>OX596013.1:37853163-43520163 GCA_951394025.1 Heteromyza rotundicornis
ACAACAAACAGTTTAAGTGGGAGCGTGTGCCTTTCATTTGATTCAGTTTAGTGCCTTGGTCGCCTCGTAGGAGTTCATGTGAACGTGTGTGTGTGTTTGTATGAAGGATAAATACGCGGTGCCATTCCCGCCACACACCACATATTGCGGCAGCAGCATGTGTGCGAAAGTGTATGTGCGTGTACTGGATTGCCTTGGCGTGCGTGCGTGCCTCAGGCAATTGCGTACATGTCCGAGCGGCTACTGCGTCCGCCATGTCAGTCGGCATGACACAGTCGGAGTGTATAAAAATATGTCATTTTTCGGGCAATTGAATGGAAGAAGTAGGGGTGGGGGAGTGGTGTGAGCCATATCGTTTGTATTATCTTGTATTTGTTCTTGCTGTTTTCGGTTGTCAAACAGATTTGGTGCGCCATTGTAGCAGGGGGAGCATATGTTGTTTTGGGGCGTGTGTGTGTGTTGTGTGCTTTGTGCTATAAGCGCTCTTACTCGGTGCGTTATTGTCTTTGGTTTTATTTGCACTTGTAATAAAGAAAATCCCCGCTTTGCGTTGGCGTGTGTGTGTGTGTGTATTTTTGCTCGGGCAAACGGAAATTGCGGTGTACGAATGTGTTGATGCAGTGCTGGAAATGTATTTTGGTGTCTCTATTTGCTGAGAAAAGCAAATGGGATTGAAGATTGGGAGAACTTGGAAAAATTGTATAGGCTTAAATTCAAGCAGAGGGAAATGAAATTGAAATGAAATTGAAATGAAATTGAAATGAAATTGAAATGAAATTGAAATGAAATTGAAATGAAATTGAAATGAAATTGAAATGAAATTGAAATGAAATTGAAATGAAATCGAAATGAAATTGAAATGAAATTGAAATGAAATTGAAATGAAATTGAAATGAAATTGAAATGAAATTGAAATGAAATCGAAATGAAATTGAAATGAAATTGAAATGAAATTGAAATGAAATTGAAATGAAATTGAAATGAAATGAAATTGAAATGAAATTGAAATGAAATTGAAATGAAATTGAAATGAAATTGAAATGAAATGAAATTGAAATGAAATTGAAATGAAATTGAAATGAAATTGAAATGAAATTGAAATGAAATTGAAATTGAAATTGAAATGAAATTGAAATGAAATTGAAATGAAATTGAAATGAAATTGAAATGAAATTGAAATGAAATTGAAATGAAATTGAAATGAAATTGAAATGAAATCGAAATGAAATTGAAATGAAATTGAAATGAAATTGAAATGAAATTGAAATGAAATCGAAATGAAATTAAAATGAAATTAAAATGAAATTGAAATGAAATTGAAATGAAATTGAAATGAAATTGAAATTGAAATGAAATTGAAATTGAAATGAAATTGAAATGAAATTGAAATGAAATTGAAATGAAATTGAAATGAAATTGAAATTGAAATTGAAATTGAAATTGAAATGAAATTGAAATGAAATTGAAATGAAATTGAAATGAAATTGAAATGAAATTGAAATGAAATTGAAATGAAATTGAAATGAAATTGAAATGAAATTGAAATGAAATTGAAATAAAATTTAAATGAAATTGAAATGAAATTGAAATTGAAATGAAATTAAAAAAAATTGAAAGAAATTGAAATTTTTGTTTTTTACAATTAATAATAAATAAATTTAATTTACTTTTACAGTGCGTCGCCAAAATCTCTTCAGTCTACTGGCAGAGCAACGAGGAAAGCGTGGAAAGTGACAAACACCAAAGGATACCAGTATTAGAGTCCCGCGAAACGGTGGTACCCAAATCCAGATTACTGGACAAGGCAATAGAAGGTAATTAATTACGCCAAACAAAATCTTAAATTTCCCTTAGCCAGTAATTGGCCATCATTTCAATTGGCTAACAATTAATGTCAAGTCAAATACTCACTTCATTGGTTTATCCTTTATTTCCCTTTATTATGCAACATCATGTGAACGGCCCTGCTCAAACCGAAGATAACCAAATTAAGGATGCCAGCACATCGTCAGCGACATCGTCAACAGCGTCCGCGGCATTAACGCGAAACTCAATACGCATCTCGCTCTATGCGCTGCCGGTCTTAATAGCCTTTCTCTGCCAGTCTATCAATCTATACAATGACATTTTCAGCTGTCAGTTGCTGTCGAAAAAATTATGCGCCAAACGAAGATAACAATTAACAGCATCGACGATGACGGTGACGATGACGCATTGAAGGATGGAAATATTGCGCAAAATATATACAATGAGAAAAATATTGAACCGATATGCCAACAATTTGCTTTGAAATGGGAACGGAGCGGAATACAATTTATGAAGGCAATTCTTGGTATTGATAAAGCTTATAAGCGGTGGTAGTCCAAGACGAAACAAATCAAATTTTTGAGTAATCAATTAAAATTGAATGGAATTCCAGCAAACAAAAATGTTGATAGCAAAACAAAACAAAACAAAATAAATCTTAATCCTCACTGTAAGAAATGTTCAAGTTTAGATAATTGTTAAGTTTTCTCCTCAAAAAAAAAAACCAAAAACAAACTTCAAATTAACAGAACAGGTTCGTAAATTAAGAATATGTTGAAATGAAAATGCAATTTTGAATAAATGAATAAATTCTGCAAATGCTGCTCCCATTGCAACGTGCAACATATCCTGCTCATATCACAAACGAAAAATGTAAAATATTCAAATGCTAAACATTTTTTAAGGATTATCATCACAACTCATTTGCCATGCAGCATGGCAAATGGTTGTATGAAGAGCATACACTCGATCACAGATGTGACCTGAGGACCTGCAAGTGTGTGTCTGTGTGAAGAATGTGAATGTTGCTAAAAAAAAATAAATTAAAATTTCTAATACGAAATTGATGTCTTGTGTGTGTGTGTGCGTGTGAATGTTGGAAAATCAATTGCAATTCATATACAGAAAGTAAAATTCTTCTAGCTCATAGCCAAAAAGTACTTCAGATTCACTTGTAAGATTCGCTTGGTACTGCAGCAAGTTACAAATGATAACAGTTATGGTTCCTTGCAAGCTAATAAAAATGTAAATTCAAAGTAGAAAATACAAACTACATACAAATAAGAAGAAAGAAGAAAATAACTGCTAACAAATGCAATTGCCTGCAGCTAGAAGAGAAAATGTTGCAAAACATTAAAGAATACAAATTGTTTCTCTCCTCCTAGGTGTTGTCCAGTCCAATATATACTATCCAAACAGAAAACGAAAATTTTGAATTCTAACTTGCATTTCTTATGATTTTTCAATGGCATACCAATGGATACCCTATCGAATATTCATGCATTCATAGGAAGCTCTCGAGGAATAGTTTAATTGTCTTGGAATTTTTGTAAATGTTTGAAGCGAAAGCAATTCCATATTAGCAACATAAGGAACATACTAGTAAATAGTTTGTTGTATAGTTATTTAGTATTAACGTATGCATATGAAATATATTATATAAAAAAGAAACAAAAAGAAGAAACGAAAAACTCAAGTACATTCTCATTTGCCATCCATCAAACCAGTAAAGCAACTCATCAGGATAGAAATGCAGTTCGAAAACTGTTTCCATTTGATTATTTTTTTTTTGTTCAATTTAATTAGAGTTTCCTACTTCAAGAGTCAAAACCTTTAACTGCCCGTTATGAATTTATGTACATAAATAACAAATACAAGCTTTTCAAACAATATCAGCACAGTGTCGGAGCTTTTAAGAAAATGTTTGGACAAGTTTCTTCTAATATCTTCTATGTAAATATATACTCACTTATATGTACTTCTTATAACTATTTATATCGAGAATGTTTTAATTAGACTAGCATATGTACAGTTATACAACTAGTCAATGACTAGTACATCCCATTTATTAGCTTCTATTTCGAAGTGAGCATAATAGTGGAGGAGTAGCAAAAAAAAACACTTTAAAAAATTAATGAAATTAAACAAAAGTTTAAATAAAATTTTAAAACGAAACTTTTAATAAAAAATTTCAAAATATTTAATCGAAAACTTCGGTTCTGTTAAAAAAAATATTCGTAAATATTTTTCAGTTTTCAATCTTGACCCACACACAAAAAAAAAAGTCGGTAGATCTAACCGAAAAAGAGGGTTAAAAACGCTCCAACCCTCCAATGTCGGTACGTTTAACCGATGAGAGATGGTAAATTTATTGCACCGTTTTTTCTCGGTTAAATTGTAAATTTTTCAGTAAATTTGTAAAAATTCACATTTAACTAACAATTGGGGTAAAAGAAGGTACAATAACAACAACTTTTTCGATTATTAGAACTATTTTGTTTCGGTTAATCCAACCTAGCAGCTCGGTAAAAAAAATTTACAATTTTCATACATTTTGAAAAGTTGTACATTAACAATTTTTTTCGGTTGATTTTACCGAAGTTTTTTTTTCTGTGTAGTCAATCAAAAAGAACTCAAAAAGTTCCCAAGAAAGCCACAATCAATTAAATTCTTACATTTTAAACGAATTTTGTAATCGCATTTAAAAACCACTTTTGTCTAATTTTTTACTTGTACACCTTGAAAGGTATAGAAAAGAATATCTTTTCTTGATCAGCATCCCCAGCTGAGTGGATTAAGCCCTATCCGTCTGCCTGTTTAAATAAATTTGTTTCGTTTTTTAGCCTACTAAATAACATATTTTTGCATAAATCCCTTTATTTTGTTATATATGTATTTTTATATAATAATTATGATATGCCAAAAAAAAGCACTGCAAGCTAATTGGATCTTTTGTGCGGGCCTGTATTCTAGTTTTCCAAGTAAAGGTTTTTGAAGAATTTTAGACCCTTTTATGGATTTTGTTTATGTTCTGATGTTTCTGCCCCTGATTCGAAGAGTCTAGAGTTATCGCTTTCGGATAGTCTCAACTTCTCCAAATGGCAGGGAAGTGGACAATAGTCCGTTAAGTATCCTGTATTACTCTATAAATCTTTTTGTTTGCCTTTGGCCTACGTACGTGGTTTGCAAAGTTTTTACCTTCCCAATTTCATACTAATACAGCAGTATATCCTTTTGGTGTAACACTGAAAGGTTCAGGTCCTCAGGGCTAAGCTATGACCTCTTTTGATGCTGTCGAATCCTTTGTGTCCCGGTACCCAGCTGAGTTCTAAATTATTTGTTTTTTCTAGTGATCTTAGGGCTTCGACGAAGTCAAGGATAAGCTCTCATACAATCACATGAGCTTGTAAAACTTTGAGTGCCGCTTGACTGTCTGGTATTTTATTATGTAGATACTTGCATTCCTGTTTTGTTTTTATTTTGGAAAAAAATGGATGAAACCTTGATAAAAATGCAATGTTTTTAAGAAATCTAGAAAAGAAAAAATTTATAAAATAATTGTATTTTTATACCCCTTACCTTATAAGGAATGGGTTTATTCACTTTGGCCGGTAGTTTGTAACGTAATAAGGAGGTGTGGTAGGAATGGAAAAGTATATATATTCTTGATCCTATATGTCAGTTTGTCTGTTGTCTGTGCAAGGAGGCGGAATCAGCCAACTACCACGCCTACCTTCCATATAAGTGGAAATCGTGTTTTGATACCTTGTTACCCCATTTCACCGAAACAGTTACAAACTTGGTATAAGATGGTTTTTAGGGGTAGAGGAATTCGAATTTCGGAATTCAATTGACGTATCCAATATGGCGACCAACATTTGAAGATTTCATCGAAACGGTATGAAGCTTGCAATAGGAAAGTTTTTGCTTCAATAGTTGTAGGGTACAGATAAGTCGGCTTTGACCGACTGAAACCCTTATCCAGCAGATTATAGTCGCTGGTGTTTCCTATATACTTCCAATAATTTTGCTATACACTTTTTAAAATTCGTTGAAAAGTTCATTAATTTCCTGTAGAACGTATTAGTGTTTACGGAGCTTCTTCCTCCACTGCTCACTTCGTAAATGCCATAATCCTATCAATAAAGTATTAAATATTAAAATAAATATAAGAAAATCTTTTTGAAAAATACTTGTTGTAGTGAAAAGCATTTTAAATCACATCGATGAAAATATCTTACACTAAACTTGAAAAAAGGAAGGTAAAAGAAGAAATTAACCAAAAACGAAAAATAAATACCAAAATTGTAAATACTAATGTGCTTTCACAGCGTAAGCAGCTCGTAAAATAAGTTTAGTAAAATTTCCTGATTACCTTTAAGATTCTTATGGAATAAATAATTTAAGTAACAAGAACATAAACCAAGCTAATAGTAAATAAATAAAGGTTCTGTAATATATAAAAAAAACAACAACAAAATGACAACCATTTTATTCCAAATTAAATGAAAAATCAAATAAAAGATTCATTACATATGTAAAATAAGACATGAATTGTGTTTTATTTAAGCTTAGGTATAAATTTGGTACTAAGTAAAAATATACCAAACCGTCAGCTGTTTTGTACAATATTGGACAAAATCCCACTGAGAACGTTTGTGAGGTGCTTTAAGGTTTGTATTTTGAACTTAAAATTGTGTATGACACATTCTCAATACACAAATTAACACCATTAACGGTTTCCAAACCGCTACAAAGCTAATTATTGTTTATATTTTATTTTTAATTTAAAATGTTCAAATTATGACTATCACGAGCAGACGCAGACAGAGGCATACAAATATTAAACAAAGACACACAAAAGAATTCGCGCACCGAAAAAATATTTATTTTGGTCCAGCGTAAATAAATCATGGCTAAAAAGTAATAATGAAGCGAGAAACAAATAATACACCAGAACAAAAAAAAAAACCATTCAATGGCCGCTCACAGTATGCAGCAGCACAGTATGGTTTATTAAGCAGATTGTAAGCTGATAAAAGAGAATACACATGCATACATGCGGTCGGACATTTATATCATATGACACTGTGACCACTGTGTGTGTGAGTGTGACCGCCTCACCAGGCGACCATGACTTGCATATTGAACGTGTTGACAATAAAAACGATTTCATTGACAAGGGTAATTATGTTTCACTGCGATTGTCGTTGAATGTTTTAAATATTTTTCATTTTCCATTCAAGGAGCGAAAATTTCGTATTTTTTCCTTTTTTCGCTTATTTTTTATAACCTGCTCACTACTGTCCAAGGGTATATTGTTTCTTTCACACCATTTGTAACGCCCATAAAGAGGCGTGGTAGGTACAGAAAAGTATATATAATCTTGACCAGTGTCACCTCCTGTGTTCATATAACGATGTCCGTCTGTCAGTCCGTCATTTCGCACGATAACTGTCGTAAATGAGCTATCAACACCAAGTTTTCCGCTTATTTTTCCTTCTATTTGGACGGTATTAAAAATGGACCATATTGGATGAGAACCCCTACCTCCCATACAAAATAACTACCAAATGTGAATTTTTTTCGTTTATCTTGAGAAATACAGATCCGATTTAGACGCGGTTTTTTTTATTTGGTTGGAAATGATGTCGGGAACGAAATGGGAATGAAACTGGAACGAAATGGAATTAGAACAAATTTTGAAATGGATCGGCAAATGGAAATTATCGATAAACATTGAAAAACTATCGATAAAAAATCGACAATTTTTCGAAAAATTTCGATAAAATATCGAAAAATCGTAATACCGTAATGCCATACAAAATGGCCGCCAAATTTCTCTATAACTTGAGAAATTAACGGCGTCTAAATGGGTCGTATCTTGTATTTGATTATGTCAGGAACGAAATGGAATCGGACCGGGACTAAATGGAATTAAAGCAAAATTTTGAAATGGATCGCGAATGAAGAGGAAATGGAAACTATCATAAAATTGTCGAAAAAATATTGATAAACTATAGATGAAATATCGAAAAAATCGTAGATAAATTATCGAAAATTTGTAAATAAAATATCGAAAATTGATCAATAAAATATCGAAAAACTAATGAAAAAACACCCAACAATGTTTGATAAAATTACCGAAAAATGGTCTAAGAACATGTGCAGTGTGCTTGTGCATGTGCAGTGTGCTTTAGCTTCGGTCAGACAGAAGATAATTTTCTCACTAGTTTTTTGTTGGTTTTTTTTTTTTTGAAACAGGCAACAATGAAATATGAAACTTTTCTGATTGCTTGTGAATTGATGCTAAAAGCTTTTAGAATATCTTCCAACAACGCCTTTAACTGCATGAAAAACTTTTCCTATTAAAACGCTTAAAAAACTTTTGTGCCGAAAATTCCTCAAAATGCGCTTGAAAGTTTTTTTCCACGCCTCGGTTTGTTCGCTCCCTCTTTTTTTTTCCATCCACTCTAGCGTCAGTAATTGAACTTATAATAAAATCATTTGAGCAGCATCGAATAATGAAAGAAAAAATGCGAAAAACTAAAAATTAAAAGGAGCAACCAAATGGCTGCAATGAAGTGGCTGAAGAGGAATATTATGCGAAAGTTTCTAATTGAAAATTGTAATTGTTATAATTGCGAAAAATGTTCGCGCAAATTTGCACTCACTTAATTTCTGGCATTCAATAAATTTGCGCGTGAAAATCAATGCGACCGTTTGTCGTGGGAGAGGACGGTGCCGAAAGCATTACGGCTTCGCAGTGCAGTGAGAGGACGACGCCAACTTGTGCCGCAAAATTTTATAAAGTTTTATGTCATTTGATATCATTTGCTGTAAATTCACTTCAAAACCAAAAATAAAGAAACTTTGCCACAGCAAAATTTGCAAAGTTTGCGTTGTGTGTTGCCTGTAGCTTCTTGGTTCTTCGCCTTGCCATCGATTATCATCGAAAGTTCATTGAATGCACAGAAAGTTTCCGTTGCATCTGCCACCACTGCTGCTGCCTCTTGCTTGGTGTAGTTTCGTAATTGTTGCCAGTAACGTTTTAAAGCGTGTAATTTATTGTTTAGTCTTCGTTGCATCTCTGCAATCCATTTACAATTTCACAATTTATAAGAACCAACAGAATTTTCAAACAATTTGTTTTGGTTTTCCTTACTGACTAGTCATTATTATGGCCCTCGGCCGCATTGAAAATGTACTGCAGATGCCTGCAAAATGCATTTGTTTTTGGCTATTTAAATTAATAATAATTTTGAATTGACTATGGAATTCGAAATCGCAATATTTGCGTATCTCCTATCTCCCTCACGAGTAGGTACTCTCACAAATTACTTCATTGATATGGAAGTCCTAATATTCTGCATAATTTCACACAAATGGAGTCGCCATAAACGAAATAGCATTACGCTACAAGAAATACATTTAAATCGATTTAGGGCTGAGCATAGTTATGAGCCACACACTACGTACATTAGCTGCGACACAACGTTTGTAACGCCCATTAGAAGGCGTGTCTGGCATGGAACAATATATATATTCTTGATCAACATCGATAACTAAACCGAATAGCCAAATCCGTCTGCTTTTCATTAACCCGATAGCGGTCGCAGTTTTGGAGATACCGACTTGAAACTTTGCGAAACAAGTTTTGCTCCTGCAGCCAAATTGGACAAAAACTAAGGGAGGGTCTCAAATACTCGAAATACTTCTAAATGGGTGTTACAGATTGGCTATTGAAAATCCGCCATGATAGAGACGAGACGAAACCACTTCCAGACTTCTGTGCACCGAGACAATGTCCTCTCAAAATATAAATATTCCGAAGTCAATAAATCACCACATTCCTCGTGGACTTGCTCACTAATGATGAAAAAACCCCTGGACTGGATAAAATGTATACAATCGCTCAGGGACGCAACCGGGGGGGGTTTGAGGTGTTCGATGAAGTAATAGAAAAATGTATGGAATTGTTATGAAATTCAACTGAATTTAAGAGAAACTTCCGTATCTCCTTGTTTTTTTATTTTATTAAAAACATTCGTGTACCAAAAACTGTAGAAATCAAATGAAAGTGCTTTTAAAATAAAAGCAGGGGCGTACCCATGAAGGGGAGGGGGGTTTGGAGGGCTTTAGGGTGCCGGAACCCCCCAAAATATATGAGCACAATACGTCGATTTTTTCATAAACTCCCCCCGTTTTTTCTAAATTTTTCCAACATTTTTTTTTATTTTCTTTTTTTTTTCATAAAAAATCAAAAAATTTATTTTGAAAAAAAGAGATCTATTGTTGATTTTAATTTGGTTTACATTTTCTAGTTTTTTTTCTTCAGTATAAGAAAAAAAATTTCTATGAAATTTATTCCTGGTTACGTCCCTGCAATCCCTGTATCTCGTAGCAAATATGACCACCAATATCCGGTGTAGCCTTTTCAGCTAAGCAGCAAAATTACTGAAATGCATTTTTAGTGTACTTGTAATTGGTTTGGCAATATTTTGCCGAAAATATTGGCAAAATACTCGCATTCATTTAGCCAACTGCGTTGACATATTATGCATTTGCAAATTTTCGCATTTTCATGTGCCCCTCTGATTGTAATTAATGAGCATTTTTAATGCATTTCCATGTTTGTTGTTAATTTCGCAAATGGTTGCCATACTGTAATTTATGTTCGCTTTCATTTATTTCTGCTACAAAGTTGGCATTGGTTACGCTCAATTGAATTACAGTGAGATTGTTGTGTGTGAATGTAGGCAAGGGAGTTGCGTGTGCGTCACTCTGACATTTGAGTGACAGTTGCGCGACAGGGACTCAATTGCCATCATAATAGAGTGCGATGTCCATTGAATCGTATGCAGCTCAAGTGCATGTGCATTTTCGAAAATTATGCGTCGCCAGTAGGCGAATAAAATTGTATTTTGCATAAAGAGTTTCATTTGGTTAAATGTATCGAGCGGATTATGCTTTTCACAGTCATTACTCCTTGATGTCATAGGATTGCAAACATAGTAGGTACTTCAAAATTTTGCATTAACCCGTTTACTGAGTTGGGGTCGAAATGGACCCAAGTACACAAAAGGGTTATAAAAGGAATTCCAACAATTTTTTAAAATAAAAAATCTGTACAAATAAAGAAAAATGCTTGTGTGTGTGTCCAAATGAGTTAATTACATTCAACTTAAAAACAAAATTCAAAAAAATTCAAAAATTTCCTTTTTTCATTGCCTAATTTGGTTCAACATTTGTATTCCATTGATCGATGCTATTCACAATAATGTCTACGATATACTTACTGCAAATGTATACACAGAAGTACATAACTGAGGAAATATTTCAATATGGCTTAAAACAGATGTTGCCCGAATATATTCGTTTTTTATGCTTGGCCTGGAATACGTGAAGGGCCCATAAGATATGATTTATTTGGAGATGTAATCTCAGTACAGTAACAACAACAACTGTTGAATCAGATACATTTGCATATTTGCCTGTGGAAAGACGAGAAGATGAGAGCGAAATGCCAACAACAACAACAATAATAAATCGTAAAAGAAATATAACGGCTTAATGTTCTCATGTGTGTGTATGTACGCCTGGTAGTGTGTCTTTGAGTCTGTTTGTGGTTGAAGTAAACAGCCGAAAAAGCCGAAGAAAGCATAAACACGACTGAGAGCAATGGAAAAGGAATCACAAAGGAAGGAATATGAAACAGAATAAAAAACAGCAACAACAACAAAAATACACAACAACATTATTTACGCACACATTAAGGAAGTCATATGTTACAACAACAACAACAACAACACCAGAAGACATACGCACAGAATATTAGAAAAGATTCCCTTCAAGAGTTATGATTGTTTGTGTTAGTGTGTGCTGGTGGGTCTACTATGACTCTACATAAATGCAACTTGTTGCCAAAAGAAAAAAACAATAATAAAAAGAAGAAGAAGAAGAAGAAGAAGTACCAGGAAATTGATATAAAGGTGCCAAGCCCATTCACATTCAAAGGGATAGCAAGCCATTAGTATGAGTACGCAAATACCACTCTAGGGCACACACACCAGTGTAAAAAAACAGACACGACACGCTCTTATGCCTACACATTGAAGTAATAATTTGCGGTCATAAATCTGCAAACAAATGGAAATTAAATTCCTCAAGGATACTATAAATTCACCGTTTGCTTTTGCTCAAACTTTAAGGTGAGCTGTGGAAAAAGGAAATTAAATGCCAGAAACGGTAAAAACTTGTACACGCAAAAGGGAAAGAAAAATGTTCAACGCCTCCAACGAAATGTATGACAATTCATCCTTGATCTCTCTTTGTTTTAGCATAAAAGTATTTTGGTCAATTCTAATTTAGTTTTTTCCCCACAAGTTGAGTTGGTGAACATCATTAAAATGACAGAACATTTTTTAATGACAAAACCACACACGTGTGCGCTGAGCAAGGCTTTTTCCAGCCAAAAAAAAAAATGTTGCTGAAAATGTCGCTTGTAGCTTATTACTCACCTCATCATATCAATGTTACTGCCTGCCTGCCTGCCTGCCTTCATTGGCGTTGGCGTTTCCCACATGTCGACTCGGTCTCGAAGCAGCACCAAGCTAATGAGCAAAAATCCATTTTCCGTACTTTTAATTAATATTCCCTTTTCAGGGACAAGCGCCATAAATAAAAGCCCAACTTAATTAGCGAAATCGGCCAATGACAATTGTGCGGTGCACAGCAGTGAAATGTATCCGCTGACCGCTGAGAGTCTACTGAGCAGGTCCATCGGTGGCTGAGTGCGGTGCGGTTAAGTCAGATGAAGTGTAGGCGTTTGAATCGAACGAATTGGCTTGTGTAGGTGAATATGCACTTTACAATGACAAAAGGCACCAGAAACCGGGCTAGCAACCCGGCGTTCATATGTACAGTGAAAGGCGAACAACATTTTGAGAAAAAATTAAAATCGGAAAGTTACATTTTTTTTGTTTTAACAAAAATAAATAAATGTCCAATTGGGCTAGTTTGGTGTGCTCAAAACGGCTAAACGCGTGAAATCACCGGAAGCAATTGTAAAATTGCTTGACGAAAGGATATTCGTTGAATTCGATTTATCAGATACTAGCTTATACCCACAGCTTCGCTTGCAATAATTTGGTATTTTCATGTATAAATGTTTTATGTATTATTTAAGCAACTTAAATAAAAAAAAAGATTTCGCCAGTGATCCCTCTGCCCATTCACTACTCAACACCAAATCTAAAATAGCACCGGTATCCCTCGAATGGGGGCCGAGTTAACCCATTCACGACGAGTGTTACCATATGGTAACGCTGATAGCGTTCCACGGTATATTCAATTAAAAAAATATTTGAACAAATATCACTAATCTGTTTTTTGATTTAAATAAAGCATGCTTAGATCTTTCTTTTGATTTAGAATTCTAAGCAATCGCTCGTCAGTAGCGATCGTTGCGGATAATTGAAAAGTAGTGTTTTTGAAAAGTGGGCAAAAACAGCGAAAAGTCACGACCTTTCCAGTAAGAATATTTTTCATTGCCATAGAAAGTTATATATTTTAAATATTTTTTTTTTGGCATTTGGGTAGTATATCAAAGTATTAGAAAACGTATAAAATAAAATTATTTATAACTTCTGTGTTACCTTTTTATCATTTTGAATTTTGCTGTTACCATATGGGCACGCTCGTCACAACCCTTGCAAATTTAAATTTTCTTACTGAAAATGTTTGTATGAGCTTTTTTTATGTAAAATTAAATATATTTTATTTGTATATTGATTTGAAAGTGTGTTTGTGTACTTAATATTATTTTAAAAAAATTTTTTTTTAATATTCAGATTTAAAATAATTTTTTGTACGTGTTTATATACATATTTGCGTACATATTCGAGTATTTTTTGTAAAATGAAGTAAATTTTTTCTATATATTGGTTTGAAATATATTTTTTTTTAACTTTTTTCATATAAAGTTAAAAATATTTTATCTATAAATTCTACTTGGTGTACTTATGAAAAATTAGCAGCACCTCTTAAGTTGATTTAGCCATATCCGTATGTCTGTACGTTATTTTGATTGGTATGGGCTATTGAAGGAGCTAAATGAAAGCTAGGCGGTCCAAACATTGAATTTATCCTTTGGAAATCCTAGAAGGAGTTGGTATTGCAAATGGGCGAAATCGATCAGCTGCCACGCCTACCTTCCATACAAGTGAGAGTCGAGTTTTGTAACAAATGTTACCCAATTTCAAGGGAATTGTGGTAGGAAAATTCTCCGTAAGATATATTGTCCGTTTTGCGTCGATGGTGAGTACCGCAAAAGCTATATGAGCAATACCCCGATCATGACATGACATCATGACGCATACAAAATCCACGTCTAAGATGGCTAGGTCATGCCGAGCTGATGAATGTAAAAAAGTACTACTAAATGGAGCACATGTGAGTACCGTCGGTGGAATGAGCGGAAGATGGCCACCAGGTCTCAGATGGAAGGGTGTATGGTATATATTGCTTACTTCGACCAGCTGAAACTTACTCAATTGGTTTTTAACAAATTTACATTACGATGAAGACATTTAGGCGAGCATAATTTTATCCGGCTGGACAAGATTATTAGGAGGAAGATGAAGGAGGTACTTCCTATGGTCTTCATACTACACCTCTTTTACAGCCATATAAATTGTGTATGTCAAATGATGACGAGGACCTTTCCAATTTCAGTTCATATGGAGATATTTCTTATGTTATTGAAAACCTAACCAGTATTTTGGTGTAGGCGGAGATACATATTATATACAGTGGCGGACAGATAATTAGGCCAGCCTTTTGTAGTAATTTTGAACGACTACCAAAATTGTAAGAATATCAACTTGAATACTATTGAAAAGGTTTATTGGACCCCATTCAATGATCACTACCAGAACACTTATCAAGAAAATCCTAGTTGAAAACTGACCTACTTTTCTAACTTTTTGCCTGGGAGCTATAACATTTTTTTTTTTGATGCAAAAATGTGCGTTTTTTAAAAACAAACTACTTTGCTGAAGAAACTTTTGTGATCAAAAATGCTCCTGAATTTATAGAATTTTTTTTAACAAAATATTTTTTTTAAAAAACTTTTAGATTTAAAAAAATTGGTCGATAAAAATTTTTTTTACAAAATAAATCTTAAAACATTGCTAAACTTTCAAGAATTTAAAATTATAGTAGTTATAAACAATAATATCTTAAATTAGGTAATTTTGCTAGGGTTGTGACGAGCGTTACCATATGGTAACGGCCAAGGCTGGGCAAACGGTAAGCGGTCAAAAAAAAAAAAGTTAGAAACTCGTTTCTTAGGCCATTTCTAGGTATTCCTGAAAAAATCTTGAAAAAATTCCGAAAATTTCGCTCTCGTCATTAATGGGTTAAAGTTCTATAAAAATTTGGGGCGTGGCAATTGGCAGATCACACATTTTCACAATCACCGCATTTCGCAAACCACGCTGTTAGGCCTTGATTTGTAAATTCTGCGCATTCACCACTGCGTGGCACTGGGTGGACTGCAAATTTTCCGAATCAACATGTTACCCATTCACTACCCAAAACCACATATACAATTTCAGCGAAATCGGTTAAACACTGCATGAATTATAGCATCTTAGAATAATATTTGCCACGCCCACTCGAATGCCCAATGATGAGGTCAATGAAATTACGTACATTTTGATATGTGTTTCATTAAAATCGGTCAAGTGTTTCTTGAGTTATAAGGGAACAAACATACATACAAACCCACAAACAAACTCACAAAGAATTTAATATGAGTAAAGATAAGTATAATAAACCACTCTGAACACGATGGCGTCCTCAAGATTTCTCAATATTTATCGACATCTCGAAAGAATGGCCCAATTGCAAATATTGCATTTGATTGGATTTGCAGTTGGTCATTGTTTAGGCATGTTAATCAGAGTGGGGAATAGTGCATTGAATTTCCACTGCCACTATTTTCAGTGGTATCGGGAAAATAACTCCACCACCACTGCTCTTTCATTAAAGAAGATTTCAGTAGAAGATTTCGCGAATGGGTTCGGGAGACTCATAATGATAATTGGCTGCTTGAACTGCGCTACACCACTGTCGAACAGAGGGGCAGATCCTGGCTGTAAATCAGAAATGTGGCCCACGGACACTACGAATAGACTTAAATCTATTATCTTTCAATGTAATAATTTCTTGAAATTTATTTTTAAAAAAATATTTCCTGTCCTGGATGTTCGCACTGCAAATTCGCTAAAGAGGCCATGATTGACGACAGCAAAAAGCATAATCATGTTAAGCCTTTTATGACACACACATATGCAACCACATACACGTACTTGTACACATATTAGGGCGGACAGACAAAGAAAAACAACAGCAACATCCGGCATGGCCTATTTCGCAGAGAACCCTACGAGCGAGCGAACGCAATGTGACCGAAGTGCTTGAATAGGAGTAAGTATATTATTTTCCATTTCAGTACTTAATTAAATGAGACAGTAAAAAGTGTTTCAACAGCAACCAAACACAATAATAAATGTCACACAAGTGCACTCAGCAAGTACAACTTTAACAAACTAGTGCTTACAGACACACACACACACACAGACTCACGCAAACGTAAATAAACCAAACTGACAACCACTTTTGGGTCGACATGTGAGCTGTAGACGAGCAACACAACACATACGATTCACTTAAAATTACGAATTGGACTCATTCGTCACTCGCTGCAAAAGTTCACACCAAATGGTTGAGTTAGAGTCAAATGAGTTAAAACACTTCATGTCACAGCCCAGCCCCAGCCCAGCACTCTAACCCCTTCACCACTTTGTTGCACTTCACTTTTGTGCTGCACTTCGTCATCATCATCAAATTATGGCCATACACATTGAAAGGCCTTTTCTGAGCTCATCCATTTTGTGTGTGTGTGTGTATGAGTGTGTGTTTTTTGCAGCAGAAATTAGTTAAATGAAGCTACGACATAAGGTGGAAATGTGGCGCATTCCATGTTGCAGGCTTGTTTTTGGTCTTTTCGGTGGCTTTTGTTGCTTTTGTTGCTTTCTTTTCTCTGTTTTTCCCCTGAGCCTTTTTGATCAGTTCCGTCTTTTGCCTAAGGTGAGTGCATAATCTGGAAAGTGTTTCACATGTGAGATTGGGGAGGGTCTAAATGAATTATGGTTAGACCAGCTGAAATGTGCTATGGAAAGTATTTTTCAATTTAGTCAACAATTTTAAGGGCTTTAGGAAAATTGTGGGTGAGTTAAAGTCTAATATGAAATATGATAAAATGTCTGCGAAATAATGGAAACATTTTTTCAATGATGAAAAGGACAAGTAAGGTTCGTCCCATTAATGGTGCAATAAGATATTTTTTGGAAAACGAAAATGCAATTTTTCTGTCCGGACAGACATCACCACTCAATACACCGATAGCCTTATACGTCCTAGACAGAGTATAGATTACAAGAAGGTCTTCCGCTTTTTTTTGAACCCCTTCTATATGTCGTCTCTTAATTGTGAACTTATCCTGAAGCAAAGTTGTTGAAAAAAAAATCACCAAAAATTCGTATGGGTTCAAAAGATATTACAAGAAGCAATGACCCGCATTTGGTTCATACTTCTTCTTGTTCCCCACAATCGAAACTTATTATTACCATCGCCCACAGCTAAATGCAGCCCGGCTAATTTCACTCCAAACAGAAAAGGATATGCACCCAATCCAATTGGTGTCGTCGTCGTAGTCGTCGTCGTAGTCGTCGTCGTCGTCTGCGTATAATTTAAGTCGACAGTTTAACCTTTTTGCTACTCGGGCCCATACATCAGCCGTGTCTGTGTGGAAATACTTATTTTTTCTTCTTCCGCCAACGTCAAGTCAAGAATGGTGCAAATGTACGTATAACCTCACTCATATGGCGAAGTAGAAAAACCGGGAAGCACTACAGACATTTCCACGCGCTTTTTTTTGTTTCGTTGGTTGGTGTTACCCCGAAGACTTCCCTTTGTTGACACTGCCAGCAGGAGCGGTAGAGTCATTTAGTAATGCTCAATGTTCGACATGAAGACAAGACGAGGGTGGGTGGGCATGGCGTTTGGATTGTCTCTAATGCCTAAATGTACAACGGCCTCGGGCTCAGCTTCAGTTGCAGGCTACGACCAACATGCCTGGGCTGAAGAGCAAAGATCTGAAAATGTATGCCACAGCATTTTTCGTCTCTTGGCTGGCATACGTACTTATTAGACACTCTCTAATGGAATGTAGTAAACTGCTCCGGGGGCTCATCTTGTACCCGTCGTAGATGAGCCCAGCTAATACTTCTCTTCACTCCACTCACTCCTTGGCAGCGGAATTGAGTTATTATGCTTGACATTTATATTTATATCGCATGTAGTATGTGTCGCATGCAATATGTTGCCATAATAATATGCTTATGCCTTCGTCTATTGTCGCTTCTTCAGCTTCGACCGAATTCCCATGCAGTACGCAGAGTGCGGCCTGAAATCGTAAATTTGCTGTGTCATCATCATGAAAATTGTATCAGCTACGGCCAAACGGATGCTTAAGTGTGTGATGAATGGTTATTTGCGCCAAAGCCAATGTCAATTTTAGCCGATTTTCGGTTATTTTGTTGCTTATTTATTTTTGTTTTCAAAAATTTGTGCAGAATTTGCTTGACTTGAGTTTGTGCTTTTTTCTTTCTTTCTTTTGTTTCGTGTTTGTTGTCATTGAGTTTGTTTTTCCTTCTCTGCTATTGTATATGTTATTTAAAATATTTGTGCAAATTTGTTTTTAGCAGATTTTGCGTGCGACATATTGTTTGATTTTGGGATTTGGCAGCATATTTGATGTAGCTTGTCTGTGTTTTTTTTTTTGCAGTGATTGCATTTCTATTGACAAGGGATTTGCTTGGATTTTTTTTGTAGCATACTTTTCTCAGTTGAGTGGTAGATACACACACTGCAAAGTAAACGTATCTTTTGTTGTGTAATCTTACGCACAACACACATTTTTTAGTGTGTATTTGTTTTCAGAAAAAAAAAACGTTCTAGATTTTGATATGCTATATTAACAAGCATGCGTGTTTTTTTAAAGTACTTCAAGCGTATATAATATTTACGCGGCATAAGCGTAATATTCTCTTTCAGTGTATCGACAGTACACATAAAAAAAATTCGGTAGATTTAACTGAAAAAGACAATTAAAAACGCTCCAACCCTACACTCTAAATTATTTGTAAATTTTTGATGAATTTTCAGAGGTTGTCTAAAATTAGTAGCCTTTCTGCCCATTGAATTCAAAAAAGGAGAAATAGTTTAATTTTAGATACAAAATATCTAAAATATGCAATCAAAAATATTTAACTTTCCACAAAAATGCTGATAAAATATGTAAACATTTCAAAAACACAAAAACTTGTGTAATTTTCTCCACACTAAACAAAGCGAACACAGTTTCTATCAGTTCTCAGCTGCCTTCTTTGAGCGTAGGCGTGTTATTTGTGGTGTTTATTGTGCTGTTTATATAAAATGTATTTTATATTATTATAAGCGATAGTTTTTATTAAATTATTATATAAAATGTATAAGAAAGTTTTGTGAAAATAACCAAATTTCTACGTCCAAAGAGGCAATAATTTTTGTGAATCTGTAGTGTTTGTTTTGTTTTGTTTGCAATAAGAAAATTTGAAAATATGCAAATGAAATTATGTTTTAATGTTTATATGTATTTGCAATTATTGTATAATTTTTTTTATCATTTATCTTGTTATCAGTTATTACTTTATCATGTACTTGTATCATTTGCATTCGAAAATTAAATACTTGTTTCATTTAATTTTATCCACCATTTTTTTTCTGTGTATACACAAAGGTAAGGTTTACACACAAAAGTCATACAATACACTTATGAAAGTACACACGTGGCGCAAATTATACAAGTGTCATTGAAATTATTAAAATTTTCTTTTATTCTCAAAAACTGTTCAATTAACACATTTTCCCGCTGTTTACTGCACGATTAGAATTACAAATTTTTCGTTGCTCTATTGCGTTTTAATTGCGTTATGGTGCGCTATAAATACACACATTACGAATTTGTGTGTAAAATATGATTACAAGGTTTTACACACTTTAGGCGCATGTGCAAGTTAAGGCGGTGATTCCCTCTTTGAGCACCATAGATAGAAATGTAAAAAGTAACAAATGTATACAAAAAATTTAAAGTTCAAAACAGAAACTAAGCAGATCGGCATGTTTCGTCCACGAGCTCATATTACCCTAAATGCATCGAATGTATTCATTTCATTCCTGTGTTTTCTGTGCCGGGTAATTGTAAATGAAAATGGAACCAAGGTCAGCTGGATAATGCAACGGCAACATCTTCCAAATTCGATTCCATGCGAAATCATCTCATAAAGTTTGATTTACTTTCGTGCTTTTGAAAAAGTTCTGCATAAGTATTCCCATTTTAATACGACTGACAGATTTCGTAAACAAACTCATGCACTTTGCCTACTTTTATTATTAGAAACCTTGGCTCGAAACTGCATATGGGCCCTTTGTTTTCTTCGATTTCCTTCTTTCATCTTATGGGCAAAAATTTGCATGTGTGCGCCGAGTGTTGGCTGAAGCAAAACAAATAAATTAAATGCAGTTTTCTTTTGGTTTTGTGAAAATTTATTGAACTGGAATCTATAAATGAAATAGGCGAAATGGCGGAATTTGGCACGGCTGTTGAGTCAAAGTGAAACTACATTTGAGAGGTCAACTGAAGAAAGTTAGCGCATTCACTGTATAAATCGGAATTTAAAATTGTTTTTGCAAGGGAACACACAATTGGTTTATAAACCACAAAATAAATTTTTAAAGATCTCAGTCACGAAAATTATTCCGTTTCGAAAGGCTCTGAAATTGGCAAAGCTCCTTTCCGCTTGCAGATGTAAAGGAAACAGAAATTCTCTGCCTCTATCAATAGTAAAATGTTTTGCTTTACAACATCAAATTCAATACGGAAAAAATATAAGTTAATAATCTGTAAAAGCAAATACAATGAAGCGTATAAATAGAAATATGAAAATAACAATGCAGTGAGGAAGCAACAACAACATCAACAGCCGCAAGAAACAAACAAAAGCAATAATCATGAAATACATAAAAAAAAAGAAGAAGAAAATTTATATAAAATCGTATTGGCAATGCAAGACAAAATCAGGTCAACGGTGTATTAAAGTGTACACACACAAATATATATAAACGCATTCACACACACACAGCCGACGAGCAGACAATGTACTTCAATGTACTACGGCACGGGCATATAGTATGGATCGTGAATGTGGCGCTAAAATATGCAACGGTAGTGCGTGCCATAGTGACGGTAGAAGCTTACCTGCCACTAGTATAAACTGAGTGAAAATATAATAAAAACGAACAACAACAGTGAAATGCGAAATATCTACAACAAACAACAATAACGCCAAGCCGCATCAAAGAGTAAAACTGCAGTCCGTGGCGTCAGTGGATTGCTGTAAAGCAGCCAGAGCGGGAAACGCTGCAAGGTACGAATTGCCACAAGAACAAGATAACAGGCGTGTGTCAATAATGGCGTGGGTAACAATAAAAATAAAATTCGCAAATAAGACAATCGAAGGAGAGATTATATTTTGCAATGAACACAAATCAAAATGTTTCTCATTAAAATTTAAAATTAAAGAAACTCAGGGAAAAGTAATTTTTGTTAAAATAAAATTCCACCAAGAGTCGATTGAGAATATGTATTGACTCCACAAATGGGACCATTTATTGAGTGCCCTACGCAAACGTCCTGAATCGAACTGAAAATTGAGAATGTATGCGACACGCACGCACACACACTGCTACACACTCACCAACATAAACACAGAGGTACAAAATAAACGCCATGACACGAATAGCTTCCCTGGCCATATCGTCCTACGACATGTTGCACCCGCGGCACCAAGCACAACAACAAATATTAACAACATATTTGCAATGGCCAAAATATCGACACCAATAACGATAGCGCCAGAAACAGAAACAGGAACAGCAACAGAAACAGCAGCACCGAAACAAGAACAAGACCGTTGCGAGTATTTGTTGGGAAAATAGCAGGAATGCGCGAATTTCCCAGATTTTGCCGGAAACTTGACGCTTGTCGGTGTGCCGGTTCGTTGCTCTGCCAAATCTGAGCCCGAGCTCTTCTCGACTTGAAACACCCAAAACAAGGGGGATTGTTGGATTTCCAAAATGTGCACACGAAATGCCATGGGCCATGGGCTTGGCTGATGGAGAAGTCTGTGTGGGGGGCGAATGCATTTCGCACCAGACAACATGTTGCAACAACCGCACAGTGTAAAGTTGAAAATACGCGAATTGCACTTTGGTGGCATAGCGTGAAAATTTGGGGTATTGAATGTTGGCGTTAAAGTTGGCGAAAGCGAAAGGGTAGCCAGAGTGAAAAAACCGAAAATGTTCCGTGGCGAAGCCCTTAAAATCAAGTGGAAATAACGAAAGACTGCTGCGATTCTGACACCCCAAGGAGTGGTAAAGGTTAAACCGTTGAGTGTTTGATGGTGCTGTGATTTTCGAACAGCACACTTGATTTTGAGCTTGGCCTTAGACGGAGCACACCTACGGAGGTAAGACATTATGCAAATTAAGCGGGATTTGATCAACAATTCAGCCAATTTTTTGGAATTTTGATTGGTAAAAGGGGAAAGCGGGGGCGACTCCCCTAAATGGCCCAGTATGGGGCAAAATGCCCTAAATGGTCTTTTTTTTTAATTTGAAATGATTTTTAAAAATTTGTCTGGCCCCATACATTATCCGAACGGCACCAAATTTTGTTTGGAAGTATTTTAGGACAAAAGACAAATTTAAACGTGCAGCAATTTCAAACCGAACCAAAAAAATATTTAAATGGTAAGGATTAAAAGGGGGCCACTGCTAGAAATGCCCCAGAGGGGACAAAATAATTTTGGTTTTTTTACCAGCATGTTTGTGAAACGTACTCCAGTCTACTGGAAGCGTTAAGCAAGTATGAAATTTAAAATATTTACTTTTTATAAATTTAATAATATTTATAAAATATATGCGGATTAACAGAAATTTGTCAATAAAAATTTATGATATTTTCAGCCAAAAAAAAGTTGATTTTCGAGAATAAATTAAGGGAGCAAAAATAAAATTCATCGAACGAATTAAAGCGGAATTATCAATTGCAATAAATTCAGTTCCATACAATTTATCGATTGCTCCTTTATTCAAAAGGCACACGAGATTTGTGCGCGACACTGATTTCTGATAACTGATTTCTTCAGCGAACAGAAGTCTTTTTTTATAGTTTTAAACCTACTTACAAAATACAAATCTACTAACATGTATGTCCCTAATTGCACTTTATTAGTGAAGGTCATAGCTTATGACTAGTATCCTCCCCAAGCAATGGACATTTTGGTTAAGAAGAAATCATTTTACTCTTCCTTATTATCGAAACAGTTAAATGTGGAAATTACCTTTGCTTTATCGCTTCAAAGAAAAGGATTACAAAAAACGTTATTTAATAAAGCGGAATCAAAACTAACTGAATAAAGCTTACCGATAGAAAGAACAAAAATATATTTATTTATGAAAATAAAAAAAAATGTCGGTAAACATTAAAAAACATATATTGATAAAAATTAAACAAAATTTATCGATAAGTAAAAATAAAAATAAATAAAATTGTTGTTTCTCCATTGAATCAGCCTTTCATTACAAAAACAAACATGCTGCTCAGAAAGCTGACACAAAATAATCAAAAAAAATGTAATTAATTATTTTGATACAATTTTTGTATTATTATGATGGTCATTTTTTGATGTAGGGTGATAAAATGTGCATTAAAAATTAACTAACCCATTTTCGGCCAAGAATTATTTTTTATTTTTTTTTTTATAAAAAATATTTTTTTTATGTTAATAAAACCCACAAAAAAAATTTTCTGTTCTAATTTCATAAAATCGGTTGGAAGCTTTAGCATTCAACTCAGATCTTATTTATTAAATTAAATTTTTTTAAATTTTATTGTGTGTCTTTTTAGTCTTAAAAACAGTTAGGGTATTTTGTTTAAAGCTTTTAATAATTATTACTTAAGTAAAATACCATATTTACGGGAAAGGTCTTTGAATTTTTAAATTGGTTGTGCCTTGACGATGGGGTAGTTTCGCCGTTTTGGCTTTTTTTTTTATTTGTTGAAAAAGTAATGGATTGCAATCAGATATTTGCTTTCAGACATTAAAATATTAAAGTTAATAAATGTAAGCTTCGAACTGTAAATAAATTTATAAGAAACAATAATTTGTTAATTTTTGAAAAATCTTTGAAAAAAATATGCCGAATGCTACTTCATCTACCCTACCAATCACGAACTAAAAAATTATTGAAAATTGACAAAATTATTGTTCGATGAAACGAACAGTGGCCGAAAATGGGTTAAGCTATGAATATTTTACAGTTAAAATTCATTGCATCAAGGTTTTCTGTGGAAAGAAACTTTAAAAAAAAACCGACATCAATTGTTGTGAGAAAATTTGACTTTATTCTGAAATGTTTAGAAACTCAGACAAACTTTAACCATTTGAAAACACTAAGTCTTATTTAATATATTTAAATGAATGTGTCGTGTGTGTGTGGTTGTAAAAACTTCAATGCAAAAATTATTAAACGGTTACACAGTTTTGTAACGAGTGTTCCGAGTACAAATCTGATTCCGCAAAATGACTCAGTGAGACTTTTCACAACGAGCCATGGTAAGTTTCTCTGGATCCAATAGTCATATCGATAGTCGAAAGACTAAAAGGGTTGTACCCCTAAAAGAAATAAAAATGAGCTTTTAGAAAAAAAAAAATGTTTTTTCTTGCGGACGACCCTACTTTTTTTTGGCAATAAGACCCCTTTTAGTCATATCTCATATTTCACTCCAAATATTGGACACACCAACAAAATGATTTTTCTTTTGGTTGGTGAAAAAGATTTAAATTTAATTTTTTGTATCATTAATTAAATATGTATTATATTAAAAAAATTTTAATGGGCCATTAGATAAAATTGATTGACTAGCAAAGTTCTGTATAAAAATTATATAATATATATATTTTATTACAAATGTTATGAATTTTTCGATGAATAAATGGTGTTTCCATTTAATTTAATTTAATTCTGTTTCATGTCCTATAATTGTGAACATTTTTTTAGGTCAACACTGGAATAATAAAATGTATAAATGAACACATTGTCAGAGTGGGAGTTTCGTCTGCATATGCATATCGACTCCTGTGTTTACACATGCAGCTTTGCATCTAGAATAATAAAAGTTGAATGTATAATGAAGAATTGAAAAGTTTTCTAATGGATTTTAAATTAGACGAAACGGCGCCGGTACAAACGCAAGTCCCGACCGACGAGCAAATTTAATTTCGGTTGTATTTTTATCTTTGAACTCCAACACAAACAACTAAAATATATAGGGAAAATATAAAAAATAAAAAACATTATTCCCAAAAAAAAACCATTAAGATTTTATCAAGCTCAAGATAAATTATTAAAATATTATTAATTTTTTGTTTTTAGCTTGTTTTTTCCAAACAAAATTTTGGAAAAAAAGTTTAATACAACAACAAGCAAAAAGCCCAGTTTTGGCCGATTTCGAATTTTCGCCACAAAATCCTCACTCACCACTCTTCACTCTTTGTGCAATTTCTGTTTATCCAATCCAGTGAATAGTTTCAGTGTGTGGGGCGTGGTTGGCTAATAGCCAAAAGACCGCAGTTATTAATAAACCAACGATTTTCCTCACAGCATTTAACACTCCGAACCAAAAAATTATTGAAAATTGGCAAAATTATTGTTTTATGAATCGAACAGAGGCCAAAAATGGGTTAAATACAATTTTAATTTTAATATTTGAGGAAAAACTGAGAAATTGTACAGTTTCAATACCACTGTACACCACACTTTTCATATTTGTATGATATAGTAGCACTGCCAAAAACCATAAAATGTGGGCATTGTTCCTACTTTGGTGGTGTCTTTGCTGCTGTACGTATAGTAGCGAAGACACCACCACTGCATGAATTTATTTTCAAATATCGCAACCTTTACACAGAACTTCGAAGCCCTGGTAAAATTTTCCACAAATTAGAAGCCCTGGTACACTGAAAAGATGTCGGTTGTGATATTAGGAGAAAGTTCCCTGTTTTTATTTGGAAAATCCCTTTAATAATTAAATATATAAAAATCACCCATTAAACGGTTAACTCCGAAATATCCCTTTTGGATTTGAAGAAGGAAAATAGAGGCGTTTTATAGGAATATAAAAACCCCTGTATGAACTGTGAAAACTGTGAAAAGGGAATTAAATCCTTATCCTTACTATTTATAAAATTGAAAACGCCAATTTGGTTGTAACCATTTCGCTTCTCTGCTGTGAATGTCGGTATTTTTTACGTGGGCAACGCCACGGGGAAATGCTAGTAAACAAATAAAATTGCAGGTTTAATTTCAAAGTTACTAGTTTCCGAGAAACTATTCACAATGATATTTTGGGATTGTGCCTTCGATATTTCAAATGCACACAAATTTTGGAACTGTCCGGTTTTGACATGACCACTTTACCGCCCACAAGCTAGTAAAAACTGCTATATCTCAGACGTTTTTGATCGCATGGAGGGATTAGACTATGGGGCGTGGCACCGCCCATACATGTCAATATTTCCAAATATGTAACTGGTCTCCCATTGTTTAATGTTTTCAACTCTAAGCCAAATGCAACGTATCGGCATAATTGGACAAAGGGGCGTGGCACCTCCCATACAATTCAATACTTCAAAATGCTTCACTTGGACTCCCATTGAATATTTGGCACTGCAACTGTATTTGACAATGGTTTTCATTCATTTATTATTACTTTTCAAGCAAATAAGCCGGGACCAGTTTAAGAAAAACTGGATCGGGATTCAGCAGGATGTTCCTCAAAAATCTGTCCAAAAATGCCAAGTACAAGTTACCAGGGTTCTTTCTGTGTTTCTTCTTTCTCTAAAATTGGCATTCTCTGTGCATGTTATGAGCCTGATAGAAAATCTTTAGCCATGCTTTCACAGATGACAGCATTGGTGAGTGCAGGAAACCATACTTACTTTAATTGATGCGTCCTTGTTTAGAACTGCCTCTACCAAATTACAGCTTTCTTGGTCCACTGGTGGAGGACCTCTACTCCCATATGAGTAGATCTACTTTTCTAATTTCTACTCCTCTACAAATCTACTACCCTGACAGGAATTTCTACTATTTCTACGAATCTACTCCTCTAAAATCGAACTTCTACTACTTCCCTCGAGGTAAAAGTGAGGACAGAAATCCTGACAATGGGTTTTTCGAAATATCGATTATTCAAGTACAGATTTCTACTATTCACCATCACTAATAGAAGACATATAAAGCAGCTGACTATGCCATTCTTTGCATAGAAAATCGTTGCGATAATTCTTTCATTTTTGTCCAGTTAGTTTCTCCGCAGATTTTCCCACCTACTTTGCCACACCCAGATGTAAAGAAAAAAGCAAACTTTTATATTTTTCAATAATTTTATATTTTTTGTGTTTTTTTTTTGTTGTTTTGTTTGGTTTTTAATTCATTGCTGATAATTCATAATATTGTATTTTTATATTTTTAATAATTGGTTTAAATATTTTTGTGTGTTCTTCTTCTTCTTCTTTGTTTTCATATGCTTTTGTTTTTTTTTTCTTTTGTTATTCATAATTCATAACTTTATAATGCTGAATTAGCATTTCATTTTTTGGTTTTCGTTTTTGTTAATTTTTTCAAGTCGCTACAAATTAAAGAAAATTTATATATTAAAAGTATTTAATTTTATTTGCGAAAAAATTTGAGTTGGAAACTAGTAAGATTTTCTTTATGTGTTCTTTCAAGAGAGCAGTTAGGTGTTTCTTCTCCGTTAGACTAATTAAGGGTGGGAGAGTCGTGTGGATACACGAAAAGAAACCAACGAAATGATAGAATGAGCATGTAAATCACGGAAATGGTAAAACAAACGTTTGTGGTTTCAAAGTGAAAATTCCCACAAGAAAAAATCATGAAAATTTAGGAAATTAAAGAAAGTGTGTAAATTAATGCTCTAATTTCCACTTCATTATTTCATTATTCTAATGCATTTCTTTGTTTTTCTTCTACTTCTTCTTGTTATTCGGTTTCTTTTTTTTCTTTTGAAAATTATTGCTCAGCTTGAAATTTCTTCAAATGTTGACTGATTTTAAATTTCTATGTTCAGCGGTTGTTGTTTTTTTTTCTTGCTCATCGTAATACTTTTTCTTTTGTTGTTATTGTTTTAATATATAATTTTTGTTGTTTGTTTTTTGTTTTCAATTTATTTATTAAATATCATAAACTATAAACTACGCACACACATAAAAGAGAGAAAAATGGTTTTCAATTGCTATTTTTTGTTTATCATTTGCTTGTTAATGCTTTAAATATATATATAATTCTTGTTTTTTTTGTTTTGTGTTTTGTCTTAAATACTTGTTCTTCGTCTACTACTTCTGCTTGCTATTTTCATCTTCAATAAGTTTTTTAATTTTTTATTTATTAGTAATAATATCTTTCTTAAATTTTTGTCATCATATAAGTTTTTCCTTCTCCTTTAAGTATTTAATGTGAAATTATTGTTTTATATACTTCCTTCCTTTCTTTCTTGTTTTTTTTTCATTTTTTCATTTTTTCATTGATATGCAAATAAGACGAAACCTTTTGAATAAGATTTTCGTTTGTAATTAAGAAAATCATTCAGAAATCATTAGGTTCAATTGAAGATTTGAGTAATAAAACTAAAGTTGTGTGTTTTTTATTCACATTGAATCAAGCAACAAACGCGCAATTTTAACAATTAATTTCGTTTCAGTCTTCCCAAAAGTTTCATTGAAAGAATATATTTTGCAAAAAGAACAACAAATCTCAGTAAGGATAAATCGAAAGAATAGTTTTAATTTGTTTTTTTCAAACGTTTTTGTTTTACTTAATTTTAAAAATATTTTTTAATTGAAAATTATTTTTAAAATTCCTAATTTTTATTAATTATTTTTAAATAATTAATTTTTTTTGTTTCTGACCGTGAAGAAAAAAAATTGTATTCTATTTTAGTATGTGTTGTTGTGGTTTTGTTTTTTTTTTGTAGTTTATTTCCTTTAAATTATTTTGAAAGTATACATATTTTTTTCTTTTGTGTGAATAAATTTTGCTTTTCTTTTGTTTTTAGTTAAAAATTTCAGCTTATGCATTTTGTTTCACTAGTTTTTTTCTTTTAAATTGTTAATTGGTTATTGTAATTGTTTGCATTTTTTGATTTGATTTGGTTTGGGCTTCGGCTTGAAAATATGGAAAATATTGAAAATTTCCTTTCTTCAATTCAAAATTATTTTTTTGTGTCTTCCACTTTACTAAAAATTTCCAATTTAAATAATCATCAGAAGTTGATGGTTAATAAATTAGATTCTCTATTAGATAGACCAGAAAGGTGCCCAATAAACAAAGCGCGTGAAAAAATTTCTCTCAAAAGATAACCCTAACCTTTATATGAATTTACACAAAAAAAAATGGTAGGTAAAATTAAGCAAAAAATTTGGTTAACTTCAAAATTTTTTTAATTTATTTAAAATTTATTAACAGAGTTAGTAGGGCAGAATTTACCGAAAAAAAATAGTTAAAATAAATATTTAAAAGTCGAAATAAAAATCGGAATATTTGCTGTTATTGTTATATTTACCGCAATTTTTGATTGAAAGGGAATTTTTCTCAAATTTACTGCAAAATTTATAACATAATCGTGAAGAAAATGGTTAAATAGTTTTACTACCTCTCATCGGTTAAATGATATGATTGGACCGTTTGTAACTGTCGCTTTCATTTAAATTTACCTAACATTTTTTCCTGTGTATAGAGATTATATTCAAATTGCCCCAATGAATTCCTTGTATGCTAACAAAATCCTTCATTTTTAAGTATTTTCAATATTTCCCATACCTTCAAGTACCTAAGCTAGAATTATTTTCTTTTTCGTCTTAAACTTATATTTTGTTTATTTAAATTATAAAATGTTCTTTTTTTGCCTTTTCGGATACTACTTTTCATTAAACTTTTTAAATAATATTTATTGGATATTTGCTTTTGTTTTTGTTTTTACTTTTGCTCTTACTTTTGGTATTGCTAATTTTTTGTTTGCATTCTATAAGACTGGTATATTGTATTGAGTTGTTGCTATTTGTTGTTTGTTTGGTTGGTTGGATTTTAGTGCTTTTTTTGAATTTTTATATTTATTTTAACTTGTATTTTTCTTTTGACCGGTAGAAAGCCTATGTTTTGCTTGAAGCTGTTTGTTGGTTTGCGACACATAGAAATAATTTGCGAAAAAGTATTTTTGTTTTATTTGTTTTTCTTGCTTTTGAAATACATAATGTGATTAAAATATGAGTTTTTTTTTGATTAAATTTTGCGATTTAATAAAATTTTGTTTGTTTGGTTTTGTTTTGTTTTTTCCATTTGCTTTTGCTTTTACTTTTGTTCGTCTTCGTTTTCTTTTTTCTTTGGATAATAAAATGTTACAGTGAATAACATAGACACCAAAATTAAGTTGTAATTTGAATACTTGAAATTAGTAATTATTGGTTGTCGTTTTGAGACGATCAACACTGGGAGACTTAAAGGGGTGATACTCTCAGCATGTTTGGCGTTTAGAAATGAAGGATACTAAATATTATCTCCCTCGTCTAGAAACTACGAATTGCCAAGTGGATCACCCCTAAGAACCACTTCATGCCAATCGTCAAATTCTATAATGTTATGAATTTTTTTAAGTGTTCATTAAATTTTTTCTTCATTATTTTCTTTGTTAATTTCTATTAAAATTTAAAAATTTTCTTTTTCTATTTAAGCTAATATTTGTTTGTGGTTGTTGTTTTTGTTTTTTTTAATATTTATCTTTTCGTATTTTTTATTTTGTTTTTGTTGCAAATACTTAATATTTTAATTTAATATTTTTTTTTCATTTGTTTTCTTGAAGGCCTATGGGCGGCTTTTTAGAGAGCAGAATTAAGAATTTTCATTTCAAATACAATTGAAAGTAAATTTGTTTTGTTTTGGTTTTGTTTTCATAGTACTATTTTCTGTTTGGTTAAAATAGGGTATTGCATACAATTTATTGCCAAAAAGGAAAAAAATAATTAAGAAACAACACTGAATCTAACTTAGTGTGGAAAATTATTAAAAGCATTTTCATTTAAATGTACCTTCGCTGTGCCTCGCCTAAAAATCCCTGATAAAAATTATTTCTTTTATTTACTTTACTTTTGTGTGTGTTTTTTTGCGTCTCCCTCATTCTAGAAAAGAATTTGTTTATTCAGCCCTAACATATAAAAGTATAAAAGAGGAATTTTGTTTATGTTTTTTTTGTTGTTGTTGTTAAAATTCAAAATTTAAAAAGTTTAAAATTGTTTTGTTGTATTTGGTTTTTTTTGTTCTTATCTTTTTTGCTTATTTTCGCTTGTAATTAATTAATTAATATTCATCATAAATGTTTCATAATTATAGTATTTTTTTGTTGTTGTTGTTGTTTTTGTATTGTTAATAGTAAGTATATATTTTGTTTTTTTTTGTTGTTCTTTTTTAAATAATTATTTATCACACCATTTTATATGCTGGCGGGGAGGTTTGCTTTGTCGTTCGTTTAAATCGTTTTTTTCCATTAGAATGTGTTTTGTTTTTGTTTTTAATTAATTATTTTGAATTCATCCATTAGTTCATTAATTAACATACAATTTGTTTTAATACCTAGCAATTTTTTACCATATAATATATATAATTTGTTTAATATTATTAATTATAATTATTATTATTCTCCATAATTCAGTGTGAGTATCATTAATTTCAATTATTTTTCATTTCATATATATATATATATTTTAATATATATCCTACTTATCGACTTCACCGACATCAATATTATCTGCTTCCATATCACAATACTAATATATTATTTATTTATTCCTTAGTGGTTTGGGGTTTTGGTTTTTTTTGTCTTTAATACTTTACAATTTCATACAAAAATGTCCTCTTTTTTGTTGCTTTTCATTTGCTCTGTAGAATTTTCATATATAATTTTTTAATAGGTTTTTCTTCTTTGTTAAGGTTTTGTATTAGAAAAGAAAACAAGATTTTATATGATCTTCTTCGAAATTATTGGTTTTTTTTAAATGTTATTATCAAATTTGAAGTTTTTATTTTTTTGGGTTAATGATTAGATTACAATTTAATTTTAGTACGAATTTTTCTTATCATAATTTTCACAATTCTATTAATTTAGTAAGACATATTCAATTGTTAAAGAATATACAACCTAAGATCTTAAGCAGTTCTAATTAAGGTTCTTGAATTCATTAATTGGAGGAGTGGCCTATTTTTTTTTAATTATATACAAATTTCATAATAAAAAATTTTTTTTTTTATTAAGGCGTTATAACAAATTACCCTGAACTTGGACCTGATCTGAAGATGGTGGAATGGAAATATCAACGAAACTTGACATTCAATGGGTTTTCTTCTTAGACACAATTGTAATTAAATGTAAGGTTCCAGCTGTCAAGTAAGTCACCTAGTCCTTGAGATGTAAAATAGCAGCAGGACATTAATTTTCGGCAGATGACAAGGCCAAATGTCATAACAAAGTCAATTTACAAATTTCCCTTTAATTAAATCTTTTGCAAATGGATTCTTTTTGCAAACCGAGTAACACACATATTTCATAAATTACTTCAGCCACACATTGTTGAAATGTTGCATTTTCTTGAAGAGAAGTTCCAAAAAAAAAGGTACTTTCCTTGAAGCATTAATACACTGGAGCCCAACTCACTAAAATGTGTGAAGTTTTGGCATAACTTGGGAGCTGAAACTAGTTTCAATTAAAGAATTTTGTTCACTAATTTGCGTTTCACTCAACCAGCTCTATTTTCTATTCACCTCTTTTTCGTTGAACTTGGACATTTCCTATCTCCAGATTGTACTGTTTCATAGAAAGGCATTCACAATTCGATTGGGTCACCGGGCTAAGGAAGATTCAACTCCGTGGACATTTAGCGCGGTGTATGTATCTTTTTTTGATACAAAATATATACACATTCAGACAATTTTAGTATAAAATATGTACTACTTGTAGCATAAATTGAAAAAATTATTTGTATCAAAAATCGTACATATTCTGGACCAAACATTAATTTTTGATCTTATGGCGTTACAAATATACCACTTATATAGAAGCTAAGCCTACGCCTGTTAGTGCCAGATTATTGTTATTAAAAATATACCAAAATGTCAGTTGTACAATTGAACCGATTGTGGCTAAAACCCCCACTGAGTAGTCAACAATCTAGGGAAAATCTGTTCAGTCAGTTCCGTTGGTGTCCCTGTCAATCTCTGAATGATGTCAATTGAGTGGCAATTGAGTTCACACGATTGCCTGCCTAATTTTTTAAACTGCGTATAATTTCGTTTCCTTACGGCAGTACTGAGGCCTTGGACCTATGTTAATTAACAGTAATTCCCTTCAAATTTCTGGATATTTCTTTTTTGAGTCCTCTCTAAAACTCCACAACTACTCTTGTCTACGCAAAGTTTCTCTGGTGTTCACTAAATCATATAGAATGTACTAAGGAAGAAGTGTTAAAATAAAAGACTTGCAGAAAATATGGATTGTCATGATTTCAATAGTAGCATACTTTGGATCAGTCTTACGAACAGTGTGGTTCTTCATAACAAATCAGCGGGAAGTTCGGGGAAGTTTTGGTGCAAATGTAGAATTCAGTTCATTCAATACAGAACAAAAACATGTCAATCCAAAAGAAAAATTCGACTTTAAAAAAAAAAGTATTTTTCCTATCCACAATCTTCCAATCAGGGCAGGGCAGGACGTGCATCACTTAAGAAATTACAGGTTTGCTGTGATTTGTAATGTAATGCTTAGGTTAAATCACTCGATTATCGCCATAAATATTAATCAAAGGTTATCTACTCAAAACGTTATTAATTCAATTGGAAAATGATTAAAAATTTGTTTTTATAATTAAAAATAGGTGTCCTTAATTACTTTTACTGTTCCCCCCATATACGCTCTATATAAATTAAGTACAATTTTTGTATTCTATAATTTGAATCAATATATATATATATATGCTTATACGTTAAACAAGATTAATCACTTTTTTGCTACGGTGAAGCTTTTGTTGTTTTGTTAATTATTTTGTATTTTATTTTGTAATTAAATTCAAAAATGTTCCTTCTCATTCTGTAAGGGTATTTCTTGTTATATGTTTTGTTTTTTTTTGTTTTGGTTTAGTAGTAAACTACACATTTATAAAATCGAAAAAAGTCTCCTAAACCTTATGAGATAACGCCGCTACCGAAAATGCTATTTTACAGTTTATTAAAAGTCTAAATTTTGCATAAATCTTTTCATGGTTGTGTGTTCTGTTGTTTGGTTTTCTCTGAAAATGTCTTTCTTTTCAACTATGTTACAGTGTGGCCCGATCATTATGTGTGTGTTTTTAGTTTTTGTTGTATGTGTCCTTTGTTGTTTTTGTATTTTTTTTTGTTATTTCGTTTATGCAAAAATAGACTTTGCTACTATCACATTTAGTATTAGAAGAGGTTATCCAGGGGTTCATGTGCGAACATGAACGCCCTCACAATTAAATGTTTTACAATTTATTCTTTAAATAACTGAACTGAAAGGTTTTTTGTTTTGTTTTGTTTTGTTTTTTTTTTTTGTAGTTGTTTAAGAGTTTTTTGTTTTGTTTTGGTTTTAGTTCCATAAATACTCGTTTATTCTTTTGTTTTAGTTTAATACTAGTATCATAGCTATTTTGTGAGTATCGGTTTTATTTTTACATGTTATTTTTTAATGCTTAAATGCTATAATTTATAAAACAAAAGGTTTTGAATAGTTTCATAGAATTGTTTTAAGAATTTAAACAAACATTTATTTTTAAATTTTGATGGAATTTGTTGTTAAATTTTAATTTTAAAGAATTTATGTGGCACTTTAAGACATTTTTTTTTTAGTTGAAAAATGCACAAACGAATTACATACATAAATTTAAAATTTTGCTTTGAAATTGCTAGTCAGTTCTTCAGGAGTTAAAATCTTATCCGATCTTAAATTAAATCTGATAAAGCTTTTTGTTTTTCGTTTGAAATTCTATACTACAAAGGCGGCCAACACTCGAGTTGTGAGCCTCCGCAATGGAACTGTTAGTTTTTAGTTTAAAATTTGTGTTTATCCATCAAAAAAATCAAAGAATTTCAGGAGAACTTTTTGTGAAAAAAAATCGAAATATTTTAGAATTTTTGAGGAATTTTGACACCGATTTGATTGTTGAGAGAAGCCTCCTTGCCATATGAGACCTATTGTGACAGACTTTTATATTTCCACAGTGACTTCTATCGAAAATCAGACTAGTCTTTGCAGTACTTCCCTTGAGACCGAAACTGGTTCATAACTTTGCCCCCCCCCCCCCCCCCCTCCATACAAGCATTCGAGCTGGTCAATTGTCTTTTTTTAAATTTTATTGAATGTATACCGAAGGAATACTGGTCAAGTCTTACACTATAATTGGATTATAATTCATATTCTGCATTATTGATCAACCAGTACTTTACCGAATTAGCCTTTAATTACTCCAAAGCAATCATTGATCACAAAGCTCATCATACAACAACTTCAAACCTCATTTAATTTACAATCTTTTGGACTAGTTACAGGAAAGAAGTTTACTTAGGATAACCCTCTTCAAGTCAAATGCCTCTACACGTCCAACAGGGCTGTACTCTCCTTAGAGCAGATCAATTGTCCCCTCTATCATTTCATGGAATCTAATCAGTGATCACTCAATTATGCCGAAATTCAAAAGGTATTTTCTCGACATTAGTTCAGTCTTTCACTACAATTGGACCACCATTCAGCCAATCGGTCTGATTCTGCATTTTACGTTTGGATCAGACTAAAACTCATTTTTTAAAACAACTTTTGGACTAATTACTTAGGCGTGTATCTTTCACTTCTGTATATTTTTGTCCAGTAGATATTTCTATAATACATGCCTTAGGGCAACACTTTTCCGAGTCTATCAATTGTCTCTATAAGTCTGACCGTTCTGTTCTCACACTACTCAAGAAGTTTTACTTTGCGACAAGTTTCTTGTCGATGCCAATGAAATATTCGTTAGACTTTTCCCAATTAGTTTGATGAGCCAATGGAACTTGAATGTCAAGGAAATGTTTGATGTTTTGTTATAGGGTCCCTCTATAGACCTAAGATAAATTTAGACTGGGGAAAAATTTAGCCAAACACACTGAGAGGAAATCTGTCTGTGTTTGGAGAACTATTTCCCTAGTCTGAATGCACCTACCTACGATTGATTACCTTTACTCGTATAAATGATTTATTGATTCCTTAAAATACTCAAATAGAATTTGCATCTTCGATTTGTTTACAATTTGAACTTGAAATGTGAAAACCTTTCCTTTGTTTTAAAATTTGTAATTAAATTTTTGTATTTAAGTAGTTTTTGTTTGGTTCTAATCTTATGTTAAATGGATTTGTGCGATTTTTCTTCAATTATTTCTTTAAATGTAATAATAATAATAATAATAAATATTTTCAAAATCCTAAATACTAATACTAAGTTAACATACAATCGATACTAGTTGAATTTTTCTGTTCTCTTTTCTTCTTTTTTGTTTTTTATTTACAATAAATGAAAGTGTTGGTTTATAAGATTTAGGGATTTCGAATTTTTGTTCATGTTTTCTTTGCTTTGCTTTGTTTGGTTTTTGTTTTTGTTTTTTATTTGTTAAGTAGTACTTCCTGTTATATCCATTATTTGCATTTTTGATTTAATTTCCTATGTATGCTCATTTTTTCTTTTTGGTTGTGATAAGTTTTATGTGAAAATGTAAATAGCTGCCAGTAGAGATTTTTGTTTTTTTTTTGTAGTTGTTTGTGTGTTTTGTCCGCTTATATAGTACTTTACGTTTTTACTGATTCGTTTTACTGCTTAACTTTTTTCTCCTTCAATTTGATGTGAATTTTTTGTGGTTCTTGTTGTTGTTGTTGTTGATCGTTTAACTTATTACTGTAGTTATGATATGATGATTTTTTTTTTTGTTTGCCATATTTAATTTATATACTTTGTATTGCTCGTAAATTCTGGAAGAAGGGAAAAATTTTATTTAATTTCAGTTCAAAATCTATTTCGAATCTATCTACTCACTTTATTTTGTAGCATCTTCTTGCCTGGGAAATCCAAATCATGTGTTCATTCCTTTGGGGAAACGCTACTGGGTGCTTGAAATTAAAATCTCGCTTTGTGAATTTTAGGTTATGCTTGGCTTTGGTTGCCATTTTGTTTTTTGTTTTGTTGTTTGTTTGTTTTTTTTTTTTTCGTAAGAAACCATTTTAAACAGAAGAACGCTAATGTTTTACAGAAATTTTTGCTTGATTTTCGTTTTCAATTTGTTGCTAATTAAATATAGATTGATTGATTGACTTAACAATTGCAAATATATACTTTTTTTCTAATAAAAATTTGGTTTTTATTTACATAAAAAATGAATTAAAAGATGAGAATTTTTTATTGGAAATGAATGGTTATGAAAAAAGGTTAGTTGGCATGGAAAGGATGTACTAAGAAACAAAGTCAAATCTGGAATTATGCGTGGGGAGAATTCATCATTAATTGGAAACTGGGATGTGTTCACGTATCTCGATATGGAACGAAATCGATAGTCTTGCTATCGTTTTAGTTTAGGTTTGATGCTTTCGAAATGCATTCGACGAGACCAAGTATCGAATATCGAGTTACACAAACACACCCTTAAAGATGTGAAAGTATTGATCGTATTAGGTAAAACGATAGTGAAAGCAAAACCGTCTGAATATCAGTTTTGCTCTCGCTATACAAAGTGTAACACTGATACTGCTGTTGTCAGTTGTACTATTGTAATCACTTTGGTCGTGTTACGTAATAAGGGTGTATTTTTCAAGTGTATCGCTCCCAATGGGCCAACTTATTGTACATAATAGATCAATTGAATTTTTTTTCTCCATAGCTTTTATAGATTGGATTTAAATCCTTATTATGCAATACGATAGTGAGTAAAAACTCTCATCTGAGAAGAGTGTGATTATCATAATTTTAGCATAGTTAATGCAAAACCGGTATCCTGATGGTTTTGCACTAATTCAATCACTATCGAATTACATAATAAGGACATTAATGTGTTACTTTAAGCTAAGTTGGCATTTAGGAAACGATATCTTTGGTTCACAGGTAAAAATCATTAAGTACTTTCATCAGTTAAGAGTGAAAATTCACTGAGAATGTACTTAGTGAGTCTTACGAGACTTAATATATATTCCTAAAATATATATATTTCTAAATGGATTACACGAGGAAAGTATGGAAATCTAACGCATACAAATGAACAGTGAATGAAAAAAAGCCCAATTCAAAACTGAAAAAAGAAACAAAAAATTTTATCGATTTTTGTAACAAATTTCAAAAAAATCTGTTAAATTTAATATAAGTTCTTGTGGTTGTTGTTGTTGTTGGTGTTTTACTGACAATGAGTTCCTACATACAATATTTAAAATACATTACAATATATATATATTGTCATTAATATGTATTGAGTGTGTGTGTGTGTGTGTGTGTAAAACCAATTAAAGTAAAAAATACAAAAGTTTTCTTTTTATAATTTTTCATATAATTTACAAATATCGAAGGTTGTTTGTGGTTGTTGTTGGTTGTCTCCAACAAAAAAAGTGATTCTCTTTCTTTGAATGGTATAGCTTTGAGTGTGATAATTATATTTTTGTTTTTTTTAAAAAAAGGTACATAAAAATAGTTAAGTGTAAGTTAAGTTAAATAAGGAAACATTATTTCTTTGTTTAGATATAGTTTTAAGTATTAAGTGAAGAACAAAAAACGAAAACTAAATAATGAGAATGTTCATTAATGCTTAATCATTTGACAATTAAGTTTACTACGAAATTGTATAATGTTTTACTTTTTTTGTTTATACATTGCTGTTGTTGTTGTGTGTTTACCTAAAAGCTAATAATACCTAAAGTGTTTGTTTGCAATTTGTTTTTTACAATTTATTTGATGACTTGCATTTGCTTAGATTGTAGATTTGTTTATTGAATACTTGTTTCTTTTACACATATATATATATTATTATTTATACATATCATATACATATATATATTTACATGTTCTGTTGACGTACGGCTTGCAGCCAATACACACACATTTAATTGGCTTAAATTGTTAATATTACAATTTGAGTTGTCATTTCTACTTTTTTTCGTCGGCTTCTGACGTAATTTACAAAATCATAATAATTCGTGGTGATTCATTCTTATGTGTTCGAAGAAGTGTTTCGAATATGCAAAAGGAGGGGGGATGAGTGGACTACATACATTTATATTAATATTAGGATTATTTTACAATTGTATTGTTAAATTAGTGAATTTACAATTATTATTAAATTAAATTATTTACATAGTTTTTTTGTTTGTTTGTTTGTTTTGTCTGCGTGTAAAAAATACTTGTTTTTCCTTATCATTTTTTTTTTTTGTTAAGTTAGAAAAATATTTAAGTTATATTTTTTTATATGTGTGGTTGTTGTTGTTGTTGTTTTTGTTTGGTTGACAATACTATTTGTCATTATTTGTTGTTTGTTTGTTTTTGTATTTGTTTTTGTTTTTGAAATTCTTCAATATCATAAGTTTGTAATTTGCTTGGCTTAAAGATAGAATATTTTTCGGTTTTCTTTTCACTATTTCACTACAATTGTGGAAAATTTGTTGTTGTTTTTTGTTTTTTTAATTCATTATTTTTCTTCGAATATATTCGATTAGTTGCAAATTGGTGGCGTTTGTTATTGTGTATGTGTGTTCATGTGGTTGTTGTAATATTCGTTTGATGTTGCTTACCAGCTAAGATTGTAAATTTAAATTTGTTATTCATTCATTATATTTGTTGTTGTCAAAAGTGACAATGTATTTATAGTTTTTGTTGTTGTTGTTATTTTCCCATATGCTTGAGGTGTTCTTTGACTAATATTTGTTTTTGATTTGCTGATTTAATGTTTTGGTAGTTTGGTATTTTGCCTATGAGTTTATATTTAGTAATGAAGAAAAGCTGCTTTGATATTGAAGACTGCTGATTTTACTGTGAAAATTTCTACACGAATTGTTATTTTGGTAACAATTTTTGAGGAAAAATAACAATTAAATTGTTGACGTTTGCCAAATTCCAATAGAGCAGTGGTTGAGAGAAGTGCCTATATAAGTACAATACACTTTCTCGTCTGAATAAAAACACAATTGAAGGAGTGTGTCTACAAACGTGTCAAGCACCAATACTTTCCATTGTCGCTTGACACGTTATTTGAGCCACACCTTCAATTGTTGTTGAAATATTCAAAGCGACTCTAATTGAAGATATTGCTCCAATAACGTGTCAAGCGCCTATGATTTCCGTTGTCGCTTGACACCTTATTGCCGCCACACCTTCAATTGTTGTTGTAATATTCACAGCAATTGTAATAAATTTTACTTTCCTCATTTTTTCATATTTAATCAATAATTTAATTGCCGTTTCTGCTCATCCGCACTCAATTCATTGTAAAATTTTACAATTACTTCATTGAAAAGTTTTGTCCTAAATCTAAACGCCTGCTTTTTAAATTCGTTCAAAGTAAACAAAACTCGCCTCTACAACAACCGAAAAAAAGCATCCAAATAAATACTGTGTTCCCTCTAACCATAAACCATAGGATTCTCGTGATTGAATTTTCCATCAAAATAAGCCCTTCCCCGCGCTCATCACATGCAACACAGACGCCCCCAATTTCCAACTAAATCACATTAGTCATCATTTGAGCGTGTTGTAGATGTTGTCAACCGCCTCCAATTCGACGCTGGCACCCTCCAGCTCGAGTGTGGTAATATGCGAGCGATCGCGTGAATGCTGCGAGTCGCGCGAGTCATAGCTGGCGCGTGAGTCGCGCGAATCGCGTGCTCTGCGTCGCTCGGCATAGGTTTCGCCCAGCGGCTCGTCGCCCAGATAGACCGTGTGATAGCTCACCGGACTGGACGAGCAGTTGATTTGCACCCGACTGATGGCATTGCCCGCCGAAGTGACCAGACCGTTGTGACTATGCGACGGATAGGTCAGCGAAGCGTAGTCGCCGTAATCGTCGGACACGTGCGTGGAATGTGTTTCGCCCGAGAAAGTGTCACGCGTGTGTGAGTTTGGTATGCCGCCCATGGCGCTGGCATCGTGGCAGATTTCTGCATAGATGTTCTCCTTCGTGTAGTCGATGAGATTTAAAGCTTGACAGATATTGCCCGCAGGGTTTTCACCTGCCGAATCATCGCTGGACAGGACGAGCGAATCGCGTACACTGGAGTAGGGCAGGTCGTCTTCGAGGAGGCTGGTGGGTGTTAGGGGAGATATTAGCGAGGTATTTTGACTGTTGCCCGAGTTGCCCGAACTGCCGCCTGCCGCAAGGAGTGAGAGTCCGCCTGCCGCCCTACGCCCGGTCACGGGTTCGCCTATATTGAAATCCAAGCGCTTTTCGAACTTGCCGCCCGAGTTGTGCTTGATCTGAGCCAGCGAACGTTTGTTGTCGTGCACCTGAAGCTTCTGCGGCAACGAGAAGTTCAACAGCTGGTGCAGACTTGACGAAGACTTACTGTACTGACGCGTCTTCACGTGGAATTCATTGTAGAGCTTTTCGGTTATAAAGGACTGCGGTATGGGCTCGCGATTTTCCAAGTCCTCCAGATCGGTGCCCGCCTCCGAGATGGTATCTGCGGGCAGAAGATCCGGTTTGCGTGACCTGCCGCCGCCGCCAATGAGTTCGATATCCTGCAGTGACATGGACTTCTGCAGCATGGGCTCCGAGGGCTTGGTCTGGCCGAACTTCTTTATTTTCTCCTCGATTGTGGCCAGTGTGGTGGTCTCGGTGTCCGAACAGCCTATGTCAGAGGTCACACTCAGCTCCGAGATGGATTCGTTTTCCTGTGAGCTCGAGTTTGGCTTATCGCCGAAACGCTCTTGCAGCAACTTCGACATATCCGAGTAGCGTTCCATGCTCATACGCTTCGCCTGCACGTCCAAGTCCAGCGAGGTCAACGAGGTCACAGCATGCTTATCCTGCTTGCGAAACCATTTCTTCTTGGTCGACTGGAATACCTTCATCTTCTCGGTGATGCGATTGGAGCCCTGCGAACTTTCCGCACTGGCGTGGGCAGCCTCCTTGGCCTCCAGATTGGCCAAGTCCGATTTGCTGAGGAAGATAATGGAGTCCTCCTTCTCGTGCGCCGATATTGTGGTCTTCTCGCGGCGCAGCAGCTTGGGCAGATGCAGTGGCTTCAGTATTTTCAGGCCATCCACACGACTCTTCGAGCCGGACCGTTCGGCGCGATTCAGTATTTCCACTTCGACCATCTTCAAGAACAGATCACAATTGAATTGACAAAACTTGAGTATATTCTGGACATTGGGATTGGCCAGCATGCGCTGTTCGCTCTCGAAGCCCAGCGAGCTCTTCAGCAGGTTCATTTCTTTGGTTAGATGCAATTTGCGCAGGTGCAGGGGACTCTGCACCTCGACATCTTCAATGGGACAGGCGATGACCACGTTTTCGGTGGTTATCTTGGTGATGGAGATATTCTCGGGTATCGCACTGGCACAGCCACTCGGCCCGGATATATAGCGCAGCGCCAGGGGCAGCTCCTTGTTGGGCGTGATCAAAGCCGTAATCCGATGCACACAGTCCGGATTGACTTTCTTGTTGGGATCGTTGCCCATGCCGCCGAGCTTCTGCAGGATCTGCGGTATGCCGGGTTCGATTTCGTAGAATTTGCCCTTGGTCGAGAGCGACACATACAACACCTGACGATTCTCGTTCAGCAGCTGGGCGTAGCGACCCTTCTCCTTTTCGCGTCCATGATTCGAATTTGGTTTGGTGTTGACGCCGATTCCAGTGCCACCAATGGCATTGTGATCCTGCTTGCCATCCTCGAAGACGGCCAGCAGTCGAAATACCTGCCCACCCCGGGCGGTGGTCTTCACATACTGGGGCCGATTGTTGGTCGATGTCTGAGTGTAGAGTGGGAGACAGCCCTCGCTTGGGGGATTACTCGAACTGGGCTGGGATTCCGTGAAGGCGGACATATTGTCGACGGACACAAATTTGTAGACACGCTCGCGTACCAGCTGGATGAGTGAAGTGTACAGGGTGGCGGTCGGCAGGTTCTTTTCATTCAACAGGGAGAAGTAGCCTGGAAGAAGAGAGGGGGAAAGGAGGTTATTTCAATACGTTTATTTTATACAAAAAAAATTTATTTATTTGTAAATGATTGTCCTGCTAGCAATTGAACCCCGCCCCGCTTCATCAAAGCCATACTACAAACTTTCAAATTGTGTAACTTCAGCCAATGTTCGCATCAAAATCGACAGGGCCACAACAAACTCTTGCACAACAAAGTTAGCAACGTTCTGGCCGCACCCTTCCCTACCAAATTAGCGTGAATTTCACCAACTCATGCAAAATGAATGTGAAATGTTGCAGCAACATTAAGTAATTTGCAATTAGCACGTAAAATGAAAATGTTTAATGGGGCACAAATACTATGTAAGCCCGATTGCGTCTGCTGTGACTTCTGCTACTGACGCAAAACCTCTAAAAAAGGAAAAAAAGCGAACCCCACCACCACTTAACACTCAACCCCAAAACTGTAACCGAATTCAACCCAAATAAATTGAGTCAACCAAGCGAACTCTGAGAGATCGAGCGTACCAAACTAATTGTAAGCATCATGTGGGAATATGCTGAATGTGGTCAATGTCATTGTGAGGCAGCCAGCGTATAGCCCCTCGTATACAAAAGGCAAAGCTGGGGGAAAGGAAGGGCATCATGAGAGCTTGCTTTTTCTGTTGGTTTTTGTATTGTTGTCGAAAGGGTGTATATTTTGCAATGTATGACTTTCAATTAATTACGTGGATTTAATTGTTTCAGCGTAACAGCAACAGCAACAGCAACAACAACAACAATAACGGCATCAATATTAATATCCCTACGCCAATGCTAGTTAGTAGCTAGTTACTTGTTGTCTCTTTCAGCTTGTCACTGCCATACATTACTGTTAAATGAATGGGAAATGCCATTCTAAACATAATCAGTTCAGTCAAGTTCATTTAAGAGTGTATAGGATTTGATTCTGGTTGTTTGACCAACTACGATTCATTTAACAGTGGATGGTGCAAAACAGCAAAAAAAAAAAGGAACTAAGAGGGCGACTACCCGTTACTATATCGAATTATAGAAAGTATCGTGTGTAGGGTGTAGTAAGCAGCGCAGTAACAAGTGTAAAAAGTGAGGAAGGAAAAAAAATGTACCAACATTTTCCCCAAAGGTTTTCCCTGTGAGCTGTGTGTGTGGGCAGCGGAAGGGTGGGGGTGGGTAGTAAATAAAGGGAAGCAAATGACCGCTTGTCCAGGCAGTGTTAATAAACGAAAGAGACTGTTTGTTGATTGCGGATGGAGCAGGAGCCGGAGCCGGAGAAGCAGAAGGCGAATAGTGTAAATAAATTGTGTAGAAGCTGCTAATGAAGATGACAGTTTGCATTTCTTCTTCTTCTTTTTATTTTTTTTTGTACTTGTTTGTTTAGTTTAGTTTGCTTTGGTTGCTTGATAAAGTAAAGTTTGGAAACTTTGCAAAGCTTAGATAGGATTTTATCATAGTTCAGTGAATTGAGTACAGAAATTTTGACAAACATTGGTTGAAATTGAAAATAAACTATTGACATTCACAAAACGTTACGATTGTGACGAAATGTTAAAAATATTGCCTACTTTTAGGCACATGAGCAAAATCATGTGAACCAATAATTCTTTAAAGTATACCGAAAACTTATACAGAAATCGACCTGCTTTCAGAAAGAACTTGTGCAAAACGTGTGCTTTGTGACATATTAATTCTCAAAAAAAACATCAAAGTCAAAGTATACTTTTAGGCGCTTAACACAGCAACAACGTACAGTCATGTTTGTTAAGTACTATACGCTCTTAGAATAAAAAACCTGGCAGAAAATTTGGCTACCGAAAAACGAAGATGCAGAAGAGTACTTTTCCCATCAGACCAAACAAAACTGAAAGCGAAAAAAGTAAAAAAAAAAAAAGGAAAGGCAAAAGGAAAAAGCAAAAATACAAGTAACCCCGCTATAAACACTCGACTGACTGCAGGCGGGCTATAAAGTAAGACTAATGGTACATCATCTGTTTGCATCCGCAAATCCATCAGGCTTTTTCTGACTGACGACGACAAAAACGCAGTATGCAGTATGGCATTGCAGTTTGTGAGTGCTGCACACACACACATATACATACATACATACATAGGCACCTACCCTCAGATACACACAACAACAGCGACACAAACAACAAGGACAACGTTGAAAATGTCATTTTTCGTCTTTGCCTTGTTTGTCGCTGTTTGGGACATGAATTTATGCTTTTTCCCCCCCAGTTGGACAAAAATTTCGCATCGTTTCGTTGGCTTCTTCTCTTTTTGTGGGTGTGCAATTGTGAGCAGCTCGTCGAGTAGTAGGCAGCACTGGTTGTGCAGGATTTTGGCTGGTTTTTTAAAAATTTAAGTTCAACATTTTTGGGAAAAGTTTTTTTTTCAAATGTTTTGGGGTTGAATCAGAAAGGATTTGGGTGAAAATAAAAAAAAAAACATCACCTCAGTATAGTTAGTATACGATTTTTGACAAAACAATTGAAAAGCTAACAGTTTGGGGTTTTTTTTTGTTCATTCACTGCAAGAGTGCTCACAAGCTTTTTAACGAATCAACCCTAGTTACGACCGCTCATGGTGTGGTCTTCCTAACTAGCTATCCAGTCTGGTATTGATATTATCAATTTTTCTATTAATTCTCATTATCTTTCATATGCAAATATGCAACAATCTATTACGGTGCCTAAAAATATGCAATAGAATATGAAAAATCTATCAGACTTAATTACATTTCATCATAAACTCGGCAGGGTGACAGCAGTAAATGACTTCGCCCCCCGAGACTATTATGTTGTTGTCGTAAATTTTTAAATCTTAATTTGCTGCGCTCTTAATTTCACTAATAAAAATCCACGCACCCACTTCCACTAAATTGTCAAATTACAACTGTCAACGTGGAAGTACTTAAAATTCTCGTTTTTTTTTTTAGATACGCCTGACGCAATTTTGACATTTTAATCGCATTTCGCAAATAAACTTCACAAACATTTTGTAGACCGGCAAATGAAACCAAACAAAAAAAAAAAAAGCACGTAGCTTTTGAATCGTAAAATGGGAAAAAGCGTGGTAATTTGAAAGGGTCATAAAAATGCCTTTTTCGCTTTTAGACGTTTTTCCTGTTTATTTCCTTTTACTGGATTTGGGTTTTTTCTGTGTTTTCGCTTCAGTTTTGTCAAAATGGGAATTTTCAATGTTTGCAATTATTTTTCGTTCATATTTTCGTTGTTTGTCAAATTGTTGACATTTGTTGATGCTTTTTCTAATTTTTTTATTTCTATATTTTTGTGTGTTTGCTGCTGCTCTTTTGCTTTAAGTTGCATGACAAAAAAAAAGTGTTGACAATTTAACCGCTTTTTTTTACAGGCGGCTTGTAAAGATTCACATGCTAGGGGGGGTTAGGGAGTTGGGGTGGTTTGGTTTGGTTTGGAGTGTTGTGATGTGATGCGGTGTAGAGCCTGGTTGTTATGGTGCTGCGTCGATAAAACTTTTTAATTTTATCCAAACAATGCTGTGAAATGCTTTTTCCAAAAAAATTAGAGGGGAATTTTTTTTTTTTTTTTTTAAAGGAATGTGTTGAAAAGTTTATGACTTTAATTTTGTTGTTGGTACATTGTTGGTACATTTCAATTGGATTTGTCTAATGGCTGTGGAGCTACAGGGAGAGGGAGAGACATGGCGGTGCGGGTTTTAAATTACTTTATAACTTATTTAAAAGCGCGCAAAAGATTTGCGGGAAATGCTTTTATTTTTTTTTTTGGGGGGAAAAAACTTTCCACAATTTCTCAATTTGTCAAGCTATAAAAGTTATGAGCAGAAAATTGGAATTTTAGTTTTGCATGGCAAATAGTTTGTGGAGAAGCGAGTCAGACAGGAATTTTAATAGAAAAGCGAAAAGATTTGTGAAGAGTTTGAATAAAAAAAATTTTAAAAGTTGGATTTTCTGCCAGTGTCTATGCGATTGCCATTGTAATATTGGAAATCCTCCTCCTACTCCCTTAAAAAAAAACCACCTACTTCACAGTATGCAATTGCATAATTTTTGCATAAATTTTCAGCCGACCTATTGTTTGTAGAGCCCAAATGAAATGATAGCATTTTACGTTGAAATAAATAAGCGGCAAAAAAAAATCATGAAAATTAAATAAAGTGCTGCGAAAAACAAACACAACAACCACTCCCAGGCCACCTTTTTACATAAGTTACCCACATACCCACTGCAATACAAAAATTTAATTGTCATTTGCAAATGTGCCTCACTAACGCCATCAGCTCACTACAACCGGCCGCCCCCCCTCGGCGCAATCAATGAGGCAATACCAGACTTTTTCACACGTCTGTGGCGCAACAAAAAAAGAAAAAAACGTAAAAAAGGAACGAGAAAGTGGTGCCATTTAATTTTTTATTTATACATTTTTTTATGGAGTTTTAAAAATGTTTCCATTTGTTGTTGCTACACGTTGTGCATTTCAAAAAAAGACGAGCAGGAAGAGCGAAAAAAGCATTTATACAATTTTAAATTGCCATTTCGCTTAATACTTTTTTGGCTTAATGCAACTACCGCGTACCGTTTAAGCATTTAAAACTGTCATATTAATGTTTAAAGCTTATAAAGTGTCAACGTAGAGGTTTTTATACAAGAAAGCGCAGAAATCGAACAAATGCGTGCATATGTGCAAAGCGAGGGAGAACAGATTTTACCGAGTGCATAATATGAACGCTTAAAGGCGCTTATGCCACAGGATTAGCCTGCAATTTATTGACAGTATAGGTATATTAATAAAGGTATTTTGTCAATTTAGCTTCATTTATTTTTTAAAGTATTTCCAACATTTAATCCTATTTCAGTTAAACCTGGCCACACTACTGCCTGCACATTAATTTTAATACTTTTCTATATGCATATCAACGACGTACCCAAAAACAAATTTAAAAAAAACCGAAATGCACTTGCCTCATAAATCAAATTAAGACAACACCACACGCTTCTGTGTGTCACTTTCATGTAGTTTAAGTTGTCTACTGTCAAATGTCAGCTGTCAAAAATTCTGCATAAATTATTATGTCCACATATACTATATATAATTCATAAAGTACAAAATGTGTTGCCTTAATAATGGTAATAATAAATTAAATTCTGTTTTTGGTCAGTTTTATTATTAAAAAAAAAACAACAAAAAAAAAGGCAACTGCACAATATGCTGGAAAAGTTTTGTGGCAACATCATCACAGAGAACCCACAGTCTGTGACATGCATGTGAATGCATATTCTATTGTCGTTCTATTGCAGAGCGTGTCAGATTTTTGTTGCTGTTGACAACTCAAACAATATGGTGCTTAAAATTTTACTTGTCATGGAGCTGCCGTTCTCCAGTAAGAGTATGCTCGAATGTAGTTAAGCATTTTATTAGTTTGTGTGAACACATTCAATTAGTTGGCATCTACTGTATGATATCAAATATGATTTTTGCAGGAATCTTGTGTTTTGAAAAAGATCACAAGAAGCGGCAGCTACCTGGGTCTCTCTCTCGTGCAACGTGAGCCAAATTATCCTTTTAAGGGAATATGAATTACGGATTCTCTAAGACTAGCTAAGATTTAAATTGTATACATCACCGATACGATGGCTTTTGTGAAGAGTGTAGAAGAAATTGCCAATGCTGATCTAGGATCTGATTAAGCCTTTTATTAAACGTGAATTTGAAAGGAATTTAAATTTTTAAATTAGTTTTAATCAGAATAAGTTAAAGTATGGATTGAAAAATTTATTGCATATTTTTAGGATTAAAAAAAACCGAATTTCAATTGGATAGCTTAATACTTGCGCCGTTAATGGATGAGTATCGTGGGGAAATTGTAGGCAGTCATACTATAACGTCTTTCTTATCATTCACCCAAGGCAAGTAAAATACTAGACAGCTAAACTCAAACAACTATCGTATTAAAGTGTTAGTCCCAAAAAGTATGCTACAAATTATTATTTTTCGTTACCCTGGTTATAATCAATTCCAAACCTCAAACCCTATTTGAATATGCAACTTACTTCACTGGAATTTAGTGACCATTGGCTAAAAGTATGTGACAATTTCTATAAATATTTATCTCTTTTACTGTCATGGCATTCGGTACATCAAAGTTTTCACTGCTAGCAAATGAAAAGTCTTAATTATTCAGTTATGCACTTCGAATTTTAACTTTTTTGCATCCCAAAACTATGCAACAAATTTTTAGAATCATATTTTTTTTACCATGAATAGATTTTATGCAGTGCAAGCAAAAACAGGCATTTGAGAATGCACATATAGTGCGAAAAGGTAGACAACTAGCCAGTAATAACTATCGACTTGAAATTTTCAGTCCCAAAAAGTATGCAAACATTTTTTAAAGTTTTTTTTTTCTTACTCTATATTAGTGCCAGCGTTTGTTTTTGCCTGGCACTGCTTTATATTAATTCCAAACTCTACTTGATTAAATTAACTAAGGTAACTTACTTAACTAAAATCAAATTGCCAATGCCTAAAAGTATGTGACCATTTTTATAAATTTAAGTTATTACTTTTGTTGTCATGGCATTGGGTACATCAAAGTTTTTACTACTTTCAAATGAAATAAGGACACGAGAAATAAATAAAAGAAACCGTTCATAAACCTGAAAGTATAATTAATTTGATTAACCTAAAATAAAAAAAGCATATTATATTCCTTCCATTTCATCATACCGATCAGCCGCCGGCAGCGACCCACTTCACAGTTGTGGGCATTAAAACCATTGTTTTAATGACATGCCATCACCATTAAAACCCACTCTACACTTTTTTGCACTTGCTTTCTCACCCACTAATAAAAAAAAAGGCAGGAAAAGAATAAAAACAGAACACACAAAACAAAATGTCTGAAGATGCGTGCATTTATGTCATTAGTTTCGTACACACACACACACACACACTCGCCTACACGACGAACAGAACACATCAGGCCAGAGTATTCTCTCGGTGCTGATGTGAAAGGGCTTTGGAGTGACATGGTGTGGTGTGGCGTAAAATAGCCCGGTGACTGCGTAAAGTGGACAAGCTTAAAATGCGACTGCTGTTGCTTTTTTTGTGTACACTTCTTTTGGTATTAACTCCTCTAAGGTAAAATGATGGCTAAGAATGGAAACAAAAAAAATAATAATAACAGAAAAGCTAAAAAAAAAACACTGTACTGTCAGGTGCTTTGGCAAATCCATTAAAAATGCAGTTTGTGACTGAGCACACACACATACAAACGCAAACACTGTAATTGTTGTTCTGTGCAGAGCACTGTTAAGCTAAAAAGGGATACCTTTGATGGCTTTTATGAATAGTAGTCCGCTTCAAAGTGCCTCCAAGTCGTTTCATTAAAAGCAGTCATAAACTCAAGCGCGCCATTTGTTCCACGCTCAACTGAAGACTTATGTGGTTGTGGCAGAGCGGAGCGGAGCGGAGGGGCGGGGTATGGCCCTTGGCCATTATAATAATTCAAAATGTTAAGGGAAAAAACGGTGGGCCACCCTCGCAAATTAGAATCAAGTAATTTGGCGCTCATCAATGCATAATAAATACAAATGCTTTTTACGTCCTAAAAACGCCAACAGCCATAAAGCAGACCACACAATTTTGCGGAAAAACCACTTGGCTGCCATTTTAGTAGAGTTTACGCGCGGCGCTCTCTCTCACTCCCTTTATGGGATTTTTCCAAGTTGGCTACACTGACAACACCAACACTAACACCAACAGCACCACCACCACCACGAGCATATTAATTCAAATATTCATGTCTGCACACAATTTGCCAAAAACAAAACATAACACATAACGTATAACGTAACGATAACATCATTTCGTCATATCGTTAAAAATGCAATTTTCCATTTTAATGACGGGCAGCTGCCAGTGCTGCCAAACAAAAAACCACACAAACGTTAGAAAAATTGAAAAATTGTAAAAAAAAAAGAAAAAAAAATTAATAAAAACGCTGCTTGCAATTGTGTTAATAAAAAACAGTAAAAAAAAAGGGAAAAAGAAAATAGCCATGCATATAACGTTATGATGTATGCACTTTGACATTTTCGCTATTTGTTTTTTCCTTTTTTTTTGCAGTTTTTTTTTTTGCAGTAGAGCTTCCGGCATTAGCGGAGTGCTGCCAACTGATGATGGGTGGGAAAGGACCATGGGAAAAGCAAACGAACGAAAGCAAGAGAAACTAATTGTTTTTTTTCTTTTCCCTTCGTGTTCCCTTAGCAAAACAAACTATTTTCCAAAATTTATGCTACCGACTGAAAGTCATTAGCTTCTATTGGCTGTCATTAATGTTAAGCACTTCCAGCAAATACAATACAAATACAGTGCCACAACAATGTGAGTAAAAAGAAAAAACAAAAAAAAAAAAAGAAATTATTTGTCCTCTTAAGCCGGACATTTGCCATGCAGCAGCGTATGCGCGCTGCCAAATGACATTTTCCTCGAATTGTATTCGCTTATAAAAATGCTCTTCAGTATGAAAACTATTATTGTTATTACGTTAACAATAATGTTGTGTTGACGTTTTTGCGAACATAATGTAACATTTTCTTTTTTTTTTCTCATTTTTAAGTTTTTAAAAATGAATACATTGTATGGAAGGGGGGGGGGGGGGGTGGCACAGAGATAGACAAAAGGGCATTAGAAATCCGAAATTCTATTGTGTCCCATGTGTGTATGTTTGCGTTAGCAGGGTGGCAGCGTAATAACAGTAAAAATTAATGTTACGTGTTGCTAAAGAAGACGTTATATTCTTTGGCACGCGTAACAATGCTAAGATGCAAACATATGAATGCCGTTAAGTGGTTTGGAAGAGATTACGACAATTTGTATGATCATCCACTGATAAGGAATAATTTCCAAAACTTTACAAGAGCCTCGGAGTATGGGGACAGATAGCAAAAATGAATTCCCTACTCTGGGGAAATGTGATTGAACTCAGTAATCCGCAGAAGCAATCTACGAGAAGGCTCATATCAAACAAAGAAAGTTTCACGAAGTTTAAACTTTTCGGTTGACTGTAGTCATTGTCTGAGCATGAGGGCTGCAGTCTACTCTTCCATGTCTCGCACTCACCTGGAAATTCTTGGGGTATCAGAACGCCTTTCTTGCGATTAGTTGAAGCAGTTTTGGCATTGTGACCATGGTAGATGTGCCGCTGACGTATTAATCGGTAGAGTAAAAACAATTCGCCATTATCCTGATGTTCGGCGCCATTTGCTATGGCAGAGGACGATGATGTGGTCAGTGTGGTCGACGAGTTGTTGGCCGAATGCTTGGTGCTGCCACTGCTGCCCGTTGTATTTGCATGGCCACCGCCACTGGACGAGGCTGTGGACGAAGAAGTGCCCGTGCCGGTACCGGTGCCGGTGCCCGTACTATTGCCCGCACTCACAATGCCCACGGTGCCACTAGCCGAAGCTGAAGAGCTCGATGTGACCGTCGACGAGCCATTGGACGAGGAGGATTGCAGAGTTTCGTCGCAGAATTTCGTTTTATAAGAAATACGCACCACACGTGGCAGGGAGTACCGATCGAGGAAAATGTCTGCGGGCAAGGGTTCGTGTTGCGACTAAAGGGGAGAGGGGGGAAGATTGGATGAATTTTGGTACAAAATACACTGAAAAAAAAATACTCACATCATTGCTGTACTTGGACGCCTTACTGTCGCCCGTTGAGTAATCACCACCCATGCTGCAGCCACCGCCAATGCCGCCACCACTGCTGCCATAGCAGCCGCCGCTGCCGCCACCATTCGCATCACTCATACGCATACGTCGCTGCAGACGCTGCTTCATTTCGATCTCGTTGCGTCGCGCCAGACGCGCATTCTCAAAGTCGGCCACCGAGAACATATTCGAGCTGGTGTCGTGCGAATTGAAACGTCTCAGCTTCGGCTTGCGTCCCTCGACGTGCAGATGACCCAGCGCACTGCCGTTGCCACCTGTGGTCGCAGCAGACGCACAAGTAGCCGGCGTTAGGGGAGCGGTGGAAGAAGAAGAGGGAGGATGATGGTGACCGGTTAGTAATTGTAGCGGTAAATTGGTTTGTGAGCTTGTGTAAATTTGTGTGGAACGGGTTAAATTCAAATTACCGCCCATTGCCGTCTGTGGCGCCGAAACCGATGATGGACCACTGCCCACTGCAGCGCTGCCACCGCCAGCACTGCTGCTGTTGTGTTTACCGTTGCTGAGATGCCCAACGGCGCCAGTGTTGCCATTGCTGGACATTAGAAAAAAGACAGAATTTGCATTGGAGGAGGAGGAGTTGTTGACACCGCCGCCGCCGCCACCACTGCCACTGCTGCTGTTGTGCTTGGCGCTGGACGATGATTGTTGCTGTGTAGTTGCGGGTGAATTATTGCTGGCGACGCTGTTGCTGTTGCTGGGGCCACTTCCATTGCCTGCCGTGCCACCTGAAAGAAATCAAATCAATCAAATTGGAATGCGAAAATCGTGATTAAATTCGAATTATACAAATTTCTCCTCAATTTGTTTGCTTTTTTTTTAATTGCTATTGCAAAAATGCACTTGGCAAAACGTTATTCAATACTGTGGCTGTGTAATCGTCTTAAATACTTTAATATTAATAATTACTCATGACTTCTTCAACTTCATTCGAGAGTTTTGTCATTGTTGGCAAATTCACAGTATATGCAATGCTGTCATCCTTAAGTGAGCATTCCGGTTCTCAATCGTTTTACAATCACACACTTTGTAATATTTCATTTCAGTCTGAAGGTTTCACGTTGCGCTGCCGCAAATATTGGAATTTTAATTGTTTTTATACACACGGGCACATATGAACTCAAATTAAAATTTCAATACAAATTGTAGATGTCGATTATTGCCTCTCTATGGAAATTGTCATTTCAATAATTTTATTGTGATTTGGAAATTTTTTGTTTTAACTTTAATTGTAATTCGATATAAAAAATTTTGAGTTTAAGAAATTTTATAAAAAATTTTTTACAATTTTGTATATAAAAATGTTTTATTACTGCTGTAGTTTCCTGTGTTAAGGGTAACAATTTTATTTTTTTTTTCGATTTTTACTGAATATAGTTTTAATAAATTAATTAATATTTTTCCACAAATTTATTCTTGTCTTTTGCAGTCCTTTTAATTTAATTTTTTTTACTAACTGTTAACACAAAAACTATTTCGCAATGTTGTGCTTTCAAACAACAATAAAATTGTCACTTCACCAAAAAATTTCTCTTTTCATTCAGTGCTACTGTTTGGGGGAGACACTTGCATACTAATCAAGCGTCAATTATTGTTTTTTTTAGCGCTAACTTAGTACAATTAAATTTATTTAATGTAGGATTCATCAAAGGTTTCTTAATCTATTTAAACTTAGAATTAATTTAATTTTTTTTCATAATTATTCTTTTTTTTTTATTTTTTAAATTTTTTATTTATAGATTAAATTTATTTTTTTGACATTAATTTTATTTAAAATTTATTATAATTTTGTATATTATTTTATTTTATGTTTTTTTTTTATTTGAAGATATTTATTTTATGTTTTTTTTTTATATCGTCTGCAGGGTTCTTACCTTACTACTATCGGAAGAGATCTATTACTAGCGCTTTGATTTTTGACTCCTCAAAATTGAATGTACGATGCAAAACTACTACTCTTTCAACAAATCTACTACCCTGACAGGAATTTCTACTACTCAACGTAGGAAATTACTTCTACTCCGATTTCTTCGAATCTACTCCCCTAAAATCGAATTTCTACTACTTTCGTAATGGCATAATGTGAAAATCCTGAGGAAGATTTTGGCATCATTTATTTAAAAATAATGCCCCAAAAATTAAACAGAAATCCTGTCAATTTCACCGAGTATGGCCATATCAAAATGAGGAAAAATGTAAAAAAAACGGCTAATCGCAATGAACTTGGTTAATTTTAAATTGCTTTTGGTAAATAAAACATATTAGAGTTGAATAAATACTAAAAATTATATATTTATTTGATGTTTTCAATCTAATTCTGCCACTCTCAAGTAAAGTTCCAAGGCGACAAACCGTTTTTCTTTAGAAAAATCTTACGTCTTTAGAAAACCACTCATTATTTCTACGAATTTCGGGCAATCAAAAAATTGATCATGCAAATGGTATGCTCTACGTTCAATATTCAAATTTTATTTGTTTTTATTTCATTTTTTTGTTGTTGTAATTTTTTTGTAGGTAAGCAGTTTGTATAAATATGTGGCCAATTTTGTAGTATTTTTTTTAATGTTTTTTTACATTTGAGAAGCAAAAGTGACCCAACCCCACCGAATTTTATTCACCAACTGGCTTATCTCCAATTTATTTCCCCACATGCTACTTACATCAGTTCATAATATTCACCACGATGAGCATTGGATCACTTTTGTTGTATACGTTTAATATATATTTTAAGCTTTTTATGTTTTATAACTTTAAGTATATTATTTTAAGTATATTTTTATTTTTAAATTTCATATAATATTGTTAAATTTGGATTATTATATTTTTAATTTTTTTTTACTTTTTAGGTATTATATTTTATTTTGTTTTAAATTTATTTTTAGCATTTTCATTCATTGCATTTCTTTTTTTTTTAATATTAATTTTTCTATAATTTTTTTTTTTAATATTTTAATAATTTTAATTTTTTTTTTTTTTTTAATTTAATTTGTTTTATTTTTTATTTCACTGCATTTTATTCACTTTTATTGTCCCTTTCTTTGTCTTCATATTTCATCATTTAATAAGCACTTCTTCTGTTACAATCACTCCTCATCGCTATCATTTCCCGTGCACCGCAGTCACTTACCATTCCCACTTATTGATGCCGACGATGGTGTTGCCATGTGTGGACTACTTTTGATAAACCAATTGGCCAAATGACGTTGACGCTCGAATTCGATGCTTGTGCGCTGCATTTCAGCCAATTTCAGTGAGTCTGTCATTTTTTACACTTTGATGAAATGTCACACTGCAGTTGCACTGCTGTCTGTCTGTTGCCACTATAAACCGTGCAGCGTTGTTAGAGTTGCCAACGGCCTGGCCTTTCCGCTTTACAAAGAAACGCCAGCAAAACAACTGTCAAAACCGACAAACCACGACAAACTACAATGAACTGCCAAATGCAACTGTTAGCCGCCTCAGAGCGTAAAAGGTGAGTAAGTGAGCTGTAAAGAAACGCAAACAGAAACAAAATTTTATTTAACAGAAGAAGAAAAAATATGTATGGAACAAAATGGTGAGTGTGTGTTTGATGATATATATTTTTTTGTTGCTGCTGCTGTTGTTGTTGTTGTTGTTATGTGCACAAGTGTTGAATAAATTAAAAATTGCCATAACGTACGCTATTGACCCCCAACCACCTTAGCGCTATGTGTAAACTGTAAACTGAGGAGCGTGCGCGCGCGTCGCTGCCAAAGTGCGATAATCGTAATGGGGCTGATGCGGCGCGGCGCGGTTCGGCTCGGCGTGCTATTGAATTTTTACTATGCCTTTGTTGAATGTATGACAATGCGCCCGGCTGATGGTGACTCTCCGCCTGCTGTTCGTTGTTTGCTGGTGAAGTGTCAAATGTGCGGGATTTTTTCTTTTTTCTTTTTCGCTTTTTTTTGTTTCTTGTTTTGTTTTAAATTACTTGTGCATTGCTATAGCGCGCAAAATATGAATCACAGTTGACAAAACAACAGAGAAGGGGAGCGGTGTTTGGAGCGAAACCAAATATTGACTTTGTTCAAGCGTTGAAGTGCGGTAGCACTGAAGGTAAACAGTTCGGCTTGTTTGAAGAGGCAAATAGAATATATGGCATGTAGTGGAAGTGTTGCTAAGCTGGAATTGTGGAATTGCTGGTGAGAGGTGAGAGTACTTCTAACGGCACAGAAATTTTAGATTGGCTTTGTGAAATATGAGATGTTGTGAAATGCCCAATCCCATGTGCATCTTACAGAGGGGGCAGTACACAAAGAGAGGCGGCGGTGTTTGGCTGCTTTCAGAGACAGAAATATGTATTTCACCAAGTGTTCTTCAATATTTTAAAGCTTTATATCCATACGTACTTGACTCAAAAGCGTAATGCCAAATGAAACGGAGAATTTCATTTAATTCAAGGGGAAATTCCCAACCTAGATTTGATTGACGAATCCGAACGCATGATTGTAAAGCCTTTAGTGGTCTCAAACAACAAAGATTTTATTTTTTTGGTAACGATTACCGGGAGGTGGTAAGGGAAAATAGTGAACTAAAAATGACAAGTGAATAATTTGAATTTTTGAAAATTCATTAAATATCGAAAAGTTGTACGAAATTTGTCGCCGGGTCTTTTGTGGATTACACAACCCAACAAGATTTTGCTCCACAAACCAAACTTTGCTTTTCTTAAAGGATTTTTATCGCTGAACAAGATGGCGTTTCATCGCGACAGGTTTTTGAGAAATTCAGGAGTCAAAAAATAGCAGATTTCGGAACATTATTAAATTTGCTAAAATAATTTTTGAATTTTTGAGGTTAGGATGTCGGAACGAACTTCGGAATGGTGATCACTGATCACTGATCAGCGACCCCGAATTACGTTTAAGCCCCAGAATTGTTCCAAAGTTATCATTTGTTGAACAGTGTTTATCTAAAGAACGGATTCACATGCAAATTTGAATTTGAAGCATAATTTTAGGAGTAAAAAAACATCGATTGGCTACATTTTATGTCAATAGTTGAATAACTGCATTGTTTAGTGTACCGGTCGGTTACATATTTCGTACAGTATGTGCACGGTAAGGTCGTAATTATTGAACTATCGACTTACAATATTGAGCAATCAGTGGTTTTTTTACACCAAAAAGTATGCTTAAAACTTTTAATTGCATATAAATTAGGTCCCTAATTATATCTAGTATTGTACAGTCAATATCATATATTGCTAATTTTAGTTTACAACCAAACAAGTTGCTTTAATTGACTTTGTGTTTCTTGGAATTAGTATTATGATAAGATTAGAGAGAATACCATTTGTGATTATTCACATGTCATGTAGCTATGAAAAATATATTCGTAATTTCACAAGCTTTCGTAAATTAACTGTAAGTGAAATTAGAGTATCTTGAAACACAATTCTCTCATCTAAATTCCTTTCTGATGAAAATCAATTAATTTCACTTTGAATTTTAATGATTTTGCTCATGGTTAGGTTAGCTTAGTGTGGCGGCTATTAGTCTCGCATGCTCACACTAAAGTAAAATTTAAACTATTTCCAAATGCGTACGCCCTTCTAGAACATCTCTCAGCCCACACTTAGAATACATATATATTTTTTTACACTTGAAGTAGTCATTAAATTTTTGCACATAATTACGAAAATTCTACATAAACATGTAAATGTACACATTTATGTGGATTTCAAGTATGTAAATGCTTCGGCAAAACTACATTTTATTATCAATAGTAAAATTTGTTGTTGTTATTGTTGTTATGCCACAATATTACTATGTAGTAGTCCTTGTGTTGTTGTTATTTCTGCTGCTATCATTATTATGGTTGTATGTCTCTGTTTGCATTTTAGTGTGAGCAGAGGTTGTTCAGTTATTTAATTGGTTTGTTCAGGGGGGGGTGGGTTAGGGCGTTTGGGTGATTTTGTGTGTATTTTGGTGTCATAAATTACAACAACAAACACAAACTTATTCCCACAGCATCAATTTAATGTAAAATAGACAAAACATTGTCATTGGCCACAGGGTGTTTGTCAGTGTCAGCATCATAGATGCGACAGTGACGATGACATGACTAGGAAATAAACTCAATTATGGAGTAGGGGAAATTACATATAAAATTCGTAATATAGGAATCAATAATCACCACTAGACTGCAATCGAAACAAAAACATTTTTTAGACATGCACTGAACAAATTTTTTGAAACTTCCTCAATTTTAAACATTTTTACTACCAGCCTTTCGTTAACCTGTATGCCACAATTTCACTACAATTTAATGCACTTAAATCCAGTAAAAATGTCTCTACAAATAAGTGCCTAATTCTCAGTAATTCCAAAAACATTTATTGGACAACAACGAAAGCAGTTTCGGACCATTATTTTGGCCATGCTTGAATACACACACACACCACGCACACACACACACACACACTGCTGTTGTTTCAGCAGAATTATTTCACCGGAAAACTCACAAGAGGGTATTAGGAAATTCCTAATTCCCTCTTCATTACCGTACAACTTTCCACATCATTAAGTTTTAACCACAAGATGCATAAAACGCGCCTCGACATGCCATTTGTGCGGCGGCATAAGGCATCTACCATACCACACCGCTACAATAAGTTTTACAACTAAATATAACAACAACAACAACAGCAGCAACAACAGTGCGAAGTAACAACCGCTTACCTAGAAGACAACCGCACTACTACAACACTAAAGACCAGAACCCACCACAATCAACGAAAGCACCATCACACCACCCAGGGCCACCCCCTAGCCCAAATTCACCTCATTCCGATGGCATTTTCAACGCCTAAGCTTAAAATTGAAGACATGTCAGACTAACAAGACAGACCAGGCAGGCAGGCAGGCAGGCGCTAGGCAGGCGGTAGGCAGGCAAAGAGAGCCTACTTTAACAGCAGCTTAACTAAAACAATGCGATTATGCAATTGGTTGGCGGGTATGAGGTTACTATAGCAAGGCAGCAGTTGGAGGGTGGCATAACTAAGGTAAACAGCCTTATATTACCTTCTCTATATATATATGTATGTATGTATGTATTTGTGTACATATGTAAATAAGTACATGGTATGATGTGGCAGATGACGACACATGCAACACATGCACATGCCCCGGGAAATGACAATGACACTCTCATGTGCATGCATATATATATGTGTGTGTGTGTGTGATTGTATGATGAAGCAATGACATTACATTTCATTTGATATTAAGTATTTCAAATTTATTATTTTCAACATAAAATGCAAAATTCACACAAATTGCAAAAATTCAATGTTGCATGTTAAATGCGAGATTATACTCGTACAGACACACTACAAAGTGCTTAGTTGAAGTGGAAATTATTTTTGTGGCTGCTATTGTTGTTGTTGCTGTAATCGTTAATTAATTGCGCTTTAAAGTGTGTAGAGAAGCCATACTTGTGGTTAATAGTGGGTCAAAGGGGTTGAATTTGTATTAAAATAAAATAAAAACATTTTTTTTTAAATTATAAAAAAAATATTATAAAAAAAATGTTATAAAAAAAAGGTGGTTGAAATTATTTTCCAATTAATTACACAAAAATGTTTTATTCAATGATTTTTATTGGCATTCCCCAGATTGGCCATTTCACCACTTTAACTTGACAACAGTAATTTTGTGGTAAAAAAAACATTTGAATTTAATACAAAAAAAAATTATTAAATGATTCGTCACAAAGTTCATATTTCGCTGTGGATTGCCCATCATACTTGGAAGTACAATTTGACTTTGTGAATTCTGTTATCGCCAAACCGCAAAAGTGTTACTCAAGTTCATTTCGTTCGAAGCTCATTAATATGCTTAACAGCAATTAAATAGCGCAGCGGCGATGTTTTTCAAATACGTCACATCAACCTGTTTGCAGCTGTCAACTGTCTGTGCGCTGTGTGTGTGTTTGTGGAGAATCGCTGAACTGACTCATACGCTCTGCGGTGTTCAGAGTGCGGTTTACACATACAATGTAGTACCCATTGAAATTTATATTTTTCATTATGTATATGCTTTTTTTTTTGCTATTTTTTTGTGTGTGTGGTTTATTATTATGAAGTAAACATTAATCAGCCTTAGCGCAAGAGTCACTTGGCAACACAGTCTGCTTGGATTTCCGTAATTCCGTATTTAGCAGAAGAAATAATAATAGAAAATTTGTATTAAAAATTCACTTGAAAGGTTCAAGGCAACACAACTTTTCTATTTGAAACGCAATTCGAAAAAGACTGCCGCAAAAATTCTATTCTAGACTGTTTAAATAATTCACACTGCCTCTGTGCACAATCATCGAGTCATAGTGTGGCGAATGCATTTCGCATACACATTAGACACACTTGCCTAGTCAACGTTCTCGCTTATAATTCAAACTTTGAGCTCTTAAATTGTGTGTGTCAGGTTTTTCTGTGAAACTATTTCGTATATATTCCATTTGCATTCCTTTTGAAGTATTTAATTTGCTCAATTGCAGTTCAATAATTCAATGGAAAACTTTTCGTAGATTATTCAATATTAGCAAGTCGGTAGATTTGCCTAAATGATAGCCCGGGAAGAATAGGCAAATGAAGGCATTACAAGTATTTGTAAGTGGCTTTTATTAAGTTAATAAATAATAAATAAAATATTAATTTTGTTTACAGAATATTCCAGTTGTTTCATTTCTGTACTATGGGGAAAACACCAGAACATTTTAGTGCACTTTAATCAATAATATTGCGAAAATATATGTATGTATGTCTGTTTGATAGGAATGCTCGACAAACTGGAACCTTTTATTCCTGAGACGGAGTGAGAGGTTAATCGGGAAAGCTCAACACAAGGTCGTGGTCGGTTTCCTTCTAAATTACTTTAAATAAAAAACCATCAACAGCAACATTGTGCAAATGGACCTAAAGAGTTGTAATTTCACATGTATGTGCGTTGGATCTCCTAAAGCCATTTTGGACTCGTGCCTGGATTCTCGATGAGGGTTTTTGATTCTGAAAGTTCACATATATGTGCGAAGTCACGGGTCAGTACTAGTTTCATCAGAGGTGTAGAGAAGGACCGTGTGGCTTCGGTTTTCTGTTTTTTTGAAACATTTGAATGAAAGAAAAATATCTAAAGCCGAAGCAACACGGCGGTAGTGCTAGCGGTTCTATCTTTAAACCGGACCACCCGGTTCCTACACGTCTATGTTATCTGGTTTTACTATAATTTGTATTTCCGATCTAAAGATTTTGTGACATTGTCATTTCGTTTATGTTCCACTTCCATTCCGTTTCATTTCTAAGTTTCCAAAACAGTTCGAATCATTTTACTCTTTTTTGTGGTTAAGGTTGTGGATTTAAAGAAATCCAAAGATAGATTAGCCTTTAGAAAACAATCGTCATCATAGAGTTCTTTTGGTTATCGAACCGTCTAATGTACGTAGCAAACGATTTGTTGGCACAGCGCACAATGTGACGACGTGTGTATAAAATGATTGCGTTGTTATTATTTATTTGTTATCGTCCACTATCTTTTATTTATTTATTTTCATTATTTCGTAAAGTAAACAAGAGGTGTTCATTGCCAAAAACAAGCGTTATCCAATTTAAGAACAAAAAGCATTATTCATTCCAAGGTTAAGTAGCAGTAAATGTAGTTATGACGTTATTATTATTAATTACAATTTAATTTGCAATTAATCTAAGCGCTAGCGACCTGGGCTAGTTTCCATATTTTTCCATAGAAGTATTTCCTACATTGTATTTATTCTGGTTCATTACAAAAGTGATATCAAAAAAGGCATTGAAATTTCTGAAAAAAAAATAGATTGGCGTGAATTAGGTTAATTCAAATGTACCAACAAAAGTTGATAGAAATTAGCGGAACAAAGTATATATTTAGAGAGAGTAAAAAAACCATTTCATCCCATCAACATGATGTCATTCAACCTAATTAACATCGCAAATGGCAGGCGAACACATTTTCATTTAAATATCATTTATTAAAATTTATAAATGCTAATAAAAGCGCTTATTAAAAATATACACACATATTTGCAGCAACAACGTGGAAAACTATGTTAATTAAAATCATACCCACACCTTAGATTACACCTTAATCGCACCGGGCCACAACAACAGCAACAACTACAAATTACAGTGTATAGTGGCAGATTGCTATAATTATATTTGAAAACAAATACAATGCGATATCAAATGGGCTATAATTAAAGTACAAACCACGCCATAAATCATTTGGCAACAAACCGCATTTAGCAGTATCAAATTGGGAGGCATTTCGAACAAATATTAAAATAAGAAAATGAATACTAAACAGGCCGCAGAGACAATGAAGGAAGAAGCAATGTTACAAGTAAAATTAGATTGGACAGCACGTGCTCTAATGACTTTAAATTGACGGCATATGCCACACCTATTCTATTCACCCCCCCCCCCCCTTTTTTTTGGTGGGAAATTATTTGCCAATTTTGTATTACTTAATAACCGCCATAAAATTATAGCTTGATAATAAATGTAAATATATAAAAAAAAAACCAAATGTGGCAACACGAATTTTATTTAAATTTTCATTTCGAAATTGACATTAAATTTATTTGCATGTTACATTCTATTTGTTCGTTTTTCTGTTCGTTGCTGCGAGTGATCGGCATAATTTCAAACGCGTTTCAAAGCTGCTTTTTATTTGAGTTTTGTTAGTATTTTGAGCACACACAAATTTTAAATATTTTATGGCCTTTTTATAGGCCTTTATGGCAGATTTGATGATTTGTGCTTTGTTTGGCTTTAGTCGTTAGAAGTTTTTATATTCGACAGTCGGATTTTGTTGTTGTTGTTTTTTGTTTAGGGTAACGAAAGATTTAGAATTTTAATGTGAGTTTATAATTTATTGATGGATTAGAAATTGAATAAAGAAGTGGAACGCAGTATTGAGGGGATTGATCTAGTATTGTGAAAGAAGAAATTAAATAAACTTTGGACAAGTTGCTTAAGTATTAGAGTAAAAAAAACCATTTCTAAATCATAAATAAATAAAAAAATAAACAAAGAAAAATGACTACATAAGTTTCAGTCGGACAAAGCCTGGAACAAACACTACCCTATACCCAATTTCATACTATTTCGATGAAACACTAAAATTTCGTTTGACATATTCGATACAGTGGATCACATGTATCTCAATATGTTTAGTCTTCGCAATTCTAAAAAAACATCACAAATATTTACAAATAGTTTGTTCAGAAATATTTGTCACTCTTGGCTACACTTTTGTAGACTTTTGTAAAACGACATCATCAATAACGGATGACTTATTGATTAAAATCTTAGGAAGTCTCTCAAAAAATACTACCAAGATAACTTAAAACATATCTGTAGCTAACTTCTAACAACCCTGGCTTTTCGCAGAGTATTTTCATCTATAGTGCAGCCTTTTAAATTTTCAAACTGTCTGTATACACACAGAAAAAAAACGTCGGTAAAATTAACCGAAAAAAGTTGTTAACGTACAACTTTTCAAAATGTATGAAAAACCTGAATTTATTAACTGTTGTTGGTAGGTTGGCTTAACCGAAAAAAATTGTCAAAATAAATCTTTGAAATTCGACATAAAATAGTTCAAATAATAGAAAAAGTTTTTGTTGTTGTAAGTTCTTTTATCACAAATTTCCATTACATGTGAATTTTTCGAAAATTTACTGAAAAATTTACATGAATAAAATGGTGCAATAAATTTACCATCTCTCATTGGTTAAACGTACCAACATTGGAGCGTTTTTAACCGTCTTTTTTGGTTAGATTTTCCGACTTTTTTTTTGTGTGCATCTAGACTGTATACTGATGATAGACTAGGAGATGCTTTGAAGGCACTGCCACATTGTGGAGGAGACATGTTTCTATTACTTCCGTGGAAGTAATTCTTCATATTTCAATTACTTTCATTACGACTCCCATAAACCACAATAGTCTATCTGCAGCTTCTTCTCAGGAATCCAAAAATGCCAAAAACTCGATTTCCATGAAAATGGACATAGCACGATTGTGCTTTAAGGTAACATTATCTTAAAAAAACAAAATATCTGGAAAAAAAAAAATTATTTCAGTAAATTGTTTATTTCCATGGCAATCTTCTTTTAAAAATTAATAAAATTACTTTTTTAAATTTTGAATAAAAAAAAAAATTTTCCGAAAAAAAAGCTGAACTTTAAATTTCCCAGAGCGCCTATCGATTTTACTGATTTTCGGTTGAACGAAGAGACACCGTTAAAAGCAAAACAAAACACAGAGCTGCCAACTGCACAGGCAACAACACCAGCACCACCAGCAGCAGCAGCAGCAACCTAAAAATAAAAATGCAAAAACAAAAAAACTAAACTTTTATTTACTTTTCGTTAACTTTTTGGCAAGTAGCATAACTTTGCGAGCGCCCCTCAACGCCACTTTTTCGCTACTTTTACTTGCAAAACAACAAAGTTTTCTGTTGAAAACTGTAAACTTACACACAATACAACTAGTGGAAAAAAAGCACAAAAATAAGGAGACACGAGAACAAAAAATTAAAAACAAAAATGAAATCTAAAAGAAACTGCTAGGAAACTACAAGAAAATAAGGAGCAGCAAAAACATTGAAAAAAATACATACATTGAAACCTATGTGCCGAAAAAAAAACGTGGAAGAAATTTGTTGCAGCAGCAGCATTACTATCAAAGCCATACATCATGTTGTTACATGCAATAAATTTGGCCCCCCTCCGCCCAGGCTATGTGAGGTAATGTGGGTAGCAACTGAACTGTATGGAAGTAATCCAGTATGAACGCCCAGTTTTGCTGTTTGGGTTGGGGGTGACGGAGTTAGGCGTTAGGCGTTCCCTCACTTAATGCAGAATTACTGACAGCAGGGTGAGAGGCGTAAACTGCTGCAGTAATATATCCCAATGCAATATATTTAAACATTACTTAAGCTTTCATCAATTTCGCATTATAAGTTTGTTGGCGTTGCTGTTTTTTTTTATATTTTTTTTTTGGTCGGACAGCAAGACAAGGCTAACTCTTTGGCTATATTGCCTGTCTGTCTGGCTTGTGTAAGGGTTAGACTGTGTGTGTGTAATTTACGAAATCTGCTAGTTAAGCTGATTTTTAGTTTGAAAGATCAATTGCCTTACAAAAGATAAGCAATTTTCTATTTTGGCTTAAACAAAGCAACTTCCACTAAAAGCTTTTTGCTGTAATTTCCCCAATGTTGCCACCATTGCAGTGAAATTAACTCGTAACAACTTCCTGTCGATTGTCTTCAAACTGTCACTTTTTACTACCACGCTCCCGCTACTACAGCTCACTTATAGCTGACTCTATGCAAAAATTTATGAAACTTATTTTCCAAAGCAAATTCCTCCAACTATGAATATTTCGTTAAATTTGATTTTGCCCCGGCAACAATATTGCATAGCCACACTCGAAAGTCGAAAGTCGAGAGCCAAAAATAGAAGAAGAAGAAGAAGAAAAAAGAACCCAATTGCTTTTTGCTACTCAATGAAAGAATGCTTCCATTAATTTCTTTCCGTTTCCTGTTTCCTGCTCTGAACGAGTGAGCGTGCAAACGAGCGAACGAGCGAGTGAAAGAATGAAAGAAAGAAAATTGCGACGTTGGGAAAGTCAGAGAAAAGTGAAATTCAATTAAGTTCTTCATCGTAAAAATTCCCGCCATAATGTACGCAAGTTTTCGGAAACTATTTTCGCTTTAGCGAAAACTTTTCCTCAAACATGCCGAATATACACTCGAAAATCCACGCACATGACTGCACACACACACACTCACACATACATCCATACACACCGCAAACACTTGCCTAACAACAAAGCAACACTGTACATATACATATACGCCCCAAGTAGGTGCACTGTACTACAATTTTGTTGTACTGTACGCCCAATGCAAAATATTACCAAGTAACGCACTAATCGAATCAGCCGCACTTACACCCCGGTGTGTGTGCTGTGGAAAATAGTTGCGGCACAAGTTCCTCCAGTTTCGTCTCTCTCGCAGTGTTTGTAATTGAAGTTTATACTTGCAACTTGCAAGTCAACGTAAAATGGAGAAATTAACAAAAAAAAAATTAAAAACTCGCAAGAAAATATAAGAATTTGTTGGGCACATTTTTTGGCGTAGAAAAAATTCCTTTTTTTTTTGGCTTGATATGTGTTGGAAATTAAAATAATTGTTAAAGTTCTTTAATTGGAAATTATTGCTTACAATGCGCGCGTGTGTGCCTTTTTCTTTTTGGGGTAAAAGCAATGAAAAATCGCATCAGACAAACTCTTAATGCGACTGTCGAAAAGTTTTCATGATTGACGATTTGCTGTTGAGTTTTTTTTTTTTAATTTGAATGTGTTAACTTTTGACAGGTTGCATCAAAATTAAAATTCAACTGTCAAATGTTTAATATGATACGCCTCCATGGAGTTGAAGATGATTTTTGGTCAGAGTGATTTTCAGTTTGAAACTTGCCTATGAATCTGAATATGGTAACAGTGGGCTCAAATCACTTTCTGGTGGCGTATAAGTAACATTTATCTCATACAATTAATTAATGTCACTCATTCGTCTAGTTGACCACAAGAATTTAGATTTTCCGACAGGTTGCCCCAAAACACTATGGTAGTAGTTCGCTCCACTCATAGCAGTGTCAGCCTGGTGCAATTTTTCAAAAAAATTACGAACAAATGGATTATGGTGAGAACATAAGAACATACAAAAATAAAACTTCAGGCCCCAACGAACAATTGATCCACGGTTTAGATTATTTTCAATTAATCGAACATAAGTACACAATAACAAAATGAGATCAAACCATTTATTAGTAGAGCCCGACCGATAAGCATTTTCAAGCCGAAGCCGAAGCCGATGCCGAAGATCAATTGGCAGCCTTTTACTTCGGCCGACGCCGAAGGCCTATACTGAAGCCGAAGCCGATACTTAAGTAAAAACCCTTTAAAAACTGTTTTTTTTTGTGTATTTTCATTCAAATTCAAGTATATAAATACACATTTAGTTTTTTTAGGAACTAAAATTTTATTTAAACAAATAATAAAAGTAACCAAAAGAATTCACAAACAAATTTGGGCCTCTTAAGTCAAAACTAACAGTAAGAAAAATTGGATTTTTTTAAAATCATTCTTAAAAATTTGGAGTAAAGCTTAGAATAATGGGAATTTAGTAGAAATGGTAGAGAATTCTTCAAAGAATAAATCCATCTAAGTAGCTATTTTTTAAGAACTCCCCAAATCCGCCAGGTGATGGGCAAAGGATTTTCTAGTTGATGGTAAAAACCACCTGTGAAACTTTGAAGCTTTGAACTTTAAATGTAAATTGTTGGCGCAGCAATTTGGGCTACATTTCTAAAAGGTAGAATCCTTCCGTGAGCCTCCTACCCCTATATTTCATACAGTTTACCAGGACTCCTTTTAACATAGACATCAGAGCATCGTATCGTAAAAAATTAGTTTTAGTTTTCGGTGTCGCAAAAATAAGAAAAAAAAATTGAAAAGCTTCGTCCAAAACTTCGGCCATTTTTTGGAAAAACCGAAGCCGAAGCCGAATGTGAATTTTCGGCCGATAACGGCCGATGCCGAAGCCGATTAATCGGTCGGGCTCTATTTATTAGTGCTCAGAGGGACAATTTTCCAATATAAAATTCGCATTGTCAGCCATCGACATACAGATTAGCAGTTGTTTTATGAACAATCCTATACCATCGAAGCTGCACAACCCTATAGGGTAACATTCTTAAGTACTATCTAGCATCCCTAGCATTTTTTGGAGGCCTCTGATTTGGTTGAAAAACGAATATCTACCACATAACACACTGGCAATAGTGCCACCATTCTTCAGTGACCATTACAATCATTTTGTCATATGCCGATTTTTGGCAGTTGAATTTTATCTTCCTGCTAACATGGCTTATGTGCAGGCGGTGCAGTTTTGAAAAATGGTCGTATCAGATATAGTAGCTCTCCTGAAGCCGCCAGTGGACCTAGGAAGCTGCTATTGCACATATATGTTCTGTGAGACCATAGCTAGAGATTCTTGAAACAAATTTTCGATTTTTCCAAAAGGGGACGTGGCCATGTGGACCATGTGGAAGGTAAGCTCTGCTGAAGCAAATAGTCGAGTTTGAGAGTGGGCAGTTAACACATATATTCTCTGAGACCATGACTACAGATTCCCGAGCCGGATTTATTCCAAAAAAATGCGTGGCAATGGGCGGGTTCAATGATGGTTCGCACAAAGCCACCGGTAATTTACAAATTGTAAAATAATTTTCAACTTTTTCAAAAAACAATTTTTCAGAGGATGGTCTGAGAAGAAAATCGGTTTAGTCAAAAAATCACATCACTAGTATCCAATCAGTGTTTAAGTATTTTCGTTACCACTATTCATCAGCTCATTTGTGTAAATTTTAAAGGCATCAGAGCCACTCTGTGTATTTTTGGAAGGCACTGAAGTGTGAAGCTTTTGAATATTCGTAAAAAAGAATAAAATCGAATATAGAGCGGCCATCAGATTCCTACTTTTGAAAAAGAAAACTAGCGATGATGTCGGATTTGGCCCGCTGTGATTATTGCCTTAATTTAAACTTGAAGAAATGGCTTCGATACAGCTTTGAGTGAAATGAAAGCACTATATTTGATAGAAATAATTGTATACGAAAATGTGGTGTTTCCTGAAAAATTGGCCGACTATTTCTCAGAACATCGCTCATTCCCTGCAATAAAGACACAACTCAAAAAAATCAAAGTGTTGGGAAATCACGATTTAAAATTTCAGTATTTTATTTGAATTTGCGCACTTGGAATGTTTTAAAAAAGGTTAAAATGAATTGAAAATTAAAGATGTGAATTCTGTCTTTTGGCAGCATGTAAATAAATATCTGAGGGTCCTAGTCATAAAATATCCTCCAAACTGCCTTCAAAAGTTAAAGTTCATTTGAACAGTTCTGCTAAAAATTTTAATATTGTCCTGTGATACCCTTAAACTTGTAACTTTATCAACAAAACAAAAACAAAAAAAGCTGTAAAAAACTCCGCAACTCCAATGAATTTCATTAAGTACATTTAAATTTGCAACTAATTTTTCATTCTCCACAACATGACAGCGACTGTCAAAAATTACAAAAATTCCAACAAATTCTGTTGGTAAAAATATCAAAACAAGTAATTTATCATCATGGCCGCTGGTAAATAAAATTTAAGTTAGCGAAGTTCGCCAAAAAAAGAAAAGAGGAAAAATCTACATAAATGAAGTAAAAACAAAAAAAAATTGTGATTAACATAAATTAGACAATGTCGCGCGAGACGGGGGTCTCTATGCGCGCGCTAGAGCAGTGCAAATAATGAAATCCAATATGGCGGTGTTAAAGTGAATCAAGCGAAGTTCTTCGTTCGCCTTAAAACTTTACACGCGCGCTAATTTGGCGCTTTCATATTCCGGGGGGGGATGATGTTAAGGAGATTGTTGGAATTATGAAATCATGACTTCCGTTTGGAAATGCAAAAATTTCAAAACATAACCACAAAATGCAATCAAGTTAGACGGCTGGTTGCGCGCTTGGTTGCGCGCTTGGTTGGTTGGTTTGTTGGCTGACTCGTGGTGGGGGTTGGTATGGCAATAGTAAAGATACACTCAAACACTCAAACACACACACACATACACACACGTAGTGGAAACAAATTTATTTGAATCAAGTGAGTTGGTAGGTGGGGTAGGTGTGTTCGGTGTGTTCGGTGTGTTCGGTACTGGGTAATATTTGAGCGAATATGCTGAGTATCTGAAAACTCTCGTTAAAAATCACTTAAAATTCCATCATCATAAATTTGTCAAAAAAATCACCAAAAAATGTTCTCTGCATGCGTTTCGCAGTAGTTTGCACTTTTTGCCGCGCACCAACGTTAGCGCGGCGGTTGGCGGCCGCCTTCTGGGAAGTTCCCATTGAATACATGAAACGGTGTACAGAGGATGGTTGGGTACGTACACAACGCTGCTCACTATTGCTTTTCGCGCTAACAGCAGAATGTAGTCGAAAAATCAAATAAATTCATCATCAGCAAAAATACGACCACAAAAAAAAAATGGAAAATAAAAAATAAAAAAAAGGAAAAAATAAAAAAAAACTTTTCCAAATTTGCTTTGATTTAAATGTGACAGTAATGAAGTTGGTGCGCAGCATGCTCCGTGAGTGGAGTGGAGCTTTCAAAATATAGTGTATGTCAAGTGGAGGACACTCGCTGGAAGGATGAAGCGAAACGCTTAAAGTTTATGTAAGTACATGAAAAATGTTTATTCCAAATGAGAGCAAAATTTTAAGTTTATGAGAAAATATTAAATTACGAACAGAATGATTGGTAAGCGGTGTGCATTTAATTGCATCCTCTCAAGGAAAATACACACCGTTGTGTTCAACAGACATTAGGTGTTTGCCTTTAGCTGCCAAATTTAGCAAATATATGTTCACAAATTAAAGTAAATTGTTGCAATTATTGGTCGGTCCGGAAATTGTTGCTTAAGTAGGTAGCTTTCGAGCAAATGTTGTTATTAATCATGTTTTTGTGTGTCCATCGAAGGTGTTGTGCGCTGATTTACGGCGGAAAACCGCCTGATGGCGTGCAGCGCGTGGCCATAATTTTTGCATATTTAATGCGATTGCCAACGGGTCAGTACTCGTGGGTGTGTTCAGCACCGGCGATAAGGTGAAAAACCTAATATTATGAAGTTGAAGTTTAGAAATGGATTAATCAAAGCAAAATTTTGAAATTGCTGAAACACGAAACAAAAATATGAGCTTTTGAAAAAGTTTGCGGTAGAGTTGGACAAAGAAAATACAAATGAAACAATTGTTGTGTTTAGTGAGTTATAACAGAATTTGACAAGGATAACTTTCTACAAAAGATTCGTCATCTATACCAAGGCATGTCTGAATTTGGTATCCCGTCAAAGCTCATTCGGCTCATTCTATTGACACATTTAGTACAGGAGGAGAGGTCCTTTCTGATTAATAGAAAGGACCTAGTCATTTGATAGCAACTTGAAGGGTTAGAGCTAGTTGTCATGTGACTCATCTAAACTCGTGCTGGTACTGCGGGACTCAATATAGCCGACACTACACTGCAAAGTGAACTTATCCTTTGGTGTGTAATTTTACACACAACACATATTTTTAAGTGTGTATTTATTTTGATAAAAAAAAACACGTTTTAAATTTAGGCATGCTTTATTAACACTCATGCGTGTTTTTGTAAAGCATTTTAAGCGTATATAATAAAATGATAGAAAAAATGATAATAAAAATGAATACACGCTTTAAGTGTGTCGACAGTATACACAAAAGTAAGGTTTACACACAAGAGGCATATAACACACTTATGAAAGTACACACGTGTGCAAACTACACGGGTGTCACTGAAATTATTCAAGTTTTCTTTTATTCTCCAAAACAGTTTTTCGATGTGTAACTGCGCAATAATTACACACAGAATACGTTTTAGTGCGTTACATAGTACACGGTTTAAATTGCACATTTTCCGTTGCTGCGCTATACGTTTGCGCTATTTCGTTATGGTGCGCTATAAATATACATATTATATGTGTTAAATTAATACACTTCTTTCTTATAAATACACACGAATTTGTGTGTAAAATGTGTCTACAAAGTTTTAAATACTTTAGGTGTATATGAACAACGCATTTCACTTTGCAGTGTAGTTTTTACTAAAGTGTCATGTCGATTCAATCATATTCCTCTCTCTCGACATACCAATCGTAAGATCTTAGCTTTACACTGTGAGCTGCAATTCAGCAGAAAATCACCCGAAGAATATATTACACTGCAAAGTGAAATGTGTTATTTATACACTCCTAAAGTGTGTAAAACTTGTAGACACATTTTACACACAACTTTGCGTGTATAAACACTGCAAGTGCTTTTAAAAAACACGCATGCGTGTTAATAGAACATGCCAACATATTGAATGTGTGTTTTTTTTATTTATCAAAATAAATATACACTTAAAAATGTGTGTTGTGTGTAAAATTACACGCCAAAAGATAGGTTCACTTTGCAGTGTAAAGTTCACGCTTGAGTTTTTTTTGTAAATATCTTCTATTGAATTTTATACCGACCTCCATCATGGGCTCTTTTCACAACTAATTCCTCTCCATGTCAACTGACAATAAATTCCAAACGATTAGATCCCCTGACAGCCACCAACCAACAAATACCAGTAATAACAACAAATTTCGAAAATTTCATTATTGAACAAATTTACTAGACCAGAAGGCAGCCCTAGCCACCCGCCACCCACCAATCGCTCAGAACCTCCAACGAAACAATGCCACACCGAACTGCCATCTACACCAGAAGCAACAACGAATGCCACTTAATTCCCCAAAAGATGTATTTAGATGCCTCTATTAAAATTTAAATTGCTTACTTAAATATAGACAAACACATACTAGAATGCCATGCCACACATGCACACACACGTAGCCAACTCGCTCACCGCACACACTCATACAACAAATTGAGTTAAGCTACAAATTATTATGCCACACAAATGACATTACATAAACAGAGACCCGCCCAGCTGGTAGGTAGGTCCAACCCACACCCACAGCCGAGCAGAAGGGTTTTTCGGCGCAACGAGTGCACACACCTTTCGCTGCTGGTGTGGATGTGATATTGCGGGCGACAGTTGTTGAAAGCGCTAGCGACGAAAAATGCAAACATGTGCAAAATTCCAAAATTTTAACCTCAACTGCAAACACAACAACAACGAAAACAGCAGTGAAAACTCGTTGTCTTCAGCAGTGCAATTTAATGTGCGCACTGAGCACACCCCACCCCACCACACCTCACCTCATCGCACTTTACACCGCTCGCTGGCCTGGTCTGCTAACTGCTCACCAATTGCAAGCAAATGACACCACCAGGAGGCTGCAGGAGGGTAATCAGAAAATCATTTTTAATCGAAATGTAAATTTTATTACTCGGATGAGCAGGAATGGGTAGAGGGAATGCTGCTCGGCAGAGGGGAAGGGAATTACTAGTGAAATTAAAAGCCCCTGTTGCTTGGTGACTGGTACGGGGGGAAAGGGGTGGCGGGAACGGGTTGATGTGTTCGGTAGTCAGTGGTCACTCGGTTTGGGTAATTTCGTTTTGTTCTGTTTACTGTTTACTGGTTTTTATTTTATTTTGTTTTGTTTGCTCTTGTTGTGTGCATAATCCTTTCGCAACTGCTCTTTCTTTAAGACGAGATAAACATTTATTTTTACGATTGTGGCCAGCATTTAAGTGCAAATTTTGTTATTTTAAGGCCACTTATGCAAAAATAAAAACGAGATGCCGGGTTGGAGAATGATTTTGTTTGTTTTTTAAATGTCATAATGTGGAGGGAAATGTGTCCGCAGGTGAACTGGTAGAGTGTGAAATTGAACTATAGATAACCAGATACGGTACCATAGATACGGTACCATATTGAAAATGTTGTACTTTGTGATAATACTTGGCAACAAATCGTAACCTTTTCAAACTGAAAAATAATACAAAACGTTTACAATTTTTGCTTAAAGACCAAATTATAAAAAAAAGTAGACGCTTTTTATCAGCAATAAAAAAAATTTATAAATTTTACGAATGTAAACAAAAAACTAGAGAGTGGACTATCTTCGGCTATACCGAAGTTGAAATACCCCCACACAGTAGGAAGAAGTACCTCGAACATATAAAAATGTGGTCTCAAGACCCTATTTTGAGCCAATTATAGGTGATTTTGGAGCCCGGACCATGTCCAAAATCCATTTCTAAAAATTTCCAATTAAATCCACGAAAAAAAAAAATTGGTCTCAAGACCCCATTTAGACCCTTATATATGTGGCTTCGGAACCTCGGACCATGTCAAAAATACGTTTCTAAACATTTCCAATAGAATACAACAATAAAAAATTTTTACCTTTTTTTTCGGTGTATTGGAGCCACGCCCAGTTTTTGTCCTCGAACATATAAAAATGTGGTCTCAAGACCCTATTTTGAGCCAATTATAGGTGATTTTGGAGCCCGGACCATGTCCAAAATCCATTTCTAAAAATTTCCAATTAAATCCACAAAAAAAAAAAAAATTGGTCTTAAGACCCTATTTAGACCCTTATATATGTGGCTTCGGAACCTCGGACCATGTCAAAAATACGTTTCTAAACATTTCCAATAGAATACAACAATAAAAAATTTTTAGCTTTTTTTTCGGTGTATGGGAGCCACGCCCAGTTTTTGTCCTCGAACATATAAAAATGTGGTCTCAAGACCCTATTTTGAGCCAATTATAGGTGATTTTGGAGCCCGGACCATGTCCAAAATCCATTTCTAAAAATTTCCAATTAAATCCACAAAAAAAAAAAAATTGGTCTCAAGACCCCATTTAGACCCTTATATATGTGGCTCGGGACCTCGGACCATGTCAAAAATACGTTTCTAAACATTTCCAATCGAATACAACAATAAAAAATTTTTTCCTTTTTTTTCGGTGTATGGGAGCCACGCCCAGTTTTTGTCCGATTTGGCTGATTCTCGAACTTGATCTCAGTATTCACGAGAAAAACATGTACCCAAAGTTTCAAGTCGATATCTCCAAAACTGCGACCGCTATCGTGCGGACGGACAGACGGACAGACGGACAGACGGACAGACAGACGGACATCGCTAAATCGACTCAGGAGGTGATACTGATCAAGAATATATATACTTTTCCATACCGGACACGCCTCCTTATGGGCGTTACAAACGTTGTGACAAAGTGAGTATACCCTGCCACAGTGAGTGTGGGGGTATAAAAAGTACGCTACAAAGCCAGAAAAAAAAATCCAAAAAATATTTTGAGTGCCCTAGCACTGGATGTAACCAGGTTACAGCGTGTCTTGCATTAACATAATGCTGAAGGTGATGGTTAGGTCAACGAAAAATATTATATGGTTTGAATGCGTTGGATATGGTGAATTTGCTCCACGAAATGCTCCAGAAATGTATGAATCAACAAAATTGTAACGTGTTAGCATTTTGATTTTAATATTTATTTATTTTCTGTTCCATTTTCATTTTTGTTTTCAAAACTACTAACAGAGTAAGATATGTTCTTAGACCATTTTTCGGTATTTAATGGATATTTTATTGATAATTTTCCGATAATTTATCGAACATTTTTGGATTATTTCCATTTCCACTGCATTTCCGATCCATTTCCAAATGTTGTTCCAATTCCATTTTGTTCCGGTACAATCCCATTTCGTTCCAGTTTCATTTCCATTTCGTTCCCGACATCATTTCCAACCAAATGCAAAAAACCGCGTAACATAGTTTCAGTCTTTCTCAAGATAAACGGAAATAATACAAATTTGGCTGCCATTTCGTATGGGTGGTAGGCGTGGTTCTTATCCGGTGTTGCCCATATCATTCAATCATTCACCAAAATAAGAGGAATGCAACATTTGGAGGCGATAGCTCAAAAGATACGTCAATTATATTGGATATTGGCTTAAACGACTCAGGAGGTGATGCTGATCAAGAATATAAAGAGTTTTCCATACCGGACACGCCTCCTTATGGGCGTTACAAACGGTGTGACAAAAACAATATACCCTTGGACACTAGTGTGCAAGAGTATATTGCTGTTGCCAAAAATAGTGGTAACAATGGTTTTTAATTTACCAATCAAATAAAATAAACAACGTCAAATGTGTGGGAGGTAGGAGTGGTTCTCATCTGATGTTCCCCATTTTCAATGCAGTTTACATAGAGAAAAAATAATAGTAATCAATTTAAAACTAAGACAGTTATCGTTCGAAATAACAGAAATACAGGAGGTGACCCTGATCAAGAATATATATATTTTTCTATACCTACAACGCCCCTTTTTAGGTTTTACAAAAGGTGTAACAAACCATTTACTGGACATGGACAAAAGTGTAAATAACTAAGCAAGCAATTAAAATGGTCAGCACTTGTGAATCAATCAGATCAATTGTAAACCAACTGTAGTTTCTCAATGAGGTAACATTTTTTTTTTAGAAATTTTTTTTGTTCCTTGATTTTGTGTTCTTGATTATAATCAATAATTATTTACCCTACCTCATATCCTGTTTTATGATTATTTTTTAACATAACTCAACAAAAGCATTTAAGACTCCAACCTGATATCTTCTCATCCGATAAAACCTTCAATTAATGTCAATTAATGACAACTTTACATAATTCCCATGTCATACTTGTCAATTTCGAAGGAATATTCAACTGAAGGAAATTAAATGTTTTTTAAGTGTTTGTTTTGTTCCAAACTATACACGTACAGGAACATTAAAAAATGATGTGAAAGTCTTTGCATGTGTTACAACAACAGCAACAACAACCAGAAACGAGCAACATTTATGTTTTAACTCAGCCAATGACTCGTCGTTTGGCTTTTGTTCTGACAGGGAATGGTAAACCGGCAACGACGCTCCTCTATAACGAACTATGTCAAAAATTCCCCTATGAAATGCATACATTTTTTATGGCAAATTTATTGTCGCGTCTCCTTTGCTGTTTTTTTTTTGCATTCGTTTGGTAATGTTTTTTTTATTATAAATTTCAGTTTCTATTTCAAATGAATTTTTTTTCTATTTTCTTTTTATTTTTGGTTTTTTTTTTGCTTTTCAATTTTTAGCTCAAATACTCTAAAGTATATTTTATAGCTCAGCACAGACGCTGTACGATTTTATTTCGCGCGCTCATAAATTTACGACAAGATCGTAAAAATTGCATTTTTTTGCGCTGCGCCATCATTTACTTATCAAGGGATAACATACATGTGAGTATGCGGGCACGCCTGTCTGTCAGTGGATACCACTGAGGACCCTAACTCTTTGGCTGTCTGTCTGTAATTGTTATTTTTTTTCAAATTTCATTCTGCCCTGTAATTAAAAAATATGCTTGAAATTAATACTTGTACTTTAATAGCGGTTATAAAGTTTAAAATTTGTTTGAAAGTTTTTTTTTACTGCATGTTGGTTTTCCCAACATTCTTTGATGTGGGGATTTGTGACGGAGCGTAGGGATTATTTGTTTTTTGTGAGGAGCTCTTTTTCAGGTTTATAAATTTTTACGACTAGAAATACGTACGCGTTTAATGGCAATTCAATTTGTTTGGCTAAATGCAGTTTGAGTTTTTAGTTCGGTTTCTTTATGGCTTTCGGTGTAAGCAGAAAATTACAATTACCTAAAGGAGTTTTAATAGAAAAACGCCAGTCCATATTTTTAATATCTATTCTATAAAGAAGAGTGGTTAATTTTTAAGGTATTTTGCATATACCAGTTAGTAGTCATCAAAAGAATTTTTTTTTTCATTAAAAAAGTTCAAATCGTTTAGAAAATTAATGCTTCAAAATTTTATTGTCAAAATCGTAAACATTTTTATGACCCACTTTAAACTAATTTCCATGTCATGATGTTCAGTAAACGAGAAACGAGCTACTGTGTGCCGCCTGAGTGCTAATAACTCCATTATTGCAAGCAAAATAGCAATAAGCTATTTCATAACTTTTCAGCTGGTTCAATGAAAAACAATGAAAAAGTTAGCAACCCTGGCTAATTAGCTGTCAAAAACTTGTCAAAATCTCATCAATTACGCAAAAGCATGTATCACAAAAATGTGTGTGTGTGTGTTTTTTTTTTGGTATTGTTAGCTTCTGAAGCCAATCAATCAAAATTTTGCACATGCAAGCCCAGGCTGACGATTCAACCAAGCGACAAAATACCGAAAAAACCGTCTCAACTGAGTTGCGTTTAATAAGCTTAATTATTTACACATTCAACAAAGCTTCGGGTAATTATGACAGGATAAGTGTCGCAGAAACTAACCAAACTGTGATTAAGTCAATTTCAAATAACAACAGGAAAAAAATCGCATGAAAGAAAAATTATATAAAATCTCTCGCTCGAAAAAAAACCAGAATAAACAATCGCAATTAACGCCATCTTGCTAGTTTAGCAAATTGACAGCAGCTGTCACGTGCTTCAAATGGCGGCTTAAAGCCATTTGAAGTATATGTCTTCGGTCTGGCTGTCTGCCAAACGCTGATGACGGCCCCGTACACATAATGAGACTTAAGTGTTGCCCGCTGATTAGCACTTGTTAGTTTGCTTTTCTTTTCTGGCTGTTGTGTCTAGTTTATTATGGTAAGAATTTACACGTTTTTTTCTTCCAAATTTGAAAAATTTTGCTGTGGCCATTTTTTTTTCTTATTCTTGGACATGAGTTAATTTTAAAAGTGGTTAGCACAACTTTGTTGCTATAGTAAAACTGGCCCTCATCGGCTAGTTCACTCAACACTATTTCGAATTATATTCTTACAAACACTCAAGCGTGTCAGTGTGGCAATTATCACCTTTCGGGTTGTATAATTCTTCATACAACAGTGCTAAAATATGGCAAATATTCCATATATGACAGCAATTTGGTGTTTAGAGTGGTGGGTTGAGGTTGCTATAAAATTATAGCAAGTCTCAAATGGCACATAGGTCAATTTAAATGAACTTTGTGGGTTTCTTTTTACAAATAATTGCGTATGGAAATAGAGTATAATGGATTTCAATTACTTAAAGTTAATGAAATTTGAATTCAGTATTTATTTCTTGTGTATCTTGTTTAACAGTTAGGCTCTTTCAGTACTACATTTAGAAGAGCATTCAGCTGTCTTAGCTTGCTTGAGGAAATAGGAGTGTAGCTGATATGCAGGGCATCCTAGATACAGAAAAATTCTAGACCAAATGAACTAACTCGAAGCATTAAAGTCATACAAGATCACAGATAAGATCGTCTGTCCGGTTGTCCAATAACCCTCGATAACTGATCCTTGCTGATCCTTGCCACTTCTCCAAAATATCTGCTATGGAAACTGTCTTGGATGTTGTCAATCAGAACCCATTCATCAACATGAATGCCTCAAATGTTGCCTTCACTCATCGGTGACTATAATAAATCAAAGTTTTCTTTTATTTATCACCAACAGCGATTTGTCACATTTCGTTCGTTGAAATGTCCTTCCATTTCAGTTTGTGCTTCACTTTTCACTTCTGTTTTTATCGTCAGTCCACTTGCCAGAGTTACTAATTGAATTTAAGCCATTTCTTGTTTTTTTTTCGTTAATATTCCTGGCAGACATTGATTTCCAATCGAATTTTCTTAAAACGACGCTGACGGAAGTTTTAAAAATTGCATGGCGAAATTCAATTATCCCAAAAATTTTACACATAAGGCACAATGAAGTGTGAGTGAGTAAGAGTGAGTGTGTTGGCATCAATATGTGTTTGGGGGCTGGGCGGAGGTGGGGAGGTGTGCTTGTGGTGGATGGACTCTGTCGAAATTGTGTGTATGTGTGTGTGTGTATATTTGTGAGTGTCTGTGCGTGTTTTCTGGCGTAAATGTGGTGAAATTTCAATTAAGTACTATATTAATTAAGTTTCGTGGCAATTTCATATGACCAACAGTGTACAGTGTGTCAATGTTGCAATATTGCTGACTGCATAGTGTGTGTGGTGCGGTGTGGTTTGGTTTGTTGTGAGTGTACTGGGAGATAGGAAATGATGAAACAATTTGGACCGGAAATTACATGGGGTCTTAAATCGAATTACATGAATTCAAAATTTATTTGGTTTCTATTATGGCCGAAGCAGAGATCAGATTTTTGCCATTATTGGAAACAGATTGAAAACCGAATATTTTCAATAATTTTTCAAACAGGAAATGAACCCGAAGACCTTTTCATACACATACATTATGCAATAAACGAGAAATATAATAATTTCTTATCTGGCAAACGTTTTTGCTATTATGTTTCCCTCACTCCTCACCACACCCAGTAAATGTCAACTACAAATTGCAATTAAAAGCTTTAAATTGTATTTCATTAAAGGAAAAAAAAAACACACACAGAGAAACCACCTGCCGAGTGTAAAATCTCAGACGCAAAAACATGAAAATGATATCAGAGTAAAATTGGACATCGATGGGTGTTCAGCTCGACTGAGTATGAGAGTGAGTGTGTGTGTGCGAGTTTGTGTCTGTTCAATGTCGCTATTGCTGATATTTTCAATATTTATGCTCCAATAGATTGTGAAACGCACCCTAGCGGCGAGTGAGACTGAAAAATACAACAGCAACAACACGAATAACACGAATGAACGAACAGTAGCAAAATTCAGTGCAATAATGAAATGATGTCCAGTGTGTGTGTGTGTGTGTGTGGCTGATTCAAGTGTGGTGACCGGTAGTGGGCCTGAAGCTGGATTCAAAATTCAATTATTCATCCATGATTACATGAAAATGTCTTTATCGCATGCGAACATACACACACACACACACACACGGGAGGAGCACAGTAGCAGCCTTTGCTCATATACATTCATACTAACATATAAAGACTATGTCACCAAAGCCCACATAAAACCTGGCAGCAGGATATCAGCAACAGGATATATTTGCTGTCGTTTTTTTTGTTGTTGTTTTTTGTTTGTTGTTTACTATTTTTGGGGCTTGTGTCTAATACCAAAGTTCGACCGAAAAATGGAAAATATACAAGGCAAAAATGTGGCTGGCTGGTTGAAGGACATGCAGGTGAACACACAAGCTTTGCTCACTGAGCGAATAGAACAGCGTTAAGTCAAGTTGTTGTGAGCAAAAAAAAACAAAATCATTTTTATTATAAATACAAAATTTTACAATTTCTAAAAAATGTTCTGTAAAAAAATGGTTTCGTCTTGAAAAAATACAAATTTTTATTTTGTTAATAAATTTAAATTGTTTGCAAATTACGTGCCTTTATTTGTTTTTGCGTAAATCTTTAATTTATTGTACAATACATTTTAAGTACAAATTTGTCAGAGGAATATCTTTAGTCCGACCGAAGTAAAAATACTCGGCACATGCGAGACAAATTTGTCGGTAATTTTACGATAATTTTATGATAGTGTATTAATTTTTTGCACTTTATTCCCGTTCCACTTCCATTTTGTTCCAGTCCATTTCCATTTCGTTCCTATTCCAACATCCATTCCTATTCCAACATCCATTCCTATTCCAACATCCATTCCTTTCCCGTTCCACTTTCATTCTATTCCCTTTCCATTTCTTTGCGATCCATTTCCATTGAATTCCCATTCCGTTCCGTTCCCTTACCACTTCAATTCCATTCCCTAACGGTTTTTATTTAGTTTGCTCCGGTTCATTTTCATTTCGTTCCCATTCCATTCCACTTCAGTTCCATTCTGTTCTACTTTAATACCATTGTATTCCCTTTCCGTTCCATTTTTTAGTTTGTTCCAATTTCAGTTTGTTCCGGTACATTTGGTAACGTTCAAGTTCGGTTCCCGACATCTTAGCCGATTTGCATAATTTTAATGTGCAATAGTAAAGAAAGACAACATTTTTTAATGTTTTTTGTGTTATATGCTGATAGCTCAGTAATTACCAGAGTAAGAGTGCGAAATATCGGGCAAAAGGACGTATTTCATGTGAATCCCCTTACCTAAAATGTTTTGTGCCCTGTTGCAAAGTGTTTAGCAAGGAAAATTGGCCCAGACTCAATTCTCAGTGCACTTGAACACCGTTGGAGCACACACGAATTTGGTAACGCAAATGACATTGTTGTGTAGTTTTTGGTGACCAGGCTTTACCTTTCTATACTTAAATATACAATGTGGTATTACAGTCCATAAAGTGTAAAGAGTGAAAAAGGAATTATATGCATGTTTGTGTGTGTGAGTGTTTTTGACCAAACACAGTTCGGAATATTACAAAAGCACAAGGACACAGCATGTGCTCCATGTTGGACATCGATATCGGGGTTAGTTAGAAAATAAAACAAAAATTGCCAGAGATATGTCTCGTGTGTGTTTGTGTGTGCATAGGTTTTTTTTTCAAATTTTTTTTTTGTTATTGGACAGTGAGGAGCAGCAGGATGTCGTTTGCAGCAGAAGAAGATTTATGAGAGAAATATTTGCATTTATTTGATTTTCGAAATGGTTTTTTCTTTTATTTATGATGTGGAAAATTGAACAAATTAGAAAATTTATGGAATACATAGAGACTACACACATTGAAAGAAAAATGTAATTCGAAAAAAACATCTTGAATGTTGAAAAATTTTGCGACAAATGCTATGAAAAAAAAAACGTGTGTTGACACAACCATGAAGAAAAATTTAACCATTTGCAATTCTATGACTTGCCCGCACACACTGCAGCCACAAAAAGCGGAACTCTACACTCAATTGCAGTTCATTTTCCATTTTCCGCTCCAGGGAAAATGCGAACGAAGTAAAAAAAAAAAAGCAGAGAATTTAAATTACAAAGGCAATACACAGTCAAACAGTGTTGCCACTTGCACAATTGTCAAAAGCACTTCTCTGTGTGAGTGTGTGCGTTAGGGCATACATATGCACCCTCCACGTCCTTCGCACAGCCTATACGGTGCACAATGCTGCTTCCTTTTGCCTTTTGCTGGCCATTACCACTGCCAAAATGACAGTTACAATTGCGCTCAATTTTGAATTTTCAAAGTCAGCTTATATTTGGAACTGTTTTTATATTCCTCTAGTTGCTCTGTGCTGTGTACTGTGTACTGTGTTGCTGTGTGCAGCAATGACACAACACTGACATAAACAATGGCCACTTCTGGTATTGCAATGTCGTCTGCCTTTTGTTGCTGTTTGTGTCTTGCTGTATGTTGTCCGTCTCTCGGTCTCTCGGTCTGTCTGTCTGTCTGACTGTCCTCAATTGCCTGTACTGTTGTATGCAAATTTTTAAGTAAATTTGTTGCAAAAATTGTCTTCTTCGTCCCAGTCGACGTACATTGGGGTTTTATAGTATGTGTACCGTTTTTTTGTGTTTCATTTTGGTTTTATTTTTATTATTATTTTTATTTTCTGTACGGAATTAAATAGGATAGATAGTGGCTGGCTGCCTTCCTGCTATCCTCTATTGTGGTTGCAAATGAAATTCATAATTTCCACAATGCAAGTGGCAGTTGTGTCACAGCAAAGCAATCAAAAGCGGAATTGTTGCTGATGTGGGCAAACCATTTGGTTTCGTTGGGTTTTCCATTTTCCATTTGCTATTTTTATTTTCCTTCAAATTTATTTACAATTTAGTCAATATTTCGTTTAGTGACTTGAAATTGGAAAATTAAAAACAAAACTTTCAACTGTTAAGCATATTTACTTGAGAGTTGAGCCAACAATTGGAGTAGATACGCTTGTACTGTCCGACATTCGCTGTAAAAACTATAAACATTGTTTGGTGAAGAAAAACATGTTTTTGAAATTGTGAGCAGGCAAACAGGTGAACAGGCCAAGCACATCACGCGATTATGTTTGTATGAAAGTAGTTACTGTACGGTGTGTGTTGAGAAATGCAAACATTTGGAAACTGTCAAACATGCCTGAAGAGGGCGTTAAAGACTCAAAAGTGGCAAATTTGTTTAGCAGCAGAAGCAATTAAGCGTGGCACACGAGAGAAGGTGGAGGGTTGAATGTTGCATTTCACTCGTAACGCAAAATGCAATCAATCAAAAGCTTGAAATGATTAGACACGCACAGTTGGCAACACTGACTGGTCGGTTTGTTTGTTGTTATTGTGCCATTTACCTTTAGCCCAGTCGGGTAACATTAGCCACACGCAAAAAAAACGTTGAAGAACGAACGATCAAAAAAAAATTGCCTGACAAGTGGTCCGCTAGGCATTCGTTTTTTCCAAGTTTTTTTCCCTGTTTTTCATACCAAAGTGTGATTTAGGCTTGTGGAAAAAAAGAACAAAGTGCGTGAAACACACGTCACGTGACACACGCATCACATGGTGTAACATATGGAGAGGTACGACTTGGCCGGACTGCAGCACAGACCGGAGCTGAGAAATGCGTTTTGAAAATTTAAGTTTTGCAATTGCTTAGACTTGCTTAGATTTTACTTTAATATGAGTAATTTTAAGATTTATGAATGCAATCGCAGTGTATGAAGGTGTGGCTATAATAACGTGCTAAGTGACTATTTGTTTCAGAACCAGATTGCAGTAGGTGAGATAATACCTGGAGGCTAGAAAGAACTGTTACTTGACACGTTCTTAGAGCCACACCTTCATATAGCACCGTTCGATGTTGCACATGATGTTGACCAATAAATTCTTTTAGTGTCCGTGTCTTCCAAACCATTTAAATCGCATAGCTACTTGCATTTTTTATATTTCCCATGCACATAATAATTCTTCAAAAATACGGTTTCAATTGTATTTGAAATGTTAAATATACATTTGATTGAGGAAAAACATACCTTTAAAAACATGTACGATAGGATGTAATTTCATCAAGCTAGAGAAGCTAGACCATTTATACGATTTTACAGTTTTTCTTATGTTGAAGAAGAAGTAATTATGAAAACAGAAAAGATATCATCAGAATGTCGCCAGTGATACTAAACATATATTTCTTCAATTTATATTTTATTATATAACTTCTTGTAGTCATATGGGTGGATTTATTATGGCGTAAATTTTGGTATATAAATGTTCGCCTATTTGTCACATAATTTTTCCTGTGCAAAAACTAAAGATTTGAAATTTTAATGAAATCGACACAGTGCAAAGTCGCTCAAATGGACTGTATCAATGGTTAAATGCTGAAGTGGAAGCAACAGTATTACGCAACTAAATTCAAGTGCGTTTATGAAACCAACCAGAAAGAAGTGCACAATTCAATCACTTCAGCGATACTCTCAGTGTAAAATTTGTACTCCTAGAAACTTTATCGATACTTATTTGCACAAAATAAAGCCACACTTGTTGGTGGCTCAGACTATATGGGATTACCATGTTATTGTCAGGGCAAGTTAATACAAGCATTTAAAATTTGTTGCATATTTTTTGAATGCAAAAAACGTCGAATGTCAAAGTTTTTATCCATAGCTCAATAATATATACGCTGTTGTGCGAATATAGTGTTAAATGGCAGACATGATGTACATTGGTGTGGTTCTTATTTTTAGATATTTCGAAATTGAACCCGAAATGGATAATTATGGGTTTTTGCACGTATTTTTTTGATTCTAAAACGCATTTTTAATTATTTAATAATTTTTTTTTTAAGTGAACTAAACCTCAGTTTTCCAAACTTTTCAAAAATGAGTGAATAATTATGGATACAATATAAAAAAAATCATCGATAAAATATCGAAAAATTTTTAAGATAATTTAGAGAACTGGTGTAAGGATGTGCAGGGTATTTTAGCTTCGGCCAGACGGAACATAATTTCCTTACTAGTTTTTATTAACTAAGATTTTTGTAAAGAAAATGGTCAATGGTACATTGAAAACAACTTGTGTGTGTATTTGTAATGCTTACCGAAGAAGTAAACACAAGCGAAGAGGTTCATTTGCTTACCTGAAAATATAAAAAAAGAGGCGTTAGATTCGAGTCAACATGATTTAGTAGAAAAGAAATATGGAAAAAGCTTTTAAGAATAAACGGAAACAGAAAAAATTAAATTTTAATTCAATTCTAAAATGCATTTAGCTCAAGGGGAAAAAAGAAAAATTAAAAAATCTTTCAGTAAATTCAGCTTTTATAATTCACAAAGCCTAACATAATCCTTGCATTATCCCAAATTTACTAGAGGGAAAAAAAAATCAGACACTCACACAAAAAAAGCGCAAAGAGCTGCTTTAAAATGAAAACTGATGAATCCTAATTTTCGCCATAACAAAGGCAGCCATTCAGGGCATTTGTGCTTGGATGTGGATAGTGGCCCCCCCCCATTTTGGACTCATTGACACCACCTGAATGCTTGGACTGCGTTTTAGTAGAAAAGCGTTAATGCAGCTTACAGCATAATTTCCATTTTCCAACACTCACACAAACACACACACACAAGCATGATGCATTCATGGACTGAAAAGGCAAAAAGTTAACCAAAGTCCATTTGAGCTTATATGAATCGATGGTTTTGTGTGAGTGCGGGGATAGGATATACACGCCAATACACACACACACACACACACACACACACATACGCTTGTGAGCCATACAGATGCACAGATGTGCACCGGACCGTGCAATTTATTGATTGAGCTGGTTAGGCTCGAGCGAAACATTTTTAATTAAAATGCAAATATGAGCGAACAGACGCCGGATGCAGTTGAGCCAATTTTACGAAAAGCAACATGGCGGCGAGTTTCCGGCTTATATACTATATCACACACACACACACACACACACACACATCAAACAACGTTAACAAACGCCAACATCAACAGCCCTGCGGGTTACTTTTGTGCGTGCAATTTTTCGTTGTGTGCCAAAAGAAATTTTTCCCCGACTTTCACAGAACAAAGACAGAAAAACTGTCGCTTCATCAATGGGGTTCAAAAAGAGATTTCAAAAAATAATAGTGGATGCTTTATGGCAAATATATGGCAATTGAATGAATTTAATAAATTCAATGAATTTAATGAATTTAGTTCATGAATTTAATGAATTTAATTCATGAATTTAATGAATTCAATTCATGAATTTAATGAATTCAATTCATGAATTTAATGAATTCAATTCATGAATTTAATGAATTCAATTCATGAATTTAATGAATTCAATTCATGAATTTAATGAATTCAATTCATGAATTTAATGAATTCAATTCATGAATTTAATGTATTTAATAAATTCAATGCATTTAATAAATTGAATGAATTTAATGAATTCTATTCATGAATTTAATAAATTTAATGAATTGAATGAATTGAATGAATTGAATGAATTGAATGAATTGAATGAATTGAATGAATTGGATGAATTGAATGAATTGAATGAATTGAATGAATTGAATGAATTGAATGAATTGAATGAATTTAATGAATTCTATTCATGATTTTAATGAATTTAATGAATTTAACGCATTTAGTGAATTCAATAAATTTAATGTATTTAAAAAGCTTATCAATAAATTTTATGAATTTATCAATGAATTTAATGAATTTAATGAATTTATTAATGAACAAACTTATTCTATGAAATAGTGCATCCATCATACAAAACATGCATCAACTATAAACCCACCTCTGCTCTATTTAAGAGGACATGTAAGCGAGTTAACTTTTCAGTGAAAATCAATTCAGTGTACATTTTTGGCAATTAATTGAAATGTCAAAAATAAACTGAAGCCTTATAGACCAGCATTTTGTCAATTTTCGTTCATACGTGTACGTTAAATCATGACGTATTTTACCGCGCGAACGCATTAATTGTGCAAAATTGAGTGAAAAGGATTTTCATTTCATTTCATTTAATTCCCTTCCTCTCTCTCTCTCTCTCTCGCGCGTCCAATTCGGTATTATAAGCGCACCGTTGACGTACGTCGTACATATATGTCAGTTGCAGAGCTGCATGCGTGCTGACAGCGCATTACACTGCCGCACTACATTCACAAGCCCCTGCTTTTTAGCTGCGTGTATATGCATGTGTATTGAGTTAATTGGCTGTAACGGAGTCTACAAGAGTTTAATTAACTTTTTTTTTCTTCTGACATAGGTACACAGCCGTATGAATAGATGTGCATGTGTTTTTGCATATGTGCACGTACATACAATATTCAAATTGACTTTAGCACAAGTTTGCAACATTTGATCAACAAAACACATTCACTCACCCCCCATATGTACCTTAATTTGCCTGCTCTCTTCCTTTCCTGTTTTTTTTCTCTCCACTTTCCTTCACTTCACCACTCGTTTAGCTGTCAAAGTGACACTTTGTCGAATGCACTCAGTGTAGAAGAAGAAAAAATGTTTAAACTTCGTTGGAAATTCATTCAATAAAACGACAACGACAGCAACGAATAGAACAGAACAGAACTGAACTGAACAGCTCAGCGCTGAGTTGATTGGCGTTTTCGGTCTGCCGCCATTTTGCCAACGAATTGACAGCAAAATTGGCTGCGAGGCTTTCGAGTAGTGTAAACTCTACACAATCTACATACCCTACACAGCCCCCCCCCCCCCCCTTTTGCCCTTTCCCTTTTGCTCTATTTTTTTTTTTTGTTTTTTGTTCTTTGCATATGTTGCTAGCGGTTTTCCAACTGATGCTAATTAATCGCATTTAATACTTGAAAATTCCGTTTGAGTTGACACTCGCATTGACAGTTCGCAATTCTGACAGTTGGGCGTATGTGCACTGGTTAGGTGTGCATTGCCCGGGTGTATTGCTGCTGCACTTCAGCGGGCGCCCGCGCACACACACAGTCTATAAGCTGATTAAGTTGGAAAGTTAACATGTCAAAGCGGTTTTCAATTATTTTCCTATTTTTACCCTTTTCCATACTAGAGCCGAAAATTTATTGATTTCTTTTCAGGTAGTTATGGGATTATTAGAGGAGCATTTGACATGAATGAATTGAGCGAGAGCAAACTATGGAAAATTTTGTGAATTTAGTTTTTAATGGCATAATACGCGAAGACCCTTATCGCGGCCCCACTGCAATCAGCAAAATAAAGCAAAAGTTGTGTACAAAACGGTAGTTTAGTCCCATCAGGATCCCCTTTAAAATCATTGATTTGACGAATTGTGTTAACGGATTATAAATGAGATTTCTCTCACCATCTGTGTGAAATGTGATACCTCTGGTAGACGATTACGTGATGGCAATTAATTGACAATAATTTACACATTTTTTGCAGGGCGTTTTCCTTGAGGTGCCAGCATTGCTGGGGGCGTATGATTGATATTAATCTCAATCGAATTATTAATTAGGCATACGCAACGTAATACGAAACCAATAGACTTAAATTTGCATATTTAAGGCCAGCACGCAACGCAGGCCAACAAAGCAAAAGCTGCACATGAAATGAAAATTGCAGAAATTTGCATAAATCACTCATACGCCAGATAGGCTCAAAATGCACACACACACACACACACATACACGCACATGCACACGGACACAATGTATGGCAAAAGCGTCAAATGCATTTCTTATACAAGAGAATGACGATGAGAAGAACTTCCACATGCAAATGGACTGAAGATGATCAAAGACACAGCCGCACAATACATACATGGCAACTATATGTACACCGAGAGGCAAACCCAATTTTGCCAATTTGAATTTCAATGAGCAGAGAACTGAACTGCACTGAATACTGCACTGAACTCTGCCGCTGACCACTTGGATGGGAAAATAAATAAGCCGCAAAATCAAATCAAAATTTGCAAAACGGCCACACCACTCATTTGCACAAATTTTAAAGCCCAAAATGCACAATAGTCACGTGATATGTTGCTATTAGCACATACACAGGCACACATGTAAGCACATAGGAAATACCTACATGCATTCACACACAGCCAACGTTTGTGTAGGTAAATATTTGCAGGCGACAGGCGACGATGTTGACGCTGACGACTTTGACGATGACGCTCAAGACAATGAAACAAACAGCAACGGAAATACTTATTTGCAGCATACCTTTAAGCGTTCTGTGTGCAAGTGTGTGCGTGTGTGCGTATGAAACGTGCTAAACACAAAATTTTGTGTTTTGTTGAATTTTCGGAAGATATACTTTTCTCACAACAACCAAAAACAACAACAACATGGATATAAACAACAACAAATATAGCAAAGCAACAACATCAACGTCGTCATCTTGAAAATTGCAAATCCCTACTACATTCGTTCATTTGCAGCACCTAAAAGTAGTCTACAGTCTGGGCAATATTGAGCGTGCATAATTCCACTTTCGTGCCGATAAAGGACACTCCGTCCAGGGCCATACAGCAACAGCAACAGCAGCGCCCAACGCCTGAGAGTCACTTCTTCCATACACACACACACACAACACACACACACACACACACACACACACACACAACACATAGAGCAAGCATAACCGAAAAAGGATGAAATGAAATGAAATGTTGACAGGTCGATGCTATTCTATGCAGATTTAATAAAAGCAGACATTTTGTGTATGCGAGTGAGTGTGCAGCCAGCAGATAGGATAGGTTAGCCGTTGCCGTTGCCGGGGCAAAAGGGGTGCAGTACGATTGCAGGATGGAGTTAGACGACAGTTTAAGTAGCATTAAACAGTGATGAACAACTTTTTCAATTTACTCGGGCGCCATGAAAATGCAGGCAAGGGATTATGGAAAATCGTTGGATTTTTTTTCTTTCATTCATTTCGGGTTCTTATACTTTTTCCTCTACTGATAGTCTCGGTATTAGCAAGGCGTTTGCAATTACTGGAAAGTATCGAACCATTAAAGGTATTTGGAAGATTGAATACGAATTTAGTGTGAATTGCAAATGATAGGAAAGAAATACATTTTATTTAATTTCATACAAATATGTACACTATACAACAACTTAAGGCTTTTAAAACATCCGTGCAATTTCTCAACTGTTTCTTTTATTTTTGTCTATGTCAATGTTAACCCAAATGCTTAGCAGAGTAAACACAGCTCAAAGTCCTTTTTGCTTAGCTTAACGTCGATCTTCAGAATTAATTGCGCTATAGCCTTCATGCTTAGCGAAACAAGGAATATTGAATTACTTCCACTATAAAGCCTTTATGCTTAGTGGAATATTCCCGCGGGGGGACTCATCCTAACGCTTGACTTTTCGATGCAGAACAGTCCGGACTGTTGCTGTTCGGTCACGAATCCGTGCGTCATACGGATGCGCTCCTCGGTCGGTCGGTCGGTCGGGCTGGTAAGTGGGCCGTGGGATTTGTCGTAAAAAACCAAATAAACATGATGGCTGAAACATTAATTGATAACAATTAAATTAATAATATTTTTGCTGAGCATTTCAGTTAGTTTCAATTAAGTATTAATCGATTATCAATATTAGAGTGGACCGTATTTTGGCAAAATTCGAATTTCTTTCGCGCTGCCTCCTAAAACTATTGGACATTATGTAAAAAAATTGGGTCGATCAGTCAGTATCTTATATTCTCTTATACACTTGCCCATGATAATTGCACTGAGAAGCTCGGCCCAAACCCTTCGAGGGTTGTAGTGCAAAATATGTATGTATGTATGTATGTAGTCAACTGGAAGACACACATCCCAGCCAATAATTGAACGAACTTTTTACGAAGATCGTATTTTACGAACTTTTCTCGATCAAAAATATTCGAAAAAGGTCCGACATTCACTCGTATATTACGATAGTCGTAATGTCATCGATAAAATATCGTTTACGACTTCGCAATCGAAATCGTTAACGACTTAGTTAAAGAATTCTTTAACGACTTCGTTAACGAGTACATTAACGAACGAAATGATCGTTTTGAAAAGCTATTTTTAGATCCAATGGTTTTCAAACTGTTAGAAAAAAGTTGTATACCGATTTCTCAGCAAGATAATTTCTATTTTTAGAATCAGTGTTTTTCAAACTGTTAGGAAAACAATTTTAAAACGTTTGTTAAGTTATACTTTTAAGCGCTTGTTCAATAATGGCTGAGTTAGGTGAATGTGTTAAGCGCTCGGCACATACTTTAAAATCCGGAGGACGTGAGTTCAATCCCGGGTCCCACTCAGTGAAAAAGGTTTTAAAAATTATTCTAAGGAAAAGTCGGCCAATAAAAGTAAAGTAAAAAAAATTCCAAGTTAAAAAAAAATATTTTTTTTTAGATTTGTTAAAAATATCGTAATGATGATCGTTTACGAGATCGTTAACGAATTCGTTAACGAGCTCTTTTTTGTTCGATAACGATAACTCGTTTCGATGCAATATTAAGAACGAAGTCGGACTCGTATATGTATCGTTATCGTGTGTCGCCTACGGTTGTTTTATCCGCTTTTCGATCGAAAAAATCTTCGTTTACGAGCTCTTTAACGATAAAATTATTGGCTGGGATGGTGCCTGAAAAAGTACTCAGTAGTATGGGTGAGCCAAAAATCAAACTCAAAAGTTTAAAAAACTTTATTTGCAGTATCGTAGTCTTTAGCCATACATTCGAATTCGATTTCATGCTTTTGAACGATGTAAAGGAGGAAAAATCTATGCAAACCTTGGAAAAACACGAAAAATCGTACAATTCGTTGAGAAAAAAGACATTTTGAGTGATTCTCTGATGGAGCACAAAAAAAATAAATTTGTCATGTACATACTATAGAAGCCCAGCCATAATCAGGGCTACAAATGAGTGGAATTTAACAACGGGCCGTGGCACCGCCCATACAATTCAATACTTCAAAGTGCCATTCTTGGGCTCCCATTTAATATTCTTCAACGGGACAGGGTTTTATGCTTTCAATTCTAAGCTCAATGTCACATAAGGACGGAATTAGGCAGCGGGGCGCGGCACTTCCCATACAATTTAATATTTCAAAATGATACACTTGGGCTCCTTATAAATATTTTGGCAATTGTTTTCATTAATTTAGTATTACCTTAAATGTAAAAAAAAACCAATTTAGGGCAGCAAAGCGAAGTCTGAATTTCTTTTCAGGATGACCAACTGGGAAGAGACTGTCGAAGCGATCACCGGTTATGGCAGTTAAAAAAGTCAGTATTGTTTCTACAATACTGATAGATTATTTTCAGTAAAATACACTCAGATAACATAGCAATGAATTCGGTTAATAGGATGCCCTTACTATTGAAATATTAGTGGAAACTAATTTAGTTAATAGGAAAAACTAGTTAAATAAGAATTTTTATCAGGTTTTCCTATTAATTCAATTAGTTTTGCTATTATTTCAATGTTAATGTATCCTATCGACCAAATTTAATAGTGTTTTTTTCAAGTGTAGTATTTGACTTTATTTTAATACCTACATTTTTTCCATTTCAGACAATATAGTAATCGATAACGTTTCGATGCATACAATTTTAGATAAAATATTAATCGATTATTTGATGAAGTAGATTCTAAAATCACAGATCAAATATTAAAAACAAAAAAAATGGAAGAAATTCTCTAACTTGGGAAAAATGGGCGTGGTTCGTGCTACATTAACTAATTCTTGGCGAAGGCAGGCTTTTAAGCTAGTAGCATATAACACAATCTGATAAATTTCGATAAATATTAATGGATTAAATAAAAGCCACTTCCTTTTATGATATTTATCGATTTAGCACAAATTATGTAAAGAAAAAAATTCAAAACATATTTTTGTGGAGTTGCTGATTTTGTTTTTTTTTCCTTCCAAATATATTTTTGGTTAAATGGAAAGATTGTATATAAAATGTACGAAACCCACTTGAGTGCTTTACATTTTATTCCTGGAAATTCTTTCGAGCACCATCGAACGGGCATGTTTGCATAATTCAGTCCGCTCTCGAGTAGGTGTGATATTTGAACTCCACTCGAATCGCACATGCTGCTTCGGCGTTTTTGCGTTTCACTTGTGTGTGTTTTTTTTTGGTCGCTTTTTTTTCTTCTTTCCTTCAACATATATTTTGCAGAAGTACTTCAGTGCTTGCACAAACCAGACGAGCTAGCACACATATACATGCAACTACTAATACAAACATACACTCCCACACAGACACACCAGCACACACATACACACTTGTACTTCAAAGGGATGCAAAAAAGGATATGCAGGATGCGGCGATATTAAAATTTTGTTGACAGCCTCCGGTAGGGGAGTATTTCCATCTCTGAAGTTTCTGGGGTATTCGTTCTTCTTCTTCTTATTTTTACTTTTTACTTTTTTTTTTTTGTATTTAAATTTTTCTCCTTTACGTTTGTGACATTTTTGTGTGATTTCAATTTTTAGCATGCATATGAGTTTGTATGCCATTGAGTGTGTGTGTGCCTTGTGCAGAGACTCTGCCGTCTACCACAAAACTCCCTCGACTCTGCTGTGCTGTGCTGTGCTTGTTGCGGGTGCAAATGCAAAATTGGACTTAAAGTGTCAAAGTGACATTCTGGCTTAGAGTACGAATTTCATAAATGTCAACCAACATTTTTTGGTGAAACGAATTCTCAAGCACCAACAGTAGCAGCAGCAGCAGCAGATGAATCAGCAGCAGGCAGGAACACATTTGATTTGAACTCGAAATGAAAAATGCGGTTTGGAATATTCACAAATAAAAGGTTATCGAACCAGAACACATCCACCGAGTAATGGAGCGGCTGTAGGAATTTTCCTTTTTTTTTTTTTGGTAGTTGATAAATGAACATTCATTGCACTCGTAAGGATCCTGCATATTCAGTTATGTCGGACTCTATATTATATTTCCTTAGACCGCAAAAGGATTCGTACACCGTTGGACACTGATTTCTTGCACACCCCTAATTTGGGATAAGCACATTCCTCTCTCCAAACACGGACAAGTTCCAAACTTCTCTTTGATGATGTTGTCCAATTCTTACTAAGGCCAAACTAATTGCATTAAATTGTAAGTGTAGTTTGGTGCCACTTTAATTTTGGTGGACAAACAAAACTTTTCACTCAACCGTCCGTTGTGCACAAATGGACGGCAACAAATAAAATTGACTTGTGAATTTTTAATAGCGCTTTTGATCGTGAGTTCGCTCTCTCTCTTGCCCACTTCCTGGTACAGGATTTTAAATACGAGTTGGTCGTCTGTTGCTTGTGTGGTTGTTTGTTGGGCCAGAGCAAAGCAAAGCAAAGCAAAGCCAAACAATGTCAAATGAAAAATGACACACGTGCAAGGCATACAAAATTCCAAACTTATTGTTGCCATTCTCTGTTGTTGTTGTTGTTGTTGCAATTTTCCACTGGACAAATAAAGCCGTTCTTCACCCACACACATCGGAAAATAAAAACCAGCAAAGGCAACTGCAAAAGGATGCAATGAGTTATCAAAAAGTACCTTAAGCATTCGTAAAACAACAACAACAAGAACAACAGAAAAAGGAGAACCAAAAACAATGCCACCACAATAAAGTTTATGAAATGCAAAATGGCGAACATTGCAGCCGGCAAGATGGCGCACAATATGGCCACCACCGAAAGAAACAATACAAAAATAGAAGAAAAAAAAACCGGAGAATTACACCAACAGCCAGCGCTTCGCCACCGAGCTAACTCGGCTAATGAATATAAATTAGATTTTTACGAGTTTTTAAATGCAATGCGAGCATATACGATGGCCAGACTGAATATGTACACAGAGAAAAATTAAAAAAAAAAAGTTGGTTTTTTTACTGTACCAAATTGTTATTTCACCAGCAGTTGATGGCTGCAATAGCTAAAAATGAAATCGTTTAAAACTTCACTTCAATATGAAATCAGAGAATTTATCAAGTATCTCAAATGACTTTGCACAGTGCAGCCATGACTAATTGCCACTGCTTCAGCATGCGGTCATTGTGGCAAACGGACACAGGAAATGCAATTCGAAAATAATTTGGATGAGTTTTGAAATGCAAATATGTTTGGGTACTTTTTTTTTTTTTGGCTGGTTTGTTTGTACTTGTTTGTACTTTGTTAGTATGATGGACATTTATGACGGACATTTTTGAAGCTAATGACTACTTTTGACAGTGAATTGTAAATATGCGATACGAGTTTGTCAAACTATATTATATATAGTTACGATATAGTGAAAATATTTGGGATATTTGAGAAGTTATGCTTCCACAAGATCTCAAAGGTTGCAACTCAAACTATTTACGACAGCTGATTGTAGCAGTTTTATTGGTTATTGCAATATCTAATTTCTGCTGTTGTTAAATATACATTCAGTTGAGACAACATCTACTTTCAGTTGTTGCAACAAATACATTCAATTGAGACAACAGCTACAATCTACTCTCTGTGGTCGCAACATTTACTTTCAGTTGTTATTGTAAATGTTTTAATAGTTGTTGCAACTACTGAAAATAGTGGTTCCAACAACATAACGTAGATGTTACCTCAACTGAAAGCATTTGTTGTAACAACTGATATATACAGTTGTCTCAACATACAGTTGTCGTTGCGAAAACATTTAAAATCGGTCACAGTAGGTTTTTTGGCTTTCAACCGGGAGTTTTTAAGTTCAACCAGTGGAAAACTTACAAGAGTATAACATGCCGTAAAGAAAACTACACTTGCCGTTCGGAACTGGCTGTAAGATCTCGCAACTTGCAGAAACAATTTTATATTTGTGAATTACAGAAACGAAGTCGTCTTTGTGAGAAGTTGCAGCTAGAAGTTCAGTCAACATCACTCGAGGGTTGCAGTGACAAATATTTATTTTATTTCTATATATTCTTTGTAAATAGAGGTCACATTTGCGACCAAGGGCTTTCGACAGCTTAGAAACCTGAATGGGGTTTGTACAGTGAGGTCCATATGAAAAAAATCAAATCAAAGTGGAAAAATCTTTCCATCAATACACTCATAACAGTCAATTGTGATATCACAAATTTCATAAAATTTTTTTTCTCATTTCAATTTTTCTTTCCTTTTTGCGTCACTTTTTTGTTGGGATAGACAACGCCACCCTCCACACTAACTTTCAAGACTTCCTTGTCCTTTTCATAAAAGTATGTTCTACTGCGAAAATTACATTCCGGTGTATACGACGGCAAGTCCTCTTCGTTGGTGGTATAATCGGTAATTGAATAATTGAAATGCTTTGGAAAGAAAAATGCAAGTAATTAGAGAACCTTGATTTCCTAAGTAAACACAACACTCTCACCGCATTCAGCGGGCAACTGATGGCCACATTCACGGCCTTCTTCATGTTTTTTGCCACGAAATTAAAAAATTTTTGCTTTTGTGTCACTGCCAGGAAGGTGCATCCATCCAAACGCACATCGTAAACAACGACGCGCTCCATTTTCGGACGGTACATATCCAAGGCCGTCCGGACGGGCAATGCGTCCACGGGCTTTTTCAAGCGTAGTCTTATGTTGACATAAGAACGATTGCTGCGTTGCTCAAGGCTACACGCCAGGCTTTCGAAGATATCGGGCACTGTGTGAGTACATTCCAGTTTGTTGAGTACAACAACGAAATCACGCTAAAATTGGTAAAAACATTTGTGAAAATGTGCTTTTTTCGAAACTAATTAGAATTGTACTTCAGCCTTGGTAGCCACGCTGGAAAAAACTAGTACAGTTAGTAATTTTAAACAAGCGAACTTCATGTCTGCTGTCAGTGTAATGGTAAAATGCCAACTGAGGCCACACAGCAGGCAATTTTGGGTTTTAATTGGGAAATTGAGTTACTAAAAATACACTTCACAATTAAATTTTTAATTTCACAATTCAAAATTCAGTAATGAGTATTGCATTACCAAAAATAAGCACGTATGGCAATTAATTCATAATTGGAGAGTTTCGGCTCAGTTCCATATCGAATTGGGTCTCATGTCGAATCAAAATAAAAATTTTCCCAAGTGCTTAGGAGAAGTACTTGATGCCCCTGTGCGTCTGAATTGAGAATATTTTGAACACATAATATTGAAGATTTTATGTAAATTAACTGTGAGCAAATTATTTAAGCAATTAAAATGTCATCAATGCGGCAGAGTACAAAAATGACATCATTTCAGATTAGTGCGACAAAATAAATTTGAAAACTCTAAAGGCATTGAAGCGTTTCCAGACATTCAAGTGGCGTGGCTGGAAATTTTGCCATTCACCTTTTGGTTTTTGTTTGTTTTTTTTAATTAAAAAAAAAATAAATAATTGCACACTCATGGACAAAAATCAAAAAAGGTTTTGTCAAAAAAATGAATTTTTAACTCATTTTGATACAATGATCGATTTGACTAGGAAACTCTACGAATTTTAGTTGCATATTATATAAAAAACTATCTGTTGGTTATAATTTATTATTAATAACGTATTTGTTGTATTCTGTTTGTGGTTTTAAGGCTGAAAATGTTCGATCATGTGGGAGTCGTGAAAAGGCTCTAGTCATAGGGTAAATTTGCGAAAATTTGCATTTCAGCTTACATCATCAATCACGGTATAACTTCTAAACTAATAATGGATTTCATCCAAACCTGTACACTCCCGTAAATGATGTGAACCTTGTAAACTTATATGCGTGTAAACTTTTTGTTAAAATAGAGGTTACCTTTGACGCAAATCAGTGTGGCTTTATACTTTTATTGGTTGAACCATGCCAGGCAAGACAGCTGCCACTCAGATTCATGAAATGTTCGATAACATCTTCAATAAATATTTCGATATTTTTTCAATAGCTATTTTTATAATTTTTTCGATACATTTTTAATAACTTTTTTGATAAATTTTTCCATAAATTTTTCGATAACATTTCTTTGTAATTTTTTCGATTACCTTTCCGATAATATTTTTGATTACATCAATACATTTTTCGATAACTTTTGCGATACTTTTCGATACATTTTTCTGATAACTTTTTCTTAATAATTTTTTCGATACATCTTTCGATAAATTTGTGATGATATTTTTCTAATTTTTTCGATAACTTTTCGATATCAAACGACATTTAGCATTTTGAGAGGAGAATTAAGCAACAACAAAAATTGCTGTAGGTGGTATGGTAGGTGGTGAAAAACGATTATTTCATAAATAGCAACTGTTTTGTTTCTTCGAAGATTCTCTACAAAATATCTCTTAATCATTTTTTATTGATCGAAGAGATATAAAATATAGTTTTCTATCGTGTATCTGTCGAAATAATACAACCCTGCAAGGTTAATCGAAATATTCGATTAAATATTTAAACAACCCTTTTAACGTTAAGGAAAGTTGCACCTACTATCTGTGTATCTACTAAGTTCCCTTCGAAAGAGGGAATTCGTGTTTATATTTGTATTGTTAAATTCTTTCGCAGTAATTTCAGTAAAATTACAACTGTGCAAACAAAACACTAATTAAATAGATATTATTACAAAATATATTTTCAATAATGGAAAAGTAATTAAATATGGATTATATTGTTTTTGTAATAATTTGGCACCAGAAAAAACCAACATGAGCCATTTATGTATACAATATAGGCTGATTTTGAACCTATATTTACACCACAACGTTATCGCTAGTATTAATACATTTTTAATGATTCCATGAATTTTAAAATTTTTGTATTAAAAAAAAAGCCGCCAGCATATTGTAACAATAGAACATTTTCATTTGAAAATTGTGTGGTTAAGATGTGGCAAAGGCCATACTATTGTCGGCAGACGCTTTTAGCGATTCTTCTGAATTTGGCGGTTACCAGCCCAGCAAGAGTTGTAAGAGCAACCAAATCATAACAATTACGTTTCAATAATTTTTCTTTCCTTTTCAGCCAAAAATTGGTGCATTCTTCACCACTATCGAATGTCCGCCGACGGGCTGGGACTTGGTGCAAGAATCCGGTTGCATGCTCACACCTGGTGTTGATTCGACTATGATGATGAATGCCCATTTTACACTCTCACGTGATGTAAGCAATGTAACGGCTCAATTCAAATTCCTAATTGAGCGCAATGGCAAATACGAAACTTATGTGTCTACCGAATTGGACATATGCGAAGCGTTGGGCCAACTCCATCAGAATCTTTTGTTAAAACTGATTGCGCATGATGTGCGCCGGAGCAGCAATTTTCCGATTCAGTGTCCGTTGAAGAAGGTTTGTGAAGGCATTTGACAGTTTTGGTGGATACATTTAAACAATTTTTGTATTATTTTAGAATATACAATACTACCTACGGAATTACTCGATCAGTTCGGACATTTTACCGGGCTATACGCCGGAATTGAATTTCGCTTCATTCACGGATTACTTCTATAAAGACAGAAAGGCCATGACTTTGAATACGTGGGGAAAGGTGTTGAAAATCAATGGGAAGAGGAAGAGAAATTGAATAATGATTTTACAGTGAATGTATTTGGAGAATTCTATTGAATTATTAAAAATATTTAATACTGAGAACCGAATATTTATTTTTGTGTACCACAGTGTAAACGAATAGAAAATCTTCATTTCATATGGAAATTTTCATAATATACTTAAGTGTAGCAATAAAAATGTTCCAGAAATACGTTAAGTACTTTCTAAGGGGTTTTACTGTATCAAAGTGGAAATATTATACAATATGCTAGTGCATATTAGTCGGAAAACTTCACTTAAGATAAGGTGATGCGATTATTTGCATACAATTTCCAGCAAAGAATATCTTCACACACATACACACAAACACGACCATGTGAACACTCGTGAGCTGCGTTGAAACTTTGTAATTGTTTATTTTGCCATAATCACGCCTCTCCGAGACACACAATACCCGTGCGCCTACTACTGAGGATTTCTTCAATATATTTCCACCTGTTCCGGGAATCTTCAATTTGTTCGCCTTAGAGCCCCCAACCACTGCGTACGCCTCCCACCACCAACTTTCGTATGCCTCGTTATGTGCGTAGCTGTTACATTTCTTCGTTTATTATGAACTCATAAACTTTGTCAGCGATAAGATAATAAAGTGCTATTTTTCATCTTCTGCTGCTGCTGCTACTTTTCCCATCTTGAACGGCATTCTGGCATTTCACGAGCAAAATAATGAGCAATAACGAAGACATCATCAGTAGTAGAGAGTATCATAAGCATCGCAAGAAAAAACAACAAAATATAGAATACAGAATGAAACTTTGTCCTCCATAATGTCAGTTGACAGCATTGTTGCTTGCTTAGAGGAGGGATGGTTCGTATTACTTTTAGGGCAGGGATTTTGGCATTTGATTTCTGCCCACATATATACACAAGAGTAGAGAAAAAATCAATCTCATTTACATAATTGAAAAGAAATTAACTGATTTCTACCCTCATACTTGCCATAATTTCTTTTATGCTCTCTCTCTCTCGCTTATTTGAAATTATTTGTCCCCCTCCCCGCACATCCTATACTTCGTCATCATCTGTCAGCAGAAGCAATTGCAGGAAAAATAAAATTCAATTGCTTATGGCTGGCGTTGAAAGCGGAAACGGAAGTAGCTTACAAAGCCGTACAAAATTACAAAAAACACCAACACAAAAATTGTATGTGTGTATGTGTGTATGTATGTATGTATAAAAAAAATGAATGAGAAAATATGAAAATTGCTGGTTGCAAAAATGACAGCCGAAGAATATCTTGAAGAAAAGTTAAATTTTGTGACAAAAGTTTTTCAAGTAATTTCAACATATTTTCCCAACAACATTGTCTCGCAAGCGGCAGCAAGAAGCCCCACCAGATGAAACTTCAAGTTCGAAAGTTGTACGGGGAAATGTTACAGAAAGTCGAGAAGAAGAACAAGAAGAGAAAAAAAACGTCAAGGAAGCCCCGATAAGAACGATGATAAAAAAATATATAGAAAGTTTACGCATATTCTGCAATTTTCGGAATTTTGTTTTGTGCCATTTATGTTGGAATGAAATCATTATGACGCTCATGATTATGATATACTTACAAGAATACTAAGAACGAGAGTAATAAGAGTGCGGAAATTTCAAATAAATCGCGTTAAAATTAACATTCACAAAAGAGACTAAAGGTTGGTAAAGTAAGTACGGAATTTTAGTTAGGAAATTGTTGAAGATGGAAGTGATCGGCTCAGATTATTTTTCGATTGACTTGGGTGGAACCCCTTATCAGGATTAATTAAAAGTTTCTAATGAAAATTTTTTTTTAATTTTTTAAAAATAGGAAAAAACAATGTTAAGCAAAAAAGAGTTTTTCAATTACACTGTAAAAAAATTTGATCAAAAATATATTAAAAAATTTGTTTGTAATTTTTTTTATAAAGGAAGGAAATTTTGTATGGAATGATTAGTTTTCTTTTCTATTTTTCATAATTTGGCGAGGTAGGTAACTGTATTGTGAAGAGGGAAAAAATTGTGTAGCGTAATGGCAGAATAGCGGAGCTGCTGCCTATCTGTTGGACACTGGACAGAGCGCAGTTCAAGCATTCAATTGAAATTTTTATGATTCTACCGGACCTCCAACCGAAATACGCTTCCCAAAAAAACACCTCCTCAATTTCCCTCTCAAATTACACTACACAACAAAAAAAATCACAAAAAAGAAGAGGAAATAAAATAATTCCATACCAGGAATCTAAAAACAAAACTCAAAAAATCTGGACTTGGGATCAACGAATCGATTTCCAGGGGACACACTCTATGTCAATTTATTTATTTATTTTTTTTTAGTTCCACTGAAGGAATAAACCTTTAATTTAAAAAAACATTCTTAAACTTATGTGTTTACTTCAATTTCAAACTTTGACTGCAGTATATTTCAGGTGTCCAATAGGTGGGCAGACAATTACGGGGGTCGTTTTTTTGAGAAATTTGAAAATCTTGCATGATAGATAATTTATCTAAGATAAGCATTTAATCAAGCTATGAGATCAGTAAAATTATGTTAAAAAAAAAGATGACTTAAAACAAAAGAATGCCTAATAATTGGGTAGGCTCCCTTAAATTTTTGGTAAATTTGTTGTTACTATTGCAAAAGGCAATTGATTTTTTTGCTCGCATTTTGACAAAAAAAATCTAGCCTTTGGAGAGTAAAACGGACCACGGACCCATGATTAGCGATTGAAAATTATTCCTTAATCGTCCATGTGAATTTTACAAAAGTTTACATTTGTAAAGCATTGCCATGAAGCCATCAAATTTACAAATTAAAAAGTACGTACCTACGTTAATTGAAAACCCAAAATACACTTTAGTATCAAATTATCAAAACTGACAATTGCCGGCGGGGTGCTGCCAACTGTCAATTACTGCCACTACGCCAAAAGCTGAGTTGAAACAGAAAACAAGCAGTTGGCAATGATTAGCGTAGAAGCTAATTATATGCTGGGGCCGCTCAGCATGTGTGTGTGTGTGTGGGAGGATTGAGTAACGAAATATGGAAATTTCGTGCAAAAATTAATTCAATCAAACACTCAATGACAGCTGTCAAAAAGCTACAAACAAAATATCGAGGGGAAAAATCATTTGCTGCCATAATTCAATTCCAATGCAGTTCGTTTGCCATTACAACGTACCGTTCACACAGATACACACACTCGCACACACACACATTGGCTAACACTCGTGGCTGAAATGAGTTTTTACAATTTAATTTGCAATTAATTGCATAAGCGGGCAATTACAGATTTATTATTTTTTTTATGGTTGTGCAATTTACATTTTTTTTTTAAATACTGTGAACATTTTTTTTCGTTTTGGACTGCAAACGTGTTTTTTTTCCTATACAACTGTCAATTTTGTATTTAGTATACGAAATTGATTGGATTTTTTTTTTGTTGCAGTCAATTTACTAACTGAAATTGGCAAAAATTTAATTATAGAATTTTGCACAATAATTGTAAAAAAAGAAACTGAAATTATATAATTGTGTTAACTTTTAATTAAATTACACAAATGACAGTTACATGCGTACAAAAAATAATTTAAATGAACTTAATTTCATTTGCTATTTTCCATTTAAAGTTTCTGGTACTTGAAAACTTTTTTGCTATAGTGTTTTTGTTGTTTTTTTTTTTGTTGTAAACTCCTTCATCTTCTTCCCACACTTTTGCTGGGTCATGTTTGCTTAGATGGAAAATTGCAATTTCTTATTTCCTAGAGCAACCACTGTAGCCACTGACACAACCAATTTCCTTGCAAATGACCCATACAAAATTTAGAAATGATTTTAAGTTGGCTTGAGGGAAGTTTGGACTTTTATATGCTCAAACCCAATGTCAAGAGAATTTGTTCGTAATAACATTAGTAAGCAATTGAAAATAGGTTACGATTTGTAAAAAAGGGATTATTAAAAAATAGGAAAGAATTTTTTTCTTAAACCTTCTGGGGTAAGTAAGATTTTCAACTTGAATTTAACGGTCTTAGTGAGTGCAAAACCGTCTGACAACCATATATTTTAATCGATGATGGATTTTTTTCGAAAACAGATTCATATAAGTACATTTTTTTGAAAACCTTAGGAAAAAATTAAATTGTTTGCAGAATACGTTGAATGAAAATTCGAACATTGAAATGTTTCGAAGTTAGAATTTTTTTCGAAGATATATAAACTGAGATGTAGAAATTTTTTCTAGATTTTTAAAGTTTGAGAACTTCGAATGCAAATTCCGGAGTTTGATTTTTTTTCGAAGATATTTATACTTTGTACGGAAATTTTTAGCTTTAGGAACAAATTTATTTAGTTGGAAAACTTTGAATGAAAATTCGAACATTGAAATACTTTGAAGTTCGAATTATGAAATATTTCGATGTTAGAATTTTTTCGAAGATATATAAACTGAGATGTAGAAATTTTTTCTAGGCTTCGGAAACTAATTTATTTAGATTTTTAAAGTTTGAGAATTTTGAATGCAAATTTCGAAGTTCGAATTTTCTAGAAGAAATACATCAATTATATTTGAAATGATGTAAGTTTGATTATTCAAGTTAATATTGCTTGCTTCAAGTTAATATTGCAATTTCGAATTCGAATTTCTTTGTTTACTTTAATTTTGTAGCAAGGTTTAAAAAAATATCATCTCAACAAAATTAACTTGAAATTTTTCAAGTACCTCTAACTTTGGGTTTGATAATTTTTTTTAATAACACTTTCGTTGAGATGTAACACTGTCGAGTGGGTGCGGGGCCGCCACAGTACTCGTACATGCAAATGTCACAATTGACGTCAACTGAGTTGCCATTTGAATTGTAATGGCTGCATGCAATTATTGCATGTGGCAAAAGTCAGAAAGGAAACGAAATGAAAGCTTCAATTATATGCGCCACTTTAAACTATTTTGACATTTTCCATTTAACATTTCATAAAGTTTAAAAATAAATGCACAAATCCAGGGTGGCATATGGGAGTACTTTCAACTTACAACAATTTGAAATTGAAGACATTGAATTTAGAATTAAATCAAAGCCCCCAAAAACAAATTCTTTCAAAAATTTCCGTATTATAAATTAATGTCAAAAGAAATGATGGAAACGAAATGCTGACAGTTATACCGAAATGTCAGCAAAAATGTATACTTAAAAAGAAAGAAAATAAAAGATAAAGAAAGAAAGAAGAAAAACCAGAAAAATATAAACAGTTAAGAGCTGTCAAAAGTGACATTTGTGCGTTGGCATAAATTGTGTTATTTTTCATTGAATTTGCTGATGATGGTGTAAAATTACGCCACAAGTGAAATGTCACGTTCAAATGTCAAAATACACACACACACACACACACTGAAATGAATGTACCACACACACAGAAAAAAACCACACAAAACAAATATGGCGGAAATAACTGCACAGCTGGGGCGCGCGTTTAAAAGAATAAAAAATGTCCCATTTCCGTTTAGGGAAATGCAAAAATCAAGAGATTTCACAAAGTTTACGCTTGACAACAACCACAGACAGAAATAGCACCAACGACAGCAGCAACAGCAACAACAACAAACCAAAGCGACTACAACAAATTGCTGGGTCATTTATTTGCATTAGCGTGTGAATGTATGTACGCATGCATGTGCGAGCGAGTGAGTGAAGCTAGTGAGCGTTTAAATGCTTGTGTGCGTTTGTGCTCAGACCTTTGCAACATGTTGTTCAAATTATTATTTGGTCCCACCATCTACACCTTATACACTCAAAGGAAAAATGTTTGTGGAACCTAACCAACAAAAAAATGAATGTCATCCAAGTACCTACTCAGATTCTTCGAAAAATTACATTGCCCATCTCATCAAATGACATTAATTTAAATAGAAAAATTAATAAGAAAATTTGTTATGATTTTGAAATAAATACTATTTTTTCACTGAATTTGTGTTTGCCCAGCTCTCTTACCCACAGACCTGTCACCGTCGTTGTGTTCACTCTGGAAAATTGCGGTTTAACTCCGTGCGGGGCCGGCGCACAGCAGCAGCAACGACAACAAATTACAACAATTTAGCAAGAAATTGCAGTGCAGCGAAGCAGCAGCTCGGGTGCTATTTACAAAAATTGCATTGCATAGTTTTAGGCGAGTGCGAGTGCAAAATTGGACACCTTAAGTACTCATATATATACAACAGATACACACACGTACACACGTACTCGCATAGATATGTATACATTTTAGAAAATTACTTTACATTGTCGCCAGCAGCCGTCAGGTTTTAAGAGCCCTTGGGGTCAGAGCTTTCTTATTTCATTTCTATTTTCTTTTCTTCGTGCGTTATAATTGCCACGTAAATTATTGTGTAATTTTGTGTTTAAGACTGAGGTACGCTGGGGTAGCAAAAGTGTGCAGTAGGTGCTGCTATGACGTTGTTCTATGAGTTTAACTCGAAATGACAGTAATCAGCGTTGCACAATGCAAGCACAATCTTCAAAGTTCTCACGCTGTAATTATCGTTAAGTTGCGGTTTTCTATGGAATTGTCGAAGTCGGAGGTGCGCCAGTGGGTGGCGGGGGTCGTAACTAAACGTAACAAGCGGTGTTTTATTTAAATTGTTTTAATTTCATTAAATATTTAAAGTTGCATAATAACAATCGTGTGGGTGATACGGGCCCCCGGGGGGGGGTTTGTTCAATTACATTGAAGGTAAATGTTGAAGCTTTGCAAATAATACGTAAAACAATGGAGAATTTTCAATTTAAGGGGTAAAGAAACGCCTACTAAAATGACGGCAGTCTATTTGCAGTTTTATAGCATGTTATGGCCAACACAGTTAAAAATTAAAGCATATTTCACCTGTTTTTAAAATATAAAGCGTCGCATGAGACATCCACTAACTCAACCAGTCAAAGACTAAAGTCACGAAAGCGATTAACTTAATCACATCATATAAATCTTTAATGTAAATTGGTTTTTCACCACGATACGTCACTCATTGAGTAATTCAACGATTCTACCTCAAATAGCATTTGCAAACGTCTCTTAGTTTAAATTCTACATGTTTCAGTAAATTTATGCAGAAGAAGTCATAACCTTAAAAGTGGCGCTGATTTTATCTCGCTGGGGCATTAGTTGATTTAGCAGTGCGAATTGGAGTTTTAAGGTCCCTATTAAGCACTCATGTGAGATATATTTGGAACCAATTTAAAAATGTCTTTAAAGCCAGCTGTAAAACATTTTTTTATAGTAGGTACAGGTAGAAGCACTCGTCTACGGTACAAATTTAGAAAACATGCAGTTTCAATCTTACTCAGTGGCAGTATACCTACACCGAGAGAAAAAACTGTTACAAAAACTGTTAAAAACCATCCGACAGTCGGAAAACTGTTTAATTGACAGCAAAAAATGTTACAACGATCAGTTTTCGCTTTTATTTTAACAGTTTTCACTGTCAATTTAACAATTTTTCGACTGTCGGATGGTTTTAAACAGCGAAACTGTTATTTTTTTCTCTCGGTGTACTAGTTTATTCCGGCATACCCAATATGTTATTTACTCTTAGCCCTATAGTGCTTTACTTCGCCGAAAGGTGGGCTCATCATATGACATTCGAACTCTTAAAGCCACTTTCTACGAATAAATGTCTTTGGCAGCAAACGTTTAATACAGAGTTAATTCATTTCTCAACAGATTACCTTTGTGATAATGTACATATATGATAGTTGCGTTTATAGTTTAATTCTGAATCCGAAAGGCGAGACTCGCAAATGAAAGAAGCTTTCTAATGGCAAAATACTCTCGCAAGAGTGTCGTTGCTTGGCGAGAGAGTGGCGATTTACCTAGAAAAATGGCTGTTTGCATCAGGCGGTAGTCGAATCCGATACCTTTCCATCATGAGGCAGGAGTCAAAACCACTACTTGTGATAGACGAACTACACTGAGAAAACAGTTTCGCCGTGGATTGACAGCGAAAACTCTTAAAATAAAAGCGAAAACTGATAATTGTAACTGTTTTCGCTGTCAATCAACCGACAGTTTTTCAACTGTTGGCTTTTGCATCAATCGAAGAACTTTTCCATTAAATTCGCGCGTAATTACGAACGCAAGAACACATGAAGGTACTTAGTTTGAAATTATTTAACTTTTGATGCAATCTCCCGAAACCCATTAATTATTTGAGTGGATTATTTTTTTTTGTTGCAGTCCCGAAAATAAAGGAATTATAATTATAATGGCGAATCAGTAGTTCTTAGGAAACGTTCGCACAATGAGATAATGGGTGAACCACGAAATCTGCATGTAGTAAAATCACGAGAAATATTTGATATTTCCTAAACATTGCACGGTGCAATAATTGCTTAAAATACACTAACCAACAAGCACTTGATAATATTAACATGTCTACTAAAAATAGCTCATAAATTTCTTGTATTTAATCGGATTTGCGTGGTGGCAGTAGGAGCAATAAAACCACTCAAAGGACGCCACAAATTAGGTTTATTTTTGTTTTAATTTTATAGGAAAAAAAGCTGCATGTACACTTTTAAGGCAAATACATTTATTAAAATGCATAGCTGTCAACTTGAGAAGTGCACATAAAATTAAAATAAAAAATGTTCAACCTCGTCTACACAATAACAAAAAAAGGAAACAGAAAAGGCATTAAATATTCCGCAATTACCACGTCACATTTTGACTAATTTCTAAATTGAGATGGCGTGTGGCAGTCGCTATGTTATGTTTTTGTGGTTGTTGTAGTAATTTTAAATATAAAATTAGTACATGACCGCTGCCGCACCCAGCGCTCCAAAACAACCGATTGCCAACTGTTGGGGAAACTCAAATGAGTAGGTACCTACATCGCAGATTTACTTTGCAAACAAAAAAAAAACAAAAAAAAAATCACAAAAAACTAAAAGGAAATCCAATAAAAAAAAAAATTAAAAAGAAACAAAAGCTAATTTGAAGTAATTTCACGATTTGTGTTGTTGTTATTGCTTTAATTGTGGCCAGACGCTGTATTGTATTTGTTGTAGCAATAATAATTGCCACAATTAATTGCAATAACAATAGCAGCAGCAGCAGCAGCAACAATGCAATTTATTGTTTTAACAATAGAATGGAAATTCAAAAATTCAAAAAAAAAAAAAAGCCAACAACGAAATTGACGCTTGAAAAATTGCGCGCGCATTATTCAAATTGAAAAAGTTGCATTCCATACTGTAAAAGTGGCTTAATTGTACCTTGAGTGTTGGCAATTAAATTTTTTTTAATTGTTGCTTACAATTTTTTTTTTATTTCTTTTTGTTTTGTTTTTTTTTTTTTGGGTGTAATTTTAAAGGAAAAATGTATTTAAATTGCTAGAGTGTGTAATTCGTACGTTCGGCAAATGGCCTTTAATTCTACGGCTTAAGTTTGTAAGCTCATGATTGAATAGCAGCAACAAAAATAGCAGCAGCAACATTTATTTTGTGGCATGCCGTTTGCCATTGCCGAAACTTTGACGTCTGCGAAACATTGCCTGCCTTTTGCGCTGGCAATTATGTTGTAATTTGGCGAATATTGGCTGAAAAGCATTGCAGGTAGTCACACAGCACATCCACCGAAAGCGGCTGCAAGCGGAAAATCTTGTTGATTTGATACTCAAAGCAAAGTCAAAAGCAACAGCCGCAGCCAAAGCTGCCGCTCACAATGAACATGCACCACTGCTGTGTTTTGGCAAAATTTTCGGTGTTCCGTGTATTTGTTCGCTGGTTGGATTTGCTTGTTTGTTTGTTTATTTGTGGGGGTGTTGTGCAAAATTGAATTTCATTAAAGTTGCACGAGCAACAGCAGAGTTGTTGCTAGTTAATTGATTCTCTAATTAGTGAAGCTAACAGCAAGAAGATTACGGACAGAGAAGTTTCCTTAGATTATTGTGCAGAGGAGGGTTGGCACTATTTGCGTAATGAGGGATTATAGAGTGCACATAAAAGCTGAAAATTTGCCAGTAAACTTGGACAATGTACGGCGGTAGCATGTTTGCCTTTGAGGTCTTTGAAATATAGCAGAAGTAGGGGAATGTTATGTTATTATCCCCTGATTAATAGTTACTCCTAAGTAAATACATAGCATACTTTAGAGAGCTTGCGAAAAAACACAATTTTCCGTTTAATGTTTAAATTTGCTTTTTGCCTGCTACCGAATGTAATGTCATCATTTTAAAAACCGCACAATAAACGCAATTTCGCATGCAAACATAATTATTTGCACACAAACCCATCAATTGCACCAACAGCACACACACACACACACACACACAATGCAAACTAAATTGACAAATACAATGATATCATCGTCAACATCAACAAATGTGATGTCGAAATAACAGCAACAGCAACAGCAACTACAACGACTTACATGCGCACGCATTAATTATCGTACAAATATTTTACATGTACCGTGTGTTGGTGGTGGTGGTATTGACAATAAAAAATTAAATAAAAAAAAGCAACAACAAGAAGCACAAATACAAATAAACACTCTCATTGATTTTGTTGGGGGGGAACAAACTGAAATAAATGTCATTATAATGCTGCCGTTGGTGTAATTTTTCAAAACATTATCAGTTATGGACATCGGCCATGGCGAATTGTTTCCACAGCCAGTGCTTGTAGTAGTCTGGTGGGCTGTGCCTGCGGCAGTTCTGGTCATTTGGTGTGAGTATGTTTGTTAATTTTTAATTGAATAATTATTATTCATTTGCATTTGCCTCTATGCATGTATTTGCCTTTTCTATTTGTATATGTATGTGCTGCGGTCGTTCTTTTGGTTGTTGGCGCTTTGTTGTTTTATAGTTGCCTTTGTTCCTGTGGCCATTGTCACATTTCCGCGAATCCGGTCAGTTGCAGTGCATTTTTTTTGCATTGAATTTAAATACTGTACTTGGCTTAACGACCAACCGCGACAGCCATTGGTGGCAAGTGGGGTTTCAATGTACATTTATTTTTTTTTTGTGTATTTATAGTTGAGTATTTGTTTTAGTTGAATTCGTTTGTGGTCGTGGCTGGGTGGTGTGTGGTGTGGTGTGCAAGTAATTCTTGTTGAAATTAATAACGAGCAACGTGCGCACAATTGTAATTTATTTGCTTTGTTTTGTCATTTGTGTGAAATTGAATTCAAAGGGTATTTCGGCCATAAAGAAATGTTGCATAATTTTAGGCACATCAAAAATGTATTGCAGTGTGTTTTGTAATAAAAGCTTCAAGCGGTAAAGTTCAAATTTAGTAATCCGATTTAATAGGAACAAGAGGATCTAAAATACTGCCAGTTTTTCTAATTACGAAAATAAAAATTTGAGGCATACTTTTGGGGGTTACAAAACCAGAAAGTCAATAGTGTAATAAAGTATTGACGTAAAACTATATCACTTTCTGTTTTTATGACCCCCAAAAGTATGCCTCAATTTGTAATTGCATACAAGTCCACGCCCTACTTATTAGCAAAAAAAAAAATTTCAAAATTTGTTGCATATTTTTTTGAGCAAAAAAAAAAACCTACTGTAAAGTTTACTGCCTAAGCGGGAAGCATCCAATTTTGTAATGCATTTGTAAAAAGGTTTGTAAATTATTAGCATACTTTTAGGCGAATTCGTCTCTTTAGAATAAATCAGTGATGGTACATCGGAGTGACAAGTCCCAGGTATTGTATGCTCAACATTTACATTTGACCCTAAATGTACACTACATGTACCATCACTGGAGCAAATGCTTTAAAATTCATAAAATCCCTAGCATACTGTAATCAGTTTCATTTATTGTACCTTAAGAAGCCTTTCAGTATTCTGAAATTCATTTTGGTTTTATTTTGTTTTTTACTCAAAATTAGTTCACTCATAAAAGCATGCTACACAAAAATTATTTTCCACCCACTAGACGTATCAAACATTTAAAATTCTCCCAATTGCTATCGGACACACTCACACATATATCTGAACTACATACACTGGCATCAGCAAATTAAAACCTCAAAATTTATTACGCACATACCGAAATTCGATGTGCGCCATTTGAACCGAAAATTCCTCCAAATTGCAACCACAAAAGCAATTTATTTCAGCTTTTTGCTACATTTAATTACCCAAATGTATGCATGGAAATATTTGGCCTTTCCCACACATACACTCCACGCTACCGCCCATCAACCAAACAACGGACAAATAATGCCAACTTCTGCTGACCCAAGCAAATGCTCACCCCGAATTCTCATCGATGAAGTGGAGGAGGGAACAAAACATTTCGAGAGTCTCAAGTGAAAAAGAAATTTTAAATATAGCAAATATTCGGTTGGGCAACAGTCACCCACACACGCATACGCACCCACCCACATACACACACACGCACACATGTTTACTAATTTGCTGTCTTAACTTTTTAATCAAAAAACTTTTCTTATAAACAGCACAAAATTGCAGAAATACACTCTACTACACAGGATAAAAGGGTCGCTGAACCTATAATTTTGATGTGGCCTGGCCTTTTCTTATGTCCATGTATTTGCCCATGTACGTGTGTGTATGTGTGTTTGACTCAACTCAACTTCATACTAAATGCGACCGGAAGTTTATATACGTACAAGAGCATGGTCATCCGCTGCCCATACACGCCCTTCACTATTACTGCTGCTGCTACATACACTCAAGTGATTTTAGACATGTCAACGTTGTAAATTGGACGGAAGTCGCCTACCTTACCTTCTCTTCTCCTATTTGTCTCACCCTGAGAGGAGGGCCTTTTGCTGTTAATAATTTAATTTAGCATAAATTCATACAGACATACAGAAAAACATACAGACACACACACATACATATATGTTTATGCAGAAATACACACACACACACACACACACAGACAGCCAGAAAAGAATTTGTATTTTCACATTTGAAAGTTTGTAATGTCAGCGTCTAAAGTGCCTTACCAGAACACATAATTGTGGCAGAACCGCATTCGGGTTGTTGTTTTTTATTCCTTCTTCACTACTGAATATTGCTAACTGTAAATTAGACAAAAGCATGCTATGAGCTATGAGCGGCTAAGCCAGTGGCTGTGCCAGTGTGGCAGTCAGAAAGTATGTTATGGAGCTGTTGTTGTTTTTGTTGTTTGTATTTTTTGTGGCTCTTTTTTTCCGGGTCTATTTTATGCTGTAAATTGGGCAAAATGTGTGCATAACATATTTCCTTGCTTTCAGCTAGCTAGTTGCTTATTTGATATTTTGTGTTCTTGTTGTTGTTGCTGTTGCTGTTAATTTGATTCTAAGAACATTTTTGATCTGACATAAGCAAAATTTTGTATATGATGGAATTTCATGAAGTTTACATTTCTGCTGGTGGGTGAGTTCATGCGGAATTGAGGGAAATCCGAAAAGTATGCTAAGCTACATAGAATTCCAAAAGTATAGGTTTAGGGGCTAAAGCAATTTACTGTGTTAGTGAATAGGAAAGAGTCCACATTCTAAGGATAGTTGGAGAAATACATTTTTTTCATTCTACGTTTTAAATTCTGAAATTTACATTTTCTAAGTTATTGAAGTTTAAAAAAAAAAACAATTGAAGAATTCTTTTGGCCTGAAGTCTATAGATACATTGAGATACATTTCATAAAAAACAAGTGAGTAAGTTTCAGTCGATCAAAGTCGACTTATATATACCCTACACCTACTGGACCATATTGGATCCACCAGGTGCGTAATATTGGATAAGCAATCATGTATTTTACCTTTTCGGCATCAAATTCGAAATAAGCGACCCCAAAAATCCCCATATAAAAAATTTTGTACTGTTTTCATAAAATTCTAAAATTTTGGCCGCCATATGGATCCGCCATCTTGAATTTTGAAATTTCAACATCAAACTCGAAATCAGTAGTCCCAAGAACAACTAGATACCAAGTAAGTGAGACAGGCGTGGAAGTCAACCGATTCCGCCCATTTTCAATACCAACTGCTTCGAGCGGATGTGGCTAAATCAACTCAGGAGGTGACGCTGATCAAGAATATCAATGGGAAAGGGTCCACATTTCAAGAATTTTAAAAAGAGTATTGCTGATTTTAATTTAGAATATTTTGTGAGTCCCGAAACCTTTCAACTTATATCGCCATAAGACGTGGTCTTGTTAAAAATGGTATTTCCTAAAAGTATGCTGCAGCTTTGAATTTCAGCCTATACTGAATCCCATTTAAAAAAAATGGGCTAACTGTCTGAAGAAGTATATATAAAAAGTTCTTTTAATACTTAATAGGACCAGAAAAACAACATTTAAAAATTTGTTGCATACTTTTTGGGGTCACAATATCAGAAAGAGATAATATTTTAAGTTGATTTCTCCAAATTTAGGTCGCGTCTGTGACTCAGTGCGATATCCATACTACAGCGAAGTAAATATTGAACTGTAGACTTAAAATTTATTGGATATTTGAACGTTTTCTACGTTTTTTTGCCTATCCTAAAAATATGCAAGAATTTTTGAATGCTTTCTCTGCTTATTAACACCGTTGTCTTTATCGTGTACCTGTCCTGTCCTTTCGCACGACACTACTAATTTTCGCATTCAACTTTTTTCCCCGCAACCAAAAAGTATGCAACAAATTTGTAAATGCATAACTTTTGCTCCTCTGGACATTATTAATTTAATGAAATTTTCGCCTAAAAAATACTTTAAAAATATGTACAAAATGCTCACAGCTCAAATCAAATTATATGTAAACAGAACATTAATCATTGCATATTTTCCGACCGCAAGCCGTAATAAGAATAACACCAAGAGAGAAATCATTTCAACAAGAGAAAAAACCAACTTTCGCATACATTATATGCCGCATAATGTACGAGTGTGTTCATTTCAGTGACTATGTCGCTGTGCGTGTGTACGAGAGCAATATAAAATTTAATTTAATTTATTCAACTTGAGCAAAAAGTATGCAATAAATTTTTAATTTAAACGCGCATAATAACCCAAAAATAAAAATAAAAAATAAAAACAAAATAAGATAAAAAAAGAGAGGAGGGGGGAAATTACAATAAAAAATCATATTAAAAGTGCAGCAAGTGCACAAATGAGTCTCGCATTTCACTTCACTTACCTTATGCAATGGCGGTTTGGACTTTATTTACACGCACACACACACACACACACGCGCGCGCTTTCACGGAAATTAATACAGCAACAAACACGAGGCTGTTGTATGTGCGAGATATTCTTGTTGCTGTAGCTGTTGTTGTTGTTGTTGGTGTTGGTTCAGTGCTGATCGTGCTCGTTGTTGGTGTTGTTGTTGTTGTTGCTCTTGCTGCGTTGCTAATGGTTCAGTTGTGATAATTGCTACTGGCCCTTGAGTTAACTTTGTTAAAAATTCCATTTCTGTTTGCTGCTGCTGCTGCCGTAAAGTAAGTATGTAGTAGCCACTGCAGTCAATTTTGCATGCACTGTGCGCCCTGATGTATGCACCAATATATTCCTTTCGTTTCGTGTTTGCTTCGCCTCTGCACGCTCTTAGCTCATCTCGGTGAGTGGTGTATCTATAGTGCACGAGTGTACTCTTGTAGTTGTGTTACGCACTGGAAAGATAAAAAAAAATTGCTTGTTGTTGTTGGTTGCATTTTTGTTCACTTGTTTTTTATTTCATTTATTTCCTTTTTTTTGTTTTTTGTATACGTAAGTATTTATTTTCATGCTGTAGTTAGTTCAGCTGATAGCAGTCTGATGGGGATTATGCGCTTATTTTAAATTAAGCTACTTCTGCATTGGCCGGCACTCGAGCGCCATGTTGATTGCACACAAAAAAAAAACAAAGTAAAAAAAATACATTTTTAAAATGAATACAGAGCATGAAAGTGGGCACTGCAAATGGCAAAAGCTTACCTAGATACACACACAATGTATATGAGCATTATGCATACTTTTTATGGTCATTTCTTGAAAACCATATTTTTTTTCCATGCATTTCACCGTTGTAAATATGCATGAGTACCAGGTAATTAAAGGTTTGCTTATGTAGGTCTGGCTTTTTAAAATTACGCTGCTGAAATATGGCCAGTCCGGAAATTCAAAAGAATTCTTTGCTCATAGATATCCCTTGCATTCGAGGCATTCAGCCTGAAAGTATGCTTTAATGTGTGAAATTGTAGGCAACTACAATTCAATGGACTCAAAGCGACTCACCCACACACACACACAGTCTCAGACTCGACACACAGCAAACAACAGCAACGGCATTCACTTAAAATTATCACAATCAAGTTAAGCCGTTTTTAAGCTATTTTATCGCACCACATTCAAGCACAACAATTGCATTTGCATATCTCCAGAGGCCATACAGAGGAAAGTGCCAGAGAACGAGTGTGGGGCGGGGTGTAGTAACCACATCAGCAGTAATTGTCATTGCGGATGCCAATGACATGATGTTACAACATTCGGCATAAAATTGCAATTTAATTAAGCATATTAAAATAATAATAATACAGAAAAAAAAGTAAATCAGCCCAATGTAATGAACGCCGCCAGCAAACAATACTCGCATGACATTTTCATTTCAAGCTGGCGCTCTCCACCATATTCGTTTGTGGTTGGTCAACATATTAATAATTATCAAAAAAAAAAAATACATAAGTACATAAGTACATAAGTACTTACATATATATATGCATATAAGTATGAAATAAAAAACAAATAAAATAAAATTAAATGAAATGAAATCAAGCGAATTATGACCAAAGCGCAGCGGGTAACAGATACACGCATACTCAAGTACACCACAAGGGAAAATAATAACATTTAACAATATTTAAGTTGAGAGCGGCAGCGGCAGCAGCAGCAAAAGCAACAAGAACGGTACAATATAAAAAAATAAGTAAGTAATGCATATGCAATTAATTAAATGCAGACAACATGCCCCCAAGAGTAGCAACAGTCGCGCGGCTGCCACACATTGCGCGAATGCGTAAATGCGCGAATTCAAGTGTGTGCAACGGCTGGTGTGGTGCAGTTTGATGTGGTTGGGTGTGAGTTGGCTGTGTGTGTGTGTGTGTGTGTGTGTGTGTGTGTGTGTGGGCGGCTGAGCCTTGCATAAAAATATAATTATTAAAACCCGATGTTGTTGCGCTGAAGATGCTGTTGTTCATTTCTGCTTTTTATATTTTCGAGTTTGTGCGAGAGGGACTTTGCATTTGCACATAACATAATGAATAACTTGAAGCAACTGCATTTACTGCATTTAATTATATTCACAAAAAAAAAAAAATTACGAAAATCCTTCTTCACTTTACACTTTTACGTCGGTAGCTATGGGTGCATGTGTGTTAATTCGTTAAAAGGCAGTAAGGCACAAGTAGTAGGTACTTAATGAAATTTCCACATACACTACTTAGGTTTATTTCAATTGAAGTGGCTGGTATACATATGTGCGTGTGCGTGTGTGTGTGTGTGTGTGTAATTTAAGTTCAAGTATTCCTTGTGGCATTTAACTGAAGTGTTGACGCTGATGCCTTTACTTACTTAATTTTGATTGAAGGAAATGTTGGCAAACAAATTCTTCCATATGTTAATTGAAAGTTAAATTTTGAAGTGCGCTCAAGTGGCAATGGTGGTGGTGGCGAATGTGCTAAGTGAGGACATTTGTAAGGTCGTTGAAAATATTGTGCACCCTTTACTTTTGAATTTGTCGAAATTTTAATTAGAAGATTCCATGTCGATTCGGTTTCTTTTCAATTCGTGGTCGGCTTCCCTTGCTAAATTTCTTATTAAATGAAAACTTCTAAGTTCAAAAGTACAGAAAATCAGACACACTACGGACCTGCTAAATCTACTCATGACAATTTACAAGGCGTATTCTTTCGGAAAAACCCTCTAGGCGAAAACTCTCTTGGATAGTTTACCAAATCAGGTTTATTGCATGAAGCATTTATCGGAGGGAAACCACAATGAAGTGGTTTCTTATAGGGAATTTTTCAAGTTTCACTAAAACACTGTTTTTCGCTTCTACGTAGTATCTCAAGCCTGGACATTTCCGGAAACATCTGTAGCACAATTTTGTGTACTAAATAAACTTTCCAGAATCTCTTTTCAAAATCCTTGCTTATGAAAAAGTAAACGCAATAGGCAGCCCCGTTCACTGGACAATAACAAAAATATCTTAACTCATTCTTCAGACAAATTCAAATGGTTCATGAAATTTACTCAGCCCTCAAGGCAGATACACTGCACAGAACGTAAGAGAGTGTAGAAACAAAATTTTATCAAATAAGTACACAAAACCGAACAATATAATAAACTCATTGAAGCAAATCAAACAAACATTTGGCAGCAAACCGCCGCACTTGACACACACACACACAGATATACAATATATGTATAAATAATACATATATTTAACAAAATATACAAACAAAAATAAGAAATTCATATAAACACGCACATTCGGACATGTTGAATGTGTATTTGTGTTTGCTGATGTTAAATAGAATAAAAAATAAAATAAAATTGTATTGCTTTTGGCTGGAGAATACAGGAAGCTTCTATGGGTTAGTAAATTATTTGTATTATTTGTGTGATACAACTAGAAGTGGACATTACTTGTGTATACATTTTATTTTAATATTCAAAGTGGGGGGGGGGGGGGGGGGGTGTTTATTAAGATCGTGTAAATAATCTAAAATTGTATTGGACTATGAAAAAATTAAATTGCTTGTGAATAGAAAATGCAAGGAAATTCTGTTGCCACGTGGTAAATATGTAACATGTCGATTAGCAGGTTTCGTCTGACTCCTTCATTTAAGTTTGAATCAATGGGAAAAATTTGGTCTAAAAATTGCATTCGGAGGTGATATCACATTTTATATCACAACCATGGGATTACTTCAGCTTGCCTCAAAACATAATCGCTGTTACGGTGTTGGAGATATGTTGGAAAAATGTTGTTGTTGGTTTCCCATTGATTTAATAAAATCAAGCGACGCGAAACTGCTTTCATCGTATCTCATCAGAGACTAATCATTTTTCTTCGCGTACGTGTGCTTATATCGGTGTGAATCGGTAAGACCGGTTCATACATAGCAGAGTCGAGAGAACGAGAGAACCATACGCTTATTGACTCCTTTGTTGAAAATATTGTCAATACTTAACGCTTAGCTTACGGTGTCGGTATACACCTGCACCCCGTTTTTTATGGGTATAACGGAATATAGAAAAACACCAGCTCATGCAGTTCACTGGTATATATAGTTGTTTTTGAGTGGTAAAACTATTAAGGCGATTAATAGAAAATCGGAATACTCTCCGAAAACACGCAGTTAATCAGGCGAAATTCCCATGCGGCGTTTCCAATGGTTTACCGACTTTAAATTAATAGTTTTCTAAAATTGTATGCACTTCATGAAACTATAAATTGTGGTCCACGAGCCTTTATGGCCAAAATGAAGCCACCCCACACTAGCCCAACCAATGAAGTAGGAATCGCAAGATTTTCAATTATCTGGAATGAAAAACCACTTCAAGTAGTTTTGAACAATTGAATAAATATGTTCATTGCAAAAGAAAGAAAACTTCAAACAAATATAACTGAGACTTGGTAAGAAGAATTTACCTTGGCTTTCACCAGCTCCTGCTACTTTTAGTGAATTTTGCAAACTATGTTGAATTTTTATGAGTACGAATATGAGGTGGAGGTGGCGACGGGCAACAGTGTTAGCACTTTTATTAGTATTTCTTTTATTGCGGTGCATGTGTGTGTGTGTGTGTATGTGGAGCACAGTGGTGTGCGGATTCTTTGTTTTGCTTATAGCACACAATAAGCCAAAATCCATTAGAGCTTTTGTAAATGAAACATGAAAATGATTTTAATACTAACGAAAAACACATAAATTTTGTTGCCAAATACCACATGTGTCGGCAACATATGTTGCCGTTAGACTATATGGCGTATGGGAGTATGCGTGCATGTGTAATGGATGAGTGCGTTTGTGTTGCTTCTGTTGTTCATGTAAATATCAATTTTGTGATTAAGAAAATTTAACACAAATTCACACATACACGGTACAGAGAAATTGCCAACACAAGCAATAAATATTTCCAGCATAATTTGACGTAAGGGAAAACGTATAGCAACAAAAAAAAAAAGGACCGGAAAAAGAGGAAATTCCAATACGCTTAAGTGGCATACATTAGAAATGTATATTTTTAATAAATGTAATGCTTTGCTGGGCAATCCAATTAAAATGAGAATGAATTTGGTCAGGGAAAATATTCCACGGCAAATGCATGAATGAACTAACTGTGGAACGTGATAAATTGAATGAATGTTCAATCTCATTAATCACTGGAAAAGTTTGTCATGTTAAAAAGCCTGTAATGAAGCACTAGTACGTGTAGCTAAATTTCCAATGCAGGCTCAAAAGTTTCGCTGCATTCGCGCTGAAAAGTATGCAACAGAAAAAAAATGCTCAAACAGCAGTTATTTGTCAAAACTTTAGCGTGGAAAAAGTCAAGCGCCAATAGCTTATGTCAGCGTATTAAAAAGGAATAACAGCGAACAAAAAAAAAACACTTTTTGTTGTCATATATTTATAACTTTTTTGGAGGGGAAGGATAAAAAATAAAATATAAAAAAAGGATTGTTTGAAAAAAAAGAAAAAAAAAGAAATGGCAAAACAAATAGTGTCTGCAAATGCAACAAATACTCAATTGTTTGTTGTTGTTTTTGTTCACTTTGCCTTTTTTTTATGTTTTGTCATTGTTGTGCACACTGCTGTGCGTGTCAACATGAGCTGGACATGTCTGAAAGGATTAAAGAAGGAGAACAAATAAAAAAAAAAGAGCAAATAAAAAAAAAGAAACAAGCAAGCAACATGACACAAGCCATACGCAAAATGCAAAATGCCAAACAGCAGAGCAGTCATATAAATATGTCAAATGCGTGACTAAGCGTACACACAATCTGCATGTGACCTCTGTGTGTGTGGCGTAAAGGAAAAGAGGTCGGTGGGACGATAAATAGAAAATAAAATAGAAAAAAAGAAAATAGAAAATAAATTTAAAACTATTATAAGAAAATTCGCTAAAGACCACCAGCGGCGGCGTGCCAGTAATCGAAATAATATTGTGAAAATATTATATGTGCTGCCTCCAAATGTCGTGCAAAAATGCTTAATGCACTTATGCCAAGGAAGGAAGGACAAGTGGTATTTGCATCAAAATGCAATGCTAAATTTAGTAGGAAATAAATAAAAAAATAAAAAAAAAACATTTAACTAAAGAAAATCCCCAGAAGAAGGACAAAAACGGGGGGGGGGAAAAAACGCCATTGCATGTTTGCATAATTAAGTGCAGAGCATTTAGATTAATCATACACACAAAGAAGGTAATCGCGAAAATCGGCAAATCGTCGCATGTGCGCTGACATTCACTCAATTTACACTGCATTTAGAGAGAAGCAGCGCGCCGGCCGCTGTGAGGTACAAAACAGGCCATAAGGCACATGCAAAGTGGTCATGTTAAGTTGCAATCGCGCTTTTGCTTGTTTCGGTTTCAGTTGCGGTTCCCCATTTATGCTGGGCCACTATTAATGTAGTGGGAAATAATAAAAACTGAAAAAATAAATAATAATGAGTAGGCATGATAAATTGCGTGAATTATTTCATTAGAACATGAAATGCATACAATGGAAATACATGTTACTCGAACGATTTATAGAATAGCCTGGCCCTCACTCGTATTGCTTATTTTATTTAATTTATGTGCCATTTTTATTGGGTGACATTTTAATTGTATTGTTGGTGTATGTGTGTGTGTGTGTGTGTGTGTGGCGGGGGCTTGAGAAATGTGTGTGAGAAAATGTATTTTATTCCTATGCAATTAAAATTGTACTCGAATGGTTGATTTTATTTATAGAATGATTTTAATTATAGATTGCGGCAGTTGTATGTGCGAAAAATGCAATGTTCGGTTAATTGTTGGTGCAATCGAAGGGACTTGAGGTAAGAGTTAAATGTCAAATGTCATGATCGAGTGGTGAAGCACCTGATTCATATGCATACGCAGTAGAAGTTATTTTAAGAATTTTTTAATCGTAGGGTGTTTTGTTTTCTTTTTCTTCGAATTGGAATCTGATTTAAAATCCACCATTTATTTGAAAAAAATTTCCCTACAGAAAAAATACGATTTTTAGACACACTTATGGCCGTATTTTCTAAAACTAATGCAAGTGAGTGAGCGATTGTGCAATAGCTAAAGAAAGTGTAGTAACACAGTTGTTAAGCGATGTATTACTCACTCTCGTAATACATAATACGGTCATAGATCTTTAGCCTTTGTGATTGCACTTTATGGAGCGAATGCAAAACTACATTCCAGGCTACGTCACGTCCACTCTCGAGTTACATAATAAGGGCGACTTTTCTATACCGTCATTTACTGATCCAGTGTCGACTCTTATTGGACATCTAAAAAGTTTTGTACTTACTCCAGATAGAAGCGTTTATACTCTCACACAATACCGAAATCTCAGGATCCCACTTTGACCTATATATAGGTACTTTTGGAGCCCCCGATTATGATCTCAGAATTTAGAAAATGTTTCTTTCCTTCTTTCTTTTATTTGGTATGTGAGCCCTGCTTCATTTTTGTCCAATTTGGCTTTTTCTCAATCTAAGTTTGGAGAAAAAGAACTTTACAAAAATTTCAAGTCGATATCTCTGAAATTGCGACCGCTATCGAGTGGACAGTCGGACAGACTATATCGGTTCTGTTATCGATGCTAATCAAGTACATATTTTTCAGTACCAGTCACTCTTTATGGGCGTTACAAACAATGTGTTAGAGTCAATACACCCTGTCTCAGTAGTGTGGGGGGGGGGGGCATACAAATTCTTTACCCAAATGTCATTTACTACAGGTAATTTCAAGGAACAACCTTCTGATTCGTATTTGCCACTTTCCCAGTAAATTTTTGTATATTTGCGAAGTGAAAGCGTGGACCAATCACTTTTCCCATGGCAATAATTCTGAAAATGTTCGAAGTATTTCAGTTTGACCAAGTGGAACGAAATTATGGCATTACGAAATAATTGCTTGTGGAGTAAGTCACAAAAGCGAAATGAAATAATTGCCAAGATATTTCCAAGCAACTTTCGAAGTTATTGCAAAAACCCTCCAAAAACATGGTGACTTGTTTCGTTTTCTATGGAACTTACATAATTTTGTCGATTGGCAGTTACAACATTTCAAAAATAAATTTAAATTCCATCAGTTGGGAGTTGTTTCATTTACATTGGATGCTACTTAGCAGATTATAGGCCGAATGTGAAATTTTGGGCCGAATGTGGCCGAAGCTGAATAATCGGTCGGACACTAATGCTAAGTATTTCATGAAAGAAGTTTCGTTGAGAGTACAATTTTTTTTAATTGATCTTATAAGGTATACACGGTGTTCACCTGGCTTCAGTTATCACATAACATTCGCCAACTGACCTAATCTATTTCCAGTTCAATTGGCGTCACTGGCCTCCCTTCACAGAAGTCAAATTATTTTATTTAATTTATGCAACTACTTTTTCGGTCCGATGCTTTAAGCTTTACCAGTACTTTCAACCTCAAATGTCATTTAAATCCGTTTTTAATTTCCCTTTAAAATGCAATTTTAAGCCTAGATGCGCTCAAAAGAAATGCGGCCTTTGATTTCTACTGAATACACAAATGAATAATATTCATACAATATTTTAAAGTCTACTCTGTGGTGGACTGTGACGGCATGTAATTCCTCTCAATTTTCTACAAAATTATCAACAAAACGCTTCAAAATGTCATAAATGGCTGCTACTCAAGCCAAAATGTTTAATTAAGAAAATCCCTTAAGAAATGCTCATGATTGCATGACCTAAGCTAACCAGAGAGGAGAAAATAAAATGGACAAAAATATGTATATATGTATATATATACAACACGAAGAAGGACTCAAAGGACGCACACAGAAACACTCACAGAGAATCCAATGCAGAAGCAGAAAATTCAAATTTTCAAAACTGAAAAGTCTCATTTGAATGAATAGAAATGCTTGTAATTCCTTTTGATTTGCGTATTTAAATGTAAAATGTTGTTTATGTTGTATATACAGAGAACAGGCCATCAACAGCACCAACAGCAACAGAAACAACAACAACAGCAGTAGCAACAAATTAACAACAAATTCTGCAATGATGTAAAAATAAATTTTCCAAAAACATTCGAGTACAAGCAAGTACACGAGAGATATGGAAGATTACAAGGATATACTTGTGTTTTCTTATCCTCCACTCTGCCGTGCCACCATCCCCTAGTATAATAAGGACAAATACAAATTACCCCAAAAATTCCAGTGAAATAAAACTGAATTGAATGTCAACGAAGGCGATGACGAAGGGGCGGTGCGGAGGGGGTTGCTGAATGAACAAAAGGTGGATTTTTGGTCTGTCAAATCTCCTAGATACCGCTTAGAAACGACGAAATTTCATAAAATTTGCATTTAAATGTGAATGCTTCAAAGGTGATTATTTCAAAATGAGCTTCGGCTGGACGTGGGGGTTTCAGAAACGCTTTTACAAGTCCACCGAAGATTCGGAACTGACCCACGCCCACTGCCGGTTTGACCTTGTGTCAAAAACAAACGATGAGTATGGCAAGGACAGAACACGACTGCATACAGCAACAGCAACAGCAATGGCAATGACAACGATGACAAGGACTACGTTGAAATTGTTTGTTGCCAAAAGGAGATTAAAGCTAAATCAACTAATAATACGGTTATTGCCGGCAACAGTTTTAAGGTCTTAAGGTATGTATGCCATGGCAAACGAAAATATGCAAATTAACAGGTGAAATAGACAATTTGGCCAGGAAATGTAAAGAGAGAAATTGAAAAAAAGAAACGAGAAGAAGAAAAAAATAAAATAAAATAAAATACCGAAGAAAAATCAGAATAAAAAAAAAAAAGGAAAATTAAATTCAATTACACTGTATAAGCAAATAAGGATGTGAGGGGCCACATTGAAATTGAATGAAACTGTAGGAAATTGTTTTTATCTTGAATGACAGCAGCCGAAGAAGACGAAGACGAGGACGGCAAATGTAAAACGTCTAACGAATTACAAACTGGAAGACAAAGTCGTTGAGGCACCACACACACAAAAATTTGTCGAAAGCACAGAAAAACCAAACACATTTACCACAAATTTTCACTTGGGCACATAATAATTTGCATGGCAATTTTCTTAACTGAAAATGAAATAAAAAATAAAAAATAATGGAAAATTTAACAAAATAAAATACGAAAAAGAATATATAGACACACTTGATACTATGTAGCAAGTGTGTCTCTCTGTCTGTCTGTCTTGATTACGGCACATTGGAGTAGGCAAATTCAATGATATATTTTAAATTGTATTTTGCATTTTTTATGGCAAATTAGATTTCCTTTCCGTTTAAGTTGTAGGCATTAAAAGTATAAAACACCGAAAGCGGAAAGGTCTAAAGAGAAAATACACGTGGACATTAATGGTTGTGTTGGTGTGAAATATTATGCTTCGTATACATTTTGGTATACCATACAGATTTAATTAGAAAAATAACACAGAATTTGAGTGCCACGTGTCGTGTGTTTCCATAGAAGACTTTGCTGTACGTTTATAGGGAATTTTGTTCAACTTTTGTAATTAATATTATTTAACCAAAATAGACTCCCAAGTATTACTTAAATCGTATCCAAATTTAAGTTACATTAAACTGCTTAATAATTATATTTATTGACGATTGAGTGGTTATAAAATCTTATATGTTCAACGTCCAAAAATGTAGCAATTGAAGAAAAGGCAACAATGATGAAAAAAAAGGAATCGTCAATCAGAGCACCAAATCAACGAAGTACTGACATCTGTGTACTCAATTAATAAATAAATTTGCAACAATTTAAATAAGTTTCCAATACAAGTATTGCATTTTACTTTTATTGGAAACGTTTTTCAATTGCTTTTACATTGTTAAAATCGAATTCAATATGAGCTTTGTTTTTATCAACCAGAACGTAAGTAGCTCAGTGGCACAGCGTGTATGTGCGGAACTTATAAATCTTACGTCCCGCGTTCAAATCCTGTCTGAATTGAACAATTTTTTTTTTTGTTTCGTTTATCAAACGTTGGTCGCAAACGAAACAACAAACGAATGCTGTTTGTTTAATTTTTCGTTTCTTACGAACGAGAAAATTATTTGAGTGTAGATGAGATAAACAGACAATTGGAAGGAGGTAGGGGAAAAAAGAACGAAAGGAAGGTGGGAAAACCTAACCAATAGGATCATGTGTCAACCGCATAATGAGAGGTACACCAGAACTATTATAGCAATCGATCGCAAGGACTGCAGAACAATAGTGCTTCCACTGACTGGTCAATTATTGGTAACGTCTCACGCTTCTTAAGGGTAAGCGTGGAGAATCTCTTTTCAATCCTACACTCTCGAGCCCTCGTTTAAAATACTAAGAAACTTCAACGCTTGGGGTACTGAGGATAAGTCTTAGATCCGTATTCTATGATAGACTTCGGTTGTCCAGGCTCTCATAGCCTAATATAACCTAAAACCCCGTATGAAGAAATCTAGCTGCGAATTCGACTTTGTTTCTGTGAGATGCTGGTGCCCAACAATTTAGTGCCAGTACCACACGGTTCCGTTCCGGGCTGGAGTTGAACTTTTTTTTTTGTCAAAAGCGTTTGTCTATGTGATTCGTTCACCTGGAGCCTTTGTCCGTATTCAGTTGATAGTTTGAGACTTTGCTTTTCAGCTGGAATTATTCATTTTAAAACTGCAACTTCGGGCAAAGAGAGAAGCTCCAAAGGGTTTCGAGTACGCGAACAAAGCTTATATTGTTGCTATATTTTGACTTTAGGTGCGTACGATATGTTGTGTTTGCGAATCTCATTTATTTTACAGCATGATGGTGCCTAATGGAAAAATTCTAATTTGTAAAAATACAGAGAACCTGGGTCTGGTTTAACGGACTCTTAAACAGGAACAATTAGAAGAAAACGGCAGAAGTGTGATTACACATACATACATCAATTAACTTGATTAATTTTGATTTCCTTAACCAAAAAATACCTCAAAAGAATTTCAACACAATACCACAATACCAAAAAAAAAAAAAAAACAGAAACAGCCTTTGCCAAACAGTAGAGGCGCATCATTGCAACTAAAAGTGCTGACACAAAGCGTCACTCAAAATGTTGCTGAAAGCGGTTAAAATTTGTATACGGTTAACAATGGCAGAGCGCAAAGGCAATAGCAGAAAAAGTGAGAGATTCCTGCTTTAATCCGCCCCAACAAAGCACAGACACACACACACACATACGGCAGAGTCGCTGAAAGAACTGGGAAAAAGCGTAAAAATAAAATTTATATGCGCTTAAATTCAAGTTAATGGCACATAAAATATTACACAATAATACACATGTTACCCATGCAGGAGCGCGCACACACACACACACCCACACAGAAATATATACAAACACACCGATGTATGCACGCATGCATGAAAGATGCCGAAAAGTATGTTTCAGTAGTAAAAATGCCATAAAAGTGCTTTTTTCGCAACAACCCTCCCCCCCCCCATTTTTCGCCCCGTCTCTGAGTATTTTTATTTATTTCTTTTTCACTTGCCTTTTGCAGCAAAATAAGCACAAAAATAAGAAGAAAAAAATAAAAATAAAACCGGGCATCGTTTCCGCTTTTGTGTAACGGTAAGAAGCATCACTAACACAAAGTGTTTTTCTGAGTGTGTAAGCCATTAAAAACGAAATGTTCACACACACTCGCACAGACGAACACACTCAAATGCTTATACACACCCACATGCAGCATTTAAATAACAATAACACAAAATAATGATGCCTGACTTATACCATATGTAGACGGGCCCAAAACCCCCCATCTACCACCTTTCAATAAACCCGCCTTCAAACTAACGAAAACCTATGGGGAGTACGACGTATGGAGTGGAAAATTCCCTTTGTTGCAATACTTTTTAAAAATGCAGGACAAACGAAAAAAAAAAGGAACGACAAATCAAAAATTTAAGTGATTTCTTCACAAATACAACAACAACAACAACAACAGCAACAATACAAGTGAAGAGAATATTTTATTGCAGCTTCCATTTTTTTTATTTTGTGAGTCCCTTTTTTGTTGTACTTTTCCTTTTGACAAAGTCAAAAGTTGACATAAACAGTGTTGCCACCTTCATCGTCAACATAATGGCTCCCCTTTCCGATGCCAGTTGCCGTCACTAAGTTATCAGCGAATACTCATAATTTTGGTTTTATGTCAACTTACACGTACGTTTGGCTGGGAACAATTTCGACTTTGTATTGTTGGCGAGGATTTATTTCATTTTACTGTGCTCCGCTCTGCTCTGCTCTTTCTACTCATTTACTAACATTTCACACTAGCAAGATTGTAAATTTTCGTATGCTGAGTTTTTTTTCTTTTTTTTTTTTGGAAGTACATATAAGTACAAAAGGCTTCCAAGGGGTGAGATGGTGTGTGTATGAGAGTGTGCATATCATAAAAGAAATATGTTTGCTTAATTTGTAAACGAACTGAATGAGCCCAGCAGCAGCAGTGCTGCAGTATTTTAACTTTTTGTCATTTAGCTACTTTGTTACGACTTGTACTTCCCTTCGGTTTTTTTGGGGGGCGGGTGAGTCTGTTAGCTGTGGGCGTCAGTGTGCGTGCGTGTGTGCCTCATGCCAAGTATTGTTTTGCATTTAAGGTACTTTTGCTGCTTCTACTTTGGCTACTGTTTGCTCAGCAGCTGTTGGGTAATAAATAAACGGAATTGCATAGTTTTTGGTAGTGAAGTGAAGTTAAGTAGAAAGTGTAAAATTTTTGCGTAATGGCTGAAGTTTACTTTTTGAATGTTTTTATTTTTGGCATGAAAAATTCGAGTTTGAAATGAAACTGAAGGGAGAATTTATGTGAGTAGTAAAAATGGTTAACATTAAATTAAACTTGAAAGGATATGATATGATACGATATGACAGGAACGAAGTCATGTGAGTGGCATAGATATGTATGTGTATGAGTGCAAACGATGAGGTATGCATTTCTTTTAGTACTTTATATTTTATTTGGAAATTTTAATACTTTTATCAAATAAATTAAAATTTTTATATTAGCAAATTCAAAAAAATAAGTCACTAGGCGAATATTTTTTCCCTCATTCCTTTCAAGTGCCAAATTCAACGATAAAAAAGTTTAAAAATTTTAGTTCCTGAATGATTGTGAATAGGCGGTTTCAAGCTCAGTGCAACATAAATTAATTAAGATGCGAATTATTACAACAACAAATTGTACACGCAGAGAAAAAACATGGTTGACCTGATCATATTTTAAGAGAACCATATAATGATTGTCGAAATGATTGCACCAACCATGCCATGATTGCATACTAAACATTTACATGATTGCAGCTAACCATTTACATGATTGAAAATAAACATGTAATGATTACAGCCAAAAATTTGAATGATGGTTACAATCATGTTAACCAATTTTTATTCAACTTTCAATTGAATTTCAACATCTACTTTTCAATTGTTTTTATTATTATTAATATTTCAGTGTAATATTAGCTGATTGTTTGGCCGTGCCGAGATTTCAACCTGGGATACTTGGGTTGCTATCGAAGCGCGTTAGCACGTTTAGCTACTACTGCCTTGCATTTCTTGTGTTCTAAATGCATACATATACTAATCATATCGATACCTTAAAGCGTAACCATCCTATGTCCATTTTTCCCAAACTGTAGAAAACGCAAAACAAGTTTTGAAATAAATTTTTCGTTATTATTGCAGTTCTGTTTTCTGGGTCCAATATTTTTCTTATGTAGCTGAATCCATCTTTGGAGTGTTGAAAAAAAGTTTGAGTGAAAACTCGTCATGGTTTTAAATTAAATGGAATTCTTCTGTGACTAACAAATTTGTTTTCATACAAATTTCATTATTTTGAGTTCTAAGAGGCCCAACTATACTATGTCCAATACAATTTTCGGGACATAGCTCTTTAAAATTGAATTTGTTTATTTATCAAAAACACAAACCAAAAATAATTTATTCCAGGAAACACTAGATGGAGCTGGTATATTTTCATATCAAACAATCAAATTTCACAAAATCTAATACAAAAACCTTTTTTTTTATATTTTTATGGAATAAGCAAAGACAACAACTCAAAATTTGGACATTGCACATTTGGGCCCCCGAAAAAAATCCTTCTGTGGACATAGAACTTTCTTATTTCCTTATTTTTAACCACATCCGGTCAGATTTTCACAAACCACAACAGCGTATTCGATGCAGCTTCTTCTCAGGAATCCAAAAATGACAAAAACTCGATTTTCATGAAAACGGACATAGGATGGTTGCGCTTTAAGGTATCGAAATGCCATTTTTATGTGTATATTAATTTTTTATGAAATATTTTTGGAAATGAATTTAAGCATTTATATACATTTTGTTTGTATATTTTGGTGCTTATGTTTGCAGAAAAGTACAAATCTACCCAAGTACTCCGGATCGTGAATACTCTTATTGATATTAAATATCCAATCATATACATTATTGCCTCCAGCATGTTTTTGGCATGGTTGGAATCTAATCATAATATGGTATCTGAAATCATAATATGGTCTCTATAATCATTAAAATATAATTTACATGATTATCCCAACCAACTATGGTCTTTATAATCATGGTATTATTGTAGCAAGTAAATATGATCGCTGCAATCATGCTCCAACCATATTTTTTCTCTGCGTGTAGACGTTATAAGACTGCGAATTTTGACAAGTGTATGTTTTAGGTGTCCAACAGGTGGGGTAGGCATGTCTTTTAGAGCATACAAGTTGGCTGTGGGAAATCTCTCATGATATAATAGTTAGCTAGTTTGCCTTGGTATGGCTTCAAACCAAAACATGTCCAACGGCGGGGCTCTCACATAAACACAATTTTGAGAAAAAATAAATTTTAGGCATAAATAAAAATAAAGTTTATATACAAAGTTTTTTTTTACTTCAAGATTTCTTTTAACAAAAAAATGATTTTATTAAAAAAAAAATTTATAAAAATCCTAAATATTTATTAAAGCACAAAAGTAATTGATTATTATTTTGAACTCCAATCCTATTGCTTTCTACTTAAAACTAAAGAAAAAAGACAGTAAAAAAACTTTCAGAATCAAAAGTGAAGCCGAAGCGAACGCAGTCACCCCAAAACTAACTAAAAGAACATTAATCTCAGGTTTTTCATTTAATGAGGATGCCTCTGAGGAATTTGAGTGAGCAAAGCACACAGCCAACGAACAGGAAACGTGTTAAAATGGGTTTTTCTGTTCGCATTTTGCAAATGCTTTATGAAAATTTTGAGGGATTTTCGCCTTTTCCTTATAATTACACTTTAATTATGGCCATGTTACATCTACTCAACATACTCACAAGAAACTTTGCCCAATGACAGGCATAATTAATACCAAACTAATACATGCACGCACACTTGTATAAATAAGTTATTACACAAAAGCCAGCTTTCAGTTTAGCCAGGCAGGCAGCCAGCCAGCCACGCGCTTCTGACATTTGAGCATGTATGAGAATGACGGCCAGACGAACGAACGAACGAACGAAGGGATAAGACGTACATTTTGGTTTGTGTTTTTGATATTTGGTGTGTGATTAGTGCCACAAAAAAAAAAGAAGCAGGATGAGAAATAGTGCCAAACTCCCATACACACGCACGCATATACAAAGCACACCCTGTCAAAATGGATGAGTATTTAATTATGATGGAAAACACAACAAGTTTCGATAAGTTTCATATTTCCGCCATATTGGGAATTAATATGCTGCGGCGTTTGGGAAAGTGTTAATGACAGCCACACCACGAACGTTTCTTTAACGCAATTTTCTTTCATCTTTTGCCAAGTCCTTCATATTCTGGCGCTACTCTCTGCCGTCTATTCCATGCTACTAATCGCTGATGATTTGTTTTTGTTTTTGTAATTCTCTCTTTGTATATTGAAGTGTCGAAGTTTCTTGTTACTTTGCAGTCGTGGTGGTTGTTGTTTGCGATGTTCTTGCCAATACACACAAACTTGGTAATTAGCGAAGTTGACGAAAATTTAACGAAAGTTTAATTAGTGGCCAGGGACCGAAGATAAAATGGTAAGAAGGGACATTGTTTTTCGGAACAAGATGGATTACGTTGGTGGTCATGGTGGCGGGAAGGGGGAAAGTTTTTTGAGGGAAAGTTTAAATGGAAGTTTGGACTTGAAAAAGGGCAATTGGGATTTAAAAAATTATTTCAATTTGGCAGTCATTTAAATAAATTTTTATTGAAGTAAAAACTCCCTTTCCATTTACTGACATTTTCCTCACCTTCCCTTCTTCAATTTAGAAATTATTTCAATCCATTTATCATCTTAATTTAGGATAAACGTTCCACTCATCCCACTAAATTCTCAATCCATAAAATTTTCAAATCAAACTCAAACCTTCGAGTGGTTTCAGAACTATTTCGATGCTCGTAAAAGTGCAAATGAAACTTTAAATTGGACACGGCACTTGCCATCCTCACGACGAATCACATATATAAATCCTAAAAATCTTGAAAAAATTCCTTGCCATAAAATTTTACGACTGTGCACAACTGCAACGGAAATTCCAGAACGAAAAAAAAAACGATATGTATATATTATATAAAAGGAATAACCACTTGCCATCGTTAAGTTTATGATGGCGGCAATACGAAAATTTAATAACCATTGAAAAAACAACGAAATGGAAACGAAACGAAACGAAAAAGGGACAAGATAATACAAAAGCGATGGTAACCCTTTAATTAAATGGGCAAAAATATTAAATAGGGTAAGCACTACGGAGGAGACAAAAGACAACGAAGAGCGAAAGAAAAAAAAACGATTTGGGTCCGAAGTAATTTAAAAACACTAAAACTTAAATGACTTATGCAAAATGTGCGGCTGACAGGATGGGCATTTGTTCAAGATAATAAAAATATAAAACCACAAAAAACAAACAACGAAAGAAATGGAAATAAAAACACACAAAACTGCTGCCATGAATTCCCCATAAAAAAGTTTAAAGTTCATTTAACAATTTAATAAGAGCCATTGACTCCGCCGCCATCCGTCCGAGCCCGCAGTGACTTCTCGACCCACTGACCAGAAATTTTAAATTGCCCTCTAACAAAAATGACACATAAACCACACGAGAGCAGGAAAAAGAATATAAAAGGCCACACTGCAACTCTGTGCACCGCCGCCATCAACGTAATTCGAGTCACCAACTGACATTTCTTACGTTCGTTAAATGAGTTGGAAAACAAGGTCTGAGCACGGGCTGGCAAACGAAAGAGTCTCGAGATAACGAATTGTTGAGTAGATAAAGCAGATGAAAAGGCCACGAAAACCCCCAAGGCTGAAACCAAAAACAAAGAACAAAAACCAAAAAAAAAACAGAAAAAATAGAAAAAGGCATAACAAGTTTAGTGTTAACTCATGGATGGACATGGAAGTTATGCTGCTTTAAGAAATAAACAATAAAAAAGCAAAAAGAAGAAAAAATAGAATTTAATTAGAACAAAATATGACTGGAATTTTAGTATGTCCTCAAGGGGTTCTGGAGAAGTTTTTGAATTCTCATAAAATGCATTCAATGAGAAAAGAATAAACCATATTTGCTGTTATTTGCCACAGGGAGCCGCTCATGCACACAACTCAGGACCATATGACTAACTTCCGGTTTTGGTTCTAGTTCTCAAATTTTAAAAATATCGATTTCGCTTTCCGTTCTAGTTCCCAGACTGTTCAAATTTTTAGTTCCGGTTTCGGTCTCATAAAGTCAACAGTTAAAATTTTAAAGACAAAAGTGTACTAATAATAACAAATAAATTTAGCAAAAATTTATATTTTTTAAATGTATTTTTGACTTATGAAATGAGAAACTGAAATCAAATATATTAAACGGTTATGATTTCGGTTTTGGTTCCTAGACATTCCAAAATATCGGTTTCGGTTTCAGGAATTGAAACGGTTCGAGTATCGGTTTCGGTTTTGATTCCGGTATCGGTTCTTGGCGGTCCCTGGGCATTTTCCTTAAAATACACACAAGAACAAAATAGATCGTTCAGAACCAGTTTTGAGTTTGTCTCTCAGGACCAGTATCCGAGGTTGGGCATTTAAAGGCCTGCGCACACAGAGGCGTTATTCGATATCTAATCTTGGAACCATTTCGATATTTAAAAAATTCAATTTCGAAAACGCAAAGTGCCTCACACAGGCAGCGATTTCACAGCAGTAGATTTCGTTTGTTATTTATTATATTGCTATGGAAACAACCAAAAAGTCTGTTTGAAATGTTTCTGAAACTGACGAAAAGGTAGTAGATAGGAATATCTGTGTAGGGTATTAGAAATTCATATTAGGGTAGTAGATTTGAAGAAATAATAGTAGACAAAATTTCATAGGCCAAGCAAAAACAAAAAGTGTTGCTGAAATCATGTTACCAAATTTTTGAGTTTTAATTTCTTTCCAATAGTAGTAGAAAATAACTTAAAATTAGTAGTATACAATTTTTAAGTAGTTTATTTTATGGTAGTAGAAAGTAAGTTTTATGGTAGTAGAAAGTGGTAGATTTTTTGTAATTGAATGGGAGAGTAGTGAATCTACTCCAATAGTAGTAGATCTACTCCAATAGTAGTAGATCTACTCCAATAGTAGTAGACCTACTCCAATCTACTTAGATATACTCCTATAGTTGCAGATCTACTCCGGTAGTAAAAAATCTGCTACTTGCATAGAGTAGGAGATTTTTTGAATTGTAAAGGAGAGCAATTGATCTACTCTGATAGTACTAGATCTACGCGATAGTAGCCAATCTAAGCCGATAGTAGTAGCAGAATGAGAGCCATGTTAAGCATTCAACATGAATTACATTCCTATAAACAAGTGCAAAGTGTTTTCTCTTTCTGTTCTTGTCTCTGTATATGAATTCTTTCAAAAAAACCGTAACAGGAATCGTTCAAAAAATACTTGAAAGGCTTAAAATAGTTGCGGATGCCCGCGATTCATACGACAAGAAATGCTACGGTGAGTGGTTTTTGTCCGTACTCCATACCAAAGCTTAATTCAAAAGTTCCTTTGGCCTTTACAATTACAACAATTTGCGCTTAAATTCAGTTCAATTCACAACATTTTACCAACCGTGTTACTGTCCATCAAAACGTAAGGTTAATGCTCGCTATTGTACTAAATCCCAGTTGTTCAGAACGAAAAAAATTTGTTTAGTACCTTCGCGTCTGAATGCTGTCAGTTTTCATTACATTTTCCAAAACTGACATTTTATTTTTGCAGTCATGTCGTGCCGGAAAGTGAAAGAAAAAAAAACGGCACGAATGTGCAGAGTGCAAAAAAAGAAGGAAAGAAGAAAAATGAAATAGCAGAGAAGAACGGGCCTAACCAATCTCATGCCACTTCACCTCGCTCGCCAACAAAAGCTTTCGTACACAAATGGCTCCTATTTTTCGCTATCATTCAGTTTTTTTCTCCCTTTCAGCTTGAATGTTTTTAAAGACCACTTCACCCAGCACACAACTCCCAAAAGTATACTACACATGTAGCAGCAGCAGCAGCAGCAGCAACTAATGCTGGTGAGCCTAATCAGAAAAGTTTCGGTTCCGGTGCCGCTTGTTTCTAATCACGCTGTCAGCGTGGCAACAAAAAATAGCATAAAGCCTCCCACCATTCAGCGAGCCAGAAAAAAATGTTAAGAAAAAATAGGAACCATACAAAAACAAAATGAAGTGCAAAAGTGCAACGGAGAAGGCGAAAAATCTGCTGGGAATTTTCTGTTACGCGCTGAACTCTCCGAAAACGGAAATACGAGTGGGAGCGACGGTAAGGGTCGACTTAAAATAGCTCAAGGGAAATGAGCGCATTCAGACGCCTATTGTTTTACATGACAAACAAAAAAAAACAAAAAAAAACCCCCTACCCCCCCACCGAAATGTAGTTGCTGTCGTAGAGTAGCAATAACAGAAGTTGCAGTAAAATCGAAAAAACGAAAACGAAAAAGGTTTCGAAAAAAAAGGAAAGCGAAAAAATTGCATACAAAAAAAAAAAGTGGAAAGGAAAAATCGCTCATAAACATGGCGCGCGCGTTGCTAGCATGTCTAAAAGCCCAAAACAAGCGAAGCCAAGCCAAGCGACCGGTACCGGGTCTGAAGAGGGCATCCGGGGATAACCGAGCTTTTGTTTGTGCCAGTTACAAGCGACAGCAGCGACGTTACAGACAAACAGACAAGACATTTAACATTTTCCGCAAACAACATGTTTCTTTGCTCATTCGCCTCTTTTGGATTTACATCGACCCCTTATAACACCATTCAACGCCCTCATCCCACACTCACGGTCTCCTTACATACAAACTTTTTCCTGTTCCATGGCGAATTTTACAAGGATTTTAGAACAATAGAATTTGCGAGTTTTTTTTTGTAGCGCAGAAAAAGTAGTAGAAAATTAAAAGTCTTCCAAGCGAAACCACACAAAAAAAAACGAAAACAATGTCAATATTGAAATTTAAAGTAGCCACTTTTTTTTGCTAACAAGACACGAGAAATTCAGTTTAAATACATTGAAAGTTTAGAGTTTCTAAAGGGACATTTTAAAATTAGTTTGAGGAAACGTGGCGTATGAGTAATCGAAATTTCGTGAAATTATTAGAAAAAGTAACAACTGCCAAGTGTTATGTAATATGTGAATATGGAAAATGATTAAATATGAAAAAATATAGACGGAAAGACCTCGGAAACGTGCAGTTGACCAGATGAGAAGTCAAAATATGTGATTTGTGACAGTTAATTTCTGTCTTTGGTCTTTCGCACTTTATGCAAATCAAAAAGTCATTAATAATAATGGCGATGCCACCAACAAATTTTAAATTTTTCACAATTTCAAGTAAATATATTAAGAGTGTTCACTGGTTATTTATCTTTTGAATTGTAAATGGGATTGGCACAAAATTTAACATTGCGAATGCGGAAATGCCACATTTGGGCTAATGTGAGAAACGTTTTGTTATAATTGTTTGAGGGGAGACTAGCATGTACCAGTGACTTCTTTCACGTATAAATAACACAAAAGAAAATCTCACTGACAATGTCTTAATGCCGTCTTATGTAAACATAGTTCCAAAGATATTCCATAATAAAAAATCAGAGTTGTATGGGTGGTGCTCTCCAATCAAACGCACTTCTTATCATCTGCATGGCATTGACAACCGAAGCTCATGTATCAAGTCTCAATGCCCTGCTATGTATGGCACCGGAAATATTTCATATCGATACCTAAAAGCTCAATCATTCTAAGTCCCTTTTCATGAAAATCGAGTTTTTGGCATTTTGGATTCCTAAGAAGAAGCTGCAGTGGTTTGTGGGAATAGTAATGAAAGTAATTGAAAAATTAGGAAATAACCCATTTCCATACAAAACATATACGTTGTGAGTTTATGGTGCAATGTAAAACGTGATAATATCGATTTAGTAATTGTCTTATATTATATTATATTATACGATAATTACTTATATATTATATTATTAAAAAAAATTAAATATAAAAAACGATGAGATTGATATTTTTGTTATTAATCATGTCATATCATTTTTGACATGAAATTGATAAGAAAAAATGGTAAATTTTACATGTTACGTCGGTACTTCTTTGAAGTAAGTACTTTTTTGAAGCCAAATCGAAACGCAATTCCTTACAATTTTTATATTAGGATTCATTTTTTTTAGTTCGAGTGACTTAAGTGGTAAAACTGCACTCTGAAGGAATTTTGAATGTTATAATTAATGCTACTTTGATATGTATCGATTGTAATATTAAATTTATACTTTGAGTGAATTTGTACTTTGAGTGACAGTTATTTACTTTTTTCTGTCTTTTTTTTCATTTGGCCAACTCGAATTTTGCCAAAAAATCTCTTTAGAGTTTAAACAACCTGTGTTTGCATTGGAATTTTCTTCACCTACTGGATGTTTTGTGCTACCGAATTCGAGTGTGTGTGTGTGAGTGGTCAATATTGCTGCAATAGTGCAAACGATGGGATGTCAACAGAAGACCAACAACAACAACAACATTAAACAAACAACACTAAGCTGCTTGAATGTTATCCCAGTACATACATTTTCCTCTACTCTACTCTACTCTACTCAACTCTACTCTGCTCTGTTGTCCAAAAGTCACACAACATCAAAGAAGTTCTTCAAATATTTTTTCTTTCAGCTATTTTTTTCCCCCATTTTTTCCATCTAAGTATCCCAAAATAGTCGTCTCAGTTTTTCTTTGCGTTTCTTACTAAGTTTTTCAGTTTCTGTTTGTTATTCCTTTTCCAATATTTATGCTATTTGCTGCTGTCATTATGACATTTCTTGTGTGTTTCTTTAGTGTCCATAAGTGTCAACCGCTATTAAATGTCACATGACAAAAATATATGCACTCAGACGATGATGGCGAAGATGAGCAAAAAATATTAGATAAAGAAAAAAAAAATAATTGATAAAAAAAATGTAGTAGTGTTCAGTGTTTGGGCAGAGCGGAAAAAGTGCAAACACTTCCCGCTTCCCTTGGCGTTTTCTTTTCGGTCGCATTGACACTTTTGCGCTTCACTTTGGCGCTTTTATTTCTATTGACAACGCCAGAATGACTTAAGTAATGGCATCGATGACGTCTTGCTGACATTTGGCACCAAAGAGATAAAAAATTGTTTATTTATTCTATTTCCGCATGGAAAGAAGATAGTACCTACAGAAAAATAAGTACCTAAACAAAAATAGGGTGGAAAAAAAAACACGAAGCTAAAATGCAATAAAAGTTGAATATGAAGAAAAGGTGTGCCGCCAAACGAAAAACTGCAAAAGGTGTGAGTGGAAATTTTCCATTTCACAACTGTCAAAATGACACTTTCAATAATTTCCAGGCGATATTTGCTATTTCCAATTTCTATTTTCTATTTTCTTTTTCGTTTCACCTCGGAACGTTCTATCAATTTTATTTTATTTTCTTCGCTGCTCTTTCAGCGAGCAAGTCACTCAGTCGCCGCCACCATGGCCATGGGGCGTCGTATTTATTTTGCAATTATCATTTGCGCTAGTGTTGCCACAAACTGTTTTGCGAGGGTGGGTGGGGAGTGTGTATATGTGTGTGTGTGCTCTGCCATAATAGTGTTAATGACAATTCGCGCTGACGTTTTTATGCGATTCTCGATGGCAATTTTGTTTGGGTGGAAAATCAGCAAATATTGCTGACAGGTGCGAATTGAAATGATTTGGGGCGTTCGGCGGTTGGAGGCGGCTTGAGGAAAATTCGAGAAATTTGAGTTATTTTCAAAAAAAAATTCAATTTTGAATTTGTGTAGCAGACAAAGTAGCACCTAACAATCACACACACACACACACACACACACATAGCTGGTGTTAGGTGTTAGGTTCTTTTACTATTTTGTTAGACCGTGTTTAGCTGATTTGACAGCTGCGTTGGCTGTTATTGGGTAGCGGCTCTGGTGGCCAGGGTGGCATCGGTGAGCGGCATTGGATTAAGTTTTCGCTTCCAGCTATCGAGCGAGTTCTATGTAGTGTGTGCATTCGTGTGTGTGTGTGTGTGTGTGTGTGTGCGGTGTGCCAATGGTGCTGACAGTTTAATTAATTAGTTTTTGTTTTTGCTGTGCTGAAGTATTTCGGAAGGTGCGAACACTGGAAGGTCAAATTGAGGTAGGAACAGATTGTGATTTAAAAGGAATCTGGTATTTTAATTGAAGAATTTCTTAATAAATCATTGAAATCGCGTTGAAATTTTAAAGCAAGTCAAGTATTTGTGTACAGAAAATATGAGTGCATTGAGTGCATTGCCAAAGTACCTACATATGCACCAAAATGTTAAGTGAGAATTTAAAACTATGGGAGCCTGCCTAGTCGGTGGACATGTTTTTGTTGTTGGTCATCACTTTTTATACCCTACACACTTCTGTCCAAAGAAATATTGCTTTTGTCACACCGTAACGCCCATAACGAGGCGTGGCAGGTGCAGAAGAGAATATATATTCTTGATCAGCATCGCCTTCTGAGTCGATTAGGCCATGTCCGTCTGTCCTTCATTTCGCAAGAAAACTACCGTAGATTTTGAGCCATCGCCTCCAAACTTTGGCATTCCCCTATTTTGGCGAATGATAGAACGGTATTAAAAATGGCAACATCGGATAAGAACCACGCCTACCTGCCATACAAAATGGCCACCGAATTTGTTTTTTTTTTTGGTTTTCTTGAGAAATACTGAATTGATTTGGACGCTGTTTCTCGTATTTGATTGGAAATAATGTCGGGAACGAAATGGGAATGGAACTGGAACAAAGTGGAATTTGACCGGAACAACATGGAATTGGAACAAATTTTTGAAACAGATCAGCAATGAAGTAGAAACGGCAATTATCGATAAACAATCGAAAAATTATTGATAAAAATCGAAAAATTCTAAGAATGTATCGTACTTGCATGTGCAGGGTATTTTAACTTAGGTCAGACCAAAGACATTTCTCTTACTATTTTTTTTTAATTATAACTTTTCGGAGCACAATATCTCGTTTGGAAGCTAAGCCCAATAACTAACTATTTTATAATACGAGATTTCCAAATATTGCCAATCAATTTGATGAGAACTCCAAAAAAAAAACGACCCCAAAAAAGTCTGCCCACTTGTTGGACACCTGAAATACATCGCGGTCAAAGTTCGAAATTTAAATTAGCACTTAACTTTTAGAAAGTTTCTTTAATGTTTATTACTCCAATGGAACTAAAATATTAGAGCACATACAAATAAATTAAATGGAAATAAGTGCGTCCACAGACAATAGGCTATTTGGTCCAATGTTCAGATTTAAGGAGTGTATTGGAAATTCCTGGCATGCAATTTTTATACCATACACCTCATGAGGATGGCGTATCCAATATTGAACAGTAGGTGTAGGGTATATTGTATATAAGTCAATGTTGACCTAATAAAAATTACTCACTTGTTTTTTTTTAAATTTATTTGTCTCGTTTTAGCGAGGTTATAACCTTAATCCTTCCCTAAGTGTGAATGAGATGAATCTTTGACGCTACGAACAAAGTTGCTCTGATCACGGAATACGCCAAAACTGTCTCTGTCCAAATACTGGACATGTCCAACAGCTGGCAATCTCTCTCAATATTAAAATTTCATAATGAGAAATGTTTTAAATTACGATTATGTGTTTAAAATGCACTCGAAAAAATATGTTTGCACTAAAAATATGGTACTTTTAAATTTACACATAAACATAAACTTTAGTTGTAATGAGTATGCTTAAAAAATATATTTCGCATATGCAAATATTTTTATATTACTCGAAACGTGCTTTTGCATGGATTTCACAATTGCAGAATTTTAAGTATTATTTTTTTGTTGTTGAGGCAGGTTAGAACGTGCTCAAATGTTTATTTGCAAAACCGAGCATTTAAGAAAATATTAAACATTTTTGCTATTTACGCATTTGAAGTTCTGGGGGGCTATTCAGCAAATGATTGCTGCCTTAAATCAAGTACTAAAAACTAAAAAATTCCAATTTAAAAATACAATATAGTAAGTCCCTAGACAAACTTCAATTTTCATCGGAAATCCTTTCAAAGTATTCAATTTCGTTTCGAAGAAAAACGTAAAAAACAACCTAAAAACACACAGAGTATTTGCACTATTTTCTGCACCACTTTTAGCGGCCAAATACAGATAACATTTCCTTTTACGTTTTTCCTACTATTTTGCTTTCTTGTTGGTCGTTTTTTGTTTTAACATTTTTAGTACCGAAATGCGTTTGCATTGTTTTTCTATTTGTGCAGCACTCAAAACTGCTGTTCGTACGGTACGGCCAATACTGCACAGTCACTGCCATCAGGGCCGCCACCACCACCACCAAGCACCACCAAACACCACTACCACTACAGACGGCCAAAAGTGTGTGTAAACATTGTCATGCGATCACACTTGTTTGTTTTCAGAATTTTCTACTCTTTTTTGCCTTTTCTTTTCCCTTTTTTATTTTTGTTGTTATTGTTGTTGTTGTTGTTGTTTACTCCCACATAGGGAGGTTCTACTTTAGTTAAAGCTACAAGCTGGCATTATTTGCAAACTTTAAAATGTAGCTACCAAAATATTACGCAACCGATTTAAAAATATGCACTAAAAAAAGTACTTTTTTTTGGATATTTTTTAGTAGCAAAAACTATTTCCATAACAAAAATACAAAAACCAATAATATTAGCTGGAAAATTGATAAAAATATAAATATAGAAATTTTGTTCCACAAAAAAGCATATAAAGTACTTACGTACTGAAAAGTGGTAGGTGGTACTTGCCCACAAACCACCAGCCAATAGTGGTCTATTTTCGTTATTTGCCACACTACGCACGCACACATGCACTACAGCTTTTTTGTATGTTTTAAAAATATATTTTTCCCTTCAAACAAAAAGTTCAAATCATTATTGATAAGATAGTACTTTAGTACTTTGGGGTAGTACTACGAAGAGACTACCATGTTATTTAAGTTAAGTTTGTTTGCTACTTTCTGTTGTTTTTGATGGACTTTTTTCCCCCATTTTTTTTCGCTTCATTTCTACTATTTACCTTGAACCGAGCTCTACGATGTTGCAATGTTGCAACGTAAAAGCGCATTAAAAAGTTTAAAATGTGTACATTTTGTAAATTGGTAGTTGGGTTCTTTTTTTCCTCCTCTTCTTTTTAGTTGCTGCTGTTTTTGATATTTTGTGTTTATCTAGAAATGAAGTTTGCTCATATGTATGTTGTTTTTTTGTTGGTTGGGTGCTTGGTATTGGTAAGCAAAACAAAAATGGAAAGAAAACCAAAAAATCCCACCATCAGACTCTTGCTATTATTTTAGCAAAATTATTGACATGACAGTAAATTTGTAAAGTTTATGTTCAGTTTGTTGTGTTCCTTAAGCAGGTTAGTGGTACTTCTTTTTTTTATTGTTTTGAATATTGGCAGGCTAAAAGTCACTTACCACTCTAGGGGGTTTTTTAACACTCAGATGAGAACTGCAAGTAAAATAAAATACAGAAATTTATTAGTTAGGTGATAAGATTGGTGAAAAGGAGTTTTTTTTAAATAAAATATTGGCTAATTGTAGTTGGTTTAGCTCCATAGTACCTACATATTGGCAATCCCATATACTTAATTCAATTTATATGTGAATAGTGTCTTTTAGAGATTCTTATATTGAGTTCACATGAGTTTGCTTCAAAATATTTGAATTGAATTGAAAATGGGCTACAGCAAATAAGAGCCACGCCCACACAATAATTACCGCCTAATTTACGTCCTTTATTTCGTATGCTATTCTGGTATATAGTTGGAAATACTATTGGGAACGAATTGGTAATAGAATTCTTGCAAATTTAAAAAGGGAACAGAAATGGATTGGTAATAAAAAAGAAACAAAATGCAAATGACTAGGAACCAAATGGAAGTGAAACAAATTCCGAAAAGGCAACGGAACGGAATGAATTCCAATCGGAAGGAAATAAAAATAGCTCGGTACCAAATGGAATTGGAACAAATTAAGGAAGGTTATGGAATAAAATGGAAATATATAGGAAAAAATGCAAGTGGAACACATCAAGAACAGAAACGGAATTTAACTGTAATAATATTGAAAATTTATGAGGACAAAATGGAATTGAAACAAATTCAGAAAAAGACCGCAATGGAATGGAATCAGAAGGAAATAAAAATAGACCGGAACAGAATGGAAATTCACGGGATGAAAGTTAAATTGGAACACATCAAGAAAGGAAAAGTGACGAATAAGATATGAAAGTGGCAGAAAATGGAAATGGACAGGAAGAAAGTAAAATTGGAACAAATTTAGAAAGGGTGCAGTAATGAAATAAACGATAATGGGCCGGAATTAAATCCAATTAAAAAAGCTAACCGAATTAAACCGAAAAGAAATAGAAATGAACAGGAACAAAGTGGAATTGGAATAAATTTAAGAAGGGGACCAGAACGGAAATGAAATATACGAGAACAAAGTAAAATTGGAACAAATTTAGAAAGGGAAAAACCCATAAAGGGTAGAACAACAAATTTAATGAAAAAAGTAGTCGAAATGTATGGAACGTAGGAAAAAAACATTGGCATTGGGTCTCTTACTTTAAACCTTGTTCTGGCCATTCCAATTCCTTGATCATTTTTCCATTCTAATGATTTTTAAATTAAATTTACAATAGCTTTTTTTCTAGCAAACTTTAAAGCAATTTCAGTGAACTGTCTCTCCACTCAATGAATATTTTGGGCTAAGTTTTTTCTCACATCATCATTACTAAACCAATTTAAACTTATGAATGGCAGAAATTCAAGTATTTCTGTTAACATTTTCAAAAATATGAAAATCATTTCCACAATCAACTCAATCAAACGCAAGCCGCCTGTAAATTGAAAATGTTGCCTAAATACAAAAAAATTGTGTGCGAAATGCTAAGCAAAAATCAGCAAATTCATCAACGAAACGCCCATTTAAATATTCAGCACTAATTAATAATAAAAAAAAATACGCAAATCGCTTAAAAAACCATTGAACTCACGAATGGCTACACCGAAATTATAAAAAAAAATTGAAATAGAATATTTTATAACACACCAACAGCAAAAACCCGATCGCTGATTGCACAAAATTCAAATTCTTCCACTTCTACAGCAGGCAGCAGGCAGCATATGAAAAAGTATACAAAAATCCATTAAATCCAAAATGCAGGCGGCTTCTACAGCGAGACAAAATCAATTCCAAGCCTGACAGGCATAAAACTATCAACGAACAAAAAAAAACCGACATAGAAACCTCACAGCAGCTGTCGAAAAATTACAAGCTCACCTTGTATGGATAAAAAATTAGAAAAAAACCAACAACAAAAAAAATGTTAATAATTGTTTTTGCAAAAACAATAAATCGCGCGCGCTCAAGCCACAGAACACAGTCTGTGCCAAAGCTTAATGGACTCATAAACTAAGCCTCTAAAAAAACGTAAGCGATTAAAAAAGAACAACTCAAAAAAAGCACCAAAAAAGCACAAAAAAAAAGAACAATTTCAAAAAAGACCAACAACAACAAAAAAAAATCCGACCAAGTGTTAAAATTTGATTTGATTCAGTTGATGGTGAAAAATATACAACAACACTAGGAGCGGAGTGAAACCGAAGTTGAGGTTCAAAACCAGTTGCCTGGTTACACTTGGCCGACTGTCAAACACCCGCCGTCCGCCAACACTAACGTTCATTGACTTTATAGCCACGAAAAAAAAAAAGCAGAAATTAAAAAGAACTAGAAGAAAAATGGGTACAAACTGACAAAAAGTTTAACAAAAACGAAACAAAAAAAAAAAAAACGCCACAAATCGCTTAAAGCCACTCAAGCAGAAAAACTAGGTGGCAGCATGATGGCAGTCAAATCGTTTATGCTGCCAGATTTGAATGATATGTCTAGGCTGCGATAGACAGCCAGTTAGACAGACAGACGGACGGCCAGACGGACGAACCAAGTGCCACTTACTTCGCTTAGTGGCAGTTCTCTTCCAGCTCTTCGACCTCTTGCACTGCCCTCACTTCACGTCATTTCATTCCGGTACGTATCTGGTCTTTTCCTTTTGAATTGAATTTGTTATGCCGTTGGCACAAAGATTGAATTTGAATTTTGAGTACGTGTTAGAGGCGAACTTTTTTTTGTCCGCTTCATTTTGCCTCTTGGGGCTAAGCTTGGCTAATCAGAAATCATATTGTGGTATTATAGCGGTGAATTCGTATTTTTTTTGTAATTTTTTTCCGGTACCTACTCGGTTTGCAAAATAAAATTAGTTTACACAATTCGCTGTAACACATCCTGGCATAACTGCACATATATCCTTTTAGCCAAACAGAAATTCCATTACAAAAACATTTCCGCCAGGACACAACTTCGTTGCTTGTGTCTTGCACCCCCTCTTCACGTTCCTTTTCAGCAAATAAACTAAACAATTTTTTCTCTGAATAGTTTCTAATTGAACGCTTCTGCATTTTATTACGTAAAGAAGAACGTCGAATGCACAAAGAAGAAGAAGAAGGAAGATAAAAAAAACGGAGAAAACCGGGGAAAGTCATTTTCGTATTTCACAAGTTAAAGACATAATCCCTCCGCCACCCCCTCCCTGCCCGTTTGGTTTCTTTACCAATTCGACACTATTCTACGCTATTCGCCTTTAATGCGGGACAATGATAACATTTTAAGCCATTTGCGCCATTTCCTTACAGTCAAGTCAAAGCCAAGTTGCAGGCAACACTGAATGGTGGAAAATCTGTCGAATTTCAATGAAGAAATTCCGGAAGGCAAGAAATGAGCGCACACAAAAAAATATGGCGACCATTCGGGTAAAAATTAAAGGAGAAATGTCGAAGGGTATGGCTTGGAATTTATTCTTTTTCCAGCTCAGTTTCCTTAACAAATTTTTGTTGACAACAATCGAGGGAAAAGCCAAAAAAAAAAGAAGTAATAATAAATGAAAAAATTACACCAAAAGGGGGGGGGGGGGGGGGGAGGTGGTTGAGCGAATTCGTTGGACCAAAGCGGCCACATTGAAAATCAAAATAATAAAAATGAAACTAAATAAAAGCAATAGCAATAATCATAATAATAATAATAATCGGAACAACAAAGGACAACTGGTTTTTTGTTGCTGTTGTTGTGTTGTGTTGTGTTGTGTGCCAGCACAAAAGCTTTGCAATGGCATATAACTAAGAAACGATTGGGGGTGTACAGCGACGACGACGACTGCGACGAAATCGGGTGGAAAATGCTGAAAACTATCAACAGCAATTCGAATTCGTTTCGATTCACAATGGGTATCAGGAAAGCACTTTCTTTATTGTATTTACAACAAAACATCACCATCAGCAACGACAACGGCAACAACAACAAGAACAACATCAACAACAACGTCAACTCTACTACTGCTGCTGATGATGATGATGATGATGATGATGATGATGATGATGATGAGAATTTCAGATTTCTGCATCCGTCCAAGCGTCATGTCCTGCTCTTCTTCTCCACCAAAAATACCACCACTAGCACCAGCACCGCAAGTGTGTAAATGTCTTTGCAAAGGATGTCAAGTTTATTTTTCAATTTTCCTAAAGGCCAACGAAAAAATACTGCGGAAGCTGTAACAACAACAACAACAACAACAACAACACAAATAGTAACAACAACAAACCAAAATATATACCAAAAATTGACGAAAATTTATACCATTTTCAGGGATTTCTTCTTTTTATGATTATTTTTTTTGTATAATTTGTTTTTGTTGTACATTGTTCTTTTGTGTGTGTGTTTCTTTTTTTTTGTTGTTTTGTATTGTGTGTGTGTGTGTCATTTTTTGGTTTGAAGAAAATTGAAGAGGAAATTCGATGACGTTGAAAATGAAAATAATGCACTCAGTACTTACTACACTCAAACACACGCAGACGACACAACAGACAGACAGACAGAGCGGCAGGAAGGCAAGGCAGAACCAGTCAGACAGACGCAAATGGAAAATGAGACAAAATAAAAGCGATATTAATTCGTTTGAAAGCTGCTTATAGCAGTGAAAATTGATGACGACATGCGGCACAATGAAGCTGAAGAGTTGTTCTTTTTCTTCTTCTCCTTCTTGTTGCTGTTGTATCTTTTGGACGATAGTTTTTACGACTGACTGAGGAATGGCCAATTTATAGCAAAGTATTGGCTTTAATACTATTTCAATATTTAATGACAAAATTCCCATTGCAAAATGAGTCGAAATTGGTAAGCGTACTTGAGCGGAAATGGCAGCAGGATGGTCAACTAATACTTTGAATGGCATTTACTTGCATTTACTTCAATGAATCATTAATTATGTCCGTGAGTGGCTCGAAGTAACTACCCGGAATCGCTCTCAAAAACGGAATTCGTTAGAATTAGGAAAATTACTTAGTCTCGGTTGTTAATTATTTAAATAAACAAAATTGTCAAAAAGATAGTAAATAGTAATTACTCAAACGCAAATGGAAGAAGAGTTTTCAATTAAACTATTGAAGTTAAAAATTAAAATTCAGAAAATGTTAACCTGCTTTTGGATTGACTATAAGGGCAGGGCTATGTTATGCAGAACGTGACGGTCACCAGTTATTTTTGTTTTCAATGTAAAATGAACATTTGAGAACGTGAATGAGACAGTAAAATATGACCAATGTCGGTGATAGAAGATTCGATATTAGTAGCCAAATCACTCGGATAAGAACAACGAAAAAAATTGTGGCCATGACCGCTTGCATAACATCGCACGAATCAACGCATGATTGCAATTATTTGTACTGACAAATGAGAATACAATCTAACGAGACATTAGAGATGGTAATTGCGGTTGCCATTATAAAAAAATGACAATATTGTGGTGACATAACTTACGCACCGCTACCCTACCTAAGTAAGTAAAATACCAACAACATTTTCCTTTTCAACAAGAAAATATTTGAGACCAAGGACCTGTTTCGGAACCGAACCCATTTCATTATGTGGAACCAGAAGGGATATTTTTGAAAGTCTGGGAAGTAGAATCGAATCCCGAATCGAAACTTTATTATATCTAAGAACCGAAACCGTTTACTTTGTTCACTGAATCGATCGCATAATCCAGTAATAAGTGGAATTTTCACACTGTAAGAAATCATTCAAGGTGGAAAATACAGGTTTTGTCGTTTTCAATTTTAAATTTTTGGGAGTTTATGGAACTGAAACTGGAACGAAGTCCGATATTTTGGAAAAACTGAGAACCGGAACCGATATAGTTTCAAATCTGAGAACCACAACCGGAGCCGATAATAGTTTTCGTTCCAGTCCATGTTTTAAACCAAATTATTTTTTTTCAAAATTTAAAAAAAAAATTGGAATACATATTTTGGACTGTAAGGTTTTATTGGCAACAAAAAAACTAAGTATTACCTATTTTCTGTTCCAAAAAAAAAATTTAACAAAAAAAGTAAAATTTCGTAAAATTTTTCAAAAGTTTTCCCATCAACAGTTAGAAAGACAGACAGACTAAGTACAATGCACTAAAAACAAACCAAAGTTCTGAGTTAGTCGTGTGCTAAACACTAAACACGATGTTCGATGGCTGCCGCCATCAGTGGTACTGCTGCTATCTGCCATCTCACTCACACACACACACTCTACCCATTTCCGCCATATTAAGTACATTTTAACTTATCAAACTAAAAGGATCACATCAATTTCCGTTTTTAACGTTATTTGTTGATGGCAAACTCAGAAACTCAGTGCAGCCCAAGCAAGCACAAACACCAGCGAGAAACACAGAGAGCAGCCACACTTACACACACAAAGAGAGAGGCAGAGCAAGAGAGATACAGAATTTTCCTTTTTTTCCTTTTCTGGTAAATATTTTTTTTTTATATTTTTAGCAGCGACTGCAACGTTGGCGGCGTTTGCGGTGTTACGTGATATCGTAACATTTCAAATGTAAACGTCACACACACATACACGTGTATGTGTGTGTTTGAGCACATGTGAACCTGCGAAGCGGAAGTTGACTTAAGCAAAGTTTATTAAAGTTTTCATTTAATTCTTTTTTTTTTCACTTTTTCTGTGATAGTTTTTTCTGTTTTTGCTGTTGTTGTACTTTTTACCGTTTTCCGGGAAAACATCAGCGGAAACGGAAATGCAATTATTGTCATTGTCAGTTGAATTTCTTTAAAATTTGATAAGAAGTAAAAGGTATACGGCAAAATGCGTAAAATAAATCGTAGCATATCGAAATTAAGATAAGCGGGAAGTGCACATACGTACTGTGAGCATGGGGAATATTGTGTCTGCCGTTAAGTAGAAGGCCCCGACTGGAGGCAAATTACATACGAAGTGTGTGCCTGTGTATGTGTGTGCGTGTGTGCGTGTCAGTAATAATGATTTTTATTCCCTTGGAGCGTCAACGCTGAAATGACTGAAATTTATTGCATACTTGCAGGCACTGTGACAGTTTATATCGCTTAAGTAGAGCGGCCCGGTGTGAGACAAAAAGTTGACTCGATTTAATTTATTTTCTCATTTGATTAGTGTAATTGCGGCTATAAATGAAGGAGAAGAAAAAGGTATTAAAAACTTCATTTTGATTATGCACATATGCGCACTGCTGGGGAACTTTCCTGTTTTGTTTGTTTGTTTGTGTTACTAATGAAAGAAGCGAGAAGCCTTCCAACCCTTGAAATATATCTTTTCATTCATAGACTTCAAATCAATAAAATAGTTTCGTTTCGATATGTTTCCATGCTGCTATCTAAATATTTGCTTGGTATCTTAGCACAACGCTTAAATGCCTGAAAGTATGCTTAACTGCTTTGGAAGTTTCTCGGGGGTTTTGGCTTTCATTCAAATAAAGCTTACACTTAAATGTTCTAAGCCAACTGAGTAGTCTTTTCACTTGTCCGCCGCCAGTCTGTGTGAGTGCCTCGCCTTGTGCTAAGGAGGAAGATGTTCGAAATTAAATTTTAAGCTCGCCGCCCCAAACCGAATGTTTGTCTTGCGAAATTAACGAAAAATCTTACAAAACCCAAACTCGCAAGCACAAGCAAAAGCAAAAGCAAAAGCTTACTTAAAACTTTCTGACCAACAACTACTAAGTGAAAACGTCGACCCCAGTCACTCCTTCGCCGTGTGAGTGCCCCCACGCACCAGGCCCTATCCGCCTTTCACGGAAAATTTCCATCTTACTTCGGAAACTTATTCTATATAAGTTTATAATCCCCCAACACAAACTATACATTATTTTTACGACATTTTGCGCTTGCACTTCCGCTTCCGCTTTTTGCACCGCATTAAAAGCCCCAGCGATGATGATGAAAAACGAACCAAAGCCGCCCTGCCCTGGCAGAGAAGTGAGAATGAAATGTGAAGAGCGAAGAGGTGAGTGAACAGAACAGAACCGAACAGCGAACAGCGAAGTGAAGTGAACAACCATTTTTAATTTTTACACCCTTCATAAATTTTACACCCACGAAATTACACGCCAAAGGAAAAGCGCTCAAGAGAGATTGGCGTACAGCACACGAACACACACACACACACACGCATAGAATTGAGAAAAAATCCAATATTATCTGTACGAAATTTGCCACGAGAAAAATCGAAAAGATGTAGCGCCATAAAGTTAAAAATAATCTCAGTTTACTGTGTGGCCGTGTCCGTGTCCTTTGACTGCGACGACTTCCGCTCTTTTGCACACTTCCTGTTGTGTAAAAAAAAAAAAAAGAACGAAAAGCGGCACATGGAAAATGCCGACGGGCCTGCTTATAATCTCGGCAATTACTTTACGGCGATGGTATACAGCTTTTTAGTACAAACCGTCAGCAGAGGAGAGTGGCACTTTTCACACACACACACACACACACACACACCACCACACATTGGCATAATCTTTAACCATTGAACATTGCACACATCTTAATATTTCATATGAAAAAACAAGAAAAAATCTCGCAAAAAAAAGGCAACGAAAAATTTCCCAAAACGAATTTATTGCAAAATGGCGACGCTTCCGGGCAAATTTAACCCCTCCCCCCTTTTCATAACGCTCAACAATAAACGGGGATATGAAAATGAAAAATTGTTTAGTGCCGACGTTTTTTTTTCTCTCTTTTTGTTAATTTTTTATTTTGTGCGGCGGAAGTGCATCGATTTACAGCTACGAAAAACAACAACAACGGAAAGGAGTGAAAGAAAGAGAAAAAAATCGAAAAAAAGGGGTGAAAAAGGAGGTTACACAACCGCCCAGCTCGTATGTTGATGGCAAAACGTAACATTGCACCGGAAATGGCGCCCCAACAACGTGTGTTTGCCTTTGTTGCGCCACTGATGCTGCCGCTGCGTTCGCTGAAACTGAATTTTCCCTGCTAAGCGTCAATAGATGGCGCTGGCAGTTTATTATTGCATGTATATTTCTTATTTCTTTTTCCGCCTCATAGTTACGTTGCGCATATCAGTCCCCCGTGGCTCGTATGTCTTTTTGCTGATCCGCAGAGCAGCAGCAACTCACATGGGTGTGTGTGTGTGTGAGGACTTATATCTGTATACATAGCCACGTGTGTGAGTGTGTGTGTGCTTGTGAAATACCGGAAATTGATTTTTATGTTATTTTAAAAAAAATAAATGAAACGTAGAAGCTATTCCTTTTCGAAAATCCTCGAAAAAATTATGACCACGTTAAAATTTTAGTCAGGGGAATTATAAAGCTGGCAAAAAAGAAGTTATAGTGAGTGTCATGGCGATTAATTTTCTCGTTTTTTTTTTTTCTGTTTCAAATGCATGAAACGCTGCACACATCCTTTGGGGACTAAGAAAATGTAATTAAAGCGTGATTTGGTAGGATTTGGTGAGAAAATAATGGTTGATGGGCACGTATTTTTTATTTTCAGCAAATAAACTAGATTTTGTGACATATTTATAGGCACTTGGGCAAAGAGGCTTATAGTTTTAAGTTGGGGAAAATGGCTTTGGAAAATATTTAAGAAATAGAAAATGTTGCCGCCGGTTTAAGAAGAAGACTTCAGTTTGATAAACTTACTTCGTGTGGAGAAACGAGTGTTTGGCTTAAAACCTAATCACACATTTTAGACTAGAGTCTAAAATAGAAAATTTAAAGTGAGTCATTCATTGGGAGTGTAGTCCTTTGTGGCTCATTTGTAAACTTTAGGTTTTTTTCGAGAAATATTTTCTTCTTCTCATTGTGAGTGTGTGCCTAAATGTGTATACTCTGTACCATAGAACCGACTGGCTTATGAATTTTCACAGGAAATTGTCCGATTTTTCCCAATATATTCCTTCTCAACCAAATAAACTTGCATTCGGCAAACGCATAATCCACATATGCTGCCAACTGGGTACCGAAACACACAACAACAGCAGCTACACTGCAACCATACGCTTAAAACTGCTTTGCTTCGGAGAACACTCGCCTCTTCACATACACATAATCATTCAATACACTTGTGTAAATGCACTCGCTTATGTTGCTGTATTTCGATATCAAACAATATTTTCCACTTTTGCTACCATCCGCTTTGCTAGTGTTTTTTTTTTTGTTGCTTTCCTTTTTTTTGTAATATTGAAAATGCTGTGATTTCATATTTGCTTTTATAAAGTGAGTGTGTGTGTGTGTGTGTGTGAGTGTGTTGGTATAAGTGCAATAACCATTACACTTACACATACTCCAGCTAGCACAAAAATTTTTGTGAAATAAGCTGTGCAAGCTACAGTGCTTTTGAAAGAAAATGAAGCATACTTTTAGGTGTTTCCTTTTTCAAATATTTCTATACTCTCGCATATGTATTTATATATATTTTCTGTTTAAATGGCACAAAAATATACTCATTCCGTTTATAGTGGAAAAATTTCATGTGCAATGGATTTTCATCATTGAACTGAAACGAACGCACACACATGGACACACTGGTGCATACAATTATGCGATCATATACACTTTGACTATTGATGACGGCACTGCAGTATTTCCATTTCCGGTGAGCTTTTAAGGTTTTTCTTTCGAGCTCGATGCCGGTGGTTTTCAAATAATTTATGAAAAGCAAACCAAAGAAAATATTGCATGCTTTTAGGGTTATGAAATAGTTGCATTATTTAGCCAAGCTCTGAAGTATTTCCATTGAATGAGTGAATGAGTGCCGGTGAGGTTTCTCGATAATGTAATGATTTTTTTTTCGGACATACTTTCAGGCATACGAGCTTTTACGAATGCGTATTTAGAAATATTTTCTGGTATGACAGATTCAATAACTTTTGAGTTCTAAAGAACTTAGATTGATTCACTGCTACCGAAGAATTTTGTGCAATTCTGGGTTCCTATTGGATTTTCTGTGCAAAATTTGTGGTAAGCCAAAGAGGTCAATCAGGCATTGAGTTGAAGGAAATGTAAATTTCTGGTTGTCCTGTACGTCCTGTGGTCTCTCGAATATCAAATTCTTTTGAAATAATGATAGGAACTCCATCAAATCGTTAATACAGAAGAGCTTATTGCCTTTTTCGACTTTAATTGGAATTGCCTTATGTGGTCTGGCCTCAGACGCTAGTTTCATGACCCTTACATTCCATCAGTCCAACGTGAGCGCTTCAAAGCCCACACGCACTTAATGATTCTCAGCATTTCACAAATGCCAGGCGCAAAATTTACTTTCGAATTCCGATGCCAAAAACTTTGAACTCACCTCAAACTCACATTAACCCCAATCACTCTGCAACTCTACATGCAAATGCAAACAAACAACCAAACAAACAAGGCGTTCCTAAACAAATTGCAACTTGATGGAACTACAAAAGCATATTAAGGCCAACAACAACAAAAACACAAAATGAAGGCTCTTAGCCACTTTCAATCAAGACGAAAAAAACCAAAACCAAAGAACATAAAATGTTTAAACGAAATCAGCAATTAAAAGCTCATAAACAGCGCGCGCGCATTAAATGAAAAATTACACTTAAATATTTGGAGTTTAAAATACACTTGCGCAAGAGGAAAAACAACAACAACAAAATTTAAGTTTTTTTAAAATCAGCTTAAAACTTAATACATTCCAACATATGCTGGTTATGGCGCCATTCATCATTTCGTTTAATGCCTTTATAATGAAGCGTACAATTACTAAATACCATTTAATGTTATCAGGACAGTGCACGTTATGCACACGTGATGTATAATTGTTAATAAATATTAAAACTGCACTACACACACTACAAGTATTGTGATTATGTAAATCATTTTCGCATTCAAAATGGCGGACTTTTGTTACCAATTCGCCCCCCCCCCCCAAAAAAAAACCGTGTGGGTATTGTTTGGTTTTTGTAACCAAAAATAAAACAAAAGCTTTGCATATTCCAAGGGGTTAGGGGGTGGCGTCAACATAATTAAATCGTTTGTTAGTTTTAGTAGCGCTTGTTATAACACAATGCATATTGTGCTACGTAAAAATAAATAATTTTAATTAAATGGAAATTTTAAAAAATTTAAAAAAAAATTTAATATAAAATTTCATTTAAATTAAATAAATACACTCATTGTAAATTTCCACTAATGCAGCCGATCCACTGTAATTGTTAATATTTAAAAAACTATATATACTTAGCTACCTTTAATAGCCAATAAGCGCATTAATCATAAAGTGAATGATAATTTTGATAAAAAATAAACATAATAATATGTTATTTTCAATTTATGTACATTTTTGTAATTAGCTGCCGCTCATGTGTGTGTGTACATTTTCGCTTCCACTTTAAACGTTCGCCAAAAGACATAATTTCTGCCGCTTTGACATTTCGCAAATGATAATTTATCATATTTGTTGTTTTTGGCAATCGCACAATATTTTCGATTATAGACACAAAGTGTAATTTATTTCCATTTTATATTTGGTATTTATCTGAAAAATTAAATCACTCGCTCAAGGTCGCTGGCAGTTGCCAGCAGTTAATGATTTATTTTAATTATTTAAATGGCAGAAAAATGTGATTTAATAAGGAAGATAGATGCTGTTCGCGAATATTGAAATACATTTAAAAATTGATATCAATTGAATTATTGAAATTAAATTTTAAAAATACAAAAAATTTAAGAATTAATTTGAAATTTTTTTGCAGAAATTTTAGGAAATAGTTTCTTTACAAATTGGATTTATTGCACTCAATTCAAAAATGAGTCGCAACTCTAAAATTTTTCCGTACGGATTTGACATTTTTAGACGATAAAGTATTAAATTTAGTACTGAAAAATACCAGCACCGGTTTGTCATAAAATCATTGAAGAAAGAAAGTTCTAAAGTAGTTTATATTTTGGTACTGAATTTATCAATAGTTCCAAAATGGATTAAGACGGCAGGACACCTTATTGGAAAGGGAATGAATATATCTTTCCTTGGCATAATATAATTTAATTACAAGTTATCGCTATTAACATTATATGAACCCTATTCGTACCAGGCAGTGACTTTGAGCAATGAATTCTTTAATTAATGTTTGTAGAAAACACTTGGTATGTAGATATTGTAGCAAATTTATCAAGGACCCGATTATTGCACGAATTATGAGTAATAATCACAACATTGATCCATGAAGAAAAAAATCACAATTGAATAAATTTTAGTCAAATAATACCCAGGCTAAATATAAAATCGAAATCAGTTATGTTTTTTTAACTCGTGGATCAATATTGTGTGTACCTACTTGGCATAAAAAATGGCCGGTACGAATAAGGCTAAAAATTCTTTTGTTTGAATGGGCTTCACTTGACGATACTGCTAATCCACTGAAGGTTCCGAAAACTATTTTAAGACTAATTTCAATAAATATTTACCGATGTGTTCGCTGTTATGAACTCATGACCGCGAAAGGGTACAGTATTTCTTACGATCAGTTTGTTTTCTCTTTAACTTCGTAATGGTAAATTTTCGTGTTGAGGGAAATTGCGTGGAACATAGATGTATTTTGTTGCCAATGATATTTTTACAAATTGCCGCTTACGATACTTTTCCAATTAGGGCTCAATGTGGGTTCAAAGCGATACCATAACATTTCTTAGTATTGCAGACTGTAGAAAAGGCTAGTTTTGCTAGAGTTTAATAAAACCTTGTTGGGCTTTTCTGGCTGAGTCGCTGTATAGAAACATATTTAAGCTTAGCATATGATCACCTGACTCATAGCATGAAGATTACTTCGAGTGGGAGTTTGTAGTTTTTCATATTATTTTCCACAAATAAATTCATCCACAACCGACAGATATATATGAGAGGGTCCTAATAGGCTAAGAAGGCTATTAATATTTCTAATTCACTTCAAATATTATGCAAACAATAACCAAGTGATTTAGTTACCATTCTCAATGTATTTCCTTTAGAATGAAATGATTTACAGCAAACTTATTTTAACTTATACACAAGTATTCTTGGTTTCCTAACGAAATAAATTAGATTCTCTGCGACTCCTGTGAATTATCGTTTCCCTAAACATTTCCTTTAATTTATGAACTTTGTGATTTGATTTACAATGTTTGAATTTGAATTTATAACCATTTGACACCTACGCCACTCAACGGCGTGTACTGAAATGTGGCAATTGAATTATTTTAATGCGAATAAATTAACCGCATGCACTTGTGTGTGATGTCACCTTACACTATGCGACAGCGATTCATGTAATATTTATAATATAAACCCATGGGGTACACAGTAGCGAAAATAAACATTAAATAAGCTGAGGGAAAAACTCCACGCTTATGTAAAGTTTTCAAATTAGATCAAAACTTTCATTCATTTTCGCCCCGACTGTCGCATTTGTTCCGCGCCACATAATCTGCGCGCTCTTTTCTTATGTCATTTAACATTTTCATTGTCTGGCGAGTGATAACTCAAAGACCAGAGTTCACACACACACACACAGACTTCATATACTTTGGCCAAAGCAGCAGTAAGTATATCAGAAAAATTTTCTTATTTTCACTTCCTTGTGAAATTTTATTTTCAATTTAAGGTTTTGTTTTTCTTTGTTTTTCTCTCCACTAACACGATTTACAAGTGTTGTCAAACGAATTTATCATTCATTTTTTTTCCATTCATTTTCACTCGTCACTAAGATGGCAAAAGAAAAAAAGTGAAAAAAGAAAAAACCAAATAAAATGTGAAGAGTGGAGTTGCAAAAGCAAACAAACAAACAAGCGAACTGCATTCAGTTAGGAAATTTATTACACTTTTCATTTTGTCATTTTAATCATGCGAAATGCGAAAAGAAAGAATTCCCAAGTACGCAAAGCCATTTCTCAAAATTTTATTGCATTTGCGGCACTATTTTTGCGTTGTAGCAGTGCATGTATGTAGTGGTGTGGCCGCTTTGTGCGCCTTGTACACAAATGCAACATTGTTGTACAATTACACGAGCGTCGTTTGTCGTTTCTTGGCAAATGCAGTTGCTCTCTGTTCGAATGCATACATTGTGCTAATAAAATTAATTTCCTTAATTTTGCAATGTTAGCGGATAATATTTTTTCATTTTCCATTTTATCTCTTTTGATTTTAATTTTGTTACATTTCGATGTGTTTTTTTGGGCGTTTTTTTTTTTTTGTTTTTGGCAACATTGGCCAAGACCCTTAATAAATCTTATTGGACCCCTTGAAGGCGCGAGCAGCAGCTGCAATTGCAAAGTGTTTGCTTACACTTGGCAACACTGGCTTGGCTGACTGGGTTTGCTTGTGTGCAGCTGTCAAAGCGTCATGACAGATGGCGCACAATGTAATAATTTTCAATTTACCGCCAAACTGCCAGGCATTGGCCTATGGGGCGAGCGAGCGCGAGCGCTCTTTCAAACTGTGTGGCTGGCTGCTGAACGCCTATTTGTGGCTGCCACACCACATACTAATGGCCGCGCGAGGCGGAGACGCGGCGAGACGAGCGGTGCAATGTGGTACGTACATTATTTAATGCATTCTTAGTTTCCACTGCAGCACTTAATTTCGCTTTCATTATGGCTTTCAAATTTATTTATCATTTTTCTCTTTTTTACGGTTCTTTGCATGTGCATATGTGGGGCAATATGCGTAATTAGTGGTGATTAATGTTGGGTAAAAGTGTAAATTGAGGATATTTCTCGCAAGTATTTGAATTAGATTTATGTCAGCTTATGACTTGTGTGAGGGCTGGGACAATATTTTGTTGCGAAAATAAATATCTTTTCAAATTGGTTTAATGATTGTAATACTTTGTATGGAAATTTTAAGGTACTTTGCGTGCACTGAAAAAAATGTTTTTTTGACATAAATTTCAATATCAAAAATTGTGTTTAAAAAAATATCAAATTAACAGCTTTGTTGTTGAATTGATATGAAAAATATCAAAATTTGAGATATTTTATTAAAACCATGGTTTTGTTTCCTCTCTTTCGTTACTTTACTCGCTTTGAGGTTCATGTCTGAACAGGAAATAGTAGTACAGTGAAATTCCTCTGTACAATAACCGGACTAATTTCATGGATTTTCATTAATTTTTCCATACAAATATCATTCTAATAACCGAACGCTCTTGGATGCAATTCAACCCCATTTTTTTTTAATACACCCCACCTCCCCCATAAGCGGACAACTTCAATAACTGGGCAACAACACTGCGACTGTGAGTCATGAGAGATTTCACTGTAACAGTATACACCAAAATGGTCTATGTGAGGCAATTGACTTCCTTTCTAGCCTTACCTGGGGTATACGTTTCCTTCTTTCCACAAGTTACTTAAACCAATGTCACCAATGTCACTTGACTTTGATTTGAGGTTTAATGAAATGCTAAACTTTGGATTAAAATTTTACCATTATATAATTTACATTGTTTGTCTGCCGCGGTTAACAGTGAAGTCAACAGTAGATGTATATTCTATGAGACTGATGAGTTCCTAACTTTCCAAAGGAGGCGTGGCAGTTCAAAATAGGTTCTACTGCAGTCATCAGTTCTCTCAAAGAGCTATCATATGCGGTGTATACAGTGTATACTATACACCATGAACTCTTGGCAACAGACACCTATTTGTGGATTTTACAACCGAGGGCGTGACAGTTCAAAAGTAGGCCTTCCTAAGTCATCCAGGGCACTTAGGAAGCTGTAATTTCACAAGCGTATTTCATGCAACAATGGTTAGACACAATCTAACCAAATGTTTAACAAACTATTGTAGACAGTTTATCCACCAGTTAAGATAATAATATCTTGCCAGCAAACGCCTTTCATCTCTACCTGAGCGTTGTTAAGTTTCATTCATTACTTCTACGGGGCAACCTGCACGTGTTTTTTATTATAAGTATGATAAGCATCTTAATTAGAAAAATTCCAAATATCCACAATACAAAATACCCAAAGCATACACACACATTTTTGTAAATACACATGCCACCCAAGCAACACCTACACAAATGCTCATATAAACACACATACACATACAGAAAATGTACATTTACATGTATTTTGTGTGTGTAATGAAGCCAAAGTTTAATTATATTTGTCAACCGCAGTCGAGAAACTTTATTAACTCACAAGGACCAAAATACACTCAAACACACAAACACAGAGTCATATAAACGCATAGATACGCGTGCCCCTATACCTCTCTTACCAATATACAGCAGTAGCGTCACATATGCACATTACGGCATATCATTGGAGTTTGTGTATGTAGCAAAACCTAAACTACTAAGCGAGCAACAGCGAAAACAACAACAACAACAACAACAACAACAACAACACTAGCAACACACAACTAACGGCTGCTGTGTGTTATTCACCACATAAACCACTTTATCAACTTAAGCTATGCTAGGTTACAACTGGGACGGATACTTTTAGGGGGCGGTGCCGGCGGGGTGGAGTAATGCGACGGTATGTTTTCCAGTGGGAAAGAAAATGCAAAAATGCGCTGGGACAATAACAACAACAACACCAATAATAGCAACAAAACTAGCAGCAGCAGCAGCAGCAGCAGCAACCAAATGGCAATTAATTTGAAATTGTGAATGTGCAACTTTTGTGAAAATTAAGCAACATTTATTTTCGTAGGGAAATACCACAAAAACCTCAATGCAGCGGGTGGGGGGAAGGGGGGGGCTGTACAATATGGGCAATCCGAAATAATAAGGCAGCAAGATTGTGAAAGAGCTGTGAAGCGGATAGTGCGGGTGAGAGATAAGGAGCGTAACATGGTTTGTGCTTAAGCTTAAATAATGCACACACACACACTCGCATATACAGGAACGCCATAGAGATGGAAAATTAAAATAATCTTTGACAGTTTAAAATATTCATTATTCCTTGCGGCTCTTGACGGTACGTAACCTCTGCTACACTGCTGAGGCAGTAGAGTGTCAGTCAATGATGAGAGGTGGTGGAATTCCGTTTGGAGGGAGTAAATGAAAAGGTACAAAATTATACTCAATGTGCGGTCAGCGCAAAAGTCAGCAACCTTTGCCAGAAGCATGTAACAGCTGTAACCAAATATGTTGTGGAAGGGGAGTATCAACACATTGCAGGTATAATATAATTAATAGTTTGTAAAATGATTATTCTACTCTTCGATAGACTGAAAATCGCATGATGTAGTGATGTTCCTGAGCACTAGACCTCGAGAAACAAGCACTTGAAAAATTTGTTGCCTACTTTTTGGGGCCAAAAAAACCAGAAAGTAAGAAAAATTTAAGACGATTCTTGAATAATTTCACTGTTAAGAGTTCATGTCAACCATTTCGCACCATATGAGCACCATACTGATGAGAACAATCTAACTTGGAAAAATGGGTGTGGCTCCCACACTTTCGACTAATCAGTGGAAGAGAAGACAGGCTTGCTAGCAAATTAAAAATAAGTGAGTAAGTTTCAGTAGGTCAAAGACGAAAGTTGGGATTTCAACATCAAAATCGACTCAAAAAAAGGAAAACAATTTGAAAAAAACCATTTACAGGTTTTTTATATTTGTATTTGAGTAACCGGATACTTAGTAGCTGTCAATTCAGTAGTAAGTAGAGTACTAAAGATAAGTTGGAACATAATTTGCCTATGAATATGGTAGAATGCCCATGAAACATACTACCTTTCACCTGAAAATGTAGGCAAAAGCAAAGTAACCGGTATTTTTTTGGATACCCATTTGTTGCAGAAAACATCTCTTTGCCTCACACTGATGTAGTTTCTCATTTAGTAACTTAAATCATACTAAAAGCCTTATTGTATCAACAAAAAAAAGCAGGAAAAATAATTACAATCGATAGTGTTATAAGCAAAATAGGAGGTGACAATGATTTGTCGTTGTCACTCATTCCTAGAATAAGACTGTAAGCCCTAATATTAATTGAAACATGAAGAGGCAAGCGACCAACAAGTTTTTATTGAATGGAGGAACTATAAAATAAAAACAATGCCCCAAACCTAAGTAACCCACCATTGCATACACGAGTCTAATTACACCGTGGGGTCATTTATAATCTAATAAGAAAACATATACAGACAAACGAACCGAAGAAGCGGCTACTGTCAAAAAGTGTACAAAGATTAAAAACGGGCACATAATTTATCAAATTTACTAAGTGTTTGGTGGCCTGAAGCGGCAAGTAGAGTGTGAGGAGACTTAATGCCATACAAATTAATTTCAGCAAATTGTACAAAGAATTTCCACTTCCTACTTAGTACCAGAGTGAGAAAACAAAAATGAAATTTAGGGGGAAAGGGAAAAAAAGAAACCAAAGCAAAGCAAACCAATTTTGTGTGTATTACTCGTAAATCAAAATCCACGAGACTTGTTGGCGTCTTTTGAAATTCTGGAATTCTTTCATGCTACCGCCACCATCACCAACACCAACACCATCACCACTGCCACTAACACGCCACCAAGACCTTATGAGCGCGTTTAAATAGTTTTGTTGGCCATTTCGTTTTGTTTTTTGTTCAATATAATCTTCATTGCTATATTTGGAAAATCTGTTTACGTGTGGCACGTGGTTTGCCTGCTCAAAAAAGCCACTTGCTGGTTGGCGGTTGAATGTGTTTTATCAGCAAATTGAGCATTCTTCGTGGGTTGTTTTTTTTTAAACCGTATTTTTTTCTGTACCGAGCCAACTGATTTAATTTTGTTAATTTTTTTTCTTTAATCATTCAAAGAATGCTGCCCCCGCTTTGGCTCTGTTCTTACCCAAATAAAAGACACTTGCATAATCACTGGCACAGGTGATACAACTTTTTCCATTTTTTCCACATCCACCCCACGTAAGCGTATGGAAATTTTTCACTGAGTAGATTTTTCACTTGAGGAAAGAAAAACAAAAAACCGAAAACAGCATTTGCCACCGGAACGAACGTAACTTATTTCATCTTCGTTCCTTCGGAGAGGGGGGTGCTGGCGTAGCAGATGAGATAAGTTTTTGTCAGACAGAGCGCACTCACTACCGCCCTCAATTGCGCCCACACTTCAACTGACTGACAGTCTTATTTTAAGTCTTTTACCACTATTGCAACTTCTTTGCGATTTTTTTTGGGTTTGTTGTTGTTGTTGTTGTTGTCGTCGTTGCATACTATTTTTTTTTCTTTTGAATTCTCCTAGAGAGGGCGTGTGTTTGCTTATTTTTCACTGTGTAGTATGTATTTCCATCCTACGATTGTGGCTAGGCTAAATCCTTGACACTGAATGATTAATGATTCAATCATTTAAGAAAACTGCTTTTCCACACAGCATCCTGCAACAACAACAACAGCAATGAATGTTGTGATTGTTTTGCTCTCGTAATGGACTTTTCATTTTCTCTTTCTATCTTTCCATATCGATGGCTCTATCCGTCTCTCTCTTTCACTCGCTTTCTCTGTCACTCTCTTTCGGTGTGTGTGTGTGTGTGTGTGTGTGTGTGTGTGCGTGTGTTTATGTGGCAAGAGATTAGTTTCGATTTCGTAAGCATTTCATTAAAAGTTATAAGAACTTTTTACTCTTCGAAAACTGTTGGCGTTGTGCTTTCGTTTGTTGTTGTTATTGTTTTTCGGTTTTTCCAAAGAAAACTCCCCCTGCAGCATTTTTGACTTTTAATTGGAAAAGTAATGTACGGTAAATTAGGCTTGAGGTTTAGTTCTATTTTTATTTTACTGTATAAAGATATACACTCGACCAGCCCAGGAAAAAATCGAAAACTGCAAACCTCAGTGAGTTTTGTTTGAACAAAAAAAGTCGGGAAAAGTTCAGTACAAAAAAAATGTACACCCCGGAAGGATCGATATGACTCTTTTTTGCTTTAAGTCCTTCTTATTTGAGCCGATGGAGCTCAGAAAAATGAATGTAGAGAACAAACAAAAACGAGTGAGTAAGTTTCAGTCGGTCAAAGCCGACTTATAATACTCTACACAAGAGATGCCCATTTCATAGTACAATTGCGCTAATCTCTCTCTTGCTCACTAAGCAACTGCCATATGGGATCCGCCATCTTGAATTCTTGAATTCCAACATCGAATTCGGAATCAGAGACCGCAAAAACCCCCATGTACGTAGTTTGGAAGTATTTCTCCGGAATAAGGATTCATATCTTCCAAAACACGACTTTCTGTTAGGCGTGATTCCGCCCATTTTCAATACCAACTTCTTCTAGGGATAAATCCCAAGTTTGGGTCTCTTGCTACTTCAAACGTGTTAGCTAGGAGGGCGGACAGACGAACGGAAAGACGGATATGACTAAATCAACTAAGGAGGTGACGCTTATCAAGAATATATATGGGTTTCCATGCCTGACACGCCTCCTTCTTGGTATTACAAACATCAGACCAAAGTGAATATATCCATACCTCATGAGCTGTAGGTTATAACTTATAAGAATCGATGAGTTTTCCAGTTACACGATTTGGGTACAATTTTAAGGCAACAATTATCTGGTCCATATGCACATTTTATAAAGTCTAAACAATATTTTTTCCTGTGCTGGTCTAATAGATATGGTAAATCATTCGGAAATATAGTAAATTGTGATTGCTTAAAGGGGGCGTTGTTGTTGTTGTTGTTGTTGCTGAATGACTGAACGACTGAATGCACGAACGAATGAATGAAGTAAATCCTTTTGGTCGCCACAAGTAAGTAAATTGGAAAACTCTCCCAGCTCCAAGGAAGGTAATTGTAAAATGTGTGAAATTGAGTGGAAAACTTTGCTAAATACGTAACTATGTCTTTGTTTATTGCACTTAAATGGAAAATAAGTCATTTGTAGGTCAAACTAGACTAAATAATTCAAAGTTATTTGCTGACGCTGCAGGAATATCCCCCAATAAATATTGTTTATATTTTCTAATAAGAAATGTATTTTTAGATACAATCTTTTGGCTCTTCTTGCTTGTATTTTGACAGACAGTAAATAATATTTCCTATTACGGCTTGATTTACGCAATTTCCGTAGCAGAATGAAGCTTTTCTGATTTCCGATTTTACTACGACTTCTGTGTGTGTGTGTGTGTATTTTTGTGCCAGCATAAGCAGCTTTTGTTTATATTTGCCGGCACTTAAAACCAAAATGTCAATTGTCAGACACACACACACAACCGCACATATCGAAGAGACAACAAACCGACAAAGACAACATTTTATGGCAACGATCACGTCTGTCACAGTGGCACTAACACCACAATCAAAACCACAAAACAGCACCACCCTCACTCAGTCCAGCAGAAACCACCCACCACCAACAAACCACCACCACCACCACCACCGCTATTAACTAAAAGTATGCAATTTTGTTTAACTCATCTTTGATAGCAATCAGAATCAATCGATTTTTATTGCTTACACTTTTAACATAGCAAATATCTATGAATACACCTACTCTGGTGTGTTCTTCTTCTTCCTTTTTTCGTACACTCGAATTATACTCGAAGTGCAAGCGTAGTTGTAAAATAGCATTAAGACACACCGCCACCACTTGTGCACACACACAGACGCACAAGCACAGCCACTACTTGCCACTGAGCGTACGAATGACGTCAAAGGATGCTGTGCAAGGATATGCCGTTGCTTGTTCGCTCGTTCGTTCGGTCGTTCGTTCGTTGGTTCCTTTCTAGTGGTTGTAAGTTGCAGTGTGCAAAATAAATGCTATTTTGACATTAAGTTGTTGTCATCGTTTTCGTTTGTCGTTGTTTTTTCTTCCTTTTTTCCTCCATTCTTTTTGGCAGTCGCATGTGTTTGTTTGCTAGCTTAGCCGTCTTTGGCATTGTGCTTCGTTGTTGTTGGCTGTTATTGTTGGTGCTACCAATTTCAGTTTCTTTTTGGGTGTTTCTTTTTGCGAACAATTTTTCAAGGACACCCACAGAGTGTGGTGCTATTTTCTTTACTCATGGTTGGTTTTGTTTCTAAAGTGATTTTCGCCAAGGTTTAAACAACAAAAAAAAAAAAAAACGGAAAAAATTTATTGCATACATTTCGGCGTTGACATTGAATTGCATGAATGAAGGAAATCTTTGATTCGAAAAAGCGCTCATGTAAGAAATTTAAATTGAAATGATGTGTTAAATCATCATCCGTCGTGCGCTGGCAAGCAGGAGAAATAACTTTTTTGCTTCAAGGATGCAAGTAATTTGAATATTTTCTCTAAGCTGACGCAAAGAAAAGAAGTTAAACGTTTTGCTTGACTTTTATTTAAATTTAATGGGTGCTAGAGGCAGGCGCATGCTTTTACCTTCAATTGTATTTAAGGCCATTTGAATTATTGCGGGCAAACAGTAAGAAAGTTTCCCATCCTTGAATAGTTTCGAGTGCAATTATGTGTGTAGTAAAGTTATTCGTGGAAAAGTTATAAAATATAAATTATATTTATTGCAGCCACACAATTTCCGGATTCGAATTGTGGTGGATTCTGTTGGAAAACAAAATATAAAAATGCTTCATCTTGATAAATGCATTGGCTTTCTCAGTACTTCATTTATTCAGTGAATATTTATTATAGTCACAAAAAAGCAAATAGGGAATTATTAGCTATGTAAACAACAAATTTTAAGCATAATTTTTGGTTATCGTGCGTTATTGTGCGCATATGGTGCGAAAGGTCAGACAGCTTCACAATGACACCGTTAATGTTGAACTATCGTCTTTAAATCATGGAACTTTATTGTTTTTTGCCCCCCAAATTATGCAACACATTTTGATTTGCATATTAATACGCTCTTTTATATGAATTTATGAATTTGTTGCCTACTTTTTGGGGAAAAAACTAGAACGATTTATAATGGAGGCTTTTAAGTCGATAGTTCAATAATTACGTTGAGTACCATTAGGTAACAAATGTGCACGGGAAAGTCGTAATTATTAAACTACCTATTGACTTACTGGTTTTCACTTACTGGTTTCTTGGCCCCTAAAAGTATGCAAAAAATTCTTAAAACCCTAATATGGTAATTACTCAAAAAAGAAATTCGTTGCATAAATTCTGGATGCAAACAAAATTTAATGACATATTTTAAGCTAAACAAGTACTGGTCTTCAATTCCGAACGAAATTTGCACGATGACGTTGCATTTATTGAGTTATTGTCTTAAAATTTGAATATTCAACCTTTTCTGGCATCCAAAAAATTTGCAACCAATTCTTCAAAATTAAAATATGACCCGCTGGGAGCAGAATGTTATGTGAATTTAAAAAATTGCTGCATAATATTTGGGGCCAAATAAGACTGTGACCTAAATTTTAGACAATTTTCGGGTTTTTGACTCTAAAAAGTATGCAATCAATATTTTAATTCACATACAAATTTATCGTTCTGATTACCTATTGGCCAACCAAAATTGACCTACAAAAAGGTGAATCGTTTCTGGAAATGTCACTAAAATAAACTTTTGTTGACTTCTATATGAAAATTTGGTATTTCACTCTTAGGGTTTCCATTGTTTCACCGAAGTTGTTGTATTTGTAATACCAGTCTGACAATCGCCATGGTTTTTTCCTCTCGATATTGTCATTGGGATTGGTTGGGACACTTGTATTTTCCAGTCTTTGATTAAATAAATTTCAATGTCCGATATTGGCGTCAGTTGAAATTATGTGGCATGGCAAGACAAATGTAGAATAATGCATGTTTTAATTAAATACTGAACATATCAGATCATGTGCCAACCTGCCAGAGACTATATTTTGGAAAACAGTATGCCATCAATTGAGGAGTTGAGTGTAGTCAGTCCTACAAGGCATAGATATGGAATTTAGCTCAAATTGTAACGATTTCAATGTTCTGGTACCGAACTATTGACTGTCTTGAGAGTCAAGATGCACACCAAACTGTCTTTCAAACCGTATTTTCAGATGTTTGCATTGTTAACATTTCTATCTCCACAGAAATCCCAGACAATCACTTATAGTGATGAACATAACCAAATAAATAATGCAATACATACAAGTATATGCCTGCAAAGTAAATTTGTATTCGCAAATTTAATCATTTAAATATTAATATCGATATGAAGGTGAAGGTGTATTCCATTAGTCAGTTATTCCCAACTTCATGATGAGTATAACTCATCAAAATCAAAACATTTTGCACTGCGGTTGTAAAGCCACATTACCCCAACACACTCTCCCTCTCTCAGTTTGAACGAAATCAAATACATACTTGCCGAAGTACACAATAACAATAATAATGATAATAATGCAATAGAAAAGTTTCTCCTTGTTCGAATTGAATTAAGTCAATTGCAATTAAATTTCAATTGGGAAAAACTAATTCAATATTGAAATTAAATTCGAAAATTTTTGAATTAGTTACTTTGCAAACATAATTTATCAAATTACTGACCGTTTGGGTTTATTGACGTACGTTTATTTATTTGAATTAAAAACTTTTGCCTTAACATAAGCATTGGAGTGCTTCAGTACCTTCAGCTGTAGTTATTGAAACTGCTTACTGATTACGTTAAATGAAAAGTTTCAACTAAACGATAATCAAATAAACAAGGGTGTTGTTGCGTTTACGCTTATGTTTTGATGTGTGTGTGTATGTTTGGCCAACATTTCAGGACTTTCATTTTGATTTTAAATTAACATTTCCATTTGGCATATTTACCGGGGAAACTTTTATTTGTATGTGGTTTAAAAAGGGATTGGAAAAACTTTTCTCAACAACAAATGCAACATATTTAAGCAAAATGAAATTATTAAATCGACTTATGTTAAGCCTTTGACCCTAGAAATCAAATGCTTTAAGTGTTTGACATAAATTTCAAAGAAAAAAAAAGAAGTCTACTTTCAGGCACGTAAGGAAATCAAAGTCCACATATGAAGAGAGTATCTTTCCTTTACACTCTTTAGAAGAATTTGCATAAATTTAATGGGGAACCTAGCATAATTCAACAGAACATGACCTTAATACTGAAATTATTATTTTATATGAAAATTCTACTACTTTTTTTCCGCCTTTGGCGGCGAAACACTACAATTGCTCTGCTTGTGTTGGCCACTTAGGCACCTAAGCTTATTAACTGTTTTTCCTGTTGTACTGAAAATCACACACTAACACACACCGGCATACTCGGCTACACATATGCCGTCAAGCTGTGTTGTAGTGCGCCTAAAAGTATGAACCAGAACTGATCTAAACTCAATTTCAGCGCAACAACTGTCAGTTTTAAGCTGTGTACATAATGTATGCTCCTCTAAGCAAAAGGGAAATGAAATCCGGGCGAAGCATTTTTATATGCAGTAAAAAAAAAAGTTCCGTAAAATTGTAACACTTCAGTGTGGCCCAACTTGTATTTTTTTTTTCGGAGCATTTCGCTCTTGCAAACGGGTTTGTCTGTTTTTGGCTTATCTTGTTTTTTTTTTTGTATTTATTCTTTTTTTATATAAAATGTTTGTACCCTACACCGTTGGGAGTTAAGCCTTAGCGCGCCAAATGTAAAAAAATAATGTAGAACGTGCAGAGTTGAGGGGAAAGTGTGCTGCGACGGCAGGGTGGCGCTGGAAAATCAGAAGGTGCCTGCAGAGGAAGTGGTGAAAAACTCCATTAAATTGCTTCCGCTTGGCAACACTTTATTAAAAAATCATAAGTTTTTGAGCGTTGAGCACTTGAAAATGGTGTAGGAAATTTAATGCGCAATACAAATACAAATACACACCAGCAGCAGGAGCAGCAGCGAGCAGGAGGAAGTAGGCAACGAGGTAAACAGACGACAAAAAAAGTATTAAAGCTTAACTCAACTCTCTGCTGTTGAAATGGTCTGGAACTTTATTGAGCTTAAAAGTAATATAAAAAAAAGAAACCAAACAACGATTCAATTGAGTTGGAAAATTTGCATATGTTAATTTTGGATGAAAACAAAATTCAAAAACTTTTGCATACTTTTAGGCGTTTACTCAAAACAACCATGGGTCTTAAAATTTAAGGTTCCTATATGCCTTTTCGGATGTGGAATTTTTTTCTTCTTTTAAATTTACATATGACATAGCCTAACCCCTCCCTCTGGCTGCCCCACAAATCATAAATTTCTTCTTCATGTTTTTTATTTTTTAATGCAGTACTTATCTCTAATTTCCAGACGAAGCGTTAAAATTTCCCATCAACATTTATTTTTTGCACATGGCCCACCATAAAAAAAATCTGAAAAATGATAACAAGTTGTGAGCACCAAAACGCCACTCTTGCGGTGTATTTGGTACTCATTCGAAAAGCGTTGAGGGGGAAATTTTATTATTTTGTTTTTTCCTGGATATTTTTCTACAGGAAACGTAAACTGTTTAAACGTGCGCTTAGGCATTTTTTTTTGTTCATTGCCTTCTTTCTTTCAATTTCAATTGCTTGTAGTAGGTGTACAAACATTGGCCAGCACTAAACCAACAGGGGAGAAATAAAATAATCAGAGTGTTGCCATTATTAAGGCCGCAAATGTCATTAGAAGAAGAAGTACAAGGCGGAAAAAAAATATAAAAAATCAAGGCGAGTGGAATATTAAAATGAGAAATTCTCGGGTGTGCATAGTTTTAAGTTGAAAGACATTAGGGAAAAATAAACAGTCATTTTCATAAAGTTTTTTTTTTTTAAATAATTGTGAACTTTTAATTAATTTTACATTTTAAGTAGCAGCCACCTGCACTTTCAGTTCTTCTACTCCTGCTCAATACCATACAATGGTTCTGCATCATCTATTAGTGTTGAAATGTTTAACCTTCAAAGTCAAACCTAAATGTCAAATGCATACAAAAATGTTGTACGCATAAATAATGAAAAATGAAATTCCCCTGTGGCGGAAAAAATCGAAAAAAAATCGAAACAGAAAACCAAAAAACGAAATTTCACTGCACAAAAATGTACCAAAGTCTGACAATTGTCATGAATTTTTATTGCCACTCACATTTATGCTGTTGGTGCTGCTGTTGTAGTCGTTACTGTAGCAACAACAATCAGAAGTTGCACACGAAAGGGGAACAAGAACAAAAGCAACGGCAACGGCAGCAGCAAACCCAAAAGACACACACAACACACAAATGCACAGCAGCCATTTTTATTTATGAGGTGATTTTAATTATGCGATGGAGCACATAAATTCCAAAATGCAACACTGAATGCAGCAGGGAATTATTCTCTGTCTTTCGTTTTTCTTTTTGTGTATTTTTTGCATTTTTTATTGTAATATTTTTCTGCTTTGTTTTTAGTGCACACACACACACACACACACTCACACACACCACGCCCCACTGTCGGAAAACAAGAAAAATAAATGGTAGTCGGTTACTACGATTACTACTAGTCTGTTCCTAGTTGGTTTCGGGTGGAACCAAGAAATCGAGTGTAGTGGTGCAGCGGAGTAGTGCAATGAGTGGGAAATTTCGTGTGGGCCAAGCACACAACACATAAATAATATTTATTGGGCTACAGTCGGTTGTTGTTGTTGTTGTTGCTGGTGTTGGTACTGGTACTGGTGCCCCTTTGCAGACATTTTCTTTGTTTGGCAAATTTTCGAATTTGTGTGAGTTCTGTTGGTTGTTCTTTTCTTTTTTTTGACATTTTGGTTTTCTTTGTTGTAAATTTTTATTTCATTTTCACTTCCTTCCTGGCCGAGGTCATTGTCGTAATTACCTTAACGCGCGATGCATTTAAAAATGGTCGTGTTGACAATAAACCGTACACTTAACATGGACAAAGGCGCAACACTGGTGTGAACGGTAGTGCGGCCACTGCCGCAGCGGCAGCTGCGTCGTCTGCCCACACGTCCGCTTGTGAAAAAGTGCTGCTTTTAATTGCCAATTTGTGCTGCGGCATACAAATGCGGTTTTAATTGCAAACAGTGCTGCCGTTGCTGTTGCTACCATCACCACCCCATCCCACCCAACCCCTCTTTATTTTCTTAATTCCTTTGCTGTAAATGTTGTCGTCGTTGTTGTTGTTGCACTGCATGGCCGCCATTAGGGAAATTTGTAAAAATTTGTTTTAATACAAATTGGGTGCAGAAGAGCTTCTCCATTGAGGGAGTTTATGGCTGAAGGCAATTAAAAAAAAAAAAAATTTTTAAACAATTTTAGCAGAATTTAAAAAAAAAAAATGTTAATAAATAAAAATTTAGAAAATGATAACAACATTAAATTAATGATAACAAATCATAGAGACAACTTTCTTTGCTATCCAATCTTCCAGAGTACGCGGTGTCCTTATAATAATGCTTATTCGTAAGAAACAAATCTAATAATGTTGCTCTTGTTTTGCAAAAAACCTTTTAATCGTATCCAGCAAATAAAATGTTGTGAACTTTCTTCTGATTTTCCGTTTTTCTATGGAACCATTCCTACATAAAATTCAACTGTCGTTTTGTGATTAGAAAGTGGAAATTTGTATATTACACTAACTTAATATGTTCCGTGAACCTTCCGCTAACCACCCGTGGACTGTGCGGTAATGAATCAGTCTATCATCAATCACCCAATCAATCAGGACAAACTCGTTTACATTATAGATTATTAGATTATTTTTTAATAATGACTTTCATTGCTTCGTTCTTCCATTTTCAAATTGCTCCTGTTTCGGATTTTAAATCCGTTGCACTTTGCGTTTCCTTTTGTTAATTTCTATCCTGTTTCCTTCCCAAGTTTGTTCCAATTTTATTTGGTTCCGGTACGTTTCAAATTTCATTTAAATTCTATATCCAATTTATTTCTGTGTACTTTCTAAGATTGTTCTATTAAATGCTATTATTTCGATCTTACTACTCCTATTCCGATCCGGAAAAAATGTGTAAATAAATGTCATCTAAATCGGTTTAATATTTCTCAAGATATAAGAAAATCAATAAAATTCGCATATAGGGCGGATGGATGAAAAAGGCATATAGGGACGGATCTTATCCGATATCTATCATATTCAATACAGTCTAAATACAAAAACATAAGTGAAATGCTGGAGTTTAAAATTAACTGCACAATAGATACTGCAGGTAATTGTCACGCAAAATGGCGGGTAGACAGTCTTACTGTCATGGCTACACTCGTATCGTCTAAGGTTATGGAACTATATTGTTCCATACCTGCCAAGCTTGTTTAGACGTTACATAATACTTACAAAATACTGTGTTCCATACAAAGAACACACCCTTGAATACTTTGTGTGCAGGGAATACAAAAAGACAGTACAATGCCGGGTTAAGAAAATTTGAAACAGGAGAAGGAAAGTTTTCAAGGCATTTGAGTACATTTTGACTGTCAAATAAATGCCATACAAATTGAGAATGAAAGCCTCCAGTGGCAAGTGCTTTATTGTGCATAGAACGCAAGGTCGTTGGTAGGGTTTTCGCCTTTTCAGGGGCATATAGCATTCTTGTACATACGTGTGCAATATACTTATGTACATAAATTAATCAAAACTCAGTTGCAAAAGTTAATTGGAAAACAAAACATTTCGCATCAACGTGAAAAATACTCCGTTCTAGTATTCGCACATGGCAACACCGCAGGAATAAAAGTCTTGAAATGAAAATTTGCCATAAATCACAGCGTTTGATATCCGTGTACTTTATGCCACTCCCAGGGCAACCCTGTGCTTGTGCTATACGCCACCCCGTGCACGAACAAATCAAAAGCGAATTACTTTTGTTAAAAGAAAGAAGAAGAATTTCCAACTTCAATTTGAGTTTTTTGTACCACTTTTATATGAATTCCTTTTGCACTACTATCACAAGAAATCTCCCAGGATCAGCGGTAGCAGAGCGTCTTTCATGCAGCTGCAGCATGCTGAGTTTCAGCTTAGCTCGCATTACCGAACGAAGCGACTAAACCGACATATTTGTGCCGCCATATTTGTTTGCTTATAAACGTTTTTGTGTTCCGTTCTAGGGGGCGGCTGCTGCATCGGCGACGTCTTCGTCTTCGTCGTCGTCAGTGCGATATTATTTATGAGACGCGAGCGCAGCAGCGTATTCCGGAATTAGAAAACTTTTCAGCTCAGTTCATTTTCGTATACACGTTGTCGTTGCAATTTTTGCAACGTGCGAAAGGGGTGGCCGAAATGTGTGGGGGGTGGGGATGCTGTATGACCAGTGGAGAGTGTTTGAAAAGTTATCATTGCATTGTGTTAGAAATATTTTATCTGCGAATTGTGAAGTGAAAATGATATAATGGACTTTTCTCCTCCACTTCCTGCCAAATATAATATTTTTTTGGATGGACCTCTCGGGGGAGAAATAAAATTGTCTTTCGCAAAAACAGAAGTAATACAAATTTTACTTCCGAAATTTGACTTGCAACATTGTTGAATATTAAAATGCTGACAATCAACAGATTCGCAGTTGCCGAAAAAAGCGTTCACTGCAGAAATTTGCTTATATTATTAAAATTGTAGAATTTTTCAGTCATCTCATGCACACTGCTGCACACATTCACTCACACACGAGTGCCTGGCATCATCGTTTACATATGAGACGATGACAATGACATCTTCTCTTCCCATTGTGTAATGGGATACGATGTTCTTATGCTTGCACTGCGAAACGCTGTCAACATTTATTGCACTCATGCATTATGAAGTGACATTTTCGCTCTGCTCCGTTCGTTTCGCTCACGCCCGAAATGCACACACAAAAGTATGCAAAGATTTATTTTTCTTCGCTGCATTCGTGCATAAAATTTCGCGATTAATTTGTAGCGACAACATTTTGTTTAGTGTTTCATGGTAGATGTATGCCGTTGCCGTTGCCGTTGCCATGTTGTTGCTGAGGGAATTCTCATCATCATCAGCAGCAGCAGCAGCAGGACAAGGAGCCGCCGCATACTAGTAGTAGTCGCATAGTCCTTAGAAGAGTAATGAAAAAAGAAATTTCAGATTTTTCTTAACAATTTAATGCATTTCCATTCCCGCCGCCAAACGTCGCCAGATTTGAAGTGGTGTTTCTGTTGGTACTGCTGCTGCTTCTGACGATGTTGGCAGTGGTGGCAAAAAGAAAAACATTAGTGTATGATCACGCACCCTTGAGAGTTTGGAGAGTCTCTTGTTGTGACGTGATGTGTTGATGAGAAATGTCATTATGAAAATGACAATATCAACAATATGAAGAACAACGCAAGTTGCACACACAACAACAACATCAACAACAACAAGAAAAAAACGCACAAAGTACACTTTTTCGAGTTGTTTTGCGCTTTGAAAAATAAACATTTAATGGTTGCTGGAGTGCTCGTGAGAGTATGCCATGAATTCTGCAAGCTTGCAAATGATTTTTGAATTAATTTTTGCAAAATTATGTAAAAAGGGTTTTTTGAACAAAGTTATTGCAAGCCATTATGCGTATTATGTAGCTACGAAGGAAGGCATTATTAATCAGAAATTTCCATATCGAATTTATAGAAAATGGTTTTCAAAAAACTACAAATCAAGCCTTTGTCACAGTCCAGACACGTCAATGATAACAGTTATAATACAGGGTTGCTTGAAGAGTGGAAAGTTGAAATAAAATTGCACAGTACATTAACCAAACCAAAATTGCTATTAGAATTGTCTTGTTGGAACTTTGTTGGGGAAGAGGTAAAAGAAGCGAAAAAACCAGTTAATACGAAAAGTCTTCGATGTTCGAACTAAAGCGGGAATTTGCTGATCTGTCATTGCTTACGTTAAAATGATGCAAAAGGCCAAGCTGACTGCAGCATCTGTATCGCGAAAGTTCAACTATGTCAGAAAGTTCAACTATGTCGATGAAGAATGAATCAAATGCTTATCCTAAGCAGACTGACAATCCAACCGCTTCTGCGGTGGGCACATGGATTTTAGTAGTCTCTTCATAAACGCACTGTCCTCGGCTCCAGAGCGGTGAGAAAGCTCTATCCACATCAAAGTACGATGAAGCGTTCACACAGATTTTTATCTTCAATCCATAATGTCCGCAGACAGATCACTTATGTGACTGGTAAGGTTATTTGGCATTACACCATAGCATGCAGCAATAGATATTGTTGAATTCATTACAAGCAAATGGGCCGCATTTGCGATGAGAGAGACTTAGCTGATGACTACATAGTTTAGACAGGTCTTAGAGTGGAAACGATTCAGAGTTTACTCTGTTCCCACACAACATTCATAGGCTAAAATAGCCTAATGGGCTAGTGGAGGTTCAGCTTCCCATGCTTGCAAACTTTAGTATTGAAATATTTGATGACTCTGAATGCTTGGAAGAGAAAATAACTGACACCTAAAAATATGGTGGGTTGAGTTCTCTTGCCTATGGGGATTTCTCATCAAAGACACCTGGTTCACAGTGCGATAATTGCGTTTATATCTGACACTTCAGGACATAGCTCTTCAAAATACACTAGCTCGGGACCAGGCATAGGTTGTAGGTATTGGAAAACTAAATATATTGGCAATATACCTCCAAAATCTGGAGTTAGAAAAAAAAACAGTTTTTTGGAGGTAAACTCATGTAATTATTTTTTTCATTCTGCCATATGGTATGGAAAGAGCACCTTTAAAACCATATATTACTTGTCCTTCTACGATTAAAAGTCACAAAGATACAATCGATTAATTTTGAAATTTCAAAATTTTTCGACCCTCATTTTGTGACACAGTGCAATTAATTTGTGGGATGTACTGAAAAGACCAGAAATCACAGAGTCATCATCCTTAGCCCCCAAAAGTAGAGTTCAATATTTGTTGCTCATTATCAAAAATCCATAAGAATTACTTCCTTTATAATAACTTAAAACTAAAAAAGATAATTTCTATAATAAACCCACTCCAGAGAATGGCACCTTCCAAAAGTTATTCAACAACTCCTAAAAGAATGCTTTAATTTCCTTACAACACTCTCCAGCCATCACAAGATAATATCAATAAAAAAAACTTAAATGGAAGTTTTGCAATTGGAAAAAACTCTTGTTTCACTGTACAAACTAACAAGACAAAAAATGTCCAAAGAAAGTGAAACAAAACGCTGCCAACAACCAATTAATTTACTGGCAAAACGTCAAAAACTATGCAAAGTATTTAAAACACATTTACTTTAGAACAATTCAATATTACAAGTCAACATCGGCATCGTAAACTAATTAAGTTTATGCAACTTTAAACCAACTTAATCAAAGTAATGGAGACGAGCGAGCGACGAATGAGCAAAAAAAAATACGTAAAGAAACCAATCAAAAACTACTTACATTGCAGCTACTATCAGGCTGTCGCTGGCTGGCTCGTTCTAACATGGAACGAGGAAGCCCACAGAAGAAGCTGAAATGAGAGGAAGGATTTTTCTGTTAGAGTAAATATTATTTAATTAGGGCAAAAGGGAAAAAAATATAGTTTGAAGAACTTTCAACATAACACTTCATTTTTCACTTTAGAAGGAAATTTCACAGTTTATTGATATGAAAAGGCATTTGAAAAGTGTGCGTGCGGGTGTGTGTGTGTGTCTGTGTGTGTGGGAGATAAGGGGCTGCAGATACCTACTCGTACATAGCTAGGCACTTGAGCACAACTAATTAAAAACAAGCAAAACTACAGATCAAAGCGTGGAAAATGACGCTTGAAAATCAAACCGAACGGAAAATGGCACGGAAGAGGAATAATTCAAAATGGCGCGCGCAATGTGTTCGTTCTCCCTTCCCGTTTGGTCTTTGCTTGGGCTGGAGCTTCAGTACACCACACCACTCTGCGCTGATACTCTTTTGGTTTTTAATTAATTTCCGTGGAAAAACAAAATACAAATACAAATGCAAAAAGGAAAGGAAAGAAAAGAAAACCCTCGTCAGATAAAATGATTTCATAAAGAATTCAATACAAACGAACGGCTGCTGGTGTTCTGTTGAAGTACGCAAGAAGAAGGCAATCGAATACGAAACATGAAGTGAAGTGAAATGAAATGAAATGGCCAAAGAACATGAAAAATAAACACCTTTGAAGCGAAGCGAAGCAGAGCACCAAAATGGCGGCATATTCAACGTCCTCATAGTCATCGGCGGCAGCGGCGACGGTGGCGGCGGCTACTCAACGGAAGCGCACTCAACTGCCACGAAGTTACGTGCGGTGCGAACAAATTAAAAATTCGTGCATTTTTCGCCCCTAAAAGCGAAATATAAAAATGGCGAAAAGATGTGAGTGTGTTGGAAGATGAGGCGGAAACGGCACCAACAATAAAAACAACAACAAGAACAACAACAACAACAGCAGCAGCAAGCACTTCAGCCCTAACCAGCAAGCGAGGAAAAATAAACATTTTGGAGCAAAAGTCGGCAAATGAATTGCAATTCGATAATGATTCGTGGCCAAGTGGAGTGGTCTGCTATGCTATGCTATGCTATGGTATGGTATTCTAAGACATGCTGGTGAAGCAATGAGATTGGGAGGGGCAGGGGTGTTTCGGCGATGTGGCGGATTGTAAGTGGCGCGGACGATGAGCGATAAAAATGCCAAAAGGCACTAAAATTGCAATAAAAATTCGTGAAGAAGATATACGTTGATGTTGTTATTGCTGTTGTTGGCATTGTTGTTGCTGTTAATGTTGTTGTTGTTGCCTCTGCTGCTGTTGTTATATAAACTTTATTAAAACGAAGCGAAACGAAATGAGATGAAATCGAATGGAATGGAATGAAATGAAATGTCTGCTTTCGACAGATGAGCCGTGAAATATTTGAAAAGGAACCAAATAAAAAACAATTAAACGAAATTTGGGGCGCACAAGGTAAGGAAAAAAAAAACAATTTTCAAGTTGAACATTTGCCAAAACCGAATTAGAATTTAAAGTGGGGCTTAGTTAAATATTCGCAAGCGATTGAAGGTTGCGGGGGAAACTATTTGGAAGCTTTGCTTTCGGTTAAAGGGAAGATAATGCAATTCTGTATTTACTATGTAAGAAACTGAGACCAAATGTCGTAGAACCGAATAGATGCATGGCGAGAAATCGAACTAGTCTAAACACTGACATGTTTTCCTCTGAGGATTGCCGAAGGGTGCCACTGACTACCTTCCCTTTGATGACTGCAAATAAAGCATTATTGAACATTCTTTTCGAATACTTTTGCACCAGTCCATTAAATAGTTTGGGAATGTTTCAATTGTTTTGAAATTCCACCCATTCTCACCTACATAATGCAAACGAAAAGAAAACTTTGTTATTGACGTGTCGCTCTCTGTAATTAATCACAAACTGCAAATTTCCCATGTCCATTTTAAATTCAAACTATTACGACTGCATACAACAACCACAACAACAGCAACAACAGCGTCGAGCACTTTTTAGCATGGCAAAAGAATTTTAAATCATACCATTAGGCGCGCGAGCACACACAAGTTCGTACAGCAACAAGAAATCAAGAGCAAGAGGGAAAATTGTACCTTACTTAATGCAAAAAACTAATAATAATGAGTGTTTGCTAAACTTTGTCTTCTGCGGACGATCAATTTGCATTGGCAGCTGCTAGACTGTAACTCGACTCGAATGAATGCGCCGCTCACCGCCGCTCCGCACATAGTGGCCGACAATTATTATTAAATGTAATTTAGTTCAACAAGTCTTTTTCTTGTTTATTTTCTTGGCGATAGCGACGATGACGGCGTTGACGATGGCAACGGTGACCGTGTGGCCGCAAAAGCGAAGCTAATAAAATTCAACGGCAATTTGCATGTGTAAGTAAGCGAGCCACCATCGACACGCATATGTGTTAGAGAACTACATACATACATACACACACATACACACATTCACACACATACACACACACACACACACACACACACACACACATTCGCACACTATCAACAGCAAAATATCAACTGAAAATTACCGTAATTTGCGTGGAAAATGGCGACTTATTGTGGTCGCAACGACATCAATGGACGCAATTATCCTACAAGAACCGTACGGGCAGAACAACGAGGCAAAAATCGTTCAGAAACTATAAAAAAAAAATGTATACAAAACGAACAACTCGTAAAAATTACATACAGCGCTTGAAAGTAGACTATAAAAAAAATGTCATGAATATTTGAGTAATGAAAAATAACATAATGACAATATGGCGTTGCTAGTGTTGGCAGTACAAAATGCTCAATTGAATATTTAAATTGCAGCAGCAGCAGACGGAATGGACGAATGGCAAACTGCTGGACAGACGCCGCTCTTTTCAGCGGACAGCAGAAATAATGAGTTACACCGTAAGGGCGGAGCTGTAGACAAACGGAAATGGCACGATACTGTTCCGTTCAGCACCATATGTATATGCGAAGTCGTATGAAGGATAAAGATAAAATTAAAATACAGCAAATGACCATGTTATACGAAATAACGGCAAAATTATAGCAGAATTATAGGCGTGCAGTATATTGGCGTAACGAATAAGATAAGTCGGGGTGAACATTTGCTGGAGAGTGAAAAATGCGATACAGCAGCAGGTGTTGGCAATTTATTGAATGATAAAAGTGTCAATTGAAACACTCCAGTGAAATCTTGTGTGGGTGTGAACAAGTAGAATTTATTTAAGTGCCTAATAGTATGCAATATATTTGGAAGTAGGTACTATTGAATGCAAATTGCTATGACGGAATTACGTGTACTGCGTGTTGAAATTATAGAATGTGTTTAGCACATGTGATTTAATAATTGCCATTTGTTTGAAATTAAAATTTGTTGCATATTTTTTGGATGGAAAAAAATTTAAATGCCCATAGGTCAATAATGAAAACGTGATAGTTTAGCTGTCATTGTATTTATTTATATATTAAATGTATTTATTTTATTAATGAGCAATCAAATTAAAATTTTATATAAAAAATTTTTTTTTTCCAGCCTAAAAATGTGCAACAAATTTTGAAATGTTAATTTAAAATTAAATTTTAATTAAATTAAATCTACTTTGCAATTGCAGTCACCAAATAGCTCGACCAAATGAAGCTTATAGTTCCCCTCTGATATATTTCCTATTTACTTTTGTGTGCCCAAAAGTCTACCTAAAAGTAGCATGCTTCAATTCAATCAATCAATCCGAAACTCAGCCACAAAGACGAACAAAGGATAACGATTATTGTACCGCAATTCCTTTTCATTTCCGTCCAAAAACCTTTTCACGAGATAATCGCTTCCAACAAATTTCGTCTCCACTCATAAAAACCATTCATTGCATACTTTTAGGTGCTGTCAAAACCAATTAAACCGCAAAGTAACGACATTTTGCTACGCATAAATTCATTTCATGATAATTTTTATTGCGATTAATACTAAACGCCAAGCAATTTTTATGGCCATTTTTGCGCTTACAACATACACGCACATACATCAAAGCATTAGCACCAACACCAGTGACACAGGCAACAAAAAACAACAACCACAACAACAACGAGGGAAAACAACAGACATTAAAAGCCTTCAGCGTTAGAAGCATTTTTAGAACTTATCTCTACCAGCCAATATGGCGTCTTTTGTCATTGTAGTTGTGCAGTAATAATTTTTTCCATTAATGTCGTGTTGTTGTTTAGTGCTGTTGTTGTTGCTGTTGGTGTTGTAGTTGCTGCTGATGTTCTATTTATTACTTTGGCACATAGTTTATTGTTGCTGTTACTGTGCTATGGTGTTTGGTGTTTGGTGCTGGTGTAGCGGTTGCGCTTGTAAAAATCATAAAAAGCTAAAATCGCGCATTGAACCGAAATGAGAAATGCTCGTTAGCGTAGCTCACCGAAAAGAAGTACAAAAAAAAATAAGAAAAGAAGCTAAATAAAAAATATGAAAAAAAAACACCCAAACAACAAAACCGTACAACCTCCAAACAGCACTTTTGACTTTGCAGTCGCCGCCGCTATGCCACGAACAACAGCTCGCTCGCCTGCTTCAGATTGCAGGCAACATTTTATGCGTTTTGTGGCTTTGAAACATTTTTTATCACATACTTGCAGGCGTTTTAACAATAAAGTGGTTAACATGTTTGCGATATAAAAATCGCGTGCATATCTCCTTTTTGGTGGAAAGAAACGAGCAGCGAAAAACATGAACAGAGAGACAAGGAGCGTGAGGAAGAAAGTGGCGTGAAGAGTTAAGCAAATGTTTGGGAAGCAGTCAAAAATGGAAGGACAACAAAACTTAAATTCTTTTTAAATTTGAAGAAAAGTTGTTTAAAAATAAAGCCAGAGTGCATTTCTCTTGTGCTAACGTGCTTTACTAATCCAAGGGAATGCAATGGAATGGGACCGGTACAAAATGGGGAATGGAAATTATTGATTAGAATTGAAAAATTATCGATAAAATGTCGATAAATTATGGAAAAATTGTTGATAACAAAATCAATAAATTTTCGATAAGATATCGAAAAGTTGTCGAGAAATTTTCAAAAAATTATCGATAACATAATCGATAAATTTTTTAAAAACTGTCCATTTAATATTAAAAAATGGTCGATAAAATGTCAAAAAATCATCCTACCTCTCTTACAAAATAGCCTTAAAATTTCGTTATTTTCCTTTATTTTGAGAAATACTTAACCGATTTGTACGCCTTTTCTTATATTTGATTGGAATAATATGGGAATGAAACTGGATCAAAATGGAATTGGAACAACATTTTCAAATGAATCTTTAATGAAGTAGAAATTGAAATTATCGATAAACAATCGAAAAATTCTCAATAAAATATCGAAAAATGATTGATAAATTATCGATAAATTGTCGAAAAATTATCAATAAAATATCCATAAAACATCAAAAAAAAATCGAGGAAATACTGAAAAATGTTCGATAAAATTACCGAGAGATGGTCTAAGAACGTATCGTACATGTGCAGGGTATTTTAGCTTCGGTCAGACCGAAGATTATTTTCTTACTAGTTTTGAATTTGAATCGGTTTTTTATCTTGTTTTGTTGAAGAATAAGGAAAACTATACAAAACACGTACACACATACAAATGGCCTAAAAGTTCATGGCTATAGTGATTCTGGCCTAAGGGTCACAATCGGGGACTAAGAGATCACAATTTTTTCTTTTCTTTTCTAGGCTTTCCGAAAGTGACTTTCAAACCACGGGTAAGTTAGGTCCCACAGAATCCAGTAGAAATCCATCTTTGTTTTGTTGAATTTTTGTCTTACCAACATTTTCCACTCACTTGTTATCGATTATTTACGCTTAACTTTAAACCGTTAAATTGTTTCAACATGCACACAATCCGACACACACAATTTTCACTTAATTCAAAGAACTTTTACAAATATTTGAGGCCCCGCTCACAGGAATTAATGTTGATAAATTGTGTTTGTGAAAACTTTTATTTAATTTTTTTTGATAAATTTATTTTTTGTTCACTCCGTTCAGCCTGACGTATGCGTAACCTGAATCGCCCCTTAATTGCCTCATTAAACTCGCGCCATTTCGTGCCGTACGCAGCGCTGCTGCCGCAGTATTTTTGCTGTTTTACGTTCGCTTTAATCGCCAATTAACGTAAATGTGAGTTTCTTCGCTTTTCGGTGTGAGCAAATACGCGCAGAAAATTTGCAAAAATCACGCCAATTTTTTCCGTTTTTTTTTTTCGTTGGTAGCAAATTGATTTCGATTATTTTCTCTTTTTTGTTGGATTTTTTTTTATTTATTCTTTTGTTTGGCTTGTTGTAAGACTAATTTTACTTCTTTTTTTTAGGTCGCTTTATGAACTCATGCACGAAATTCGTGTAGTTTTTCATTTATGTGCACACAATTTTCAGACAATTTGTTTACAAATTATAATTTTAGTTTTGTGCGTCCGTCCGTCCGTTCATATGTGGCAGCACGTGCGCGACTTTTTCGAAACTTATTTGCCTCCGCTGTGGGTATTTCGCAATTGTTTGAAATTATTTGCAACTGATTTCGCTCGGAGCGGCAGCAGCGCGCGCGTTCGTATGTGGCTTGCGGCCGCTTTTAGCAGGGCGAGAGTTGGTTGAACTCTCCGGTCTCTATAGTCTCTGGTCGCGGCAATAGCTATAACTATACGCAGCTCACAGCTGATGCCGTAGCCATAGCTGGCCTAGGTCAGGCACACACACACCCGGTTGCGCTAAAATTTTCGCTATTTTCGCCCAAAAAAAAATTGTATGCTCAGCTGGGTCTGTGGAGCACATTAAAAACACAACAACAAGAGAAAAGCACATAAAATGTAAACTTTAAATTATTTGTTGCTAAGGCCGCAGTAGCATGCTGAAAGTATCGTGCTGTCACTGAGTGTGGCGGCTGCGGCTGCGGCTAGAATGGCTCATTTGCTGTGGCGTTCTTTCAATTTAGGGGGAACTTTTTTTCATTTTGGAATTAAATTGTATTGAAATACTTTCTTTTAGAGAATAGTTTGTCGCTATTGGAGGCCGTGAGTAACGTCTCTCTGGAGCACCACAAGTAATAACTAATCATTGGTTGACTTTTTGGCATGAATGCAACGTTGCAGCGATTCATGTTTCCAAAGAATTTTTCATATGAATTTCACACGTATGACCCCTCAGGCGACTACGATAACGATGCGATGACGATGACAACAACGACCCCCGTTGCATCATAAACAATATTTTGAATTTAGCGGAAATTCCGGTTGCAAACAAGTGAATTTTATGTTGCATTTCCGGTAGGTAACAGCAAACCCCCACCACAAAATACAAAACGGATGTTCTTCATCGAGAGCTGGAACCACCGGCAGACGTACAACTTCGACTAACACGAAATTGAAATAACATTTCCACGTTTTTTTGCCCTTCTTGCCTACACACTGAACATTTTCAACACACAAATCAACGAAATATTCGCATCGCGTGCAGTATTCCTCAGTGAAATCCCGAAATCGATTGTAATCGAAACGACGACTCCAAATTGTTGTTGATTTTTTGGCAACACAAAAAAAAATAAATAAAGGAAACGAAATAAATTGAAAACCGCTGAAAATCGACAGGACAAAAAGTCTTCCTCAAAAACCTTTACAACTTGCCCGCCGCCCGCAGTACCGCCAGTAAACATTCAAATTTCCCAAAATAAATCCGAAAGATAAATCGAAATTCTGCGCTTCGTGTGCCGATAACTGATAATGCAAAAACTGTGTTGTCAGACGACTGACTGCCTTCTTCTGGTTGTTGTTGTTGTTGTTGTTTGCTGTAATCTCGTACCTGTCACTTTTTTGTTGTGCCAACAACAACAACAACAACAACAACAACAACCAGTAGCGGCATAACATGAAATGCAACAGCAATCATGCCCTTTCTGAGTTGCCCTACACCACACCACCGCCAACCACTCGCCTCGAAATCGAAATATTCAATCGAGGAGAATTCTGTTGATGGAAAATATATTTTTGTGAATCGCCCAGAATATTCTATTTTCCCAGTCTAATACTCGTCGCGCTTCTACTTCTATTTTGTCAATTTTCGAGTCATATTTTAAATGATTGCATGTTGTACTCAAATGAAATTGGAAAATGTAACGCGACGACCGGGCGGGTTTTTGGGCGGTCGCAACCGAATTCAATATAAAGGATATCGCAACGGTGTCGCGCTCTGAAAGTGATAAATTTGTAATGAAAACATGCGACGGGATAGCTGAAATATTGACAGAAGCAACAACACACAGCCAACACAGCGAACAAATTCCACTTTTATTCAAGAATTTTGGTTATTTTCAATAAAACATATCTTCGCCAGAGCCATAATATTTCACAATTGAAACCTTACTTGTCGCTTTGATTGTGAAATATTTTCGCTTGCAATATATGCTCGGAAAGTGAATTCTGGAAATATCGTTACGAATTTTAATTGAATTTGTCATAAATCAGAGGTGAAATTTTCGCTTCAATTTCTCTGAAAATTTATTTACTGGCTTTTACCCACAGCTTCGCCCGTTTGGTATTTGATATTTTCATATAAATGCATAAATGTTATACTATGTATTATTGAAGCAACTGAAATAAAAACAGATTTTGACAGTCATCCCTCTGAACATTCACTACTTAACACCAAATATCACCGATATCCCTCTAATGGGGCCCGGATTAAAGTTCCATACAAATTTAAGGCGTGGCAATTGGCAGATCACACATTTTCACAATCACCCCTCTGCCCATTCACCATTCACCACCCAGCACCAAACCCAAAATTTCAGCGAAATCTCTTGAATAGCACCCGAGTTACACAGCTTTAATATTTTTGGGGCGCGGTAGTGGGCGGACCGCAAATTTTCAGAATCAACATGCTTTCCATTCATCCCCCCCAAACCACATATAAAAACTGCCTGGCCATACATTTTAAATTTTGGCTGCCATATTGTATCTGCCATTTGGATTTTGAAGCATCCTGTGGGAAGCATCCGATGGGAACTCTCCTGGTATCGTTTTGTAGAGAAGTACACCGCCTAAAAAAGAGGGGTTTTTGTAAAGTTGATAGCTTGTATTATATAACGTGTCAAAGTTGTGTAAATCTGATTTTTTGTGTAATATCTTGTAAACGGTGGTATGCACGTTGACCAGACTTATTACCAATCTTGTAGACAATCCAATTTTCTCGTAATAGTAAATTTAAAATATATATTTTCATGAATCAGCCAAATCAGTACAAATGACACTAAATCATTAAGGGTTTCCCTCATTACCCCCAATTTGGATATTTGCGAATCGTTTCTGGGCATTTGAGAATAATTCCAAAGCCTGCATCTTTGCTTAACAAAGAGACCATCCGAAATGACAGAAATTAAATTTCTAATTTCGGCAAATGACATTTTGGTACCGATAACGATATTTAATTTGCGTGGCGGAACAGTATTTTTGTTGACCGAAAATTCTGAGCAGAAAATGAGCCAGTCACCTCCAGACGAAATCAAAGCCAAAAACATTCGATATAATTTCACATAATTTTATTAAAAACAAAAAACAGAAAAAAAAATCAGGATTTCCGATAATTCCATTACATTGGAAACGCAATCGATATAACGACCACATTTTCACAAGAATATTGCGAAATTTTTCGACTACCAATTAAATATTTCGCATTACGTTAAATTATCACAATCACGTACCAGCAACAGCAGCAGCATCTTGGGAATTTTTATCGCCCTGCTCCTTTGGCAGTTTCCGCTTATGGCATCAGCGCGTAGAGCGTTTATTTTCGTTAACAACTTCCGTTCGAATGAGCGTGGTGGTGCGAGTGTGTTGCGTGTGTGACCAACACTTGTACGGAAAATGATTACATCACACATGCTCAGCACACATGCACTTGCACATGTGCACATGTGTGTGTGTGTGCATACAGACGCATCCCGGCAGGACTTTAAATGATATTCCTGTCGCTGCCATTTGGTGTTTAACTTTTACAAGACACAAACTTTATGGACATTCTGCACAGCGAACGTAAAGAAATTTTTACGACCTCTCTCGCGTCGCTCTCCGCCTTGCAGCCGACATTACTTGCGACTTGTTGTAGGGTCCTTGGAACACATCCGGCGGACACTTTGGCATTTCACGTGCATAAATATCATGTTAAATGCACTTCGGAGACAGTTGGAAAAGTGTAGAACTGTCGCGCGCGCATTCATTTGACCTTTTTTTTTCTGCTCTCTATGAGATGATGTCTTTTTTGAGTTTTTTTTTCCCTTTTGTGGAAGTGGACAATTTGCAATTGAAATGAAAAATGTGAAGCATGTGGAGGCCAACAACATTTATTTATTTTTGCAAGAATTCCTGATATGATGTATGCATTCATTTTGAAATTATTAAATTTTTTCCTTTACGATTTCTTGAATTGTTTTTGCTTTGGAAATATGAGAAATGGTTCTATGAGAAAACTCTCCACCCCAACCGAAGAGGATGCAATAAATGGGGGTGCCTGGATTGGTGTCACTGGATTACAGTACTTTTAAATAAAAAAAGTAGAATTTACGAACATTTTTACCTATTTTATTTCATTCATAAAAATTCAAAAAGTTTTAAAAAAAATTCCCAAAAAGGTTTTTTTTTACAGTTTCTTGTTGCAAAATTCTTAGCATACAAAATTCTATTATGCCACTTAAACGCACTTAAGAACAATTAATTTTTCTACCACGATCCCATCCCTCTTCACACACACACACACGCACACCACATTTGGCTGTAATTTACACACTTTACAACACTGACAACGCATGAAAATACCTAAAGGCCAGTAGTGTACTGTAGCTGTAGTGTAAGTAGAAGTAGTGATGTCAGTGGCAGTGGCTGTGGCGGGTAATGCAATAAACCCAAAACAGCACCGCTTGAGGCGGGGAGGGCGAACTCTACAATGGCGAGCACGCTTAAAGGACATCAACAGCAAAGGATTATGTGTTGGAGGTGGAGCGAGAGCGAGAGCGAGAGGAGGATGCTGTATGGCACTAAAATTGAAATACCAACAATGACGAACGGATGGACGGACAGACGGACGGACGGACGGGCGAACTTACCGACTTGTGAAGACCAAGTAAATTGGACATTCTTGAAGAATGTCTTGGCAAACGCCACGTAATGCCACAACTTAACGCAACGGCTACGGAATGAGAATGAAACGATAGTAATGGCAAATACTCAACTCAAAGCCAACGTTAGTGTAGCATAACGTATCGTAAACTCAGTGAGGAGTGTACGTACGTACGTACGTCTTTTTTTTCGTATGCCATCTAGCACAGAACAGCACAGCACAGCACAGCACTCGTTGTCGTCCGAGTACGAGTCGATGTAATGGATTTCTGTTTCCTTTCGAATGGTACCCAATAAAACGTGTAATTGCTTGTATAATGAGTTTTTGTTTGTTTGTTCGTTGCTGTTGTTGTTGTTGTTGTTGTGACTTTTAGTTTACTTACGTAAGCTGGAGTAGGAACTAATACCGGTGGTGGCACATAATGGCGAGGAGGAGGTTGGCTTGGGGAAAAGTAAAACTTTTGCAACTGCTTCTTGCATAAGGACACGCAATGATATTTATAGTTTCGCACTATTTCCATTTTGTTGCTCGGTTGAGGACGACTTGATTGTTGGGTAAGGACAATGTGGCAGAGGGCAATGCAGCAGGCCATCGAAGTGATGCAGTGAGTGCGAGCAAAGTAATAAAAATAAATATCATAAATTTCAATTTTTACACATTACTTCATACTTCCTTTGGCTGCTGATGGGGTGGACGAGGAAGCAAAAAAATTGGCAAAATTATTTATTATTTTTGGCAGTAATTGTGAGAGAAATGAAGTCATTGGAAGACAAAAGAAATTCTTGAAGAATGTAGTTTCTCTCAATGTTTTTTGGGGTACTTCCAAACCCCTACTCCCACCAAAATATGCTTCTCTTTGTTAATAATGTTTCCTCAATACTCAACGCAACAATTCGCAATTCCCAAGGCCCACTCAAGTCATTTGATTGCAAAGTTTCAGTCCAAACGTCCACTTGGGCGTGAGATTGTTTATTTGTTTGTATTTGCATTTGCGAACGTATCCAAACAAATACATGCGTAAATAGGCACACTTGCTCAGATCGGCACACACACACGTACACGAAACACACACACACACACACACTCACGAAGCAGAAACATATTTTGGATATGTTTACATGCGCTGCTAAACGAAACCCGCGGCTGTTTACACGGGATTTGTGTAAATTTACACTTGGGTGTGGGCAAAGTGCGGGGGCATCCCGAAAATTGCCGAGAATCCCAATTGAGGCCTGCAAAGTTTATTGTGTGCTGCCTTTATTGCGTCGTTACTTGCCGCCTTTAAATATTTACATTCGTCGTACGGTCAATTTTTCGGCGTTTTTTGTTTATATTTTCATTTGTTGGCAATAAAAAGAATTTAACAAAAAAAAAAAACCAAATGTTTCCCCATTTAAAATTTGAAATTTTTACGAGCGCATAAGACGGACGGCCGATTGTTTTGTGCCAAGTGCTGCGTGCTTTTGCGAATGTTTTAATTTTCGCAGAGCCACAACAAAAACTGAAAGAAACAAAAATTAAAATTAAAATCGAAATTGAAATTGAAAGCACTTTTTGCCTTTTTGTTTATTTTCGCGATTATTTATGTAAAAATTGTAAAAATCGTGTTGCTTTACTTTGTATTTGATCGTACTTCGTGCGCAACTGAGTTTTCTTGAGAGAACGTGCCGTCGCATTCGATTTGCTGCCAATCAATCATTTTTTTTTCCTTTTCGATTATTGAGGTTGTCAGAAATCGAGGAAATGTAAATTTTCATGTGTTTTTCGAAATGGCGTAAAAGTGGGTCAACATTAATTAAATGTGAAAACGAATTTATGTTTGCACGTTTTTTTATTTTTCAAACTGCAAAAAACAATTTCCATTTGAAATTTTCAAATTGGCTGCGAAATTTTAGTTAACTTTGAGATTTTGGATTGAGAAAATATTTATTCATGCGTAAAAAATATTTATTTAGTTAAAAAAATAGAAAAAATTAACAATATTTATTAATTTCCGATTTGAATAACAAATTTAAAAACCTCTAAATGAATAAATCATTACAATAGTCCCGTAATGGTTGATTTATTTAGAGGTTTTTGGTTTTTTATCTTTGGGGTTATGTGAAGTCAAAAGTCTTCATCGATAAGCCAGCTACTATTCAAGACTTGGAAGCCAACATTACTCGCGTAATTCGCGAGAAACCGGTAATCGAAAATTGGACCCTCCGAATGGACCATCTAGTCGCTGCCTTATTTTTAACAAGTAAATGCCAGAGATTGTTTCATAACAAAAATTCCGCCATCCAGCTCTATTTTAGGTGTTTTATTTTTGGAATATGAAAAAAATATTTTTTATTTATTCCCTGCTATCACTAATTTGATACATAGTTTATATATCGATTAGGGATTTTTTTTTTAACTTAAACTGAATTTTACATTTTTAATTGCAAAACTTAGTCGACACCTTACTAGAAAAATAATCGATATCTTCGGTTTTGGACATCCAAAAATAATTTTTAATATTCGATTGTTAACAAAGTAATTGGTACACCATGTCTGGGTAATGAATCGAATAAAAAAAGTTTTTAATTATCGATTAATTTTCGAATCATAAAATATCCCCAATTAAGTAAAAATAAAAGACAACATTTCAATCAATTAATTTCAGATTTTATATTGGTATTTGGTAGATTTGGTAGAAGAAATTGGCCAATTTTAAATATTAGTTTTCAAAATGAAAAAATATGCCCAAAAATGTTGTAAATATGTAAATATGGATAAGCTTAAGTAACATGCATTTGCATATTATTTACTGTTCTCCTTGTTTATCACAAGAAGTATTAGGTAACAATGTCATCGAAAACATTGCAAGCTTCACCCACGAGGATTCAACATGAAAAAGGTGCGTTTGGCTGTAATCTCAATAAAATACAAAAGCTGCAAATATATTATTCGAAATTTCGTCTGAAGTATTCGTTAAAGAGCTACCACCCGTTAGTGTTCCTACGCCTCTAATAAAACAAAAAAAAATGCAAGCCAACTCATTTCTCATTCTCACGTCGACAACCAGCAGTTCAGTTCCTCTTCGATTATTTAAACTATCCACCACACCCACACACACACACACACACACACAACTTGCGGCACTTTTTACGTAACTATCCAACAGGACAATAGTACCAGAGCGTCTTTTATGGCGCTTATTAAATTTCATTATGCACAAATAATGGCGGGCAATTTGCCTGTGCCTGCTTCCGTCCGACATATTTATAAATACAGTTCAATAATTTAATAAGCTGCAGTTGGAAGCAATTGGCCGTCCCCGTTCGTTCGTGCTGGCTGTTGCTGTTGCTGTTGCCGTTGTGTTGTGACTGACCACTTTGGCGGGGCAATTAGCCAATGTGAAAGATGGTTTTTACTTATGGTTACGTACTACAACAAGGCTTTTCGATTTCAGTGCATATACGATAGCGTATTTATTGCTATGTCGTTTTATATTTTTCCAAAGCAGCTTAATGTGACCAACTTCATTCACATTCATAAATTATTGAAACTGGCAATTTGTGCTGCAGCACACAAGCGCACTCACACTTGCACAAATGCACATTGAAAAACGACAAAACGTAGTACACACACACACACACACACACGCACACATGGGGACATACATGGCTGCTCTCTCTCTCTCTCTCTCTCTCTTGCTTTCTTTCTGTTCAAGTCAAAGTGCTTCCTTGCGTATTTTGTACTTTGCTTTCGTTTCGTTTCAAAAAAGGAAACGGAAATTTGAGTTTGACGTACGTTGCGAAACGAACGGAAGTCGCTTTATGACAGGGTATGCTGCGGTCATTTGTATTTATTGTGTGAGGCTCTGTCGTGCCATGGCATGGGGTAAGTGGTCATATGCACACACACACAGACACTCACACATGGCACTGGCACTGGCACTAAAATTGCCATTCATTTCTCATGTTTGTTGTAACGGACTATTTCTTTTTGCAAGAAAGTTCTATGGAAAAGTTTCCTTTCGTGAAATAGAAAAAGAAACCGGATTATTTATTGAAAATGCATTTTAAATGTTTTAAACGAGTTGCGAATTTTGCGAAAATTGCACACTCGAGTGAAATTGACTAAACTAACTTGGGGAAACTAATTCGAAAAAAATTGCACACAACAACTGCATCAGAGTTTCGGTGAGGAGAGAAAGTTACAAAGCATTTTGTGGGAATTATTGCATATTCTTAGGAGCAGGGAATAAATTGCCAGCGAACGAAGTGGGAAGAGGGAAAAATATAATTAATGCCAATTAAATCTATTACATGAGAGTTTTTGCCATTTGCAAAAAGCACAGACAAGTTACAGAAGAAATGCAAAAAATAATAAACGATTTTTATATAAAAAAAAAATAATGAGGAAATATAAAATGTGTTCAAATTATCATATTAAGTTCAAATGTACAAACTGCTTTGAAGATGAATAATTTGTGCCGATATGATAACATTTAATTTTTTGAAAACAAATAATCTAAAAACATTCTGTATTTAATTTAGTTAATTTGTAAAACAATGCAGTATACTTTTAGGCGGAAAGGAAAAATGTTTTTTTCTATTTGAACCTCCGTGTACCACCCAGCCAATCAGGCTTTCTGCTAGACACCATTTGAAGTCCGTGAACAACCCGACCATAAATAACATTTAATTCGACCCCAGCGACCTTTAAAACCCCCCAAGTACCAAGTTTCGTAAATATAAAATAAGTTTTAGGAATTCCGGCCTCCATGTTAGATCCGCCATTTTGAATTTTCTTATAGTGATACTCGTGTCCATTCCAATTTCTGCAGAATCGGTTCAATCAATCAATCAATCAATCAATCAATCAATCAATCAATCAATCAATCAATCAATCAATCAATCAATCAATCAATCAATCAATCAATCAATCAATCAATCAATCAATCAATCAATCAATCAATCAATCAATCAATCAATCAATCAATCAATCAATCAATCAATCAATCAATCAATCAATCAATCAATCAATCAATCAATCAATCAATCAATCAAACAATCATGGAAAACATAAGATGTATTTTTTGCGCATCCTTCCTGTGAAATTCATTGCAACTGTGTTAGGCTATTTGAAGAATTGTCAAAAAATCTTAAGCAATCACGTGCTAATAGTAGGAAGCCCTCTTAAACTTATATTCAAAGCAATTGTGTAGTTCATAAAATCAGATGAAGAGCCCAGTGACAGTAGTGGCTCAGGCCACACCTTCTCTCCCATTCTATTGCAACAATTGAATTGTTAATTGAGTTGTAATGTGACTATAAAAACTAAACCCCCAATTGCATACTTTTCGGTGCTCAGGATAGACAAATCTGTTTTATAACGTTTCGTATCGTTGCCGCGCACGTATTTGTGTGCGGCTAATTGATTTATAAAAAATTCACGTTGATTTAAGTGATCCATGACCTGTTTTGCTACCCCAGCGATTTTGCTTTTATATCATAGGAGCTACTACACTTTTATGACATTTTTTTTCCTGCTACTACTACAACTAAATACACTTTAAATGTTCCCCGAAATGGCGGTAATTTTCATTAATTTTACTACAATTTCATTAGCTAGCAAATGCGGCATTAAAGACACCACCATAGACAAAAATACAATTAGCCAAATTATATACACCCACAAACACGCATACGAATATCAGGAAACAAACACGTAAGCAATAAAATGGCTCGCGTTTGCTTGACAGTTCGAACGAACGAACGAATGAACGAAAAAAAACACTCAAACATAAGAAATGTGCTTTTTATGCCAAAATAATGTCACATTTTTACTACTTTTTGTGTGTACAAAACGTACGAGCGAAAACGAATTTATTACACCCATCCACACTCACACACACACACTCTTATACTACGTATACTCACGACCGACCATACAAAGGGGCTACCAATACAATAGCAAAATGAAAGCACATTTGGCACACAAATACATAAATTATTATGTAAATCAATTCATTTCATGCAATTCAATTAAATTTCTACCGAAAAAAAGCAGAGAATATACTAGAGAAATAAATACAACAAAAATCCTCTGATTACACCCAAAACAAAAAAGAAGAAAAAATATGTAAAAAAAAAAACCAGAACAGGAAAAGGAAAATGAAGATGTACAACAAAAAAAAAAACGGAAAAAAAACTACAACAATGCATAAAGATCGAACAAAAGCACCAAATTTCTCTCCATTGACCCTAATTTTTTTATGTACGAATGTTTGTGCTTTATGCCACTCGTATGAATGTTCGAACGTCCCTTTTATGTACGTATACCTACGTATATGCTCCTACTCGAAAAGAATCGAAAAGAAACGAATCGAATCGAATTGAAGTGAAGTGAATTGCTGCTGGGCTAAAACATGTTACAACAACAACAACACCAACAACAACACCAACAACAACGAAAGGAAAAGTACGACAAAATATTTCCAATTACCGTTTAGCATGTATGTGTAGGTTTGTATAAATTTGCCATGTGAGCAAAATCAAATCGTAAAATACACACACTAGCAGCAACAAAAAAACATACACAAAAAAGGATATGTATGGAAGGAAGGGCGAGAGCAAATTTATACGATGAACAATTTTAATTTCTAAAAATACAAATCAATGTACAAGCACAAATAAAGACGTACAAAGGGCAGCAAAAAAAATCGCATTTAATGGCGTTTGTATGCTGACATTATACACAAGAAGCGAGTAGTTAGTGGACATTTTAGCCGCGAGCGAGGTTCGATTTCCTCAGAAAAGGATAAAATATATAAGAGTATACGTTTGAACAGGTTGTCTGGGGGTAGAGCAGAATTTAATATTGAGTAAAAGAATTTTAAAATTGAATGAGAACAAAAATTTACTTGCAGGAAATTTAATTTGGTAAATTCTGGCATATTTTAGGGCGTTCTGCAATAATTAATTTTTAAATAACAAAAAAATTTTAGGGAACAAAATATCATAAGCAAAGTTTGCAGTTTTAAGAAAAAAAAGTTTGTTGCATATTTTTTGGGACAAAAAAAATTATAAAGGGGTTTATGTTACAATAGCAAAATAATTACGTTGTTTTGTGTACCTGTCTGTCACTTTACAACTTATGTGCACAATAACTTCGTAATTTTGCCACTTTCCGGCTTTTTGACTCCTAAAAGTATGCAACAATTTTTTTCAGATCTTAAACATATGATAAGTTGCTGTAAAACAAAATATAAATTTTCTTTGCATATTTTTGGGATGAAAATATTTTGAATGATTAAATTGGGAAATTGCAGGTATGTACCCAAGAACCGGTTCTGGTGCCACAACCTTTTCAATTCAATTCAAACCGGAACCGAAATCGATATTTTTTTCAATCTGAAAACTGAAATCGGAACCGATATTCGTTTTGGTTCTAGTCCCTGTTTTTAAGCGTTAAACTTTGTATCGCCTCCAAAAAATATGCAGCAATTTTTTTTTATAATTTTACCTCGTCTTGATGATAAGCAGGACTAATTTTTATATGGGTCTAAGAATCTGTGGCATACCTTTTGAAGCCAACAAAAATGGGAAACCCAAAAAGTATGCAACGAAATTTTTAAAACCCGATAAAAATCACCCCTGATAATAATACTGCTTTGTGCAATATAATTCTGAGGATGTGATTAGTAAATTCTACCTCATTCCGCTGACATCATTTTCCTTCACCCTCGTAATCAATCTACTTTACCCTTTACATTTTCGAATTTAAACATTTCAAATAATAAAAAAAAGTTTACTTGCTTAAACTAATTTTGAGCTAAACACATTTGCTCGCCGCAAGAGTGCACAGTTATCCATCTTCATAGCAGACTACAAACGAGTCTGCTTCTGGGCAATGTCGTCCTTTGCGGAGACCGTCCGTTCGTTCGTCCGTTCGTCTGACAACTTTCCGTCTTTCCGTCATCATATCCGCAATCGAACATATTTTGTGCATATGGCAGAAGAGTTACCGCAGGGGTATGGGCACACACATAACATGGCACGGTAGCAACTAAAGTTTATGGCTTAAGGATAAATTTTGCTAATAAAAAGTTTCGAAAACCCAAGCGAGTGGCGATGATGTTGGTGAGAACGCGGTAGATGCTATGATGACGTTGGCGAGGAACGAGTAGTCCAAAAAACCAAACAGAAATAATAAAGTATAAAAGGGAAGTGAAATGTGAAAAATACACTTACACATACAACAACAAAATAAAGTTTTAAAAAATTGCTTAAAAAAAGAGTTTAAATTACGAAAAATAACACGCTGCTGTTGCTCATTAAAAAATATATGTAGGTAAATGAAAATTTCATCATGTTCATGTGAAACTTTGGGGAAAAGAACACACGAAAAAAATGATTAAAACTGAAACAAAAATTTTTAAAAATACATTGCATATGCGCAGGGGAACTTTTTTTATGTGTTTTTTTTTGTGTTAAATTTTATTTACCACCGCGATGACGTTGATGGAGAAAAAACGAAAAACTAACAAATTTAATGTGATTATTTTTACACATGCTGGACACATTTACTAATTTATTTTTTTCCCCACCATACGTCCCAGTGTGTTTTACAAAATTGCATTTTTGCGGCGTAATTTAATGAAAATACAAAATTTGATTAATTTTTTTTCTGCACGCCCCAAAAGCTCGCAACGAAAAAGCAGAAAGGCATGGGCAAATGAGTGAAATGTCAAAAAAAGTGATTTGCACTTTTAGATTGAAAAAATATTCAATTATAGTAGGGCCAGGGACAAAAAAAATTCAATAAAAAAAAGGAATTTCGTATTAAATGAAAATGTAATCTTTTGACAAAGAGTGGGGAGGAGGGCAAAAAAAAGTGTCTACCGGATAATATCAGAGTAAATTTGTTTATTCTTTTATCGAATTACATTTTGTTGTATATCGAAAAAATGTTTTCTCATTTTAACAAATATTTCTGTTAACGGAAAATTGTATTTGAAAACAAACCAAAAAAATGTTTAAAAACATTGTTGAAACGTAAAAGAGCTGACAAGAGATTTTTCAACTTTGTTTGCTGTAAAAACATTCTGCTTTAAAACAAGTATATGAAAAAAAACTGTGAAATATAAATAAATTCCCACACACACACACACGCGAAAAAAAAGGTCGGAAGTGTTGCCATTGGCAACAAATTGTTTGACTGCTAACAGCGTTAACATCAGCGTATGAGCAGCTGTTTGCAAACTTCTCACTCAACACAACTCACGGGCACCACTGTTCAAATGTGAAAAGTTTAGAAGCAGGAAACGAAAAAAACAACAAAAAAAAACGAGAAGAAAAAAACAACTCCTGGCTACAAAAAAAAAAATTAAAAGAAGTGCAAACATTCAGTGTTGCCAACTCGAATGCGGCTAATTAGTGAAAAATGATGCATGCATATATTTCCCCAGCATTGAATGAGGGGTTACAATACAACAAAAAAATATGCTAAAGTGAAGTTGTATGGAATGGAACTCAAATATCAGCAACAACAACAACAAACACACACACACACTCGCACACACAACAATTCACGGCATAATTCCGAAACTTTTGTGCTGAAACTACTGACAAACAACAACAACAACAAGTACAACAACAGGAACAACAAGAACAGCAATAATAGAAACAGCTGATGGCTGATGCATGCATGTAGGTATCGTCACTGTCGGCGTATGAAGTTAAGCAACAGCAACAACAACAAAGTAAGAGCGCAATGAAGCCAGCTACTAATTGGGTTTGAAACTTTGACGAACACGGAAATAACATGGCTGATGGCTTGAATTAGTTTACGGAAAAGTTTATGGAAAGCGGCGGAAAAAATGGCAACATTTTTTGTAATTGACAGTAGGATACGAATTTTTTTTAATGACAATTTTTTAACTTTCCGAGAAGTGAGCAAAATTAATTTACAGACACCAAATTTTTTTGTAAGTCAAAGTTTTACTTGTTAATAAATTATTTCTTTTTTAAAATTAATTACAAAAAAGGGTTTGAATGTTAATTTTTAGTTTTTTGTGTCCCAGCTAAGTTCTTTTGGTTTGTAAAATGCCGCTGGTGGACATTTTAGTTTCCAGTTTTTATTGGAAGGGACCTATTCTCACCATTTTATACTAAACTTTGTTCCAGACAAAGTGATTCCCTGATAACCTCATGGAGAGAATGACATATGCTGAGACTACGTCTATAGCATTGACAAGATTTGCTTTAACACAAGAGTAGTCTGTGATTCATATTCTCAGCGTGAAAAGTGGGCATGGCGAGTAGGTGTTAAGGTCAACGAGAACAAGACGAAGTACTTTGTGTCAACGACTAAAAAGTACAGGAGCAGCAGTTGGTGCCTGGGGCAAAAACTTTAAAAATAAAGTCAGGTTCATTGTTTCGAGTTCCCCTGCTCCACATTCCAAACTTATGCTTTACAAGTCCTTGATCATATCCATCCTGCATCCGGAAAACAAAACCGGTTGTGACCACCGCATTTGGCCTGTTGCAACAACTACTCTCTGTTGTGCAAACATATACCTTCAGTTGTTACAAGAACTACCAATATATTTACATTAGCAACTGAAAGTAGATGTTGCGACAACCGACAGTAGATGTTGCCTAAACTGAATGTATATATTGCAAGAGCTGAAAAAAGATGTTGCAACAGCCGGAACATTCAGTTGGTGAAAAATCTGCTGTCAGAACAGGTTTTGTTTTTCTATGGGTGACGAAGGCTGGACGATGACGACGAATAATTAAAGTTTGATCTGAATGGTCCTATCTTCATTAATGGTGAAAGGAACATCAAGTTGCCTGACCCTGACATAGTCAGATGCAACAAAAAACGTATATGATGGCTGGATCATGCCAAAAATATAGCCTCAGTCAGGGGGCTGTTCCTATTGACGCCCGGAGGTGGACAATGTAAAATTTACGATATGGTCTGCACTTGAAGCTTACAACTGAGCTAGTGGTGCATACCAAAGGCAGTTGTAGTAGATCTCTGAACGCGGAGACGAGTGAAATTAAGAAAATTCAGAATTAGGTTATGCAAATTCTAATGTGCCTGGCCTCTTCTAATTCAGAGTTTTAATTTCAAACCAAATGAATATTAAAATTGTGGATTTCCCAGACCTTTGAACTTGTCAATATTTATTTTCCAAAAAAATATAAATTTCGGATATTTGTTGACTTTACGCATTTAATTTATGTGTGCTGACTTTATTCCTGTTATTTTATTTGCCTTACACATTTCGTATGTATTCAGTGGTTTTACAAATAAACCGAACACAAATTGCCGAATATCACAGAAGCCATAAATGCATGCGAATGCATATAAATCACAAGCCAAAATTGTTATTTCACTACTAATTTGCCATATTATGTAAATAGAAATTTAACAAATCAATTGCAAAGCAAATATTCAAATACAAAATGCATTTGTGTGTAAAGTACACACTCCATTCACACACACAGACACACTAATGAACAACAACAAGTCAAACACGCTTTCTGAACCCACCCACTAAGTAAACACAAGGAATCTATATTTTGAGTAAAGCTGCAAAGCCTCAAGCTGAAAATACACAAAAAGATGAAACTTCTTCTTTTTTTGTTGTTGTTATTATTGTTTGTTTTCTTGCGGATACTTTTTCTGCTGTTCGTCAACTCATTTCAATTTAAACGCTCACCAATAACACGCTTTTCCAGTGAATAAATTTACAAAAATTGATGCAATGCAGGAGTCAACCGTTCTGATGAGAACGATTCGGGGCAGACGAATCCGTATGTCGAGGAAAAAATATGCATAAATGCTAGCATACTTTCGGGCGCAATGGAATTTTTTTCCACTAGCGGGCGAATATATACATTTTTTTCTTGTCTCTTATTTTGTTGGCTGCTGCTGTTGGTTCGAGTTGGCATTTCACTGCAGTTGCTACCGCACTGTAATTCATTACTGTATGCAGCAGTGAATGACTGCTTGAAGTATTGCCGACAGTACCTGAGTGCCAAAAAAAAAAGGGAGAATACTGAAAGAAAGTACAACAGAAAAAAAAAGAAGGAAAAGGAAAACTACAATGAGGAAAGCATAAGCTGCCGGGTTTATTTCCCTCAGAAGCGGCATTCACCCGTACGCTACACACTTATTCGTTGGATTTTGCAAGTTTCGAAGCTGTCGAATGTTGCAGAAAGTTTTTCTCCACTTCCTTTGCAAAGAATGTGCGAGTATGTGAATTGATGTGTATGCCTCGTGTGTGTGTGTGTGTGTGTGTGGTTTGTGTGTGTGCGTTGATAAAGTTTTACACAATCGCACGAAATTGCACAACCGAAATGACTGAGTATGTGCCCGGGCATGTGGGTGTATGTCTGTGGATAAGTGAAGTGTGGATCCATTGCAATGAGAGTGATAAAGTGATTTCCCTATTTTACCCCCCCCCCCCTTGTACGAATCGGATGTGTTGGTTGGGTTGCGCAAAACTTTTGCTGCTAAAAAATTTCACTTCAGTTTTTGAGTCAATTTGTACAAATTATTTCCATTACATTACTTGTCTTCTTCATCAACACTCTCGTACAGACATGCATGTCTGTAGACTCGTTCGCAAGTGCATTTTTCTCGGACAATATGCTGCGCATTGTGAATAAGTGCCTTGGTATAGCAGGGAAATGAAGATGACTTTTCTCGTATTACGTTTTTAAGAAAAATATTAATTTTGCTACTCCCTTTCTTATGGAACTTTGACTATTATCCACGCTATTCAGTCATTAAATTGATAAAAATATATACTAAAAATAGCAATTGCATTTCTGTTTGGACTTGATTATGTTCATAGTGTGTGAAGACTTGGAAATTCACAAAAACTAATAGGGCGCGGACAAGTGAATGATTTTGGAAATTACAGCCAAGAATGGCCCATGATGACTACAAATACGCAAGAATATATTATCCAAACCAATATGACAAAGGCTGCTAAAAATATGAATTTAAAAATTTATTGCATACTTTTTGGATGAAAAATATTCAAAATCCAAATTTCATGACGATGGCTCAATAATTAAGATGGTATCGGTGGAACCGGTATATCATTGCACATGATATTAACATGAAAGCATTGTAATAATTGAGATAATGACTTAAACTATTTTTTTCTTCCAAAAAATATGCAACAACATTTTTAATTCAAATTTTTACTTGCTCTGTTCATTGAAACCATATAATACGTTAACATTAAATTGAATTCCAACAAAGCAACTATATTTTCTGCAACTGACTGCCACCACTTACTGCTTGTTTCAGGGGTTTTTAAGAATCACAGCTATACACACTAAAGAGACTTAATACAGGTAAAAGTAAGTAAAGTATTTCTCATTTTAGCCATGAAACATGAATATGCACAATGCCAAAAAGTATGCAACAAATGCTTTTTGTGAAGTGTTCTTAATTAAAAACTTCTCATATAGACTACGAAAGGGAAATAGGAAATTTTGCGGGCGGAAAGTATTCTGTTTTGCTTATGAATTTACAAAAGTGCTCAAGTTAATTTAATTTTCCACAAAATACACGCACACGCACACGCACACACAGAGAGGGGAGAGGGAAACACTCAAACATTTTCCTACCAAAAACAGACAATGTACAATTTCAAAGACTTCACTTTTCGACAAAGCAAAGTTCACAAAAGGTATTTCATTCAGAAAAAGCAGCAACAGCAACAGCAGCGCAGCAGTACTGACAGAACAACAAAGGCGAGAGAGATATATAGGGGAGGGCACCGAGGTGAGGTGAGGTTAAATTAATTTAATTACTTACAGAAAATACCAATGGAAGTTGTTCGAGCATATTTGCACTTATATTTAATGAATTGTTGCACAAAAGTAAACCATTTCCACCGAAAAGAAAATAAAAATAAAGAACAGGAAATATGAAAGGAAAAATGCAACTTACAAACACACACACACACACACACACACATACCTCGAACTAAAAATCGTTTCATTTGCATTCAAGGTGCCGGACGAAACAACAAAACAATAAAGAAAAGAGAAGAAAGAAAAAAAACCGAATCATAATTGCTGGAACTTATATGCAACCATGTGGCAACACTGACAATAATTTCGTTTGGGGGATGGCCGAAAAAATTACGCTTGCAAATTTCAAGCACTAACTCAATGCTACAGCGGACGGGTGAAGGTAGTACGTACTACGTACGTACGTACCATTTACCTTTATGAAAATTTCACTTTTTGTCTATTTTGATTGCATACTTTCGGGCGCTAGAACACGCGAGCTTGCGCCTTCCCCCTCACTCTCTGTTCGCACACCAGTGCTGGTTTGTATAACATACACATACCAATTGTGTGTTGCTTTCATGTGAAATCATATTTCAAAAGCAAAGTTGCTGGCATTTCATATTTGAACATTTCCAATTTTGTGTTTTTTTTTTTCTTCTTTTCAGTTTTTGTGGATTTGCTGTGGCAGAGAGAGCATTTCATATATGCAAATATAAATGGAAATGTCAGGGTGCAGTTTTAATGAAGTGTGGACTTGTGTATGTCTTAGTTGGGTATTGTTTTGACTTTTGACAAGAAGATGCAAATATTGCGTTGGAAATTTCGGTGAATTAAGAGATTTTATAAAATGAATATATAGAACTACCTTTCTATACAAAATAAATAAATATAAATAAAATAAGAAAGTAAATCAATTTTAATTAAAAGTTTACAAAATTTCAGTTTCTCTTCTACACAAATCTCTCTGTTCAACTGTTAGTGTTAGTGCATTTCATTTAACCCCCAAAGCAGACAATGACTCACACAAAACTGCTCTAACTGCGAATTTGTTGTGCAACCCCCCCCACTCTCCCCTATCATGTAGTAAATCTTCACACAATAAATCAAATCGAAATACCACAAATAGACACCAACAGCTAAATAAAAAAAATATATACACTACTGCCAAACATAGGCTACAATGTAAAACGGAAAAGCGAATAGCAACCCTTAAAGCCCCAAAAGTATGGCAAAGTAATATGCTAACATAATTCCAGTGGTAGTAGTAACTCAAACAAAAAACCGAAACGAAGAATGGGGCACAGAAAAAACCAAAGACCCCAACGACAAAAAAAAAAAGTAGCTTGCACATCAGCAGCATCAGCTGTTTTCTCGCTTGGTTTTTCCTGCTCCAAAAAAAAAATAAAAATACCAACGGAGGGTATAAAAAGCGGCCAAGCGAAATATCCCTTTTGCTGTACAGTAGAAATAATAGCAACACACACAAAAGCAAAGCAAAAAAAATAAATCAATAAATTTTGCGTTTATCTTATTCTGTGTATATATGTGTGTGTGTGTGTGTGTGTGTGTGTGTGAGAGTATGCAGGAACTACGTTTTCGGCTTGTGTTTAGTAGACAAATATAAATCTTATGCTTAATCTTGAATGGGTTGTGGTAGAACGGAAGCAACACTTTTTTTTTCTTTTTCTTTTGATTTGTGTGCTAGAAAAAAATAACTTGGAAGGGTTACAACAAAGTTACTTACCCGAGTAGCAGCGTTTCGTTGGTTGTTTGTATGAATTCGGAATTCTGTTTATAAGAAAGTTACAAAACGAACGCACGTGACTGTAAATGAAGAAGAGATGAAGATTAAATATTTATTTAGGTGCGTTTTTCTTGTTGTTGTCTTTGGTAAATATATAATATAAAACAAATGGAAGGGGGGAATTAAGAGAAAATTGTTTGATGCACCCAAAAGTAGACTTCAAAATTTAAAAAAGTCCATTACTTCCCGCAAAGCGACAATCGACAGGCCCAACTCTTTGCAATTTTCCTTTGCACTATTCCCCCACACGCTGCTTGGCAATTTCTCTACGGCACCACCCTCGCGCTCATGCAAGAAAAAAAATGACAGCCATTGTTAGCATTTAAGAAAAATTCCTTTTGACATATTTGAACGCATAAGTGTTGCCAACGATGTTGCACAATAGCAAAGTTGTTGACCCTTATTCCAACAAAGGCGGAAAAGGTGGTTGCAAACGGAATAGGTGGTAGGTTGACTGCGGGAAATAGATAAGTTGGTTTGGGTGGACTGTAGCGGCACACGATGATGATGACGATGACGACAACGACGACGACGATGTTATACAAAAAGGAAGTGTTCTTCAAAGAGGAAAAAAGGAACTGCAAAGAAAGCCGACCAACTTGTAACGTTTTGACGTTTGGGGTCACAACACTTTGGTGACGTGTGCAAAAAAAAAAAAAAAAAGATGAAAATATACATGCATACCATACCACATTATGCAAAAGAGCGGCCTGCACAAACAACATGGCAACAAGACAATTTCGCAAAATGCAAAAAAAAAAATGGATGAAAAAAAACTAGGCAGGCGCACGAAATTAAAAGGAAGCTAAGCATGGACAAGATAAAGGAAGTAAAGCACGATAATAAAGCTACTTTATAACAATTGTGACAACAACAAGAACGACAATAAAGAAGCCGCTTCTACTCATTGTACTTGTATCGCTTGCGCTCTCTTTCCTGCTCTGAATCGCCTTTGTGTGTGCCTGACACTTGTGCCTCTCGTCAAAGTGAATTGTGTCCAAGTGAATTTTTCCCTCAAAAAAAAAAAAAAAATAACACAAAACATCCTATTTAAATATACTGTCCGCCTGCCTGCTGCTGTCGTGGCTTCGTTGTGTGTGTCTGTGTGTGTGTGTGTGTTTGTATATTGTGTCAAGAGAACTGTGTTAAATGTCAAAAAGTCAAAAAGCTCACTTTTTGACAACGACCGCACAAAACAACACTTGGCCAGAGGCATTGTCCGCCATTGCAATACACAACACAAAATAAAAATACAAGTTTGCACCTTTGTGTGTGCGCTCAGGTGAAATGCGAACTCATTTCTACGAATGGGCATACTTAATTCTGTTTCTTCTTCTTTTTTTCGTTTTTTTTTTTTTGTCGGCTATTTGCCAGTTTTGTCGTTTGGCCCGCAAAGAAAATAAATTGTTATTTATTGACGTTTTTTTCTTGTCTCTGCTCTTGGCGAGTAGAGAGAATTGTCAGAGGTGCCAAAGCTTTAAGGCAACTTTCACCGTTTGCTGATTCTTCTCAGTCTATCAACTTTAAGGTTTTCGGAATTAATCTTATTTCATTTTGGTTTTCGTTTTTGTTTTTGTTGGCGACTTTTGTTTTCGTTTCTATCGATTAATTCTAGGAATGTCACATTTTTTTCCGTGTAGTTTTTTTTTGCATTTAATTAATTTAATTAAATTGAGTATGTTTTTAAAAGGTTTCTAAACTTTGAATAAGTTGCAAAAAACTTTGTTAAATTTGATAAACTAGTTTATTTGGTCAGAAAAGTAAGACAGAAAGACAGAATGGCAGACATACATGAGGACATAAAAACAAATGTGGATAAATCAATTAAAATATAATATTAAGATAAGGGCAACATTCTTGTTATTCGATAAATAAAAAAAAAGATAGTAAAAAAATTACTGCTTTTTATATTTAAAAAAAATTACCAAGGCGATGAAAAATTAATTAGCATCGATTGATCGATTTTCAAAATGTTTTTCAAGTACATTTTTGAGCAAACCAGACTTGGTCCCAGAGAACTGATAGCATATTCGTGATCAGCGGCTCGGAAAATAATAGAAACAATGTGTAAAAACCTGTTAATTAATTAAACAATTTAATTTTTGTAACCTGAACGTTGGAATTTATTTATTATATTAAACTTTATTAGTTTCTTTACCAATACTTGTTTGTATAATTTGTTTTGGTATAATTTTTTTATTTATGTAATCTCTGTTCCTCGAGAAACATGGACCCTCTACGAAAAGTATACGAAACTTATACGATCCTTAGCGATGAGCTTGATCTCAGTTGAAAATTGTTCTTGCTGAAGGAAGAATGCATTGATGTAGCAGTGATAGTATGTAATGTAGAGTGTCATGCATGAGAAAGTGGGATTAAAGCCTACGTTAAAATTCCAGCGAAGTTTCATTCATGAACATCTTTGTCATTGATGCCTGCTCGCTGTCGAATCGATGACTTTTCTACTGGGGTAAGGTGCAATATGCCTACTGAGTTAACAATATCAATTTGGAACGGGAATGGAAATGGGAATACAAAGTTGAAAAACTAGAGTGAACTATGTATCTGAAGCTGGAATACCCCACACAAAATGACTCATTTGGAAGTATCTCGAACCTCTTTGATATAGTTTTTTAATCGATTTATTTTAGTTTTCTAATCCTATTATCCCATTACTGACAAGTCTGCCACTAAACCAAAAATATGTTTAGTTCACATTTCATTGTAAGAATTTTGATAAATTTTTCTTAAGTTCGAGAAAATTCGATATTTTTCTAAAATGCGAAGTTTAAGAATATCGATACATTTCTTTACTTGTGTGAAAAATTCTTTCGTTTTGCTTAACAAAGTATAGTATGTCAATAAAGGAAATTGTGATCAACCTTCTTAACTGAGGGACAATGTACTTTTTGTAAATATTTAATGTATTTCATAATAATCGTAAAATCCATTTTGATAAATTTATCAAAATTCAATAAAATTTTTTCATAACCAATAAATTGGGTGAAACTCCATAATTCTCTATTTATTTAACTGAAACATGAATTTTATTTCGATCAAAAGAATAATCCATTGCCGTGTGCACTCTCAACAGAGCCCAATTGCATCATCAATTCTGTTCATGACACGCGGCACGCTTAGCTTAAGTTTTCATATACGTTTCCCGCACAGTCAGTCAGGCAAGCAGGCTGGCAGGCTGGCAGATTTCTTTCTTCTCCTCTGCCATGGATGGCACAGAGGGTACTTTTGTCTGTTACCACCTATGGTGGCTTTTATTTAATGCATGCTGCAGCAGCTGCCCGTTGTAGAAAAATATATTGGCAAACGCAACCCTTTTCGAATTCGAAAATTTATATGAATGCTTCCGATAAAATATATGCTGAAAGGGGGTATTTGTCCATTGAGCGAAGAAGAAGAAAAAAGTATGACCTTCAATAAATAATCAAGGTTGTGTTAAAGCCACGGAAGAGAGGCCGGAAGGGGGCGGTTGTCTGAAGTCATTGAAATTTCCAAGTGCATTGATATTGATGTCATTGCTGTGCCACATCTAATCAAAGCATTTTTAAAATAATTTCATCACATTTTCAATTTAAATTTATTCCGATTTCAAGCACTTCAGTGTGCAGCATCAGCGCAACACTCAAACAATCAGCCCACAGTTCGTCACATTTCGCAACCCTCCTCTGCTTTTTTTAAACAGTTTAAATTGCACCGAATTTTAAGTCATAAAAAATAATTGCAAATCTGCGCCTGGCAACAGCAGCAACAACATGACACAAAACAGAAGAAAAAATTGTGTTGCTAAGCGCCCGGTTTTCTCTGTTCACCATTTATGTACGTACTTTTTTTTGGACAGATTTTTTAAAGCTCTTTTGTATAATATAAACTAAAAGGGTGGCACACACACACACATACACACACAGGCGGTGGCTATGCGTTTTATATGCCCTGGTCGCTTGGTTGGACGGTTAGACGGTCATCAACAAGAATCGCACAGGCACACACACTCTCTGAAGAATGGCGAATACAAAAAAAAAGGTTATGCAAAGAAGCAGAGAAAAGTTCACTCAACACTATTTTGCATACGGAAAGGCAAGGCACTAAAATCGAGTGTGTTCTGGCGGCTGGGTAGGAACTTTATACGCTGCTGCTGCTGCTGCAACCGCACTTAAATTCACGCACTTTAAAAAATTAACGTTTTTTTTTTGTCGTTCCCACACACACACACACACACACACATATGCATACCAGAGCAAAAACAGGAGGAGGATTTCCTTTTATTTTTCATAAAAATGGTTTTTCTCCCTCATGTCCAATTTTAGCTCATCATTTTGAGAATAATTTAAGCTGACTGCGAATTTTATTGTGCATAAAAATGCGGGAATTTCGGGCACAATTTTTTTATCTGAATGGCGAATGAAAAGTTTCGGGGGCAGCAAGCAGTACGCAGAGTTTTTGAAATGATTTCGAACAATGTGCTCTGTGCCTCAGCCCATTCGGTGTATTATTGTGTGCGGCATTGATTACTGTGGGGGGTGACAATGACGACGACGACGACGACGATGATGATGATGAGCATCATTATGGTGAAGTCTTTTTGTTGTTGTTATTGTTATGGATGTTGTTGCTGTTGCTGTTGTTTGTTACTGCTGCTGGCTGTCAATTTACGTTTGACAATTGTTTGGATTTTATGTTCCTTCCTTCTACTGTTTGTTCTTTGTTTAGTTGAAATTAAGACACGTGCGGGATTTCCTTTTTTGGTTCTTGCTATTGTTGTTGTTTTGGATGAAATGAAATGAAGAGGCCATTGAATAGGGTGCGGGGGTTACGTACGTACAATAGAAAAGGGTAATTTGGAAATTGCAAAACTTCAGATGCCATCAAAGTGAAGTGCAAAAAAATGCCCAACAATGTAGAGATTTTTGAAAATGTGTGGCCATAATGGAAGCAAACATAACTTCCATTTTACTGTAAGTATAAAGGATGTTAAAATATGTTTCCTTGAATAAGTGCCTACTTACGCAATTCAATGGATTGAGGCGTGGGAGGTATATAAAAATACATACATATTCCTGGTCTGAGTTACATCCCGAAGCGATGTGCCTATATCGTATGTCTGTCCGCCTGTACGTACTTTTTCTAATAGTAACTTGAGCTTTTGTTACTATTGGAATGGGCATAATTCGATGACAACCACTTATACAAAATGGCTGGAAATGTCACGGTCTATGAATGGTCATGTTCCATTCCTAGTCGGGGACACAATTAAATTGGACCGGCATATAAATGGAATCGGGACAACTTTAGAAAATAACGAGGAACAGAATGAGAATAAAACAGAAATATAGTTGAATCGGAACTAATTTAGAAAGAGAAGTGGAACGTAATGGCTTGAAAGCGGAATAAAATGGAATTGGAACAAATCTAGAAAAGGAAATATAATGGATTGGAAATGTAATGGATTGAAAATTGAAATGGATCAAAATTAAATTGCACCGAAATAAAAAGGAATTGGAACCGATTTAGTAAGGGAGGAAACGGAACGGAGTAGAAATATGGAAGGGAATAAAAAGGTATTGGAACAAATTTAGGAAAAAAAAAAACGAGTGGAATGAGAATGGAACAGAAATACCTATAGTGGAATCGGAACACATTTAGAATGGGAAAGGGGACGGAATGAGAATGGAAACGGAATAAATTTAGAAAAGCATATGGAATGGATTGGAAATGGAATTAATTCGTGTCCAAAACTAGAACAAAATTAAATTACACCGAAATAAAATGAAATCGGGTTAATTTAGAATGGAAAAAGGAACCAGCATAAAATGGAATTGAAGTCAATTTAGAAAAGGAAGAGAACTGAATGAAAGAGGAACCGAAATAAAATAGAATTAAAATCAATTTATGAAGGGAAGGTGGTCGGAATGGATTTAAAACGGAATAAAATGGAATCGGAACAAATTTTGAAAAGATAGAAACACTGGAGACAGGGGAATATAACCGGAATAAATTGGAATTAATACATATTCCGGTAAGGAAGGGGAACGGAACGGGAATAGAACCGGAATAAACATGGAAAAGAACGCAATGGCAATAGAAAAAACAAATTTTTCAATTTTGTCTATTTGTGCATTAAGTAATATTGCATTGAAATAGTTTAGTTCACACTGAAATTAAAATATTTACATCTCGAAATCAAACTTTCTTAGTCAATTTTGCCAAATGGACAAAGCAAACTAAAAAAATTGAACCCAGCCAATTAACATTCAACAGTAAGCATTAAATGGAAAATTTTCAATTATCTTTTGTTTTTTTTCACGTTTTCTTCTGCTGACTGACATATCTGACATGTTTTATTTTATTTAATTTTTTTCTGTCTTTCTTCCATCTGTAATCTGATTCGGCTGTGCACTCAACGGCCTCCGATGACCCTCATTTAACAACTGAAGTCTCACAATTTCAGTGAAAATGTACGTAATTGAACACCAGCAGCGGCGAACAGTAGGGGGAGGCGAAACAAGAAGTGAATTCAAATGTGGCGTAGTAATGAAATATTTTTTGTATTTATTTTCTTTATTGTTTTTTTTTTTTGTTTTTTTTTAATTTTTTATGTTAACCCAACGTGCATAGCTATGGCGAAGACGCACAACAACATTAGCTTAAGTGGAGCAGCTGAGGAAGAAGCAGAAAAGGAAAAAACAACAAGACAGAAAAAAGCCCCACATGTGCCAAACAACAACAACGACGATGTTGGCGATGACGTCGGCTATGCTGGCAAGCGCGCCCCACATTAGTGGTGCAGCAGCGTTGAGCGTCGTCACTGCAGGGTTAAGGTTAATTTGCGGCGTGAAGTTGCCTGCAGCAGACAGCTTGGCACCAGCACCGAAACACACTAGCAATTGCAAAATAATGCTTAGTTTTTATGCTTTTGTTTTCGATTCATGTGTATTCGATTTCACTCAAACGCTTGGGTGGTGCGGATAGCGTAGAGAAATGCAATGTGTTGGTATTTATTTTGTTGTTAAATATTGGCCAAAGAAAATCCAATAAGTATACTAGCAATTTGAGTGAAAAATCTATGGGTATGTGGCTTAGGAAATGTGGGGCTGAGTGTAGGTTGGGACACCACGTTTTTTTCTTCTATGTTATCGCATTGGTATAGCAGCATTTAATTTAATTTATTTTACAGCTAGTTGTTACATGACGTCATTGAGACTTTCGATTCGGGTTGGTTGGGACAGTGTTGATGACTTAATTGAAAATACACGGAAATCTGCCTCAAGTTACATTGGAGTGTTCTAATGGAAATTAATGGAATACATGACCCAACCAATCCGACATCTCTCATATAAATTCGAATTTTATATTTTTAGTAAACCTTAATAATTTGTACCAACAAAATATTTTCCTTCCCATTCATTACCTTGTGTCTGTCCCTCATTTCATCTCGAATTGCCTTTCTAAATAAAATGTCTGACTTTCATTGTCACACTCACTTTGATTTCTCGCAACTTTGACTTCTGAACTGTGAAATTTTCAAGATAATTAAAGCAGGTCTCCCCAAAGCTCAGAGCAATACGACGAAGCATAATGAAGCAATCCGCAACGAAAGCGAAACGCATTAATTCCACTTATCATGGAAAAATCTTCACTCAAAAAATGATTATAATTTTTTGATTAACCCCCGAAAAAAAATAATAGGTACCTAACGTTCAAAGCCACTCACTGTATGAGCGTTCAACTAATTTGAATTCTTCAACCGGGCCACGCCACCGACAGACAGTGCGCGCTGCTGTCATTAAGTGACATTTCTCAACTGCTGTCAACGCCGCATGTGATGCTCGGCCAAGCATCAATTGTCATTAAATTCCTTGCTTGTAGTACAGTGTGTATGTTGGTGCATACACATCCAAATTGGTTTGAAACATTTTGCAATTGTCATTTTTCGTTTGTTCCTAGTTACATGCTTCACTGTTGCTAAGCGCCTGTGTGGATGTGCGAATTTTTTTATTTTGTGTTCAGTCAGTCATTTTTTTTCAGTCAACTTTTTGTTGTTTGGACCCTTTTGTTTTGTCATTCTTTTCGTCGCTGCGGTCTGATCGCGCAAGCGTGAAATTGTGTTTTTTGGAGATGTTTTTCTATAGAGTTGAGTTCATGCTGGGTTACGCGTGCGGTTGTCACAAATGTCAAATTTAACAAAACCAAAAAAAACCGACAAAAAATATAAAAGAGTGGAAAAATTACTAAAATTAGAAAAGTTGCACAGACGTTCTCCGCGTCTGCTGGCTTTAAAGAAGTTAATGCACCGACAAATTTGGTGGTGATCTAGATTTGAGTGAAAATTTATTGACTTTCATTTTCAAAGTTGTTTGATTCTTCGCCGGCTGTCGACGGCGAGTGAAAGTTCAAATCTGCGAGTGAATTGATGGTGAGAATAATGTAAATTGGACGATGTCAAATTTTTAAAATTATTTTTACTGAGTTGGAGAAGATTTTTATATAAGAACCACGCCTACCTCCCATACCAAATGGCCGCCACATTTGTATTATTAAGAAAATAATTAACGATAAAATATCGATGTTATCAAAAAATGATCGATCAATTTTCGAAAAATAATCGGTAAAATATCGATAATATCAAAAAATTATCGATAAATTTCCGAAAAATAAACGATAAATAATTGAAAAACTTTTGACAAAAAATCGATACCAATTTTGAAAATTTATCCAATAAATATCGAAAAATTTTAGATAAAATATCAACAAATCCTCATACTTCCCATACAAAATGGCCGCCAAATTTGTATTTTTTTTTTCGTTTATCTTGAGAAGAACCGAACCGATTTAGATGCGGTTTTTTGTTTTTCGGTGGAAATTATGTCGGGAACGAAATGGAATTGAAATAAAATTTTTAAATGAATCGCGAAATGGAAATAATCGATAAATATTAAAAAAATATCGATAAAATATTGGAAAATTGTCGATAATATCCAAATATCCAAAAACTGTAGATAAAATGTCGATAATTGTCGATGAAATATCGAAAAATTATCGATACATTATGGAAAAATATCAATAAAAAATTCATAAAATATCGAAAAACTACCGAAAAATTGTCTAAGAACGTATCGCACTCGCATGAGCAGGGGTGTTTTAGTTTGGTCCGACCGAAGCTAATTCTTTTACTAGTTCTTTGCTTTTTAAATTTTTAAATAAAATTTTTATTTTATTATTTGTTTAAATTTTTTTAAATTTTATTTAATGCAAAATTTTCCTTTTCTTTAAATTTATAGGTATTCCTTCTAAGTAAATATTTCACATTAATCCCACATCGTTTCCTTTTACCTTCACGCAATTCCCGTTTCATTTTTCTCTTTTGCATGAAATCCAATCGGCCTTTTTCCCAATTTAATCGCAAATCTTTCGATTTCCTTTTCAATAATATCAAATCAAAACATTCATATAACTTTCTGAAGATTTTCTAATCCTTTTGCAATATCCTTGAGTATGATTACTATAAGAAAAAGATATTCCCCAAAAAAAAAAATATAAAAGGAAAAGACACCTAAAAAAGATGGAAAATCCTTAAATATGCTTAACGTGACCGGGCAAAGGGGGAATATTATATAAAAGGCTTCTCTCAAATTATTGCCAAAGGAAAAAAAAGTATAAACAAAACACAAAATAAACTAAAATTCCAAGTAGCTTAAGTCCTCACGAAGGCCACTAAGGATATTTTCGATTTATTGAAGGTAATGCCCTGGCAACAGAAGAAGATACACAAAAAAAAATACCAACAGCAAGGAAAAAAATCAAGAATCACCATCAAGTCAACTGGACTTTATTAAAGGATATTTAATGATAAACAGGATATACGCAGAGGCAGGTCCTTGCGCAATCATTCTCCTCCTCATCAGCGTCATCATCATAGTTACACAATAAGGGCTAGGGACTTATGTGACACATAAGCAGTAAGATGAGTAGCAGAACATAAAGCAAACATGAACATATTCAGCGGCACAAATTGACGGCAGGACGACACATCGTCAAAATCAAAAGCATTTTTGGACATTTGACTACTTGGCGCGCACACAAATCGCTCATTCATTAAAGCAAATAAGCTGAGCTAACGCGAGCAACCGAACGAACGAGCAAACGGGCGAACGAATGGATGGATGGATGGATGAATGGATGACTGAATGCCCCAGGGGACTCCTGTCACCATCATTCGCTCAAGTTACTCGCCCTTAGCCCTTAGTCAGGCGCCTTCATCTCTCCTGCTGCTGCTGCTGCTGCTGCTACTTCTTATTCAACGTCATTAGGGACGTATACCGACAAAGTGAAAACAAAAAACAAACGACGCAGAGAAAGAAGAAAGGATGATGAGACGAAAATCCTTAAGCTCGCATGTCACTGCATAAATTAATACTTCATTAGCACGAAAAGCGAAAAGAAAGCCAAGCGCATAGCGTACAAATGTATATCAAAAGGGACACAGCGCTCTATCGCGTTTACGAATCAGCTGTTAAGCCACACAGGCACTAACCCACACACCCACACACCCACGCACACACACACACACACTCCCACGCTACGCGTTTTCTTCTTTATTTGTGCACTTTTTTTCGAGGCACTTCACTTATCATAAATAAAATGCAGAAGCATACAAAAATGTGTAGAAAAATAATAAGAAGGAAGGCGAAACAACCAAAAAAAAAAGAAACAGTTTCTTTTCATTTTTGACGATGACAACGAAGGTGGTAGAGCGCACCGCGTCGCTCTATGCGGTGGAGTAGGTGTAGCATGGAGACTGTCTAAGATGAAGAAGAGCCTTTGTCTCTGGGGTCGTAATCAGCAGCTGCCGTGAGTGAGCACGAATGCAAAGTAGTAGCCAAAGTAGCTACAAAAAACCAAAAAAAAAAAAGAAAAAAGAAACCAAAATGAAAAGAAAAAAATTTTAAGGAAAAGAAAAATACTACAAGCAGGAGATAAAGCAAGGTTTTTGAGATTTTCGTGTTCTACCGAAAGGAGGAAATGAGCACTTGAGTTGACGCAGGCAGGATGCACGCTTGTTGGGAGTGAGTGGGCCAGTGAAGGAATGTATGCATGTAGGTATGCGTGGGTGTGCTCGTGAATGGCTGCGGTGGCTAGTGTGAGGCGAGCGAGATGAGTTGCATAGAGTTGAGTTCACTTGAGGGCTGTCGTTGCTGGAACAGGCTAATTAGAGAAACTTAAGCGCATAGCTTGAATTTATGAGTGTTAATACATTTTTTTTGCACAAATCCTAGGGGGACTTTTTGAAAAACTTAAAATAGTTTAGTTGAAAAGTATTTAATTTTTCTTTAATTTTCAGTGACGTACATTGTTCTATTTGTCACGACGAAAGAAGTAGATATTCGATTTTATGGGGAGTAGATGTAATTTCCTGTGTAGAGTAGTAGAAATTATACGATATGTCTTACAGGGTAGTAGCTTTGCATCGTATGAGACTCACCTATAACTTTGAGGAATAGATTTCTTACAAGTGTAGTAGCAAATACCATGAGGAGATTGGAAATATTACTAACGCATTAGAGGAGTAGAAATTTAAAAATCAACGCACCACTCTCGCGTGTGGAGTGCAAACGCTGTAGGCGTATGAGTAACTAAAAAAATGGAAAACGTTTCCTTTAAATACACTACTTTTAAATACAAACTTTAACGAAATAACAAAAGTACTACATTTGCTCAAACTTAAGTCGTTTTACTGCAAATAATAAAATGAATTTGCAGCAATTTAAGTAGGTTTCCAATTGCATTTTATAGGACACTTACTTAAATGGTTCCAAATTTTTTTTAATTTTCGCGGCAAAACGACTTTAGTTGGACTACATTTGTTTTTGCAATACATTTATTGGAATCATACTTAAATTGCTGGAAATTAAAAACTAGTTTCTAATAAACGAAAATAATTGTTAAAACCGAATTCGAAAAAGGGTTTCTTTTTATCGACCTGCACGAAAGTAGCTCAGTAGCACAGCGTGTAGATGCGGAATTTATAAACCTGACGTCCCGTGTTCGAATCCTGTCTGAGGTACATTTTTTGTTTTCGTTTATTCAACTTTTATCCCAAACGAAGCAAAGTAAGTTTGTCTAGTTTTTTTTCCAATGAACGAAAAAATTCTCTGAGTGTAGTTATTCTCCAAAATCTGATGAGTTTAAAAAATTTCGAAAGGCTGATATATTGTGCAACAAGAAGCTCAGTTTGGCTGAGTGTGCAGCTGTTTCGGACATAGTCACATGTCCATCATCTGAACCAAAGCTGCCTCTATAAGTTCAAAATAGTCATGACATAAATTATAATTATTCTTTCTTTGCATCAAAATGAAATTTGAAAATTGTGATATGTGATATGTGGACCGCGATATACTGAAATAAAATGTTATCTTGTGTAAATACTAACTCATTGTGAAACAAAATCAGTACATGTATTTGATAAAATTCTCAACTACCAAAGGACACTGACTCCACTCCACGCATTTCTATGGCTATTTATAGAAATAATAATAATTTTCCACCGAGGCGAACTTCTAAAGGTTGAAAAATTTCATAAAAATCTATGCTCGCCACCGCACTACCACCACCGCCCCCAAACATTTCAAAAGAAATTCTTAAGAAATTCTCGCTGAGATTGTAGGAAGCAGCCTTTCACTTTGCATACTGCCGCCAACGAAAATGTTGTCAACATGACAATTTATTTTTATGCACCTTCAAATGCGTGAGTGTGTGTGTACTAGTTGTGCTGCTAGCCCGACGGGAGTGCAGCCAATTAGACTGTCGACAACAATTCTGACAAATAAGCTTTCTTATTGTGGCTAGAGCGGTTGTTGTGGCAGTTGTTGTTGCTGTAGTTGCTGCTGTCGTTATAGTTGGCAATTTGTCATACAAAACAATTTCATTTTCAACGCTATAATTTCACTGTTGCCAACTGCATATGAAGATGATGACAATTGCGACAAATTGTTGGAAATTCTTTCATTTTGTTTTAATTTTAATTTTTTTTTGTATAATTTAACAATTGCTTTATTGTTATCTTATAGTAATAGTTGCGTGACAACAACAATTACTTTTTTCTGTACTCTATATTTATACCCCCACACTCACTGTGGCAGGGTATACTAACTTTGTCACAACGTTTGTAACGCCCATAAGGAGGCGTGTCCGGTATGGAAAAGTATATATATTCTTGATCAGTATCACCTCCTGAGTCGATTTAGCGATGTCCGTCTGTCTGTCCGTCCGTCTGTCCGTCTGTCCGTCTGTCCGTCCGCACGATAGCGGTCGCAGTTTTGGAGATATCGACTTGAAACTTTTTTTACATGTTTTTCTCGTGAATACTGAGATCAAGTTCGAGAATCAGCCAAATCGGACAAAAACTGGGCTGGCTCCCATACACCGAAAAAAAAGGTAAACATTTTTCAAGTCTTTTTTATTGTTGTATTCGATTGGAAATGTTTAGAAACGTATTTTTGACATGGTCCGAGGTTCCGAAGCCACATATATAAGGTCTAAATGGGGTCTTGAGACCAATTTTTTTTTTTTGGTGGATTTAATTGGAAATTTTTAGAAATGGATTTTGGACATGGTCCGAGGTTCCGAAGCCCCATATCTAAGGGTCTAAATGGGGTCTTGAGACCAATTTTTTTTTTGTTGGATTTAATTGGAAATTTTTAGAAATGGATTTTGGACATGGTCAGGGCTCCATCGAGGTACTTCTTCCTACTGTGTGGGGGTATTTCAACTTCGGTATAGCCAAAGATAGTCCACTCTCTAGTTTTTTGTGAAATTGCCATCATCAAGTTTTCAATTTCATTTTAATAAGTGGGAAAGCTTCAAAATAAATTGAGTAATTCCTTGTTTTTTTTTCGAAATAATTGAGTTACTTAAAATCAACGGTTGAGTGACTCGTTCAGTGGGCTTTGAGTTTTGAAATGGAAATTATTTGAATTGCTTTCATATGGCAGATGTCACTTAAATTTCCTTTTCAAGCAATTTAATATAAATTCAAGATTTATACATATCAGCTCACTCATGTCTCGTTTCAACCTAAACATGTTGCTATGTGCAATCTGAAATTCAGTCCTTCTGTGTGTGTGTGTGTGTTGTATATGTGTGAGCATGTGTCCGTGTGTGCCTGTGTCTACTGTGGAAAATGCATTTATGCAAAATAAATAACATTAGTGCAGCAGACCGTTATTATTGTCATATTAGACACAAAAGTAACTAAAGCCGTAGTTTGAGTCAACAGCAGCAAGCAGTACAGGCAGGCACTACGAGTAGGTAGGTAGGTAGGTAGGTTGGTTTGCATGCAAGCAGGCAAGCATCAGCAGCAATAAGCAACGACGTTGCCATTTCAAACTCAGGCAATTCCGTTCTTCTCAACTGCTCTGGTTGCCGTAGCCTGTTGTCGAGTCGAGTTCATTGTTAGAATTGCTTAATTTAGCGCAAAAATGATTTTAAAATTTTAATAAGCATGTAACAAAGCAGCTCTACCCAAGCACAGTCCGTTGAAAGTTTCGAGTGAGAATATTTATAAATCATTTTTTTTCCAACTGTATTACGAAACTTACCTAAATTGTCTGCTAATTTATTGGTGGGAGGTTAAACGAGACACGAACTCGAGGAAACACTGCAAAGAGAAAGAATAGTTTTAGAAAAATTAGTTCCAAATTATTAATTTAATATTATTAATAGTATGATAGTAGGTAAAACAAATTAAGAATAACAATTTAAGATTAAAAATAATAAGTAAAGGAGCCTGCCCAGTTACTTAGATTAGGTCAGAACCACGCTGCCTCTTCCTCTTAGTCTCACAAAATCAAGAAATAAAATTAAAATGATTTTATCGAACCTTTCAACAGCAAAATATACAACTAGCAAAATATACCGCCGCTGCTTCTCTACACGTTGAAGTTCTCTGGTGCTAGCTTCAATTTCAAACTAGGACCGCGGTGTCATTGTTTCTCACAAATTCTTTTACAGTTCGAAACATACATTTATTAACTTTAATATTTTAACGTCTGAAAGCAAATATCTAATATTTCTCCACTACTATTTCAATGAATTTAAAAAAAATGTTCACAAATTGTAAAAGAAATTAATAAATGAGATCCGAGTTAAATGCAACTTTCCAAACGATTATTCCAAGTTAATCATTGCTTAAATCATTGCTTCTCTTCTTTAAAGATTTCTTAGCTCGGTTTTGCTATACCAAATGCACTGCCATATGTGCCCCAGGTGCGATTCGGCGAATGTGCCCCGGTGTTCCCACTCACACAAATTCTTTTCTCATATTTGAACTTTTAAGAAATTGAATCAAGTCGAGCTTTTATTCCATGCATTAATATCAACGCAATAATACCACAAGGTATCAATTTCCTAATGCAAAAACTCAATATATTATCAATAAATTTACTTGCCGTAAAAAATGTTCGCAGCACCCCAAAAAACAAGCAATCACGTTTTGCCGTGATCACGATTGGGGTAGAAAGAGAAGTAACTTAGAAAAATCTTAATAATAGAAAAATGGATTATTTTCAAAAATAAAAATAATTTTTTTTTGTAAAAGTGTTTGGTAAAAGGTAAGTTTATAAAAATAATTTTGTGGAGTTTTTGGTAAACAATTTTTTTTTAAATTAGCAGAAAAAAAAAATTTTATAAAAAATTTTGTTTAAAAAAAATTATAAATTTGGTATGATAAAAATTGTAAAAGTACAAAAAATTTTTAACTTATATAGAAAAGTATGCAAGTTCATAAAACAGTATTTTTTTTTTTTTGGTCTGAAAAAAAGTAGGTAATTTAAGTTTTCACTCAATTGGGTACTCCTTGAATAAATACAGAGTGCGACACTGTAATATTCCATATTTGTCTTAAAAATAAATTCATTACCTAATAAAAGAGAAAAATAAATTAATTCAAACCAACGACTTTTACTCAAAATCAAACAAGAAACACAATTTTACTGCAAAGCGCAGATACTATACGTTTTTTTTTTTAGATAACTAATTTATAACGCAAACGTTAACAGAATTACAACGACGCTCAGGCCAAAAAACATTGTAGAGCTAAACAGAGCACCGAGCACCAACCAGTAAACATAATATTGCAACAATTTATTGTGGTTCTACGTTTAGCCAAGAGAGCATGGGTGAATGTGTGTTTTTAACTAGTAAATTCGTATCTAGGGTGCTACTACTTTTGCTGCTGCCACTGTTGTTGTTGTGGTACATGTTTATTCTTTTCGTGTGTTTGTTGTGTAAATTCTATTTAAGTTTCGGTTTTTTTTTTAATGTTTAGGCTGGAATTTGTCACCACACATAAACAATTTGCCAAAGACTAGCATTTTTTGTTGTAGTTTGGATGTGTTTGTTGTTGTTATTTTGTTGTTGTTACTAATTACGTGACCCACAAAGCTCACACGTGCCCCACACTCACTCGCTCACTCACTCGCTCGCACAGTCAGACAATGACTTGGTAGTTGTTGAATTGCGATTTATATCCTTTTCTGGTTATTGTTGTTGTTGCTGTTGTTGCTGTTTACGTTTTTAGTTTTATGTGGCCAACAAACATGGATTTTCTGCTGATAGTTTATTTTCGAAAGAATGTGTGTGTGTGTGTGTGTGTGTGTGTTTTGCAAGGATTTAACTGCACCCAAAGGTGTCATTTTGTGTTAAGGCTTTTCCTTCTTTTGTCATAGGCTCCCGCTCGTGTACTGAGTAGAGCAAAAGTGAAATAGTTCAAGGATATGTGTGTGGTTGGGTATTTACGGTTTAGTGTCGGTTTTCGAATGAGATTTATGGTGAGAAGTTTCGAAAAGGTTTAAATTTTCAGTAAGTAATTAATGAAGGCATGAAATCTTCCAAGGGACAACATAGTTATCGACAAGAAGTCAAAGTGAAATGGAGCCCCTTTTATGCTGGTTAGCAGAGAAGGACTTCAAACAAAATTTGTCCAAACGTTTCATTTCTTTCTCCCCCCAAGTATCTTGTACAACATTGTCCCTTAGTGAAAATATTATTTCCTCTATGCCAAGTCAATTAAAATTCAGCGAAGGCTCTGCTCAACTTTGCCGGCATCCACAAACGATAATCTACGTGCCCCGGGTGCCTATATGTGTGTCTGTGTGCGTGGTGGTGGCGTGGTGGTCTAATATGAAGCATAAAATTGATTTTTCTGCTCGAATGCAATTCGGTATTCTATTTTTTCCATAGCTGTAATGCCCTAAATGAAATTCACATCATGCACTTTCGAAAAACTCAAAAGTAGTGCATAGAAATGCATAGATTGGCAACAACAACAACAACAACAGCAGCAGCAGTTAAGCCAACAACACGAAACTTTTCATGGGAAAAAAAAACATGGTTCAAAGTGAAACGCACACAAGGCGCGTGCCACAAGGCAAAGTTTCATCAAACGTTTTATACAATTCTGGTAAATACAAAAGAAAAAAGAAGCATTTAAAAAAATATCAGGGAAATTATTTTTTCCGCCAAATGCCAATGGCAAAACTATGAGCAAAAGAGGAGCAATAACAACAACACCACAAAAAAACAGAAGAACCAAAAATAAATAAAAATGAAAACAAAATGTAAAATAGTAGTAGAAAAAAGTAGGTACCCACCTACCTATAAAAAATAATACCAACAAAAAAAAGTAGTAGTAAAAAAGTTTTGCACTTTGGCGGCAATATGGCAGGTGTATGCAACAAGATACGTGCAGAAACCACGTAAGCGTGCCTCACACACGCACACGATAAAAAGTACACACATGCACACTCTGCTCTGGCTCAACAAAGTGCCTTGGCAGTTGATTAAAAAATTCGTAGCATACTTTGAGGCAAGCGGTAAAAAAGAAATCAACGCAAAAACCGCAACGAAATACAAATAGGAAGGATACAAACACACACACACACACAAACACGCACAAGGCTTGAGCACAAAGATGCACTCGGATTGGATGAATCCATCCGCAAAAGGAGTAAAGGAATATATGCAACAACAACAACAACAACAACAAAAAAACGCATGATTGTATGAGTTGCGTATCTAGTTAAAGTGTTCATGTAGGCATGTGTGTGTGTGTGTGTGTGTATGGGTGGGTTAGCAACTCAATTTCAATCACAGCTCACAATCAATTCAACTTAAAGCCTGTTTCCCCAAATGGAGTCTTCTCCAGAACTAGAAAAAAGAAAGTCGAAAGAGGAGGGCGTGTGTAGTAGAAAATAAAATAAGTGTATGTGAAAATGCTACTGTCAGTCTTAGAGAACTTTCAGAAAGATTTGGAAACTGGTGACTACGACAGTTCTTAGATTAGAAATGTAAACGGAAGGCATTGAATGCCAAATCGTTCTGATATGACCGAAGCTAAGACGGAGGTCAAGACGTTGAAAATCGAAAATTTTATGAATAAATCTTACATTATTTTTTGCTGTGTATTCACTGATTCCTTAAAGGATTAAGATATTCTATTATATTAGAGGCTCTATGCTCCTCGAGAGACAATAGGTCATAAGAAGAGAAATAAATTAAAATTATCAAATGAAACCAAACTACCCGACTCATCAAGTGTAGTGCCATATAAAAAGAAACGACCGTACGAACGTACGAACGCACGCATTAAATTGACTTTGGATTGGCTTGTGAAACGTTTTTCGGTACGTAACAAACAAACGGAAATCGAAAATCCGAATTGTCGTCCTTTGCCATTCTACTTCAACTAACTACTTTCTGCCATCGCACCCACCCACACCCCTCCTGCTGCGCTGCACCATCCTTTCTATACTATTTTTACTTATGTAGAGTATATGTATATGTAGAAGAAGCAGCAGCAGAAGAAAAAAAAAACGTACTCGATTGTACAATGCTCTGCACAATCTGCTGCTCTTAATCAAATTGCTTTCGCTGCTAGGAATTTCATGGCATTCTCTGATATTCGTTGTTGTTGCTGTTGTTGCTATTTGTTTGTTTGCTTGGGCGAATGTCCATTTTTAGTACGCTTCCTTCAGCACATTTTTTTTGTATATTGCTGTTGTTGTTGCGTAAATAGAATCCTTTTGCGTAATGTTGGAAATTTACGCAAACAAATTGTGCAATTTTAAAAGCATTCGGATTTATTTTTGTTAGGTTTTTTTTCGTTGTTGTACTTTTTCTCGTTGTTGTTGTTGCTTTTTGTATTCATTGGAAGTTACCCTCAAGGGATCTGGGCTTGGCTTTTTGTGCGTTTCTATTTGTTTTTGTGCAGAGTATTTTAATTGTCAATTGGACAACATGGCATGGACAAGACTTTCATAAGAACCGTTTCATATTTTCTTTTTATGACAAAAAAAAAATGCTTGCATTTTTTCCGCCTAATGTAATGGAATTTTCAACTGTACGTAAACGGAATTTATTATTTTCCAACAAAATTAGAATAAAAGTCACTTTATTGCACTTAACTGAAATTTTACAAAAATCATTGAATGGGAAAAGGTTTACTGAGAGTAAATTAGATAACAACAAGGGATACAGTAGATTTAAAAAAAATATTTGTCAAAAAGACTCTTTTTTTTTGTGTAAAAATAAGATTTTTGTATAAGAATGATTATTCTTTTGATCCGAAGTATAAGAAATAAATATGGAATACCTTAAAACTATATCAAAATATAAATCGGGATCAGTGTGAGTTTTGGAATCTTAAGTTTCCGTGTAAGACCAAAACCAAATCTATATCTCTTATATATATAAGAGACGTGTATGTTTGTCGCGAGTGGACGCGAAAACCACAGCACCGATTCTCACCGCAATGTATATATGTTTTCTATGGGTTGTGAGCCGTGTTGTGGAATAGGTTTTGACACGCCCACTTTTACCGCCCACAAGTTAGAAAATACGTATTTCTTTCATATTTTTGCAGACACTTTTTGTATAGCAAACACCATATGATCAACAATTAACTTGGTTGCGGTTGCTCATCTGCGAATTGTTTCCCACTTTGCTTCCACCTACCATTTAATTTCTTCCCATCCAAACAGTGTTACCCTATCTGCGGGTTTCAACTTCGGTGAAATTTTTAACATTCGGTTTCAGGGAAAAATTGTGCTTATGGGATAAGTTTAACAATGCAACTATCAATGTTGTTTGGGCCCAGCAAAGCGTTCAACTAGTGTATTATGAAACTGACAGAATAAAACATTTTTACCACAATTTCAAATTTTTTTTTGAAAAACTATGTAGCAGGTGAAAAAATTTTATATTAGTCACCTAAGATGTATTCAAACTGTACACTAAACTCTACACCGATGAGTACATTTCTACTAAAGATGTTATTAAATGATTCAAATGTCTCAATTGGCTTCCCACAAAAAAAAAAAAGAAAAACTTACTTCATTCATACTCGAGCTACAATTTCCATTCACACAATCCCAAATGAATTTTATTTTCCACCAACAATTTGAATGCAAGAAAAAACAGGAAACTCGGATTTCAACTCAAAATTCAATTACTAACCAACACAACGAAGTAATACCGTGAAATTTTAATTAAAAACAACCCAAAACATTTTAATTTCTTATCGCCACTTCCAGTTTCCGTGCGGCGTTATCCGGAAAAGTTAAAACATTTTGCAAAATTTAATAAATTTCGACTGCCACCATTTGTGGCGGTTCTGCTTTTTGCTTTCGGTGGCAATTTCTGTGAGTGTGCGAGTGTGTGTGTGTGTGTATATACTCTGTATGTATGTGTATAGCATATAATCTTCAGTTCGGTTATGGGTATGTGCATGTGTGCATGTGTGCGTGGAAGAGTGTTGTGGCGCATTCTAATCTCGACCACAACATCTAATACTAATTTACAAAACTATTACTCAAATTGAAATCTGTTTATTTGGCGGGCAAAAAGGACTCAGCTTACAACAAAGCCACAGAGCACACATTCGCACACACACACCGCAGCAATTATGCAACATTGTTAGTAGTAGTGTGCACACACACACACACACACACATTTAATTCGCTTTTTGCACTGGCACTGGCACTGCCGCACCTGTGTGCTTCTACTGCTTTCTATTTCCTTCTACTGCCTTTCGCTTAGTTAGTGGCAAAAAACCAATTTACACTGCAGCACTTTTAGCAATGATTTACACCAAACGAAAAAAGTAGGATATACATATATAACCGAACAGAGAACAAACACGGTTTCAGATAGCGATAAGTGCCAATAGCAATAAATATGTTTGGTTTTAAGAAAAGTGCAGCAAAGCAAGGGGGAATGTAACAAAACCCAAAATTGAATAGCAATTTAGCTAAAGTTTAAAGCATATTTTTAGGTGGTATGGCAGGCAGTAAGCCATACCGGCCATTAGAAATTAGATTGTAACAGTGAATACCACACACACACACACACACACACACACGCACGCACAGCACACAACTAAGTAGTTAAAAGGACATTCAGCAAAATAAACATTTTCCACTTAAAATCGTTACCGAAATCCCACTAAGCACACAGACAGCGATCTATGGTCTGCGGTTGAATTAAGAGGATGAAACAAAAAGGGGTGTGGAGGGGGATGGCCATGGGGTTAACTTGCTTGGTATATACGTTCGGTCGGTCGGTCGGTCGGTCACTCTCTAAATTTTCCCGATAAAGCGACATTAGTCATTGTGACGCGAAAGAGGCGTGCAGCATAAATTTCCTTTTTCGCAAAAAGGCGAACAATACAAAATGCCAAAATGGCATACAGTGGCATAGCTGAAACGGGGCTGAAACCGAACTAAAAGTATACTTCATTCGACATTAGAAGATATATACAAACGTAGTATGTGCCGGTGTGTGTGTGTGTGTATATGAAATGGCCGAGGCAATAAATTGGTTTTGTCCAAAGATATTGTCGTGGCCAAATGAAGATAAGCACACCACCACACACACACACACACACACACACACACAATCACAGTGCGGTCAGTGGCAATAAAAATTCTTTTAAAGAAAATTTAAAATTGCTTAAAACAACAACAATAAAAACTTTGAATCTAAAAAATGCAAGAGCAACAAAAAAAAATACAGAAAAAGGAAACAGATTATTCAAATCTGTTGCAGAATTTATTATACCCCGCCCCCCGCACCCCGTACTTATTGTTGTGGCCTCCATTTTGGTCTATGCCATATTTTATCACACTAATTGAGCAATTCTTAATTTGCTTTAACAAAATCGTTTCGTGTTGTTGTGTGAGTTACACTTAGAAAGTTGTTGTGTTTTGTTGTTGTTGTTGCTTCTTCTTGTTGGATACTTTCCTTTGGCATGTCATTTTTATTGCGCCGCAAGATTTATGTGTTGTGCAAAAGTTTTTGAGAAACTTTTTTCATTTCTTTGCACTCGAAAAACACCTAAAAGTGTGGTATGCACAAACACACGCAAACACACACACATACACACATACACACATACAAACAACAAAACAACAAAATGTTGCAACAAAAAAAATAATAAAAATTAAAAGCATTAGACGGAAATTCCACATAAATATGCAAAAGGTGTGTATCATTGCTAAATATGGCCATGTGACTAGGCGAGTGAGTGGCCATCGTTGGCTTCGCATTCGATGGAGGGGCGTTTGCAAATGGCACGCGCTCGCGCTAACGGAAACATTTATGAATTTATGTGCCGAGAACGTTTTATTTTGCTCATACCTTGTGTGTGTTTCCATTATTTTGCGTAGCGCACTGCCAGGTGCTTTGGCCAAGGTGTGAACGTATGCTAAAAGGATTTCATATTAGTTGGAAGACGGGGCAAAGCGGGGGGATGGCATGACATTAAAACACTGCATATTTATGGGAGCGTATTAAATTTGATAAATGTATGTGTTTGCTTGCGATTCGCTAGTCGGTGTGGGAATTTGAGTCAAATCAAATCGCCAAAGAGGAATGCGCGCTTTGGTGAATCCAGCAGTGGAAATTTATGTCAAATTTTATTGCAAATTATTGCAGGAAGTTATGTTGCAAGGGGTCAGGGAGTGGACATTTATGAAGTATTGAAGTATTGCAGTGAAATGATTTATTTGAGTTCTGATTATTAAAGACCACGAAGGAAGGAGTGCTGAATCTAAGGAAGCGACACAGCAACACTGTGAAGCGTATTGGTTTATGTACATCCTCTACTCTAACCTAACCAAAGATATAAGGTTCCAGCAGCTTCGATTGCATTAATGCCGTATTACCCACACTTTTATCTCTCTAGCAAGTAAGTGAAAAATATCTTCACTCTGTCGTCAAAAAGCACACAACACTAATTGCCATACTCCTTTCACTTCACGTCACAAAAATCTCATGCTCAGAAAACACAAACACTTGCACTTTTAAAGCATTAGCATTTATTTTAAAGAAAAGTAACCGGTTCGAAAAAATCATATAAAGTTCACTGGAAACCCTTCCGGATACCTAGCCAAACTACATAGCATTTACTTCTTGATTATGGATTAAATGTGTATAAAAATTGATTCTGAAAAAAAAAGTAATCGGATTGTATGGGTACCGGGTAACCATTTGTTGTGACCTATACTAAATGAAAACACACTAAACTTGAGAACGTTGAAAGGTATCACAATAATTTCAAGGTACTGGTTACCCATTTTGTGTAAGACATTATTAAATTGTGAACTAAAAATAATTTGAAAAAATGTTTATTAAATTTTAGAACAAATTCCTTTTACTTCATAATTAATTCCACATTCAAATGGATTACTATTAATATGCAAATTTTGTTGCGAATTTTCCAACTCAGAAATTGAAATGATAATAAATTTAAAGCTTCTACGAACTCAAAACAGCAGAAAAAATTCCAGGAAAGTTCATACTATTGAATATTTAAATTCAATCTGCTCTAAGGAATTTCGCTTAAAACCCGAAACTTGGCAACAAGAGCTTTCGCGATTTTCTTCTTGAACGCTTCAAATCCTTTTTTCCGAAAATTACCTTTCAAATTACGCCTCAACTTGAGTCATCACCCTTCCGCGGTGTGAGGGTGATGATTCACCACCCCCCCATGAAACGAAAAAAGCTTAATGTCAAAACTAAGCCTTTTTAAGCATTTGAAACGCTCAAACGAAAAGTGCTGCCAAACCGAGGCGAACAGCAACAGCAGCACAAAATACAAAAAGTAAAAAAAGAACAAACCAAACAAATACTCAAATACACACAGCAGCGCAGAAGATGAAAATTATTGTAATTTAAAACAAATCAATGCAAATAAAAGCAGTGAAAACTTTGCACATACCATAAGCATAAAAAGGTATTAAACTAAATCCTTTTTGAAGAGGAGGCTGCTGTTATGCGTTTTTCGTTGTTTTTGTTTTTTTACTCCACTGTTTTCTGCTGTTGTTGTTTTTTCGCTAATACCACTCAGAAAATTGTAAACTTGTGAATGCGCACAGCAGCGACAACAACACAACAGCAAACAAGATCCATACACAAAAATCCAGAGCAAAAAATACGAAAAAAAAAAATGTTTAAATTGTATTTTCAATTTATTCCGTAGGACGTAGGAACAAAATAACATTTATACGCAATGCAAATACGCTAAAAATTCGAAGCTTTTTTATTTTAATTTTGTTTTTTTCCTTGTGTAGGTACTTTTACACTACATTGTTGTATTTGTGCTTAGACGCATACAACATAGATACGAAATACTACACACAAATCGCAATCAATACAGCAGAATGGAGTACAATTCAATTCAATTTCAATTTCCAATGCAAATAAAATAAAAAAGCAACAAAAAAAAACTTATTCAATTTTCATTTTTATTGTTCAGCTTAAAAATTTACACAAAATAAAAGTACGAAAGAAAAAAACCGTACGAACCGAGGGAGTATGAAAAGTTTTGTATCGAAAAATAAACAACAAGTTAATCCCGAAATAAACGCAAAAAGTTTTCTATTTTTCTTTGCAAAGTATCAAATGCAATAAAAATAAACTTCCCAGAATAGAAATTTTGCCACAATTATAATGCCAAATTGGCATTATAAGCGAAAAATTATGCACAGCGAATTTTCAATAGAGAAAGTATTTTTATTTGTTTTTTATTTTTCATTACCCTACACTCGGTGATAGAGTTATTTATATGAACTGCAGGTGTCGTTGGAAAGGGTAATGCTGCCCAGAATTGAAGGAACATTTTTTAAATGAGAAACTATATCTGTATGACATTTAAACTATAGTTCACTATAGTGAACCGATTACTTTTAATTTGACATACTACTCAAAGCTCTGAACCCGGTACCTAAAGCCACATTACTTTGCTTTTAATTAACATTTTAAAAGATTTTTAAAGTCACACTCAAGAGGTAAATTATCCAGGATCCGGTTACTCGAACATAAGTATCAAGAATCCGATTTTTTTAGTTACCTAATTTTTAGGGTTTTTACACTAAAAGTTAATAAGGTGATTCTTATAATGTCGGAAAACCTTCGGAAGCGCGCTGTTGTAGGCTACAATACCAAAAAAAAACACGGTTACTTTGTATTTAGATACATTTTGTACTTCTATTAGATAAAAAAAAAAAGGAGTGGAGAGCGCTACTGAGTTGCCCTCACTGGTAAGTCGTTTTGTGTTAATTTTTGATGACAGGAAGCACTTTTGTATCCTCAGGATAATAAACATGCGAGCGGAGCCACAGATAAAATCTAGTATCTAATATCTAAACATATGAAGAATTTAATGACGAGCATTTGTCCTTTACTTGCCCTACACCTAGAACAATGCAGAACCTTTCCTTAGCACTGTTAAAGTTCATATTTCCCCGTAGGGTAACCAACCTTATTTCCAGCTGAAAATATCATTTTGCATTTTACTTTATTTCTTTCCCCTTTATTTTTTTTTTGTATAATCACCCTTTAACCCGGCCAACGCCCGCCCGCTTTCCTCTAACCGCTTTCTGCGGCAATGAACCCTTTTCAAAGAATTTGCATTTGTCGTTGTGAAAAGTCATTAATTTGTTGCAGCAATAAAGTCAAATGAAGAATTGAAGGTTGAAAAATTAAAATGGAAATGAAAAAATGAAAATGACAAAATGGAAAAAAGGGAAAAGAGAAAGAAAAAAAATCGAAAAACAAATTGAAGAATGGCAATGCAAAAAATAAAATGGTTACAGCAAAAGAAAAAACCGTAGAAATAAAAACTTTTCGTCGTAGCGCAATGAAAAGGATTTTAATTCATTCATTTTCATGGATGAATTTTAATGAAGGGTTGGTTAGGTTAGGGTTAAGTTAGGTGCTCGGTGCTGTGCTATGCGGTGTCATGGGTGGACTCTCAGCGGGGCCAGCGGCAAGGCAGGCAGGTAGGTTGGTAGGTACCAATGTGAAAGACTGAAGCGTTGAAACGCTGTGGCGCAGACACGTTTTTATTATGTTTAATTAAATTGTTAATGGAAAAGCTTTGCTAACAAACGCTGCAATTTTCTGAGTGAATGAAATAATTTTCCGAATAGTACATGCAGACATACAGTTATATACAAGAAGAAGTACAGCAAAAAAGACGAGCGAACTTCTGGGTGGTTGAATGGCTGTTGTCAAATTAAATGAAGAAAATGTGATCGTGTGGGAGTGAATTTAAAAGTGGAGTATGAAGAGAGGCTTTGTGGTAAGTGAAAATGCAATTGTGGAAAAATCCCTCAAAATATAAAAATAATATTTTATTGAGCGAAATTAAAAAATTTTAGATTTTGTAATTACACTGTTCAACCAAATTCCACTTTTGGCAGCACTCAAAATGGTCTTCTATATATTATGAAACTAGGACTAAAAACTACATATCCATGTCTCGCCGTTTTTCTATGAATTGAATTTTGAAGAATTCAAATTGTGAAAATCACTCATACGCCATATAGAGCGATGGTCACCAAGTTATAAATTTATAATTCTTTCTTGAGTCCATTAAACATTGCGCCACTCGAACTTAGCATCAGTGTTAAGCTACTGTCCCACGATTACGTTAATGTGACAATCTGTTCGCCCGTTTGGCTGGTGTGTCGGGCTCTATGATGCTTCAGGGGAAAAATTCAATATACTCTACTGAGATCACACGATTTTTCAAATTGTGTTTAAATTCGGCGCATTAAGGCAATCGTGCGACCTTAGAAATGATCTAAACTGACGAAAAAACACGGGTTTTTTCAGGAAATACCATCTAAACTTAAATAAAACTTTTGTTACAAATATACAGTCGGCTGAAAATTAAAAATTTCTTAACTAAATTTTCTATACAAAAATGTAATGTTTAACGGCATTTTTTAAATACCATTTTATTTAAATAAAAATTATGTTTTAAAATTTTTTAATTCTTTTAAAATAAAATAATTTTTTTTTAAATTTTAAAACCTTTTTTTTTTTATTAAAAAACATTTTTTTAATAAAATTTTATTTTTTACCTAAATAATTTTCTTTTTAAATAATACATTTAAAAACAAAAATTTTTATAATTTTTTTTGTGTACAATTTTCATGCGATGTCATACGTGATTTTTTGCATTAAAAAAAAAACTTCCACATTCAAGTTGAAATTAAGCAAAACAAAGGAATTCACAGGACTTCCAGTAACGCAAATCGTGTAGCTCCTAACCCGTGCCAGCATTAAGCACACGTGCATGGAATTTCACCTCGTATATTGGGTGAGAAATTACACACACAAGCACTCACATACAATGCCGAAACGACGAACGGCGCAATAAAGATGGCGGCAGAGCAACATTCGAATAAAAACAGGACGCAAAGTGGAAACGTGCGTCTAACCGCACAAAATTCAAACGCCAAGTAAACTAAAGACTCGCACAGAAACGCGACATAATTTCGCCAAAAAAAAAACATACAAAATAATGCCAATATGGGCGGTGGTGAAGACGAGTGACGGCGGTGGCGTTGAAGCCACCAACGCAACACCACAAAACAAATAAAATCGCTAAACAATTTTACACACACACACACCCCCAAACACACAGTGAGACAAAAACACATGTATGCAAAGCAAAGGTGATGGTGGTGGTGGTGGTGGTACTGTTGCGTGATGCGGGTGTGCTGTGGGTACAATAATGCTGCAAAATTTCATAAGTGGAAAATCCAATTCAAGTGAGTACAAAAATTCTTAACAAGTACTTCAGAATTTTGTTTCGTTATTCTCGGCAATTTCTGATTGTGCGGTTTGGTTTTTGTACAATTTCCTCCTCCTCCTCCTCCTCCTCCTTCTGCTCCTTGGCCCGCGCACCTATGACTGCCACAGTGCTACTGCCACTGCTTCGGCTTTCTCTTCTTGTTCTTCTGCGTGTTCAGCTTGTTCTGGTTGTACTTTGGCGGCGTGTAGATTAGCCTTTCTGAGTGCTGATTCTCTGAGTGCGATTTTACAGAGTGCAATTTCGAGTGTGCAAATTGTAGAGCCACTCAAAAAGTTGTGAAAATGGCTGAGTGCTAGGTCCTTTATTTTTAGTTCTTTTGCCTGATTTGAGTGGTTTTAAATTCAAATTAGTGTGTATACGCCGAAGAGGATTTATGAAACTTTCGATATTTTCGTTTGTGCTTTTTTCCAAAATTGCCTTTTAAGCCAATTTGCCGCACTCGTTCTGTCTCGTTTGAGAAACTTTAGATTGCGCTTAAGTGGATTCGCTTCTTTTTTCCCCCCCCCCCCGAAAGCTGCCATAAACTTTTGGGAAATATGTACTATTTTCGTACCACAAAAGACAAAAGGATTAAGCGTCGATGGTCAAAAGTCACATGCGGTGGTTTTCTCTTTTGGAGTTATTATTTTCTTTCGTTTTTTTGAGGGGGCAAAAAAAAACTTCAAATTCCAAACAAAAGTTCTGGCAAAGGTTTTATGCTGTCTCTCTTTTTTTAATATGTTTCATTTAAAAATACGTAGAGCCTTTAGAATTTGGTCAATTGTTTAAAAGTTTGGTGAAGTAGTTACACCCACGCTATAAAAACATTTAAAATATACACAAAGTTCCGATTTGCTCAAATATAATACAAATGAGGTTCCTTGGCGACCCCAATTTGCTGATAGTCCGGCGATACTGGAGTGTGTGGAAAAAACTTCGGATTCACATTCAAAGTACGATAGAAGAAGGCCGTGAGAAACGAGGCACTCACTACGAAAGCCACAAAGAAACCCACACAGTAGAGGCAATTCCGATTGACCGTTAGACAGAGACAGATGACCGAGCAAAAATCACGGAGGACCTTCCATAGGCGGGTGCAAAGAGGCGGTCGCTGCATTACACTCAACGAGGGCGTTGATGTGGCATCTATGTGTATGGTGTGGTAAGTGCATTCGACTATATCAACGGCATCAACATCAGCATTAGCATTTTTAACACTTATAATTGGCGGCAGTTCGATGACGGCAGCTGAACCACTGATGAGAGTATGCGAGGTGGTGTTCAACGATTCGCTGAGGTAAGTTTTGATTTTGTCATTATCTAGAGTTTGACAGGACGTATTGAGTGGTTCATTGTCCAAAGTTTGACAGGCTGCACTAACACTTGGTATCGAAAGTGGTGCTTCAGCTGTTGTGGGGAGTTTCAATTCGAATCCACTCATTGTGGTGGAAATGTCCTTGAATTGCGGTATAGTTTCAGTTTCCGTTTCAGCTTCAGATGCCACATCGGTTGTAGCGATTGTTGGCTTTTCAACAATTGCATCCAGGAGCCCTGATAGATCCTTTGACTCCTCTAAAAGTTTATAATTTACTGTTTGATCCTTGGGGGCCATTTAAATCATTTACCTGTCTCTCTGAGCAGGGAAACTGGTCTTTTTACTTCCCGAAAATGTTCATCATAACGACTGCGATGAACGCGTGGACTTATCAGTGAGTCCGGCGAGGGTAAACGCTTCATTTTTATTGGTTTCGGGGCATCTAGTACGGCTGCGGGCATTTCCAGACTTTCCAAGTTTTTGGTGAAATTGTCAAACATTTCCATGATTTCCCTGAGACGTGCGTGTATTTGGGAATTGCCATCTGCACCCTCGGCCATCGAAGGATCGTGCTCAGTTAATTTTTCGTTGATGCTTTCGACCTTTTCGTGTATAACAATATCCTCAACTGTTACGTCTTCGGCACTTTGTTTCATACGCTTGGTCAGCTTAGAAGCTTCGCAGACATCCTCAATGCAGATGCCTATTTCATTTTGTGGACGCTTCTTGGCAGCTAATTCGCTTTTGATTCCAGTAGGATTTCCAATTTGCTTGACATACTCGTAGGAAGGCAATGATAGTTCGCACATATTCTCATATTCTATACGCCTAAGATCCTTATACGAATCGTGTGCTACAGCCTCCGTTGCTGTGGCTGAGGTGTGCGTGCCTGTAAGTTGTATTACAGCCTCGGATTGGCCAGAAGTTTGTGGCTCCTCTTCATTAGCTTTTTTCATTAATAGCTGATTGTCGCTTGAAGTCATTTGTATGAGTTTCTTATACGAAAATTCGATTTTTTAATAAACTTTTCCGTAAAGCTTTTATTTTGAAGTTTTTTGTTTTGTTTACTGGTTGATAGAAAATAATTTGTGTAAGTACATTTTTAAAAAGTCACACTTTAAAGTGCTTTAAGTGGTTACCGCTACATTTAAACTCAAGTTCAACGCCAAAGCCCAACAAATTTGCTCGCTTTCGTGGAGCAGTCGCCCCCAGCACCACCCTGCAGTATTAAACGCTTCCATTTATACTCAATTTAAATTGATTAAAATCGCCGTCCATTGTGTTTCGAGGTCCTATTGTTTTTTGTTTGTTTGCAACCTCCACCAACACGCACGCAAATCTCCATGTACACACACACACACACACACACACCCCGACACACATGCAAATAGCTCCAAAAACAGGTGCCAAATATGGTGAATTTCGTGCGCACAATATCCGCCATTGCCATTTTAAAACGTACCCTTTTTTTTTGCTTTTGTTTTTGACTTGGCTTGACGACCAGTTGAACGAAATTCGCACGAAAATACGAAAATACGCGTTCGTGGCCACCATTAATGTCCAAGGGGAAATCAATGCGTGCATAAATTTTAAAATGGACATTGTGCCTGCATAAATTGAAAGCTTACGGCGGGCCTGGTGCGTACATGTGTGCGTGTGTGTGTGTGTCACGGTGTGTACAAATGAAAGGACGACATTCTACTGGGTAATGTAGTCGAAAGATAACAAGCGCTGAAAGTTGAAACGATTCGGGCATGTGCCTTCACATTCCCTTACAACGGGCCCTATGTCGTTCATTTTTATTTTTTGGTCTTCTTTTCACTGTGAAATCATGCGTGTGCGTGCAAGGCTGTGTGTTGAGGGCTTGAGCGCATAGGCACGAAGGTAATACAATTATGAATAGATTGGTAAAGGTATATTTATGGAGAGTAGCCAAAAGCGCTTGTGACACTTTATAAATACAAATTTTAAGACACGATTGTAAAAATGTGACTAATAAAAAGGTGAGTCAAGTAGGAAATGTTTCCCAATGAAAAATCGTACAAAAATGAAAAATCGGTCAAAAGTTTTGACGATTTTTCATTATTTCATTGTCATCGGTTGATCCTAACGGACCCCCGTTATAATTTTGTCGCGACCCAAGGTGTTGCACTGAAATACAGGACACCCTAAATTGTATTTTTTAAAAATCGGCCGATTTTGTATTGATATTTATTAAAAATACTAGTAAACAAAAATTTTGAATTTTAATCAAATTTACACCAACGATAATACATAATGCATTTCTTGAGAGTTTTTTTTAACATACTAATTGTCAGAGTAAATATATAGAAAATCGCGCGATTTTTTGAAAAAAATTTATATTTATTTAATAAGTTAAACGATTTTATTTGAAGATCTAGGAATACATAGATGAGCTCGATTAATTAAATCACCTCAATAGTTTATGGCACTTTTAACCCTTTCAATACATATTCATCAAAACGACATATTGCGTATACGCACCTATGAGCAATTAGTTGAATTTACAAAATTATAACAAATCTCGAACGATTTATAAAAAGTAAGCATGAAAACGTTCTTTAATTTAGTATAGACTATAAAAAGAATATTGAGTATCTACTAAATAATGACTTTTTATTTTATTCAATTAAATTGAGTGCAATTGAGAAACTGTTCCGCAACACAAGACCAAAGGCGCTGGTGTGCCCTTGAACGAAGTGTATAACTCTGAGGAACAAGAACAGCTACAGCAACAGCAACCAAACAACGAGAGCAATATAAGTATGAACGAAAGGCAGTAAGTCGAAATAAGTGAAATATCTTTCGTGTGTCAGTATTGTTTATTTTTTGTATCTCAACTGAGGGTTTAAGCTCATTTAAAATTTAATGAAAATTTATTGGAACTGTGTGGTATTGTGCGTGTAAGAGAACACGTGTATAGATATGTATTTATATATTTATGTAAGTATATATGATCTTTGAAGTAGATGCATGTGTGTGCGTGCGTGTGTGTGTGTGTGTGTGTGTGAAGAGCCTTACTTTCTTTCTACCCATCTCTCTATAGAATGGGCGGATGGTGAGGACGGACACTACCTCTCAGTAGTAAAGAAACGTGTTTGTGTGAGACCGCGTGCAAATGTGTCTGTGTGTCACATAAATGTCACATGAGACTGGAAATTCACTGGTAAGCGCGCAATACCGCACAATGCTGTGAGCTGTGCTGCTGCCAATACCAGGAAGAAAAAAAAGCAACACTTATGTTCCATTCCATGCATACTTGATCGTCTTGTATTTCATCAAGGACATCGTATATCTTCACGTATGTATTTGGGGATATAAAAGGAAAATACAATATTGTGTTTATATAATTTCCTTCTTCATTCGATGTGGGAACAGTTTTCATTGCAAAAATTACATTTTGAGAAAAAAAAGCACAGAAAAAATTTCAGGGAAGAGGGAAGGAAGATATGAAAAAGGTACATACGAAAGGTATAAAACACACGCACACATACATATATAGTATACGCAATAACACACACATGCATCTCAATTACCCGTCAAATGGCATTTGTGCCGCAGGGAGAAATACCAAATTACAATAAAGCAAAAAAAATAAAACATGCCTCAACATTTTATTGCACAGTGCGCCCCTCTCTTCCTGCTAAGGTGATGAGGTGTGGGCGCACATGAATCTAAATTGCATACGTACAAATAAAGTGGAAGAAGAAAAAAATTCCGCGTTTCAGTTGGCTTAAGCGAGAGACACGGAGAAAGTGAGAGAGCGTACGTACGTACGTACATATGATAGAAGCCAAGCGACTAAAACAAATTGATCTGTCAAAACCCTTGGGTGTTTTGGTATGGCAATTTGTTGTGCGATTTTTCTAAAATACTATGTAGCGCAAAGAGCTTAAGGTGTGGCAAAAGAAGCATAAGGTGTGCAAGATGACAGCACTGAAAGTTATGGGGGCTGAGTGGAGAAACAACGCGAATGAAAGATGATATAAATGCGTTAAATTTGAAATTTAAATTTAAATCAGGCATGACGGGAAAGTAACAAATGTTCTCGGCTGCTGACTTGAAATGTAAATATATGCCCGAAGAAGCTATAGAGATTTAAGCGGAAGGCATCAGAATTTGTAGAAATAAAAATTTATCACTGCACTATGGGTGGGAATGGGAAATTATGGGGGCGAAAAGTGGAAGGAGTTTTAAGTTTGCAACGGAAGAGTGGGAAACTTGGTAAAAGAGGGAAGTTGGAGATCGAAAATTTCATATACACAGAAAAAAAAAACGTCGGTTAAATTAACAGAAAAAGTTGTTAACGTACAACTTTTCAAAATGTCTGAAAAATCTGAAATCATTAACCGTTGTTGGTAGGAAAAAAATTGTTCAAATATATCTTCAAAATTCATATAATCGAAAAAGCTGTTGTTGTAAGTCCTTTTACCACAATTTTTGATTGAATGTGAATTTCTCACAAATTTACTGAACAATTTACAACGTAACCGTAAAAAAAATGGTGCAATAAATTTACCAACTCTCTTCGGTTAAGTGTTTTTAAGCCTCTTTTCGACTTTTTTTATGTGTAGGCTTCTTGTAAATTTACAAAGGTATTTCCAATATGGCGACTGATGATTTTTTCCACAGTACTTCTCTTGAAAAATGACAAAAGATATCATTCGGATTGCATTAAAATACTGATTTGATAGATTTTTTTTTGGTAAATTTTTTAACCCTTCTTAGTCCTTGAGATCCTAGTGGAACAGGTTTGTTTTTCTTTACTTCTATCACTTATACAATTTCAAATTAAATAGGAGTATAATAAAACATAAAAAAACACGAAGGACCAGTAAGACCCCAAACATGTGAAAGGGTTAAATATTCTTCAACATTTTTTGTTTAATTTTTTTTTTTTTTCTAAAGAAACCGTTTGGCTTTTCAAGGTAATTCCAAATTAAACCGAAATTTTCGCCCAAAAACCCTTCATAATTCTTTGCCTTTGAAGCTCTCACACCGCACTGAATCTCATTCATTTCCGTTTAAGGTCGCTCCCACTCACACCACACAGCACAGCACAGTCAGTGAAGTCAGTCAGTGCCGTCTTCCTCAATCATGAACAACGCTGAAATTTGCGCTTAATGAACTATTTGGTTTCATTTTTGTCATTCTTGTGAATTTTGTGGCTTATACCCGTTCGTTACCTGGCTGGCTGGTTGGTTGGTTGGTTGGTTGGTTGGTTTACATGGTTTATATTGTACAATGTACATACATGGGTGAGAAGAACTCCTGTACGAGAGTCGAGTTGAAATCATAGAAAATTTACGCGCCTTACCGTTGGCGGTGGCGTTGGCAGTCACTCGTCTGTCAAAGTCATCTAAGGCGGGCGGCCGCTTGAAATATTTGTAGTTGCCGGCATACGGGATGGAAAGGAAATGAAAGGAGTTGTATTATAGTACTTATGTGGGTATGAATGTACGAAGGTAGTGCTATGCTGCACCAAAGTATCATGGCGTCTGATGTGGATGAGGACGATGGCGGTAGCTGGTGGGTGGTGGGTGGTGAGCTTCCGTTTGAATTTATTGTATGTTGGTGACTCTCGACTGGAGTAGTTTAAATTGGTGTTATTTGTTTGTCGTTTCGAGTGGAAGAAATGAAATGAAATGACAGACGAGCGCGCGACACTAGCTGCAGTGCGGTAAATGATACTTTACGAAACGGGAAAACGCCTGCAGCGAGTGGAGTGTAATGTTGAATGAAATTCGGCAGTAATTAATGTGAAGTTGTCAGGTGTTTGTTGGCATGAGGAGGAGTTGGATGAAATTTTATAAGAATTTTCGGTGAATCGGTGAATTGTACAAAAGGTTATTTACTCACAGCCTCATTTAATACTCTCTTCGGGTGAAGGTGTTCGGTGTTCTTTACATTAAACAAATTCAATTTTTCTTCTGATAAGCAATTTTATAAAACCAAGCACCCAGATTTTCTATGCTTTTCCCTGTATTTTCCCAATGAAATCAGAATAGTGATTTTCTCATCCCACTCTATGCCACGTTGATATTCACAGGTTGTAAGGGAATTTTATTGTTTCTTTTTTTTACATTTTTTTTTTCCTTTTTTTTACTTTTTTTCCCTGAACCAACATCACAGCCCGCACATGAGTTAATACATGTGTCCCAAAACCGTGCTCCATGGTGGCTTGTATGTATTTTTTGTTCATGTTTTTTTTTCTGCTATCACTTTTTGCTGTTGCATATAACTAGTAGCTTGACTGAATTTATGCCAACAAACGCTCAGCTTGGGATTGACTGACTCTGCTTGCGTTACGCATTTTAATGATAAACGCTTGGCGAGCTACGTGACCAGATTAACAAACGGAAGATGGGTGAACCAAAACCAAAAAAAAAAAAAAATGGAAAATAAAATAGCAGAACATCAACAGAAATGGCAAAACACTGACTGCAAATGCGGCGTTTAGTGGTTTTTTTCTTCTTCTTCTTCTCTCTCTTCTTTGAAGTCATAAAATTATTAAATTAAAAGCTAATTTGTGGCAATAAAATATGAAATTTAAGTGAAGTGTGTAGAGTGTGTAGAGTGTATAGAGTGTATAGAGGAAATCCATAAAATGAATGCAACATTTTCGAAACAAAACGAATTTAGTGCCAGGTTTATGGGAGTTGTGATATGGAATTGCATTCGAAAGTCAATTAAATCATGTGATGTTCACAAAGTAAATTTCCCCAAGTGTGTGTTGTGTGTGTGGTCACCACCGTTCTAAGTATGTGCGAATCTATAATAATTCATTTGTTGTTGTTGTTGTTGTTTCATTTTTTATTATAAAGAAACATGACGTTGTGTCGTGCCAACAGAAGAAGAAGCAGAAAAAAACGAACAACAGCAACAATTGAGCTGGTTAGGGTCAACAACATTGTTGCGTATTTATTGCGTGTTTTTTTTCCTCGGATTTTTTTCTTTTTTGATTTGTTAAAGTATTTTTATCACTTTTTTTCTGAATTACTTTTTTCTGCTGCGATTTTTCGTACTATTGCGGTTGTGAAATGTGCGCACGTTTTTAATGTTTATTAAACACACCAACGGCAGGCAGCAGTCAACAACAACAACAGCAATTGGTAAAAAGAATGCAACTAGAGTTTCTTTAACTTTTGCCTGATATCTTGACTGAAAACAATAAAACGAAAACAAAAAAAAAAATAAACAACAACAAAAATCCAAGAAAACAACAACAACAAGAAACTAGAAAAAGCCAAACTATGGCGAAATACCACAATTGTGCGTGCATTCAAGACATTTCTTTGGGTTTTATGCTAATCAGGAAGCAACTTCTTCGCTGCCGCCTTCTTTTTCTCCTGGCTTGTTTGTTAGTTTGTACGTTTTGTGCATTCGTTGTACGAAAAAGTTTTCCTTTCCATTCGTTTTTATAGTGCGCCGTGTGATTTGCGTGTTTATTACGTGTTGCTGTGCAAAAGTTGCTTCGTCGTTGGGGTTTTCTTCTTTAATTTTTTTTTGTGTTGTTTTTGCTGGAGATATGGTTCAGAAATTGTTCGAGAATGTGGCTGTGGTTCGGTAATTGCTGTGAGATTAAAGTCACATCATTTCATTCATGACCTGAGCATCAGCTTGGAAATTGTCAGTGAAGCTTTTAGTACAATTGAACTGCGATGATTCCTGCCAACCTGATGACCTTTTGGCCTTTCAATGTTTAGGCAACGTCCAGAAAGAGGCGTGATAAGTGTAATAAATAAATCTGTTCTTGGTTAATGTTCGCATTGGCAATACCCACCCAGATGACCTGAGGCATTTTTTTATTCACGATGTCACATCTTTATATGTAAGTAAGTAAGTAAGTAAGTTAGTAAGTAAGTAAGTAAGTAAGTAAGTTAGTAAGTCAGTAAGGTAGTAGGGACTGAGAAAAAGTTGTACTGGAGATGAGAGTCCCTCTGACTCTAGTTCGGTTGCAGAGGCGAAATTATGTCGAAAATGTCATTCAGTGGTGTCATATGCCATAACTTTGAAACTAATGTAGACAGAAGAATATCATAAGGCATTTTGGGCAAATAATTGATTTTAATAACTACAGGACACTGTGCCATCGGTCACCATGCCGGACGAATGGGAATCATATCCACCGATTGGTGTCACATCTACAACGAACCAGGCGAGTTTTAAACTCTAGAACATCTACTCTGCAACTGCACATGCTTTAACCAGAAGTAGATGCCAGATTGTTGGTCGAGCAACGTTCAATACTTTAGCAGAAGACGCAAACAATGAACTTAAAAGTTAAACAAAAACCGGAACATTTGGACTAGATATAGCCGAATATGTCGTATATGTGAGACTAACAGTTGCCACCATAACCTAACCTAACCCAAACTTCGTAAAATCACTCGCAACATGAACTGAGTGCTGTGGAAAGCTTACTTCAAATGAAAAATGGTAACTAAAGACGTCGACTGATCGGATAAAAATTTGAATAATAAATTAAAAGTAATTTAAGAAGAATTTCATCGGTTCCACAAACCATAGTAGTGTCAGTTTTATGAAAAGGACCTCTACTATCCCTATGTCCTTAAGTAATTTCAGGATTATGAAATAGTTCTGAAGGAACTCCTGTTCTTTGTACATAAGTGTTCGACAGGAATGTTGTAAACTATACGGATTCTCTTCATACTCGAGCCATCGTATAGGATTCGCAGCTTCGTATGATGGCCCTCAGTGTGTCATTACCAGAGACGAGAGTGCCATTCGTAGCCCTCAGAGGTCAAATAAACTTCAGAGTATTCCGCATTTACTCACAACTATGCCAAACCAGGGCTATTGTGTTCCAATCGTATTATATATGGACTCGCTCACAGGAAAAAAAGCGACCAAATGTAAAGAGCAGCAGTGCATTTCATCGCTTCTTGCCTCTGGGAGTGTTATATGAAATGGTCTGTTGTTATTCGGGGAAAAACCAACTAATCCTTGGCAATGTCCCCTTGCTTCATATGGTGGCTGATGGTGTATAGAAAATTAACTGTAAGGGCTATTAACTGAATCCCATCTAAGATGAGATTCAAACAATTAAAAAATCTTTCTGCTTTTTTTTTAATTTTCTAAAATTAAAAAATTTAAAAAAAAAAATTAAATGAATTTAAAAAAAAACAATTTTTTTACTAATTTTAAATGTAAAAAAAAATTAGAATATTTTGCTTTCATTACCCTCATTTATCGGAAATGGATTTAAGAAATTAAAATAAATCTGCTCTAACCCCAATTTATCGACTTCCAATACGATTATATGCTTCGATTCCTTGCCGCCACTCTATTGCCTGCAGTATTTCATTTAATAGTTATAACTTAAACCTATTTTATGAAGGCTATTAGTAGCCTCTATCGCCAGAGCAGAAGCTCCCCTTCTTTTATTTGTTACTTTATTGGAAAATATCTTCAAATTGGCAGAAGTGCGGAATTAATAATTCCTATTATTATTTTTATTCTTTCAATATCCTTTAGCTGCTGCCATACACCATACGCCATACGCCATACGTATTCCTTTCACAGGCGAACAAACGAACAAGCGAACAAACGAACCCAGAAAATATTTGACACCCCACAGAAATATTAACCAATAAATTGCGCGCATAATTGTTATTGGCAAAAAGCCTTCAAATGTGTACGAACGCTCGCGCGTCTATCCAAGAAATTCAATCGGCAAATATGGTAACAATGGCAACACAACATTGCATCGATGTGCTGAATTGAGCTGAGTTGTGTGCTTCACGTGCCAAAATTTGTCGCCGTCGTCGTCGTCGCAGTCTTCTTCTACTACTTCGTCTCCCCCGATTTATATATTTTTTGTTTGCACAGTATCCGAACCGAACAGTCAGCCCCCGTTCCATTTTTCCCATCAGCCCATCTTGCTGTTGCTGCTTGTTGTTGGCTTTTCGCATCAGTTGTCAAGCTAACGCGGCGTATTTATTGAATTAAATGTTGATTGTCGCGGCTGTTGCGGCAAAACATATTGTTGGCAACATTCAAGCCGCTGCAGCAATGGCAGTGGCAGCAGCAGCAGCACTTTGCCAATGGTTTTCGCAATAAATCCCATGTGCGCTGGGTGGTGGTGCTGGTGGGGCTGCTGATGGTGGTCGTGAAGAAAAATGCCAATTGATATGCATTTCTGGTGTTTGCTATTAAATGCGCCATTTGACAAAAAAAAAAACTCCCCAAGAACAATTTGTACTCTTTCTTTGCAGCTACTCGTGTGTGTGTGTGTGTGGGGCAATTTCTTTTGCCCTATGATTTTCAAAAATTGCTTTTAATGCACTTATATGCTTTCGGCAATTTCATTGCTTTATAAACGTTTTCTGCATTTTGTGCAAATAGAAATTTGTCAATTGCTTCGTCGCTTTGTGTGCTGCACAGCACTAATGCGCTTTCATCTGCTGAATGATGAACGATTTGTGCACAAATTATTTCTGTCTTCGCAAGAATTTTTCAATGTTATTTCACACTTGTATGTCTTGTATGCAGGTGTGTTTGGGTTTTTTTCGTTTTTCTTTAATTTGAAAAAATTATAAATTTTCACGCCTCAGTTGCTTTGAATTTCAAGAAAAAGACCTTCTGTGACGATGTCAGCCTCAAAAGGCCGCACACATGAATGGTTTTTAGCACCTTTCATCAAAGGGAAATACAACTCACAAGAATCCATTACGTGTGGGTAATACACTCGGAAAAATTTATAAAAAATTTAAATAAAAAAAAATTAAAAAAAAAAATTTGTTTTTAAAAGTTTTTGACTTTTATCCTTTGAGATAATTAAAAACAAAAACAAAATATCAAAAACTATTCAAAATGCCACTCTGATAAACAAAAGTTTTTAATGGTGCAACGTTGGAAGGATATAAAGTGCAGGTGGTTGCCTCAAAGGAGCCGATTCATAATTTTCTGGCTCTTTGAAATGAGAAAAGCCTCACCTCTGCACTGACATTTGGATTTTCTATTGGTTCAACCAACTTTTTCCCTTGGCATTGTCTAAAATGTCGAACTTTTTAAAACATTTTCCATGTTTTCCTTTCCACACACACACATACACACACACACATCAAACTCTTCTAAAAAGAATTACCTGCCCGCCCCGAAATACACACATTTCTGTATTCTTTTGGACTTAAATGGTTCGTCAAAGGCGGCACGGAGCACATTGTTTTCTTTCATTTTTTTTCTGCTTCTGAAATTGCTATTGTCACAAAGGAGGAAATTTTCAATTTTCGCCTTTCTGCTTGCTCGCCGTAGTCGTCGTTGTCGTTGGCGTCTGTTGTATTTTTTCATTCAAATGCACTTTGAGGAACTTTGCTTTTTTATGGGTTTTCATGTGATTGCAATTCTCAAATGCGTAAGCGTGAGCATTTAATGTGTCAAGTTGAAATGGGGAGTAAGAACAATAACAACAACAACAAAAAGTAACAGCATGGAAATGCATTCAAGTCTCCTCTTTCGACTGCATCCCTCCCTTATACACACCAGCCTTTGACTCGTTTCGTTCTTTCACTCGCTTCCTGCTCGTTGTTGATTATCTTTTGCATTGTGTTGCACTCCTGTCCAATGGCACACACCCTTCTCACCCCACTCGCAACTCTCCGCCACCCACTCACAATAGTCAATTTGGAAAGCAATTCTGTGATTTGTGATCCTGGTATTTTCTTTCAATTGCTTTTCCACCGTAGGAATCCCTTTATTCCGTTCAGTTTTTTGTATGGCTTTAGTGCAGAATTTATTCCTTTTTAGTTTAGGTTCGCTTTTTTCTTCTTTTCGTTTTTTGTTTATTTTTATTATTTCCATTATTTCTCTTTTGTTGCATTTTTCCTTTATTATGTTTTTTCCCTAGGAATTGCGTTTGAATTGATTTTATGCTTTTTGCTTAAATGGATGCAGAGAAAGGATTTTTCACTTTCCCTGAGAGCAAATGTCAGATTTTGGCAGTTGACTGAGACGTGTATGGCATACAAAATTGTATAGGAGTGATGAGTGTGGTGGGAGAGAATATGCAAGTTGCTAAAGGGAAGCAAACTCGTAGAAAAATTAACAAATTGCACAACTATCAAAAAAAAAAAATACCGAAACGCTATCGTAAATTTAACAAAATTGGCGATAACTAATCGAAAAATTATCGAAAAATTATCGTAAATTTATTGAAAAACTGTTTCAAAATTGTTAAAAAATTATCGAAAAGTTATCGAAAGATATGGAAAAACGGTTCCAAAGACATGCATCGGTAAATTATCGAATAGTTATCGAAACACTATAAGATATAGCGAAATTATCGAAAAACAAACGAAAATGTATCTAAAAAAATATTTAAACACGGTCAGAAAATGAACTAAAAATTATCGAAAAGTTATCGAACAATAATCGAAAAAATATCGAAGGAATTAGCGAGAAGTTATCGAAAAATAATCATAAAATTAGCGAAATGGTATCGGAAAATTATAGAAATATGGTCGAAAAATTTTGGAAAATTTATCGGAAATTTTTTAAAAGTTATCGGGAAGTAATCGAAAAATTATCGAAGAATATTCTTAAAATTAACCAGAAGTTATGGAAAAAAACATTAGAATCCTTGTCCAAGTTATAGAAAAATTATTCAAAAATGAACGAAGAATTATCAAAAAACTATCACAAAGGTATCGTAATTTGTGGACAAAGTGGTTGACAAATTTGAATAATTACGGGGTATTTTATCTTCGGTCTGACTATTTAGTTTACTCTTGATCATGAACGTCCATCTGACAATCGGAATGTATCGCTTTGGATCCCCAGTCAATAATTCGCATAGAAAAGCCACCGCTCGTATTCGACATTAACCTGTAAAACTCATATTAGCTTAAGTTAATTGCAGTAATAACGCTCGGCCTAAACTCCTAAACTATTTATGGACTGTTGCGCCAAATAGCTACAATTTTAACACTTGTCAACTATTTTGGACCCCCAGAAATTCCACACCTACTTTTTAGTTATACTGCATACTTTAATGCAGCTACGAGCCAAATACGCTTTAAGCTAATTTTCAATGTTAATCCAACGAGCTAAACAACAACGCGCGGCAAATGATTTGACCAAATCGGACGACTTCAACGAGAAATTTGACTAATTTTCAAGACACGCACCAAATGCGTTGGGAAAATGCCAAGACATCATACCAAAGCTGGTCACAAATTAGCCATATAAACCGAGAGAGCAAAGTTGTTGTTGCTGTTGTTGCTGTGTGTTCAATTGGTGTAACGATTTAGGCGGAGTTGGTGAGAAATTACAATGTTTTTTTGTTTGATTATTTTGCGAGTCTCTGAATTGTATTGCAATGATTAGGAAAAAAAATCTCCTTTTTGAGTTAAGTGAGGCCAGTGCCATAATAGAGGCTATTTCGATGCACAACGACGACGACGTGTAGTGAATTTTGATTACGAAAGAAGAATTGAGTAGTGAGGTGAGTTGACGCGATGGTGGCTGTACGCTGACTGACTGACTGTTGGCTGGCAAATGTAATTCATGTCATTTTGGTATTTCAAAAATGTTCTTTTCGATGTTCATGCGTACAGTTTTGAAATACTGCGCGATGCAATGGCTTGGGACAATTGACAAGTTAATGACAGACACACGTTAAACGTACAGCGAATTGAGGTAAAGGTCATCAGGCATCGCTCATTTATATGCAAGACAGATGTACTGCCAGGTGCTAATTTCTGAGTTATGAATTATTTACACTCAAAGATGAGGTCAGATTTAAGTAATCCGCCCCAACGAGTCTGGTTTAATGATGATGGATATCAAATTGTCTTATTTTCTTAGCATATCATTCTTTCATTCTATTCTGTTCTATTTCAATTCAAAAATCTAGAGGCTGTCATCACTTTAAATAACGAAAGGCAAAGAGAAGAAATATTTTTAATCTGAAAATTATTTCAATCACACCATGTAGCGTGATGCGCATTCATTATGCACATTGTTGCAAACGCCGCTTTATCATCGTCATCAGCAGCAGCAGCAGCAGCAACACCGACAATGTTGCAAACAAAACTGAGCCAACGAAAAAAACATACCAAAAACGAAATAAAATAAAATAAAAAACGCTGTGCAACTGTTTGTGGGCACTTCTTAATTTTTGGTTGTCTCCCTACACCCTGCACACCCCGTTCGACGGGTGTGCAAACAATATGAAAATACCTAACCAGCAAAAAAAAAAAAAACAATATCACCGCAAAAAACCACGGAATTTTTGTTTCAACAAAAAATATTCAACGATTCTTTGTGCATGTCACACGCTGTATATGCCGCATGCACCACCACCAGCTTGCGCCTTCACACGTTTCGCCTTTCATTTAATTTATGTTACGTTTCGTTTTTCGGTTTCGCCACTGTCAGTGATTTTTAATTTTTATAAAAAAAAACTGTTGCACCGCCTTCGCTTCTGTCGACGTCGTCCCCTCTTGTTTGCATTGGCGGCCACAATTTCATTGTTCCTGCTCGGCGAGGCTGCTTGTTTGTTGTCAGCAAGCGTCCAACAATGTTGCTGTGCCACCGCTAACAATTGCATTGCTGCAACAATAGTGTACAAACGACGACGACGACGACGCAGACGATGATGATGATGACGACTGCCACACCATAGTAAAATAATCACAAATGAAATCACAAATTTCTGTTTTTGGCAACTTGCACAAAAAAAATAATTGAAACAAAAAAAATGTGGTTTGAATGGTTTTTGTTGTTGTTGTTGTTTTTTTAATAACAATAAAGGAATTAACACATCGCCACGCTTAACATGTAACGTTAATGTAATGTCACGTGATGCTATTTGCTATTACAAGCAGGCATGTACTTTGTGCTCTGCACTCTGGTTGCAACATGTTGCTGTAATTTTGTAAATATGCCGCGGATCGCATGTTGGCTTTGCCTTGTATGGGTGGTGTGAAATGTAAACAAATTCATCATGATTAAGCCCAAAATCATTGAAATTTGTTAGTCGCGTTTTCGTTTCTTTGTGTGTGTGACACTTTGGGGAAAATTAAGTTAAGGAAATTAACTTAATTGCTTGGCACTTTGTTGTGTTGATGTAATTCTTGAATGTAAAATATTTTAAGGGAATTACAATTTGATTACAATTTATTTACATTTCTTGTCGAGGCTTAAAGGTGTGTTTTGTTTATTTTTGAAGGAATTTTCGTTTAATTTTTCATGACTTAAGTAATTAAGGGAGTTTGCCCAGGTGTTGGACATGCATTCGTGCTAGGACATCACTTTTTTAAACACGATTTTCACAATCAATTTGGTTAGGACCCCAAAATACGGCATACAAAAATATCTGCCCACCTGTTGGACACCTGAAAAACACCGCAGTCAAAGTTTGAAATTGAAATTAACCCATTCCCAGCATCTGGGAAAATCCCATGTCCAACAGATGAGCACAATAAAATTTTTTTAATTATGAAAAATGGAAAAAAAACTAAACATTCCATACATATTCGTTTTTTTTAAATGAAAAAAAAAAATTTTTAAAACTCATTTTTTTTATTTTTGCATGGTTATTAGGAACAAAAAGGTTACCTCATTTACTAAAAAACATTATTCAATAAGATTAAGCTTTAACGCAACGACCATCATGGTTCTGACCACGGAAAATGTCGCTGTCCAACAACTGGACATGTCCAACAGATGGACATATATATTGGTTTTATATTCTTATTTTTGCTTCCTTTTTTTAAAAGTAAAGTTAATTGGTGGATTTAACTTCAATGGAATTTATTTTTTAAACAGTTCAGTAGTGGATTGAATTTAAAATTTATTTTTAAAATTAATTTTATTAATATTTCATATTTGTGTAACAAATTTTTATTATTATATTTTTTTATTTAAAATTAGTGAATTTAATTTTGTTATTTTTAAATAAAAATAAAAATTTTTTATAATTTTGAAGTTAAAATTTTTAAATTTTGTTTTATTTTCAACAGAAATTAATGTCAAATCGACTCAATTAGCAAGAAAATATTATTACTTCTATGCAGTGGCACTGGAGGCAATAAATTTCACTAAAATCAGGCGCTTCTGGCTCGTGTAGCCCAGCCACACAAATCACAAACTGCCGCTGATTCTTTAGCTTCTGCAGCAAAAGTTCTGAAAACCGCGCGATTCTTTTTCACTTTGGTTGCACTCCAATTGCGAGACCGCAACTCAGGCTAATTATGTTAGCTTTTGTGACATGACAAACCAACAAACAAACAGACACACGCACAAACACACAAACAAACAGACAGACAAACTCGAATGCATTGACAGACGAAGCAAACATAATTCAGAAACAACAAGACGACGATGAAGATGAACAATTTATTACAAAACACACCGCCTGGCAACAACCACATAGTATATACACGAAAACCTCGGCATGTGCATTTGACCCCGACCATCTCTCGCTCTCAGCTGGGCTAGCCCTCGTCGTCCGTCCATATACTCTTTCTTTACAAAACATTATTATCCCACTAGCACCGCATGCGGTCGTGTTTTCGCATTATCATCTGATTTCGAGTGCATTTTAAGCTTAATTGCGGTTTTTGGCACCGACAACGACATAACACACACATCAGTTCAGATGAGATGCAATGCGAGAGGAGCAGCAGCAGCAGCAGCATTATTACCGTTGAGTTCTCGGCTCTGTTGAAGCTGAAGCTGCAGCTGAAGCTGAAACTGAGTTGAGTGCGTTATATTTTGCATTATTGCTATATAAAGCATGCAAATATGGATGAACTGATGTCGTTGTTGTTGCTGTTGTCGTTGTCTGTTTTAATGATAATTATTGCTTCTTTGATATGGTTCATTCGTGCGTTTATTGCGGTTTTCCATTTTGGTCACTCGAGTGCTTCGAGTGGTCACCTGAGATTGTTTTATGCGCTGCGTTGCCATTGTTGCCCCATTAGGGTCAGATTCAAAGTGTGCCATCAGCTAGTAGATAGGTAGGTATGTACGTACGGTCGGTCGTACGGCCCCAACGATGCTAGCTAACTGCTTGCTTGCTTGGCTGGCTTGGATTGGTAGAGAAAATTGCAAATTGTTAGTTGGGTTCGCCGCAACGTAATGAAGCCAATGGATGAGTGAGCGAGATTCAGAGCGTGAATGATGTTTTCAACCCTACCCCCCCGCTCCTTTCAATTGACCGTTATTAAATCAACAGCGACTGTGGTCAAGCCAAAGATACTTAGAGCTGTTGTCTTGCGAAAGTGACAAGTCATAATTTTATTCATAGGAAGAATGTACCTACTTCCATTTTGGATTGATAAGTGAACTGAGCTGACTTTTGGTTTAATTAAATCTTCATTAAATTTTAATAAAATTTCACTTTAATTTCATTTCAAACTGAATTGACTTTGCAGCACTTTTTTTTACAGCAATTTAATTAGTCAATAAGCATAAAATGTCATTCGCTTGATTTCACTTACAAAAACAAAGTAAATATAAAACCGCTCATTGGCGCAGAAAATTGCAGTCATTTGTTGTCAGTGTGTGCGGCTGCACCTACCTAAAATTGCAACAACGGCAATAGCAATAGTAACAGCAACACAACAGCAGCAGCAACTTACGACAATGTCAGAGAAGCCGCCAATTGCAAATGCAAACGATTAAACGATTTTAATTAAAAGCAATTCTAAATTGTCTAATTTTGTCATAATCAAAACCGAATAACAGCAGCAGCAACAACAACAACAACATCCACAACAAAGGCAGGCAGACAGACAGACCGACCGACCGACGACAGAACAAACGACAATAACTGCACATTGCCAACAATTTGTGATGGCAAACGTTTGCGATTCCTTTGCTGTATTCTCTGAAAATTGCATGTGGCCGTCATGACGATCACAACCGCCCCCTCCTCCCCCCCCCCCCCCGCTCCTCTATCTCTTACAACCACAGCATATTCAATTGCTACCGATTCTGTCGCTGGTTTTATTCTGTTTGTGGAGTGTGTTTAATTGCACTCGGTTTGCGCTTTGCTCAATTTAAAATTATTTTTCATGCACTCCATGTGCACTAGACGAGCTTTGAAATTAAGTGACCGCCTGCTGCCCACCGCCACTTGCTGCCGCTCGTCGACACGGCCATCATACACACCAAAGCTACTTACTGTTGGTGTTGTTTGCCGCTGCCGCTGCTGCTACTGCTTCAGATTCGACAACTGCGGCAATTATACCGTGTTGGCGACTAAACGGCTGAAAGTGTCTGCCGCAGCCGTTGGCGATGATTTCATAGCACGAGTTCTACGACTGGAGGGAGCGTGAGGGGGGCACGTTGGAACGTGAGTGAGCGTGTGTAGTAAATTCACCAGAGACACTTATTCGCGTACGTGGATTTCAAAATGAGCGAATTCGCAATAATTGCACGAACATTTTTATTTAATTTCGTTTTTGTTTTTGTTTGTTTTGTTTTTAAGTTTGATTTTGTCAAAATGTTTGCTGCATTCATGTGATGTGCGCAGCTGTTTGTGAAATTTTAAATTGATAGGAAAATAAAAAAATGTACATGCCATTTGATTTTTAATTTTTTTACACCCACAACAAAATGTTTGAAAATTTTGTTAAAATTTTCAAGAAAAATTCATTAGCAATGAAAAGTTAGGATTTAAATTAAGGCAATGTGAATCTAATCTAATTTCATGTTGTAAATCAGAGCCACTGCAACAGACATACCGAGTCACTGCAAAGGATGGAGTTCCATTAAAAACTTAATTTTTGTCAAATTCTTCACTTGTGCGATACTTTTATAGGAAACAGGATAACACAGTATGGATGGAAAAATGTTAGCCACATCACAACAACGGAACAATTCTAGCCTAACTTCAAAGCGGAATTTAAAAATTTGTTGCCTACTTTTTGGGGCCAAAAAACCGGAAAACTGCAACATTTTATGCCGCAGTTGAATAATTTCGACGTGCATGTATAGTGCAAAACGGTAGACAGCTAAGTAACTATTGAACTATCGACTGACAATTGTGTCACTTTCTGTTTTTTTAGAGCCAAAAAGTATGCAACAAATTTTTAAATTCATATAAAAATCACCCCAGGTCATCACTCTTCGAAGATGGGTCTGGTATCGGAATTGCAACGAATCTGATGAGGACGAAAAGCTTCAGAATCTACTCTGTTTTTGTCCAACTCATGGTACTGACAAGAGTCTTTTTTTAACTCATTATAGGGAGTAGTTACACTGTAGCTTACTCCACTTTCCCACAATAGTCCAACATTTTTCGGATTGGCGAAAGTCCATTTGAGGCATATTTCTGCCACTTTTATTTACCACTACTTCTACTCCATTACATTACTACTACTCCATTACATTATTTTGTTGTTTATTTGTCCGGATGTCTATTCTCAGCTTCTAGACCATCTTTTAGACACTCGAGTCAGATTTTTGATTCTCATAAAGGGGGTGAGGCAGTTCAATGAAATGGAAGTGGCAGATGTAGTGTGCTCACTTAAGACCTAGGAAGCTGCAACATATGTATTCTGCGAGACACTGGAATTGGATTTTTGGCGTGGCAATTCGAAATTTGGGCGTGTTCGTTAAAGGTGGACTTACATACGACCACGTAAATATCGTAAAAATTAGACAGAAAAATAAAAAAACTTTATAAAAATGTTCAATTAAATCGAATTTTTTTACTAAAAATATAAAATAATGACTACTAAAAAATACCAAAAATATATAATTTAAAATTTTTTAAACTGCAAATATGAGGGTTTTCATAAACTAGCCATATAAACGAGGTGGCAGCCATGAAGGATTTGTGTTCAAACGGAAATGACAATTGCTCCAAATACCGAGTTAAAAGCAGTTTCTTACTTTTGTGCATAACACCAAGCCATCTTCGTACAAAATAGAATCCTTGAATCCTTCCAGAACATTTTAAAACTCGAGTTTATGTGCTTTTGAATCAACTTTTTCATTGTTCCTATAAAATCTTTCTAAAATAAACCAAAAACTTCACAGCGCAGCGATAAGATCGCTGGCAACTTCATGTTAGCTATAAAAATGGGAACGCGAATAAAAATCTAACCTCAAAGTGCAACTTATTTACGGCCAAATAATATCTTTTAGTTTCACAAAAATGAAAACCATAAAAACCAAATTTAAACCAAAAAACAAAGTATATACAAACGTACATATGTACCACATACAAACTATGTATAAAAAGTGAATAAAATAGAACAAAAGAGACTAAATTTGGTTTTTGTGAAGTAAAAAGTCGTGCGGGAATCATTTCAATTTATTAGTTTTGTGTTGGTTGTTTTTTGTAATTTTCGTTTTTCGTTCAGCACACCAACAACTGAGCAGCAACAATGGCAGCTTGAACGAAAAGTATCTGTCAGAACGTCAACTCAATTGGACACGTTTTGCAATTGGTGCAAACACTCACACACACACAATGATAAACAGAGAATTGCAGAGACACAATAGGGAGCAGCGGCATCATCATCATCATCATCCGCCAAGGCAACTGCACTGCAGTGGAAAGCGGAAAATGCAACGAGCGCAAATTCAATTTAAAGCGGTCCAAGCCAGGCACCAACAGTCTAAATATTTATTCTCAAGTCGAATTGAATAAATACGAAAATGAATCTGCAATTCAACAAACGATCGAAATGAATCACGCAATCTAATCAGATGCACAGGCAGATACACACTTGCCACTACACTCACTCACTCACTCGCTCGTCGACTCACTCACTCACTTACAGGGAAAAAAATACTCCCATGACAGCGTCCAAGCGCAACGTGAGCTGAGCTTTAATAGCGTTGGTCAATCGAGTACTGCATCGTGTGCTATTGAGGGAGTCGTAGTCGCTGGTGTTGTTCGCAGGAGGAGGTGACTAGCTGAACTGGCGGTGGTGTTGGCACACAATAATAAACGAAATAAGTGCATAAGCAAAATAATTGCTAAGACGCTTTCGACTGCATGGCAACAGCAGCAGCAGCAGCCAGCCAGAATAGAGTATTGCGTTCGCTTCAAATTGCTCACACGGGACGCGCAAATGAGGCGAAAATTGAATTGAAATTGCTGCAGTAGAAATGTCGAGGAGGGCGAGGGCAACGGGGAACGGGGAATAAGGGGGATTACATGAAATGAAATGAAGCGCAGAAGATGGTCTCGCACAAAAGATTTCGCACAATGAAGATGAAATTTGTTGTGAAATGGTTGAAAGAAAGTGTTGAGGGAAATTTAATTTGAAGTTGGTCTTTTCATGCACGAAGTCGACTACGAAGTAAGCGGATGACTAACCACTTTAAGATACAATTTGTTACAATCCAAGTAGTCAATAGTTCGAAAGTACCAATTTATATTTCTAAATTTTCAAGGTGCGTTAGTCTGCAAGTGAAAATAATTATTACAATTAATATCGCTTCCATTTCGCCAAAAAGTATGTACAGGGTTGAAATTAAATTTAAAAATTGAGTGCGGTTTACACATTCACTTCAAGTACTTCTGATTAAATATTTAATTACAAAATGTTGAGTTTATTTAATTATACTTCAAAATGAATTAAATTAAAAATATTGTAATAACTCAACAATATCAGCAAATTGAGGGAATGTCAAGTGGACAGAACAAGTGAGTAGTTTTCAGGCGGTCAGAGCTGACTTATATATACCCTACACCTACTGCGCCATATTGAATCCGCCATATTGAATTTGGAAATTTCTACATCAAATTCGAAATTAGCGACCCCAAAGACCCCTTTGGAACTATTTTGGCTGAATTAGGTTACATATTTTACAAAACACAATTTTCAATTATATGGGAGGTAGGTGTGGCAGTCGACCAACACATTTGCACATTTGCACCACCGACCCCTCCTAGGGCCTAAAAAAGATAACTCACAAGTTTGGACGGACAGACAGAGTAAGGGAAAGGTGGATAGCGCTAAATCAATGCTGAAGCTAAAATAACACAAAATTTGGACTTCTAAGTGGCCTCAGATATAGAAAAATGTTGTTTCAGTTTCGTCATTTCGATTCATTTATACTATAAATTTTATAGGGAGTTTTAAAGGTTTCCATGTTGTTCAAGTTCCAGTTCCATCATCTTTTTCCGTTTTCATTGCCATTCCATTTGCAAATTTCGCCCTTTTCCATTTTGTTCCGGTCAATTTCCATTTCGTTCCGTTCGCATACCACCAAAAAGGTTCCAACTAAAATAAAACCTAGTAAGAAGAAATTATCTTTAATAGGACGGCAGCTAAAATACCTTTTGCCCTTTAAGAACAATCAGCTTTTTTCGGTAATTTTATAAAATTTTTCGATAGTTCTTCGGAAATATTTTTCATTGCTACCGTTCCTTTCCAAATGTGTTCCATTTCCCTACGGTCCGCTTCAAAACTTGTTCCATTTCCGTATCGTTCTTGTCCATTTCCATTTCATTTCATTTGTGGTTTCATTCCCATTCCGTTCCCGACCACATTTTCAACCAAATGAAAAATGCAACATCAAAATCGATTCAGTATGTCTCCTGTCGAGCAATTCCTCGATTCTCCTTTGATAATTGCGAATAGCCGAACTAAAATATAAGTGGCTACCCTCCCCCACAAACTCTCCTCTAAAATTACCTAATCTGACTATTTCTCAAGATAGAGCTTAGCGTGGTTCTCATCCGAGGTAGCCAATTTCAAATATCGCCCAAAAAGAAAAGAGGAAGCTCAATAACGAAATGACACGCAGAGGGACAGGCAGACTCTTATCGTTGGAGGTGGTATGTACGTGCCATGCGACACTTGTGTGCAGAATACTTCTGTATAAAAATAAAATAAATTCTTCTGCCAAATGTCGCACTTGCAGAATAAACTCCAACCCCTTTTTCCCAGAAGGCACATTCCCAACCGCCAACGGGCCCCAAACACATTTTCGCCATTAAGTTTGTGTCAATGTCAACTTGACTCAACCCATTTCCATCAGTCAATATCGATTTCCATCGAGCAAATGTACCGACAACTATGACACAAAGCCAACAGAAATTATTTTTCCTTTATATTTTTTTTGTTATAAATAAGTAGGTACTATACATATAAATAAAAGCAAATTGAAGTAAATCACAGGGCAAATATCACAACCGAAAACAATTTGCGGCTATGAGGGGGGGGGACAGAGGGGAGGGCACGAGAGCAAACAACAAAAGCGGCTAACCGCGCTAATGTTTATTTTCCAAACTGTCAATAATTTTCAAACAACCGAAACCGACGTACCTACAGCGAAAGAAGAAAGAAAAAACCACAAACAAAACAAATAAATAATTTTCAACAAAATGCTTTCGAACGGCAGGGAGGGGTGTGTGTGTGTGTGTGTGTGTGTGTGAGGTGGTGGTGTGAGGTGATGACAGCGACGTGCATGAAAAATTTATTAATTACTCGAGCGATGAGGAAGATAATTAATATCAAATTAAAAAAAAAACCAAAGAGATTTTCGAAAAAAAAAAATTGTGTGATGAAATTGGAACACTTAAGCGGATTCACCTGTAATTAGGGGGGGCAGCTGTGCCTCTGGCGGTGGGAGGGGGTGGTTGTGCACACACATGCTTTGGTTTAATTTAATTTGATTTCAATCGTAGCTGTATGCCATTGTCGTGTCTTTATCGTTGTTGTTGCTGCTGCTGCTGTTGCTGTTGCTATTGCTGTAACTGCTACTGTTGTTGCTATTTGCCATTTGTCGTTGCCAACGTCATCGCCATCATCGTCATGCTGATCATCGTCAACGACCGAAAATAAATCCACATATATGTGCGCTATGTGGCTACACTCACTGGTGTGTACTTGCTTGTGTATCTATCAAACGTGTTTAGGTTCGGTATCTAACCAATATAAGTGTATCTGCATGCGAGTATCTTTTTGATTACGTACGACATGTGAGAGACATGAAATCGTAATGGAAAATTAAATTACACAATTCCAAATCCAAGGGATATGCCATGGCATGGCTCTGACATGGAACACACCGAGCAGCAAACAAGCACATTGACAACATGGAACAGCAGCAGCTATCGGAAATTTCGTACCAATGAAATGTTGCACGTTGTTCGGCAATTAAGCGCCTTCGTCTGCGTCTTCACTCACTTAGTCAATGCCACAGATACTTAGCTATACGCTCAAGCGTTTCAAACGAATTTATTCACTTTTTTTTTTCCTTCCAACCCAACCAGATTAATTAGTACCAGCAAAAGATTAAATATTTCCATTAAAAGTAGTAACCGAAAAAAGAGGGGAAAAAATGATTTCAAATTATGAAAATTAAATTTAATTCGAGTCTACAATTCGAATTTAGTGAATACATTAAGCGAAGTATCAAATTTAATGAAATTGGTATTGTATTGATTCGAACTTTTCCTTTTTTTTTTTCCTTGGATTGTGTTTCTTCGTCTTGGTCGGATTTTAGGCAAATCTTCACAATTGCACAATCAATTCGTGGGCCATAAAATTATATTGGTCTTTGGTAAGGCTGGTGGTGCACGGCGTGCCAGCGAATGCTGTGCTCACAATTTATGTGAGCCTGCAAATTTCGGTCCGCATGAAGCGAACAAATTTTATTTTAAAAGATACAAAAGAGCTTCAAATAAATATAAATCGAAAATCGCTTCACCGACGCTTGAATTTATTTATTTAGGAATCACATTTATTTCCTGCCAACGGAAACTTTACTCGATACGACCAAAGTCACTTCACTCGGTGTAAGAAAATTAAAGTGTTTCCTCGCAAATTTGAATTGGGAATGTTTGGGAAATGTTTTAAGTGAAATTGTCAAGGAAGTACACTGCAAAGGGACATGCATTGCTCATACATACCTAAAGTGTGTTAAAACCTTGCAGACATATTTTACACACATATTCCCGTGTATTTTTAAGTAAGAAATGTTTATTTATAGTATATATATATTTATAGCACACCGGAACATAATTTTAGCGCAATAGAGCAACGAGTATTCTGTGTTTAATTATAGAGCAGTTAAACACCGGAAAATTTGTTAATTTGAGAATAAAAGAAAATTATAATAATATAGCATGCCAAAATTTATTTATTCAAATAAATACACACATGGAAATGTGTGCTGTGTGAAAGATTACACACCTAAATATAGGTTCACTTTGCAGTGTGGTTTTCGTTTTAGAAGTATTTAAAAAATCAACGCATTCATAAACACACAAAAATAGTATATCATTATACTTCGTTGATCAGTAGGATGTATCCGCACATCATATTGATGTATGATGGTGGTTGAGGCACATAACAATCATATAAATCGTATTGACTAACAATTTTTTCCCTGTGTATTTCAGGTCACACTTGATGGCATGCAATGTTTCCACATCTAATCGCATTTTGTCTCACGTCCAAGTTTTATTTACTGCAGAAATGACGCATTCCACAGTAACAAATGCCATATTTTGGGGAAGGGAAGCAGTATGCAGTTTTTTAGTCTAAAAAAACGGCCTGAAAACACGAAAAACCGTATAAATGCATTAAGTGGCCCAACCCCAGTTCGGGCACTGTTCTTCTACAAATATTTGAAAATGCATTAAACGATGAAAGTAAGTATTTAAAGAAAACTGCATGATAAGGCGGTTGTGCTTATGTGCAGTGAAAACATATGAATTTGGACAGTTATTTGAAGTAACTACCAGTTTTGGAGGGCTTTCTAACCTTAAAGTAATAGCCCCAAGGTGTTCCACTGTAGCTTTTTTGCAATACTGAAAGATTTCAAAATCCCTAACGAAAGATGATAAATACCCACACTCGTAATGAACAATTCCTCTCACTCATTCACTAACTCACTTAGTGTCACTCAATGTGATGCTTTCGAATGAAATCATTAATTATAAAAACACAAAAAATTTACACGCTTCAATAATCGCCCCGAAAATAAAAGGCAAAAAAAAAACCCAAAATGGCTGCCACAGCAAGTATGAAAGCAAACAAAAAAAAAAAGCATAAAAGAGGGTTAAGAGAAAAGTTGGTTGGGAAAAAAAACAACACTGGAATTCGCTTTGAAAATGAGTCAACAAAATCGCTTCATCAAAGAAAATAATCGATTAAACTGCAACAAAGTGAAAAATTATAAAGGAACTTAGGAAGAATGAGCAAGAAGGTGAATTAACAAAAAAAAAATAAAAAACGTTTACAAAATATATACACTCAAAGTAACGCAGATGAAAGAAGAAAAATGCAAAAAAAAAATAATAATCATAATAAATAAAATAAAATAACATAACAAATAGTGGAGCAAAACCAACTATGAAACTCATCAAAATTTTAACAAAGCAAAGGATATGAATCCTGAATCCGTTCGTTTATTTTGTCTGCCAAAATGCGCTGGGAGAAAATAAATAAATAAATAAATAAATATCCGAACGAGTGAACGAGTGAAACATTTAGTTTGACACATGGATCAGCCCGAAAATTCACAGAGCCAAAATGTATATATACATATGCGATAAATGACGAGACAGATAAAGAAAAGTGCCAAGTGGCAGGAGAATGTATTGAAGGCAACTGATGAGTACCGCCAACATTTCGGTTCTGATGCAATAAACGATACCATAAAGGGGTATGGACTGCGGGAAACTCCCCTAACCGATGGGCTAAAGGAAGAAGTGCCAAAATCTTGAACACAAAAAAAATGGAATACTGCATGAACGACAACAGCGACGACGATGACGGTGACGACAATGTAGCTGACGACGAAATGTCAGCGAAAGGATAAAGCATATCATGTTATAAAAATACTTGCTTCGTTCTCATCAACCGAAATGGCAGCAGAGCAGGAGTAGCAGCAGCAGCTAGCATGATTTTTCGACAATTTATTTAGTATACTATGTGTGTGTGTGTGTGTTTGTGCAGGGCTGCATTCAGCGGGTGCAGTCAATTGTGTTTAATTTTTTTTTTTTTTCCATGTTGATATTTTTGTTATTGTAAAGTTGATAAGCAGCAACGTAAGCACAGAGCTCTTTCATCATAACTGTCAGTACAATATAGGAAGAAATAGAAAAAAATAGAATTGAAAAAATTACGAAGCAGCCAGCAGCAGCAGCAGCAGCAGCAGTAATAGGAATGACAGAATGATGCTCTAGCGTTTCTTTTTCTAAATGATCATCAGCAGAAAATCTAATAAGTGACGTTCGAGGTTATACTGTGTGTTTTCCTTTATACTCGTTCTCGTTGGTGTATACGCTTGCAATTTTCCATAGAGTTGGTAATTTTTAGCAAAATTATGAGAGAATGTGTGCGGGCAACACAAAAAAAAAAAAAAAAAAGTAGCGCAACGCAGAAATGCGATATTGATGGGGATGCACGGAGCGAGAGAGCAGGATTTTTTCGAATTTAATTAAAGTTAACACAGCAATGGCATTGGATGATGTAAAGAATTTTTGTTTCAAATCTTTTTTCCCTTCTTCTCTTGTTCCTTCCTTGGTTGGGAAACTACTTTGTTGCATATTATGGAAGCTTTTAAAAGAAATGCTTTCATTTAATGAAATGTCAAGGAGGGTAGCGAAATATTTTAATGAGTTCGTTCGCTGGAAATTGTAAGCAATTGTAATTGGAATGAAAACTTATATACTGTGAATTCTTCAGTAATTAAGTAATGCAAAAAAACTGAAAGGAAATTTAAAAAAAATTATTTTAAGTGGGGGGGGGGGCTAAACTAAAAGCAATTGCAGTCTATTGCAAATTACAACAATTAAAGTTTAAAATCATACAAACAAATTATACAAAAAAAAAAAGTACATGTCACCCTCGACTCGACACTTACAACGGACCAATCATACATACAATGCACTCGTCTATTATTTAACACCTTAGAGACTGTTGTGTAACACCACACTCACACCACTTACGCTGGGTCCATCAAAGGTATGCGTGTATGTGTGTGTGTGTGTGTGTGTAGTATAACTTCCACTCGACTGAAGCTGTTGAAACTGAGAGTATCCGCAACACCATCATCATACAATATCATACAAATGCTGAAGCTCTCATCACAGCTCCGGCGACCGAGTAACCAACCAACCAACGAACCAATGTCGATGATGTTTTTTGACGACTGCCATGATAGAGTTGGCGATGCTGACGATGATATGCAGTAGATACCTAGCTGAAGCAGTTGACAATGCTGATGAGTATGATGACAGCGTAGACACTACAAGCAATGAACCCAATTTCGAAAACATATGACCGACAATGCCACCAGAAGCTCCAACGCCATGAAATAGTAGAATGGATGGGTTCGTATATCAGGAGTGGCAGAGTTTACTCATATGATTTCCCTTCTTCTATTTTTTTTTTTTCTGTTTTTGATAGTGCATATTTGTCATTTGCTGCATGTCCGTTTATCATACCTCTGCTGAGCTCTTGTGTGAGTACGTTAGTGCGAGGTATGCAACATGCCAATGGTGCTACAATTAACTAATACATTGTTCACCTTTCAACTGTGTAGCTAGTCTAAGCTGCATACATGACGTTTTCGACCGAAATGAGTGTGTCCTTAAAAGGAATTTCATGTTTTTTGGTTTTATTTTTCGAGAACGAGATAAGTGCAGTTTATTGAACGGATAATGTCGCATAAAATATTAAGACACCAATCAAAAGTTTTTATTTAAAATATCAGTTGTAAGACACTTGGCGTAGATAGCAGCCATATAGGATATTTTCACATGAATGGCCTCTTTCAGTGACTGATCCAAAAGAAAATCATAAAATAATAATAACTATTGTCTAATTGAGCTGTAGTAGCAAGCAATGAAATACATTTTTAATTTTAAAAAATTTAAATGAAATTGGTTATTTTCTCTTTTATGACTGGATATAATTCAACTGAAATATTTTAGAATAATTTAATATTACTCACATTTACAGTTGCGTTATGGATTTAATCTGAAAAAGATAAAACATACATAATTTATTAATTTTGATTGAAATACAAATAAAAATGGCATATTGTACTTGCCATTTTTATTTGTATTTCAATCAAAATTAATAAATTATGTATGTTTTATCTTTTTCATATTATGATGATTATTTCACAATAAATTGTAACAAAAAATAATACAAAATAGTGTCTCTTTAGGGCAAAATGGAGATATAAAGGAGGAAGCAAAATGTTTTCTTTTTGAATTTATTTTTTGGTGGTCTTTCAATTTTAATAAAATTGCACTAATGGCCATAAATGAATTGCAATTCGTTGCCTTTGTAAAATTAAAGCCCTACAATAATTTCAAAAACTGTTGAAGTTTAGAGAACTTGAGTTCTCGAGAATTGTCGTCATAGCACTAGCACTGGATGATTTGTACCACACAAGTATTACTTATACCAATGGTACAAAGAATGTGCTAATATTAAATTTAAAAAAATATCTTTTTGTGGTTTAAAAATTATATCAAAAATGGAACACTTTTTCTACCGAAATCCACGGGTTCACTTTATGGTAATGAAACAAGTGAGAAAGTTTCAGTTTTATATACCCTACTCCTACTGGTATATTGGATCCGCCATCTTGAATTTTAAAATTCCGACATCAAATTCGAAATCAGCGACCCCGAAAACCCCACTATACAAAATTTCGGTAAAAACACGATTTTCACTTATATGGGAGGTAGGCGTGGCAGTCGACCGATTCCTCCCATTTGCAATACCAACTCCTTCTAGGGCCTAAAAAGGATAAATCCATAATTTGGGATCCCTAGCTTTCTTCTAGCTCCTGCAATCGTGTTTACAAGAAAAGAAGACGGACAGACGGTCAGACGGATAGGGCTAAATCAACTCAGGAGGTGACGCTGATCAAGAATATATATACTTTTCCATACCGGACACGTCTCCTTGGTGTTACAAACATCAAACCAAAGTGAATATAACCATACCTCATTGGTATAAATAAACAAAAAAACATACCACATTCACCAAAAATTTCCAATCCAATCCACCAAAAAAAAATTTTATCTCAAGACCCCATTTTGACCCGTTTATATGTGGATTTAGAAGCTCGGACCATGTTAAAAATCCATTTCTAAGCATTTCCAAGCGAATACAACAATAAAAAAAATTGTAAAATGTTGACCTTTTTTTTCGTTATATGAGAGCCACGTCCAGTTTTAGTCCGATTTGGCTTATTCTCGAACTAGATCTCAGTTTTAAAGAGAAAAACATGTAACCAAAGTTTCAAGTCAATAACTTCAAAACTGCGACCGACAATCGTGCAGACGGACAAACGGACATGGCTATATCGACTCAGGAGGTTGTTAATAGTTAGGAGGAGAAACCAGCTATTGCTACTTATTGCATTTGTAACAAGCCTAATGTGCCAACCGAAACGAATTCCCCTATTATTTAATACAGTTAATTCGACAATAATTCACCCAATAATCACCAAATAGTCAGCAGCACTTCCTTTATAAGCTTTAAATTTGTACATTTCTCAACATGAATTGATTGAATTGATAACTGTCAATATAGCCCAAAGTTCGGCTGTTATGGCTGTACATAAAACCAATAAAAAATAAATGATTTCATTTCCTACACACTGTGTGCATGCCAACAGATTACAACGTCAATTGCCTACTCTAATCGATAAATTTTGATAAAGTGCTAAAACTTGTACACCAACTGAATGGAAAAAAAATGTTTATATCATCCCTTGGCGTTTTTTTATTACAGCAAAGTTAGATAGCAAACCGAAAAAAAATTCAAATAAATTTGCGAAATAAATTTCATTGTCCACAAATAAATGACAATTTTATGCTTTAATGATTTTGATTTCAACAAAAAAAAAAAAAAAAGATTAAAAAAAAGCAAGACTGACCCCCACCGTAATGGCGGGCGGGCGGTTGTGAAATGGAAATAAAAGAAAATCAAACACTCACACGCAAACAAGTCATAATTTTCCAATTTAACGGACAGTTTTTATGGCAACTGCCTTCTAGTAGCTCAAAAGGCTCATAAACAGTAGATTTCCTTGGCGAAATGAAAATAAAAAAAAATAATAAAATAAAAAAACAAAACAAATATTTAGTTTTATTGTCACTTAAACTTTTCCTTTCGATGTTTGCCTATAGTCAAAATATAAAGTAAACTATTCGCTTTATGGTGTTTTTAAAATGGCGGAAAAATGACGGCAGCCAGCAGTTGAGTGCGGTTTGATTTTGTGGTTTATCGTAAAGTTGACTTTGCGCTTTTGATTAAATGAGGGGAGAAGGGGGGTTGGTTAAACGGAGTAGTGTGTGTTTTTGAGGATGCTAAATTTAATACTCGCTCTCGCACTACACAAACAGTAAAAAGAGTAGATAGAGCCATTGGTTTTATGGCAAAACAAATACTCCTACAGCTTGAATTTTCAAAAGTGCCAGTATCGTTTTCGGAAGAGGGGAGGGTGGGGGGGCGCTCTCAAATCCCCAAAAACAAACAAATAATAAAGGAAAGAAAAACTTTTAATTTTAGTTTTTATGGCAGCAGTTGAGGCGAGCAATTGGCGGTTCGACGGCAGGCTCCTTTTGAGTGGATTTTGTATTTCTTTTCGTAGTATTTCTTTGGTGTTTTTATTTTACTTTTTTAATGTGTGCCATTTAATGGCCGCCCCGATTAGTTTTTAAGCGTTGAGTTACCATTTCTGGTCATAAAATTGTGCAGATTATGCTAAGCGTTGAATTAGAAAACGCTGTAAGTCGTAAAGTTATACATATATACATTTTTAGTGGGTGTTGGCGACACGACACGAATCACTGGTGGATGGTTGTGATGGTTGTGTAATGGCTCAATTAATTGCCATTGCACAAGAAAAGTTTTAATGTCATTTGCAATTTAATTGGAAATTGGATATATCAAGGATATATACTGCCACAGGCCATTAAGACTTTCAATGGGGGGGGGGGAGGTATGGTAATAAAAAAAAATATCGCAAAACAAATAATTTACAAATGATTTGTTATGAATCGGCATCATTAATGCGATTATACTCAGCTTACTCAATCGATAAGCCTTAATGGGATATGATTAGGCAATAATATGACCTAGACAATCACGGAGAGGGCCCCTTTTATTGCTCGTCTGAATCTTTGAATTAAGTGACTATCCACTCCTTAAAAATTCAGAAAATTCAAATGCCTGCATTTAAAATCTTCAACCGTTTTCACCATAAATCTCGGTCTCTATCAGTGGTTCATGGTATATTTTTTCTTTTCATGACAAGCCTTGCCGCACCTTCACACCTTTCAACGGTAAGCAGAAAACGCATATAAAGAAACAACAAAAAAAAAAAAAGAGTAAAAAGAATAGGTAAAAAGAAGTTCTGCAACAGACGCTGTCAAAGTCATACTTTGTGCAATCAGCTGTGCAAGTTCGCAGAGCTCAACGGAAAAAAGAAACCTGAATGTATCAAATCAACACCTCGGCCATATACAAACACACACACACTCAAACACACGCACGCACTCAAATGCACACACACAAATACGAACACACACAAACGACAATGCCATCAACAAATTTTGACATTTTCGTTCATGCTCTTATGGCTGGATTTTGCCCTCAGCGGTGGCAATGGCGATGGCGATGGCGGCGTTGTCGTCATCCTCGCCATCGCCATCGTCGTCGTCGTTGTCGTCATTGTGAAAATGACATTTCAGAAATGACGTTTGTGTACGTTATCGTTTCAAAATTCACACTCAAAAAGCTTCAAAACTCAACTTCACTTTACACTCCACTCCACTTCACTCAATATCGGGGCGTTGGTGTGTGGTGTGATCCGGTCCGTCCTTTCACTGGTCTATGGTATGGACCAACTTCAGCCCTTCTCTATATGTATACCGTTCCCCATGACCAACGCTCGTTTGTCTGTTGCGTTGTCAATCAAAATGAGTGCTGATTGACAGACAAGTGCAATATGTATGAATGTGTGTGTGTGTATGTGCGCGAGTTTGTGTATAGATGCATTTTGGGTGGTATTCTATTTTTAGTTTTTCTTTTTTTTTGGCGTTTTTTTTTTGGTCACTCTTAGCTGACTGAATGTATTAATAACGTAATGGTGGCCCAAGGGCAAAAAGTCCATATCGCGAATCAAAGAATTTTTTTATGCACTTTTTTTAACGTCTGATTTTTGATTTCACATGTTGATGATGGAATATATGTTTGGGAAAAAGCATTGTTATCACTGGACAATGTTAAATAATGTGTTTTTTTTTTGCATATGCTAGCGGGTATTAATTGAAATGAATGTCTTTACGTTTATAATACCTCTACAGTGTGATTTACACAACCAAATTGAGAATACTTTTTTTATACCCCCACACACACTGTGGCAGGGTATACTCACTTTGTCACAACGTTTGTAACGCCCATAAGGAGGCGTGTCCGGTATGGAAAAGTATATATATTCTTGATCAGCATCACCTCCTGAGTCGATTTAGCGATGTCCGTCTGTCTGTCTGTCTGTCCGTCTGTCCGTCTGTCCGTCTGTCCGTCTGACCGTCTGTCCGTCTGTCCGTCCGCACGATAGAGGTCGCAGTTTTGGAGATATCGACTTGAAACTTTGGGTACATGTTTTTCTCGTGAATACTGAGATCAAGTTCGAGAATCAGCCAAATCGGACAAAAACTGGGCGTGGCTCCCATACACCGAAAGAAAAGGTAAAAATTTTTTATTGTTGTATTCGATTGGAAATGCTTAGAAACGTATTTTTGACATGATCCGAGGTTCCGAAGCCACATATATAAGGGTCTGAATGGGGTCTTAAAACCAAAATTTTTTTTTGGTGGATTTGATTGGAAATTTTGGGAAATGGATTTTGGACATGTTCCGGGCTCCAAAACCACCTATAATTGGGTCAAAATAGGGTCTTGAGACCACATTTTTTTATATTCGAGGTACTTCTTCCTACAGTGTGGGGGTATTTCAGCTTCGGTATAGCCGAAGATAGTCCACTCTCTAGTTTTTTATTAATTAATACTGCCGTACACCTCACGTTAAATAGGAATCTATTCCGGCAAACGTACCCTTAGTACAGTCATCCGGTGATTTTTTTTTCATATAAAAATAAGAAAGTTAGCGTACGCGATTGTTTTGTTGAACTCATGTAGGGCGTGTCCTAAGCTTAAATTCAAAATAGCGGGACTCTAGAGCTTGTGCTTCAGGTGCTATAAGAAGAATCGCATTTCAACGAATATTCCGTAAACGGTGCATTCTTGTAGGACCTTGTAGCTTGTATACGAAGTTACTCCATTATGGACTAGAAAAAGGAAGCCAACCCCTTTACCTTCACACCTCCTCGCTGCATAGAATTTGATTTCGTTAATATGAACACAGAGAGAACTGTTTGCAAGAATTGTGTATTATGGTCATAATATTGATCCATGAATAAAACACAATTTCAAATGTTTAGTCATAAATAATGATTTTGATTTTCTATTCGGCCCTTGCAGCTATGTATGACTAATATCAATTCAATTATGATTTTAACAATATTATGACTATAACACACAATACCTGCAAACAGCTCTCACCGTGAACCCACCTACTGAATTTTATCATTTTGTACCTTGAAGGAATAGATCTTTAGCGGGGCTTCAGAAGGGCAGACATATCTGGACAGGGTGTCTAGTATTTTTAAGACAAGCTGTTGCCAGTTAATTCTTCTGCTCTAGATATGCAAAAAAAAGTACAGTGGCGGCCACATAATTAGGGACAGCCTATTTTAGTCATTTTGAATGATTTGTGATCAAAAATTCCCCTGAATTTTGAGAATGTTTTGAAGAATTCAGTTTTTTATAACTGAAATAGAAATGATCACATTTGGTAATTTTTAGCCCAAAATTCTTTGATTACATAGAAAACTGTGTTTTAGTTTTACGAATGATGCAGTTTTGTTCCTTGTACAATTCTCTACAAAATGCATCTTAATGGTTTTTTCTCTCCAATCAACAGTTTTTCCTATAAATCAGATTTTAAGAATTCGAATCAGATTCAATCGACGAACGCACTATTTCATTTTCACAACATTTTTTCCGGCAAACTATAACCACCAACTCGGTTAGTAAATTTCAAGTGTTCATAGATTTTGTAACTTTTTTTTATTTGTATACCCTACACATACATCAACCTGTCAATGTATCAATAACCCTCCTTATCAAAGCTCAACGAGGAGTCATTACACCCTATTGCACCTATATGAATACTAATTTGTATCATCGAATTAATTGCTATCGAATACAAAAACTCAAACAAATATGCTTTACAAATTAAATGTGATTATGGTCATTGAAACGAAATACAAATAGGAAAAAAAAAATATAATAAGAGGGAAAAAATCACATTACTTCTGTTAATTGGCATTCATTGAGCGCACCCATTAAAAATTATATGTTATGCCTCACATCAGCCAACAGCACCACCCCAACTATATTTGATTCGCTTCACAACATGACTCAATTACGAAAAGTGCTGAAAATGCTAAAATACGAGTGAGAGTACCTAGGCAAAAAAAAACTAAATAATAAAAAAATAAAAATAATAATAACATAAATCATGGTATCATAATCGCGCCTAAATAACTGTCATAAAATTGTGATTTATTTCAAACTAACAAACTAGACATTATACACAAACACACACTCAGCCAGACAGACAGACAGACCGACAGACCGACAGACCGACAGAGAGACTTGCATGCGGCCAAAATCGTATACATTTATTATTTGTATTATTTCCAGGTACTTTTGCTAAAAATCGTAAAATTATGATGTTTCGCTTTGGTAGTAAAAATAGGAGAGAGAAAACATATCAAAATATAACACAACAGTACAACGCTGATAACAAATTTCATTCATACATCATGCAAGCGAATGCAATAAATTTCGGGGGGTGGGCGAGCAAAAAAAAAAGAAAAAACAAAATAAAATCGGAAATCAGACTCGCAAATGTGTGGTAAAATAGTAGAAGGTACGTACTGGGTAGTGGGTGTGGTTTCACATTTCTCGCACTGAAACATGCAATCATATCAAGCTTAGCATTAGTTCGTTGGGCTTTTCTTTTCTATTCTATTTTATTATATTACTTTTTTCCAGCTAAAAAAAGAGCTTTTGTTTAGTATTAGCTGTAATTTTTTCCAAATTTATTTGTGATAACAAATTCACAAAAATTGCGGAAATTTATTTTCCCAAAATGAATGCATTTAATTGTATAGGCAAACCAGTTCATAGTTTATTTTCGGTTTTTTTCCCAAGCTTTACTTTTTAAATTGAAGCGTAAATTGGGATTTTTTGTGTTGTTCTCAGTGATGTTATCGTTAAATGTGAATCGTTTGGATGCAAAAAAAAAAAACACGATTCAGCCCGTATTTGTAAATTTAATTTGAGTTTTTAATTAAATTACAAATTGCAGTGTGTAGCTTATATTTTTTTTTACTATCTCTTGTTTTATTATACTTGCACACACACTTTTTACATACAATAAAGTTCAGCAAATATATTTGTTAACGCATTTGCATGCATGACATGTTTCATTTTTCATTCTGATCTGAATGTGTTTATTGCAAATTAAATTACATAGTTTTTATTTTTTTATTTTTTTTCCTGGTAACTTTTTCTGTTAAACAAGGAAATGCATACAGAGTTTTTTCCCGATGTGTGTATATTTTGTCTAATTGTTCCTTTTTTTGTTTTTTAAACAGTATTTTTAATCAAATTTAGTTTAATATTTGTAATATGAAAATGGTACAAACGAAAAAGCAATTTCCGGTTGGTATGAAATTTGTGTATAATAAAATAAAGTAAATTCCATTTCAGAAAACCAATTATGCATTGTGATATAGAATTGTTTTTTGTATCCATTTCTATATGCAAACAGTTTGGTGTGGGCTTAGCCTTGTTCGAAATTTCTTTCCCTTGTCTAAAGGTGGCAACATTTTTTTAATGTAGTTGCTGAAAATATGCTAAATGTATAAACATTTCAAAAACAAGACATTTCTTCATTTCTATAATTTTTTTTTTTTTTTTTTTTTTATTTTTTTATTTTCAAAAGTTATTTATACAAAAGTTATAAGTGTTGCCTCAGCGCCATTGAAGGCTTTATAGAGGCTTGTTGACAACATATTATTTTAAAAATAAAATATTATAAAATTCAAATTTATATTTTAACAAACATGCTACGTAAGAAGCAAATCAACGTTTTCTAAAAGGTATTCTTTCAAATGAAGTTTGAAAGTCGAAATATTCGTAATATTTTTTAAGCTATTTGGTACCTTATAATATTCAATAGGACCAGCGTACTCTATTCGTTGTTTCGTTGTCTCCAATCTGCACCTTATAGTCCTCAAGTTCGTTGTATTTCTTGTATTGAAGTTATTCTGAAACGTGATAGCCAATGCAACGTATGCAGTCACAAGGTGTTTTTTGTACAGTCCATTTATCGGAAGTATTGCTTTAGTAAAATCCTTGTATAGTTGTAATGTGGAGTGTCGTACAGGAAGATCAAAAACAAGCTGACTGCAAACATTTCAATTCATTGCTAGTCTTATGAGCATATACAATTGGAAGATATGTTTAATGACTATGTATCAAGCTTCACTTTTTGACTTAACTTGCGCTTAAGCTTATACAAAATACCAGTTGCCGATGCAATTTTGGATTTTAAATACTGTATGCGCATATCCCATGACAAGCTGCGATAAAAGTTGACTCCTAGGTATTTCACTCTGTCTGCTTCAAAAATTTGCAGACACGAAATCGTTTCTGTTCATTGGGACCTACAGTTTACTGCCAGCTCTGAACGTTAAGAAATTTATCTTCACGACCTATTCTAGTTCAACTAACACACAAAAAATAAAACGTTTTTCAATAAAAAAAATCGAGTTTTTGCTTGAGTTTACGTGCTAACATGCATAGCCTCCCACATTCTCATACCTGACACTCTGCATGACATTGCATCAATGCCACATCACTTCATTGTTGCTTCCCCGCTCTGAATTGTGTCAGTGTTTTCTCAATTACGCTCATCGATGCATTAGTTACAGATGCGTTCACAATAATAGCAGTGCACTATTAGTTTTTACCATCGGTTCGATATCCTTCGGCTCAGTTATTATTTCTTTATAAACACGTTTTTTTGTGCATCTAACGGTATTCATATACGTAACGGTAATCGTTCAAATGCGCAAGCATTACGATTTTCAATTTACAGGATCAATGGGTTGATCCAATCATTGCTCAGAAGAACTGCGAAATGTTATAAAAGTATTGCGAGAAAGGGATAAGGACATGAATAAGGTCAAGGATAACGACAAGAATATCCTTTGTGGGTTTACAGGATACCCTTTGTGGATCTGCCAACGCTCTAAAATGGGTAAATTAACCCGAAACAGGTGCTCCAAAGCGGTAACGTCTGATCGAATTGACAAACGAACAATCCAGTTAGCCCAGAACAATCCTTCTATCAACTCCATGCAAATCAGGTTCGACCTAAAACTGTCTCAGAGTACAGTTAAGATCAGAAGACGTCTAATAGAAGCCAGACCAAGTAATATCTAACAAAATGGTTTGAATTTTCTAAGGTACGTGGCAGTTGGTCCAAGTGTGTACTGTGGCTTCTCCGCTGTCAATGGTGGTTTCATTTTATTACCGATAAATAGAGCTAAAAAAAACGAATCTGCTTTCATTGGTTCACAAAAGGTTCCTCCGTATTCGCATCCACCTTATTTCTTAAAAGTGTGGCGTACATGATACATATCCTGTATATGCCACCTAATTGCGACGTTTATTATATCGAAAGGTATCGGGTTCGATTCCCGCCTGGGGCAAGAAGAATAATATTTTTCTGTCACCAAGTAACGGAAGCGTAACTTGCCATGAAAAAGTACATTTAATTTGCAGTGTGGTGTATTTTTATCTCCCTAAATCCCTTAATATTTTACAATTTGTTTTTTTTTTAGGACCAGAAATTCACAATTTTTAACTTTACGGCAATGGCTTACATCATCAAAAGATTTACATCCGATTAGTATGTTTTACCGCATTTCAACACCAAAGGTCAGTGGAAAGTGTGTATTTATTTTTTACTACAATTTACACTGTATAATGTACTTTACCTGATTTATGTACTTTAGACACAAAACTGCAAACGATAACGACTTTTACAAAGTAGACCATTTTCGAATTAACCACGTTTTAATATGTTTTGCCATACTTAACCGCCGTACAACAGTTAAACCGCCATTAATTCTGCCAATTCCGCATTTATTTGCAGCCAAAATAGAAGAAGGAAAAAAAAACCGGGCAATAATCATTACAATTTATGTTCAGCACAGACACAGAAATGCACACACACACACACACACAATACGCCATAATAGCAATGATAATAATAACTTCCGGTTTTGCGGTTCCTTAGACGCCAAACTCATTTGCATTTGTAATGCGCCCCGAAAATTGTAAGCGAAAATAAAGGAAGTCCCTAATCCTTTTTTTTTTCTTCTGTTGCTACTAACTGTGTGCCACTGAATACTCTTTCTGTCATTTCATAAACCAAAAGCAGAGAGAGATGAAAAAAAAAACTAATTTCAAAAGGACACATTTCTATTAACGATGTCGACCTAATTCCATCAATATCACCATCATCAACATCATCATCATCCACTGTCATTAATGAGGAGGTTCGCTCGTTTGTTCTTCTCATTCGTTCTTCCTCATTCGACAGCTAGATAGCATTTGCAGGCTCGCCTTTGCTTTGGGTATTTTCAATAATTTTCATGCCTACCATTTTGGGCACGTTTTCATTTTCGACCCCCACTCGTGTGCCCCCCACAACAAACAGCCGCAGCCGCAGCCACAGCCTCCGCTCAGCCACAATCTACGGCTTCTTTCTGTTGTATATGTACGTTTTGTTGTTTCTGTTCATCTGTTGTTCGTGCTAAGCATTAAAATAAATTACAATTTTTATGACTATATCTCAGTGACTGCCATGGTTCGTATCTCGTTGAAGCTCTCAAGTTCGGTTATGGTTCTGGCTGTTATTGTAGTTGTTGCTGTGTTTGTTGTTTATTGTTGTTGTTGGGATGCGTATAATTCACGAGTCCTTATTATGATATGCTCAGGAATAATCCCCGCTTTGCTGGCAGCAGGGAAAGAAATGGAAACGCCATTTGACATTTTGCAGTCACTCACTTAACTCACAGAAAGCAGCAGCGATAGCAGTTGGATATTGAGTTGGAAGAAATGTAATAGAACTTCAATGTCCATAATAAAAATGAAGGCAAACACACGCACACACACACACACACATACACTCACACACACACACACAAACAAAGCAATTCTTACAAGCAGAAACCAATAATTCGCATTTGGTTGGCATGAGCTCCGCTATGGGGGTAATGCTAAGAAAGAAAGCGTGAATAAAAACACACACACACACACACAATTTCCTCAGCAAAAATACGGTAAAATAAAGTAAGTAAGTAGAAAAAAGTAAAGTAAAATTATATCACAAGTTTATATTTATGAAAATTTTGGAAAATATATTCGAAATTTCGCTCACGTTCGTAAGCAACATTTGCACACAGAGGAACATTTCCGTAGCCGCTACCTCCTCCCACCCCCCTTCCCCCCTTCCCCCTTCTCCCTGCTCAATTGTAATGTATCAAGTTCTGTGAAGGTTGCTGCGAAAATATTGAATTTCCCCAAGTATAAGTAAAACATGAAATATCAAAAATAAGCAAAGAAAAGAAAAAAAAACAAAATGAAATGAAACAAAATGAAATTCCCCAAAAAACGCCATTGCGTTTAATTTTTCACAGTCTCTGTGTGTGTGTGTGTGTGTGTGTGGTTTTTTGCGGGCTCGCGCAAAACATATTTGAATTCGAATTTGAATTCGTTCGATGGCGGCTGTTACTTTTTGAAGTATATGCCAAATGTGGGGCGGGGTCGGGTGGCGTATGGGTGAGTGAGTGAATTGCCTTCATGTGTACTATGTGAATTTGTGTGGCTTAGGTTTTGGATTTCGCAAGTTATTTCCACGTAAATTGCAAACTTTTCCATTCTTGCGCTCTTGTCATTCCGCCGCCGTCGCATCCCAGGAAAAAGGAAACTTTTCCATCAGGCAATTTAGCGTTGATTTGGCTGCACAGTGTTTCTGTTTCTTTATTTCCCCCCCCCCTCATTTTTTGAGTTTTGTTTTGTGCGAACGTTTAGTTATGCAACTCACGCAACCTAATTGTGGAAATTTCGAAACACTTACTTTGAATTGTGGACGAAATTTGCACGTAGGAAATTTATTACTTTTCACATTTGGTGATGTGAGAATGTTTTTTCGCGTTGATTGAAATTTGTTTCCCCTGGAAAAATGTACTTTTCTGAGAATTGGAGGGGGGGGGGGGAGAAGGAAAAACTGCCGCTGAATTATGTGCTTGAATTTGCATAATTTTTGAACACATACACTTGCGTTTATTTTGTGTAATTTTAATTAATTGTTTACATAATCAATTGAAAGCGTAGGAAATCGTTAATTGGATTTGAGAGCGCTACGCGGTTATGAATGTAGTTGTTGATAAAGAGGGAATGGGTATTATTTGGTTACTTGGAAGCATATTATTACGAATTAACGCTACAACGCATTAAGCGGTAGCATTAGGAGAGCATGGAAAACTATTGAAATTTATATTCTGTGCAGAACAATTTGTGGAGTGATCACAAATTTCGGAATCTTTCCCTGTTCAGCTCATTAGTGGATATCTCCTTCCCCCACTCCCCCTACATAAAAAAAAAATATGATCGACCCAAGAAACAACCTCGGGCACTATTAAACTATAAACAAAATTTCAAAAGGACGAAAGGATCTTCCAAGTTTTCTATTTTGGCACCACTCACCTTTTTTGCATTAAAAAATGTTGTCAAACCTTACAATGAAATTAAAGTTTATACATAATCTTTGAGTAAGGGGTTATCGCGGTAAAGCAGTTATTCGAAAAGTATTGAATTCACCTTTCCATCGATGCCAATATTGAGAATGCCGCAGTTACCCGAGGTATGTAGTGTATAAATGACTTGAACCTAACTCCATAGTTGTTTGGTGTAATTTGCAATTGACATGAATATTTCAAAATATTCGAATCAAACATAATATTTCAAAGCACTTAAGGTAAGGTTCCACGATTGCCCCAATGTGCTGATCAAGGGGAAAATAATGTGACCTTAGTTTAAAATATTTTTAGCAGACGGGTCGAAACTCTCGTTCTGAAATTCAATTTCCTGAAAAATCAACTCAGCACATTGGGTCATGTGAATAAAGAAATTCCAAAGGGTATTTGCATTCAAAATTTTACAAAATTATATGCAAACAGCATTTGCTATTTCTTTGTTTCCATCACCCATTATCTGGGAAAATCGCTCTAATACCTTGAGAGGCATCTAGTTACTTCAAATCGGAGACCCCCAAGAACCGGTTGCGAAACCGATATTATTAAATTCTGACAACTGGAACCGAAATAGATATTGGCGTCGGTTCCAGTCCCTGCTTAAAATCTAATTGGAAAAGATTCTATGCTGGCAAACACTCAGAAAATAAAACATTGTTTCGTCCAACTGAATGTTACCGGTTGTTGCAGCAACTACTTTCAGCTGTTGCAGCATATGCTATATTCGATTGATATAGCGTTGCCTGCTCTCTGTTATTACAGCAACTACCTTCTAAAGTCGCAAATCAGTTGTAACAACTGCTACCAATAGCTTTACAGTAGTTTTATGTTTGAATATTGCGACAACAGAGAGTGAATGTTGCTACAGCAAAGAATGAATGTTGTGTCAACTGAATGTGTATGTTGCAGTGACTGAAAGTAGTTAGCTATTTTTCTGTGTGAACTAATGGTGAATATGATTAATATTACAAACATTGAAAGCTCATTCATTTCTCAAAATTAATATTTATAATTTGCTCTTTATTTCTTTATTAAATTTTGTATTTACAATTTATTTCCAATGCATTTGCTATTTTACAAATTGATCAACTACAAAAATCGAATTCCAACAAAACCTATTTTTACATTTAAGAGTCTAGAATTAACCGGTTTCATTGGAAGCTGTTTCGCTTATTAAACATTTCAATGTCACAAAATTTTGTATTTATTTATAATTCAAAATTTGATAAATATTTTTTTTCTATACATTTTTTTTAAACAAAACAAACAAATGCGCTCACGTCGAGTGCACTTCAGAACTGGCATATCAGCTATAAAAGTCATTGACATTTTGTCATTCGCACACACTCCTGGTTTGGATATGATATGAAGTGAAAAAAATACAAAGAAAAAAAACAGAAATTACTTGACATTTTGTAGAATAAAAAAAATAAAAACAAAAAAAAAAGAATTGTGAACATTTCTGCAAATAAATACATGCGTGTTTACTTGTACACACTCCCAGATACATACGAACAAGCTGAAATATTAAAATATAATTATGGCAGACATTGTGTCAATCTTGCGTATCACTACACTTGGGTGTACGTATTAAGTTGATTTTAATGTCAGCAACATTGTAAAAATAATCCATTCAAATTTATTCAATGACAATTTGCAATTGTTCTTCTTGTTGTTGGCGTTGCTGTTGCTGTTGCCGTTGTTGCCGTTGACAATTCAAACGTATTGTATGGCATTGTATGTGATGGCGAATGATGTGATGTGAATGATATGACATGAATGGATTTCATTATTTTTTTTTTTTTTTGTTCTTTCAATTTTGTATAACAGAAATCCAAGCGAATAATCAGAAAATCAAACAATTAATTGAGTAACTCTAGTACAGCAAAAAGTAAATAAATACAAAAACGTGGGGGAAATACGAAACCAGTTTCAATTTGCGAAAATGACAATTGTCATTTGTCAAGTCGATGCTAATTAAAATCGCTTCGTTAAAAAAGTTGTCTGCCCCAAAAAAAAAAAACAAAGTTTATAAAAAATGTGATAAATATTTAAATTTAGCAGCAGCCTCTATTGGGTCTCATCACAACTCAGGCGAAGAAACCGTTCGGTAACTTTCGTCTGCCATTAGTGACAAGTCAACAGCTAAACTATCAGTTTAACTAACTTGTTTATCTACTCGCGTCCCCCACTCGATTCACATAAATCGCACATAATCCCAAATAAACGTTCATGCTCAGTTCGGCGGTGACAATTTATTAATGCGAAACAGAGGAAAACGAGCAACATTAAAGGCATTTCAGAAGACAATAATCTCGAATAAACCAGCAAATTATCATCATCATTAGTATCAAGAGGGAATCTCCTCAAACGTACGACAACACATATATCCACAGTAAGCTTATAGCTGAAGGCACACAACAACAGCAACAGCAGCAGCCACAACGCCGATAAAAATAGCAAACTTCATAAATATTAAAAAGCCGCAATTGATTTCATATGCAAATGCGCTGAATGCGCGCGTCTGATACAAAAATGGCATTCAAGATGTGGGAGGGCACAGAAGAGCCGAAGACAATATTCAATATATAAATTTATGCTAATGGCGTGCGCTTGAAATTAAAACAAAAAATAGGCAAACACACACACACACACACACACACAAAATAGCAACACTAGATCTAAGCCACATCTAAATAAAAACACTTTAAACGGCGTTTGTGGAGCTTCCCACGTTTTAAGTGAATTTAAAATTTATAATCACTACATTGGACCGAAAAATGTGTGTCTTTAACACAAACACACACACTCGAACACTCGACAACACGAAAAATGCTTAAATTAAATGCGACAATTTAAAAATCGAACAACTTGTCAACAACTGGAATTCAATACAATAATTTTGAATATGTTCAGCGGCTACCAGCGAGCAGCAAGGCAGCAGTATCAAGTTTCACTTTTTCACATTAATTTTGTTTGTTTTTTTCTCTTCTCCTTGACGCCAGACGCCCGCATTTGCTCAACTGACTTACAATTTTTACAAATTAATTACGCCGCAACGTAAAAAATGCAGCGTAAAAAAAATTGTTTTTTTTTTAAATATTCAAATTGCTTCAAGCAAAACTTTGATAGTGTAAATTAAAAAAGGCGTGGTTGCCACTTTTCAAACCAATGGTTTTTTTGCATTGATTTTTAGTGGATAGACCACAAGCCACAGTAATATTGCTTGTGGTATTATTATTATTATTTTTTTACTTTGTATTTAGTGATCAAGTATGTGGTGGGCTAAAAATGCCCCTGAGCCAAATTTTTCTTAGCCACACACCATACACACCAAACACAACGTGCACACCAGCAGAAGGAAGCAATTTACAATTCACTTCGTTTTTGTGCTCTGCCATTTTCGGTGGGCGTCAAGTGTGATTTCATACCTGAATTTGTTTGAATTTGCTGATTGTTACGGTGATTTACGCCATCATTTGATTTACGTCCACACGAGGACAGCGAAACACAAAAAAAATTGTCTGTTGACAATTTATGGCTGCCAATTTGTTGCACAAGATTGTACACGTTTGCCAAATTGTTTGCAATTAGTGTGAATTAAAAGAAATTCAACTACATTAATTGCAAGTCTTGCAGATTGTGAAATTTAAGGGTGACCCTGTGTGGCAAAAGTGGGAAATGTTTCAGGATTTTTTCCAAAAAAAATGGAATTGGAATAAAATTTTGAAATGGATCGGGAAATTGAAATTATCGATAAAAAAAACCGAAAAATTATCGATAAAAATCAAAAAATTATCGATAAAAAATCGAAAAATTATCCATAAAAAATCAAAAAATTATCGATAAAAAAATCGATAAATTTTTTAAAAAAGGTCGAAAAATCGTCATACTTGCCATACAAAATATCCGTAACATATTTTTTATTTCCTTAATCATGAGAAATATTTAACGGATTTGGAAGCCGTTTTTTGTATTTGATTAGAAATTATGTCGGGAACAAAATGGAATTTGACCGAAACAAAGTGGAATTGGAACAAAATTTTTAAATAGATCGTATCGATAAACAATTGAAGAATTATCAATAAAATATCGAAAAACTATCGATACAACACGGAATATTTTCGATAAAATTACCAACAGAGGGTCTGAGAGGGTCTGTACTCACATGTACAGGGTATTTTACCTTCCGTCAGACCGAAGATAATTCTCTTACTATTTTTGTCTTTAAAAACAAAATGCCAAATGACATTAGAAAGGTTGACAACACCGCTTCTTAAACAAAAGTAAGTTCGTAGGAAGAGTTTCGTAGGGAGTAGGTTATGTGAGAATAATATAATTGGAAACAGAGTGGTTGGGAACAGTACAAGTGGGAACCGTTTAATTGGGAACATGAAAAAACCTCAGTTTCCGAAGCATAATTTTTACTACTTCAAACTGTTCTCACTCTAGTTACATACCCTGGTAAATATTTATTTCATATACAATTTAAAAATTCCTACTTATCCATCAATGTGCCTCCCATTTAAGCTGCTCGAAATCCATGTATGTAAATAACATAAAACTTGTCCCATTCTTGCCAGTTGCTGGCTTGATAGCAATTTCCTGCTATCCTTGACAAGCAGCTAATATTACCATTACAAAAACAACAATAGCGAAACGCAACGAATAAAAAAATCACAAACTCATGCTCTGTTCACTAATTACGCTCAACTCTCCCCAACTTTAGCTAAACTGTCAAAATGACAGTTCAAAAGGCAGGCGCCAAACTTAAAATTTATTGCGCGCACACATTGGAGCGCCTCAAGTGTAGTAAGTCGAAGTAGAACCCGGGCGCAATGTTAAAAGTGAACGAACACAGCCTTACAAACGCACACAAATACGTACTCTGCAGCGTTAAGAAAATGTGCAGCGTCACATTTTGCATTACGGCAAACACGCTTTGAATAGAAATATTAAGTAAAATTGATTAGAATCAAGAGCAAGCCAGTCAGCCAGTCAGCCAGCCAGCCAGCCAGCCAATAGAAGCAACAAAAAAACCTAAAAGAATTGAGGGGAAAAAAATGGTTTTTAGAAAAAATTGAACTGGAATTTTAAATTGAAATTGATAAATAATGGTAGCCAGCCCAAGCACCCACATGTGCAGTTGACATTTTTATGGACGTCTCGCAAACTAGATCGATTCTTGCTTATTCACACTGGCAGCAGCCACAACTGACAAAGATCAGACTTGGTTATTAATTTTGTGGCGGTTCAGTTTTATTTCGTGTTTGTGTTTTTTTTTTTTTTTTTTGCCCTCTTACATAAGTTTGTAGTTTGTCTAACGTTAACGTTTCGATTGCCTTGAGTGATATTTTGAATATTGTGAAGGATTTTCCAATGCCGTCATTGCATGTACGGTATCGAGCGTAGGTTTAGCGAGCGTTGGGAAAAAAATTGTCAAATCGATTAATGAACCGGGTGGTGGGTGTGGGGTGGCTATGAGTGGTTCGAATTTAGAGAAATACGAGCATACTTGTAATCAATTAAGTTTCAAACCGGTAGTTTGACATAAAAAATTAAGTGTAATTGCTTTTTGGATATTTATGATATCGGAAAGTAGTTCGTCTTATGCAGAAAATTTAGAAACTTTTATGTGGACACCAAATTATTTTTACTTTAAAAGCTTTTAATTTTTTTTTGTTTGGACAATTTCATAATTACAAAAAATTTTTTTTTATTTAAAAATCCAAAAAAAAAAAAAAAAATTTCATATTGTATTTGCCTTTAAGACTTTTCAGACCCTATCAAAACTCTCAAATTATTACAAAACTTTTCATTCGTCGAACAGTGTAAATACGTCCAACAATTTTCGGACTAGGGACATCACCGATGCGATTATGATTTTTCCCGACAATGAATTGAAAAATGTTAAAGGCAAACTCCTTTCCTTAAATACATTTTAAAACGCCGACCACCACCTTCACACACATGTATGTACCGCCCTGACATTGATGTATTCAAGGTTTCCAAGCTGCAAAATCTCCACCATTTTTACACAATCGCCGAATGCGAAAAAAAAACACACACACTCACACAAAAAACCAAAATACCACAAATTAGTCTGCAGTGTTTTCATATTTCTTTTTTTGTTTTTTTTTTCGCTCTTATTTCCGAAATAAATGTAAATTTTACATGCTCAACGCGGCCGAGACGGAAGGCAACAAAGAGCATTTACAGCAACCAAACAAAAAAAATGTTACACAAGTGTGCAATTTAAAAGCCATTATAAGTGCACTCCAACTGCTGGGGCAAATAATGCGAGCGAGTATGGTTTCCTTGTGGGCCACACAAAAGCTATTCTTCAAAAAAAAGTCCAAAAATACAAGTAAAAATTAAATGCCTTTTTTTTTGTTGTTGTCGCCTTTTTCTTTTTTTTTTGTAAATCACCAAAGTACCATTTACAAGCAACCGAAGAGGCATTTTCGCCACTTGGACGAAAAAAATGTTAATCTTTCGTCGCTCGACGAGCCAAAAAGTGTTGGTGACGCGGTGGCGTAGATGAAAGGGGGGTTAAAGGGGGTGTTGTATGTTTAATAAAAATTATGAACTAAAAAAAAAATAAATTTTTTTCTAATTAATTTAATTTTTTTTTTAACTTTACTTAATTTTTTAAAGAAATTTTAAATTTAAAAAATAGTTTGTAATTTTTATTATTTAATTTGATTATTTTTTATGGAAAAAAAATTAATTTGGTTTTTTAAAAAAAAGCACTTTTTAATTAATTTAATTTTTTTCAATTTACTTAATTTTTTATAAAATTATTTAAAATTTAAAAAACCGTTTGTAATTTTTATTATTTCATTGTTTTTTCAGGAGAAAAAAATTTACTTAATTTTGAAGTAAAAAAAAATAAATTTTTTTGAATTAAAAAAAATTAAATATTTTTCTAATATTTCAAAAGTAAAGCCAAACAATTGTTTTTAATTACATTTTATTTTTAAAATTTTTTCCTGCATATTCCCTCCTCTTTAATTCAAATCTCACCTACGCCCATGCCTTTCGAATGGACGAGCGGGTGTAGTTAGTCACCTTCCACACGGTTCTCGCCTATCTTAAGCTGTGCTTTCTGCTGTGTCTTTAGCAAAAAGTTCTTTTTTTTTGTTTTTAGATTAGTTTACGGCTAAAGTTTTTTGCGGTTTTAAGCGGTTTCTGAATCAGGTCAAAAATGTTAATGTCATCATGGTTGTTGAGGCTTAAAAGATTTTGCATATGCCATGCGCTGTTGTGGTGTTAGTAGTGCAAGCGTTATTAGATTTTCTTGAATTTTATCTAAAAGCTTGTAGAACAGAAACTTATGTGTGCACAAAACCCAAACCTTTCGGCACAGTTGAGTGAAGTAGAACTAAACAAAAACAAAAACGAACACCAACACCAGCGCCAGCGCCACCAAAACCAAAGACACAACCATCATGCTCAGCAGAAGTGTCGTTAGATCTTCTATTGTGATTTGGTTTTACTGCTTTGCTTTTTGTGTGTATATTTCAGAGAATATTTTTAATGCCAAATTAAAACCAAAGTTTTTGCGTGTAATTAAGAAAATTACGAAATTCTCCAAAAATACACATGAAAACACAGCCACACATGAGTACATATGCATATATGAATGCACTGACAGCCTGGGTAATAGTTGAGCTGTGCTGCATGCCACGTTTTCTTAAGCCGCTTGCGAAACTATTTCGCTATACAAGCAAGTTTGTTTCAATTCGTTTTTATTTTTGTAACTATTTTTTTTTTTTTTATATTTAAATTTTCCTAACTTATTACGAAATTTGCATTTTTAATTAGGAAGAGTGTGTTGCAAGCAGCGCAAATTATCGTTGCATTTTAAACTTGACGTCACATGAGCAGTCACATTTGAATTATTTAGAAATAAATTAAGCAAGGAAAATGTGATGATTTTTTTTTGCTATTTTTGTGGAAAAGTTGCTTTGATTCTTTTAATTTGCTAAGTCAGAACTCAATTAGTCGTAACGAAAATTAATTGGATAATTCTAACAAAATGTGTTGGTAAATGTTGTCGAAAATTTTAAGTGAAATGAAACCGTAGTGCAGCGGTTAAGATAAGTGTGGAATCGAGGTTGTTGTTGGAATAGAAGTCAAATTTGTTTACAAAATTTTAACTGGGGGTGGATTCGAAGGCTTAGTTAGATGCAATTTGCCTACTTCTTGCAAATGGAATTTTCAGAGAGGAGTCGGAATTTTCAATTTTAAATTTAAGTAATCAAAGACGAAGTTCATTTGATATGTCTGACTCCCAGGTCCTTATAAAGAAACCTGTCTCCCTATCAGATGCTAAAGGGCTCGATCCCGGGGCAAGCAAGACATTTTTTGTGTGAGACCGCTACAATGGCAAACTTACAAGTGCTTTTGCCATGAAATGCTTAAATTTCCATTCGCCAATCAGATTCGGCATTAGACTGTAGGTTCCTGTAATTCTCATGTGCGTTGTCACGCATGTTACGCTGGGAGATATTTGAATAGGTTCGTTCGCGTACTTTCTGATTAAATACAAGAGCGGAACAAATCGGTTAGAGGAGGGAAAAATGCGCGAACAAGAAAACCATTTTTATACCCCCACACACACTGTGGCAGGGTATACTCACTTTGACACAACGTTTGTAACGCCCACAAGGAGGCGTGTCCGGTATGGAAAAGTATATATATTCTTGATCAGCATTACCGCCGGAGTCGATTTAGCGATGTCCGTCTGTCTGTCCGTCCGTCTGTCCGTCCGTCCGTCCGTCCGCACGAAAGCGGTCGCAGTTTTAGAGATATCGAACATGTACATGTTTTTCTCTTCAATACTGAGATCAAGTTAGAGAATCAGTCAAATCGGACAAAAACTGGGCGTGGCTCCCATACACCGAAAAAAAAGGTAAACATTTTTCAAGTCTTTTTTATTGTTGTATTCCATTGGAAATGATTAGAAACGTATTCGAGGTTCCGAAACCACATATATAAGGGTCAAAATAGGGTCTTGAGACCAATTTTTTTTTTGGGCGAAATGATTGGAAATTTTTAGAAACGGATTTTGGACATGGTCCGGGCTTTAAAAGTATTTATAGGTGGCTCAAAATGGGGTCTTGAGACCACATAATTTTATGTTCGAGGTACTTCTTCCTACTGTGTGGGGGTATTTCAGCTTCGGTATAGCCGAAGAAATAAATGTAAAAAATATTTATAATCTAAGACAGTTGGTAGCTGTGACACTTTTAGTAGTTTTGCGGGCTCAATTGCTCTCTCATCTCTGATCTCATTTAGAGGTTTAATTTATTCTTTTGACCAAATCTGACGAGCAGAGCTGCTAATGTTTGTGTAGATATTTAAAAAAAAAAGTATGAACTCCCTGTCGGAAATTGAAACCATTTATTTCTAACTATAAAATAGTTATTTAATAGTCAGTACACACTATAAAGTCACTATTTCCTTTGTTACGAACTCACTATTTTAACATGGGGATGTCCTAGGCGGTAGTCAGTTGAGTTTAGACTTCACTTGAAAATGAGTTCTTATATAGTTAGAAATAAGTTAGCTATTTTTGTAAACCAGTTGATTGAATTCCGACAGAGCTTGTAAGATATTCTCATTGAGGAAGTGAACTAAATTAAGCAAATAAAATTGCCATTCGTGCCAATGGACAATATGAAAATGTATATATTTTAGATTATTTCTCAAAAGACATTTAAAAACTCTTTGCATACTTTTTGGGGACAAAAATCCTGAAAGTGACAACATTTTAAGACGAAAGTTCAATAACTACGACGTCATCGTACACACATAGTGCAAAATGGCACAAAGGTACACTAAACAATCTAATTTTTTAACTATTGAAATTTGGGCACTTTCTGGTTTTACGGCCCCAAAAAGTATGCAACAAATTTAAAAAGTTTAAAAAAAAACTAATATTAGTCAATTGAAAAGAAATTGGTACTTAACCTTATTATATTTAGTAATACTTTTTTTCACAATTTTTTTAATTACAAAAATCGTTATTTATTTAAAAAAAAAAAACAGTAAATTTTAACAAAATTATAACTAAACTTCAATCAATTTCCTAATGAGTTTCGACGAATTTGAACGGCGAATATTTACTCAATCAAGGAGATTTACTTTTTACTAGTAGTTCCTTGTTTTATGATTCCAATGCCCTACAATTTCAAAAGTACCTACTGCTTTTATGGCAAACACGCACATCTATTCTTGCACTACCCCCCGCCGTCACCCGAACAACGTTTTTAACCTTTTAAACTTTTTATTTGCAGATTTTAAACTCTCTGTTTATGGCCTACTGTGGCGTGTGTTTTCATTTCGGTCATTTGATGTTGTTGTTGTCGTCGTTGTCGTCGTCGTCGTGTAGCTACAATAAATTTTAAGTAAGCCTTTTTGTAAGTGTTACGTTCACGTTTACTACTACATATTTTCACGAGACCAAACTATTTTCCCTTAATTTTACAACATAGCGGGCCAAGTGACCGTTTTTCTTTTTGTTATCAAACCTTTTATACTCCACCTCGCTGTGGTACGCAGAATGTTCAGTGTGTTTGTTGGCTTGTTTGTGTGTAAGCTTTTCATTATAGTCGATTGCATGTACTTAAATGCTTTAACGTTATTGTAGCCCATAAAAACCTTTACCTTCGGGGACCTTCGGGGGGTTTTTTTATTTTTTACTATTTTTTTTTTTGGTATCATTGAACTTTTGTGTATGAAATTTTAAGTTTTTGTGTATATAAAAAGCGTTAATAGTTGGGGGTTTATACATATGTTCTCTTTGATTCCACAGACTTTGCTTTTATATTTCCTCACTGCTCTCTAGTCTAGCAAAGGGCTTGCAAATGGAGCTAATACGTAACTGTGCTTAACAATGTTAGACGAAACCGTTTCGGAAACGTTTAGTCTTAAGCAAAAAAGAATTGGTCCACACCACTGCCTAACGTAAAAGTAACGTAACAGAGAACAGCTAATAACTGGTCAACATTGTTGTTTGCTCAGTTAAACTAATACAGTTCCTAAACTTGAACTAAATGAAAAATGATCATTTGCGAAATTAGCAAAACTCATTTAAAGGTAAGGCAAAACTTCGTCTGCTGTACCAAATCATAAAGTTGTTTTGTCTTTAAGTGCCTGGAAATCGTTTTGAGTAATAAGAATTTCTTACATCATCTGCATAGTGTACGCGTTGTGGGCAAGAAGAAGTCTTCAAAATAGTAATAATAACAAAAGAGAATTGTAAAAGAAAAAAGTATATTCTTAGCTATGAAGGTACCAGGTACGTTCTAAAGTATAGTAAAAAGTTGCTATGGGAGTACATGAGAGGCTGCTTGTAATGCCGCGAGAACAGAACAAGGGGAAGGCAATTGTTGCTATCAACAAGCAAAGCAACGCAAGCGAAGCAATTGACTGCAACATTAACAGCATTTGTGTGTTATGCAGCAGCAAAATCGCCAGCTAGAAATTGTGAGCTGCAACAATAATAGCAACAACAACAACAACATGTTATTACATACCTTTTCAGCCGCTTTGCAATTGCTTTTGTGATTTCATTTCCTACTTTCAGTTTTTTTTTTCCTACTTATTTTTAGTTTGTTTGTGGTATCGTGCCTCTAACGTTTTGCTGTACAGTATTTTTTTCTAATTTTTTTCAATATTATTTTTGCAGCAAAATCTAACAATGACCTTTCTTAAGATGTAAGAGTTGGCTGGTTGGTGTGTGTGTGTGTGTGAGTGTGAGTGAGTGAGTGGCGTCTACAATGGTATTTTTCAAGGCAATAACTTCAATCACTTTACGCTTTTGTTCGATTGAAAATTGTATTGTTGGTGTTAAAACGGTGATTTTTTTTTTCTTGCCAGATGATTGCCATTTGCTGCATGCAGTAGAAAAAAAAATAAAAGCAGTAAAACGAAAAAAATACGAAAATGATGCAAGGCAATAATTGAAGTAAAGATAAGAAATGAAACGAAACGAAAGAGATTGGTAGGTACGTAAACTTCAATAGAAATCATTCAGAGAGAGCTGCACTGAAGCCGTCTGCTTAAAAAAAATATTTTTATTTCCATTCCCCAAAATGCTACCTAAATCTCGGGCTTGAAAACAGCGTATGAAAATAAATTACTAGGAATTTTGCAAAAAAAAAAACCACAAACTGAAGTCTCGCTCCACTCGCATCAAGTCGTTGTCGTAATTATTACACAAATGGAACAAACGAAACGAAATAACAATTTGCCACACCGCCACAATGTACCTACTACTACTAAATTTTTAATATTTTTAATTTGTGCTGCATTGACATGGTCATGGTGGAGTGCAATTTTCATAACTCAAAAACAAACAACGAAAAAAAAACGACGACAGCCAACCAACCACTTCTCATACCGAGACTTCTGGACTGGTAATAAATAAGAAATTACCGTTATATTCTAATTAGCCTCCAGAAAAGCACAAAAGCACAAATGGTAGCAGAAGAAAAAACCACACACACACACACACACACACACACAGAACTAAAAAAATATTCCTACTTTCAACACCGTCCAAGTTCAGAGTTGGACGTAGTTGCAAGGCAACATGATGATGACGTTGGTGAGAGTAGCAGACGTTATTTTTTTTTCAATTTTTTTTTGTGTTTGCAATTTTTTTGTTTTTTACTGCTTTTGTTCCACATGTTCCCAACAAAAAATTAAATTCGCATTAGTCGAAAATTCGTAGTAGACGAAAATGTGGTTGCTTCTCCATTTTTGGTAAAGGTAAAAAAAAAACAATCAAGTAATAGTTTGGCGGGAATTAAACCGCAAATTAGTTACTATTTGGCAATTGTAGTGAAGGTAAATGTGTAGGCGCATGCAGATTGCTTGGTTAATTTCACAAAATAAACTATGATTTCAGGCAAACAATTTTTAATTACATTTAGTTTAATTACTGGTCACAGATTTCGGTAATTTTTTTGTACATTGCGCAATTTTCAAGTGTATAAGATGAATGGTGTAAATGTTATTAGTATACAGCATAAGTATACAGTTGTAAATAAAAAGTAGGAAATTGTAAAAGTGTGAAAGTGTAGAAGTGTAGAAGTGTAATAGTGTGAAAGTGTAGAAGTGCGAAAGTGTGTTGTTCAAAAGGAGTACTCATTTGAAAATGGGGTTTCACGAGGCCTTTTTTTTACATTGTAAAATTGTAAAAGTGTAAAAATGCAAAGTCCAAAGGCGTACAAATTTTACAAGCTTCTGTTTTACAGTGTCAAATAATAAAGTGTACATTTTTAAATTCATTACTAATTTTTTAATTTCTTATTTAAGTACAAAAGTGCGGGAGTGTAAAAGTGTAAAAATTGTACAACTGCAAAGTCCAAAGATGTCAAGAATTAAAACTGTTAAATTATTTAAGTGTGCAATTGTTTAGTGTAAGTTACACAAAAACTAGTAAGAGCTTTATCTTTGGTCCGATCACAGTTGAAAACACTGTACCTACCAGTACGATACCTTATTCAAAAACTTGTTGCTAATATTCTGACAACTTTATGATACTTTTTTGATAGTTAATCGAGACTTTGCATTTAAAATTTGGATTCCTTAGCTCAAAAGCTACAACAGTTACAACAGAAAGACGTACATCGCTAGACTGGCTCAGGAGGTGATGCTGATCAAGAAAATATAAACATTTTCATATCCACCACGCCTTCTTTTGAGCATTACAACCGGTGTGACGACAACAATATACCTTTGAACACCAGTGTGCAGGATATAAACGTTAGTCTAGTTGGAAGTTTTGTTTTAATTTGCAGTGAATTTTACTGCCAATCAAATCCATTTAAGGTACCACTTAAGAAATCGTAGAAGCAAATAAAAGTCGCATGCAATGCGAGTTAACCATTGAGGCAATCGTGGATCGCGTTCGAACTATAATTTCCGCTTATTTAATGTGCCTTTAATTATTCCACTTGACTGTGCTAACCTTTGGTGCACTGCACCGCTATCGCACATTTGGCATCTCTCAAAGTGTAACTGAATTTTATGCCACCGCCTAATCAAAGTCAATTATTACGCAGCAGATACGAAATGTTGGTAATGTGCCACATGTTAAACTTAATTAACAGATTTATTAAGCAAACCGTAGAGAGCAGGCGAAGCAAACCAAATACAGGCGAACTCAACGAACGAACTCGACTTCTCGAAATTGAAAGGTAGAGCTCGGCGGAGGGAGGAAAAAATAATCATTAGAATATTTATGAGATACAAGCGGAGTAACTTGGGTTACGGAGCAGCTACAGTCGTATCGAATATGTAATTTGAGCGAATTTAATTCAAGATAACACAAGACACTAGGAACACGACAGGGTTGCCAAACAATTGAACATTTTACTTTATTAATTTGTACTACACTTGAACAAATTTCAATTTGCGTTAATTACAGTTTTGCGGGGAGTGAAAATAAAACCCAAAAACAATTCGGGAAATGTAAATAATTTCGTCAATAAGAACTTACCGCAAACACTATAACGTTGCATCCCGTTACAAGGGCACGTTGTTGCAATCGCTCGCTGCGTTGTCCGTCGCGTCGGACGAATTTTCCACTACAACGGTTAAAATATCAATTAAATCTGCAAAAAAAAGGACAAAAAGATGGGAAATAAGAGTTGAGCATTAAATAAATCCATGGTAAATATAAATTATTGCTTGTGTATTGGTGCACAAATACAAACGAATTCAATAAATTCATGTAAACATTACACACAATTAAATATAAATGGGCAATTGTGTGTGAGGGGGTGTAATTCTGCGAGCAGCAAAACAGGGTGGCAACACTGGAATAAGGGACAATTTTTGTGAGTTAAGTCAGGAATCCATTGTAATTTAATAAGATACCTGATATACTCAAAAAGGATCCATAGGGAGTTAGTTATTTACATTTTCTATTGAGAGACCCTCTGTCCAATGGTCGTCCAAGACTACCGATAACTTCCATTGTTCTCACCCTATAAAAACGCCTGTAAGCTGCTATGACCTCACTTCCCCACACACACCACCTAATAAATAATAATAAAAAAAAAACATTCGATGACCTCTGCTCACTTTGCTTTACTCAGCGTAATTTTACCAATTTTACAATTTTACCAATTTTACAATTTGCTCGCACACAAAAATATAATTCAAATGGACAAAACGAAATAAATAAATTTTACGATGCGACCACAAATGTCGAAAAATGATAAATACACGCCGAAAGATAAATCACAAAACCGCCACAGTAACCAGCGGCCCGTGGGGAAAAACAAAAAGCCAAATAAGGTGGAACAGCCGAAAAAAAAAAAAGAAGAAGAACTGAAAATAGTCAATTGGAAAAATGAAATTGCAATTGCAACGAAAATCCGCAGCAAGCCGATTGGCCGCACCACACACACTTAAGCAGCGTAAACATTTCGGACTTTTGGCAACAAACACAAACTGACAACGATTTATAGTGAAGTGAAATATTTAAGCGTTTATTTTGTCAAAAAATTACGGATTTAATTTGCGTTGAGATTTTATTTTAATTTTTATAATTTATCTTTCATTGGGCTTTGCATTGCGCGCGTTGAGTGACCGCACTGCCAGCGATTGTATCAAAGCGAATGCGATAATTATGTTAATTAATAAAATGATTGTCAGAACGAATTTAATTTTTACTCTCAAATTTAAATAAATTGTGCATGAAAATTCCAACAATTCATTTTAAATCTCCCAAAAGTAGTCTATAGAATTTTGATTAGGTACATTTTCTTACGGCATGTAGCCAGCCATCTAATGGCTTTTTATAAATTTCCTAATTGCTAATTAGATTATTTGCTTGAACGTGGCAAAGGCCTACCAGCCCACGCCAAGGCTTTGTGTGTTATATTAAATTTTATTGGATTTTTCCAATTAACCAACAAAGCGTTTTATTGTGGGCACATTTTTTGCACATTTCCTAATTAGTGTCAAAAAGTACTAAATTATATTAAAGCAAAGGAAAAAAAAAGAACAGAAAAAAAGAAGCAAAAAATTGGAAAAATTACAAAAAAAAAAAAACATAAGCATAAGCTAGTGTACAAAGACGCCTTTTGGCCAAAAAAAATTGTAAGAAGATGAACACAAAAGGCTGAACGAAAATGCCCCCGAAGAATGAATTTTCCACGAAAAGCAGACGAAAGAAAATTAAAAGTTTTAACTTTTTCAGCCGCTTTCAACTTGGGGGCCTGCTGCCAGCACCAGCACAGTCAGCGGTCGTGTGTCAGTCACCCACAGCCTCAATCTCAACTTATGAGTGAGTGAAGTTACCAGAAATTTGCTTCGGTTTTTATTTTTGGTACGGTTTCATATTGAAAATTTCATCAAGTGCCGAAAAAATTTCTTCTCTCGTCTTTGTTTTGGGTTTTTCACTTTTCTCTCGCTGTTTTTTTTTTTGTTGTATGTGTTTAATGTTGCTCTCAAAGTAAACTTCCGCGTCAAAAGCATGGTCTGGCAAAGGCCAGTTCAAGCCCGATCCGACCTTTCATTAATTAATTCGAAATAATTGCACATTTTGCGCTAGTTGAGTTAATTTCGTAATGGTCGTTCGTTTGTTTTCTTCTTTTCTATCGTCTGTCTTTTTGTCTTCTTTTTCCTTATTTCTAATTAAAGGAAATAATTCGGGCAAATTTTACGAAAATGCTGAAAGGCTTTTCTTTAGCTGCGGGTGGGCTTTGTCGAGCTTAGCCATTGAGTTCTTTGACATTTTGCATTCAATTTGATGAAATATTAATATTGGATATTCGATACTTCATTTAATAAATTTAATTTATGTAGCAGTGACAAAGTGGCCCTAGTTTCAAATTTTGTTAATTTTCATATCGATTCCTTAAAGCACAACCATACTATGTCCATTTTTCCAAAACTCTTACTTTGTATGGAAATGGATTTTTATTTCCTCATTTTTCAATTACTTTCATTACGATTTCTACAAACTACCGTCTGATGCAGCTTCTTCTCAGGAATCCAAAAATGCCATAAAAATCGATTTTCATGGAAATGGACATATGATGATTGTGCTTTAAGGTATCGATATTGTGTTTGTATGGAACGAAATTGAAAGGAAAATCAATCTCTCCGTGGTTGTCATATCGCTGTAACCCTATGGAGATAAATTGTCACTGGAAGGGGCACCGTTACAGAATTGATCCAAGGTGAGGCAGGGCGCGATTAACAGTAGTAGAACGTAGTAGACTTGCAGAAAAAAATAAAAATACAAAGTGAAATTTCACTTCAATCCAGCGATGTACAAAGAGCGTTCGCGAAGCCAACGGTTCGCACCAATATAAGCACTAGACTGACAATAACTTTGTATGAGCAAAAATGAAGTGGCGAATTTCAAAAAGCACACACCCTAAAAGACGCAATTGTTTCAGAAAATGATTATGTAAAATTTTCAGCCAAATCGGATCATGGAAAAGTTTGCCGCCAGGAGCTCAAAATACGCTTTTTTGTACCCAAATCGACAATTTCGATTGCAAACTTAATTTGAAAATCAAATTATATTTAATTACCTTTTCAACAAATTATTACTGAGCAAAATCGGTAAAGATTCGAATACGTATCGTGGAAAAGCAATCAGAGTCCTTTTCGTATAATTTAATAAATTCTGGCTGTAGATGATATCTACATTCTCATCCTCATCCGAAAAGTATTGGAAGAGCATCCGCTTTAATTTAAGATCCGTGTGACATCACTGCTTTAATCAGTTCCTCACCATTTCTTTGATTTATCTCGTTTCAGGAACCCTTAAAGATGGCAGTGCTCATAGAAGGGGACCGATAACCACCGTATAGGAGATAATTTGACTGGTTCAGAACCGATTTCAATACGCCAAAGCGGGGTTAATTGGCTGCTAGCAGAGGTACTTCGGTTAGTTCATAACTCTCTTAGGACAACCCCAATGAAAATTGGATCATTGAGCAAGAATTTTTGGATTTTTTTATTAAGACCCTTCATGACTCCAAAAATGGTCTCGTTTTCTTTAATTGAAACTTCATTTTTCTAGGACTTATGGACCACGAATTAATTTTTTATTAAATTCCCTTCCAAATCTCCCAAGATTATCGCAGACATCTATGTCTATTTGGCCAATCCTCTGTCAGGGAATTCTTTATAGAGCGAAAAGGGGTTTTCTTTTTAATTAAAATAAATTGTATTATGATAGATTTTTATAGGCAAATCTCCCTTGAGATCTACTCCTCCTTTCACATTTACTAGGAAATTCGAACATAATTTTTTTTTATGTGTGCTCTCAAAATTTTGGGCTTGTTTCGGTTTTAAACACATTCGAACCTAACCAGAATTGAAGGCTTCTTCAGTCACAACTTTATTTAAGTAGGTAGTAAGTAGAAATTTGTCCATATGCCGGCCTGCTTCGCACCCGGGACTGCACTAGTTTTCAAGCTCATTAAATTTTTTCAGCACTTCCTTATCCGCGCCCATTAGCGCATAAAATGTTTGAAACCAGCGAGCGAGTGAGCGAGCTGCTTCATTATAAATTTACCCCGGGGGCAGGTACAGCAAAAGGTGCAAATACGGCACGAAGAGTTATAATTGTTCTTGTTGTTGTTGTTGTTCTTGGCGGCGATAATTAAGACATTAATTGTTGCAGTTTTACAGGAAAAGAAATGAGAAAAAATTGGGGAGAGCGCAAAAAAAACCGAAGGGAAAAGGGAGAAAAAGGGTAGGAAGGAACAGTGGAAGAATACTGTATGTACAAAATAGGTGTGAAAATGAAAATTTAAAAAGAAAAAAAAAGAAGTGAGGAAACTATGTGGCAACTGCACTGCATTACTCTAAACTGAATGATAATGAAAGTGGAGTGAGTACGAACTGCTTTTTTTCAGTGTTGTGTTGTTTCTTTTTCCTTTTTTTTTTCTTTGCTTGAAAAAGTTTCTTAACAAGAAGAAAAACCAGTAGCAGAAAAGTACTTAAGCGGGAAAAGCTTTTGCGCGCAATAAAGGCAATAAAAATAATCAAAAGAAAAAGTCAGACGTGGTAAAGGATTCTTAACAACAACAAACGAAAAATAAAAAAATATCAAAACAACCGCAAATTGTTAATGCCACCAGTGGGGCTGTGTGCCCAACCACACGCACATGCACACACACACACACACACACACAGCAAGCAAGCTTTAAATCCCCCAAATGGCAGTTTAAAGTTTCCCCAGCACTTTATTAAAATAAACCAGCAAAAAATATTCTTTCACAAAAAATTCTTTAAAAAACAAAACACAACAAACTAAAAACCAACATCTAAAAAAGCGTCCGAATTCAAACTTAATTGAAAAAATGTTCAACAAAGCGGGTAAAAATTTACCCGCAGTTATGTTTAGAAGAAGACAAGGAGAGGAAGGCGAACAACAACAACAACAACAACAACAAATAGAAAAAATAAACTCATAAAAAAACGTTATTGTAAGCTCGTTCGTCCATTTTGATTTTAATTAAACTGTACATAAATTGATGTTTCACGCTTCAATGAATTTTACAAACGCGCGAATTGCTCAATGAAAAATGGAAAAAATGAAAAAGCGAGCCACGTACATATACAAAAAATTATTTACAAAACATAAATACAAACGAAAAGGGCACCACAATTTAAAGCCGATGAGGGGTGTGAAGAGATTGTATAGCAAAAAACAAAAACAAAAAGGAAAACCTTTAAAAAAAAGCTTGGAAAAATAAATGAGCTTAATTGAAATAAAAATCAATTTTTTACCATTCCAAAAAGTAAAGGGCGGCAAAGAGGAACAAATCCACAACAACAAAAAAAAAAGGGGAAATTTTTGTTGTGGCCAATTTTTAATTTTGTGGATTTCACCGCCCTACAAACGTTTCACCGCACACACACACATACACGCAGATTAAGCGCAAATAGTAAGTACTTTGTATTTTGGGTTACTTTGTGTGCGGCAGAAGGGCTTTGTGCAAATTATTACCGTTGGAAAAACAAAATTGCAGAATTTTGTAATAATAATCAGGCGGAAGCACAAACATACATACATAAGCCAGCAGGAATACCTCCCACACACACACACACATATACCACAACACAAAGCCAAGCAGGCAGGCAGGCAGAAGCCCGCATAAGCCTTGCCAACCGAACGAATGTTGTAATCAAAAGCAACGAATTTTAAGAAAGAAATAAAACGAAGAGAAAAAAATTCCTCAGCTCAGCAAACATTTGAGCCAAGTACACTTTAATTGTAGTTTGAGTTCGAGTTCCGAGTTCGAATTGAATTGGGCGCTGGATTATGAAAACGCAAATGAGTTTAGCGCTCGAAACGGCACACAAATCGAGCATGGAACCGTTTAGGCCAAGTATTTTGAATTGGAAAATTACTTGCAGTTTGAATTTGAATTCGGTTATGCTGTTTGAAATCGGCAAACAGACGGAAAAACAAAAAATACATAATCCAAAACAATATGGCGGCCCGCTTGTTTCCGTTTTTGTTTTATTTGCTTGATTTTGTTGCTGCTGTTGTTGTTTTATTATTGATTAGGCTTTCCGTGGGCGGCTTTTTTTCTTCTTTTTTTGTTGCAGCACCAGGAGTTGGAGAATAGTAATTTCCTTTGAATGTCGGTTTCGTTTAATGTAGCCGGAAACGGAAATGAAATACTGTAGAGCGCACACACAAAAAGGCAAAAATTTTAATTATTTATTTGGCTAAGGCACGGCACGGAGGAGAGCATGCTGATTGCAGTGGAGTGGTAAGCATTCTTAATTGATGGATTCGCTGTAATTGATTTGTAGTCATAACGAGGGGGGGGGGGGAGGCTTTCGCAAGTGGCAGTTGAAAGAAGATTTATTCGAACAAAAATTAAAGATTTTTTTATTGTCAGTTAATAAAAAAAACCTCGTTTGACACCTACTTTCGCCGTTTCAGCACTTCCACAATTTGCCTTAAAGTTTAACTCAAAACAAATCATTATGCAAACGATTTGCTAACATATTCGCATATCGGTAAGTTGACAAGCAGACAGACACCAGCGCAGACAGACACTTTTGCAATAACTTGAAAACTACTGCACAAAAGTAGCAAAAAGACGCTTCGAGGCATCATTTCAAAGTTTTGTTCATGCTCTGTCTCAACTTTGTAGTTGAAAAAAAAATAAATAAATAAAAGAAAGAAAATCAATCGAAGGCAGACACAAATTGGAATTTAATTAATAAAATAAATGAATATGAAATTGCAAAAGCGTGGGTAAAAACACAATGCGTTGCATTGCAGGGGGGCGAGCCTTAAAATGCATTTTAATGATGTCATTTGTGTTTAAATTATAATAAATTTTTAAGTTTTAAATAAAGTTTAATTATGGTTTGTTTTAATGTTTAATTGAGCGCAAAATGCCCCATGTGTGTGAGACACAACAAAGCTGAAATAACATGAAACGATTTTTGGTTTATAGCCAGTCGTCCGGAACCACCTCAAATGGGTGGCGATGCAAGGCCATGGAGTTTCATTAAACAAAATATTGCCATAGGCGTACACTGAAAAAATTTATGTAATTTAGTGAAATTGTTGAGTATTTTCAGACCAAATATACTCACATTTGCCCTAACTGAAATCGTGGACTCGGTGGAAAATGGATAATGCCAAAGATGAATGACACTTGACGGAAATTCCAACATAACCAATAATAAGATTCTTAAGCATGACACTCTGCGTGACATTGCATCAAAGCACCTCACTGCATTCCCCGCATTGAATCGTGTCACTGTTTTCTCACTTACTCTCATTTCTACACTGGCTAATAACATAAAGCTAATATTACACCGTAATTTAATTTCGTCATTGTAATGACACTGTGACGTCACACGAAACTTTGTACATGTTATATTTTGGTGCCATATCAATAATTCGGACTCGGCCATTATTTAATGTCCCAAAAATGATGATAACATGGTATGATTGCTTATACACAATATTGTGACATAATTTTGAAGTCAATGACGTAATTTAGCTGCAATTTCAGCAATAACTAATCAAAGAATTTTTTATGTATGAAAAACACTTTCTACTAGGTTCATGGAACACATTTTTATTTTTTTACAAATACAGCCTCGTTTCAAAGAAATACATTTCGGCTGGCGCAAACTAACTTAGTCTGTCTATTTTCGATAAATTTATTTATTAAAAAAGGAAAGGTGTTGAAAATATACGGGGTTTGCTTTTGTATGAAACGAATTACTTTTCCATAGGATTACTTTCGTTGCAGTTAAGGCAAATACAATAAGGTGTATTTGGATTAAAAGTATTGAACGTTTGCAACGTGTTAACGTTGTCCGATGTCATTTAATTTAAAGACTTTGGTTTTTGTACTAAAAGAAATAAATAATAGGAAAATTGACATGGTTCAGTAAATAAAAATTTAGTTTTTTGTGAATTAAATTTTTTAATTTTGATACAAAAAAAAAAAACAATTTGCTGAAGAAAGTTTTCTGATAAAAATTCGTTCAGAATTACTAAAATTTTTTCAAACATACAATTTTTGGCACCTTCTTAACAAAAAATTTGCAATTTAATGAATAAAATTAAAATTTTTTTTTTTATTAAATAATAATTAAAAAAATTTTTTTTTAATATAAAATTGGTTTTTTTTAAATTAAAAATTAAGTTGAAATTATTGCCAGAAAAACCTTTAAATTTGCATAATTTTTCCTGTCAATTTATCCATCAAAGTATAATGCTAATACAGAGAAATGAGAGCCAACCTTGCAAAACAAATAATACACAAATTTCATCATTTACTGGCTCAAATTTCGGACAGTAAAAACGGCAAACGACCTTGACCAATATACTTATAAACTCAAAATTCATACAATATGACACTTGTCACTAATATTGTTTATTTTTTCTTTCGCTCAACTCTAGTGTTTTTGTTGTTTATTTTAGTAGGTGGCGACGCCATTGTCAGCCAACTACGTGGCCATCATCTTCAGTCGACATTCACAGGGCTTAGGAGCGTTTTTTTTTCCTCCGCTTATTGCGGTTTTATTATTCTTCTTCTTATTATTGTTGTTGTTAGGTTGTTGTGTTTTCTTTTTGTGGGGGTTAGGAATATTTTGGTTTCTCTATTATTATTATTTTGACATAACAATGACAAGCCAATTTAGTTTTGGTGAAAATGTCACACGCATTGCGTGCTGTCGAACAAGAGAAGTTTAGCTGGTTAGGCTAACAAGCTGAAATGTCATACGATATAATTAGGGATTACCCCAAAGCCAAGGTGAAGAGGAAAAGAAAAAAGAAATAAAAAATAATAAAAAAAAAAAAAGAAGAAGAAAAATATTCCCTTGTCAGCTGACAAATTTTCCACTGAGCCCTAATATTGATAAGCTATTTTGTTAGTCAAATGCTGCTAATAGAACCCAAACTTGATGCCTTGTTAAATTTAATAGAATCATCACGACTTCATACCAACCATAAATAGAAAATCTTTAACAAATTTCCGCAACAACTTCATAACGAAACCGTATATCGAGAAGAGAGTGCTCAAGCAGAGGGCAGAAAAAATCGAACACAAACGCTTAAAATCAATTTTAACACGTTTTCGATATCATGTTCGAAAACGTGATGAATTCATAAAAGTTAATCAATTTGGAAGACGTGGAAGTGGCGTGAGGTACTTTGACTTTATTTTTGTTTGTGTGTGTGTGTGTGAATTTTTTTTGTTTTTAAGTTGACTAGTCATTTTTGTATTTGTTTTTCCCTTGGGTATCGACAAAAAAAATGCTAGGAAAAATACGTGTTGAACAAAAAAATGTATCCAAATAAAGCAAATATGGTAAGTGAGCAGTGGTGCCGAAGTACCTACTGAAGTTTATGGTGTCTTCAGGTGGCTGGTCAAACTTGTGCGAGTTTCTTTAAACAATGTAGTCATTTTCAGAGTAAGGCGTTTCAGTCAACTGAGAATACTTCAAAACCCTATTCAAATGTTTCTCAGATTTTTTTTAGGCCTCCGACATTTTGGAATAAAGGCTACCGTCCTTATTATGCACCACGACAGTGAAAGTAACGTGTTACATAATAAGGGTGTAAAGTTAACTTAAATTCCAACGTAGTCTTGTGATAGTCAGGGAACGAATTGTGGATACGATAGTTCAGTAATTACAACATAATCGTGCACATATTGTGCAAAATGACATACAGGTAGGTTCACTAAAATCCTTATCTGCATAGATTATGTACAGAGCGGATAAAGTATTTCGATGGTCACGCGTTGACACCACGTAACTAACATTTTTTGACAACTCAAAGAAAAAAAAGTTCCGTTACGAGGTGTCAACGCATGACCATCGATTTGTTGCATGCTTTTAGGAATAAATTTATCGTCATCATTTTAAGTTGATAGCTCATTAATCTCATTAATTTTCTTGTCGTAATTAGACTGTAGTTTTGAACGATATTTGTACGATAAAGTCGTAATTATTGAGCTATTAACCTAAAATTTTTGTATCGGATTTTGTTTGCATCCAAAAAGTATGCAACAAAATATTTAAATGTATATTTTAATCCACATTTGTGATAAGCTATATATATATACATATAAAATGTGGTTGTCCCGATTGATTGATTGATTGATTGGATAACTTACTCATCACTGCCCACCACAAAACCTCTGAACCTAAAATTATTTATGCTATGCTCTGGTGACACTCTAGGCGTCATTTAAGACATTATTTGACGCTCCGCCCTCTGCCAAGCCCACTAAAACTATTATTAGAAACGCCATAACGGCCATGGTGGAACGATTTCGATGAAATTTTGTGATTCGGAAATCTGGGCACGTGTACTGCAGTGAGAAAATTCAAAACGGCAGACCTAATATGGCGGCCGAAATTCTTAATAATAAATATAAAATTTACGAAACGTGGAACAAGTATTTTTGGGGATGCTGATTTCGAATATGATATTATTTATAATCGAAACGTTCACGGGCGGGTCACGGGCGTTTCACTTCCGCTACTGTAATTATATGTCCGAGCAACGCCGGGGTATTTACCTAGTTTGGTAGAAAAATGTCACTTATTTTGTTTGACAACTCTTACCTAACAGCACTTGTGCACTTTTGAAAATCTTTGAGTAGTTCAGGCTAAGCACCCCGGTACACATAAACCAAGCAATGACAGAATATGCCTCGTGACTCACCGAGTTAGGCTATGCCAAAACTTTTGCTTAATTACTTTGCAAATATATTTTACGAGACATTTCAAACAAATTCAATTTATACTAAACATTTCTCGACATTAGCCAACAAACACCTCTGAGTGTGTGTGCGTGTGTGTGTGTGTGTGTGTGTGTGTGTCTCAAAATATCTTGTCTGTCCAACGTAATCGATTTATCGTTTTCAAATAAGTTATTTCCCGCCAAAGACTGTGTCTGTGGAAGGCAGTGGAGAGTAGTCATGTGTGTGTGTAGGTATGTGTGTGCATTGCCACTTGCTGCAGGCGGCAGCTGTCGAAAAACAAGTTCAAAGTATGCAAATGCGTCATTTGGGAAACATTTGTTGAATTTTTCTTGGCATTATTGCAAATTTAAGAATTTTCGTTTATATTTTATTTTTTTCACATTTTGCTTTAATTTTTTTTTTTTGCTTGTGTGCTGCTGTACTTTTCAAAACGAAGAAAAAAAATTTAAAAGGAAAAGTTTCGTCAAAAACTTTTTCCTTTCAGAGAATTTTTGTGATAAATTTTTACTGCGTTTCTGGGTTTCCCACTCAGGGGAGAGTAGAGTGTGTTTGTTTTTTTGCGGGCATAGTTCAAATAAGAATTGAAATAATATTTTGCGTTCAAGATAAAATAAATAAATTAATTAAAATTTCGACCTTCACACAATTCAATTGTGAATTGAAACTTTTGAGCCACTGAATTTAATTCACATAAACGTACACACACACACACACGCTTATACACACTTAAAAGCAAACGAAATTCTAATTAATTCCATACAAAGAAGAAGCACTTTGGCCGTAGAGAGAGAAACAAATCAATTTAGATTGCAAAAGAACTCCACTTAAAGTTAATTTAATCAACGTCCGATTTGAAGCACGTAAAATCGCACACAACAACAACAACAAGCACTGGAACTGATGGCAACACTTCCTCACTCGGATACAGTCGAGTCACTACCATATACGGCGGGCAATTATGTTATTAAAAGAGAGAAGAAAAAAAAGCGATGAGGCATTGCCTGCCATTGAAAAGTTAATATGGCTCAAAAGCAGAAGCTGAAACTGAAGCAGCAGCAGCAGCAGCAATATAGCAAATGCAACAGCGGAAGAAGTTCTTGAGCGCAATTATTATTAGCCAATTGCATACTAAACTGGCAATTAAGTTTAACTTTAGCTGATTTAATGGCGGCAACTGCCTTAGCCTAGACACGTAGAATTTTTTTTTTCAATATTTTCCTACCAAACGGAAATGCTGCAACGGCGCTTTTTTCCGTTGGAGTTTGCCGGAGCGCGCTTCAATTTAGCATTTCCGTTGTTTGCGTTTGTGGCGTTCGACGTTCGTTCTTGTTGTTCTTGTTGTTGTTTATTGACGCGCACTGTTATTAAAACAGCGCAAGGGCGATAATTAAACGATGGTTAGCATTTAATTAAGGATTTATTGTTTGGATTTGTATAAAAATTGATTTGTTAGTTTTGCAGGGAAATTGGTTGTGAAGAAGAAATTCATTAAATCGAAAGTTAAGCAGTACCTACCCACAGTAGGGTGTTGGAGTGTAAAAACACACATTAAATACTTTAATATATTAAATAAATAAATAATAAATAAAAAAAAGTGAGTGACGCCCACCATTAAAAGCAGAAATAATTTCTCAAATAGAAACCGAAAAGCAAAAGTGGAGAATAAATTTCTGGCATCGTAAAATTATGACCAAAAATATACAAAAATAAATTCAGCAAAAAAAAACCCCAGAAACGAAAAATAAGGAAGACCGTGCGGAAAATGCCACCAAGCACAAGCACAAGCACATTGCCATTAAAAATCTGTTTGCTATATACCAAATAGAGAAGCAACGCGCTCGCCCGCTAATAACCTTGACAATGACAGTTGGTGTTGGTGCCCGGTGGTGCCATGTCCATGTCCGCCTGATATTTCTATTTGGGTTTTTATGATATTTTCTTGTTGATGAATTTCTGTGTTTTTTTTTTTTGTGGGGAAAGAAGAGTCAATTTTCATTTTGCAGTGAAAATTTATTTGGAGCAGGCCTTGCGTGCGTATGTATTTGTGTGCGTATAATATACTCCTCTTCACACACTCGCTCAGTTTCAGCGAGTGGGAGCTGCCTGACAGTGCAGTCCTTATGTACATATGCATTTACCGATGAGAATTAAGCCACATAAAGCATGAAGCTTAATTAAAAATGCTGCAGACAAATTGCACTGTTCGCTGAAGGCATTTATTATTTAAGATAATACTAAAGCACGCTTGTAGGCGCGTATCCAAAATACGGAAGAACCGGTGTTTAAGTGATTTTTAAACTTTATTAAATCGAATTATTAAATTATTAAATAAAAAATTTTTTTATTACACCGTGTGGAAATTTCAACATTCGGTTTCACACATTAAAAAAACAACTCCATAAAAAAACGATAAAAAAAATTAAAATCTATTAAATTTTCAAATCAAATGTCGACCACAAAAAAAATACCCACAAAAATATTCATACCTTAAAGCACAATCATTTTATCGATAATTTCCTGCAATAAAAGTACAACTCAAACAATCGTATTGTAGGGAAATAACGATTTGAAATTTTACATTTCAGTATTTTATAGGAATTTCGACCGCCATATTATGACCACCCCTGTAAGTATTTTTAAATTGGTATGTTTTGTATGCAAATGGCTTTTTATTTCCTCATTTTATAATTACTTTCATTACAATTTCCTCAAAGCACTATAGCCTATCTGATACAGCTGTATATAGCTGTATCTGATACAGCTTCTTCTCAGGAATCCAAACAAGTCAAAAACTCGATTACCATGAAAAGGCACATACACAGAAAAAAAATTTACATCAATATGATGTATATGGGTATTACTTGCCCCAACCACCATCATACATCAATATGATGTACAGATACATCAATTTGATGATCGGATACATCATATTGAACACTGAAGTGTCAAAATAAAATACAACCACCATCATACATCAATATGATGTACGGATACATTATATTGAACACCGAAGTATCAATATGACGAATCCGTACATCATATTGATGTATATGGTGGTTGGGGCAAGTAACACCCATATACATCATATTGATGTACAATTTTTTTTCTGTGTAGCACGATTGTGCTTGAAGTCATCGATATGTAATAAAACTGTGTACTCAGTGGCTTATTCTCTCATATAATTGTAATTTTAAAGGACTTGAAAGTTAAAATCGATCAAAATAAAAAATGATTCAAATATCAATAATTTGTACCCCACAATTTTTCGTAAAATGGAAAAGTTCATTTTCTGATATCAGGAACAACATTTTTCGTTCACGAAATGTTTTGAACCCAGGTATTTTCCTTTTTCAGCATTTTCGTTTCTTTCATATTTTCTTGGTATTTCATGGCATCACTCGAGAACGGAGAGCCCGATTTTTCGTTGTGTTCTTCTTGGCCATCCCATTCTATGTACGTGAAGAAAACCCGAAATATTCTGCAGGAAAAGTGTGAAAATCGTGAAAAACAGTCAAATTCTTTGCATACTTCCAGGGGTAGTCATTATTTATCTTTTAGCGCAAACTGTCAGATTGAAATTACCAGACTTGGTACAGGGGGTTTTTGGGGTCTCTGCTTATGAATTTGATGTTATTTATGGGCGGGGAGTTTCCCCTTTCTCTCCTCCAGCCGCAGGTTCCACGGGATCCCTTCACAAGGCATGTCCGAGCAACGCCGAACGTATTAAACTAGTTTGTAATTAAAAAAATCCTTCTTGGATCATGTTTTTTCATGGCCGATTTAAACAATTATTTTTTTGAAAGCAATTTTTTGTAGTGTGGAATTTTTTACTGATTTTTAAAATTTTTTATTGTTTAAAATTCAAATACAAAAATTTCAAAAAAAACACCCAAGATTTTTGGACGATTTCTTTTTGTGGGTGATTTTAGTAAATTTGAATTTCTTAGTATTATAAGATACCTTTTTATTAACTTCAAAACTTCAAACTTTCAATCGTTCCTAGAATAAGGCTATTATACCAAAATGCAATTTGTATCATAACTTCAATGGAGTGACACTTAAAAGTGAATTTTTCTATTGAGTCAAAGAAATATTTTCATTATCATTCCGATTGTATGGCTTTTGGGTGAGCTTTCACTTTAGTTTTTAGAGAACTCACTTTTCAGTCTCTGACTAATTCGAACGAAAGTTAGCTTGCGAAATGGTCACACTACGCTGCACATTAGCGGCTAATTAGGAAGCAAAATCGCATCGGCAATGGTTCAACTCACATACAACAGCATTGGCCAGCAGCACACTATCAGTTAATCAGTTGGCTCCTCAAAGTGATCACTAAGCTAACAGGCAGACAAGCAAGCAACCGAACAACCTTGACCATGAAAAAGTCGATTCACGCGAGTTTAAGAAAACCAAAAAAGAAACAAACAGAACACCACACCGCATCGCACATGAAACTAAAATGAAATGAAATGAAATGTGAAAAAAATGTGTTCGTGTTTCGATGCAGCTGCAACCTATAATTTATGTTCGAATGAGCAATTCTGTTTTTTCGGTGGTTGTCAGGCGGGGGCCTTTGCCTGGCTCACTGATGGTATTTCTACAAATTTTTTCCTTGTATTATTTACTTTTTCGGTTGGGTTTTGATTAATATGGGCCATTTTTAATGCAAACTCAAAAACGAAAAACGAAATAATAAATGATGCTTAGGAAATGAAATTTTGGGGCTTTTTTTTTCTTGCGCGTACGGAAAGACTTCATTTTTCTAAGTCCATAGAATGTCACTTTTGATTTTCGCCAAGAGTGGAGAGCGGGGGCAAAAAAACCGAAAACGAAAAATTTCACTTAAATAAAGCTTTGATGAATGTAAGTTGGCGTATGGCGTATGGCTTGTAGGGCTCTCATAGCCTCTGCTAAGTATATATGTCGATGTAATTTTCCATAGCATATTTTTTGGCTGTTGGCCAAATGATGGCCAATCGTTTTGGCAACATTTCCCGTACGCCAATTGCGACCATTCATGGCGAATTGCTGCTGGTATGGGTCTTTATCCCCCCCCGCCCCACCATGTGACTACTGTGAGTGAGGTTTATGTTAGTTGGTTGTCGTGTATTTGCTTGCTTCAACGCCCGCTGTCAGTGAGCCGTGGATGTCCATGTGTGTGTGTGTGTGTGTGTGTGTGTGTTGGACCTACTGCCAGTATATCTGTCCGTTTGTCTGTCTGTTTGTCTTGGACCTAATAATATGCGTCATGTGGTGCAGTTAATCGTGGTCATCGCTTACGAACAGTGCACAGAGCCCCATTCATAATGTATGCGTGCATTCAGTGGCTTTCGCCCGGCATGTACGCTCGATTTGGGCCTTGCGCCTAAAGGAATGCAATGGGAAAATGCCATAAACGAGGAATGCGTGCATTTGATGTGAAGCCGTTTGACTTCCTACGAAATTTACTACTTGCACAAAGTTTATTACCGCTTTTTGGCAAGAATAATTAATAATCCTGAGTTAGAGGCGCTCATAGTTTTCTTTGGAGTTTCCTTTGAGCACCCCATGTTACCGTACTCAACAGTGGATGATGATTATGGCTTTATGTGTTCTAAACTAACAAACTCGCCGAAAAACAAAGTTGCGTCGTAAAAACTTTACAACTGATAACTAAAATTCACTAAAAATGTAATAAAATAAAATAAGGAAAATAATGTTTCGTAGTTCCCCCTTGTCTTTCTGGTTGTTGTCGCCCCGAAGTGTTACCCTTTCGGTATCCTTCTTTTCGTGCATTTCAAAGGGGATTAAAGCCACTCTTCAGCTTTGTTCGGCGAGAAAAGTCACACAAAGAACTGCGCCACCAAGAAAAATTTAAAGCTTTATTATCCAACAAAGGGGGAAGGATAAGCTCCAGCGCAGGGTTGTCGATGTGCAATTTTTCTTATTAGTACGAAGCAAATTCTGTACTTTTTTTTTTTGTAAACTTACACATAATACTTTGCCGAAAAGGGGAACAAAGCGCACAATTTTTGGCCGCAGGAGTGAGAAGGGTTAGAAGTCAAAAACGATAAGCCGATTAAAAGGAAAGTAGCCATTTTTGGCAAAAGAAAAAGTGATAAAAACGTAATGTGGGCGGGGGACGAAATTTAATACAAGACGGGAAATTTGAGAAATTTTAAAGAACCCAAAATTTAACTTGAAGTACATGGGGACACAGTAAGTAGGTACTTGCTTTAGAAACAAACTCAAAGAATTCGTTCAACATTTCGCTTTGGCTCCACTTAACTAACTGTTTGCGGTTCGAACCGAAATTGAGTAGCCGAAAAACTTCTAGTCATTTCTGCATAACTTCATTTTTCAATCAAATTACACAAACCAACTGCATGCAAATCAACTTAAAGTGCTCTTATACAATATATATATACGTGAGTGTATATGAAATGGCATTTAAATCCATTTGCTCAGCCACCCCACAGACACAGTGTACTAGAGTGTACTGCAGCGAACAACCGCTCGAAATGATGTAATTTCGCGTGCTCGCGCAATTCAATTTCCTGCAAACGGAAATGCTCAGCGCAAAATTTGCGCTTGTCAAAAAATGGCGAAATTTCTTCATTCCGCTGCTTTTTTTTTTTTGTTTTTTTTACCCATAGCTCGGTCTAAGTTTACAACTGAGGTTTGGGTCGCCCTTACCTCCTTAATGGTGCTAGTGGCTGGCAGTGAGGAAACACTAAAGTTTTGACAGAATTTGGCGCAAAGTTATTTTAATTGAGTCCGCGGCGCTCGCCTAGACTCACTCTAGTCGATTTTGATAGAATATTTGAAGGGAAAATGCAAAGGCAGTTTTCGGTAGATTTGCGGTATGGCAAGGGGGGAGGAGTGGGTATAACCTTGTTTCTGTGTTCCCGGGGAAGGTTAAATTGAGTTCAATAGTTGCCGTTGTGAAATTTCTATTTAATGAAGGAGATATCGAAATGTAGATACTTGAGTAACGGAATTGCACATTATATTTCCATGGAACACTTACTCCACTACTTACAGTTAAAAATAATTTATGTAGAATCAATCAAAATGAAATTGATTTTCATGAAGTACCTATTCACATGCCATCATTCATTTTAAACTGCAACAAATTAAATCAGCAATATAAAGTTTGAAAAAAAACTTTTAATGCAGTTCAGTTTAGTTTTTTTTTTTTAATTACCACAAACAAATTTGTTATAAGAACGAAATAACTAAAAAAATCATGTATTTGCAATTTTTTTTTCAATTGAAGTAAATTAAGTTTAAAATTTGTCTAAAAATGCAATTGATTTATGTTTTTAATGGGCTCTTAGTAAATGAATTCAATTATTTATAGTCGTTACCCGATTAAAAGAAGTGGAATTCAGAATCTATGCCCATGATGATGACTACTAAATTTTGTTAGAGGGAGTCAAAAAAGAGTACAAGGTTCTACCAGTTTTTCTGGATCAATACTTGAAACCGTTCCAATTTAATTTTTGCCTTTTTCCCATGCACATAGTAACAAAGTTCTTCTATACAATCGAATATCCAACCACTCTTATTACATAACTTTTTTAAATTTAAGCTACAATAAAAAAGTTATATTACCTCAAAGTAAAAAAACTAATTTTTTTTGTAAAAAAAATTTTTAAAAAGATGTTATTAAAAAATAGAAAATTAAAAAAAAAATAAAAGAAATTATTACTCACATAATACTAAGTACAGTTGAAAATTTGAATATTTTGAATTTTTTTTTTTAGTAACATTATTTTAGCTTGATATACTACCTCTAGACCGTTATTTAGACGTCGGACAGAAAAACTTACGTACGGCAAAGTTGTAGAGCAAACTTTTAAAGAACGACACAATATAAAACTTTTGTAACTTTTTTTTAATTGACCTCAAAGTCAACAATTTTTTTCACAAAAATAATTCTTTGACTTTAAGCTAATATAACTTTGTTAGCTTAAATTAAAAAAATTCTACTATGTAAGTTGTTGGTCCTTCAAAAAATTAATAGAAGTACTTTGTTGCTACATTATTTAAAGAGATGGCATTTTTCATTTTTGCAATTTCTCAAAAAACAATAGTAAACACTGTCTTATATTTTAATTTTTACCATTTATTTGAAGGCTTGCACTCACAGACTCGTTTTCCGAGCATTTTCAGTTTTCGATATTTCAAGAGAGCTGAAAAAGAGTCCTTGAGCCCTAAGCCTTCAATAATTTTTTTAAGTGTTTTTTGGAAAAAAAAAATTAATTTTTACATAGAAAATAAACTTTTTATTTCAACTTTTCAACGAATTACCTTTTTAATTTAACGAAGTAGAATTTTTGATAAACTTTTTTCGGATTAACGAAGTTAAATTTTGGATTAACTATGCTCAGCTTTGTTAATTATACAATTAAAGGACTGGGTATCATATCTGTTTTTCGAATGTAGTTCTGGAACAGTGTAGTAAATGCATATTTGTCTCAAGACTTTTCAGGAAGTGTGCCTGCAAAGACATCAGTAGAAAGAACCAGTATTTTCGTCAAGGAAAGTGCTGCTTTAAGAAATTATGTTTTTGATACGAGTTTTTAGAAAACACATTGCCGCCAGTCAGCATATAAAATCTTCCACTTTAATCTATTATTGATATATGATTTGACAAAAAGTAAAGGAATAATGTGTAAAACCAATGTGTAGGAGGATACTTTTATATAGAAGTGTACTTTATTTTGAATATAGTTACACGAGATTACTTTGAAGTGTATTTGCCTCAACTGAAATCGGTTACCACAAACAATATTCAAAAGATGTAATCTCACTGAGTGGTTCCATTTGAAAATATTTAGGCTAAGAATGTGCTAAACGCAATGGGACAATAAACTCAATCCATTAAAAGAGAAAGAGTACTACTAACTTGGTACTATAATTACATTTGAAAAGTACCAGTTACTGCAGTATTAATACATTTCCTATAATTGGGACAAATGCAGAGGGCTACTTTGCAGTTTGTTGATTTACTAAAATTATAACTTTCTATTAATAACTTGCCATTCATTTCAACCACTGACCATAAATTATCATTTCATAAACAAAAAGTTCACCACTTTGCACTCAAACGAATTCACAATCAATATTTTAGGGGAGTCGCATATTCAAGTGATTACTGCTACTAATGATGACACTCGACCATTAATTGAATTAACTGAAAGACAAAATGTCACAAATAAGTTAAGTAGATTTGGACAGTAAATGGATTCAACGGTTCAGTCCATCAAACTCGCTCAGTCCTTTGAAGTCTCTTTTAGTGTCAAGGATCTCAAGGCTCCCTCTGATTTCCACTGCTGGTATCTTGGAACAGCTCAGCTATAAATTTAAATTATGTAAAATCAACAAAAGCGTTGAGATAATTTTCGCATTCCGAGAAATTTATGAGCGCAATGCCGCCACCAACAAGACACTGGAACGGACAAGCGCCGCCACGCTATCACTACGATCATCGAGCAGACACACACACCACCAACATTTAGCAGCCACCTACTATTTAATCAACATCATCATCAGAAGCAGCAATAGCAGCAGCAGCAGCAGCGGCAACAACATCAACACCAACACTAAAAATCAGCGTGACACAATCAAACTACAAAAAGCCAAACACAAAAAGAAACAAAACAAAAAAAAAAACAAAATCAGCAAGAAAATGTCAACAAATCATTTGCACTCGCATAAAACTATCAAGATATCCGCTGGTGACAAACATCAAGAAAAACATTGTAAATCTCAAGACCAAACCGAACCGAAGCGAACCAATTCTTCTGCTTCTTCGCCGCCGCCTCCTCATACTCCTCCACCCACTCAACTAATCTTCTAACGCTTTTATTTTGACAAACAATAGACGAAAGTACGAGTAATAATATATAGAAATTTACTTCTTCTATGAAAAATTCTTTGTTTACTACCCTCCTGCCGTGTGCGAGTTGATGCGGATGCTGCTGCTGCTGCTACTGATGATGGCGGTGGCGGTGTGAAAAGACTGAATTGAATTATGCAATTTCGCGCGCAGTTGGTATTAGAATAGCAAACGGAAGAAGGAGGCCCCATAGAACTCCACCACCACCATCAGCATCTAACTATGTGAATCAAATCCTTAGTATCATAGTCCTGGGAATAGTGCGAGTGTAAAGCATAAGTGGGTGTGTGTGTGTGGGGGGGTTTAGTTGCTTCAATCATTTTTATGCGTTTTTTAGCTTTCTTCTTTAGTGCAAATCATTTCGTAAGATTTACCCCCTAAGGTGAGGTTGTGTTGTTTTGCTGATTATGTCAGAAGGGTGCCGATATTGACATGCCGGACCTGGTGGCTGTTGTCCCTCTGATGTTGCTCGATTTGTAAAGGAAATGAAGGAGAAAAATGTCAGTGAACCAGTGCGGAAAATGCGTTTTCAGCTTTTATTTTTTTTCTTTTCTTTTTTTGTATTTACGCTTAGACAAATTTTCACATTGCATCGTTTATTCTTTTTCTACTTCACTCTATTTTTTTTGTTGCCATTGCCTTTAGTGCTTTTGATTGCCATTAAAGCAAAACGTTCATTTAAAATTCTAATGGAATTGCAAATTTTGCAAAACACCAGAAAAGAAACAAGCAGAAGAAAAAAAAAAGGAACAAAATGAATTTATTGAAAAGAAATTGAAAATGTTGCGGCATTTGAAAGAAAGAAAAAAAAGAAAATACATATTTAGTGGAGGAAAAATAAACTTGAAAAAAAAAACAAACTAAAGAAATTGGAAACGGTAGCAACTGTGACTGTTTGCATGCCAAGAGGCAAAAACAATTTCAGCCACACAAGACATTGCGGTTGGGTATTGTTTGTGGCCGTGATGATGCGGCTGCTGTTGGGCTTTGGCCTGGTCAGCCTTCTTGCATTACTAATGAAATTCAGTGGAAAAATATTTATATGCACACTCGCATGCATTTGCACATGTTAATGTGATAATTTGTACCCCAAGCAGAGTGCAAAAATAATACAACAACAAAGTAGAGGTACACCATGAGCTTTGGCTTTGACTGATTAAGTTTCGTGGTTCAAGGGCCTTAGAGAATAATTGCACAATGCAATGAAGTGAGTGTACAAGACAAATGAGACTCTATGAAAAATCGCACCAATAGAAAATCGCGAAAAACTTGTTTCTGACGAAAATCGTGTGGTTTTACATGAAAAATCGTCCAAAAAATACCAAAAGGAAGTGAGTAAGTGTCAGTCAGTCAAAGCCGACTTATATATACCCTACACCAATTGGGCCATATTGGTTTCGCCATCTTGAATTTAGCAATTCCGACATCAAATTCGTAATCGTGTAAAATTTTTTCATACAAAAATCGGGCGATTTTCAATCTACAAAAATCGTGCGAAATTTTATAGGAAAAATAGTTTAATAATTTTTGGTGAAATATTATTGCCTGTGGATCTTTTTTCAATCTTTACGACTCAAATCGCGCCCGAAAGGTGTGACCGATTTTTTCATATGAAAAATCGTCAATTTTTTTAGGATCAAATTTGGCAAATTTTTTTTTCTTTAATTTTTGGGTTATTTTTACAGATTTTTTATACTTTACTTTACTGGTCCCTCTTTTTTTTGGCGATTTTTCAACAAATATATCTTTTGCTTTTTCTGCTTACGTTTATTTAGGACCTTACTAAACTCAATAAACAAGAGATGGATACAAAGCGTCCTCACAGTCTCACTTTTTTTCCTTCAATTTTTTTAATCATGGTGGCTTGCTAAAGTAACCGGTAACCGCTTCGAATCATTTCAGAAATACTATCAACATAATCAATCATCTAAAAATGATACCAACTGAATTGAAATTAATATCAAAAACTGCAGTCGCTTCCAAGTAATTTGTGTCGATTCTTCAAAAGAGAAATAATAAATATAAAAAAGCAAGAATATAATCTTTATTTCCACTTTAGTTGAAATGAAAAGAGACAACCATCAACCGCAAAAGTGCAATTAATCACCACTTAATTGCAAACTCAAGCGTCACTAGAACCCCACACTTAAACTAAGCCAACCCACTGCCAATTAATGTCCACTTCACTGTCTTTTTTTTCGTATATTTCGTTTCGTTTCGTTTCGTTTCAGTTTTGTATATGTATCTTTTTTCGTTCCATTACTGTCAATTAATTTCATCAATTACTCAAAATGTCTGCAGCACAAATTTCCACTCTACTCCATACTTGAGCGTTTGTATTATTATTTCTGTCTGTTACTCCTACCTACCCCCATAAAAACGCCCGTAAAGCAAACTAACTATGTATGTATATCCAATTAATGAAATTTCACTTCAAGCTTTACCATATGGTTAGCCTCCTGCCTGACTGTCTCTGTGTCTTCTTTCTAAACTTCACTTATGTTTATGTGTGCTTGTGTGTGTGTACATCCTGTGAACCATTTTTAGAGAGACACTTAGCTTGTCATTGGCTAAGGAGAGTAAAGCTAACTACAAATACGAGGAAATACCAATTTTTTTTGTCTTCTTCTTCCTGGACTACTTTTCAGATTGAAATGACTTGGAGTATCATCATCCTTCCTCTTTTGTTAGGCTGCTTAATTCTCTGCTGTCATTATCAGTCAATTTTTGCTCATGAAATCCCCAAAAGTATACTTAGACTAAGGCCTAAAAGTATTGCCAGTATGGAAGCAGAGAGCAGTTGTGTGTGTGTGTGTGTCAGTTGATGAGTCTTGAATAGAAAAAAAATAAGCGGAAAAAGGCAGTTTTATCACATCAAACACTCGTTAATTCCTCATTATAACGAACCATTGCAGTTAATCTCTTACACTTTATCCGACAATCCGCCTGACAATCAAGTATTTTTGCGAGACCTCCCACTTTTTTCCCATTGAATTCATTTTGTCGACGTTTTTTTTTTGTAAGTAGGTACTTTTATTTTGGTGTTGCTTTGCTGTTGCATTAGGAAGGCTTTAAAATGGAAAACATATTGGGTTGGGCATCATTTTTGGTTTCTTTGAAAAAGGATTTCGTATTTTGAGCTCTTTTGAGATTTTGAAATCTCTTCAACATTGACTTCAAAAGACTACTCAAAAATGGCATGGGCTTAAATTAATCATTGTAGAATTACAAATAGCAAATCTCATTGAGGATCTTCACTGAGAGATTATCCTTTCAACAAAGTAATCAAAATGCATGAATTGTTCTGAAAATTCCGAAGAATTCAGAAGAATTTGTAAATTGATTAAGACAGAAAATAAATTTTAATTTAATAAATTAAAAAAAAATATTTTTGAAAAAAAATGTTTCATATTAGTTTGTTTTTGCATGGCACAACTTTTTGCACTAGTAAAAATTGTTCTGCAATTCCCACAAAAATTCTTTTTTTTTAGCCCTTTAATTCCTTCTGAATGGCTTAAGAATTCAAGGCTCAACCTCCTTTGAAAGGAATTTCATAGGAGGTTGGACCGAGACGTGGACAGTTCCGTATTGACGTAGGTAGTTTCGTGAATGGTTAAAATTTCTTTCCGACCTAAAAGTATCTTTTATGCCCCACTTTTCTAGGAGAGAGTTGGTTGCTCACTCCTGAAGCCATTGACGGTGAAAACGTACAGAACAGCATAGCTCAAGAAATCCTTCAATTTCTCAATAGACTTTCTTTTCCCGGATTCTTTTCGTATGTGAACTTGAGCATCTCTTTCATCTTTTCCCATTTCAAAGAACAAGCTCAAGTCGAACCTTCACTTCCACTTCAATCACGCATTCACATGTTTCCTCCTTAACAGAATCACACTTTAAGACGTTGGCATAGACTCTGCACATACAGCAGTCTCCTTCTCTTAGCCACTACTTGTCAATTTTAAAATCGCTCCTTAATGACATTGCACAAACACTCCATAATTCCCAGCAATTCGATATCATTTTACAAAATAAGCACAGAAAAGTGAAACAAAGCAGAGAAAAAAAACAACAAAAACAAAGCTAAAAAAAAAAGAAAGGAAAAACAAAAACAAAAACAAGAAAAAAGCAAAAAGGAGCCAACCATTTATCCTAGTGCTTCACAGCAGTCTTTGGTCGTCTTGCTCTCCTACAGCTCGCAAGGATTTCGCTTGTCTTGTCAATTTCAGGCAATCCCTTTCATGTTGTTGCTTACTGACGCTGACGATGTTGGCTGCTCCTGTCGCTGTCGTTTCAACTAAGGGTTTTCAACTACATACTACCATCAGCACCAACACCATCAGCACCACCACCACGACGACGACGATGACTGCGACTATTATTTGCTCTCTTTATCTCGCTCTCGCCTTTCTTCGTTTCACTACATTTTAAACAATAATTTCATTTTGTTTCTACTTATTACCGCTGCTAACAATTGAAGCAGCAGTGCGGAAAATAAAGTCAACAAGCAATTATCACACTTTTTCTGTTTGATAAAAGCAACAGCAACAACAACAAGAGAAGAGAAGAGAACAAATTCTACTAAAAATTCGGTACAAAATGGATCACACATGAAAAAAAAACATTAGCTAAAAAATACAATTTAAAAAAATACCAAATAAATACCAAATAAAAACTAAACAAAGTGTACAACTTGTAGACGATATGCTCTAAGTCTGGCTAAGGCATGCAAACAATCCTTTTTATTTTATTTTTTTTCCTTCTCTACTCAACTCAGCTCAGCTCAACGCAGCTCAGCCCTTTCCTCTGACTCGCAGCAAACACCCCACCCCACTGCCGTTGCTGAGGCTTAAGGCTTTTCCCATTTATTTTGTTAAGAAAATAAACAGGAGCGAATTCGTAGGCGAACCGAAAAGGCAATGAAATAAAAATAAAATAAATAAAATAAAATAAAATAAAAAAATAAAACAGAACGGATTTAAGTTGCGTAGCAGGGAAAAAGAAATCTCAAAAACAAAACCAAAAAAATAACAGATAGTAGTAGGTACTTACAAGCCATGGCGGAAAGTAGTTGAGATTTCGCTTTAATTTCATTTTATTTCTGTTTTATTTGGAAAAAGCTTAAACGAAAATCAAAAGCATTTACGCTTTGGTTTCGGTTGGTTTTTTTTTTTTGTGTTTCCTTTTCATTTTGGCTTAGGTTGTTTCTTAGAATAACACAGCGGAATTACAACAACAACAACGACGACTACCACCAAATAAAAGTGATTCTTTGCCTACTAAAGGCACACACACACACAAGCCAGGCAAGGAGGAACTTTGTGCCTTTCGTGCTTTTATCTACAACAAGTGCGGTGGAAAGTTTTCGAGACTGAAGATGTGTCTTTCCTCTTCTTCTTCTTCTTCTGTTATTTTTGTTTCTTTGGTCATGGACTTGGTTAAATGGTCTAAAAGTTATTTTTAAAATAAACACGAGTGGACAAAAAAATTAAATGAAAGCAAAGTAGAAGAGTGTCAATAATAATGCAATTAGCTGTCTAATGTGGTGATATAGTGATTGGGTAGACAAACAGCTGAGAAGGCTTCAGTATTTATTTAGAGGAGAACGTGCAATGTTTAGTTAGTATGTGTTGGGTTGTCGTTTATTTGGCACATTCTAGCAAAAGGTTTTCGGAAAACTCTCAAGTACTGGCCGAAACAAATTTGGCAATGATTCTTAAGAGTGTAAAATAGTAGTAGAAAACTTGATAATATTTAACATAAATTCAAAATGCCAAACAACAACTAGAAAGAAGATCGTGGCATTGAAAAAAGGTAGTCCAAATTGTAACAAACTTCTAATTAACTGCATAGAGCTAAAGACTAGGTTCCAATGCTCAAGCAGTGTGATACCTTCATATTAAAAAAACCCCAAATGATACTCAAAAAAGTACACAAAAATTGCAAGTTTAAAATTTTAGTATGAAATAAAACTAGACAGTGAACTATCTTCGGCTATTCCGAAGCTGAATGCCCCACACAGTATGATCCATTTCTCAGGACCCCATTTTGAGCCATTTATAGGTGGTTTCGAAATCCGAAATCCGTTTCTAAAAATTTCCAATCCACCAATAATAAATTTTATCTCAAGACCCCATTTTGACCCATTTGTGGTTTTGGAAACTCGGTCCATGATAAAAATCCATTTCTAAACATTTCCAAGCGAATACATCAATAAAAAAATACTTGGAAAATGTGGACCATTTTTTTCGTTATATGGGAGCCAGGCCCAGTTTTTGTCAGTTTTGAAGAATAATACAAAATGCACAAAATTCAGCTCCCCGTTTCACCTCTGAGAGTGACCTATGCATATTGTAAGTCTAGTCAAATAAAACAAATTGTATACCAAGAACTTCAAATATACACCCGAAATCCGAACTTGGGACAAAAAAACGATTTCCAGGGGACACAGCCTATTTCAATTTAACTTCATTAATTTAAATTTATTTATTTTCATGTTTTAGTTTCATTGAAGGAATAATCACTTTAACTCTAAAACTAATGTGATAACTTCAATTTCGAACTGTGGAAGTGGTGTTTTTTAGGTGTCCAACAGGTGGGCAGACATTTTTGGGGGTCGTTTTTTTGGAATCCTCACCAAATTGACTGTTATGGCTTACAACGCACACATGTCCAACAACTACCCAATAAACATTAATGCTAGTGATGGATTGGAGTACAAGTGACAGTCCCACTCTCCAACGGTGAATATCCACTTGACCTCCAATTGAGATCGTAGCCATTCTCAAAGGAAATGGACGTTGGCTCTCCAGTGGAGTTAGGGGTGGATCTCTATTAGCTATCGATGCATTTATTGTACGAATGTCTAGCTCGCACTTATACGTTTTATAGCATTGCCAATTGAGTAAAATTTTTCGTTATATGAGTACGGTATTGCCATTTCCGAAATCCAATTATTCTCAATGTGTTCTCTAATCGTTCTCCAGTTGAACTTGAAGGCATTGGAGTTGACGTGTATAACGTGTTTTTGAAATAAAAAGTAGTTGATTTAATACTTTTTAAGTCTATAAATATAAAGTGTTATTAAAGCACTAAAAATAAGAAATGTTTTCTTATATTTTACTGAACTACTTTTTCATTTCAAAAACTTTTTGCTTTTACATTAACATATTTCCAAAAATTACTACCAAAATTTCTGAGCAACATTTTTTTAGTAGATACCAACTTCATTATTATTTTAACAGAATTGTAAACATCGAGTATACTAATTTATCTGCCTTCATTTGTTCATTCACATAGTAAAAGGCAAATTTAATGCTTTAATCCCATTTGGAAATTTCACTACGCTTTCATTACACGAAATCTTTATTTAAGCTGCAAGCCCACACCCCAAAAAATACAACAACAAAAATAAAAGAAAATAAAAGAAAAAACGAAACGAAAAGGTATATTTTGCCTTACATTGTTGCAATATCTCGCGTGCGCTTGTTAACTTCAATCTTTAAACTCGTATTTCAGAGTTTAAAACGAAACGAAATGAAATGAAACCCTGTTGGCGCGCCTCCGCGCTTACACAAGCTTATGCACAGGCACACACACACACAGAGAGACATACACAGCAACTAACACTAAAGAGGCACAGGGTTAACGTCAACCGAAAATCAATCAAGATTATGTACATTTTGACCATTTCCGTCTGCGTTGCACCAAAACCATGAAACGGACAGACAGACAGACGGACGGACGGACGGACGGACGGACGGACGGACGGATGGATGGATGAACGGACGACCGGGCTTCCAACCACAGGCGACAGGCAACAGTCCTCTGTTGGTGTACGTGCTTTTTTTTTGGTTTTGTTTTGTTTGGTGGTCTTTTTGTACTTAAAAGTCGTTTGTGAGTTATAAAAAGGCACACTTTGAGCAGGTTTTAATCTTTGCTGTGTTACTTTCCGCTGCGCTACGGTCACAGCAACATTTTTCGTATCATAGTATAAGTAAAGTACGTTTTGCTTTGCTACGAAGTGGACTGCTGCCTGTAGTATTTTTATTTTGTTTTACGTAGACAGCGGCAAACGACAGCAGCAGCAGCTGTTTGTTGTTGTTGTTGTTGTTATTTGGTTGTAGAGACCAAATGGCACACTTAAAAAACTATTCGCCGGAAAGTTCATCAAATCGCGGCAAGTTCAATTCCCGAAGTGGTACATTATTTTTTTGGATCAATATTTAATCTCTCTAAAGTAGCCAAAAAAAAAAATTAATTTCAGCTTAAAATGTTTGCAAAAAAACCATGACTCCCCCACTGCTAGGGAAAACATTTTTAGAACGAAAGTACAGAATTATAAACATAAACATTTAAGTCACATTGACAACCCTTTTGTGTGTACTCATTTATTTTGCGAATTCAACCTCAACGACATGAACGGAGCAGAGCAGAGCAGCCTCCATTTTTTTGTGTTTGTTTGGAGCAGTAACCAAAATACCGGATTTTCGTCTTGCAATGTTTGCAACGTGCGCGCAACATTGTAGCCCAGGCGCACCAGCACAACAACAACCAAGTGGACAGCCTGCTCGGTCTGGTTTCCTCACTGAACACAGATGGAACCCAAAAAAAAACACACAAAAAAGTTTATTTCAAAAAACACCAAAATGAATGAAGAAGAAGAAGAGAAGTAGAAGGGGGGGGGGGAAAAAGTCGCATTGACTGAAATCTGCAAACCCAATGAATTTTTGCACAAACCAAATGTAAGGGATAGGTCAGCAGCAGTTAAGAGCAGCATAATCACCAGAAGCTGCAGCTGAAGCTGAAGCAGCGGCATCGCCAACTGACTGACTCGGGCAATCGGGCACTCAGCGGCGCTGCACAGAAAATTGTAATCGCAAAAAGACGTCGCTCGGAAAAGTGTACGTAGCAAATAGTAGTGGCAGTTGTTGGTTGCTGGTGGTGGTGTTTGTTGTTGGTGGTGTGTGTTTGCAGTAGTAGAATTTTTGGTATTACAACGACGACGTAGCAAATTTATTGCTCATTGATTTATGGCCGAAATTGTAAATTGTAAAGTGCGAAATTGCAATTGCGAAAATGTTGTTGTCATGCGAAGAAGAGATGAGATGCCATGTCGTATTGGATATTGTATTTTAAAAGTGCTGCTGCTGCTGCTGCTGCTGCTGTTCTGTGTGCTGGTAGTATTTTGTAATGGTGGTAGTAGCAGTGGTTGTTGCTGCAGTTGCGTGTTAAATGCAATTTTTGAACGAATGAACCAGCAGCAAACGACAACAACAACAATAGGAGCAAGAAAAATCTATGGCAATCATGTTTATTTGGCAGGCAATTAATTACTTTGAATGTTGTAAAATCACAGATGTTCGTTCTTCCGCGATTTGATTTTCAGTTCGTTTTTTTTTTTGTAGGATTTGTTCGAGTGTGATCATGAGTGTGTGTGTGGATAATTTAGGGACACAAATTGTGTTTAGTAAGTGCCGACAAATATGGATTTCGATTTGTATATTTGGAATTTAAATTATTCACACTCTTTGAAGTTTCATAGTCGATTCAACCATAAACGTAGTTATTTGCTGAATAGATTTTAGATCTGTGTGCATTAGTGATATGGAAATACGATATAGGCTAGGAGATAGGCCAAGTAATAAAAACAAACTGACAGACGCACCTTATGTCCGAGGGTACTAGAGAAAGATACACACATTGAAGAGACTAAACGTTGAAGTTGGCAAGACAGACAGGCGGGTATTTAGAACTTCACAGTCGACTTCGATTTCTAATCGTTGTAAGATACAAAGTCCAGTCATATTTTAATTAATTCCACGGAATTCTGATTCATTCCAGCACTCTTCAAGTGGACTTGACTGAGACCCCAACAATTCTCATACCTCTACAGAACATCGGCTTGAAAGACTATCGAGAATATTTGAGTAAAAATGTCCGAAGGGACTTGTCGAAGATACTTCCAAGTAACGGAGGCACAATGTTCAGGCAAGTAACGGGCAGCAAAGTTCAGGCAAGTTAAATACGGTTCTCCTCTATGAATAAATGCAATATGATCTGTAACAAATAAGAGGTACATCAAGAAGATAGATAGGCTCAGTGCACAGCGCACTACGAGTGATGATTGCATTGACATTGATAATGTTGCGTTGACATGTCAGTCATCGACATAATGGCAAATGAGTCGCTCCACTTAAACGAAACAAGGAGGGCTAACCCATGTGGAATGCTAAACGGAAAGGCATTATTCAATCCAAAAATGACAGCAGAAATAAAACGATTCGCAAAAAAGGTCGCTGCACGTATAAACTTATCCCACATATTAAGTGCCGCCCGATATCCATCTCGTCTCTCTGGACTTCGTTGGTGACGGATATTCTGGAACCATTACAATTGTAAATTGAGTCAGACTAACTACTGGACGAGTAGAAGCTGATGGCTAGACACTACAGAGATGACTGTACGCAAAACGGCGTACAACTTTTTAGTAGATCCAAGAGTATTGGCGGATATGGTGGGTATGGTGTTTCTAAAATCATGCACTTCGCCTTTCGATTATTATCACATACTACCAAAAAAAAATACTAACATCGACTGTGACTAACACAAGGTCTTATCCCTCAACCGAGAAGAATGCAGACTGACGGTAGGAGTGGTAGTCGGATACTGTCTGTTTAGACACTAGACCAGTGGCCATCAAAATCATTCCAGAGTTTTAATGCTTTGAAATTCTGCAACATTGATTCCCCGTATCGGTCAAAGTTCCTTTTACCCGCCGGATGAACACCATCGTGTCGGAACTATAATGAACCAAATGAAACTGTTGAACATTTGCTCTGCTATTGCCCTACGCTGGTCAGATGTAGACTCAAAATACTAGGAAATGCTCCTCATTAACTCGAACACTTCGCATTGCAGACTGTAAATTTCGAGTGAGCAGAGAGTCGTGCTAGCACTATGGACCAACTTGGCCTAAGTGAGGCAATTAGCCGCCACTCTAACCAAACCTAACAGTTTAATGGCGAAAGTAAATCGAATTGTGAAACTGTTCGTGGCAAATTATACTTTCGTGGTATCTTCCGATCATAAGACATACATGCATGTGCTCTAACTAACTAACCTACTACGCGACGCCTATCACTTATCTTATATTAATCAGGAAGGGGTGTTTTTCCCTCAAAGTAGTTTTCGAAGGGTGTACTTATCAATCTATCAATCTATCAAGCGTAGAGACAAAATTGTATCACAAACTATAGTAACGTGAGTGGATGGCTTGTGCCTAACCATTTATTACCATTTATCACACTCATAAATAAAAGCCCCACTTCGGCATGAAACTATTAACACATGTTACCTAAATGGCATTAAATTGGAAAACAAAAAAAAAACAACAAAAAACACCAACGTAATAATGGAAAACTTCCAGAAACTTTCCATAGAATTAAACGCCTTCGTAATTAAACTTTCCTAACCGCTTTCAGGTTCTCCGACGCTTTTTTTCTGTTTCTTTGCGTTTTGTTAAGAATATAAATTTTGAAAGCTTAACCAAATTAAGAGCTACTCCTTTCCGTTTTATGTATGTTTCCCTTAAACAAGAAGGTACCAACAACAACAACAATAAGAAAATAAAAGAAAATACCAAAATAAAATTAAAAGAAAGGAAGGCGGGGTGGGGGGGGTTAAAAACGAAACCACATTGTACGTTTGGCCCTTAGTGTTAGCCCCCAGCACATCAAGTCATCCTTAGCGGAATTGTTACTTTTTATTTAGTTTATTGTGTGAGTGGTTGTTGTGCTCGAGCTCCCCTTTTCAACCACAGCATACTTACGGCATATACCCGTGCATTGTATACTATGGGTACAGTGTATGTAGTATATAATTATCACGTGATGTTGTGTCAAGCGTGTGTAAGTGATAATTTTTGCTGTTGTTGAAATACTTTTTTTTCCTTTCCTTTTCTTTTCTTTTTTTTTAATTTTAATTTTAATTTTTTTTCCTACTCTTTTTCGTACCTTTACAGGTTGTGGTGTACTTGTACGTCTTTGTTGTTGCTGTTATTGTTGTTCTCAATGTTGCTCACCTGAAATGAAAGGCAAAAGAGATAGAACGATAAAAAATTGTGGTTTCGTGTTATTTGTTGGTTTAGGAAATTTCATAGGAAACAGTGGAAAACCGCAACAATAAAAGGCTCAAGTTTTAAACATTAATTTTAGATTGTGACTTTCTGTCGCTGGGCGTTTGTTTTCGGGCTCCTTAACTTCCGTCCTGCCTGCCTGCCTGGCTGTAAGCAGCACACAAAGAGTGCGGTTGAAGGAAAACAACCCAAGAAAGGCGCTACGAGGAAACAAAAGCTTCCTCCACACCAAGAAGAGAACGAAGAAACCGAAGAAGAAGACGACGGCACCACCATCGATTGCATGTCAGGCCAAAGCCCAGGACGAAAAGTTTTTTGAAAAAGGCCAAAACAAAAACCAAAACAACATCAACAACAACAACAAAGCAAAGAAATTAATCGACAAAAGGTAGCAAATGTTATTAGTGAAAAGTTCAACTCTGTGCAAGTTGGCTAACTTTACACATGTTCCTGCACCACGAACCATTATTACTACGTATACAATAAAATGTAAAAGGAACAAATTATGCTTATCTTTCGTAGGAAAAAAAAAGAATTAAAAATTAATTAAAATAATAAATTTCACATATTCACTAAATATAATTACATTTTCACGTCTGAAAATGTTAATCTCTTTCTGGCCTTGCGTCGCCTCAGTGTCTGTCTGTACGTAATTTCCATTAGCCCCACTCCCGCTTGGCGCTCACTCAGTAAATAGCGATTTGTCTACACCCATAAAATAGTAGAGCACCGAAGCAAAGCAAAGCCTAACCGAACACACAACCCTCAACAAGTCTGGGCTATATGCCAGTCCGTCCGACGCTGTCATTTGCTTACTCACGTCATTTGTCAATCGATATTAATTTGGTGTTTTGTTTTGGTTTTTCTTCTTTTTTTTCTTTTTAGTTTTATAGTTTTCGAGGTCTGCGCCCATTTCGACAAAACGACAACACTCTAATTCGTCACTTGCGTATGTGTAGTTTCTGTTGTTAATTTCTTCTTTTTTTTTGATTTTATTTGTTAAATAAATACACGCGATTATTATCTTAAATATGCATGCGTCTTCTTCCCCTGCGTTTAGGTTTCCTTTACTTTTTTTTTATATTTTTTCTTTTGTTGGTATACCGCTTGTGCTCATTTCATCATTTCACCGCCTTTATTAATTTTTCAATGTTCAGCTCTCAGCGAAAATTAAGTTTCATTTTTGTATCACATACAATCACACATTCACACACACGCACACACAGGCACAAATGAACGAAAAAAACGGCACATGAATGAAATTTTAGTTCTGACCTTGGCATTGAAATTATATATTAATTTTATTTTTTTTTTGGTTGGTTCTCTTCGCCCCCTCACCCGAACTTCATTTTAGCAGGCATGTCGTTTTGGTTGATTGTGCTCTCTCTTTGGTTGGTATGCGAATTATTAATATCGGCATAAAAAAGCGAGTGAGCACGCGGGATTTCCAAAAGATATGACTTAACCACTTGGTATTATTCGGCAAGGGGGGGGCTGATGTTATCCGGAATTTAGTCATAGTTGGGTCGAAATGGATGTAATGAATTTTTAATGGAAATATTTTTGTTTGGTTAAAGTGTAGGAAATAATTGGAATTTAATTAAAGATAAATTGAGTATGAAGTGAAGCAGAAGATTGAACTTCTGTTCTGAGAAGCGTAACTGATATCGAAAAGACGATAACAGAAAAGCCAGGTTCAGAACCTTAATCGGTTTTTAGGCGGAATCACTAATGTAAAGAGAAATCCCAAATCATCCTATGGTAATTATGTAATCTTTTAAATGAGGATTGAGGGTAATGTAAAATTACATCTTGTAAATACCAAAAATGCATTTCAGTTTGACGAAACATGCGTCTGTAAGGATTTACTGAACCATTTTCACTTTTGTATGTGGTTGTGTATTGTGTGCACTTAAAGACAATTAGATTATTCAGAACTAACAACAACACCAAAGATATATCTTTTTAAACTGAAGCAATCTCCATATGGGCCATTTTGAGTATTGCCACTTTTACCCTCATCAGCGCTATTTATTCAGATGTCGTTCGTATTGTATATAATTGTTCTATACAGGGTATTCGGCATTAACAGTTCAATAAGTCTGGAAGGCTGGAATAAGGTTGGTCGAGGGCAGAAAATGATACAGTCATAAACTGGAGGGTAAAGTTTCCGACCAAAATGCATGTTATGGTTATAACCTCTAACTAGCTTCATAGTTAAACCACCTGCAGTGTTTCGGAAAGGTATTCAATAAAATTAATTGTAAATATATTATAGCTCCTTACATCGGAAAAACATTTTTTTTTTATTTGTATGTTAAAAGTGATTATCTCAAAAATTAATGTTGCTTTTTTTAAATGACACACAAGTGTTCTCTGAAAAATGTTCTACAAAAAATAATTTAATCTTCTTTTCTCTTCTAGCAATGAATGTCGATTTCGTGAACATGCCTCTCTGATCAGAAATTCTAGACAAACAACATCAATCGCTGGGGTTTGCCGTCAAAACCAAGAGGTCCACATGACAAAAACATTTTCTCCAATCCAAAGTCCCGAATCCCGTAATGACGAATGGACATACTCCGGAAAGGGCTAATTCCTGGAAAATGGTTGTGATTCGAGTAACGGTATTTTTCGGGCTCTCAGAATGCGGGACTGTTACAATTCAGTGTTCATCAGGCCCATACCCGCGGGTAAAATGATCTTTGCTCGATATGATTGATAGCTGTGGTAGAATTCCAAAACATTAACCTCTGGTCTAAAGGAAATCGGTATTTTGGGAGCACCTATCTAGGTGTGATTGGACCTTATCATAACATGTTACCTTCTTGTTTTTCATTATTGTTGGCGTTGTTGACGAGATTGATTAGCTTCCTCGACTATTTTCCTATACTCTTTTGCTCAGTGGAAAAAAAGGCTTTTTTCCTATATATTTTTCAAGTGATCTGCAATTTCGAGCGCTTTCCAGGACAGTTTATAGTTATCCGATAGAAATGAAATTTCACAGAATTAGGTTTTATACCCTGGAGAACGATTTTAAGGAGGAGGAAGTATTAGCTCTTTTGTAAGGTTCGTATTTTAGCCAATACAATTGTCCCAATTTTAAACGTTTTACAATACTTTTGACATCTCTGGAAAATCGTAGGAATATGACAGTATACTAGCAGACATGCCAATAATATTACAAAACGTTTAAAATTGGGACAATTGTTTTGGCTGGAATTTGAATGACATGAAGGTTTTTGGCCTAAGGCCAATTTTGTCCAATGGCAAGACAGCCCCTGGAGGAAAATCAGTAGTGTAGTACGCCAGATACAATTATTCAAAGTGCAAACCGTACTCTCTATTCACAGACTTACATATATACTAACTTTCAAATATTGGTTGTACAATATATTTATTACTAGCGGCGCGATTTGATAAGATTATAGAGTAAACTAAAATATTAATAAAGTTTAATTAAACTGAAAAGGCGTGTTAACTTTTCCAATTACAGTGTGGCGTTTTTTTCTTCTGTTGATTCACTCCATACACAGCCTTACAACCAGAGGCCGTTTCCCACATGCCAGCATGTCCTTTTACTACAACAATGTCTTATCTCGAAGCGGCAATCGCTGAACAGTACCGCCACCACACCAAGCCACCGACTACCAGCAGCTAGCGCGCGTTGTCCTTGTGGAAATATCTCATTGCCTTGTTCGGAAAACCCAAACCAGTGTTGCTGTATGTGTATATAAATACAGGCTTGCAGTAATTACGAATATTTTTTTGCCGCTAAATATTTCATAACTGCTGTGTGTGTGTGTGTGTATTTATGTGTGCGTGTGTGTGTTGATGGCGAACGCGCATTCGTGCCTCCTTGTTGGCATGCGAAAGGTCGCAATTAATCACAAAAAAAAAATTCTACAATATTAATGTCATATACATATAAAACGGGGAGAGAGGAAAAAATGAAGACAACCCCCAACCCCAACCCCAAACCCACTTCATCATCATGGTATTGAGTTGGGGCGGCCTGGAATGGGATGGGGGCTAAGGGACGGTTGAAAACTGATTACTGATGTCATTTTTGAGAAACGCTAAATATTTTGTCATTCCTACTTGGTGTTGTTGTTGCTTTTGTTGTGGCTGGTTTTTTTTTCTTTACTTTTTTGTTGCTTTTTTTATTTATTTTTTTTTTTCCTTTCAATGAGTATTGAGGTCTCGGAAATAATTTCTCAAAATCACTTTGACTCATTTGTTTGCTATTGAGTTTCCTCAGGGGGGCGGGGGGCGGGGGGCGGCATAGTGTGGACTGAATGGTTGAGAAATGCGGTGTGTGGGGCAGGCCATGGGAATGGATTGAATCGACGAAATCCGAGCCAGTGTTGCCACTTTGACAATTGCTGGTGTTGTTGTTGCTGTGTGCGGTGTGCGGTGCTCTGTGAAAAGTTGTGCTCTTCGCTTCACTTCGTTCATTCAATGCTCATCAATCATTGCAATTGAGTTTTATATTTTCTTCTTCTTTTTTTTTTTTTTTTGTTGTTTAAATTGTGCAACGAATCTGATTCTTGGTAGGGAGCGCAAAAATCATTTAAAAGAGAATCCATTTTTTATACAAAAAAAAACCCCAGAAAAATAAATAAAAAATTGCGGGAATATGAGCTCAATGCAAGCGGTTTTTGTTTGATTGGCATAAATTATTAAGAAAACATTGAACAGTTTTTTTTCTGCTTTTTGGTCGTTGGTTTGTTTGTTTATTTGTTTGCGCTTCTGTCAACAGAAAATATGATAAAATTGTCATTGGGTTTTCGCTGTGCGTTGTTGTGTTTGGGGTTGGCGAATAAATTGCAAAAAAAAAAAACTCAATGGGGTAGATGGGGGACGAGATTATTGCGATGAAATATTTGCAGTTGCTAAGGGATACAACAATATATCTACACAATTGCAATGTGACTGTTATGTGATTTCAATTATATGAAAAGAATACATTCTTGTTGGCGATGCGGAAACGAGGGAAGCTCTTTCAAAAACATAATCAATAAAAGGTGCGATAAGAAGTGAATGAAAGTATCACTCAATAAATTATAAGTGAAGATTATATAACATATACAAGGGAAAAAGAGGGAGAAGATGAGATGACATGAATTGGAGAAGGTGAAATATGTATGTGTGTGTGTCAAATAAAACATTTTAATTAAATTGATTGTACAGAGGAATTATCTTTGGTCGGGCCGAGGCTTACATACCCTGCACAAACGAAGAGTGTGTTTGTTTTTCGAGTTTGTTCCAGTTACATTTTGCTTCTTGGTTGGAATGAAATGTAATTAGAGCGGAACAAAACGATATTGGAACAACATTTTGAAATAGATTGATAAATTATCGATAATCTATTGAAGAAATATCGATAAATTATCGAAAAATAATCAATAAAAAATCGATAAATTTTCAAAAAAATATCGGTAAAATATCGAAAAATTGTTGAAAAAATGTCGAAAAATCAACCGATTTAAACGCCGTTTCTTGAATTGCATTGAAAATTGTGTCGGGAACGAAATTGAGTTTTAACAGAACAAAATGGAATTGGAACAAAGTTTTGAAATGAAGTGGAAATAGAAATTATCGATAAACAATCGAAAAATTATTCAAAAAATATCGAAAAATTCTCGGTGAACTATCGTAAAATTATCAATAAAATAACCATAAAATACCGAAAAGTTTACCAACAAATGGTCTAAGCATCTATCGTACTCACATGTGCAGGTTATTTTAACAACGATCAGACCGAAGATAATTTTCTAACTAGTTTCAATTCCCATGCCGTTTTCATTCCAAATTAATTCCAATTATATTTTATTTCGTTCAATTTCTTCCGTTCCCTTGCTAAATTTATTCCAGTTCCATTTTATTCCAATCTATATTTATTAACTTTCGTTGAGTTCTCTTTTTATTCACTTCTATTTTACTCCCTTTGTTCTGTTTTATTTCCATTTCCATTTTGTTCCAATTACATTATCAATCGGTTTTCGGTTTAATTTCCAAGGTTGTTTCAATTCCATTTTGTTTCCAGTTGCATTACTAGTTCATTCCTGATCAATTATTTTTTAACATGAAACACAAAACGAAGTCAAAATATTTCTCAAGATAAAGAAAAATTAAGTCATTTTGGACTGTCATATTGCATAAGAGGTAGGCGTGGTTTTCTTTCGTTGCGGCCTCTTTTCAATACAGCCACTGTGGAACCAAGGGAAGTGGCATGACAGTCGAATCTGAAGGCAATAGCTCCGAGTGCAATTGGTACATACAAATAACCTTATAACCTAACCAACCGATCGTGGAAAATGACAGAAGAACACACAGAAAGAAATCTTTCCTAACCAGATTTTGTACAATTCCTTTTCCAAGCTAATAGAAGAAAACCCTCAATTGCACTGTAAGTAATTATAGTCAAAGTAATTGACTTTCATTTTAAGCTAAATTAGTACTTATAAATAAAAGTGTTTTCTCAAATTAGCGTATGAATTCCGAAGTGCAATGAATCAAATCAGTTGAAAAAATAATATAACAATTTACAATTCTTTGTCCAGAGTCATTTCGTTTACTTTTTTATATAAAGTCAAAAGAAATAAATGCGGAATCAATCGAACTTTGGCACTTTTGTCTGTTCGTTGCGTTGAACTTTATTGATAACCAAATATAAAATGGATATTTACGATATTTCTGATATTTCTGATATTTATTGATATATCATATTTGTTTTTGCTCGCATGCATTTGTTGCTTTTTCGCCACAACAGAAGGGATTGTTGAATCGTGAAATGTGGTGGGAAAAAAAACAAAATAACTGAATAGCGTAAAAAATGAACACATCAATTCCATTTCAATATGTAGACGAGAATATGTGTTTGCCTTTTTACATTTGGTTGACTGTTTGTTTTTTTTTTTTTTGCAAACAAATTTATAGAAAAAAAAAACACGAAGAAAAATATTGCCCAACACTTTTCGCGCTCGTGCTGGTATGTTGCTGGTTGTTGCTTCTGCTTTGTCGTGCAAATTGACGCACAAATATGCTTTGTAAGCGCCATCTTCATGTATTTATTGTGCAGTGTTACAAAATATAATATTTTTTAATATTATTGATTGACTTGAAAAGGACATCTTCGCTCTTTCTCACCCTCCCCCCCCCCCTTCTTTCTGTCAGGCAAAGTGCTGCTTCTTCGTTATTTTCTTTCTTCTCCATAAATTACTATGCTATACTGCTTTTGTGTGTAAAAGCATTTTCAAATCAAATATGGCGTCCGGATGGGGAAATGCAAAATTGAAATTGATATTTTCTATAAATGTTTTTTTTTGGAGTATTTTTCTGTGGAATGCTTGCTTGTTTGTTTGTTACACTTTTTGCATATGTTTTTTTTTTCCAAAAAACTTCTTCAAAGAAAATGTGTGTTGCGCGGGGGGGGGGGGTGAGTATGGGAGACTCGTTGATAAACACTTTTAAAAAGTTGTCGTGCCAAACTATGCTTTTAACACTTTGCCTGATGCATGACACTTGAGTGTATTTCATTTTTACCAGCAGCAGCGCCCCCGAATCGTATTCGTCCTGCTGTTGGTGAAAGTTTTCCATTTCCTTTTATTATATACATTTTTTCCGCCTTTTTTTTTTTTGTTTTTCAAGTTGTCAACATTATTTTGCGCATTTTATGGCTTAATATGTTATTTTTGTCGTGCGGCTTTTAATACACTTTTCGGTTGATTTATTCAATTTTGTTTGTTGGCATGTTCTGTGGAAATTAAGTTGAGTTTGTTATTGTTCTTGTTCGTCTTGTTTGTAGTTTGTTGTAAAGAAATGTTCGACAATTTTCCTTTCCTCGTGTTTATTTTGACCTACAAAAAGGAGATTTATTGAAATTTTCATATAAGAGAAAAAACATGGAAATTTATTGAGAATTGCCTTCGCTGGGTAATGAAGAGATGAAGTGAAATTTTTGTTTGGGTTCAGAATTTGAATCAAATTCAAACGTAATCACCTCATTAACAAATAGATGAATAGAAATCAGACAAAGTTTATAATGTGTTAAAGTGGAAAACGTTTTGATCTAGTTCCAAAAAAGTACCTAGGAATGATTTTTCAATTCCATTGAAGGGCCGTTTCTATATAGTGGTTCCTAATCCAATTTAATTAATTTGTATTTTGATAGAAATTTTTAGTGATTTTAAATAAACCAAGTTTTTCACACCTGTTGAAAAAAATTATTGTAACAAATTAACAAGAACCAAATAACACATTTATCCGTGCGTTGATACTGTAAAAGTTGCAGTTTCCCACATTACCCAATTATCCTCAATCCCATATTATAAAAACACCGCTTGTCATTGTGCACATTATCGAGAGGCGGTTAAAAAGACTAGTTACCCGCTTCTCCCTGTTTTTCTGGATCAATAATAAAAACCGTGTAAATCGCATTTCTTCAAAAAACCGTTTAAATTGGATTTAAAATGTTGGGTAATGATACCTTTCACATTTCTTCTTTAAAAACCAAATGCGATTTAAACGGTTTTAAAAATTTAAGAGAAACTGGGAGACACGGGTACTCTTTTTTAACCCCCTATAAAAGAATTTATTAGTGGCATCATGTGCATCACCAAAAGTCTATTTCTGTCGAACGGTGTAATAGGAATTTGGCACAAACAGACTTGATGGCATTATCGTGGGCAAGTATAAGTGGTCGTGTATATGATAATTGCGCACGTATACTTCAATGCCGAATCCGAACGGCGAATTAAAGAAGCTTTTTCATGGCAAGTTACTCTCGCAAATTTGACGTGCACACAGAAATTTCTGCTTGCCCCAGGCGGGAGTCAAACCCGATAACTTCCGATCATGCCCCACAACCATCAGCTATATTCGATATTAGCCAAGGAATATATGTCGCTCCTTAAAGCACAATCATGCTATGTATGTTTTCATGAAAATCGAGTTCTTTGCATTTTTGGATTCCTGAGAAGAAGCTGCATAAGACAGCCTACAGTGGTTTATGCTAATCGTAATGAAAGTAATTGAAAAAGGAGCAAATAAAAACTCATTTCCATACAAAACATACCAATTTGAAAACTTGTTTTTAATTTTCTAGAGTTTTGAAAAAATGGACATAGTATGGTTGTGCTTTAACGTATCGATGTTGTACAATGATTAAAGAATAATCACTACACAAACGATTCAGATACGTTAGGTTAGGGTGGCTGATGGGCCCAATAGGTACATCGTGATACCACAGGATCAGAATTTATACCTTACTCCTATCCTCTAAACCGATTAGAGTTCATGATGAGATGTCTCAGAGACTAACCAGGAGGAATGATACCGTCAAGGCTCCTCTATGACTAGATAGCTCTAATCAGGAGCATGATAGTTGCTCTAATGTATTGTCTACTTTCTCATCTCCGCAGCTCCTGCACAGGTTGTTAGCAAAGATACAAATCCTCACAGCATTCAGATATATAATTGAAAAACCTTTTAAACCATAACTTTTCCAATTGATTTAGGGCAGTGTAAAATGTGAAGGTTCTTCCGTTTCACGAAAAATTTGCTACAACCGAAACTAAACTAAACTGTGATCAAATTTCCAACAATCCCTTAACTATTCAAAACAAATTGTTTGTAATTAAATTTTCTGCATTCCTGAATTCGTTTCATTGGAGGGGTGACGAAACGTGATCCAATGTGCTCTACTATGTAAAATTGAGTTTTGGTTTTTGGGTTCGATTCAAAGCCACAATTTGCAAAATGTTTTGCTGACGGTTGTGGGCATTTTAAAACGTTCATCTCTGAGTATAACTTGAATAGCAAACTTCCATATAATTTGCTCTATAGTACCAAATGGGATATCTTCGATCCAAATGGTTTTTGCCGCTGGCTACTATTTCTGTATATTTAAAGCAAAATTTCAAATCTTTATTCAAAATGCTCTCCATTTGCCATATCATTAAAATGCATCAATTCAATTTGAATCAAACAACATAGCCATAATTATGCAAAAAAAAAACGAACTACCAACTACCCCAATTTTCATTCAATTGTTCACCATTTGAATTTCATGCAAATCACATTCCACTAAAAATTTTCTATTTGATTTCCATTTCAATCTGGAATATTTCAAATAAATTCAATATCGACAATTTGCCAAACAATTGTGTGGTACGCGAGGGGGCGGGTTGGTAGAGTCAAAAAGAAAATATTCAGTAAATCGCATAAAATCGAATTTAAGCAATTTGAACGAAAAATAAATTAAACGTGATAAATGCACAGAAACGCACCCAAACATACGAACACAAGTAGTAACTGAAAACACACACACACACACGCTTGAGTATATGCACTCAAATGCACTTGCAATTTGAAATAATTTTAATATGCGCAATAAATACAATTTTTTGTTCTGCTTTTGGGGAAATTTTTCTGCATTTGTGATTGGAATTTGTAATTTTTTTGAGCTTTTCTTTCACAGTACTGACAACAAACACAAGCGGACAAAAACCAACCAAGGACTGAGAATGCTAAATCTAAAAGCAACAACAAAAACAACAACAACTTTGAATTTCTTGGCTACTATTTTTGCGTCAGTGGCTAGCAGTCAGCCAGCCAGCCAGCTAGCTACCCACTGTTTCCACTAGCCGTTGAGGAGTGTATGCAATAGTCAAGTAGATTACTGACCGCTTGAAGGACATCATAGACAAGCCATAGACACATGGATGGATGGATAGAACGATAGATAGACAAACGGACGGACGGACAGGCAGACGAGCAGGCGAATGGTACGAAAATGAACGTGCATTTTGTGAACAGCGACAGATAAAAACGTACGTATAGACACACAAATGCACAGATAAATATTATGAGTAGTTGAATGGTTAGCAGAGCAGCCGGATATTTTCGTTTATTGTGGGTGTGGATATTGGTGTTGCTTGGGCAAATCTTTTGCCACATTCTGCCCATTCCCGATCGTTCGTCGGTCCGTTGCAGAACAACATTAACATTGCTTCTATGAAGTTTTCCACCAATTACTTTTTTTCTTTTTTTTTTTGCTTAAATACTCGTATAGAAATTTGCAAATGATGACGAGATGTTGGGTCAGTGCAGGAGACAACAAAATGAAGAGTAGAAGATTTGCAGAAAAAAGTTATTATAAAGAATCAAACAAATAGTAGTGGAAGAGTGTAGTATAGAATTCGAAATTCCCCATAGGAACGTTGCATTTCCGGCAAGTGGTCATGGTGGTGGTGTTAGTCTGCAGAGAAGGCAGAGGACGTACGACGTGAGAGCTCCAGCAAATAATGTTAAAATTTTGATGAGGACGCTTATGTGCGCAATTTGCTTATTGCATCAAGTAGGATTTTGCATTGGAAACATCCGAAATGGTTGGCCGTGGTACTGGTCGAGAATAAAGTAGAGAAATGACAGATGGAATGAATGAAGTAAAAGTAAGGTAGTTAGGTGCATTAGTAATCGAAATGCAAATTATAGCTTGGTATTTGCTTGAAGTTACCAAAGCAGATGGAGAACTGGGAAAATTGAATAATATGGGTAATTGGTATTCATGGCTAGTAAAATGACCATGACTTCGCATTTAAATATATATAAAGCACTCCTCTTCGACCACCCTTCGACCACCCTTCGACCCCACTTGGACATATCTTGGATTACCCTTGAACACCCCTTTAATCCCTCTTGGCCGCCCTTGTACCCCAACTTGGTATTAGTATCACGCCCCCAACGTAAGTATGAGAATACAATATTCGGACCGAGTGTTTCAAGGCATGGGTGCGAAGGAGATTTGTGTGAAATGACTGATCTCTAAATCCACTGGTGGCTTCTGAAAAGTGGGGACAGGCATTCGGACAGGCATCCGGAACGAATGGAATCTTATTTACAGCAATGAAATATTTGAGAAAAATGTGTACCAAGTAAATTTGTTTGTGGTGAAAGTAAATTACTTTGCAGCAAACTTATTTCTATTGTGACAGAAGAGTTTCTACAAAACTTTTGTTATCACAAAATCAATTTTTGGTATTGCAAAAGAAAACAAAGCAAAAATTGCCCAACATTTTTTTTCTATCCACAACAAACAAGTTCCTTTTTTTCTTGTGCCAAACGAATTTCTGTAGTGGCAAAAGAGCTAAGTTACAATTTCACTTAATCCAAACTGATTTATGTATGTTATTTCCCTTCAATGTGCTCTCAACTTTATTGTTGCTTGCAAATATCTTTCTTTCATTGCCATTATACTTTACATATTTTGTAAGACTCGCTATTTTTTGCTCCTTTACTGTTTACCAAGAATTCTCAAGGGCCTCAAAAACGTTCCGCTATAAACGTTATTTTGAAGAATTTCAAGCTCATTTTATACTAGAAAAAACAGTAACTTGGTAGATCTTTTAAAATTAACTAGTGTGCACTCTCGACGAACTTCTTGCAGTAAAATGACGTTTTTCATGGACGAGGCACAATAAACGCAGAAACCTTTACAACAAAAACCATAATTAAAAATTTTTGTAGAATATTTTACAACTGGCCCAAACGAAAAATGCCATAAAAGCTCTTCAGTGCAGACAGACAGACAAACAGACAGACAGACAGACAGACAATCAGAGGGAGAGGAGTCGTGAAGTGTAGAAGCACACAAAAGCGATGATACTGACTGACAATCAGGATAACTTAAGCGAGCGCTCCAAGATTGCCAATAAAAACCTCAAAATAAGTTCAACAATAGACGGCAATAAACTTGTTAAAAGCAGAAGCAGCAGGCAGGCAAACAGGCAGGCAACCAGTCAGGCCATTTCAGGCACGTTGACGACGCCGACGACGACGACGACGAGTGGGTACACAAGATGATGCAAGCTGTGATGACGAAGGGCGAAGATGAACAAGTAACACGAAAGACACTGAAGTACACAGGAGAGAACAGGTTAAATAGCAATAAAAGTGTCGTAGGTAAAGGTATTAAAATGAACAAAAAAAAAACAAGAAACCGAAACTGAAACGAAAAAGGGAAGAGCTAAAAGTGGACTGATAGTCAAAAGACAGGCGTATGAATGGACAGACGGTTGGACGGATATATGAGCAAACGATTGGACGTATACGGATTCATAGGTGGAGACAGAGAGTCAACAGCAAAGACAGCAACAGCAAGAGCACAGCATACATGTGGTTGAACTCCAGCCAGGGCATAGCAACAGCCATAAAGCAATAAAACAGCTGAGAGCCCGACGATAAGCGTAAAGCTTTTGGCCACGAAACACACACACACACACACACACACACACACGTAGAAGAATTCGACAAGAATATTAATACGTTTGCTCGAAAACATAAAATTAAAGTCCAAATGCATTCTGTTGCCCGTTTAGATGATTCCTTCAATGGCAGATCGCTCAGTGGGGGGAAGGTGGAACGATCTTAAGTTATTGGCGGATACATCATTTCTGTTAGCTTCAGCTGAAATCATATACACTTTTTTTCTGTTCTGTTTTGTTTTTGTTGGTAAAGTAGTGGCTTAAAACTAGAAAGAGAGATGCGGGTGTTTCCCTCCACGGACAGTGCAATCAATTTTGAATTTTTATGAGTTCTTCTTTCAGTTCTGTGTCTTCTTGAGAGAGTGGCAGATAATAATGGTGGATCTCTTAGTCTTACGTTGGAGGAGGCGGTGAAAATGAATTCTGTTATGATGAAGTACTTTCCAAGAGATTCTGGGTGAACCGGGACAGTTGAAAAATAACTCAGCTGTGGAGAGTTTTCAATGCTTATTATACCAGAAAGTATTGTGCTTCATGGAACAGTTAATAATGGCCCATACCATATAATTTTGACAATGAAAATCTTTTAATCTAGTCTTCTAACTGGCTCTCCAGATGTTTCCGAGCGGCTAAAGTTCTTGTTACAAGTACAATCAGAACACCAGATACAGAGTGCAACTAGAGCATTTTCCGTTTCAGTGGACCACTCATCCATTCAAGTCAGATAGCGGGAGAGCCATTTGTACACAGAATTTATACTTGGTCGTCAACATTTTTTATATGAGACTTTGCTGATGATCAGACTCTTTGGGAAACAATTCGCAGATGAGCAACCGCAATCAAGTTAACTGTTGATCATATGGTATTTGCTATAAAAAAATGTTTCTGTAGAAATGTGAGATACGTATTTTCTAACTTGTGGACGGTAGACGTGGGCGTGTCAAAAGATATCCCACAACACGACTCATGACCCATAGAACACATTTATAAGTTTTGGTGAGAATCTGTGCAGTAGTTTCCGCGTCTACTGGTCCCAAACATACACGTCTCTTTTATATATAAAGATTTTGATGATTTCATGGCGCTTGACCTATTGCCAATTGACTTTTTAATGATGTAAGATTACAAAAATGCAGCAAATAGTATTTATTTTGAATATTCGTCATTTATATTTTCCAATTTTTATTGAGATGGTGAGTAATGCTTAAGGAATGCAGCCCAAAGAAGTTAAATTTCATTTGAAAATCGTTTGTAGCTTCCATACTTCGCTTTTCACAACCAAATTCTTCCTTACGAATTCTTCCTTCAACCCAAATGTACATTGTAATCTCTCTAAAACACAGTAAAAAAAATGGCCTAGCTTCTAAAATTCATTGAAGTTTCCTTTAAACCATTTCCCTTTTGCTACCAGATGTCCATCAAAGGTTGCCTGCTCCTATTATACCTTTGCATTTTGATTAACTTTTGACTTTAAGCTAGCAAATATGAAATTTTTGATGTAATGGACAAATTTTTCATAACATTAAAAAACAAAAACTAAGAAGACATTCTACCCTTTTTGCACCTGAGCACACATCCAGCCCCCCCACCACAGAGCGCATTGTTACACCTTGTCTTTTACACCAACCAGCCAACCAACGGGGCCAGGCATAAAATATAAAATATTAATTTTTACTTCACAGCTGAAAGCTGCCCCTGCTGCTGTTCCTGTTGCTGTTAGTGTTGATATTGCTGCTCGGGCAACATAGTAAACTAGAGTTTTTGTTTTTATTTATTTTCCCTGAAGTTGCTAAGCTTCTGGAAAAAATTAGTATTTTCTTTTAAAGAAAATTCCTAGTTTTTATTTTTTGTTAAAAAAAAAAAAAAGAAAAAATAGTAAATATACAGTAAACACGAGTACAACAAACAGCACAAAAGACAAGAAGGTACAACAGTGAAACACTAGAAGCTGAACAGCATCACCTCGACTACAGACAGAACAAGAAGACACACTCAACGCTCAACGAGAGCCTCCTCCATGGTGTGTCCGAGCTGCCACGCGCGTTCAAACAAGTTTACGAGCATGTTTGTCTTTTTGTTTGCTTGTGTGCATCTCGTTTGTGACGATGCTGCTGCTGCTGCTGCTGCTGCTCCTGCTGTTAGTGCCTTTCTTTTCCCTAGCCTGGCTCAACTCCTACCACTTCTTTATGACCACTATCTATGGCCACCACCGGTCCGTAGTTGGGCCTGCTAAGTCAACCAGCTAGTCAGTCGTTGGTGTTGTCGCTCTGCAGCGTCGTTGTCGTCGGTCGTCGTCGTCGTCGTCATCATAGTCGTTGTCTCAAGTTGAGCAATTCGCTTTTCTGCTGGGCACCAGCTGTTTCCAGCAATTTTATGCAAAATACTTTATAAAGCGAGCAACAAAAAAGAATCTATATATTTTCTTATGACTTACATTAGACTTTTTTTCCTACTCATCTGCTTTGTATATGTAAGTAAAGAAATATTTGAAAAAAAAAACGTAAAGCCAGCAGAACTTCAAACTAACTTTGTGTGTTTTTTTTTCTAAGTAAATAGCAGCGCGTTTCTTTTTCGAAGGCTCTGCTCTGCTCTGCTGTGAGTGTGTGTATGGCTTGGCTAAAAGTAGCTGTGTTATTTTCTTTATATTCTGATTTTGTTGCTGCCAGACAACGACGATTTTTGCATCTTATTTAAAGTAGTTGTCGCTTTTGGTCAGTAGATGTCGTTGACAGCTTAAAAAATTTCATTTCATAATTTTCATATTTTTGTAGAATTTGTTTTTTTTTTTTAAAATACTTTTTTTTGCGTCTTTTTCTCTTGCTCATACAGAACTTAGTTTGCCTGTCTTTTTGCATTCATTCGTTGGTTGGTTGGTTCGTTCGTTCGTGCCTTTCTTATTTGCCTCTTCTTAAAGTTATACGAAAGTTGTTTTATTTAATGTTTTGCATGTCATCATTTTGGCACAAGTTTTTGACAGATTTTTGAGTAATTTATGATTGTAATTCATTAAAAGAAGTTTTCGTGCAGAGTGTGTGTGCGAGATGAAATGGTTTAGGGCGAAGTGGTACGGACGAATAGCATAAAAGCAATAAAAACGTTTTAGATAAAGCATAAATAAGTGGCTGTTGAATATTTAAATTAGTTTGACAAACAATTAATTAGGAATTAATGTGTGTGTTAGGCGGAACTATAGGCAAGCTAGTGCTGCTGGCAAGGTAAGATGGTTCGAATAGTTATAATTTATTTAATTATCATCAATATTAACAAGTGTTACATCAAAGGGGTTCCAAAGAAGCTTAAAATAAATTTAATTGAAGAAGAGAGAAATAAAGTAAATACAAGTAGGAGTAAGAAATAGATTAGTTCAAAGAAGTACCTATGTTCAGTGGTTAGTAAAACAAAACCGAATCTTACTCTAACTAGTAAAAAAAATGCAAAAGTATATCTGTGTATATGTCTCCTTGTAACTCGTAAACTGATTTCTTTCAAATTTTTTTTAAAACAACGGTACATGACTACCCGTACCCGGTACCAGGAAAGCCAGGCTACTTGGTTATTAGATCACAATAATTGTTAACGTTATAGTAAGCCTGCTTTCTTGGCATGATAGGCTTAAATATAAAGAGCGGGTACCCGGTACTCAAAATGTTTGGTTACTTGGATTTTTTGACCAATTTTTAAGTCAACATTAGATACAAACTATGTAATTTATATCGATACCCGGTTACAGGAATATGGATTTCAAGTAAACGAGTATTTGACATTTTCAACACGGTTACTTTGCTATTACATAAAAGTCTAAACGTTTTCAATGTAAAAGGTAATCTGGGCATGGTTATGGTTATAATAGGGTGGTATCCGTTGCCTGTAGGTCGCAATTATATTGGTTTTTAAAGCATAATATTTAGTTCGAGTGCAATGAAAAGAACTGGTAGGTATCCGGTAGACAAAAACTTTGGTTACTTTGGTCAAGATTTAGATACTAAATAATTTTTACCGATACCCCGTTACACAAATATGGATTTCAAGTAAACGAGTATTTGCTATTTTCAACACGGTTACTTTGCATTTTAGTACAACTCTTAGGGTTTTCAGAGAAAAGTGTTAAGGGCTATAATAAGTGAGTACCTGTAAACAGCAGTTACTTTGGTTTTTAAATTCAAAGTTAGGTGCATAGACACGAGTGTGTGGTTCATGAGTAAATTCTCAATAACTAGTATAAAAAAGTAATGAACAGAACAATTCAATTGTGTTTTGTACCGTAAGACACAAAAAAATAAGAAACTAAAATCTTCCCGTGCAATCAAATCCGCTAGGCAAGCACACCCAAAAAATTAATACAAATAGAAAAAGTTAAAAAAGATAAATAGAAAAAAAAGTAAAAAATTTTTGTTCATCAAATCGCTTTCTGCCTTCGGGCAATATGTATACAATCACTTGTCAAATTCATGCATGCTTACAAGTTTTTTCTTTTTTTTTTGTATTATTATTATTTTGCTTGTCCGCATTAAAGCTGTCAACTGTCAAATGTCAGCTGTCAGTTGTGCAAAAAAGTGACGATGTGGAGAGATAGATGAAAAAAACCAACCTCCAAAAACAGAAAAAAACCCAAAATATCACGTGTCAGCAAATTCAAATTTTCTTGTTGTTATTGTTATTATTATAGTAGATGATGTCCTCAACCAAAAAAGAAGAAGACATTTGTGAAAAAAAAATTCATAAAAAGTATGACCAGTGCCAGAAATATGTTTGGTGGCACATACGAGAAAAGTGTGGACAACGGACAACAGCTGAAAAGTAATTAATTTTCTATACTTAAAAAAAAATTCCGTTGGGTATTTTATTTTAATAGATTCCACGCTTTGGGGGAGGTATATGTGTTAAGTAATTAGTGTGTTTAGGCGACCTTATCAGGCGCTACATAAGGTAAGGGCTAAGCCCCTCATAGTCTACAAATGAATCCAACAATTACAACTTTTATTTTTCCGAATACAAGCCAAGCACGGCCAGTAGTTTCGCACCAGCACATTTTCTATACACAAAATCTGTTGCCAAAAATCGAAACTTTTCGTTACCAAATAATGTAGGGTATACATGGTGGAACATCCACAAACTAAGACTAGAGAATATAATTAATTATTTTCAATGCTCGAACTGTCAAAGCAAAGTGTGACATATTTGTCAAATATTTTCTGGCAAAGAATTTCGTACAAATTAAAAATAGACAATGCATATTTTAAAATTTAAAATTATTTAAAAATATTTAAACAGAAAAACTGAAAGACACAAGTTCCCTTTGAAAGACAAAAAATTAGAGCCACTCTTTTAGTTTCTACAAGTTCCTTTAATGTTTCACAAGTGCTTCACAGTATTTGATGAATTTATTATTATTATTTTTTTTCGTATATTTTTTGTGCCTTCTTTCTGCCTCAAGTACTTCTTTAAGTGTTTGAAGTGTGTAGAAAGAATATGAAGAATACAAAATTTCCCAAAAAAAAAACTAAACTCAGACCAAAAGAGCAAAAAATTTATATTCCATCGAAAAAATTACGAAACGATTTTGTAGCTTATGATGAATCGTTCGTAATTACAACAACATCAAGCCAAAATCGCTTTGATATTCGACTTGAAGAGTTTATAGCAAATAGCCACAAGGCAGTATTATGGCAAATGCGATTTTTCTGTTCTTGTTCCTCGTACAAATGTTTATGCCAGCAGTGAGTAGTGAACGAAGTATAGGGTGTGTTAAGGTAATAATACATAAAATATATTATATTAAGCTTAACAGTTAAGAAATAAATCTAAAAGTATTTATTACAACGAAAAATAAAACATTAAATAAATGAATTAAATTAATAAAATTAAAAAAATTAATGTAATGAAAAATAATATAATTTTTTTAAAACAAATACTATTAATTTAATTTTATTAAATAAAATAAAAATTAATTAGCTGAAAAAATTTGTATAAAAGAGTAAGTAAAAAATAAATTAAATATTACATTAAACAGAAAAATTAGTTAAACAAATATAATTATAATTAAGTACTTACTTAATAATTTAAAAAATAATTTTTTTTTAATTAAGATTAGTTAAATAAATTTAAATAATTTTTACACAAAATTAAATATAAATAATTTATTCAAATAAATAAAAATAAAAATAGTAATACTTGTATAATTACACTATGCGACAAAATGAGAGTTCATTTTTCTGATTGCCGATCCTATAACATATTCTGAAAGGTCTACATAATGACTCACTCAAAGGGTTTTTCTGGATTAGGTCGAATAAGCGGTTTTTCGAGGTCAAAGGTAAGCGATATCGTGTTAGTATCTTCAAAAAAAATATTCCACTTCACCCTAATCTGAGTTTTTAATGCACCCATATAACATCAAGATCAAGATACTTCACTGACCGTTCAGAATCGTCACTAAACTGTAAGGCTCCTGTAACTCACAGACACCATTTCGTGTCTGTGAATTACAAAAACGAAATCGTTTCAAGGGTCGTAGTGCCAAATATTAATTTTTTTTTATACGAATGAAATAAATGTAAAATCAACAAATGCTTACTCTATTAACCTGTAAGACATTGTCCATAGCACAAAGAATAAACACCTCCATTATTACATGCACATCATTTCACAAGAAGCACCCTGTTTCGACTAAAGAATATTATAGCCATTATCAAGTCCATCAAACTGAAGTTTGGTGACCTTGCGTGTGTATTTTTGATACAACACAAAAAAGCAACAAAAAAAAACGTACGTACATTTCATGCTCTCTAAGCCCGCTTGGCTGATTCATTTTATTTTATTTTTTTTTTTGATTTCTATGGTTCTATATTTTGTTTTATATTTATTATATTTTTTTTTTCATTTTTGTCTTAGTACGAACACAAAATTGTTTTACTCCAATGCGGCATGGATCAGTGTGAATTACGTTATGACTAATGCGTTTAATAAACTCTAGCATTCACACAAAATCCTCAATATACACAATTGTGTGAATACAAAAAAAAATGGTAAAAGAACTTCAGTTGAGCAAACAGAATATAACTGAGGTTTGTTGCTTCTTTTTTTTTACTATTTCGTTTTACTTTTTTTTTTATTATTCATTTTCATTTTTCTATTTTTTTTGCATTGGTTTATGGCTGATGTTCTTGTTGTGGTTGTTGTTGTTGCTGTTGCTGTACTTGATTGTGTAATACTGTAATTTACGGACATACCGACATGTTTCTGTACACACACAAATTGGACGGACATGTGCAATATGGAGAAGCAATTAAAATGCCGTTATTGTGAAGAGATAGATAAAATGGAATCGAATTTGTTTATACCAACAAAATAAAAGAAACAAAGAATGTATATATATTTTTTGTTAATTAATTTATAAAATTCATTTTTTTTTCTGTTCTCTTCTTCTTGTTTTGTTTAATTGCAGACACTAACAAAAAGGAATGGAAAAATATACTTTGAAACCCCCTTGAACTGTATTATAGCTTCCGAATAGAGAGTGGATTTGTACTGTTGGCGATTAACTAACAATCAATAGAATTTCGTTAACTAAATCTTTGTAAAATATAAAACAAGTTTTTTTTATATTTTGTTTGGTTATGGACTATACCAGATAGTTAGTTTGCAAGAAATTAAAAATATAATTATTTATTAATACAAAGAATTAACTAATTATTTGTATGGGAAAAAATATACAACTGCTAGACTAAGGAAATACAATCAACAGGGGCTACGTAAATGACCAACATTAATTACACATTTAATCTATATTCGGTTAGAGCTTTAATCGGCACTTCAACCGAGACTTTTTTAAGCAAACCCGGGGTGTAAGTGCCTTAAAACTCCTACCGAACGTTGACAATACGACCATTGGTCTACATTATTAACTGAACTCAGGAATAGTTATAGAATGAAGTAAATCTGCAAAGACTAAAATCACTTGCGTCTATTAAAATGTTTTCTAATTTTTTTACCCGAATTTTTTTGTCGAAGATTTTTTTTTATTTGATTGCCTGAACTGTAGATTTTATGACTAGCCAATTGCTTGAAATGAGACAAATTCCTTTAGAATTTTCACAGGGCACTTCAGGTGTTTCTGGTTCACCCACTTCTCCTTCTACCTACCGGTGCCATCAACAAATAGTTTAATTAATTTCCAATCGATAATCAACACCTCAGTTTCGAGAAAACCTTTCAAATAGGTGACTCTTAATGTTAAGTGGCCTTTGAAGATCCCCTCATAGTTCTTAGTTATAAACTACACCTCATGAGGTATGGGTATATTCACTTTGGTCTGATGTTTGTAACACCAAGAAGGAGACGTTTCCGGTATGGAAAACTATAAATATTCTTGATAAGCGTCACCTCCTGAGTTGATTTAGCCATATCCGTCTGTCCGTCTGTCCGGCTGTCCGTCTGTCCTTCCTCTTTTTTTGCAAACACGATGGCAGGAGCTAGAGGAAAGGTAGAGGGCCCTCGAAGGAGTTGGTATTGAAAATGGGGAAATCGGTCGACTGCCACGCCTACCTCCCATATCCAAATTTGGTATCTAGGGGTTTTTGGGGTCGCTGATTTGGAATTTGAAATTGAAATTTCTAAATTCAAGATGGCGGATCGAATATGGCGCAGTAGGTATAGGGTATATATAAGTCGGTATTTTTCACGAAAACGAAACAATTTTTGGAAAATTTTAAGGAAAAATTGCTAATTTTTTTTTTTATATGGAAAATTGCTAGCTTTGGGAAATTTTTTTACAAAAGCGAATCACTTTCGAAAAAAATTTAAATTGTTTATAAGAAATTATTTTATTCTATTATTTTTATTATGTTGAACCCATGATTGCGATCTTAATTTATTCACTATTTACACCGCGAGCTTAACTTCAATTATTAGCGCTATTGTTTTGTTTTGTGGACACTTCTTGGATTGACTGGTTGTCCTATCTATAACCAGTTACATATAAGAAGTTATTACTTGTCTTGAAAGCTCAGGTGGCAGTTGTGACAAATGCCACCAGCTCCTTCCAGTCACACATTTTTGCAATCAATTGCGCCTTATATTTCTTCCGCATTACCCTAATGGCTTTGTATACGAGCGATGTCAGAAAACGGAGCACCATTAATAAAAATCAGTGGACCTATGCATGTGATTAATAAAATTTTTACAACTTTCCATTAAAAATGGAATGAAATATGCAATAGCATTTAACGAAGGTAATGAATATTTGGATTTTTTTTTTATTATAATTTCAATATTAAAACTTTTATGTGGAATTTTTGTGAGGCTTGAATTGCATTAGTTTCCATTGAACATTTCGGATTATTATTGCAGCTTTTGTGCACGCCAAGCATTTCAATAAATGCAAATTATACTTATATATTTTTTTATTATTAATGTGAATATGTAAATCAATTAGCCTTGTACTCAGACATTAATGCGTTGCCACCTATATTGTATTCGTAGTTATATGAATGTATTTTTTATATTTGCCAACTGCAACTGACATAATTTTTCCAATAATTATTATATCAATATATTCGAATTTGTTGGCGTTTTTTTTTTTCAATTTACTAAAAATTTAATTATTTCCAACTCATTACAATGATCACACACGTACACACGTAGCCACTAAAACTCTCGCACGGAATAACTGAATTATTGAGTAATTAATGTATAATAAATGTCAGGTACATATACAAGAGAGTAAAGTGTATTATGTATGCACGAAAATTTCATCATCGTGTCTAGGCACCGAAAACAAAAAATTCCGAATTATTTAAAAAAAAATTGATAAAAATGCCAAAACCCAGTGCCTTGTTGAATTCTATTGGGAGTTGTGCATGACACAAAAATTATATTTTAATAATTAATTATGTGAAAATTGTATGGGTGTGTGTGTGTGTGTGTGTGTGTGTTAGTTGGGTTAGTTTGCTATGCCTTTTTTTAAAATTAACTATCAGGCATTTGCCATTTTCCATTGAATTTACCTTTTGGTGTCATGTTAGATAATTTCCCAAGAAGGTGTTGAGTGCGTGGGGAATTGCTGCTTGCATGGCAGTTGGTTAGTTAGTTTTCAGTAATTTTGCTAACTAATTATGCGGTATGAGTATTTTTCTCTGTAACCCTGTGTAGCTGTGTGTGTGTGTGTGAATTTGGTAAACATTTTAGTTGTTAGTAAGAATCAGAAAAGAAAATTATGAATTTAAAATGGGTTCTTCATAAGGTACTTATCATTTTTTAATTACACTTTAACAAGTTTAATTTTCTGCAGACCTGTAAATTTCACCTTCCAATATTAATACAAATACAATACCGAGTATTTAAAAAAAATAAGTATTAAATACCCATTCCTGGTATTCTCAAATACCAAATACTTCAATTCAAATACTTCAATTACTTTTAAATACTTTCGCCTACTAAGAAAGTATTTGAAAGTATTTGGATTCAAGTATTTAATAAAATAATTTCATATTGGAGAGTATTTGTAATTGTAGGTGCTTAAATACAAATATCAATGCCAGGAATGTGTATTCGGTACTTATTTTTTAAATACTCGGTATTTGTAATTAGGAAGAATTACAATACAGTAATCTTTAAATCTTTACAGCTCTGATTTTCTGTCTGTTCGTTTTCACTAAAGTACCAAATAAAAACTCAGTAAAGTCAAGTAAATAAATACTTTATCAAATTACTTTTCTCGTTTCAAAGACCTCTCCTAGGTGCCTATGATCTCTCCTTCACCAAACATTCAAACAATATTTAAATGATTTATTTCCTGCCATCGCAAATATGCAAATCTCTTCAAATATCACATTCACACGGCTTCATTCTCATTCAACTCAATTCAACTCAACAAAATGAAAATAATAATAATAAATTTTCAACTCAAAATTTCATTAATTTTTTTATGGGCAAAAGTTTTTCCAAAATATATATATATATATATTTGCATAATTGTTGGAAAGTGCGTGTGTATGGCGTGAGTTAGTGTGTATTTGTTCCAAATGTTTTATTTTTTTTTGTAATATATTTTTGGACATTTTTGGTTTATTTTATTAAATGCACACGCACGCACATAGCACATTTTGGGGTATAGAAATTGAAACGAATTAACATATAAATAGATATTTTTGAAACTAATAATGCATATCTATGACAAAATGGCAGAATAGATTAAGTGGACTTAAGCGACAATTTAGTTTGAGCTTTGAAAAATATCATTACAATATAAAAAATCACATTTGTCCGAATGTCGGTCATCTGTCATCACCTTATAAAATTCACAAGTGGACCTAGGAAGCTGCCATTGCACATATATATTCTGTGAGACCATGGAGGAGATTCCTTAGCTTGATTGCGTGTTAGTTAAGAGTGGACTATGGGTAGTAGACTTCACATATATTTTCTCTGAGTTCATGGCTATTTAAAAAAAATCAAAAAAATTGTGAGTTAAGTCATTTTACCGATTTGCTGCCGAATATAATTAGTTGGTATTTTAGCAAAAACAACAACAACCGAAAACGAAAAATGACATTAAAATAGAGTAATCATTATTTAACACATTTTCACTGAAATTGTGGCCATTATAATGCTGATGGTGGTTGGTTGGTTGGTTGGTGCTTGCTCGGAGGTGGCAAATGCTCTTGTGGTTTTCATACTCTGGCATGTATGTACGCGATTTACATATATTTTCCATAACATGGAATTTAATTAATATTTTGATAGCTATTTTGATAAAACACCGTGAAAAAAAAATGTATATTGCGGTTAATTATATTGTTAGAATCTGATGAAGCGGATAAGGCAATGAAATGGGAAAGAGGTTTCCACGCTTCGACAATTTTTATCTGTGGACAATAAACACAGATGTTAGACGGTTTTGTGAAAGATAAAAAACGATTTGATTTAATTAGTGCATTGATTTCAATTGTGTATTGAATAGGTGATGTGAGCCGTTATAACTTCAGAGATACGATAGAAGTAAGGAGTAATCAAAGGGACCAGGTTGAAGTGACTGAGAAGGCTGAATGAGAAGTTCGATGATACAAGGTTTCAGACTTTTAATTTTTAATCCATTATAAAAATTCTTAATTACAAAAACAAAATCAACTCCCACAAACATATTTTTGTATAAAAAAACTTACCTTTTTGAAAATGCAGCTGGTACTTTTTGAATAGTTGTTGCTGTTGTATTTTAACGATTGTTTTGTGTTGATTTTTTTTCAGTTAAAAGCACATTGAAAATTTCTCAAATTGCCAGAAACATTAGAATATTTTTTTTCGATATTTTTTTTTATTAGCACACACAAATTTGATTGGATTTTGAAGAATTTTTATTTCATAGAATCTAATATTTTTTTTTTATTATTTTGTTATTATTTTTTTTTATTGGAGAATTTTTTAAAGCATCATCGAAAGTAGTCTACACTTGTTATTTTGTTTTGTTTACTTTCTCTTGTGATTTATTAATTTTGTTAATATGAATATGAATTTTATTTATACGTTAAAAATTATTATTAGTTAAATATTATTTTTGTTTTGTTTACTGCACAGCACACAAATATTGACGGTTTCAGTAAGAATCTATTCTTTTTATTAAAGTTTTATTCACATTTCTTAGTTGTTGTTGTTGTTTTTTTTTTTGTAATAGTTATTTTTTTTTATTTTATCACTTAACTATTTTATAGACTATATTTTATTTTACAATAATTACAGCTTATTCCACTACTACCAGTAGCCTTATCACAAAAATTAACTGAAAAGAAAAGAACACAAATTATTTGAAATTGTTGGAGAAGAGTTATCAATTTAAAAATATATGTTGTAGTATGTATCAAAGGGGAAGAAAGTGCTTAGCATTTACTTCAAATAATATGAGATTAAAATAAACTCAAATGCAGTAGAAATAGTGGAAACTAAAAATAAATAGTGAAAGATTTGAGGTCAAAAGTTGCAACGAAAAAGATTCGAACTTGAGGAGATTTGGAATTAACAATGGAATGTTAAAAGCTGTGAATTTAACTTGTATCTAAAAAACAGATTATTATATTTTTATATAAGGAAGGCTCTTAGTAAAACCATTACTAGAAAATTGTAGAACTAGCAAAACCAAACCAAACCACTGATAACCTATTTTGATTAAATTTTTCTATAGCGAATTTGGAAAGAACAAACATTTACTTTCATTTGAAACTAACTATTGCTAGCTTGGAAAACTATCGTCTTCTCATAACAAATAACTCCATCCTATTCTTTTATATTTATAAATTCGATTTCGTCACTATTTTAACTTAAACATTTTTATGGATTTTACTGATTTTGTAAAACCATCAAATCCAAAAGATTCGGGCAAAAATCTTTCTTTTGTAAAAATAATTTTTAAAAAAACAAATTTTTTGACAATGGTCTCTCATATTGATTCTTTATTTAGAACGGACTCTTTACTCAAAAAATTAAATTTTTTAGGATAACAATTTAAAAATTCTAAAATACAAATGAAACCAACTGAGAAGTGTGAAATTTGGTCAGTTTCTTTACAAAGCAACATCTCAAGAATTCAGGATGTAGCTTCTATTGGCATACATTTTTCTTCTACATAGTTTTGTAATTACTCTAGCATATACTGAAATTAAAATTAAACAATAATGGCACCCATTCATAGTCAAAACAGAATCAAATCTGAGTGATTTCAAAAAAAATAAATTGGAAATATTATTGTGAAATGAATTAAAAATTATTTGGCAATTCTACAAAAAATTCGAAATTAATATTTCTGCTCTAAATCATAATACAAGTACTTTACTAGTAACTTTTATATTATTAACTTTTATATATTAATTATGGGTTTCTCCGAAAAATTCATTTTGTTGAAATTCTTCAAATAGGCATTCGCAGTTGGTTTCTTTAATATAACAACAAGCAAAAATTCAGTTTGATGCAATTTTCTATTCGCTGCTTTAATGAGTTGGTATGATTGATGCAAAGGAGAAGCAATTCTCGTGTGCGTATTACTAATGCTTACTTAAAGCGTCGCTTGGATTTAATAAAATGTATAAAGAGTTCTGACGAGGATCCGTAGCTGGATCCAAAACAGCTGTACACTCTGCCAGACTGTGTTTTTGCTTTCCAAAATGAATTTTTACGGCATTTTTTACTAAATAGTATTGACATTTGTGAATCAGTTTTTATCGCAATTGAATTGAATTATATTACGTCAAGTTCTACAGCTAGTTACGTTTTTTCTTGGGCAGTAGTTTAGTACAAAATAATTTTGGAATTATTTTTCGTGATTTTAAAAAGCGTTATCACTAAATTTACTCTGTTACCCAGACCCTTATATTTTCTTCTCAGTTGAGTGGACTTTTGCGAAACTTTTAAACGAACGCACTGCACTGGTCAAAGAACACTTTACAGTTTCACTCTTATACGTTATCTCAAAAATTTAGTTTAAAAATATAAGATTTAAAATTAATACAAAGTTTTCTTTGTATTCATATTTAGGGAACTAATTTTACGCTTTGATATTGTCGAATAGTATTCACTAATTCGAAGTGATTTTAAGATTATTTCAAAATCAATTTTCATGGAAGTACTAAAAATTTACTACAGAAATACTATTTGTACTTCAGATTATTAGTTAACTAATAGCAAATTGAGCTAAGAGCCAAATGGTACAATTGATTATTCTGAAAGCCTTAAATACATACATATTCTGTAAATTCTGTAATTACAAGATGGTCTAAACTCATATTGAAATAGTCTGAAAATCCATTTGGGAATAAAGCTGAGCAAGGTATGGAATAAAATATTTGTTCCTCGTTTGGTCTTGTTAACTATTAATTTTAACAGTCTTATTCAAAATTCTGATCCATTTGTTAGTTTTTTTTTGGGAAATTTAAATATTTATGATGCAATTTAGAAAAGTGTCTCTTACTAAAAATGTATATTTAAAATCATTTCTATACATTTTTTAAGTTAATTTCAAAATGAGTGCAACATAAGGAAGAATTAAACGCAATGTTGAAAGAAAATGTTCAAATGCAAAAATGTTTTTACCGGAGAAATGAGAAATTCCAAAAAATTCAACGGCAGTTGTGAAGTAAAAGAAACTAGTTTGTTTTCACAACTTCGTAAAATTTTTGTGTCTTAAACAGTACTGTTAATGAATAAAGAGCACTTTTCAAAGGTAAACCTACACTAGTTTTCAACTCTATAAAGTGCGAAATTTAAAAGATTTTTAATATTCTTAACGAATTTTAAATTTCATTTTTTAGACAACTCACACTGATTTGCATTAACTACCTTTTATGAACGTAAAAAATTCATCGAATTAAAAAGTATTATTTCTTCCAATTTCAACCGAATTCTTCATGACTTTCCACGATTTATTTCTCAATAACTATCTTCGTATTCATATGTTAATATATAATTTCCTTAGCGCACTTTTGAACTTTAAACTGCCACAGACGGACGACAAAGTGTTACAACGAAAACTCAACTATTTTGACCTTTTTTCGCCTGCAGCTTGACATGGTATCAAAAATCTCAACCAAATACCGGATTTTTTGGCGAGCACAAAAATTATTTCGATTACAACACAATTACTTAACAATTTTATGCTACTTTTGACTTTTACCAAGAGAGCCACGCATAAACAAGTTAGCGGAGTCAAGCGGCCAAGTGACTTGATCAGAAAAATAAATTCAACACACAAAACCAAAGAGGAGGAAAAAAACCTAACTAAAACATAAAATAATAATGAAACCCACACAAAAATAGCAAAATGTAAAAAATGAAAACTAACAAAAGGCAAAAAAAAAATGTAAAAAAAATAAATAAATAAAAAATAAGGTAAAAACTAAAACGAAAAGAGGTAAAACAGCTTTTTTGCAAAAGCGCTAGACGGCGGTAGAGAAAAGCCGGTTTTGTAGAAGAAAAAATAATGCAAAAAACAAGAAGAAAAATTATAATGTAAATGGAAAAAAGTGCAGAAAAAAAACAAATAAGAAACGAAAAGGCCATAAGTATTTTACGAAACAAAACTTATTTGTACTTTGTTGAAATTACTTTATTTTCTGTATCAAAAATACGATAGAGCCAGTTTTTACCACTGCCAAAAAAGCGGACTTTTTAATTTTTCAGTTCGATTTTACACAATTTCTTCCTTCGTTTTATGTTTACTTAAAATTTTTCATTTAAATAGTTTTTTGTTTTTTTTTTTCGTTTTACAAAATTGTCCGTTTCGCAGCCCACAAAAGTTTTTTCTCGTAATTTTTCCAAAAAAATATATTTTTATATATTTTCGTTTCGTTTTCACTCGAAGCTCTCAAAAGCGCAAAAATGTCCTTCTGCTGCTGCACGACCGCACGCTTCGCTGTCTTCGAAGCTAATGACTAGTGTGTCTGGCCGTGGCCAACAACGAAGGCTCGGTACGGTGCGCGAAGGTGCAGGGCACTGGGAAAAAAATCCAATCGAAGAAGAAGAAGACGATGGAGCAAAAAAAAGCGAAAATGTCAGCTGAAAAATCCTAGGCAGGATGATGGCTGGCTGGCTGGCAGGCTGGCAGAGCATGGCAAAGGAAATAAGGAAGGCAGGAAACATTTTCCGGTATTACTTGAAAGTCTGTCGGTGGGGGCCTTTGCAGGCGACAACAACAGCAGCAACAACAGTGGCATTGTTGCTGTTCTTTTGTGCAGCCCCATTTCGTGCAGAAAGAGAGCCAAGAGCGAGACAGCATTAGGGGCAAATGCATTTATTTTCACTACTATTTTTGCCAAAAATAGTAGTGAGGAGAGCGTAAAAATTCGCATTTGCGCAGAACACATGCAAGGAGCACCTGATTTTTGATTGAAGGCAACAAAAAATATATACATGATACCGAAATGAAACAGCTGTACAGCCCTGCTGTTTTGCCACTGCTGTTGCTGCAAGTTATAATCACATTTGGTCTGCACACACGCACACCAGAAAGTATATGTATATTACATTGGCAGGACAGCTGAGTTTGTGCAGGCTGCAATTTGGCCAAACGGGAGAGTAGGAAAAAGGATGTTAAATGTTGGGTTACACAATTTTTAGTACTAGAAATAGAGGGGAGCACTAAATGTAGTAGAAAGAAAAGAAGTAGAAAATTGTAGTAGAAAAAGGAGTAGAATAAAGGAGTAGAAAAGTGTAGTATGTATTTAGATAAAAAGAACAGAATAAAATTGTAAAATTTTAGACAAATTTTAGTACTTATTATATAAAAATGTTAGCACGAATATTGTAGTAAAAAAAGGAGTAGAATTTTGGGTCAAAAAACATTTTAAATTTTAAAATTTACTGTAAAGTTCAAAAATGGAACGAAACGATTTTTTTTTGCAACGAAAAAATGGGAGTATTTCGGACCCAGTTATCATTTTCCAAAATATCATTGAAATTAATATGGGAAAAGCCTTTTAAACAATTTTAACGAAACACATATTTAAGTACTTAATTCACTTAACTTTCAGATGATTATCATCGAAACTGTAGTTAGCTCATCAACACTGAGAACCTGTCGTCGAAACATGTCATTTCGCTACATTTGTCCTACGTGATGTGATGCAGCTGGTGTGTTCTAAAAAATGGTACTTAGTAGTAGAAAAAGTAATAGCAACTAGTTAGTAACATCTGAAAAACATATGCAACCAGCCAGTAACGATTTCAACCTTCATTTCACAGCTGTGAGCCTTGGCTCTCAAAATGAAACCCAGTGCCAGCAACTTTTGTGCAAATAGTAGTAAGAGAGAAAAAAAAGGGTGCAAATTGTATGCTCACTTCTCTTTCGCATACATACGCCTAGTACTGGGTACGTTTTGTGCAGGATAGGGCGCTACGGCTGTGGAGAGATTAGGCAATGGGGGGGGTGTTGGGGTTGCATTGAGTGTGGCTTTGAGTTTGGGGTACGGGTACGTCCACTGCTCATTACAGCATTCATGGCGTATAATATGGTTTAGTAGGTTTCAATGGTATTACTGGGAACTCTGGCTGAATGCACATGTGCGCTCGATTCTTGTACATTTCACTTCACTTTTTACCAAGGAGAGTAAGGGTATTTTTTTGTTCAGCTCTGTGAAAAGTTGAAGCATTTGATGGAAATGTTTATAAATAGTTGGGGAAATTAATAGGTGCAGAGAGGGAAGGGTGGCGGGTCAAAAAGGGTTAAAATAGTCGATATGTTACAGTGGATTCTAAACTTCCTGACTGGAAAGTGAGTCTGTAAAAAAAAATAGTTCATAAAAATATTTCGTAAAAATATTCTATAAAAGTTACCAAATTAACCCTTTTCCTGCACTCAACTGTCATATGCAATATGTTATATTTCCCTAAAAAACTGCCACACACACCAACTAGTTACCAGCCCAGCCTGCTGCACCAACATGCTACACCGAGTTGAACCCAAAAAAAAAAAAATAGTTAACAAGAATTTCCAGAACGTCAATCGCCGGAACGGAATGTCAAAATGTACGAATCAATACGCCAACAACAACAACAACAGCGAAATCAAATAAATATTGACAATCCACGATAAAAGTACAAAAAACGAAGAACAGCCACTAGGTAGTAACTACATAGTAGTAAAAGCGAAAGAAGAACCTAAGCACAAATACCGGTTAGCTACTGTCAGTATCGTAGGTCTTGTTGTCTGGCAGGTTCGTTCGCTGTGCATGGGGCCATCATCACCAACCGCACACTGTATGTAGATATGTGAACGTTCAACGGTCTAGCGTCTGACGGTTCGGCAGTTAGTCAGTTAGTCAGACGATTGTCTGTCCGGGCCGTTCGCACTCAGAGTGCAATGGCAGTGTAAAATGTAAAATGTACAAAATTCTGGTTCTCGTTCTGTGCTGCTGCTGCTGCTGCTTGCTGCTTGCTGCTGCTGCTAGAGCGGTAATAAAAATGTAACTAAAACGTAGGATGGTTTTTCGGTTTTGATTTCCAGCATTTGGGAGCCACATTTTGCACTGGAGCTCTTGGCTCTTTTCGAACTACTGCGGATTGCGGGCTGGTTGGTGTTCAGGCCGGCCTGACTGCTGCCTAACTGCCTGCGTGCTGCTGCAAGGTACTCGTACATGTTTGCTGTTGTTGTAATGTGGCGAAGCCAAGCTGGTTTTTGGAACGTCACAACGTTCAGTTCGGTTCTTAACTGAGCTGCTGGTGCTGCCTGGGCCAAAAAGGTAGTAAACGGAATGGAGTAGATTCTGTGCAGAAGAATTTTTGCACTGCAATTTTTGTGCTTTTATTTTTACAAGGCAACAACAACAGCAACAACAAATGGGAAACGAACATGGACAAACAGAGCAAAAAAAAAAGTAGATATTTTTGGAAAGGCGTATGAAGGGCAAAAAAGTTAATTTGTGCAGAAATGGGCTTGAGGGCGAGCGCGAGCGCGCGGAGCTCGATTTGTGCACAGAGCCAAGTTAGCCAAGTGTTCTGAGTGTGCTATTCTGTTTCTTGTTCTTCTTCTTGGTCGTAGTCGTCGTCGTCGTCGTTTGCTGGTTTCTCCTTTTGAGGTTGACAATTTTTGGCAGTAACAGTGTAAAAATGTAAAGAAAAATAAAGTGAAATGAAAAGCGTGTGAAAATAAAGAACAAAAATTTTCGCCGACTAGTTTGAGGAGGAAAAATTCGATTTTATGTGCTTTTTTGTGGCTGTTGTTGTTGTTGTTGTTGTTGTTGTTGTTGTTGTTCTGCTGCTATATGTCTTGGCTTTAAATTAGATTTACTTTAGGGAAATTCAACAGCAACAACAACAACAACAAGAAGGAGAAGAACAAAGTTTGCTTCACTCAAAGTTTGGAAGGTGCGGGGAGCGGATTGTGTGTGGTGGGTTCGTGCGAACAAGAATTAAGACAATTTGTTGTTGTTTTTTGTGTTGTATTTGTTGCTGTTGTAAGCTAAAATTTTTAATTTAATTTATGTTAAAAAGTGGAAACTATTTTTTCAAACAAAAAAAAAAACGTAGGTAATCAGATTGGAATGTAGGTACTTTATGTGGATGCTGTGCTGGGGAAATTGAGTAGTATGCTAAGTGGGAGAGGGTTTATATTTGCAGACTATTTAAAGCATCACTGGGTGGGTAAATTTATAAATTCTACGAAAGTTTAACTATTTACGGTACACACACGCCGATTGAAAAACCCACTTGTGCTGCAGTAACTTGGTTGAGTGGGCAGACATTAGCTTTAAATAAATACGAGAGCCTCAAATTTTTCAAAGAAATGTAACTAACTACATTTAATGAAAAATAACTCTGCAGTGGTTTTATGTACATTCCAATTAACTGGCATATTTCCTACAAAAAACTTAAACTGAAAAATGTAATTGAATTGAAATGGAGAGGAGTGGAGTGGTTATTCTACTTGAAGTATCGGCATTTTGGGTTCCACTTCGTCTAATGAAGCCTAATTGGGAACTAACTACGCTTGGTTCCTCATTGTAGAAGCAAATGCATGCGTAAACACGAGACGAAATGAAGCCCAAACTGTAAAAGAACCACTCCATTTCATTTCAAAAAGTTTCCCTACTTTAGGGACCATTTGAAACTGCACCAGGAAATTATCGATTTCTCATGTAAAATAAATTCAATTAGGGCCAAAAATTTTGAGAAATGAATGACCTGCGGGAAAAAATAGTAAAATTTGTTTAGGTTATGGATTTATTTTTTTTCTGGAAATTGTTTATTAAAAAAATTACGAAAAAAGCAAAAAAAAAAAAAACAAATGCATATGCAATTAGATCCAAATCTAATTGGGATTGTCTCTAACTAGCTACTCCTGATATATATCTCATTTGGGTGTCAGGGAATAGCTTATGAGGTAAGCGAAAGGATCGACCAATACTTTAACTGGACCCACACCTTTATCGGCCTTCCATAGAATTCGATAAAGTTCAACATAAAACTCTGACTGATAGAGTAAATAGAACATTACTGGGGGGAAATCATCTTCGGTAACTGACTAGGAAAATCCTTTTTGTCAGCTAATTTCCTCTCAAAGACGGACACAAGAACTAATCTCGCTAAACAGAGAATCAATCAGGGTTGTCACAGGTTTCTTAACTGGATACTTTAGGGTCAAAAAACATTTATTAACCAAGGGTATGTTACCTAAGAGGGAGCCTTACCACGAGCAGTGTGGCATTGCTGTTGGATCCACCAAGAATGTTTTCGATTTTCTTATGAAACCAAGACTCAGCGATGAGCTTTATAAATATAGAGGTCTGTCACAATAGGCTCCATGGGACTATTGTGATAAGGATAATTGAATCCTGCGCTTTTCACAATTAACAATCTAATTTAATAGGAAATAACGATTGCCTTTAACCCATTTTGCGCCGCTGTTTGAGTTTTTCGAACAGCGGGCCAAAATGGGTTAATTTGGTACCATTAAATTTGGACTATTAGAAGGCATTGTTGATTAGCATTGTGTGATCACTTCTCAAAAATGGAAATGGACAATACTCTTTTTGCCGCATTGACAGGTAACAATTTTTGTCGAGGAGGTTACAAGCTCACCAGATTCGACCGATCTCTGTTTTACATTTTTTAACACTTTTATTTTGAGATCAAAAAAGTTTGTTAAATGGCAGTTATGGGATTATTAGCAAAAGGCAATGTAGCGGTTTGGGAGAAAATTAAGATGGAAATTAATAGGACACCAACTGATCTTAGTTGGGATCTACAGACAAAATTTGATCATTTGATCATTTTAGAGCTACAGCAGCTAAAAAATGAATTCTTGATAAAAAAAAAAGTTAATTTCTTTTCAAAATTTCAAAATTTAGATAATTGTATTTTTTATAAATTTTTTTTTAAATTGTGCCGATTTTTTTTGTATTGGTAATTTAATAAATAAAAAAAAATATTTGTTTTGCTTAATTTTATAAATTAAAAAAATTTTGTAAAAAAAAAGGGTATGAAGAAATATTCTCTTCGTCACTCACTTCCCGTTTCTGCCCTTTTATTGTTTGTAATTTGCACTATTTGCACCTTAACGGGCACTAATTTCTCAGCCAGCACAAAATTTAAATAAATAATTTCCAATCCCTTTGCTAATAAAATTACAAGCAGCCCAGCACCGCTAACTAGAGTCTAATAAGAAATGTCCCAACTACACTCACTTCTGTCGATTGCTCTCGCAGCGGCAAGCATGTGTTGAATGCAAAATCCACTTCGATTTCTGATGTGCATTCGAATTGGAATTCTTTCTTCTGCTCACAAATTGCGAATCGCTATAAAATTCGTACAAGAATTTCATTAAATTTACCAAAAATTTCCGCAAGAATTTCTCTCATTCATCCATTAACTTTTTGAAACTTTTTGCAAAAATTCACGAAATTAATTCAATTTATTAAATTTTTCTTTTTCTCAATTTTTTTTTTGTTGGCCTTTGCGTTTGAACGTTGTAATTGTAAATTATGCCGCACTCACTTGCATTACATTTAAAGGAATTTTTTTTTCTTTACAACTTTTTTGCTTAATCTTCCTCCGAACTCCGAATAGGGAAGGAGACACGAAACACGGTAGAATTCGAATTAGTTGAAAGAAGGAGGCGTTCTAGAGACGGCATCGGCGATTATAAGAATTTATTTAAATTCACCAAAAAAAAAACAAAAAGGAAAAACAACACCTTCCTTTTAGTAACACACACACACCTTTTCCGTTTATTGTTGTTGGCGTATTTGTTGTTGTTTTTGGTTTATGCTTCACACTGAACTAACCCCGGTGGTTTTTTTTCTTCTTAATTTCTTTCTTTTTGACGTACTTTGCCTGCGAAAAGCTCGAAAAAAGAGACAAACGCAGCGAAAATTCGCGTAGAAAACTGGCTGCCAAATTGATACACTCTCCACGCACGCTCTATTCTCTGGTCCGCTCGAATACCGTACCGTTCGCCTTGACGTCGGAGCGACGAATGAGCCGGCTAGTGCAGAGTGGAATTTGGATGTGGATGAAGCTGAAGCTGAAAAATCGCCTGCAGTTGTTTCAATGTGAAGTGTGTTTCTTCGGTGAATACTCGCTGTATGTGTGTGACTGAGCGAGTTTGTGCATGCCGGTTTTTGCCGATTTACAGCACGCCCCACCAAACCCCCCCCCCCCCCAACCAACCAACTATATTTATTGCATACAAAAGTGCGGGTCGATAAATGCCTGCTGCTTCTTGTGGTTGTTGTTGTTGTTGCTATTGACTTTTGTAATCTGTGTAATTTGTTGTTGTTGTTGTTATTTTTGCAGTCTTGTTGGGAAATTCTCTTGCATACATTTACATTTTAGCATAAAGAGAGAGAAGAAGAAGATCGAGAGATGCTGTTTTCCAATGGATCTGATGCAGGGTTGCAAAAGTAGGTTATTGCTACTTTTTTTTTGGGTCCACATTTTAATACAAAAAATATGACTTTGAAAAAATTAAAACGAATTTAAATAAAATAACGGATAGAACGGGTAATTTTTTCCAACTTCCGTAGTATTTGGGAAATTTTCTTGTGCGGAATAAATTTTCATTTTTTATGAAGTCCCGCATTTCTTAAAAATTGGTTTCCAAACCATTTAAAAAAATTACTTCGCTAAATACTAGTAAAAATGTATATTTTTTATTTGACCCTATATACAGTGTTATCGACAGTAGGTACATTTGAAACATGGTAACAAACTTCGGGAAAAATTCAAATCTGTTTTTACATCGAACCAATCTGAAAACATGCACATCGGGTCTAGAAAAACGATTTCACCGAATCTATATAAATCTACATAAAAGTGTTTGTCCCTATTGATTGATTGAATGGTTATAGCCTGACTTTTGAGTTATGCTCTGGTGACACTCTTTCTGCCACGCCATCTAAAACTATAACTGTAAATTCGGAATGGTTTACTAAAAATGCAATAACTCCGGCCCGGTTAGATCGATTTTACTGAATTTGTGTGATTCGGAAAGGTGGAAACGAGTACTACTATGAGAAAATTCAAAATGACGGATACAAATTTACGAAATTTGAGGTTTTTATAGTTTGCATGAAATTTGGTAAATCTGTATTTAAAGTTTGAAAAAAAAGTTTTTTCGATTTTTAAATATTTCTATCTTATTTGAGTTTGAAATAATTTTTCTCTTTTATTTTTTAACCAAAATGTGTTTTTATGTGAAAGCATTAATTTTTCGCAGATGCAATGATTAAATTGTTTTTTTAATAATTTTATTATTAAAATGTAACCTTAAGTTCAATGTGATTTTCCTAAATCGGAAAGTCCCCTTACCTCGAACATCAATTCGAATCAAAACAAAAACAAAAAACAAATTAAATCAACAAACCGAAAAAAAACACTTTATTTTTAGAAAACAACTTTGTGCATTTTCAACAAACGATATGACTTTCATTCACAATTCGTTTCGATACCCACCATACACGATACACGCCTTCCATTGACATTCTCGAGCATATCTACTCCCCCATATGTGTTTTGATTCTTGAAAACACCTTGATCCTCTCCGCCATGGATCCACCACAACAGACAGCAGACAGCAGTCTCATTTCGAACGGTCATTGATAAACTTCTGCGTACGCAATTTTCCAAATCGGATCTTTTTCGATCGTGCGCGCTTTTTCACCGCTAATTTTATAAATAAATCGGTTCCATAAAATTAAAAATAAAAACAAACTCGTAAAATGTTAACAATCTCGCCCGAATAAATCGAAACAATAGAACAAAATGGAAACCCATTAATTGATTATACAAATAAAATAGACCAAGTTAAAAACACTGACAAAAATGTGCGACATTCAAATGGAGAAGGGACTACTGTAAAGTTTGCATTTTGGATATTTGTGGAAATGTTTCGAAATAATTACATTTAATGACATTTTCACCGCGTTTTTCCCCCCTCTCTTCTTTCCGAAAATGTCATCTTCTTCTACGCTGAATTTTCGCCAATTTTCACACATTTCTTGGTACGCGTTCGAGACTCTTTCACCTTGAATAACCTCATTTTCTTTTGTCGGTATTGTGATTTCGAAACTCAACACTCTACTCTATCGTCGCCGTTTTTGTCTTCGTGGTGAAATTCCGCCACACCATAATGCGAATTTCTCAAAATTTGCTGAGAGTAATTTTCGTGCTGTCAACAATTGTCGCGGTGACAGGTGACTTTTCCTCAATTCAAAATTTTTCCATAATGTGTACCCTTGCCTTTTTTACGGTGACCAGATTGTTGTTCAAGCCGAATCCTACTCCTGAGGGAACATACCCTGAAAATTGTCAACCAACATAAATATCAGAATCAAGATGACCTAGCCTCGGACAGTCATCAGCAGCAGGGCCAGAAATGGCCACAGGATCTCGATTTTGCCAGCGAATTCGAAGATTTCAGTCGGAATTTCTTCAATACGGCCACGGATAGCCGCAACGAGGCTGAATCGTCGATTGAGCCCGAAGAAGTACTGGTTCAACCGGACTTGATCAATGGAACGGGCCAGGATGCGCATGGTATACCAGCGAGTAGCACAATTTCGCCGAATGATGAGGCCATCAATGCATCCTCATTTATCACTGACTCGACCACCATACGTCATCAACAACAACAACAACAGCAAACCACAGGCAATGCCAAATATGATGTCATTGATTTTTACTTTAAAATCATGCGTGACGTCTTGTCCTTCGAGTGTAAAGGAGAATATCTCACCGATTTCTGCTTGAATGGCGGTCGCTGCTTTCGCTATCCTCTGGGCAATCAGAGCCTGTTTTCGTGCGAATGCGCTGATGGATATGTGGGCGAGCGTTGCGAGTCGAAGAGTTTGAATGGTGCGTCTTGAGATTGGATACTATCTAGAACTATTTAATAATATTTTTCCCTTTCAGAACTCTATGTCCGTCCGCCCGCGCTGGAAATCAAGCAGCCCAAAATTCGTATGGCTCGCATTGTTTTTTCGTTTCCGATGTTAATTGCAATTTCGGTAATCTATATTCTCTTCGGTGCTGTAATCGTCTTCAAATGCCCAAATAAAAATCGATCAGCTGGCATGGTCGAGGGCGGACGACGTGTAAAACTGGACTCAGATTAGTGCAACTATAAACACACAACCTTAACATAATTTTTTTTTTGTGAAAAGCTTTTCACTTTATTTTGCTTTTTTTTTTGCTTATTTGGTAAACTTTTACTAAAACAAAGCTTTACACGAGCTTTGCCTAAATTTAAGCTTTCACTGCGCGCAGTATTTCCTTTGAAATTTCATTATTTCTCATATTTTTTTCGTATTTATTTACTCTAAAATATTTATTTAGGCGTTAAATTGCCGCGAACTTCGTTTCGATGCGGCATGAGCTTTAAAGCTCTTTAGTTTTTTTTTCTTTCTTAATTTAAGAATTTCATTTACGGAAGGCGCGCAATTTCCTTATTCATTTTTGTTCATGAATTGAAACGTAATATGTATTACATATGCTCCACTGAAGCTTCAGTTTATATTCATATATATATATTTTTTTTCGCTATTTAATATTTATTAAATATTTTCTTCGTAACCACTGTTACTTAAATAGCTGTCAAGAATTTATTATGTGTACATTTTATGTAAATAAAAACTTTAAAATTGACGAAATGAAAAAAAAATGTTAGTTTATTTTATCAATATTATTAGAAATTTCTCATTAGATGGCAACCCTTTTTTTAACTGAAGAAGCACTGGCATACATTTTGACAAGAACAAATATGAATTTTAATATTAAAATTAATATATTATATAAATTATATTTCTACTGAGGAGCCACTTCGCCATGTACATTATTTAACACCGTTTGCCGCATCAGTCCACTGTACTGTACTTTGAGAGTAAAATAGGATGGAAAAATGTACGGCCATAGGCGTACGTACTTTTGCAACTCTGGCTAACATCAGCTGCTCTGTATTGGATTCTAATTGGAATTGAATTGCAAAAATGAGAGATGAGAGTCTCACTACAGGGTTGCCATCATTTAAAGAGTGGCAACAAGCAGGGAAACATTTTATATTTTCTCTATTTTCATTTTAATAAAATTTATATAGCGTGATTGCAGAAATTTTTGGAATTTTTTTTTTAAGTTTGGCTTTTAAAAAAATATTACAAAATTAATATTTTTTAGACAGTGAGTTACCGTTATAAATAAAAATATCATCGGGGATAGTCGCTTGAAAAGGGTGAATTTTCCATGTTGGCCGACCACAATGGTAACACCTCCGACACGTGGGTGGCTGTGATGGCCCTATTTGTGGAATATGCTAGTTAACAGGGGGGCTAGGTGGTGGAAGTGAAGGTGGTTTATATGGTATATTGGGGCATCACGTTGCTTACTTTGGCCCAAAAATCTGTATGTGTGCGGCTGTTGAATTAGTTTTTTGGCTGTATTTGTGTTGCATGTGTGCATGTGTTGGTGTATTGGAAGAAGGAGGTCTTTTGCCGGTTACATGGAATTTCGTATTTCCATGTAAAAGCAAATTTCCATGGAAAATTGTTGCCAAGGCGAAAAACAGCTGTTAAAACGGTTTCTGCTAGTGTTTGTGTGAATGTGTGTGTGCGATGGGGATATAGCGGGGCATGGAAGAGGCTGAGAGTAGTGCCTTAATGTGAGCAGCTGTGAGAGCACGTGATTTTTGAATTTACTGTCAAGGGAGAAAGGTGGTCGTCGTTGTGCTCTGTGGGTTGATTATTGTATTTACTTTGGAATATTGGGGTAGGGGATGGTTGAAAAGTGAAAATGATTTTGGAAGTGCAATGTGTGTATGTGAATGTGGTGGCGGTGGCGGTGTAGTGGTCGTTCGTTTGGAGAATTTATGTGTGCTAGGTAAGGGCGATGGGGAGGGAAGTCCATTAAAATTTACCACTGGCCACTGGCATATTTAGGAAATATTTAAAACATTTTTGCAGAATAATTTATTTTTCTTTTTTGTAATCTATAATGAAATTATTGGGGCAAATTTCTTCCATCGCAAATCGGAAATCTGGCCGATTTGCAATTGAATGTGGTGAAATTGGGTGGGTTGGAGTACAGCAAAAAAGCAGGGATGAAAATCCAGGAAAAATCTAAATTATTTACCCCCTGGAACTGGAAGGTGCAATAAGAATCCTTTCTATGGATTGGTATACAATAATTTGTAACTTTTAGGGATACCGAGCTGGGAGATTCCCAGAAGAATTTATTGCCACACAATCCCATACGAATTTCCCCAAGCTTATTGTTATTATAAAAGATACAAAAATCCACAAAAATTCCACAGCGTTAAAAAATCCCTCCATAAATCCCGCAGATGTTTGGAAATCCCAAAAAAAATTTCAACAGCTAAAGTGTCGGGAAAATAGCCACACATTATATAAAAAATCCCTGGAGAACTCCCACATTCAATCCCAACACCATAGTCGGTCAAATATTGAAATTCAAAACAAATTTAATTAAAAAGAAATGTTTATGAAAACATTTAATAATATTAGTCTAAATACTCTAGTTTCGTTTACAGTTTAAGTTTGTTTCAAATGAGGTTGTATTTGAAAGAAACGTTTTTTGCATTTGTGAGAATTTACAACCGTTTCCATCAAATTACTTTCGTTTGCGGTCAACGAGTTCAGTCACGACAAATATTATCGTATTACACAAAAACATTTTCTTTGAGTGTAGAAATTACTTCCAATCGATTTGGACTCGATAATTTCCAAAAAACTTGTTTAATACATTTATTTCTAATACATTAATTTCTAAATTGAATTTTTTGAGAAACATTTTTGCATACTCAGCGGCATCTAGTGCCAAGTTTCATATGTAACTAATAGTTAAGTTTGGAACCAATGTCGGTCGGCAGCTGTTAAATGGATATCCGCCGCTGTTAAATGGATAATGGTCGCTGTTAAGTGGATAATGATGGGTTTTGATTTGGGATTTGAAATGCAAATAATAATGGTTTGGTTCATGTCTGTGCTATAACAGTGCTGGCAAGTGTAAAATTACATCACTTCATTTATTATTTAAGAAAACGGGTCCAAATAGTATAAAAAAAAGTTTCTTGGTCAAATATGCGCAGGCTACGATTAAAATTTAAAAAGCTGTATTTAATAAAAAAAGAAAAGTGGAAAATTGCGGATTTTTTATTTTCATAAAAACCGAAGCAAATCGTTTGTTGGCAAAACCAAAACCAAAACCAAAAAAAAACTTCAAATTAAAAATTTTTCGTTTGACTTGTTTGTGTTTTACTAAATTTCATTTTTATGCATTTTAGTGTCAGACTTTTGTATTAGATAATTATGTTGTATCCAATGAAAAGATCACTTGAAACAAGGAAATTTTTCATTTGGTTTTAAAATTCAAACTTTGTTTATGTAGGGGAGGGTGCCCACCTAGACACCCTAAGGTCTTGAGGTCATAATTTCGCGGAGCACGATGTTTGCACGATGTTGTGCTTTTCTGTCAGAATCCCAGATTCCTCATCCCCATTTCACAATAATGTTCCATTGTTTGTCCAAAACGTGAAGAATAAAAAACAAACTACTCCCACTCATATTTACACTTTCATATGTACTGTTGAAAACCTATTGAAAATTCACTTAACCAAGATGAACGATTTTAGATCAGCCTTGATTTTTGCTAATTTTTTACCTTTTCAACGACAGCGCGACTTTAGCAACACGTGCATATAACTCAACGATTTATGAATAGTTAACAGTTAATGAGATGACATTTTGACACTAAGCACATCAAATGATGGGTGCCAGTAGGTACTATTACAAATTTGTAAAATGTAGAAGACTTTCTCTCAGGACTTGAGTCTGCATCCAAATTTACTTCATGAAATAATTTTAACTCATTCTCCCAAAAGAGTGCTGTCAATTGGGCAACACAATATTAAAATAAAGCAAAATTACTAATTATCAGAAGAAAAATACATTTGATTTTAGGTGCCTACAAAAACGCTAGATTTTTAGCGCAAACTATGCACTTTATATACATGTAAAAAAATAAATGAAATGTTATTGAAGCAGTGCGTTTGTGAAACGCTAAGGAGCACCTATCGCTCATTCCCTGCAATAACGACTCACCTGAAAATTCGGGGTTTTTGTACTTGCTGCCAAAAGACAGAATTCATTTATATAATTTCTTATCTATTTTAACCGTTATTGAAAACTTTCCAAGTGCTAAAATGAATTTAAAAAAAAAACAAAACTTAAAATTTCCGCGATTTTGGAGTTTTTAGTAACATTATTTTAAATTGATATACTACCTCTACCGTTACTTAGATGTTGGACAAAAAACTTTGTACGACACACTTGTAGAGAATCTTTCAAAGACCAACACAATTTAAAACTTTTTAAATATACAACTCTAGTTTTTTTTAATTGACCTCAAAGTCAAAGTCAAAATTTTAATTTTTTGAGTTTAGCTTAAATTAAAATAAAGTTGCACCATGTAAGTTGTTGGGTATTCAATTGTTTATCAAAAACCCTATAGAAGTACATTGTGGAATTTTTTGCTGTTCTGCAGTGCAGTTGGCTATTTTTTCTTGCAAAGCCTGTATGTTAGTTGAAATTTTACCAAAACCGAAAATTGGTAGACTTTTTATTCACACATTATTTGCGAACCACGAAATTATTTTTAAGCTTGCACAAGAATTTTTATCATAAAATATTACTTGTTTTCATGGATTATGAGTAACTAAGTTTTTTGTCAGTGAAATGTGACGTACGCGCAAGAAATGAATAAAAGTGCCAAAAACATTACAAAATAAAACTACAAAAATAGAATTGTGACGAAAATAAAGAAAATATAATTGAAAATATAAATTACTCCTCAAGATTTATAAAGTAAAACAAGGAAAGCTTAATCATTCACAATCCATATGAATAATTTAAAAACGAAATTGAAGAATTTGTGACTACTAATCAAAATATATTATCAAATTGTATAATTAAGAAAAGATAAATTTGTGAACTCCTTAATAGTAAATCATGAGCCAACATTTCTCTCCGTGTACATTATTTCAAGAGTTATGGTATAAAAACCACATAAAGATCGGGTTTTGCATTTTTGCAATTTCGCAAAAAACCTGACGTGATGGCGAATAACTGTTAAGAATGGTCCATTTATATATAAAAACTGTACGAGGACTAGTGAAATGCCCGATACTTCGCGCGTATTACGCCTACTGCCACGCCCGGAAGGGGGAAGGAGAGGTGATAATTTCACTCAATATATGCATGCAATTTTAGCTCTCAAAGTACACTGGTTGCTTCACGAAAGGTAATTTTCCACAATCCACACGCCCACTTTTCGAATTGCGACGCCCCCTTTTCGGAAAATATCGCTTTGGAATCTCTAGCCATGGCCTCTCACAATACAGCTTCGTAAGTCCACTGGAGAATTCAGGAGAGCTACTATATCTTATACGACCATTATTCAAAACTGCCAGGCCCCCTTTTGGAAAATCGAAAATCCGGTTTGAGAGTCTTAAGTAGGGCTCTTGAAATTATTCGAATAATGAAAAAAACCGGTTAACCGAACGTCCGATTAGTAACCGTTTGCACGAATACTATTCGGTTAATGATATTCGATTAGTCGCTCAGCTTCGAATATTCCATTAACCGTTCACTGTCGACTAGTCGGTTAACCGTTCATATTCGGTTAACCGAATAAGAGCTCAAATCGAAATCAAAAGTAAAAGTTTCAACTGCCAAAACGAAAATTACAAACGAAGTTAATTTTGCTAAGCGTCGCACATTGCATATAATTTCTCTTTTGAGCGTGTCATTGAAGATTTCGATTTTTAAATTCATAATATTCGACCAACCGAATATCAACGGTTAACCGACTAGTCGACAGTGAACGGTTAATCGAATGCGATCGACTAGTCGAATATTTCTAATCGAAAAGTAATAGTCGAATAGTTGGGTATCCGGTTTATTCGGGTAATCGATTATTCGAATAACAAGAGCCCTAGTCTTAAGCCATGAGTGCATAGGACATATGAGCGAAATTTCAGCTCTCTAGCTCCACTGGTCTCCTCTGGAAGGACAGACATCCGGACATCTGGACATCCGGGCAGACAACCAATGGGATTTTATATGTAGTGATATAGAAGAGTTCAACACTTCGAAATATGTCGGTCTGTGTTATTGGTCACAATCCGGACCATTCCGCATGCTCCAATAACTCATTTAGTACAGTTCGCTAAGAGAAAACTATGTTTGGGAGTTGTCAGTGTAAGTGAACTAAATGGCACTTAAATCAGCACATCTGCAGCTCAATTGCACATATTGCATTCGATTGAATTATCGTTGATCTTTTTCGCGGCATTGTTATCAAGCAAAATTTGCAAAAGTCGGCATCCTTCTCTGACTATTGCGACGATGGCGATGGGCGATGGTTTCTATCTTCACTCATTGATTGTGTCTGCTCAGTTTTGTCTGATTTTGATGTCTTCCGAAATTATGGGATGTTTGGGAGAAACATAATGACAATTTGATGCTTGAGCAGTGCGATACGCATTATTTTCCTATTTTTTGAAACTGAACCAGTGTACCTGCCGGTTTTTTTTCCTTTTTAAAAGAGGAGCAAACTGTAAAATTTCCAGAAAAAAATCGAGTACAAAACCATAATTAATTAATTAAAAATCCGTTTAAGAATCTGAAAAATGCGTGCAAAAAACCATAGGTATCCCCTCCGAGGACAAATAAATAAAAATTATATTTTCTGCGGCCTACTGAAAAAAATATCTATAGCAAAAAAAAAAATAGAAATACGTTTTAAAATTAGAAAAATACAAGAAAAATAACAAAAATTTGTCTTTCCCTTATTCCCACTTTTTTTTTGGAAAGGTTCGAATGGGGAAAATCAATAATTTTGGTTTTTTTCTTATATTTTTTTCATTCTGAATTTATCTTATTTGAATTTATTTTTTCTGGAAACATTTTTTTTTGTGAAGGTTCCTAAAAACAAATTGTTCTTAATTTTTAGGATTATACAAGAAATGAAACTGTGACTCTTTTTTTGGTTTTTTTTTGGTTACTTGATAGTTGATACCCAAACATTGCCTGAAAAGTTACACTGCTCAACGTGCTTCGATGTATTACTTAAATTAAACTTTTCTCAAATTATAAGACCGGGATAATTGACGGTGATAGACTGGCTGTCTTAAGATAAGAAAAAAAGAGCGCTTATAGTAAGCGCCAGGGACGTAACCAGGAAAAAATTTCGGCGGGGGCTTTTCATACCATTTTTTTTTACTAATACTAAAGAAAAAAACCATACAATGCAAATCAAATTAAACTCAACAACTACGTCGTTTTTTATTTTCTACATAAATCTTTCGATTTTTCATTAAAAAAAGTACATCAAAAAATAATAAAAAAAATTTTGCAAAGGAAACCCGAAGCGGAGTTTTTGAAAAAAGGATGTGTTCATATATTTTTGGTTTTATTGCATATCAAATTACTAAAGAACACTTTTCAAAAACTGAACCGAAGTATTTACTTATTGTTTTTCCAATAAACCTCAAACTGTATTGAAATACAGTTTGAGCTTCTATATAATGAAGTGACAGTCGAATTTACCGTCATTGTAGGGAAATTCGACTGTATATTATTGAATTAAATGTTTTGGATTTGAGAACGACAGCTGATATCTAATTGAGGAAAACACTTTTATGAATGATTTGGCGTCATATTATTTTTTGGTACACGACAGTTTTTAATTAAAAAATACATACTGAAGTTTCTCTTTAGTTCTGTCAAATTTCATAGTTTGTTTGTAATATTTTAGAGATTTAGGGGGGCTCGACACCCAAAACCCCCCGCAGCCGTTCCTGGGTACGTCCCTGTTTTTATTTTAAAAACACTTTCATTTGATTCACATAAAATTTCGAATAATTATAAGCTTTCACAAGATGTTTCGCTTTGATGTAAATGTGATATTCGCTTTATGTCGAATGTCCGAACTGCAATTTTAAAATTGTTTTTTGTACACGGAAGTTTTTAATAAAATAAAATATGAAGGAGATACGGAGGTTTCTCCTGGGGGGGTGGGGGTTTTCGAACACTTCAAGCCCCCCCCCCCCCCTCTGGTTATGTCCCTGGTAAGCGCCAACGAACAAATGTTGTTGGAAATATTTCCTTTCATTCAAACAATCTAAATGTCATAAAAATCCTACGAAGAGTGAATCCCCCTAATAATGCCTTCTGTGATCTATCTGTAGTTATATGCCATTTCCTAGTCAAGAGCTGTGTGAAATTAAAACTAAAATTTAAAAAAATAGTTATGTAATAATTAAAGTTTTTTGTTTCATATTTTTTCCCATACAAAATTTACATTTTTTTTTTTTGGATTTGTCAAATTAGCCAACTACGCATATGCGTCACTTATGCAAATAAGTATGTGTGGGTATGGAAACTGTCCTTTAATCAGTGATATTTGCTGTTGTTGTGATATACCAAAAAAAAAAAAATAGTGCGTGCAAGTACGCAACCAAAATCATACTATACATAAACGGTGTATATATTTACAAACATTCTGCACTAACAGCGAAAAAAAAAATTAACCGCAGAGAAAAATTATATTAAAAAAAAAAACACTGACGCATTTTTTTTTATATTGCATTAATGCAACATAAAAAATTACAAACTGCGGAACCGCGGACGCGGCTGCATCAACAACAATAACAGCAACAACATTAATGGCATCGGGCATCGGCACAACAACAGCAACTCCAAATAACACCAACAATGACAGTAGGTTGAGCTGTCCCTCACATTTCGGGTGGTATATAATTACCGCTTATATACTGGGAAGTGTACCTTATGTACCGTATATGCCAAAGTAAATGTCAAAAGCCCATGTTCGAGTGAGTGTGGGTATATTGTGAGTGTGCGTGCGTTCGGGGCTGATGAGCATGATAAGTGTCAGAATGTGTGTGTCTGTCGTCCTACCTCAACGGACTGCATATACTTATATATATATGTGTGTGTGTGTGTGTGTGTGTGTGTATGTATGTAAATACAAATGCAACCGATGTGATTGTGCATTGTTCCGCATTGATATGTAAATTTTTCGTAGAGGCTACTCTTGCGCCCCCGAACACCCGACCCCTTTGTACTTGCCACTTACCAGCCCCATGCCACTTAATGCCTCAAAGTTCCTCCTCAAAGTTGCGTCCTTAAATGCGTAGGCCAAGCACCGAAAACGATTTGTAAATATATACACAAGCATGTACTGACATATACGCATATGTGCCATCATAATTATATACTCTGGCTATTGCGAGAAAATGCATTTGCAATACTGCAACTGTCCGTACCGTACCTTAGCCCATGCCCAAGCCCATGCCCATTTGGCCTCTTATAAAATCATTCGTTTGTGGTAGTTTCCTTATCGGTTTTCATTTCAAAACTTAAAATTGGAATTTTCTTCAGTTTGTGTGTGTGTGTGAATGTGTGCAAACTATCCTTCTTAGCTTGCAAGCAACTACGCACACACACACGCACACACACTCATCTACAACGTCTAATGTAGGACCGATATGGAGACACACACGCACATACGCCACTCATACGCACTTTCTTATAGGTACGAGTGTGTGAAATTTAATTATTGAAATTTCCATGCAACCTCACATTAAAATTCATATTTTAAGTAAGTTCTGTACATGCTTTCTTCCACACACACACACACACCGATGTACATATGCTCACACATAAGTATGTTTGCTTACCATTTTCAATAATTGCATTTTTGTTGCAGTTTCCAAGAAAACCCACACCTTGCCTCTACTCACAAAATCTTCTCTAAAATTTTCGTCTTTGACTTGGTTTGAAAGAAATTCTTTGTAATTGTGTATGGGTAAAATGTAAGGACATCTCTATTTGCACAGCTGCATTTATATTTTATTTGTCACACACACACACACCCCCACCCTCACACAGGCACTCACACAAGTATACACTTTGATAAGCACAACTAAAGGATATTTCATACACACAAGAAACTTACATAAATTTGCCTTATTAGGTAGGCCAGGCTCCTTACTCTGTGCGGTCTTCAAAAGTCACTAAAGTCCTGACAAGTTGCAATTAGAAGAAAAATTATTAGAAGGAATACATACGGCAATTGATTTACTACAAAATTTTAGAAAAATATGTATTTAGGTCCTAGAAATGGTTTGTGTATATCATGAAAGTCCTTGAGCACCGGAGTAGAACTGATGTTTGACGACTCGAAGTTATGTTTTCGCTCCGTATTGTGATTAGCTCACCAATAATAGAAGATTTTTGTACCCAACACCTCATGAGGTATGGGTATATTCATGTTTGTAGCACCAAGTAGAGGGCCCAAACATAATCATTTTTTTGGCCTTCGAAGGAGTTGGTATTGAAAATGGGTGGAATCGGTCGACTGCTATGCCTACCTCCCGAATAAGTGAAATTCGTGTTTTGTGAAATAAGTAACTTAATACTACTAACCACGAGCTAGTAACCTTTTGTCCCGCAGTAGACAGAAAAGCACTAGTTTATTCACAGTAAATGCAATATCGGTTCCATAAAAAGTAGAGTGCGAACTAGTACGAGGTTATGCAGCGGGAAGGTAATTGACCCCGACAGTAGTAGGCATTGCTTGGAGATAGTAACTGTCTTCTGAGAGTTATTGATTCACCAGTTTTGTACTAGTTTTTCACGCTGCAGGGTATTGCACCAAACTACTAACTTAAGCCTTGGAGTATGTATGTATGTGGGGTTGTTCCCTTATAACTCAGGAAATACTTGAGCGATTTTAATGAAACACATATCCAAATGTCGCTAATTTCATTAGACTGGACATAGGCTATATGCCATTACAAAAAAAAACATTGGACGTTCGAGGTGGGCGAGGCAAATATTATTCAAAAATGCTAAAATTCATTAAGTCTTTAACCGATTTCTCTGAAATTATGTGGTTTTGTGTGATGAATCGTAGCATGTTGGTGCTGAAAATTGGCGATCCGCCCAATGAAATGTCCTAAAATATTAAAAGTTACTCGGGTCCTATTCAAGTGATTTTGCTGAAATTTTGGATTTGGTGTTGGGGTAGTGAATCGGCAGAGGGATGACTATGAAAAATCATGGTACACCAACGTCTGACGCCCCCATATTTTTAAAGGGCGATAAATCATACCCCTATTCAAGGAATTTGGTTGAAATTTTGTTTTTGGAGAAGGGTGGTGAATGGGCTGACGGGTGATTGTGAAAATGCGGGATCCGCCAATTGCCACACCATAAATTTGTATATAACTTAACTCGGGACCCATTCGAGGGATATCGGTGATATTTTGTTTGATTTCAGTTGCTTAAATAATACATAGTACAACATTTGACACGTTCATAATAAAAAGGCAATGAAATATAACAAGTAATAAATTTCATCGAAGAGAAACCGATGAAATGTAAGTAAGTAAGTTAAGATTTATTGAGACTTTCAATGGTGACCAATGCGTTTTTTTCTTGTGATAGTAAACATAGAACTATTTGTATTATTCTAAATGAGAAAAAAGCGATACGCTAGTTGCTATATGTTTACATTTGGTCCGATGAAATGTACTGCTTATTATATTTCTTGAAAATAAATAATTATTGCGTGCGAAGCTGTGGGTATAAAATAGTAAATAATCCTTTACTACAACCGTTTGTAAAACGAATCCGAATTCAAAACTGTACCTGTCCTGTTTGATCTCTAAAGTTTCGCTCCATACACGAAAAGTTGCGCTCAGCCGTAATAGTTGATTCTGGTAGCGTTGCGAAAAACGTCCTTGGGACACATATCAATAGCTTCAATAGCATTTTTTGGTAACGAGCCCATGCGGCTACTATATTGCTTCCATAGTCTCAGTTCAGTAACTGCCGTTGTGGACGAGCAGTCGAGAAACCAGTCGTAAGACTCAAAGGTGGATTTCAGATTATTTTCTGAAGCTCCATCATTAAGAAATATTTTATTCTTTTGAGATAACTGAATTGAATATTTTTTAATCGACATTACGGCTTTAGGATGACTTAAATAACTGATATCGAAATTGCAACGAACCTGATGATGAGTAAATGTTTGAGAATTTGCTTTCCTCCTGACCAGCTCTACACGGAGGGAAATGATTGCTAAAATTGTGCGTTATAAGAATAAATTATGTCAAATTTAATTACGATATTGATCCATTAATAATGGGGAGCATTCGCCACGTTTTTTCAAATATTTTCAAAAAATTAACCAATCATCGTTTCTTACAATTTTTTTTACACTTCGAAACTTACATTTATTAACTTTAATATTTTAACAGCTGAAAGCATATATCTAAAAGCTTGCCACTACTTTTTATTTAAAAATGCGCAGATTTTTTCGGTAAATGTAATATTTTATTTAAGTATTGAATATCAGAAGCTAAAATAAAACATTTAACAAATGCCTTAATTACTTTATTAGGAAAGATTTTTCACAAAATGCAAAAAAAATTAGTAAATGAGATCCGAGCTAAATGCAACTTTCCAAACGATTTTTCTAAATTAATTGATGAGCTTAATTCATTGATTCTTCTTTTTCTCTTCTTTAAAATTTGTTTGGTCGGTTTTGTTATACCCAATACACTGTCGTATGTGCCCTAGGTGCAATTCGGTGAATGTGCCCCAGGTGTTCCCACTCACACAAATTCTTTTTTCATATTTTTACATTTAAGAAATTGAATCAAGTCAAGCTTTTATTCCATGAATTAATATCAATGCAATAATGCCAGAAAGTTAAAATTTTCTAATCTCAATATATTATCACCAAATTTACTTTCCCAAAAAAATGTTCGCAGCACCCCAAAAAACAAACAAACAAGTTTTGCCGTGATCATGATTGGGGTAGAAAGGTCATGTACTTATGAAAGAAGCTTTATCGATACATGCACAAACTAACCATACTGTCAATTTCAAAAAGTTTTTAGTTTTTAAAAGTGGGAGTGGCATATGCGCCCCAGTGGCGTATCCTCCCCCTTCTACCCTACTGTTAAAAGGGAAAATTTGTGATTTGGGTTTGCTTGAATTGTTTCACTCAGACATAATTGATTATTTTTCTTTTTAAGATAAAAATCATAAATGGTGGATAATATTTCATAATTTTAGGTTTAGGTGAGTATAAATTAATTGTTCGTAATCATAAATTGAGCCCATATCTCCAATAATATAAATATTTAAAAAAAAGTGTGTTGTTTTTTTAATTTGCTTACTTGCTTAGAATAATTTGTAATACCTTATTCACAAATTCAGTTTTCTCGGAATTTAAACACACGTTCCCTGGAGTCCGGACGCTTAAGCGATTTGACTACCGTGGCAAATCATGACAATAAACTCATACTTCGTTTTAACATGGGCATGACTTAATCAATCATCAATTATTCTTCAAGATTAATAAAATAAATCTCGGGATTCATAAACCTTAATCATAATGTATTCACAATGTGCATAATTTGTGACTAATATTCATAATTATTGATTAAAGTTCGTAATTAAGAAACCATAATTTTATGAACTCCTTAATCGTAAATCATGAGCCAACATTTCTCTCCGTGTATCTAGAATTTTATATTAGGATTCTAGAAAAAGCACTGCTTCACTGTCGGTAACCCAATTCAAGTCTCTCATCTACAACACTTGGGGACACAGACCGAAACGCTCAGATTGCACAAAATCGCGAAGCAAGGGCTATAAAGTTTGAGTGACACAGAGCATCTTGGATCGATGTGTATCATAAACGACTATGAGAGTCTCTACTTATATTCCACACCTTCTTACACTCAATTCTCATGGGCCATTCTGACATAATTGTTTGTTTTTTTACCTTAACTGCAATGGAATATCCATGCAATGGAATTATTGACATAAACGCGAAGGCAAGACATTGTTTTCATTTCAGAGCACTTCTAAACTGAAATAATTAGAAACCTCAAGTGCTGCTCGAATCAATTCCTCAACTAATCGCACTCAGACATGCATTGATTTTTTACCATTTGACTGGACATTTCAATGCATAAACGATTAAAAGACGAACCTGCGACCACTGAACGAGGTAGCGTGGATTACCTACTTTTAATTTGAAAGCTAAATCAAACAAGACAAGGCGCTGGAAAAAAATCAGGGCTGAAATGGGTGGACAAATATCGCAGACAGCCAAATTGGAATTTTTCCGAACACTTTACAATATGAATGAAAACGATAAAAGAATTACAAATAAAACATGTAAAAGCTGAAAAATTGGACACAAAAGTTACCCCAATTATTCGCACCTTTTGCATTAATTTAATTAAAAATCGATTGAGTGTTGGATGTGAAACGAAAAAAGGAAAAATGTAACGAATGCAATAATTCAATTTTCCATGATGTTCATGTGGCTGCTCTTGCTCGTGTTGTTGTTGTTTTTGTTTTTGATGTTGTCCATTGCATTTGTGTTGCGCTCAACAACAGCGGCCAAAGCCAACGAGATTTCCAATAAATTTCAATTACTAACCCAATTAAAAGAGTGTAGCGCCTAAAAGAGATCCACACAAAATATAAAATATAAAATAAAACAAAAAAAAACAAAACAAAAAACAAATAAAATTAAAAAAAAAAACGAACATACAATTGGGAACGGTATGTAAAATTGTGCATGTGTGCGGTTTTTTTGTTGTTTCTTTTTTTTGCATATTTTAAATGAAAATTATAACAAAAGCAACAAAATAAGGAGGGGTTCACGCACTTTCCGGCCACGTAACACCTTCGCACGCCACACCATAACCGAGGCGCCACCAAAGTCGAACCCTATTTGAAGTGCAGCAACCAGCGAGCACCACCGTCGACAGCAGCTGCTGCTGCAATTGCGTATTTGGGTCCTACGGAGTATTGCTTTTCTACTTTTTACCATGCGTTCCCTCAATTCGGCATCTCTTTTACTTTTTGGTCATTTTTTGCGCCGCATTGCCATCACCAGCGCCACACCACCGCCACCATGGTTCGAGCGATTTCGTTTATATTTTATTTTTCACTCGCTCACGCATGCAATAAAACTTATAAAAAAGAAATGATAAAAAGTACATGCCCCCGTATGCGTATATAGGTATATTAAAAATAAAAGAGTAAATAATATACTTTGGGGGGGTCAGATTTTCATATGCGAGCTGTGATGGTGGGGAAGTAAAACAATGGCGGGGTTTTGGAGGCAGCCTAGTGCACTGGCAGCTTTTGTTGGTGTTGCAGTTTTTTTTTTATAAAATATTTTTTTTAAGTGCGTATCAACATGGCACTTTTGACAACAAAAATAACACCAACAACAACAACAACATTTATGGCAACGCCAGCACCACATCGGCCATATAAATTGCAGCCGGAATGCCGTTAATTTATGTTTGACGCGTTGCATAAGCCGGGGGGTAATGAGGGGGGCGGGGGGGTTGTAGGGGGTGTAGGGATGCTTGCATCGCTGGTAAGCGGTAGAAGCTCATTAAGTCCTTTTTGTATAATTTTTTATTAAAAAACTGTGGGGAAAACATTTTTTTTGTTGGTGAAATTGCAGCAACAACACAAAAAGATAATTTAAATTTAATTTAAATAGTTTAAAGTAAAAAATAAATAATACTAAATATTTCATTCTAATTTTTAAATATTATACAAAATTAAATTTATTGGAATTTTTAATTCGTAACGTATTTTCCAAGGAAAATCTGTTTCTTTTTAGCATAACAAACAGGATTCTGGCACACTGGACCTATTATAACAGCAAAGATATCGAAAAGAAACCGAGTTCAAAGTGCACATTCGCAGCTTCCCTAAGAGCATCCTTAATGTCCCAACAAGTTTTCGTAAAAACTTTCTCACACTCTACCACAAAAACAAAAATACACAGAGCAGCAGCAGCATCATCAGAAGGCCGGACATCAATTTTGTGATTACGTATAAATAACATGAAAAAAAGGATACCAAAAATCTGAACTTTCACATGAAATTTCAACGAATAATTTGAATAGAAAATCAAAAAAATCACAGGCCGGTTTGGCAAACTGGACACAGCATCAACAGCATCAACGCAAGACGTTGAACTTTGACACATACATTTGCCTTGAAACACCGAAGCACCAAGACAGCAACTGCCACCCTTAAATGTGCCAGGCAAAAAGGGTTCGATCGCTTCGATCGAAACCTGTTTCAATCTTTGGTCAGAAATCTTCAACGCAACTGACCGATAGCAAATGCAAGCAAAAGAGATCGGTGGTGTGCAATTGGATGTGGTTGTCTTGAACTTCGACGATGCTGGGCATACCTAAGGACCCGCATGTTCTCTACTTGTTGTTGCTATTTCGTTTTTGATTTTGATAACGTCCAGTCTCGAATTGTTTGAAGTTTTGATCTGAAAATATTTGGTGCTTTTTTTGGGTAAGGAATTATTTTTGGTATCACATTGAGTTCTTTTTTGGAATATAAAGCATTTGGCCTGGCAAAAGGACACCAATAAAAAGTCCACACGTTTTTGTCATTAATTGTATGGATTCGCAACCGGTTTTAATGGCCGTTTTCTTTTCGGGTAGGGGGTTTAAGTGCAACACAAATTTGAGCGGCAATTTTCGGTTTAATCTATCAAAAATATTTAATTGTAATTTATTTTTATTTTCAGTTTGGTCAAATTGAATGTATTAGAACAGATAACTTAAATTTTAATGGTCGCATGCATTACACTAGAAACCAAGTTTTTCTTCTATAATATTTTGGCTGTATTTAAGGATTCTTTTACATAAGTAGCTTGTGAGTTGTATCCAGTTCTTTCCATTGAGTATTTCATACTCTTCACTTAGATCAAGGATCGTTTTTCCGAAATGTAAACTTCGCATCTCCTTCAGGATCGGACATGTTCCTATGAAGGGGATAACATTTTCTTCTTCTTGCAGGTTGCAAAGTGAGCATTCCGCATTTGTCTCATTTGTATTAGGTCTGTATGTAAGCCAAAAGGGATACAATATGTTGAAAATTTTTAGAAACGCATTTTGGACGTGGTTCGAAGCTCCAAAGCCACCTATAAATGGCTCAAAGTGGGGTCTTGAGAAATGGGTGGGGGTATTTCAGCTTCGGCATAGCCGAAGATAGTTCACTCTCTAGTTTTTTTTCTCTCGGTGGCAATTCGAAAAGTGGCCGAGTTAGTTACAGGTGAACTATAGAATGTATGCTATCCTGAAAATAGTAGTGGACCTAGGAAGATGCAATTGCACACTTATATATTCTGTGAAAGCATGGAAGAGATGTCTTAACGATGTTTTGAACAGTTTTTTTCACTCGGTGTAGTGAAATTTCTGTGGAGAAGAAAATTTATTACCGGAGTAGAGAAGTAGAAATTTTAAAATCATCGCGAGAGTAGATCTACTCCGATAGTAGTAGAGTGAGAATGCTGCTTCCGTATCCTTCAATATTTATTTAATATATGTAAGTATGTTGAGGAAGAAAGTATGGAAAAATTTTTTTTTTTAAAAGAAATAGGTAAAAATTTTTAGATACAACGAAGAGTGAAGCGGTTCAATTTCATTCAAAAATGTTTCCTCATACTATTGAAATTCTCAATTCACTAAATTTAAATTGACTCCTGTTTAAGTAAATGTCAAAAAAAATAATACCCAAACTGGTCAAAGCAAGAAAACCTTTTATCGCCTAGAACTAAACCAAAATAACGGAAACATTTTTTTTTCCTAAAAAAATGGAAAAAGACCCGATAAAAAAACAGGATTTCTTCAAATAATTAAGATGAACTTCACACAAAAAGGATGCTGACCAATTTCAGCAAATACTTCATTAGTTCAAATCACGAAAAGAGCACGCATAGACACACGCACTGAAGAAAAAGAGGAGAAGTGAACTTCACTACTGGTAGAACCAGTTTGGGCAGGACATATCCTATTGCAAATGATTACCTCACCTTAACGACAAAGGCGTAGAGGATAACCGACGAAATGAACGACCAATCAAAGAAAATTCTAATGTTCTTAGAAATGTGGTAGTCTGAAGGAACCAGGAGACACAAGAAGCAGCACAACCACCCCAGAAAATGGAAAATACAGCACTAAACGAGCAACAATGTAACGAGGTGGCCAATCTAATGGCAAATGTGAGAACAATGAGGACACCCCTTCCCAAAAATAGAAGCCTGAGACATCGCCAGAAGAACAACAACAACAAAGGACAAAAGTGCACATACTTACATAAGCAAAAATAATAATACAAGAAATACAAAAAAAGTAAGAAAAAAACCGAAGCATACTTTTCTGAGTATTTTTTTATTCTATTGTTGTTATTTTCTAACTGAAAGAAGAGCGCCCAAAGAGAGAAAGAGAGCGACCAGAATGGCTGAAAATGAAAGTTTTCCTTTTGCTTACTGCAGCAACACGTGACTCTAATATTCGACTATTGTGATTTGGAAAAATTCTTGTTGTACAGCATATTTTCCAGCGGCAGCAAAAATTATACAGCACTAAGTAAAGCAACAGTTTGTTAAGATTTATTGCTATTGCCTGTGTGCGTGTGTGTGTGTGTGTATGTAGCAGACAGAAAAGGGCCAAAAGAGAGCATAGAAATTCCATAGAAGCAGAGAGCAGAAGGAATAAAAAAAAACACCCATGAGTGGTGAGAAAAAAAATAAAAAGAAAAACACTTAGCTCCTAAAAGTATGCTATGACTGAATATGTACATTATGAATCAAATTAGGGGTGGCTTGAACACTCAAAGGACATGCATGGCATGCTTGCTTTACTATATAATTTTTAAGAAATTTATTTCGCCTTCTGCCTCCCCTTGGCAACACCCTTAACCTTTACGGCGAGTAAGACAAGTTGAGGTAGGCACGCGATTTGCCTGCTAGTACATAAATTCTATGTAGCGTAGGGAAAGGTGTCCCTTTTTTCAATTTCGATGAAATATTTGAAAAAAAAACCGGTCTGTGATATTTCCCCACCTTTGCGAAGACATACAAAGTTGAAAGTTCATGTTTTACGTGTCTGTCTGCTGTCGGTCTCATCTTCGTTTCCTTAGAAGGCAACTGGTTATTCAACCCTTTTCGTTGTCTTTTTTTTTTCTTCGGTGATCTTGTCCAGCTCGGTCGGGTCCATTCTCATGAAGCTGGACATTTCCCAAATGTGTTGATGGTCAGTCTTCTTTGAACCTTAAGTGCGTTCGCGTACTCGTCGCGATTTTGAAATCTTCGCTACGAAAAGACAATAGTTGACTTTAGTTTAATTAAAGTTTTTGTTTTTGTTATTTGAAGTTTTTGTTGTTGATTTTTTGAACCTTGTTTGCAGTCGTTGAACTTTTCTTTAATAAATAAAGTGTTGATTTTGTGGTGGAGTTTGTTAAGTGTAATTAAAGAAATTAATTGTTTTATAATAAAAGAGCTTTTAAGCTTAGTGAGCTTAAAATAATTGCCAAATTTAGTGCAGCGTTCACCAACCATATACTCGCGAGTAAAAAGAGCTTTGATCGATACGAGTGATAGCAGTTGTAGAATTCCAAAGCTTTAAAGCTCTGGAACGACTTTGGTGAACCCTGCTTTACTGACAGTTCGAGTGTTACTAACTTTTTTACTGTTTAAAAAGTTATAAAGTGGAAGAAATCTTACTTCACAAAAAAGCTTTTAAAGGAAAAAGCTTAAAAAAGCTTAACAAATTTCATAATTTACTTAAACTTGTTCACAGTTTTGTTTTGCTCTGATCCTGCCTATCTACCGTTAAAATATTATAAATTAAAAAAACTTTCATACATACACAAAAAAAAACAAATTTTTTCAATGCACAATTTACAAATTTGGACAATGCTCTGAATAAAAGCCTTTCATAAGGCAAAGGTGGCCATCTGAAAATCATATTACCAATTTAAAACCATACATAACGCAATACTTAAAAGAAACCAACAAAATGGATACCACACACGAAGAAACACAAAGCTCAAAGGACATAAAAGCTTCATATGAATTACAATATGCCGTACAAGCAATGCAATATCAGCAGCAGCAACAACAGCAACCTCAACATCGACATCATATGTCGCCTCAGGAAAGCTCTTTGGGTCGTAAGCGTAAGTTGTACGCCATCGAAGAGCAAGCTGAAAGCTCATTTCAGGCCAAAGCGGCACCTGATGCGGCCTATGATGCCGACGTTGATGATGATGTTCCCGTTGGAGGACCTGTTAAGCCACTGATCATTAAATTGCACAAGAACCCAAGCGAGCGCGACTATATTTATGAGGTGAGTTCAGGACTATAACTTTTTTCTATACAAAACTAAGTACAATTACAATATAATAAATATAAAAACCAATTCCTCAAAAAGCTTTTCCAACCTTGGGCTTTGAAAACATACGGCGATCAAGCAAAAACCAAAACAATAACTTTACGCAAAAAGGGGCGCATTTTGAAAGCTCTGGAGGGCAAAGAGCACAGCAGACCGGACAGCTCGAAGTTTCGGTTTTGGGTCAAGATGAAAGGTAAGCTTCAAATATATTGAAAAAAAAAACTTCCAAGCGGTATTAAAATGGTTCCCCTCCCGCTTTGTAAAGGTTTTTCCACCAAGCGCCCTGAAGGCTTCGAAGAGGCCCCTGGCAGTCAACGACTTTCGAAACCATTGCCCCCGCATGCGGTACTGTCCGACAGTCCGAGCGATGTGGATTTGTTTGTGGCCTCCACAAGCAAGGTACTTACTTTTTTCTATATTAATACGAGAAGCACACCGTCAAGTGCCCTAAAACGTTTTTGTTAAAGAAATTTCTTCTCTCGCAGGACTTTGGCAAACGAACCTACCGCAAGGTGGCCGTCGTTGAGGAATTCTTCGACATTATTTACAATGTCCACATGGAGTTGGGCGGTCGGAGTGGCATGCATGCTGGACAAAAGCGCACATATCGCATTGTGAGTCGAAAGTAGTGTACAGAAAGTTGGAATGAAATCAAGCCAGTCATGGAAGATATTTCCAATCAGTTAGTCCCTTTTCTAATCTCATAAACTTTTATCTTATTTATTAGATCACCGAAACCTACGCCTTTCTACCACGTGAGGCTGTCACACGTTTCCTGTCGACCTGTCCGGAATGCAAGAAAAATCTGCGTCCCTCTTCGCCTGCAGCCTCGTCTACCGGTCCCAAGGAAGAATTGCCCAACGAAAGCTCATCCGAATTCGATGTGCTCAACTATTCGTCGCACACAGAAAGCTCCCTGGAAGCGGGACCCACCACAAAATCCACAACCAAACCACTGCCACCACCCCAACAGTCAATCAGTGAAACAGCAGGGGCGGCCAAGAAACGCCGCAACTCAAATCCCGATGAACGTTCGAAGGCCGAGCGGGCATCTCAGTTGGAAGCTCAGGTTGAGCCTGCCTTTGTGGGGGCTCCCGAGCAGCAGCCAACTTTGATGCCGCGACGCTATTCAAGTCCCACACAAACACAGACCGCACCCAAAACACAGACATACGAGCACAAGCAACAACAACAATTGCCAGCGAGTGTGCCGAAAATTCGTATCAATCCGCATCTGCAGCGTCCCCTGACACCGCCTCTTTTGGTGCGCGAACCGGTTACCGCCGCGCCCTATTCCTACCATCCGCTTTGCTTCGACATCAATGCCTTGAAGTCGCGCGACAGTCTCTTTCGCTACTACGAGTTCATGCGTCGTTTCTATGCAGGCGGTTTGGTACAGCCATTGACAGTCCCAACAACAACAGCAGCACAACAACTACCGGTTTTGACACCGCCCCTTTATGGCAGTGACATTTTGCAGGGCTTACGTTTTCCCCAAACAGCACCAACACAAACAAGTGCCATGCCCACCGCCTCCGAGCAAATATTGACAGAAGCTTCGAAAAAAGAAGAAATAATTGAAATCATAGACGATGAAAGTACGGCAATCGAACAGACTTCGAAGAAATTCAAAAGCTCAAGCGAAAGGCTAAAGAGCTTCAAAGCTCTAAGCCCACCCATACGCTCAGACAAAGACTTCACTACGCTCTCTTCGGGCATACAGAAACAATTCAAGAGCTCTCCAGCTAACTTGGAGAGCTCCAAACCACTCCATGAACCACTCTCGCTGGCAATTACCGATCTACCCACAAAAACCCCCACACCCACTCTCTCCCTACCCCAAACCAGTGCAATTAATCTCTCCAAACCATTACTTCATTTCAGAACGAAATCAAATAGCACGCCTCCACCACCGGCTGCATCGCCCGCGGCCACTTCGACACCCACGATTAAGTTTGAAACTGCAACTACACCGAAATCTTTGACCGAATTGCGCATACCGCAAATACGTTCATCGAACGTGGCTGTCACGGGCGCTTTGCCGCCCTTGGACCTGGAGCGTTTGAAGCCCATCACTTCCACCTATTTGCAATTGACGCGCAGCATGGGCCTGAGCGATGAAGACGCTCTGCGTTTCGATAACTTGGTGAGTAAAGATTTCAACTATTCGCTCTAGTTTCAGCGAGTGCAGGCGGAAATTATCAATGTTATCGAAGACTTGGGCAAAGAGGGACTATTTTTTTTTGTTTATCTTATAATGTTTATGTTTTTAAGCACGTTTTAGGATACAATTATAACGGGGTTGTTGTATCCGTTAAAGGGTATACCTTTTCACATACACTGAGAGAAATATTTTAATATTGAAAGATTTGGTTTTTAAAAGAGAGCTTTGAACAGATTTTCATTCAGTCATTCAATTTTAAAACACTGCACTAAAATCTAATTTTAAAGTAAACTCGTTTAATTTGAACAATTTTTTTTAAATTGAAAGCAAACATTTTTAAATTGAATGCATTTGTTTTAATATTTGATAAATTTGCTTTCAAATTGGTGTTTAGCACAATGTTTTAAAATTAATTGGCTGCGTTTAAAAATTTATTTTTAACGCATGTGTTTTAAAATTAAACAAATTACCGTAACCTTTATTTTTAAAAACAATGCACTACATTTTTCTTTCAGTGTACAGAAACACCGCTTACATTTTTTAAATATTTACCAGACAACTTTAAAAAATATTTTTTATTTTCAAACCATTATAATGCTTAAACCATTCTATTACGTTTTCCATTTAAGTTTATACAACTATTGAAAAATGTTGACTGTTAATTTCAATACATTCGATACCAATAAATCGAACAGTTTCTGCTAATAGTAACAAATATGTTAACAAAATATTAACCTCAAGGCGCGAATCATGTCGATGCCCCACGTAATAAGAAGGCATGGGCTCAGACTTGCTCCACTGTTATTCCTGATTATTTCAAATATTGTTTTTTTTGTTATTTTTTGACAACTTTTATTGAATTGTTTTTTTTTACCTAACTTTTTGTTTATTTTTTTGCAATATCGCTTTTTATACGCGTACAAATAGGCAATGGATGTATTTTTTTATTTATTTATTCCATAATTATAATTTTATTGAAATGCATTTAGTCATTATTGTAACACAATTTTTAACTAATCTAGTTCTTCTTTTCTATGTCATGCTTGGCTTAAAACTCTATCGCATTACAAAACCGCAAATATTAAATGAGGAAAAATCAACTTAAATCCAAAAAAAAAAAACTGTATACACACAACGCAGATTTCAGCAGATAAAAACACAAAAACACCAAAACACCGCCGCAATAAACTTTAGCAAGTTTAGAAGCTTTTTTTGTTATTGTTGTTATTGATTACGCTTTTTAGTTGTTATTTAATGTTTTTTTTGTTGATAATTTTACTGCTTGTACTTGGAAAGCATTTTGTTTTCAAATGATATTTTATTTACAATTTTTATTTCGTTTCTTTTTTTTCTTTTTCATATTTTTTAATATTTTTTCTTTTTGCTTTTTTATACCATACAGCTGAGTTTTTAAATAAAATAAATATTTAATCAATCATCACTTAAATGCTTTGAGAATATATATTTTTTTCTGTATTTTGAATTTTATAAATTAGTTAAATGCTTTTATTTTGATAACAAAATTGAATAAAAGAAATTTTTAAATTAAATAAAAAAAAATCGTATAATTTTAGAATTACAAAATGTTGTAGTTTGTATTTGGCGAGTTGGTAATTAGCTTTTCAGATGATATCCAGCATTTCCTTGTTGGTAAGTACTTAAATTTTAAGTATTTTTTAGAGCCCCATGATAATCTTCCAAGATGTGTCATTTGATTTATCAAATCTATTTCAGAATGCATTGACATAACATTTGACAGGATATGATTGATTTATGAATATATCAGTCTGAAAAATTTTAGTATTTGAATAAAAGTAGTGCCATAAAAGATAGATTTTCTACAATACAATTCTACAGCAAAAAAAAACATTTTACGAGTAATTCGACGATTTTTTAATAGAATTTAAAGAAAAATTTACTAGGACCACGAAAAATCACCGAAATATAAATGAAAAATTACCCAAAACAAAGGGCAAAACTTAATTTTTAATTGGCACATTTTCCATTTAAGCTCCGTTTGATTTTTCATAAGTTGGTAACGAAAATTCGTGCTATGAAAAATCGGACAAGCAAATAATGAAAAATTTATCAAAATTTAATGGAAAAAAATTAAGTATTTCCAATCTAAGATTTTTAAAGGAAAATAAAGTTAAAATAAAGCTAAGGTCTTATGATTGCACTCAATGTGACAATCTGTTCGATCTCTTTGGTTGGTGAACCGGTCTCTATGGTGGGTGCTTTTGTGGCTTAATACCTTCTGCTCAATTGTGTTCACACGAAGGCTACGATTTTGTTTTAAATTGCATGGGTACTTTTCATAAAAAGGACATGAAATGGGTGAGTGGATGAAGGAAAATTTTTGAAAATTTATATTTTTGCTGAATCTTATTTATATGGGTCAAAACTATATGACCCAGAATTCAGTCAAATATAACGGCTTCCTTCACACACCCCTTCATATATTGGAATAAAAAAAATCTCTTGGTCATTTTCGTGAAGCTCCATCCACGAAAAATTTAATTTCGGTCAACATTTTTGTATGAGTTTTGATATGAAAAATTTCAGTAGGCATTTATGCCAAAAGCGGAACATAATTGTGATATATTGTAAATATTTCGGTAAATTCAAATATATATTTGACTTTTTGGAATATCTTTAATACACCTTACGACTTTTGGTATAATAATTTCTATTTATTCTATAAGTAGTACACATTTTATACCAAACTTATGTTATGTGTATATATTTTGTATCAAGAACTGGTACACATACCTCTTAAAATGTCCACTGAGATGACACACTTTTGCTTGGAGAAATTGTGGGTTAATTTTATTGTGTTGAACAATTGTACATCAAAATCGATTTTTGTCAGTCAAATCAATTAACACTTTACTCTACCCACTTTGAATGAATCATATACCTACTTTTATAATTAAAATAATACTCTCATATATTGAATTTAAATCAAATTACGAGAGGGTCTGCCTTTAAGTAGTAAGGAAACTGTAAATTTCTCCCACAAAATGAAACACTTCTTTAAACATTTTACAGCTCTCCACATTAATATTTATTCAATCAGATATACGTATGTATGAGGCGCTTAATTTCATATTGGATTCAGTCCATGTTTTTCTCAAAATAAGTTTGATGTGAACTCACCCGTAACAAATGCCAAAATACTGAAATCTGCATTGACTCCCAGACTTTTACTATTTGTATTAACTCTTAGTCAATATTGGAAAAAAATTTGGTTTTATGGGCATAATCCCCTATGGAACTGAACTCCCTCATATATTTAAATTCATTTTATGGGTTTCAAATTTGGTTTGTCCATTGGCGAAGCATTTTGGATAATAGAACTCAATAGAAAAGATACGGTCAAAATACGTCCATCATCATCGATGATCGTTTTGACAATTTCACCATTTTTCGATTTAAGATCACTGGCACTTAGGCCTACTTTGGACAGATACTCGTCAATGGGATTGCTCCCCTTCTTCGTGTTATTACTAGTTGTGGGCCGGGGTTTCGGTGTGGGTCTTGGTGTGGGTCTTGGTGTAACAATCGGTGTGGTTTTCCGTGTGGTTATCACCATAGCCTTCGGTGTGGTACTTGCAGGCTTCTCATCTATGAAATGCATTTGATCCAGATCAAAGGACACACTTTCCAATTCAGGATCGATAAGTGATGTAGGTGTTGTCGTCGTAGCCTTATCTGCACTTTCGCTCAAGGGTAGTATGTTTTCAATTTTAGTCACTTTTGTCAGGGGTGGTGCTGGCCCGCCTGCAACCACAGGCCTAAAATCATGGCCATCGTTTGAAGTTTCGAACATGGGCAAATCCTCGATGTTTATAGTTGTCACTGGTTTATTTCTGGTGATAGTTGGCGGTGTCCCAGCAGTGGCTATTGTGGGCCTTTGATTGGCCCATTTGCTTGTTGGTGTCATTTGTGTGGTGGCCTTTAAATATTTCTCCCAATCAAAGGTGGGAAAGTTCGAGGGCTTCACCTCCGGCCAGGTGGATGTGCGATTTATAGTTTGTGTAGTCGAGTGTGGCTTTATCGTATATGTTGTGGTCACCTTGCGGCCATTGTCATCGGTGTAGGTTTTGGTTTCGGTGATGGGATCGCCATTTCCCTTGTATGTTGGTATATTGTTGAAGGTCTCGGTGGGAAATGGTTTCCGCCAAGTGTTGGTGTCCCACGAATTCGGTAATTTTATTTCAGGTTCTTCGGGAAATGAGGGCCAACTATCCGTTTCGGGGAACTTTGGCAGTTTTGCGAATGTGGGCTGCTTGAAAGCTGGCCATGAAGGATTGAATTCCCAATCGTTTGTGGGATCAGATGCATCTGGTGATTGTTGAGTAGTTTGATGGGGTTTGCCCACGAGAGGGGGCAATGTACTGCTGGGGTATGTTCCAATATTCTGTTCCCTTGAATCCTTTACAGTAGGCATACCATGACTGCTCCACTTCCACGTTTTATGCACACTTTGAGTGCTGGGATCCATGTTGGTATTTGTTGCTATTGGTTGTTGATTGTGAGGCTTAAACCAATCGTCCCATGGCGAGTCATCGTCCAGGTTTGTTCCCTTACTTGTAAAAACATCCTTGGAAAAAGTAGTGCCCATGGTGGGTTTTCTTGTGATAACCGTGCGACTGGATATGCCTCCACCCGGCAGAATCTGATAGGTTGTAGATTGTATGTCTCCACTTGGAGTTGTTGTGGTTTTGACCACGGGCTTCTTTGTCTTAAGCAATTCCCTTATTGACTCCCCATCCATGCCTTTGGCTACAGCGGCCGCCTCAATTTGTTCATTAGTAGGCGACAGACTTTCCATGTGAGAGTCATCGAACGTTGGGGCCTTAGGGGGTTCAGCTTTGTGATAAAATGTGGGCAAACTGGACTCGGCACTGTCGTTTTCGATGGTGGTCCATGTGCGCGTGGTCTTGTCACCATTTGAGTTTATAGTCGTTTCGGTGTGACTAATGGTGCGGCTTGAAGCCAACTGTGGAAAGGGATTATTGTTAGAAAGAGCAGTGCTGTGTGTGTGTGTTACCATTTCAACTTACTTCTAAGAAAACAAGTAACCACAAAAGATTCAATATTTTCAAATTAGTTGCCATTTTCTGTGTGTTTTGCTCTTCGTTTCTCTGTGTAATCACTTGTGTTTGCTTTGAATACTAAAAATATACTAAATTCTTCAATTGTCTCAATGCTTCGAAAGTAGGTTTTTAGAAATGTTGCAGTTTTACAAAACAAAAAAAATAATGTTTTGCTTTCAGCTGATAAGCTCTTTTTGAATACCTATTTGGTATACTGAGGGGTTATCAGCGTTTAGTATTGACTACGAATTATATTAAATAATCTAAATTTTTTTCCATGGAAAATCGTCAGCCACTCAGATGATGAATGGGTGTGTGTGTGTGTGTGTGTGTAACATGGGGAATTTTTAGATGATTAGTACCTAATTATGTTTTTATTAATCCAGACACATTTTGTATTTGCCTAATTGTTGTTTACTCCAATAATTCTTGACATTTTTGCAAAAACATTTTCAATGATTCACGTTTCGCCACAAACGAACCGCCCTCCAGAAATCCATCCACCACCGCTTTGAATGCCATCATTTTGGCTGAGTCCAGTGAAGAACGATTCAGTATTAAAAATATGCGTATACCATTGCCAGTGTGTTCCACAAAGGCCTGACTCTGCTCTACGTTGGCGTAGTTCAAAACTTCTTCCACGCCATTTGCCACGAAAATGTCATTGAATTCGTTGGATGACAATTTGGTTTCTTCGAGATCATATTCGAAAATATCTTCATAAGAGTCAAAAAACTACGGAAAATATTAAAAATAAAAAATGGGAAAAAAAAAATTTAATATTTTCCTAGTGACTACCTACCTCTACCACAAATCGATCAAATGTGTCAACTTTCTCATAGAAATCTTCCATTTCCAGAAATGCATCCATTTCGTTGATGATCCGTTTGATTTGTGTGGTTCTCAAACTTTTGGGCAGATCACCCAGTAGCTTGTAGAAAAACTTCTGCTGTACACTGTAAACATTGTCAATGTAAATTGAACTTTGAGCCTCGAAGAATTCGGACAAGTCCGCCGTAGAGGTTAGATTCTCCACATTTTCTATAAAATTTTGTTCGCTGGCATTGAAAACGGCACTGCTTTTGTTGCTGGGCAACTATTTACAAACAAAAATTATTTCTGTGTGTGAATGAAATTTAATTATTTTTCTCTAACTGACCTTTGCGAATAATAATAAAATGGCAAGTAGTGCAAAAAATATATATTGCTTCATTTTCATTTAAAAAAAATGCGTTTCACTAATAAACAACACGTTGCAGTTCTTAAATTTAAAATTTCAAACTGAAAATTAAATTTAAAAACAAAAAATATTTGGTCTGTTTGGTTTTTGCAAAATCTCTTTGCACACGCAAATTTGTTATCAATTGAGGTAGACAAAAGGTCAAATTCTTGAGAATTGTAGGCTTAGATCAGTAAGGTGACAAGTCCAAATTGATGTATTCACCAGAGCACCAGTAATGGTGACATTTTGGTAGATTTTTATTAAAAGCAGTTGAGTTTTGTATGGGACATAAAATATCAAATGAAGATCCGTTCAACAGGTCTATTTGGTTTCAACCTCGTAACCGTGGAAGCAGTTTTGAACTATGCCAACGTAGAGCAGAAGCAGGCCTTTGTGGAATACGCTGGTATAATTTGATGCCCTATACCTCATGAGTTATATTCATTTTGGTCTGATATTTCTAACACCAAGAGGGAGGCGTGATAGGTACGGAAAAGAATATATATTTTTCATCAGCATCACCTCTTGAGTCGATTAAGCCATGTCCGTCTGTCTGTCATTCTGTCTTTTTTATTTGGTAAAAAGTGATGTCGGGAACGAAATGGAATTGAACCGGAACAAAATGGAATATTTATCGATAATTTCCATTTCGTTATTTTCATTTATCTTGATAAATACTTAACCGATTTGGACATCTCCGTGGCTTGTATTGGATTGGAAATGATTTCGGGAACGAAATGGATATAGAATCAAATAGAATTAGACCGGAGCTGTGTCGGTTAAAATCATCACAACTTTCGTCGATTTCACCCGATTTTGCTCGTTGGAAAGATAATAAAATTTCTCAAATGACTGCATATCCAAATTTTAAATTTATTCATTTATTTAAACGTAGATATAATGCAGATTTCAAATTGTAGATTTCGGTGCTAAAACACGAACTTTGATGTCTACTGGCTAGCATTTCCCATACGAATCCATTGTCGTCAGTCTAGTCTGTACTTGGATTATAATTTTAGCTCACTTGTAGTACATTGACCTATCAGAAGAAAGTTTGAGTTCAAGTTTAACTTCTTTCATTAGGGTTTCGATTTTCTGTTTTTTAATTCAAAAAGTTTATTCCAAAAATGTCATATGGCCGAGTCCTTCACACAAAAGTTAAAAAATTTAATTTCAAATATTTTAATAAAAATTTTTTTTTCTTTTTAATCTCTAAAAAAGACACATCACTCTATACCATATCCCCTACATAGTCCTCCCTCCCCGCCCCACTGTGACCATTTTCCGCACATTTGCAAAAATATGATTTCCATATTTGCGGTACATTCTGTGAAATGCTCTTTTTTATTATTATTTTTGGAGCGAATATTTATATATACCTACCGCTCTAAAAAATAAAAGTTATGCGTGGACATGACAACAGACGAAAAAAAGTAGTAATAAAAAATATTTTATATAACAATCTAAAAAAATAATAGTCGGGTACATAAATAAAGGCAAAGGATGCAGGAAACAGATTTCGAAATGGGCTCCCTGCTCCGTTTCGATCCACTTTTTTTGCGCTTCTTGCGTCAGGATTGTTGAGTAACTAAACAAACGGTCCCCTGGATAGCAAAAAAGGGTAAAATTTTGAGCGAAAAGGAAAAATTAAACCTTCACTTTTAGTCCACATCAAACTGAATGAGCAGTCGGAAGAGTTGGTAGCAATATAAGTTTGGTTGCATGAGAAGGGACACAAAAGTTCCACCAGGAGTGGAAAAAAGTTGAAGATGCTTAAGTACGACACTGTGAGTTGGTAAGGAAGGCAAAATAAAAAAAAAGGTTAGACAATGAAAAAGAACCAGTGCCTTGCCGGCATTTAATGAGCAACAAAAGGTGGCTTTTCGCAGACGGATTAGCAAATGTGGTGTGAAAGCCCCTGACCACCCGTTGTAAAAAGGGACATAAATTGGAATTTGATAGACGCTTGGTGTTAGAAAGCCGAAAATGTTGCGTGTGTCAAAGGAAAAAATTATTGAGTCCAGGAAGGAGTTACGGAGGAGCAGGAATTCTGTTGGGAGAAACTTGGTTAGCGCATTTATGTGAAGGCTAACTTGGCCTTAATTTAATCTGTACTGTAACCTGAAGAGGTTGTAAGTTGGCTACTGAAACAAAACGCTTATTACACTTACTAACTCATTTAACAAAAAACAAGACGCTTTACAAAAACTCAACCGACTTCAATTAACTGCAGTCGCATGCAAGCCCACCAATCCCAATTAACCACAAAAAAAACTACAATTTACCCGTGAAAAAAATACATACAATAAAATGAAACACATAAAACTGGGCAGGGCAATCATACTAAAAGCTCAAACTAGACTGTTTTACTCACACCTAGCGAAGCAATACTTGCACGTACTTGCACTGCTGCCTGTGCTACCTTCACATGAGACATAATCCGAAATAGTTACTGTATAGTTAGCCCACATGCCACAGTATATTTGTATAGACACCCCACTGCCCTTAAGGGGCATTGCGTAGAAGTAAAAAATTCAAAAAAAAAAAAAGAGCACCAAAAAAAATACGAAGCCTCGCGTGAAATGTCGAGGATTGCTATGGTGCGCACAATTTGAATTTGACTTTGGCGTCTACGCTTAGCCTGTGTGAGGTCTGCCTGTGAAATTGTTTTGTTCGTTGGGTGTGTGTGCTTTTTTTTTCTTCTTCATCTCCTGGCTAGTGGGTATAAGGCTGAGAGGGAGGGTCACAACACCTCCACTTGACCGGGTGGGCGGTGTTGGTTGGTTGGCTCCCTTAAGGGTTTGGCGCTTTACAAAAAAAAAAGCAAGAAGTATACTTACTTGGCGCCTTAACTGCCGCCACCAGTTAGTGTAATGGAGGACATGGCAGGACAACAACAACAATGCCCACCTATAGCCTAGACGAGGTTTTCAAAATGTGAAATGATGACTACTGATGGTACCTTTTTACATTTGAGTAATTTCATGTGTGTGACTCGGGCTTGAGTAAAAAGTGACTGACGGAGTCCTTTTTGGGGGGCAGTAAATGTGCTCATAGGTATAGTGTGGAAGGTGGAATTTTAATTGCATTTTGAATTATTTTACAAGTCACCATACGCTAGAAAGGACAAACTGTCTAAAGGGTAAAAAATTCGAGTTGAGCTATTCTAAAGTGAGTTTATGTGACTATGACTTCGATGCCATAATCCACCATCAAAAGATCTCCTTTACCTTCTTGAATTGAAAAAAAGATTAAAATTGTATTTTCACAAAATGAGAAGCCCAAAAACAAATTAAATTTGAATTCACGCGCCTTTTTAATCCTTTGAAATAAAAGGAGGAAATTTTACCCACACCCTCTTAACCAAATAGAACCAAGCCGTTGGCCCCCACGACACACCATTTGTCTCCCCCACCACTGCCGTAACTTTTCCTACGTATCTAACGTTCCACATTTCGGACGCAACATGGGTCGGGCACTTCTTCATTAATTTTCACAGCGGCACACAAACAAAAACTTTCAACGTTCGACGCCGCTAATGGGAACGTAGAACGTAGTGGCGCGTTGCGTTGGTTGAGAGGGCGTCCATTGTGGGTGTACGTAGGGTGCATGGGCTATGTGCCAACTCGAAATGGGAAAAGGACAAAGTTTTTTTCAGACTTCAGTTTTTTCTCATCTTCTTCTTTTTCTTTTTGTTCTTATTATTATTTCCTTTTTCAGCAATTTTTTTTCCCTCTTCTGTTCGTTGCCAACGGACTTATTTTTATCGTAGTATTTACTTTAGCCAGAGACCCTTTTTGTTGTTGTTGTAGCTTCCTAAAAGCGGGGGAAAAATGAACATTTTTGCAAAAAGCGTAGCACAACAACAACAACGATAACAACCACACCCACGGTAACGCCAGGATACTCCAATCCGTACGGACACATGAAAAGGGTGCTTCAGCGACAGACAACAGTTAGTTGCCCCGTTTCGTTGAAGACGAAGTAGAAAAAAAAAATAACGGAAAAATTGCTATTTTGATGAAAGGCAAGGCAGGCAAGGGCTTGAGGTACGAAGACCATTCGAAGACGTTTCGTTGCTCAGGACTGGAGGTTGGGGGTGGTGTGTTCAGTGTACTGTGTACTGTGTGTGTGTGTGTGTTTGCTTTCCTAATGAATTTCAACCGGTCTAGAGAAATATGGAGAAAGAAAGAAAAAAGGGTGCTCTGCTCTATAGAAAAATTGGAGAAAATGTTGAAAAACAATTAATACCTTGTAGAAGTTTGAGCAGCAGCAGCAGCAGCAGCAGCAGTGGTAGTGGTAATAGCAAAAAGAAGCGGCAAAAATTCGACGATGAAAGGAAGTGTACTTCCCTGTTCCGTTTCTTTTGCGTTCTTTCCGGTACGCTGCCAGTCGAACTGTCCGTCCATATCTCTGTCTGCATCCGTCTGTCCGTCTATCAAAGGGCGGGATGGCATTATGGTGCTATTGTAGCAAAGGCATTTGCTAAGGATAATCATAATTGCTGTGCTTCAGCGCAAATTGCAATTTCTCTGTTTATTAGAATTTTATTGTCTGATCCCAGAAGTGAGTAGTGAGTGTGTATCCTTAAAGACCAGCCGAGTGCGTGTACTTTTTTTGCTGCTGGTTTTTCGGGCTACTCTGGGAGATTGGGGGTTTCCTCTTTAATTTGTCATTTTCTTACAATGTTGGATTTGGGTTTTTTTTTTTTGGTAAAAGGTAGCAGCAATTACGTTTTTCCATTTTTAATTAAAAATTTCCTTCGTTTCATTTTGCTTTTTTTTTTTGTATTTCGGAATTAGCTTAAATTGAGGATTGATTGTTGTAGATTTATGTCTTTTTAAAGCTTTTTTGGTATGCGTTGGAATTTTATATAAAAACAATGAGTCTGCAAGTTGATATTATTTATACATCTTTACAATTATTGAGTTTGATACATTGCATCTGGTAGGGTAGGGTTACCAGACGTACTTTTTGAAAGAGTACAGTACTCTTATTCAGGGTCCAGTTTGCGAAAGTCACAGAATCGATAGTTGAAACCGACATAACCAAACTATAGTTCAAATTTAGTTCGAGTGAGCCGATTGTGTGAAAACGTCGAAAATTTAGTGAAATCGACGATTTCGTTCACTATCGGCTTACGCAAGCCGGCCCCAGGTCTTCCTCTATCTCTCACTCTTTTCTAAATGCACTATTAAGCAGGGACTGGAACCGAAACGAATGTCGGTTCCGGCTTCTCAGATTTATAAATATATCGGAATCGGATCCGGTTCTTAGATTTTAAACATCTCGATTTTGGTTTCTGGACATTCCAAAATATTGGTTTTGGTTCCGTGAATTGAAACGGTTCCGGGATCTATTCCGGAACTGGTTCTTTTTATATTGTTTAACTTTTTTGGAAAATTTTGTTTTGCTTTTTAAAAATGAAGTAGCGAGGAGTTTGGGACCCCCTGAATACTGTGCTCTTTTTTACTCCATAGAATCTGGTAACCCTCTACGTGAGTCTGTGGATTCCCTTATGACTCAGGAACTACTTCACCGATTTTGATGGAACATGAAACGCTAGAACGTTGCTAATTTCATTGGTCTCCCATCTTTACTTATATAAAATTCTTTGTGAGTTTGTGGGTGTGTATGCTTGTATGCATGTTTGTTCCCTTATAACGCAAGAAATACTTGACCGATTTTACCGATTGAAACACATATCAAAATGTAGGCAATTTCGACATAGGCTATATGCCATTTCATTAACTTGGGGCATTCGAGGTGGGCGTGGCAAATATTATTCCAAAACGCTATAATTCATGCAGTGTTGAACCGATTTCGCTGAAATTTTATATGTGGTTTTTGGTAATGAATGGGTAACATGTTGATTCTGAAAATTGTTCGGCCGCCCATTGCCACGCCTTATAATTTTTAAAGCTCTGTAACTCGGGCCCTATTCAAGGTATTTAGCTGAAATTTTGGAATTGGTGCTGGGTGGTGAATGGTGAATGGGCAAAGGGATGACTGGCAAAATCTATTTTTATTTCAGTTGCATAAATAATACATAGAACATTTATACATTTCCGTGAAAATACAAAATTATTGCGAGCGAAGCTGTGGGTATAAGCTAGTAAGTTTTAAAAGAATGTGAATACACTGAAAGAAAAAACATGTTTTAAAATTAAACATTTTTTTTCAATTTGCATTTTAAAGCATCGTTTTTTCTGCGGAACATTTATGTTTTCATTTTTTAAACATTTCAATTTCAATCGTCTTGCTCTTTCGTTAGTCGTTTGAAATTGATAATATTGTTGTTCTTTTCTATTTCAAAAAATCATAGTATATTTCAGTAAATCAAAGCATAGTTTTAGGGCGTTTTTTTTAAAAATTCAAAGTACAACATATGTATATATAATACATTTAGACGCTATCCAAACTCGGAAGGCGTGGGTTCGAATCGTGGTCTCGAATTTGAGAAAATAAAAAGTTAACTAAATATAAATAAATAAAATAATTGCAAACAAAACAAATTTTTTACTAAAAAAAAATTTTGTTTTTTTGAAAAAAATGTTTTATAATTGAACATTTGCGTTTTAATATTCGTTTTTAGCACACGTGTTTTATAATTGAACAAATCTGTACAAAGATCTGTTTTAAAAACAAAATCGTTCAATTTTAAAACATTTTCGTTTAACATTTTCGTTTAATTTTGCAAATTTGACTACATTAGTTGTCCGGAATTGGTGAACATGGACGAACGTTCCATCGTTGGTCTCGCAGTATTTACGTTTCATAAATATTTAGATTTAGGCAGGAGAAGCGTGTCTTTGAAAGGTCATTTCTGTTTGAAATGTGTATCTAAATGAAATAGCCACTCAAGCTATTCTAACCCCACTTTTAAATCCTTCCCTCGGCTTAAATCGATAAAAACCTCTCTACACTCACCCTCACTTAGGGTTGCCACACGGTCTGGCTTCGTCTGGATTGTCCAGACTTTTTGCCTTTTGTCCAGAGTCCAGTTTTTCAATAATTTGTCCAGATAAAATTTCTCTGATATTTCTTAGTAAACAAATAAAATAATTCAGAAAACCCAATGGAATAAAAACGTTTTCGTATTTATTATAAAGATAAAGTTTTCTGTCAAATATTTTAATTTTTTCAATTACTGCGAATGAGTTTTTAGCCATTTAAATAACTTTTACCCTAAGGAAAGAAGTAGAATGATGGCTGATTTCATAAAAAGACAATATCCTCTTAAGTAATTGAGCATGAATTGAATAAGACTGTATACGTCACTCTAAACATTTTACGAAGAGTCTTCTGAAACATTTATGGAACCACAACCCATCATTTTTTTTTAAAAAGGAGACCATTTTGAAATTTAGTTTTGACTTAAGGGTTTGTTGCTTTTGACCATATAATTATAAGACTAAACTATAATGAAAACTCTAAAGAGTTCTACACACTTTTAAAAATAGAAAAGGCCAGGAAATTGTTACAAGCGGCCCTTTACTACAAAATATTTGTGGCATTGTACTGTTTTTAAACTGAAGTTGTAAAGCTTTCAAAATCTTTCAAAACTGAGAAAAAACAAATTTACAGGTCTATTCTGGCGCGTAACAAAGACGGTTACAAACTTCTAACCGCGCCAGAATAGATCTGTAAAGGGGTTTTTTCAGGGACATAACTATTATAAGTTTTATCACAAAAAAGTTGCACTATAACTATTAAACTACAAATATTTTCAAACCATAATAGTTATCGGCAATGGAAAAAATATAAATTGTAGTTTAATAGTTATAGTACCACTTTTAAAATAATTCCTTAAATCATGGCCATTTTTTCGTTTTAAAAAATATGAATGTTATTTATTTTGGGTCCCTGGTTTTTTTTTTAACAAAAAGCTATCTAATTTAATTGTTTTTTTTTATGTAAGGATTTACCAATGTATATCCTTGCATAATGCTATTCAATCATTACTTTACTATTTCTTAAAAGTATGTCATTAAAAGAAGAAAAAAATGTTACGACTTTTTCTTTGAATGTCCAGTTGAAAACGGAAAAGTCCAGATATTTTTTTTCATAATCCAAACCAAGATCATTTTGCATGTGGCAACCCTACCCTCACTAATACATTATAGGGTGATTAATATTTTCCCACCGGTCCACCGATTAAATGTGCAACACATACAAACGCCTCAATAATTCATTAAATTTGATTGATTCTTTTAAAAAAAAATTAAACCCACCCCAATTGCCCTACTACGTTTACTATTACTACCGAACAGCTGATTTGCCAAATAGACTACACCCACCACTCTCCCACACACCGGCACACACACACACACACCGCCATATGCGTAATATCAATTCAAGAAATAACCGTTACGTAGAAAAAACAGCTGATTGCATACAAAATCGTGCGTTTTCAGCAATTTCCAGTTTTATTCTTCTTGTTCTAAACTTTTTTTGTTGGATTTTTTTTTGGGTAACAAAAGAAATGTGAAATGAAAAAAAACCACGTTGTTTACACTCTCACAAGTCGTCGCCGCCAACGAAAACATACAGAAAGTTTTTCAATTTGCCACACTTTCACACGCGCGCAACGAACGCGCTGAGCTCTCAGTGCAATGCGTTTGAAAGCATCCTTGCACACACACACACACACACACACACACAAACGCTCGCATAGCAAAAAGGAAACGGTTTCAAAGCAGTGAGCGCGAGTTCGAGTAAGAGAAAGAAAGAGCGGCGACGGAGAGTAAGTTCGGCTCGCTCATATGCAAGGACACATTGAGAATGAGTGAGTGAGGAGTGCAAGGAGCGTGCCTACACATGCAAAACTGCCATACAACTGTCAGACTGGGTGGTTTGACAGTTTTCCTTTTAATACGCTTATTCGTAAATTGATAACTTTTTGTTTTGTTTATTTGCTTGTTGTGTGTGTGTTGTTTGATTCGAGTTTTTTTGTAATTTACATTTTTTGGTTGTTTTTTTTTGCTTAGTTGGAATAGAGAGAAAGAACACCGAAGAAGAAGCGGCAGCAGTGGAAGGTGAGCGAGCGCAAATTGACCTTATTTTGGCGCACTACGTGCTTTTCTCTCCGACTCACTCTACCGTTGAGTTTCTTGCCTCGACAGTTTGTATGAATGGCGCCCACTTTCTTTTTTGATATTTATGAGGAATTTTTTGTAGTTTTTTTTGTCCCGTTAGCAAGGTCCTTGACAGGTGTGTAGTTGGGTTCAATTAAATTCCGTTTCATTTGTCCAATCCGTTTATTTGATTAGCTTCTCATGCTCGCTTGGTCAGTTGTCAAATGTTTGACATCTTATTCGGTTGTGAGTGCATGTCAATTGAAGTCATGTCTCATGCTTGTTAACAGTGGGTGGGGTGGTATGGTGGGTGGGTGGCGATGGTGTATGTCTTTGATTTTTTTATTTCCTTTTTTGTTGTTGTTGTTTTTTTTTTTTACCTTTTTTTGAGCAAACTTTCACACCAGCTGAGCGCATTGAAGTCTGGTGCGAGTCTGGATTAACAGACATTGTCGTTGTTGTTGTTGTTGTTGTGTTGCTTTTGTTATTGTTTTTGTGCTCTCTTCTAAATTGGTTTTTAAATGACATCACTTGAGAGGCCCTGGCGAGAGGAGGAGGTCTTTTTTTCGTATCTTTCCTTTGGCCCAGGTGTGAGGATAATACGATTTTAATTTGATTTAATTGGAATTGTTTTTGTTGTTGTGGCGGAAGATTTTTTTTGGGGGATTGGCTGAAAGATGATATGAGGATTAAAAAAAATGTAAGGACATTTTTGAAAAGGGAAAGAAAATCAGAAGGGTATGGAATTTTGTCATGTAGCTAGTACAAATTTTGTTTCATTATGAGTTGTTAAATGTTTACTTTAAATCGTTTACGTTATTCGATAGCTTTAGCTTATTACCATGGTGTCCAGTTTGAGCACCTACAAGGGCCAATATTGAAGAGAAAAAATGCAACTGGTTTCTATTTGATCTCTAAATGCTTCAAGGTATGTCAAAACTTACAATATTTTTAGGGGTATTCACGCCTGCATCGTTGCATAACTAACAGTCCTGCCAACTCACTGCTTTGATGCTCGCCAGTCAGATGTTTCCACATGACAGTGAGTTCAATAATGAAGTAGGAACGGTCACTTATGCATCTGGTGTGTGAAGAACCAAAGAAGCAGGTCCAATAGATATAGCATAATCAGTCGGAGATATAATATCGATACCTTAAATCACAATCATCCTATGTCCGTTTTCATGACAATCGAGTTTTTAGCATTTTTGGATTCCTGAGAAGAAGCTGCATCCGACAGGCTATGGTGGTTTGTAGAAATCGTAATGAAAGTAATTGAAAAATGCGAAAATAAAAATCAATATCCATACAAAGAATACCAACGCCAACTACAATTTACGTCTACAATAAGCAACGTCCATAATAAATCAAGTGTTAATGAGTGCAAAACCGTACTTGGTCCACAATCTGTAGAATTTTTTATAAACTTCACTACTTCATAACAACAACAAATCATGAATATGTTTTCAGTACTAGTGTCAATTCATTTCGAAGCAATAGAAAAATGGCTTATATTTTGACGTAGATTGAAGTTTAAGTGCTGCACGGAATCCAGGTTCTACACAATGTGACCATGTCTTGGCCAAGTCAAGGCAAATTTCGTATCGTTTGGTATCTGAAAACCAAGTTTGTCGGCAACGTCGCACGGAAAATTTATTTTTTTTTATCAATTTTTCACAAAACGTGGAATTGAATATGGTCTTTCTGTCATTCATATGCAGTATCAGTGGGATACACGCAAAAAAAATTCGGAAAATCTAACCGAAAAAGAGGGTTAAAAACGCTCCAACCCTTCAATGTTGTACGTTTAACTGATGTGAGATGGTCAATTTATTGCATCATTTTTTTCACGGTTAAGTAATAAATTTTTCAGTAAATTTGAACTATTTTATGTCGAGTTTTGAAGATTTATTTAAAACATTTTTTTTATTAATACTACCTGCCAACAACGGTTCATGAATTCAGGTTTTTCATACATTTTGAAAAGATGTACGTTGACAACCTTTTTTTCTATGTGGGTAATCTGTAATTCAAGAATTCGTTGATAGCCTATGCGAATTTTAGTGTGAACCTCGGCTTCATTTCCGTTGGCTTACAATTAGCCAAATGCAACTCTGTATGCCTTTGGTTGATGATATGCACGATATGAACATAAGCGGCAAAAAGAAAATTTTGTAGAAAAAGTTTTTTTTCTTTTTATTTTTTAAGATAATTGTCTTTTACAATAAAATTGGCGAATAGTGCTCGAATTTATGGCATTATTTGTCCAACATTCTTTGAATGAAAACTGTCTAAATGACAGCCTTTAGGACAATCACGATTTGTCGTTGCAACACAATTGTAAGGAACATGTTTCCCATTTGGGACGAATCGAGTTCTATTTGATTGAACTTCAGCTCCTAAGGAAAGTTCGGTAGGGCTTTAGTAAAGCCTTCTTCTCATGCCAATGACAATAATTTGAGGTCATTTGAGTTCATTTGATCTGCGTGAGTTCGTATTTTATTAATAAGCCATCCAGTCAGGCCCAGTTATATGTACCGTTGGTTGAACATTATATATTTTAACTGATCCAAGGTGAATAATATTCATCCTCGTAAACTTCACTTCACCTCCTTCCTAACTACAACCATCCATTGAAGCAAATCTGACAAAATTTTCACAACATTGTTTACAATTTATTGCAACACTCTTGCCGAAATAACTTTGCACCGCATCAAAAGCAAAGCACAAAAAAAAAAAAAATTAAAAAGTTCGAAAAAAATTTAAGGTTTTTTTTAAACGAAGCTCTGCCACGGCATTTCTACTTCCGTCCATTTGTTGCGTTTATTTGCTAGTATGTCTATGCGTTCGTTCGGTCGTTCGTCATACAGTCAGCCATGTTTTGTTTGTTGATTTGCATTTCCGCTTGAGTGCACGACGACGACGACGACGACGCCGACGATGTTGGTGCAAACACGACTCAGCGTTTTACGATGACGACAACGTCAACGACGAGGGCATGAACGGAGACGAGTGCGTGTCTGCTTGTGTGGAATCAACAGGTTGTTGTCGCTGCTGTTGCTGCTCTGTTGTCGGCTCCATTTCCATTTCCATTTCCTTTTTCTCCAATTCTTTATATTTTGTCCTTTTACTTTTTGCCCTCTTGTTTGCATACATGCTCGCATTCGTAATTTGTCGTTTTTGGTGTCGCTGTAGTTGTTGTAAATTGTTGTGCTTTTACAGCAGAGTCGTTAGTCATCGTGTACATCATCACAGTTGTCGTTGTCGGCTTGTCGTCGTCGCTGACTTCGTCTTTTCGTCCTTTTTTTTGTTGCTTTGCTTTGCTTTCATCGCACAAGGACGTTAATTGTTTAGCTTTTATTTTCAAAAATGTTGGCGCTGCTGTTGATGTTTGTTGTTTCTTTTTTAAAATATTTTTTTCCTTATTTGCATTTCTTTTTAGCTCCTTTAATCCACGGCTTCGCTCTCTCTCTCTCTCTTCTTTGTGTTCTTATTGAACTGTCAGCTTTTGTGGCACCATGTTGGGCATTCGATGTGTTTGTTAGTGTTGTTGTTTTCCATTTGATAGCCATCATTGTTGATTTTTGTTGATATTATCTCCTTCAAGTGAGGTGCATTGTGCGATATGATGAAGCGATTCACCCTAATTTTGTTGAATGGGTGGTGGTTATGGGGTAATTCGTAAATGAAAATTGTAACCTACAGTTGCAACCATTAATTGGTTAACTTTTTCCTTGGAGCCTTGAATTATCCACCTTATGTCATAGATGGATTTCCGTAATTTTTTCATTTTCTAGGACTTTTCCTTACTCCTTATTACCCGATTGAAGTAGTCCATCCTTAAATGACAATTTTTCATTTTAAATTCGAATTTCTCATACTTTTCACTAATTTACATATACATACATGCACACGTATGTATACAGCGTACGTATATAAAGAAAAGTACTTCATACAATTTGCCATTTACGCATAATTTTTGGGCTGGAAATGCCAACCCCATTTTATGCAAATAATAAGAAATTCGACAAACTATTTGCCAAGGACTTGAAATATCCTTTTTACTAATAGGCACAATCTTCCGAAACTGCACATTGATTATGCTTGTGCGAGTACGAGTGTGTGTGTGCACATTTTCAAATCAAAAGATAAGATTCTCTTGAAAAACATACACACACACTCGAGCCAATACCGAACATCCTTAACGTAAGAAATTGCGTCCGCTTCACCCACAGCTGACCTCCTCAAGCAACAATTATCCTTTTGCGTTGCATTTTGAGTAGAAAATTTTAAATGCAATTTCTGCCAAAACTTTCCTAAATGCACATTACAAGAAAGAGTGTAAGTGTGTGTGTATGATATGAATGTGTATGAGTGTGTGTGTATGATATGAATGTGTATGAGTGTGTGTCTAAAATCTAAAATGTTCAAGAGAAATTTTCCCTGCCTGACAGTGTGTGTGTGTATGTGTGGAAGATTCAGTTATGTGTGTGTATGTGTGAGTGCATTAGAACTTCTTGCAAGGAACTGACCAAAAGATGCTCTGCTTGTTACAAAAACTGGGCGGCTGCAGAGCGGTGGTTGGGTTGCTTAGTTGGTTCTTCACTCAAGCTCCTCGATTTATAAGTACATGTGCCAGTCCACAATACGCACATCAGCATAGAAATACATACACACATGCATATTATGTAATGTACATTTAGAAGAACCACATTAAAGCTCGAGTTTTTTTGCTGTTGTTGTTGTGTGCTTGTATTGCCCAGTGCAGTGCGGTGTGGACTGTACCCGACTGGTTTATACGACAGCAGAACTTTCAAGAAAATCAGGAGGAAAAGGACGATTACTTTTTTTCAAAGGAGGATTTCATTTGAAATTACGTAGTTTTTGTAATTTTGTTTTGAAGAAGAATTGCATTGAACTGATTGATGGTTGAAGGGTAATAAGGGAAATGTTTGAAATTAATTGTATAAAAATACTACTCTACATATCGACTGGTTTCTGAATCAACCTCGTATCGGAATAATGTTAGGCTTCTGGTGCACGAATCCTACTATCATCTTTTCAAAAATAGGAAAGAGGACAATTTTTAGTAAATGTAAAGAATAATCCAAGTGAAACGTAATACATTTCCCGCCTTAAAAGCGTTGTACGTAACTTATGAGGTTTCGAATTTTATAAAAATTTGGATTTTTTTCGATATGCGAGGTGGTGATTTTTATTCGGTAAACACACTCGGTATTCGGTAGGCTGGAGCAAAAGAAACCGATCATATCGTGGGTGGTCAAAAGTTTCGTATTTACTTCAATAGGAAACGCTGTAAATGTTACAAATTCATTCTGATGGGATAAGTCCTTGGGCCTCTGCAACGTGGTTTATGTTTTCAGGACTTTTTTTTTTATCCAGACTTGAAAACTAAAACCGCGTTGCAGAGGCCCAAGGACTTATCCAATCAGAATGCAATTGTAACGATTTTTTAATGATATCATTACGCAACTTTTGAGACCCAGTATGGTCCGATCGGATCAGTTCCAATATTTTATATGTAATGCTTTTTGTTTTTACCAAAACATGAAAACATTAACCGTGTTGCGGAGGGATTAAAAATTATCCGATTGGAACGAAATTTCAAACAAATCTTATAGAAGTCAATACAAAACTTTTGAGACCTTGATCGATTGTGTGATCCTTTCTCAATTTTTTTTTATATTTCTGACCAAAGATCAGAACATTTTAACCTTGTTGAGGGGCACCAGATATTATCCGATCAAAACGATATTTAAGCCCTTTCTTATTGACGTCATAAGAATATGGTTACAGGTTAATTACCCCCAACCACATTCACACATCAATATGATGTATAATGATACTTCGGTGTTCAATGTGATGTATGATTGTGATTGAGGCAAGTGGCACCCCTTTACATCACATTGATTTACTATTTTTCTCTGTGTATTTTTATACAAGTATTGCAATTAAAAATTCCAGAAAATACAAAAACCTTTCGGGATTGAAACCCCTAGTTCGATTAGATTACTTCCCTTTCAGCAAGCCGCATAAATTTATTAAAAAATTACTTACAGATTTGAACAAACTTGTCGATACCTTAAAGCACAACCATCCTATGTCCATCTTCATGAAAATTGAGTTTTTAGCATTTTTGGAATCCTGAGAAGAATCTGCATCAGACAGGCTATAACGGTTAGTGGGAATCGTAATGAAAGTAATTGACAAATGAGGAAATATAAATCAAAACAAAACATACCAATTTCATTTTCATTTTCTAGAGTTTTGAAAAAATTGACATAGGATGGTAGTGCTTTAAGGCTTCGATGTAAAAATGCCTTTTTGCTTACGAATTTAATTTAATTTTTGTTTTTCTATAAAAAAAAGATAATATTGAAAGAGAATAAATAGTTTGATTTCAGCATACGTACAAAGATGCGAATACATATTTTATTTTACTCACCGTGGGTGTGGTAGGGCCAATTCGGAAGACATTTGGGGTAAATCAATGCACATTCATTACATTTGGCCGCTGTGCATTTCCGTTTCCTTCAAGCGACCACCTCGAAAGGTGCACACTCACTCACACACAATTAAATACGCTGCAATTTCGATTTCCTCTCTGACCATTCACCCGTTCGGGGCCCTTCACTTGCAATTGTCCATATTCATTGCGTGCGCTTCATAATTATTTTACAATGCGTCCCCAACAAGTACATAAAGTAGGCCTGTAATGGGGTTTGCTTTAATTTTGCGTACGGCCAAACGTTGGAGGTTCAGTTAGAGGGACAACGCCAGCAAAAGTAGAGAACAGCTACCACATATTTTGCAGTGGTGAGTAGTTGTGGTTGTTGTTGTTGTTGGCATTGTTATTATAATGATTATACCAGTCCCCATACTAGACTTTTCTTTATCAAAGTGGCTGGCACAAATATTAACGCATAAACACACACACACACACACACAGAGGCACTCTTCAGTGTATTATTGCATTTCCGGTGAAGAAGTTTGCTGTGGTTGTATAAAATCGATAAGTAGGGTCATAAGTATTTTCATGTGCTGCATTTGAATGGGCAGGCGGTGTGTATGCGTGTGTGTGTGTGCGTAGTGAAACCTTGGGCAGATATTTAATGACCATCTTAAGAAAATTTTCGTAATATTTTACTTTGCTTTATTTATCTTATGTCGCACAGAGTGCCACACAATGTCGAACATCTTAACAAATTTGCTGAGCCACAAAGGAGCTTGCCGAATCAAAAGAACATCACACACACACACACACACACATGCACACATTCAATTGAACATGAATATCAAAGTACATACGGCAAAGAGCATACATGTGCTGGCTAAGGTTGATTATTGAAATTAAATAGGCAAGTTGGAAGTGCTGCGTCGTTTGCGGCGTAACAAATTTAATTTGCAAGCACGGAAAACATTAAAAGTTTCTCATACCCCAAAAAAATTCAAAAGTTTCACAATTTTTCCATGCCACCCTAGTTTCTACCACCACACGCTCAGCCTCTTCCCCGCTCTCCTCTTTTCTTTGACAGAAGTTTTCTACATTTTCCTCTACTTTTTCTATCAATTTAAATTTTATAAAAGGCTTCTTCCACCTCCCCCTCTAATTTATAATAACACCCCTGCTCAGTAATAGAGCAACCCTTTCGCAAACCACCCCCAATTCGTCTTATGTAATTTTTTTCCTGCCTAAAATTCAAAATTCCTCCTTATTTTAATCACCTGCGTTTACTCAATTCATTGAAATAACCTCTTCTAAGTCTTCTGCTACCCTTCTTCCACGCATCGTCGTCGTCGTTGTCGTTGTCGTCATCATCATCTTGACACAAGCGTACCCAATGTGCCAAACCATTTTCAACCCCCCCCCCCCCATGCCACTATTTTTAAAATGCAAATTTCCCACATTTACCCTGAAAAATTTTCCAAAATTTTCGTTAACTTTTCATGAGAACACCACCAAGCGAAATATTCGTCGAAATAAAAAAAGTAGCTTGAAAAAGGTTTTTATATACATTTTTTTTTGGGACGCGGCGTTTTCATGCTGAAAATTTATTTTTGATTAAGTACAAAACTGAGTAAGGGTTTGGTATCCATATAGCATCGTAGTACTCCTTTGCTACCTCCTTCAACCAGCTTCATTGTCTCGTGTCTGTGTCTTGATGTGAGCGCTCCATAGGACAAGGGTAGCAGCGGCAGCAGCCTCACAGTATAGCAGCGTTTGGTTACTCTGCAACGTTTGTAACCATGGCACAGAGTGCCACTACCCACTCCATGGGTTGTTGCATAGTACACATAGTATAGCTGGCAGTAGTCCTCCTTCTCGTCGAAAGCTGAGAAGGTCGTTCTAGTTCGAGGCGGTCGAAAATCTTCTTCTTCGTGCTATTCCCATATTTGTTCTTGTTGTTGGCAACGTTTGTGGTTTTTTTCTTCTTCTTCTTTTTTTATATATGCTTGAGTATGGGTTTTTTGGGTCCTTGGTACTGTGGCATTCGGGGCTTATGTAATTTCCAACAATCTAATTACTTTTTGACGACCGCTGCGAAGGCGTAGAAGGCACAACAAGATAAGCTGAATTCCATTATTTTTTTCATGTTTGTGTTTCATTATTTTTTTGGGTTCATATTTTTGCTGTGGCTTTTAGCCTTGCTGGTGCTTGAGAAAGGGGCTGTGATGTGTGCTTATTGATTAAAAATATTCGCTTACATGGTACGTGCTCCTTTCATAACTCTATGTAATTTATTGTCCAAAGTGGTGGCCTTTAAGAGGCCACTTGTTGCTCTAACTAGACCACTTCTCATGACGCATGGAGTATTGAAGAACTCTCATGTATGGATAAGTGTAAAAATTAGCATCAATTGATGTGGAATCCGATTGGCAAGCCGGCTTGATACCAAATGAATATTTGAACTTGTAAAACTTTAGCAAATGATGTAAAATCGAAAAAAATGCTTCAAATGGGTTTTTCAAAACTCCTTGCCCTTAATGTACAACCCAACGAAGACTAGTCGTCATACTAGACATTTCCGGAAAGTGTTTGTATTAGGTTACAAATGGATTGGTATATTTGAGTAGATTGATTAAGTTTAACATAACCAAGTGTGGATTTTCTACACTCAAAGAAATAATATGTTTGGAGCACGTGTGCTTCAACTATACTACTTTTGAAAACAAGCCGTTTTAATAAAAGTTGAGATAAGAATAGTCAATAGCTCAAATATGGTGGCGAAATGACAGAACTAACAGAAACACAAAACTTTTGCAGTCGAGCTACCAAAAGTCTTCAAAGTCGACCCTCCAAAAAAGGTGCCCAGCTACTGGCACTGAAAATGAAGCATAAACTTTAGTTTATTAATTTGTATGTGATGATTATTCTTTCAGTGTTCACTCTGACCATTTGAACAGTAACTAATAATTCGTGAGATTTTATTAGCAAAATGAATTCAAATAAGTGAAAAAATGGGTTAAAATTATGTTTCGCTGTCTTCAGCTTCCCCCTCAGAAACGCAGTTTTTGCAAGTGAAATAGCTCCTTTGCATGTTGGCACATTTGAAGTGAACAGCAAGATGTTTTCACGATGTTGCACCAAGGGTGCCAGTAGGTGGGCACTTCTGCTATTCTGACAGAATCTCAGATTCCTCATCCCCATTTCACAATAATATTCCATTGTTTGTCGAAAACGTTAAGAATGAAAAACAAACTAAGAATTAAACTCATGTTTATCCTTTATATTGATGGAAAACTGGAAAATTTAATTAACAAAGATGAACGATTTTAGATCAGCTTCGATTTTTTCGACTACAGCAACACGTGCATATAACTCAATGTTTTATGAAAAGTTAACGATTAATGAGATGACACTTAAGCATTTTGCCGCTGTCATCGCCACGAACGTCAGAACTGATGGGTGCCAGTAGGTGGGCACCGTCCTTTTCTATATATACGACGCTTCCTTTTGGGGTTTACAAATAATATATACTGGGCACTTCTGTGCACAGTTTAAATGTATACTCCATTTTGTTTTCAAGGGTATCATAAACGATCAAAAGGGATATAGTATGGGTAAAAAACAAAATTATTAGTATCCCGGTCCAATATGACGCATACTTGTTTCTATATTCTATGGAAAAACCAATCATTATTATAATTTCCTATTCGATAGTAAATTTTGTATCCCCTAGCACATTAAAAAGTACGAACTTGGGCTGGGCTAGTGTCACACACAAAGAAAATATTTTAGCTGACAATTGGTCACAATGGTCTTCATTGAAATTCAATATTTACTGATCATTGTTAGTTCTTCCAATGACTTCGTAGGAGGCGACCATTTCATCATGATTACCTTCTTCGAATGGAATTTCCCAAAAATCCACAAAGAGCCTTTCTTTTCCATTCTAACCGGTTTCGACATGCTAAATAGTGGGATTTATTTTAAAAGTGACATAAATTTAATCAATGTCACTTTTCTAACTCTACCAATATACATATACCCCACCTCACACAAGGAGCCTCACTCCAACTTGCCACTACCACTACTAGAGCCCGGCCAAGGCTCCTTTCTTTGCCATGGCGTCGGTTCTTTCCTACACTTTGCCTTCGCACAAGACAGAGTTGGTTCTTCGAGCAACTTACCGACCGAAGAAACTGCCACCAACAGGGAACAACGAGAAGAACATCATCAGAACGAGGCACACAGAAACCCAACACTGGCAACGAAAATAATTTTGTTTTTTTTGTGCTTTTTTTTGTTTGCCTGCCTGATTGCGAGCACAAGTCATCGTTAGACATTTGCGCTGAAAACGCGCATAGCAAAAAGGCGAAGGCAAAAGTTTGCCGGTTACCACTGAGTGTCGCCCTGCGACTAGCCCCACCCACTAAACCACTTCAGTACACCATCGGAAGCACACAAGAAAAATAAATAATTTGAATCCTTGTGAGGCAGTGCCAGTAGTGCGTCTTGCCCGTTGGCCCGAGTTTCTGCTTATGAGCACAATTTTGCCTTTGTCGGTTTGGCGGGGGCGGTGCGCCCCCAAAACTCTATAAAAGAACCATTAGAAGCGAACTTTGCGAACGTCTGTGTGTTTTTTTTTTTTTGCTTGAAATCCCTGTAAAAGGATATAGTGTACACAGAGTAGATAGCGCAAGGCACCCAAAAATTTCAACCGCTGTTTCACTAACCCATCAAACACATCTGATAGTTGTGAGTCCCTTGTAACCGTGGGTGGCTCACTGACAGGGGCTGTTGGCATATGAGTGACATGTGTGTAAATGGACAACGTGTTTGTTGGAGTTCTTTTTATTCTTGGTTAGAATATACTTATGAGTGACAGGAGGGGGTGGGGGATAGAGTGTCTGTCCGGCTAGGACGCTAGAAGCGAAATTATTTTTTATTTTATGTGGGATTCGGACTGTATTTTCGTTGCCGTACCCCAAAAACATATCCTTTGCTACTTGGGGGACTTGAGCACGAGAAGGAGATAAGGCATACAGGGTGGTGCGTAACTATTTGATACGTTTTAGAGGATCAAATATAAATGCCATGGAATCTATTGTTGAGAGTATTTTTTAATGGACCAGAAGAGGTTCAGTAAATTTACAATATGTCACAAATGTCCTTCACACATTTCAGAATTTCATTCAATCCTTTGAAAGAAATAAAAATGAAACCGTCAACCACCCTGCTTAGTCCGACTAACGACATTCATTTCCCACACACGAAGTCCTCTTTTCTCAACTATCCCACATAAATTTCATTTATATTTCCTTTTGGCGTTGCCATCCCCACACGCCACAACCACCACACCCAGTTGACGACGACACCAGTACCCACACCCCATGCAATGCCCTCGCAGTCGTACCGCTGCACCCGCACCACGAACTACGCGCACACTAAGCCACAATTTGATGTGTCCATTGTGTCTTATCAAGCGACATGGTACCCTTCAAACGCTCACTGAGCTGAAACGGCACCAAAATAGAAAAGAAGAAAAAGAAGAAAAAAAATATGAAAAAAAAGGAGAAGAAAAAAAATGGAAATGAAAACATACCCAAACGCGAATCCCTTGGCATATCCTTGCAGCCGAAACGAGCGTCGTTGTCGTGGCCGCCGCCGCCGCCGCCGCCTTACCCAGCACGCCCCCGGCGGCCAGCAACCCCGGTGCTAAACCTCCGCCGCACACAAAGTGGAAAAAAGCATGTCGCCACTGCTGCATGTTCTCATTTCGTGAATGTCCTCGAATTCTTCTATACGTAATTTTTTTTTCCTCCACATTATTTGGCTTTTTTTTCCTTCTGTCCATATCCTTTCCAGCAAATGCCAAGAAGAAAAACTTTTTTTTTTGTTGCCTCCCCCCGTTACTTTACTTTTTTGCTCTGTTGAATTGGATACGAAACGAGCGAACCCCAGTGCCCGAAACCGGCACGGCACCACAATGAAGAGGGTCACACTGGGACACATGCCGGGCAGGGCAAAGGCAAGTCGCACACACACACACACACACACACTCATTTCAAATGAGGACGAGTACGAAAAATATATGTGAACACAAAAAAGAAACGAACAAACACAACAAAGTTTTAGAAAAGAAACGCCAAGGCAAAAAAGGACATGTGTGCTGAGCTGAAGCGTAGCGGGTGTTGTTTCCTTGCCTTTCCCTTTTGGTAGACTTCTTTTTATATTTTCATTTCCATTTTTTTCTTCTTTTTGGCTTGGGGTACAACGTCAGTTTGTTTGTTGTTGGATTTAATGAAGGATACACTCGGAGAGGGTACCTTTGGCAAATGCTTTGGCAAATGTATACATGTACGTTTTTTTCCATTTTCTAAAAGTTGCTTCACTGCCTGAAGATGATACTTCACGGGGGTAAGTGGGTGCTGGGGTAGGTAAGCCTTTCTTAAAGATGCCCAGATTAAATGACAGTTCATTTTGGGATTTCAATGGAAATTTGATTGCAAGCTTTTGTTGCTGCCGATCTAGCAGCTTTAGATAGGAATCTTGGCATATTTCCCTGAACAAACGAATTTCGACTGAGTGGAGATTCATCAGAGATTTGAATCACTGCTTGTGAAGGCCTTTTGAAGATTTTATCATAAATATTTTGTATCTAAGTTGAAGTGGAATAAAGTTATTTTTTGAACTAATTTGTTTACAGCAAGAACTTCTATACAAAATTAATATACATAACAAGCAATTCTGGCAACAATATTATATTTTCACTTTTGCTAAATTCCACTTGGACGCGGTTCATTAATTCCTATTACGTGTTAATTTTATTTTAAGGTCACTAATATTTTTCGATCATCTGAATGTTTTGTTACCCTTATAGTACCGGCAATTTCTCTTATATAAAGTTGCTGCCAGTGACTTACAGTTCAATGCACATAAGCCGGCCTGTGATTAAAATATATTGATCCTTGATAAATTCTAAAAACCTAAAAATACAAAAATTCTAGAAAGCTTAAAAAAACTATTTTACAAATTAATTTAAAATTTTTTAAACTTTGTGCATGTAAATCTGATATGTGACCCAAACTCACTACCTGCTTAATACCAGGGATTAAAATCGAAAGAAATATCGGTTTTCGTTTTTTTGTTCAATACACTAAAAAAATAAAAGGTTTAATGTTAAAATAAAAGTGGAAAAGACTAAAAAACTAGATATCCCTCTTCATTTAGCTACAACTTATTCCTGGTGAACGAGAGAAGAATTTTTGGCCATTTAGTTCACTTTTCAAAAATATCAAATGCTATCAGAACTTAGAAGCTGAATGTATATTATCAGGGTCCGCCAAGGACCGGTTCTGTTACAGAAACCGGAACTGGTATTTTTTTAAATCTGAGAACCGGAATTGGAACTTAACCCGACATATTTTGAAATCTGAGAAACTGAACCGATATTCGTTTCGGTTCCAGTCCTATAAAAAATAATGTTACTTTTAAATGTTCACAGGACGCACTTAGGGGCTGCTGTAATCTGTAATGACACTTGGCATGATCAGCTTGCGTAATGTGATTTAGCATACAAAATTTTAATAACATTTCATTCAAATTTATATTTTCAAATTGTATTATTCTCCCGTTTGCATAAAAAATAGTGAACACTTTTCACTCAAATATTCACAATGGAAATGTCTAACTACATACAAAAAAAGTAGTGTGCTCTAGAGTTCACTACTGAAATGATTCTCGTTTTATGCATATCATCCATTGACTTATAAAATTAGGTACTGGAACCGAAAAAATAAACTGGTTTCGGTTCTCAGATTTCCACAAAACTGCCAGGAACTATTGGAAATACTCCTAACTGCAGCAGTTATCTACTATACACACAAAAAAAAAGTCGGTAAATCTAACCGAAAAAGACGCTCCAACCCTCCAATGTCGGTACGTTTAACCGATGAGAGATGGTAAATTTATTTGCACCATTTTTTTCACGGTAAAGTTGTAAATTTTGCAATAAATTTGTGAAAAATGCACATATAACCAACAATTGAGGTACAAGAACTTACAACAACAACAACATTTTCGATTATTTGAATTATTTTATGTCGAATTTTGAAGATTTATTTTAACAATTTTTTTTCGGTTAATCCAACCTACTAGCTCGGTTAAAAAATTTAAAATATTCATACATTATGAAAAGTTGTTCGTTAACAACTTTTTTCGGTTAATTTTACCGACGTTTTTTTTCTCTGTGTAGTTATGACCAAGGAACGGTCCTTTTTGGTTGAGCTACAAAATTTGTTGCATATTTTTAGTGACGAGAAAACCAGAAAGTGAAAAATTTGTAACCCAATAGTTCAATTATTACATTTTTTAATATATCTGTTTGCCATTTCGCAGAATATGTGGTAATTATTGGACTGTCGACTTTAAATCTTGACACTTTTTGGTTTTTTGTCTCTCAATGTATGCAACAAATAGTCGTGACAACCATTTTAAGGATACCTCTGAGTAAAGACTTTAGACCGAAACAGGGGCCAGATGGACCACCCTAATACTATTGACACTCAAATACGGGACGCCTTCTTTAAATTTAAAAAAAAATTTCACAGGCCATTTATGATTATTAAAATGCCATAAAAAAGTCACTCAAAGATAAAATTTCACTCAAAGTGTAACTCAATTATTCTGCAATCAAAACATTTCCTAGAAACCATGATTTTTTTGTTTCCCTAATAACAATAAGAAAACCTCCTTTTACCAAAAAATAAGAAAACCTAAAATTAATTTCTTTGCTTTCCATTAAGTCCAACCCGAAGTGAAGGACATCATCTGTATCCAACTGGTATACTCCATCCTTAGCGTTAGCTTGATTGACAAAAGCAAAGTTTTTTTTGTTGTGTGGCAAAAATGAGACGCCAAGCAAAAGCGAAATCAAAGGAGTGCTTATTAAAACCAAAGACTCCCCACCTACTTATACTACCTTCCATTCGCTGTGCTCTACCATATACCCGAACCCCATTGGCCATACACACTCGCTACTGCATACGCCTTAGTAGCCTTGCCTTAGCAATGAAATCTAATTTCTTAGCAGCTTTGTCTGTTGCTACGGTTTTCCTCCTTGTTTTGCACCCACTTTCCGTGTGCTTCTTTCGTTGCCATTGCTATGGCTGTTGTTGTAGTTTGGGAGAGCGCCATTTCTGCCAAAATTGATGACCAAAGTCCATTTTTGCTGCGTTGGAGCAACGAAGTAATTCATCTTATTTTAGATAGATAGATTTTTTTTTTCGATTGTCTTTCTTTAGCTGGTTTTTGCCCTCGTCCAAGAAAGACTAAACCAAAACCAAAAGTCGCCCACATACGCCGAAGGATAATAATAAAAAAATAGGAAAAAAAAAACAGAAACACAAGCTGAAGAAATAAAGAAATGAGCCAAAAACTTTTGTAGCTTGTGTTGAACTTAAGTGAACCTTCTGGCTCACACTTCACACCCGCCTGCTCTACCCCACCCCACCTCACTCTGCCCTCTCATACCAAGGAATAAAAATATAAGAAGCATAACTGAAAGGACCCAGTACACCCTCGTGTTACCCAAACCAACCCGAAGGCATCATTACATCAAATGTCCTTCCCATTTGTAAAAAAGGAAGCTCCGCAAAGCCCAAGTTGGCGCCCAACGTTTTTGCCTTCGAAGGAGCGTGAATTCTGGACAAAACTCAACCAACTCAAGGAAAAAAGTCCGCAAAAAAATAGCAGAAATGTGAAAGGGAACTTTGCCGCTCTGGGTTGCGCAGCAATGAACGTTAAATTTCGAAGGATAATGGGCAGACTCGATAAAAGCAGAAAAATCCTTTGGCTCAAGTGGAGTGGAGGAGTCGTCCGAAAAGGAGGGTGGCATTAGGTGTGGTAGCAATGCGAGTAGAAGAGGAAGCAGCAGCGGGAGGCAAAGGAGCTGTGTGGGTGTCTTGACAGCGTCCAGGCAAAAGAATGAAAGCAAAATTTTAGATAACATTTTTGTGAGTCAGTTGTGGGTGGTGGCAGAAGCGAACAGAGCCGTTAGAGGGAAGGTGGACGGTAGCAGGCAGCATCCTTCGATCCTTCGCGTCGTTGCCAAAAAATTAAGGAGAAACCGGAATGAAAAAGTTTTTTTCCTGTGTTCGCCACAGCGCAAATAAAGGATAATGGTAGTAAAGGCAGCGGTGCCTTCGTTTCTCTAATTTTCGGTGCTTTCCTTTTGGCACAGGATACTCCACTTGCCAAAGTTGGTTTCGTTTTATATTCCATTTTTTTTCCTTTTTCCATTTTTTTTTTGTTGATTTTCTGTGTATGGGAAATATTTTTTGGAAAAAGGATACTAGCATATCCGCTCGTCCTTTCGAGCTTTCGCTTCCTTTACTTTTATTTGGGGTTAGCAGAGTTGCGACTTGCTTCGTTCGGTAGCTGTGTGAATCCTTTTTTGAATTATATTTTTTTTTTTGGTACATTTTTTCCTCAATTTCATGAATTTCAGCTCCTTTCATCTTGTTAAGGATGTGAATTTTCTGGTTTTTTTTTCGCCAGGTTTTTTTTTTGGGTTCATCTTGTTGCTTTGCGTTGCCTCGCAAGGAACGTAGAAGGAACACATAGCACAGCGCATCCTTGTTTGTTAGTCCGTCGTTGAATTTGTTCCCTTTTCAATTTTTTAGAGTGTCAGTTTGGAATAAAATGAATTGCATTCCAAACAATGGTTGTGCAAATTCCAACAAGAATGCTCGTGGACGTGGATTGAGGTAAGTGAGTGAGTGAGTGAGTGAGTGAGTGAGTGAGTGTGTGTGCAGGTTAGTTCGTTTAATTTGACAGTTGACTATATTGAAAAGGCAATTTAAAGGAAATGCTATCAGACAAAATAATTTTAAATTCATAAGTTGGAGGACACGCCAATTTTCGTACTCAGGTGGGACTGAGGACTGTTATGGGCTTTTCTATATTTTAACTAAAAATGAAATAAATTTCGGAAGTTATTGATTTGAAAAATTACTTAACCAGTATGCGGTTGTCATACTTACATTTCCTTAAAACATTTAAATATTTTCCCTAAGAAAAATAAAATTTCTCAAAAAAATGCTCAAAAATTGACATCAAAATTTGCATAAAAACCTAAAAATTGGCAAAACTTAAGCTTGAATATTTTTTTTAAATTGCAAAATTCTTATTTTTAACTAAAAAAAAACAATCGTTTAAGCATTTGCCTTTTAAAAAATGTTGTATTTTCCGAAAAGTAAGGACCTCCAAACAATCGCCGAGAACTAAAAAAAACAATCGTCCAAAATGTGTTTGTAAATTTATCGGACTATTTTTCATTTGGATTTTCTGTCTGTGTAATACTAGAGCAGTCTGGAAAGAAAAGGTTCGATTTAGCATTTGTGCGTCCAGTAGTGATGTGCCGCGATCATGGACGATCAATGACCAACACATTTATTATATAAAACTTTAATATGGATTAAGATTACTTTTTGAGTACGATTGCAATTAATTGTAATAAAAATATTTCAAGTACGATTACTGTAATGGTACTCAAAAAGTAATCGTAATCGTACACGCACAGCTCTGGTTTGAACTGAAGTTAAGTAGGAACTTCATTATAGTAACTATAAATATTAATAAAAATACGGTCAGTGACATCAAATTACAAAAAAGAATGACAGGACCCATCACTATCTATGAACTGATAAACACCTATTTGTTGAAATTATGGGCAGAAGTCGTAGGATTAAAAACAAAATTTAAAAAAAAATTTTTTTGAATTTTTTGGCATACTTTTTATTTTGGTACCTAGATACTAAAAACTAAAATCATAGCAGCGGCCCTCTGAGGCCAAAATTCAAGGTAAGTGCCCTCTGTTCCTAAAGGTATGTCCAGCACGAAACACGGTCCTGCACATTTATAAGTTCATCACTTTAACCTCTGCGCTATTGCGCTTCATTTGATGGTGTCAATAAAAGCAAAGATCACTTTTTTAATTTAAAAAAATGTCCTTAAATATAGCCCCTCCCGCAGTAACTATAACTCTTCAAAATATGTCAAAGTTTCTCAACTTATTTTGATTCCGCAAAGGATTACTTTTATGCACTGCGGAGTAAAAAAAGCTTCCTAAAACGATTGACACATGTTACGTTTTAAAGAAATGATTTTCATAAGTGATGCAGTCAATCGCCCAGAATTCAAAAAACTTTAAAATTAACAATGAACTCTTCTCTTGATTGTTCTGTTGTGATCTGTCATTGATCAATATTTAGTAAAGCCGATTTTTTAAGAAGAAAAATATGTTTCATAAGTTTTATGATCGTCATTGGCCGTGATCTCTTCAACAAAACATTTCGAGCTCGTATGATTTTTTCACATAATTTTAAATTCGTTCTTCTATATTGACCTTAATTAATAGTAAATTTATGGTATGTGCGATTTTTGAAATTTTACAGGACACGGTTTTTTTAATGTTTGCCGATGAATTTTTTTATGAAATTAATGAGTTACAATAAAATTTAAGGCTAATTATTTACTGTTCATATGCAATTTGCATATTCTAAATATCAGGGAAGATGCAGCAGATGCGATTTTCGAAAAAAGTTGGTGCTACTTAGGATGACTTGGCAATTAGGGGACGATATGTATGCCCTAATCTGCTACTTCTCTATTATAATACTACTACATTATAGATTCCGTTTGAGGCTCTATCAAAATATTGTTTACTGAGCGTACGCCCAATCCATTTTAAATATGTCAAAAATTTAACTTAATTAATTTAAAGTCGTATAGTTGCCCAAGTAATAAATATTTAAATGGGAATTTCCTTATGAACTCAACTAAAAATTATACTCACATTGCTTTAGAATTAAAATTTAAATTTGTATTTTTCCGCAAGCCAAAGCGAATGCAAAATGTCGGAGCTTGTTCCTTTTTCTTTTCACATATCTACACCAACAACTTTCTTAAATACATCTTCGACAAAAACATCCACAACAACAACGACAACAACAACGACATCAACAACAACAACCAATCTCATTTATTTTCCCCCAATCAATATATACAGCCTTAATCAACTCCTTTCACATCCTTTCGCAATGCCTTTCAAACTCGAAGACATTTAAACTAATGCATTAAAGCACTTTGACCAGGCTCCAACACAACAACAAACGCAACGACTAACAGCAGCCGCATCGAACCCAACAACATTTGAGGGTAACACATTTTACCCCCAAAAACAGCCACTGACAGGTTTCCATTTAATATACACAAGCCCGGGACTAAAGACTTTCAACGAACGAATGAGCGAGCGGCACCAGAGGGGCATTGGGTGGAGGGGGGCGGTGTGAGGGGTTATTGCTGAGATTTCACCGAGACTCTGTGTATTGCATTGTTAATAAACCAACTCACTCCACACGTGCAAACACACACACACACACACACACACACACAGACTCACACACAGAGAGAGAACCCCAAGAAGAAGATAAGGCATAAGCGCCTAGAAGCAGGCGAGAAATTTAGCTCAACAAAGTTAAATTTATTGTGAAGCAACATCCAACGAACGTCACCGTGGTTTGAGTTTTCTTGGGTGGCTCACACACATACATAGCTTCGCATACGTGTGAGTGTGTGTGTGTGGACAACAACCCGGCAACACCACAAATATAAACACACACTCATAGATATATACATGTATAAATATCTACTAGAAACGAAACACACACCACCTACAGCCACACAACCATACACACGGCCGCATACCAGCGAAGATGCTCTGGTTGCACTTAAGCGCAAATTGTCTTGGGTGGCAAAATATCAAAGCTGCATTTTCCAACACCAACTCGAGCGTCACCTCCAAACCACCACCGCCAACAAACACTTGCCAGTGGATGCAGACACCCCAACGAAGGACCGGAAGTGGCATTTTTGCCCTAGCATCGAATACAGAAGAAGAAAAGTGACCACATGACTTTCTCGAGATTTTCCGAATACAAATTATATTTTGCATTGAATGTGTTTTAGGCTCGGCACAAGCACACACACACATACACACAGACACACAAACACTCAAACACTCATACACTCATACACATCAAGACAATCAGAAAATGCCAAGATACTTTCTTGGAAGGAGGTGGAGCCCGAGCACTCGAAAATGCATTTGCATACTTTTAGGCTCGGTTGTCGGAAGTCATCTTAAATTTTAATGAAAATCTCTTCGCACTCAAATGCTCAAAATGCAGCAGCAGCAGCTCAAGCTTTCTTCTTATTCGTCTTTGTTGTTAGTTATTGTTGTTGTTCCTTGAATTCTGTGTAGCTGATGTTTTACTGTTGTTGTTGTTGTTGTCAAGCTGCATAATAAGTTTTCTCTATACATTATACACATGGCAGGTCCACCCCAGCCCCGAACACACAATTTCGATACTCTTCACTGTCACTACCTACTACGAAGACCCCCTCTGGGATGTGTACAATTCTCATTTGGTTGAACTTAAGTGCGTTTTTGTTATAGGAAATCTTTGCCTAGTTTTAGGCATAGGCACAATGATGATTTTCTTCGAATTTCTTGCTTGTTGCAAATTTTCTTAAGGTGTTGTTTAGTATAAATTTTCTTAAAATTTTGTGCAAATATGTGAATAATTACTTGGTGCGTTTGTGTGCGTTGTTGGTGTATTTGATTGCATGCCTGGATTTTGCATGCGTGTGTGTGTGCGTGTGTGTGTGTGTGTGTGTGTGTGTGTGAGTGGTAAATATATTTCAAGATAAATGCAATATATTTTGTGGAATTAATTTCTGGGGGTGCCTTTGCTGCAACCGTTGGGTAACCTTTCACATTTTATGCAATTCTCGGGTTGTTCTTGTTGCTATTGTTGCTGCTGCTACTGCTGCTGCTGCTGGTGATGTTGTTTTTCGGTTTTGCTGCTGAGGATAATGTCTTAAAATTTTGCAATTTTCTATGGCTCAGGCTCAGGAGACTTACATAAATAAGTAAAATTTTAATATATTATTATTATTATTTTGTGAAATAGCATGTGTACAGTCGCATGCAGCTGATTGGACATGGGTTTCGGCTTACGAAATATATGCATCATTATATATGTTTGTATGTACCAACATTAATATAATGCATTTTCCACTTATATGTCTTTGAATATTTAAATTTCGATGTAATTAAATTTTGGGAATTTTTGGAAAAAATTTTAAAAACAAGGGAGTAAGTTTCAGTTGGGCAAAGCCGACTTATATATACCCTACACCTACTGGGCCATATTGGATCCGCCATCTTGAATTTAGCCATTTCGACATAAAATTCGAAATCAGCAACCCCAAAAACCCCTAGATACCAAGTTTGGTATTAAGCGGAATATAAGTAAAAACACTATTTTCACTTATGTGGGAGGTAGGCGTGGCAGTGACGTTCACGATTCCTTCTTGGTGTTACAAATATGAGACAAAACTGAATATACCCATACCTCATGAGGTGTAGGGTTTAAAAATAGTAAAAGGCATCATTTCTATAACTTGTGGGTACTCATATCCTCTTCGAATAATAGTAAAACCTACAATTTTTCATTGAACTTAAAGTTTTTTTTAAATAACCGAAAGGAAGTCTTCAACGCGCAAACAATTGAAATTAATTTAAAAATTTCTATATGTGATCCAATGTTGTCTCATAAGCGACAAATTTATCGGTTTCTTTTTAGGTATAAACGGCAAAAATTAACTTGAACCAAAATGTGTGTTGAATGTGTGTAAAAGTGTTACATGCTTAAGTGTGTATAAACAACGCAGGCTCCTACTTAGTTCCAACACCCAGTATTTGATAACCTTAAGTATTCAATTTAAAAATCATAAAAGTACGTTCAATAATAAAAAGAAATTACCACTTAGTCGTAATATCGCGGAGGAGAAATTTTTCAACTGAACTTTCGCTTACTTTAACGACTTTAATTATGTTAGGTAAGAATGGCGGCTATTACCCTCACATAGGCCAATTTGGTCCATTGCGCTACCACGACGCTCTGTGTTACTCGAAGTTAACAGTTCTTCCTACATGGTCTTTATTCGACTTTAACTCTCCTTAATTTTGTAGCATCGACGAAGTTAATCTCTTGGTTAATGCTGCCTATGATTGCTGGGCACTTATCATAAATGCGTGATGAAGAATACGGCATTTTGGAAATAACCGTTCGAAAACTCACAGATAGCTGAATTCATAGCTACCTACACTGAGAAAAAAATCAAAACGGAACGTTGTCAAAACATACCGATACGTTGTCAATTTCCAGCCAAAATTCGACAACAAAAGGTTTAAATTTTTTAAAACTGCCTATTGATGAATTGAAACGGCACATTGATGCATTGCCTTTGTTTCACGACTGAAATTGTTATGTTTCGTAACTGAAATGTTAATGATTTGAGACGGCTACGTTTTTGTTCCACACCTTTTTTTTAAAGCAATTTTTATCGAAAAATTGTATCCATTCGATCAATTGCTTTACATACAAATCCGATTTTTGAACGAGTCTTTGATTTTTCTTATACAATTTCATACAGAATGTACCCAAAAAAAAAAGTCGGTAGATTTAACCGAAAAAGACGGTTTAAAACGCTCCAACCCTTCTTAATCTAACCGACGAGAAGTGGTTGATTTACTTTAATAATTTGTTGGTTTACAATTTGAATTGTAAACATACATCAAAAATTTGTTTCGATACATATTTTTTTAATAAGAAAACTTTTTTCGATGAATTTATTTTTTTTTTCATTTGAAAACAAACCCCAACAACCAAAAAAAACATATTAAACACAAAAATATATTTCGAAAATGCATTATTGCATGCTCAAACTGCCTCTATAAGGCACAACATTCATAACACGATTGGGAATTCTTCTTTCTTTGAATCCCAACGATTCAACTGAAGATGCGCGAATAGTAAATTGCACAAGTTGGTGAAAATTCAAATTTAACCAACAATTGCGGTAAAAGAACATACAATTTCTGTAAAACAACAATTATTTTCGGTTATTTTTTGTCGGTTAAATCTACCTACGAGCTCGGTTAAAAAATTTACAATTTTCATACATTTTGAAATTCTGTACGTCAACCACTTTTTTCGGTTAATTTTACCGACCATTTTTTTTCTGTGTAGAATCAACATTCAAATATTGACACTGTTTCACGTTCTATTTTAGAACTGAGCTGTGTTGATTTTTCCAAAACGATACCCGTTTCAAATCATACCCATGCAGTTTTGGATTTTTTTCTCAGTGTGTAGTTTTAAGGAACACCTAATAGAAGACAGTAATTTTTGTTCTACGTACAAATTGGGAAAACCGTTTTGAAGTATTGTGGATTTATTGCAAGATGTTGAGAAGATGCTAGACTGGTTGACAGGAATATCAATTCGGACACAAAATCTTTACACTCCTGAGCCTTTAATTTTCGACATGCCAAGTGTTTCAATTGAGAGTTCTTAGTTTGGACACCTCCCTTATCGAATTGAAGAAGGTCTCTAATATTATTTTGAGTATGCATCTGGTCAGCGCAGGGCAATATCAGAGCAGATGTTGAAGTGCTTCCTCATCATCAGGTACGTTACAGTTCCTACACCAGACCGACTCCAGACAGTGCTCACTCCTACCGTCAGGCTGCATTCTTCTCGGATTGTGGGAAAAATTGTAGTTGGTTCATGGGTTCACTAGCAAACATTACTGGTGTCGAGCAGACATGAAAATAACCTGCACCAATGCCAATGTCAACCTTGGACCCACAAGTGAACTAACTGGAAAGATAATTTCTTTCACCCATTCACTTAATTTTGTACTTTCATCTTTCAAAACATGAAGCGGTTCATCGTTTCCTAAATATTGTTCTAGAATAGATGCCATGGCAATCCATCAAGTTCATAAAATAAAATTCTGAGGATTTTATATTGACTTTATCAGACTTTCTGGCCATAACAGAAGACTAATGTCAGTAATTGTATATTTTACTTAATACTTCGTCAGTTTGGGCTACTAAAGTTGTATCGGAAATATGAAGAAAGCGTACCCTCTACTACATACAAATTTCGTATCATTCAAAATCACTGATCGTTTTCAGTCATATTAACGGTTATAAGTAGTTACGATACTTTGATTTCCACACACCACAATGAGAAGAACCTTTAAGACAGTCTCTGAATATTTGTACACTTCCACCACCCCTCACTACCAAACCAATACCGCCCCACCACTACTTGGCCCCCATAGCACTAAACGTCATTTCACACCACAAGAGAGTAACGTGACACGGTGCTTATATAATGACAAAGAAAGACTATGGCTATGACTACCCAACCGAACTCCCCGAAGCAGAAGACGAAAACGACGACGAGGAAGAAGGGTATGTCAATCAAACCATCAAAAACAAATGATGATGACGCGCCCAAATGCACAGCGAGTGCTGTGCTGCGGCACAATCACGTGTCAAATGTGGCCCACGCATCAACCCCCACCACGTAAAGACACACACGCACACATACACACTGAAGACGATTCTGTTGTGAATTGTGGAAATGGCAGACTTATGAGGAAAGTCCCATCAAATGTATATGAAAGCGCGTCTTTCGTATTGAAATGTCGAATATTTTTGGGGTAGAATTCTAAAGAAATTCACGAAAACCTAAATGCTTCTTCATTAAATGCCAAGGGGAGGGTTGCAATGCGAACCCTTTTATATGTGTGCCTCGCGTAAGTGCTTCTGTGCTCGTTGCTTTTCAGTTTGTTGCGTTTTTGTTGTTGTTGTTGTACTTAGCTTTATTTTCTTTTTTTTTTTCTTTGGGTGTGTTTGAGTACTTTGGTTGAATTTTCTTTTTATTTGATATTTTTACGATTCACAACGACCTCATACAGCCCTTGGTGCTGGGCACACAACACAGCAGAGGTACCGTACCCTACATATAAGCTCATTTCGTCCGCGGGCCTTTGTCGCCTTGGGGTGTTCTAGTTTCGCGTCTATTGTTGGCACGTCGACGGTCAGTCACTTGTTAGTGTGTGTTTGTGTTTGTGTGTGTGTTTGTGCTGGTTATGCGTTTGTGTTTAAGTGTATTCGAGGGTGGGTCACTTTTGATGGCAGCGCTTTTGTGATGACGACGATGATGGAGCACTCAATTTACTTCGGAACGTTATATCTCTGATTTTTTTTTGACCGGTTGTTGTTTTTTTCTCTTTTTTTTTGTGGCATTGAGAAATGAGATGAAATTCAGAAACGGAAAACTCTCATTTGAAGATGAGTTGCCCCTCATAGAATGGCTATGAATTATGGATTGTTATTACTTTCATTCCTTTTGGTGTGAACTTTTCGAGAGAAGAAACATTTCAGTTGGTAGGTACATGTCTTAGGTACATCTAGTCAAAAATGTCTTGCAAATAAAGTCCAACTGAGTGAATGACTCAGAGCAACTAACAAACCAGCATTTTTTTTACCACAAATGTGAGTAGCTCGGCGAGATTGAATACCATTGGCCATAGCCATTGGCTGGACTAGCTAGTTTACCGAATCTTTCCTGAACCTGAACATAAGACGTCCAATAGTACCTAATTGTCCCACCGCTTGGGATATGTGGACAATGTGTCAACGATTTTCGTTAACTAGTCACCCTATTTGATTTAAACATATTCGCCCGCCAACCATTTTGGATATTAGCTGTCGTATTACCGACCTGGGACCATGCCATTCATCGAACAATCCAGTGATTAGATCTGCCCTGATGTCTGTCTCCACCTTCCAGAAACCACCAGTGGACCTAGAGAGCTGCTGTTTCATATATAAATCCTATGCACCCACGGCTAGAGACAAGGTTCTAGAGCAACAAGTGAAGTCGCAATTGCACATATAAATTCTGTGAGACCATGGCAAGAGATCCTTAAGTCTGATTTTGATGTTTTCCAAAAGGTGTAGTTGAGGGCACAATAGTTATTTTGGACGTTGTACATATACAGGCAAATAATAATAAAAAGGGAGCGTGGCCATTCAAAATGTGGTTAAAATAATCCAAAATTGGTTGTAAAAGATATGGATACGTTATGATAAATATTGATAAGAATTCACGGCAGAAAAATGGATGAATTGCCTCAATCACACATGAAAGCTGCATGAAACTTATTTTCCACGCATCTCCAATTGCCCTTTTGAATGATCAGAATGCCATCTGATCAACTGAGCCTACGATTTTTATGAAAATCGTCTCATTGGGGTAATCGTGGTACCTTAGCTAAAGAAAGTTTGAGAAATTCAAGTTTGAAATTTTCAATAATTTTTTGATTTTGATACCTTAATGGACTATTGTGTTATGTGAATGATGTCGGGAATGGAATGTGAATATAACAGAAATAAAACTGGACCGAATCAAAGTGGAATTATTACAAACTAGGAACAAAATGGAATAGAATAGAAGTAGAAAAGAAACCAAATGAATAGGAATTTTTAATGGAATAGGACCGATGTAGAAAGGGAAATTTTGAAAAATTATTATAAAATTATGCACTCAAAGAATTTTTTCGTTCAAACGAAAAATTAGACAAGCTTACTTCAACGTATTACATTTTACTTTTATTGGAAACTTACTTAATTTGCTGCAAATTTTTTTTATTATTACGGCAAAACAACTGTTTTGTATTTACACACAAAAAAAAAAGTCGGTAAATCTAACCGAAAAAACGCTCCAACCCTCCAACCCTCCAATGTCGGTACGTTTGACCGATGAGAGATGGTAAATTTATTGCACCATTTTTTTCTCGGTTAAGTTGTAGATTTTTCAGTAAAAGAACTTACAACAACAACAACTTGTTCGATTATTTGAATTATTTTGAATTTTGATGATCTATTTTAACAATTTTTTTTTCGGGTAATCCAACCTACCAGCTCGGTTAAAAAATTTACAATTTTCATACATTTTGAAAAATTGTACGTTAACAACTTTTTTCGGTTAATTTTACCGACGTTTTTTTTTTCTGTGTAAAAGTAGTATATTTGCAGCAAACGTGCTCCAAACATATTAATTCTTTAGGTGTAGTATCGTACTGGTATGAGTATGGCTTCTTAGCTTCGTTCGGATAGAAGAAATCTCATACTAGTCTTTTTTCGATGTATCATTAAAGTGGAGCTTCTTCTTTTCGGGAATCCAAATATACCATTAAGGCGTCGATTTATAACATTTAGAACTTGGGATTATTGACTTTTGAAAAAAGCCGTACGTGAAATATGACTACGAGTATTCGTTTGGTCTCTGGCATATTTATGCAGTTTAAATATATCGCGCATTCCCTGCAAAAAAACACAACTCCAAATTCGGGTGTATTGAGCTATGAATGCCACCAGGTTCCTCAGATATAAATCTATATGCAACCAAAAGATAGAATTCATGTCTTTGGTTTTTGATATGTTTCAACTTCAGAAATTCATATAAAATACTCAACATGAAATTTTAAAATCGTGATTTCTCAACAATATGGTTTTTTGAGTTGTGTCGCTGTTGCAAGGAAAGGGCAAAAAAAACAATTAAAAAAATTTCTTAAAAAAATGTCTATTTTTTTTTTCACTTAATGACAAAATTCGGTATGACAAAATTGCACATTTTAAAGCCTAGGACAACTACGTTCTTTATTAACCTAGGCACACACGGTAACAAAGCGAAATTCCCATCAAAAATTAATACCATAAAAAAATTGTCCCATGGCAACCAAAAAGCACCAAAAAACGCACAAAACAACAACACCAAATACCACAAAAATATATATAAAAGAGGAAGTAAAAAAAAATGAATAAATGACCAACTAAAACAGAATTATGCAGAGAGTGAAAAAAGCAAAGCATTGAAAAAAGAACCCATCCGAGTCCACCCAATTCAATTAAAAATATTCCACTCAAACCTCGAGCCTGAAAATAGGTAAAAATGCAGCCGATGGAGTGTGGACAGCGCAAAAATAAATACAAAAACAAATAAATAGCCTACCACGCGAATGCAAAAGCATAGAACTAAAAACAGACACACACACACACACGCACACACACACACGCACACACACAGCACTCATACTCACCTACAGGACGAATGCAATTTTTTTGTGCAGCACGTGCTTACTGCGCGCACCAAAACTAAATCACAAATGCGTGTGTGTCGAACTGGACACTGAACCAAACCACTCTGTAAGCCCGAGCATTCATACGCCCAAACATGGTCGAAATATAAAAAATTAGTAATGACAACAGAGGCGCTCAAGCGAGTGTATGGGATGTCCACCATAAATAATATAATACAAACGAAGAAAAAAAATCACACACACACACACACAGTCAAATATTCACACGCAAACAACTGAACTCCCACACGCACACGGACAACTTTGTGCGCTTTGAATTTCGCGCACATTTTACGCTTGATCGAAATGTTTGAAAAACCATAAAAACATGTGAACAAGCGAAACACACACTCGCTGGCGTAGAACAACACAACAAAAAATCACTTTTATTTCCCAATGAAATGCACGACGTAAAAAAACACGGAAGGGGTTAAGGGTGATTGCCGCTGGTTTGCATCGGGAAAAAAAGTTGGAAATTTAAATCAAAAATGCACTCAACCTAAATTGCGCTACAAATGGTCAGGGTGAATGAGGTGGCTCGGTGCTTGAGTGAGTAAAGCAAAACCCATATTGACGAACGGCCGCAGTTTTGGCGGGGCAGTGCATCAAAAATCATCCACTAAAAACCCTCATTTTTAACCTAACCGAAAAACAATTGCACTTTTTTGCAACCAAAGTTACCCACCCCTGCGACCACACACACACACACACACACACTCGCACTGGCACACACATCAACGCAATTGTGTGCCATTCCCCAATTCGTTTTAGCCTTTCATCCACACAGCATTGGTCAAAAAGTCCATCGAAATACCGACGGCAAAACGTTGCAAAAAAAACACAACGTTCAACTGAATTTGGAACTTTGTCATGCCAACACACACACAAACACACGCACACAAACACTACACACACACAGATATACATTATGGCTCGCACTAAAGTTATGCCTGGCGTCCTTTAGACGCCGACTAAAATTACCTCACACCAGCGAACACAATCATCAAAAAAGTGCATTGTCCGAAAATCAAACTTTTTTGCAGCCCAAACCCTTTCCCCGCCCCCACCACCGCTACTAGTATTCGCGCGCGCTATTCAAAGTGATAAAAAAAAAAGAAGAGGCAAGAGTATAAAACGAGAAAACCTAAACGAAACCCAAACACACTAAAAACATTTTTCAAAATCCCAGCAGCGAACAATTTTTCCAACCGACACACGCTCTTGACCCCCACCCCACAACGAGCTCATGCCAACTTCAACATCAACATCATCATCGTCAGAGACGCCACCACCACCAATATTGCCCGTACACCCGCTGGCGGTACCACAAAAAATCTGAACGTATACACCAGCAGCATAAGTCCACCACCCCCCACCACATATATTTTTTAGCGCTTATCGCACACGCAATCCTTTTGCCCTCGCCTCTGCCAATCCACCCGGTCCAATTTCTGTACCATAAACACACTGAACAGACCCGAGCGTATTTTCGCCTCATTGCTGAATTCTTTTTTCTCGTTTTTCATATCCGAAACGCCGACACCGGCCTTTTTGCACAAAAATCGCCAAACCTCCACTCAGACCCCCACCCCCGCAAAAAAAGTTGTTTTTTTTTCGGTGCTACTTTTAAACCCGCTTCACTCACTCTCCCACACCCACTGCCTACGCGTCTCATACTATTTACCTTACTTACAAACTGTGCTCATTTCGACTTTCTGCTTACCCTCACCCACAGCTGTTTGTCAACTCATCTGCCGCCATACGACTCAGCCAACGACGCTCGGCGGCCGACGCCACCACAACCACCAACTCCACTTCACTTCACTTCGCTACACTTCTCTTCATTTCGTCTGTCACTTTGACAGTTCGCCGCTTATCGTCGTTTCTCTGTTTTTATCCTCATATACTTTGTTGTACTCGGATTCTTGTTGTTGTTGTCGTCTACTACCGCTTTCTACCGCCAACTGACTTTTCCATTCATTGTTGCATATTTTTCGGCATCTTCATGCTCTTCATCGTGCTTTATCGTGAATTTTGCTTTTGTCGGCCCAACAAATGTTTCATTTGATTTTCCCATCCATGTCCGGCAGTGTGTGTGAAGCGCCCACTCTGAGCGCATGCTCACTACCGTTGGATTTTCGTTTCAACTCAAACCTCACCGAATACTTTCTCTCTGTCTCTATCCCTCTCTGTACTTGGTCTTCTTTGTGTGTGTGTGTGCGGGGGGGGGTCCTTAACATGTTGTTTTATCAAAAGTTAAAACCCAATTGCACGTTTCTGTTTTGGTCAGTCAGCAGTTGTATTTCGAGGCGTAAGGTTTAGCAAAAGCGAAAGCGGTACCAACAAAAAAAATAAATAATGGCGCACTAATGAGTCTAGTCTAGAGTTACTAGGAATTCTATAATTACAAAAAAATTACAACCCTTTCCGGTTTAGAATTAACTATAAAAAATGTACTAAAAAATATATTTGAAAAGAAATTATTCAAACGATCTTAGTGAACAGAAATATAAACCTAAGTGTTCTAGCCCCAAAAGTGGACCCACAAGTGAATATCACTCAGCAAAACACCAACCTTCAGACCACAAACTGTTCAAAGTGCAAGTGTTCTCTAACTCTAAAAAAACATCCTCTTCACGAAAGTTCTAACATTTTAGTGCATTAAATTCCAACCAACTTTGTTTTATTTTTTTGTTTGAATTGGAAATTTCTACGCTTGCCGGTGTTACAAAGAAAATTATTCAAAATTCCGAAGAATCCGAGAAAAACACCCAAACAATCGACACGTACAGCGTCGTCAACCGGTGGAGGTGGCACTAGCAAAATGGCTTCCAAAAGAAAAGCCTCGGTGCTGCTGCACAAGGTAGGTGTCCTGACACATACTTTTCAAGACAATCTGATATTCTTTTGTTGAAGAGAAACTGTGGAAGAAGTCCCTCGGATGTAAGTAAATCTCTACATGGAATATCGAAAATTATAATACTTACCGTGCGACTTCTTCCAAGTAGGTGATAATCCTTTTTTTTAATATAAATGATCTCCGAGAACCTTACATTTAATTGGAAGTGTATTTCTCATCTTGCTTTAAAGGTGAACGCATATACAAAACACAAAAGACCAATGACCAATTGAGATTTTTAGAAAAACTACCTTGTATCCGCGCCTTTGCTCAACAATAAATAAAACAAATGAAAATCTGAAAATCTCACTGACAAAGTCTGTATAGCGTCCAATGTCGTATTCCGGAGGAATTTTATATTCAAAATATTTGCATGCGAGCTATTTCTGAAAGATTTTTGTATTTACAAATTTTTTCCACCTGATAAGCTTTCAAAAGGAATCACCCTAATCGTTTTGATAGTTTTTGACTTTTGGGATTCCAAGCAATTTTTACATAGTCATATGTATAGATTCGAACGGTACGAACATCTAAAAATAGATTTTAAATGACGTCAGAAGTCAGTAGATGACAGTGTTAGTGGAGTGAGCGCCGCCAATCTCTATCATATCAAACTGATCAAAGGTTCGGATTCCATTGAACAAGTCTTATAGCTAGGAATTGGCATTCAAAGGATCTAAAATTGTGAGCGGTATGCGCTCGCAAAAAATGCAAGACCAAAACAACAAAAAACATAAAAAAATAATACAAAATTTTAAAAATTTGTACTTACGTATCAAAAGAATAGGAAACAATAAACGGTATCTGTACATACACAAGTATGTAAAAATCAATTATATTTTCGATAATTAAGAAAACTGAGGACTATACACATTTCGAACCAATTGTCTCCACAATGCCGACAGTAAGGATTGAGGTCAGGTTATTCCTTTCTGTTGATATAGGATCCTCCAGCCAACAGTTATAGTTTCTCAACACCGATATCAACAGTGCAGTATGATCAAAATTGTGGAACTCAATAATAATATTATTATTATTATTATTGGCAATATATTATTATTAAAAGTACATTCACAAACATCACAGGACAAAATATATGAAAAAGTACATTCGCAACTCGGATTTCTCTGTCATACTAATACAAAATTCAATGCTTGTTGTTTCACTCTAACTGTGAGTTAAAAACATATTTTACGGATAGGTTACTGTCCAATCGTTTACTGCCAATATAGAAGTAATACTATTTGAACTCAAATCATAATCAATTTAATATCAAGTGGGAATACTAGTTGGCCATACTTCGAAAAGAATTTAATTGGAGGGGGTATATTTTACTATAAAACTTCAAAGAAGACATATCATTTGAAGATAACCAATAAGAGGATCATTCCAAAAAGTCGTATCGAAGGTCATACGTTGACACCTCGTAACTAAAATTTTTTGACGTAGATAACTCAAAGAAAAAAAATTCTATTATTACCATCGATATGCTCCGCATTGAAGCTAAAATTACAATGTTTCCAAATGAGCCTTCGCAATGAGGAGTAACTTTTAGCAGCCAACCAAGGAACGAGGAACATGTGCATTTTTCTAGATCTATGATCATTAGGTCCCAGTCACTAAGACTACTTCAAAGTTCAAGTTTTGATTTACCGGGAAATACGAAACATACACACAAAAAAGGCGGTAAAGAGGGTTAAAAACGATCCAACACTTCAATGTTGTACGTTTAACCAATGAGAGATGATTCATTTATTGCACAATTTTTTAACGGTTAAGTTATAAATGTTTCAGTAAATTTTTTTGAATAATTCACATTGAACCAATGATTGCGGTAAAAGAACATACAATAACAACAACTTTTTCGATTATTTGAACTTCTTTTCGGGTAATCCAACCTACCCGCAGCGGCTAACTTTTTTTCTGTGTACTCCACATATTTGTATTCCTTAATGGATTCAAAAAATTCTCTTCAAACTAAGCTTGATGTAACTCTTTACTGTTATCCTTTGACATCCTATGATGGAAATTCCTGAAATAGTTTTATGGACTTAATCTTTTATGGAACTGAATGGCTGATTTTGTAAAGCAGCACAAGCTATTCTGCAGCACTCACAAAGCTACCATATAACTGATGTGTACAACTTTAACTCATATAGTAGGGAACTCATAAGCGTCGTAATCCTTCAAAGGACTGCTTGATCAAAACAGCTTTAAAGTGACAAAATCTGTTACAATTTTGGTCGATTTAAACTTTTTATATCTTAAGATCAAAGTGAGTATTTTCTATTAAATCTAACCACTTTTACTACTATTACTCAACTGAATCGCTATTCAATTGTATTCAAACCTTCCTCAACCAAATGACATTCTTTCAAGAAACCCTTAATGAAATAAATTGTTGGTTGGGTTGGTATATTCATTTAACGTCATTGGGATGTATTAAGAAAGGACATCAAAATACTTTTAGTATTTTTATAAAGACAAATCCTACCTATTCACAGGTTCAGTTGAGTTTACTAAAACCCTGAATGAGAATGAAATACTTTTTAACTCATAATTAAACTAAAAGTCAAGGTTAATGCTGACCGTTTAGAGTCCAATCCCTCTGTATGCTCGTGATCAAATTAAATGTCAATTTCCCCATACTCCCCTTTCGGCACTGTTCAACCATACATTCATAGGCCTTTCACATACCCACCATTATTTCGAGCTACTTTATTTTTAATATCAAATTATTTTCCTTCAATTACAAGAAAAAAAAGGGAGACAAAAACTGCATATTAATAACCTTAATAGTTCTAACCTCACTTAATGCCACCCACATCCACACGCACCGCATTTTTCGCACTCACCCAACACACACTTGGGCCCGCCTTTCATACTGTCCATCAAAACTAATACCTAATCAATTTCGGGTACCATCAAGCCACGCACACACACCGTCGTCAGGCGAACTCCTCTCTATAGCCAAATATATTTACACAAATTATTTATTCCCTACGCAAAACCGAATGTCTTCTTTTGCCAAAAGAGAACCAAACCAAAAAGAAACGAAAACAAACCATTTGAAGGAGAAGAAAAAAATTATGGTCTCCCCCACAGTAAAAAAATTAATCATTCCTTTTGCTATAAATCCCACCATACACACCGAAATAGATGGACAATATATGCACCCTCACTTACCGCAAACGCATACACTAATGATATACCAAGACACAAACGCCAGCGTACATACACACCAACTTAAATGTCGAAAGGGTGTTGTGGTGGCGTGGGGAGGTGGGGAGGTGGCGGGCTCCTAGGTGCCATACTATGCCAACGGTGTGTACCGTGTGACAGGAGCGATAGAAGGTGGTGGTGGTGGAAGGCAAACGAACTTATAAAGGGAGCCGAATACAAACACACGGTAATTCATCAAACGCAACAAAAGAAGAAAAGCTTCTTGGGCGGCTTGGCTTGGTTTGGTTTTGGTCTCGGCCAGGAGCAAATATGCTTGGCACATACTTTAGGTTTGTTTGTATGCGAGTGAGTGCGTTTACATACGTGTGCGTTTGCACGTGTGTGCGTGTGAGTGCGTGTGTCTGCTTTTGTGGGTGAATGGTTGTTAGGGGTGTTATTAGATGAAGGGAGTTGGTCAAGCTGTAAGCAAGGAAGAACATAAGAATTCGGTCGTTGGCGGGGCAGGGGGAGGAGGGTGATCCTAGCAAAGCTTCAACTTATCTTTTGAGCTAAATTAAAGATGAAGTTAAGGAAAGTTTTTGGGACCGAAATATTGTATTTATGCAGGTAGACTGGTGGATAAAAGAAACTGTACCTAACCTGTGTGATGGCAACACAGAATAGTAATTAAGCAAGGATAACAAGTGGAATACAATTAAATTGTTAAAGACGTTTGGCTGTTCCAATTAATAACAATTCACTGACTCCTTTGGTTGTGCATTTCCCTAGAAACTCTGCTCGGTTCACAGTCTTGAAACTTTAAGTTTTCACTCATTTCGGAACCATTAATTTGTGGCTGCTTAGATGTGAGTAGTTAGTAACCCTTAACTAACAAAAACTACAAAAAAAGTCAAACCAGCAGACTTGAAACTTTCCTTAAGCCAAAAACCATATTCACAAGGGTGCACTCACACACACACACGCACTCCCACACAACAGACACCAGCCAGCAATGTACCAGCCAAAGACGGCGATGTACCCCTTACCTGTAATTTTCGTGAATAGCGTCTCTCGTATGTGTCTAAAAACGTGCCTTGGCTTTCTCCATAAATGTGGATTTGACTTGAACTCGCAGTGTAACATAACGAAACGAAAGACATCACATCGAAAAGGAAAGGAATACCAAAACCAACAACAACAACAACAGCAAAGAGGCAAACAAGAAGATGAAGAAGTAGAAGTAGACAAAAAAAAAGTATTTTCTACAAGGACTACAAGAACAAGAACGATGATGACGACGATTCATCGAAGACATTGTCGATGTATCTTCATAGACGATTCGGAAAATTGCTTTCAGCTTACTTTTTTTTATATATATATTTTAGGTAGGAACATCCACTCAATCCTGCTGCTTATCCTTAAAAGCTGAAGGAATATTCCTCCGTGTGGGTTTGAATGTAGTTTGTATGTGATTCAGACTTTAGCTATCCCCAAACATAATCTATACGAAAAATAGAAGCAGAAGAAGAAGTTGACTTGCCAAACACACACACGCACACATTCACACATATAGACGACTCCAACGCACATACGTTCAAAAACGCTAGCTCCATAGACACACAAAAATTGCCACACACACAGGCACTCACTCGTTCGTATGCAGTATGTAAGAAGAAGGATGCTCCTCATATGTGTATAAGTCGTTTCATTTCGTTTCGTAATCTACACACACACACACGCAAGCAAGCAAGCAGCTACCCACAAAACGTCTTCATGTCAAATACACATACTCCTACCCTAATCAAAGTTTCCTATAAGAAAATCCATAACCCTCACCCCAGGCCACCAGTGCCAAATAGAATATATGCAACTCCCTCTCCACAAAGAACATGTGCCAGAGTCATCGTTGTCGTCGTCGTAGCCATAGTCGTCTCATTGCCTGCCCACACTCCCACACCCACACCCACACTCGCATAAAAACAATGTCAACTTGAGTGAACGTACGTTACGTTTTAGGATGGCAAGGAACGATGATGGAACCAGACCAAACGAACCCAACCGAACCGACGTCTTTCGAATGGTATTTTTGGGTAATTTTCTACTTCGGTGGGGTTGGGGGATTTTGCATGGCGGTAATGGTGAAGGTGGTGCTATGCCCGAGACGTATGGGCGAACAATGTTTGCTGGTTTATTCTGCTAGTATTCTATCGACAACAACTGCTGTTGTCGGCTCACGTTAACGTCTTAAAGGCACACAAACGCACACACACACACACACGCATACATAAGCTATAAACAGAAAGGAGCACCAGAGCACCATCACCATCACCACCACCACCACCATAGTCAACCGTCGTCTGTTACCCCCTGCTAAGGGCGCGTCATTTGTTCCTACGCTCGAGACGACAGCCATGTATGCCAACTCAAGTCTGTTGCCTGCCTGCCTGACTGCCAAACGAAAATCAGCCTGACTGCCTGTCTACTTGCCTTACCTCCAAACGATTTTTGTTTTTGCACGTCTTCGTTCCCTTTGGTCTGCCTCGTCTTTATGTATGTCTGCCTCCATTTAAGCAAAAGAGATCCATCACAAAACAGTTACGTTTGTGTTGTTGCTGTGCTTGTTGTTGTTGTTGTTGTTGCTATCGTCGTTGTGCTGATACTTCGGTTATGGGCTCTACAATGTCCAACTTTGTTTGTCTTATGTTGTTCCTAAGCATAGGATAAAAACTCTCAACCTTGCAGCTTGCTGCTTGCTACCTTCCATTCAGCCACCAGCCATACTCAAAGCGGAACCCACACCAAATCGCCACCCCCCACACCCACTCCCACTCAACTTAATTTCGCAACATTGTAACCAAGTTTACTCAAACTCAACTGCCGTGTGGCACACACACACAAGCCAGTAACCACCCAAGAGGCAGTGAGGGTTCGGTGTGCTGCTCCTGCTTCAATGTGCTACTTCGGTTCGGTGGCGAAGAAGCGCATCAGTATTAGAAGAAAAACGAAGAACACAAACGAGCAAGAAGAAGAAGAAGAAGAAGAAGAAGAAGAAGAATTTCAGCACAAATCCAAATCCAACGACTTGGGGTAAAAATTATTTCTTTTGAATTGGCAGTTGATTTTTTTCTGTTCCTTCTTTGCATCATTTATTCCGTCTCATTTATGGTAGACTACGCCGAACGGTCCATAAGTCCAAAAAGAAAAGGCAATCAGTTTGAGCGCCTTCTATATCATGACAAGGAACCAGGAGTAGGAAAAAAATTTTATTAAATAAAGCCGTACCCCGGTCGGTTAAATGAAAATGAAGACCATCGCTATGGCATTCATAATAATCCCTTTTTCGACTTCACCCCAGCCGCCAGCCACCATGGCAATTCCAGCAAAAGCTTGCGCCCCCCCCCCCCCACATACTTTGTGGGCAAGGAAAAAGCAAAAAGAAAATAACGGTGAATTGATGAACGCCAACGTAGCATTAGTAACACAAACGGACATGTCTCAGTGACGAGCTGACGTTTGCGGAGGAGGGCGGGAGAATTGACAGACGGATGGATGGACAATTGAGAAGAAGAATAAGAAGAAGAAGAATGGTCGACTGGAAGCAGTGACTAGAGGGCAAGAATTCGTGATGCGGTACCGCACACTGTTACGTAGATAGCTTCTGCCACTTTCGAGGACTTTTTCTTTATGCCGGTTACCATCACCATCACCATCACCACTCCCAACTGAACCGCCCTCACCAGCAGTTTTGGCTTCTAACTAAACACCAGCGCAAACGATTCATCTTCTTCTTCTTCTTGTTCTTCTTCTTGTTCTTCTATTCCTTTTTTTTTTGTTCGTTATGTATTTCATTTCGGTTCGGTTGAATGTTTTGGGATTTCCACTTTTATCTTTTGGCGAACATCGCTCTAAGCTCGTGGCTGTCTTTGCCAAACTCTCGTAGGAGGAAGGCGGGTGAGACGAACCAACAGACACAAAAATCTTTCAGGCACCATGAGGAAAATTCCAAACAAAAAAAATATAAAATAAAAGGTTTCCGGTTGCGCAGCAATTCGCTTCCTTTATGGTAGTCCTCAAATACTCGGACCAGTTGGCACAAAGGCAACAAATAGAAAGAAGAACAAAAAAACGAACTGTGAGGATGGAACAAAAAAAAAAACTTTAGTCGGACACAAGAAAACTCAAACCGGTTACGACCGAACATCAACAACACAAAAACGAACGGAGGAATAGTAAGTGGAACCAGCATAAGACAGCAGCAGAACCTTAGAACGCGTATAATCCTCGCTGAGACTGGCCGACGTAATGAATAGGAATAAAGGCACGGCATGGGCACGTCACGGACGAATGGTCTGCGGGTGCCAAGGACTCCAAAGGACTACCAAGTGTTTTTGTTTGTTGAAAATTCCAAATGCAAACGAAGAAAACCGAAAGCTGATGGAAGACGAGGTGCGGCGAGGGGAATTTTAAGCTTAGACCGGCAAAATTTTAGTTCATATTTTTTTTTCAATTATTCAGTTGGGGGTAGGTTCTGCTGTGGGAGTTGTTGGGGGGGAGGGCTCACTTGTACAGCCAACAACATTTACAGCCAAGTCATTTACATTGCTGCTTGGCCCTCGATGATGAAAATGATTCGATTCCTTTTTAAGCACAGCACATACCCCCTGTAGTCTAAGTTCCATTCTGGCTTCTACTCAATTTCAAGTTAGTCCGGCAAGGCACTCACTCGTACTCATCATAGCATACTTTTGTACATTTAATCAAAATGACGTTTTCTTATGGCAGTCGGAGTTGCCGTCGTTGTTGGCGTTGGCGTTGTCATCATCGTCATCATCATCATCAATTCCCTGCCGTTTGAGTAGTAATTTCCCAGGCAGCAAGCCTGATGGTGGTGGCGGTGGTGGTAGTTGCCCACCTACAAACACCCCAAACCTCAACCATCACGTTGGGTCCTTCCAGCTCGTTTTAGCTTAGCTAGCGCATAAAAATCCTGCAGGGGTTTTCGTGAAACGTCGCTTGTAACAAATAATTTTTTTTCCTTGTATGTCGTCCTTGTTGTTTGCTCGTTCCGTGCTCGTCTTGTCTTTGACGGTAGTTCCTTCTAGTCTCGCAATCCGGCCATCCAGCGTTGGCTGTGTGTGCTCCTGCCAAAGTGTGCGCGCCACACAACCCCTTCACGGTATGGAATCTGTACCGTTGCTTTTTAGGTTGTGTTGGTTGGTTCTATTTTTCTTGCCTTTTTTTCCTATTATTATTATTTTTTTTCGCTTTGTGTGGAGTTTGGTACACCAAACCAAATGCTGTAGACGTTCCGTCGCTTGGCGTAGTCGTTTGGCATTTCGCTTTATCCAACGGACCATTCAGACAGGGAGGGGGAGGGGGGGTGTGGGGTGGAGTAACCCAGGGTTATATCCCCAACGCCTCCACCATAGGAACACTATAACGGCCTGGCCTGCATGTCGAGGCAGTCAGGGGTACATATGAGACGTCACAATTGCAGCTTGGCAGTTGGTGCGCGTTGCTGGAGGATCTATTCCATTTTTTTTCTTTATTTTTTTTTGGTTCCATGTGCGCTATTTCTCGTTGCCAAATACTTTAACAACAACAACAACTACAACGAGAACATCAGTAGCAAGCACTCGTACATTCATTTGCGCGTCCGATCCAGAGACTCGAGATTGCAGTCGAAAGTTTGTCTTGCGCTCATTTCTGATGCTGCTGCCGCCCCGGTTGCTTCTGCTGTTTGGGTTTTGTAATCTAACGAGTATGTTACTTCTTTTAGCCATTCCTCCTTCGGTTTGATGCTGTCCTACATGAGGATACGACGTCTCTTGCATTTGCAGTTGATGACTATGCCAAAGTCGTTTCGGGTTGGCTGGGGTTATGAAAACTCATGCGGTTCGGTGGAAAAAATAAGAATAAAAAAAAAACGAAACAAATTTCGAAATAGCTTCCATCCCTTATGACCGACTCTGACTGGATGGTTGGATGGCTGGCTGTTTGGTTGCGAAATCCCTTTGTACTTTACTCCGCGTAGTTGCTCCGAAAACTTTTCTTCCCACATACAGCCAGACACATCTCAAACCGAAAAAACCAACAAAAAAAAAACATAAACTTCATCTACGCTTTAGTGTTTGTCTCTGTTTGTGACCTCCCCCGCCTTAGACACATTGTGAGGTCCTTTGAACTGACCGGTCGCTGACAGGCGGCTTTGGCATACAAATTCAACTGCACTGAATGCTTTCTTTGTTTTCCGACATTGGTATGCTTCTTTGCTTCGATTTTAAGTGGTAGCTTCTAGCAAACATTCTCGTAACGAAATTTAGATTGATTTGACCATTATTTTTCAAAGATTGGCTTTCCAAACTTAGTTTCAGGAATGTTGGTTAAATTGATGAAATCATTGTCAGATTCCAATTAGCAAAACTTACATATCCTGTAACCGGAAAGGAAATTTAAGAATGACATTTTTTCGTCTTACTCAACAATTCAGATTTTAAGCTAGTTGAAGGCTTAAAGTTTACCGAATTCACTTAGACACTCGAGTATTCATAAAGCAAAATCAAATGTGAAATGATTTTTCCTTTTTCATTTTGGTGGCAACTCTCATCTGTGGAAATGTGTTTGAAACTGTGGTCCTTTCTTAGCTGAAAGTTTAAGGCGTAGTAAATGAGTTTCAATATTAATTCACTGCCCACACTACAGCCAAACAGCAAACAGTCACCACTGAAAGCCACCGAAAATAACCCACACCCGCACAAGACGTTTTTGACTCACTCAATGGCAAATGTAGGAGGAAGTCCAGCTGTTCTGACACTAACAAGCGTACAAAAATTTCAAAACGATGTTCAACATTCGAAACGGTATCCCGCTGCCAACAAACATGAATAGACACAAGCGGCATAACAAATTCAAAAGCAAAAAATAAAATAAAAATAAAAATAAACGGAAGGGAAAGGAAAGGAAAGTAGAGGAACGATAACCCCGAAAAATATATTTGGGGAAAAATGAACATTAAAAGAAAACTCTGCTCATCTTACGAAGGACTAGCACGCAGTCTTGAACATGATGATGAACAAGAAGAAGTACACACAACAACAATAACAACAACAACAAGAACCACAACGTCGTTGAAGGCCGTGGGTGAGGGTTTCTCTCATGGCACTCCTTCCTATCCATCCCCAACAATAACTTTGTTTATACTCCTTATACACTTCTACACATCTACACCTCCCCCTGCCCCTCACCCTCAATCAACCAATACAACGTTATGATGCGGCATTTTATGGGCTCTACCCCTTATAGCAATTTTTAAGGGCAGCGCATATTTTGTAGACGTTCCTCTAAGGCCTGCTGTTGCTGATGATTTCTCCGTTCGTATGCTTTAAGCTTCAATACCAATGCAAAAATAAACTCAAAAATAATAATAAAAAAAGGAGAGGGAAAAAAGACGTCCAACATGGCAAAATGATGAATTATACGCTGGCAAATGCTTGTGTAGGCGTCAAACTGCGAGCATTTGTGAGGGGTTTTGGGTGTTCAATGCCTGCCCTAGATGGTCGCTTGATTTAGTCAACGCGCAAGGGGATTGAGTATCCCGCCGTCCGTTTATATATATACCGTACATTTTTGTTGTTTTTTTTTGTTTCTACTTTCGGCTTTCAATTTTTGGGTAGGTTTGAGCGCTGTTTGTGCTTTTTTTTTGCGTACAGTTCTGCTTGAATGGTTTTTAAGTGAGGCAAGAAATCCCCAAAGATATTTTTTGGGGGGCTGTATGCACTGGTGATGGTGTGGAATTTCGTTTGCTAGCTGGGTGGGAGACCTTTTTTGGAGTTGGCACAGTTGGTCACAGTTTTTTTTTTTTTTTTTTTTTTGGGCATTTTTTTTCTTTTTTTATGGCAATCATATGATGGCGGTTCTACTGCTGCTGCTGCCTGGTAGATAATGCCAAGCCCAAAAAAAGTTTATTTTTTTGTTTTACGAAAAGGGTCTACGGAGACGTCTCCTCATCATAATCATTGTCGCCTCTGCTAACGCAGTCGTCGTCTGACTGACTGCAATTTCAGTATCCACTTCAGCCACGGTTGCCAGGCAAAATGTTAGGCGTCGCTTGAAGTAAACGTAACTGTCTGAAAAAACAACATGAGGCGGGTACAGCGTAACATTTCTTCTTTGGCCACATTCACATGGTGCTGGATGCTCCTCCACATATCCACAAAAATAATATAAAAAAAAAAAAAAAAAAAAAAACTGTGAAGGGTTCCCGCGGTTGTTCCATGTTTGTAGCAAACGTGACTCGCTTTTGGTGCTTATCACAAATTCCCCGGCTCTTTGGGCAGGGAACAGGGCCTTGGTAAGGGCAACCAAATGCTGCTTCAAGTTTCTCTCGTGCATATTTTCGCTGGGGCTCTTGCTACACCACTCACCTCACCTCGCTCCACTGCACAGCTATCATCGTCGTCGTTGTCGTTGTCTACGACGTATGGTAGTCGGATTTAATTTTTTATTTTTTTTTTGAAAGGATTTTTTGAAAAATTGCGTAGCACATTAGCGACTTAGGGATGTGGAAAATGCATGTGTGTGTGTGTGTGTGTGTGTGTGTGCATATGAAGGTGCTGCTGTTCCGTCTGATAACTGCTGGAAAAGGGTTAGACATTCGGGGTAGAGCTAAATTTTGTAGTGGTGAAGCTGCTGGGTAAAGTTAGTCTTTCTGTTTGTGTATCTCTATATGTGTGAGTGTGTGTATGTGTGTGCTTATGCTAATGCTGGTTTGATTAAAAGCGCAACGTAGCGACGAGTATTTTTTGTAATATAAATGCCGTACCTATGAGTGGATCTAGGTGCTCTTGGTTTAGGTTAGAAGAAATCTTCACAAAGTTTTTAAAAATGTTACCCTACTGTCAGCGGATGTACTTAAATTTCGCTAATGATCTGTATTATTAAAGTCGCTTCTCTTCAGCCAAAAAGCTCTTGGCACGAAGTGGCAATTTCCGCACGGAAGTGTTTAATTTAACGCAATGCCAGTAGTCTGGTAGTTGTTGTTGTTGTTTTTTGATTCATGAAAAATAAACGCACTTTAGTTGCCTGCTGCATTTACTCTTTTTAATTAATATGTAAGGAGGTAGGAGTGGTGAAGTAGGAGTACAAAAAAAAAAGCTGCCAGGACAGGCACATAAATCAGTGCGTAATTTCTTTTAAGTAAATTCAGTGAAGGTGTCTAAGGAGTAGTCTGCATTGCGTAGTCTGAAGTGTGTTCTAAATAGAACAGAATTGTCTGAACCGAAAGTGGTTCGCTTAAATTATAAATTTTACTGTATAGGATGGCCGTCGTATAATAATGCGTCATTTCTCTGCATCGTTCTTTTTCTCCAATTAATACTTCATACAATAAATTCGATTTTGTTAACATGTCTGTGATTTTTTTCATAAAAAAATCCCTATTTCAAAGAGTCCTTTTCTCGAAAAAAAGCATATTATTTTTCATCGATGAACATGCAGTTTGCTCTTTGAAAAATGCCCATAAAAACTCAAATTATTCATAAATAAGATCTGGGATAAAATCCCACTTGTATACAAATTCAAATTTGTTTTCTGAACTTAGTGCTGAGCTCAATGATCATCGTTGTTGCTTGTAATGAAATGTTGATGACAATCTGGAAAAACAACAAACCAACTAGGCATTTGAGATATGGTAATTTCGGGACTCCCACTCCCTCATCAGAGGCAATTCTGCTGGACAATTAAATTCGTTGTCTAGTAACCAATTTAATTGTCCTGTACATATTTACCGCCTTTCACCGAACGAATACTCAAGAACTAGTTACTTGCATTTAAAAAACTTTTTATTTTGTTTCATTTTTTAAATACACTACCTGGCTTTTAGCTATAGTATGTGTAAAAAGTACCCATTGTCTAATCCCGTCTAGGAAATTTTGTGCAATGTCACCCTGCACTCATTTTCTTACTTTTATCTGCCCTCTGCACTCGTGTATAATTCGAATTATTCCACACATACATACGACACCGACTAGTAAACATGTTTCATTTTGGAATCCGTTTCCTATTCATAATAAAACAAAAATATGCCCGTGCAAAGAAATTCCTTCTGGGGGATTTTGTAAAAAATTTGGATTTTTTCAAATCTTAATTTAACATTTGTATATTGAAGCAATTCACGCACCATCAAATACACTATTTTATGTTATTTGGCCTTAAATTAAAGGAACAACATATTCTGTTCTGCCATACGAGCGATTGTTTGTTCGGAGCCACTACCAGAATATACAGGAATTTTTCTTGGGGCTGATTATAATTGGAATTTTGTGTAATTCCTCAGATATTTCTGTTCCGTATTAAAAATGTAATATAAGTTATTTTTTATGCGATTTTTCACTAGGTGTTTTGTACAGGTGTTTTGTACAGGGAATAACAGAAAGATCTAGGATTCAAAAATATGGCTATGGTTTTTATGACAATTACAACGGTAACAAAAAATTTGGGTTTTTGGTGATTTTTTCAAAACTGCTTTTCTAGCAAAAGGCAATAGACAAAGCTGGGCATAGTTAACCGAGAATTTAACTTCGTTAACCCGGTAATAGTTAATCAAAAATGTAACTTCGTTAAATTAAAAAGTTAATTGCTTTGAAAAGTTAACTTCGTTAAAAGTTAAATGAAATAGTTAAATTTTCTATTGAAAACAAAAATAATTCTTTTTTTTACAAAAAAAAAACACATAAAAAAACATTTTAGCTATAAACGATTGAGTGCCAGCACTCACAGACCCTTTTTTCGATCGGTTTCAGCTTTTTATGCAAATATGAAATTTTTATCAAAAAGTAAAATTTTGTGTATGTAACCATTTATTTATATTTATATAAAGGAATACAAATTTTATTAGCATATTAAATAATAATAATGAAACGAAAAGAGTTTGGTTACGAACAAATATCACAGGCCATTCTAAACACAATGGCGTTTTCCGTTTTACGGCATTTTCAGAAATTTGAGAAATGTAAAATGCGATGTATGTAAACATCCTGACGATGGCTGAGAACGCCATTGAGTTTAGAATGGTCCATTCATACATACAAATGGAATATAAAATACTTCGAAATATATCGGCAAGTGTATTTAATTGTTTTGTGAAATAATTTTTAAATTAGTCAGTTAAAAAATAGTATAAATTCTATATTTTGACTTTTTTTTACATTTAATAATAAACAATTTTTTTTTCGTTTTTAAGTTAACTAATGCTAGTTAATCGAAGAAATTTAACTTAACTAAATGAAAAAGTTAATGGTTTTCGAAATTAACTGAAACGTTAAAAGTTAACCAAAAATTTAACTTCGTTAATTAACTATTAACTAATTAACTATTTAATGCCCAGCTTTGGCAATAGATTGTAAAAATTTTAAAATTTGAGTATTATTTGAAAAGATTTGTACAGAATAATTAACCTCTGGGGGCGGGGAGGGTGGTATAAACCTCCAAAACTCCCCCCTTGCTCACGGGCCTGAAGTGATGTAACCTACAATTTTTTGTTGCATACTTTATATAGGTCTATTCCAGCAGCTTTTTACCAATACCACTTGTAGGTGGAGTATCCAACTTAAAAATGTATATACCCGTGCTAAAATTTTCCATCAAATAAAGTATAAATAAATACACCAACACACGTCATCTAACGCCTGCAAACACACAAAGCCTACTAGAATCACAAAAAGGACATTGCTTTCAAATTCCTGTTCCACCTATGTGCATAAGCGCCACTATTTTTCCAAACACATCAAAATGATTTAAAAAGTTTTTTGCTTTCGTTTCGCTCAAACTATTTTGTAAAAAAGAAATTCGAAAAAATAATACAAAAAATATGAGAGACCATTCAATGGACATCATTGAAAGCCTAACGGCTATGCGGGCTACCGATTTTTGTTTGCTTCAAAATTTAAATTATTTGCTTGGCATTTTTTATACAGAGATTTTTTTGCTTGAAACTCCATAAAAGAATAAAAAAAAATAAAAAATATTTTTTATAGATATTTGATGCGTTAAATATTTTATATATAAATACATATAGTAGGTACCTATATATTTTTGTATATAGAAAATACATAAACTATTTTCATAACGCCTAAAAAGAATTCCAGTTTGAATTGCATAAAATGTGCAATTTTAATATTTTCTGCTGCTGAATATTCAAAACCATTTATGGCGCTCTCCTTTTTTTTTAAATATTTAAAAAAAAAGTATTTTAATATATTTTATTTTATTCATCAGAAAATTCTCGCATAGAGTTTGGTTGTTTTTGACAGGTTTTCTTTTTTTTTTTGCTGTTTTATAGCTGCTGCTCTTGTTGTGGAATTCGCGATTCTAATTGATTTTTATGCAAAAAATAAATAAAAATTGAAGCAAATGGATAGCAGTTTTGTATGAAAAAACTGCTTTGTGGAACGTGAGTGGAACAAAGACTTGAAAAGAAAATGAAATAAAAATTTCGAATCTTATTTCATCAAAAAGTGTTTCAAATCTCATATCCAAATGACAAAAAATGTTTAAAAAACTATCTCCACTATCTCCACTATCATTTACCCATAATTCCACGCTAACACTTACCAACTGCACGCACACAAATGCGGCAGCATAATGCAACACAACGCACTGCCACAGCCTCCGCCAAGTACAAGTACACACACACACACACAATTGCTTCATCCATTTACACACACACACACTTGCTCGACACAAACACAGACACATTATGGCTACGCATTATGTTAATAAGTGCAAAATGGGGCACACACGCCAAAAACAAAAGGCACGGCTTCGGTGGGTGGTATAGCAACGGTATTGGCGCGCCCCAAAATAACGTGTGGAAAATATTGACGATCGCGTGCGCCCCTATACCGTATAGGTTGTAGGTTTGTGTTTTGGATTGAATTGTTTTAAGGCTGAAACCACGCCAAGCCACACACGAACAACAACCGAACGAACCGAAACTCACAAACAACAAGTTGAGTAACATTAGGGTTGAGGATGGGCTGTGAAGCGAGCTTTAGGCAACACTCGGCACTCAGTCTAGTAGATTTTAGTTAACTGCCGAGGCACAACTGGAGGTACAAATGCGCACGTGTGTGTGCGTGTGCGCGTGTGTGTGTGGTGCGTGTAGGTGCATGGGTGTCATCATGGAAATTCATATGCAAATCTACGCAAATCAGCATTAGTATGATGTATGGCACTGGGTTGAACCCAACCAGCCATCTCTCAACTATAACTTCCAGTGCCCGTGTGTTTGTGGGTGTGGGTCTTATATTTATATTAACAAAAAAAAAACAGTGCCACGGCATGATAATCATCAGCCACACATCAAAATATTAATCTCAACATACATTCGTTTGCTAGCTTGCTTGCTTGCTTGTTGGTGTCCGTCTGCCTATCTATATGTTTGCTGTTTGTTTGTTTGTATGCTGTATAGCATTCCTTTTAGTGTGCATGGCGGTATGTGCGATGAAATGAATTGAAATGAATCGAAAATGAAAATGTTATGTGCGGCTGGTATTTGAGTGACTGTGACGATAGAGTTGATACGTTCGCATTACATGCGTTGCTTCATCGATATGGCTTAGGATTTTCTTTGGTTTTGAACGGCCATTACCATCCATGAATAGATTACAAATTTTGTCCAATGAATTGGCTTTTTTTTTTGCAAAATATATCCACCACTCACTCAATGCTCGTGTTGCCTACTTAAAGGTTCAAATGCTGCTCCACTACCAACATGCGCACTTAATAGCATTTTTAATTCGATTTGCCGTACACACTAAAGCGAACAAACACACATCGAAGTGCATAAGTGTGGTACATACTAGGCGTACAAAATCAAGAACAACAAGCCACAATTAGTACTCAATTGTATGCCAAATATTGCCTACTTTAAGGCGTTAAGAAATTTACGAGCATTCATTGTTGATCAATTGATCTTTTATATGAGAGTAATATCGAAAAAGTCGCTTACACCATACTCAGGGTGAGTTAAAATAAGTATTTGAATATTTGTGGCATACTTTTAGGAGGCAAAAAAAGTAGAACCGCACAAATGTAAGTCCATAGCTCCATAATTATGAAGTTATGGTGCGAAATGACAAAAGTACACTGTAACGATTGAGACATCCACCGAAAAAAATCTGTTTGTATCCAAAAAGTATGCAACAAATCCATAACAAACCCACGCATCAAATAAATAAAAATTAGGCATAAAAAATAAAAATTAAAAAAATTTTATAGCATCGTTTTGGGAGTTCGACAATTTCATGGGCCCTCAAATTATAAGGAAAACATCCTCTTAAAGTTCTAAAAATAAAAAAGGTTTTTTTTTACACCACTGCTCAATATTAAAATGCAGCGTTAGTTATTATGTGTCCACTTCAGTTGGTTGCATTTGCCAACTTTTAGGCCGAAGCTGTTTTTAGTTGTTGCTGTTGTTGTTCATAGAGGCTATGAGGAGTTTATTATTATAATTTTTTTTTTTTTGGTTGCACTCTTTCTACAAATGGTATACGCAGTCGTCGTAAACACCACTGTAAATAATGTCAATGATGAGGACTACGACGACTACGAGGACTACCATGTTGACGATGATGATGACGATGGTAACGCCATTGCATCGCTTTTGTTGTCAATTCTGTGCGAATATATATGTATATTTTTTTGTTCGCCACACTCACTGCACGCATTTTGCCAAGCAGCAGTGTTTGAGGCGGTGGTTTCAATTTCAGTGCATACTTTTTGGCGCGCACTGCACTCATAATGAAAAATACGCATGCAGTCAAACACAAAAACGAAAGGCAAAAAAATAATAAAATGCATGACGCACACACACACACACATACACACACACCAATATACCTATATACGCACACAAAAAAAAAACCGTAGCATACATGCAGGCGCATTGCAGAAATGAGGAAAATTATTGCGTACGCTCATTATATGTGAAAAGTCTGTTCTTTTTTTTTTTTTTTTGCACTGGCAATGAGGTGGGGGTGCTGCAGAGCCCTGTCCGGGGGTAATATTAAAGGCCCAACTTATCTGTAGCGAAAGGGGGGGAGAGTGGGGAATGCCTCATCTGCTGTATTGCATTTTATGATATTTGTTGTTGGACTTTGTAGTTGTTGTTGCTGTTGTTGTTGTATTGCATTGCTTTTGCAATTTAAGCTGTCAGCTTGTTGTGCGCTTGATGAATAAATTGTGAATACCGGCGGAAGGGAAAAATCGGCGACAGCCAACAATCAGTTGGCGAAGGGGACCGCCGCCGCGCAATTGTGCGCGTGTGAGTGTGTGTGTGTGTGTGTTTGGCGCATACAAAACTGATGAGTAAGTAGATTTTCTTGTTTTTCGAGCGCGGCACATACGCATTTTCCCTCAAACCGTACATTATATTTTTTTTCCATCGCTGCTGCCGCATCGGTCAGAGCAAAAGTTTAAATATATTTTTTTAAATAAGTAGTAAGGGACACGTTTTTTTTCGTACACCCTACCGCTGTTGTTGTATAGTCGACGGTACATGCGTGGTGGTGGTGATGGTGTGATGATGATGAAGCGGGCAAAATATTGGTCAGTAAAAATTGGCGCGCACGCAAACATACTCACACACACACACATACGCACGTACACATGGTATTGGGGGTTTAAAAATGCGTGCATGGGCGCTGATATTTTTTGTTGTTGCCGTTGTTGCTGTTGTTGCTGTTGCTACTGTTATGTGTGCCTCATCAGAAATGCTCGGCTTTTGGGTCTGCCTGACTATGGGTGGGGTATAAAAAAATACTCGAACGGCCGCAATTTTTCACATGCAAAAAAGACCAAAAAAGCTCCGCCTTTAAATATTTTTGCACCAATGCTAGTTGTCTGTTTTTCTCTTTTTTCCATGCGTGTACTGGTTGCACGTTGCTGCAGCACCTATGCGCTTTTATGCCCACATACGCATAATTTTTTGTTGTTGCTCTTCCCGGCTGTGGTTGTTGTTGGTGTTCGAGAGACCCTATTGTATGTTGTCAGCCTATTTGTTGGTGCATATTGGGGAACTCTAGTGGACGCTTCGATTCTTCCCTCAAACTCTTGCTTGGGAGCAAACCCCCCCTCCCACTCCCCCTTGGTAAAAAAGGTTGTCTCTGGCCATTGTTTGTTAAGAAAAATACCGGCAATCATAGCTGACAAATAAAAAACGACCAAGTAGACCAAGCCTTCTTTTCGTTGTATAATTTTTCAACAACAAAAAAATATTTACAGCATACTTGTAGGCGTCTACAGTAAGTATGGTTGAGCGGCTATATTGGCGCAGTGAGTGCCGCGTTACTCATGTACTGCGGCAAGTTAAGGTTTCAATTGAATTTCTTTTTACATTAAACACGAAGCTGAAACAACAAATGAGCTATTTTTGAAGACATTTTATGCTGGCATATTTTCAGGCACACTCGAATTAAAGTATTTCTATTAAGGAATTGCTTAAGGTATGCCTGATAATTAAAAAATGCAGTGCTTGCTTTCCTGTACGCTCAGATACTTACTAAGTTTTTTTTAAATGAATTTTTGTGAATACTTAAATGCTTACTGTGTTTTTTATGCACCGCCTAAAAACACGCTAAGGGTGTAACAAATGTGAAAGGGATTTGTATGAAATCGTTAGTACGCTCTTTTCATGTTTGGCCTGCGTGTGTGTGTGTATGTGTGTGCTATAGTCTATTCTGTTTCGTTTTTAATTTTTTGTATTTCGTTTTTCTGCGTTCATGATCCACAACTGTCAAAGCATGTCGAAAAGGCAAGGCAGTACGTTCGGGGTCTTTTTTTTGGATTTTACCACAGGGCTACCTTTGGCCGCTTAGTTGCACCTGTGGGGGCGTGTATGTGTGCTAAAACGTCATCATCGTCAGCAGTATTTTCACGCTAGAAGGCAGACTAACCCCGTCGAAGTGTTTCCATGTATGTGTGTGTTTATGCACACATGGGAGAACATAGCAGAACTACTAAAATTACTGACCGACAAGGCTTGGCCAATTTTTATGATGGAAATAAAAACAAACAAAAAAACTAGAAAAAAAACTGTGGAGCGTTCAAAAAACATTGCATACTTTATGGTGGCGTAGTGGCCAAATGATATTTTATAGTTGGGTTTGGAAAATAGGTGCGAGTGTTCTATATGCGTATGTAGTGGTTAGAGTAATGATATATATTCGCTTATGTATGTGTGTGTGTGTGTGTGGACTTAAGCTACTCTTCTGACAGAAATGTTACGCCTACCATAGAAGTGGTCACAAAAACTCACAGCCCGAAACGCGCTCACATTTAAAATAAATGGTGGAAAATATTTTATGTTAAAAAATAAAACGGGGGGGCGCCCAATATGTTGGCCGGTGTGTATATGTGTGTGTGTGTGTATGGATGTGCTAGTATCTGTTTTAGTTTAACGCATGCATGTAGATACCGTTTTTTTTATTATTTAAAACGGAATCCATATACATTTTATTTAACAATAAAAAATATACTAGCGGGAAATTCAAATAATGTTGCCTACATATAGGCACACACAAGCACGCGCACACACCCAACCATTCTCATCAGCAACAATGCCCTGTTCGCTGCTTCTATTCCCTACCCACACGCCATGAATGCACTGCACTGCAATTTTTCCAAACAACATTTTGATGGTTTTGCTGTATCTCCCCTCACCGGGCGTACACAGCATAAAAATATGTGTGCCCGCTTTTAGGTGATTTGAAAATACACAAAACAACAACACAAAAACAATGCAGAAAAAAATTAAAACCAAACGCAACACAACAAAAACGCAATAGAACGGCTCAAAAATTTATAATGGCATGAGCTCACGTGTGGCGCGTAGGGTAAAAATTTTATTCGGTTTCGGTGTGTTTGTGTGTGAATTTTTCACAGAGGTGGAAACACTGACAAAAACAATACAAAAAAAAAATGGACGAAATGTAGGTGTAGTTGCACCGAAACTAATTTGACATAGCGTGCGCACCGATAGCTACAATGACCGTGTGCGCGCCTAAAAGTATGTGCTAGTTCCGAACGTTATTTGTTGGTACTCAATTTGAGTTTGTATGTACATAGAGAAAGAAACCTTTGTGTCATCCGCGGGCACACAACCACACTCGCATACATATGACAACAAAAAAAATATATAAATTAAACGAAATGTATGTGTGTGTGTGTGTGTGAGTGTGTGTGTGGTGTACTTTTTGGCGCTCAATTTATTTTTTAACAAACATCTAACTAAAACTATGCAGTGCATGGTGTAGTGTCCTTTTTTTTTGTAAGTATTTATTTATTGCCTATATTTGGTTTTGGTATGAGTGTATTTACTTGCTATGATGGTGGTTTGACATTTCTCGTTAAAAAAGGAGTATCAGGATTGCTGCTTTATTTGATTCTGAAACACATACATATCTATGTATATAGGCGCATATTATTTGATTTTGTCCAAAAAAAAATGTAGAAAAAATTTAAGCATAATTTTAGGTGTGAGTGGAAAAATTTTAACGAGGCAACAAATTGAATTTGCTGTATACTCTTATGTATTTACTAATGCATTTGAGCGTTTGGTTAGGCCTAAAGAAAACATCATTTAAATGGATAAAATATTGAACGCCTTTAACTATGCTTTGTGAAATTATTAATATGCTTGGAACAGTATACAAATATTATTGTTAAAATTCCAAATTGTCATTTCATAATTTAAAAATAATAGTTTGAAAGTTTTCTTTTATCTGTGTTTATCAGTTGGTTATGTATGTACTAACACCTAAAAGTATGCAGCGATGTATTAGGAAACAAATTTAAAATCTTTTTGAAGATAGTGTTGAGTAAGATTAATTACATATTTTCTAAATTAAATTCAAAATTTTACACTTTACTATTTTATTCGAAGGAGCCAAAACACTTAATACCTTTAAAAATGTGAAGTTTTGTATGGCCGACAATCCTCACTATTATCGCAAACGCTTTACTCCTGTGGTATTGAATTTGGCTCGCATTTGGAAAGTTATCTAAAATGGAAATGAAATCGATCTTTCCGAATCGATAACTCAGACAATTTTAATCTGACAACCATTCAATATATCGATACCTTAAAGAACAACCATCCTATGTCCATTTTTTTAATTGGTATGTTTTGTATGGAAATTCATTTTTATTTCTTCAGTTTTCAATTACGTTCATTGCGATTCCCACAAACCACTATAACCTGGCTGATGCAGCTTCTTCTCAGGAATCAAAAAATGCCAAAAACTCGATTTGCATAAAAAAGGACATAGCATGATTGTGCCTTTGATATATTCCCTGAGCGTCCCCTTGGAAAACAAAATTTTAATTTTCGCCTTCAGCGACTTATTTAACTACTACATAGTAAATCACCCGTGACTTCGCACGTATATATCATATCTACGCCATTTGGACTCCCTTTGAACTCTTTTTGACCCAAACTCTAAATGCCACACCCACATTATAAACAGCCACGCCCACTTCCGAGATCAAAAATCCTGATCCGGAATCTCTAGCCATGATATTACAGAATATACATGTTGAATTACAGCTTCCTAGGTCCAGTGGTAACTGCAGGAGATTCAATTGACACGGCCATTTTTGAGGCCACTCCCCAAAGCCATCACCGGTAATCGACCGAAAATCAAAAATCTGAGGTATCCAATTGATTTTGGTTTTTTTTAAGCTAAATTCATGTCATTATGTATGGAATAGAACATAATTTCAATGACCACCTCCTCAGCTTCAAGCAATTTTGTGTGACTCGGTCCAATATGTGCGGTGTTATGCCGCCAAATAGCTTACGTAGCTCTAGAGAAAAAAATCGTGGGGTGTCAAGTCGCATGATCGCTGTGGCTAATTGATGAATCGTGAGATGACCGTGTCGCCAAATCTGTTCTTAACCATTTTGAGCGTTGCGTTGTATGCCATGTAGCGCCGTTTGTTGGAACTATAGCTCGGATAACAGAAAGTTGGCTCTGGTCACCGAAAGTTGGTTAACCTCGCTCTATAAACAGTCAATCTATGTGGATGCATTGATGCTTGGTCGATCATTTGTGATTTTTTGATTTGGGTATTTACAACTGAGGCGGAATTTCGAAAATATTTTTTTATACTTCCACGCGTTTTACACGTTTGGCAAGCGTGAATCGACGATATGGCAAACCTTATTAAATATTTTGACAGTTGGTTGTCATTGGTAACTTTGGCAGCTGCTGAAAACTAATAATTGGAAAAACTATCTTTGCTATCTGGTCACCCCTGGCCACATGTAAAGAGATACATTTTTGTATAACTAGGTTCATAGCGTTCAGCATCACATGATGCTTCTAACTCTTCAGTTTCATAATTTATGATTTGTTTCTTTGTGAAAAGATATACGAGTATGTATAATAATTGCATACTTTTGGGCATTTCCAGCTCACAAAATTGTAGTTCAAAATTATCCCCAAGGTTACACAAATTTGCTTTAAACTAATGCTCTCTTTTCTTCTTCTTCTTCTTCTTCTTTATCAATTACTCATCAAAGCATTTGCTTAACTTTCTGATGACTCTTTCCTCTATCGCCAAAACCACAAGAATGCTCATACCCTACAAAAAAACAGCAGCATATGTTGGAGGCGTTTTAATTTATATACACTCGGGCATAGCTACAAGCAGACAGAGAACACAACCAGCCAAACTGTCTTCGTACTTTTAAGAAAGCTCACACTCCACACAATGTATTCGCAATACAAAGTCTCGAAACTATTTTAGCAACAGTACAGTACGCAGCACTACACCATCACTACCACCACCACCAGCACACGGTAAACGGCAAAATTGTCTTGTGAGAGTTTTAGGCGCATTCGAGTTTCGGCTTAAATGAAAGGATTGAAAGTTGGGGGTTTTTCAAGACTCTTGGAGTCTTTTGAGAAATATGTCATCGACAGGAGGCAAGAGTGTGAGTGTGTGTGTGTGTGTGTGGGGAAACGGCCACCCAAGGCATACTAAACACTCATACTTGCTAATGCACACAAATAGTCAAACGTTCTACACAAATACACTCAAGCGCTCACACAATCCCCACACACACAAACACTCAAACGAATAATTCATTATACAAAGTAGTGAGGCTATAAAGTTCGTTTCTTGGGTGGGTGTTGTGGCTGTTGTTGTTTTGTTGTTGTTGCATGGCGGCCTCTTTCAATATATATGAATGTGTGCGTTGCTTTTAGGCGCAACAGCCACACAAGACGAAGCAACGATTTATTTGTGTGAAACGATGGAGGTAGTTGTAGTGTGTTGGGGTGTTACTTAGCATAGTTCTTCCCATTTTATTAAAAGAGTGAATGGCGGGAGTGGGTGCACCCACTTTCTTACACGCAACTCCGGCATACATAAATAAATGACATTTTAAACCATTTTTGGGGTGTTGCTGGCATACTTTTAGGCATTGCCAGAAAAGGGTTATTGCCAAAATCTACTACAACTATTGAGAGGTTAGTGGTGTGAGTGAATTTCGTGTGCGTGTGTGTGTGGCAAACTTCAAAAGAGCGTTGCAAAACTTAAGAAACTGATTTATATATTCTCTTAAGAGTGAGTTGCCAGTGGGGTGCCTCCACCCAGATCTTAGTTTCATATCTGAGGGCTTGAGGTGAGGGTTACTGAATATTACCGAATCTTCACATGGTTTCAGTTCGCCTGTGGTGGGCTGGCGGAAATTGGGTGGTTATGCTACACATACTATTGCAAACATTCTCGGTTCATTCAATGAAGTTTTGGCATTTGGTACTTACAACGAGGAACCCTTTTTCGTGATACCAATATGTTGCATAGTTTTAGGATTTCAAGTAAAAGGCAAATGTGGTTTCCTGATAAAAACAAAGCAGAATCTTTTTGGACTTCTGGCATGGGATGGGAGGGTGTATGTAAGTAAAAGTGAGCGAACTACACTTGGTTACCAGGTTTATGATTAAGTACCAACTTTATTCACATATTTACCATTTTTCAGCAGATATTGAAGTTGAAATATTTTGTGAGTGATTTGTCAGGCAATCGATCTGATAAATGTGCTTTATGAATTGCTGAAAAATACTACTCATCTTTAAACTAAGATGCATTGAGGATCTTGAGTTGATATTATTTAAAATATTGTATAACATTGAAAGAAATTATTCAAGCTAAAATCTGAATTGAAAAATTTGTTGCATGCTTTTAGGAGCAACAAATGACAAAATTTTACATCGGCAGCTTAATAGTTAAGACAATCGGGCATAATAAATCGACTTAGTTTCTGGTACTGAATCACTTTTGTGTAGCCAAAAAATATGCAATGAATTTTTCAATTGAATTGACTTCTTTTAATCACTTTTTTTCTTCATTTTCTTGTTCAAAGAATTATTCATTGCTTACAAAAACTAATCAACAACTACTTTTCAATTCATATTTTTACTTGCTCTGATAATTACATTTATGCTCCTCAAAGTATGCAATGATTCTCAGGCAGTTTTTTATTTCTCATCAACAATGTTTAGACAAATTTCAATATTATTTGGCAACCTTAAAATGAACTATTGTATACTCCAAAATTTATTTTCATATCGCTTTCATTCTGAGAACATTTTTCCACAAGGATTTTCCTCAGTTTTCATGTAAAACTTTCGTGTGCGTTTTTGGGGTTTCTTGGCTAAGCAAAGAAACTTTTCGCTTTCTTCCTAACCTACCGATGTAAGCGAGATAGAATGAAGCAGAAGAAGGCTTCTCACTTGTGTATTTGTGAGTGGGGTGCTGGAAACAGACCACCTTCTCTTCGACCACACCGAAAACTTTTTCTAATCAACTTTCGAGCAACGAGCACTAGAAACCGTCAGTGATATTTGTCAATTTGTCCAAAAGAAATATAAAACAAAACACAAAAAGGAAGTGTAAGGACCGGAAAATCCTTGGTCCTTTTTTTGTTCGTTGGTACTGGGCACACTGGAATATTTCATCCAAGACACACGCGGAACTTAACCCTTGGCAATAGCAGAAACTTGTCGCAGCCAAAAACCACATGTGCTGGCTACACTCAGTCGAAGAAACCACCCGCAAGATAAGAATAAACTATGAGCTGGTTCACACATGAAAGTAGTAGAGGCAAATTGCGATTTTTTTTCTCGTTGTGGGTTGAACTTCTTTAGTGTTCCTTGCATTGGCCACGTCTTCTTCTGCTTCTTGTTCATCTTCAAGTAAATAGACAAGACAAGTCAGGAAAATGTTTTCGGTCATTTCTGGCCAGAGGTTTGTGGCATGAGTTGCGTTGACGGTCGAACGATATGATGAAGGATCGAAACACTTTACCCGTTTGTTTTTGGTGTTTTTTTTGGGTGCATAGATATACCATTGACGCTGACGACAAATGTACCATATTAATTAGTGGAAAATTCTTTAGTTTGCCAGCGGTTTGAGTGACAAGAAATGAGCACCACAAAAAAAGGCAAAATAGGAGTGGGCTTGAGTGGGGATATATGTAGGAGATGATTTTTTGTTTGTTTGAAAATAATGAACATTAATTTTAAGGACTCTTACTGTGTAGAATGGCCAATGCGGAAAAGGGAAGTGAAAATAAAATAAAAATTTGCCAAATTGGACATACCAAGTTGAACTTACTGAAAGACAAGGGTGAGCGGGAACTTTTATGAATTTTTTAATAGTCTATATGCGCTTTGACTAGCCTTTATTGTACTCCTTTCATATTTAGCTTTCATTGGTTTAGGTAATGGAATTATTTCGTCTCCTTTTCAATGTGAAATTAAGCAAAAAAAATTTTTAAAAATCACTTGATTTTCTAATATTCATCCACAACTTTCTTAGGAAACCTCAGTGTCTCCTCAGACTGGAATCCTATGAAAGCCATACTTCATCCTTTCAGTAATAAATTCAGACTTCAAATTAAAAAGAAAGGTATTTGCTTGGGATAGCAAAAAAAAAAGAGTCATCCACTGCTTTCCTTTGCCATTATTAAATGTCTCTCCACACAACTATCAACCCAATACACCCAATTGCTATACCATTCCAACATCTTTTTCTGTGATGCCTTCAACTGACTGACTTTCATCATCTCGAAAGAAAAACTTTTTCTTATCCATATACACCCTTCGCAGCGACCCATACCCACCCCCCATTGAAGGTATTTTCGAAGGCAACGTTTTTTTCTCGTGTGGCTTGCGAGTTCTGTTGGAGTCTGTCTGGTCGTCAAATCCAGTCGTTTCTATGTACGTCTGTCCGAAATTCTGTTCTTTTGTAAAGTTTTTGTGGTACCGCTGCCGCATGTCTTAAGCGCACTTATAAAGGAAACGCTCAACCCGCCATCCACCCCACGCCACCTCAAATCTTAGTAGAAAAGGCAAAAAAAAAAAGGGACTCATTGGACCGGTCTGACTGTATAGTGAAGTGTGTGATTGGAGGGGGTTGGATTGGTAGTCGGTCACTCTGCTTGTCATTCAAAGAAAGAAAGTGGTCAGTGGCAAAGTTTTTGCGTACAAATAATTTCCATCGACGAAGACAAAGTAGAATTTATATATATTTCAGCTAAGGAAATTAAAACGAAGCCGAAATCAATGTGGCTCTTGGTCCGAGAAACTCCAAAAGTTAGGGAAACTTTTCGCTAGGCAGGGAAAAGAAATTGTTCGTGAAGAGGTTTTTTTTGTTGTCATTGGGTTTAGTCGAATTTTCCAAAAATAGTTGCCCAGCGGGTGTTGGTAAAGTTAGGCCGACTTTTTTTGCCCAAGTTTGTTGCCAGTTCCGTATTTCGGGATAACGGTAAACATTTTCGAAAACATTTTTAATCACTTTTCGTTAGTATTTAATCGAAATCCCACAAAATCAATTAATTGCATTTGGTTTTCTCTTCTCTTCCAGGAAACACTTCCTACAGCACCGGCCACCACCACCAGCGACACGACCGCCCTCGGCGACACCAACACCGCCGAATCGGATCCCTATGCCGGCCTCATGAAAGATGCCGATAAGCTGAAACTCATGTTGCTCGCGTGGAACTACCAGAATTCGAATGCGGTACGCAATGGCACTGAGGGACCCGATTTGGGCGTTGTTGGCGGTCTGTGGGCGCAATATCAGAATGCGTTGGCCCAAAATGTGAATGCCAGCTCCAAAATGGACACGTCTCTGTCGCCCGTGCCACGTGCCGAATTGAATTCCCCCATGGAGGCGCAGGACGAGACAAACTCGTCCGGTCAGAAGGAGGAAGACGAGGGCTCCGAGGACGACTCGGACGACAAGCTGGACGAGAAGTTGACGCCACATGATCCCGAGCGGCTGAAGGCATTCAATGTGAGTCACATTTTCTAGTGAAAAAAAAACAAAAAATAGTTTTTAATTTTCCCCATCTTGACTTTAAGATGTTCGTGCGTCTATTTGTCGATGAGAATCTCGATCGCATCATACCCATCTCCAAGCAGCCAAAAGAGAAAATTCAGGCCATCATCGATTCGTGCGCCCGACAATTTCCCGAATTTTGTGATCGTTCTCGGAAACGCATACGAACGTATTTGAAGTCGTGTCGGAGGAACAAGAAGACGCGCGAGGGCTGGGATAATACGGTAAGAGGCTGAGGGAGACACAATTCAAATGAGGCAGTCATAAAACTTTTTCATTCTTTGCAGAACCGTCCCACACCCGCCCACCTCACCTCTGTGCAGGCTGAGCAAATACTCGCCATTGCCTGCGAGAACGAGTCCATGAATGCCAAACGGATGCGTATCGGCCTCGAGCCAATTACACATGCCATACCGGCGCCTGGTTCGGCAGTAGCTGCTGCTGCGGCTGCTGCTGCCGCGGCCGCTGCAGGGGTGGGAGTCACAAGCTCGTCCGCGGCCGGCGTATGCGGTAGCAGTTCGACGGTGACTTCGGTCTCGGCTGCCGATGGCACTGTGGTAACGTCCTCGGTGCTGCCCTTTGCCAGTGTCTCGGGCTTTGCACGGTCCACACCTAATTCGGAATCGGCTGAGCCGCTGTCACTAACGCCCGCCGCTGCGGTGGCCGCAGCCGTTGCCGCCTCGTCGAGTGGCGGCAGTGCAGGCATCAATTCGGCACGCAGTTCCCCACTGGCTTTGAGTTCGAATGCCAGCGTGAGTGGCAGTGCCACAGGCTTGGACATCAAGCCTTTGGCCAGTGCCCTGGCCAACGGCAATACGGGTTCGGCCAATGGCGTGGGCTTGGCGGGTCTGCCCGCAACTAGTCCGCTTTACCGACAAACGGATTTTACATCGACGTCGGCTGTATCGCCATTTGCGGCGGCCGCTGCGGCAGTTGTGGCCGGACGTACGCCCACGTATCCGGGATATTTTCCAGGTGTAGCCGGATTGGGAAACGGTGAGTTATATGGTTGGTAATCTACTCAATACTTCGATGGTTTTTTGTTGGTATTTTCCATTTCGATTGCATTTTTTACCATTTTCATTTATTTTGCTTCCACAGCCACGCCCACGGATCTCTCCATGAAGCCCTCGTCCACTAACATTTCTGCTAGCTCTACCGTCACGACCGTTTGTAGCAACCTTAACATCAACAACAACAACAATGGCAACTCGTTAGGCGGTCCACTCACACTTGGGACTGCGGGCCTGAATAGCAACAGTGCGCTAGTCACGGCCACACAGCAGCTGCAGCAATTGCAACAGCAACAACAGCAGTTGCAACAGCAGCAACAGCAGCAGCAACAACAGCAGCAACAACAACAACAGCAGCAGCAACAACAGCAGCAACAGCAGCAACAACAGCAGCAGCAACTGCAACAACAACAAACTATACCAACACTAGCTACCACTTCATTAGATTCTGCTGCGGTGCGCGCACCGCCGCTCATAGCGCACAAGCTCAGTCCGAACGAGATAACGGCCGCAAGGCAGGTGATTTCGGCATACCGCGAGAGTGCGGCCTTTCTGCTGCGCACCGCCGATCAAGTGGAGCAGTTGCTGGTGCAGCAGCAGTAAATCGAGGGGGTTGGGGGATGGAAAATGAGTTGATTTGAGATGAGGTGGATTTGCGTTTTTGTCTCAATTATTCAAAACTAAATGTTTCTTACACACACACACACACTATAGATCCTGTATGTGTGCCATACAGGGTGTTCCTATTTAAATTTAAAATGAAACCAAAAGAAAAATAGTCGAAAAAAAAAATAGTCAAAATCGTTTAAATGCATCTTAAGTGTTTTTCCAAAACAAAAAAAAAACGAATTAAAAACCAAAACATTTTTAAAATAATCACAAGCTCATAAGCCAAAACCGTTTAAACCAAAACTTACAATAGTGTTAAATGTTACGCAAACAGCATCTTATGTTTCGGTCTCTTTGTTTTTGTTATTCATTATTTTGACAAAGTTGAAGCTGAATTTAGTTTAAAAGAGAGAAATTTCGGTGAAGAAAACCAAAAATAACTGTTAAAAACTTTATGAAAAACATTTTTGAAACAAGCAAAATTTTTAATACGAAAAATTTAAAATATACTACAACACAGGGTGATACTATGAAAAAAGAAACTTTATGATAAAATTATGATGATAAAAAAATTTAATGATGAAGAAATTATTGATGAAAAAAAAGAAAATTACGATGTAGAAAGTAAATTTAAATGCATTTAGAATTACTCAGTTTTTACAAGGAAAATTTGACAAATTGTTAAAATTTTATATTGTTTTTGTTTTTTCTGGTTGAGTTGTCTGTGAGGTGAGGCTGTTCGGTTTCCAGACGGTATTAATTGAGGGTTTAAAAATATATTCTTTTTATCCAGTTAAAGCTCCTAACACCTATATCGTTTCTATATTCTCAACAAAGGATTTTTCAAGCCTTTACATTCGAAATATGCAATTTTTCATTTGATTCTGTTTAAATTACAAAAAAAATTTAAAAAATAAAATTTTTCCATATCATCTGAGACATATTTCTAAATTCACATTTGAGTCCTTTTTAATCCAGATCCATTGCCATTCTTTAATAATGTTTTAACATTTTATCTGTAAATATTGTTTTTCTCTGTTTATTCCTTTAAATAACCCAAATTTCAACCCAAATCCTTTTCAAATAATTTTCAGTCTGCAATACTTCCCAAAATTTCATCCTACAATACACTCCAACTTTAGCTGAACAGCCTTAGTAGACAACAATTTTTCATTATTAAAACTATTTTATTTTTAAACAAAATTTTTATTTTCACAAATTTGTTGTGTTGTATTTTTAAATTGACAATTGTTTCCCCTTTAAGCTCAATTTTTTTGTTCTATTAAAATTTTATAGTTTTACGTTTTATTTTCTTTTAGTTACGTTTTATTTCCTTTTCGTTTCAATACTAAATTAGAATTGCTGTTTTTTAATACAATTATTATTCTATATTACAATTATTAACAATTTGCAAAATAATTATTAATGTGTATGTAAAAAAAAAACAAAAAGACAAAAAGAATATAACAAATATTACTGATTAAACCTACGCAGAAAAAAATATAGAATTTACTTAAACTATTTAAAGCAGAAAATAAATAAAAAAAAAATAAAACAAAATCTTATTATAATCAAAACAATATTTAAAATATGACATGAAAAACTATTAAATTTGCAAACTAAAATTTTAATTGTAAAACAAGAGAAAACCCGAGGAGAGATGCGTAGAGCATGACATGATGGTGGAGAATTGTCAGAAATTGCTTAGAACTAAATAATTTATGAGAATTTTAAACGTCGATTTAATAAAGAATTTATGAGAAATTAAATGTAAAAAAAAGGGGGCGTGTGTTTTTTTTTTATACCATCAATTTTGTGGCATTGCAATGGAGTAACAGCCGCATTCTAGCATAAGTGACTAATTTAGGTACGTTTTAGAACTGTTGTCATTGGTTAGTAACTGTATTGTTAGTTAGAACGCAGGAGCCAGCAGCAGTGTGCCTCGGTGTGTCTGCAGTCACCTCGAGCTAACCAAACCTAGCTTTGTCTTATCTGATTGCACACTCAAGATATTCTCGTATGTTTGAGAAAGCTTATCTGTGATGAAATTGTTAATAAAACATTTAACCAAAAATTCCAAATTGAACGAGTTTTTAAAAATTAAAAATGGCCACCGTTGTACACTACAAAATATGTATATTTGCTTTTCTTTTGTACTGTACAAACGCTAAAATTGCTTTCGAGCTGTACTGTACGCTACATCCAGAGGGCAGTGAAAACAGTAGTACGAACACAGCAAAGATTCCAACCAGCTCGTTGGTTCTGTTAAACTTCAATATAAATCAGTGCTGCCATATATACAAAAAAGTCGGTATACGTACAAAATTGTGAAATTTTCGGAAAAAATACTGATTTTTTTTATTGCTGTATTTGATTGGAAACTTTCAGAAATGGATTTTTTGGATTTGGTCCGAGGTTCCGAAACCACATATTAATAGGTCAAAATAAGGGTCTTGAGACAAAAATTTTTGTGGATTTTATGGAAAATATTTCGAAACGGATTTTGGGCATGGTCAGAGGTTCCGAGATGGGGTCCTGAAATCAAATTTGTATTTTTTTTTTCAAAGATTTTTAAAACATTAACCAATCATCGTTTCTTACAAACACTTTTTTTACACTTCGAAACTTACATTTATTAACTTTAATATTTTAACAGCTGAAAGCATATATCTAAAAGCTTTCCACTACTTTTTCAACGAATTTCCAAAATAGCCAAAAATGGCGAAACAGCCCCACCCATGGGGTAGAATCGCCAAGGGGTATAATTTAAAAACGTGCAGACTTTTTCTACAAATGTAACATTTTATTTAAGTATTGAATATCAGAAGAAATAAAACATCGACGCCCCTTAAGAAAAGTATAATGTTTCAATTGCCTTACGAAAATTATTATGTTTCAATATTCCGAGAAAACTATTACAATTCCACTTGTGTGTCGAAAATTATTATATTTCTGGTTTTCCAGAGAAAACTATTATGATTCACAGTTTTGCCACGAAGACTATTACATTTCAAGTTTTCTTACGAAAAGAAATATATTTCAGGCTGAAAAAACTTTAAATTGCCAGTTTAAAAAATTAAATTTTCAGAAAATGTATGTTTTTTGATTGATTTGAAGGCGGAAATGTGTCTTCGGAAGCATGTTTGGAAATATGATGGTCAATAGTGCAGTGGTTCAATTTGGCCTAAATGGCATGAAAAGCTGGCCCTTCCACATCAAAACAATCAATTATATTAGTTTTCGTCGCAATGAGCGAAACATCATAGTTTTCGTAGCAATACAGTGAATTATAATACTCTTCTGTGTAATAAGCGAAATATCATAGTTTTCGACAAAACCTATTGAAATATAATATTCTTCGTCCCAAAAAACGAAACATACTACTTTTCCATGCAAAAAATAAAAACATAATATTTTTCGTAAGGCAAATGAAACATTATACTTTTCTTAAGGGGCGTCGAAATGCCTTAATTACTTTTTTAAGAAAAACTTTTCACAAAATGTATAAAAAATTAATAAATGAGATCCGAGTTAAATGCAACTTTCCAGACTATTTTTCTAAATTAATTGATGAACTTAAATCATTGAATCTTCTTTTTCTCTTCTTTAACATTTTTTTGGTCGGTTTTGTTATACCAAATATACGTGCGTCAGTGCAATTTGGTGAATGTGCCCCAGGTGTTCCCAATCACACAAATTCTTTTCTCATATTTTTACTTTTAATTAATTGAATCAAGTCGAGCTTTTATTCCATGCATTAATAGCAAGGCAATAATACCACAAAGTATTAATTTCCTAATGCTTATCACCAAAATTACTTACCAAAAAAAATTTTCGCAGCACCCCTAAAAACAAACAAACACGTTTTGCTAATTCACTCAGAGAGTTCATCTGAGAAGGATTGCATTTGACACAATAAATTCCAAATAAAAACCATAATTTTTTTAATGTTTTTTTTTATTTGTTTCTTAATTTAATTGTTGGAATTTGTGTGTGTAAATTTGTCTTTTTCAACAATTTTTTTTTCATACAGAAAAGTAGAAAAAAAATTGTGAATGACATTTACACAGGCAAAATTCAAAGGCGATTAAATAATATACAGAATTAGTAGATATATCAGATAAACTTAAGACGTACAAAAAAAAACTTCATTAAAAATAATAACAAAATTTAAATAAGCTTAAAAGTAAAGAATTGTTGAAAATTTATGAAATTTAGCAAAAGAATTTGTACAAAAGTGAATATTTTGTTTTTCCAAATAAATAAGACAACTTAAATGTAATTAATGGAACCCAATTAAAGTGATTCGAGTAATTTTCTGTGTGTTGTTATTTGTATGACTTCAGAGCTTTCGAGAGGTTAGATGAAAGCTTTTCCGATTTCGAAGTGGAATGAATTTTTGTCTGTTGTTCAAAAAGTGATGGAAGCACCAAATGATTTTATTAGTTTTATGAATTGAAAATCATTTTCGGTTATGTGAATATAAAAATCTAAAGAGCTTTCAAGAGCTTTTTAAAAGCACCATTACATTAATATAAAACTGGCAATTTTGGGCATAGAAACTCATAAATTTGGGACAATAAAACTAACGTTTAAAAACTAACAACTTTTGCATAAAGCTTGCTCATTTCAAAAGCTCTAAGCTCACGTCAGCACACCATCGAGTGCGTGAATGACGCCATTCGTGGCCGGTATATTCGATGTGACCATTTGGGCGTCGTTGACTTTAATCTTGCCCGCCGATGTCTTCTGCAGTATAACCGTTTTGCCTGTGAGCAACGAATCCTTGACCTGGTAGAAACGCATGCCAGCAGAGAAGAGGGCACCGGGCACAATATGTTTCATGGCGAACTGTTCGGCAGCATCTTTGTCATTGAAGAGCTTTTCCAGTGTATCAGATTCCATTTCGTTGAAGCTTTTGTCGATGGGGGCGAAGACAGTGTAGGTTTTGATGCCTGGCGAAGAAAGGTTGTAACGGAAAATGTTAAAAATTGAGTTAAGAGTGTATACGAAGAATCTTTGACAGCTATTGGGTGTACTCCGTTTGCCTACCTTTGCTTTGCAATTTCTCCGATAATCCCGATGTGTACAGCACTTTCAAGAAGTTCGAGAAGCGATTTTCCCGATCCGACTGCAGGGTTTGCAGAAGATCACCAACTGGCAGGGGGAACATGACCCGATCGACGGCATGGGCGATACCCTGGGGAATTTTGATGTCCTTCTTGTTTAAAACAACCATGGCGCCGTTGATGGTGGTGAGCTTTTGTGGTAAATAAAATGAGAAATTGAGAAATTGAGAAAAGCTTTAAAGCTTTCTAGGTTCAATACACTTACCGTCACATCATTCCACTCCTGATCGTGCATGGTGTACTGATTTACACGCAGTTGAGTGCCCGCCAGCGAAACGCCCGTCATCTCATCTTGCAGGGTGGCAATTTCGAAAGCTCCGGGGATCACATGATGCAGCAAGAGCTTTAAAATTTACACTCATTTAGGTTTAATGTACGAATTGGTCTGGTCTTCAAATACTTACCCCACTCAAAAGTCTTGGATTTGCCTTGAATTTCTCTTCGGCGCGCTCCGGTCCTCCCAGTTGTACTAGCAAATTCTTAAAGGCCTTGTCTGTGGGCACAAAGATCGTATACGGACCGGTCTCATTCAGAATGCTGTCCAAGCCCGATTGCCGCAGATACTTGGCCATGGCAAAGAGACCGTTCGACTTGAGTATTTGCTTCAGTTCCTCGCTGGGATTCGAAGAAGACGGACCGGGGGCGGGATCTGAGGACTTTTCAGTATTTTCAGTCTCCTGCACCAAAGTGTCGGAATATTGTGTGGCATCGGAATACTGAGTGGACTCCAGAGCAGGCGATGTCAATCGTTCGATGGCGGGCGTGTGTGTTGACGGACCAAATGCATTGAGCGAAGAAGCCGTTGCGTCTGTATAAATTGGGTCACCAGTAGTGCGATACGAACTGCCAGAGGCATCCTGAAGGCGTACTGTGCTGGAACGATGTACTATGGGTGAGCTTGTGGTGGAGTAAATCGAAGCAGTGGTGCGTGAGGGATAATAGTGACGTTGGGGTGAAGTTCTTGTAGGCGGACTGGGTGTTGTTGTTGTGGTCGTTGTGGTGGTAGTAGTTGTGGTCGGCCTGGTCGGAGGAGGACGTGTGGTCTTGATAATGTTGCCGCCATGAATTTCCACAATCTCGTCGTTGGGCAAAGTCAAACGTTCAACGGAGGGTGGCAATTTGATTTCACCGCTGCGTATACGTTCCAAAATACTCTCCACCTCGGCGCCAGTTTGCTTGGTCTCCTTCTCGCCATTGGCTTTGACACCTTGAATCTTGAAGCTGCCATCTGCTTGTTCTTCGAGATACACATAGGTGGCCTTCTTTTTAGGTGGTAGAGTCGGTGGCGGAGCTGTCGGCTTGCTGGAGCTCAGACCCTCGATTTCATAACCATCTGGTATAAGGCCACGTTTGGCCAGCTCCTCTAGCGATGGAGGCTCATCCGAGTCGGACTGTATAACCGCTGAGCTGGCAATGCTATTGGCTCCATTGGAAATGCCTGCAATATCAAGACCACCGAATTGACTCAAGTCGACGCCGGGTGGCAGATTTTGTGGGTCCACGCCCACTTCTTGGGGATTGGGTGAACGCAGGATTTGCACTTTCGAGCCATTGGGCAATACCAAGTCTTTGCTACCCTGCGGAGCCACATCGTCTATGCTAAGTCTGCCCGGACTCAAAGCCTGTTGGGCCAACAAAGTCTGCAGTTGGTCTTGCGAGAAGGATTGCTGTCCCTTGACCAAGTCAGGGTCTGTAGTGCGTATCACTTGCACACGCTGACCATTGGGCAGTACCAAGTCCATTTCATCGTAAGTCTTATTGCCCAGTTCCTTTTGCGGAGCCTCAGCCAGGGCGGCCTTCAACTGCTTCAGCAGATCATCACGTGCAATGGTCTTGACGGGCTTCTTGCTCGACGACGTTTTCTGACCGTATTTACCAAGTTCAGCCTTCACCTGAGCGTAGATGTTTTTGTTATTCTTGGCCGTAGTGGTGGCTTCTGTGGTGGTTGTGGTCGTCGTGGTGGTGGTCGTTGTTGTGGGATGTTCCTGATGATACTTTTGCAGGGCGGACGAGAAGAGATGCAATTCCGAGGGATTGACGGGGCGACTGCGTGGCGGTATGTAGTTGGGTTGCTGATACTGTTGCTGGCCCCCGATTATTGTGGGCAATACCTGCTGCTTGATCGTTTGCTGTTTGGACACAAATTCTTCGTGTTGCTGCTTGACTTTGTTCTGGGATTTCTCGTATTGCTTTTGGACGAATTGTTCGTGTTTTTGTATTAACTTTTGTTTGTATTCCTGGTCGGAAGTTTGGGCCTGCGGAGCGGGCAGATTGGGAAATTGTTGGCCCGAAAATTGTTGTTGCTGATATTGGGACTGGTGTTGTTGTTGTTGTTGTGGCTGCTGCTGTTGCTGGGGGAATGAAGTTGATTGCAAGTGTGGAAAGATTTGAGGCACAGGCAGTCCCAAATTGGGTGTCAACTGGAAGGATTGTTGCTGTTGCTGCGAGGGCAAGTGTTGCTGTTGCTGTTGTTGTTGCTGCTGCTGCTGTTGATAACTCAATTGCGGCACTGTGGAAAAGGGCTTCTGTGCGGCCGTATGTGTCTGGAAGGTGGGCACGGGCAATTGACTTGGCAACTTTTGCTGGGTTTGCTGCAGAGCTGCTTGCGAGCTAATGGCGAAATCTTGCTGAGGCTGTTGCTGATAGGCCGTATTGGGCAGTGTGGAGTACTGTGGTTGTTGCAATTGTGGTTGCTGTGACTGGAAGGGTTTGTTGTTGTACGAACGTTGGGGCAAACTCTGTTGGGGTCCCACTTGTTGGCTGGCATAGTTGCGTAGAGCTAGAAAGTTTTGGGTATGCTGATCGATATTGCTGTTTTGCTGTTGTTGCTGTTGTTGCTGAGTCTGTGGTTGCTGTTGGAATTGCTGTTGATGCGGCGTATGCAACTGATTTTGTGGTGAACGCTGGAATTGACTGTTCTGCTGGAAGTTGTTGCTGTTTTGGAAGCTATTGCGTCCGGGCCCAGTTTCGGGGAAACGTGAGTTTAGTGTCGAGTGTGGTTGGGGTGGCTGACGATTTCTCTGTTGTTGCTGCTGTGACAGAGGCACCTCAATACTGGGCGTCAGTTGCTGATAGTACTGTTGTGTCTGTCGTGGCAGAGCATGGTGTTGTTGGACATCAGTCAGAATGTGTTGCTGGCTGGATAGTTGACGGCGATAGGGATTGTGGAAAGGGGGCTGCAAAGAGAGAGAGAGGGAGTAGGTAAGTTATCAATTAACCTTTTTTCATTAGAAATTTATTAAGAGCTTACAAGCCTTCAAAGGCTTACACTGCTGAGCTTTTCTAAAAAATATTTTAAGCTAAAATTGCAATTTTCCAATTCAGCATTGTCAGCACGTTGTAAACATTGAAAACACTCATGTGCTTCATAGTTTTGTAATTTCCAAAAAAAATAAACTTTTCTGGTCCTCATTTTCTGCATTCCATTCGGTTTTAATGTCGGTAATTTCCACTTGTTTTTGAAAGTGCCTACATATGGCAATTGAATTGATTTTTTTATTTTTTTTTTTGCCTTACAAAATAATATTAATTTTACATGTGTAATCATTTGCTAAAAATAATTTGTAAACTTTGCGAAAAAAAAATCCATTCAACTTTCAACATGAAACTGAAAACTAAAAACTGAAGTCATTCACTAAAAAGTTTGGAAATGTGCCAAACAAAAAACGAACCCAACACCCACAACTACCATTCATTAATATTTAATGTTCACACACAAATGAACACTTCAAAAAGTGCCTCCAAAAAAAAAAACAACCAAAAAACTTAACTCCAACAAAGTCAATTTTTGGTATTTTTTTTTTATTTGTTTATATTTTTGCAATGTCATTGTACAATAGGCCACATGTGTTGTGATGCAATACACAAATACAAGAAAGTTTATTTGCCGATCGAAATGACATCAACGTATCCACAAATTGCCAATGGCAAATGTTTTTTTTCTTCTCTGTTGTTATTCACTTTTCACAAACGACGACAATCAAAGAAAAGTAGTGCAATAAACTGGTACAATAATGAATGCAGCTTGAATGTGAAATTCCATGTTGCTGTTTGAACCAGTTTTCCCATACTCCATCTTGTACAAAATACCCGTGTGCTTGGTAAAGCTATCGCACATGGCAGCGAGCTATCCTTTTTTGCGCGCACTCGAATTTTTGATTGTCAAAGGTGCGTGTATTGACACATATTAAAAGTAAAACTTGGTGCTTTTTACCCACTGCCAGCTGATCAAAGGCAGCGATTTGGCAGAACTAGTTTAGCAAGGTTGGTGGAAGGGGGGGCGAGATGGTTGAATGCGAAAAAAGTCGCTCAAATGCACTTAGACTTTGACTGAAATTGCGTAACATAGTTTGCATTTATTTTATGAAGTCTGAAATATTAGATTGGATTTTTTGTTTAAAATATAAGTGAACTTGTTTACCAGTTTTTGTAGCGAATGCGTACTAGTTTGTGTGCTTTGAAATATTTTCGTTAAAGAAAATTTAGTTCTTACTGAGAAAACTTGAAATTTTTGTTTTAACAATTTATTAAAAAAATATAAAAAAATTAAACCAAGACTTTGTCAGCACTCTAGTATATAGCATTTCAGTATACAAAAAATGCTGAAAATAATATTGCTGACAAAATGTTCCAACTGCTTACATGGAAATCAAATAAATTTTAGAGCTGCTCAACATACAATAAAATAGACTTTCATAGTAAAAAATATAAATTTTGTTTAAATATAATTTAAATTGTTTATTTTCCACTCAAAAATTAGCCAATACTTTGTCAGCATTCTTGTATACTACATTTAGGTATACTGAAGATGTTAGAAATAATATTGCTGACAAAATATTCCAACTGCTTACATACATGGAACTAAAGATTCATTTTCAAAGTCCCCAAAATATAATAAAAATACTTTTACATTAAAACTTAAAAAGCCTTCATTAAATTTGCTTGTTTCCCACTCAAAGATAAGCCAAAATTTGTCAGCACTCCTGTATGTCACAACCAAGGATATCGAAGTTGTTGGAAATAATATTGCTGACAAAATATTTCAACTGCTTACATACATGGGAAACAAAACAAATTTTCAAGCAGTTATATATTAAAGAGCAAATAAAATGCTTTGGAGGTTTTTTTCTGCAAATTTCTTATTTCCCACTAAAAATTGTCAGCACTTATGTGTAGGACAACTAAGCATATCGAAGCTGTTGGAAATAATATTGCTTACAAAATATACTAACTGCTTACATGGAAAATCGAAGGAATTATCACGCAGTTTAACATACAATCAAATAGAATTTCTTACATTAAAAAACATATTATTTTTATAGAATTTTTTTCAAAATGCATATTTCCTACTTAAAAATATGTCAGCACTTACATATATCACATTTATGTATATTGAAGATTCTGCAAATAATATTGCTTACAAACTACACCAACTGCTTACATGGAAAATCAAACAAATTCAAAGTTAGCCAGCAATAAATTCACTTTCTGTTTTTATCATTTTTGACACATTCATACGCATAAATGTAATTGCATAATATAAGCAAAATACATGTATGCCTCAACGTCATCAGCCTTATATGAATATGTTAGTCTTCGGTTTAAGTGTCTAAGGTTTTTGTTTTTCTAGCCAACTCATCTTAAGTACTCCATCATCAGCGTTAGCTGCCAAGGCGGCAGCAGTAACACAACATCATCATCCGCACACGCGTGCTGCATACTGCACAATAAGATTTATTGCCCGGCAATTAAAAAGGCAAACCACATCGGCAAACACAACCCTGTGCGCCATTGTGATGCTGTAAAACTGTTGAATAACCAAAACACTTCTTCTTTTTTTTTTTTGGAATTGTTTTGTTGGGTTTCTAGAGGCCTGTTTTGTTGTTGTTTGTACTTCATTTGACCAAACTACGCTTTTTTGTTTCAATGAGGGTTTATGGCAAAAGCACACAACAACAATGGACAACAATTTTGGTAGCCGACTAAAAACAAAACAAGAAGCCTTATGGCCACTTTTATTTGCTAGCAGCTCTGAATGAAAATTACATTTTGAAAAACAAATTAATTATGCACTTAAGTTGCTGCAACAATGTGTCAGCAACTATTTGGGTTTTTTTTCTCTTTGCATGTGTTAAGCTATTTTTTTTGGCCAATTCGGATCTGCGTCAATTGATCGCGTCGATCTTGTCTCAATGTGGCTGTATGGTGTGTGTGAGTTGGCCTGCAGATGATGATGCTGCTTGACGTGAAGAGCTGTTGCAAATGACGGAATTTCAATTTCTCATGATGGATGCCAATAAGTTGCATGTGGCGCTGAAGCTGCTGTTATGCAAGTACACATAACTAGCTTCTGTGGTGTTTTTTTTGTATGTAAATGCGGGAATCTCTTGGAAATCCAACGAAACAAGCGAAACTATTTTTGTGAATGCAATGAAAGTGGTTGGCTGCCTTATAAAACAACAACGATTATTTTTATGGCTCAACCGAAGACACACAAGTGAATCGAATGAATGGAGTGGGTAGAATTGGCAAAGCCAAAGCGTACACGAAAAGTTTTACACACAGAATTGGAAATCGAATTCTATAAAAAATGTTGGTGTTCTTCACTAAGCCCAGTCTATTCACGATGCCATCGCTAGATTCCAAATGACCAATTAAACTTTAGCCTTCCTTTCGATTGGCCTTTTTCGTGCGGACTTGAGCATGTGTTGCCATTGCTCATCACATGAAAACACTTTTCAATGGCCACTGACAGCCAGTCAGCCAGATGCGATTTTGCTGCTGCATTGAAGAATTATGCAATTGCGAACTCAGTGAGAGAAAAGTCTTAGGAAATCTTCTAGAAATTTTAGTTGGTTTTTCATTAGAACCAATTGAAATATTTCCGAGTATTCAATGAAAATTCTGGCCAATTGATATAAAATTTTAATAAATTCTATCAAAATGAAAGAAAATTATTTTCAAAATTCTAATCAAAAATCTTCTTCAGTGTATGGCCAAATACACCGCCAACCAACAGCAACAGCCGCTGGCAACCGATGATGCTGATGGCAGCGGTAAAAGGAGACCACGAAACACTTTTGGAGGCTATTGTAGATTTCCTGCTTGAGATTCGAGCCTCAAGCATCCACAAGTCACCGTGTGCTGTGTGTATTGGCTATTGCAGAAATTGCATTTGTTTGGAATTTGTTTTTCCTTCAGTTTGCCTTTTTTTCGTTCATAAAATTGTGGATTTTATTATTGCGTTTGTTGTTGTTGTTGTTTTAGTTTTTCGGGGTTTCAAGGTTGGTGCACCACTGTGTGATACTTTTCATAACGAATTCTTTCGTGTTTTCTTGCGTAATTTGCTAAAGTTTTTTCTTGTCAGTTTTGTTCTTTTGGCTATTAATGCCTTTGAATGAGTTTTAACTCGAATTCGGATGCTTTTGGCATCATTTTTGATTTTTGATATTGTTTTTTTTTTCTTACTTATTTCACAACAACATCCCAAAGCAGCTTATGTGTAGTGCCCCTCCATCTGTGTGATTTTGTATCTATGCGTTTGTTTGTTTGTTGGTTTGCTTATCTTCTGGTCAGTGTTGAGATTCCGTGCTGAGGCAGTGTTATGCTGCAAATTGCCAGCGGTCAGTGGGTAAATTACAATTTTATGGATTTCGCCAAATTGATTGTGAGCGGGCAGCGGGTAATTCACTTGGCTCTACCGCAGTCAATTCCTTTCACTTTTATTCGCATCTTTGATTTAAGAGATGTGAAATATTGAGTTAAATTTACTTGCATATATTCGGAAATGTTACTCGTAGATCTTATATTTTATGTTTTCATTAAAACTTTTTTTTTATTATAAGAGAATGGACAATTTTATTTAAAAATAAAATTTACAAAAATAAGTTAAAATTTGTAGCAAATATTTTTTCATTGTTCTGAAATTCCTTTTGGGCATAACAACAAATTCTGTGAAGTTCAATCGCGATCGGATACCGGAAAACCCTCACGGTGCATGAACACCTAAATTGATAGAGATAAGCGCAGTACAGTGGCCTCACTTTTTCATTGGCCGAGTTGGTAAGGCACTTGCCTAGAATAAATGTATAAATATATAAATGTAAAGGCTCAGAATTACAGGCCCAATGTGGCTGCAGTGACAAAGAGTCTTGAATCCTCCTGTTTTGATAATCCACTTGAAATGTCAAACATTAAGGTTTGTAAAGAGTCAAAATGTCGATGTTATTCTATATAGTGGGGACATATCGAGTGCGACTCCGGCACAGGGAAAAAAACCAATCCTCCAGCACGGTAGCACCTATCGTCGAGCAATGGCAAACTTACGAGTGTATAATTTGCCATGAAGAAACTTCACTTTGCAATTCAGAACCGGGCCTCCTCAAATTTATAGAAACGATTTCATGTCTGTGTCGAAGTTATTGTGAGAAGTTGCAGCTGACAAAGCTCCCTCGAGGGTCTTATTTGCAAATATAAATTTATTTTACTTTTTGTTAGGTCTATTCACTATTTTCCGAATCAATGTCTTGCTTTGAGAAAATCTAAATAAGAAGAATATTCAGTGTTTTTTTTTCAAAGTTTTCTTTAAATTTTAAAAATGTGTTTTCCTCTTTTTATACAGAAAAAAATTGCATCTAAAAAATTATGAAAATATTTGTTTTTTTAAAGGCTTTTGTATTTTTTCTAAATGTATTTTGCCATTCTTATTTGAGATTAAAAAAATGTAGTTTTAGCTGAGCAAATGCAAAGAAAATAAAAACCAAATATGGAAGGAGATAATGTAAATTGCTATACAATTCAGTAAATACAAGATCGACACCTGTTTAACCTATCTCATAAGTACTTTGTATACGTCATAAGTACTTTGTATTTTTTTTTAATAGAATATGCAAGTAAAATGAAAACATTATCAAATAAAATGTTGCATAACTCAATTTGTATTTAAATTGCAAACAATTACTGCGAAATTTCAGTCCACTTGAGCGAGATTCTATAGAAAATAATTTCAATAAAATAATAATTAAAATGATAAGAAAGTTTGCCCTCCTGCTGCTGAGTGCTTAATTGTTAGTGCAATTTATGTTTAAATGAAGTACAAATCCACAAAATATATATATACATAAACCAGTTTAACATATAATTTCTTAGGTAACCCAAGCTCTTCTGATTCGGAAGAATCTAATGCCAAAAGATTAGAATTAAAAAGAAAGCTTTGGAATGGATTTCCTCCACATTGCTACGAAGTCCTTTTGCATTAGCATCATCCACGAGTTGTCTGCTGTAGATAATGAAGCACTCCAAAAGCATATCAAACCATGTTCACATTACTTGAAAGAATTTGATATATTTCGAGGAAAGGAAGTATCCTACATATATGCCAAAGAAATTAATAGAACTCACCGAGGAAACTACTGAGCAAGAGAATCGGACGACAGAAGATTTGCTCTACACCTCATTGATGAAGAAACTCGGATCGGAAAAGTTCAGAGATGACTTGTGTGAGCATATCAGAAAATTGTATACAAAATTGTTGGTACTTGTACCCGACAGTCTATTAATTAAGTCACGTGAGAATGAAATGAATGCATTCATAGCAGCAAAGGGTTGTGCTAAGCTGTTTTAATAAAATTTATATTTTTATTAATTACAATTTGATTGCTGTTTAGGTAAAATATTTGAAATGTAGTCAAAAAATAAAGTTGGAATGAAATTTTAAAGAAAACTTTGAAAGAAAATTTGATTGCCATTTAGACAATTAATTATTTAAAAACATTTAACCTAAATGTGGTGGCCTACTTAGTCCACTCTGTCTTTCTTCAACTCAATTTGCATAAATAGCTGCTCTAACAATGCGGCCAAGAAGCTGCAATTGAGTAATTTTCTCTAATCTTCAATCAGAAATTACGAACAGAAAAAATAAAGGTGGAAGGGGAATAAAAGTGCTAGTGCTGCTGCAGCCATTTGAAAACTGCTGAAAAGCTCACCGAAGTGGGCCACAAACAGAAAACTCGTAAATTATCAAGCAAGTAAGTACGTGGTACGTAAGTTGAGAGCATTTTAGTGAACAACAACAACACTGGAAGTAAACCACAACAAATATTATCTAACTGGCCTTTTTTTAATTTTTTTTTTTTTGGTATGTAAACGCTTTTGTTATGTCTTCGTTAAATTTGGCCAATAAAGATGCTATCAATTGCACGTGTAAGAGGCGAAGAGCGAACATTTGTAATATTGTAATAGCGAACATCTAAGATGAGATTGAGGCTGGCTAAGGTGGACTTATAACTCCATAGTTAGTCATAATGAGAGTTGCCCACTGAAAAGTAAATTTCGTATTGAATTTCATTAAATTCCATTGATTTAAACCACAAAAGCCAAAACGAGTTTCTTTCACACTTCAGTAGCAATTAAGGCTGAACACACTTTCCGCATAATAGACAAGACCGCCCAATAGCAGCAATTGCCAACATCCTCAATTTGCATATCTACGCAATTTTGGCTGTAATTGAAGCAATGACCAGACGAATATTGAATGCGTAATTGTGCTAACATATGCACAGAATTACATACATACAAATGTAAATGGCCACAAAATATACAAAAAACCGGGTTTTGTGTGAATGGCAATTTGTATTGAATTCCATTGAACTTTTCACTTTCGTTAAGTTGGATTTCGTTGGATTTTGTATTGGATATTAACCATTTCTGATAGTTCAAAGCAAGTGTAAGTGGAATTCTATTGATTTTGGCAAGAGAAATGAAAACAATGTACACTTGAAAACTTAACGAAAAGTTGTTTACATATGCTATTAGCTTAAAATACATACATTTAATTCAATAAATGCTAAAATTACAATTTACATTAACAAAAAGTTTCGTTGAGTTTTAAAAAAGTTCGTTAAGTTTCGTTAAGTTTTAATTTTTGTATTAAAACAATATGCCATAAATACCAAACATACATTTTGAAAAATTAAACAAAAACAAGGTCTGTTCAACTGTTTAACAGTAGTTAACAAATGCTGGAATCTCAACAAATCTCCACAAAAATTACTTTATTTTCTATGCAAAACTTTTCTATTACCCGAATACAATTAAACGCAAAACTTTCATCTTCTTTACATATTCGTATATGAAAAAAAAACCCAAAAAATTCGCATCATTTAACCTAACGAAGAAATGATTAATTGCAAACACACCGAAAACTCTCCATTTGTGCTGCTGAACCGAACAGCGAGTGCTGCCAATCAATTGACACTTAACTCTCACTAATGTGGGTCACATTGTCACACTTTGGTGTTGGCCCGAGACAATGACTAGCACGCGTCTGCGCCAACACATTGCCAGCAATAGTATTGGTAGATACTTAACGAAAGTGTTGTGTTGAATGCCAGGGACCGAGTTGAAAGAGTAAATGGGAAATACCAAAAAAAAAAAAACTAGCAAACACACCCAAAAGTAATAAAGATCAATGAACGCCTTTTTGGCCGCTAGAGTATGATTGATGTGCCCATGTAATGTTGGTGAATACATAAATAGACATGCATTTGCTAAAATTTTGCATTTGATTGATAATGAATACTTAGGACAAGTGTGTGTTTGGCAGTGGAGTAGATGGAATGAAGAATTTGTTTTCTTTTTGCATGTTTTGAAGCTACAATCATGACAGAGATCAGTTATCGTATGCATTTTCTACTTCAACCTCTTTGGTATTGCTCAAACTATTTCAATCTCCAATTGAAAAGCTTAACCAATTCATAGTTAATACCATCGTTCCACATAACATAATCCTAACCGAGGTGCTGCGTATGTTACTTAATTGCCACATTCCTATCATAAGTTCCTCAGATCTGACTGTGCTAACCATATTAACTTCTAATTAGCATAAACAAAAGAAACAAACCTTTTTTTGGTTTTTTGTTGGGATGAAGCAACACTTTCACTCTCTGTTTTGTGTTGTTGTACGATTGGAAACAAATGTACCGAAATCAATTAGTACTTATTAGCAAATTAGCGCTACCAACTGCTACATATATTCACAGACCTAAGCAGTAGCCCGCCATACATACATGCCATAGATCATAGATCAAAACCTGAATAGAGTTCAGACCATTTTCAACACAAGCCAACCGATTTCCTATAACCTCATAGAGTCTGACAAAAAGTTATTATTAAATTTTCAAAAGAATGCGTTACAAAAGGCGCAACGCATCATTAGTTAGTCAACGTCAGCATGTCTGCGAGTCAGACATCCGTATATCATTTTTCAAATTTCATCAAGGCAAACCAAAAATCACGCATTTGGTGGTGAAAAAAATTATATATAGTAGCGATCTGTGCGTGAAGAATGAAAGTGAAATGTTTCTATTTTCCTTTTTTGGTTTTGTTGTAGCTTTTTTGGATTATGAAGTTTTTTTTTCTGTTTCTTTTTGGGATTTTTTTCAACAAATTAGCATATGTACGCTTAGTGAGAAGCTTTACATAAATCCACGTTTTGCATTAAATTTTATTTTAATTATGTTATGCGTTTAAAATAGAAATAATCATTTTAAAAAATGGAAAAAAATGCTGCCAACTTTCTTCATTAATAAAAATCAAAATTTATAACTATTTGTATAACAGTTTGGTATAATTGTTTGCATTTTTTTGTAGTGGTGTGGGTGTGTTATTGGCAGGTGCCTAACAAATGAATTTGATTTGCTTCGTCGCCGGTGGGCCTAATTCAACTAAAAAATGTTTACTTTTTATTGAAATTTTTCGAACGACATTAAAATGTTAATAATTAATTGTTTACGACTTTTCGGATTTGAATTCGTCAAAAAACTCAAAAAAGTGCTGAATTAAATATTTTGACAAATCAATTGAGTAACTCATCGCATTAAAGACATTAAATTCGAAAGCCGAACATATCGTCCTTTAAATTTAAAACTATCGTCTTCACGTGCTTAGGGATTGCGATACACTATTAATTGTTCATAGAGATGAGAGCACCAGTTTCGAGCTGAGGTTCTAGACTTATCCAAATTTTTCTGAGCGTGACCAATTAGAGAGAGCTTGGTATATTGGTATCGCTTCCGTACAATCGAAATATATCCTTTAAGCGTTGAGATCTTTCAACGCTCGATGTACAGGCCTAAATAAAATTCCCGGTAGGGTTGCCATATTACAGTGGCGGCCGTACTGCAGTGGTTAAGACTTCTGCTTCACGATCGGAAGGTATCGGGTTCGACTACCACCTGGGGCAAGGCAGAAATTTGTTTTCTGTTTTTCTGTGTAGACCGCCACTGTTTCGTCAAGTACTGGCAATCTTGCGAGAGTAACTTGCCATGAAAAAGCTTCTTGAAAGACGGGACTCCCAACCGCCTTTCGGAACCAGCACAAAACTGTAGGTTATCATATACACTTGCCCATGATAATTGCATTAAGAAGCTCGTCCCAAACCCCTCGAGGGTTGTAGTGCCAAATATGTATGTATGTATGCTGCCATATTACAGTACCTACTTTTTTTAGGCCCTCCTCTTTTTTTCCCGAATGTACCTACTATTAAGTACTTTATCATATCATATCCGGAAGGTGATCGATTTTTATTAATCGTCCGAAATTTTAAAAAAGAATTGAAAAAATCAGCAAAAATTGTATATAAATAAATGATGATGAGGTTTGTTAGTTTTGAGTATCTGTCATCGTAAGGCATTCAAAAAGTTACAAGAAAATCCTTAAATACATGCTAGAATTAAAATGAAAATTTGGTACCTACATATATTAGGCACAATTTTGAATTAAAATTATATCAAATGAAACATAAATAAAAATATGTTTGGGTCCCGAACCATGTGTTTCCTGCCAGAATCGGAACATCAGCACCCACGTTTCAAAATTTTGTGTAATACATAATATGTATGTATATTCTTAATTTGTTAGCCACTTAGACCCTTAAAATTTTCAAATTAAAATTCATAATTGCCCAAAAAACCTAAGGACACAGAGTACATGATCTTCTAAAACAGTAACAGAGGAATTGGTCTGATGAAACATTTCGGGACTTGCACAATAATAGAATTGACATGCCATGAGAAAATGATTCAACAACAAAGTCTTGCAAAAGTAATTCATGCCATTTACGAAGTTATAAAACTCATAAAAAGAAACCATAAATATAATTGACTGATATTGTTTAATTTTAACGCTCGTCAAAACCCCCCCAAAAAAAATCACAATCAAAAAGCGATTGCCAAATTTTTGGCACTCTTCATTCACTTCACATCAAACAATATGCAAAATCAATCGATGGAGGCGAATTGCCATATTGTTGGCAATAAATTTAAAATATAAAAAAGTTAAACAATAAAACAGCTAAAAACCCGTGAAATTTGTAAACAAAAGAAATTATGGATGCTTTTAATGAAATATAGAGGAAAAAATATGCCCGAAAAATGGGCGTAACACGCTGTCAAGAGGAGAGAAAAACTATTTTATTTTTTTCGCGCTTGAAACCACAAAATGCTGATTACTCAAACAATTGTGGGCAAATCTTGGTTGAGTACTTGATTGATGGCAGACGAATTGTGTAATAAATTTAAGAAAATGAATCGAATTCGCTTAAATTGAATGCCAATTTGCTCCACTGTGGGTGATGGGGAATTTTTTCGATTCAAATGAAAGCGAAATGAAATATGAAAGATGAACCGAAGAGCAAGTTTTGTATGTGTGAGTTTGCTAAGATGCCAAACACGCAATTCTTTTAATTTACCAAATGCGTATGGTTTCTGAAATGGAAAGTAAAACTTTGAGGGGAAAAAATACATAAAGAAAACATTTATTTATAATTTATTTAAGTTATTATTGATGAGAGGCACGCATGCACACTATGGTAATGTTTTGCTAAATTTGAGGAGCTTTTCAACGTTTTTTCTTTAATTGTTATGCCTTTATTGATTGATATGTTGGCTGAGTATATTAAGGATTGAGTTGATTTTTTGAAATGTTTCACTTTCAGTTGAATCATTTAGTGATGAAAGAGCAATCAAATTTGATCTCTACCATTTGATTGATGATGAAGAGACAAACGAAGGAAAAAGAAAATGTATTCAATTTAACATGTGAATAACAAACTCCTTGACTTCAGCTAGCTGACAAATAAAAGCCTGCAAGCAGTGAAAAATTTCATAAAAAAAATTTCTTTTCTTGGCCCCTTTGAGTAAAAATTTAAAATGACTCATGCTGCTCCGTCTTGAACAAATTAATTTTTAATAAACTTTATATAAAATTGCAGCAATTTTTTTTTTCCTAAAAATGCCTCCTTAATAAGCGGCCTAAAAACTGTAATTAAAAATGTTCGAAATTCTCATTAAAAAAAAATTTGTGATTATGAGAAGAATTTTTAGTTTAAATCGACATTTGAACGCTGTTTTTCCTCAACCCCACCTTTGTCATTTAATTTTCCCAACTTCGAAAAGCATTTGAACCGATTTTTTTCTGGTTTACTTAGTTAAAATTTATGAGCCACCAAGCGAACGGTGGAGCAATTAATTTCAACTAGCTCGATGCATTAATGACGACAGTGAGGCAGGCGGCTTGGCGGCCTCTGCGACATGCAACTGCATTTTTGTGCTTCGAATTTCAGCGTTTGTCAATTGCATTCTGCGGGAAAATGCAACTGTTTACAGTTTGCTTTTATTTCACGAGTCGCTGGTAATAAAGTCAGGTAAGAATTTGTAATTTCTGGGTTAGTAGCGGAATTGATTTGGCAAGCGGTGCATAAATTTGCCATTAGGAGAAGTGCATATTTAGCAATTGAGGATTTTTATTACTCACCACTTTTTTGCCATTATTCATGTCCAATTTTATGTATACGAACAAAAAAAACCGAAAAATTTCCTTTCATAATTTAACCCAGCCAACATTTAACAAATTGTGTGCATTTTAATCTTTGTAATTTAATTGAAATGAAAAGAGAAACGAGAAAAAAAAAAGAAAAACCACTTCTTGTCCATTTCGTAAACTATTTTAAAACAATGCAAGTCTCTTCTCTACAACATTTTGTCACGCAAAGTGAATTCATTTCTGTAGGATGTGTATGCAGTTCAGGTTTTGCTTGCAAATTATGCAAAAGCCAAATGTCTCGGTAATGCCTTTTGGTTTTTAGGAAAATGTTAAAAGTTAATAAACTGGTGCATGGAAAAATCGTGACAATTGTTTAAATGACTGATTACTATGGCAGTGCGATAAACACATCACGTGGACATTGTCGGTTGTGGCGTCCATTGTCTTGTGGGTTAACAACCTGCGGTTGAATGGTTTTCCTGCAAAGCACACGAGTATGTGGCTCAGGTGTGGAAAACGAAAGTCTTCGGTTTACAAATTGAAGAATTTTTGAAATTTTTCCTTTTCCCATTGGATATTTATATTTGCTACATTTCAGGATTGTAAGTCTGTCGAAATTTGAAAATTGATTGATATAATCGTTGTGACTTTTAATCTCAGAAAATCTATTAGTATAAGATTGTAAAGGTGTTTCTTTCCTCTATCTATATCATATGTGAAAATGAAAAAAATAATTAACTATATGAGTGCACTTCAAAAAACATTTTTTTTTGTTCCAAGTCCAGATTTTGAAGGTTTATTGGATATTCATAGTAATTTTCCAATGCCTGGAGAGAATACAAAGCAGTCTTCAAAGTATGGGAATTGGAATTGGATGTATTCAATTCCAAAAAGTCCTATGGACTTCCAGTCTTACCATGAGGTGTCAGACTGGGACTTGCAGGAATCAATTCCCAAAAGACTTCTCCACCACCAGAATGAAGAATGGTGAAGAATGGTGCTCGTATCCATCGATCGGTATCGCAACTATAATAAAGAAATTCTAGAACATCTTCTCTGCAAGTGTCAAGCCTTAACCAGAAGTAGATGAAAGATTCTTCTTAGCAAAAGTCGCAACGACTGAACTTAAAAGTCCAACCAAACTTCGCTTTAAAGTCCGGCACGTTCGGACTTCATACAGACAATGGAAGAAGGCCATATATGAATTTTATAGCCGCCACCCTAACCTAACCTTCGTATCTGAACACGTTGGGGAAATGATACGAACGAAGCAGCAAACAAGAACCTTAGGCAAGACACGGCTATTTGGACATATGAAATCATATCTGTCTGGTGGTACTCCAGCTGTATGTTCAGGTGATCTTGTATCCAGTTTTCTACGTATTCTGAGAAGAGTTCCGCAATTATCTATCCTAGGTCCCTTGTTATTTATATTATATATAAGCGAATGACCTATGCATATGCCAATTTACAAACAACTTTTTGATACGTCTACGGTAACTTAAATTTTACTTAAGCTCTGAGCTTTCTCTAGTCGACTCAGCAAAAAATCTTGGTTTAACTTTTAATAGAACATTAATATGGAATGATAACATTTACAAAACTATCGGATCAACATTTTACAATCAACATTTTACTCCTCAAAAAAAAAAGGCTGCTTCTAGCTAAAACATATCTCATACCAACACTTCTCTACTGCTGTGAGCTTTATGCGAACTGTGACTAGTCATGCATATCAAAATTAAATGTATATTATTGTATAATATTGTTAGATATATAAAACGTCAATTTTATGTATTCGCAATTCATCTTTGGAATTCATTTAGGATATTATATCCTGTAACATTTGGATGAACGTTAATGAAATAAATGAAACTGTTCAACAAAATTCAACTTCGGCTGCACCCAGAAAGTCTTATACATATTCTAAAATTAGGGATAAACATGAAATACCCGTGATTCGACGTTTTTTTTAACTCCATTTGTTTGAATTGAAATATAAAAATAAAATTGGGAAAATTACTCATACGCAGTGTGCAACGATTGTCATACAGGGCGGATAAGTGATTTTCTTACAAAACGTTTTTTTTTTAATTCAAACCAATTTATCTAGGAAAACGACGAAGCAAGGGTGCAATGCAAAACCCTTCTGAGTTGACTATTACATCAAAGAATATGACTGAATAAACTAAGACCTCGTTGTGTTTATAGATAAGCAGTAATATTAATGCGACAACGACACATATAGAGCAGAAATCTCCATCCCATGGTGTTTCGTGATAACAACTTTTTTCTTTGTAATCAAATAAATTTTAATTATTACTTTTGTCCATTTGCATTGCCTTACTGTGAAATAAATTTTTGTTTGTAATGAAATTACAATTTCCATGCAAAGCTCAATGAATATGAAAAGGCAAACTTACATCACACAGCCACTTGCAAATTAGCAAAAGTTATGAAAGGAAAAAGCAGTTGTTTGTAGGATTTTAACACGGAAGAGTTTTACTTAATTTACAGTTAAGCCACATTTTTAAGTAAATATTTGCAACACGTCATGACAGTGTTAAGTGGTAGAAGTGATTAGTTAATTGAAGTGTTAACTTTGAGAAGAAAATTAAGTTAAGATTGGTTGCGGTTACAGTGGAATTGCTGAGATTTTATTTGAGCTTAAATGAAATTCAAAGTAGAACTCATTAAGGAAACTTTAGTAAAATGCTTTTGAAAATGTTACCCAAAAAAAACCTTCACTTTCAATTTGTTACAAACGCAATACGCTTTAGTTTCATTATTTTCCAAGATTTTTTTCTATTTTTGGGAAAACTTTTTCCATTTCATTTTGATTATAATAACGCAAATGTTGCATGCTCAAGTGTTGCACTCAACTGCACAGCAACAACACCAACAGCAGCAGCAAATTAAAAGCATGTGCAACCGAATTTTTCAACAAGAAATAGCAAACAACAACTGTTAATAAAAAAAAAAACAATAAGTAAAAAGTAAAATTTAACAAAATAGAAAAAAAATTATGTTGCAGTGCAAGTGCTAAGAAACCAGCGAAGTCTAACGAAAATTTCTTACAATTGGAAAGAAAATGAAAACAAAAAATAAATAGGAGAAATAAAACTGAGGCATTACTGCTAAAATAACAAATTGAAAGTGGCGCAGCAGCGGCAGCAAGTGGTAACGCGATAACGTGTTGTGACGTGATGATGTGACGCACTGTAGTGTGAAGCATTTGCACTAAAGCGTTCAGCCTGGTGCGGGTGTAAATGTAATTTCTGCTCTCTTACAGTCTCTTGCTGCCTCTAATTGCTGGCTGAAAAATATGTGCCAGTATTGCATTTTTTTGTGCTTTGGTTTTTTTCTAAGATAGAAACAACATTTGTGGATAATTATGCGTGCATTTTTTGTTGGCTTTGCTGGTGTTGGTGGTATGTACACAATATGAAAACTAAACTACGCTTCAATTGGAAATGTGAATGACTTTTTAAACGATTTGTGGTTATTTTTTTTTGAATTTTCCTTTTTTTTCTGAAGGTGGAAAGGCCGAAATCATCATTAGGAAAATAATGAGGAATATTTACGAGTATACAAAACATGTTTGCAGAGAACTTCGACGTGTGCTGAGCATCACTTTTTAAAAGTTCTATGTTAAAACATATGTTAACAAAATGTTAAATAAATGTTAGGAGTGGTCCTTTGCACCTATAAGGCATAATTGGGTTACATTTGTTATTTATTTTCAAAAAAATATTTTTCGTTTTTCTCTGAGTGTAGATGAAAAATTCCTTTAAATCATCAACAATTTATAAACAATTTGAAATTTAATTTTATTCACCTGCCTACCACCACACCTTTTCAGTAAAATTGCGCAACAATTCGCCAACCAAAGAAAAACTAACCAACTTCAGATAAAAACTTTAAAATCTTTTCTGATTTCTCATATTTTATGGGCAATACTTTCGCTTTATTGGCTTTTCGCAAGGCAGACAAGTGCAAAGACAGATTTGTGGTAGGAGGGAGGGTGCTCCAACGAGCATTACATATTACACCACGTCTGCAATTATAGCCAAATGATGCCAGGCATTTTATATGACTTTTGGCCAAATTGTAAACCAAACGAAAAAAATTGTATATTTACGAAACAGGTAAGTCACACTCACCGCCTGCTCGCCGCCCCCTGAAGATGATTAACCACTAAAAAAAACAAGTAAATGAAGAAGATGAAAAAAAAACTGTCATGCAACTTTTGGCCCAAACGCGTTTGACTACTTTTCGGGTGTCATTTCTGTGCAATGGACAATTTGTTGGTGGTTGTGGTGGCTCGTCCTCCTCAATTGGGACATCGCGGAAGACGGTGCATTGTGAAGAAATCATGGTTTTATTATTACATGCAATGCGGGAATGTGCACTGTTGGCTGGTTGGTTTTCGGGTTTTTTTTTTGTCGGCAGCAGTTTCAGTTTTGGTGTGGCGAAATTTCTGGGGTGTGTTTGCCTGTATGTGTGTGTGTATGTGTGAGTTCACGTGAACTGTGTAAAAGGGTGAAGGATGTGATAGGTTTTAAATGACTTTTTTTACTTTACTTTTTGGAAATTAAGACCAGTTAAAAATGACTTGTGAAAGCTAAATTTTATGAAATTTTTTTTAAAGAAAAATCAAACACAACAACAAATTTCAAATATAAATAAATTAAAGTCATTTTTAACTAAACCTGGTTAATGGTTTTGTTAAAAATAGTTTAAGATTTAAGTTTCAGTGGGATCATTGTGTCTAAAAATTCCTTTGAAATGTGTGTTGAGCTCATAATAGCGGGTATACTACGAGCTCGTGCAGTGGTCTATGTTATGATGCTGTTATTTAACAGAAATTTCCCGAACAGTTCACAATTCGTTAACATTTTCATATAGCCCTTCAAAAAAATTAATTATAGCACACATAACCAGAAAATAATGTAATTTTTGTACTACACTGGGCATGTAACTATGAACATTGAAATTGCAATTAAAAAAAATAAAATTAAAAAATATAAAAATTCATTAAAAATTGTTTTTTTTATAAATTTAGGAACATTTCTTTCTTTAAAATGGTTTTTTGTTTATTTAAACCGCCACACGAAAAAAAATCGATATGAAGCTTATCGCTTTATACGAAAATTGTTTGCAATTCTGGTAGGTGAAGGTGGAATATAAGCAGCTGAATTTAAAATATTCCTAGCTCTTGAAATTTTATTCAATTAATTTTACACAGGAAAAAAAAGTCGGTAAAATTACCCAAAAAAAGTTATTGACGTACAACTTTTCAAAATGTATGAAAAACCTGAATTTATTAACCGTTCTTAGTAGGTAGGATTTACCGAAAAAAATGGTGAAAATAACTCTTCAAAATTCGACATAAAATAGTTCAAATAATCGAAAAAGTTACCGCAATTTTTGGTTAAATGTGAATTTTTTACAAATTTACTGCAAAATTTATAACTTAACTGTGAAAAAAATGCTGAAATAAATTTACCATCTCTCATCGGGTTAAAGAACAACATTGAAGTGTTGGAGCGTTTTTAACCGTCTTTTTCGGCTAGATTTTCCGACTTTATTTTGTGTGGAAAGGACAGTTTACGACAACTTCAGAACTTTGGCTTTCAATCACCTTATATGATGTAGGGGATAGCTTGTCTTTTCCTTAGTATGGCCTCAACTGACTTCCTTTTTCTTTAGTGATGCTAGATGCTATAGTGGCTATGACTTGTTTAGAAATTAACTCATTGATTGTTTGTTATTTCATTCCCTTTTTGGAATGCTAAAGGCAGTTTTTCTAGTTGCATTAGTGTAGAAAAATATAGGTGTTATATAGGTGTTAAATACATGGAGGGATATGATTGCTGAATTCATGCGTTAGAGCGTGAATAATCGTATGCGTAATTGCAAATGTCAATTTCCCAGAGTCAATAGTTGTCATAACCTGAATACAAAACGCATCACAAATCACGGATGGACCGACGACTCATAAGGCCTGGGCGAGTGAGTACGAATGAATTTCGCATAATTAAAGTAATTATAAAAGCGATTGGTAATCAAAGTACATTTTAATTGAGTTAATCATGATATGAAAAAGCAACTTCAACTCCAAAACGAAGATGAAAGTTATTGTAGCTGTGCTCATGCTGTCGAAGGGTCGGTCCCATCATAATGACCTAAAGTGCCGATAAACGCTGGAAAAACGTCCGACGACTAAAAACATCAATTTTATTATGGAAAAATATTAAAACAATGTATTTGTGCTTTTTCTTGTCTTGCGTCCATCTTTCACTTTCTTTTGAAGGAAAAAAAAACACAAATTTTATAATAAATACACAAAAAATGCCATAATGACGCACTGTAGACTCCGAGAGTCAGTTGAATGCACCTTTAAGTTGTGTTGAAAGTAACAACAACTGAAGAATTGCGGGTATTTTGCTAGCGTACGTAACATTTATAAAGCTACGTATGTACCTTACACTTGCCCTGTCCGCTTAGCAAAAGGTCGAGGTTGTTGTTTTTTACTTTTTTTATTTTTCTGCTGACTTACCTCGCTGCAATTAAAATTCTCTGTTTCACGCAACGCTCAGAAGAAGCAGCAGAAAAAACAGGCACAGAAGATGAAAAAGGTAAATAAATCGTAAATGGAATTTTGGCAGAGAAATGAGTTATGGCTGCGTTGAATTCGCTTGTCAATTTGAGGAATTTTTTTGTGGATTTTTTTTTTGTTGGTGAATTTTTTGGCTGAAGAAAGTCAATTAAGGTATGTATGCGTTTATATTTTTTGTTTTTCGCTTTTATGATTAATTGCCATTTTATTTTATGAATGGTGAATTTCGGCGTAGAAACAAAGCGTGTGAATGTTTGCTCTGTGGGCTTTCGTGTTATTTGAGAGATCTGATGATGTGATTTGATGGCTGATTTGCATTTGATTGAAAGCGGAAGTGGTCACTTTCGATAGAAGATGAGTAGTTCCGCTGGCAATTTATTTGATTGGGTTTCCTTTCGATGAAATATGTATGTGAAAATTTATAAATAAACTTTGACTGGGAATACATATTGCATAATGACAAATTGACTAATCATTTCTATGTGGCCATTAAATTCAGCTTTTATTATCTTTTAAACATTTCACATTTTACCTTTTACACACATCATTCACAATCGCATTAAATATTTGCTTCAACTCTCATAATGATCTTATGTTAACAATTCATACTTCAAGTGCAATTCCCACGCTCATTATGGGCCGCTCCAATGCTCAAAATATATTTAAAACCGAAAAAAATTAATAAGCCCCAAAAAACAACGAAGTGGCTTACGAAATTTCCATTGCCAAAATGGGAAAATGTGACCGATCGGCTTTGGCAATGATGACCACCACGATCGACAAAATTGGAACGGTTGAGGCAGTAAAATAAATGCGTTATGTATAACAAAATATTTACATTTTTTTTCCAGTAATATAAATTTTACTTAAATTTGAATTCTGCTTAAATAATTTGTATACTTAATAATTTTATAAAAAAATAGTAAATTTATCTTAAAAGTTTCCTCACATTCATTTGCAAAAGAAAATTTCCAAATTTCTCTTCAACTTGATTAAATTCCAACAAATACTCCTCCACTGTGGCTTAAAAATATTTTTGTTGATTCGTCGTCGTTTTTTTTCACACTGAGGTTCATACAATTTCCTTAGCATTCATTCTGGTCGTATGTGCTTATTTGTTTGTTAATTATTCATAAATGAGGCATGCCCGCTGCGGTTGATCTTGTTAATTTCGAACTTAACGAAAGTGGGTCAATCTCGCATGACTTTTTATGAGTATTTATTGTTGTTGTTATTTTTTGGCAAGTTTTCGGTTTGAATGGAGATTTTTTTATGGTATTGTAAAAATATTTGCGAGGTGACAAATCATTTCTTACTTTTTTTTAAATTGAAAAAATGAAAGTTTTTGGAGGAATTCGAATACAGATAAATGTAATTTTTCGCAATTACATCATGAAATAACACTGTTCGACAGAAAACATAATTTTGTAATAACATTTTTTAATTTAAGAGAATCGAAGAAATGCATTGTTAGTCCGGTTGTCTGTTTTCACCTTCCAGAAGCCAGCAGTAGACCGAGCGAGCTGTAATTTCACATATATATTCTACGCAGCCATGGCTTGAAACACTCGAGCCGGATTTTATATTTTTATAAAGGCAGCTCAAAAAAATTGGTATGACAGATACAGTATGCTCTCCTGAAGCCACCGGTCGACCTAGGAAGCTGCAATTGCACATATATATTCTGTGAGACCATTCAAGAGCCGGATTTGAGATTTTTCAAAAATATGTGCGTGTTTATTATATTAGTAGTCTCTCCGATAGTCCCCACTGGACCTTGGAAGCTGTTATTAAAAATATTTATTCTGTGAAAGCATGGCTAGAGATTATCGATTAGGGTTTTTTATTTTAAAAGAGGACATGGCTGTTTATAATATGGGCGTGAGAGTTAAAGTAAGTTTCAAAAAAGTTTCAAAAAGAGTCCAAGGGGCTCAATAAGGGATAAACGGGGATCAAAGGGTGGTCAAAATAGGGTACTATACGAATACAGGGTGTAACGGTAACGATAGTCCAGGGGCTCACGGGGATCAAAGGGAGGGCCAGAGTGCAATATTAGGGTGTAGCAGTCGACGAAAAGCTGGTCCAAAAGGTAGAAATCAATTGGGGACCCAAATTATAATCAATTCGCCACCCACTTCATTATAAAAATTTTGTCATTTTTATTATCAGATTTTCGTGAATAACTTTTAAAATTTAAAAACAAACTTTTTTATTCCAATTTAATTTGGAAGAAAATTGGCTTATTTAGTTAAAAAATGAACAATTAAAAAAATCAAATATAATTTGATGATTTGTTTGGTTGTTTTGTAACCAACAAATACAAAATCCAATTTGTTTGACTTAAACGCTTAAAAAAATTGCACTTATTTCAAAAAAATGTTGTATCTAAAAAATAAAATGTAAAAATAAAAAAAACAATCAAATAAATCCATATATTTTTTATTTTTCAAGATTCAATTTAAAAAAAAAATTTTAAATAAATTCATTTCACTATTTTGAAGTCTAAACATTATTGAATTGAAAATGATGCTGAAGTAAAATTCGTTATCAATGATGTTTAAAGTGAAAGTGCCCAATGGTACAAAAAAATACAAAAATAAAAAACGTCATCACGGCGAGACGTCTGCCGCGCATGGCGCATAAAATTGACAACAGATGCTGTTGTTGTTGTTATTTGGCAGTGGCGGAGTAACGAAATGTTTGCATTAGGCAATATTGTACAACAACCACAACAAACGAGAAAAACAAAATAAACAAATACAATTAACAAGAGTTGGAGTATGAAAAACAAGTAACCCGCACCTCCCCCCACCATTAAAAAAAATTCAAATTCGTTATGCGCGCCAAAAGGAAGACGCTTAAATTGCTCCAAACCGTTACTAACTTCATTTTATGGCAGTGCCAAGCAAAACTCTTTTTCCTTGTTGAATGCCTTTGAACTACGTTAGGTTGGCTGTTGTGGTGCGTTGCTGCTGCTGGTGCCTGTTGTTTGTTGCTTTGTCAACACTTTTGCTTTCGTTCAGCGTCTTCAGTTCCAAAGGAGAAAAAGTTAAGAGTTACCTTCAAACAACAAAATTCACAACAAACAACGAGAAATGTAAAGGAAATCGATTTGCACATGCGCAACCGCAAACATCATTCAGCCACAGCTGCTGTGTTGAGAGTTAAGGTCAGACAGCAGCAGGGAAAAATTTGTTTTTGGACATGAACTTTTCCATACTCAAGTAATGGCCATCAAATTGGGAATAGTTCAGCACGAATCAAGGGGCATTTCTCGCTGGGAACTGTTACCGGTTTTGTGGTATTTTCGGAATTTTTGGTTTATTTCATAAATCTTTAAGGTCTCCTATGTGGAAGTAGCCCATTTTTCCAAAATGGTTTAAGAGATAATAAAAAATAATTTCGTTTAGTATTCCATGAACTTGATTTATTTTGTAATCCAATCACACTTTACATATGCATAAGACAACCCTTCCCTGAAGCAAGCATATTCTTGTAGTCTTCCGACATCTGATACTCGTCATCAGGCACTAATTGCCCGAATTGCTTATAAAAGCCACTAAAACGCGCACACAATTCATCTTTCAACTGTACGAAATTGTATTCGTTCAGCAGCGAATTTATGACCGAATCAAGTGACGTTGAACTCTCAGGCTTACTAGTAGTTTGCTTTATTAAATCCACAAATTTCCTTATCATTAGGAATGGATTTTTTCGTTGCCTTAGTTTGGCTTCATAGTCTTTGATGTCGTCAAGATATTTTGAGAATGACTTCAAGCGTCCTTGGATTTCTTCATTCTTCACCACCGATGAGTCCTGGATGATATTATTGAAAAATGCTTTCGAATCAATTGTGATGAAATTCACTAATGGCATAAGGCCTTCATTGATTTCTCGAATTTGTCGCTGCGATTCCGATTCAGGTGGAGTACCACCAGCAGAAGTCTGCCAAGTTGTTTGAGAAAATAGTGTAACAAAATTGTTATGGATTCAGTTTGTATTTTTTCTCACCTCTGCTAGCAACAAAGCACCCAAAAGCAGGATGGTCAAATTCTGAATCATGTCAATTATTTTATAAGAATATTTTTTTGAAAGACAATCTTACTTGATAGACGGTTCAATTGAAACTGATATTTGCATGCATGATTTGTGAGTTTTGAGCCTAATTTGATAATTCAAAATATACTTGAAAGCATATTCATACTCGTTGGTATCTACATAGTATGTATTCAATGAAATTAAATCCATGTACGCATTTTAGAAAGGTCAAAAGTATGCTGAACCTGTACTGCATTGATTAAGATAAGGCTTTGGTAGTTTTGCAGAATTTATTTAAATTTCTTCGCTTTGTCACGCTGCTATGTCTGATAGACGCTGCTGTATTTGAAATTTTATTTATTTGAATTTTAGAAACAGTCTGATAGAATTAATTGCATAATGGAAAATATGTATTTTTGGATTACTTTAAGTGTTTTTGTTCAATTTTACTTTGATTTTGATTGGGCATGGACTGACCATAATTTTGCATTCTGACACTTTTGGTATACCTACGGCGTCTCAATGGCCACAAGGAATTGTAATTGGTTTTGTAATTAAATTAAACCTAAATTCCAATTGCCAGTGATTTTAATTGGTAAATGGACATGTCTCTCATGTCCAGATTGCGTTTTTGACCATACTTGATCTTGCTGATCAATACTGACTTCTAATCTAAATATCGAAAAGTGCTAGCGGTTTCCATTGGTTAAAACGCATAAATGATCCATTCGCCAGTTGTAACATTTCTTTTCCAATTTAGACTTATTTTGCTTGACCAGTACACTGAGAAACAAATCAAAACGAAACGTTGTCAAAACGTACCGAGCCGTTGTCAAATTTCAGGCAAAACTGAATGATCGGATCTTGACAACAAAACGATTCAATTTCTTTGATACTGCCCATTGAAGCATTGATGAATTGAGACTGAAATGTTGTTGTTGTTTAACGACTGAAATTGTTATGTTTTGCGACTGAAATGTTTATGGTTTGAGACGGCTTCGTTTTTGTTTCACAGCATTCTCTAGCAAAAATTTGTAAATAACTGTGCCCATTCGATCAATAGCTTTTCATACAAATCCGATTGTCGGAGCTGTAATGAACCTGGTGGGGAGGAAACATTTGCTCTGCAATATCACTGCGCTGGCAGACTCATATTAAAAATACAAAAATAGGCCACTTAACTCCATAAGGGAGACTGGAAATCTCTCAATTGAAACACTTCGCGTTGCAGACCCAAAACAATTAAATTCCCAAGTAATAGACAATTTCATTACGAAGTACTAGATCCAAAGAATTTAATTGGAATTTAATCCAACGATGCCGTGGTACATTAAAATAACACAATTCGATAAGGAATCATTGTTAGATTTCGTATGTTGATAGAAACTTTTTCTTTCATAAAAAATCATCGTTGCTGATAGGCAAATATAGAATTATGAAAAATAGCTGTAACATTCAGTTTTGGGTTCGAAATTAATATCATAGATACGCATTCGAACAGGGAATAGATTGTCATCAAAAACCCATTTGGACCAAATAGAAAGGCCTCTGAATAGAGCATATAAATTTAAGTGCTAGCAGGGCACTGTATAGTCAGTCATCCTCTCATTCACCCCATAATACCAAATACAATTTCAGTGAAATCCTTTGAATAGGGATCGAGTAATGGCACATAAAAAGGGCAATAAGTGATTGAAAAATGAGGGAAACAATTCATTTCCATACAAGACATTGAAAAAATGGACATAGCATGATTGTGCTTTTTGATATCGATAAAATCTATTAACAATTTTACAAAATTTGTAATCTAAGTTTATAAGTAAATTGTTAATTCGTGCCATTTGCAAGCTTAATGGACCACTGACTCTTGGTGGTATCAACAGTTTAAGAAAACAAAACTTTCGATTCCATTGAATTCTAACCCCACTCATAATTGTCTACGAATGTTAGAAAGTGTTTATTCTTAAAATTTAAATTTTCTCACGCACCCAAGTGAAAATCTTTCAAGTGTCCCAACACTTATCCTTATCAACTTATCAACGCCTCATACCAAAGAGATTTCAAAAAAAAAAAGCCCACGTAATTTCACTTTCTACTGAAAAATTTATGCCAGAACATGGCCGGGCTTTGCACCTGTTTGACCGATTCCCAAAAAATTACAATCAATTAATTGAAAAAATATTTACGGGAAAAAGCATCAGCCGAAAAACCCCAACAACAACAAATTGTTTACACAAGTGGAAACGCTTGAATGAACTTTCCCTTTTTTCGGCCACAGCTTGATTAAGAGCAGAACATGACCGAAAGCGAGCTAAGGCGAAGAAAGGGAGATAAAGACGATTATGATGTTGTTGAAACAGAGGAAAATATCACAACGGCAACTTCAAGTGGTCAAGAAACTACCAAAGCGATCAAGCAAAAACCTTATAAATGCATAAATGGCAAGCAACAACAGAAAATGAAAAGGGCAACATCAAACTGTCACACACGCGCTCACCGTTGCTGTTGTGCAGCAGCAAAACCTTTGCCTTGAGTTTAGTGATTTAAAATTTTTTCATTTTTCAGTCTTTCGAGGGCCTTTCAAAGACTCGAAAGAAACAAAACCGAAAACGAGTGTTTCCGTTGGCCTAAGCGGAAACCTTTAAACCTCAAAACATCATTATTGATTTGACTGATTTGTGTTTGTCAATTTGTTAACAAAACAATCAATGAAGTTTTCTTTATTTTTCTTCCATCTTGTGTTCGATTTTGCTTGGCTTCTTCTTTGCTCAATTTGGTGTTGAATTTTTTTCCTTCTTCGCCTAATTTTGACCAGCAATTATCGTTTGTTTTTTCGGTGATTATTTCGAAATTTCAGCTTTGAGACAATTGTCTCATGGATTGTCTTTGAGTATGGAGTGTGTTGCAAAACAAACAAATTAACACGCTTTTGATGATTGCTGTCAAGGCGAGCGTTCGAAAATTATAGACAAATTATGGGCCACATGATGGGGAGTGGATAATTGTGATCGTTTCAGGGAATGGGTGTGATGAGGTGAGTGGCTATTATGTGATGCACTTGAGATCAGAAAGTTATTTAGTTAATCAAACAAATTTCACGAAGAAGGAAATTCCTTTGAGTGCAGACAGTCGTGGGCCCTGCTAACATCAAGAGTAATAACTCCAAATTATTGCATTTGTTCAAAAAACCAAAAACCTTTCAAAGAAAGTCTCACAGCAATCCGTAGGCACTTAAAACCACACTCGGAAGTACTTGAAGCCTATTGAAAGCCATAATTTAAGCTCATAAACCACTTAAAATATAGAAAGAAAGAAAGATAGGAAGAAAGAAAGAAAAGGCGCCAAATGATAAGCGAAAAAGTGCTTCAATTAAACGCAAGCCAACAATTAATTCTTTTTGAAAACCTCTAGCGCCACACATGTACGCGCTGCGCCGGCTTCTTTCTCTAATCACAAGCAAATGAACGAAACGTACGAGACGTTGAAAAATGAAGTGTTAACCGAAAACAAACAAATAAAATGAAATTGCAAGGTAATCAAGCGAGATTTACTTTTTCTTCTATTTTCATATCGATTTTATTTTTAATTTTTGTTGTGTGCTGAAGAGATGTGTATGGCCCCAAGTGTGTGGCACTGCGGTTGGCGCTTCAAGAAGCAAACAAATCAGTAATAAATTTTCAATTTCAATTGATTTTATGGGTTGCGAGGAGGGTTTTTTTACGGTTTTTGGGTACCTGAGAAGGTGGAAGCAATGAAATTTTAAAGCGAAAGTTGAATGGCAAAACAAGGAGAAAAAATTTAATTGGATGTGAAGGTGATGCAATGAAAGGGCATTGGGATGAACTTGTGCGAATGATTAGCTTTAAGATACTAAAGTAGATTTGATTATCTTTAGGTGGTAAATACAGTCTTTTGACAACCAACCATTTCAATCCCTAAAATTCCTTTTATAAAAATTAATTCAATTCCATTTTTTTCTCAGTGTACTGGCCGGCATTTCGTTTGTCAAAATATTTATTTTATATCATTTGTTGAGGAAACTTTCTTTTTTTCGATCCACTAAAAATTCCGCACTATCGATTTACAATTCAGAAATGCTTTTATCTCCGAAAACAAATCCAATGCAAGTTAAGTTGGTCAAAAACTATTCACACTAACCCAGAATCTCGTGTCGGTTCATGTCTATTGTTTCGTTTTGCATAAATTGTTTGAGAAAATAAATAAAAATGCAAATTCAGTTTGTACCGAAATGGCTTCCAGAGAAATTGATTTATGTTTGCATAACATTCATTTGGGAAGTTTATAGGAAATTTATAGAAATTTCAAAATAGTTTAATATGATTGAAATATTTGGAAATTTATTTGAGAATATTCCGTTGGGTTGGGGTTTTGATATTTGTTTTCATGCAAAGTGATTTTTAATTTGATTTTTTTTTTCATAATTTATGCAATAGTTTTTTTACTTTGCTTGGCTACAAGATTCCTTAAAATATTTAAAATGTATCAATAAATCAAGTAAAAAATCATTTGAAAAATTTACTTTTTTTTATTTTTACTTAATGCTTTGAGGAACAATTATTTTAATAAACGTAAATTTATTTAAAAAACATTAAGGTAAGTTTTTTTTTAAAATAATCCATAAAGCACATTTAAAAAAAAAAAAAAAAATTTTTAAATTAAAAAAATTTTTTTTTTTTTATTGTTTATAAACATTTTTTTTTAAATTAGGCTATAAATTTAAATTTATTTTTAAATTAACTTTTTCTAATGAATTTAAATTAAAAAAGCTGAAAGTAAATTATTTTATGTTGATCCCGAATATAATAAATAATTTGAAATTAATAAAGAAATTAATTTATGTTTTTTAAAAATTTAGTTTATTACATTATAGTTATATTTTTTTTTTTAAATTAATTTTTTTTTAAGTTAAAATTAAAATTTGTGTTTTTATTTTTAGATTAATTAAACCAAAAAAATTACTCAATTTAAAAAAAAATTAAAATTTTACATTCATTTTGTTTTAATTGAAAATGTTTTCCTTCAATTTAAAAATTATTTAAATAATAATTGGTTTTAGTGTTTTTTTCATTTTATTACTAAACAGAAACATTATTTTTTTTATAATTAAAAATCCTTTCGAAATACTTTCATATAATTTATATATTATTCACATTGCATAACTCACCACATCATTTATTCCACGAGTCGGATTAAATCCTTGGGCAGACACCATAGCCAAAAGGCAACATGTGCCTAAGAGCACGAAACACAGCTTCATGTTGATGTGAGGGACACAAATATGTGACTTTCGAATTCCAAATTTATTATAAAAAATAACAAAATTTACAAAATACACCGTTAAAAATTTTTCAAACAAAAATTGATAATTCCTTTTTTGACACCAGTTCAATTGCAAACAAAATGCAAATGTCGCTTCTACTATGCCGCAAAAAAATTGTAAACGAACTTTGAAGTTGAGACAAAAATTCAATATTCACTAAACGTCTTCTTCACAAAACGCTTGGAATTTGTTTCACACGCTTACACGTTATCAGCGGCGCTCAATACACCACAACTTGTCTGGTAAAAGTTCCGAGCTTAACTGAAATTCATTTTTCAATTGGTAACAATTTTAAGCCAAGCTAACCAGCGCGAAGAAGTAACCAAAGCGGTCAAAAGTTAGCAACAACGTCAACAAACGACGAAAAAAAACAAACCGAAAATTTCGAAATCAAAGAAAAGAAGCGTGCGCGCACTCGGCGATCTTGGTAGCGACTGAAATGCAAGAGTGGCCTCAGACTCAAGCGAAGTTTAGTTGGGCTTAAAGCGTTTAGGCCACAAGTCGCATACGAAGTTGGAGTCGCTGTGCCGAACAGCGCAGAAGATGAAGACGAAAAAGATGCGACCACAGCCACACAGATGCTGTTGCAGCAGAAGCGACGCGTGGGAAAAAGTTGCAAAAATCGGAAGCCGACGAGCGAAGGCATTGGGAGAGAAAGTGAATTTGGTTGTTCGATGTTGCTGGCCACAGAGAGACTTAGCAGTGCAATCTTGGTCACATGTTGCTGCAACACTTTAGTTGAGTTGAAGAACGCAAATTTGAGTTTTTGTAATAAAGTCAACATGTTGAAGCAACAGGGGCACAAAAGTTAACGAATGCAAGACAAGTAATGGTGAATGCATTTCGAATGATTTCGAAAATATTCTGTGATGAAAATTCAAAAACTGTGATGCGTCTGCAACCAAATTTTCTAAAACGACAACTGATGGTGGTGGCAGATAGAATACTTCACAAACGTTAATCCTTACAAACAACAACTTATTACCCATATGTATCCAGTGCTGCCAAATCACTGAAAACCCCTTCAACGGACAAAAAGAAGGGAGATTTTCCACATTGAAGTATGTCAAGTTCAAGTATTCTATGGCGCGGCCGGGGCGGGCGTTTTTCATCATGTATACTCGTTGAAACTCCTTGTAATAGACCAAAAAACCTACTAAATTCAATCGCGTATTACCGCATTATACATGTAAGTCACCGGTGTGAAAATTCTTCACTAAACGGAGGACTTAAGTTAAAACAAGTGAGTGAGTTTCAGTCGGTCAAAGCCGACTACACCTACCGGGCCATATTGGATCCGTCATCTACAACCCCTAGATACCAAGTTTGAGCGGAATATAAGTGATAACAGTGGAAGGTAGGCGTGGCAGTCACCGATTCCGCCCATTTTCAAACCAAATCCTTCGAAGGTAAACAAAGGATAAATCCAAAGTTTGGGCTCTCTAGCTATCTTCTAGCTCCTGCAATCGTGTTTAAAAGGACGGACGGACAGACGGATATGGCTAAATCAACTCAGGAGGTGAAGCTGACGCAAACATCCGACCAAAATGAATATACAGATATCTCATGAGATGTAGGGTGTAATGGTGCAGAAATGATCTCTGCTTCAGACATTTTTTCTGTGTAAACCGCAACTCACTTGTCTTTCTCTTGCCATGCAAATTTGGGACTCTTGCCACCTACATTATGACCTTGTCCATGATAATTGCACCAAGAAGCTCGACATAAGCCACAATATTGTCTGTTGTGCCAAATTATTATTATTATTATTATTATTAATTTGTTTAAATGCCGAAACCCTTAAGAGTTGATATAAAATTCTCTCTCTAAATTCTAAATGTTGTACATATGTTTTGTTATCACGTGGGATCTTCGATTCATGTAAAATACAAATGCAGATGAGTTTATAATTAAAATTATTTAAATTTGTATTAAGTTTAAAGATCACCGTTTGACTAATTACAAGTAATTGTGTGACTTGTTACAGATAACCGACACAATTTGAAATTTAATTACAAAAAAGCTTGACTTTGAGTTCAATTTTATTATTTTCAAAAAATATTGCGCCATTCGAAAATCATAATCATATTTTGACGCGAAAGCACGAAATGAATTATTACACAAACAAACTCAACAAAAATGTACGAATAAGGTCAGCGACAGCGCATATTTCATGCCAAAATAAAAATGCCTTGCACATATGTGACTTTAACGCACAAAATAATAAAAATAAAAGAGAAAAAACAAACGGAACCGTACCTACCCTAAAACGAGGTGAGATGAGATGCGATGAAATTTATGTGACATTGTTTTTTATGTTAATTCAACCCATGTGGAGAGGTACTCACATTACACACACATTACTCACAACGCACAATCATCGGAACCATTTTTGAATATATTTTGGTTTTTTAATGTAAAATGTAATTTAAAAGACAACAAACGAATTGCAAAGGTTTGCATTTTAATGACCTGTTATTTGCATATGTTTTTTTTAACTGTTTGTGCATTTCTTTGTGTTGTGATGTTTGCCATTTCGTTGACAATTCGTCTTCGGCTGACCCTGAAAAACGGCAAGCGACATTACTTCAAATTAAAACTAAAAAGTGTGAAGTTTTGGTGAACAAACAGAGTGAAGAAGATGCGTGGGAATCAGGCACATAAATTATTTTATTTACTACAAATTATCCACATTTAATTTTAAATAATTTAAAAGTTTTCTATTTCAAAACATATTTTATACATTTTTTTCATATTTTCAAATGTTTGTTTTGCTTCCTTATCCACATTAGGTTGGGCAAAATATTAGCTTCGTATGCTGTTGCCTTGGGGTATTTATCTTAATTTCATCATCAGGTGAAAATGTTGTTTGTTCGGTACTTCTTTGAATTTTCACACGAACTTCCACGCACACACAACCACATATGTATGCCGACACTAACTCATACACACACACCCAAAGAAAGTCATCAAATAAAAGTAAAATGACTTCGAAATGTGGAAGATACACCCAGCTGATAGAGATGAGGTGCATATCATCTGCCATATGATAAGTGAAATGGAAAAACAACAACATTAATAGCATTAGCAACAACAACACTAAGAGGCATTAACTACGCTTACGCAATTTTCGTTATGGTTACTGTGCAGAATCGAGAAAAAAGCATTTGTGGGGTTGAGTGTTTTTCGAAGCTGCTAATACTTAACACTTAACAAATTAATACTTTGAGAAAATATTAAAATTTGCATGGAAAAATGCGGAAATTTCAAGTAATTTTCACGCAAACATCCATAAAATAGGTTAATCCTCTTGCCTCATATTTACCACCACCACTGCGGCCTTTTTCACTTTAATGTAATTAAATTATACAAATTTGTATAAGCATGAAAAATCGCAAAGTTTCAAAGCACTGAATTTTGTGTGAAATCGTAACTTACATAAACAAAAAGCAAATACATTCAATGCAAAACAATTAACTTCATTCCCACGCAGCTTCCTCACAGGCAATATTTTCCAATTCAATTCAATTGTTGGCCGAATTCACTTTGCCGCACTTCACTTTCGGTCGTCTTCAATTTAATTTCAACTAATTTGCGTGAGGTTTCAGGGTCTTGGCAATTGTCAAAGCAATTGCAAAATATTTTGAACTTATACTGTGAAAATATATGAAAAAGATATGAAGTCACCCATTCAATTGATAAGAAACATACATGCCAGTAGTTTTAAAGAAAAAAATATTAAATTTGTATTTTTCATTTATTTTATTTTCAGATTCTTTAGGCATTTCTTCACTTCGTTGTGCATAGTTTCAAGTTTATTTTGATTCTGCTCTTGCTCGAAGGTCACATACTAGATGGCAATTAAATGCATATTTGATGCATCAAGCCAGCACTGACCTCATTTTGTTATTTATTTATTTGAAAATATTTCCGCACGTGCCTTATGCAAAATATTTGTACAGATTTTGTAGATACTCAAATAAGAATTAACCGTGTTTGAGTAATGGTTTTTACCCAAAGCATCGAATACAACACGAATTAACTGGTAAAATGTGGCATTTGAGTCATTTAATGGTTTAACTTTACTCTACTTCTTTACTTTGTCGGAGTTCTGGTTACTATGAGTCACTCAGACTGAAACCCATCACTGAAAAGAGTAAAACACTATCACTGATCCGAGTGTAATTAATCCTTATGCGTGGTATACAGGGTAACCGGGTACATTTTTCACTTTCAAGTATAAGCGAATCTTAAACTTCACGAGAACTCCGAACTTCGGGATATTTGATATATTCATGGGTGTGGCTGTACTTGATCTGTTTGGGGCATTCCAGTTATCTTTTTGCACGCTCAACAGGGTGACAAAATTTGTTGGTATTTTAGTGTTCGTTTTTCGATATTTTAATGAAAATTTTTTTATAATTTATCGATGATTTTTCGATAATTTTTCATAATTATCGATCATTTTTCAAAATTTATCGACAATTTTCAATACTTTCCACTTCGCTCCCGATCCATTTAAAAATTTTGTTCCACTTCCATTTTGTTCCAGCTCCAATTCCATTCCCAATTTTTTTCCCGACATCATTTCAAATCAAATTCAAGAACCGGCATCCAAATCGATTAGGTATTTCTCAAGATAAATGAAAATTAAGAAATTTTGCGTCCATTTTGTATGGGAGATAGGAGTGGTTCTTAACCGATGTTGCCCATTTTCAATACCATCCAAACATAAGCGAATAAGAGAATGCCAAAACGTAGCTAAATCGGCTCAGGAGGTGATGCTGATCAAGAATATATATGGTTTTCCATGCCGGCCACGTCTCCTTATGGACGTTGCAAACGGTGTGACAAAACAATATACCCTTGGACACTAGAGTGCAGGGTATATAAATTGAATGGGAATGAAATGGAATGTGGTGGCTGTAGCTCAGTGACTAGAACATTTGATTTACGATAGGGAGGTGTCGAGCTGCGGCAAGCTTACGAGAGTATAATTTGCCGTTAAGAAACTTCACTTGCCGTTCGAATTATGTCTGCGAATTGTTTCTAATTTTGCTGGACATTTGCGTTGAGAGAGTAGTTTCAAGTCCACGCAAAGCAGTGTATATGAGTTTTATCATAAAATAAATTTTCGAAAAATTTCACTCAATCATACGCCAGTACAAGCAAAATTCTTAAAAGAAAAGTAAAAGCAACTTCCTCTGACCGCACGACACCCCACCCACCCTCATTCGTTCGGTGGGTACTTATGCACGCGTCTGCATACAAATTCTATGCGTTTTGTTAATCCATAAAAATTCCAACACAGCCACGAACAACAACAAAGTCGTTAACGTGCGGTGCGCGGCCCACAACGAATTGAAGTTAAAAGTTTATTGACGCATCGAATTTTTCAATCGAGCGGCATTTCTTCGTTTTCATCTTCATATGAATACGTACGAGAAATACTTTTCTTATTTGACTTGCTCATGAGCAACCTGTTGCGTCCAAAGAAGCCTCCCTTCCCTGCCTGACTGCCTAGCCGAATGACGAAGGCCACCTGAGTTGTCTTCTGCCTTTTCTCCGCCTCTGTCGGTGCCGTTTCTTCTGCTCGTCGTTTTCATCGCATCGCATCTCATCTTCAGCGTTTTGGGCTTCCAAATCTGCGCACCGTCGCAAATGTCTCTGTGCCTGCGACGACGCATCGTCTGTGTGCAGGTGAAAGTCTTGCCCCTCAAGCGTTTTGAACATTTCATTGTTGTTGTGTTTATTTTTGGTTTGTTTTTCTTTTCTTTTGAGACAGATTTTTGCTGTGAGTGTTTTGTTGTGTTTATTTGCCAAACTTCTTTGGCTTTGGTAAATAAAATTAGCAACTGCTAATTTATATTTTTTTTGTAGTTGGTCAGCATTCCTTGGGTGACTTCTTTTCGTTTTTTTGTTTCTTGTTTTTCTTCGATCGGAAATTCCTTTCTGTTTTCATTCATTGCTTTTAAAATTTGACGAAAAACTGAATTTAAAAAAAAGGTTTTTGATTACTGATGAAATTAATACATATGATTAGCTATTTGGAAATAAATTAATTATGTTTTCAAATTAATATATAATAAATCACCGTTAATCATATATATTTTTAACACTTTTGAGTAAAATTAACATAAAATGCTAAGCTATCTAGACAATTGATTTAACGATGTATGCATGCAGTTGTCAAAATGTTCTCTCAACTGCTGCATACCGTATTTCTTCTTGCTGAAATTTTTACTTTTATAAAATTCTTTGTGAGTTTGTGGGTTTGTATATATGCATGTATGTTTGTTCCCTTATAATACAAGAAATACTGTACCGATTTTAATGAAACACAGGTAATTTAATGAAATGTAGGTCATTTCATTGACCTCATCACAGGCTATATGCCATTTCAATAACTTTGGGTGTTCGAGGTGGGCGTGGCAAATATTATTCTAAAATGTGCTTTTGGGTAATGAATAGGTAACATGTTGATTCTGAAAATTTGCAGTCCGCCCACTGCCACGCCTTAAAATTTTTCAAGCTCTGAAACTCGGGATTTCGCTGAAATTTTGTATTTGGTGCTGGGTGGTGAATGGTGAATGGGCAGAAGGGTGATTCTGAAAATGTGTGATCAGCCAATTGCCACTCCCCAAATTTGTATGGAACTTTAACGCAGGCCCCATTCTAGGGATACCGGTGATATTTTAGATTTATTCATTTATACATTAACATGAAAATACAAAATTATTGCGAGCGAAGCTGTGGGTGTAAGCTAGTTCTTTATAAATTGAAAAAACAATGCTCATCATTTCGATTGGATGTACTTGAGTAGACCACATCGGAAAGTTTTCTACATTCTCCAGAGATTTGGTGAATGGTACTTTCATGTACTCTTCAAGTTCAATAAGTTTTTGGTTTTCCATTTCAGAAATATCCTTAAAATGGTGTGAACTCCATAAGTAGGTATACGACGATTCAAAATTAAAATTTACTAGTCACCAGAGATTGCTCTTCCATTCTTTCCATTCCACTTGAAAACCTTATGCTTGATAATGTAAATAGCGCTGTCCAATATATTGGCTGTAAAAACAAGCGATAATCCCAAAGCAGGCTGTATATCACCTATGGGACATTCCACACTTCAACCTGAAAAATACTACACTCGATAGGTAAGAGTGTAGTATTTTTCAGGCAGAGATAGTCGCAATAAAAAAAGGCTGGTGAGAATCCACAACAGTTGAACGTTGTTATGAGTTCCTCCAGGATCTTACCTCAGACAATGTAATCCGTCTAGTGTGGGTACCGGGTAACTGTGACATATAAATAAAAACATGACATAAAAAAAGGCGGATGAGTTTGCTAAGCAAGAAGCTCATTTAGAAACCTTAACTTACAATACTTTCATACGAATTAGGATGACAAAAAGCTTCTACGTTCATATAAATACAGCAAAAAAAACCATCTAAGTACATTGTATCTCTTAAACGAAAGGAATGCAGACTGACAATAGGAGTTGCAACTGGACACTGTCTTATTGGTCATAATGGCTTTTTTGATGGGCCTTGTGTCTAATAACTGGTCTTGGAACTGCATCGAACTGGAAGAGGAAGAAGGATAAGGACCACAAAAGAAGGCCTGCAAACAGGGCGTTAGTGGTGACACTATGGACAACATTAGTCTATGTGAGGCATATAGCCTGCACTGTAACCTAACTTAATCTCACTTAACCTACCAGTACTTACAAACCACAAGTCGATTTTCTCGCCCGCCAGATGGAAATATATTTTTAGCGGACAGTCCAATCCGATGCACATAACTCATAAGTGTGCGTCGAAAAGCATTAATTTTTCCATGACATGGTCTTGACATTCATTTATAAAGTTGTTAACTTCACCGATTCATTAACAATTTTAAAAAATGTGGAAGCGCTTTGCGAGTTCGTATGTAAACATTTGCAACTAAATTGATTTTCTGCAGTCACACAGTTCAATTAATTATGAAAATTCAAAATGGAAAAAAAAATAATTGAATTTTGCCACAGATCGTTTGTGGTCAAATTATGTCTTACATCAGTCAATAGTTTATTTTTTAATATAAAATTTGCATATCCAATTTGAAGAGCGTTTGTCAACATGATTGACACAAAATGCAAAACCGAGAAAAAGTTAAGAAAAAAACTTTACAAATTAAAGGAAATGTTATGCAAATACGAAAGTGTGCGAACGAAGCGTGTGAGAGGGTAAAAGGTTGTGCCGAAGTGCTGATTACTTAGAAAGAGTCAAACATTTTGGAAATCAAGTAATTATGCAATTTCCCCTCACATGAATGACAGCAGAAGAAAAACAAAGAAGACAATATCAAAATGTGTCTTTTTTTTATATATTTCATAACTTTTTCTTTATTGATTTTTGCCATGATTTTTCGTGTGTATGTATTTATAAATATGCATAAACTGTAAATATACGATTATATTGTTTTGTTAATTGTATTAATTAATTAATTAATTGAATTTGTCGAAATTAGTTTCTCGGAGAGTGCCTAGAGCATCCATCAGTTTACAGAAAATTACAGAGAAGATAATCAGATACACTGTGAAAAATTAAATACTTACTTAGCAGTTAACTTTTGCTTTACATTATTGTAAGTTCATACGGTTTAAGAGAGATAACTGCAATTGAAAAGTTACTATTTTAACTATACTTTTTTTTGTTGCTATAAATTTTGTTTTTTGTTTATGTTTTTTTTGTAAATTTGAGAATATTTTTATTTTTTTTTATTTTTATTTTATTTGTTTGGTTTCTAGTTTTAAAGTTCTTAATAAAAGTCCATACACGATCACACTATTATGAGTATATATTATAATTCTACGGCTGATTTTGTTACATTTCTAATTATTACAAATACAAAGATTGGAAAATGTTCATATCAATTTGAATTATTTTACTTATTTACAATTTTTAATACTAGCTTCTTTTATTTTATATGGAAGTATAGGTCTATTTTAAATTGTATGCCAGTGACCTAATTTTTGTTTTTAAAACTTTTATGTTTTTATTGTTGAGTTTGGAAAATAATTAAATTAAAAATTCTGTCAAAGTATTTGGTTTTAGGTGAATTATTTAAAAATTTGTGGCTAAGAGTTTTCTAATGAAGAAATTCGAATAAAATTTTGTACTTTACTTTTAACACACTGTGCGACAACATTTTTACAACAAGATACAATCGATATATACGCCAAGCCAAATGTACAAGTAAATAATAAATCTGCATAGTCAGATTTTCTCCAGAACGCCAGATGTATGCAAGTAATATTGCACAAAATGAAAACTGCTTGTCAGCAACATGACACATAAGAGAATGATGGGTTTTGTTTAATTATGCTAAATTAAAGAACGGCACCAAGCAACGAAGACATAGGTAGTTGCGGTCGGTATTTACAGAAATGATACCAATAGTTGGTGAGTTTGTAAATACCCGCAATATAGTTTTTTTATGGTCCTTCTCTTTGAAGTGATACAGAAACGGGTAATTTCCACATCTGGTAGCAGTTTGTCAGTCTGGATGGAAATTCCACATACACAGCGGAAGTGTACAAATACAAATGTACACAACTAAATAGGATCTGTCTCGGCCGATAATGAGGCCCAATAAAAAGATCCTTTGTTCCGCGAAATAGATAATTAGTGCGTTGCTTGGGCGGACCGTTTATTATACACACGATGGGACCGCAATCGCATCGTGTACATAGGTAGTTTTAAGGTATTCGTATGTATTTGTAGGTATTTATTTTATAAGGTATTATTTGTAATTTCTAAGTAGATTTTAAACTATAAATAAAGAGTTCAGTTCACTGGACAAAACAGTTATCCCATAACAACCGAAACCTCGTGTGCTTACTTGTTAAGCTAAACAAATTGGTGACCCCGTGATTTAAATACGCGTAAAAGTGTTAGAATTCGTGTTTTTTGTCTAAAAAAAAAAAAAAAAAAAAAAAAAAATTGCATTGTGTTTAAGTTGAGTTATAAAAAAAAAAATAAAAGTTTTAAATGCACTAGTGTTTAGTGTTTGTTGTAAAATATAAAAAAAAATAAAAGTTTTAAATTACAACTGCGCTAGTGTTTAGTGTTTGTTGTAAAATATAAAAAAAAAATAAAAGTTTTAAATTACAACTGCGCTAGTGTTTAGTGTTTGTTGTAAAATATAAAAAAAAAATAAAAGTTTTAAATTACAACTGCGCTAGTGTTTAGTGTTTGTTGTAATATAAAAAAAAAATAAAAGTTTTAAATTACAACTGCACTAGTGTTTAGTGTTTGTTGTAAAAGAAAAAAAAAAAATTTTAATTTATTAATTACAACTGTGCTAGTGTTTTGTTTTGTATAAAATGGAGCAGATAGTGAAGAACCAAGAAGCTATCGGGGCGGAGATAGCTTCTGGGTACAACAAGCTGGCCAAGGAGGCTGCCACAAGCATAAATGTGGGACGGTTTCAGGAGATGAGGTCCTGGGTAACGGAACTGTCCCAGCGGTTCGAGGCTAACGACCAAGAGTTAGTCGCGGCAGAAGTCACTATGGAAAGAAATGCATACTTCAAGCAGAAGTATGCAGACCAGGTAAGAGGTCACATTTCTAATTTTTATAAGTTGTTAAATACAGTAACAATCAGTCCTGAACCGGTAGTGAAACCTGACCAAAAGGGGTCAGGTGAGCCTGACAAAAAGGGGTCAGGTAAACCTGACCAAAAGGGGTCAGGGGAGTTTGACCAGAAACGGTCAGTTGCTCCACTACCATGGATAGGGAGAAAATTCCAACATGTGTTGGACATATTAGATGAAAAGGTTAGTAATTGTGGGGAAGGGAAGGATTCCATAGAAACAGTGGAAAAGAAATTAGACTTAGTTGAGGAAACTTACCTCAAATATATGGAATTCTACTCTGATGACGAGCTAACTGAAGTGTATTACGGGTTGAGGGAAAAAGTTGCTTCACTAAAGAAAGGGAATATTGATACTTGCCCCTTCCCTTTACCACAAATAGATATACCAGTTTTCGATGGTAAATACTCTGAATGGGACACATTCAAGGAATTGTTCCAACAATTAGTAGTATCAAAATCGATTTCAAATACACAAAAGATGTGTATATTGAAAGCGAAGGTGAAAGGATCGGCAGCAAGCATTATTGTAAATTTGCCATCAAAGGATGCAAATTTCGATATTGCATGGAAGTTGCTTAATGATAAATACACAAATCAAAGAGCAATAACTTCAATTTACTTTAAAAAGCTGATCGAGGCTCCTGCTGTCAGATCTGACGCAAAAAGTGTGCAAGACTTTCAAGAGATGATAAACGAAAGTCTTCAAGCATTGCACGCATTTGGGATTGGAGCAGAAGACCTGCTTCAGTCCTTGATATGTTTCATCCTACAAAGGAAAATGGATGGAGCATTAAGAATGAAATTTGAGGCCTCTTTAGTTAACTCAAAGAAATTAGCAAGGGTCGACAACTTGCTCGGATTTCTCGAGCGGGAAGTTTGTATTCTAGAGGCGACCCAAGAATTTTCCAACAAAAGGGATGGAAATCTTGGGGAGCAGCCTAGGAAAAAGGGATTCGTGGTAGGTGTTGGAAAATGTTTGATAGAATGCCAAAAATTGTCCAACAAAAGGGATGGACAACATTGGAAAAAGCCTATGAAAAAAAATATGCTTGTCAAGTGGTAGGAAATGTTTGATGGGTTGTATGTCAGAACATTTTCTATATCAATGCTCAAAATTTAGAGGTGCGTCTATTACCGAACGATGGAGTAAGGTAATGGAAAACAATGTGTGTAAAAAGTGTCTGAAAAGAGGGCATACTAGTAGAACATGTACGAGTAAGTATAGCTGTAGAAGAAGTAACTATAGTCATCATTCCTTACTACACGATAAACAGAAAACTAAAATGGCTGAAAAAGTTGAAAAGCAAAAAAGATTTCATCAAAGTAAAAATCTGTTACTATCCACAGCCATAGTGCAGGTGGCGGACAGAAGAGGAAATTGGATTAATTGCCGTGTGTTGCTAGATAGTGGATCGCAAGTATCTGTAATGACGAAATCATTAAAAAATAAATTAAAATTACAAAGTTCAAGAATATCAGCTTCGCTTGAAGGCGTAGCGAAAAATAAATCGACAGCTAAAGAAATAGTTAGGGTTGAAATCAGATCCAAAACGTCGAAGTACAAGACTAAATTGGATTTGCTAGTTATGCAAAAAATTGTATCGGACTTACCTGGACAACGAGTAGCTCAAGGTAAAGTTCCGAATGAAATTAAATTAGCAGATCCTAAATATAATATTCCAAGAGGTATAGATATGCTCATTGGGGCAGAAAGATTTTTCGATATTTTGTCAACAGGGCAAATACAAGATGATAGTGGTAAATTTTTATTACAGAATACAAAATTGGGTTGGATTGTGAGTGGACCAGCACAAAAAGAACCGTTGTTTTCAGTTTGCGGTATGAGTGTGTCCAAGTTAAATGATACAATGCCACAAAAACGCTGGGAGAAAAAAGAAATTCCATATAATAAGAAATGTGGTAGTAGAAGGCAAAAACATCTTCGGAAGGAAAAATTGCTATCATCAATGCTGGTTAACAGTAGTGATAATCAGAGTTATCATGGGGTACGGGGGCGCTGGATAGCAGTGCCAAGTACTGGCCAAGAATTAAAACAAAGAAAATGGCAAATTCCTGGTTCTTTTAACAGAGAACATTGTTGCAATAAATCGAAATATCGATATATTGCGTAGGATGATGGAAGTAAGAACAAGCAATGGGATATCGAAGAGTTCGGTTCACGATGTTTGTCCTTTTCCTATCAATGAGTTTCCTACAAAATCTACTAGAAAACATATTCATAAAGTTAATACAATCTGTGGTAAACATAGATTGTGCAGAATGACGGATGTAGAGACCAGCAATGGTATATCGAAGAGATCGATACACATTGTTTGTCCTTTTCCCAGTGATGAATGTTCTACAATAAGAACAAATAGTATTTAATAGTATTCAAGAAATTAACGATATTTTAAATAAATTAAGAATAAATATTGTATGCTTATATTATTTGTCGTATTTAATAATTTTCCCTGTAGTAAAAGGGCTTGTGAATATTGACTATTTTAAAGATAAAGCAGGAATATTTTTTGAAGAAGTGAAGGTAATAGGGCTGACATAAACTGCATGGAATATTGTGGTACATGTGAACATGCAGGATTATTGGAGTTATAAGGACAAATTGGACGAGTCATTGCAACTGATTAAATCCATGGAGGTATCACGTTCCGACGATGCACATATGGCAGCGACGATCGAACAACTCAGAGCGCATCGGCCGAAATAATGAAGTCATCACGCAGACGAGTTCGAAGGGCGCCTTTGGGATTTATGGGTGGTGTTCTTCATTCGATATTTAAACTGATGGATGAGGAACACACCAAACAATTAAAGTAAAATAAAAACAAAAAGAATCACGTCTAACATCAACATAAATTTAATGTTGCCTGACAATAATCCGAAGGAGCTTGCAAAGATTGCAAAAACGACCGCAGAATTCATTTTGTAACATTCGAATTCCACCAGTTAACAAAGAAAAGATGCAAGCGTATGCAATATATTCGAATCCTACATTCCATGACGGGTATTTTGTGAATATTAAGCCTGCATTTGAATACATATTGTTAGATGCGAGAAAAACAGTGTGTTATGGGATGGTGGGCGATAAGTTTCAACATTGTCAACAAATGAAGAAGATACTGATATGCCCGCAGACACATCCTTTATACAACATAAGAGCCGACTCCAGATGCGAAGTTCAACTATTCTTAAAGCAGCGAAGGTTTCCTCGGGACTGCGAGATAAACATTGTGCCTTTGCGTAATTTTTGGCGTCAACTCTATGCGACTAATTCTTGGATTTTTTCGATGGGTGAAGAGACTCAAGCTGAAATAAAGTGCAACGAGAATCATCAGATAGTGAGCCTTGAAGGTCAAGGTATGTTACAAATGAATCCTGACTGTTATCTACAAACGACCGATGTCAACCTATGGGCATATGACGTATACACAACGAATGTCAGTTACATCATTCCGATCCTGAATCTAACGCATCATATGCCAAATATCAAACATATTCAACTAATGGGAGATATAGAATCGTTTCAAATTCAGAACATCCCAACACAAAAGACGATATTAGGATTTCCAACGGCGTTGGATTTTCACCACGTAGCTCATTATGGTTCAAGTCTGACAACATGGGTTATAATGCTGGTAATCATCGTAGCAGTAATCATCATCTTCCGAAAACTGTGCCAGATGTCCACCACCTATCTACCAGCAGCCATTACCTTACCACAGTTAGGGTAGAGTAAATTCAAAATCAATATAACATATATTTTTTACACAGTTTACATATTTTAATTAGTATTTGAGTATGCCAAATTTTATTTAAAACAAAGCTTATAAGCATAAATCTATAAATACAAAATTTTCTTTTGTTAATTTGAATTCATTTTCATGGCGGCCGTAGCCGCTTGACAATTAACCACTGTGTGGAATCACATTTTTTAATTTTTTTAAGATTTAAAATTTCGATACAAACATTTCAAAAAAAAAAAAAGAAAAAAAAAAAAAAGAGAGAAAGAAATGTTTTATCGATATAATTATTTTTATGTTTTATTATGTTGTTTAAGAAGCAACCCCTTGTTAGTTTTAAGTTCTGATTGATTTAAGTTTTCTTTTCAACATAGAATAGTGCTACAGTAAGATATTTATTTCTTGCACTATCAAACAAAAAATCAAAACACAAAAATAAGAAAAATTATCAAAAGTAATCTAAATTGTAATTAAGTTATTTGCATCTTGTAAGGTTTGTAGCGCCTCATATTAAAAAAAAAAAAATGTATGTAAACACTATATAAAAAATTTATATTTTTGTTAAGGATGTCCAAAAAAAGGGACAAAATTATTAAAAGACTTAAGCCTTTTAAGGCGGGCAAGACACACAATTATACGTAAAATCAAAAATGTATATCAAGAAAAGAAAACAAAAACATGTAAACATGTCCAAGAGAGGACAATAGTATTAAAAGACTTGAGTCTTTCAAAGTAGGCAATATGTTTAATTATGCTAAATTAAAGAACGGCACCAAGCAACGAAGACATAGGTAGTTGCGGTCGGTATTTACAGAAATGATACCAATAGTTGGTGAGTTTGTAAATACCCGCAATATAGTTTTTTTATGGTCCTTCTCTTTGAAGTGATACAGAAACGGGTAATTTCCACATCTGGTAGCAGTTTGTCAGTCTGGATGGAAATTCCACATACACAGCGGAAGTGTACAAATACAAATGTACACAACTAAATAGGATCTGTCTCGGCCGATAATGAGGCCCAATAAAAAGATCCTTTGTTCCGCGAAATAGATAATTAGTGCGTTGCTTGGGCGGACCGTTTATTATACACACGATGGGACCGCAATCGCATCGTGTACATAGGTAGTTTTAAGGTATTCGTATGTATTTGTAGGTATTTATTTTATAAGGTATTATTTGTAATTTCTAAGTAGATTTTAAACTATAAATAAAGAGTTCAGTTCACTGGACAAAACAGTTATCCCATAACAACCGAAACCTCGTGTGCTTACTTGTTAAGCTAAACAGGTTTGTTGTATACAATATGAGACAGTTCAGCTACTGCTTATTAGAGGTGATGGGAAAATATTATATACGCTAAGTAGTGTTTAGAAAACCCTTAAAAATACTGGAATGAAAAGAGCGCGTAAATCAATGATCAACGCAGATCACAAATGAGATGAAAAGTGACAAGCCCCTAACTGGGTTCCCAGTTAATTCGACCTTTGGTGTGGTTCTTGTTTCTTAATAGTCGGATAGATTCGAATAACTTTAAATTGCACAAAACCTCACTGACCAATATGGCCATAAAAATCCCATTTTGCTCATATTTATATCCAGCACACTAGTGTCCAATGGTTTTTGTCACACCCTTTGTATTGCTCATACGAAGGCGTGTCCGGTATGGAAAACTATATACAGGTGATGCTGATCCCATCCTGAGTAGATTTAGCTATGTCCATCTGTCTGTCCGTCATTTCACACGATAACTGCCGTAGCTATGTATTGCGCTTTCGACTCCAAATTTTGGCATTCCTCTTATTTTCGCTAATGATTGGACGGTATTGAAAGTGGGCAACATCGATAACAACCACGCCTACCTCCCATGGAGAATGGCCACCAAATTTGTTTTTTTTTCTTCTAACATTTTTTTTATTTGGTTGGAAATGATGCCGGGAACGAAATGGGAATGAAACTGGAACGAAATGGAATTGGGCCGAAGCAAAATAGAATTGCTTTTGAAATGAATAGCTGAATGGAAATTATTGATAAGCTATCGAAAAATTATCGATAATTATTGAAAAATTATCGATGAAATATCGAAATAATTATCGATAATATATCGAAAAGTTATCGATGATTTATCGATAAATTACCGAAAATGGGAAAGTTTTTTGTTATGTTACTTTTCGTCAAATAAACTTTATTAAATAAGTTCATTAACACCCTATACTCAAAACTCCTTTCTTGTATCGAGAAACTATATAGGAAAAATTTCAAATACATTTTTTTCCTAACTTTTGTTAAAAAAGCTTGTTAAAAAGAACTAAATGGTTGTATATTGTATTTTGTTAGGTAGAAACTAAAAAGTTTTTTTTAAACTTAAAAACAAAATCATTTTTTATTATCATGCTTTAACAAGTTTTTATTTTATTCTTGAAAAAAAAAACCTTTAGAGTGAACTAGTATTTCCGGCAATGCCAGATATTAAATATATCGATTTTATCTTTCCATTGAAAACAGTTCTCTTTTGTCGCATAGTGTTGCATTTTTTCCAGTGAAATAAAGAAATAATATTGTCCAAGAAGTTAAAAATATATTGCAATAAGCGTTATTCATTTTAAGTACACTCAAACACAATACTTAGTAGTTTTAAGTTACATAAATAGCTGAACACAAATTTCAAAGGAAATTCCCAAGGAAGACCGAACATTGAAAATACTTCAACACAAAAGTCAGTGGAAATAAATTGTGAACCAAACAAATACTGTTTTGGAAGTATTCTAAATAAATTTCACAGAAGATAAAGCAAAAGTCTGCACCACAATTTGATGTTTATTTATGAGCAGGCAAAAAAAAATGTTTCGTTTCAAGATTTTTCAATTAAACCGACTATGTGTGTATTTTCTGTGTATTACTTTTATTTTACTAAACGTCATTCACATTTCCACCTACTTCACTAATTCCTCCTTACATTCTATTTCATGCTACTCTTTTTGGCCCACTATAGTTTCTTATGGTTCACTGCTTGGATGAGACCAAATGTGAAATTTTCTACAAATTGTTCTTAATTTCTACTTAGATTTAATAATAGGAAACGAAGCAATAAGAAATTTTGAAATTTGTTAAACAGTGTTTTCCGAATGCTAAAAAGATGACACTAAAAATTGCATGTCATTATTTAATTATATGCCCAGAAGTATGCTATGGAAATATTTCAAAAGTGAGTCAATTTGAGTGAAAATACTAAAATTAAAATTGAGTGGAAATAATATGAAAATTTTAATAATAGAAAATAGAAAATGATTATGTAAAATTAAAAAATTCAATGCAATTTTCCACGTGATAATTTCACTCCACTAACTCATAAGGAAAATTCCAATTTCGGTTGAAATGATTAAAACGATTTGCATGGTTTTTTTTGTTTTTTTTTTGTTTTAATTTTGAATAAACTTTATTTTTCAGAATATGTATGCATAATTTACAATTCATTAAAATTACTATTAAAATTAGTTTAAATTAATTGTTAAATTCGAACACAATTTGACCTTTCGTTTTGTGATTTGCAATGATCTCTAAACGCGAGCACGCAAAGAACAAATTCACAACAAACATTTTCCTTTGCGAGTGTGTACTCGTAATTGTGATTATTTTTTTATATATTAACTTTTGATGTCACAGTAAACGCTCAAAATGGGGAAAATTAAGTCAAAAATTGAGATAATCTAAAATAAGTTAAATAAAATTTAAACTATTTGAGAAAAAAAAATTAAATATAAAAAACTTAAGAAACAAACTTGACAGTTCTTTTGTTTTTGTTTAGTTTATGTTTATGTTTATTTTCTTCTTCTTCTTCTTTGTCTCGCATAATTGATGTGATTAATGTATTTCGTTATTGATGTTTTGCTTTGAATGTAACACTATGTATGATACGTTAGTTTGCTTAGATTTAGACTGTAACTTTAGAGCTATACGATGATTACACATACAAATAGTTACACATAAGAAATAGTTTGTTAATTGTAGGTATTGGCAATAAAAAGTATGTTTACGTTTTACTGGTCTATAAATTATGACATGTTTCAATTTGCTTCACACAAGTATATGTATGTGTGTCTCTGCGAGTTGTAATTACGGGTAATTACGGTTTACAAGATTATAGGGCGCTTAACGTATTCAAAATGAGCAAGGTTTTTTGTTTTGTTATTTTCTTTTTTGTTTTGACAGTCAAAAATTGTCAAAAACTGTCTGTCCTTTGTCCGAACTGATTATAATATTTTGAGAATGCTTATTTCGATATTATGACATTTAAGCTAACATTATTGTAATGATAATGAAATTATTAATTGAATATATCATGAATTCACCACAGTCCACAGCTGATATTTGAAAGATAACTAAAAAAAGTGTTGCTACCTTTTGAGGTGTATTAAAAGGGGTTGAGAGTCTTACAATGATAGGCTTATCTATAATATTATTATTATAAAAGTGTTTTGGGTGTTTCAATACGATTTCAAGAAATTCACCACTCTAACGATATTTCACCACTATGTTATTATTCAACTCATTAACTGGTTGCCTATGGAACTAACATTAATTCGGTATTCATCCAAAATGTGTCGCCACATGCAAAAACTGTTACTGTTCACCATACCTCAATATAAACTTTGAAGCTGATACCTTTGCCGAAACCATCTTTCCAACACTTTTTCCCTTTAATTTGATCGTTTGTTTTTCAAATTTGTATCACCTGTGCTTGTTTGTAAATTCTTCAAAACGACTAAATTTGTTCACCACACTTCAAGAAAGAAAACTAAAACTGTCTTAATCTACTCATTTAAGGGCGTGGTGAATATTTGAAAAATCTTTTGCATTTTTCACCACACTATTGGTTATTCACCACACTATTGGTTATTCACCACACTTTTTGCTATTCACCTCTTTCGCCAATAATCACCATAAACTCTAGTGATCATTACTTATTGTGGGTTGTGGGCAAATCAACTTATTCACCATACTTAAATCTATTCACTACATTTTATTATTGATACTCCACCCCTCTATGTATACTAGATCACCTCATACACTTCCTCCACCACTACGCAGTGTATTCGCCAGCCCTGCCCCCCTTACTTCCACTTCTAGCTCCAAAAATCCACCATATTGACTAGTTTGCATTTTTTGAGCTCAAGTTTCGTGGGACGGGCGCGAAGTCAAGCACGTCCGAAAATCGCAGACACATCGCCAGTCGACTGAGAGTGTGACATGTTATTGTTGTTGCTAGTGTGATTGCTCGAATGATGTGTGGTGCCTACACCGGCAGCCAGGCCACCACCGCCGCCGCCACTGTGGTGTGTGCTATTGTGATGATTATGTGACAAAGTGGCTCCACTGCCATATTTGCCGGACGCAGTGCCAATAGTGCCGCTCGTTATCAAGTGTTTGCGTGCTGCCGACTGGGCGTGGCCCACGTGTCCAATGCCTCCGCCTACACCGGCATGACCACCACCACCGCCGCCGCCTGTGCCATAGATGCGATGCAGCGAATATTGCTGCACCGATTCGAGATCGGACACGGACGAGGTGATCTTCGAGCGAACCGCAATTTTCTGCATGCTACTGTACTTGTCGCCCGCATTGAGCTTGATGTCGGGCAGATGCCCCGACGACTGGGCGTGGCTGGGCAGCGTTTGCTGTCCCGCATGATTATGTCCATTCGTTGCGGATCGTTGTGATTTATTTGTGGTAGTGGTGATGGCTGCATTGCTCACGGCCGTCGTACTGGTAATAGAGGCCACCACTGGGCCGCCAACGTTGACGCCACTGCCATTTGCGGCCGAGGGGGATATTTCGGCAAAACTGTAGCAGGACGACTTTTGCGATGAGCCATTGAGGCCGCCTGTCGACGATGAGGTGGACATGCGACAACTGCGGTGACGACTCGAAGTGGAAGGTTGCAGGAATTCATGACGGGCCGCTTCGTCGGGTGTCATGCGCTCCGCCGGATCCCACTCCAAGCAGCGTTGCAGAAAGTTGATGAAATAACGGTCCTGGCAGAGTAGAATCTGTGACAGAGATTTGCTTCCGGGCGTGCGCTTGCGTCCCTTGGTGTTGGTAATACAGCGCGGGGCACCGCGCGAATCGAAGAACAGGCGACGACGTGTTGCTGTGGCGATTAGATCCTTTGGCGGCAGGCCAAGTACTTCCATGATGCAGGCGAGTTGTTCGACTTCGTTTTCGCCGGGGAACAGCGGGAAGCCGGTGTACAGCTCGGCAAGTATGCAGCCTAGAAAGAGGAAAACCAGATATGATTTAATAACATTTTTAAATAAATTTATTTTACTGATGATTGATGATGTGTTCCTATATGAATGGACAATTAGGATTAAAATTATTACAAATACTCCCAAAAAAAATTTATAAAAATTTGCTCAAAACATTTTTTTATTAATTAGAAAGCCCTCCTTTTAGTACTTTGAACTAAAACACAATCATTTCTAAGGAACATTTTGTTTTTATTCCTATCCTTAATAAAAATATAAAAAATGTTTAATTAAGAGAACTGAATGCAAAATAATGAAAGGCTCACATTTCTACTTTTCTTTTAAATATATTTTCTCTGTAAAATTGATTGAATGTCCATACAACATTGATCCTAAATGTATGCCACAAAATATCTGCATTCACTCAAACAAGTCGCAAATTACCAAGTAGACCTTGACCATTGACTTCATGACCCTTGAAACAGCACGAGCACGAGCATGTAAGCAAAATTGAGATTTAATCGGAAAATTCCAATGACCAAATTATCACTGCAGTGGAATTAAGCAACATTGCAATTAGGGTTGCCAAATAGCCCATATTGAGTTACTGAATTCTTTGTAAAATGATCCAAACAGAAGCGACAAGAATCTCTCAAAAACTAATTAAAATAATGTAAACCAAGAGAGACATAGAAGAAGAAGAAGAGTGGGAAAAGTACTGAAGTGACCAACGAATTTCGCCTGCCTGCGAGCAATACCCAAATGTATGATGAAATAAATATCTGAAATCAAACAGATTAAAGGAAAAGGAAATTTAAAATGTTTAATGCTGCGCATAAAAAACCTACTCTTGGCTGTGTTTCTAAATATTTTCCGCCTTAAACACAAACTCAATGCCAATTTCCTTTCTTTCTTGGCATCACTGTACAAACAATGTTCAATAGAAATTCCGGAAGTGCTTCGGATGCGAAAAACTTTTTGGCAACGTGCTTCGGTGCAGCATTCTCAGGGTAAGTTTATGGTTTTCGAAGGGCTTTTGTGTAGGGCATTGGCTATCATTACAAAATGAAAGGCTAATGTGGGTATATATGCAATGAACTTGAAAAGTTTTAGATGGAATTCACGCGGCGTATGAGTAACTTTTATTTGAATATTTCGTAAAAGTCATGAAATTCAAATTTGGAATTATATTGACGAAGATTCCTTAAATTTCTTCCTTTTTTCTTCTCGTTTTCTTTACTTTCCTTCGAAAAATATCAACGCCCATTAATTTTGGCCAAAATCAGTGCCACTTACCCGCAACCTTCTGCCTTGTCTAAATTATACTAATTTGCATAACATTTCCTCGTTTACTATCCTAAAAATAAATAAACATAGCAGCAAAGAAAATCCCTGCTGCTCACACACAATCAGAACAGACACGCAACGCACTTCCCGCAATTAGGTGAGCATTCCGAAACCCGACACACTTTACTTCAACTCAACAAGTTCTTTCTTTTTCAAACGCTGCCGAACGCTACATCCTTTTAAGCGCCCATTTCCCGTTGGAGGCAACAACTATATCCGGTCAATTTTCATGCCAATGCGGTCGGGAAGTCATTAAAAGTGAAAACAATGAAAACCCAGGGATAATGGGAGAGCATCGAAAGGAGGAGAGCGAGAAAGCCATAGTGGCCATTGACAAAAGCGCGCACCACCATATGGCCGTGATGGGGACAATGAATATGAATGAATGTAAAGTTAAGCCTATTTTTGTTTTCCCGCTCGAACAATGTACGACTGCGATGAAGTCATTAATGGCCATTTAACAAATTGGCGTAAGTTGAGCTAGTATGTAAGCAGCTGAGTCGGGCCAAACACAGACAGCACCCAGCGGGTGAGAGAGTGAAAGTGGAAAGACTTATTTGTTTGACTTTGAAAAGAATATATTTGCTTGGGGCTGTGACAAATTAGTCAATTGAATTCAAATTTATGAAGTAGATTTTCCTAGCGGAGAGCTAAGTGAATAGAAATGAAAATCAATTTAAAAATTTAAATTTGATTTTGTTAATTTCAAATTTCGCTCTACTTGACGTATGCGTAACATTTATTTGTACATTTCGTGTGCATTCCAAATAATAGAAATTCCTTACTTTGTACACGAGCACATGCATAATTTATGATCATGTTGTAATCGAAAATCATGTTGAACGTAACCACATTTTAGAAATATTTGAAATTTGAAATTACCACACCAACGCAAAGTGTTCGCTGCCGTTGAGGTCCCTCGGACCGTAGAGGCAATTTTAAATGAATTGTTGCTGCCGCAAATTCAAATTACATATTTTCTGTTTAGAAATGGGGACAGCCAAATGCGATGGTGTAAAATGTTGTAAAATGTTGCGGTAAATGTCAGGGTGGCACTTAATCATTTTTAGGGGGATACAATGGCGCAATGGCAGGAATAGATTTTTTGTAATTGTGTGAAATTTTACAGGGCTTGGCGGGTATTGTATGAAATAATTACGTATACGCCACGTAAAGTCTTACATTTTAGCCTGGATTTACTTCTTGTTCTCACAACTTATGTTGAAAGGAAAATACGTAAGCATTTAATGCACGTAGTGCATACTCATGGAATACAAAGAAATCTGTTACTTTTTTAAGGTACATCGCTACTCTCAACCAGTTACTTTTTATAATTTAAGTTTGTTTTGCTCACTTACTGGTCGCCTACCCCTCGAAGTCAAAAGTGGAAAATGGATAAGACAAATATTGGAATAACCTGCAGATAGCATTACGCGAATGACTGCAAATGAAACCCTGAAGGAAACAGACCATGTGGACGGTAAAAAAAACACCATTAATTATGTGAAAACAACTTTATGTCATGCTCCCTACATATAGGAAAAAAAACAAAACTTTCAGACTGAAATTCGATTTTTAAAGTGAATTGCGTCGAAAGTTTAATTGTTCAGCAGCATTTTCTTTCTGTTTCCCTGTTTGATTGCAGAACTAATAATTTTTTTTATTTTTTTGTATCCAACTCCTTTTCCAAGTTTAAGCTGTGCTTGCACTATTCTCCCCCACCCAAGCAATCATACACTCATATACATGCACATAGTTTTGCAAGTTTTTTATGATTAAGAAAAAGAAAAAATATAAAAAAAATACTACAATCAAATCATTGTCGTTCGAGCAGAAGTCACTAAGTCTATTTTTCACCATATTTCAAGAAGATGTGAGCATGGCATCTTTCTATATTAGAGTAAACCTACACTCTGTCATTGTACTTTCAGTCATAAGTACATGTCTTAGACAGTAAAAATTTATTATGGACCGAACTGACAAGGTTTAGCTATGCAACGATTTGATTAACTTAGTTAAACCATGAAATGTGCTGATTGAATTTGAGATATTGTTGGAAATTGCACGGAGAATCAATTAAGAGGGTCCAGGTCCTAGGTCCAGTAACTTAGTATTGATACCTCGAGAATTGACGATCGAGAATTGTCCTTTTTGTCCGCGCATATCGCCAAATTGGGACACTTATTATGTAACACGATGAAGAGTGAAAAACTGTCCGTCGTTTTGTGCACTGTCCAGTTCACTTTTGTGTTACGTAGGAAGGGCATTCATAGTAAATAAAGCTTCGATATGGAAGGAGGTGATGTTGATTTCTCAGAAAGAAAATAAATTTTGTCAAACGGAACTACCTACGACCATTTATCTTCGCTCTAGGGCATCGATTTTTAAAATGTTTCCTTTGTGAATTATTACTCAAGGATTTTTGTATGAATTGCGATCGACTTTTTGGATCTGCCCAGAATTTTTCTCTTTAAACGAAATTATCTCCTAACTTTATAAATTGAGACTTAGTGACTTCTGACTGAGCAATACATATATTTTTTTCCGCTTTTAATTTTTGCTCTCGTTGGGTTCTTCTTTTTTCCATAAAAACATATTTCTGTGCGCTTTTTATTTGCCGTGCCGGAAATTGCCCCCCCATTTGGGAATACTTTTTGCATTTCAATTGCTCTCACACATGTGTCTGTGTATTTATGTAATTGTCTCTCTCTCTCTGTGTGTGTGTGTGTGTGTGTGTATATATGAATGTGAATATGTTTTTATTTGGCACGATTTTTTTGTGCAACTGTGCCAGTGGTTGTTGCTCTGAAAGGACACTGTGTGTATGCGTGAGGTGGGTCAATGTTTTTGTACTATTTTTTTTGCACTCTAGGGTATTTCCATTGGGTATGTCCTGTGTTTTAATTAAAGTGCTGATTGTTCACATTTGTTTCCTTTTAGAATGAAAGTGTGCACCGTTAATGAAATATTTAAGCTTTAAATGGAAATGTTTTTGAGTTGTGAATGACAAAAAAGTTGCAGTTCAAAAATTTCTGGGAAATAGTGTTCGTTTTCGTACAAAATTCATGATTCAGTGAAATTGAATGATATATATTTGATACGATAAAAAATGTATGGGTAGAATGGAAGTCACAATAGCTATTGGCGAATTGTTTGTTTTCTTTGTTTTGCTTTACTCACCCAAACTCCACATATCAATGGCCGTGCCATATTGCAAGCCCAGAATCACTTCGGGCGAACGATAGAAGCGCGACTGAATGTACGTATAGATTTTACGGTTCACATAACAAGAGCTGCCGAAGTCGATAACTTTGATGGAGCTACTGCCGCGCTGCTTGAGCAGTATATTCTCCTGTGGAATGGAAAATGGAAATTCAAATTGAAAAGAGTTCGCAGTCACAAAGCAAACAGGTTGGGTAAGAGCTTTTCAAATTGCCTTAGTTGGTGAACAATAGCTTCTCTCTAACTTACCGGCTTGAGATCACAGTGAATGATATTCTCCTTGTACAGCAGGCGGAGGCATTTGACAATCGAATTGCAGAAGCGTCTGATCAAACTCATGCTGAAACCATTGTAGTTGTTCTTTTTGATTAATTCGTACAAATTGAGGCTGTAAAGAGGGAACAGAAATTTACAAATTTAATACTTTAATACTTTAAAAAGGAGATGCTATAATTTTATAGGAAGTTTGAAAAAATGCTGAAATTTGCCAAGCAATTATAGAAACAATAGTTAACTGGTAAAATAAAGTCTGTATACTTTAGAAGGTTTGCTATAATTTTTATAGGAATTTTTATAGGAATTCTTTTTCAACTAATTTTCATTCCACAAAAGTTAAATAACCAAACTTTCGTGTATATTCGAGATCTATGTAAGATTAACTTAATCGAATTCTTTTCTATTTGCTTTGATTTTAGAAATCACCGCTTTCTGCCGCTATCAGTTAATTAATCGCTGTAATAATACAAAAACCAAAATTATTTAAACAATCACAATGAATGGTTGAAGCCTGTTGTTGTTGTTCCTGTTTCGGTTTCCGTTTGTATTTTTTTCTTTCGCTCGCAGAATGCGCTTGTTTATTTCACTTTTTTGTAGCACATTTCTGGGCGCGCTGTCGCCTAAATTTACACCAAACATGCAATGCAAATTAATTCAGTGCATGTTGCTGACTTTTTCGGCTCAAAGGCAACCTGCCAGTTAAGTGCTGTGTGCTTTTGATTCATGCTGCCAGTTGTTGTTGTTGCTGTTCTTGTTTTTGTTGTAGTTTTTGTTGTTGTTATTGTCAACAATGACACGAATTGTGAATTCCAACGACGTCATGCCGTAAAGACAGGCGAAATAAACAAACAAACGAAAAATTTGAAAATAATTTTATGGGAAAAGCCACACACAAAAGGGTTAAAAATTGTCGATAAATTCTAAATTCCTTTTCTGGTAATTTTTTTGAACTCATTAAATATACGGAACTTATGAACAATTGGGCTTTTCGGTGACTTCAGTGGAACTTGGCATTATTGACTCAAATGGAATTTGAAAAATTTGTGGTCTAAAACTTTTAAATTTCAGATTTATTTTTAATTATTGTTTGTTTTAAGATGGCCTGGAAAATCTATTTTAAAAAAATAATCAAAAAAAATTGCTATAAAATTGGTATAAAATTTACTCAAGCTTACTTAAAGCCTTTCTACTTTTCAATTGCATAATTTCCCAGCATTTCTTTTTGTTTCAATTCTCCCACACAATGCGAATGTAATCATTCAAAGCTGCTATAATTTCCAATTGTGAAAATTGCATTTCAATGCTATCGCACTGCGAGCACAAACTTTGTGGGGCGCCAGAAATTCTATTGAATTTTCAGAATTTCGTGAATTTTTTTTTTGGTTAAACTTTTCTTTGAAAAGGGAAATAAATGAAAAGAAGCCACCACCACCGCCACCACCATCAGCCAAACAAACGTCGTAAACGTCGTATGTGGAACACACTTCTGGTGAAATGCGCTGATGAGAAAATTGTGCACAAATGCCAATTGGCGAGAAAATAACTTTTTGCAAATTGAAAATGTGTGAAAATGTGGAAAATTTGATAAGGGAAAACTTAATTAAAAGCAATTTGGGTTTTTGTGTGCGAAAAAAAATAATTAAATTTTGTACACTCTTCTGTTTTGTGGAGCTAAAGTGGTCCAACCCCAAAGTCGTTACTTCCATTATGTGTGTAGGATCACTTCTGCTTTAAATGCTTCAATTGCTTTTAAAGCTTAGCTGCCAGATCTCAAATTGTTCATAGTAAAATTATTTGAGCGCTGGAACTATAACCGCAACCTTCACTCATTACAGTAAAGTAAAAGCAAATATTTTCCATAAATAGCCACTGTCCATAAAGAAAACTTCTCCATTTACCGATTTCCGTTTCGGCTTTTAGCAGCAATTTCCTGTTTCACATGAGGCTTGCTTAAAGTATTCCATCGATTGATACTCAAACTAACCCCTTCACCCTCTCACGTATTTGTTCCAGCTTTCATCGCAACCAACATTTATCCATTTGACCTATATGTGAATGTATAATAAATACAATCTGTTTGTCTAATGTTACGCCGCATGTCGACGGAAAATCCTTCATCTTCCTCAGCTGTCATAAGCAAGCATGTGACATTTCCCTCACCATAGTAGCACAAATATCAAATAGATGACATTTCATTATTTTTTCTGCTCTACTAATTCCACAAATTATACTATTCTAAGCTAAGAGGATATACATATGTGGCTGAAGAGGACTCTTAGTTGTTGTTGTTTTTTTCCTGCTTAATGAGATTAAAACGCTTTTATTTGTTTGAGTGGAAATATTTAAATGGCACAGGAAACTTGATATACGCAGCTTGGAAATGGAAATAATTTTCTAGAGAAATTTCTACTTACAGTGCAAAAAAAGACAATGCAACCATTAAATAATTTAAAATTAAAGATCTCAATCAGCATACAGAAAACCGATTGCAAAAAGGCAAGAAAAAAAAACTTGGCCTTGTCGAAGGCCATCTCTAAGCCCCAAAACAGCCTTAAATGGAAAGACGCGCCCCCCCAAAAATAAAAGCCATCATATGCAAAAAGAAATGCCAAAAGACTTGTAAACTTTTTAAACGTCACGGCTGAATGAATGAACAAAGAAAATAACAAGAACAACAACAGAAAAGTACTCTTCCTGCCATAACCATAAACAATTGATAAATGCATATATAAGGAGAGCTCGTTACAATTGCATGTCATTGAACGATTTTAATATGCCCATGTCGATTTTTGTTCCATACCATTTTTGTATTATTTTGATGGCATACTTGCAAATACATACACTTGTACCTACACTTTTTTTTTTGTCAAAAAATCAAATCAAATTAGATGGCACATAGATACAAGTCTCAGCCAAACGAAAAGAAAATAGCTACAACAACAACAACAACACAGCCAAAATTCAAGTTCATGTGTATTTCTCTCATTCTCTGCATAAGGTACGAAGACATGAAGGCGGGGCGAAGTCATGAAGGCAGACTTATAAGTGACTATCGATAATGCATGTCATAATGCAGAAATAATGCCATTATGCCAGCCAACAAATGTAGGCAAGCTGCACTTTTGTGAGCATTTGTTTCTTTTAAGGAATTATGGCATTTTGATGATTTTTCTATTGGTTCTCCATGCAATAAGTCGTTCGTCATTTGTGTTGCTGTTTTTGTATACCTTATGGTATACTTTTAGGCATTGTTGTTGGTGTGTATTTATAAAATGACTATAGGGTATTTTTGGCAAGGTGAAGCTGCGATGTTTACAAGGAAAATCAATAGTTTTAAATATTCCAAAACTTGATTAAGGAAAATTCCATAAAATTAGTCGAACAAAATTTTAATTAAAAATTAATGGCATATTTTTAGGCTTCCACAAATAAGTTTTTTCCTTTTTAGTTTCAAATATTTATAAAGTTCCAAAATTGAATTTACATAAATTAACGGATTTAACTGTAAGTTACGACTATCATGGCCTCTTATTAGACATCTTCATTTGAATATGCAAACACAAAAAAGAAGTGTCACGTCCATTACTCAATGACAGTTTCCACTACACTTTTCAAACTCATTTATTATGTGAAACAATCCCTTTTCGAAGACCCCCTAAAAGCGTTGATTTTGTCTTTCCTTTTGCTGTAGCGACTGCCTACTTTTAAGCGCCTACCCTCGCACACTTCCTGCTCAACCTAATAAAAAAAAACTGTGCTCTCATTCACGACAGTCTGATGCAGGGACGTAACCAGAAAAAAATTTCGGGAGGGGTTTTCACAAATTTTTTTTTTACCTCTACTGAAGAAAGAAACTAGAAAACGCTTTTTTTCAAAATAAATTTTTTGATTTTTCATAAAAAAAAAGGTGTAATAAAAAAATTTGAAAAAAATCCTGAAGTGGAGTTTATGAGAAAAGGATTTATTCTAAAATCGATGTATTGTGTTCATATATTTCGGGGGGGGGGGGGCCTAAAGCCTTCAAAACCCCCCCTTCATGGGTACGTCCCTGCTTTCATTTTAAACACACTTTCATTTGATTCACAGGAAATTTCGAATAACTTTAAACTTTCACAAGCTGTTTCACTTTGATGTAAATGTAAACCGTGATATTCGAAGCTTAATAACGAATGCTAAAACTGTAATTTTTCCAGTTTTTGGTACACGAAAGTTTTTAATACAATAAAATATCCAGGAGATACGGAACTTTCTCTTAAATTCTTTTGAATTTCATAACTATTCCATACATTTTTCTATTACTTCATAGATTTCGGGGGGGGGTTCGAACACCCCAAACCCCCCCCCTGGTTACGTCCCTGGTCTGATGCCTTAAGTATCTTTACACGCTGTCAAGCTTGTTGCCAGGCAAAGATAAAATCTCAACCTCATGGCACAACCTCAGGCAGTGTGACATAAACATCAATAGTATCATAGGCTCCGCAATATCCAGCGATATCAAAGCATTATGCTGAGCTGAATTTTATTGGGTGTAAGTCTGCTCAAAGTGTGTGCTTCCGCAAATTAAGGGATTTCCACTTTATTGCTTGCGGCACCAAAAATAGTTTCTGAGCCTAAAAGTTGACTAAAGTTTTTTCTTTCCGCCTCCTTTGATACTACACACTTGCTTTTTGTTGCGTATGAGCAAGGCAAGTTGTAGCTGTAGTTTGTTCATAGTACCAAGTAGTGCTAAGTAGTGAGGGGACTTTTGAAATTGACTTAATTTATGCTTCAGTCAGTTGCTGAAGGAAACTAGGATGATACGAGTGTTCTACTAAATTTCATGTTAATGAAGAATGACATCAGTTCAACTTAGTTGCTTGTGAGCCACTAAATTAGTTTTGGCTGACGTCAGTGAGATACTTTTTTTTCTTTATAAAATTTCAATGCACATCGTGCTTGGGTCCTTCAAGTGATTCGTGATTACTTCGGCACTGATTAATTTATTGTCTTTTGCGAAAATTCAACATTAATGCGAATTACAGCATTAATCATGGCCTTCACAAATATACTCAATCGATGCCATTCATCCATTGTTCAGTGAATAAATCCTTTAATTTGATTGCTGCATTGTAAGCATTCAAGGACTTTTCGGCATTTGCTGTATTGTGTGGGATTTTAATTATTATTATTATTGTTCGTATTGTTCGTACTGCTGTCGTTGTTGTTGTTGTCGTCTGTCATACCTAATTAACGTATTTTCCACATAATAACAAAACAATAACAACGACAACTATGCATATTTACGCTGCTGGAGCGTCAACCGAGTGGTACTAATTACTTTCGGTATGAGTGTACTTTGCAGCTTGTCGTTGGGCGCCCAGAAGAGTTCAAGGATTCGTTTTTACAAAATTGAAAGAAAATAAAATGTTCAATTGATGACAGCACGGGCAATTATGTGGAAGGAATTGCTTTTAAAAAATGGTGCAAATTTGCTGGTCTTGTGCAATTAAGCCTGAACTTATACTTCATTGGTTGGCTAAAACTTTTGCCTGTCAGGGTCTAAAGCTGCAAATCAGTTGGCCGAATTGAAAAGCGAAAAATGTTTCCACCCCGAAAACTTTCGCAACACATAAGTTTGACATACTTTGAGCTGGCGAAATAGAAAAACTTTCTTTATACAAAAAAAAAAAACAGAAAAAATATCATAGCCTACCTTTAGGTGCAATGGAATGAAAATAAGAAGAAAAAACGAATATAAGCAAATAAATCATGCTTGTCACCATAACCAAACACAGCAAATAGGAAAAGTTTAAAGGAAAAATAAGAAGAAACTTTGCTTGCACTTAGGCAAGTCGAAGCGAGATTCGTTCCGAGTGAAGGTAATCCCCATTGAACGTATACTTGAATATAAATATTTGATATGAAATGAATTTCCTCACGGCCTATCTGTCGTCACTGAATACTTAGCATAACAAAAGTACTTCCAGCGATGGGTATGACATTTTTAGAAATTTTCGACTCAGTCTGCCACTATTGCATTTCTTCGAATGACTAACGACCCAAAAAGCCATCCAACTTTTTCCGAATATTTCACTTTTAAGTGAACGTTTTCCTTCGCAATACCGAAAAAGAGTTTATGCAAATAAATTTCGCAACAAGAAAAGTTTAAACAAGTTGAAGGTTTTCCCGGTGATAAATGGACCGTAAGCAAAGCACGAGGAATTTCTGCTAAAATGTTTACACAAACGGCAACGCATAACATGGCAAATTAACAGCAATTAGTGTGTGCTTATATATGAGTACAGCCTGCGCGACTGGAAAAAGTAAATTGAAAACAACCCGAAGAGACTTTCTCTTAGCATACATTTAGGCATTCGTATAAATGTGGAAAATCTAATTTTATGTGTTGTTTTTTCCTTCTTTGCTTCTAAAAGCATTTCATTGCTAATTTATTTATTTTTTTTATGGAGCCTTGTGATGGCAATTTCATTTACGTTTGCCTAATTGACATATGCCTCTAGGTTAGAAGACACCCTCTCTCTCTGGCTCTCTGTTGGACACAAATCAGGTTAGCTGATGTTGCCTGCTGGTAAAGTACAGCAGGAAAAAGCTCATAAGGTTTATAGTGTGGCAGGTGAGTTGATGTAATGAGATGAATGTAATTTCGTACGCTCGATGATTTAGTGTAGCGGAACTAATGGAAAATTATAGGCAAACCAGTGATGTCACTGGCATATTACTGGCGATGGAGATGAACAAACCCGGATGATAATGCGAAATTCCACATAAAAGGCATGACTTCATGTCGGCTCTGCAATTAATTAACAAAATAAATTGCCAAAAGTGTGAAACTCTACAAAATGTAATTATGTATAGGCATTCTGTATGCATAACATTGTAAGTGTATTATGATAGTGTAAATTGCGATACGGTAACTCCACGCACATACATTTTAATTAAAATGTTTTCTCTGAACTTTTGATGTGTATGTGAATATGTGTGTGTGCTAGTGACAGCTGCTGACGTTACACTTTATTATCAACATTTTCGATTATGAGGAAGTGATAGCGGTATGTGTGCGATAGCAAGGATGGTGCATGTTCTGTGAAAATATTGCCATTAAAATTTGCCAAAGAAAAAAAAAATATTTTCTGGAAAAAATTAAAATACTTAAAAATTTATTCTGTTTTGAAATTAAAATTTTAAAATAACAATTGGATAACAATTTAAATGTAAACAATCTTAAAATAAAAACAAAATTAAAAAAAAAATTTATTATTCTCTTTTTTTTAGTAAAAAAAATGTTTAAAAAATTTCTTAATAATAAACTTAAGAATTTGTTATAATTTTATAGTAAACCTTCTTAATTCAATATAAAAAATTCTTAAAAGACAATTTGATTTTCTTAAATTCCCTCCTCAATAAAACTTTATTATTCCTTTCACTTCAATGCTCCCTATGTTGGCCAACTAACATGAATTTAACATAGCCAATTAGGCGTCACTTTTGGAGACTACCACAAGAAAGAAAAAAACTGAAAATGGCACCAAACTATAAGTAAACAATGTCACTAGGTCATAAAACCCACAGACGCCAACAATGTGTGGGACGGACACGGACGGTATGGCTTTTGGTTATACAATTTAATGAAACACAATGGAGCAACAACTACAACAAAAGCACGTAGACTATATGCACAATAACCTACTTAGTGGGCAATTTAGAACTCTGCCAGTAATACAGACGCACACAGCCAATGAACCAAAAATGGAGGAAAAAACTAATATGAATGGAAAAGAATATTGCACAAGTCGTCTCCACTTATGTACTCTCACCTGAACACAATCGCCTGGACGTGATGCGAAAGTGTTGCCATAAAAGGTTAAATTATGGCCCAGCTTATGCTGTGGTTGTCATTTACAGTTTGGCAGTAGCACTTTTGCGCCAACCAGACTTAGGTGATTTATGCGGGCTTTTTGTGTCTAACGGAGACTATGGTTTGCAGAATATTTTTTTGCCATTCGGTTTGGTTTTTTCTCCTTTTTTTCTGGTTGGCAAATGCAATGTGTCTGAGCTTGTGGGCGTGAAATATATTATTTTCAGAATTTTTCTCAATTCTATGGGTCATGTGTTGATGCTGATTTTCAAGGATAATAGGAGGGTTTCAGAATGAATTGCCTTCAGTGCGAAATGTTTCGTTTGCTATTATTATGAGATTAGCCAAAGATTTAGGGTATTGTATGCCCAAAACTGTCATGTTGGTATGTTATTTATTACAAAAGTTGGTAAAAGTTGGGGCAATTAGCAAGGTGATAACTTGCTATAATTTTATAGTAACTTTTACTAGTGTAATTAAAGTAAATATTAAAGAACAAAAATTATTTTTAGTGAATTCCCAAAGCAAAAATACTAAATTTAAACACTTTGCCCACCTCAAGTGTAATGCTTCCCATACCTTTCATACATTTTGACATTTTCATTGTGTGCTCTCTCTTGTTACACCGACTGTCTAACATGTGTGTGTGTGTCTGTGTTTACCTATTTGTGTAACAATTTCTGCACAAACTTATTGCAATAAAGAACTTTCACAACCTGTTGGCAGGCAAAAGTGTGAAATTTAATTGATTGCGTTAGTATATCGTTGTGGGTAGGCATATAGGTTGCGAATGGTGTATGTGGCAAAGAGTCTACTATGCCGTCATTGCAATATACGCTTATATTTCAAAGTTTTGACATTATCGCAAAAATTGCGATTCGCACGCGATGCCTGTAAACACACACACACACAAAAAGAAGCAAATACAACAATAAGTACGAAAACCGCTAATTTGCCTAACATCGAAAAAAAACCCAAGCAAAACACTCACACATACTATTGAGTAATACACACATAAGTATAATTGCGAAGGTCGTTTTGTGTACAAGTTATTGCATGCTTTTAGGCAAACAGTTTGACATTGTCGATACCAGATTTTGACATTTCAACTATCAAATTATATAAGCAACCAGAGCAACAACAACGACCAACTTTTGTGACATTTGCGGGGCTTTTGTGGTTTTTATTGTAGCTGCAGTTACGCCCACATTTGCAGGGATTCTGTCAAAACAGCAAGTTGATATTTAATTGCGAAATTAAAAAAGTTTTCATAATAAAAGTTGACAATTTGATTGAGAGCAGGGAGTAAAAGGGTTATAAGAGTGGTTTGCTCAGTTTGGCTATCGATTCAAGGCTGAGTGTGGGCGAGACAAATGGCAACGAAATTCGTAATTATAAAAATATATTGTCAAGGCTATCGTTAAAGTCTAGACTGGGGATTCGTTACTACCCATCAGGATTACTCGGAAATTGTTACTTCACAACTCCAAAGTATTTCAACTGCAATAAGCTCTATGAAGGCTATTCATTTGCTTATTTGCGAATCAAAACCACCCTCAGCAATTAAAAACTTCAGCCCATGCAAGTTTTAAAAAAAACTTCGAAATTATTTTCATAAAATAAACAAAGCCTCAAGTCAATTGCCATTAATTACCATACACATACACGCTAGTGTGTCATACAAACATATGAAGCGGTAAGTTTGCCATTCGACATGTCAACGCTTTTTGAGGTTGTAATAAAAAATAATACTTACGAACTCCATGCATTTGATTTAAGTGCATTTTGATTAATTCGATGATTTATTATCAACAACATTTTATGGCAAGTAGCGCTTTCGTTTCATTGCAATATTAATCGGGTGATGATTGTTATACACAGCAATGATAGATTTATTCATTTGGTATGAAAGTAGAATGTAAGTTTGTTGCAGGCTTCCAGTTGGTAATAGTGTTGGTGAAAAAATAAATAGTTTATATTTCATTCAAAGAAAAAACAATTTTTTAGACTAACATTTCCTTTTGGAGATTTTTAAAATTTTTTTTCTATTTTTCATTTAAATTAAAAAATTTAAAAAAAAAATGTTTCAATAAAAAAATGTTTTGCAAAATTTAAAAAAAATTTCTCATCTAGGGATTTTTTGTTTTACATTTCTTTTAAAAATTAAAGTCGAATTGCCCGCCCCCTTTTGGAAAAATCTAGTCATGGTCTCACAGAATATATATATTGAATTGCAGCTTCCTAGGTCCACTGGTGCCTGCAGGAGAGGATACTATAATTGCCACATTTTGAGATGCCACGCCCGCTTTTGGGAAATCAAAAATCTGGCTCAGGAATCTGTAGCCATAGTCTCACAGAATATTTATGTGCAATTACAGCTTCCTAAATCCACTGGTGGCTTCAGGGGAGCATACTTTCAACAATCCAACTTTAACTAACACACCGACTTTTCGAATTGCCACGCCCCCGGAAAATCAAAAATCCGATATCTACCTAGTAGATTCCTACAATTAACATATTGGAGAAAAAATTCCAAAATGGGAAATTTTACAAAATACATTTTTTTAAATATTCCATTAAGAAAACTTGCGAGTAAAAGTTTTTTTAAATTTTGTTTTTATAATGTACCAAAAAAGGAAAATTTTACTACACATTTGTATCTAAGTAGATGAGAGTTTTCAATATACTTAGTTGTTTTTTCCCAGAAAGTAAAAAAGAGTGTAGCCATATTTCGCATTAAGAAATTGCTCGAAAGTCGTATTGCCTGCCAAGTTCATATTACTCCTCCAATGAAGAATGGATCAACTAGTGAGAGTGAGAGAGTATATCAAAATGCAACTCGTGTATGCGTGCCGGGTACTTACAAATACAAGAACAACCACGAAAACAACTAGAACAAATAATAACAACCGAAAATAAATGAAACAAATTAATATGCGTGCAGAATTGTCAAAAAACACGCAATGCCCAGAAGCCGGAAAAAATCAAAATAAAACATTCCTTCCAGAAGCCGAAAGCAAACTTTTTTTTTGTCCATGTTTTCAAGGATAATTCTTGAGAATAAAACACACAATAAATGAAAATGTGACATTACTTTTAATTTGAGAGAAGCGTGGATGCAAATGAAGTGAAGGGTAAATATACGCTCACTCCTTTGAAGCAAATGACGCCGCGACGCAAGGATATTGCTTTAATGAAAGACGAAAAGTTATGATATATACTCGTACTTCAGTTGCGTGTTGATGACATGTTTGTGAAAAATGCGAATGCGATATTTGCACGTGTAGAAAAAATTATGGTAAACTGCGGAAAGCCATCGGGAGAGGATAGGGAAAATTTTCTTGAACAAATAACGAACGCGTGTAGTTAAATTTCTGTGAGTGAGCGGAGTGGAAACATGAAGTGGGTGGTGAGTGTTGTTGGGGATGGTGATGGTGGAGTTGTAAAAATGTAGAGTAATAAAGCAATTTTAATGTATTCTTTTAATTGCTCTTTGCGACAATAAATGTTAATTTTACGCGGAAATTATGAAAGGATTTTGTAGAATGGGTCGTTAAAATATTTTTTATGACAACTGGTTTATGGGAAATTTAGAGGAAATTATTAATTGAAGATGAATGTTTATGGTGTATAGTTAAATGTTTGAAGTAAGAATTTAATTGGAGAATTTTTACAAAATTTGGCTACTATATTTTATAGGAAATCAATAAAATTAGGATATGTGATTCTAAATGTCTAATAACGTTTTAAGGGTATGTAAAACACTAACATTTCTTGCCATAATACTTACTATAAAAGTTATGGCTTCAGATAATGTTATGGGAAATCCATAAAGTTAAGATATTTGATTCAAAATGTCTAATAACGTTTTAAGGGTATGTAAATCATTAAAATGTCTTGCCGAAATACTTACTATAAAAATTATGGCTCCAGATATTTTTTGCTAGGCCTCAATTTCTCTATAGTTTTCTTAAAAATTATACTTAATACTTAATATTCCTAACCATAATACTTCCTATACAAATTATAGCAACTAAAAACCCGAAATTTTTCATTGATTTCTTTAAATTAGTAAATTAAAAAATTCTGCTTGAACAAAACTTCCTATAATTAATACAATAACTTGTAACTCACCTCATCAATTCAAATGTGATGCACAGATGCTTCCTAAAGTACGTATAATCCAGCATGTGTATAACATTGTGAGTGCCATCCGCATCCTTCTCACGCAATTCATCCAAAATATTTAACTCCACCACAGCCTGATTGAGAAAACGCTTCTTGTTGCGTATGATTTTTATCGCCACATGCGTATTGGTCTTATGATCCAAGGCGCGTATAACCTGACCGAAGCTACCCTTGCCAATGACCTCGATTACTTCATAGCGGAAGGCAATGTGATCGTGTTCGATCTGGTTAAGTATAGAAAATCAAAGTTAATTATTATTTCTTCTTTTAACATTAAGTCTACTTACAATTTTATAATTTCCATTGTCGTCATCATAACCGGAGTTGGTAATCGAATTCGTTGTCGATTTGTTGTAGTTTTTACTGGCATTTTGGCCAAAGTACCAAATTTCCTTGTAGACTTTTAACTCTTCAAATTCCAAATCAGTCAAATAGTTGCGATATTTCTTGACAAGTTCTAAGGAAAAATAGATTTTGTTTAAATTAAAAAGGGAAATTTATGGTGCAATCAGAAGTATTCTTCTATTTATAACAAATTATAGCAAAAATAATTTACAAAACGTTACACAATTTGGCCCTATTTCTCATTGCATTGAATTCAAAGAACCACAAATTCAACAAAATGTAATGGAATCCTTTTAAAAGTGTAAGTGCCTCTCGGCCACCAAGGCAATATCAACTCAATTCGCCCAAAGGAGCACTGTGTCCGCAAGAATATTCTTCTGCCTCTCTCTTTTATATAAATCTTCTATTTACAAAATTCCCAGACACTTGGCATTTTATGAAATCACTTAGGTTTTGGGCCGACCGCTCTTGGAAGCATCCTTGCGCGAACAACAAACATCCTTGACCTTAAGGAACGGACAGAAATTTATTTAAAATTAATTAGCACTTTAGGGGAGGGAATTAAGGGCGCCAAAGTGGCATTGAATGACAACGAAGCGGAAATTGTGGAACACGATTTTCTTGCTGGTAAGGGCATGAGAAACGAAATTGGCAAATCACATTGCCTGGTTTTAGGCGCTTCACAAATAAGTTTCTGCACACAACGCAAAAGTTGGGCGCCGTCGAAAGGCGCAATTGATGTGATGATGTGTGTGTGTTGTGAAACTCAAATTAAAAACAAAACCGCTTAGAGAGTTTTATGCAGCCACTGGCAGTAAGGGTACGAGAAAGTTTTCCCATTTCCACAGCTAGCTCAGTGTGAAAAAGTAGACTATGAAATTTTTGCAATTATTTGTAGAAATTTTCTTTCAATATTAAATTGTTTGGTAAAGGTATTAAGATTCTTACCCGACGGCGTCATGGGCGTCATGCACTTCATCTCACTGCCTCCCGAATTGCCGCTGCCGCTGCTGCTGTTCGACTTGGTCGATGAGCCGCGCTCACCACTCGAACTATTGCCATGCGAGGACACTGTGTTCGTTGATACAGGTGAGCCTATGTTGTTGTTATTGTTGTTGTTGTTGTTATTGTGTTTCGAGTTGCCATTCATGGTGGTCGGACTGCGCTGATGATGATTCAAGTGATTGTTGTGCGCATCCATGCGGCGTCCAGAACGCGACGAGACGCCACCGCCATTGCAGAGATTGGGCAGATCGAGGCGTGAGTTGGACAATTGAAGGCGGTTGTCACGATCGCGACGACACTTGTCGTTGTCGAGCTGAACCTGAAGTGAAAATAAAGAATGGAAAAAGTGGAAAAGTTTATTAAATAATTAAAATTTTAATTAGTTTCTGTTTGAGTACATAATTTGTTTACCAAAGAACTAAAAAATATTATTGCATACTTCCAGGGTAAATTTAAATAACCTTCAGACATTAATTGGTAGTATTTAAAAATAACCTTGCCTACTTTCAGGCTTGCAAATTAACTCACCGGCATTTCACATCGATCCAGCATTTTGCTTGTGTTTGTCTGCTTGAATTTGTGACAGTTTTTGTTGTGATATTAAATTAATTCAAAAAACTTTTCTATAAGTTACCGGACACGCGCTCATTTGTGATGGTTGTAAACTAAAATGAGAAAGAAAATTTCGAAATTCATTAATATAAAAATCATTCATTTGATTTATTTAAAAATATATTTAGTCCTTTTAAAATTATCATAAAAACTATCATAAATTCTTCCTTCCCTCAGCTAGTCTCACCCCCTTTCATACCTTTCAATAACCCTCCAAGCAACCTGTTACTAACCACAAAAAAACCTCAACATAACAAGTCTTCGTAACCTTTTCTACTAAATTTAGCCCCCTCCCCCCCGGTTCCCCTTCAACATTTACCCACCAATAATAAAATTCGCGAGACTACTTTAATGTCGAGGCTGAACTTTTTCATTGTCAAAAAACTTAAGTCGGGCGGGCGCTCTAAATTATGCTTGACATCAACTGTCAAACAAGGCAGGCAAAAGCATTTAATTTAATGCACGTAGAAAAGCATACGAAAAGGGTGCCGTTGGAAGTCAAATTAGAGTTAACTTTGTGAACCCTTCTAAGCAACCCTTCAACACCCACACCGAAAGTGCAACCGCAGGAATAAAAAAAGACTAACCCAAAATTTGTCCAAAAAAGGCGGAAGGCGGTTGTTAGACAATAAACGGAAAGTTAACTTTGATATTGATAGCATTTGACAGATAAGCCGCAGTAGTGCAGACATGTCTTCAAATGAGAGCTCCTTTTTTGTACTTTTCGTTACTTTGTATGGCCCCAAAATTTATATTAACAACTTTGATAATATGATAAAATTTATGAGCCATTTAACGGCGCAGAGAGTTACAAAAGGAAAAATTTGTACGTACAAAAAAAAATGCAGCCAGACAACGTGACGCTGTTGGTGTTTTTTTTTTTTTTTTGCATTTGGTTTAGGTTTTTTGGCTCTGCTCGATTATTTAAACTGGCGACACAGCAGTGTGGTGCGGTTGAAACGTCATTTTGACAGTTGTTTTGATTGGTAACGCTTTATGGCTTTTCAATTGTTACTTAGTTTTTCCAAAAAAAGGAAAAAAAAACGTATTGGAAAAAAATTATTTTATTTATAAAAAAAAAGACGTTGGCATTTAAGCTTTAACGACTCTGGTAATTCGTGGTTTTGTGAGCGTCTCCTCTTGTACGGCATTTGACATTTGACGTTTCGCTCAAGTCGTCAACTGTCATTAAATGCACTTTCGGCTGCTTGGTTTTGAAGTTGTGCCATAAACTCTTTCTTTCTTGCATTCGTCGTTTATGGTTTTTGCCAGTGAAATGCATTTTTGACAGTTTTTTGTATGGCGGTGTGGTAATGCGGTAATTTGATAAGCGAAAGTTTTTTCTTGTTGGTTGACCTTTTTGGGTGCTTAGCTAGAAATAGGGAATAGCGTTTGTGAGGGTGCACAGAGAGCATGTATTGAAATATCAATAACAATTGTCAACTAAGTGCGGAAGAGATTAGCTTTGAAGGATTTTTGGGGGATTTTAGAATATGTATTGAGGACATTATGTACTATACATTGGAAAGGAAGCACGTATAAAATTTGTAATAAGATTGTCAATTTGTTTTGCAAAAATTATGCCATTTTTTTTATCAAATAAAAATTGGACAGTTATTAATTGCTGTTCTGTCGAACAGTTAGTTTGTGGTCAATTTCAAAAGAAATTATTATTAATGCCTTTATTTACCAAAAGGTAAATAGCGAAAGTTATGATCAATTTAATGGTAGACAGATCTGACAGCTGTCAAATGGTCTAAACTGGACTTAACACAATTAATAAACATTCAAGATGGAAAGTAAAACGTGGGAAACTTTTTACGAACTTTACTAAATTTATATTAGTTCAAAAGTCAAATGATATAGTCATAAAATAATAAAAAAAAAATTAAACTCAAGTGCACTTCCAAGATCTCTAAGAAGGCGAGAAGGTCTTTCCTTGCCAATACAAATACAAAACCATTGACATTGAATTTTTCAATATTCATTAGAAACAAAAATGTGTCTGCAAATATCAATACAAATTAAAAACCGTTAAATTTGTGGTTGAAAAATATTTATTAAGAGAAAAAGAAAAAAAACATGACAACTAAAATCAAAGCGTCACGCTGTAGCAGCCGCCGCCTCGGTTACTAAGGCAATTGACAATAAACAATTGTCAATCGGCAAAGTGACCTAATAATATATCAATGAACAGAAATGAACGCCTTTAAATTGGCGAGCGTTCGAACAGCCAGGCAGAAATCACTTAAATTATAAAATGGCGTCAATTGTTATACTTTGACAATTAATTTAATGCGTGGCTTTATTTGTCATTGTTTTGACACCCACTTTGACAAGACGAATTGCTTAAGAGTTAAAAGTAGCAAAGTAAATAAAAATACAATTTTTTTTCTGTTTTTTGTATTGCAAATCACTTCACAATCGACTGCATTGAATGGCATTGAAAGAATTGTGCAATTTATTTTTTGGCTTTGAGTGTGTGTGTGTGTGTGGTTTCAATGACTTCATTGAGAATATATTAAATTTGACATTTCCAATGACACTGTGTGGCGGCTGTGTTGAAATGGGAAGCATATGTGGAAAATTTGAACAAAGAAGGCATATTTCTGCCATAATTGAAAAATGTCAAAATTGATTTTGCTGTTTAAGGTTTAAATGGAAAATCAAAATATTACTGACTAAAATTTAAAAAAAAAATATTTAAAATTTGTATACTTTGCAACGGCGCCCAGAAGGAAGCATGGTAGGTATATAAAAGGTTTGAATACTCTTGATCAGCATCTGAGTCGATCAGTTCGCACGATAACTCAAAATATTCCCATTTCTCTATTTGGATGGTATGAAAAATTGATATCAGATGAGAGCCACGCCTACCTCCCATTCAAAATGGTCACCTAAATTTCCTTATTTTCGTTTATCTTAAAAATACTGACACGATTTTGACGTAGTTTTTTGATTTTTATGGAAACAATGTTGGGATCTGAATGGGAATGGAACTGGAACTAAATGGAAATTGGACAACGTTTTGAAATAGATCGGGTATTAATTGATAATGGAAATTATCGAAAAATATCGATAACATATCGAAAAATTATCGATAAAATTTCGAAATATTATAAATGAAATATTGAAAAGTTATCGATAATTATCGAAAAATTATTCATAAATAATAATACCGAGATAATAGCTAATTTGTCACTGGTACGTATTTTGGTGTCGCTATCAAAAACTGAAATCGCCTGTCAAATGACAATGTCTGCCATTTGTATTTATCAGTTTATGGTACCTAAACTGAAATAAAGAAAAATTACACGTTTCTAAAAGTGACACAAAATGACAACCAAAAATTATTCAATGATTCAAAATATTCGACTAATAAAGCATTGGCAATTGTTATTTTAACTTTAGGTAGGTACAAGCAATTCTTCACATTAAAAAATTTCCACTTAGCTAACAATTTGAAGCTCCATTGCATTTCTAGTACAAATTAACAATTTGTGTTTTTTTCCCCCAACATTTCCGTTTGGCATGCACAGCAATCTGACCATCGAACCAACCATCCGTCCATTCAACTGTCAAATTAAAAGACCCTTAATTGTCATTTTCCTACACTTTTTTTTTTTTTTTTAAACCAATTTCGCTTTAGCGACAAGCCAATAAGCCATAATTCCTATTCTACGGTAACAACGAAAAAAAAAGTCTGTACTTTTTGGACTTCAAACTCCAAACAATACAAGCTGCTTGTCAAGCATGCTTGAACACACAATATATACTACGTTTGACGCGCTCACTCGTACGTACTTTCCGTAATTCATTCATTCATACAATCACCAGAGGCGCAAAACAGTGCCAAAACACTCAAAAAGCCATTGACCAGCAAAATGTCATTATGTCAAACATGATATTAATTCACTTTACAAAAAACTATTTCTCTTACCCCACATACTCTTTCTCACTTTTTGTTACCGCTAACACTTTTCTGCAGCCCATTGTTTGTGTGCAGTCATATTGCACACTGCTAGGGCGCGCGAGCCATTGTGTCAAAAGTGAAGTTAGAACGGAAGTTATTAAAATTTGTAGTTTGTACATTTGTTCTGTGTTGCTGTTGCTCTTGTTGGCATAACTGTGCAGAGTTGTTAACATTGTCAATGGTTTTTGGTTGTGTTTTGTTTTATTTTTCTAACATTTTCCGTTTTTTGACATTTCAAATATCATTTTTGCCCCAAGAGAAGTTCATGTTGGAAAGAGAGCATTGACCACAAAACGGTCTGGTATTTTTTTCGTCTGAGTATTCGTGGAGTTTAGTGTAATATTCGCTGTTTTCTATTACTTTGGCGTTTTAAGGTTTTCATGTCAGTTTGACAGTTTGCCAGTTTCCTATTCAAGGGTTTGGCTCGATTCGATTTGATTATTCTTCAAACTGTTGCTTTTTTTCCAATTGCCTCTGGTTGGTAGTGTGGGTATTCTGGCCATTTGCATGCTAAGTTATGTGTGAGTTGGCTTTTTAGGGCTTGTCAATGCAAATAGTAACTTCCGTTTGACGTTTGACATTAAGCAGGCATATGTAGCATTTAAGGGTCATTAGCTAGGGTTAGGTCAGTGTGTCAATAGTTCAGTGAAATGAAAGCTAAGGGAGCATTTTTTAGTGAACTTAGAACCAATCATCATTACTTTTGTTAAGAGATGAAATTAAAACTTTTATTCCAGAGACTTACTTTGCATGTCAACATCAAATGAAAGTGTATTTAGGTCCACGCAAGAAGCCGCTTTAGAATAATTACCCAGTCAAGATTATATGCCCGCATTTTTACTATAATTACAACCACAGTTTATAATGAGGAAAGAAACAAAGCGAAAGCATCATTTGCGACACGATAACATGCCATCAGTGCGGCTCACTTTCGATTTTGAAAAGACGAAAGTCATAAATACGTTTAAGAAGCAATTTGAATTCATTTTTTTTTATTAACTTTTAAGTGTTTCCAAGTACTTTCAACGGAATGTAAGGATTAGCAGGCGTAGCATATAACAAAAAATATACCGCAATTGATTTTGACAGACTCGAATGTCATTTGTGCTTAGGCATTATTCGATTTCCTATAATAAACCACTGATATGTCAGAATTGACGTTTCAGCGGCAAAGTCACGATTCTTTGTTTACACATTTTTTTACATAGGTTTTTATTCTGTTCACCCAAACGTGCAATAGCTTTCTTCTACGGTTTACTCATATAAATCTAAACAAAATACGGTTTGATATAAACATAAAGAACGTGATTTGTATGCAAAACAATATAAAATTTTATGAAAGTAATAACGAAAAAAAAAACACTCGTCTGTTGTGTTATGTACATAATTCTGAAGCTATAAAAATTTGACAGCTTTATTGGTCATTTTGACAAAATGCTTATAATACTTAAATCATTAATTTAAGTGTCATGCGTGTTCACACTGACAAGCAAGCAGGGAAGTGGAATACAATTTTTGAAAGAATTTCTTGTAAATTTCATAAGCCTCGCTCAGACTAGGCAAATATTCGAACACAATACACTCAAATACTATTTTAAAAATCAAGTACAATCGTATGTCACTTAAAAAAATAATTGCCATTTAAAAAAAATATTTGCCTAGTCTAACCAGTGCCTAATGAATTTAGTTAAAATTAGTCAAAATTCAGTTAACAATAAAAAATGATTCCTACACAAAAGATTTTCCAGATTCCTCTCAAATAATTGCAGCCGTTTAAGCTATTGACAGCCACTGACATTTACGTGCACCACACAAACACTCAGTCACACACTCTTCATTTTATGCAAATACACAAGTATAAAAAAATCAAGGAAGGGCAAAAACAATACATAAATTTGCAAATTGCCACTTGTTCAACTCAAAGAGGTCAATTTCAATTTCAATTTGGTATTTTTTTTTGTTTTTAATTCGCAACAATAGCTTCAAGCACGATATTGTGGTTGTGGCAAATGGCAACACTCCTACAACAAGTGTCAGTTTGACATTTCAGCATATACAAGTAGGTATGTACATATGTCGTAAAAGCAGAAGCGGCAAAATGTCATTTGAAGGTTTTTATCAATTTTTCTTCTTTTCGTTAATAAGAATTTCGCAAGATAATATTTACATAAGTAAGGTTGGAAGCTTCAGTTTAAAAGGAAAAAAAAAACACACAATAAAACGCAAGAGGCTGTAAGCAAGTGTCAAGTGTCAAAATGAAATGTCACGTTTTTCGTAGTTGCCAGCTTGTTTGTTAGTTAGTTAGTTAGTTAGTTGTCTTTAATTATAAATTAAATTTAAGTACAAAGTGAAGCCATTCTTGTGTCACAAATTTGCTTTCAAACGCCAGCGCAAAATGTCAAATGTGAAATGTCAATGATGACATTTTAATGTTCCGAACGAAAAAAATATTGTCACTAAATTGCCTTTTACTGTTTGGGACCACCAACTTAAGTTAAGTTGCATTTACAATTTATGGAAATGCCTGCTCATAACTGTCAAAGTTTAAATTGTCAAATTTGGGGGGGCTCACTTCAATTCATAATTTTAACACCCAGCATGGCAATATGTGAGAGATAAAAAAAATGTCGTCATTTCGAGTAACTGCAATTTAATGTTTAAGGCAATTGTTTTGAGTGCTTCGAACACAAAAAATGTGTTAATTTTCGAGATCAGAGTTTAACCTTGAGTACTTAAAACATTCATAAGTGCTTTTGGGAACAGTTGCATGTGACAGACACAAATTTGTACTTAAAGGCGAAAAATATATATAGAAACTGAGGTTATGTTCTTTGAACTATTTATTTGATTCGTGAAATCGATAAAAAGCCTAAAGTCACGTTTGATATTTCAACGTGAAGTTTCCTCACACAACATGACATGCAACATGGCAGCCAGGTAATGGAAGGTATTCCCTCAAGTTCAATGTGTCAAAAATACAATAAAATTGTCAGATCACACATGTGTCAAAACGATACCAAAGCACATTCACATCAGACTGTTAGAGCCAGGGAAACCACAAGCGACAAATGTATGCCATTACCTATTCGTACTCGAAAGCCTAGAAATTGCCAAAGAAGAAAAAATGAAGCAAAGACAAAAAACATATATGACAGCAGCCGCAAGATTTCCAACTCAAATTACACAAGCTCCAATGGTTGGCCGGACAGACAGACAGACAGACACATCGACTTGAAGCTGCTGTTGAAACGCCATTCAGCTGTGTGATAATGAACGCGATCAGTTCGGTTTAGCTTCTTTTATTTCATTTAATACGAAAATAATTGAAGCAATTATTATGGTTTTTACTTTACTTCATACGGCAAAAGTGTCATGTGCGATCGTTTACCACAAAAGACATATTAATAGACCCTCATTTTTTTTTCTTTCTTTCGTTTTCCTTCCACTGAGAGTGAATGAAGCAAATGAAATAAAGTAGCTGCAGACTTTTGCTTCATTGGCTGCGATCGCTTACAATTATTGTCGCTAGTCGGTGGCATAAGGGCTACTTCTTTGAGTGTGAAACTTAAGTGAGACTTAATGCCTTCAATTGACATTTGATTGACACTTTTTGTTCAATCATGTACACAAAAAATAAATAAATAAATGCATTAATTAATTAAAAGCAATTGATAGTACGTTGATGCTAGTTTCTAGTTTCTGCTTTCATACGATGCTTACTAATTTTCTTAATTTTATGGTAAATGTATCTTTTTTCATTTAAATAATACATCAGTTTTTGTACGATTTTCCAATGTAGGTCATCCATTTACTTGACATTTAAAAGTTCTTTCCGTTGAAGTTTAATTTAAAAAAAATATTTTTCCAAATATTAGCGAATCTCTTGTTCAAGTGATACTTGAGTATTTTCCACTCAACTCAACTCAAATGAATATCTAAAATTTCATTTAGTCATTAGGAAAGAAGCTTTCTTACGAAAGCATCGTAAATAATACTTTATGGCCTTACAGTTGCATGCCCAATGAAATTGAAAGTGAAACCAATTCATGTGAAATTACTTTTTTTGTTGTTTATATTAGAAATTTACACAGTAGTTATTGCGAAGACAAACATATTAAATAGTTGTAATTAAATATTTTACAATATTCCAAAGCTTATTCAAAAAGTTCCCCATAGGTCCGATAATGGCGCACTTCTTAAATAAAAGTATTTGTTAGCAATCTGTTTTTCATATTCAATCGAAGCTCACAATCATATTATCTATTTTTTATTTGGAAATTTTTTTTTACCCGGAACTGTAACTTAAACTTCTGGTGAATATATCTAGTGGACTATATTTGCTTTTTAAGTATTTTATACTTTTCATTTTGCTCTCCAAAAAGTCAAAATAATAAATGCCAACTCGCTGATATTCTGTCTGTCTGTCGATCTCTTGTTTCGCCTGTACGCTTCACCGCTGCGTGTGTCAATAAAAAATGGCAAAGTAAACAAACAGATTGTGTTTGAAATTGTTTATAAAGTAGTGGCTGAAGTAAACAAATATCAATTATTTTTACTACTAATTTGTGTCTGTCTGTCTGTTTTTTTGTCTGTCTGTGTGTATAGTAAATTTAAGTGATTTCAAGAAAAAGATTTCCACGATTTTTTATAAAGTAAAACCATAGAGAGCATTGATTTAGTAACCTAATTGAAGAAATTTTTTTTTGATTTTATACACCGAGAGAAAAATATAATAGCTTCTCCGTTAAAAACCACCCGACAGTCGTAAATCTGTTGAATTGACAGCAAAAACTGTTAAAATAAAAGCGAAAACCGATAACATTTTTTGCAGTCAATTTAACAGTTTGTCCACTGTCAAATAGTTTTCAACAGTTTTTTTAATAGTTTTTTCTCTCGGTGTAGAAATTTTTTATGGTTTACTATAAATCAGAACATGACTAAAAGTAATCTTTTCCCGTTTGTTGCTAGTGTGTTTTAATAAGTTAGAGGCCAAAGTCTTCATTATGTGGTTCAAGTCCCAGAAAAGTAACAAATAATCTGTGAGGCCTCTCTCTCTCTTTTCATTTCATCTCATCAGCATAAATAAAAATGTTCCTTTTGTGATCTAATCAACCCTGAAGTTTAACTAATTACAAACTGAGTGCATTGTGAAATGAATTATTTGAACTAGTTTTCGTTGGCAATTTTTTTTCTTCTTGCAATTACCTGACTAATTACTGCAAACTGCAATGAGTAAGTTGCCTATCATGAGCAGATATGTAACCACTGCCTCGTTAACAAGTTTTGGCATTAACTTTTCAAAATTGCATGTCAAATTGCAGCGCATCATAATTCCTCAAGAAGCTAATGTGAAACACACAAACGCAGACTTAGAAAATTTTGCAGTGGAAAAAAAAACAACAACAAAAAACGAAAAACTAAAAATAAATGAATACCTTGTATTAATTCAAGTGGAAGTTGCACACCACGTAAATACCCATATTGCATACATTGGCATATCTGCACTTAAATGTGTGTGCATGTGCAACATTGTCTTGCTGCAAGTCTTCTTTTAACTCTTAGGCTATATACAATGTGGCATCAGGTGGGTAGGTATGTGGTATGTGTGTGCGAGGCGGGCGGAACAAACAAAAATTCATGAAACCATAAAGCGCGAAGCCCTATTTTCCGCCGCAGAGTCACGCTCAAAAGTGAAAAATGTCTTAACAATGAAACTGAAAATGAATAATATCGTATGTGCAGCATGTGCAGCAAGTAATCAAATACTGTTATGTGAGGTGCTTAAGTTTTGTTTCAACGTTCAAGGTGGCAGCGGCGGCTACGGCAGCGCATGGTGATTGTGCCAAAGTCTGCTGTGTATTGGCAGCCATTTTTTGAAGCGTTTCTGTTGTTGTATTTGTGCAATTGCTTATTTACGACTGACTTTTGTTCTAAAGTTTTGAGTACAAGTACAAAGTAGCCATTTTTGGAAATCGAATTTTTTAGTGAAAGCGAGTATATGGTTACGGTAATACAAGATGATTCAACATCGCTTTCGAGTTCCCAAATAGCTCAAATAAGAATAGAAAATTTCGCAATACTTAGATTTCCGTTTTGGTCTTCTGACATTCTCCCCAGCCAAGAAATGCTTCACGATGTCCAATTATTTTCAACTGTTCAGTATTTTATTTTCGCCTAAGACAGCACTTGCCGCAGCAACTTTTTGCAGCTTCTTTGATTCTTTGAATAGCCCGAATATCTCATTACAGCACCGCACAAATCCACCTCCCCCCACTGCCTACCTCTCATCAAATTGAACAATCACTGTCCGACCAATATCTGTCCCGAGTACTTACTTAATTTCTTTTGTCTTGCAATTCAATCATTCAATTCTCGTCTGCCAATCAATATGAAATCAACGGCAGCCAAAAATAAATCAATGACATTGAAAAAACAGCCAAAAACACAACAACAACAAACACACTTGAGCTGCTTTAGATATGGGCGAAGCGATATGTATTTTTTGTTATTTTTTTTTATTGTATGTTGCTGCTGCTCGACTATATTGTAGCAGCATCTCAGAAAACACTCCTTGAACATTTTTCATCATTCAACAAAAGCTGCAGCTGTGCGCTGCGTTGGCATTTTTTTAATATTGAAAGAAACAAAAAAAAAAAAAAGAATTTAAACTATACACAAAAATACACAAACATACACAGAATTACACACACACACACTGCTTGACTTATTGAAAGAAAAGCAAAAGCAAAAGCATTGACTCAATTGAACCCTTGAGACGTCCAAGTTGAAGTTATCAACAAAAAGTTATTTATAAAAAAAAAATGTTTGATTTTCTGAAATTTATGTGAGAAAAACTGATTTTGTTTTGTAGGCTGAGGGCATCTTTGGCTGACATTTGGGCTGCAAGCGTTGAATTTGTGGTCGAATGAAGGCAGTGGCGGGGGGGGGTTAATTTATAGTTTTTGGACACTTCGGATTAGAATGATTGAAGTGAATGAACATTTTTTTAAGATTAGAAAATTTACTATTGAATTTCGTTTGGAATTCAAAACCATCTATTGACACCTTGGCAGTCACCTTGTCCTTGTATGAAGACTTTAGTTGTCATATTTATACACAATCCGATAACAGAAGAGCAGGGCAAGGTAAGGGCAACTTAAGTAGATCAATCTTGACTGGAAATCTTGAAAAGCACTTCGTACTTGGAATGAGTTGGATGAGTCATTTAAATTTCATTCAAAGTAATGCAAGGAAATAGATACACATTCGTGCTAATATTATTAATCCTTTTTTTGGGTATAGTAATTTTTGTGTGATAAAAGCACACCTAATTATTTTTACTGCACGATTTCAAAAACCTAACTGCTTTGTCAGGTATTATTATTACCTATTTGATATGCATTGTTATGGCTATAGGCCTCTAGATGTCGAGGTCAAGAACATCGCTTCACACATTCTGCACGTGTGGAAAAAATTATTGTCATACATGTCAATATCTATATTCAGAAGAGTTCCTGATTGATTGATTGTTGATAGGTGATAAGTAGGTGATAGACTGACTCATTCACGCACATACCAAATCTATATACATAGTGTTCTGAAATTTTATCTTTGCGAAACTTTCCATAAGAGGGTTTTCGGGGTTAAGGTAGAGGGATTCACGGGAGATTGCAGAGGAGGATTAAAAAACGTTGAATTCGGAAAGGTTTACTCAAAATGTGATATCTGAAATTTTATGATTCGGGTATGTGGAAAAGTTGTTCGCTATGAGAAAATTCAAAATGGCGGATCTAATATGGCGACTTAAATTCCAAAACTTTATTTTTTTATTTTTGAAACTTAGTATAGGGGTGCTTTTGAGGTGGAGTACTTCAAGCGAAGGCTCGTAGCAGGGTATATCCACTACTGTAAGGAAATGTCAGAGCAAGGCCGGGTCATTAAGCTAGAATAATTGTAGATAAAATTGTTGGTCAAGCAGGCTTGTTTGTTGCCCATATAATCCAATAAAATGTGTATCTTGGTAACTATTGAACATATTTCAACGAAATTTGACATCCACAGTTGCCTCGGTTTGTCAGTTCTTTCATACCAACCACCGATAGTCTCATGCAAACAGATTAAATCAATGAAAGTGATAATGTCCATGGTACCACTGGCCTGCACTGCTGTCAGCGGCTTGCTATCATTGGTGTAAAACTATAATTTCCGGCATTAATTCAAGATATGATTAGGGTACATTAGGTTAAACTGTTTCATTCACCAGCCACTGGCCAATTTGACGAGTTACTTTGTATAAATTGGTATAAAAAAACACTCGATCAATAAATTATACATCATTTGACTTTACTTTGCACCAATTAGCTTATTTTTCCGCCATCTAATTCCATATGAAGAGGCCATTCTGAAGTATTGAAATCCACCATTTATTCACTAATTTAAGACTGCCAGTCTTACTCAAGACTCCACAACTCCTTAAGAGAGGAAAAATTTGCCTATACCACAAAGCTGAGTGTGCGATGGCTAACTGCCATATACAAAAAGCTTAAGCATTTGCTTACAAAATTTCAATTGCCAACAAAGACCAATTTAGTTAATACAACAACAACAACAACGCGAAGAAAAAACTATACACCTTAAAGCCGCAACTGGACCGGCTCAACTGGCTTTTACCATTTTTGTATGATGATTTTTTTTTTCTTACTTATTTTGCCTTTTCTGCTTGTTTAGTTAGTTGGTTGGTGGGGATTTTTTTGTAGTCTCCGTTTGCTGTTGCTGTTGTTGTTGTTGTTGTTTTTGTTTTCCTTGCTGTTTGCACAACGCATAAGTTTGAAGATCATGGACCAATGCAATGTGTGTCTATGTGTGTGTGTGTCTGTGTGTGTGTGTGTGTGACTGCCCCCAATGGTGCAGCACAACAACTTGTTGCAATTCAAACAGCAACAACAACAACAACAACGACAAATACACCAACAGCGATGACAACAACCACAACTGTTTGCCCGTTTGAACGTTGATCACTTTTTTTTCTTTTTTTTTTGCTGTTTGAGGTTATTGCACTTGAGGTCGTTAGTTCTGCGGATATAGACGAACCAGCAAAAATTATACTTTATTTTGCGTATGAATTTCTATTTTATTTTATTTAAAAAATTTAGTTTTTCCATTTCACATAATTTGTATATTGGATAAAGTGGTTGGCCATGCTAATTTGCATTTTACGCACTGCTAAGCGTAGGAAAAATGTATAAAAAATATGATGGATTGTGTGACAAACGACAAATGGCGTGAAATTGTCTTTTTGCTTTAAAGTAAAGTTTAGCTTTGGTTTTGATATTAAAAGTAAGCATTTGATCGCCACTCAAGTGATCTTTTTCTTTTCTGTTAATTTGTTAATTTCTTTGTTGATACTTCACACGAATTTCGTTTTCATTTCAACTTTGTTTAAATGCAATTTTTTTTTATGACTGCATTTAATATTCAAAGACTTTGTGTATAAAACACAAATGAGAATACAAAATGAAGGCATTTTCTCTGACTACTTTCCTCTTCACATTGTTTGTATATTTGGTTGATGATTTCTTACTGTATTTCTTTTGGGGTCTTCCCATTTGTTATTTTTAAACTTTTTCGCTTCAAAAAGTCGTAAACTTTAATTAAATTCATTTGTGTCAGATTTGCATGTGGTGAATTTTCGTTGGTGGTATTATGTTTTTTTTTTTTTTTTTTTTGTTATTTTCGGTTTTGGTTTTTAGGTGCCTTGCAGAAAATTTGCGTGATTTACGTGATTTACGCATCTGTGGTATTTTTGGAGTTACGGTTTATGTTTTTTTTCTCTTTTTGTTGTTCCTTTATTTCATTGGTGTTGGATGGGTTTGCGTGCTTTCAGTTTTGTTTGCTTGTTTATGCGAGAAATGGGTCAGTGGTAGCAGGAAGCACGCCAGATTTTATATTTCGGGGCCAAACATTAATGAGGGTAATTGTGCGAAAATCAGAATTTCTCTCACATAAACTAAATCACAATTTCACAGAATTAAGCGTGATAAAGTGAGTCAGTGGAGGGCGAATTGTGGTGTGAATTTGCTCATAAATTGTAGCAAATAAAAATTTAGTAAGAACAAATATGAAATTCAACAAAAAGTAATTGCTGAGCTGAGAGTAAACCAACTGAGATGTTGTTTCACAGAATCACCATGCCTTTTGTTTTCGTCTGAGTTACTAATTATTCAGCACAAAGCTCATTGCCGTTGTGATCAGTTGTGGTGAGTTTGTACTTAAAGTATTGAAAAGCATTCAAATTTATTCAATATCGCGCTTCTGTGGTGTGAAAGTGCAATTTTATTTATCATTAAATGCATGATCAATTATCATGAATACACTTGATTTTATTTATTAGCACAGTGCGCTAGCTGACTGATTGTACTTTGACCAGTTTCAGTTCAGAGACTGAGGTTACATTTGGTGTGTGGCTGCAATGTTCATAGTTACGAGCACATCTAAATATAAATTTGTATACTCTACACCTCATGATATGCTCACTTTATTGTACGTGAAAGGTATGGAAAGCTATACATGCATACGATCAGTACCACCTCTTGAGTTGATTTAACTCTATCAGTTTGTGCGTCCTCTTTATTTGTAAACACTATTGCAGGAGGAACAATTTTTTGGTTTACCTTTCTTAGGTCTTAAGTAGAAGGAGGTGGTATTGTAAATGGAACTGTCAGCTGCCACGCCTAAACCGTGTGTAGTCCAATTCCACTGATAAATGACAAATTTGGTATAAGAGGCTTTTTGGGGAATGGAAATTTCTAAATTCACAATTTAGAGATTTCTTGAATAGTATGAATCTTGGTATGTATCTTGGTTTTCATATTTAGAAATTTTGTACATTTACAAATTTGTTTGTTTTGTAGAAGCAGGTGGAAGAATTACACCTTAACGGATGTAGCAATTGCTACACTTCCAAACACAGTGGAACGAAGTACGCCTTTCGGACTAGACTCAAATCATGGGCTACAATCTAACCTAGCCTAGACAACTGTATATTTCTTTTGAACAAAGTTATATTTAGAGATTAGTTAGTAGGTGTATTCATATGAAATCTGCCCAAGAATATTTGAAATAAAGAGTGCTTACCCAAAAATCTTATAGTAATTCGTAATAATCGCCCAAAGTTCTCACCTGAAATTACAAAGGAAAAAAGTTCAAATATTAGTAATTATCCAAATTTCATAATTGCATGAATGTGAATGTGATCGGATTTTAACAAGTGGTTTCGGCTGCCAGCCACCACTTACCACTTAACATTGTGCACATTCACAGATTGTAAAACAGCAATTTGCAGTCATTAAAATTGATCGCATATGAATGCTAATATTGGGAAAATTACAAGAGATCAAAAAGTTATCAACCGAAAACTGGCTTCGTAACGCAAAAGTACGCGAAAATAAAAGCAAAAATAAAACAACAAAAACAAAAACACAAAAACGCTGGCAATTTGTGTTGTGGTCAATATACCCAAGCAAATGAAGCCCACTAATTTTCCTACACTTCCAAACAACGAACAGCGAACACGACCAACAAAAAAAAAATGCATGGGGCGCCCAACGTCAAATCAAAACTGTAGCAAAGTAACAACAACAACAACGATAATAACTGCACCAACGTTCAATGCTGCAATTTGTGTGGTTTTTTGCCATAGCCGCTCCACTATTAATAATTTCAATTGGCGCTGAAGTTGCGGTGGTCAATGGTCAGAGCCCATAGACGAGTTGATTGCACTCATTCTACAACGGCAGCAACAGCAACAACAGCAAAAATCAAAACAAGAGCAATTGCTGCTGCTGCTGCAGTCTATATGTTTTTGCTGTTTGGCGTTATAAGTTGTTATTAAATCATTTCAAATAATCCGGATTTGATATCTTTGCCATTGATGTTGTCGTTGTTGTTGTTGTGTTGTTGTTGTTGGTGCCCAGTGATATGAGTTTTGTGAACTTTTCAATGCATATTGATGAGAAAATTGAATGCAATTGAAAGGAAATTGGGTGAAATTTAAAAACATGGTAGCTGATATAGTTTGTGCTTTTTTTTCGGTATGATAAGTGCTGCTGCATCACCAGAAGAAGGTGGTTTGGGAGTGGTGGCCAATTTGGCGGCCATGTAATTTTGTGTGATTTAATTGAATTGCCGTTGATGATGTTATGCGGTTTAGAAATCATACGAGATCAATGGACTGCTCCGGATGATGTAACATTGTGGACTTTTTGGAAAGCAGTGGAAGATGGACTGAATTGAAATGAGATAGGGAAGTAATAGGATTTTCATAATAACTTATTTATTAACAGAAAAAAATAATTTAAAAATTTAAAAAAATGTTTTGAATAAAATTTTTTTCTTAATAAAAATTAAGCAATATTTTTTTTACACAAAAATTAATAAAACATGTCAAATAGTGTAAAAAGTTAGAAACATTTTTCTTTATTAAATCAATTTATTTTTTTTTTTTTTAATTTAATTTATATTTCTAAATTAAAAAAAGTTTTAGTCTTTTTAAATTTAAATAAAACTGTTTAATTTAAAAAAAAATTTAATAAAAAAAAAACGTAATAAAGGTGCATTTTTTTTTAATTAAAATAAAAAAAAAAATAATTAAAAAAAAAACATTTTGTGGTATATTAAGGTTTTTAACACCTTTTTACAAATAAATATTTTTTTTAATTAAATAAAATTATTAAAAATTTAATTTTGTTTTAATTTTAAAATTACATAATTTGAATTTCTGAGAAAAAAAATTTTAATCTTTTCAACTTAAATGTAATTATTGAATTTAAAATAATTAATATTATTAATTTTTCCTAATTTATTAATTTAATAATTAAAGAAAATATTTTTTTTATTTAGAATTTTTGAAAAAATCTGTAAAAAAATTTAGAATTTTATTTATTTAAAATACAAATTTTTCAAAGAGGAATAATCAGCCATTTTTGACGATATGACTAGCAATCACCCATTTCCCGTAGTATATATTAACCCCACAAATACATATACATGCCTAGAAGTCGTATAATTTACATGGAAATAATTTCTAGTTGATGAAAGAACACACAAAGCTCACAAGCCAATTCCATGAACGAAATTCAGGTTACAGAATCAGACTCAGAATGGCTCAATTTCCTTTATTTACAATCAATAATTCTTGAAATAAATACTTTTCGCACAAACAACAATAAACTAAATACGCGTACACAAATATTGATAAATAGTAATTCGCATTTGGAAAATTCACAGCGAACACATCATGCATTTTCACCGCTAATTGGAAGCGTACGCATTTCACATTTCATTACGTGCAGCATCATCATCATCAGCATCTTTTCCCCATCCCGTAGTGCCCCCCCATTTACGGCGAGAGCACATTCATTTTCAATCTAGAAACATTTACTAAACACATGAACGGTAGCAAATCATATACGTACGTAGTATATGTGTAAATATAAATGAAAAATTCCGCAAAATTAGCCAAGTAACCCAGTGACCAAGTTATGGCAGATGCCAACGATTCTCTGTGTGCGCTTAGAGCACCAGCAGCAGTACACAAACAAAACAAAGAAATTGCTTCTATTTTTCTTGCAAATGATTTTTTTGTGCACAGCGAGCGCGGCTGCTTCTTCTTCTTAAACATAAACGGGAGCAGCTAAAAGTGCCTCTTAACGTCGCTGTCAGTGTTTACACTTTATTTAAACGAAAACGGTGGCGGCGGCGTCCGCCGTGCAAAATGTCTGCTGCATTCAATTTTGCATAACACGAAAGCAGCAGCAGCAAGTGTCTGTTGCATCTTATTATGCGCCATGGCATGGATTTTGTATCTTGGAAATTGACATTTATACGGCACGTGGCACGTATGGCATTTTGAGCGCTGCTATTGCTTGCCTACTGCATGCCAATGAAAAGCCAAAGACACACACGATCAATGCGCGCCCGTTCGTGTGTGTTGAAGTGAAAATTAGCAAAGCATTTAGAAATCGATACTGCACATAACTACAACAACAACAACTGGCAATATTTTGCCTTTCATTTTACTGATTGCTGATGAGTTGTAATGGCAAGACCAGGAAAAAAACCAACCAGCACCAGCGGCGGCCTCAACATTTGCTGTTATTTGTTTCTGCTGCTGCTAATTAAAAAATTGTATTTTTTTTCTAGTTTTTCCCAATGGAAACTTAATTAGAAATAAAAAAAATTCAATTATATTTCAAAAATAGGTACACTTTCGTGTGTGTGTGTGTGTGTGCGCGTCTGTGTGTTCACACATTTTGTGCTCCAATTCCGTAGATTTTCGAAATTCGCACGTAAACGTAAATTTAGCAGCAAAAACATTTTTGCAAAAATGCCCACAACAGCAGAGCGCACAATTTCTAAAAATTGTTCAAAAATGAGAAGAAGCAAAAAAAATTAATAAAAGAAACAAACTCAAGCGGAATGAATTGCAAAGGCTTTACTTTAGACTTTACACATTACACTCAAAATTAAATTTCAAAGAGTTTACGGAAAAGGCAATCATGGCACTACTTCTATGTTTAAATGATTTTTTTAAATTTATTTTTCAATGAAATTCCAATTTTGTTTTTATATAATCTTTACACACATTTCTGATATTAACATTTTCCCTTGGGTGTTTTGCAAATTTTCTCACCAAAGAAAAAATCAATTTCACAAAATTTTCATTTCTTTGCTCAGATCATTGCTACCGGCATTTTTAAGGGCAGCCAGGGTCGAATTTTTGCTTGCTGGCACTAGCAAAAATTAGGTTTTGTGGTCAGCGGTGGATTCCCCGCATGCTGCCAAGAGCTTTCAGTGTCCGCGTTTATGACTGCGTCTGTGCCGCGGCGGCCTAAGTATTTTACACCACGATTTATTTTTGAACTTTTAGACCCGCCAACTGTGTGTGTGCGAGTAATTTTTTTGTTGGTTTTGGTTGCGTTATTAATTTCCTGCGGTTTTCTAATAATAATACTGAAACGAAGAAACGGATCCAACATGCAGTTTCGTATGTGTTTATTTTTAGTTGAATTTTTTCCTAATGCTTCTTTGGTTTTCATTAGTTTCTTGGCTTGGCTTGTGATTGAGTTGTTCTGAGTACCAAATAATTTATTTTTTCATAAATTCCTGCGAATTTAATTTCACGGTTAATTGATTGTTGGAATTTTTAGGGGAAATTTCCTTCGCGGTTTTCCTCAAAAATTTCAATTATTTTTGAAAACCAAAATTTCCAGAGAATAAATTTTGAAACCAAATTAATTTCAAAACCGAATGACGTAAATTTTGTTTTTCTAAAAATAATACAAATTGCCACTTCATGCTTGTAAATAAAGCTGTTTTCATTGTAGAATTTTCTGGGTAGCATGATTCCAATGATAATAAATTTTTCGTTCGATGGTAAAATGAAAATTGATTACAGAACTGCTGTCACATCGTATCAGTTGCCGGAAACCTTTTCACTAATCAACTGACTCTTTGGTGGCAATTAACCCCCATTTGACTACAGGGTAGTATTAGCAATAACAGCTTAAATAGGAAAAAATGTTGTATTTCGGAAATTATTTCGGTTTATTCCTAACTAGTATATTTGCCAGTGATAATCAATGTTGAGTATTATAAAACTACTAGTAAATCACACGTGACTTCGCATGTATATATATTGCACACACCTTTGACCCCCCATGGACCCCTTATTGACACCCTTTGGACTCCCCATGGTCTTCCTTTGAACCCTTTCCTAGCCATGCAAATCTCTCCACAGAATATATTTTCTTCCTAGGCCCACTGGTGACTGCAGGAAAGGAGACAATGGGAATTTATATAATGAGATTTAATGAAATATTTCCAGAAATTAATTTTTTTATATGATGTTCTTAACGGTTTTGATTGTTTTGGTTGTGTAATTGTTTGCCTCAGACAGACTGACAGACAGATATAACAGACAGGTCGCATACTATCAACTAACAAAGATGACTTGTTACCATTATTACACAACAAATGCTTCTAATCAATCTTTACCAAAATTTCCGTTTAACATTTCCACTAACATTTTCCAAGCCACAATTACTGTGCAGTTGCATTTCGCGTCTGTTTCACATCACTTTTCTAGTGTCTTCTCGTTTTGCAGCAGCAACCAACATGTTGGTTGGCATCAATCGTGTGCATATTTGCCAATTCGTGTAATCATTTCTGTGTTCATGTCTAATGCATTTCTCACTGCTTCCACTTGATTTTCACTTTACTTTACAACGAAAATTTTCCAATTTTTCTGTTTCGATTTAATGTGAATTTGAAGAAATTAGTGCATCGCTGCGTATTTAGCGCAGACAATTCCGACAAATCAGATACACTTTGATTGAGTTCCTCTTCATCGATTCAATGAATTCGCATCGTGTGTCTCTCTCTTGTTGCGAAAATGGGCACAGCCAGCAATCGAATTGAAACGTCTTGATTGACAATTTGAATGCTGTTTCTGTTGATGAACGATGAACGCGAGCAGTGCGAAATCTTGTTAATGTTTATTTTGCGTGTGGCAAACGATGTGCGAAGATCAAACGAAATTCAAATGAATTGTAAGAAGTCTACGTTTTTTTTTTGAGTTGTTGTAGTCTCAATAGTTAACAAGTACTTGATGTAAGAATCCAAAACTGTTCTTTATTAATGTCAAAATCGTTTTTGTATTAACGGATTTTGTTGTTTTTTTATTCGTGAATGAAAATTTATGAATTTATGGCTTCAAACCGATGATATTTTGTTGAATGATGCTCACCTCATCTCTGTTAAAGAACATTATTTCGATCATGTCCATCTTGATTGCTATATTTTTTTTATCAACCGATAATATTCTTAATACTTCACGCCCCTCCAAAATAATTAAATTTTCTGGCACACACCAAAATAAAAGCATAATTTCATTTACAAACTCATAAATTTTCAACAAATTTCCAATCTGCTCCCCAATTTATTCATTCACAATTCACAACCACAAAAAAAAACGCACATCCAACAAATAAAAGATCGCCTTTCGTGTGGAGGGGGGCAAAACTCAGCAAAGTGTGACGCCGCCGCCAACCGGTCCGGACCGACGGACGAACGCCTTCAAAAGTGATGAATGCACTTATCAGCCACGCAAGAATCGCACAGAACCGTGACAGGAGTAAGAGAATGATGCCCCCGTTCGCCCCCCCCCCCTTCAACGAGTTTAACACATGTCAGCGCCAAATGCATTTTAAAATATTTAAAATGAGTTTTAAAATGACACCGCATAAAACATGTCAAATACAATTTTTTCACAGTGCACTGAAGTTATTTTATGGAAGCTAACCAACAAATATTGAAAGGGGTATCCACTATTATCTGTTGTTATGCTGCTGTTGGGGCTCCCTTGCGTTGCATTGCATTTCATTTCGCTTCGTTTTTTCGGTATCGTGCTGTCACACAATTTAATGATTTCACTTAATCATTTCCCTTAAGTTTTTGTAGTTTTTTTTTTCTGTATTGTTGTTATTTTTGTTTTTATGCGTTTGCTTAATTCATGCATAGATAATTAGTATGCTGTCAATGGGGGGAAAAAGGCGTGGTTGGTTGGCCCATGATGGCCCTTGGAGGGGAGAGTGCACTAACAGCGGCAGTAAATAGTAGAAGCCAGCAGCATTGTTTACAAGTTAAGGCAGGGCATTCACATTTGAATGCATTGCATCATGGATTTATCAAAGTTTATTATTATTCGTAGGGACTGACAGGAAAGGGCAATGCTGAGTTGAAAAGTTTCATTGAATCATGCAAATGAACGACTTCGAAATGAAAAGTTTATCAAATGTTTAATGCGAAAAAGCATTGAAATGGAAATTTCATTTCAAGTTTCCAATTATTACTTTTTATTTAAGTGCGAATGATTTATCTGCAGTGTAGGCTACAGTCATAACTTCTTAAATTTCGTTAAGTTGGAAAAATTTCAAGGGGTTTTAAATTGATACTCCCACACGAAAATTAATAATCTTCTTCGAATGATATTTTTAGAATATTTCCTAAAACTTTTATATTTTAAAAATTATACAAAAAAGTTTCGTTAGGTTTTCAAAAAATTAAAGTTTATAAATTATTTAGAGATTTTTTATAGAAATATTTTCAAGTTTTCGTTAAAATTAAATTTTAATAATTTTCTATTAAGATTTCTTTTTCATTTTTATTAAATTGTAAAAGTTTTCGTTAAGTTTTAAAAATATTTATAATTCACACCTGAGTGATTTTCTCAAATCGATAGTGGGTTGCATTTTCTAACCACTCATTTAGTTCAATAAGGTTTCGTTAAATTTTGAAAATGTGTTCAATTGACTGACAACATGTTTTCTATCAGGTATGTCACTTTGGTAATATCTCCTATAGTTAATTTTTTTCGTTAAGTTGTAAAAGGTTTCGTTGAGTTTAGAAAATATTTACAATTCACCAACGCAAAGTCCTCTCACGGTTCTTACAGTAACATTTTCTTACTCATTTAATTGTTTTATTTACTGATTTCGAGAAGCTGTAAAATGTTTCGTTAAGTTTTGAAACTACAGTCGAACTTCTCTATAGTGAACTTCTATATAATGATGTTTCTATATAATGAAGTGAGTTTCTGGTCCCGTGCGAATTCATTATAGGGTAGCAATTTTCTCCAACGAATAGAACATTTCCTAAACTTTTTTTAGTTTCGTTAAATTAGCAAATATCTCAATAAGGCTAAAAACTTTTATATAATTCCTTGTTTATGGGTAATTTTATACAGAAATGCATTTCCATAATAATAAAAAATAAATTTTCCTATACATTTCGGGCGTGTTTCGCTGTAATCTCGTCAAACCTGGTACAGAGCTGTCAAGAACTCACATGTCAAATGTGCACTTATACTAAATTTTTTTGTACCAAAAAAGGCTTGCAGCCATAAACGCCAACAAAAGCAACACGTGCACAATATTAGCTCCAACTTGAAACAGATAAAACCACTTTAAAACAACAAAAGCAATAGTTAAAACTAAATAAAAGTTAATAAATCCGAATGTGTGCCAAATAAAAGAAATACAAAAGACTAACAAAACTACGAACAGCCGCTAAAAACTCACTCATGCATTGCATTGCAAAAAAAAAAGAAAACATTGCAGCTTGTAAACAAATCAAATGGAAAAGTAAAAAAAAATTGCTTAAGAATTACATTTATTAGCATATCACATGCAACACTGGCGCAATTGTCATTAAATAAATCGCAAGTAATTGCCATAATACAACAACAATAACGACAGCAGTAAGTACCATACAATAACATTACCGCGGCCAATTACTTACAATAGCAGTACCCACAACAGCAACAGCATTTAGCTTTATTTTGTAACTCGACACAAAAATAAACGAAAATGCTGTAACAAGTTGCTGTGATATATGCAAAAATTATATATATCACAACAACAAGACAAATATCACAAAGAAAAAATGAAAAAAAAAATAAATAAAAATAAACTTACTGTAACGTATGTCAAACGTAATTGTCAAGCGACTTGACGTCCATTTGGCATCAGTTTTAATTGCAAATTTCAATATAAAATACATTTTATTTATAGCCTGACACACAAAAGACGAAAAATGCTCGAAAGCCGAAATAAAGTGATTTCAATTGTGTGATAACTTTTTTCTTGTTGCGGTACTGAAAATTTCGTAATGATTTCGTAATTGCTTAAATGTAAATTTAATTGGCTGCTAATTTTTTCCGTTCTTTTTTGTATTTTTATATTATTAAATAATCATTTTTGTAATCGATTCAGTTGTGTGCGCTCAATACAACAAATGTGATTATGTTGCAATTCTCCGCTATCAGTGGGTACACAAAACTTAGGTACAGCTGTGGCCGTTAGTGTTCTACTTTCTGTTATCAGTTATCAAGCGAAACACTATCAATTTGACCCAGTTCTTTTCGAGACTACCTTCTCTATTGTTTTGAGCCACAGGCAGGCAGGCAGCCAGGCGTCTGCTATTTACCATTGGATTTACCATAAGACTTGGTTAATTGTGATTGTGATCAAAATTTAGTGCACTTTTGATATCAAAAATGAGATACGATGAAGGCACTATGATTAGAATGGAAATTTATTGTATTCTAAAATCCCTACTGGTTGCATTAAAATGTATGCTTCCTTGCCGAAAATGTATCACAACCCTTTTGTTTGCCCTATATAAGCCACCCACCCTTTTTATCTCCAACGAGTTCATTACACTTATGGGTGCCTATTCACATTTCTCTTTTAACTCCTTTTCATATCACTTTACTGTGCCTTTATCCCCACACGTCGTCAGCGTCAGCATCAGCATCATCCTCATCATATCATATTTTTATAATATGTGTCAACATACACAATCTGCGCTGACACTCATGCATGCATGAAACAGTATTTTTACCACACATCTGCATTCTACGTCGTTCTACTACAGCTTCAAAACGTATTTTCCCCCCATTTTTATTTGATATTTTTTTTGTGCCCAAGTTTTGTGCTACTACGTTATTTCCTTTGTTTTTTTTATCCTTTTTAGTTTTTTTTTGTTTTTTTTTTGCTGATTTACTTACACTCAAACCCACTCAAACACATACACCACCACAATAGCTTTACATTTTTATGTTTTCCTGTGCATGAAAGCTAAAAGAAAGGTTCTTGAAGTGCTCTTAAAGGCCCTGAAGCAAGCCGGGCGGTTGCAGGCTTCAATTATAGTGAAAAATAGTCGTGAAATAGTACAGCAAACAGTAATAGGGAATTTTTCTCTTATTTCTATTACTATTAAATGACTTTTTCTCGTAAGAAGTTTCCGCAAAGGATGTAAGCAAAAGTTCTATGAAATGTTGAAAAAAATGTCCTATTTTATTGTAGCAACTAGTGAGCTTCCTGTTAATGAAAGAATGCAATTAAAAGAACTCTTCAACGAATGTGTTCGGTTCGTTATATTTTTTTCTAGTTTATTAAGTGAATATATTGCCTCAATTTTCTGAAGCTTGAAAGACTTTCGTTCAGTTCTCGAAAATTACATTCAAGTTTACTCTTAACTTAACTTTCATGAACAACTTTATGAGGATTGCTTAAATACGCATTAAATAGAAATTTTCTTAGTTTCGTTAAGTTTTCAAGGACATTTTAATACATATATATTTAACGTACCTTGTAGGATGTTATAAAGCCTTTAAGAAGTTTCGTTAGGTTTCGTTAGGTTTCAAAAAGCTTAGTTAAGTTTGAAAAAAGTTTCGTTAAGTTTCAAAAAGTTTCAAAAAGTTCCCTTAAAATGTATTCCAAGTTGAAACTTATTGATAAGTTCATGTCACAATATTTGAATAACTTATTTCCGTCACAAAAATTCCATTTCAAAGTTTCATTAAGTTGTGAAATTAACTTCCAAAAAGAATTATAAACTTTTTAATCTGATTTTTCACATCAAAGGCAACGGACAGATTTTCCTTGTATTTCGCAGCACGTACAGTTTGTCAATTCTCGGAAATTCTCAAAAAAAATTTTCGCACAAAAAACATATTGCAAATAAAAAAGAAAAAATTAAACAAAACGCCTACAAGTGCGCCTCATTTGCATTTCAATTAAAACAGAAATTTATGTGATAAAATTTCCGAAAAATAACACAAAAGAAGAACGTAAAAACAAAGCCTGTGAAACCCAACGAAAGCGGTCATAGAGGTATTCGCACAGGCCGGCAGGCGGGCAGGCGGGCAGGCAACAATAACAACAACACACATAATAAGAACAAAAAGTATCATATAAAAACAACAACAAACCACATAAAAGTCATTGACATTTCACACAAACACTCACACACACACACACAGTCGACGACGCCGATTACAGTAATCGGCAACAATTTTTGCAAATTAACGCAACACCAACAACAACAAAAGAGTAATAATAAAATTGCTAACCCCCCCAGCTAACCCCCCTGCTAAAACATACTACCATATAAGTGACAACTTTTCTACCGCGCCTGCTCAATTTCAAAGCGGCGGTCATTAATATTGTGACGTAATTTTTGTTTCTTAAAAAAAAACAAAAAAAACGTTTAAACGCTTTTTCCCGAGTGCGGTAATTTTGAGGCGCCTAATAGGTTCAAATACGACTTGTTAATTTTGACAGTTCATGTGTGAATGTGTGTCTGTGTGTGTGTGTGTGGTGGCTGACTTGTTGCTTTTGTTGTTGTTTCGGTTAATTTCAGTGATGATTTTGCAAGTTTTTCTTTTCTTTTCGAAAACTTTGTTCTTTGCAGAAGTAAATGGCCTTAAAGTTAAACAAAAAAATGGGAAATTTTTAATAGTTGAAAGAGTTGCAAAAACAAAACAAAAAAAAACTGAACGAAACTTAATACATTCTACACGCTGGGTGGCAACTCGTTTTTGCACTTGTATGGCTTTGACTTTTTATTCGGTTCTTTACACTCGAATATGTTTGCTGTTTTTTTTGTGTACTATCATAGAAAGGGAAATGAACTCATTGTGATGCGTAGTCCGTTACTTTAATAACGACAATGGCCACACTTGTTACGGGTATTTCGGGAACACGATTTCTGTTGCCTACTAAATTAGACCCATTTCGGTGAGTGAGTACGTGTTACGTGTCGCCGAGTGCTGAGCATGAGGCTGCCGGTAAACGCTAGAAAGTATGCCTGCTTGTACGACAAATTGTCGTCAAATTGTGTGCGTACAAGTAATTTAAGAAATGCGTACACTTAATGCGTTTGTGCCAATTGACATCACCATTGTTCTGGTGAATTGTGGAAGAAATTGGGCAATTTTCATATGTTTGCAAGAACAATCCAAAATTTCAACAAATTACAGAAAGCATTCAGCCTGCTCTGTTGCCTTTACTCCAACACTAATATCATTCAGCACTGACTAAGCTTAATCCAGTCACGAATTTAATTAAAAATCTTTTAGTAAATATCATCCATAAATTGCATAAAATCCTTGTCTTTGAAGTAACATAAATAAATCATCAAACAAATAATGTTCAAGAAATACAAACAAATACTGGCAAAAACAATTAAATTCGCACAACTCACCTTTAGCAAATAATTTGCAATTCAATCTGCAAAGAGACAAACAAAAAAGATTCATTAGTCAAAAAATATACATACAAGACATTGACTTGAGCAGCATGGTATAGCAAAGAAGAACAAAAAATAAATTGCCAATAAAAGCAAGAACCCACACGTGTGCACAGATGGGCCAAACACGTAACTTAATATAGAAACAATTAATCATACAAAATAGAATCAACAGAAGACAAAGTAGAAAATAAAAAAGAAGAAAAATAAAATCAAAATCAATTATTTTCAGAACAACAAAATTCAATGCATATTATATGCAAAGAAAAAAATAAAAAAGTAAGCAAAAACATGAAATTTACTTGTTTGATTACACAGAATACTGGCAGGAACAAATAAAGTGTTTCCTGCAGTACGTTCGACAGCGAAGAAACCGAAGAGGTAGCCAGCCATCATAGCAAATCATGCTTCAACATACCACCACTGGCTGGCTTCTTTGCACAATTTGCTCGCACACCGGACATTTCATAAATTGTCCATTAAGTGGTTGGTTAGCTGGTGTAACCGTGAGCTGTCAGGTATTTTATGAGCTTTTATGTCAATAGGAAATTCTTTTTGTTTTCATTCAAGCTTATAATTCTCACACCGCCAAGCGATCATCGGCGTTTGTTTTGGCTTACTTGTTGTTGGTATGTAGTAAAGACATAAGGTAGGAGAATTTTTGTTGGTCTTATTTGATTTAGTGTGGACTAGTGACAGTTTTTGGTAGTGATTTATTGGCAGGATTACAAAAAATACCAAGCGGCAATGGGGCCTGAAGTTTTATTCAAAACTACTATTAGCTAAAATAACCTTAACCTAGGAGAACGGTAACTTTCGATAGTTGAACGATAATTTTTTCGATATGTTTTCGATAATTTCCTGATTTATTTAACGATAGTTTTTTACAAAAATTCATTGATAGCAATTTTATTGTACAATTTTACGACAATTTTTTCGATTATTTCACGAGAACTTTTTTGACAACTTTTTCCATAATTTTACGATAGTTTTTCGATAGTTTTGCGATAGTTTTTCAATAGTTTTACGATAATATTTCGATAGTTTTTCGATAGTTCGTATTGTTAACTTTTCAATAAATTTTTCGTTATTTATTTTGATTGATTCCATTCTATTACAAGTGCGTTCCATATTTTTCCGGTCCATTTGCATTTTGTTCCATTCTCAGGCTATTCCTGTGGCTGTTCCATTTCCATTTAAATTTTTTTCAATTCCCATTTCTTTTCCTTTTCCAATTTACGGACTAAACTGACTGGCTGACCAATAACTTTTATAAACACTTTCTCAAGCTCATTCCATTTACTTTCGTTTCCCTCTAACTGTGTCATATCCTTCAACACTTCTTTGCAGCGTATCCAAAAGTGGCACAATTTTAAATTGTCAATCCCATTCTAAACCAAACATAAACCGACAAATACAAGCTTTAACACAGCCACAATAACGTCTAACCAATAACGTAGTTAAGGATAAAGGACTCTATTAAGGATATTGTCATAAAATGAGATTGTTTATTATTTTTTCTTATCGGTTACAGGATACTCCTACCATAGTTCGTGGAAAACTTGTTCAGACTTGTTTGCACAAAAAGTAATAATAATAATAAAGGAGAACAGGATATTTTCTTCACTTCGTTAGTGGGAAAAGTGTAAAACGGATATGCTCAATTGTAAGCGTGTTCGTTGGTGTAGCAGAAAACAAAAACTTTAAGTAGCTATAAATTTATGCAAATTTTATTCTTAGAAAAACAACAAAGAAGGAAAGGGCGAAATAAGTGAAAATCGCGCGAGTTTTGCCATAGATTCTTGTGTTTTTAATAATTTTATGGAAAATTTCTTGCGGGCGTGTAAAAAGTTTAACGAACCACAGTAACAAACACGAAACACGCATTTGGCTAATTTAAATTACTGCAAAATGAACACGTGACACAAGGTGGATGGTGGGTCATGGTTTTACAGTAATTTAAGCTCAAGTTCACAGGAAAAGGGATTTCACTTCATTTGAGTATAATATTTTCTAAAGATAAGTGAATTGAATTGAAACATTACAATGTTCTACCAATGAACCCTAATGTAATAAAATTACTTAGTAAAAATTCGCATAAAAGTCTATTAAAAAATTATGCTAGGCCGTAAAAGTGTAGGGATTATTAAATTATGCGAAACGTCGTGTACCCTCCACATTCAATTAAAAGCAGAAGAAAAAGGAAAAAAATTAATAAAACAAAACGCAAAAAAAAAATACTTCATTGGCGTGTGGGGAAAATCGTTAAATTAATATCGCAGGCGTTGATTTTTTCTCTTTTAGTTTTTTGTTTCCAAATGAACATTTGCATTTATGATAATTTAATGCGCATTAAAATTCCATTCCTTTCCCTAGTACGTTATGCAAATGGTGTGCATAGCAAAGATTTAACAACATTTGAGTTTACTCATTTTTAATCGTTTATGTTAAGGGCAGGCGAGGCAGCACAGGAAATCAGAATTGAATTTGAACTGAGGAATGAATAAAAACGTTTATGAGTAGGAAATTTCATGTAAAGAGGACAGACTGCAATGGGGCAGTTGTGAATAAAGTATTTTATTCGACTAGATTCTAATTTTGATGTTAAACCATATACGTTTTTAGAGACCATTCTCCCTGTGAGTCAACCTTTATTTGGTATCGAAATGAAGCGCATTTTTATAGTGCAATAAAAGCAAGTTTACAATGCAGCTGTCATCTATAAACAATAACATTTTCACTAAATAGGGATTAGTGAATAACATTTAATCGTTTCAACAATAAATACACAAACCCATTGAATGACTTTCGCCCATTATCGTTTTTCAGCGATTTGTAAAAATAATTTCCACAACGAGCAAACAATAGAGTGTAGAACAATGTACTCGGTACATAATTACATTGTATTTTATCAGCTGTTTCCAATATTAATAAACAATTACACAGAAGAAAGCAAGAACAAAAATAACAATAATAACAAATAAACGAAAAATAATCACTGGCTGGCTGTTTTATCAGCTGTGATACGTTCGTGCCTGTATGAAATTGTAAATATCAATAATAATATTAAAAACAATAAATGTTCTTAAGTTTATTTTTTTTTCCTCCACACTCGGTGTCGCATGAAGGTAAATTACGCTCAAATTTCACCTTCAGTTGACTAATGAAACATAAACTGCACATCGCTTTGTCGTTTGCATGATTCAACTGGCAATTTTAGTTTTCGTTTTTTTTCCATTGTTTAGAAATCCTTGAAATTCTTTTCTATACAGATTTTTACTCATTGTGAAAAAAAAAGATTTCGTTATGTTCATTTGATAAAAAAAATTGAAATTTTTTGCCACAATTACTTCGTTGTATGTAATTGCAATTGTAGAATTCTTTATTGAGTTTTTTTTTTTCGTGTAATTGCAAAAATAATTTGATAAAAACTACTGAAGGTTGCTGCTTGAGATGTGGCTAGAAAAGTGTATGTGGTTTTCATATAAGTTGATTTCAAATCACAATTAAACAACTTCCTGAAGACGCATATGGAAGGCTTTTGAAATATTATTGAGAAAAAGCTTGAGCTTATACTATATGACGTCTCTAAACCAGCTTAGAACTGGTTATCTACACGGAGAGAAATTTTGGCTCATGATTTACGATTATGGAGTCCATAAAATTATTGTTACTTAATTACTAACTATAATCATTAATTGTGAATATTAGTCAAAAATTATGCAAATTCGTACATAAACTATATGGATTGTGAATACATTATGATAAGGGTTTATGAATTTCGTGATTTATTTTATTATTCTTGAAGAATAATTGATGATTAACTAAGTCATGAAACTGCACGTGTTATCATGAATTATGAGTAACTGGGTTGATTGTCATGAATTGCTGAGCAATATGCAATACATTTAGACGCTTTTACAATAATGCCAGGGTAGCCGAATCGGTTAGACGTCCGGACTGGAGAGGATGATGTCGGTTCGAATTCCGAAAAAACTGAATTTGTGCAAAAGTTATTACAAATTATTCTAAGCAAGTTGGCAAATAAAAAAAAAAAATTAAACAAATAATTAAGTAAAAAATTAGCAAAAAAAAAAATTTTTTTTAATTGTAAATATATGCTGAAATTATTATTACGAATGATTCATTTATTCTCATTTAAGCCTAAAATTATGAATTTTTAATCATAATTTATGATTTTTGTTTGCACAATTTATTCCATCTTGTCATTGATTATGTCAAAAGGGAAAATCATAATTCATGTTTAAGTGGAACAAATCAAGCAAACACAAATCACAAACTATGATTTTCACTTTTAACAGTTCTTATGATTAAGAATTCTTGATTATTGACTTCTAATTAATGGATCAATATCGTGACTAATTTTTACTTAATTGATTCAGCAAGCATTTCCCTCCGTGTACACAATAATGATTATAGACCAAAGTGTGGCTAGAATAGATACTTTTTGCAGGTCTTTGTTTAATTTTCCAACATAATTTTTATAAATTTTAGTATTTTTGTGGACTTGTGTTTCATTTTTCTTCCACTAATTTTCCAGGAAAATGGATGAGTCTTTTTCATTGTAATTACTTGGTATTCGCAATGGATAGGCTTAGACGTTTCTGTCGCGGTTTCAAAGTGTCTACAACTACTTCGGATAGTGGCATTTCCTTTACGTGATATGGAAGGGAATAGTGCAAGGTGACAAGTGCTACGGAAAATAGTAAATGTTGGCCGGTTGCATTGATGTGGAAAACATACGTGATCATATCAAACACCCACTTCCCAAATTTGTTATTTTTGTTGCAGATAATTTTAGAGTAAAATAATTGTATAAATTCAGGAAGCATCTTTATCAGCTAAATTGTTAATTTTCACGGCACAAATTTTTGAATAAGAAAATTACATTTCTCTACAGTTAGTATTGCACCAACTCTAATAGAAACATGACACTGTGCAGAGGTAAGATTTGTGGAGCTTGGGTTATTTCTTTGACCTTCTCGAACTAGGTTTATACATATGTCTCCTTATCTGTGGCTGGCAAAGTTTTTATCTTCTCAATTGCATATAACTTCATCAATATTGGTATCCACAAAATTGTTTAGGGCCAATCTTTTGACTAAGCAATTTGCACTTTTAATTCCATCGCTTTCCTTTATGATACGGTAGCCAACTAAGTTTTAATGTTGCATCTATTGAGTTTAGAGCTTCGATGCTCCACATAAACTCGAAGAGCTTCAAGTGCCACTTGACTGTCGGAAGAAGATGTAAGAGAAATTTCCCTTGGATAGATATGGCTTTCTGTTTTTTAAAATCAGAAATTCTTGTTCCGGCTTCGTCATTTTCAAATTTCAGCTTTTAGTTTTAGTTAGAAGCTGGTTGTATATTGTTTGCACTGTTCGTAGGACAACTGAGTTAGTATCACAATATTGCTTGATCCATAAATAAAAAGGCATAATTTTAAAGGTCTTAAATAGCAATTTATGGATTTCATATTCAGCCTAGATACTATGAGTAGAAATTGTTCAATCATAATTTTTTTATTAATGTATAAAAACTATGAAAATAGCTTATAATTTGTAGGGAGAAGCCCTTTTCTAAAGTAATTCCCTTCCATTACACAATTTAGTAAAATGATGCATGCTCTTTGGTATCATTACCAAGTTCGTTTACTCTAACTTGAAAACGATATGAACCCAACTATTAACTTTTAAGTGCCTTGTACACACCTGTATTTCGAGGCACTTTTCTTTCAATTCTATACACAAACAGATCACATGCATTTCAACACAATTTGCCTTTCAATCGACCGGCTTGGTTCAACCATCCCCTCCCCCCACTAAAACAACTTAGATTAACCATTCCCTATACTGACCATAAATATTAAAATATTTTTTTTTCTTAAATAATTATAATAAAAAATAACAACCCGAAGTGGTGCTGCTTTTTTGATTAATGATGCCGCTACTGTTGACGTGCTTCTTTCTATAGATTTTCTTCTCGTTTCAGTTTGTTGCTGTTGTTGTTGTTATTGTTGTTGGTTTGCCTTCTTTTTTTTCGTTTTTTTTGCTCTCTTCTCTAATTTATTTGATTTCATGTTCAGCTTAATTTGGTCGCATGAATACCCAAACGGACTTCAGGCAATAATGCGGAATTGTGGCTTTCAACTTTTGCTGGCGATTGCTGCTGTTTGTTGTTGTTGTGGTTGTTCGCTGGCTTTTGTTTTAGCTTTAATTTTCTGAACTTAATAGTTTTTAAGTGGTCAGTCAGTAGTGGTAGTAGGTAACTATAAATGGCTGGGGTTCGGTATGGCTTGGTTCAATGCTATTAAACTCATTTATCTCTAAGAACCTAGGTCTGAGCGCTTGAAATGGAAACTGAAGCTGGCGGCTTAGATCTTGGCTGAATGTAATTTTCTTTTAGTTCTGCTTGCTGGTTGCTAGTGTGTGTGTGTGTAATTTTTAAATTAATGCTTTTATAGTCTGTGTTTACCTTTCGGCGGTAATGGAGTGGCTTGAATGTGGTAGGATGCAGCATGCTGCATGACGTGGCCAGGATAGAGACTCTGCGGCTTGAACATTTGTCGTGATATGGTCTGGCTACTTACTTTTTTTCGATTCTTATATTTTTTCTTGTTTTTTTCTCTCCTTAAATTCTAGCTTCAAGGTATCACAGAATTTAAAGTCTAATTGATTAGTAATGTTAATAGAAGCTGACGCCAAGGTTAAATGAAATGAAAACGATGATGATGAATGGCTTGACGATTTGAAAAAGGCAATTTACTAATTCGATTTGGAGATTAAAAAAATTCACAAAATTTAAATTTAAATTAAATTTTAAAATTAAGAATTTTTTTTATGGAAAAATTATAAAAAATTTTATTTAGTTTCACACTTTGTCTAAGAGCAAAAATATAAATTTTTAAAAACTTTTTTTTTTGTTCGTTTTTTTTACGTTTATTTTTTTTGCACAACTTTTTTCGCATTAAGGTGTAAAAACTGCCTGCCCTGTTGTTGAAAATCTGTTTTGAAGTGCTTTTTCTACTTAAACCACTCCAGTCGCAGCCGCATTATTTGCTCAATGTCACTTCAAGAAAATAATGCAGCATTAGCTGCAGTTAAGGAGTGAACAAAAAATACCGCACCTCGCTTTTGACCAGTTTAAGCGTCTAACAGCAACAACAACAATTGTCCATGACAAGTCATTTTCGACCAGTTTTTCCACAATGGCTAGTTTTATTTTATTTTATTTGGTTTCGTTTGCTGGTTGGTATTTTTGTTGTTGTTATTGTTTTTTTTTTTGGAAATACATCAAACAAAGCAACACCTTTTTGTGACTACTGCCGCTTCAATGGCCGCTGCAAATGCTTTAAGCTGCTCTAGTGTGGCGTAACTGCTTGCTTTTTTCCGTTTGCTCTTCAGTTGTTATTGTTTGTTCGGATGACTTCAATGCAATCCATTCAGCATGCATAAAAATAAGTACTGCACAGGCCGAACGAAGCATTACAAAATGTTGGTAATTATAAGTGCTTTTAAATAAATTACAATTCCAGTACACTGAGGGGAAATGATAGGTAAATGCTAAATAATAGCGAAAGACGTTGAGAAATAATTAATAAAACTCGATGAAAATGTTTAGAGAGCTTCCAGGCAAAGACAAAGAACTAAATTATTCTTCAAAGATTTACTTAAGCTCTTCTCTCTCTGAAACCATCCATATTCACCTGCATGTGTGTCTGAAGCTGAGCTACTTTATATTCGAAACTGAAAGGCAAAGTATTTAATATTCAAAATGTGTGGCCCAGATCGCATACGAAACTAAACAAAAACCTGCACACGCACGCCCATAAGCACCAAGTGGATGAGTGCTGGACACTCTGCGTTGTGGTCATATGAATGCGGCTTCTGCTGATTGAATGACAACAAAGAAAACTAAATTATGACAATGTCGCATTGAGTTGAGTGAGTTGTCAGCGTGGCAAACTACTGTATAAGCTTAGGCACTAAGCGAGCGACAGACTGTATTTGGAAGGCTCAGACAGTTTTGGTGGCACACAGAATGCATTAAAGATGCGAGGCATAAATGGATAATAAAACAAAGATAGACAATTTATTTCGAATCTAATAGTAATTAAATGAAATTATACACATAAAATAATTAAGCAATTTGAATATGAAGTATAAATATTTAATATTCATATTTACAGTAGGCGTTATCAGACTCAACTGTTATTAGCACTTCTTGCTATAGGGAATTAGTGAATTCTGAAAATATTTGCTGACGCGCGATAAAATGTTACGAAATGTGTGTGCTTTCCCAGGCCACTTTGAACCTTCACCATCATCATCATCATCACAACTCAACGAAAACATCACATCATCCGCGAAACATGAGCGAAGATTTCGGAAAGTGGCTTATCTAAATGCTCGTTAATATTTCGAAATGACAAGCAAACCACGAACGAACGAGCGAAGGAATGAGCAAAAGCGATTGTACAATTTTCACTCGGCGCTGATAAACTTGGCATCTGCAACACTTGCGGCAAATGCGTCATAAGCTTTTGTTAAACCAACAAATGGTTTTTGTTATATTTTATATGTGCTTTTGTTCATGTTCTTGTTCGGCCTTTTGTTTTTTTTTTTTTTCATTCATTCTTATTATTTTAACTGATATGAGATTACAAATCCATAATAACGCTGACATGCCCAGTAAAGAACATCAAAAAATAATAAAAAAAAAAATTAAAAGTCATGAAGTAAAATAAAATAAAAGAAGTTCACTGGAAATTCATCAGCAAAGTCAACAAGGAAATGAATAAAAAAAAAATGTAAACAAAAAAAAATTCGCAATTTTTTATTGCAATTTTTTTTGTTTATGAAACAAAAAGAATATTTCGTGAAAAGCTGTAAAAACAATATAAAACGCACTTATCTAAAAAGGCATGTCAGCTGCGATTGTAAAGTGTAAAGCCACCACAGCGAGCCGCACACCAGAAGTGTTGAAGAGGATTGACTCGAAATTGCCGCAACTGCGCAAAGATTCTGTGTTGAAATGCAAAGTACATTCATTGCTGGCAGTTCAAAGAGCTCATAAAAATGCGCTTGTTGTTGGCTGTATTTTTCAGCTTTTTTTTCCTGGTTTCATGATGATTCTGTTTTATTATACAATTTTTATGTAAGAATTGCGTGTGGCTGAGATAAACAAAATGGAACTTTTTTTTTGGTGAGCACTTTATTTTGCAATGAAATTGTGAACAGTTGCGTTTAGGATGGTTTTATACGCTGATTTGAATAATTTTGAGTGTAAATTGTACTAAAGGGCTCAGCTGTTAAGATCTTGGTAATCATTTTCATCACCAGGGCAGCTCTGTCATACTTGGTAGCTGTTTAAAAAAAAACAACAAAGTAAAGTTGGCAAAAAAAAATAAAAGTTGCCCAAAGGATGAAATAAAAAAAAGCTCAAATAAAAAAATTTAAAATTGTCAAAAAAAATATTAGCAAAATATGAATAAAAAATTTAAATAATAATAAAAAGCTTGTCTCCGTAAAAAATCTCAACAAAATTTATATCGATTTTTCCCCTATTGCAATTTTTTGGCATGTATGTATGTAGCTGCGAACAAAGGGTCCAAAACATACATGAAATCATGCCGCGACCGATTTCATGTTGAACTGAAGTTACTGAGCAGTAAATGTAATAAAAAGTAAGGGAGGGGTTGTCCATAAACCACGTAACGCCATGTTAGGTGGAAGCGGCTAATAAAATGTCTACTTGACGTTACATGCAGGAGGGGAGGAGCCTCATCATCTTGTTACGTAACTTTTCCTATTTCTTCTATTTCTTATTCATTCTAAAGACTTCAATTTCGTTCTAGACGATTTTAATTCGAAATTTAAGAATATTAAATGTTACGTAACGCAGTCCATTTGTCTAAGTAAAGGTGGAAAGAGGGGGTAAAATAAAAAAAAAATGCGTTACATGGTAAGTAAACCGGCTGCAACCTTTTGCGAATAATTCGACCAAAAGCTAATGTCCTGACCAGATTTTAGATGAAAATTTGTATGAAACTTTTTACAATCTTTCATTGATTCGTAGATTGCAACCGTTTGTTCTCCTTTAACTATTTTCTGCCATTATGCTCTCAAAGTTTTACTTTACTCGTTCCAGTCACCCGCCCACAACCACCTCATCATTAATGGATTTTCCAGTTTGGCTTACAAAAAGAAATCAATTTGGTGTGTGGCGCTCAGCAGCGACAAAATATTGTGCAAAACATTCAAATACGATTTGCGCCTCAAAAAGCATCACTTATGAGCCTCAAATAAATGCGGGCATGTTTATTGTTAGAGAGGCAGTAAAACAGCCTTTAGAGCACTTCCAAAAACAAAATTTTGTGCGTGGACGGATTTTTTTTAGTTTTTAGCTTTTCAACTGGATTATTTTCATTCAGCTTTTTTTTTTTTGAGTGAGTGAGTGAATGAATGAACCACTGAATGAATGCATGAAATTGTGCAAGGCGCGTTTGCATTATGCGATTTAGTAAATTGGATTTTTTTTAGCACATGCCGCTTTTGAATGCATTTGTGTGGCTCATTTTGACACACATTTTAATGCTGCAAAATGCCGTACATAAGTGGGAGAAAATATGTGGTTTTGTCAAAGGAAAGTGTGAGTGAGTGAGTGAGTGAGTGAGTTTGACTTACATATAAAAAAAAATAAAACAAAAAGGGTTTTCATGAAGCCCAATGTAAAACTCTGAAGGAGAAAAGTTGAAAATGAAAATATTTCCCAACCAAAAAAAAATCCTTGAAAGCAAACATTCTGAAAATTGTACGCTCTACTGATTTGCTAGGTTTGCTCTTTTGATATTTTACTCTGTTGCACAGGGCCTCGTTGAAATCCTTTTTGTTTTACTTTTTTTTTTTGAAAAGCTTAAAGAGGGACGACCCCAAACTCGTTCAACATTTGAAGTATAAAATGCAGTCCAAACTATCATCCAATTAACGAGAAATTAACTTTTATTGTTTTATTTCCGCATAATAAAGCTATTTTTCGACCAAAATATATCAACTCATTAATCACGAACAAAAAAAAAAACATTTTCCACCGATAAGCAATCAATCACAAGCCACGAATTTGTTACTTGTAAAGGCAACTGGCATTTTTAACTGAGATAATAACCACCACGACAACCGACAAACCAACAACGAAAACGATAAATATTTTGAAGAAAAGGTCATCTGAAATTTGGTTTTTAGTGGAAATGTCAAAATGTGAGTTTGTTTTGTAATTCTCTTGAGTAAACAAAAGATAACAACATATTTATGTTATCAAAGTAGGTAATATGTAAACAAAAATGTTGGTTGAAGGCTTATCAAGATATGATAGTTTTTGAACTTAAATTAAATACAACCAAAAAAGGCTAAAATTTATAAATTTTTATTAAAAGAAATTTGAATTCTTCAGTTATTCTATTTTCAGAATGTTTGACCACACTCCCTATTAATTTAAATATATTTTTTCAATGTTAATTGTTATTAATTTTTTAAAATGTCATTTAATTGTATATTTTTGAATGATCTATATTATACAATTCCTATGTCTGTGGTGGGAGGTGAATGTCCATCCAGCGGATTTTTTCATTACCCTCGATAAGAAAGAAGGTTGAAATTTGGTACGAGGCTTCATGAGGCGGGACTAATGATGAGAAAAATCTCAAACTAGGAAAAGTGGGCATGGTTTCCGCCCCTTTGATTAATCTAGCTAGTACAAAATATATTATTTGAATAAGGGATTGTCAGGTAGGTTGGGACACGCTACATATTCTTGAAGCTTAAATTGTTTATTTTTACGTACTAAATTTTTATTGAATGCCATATAAGCATTACATTGTAGCTTGAGGTACAAAAAAAGCATGAATACATCTCTGGCACAAGATAAAAATGTTAAAAAATGCCCGGGAAATGTCCGAGTTTCATGAAAAGTTTCCAAGTCTCATATAAATCAATTTACCTACTTCTGCACACCCACTCGCAATTTTTGTAAACTTTTTTTGATGAGAGATGATAGTGTTGTATACCGAATAGTCATTGGTCTGACGATGGCATACTTATGAAGGTGGCTACTTATCAAGTTTTCACCCTAAATTGGACTTAGTAAAATTTCACTTAACGAAAACGAATTTTTTATTTCTCTTTCCACACTACCCCACACTCCTTTATTCAATTACAAACTTTCCTAAAATGAATCATCGACCACGAGGCACTAAATGAAATTATAAATATTTTAAATATTTCTTTTTTTTTTTGGTCTACAAAATACATTTTCTATGCCTACTCTGCGTTGTGGCGCTTATCAAAGTCACGAAATGCAATTTGTCAGTTTTAATATGATAAGGAAATGTTTCGTAATTCCTCAGTGAAGAAATTTGTTTATTTTTTGTATTTATTTTGTTCCTATCAATTTTCTATACATTTCTCGCCTCTATAATGTTTTGGGTGGTAAATTTTATTTTCAGTATTTTGATAGATTACACGAAATTTTTGTGAGGCCACAGAAAAAAAATCAAGTGAAAAAAATCCAAAAAAAGAAAGTGTGACAAATGCACTATTCCACTAATGCATGTTGATAAGAAACAAATAAATTTATGACAATGGGGGAATTTTATTTCTTCTTAAATAAGCATTAAGAAAGTAGAGGAATGTTGAACGGAAGTTGTGTATGGGTCATTTTGTAAAAGTATTTTTGAAAATGTTTATCGAATATGCGAATGTGTTCACTTCAAGTTCGCCTGCCTTAAGTGTTGGCCTGTCACTCCTAAATGAGTGTTTTCCTGGTGGGACTTGTTTTTTTTTATATGCAGACAACTAATGTCTAGAAAAAAGGAATGACAACTGCAGTGCTTACCTGCTTACCTTTTAATGGATTTTTACTTTCATCGCATAACTTTTAATTTCAATATTTTAAACATAAAAGCAAAAAAAGAATGACAAATGCAGCAATTTAAAAAGCGTTAAGCAATTAATTAACATCATTCGCATTATGTTTAGTTTTTTTTATTAAAAAAAAGCCCACTCATGTTTAGTCTATGAAAAGCATAATTACAAAAAAAAAAACCAACCTCAAAACTCAAGACTGAAGGCTTGTATGGAAAAAAGAATTGTTTATGAAACGCCTGCAATGCAGCATGACGAACATAGAAAAGCAACTCACTATGAATGAATACATGACTGACAGACCGACTTCACTGGATGATGTTGCTAATTCAACAATTATGATTAACAACAGCAATTGTTGCAACAACAGCAAAAAAGCAACTGCCACTAAAAAGAAACCAACAACCAGAAACAATAAAAAATTTCAACAAAAAAATATAATAATAATAAAAGCGCATGCAACTCGTAATGCAGTTGGCCATATCTATAAAAAAAAAGTTATGGTTGCTTATATTTTACATCCAAAAAAACAAATCTCAAGTTGCTTGGCGTAAATTACCACACCCATATGGAAAAGTGGCAGGAAAAAAATAAAACAACAAATGCATATAAACTCACACCCATGGCAAAGACAACAGCAACAAATTAAACAAACTACTGTTTTGAAATTCGTATACATATAGGAAAAAATACAAAAAATTGTAAAACAAATGCAACACAAAAGTTTTCAAAAACCAACTGCGGTCAAACTTCTGCAGTGAAACCACATTTGGATTTCTGCTTCTTCTGGTTTGACTGTTGTTGTTTCTGTTACTGTTTTCATTTTTATTTGACTTCTTTTTATGTTTTTTTAAATTTTATTTAAATGCTGAATTGGTTTCTTAAGACGTTAAACACGTGCGCCACCGCAGCTTGCAGCTTTGGGTGGTAAAAGTGGTCCCGAAGAAAAAAAAGCGGTTTGCTAGATGCCACAAGTTTGATAAAAAAAGCATTTTAATAAACTACTTTTGAAAATGAAAGGAAATCAGAAATCACCTCAAGTGGTTAATGAATGGTATGGCATAAACGAGACAAGATTTTTTCAATTGAACTAAATAAATTTTTGCTTTAAGTTGTTCTTAGAAGTCTAATTGGGAAAAGATTCATGATTCACTAAATACTCAGAAAATACGAAAACAATGTTTTTTTTTTGTGATTTGCATTTCAGCACTGGTAAATATTCTGTCTTCCATAGAAAATCCAACATCCGGTTAAATTTTATCTAGCCCTGGTCTCATGGAATCTCAATGTATGAAATTACCACTCTCCTGGTCACTGATGGCTTCAGGAAGTTGAGAGCAGACATGCTGCCAGACAAAAAAAGGAATTTAAAAAAAAACTTTGATTGGGCGATCCTCTATATACCCACAAAAAATACAATTCGTCCCAAACTTTCATAAATTTCAAAATCAAAATTCAAGGACATTAAATGCACAGACAAAAATCCGAAACTTTCGAAATCTCCAAACTATTAAATACTTTAGGTGGCGGCGAATGTGAAAAGTCATTTTATGGAAAATATCAAAGACAAAATGTGGTTGCCCTGATTGTGTTTCGGTTATAATTTTCAATTCATTACATTTCGATTTAGCAAGTACCGTTTTACGGGTATTGACAATTCAGTGTATTTGTGTACCCTGAGAAAAATAGCTATCTACTTTCAGTTGCTGCAGCATCCACACTCAGCCCACACAACAATCTTTGCCGTCACAACATCCGCCATTGATGTCGCAGCCTCTACTTTCTGATATCGCAACATCTACTCTCTGTTGCCACAACACCCAAATATAAAACAAATTTTAATATATTGGTAGCAGTTATAACAGCTGATGTGACAGCAGAAAGCCGATGCTGTATCAACCGAACGCACATGCTGCAACAACTGAAAGTAGATGTTCCAACAAGCGCAAACATTCGGTTGGTCACAAATCTGTTGGCACAACCGATTTGGTTTTCTGGGTGTAGAAGTGTACACAAATTCTTCAAACTTTTCTACATTTTTACTCTACCTCGAAACAATAGGACTATTCACAAAGTAGGCCCGGTAATTTTCCGACGAAACGATATCATATTGAAAATCATGGCGAAAATGTCGTCAAAACGATATCATGTCACTCCGTTTGTCTTATGTGATGCATATCCCGGCTGATGGGTAAAAGAGCACATTTGATTTTTACCCAAATGATGAGATAGTAAAAAGAAAATATTCTACATTGTATGTATACCGCTAATTTATAAATTTTATATTCTTGTGTAGTTTTAAACATTTTGGCATGGATAAATGGATACCATTGGATTTTTTAATTTTTGTTTATTTGGATTTATTAATGTTTTGGGGTGATTTGGGGACTTAGAAAGACTTAAAACCGCCCTAACCAAACCAAAAATTATCACAAAAATTAGTAAAAATTATGAGTTTTTCAACACAATATTGTTTTGCTGTAATTCTTATTTTCATCCAATCAAATTGGAGGCAATTTAAATGGCCCATAAACAAGTATCATAAGTACTTAAAGTATGTTGTAAACTACACCCAACGACTTTTTTTAAATCCATAAAGCCCAATTTTCACCACTAATTGAATTATTATACAAGTTGAAAAATATAGTGAAATGGTAAAATGGTAAAAGCCTGTAAATAACTTTGAACCAATTAATAAAAATGTTTTTTCCACCATTTTCTGCACAATTTTTTTTCCTTCTTTTGCCTGCACACATGAGCGCACTCAACGCTTTTCAATGCGCAAAAATCGAAAAAGTGCACCAAACCCAGCGAAGCATTAAGTAAATGTGCAGAATGCTGAAAATGCAGCAGCAGCACTATTCACTATTCACTCTCCGCTCATCCAGCAGCCACTAGTAAAATTCAATCAGAAATCATTTCTCTACGCACGCTCGCGGCCTTTGAATGCATATTTTTCTTTTGTAATTTACTGAGTAAAATAATACTTATTTTCATTAAATATATTTATTTTTACAACGTACTGCATTTAATCCATTAATTATGCTGTAAAAGCAGACGTTTTATGGGCAAATTAAAACAAATGTACTAGAAAATAAAAAAATTAATAAATTTAAACTCAACCAATAAATAAGTAAAAAAACCAAAGAAGAAATCTCTCATATGAGCGAAATATTGTATGTGAAAAATTACGCGCTCCAAAAAAAATTATTATGACATGCAATTTATTGTGTTGTCTTGTTGTTGTAGTGTATTTATTGGAAATACAAAATCAGTTCGGCTTCTTTTTTTGCGGGCCGTAAAAAAATAAACAAAAAATAAAATGCAGAAGAAAAAAATCCGAAAAGCTTAACAGCTGTTGGGGACGCTTTCACTTCCACGTTTTTATTATTCTCCTTTATATTTATTATATTTTTTTGCGAATATTTTTTTGTGCAGTTTAATGTTTTTTTTGGGTTTTCAATTTTATTGGCTCTTGTGTGGGATTTCATTTAGGTTTTGTATTTGGAGGGTATATGCTTTCTGGCGTCTTCTTCTTCGCTTCTTTTTTTTTTGTTTGCAATAACTTGCAATTGTATCGAAAAGTGGCCACTTTAGTTTATTGTGTGTGGTGCTTTGTGTGTGTATGTGTGTGGTTTTTGTTGCCCCGCAAAATTGTCTAAAATCATAATTCGCAAAAGGTGAAATGTTTGTTTTGTGCGAAATTTTTATTTGCCATAGTCGCACGATAGAAGTGCTCGAAGGCACTTAAAGGAGCTTTGCTAGGGGTATACTTTTCAAGTTGAAGAGAAATATAATTTTTAATGTTTAATTAAGTGTGATTTCCCATAAGCTATTTACTTTGGCATACGAACTTGAAGTACTCACTTATAGTGGAAAATATTTTCCTTCTTTATGATATTTATTTGGATTTTGATTTCTGTCCACACTTCCTTCCCACATAAGGGCACTGAAGTGGCGGTTTCACTTTCAAAAAACTTTTGCAAATATTTATATATGAAAATACACTGTAAAAAAACCCAAGTGAAATTGTAATTGTGATACTCATACAATTGAGTAGTTACAGAAACGGAAGTTCCCGTCATTTCACTTGTGACTATAATCAATCATTTAATATGATTTTTATCTCAGTGCACTCCTTTAAATACACCCTTTCAAAAACCAGAGTTAAATTCACTACTCCGCATAAAATTATATATTTTGTAAATATTTACGTATTGCAGCAGGGAATCAGCAACAGCAGCGAAAACAAAAAGCAAATGTATAATTTTGTTGTTGTAATTAATCTGCAAGCTTAAAGAAATCGACCCCTCATGCTTTGGCTGCGAAAAAAAAGTAATAGGTACCCACATAAACGACTACGAATGAGGCATTTAAGACCAACTCCTCGCTGCTGCTGGCCAGCTACTCACTTTATCAATGCTTTTTTTTTAATTTTCTGTTTACATTTCAGACTCAAGTAACACTTTCGTTTTTGGTGATGAATTTTTTCGCCATAGTGTATGGTTTGCAATAAATCGTCATTGTATGCTCATATACAGGAGAAATATGAGTTTCTTTTAATTATTTTTTTTTTGTATTTATATTTTTGGTATTTTGTTTATTTGTAGTAGTTGGGGTTTTTCCTCTTTGGTACGATATGTGATAGCATATTGAAATAAATCAAAATATTGACATCCTGTGCAAGAAGGCGCATAACTATGCGTTAGGAGTTGGATCGAAAATAAATAAATATTCAATAAATTCAAAAAATTATACTGATCTACAGCCGAAATAATTATGGGATGAGGATTGTGTCTTAATAGTGAATCGGTGCTTATGAAATTTCAAACTGCTCACTTAGAAAACCAAATAGGTTGTTACAATAACTTTTTCCTCAAATGTATTTTACCGGTTGTTGTAACATCCACTTTCAGCTGTTCCAATATATACATTCAGTTGAGGCAACATCTACTCTCTGTTGTCAGAACATCTATTTGCAGCCATTAATTTAAATTTATTGGTAGTTGTTACAAAAAAGTAGATGTTGCGACAGCAGAGAATAGATATTGCCTCAACTGAATGTATATCGTCAGCAGTATCACGAACTGGCGTAACTTAGGAAATTTCCATTCCAAGTATCTCCAATACATTTAGCAATAAGTTAATTCAGTACTGCAAACGAGTAAGTTACTTCAATCGTGATACCACCCACAGTAAGTTTCAACAACGGAAAGTAGATGTTGCCTCAACTGAATGTTTATATTGGAACAACTGAAAGTAGACAACCGATGAAATTCATTTAAGCAAAAATCTGTTGTCACAACAAGTTTTGTTGTGTGAGAGCTTGTATCGAATTCAGTTCAAAAGTTAAAGTTCCAAAAAATAATTTCATTGTGATCCACAACGGCTAATGGAATACTTGACAAAATTCAGTATCTTAAAATGTCTTTAAAGTATATCAATAACGCCCCTCAAATACGCCAAAAACCTTGTAACACAATCCACAGCTTATAACAAGGAATATCACGGCTACACTTCAGTTCTAAACATGCACACAAAGCCAAATCAGATTAAGTATCGCTTTTAAAGAAAAGGGAGTAGGTGTAAGTAGTTTTACAAGAAAAAGCTAAACAAGAACATGTTCAGGCGATAAAGAAAAAAATAAAGAAAGAAAAAAAAAAGTGTAGCAAGAGTAGAAAAATTGCATTTTGAACCAGTTCGCTGTGATGTGGTGTGGTGTGTCTGAAACGACAATTTTGCGGTAGGCGAAACGTCCGCAGCAGCAGCAGCAGCAAAAAAGCTGGACGACCACTTTTTCTACTTCCAAAGAATCAAAGCCAAAAACGCTTGCAACACACGGGGCAAATTCAAAACGAGCGTAATGATAAAGTGGACAGCATACAAGTACATGCGAGACAAGGCGAGACGAGTTTATACTGTGGCACATAACATGGGGCTAGGGGGAAAATAGCCACCACACCAGCACACCACCACACCACAAATAAAGTAGTAAAATATTCACTCAACCGATAAAAAGTTAGAAAAACTGCATTACAGCCAACCAGTTAGTCGGAAAGGCCAGAGGAAAAAGTGGACTTTAGAATTTTTCGTTGACTTTGGAAACCGGTTGGAATGAAGTCGAAGAAAATGAAGAGGAAGCGAAAAGAAGTGGCTTCTAGTCGTCGCCCGTTTAAGAAGGCTGAAGTATTGCTTGGGCAGCAACAACGGCAGCGGCAGCAGCCTACCTACCCGCAAGTACTAAGGAGGATGTCGAAAGACAAGCCACAAACTAAAGTTTTAAGTACACGAAAAAAGAGGGGAGCCAAAGCCCGTGTTTGAAGCCACTCATGAGTTGGGGCTGCAGGCAAACTTGTACCAAGTTTCAAGACTGGAGACTCACGTCTTCTGTGGATTTTTGTTTTCCTTCTTTTTTCTTATTTAGTTTTTTTTTTGCATTTAAGCATCATTTTTCATTTTTCATACTTGACTGCCTGACTATGGCAGTGGGCAGAGGGGCTCTTGGGAGCAAAGATTTCGTACGAATGCGAAGCACTTAAAGGAAGCAGTTAAAAAACTAAAAAATTAAAAACAAAAATAAAAAATAAAATATCAAGAAACCAGTTTGCACTCAGTCACAGCTGTTGTCTCGAACTTTTCTGCTCTCTGTCATCATTGTTTTACGCTTTTTTCTTCTTTTTTTAGCTGCTGTTTTGGCCCGTAATTTAATATTCTTTCGCATGGATTTGGAGTATCGATGCACTCTTTTCTGACCCAAAAACCATTTTTTTCCTTTGTCTTTTGTGGCGGATTTATTTGAAGGTAGTTTTTGTGTGCCAGCCAAATTTTAAGCAGTAAAGTTTTGGGATTATAATAAAGTGAGAAAATTGCAGTTAAAAAAATGTTGGGTTAAAACTGACACCAGTTGATGTTTTGAAATTTAAGAATTTTAGAGTCTCTTAGAGCATTGGAGTATTCATTAAAATCATTCTAGAGCTTTAAAGCATTCAAATTCTACAACAGCTATCGGTCGTATCGATCAAAGCTCTTTTTACCCGCGGGTATAAGCCTGATGACTCACAGGTTAATAACACACAAAATGTAAAGCAATGGGGATGTAAGAAACCAATAAGCTTTAATAACAGCTTTAAATAAGTCCTCATAGCTTTAAATTACAGGCACTTGTTCATAGACACTTGAACTGAAAGAATTGAAGCAATTCCATTGTCTTTGAATAAATGCCTGTAAGCTTAGGAGCTTTAAAGCTATGAGGACTTATTTGTTGCTTACACCCGGCGATAGCTTTAAGTTCGTTGTGTCTTAACTCTGAGCAATGTTCATCATTTTACCCGCGGGTAAAAAGAGCTTTGATCGATCCGAGCAATAATTTTTGTAGAATTTCAAAGCTTTAAAGTCTTCGAATTCCTCACGTTCATGTCCCAAGCGAAGTATAGTTAGTGAGTGTCAGTAAAGACACTTTGAATCGTTTGATAGAAATTTCTTTCAGTGCCTCCTTTCCAGAACTTGTTAGCATTTTCCTCGAATTTTGGCGGCCTTATTATTTATTTTTTGCTGCCTGAATGAATGGTTCATTGTTTTTGCGGTTGGCTCCTTTTTCGGACAGACAAAGGAAACCGCAAACTAAAATTCGAGAAACGGTAAATGTGCCGATGGAGGACTTTTGAGTGTTGACAGGAAATGTGATGAAATTCGGTTTTTTTTAGGTTAAAGCAAAGTTATATTTTTTAAAGTTAGGCATGCTTGAATGAGTTCATACATTTCCTTTTAACTTTTTTTATAAATATTTTAATATTAAGTAGGTATATATGTATATTATGTATATCAAAAACGAATTTTGTGTGGAATTTCATTAAAACCCCCCCCAAAAAAAACAAGTTTTTCATGCATTTCACCAATTTAAAGTTAAAACCTTTTTCAGTTACACTCACACAAATGAGGGGGAAAAATGATAATGCAACTTACTTACATAAACGTGATTTAAAGTTGACATTATTCGCTTGTCGTTTTTTTCGCTCAACGCCTGAAAGGCAAGCGTGAAAGTTGCATTCAAGTGAAAAAAATTAAAAAATCAACCGAAAAAAATGTCGAAAAATCGGAAATGCATGAAATAAATTACAAAGCAACGAAATGAAGTGAGTGAGTGAGCAGAAGTGTTTATGAAAAAGTGAAAAGCCCCACAGTAACAACAATAAATTACAATTGATTCATAATTCATAAAAGAAATGCAAGCAACCACTACTGACTGCGCCCTTTTATTAATCAGTCTCCAAAGTCATTGCCCACACTGGAATCAAGTGTGGGAAATTTCAATATTAACTTGGGAAAGAATAACAGCCGAGCGGCCCTCCTCGGCATCGTCATTCAGTAATTAATTCCATGAAATTGTAAATTAAGCAAGTTTTTTCTTCGTTACTCTTGTCTTTTCGTTAATTCCATTAATTCTGATGTTCAAAATTTTCAAATAAACTAAAATTGATTACTTCATTTGTAGGTCAGCGACGATGCCATGCAGTGATTCTGTTGTTGGCTGATGATGATGCGCGTGTTCTTCCACTTCTTCGTGGTCGTATCGCGCGCATCGTCAACTTCATTGACGCGGCAGCCCACGTCGTCTGTGAATTTAACATTTTTTTTCTACGCAATTAAGGCAACAACTGTCAATTACAGCCAACTAACAGCTGACGTACCTAATTAAATGTAAAGAGGTACAAATATAAATTTTACCAATGTCTTGTGTCTGTCTATCAAATTTATTGCAAAATGTCTAGAGAATTGAGTAATTTTTTAATAAAGAAATACGCTCAGACAATTCAGAACTTATTATATTAAATTAGTTTGTAATAAATACAATTAAATGCAATTACCTCCATAATTGTAACATCATTTCGTTATGCACTTGCCACCCAAACCAGCCGGTTTGCAATTAACATTTTTCTTTCATTTTAATTATTCATATGTGATAATTATGCAACTGGTTACTAATTTGTTAAAAATGCATAACTATTACGAAATTGCTAAGCAAATTGTGGCGTGGGCTTAAGATCTCTTTAATGAGTGAGTATTATTTAGTTTAACATAGTTAACAATTAACAAGGTGACACAGTAGGGTTTAACAAAATACCAAGGTTGGATTTGTTGTGTTGGAGAGGAAAATGTTTATTTTTGGAATTTTGTAGAATATGATATGAATATGATATGAATATGATATGAATATGATATGAATATGATATGAATATGATATGAATATGATATGAATATGATATGAATATGATATGAATATGATATGAATATGATATGAATATGATATGAATATGATATGAAATTAATAATTTTTCTATATATTCTATCTTTTAAAATGCTTCTCCTCCAAAACTAATTTCACAATTAAATCTCTTTCAATGTCAAAAGTGTTTTTTGCAGTGCTGAGATTTGTAGTCCAATTTAAGAAATCTCAACACAACGACACCGGATTTTCCCACATGATAAACGAAAGAAAAAATATACTCAACAACTGTATACACGCCTCCACATTTCCTTCCACAGAGCCAAATCCAGTCAACTTGAGCCCAACATACGACAAGTAGAAGAAGTAGATAAAGACAAAAACTTACAGTGCCCGCCCCCCACCACACCCTCGGCACTACCAGCCACGTTCAACAGTCAACATGATCAACAATTAAATGGTTCCACATGATTAACACGACAATTGCTTATAATTATAGCATAAAATGTGACATTTCATCAAGTGAGTGACGTTTGACGTCTGCTGTTGCGCTTGAAACGAGACGACGATCATTGTCAATTGTTGCGGTGTGCGAATTTTTCCACAGACCCTGACACTGATTTTATGGCTTAAATATTTATTTGTTTTGTACTTTTTTCTTTTTGTATTTGGTCTTGTTGTAGAGGCACAAAGATTTTTCTGCGGAAAATTTTCGCTTGACGCGCATCGCACACCGTTCATGGTTTGGCTAAAACCAAATCACAACAACAGTTGGATGCTGTCAAACGCCAGCAGCTGATTGTCAAAAGTATTCAACTTTTTGCTGTTTTTGGCATGCAAAAAAATGTGAAATTATTTTTGCTGTTAACTTTTTGGTATTTTTTTTATTTTATAAAAATGGTAAAACGAAAAAAAAGTCATTTAAAAAAACCTTCAATTAATTTTCGTAACATGCTCCACGGTTTGTGGGTGGCTACAAGATTTGCTCAAGTGTGGCAACCACCCACCTGCAAATCTAATTTAAATGAAATTTGTCAATGTCTTTGGTGGCGCATTGTTGTTGCAATATTGTGATTTGGCATAATTGAAGGTACACGCACGCATGAGGGCGTTTATGAGTAATAATATTATTTGGAGGTGAACTTTTTTTTAGAGGTTCTAACCTGTTGCTGGGTCAAGCGAGTTCAGTTAAAAAGCGAAATGCAAATAATTGGTAATTAAAAAAATTATATGTGAAATAAAAAAATATTTTAGAAATTTGCTCGTAGTTAGAAAAACTTTTAGAGAATGAGAGTGTAACGAAATGTGTGCCGTTTCCCTTTTAATTTTTACTTTTTGACTATCAAAATTATAGCAAACAAACAGTTAATTTAAGTATTTTTTGTTTAAGTTTTCATCACATTTGGTTTTTATTCATTGCCTTAGCTTTCATTCGGGTCAGCGGGTGGGCACGTTTATCGAACGCCATTTGCAACAGTTTACGATTAATATATTCTTTTGAGTCAAACAATTGACTAAGACGTGATAAATGGTCTTTGTTGGATAAAATATATTCTAAATTTTATGATTGAAAAAACTCGTTCAATCTTTTAGTGAAACGTGACATGGAACCAGCTCCAGATAATGAAATTAATATTGAAAGTGAATATATTATTTTGCCACTTTCTGAAGTTTCTTCTACTACTTTCCATATCACTTCAATGACTTTCAAGCGGAATATAAAAATATCAACACATATGAACTTCTTCTATTCAGTTAAAAATTGTGTTTCTAGTAACTAAACTGTTCGCATTATCATTACCTACTTCCCTGCCGACTTTAGATACAATTATTTCAAAAAAATTCCCTTTCTTTTCTGTTCAAAGTTCTCTCTCTTCTGATATCTTTTGTATACATTTGTAGCCCGAAAACTACTCCAAATTTTGTAGTTTATATCAGAGATAAGATATTTTATTAAGTTGCCTTATCAACGCGTTTTTTTTTTGTAACCATAATCTGTACTACTTTAGCACAACTTAATTTGTTATCAGCTTGCGAAAAAGAAAAAACTTGCACAACCGGCTAACGAAAGAAAGAAAAAACCACCCGATAACTCACTCAATAATATACAATTGCGATTATCAACTGCGTCACTGATTCATTTGAATCGCAATTCAATACCACCTTGTGCTATCAATGAAGAAGAAGAAGAAAAGCTGCTAATATAATTTCCAGTTAATTTTACACCTGTTTTCTGCTGTTGGCATTGGTTGGGAGAAATCTCAAAAATATTATTATGACGATGACAAATATTAAATTCAAGCGAAGCACCTTATGAATCTCAAACAAGTTGAAAGCGTCGAGCGGCTTCCCCCGAAACGCCAGAGATTTTTGTTTTGTAATTAACTAAAGGCAGACGATTTATATGCAAATTGATAGGGAAATACGAAATGTGTTGTTAGGCGCTCAGTTTTGTGTTTACATTTCATCAAGCGAAAGATGGCAGGGGGCAGTGGCGTTTGGCAGGGAATTTATTAGTAAAGCAAATACACGAGGAAAAGGGTACATTTTTCAAATTTCTTTTGAATGAGACATTTTTGTATGTGAATGGAATTAACTAGTAGGTGAATGAAATTGCAAGCTTGCAAGTAAGTGAATGAATGAAATGTTCGTGATTATATTAAAAGAAAAGTACTTGGGTAATTTGGGTTTTGAGACAAAAACGCACATAAGTGGCATAAAAAATATACCGGTTTCGGTCAGTCTCTATCAAAAGTCAATTAATCCCATATCAAAGATTCAACCTGCTGAAATACTTAATTAAATTTGCAAAATTCTAATGAAATAATGAAATAGAAAATAACAAAAAAAATACCAGCAAAAAGAACACCAAAAGGAATACAAAATTTTGCCCATGATTTTTTCAGCATAAGCGGATTTTGTTTTTTTTTTCTATTTTTATACTTTTTTCGTAAAACTTTTTCAAAGTCAAAACATTTAACTAAAACAAAAAACTGAATAGCAAAAAAAAACACACACAATCGATGAAACCCCTTCTAAACACAGAAGAAACGAAGAAGAAGCTAGAAACAGTGGAAAAATTCAACGAAAAAGTATGAAACACGAAAAGGAAGACTCACAAGCAGTGAAATGTTACCAAAAAAAAACTGAATGTTTTTTTATGCATATGATGATTGGTAAGCATTATGTGGAATATTCAAGTTAGCAAAATATATAAAATATACAAGAAAACAGCAATGAATATTAATTTTTTTTGCAAACTAATAACACAAATGACACCGCAAGCAAAACTGAAGTTAGCCAACATTCAATAAATATGACAGCTGTGGAATGTTTGAATATTTCCGGAAGGCTATAATGCAGCGACTGGTCTCTGTTGTTATCAGTGGCTTTGGTTGATTAAATCAAGCAATATGGAGTTTATAAGGTGAATAAAATTTGTGTGTAAAGAAGAATGGTTTACTGGGTTTTACTTATGCTTTGTATTAATTCATTTTAATACAATTTTAATATGATTGTTTGTATATGAAAAATTAAATTAAACAAAAATGATTTTTTGTTTATAATTAAGTTTTTTTTGCAAAATCATTTCTGTACAACTCAAACTAACTAACGTGAACGCCCATTAAAAATCAATGCAAAAAACAATTCACTTGGAATACAAAAATTTATTTAGATGAACTTTATTTTTATGTGTTGCCTTATGAGCATACTGTGTGGAACGTGTTTTGATTTCAATTAAAGTAAAAATTAAAATTAAAGCTTATCACATACTATAGACGCGTGCCTTCAGAAAAAAAAGTAGACTATACTCGCCGTGAAATGTTAGTCTTATATGCCTGAAGGAAATTTGTGTATTACTTTTATCAATTGATGAAGGAAATTGCCACAAATTCTCTCTACTTGCGTCATAACAATATTAGATTTTTATCGCACCTTTCCAACGAAACAAATTGAGCTCACAAAGATTGAGTACGCGCCTTTGCATTATTATACACTATTACCAAAATGAAAAAACATAGGTACTACAACAAAAAAGTAATAAAACAAAACAAAATTTCTACCTACTTTATTTTGTTGTTCCTTTTTTCTATCTATTGGACGCCCCTTTAACGGCAAATTCTCTCTTTGCCTCTGGGCTCTTTACAGTCTAGATTTCGGGATGATTTTTTTTTGTGGGTACTTGTTGATGATTTTATTTTATTGCGGTTCACTTAAGTTCAGAACAGTTTTTTTTACATTTTTTCTTTTGGTATTTTTTTTGTATTTTTTTTGTATCTTTTTTCTAATTTTCAAAACAATTTTAAAGTACAAGTATTCCACCAAAGCAAAGCCACTCTGAAAGGCAAAAATAGTCCAAAAATTCAATATACTGAGTGCTAAATTTGGGTCACTTTTTGTGCGGCACTTTGTGGCTTAACCCCTGAGGGTGACCAGTTTATATTCGTAGTTTAAAATAACAAAACATTTCGTATTGAATTTATTGTTGTTGTGTATTGTGAATATATTAAAACTATTTTTGTTTTGTTTGCAAAAACAAAATATTTTGTTTGCAAATATTTTGTTTTTTCTACGAATTTTCGCAAGTTTTTGGAAAGCATAATAGATTAACAAACTTGAATTAAACTTTGGCTTGGGGTATAGTTGTGAAGTTTAAGGTAAATGATTTCAGTTCATGCATTTAGTATTCAAGAAAAACTAAAAATGTTTACCTTTTTATGAATTTTGTTCAACAGTGAAACAAAAAAGTGCTGTCAACCCTAAGGCAATCCATACTTGGGGTATTCACAAGTCGTCATATTTCGTATTATAATTTGTGACAGTTTTTACAGTTTCACTGCCACATGTCATAACTTATGACACTATATATGAAGAGTTGTTAAAATAATTATGGAAAATTATGCAATTTTGAAAACGAATCTCAGATCTTATCTAATTAGATTTTTTTTAATATGGTAAAAATACACTAGCTGCCATTATACGAGTATTAACCTTTTTTCTAACAATTAAAGATATAATAAAAATAAAATTTAAAAATTAATTTTATTCCAACAATTTTACTTACTTTTAAAATATCTTTCGTCTGTAAGATTTTAAACTCTCGGCTTTGTTAAAATATCCACAGTATTTTTGAAATCTACCTTTTCGTAGACTATGTAAATATTTTTGTTGTTACTTTTTTGGATACAATTTTTCACTTCGAATACCGAATTTATGTTTTCCCACAATATTGTCAGAACTTTTTGCCTTGAGTGTTATGGAAACTCCACTTTTTGCATACAAGGATGCTGCACTGATATTTCGCTCCTCTTCCGTTTCCGTTTGTACGCTCTTTCGTTCTGAAACACACACACACACGGACAGACACAAGAATCTCACGGATGTTGGAGTAGAATGGAGTGTGCACACGAATTTCGGTCCGCAGCAAAAGGTATTTGGGTTCACAAAATGTTGACTGTGTGTGTATACCGAGAAAATACGAATCAAATTTTTTTCTTTCCTTCTTTCTTAAATTTCTTTTGCGAAAAAAATCCACCGAAAAAGGTAAGTATTGAAAGGACTTCACTCGACTTGCTTGCAACCAAAATGGCGTTGACTGGTGAGTGTCGTGCAATTGACAAATCCACAAATTCGTTAAATGCTGCAAAAAAGGATGCTCTGACAGACGCAGCAGCTAGCAGATATATAGTTAGCAGACAGCTTTTTCAAATCCTTGGAGTAAAAGTTTAATTTTTCCGTGGATAATTTCACATAAGTTTCAACAATTTTCAGCACAAAAAATTTATCAACTTTTCCTTTTGTTTCAATTAAACACTTTTTTGGTAAATATTTTTAAGACAAAAAACTCACTTTGAAATTTTTTATGTTTTGCGAAATTTTGTTATTTTTTCGATATTTTTGCGTTTTTATCTCACTGGGGATTTTCTCGCGCACCACCACAAAATATTTGCAAAATTTTTAATTTTCTTTAAATTTTTCTTTTAAAGTTAAAACTTCTGCTGCACACTGCACAGGCACACAGAGCTATTATTTTTTTGGAGTTTGAAAAAATTTATACAATTTGAGTTGCTTTTTTCATTTAAAAAATAAACCTCCGCGTTTGACAACCTCACAGTCGCGTTTAACGTCCGGAACTGAATTGAAGATATCTGCTCTGTCTGCAGCACAGCTCCAAGTCTCAGTGAAGTCTGTGTGTATATGAAATAACATGCACAGAAAATAACAACAACCACAAAAGCAAGTAAACTCAAACAAAAGAACAACAATACGACAAAAAAATAATAATAAAGCAGGCAGCAACGAATTTTTGGCCTGAGTCTGGTAGCTGCTGTCCTCTCTCCAAAACCATAGCAGAGAGAACCGAGCAGCAGTGGGTTTCGCTCATTTCACGCATATACCAAGAAAATTGCTGTTGTTGGTGGCATGTTTTGTTGCGGCTGCCTCTGTTATTGTTGTTGTTGTTGGTGTACAATTGCTTGTATCTCAAAAATAAACAAAAGCGTACTGCAGCTGTACAATGCACAACTGTGCGCGCCCCACCCCTGCAGACCCCCCTTTTCCTAGCTATTGTTGCTGTATATGATATCCAATGGAAGAGAGCCTTTTACGATATAAGCGCAAGTGCAACTGGAGAATATGCAGGCAGTGGCGTTTAAATGGTCATTAAATGCAGCTATTTGTTGAATGTATATAGACGTGGAAAAAATGTAGTAGAAATAGGGAGTGGAACATTGTAGTAGATGCAGGAAAATATTATTAAAGATGAAAAGGGGCATAACTATCAAAACACTTAGAAAAATTTTTTTTTTTAATTTTACAAATACAAGTTTTTGGTAAAAATCTCTTAAACATTTTTAAAAATATATGGAAACCATTTTTTTTAAGTGTATTTTTTTGTTAAATGAAAAAATATTTTTTGTAAAATGTTTTTTCAGTGTTTTTTTTTTTTTTGTGAAATAAAAATTTATGTGTTGAAAATATTTAATGAAAAAAATTTTGTTTTTTTAATTTTTTGTTGTTTAATGTCTGGTGGCTTGTGTTTTAGTTTATTAAAAAACGCTATTGTTTGTATCTTTAAAAGAAAATTTTATTTGTATACTTCACTTAAAATTTTGTGGTGGCACAAGCCGTTCAAAATATTTTTATCAGTTTCCTTCTCATATTCGAATTTTACACACAAGCAGCAACATTCGATATTTTTTAGATCACAGGTCATTATCCTTAAGTAGTTTACTCTCTCTATACACGCTATGGGAACAATAGGGAATACAGACCAACTCACCTGCGGGGGTTAGAAAACGAACGATCATATTAGGTAAAGAGCTAGTAGAAGCATGCAACATAAGTGGTATTCACACAGACCTCATTAGTTTGCTTCTTCATTAGGTGGAACTCGCTACTTTGATACTCTGTAGTTTGATAAATTCACAAAAGCATAGTTTACATGAAAATATTGCGAATAACCACTACCGAAGTAACAAGGCCTGTGCGAATGCCACCATTATATCACCCCTTAACTCACGAAGTATCGTAAGCCACACTGTCCGCTAAGTTCGTCCTTGTCGTTTCTACCATTTAATTCAAAGATACCGACGACAAATAAACACTCACTGAACGATGTGAAATACGATACTTTGTGAGTTAAGGGACGATATGTAGTACAGCTGTCAGTTAACAAAAAACCCAAGATCACTTCAAACAGTAAAATTTAAATTTTCACATCGAAAATATTTTTCTTTCCACAAAACCTATCCTTTTCAACCCCTTTTGCCGACTCATTAAATTTCTTAAATTTGTTTTTTATCCTTCGGATGTGCGTTCACCAAAATAATAGGCTGTTAACCCTAAAAACGAAATGTCCACTGCAAACCCCGGTGCCGCTCTCATATATCGTAAAAAATAATCAAAACAGAGCACATTTCTTTCGTATGTTTCGTAGAGGGAAAAAAAAAACAAACCAAAAATACAACAACAACACTAACGCTGCATGTGGTAAAATTTGATAAAAAAAAGTGTGTATTGAGTATCTGTGTGTGTGTTTTTCTGTGTTCAGAGCTCCAATACTTCTGCAGAGCACGCACAGTTCACAGTGGGGGTCTGTTAGCTAACAGAGTGCTGTCGAAATTGTTAACAGTGTTGATTGTCAACAGCAGGGGTATTTTGGTTTCCTATATTCTTGATTTTGCGATAAGAATATTTCGTTTTCAAGATTTAAATGAAAATGAAAAATTAAATGAAATGCAAGAAAATATATTTGAAAATTGGTACCCTATAGAACCTATATGTATTGAAAATTTTTTATGCAAAAATTAATTCTTAAATATGTATAAAATTAATTGCTTTTTAAAGTTTAGACTTTTTATTTTATTTTATTTCAGTACTGTTTTTTCCTTTAAAAATTGCATAATTCTCAGTTTCAGAATAAACAAAAAAAACTCAAAACCGTCGAAGTCTTACATTTTCTCAGCCTCTAAAAGGTACTATTAACAGAACACTATAAAATTCCGTTTCAAATACAAAAATCGCACTAAAATGAAGGAAAAAATTAAGAAATTGTTTCCAGGAAATTCTTGTATGTGTAAGCCTGAGACAACAGTGAAGATTAAAAAATCACTCACAATCAGAAGAAACAACAACAAGAAGCTATTAAAAAAAGTGCATGCACACAAAGTTCACTCAAGGGAAAATCATTGTAAAATGAAGTAAACAGAAATTTTTGGTAATTTTTTTCCCCCGCCAAATCGATTTTAAAAATAAATTTTAAAGAACATAATTTTAATATTTTAGGTATTTCCTCCTCCGTCTTTTAAAGTTATTCACGAAAATTCAATCTGAAACAACTTTGAATTAATTACATTCGTTTAGGAAGTATTAGGGTAGCATTGTGTCTGGAAACTCCGTTCGTTGGTTTCTGTGTGTGTTTTCCCCTAAATGACAATTTTACCTGATGAATATTTCCAAGAATGGTCGATGGCTTAAGTGAATGGGAAAGAATTTTACTAATAATTGATTTCAATTCGTAGGTTCTCCCGTGAAAAGTCACGGAATTGCAAGGAACAGATAAAATTAAGAATAGCCTAGTTCATTTGCAGCAGTAACAAGCTTCTATCAATCACTTCTGTTGAAATTAATATCGTCTTTGTTTCTATGACTCCGCAGCTTAATCTGTAAGGCAATGACGCAGTATCTTAAGTATACAAATTTCTATTATTATCTAAGAATTATCGAAGGATCTAGGGATATAAATTTAAAATTCAGTAAAAAATAAAAAGTCGTACGTCCTTACAAGTATGTACTTTAGAGTGAACAAGGTAAAATTTTCAGAATAATAATATTAATTTTTAGACATCCCAAAGTTGAGAAAATAGGTGTTCAGGTCCAGTAGCGTAGCAAAGGGAGCATTTGCTAGAAAGATTTTAAAAAATTTACAAATTATTGTTTGTTATAAATTCTTTTACAGTTCGAAACTTACATTTATTAACTTTAATGTTTTAAAGTCTGAATGCAAATATCCAATTGCGTTCCACCACTTTTTCAAAATCTGAATATATTATTACAAAATTTACTCACCTAAAAAAAGTTTCGCAGCACCCAAAAAAACACAAAAAAAAAACACTTTTTGCCGGAATCATAATTGGGGTAGAAAGGTCATGTACTTAGGGAAGAAACTTTATCGAAATATGCACCAACTGTCCATAGTATCAATGTCAAAGAGTTGTTAGTTTTAAAAAAAAAGTGGGGATAACATAAAATTAAATTATGTGAAATGCGTATTCAATTAGAAAAATACGAGAAAAAGAACTTTGGGTGGTCGACCTCCCAAAATTTTTTTAATGTATGGGGCTAACACAAAAAAAATATATTGATATTGGTCAAGTACATGCCTCGAGCATGGATCATAAAAAGTTACTTCATTTTTTTCGACGAAATTGTACAGGGCAACACTGTGCCACTGATGAAACATGTGATCGATGCTTCTGATATTTCTTTTCTTTTTGCTAATTTTTTCGAATTTTTACTAAAGTTATTCAGTTTTCTACTACTATTTTACACCATAAGAAACCAAATCAAAAAGAAAATCTTGAGCGGGTGAGAATAACTCTAGGGGCGCAAACTAAACAATCAACCAGCCTTCAACTAACATTTTCCTTTGGCTCCTCTAGACGAAATGGAGGCAACACTTTTCGTCATGTTGATGTTTGTTGCCTTTCGGGCATGCGAAAGTTTTTCTAGGTTTTCAACGTTTTCCTTACTTTGTATTTTATTTTATTTTAGTTTTATTTCAGTTCTTTTTTCTTGCTTTTGATTTTTGTTGATAAATGTTCCTCATGTAATTTTAAACGCGTTGTGCATGTTAAACAAACAACAATTGCCCAAAGAGAAGGAAGAAGCAGCAGTAAAACGCCCATCGTGATGCCTGATGCCTAGGCTCCTGCGTGTTTCTGGTTGATGATGATTTCTGCTCCATGGTGGCTCGAGTGTGAATGCAATTCTGCTGCCAGTGTTGCAATATGAAACTTTTTTTCCTTTCGTTATTTAGAATAAGAACAAGTTGCGTGAAAAAACTTTAAAACCGAAGCTGATGGATTTCTTCCTGTCCTAAAATGCTGATGATAGTTTGCGTTTTTTGGTTTTGGTTTTGTGTGCTGGGTTCTTGTTAGGCTTTTGACAACAGCTGTTGGTGTTGTTTTGGTTTTTTGTCTTTGTGTTGGTATTGTTGTTATTGTTGTTCTTGTGGATGTTTTTGTAGGATGATAATCATGTTTTCTTGTAAATTTACATTTTTCCTTTTGATTTTATGGCATTTAAATTTTGTTATTGCTTTTAAATTGAGTTATGAAGGAATTAAATCTTCTTTGTGGAGCTCTGTGTGGGCACACCATCATCGTGAAGGCATTGAGAGAACTCATTCGAACGATAGTCAAGGAAAAGTGACTAAATCCTTAATTTTTATCACAATTTCCCATCCTTATCTATCGTTATTTTTTCGACAATTTTGATAATTTGACACTGAATGAATGAAAAGCCAATGAGCCGTTAAAACCCTAGCAAATTACGAAAAAAAACACTCCTTTATTTACTTTTTCTTTAAGTACTCAGTTAACCTTTTTCTTACCAGTCATTTGCGTTGCGTTCAACCACGGTTAATGTACGCATAAATCAATTATTTCAAAACAGACATGAACAACAAAGTAAAAGAAAAAAAAAAACTAAGCCAACCACCGATCGAGACAATCTTTAATTACAAAAACAAAGAAGTACTTAAAGCAAAAAAAAGAAGACTGTAAAAAAAGTAATAAAAAAGAGTAGTTGAAACTTTCAAGACAAATAAATGTGAGGTTAAGTTGAGAATGCAATAAAAACCGAGAATTAAGTACAAGATGACAGCTTTGCGATAACGATAAGAAAATAGAAAATACTGTCAGCCAAGAGGAGACCAGAATAAATTAAACCGAAATGCATTCATGCGGAAGAACTGCTAATATGCGGGCCAATCAAGAATCAAAAATCCAAGAAATCAACATTCTTGACAGCGAACTCCAAATCAATCACGAAAATAAACCAAATAAATAGCGATGAAGAAAAGCAAACAGGCAGTATCAGCCAATAAGGAAATTAAACAAAAACTGAAACACTGACAGACAGTTCAGCTATGAACGTCAATGATCCAGCCAGACTAGGCGGCTGCGCACAGACTGAGCACAGAGTTGAGCTCGAGTTCATCGCTGATAAAGTAGAGCAAATGCCATGTGACGCATGTTTCTGTGTGTGTTTGGTTTGTTCCACTTGATTAGAACAAATTTAGAAATGAAAAAGTTTAAATAAAAATATTTCAAATGTTTACTTCAAGAAAATTACAATTCATTGAACTCTCTGTAACATTTTCCTTTTTTAACTTAATTTTTTTCAGTATTTTTTTTTTTAACATTTTACGCTTTTAATAAAAAATATTTTTATTGCTCATTGAGCTGGCAGCCATGCGTGAACGAGCGAGCGAACGTCTGTGGAAATCTTATCTGACTAGTAATGCTGCATTGCTTCTTCTTCGCAGTTGCACTCTGAGGAGTTCTCAGTTTTCGTTTTGTGATTTGCCATTATACTTTGCACAAACCCCTAGACCCCTCCCCCCCTTATGACCACCCAACGCCTAGCACTTATATTAACTTTACATTTACCAACGCGTTTCTTTTCACATTTTGTTTCTATCGTGTGCTTCTCATGAAGGTCTTAAATGGCATTTTATTATGGGCATTTGCTCGGCTCGGCAAATTGCAATTTAAAGTGGCTTTACTTATTACATTTTTCTTCTCTTTTTCAGGGTGTTGAATTCAAATGATTTCGTATAAATTTGCAAATTTGCTGTCAATTGATCATTTACAGTTCTTGAGAGAATTTCATTTTTGTAATTGAAATTTTGTATGAGATTTGATGAACTATTAATTGTCTTAATGCTGGGAAACAAAGAAATGCTAAAATTAGGCTCCCTAAAATATCGTGATCACCATTATGAAGATATTGACTTTTTCATGTCCATTCCTTGTCTAGTTCTAAAATTATCCAAATTGGCAAAACAACATACAAAATGGCTAAAAAAACTAGTAACAAAATTATCTTCGGTCTGACTGAAGCTAATATACCCTTCAAATGCGAGTACGATACATTATTAATTCTCGTTCACACTTTTTACCCAAAACATTTTTTCCGTCACATGTAGGTACTTGATTTTAAAAATGCCTTAGTGTATTTGAGCACACATTTTCCTAGTCTGACCAGGGCTTAAGACCACTTTTTCAATAATTTTATCGATAGTTTTTTGATATTTTTTCGATTAATTTTAGCGAAAATCTAAGTCTTTTAAAATGAATATTGGTGCTTTAAGCATAAATTAAATTCAGTTTAAAGTCGCCATATGAAGGCTTGAAAGTCCAAAGTGTCTAAACCAAGCAATCACAAACAGATAATTGTCACCTTTGTGGCATATAAGTGCTATATAGGTGGCTTGTAACCTAATCTTAATCTAATCTTCCTAAAAGGTCCCATATGAAAGGCTAACATTACATATGCCACTTAGCCGTACAGTGGCAGAATTACTTTGGTGGCCCAAGTGTGGTTAACATATGGCAAAACATTAATGTAAATGTGACCTACACAAACGAATTCTCAATATTCCTTATTTAGGGTGAGCGGTAGAGTTTTGAGCGGTAGCTTGAACATTGTCACAATAAATCTGGATGCTTTTGCAGTATTAGAATACGCGATTGTGAAATATGCATTGTCGTAATTCTCATAATGTCGATTTAATTTTTGCTTTATTAACATTTCAGTGGAAATATGTTTGGAATGCAAAAAATACAACTCAATAAATATTTTAGATTTTTATTATGTTGTCCTTTTTACATTTACTAGCTGCCATTTTCTGTAAAAAGGTATGAAATTTAGTTGGAATTGCAATGGCGTACAGGTGCCTTTGCCACCATATTAACATATTCTTAACATGGTGGCATATGCGGGCTTTCTCTGTGACAAACAAGTGTCAAACTTGTGAATATCAAGTTAATAAGAACCTGGCATCTTATTGCAAAGAGATTGCGCCGCTTAAGATGCCACCCAATACTTGCTTGAGAAGTGACACAAATTTTTAATTTTGCTGGATTCGAATTTAATTGTTTAAAAAAAGGTCCAAAGATTCCAAAACCACCTATAAATGGATCAAAGTGGTCCTGACGCTGTGAAGCTTGAAATGTGAAGAATGTGAATTCCATACTAATTTGCTTCAACAGATGTGTGAGATTTAAAGACATTTTCCTTCATATTTACCATCAAATTTATTTTCCCCCATATCACTTTACTTTCCTCACAAGCGCTATAATTGATTTCGGTATCCGACAATCTGCTTCATCATGTTCCGCAGTAATTCGATTTATCAAAATGACATCACATATTCCTAAACTACAGCTCCGCTGCGACTTCCCTGTTCCTTGAACCGCACTAACTTTATTGCAACATGATTTTGCATCAATGGAAAGTGTTTGTGTTTGTGTTTGTGTCTGCGCTGAGAGATTCCGTTTTCCATTTTTATTGTGGTATTTATTTTCTATGCTATGCGGCGCTGCCAGCGGATGTTGTGCTGCTGCCAATGGATGTCGTTACAAACTCAAATCATTGCTCTTGCCATGAAGTTAGTTAGCTGCTGGCTGTGTGTGGTTCTTAAAATGTCAACTGCATGTACATAAACATGGTTGAGTGGGTGATGGCAAAATGCGGCGTTGCGTTGCGTTGTTGGTTTTGCCTTCAGGCCATACATATTTTCCGTTTCTGTACGGCGAACATTGTTGTACGTTGTTGCGTCTGTGAGCACAGTTGACATAATAACTCCATAATCCGAAGGTTCGGCATGGCTATCATTAACAGACAAGTGGGTGGCTGGGCGCTGGATCTTTCATTTTTCTGTCATATTTGCAATTTATGTTCCTTTTATGCAAATTACAGACCGTGTACTTTACACATTTCCTTCTTTTTTTGCATTCAAATGATAATGATGTCCTTTAATTACGCTGTAGTCCTCTTGTGTTTGAGTTACTTTTGATTAAACACAACTGCTCGGTGAATGCCGTCAAACACTGTGCTAGTAATGAATCTGCAAAATGTCAACTCGACTTCCGCATAAGCCACCACTGCCTACCTTTTGATATTTTCGAAAAATACACAGGCCTCATATTTGCCTAGCTTTCAGCATCAGAGCATATCACTACATGAGCCTGGGATTTCAGTTGATTTTTTGTGTTCTTTTGTGTATGGCTTTTTCATATTTTCTTTCTCTATTTTTTACATTTTTGCCTAAAGTTCAAGGCTTCTCATGTGCGGTTTGAATTGACTATACAACATGGCACGTTACTGCCTGATGTGCTGCCTGATGTTTGGCGCTGCTCTTCACCTGCATTCAGTTAAGCCCCAAAAGGTATAAAAGTTGGGCAGCAGCGACAAAAAAAAAACCTAAAAATTGCACTGCAGCTGAGGTACGTGCCAACAGGCGTTTTTAGGTAAATTAAAATGCAACCGTGAATAGCGTTGAAAACATTAAAAATGATTTGTGGTCATGTGGGCGGAGTGGTAGGAAGAACAAATTTTTGGGCAAGCAAATTCTATGCGACAGTGTCTCTCGTGTGAAGCATTAAAAATGCCATAATTTTCGTAAGCGAAAAATGAATAATGTGTGCTACTAAAAGTGGTTATGGGTGGCGGTAAACTGGAAATATGTGCAGATGTGTTTGCCCAGATGCGTATCTCCCATCTTAAAGAGTGCAACTTTATTGCACTTTGTTGGGTTAGGAGGGCAAAATAGAATGCTTTTCAGCTAAAAAGTACGTGAAAGGTGCAGAAAGTAGATAGGAAAAATGCAAAATTCAATTATCACAAGATGTGAAATTCCATTGTTTGACTATCCGGATGTCTGTTTCTTGGAGGGAATGTATGTACTATATTAATGAAGTTAACCGTAAACATCGAAAGTTGTTATTAGACACACTATATATTCTGTTTAGAACTATCATTACATGTTCGTATTTGCCAGGCACCGCAGAGTTGTACGTTATGGCTCCAGTTTCGAATACTAAAATTGTTTAAAAAAGGTTCCGGTCAAGAGTAGACCAGGAAATAAGGACAGAAAAAAAAATTCAGACAGCAAACCCAATATTTAAACCTAATCATATTCCGGTTTATACTTGGATTTCGCATTTAATGCGGCTTAAAAAAGTCACGTAATGACGTCAAGAAAGGAGTCAAATATTGTTTTGATCAGATAATATCTGGTGCCTCCACAACGCGGTTAAAATGTTCTGATTTTTGGTGAAATATACAAAAAAATTAAAAAGGATCACAACAACCGATCGTTCAAATCGGATAGTTTCTTATCCATCCACAACACTGTTAAAGTTTTCATGTTTTGGTAAAAATAAAAACCTTATATATAAAATATTGGAAATGGTCTGATTGGACCGTACTGGGTCTCAAAAGTTGCGTATTGATATAATTAAAAAATCGAAAAAATTTCATTCCGATTGGATAAGTCCTTGGGCCTCTGCAACGCGGTTTTAGTTTTCAAGTCTGGGTAAAAAAGAATTAAGCCTAAAAACATAAATCACGTTGCAGAGGCCCAAGGACTTATCCAATCGAAATTAAATTTACAGCGTTTCCTATTGAAGTGAATACGAATACGAATACTTTTGAGACCAACCACGTTTTGATCGGACTCTTTTGCTCCAGCCTACAGCATTTTCGGTAAATATCACAACATCGTATAAAAAATTTGTATTAAAGTCGTATCCTTGTAAGTTACTTACAATGCTTTTAAGGCGTGAAATATGTTACATTTCACGTTAACTACACGGAGGGAAATGCTTGCTGAAATCATGCGTTATAGGAATCAATTATGTAAAAATTAGTCACGATATTGATCCATTAATTAGAAGTCAATAATCAAGAATTCTTAATCATAAGAACTGTTAAAAGTGAAAGTCATAGTTTGTGATTTGTGTTTGCTTGATTTGTTCCACTCAAACATGAATTATTATTTCAATGACCAGATGGAATAAATTGTGCAAATAAAAATCATAAATTATGATTAAAAATTCATAATTTTAGGCTTAAGTGAGAATAAATAAATCATTCGTAATAATAATTTGAGCACATATTTACAATAAAATAAATTAAAATTTTTTTTATTTGCTAATTTTTTACTTAATTATTTATTTAATTTTACTTTTTTATTTGCCAACTTGCTTAGAATAATTTATAATAACTTTTTCACAAATTCAGTTTTCCCGGGATTCGAACCGACATCATCCTCTCCAGTCCGGACGCCTAACCGATTCGGCTACCCTGGCATTATTGTAAAAGCGTCTAAATGTATTGCATATTGCTCAGCAATTCATGACAATCAACCCAGTTACTCATAATTCATGATAACACGTGCGGTTTCATGACCCAGTTAATCATCAATTATTCTTCAAGAATAATAAAATAAATCACGAAATTCATAAACCCTTATCATAATGTATTCACAATCCATATGCATAGTTTATGTAAGAATTTGCATAATTTGTGACTAATATTCACAATTACTGATTATAGTTAGTAATTAAGTAACAATAATTTTATGGACTCCATAATCGTAAATCATGAGCCAACATTTCACTCCGTGTATTCTTTACATATACTAATAAAAAAAGAGTAAAAAACAAGTTTTTTAAAATATAACCCTTTAACCGACTAAAAAGCAGAAAATAAATTTCCTTTAAATTAATTTCCGCAATTTCGATTTAAAATTAAGGGTTTTTGGCGACTTCAAAATTTGCAGTGATATTAGGAACAAAGTAGCCAAAAACCCTTAATTTTAAATCGAAATTGCGGAAATTAATTTAAAGGAAATTTATTTTCTGCTTTTTAGTCGGTTAAAGGGTTATATTTTAAAAAACTTGTTTTTTACTCTTTTTTTATTTTCCCCTTTTTTTTTAAAAATTTTTTTTTTGGTATATTTCTTTCTAATTTATATTTTGCCCGTATAGTTTTTCTTCTTCAATTTTTACATTTAAAAAATTTTTTTTGATTTAAAAAAAAAATTGTTCCCCCCTTTTTCCCCCCTTTTTTTTTTTTCTTTTTTACTCTTTTTCCCCAATGCTAGCCTAAGTGAAAAATTTCAGCCCTGTAGCTTAAAAAATACGAAAGTTAGAACTTTAAATTGGCTCCATTCCGCTCCCCTTTGCCCCCACACCCCCCTTTCCAAAGGGTATAAAAAATCATTTCGTTAATAAGAACCCACCTACCAAATTTCATCATTGTAGCTTGAAGGAATCGGAAGTTATGCCATGTTTAAAAAAAAAAGGTTTGAGTCCCCCCACGGCCCCCTACGCCTCTGATGGACCCCAAAATTTAATAGAATGCATTGTCACCGGAGTTCTATCAGTGTTCCAAATTTCAGCTCTCTAGCTTATGTGGAAGTGTATGAAAAAGCTCGCCGCAGATTTGAGGATATATATATATATATATATATATATATATATAGTCCGCCCAAAGCAAGTTAATATAAGGGTTATAAAAATGGTGCTGCTTCCTATTTTTGAAAAAAGGATGGTAGAATTCGTGCACCAGAAGCTTGCCAAACCTAACATTTTTCCGATACGAGGTTGAGTCAGAAATCAGTCGATATGTATATTGCATCCGCTTTGATCCCCACGGTTCCCTTATCGATCCCAACTTTACCTCCCACACACATTACGATCTGCCACTCCCTAGGTCCTAGTTTCCTAGGTCCAATGATATCTTCAGGAAAAGTACTACATCAGCCACGCTAAACAGCCGCGCCCCATTTTCGAAAATCAAAATAACAAACTCTTTTCTTATCACCTTAGTGAACCGCTGCCTTAAATTAAGGAAATATTATTTAAATTTTCTAAATTTTAAAAATATTTTTCAGGATTAGATTGAATACGAAGGTTTTTGAAGTCAAGTGGGTATCTGCACTCTTGTTAAAAAATCAGGCTTAGTAATGGCGATGTTCAACAACGTTACGGCATGGTTCAAGTGAAATAATTTGCCTGTAGATACTAACACGACATCACTTACCATTGAAAAGTTGTGTGCGGTAATCTCCTTTGACCTCATAAAAATTGCAAATTCGAGCTAAGTCAGGAATATCCTTTGAGACAGTTATTATGTGACCTTTCAGAATGTGTTATCAGATCAGAAATCGTATTTCGTTGTTGCACATTGTACGTAATTAGTTGGGAAATGTCAAGGCCGTGGAGTATCAGTTTGCGTTGAAGTTTATGTTGTCAATTTGAAAAGGTCGTAGTTTTAGCAGGATTGAAATGTTTTACTTTACAGTTTGGGAATATGCCAACCATATTTGAGAAAGGACTGCGACTGAGTAAGTACTTTGAACACTTTTTAAACTAATCATGTGATTAACAATATCACTGGGCTTTATTACGACTATCAAACGACTTCGAAATTTTCCACAACAATCAACACATTTCCAATTAAAGCCTATCCAAATCCATCAAAAGCGCAACTCTTTCCACCGAATTGAAAGATCTTCACTGGCGGAATCTCTTTCAATACAAATCAAAATGGATTCCAGCCATCTAACGGATGCATAAATCTGCCATTATAAACCAATAATGCACACCCGCACATGCCACACTTTCTTCATTCAAATGTAAATTTCCCGTCCCAAATTGCTACCAATTCACTAGCTAGGCTTTTCTTTTGCAATTCAAACCATTACAAAAAAAAAAAAAAAACGTCGAAAAGAAAAAACTTTTTTTTTCCATTAATTTACGAAATTTCTCACTTCTTTGTGCAACAACTAAAAGGGAATTCTATAAAAATTCGTTGTTGTTGTTGTATTGCACACAAAACGGGGGAAGTTCTATACTGTAAACAGTTGCTTAAATTACCCCATCAGCGGTTGTTGTTGGCTGCTCCTCCATCACTCGTTCGGCTGCGTTGAAATGCAAAAATCTGCATTTGCATCTGCACTGAGTTCTCCACAACTATTTTGATGAGCGTTTGATAAATATTTATGATAACACAAAGCCGTGATATTTACAGCTTCCGCAGAGGCAGAGTGTGCGAGTGCAACGCCATCTGGCGGTTAATGACGCGTTGCTTATTGTATTGTGATCTGAAGGCCTTTGTTGTTGCTATTCGTGTTGTCGTGTTTGAGTATTTATTTATGGGGCGTTATTTTTAGTTGAAGAATTTTTCAAAAGTTTTTATCTTGGGCTTGTGTGCGAAATAATTTTTGATTTTTGCTATATTTGCTGGATCTCCTAAAGACATGTTAATCAAATTTCATTCAATTTCTACTAAATAAATTTTTTAATAAATTACACAAACACAATTTTCAATTATCTTCGCTTTTATGTTTAAATGTATTTTTAATTTTTAGTGTTTGGGTTTTTTTTCGTATTTTTAATTTCTTTAATTTATTTACTTATTGCGATTTCATTGTTGTTAATTAAACTCATCACAGCCATGGGTAGATCTCAGCGGTGGGCATTCGAAATTCATACGCACACGTGCTGTGCTATTTCTTTCTTTCATTATACGAACATATGTTTGTTCATTTGAGCTGACACAGATAGCTGATGTGTGTATGGTGGCTCTCGGTCCGTCCGCCCCATTCGCGCAATTAACTCATTAATGAGTGCAGAATGGGCCATTTCAGTGAAAATTTAACTTCAACACCTTAACTTTTATTTCAGATTTCACTTTTTATTACCTAACTGGCGGCGCGGCGGCCGTTCGTAATTTGAAGTAATAAAATTGGTACATTTCGCCACTTGCAATTATACACATGTGTGTGTGTGTGTGTGTGTGTGTGTTTTTCTGAGAACTTTGACCTAAATCAACTTCATCATATTAACTATCGTAGGCTATTATTAATGCAATTCTGTAAACACAATTAAGAGATAAACTTTCCTTTTATAAGGGAATTGCTGTTTTCATTCGTATTAACGTAGAGTTACAACTTTTTTTTATCACTTACATGGTTAGAAATTTTACTCTGGAGAAATGGTTCATGTTGATATATTCACTAAAATTATTTAGAATTCAAATTACTGCCGATGTTAGTATCTACCATTCACTATACAAGTTGGGTTAATGGGCATGTTTGTGTATAAATAAACTTTAGATTTAGAGTGTAAAAATTCAGCTGAAGTAGAACTAAAAAAATGTAGGTAATTCTAAATATAAAACAAACTTTTTCCAAAAAAGAATTGCTTTCTCACAAACCTTAAGTTTCAGAATTTCAATAGCTTTTATTTTAATGTAATACAGATGTTTTTAAAAACAACAAATTATATATTTTAATCCAATCATCACTAAGTTGCCACTTTAAAAGCCTCGCATATGTATAATAAAAATTTACAAAACTCCTAATTCGATTTTATTTTGCATAATTTTATCTTTTTATAACCCTTATATTAACTTGCTTTGGGCGGACTATATATATATATATATATATATATATATATATCCTCAAATCTGCGGCGAGCTTTTTCATACACTTCCACATGAGCTAGAGAGCTGAAATTTGGAACACTGATAGAACTCCGGTGACAATGCATTCTATCAAATTTAGGGGTCCATCAGAGGCGTAGGGGGCGTGGGGGGACTCAAACTTTTTTTTTTAAACATGACATAACTTCCGATTCCTTCAAGCTACAATGATGAAATTTGGTAGGTGGGTTCTTATTGACAAAATGATTTTTTATACCCTTTGGAAAGGGGGGTGTGGGGGCAAAGGGGAGCGGAATGGAGCCAATTTAAAGTTCTAACTTTCGTATTTTTTAAGCTACAGGGCTGAAATTTTTCACTTAGGCTACCATTGGGGAAAAAGAGTAAAAAAGGAAAAAAAAAAGGGGGGAAAAAGGGGGGAACAATTTTTTTTTTTTAAATCCAAAAAAATTTTTTAAATGTAAAAATTTAAGAAGAAAAACTATACGGGCAAAATATAAATAAAAAAGAAATATACCGAAAAAAAAATTTTTTTAAAAAAAACGGGAAAATAAAAAAAGAGTAAAAAACAAGTTTTTTAAAATATAACCCTTTAACCGACTAAAAAGCAGAAAATAAATTTTCTTTAAATTAATTTCTGCAATTTCGATTTAAAATTAAGGGTTTTTGGCTACTTTGTTCCTAATATCATTGCAAATTTTGAAGTAGCCAAAAACCCTTAATTTTAAATCGAAATTGCAGAAATTAATTTAAAGAAAATTTATTTTCTGCTTTTTAGTCGGTTAAAGGGTTATATTTTAAAAAACTTGTTTTTTACTCTTTTTTTATTATATATAGTTTACGAGCATATTTGAGGTAAATTTCTATAAAAACTGAATAAGTGAACACATCAAATGTGAACAAAGTCGCAATAAGGTGGCATATGCAGGATTTGGATCAAAAGGACCAGAAGTTTAATATGAATGTTTTGTCACACGAAAGCACACATACTCCAACAAAGTAACTGTGGCAATGTAAAGAAAAACTGTGGTTAAAGAAATTTTTGCATTTTGTAAATAATATGAAATTTACTAACTTTACACAGTCATAAGAGGTAAAAGCCATTTTTCCCATCAAATGGAACAAATTAAGAACAAATTTATAAATCACTGATCTGCCATGTCATAAGCACTTAATTTCGAAAGAGTAAGTCCAACGTTACCACCACTTGCACTTATATGCCACAAGAGTTTGTGGAAATTTTTTGGTGGCTTGGGTAGAAATACAAAAACTACTTGAAGACTTTCTTTCCAAGAACTATCACACTATTTGGAACTAAATAGCTCCCAATTCGGTATATGGGGCCGCTAATTTCGGATTTGATGTCGAAATTAAAAAATTCAAAATGGCGGATCCAATATGGCCCAGTAGGTGTAGGGTATATATAAGTCGACTTTGACTGACTGCAACTTACTCACTTGTTTTAACAAGATGTCACTTCACAAATATCTCCGTGGCTTCTTTAAAAATAGAAACAATATGCTATAGTGAAGATACTGCGACACTTCAAATCTAAAAACTAATTCATAAAATTGGACTCTCACATGTTTTTCCCATTATCACTTTACATATTGAAGACTTTCATCATCATTTCACATTCATCCAAATTAACGTGAAGCATTTTCATTTCCGACAACCTCTGACTAATTTCTGTCTTAAATGTATCTACACTTACAAAAACAAATAAGTGTGATCCAATTTAATAATCACAAAGGAAAATTTCCCGGAATTTGTCACTGATTTTGACAAATGGACTCACGAAAGGCAAAAATTACAGAAACGGCACAGACACAAAAGCGTCTTCTTCTTCGTCGGAGCTCATTTGTTTCAGTTCTTTTCAACGTTTTGCTTTTAATTGTTTAATTGAATTAATTCTCTGCCAAAAGTGGGGAAAAATCTTTTGAATTCGAATATGAGTGGGCAGACACGATGACGATTATCGTAATGATGATGAGGACAATTCCTGAAAGTAAAGTGAATGTCCGCTGAACAACAAAACCGTTACACGGCAACAATCGGCACGCAATGCGATGATGGGCCAAAGGAGTCATTAAACACTTGAGAAATACTCTGTTTGACTGAAAGTGGGTGCGGCAAAGGAGACGAGAAACAAATGTAAAAGGGGAAATTCAACAGTAATGAAGGCGGAAGCGAAGAAAGCGGCGTGCGAACGTACGAACCGATTAAATTATGCACCAATTGCCATTTTTTGTTAGTACGAAATCACACTTTAAAATAATTAGGAAAAATTGGTAAATCATTTAAAAAAGTTATTAGAGTGCGCCAAGCCAAAAAAGAGACCGGCCAAATAAGCTCGATCAGCATTACTAGCCAACAACAATATCATCATAGCCCAAACTAAGCCATTGACCGTTGCGCTTCACGTCACAATTTCGCGCCCAAACGGAATCAGCTGGTCGGTGTGTGTATTTGCAAAAGCACACGAGCGCCACTGCACGCTCACGTACCTAATACATTTCAAATTGTGGCCGAAAAGTGTGCACGGCTAGCGCTGGCTGGTGTTCAGACAATCTGATGTTGTCTGATGTTGGCGGCCGCGTAGTATGGGGCCGCTCTGTCCATCCAGAGATACCGTTCGGTTGCGCGCTTCGTATGGTTTTTAATTGCCCACACGCTCGCATCGCACAACTAGATATGTGCGAAAATCAAAACACGCGATTAGCATTAGTTTCGATGATAAATTATTCCGTTTTTCATTAAATTGAATATTTTCTTGTTTCGGATTTTCTAATTTAAGCGAAAATATGAAATTCACTTCCGAACAGATGTGAATAAACTTTACCGTTTACAAAGAAGATAAATTTGGTGTTTTGTAGTATTGTTGAGGGCATTTGATATATGAGAATGATTCAATTTGGTGATGTACAGACAAATGTTTTCATTCAAAGACATTCAGACTACGAAAAATAAAATTTTCCACCAAAAATATTGCACACTTTAGGAGAATAAAAATGTTCAAATCATTAGGTACTTAAACAATCATCTTGGAGTAAATATCAGGATAATCCTTATACTATTTATAAAATTAAAACGCCAATTCGGTTGTAACAGGTAGGAGCAAAAACTAGCCAACCGATTTTCATAATTTTTACACTCATCATATTTGAGCCAAAGAAGCGAATAGGATACTTATTTTCGAAAGGTAATTATTTTTATTTTCGGTATTAAGTTTTATTGAACATTTAATCGTATTCTTACAGATTTCCTTTCGATTGCATTGACATAGTGCTTACGGGTTATTGCATATTGCTTTCCACTCTTTTCTGCGTTTAGGTCCCTGAGAATGGAAAGTTCTTTATTAAATGGAGTTTTTGTGCTCTCTCTCTCTCTCTCTTTTTCACAATGATCATGGATGTTAGATTGTGGGGAATTACCCATTTTGCAGGGAATTTCGAGCTCTGTGTGCAGGAGGGGAATTTTTCCATTTCGTTTCTCTTTTGTGAATGTCTGTATTTTTTTTTATGTTGGCAACGCCACGGGTGAATGCTAGTGTGTTTTTATAATATTTTGTATGAAATTTCATCTACCAAGGAAAAATTTAGTTTCGTTAACCTGTTAATTGTGACTGTTACAATATGGCATCGCTGATAAAGTACCACATTTTGTCGAAAGAATATCAGTTGTTTGCATCAAAGCATTCTTATGTCGTTCTGTTTTGCTATTGGACGATAGAGGGACTCCTTTTTTTTTAACAAAGAAATTGATTTGTATCAAACTTACATCTGAATTTTGTTATCAGGATTGGTGCACTCCAACGCTCACCTAAGCTACAAAAAAAATTATGAAATGTCAGCACCAGCTTTTCTGAACATTCGTAGAATCAACTTCGCATTGAAAACCAAAAATAGAATGGACTTTTTTCTCTGTCACAAACCGTAAATCTGGATTACATAAATGACACACATTCCATCTAGCAGATTTATGAACATACTAAATAGTTAATATGCAAGAATTGTGACGTTGACTTTTACCCAAATTGTATGATAAAGTATTATGTTTGGTTACAATCAAGGCAAGTGAAATTTAAAATTACATTGCATACTTTTTGGGGCCGAAAATCCAGAAAAGGCAAAAATTTTAAGTCTATGGTACACTAAAACATGTAAATATTGAATCATTGACTTAAAATGTTGGTACTTTCTGGTTTTTGTACCCTCAAAAGTATGCAATAAAGTTTGAAAAGCTTTTTTAATTTTAAAACACTTAAAAGTTTCCTGAATACATTAAAATCTAATAGGAGGCCTATCTTCGGTCCGACCAAATCTGCCAATATGAGTTCCTTTACTATTCTTCGGCAATTTTATGATAATTTCCATTTTCATTCCCGTTCCATTTCCATTTTTTTTCGAACCATTTCGTCTCCGTCCACTTTCACTTTCACTTCCAGTCCGTACCATTTCCAAGTTTGTTCCAATTTCACTTTGTTCCTGTTCATTTCCATTGCGTTCTAGTTCCATTCCTTTTCTGTCTCCGACATCGTTTCCAACAAATTAAAATAATGTCGATTATTTGAGAATTCGTTAATGAAGGTTAATGAAGGAGCGAAGTTAATGAAGGAGCTCAGGTTTTTCAGCTTTTCTAAGGGTTTCTGTATTGCAATGAGTATGTAGGATGAGAAATCTTTTCAAAAAATCCAACAAAAAGAACTGCATAAATGTCTGATTGGCCAGCTTTTACTAAAAAAAAAAGTCTGGAAAAACATATTTCTTCCAAAGGTTGTGCACACTGTTACCATATGGTAACGGCCGGAGGCGACCAAACGACGCACATACCGTAGTCTTATAAAATATCTACAAGAATTGCCCATTATATCACTCTTGTCCTTAAAGGCTTAAAATCCAATTGGGAGATACATAAAACTCAAGTTTCAGTAACCATTATTTCACCTTTCTGTATATATTTCCTCAACAGACAACAGCCACAACCACAGCCAACACAAAACACCACCACAACACCCAAGAGTCAGCCAGCCTACAAGTGCAGACAGTATTCTGGCTGTATACATTGTCAAATACGGCCAGACGAATGAGTCATCGTTGACAACATCATCATTCGCATCATTCGCATCATTCACGTCAACATCATCATTTGACAAGCGAAAAATGCGGAAGTCAAATGAATTCGCTGGAAAATGTTGCGCTGCTCCAGAAAAACTCCCTCGACTGTGTTTTGTGATATTTCTGCAAATCGTAAAAATTTTGTATGAATTCGCAACCACATCTTAGCCTAATTATGCGTGAAACCTTGTGTGTGAGTGTTGCATAAAAAACATTTTTTGGACCCATTGGCTGTCTTGTTATGAGGGATGATTGCCAGTCGGTGCTGGCTGTCTTCGGTTTCTAATGTTGTGCGGAGCAGCATCATTAACATTTCCACTCTAGCACCGAAAAACAGACTGGCATTAAATTTATCGATTTGTTTTTATGACTCGGGGGGGATTATGTAGTCGTTGTAGTTTTTGTTGCTTTTGTTGTTGTTGTTTTTTCTTTGATACTTTTATTGCTGTTGTGGTGGTCAAGGGATTTGGGCCTGATTTTTCTTCTTATATTTTTTGGCCAGTGAAATTTGTTGCCATGGTAACCATGACCACAGCAACAACAACACAACAGCAGCATCCAAAATATACATAACAGCCTTCTGGAAATATATTTGAAAATGGCAAACGTGTATGAGGTGGAAAATCATTGCTACACCTGCCTGCAGCGCCTTGTTTGCGTGGGAGCGCAAACATGCATACATAGAAAATGTATTGTTGGCCACAATAAAAAAAAATGGCAATAGAAAATATGTGTATTGTATGTGTGCTCTTTTGTAATGTTGATGGCGTGAAAGATCAATAGTTGTTGGTGATTTATTAATGGGGGGAAAAGGCAGTAAATTTCCTTCTTTTGATTTGGCAAAGAAATATATTTTCAATTTCCCAAAGATGATATGAAAATTAATTTAAGAGAACCACAAATTTATTTAATCAAACATATGCCAAATAATAGCAACGGACCTAAACTTAAGGACATGCAAGTCGCCTGCTTTGTATTGTTGGGAATCGAACCTGACCTTATACAAGCAATATAGTGGAAAACTTATTGACTAAGTCTCTAACGTGCGAAGGTGAATAGCATCCACTTGAATTGTATCTAAAAATAGATTGTCAGAGCGTGCAAGGAAAGTGGAGTGGACGAAGTACATTAGAAAGAGAAGAAGGCGTAAGGAAAGTAAAAAGCGACAGCAGCTTGCAAGTTCTAAGTTTAGAATACTTTACAAAAAATATCCATTTCAAATGAAATGAAAATAATAAAAAATAGTAAATTTTCCAGGTAAAAACTGTTGATACTTGAGAGCTGGCCTTCGAGCCTAGGTAAAATCAACCAAGTAGCAAGCAAATACAAAAAATACAATTTTTTTTTTTAAATAAACAGCCTCCACGAATGTTGAGTTCAAGGAGACGCGTGTGCAGAAAGTTAGAGGCAACATGCACTGCACAAGGACTCTACGAGCAGGGCAAGGAGTTGGCCATAGGCTGGACCATTGAACGCATTGATAGGCAGTGGACACACACACAGCTTCCTTGAAGGAGCCTGAGAGAAGAGAGCAAAAGCGAGAGAGCGACGCATGGACATTAGCCATGCAGAAACTGTAAGCTGATGGCAAAATTTGAGAGCAAGGAGTTGCGCAATAAACCAAAGAGCCCAGAGAGCTTAGAGAGAAATTAAAAAATATTTTAAATTAAAAAAAATAATTGTATAATATCATGTTATAGTCATGAGACAAGTGTCCTTTTCTCCCTGCTGCACTCTCTCTCTCTCTTATGTAAACCTACTCATGCTCACATGATACTGTGACGTCAACCACTGCGGGGTATTGCCTTACGTTTGAAGTGTTTTTTACCACACCATCGACAATTCTTACCATAATGACGTCAATAGCATTCAACTTTTCACCTTTCCGCACTAAAAGTATGGCAAAGTTACGGCATCAAATATGCACACTGACTGTTGGCGGCATTTCAATGCAAAATGGAAGACACAACTTGTGTGTGAGTGTGTGAGTGTGCGAGTGTGTGTGGCTGCGTGTTTGGTTACATTTGTGTGAACTAAAAATATGCTAAATTTATGTGATTTTTACATATAGATTTGCACTACTTATTTCATAAAGTCGCTTACATGGCACAGCATCCTTTTTTTAGGTTGACTTGAGATAATACAAATGAATTCAAAAATGGCGCCAGATGTCTGCAGATTGTGTCACAGTGAAATGAAGGAGTGAGTGACTATGATGTCTGCAAGGCATGTCCAGGAATTGTTATGAATTTAATGTTTACAGTGTAAAATCCTATTTGCCATTTTATGAGATTTCGAGTGAGACTCCTACCTACTCACAATTCTCACATCTGTCTAAAAGTTGTTCAAACTAATTTCCAATGCAACTGAACTCTTCATTTCATCTTTGTCTACTCACACAACACTGTCAGTGCAGAGTGCAAGTTCAATTTTACTGATAAATCGAAATTTTCCAAAAATCGATTTCCTCTTACCGAAAGGCATAAATTTTTAATTTAATTTTTCTTCTTCACACTCCAGCCCCATAGATAGGCAACAAGAGGAGTTGCGGCATTGCCTTCACCCTACACCAGAACCGTCGTCGGTTTGTTTAGGTTCAAACCGACGAAATTTCGTTTGTGTGCTTTGGGTTTTGTGTACTGACAACACAAAACGTAATGTAATTTATAAACAAGAGTGAAAGTGGCGGCTGCAGCGGCGGTGGGCCAAACGAAGCAAGGCAACCGAACCGAGTCAGTGTCAGTAGTTTGCCGGCGCGTCGTCAATGTTGCATTTTGGTTTTGGTGGCGTGCGGTGACGGTGACGGTGTGTAAGTGAAATTTTCCATACGCTACTAAACCTAAACCCCTTCTTCCCTTGATTGCGCTCCTACTCGTTCGTACCTCTCTACTATTTATCGTTTATGCTTATTTATTTATTTGTTTGTTTACTTTTGTAGTTGTTTTTTTTTGTAAACAGCGTGTGCACATGTTTAGACTTCAGTGTGCAAACACGCATGACAGGCAGCGTGGTTATGCGGTGTCAGTGAGGCGGCCAATTTGGTTTTTTGGAAAAATGTATTTCCATTTTTAGGAGCTTGATATGTTAATAAGTTATCAAAAAAAGGCCGAACAAAAATTATGTGAACAATTTAATTTTCATAAATATTTGTTTGTGTTTTCAAATTGCTTTTGTTATTTTTAATTAAATTTGAAGAAATAATAATGTTTCGGGGTAATTGCATTTATTGCGTCACTCTATACGCTTTGTGGTTTTTAAGGTCGGCGTATTAACACTTCAGAATATAGCCACAAAATTAAATGTTGGTACTAAATAGTAAACGCCAACATTTTAAAATTCTTTCAAATACAATTTGTGGCTTCAAAATTCATTTCAGTGTTACCCTGCTCATAAGTGCATTTTGTTTTTAACACAGAACCGGGTCACCTCCTGAGTCGATCTAGCGATGACCGTCTGTCCACCATGCCGCACGATTTGCTATTGCTTCTATTTGGACTCTATTGAAAATGGGCCACATCGGCTAAATATCACAACTACCTCCCATACAAACCAAATTTCTTTATTTCATTTTTATTTTTTAAAATACTGAACGATATGGAACAGAAATAAAAATGAGCCAGAACTAAATGACAGTGGCGCGGAATAGGTTGAAATCGGAACGAAATTAACAAGATTCGAAATGGAATGGAACCGAAACAGCATGGAAATGAGAAAAAGTTAGAAATGTATCGGGAATCATCTATTGAAGATTTATCGACCAATTTTTATTTTTAATGTAAATTACACTGAACAACAGTCAAAAAGCATATCTTTTTTTGCTTGGCTTTTGTTCAGTGTAATTTTTAAAAAATTGGTCGATAAATCTTAAATAGATGATCTCCATTGCCGCACAATGGGGCATTGGGTACTGAAAATTGATATTAATTCATTTTTTTTAGGACCGTATTGATACCAATGTACATCCAAAAGTAGATAAGATTCTACATTACTTGGGAAAATATTAAGGGTATTCAGTTATCGGTATTGGCGCTAATTCAATTTGTGGTTGCGCGAATTAAAAAATAAAAATTTTTAGATTTGCATTTTAAATTTTTGTTAGAACAGTTTTAGTCAAGTGCAAACTTGAGTTCCAGCCTTCTTCTTAAGGTATTTTTACGCATAAGTTTCAGCGCAAAAAAAAAATATTTTTAATGTTTTTTTTAAAAGTAGTCCAAAATATCGTGTTTTTTTGCCCTTTCTGCCTTTTTTGAGAAAATCTACTTTTTTGTAAATAAAAACCATATTTCCCAACTGTTATATAGAGTGAAATTTTTTGTTAATAAAAAAAATGTCCACTAAATTATGTCGACTTATTATTTTTTTTACCTAAATATATAGTAGTAACCCAGAATGAATTGATCTTCATTTTCCAAAAAAATGCCGCACTGTGTTACGCTTTTATTTTTCCATTTCCATGCTGTTCCGGTTTCATTCTATTTCAACATTTTTAGTTTATTGAAAAATTGTGTCGCGAACGGAATGGGAAATTAACTTGAACAAAATGTATTTGGTACCAAATTTTCTAGTCGATTGGGAATGAAATGTACATTTTCGAAAACTGATCAATAAAATATGATTACAACATAATAAAAAAAAACCAAATATAATAAATTACAAAAAAAGTTCGTCTAAAAAGTTATCGTACTAGCATTCACAGGTTACTTTAGCGTCAGTCAAACCGAACATAATTCTCTTATTAGCTTATTTAAAATTATTTTAAAATACAAAAAAAAAAAGCTTTACGAACTTTTTTCTTTAGATCGCAGTCAATCAGCTGTAAGCATATCTCACGCGAATGCTAATTGGAATGTTTTGACATCTGTTGTCAATGCTTTTTTTTTGGCAATTTTAAACTTGTTTTTTCTTTGCATTTGTATTTTTTTTTCATATTAAGTAATATGTAGATGCTTTTGCTTTCTTCGGTACACGTTTACTTTGTCTTTTCTCTCTCCGCAATGAGTTTAACTTTGTTTACAAACTGACCTGAATCAACAAAATTTGTATTTTGCAGAAAAGTGATTCAATTAACCGTTATTTAAATAAAATGTCGTACAAGAAAAAATTTTTTTTAAATGAACAACTTTCGTAAAATTTCGTAATAATTTCGAAAATTTCATGCAAAAATTCAATTTAATTCAAGTCAAATTGCGTCAGCTTGTTACTTAGGTTACCTTCTCTCCACTTCTTTGCACTCACGTACGTACGTTTAAGATTTGCGTTTTGCCTTTGTTTTGACGCTGCCATGACGCTTGAGCTGTCAAATTGTATTTTTAACATGAATTTTCTATTTAAGAATTCGCCAGCTTTTAAAAAGTTTATTTATAAATTTTTAATTTTTGTGAAAATGGCTTTTTGCTGTTTGGCAAAAGTTTGTGGAACAAATACAAATTAAGTGTGAATCACATTGGAATCGGTTTCGATCAGTTGTCAATTTTGGCAGTTGCTGTGCGTAATTGGGGGCCGAATTGTGACTTTGATGTTCTTATATAGAGCAAGGACAGTGGCGTGTGCTGTGTGTGTGTGGGTGGAAATGAGGAAACGGGAAATTAATTTTTCGTACTTAGTTGTTAAGTATTAGAGAAGAACATTACACTTTAATGATTAACGAATTAAAAAAATGTTTCAAAAGTTTTCCTAAATCAAAATCTTAAAGATTTTGGTTTAATACACTTAATAATACGCTTACGTAACAAAAATTCAACAAAAATCTCACTTCCCCTTTTCACAAATTCCCAACTTCTTCTTTTGATTTTGTCTCTTTGGTTAAGCGGGAGGAGATTGAAATCTGTGAATCATGCTTAATTAAAAAAAACTATGAAGCTACATTGCTTTTAATGTTAACCACTAAAATGTAATGGCAGTCATGCGTATGAAATGTAATTTTAAACTTTAAATATGAAGTAATTCCAAAAGGCAGCCAAGTACGACAACGCACTGAAAGTGTGTAAAAAAAAAACAAAATGCAGAAAATTCCATTTCACTTTCGTTTTCTTAATGGTGGCAATGATACCCATTTCACTTGGCCAAGATTTGTATGCTTGAACGCATAGAAAAGCGGTTAGTTTTATTACTTCGAATATTTCACGTTTCAGTTAAGAAAATATGTTGTAATTTAATTGAAAATTGCAAATTAATTGGAAATGTTAATGGAGGTTTTATGTTCTTATTTTACATTATTATTTTACATTAAATTAAATGTAAATTATGTTAAATTTATTTTCACTCCAAATTTAAAAATTACTCATACGCCCCTTGGAACACAAAATTAAACCGAAACTTTCTTTCTAAAAAAAAACAGTATCACACAAAAGTCCATAAATTCTTGTCAATTCTCCAAAAACTCAGTCACCACACTTCCTGCTTGGCTCGTTTACAAAACGCCCACCATTGTGGCCGAAATATTGCATCATTCGCAGAAATTTCAATTGCAGCTTTAAACGAATACTGATGATGTGTTCATAAATTTCAACCCAAATACGCACGCACGCACGCACAGACATAAAATCGCACTCAATTAATACCAAATTACAAAAATATATATTCAATATAAATTATAACAACAACAATGACAACAACAGTGCGTGACATTTAAAATTTATAGCCGCTTAACGGTAAATGCTTGAATAAAAAATTTTATAAATATTTTGTTTTTGTATTTTTTTTGCTTGAAAATTAAAAATAACCTGTCCGACAAACCACCACAAATCGAAATGACAACATTGTATAGCATTTAATGGACATGGAAGCGCTTATGACGAGTCGTTGAGTCTGATCGGTGTTGGGTTGTGTTGTGTTGCGTTGAGTGTATGTTGAGCGGTGTGACAGTTGTCATTGCTTTTAATATGGGCATTTCATGTAATTCAATAAATGTTATTTATAACTGCAACGTACTCTCATTGTAGAAATGGTGAAATGAGACAAAAAAGCAGATGCCAAAATGCGGTTAAGAATTTCATGAATTTTTTAATTAAAAAAGAGAAATTATCAATTTTAAATTCATAGGGAAAAAGCATACGCAGCTTACAACCAACGTTGAGCTAAAGCCTTGTAGTAAAACGTTGGCAAATAATTCAAAAGTTTTACTGAACATGTTCGTTTGTAATTCACCCTGAAGTCATCCGTACCCTTCGCAATCTAATTTTTTCGATATAATTAAATTCACTTAGTCTTCCCCTCAGCTGCTTTAATTCTGTTTCAAATTTATGGTTACGCTGTGAATTTCCTTGTTTATTTATCCCTTTCCTTCTTTTATTTGTCACTTTTAATTTCAAGCTTTCGCATTCGTACTCCTGACGTGCTGTGCAATTGCAGTTTGTTATTTTTTTGTTCGCCCGTAACTGCAGCAAAGTGATTTATTTGTGAAGGGCAACTCGGGCGTATACGTGATCTGGAACTATTTGTATGCAACAGTGTGTGTGTGTTAGGATGCAAGGAGCATTAGAAGGGATTTAGAGCACGAAATATTAACGCTTGGGAAATTGCTCACAAATTGAGACAAATGAGAGGGATTGGAAGTGGAAGAGGAAGGGGTATTTTGTGTGAATGCATTTTTAATGCAATAAAAGTTGAGAGAATTCAAGAGACTGCAAGTTGTTTGGGAAGTTCTCTGATTTATCTCATTACTTTAAAACAAATAACATCCAATTTCGCCTGGCTTCGAGGTGAATCAACTTCCTCAACTCCTTTTATGGCATGGATGCGTCAAACTGAATAAAAATTCCATTCAATACATGCGAAAAATAAAAAAAATTTACTGAAAAATTTTGCACGAAAAACAATTTCCGCTTGAAGTCAATTTGTAGTGAATTACATACTGGCAAGTTGTTACAGTTTATTTTCAATTTTCGTATATACTTTGATTGCAATCATAATTAATTCAATTAACGAAACGCAACGCAACGTATTTCAACGCATTTTCAGTGTTTACGAAAAATAGTGTTCAAGTTGCCAAGTGATGGCGCTAACAGGTGCCAATTCCGGAAGTCATCGTTGTCAATAGGAGTAGTAGGAAAACATAAAATAAATATGTACTACTTAACACAACAACATGATTCAGAGCACAAAATTGGCCATTCAGCCACCATATGCATTACAAAAAGCCATAAAGCACATTTTTACTGTCCATTTTCGGTACCCACTAGTACCTTCTGCTTTAGCAAATGTTTCCAACTTGTTTATTTGAATAAGTGCATTATTTTGAAAATAAGTAAACAACAACAACCAGATTTTTCATGTACATACATGAGACTGCAACGGAACCTGCACTCTTTTCCGCCACATGTGATTTTTCAATTCAATTCAGCGATTTTCACATATTTTTCACGCCCTTGTCATGGCTCGGTTGGCTGTCAGGGTTGCCGTAGTCAGGCCGACGTATTGAAATGTCAGTGTCATTTGATGTAATTCAAAAAAACACACACAAAAAACAACAAACATCACGAGCTGGAAAAAGATTTTTTCGGAAAATTGAATGAAAAAAAATGCATAGAAGCCAATAATACAAATTTCCACCGATTGGATTGCGGTGCTGGCATCAGCCTCGGAGTGGCTCATGTTGCTGTTGCAATTGCATCTCTGTTTATGAATATTTTATAAGCGAGTCTGTATTTTCTTATTGGAATTTATGGTGTGTTTACACAATTGCACCGCAGCGGGTGAAAATAAACGATTTCGGCTTTTCAACTTAATCGATGCGAGTTGGGGCGGCTGAAGTTACTGAGGAATTTTCGCTTTTCACTTTCCCGGATGAATGTTCAAAGGCCAAACATGTTGTGGCTTGAGTAATGCGTTGAGCGATTTATTTGAGGTTATGGTGCGTGAAATGAAGACAAATCGGGTCATTCCGAAATCGGTAATTTAGTACCTACTGCATTTATAGCTTGAGTCCTAAAATTAACGTAAATTTATGGATGAAAAAATAATATATTTTTAATACTAAAAAAATATTTTAGTACTTAATGAAATACTTAAAAACTAAATTAAATATATGATTACTACAATTGACAGTTCATTATTCTAAAACTAAAAAATTTGTGTACTAAATAAAGAATTTTAGTACTAAATAAAGTATTTTAGTACTAAATAAAATATTTTAGTACTAAATAAAATATTAACACTACATTAAATATTTTAGTATCTACTAAATTTTAGTAAATAATAAATAAAATATTTTAGTTCTAAATGAAATACTAAAACACTAGATTAAATATATGATTACTGCAATTGATAGTTAAATATTCCAAAACCAAATAATTTTAGTACTAAATAAAGTATTTTAGTACTAAATTAAATATTTTAGTATCTACTAAATTTTAGTACCTACATACTGAATTAAATATTTTAGGACCTACTTACTAAATGAAGTTAAAAAATATGTAAGTACTAAATTTAATATATTGGTACTAATCTAAATATTTGAGAACTAAATGAAAAATTTTAGTGCTTACGAAATTAAATACTATATTACCTAATAAATTTAATATTTTAGGAATTAAGTAAATAAATATTTTAGTACTAACTGAAATATTTTAGTACTTACTAAATAAATATTTTATTTCCTTCTAAATTAAATACTTTAGTACTAAATTAACTAATTAAATACATATTTTAGTACTTACTTAAATATTATAGTACATAATAAATTAAATATTTTAGTAAAAAATTGTGGTACCAAAATGAAATATTTCTAGACAAAAATTATATCTTTTTAAACGGAAATTAGTACTTACTAAATAACCCAAACTAAGAAAGTAATTAGGTAACTTATTTCTTTGTAGTACCTAGTGCTTCTACAATATTTCACCTGAATTCTAATATTTGCAGTAAATACATTTATTAGTACAAAATTCTTTTCATTTCAAATCAGAACCAAAACTGAACTCTATTAATATCGAACACCAAATGCAATCACAAAACTTTACTACAGAATCTTAGACAAGAAGGCGTTCTTTTGTGTACTAAAAATAGCATAGAAACTTAATTGATTTGACACTTATCGCACAGCTGCCAACGCCACATATCATCATCAACGTTCAAATTAACGACCAAGTGTCACGCTCCTCACGCGACGGCCGTCTTCGACGCAATTAACAACAATTGGCGAAATGAATGCAAGCATTCAAATGCACAATTGCAATTGCACAAAAATGCGCTTCCACATTCCACACAAAAGAAACAATTACGCATAGAAAAAGCGTAGCAAAACAAAACAGAACAGAAGTGAGTGCAGCTAAAGCCTAGACTTTCTCGTGTGTGTGGGAGAAATGTGATTGATGAAAAGAAGCCAACAAAAGCGATAAGTAAGTAGTCAAAATGGCAATTAATTAAGTTGCCACACAGCAAAGGAATGCATTACACTGTGCCCTGATACTGCAAACAGTCAACTGCATATTATTCTCCAGCAATGCTGGCTGTGATTTCATAGCTTAGTCAAATGTGGCGACCTCTGTCTGTGTGCGATTCGATCCATAAATTATAATTAGCTGCGTTTGAAATTAATTGAAAATTACACTTGGCACCTGCTCGATGAGGTAAATGACTGCTTGTGGGTGTCCCACTCATTGTCTCCTCCCCGCTATTGACAACTTGAGCTGTCAACTGTCGACTTTGCGTCTTTGACAGTTGTGCGTACTATTCAGCCAGAGCACAGCAGTTTTGTGCATTTCCTGCTTTGGAGGTGTAGCATTCAAATGTAAGTCTGCTGTTATAGCATAGTCGTTGTTAGAATGATTCTAAATTTCCATTCCGACTGCATTGTTTCCTCCATCATTCTTTTGTTTTGCGCAGCTTACGGCTCGTGTGACGCTTTTGAGACGTGTCATTTGCTGGCATACGCTTCCGTTAAACGAGAAATTGCACGTTCTCGTGTCGAATGTCACGGTCGTCGTCGCATGGTGAGGCGGTCAATTTTAATTGTTGGAAATTTTGCGAGAGAGTAGCGGTGATTGGTGCAATCGTAGTAGTTAAAAGTCAAATTGGTTTAAAAAAAAAAGTGCAAAATTAATATAGTTACATTTGCTGCACTAGATTGCCTGCAAAGTTCATCGAACAGTAATGTTGCCAATTTTCAATAGGTCGTAGCATTTCCTAATTTAAAATTAAATTTTTTCACTTGAAAATTGTATGGAATTCTACTACATTTACTAGACTTTCATGCAAATTCTTAGTATATAGGACAGGGACGTACCCAGGACAAAATTTTAGGGGTGGTTTTCATACAATTTTATTACCCCCACACTCACTGTGGCATAAGGTGAAGTGTCCGGTATGGAAAGTATATACATTCTTGGTGTTATTACGATTAAAATTGTTTAGAAATGGATTTTCGACATGGTCCGAGCTTCCAAAACCACATATAAATGGGTCAAAATGGAATCTTGAGACCAATCTCCAGTTTTTTAAAAAGGAAACAAAAAAATTTATTTGGCAAACTTGTTTTTCATATGAAATTTTTTATTTTTCAATAATTTTTTAAAACTTTAAAAATGCAAATCAAAAAATAAAAAAAAATCAATCTGCATTTGCATTTGCATTTTAAAATTAAAAATTATTTATTATTTTAGTCGATTCCAAAAAATCTAGAGGTAGCAAGCCATGATCCCGGGTAGAATTGAGAAAAAACCTTTGAGAATGCTTTTACAATTAATATTAAACTAAGAAAAATAAAATTTCGCAAACATTTGAATTTTTGTTACTGAGTTAAAATCACTTCTTCGTTCTCGGGCCTTACCCGTTCTTAAGGCGGACTTTTCTCCAATTCAACGCACTTTATTTCACGTACATTATTTAAAAATATGTTTTTTTGAACGGCTTTATGTTAAGACATCTCTCATTTAAAAAGTTCGTATAACTAAACACTTTCAAAAAACAGAAATTGCAGTATCTCCTCAAAATTAGTACAAGGTGTTTCGCTTTGACGTAAATGACAGCAGTTATAATATTAACTCATTATGGAATATTACAACTGTGATTATTTTGGTAAACGCAAGTTTTTAATATAATAAAATTTCAAGGAGAAACGGAAGCTTCTCTTGAATTCTGCTAAATTTAATTACAATTTTATAATTTTTTTTATTACTTCAGAAATTTTTGGAGGGGGTCCAAAAACTCCGAACCCCCCTTGAGTACGTCTCTGATATAGGATATGGACATAAAGGGCCCAAATTAATCTAGAAATATTGATTTTCTCAAAAATAAAAAAAAAATAAATGGGCTAAGCCACTATCAAAAAAATGGTATACTTGTGCATTTTGTTTGAAAGGCGTATATTTTAATAACTTGTTTTTAATACTACATACAATAACTTTATTCTCTTGGTGCTATTGTATTTAGTAAACATTTGAAACTGTTCATTTATTTAAAAATGTTCAATTTAAAATCAATCAATACATGTGACAAGGTAAAATCGCTCGAAAGTATATAAATAGACACTGGCATAGTCATTATTTTCTTTGCACAAATTATATACAACAACATGGCTCATGAGTACTCTGGAAATCGATACGATTCACGTGAGGAGGCAATAATGGATTAAGTGGTCTATTGGTGGCAACTAAGAAGCTTACAGCTATTTTTGTAAAACGTAAAAGACGATAATACACACCAACAGTCAGTGAAATGTGATTCATCTGAAGAGCAAGCGTACAATATGTATAGAAAGGTAGTAATTAATGAACCCTATTGCATTTATCGAAGGAGATCTAATTCGGATTACTTTTGTGAAGTGACGATACATACTATGTTAGGAGCAACAGCAAAGCTAACACCAAACAACTCAAACTATACAAGGAAATATTTATTTCGTGAGTGTTTTAATTACTTTATCTTTACTCTTAATTTTAGAACAAACATTTTTTTAGCACAACAATAAAATATCTTCAAGGACTATCAATAAGAAAAGTTATCATTTACATATATTGAAATTTTTTTTAGTCAGTACGTCACGACGTAACTTCTAAATAAACAAAACTAAAACTTTATTCAACCATCAAAACCAATTCATTTATGTCGAATTATTTGACAACTAAAATTTAATAAAATGTCAGCAATTACGTCAGTCAGCACACAAACAGGCACACGTGCGTAAACTCAAACATGCAAATTTTCGAGGACATCCATGGAGTCGTTTTGAATATTAATTGCGTAAATAGTAATATATGAAGGACAGTCGAGTGGAAAGTCAGTAAACAAAATGAAATGTAAATTAAGGAAAGTCAAAATTTGGAACTCAAAATTGAAACAGAAAATTTGTGAAAATTTTTACTGCAAATGTAAATATGAAGGGAAGTAGTGAAAAGAGCAACCCAGTTTTTGTTGCAGCTAAAATTTGCCTGGCAAATGTACACTAAAAATCATGCTGCATATTTTTAGGATGTGGATTTGTAAAACGAATTCACTGAATTGGAAACTGAAGTGTAGTAGCGCAATGTTGCCAACTTGTGTAATATTTAATACAAATAGTTGTTTCTGTGTGTTTTAAAAGTTTTTCAAATTAAAATTTCTGTGGTTTTTGACACTAAATAAACAAAAATTAAACCAATTTGTAAAATGTTATGTTTTTAAATTGCGGTATGTAACAACAATTCAATTTCGAGTAAATCAATTTTAATGTTTTTCATTTAGTTTTTTTCAATATAAAATAAGTGTTCTTGTCCTCTTTAAGGCATCTGAATCCACGATTCTTTCATAAATATTTAAATTTGGGTGGAATTCTGGACAAGAGATGATAGATACTTGCAACTATATTTTTCTCAAAAAATTTATCGTAATATTTGTGTCTTTATCCACTCACCCCTGCAATTGTAAACGATGGCAACTCTTCAAAAACTGTGTAGACTTATATTTCATGCACAAACCACTGAGATCTTACACTGAAAATGTAGAAGATGAGTTGAATTTCAAATGGTGTATTTGGTGGTTGTTTGTGGATTGAGAGATTTCCTTATATGTATACCAAGAAAAAGTAGGTATAAATGAAATGGCAGTTAAATTTGACGGAAAATTATGGACCAGTACATCACTACATTCATATTATTCTTTGGTATTCCATGGAGTTCAATAACATTTAACAAGAATTAAACTCTTTATGATAAATACATACACTGAGAAAAAAAATCCAAAACTTCATGGCTATGATTTGAAACGGGTATAGCTTTAAAAAAATCAGCACTGCTCAAAAATTTATAACATATTTTTCGTTAAAATTTTATTTAAAAAAAAAGTTGTGGAACAAATACGTAGTGGTCTGAAATCATTAACATTTTAGTCTTAAAACATTATAATTTCAGTCGTTAAACAACAACATTTCAGTCTCAATTTATCAATGTGCCCATTTCAATGGGCAGTTTCAAAAAAATTTAAACGATTTGTTGTCAAATTCAGAACATTCAGTTTTGGCTGGAAATTGACAACGTTTCGTTCTGACTTTTTTCTCAGTGTACAAATATGATAAATCCCTACAAGAGAGCATCGATCCCATGTTTCTTCAGCAACAAACTCTTGCCCTTTTCCATTTCATTGAAAAAATGTAGTAAAAAGTTTATTTCTCATGAGCTGTATACAAGCTCATGGATATTTGAACCAAGAAATTTACATGCGCACATTTTTTCTCGGCCACTTTTTATATAAAAAGCTATAACCGAACCTGATAGGACAAAGTAGCACATTATGGAAGGGGCAATCCAGCCCAAGCATATTTCTAATCTCCGAAAATCGCTGGAAATTATCAATAATTTAGAGATATTGTAAACCCACAGTCGTACAGTTGCCAATTCTTTTGAAAAGCACAACTTTTCATAACAGATTTGATTAAAGAATAATTCCAAATAAAATTAGGAATACCAACTAAAATGAGCGCCAATTTTTTTGGAGTTAACCTACCAAAATAAGCCAACCATCTCCACACAAGATTACTCCCAAAAAGAAAAACGATCAACACTCCAAAAGTTCAATCGGCAAAATTTGACTAACAAATCCCAACCAAATAAGGCAGAGTTTATTTACAATTCCGTACGAAAAGGAAAAAATCAAAGTTAATTGGCAATTGTTTTGGCTTTTTCCAAATAAACTTGGTCAAGATCAGACCGAAACAAAGAAAAAACAGACGCGGATGATTTTTCCCGAGAAAATAATAATAAGGAAGGGTTTGCCATGTACAAATTGTACCCAAGTGAGTAAGTAAAGAAAGTTCATACCAAAAAAAGCGGAGAAAGAAGAAGTAAAAATTGTCATAATTTCATATATAAATAAAATGAAGACATTGGAATCGTGAATGATCAGCATTTTCTACCCAGCGATCAGTATTACGATCAAAATATCTGCAAATTGCCTCAGTTCATATTATCAACTACACTTTGGCCGCACTTATTATTCAAATGCAAACCAGATCAATGCGAACTACCCAAAAATGGTTAGTACCCAAATAACCTTAAGCCTCTTTCGAGTTATATTCCCCCCTCCACTGTCGCAGTCGCTAGACTGCAAATTTGCATGCAATTTGTAACTGAGCACCACGAGCTGCTACCATTTTAGCGGCATATTTGCTTCCTTTTTAGATTTTTATCAAACTGTGACACTGGCGCGAATAATGCCTACCATCACCCCCTACCCAGCACACTGTACGGCACGGCACTGCACTGCACACTTACCACCTTTCTGCTGTGGCCAAATGGCTACTTTCGAGTTCGTTCGACGGTTTCTGCATATATTTTGCATTTTCGTACTCTTTTATTTCCTTCGATTTGCATAATTTTACTTACTTGGCCAATATCAAGTTCGCCGCTGGTTGTGGTTAGCCACTCTTTGGGCAGACTTCTGGTTCTTTCGGCTGCAGACTACGACTGTTCTTTTGCTTCCACTTCTTCTTCTTCTTCATGTTTGGATTATGGTAATTGTAACATGATCGTTTTGGCCAAAGTTCGCTGATCATGGCAATCTGCTTGTGAGAATTTTTGTTTCGTACTGGTTTTGTGAAATTTTGTTGTTCTGGCTTGGTTGTTGCCACTGCAAAATTGACATTTGACATGTTTCCCGCGGTTTAAGTACAAGTAAGCCACTCGGTATTGGATGCAATTTTGACAAGATCGTTTGGAGAGTGGAATGCCGATACGGAAGCTGAAATGACAGTTTGAATGATTGATGGTCATGGGGTGGCAGGAGATTTTAACAGCAGATTTGATGCGGTTAATTAATGAACTATTTAAGCATATGGTTGTCACATTTTGTAGTTCCTAGGATAGTTCCATTTGTTCTGAAATAAATAATTAATCACAGAACTGAGAAAAAAAATGCCTGGAAATTAATAAAAATTTCATTCAATTCTGCCACAAGTGCGTTTACGCCCCAAAACGAATGCTTTCAGCCGAACCTCGTAATGGAAACGTTTTTGCGTGGAATTTTATCTTCGATCGGTTAAATTGGTAGCAGCAGCAGCCGCTTTCAAGAGCAAGCCCCACCAATTGCAGATGATATTGTAACGTGTTCGGATTAATAAACTCAACTCAACTTAATGTAGGCTTACAGTATCCACTTTTGCTCTGTTGCAGGCTGCCGCTAAAGTTGAAACCGTTTTTTTTTCTGCGCGATAAACGATCAGATCACGATCGAGAAATTGCAAATATTATTGCCGGTGCGCAGCTGTGCACTGTGCAAGATTAATACAATTTTAAATGAAGACAAATTTTTAACTCGTTTCAGCTTACCTTGAACTTAACCTGAAAATTAGCATGTAAATTAACCTTAATGCGCTGCCATTTAATCTAAGCACACGCCCATTTAAGCCACCACATAGACGAGCTACCGTTGATTTCGTCACTTCCTACGCAAGTTTGGCCGTCGTCATTGTAAGCGGCAGCAGCAGCAGTCGCTTAAATATTACAGTGGGTCCCCGGTCCCAGCTTGTTGACTGACACTTTTGACAGTTTGTGTGTGTGTGTGTGGATTTTTTCTTGTCTTATCTCAAATTGCTTGCAGTTGAGGCGAGTGAGCTTGCACACTCGGCGCACACTTTTATTCAAAGGAAGGCAATTTAAGCCAATGAGTCGCTTAAAAGGCAGCTAAATGGTTATATTATTTTTTCCTCTATGTACAATATATTTTGTTTTAGTTTTTAATTTGCACTCAGGCGCCGCCATAATTTTGTTTTTACCGCTTTAGCCCGTGGCTTTTATTTCAGTTAATTTTGAACATTTTTTTGTTGTGATTCTTGTTTGGTAAAATGATACTTTGACTGGTTGCGCAAATGAAGCCTATCAAAAACCTATCAGCAACACTGACCACACTTAAGTTATGATATGATGGAGTTGTGCTTTTTTTTCTGCGGGAGTAGACTGATAATTGGATTTTATTGTTGTGAGAAAAAATATTTATTGAAAAATGTAGTCTAGTGAGTTCCTTGATTTCTACTCCAAAACGCCAAAACGTTTATGCATACAAATGGCTTGATATCACACAAAAATCATCTTCCATTAAATGATTAACATCTCCTGCGGCAAATGTCAAGCGAGAGAGAGAATCTCTAAAAATATAACAAAATATTCTTTCATTCTTTGCCACAATGGAATTTAATAATTGGCAACTGCAGTTTTGCTGCTGCTGCAAACAACCAACTCAACTCAACCACAAACATGACTATTAAAACCTCAGCATGATAGCTTTGAATAGTTGGCCACCGAACAACAGGTTCTATGCAGCTTCTTTTCTGTGCCATGAGTATGGAAAAAGTTTATTAATTTTGTACATGCCCACATTATGTAATTGATATTGACAACACTTTCATAATAACAACAACAAACAACACAGCAGGAACATCAAAGTGGATGACTACAATAATTTCGTGTGGTTTTCGCAATGGCAACACTGTTTTGGCGTTGCACATGCGCAATTGAGTGGGTTGCCAATTATATCACATAAAAGTTGTTAGTGTTTTTTTTTTGTAATGACATGATAGTAGCTTAGTAATTTAGTATTTAGTACTCTACATGGAAAGTGGCAAATGGAAAAATAAGAAAACATCCAGAATGTCTTGATGGCGTAGTGAAGCTGGTAGAATATGTGAATTTGTGCCATGCCGCCTGTTAAATTGGTCGTGCACTTTTTTCATGCGGTTTTTTTCCAACAATTGAGCTATTGAACGGAAGTGGTAAAATTGTATTGGTTGAGGGAAAAGTTTATTCACTGACCTATACACACACAATTATATTGGAACCTATGAGCTTTTTCCATGGTGTTGATGGTTTGATTAATGCTTTTAAGACTAATTATTTTAAGATCAAATCCATTGGATAGAATATAATCAACATCGAAGAATATACACTTAGTCACATCGTTATAAGGGATTTACGCATTAACAATATTAACCTTAGAATAAATGGAATTTTTGTTTAAATACGTACCCTTTTCATACCCCCTTGACACCCATTAAACACCCATAACCCCTTCCAAAGCTCTTGAACTCTTGCTGAAGCGTTTAATGTATGTTGTTGGTGCGTTCGATTCTGCTGCCAGAAGAAGGAAGTGAAAATTACGGAAATGGCAGAAAGAGCCTTCATCTTCGATTTAAACACTTTGTGACACAGCTTAACATAATGTTCCAGTAGTTTTAAAAGTGGAAAGTTGGTAGCCGTGCAATTCCGCTATGTTTGGAGTAAACATAGGCTATATGCCTATTTATAGACCTTGGGAGTGTGCAAATATTATTCTAAAATACTATAATTCATGGAGTGTTTCACTGAAATTTTGTATGTGGTGCTGACTATGAAAATTTTTGTTCCACGCCCACTGACGCTCTTTAAAGTTTATCAGTCGGGTCCCATTTAAGGAATTTCGCTGATACATTGACGTCAAAATACAAAATGCGAGCGAAGCCGGGGGTATAAGCTACATGTATAAAATCATTGGTGTCTTAAGGAAAGTTAGGACAGACAGACATCCAGACAATTGGTTTTATATATTGCGATTATGATGAAGGTTTTTTCCAGAAACGAAAATTCAATAAGTTTTTACTATTGTGTCAGAATTAGGGGTTTGAGTACCTGATTTTTAATCTCATGCAAGAATTTTATCAAACTTTAAATGCTTATAAAAGTGTACTTTCCAATACTACAATAGATACTACATAGATACTACAAACTATATTCCCCCATTGATCACCCAATTACCGATTTCTCCTTATTATTCAAATGACTTTACATTTTACAGTTTCTTCTTCAACAAATGCACAAAAAGTTGATTGAAATCGGCCAAGTAAACAAAGTAGACTGACCTCCTTCAGCTATCGTCTTCTAATAATAACTGGGTAAGACAGTAAAAGAAGCCAGCAAGCCACCAACAATTCCAATTGCACTAAAGTCTCCAGTACCACCAACTAATAAAACCAACAAAGTTGCGGCCAAACAACAAATTGCACTCGCACTATCAACAACAATCTCGATTGGCAATCCTTTCAGCCTTCCGTTGATTGCCTGCACCTCGATTAGTAAGCCAAAAGTAATTACCATAACCGTTGCTTAGGACAGGCTACGGCAAACCGGAGAAAATCAAATCAAGCCAGTCAAATAAATCTCAGCCGAGCATCTTCTTCTTCAGCAATTTCGTGTGGATCTTTTGTGGCTAGACTGTTATTGTCTTCGGGTCATGTGGTCACTGAGGAATTTCCTGCAGAAAAAATCTAGCCTTTATTTTTTATAACTCAATTTTGTTTAAGTTTTTCTCCGCTCATTCTTACGATTACTTCAATGGGAGTGTTTTGTGGTGGACCTTTTCTTCTTCTTCTTTTTCATTGCTTTTTTCCTTTGCCCAGCTAGAAATTTGCATGAGAAATTAAGTGCAATCATCAAACGTCAGTTGAGCGAGAAGACATGCCTCCGAACTGACTGAGATTTTATGATTGACTTGTCTGTTGAGAGTTGAGAAGAGGTGACTGTTGATAGCATACTTCTTTTTTGTTATGCTGGAACTTGGTTTTATTGCATCTAAATTGGCATCATTCAACACATCTCTTGGACGTTTTAAATTCGTTTTTTTTACCTCTTCTTTTGAGTTCATCTTTTTGGAATTTAATTACTCGCAGGCAAATGCTTTTTATTAGACGCAAATAGAAAAGAATAATTGCGCTGGACCTGGACCATAGAACGATTTGAATTGGTTTATTGTAAAGAATGGCAAATGATATGCAATTGGTTTTGTAAGCAATTAATGTCAATTGCTGTAGGGATCTTAATAAATATTAAAGTGAACTGAAGAAACATATCCGGGATTTGCGTAATAATAAAGAAAAGATTTATGTTTCATTATTAAAATTTAATATTACTTCTCTCGTAATTAAACTTGTGATTTCTAGTGTATTAAGTGGTGATCAAGCCCTTTCTTGCCTTCAAATATGCTGTATGAAGACAAGCACTGTCATTCTTCATGAATGTCAACGTCACAATCTTCTTGCTTCAACTAAATGTGACGTTAATTTCGCGGAAGTCATTCGATGTATTTTTTCGTAATTGAAAAAGTAATTGTTTTAATGGAAGAGGAGAGACTTACAACTTGATATGGTTCAATGAAGTCTAAGTGAATTTGAAAGTTGATCGAAACTTGGGCAGTATTCGATGTGAAACTTTAGTTGGTCAGTTACGAAATTGAGTTTGAAGTGGTTTTATCAATTAAGAAAATATTTCGTAAATTTTATGCCTGTGTGACACCTCATAACTTTAAACTCCTTAACTGTTTCTCATCAAGAGAAATATGTGTATTATAGCCATGTTCTAGGATAATCGCTACCCACACCCCACTTTATTTGTCTTTAAGATATATTTTTCATACTTTAGTCTAAAAAAATGGGTACCCGATATTCGCAAAAACCGGTTACTTTGCTTTTAGATGCATTGTTTTATATTTGTAAAGTAAAAAATCAAATGGTAAGCACAAAATAGTTTATCCCGGTTCAAAAATTTCAAGTAACCGGTATTTGTATTTTTTTAAACCAGTTACTTTGATTACTTTTTAAAGTTTTTAATGTAAGAGTCATGAGGGAGGCCATATATAGGTTAAAGGGGTGACCTGTAACTCAAAAACGGATTTCAAGTGGGTAACCGGTATTTGTATTTTTTCAGCACTGTCAAAATTTTAACGTTTTTATTGTCAAAGGAAAAGGTAGACGTTATATAGAATTTTCGGGGAACCTTTTACTCGAACACGCAAACTGTTTTATGTCTATTAATTCGGGTGTCCCGAAAGAACTCCCCAAAAACAAATTGATTAATTTTGAGTTATATTAGCTAGAAAAGAGGAATGAACGGTATTGAGTAGCCCATTCTGGTAATTGTTTTTTTTACGACATTAGATAAGAATTTTTCTTAAACTTCCAAAAATGTTTTTCAAAATCATCAGCTACGACATTCATGCTATCAGAGCGGATAATAGTTACTTGAATATATTCATGAATATTGTCTCAATAGGGTTCTAAATCTATTCTAAACATCCTGTATAACAAATTAGGCCCAAATTAATATAAGTCAGAGAATATCAAACCTTATCCTAATTAGAACAAAATAAATTTTAACTTTATTACTTCATTATCTCCGATGTACACTGACACAAATTAAATTATTCGAAAAAGAAAATTTTCCAAGGCAACCTTAAATTAGTTCATATTAAAAATCAACCAACTGTGTTTTAAAGACCTCCAATAAATTACCCTAGACTTCTAACGAAATCCTACAAACGAAGAAAAGAAAGACAGAAAGGAGGTGTCAATATGAAATGCCCAGCATGATTTCAAAGAAAGAAAAAAAAGAAGAACTACCTTGAAACCTTTTTTGTGCCATGTTATTTGGCCACTATAACAAAAGAAGCAGGCGTCACCATTTCGGTGAAAAATTTGGGCGAACATTATGGCACGCAGGGTGGTCCACTTCTGAAATAAAAATCAAACGAACGAACGAATGAACGAGCATACAAAACGCACTTTTGGTAGACGCTACAAATGAGTGGCGATACAAGCCTTGAAGAAGAAAGGTTCTACAAGTGTTCAAACACGAGTAAGTGGCATGGCATTTACAATTCGAAATGCATAATTTCATTTGAAATAACTGCCGGGAGAAGGGTTTTATTTATTTTTTAATATTTTTTCTTTGTTAAATGTATTTTGAAGTACCTAGGTATTTTTTTTTTGTGGAAAATTATGCAAGCGCGTAATTTTTTGAAGGTTATGTGGCGACGCTTGTGGGGACATGTGGGGAATGTCAAGTGTGGCGTGGTATGTGTTCGTTTATGTGAGAGAATGTCAAGAATGTTGTTCGGGTTCACCGCAAATGTCAAAAGAGTTTCGAAATTTGTAAAAATGTTGTCATAGGCATGGAAATTAAAAAAAACTGTTTTGTCATAGGTTTGGTTTGGAAGGAAACAAAATGATAAGAAACTGATTTCAATTTTAACAAGTTAGGAAATTATGGTAGACCGAAGTTAAAGAACCCTGTATCTCTGAGTATGCCTTCACTTCGATTAATATAATTTCGATATCTTTTGTTTCGTTAAGTTTTCGATAACCTTTTAATTTAAATAATAATTTCTATACATTTTTCCATACCATTCCATACTATTCTCAGTTCATAACCATTTCTAAGTACTTCCACTTCCATTCCCATTCCGGTCCAATCCATCTCCAAATTTATTTCATTCTCGGTATAACTTTAACTTTGAAGGTATGTTCCAATTCCATTTTATTCCAGTCGATTTCCATTTCGTTCTGGTTCAGCTTCTCATTCCGTTTCCCAGTTTGTTCCCTATCCCAACATTTCCATGTCATTCCGAAACATTTCAATGTCATTTCAGTTCCATTCTCATTCTGTTCTCGATAAAATCAGAAATCGAACGATTCATTATTGCGGCATTAAACGAGAGAAATGACAGACAGGCGAACAAATGGTCATGGGCAGATACTCTAATCTGGATTTTTCTACACATAATGGAATCAAAGCCATGAACACTTGAACTCATGAAAATATTGTAAAAAAATTAAGTTGTAAAGAACGGAGTGAAAATATAATGGATGGTAACTAAGTAAAAAAGTACCTGCAATTAAACTTAATTTTTACTTAAGACATTTTGCAGAAGCCAGCCTCTTTCACTAGTCACTCAAACAGTCATCAGTAATTTAGAACTTCTCAGCATACGCATACCCCCCCTGTGTGTTCCATTTTTGGACATGTTCACTTTTCCATGTCGCGCGTGTCTCAAATTTCACCGTGTCTTTCAGAGTTTTCACAATTTCTTCTTCTTCTTTCGGCATATTTGACACATTTTCGGTAGCTCAGCAATTGCGGAATTCAGTTGATTTTGACAGTTCCGATAAGGTTGGTGGCTGGTGCATCCTGACAGCAGTAAAGTGCATTTCGGAAAGTCATTTAAATGTCGAAAAAGAAATATGATAAAAATATAATTGTACTTAAAAGTACCGGTAAGTGGTCGAAAATAAAATAAATGGGACCAGAGTACGCAAAGAAAAGGAGAAAAGAACTACGAAATGATTTCATTGTGACACATTGAAATTAATCTAAGGAATTAATAGGAATATTAAAAATTACCTTTGACTTGAAGAATGTATAAGATTCTGAGACAACTTCCATAAAACACATTCATCGTTTGACACCAAGCAGATGTAACACAATGCCTTTGTTCCAATTCCTCTATCAAAACTCTATTAAGTACAGCTTTGAAAATTGATCTCTTGACCCTTTTTTCATCGCATCGCATTGCATCTCACCTCACAGAACTTCAACTTAATTTCCCTACACATACTTTACAACACTTCACCTCATGCGTTTCAGAGGATTGGTTTTCTTACCTCATCCTCTTGATCTTTCCGCCGCCTATGATCGCTTGTAAATGATCTTGTCAATATGGGCAGCATGAAACGTGTTTTATTACACATTAAAGCTTAAGGCCATTACGGCAATTCATGAGCCAGTTTATTTTTTCACATGGCACTTTGTTCTCACATTTGTTCCCAGTGAAATTTCGGTGTAGGTTTTTATCACCTGTGAAATGTGTATGTTTCCTATAGTAAAATTAGAAATTGTATGGAAAGGTTAGAGAGAAACACTGTTGGGTAATTTGTAAATACAATTGAAATTTAAAAAATGTAAAGCCAATAAAAGGAACATCTTCCCAAAAATACCCTCACTTGTCATTTAATCAGTCGACAAGTGAAAGTATTGTCCAAACCAATTCCGAATTCCTGTATAATTCCAGACAAGCCCTCTCAAGCAAAAGAAAAACACAAAATTAATCAATTATTAACGAACATGTGCCCAAATTGCCAACTGCCAAACGAGCTAAAATAAACGGTCAATACAAAGTTTCAAACTGAAAAAAAAAGAAATAAAATAAAATCGCGGTCAAAATGTAAATATCGTTAACGAGCGAAAATCGCTTAATTTCAAGGAAACGCACTAAAAACAAAGAACAAAACAAAATGGGTAATACAAAAAAAATAAGCTTACATGCTTTTTTTTTAATCATTTAAGGGCATTGACAGACACGCGCTCAACGCACAAACATGTTCGAGGGAAACACTTTCTAAAGTGAAGAGAAGCGAAACAAAATGAAAATGAAACATTATTGTAGGCGGAGAAGCTCCGTTCTCCAGTGCCCATCGAAGGCCTGCCAATTAACCTGACTTATGAGTCACTTTACAGTTTTCAGCAGGAAAACAAAAAACCCAACTGAAGCAGAAGAAGAAGAAGAACCCAATACATTCCTCTGGGTATAAATTACTTTGAAGTTTATGCTCAACTTTAAACTTCAGATTCTTCGTCAGCGTCGTCCGTGTCTTGCAAATCATAACGTAAATGGCAAAGTTGATGAGATTTTGTTGCCATTTTTGGTTGTGGTTGTTGCCGCAGATACCAAAACGGCATGATGTGCTTTGGCAGAGGAGTCCCTTTTCCTTGAAATTGAATTGGCCATCAGTCCGCCAGTCTGCCAGCCAGTCAGTTGTATGCGGAAATAAGGTAGTGTGGCTAATGAGGACCGTAAACGGCGCGAAATTGCAAACAGGCCACAATGGAATTTATGGGTAAAGTTAAATAAAGAAAATAATGAAAGTATTTTCAATTACATGGAATTACTCGGAGGAACACTGTGGAAATTGAAACAAAATGGAACACAGGAGTTTGGAACAAAAATGTTAAAATTATAAAAAAAGTAAAACCCATTGGAATTGAGACACAATTTCCTTATTTTTCCCATACTTTCACCCCTCCCCACTATAATGCAATTCTTGCACAATTATCGCACAATTAAAAAAACTGTCAACAATTTATCTTCTTCTTTCCAGCAAGCCAACAATTTCATTTGCGCCTCCATAATTGGTAGCCAGTGGGCCTCCACAGCGTCGTTACAAGCGATACGCGTACAATTGGTAGAATTGTCAATTGCATTGACATTTCATGGAATAATTCGCATTCTACATACTGTGGCCCCATCGATCGAGTGGGAATGAAGAATCACGAAGAGGAAGATCAAAAAAAAAAAAGTAAAAGGGTTTGAAGCAAACGCTAATTGGCACCAAATATGGACAGTACGCATTACATGCACACACAGAGTAGCTGAGGGGGAAACGTGTTGTTACAACGAAATTGAAATTAGTGAAGATATTACAATAAAAAGTGGAAAAATGTGAAGTATAGATACGGAAATAAAATTCCTTTCAAGTCAATAAGTAGTAGGTATCAGACTGCATATTTGTGCCTCTTGTGAGGCCTATGAAAAATGTATATGATTTAAAACTTTAAAGAAATTCATTCCAGTCTGGATCAACTTCCACTAACCATTAACGTGTCTATAATTTAAGCTAATGCCTTCTAAAATATATGATCAACTTTTCATTTCACTTCAATTATCTCACTCAGGCGAGACTATATCATTACAAAAAAAAAAAGATATACAAAAAGATTATTTCTTTTTTTGCACATATTTAAACTCCCAATACTTATGTAAGATACCTTCGGACTCAGTCAAATGCGAAGCGATCACGAAACGCACCCAAAAAAATCCAGCTCACACTGGGCTCAAATATAGCGTGACGAGCCTTTGTGGCGCGGCCATTCGATGGCGTCAAATAAACGCGTTTAGTAGGTCAAAACCTGGGCCAGAGAAAATAAAAACAAAAGCAACAAAATAAAGTAAACTAAAGTAAAATGAAACAAAGCAAGCCAACCAAGAACAACAAAATCGCCAATTTGTTAAATATGCCAGTAGTGCCAAGGAAGTAAGATCTTCACATACCAGTTCGTACGTACGTACGTACTTCCACAATTATCAAAGCTGATTAAGAGCCACGCACTTAGTCATATTGCCTCAGTTTCCACAAGTTGTTGCAAATTAAGCCAAGTTCTCCTTTTGATCCTTTTTTGCTTTTGTACAAGTAATTTATGATCATTGAACACGCCACGAAGATCTTCATGCAGAAATATTAAAATGGTAGCCCGTCTTTAAGTGAGTCCACTTAAGCTAGGCTCCAATCTCAAGTTTATTTTTAAGCCCACAAGCACTTCAACAACAACAACAACACCAACAACAACAAGAGTTTAAAACTGCATTTCATTAAGCCCTTAAGCTATTTTAAATATTTTGATTAGCAATCAAGGCGCCTTTTGGCTTTTACCCACTTTAGAAGACAGGCTCGAAAGGCAGCCACACAAACAACCAAATAACAAGCCGTTTTACAAATTTCTTTACGCCACCAGCGAGATGCCACGCTGTGTAGCTTAAACATTGTCTTAAGTGGTTTTGCAAGGTTTCGCGAGGTTTCGCAAGGTTTCTCTGTGCAAGTACTCGAGTAACGTTCCTGAGCTTCCTCCTGAGCACATTGGTAGGCTAGCCATATTTTGTGAGGCTACTCGGCTGGTTACTCTACTCAGTGCAGGATTTACAAATAGGTGCAGAAGGCACTAAATAGTAAGAGATTTATAATAGGTCTAACCGAAGCTAAAATACACTGCACATGAGACTACAATACATTCTTAGGCCCTTTGTTGGTAATTTTCCATTTCAAAATTTAATTCCAATTCTATTTTGCAACTTATTAATAATATTGCACATACAGGGGCCATACGTCTTAGATATACTCCCGCCAGCAACAGATTGATTACATGAAACATTTGGACTCTACAACGTATGTGCAACACTATTTTACATGTATTAACATAACATAATAACAAACATAAAACATAAAACATTTCGTTCCCGACATCATTTCCAATCAAATACAAGAAAAGGCGTCCAAATCGGTTAAAAATTTCTCAAGATAAAGGAAAATAAAGAAATTTTACGACTATTTTGTATGACGATTTTTTTGACATTTTATCAGAAATTTATCGAATTTTTATCGATAATTTTTCGTTTTTGTATCAATATGTTTTCAATATTTTATCGATAATTTTTCGATAATTTTTCGAAAATTTTTCGTTTTTTCTCAATAATTTTTCGATAATTTTTCGATATTTTATAGATAATGTTTCAATATTTATCGATAATTTCAAAATTTCGTTCCGATTCCATTCTGTTCCGGTCCAATTCCATTTCGTTCTAGTTTCATTCCCATTTTGTTCCCGGCCAAATAAAAAAAATCGTTTCAGTATTTCTCAAGATAAACGAAAATAATACAAATTTGGTGACTATTTTGTATGGTAGGTAGGCGTGTTTCTTATCCCATGTTGCCCATTTTCAATACGGTCCAATCATTCTAATCAAAATAAGAGGAATGCCAAAATTAGGAGGCGATTGCTCAAAAGCTACTGCAGTTATCGTGCGAAATGACAGACAGACGGACGGGCGTACAGACGGACTTGGCTTAATCGACTGCGGAGGTGATGCTGTGCATGGTATACAAATTAATAACTTCAATTTGACGGTTTAGAAGTAAGTACGATTCAAAATTAAAATTCACTCAATATTAGAGAATCCTCGTCGAGGCACTACAACTTAATAGCAATTAATAATGCTTTTTACAAAATTTGGCCATTTAATTGTGACAATGTAATTGTGACAATGTTACACATTGCGTCAGGTTTTAAATTGATTTTACATTTTTGGGGCGCCAAATTTGATTGTGTGTACTGAGCACTGCTGCACCAAAATCCGGCTCTGTCTCTATTACAGACATACATTGTTGCGTACACCAACGCAAACTATGCTTGTTTACTCTTGCGGTGTAGACAAACGAGTTCAAGGCACAACAAAAAAAGGAATCGCTACCGTAAGACTATTCATTAAAATTCAGTTTCCTCTATTTAATATCTTGCTACTAAAAGTGTCACTTCTATTTTTCGTTGTACTGACTTTACATAGTTTTTTTTAAAGAATATTCGATTTTTTAAATAAATATTTTGTTATCAGTTTGCATAGAATATGCAGTTAAATTCAATGTCAGACTAATCTTTTTGAAAAATATTTCAGGTGCAACTTATATTTATAGAGCTTCATTAGAGACGACACTGTATTAACATTTCACCAACGCACATAGCAATAAATGAGACCTCTTGATCTTGTCATGTTTGCAAAATATATTTTATTCCAAAGGAAATTTGATACGAAATAAAATGCATTATTTAGCATTGAATAATATTTTTCGGCTATTTTACCTGCTGAAACGATAAAGGAAAGGATTCAAAAATAATATTTCTGAGGAAATAAAGGAATAAGAAACGATCGAGTGATAAAAAGAGGATGTTCATTGTGATCTTTTGACAGCCATGAACCAAAAGAAAAAGGTCCCCGCCTTGGATTGAAACTTCCGTTTCAACAAGCCTTTTTTGTTCCATGGGAGGCTAAGACTATCTAATTACAGAAATTGTTCAAATTCTACCCCAAACTCAACTAATCTCGTCAAACAAATCTCAAAGCATTCCAATTAACAATTAAACCGAACAAACTCCGAAGACTTTGAGACCAAATAGTTAAAATAAATAAAGAAATAGTTTCCACACAGACAAATAAGGAAGTTTCCTCCCAACTCGTGCAAAATACGAAAACCTAAAGAAAAAACCGATCGCAACTATTTGGCTATCGTCGCTTGAACACACTTAACTTCCCAACTTGGCCTGACAATGAGTGTGCAAAGTTATGCGCTGAACGTGCTCTACAAAGGCTCCAAAGAAGAAACTGAAAAGCTGGGCGAAAAAAATCAAAAAAATTTACCGCCACCGACGCCAACGCCAAAAACACAGCCGCCTTCGCCGCCACCAACACCACCAACATCAGCATCAATGCTCTGCTACCAAACCGCCTCACGAGCGGAATTTAAATTATGCCCAATTAAGGAGCCAGGATTGCAACTTGAGCTCTACCCCACCACCACCAACAACAGCAACAACAAGAAGAAAAACTAAAGTAAATTGATTTAGATCGCCTTTAGCGGGTATTTGCTGTTGTTCGGTGTAGTTCGGTAAGTGAAAAATCTGGATTTTCTGATGTGTGATGCCTACATGAGTTTGATGGATTATGCGTTGACAAGCTCCAAACTAGTTACGTTTTTTTAACACAAAATATTTGTCTCCAAGCGCCAGTTGGTGTACAGTGGACAGTTCTTGATGGGTTATGATTGGGTATTGGTTAGGCTAAGTTTTCCCATGGGACTTAACTAAAGATGCCCTGCTTGAATGCATGAGGCATGACGTGGAGGAGGCACGGTTGAAATATTTCGTGGAAAAATTCTTGAGAATTTCTTTTTCTTTTTGAAATAGTTTTCCTTTGAAATCCTGACAGAGATAACCCTGATGTCTCATGTCCAATTCTATGCTATAAACTTGGTAGGTAAAGTATCTCAATGTTATCTTAAAGCTTCTCCCTCAACCTAGTGATTGTAAAACATTTTAATCTTAATTTCACCCGTTGCTTTCCATCAGTTCCATTGCAATCATCATAAAATTCAGAAATTACAAGGAATTCCACAGCAAACTACTAACCACTATCGAAATGTTCCAGTTTCACATGGGCGCCAGTTACGTCTAACTATAAGCTTCTCAGCTAATTCCCCCCACAATCAAGATCATTAAAAGATCATTTCCAGAATCTAGTTAAGTATAAAATTGGTAGGTAATGTGTAGTAAACACAAGAAGTTCATATCAAAGCAGCTTCCCAACACAATCTTCACATAACTCAAGTGATACTTACTACTACTTACTTGTCTTACAGCACAGAGGCTAATGAAAGGGCCCTCGCTCTTCTGCAGAAGCTGATCGTAATCTAAAGTTGAAGTATTCACGTTATACGAACTCATTACCAACCGATAGCCGCCAGCAATTTGTTACATTTAACACTTAAGTTAATGGTATGTTTTTAGAAGCTTAAGAATCAGATCACTTCACCATAACAACAACTGAAGGTTGCATGTTCGCTGCTCGATTCTTCACGCTTGTCTATCCGAAATGTACTACGTATGTCCAAATGTCTACTTTTAAATTGAATGCGGTTCCACAGTTCAGTCAAAGCACAACATATGTTAACCTCACGAGGCGTCGTAAAGTGTGGATCAGGGCAACGATCAAGCAAGGATCGGGCTGATACACAAATTGAAGTGGAAAAAGGAGGGCGAGACGGACATGCGCTTGCTTGCAATATTTTACAGTGTGCGGGCGGTGGTCTGTATGAAACTTGTTCGGTTGTGAGTTATTCCATTGAATTTCTGTTTAACCGAATGCCGACGATGGTTTGTACGGTGAATTGAGATAATTGAAATGAAGGATTACAAATTGCTTGTTGAGGGAACAAAATAAATGCGGGTTGGTTAAACTACATTTTAACAATTCGATAGTAAGTGGAGTGGGTTCAAGTTCTGGGAACTCGAATATGGGCACAAGTTATTCAATATGATGACGTGGAATTATGAATGGCATTCAACATGTTTGAAGGGAAAAAACTAAAGAACCAAAGATGATGAATTCTCCTGTCAGTTGAGTTTGAAGAAAGTGATAAGTGCAATGATAAGGAAATATACAAGCAACTGAGAACACATACCCTTCCATTAAGAGTTCCACAATAGAGTGAAGCCTCCTGAGAATTTAGCACACAATCTTAAATTTATTATTTCACATATTTAAAAACATCAGACAAGGTGGCGTTTGAAATAAATAAAAATATTTCATATTTCTTCCAAATCTCCAACAAAACATGTGCCTGTTCCACTTAACAGCATTAGGCAGAAAGGAACGCCCAAAACATTTATCAAAATACAATAGCAGAACATCTCAAAACACACTCAAGGCGAACAAAAGCAATACTCATGCCGGCATTCACAGCAAGGATAATAGAAATTATATAAGGATATTAAGAAAATATGCAAGTATATGAAGAGAAAACAGAATGTCAAAACTAGATTTAAATCGTCAATAAATAATACAAAAAAAAACACACGCACACAAAAAATAAAGAAGATAAAAATTACAAAAACACAAAGACCTATTCCGAAACAAAGCGACTCTCTACAATAATATAAAGGGCTTAAAATGGTTGCGACCCGGAAAAAACCCATCGACATAAGTCTCACACAGGGAACGGTGTTTTGTACGATTACCTGTCAGGATACGCATAAAAGTCAATTGTAGGAGGCACAGGAAGCAGTAATATTCGCAAACACACGCGGACAAGTACTTTGGCTAGAGAATTCCACCACGCTCTATGGCAAAACAAAACCTGCCCATGTGATACAGTCCACAAAACTTTGTAAACAAACTGTGGAAAAATGTAAACAAAACGAAAATAATGCCGGCTTCCAACTGATGATGATGGCCATTTGTCGAACGAACATGTTCGAGTTGCGTGTGTTGGCTGGGAAGTTGGCCAAAACGGATGGCATGAATGAAAGTGAAATTTGGTTCTTGATGGTGGTGGTAGGAAGGAAATTTTATTTAAAATATATAAAATCCCACTTGATCGGATTACTGTCCTCAGATTTCAGAAGTGGGCTTAAATATGAACTACTGACCCATGGTTTAAATTACTTTAGGTGAATTTTTTATTGTAATGTAGAGGGCATGACAGTTCTAAAAGTTGGCATGGAAGTAGTCTCTCCTGAAGCCATAAGTGGATCTGGAAAGCTGCAATTGCACATATAACTTTTGTGTAAGCGTGGCTTGAGATTCTCGATCCTGATTTTTTAATTTTGGAAGCAGTTAATTAAATGGTCGTGGCAGTAAGATTTAGTTTTAAAACTAGTTAAATAGGATATCCCAGATGGGGTACAGTGGGGACAGTGTCCAATGGAGGGACAGGGTCATTGGAAGGGGAGTGCAACATATATTTTGGAGTAGTTCTTATTTCTCGAGTCATCCTTTATGAAAGATATTGATTTTTATACCCGCCAATTAAGCCCGAAAGTTGGGAAAATCGGGGTATAGCCCAGTACAAAGAACAAAAGAAAATAATTAATTAAAAATGCGTTATGGAATCAGAAAATTACTTCAAGGGACACAGTGTTTTGGTAACTAATTCCCAATCAAATAAGCCATTTTTCAAGTAATAGTTAAACCACCGAATTTCATTAGCTAACTAACTGTAAATCTAACCTTCAGTTAACTAAGCACTACAAATTTTACACTTTCAAAATATTCAGGCAAAGTCTGTCCATTCATTTTTGCCAAGTCGTTCCGTTCGCTGTCATACCACATCCATGCCGATCATTTCCAATACGATCCACATCGATCCTCAATGCATCATTCAGGCCAACATGAAATTGCAGTAGATACTGAAACTCAACACACGTTCGGAACGCGAATTCAGTCTTTCGTAGTCGGTCGTCGGTTGAGGACGTGGAATCTTAAAAGTGGAAACTAGAGCCCAAACGGTAGTTGAGAGTTCTAAGTAAATTTAATAAGAGAAAAAGTGTGTGTGAAGAAGATCATTTTGCTGAATATGAAATAAAATTCAGAGCAATAAGATTTAAAATTTCTTAAAAATAAGTGTAAAATGTGAAAATGAAATAATTTTGTTAATAAAGTAAGAAAGAGAATATATTTGAACCAATAAAAAATAATCTTGAATTTTTGGAACCTTATTCCAAAACATATTCTCTACGAAGGGCCTAAAAAGTGCTCAAGAAAATCGGGGTTTCTTCTTTTCAATGTTCTGAACGTGAGGATATACGAAAATAGAAATTGTCGTCGGTTATGCGCGATTTTTGCGATTTTGTTTGTTTGTTTTGCATCGCAAAGTGTGAAAAAAGTGCAACAAAAAGAAGGGAAGTGGCTGCCAAAAAAAGTGTGGCTGCTGTGTGCAATTTGAAAAGTCTGAATGCAAATGCACGTGTGTCTGTGAGTGGTTTTTTCATACCTTTTTTTCTCAATGCAAAAAAGTAGAAAGAAATAAAGAAGCTGTTTAAAAATACGTATGTCGCATGTGAAGCAGCCAGCGAAGAAGCAGCAGAATTAGGCAAGTGCAGTGTTTTGCATATGAAAAAAATTGAAGCATTCAAGAGGCAACACTGCTTTTATTTTGTTTCTTGTTTTTCGTTTTGCCGGAAGTCGTTAAAATTTAAATTCTGAGAAGTTGATTAAAGGGACGTTGTGCTGTGCTGAGCTGTGTGTTCTGCGCTCTTTGATGCCGGCCAAAGAAATTCTGAAGAAGTTTAATTGAAATTGAAGAGGTGAAAAAATTTAAATAATTATTAAGAAAATTCAAACAACAAAAGTGCACAGTGGGAGGTTTAATAAAAGAATTGAAATTCGGTGGAAAAAATTATACAGAATAAAAAAAAAAAGATGCAATTTAGTAAAAACAAAAACCTTTACATCATATTATGCATTAAATGTGAACAAAAATTTAAAAAATGCTTTTTAAATTAAAAAGTTTAAATTTAAATTTAAAAAAAATTTTATTTTAAAAATTTTTTCAAAAATGAAATGTATTTTGCAAAATTGTAAATAAAATTTTTACAAAAATTATAACAAAATTTACAAAAAAAATTTCTTTTTAGATTTAAAAGTTAAAAAATTTATTTAAAAAAAAATTCTTTAAAAATTTTTAAATAATGTGATCACGTAAAAAACTTCCAAAAATTCCAAACACGAAAATAAAATTCCAACCAAATATTCAAAAAGATTATTCCAACCAACGCAGACCAAATAATGTCTCCCCTCAAGGTGGCCTCCAGAGCCACCACCCTGCCCCTGCTACTCTACATTACCATAAGCATTTTGAAAGATTGTGCTACACCCACCCACGCCAAAGATTTGATACATCATCGCCTGAAAGGGCTCTCACCCGACCACTTCCTCAAGGAATATTCGGAAACGCCGCTGCCGGCCAACATCAGCTACACCGATTTCGAGGCCAGTATAGTATCCTGGACGGGGGCCAAAATTTCTCCGAAAATTGCACCTAAAAAATCCCAACAACAAAAGCAACAACATGAAAAATCCCAACAACACACAACACGTCGCAAAACGACCGAAGATTTTAGGCAAGTAAATGTTGCTGATGCAGGAGCAGCAGCACCAGCTGTTGCTGGCAGAAATCGCAATAAGCCTCAACAGCAGCAACAGCAACAAAGAAAACGCAATGGCCGCGGTCAACGTCAGAGGCTGAATAGAAACGGTAAGTTATCTTCGAGATGAGACAGAGAGCAGGCATCGATCGTTGCCTATATACAGTAGATTTCCCTCCAAGCGATCTTTCTTTGGATCGCTAGCAACAGCAACATTCTTTTGTTGTTGCTTTCAAAAAATACTTTTCGCCGTTTTATGGCGGTGCGGGTTTTCTGCTTTTTCTAGTGCTGGTTATATATATTTTTATTTTTTTTTTGTACTTTGTTTTCTGCTAAATAAGGTGCAAGATCAGTTTTCAATGTTGACGATCGGGCAGCAGCTACAGCTATGTTGCATGATCGATTGTAGGAAATGGTTGGCGATCACAGCAACCAAATATGGTTGGCAGGTTGAAAGAACTCTCATGTGAAAGTTGTTGTTGGTGGTGGTGGATGCAGAGTTGTTTTCTTTTTTTCTTTCCTTTTTGCTGTAATTGCCACGATCTTGTTTGGCTCTTCTTCATGTGGCTAAAAGTGGTCTGGTCAGAGTCAAAGAAGAACATTTTCAAATCAATTTTAAATTTTTCATAAATTTTCTTTAAATATGAATTCAACGGAAGGGGCCAGTGTCATGTCAACAACTTATTCATTGGTATTCCCCACCAGTGACTTGTCCACAACTTTGTAAACCTGATACCAAAAACTGCTTGTATGCCTAATTTTAACGACCTTTCAACAGTAAATTAAATTTAAATGCCTCTTCTTTATTCCATTTGCTTTAACACTTTTATGAATCAATTTTTACTGCACGAAAAGTAGATTTTTTTTTATTATGTACCATGTACATGACAATCCTATTAAATTTTAAGATCGTAAAAAATGAATTCTGCCTCTGCTACTCACTCACCTCTGACTTCGAATAAGAACTTCTTTTAAGCCAAAAATAGCTACTCTTTCCACTGCTTCCTTGTACATGCCTGCAACAGCATATGTCCTTATTAGCGCGTGTCCATATTTATTACCATAAGTCGATACCGCCACACGTATGCCTCGAGTGTTGCCACGACATGTGTAAGTGCCTGCGAGCGTGTGTGTGTGTGTGTGTGTTTGTGTGGTGCTTCTTTTTTTTTGTACCTTCTGAGAGTAGCAGCAACACAATTGCCTTTGTAAAGCGTGTGTACAATTACAGCGACTTTTGCACTTATGCTGGCGCTATTGTTGTTGCCATTGGAGGCATAAGAAATAATGTAGGGTCACATCGTAGTTTTATATGCCGCGAAACAAAGACAACACATGCGATGATGGTCACAATGATCGTCGTCGGCGTGAGCCAGGCAAGATCAATTGAACTATTGTCCCATTGTTTGTTGGTATAAATAATGATGAGGATACATTTTTTTTGGGGGAAATTTTTGTGGAAAATACTGTAAGGATTAAATTATTTTGATTGGAAAAAATAATTAAAAATAGTTTAAAAGGATTTAAAGTTTTTTTTATATAAAAAGAAATTTTTCCAATGAAATTTTTTCTTTCAAGAGCTACTTTCGACCATGGTGGTTCTGGTATAAAACACATTGGAAATAAATTATCTTTTGACAAATTTTTATTCAATGTTTAAGTCAAAAAACTACCATTACTGTCTTGTCTTTCACCACTTCTCTTCAAAGTGTTCAAATCATTTAAAATGCAATCAACACAAATCATATGCAAAAATTGGAAATTTCACAAGAAATATTATGGAAAAATGCAAAAATTTCTCTATAAAATTATAGAAAACCTACTAAGAAAAAAACTATGGAAATAAATTCATCAGCATTAGTCTTCTCTACAGGCAGCAGCAGATCGATTGCAAAATGTGCACAGTGTAAAGTGTAAAATACGTGCAAGTTGAAAATTTCAAGTAAGACTTCACGCACATAAATAGTAAAAAAAATCAATTGATTACGTTGTTTATTACAATTGCACTAAGCGGTTGTTGTTGTTGTTGGGGCTCTTTTTTTTTTCAATTAAAACTTACCACAACAATAAATAAGCTAATTTAATTGAGAGAAATATGGTGGAGAGTGGGGAGAGAGATCTTAATTGATTAATAGATTGTATCAGGCAGTTTGGAAATTAAGTTGTTGCATGAACCATAAATTAAGTCGTAGTTGGGTCAGCTTGGAGAGGGGGAAATAAGTAGGTTAACAGTGGGCTTTGAGGTTTTAAGATTTTAAGGCACTTACAGTTGTTAGGGAACCTTCAAAGCTACAGGCATTTAAGGCAATATATCATTTCAACTACAGACAAAAAAAAGTTTTTAAAAATTCCAGATTTTTTCATTCATTTTAAGTTTTTCCACCGAATCGCCTTACCACCACACTTGCATTGTTTGTCACCCACCAAAAAAAAATATTTTTATACCCCCACACTCACTGTGGCAGGGTATACTCACTTTGTCACAACGTTTGTAACGCCCATAAGGAGACGTGTCCGGTATGGAAAAGTATATATATTCTTGATCAGTATCACCTCCTGAGTCGATTTCGCGATGTCCGTCTGTCTGTCCGTCTGTCCGTCTGTCCGTCTGTCCGTCTGTCCGTCTGTCCGTCTGTCCGTCTGTCCGTCTGTCCGTCCGCACGATAGCGGTCGCAGTTTTGGAGATATCGACTTGAAACTTTGGGTACATGTTTTTCTCGTGAATACTGAGATCAAGTTCGAGAATCAGCCAAATCGGACAAAAACTGGGCGTGGCTCCCATACACCGAAAAAAAAGGTAAAAATTTTTTATTGTTGTATTCGATTGGAAATGTTTAGAAACGTATTTTTGACATGGTCCGAGGTTCCGAAGCCACATATATAAGGGTCTAAATGGGGTCTTGAGACCAATTTTTTTTTTTTTTGTGGATTTAATTGGAAATTTTTAGAAATGGATTTTGGACATGGTCCGGGCTCCAAAACCACCTATAATTGGCTCAAAATAGGGTCTTGAGACCACATTTTTATATGTTCGAGGTACTTCTTCCTACTGTGTGGGGGTATTTCAACTTCGGTATAGCCGAAGATAGTCCACTCTCTAGTTTTTTGTTATTTTTTTACCGAAATTTTGTGTAAATGTGCGTCTTGTTTCCGCTGCACATTTCTTTATCAGATCATTAACAGCTCTTTATTATTATTTTTATAAGTTTCCAAGTTAAGCTTGTCCCTCCGCTTGTCTGGCTATCCATGAGTTCGATCTTTTCAAGCTGTTTATCTTTTCCACACTCGAAAGGTAGATGTATGTGTGCTCCAGTGTGCCTGTGTGTGTACTAAACTTAATTTATAAGCCATTGTAGAACGTCACGCTTGCGTGTTTCTTTAACCATTGTAAACCGGCGTGGTGGAATGCTCAGGTATGACGACGACGTCGACGACTTCAGCGATCGTCGATCGTTTCGCTTTTTGGCCTGAGCTGTGCTATGCGTTTTACGTTTGCTTAAGTTTGGTTTGAAAAATGCATTCTTCATTTTATCTTTTTTTTTAATTCTTCTTTTTTTCCTTATTTTTCTTGGTAGCCAGTTACTCAATAATTTTCGTTACGGAAATTTAGATTGGTGGGAAAATATATATAATTTTTTTCTCTGTCTGCTTTGTTGATTTGGTGTGAAGTTTAGCGGCCGTTTGAGATTCTAAAAATATGTACATCAGTGGTAATGCAATAGAATAAAATGAAATGGTTTCGAAACCTTGAACTATTCTGTATGTGTACTCAAAGTTTGGAAGTAGTTGGGGTCATTTCGAACTCGAGAGGTTTTTAAATATAGAATAAAATTTGTCAGCATGTGGAACACTGCAATGGAATACAGCTATTGAAATGCTTAACACTCTCGAATTCTCAATAATTCTTTCGCCTATCATTGTGATGAGGCGCTCAGTTCCATAGTGGATTACGTCCATAAAACAAAGGTCTGATGAATTAAAGTTAGCTGTAGTCATACAAACCATTTCAGTATTTCAATGTTTTAATACCGAATAACTGCCTAGAGAGTGGGAGAGTTTCAGAAAAATATAGACTTAATCCTCCATGGAACTGGGTGCCTCATATGTTTGCTAAATGTTAATGTTAGTGTGACCGCTTATGATTAAAAGGTTTTGAGTGACAGATCCGAAACCATTTTCCGGTCTGCTAACAGTGGTTTTTTCAGCAATTCGATGCTCGCTTAGACTATAAATGCACACTGGTTGGAAATGCTGTCGGGAGCGGAATTGGAATGAAACTGGAACGAACTAAAATTAGACCGGATCAAAATGGAATTGGAACAAATTAGTAAAATGGATCGGTAATGAAGTCTAAATGGAAATTATTGTAATATTATCGCATAGTAAACGCATGTTCAGGGTATTTTTTCATAGGCCTGACCAAAGAAAATTCTATTCCTACTTTAACTACAGCCTATTTTATTGTAATTGAAAATAAACAAATACAAATCCATGACAATATAGAACTAAGGTATCGATCGATATATGAAGAAAGATGAAGATGATCTAGAAGTTAGTTTGAAAAACTTATACAAATCTAGGTCAAATTCAAACTAAACAATTTTCAGATGCTCTCTCCTGTTCTTCCTCATATTTTTCTACCTCTCTTCTTCCTAATGCATTTCGTGCTACTTGTATAAACTTAAGGGAAAACAAATAAACTCTTTTTCGTCTTCCGACTCCGAACGATTCCTTTAATGTCTATCGTATAATCAATTTTCATTCAACATCGGTTTCATTCAATATTTACCCAAGACCTCTTGGTGTTTTGTTAGTTTTTCCTTTAATTTCACTAAATATACGAATGCATGTATATTTATTTACTAGTTTACTTCCTTCTATGCTATGTACCCCGATAATATCGAGGGTAATTTCCAAGAATTGAATTTTTCATTCATTTCAAGTGCCTTTGCCTGTGTGTGATTGTTATGCCGAAGACGGTGTTGACAAGAGTGTGTGTAGGCATGATTTTAAAAGATTTTCATTCTTCAAAAACTATTGACAGCAAAGGGGAACAGGTAGACAGACTATTTGTGTGAAGTTTTTCGTTAAATATTTGGTTGGTATTGGTTTTTTCACTTTGGGTATTTAGTGTTATTGAGTAATTGCAAGTATTTTATGGGAATCTTATCAGATGATTAATGCGAAGGTAGTTTCTTTTCTTTATTTTCCATTCGAAAATTCAGAAGATAAGAGAGGATTTCGTGTTTGCCATTCAGGAAGTTCATTGACAGATTGATGTGATGACTTCGGATAAGGAATTGAAAACAATCAAAGGGCTTTGGTAGTTCATTTCTTCCGCCTCCCTATACCATTCACATTACCTCCTCTCTCTTGGTATTTAAATTTTATGGCCATCATAATTTCTCCTCACTATTCTTAACACAAACGTAACTTTCAATTAATATCAGCTGGCTTATCTTGATGGGTACAAAACTTTCCCATCAAAACTAATGTCAAATAAACAAATTCCTACCTAAAACACAACCAAACAATCAATACTGTGTACAGACAGCCTCCGACTCCGATCTAAACAAAGCTCGATTTTTTTCCCGCTTTCAATAATTTATTGCCATCAACGCACTTCAAAGCGAAAACTTCAGATAACTCAACCGAAACCCGAAAACCAATTTCAATATCAATTAACAATAAGTTTATTTCCATTTTATCTAAACTGCTTTTAAGTATATTTCTCACTGCCCGTTGAAGTTGAAGTTCAACAAATCTTCGAGATACTACATCATCATTCTTATGCCAGCCGCCAGCCGACTGAACGGCCGACCGACAACACTATCAACCCCACTCGATGCGTTTCTTTTCACCATAGAGGAAATCTGCATAAGAATGCAGTTGGCAGTTGGGGAGTTGGCAGTTCCCAGTTCCAAGTTCCCAGCCAGCTGAGAAGTGAACATTTCATATATACAAAATATATGCATTTGGGAGGCATGTTTGTTTACACGCGTTTGTTGTTGTTTTTTGTTTTTGTTTTTATTTATTATTGACTGAATGTTTACATGTTTGGCGGTTGTTGTTGTAATTGTTCCTTCTTATAAACACAAACAAATTCAGGCCTTTGCCTTGGCTTTTGTTCTCTTTCAAAATGAAGTATTCGATTCTTAATCATTTTCATTTCTTCTCTCCACACAAGCTTTGACGGAGTTATGAGACTCTTTTGTTTAACGCGTGGCTTTTTCTTCACGAAATATATGAGGTTTTTTCTTCAGTACATTCTAGTAGCTCTTCAAGTAGTACTTCAAGTAGTCAACATATCGAGTTCTCTCGAAAATATCCCCCCATTTCTTGTATGTGGATTCCTTGTATAAACTTTTGTTTACTTTAGTGAGTTGGTTTTTTTTCTTTTTGTTGGTTGGAAATGTTCTTGGTCTTGTTATACAATTTTTGGGAGTTTTGACATGTGTTTCACATTTCAATTTGATTTCTTTTTTTTTTGTTTTGCTTCTTTAATATCAAATGTCTGTATTCATTTCGCTTGAAAATAGATTTGTATTGAGTATCAAATTGCTTTTAATTATATTGCTATGGGATTTCCATGATGGCTGGTGTCAACAAAATTTGTATTTAAGTAAATTTTAACTTTATTTAACAGCATTTTATTAACAGTATCTAAAAATTGGAGGAGATCGTTCAAAAAACAATCACATAATCGTTCAAAGATCTCATAACATATGAGCGGTATTTGATAACTTGTGAGATTATGTGTCAAAACTAAGTGCTTAAAAGCAGGCATCTAAATCATTATTAAATTGGCTCCTTATAGATCACAGCTGCTTCTGAACTGTTAAGCATTTTTTTGGGAAATTTTTAACTAAACATTCTGCTCTTAGCCGTAAAATAATTAATTTTAAACTTGTGATATGCATGATTCATGTCTCACATATGCCACTGAATTGCGACTTTCTTAACATATTTTAAGTATTTGCCAGACTGAAATTTATTTTAATTATGTCTCTTCATAAAAGCATTCAAAATAAAATACATTTTGGCGCTCAACAAAATTCTTCAAAAAATATACTTTTCTGACTCAAAATTCTGAGCGCCGATAATATCTTTTGCTGGGAAGTGATTGCTGAATTTTCTTTTTGAGTATTAAATAGTAAATCGTAAGCCAAATAGTGAAATTAAAATATTTAATAATAAAAAAAGAAATTCTAAGTCTCAGTTCCTGCTGAGTGACGATACACCTTTTCCCATAGGATATTGAACTTGAAATGCCCTTTGCTGGCCATTTAATGCACTGTAAGTATTCCTTACTTGAGATGGGCTTCATAATTACAGACTTTTGGCATCCGTTCTGGGGTGGTCTCACATAAAAATTAAGTCCGATATCAAGCTAATCTTCAATTGTAACGTATATTGGAGATGAAACTATGTATCCTACGCTTCAGCTGGATTCCAAACTCAGGGGCAGTTTAAATTGAATCTCCAGGAATCGTTTTGCTTTATAATGTCATCGAGCTTAAGCCGTCCTCAAGATTAGACCGAAATATTTTTTGGGGTATACTTAGTCCTCTTCACAAAATAAATATCGAGTGACAAAAATGCAAACATTTTAATGTTATTGTCCTTATCACGCTTACAAGAAGTCAATTTCAGTAAAACGGAATTACATTTTAAGCAACAGGTGGCATATGCGTGGCTTTTTGAGTGGCATATGTGTATGCTGATATCGCTTCAAATTGAAGCTTACAAAACTTCCTCCATTTCAGTTGCCTCTCAATGGGTGGTTAGGTGTCTAAGCAGGGCTTCTTCAGTAATGTTGTTGTGTTATAAGTTGGTTTAAAGAAACATTTATTATAAAAAAAATCAGCTGGCTTCAAAAGTGATTTATTATTCCATCTGTCACTTTCCTTAATGGACTAATGAATTCTCAAACACCAAATCGCCGTATAAGTGAAATCGAATTTGAAGTGAAAAAGAAAAATTAATTTTAACCAAAAATGTTTCTTTTCATCATCGAAAGTGAAAACTTCAAGATTCTCCCTCCGCCTTAAGCCAAGTTTTTACTTTATATGAATTACTTGAAACATATTGGATTTTTCAGAACCGGATTTAGTTGTTTGTCTGTTTTGAGCCAAATTCTTTCCAAAATAAAAATGCAGCTGCTTACGCCACAAAAAAATCTTATAAACCAAATCTGACAATGTGCAGGTGTTTTGTGCCACAGTCCACCATGACTGCAAAAACATTCAAAGTATAAATATTTCCCAAAAACAAAAAAAATTAAATTGCCCATAAAAATAACAACAATGTCTGGAGAGGCACCCAAGAACAACTTCGAAATGAAATTAAAGCTCTCAAGGATCATTGACAAACGGCAACGACGCAGTCAAAATTGACGTAATTATTAATTTTAAAAACTCCATTAGCCGAGCGGGCACTTAATCACTTGTGAACTTGTGGACTTGTGGTGCGCCGATGTAGACACAAATGACATGAGATATTTATTTATATTCATTTGTATTTTTAGGAGGACGTGTTGTCATTTTGTTTCGTTGGAGTGTTTGGCAAAGATTTAGATAGTAAATTTGAAATGTCAAAAATGTGTTTTCAAAAATTGTGACATTTAACACATTGGCAAAGTTTTAATTTGAAATATAAATTAATTAAGACAATTAATCAATACACAGGCCATTTTTTATATTGAGTAATAATTCAAGAAATCTCTTACTTCATGCTTCCTTTCCTCTTCCCATTTGCATGTTGGCTGGCAATTTCTCAATGCGATCATTGTCTAACATGGCATTTTACAATTTAAAGTGCTAATCATTCTTCAGATACTTCTCTGCAACTAATCTGGCCACTGCATGTTGTCGGGCTATTTGTCGCAAGTGTCATTCAGTGATCGGTTCCACCGTTCCAACTGTCAATGTCAACCGCGCTCGGAGTGGAGTCAGTGGCCAGCAAACATTCCCAATGTCAAAGCCACTTAAAGCAGGAATTCATGCAAAAGCAAAACTAAAACAAAAAAGCATAGCAAAACGGATTCTTCCGCGCCTGTTTCGTGTTTCGCAACTATTTGCACAAAATTTCCCCCCGCAAAAGATGCCAGTTTGACAATTTTTTCATTTTGACAGCTATTAAGATTCTTCGTCCACGGTACACAAAGATTGCGTGTGTAATTTAGAATTTTTATTTGCACAAATGTGGTAAGTGCAGTTTTGGGTTTTCACGCTAATGGAAACAAATTTCTTTACACAAAAAAATTATTCAATTTCTGAATTTCTGTTACCAAAATAGGAAAGGTTTCTTTCTGTCGGCAAAAAGTTTAAATTTATGGTGAAACTTTCAAAAGTTACGTTTCTCGCCTGTCAGTGGCCATTTACCAAAAGGTATTTCAAAGTTTATATATTTTTTTCATTTTCATTTCCATTCCGGTAACCCACTGACTGGCCTGCTCAACACCTGCAAGTGAGTGCAACACGCGTCTTTGTTTACTGCCCGCGTGTATTTTGGCAACACTTTTTTATGAACGTAATTTTTTCAAATGCCTAATCGCATGCGATTTGTTTTTATATGTGTCACACAGTTGTTTTGTTATGTGCAATTTATTTAACACGTCATTAAGCGTTGCGGGCGAACACGTTCAGCGCTCAGTGTGCAACTTGCAAACTGAAGTCGCAGCTAAGCTAATGGACGCATTTGATTTAAATGCTGTGATTAGTGTTTTTGGAACGATGAATTTGTCATTCTTAAAGAAATTTGTATGTTTTTCATTGCACACTAATTTGATAAATAAACAAACTGAATCGAAAATTTCACAGCTGAAATGGATATATGCTTTCCAATTTAATGGCAATCAAAGGTTGCAAAAGCCAGTATTTTCATAGTAATTCAACTCACGAAATACACTTTGAAGAAGGCCCTCAAATCACCCAACAGATCTTCGGTAATATATGAAAAAGAAAAGCTCTTCTTGACCTGCCATTTTTAACCAAAATGTCTGCACTAATCTGTACTGAGATGCCCTCTTCCACACAATAAAAATTGCTTTCTTTCTCACTGACTTTTTTGACCCTTTTAGCTAATTTCAGATACAACAATTTCAAAGCAATCACTTCAGTGCCTTCGAAAGAGCCACATTCAGTCTAAATAAGGCACAATGTGTGACTCATGTACTGCATGTGCCCAGGCGAGATGCTCTGCCACACATTTGCAGACAAATCCCTACAAGCACTTTATCAACATTGTCTACGTGCTGATGGATTTGGCTGTGCAATATTGGTTCAATTTGAAATAGTAGAGGTATTGCATGAATATATTCTTTCTTTCAATTTCGATTCTCTAAGAAAAATTTAGTTGGAAGATCTTCAAAATATTTCTCAATGCAAAAATGTTAAAAATGAGGAGACAAAGTTGCATGCAATGCACAGGCTTTTTGTTTGTTTTTCTTATGTATTTGTCGCAAACATTGTGTCTCTGGCAAAATATCAACAAAATGCATCATTGACAGCCAATCGTGCGAATGATGAGACACGCGTCCGTAAAGCGTTTATAGAAAAGTGTACCATAAAATGCCATTTTCCAATTTTATCCCAAGTGCTTAGACTAGATAATATATTTGCTTTAAATTAATAGTATTGATCACGGGTAGGTACACTCAGAAAAATCACTATTATAATTGGTCAATATTTACAATTGAAATAATGGTAGAAACTTATTGAATTAATAGGAAAAACTAATTAAATAATTTTTACACCATCGTAAAAAGCTTACATGTATTTAAAAGGTATGTTTTATCCTCTATCAAATGCATATTTAACATTTAAAATACAGTAATTTTTGAAGAACTGTTATGTGCATGGGAAAAATTAAAAACGCGATTCAAACGGTTTTCAGAATTGATCCAGAAAAACTGGGATACACGGGTACCGTCTTTTAACACTCTATACTAGAATCTATTTGTCCCGATCATGTGCGTTTTTTAGTGGAGTAATCAGTAGTAAGGAAATTTATCAAATTTAATAGTATTTACTAGTATTTTGTATTGTATAAGTGGACTTTTCTATACACACAAAAAAAAAGTCTGTAAATCTAACCGAAAAAGACGTTTAAAAACGCTCCAACCCTCAAATGTTGGTACGTTTAACCGATGAGAGATGGTCATTTTATTGCACCATTTTTTCCACAGTTGAGTTGTAAATTTTTCAGTAAATTTCTGAAAAATTCACACCCCTTCGGCTTGTTTGGTTGTATATATAGTAGTTTAAACAAAGAATATCGTACCAATGAGGAAAAGGTTACTGATGATCTGCCATAGTGGGCAGTGAAATGCATATAACTTACTTTCTACCTACTGGCATACAATTTGTTGTTGTAGAAATTCGCAGCTTAATTGATTTAAATTGCACTGAGCTTGAACCCGACTATACACAATATTAATTCACACTTAATTCACACTACTTTTTCGGTTTTCGGATTATTTGAACTATTTTATGTCGAATTTTGAAGATTTTTTTTAACAATTTTTTTGGTTAATCCAAATTACCAACAACGGTTAATAAATTCCGGGTTTTCATACATTTTGAAAAGTTGTACAACTTTTTTCGGTTAGTTTTACCGTCGTTTTTTTTCTGGGTATTATTATTTTGTTATTGGTTATTAATTTTTTCAAATTCTTTATTTGTAAACATGATTGCAGGAGCAAGAAGTAAACTGGGCGAACCTTTGATTTATCTTTCTTAGATCCTAGAATTAGTTGGTACAAATGGGCCAATTCGGTCAACCAGACTTGTAAAGTAATGAAATTTTCATTACGCATTACCATTACAGGTAATGAATTTTTATTTCATTACTAATGGTAATGAAGTAATGAAAATTTCATTGCAATGGTAATGAAATTACCATTATTTCATTGCGATAGTAATGATAATGAAGCAATGAAATTTCCATTGCTTCATTATCCATATACCATTGCATTCAATTGCGTTTTTGCCCTTTTTTGGGCGAATCATGCCAAGTTTAATTGTAGCTTGAATAATTCATGTCAGTTGGGATTAGGACAGCTTCTAGAAGCTGTACTAATCCCACTTGACATGATTCATCCACAAAATGTCCAAGGACGCACTTAAAAGCTGGCCTAATCCCAACTGACATGATTCCCCCGAAAAATGTCCAAGGAAAAATGTTCATTACCATTGCAATTACCATTGCCTGTAATGGTAATGGTAATGGTCGCTCAATTTGCCAAATCTGCGGTCAACTGACACGCCTACCTCCCGTGAAAAATCGTGTTTTGTAATACTGTAGCCCGCTTTCGCTGTTATAGTGACAAACTTGGTGTAAGGGGGGTTTTTGGGGTCGCTGATTTCTGGCGACCGAAATTTAGAGATTTCTTGAATAGTATGAAACTTGGTATGACGGAGTTTTTGCACCATTAGGTGTAGGGTATATATAAAGCGGTTTTGACCGACTGCAACTTACACACAAAGTTTAATTTAAATTTCCTACTTAACATAATCAAAGTACCTACTTCGAGGGTTTAAAAAAATCGTATTTTATTCAAGCTATTTTTCCCTTATGTGTTTTATATTTTTAATTTTGAGAAAAAAATTAAGCTTCTTGTGCATACATATTTGCCTGCATCCCAATGATGGGCAATCTTTATTCAAATATCTGAAATTATTCAACCGAAATTGAACTTTTAATAATTTAATTTAGTGTCAAAACGTGAGCACGATTTATTTTTATGAGCCCCGTTAAACCAACCAGTATACACGCGAAACGCCAAAACGTCAAGCGTATTTACTTAAGCGCTTAAACGATAATTATCACGATTTATGAGATATAAACACAGAGGTGAGTCTTTATCAGCCGGTTGCAATCTTGAAAGCCAAGATGGTCCATTTATACTCAAACAAACTGAAAGAATGCAAGGCAAAAAGTGTCAGAAAAAAAATACCATAATTAAGCACCGTTAGTTGGTTTTCCATTTTGTAAAGTATTTTTAGTGGATCGTGTTACTATTTACCATAAACTCACTTGACCGAAATTCGACTACACTTTGGGGGTAAATGTGTGCATGGTGGCCAAATATTTGGCAGCAACTTCAAATGGCGCAAAATTTTTAATTTTCCTAAGATCAACATGACGTGAAGACAAGATTTTTTTAAAGATTTTTTTTGTTGATAATTTTTTGAAATTTTGTTTTTTTTTGTTTGTGTTTCTTTTAGCCAAATATTTTGGTTTGGCAAATAAATTTGCTTATCAATATTTGCAGATGCACGCGTGTGCAGCCGCCTCAAATGACCCAAACCGCGCCACATTAAATGTCATAGACCACATGTGACTCACTTGGAGTTGGTGGTGTTGTTGTTGCTTTTGTGGTTGGCTTCATTCTGTTGAAGCGCGCGAAATTTAAAATAAATTTGACACCATTCATTGTGGAAACTGTCAATGCGAAAATGTTAACATGTCATCTGTGGCGTACAGCGGTAGGTGCGCGGCAGCCGCATGTTTTGAGCTTGTTTTGACGTCTGCTTTTTTGCGCTTTTTTATTTGGGATCTGGTTGGCTGCCATGTGCACAGTTTGGTGGCATCCACATTTTCTGTCCGCTTATTTCTTCTTCTTTTTCTTCGTGCTTAGATGTTTTGAAAGAAGCTGTTTTTAGTGTTTTTTTACGACACATTAATGGCTGAACAAGGGAGAACATCTGCGCCCTGGACTGGTGATTTTTATGAGTATTTGAGTTTTTATTTTATCAAAAACAAAGTTTCAAATAAATATTAAAACAGCTTAGAAGTCTTTTTCTAAACAAATTAAATGTGAAAGAATGTTTTCGTCACTATTTCTGTTGTCTCGCTTTCGTAATTCATTGCTACATAATTTTTCAATTTTCTTTCTAATTTTGCAATTATGGAAATTTTTCTGAAAAACACCGAAACGATCCTTAGCAACTGGGTCAATATAACACGCCAATACATCTTTCTCCGGTATAACAGAGATTTGTTAGGCCAAAAAGAAACACATTAAAAGCATTAAAATGAAGACCAAGCCATTGCAATGCTGCAAGACCTTGCCTCGCCACAGCCTACTCTCTGTGTGTGTGTGGAAAACCAAAAACCGATTCGATGCTTTTTTCCTTTACAACTTCAATAAATCTTAACATGGATTATTAGCAGCAAATGTAATGCTAAAGTGCCAGGAGAGAGAGAAAAATAGAATTGAAAATGCAAAAGTTGCTATAAGCCACTTTTACCGCACTTGTACTCGTAGCAACAACGAACATGGTTGATTTACTACGTTCAATGAATGTCTGCTACTATTGCGCTCAACAAGCCGCCATAGTAACGTGGCTTAATATTAAATTGAAGCTGATGTTGTAAACTGTTTAATTAGCACGCAAAAGCATAACTCGAAGAGAAGTGCGACTCTTTATAAGTTAATGTCCACAATTTGGTTGGGTTAAGTTGGGGTAAGTGACTCATTAAAACTTTTGAGCTTTCTTGGCTGCGTTTAGTTAAGGAAAGTGGACATTTCTTTAAAGTTTAGTGAGAATTTGCCAACATCCGATTCTATCTGATAAGAATTGGCACAAATGTAGTGATGCCAGACAGACACACAAAGGGAATGAAATGCATTCCTGTAGGAATTCTTTGAACTTATCTTAAATATACTATGAGTCACAAACCTTTAACCCTTTAAGCTGATGAATATCCAATAAAATGTTACCTTCACCAAAAAAGTGCCACCTCATTTCCAACACATACCCACTTAAATTCAAAACCTAATTGAATTGAACCGCTAATCTAATTTTCGAAATCTGTCAAAAGTTGTACATAAAAAATCCATACAAATTTCTATGTTATGAACGAAAAAAAAATTGCACGTAATTGGAAATTAGCTAAAACATTTACACACAACTAAAGCAAAAAAATGCCATAAGCATTCGGTGGGGGGAAAAATTCGTAACTAGGCAACAACTTAATTGGCCTACCAAGTGCCGCATTTAAGCGTGTTTTTCTCTCCACTCAGCTCAAGCTTGTGCTGAAATTTTGGAAATAAACCAACTAACCAACTAGCCAACAGACCTGGAAAAAAATGCGTTACTGGCGGCATTTTTATTTGTGTGTTAGCGCGCTTGTTGTGCTTTTTCTCTCGAATTTTCAGCGTCGTAAAGTTGTCGGCTTTACTGGCGCCTAAAATTGCCCAGCATCACTGGTTGACTATTTTTTGTATATATTGGCCATGAATGGTGATTTTTGTTGTAGTAAAAGTGTCCATTTTATGGGTTTTGGGATTAGTTGGTGAAAATACTAATTTATGCCATTTTAATTGGGTGTTGTAAAAGTGTACATTTTATGAAAATTTATGATATAAGAAAATAAACAGTGGCTTTATTGTTTGAACACAAATTTCACTTTTCATAAATTCATTTAGGTGAATGGAAGGGTCGCACAACACTGACGTAAATTCATGTTAGTGTATTTGTAAACCCAATAAAGAGACCCAGTAGATATAGGAAAGTACATCAATGATGTATCATGATCGGCAATAAACAATAAAAAAAAAATTATCCTTAAAAAAAAGAAAAATTTAAAAAAATGTATTGGTTTTCATGATAACCTCCCCAATATTGAATATTGCCTTTTTAAGTGATTCAGTGTGGCAAATAAATAATTTTGTTTTTTTTTTTTGTTTTGATTCAGAAGCATAATTTTAAAATCGTATTTAGTAACGAAGATTTTGATAATAAAGAGGTTTTTTTGGGTGATTTGGATGTTGAAAATTCAAAATTCACGATGGCAGAAATTATTAAGTTAGTATAGTAAATCCTCCAAAGCGTTTGGGGCTGTGTGGGTACAGTCCTTTTCTAGGACATACAATCCTTCGTATAATTTTGTAAACATTTTTATGAAATGACTACTTTAAAACCTTAATTTTTATCAGCCTAGCGATATATACCGATTCCCAAAAAATCCAAGACCACAAACCACCCTGGAGCTCTCAGAAACACCCCCCAAAGATCAAACTGTATGTGAAAAGGTTATAACTTTAGAAGAACGGATTTCATTGTTTTTGATCTAGTTGGAAATGTAATTTTTTTTGTTGTTAACGGGTTAATTCCGTTTAAAAATGCGGTATTAAGTCATAGTTTTCATACCACCAAATTAAACTACGTTCAATTACCTTTAATTTGGTTACATCGTTGTCATACTTGTCTCTTCAAAAAAATCTATTGGAGAAAATGTGATATTGGACCAAAAAATATATTCCCAAAATTTCATCCCAATCGGATAACTCAAGACCGCTCCACAACAAGGTTCAATATTGGAAACAAATTAATGAATTAAAAATGCATTTCAGAAGAGGAACAAGTGAGTAAGTTTCAGTCGGGCAAGCCGACTTATATGTACCCTACACCTACTGGGCCACATTGAATTCTAAAAATGCGACATCAAATTCGAAATCAGCGACCCCAAAAACCCCCCTATACAAAATTTCATACTGTTTTGATGAAATCTTAAAATTACGGTAAAAACACGATTTTAACTTATATGGGAGGTAGGCGTGGCAGTCGGCTGATTCCGCCCATTTGCAATACCAACACTTTCTAAAAATTTGGGATCCCTAGCTTTCATCTAGCTCCTGCAATCGTGTTCACAAGAAAAAAGGACGGACAGACGGACGGACAGACGGTCAGACGGTCAGACGGACAGACGGACAGATGGATATGGCTAAATCAACTCAGGAGGTGACGCTTATCAAGAATATTTATAGTTTTCCATACCGGACACGTCTCCTTCTTGGTGTTACAAACATCAGACCAAAGTGAATATACCCATACCTCATGAGGTGTATGGTATAAAAATACTAGAAAAAAAAAAGGAATTTTCCCGCCCCCAGACCATGACCAAAAAATTGTTGCATTGTGTTATTCATCGCAGCAGTGTGGATCTCAATGATCCTATCCCCATTTTGGTCCGGTTATATATTTTGAAAGTTTCTGTTGCGGTCCATTTCCATTTCGTTCCGTTTCCATTTTCAGCGACCCTGTATGTGAAGGATAAAAGTATAAAGACTGAAACTTATTTTTACTGTAAATTTTATTCTAACAGCCTAAATCGAATACCTTTAATTTAATTTACAAATTTTCAAGCCTCTCCTCGCATTCATTTGCATTCCACCACCTTCTTCCAAACAAACACAAAATAAAATCATGGAAAAAAGCACTTCACCAGCTTCAGACTGATTCTGAGCTTCCTCATTTGTCTGCAACAAGGTACTAGGTAGGTAGGCTTCTGCACTATAGCTGGCTGTACACTCCAGCTTTTAGCTGGTTTCGACATATATGAGAATGCAGAAAAAAATGCACTCACATATAGGTACAACAACAACAACGAACAGCCTCAGTTCTGGTCAGTTTACACTAGCCTCAATGTTTCTTGGAAATTGTCTGTTTGCAGTCAATAAATATTTGACATTTGTCTATGAGCTAAGCTGAGCTGAACCTTTTCTACTTCTTGTATACCAAAAACAAAAAAGAAGAAGAAGAAAAGATTCGACAACAACAGTGACCACGATGACGACGTACGACGTCAGTGTAAAGAAAACGACGAAAGGGTACATTAATTTTTCAAGTGCCAAAGTTGTTTGTTTGTTTGTTTGCTGGAATGTTTGGTTTCTTATTTTTTGTTGTGGCCGTAACATTTTAAGGTTCCGCCTTGCCGTAAAGGTTTGTTTATTTGTCTGGAGTGCACTGGTAGTGGTAGTTGTTGTATATTCGTGCTGTTGTTGTTGTCGTTGTAAGCGTCCCATTACATTTGACACCTGCAGATTGAACATTTTTATGGGCGTTCCCATTCGTTTCATCATTTCGAGAAGAATCTCGTTTTCCTCTTCTTTACTTTTCTGAAGGAACTGTGCGGATGTTTGATTTCTTGTACTTCTTTACAACTGGATCCAGTATGTTTTGAAATTCAGAATAATTTCAAAGGTAGAAGCGGAAATGGATTACATTACGATGACAGAGTTCATTGGCATTGAATGTGTTCATAAGCAAAAAAGTACAGATTTGCACTTTCCAAAGGAAGAGTTTCATTCTACATAAGTACACTGGATCGTGAGTACCCCTTTCATAACAAAGAATTTCTCAAATATTACAAAAAATTTTCGAAATTCCTTAGCTTTATTGAAACTCAATACGATATTATATCAGATTCAACCTTCGTCTTAAGCCTGATCACCGCGCGATCAGTCAAATGACACACGATATCAAAGTCGGCAAACCCGCAACACAAGCATTCGTGTTAACATGCTTTCAACAACAACAACAACAACTGTTAAATACAAAAAAACTGCAAGCGCCACTATTTAACGATTGGCAACAGCTCCAACGCACCAACAACAACAACAACATAAACAACAAACCCGACCGCCTACATTAGATCACATTGAAAATATAATATATTTTCTGACACACTGTTAATTTGTCATAATATGTCAGAATTGCTTTGCTAACCGCGCCAGCTAATTTCTTAAGTATAAAATTTTAAAAATTTTCAAACTTGTTTTGGGCACATTAATGTCAAAATCATAATTTCCAAACGTGACTCACGTTACGTGCTCCAACATATATCATTTTTTGATTTTGAAATATTAAGTCTGCATACGCCCGCTCACATGTCAAAAGAATAATAATGCAGACAAAGCGCGCACCCGGACCCGGGAAATGTCAGCACCATTTTGATAGCAACCAAAAAAAAAATATCATGTCTGCAATTAAAAGAAAAAATACACATACAAAGTCGGAGCATTTGCCAGACGTGGCAGACACTTTTTGTGTATATTTTTTGCCTTGCAATTCTTTTTTCCTTTTTCCAAATATAGAATTCATATTTGCCTACCCGAGGGCCCGTTTTTAGCCACCGCAAATTACACAGTCAAAATTTCTTAATACCAACAAGCAGCAAGGCGTTGGGGGGAAAACTGCTTTATCGGCAACTGCAATTGCAGTCAGTAACAACAACAAACGAATTCCAAATGAAAACAAAGCGTGGAAAGCCACACCATCGGCCATCGTCGTGTTTGTTTCTGATTAATTATCCACCATTATGGGTGAGTGTGATGAAAGCATTTTTCTGTTGTCCATTACGCGTATCGGCAGCGTATAAATTTTGAATAAATTTTGTTTGCAAAACCTCTCGGTGCCATATGAGGCCTTTAAGCTGTTGTGCTGCGGCGGTAAATGGTAGTGTGGCTTAAGTGGCAATTGTTTGATGTTGTTTAACGGCAATTAGGCATGTGACCAGACATGATGCCGACTTTGGCATAATTGTGCAATTGTGATTAGAACGGAAATGGAATTTATGGACATTTTTAGTTTCTAAAAGTGGTGATGCCAGTAGGTACATTAGTTTAAGAACATGTGGCATATCGTCGTCGATTTTACGAACTGGTGTAACTCACTTATCGGCAATAGCACGAAATGACCCAGCTTATTGGAAAATATAGAGGAGATGCGGCAGCTAGTGAAATTGAAATTGAGTGAGTTAGGCCACTTTGCAAAATTTGTACCGATATGAGTGTCAACCAACTCAGGAACAAAGAAGGAAACTTAATTATAAAAAAACAAATCTAAAAGCAATACTTCGATTCTACCAATACCTAAAATATTCAACAATCAAACGTCACAAAGCTTTATATGCCCTACCGCTTCAGCCAGAAAATCAAATCGGTTGTGTCAACAGATTTGTGACCAACCGAATGTGAGCGCTTCTTGGAACATATAGTTTCGGCTGTTGCAGCATATGCGTTCGGTTGATACAGCATCCGCTTTCTGTTGTCGCCTACGTCTGCTCTCTGTTGTCACAGCATCACTTTCTGACCTCGCAACATCAGCTGTTAGAACTGGTACCAATATTAGTTTTATATTTGGGTATTGTGACAACAGAGAGTAGATGTTGCGACATCAATGGCGGCTGTTGTGACGGCAAAGAGTGGATGCTGACGCATATATGATATATGATAGCATCAGAAGGCTCTCATAAGTTAAAGTTTCCATTCTGCTAAGAGGAAAATTTTAGGATCTAGAGAGAAAGCATCCCGTATCTCAGGGATGTCAGCACAAGTATTTCGCTGCTGAGTACACTTTCTCTCGGATAATATGCGTGCCTATACCGCAGAATGACACTGGCCCTGTAAGAGATATAGCCGCTGCTTTTCTTGGCTAAAACTAATGAAGTGAGAGTCTGGAGCTTTTAGAGGCGCCTTACTGTCAGTACTTTCTATCGTATTTGCACACATTTTTCAGTCGCATGGACTTCAGCTTGGAAGGTGATGGTCAATATGCCCATTGGTTTGATAAGTTGCCCAAATACCAGTGCCAATGCCCTCGTCTGTTTTCTATCGATCTGTCAATTACACAATCGCATGGTCGCGGTTACCATAATGGTATGTTGCTACTAACCTTCGAGTAAAATTATTTTGGATGCTCCATTTTCTGATACGGACCGCCTATTACAATGTGTCTTAAAAGTTACTAAAGCTTTCCAAAAAACTTATTTGTATGTACGCTTGGCCGATCACAGCCAGACATAACCACAAAGTAAGGCCACTTTGTCTTCGATTCAAATCAAAGGTGAATCAAAAAAGATTAACCAAATTGTCTCACATTAAAAGATTTTAGTATTCATAAATTACATGGACAATAATAAAAGTATTAGAAACGAATTGGCCCCCATCAAATTAGATTCTGAAAAATCCCCACAGAAATACAATCAACAAGATCAATTTAAAATAACGAACCATCCGAAAATGTACACTCCTACTCCCCAGAGATACATGCGGCAGACAGACCCAAAATACCAAAATAAATCTGACTGAGGTAAAATGCTCAGCGCCTGGCAGCAGGCAGTAGCTGAAAACTGCCATAATCAAGCGTAACCCTTGATACTTACGAACATAAAATAAAGAAGGAAATAATCAAATTTGATGCGATGATATGCCGTGCGCCGTGACGAAAACGATCTTTGTGCATTTGACAGGCTGCCATCATTGGAGTTTTTTTTCTGTTTTAAAAGCAAAACCAGAAAAAAGCGCCAAAAAATCCGCAAAAAGCTGTGAATGAGACAGCGGAGAAGACACCCACCGAAACAGCAGACAGACAAACAGACAGACAGAAACAACAACAAGCCAACAGACGCACACCAGAAGGGAAGAAAGGCTACAAATGGGGGACTACGACGAGGCTACGACAAACAGCTCAATTAGCGCAGCATCAGAGGACATTGAACGTGGCAAGGGACAGGCAGATGGAAACACATACGAACGAAGGCAGACAGGCCGACCAAAAATGTACTCAAGATAATATTTTGAAAGCGATGCCAGACAGTAGTACCTAGTGTAGAAATGTTAGAAAATGACGCATTAATGTGGCCAAAAATAAAATTTAAAAAAAAAACAATTTGGCCAAAACCAGTTTGGCTGGCACGTTTTTTTCCATACATTTTTCAATTAAAATTCTTCATTGTCTGAAATCATTTTTCATCAAAATTAGGCAATTTGTATTCGAAATTTGTACTGTCTGTCAATGGTTGCATGAGTGTGTGTATGTGTAAAGTAAATCACATTTTGTGTTATTTTTATTGTCCAACTGTCATGTATATTTGACAGATGCTTCGCCACAACCATTAAATAAAGTGGCAAATTGTCTTATTTATGAATTTTTGTGTCGGATTGATTTTTTTTTGCAAGCTTTTATGCATATGTTTGCCCTTGGCGCCTTGACAGCTTAAGCGTCAAAGGATTTTTATTTAATGCACAAAGTGCAACTGTCAAAATATTAATTTGCAATTCGTTCAGTGGCAAGGAAGATTCAATTGTTTTGTATTGACAGCTTGAGTATTAAAGAAACACTGAGCTGTCAAAGTTCAAAAAAAAACCTTAAACAATTTAACAAAATATAATTTATGAGCAAATTTTCTCATCTCAACTGTCAAAGATTTGCATTTTCACGTTGTCAAAATTTCAGCTACTGTACGGTCATTTGCGTTTTGTTAAAAATATTTTAACACTATTTTAACACTATTTATGAGTTGTTGCTAGTGGCAGTGCGTGTGTTGACACGAACTGCAATTTTTGACAGCTGCTGATAAGTTAATAAGTGTTTTTTTTTTAAATACTCTTTTAACGCATACAATTTTGACACTTACTTGGTGCTTTTGCATCGATTTTAATGTTTTGAAGTGTTTGGAGATAAGACGAAATTGCATGTAAGTACATAGTCGGTTTGCAGTGAGTTTCTTTATAGCATAATTGAAATATAAAGTTTGAGGTTTTTTATACCCCGCATATAAGCGTCCAAGGTGGATCTAGCTATGTCCCTGTGTCTGTCATTTCGCAACATGCTTGCCGTAGCTATATTTTTGGTAATCATATTTTGCCATATTTTGGTAATCAAAATGGGCAACATCGGATAAGAACCACGCATACCTCCCACTCAGATAAGAACCAATCCTACCTCCCACTTAAAATGCCCACCAAATTTCTTTATTTTCGTTTATCTTAAGAACCTATTTTGACGTCGATTGAAATGATGTCGGGGATGAAATGGGAATGAAACTAGAAAAAAATGGAGTTGCAACAAACTTTGAAATGGATCGGGAATGAAGACAAAATTATCGATAAATATTAAAAACTTTTCTGTGAAATATCGAAAAAAACAGATAAAATATCGAAAAACTATGGAAATTATGGAAAGAAATATTTTCGATAAAATTACAGAAAAATTATCTAAGAATGTATCGTACTCGCATGTGCAGGCACAAACCAAAGAAAATTCCCTTTCTAGTTTTTGCTTCTATTTGGCTTGAATTGAAAATTGGCAATATCGGATGAAAGCCACGCCTACCTTTCATACAAAATGTCTGTCCCAATTTCTTTATTTTCATTATCTTGACAAATACTGAACCGGTTTCGACGACGTTTTTTTATATTTTGTTGGAAATGTGGGCGGAACGGAATAAGAATTGAACTGAAACGAAATGGAAATGAAAATGGACCGAACAAAATGGAATTGGAACAAGAACGGAATGGAAGTGGAAGTGGAAGTGGAAGTGGAACAGCACCGAAATGGACATAGAGCGGATCAAAATGGAAATGGAACAAGTTTTTCAAATGGAAGTGGAATGAATTAGAAGTAATAATGAGCATTAATGAAAAATTATTATAAAATGATCGTAACATTGCCGAATTATTGTCGAAGTAGGTATCGTACGTCGACAATATTTCGGCAATGTTACTTTTATTTGTATGAAATTTTGGCTTCGGTCGAACCGAGAATTACCTTACAAATTTTAAATTAAATTAAATTCTTGTTTAAGCAAAAAAAAAATTCAAAAGCGTCTCTGCAACCTTTTCACCTTCAAAGAAAATCTATTTTATGCACTAAGCACCTGCCATTGAAATACTACCAAACAACGCAACTGTGTCAATCCCATTCCAAAAGTACAATCAAATATTTTCATTCACTTATCTGAGCAATTTCCATAACAATTTGAATAATTTTGAACAACACAGTAACTGCAGTATGCAAATCAAAATTCCAAAACAAATACGATTTTTTTTCCTCTCCGTCTCATGAAAACCACAAAACACACACAGTATCTTATCGGCAAAGATATCGTGTTGCTTATGTATGGGCAAATCTTAAATGCAATATTTTTTTGGTGTATGATTTTTTTTGTGCGCAAACATGCTGATTTATTGCTGACGTTGATTGGGCCAACAACAAATACCAACAGCAACAACAACAACAACAAAAGCAACAAGAACCACAACGCAAATGCAACAAGTCTCTAGGCAGGAAAAAAAATATATAACAGGATAAGCCCCGCAAGCACATTTTGACCACGTTACTTGGTGCTACTTGAATTGCTTGTTAGAAAAAAAGAACAAGAAGAAAATAAAAGTGAAGGCGAAAAAAGCATTAGAGCAAACAACAACAACAACAACAACAACAACGACAACAAGCAACTAAAATAATATCGAATTTTGCATTTCAGCCTAAGAGAATTTTCCAAAGCAGTACCGTACGCAGCATATGGACTCCAACAGCGTAATTAAAAATTATTAGCATGCAAACTGTCAAATCTGACATTTGGTTTAGTTTATTTGCTGTGGTTTCTCGTTGAATGGCTTTGGGTTTTCTTTTCTATTTTTTTTTTATAACTATTTTTTGGGACATTTCGATTTAGTTAAGTCGATTAGCGCACTTGTAGATTGAAGTAAGCTTTTAATAAAGTTGTAGGCCGACATTGTGCGTACATATTGCAGTTGATAGCTTGCAAATGTTTTGGGGACATGTCACAGATAAAACCCAAACGAAAGTCAACGCTTTCAATTACTTATTTTATTTAAATTTAAAAGCCATAAAAAATTGTTTAGCAACTTCTTCTTTAACAAGATTTTCTTAAATTTTATTTAATTTTTCATTTCAGCTCTCCGCCTGCTCAACAGTCAATCGGAAACTGTAACCGGTGGCGGTCTCTTCCCGCCACTCTTCAATGTTGCACCTCGCGCCTCCATCACGGTAAATGCCACCTGCGGCCAGAGTGGCCGTGAGGAGTACTGCAAGCTGGTCGACGCATATCCGCACAAAAAGTGGGCCACACAATGTGGCATTTGCAATGCACACTCATCCGATGTGGGCAAACAGCGGCCCATCGAGGCGCTCATATCGAATACGAATTTCGACGATCGTTGGTGGCAATCGCCAACACTGCAGTACGGCAGACATTTCGAATATGTCACAATCACAATGGACTTGAAACAGGTGAGCTGCTGTGAATTAGAATAAATACTTTGAATACCGAATTTACATTTAAATTGGTTTCATTGTGCCAAACAACTTTCCCTTGAACACTTCTCTAATGACAAACTGTCACAACTCATGTGATCGATCGTCTCTCTGAGCAACGTTGATGTCGGCAATTTCAGCTGACAGCAAATATTAATTGAAAATGTCACTGAAATTGGCGCCGCATTTAAGAAAAAACCAAACTGATTTTATCTCACAAATTGAAAATTATCTTGTTAACAATTTCTCTCCGCACTCACTCACTCACCAACAGCACACGTCATCGCAACTTGATCGATTGTGACAATTTAGTCAACTTCATAGAAATTTGCATTTAGCGTATGATTTTGTCACTGTTTACCAACTGATTTAACATGGACTTAATGCAATTAACCGTGGGACTAGGCGTGCTCATGTTGCACTAAATTGTGATGTGGCAGATGACGGAAGTGTTTCTTATTTAGAGATCAGATTTAAATTGGAGTTAATCAGACGAGAAACGCCAAAGCAAATTTACTCAATTCCGAGAATGACTTGAGTCAAATGAATGATGAACTTAATTAAATGCAAGTTAATTAAATGCACAAGGGATTTGGATAATCTCTATTTTGAATCTTTCTTTTCTATTTTAGAGTCTTTCCCCCTTTTCTCATTGCCGTTGGACAACTTTGATTTCCCTTGAAATTAGCCAAGATTTATCTCTTCAATTTTCCCGCTAAATGTGCTGAAAAAATAATTACGTGTTGAAGTCATCTGTTAAATGTCAAATTAAAAATGACGTTTCAAGTGCACTCACTGCACTTTCCACCGATATGTTTTCATTTATAAGTCTTTCAATGGCATGTGCGCCATATTGCCTTTCGTTTGGCATGGAGTGTCTGTAAACAAATAAAGGCAATTTAAAAGAAGAAAATACTACGAGTACCTATAGCCGAGAAATGAAAATAAAAGGGTGAAGTATGGAGTATTGGAATTTAAAAACAATGTAGGTCTTCTCCACGCAACAAGCCGAGATTTATGACCGAGCGCTTATTAATTAATTATGTCAAAGAGACGAAGTGAGAAGAAAACCAGAAGTGATTCCAGAGAATCTTTATTCATTTTGACAGCTGACAGTTGGAAGTACAAAATGACAAATGTGTGAATTTTTTTTGGAATTTTTTTTTACAAATTTTTGAAGTTTTTGTTGGAGAAATTTGAATTCATTTTACTTTTTTGACAGCTTCAGAATTCACTCATATGACAAATGAATTTTTTCAATTATTTCGGTTCAATCTTTTTTTTTTCTTCTTTGTTTACATTTTAAGTCTGTTGGGTTGTTACCCACACAAATTTTTGCGCATGCATTTTCTGCTTGATAATTCTCAGCTTGTTAAAAAACCGCCATATAAGCTAGTTGCCATTCAATTAAATAAACATTTATGCCATTTTGTCACCGTTTATTTTTTTTATTTTCCGTTGCGAATTTGTTTGCATCAATTTTTGCTATTCAAATAAATTGAACATGAAAACTGAATTTTGGGAGCATGTTTGGAGTCATGTTGCTACTCAGGCCAGACCAGACCAGACCATAGTGTTGTCTTTATATGGTGAAATGTAGATGTCAAATGGCATTTGAAGGAAATTTTAAATTGCATAAGTCTTTATAGAAATAAATTACATTTTTGTAGAGTTTGTATAAAATTTTATATTCAATCTAAACTCCCATCACTTACTTAAATGTTTACAACGGAATTGCGTTTAAAAATATTTAGAAATATTTTTCAACAGTCTACCTAAAAATCCCGCAAATATGCTATTTTAAAAAGAGCAACCAGATGTTAGGACAAGCACCCACCACGTGTTGAGACAAGCAAAACAAAAACTAGTGAGAGAATTATCTTCGGTTTGGCCGAAGCTAAAATACCCTGCACATGCGAATACGATATGTTCTTAGACCATTTTTCCGTAATTTTATCGAAAATGTTTTGGTTTTTTATTGATAGTTTTTCGATATTTTATCGATATTTTATTAATAGCTTTTCGATAATTTATCGATGATTTTCCGATATTTCATCGATAATTTTTCGATATTTTATCGATAATTTTTCAGTAATTATCGATATGTTTTCAATATTTTATCGATAACTTTTCGATTAACTTTAAATAGTTTTCCGATATTTATCGATAATTTTTCGATTATTTTTGAATAATTTTTCGACAATTATCGATAATTTCCGGATAGACATAGCAAAATCAACTCAGGAGGTGATGCTGATAAGAGTATATAAAGTTTTCTATACCGGACACACCTCCATATGGGCGTTACAAACGGTGTGACAAAAACAATATACCCTTGGGCAGGATAAAACAAGTGAACATTTCAACGTGTGCAGAATAAATATGTAATATCTTACATATCTTTCGAGAAAAAGCGCATATAAAATCCGAAATTTATGCAAAAATGCAGACAAATATAAAAGCTCAATAAAATGTTGACAGCCGCTGTCATTCTTAACTGCCAATTGAAATTACTTCATATGAAAATTATTCTCAAGTAACATAACAACGCTGCTTCCTCCACGCGGAACATCACAAAACGCGTCATGCTCTCTTTATTTGCGAACTTGTGAGTCAGCGGGCAGAAAAATGCATGCACAACTGTCAAATGTGTTGAGTAATTTATGGGCCTAGGGCAGGACGGTGTGTCGAGCAGAAGGGGCTACCAAAAGAGCAGAGCAAATGTTGGAGACAACTCATAGTTTGATTAATATTTCCTGCAAAAATGCAATTAATTTATGCGGAGAATGCAAGGACTTAGTTGAAACTAATTTTAGAAGTGCATAATGCAATTATATTAAAGGCATTCAAGCACGACAATGGAGACAATGGAAATTCTCTTAGCCAAATTAACAATCCATTATATTTGATGACCATATTAAAGCCACCGACTTACACACGAAAATTCCTACCAGAACATTTGGTCAGTCGCCTTGACGTATTTGACCGCAATCATTAAAAGCCAAAAATAAAATCACGTTTTCAATGTTGGCAACACGAAACTGCTGCTGCTGCAGCCAAGAGAACAGACAGCAGCAAGGCGGATGCTTTTCAAACGAAACTAAAGAAATTATATGCAAATGAGCTCGGGTGAAGGAGGAGGCTCAATGCTGCCCGAAAGCAACTAACAACGACACACACACACACAGACAACACCCAACATAACAAATAAAAAAAATGGCCATTAAAATAATTGCTACTAAATGTTGTTTGTTTCGTTTTTTTTCTGTTCTTTTATTTGGTTGCCATTTTTTGGTTGTTGCAACTTGTCAAACATCCGCCAAACAGTTACGAAATCAAGCATTTTTTCACTGGGTTATGCCCAAATTTGGTTAAATTTAATGAAGCAATTATCCTGCTGGGAACACAGCAACAACAACAAGAAAAAAAGCATAGCACAAAAACTATTTTGACAATTGCCCACAAGACGTTTCAGTCAGCAATTTCAATAGGAAAATGGAAGAAAAAAAATCGGAAGCTTTTTTTTATCAACCTAACGGCTTAAATGTCACTTTTATATTTTACTTTTTGATTTTGTGCAATTTTCCAGCAATTTGTTTGTTGAAATTTTTTTTTAGCTATATGCTCGTTGATAATTGACAGGACAAAACGTAAGTGATCTGACAGCGTGACTATAGGGTGACAGTTGTCAGTACAGATGCCAGTACTGAGAGTTGAAATGTCAAAATCTGACATATTAGAAGAAAAGTTTTTTTTTCGAATATTCTTCCAATTTTCAATTGGCCATAGTTCCCTTACTTGGCTGTGGTTAGCTCAGAAACTCTTTTTTATTTACCATTAATCTGTGTAAGTTTTCTTTTGTAGAACAATTCCAAGAATTCCCTCAACACGAATTAGTCACGCTCTTAAAGGCATCTGTGGCACATTATTGTGTAAACTGTCAAAGTGACACATGCTTGTCACACATAACGTCAACGTTTTTTTTTTTATAGTAAATCGTTTGTATTTATTTTCTAGAGCTAATTGATAAAATCAATGCTCGACTGGGAATGAAAAATCGCTGTCAATGTCGGAGGGTTTTTTTTGGGGAGGCCTGTATACTTGAACACTTGCATTATTTAAATGTTCTTTAATTGATTTTGTAAATCCTATGATGTGAGATATTTTCACTTTAAGTTTGATATTAAAACGGTACCGAATAAAGTGGATTGGAAATCGCTGTGGAATACTGTATCAACCGGATCTTGAGTTTATTCTGAAGATTATGAACTTGCTGAATCATATAGACTTCCGAGTTATTGTTGTTTTTGTCAAGCGGAGATTTTTTCTGTAATAAAATTCCGTGAGCTTTTAGTACATGAAGTATCAATGTTAGGGAACCCTTATAATTTATATAGATAGCCAGGCGGCAATCAAAGCATTAAACTCGGTTATCATTACATCCAAAAAAGTATCTAGATGGAGAGATTGGTTACGCTGTGTGGTAAAGAAGTTTATGCTGGGTGTCAGGTCATAGTGACTTCGTAGGAAATCAGCATGTGGCAAGAACTCGGAATGAAATATTGCGGAAATTAATCTTCTTTCCTCTTGTCTGTTTGTCAGAAGACCCATTGGTTCCATAAAATACACCATAGATTTATGATGGCAACGTAAAGCGGTCAAACCTTTCAGCCTGTGTTATCTCCAGATCGCTCTGGCCTTCCTTTAACGCTAAAAGAACTAGGATTGCAGTATTCCTGGACAGAAAGAACCTACGAATATTGACCGGAATTTTTACCGATCACTTCTTCATCGGAAGGCATAGCCTTGTCAGTCAAGGTGATCTTTGCAGGAGTTTCGAAGATCCTCCCTATGACCTATGTTATGATGCTGTTATATAACAGACATCTACCGATATAACTTAACCTAAGAAGGGATATGAATTGGATGTCAAGGAGTGATTTGAAGAATTTTACCGTAAAACATTTTTCATGTTTACACCCTTATTACGTAAAACGAAAATGAACCTAGCCCTCTGCAAATCAATTTTGTGTTCCATCACACTGTTGCCAGACGGTGTTACTTAATAAGGGAAAAAATTTCCATTCTGACCAAGATTTCAAAGAAACTAGCAACCTTCACTAGCCAACTGGGCTCATTTTAAATGCTCAGTAATTCACGATGACTAATCGCTTTTTCGGGAACAAAAATTTCAATGCAAAAAATCTCAAAAATAGAAAATTGCCCATACAACACTTGCCGCATTTCGGAGCTAGTTTTTCTGCGTAACACAAAAGTAAAGTAAAGTGAAGTTGTTTTTTTACAAAAAGCAAAAGGCGTTAATAGCGCAAATGCAGCTGAAATGTTTCGTCTTTTCTTATTTCGTTTCTGTTAGTTTGTATAATTAAATTTTAAGCAGAAACTAACAATAAATAAAATCAGAGCATTGCAGTAGTAAATTCTTCTTTGTTTTTTGCGCTTCTCTCAATTTATTTGTATGTCCGTCCGTGCTGTCTGCACATGTCTGTCGTCACGTTATCTAATGTGCCAAATCTATTTTTCACTTATGTTGGTTGTTGTTTTTTTTTTGTTAAGCCTTTCTATTTCGATAATTCTGCAATGTGCACATGTAACGAAATGACGAACAAATAAAGCACAAAGAAAATGCAACAAAAAAAAAAGCTAAACTGTCGAAGCGAGCGGGAAAATTTGCCGGCCGGCGTATAAGCATACAATTTTCGGCACTGCGAGTATTTATTCGGTCTGATGGCGGGCGGCGCTTTTATTCAGAGTTTTTCGAGGCATGCATGCAAAGACTTTTTGTTGATTGTTTTTTTGGGCCACGAGGCGGTTTTGTTTGGGTTTTTTTCTTCTGTTTTTGTAAAATTTTGGTTAAACTTTTTGATTGACTTTATTTGTTTGAGTTGAAAATTTAGAGCAGAAATTTAAATTGACAACCCTATGTGGGTTGCTGATATACATATTACAGTAAGGGGAACGGGGTGAATTATTCTGGGATTAAATTAGCTTAAATTTATTCATGGCGAACTTCATAGAATCGTGTCATAATCAACATCAGCTTAACCATCTGTAATGCAATTCAAACCACCGTTCAAAGCCGAAAAACCAATATGGCGCCTCGCCATTTTCCAATTCGCTTACTTCAGCCCAGTTCAGCTGAAGCTACTGTGTCAGCGATGTGAATGCCTACAATGTTTTCTTTTTTCGTTTTGTTTTTGAGCGCAATTAAGCTGTTTCATTTCTTCGCTAATTTGACAGCTTAAAGTCAGTGGCTTATCAGTTGACAGGCATCTAACACAACAACAGCGAAACAAGTTGGCAACAACTTAAGGACATTGTTACAAACAACCACGACGACGACGACCACAACAACAAAAACAAGCGGAAGCCAATTCACTTGGTTTGGCAAACAAGCAACATTTTTTTTTTGTCTCTGTTGTTGTTGTTCCAAACAATAACAAAATTTTGCAACATTTTCATAATTTTACAAAAATATGAGAAAAGAAGGAAAACAAAAATACGAAGGAAAAAAAAAAGAAAAGTGCAATCGCTGGCCGAGCTTGTCGTCTTATCGCCATTTTTAATCAACATTATCGCATTTAAGGCAATTTCATAGCAACCGCATTGAGTCTACCGCGAGCCAGTGACTGACTGACGCGCGTTACATTATTTTGATTGCATTACGGTGTGTTGGTTGCTGTTGTTGTTGCTGTGGTTGGTGCTGCTCTTACTTGCTGTTGGCGTTATGCTCACAGCAACATGTCGCTGCTTCATGATCTTTTATGCCGCTTCTTGCCATTTTTCTCACAATCCGCGTTTGCTCGTAACTGATAAAGACAAGCGGTCGCGTATGCCTCCACCATCGCTAACAACATCACCATCAGCCCGGCCTGACTCGGACACAAAATTGCAAAGATTTCCGATTGCAATCTTCTCCTTTTTTTATTTCTTTCGGTTTTTCCTTTTTTTTGAGATTTTTTCTCTGCGCTTATCTTATTTGTATGCTTGTTGGTAACTTGTTTATCGGTTGGTTTTTTTTCTCGTATTTTCTTATGGTCTGCTTGCTTTTAATCAAGGTTAGTTCAATAATATTTCACATAACTGTGGCATTTCTTTGATAAGCTTATATATTTTTTGTGTGAATGATGCCATTTTTTGTAGTGTCGGAATTTTCATTTTACATTATTCGCACTGATAAGATTTGTTCGCAGATGCCTAACAATGAATGCGTTTGTTCGATGAGATTTTAATAAGTGTTGCATTTGTAATTTATGACAACTTTATTCATTTGAAACACTTTTCACATCATCAGTGCGCAATTGTGCTATGAGCATTATTAAATATTATAGACTCAGGCCCATTAATTAAAATAAATTAATACATTGGCGCCTAAAAGTGATGACTCTATCTAACACGTTAGCAATTCGCTTGTTTTCTTGTTTACTGCAAGGAACTACTTTAAAGTTCAAACCTTTTCTCCAACTTCAACTCGTTTGAGGGTCGTCCGTCAGTTGTCCATTGAATTTTTGAACAAATTGTTTTCGCTGATGATTTGAGCAGTATTCTGCCGTGCTAAGCATAAAATACTTATCTGCAATTTGGAAAATTTCATTGTCATTACGCATTTAGTGTTTCTCTAAAGGTGCATTTAGATTGCACGAACTCGCGAACAAAATGCCATTCATTCGGTCGGTGTAAACGCCCGGTTTACGATATTGGGTTCGCGATCATTGGCTCGTTCAAAATGTCTCTGCCTTCCGATGCGTGTTCGGGAACATATATTCAGACCGTGTAAACGGTTGTGCGAACGGAATTTTGTTTGCGATAAGACTTTGCAACAAAAGTTGTGTTCGTACGATCTACATACACCTTAAACCTCACATATTTTTTTTAAGGATTTTCTTAAGCGTAAATCGATGAAAATTTGTTTTTTTTATAATAAGTACTTAAATGAATTTACAACCAACAATGCCATTTTAATATTAGAAAATGTAATATTGAAAATTATTATTTTAAAATAAGCAAAAAGCAGAAAAGTATTTTATGCTTCGGGGGTGGTAGCTGAACTTTTATTACAATTAGTTCTTAACTAGGGTAAGAAGTCTATTTCATGGCGACGGGTGTTACATTTTTACATTTTAACATATCAATATTTTGACACTGTTAGATAAAAATGCTCTAAGGTTTTATAATGATGTGTAGAAACTATAAAAATCGCTGCCAATTTAAAAGATATACACTGAAAAAATTGTACATCAATATGATGTATATGGGTGTTACTTGCCCCAACCACCATATACATCAATATGATGTACGGATACGTCATATTGATACTTCGGTGTTCAATATAATGTATCCGTACATCGTATTGATGTATGATGGTGGTTGTATTTCATTTTGGCACTTAAGTGTTCAATATGATGTATCCGATCATCAAACTGATGTATCTGTACATCATATTGATTTATGATGGTGGTTGGGGCAAGTAACACCCATATACATCATATTGATGTACATTTTTTTCTGTGTATTTTCATATATGATTCTCTTTAGTAGAGAAGAGTACAAAAACTCCTCGGTTTTAGGACACTTTTTTCTTCTTAAAAACAAATTTTCTAAAGCAAACAAAAAATTTTATTGAAGAAATCACAAAAATAAGAAATTTAGAGAGATTCAAGAAAATAAGGTTGAACGAGTCGCACTTTCGGGAGAGGATCATATGTTCAAAAAACACAGCAATTGCAAATTTTTTCTTCCCTCTTAATTCTTGAAACGTGAGAGTTAGTATGTTTTGCAAAATCGTTCTTAATAAAACTTCCCTAAATGCCACTGAATATACAAAATTTTTATACCCCCACACTCACTGTGGCAGGGTATACTAACTTTGTCACAACGTTTGTAACGCCCATAAGGAGGCGTGTCCGGTATGGAAAAGTATATATATTCTTGATCAGTATCACCTCCTGAGTCGATTTAGCGATGTCCGTCTGTCCGTCTGTCCGTCTGTCCGTCTGTCCGTCTGTCCGTCTGTCCGTCCGCACGATAGCGGTCGCAGTTTTGGAGATATCGACTTGAAACTTTTTTTACATGTTTTTCTCGTGAATACTGAGATCAAGTTCGAGAATCAGCCAAATCGGACAAAAACTGGGCGTATGGGAGCCACGCCCAGAAAAAAAAGGTAAAAATTTTTCAAGTCTTTTTTATTGTTGTATTCCATTGGAAATGTTTAGAAACGTATTTTTGACATGGTCTGAGGTTCCGAAGCCACATATATAAGGGTCTAAATGGGGTCCTGAGACCAATTTTTTTTTTTTTTCGGATTTGATTGGAAATTTTTAGAAATGGATTTTGGACATGGTTTGGGCTCCAAAACCTATAATTGGCTCAAAATAGGGTCTTGAGACCACATTTTTTTATGTTCGAGGTACTTCTTTCTACTGTGTGGGGGTATTTCAACTTCGGTATAGCCGAAGATAGTCCACTCTCTAGTTTTTTTTAAATTTGTGGTGTTTTATTTAAAAAGGCTTTTGTGTGCAATGTTATTTTATCTTTAACCAAACACACTCACCAATTACAAGTACTTCGATTTAACATTAAAATTCATTAGGTAATTAGGTTTCTTTACGTATTAATGCATTTAAATTTGAAAGATCAAAGGACTTAAGTGACAAACAGATTAAACGGAATAGAACACAAAATGTTCCCATTCTGCCAGGAAACACAAGGTTTAACAAAGAAAACCAGATTTCGATTAGTAGGTACATGTGCATTGTATGCGATATAATTTCAAGATATTCCAAATTGTTTCTAATATTTCGGTCAAAAAGGTGATAAGTCCCATACAAAATTTTCGCGTTAATCCTAGGATTTAAGGATTTTTGTAACATTTTGAATGCAGTATGATGAAAGATACTTAAAACTGGCTGAACTCTGCCAAAGAGTGCGTCTGGTAACTCTACTTCAGCAGAGTTTTTTTCATAACGAGCCGTGGAAAAGTTGCTGTGGATGGTCTTATGATGGGAGAGGGGAAGTGAACAGCTCCCCTTGCGTCTTTATGGCCATTAGTGGAAATTTTTTACAGACCAATAAAAAATTAAAAAATGGGCTAAAACAACACAAAAAATTATTTTGGTTATGTTCTTGTTTTTAAGAGTATTTTTATTTATTTTTTTTCTATACTTTTAATTTTAAAAATTATCTGGGTAACTCTTTATAAAACTTTAGATGTTTGCCCGTTTTATTGTCACAGTTTAAAGCCTAGATAAAGCCCCTCTTTAACGCTAATATGTTTTCATGAGCCATTTCCCAATTCAGTACTTTCTTAACTTTTTGCTCAAGGAAGACATCAATTCCAGACAAATTCTGCTCCGAATCAATCTAGAACTGGTACTTATAATTATGTTATTGTCAATCCACACGATATCGCACCAGCCATTCGTGGGTTAAAGTATTTCGTTCTAATTAATTTAAACTTTAATGTTATTTTGCGAAGCCTTGATTAATTTTTTAATTTCAAACTCGTACGACATGTAATACGAGTTCACTCCGCACCGGTTTCACGGTAATCTAATCCGCACATGTCAATAAAGTAAACTGCGCTCAAAAGCAAAGTGTGCACACACTTGTTGAACTTTTGCGTGTTGCTTATCAGGTCAGAAAAATCATGAAGTTGGATTTTTTTTAGAGGAAATTGGTTCTAATAGGATAAGAATGGAAAAGTGCATTTGAGGTAATTTTAATTAGAATTTAAACAGGATTTTTTTTTAAATTTTCTTAAAAGTAATTTTTTATTTTTGACTTTTCCTATCTACAACTTTTGGCGCCACCTGTTGAAGGTTATTTGAAACACAAATTTGTAAATTTATTCTCTTATCTTTAGCTTGTCTTGTCTTCCCTTTTAACAAGACTCACTTATGTTCGTGTTCCCCGCCTTACACGCCTTTTATTGATTTTTGATCAAAATTTAATGATAAATCGACTGCATTGGCGTCATTTTCAGGTCTAAAAAAATACCCTATGTGTACAAAAATATAACACTGAATGCTCAAAAAAAAAAAACTATCGTCAATGCCAGTGTGTAACAATTTGAAAATCAGACACTTTTCAGAGATAAACTAAATACGATAAATGCATTTTTTTTCTGTAGCAATTTTAGTTTAGTTTATTTTACTTTAAATAAATATGTTTGTCAATTGAATGGAAAAAATAGTGCTTTAAATGCCAACTTGTTATTTGACAGCTAGGAAAATTTATGACACATGCGGCAGTGGAAGGTTTTTCATAAGTATTCCACTTTTGGTGCTTGCGAGCCCCAAAAATGGGGTACAACGTCGAACGTTCGTGGGGGGAGCGGCACGGTTGAAAAGATATGCATTTTTAAGGCAAACATCGTAGGTGAGTGAACCCACTTTTGGGAATGAAGTCGTGATTGTGTGTAGACGAATTTGATTGTTGAACCTATCCCAATAGATTTGGTGATCAAAGAGAAGGGGTAAGGGGCGAGAGGCGATTAAAGTGAGAAGTTTAAGGTTGAGTAATTATGAGATAAGTTTATTATTACACACCAACAAAGTTAACCTTTGAAAACGTTTATCAATTCTTTGCATTAATACTTTTATATAGGCTTTACTGTACTTGTACCATAAGTGCTAATTTGATTTAATTCTATTCTCTTTCCAGATCTACCAAGTCTTCTTTGTAATGCTAAAGTCTGCTAATTCGCCACGCCCCGCTTCCTGGATACTCGAAAAGTCCCTCGATGGCCACAACTATGAACCTTGGCAGTATTTCGGACTCAGTGATGCAGACTGTCGTCGGCGCTATGATCGCGCCGGTCAAAATGGCAAATACGTTTTCCAAAGCGACACCGAAATCATTTGCACCACACAATTCTCGAAGGCTCTGCCGCTGGAGAATGGCGAATTGCACGTTTCACTGCTGAAGAATCGGCCTGGCGCCATGGAACAAACGCCCGAACTGATGGATTTCATAACGGCTCGCTATATACGAATACGACTGCAGGGCATGCATTCCACCGCCAACTTGGATAACAGCGTTGATTGGCTGCTGGACTCGCAATCGCTGGAGAAGCGCAGTTTCTATTCTCTGAAGCAGATACGCGTCAGCGCTCGTCTCGATTGTCATGGGCATGCCGAAAAGACCCTAGAGTTGGCCGAGAAGAATGCCAGCGAATTGGAGTATATCGGCTTGGAGTCGTCGCTGCAGTGTGTGTGCGTGCACAATACTTGCGGTGCCGATTGCTCCGAGTGCTGTCCGCTCTTTCAGGACAAACCCTTTCGGAATGGCACCGCACGCGAGATCAACGAATGCGAAGTGTGTCAGTGTAATGGCCATGCGGAGAGTTGCACTTATGATGGCTTCATGGAACGTGGCATTTGTCAGGAGTGTCGCAATAATACGGCCGGAAATGAGTGCGAGTTTTGTCGTGACAAGCATTTTAGGCCCATCGGCTCGCTACTGTCCGAGCCCTGTTTGAGTTGTCCGTGCAGTGAACGTGGCTCGAATGGTCACTGTCAGCCTGAGGGAGGAGCCTGCCACTGTTTGGAGGGCTTTCGTGGTGAACGCTGTGAGGAATGTGCTTCCGGCTACTATGGTGATGATTGTCGCCGCTGTGAATGCGATGCGAGAGGTTCCGTGCCTGATGTGGAGTGTTTTGGCCTGTGTCAGTGCAAGGCGAATGTGGGCGGTGACACTTGTTCGTCGTGTCAGCCCGGCTACTTTGATTTGTCCAGTGAACATCCCGAAGGTTGCCTGCCCTGTTGGTGTTCGAATGTGGGCCTAAGCTGTTCCAGTTCTCAATTGCAGACCTTGGCCTTTGAGACGCTCAACGATTGGAAAGTCACGGACATTACGCGTTCCCAAGTGACCACTCCCAATGTGGATGAGGATACGAATTTCCTAGTTTACGGCATGTATGATCTGAGTGAGGTTGAGGCCATCTATTGGCAGGCTCCGCAAGGTTATCTGGGCAATCGTCTGACCAGTTATGGTTCACGGCTCTCCATACACGTCAGTTGGGTGACGATACGTGGCGATACCTCGGGTAAACCCACTTCGGGGCCCAATGTCATACTCTTCGGACGAAATGGCTTGAAAATTGCCATAGGCGATGAAGAATTTCCCAGACTCTCGTCTACCACAATCAATGTTACCCTGCAGGAGTCCGGTTGGTATCATGTACCTCCTGCCGTGCGTGATATTAAAACGCGTCTACGTCGCATGGAATATCATGGATCGCCTGTAACACGCAGTCAATTTCTCAGCGTGCTATCGTCGCTGGATGCTGTTTTGATTCGAGGCGCCTATCATACAGATCAAGTGGAGACTGCGTTGGAGCGTGCCATTATGTTTTCGGGCGGTTCAGAGCTGGGCAGTAAGCCTACTTCATTGGTCGAACAATGCACTTGCCCTGCCGGCTATACTGGTCTCTCGTGCGAAGGTTGCGATTTCGGTTACATACGCGTCTATGAGAACTCAACAGATCACCAGTTGATAGGCAAATGTATTCCCTGTCCGTGTAATGGCCACTCGAATTCGTGTGATCTGCAGAGTGGCGGTTGCGGCGATTGTATGCACAACACTTATGGAGAGAGGTACGTTGAAGAAATTATTTGTGATAAACCTAAGTGATCCTTAAAGCACAATCTATGTCCTTTAATGAAAATCGGGTTTTTGACATTTTTGGATTCCTGAGATGAAGCTGCATCAGATAGGCTATAGTGGTTTGTGGGAATCGAAATGAAAGTAATTGAAATATTATAAAATGTAGATAGAATTATTATGTCGAACTTGCGTAGCTCCCTCGTCGGCAATATGACGGACGTAACTCAGGGGAAAATTTATTAGAGATACGGCAGCTCGTGAAATGGAATGAGTAGCGCCAGTTCCTGAAATTCACGACTATCTGTCACCTAGTAATCCGGGATTATTTTTAAAAATCTCGGGATGGACAGAGTACCAAAAGTTGGCATCCCTGATGTCATATTACCTCAAATAGAATCCACAACTCCAACATTAACTCACCACAACCGAATGGTTCATAACTTGACTAAAATTCTCCACTCAATACACTTGAAATATTTTGTTCACCACAATCAGGGTTGCCAACTAATTGGTTCACTTTAATTCAATTGTATAAAACCGAATCAAAGAAAACAAATTTTTATATAATAAAAGACGTCGTGGCGTATGAGTGACATAATTTTAATAATGTCACTCATACGCCACGATAGTCATTTGGTGTATGCTTAGTTTGTCGTATTATATCAAATAAAAATTTCAATTTCCTTTGGTTTTTTGCAGATGCGAACGTTGCAAAGTGGGTTTCTATGGCAATCCACTGCAAGGCAGTGCCAACGACTGCAAACGTTGCGGCTGCCCTCTGCTGGTGGAGAGCAACAATTTCTCGCCCAGCTGCCAGTTGAAAACGTACAGTATAATAGAGCCAATATTCGGTGTGTTGGAGCAGGCCGAGTACATTTGCACTCAGTGTCCTGGTGGCTATACTGGCGACCACTGTGAAATGTGTGACGATGGTTATTATGGCAACCCGTAAGTATGCAATGATATGTGAAGCCACTTTAAAATGTATCACTGCGCCATCTAGTTGTGGGGGGTTTTAACTTTATAACTTGGTAGTGTAAATGAAAATAAAAAAAAAATAAAATAAAATAAAAAAAAAATTATAAAAAAAAAATTAAATAAAATTAAAATAAAAAAATAAAATAAAATAAAATAAAAAAAATTTATAAAAAAAAAATTAAATAAAATAAAGTAAAATTAAAATAAAAAAATAAAATAAAATAAAATAAAATAAAATAAAATTAAATAAAATACAACAAAATTAAATAAAATTAAATAATATAAAATTAAATGGAATTTCTTTTACAGAACAGAAGTGGGCTCACAGTGTCGTGCTTGCGAATGCGATGGGGGTCCGTGTGATGTCTTCACTGGAGAGTGTATTACATGCAAGTGAGTATGAAATATGTTAACATGGGATTTCTTTTCCAAACCAAACTCTTTTTTTTATATTTAATATTGGCGCATTTAACTTAAATTGCTTACAAACCCTCCTTCTTCCTCCTAGTGGCAACACCGAAGGCTGGCACTGTGAACGCTGTAAAATGGGCTATTGGGGCGATCCCTCAATGGGCTGTGAGCCATGCGATTGCTATGCAGACGGTTCGGACAGTGCCGTTTGCGACAGCACCGATGGCCAGTGTTTGTGTAAGCCACGCTTTGCGGGCCAGAAGTGTGACGAATGCGATGTGGGCTATGCGGATATTGATTTGAAATGCTTGCCCTGCAATTGTGATGCATACGGGGCAGAGGAGGTGGACTATTGCGATCCGGATAGTGGACAGTGTGAATGTAAGACGGGAGTAATAGGTCTCAAGTGCAACGAATGCGCCGATGGACATTTTGGACTGAAAGAGGAGTCCAATGGATGTACTGGTGAGTTTATTTTTATTTTTATTTTAAAACTCAACATTTTTGGAGTCTTCAGTGGAATTTGTTTAAAAAAAACTGGGTCAGTGTAAAAAAAACTCTTTACCAACCTCGTCTCTTGGGGAGAAATGTTAACATTCGGCTGTCTAAAGTAGTTTCCATTGTTTCCGAAATGTCTGTTACCTTTTTAAATAACAAATTCCACGCCCTCTTCCCCCCCTCATTTTACTTGCTGCAGCCGACAAAAATTCTTTAGTGTTTCGACGATCAACATCGAGTGCGCGAAAGCGGCAATCCAACTTCAAATCATGCCACAAATAAAACAGATGCAGTAGAGAGGAGCCAAAGAGGAAGAAAAATGAGGCAAAGAAGCACCAGAAGTGTTGTGCTTGTGCGTGCATTACAATTAAATTTAAGTGCTTTTCAAAAAGACGCGCGCGCACTGGCAAAACATTTTCAAAATGTTTATATAATGGCCACCTTTTTTTTTGGTACTGAACACGAACAGTGGGGGCACAAAAAAGAGAGTGGAGACTAGCTCAAGACATTTGATGAATTTTTTCCTGCGTTTTTGATCATTTCGGATCATTATGCTGATCGGTCAGATTAAAAGCAGATGATCCCCAACCGATCATCATCAGCCTCAGCAATATCATCAATATATGATTGCCAGAGACGTGCTCCAATTGACCTGTTGCACCGCGACTGCATATCGTTTTTCTGTAAAAGTGGGTCTGGTGTGTCTGTTCGGTATGTTTGGTATGTGTTCGGTTGAAGTGGATATCGATGAGGATGTGCACGGTGGAATATGGTTTCGTATGAGCAACATCAATAATGAATGGCCAAGCACTTGTGTGTTATTGCTGCCTAAGTTGCTTGTACCGATGATGCTGCTTTCAAAAAGTTTTTTTTCTTTTTGTTATTGTTTTCGAATTCTGAACCGAAAATACTACTTAATTTGGTCTTTCACAAAGCTTTGAAGTGGTTCAATGGTTTGTTATGAAAGTAATCGAGTTATGGGAAATATACATTTCAAAAATATTGCATTTTCCGGGAAATATCTGAAGTTGTATATTTTTTGGAAATTTATATTATGGTTTTACAAATATTTCATCAAAGTTTGTTTACCGAAATGTTTCTGGGTGCTTATTAGAAAGACATTAATACTAGAAATTTATGTTTTTCCTTTATAATATTACTTTATTTATTGCTAGGAATTTTAATAGAGTATCATGAAATTTTTCTACAGAAATATGGATACAAATCAATATAATTTATGGCAATGGAAACTGGCAACATGTTTGCAATAACAATTATGATATCAAATGTTCAATAATTTTAAACCATTTACAGGTAATGAATTTTGTAATAAATTTAATACAGGATTTTAAGGGTTGAGTGGATGAAAGCAATGTAATTTTTGCAAAATAAAATCAATCTAAAATTGTTGCTATGTATGCTATGTTGCCTTTATGCACTCGCCCCTTCAAATGTCAATTTTTGTTATTTGCATTTTTAAAATGAATTTTAATAAGAGTCAAACATTAAAGGGTTTGGGACAAATGTATTCAACATAAAACCAACCTACTCTGCTCTGCATCATTTCAATTATTTTCAAAAAGAATGAACAAATTAAGAATACTATTGATTACAATTCATCGGATCAGTAAGGTAAAAACATAAATTTTTACTATTCGTCAAAATATTGGAAATGTACAAATGATGAGAATTGTTAGTTTTGTGTATTTTTCTACATTCAAAAAAATACAAAAACTTTTCAATACTACACTGAGCGAACAAACATTGTAGAATTAACTACTTTTTAATTTAAAGTGATTTGAATATTTTAATATTTGGAAATCAGTATCTCATATAGAAATCGCATACGCGCGTATTTAAATGTCGTTTTTAATTTTGAGAAAACTGAATTTGTGGAAAGTTGTTACAAATTATTCTAAGCAAATTGGCAAAGAAAAACATTAAAGCAATAAATAATAAAATTTTAAAACTCGGGTCCAATTCAAGGGATTTTGGTGAAATTTTGGATTTGGTGCTGGGAGGTGGATGGGCAGAGGGTTGACTATTGAAATTTAAGTTCCGCCCACTGCCACGCCTTAAAATTTTTAAAGCTCTGCAACTCGGGTCCTATTCAAGGGATTTCGCTGAAATTTTGGATTTGGAGCTGGGTGGTGAATGGGCTGAGGGATGACTTGCAAAATTTATTTTTATTTCAGTTGCTTAAATAATACATAAGTATAACATTTCTACGTTAACAAAATTATTGCGAGCGAAGCTGTGGGTATAAGCTGGTATTTAATAAAATTTTAAATACGTTCATATTTGATTTAAGCAACTACAGCTTAGACCACTATCAAATACGTTTTCATTTGATTTCACTATTTTTTTCCCTCCGTGTAGTATTAAAACGAAAATTTTGTATAGGACTTATCAGCTTTTTATTAGGGATTGCCCTCTTCTGTGTCACTTTCGGAAAGTATCGGGTTCAATCCCTACCAGGGGCGAGTTACAGAAAAGCATTTTTCTATAAGACCGCCAACTTGCCAAGGAATGATTCAGTTTCCATTCGCCGTTCGGATCTGGCATTAAACTGTCGGTCTCTGCAATTAACATATACATTGCACCAAGAAGCATGTGGTAATTTGGTATATGTACACAGAAAAAAAAAAGATAGGTTACAATTTTTTATTTTATATGGAAAACACAAACAACAACTACAAAACGTCTTAGAGCAATTGCTACGTGCATTTACTTTACTCACAGATTTTAATTCAAATCAAAATTGAATGAAAATTATCGTAAAAGTATTAAGTATTCACAAGCAAGTATCCGGTTGTATCGAATACAAAAAAATCGAATTTTCGCAGCACTAGATGGCGTCGAATTTGTTTACATTTTACATTTTTGATATTTCGAAAACAATTTTTAAAATCAAATTATGACTATGTTATAATTAATTATTAACAAATATTGTGATTTTACGATTTAAAAAATTGTGCAGAATGTTTTTCAACTCGTTTTTTCCCGGGAAAACATTAATTTCAATATTACAATATAATTGTAAACTTAATGAAATATTAAAATATTGCGTTTTGTGGAAGCGCGTTAGTTCTAAGTAATGAATATTATATATATTCGCAGTAGAAATGATGTTCCCCGACAAATTTATGTACGAAATGTAAATTATCTCGTTTTTAAAGTCTTGGGCTTACATTAAATTAATTTAAGTTTCATAAATATATTTCAATACAACACATCTACAGAAATAACAAACACATCAGCTATCTTTTTCCTGCATTCTTTTTCTAATATGTATCTATTTATTTTTTCGCTCAATTGGATAATTGCTTTCTCTGTCTTCCATAAAGTAATATACGAACAATTTTTAATTGTACGCCAACAAATTTTCACTGTACGCGAACAAATGGAACCGCATTTACAACGTTTCTTGGTTGCTGCATTTTTAATCGTCTTTTTTGGTTAGATTTACCTACTTTTTTTTTTTGTGTAGGGTCGTATGTATTGGGGCCCAGGGGGGGGTTCCATGTTTGGAACTGGAACCACAAACCAAGACTTGTTACAACTGTGTTAATTTTAGGAAATTTTGTTTAACTCCAGATAATGTAATTGTACACTACAAAAATACAGTGCCATCTTTGGCCTTTCAAGTGATGCATTTACTCTTTCTTCGAACGTCAATCTACTATAGTATACGAACGCTAGCACTGCCCATTCAACTCGATAATAACTATTAACCACAACTCCTATTAACTTAAAAATTTCATGAGTTATATAGTACTGTTAGATTGCTAAAAATGCCTCACCCATTGTGAAATATGGCACTCATCCGACAATAAATTCTATAGTCAAACATTTTTTGATAATTTTTTTTTTTTAAATTTTAAAGTGTAAAATTTAGGCTACAAAATTAGCTTGCTCCCACAAAAACAAAGTCCTCATGCCTCCGAACTGTATTGCAGCAGCAGCAGTAGCTTTAAATATTTGTTCAATTTCATACTTAAATCTTTTATGTTGGCTACACACTTCTGTTTGTAATTCGAAACCATTAGGGCTTTCTGTTGTTTAACACTTTTTCTCGGCACTTTTCCTTGAAGCATTTACACAACAATTTGTTCCTTTCAGGTTACCCAACACTCAGTGCCCATAATAGTGTTAAATGTCATTTTTATGTTGACCACTGCAAACATTTGCAGTACCATAAAATCCATTTAAAAAAACACAACGAAACGTAGCACAATTTTATGAAATTGTTTCATGTCAACCGAAGCATGCTGCTGCCAAGCAGTGGCCGAAGGTGTTGTACTTGAGTGCGACGATTTTGTTACAGAACTTGTGCTGTGTGCTAGTAAACTGGCTTTCGCCAGATGGGCTGCTGAGAACATTTAAAGAGCATTTGGTTATGGTCTGTTAAAGGCGCTAACGAAACCATTTGGAGGAAAAAGCATAAAATAAAACCAATAAATTGTATTAATAAAAATATTACATTTTTATTCCAACCCACACTGAAATTTGTAATACTTTCACCCAGACAGGCATCAATTTTTGTGCCAACCCCTTTCTCCACAAAATTTTCTTATAAATATTTTTTCGAAATTCCTTCCTAATTATTTCCAATTTGTTATAAAAAATATATTTTGATATTTCCTAATTTCCACCGAGGCCTAGCAAATGCTTTTCGCCAAGCAACTGAAAGCTAACTACCAAACTGTAAACTAACAACAATTTGTGGCTTCATTTGATATCCAACTTGTTGCTGGCACCGAAACCAGCGACTTTCTTTTCCTTTGTTGTGACGATGATGACGACGCCGCGAACGACAACAACGAATGCGCGCCTGTGCGACTCCTGTTTGGCATTGTGGTTGTTATTGCGGTTAGCGTTCGTCGCTAGAGGTTCATGTTGCAGTGTGGGTGTTGATTATTATTACTTTTTTTTCAGCTACCGTTTATGCAGGCAACGTTGTTGCTTTAACAGCAGCAACAGCAGAGGTAAAGGCAGTAGCAACAGCAGTTGTCATTCTCATTGTCATGGCTGCGATGGCCAGATTTAAGATAAGTCATCTTGAAGTTGACTTCTTAAAGTTGAAATGTACAGGGGAAAAAAGTCACTTTAACGGGCGCTTAAATTTTTGTACGCGATGTCATTTTGAAGATTGCAATTTTGGGCTTGATGAAGCAACTAAATAAAACCAGACGCTCTTAAACTTTAAATAAATGCCTTTTCAGAAATTGTGTGCTTACAATTTTAAATTCAATCTCTCTGGTAGCTTGGCCGCATTCACCATCCAACATATTAAATTTTATTATCAATCAAGAAGCTCTGCAACACACCACCTTCCATGAAATCTTTCCTTACACAAATTGCTGGCGCATATACAAGCTAACGCAAATCACCACTTTGACCCCCACGCTCACCTTGCAGTGTTGCCATCATTTGCTAAAGCCACACTACTCAACACGTCTTCAGCGGCTGACCCTAATGTGCATTTTGCACTTTACCTGCACACATAATTAATTTTTAAACAAATGTTTTGCGATTTACGCAACAGCAATGGCACCAACACCCATAATTAACGCTGTCCGCCTCAGTGAAATAGAAAAAATTTGGCAAAAAATGCAAATGTTGCTGCCTCATGTTGTTGTTTATAAATTGAAAAAATCTCAAATTTTAATTAGTGGAAAATTGACAAATTTATTTAATGAATTTGCATGAATTTTGATACGATCTTATCGACTTTGATTTCCACACTAAAATGTGCTTCATTAATGGCCACATAAATATTGTGGAGCTTATCTGATTTATTCAAATTTCAATGCAATTCTTTCAATTGAAAGCAATTATTTCGTTTACACTTTTTTTTGGTGGACATTTTAATTAGGTTTTGGGAGAGACATAGTACAGGTTGAGAGGTTAATATTGAATCAAAAAATGCCAAAAAGAAAAAGTATAAAATTTTTAGTTAAAAATTAGAATTTGGGGTCGCTGATCCTGTATCCGAGGTCAGTTTGACTCCGATTCATAGAATTTACAACCTGACCTAGTAAATAAGAATTTTATATTCGGTTAGACCTATGCTTAAATATCCTGCAGTGCGGTAGTTCTTAGACCATTTTTCGATAATTTATCGATAATTTTTCGATACCTTTTTGATATTTTCTTTAATAGATAACTTATTAAATCTTTAATTTTAAATTAAAAAAAAATGTAAATGCCAACAACTTTGTACATATTTGATATATCCTGCAGTGCGGTAGTTCTTAGAACATTTTTCGATAATCTATCGATAATTTTTCGATATTTTTTTATATTTTATCGAATATTTTTCGACATTTTCTTTAATTGTTAATTTATCAAATCTTTTGGTTTTAAATTACAAAAAAATTTAAATGCCAACAACTTTGTATTCGACAAATAGAGATCGGCTTTTCTACAAAAAAGTTTCGAAATTAGAAGGGACCTCGGATTCATCTCCGGTTTGCCTTTAAGAAACTATCCCCATCCTAGAATTACTTTGGCTGTCAACTAATATTTAATTTCCATTTGGTTACAAAAGGAAATTGGTTACCTCAACCAGCAACACTTCAAAACACACTTCAGTTGCTGGTAGACACTAAAAAAATAAAGAAAAGAAATAAAAAGAAAAAAAAGTTGTGTATTGCCACCACCACGAGAAATAGTGCAATGCGACAATAAATCTTGCCACGCTGCAAATAAACCAAACAAATTTCTTTGCTCTTTGGTCTATGCATGATCGAAAACACAATTTTGCACTCGAGTGCAGAACATTTGGCAGCAATTAAAATTGCAGGAGAGCACACTTTTACATACACGCCATGGCATACATGCATGATCACCACCCCCCTTCCCCTTACAACTATAGTCCTATGTGCCCCCTTTTATACCAGAAGTAGTAGTAACGTGCTTGTGGCTATAAATTACAAATAAAATCCGCGCAAACTAAACTGTCTTAAATGTTTGGAGGGGGGGAGAAGAGGCGGTTAGAAAGACCAAATACAAAAAAGAGAATTGTTGATAATTACTTGATTTCTAATCGCGTCTGTCATTTGAATTACAGTTTGAAAGTCATCGCGAACGTATGCTGTTGATAGCGAAGTGTCATTGACAAGAGCAACAAAACAAATTTATGGTCGCGATAAATTTCAGGCATAAAATTTAACTTTATTAGTTGAATCGAGAGAGCGTAAATGACGCTTAACGTCAGTCCAAAGCAGGAAAATTCAATTTGGTAGAAGTGAAAATAGTAAGAAAAAAATGTCTAATGGCGCTTAGAAGTGACAATTTTTTTTAATTAACTACCGACGCAGACAGAATTGTCACAATTTCCGTATGAGCAGTAACGGCAGCAACATAGTAAGCATTTCTTAACTGCCTCACCGTTATAATGGTGTGATTTTTTTAAATGCCCAACAAAGTAATCACAAAATTTGTCACCTCGGGGCAGAAAAGAGGAAGAAATGTCGACAAACGAATTTGGTGGACAGCTGGAGAAGCATACTGTGCCTGCATGGAAAATGACATGGAAAATGTCATCGTACATCACGCATTCAAGTGAATGCAGGCTACCATCATCATCTCACATCATCATTGCGCTTCGGTGGGCAACACGCGCAACATTCAATGTGACATTCAAAACGGTAGAAAATACTTTTCAGTCTTTGAATGCGTTTGTGTTTGTGAGTTTATCAGCACGAGCAATGGCAGCCGCCGCACAGACGCAGCTTGGTGCAATATTTATTGGTAATGCGATAGCTCATTCCGTCTTTTCATTGCGGTTTGACAGAAATGTTTATAAGTGCGTTGCAGTATTTAGCGTGCAGTGACCATTTATTTAATTAATTTTTTTTTAAAACAATTTTCAGTGTATTTTGTAACAATGTTGCTCTAGTTGTCATTTGGGGCATGCAAAAAGCGGGCAAGTTAAGTTGACAATAGCGAAGAGCGGTAAGATTAGATTTGCAAAGAGTTGAGTAAAGAAAAAGCTTCAGTGTTCGAGACAATTCCTTGCCAAATCGCAATCAACATTTGATGCTGCAACTTGCTGACTTAGCAACCAAATGATTTTTTTAGTTAAATTATAAAAAAAATAGTTTAAAATCGAATTAAAATAAAAACCTAAACACATTCAGATCCCCATTACCTACACTAAAAAAAACATTTTTCATGATAAAAAATGTATATAACAAATCTATGCAACATTGTTTATAAACATGACAGCCACAATGTTTATAAGCAACATTTTTTTTTTAATTTCCTTACAACCATACAATGGTTTTAAAAAGGTTGTTATTATTTTTTTTCCTTATCAAAACCACTTGACTTTAATGCGAAACAAAAAAGTGAATTTATTATAATTCTTGGTAATTTTTATTTCGTTGTTGTCTGCTACCTCCGGCAATTAATTGAAACTATTTAACACAAATATTCGAAATTGCTGAACTAATCAGCTCAGCTTTTAAGCCCAAAAACAAAAATAAGTACCAATTCAACAAATTCACCGCAACAATTCGAAATGGTTGCGGCAACACAAACAAAATAAAAAAAAACTCCACACAAAAGCCGCGAGCCGCGCACACTAATCGCGGCTACTCGCTAGTACGCTCAGCACAGACGGCATTCCAGTGTCCATAAAAATGTCAACGAGATCGTAAAATACAGCCAGCCACCAACAACAACAACAGCAACGGCGACCGCAGTTAAAATAAAATGCGTTCATCGGAGGAACGGGCCAAGGGGGTAAGGAACACTTGCTGACAACTGTTAAACTGGACGCATTGCGGCTCCAAGCAGTCTGTTGAGTATTTCGAACGAAAAAACAAAATCAAATTTATTGCAAAATACTCATTACAGCCAGAGAGATAACCGAGCAAAGTGGTGTATACGCTTTCGAAATGAGTTAGCAACCCTGAACATTCATTTTCTTAAGCAAATAAAAACATAAAAATTAAGTTTTCAAAAATATATCCTAGAAAAGTTATAAGTTTATAAACACATACCTTAAGAGTCTCAAACACTCAATTAAGTTCAAAATTGTGGTTTAGCGCTGCTTCCCGCTGCTATTTATAAGTACGCACGTAAAAATCTCCAAACGTCTCTATTAAAATCCAGCAAAATTTAGCACCCAGCACATAACTCCACTGTAGCAAACATTAGCCAAAGATATTGCTGCAACATGGATGAAATATTAAACCGCAGCGAATTCAGTTTGCATTGCCACATGACCAAAAACTGTCAGTTTGGTCAGCGGGGCAGTTGGGATATTAAAATTGACATGTCATTTGGAAAATATTTTCGGTTTTTCTTGTTCGCAAATAAATTATTTTTACTATGCATTTTTCAAAATTACTAATAGTAAGTATGGAAAATCATTAGAGCATGATTGTAAAATATGGCTTGATTGTAAATCCGAAAAGGCTTCTTATTATACTTTTAAGGGAGTAGATCTACTACTATTGTGTTGCATTTTTTTATTTTTTAGTACTTTACTATGGTAGCAAAATGTTCAACTACTTTCAACATATTTTTAATATTGTAGTATTCCATTTCCTGTGCCTACTTATAATTTTCCTACTATTTTCAAATTTTTTTCTACTACTTTTCACATATTTGCTACTACTATTTATTTACTACTACTATTTCACTACTCAAATTTTGTCTACCACTTTCAAGTTATTTTCTACCACTTCCAAAAACAGCCTACTACTTTCAAAATATTTTCTACTACTATTGTACAAAATCTACTACTAAATATTTATTATTGAAATTTCAAGCAAACTTTTTAATATTCAACTTTAAATCTACATGAATTCCCTCTGCTCAGAAAATAAAATCTACTACTATTTCCTCAAGTCTACTACAAAAAATTCACATTTCTACTACTTTCATCTAAACTCAAATTGAGAACCCCGAACGTAATGGTTTCATCATTCGCGAAAAAGTTTTAAAATTTAATTAACTGCAAATCTGCAAATATAACATGGCACACTAATAAGACGGCATGGCATGACATTTGGCGCTTAAAGCTTTTAATTGATTACATTGAGTTGGAGTTTTGGCAGAGGAGGAAATCATGGATTTGTGCGCTTAATGGCCAAAGGTTGTTCGGCCACAGTTGTGTTGGCGGAAACCGAAGGCAGCCAACTGCATTGATTGGCACATTTTTGGCCGGAAGTTTTCATAATTGGTAATTTTGTAATTGAACACATATCATATCATAGAGAATTCACACAGAAGATTCAGATCTTTCATAAGTCAAATCAAATTCTTGCTAGACTTTTTAGACTCAAATCCACATAATTAAAGCAAAATTAATCAATCGAAAATTAAATTGAGGTTGTAAAAAAAGTAGCTACTCGCACATTGTAAAAATTTTAAGTAACAAATTTCTAAACAAAAATCAATCAGTTGCCATTAAAACTATATGCAATATTAAATTTTTATGAGACTATTAAAAAAGGTCATAAAACTATTTTAATTGCTTCAAGAAACATTTCAAAATTTTCAAACAAATCAGCAGCATCTTGAGAAAATCAACAACAAAATTAGAAGCAAATAATAAAAATCTTTGAAAACAGTTCAAAGCGCACAGTTCCATTTAGCACATAAATTACAAAATATTAAAAACAGAATAAAAAAACTACGCATTTTCCGTTTCCCTTCACTGCACTATCAACAAATACCAAAATGAGTAAACGACTTGGAGCCACCAACCATCATCTATGCTTCTATTTCGCAGCTGTAGTTCATTAAGGTCGTCATTGTTATCGGCAAAACGCTCGACGTGGTAATTAAAATTAGTAATGCTATGGAAATGTGTGCTCGTTCACAATTACAAAACGCATCCATTCATAAATATTGGAAACTGTGAAATTTTCTATGAAAGCTTTGGAAAAAAGAAATAAATGTTAAACCGAAAAAATCACATAGAAACTATAAGCACAATATTTATGTGAACTTAATGAAGTGGCAACACTGTCATAAATTATGACGGCTCAGCAGACGCCATGGAAAAATGTGCCGCCAATGGAAAAGTATTTATTCGCAGCTTGATTGGCTTTATGGTGGGGCGTTGAGGAATACTTTTGACATTTCTACGATGTGTTAAAAGCGAAGAATTCCCAAAAATGGTAATGAAGGCTAGGCAGTTTTTTTGTATTATTTTTTTGTGTTAAACCTTTTATTTGATTTTATGTATTTGAAGAATTCATTTGGAAAAATTTTAGTAATTTCACAAATGCTCTTTGATAGTTTTCGGGCAGGTCCTATGCACCTATTGAACTTTACAGTAATTATTGGAAGCGATTTGACTGTCAGTTCGATTTGTTCAATAAGATCCTGCATGGGTATCTAATTAAAAAAGGGAAAAACAATTAAATATTTCCCAATTTCATTAACATTGAATTTCAATTTGATCAAAATTTATATCCCAAGTCCACATTAATTTATTTTTCAATAACCTAAAAGCTCAGCCTACTTCCAAGCGCACTCTTTCCTTAATTTATGATCGCAGTCACCATTTAAATTAACAATTTCAGTTAATTGCAATTTATTTTATTCACCAATGCGAACCAAAAAAAAAATAAATAATTTCCGCAAACGCTCAAACGCGCAAACGCTTAACATTAATTGCGTTTGTGATTTACGTTACTAACGTCAACACGCAACATCGAGCCTGGCTTAAATCAAGCGGCAAAAGCGGTGAAAAGTCAGCCAGAGACAGACGCGAGAGGAAAACTACCCAACGACAAATGGTGAAGAATGAAATTTAAAGAAATAAACATTTGGTAAAGCGGCGACTGTGTTAATGGGTTTGCATTTTTATGAGAAACACTTTTATGAAGAAAGAAAAAAATATACGAAAAATATATATAAAACTTAAGTTGGAGAAAAAGTAGTTTCTTCTGTTAGAATGATGGTGATGATGACAAACTCCAAAACTATTTAAATCAAAATCATTTTCGTGTGGCAAATATGAGAAAAGTATTTAATTTGTCATCAAAAGGCCATAAATGGCCAAGTAAATCCACTATCTTCCACAAGGCTAGAAGAGAATGGATCATTAATGTAAAAAAATGTAGTAAAAATTTAAAATTTTATGGCATTTTAATAGTTTTTGGTTTTTTAAGATCATTTCAAGCAATTTTTTCTTTTTAAAATTATGAGTCACTAGTTAGCTACAGTGAATTTCTGTGACTCAAAGGAATTTTACTACAAACATTTTTTTTTATCGGACCCTACAGTAGTTAAATTTATTATTCTGTGTAAAAGAGGCAAGCTACTGTTACTGGTCACGTTCTGGACCACCCGTAATTGTCCACAAAAAAAGCCAAAAGTCAAACTACAAACTGAACATTTTTGCACGCAATTCCCATTTTTTTTCGGTACAATTCTACTGTCAAAGTTTGTCAAAGTCACAATTGGAATTGTTGTAAGGTTCAAGCTACACCTACAACAACAAAAACTAGATATGTGACACAACATGTTTGCAAGCACGAAAATTCCAAATAAATATTTTCATTGAACAAGCAAATGTTCAAAATGCACAACTGAAGCTCAACTTCGAAAAGTGACAGAGTTAGGCAGGCTGCAGGCTCAGATCCCACTGATTTATTTGAATGTCAAAACTTAAAAGAAATGGAGGCGGAAAAAACAAAAGCTTAGAACAGTATTTCACAAAAAAAAAAGGAAAAATCAAGGCAACACACTGACTTGTGCTAATGTCTAGAATCACGTTTCTTTACAAAGGCTTCAACAAAGTACGAAAAAAAACCCTCCTTTTTATACAAATTCCCTACAAAGTACATGTAAAAAAGACTAAGAAATTTAGCGTAAGGCGCGCTCGTTAGTAGCAAAAGTAACAAGATCATTAACTTCGATGCCGAAGAGTAGTCATTGAGTGTCTACTACTTTTTAGCCTTGTGTGATTCATTGTGCCTCACTGGGGCTGACTTCGCCATTGGCAGGAGGAAAATATGAGTTATATGCAAAATCAAAGAAAGCATTAGCAGGTTTCCTTTTTTTTTTGTTGTTGTTTGGTTTGCCCAGTTAGTGGTTAGTAGTTACCACTTTGAAGCACTGCGTCCACAGAGTTTTTGTTTTCTTTTTTTGTATTTTTACTTTGTGCACTTCGTTAGGTTAGTCACACATGCAAAATATTGCAACAGCAACAACAACATTACAAAAAAAAAACGTGACAAACTGCTTCCATTGTTAGGCGAAAATGAAGCGCAGAAATTTTCAGTTTTCATTGCAAGAGAAAAAAAATTTTAGGCGCACGTTTTGCAATCAATCAACGGGCAAAAATGCTTGGAAAGTTGGGGGGAAAATGTATATTAAAAAAAACCAGCATGGCCTTTGTTGTTGGTGTACTAACAAGCTTTGTTGTTGGTGTACTAACAAGCTCAGTTCGACTGCCTGGCAGTGTTTGAATAAGCCCCTGACCACGAAATTCACCTACGTGTTGGTAGTTAGTTTTATATTAAAGTGCCCACTGTGGCAGCTTTTTCTGATTGGTTTTTGCATTAAAAAAAAAATTGTAAAAACGTGCGAATTAAAATGTTTTGTGAGATAAAGTTGATATTAGAAACTAGTAATTGAATCATTTTCGATCAGAACTAAAGGGAAACTTTCCTGCACAAGCGATAATAATTGTTCACAAGCGATAATAATTGTTTCCATAATTTTTATGATTTTTCTATTAAATTCGATGATTTTACGCTCAGTTTTCGAATTGCTTTATTTCCATATCATTCCGGTTTCATTCACATTCTATTCCCGGTATTTCCAACCGAATATAAAAATTACTTCTAAATCGTTTTCATATTTATCAAGATAAACGGAAATAATGAAATGTGGAAGGCCAATTTGTAAGGTAGATGGGCGTGGTTCTAATCCGATATTGTCCCTTTTCAATACAGTCCAATTAGACAGGCCAGACAGAAGAGGAATTATGGAGTCAATGGCTGAGTAATTGAGGCAGTTATCGTGCAAAATTGCAGACTATGAACAGGCGGTCATCGCAAATCAATGCAGGGTATACAAATATTCAAAGTTGTGAATTTCACAGTGTGCCGCAAAATTTCTCCATAGCTTAAATGTGACTTTTCTGATAGATTTTGGGGCCCTGAACAGTGATCTTAAATTGGTTTTTGTCTCTATCATCGCGTTAAAATTTATGACTTATTAAAAAATCGCACCGCCATTTTCCAAGTCCTCGTTTTACCTTTCTAACACGACCAACCACTTCTTTGTACCAATTTTTGTTACAACGATATGAAAGTTTAGCTGAGATGCCATTTTTTGGTAACATTTTGTCCTTCTTTTAATATAGTGAAGGACCCCAATAAGTTGGAATTGTCTCCACTGGGGAATATTAGTCACTCATGTTACGCTTAGATGTGCGTACACGAGAATCAAGTTTTGAAGCGATTTCGAAAAGTTTCATATCGAAAAGGTTTTTATGCTATGAGAGAGACAAAAACGAAGGATGTCATTGCAATCAGGGTACCAAAATTTGTAAGAAAAGTCATATTTCAGCAATTGCAAATTCGGCACACTGTGTTTTTGAATTCATTTATCAGCAGAAGGTAATTTCTGTTTTTCTAGAAAAATGCTTCTATCTAATAGTGTACCATCTTGTACAATGTACATTTCGTCGGCAGTATCACGAACTGGCGTAACTGAAGAAATTTCAATTTCATAAACAGTCATGTCTCCTATAAATATTCCCATGAGTTACGCCAGTTCACGATACAACCGACGATATATTCCACATTATATCTAAAATATTTTCAAAACAACAATCAAGCATTTCTGAATCTATTAATCCATTTCATCAATCTCATAATTATGGCATAAAGTTAGTCATGAAGCATCTCATTTCATAATAGATAACAATTGTATACTTGAGTCGGTTGCTATGATTAATTCCCTTCAATTAATTAAACTTTTATTGACTTCTATCGGACTTGACATTTTTTTAACAATATCTCATCAATCTCGTGCCTCATTGTTAAAATTTGTTATGATTGATTGAAATAAATTAATTAATAAAATTAGCATTTGGATTTCAAATCAATAAAGCACTAAATTATCTGCAGGTCGCAAGACTTGTTTCAAGCGCCGACGAACGAGCGACCATAAGCATTGGAAGGGTCATTGCTTTATATGGAGTTATGGGCGCTAATAGAGCAACAAGCGTTGTTTACATTTCATACCATGTGTTTAGGCTCTTTGTTGATTAAATTTACACTGTGATTGCATGCCTAAGCCCTTAACCTCCTAACTATACCTTCTGAAATTAAAAAATGAAAGAATCTCATTCACCAAAACACGCAATTGGCTTACAAGAAGCTCCTCACACCCTTTTGTGACATTTCTCTTACAACCTCAGTGACATTTCTGGTACCAAAAAAAGTAACAGAACAGTTGCCTCAATTGCAGGCGGCAACATCAGACATTTACCACAACTGCACTGAAAAGACAAAAGCAAGCATTATATGCAACTGAGCCAGCAACTGAAAAAGTAAACACATATGTACGTATGTATGTATGTATTGCCAACACATGAGGATGCAAATCGAAAACAGATTTTCTGCAGAAAGAACAGGAAATCCTACACAAAATGTGCCGCATTCGGGCAATTATCACAACACCAACATCTTTTGACAAACGAATGAGAACTGTTCGTTTTGTTTTGTATTTTTTTTTTGTGCTTGTATTTGTTGCACCGCTTTAAAATCATTTCGCAAAATTGCTGTGCGGTCCAGAGGCCGGTAAACCGTAAATTTGACTTTTGCCAGCGATTGCAATCGGTTCAGAGAGACCAGAGACGCCTTTCGGTTATGATTTCAACATTTCAAGAATCTCATCCATACATGAGTTTTATTACGCTTACGTAGTGATTTTGCTGCAATCATTTTTACTTAGTTAAATTTTTCATGGCATTTTCCATGCAACGCATCGTTGACCCATTGAACCATAATGAACGTGTGCGACGTTATCAGTTCGAAATTTCCTCTGATGTGCGATGGTACAACCGGTTCTAACCTTCTGAAAGTTATACCACGAAGCGAAGAATCGCTTGGAGCCTCCGAGCTCAGTGCGCTGCTCCTTGAATGAATCATATTGTTTCTGCAGTGGTTGTGGCAGCAGCAGGAAGAAACAGAGTATTGACGATCGCTGGTGAGATCTTGAAGGTGTGGAGAGTAGGTATGGCTGGGTGGTGGATGGAGGGCAGAGGGTTATATTGGCAGGCTGTTGGTTTGTTAGCTCAGACAGCTGTGCTGTGGTACATGTTTTGCAGATTGTTTAGCAGTTGGCATTCTAGGTTCATGCGGATAAGGAACAAGTTATACGCAAAACAGTGTTGCCACGTGTAGAACATATTTGTGATATTTTTTTAAGAAATATTTTTTTGCACCCTAAGTGATCAGGGTTGGATTCTGAAAAAAGAAATTTTACTAACCCCAAAAATAACAATAAACAAAATAGTATGGACAAACATAGCTTCGGTCCTTCCACCGCCTTACATCAAAACTATCTTTGGCTGGTAAAAAAAAAATAATTAAAAATTAATACAAAAAAAAAAATATTTACTGTAAAAAAACTGTTACAATCTGGCAACGCTTCCCATACAATTTCATACCAATCAGCAAATACCTTTTGCATTACTGTTTCAAATCCAGCTCTTCCATGAGATCAATCAATTTAACATCTGTTGCCAAGTGCAATGGCAACAACAACCTCAGCAACAACAACAACAACAAAAATTACCAATAAAACGGAAATACAAAATGATTTTCAACTGCATATAAACTGTGTTATCAATTTAAGAAAATCTTCACACACAACAGCAACAACATCAATGGCAGCAACCACCAACTGAAAGCCTCAGGCCCCAGCTGTAAACAACAAAAACACACCGATATTAGTCAAACCAAAAATATTTAAGTTGGCAACACTAGCAAAGTGTTGCTGCAACATTATTGACGATTTGACGACGGCGTTCATGCGTTTTGCACTCCCATGTTGCTGCGCCAAATTTAACTGCCTGTCTGTCCATGCGGTTTGTTGTTAACTGATTGTTTCGTTTTTCACCGCAGGAGCAAAAATTTATTTTATTTTCTATGCTTTTTTCCTTTTTTTTTAGCCGCCAAATGTGGTGAAAGAATTTTACCAGCGGCCATAGTTGCCACTTAGATTTTATTTTTGATTCGTTTATTATTTTTTGTTTCGTTCCTTTTCCTTTTGCTAAAATGTTGCCGTCTTCTTATCTACTGTTAGGTTTGGCAAAGCGTGCGAAAAAGTGGGCGTTTGTTGTGCTTTTTGACCTTTTTTGGCTTGGCTGTTTGTGGCTGTGGCAAAGCCGCTCTTGCCAGAGCTTTGCCGGCTTACTTCCTTTGCGTGTCAAGTGTAAATGTATTACGTTTTTTGTGTGTGTTGCACAGGCACTCGCTCAGCTCGCAGCTGTCGAATGTATTTAATTGATTTTGTTGCTGTTGCTTATGACAGATAAAGTTTACTATTGGGGAGTATTGGAGATTGCAAATGTTTTGTAAGAAACAGAGCCTGCCTGTGAAACTTGAGCTTGCGAAATTGCCTACGTTATGGTATCTGCAAGTGATATTAATAAAACGATTTATTGAGCTTTGCAAGTAAAATTGTGCTAAAGTGTCTTTGAATATTTTACAATTACTTACGGATTTAGTTAAAACTTGTAATTTTAACTGCAATTTTTACAAGGATTTTAGTAGTTTTTGGTAATTTTTTATTGAAAGTGTCCCACCCATGAAAAATAATTAAATTTCAATTTACAGTGGGTGGCTTGACATTAGCCATTTTTGGGTTCAAGTAAAACTTTACTTTGAGGTAAATATTTTTAGGCAAGTCACTCCTTTTTTTACGGCTGGCCACTTTCAATTGTAATTTTGAATGATTTTAGTAACCGTAACCTTTTTTGCCTCTCAAATCAATCAGTGATTCGTACGCAATTGTGTTGTAAGTATCGCACAGATATGGCCTATCTTTCGACACAATTTTAGCAATTATAAAATTTTAAAAGATTGCTTTTTCTCCGTTGTCTATTAACTAAAAAATAATTGCTTCTCCCAATCATCGGCTTTACATTATACAAGTTCCCACTCAAATGCTCAAGTGCTCCGAGTAGCAGCAGCCGCAGCAGCAGCCAACTTCATTTTAATTTCCCTGCCATTAATTTCTGATTTAAAGTGTGTTTGGAAATCTTTTTTTATTTTTTGTTTTCATTGTAATTTTTGCTGATAAGATTTTGTCTTGTCGTTGTGGTTTTTGGTTGTGTTTTTTTTTTGCCTTCCTATCTGTGTACGTGTATGTTGCTTCTATGCTGTCCGTGCAATCCGGTAGACTGTCATGCTCGTCGGTGTTTGTCTGCTTTGCCAGACAGACATCTTGATCTTGAGAGTCTGGTGTGTGTGTGGTGCGGATGCAGTTGCAGTTGCAGTGTGGTGGCCAGCCAACCACTTAAAAAGCATTTTGCGTATGAAATTCCGTATGCACCGTTTTGGGATTAAGTTTTATTTGTGAATGCGTTGGCTTCTATGGCTTTTTTCTCCGATTTTTTTTATTAAAGAAAGTGGCCATGTTATTTTAATTTTATTTAAAAATATGCTTGCACATTGCCACCAAAAATAAAACAAAAGCGTTACTAATGAGTGCGGTGATAAGCTAACATAACTTTTGGTTTATATCTCAACAAGACAACGAAACAAAACAAAACAAAAAGCTTGCAACACTTTCCCTGGAAATGTCACATGGTTGGACATTTTAATTTAACAGCCCAAGAAGACCCACCGCGTGCCTTCCTTCTTAGAAGTCTCCTCTACGACGTTCAAGTAAAAGGAAATGCTGAGAGATTCGCTGGTTAGAATTTTTCTTTTCCAATCACAATTGCAATTGCAATTGCATTTGCAATGTTTTCAAATTCCATTTGCACGTTTTACTTCTTTTTTTTCTGCAAATCAGACTCGCCTTAGAACAAGTTCGTCGCCTGTTTTGGTAGAGGAATGGCTGAGGTTGCTGTTGAACCCTGTTGAAGAAATTCCAAACAATCTGGGTACGGCACCATCACAGACACAGTCACATGGCGAACAAAACAATGTCACAATCGCAGTTATTTATGGACTTCAAAGACGCGTACGCGTTCATGTTGTCTCCTCTTGTGGCGTAGAGCGGGCCAATGCCTCTTGAGCCTATTGGTGGGGAACCTAAACCAAATGTGACAGTGTCACGTGAGCATGTGAAAACTATGCGAAGGCGAAAAGAGAAGAAGGCAACCGTTTGTTTTTCGTTTGGATTTTTGGTTTTCAGCACAGAAATTAGTATGAGAAAATTTCAGGAAAATAATTTAATAAAAATATGGGCAAATAAATAAATTTTATAAATAAATATTTCCTAATTTTTCCAATTATTTCTCTTTATTTTCCTGTATATGCTAGAAATTTAATGAAATGACTTTCAAAACAAACCATTCCATGCTGCTGTTTGGAAAATGTCAATAATTTAATTAAAGTGCGTCCGCATTCTTTCCATGTCTGCGTCAAACTTTCGCGCACAATTTTTCTTCACAACATCAACAACAACAGCAAAAACTACCACAAACAACTACTCAGAGTATATAGGAAAGTAACGTGATTGGAAAATTTAAATAACAACGTCTGTGGCGGGAAAACTCAAGTCTGTCGGAGGTTGGCATTTTCTTGGGAAGCCTTTATTTGGAGTAGGAAGGGACGAGTAATTAAAATAAATTGTAGGTGTGCTTTGAATGTTCTGCATTTATTATAAAAAATACGAAGAATTGCAATCCAGTTTGGTTTTTCAAAACAAAATTGAAATTTTCAATTTAAAAATTGTATTTAATTAAAAATTTAAAAACGGAGCATATATTGTTAAAGCAAAGTGGTTAATCAACATCGTCGTCAGTATCATAAAATGACCTAACTCCTCTTCATTACAACACAAGTTACGATGTTCGTACTACTCGAAACAATTTAGATTGGACCAATCAATTTTATGGTATCTCATTGTTTTCATACAAAATGCATTGGCAAAAAAATATAAAGAACCGTCTCTTGTAAAATTTCAAAAATCGCACATCAAATGAAGTAAGTGGTAGCCAATAAAACTAATTTGAATAACAATATATAAAATCCCCTTATTTGTCCAGAGCTAGGGAGCTGAAATTTCATATATATATTCTGTGAGATCCAAGGGGGGCTGCAATCATTGACCTAGAAAGCTTTACTTGTAGATGCATATTCTGTCAAAGCATTGCTAGAGATTCTCGATGAGGAATTCGGTTTTTGAAAGATTGCGTGGCAGTTCGTAATATGGGCGTAGCAGTTTAAGTTGGGTCAAAGGGGGGTGCAATGTATATACGTGCGAAGTCACGGGTACTAGTTTTTTATAAAATTCAAAAATATTTACTAAATTTAGTAAAAATTTTATTTTAAAAAATCTGAAGTTTTCTCTAAGATTTAAAAAAATATTGCACGTGCAATTACCTTCTTCAACCATTTTTCGATAATTTCCATTTCTACCTCATTATCGATCCATTTAAAAATGTTGTTCTATTTACACTTTTTTGTGGTAAATTTCGCTCCTGATCCACTTCCATTCCGTTCCCGTTCCATTTCTAAATTTGTTCCGATTTAATTTCGTTCTGGTTCCACTTCCCATTCCGTTCCCGATACCATCTAATTTGGCTGAAGATACTTGTAAGCGAATATAAACAAATTTAACCGGTAATTTTGTATGGGAGGTAGGCGTGGCACTCTTATCCCTTTCAAAAAGACGCAAAAAGAGAATAAGCGACATTCAAATAAATTTGGCGTTTAATGTTGGTACTTCAAGTAAGAAGTACATTTCATTTTATACTGTTTCCAAACTTCAAGAATAAAATTGTGTTTAATGCTGTACCAAATTCACCGATAAAATAAGTCTGATAAAGGCGTTCATTAGCAAACAAATTTATAGAATTGAATGGGCAGCATGAAAATAGAACCTTCACGTGTATGGAATAAACCATTTGAAAGTAATAATTTGAATTTTATTGTTAAATTTTTATGTAAATTGTTTTTTTTTTTCGAGTAGTGCAATTAGCACACATAATATTTTGAATTCTTATTCGGTAGGCATTTCCCACAGCAACATGTTGCTACAATTATTTTTTCGGCAATATTAATTCAAAGCTAACCAAACACAACTCCATAGCTCCCCAACTCCAACGTATCACTGCCAACATGTTTGAATGAGGAAAAAAAACTTCCCAACCAAGCAAACACAACAAACCGTGGAGTAGCTCCCCAAAGACCCAACAAAATAAACAAAACAAACCGCCAAAGAGCGGATTGCTGCTGCTGGTCGAGAACAAGTTCTGCAACATCAAACCTAAAAATAAACTTTGAAAGCAGCAACATTACAGAAAAACACAGTTATTCCACATTTGGCAGCACTGCGCCGTTCAGTTGCAACGAGACGACGCGTGCGAGTGGATTTGTACGATTTGCCGAAGCGGACAGATAGCCAAGCGTGCGAAAAATAGGCTTTCAAGAATTTTTATTGGTGAATTTGATTTTTTTTTTATATTTTAATAAATATAAATAAATGGTGTCATAAAGTGAGTTTTGCGGTGAAAAATCATAAACAACAATTTAAGCTAAGTAGAGGAATTTGCTAAAAAAAAAAATATAAACAAAAAATTTATGAAACAAAAAAATGAAGTCAGCAAATTTGAAATTTTACAATCGTGACGATTTTGTTGGACAATTCGTAGTGAGCTCAGCGTGTGACAAGCGTTTTCGCCTCAATTAATTACGCGGGCTTGGGGCCAGTTTTGCCATAGCCTCTCTCGCTTGTTACGCTTGACAACGTCTTCGCATTGGATTCAACACAATAACATAAAATACAATACGATGCGGTACGATCGCTTGAGTATCACTTGATCGATCTGTGCGTTTGATTTGTGAAGCACGCGTCGCCCAGCATTCGATTGCTAGTTGGCGCTTTTACGCATGCGCGACCGTTGTCATCCGCCGCACAGTGCAAATTAAATGAAATTCACTGCAATTATGCTGATTTGTATCTCTGGCCGATCTTGTAGATCTCCAGCAAGCAAGTAATAATAAAATTAAATAATTTGTCGATCAGATTGGTGGTGATTGTGATCGATCTGATTCCGTTGAAGAAGTGCAAATAATAAAAGTTTAAATGTGATTTAAAGGTGAATAAAAAAAATTGTATTTTAGTGGAAAATAAATATAATGAAAAAAGTCAAAAGAGACAGTTGCAATGCAGACAAAGAATTTAAGATATTTTTCCATTTCTCTTATATTTTTTTTTGTGCTTTTATTTCCAAAACAAATCAAAGTATTTCCGCTGTTATTTCAAATACATTAAAATTTAATGAAAAAAAATAACGAAAATAAAACACTTTAAAAGCACCGCCTCTTGTTCTAAGACTAGACCGACCGACCAACCGACGAGCTACGCTTAAACACTTGGCAGAAATAAAGTGCCACAAAGCAAAAACTAGTAGAGAAAAAATTAACCGAAGGGGCAATAAAAAGTGATTAATTACCGCGTGATTTATTAGCTGAAAGTGGAATACAACAACGTACAGATTTATTTCGTAATTTATAGATTTTACAAGCAATCATATGATTACTAGGCGTTAATGTTTAATGTGTTTGCGACTGCCAACTTTGATGGAAAAGCCTTAAAATGGAGTTACTGCTTTTCACTTTTTATTTGAAGTCAGATCGATAGAAAATAATTTTAAAAAAAGGCCTTGAGAGTTTCTGGCCCTAGTCCACTAGGAGCTTCAGAAACGTGTGGGCATAGATGCAATTAGATTGTTAATCGAGGAGGATTTAAGTCGCCAAGTCACTACAGCCACATTGGCCTTATTGTGACAGACCTCTATATTTTCATAGCTCATCCATGGGTCTTATTTGCATTAGAAAAGCTGAGACATTCTTGGGTGAGCTATCAGCGATGTAACACTGTTTGAGGTAAGCCTCCTCGAGGTAACCACCATAATTGGTTTTCTCTTGTCGTGTCTGTCTGTCTTCGACAAGCAGTTGGCAAAAATACTTTTTCTTGTCTGTTACCAGAGATATCCCTTTAGTGCACACACCATCCGCAGGATGTTGTGATTCCGACAAGTTAATCTGCTTTATCGTTTCTTCATATAATGGACCAAAGGACAAAGACTCTTTAATGGTCAGCTAGGTTAATTAGTAATTGGATACAGTCCCTAAAAAATTTGGATTTGATTTCATATGCATTCAGTGCAAATACTGTGGCTTTGCTGGTGCAGTGCATCTAAATGCTTTTGTTTGGCAGTAGGTTTGTTTACATGTTCTCAGAGGCAGATTTCGGTAACAGCCTTAAGTGACACCGTTAAGTTAAAGTTAAAGCAGTAGCCATATGAGTGATGTGGCACTAAAGATTTGCGTCTGCTATTGCTCGGATTTCAGTATTTTCTCAACGAATAACTTACTGTCTAGAGTCTAGACTCTGGTCTCTGGAGAGTTAGGAATCACTTCAAACTCAGTTTGTGAATAAATTCACTAATTCACTATTTCCTCCTCTGAGGAAGTTGAGTAACCATGAAAAGGAAACAATTACTGTTAACTACTAAAAAAAGTTTTTCTTTCAAAACATTGTCTTCCTCCCTTATAAAGTTATCAGCAGTTGAATGGCTGCTAAAGTAAATTTACATTAAAGCCAACTGCAAGTTGCAGCTTTGAATTTGAATAAAAAAAAAATTAAATTAAATGCAGCTAACTGCTGACGGCCACATTTCGAGCAAACAGTAGTTTCTTTTGTTTTTAAATTAAACAAAAAGTTTACAAGCCAACCGTTATTTGCCTTGCGACAGTACATGCTTTAATGATAAACAAACCCGAACAGAAAAATCAACTGCGCAAGGTGAAAAGTCTTGAAAAAGATAACCAACAGATACGAGTAGAGCATCTACCAGCTGAACTATGTTAATTTCTTCCTCTTCTTATTTTTTTTTATTTTGTAATTTCACAAAAATTCTTTATTTAACTGTAAGGTTGTAAACATCAGTTTTCAGATAAGTGAGGAATTTCTAGAGCTAAGCAAATAGCGTAAAAATTCTTTAACTATTTTGAATGTAAAAAGAATATTTTATTTCGGGTGTAATTTAAAAATTAACACAATGCAACCCTAAAGTTCATGAAAATTTTAATATAAAAAAAACAAAGCGTCTGGCTGAAAACTCCCTTCCAAACACAACGTAATTGTTCCTAAATGAAAGGGCGGTAATCCAATTAAATTCAAAAATTCCTGACCCAATTAGGCTTTTCGCAAATTTTTGTAAATAAGAAATGCGGCAACAGCAACAAAAACAAGAGCAACTGGCGCCTGCCATTGTTACAAAAAAGTTGCCTTTTTGTGATTTTTTTTGTTCTTATTTTATTTCATTTCATGCCTTCATTCTTCATTCTCCCCCTAAATCGAAGATCAAAGATCACTGATCTTCTTCAGATTCCCATAAATATTTGCCAAAACGAATGAAAGCAAAAAAAGAGTTTTATTTCACAGCAGAGGAGCACATACTCGGTATAAACAAGAAAACGAAAATGTTTATTTTGCCAATATGAGGAAACAGAAAACAAACATTTTTTTTTTGTTTTTGGCTTTGTGGTATATAGGCAAAACAGACATAAATCTTATTTGTGGCAAAAAACGAGCAGTTATTTGACAAGATCAAAGGCGGTCTAATTTTTGGTTGAAAGATATTAGGCATTTGTTATTTTTTGTAAGTTTAAGCTTTGGATTTTGGAGAGATTTTTAATACTCTACTCTAATATTTTATCTTCATCAACCTTATTCAGCTTAACATTCTCTCTCTCGCTCTTGTTTAATTCAATTTGATCTATGCATATTTTCGATTCTTATCAAGCCAATTCTTAACATTGATCAGGCCTGATCTTATCAACAACAATGTCTACAGCTAAAATGTCTACGATCGCCTTGACTTTGATCTACTTTAAAGCTGAATTTACATGAACATAAATCCTTTCGCCAGCCATGTTTAATTCGTTGTTAAGATTCTTTTTGCTTTTTTTTACTTGCGTTCGCTTCTCTCAATCTGTCAGATCACTTAAGGTTATTTACATTTTTGCGTACTGATGACGCTGCAGCTGATCATCAACTGATGCAATCGCGTATGCCGCAGTGATTTATGTTAATCTACTCATGTGCATGTGTTTGCATTTTATGGATAAACTGTAGAGCAAGTGCATAGCTTCAAACTGGTATTAGACTTTAAAAATAAAAATAAAAATAAAAACAAAACAAAAAGTAGAAAACGTCAAAAATGGTTAAAAGACTACAAAGGTGAATGGTTGTATGTAGAAAAATTGTATTTATTAATAAATTCAGAAATTCCTCAAGATAAACACATCTTGGTTTGAGTGATCTTTTCTATCAGTGACATGATCAATCAAACTGATCATTATAAAATTTATTACTTAATAATTTTTTGTAAATTGTCATCAAAATAAAGATAATCTTCCAATCATGAGTCAACTGTGAAAATTCCAACTCCTAACAATACTCATCATTAAGCCCAATAAAGATACAATCTCTCATACACACACAAACACACAGACTGCTGCGACCGCTTCAAGTTTAAGTCATCAAATCGAATTGAAAAGTAACTAAGCAAGTTCATTTTCCCCCAAAAAAAATTATAGATAAGCCCACGAAAAATGCCAACCTCCAATAAAAATAAATACCCAATAACAATGTACAATTTGTGGTGATCTTTTCTAATACTCTCCCGGTATCAAGATCAACAAGCTTATAACAGACTTTTCCCCCTCGAAACTTTCTTTTGAAAATCTGTATTTGCTCACAGGCATTTGATAATTTCTGCCTAAACTCACAACTTATGGGTAACCGAAGTTAACCTACGATCACGGCACACGATCGTTTCGAGTATTTGCCATGACCACAATGTCTCTCGAGCCACAACTACAAGGAAAAACTATAATTATGCAATTCCTCAAAGGCTTTGATGGTGGTCCAGCAACCACCACAGTCAGTACGAGCTGAAAATATCCTCAAGATCAAACGGAAAAGAAAGAAGACAACAGAAAAAACTGATTGATCTATAAACATATAATCTACGATCGGTATGGGTAAAATCTGACAAGAAAAAAATTCACAAAAAAAACAACAAAAACGAGAAAAACTGCAAAATGCAAATAAAATTATTGGCTACAACAAAGAATTTTTTTTCGCTTTTGCAGCAACAATTTACAGCAATTGTTTGGTAAGACAAACACACACACAAATGAAATGGCAGACAGACAGACAAAAATTAAAGACAAGTTCCACAGTAAAGTCAATCTTTTCATACATCCATCCAGCGATCTGATCGATCTGATCGTTCGATCGATAGTTTGATGTGCTCTCCAGGATTGCAAATTGCCCGCGCGTTCAGCTGTTGTATATCAGAGACGACAATTTGTTGCCAAAACACACAAATAAAAAAGCAAAACAAGTAAAGAAATTGGTAGTAAATCTTTATTTGTTGTTTGCATGTTTAAAGGCATTTTGCATGTTTGTGGCCAAGATCAGTTTTGTCTGGCTGACTGACTGACTGACTGAGTGACTGCCTAGACGGCCTATGTTGGAAATGTGTGTTTACTTATAGCCCCGCTTAGCTACTTAACTGAACTTATGTTTGCTGCTGATCAGTCGATGTTTAAAAATTTTATTGGCAGTCAAACTGTCTGCCAAAGTAATCGTTCACTCAAGTCAAGTTTGAGGCACCAGTCGAGTCACTGTCTGGGGGTTAACAAGACAAGCGATTAAGCCATTTTTTTTTCTTCTAGTTATTTGCCTCTTTTACTTACGCTGCCGCTTGAATGGCGGTACATATATTTGCCTGTCCATGATGATAGCGTTAGCGATCTTGGCCTGATCTTAAGCTGATCTTTAGCTTGAATGTTGCAAAGCGAAGTACGTTGGGGAGAATCATTATGCCTTGCCTGGGAGGCTACTGGGCTTTAGTCATACTTATTATTTTTACTATTTCATTTTATTTCATTTCTGAGCCTAAAACTATGAGTATTCCCGCTCAAGCTCGGCCACATGCCCGACCGCAAACCTGAAGTTAGTTGAGCGTGAATAAAAGTGGGTTATTAAGTTGGCGCTTCTAATCAATTCTGAAGATCTCTTTTCTGATCTTTATTCTGTGTTAGAAGAAACTCTATTAACATTTTTCCTCTTGCATCGTCGTGCTGCTATCTCTGTGATAAAACATTATTTAGTTGTTGTTCCGTTTGAGATAGCTTCTAATTAAAAGTGACAATTTCTTGTTAATTAGTGGCCAGCGGCCAATGTTATCGGATTTTATAATCTCACTTTTTGCATTTCGTATCACATTTCCAAGACTGTCGGGGTGACATTTTCATAATTAATTTGTGGTGACGTTTCATTTTTTGTTGTTCCTTGCTAATGCTTTGTTTTCACGCAAAAACAAAGGTGGACATCATTAAGGTAGCTAATTGGTTCTGTGACAAGGTTCGTGATGACTTAATTGAATGCAAACCATTTTGGGTAAAGGAGTTTTGGTGTATTTGTAAATTAGTTTTGCAGCCGCCATGAAATTTGAAACCTTTTTTGGTTTCTGCAAACTCATGAAAGGTCTTTCGTCACGTGTAGAGTGTGTTGTGTATGACGATTAATAGGAGTATTAAATCGGGGATATTGGGTTTTGAACCCATTTCATTTTGCCGATTTATGGCGTTAACCCTTTCAGAACAAGTTTCATTTGTGGATTCTTCGTTGTCTGTACATTTGTGTGGCTTGGAACCGAAAGCGTCAAAAAATAGAGGACCATTTATAATCTGTAATTCCCGTAATTTCAACAAATATACGGTAATACGGTATGGTAACTGGGCACTGAAGAAAACTGTCATTAGTTGAATCCATAACACTTTAGAATATATAGAGACAATTGACTCCAAGAGTGTAGACCAAAGCCTACTTATTAAGTCACTAGTCCGAAAAAGGGTTCAATAAATAGGTTTTTAATCTGGTCCAATTTGTATACTAAAGCGGACTAGTTGTGCAAATTGTAATCCAATTGTAACTTTACATTATGTGAACCAGCTTCAATTCAATGGAAATATGACAATTTGGAACTGGATCAATTGTCTGAATTGTGTGGTAAATGTAATGTAAGAGTGGACGAGTTTCAACAAGATAACTTTTGAAGTAATTATCTTCGATGTACTTGAGAGATCAAATTCAATGAAAAGCCAAAGGAGGCAATTGACCTGTTCCCATGGCGAACAGCGCTAATTGAAACTAGTATTTTGTATGGGACTATGGTTTAGCCCAGTTTCAATCACAAGTGGAGTAATTCAGTCCAATCTCCTACACGGTAGAGGAAATTTAATTAAATAAGGTGTTGTGAATTATACGCTCTCGGTGCAAATACTAATGGAGGTGATTCCTTAGTTCCAAACAAGAACTCAAAATCGGTTTTATAGGAAGAACTATTGATGAGGATTAAACTCACTACTTTCTACTTACCTTAGATCATAGAACTTCTAGGACTTCAACCTTCTGCTATACGTTCTGTCTGCCCCTCTAAACATCTCTGATATCTAACGACTCAATTTAAAATGTTTCAAAGTTGCATAATCTGTTATGTAACAAATATTCGCTTATGATTAAATGAAGCACATCAGTCCACATCACAGCCTACAAAAATTGAACGTTTTTAATTAATTCACGAAATTCTGTTCAATTAATTCGTATCGAATAGAAAACCAAACTTTATTAAAAGAAATATTGCGTGCAATATTTTCCTAAACAGAAAAATGTTGTTGTTAATTACAACAAGTTGAAACAACAACCGCTGCAACAACAACAACAAGGAGAAAAAAGGCGAAGAAACGCATAAGCAATTAAAACTTTACAAGTTAATTGAACACGCCCCATGTGGTATGTGGTGTGTAGCAGTTGCACGTTTCGTGAGCGTGAGCGATGACTTGAACGAAATGCAGAACAAAAAAACAGCAAAAGAACACACCACGTACATTCGAAAAATAAATTTCCTATTTCATATTTAAATTTTCACTTCATTTTTCAATTTAAATGAAGTGTGGCCAAATCCATACTTTAAAACAACAAACCACGAAAGAATTCTCACGAAAATGGGTCGAAAATTTCGCAATTGCATGAATCAAAGCAGACATGCGGACGGCAGTACGCAGTGTGGTAGTAAATTTAGAACTTTTTGTTTGTTTTTTTAGGATTTAGTATTAACAAAAATCGAAAGTTCGGAAATAGAAATAGAAAAAATTATGTGATTTTTTGGTAATTTAATGTTTAGTCTATGGAACACTGACTGTTGACTCATGCCAAAATTGAATTTGAATTTGCGGTAATTTTGTAGGATTTTTGTGTTTATTTTATGGTTGAAGATTATTTTTAAAGTTTTTTTAATGTTTTTTTACTGCACGCATTTGGGCCAATATTTTATTCCTATCAGATCCAATTCAAATTTAGAACTTCATTCAAATGCAAATATGCTCCTTCTGTGGGTAACGTAAAATGTTAAAAATGCCCAATAATCATAAATTGCCTAGACCCCATAAAATATCACATTTAAATATATTAACCGAACACTTTTCGCAGTAATAAACATAAACTTACACCAAAAACTCTATTAAACTCGAAATAGAAGAAAAGCAAACAAAAAATGCAAAGCTCCCCGAAAGATGAGTTTATATTCCAGGAAGCAGCACAGCTGCCAAGTGAAGCACCTAAATGTATAAAAAAAAAACTTCATTGAAAACCAAATAGAAGAAGAAGAAGAAAAAGATGAGAATGAAAAAAGGCAATACGCTAAAGTCAACAAAAGTGTTTGAAAATAGACAACAACCAAAAAAAAACCACAAACCACAAAAACGAAACCTAATAAACTGAACTCTCGAAAGAAAAAAAAATTAAATAAAATATGTACAAGCTTCGAAAACGCTGAACAGATCGTGATGTAATAAATTCAAAGCAACGTACAGAGTTGAGTACGAAAATGAAGCGCAACATTTGCTGCTAAACTAAATCAAATGAGAAGAAACAAGCCACAGGTTCATGACACAAGGGAAGAGGGGGGAATGGTACAACATTTTTTTTTCCTTTTTTTTAAATAGTTTTTTTTTTAACTCATGACGAAAAACGTATGGAAACGTAAAGTGGCACAAATGTGTTTGGCAAAGAGCGGCAGGCAAAGCATTTGCCATTAAGTACAAAAAATCGAAATTTAATTGGAATTCTTGAGTAAAAATTTGAGAATTCAGAAATAAATTCGTAAATAGCTTCGACATAAAAAAAGTTGTCCTTCCGACCACTACCCATTAGCCAGACAAATGACTCAAAAATTAGGAAGACAAAGAAGAAAAAAATACTTAAAAACAAGTAGACACTAAAAACATAAAACACTAACAGCAATCGTAGAAAAAAAGTCCACAAAAGCTACAATATTGTTTGTGGCTTCATAATTTTTCGTTTGAATTTTGGCGGCATTTGCTGTTTTGATCTTTTTCGTGAACTGCTCAAATAAATGCCAGCCAAATGATACCTGAATCAGCTGTAAAAGGGGTATAGTGTGTGTGTTTTTTTTTAAGTTTTTGCTTTTCGTAGGTACTCACATGATAGCATATCAGCTAGAGCTCAACTAAACATACTAGACTTCAGTTGCTTGTCGAAATAAAGCTCGAATTACAATTAAAAACAACTCAGCTGTCAGAAATTGACCACTAATGTTGTTGCTTTGGTTTTGTTTATTTCTGTGGGCTTCTCTTTTTCGCACTAAGCACTAAGCACTAAGCTCTCTTTCTCAGATTGTTTAGGCTGTCAAAAGTTTTCAAATTATAAGCCATGTTAAATAATAAGGCCTGCAAATTAATTGATTTCTGTACACAATTACAGCATTTTTTTCCGTATGTACCGTAATTAACTTCAATTTAATTACTGTAATTACATTAGAGTGGGTCTGTTCGTTGATAGTGAGGAAAAAAAACTATAAAAAAACATTCCTGATTATGTGCGCCCCTGTCAGCAGTGCTGACATTTTGAGTTATTTGGGTGAAGTCGAGGGGATCTTGATGGCATTGCTGCCGTTCGTAGGTACTTAAAGGTTAAAGACTTTCAAAAGTATACCAAAGAACGCAGACAAACACTTTTTTAGAGTGTCAAAATTGGCATTTAAAGTGTCAGCCAAAACGTATAGAGAATATTTCTGAGGAATTTTAAAATTAAAGAAAAGGTAAATGCATTTTCGTTATTAAAATATAATAAAATATTTATTTATACGAATTTATAATTGTTAATCAAACTGAACTGGTTCTGACTTCAATTAAAAATGTATCTTCCATTTTAATGTGACAGCCAGATTGGCAAAACTCCATAATATTCTAATAACAATTAATGATCGTCATATGTTTCGCACATTGTAAATTCCATAAAAATAACGGGAAATTTTTGTATTTTTTCAATTTATGCGTATTTACTGAACATTTCATTGGCCACATTTCAATTGCAATTATGCAATACTGCAGAAAATATATACAGACGCATTTGGGGATCACGACATGTGGTCACCTTAATTTAATTTCCAACACCAGCGATTGCAACCACAACAGCGGGTGGCGTAGTGTAGACTAGTGGTGGATGTGGTGGATGTGCGTAGAGGAAAAGGTGTTGCCAGAGTGCGTTGCATGGATTGCATTAGATTTTGAGTGTGGAAAACGCGGCGGGACTGTTGTGGCCAGCCTCGAAATGAATTGAGCGGGAAAAAGTGGGTTAAACGTAATTACAAATAAATCGCATTTAATTGAGTTATTTTTGAAAAGTTAATGAAGCGAAGTGAGAAGAGAGTGGCTGAAAAGAGAAGTGGAAAAATATTTTAATAAAATCTAATTCCCATGAATATTTTGGGCATGGGTATGGTGAAAGAGGAACCTCACTGCACTGCAACTGTCACTCAATTGTCAAACAATAATTTTTTTTCTTAAAAATGTGTTCAACAGATAAAATGTAAAAATGTAGAACTTGAAAGTTGCTCGAGATAAAAAACCGAATAACAAATGTGAAAGATCAACAGAACAACAAAACAATAATGTCAACACATGACAAACGAACTGTCAAAATGACAGATACGTCAAGCCAACGCACGAAAACCACCAAAATCCAACAAAAACGACGCAAAAGAAAACAAATTTCCGGCATAAATTACAAATTGTTGCGAATAATATTGTTTCTAGTCTGCGCCTGGCATTTCGTGCAACATTTACCCACTGTCAACATGTTGACAGCAACAAATGCTCTCGCCGACAATCAACTGATCAGTGAGAATGCATTAAAATATGTAAATAATAATAAGAGTAGTGGAAGTGCAAATTATGAAACACCTTTACAACAAAATAGTAATAGAAATAGTAGTAGAATTATAAATAGTAGTAGACAAAATGAAATTGTACAAAATGATGTAGCGGCAGCGGCGAATGTGTCCACAATTAAACGTAAATTGCGGCGACACAAGTATGCGCATCCGGTAAATCGCACACGCCCCCTAGGCTTGCCCACGCGTTACAAAGGCAAGAGGCGGAAATTGATAAGGCCCCTGGCGAATACCACGCATGCAACACGCATATCGACAACAACGCCCTCGACAATAGTAACGACAGCAGCAAGAACAAAGGTTACACTGCAACAACAACAACAACTGCAACAGCAAATACCAAAGAGCACACAACGCAAACAGTTTGTGCAACAACAACAGCAGCAGCAGCAGCAATTCTCCTTCAATGCCAACGAGCAACATTATCAACGCCATCAACAGCAACAACAACATGTCAGTGCTCTGCCCACCACCACCTTACGTGTAAGCGCTTCCATTGATCATCAGCACTTAAAGGGTACCACCTCCTACCAGCAACACATTCAACACCAGCAACATTTTACGGGAAATGCCAGCGCGCAGCAGCAGCAGCAACATCACAATATCTACGATACCACCACCATACAAAATCGCAAGGATCACTTGGTCATACAGGGCAATACAGACATTGTTGTCTATCGCAATATTGGTACACTTCCCTGCCCACCGGGCGTTCGTTTGGTGCCACATCGTTTTATACCGGTGACTACGCAACAGCGGCCGCGGCACAGGGGTAAGATTGTGATGGGAAATGTTTTCTGTGGAATAATTTTTGGTCGCGAATACAAAGTTTTCTTAGGAAATTGTTTCACAATTCGGTCTCTCAAAGCCATTCATTAAAAAGTAAATATTTTCTTGTAAATCTATTTATTTTTTAAAAGTCCCCAATTTGGCCCTGTTACATTTCACCCATATTTCAGTTAAATAAATTTCCTCCTGCAATAAAATCGAAAAGAAATAAACAAAAATGCCATCGAATCATTTAAAAGCTTAACCTTTAAACTTTTTTACGAGCCTTGTCAGCCAAGTCGAATGTGCCTCAGGTACTTTACATTACTACAGATTCGAAGGAAATCAGGCAAAACGTGACTGGGGATTTTTTTGCGTTTTGGTTTCTGCCTATAAGGAAAAGCACTTTTCTTTGATTTTCGTTTGGTTTTTTTTCTGTCTCTCATTCGCTTATTTCTTTCAAATGAAAGCAATAATATTTTATTTCAACTTCTTCTGCTACGCTTTAGATGGAAAACAACAACAACAAATGAAACTTTAACTGCTGCAGCATTTAAACTCTCGTTAGGCTTTGTCGGCATTTTGTGGGCTGTTGTGTGCAGCGGCTGCTGCTGTTGCTTGGCTGTTTGGTTGTTAGGTTGTTACCCCCGAAACTCCTTCCAACAGACTTAGTACAATATTAAATACCACAAACAGCACTGAATTCACTTTATTCCATTGAACATCCGCGCGCCAATGTTGCCCTTGTGACCCACTCTGTGAAGTTAAGGAAAATCAATGATTTAAGCTCGCGGTTAAAAATTTTATTTTAGAAAAAACTAATGAATTGTTGTTGCTGTAATTTTTCAGCAGTTTCAACCCGCCTAGTCTGGTATTGCTGTCATCACTGGTGCTGTTGTGTCTGCTGCTGCCGTTGCAGTTGCAATAATGTGGCATCGATTGGGGTTTCGAATTTCCTTTGGGTTTTTTCTCTTCAATTTCGTATTTTTAATTATGTTTTTCGTTTTGATTTATTGTTTTTAGATTACTTTTGCTTTTCTCTACAGTCTCGTTGGCTTGTTTGTTGTGTCTTTACTCATTTGACATTTTGTATGGGAAATTTAATCTATTGACGGTTGTAGTTATTTTTTCACTATTAATATTGTTTAGTGCCACCATTGGTTGGTTGGAAATAATTATTGACATGCGACAATGGTGCAAGGAAATCGAATTGAAATATAATATTATATGATTTCTTTAGAAAAAAAATGTGTGGTTTGACAATTTTTTTTTTTAAATTGTAATTTAATTTTTTACTGATTTTAATCTAAAGACATAAACTGCCCATACAAATTCGAACCATTAGATGTTATTATTTTAATAAACATTTTAATATAATAAAACACTTTAAAATAATTAATTTTTCCCAAAAATTATTGTATTTTAATTCAGAGAAACATACAATATTTTTTTTTTAATTAAAACAAATGTTTGTCAATTTTTTTTTTTAGTTGTTTAACCAAAATGTTTCCTAAAATTTTAAAATAAATTTTGTTTGGTATCTTAAGAAATTTGAACCAAAATACATACAACAATACAAAAAACACCTACAAATATTTAGGAATTTATCAAAATTTATCAAAAAAAAGAATTACAGGGTTTCATTCCAATCTACACATATAACCCCGTAAACGATGCGAACCTTGTAACCCTACGTGCCTGTAAACTTATTGTCAAAATTTCTTTTGGAAAAGTTTACATCCTTTGGACTTATTCGTGCCAAGTGGGGTTACAGCTGTCCCACATTTTGTTTGTGAATAACGTCACCTGGGATTAGACCAACTGCCAAGTGCATCATTCGGACTTTTTTTGGGTGTAGCACGTCACTTATGAGTTGGTCTAGTCCTAGATGGCACGATTCACCCCTAATCCATACAAGTTTTTAATATCTAAATTCTGAAATGCATTTTGTCGATATTTACATGATCTTTACACTAAAGTTTATATGTTTACGTGGGTTTTACAGTTTTTATACCCTACACCTCATGAGTTATGGGTATATTGACTTTTGTCTGATGTTTGGAACACCAAGAAGGAGGCGTGATAGGTATAGAAAACTATATATATTCTTGATCAGCGTCACCGACTGAGTTGATTTAGCCATATCCGTCTGTCCGTCCGTCCTTGTAGCTAGAGGGCTCAAACTTTGGATTTATCCAAAGGAGTTGGTATTAAAAATGGGAGGAATCGGTCTACAGCCACGCCTACCTTCCATATAAGTGAAAATCATGTTTTGTAAAATATGTAACCTAATTCCGCTGAAATAATTCCATAATAACTTTTGGGGTCGCTGATTCCGAATTTGATGTCGAAATTTAAAAATGCAAGATGGCGGATCCAATATGTACTAGGTGTAGGGTATATATAAGTCGGCTTTGACCGACTTAAACTGTAATGTAAATTAAATGCAGTTATAAATTATAAATAAGATTCATAATAGTTATGAATCTAATAATGTCATTCCGGTTTGACATCAATCATTGCCTTTAGCATTTATGGCATTCGAAAAACTTGTAGCTTTTCTGAAGTCTAATGCTTTGCCTCCAAAGTAGTCGCTAAATGTCATAAAATGTCAAATTTAAATCAATTTTGACAACAAATTTTATTGTTTAAGAGCATTTTGACATTTCCGCTTTCAAGTTTTATTTTGAATGGAGGGCAACACCAAATAAAAGAAGAGTTGCCGCATTGCACTAATTTCTTTAATAATAAAAAAGAGTAACTTCACAAATGATTAACATGGTTACTAACTAGTCTGAACAGTTAGGATTAATAGACAGAAATAAACTCTTTTTGAGTTTGTGGGTGGCAGCATAATTTTCACTTCCAAGCAAAAATATTAAACCATGAAACAATATTTTATCTACCAGTTTTCCTGCAACTTCTAACGACCAAAGGCTTAATCAATGGATGATGTGGGTTGCAGGAAAAACAAACGTGTTATGCCCAATTCATAAAAAAAACTTTAAAATTTGTAACACTAACAACACAAAAAAAAAATCCAAAAACTTTATTTACACAAGAGGCAAAGATTTATGATGGCGTTGCTCTAAAAAAAATTATAGCTTTTTTTTCACTGAACGTCACCGAAACAAAGTAAATATAAAGTATCGAACCGAGCGTGTTGGCACGCGTCAAACAGGTTCCCAATTGCAATGGCAACACTTTTAATAATCCTGTTGCCTTAACAAATACCAAAACAAATAAACCATGTGCAGGCAACCAAAAGATTTTTTTATGTGAAATTTCGAGAAAAAAAAATAGTAATAACATTGGTTGGTAGGCTTAACAAGAAGCATTAAGCTGCCCAGAGAGCATGTAGGAGGCTTGTTTTGAGAAGTTAAACTTAAATGGAAATGGCTTAATATTTACAGAAACAAAGTAAGTCGGAAAGTCTTGCAATCAACCAAAAATTTCTGAAATTTCATTTTCCAGCCCACCTTTATTTCTCTCAGCTACTTTGCGGTTAATTAAGCAATTCCAATTAAAAGGCAATTTTCTGTTTTTGGTAAACGTAAAAATTTCCCGCTTTACTTTCGCCAAATCAGGCTTGAACTCGAAACTCATTTCCTTTCGGTGGGTGTGTTCACTCATACACACACTCATGCTCATGTCACATTTCCGACAGGCAAACAGACAGACGGACGGACTGACGTGGAAAACCAACCAACATGCTGCTCGATGTGGGTGTGTTCCATGTGTTCCACCACGTTAAGCTCAGGTTAAGCGAACGAACAATTTTCAGACAGACAGACCGACACGACCAGACCAGTTTACCGAGCATGACATAAATTTGAAAAGTTTGCGCGCTCATGGAAATTTAAATTAAAACTTTCAATTTAATTACGAAAAACTACGCTGACATGCAATCTTTCCTAATTGCAATTGATATAAATTGCTTTTGGGGGGAGTGGGGGGAGTGTGCCTACTCTGCCAAACGGGAGAACACTGTACGGGCTTATAATATTTATTAGATTATTTCTGGAAAAAGGCATTAATTAAATTTTAATTGTTTTCACCCATTTCTTCTACTTGCAGGTATGTTTTCTTCTTTTTCTCCTAACCACACAATCGCCATCGTGAGTATGCATAGTGGCGCTGGGGCGCAACTCCTTCGCCACTGCCATTGATTGAAAAACAATATCGCCGCCATTTTATCTTTATTAGCGACATGTTTTTGTAATTTAAACGTGGCTATAAAATATTTAAACAAGCCTATTGCCTCAAGTGTTTCGGTTAAATGCTTGTTGGGTCTGGGGTACGGCCAGCGCCAGCGTGTGCACGGCTTGAAGTGAATGTGGGAAAATGCATTAGCCGCGAAATCGGTGGCGCTTTTTTGCTGTTGGCTGCTGTTAAGTTTTTGACATTAGAAACTTTATGTTATGGCATGGGGGGGTAAATAACTTTCAAAATAGTGGCAAATAGTTGAGGTAATTGAATTGAAATTGATTTTCCAATAAAGAAATGTGTTCATTGCATTTTAAAAACTTTTCTATTACCAAATTCATGAAAAATTCCACTTAATTGTACCTTCTCTCCACACACTCTCTTTCGCAACTTAAGCCACTCTAATCTCTTGAAAATTCCAACAATTTCAACATTTCGCATGTCAGCAACGTCAGCGATGCCTGCCCACAAAATTGATTACCCCCCCAAAAAAAAACAGCTTTAATACAAAACTGTTAACAATAATTGCTAATTGCATACAAAGCCACAAGCAGACATACATCAAAAAATAACCCAAAAAAAAAATAAGTAAAAACACAACTGTCAAAATGACAAATGCAAGTGTCAAGCCGTAGACAGCGTAAACAGACAAACTGGTAAATACTTTTAGGTACCATAATCTCGAAATGACAAAATCTCCGAAAACAATTGTTGAAACTGCGGATTAGCAGCCTAAAGACCTTTTCAATTTCCAAACTTTCCAACTCTAATTTGACAGTTAATAGCTGACAAGCCGCAAATGTCACTAATGACAACTGCACTTTTTTTCGTAGGCTTTTCGATGAAATTTTCCTGTAAGTACGTCAGAAATTCCAATGCGTTTCTGCCATTTCCAATCAATTTGTCATTTTGCATTTGGCAATCAAAATACCACTCGTTAGCGGTGTTGAGTTAAATATGTGTTTTGTATGAATTTTCCATTGAACACACCCAAATTAAATTTTCTGCATGATAAAACGATTGATTTGTCTTGTTGTCTGTCATTTAATGTGTGTCTGTCTGTGCAATTTTTTTGTGGATATTGTTGTTGTTGTTGCCGTTTCGGTGGTGCCTGCTGCCTAGTGTTAAATGCTAATTGAGGGTCTGTCTACACTTGTTGCGGCTGGGCTGCCAGCCGCTGTCTATCTCACCTCTGCCGTAATAAAGAAAAAGGCGCAATTTAACGGTGGTAATTTGATTCGCTGTGCATGCAATGTTGTTGAAATAAGCACCAAATTTTTGATTGATCTGCGAGTTATGAAAATTTTCAAGCTTTGCGGGCGTTATTTCGGTTTTGGTGTGAACTTTTAAATCGAAAAAAGGTCTCTGGAAAATTACTAACCTAGAGCTGGGCCCGGTACTCGGTGAAATTACTGTATTAAAGTGATTTCAACAAGATTTTTTTGCATTGCAACACAAATTGCATAATAATTTTTTTCACGATTGTCAGAATTGATTAGCTAATAGTCTGATTCAAAATCGGTATTAGGACTTTGTAGTCACTAAGTGGGTAATTTGTTCGTATTCATTAAGAAACAATGAGTTTTTTTGCTACTTGATCAGTTTCTTAAGAGGTGGGAGCAGCCTTGTATTCTTAAAATGTTTATATTGAAAGCGTCTCTTTTATTTTATTTTCTTCTGATTTATTTACTAAAATTTTGTAATTTATTTTATCCTTTCTTTCACTTTTTCCTTTATCACAAAAATTTCCCCATGTCAAAGTGTTTGTCACTTTTCTGCATTTAACCGTCATTTAATTTTGACAATTGCTCAATTATATATGTCACATCTTCTGTTTGTAAATGTGGTGTAAACGCACCATTAACATTACTCAAACTTACACCAGTTTATGTGGTAAAATTACCTGTTGTGTGGATAAGATATGTTATGGGTGCCAGGAGTTAGCATTTGCTAAAAGCTTTTAGCGTAATTTTGACAGATGACATTTGAACGGATAAATGTGCATACGTAAACACGAATATGAGCAATTTTAATTAAATGCATGCGAGTGCGGAGTGTGGCAATTTTTCATTTATAAATGGTATTTGACAGTTGAAGCGATAACGATGATATATTTAGCGGAGGCGAAGGAGAGGCAGAGAAACATATGTGGACGAAAACTATTTAAAATTCCTTTTAAGAATTTTAATAATTTCAAAAAATTCAAAAAAAAATTGCAACGCTCAACACTGTGCCAAGAATGTGTCAAAACTCCACAAATCTCCTTTCGAAAATTCCGTTGACATCACTGTCACTGCAAATCGCCACAATTAGCCAAATGTCTGCTCTGACAGCTGTGTAAGCAATTTTCCCTCCAACGTTGACTATGTGGTGGCTTGGCCAAACACCAGAGCGTCTTATGGACACGTGAAATAATACCCACACTATTTATTTGTACAGAATTTTGAAAATAGCAACACGAAAATTCAAATTCCCTCATGCGCTAAATGTTTAGTGTTTTTTGGCAACTCTTCAGCTCATCGCAGTTCGGTTCAATTTAGTTTGTTGGTGCTCATGGCACATTGCTGAAAATTTCCGACTAGATCAAAGCTTTTTAAGCGCCATCAAGAAAGCGCAGCGTTTGTTTAATGAACTATTTTTTTGAGAGGAAATATTTGTTTAATTCGTGTGCGTTTGCGAAGAAGATTCTCCAGATTTTGGCTGTAATTTTGCAGATGCTTGACTTTTAAATCGTTTGATCTAATTTTTGAGGGATTACATAAGTTCATAGAAGTGAAATGAAAAATTTAATAAACTGAAAACATTTTGGTTTAGTCCGAATATCTTGGTGGTCATCTCATAAGTTTATTTTTCTCTATTTTATTGCGAATCCAAATGCAAATCTTCCACATAAAGTAAATCAGTTCTTCATTTCAAACTCATCATACCGGAAAATGAAACCATTTTAGGGTGAAAATTACTTGGACAAATATTTCCAAATAAAATTAATGCCCTAAACTCACTCTCAAACGAAATCAACATTTAAAAGCATTTTATTAACTTAATTAGCACCTTCACTTAAGTGCTCAACCAATTAAGTGTGAACCTATTTCGTATTTTTGTACGGCGAAAATGTTGCTCCGCTTCATTGCCCGGCAATTTTACACGCTCTGCAAGTGGGCACACATTAAGTGCGCCTTTTAAAGTGCCAAGTAAATATTTGCCCAAGACGCTTATCGCCAATTTAGCATAGAGAATAGGGAGCAATACAGCTTGAGTGCAGTTTGAAAAAGAAAAAGCCAAACAAAGCACCATATGCAAAGGTGATCTCATGACTAATTGTGTCATTTGCGCATTTTCCCAACATATTGGTGGATTTTGTTCCAAGTCATAAACTGTGTCGCCTCGCTTTTTGACACCTAACAAGCATATTATTGAAAGTCAATATTCGGGGTGTTTGCCTGCCTCAAACGCCCAAATGCAATTGCAGCTAAATGCCAGTGTGTTAGTTGTAGAATTTCAATGTACACAATGTGTGCGTACATGAAATCGAAATGACATGACGGAAACTGGTTTGAAAGTCACAAACACAACAAACAACACATATTTCAAATATTTCCAAGAATTTTCACAGGCTCCAACTTAACCCCAACTTAGTTGTGGTTAACCTATTTTTTATTTGTGTACACGTCAAAGAGGCCAACAACTCAATTTTCGAGAGATTTTTTAACAAATAACCCATAATTAGAAAAAATCATATCGCATTCCCAGCGCCAAAGTAGCAGTTAGCGGTCGGCTTTTAACTTTAACATTTAATTAAGCTGTCAATCTTCATCGGATGAAAAGAATTCCTTCAAAGTCCATCAATTCAATTGAATACCCCCCAACATTTCTCATATCACAATAGCAAATCTAATATTTATCTCGACATTAGCATCTTAACGCGAATTAACATAATTCTCATTTCAATAGTTCAGTTTTTTAACACAGCATTAATGTTAGGCGTAAGGCCGCTCTGCGTGTGTGTGTGGTCAGCAAACAGTCAAAAATGTTCAAATTAATTTGAAAAAAAAATTCAAACAAATCACGTAAATGTCATAAAAAATAAACTATCAACTGTAAAAAATCAGCTGCTGCTTCTTCACAAAATGTATGCAAAACAAACACATGCTACGTGCTTGTGCTGTCATAATTTTAAATAAATGCTTAACAGCACAAAAATGTTTGCACTTTTGCATTTTTCAAATTTTCACATTGGTGAAATATTCAAATTTTCAACTTGCCCCTAAAATTGAAAAAAAACACATACAAGTATTCCCCATAAAAATGTCGCCACCAAACGTCAACAAAAAAACAACAACTACAAATTACAAAAATCAGTTTTCGCACCTTCGGTACAGACAGTTGAGCCGTGGTGGCCACTGCTTAAACACTCAACCGAACAGTGGTGCACATTTTGTGCATTTTCGAAATGTCTTCGAGTGCTGGCTGAAATTTATGTTTCCCGTCTTTACTGTCAAGTTGGCAGTTCGCAAAAAAGAATTAAAAGTCTAAAAATACAAACCACAAAACAGAAGAAAAAAATGCAAATTTAGTTAAATTTAAACGGCGTTTAAGCTTGAAGTAATGTAAACTCATTTTTCACAATAATTTTTTTCCATTTGAGTCGTGATTTTTCTCCGCTTTTTGTTTATATGTTTTTTAGGTTGCATTTAAATGCAAATTAATGTGTCATTTATTACCACCGTTTATATCAATCATTGGCCATGTCAGTTTGGTTAGGCAGTTTGTTTTGGTTAAACGCCCGCGTACCTATGCTCTCGGGGAAGGTTGCATTTTTGCCTAATTAGATTTTAAAGAGCTTTTGAATGTTAATTCATGGAAAAAGGGTAGGTTTGAGATGATTATGTTAAAGGTTAAGCATTAATTTGAGAAAATTAATGGCAATTGTTAATGTTTATCAGTAGAGCGATAAGCTTATACATCATATTATGATGTTGTGACTTCAATTATTTTTGATGTCTTCAGACAACAGGCGAAGTGGGATGAGAAAAGTTCATTTGCAGTTGTCTAAAAACACTTACAGTGCATATCGTTTTTCTACTGACCTAAAATGAGATGAATAGAATAAAGTCCATCGGCAGAGTGAGGGATTTGAATTTTTAATGATGTTCTTTTGTTCAAGTTATAAAAAAAAGTAATGAAATTGCAGTTCCTGGATGGATTTGATATCAAAAAACGCCCCCTCTGTGGGATTGCCTGATTATAATGAATACATTTAAGATCGTTTTGGTCACTGATCATTGATGACATTGTCCTACAAAATACAACTTTTGCTTGCACTCATGGGAAACTTGTAAAGTAAGATCAAAATAGTACCTACCGTTTTTAAAACTGAGAAGGCCCATTCCATACTTGGTGTAAAAATATGAATGATAGAAAAATATTGACTTTTGTTTTGAGTTTAATCTTTTGTTACTTCTCAGCATTGAATTGGCCTTAAACGTCTAATTTTTTTTCTATTATTTGATTTTATATCGTCAACAATATCACAAACAGGCGTAACTCTCTCCCCAGCAATATCACGAACAAACGCAACTCATGAAATTAAAATTGTGTGAGTTACGCCAGTTGGTGCAATTGACGTCGATTTAGTATGATCTGTTATGATACCAACATATTTATTCTTCTGACGTTCTTTGTGGCCGTCCGAAAATTTCGTTTCGGTATTAAAGTTGTTACGGTCCAGTTTCAGTTCCTTGCGAATAAATCTACTCCTGCTACTCTCGCGTTGAAATACAAAAATCTACTTTTCCAAATTGTATGTGCGTTTCATACGTTGCAAAATTACTACTCTTTCTATAATTCTACTACCCTGACAGGAATTTCAGCTATTCACATGGAATTTCTACTACTCTACGCATGAAATCATATATTTCCCCTTTCTTCAAACCTACTCCCCTAAAATCGAATTTCTACTACTTTCTTTGTGGCAACAAGTGCTTGCCCTGCTGTTGTGATATAAACTTTGTGTCAATTCTTTAACTTTTATGTTGAGCCTTATCATCAGCACAGTTGTTGTAACTTAAGGACAATTCAGCAAAGCATTTCTTATTGTACTATTAACACTGTACAAAAATTTTGAGGTTTCAAAAACCCCCGGGGTTTCACACATTTTCATCTAGTATTTTCAGGCTTTCTGATCACGATTATGTCATCGGGTTTTTCGGGTAACCTCGACTTTGGTCAGAAATGTCCTTTGAAATCCTTTAGTATAAAAATTCTATAATTTCAATTGTCCAGACTAAGCCAAACTTCAGACATCATTTAAAGGTACAAAAGAAATCATGTAAATAGAGCACTCCACAAAAGATCTATGCTTTGTTTTTCGAAAATCTGAACACATGTTTTTGATGGAGGAACTTTAAAAAATGATATAAGCAAAACCAATGAAGCTTTTAAGACGAAATTTTGTAATTTGTTGGTGCAGTGTCTTAAATATATATTTTTTTTCAATTTAGAAAACTGTCAGGATATTAAAGTATACATTTTTAAAAGGACATTTTTGTCCAAACTAAAGGTTACCCGAGAAAACGGTTGGCATATTCGTGATCAGCAGCTTAGAAAATATTAGAATGAATGACAAAAGCTCCGTGGGCTTTTTTTACTGGTGTACAGTGTAATCAAATAAATGTCTTCAGAAACATTTGTAAGATGCCACACTCCTCCTTAGAGACAATTCACTTCAATTCGGTTTTTTTACCTTTTTGTATGTTTGGAACAAATTATTATTTCATTTCGCAAGTTACTGTACCTAATATGTACTGAGCCCAAACAAAATTTGTTTTCTCCTTTTCGGTATGTCCTGGTAATATGAATTTTTTACTCAAAGAAAAAGAATGTTTACTAAACAACATTCATGGCATATGGGGCGTATGAGTAATATTTATTACATCAACCAATTTTTTAATACTAGTTCACCTAGATAAAAGTTCCAACATAAGAGCTAACTGGATTCGATTTAAGCAACGCCGTCTTACCCTACAAATAATATTAATTCTCTTTGGAATAAAGCCATTGCTCTCAAACAGGAACCTATTTCAGAAAGTTCCCTTCACGAGAATCCTTAACTATTCAGTGCTAAACTTTAGGCTAAAGCAACACTTAATTAGAATACAATATATGTCTTTCAAGGCTATGCATTTTTTCCAATTCCAACCATTCACTCCCAAAGTCCAAGTACTCTATTGCTAATTCCAACCGAGAAATACAAATGTTAACCCACTTAGGAAAAAGTTAAATTGCGGTTAAAATTTTAAAATGCGCTGACAGAGCATAATCGAGAATATATACCAACTGTCAAAAGATATAAATGACATCCGAGGCAAAAAATGTAAACGCATGTACGTACAACGTAGCAAGGGGAAAAAACACCGAATCCAGTTCAGTTGACTTGAGTTAACCACGCGCTCTAACTAAAATATCGATTACAATAAATAAATCAAATTATTGGAAATACTTGAATCCACGCCACTTAAATCGAGCGTGTTAAGTTGCAATTTCAACAACAACATCCAACCACTAACAACTTCACCAGCAACAACATCCACAACAGCAGCAGCAGCAATAGTAAAACTCACATATGACAATCATTTATCAATGCATGGATTTCACCGCACCAACATAACAATCAATTATCATAAATTTCGAATTAACCATGGTTTAAATCCGAAACCAAGCAAACAAAAAAAAATCACGCATAAATAGTTTGTAAATATATGCTTGGTTAGGGGAACCAAAAAAGTGGTTCTCTTCACGTTAACGACTTTAAATTGGCTTTTGGCGCAACTAATCAACAAGCAATTAAGCGCCTAAGCTAAGATTTAAGTTGACATTTGAAATGTCAAAAATGATGAATACAAATGAAGCTGGCAGCAGCAATTGAATAAGACTGATTATGATTGGGCTTGGAATGTATTTATCTATTATTTATTTGAAAATGTTAATTGATATGAAAATATTTATTTCTTAAAGACATAAGCCTTAACAAACTCGAAGATTTGGGTCAGCTGAAAAAAAGGGTCAGTCAAGGTTTAATGTTGTAACTGACATTTTTCTGCCAGAGCCTCCTGGTAATGGAATAGAATGCCGAATTCCTGCCACTTCCTATTTATTCTTTTATCTACTCTTTCTAGAGACAAAACTAAATTGTTTTCCCCTCCCCCGGAGCGCCCACTTTTGACCCACATTTTCTCACATTTGATCTTCTATTCAAATTTTATATCTTCATTGGAAAATCTTCATAGACTGAGTGCCAAAGCGCACAGCCGAACGACCACCCTGAATAAAGAAGGCTCCAGCCAGACTCCGGACGGACTCCATTGAAGTTAATTAACCTGTTTGCATAAATTCAAATTAAAATTGAACTAACGTTAAAATGAAAATTTCCAACTCAGCCACTAAGCTAACCGAAGGCAGTCGGTCAATCAGTCACTTGTTGAAATGCAACCAAAAAAAAGAGAAAAAAAAAAGTTTTTTTTTAAATATGTACGAAGCGCAACCAAACTTCATTGAACAGCCATCATCATTATCCACGGGCATCGCGTCGTTGTCGTCATCCTCATTGTGGTCTTAGTCGACGTCCTCCTCGTTGTGGCCATTTTAAATGAAGTGCAACGAAGGCGTATTCCATGTACCGCCGCCACCGAATCGCTGGCAAAAATCGGTAGCTTGAAACGCTGCCGCTTTTACTTAACCGCAGATTTTCTTTATGCCACGCTTGAGTAAAGTCGCGTCGTTAGGTCTTGGGTGTTGTGCTCCAGCTGTTGTTGCTGCTGCTGCTTCCATTCAATTGCTGTTGTTATTTATGCTTTCGTTGATCAAAGCCAACATTGGCCATCATAATATTTTTATTAAAATGAACAACAAAGCAACAAAAAAAATACAAACTTCAGCGTCATTCTTGTCTTGTCGGGCGGTGAAAATTTCTTCTTGCTTGTCGTGATTGTTCAACGTCTCGTAGTGGTCGTTGGCTCGTTGCTAGTTGGTGTAATCGAAATTAATTGTAGCTTTCGTTGGGAAATGTGGATTTTTGTCGCCTGATAAGGATCAGCATGCAAGAATGTTGCATGTTGATTTAGCCGCCAGTTAATGTATTGATATATTGAAATTGTATGCTGGACCACCGACACGATCGGGCAAGGCATGGCAGGCAGGCAGTCAGTCAGTCAGTCATTCAACGAACTCGTGCTGGAAATAATCTTGTTGCTGCTTCAAATTGATTTCAACGAAATAGTTGGTTTAATTAAAATTGTCTGTCTCAAGAATTAGAAATGTGCATGTGTGTTTGTTGTTGTAATAGAATGAGAAAAGTTTCTTAGTAAAATAAGTTCATCAACCAGACAAACCAGACCAGTTGCCACTGAAGATGTCTATTACGTGCTCAGAAGTGTATTAAATAAATTGGTAGGATGTATTGGCATCCATATCGATTATTTAAAACTTACTCAATTCGCTTTACACAATTTATTGAACAATATTTAATCTCCACTGAGCACTATTTATCAGACATGTTCTAAGTCTTTGGTCTTAAACAAACTAATTCTGTTTTATATTATTATTATGTTTTTCTTAGTTGAAGTTGCAAATTGCCTCAGCTTATGAAACGTTTTCCATTAGGCTGTTACAGAATTGCACTTAGAAAGTACTCAGTGCCGAAGTATGACCATTTGCAAAGTATCCATTAATTTGGCTCATGTTTCAATTATTTTCGTTGATGAAGGAAATTGTATTGGAGTTTTCTATAATTGAGACAACTTTATTAAATCTTAGTAATTGAGTAAAGGACAGTAAAGGACCAGCTTTTTAAAATGGAAATTGTGTTTTAAATGAAATTTGTAATTAAATAAAATAAGCGGAAGATTGATTGAAGGTGAAGGAAGGTAGCTAATTTTGTATAATTTTTAAAAGTACAAGGTATAAGTTGGGCTAGATTACAGTGGCGGCGAATAGCCTCACATTGATCCATAGTGTTGTCACGACTCTCTGTTCACTTGAAATTTACTGTTCTTCCTTCCTTGTTTTGCAATGCGATGTTGCAATTTTGACACCTCCCTTATCGAATTAAAGAAGCCCTCTCCTAGTATTTTGAGTCTGCATCTGACCAGCGCTGGGCAAAAGCAGAGCAAATGTTCAAGTGTTTCCTCATCATCCGGTTACTGTTCATAGACCAGTCAGTTGTTGGACGCCAGGATGGGTAAAGGCTTGGTGTCCAATAAGACAGTATCCAGTGACAACCGTCCTATTGTCACACTCAGAGAAAAAACTATTGATCGGAGAGAAAAAAATAAATATTTATGAGGTATTTTGTAGAGAATTTTTGAAGAAACAAAACTGCATCATTCTTTAAAAAAATAAAAACACGTTTTATCAATAAAAATTTGGTTTAATAAAAAAGTTGTGAAGAAAAACACAATTTTATTGTTTTTGATGATCAGTTAACACTATATATATCTATCGGATTTTTATGAGTTTTTTGTAATATTTTTGTTATTTAATTACCTTTCTAAAACGTCAAAGGACGACTTTCTGGCTGGACTAGTTCAATAGTTATGGTTTAAAACGTGATGACATCTCCAAATGCCATTTTTCGACATACTTTTATCTGTAGATCTTAACTGGGGACAGATGGACCATCCCCTCCCATACAATTTGCTTCTTGTTTTGACTCCAGGAATCATCTCCTTAAATTTTTGCACTGAAACGCCTGTATGGTCCAAAAGCAAGTTAATGTATGGGTTACGAAAATAAATTTCGACTACAGTCCAAACGGAAAATTGCGATTTCCAAAGGAATCCGCCGAAAATTCCAACTCTTTATTCGGATTCTGAAATGCGTTTTTATTTGTCCTATTGTCTCGCTTTTCATCACCATTAAAACTGCTACCAAACCTTGGCAGGTCTGTCAAAACATAACCCATTCAAATTATAAATTTTTTACTACATATTGGGCCAAAGTCAAACACACAGAAGACAGTAAAGTGTACTTACATTCAACAAATTAAGCAATTAAACATTTCAACTGACGATTGCTGTCAATGAACACCTCCATCAGCATTCGGCGAAGAATGGAAGTGAAAACATGTTCATTAATAAAGCAAACCAAAAACAAAAGTAGTCAATAAACAAACCCACGCTTCCGCTCAGCATACAGCAGTAAGTAAAACAAAAATAAGAAAAATACCCAAAAAAACAAAATCTTTAAATGCAAACAATATTTTGCAATTCACAGCATTTGTTGTTGTTTATTTGGTGGTGCCTGTTTTTTAATGACATCACTCATTCAGGCAAAGTTTCTAAAAAAAAAATAGTTGATTGAACTTTTTATTGGCTACGCCTGCAGTTTGTCGTTTCTCTTCCACTTTGATGTTTGTATTTTGTCAAGCAGTCAATGAAGCGACAATTCATTCATGAAAATGCAAATGGCAAGCGCTCAGGAAGAAAAATGAACGGGCGGACGAGCAACCGAGCGAGCGGTCAACCCAGAAAAACAAACCGAACTTACAAAATCAACACGTTTTCTCCTACCCATTCGTCGTCTTCGTATTTTAGACAGTACAACGGCGCTGGTCTCTAAGGCTAAGCCAACAACATGCTCCAGACATCGCGTGCGTCTTTTTACGATTTTTCTGGTGGATTTATTTTTTCTTTTTTCTTTCTTTAAGCTCACTTAATCCTAAATCAAAAATGAACTGCGTTGGCTTGAAGTTTTTCATGAATGAAACTTAACAGTCAGTCGCCTTTAACAGACATAAGCGTATGCACAGGAAAATCTTATGCTCAAAAAATAAAAGAGGTTCGTAGGCGTTGTTGGTACGCCAACTTTCGACCCACTGATTTGTGCAGTCGCTTGTGCTTTGTTGTTGCTTTTCGTATTTTGTCACTCTACGCCCTTGGGCACTGGCCTATGTCATGTGTGTACTGTAAATTTCGGTGTGATGTCCACAGCCGAGGTGCAGCCGGTAATAACATAGCGTTTCAGTTGAAACTGTTGTGAATTTAGTCCACGAACTTTGGTTTCAGGAAAGGTGGGTGCGCACTTATGCTTTAGGGTAATTAAGCTTCCGTTTCACTTGGACCTCAGAGCTTCCTTCATTACATCATCACCTTAAGTTGTCCTAAGGCTAAAAGTTAGAATAATCTTCTCATGGGTTTTTAAAATACATAAATGCGAATTTCAATGATTCGAGCTTTGGTATTTCCTGTCTTGTAGCTTCCCTTTAGGTAACGGGGGTAAAGTTATGCAGAGATCCTCAGTTCGGTGGTTAATTTTTCCTTTTCGACAATTCGCTGTATGAAGTTAACCAGAACAGTCAGATTGGAAATAAACTAACGGCAGACCATCATAACCTATCCCAGTTCCTGCAACGAGCCTAATTGGGAGGAAACTCTGGAACACCTACTATGCAACTATCCGGCTTTGACCAGAAGCAGATGGAATATTCTTGGTAGAGCAACGTTCAATACGATAGCAGAGGTAGCAACGACTGAACTTGAAAGTTTAAAAACCATCCCACCATGGAAGAAGGTTTTCACGTAAGGGATAAGAGAGTTTTGTGGTATTGCTATGGCCGCCACCCTAACCTAACCTATCACAGTTTCTCTCGAGGACGTCTCTATTGACTGAACTGAGACGTTAGTCTCTGTGCATAATCAATTTACAGCGCTCTGGCATGTTGGAAACTGTTCTGAACTGCATAAAAAGTCTCTATATGGTGTTTATATGTTCCCTTTATGACAAGTACATACAAAATTTACCGGTTATTGCCATATAAGGTTCCGGAAGTGGGACAGATCAGTGTCCCTAGTAGGGACTGGAACCAAAAGAAATATCGGTTCCAGTTTCGGTTCCCAGATTTTTAAAATATCGGCTTCGGTTCCATAAAATAAAACGGTTCAGGATTCGGTTTCGAAACCGGTTCTTGATCGATTTTTTTGTCAACAGGGGAGTTTTCATTACTTAAAAAATGGATGAAATATGAAAAAATATGGTACATCGTTTGAAGCAGCACTTTTCCTAATCAGTTTTTTTTTCGTAGTCAAATAGTGTAGTGCAATCAACTGTCGACCAAGCACATGAATAATTTTCAAATTAAATATGCACGAAATTTTAGTTTCCGCTTATGAAAAAATGTCTAAGAAAATAAGAAAAAAAAACTAAAAACTAAGAAGCAAACTATCATAGGTGCATGCAAACGACCTGATTTCCTCAACTTGCAAGACAAGACCACAACGTCTGTAAAAGGAACTACGCTTTGTCGTGGCAAATTGCATTTGAGTATTTTGGCTTCCTACTAGTACCACCAAACAGGCACACAGAGCGAAGCCACACATTCTCTTTTATTGGAAGGCAGTTGCAGGCTCAGTGGTAGTTAGGCAGGCAGGCAGACAGTCTGCCTAAGTTTCATATTTGTGATTATACCAATTTTTTATATTTCATTTTTTTTTCTATCGCCTACACGGCTGCGTCTATGAAGCCTTGCTTAGACCACTTTTCCCCCGCTTTTGAAGCGCACAGCAATATTTTCCAGTCAATTTGGCGTCTTTGATGGAATAATAACTTATTTAGGTTTTCTGTTTTTTCTCTCTTGCCCACACTCGAGTGTTTGTCATCTTAGTTCGCGTTTTTTTTTTTATTTTTCTATCCAATTTTATTTTGGCGTCTGGGAGATTGGCATTTAATACCTGTTCTCCGTGGAAGACCATATGCAAATTTCGTTTCGATTTTGAGTAGTAGCATTTTGTTGTTGGTGCGTTTTTCTTTCTGTTCCTGGCATCATAGCCTACTTGAGAACTTGTTGTATGCTCGAGCATGAGCCAGCCAACTCATTTGCAACAAGTGGTAAGACACATGTTTCTTAATATATATTTCCTAATATCCAAAGAAGAAAAAAAAAAAGAAAACAAAAACGCCAAAACGCCAAAACGTGATTAACGCAATCGTGAGGCTCTGAGAGGCCTCACTTGAAATTCGGTTGAATATTTTAAGATTTTTCGATGAACATTTTTCACATATCAAATTGTATAATATTGGAAATGGTTGAGTGAACAACAAGTTCATAGTCCATTCGAAGAAATGCTTCAAGAGCTAATTTCTGGCCTGGCATTGTCCTAATTTAGTCCAATTTGTGAATGAATTGAAATTTTTCTATTACGTATTTCACTAAATTACATTTTTCCTCTTGTATCCCTTTCAGAGTGCCAATGCAGTACTATTGGAGCCTTGGCCACAATCTGTGAAAAGCGCACTGGCCAGTGTAGCTGTCTGACAAACGTGACCGGTCGCCGTTGTGACAAATGCAAATCGGGTCACTGGAATCTCACACAAGGCGTTGGCTGTCATGATTGTCGCTGCGATCTGGCCGGTTCGCGTAGCCACGAGTGCAATCCTTGGACGGGGCAGTGTGATTGTAAAATAGGCGTGGGCGGCCAACGCTGTACGGAGTGTACAGACGGTTTCTTTGGCTTCTCCGCGGATGGCTGTCAGCGTTGTTCGTCGTGTGCGGCCGAGGGACAAGTGTGTGATCCTCTGAACGGACGATGTATATGCCCGTCCAATAGTCGTGGTTTGGGTTGTGCCCAGTGTATAGCGGGTACTTGGGGCTGGCAGCCTCGCCTGGGCTGTCGCGATTGCGACTGCGATCGTATTGGCTCCATTGGTCAGATTTGTGAGCCTGGCTCGGGTCAATGTCAGTGTCGCGAGGGTTATGAGGGCCGTCAGTGTGACACGTGTGCCGTGGGCTATTTCGGCTATCCGGAATGTCGACGCTGCAATTGCGATGCGGATGGTTCCTTTGTGCGCGCCGATGGTTTGATTGCTTGCGATGCGAATGGCCAATGTCCGTGCAAATCGCTGGTGGTGGGTCTGAAATGTGACACCTGCATGCAGTCCTCGTTCGGTCTGTCCGTACTCAATCCGGAGGGCTGTACGCGCTGCTACTGTTTCGGACGCTCGGCTGAGTGTCAGCAAAGCGAATGGTCGTGGGGTCACATACGCATGGCAGACGCACGTAACCTGAGCGTTCAATATATGCAGCCGCAGCATGTGCCGAATAGCGAATATGAGTATATTGTGGTCATTCAAATGGCGGGCTCGACAACGTATCGCGAGGATGCCGAGATCAGTGTGATAAATGATTTGAATCTGATACCGCGCTCGACGGGCAATGTGTCAATTGGCGCATACGGCAACTTCTATCATCCGCTGTACTTCCAGTTGCCTCCCCAATTCTATGGTGATCGCACTAGCAGCTATGGCGGTTACTTGTACTTCACATTGCTGATCGAAGGGGAGCACACGCCACTGGAACGCAAGCAGCTGGCACGCTTTCCTCTGGTACAAATACATGCCCACACAAAGCTGGTCTTGGACTTCTATGAGTATGAGGCATTCGAATACGCCTCGAATGTGACGTACAAAGTGCCCTTACACGAATCCTACTGGAAATATCATCACAACAATCAGGCGGTGGACAGGGCCACATTGATGGCTGCCCTACAGAATGTCAAGCATATATTTTTGCGCAGCTCTTCGTTTGCGGACTTTACGGAAGTTGTGTAAGTTGTCTTATCATAAAAGCTTTAGTGAATTCTCATCAACATTTTATTATCATTCGTTAGCCTACAAAATGTTCACATGGACTCTGCCATATTTGTTTACGGTTCAACGAATATGATAGCAAAAAGCGTAGAGCGTTGCAAATGCCCCAAACGTTTCGATGGTTTGTCGTGCCAAGATCCGGGCCAAGGTTTCTACCGCTGGCGTAACATTACGGAAATCGAAACAGTTTTCATAGAGGATTTAATTGGACGCGCGGCCCCCTGCCACTGCAATAGTCGAAGCACGAATTGTGAACGGGAAACGGGTGTTTGTTTGGTAAGATTTTTTTTAAATACTGATGGGATCAAAGATTACCGTTACTTTGTGGTATTTTGTAGAAATGTCGCGACAACACTGGCGGTGATCATTGTGAGCAATGTGCCGAAGGCTTTTATGGTGACCCCAATTCCTCGTATGGCTGTCAGTCGTGTCCTTGTCCCGAAACAAGTCGTAACTTTGCCAAGGGCTGCAATGTCTGGCAAGGTGAAGTGAGTTGTATTTGCAAGCCCGGTTACACGGGCAAACTTTGTGATCGCTGTCGTCCTGGTTACTTTGGCAATCCACTGGCCTATCCCAATAGCACATGTCAACCGTGTGATTGCAATCTGGATGGCATAACGTCGGATGGTTGTGATACTGCCACGGGCCAATGCAATTGTCGTCCTGATGTGACGGGAGTTAAGTGTGACAAGTGTGTGGCCGAGCGTCATCATCTGGAGGATCGTGGTTGTAGGAGTAAGTTGAATACATTTAAATTACAAAGAATCCATTCCTAATGAGAGGTACCTACCCCCACAGTTTGTGACAATTGCACTTTGATACTTTTGGACTATGTTGAGCTGATTGGCAGCAAGTTGCGTCGCGGCTTACTTCACATGGACCTTACGGGCATTCCGGCACCCTATCGCAAGGTGGAGGAATACGAAAAGAACTTCAACATACTCAACATTCACTATGACGATTTTAACAATGCCCGCCAAATGCTAATCAACTACGATGCCAATGACTTGCTGAAAATGGATGCGCATGCGGAGAACTCGAAATTCCAATCGCGGAAATCCCTGGCCACGGCCAACAAGCGCCATCATGCCGTGGGCATTCTACGCGACGATGCGGCTATACTTTATGTCGATGTGGGTGGGCTACGCGCTGAAATCGTGCAAAGTATATTCGATTTGAATAACTACGGCAAGGGTGATCATCACTTGAATCTGCCTACGGCATTGGAACAGGCACGCTTCTACTTGGACTCTATACGGCAACATGAGCAGTCTGTGAATAGTATACGCTCGTCGTCGAACTGCGCCTGGCATCACTTCTACCACTTTGGCAATGCTTCGGATGCAGCCTTCGATCAGCAGGCCAAAGTCGAAATGTTTTGGCGGGACTTGAATCAAACCAATTTTAGAATTTCGGATATGCGCCTGCACACGGACCGCACACTTGACATGCAAAATGAGTTCGAGGATGTACAAGAGCATATTGTCAATCTCAAGAGTCACTTAGTGGAGGATAATGGCAAGATCAAAGAGTTGAAGGATGGAATACTGAAGCATCTCAATCAGAGTCTGATACCCCAAACGTATGAGCTGTTGGATAAGAATGTGAGACGGCAGGATCAATTGGCAGGAGGCATAGAGACTGTAGTTAGGTTAGGAGCAATACTGAATGCCACTCTAAATGAGAATGAGGTTATGCATCGTGAAGTGCAAAAGCACTGGCTGCCAAAAGCTCAGAAGCACGCTTCACGCTTAATGGAACGTTCAAATGAATATGCACGGCAGTTTCAGCCCACAAGGAATGGTGCAAGGATTGCTTTGTTGGCTAGGTAAGTTGAATGTTTTGGTTGAATTGAGTGAAGCTAGATGGCGGGAAATGTAATTTAAAATTTTATTCGTTAGCTCGGCTCACAAGAACATTTCGGAAGCCATAGCGGCAGCACGGCAAGCATCTTTCGAAGCCAAAGAACGTGTTTCCACTGCACAAAAGACTCTCTACCCACAAGATGGCAGTTCGGTAATAGAACGTGCCAAAATGTCTCTCGGCAAATCGAAATTGTTACAAAAAGATGCTCTTCAAGAGATGCAGAAGTCCAATGGTAAGTTAGTGTAGTGCCCAATTGGTCAACCTTCATTCATTCATTCATCGACCCTTACAGTCCTCAAGCAAAAACTGAAGGTCCACGAAGACAAAGTGGATCAGATCAAGACGAAAATACTCGATGCGGGCATACGCACCAACAACATCTCATCACATTTGCAAAGCCTCGGCACTGCGGGAGCACGAAAGTTAACCCTCGAGAGCATAGATATAGCCCAGGCTGCCTCCAATGAAATGCTGCATGAGATGCATAAAGCCAAACACATGCATGGCGACATATTAAAGCTGCGCGAAAAGTTCGACATATTGGAGCCCGATTGGGAAATTAAACTGGGCATGGCCGAAGAGAATATCTCGCTGACCAAAACCAATGTGCGACTGGCCAATATCACAATGACCTATGTGGAAGAGCAGACCACGAAAGAGCAGGCCAAATTCGATGAGTGGAACAACACCATGTCCAAGCAGATTCAAGAGATGAAAGACAAAATCGCCAAGGCCAAGCATGCCGCAGAAGGAGTGAGTTTGCTTTAATTTCAAAATGTATTACAATTTCATTCCATTTTCAATTCCAGATTAAAGTCTCCCTCGAGTCGTTGGGCCCGAAATGTGTGCGCTCTTATCTGCCCACCTCGTATGGCCTGTCCACTTCAAACACTATCAAAATGAGCTTTGCCCTATCAAATCGCAATGGCAACTCTGCACTTCTCTATATGCAAGGCCGGGACGGGCGCTACATTTCGCTGGAACTCTACAAACGGCATGTGCGACTCGTTTGGAATCTGGGCGGTTCGACTGCTATTGTCACTCACCCCTTGGAAATACAGACACGTGATCCCAAATACGATGATGCTTGGTATCATGTTGAAGTAAATCGTACACTGAATATTGGCAGTCTGCTTGTGCGTCGCATGAATAATTATGGTTCACTCATACCGTCCACACCGGTCACAGGCAGCGCTGATGCAGAGTACACGCGCTTCTTTCAAACGAGTAGCGAGCGCATTTATCTGGGTGGCTATCCGGCCGATGGGCGGAATAAGGAGTTGCAGCTGCACTCCGGGTTGAATGTGGTCGTGCACAATGTGGAGGTCGACAATAAGCCCATGGGTATTTGGAATTTCATTAAGAGCGAGGGACGCTGTGGGGGCGCCATGATAGGCGCTCAGGAATCATCGTCCTCTTCGGTGGCGCGTCATTTCAATGGTTTGGGCTATGCGGAAGTGAAGAAGTCACGTCCGCGTCCGTATAGAAAGAATCTTTTCGCCCTGCAAATGACATTCAAGACGCTCGATGAGAATGCACTGTTATTCCTTGCGGTTGATGATAAGAATGTAAGTTTGGATGAAATAAGAATTTTTTAGTGAACCAAAGTAAATTTTTTTCGTTCTCTTTCTCTGAATTTTAGAATCGCTCGGTCTCAGTCACTCTCAGTCGTGGTCGCATAATGTTCCGCATTGATTATGGCGATGAATCGAAGCTCGAAATCAATACAACCAACAAGTACAATACTGGCAGGTGGGTGAAAATCGAGGCAGCTAGGGAATTCGTACCAAAACGTGGCACCGAAAATGGCATTTTGCGGGTGAATAATGAACGCGCTATAACCGGTTCGCCCACAGTGCCCATAAAGAGTCACATGTTGCCCGACCTTTCGAAGCCTGTCTATTATTTGGGTGGAGTGCCACCAGGTAAAGAAAATACATTCGTACTAACTGGAGTACAAACTTAATCCCTGACTTCTTATAGGATTTACCTCAGGTACAACCAAAGCTCCGGGCGCCGACAATCCCTTCTTGGGCTGCATGATGGATGTGCAAGTGAATGGTGAGACCTATGATCCATTGGAAAGTTCTTCATTCTTCGGTGTGGAACCGTCGTGCAAGGATATGATAACGAAGTAAGTACTCGGTACACCAATTCGCTCAATGAGAGTCTCATGTTGTTAATTTTCATAAAATAATTTTTCCCTCCACAGAGCGGGTTTCACAGGCAATGGTTACATAGAATTGCCTTCGCAATCCCTGCGCAAACGTGCCAATACCGGTTTTGTCTTTCGTACTTTGCAACCCGATTGTTTGCTTCTACTCTCCGCCTATCCGCCCGAAGTTGACGAAGACTACGATGCCAAGGATATCAAGGGTAACTATTCGATTAGTCTGTTGAATGGCAACCTCCATGTTTGGGTCAATTCGGGACGTAGTCTTCTGAAAATGTCCTCCAATGTCACGCTCAATGATGGTGAATTCCATGTGGTCAATCTGATTAAAACCGGTCGCAAATTTGAGCTGATGGTGGACGACGAACTGCAAGAGATCAAAAGTTTGGCCGGTTCACCCACAGTGGTGAGCATGCCTCGTGATGCGGGCGGTTTGTATATTGGTGGAGCTCCACCATATGAAGTGTATACGCCCTTGGCGCCCACATTTAATAAGCTGGAAGGTGCCGTTCGAGATGTTGTCGTCAATAATCGCACCATCAACTTTAACCAAGCCTTGGCCTTTGCCAATGTGCAGATTGGACGAAATGGTCCAGCTATGGGCAGTGTAAATGGCATGACTGATGTTTTATTAAAGACTGAACCGATGATCGGGAAGAGCTTTACGGCGGCGCCGGAAGGTTGTCTAAGGGTGAGTTCAAAAAACACATTTTTTTGTATACATTTTTAATTGAGATTATAGGATTTTTAAACTTAAACTGTGATTTGTGGAAATTCACTCATACTAAAAGTTTTTTTTTTAAACAAATTTTGGTTTAATTTTTCATAACAACAACAGATTTGACAAATAAATTAAAAGCTTTTCGTGTCAGGACTATATAAAATCATTTCAAAGTTTAAATTTTGACATATCCGGCTTCAATGAAGCTTTTCTTGTAGTAGGCATTGTTTATACAAAATCGAATCACTAAGTCTTTTCAAAACCTTTTAACGTCGTTCAATCCAATTCCTACCAGTGTGGTCCAAATTGGTGCACGCGGGAAAAAGAGCTTTCGTGCTTTCACACCGAAACTGTTGAGAAACGAAAGCTCTTTTGAAAGCTCTTTTATTTTGAACTACACTAACTTATACCCTCGCGCCGAGATCATTTTTCACCGAAAAGCTTTTATTTAAACCATTTTTTTCAACATCTCGCTGCATGTTCTCGTATGTATCATTATCTCAACACATTTTTTTCTTTTTTATTTTGTAGGATTATAGTTGTTAAAAAAAAGCTCAAAGCTTTCATAAACTGGCAAAATCTTCTGTTGTATACTAATTTCTAAAAAAAAAAACAAACAAAGAAAATCGAAAGCTCATTATAAGCACAATTAACAAATTTGTGGGTGGCCCTGTGGATTAATATTTCAACGCATTATTTTAAATATAAAACCTCAAAAAACTGGCAATATTAACTTTAGACTTGATTAAACTTTAGCGGCAAGCTCATCTATACTTTAAGCTCATTGGTATTTTTAATACATGTCATGCACTTGGTTGTGGTTTAGGCTAAGCATAAAATTTAACTACCGAACAAAAGCCAGTCATTTATGTTTTAATTTCATTTTCATTGTAAATATTTACTTACTTTAAAGCTGTTTTATTTTTAAGGTCAAAAGCCAAAAGCAACTAATGTTCATTTTTCATAGATTTAAGTTTTTTTTCTCATAAACTGCGTTCATAAATCTAATTTCTTCATCGTTTTCATTCATCAATTTCAATTCATCTCACTATTATCACATTGCTTTTTGTGTCTGTTTAAGCTTTCATTATTTTAAAATATTCATTAAAAAAAGTTCATTTTTAATTGATTTACCTGAACAAATGAAGTAAACAAACAATTGTAAGAATTTCGTTGTTAAAATTCTGAATCATAAAATAATTTCGTAAGTTTAAATAAAGCATTTTTAACAAAAATCATACAAAAGTTTTTTTATTTGATGGAAATTAACAAATTTATTTTTGGCTTGATATGCAAAATTTTGTAAACTAACATGAGAAGCTTTTAAGGCTTCGAACAGAAAATAAAAGCTCAAACTAACACAAAGCGCGATGCGTTGATATGTAAATAAACGGTATCGGAGGTAGGTGGCTTGGTATTAACAGGTTAATGTTGTTTTAATATAAGTCAGGGAAGGGACAAGTATGCCGAAATATTTAAATACACTTTTCCTTGCTACTAAAAGGATGATGACTTTGAATCACCAAAATTGTTTCAAAGGTAAAATAAATAATTCTTTATTTTTTTTAAAAATGGTACGACCTGAAAGGGAAACAAGCAATACATTTTTACTAACTTAACCACTTGACATTATTTGCAATTAAATTTTAAACACATTTCCTTGAAACAAATGAAAATGGAACATCGGTTCTTCGCTCTCTCTCTCTCTCTTTCTCTTCCCCAACCAAAACAACACCAACAAAAAATAGATCGGCAGCTACTCCTACGAACCGAACGCTTTCAAATTCGGCGACGAACGCTATAGTTATGCCCAAGTGCAGGTTCCACAACGCAACTTCTGGCAACGCAACTTCCACATTTCCTTCGACTTTCGTTCATTCTACCCCAATGGACTGATCTTCCTTGCGCCGGGCACCAAAGAAAAGCAAAAACATTACGTCACGCTACTGCTCAAAGACGGTCAGTTGTTGTTAGTAGTGCGCGGACGACGACGCGAAGAACTCCAACTCACAGCCAAACTCAACGATGGCGAATGGCATCATGTGACGATTGTGTGCAGCGATCGTAAGGTTACCATGTCCGTGGAGATAGGGCGCACCGATCAGAAGACTTCCGCTCAGATGAAAGTGCCCAAGAAAATTGCCACTGCAAGTACAGTCTATGTTGGGGGAATGCCGGAGGCGCCTTTGAAGCTGCCCTCAGAGCTTTCGATGAAACTTGAGCCCTTCAAGGGTTGCCTGCGTCGCGTTTTGATTAACAATAGTACACAGGATTTGGCGCGACCGGGCAAGCACATGAATGTGGGCCAGTGTTTTCCGAAAGTGGAGCGGGGCTCCTATTTCCCAGGGGATGCCTATGCGGTGTACAGTAAGTGGAAAGTGGTAGGAATGCCCTTATAGATTTTTAAATAAACTCTGTTTGTAGAGAAAAACTTCCATGTTGGCAAATATCTTGAATTGGAAATGGAATTCCGCACATCCGAGCTGTCGGGCATACTTTTGAGCATTTCAGAACCCACAGGGTTTCCAGCGCTGTCGCTAGAGCTTAATAATGGCAATGTGAGTGGCTACCTTTTCTTGTGAGCAATTGTATTTATTTTTTTCCTTTCCAGATAATTTTCTCTTGCGATCTTGGTGATGGCAGCCCCTTCCGAGTGCAGTCCTTACTGCCCATGAAATATGCACTCTGCGACAATAAATGGCACAACATTTCCGCTCTGTACGACTACGAACAAATCGCTTTGCGTATAGATCAAATGCCCACAACAATGGCCGTGGCAACGCAACAAAACACTGGAAAAGTACAAACAAAGTCGCCTTTGTACATTGGCGGTATACCGGGTAGGTTGAGATTTAAAAACTAGTTGAGATAAATTCCAAAAGTTACCCCAACCTGTAAATTTGTGTTTCTTTCCAAATTCAGACATTGCTCCCAGCGGTTCGCTGCTGTCGCGTGAAAACTTCAAGGGCTGCATACGAAATGTTTCCATACGCAACGAACGTCGCGACTGGATCGATATGGATGTCCTGCACAATGTGCTGCTAAGCGAGTGTCTGGTCTCGAATTCCGACAATTGAGTAGGGGAACTACTCAATCTTACCTAGGGCGACTGGGCGCCTAAATGTGATTTGTAGAGGAACGAATGGAATTGAAACACTGCCATACTGAATATACGCTTAACATTATCAAGGAGCCAGAAACAATGAAGCTTCCGAACTTTGACAGAGTATTTATAGTTGTTGTTACAGAAATTACAAAAAAGTCGTAGAGCTTTTCACTCAACGGCAGGAAAGAGCTTTGAAATAACATTTTCCAGTTTTTTTTTACACAGCAAATACAAAAAAAAAAGTAACAAAAGAAAGAAACGAACCAGTGACTGCATTTGATAAATATTTACCTAAAGTTTAAGTTAAAATTATCAATTCTAAGCGCATATATTTTTAGTAATTAAGGTTAGGCAACAATCCCGCAAAAAATGCAATAGTTTTGTTAAAAAAAAGAAGAGGCTTTAATTTTTAGTTTCATTTGTTTTATTTAATTTTTTAGTTATTTTGTTAATTTTAATTTATTCCATTACACTAATTTTGATTTTATTTAAAAACAAAAGCCTGCTCTCGCCCTCTCCATACCTCTGTTCTCTTTTGTATTTTCATACATTTCTCGCATTTCACTGCCAAGTGTCATTAATTAAGTTCACTCACAAGTTTCCGATTTACCAGAATCTCCTTGCAATTGTACAGTAAACATAGTTTTTTTCTCTCTATCTAAGCATCATTAGCATTTGTACATAGAAGCATTATTTTAGGCGCATTTTTAATATTAATTTTATAAATCTAAGTTTAGCTTAAGGTTCATATAAACCATTTCAGATTCTAGAATTTTAATTGTAATTACTTAAAATTAATCCCAAAAAACAAAAGCCATTTTTAATTTATTTTGGTGTAATATGTAAGAATGAAATAAAGAATCAAAAATATATACATAAATATTAATTGTTTTCAATGACTAAGTCCTTTTCAGGAGACATTTCAGTAAACATCAAAACTTCTATAAATTAAGGTAGTGGGACTCAGTAGAAACAATCAATCGTTGACTATTTTTCTACATCAACTCGTTTACGTTTCTTAATCGAAAAACTGCGTGATGCTATTTTATTACTCATACGCACTGCATGCCACCATTTTTTTAAAGCAAAATAATGTTTTTTTTCCTAGAACTTAGACTAAAGAGGGTTTTTTATAATATTTTAATTTAAATTTTTTGATAAAACAAAAATATTTTTTGGCATATGATTGTACATTGTACATATGAGTAATATAATACGTTAAGTCCAAATAACATTACATAATGTCTTTTATAATATTTGAACTTAAATCCAAGGAAAAACATTCGTTCGGCAAAAAAAATATATTGGCATACAGTGCGTATGAGTAATCAAATACCATCACACAATTTTGTGATTTTATGTAGAAAAATAGACAACGAGCGATTGTTTATGCAGAGCCCTACACACAGAAAAAAAAATTGAAATAAGTACGATCATACTCAAAATAAAGTTAAACACGTCAAACTAAAGTCTTCAACTTTGAAATGAAAATTCATGACCTCAAATTGAAATGGAAATTTTTGAAGTAAGCATGAATGAATTTTTACACCTCAGAATGAATTTTTACACCTCACAATGTATACGAACTTGTTTTTAAAATTTACAACTTTACCAGGCTATCATGACCGAAACAACTTGATTTGTGGTGGTTATTTTAGATTTTAGGTGGTTCCGAAAATTTTAGTTTGAAATTAAATCCCATTTTGAGTCATTTATAGGTGGTTTTAAAGCATAGAGCCGCGTTTCGATATTTTTCGATTGTTTGTCGATAATTTCCATTTCATTCCCGATTCATTTCAAAATTTTGTTCCAGTTTTATTTCGTTCCCGACATCATTTCCAATCAAATACTAGAAACAGCATCGGTTAAGTATTTCTCAAGATAAAGGAAAATGGTACAAATTTGGCGACCATTTCGTATGGGAGGTATGAGGTTTTGCTGATGGATAATTTTTCAAAATTTTATCGATTTTTTATCGATAATTTCAATTCCCTGATACATTTAAAAATGTTGTTTCAATTCCATTTTGTTCCGGTCCAATTCCATTTCGTTCCCGACCTCATTTCCAACCAATGCAAAAAACCGTCCAAATTGTTTCTCAAGATAAACGAACATTTTACAAATTTCGCGGCCATTTTGTATGAGAGGATGGCATGGTTCTTTTCCGATGTTACCCATTTTCAATACCATCCAACCATTCGCCAAAAAAAAGGAGGTCATGCTGATCAAGAATATATATACTTTTCCTTACCGGAAACGCCTCTTTATGGCCGTTACCTTCGGACACTAATGTGCAGGGTATACAAAGAAAACATTCCACGAATGAATGTGGCAACCCTGACCCACAACCACTTGTTACAAATATATTATTGCCAGTACAGTCATCTCTTTCCATGCAATACAATACGCACCGGTATTTTTGTATTAACACTAACTAGAAACAGCTGAGTTGGCTTCCCCCAAATCGATGAGAGCGTTTATTTTGCCTCTCCTTCGCGATGGCTCTCTCATCGAATTTTGTCTCCTCTTCTATTTGTTGTGCTAATGTTTCGGCCACGCTCTTGGAGCTTGGAGCTGTTTGGTGAAAATTTCATTTCAGTTCTTTCGTGGAAGTGAGCGACATCGCGACGAGCCAAATAAATTGCGGCAAAAACGACGAAAGACAAACCAAAAAGTGTGAAAAAAAAGTAATTGTCATTTTAAGTTTGCACAAATTTCGATATTAAAAGCAAATAATTAAAATCAAAGTGCGCCAAGTGTTATTGCAAATATTTTAAAATAATATTCATGATTTTTTAAACAAATTTGAACAATTTCAAGTCGATTTCCATTTAAAGTCTTTTTCTCTTTCTCTTGTTGCACATTTTACCCCCAATTTCAGCCTTTGCTTACTTTTGTGTGCACAATAGGAAATCCGAAAAAAATATTAAATTATGGATTCGGTCAGCGCAAATTTCGATGAAATGCAGCATAATGAAATTACAGCTGTTCCACGGTACGGGTTGAAATTGAAATTCGATCACGTTTGGCCGGAGAAGCGCAATCAGAACTTGCGTCCGTCCATTAAGCAGTCGCTGCCGCTCGTGCCGTTGGCTTGCAGGTAATTTTTATCGAATTACTATAAAAAATATCTTATTTTTTTTGTATCTGGTGTGTCCTTATTGACTTGACTTTGATACCTACTCGGGAAAAATTAAAAAGGAAATATTTGAAATCAAATGTTAATAGCTTATTTTTGTACCAAATTAAATTACTTTAAAAAATTAAGTTTTCCAATCATTTGAAGTTTAGAAGGGCCTTGTTAAAATCGACTCATAAGTCTTTAAATCCTTTAAAAAAATTAAAAAATTTAAATTTTGTAAATTTTTTTGGGTTTTTTTATTTTTTTTCACTAAATTTAGAATTTTTAATTCTGAGAAAATTATAAGAGAATTATCTTCGGTGCGAGTGAAGCTGAAATATCCTACACGTACGATTACGATACCTTCTTCGACAATTTTTCGCTAATTTTATAATTATTTTATTTCAATTTCCGATCCATTTGGAAATTTTGTTTCAGTTCCATTTCATTACGTTCCCGTTTAATTTCTAAGTTTGTTCCAATTCCACTTTGTTCCGAAGATAAATATCAACCAAATATAAAATCTGCGTCCTAATCAATTCAGTATTTCTCAGGATAAAAGTATTTCTCAGATAAAGAAATTTCGGGGAAATTTTGTATGGCAGGTATGTGAGGATATTGCTCAAATCGGAGTCGATAGCTTAATAGCTACGACAGTTATCATGCGAAGTGACAGACAGACCTACATCAAGCGAGGCTGATCAAGAATATATAAATACTTTTATATAGCTACTATGCCTGCTTTTGGGCTCTACATACGGTGTGACAAAACAATATACCCTTGTACACAAGTGTGCGGGTATGAAAACGTCATATGTTAATAGGACAATTCAATTTATTTTTCCTACACAGAAAAAAATCGTTTATGAAATGTAAACGGTGTATAATTCTTACCAACTGTGAAGCCCTGAGGAAAAAAAAATTGTCATATTAACTGCAAGGCTTTTCCCTAGCATTCCTCGTTTTGCCGTATCGTGGTTATAATTGTATTCAATTCCCCAAGTGCTTACACGAAATGACCCATAAATTAAGTGTCAAATCAATAAAACTTTGCATACATCTACCAGCGATAGTGAATTCCTGATGCCAACAACACCGACAGCAACACAGAGAAGAAACAAATAAGAAAAAAAACCGAAGAAAATACTCTGCAAACGCCAATAAAAAATACACATTAAGCCGAAAACAACAATAACAACTACAGCAGAGCCACCAGTGCCACGGACTAAAAATAACTCATCCCAACATGAAGCGCCCATAAACTCCATAAACTGTAGCAAAAGTCGTCGTCAGCATGTCCGACGCTGTGTCGATAATGCGGTGTGTCTTGTAATAAGTTTGTGTGTGCATGTGTGTGTGTGGCAGGATATTCGGCTCAAATTAGCGGTGGCACCACCAGCCAGTCGCCTTTGTTTTTGCACTGGCGCTTCAAATATTGCGTGTGTTCTGTTTTTCTGCTTCTTCTTCTCCTCCGTACATTTTTATGTTTGTTTGTGCCTTGGAATTTTTATGTTTTAACGATTTTCACATTGTGGCTTTTCAATGCTTTTCCTCTTTCATAGACACAAATGCAGAAACAAGCAATTACTTAGCTTTGATAGTGAATAGTTGGCGGCCAACACAATGTGTACAGGGCAGTCGACTAGTCAAGCTGTAAGTGTCATAGAAACTGCGTTAAATTTGATGAAATCACCTTGGCTTCTTCGGAAATTGCAAGTGCCTCTTTCAATTTATTTGTATATGAATATGAATACATTGTATCAGAACTTTGAGTTGTGCTAATCCATCAAATTAACAAAAATTGTCATAGCCATTTAAAAGCCATTAAAAAGTCATTTACCTCGCCAAACCCAATATATCCTTCGATCCTTATCGAGTTCACACTACTGTGGCAGCAGCTGGTTTTATTTTGTATTTTCTTTGTTGACTTATTCAATGTGTCAACGGAAATGTTCTACTTCGTCCCCTATTTCGTATACGGAAGGCCATCCCCCAAAAGTGCAATAACCAAAAAATTGACATATAAATAAACAATAACGCGCTGTTGCTTCGTTTCGCCTTCCCCGCAGCGGAAACGGAAATTCCGTATGAACTTTTAGAGTTGAACGATTTCGGTGGTGTTGGTGTGTCACAACATAGTAGCCACTGTGTCAGGACAATACAAATTATGGTAAAGGATAAATATAGAAATACATATACCGAAAATATATTGTGCTAGGTATTATGGATATTCACTGAATCTAGGTTAAATAGACAAAAACATTTCGATTGCCAGCGATTTCAATGCAACATTTTGTATTCAATCGATTTCTTGATTTATCAAATCTGTGATTAATTAGAACACGAAAAATTCATAGTCCAAATGAATTGGCTTGTAATGCAAAATCAATAGCGTTCGGCATTGAGAGAACCTTTCACCCACTTTGAGTTAATTTTTAAAACCCAGAACGATTTCTCATTTTCCGAACTTTTTGTTACAATTAAACCATATTCAGTATGGCAAAAATACTAGGTATCGATCGATCTCTATATATTTTGACAATTTTAAATCGGAATACATAAAACTTTTCAATAAAAAAAAATGTACCACAGGACGTATGAGTGTTATTTTGAGTAATAAAAAAACACTCATACATCAAGTTGTACACCTTTTTTTTTTCTATTGGGTATAAAATTTATATATTTCCAAGCCAAATTTTCTGCAGAATCCAAATTTGATAAAATAAAATTAATAGGCATTATCAATAGTTGACCACCCAAATGTGTTAAGTAAAATTTTTTTAATATTCAGGTAACAGATGTTTCATTTAGTTTTGTTTGGCCGATTTCAGCTACATCTTAGACTAAATTAGGTTAGGTTACACTAAGAGCTATATGCCTCACATAGACCAATATTGTCCATAGTCTCACCACGATGCCCAATTTCACTCGAAGTTAGCAGTTCTACCTATGTGCAGCGCAAAGTGTTTCAGTTGAGAAAGTTGCAGAGATTTGAACCCGGCACACTTGGGTTGCTGACGAAGCGCGTTACCACGTTTAGCTACTACTGCCTTGCATTTATTATGTTCTAAATGCATACATATACTAATCATATGACATTTTCGTGAGTATTCATTCAGGCCAACCATTATATGATTGTCATTATCATTATTGAATATCCAATCATGTTAATTATTGCCTGCATCATATTATGATTTCTGAAATCATTCGCTTTGTCACCCCAACCATAAATGATCGCTACAATCATAATATTATTATAGCAAAAAATGTATGTATCATGCTCCAACCATATTTTTTCTCTGCGTGTAGTAGCTCGACTAAGAATCGCTTTCCAATTAAAGCAGGACAGTTCTGTAGTTTCTTCGTCGTCTGGTTCATTGCAGTTCCTATACCAAACGATGAATACGAGACCCATTCGTCTTGCATGGTGACCGATAAGGCAATGTTCTGTAGTGAATCAACATTATATTCTACAAAATATAATTTGAATCCGTCGTCGTACGAGGGTTAGGAGGTTTGTGTCTTCCAAAGTTCAATATATCAAGCAGTTTGTTGTAGAACGTTTTTTAATAAATTTGTAAAAGTTCTGTTTCTTGTAAGACGACTCGCAATACCTTTCATTTCCTTCTATCGCCTTTGAACCCACTGGAGTTGCAGATTGTTTACTCAAAAAGTCACGTAACACATATCTGCGCTCAACCATCGACATAAACTTTTTACTTTGAAGGAAAAGTTGGTTCATATAATAAAATTGAGCGAATGAGTGATATTAATTAACACAAAACGATTGAAGGGGCAATTGAATGAAGGCGTTATGTAACAAATATTTTTTTAATTGTCTTATTGTAGAAATCAAGGGTGTTTATAAAGGGAGTTTTTCTCTGACCCGTGATTCCTCTCACATTTAAATACTGAGAAGCAATAAAAACCGCATGTATTAATTTTATATTAAAAAATTCAAAATGAAAATCTTTAAGGCTAATTTACTCGAAAAAAAAAACTTTATAAAATTTTATTTCATTAAAAAAAATATATTTTTATTATCCTAAAGAGTTTCTCATGTGTGAAAACGTATGTCGGACGGTGAAGTATATACTTTGCAGCCAAGTGCTTTGACTTGCTTAATGTGACCATTTGATGAGTTCATGAATTGGAAATAACGTACATATTACAGCTTAAAAGCTAATTGACAAATGTCACAGACATAAACATACTCTTGCATTTGATTGAATGGTTATTTGAAATTTATATTTCCACATTAACTGACAACTGGCAACTGGCAACTGGGGAATTTCCGATTAAAATATCTTATCAGCTGAAAAATTAGTTTAAAAGTAAGGAGAACACCTTTATTTATTTTATATATGAAGCAGTCTTTAATAGCGAAAGTGAAAGAAGAAAATATTTTTAAATTTATTAAATAATTGACACTTGAAAAAATATACTTATTAACAAACAAACATGCTCCCCAAGCGAATTGTGCTAACAACTACTAACTGCTAAGAAATGATAAAAATTCTAATCTAATTTTGCCAAACAACAACAATCGACCAAACACGAATTCCAACAAATTTTTCCTTAAATGATAACGTTCTGTACTGAAGTAAACAAAAGTACAAAAAAATAAAAACAAATCATGTGTGGCTTCGGAAAAGGGTTTAGCTGAGACTGACGATGTGTTTTCGAATTTGCTGATATTCTCCCAAGTGACAAAGTCAGACAAATTCACTGTACACAGCTGAGCAGCTGCTAAGTTACTTAATAGTTGTTGTTGTTGTTGCTGATTATATGCCGATTAGAATTAGTGCTTGGGCTGAGCTAACTTCGGTTGTAAAGTGTGCTTTTTTTTGCATATGCAATATGTAGGCAGGGTAATTGGAGCAAATGACTGATAAGAAAATCGGAAGATTTTTTTTTATGCTTGTGATTTAGTAGCTACTTTATGCTCTGACTATGTGTGTCAAGTAAATGCGATAAAAAAGTTAATAGTAATTTCGGAAAGCAGAAAACTTGGTCTATGTAGTATAAAGGTGCTTCTAGATAAACAAACTTCAGGTGTGCTTCGCTATATCGCATCTACATAAGTATATGACAGTTGATAATACTTTACTATCTCTCATGGCATTCCTTGTGTTTCTCGGCACCTTTGTAGGCTAGTAATTTCATCATCATTTTAACTAGCACAAGTCCCTAAGTAATTGAAGCATTTACTGCATACTACTTTTGTTATATGGATGGTAGATTTTGGGTATGAAAGTACAAGATATATGACACACTCAGAGGAAAAAAGCAATGAAATAAAAAGAGTCTCTGTACATTTCATCGCTTCTTTCCTCTAAGAGTATCATATGTATGAGATGTGAAGTGAAGTGCAGTTTTTCTCCATTCAAATGCCACTTCCTACTGTTAAATTTTTTCCTATTCAACATTTGTATCCATTTGTCAAATTGTTTTCCATCATCAAATACTCGAGTGGAAGCTATGAAAAATTTGAATTTTTGGCGCCCAACGGTCGTTTGTCTGTCACACATCAAATAGTTTGACCCATTCCATAACAGCTCAAGCATGTAAAATTGTATATCCTTTTCGCAAGCTGTTTCTTTATTGTTGATGTTAACCGAAAAAAAAAACTCACAAGAGATTCAAGCGAAGCCACCGTCCATACAAAAATCCCACGACGCCAAATCAAAGACATTTTTTTATATTCGTGCACTTTTTATTATTCAGCAGCAGAAGTAAAAAAAAATAAGCAAAAAAAAAACTGTCGTTGAAAATGTGGAAAATGTTCTGTTTGCCTTTCTTTCCTCACCGCTCTCGCTTTGGTACATGAGCCATTTATTACATTTGGGAGTTTAGGAGAGTTTCATGTTTATTTTTAGGCTGACATTTTCCGTGTAAGGCAAACGCTGGAGTTCATTGAAACACGAAGTATTTTCTTTTTACAGTTTATTTAAATTCAACCAAAAGTCATTCATGCTGCATTCTAAAGGTAATTGTCATGAGACTTGGCACAACGACTCACAGAGCTTCAACGAATTCCATGCTATTTGCGATTTGCTACTAAAAATAAACGCAAAACGAAACATATCATTTTACGTGCATATGTATGTACTTCGTGTTGAGTAAATAATAAATATTGAACGTGCTCAGAATTTGTTATTAGCTTTTTGAAATTTATTCAAAAGTTATGTCATAACTAATTGAGTGCTGAAGTGCTTCATTGTTGGGAGATATTTTTTATTTGTTTTAAATTTTATATTTTCTAAAATTAATGTGTGAGCATTTCTTAACAACTGATCTAGACGGTAGTGCAACTAATAGTGTACTTTTGACGATTGAATTAACAGCAATTACCTTTTGTGAGTTTAGTAGATGCTTTTGATAGCATTGAGTGTTACATTGAGTAAAATAATTCAAGAGAATATAAATCCTTTTAATTCTCTCTTATTGTTGATTCACAATGAATACCCTTTAAGCAGAGTAACCGGTTATAGAAGAAGGTGAATGACCGGTTTTCAGAGAAACTGCCCCGTCACAATCCGGATATGGTAAAATCCTGTAATTTTTACATGAGATTGTCATTGGAGGAGACCGACTGCATGGGAACATTTCAACCGGTTGATAAACTGTCCCATTATGCCAACGATGTCAATTGGTAACTTACAGACACACTTGGACTAGTTTAGAATCGGTTGAAGCGTCTCAATTCAGAACTAGTCCGTAAGAGATATTTATTGTGATAGAATAGGTAAAAGTACAAATGTGACAGCTTTATTTGGCTCACTTCGATCGTTCGCTAAAGGATCGTGAAACGTTCGTAAAAGGGAAATCAACTACCGAACTAGCACTCTCTACATAACTTCAGATCGGTTATCTCTTTGAACAAATCCACACTGCTCAGTTCTAAAATTATTAAACGGAAATTGACAACGTTTCGTTTTGATTTTTTCGTCAGTGTACTGATAGTACATAGTTACCCGTTTGTCTGTAGGGTATTTGTTCTTAAGCAATCGCAATATAAAAATGTTCGAGTAAAATGTTCTCCTTACGTTTTGCATAGTAACTTTTAATATCTCAAACTTTGGTTATTTTTTCAGAAGTAACTTTCTTCCATCAAAGTGTCAATACAAAGTTAGTCGAATTGCTGCTAGCATCACATCATTCATTTCTTTGTGCCAAGTTTTTATTGACGTTTGTTCACTAGTTTGTCTTAACGTTGAATAATGCCTGTGAACTCAAAACATTATTACGTGTCATTAGTTATGGCATAGATTTTGTGTTCAGATAAAGTCAAAAGAAATGGGAAGAATTTGTAATGAATGCTATTAGGAAGAAGGGTTTCGCTAAATGTTCCTAAAGTGATTTATTCCAAACAAAAAAAACCCATTCAATTTGAAAAAGTTTGCATTCACTTAATTTTATAATTTATTTGCCAGCCCAAACTTACCCCACAATATTTTCCATAATGATCCTAATTGATTTTCATGTGCATGCATTGAGCTTCTATAATTTCATTTGGTTTCAATTTCAAAAATTTCGTATTCAACTGGGGGTAGAATTGCTACTCCAACGCTTGATTGATTTCGTGTGGTTTTAAAGTTTAAAAATTTAATTTCGGAGGGCGTCATATTTCCCTCATTATAAATGAATACTTACTTTTTATAAAATAAAATGTGTGCACACTTGGAAACTATTAATAGACAGTCGGTGTAACACAAATAAATTAAGTAGCTACTTTTCATAATGAATTAGCTACTTGATGGGCTCGTGACAAAAATTTACATGTAATTTGTTGAATTTCAGTCACACCCTAATAAGCTTCAGCGACAGCAAGAACACCTTTATTAATCCACAACGAATCCGAGAACTGTGATGTAACCGCACAATTATGAAGACTGGCAACGGTGGCCCTGGATTGTTCATCGTCCTGTCGCTTGGCGGCTTTCTGTGGTTGCTTGTTTGGCTATTTTTCATTCGAAAGGGTGTTGACTCTATTTTCTATTTATTTTTTTGTTGCCCACATACCCACAATGCCCTCTCCGTCTTGCCTTGAACCCATTATGGAGGCGCTTTTAATTAGGCAAGCTGTAGGCAGCCGCGCGCGTCAAGGAGCCTCTGTGCCTCTTTGTGCCCCTTTAGAGAAATTATTTAAAAACACTTGTGTGTTGAGGCTCTACAGATGCAATGCAATTGTGGGGCTTGCCAGTTTGTTAGGCGCAAAGTGGGGGGGCAGTGAATGAGTGGTGCAAATGCTTGTTCGTGGAATTGCTGCTGACATTTGCAAAATTGCCATCAGATAATGGATTGGTTGTTGTTATGATTAAGGTGGGGTGTTTTCCTCCTATGCGACAATATCCATTTCAATCCTTTTAAGTGCACGTTTTAATTAGTACAAATCTTTACAAATCCTTTTGCAATGTACTTGTGCTATTCTGAGCCAGAGCGTTGCTCATAGCCACAGGCATTCTTAGATAGAATTATCGACTTGAAACGAGGGGTGGCGGCATGACACTTGCCACACAACTACGAAGTACAATGAATTGATCTTCGTATACAAAATGTAATAAAACTTATGCTAAACTTAAAGTCTCACGTCGAAAGTTATACAAAGAAATATTATTTCCTTCTATGAACTTGAAACTATCAACTTCTCGTGTTGCAAAATTAGTGCGGGTACCTACATTTTTTCACAAACATTTCACTTCAGTCGCTATGCAATCAAATTGCTCACTCGCTCCTTTGGGGGAAATGGCTTTTTTAATGCAATTGCTGTCATTCTGGTCTAGAATGCAATTATGGCTGTCAACTGGGGAAAATATGCAAAACACAATTTGCTGCCACGCAGTTGTGACATTTCACGCAACAAATTGGTATGATTGCTTTTTGCAGTGAACCAGAAAACTAATTATGTTGGTATTAGTTCAAATTAACAACAGGTTTGCAATGAAATTACAGTTTTTAAAATTAATAATTATTAAATGTTAATGTAGGTTAAAAATAAAATATCAAATACTGTACTTTAGTATAAATTAAAATTTGTATTATTTGACATACAATTGTCCCAGATCAACGAAAATACAAATTACTCTCAAAGGGTTTTTGATCAATAACTGAAATACTATTAGTGATGGCGTCTTAAAATTGTAGATAAAAGCCCATACAATGAATTTTGTAAAAAAAAAAACTACCGAACAAACCACTGCTGGTAAGTGTTTTGGAGGAAACTGTAAAAAAAAGCCTACAGGGCGTATGAGTGACATTTATTCTAATAAATTACAAAAAATTATTATTTACTGGAATTTTTGGACAACTTTGCCCGCGCCGAAAAAAAGAGACAGGCAGAGATAGGAACAGACTGACAGACAGATCTGGACAAATATATACAGTATTTAATATGATCAATTGAAGGGTGGTCAGTCTATTCGGTCTACATAAGTACCAAAACGGAAAAAAACGAGTTAGCTATTATGTATTCTTCTATTTGAGTAGCCCAATACTACTGTGTAAAGTAAGTAGTCCTATCTCTTCCCAAAAAAAAACCATATTAAAAATAATGCAATGCCAAGAAGGATGGACAAAGGCGGTATGTAATACAAATTTCAAAATTTACTCTTTGGCAAATGTGAAGTTGCAAGGGTGATCTTGTGACCATAATCTCACCAAATATAAGTATTCATGATAGTTTCGAGGATTCAGAAGCGACAAAGAAGACATGTCAGTCAAATGAAAAACTTTGAATCTGATTTACTCGAAATAATTTTTATTACATACCGACAGCGTTCTCATTCTACTCCTATTGGAGTATATCTACTACTCTCGCGTTGATTTTTAAATTTCTACTTCTCTACTACGGTAGTCGATTTTTCTACTCCCCTCAAGGTATTTTCTGCTAATATTGCAAGAAATCTGCTCCTCGAAATTTTATGTAACTTCATGCGATGCAAAACTACTACTTTTTCTACAAATCTAGAAATTTTACTACTCTACGCAGAAAGCCAAATCTACTATCCTGACAGACATTTTTACTACTATTGTAAAATGTCTACTGTCTATGCAAAAATATATATCTACTCCCCTTTCTTCAAATTTAAAGATTTAATTTTGTATAGAGGGTTTTTAGAGTAGTGTGATTTCGAATTTGATGTTGATGTTGAGATTTCAAAATGACAGATCCAATATGGCTTAGTAGGGCCTTGACCGACTGAAACTTTTTAGATAAATCTCCAACCGGAAATCAAGCAAAAAAAGCAAAAAACCGAAACTGTCACTTCTACTTTGTTTAATTTAACTACCAGAAAAACTTAAAGAAGTTTCATTCAACTTTCCAATAATTTGCCAACTGAGTAAAAGCAAAGCAAAGAATATTTTTTGGCCCAACTTCAACATTTCCATGATTTCTTGACCAACTTGCATTATATTTGCTTTTGATGACATTCATATTTGTTAAAGTAAGTACGTATGTTGGGCTATTGAGGTCATCCGACATTATAATCATACATAAATAAAAGTAATAACTTAAACTCGGTCTAAAGGCAACTGTCATTGCACTTGACTTACTAGAAGCTTGACCTTCAACTGAAAAGCATAGGCACATGTTGGTGTGTGTTGCGTTGTGGTGTGGGACAAAGAGAAGCTGCCGACATTGCGAAATTTGTTTTTAGCAAAAGAAAATACTTTCGGCCATGTTCTATGTGTGTACTAAGGGTGGGTTTCTTCAGTTACGATAGGTTAGTTCTGTTTATTTACGAATTGGATGATTATTTACTGACAGTAGGTAAGTAGCAGTTATACTGTATGCGAATCTATGATCCTTAAACGAAAAATGTATTTTTAAACTTTATTAATGACATCATGACAACAACAAAGAAATGCTGAAATAATATTTTTCATTCTCATTAAGTCACATTTTCTCCAATTTCCTTTTGTCATGCTCTTTCTCTACTTTAGTTTTCTTTTCCTTTACTAAGTTCTCTCTGTGTGTGTTCTCTCTTTGCAGATATGCTGCCTACTATTGGAAGGTTTCACGTGAAGGACGTCGCGTCTACATGGACTATTATTACATGGAGAATGGCAAACAGATTTATGGAGTCCCCTTGGGCGGCATTGGCGGCGGTACAATTGGTCGCGGCTTTGCCGGCGAATTCTGTCGCTTTCAGATGCGTCCCGGCATTTATGAGTACAATGTGGTGCATGCCAATCAATTTATTGTCACCATTAAGGATCCGAAGGGACATACGATTTTCCAAAGTATACTCTCGAAATGTAGGTGAGTGTGTCCTGTCATCGTCTATTGTTGGTTGACTATTCTTGACACGTCTCTGTTAGAACACACATTCGCACTCAAACAAACTCACCCCCTCCACTTTAACACTGTTAAGTCAACTGTCATATGTCGTTTGTTTGTTTATTTGTTTATTTTGCTGTCATCGTTTCTGTAACATCCTGACAAAATCCTGTCCTATGACAATCTTCATATTTCTCTTTTGTTGACAATTGTGTGTCGTGACTGTCGCCCCATTGCATGTTCTATACTTTTCGTACTTTGTTTTGTTTCTATTTTTTTTTCCACCTCATTATTTCTGTTTTTGTAAACCAGATTCGATTCTCATGTATTATTTAAATGTAATTTGAAAAAAAAAACAATTTTAAACTTGCTTATGGATTTGTTGATGTAAATTTTGCTGTGGGTGGTAGTGAGGCATTCGTGCTCTCGTGATGACTTCATTAAGGAACAGTGAATTGATTTACATTTATCGCGTGTTGTAAAACGGTAATTTATTTAGTCATGTGATTGCAAATGAAAGCTTTTAAAGTACTTATTGCGTAGACGTATTCCACAAATTAGACAAGTGATGATGGGGGAGGACACCTGCGTTTCCCCATAGATTCATTCATACGACATGATAGTGTATCATTTGTGGACTGTTTATTAAACACAACCTATTCATCAATTGAATATTCTTTCACATTTCCCTACATTTTTACAATTTCCACCCAAAAATTATGTCAAAATGTCTGCCAACATTTCGTAATGTTTACATTCACAACGAAGCCATGTTTGTACACACAAAAGCACACACACACTAACAACACAATTTGAAGACGCAATGCCATAACAAATCGCGCGCCAAATAACCGCAAATAAACACAGACACACACTCCCGAAGCCATTTAACTTTGCATGTTAGCCCAACATTTTCACGCAACGAGAAAAAAAATCAACAAACTCGCCGTACTGTGTATTGTAAACAAATATCAAATAGAAAATAACAGAAATTACTAAAAATGTAAAAACCGCCAATTGTGTTGATGTTGTTGTACGACGCCTTGTTTTGTGTGTGTCCGCTCCACCATCCGCTTCCGCTTGCACTCGTTTCAGCGACGCCATCTTCATGCAAATAAGAGCTTGTATGTGGTTTGTGTTTATGCTAAAATTTGCCAACAACAGCAAGAAGAGAACAAAAAAAATTAATACCAAATTGAAAAAATTAAAATTTTTAATTTCCTTTTCTTTCTCTTTTATTTCAAACGACAAAAACAAAAAAAAAACAAAAACAAACACACTCTCACTCTCTCATCCACACATACGCAAATGCACTATGATTTGCCTCTACGTAATCATGAACTGTTGTCAAATTGAAAAAAAAAACAACCGGAAATGCATTTGCCTCAACGAAAACAAAACCGCAAACCGAAAACCGGCTGATAAAATTTATTTTCTCTCGAAATAATTTTGAAAAAAAAAATATTGGTTTGTCTTGGAACTGTATGCCATGAACTACATTTTATTATTTATGCATTTTTGCACACATTTTATATTATTGCTTTCAAATCCCTGCCATAACTAGTCATAACACTGCGAATTCTAAATGTGATCTGCCCACTTGCAGCAGTCGCCCCAAGCAACCGTTGAGCTCTTGGCATGCCAACATCGAAGAGTCCAAGTGCTCGTACACCGGCCTCTATCCACGCTCGTGGACCGAATATGATTTGTCGATGTACGGAGTACGTCTGGTGTGCCGCCAGATTTCGCCCGTCATACCACACGAGTACAAGGACTCGAGTTTGCCGTGTGCGGTGTTCGTTTGGTCGGTGGAGAATGTCTGCCAGCAAGAGCGCAAGGTGTCCATTACGTTTACGTTTAAAAATGGTACCGGCAACAAGAAACAAGATACCGAGGGCGGTGCCGAGTCCTTGCTCATATCCGAGGGCAATGCCAAGGGTGTGGCTATACGTCAGAAAATCGGCGATATGTCGTGTACGTACAATTTGGCTTGTCGCGTTCTACCCGAAATCAGTATTACACGCTGTACGCAATTCGATCCGACCGGCAATGGCGAGCAGTTGTGGTCCGAGCTGAAAGAGCAGGGTCAGCTGAATGAGAAGGCCGTGGATGAGGCGCTCAAAAGTGAGTAATTTAGAGATTTGCTATGAGGTTAGCTGAATATTGAATAAAGTTTATAAAAGGTAACAAAATAATCGATATAATAAAAGCTCTCACAGCTTTAAAGCTTCAAGGAATACTTACTAAGTAATACAGTTTAATTGCAATCTTAATCAATTACTCCCCTAGCTAAAGATATTGGTGTGGCTGTCTGCGCACAAGTGGCCCTCAAGCCCAACACTAGTCATGACCTGGAGTTCGTTTTGGCTTGGGATATGCCCAATATAAACTTCCCCAAAAAGCTGAAGGCGCACAAACGCTACTATACAAAGTATTTCGATGATTCGGGAGAGGCGGGCCCAAAGATATGCGACTATGCTCTGAAGCACTTCAACAGCTGGGAGCGTATGATCGATGCCTGGCAACGTCCCATATTGAATGATGAGTACGAAGGGAAAGGCTTCATAAGAAAATAGAATTTAATTAAAATTTCCTAAATAATCCTTTACAGAGGCTTGCCAGACTGGTACAAAAGCGCCATATTCAATCAATTGTATTTCATTTCCGATGGCGGCACAATATGGCTGAAGTGTGATTCATCGCTGGGCAAGGACCTGGACTTCGATGATCCTAGGTGGGCGGACAAATCATACAATTCTAAAGCTTTAAATTACTTTTTTTTTTTACTAAATTGAAGGCTTGCCTATGGACGTTTTGGCTATTTGGAGGGTCACGAATACCGCATGTACAACACCTACGATGTGCATTTCTATGCCTCGCCCGCATTGGCTCACCTTTGGCCCAACTTACAGGTTGGCACGGGAAATTCTTTCACATTCCACAACTTCTGCTTTTATTAAAACTCTTTTTTCGCTCTTCTCCCTCTCCAGGTCAGTTTGCAGTATGATTTCAAAGATGCCATCGCTGCCAATCTCACTGATACCCGCAAGATGCTCTACGATGGCAAGATAATGCCACGTAAGGTTAAGAACTGTGTTCCGCACGATCTCGGCGATCCCGATGAGGAGCCCTTCACCCTCATAAATTGCTATAATATACACGATGTGAACGATTGGAAGGATTTGAATACGAAGTTCGTGCTGCAAGTGTACCGCGACTATTATGTTTTGAATGAAATTGCCCAGTCCCAGGCGGATAATGCTAGCAAGTTCAGTTCCATTGAATTCATCGACAAGGACAGTTTGTACGAAATGTATTCGCAGGACAATAAGCGCAAGAACTCAGCCGAAGAGAAGCTACAAAATCGCAAGTCAGCCTCGATGTACATCAATGAAACGAATGGCAAGGTGTACCTCATGGACGCCATTACCTATCTGAAGGCCATGTACGCTTCGTGCAAGGCTATCATGGAGCGCACGGTTGAATATGACAAGGATAATGACGGTCTCATTGAGAACACCAAAATGCCCGACCAAACGTACGACACGTGGGTGATGGAGGGTCCGAGTGCGTATTGTGCGGGTCTGTGGTTGGCTGCCTTGCAGACAATGTCAGTCATGGCCAATCTTCTGGATCAGCCGAACGATTGCTTGCGTTATCAGGATATACTGGAGAAGGGCAAACGATCGTTGGAGGAGAAGTTGTGGAATGGCAGCTACTATCGTTTCGATATGTCCAACAAGGATACGATTATGGCGGACCAGTTGTGCGGCCATTGGTATCTGAAGACGTGCGGCTTCGACTATGAGATCTATCCGAAGGAAAATGTACGCTCTGCACTCAAGCGCATCTATCAGAACAATGTGATGGGCTTCCATGAGGGCAATATTGGTGCAGCAAATGGTTTCATTGCCAATGCGGATGCCGAAAAGCCGGGACATGTGGACACATGCACGGTGCAGAGTGAAGAGGTTTGGCCGGGTGTGACATACGCCTTGGCGGCCACAATGATACAAGAGGTGAGTTGGGGCTTTTTTTTACCACAAAATAGTTTAATTAATTTAAAAAAATAATTTTTTCGCTTAGGGCATGTTCGAGGAGGCCTTCCAAACTGCGGGCGGTCTTTATAAAACGATATCGGAACGCATTGGCTTGAATTTTGAAACGCCTGAGGCTCTGTATGGCGAGAAACGTTACCGTTCGATAGGATATATGCGTCCTTTGAGTATTTGGTCCATGCAGGTGGCCTGGGAAAGGCGTAAAGCTTTAAGGGACTAAGGCGTTAGTTTTTAATTCTGTTGTTGTTGTTTTCTTCTACTAAACTAAGGGTGCAAAATAGTACAATTAACGGGAAATTTAATTGAATAATGTTTTTGTATAGTCGGGTTCAAGCTCAAGTGGAGTTTTAATCAAATTAAGACTACAATTTGCAATGCGAAACCTTCGCTCGGAACTGTGGCAAGTAAATATTTGTGTGACAACCAATGTGAATATTGACAGTTTTTCACTGGCACTTAATTTGGGTTAAACGGCACTTGAGCTTGAACCCGCCTATACAAAATCATTAATAACAAAAATGAGCTCGTTAAATATAAAATTCATTTAACTAAATATTTAAAAGAAAAAAACTATTGAAAAGCCAGCAAGTATAAATGAAAATGGCTGCTATTAAACCAAAGAAAAGAGCTTGTAACTGTAAACTTTAGAGTTTTTCCATTTTTTATGTTGGAATTTTTCAAAATGTTTGAAGCACAACAAAGTTTCGGTTTCTAGGTACTAATTACTAATGGAAATTGCAAAACAAATTATAAATCCGGAAGCTTTCATTTGAACGAGCTTAAAAAGTCAATGTAATTGAATGGTGCAAACGTTTTTATTTAGGAAATGCTTTGAAAGAAAAACTTTTAGTATTATAAGGAAAGAAAAAATTAGGTGCTGCTACCGAAAATGATAAATATTTTATTAATGTGTAATTAATGTATTAATGCAACACTGTTATTTGATGGAAATCTATTTTAAAGTAATTATCACAAAATCTATACACAAATTAGCTTAAATAAAAGCTCTTCTTAGCTCTTATAAAATTGATAAACTGTTTTTGTAAGAAATGATTTTGTGTAAACTTAACTGGACGATTGAACATTTTCACTTCAGAAGACTTTTAGCTTGAAGTGAAATGAACACACTTAAATTTAACTATTCGGTTTCATTTCTCACTGTAGCTTTACAATGAACAATGAAGATGGAAACACTCGGTTAACAGAACACTAAAATCGATTCCACTCGAATTCAAATTCACTTTAAATTTCAAAAAATTATGAAAAACGGACTGTTTTTTTTTTTTTTTAATCGTATAGAATTTTAAAGTATTTTCAGTTAAAGAACAAAATACACCTTTTGAATGCTAATATTCAACTAAATGTCGCTGATTCATCTTTCAATGAAAATGTCTACAACGATTTGAGATGGCAATTTTTTTTTGATAAAAATTCTGTGCATTTTTTAGTTATTAGTTTGTTTAATTCATTTCCTTTTAAATGTAGATTAATTTAATATAATATTATTTTTAGTATAACATATTACTCGTTCATAAATTTGTTTTAATTTTTTTATCAAAGTGTAATTATAATAAAGTTAATTTATAACTTGGAAGGAAAATATACAAATGCACAAATTAATTTAAAGCAAAAAAAAAAAGGATATTTACACTGGCAACAACTAAAATAATTCTGGGATGGGGTTAATAGTTTCTACATTTCACTTTTGAATGAAAGTGAAAAAATTACATACCATTTAATTGCATTTTGTGTGGTGAAATTAGGTTTTGTCAAATTAGGTTTTGTCAGGTGAATCATGAAAATAGAACCAACAATTTTATAGAATACCAAAAGATCACTTTCACTCGGATTCTGGAACTGGCCCACTTCCGCCCAACTTCTTGGAAGTTTTTTTTCTTTAACGTGCTCCCCACCCACACACCTTCGATTTGAGACCACTTTCGGCGAAATCCGTGCAATTTTTTGTACCTCGGGACAAAATGGGTTACTCATGGTTTGACCCACTTCCGCCCAACTTCTTGGAAGTTTTTTTTCTTTAACGTGCTCCCCACCCACACACCTTCGATTTGAGACCACTTTCGGCGAAATCCCGGTCAGACTAGGCAGATATTTTCCTAAATCAGAAAATGATTTTGAAAATATCTGAGTGTATTTGGCAAATAGTTGCCTAGTCTGACCATAAATCCGAGTTCCATTAATTTTCTTAGAGCCCACAACATTGAAAAAAATTACAACAAATTTAAATGGACAAATGTAAATCGTTGTTTTTTTAATTCTTGACATAAAAAAACTTTCTAAAAAAAATTATTTTTTTAAGTTTTAAAATTTAAAAAAATTGACAATTAAGTACATATTGGGAAGTCCTGCAAAAAAATTTTCTTTGTTCCATTGACGATTCTAGAACTAGTGCAGCCAAACGGAACTCGAATTCGTATTCGACGACCCCGATTAACCATTAAAATATTATCCTAATCCCAGAATTATTCCAAAAGTTTTAATTTGTCGAATAGTGCTATGAATTGTGCTCTTAAACGTTTAAGGAATTTATATATTTCGCAAAGTCCTTTCGGCCGTTTCAATGCATATAGCTGAACAAATGGTCTTCATTGATGTGTGTGTGTAATTACGAAACTACTTCTTCATATAAATAAATGAAACAAAATCTAAATGGCAAAAATAAAATGCATTTCCATCTGAACAAATTATGAATATATAACCAAGAGCAAGTGTGTAGTTTCAATCATTTTAATAAAGTATTGTATTTAAATGTAATGTAAACGAAAGTGTTTCACTTGGTCAGGAGTTTTTTTTTACCATTAATCCATTCCATGTGAAATTTTGAAATGAAATTGAGGGAAATTGTAATTACAAAGTCAAACTTTACTTGGATAAAGACCTACACTAATTGAATTTAAATTAAGGCTACGTTGCACTAGAACGATCATCCTTTCCGCCACCTGCCTCTTCAGACGCTTTATTGATATACTTTTGATTGCTCAGCCAAGCCTTGACGAATTTGTCGTATTCACGTTTGCTGCGGCACACAATCACCAACGATGTTGGCCTACAGCCATACGATTTGAGCTCCTCAATACGCTGTTTGGTCGTGTCAAGGCCGTGACATAAAATTCGTGGCACTTGGGCGATTTCATAGCGTGTGAAGCCCGCCTCGTCCAGCAGATAATCCAGAACTTCTTTGATCTTTTTTGGGGGAGCAAATGGAATATATTCAGGCAAGTTTCTCTTTACTGGAATAATTAAATTACCTTTGTGACACGCACTCGATTCACTTTTGGGTGCTTGGCCATTATCGCTTTGGCTCCGTCCACATCGAATTGCAGTCGCTCGGCCACATACTCAACCACGGAGGTCTTATCGCCCAGCACAGCCAACTCGTCCAAGGACAGTTTAAGCGATCTGGTATGAGAGGGAAAATAATTATAAACTTTCTGCTTTTGAGATCACCCTGTACCCTGTACCAACCGTTGTAAAATCGGCTCCGGACAACGCACCATCCAAGGCATAATTTTATCCTTTTTGGCCCGTTTGGCACGCTCCAACCGCAACTGCACGGACTTTGGTGTATAACGAAAGGCCCACAGATCCTTGAGGATATTCAGCGGTGACACGTTGTACGCTATCATGTGCTGCAAATTCATTTCGAGCATATCGAACGGCATCTCAAGTATGAACAGGCGATTGGACAGGTACTTTGTCACCACACTCGGCTGGATTAGCAGCTTTTCACTGATATAGTACACGCGATTGCCAAACGGCACAGTGGTCGTTTCGCTTTTGAGCGATGAAACCAATTTGCGCAGACGTGGCACGGTCAGGCGGAAGAAAGGCACAAAGTGATTGATGTCGCGCATGACGGGCATGGAACGTATCAGCGATAGTTTCATATCCAAGCGAGCTACAGTATGAAAAAAAGACAAACATTATTTTTAAAGTTATTCCAAACACCGCAAAACACCTTACTCTTGTCTATTGTGATTAGCCATGGGTATTCCAGGAAACTGCTCTTCGTTACCCCCTCCAGGCATAGAGCCTCCAAAGTGCTCATCAACGAACGCTCGCGATAGCTCTTTTGGACTGTCTCGTCTTTCATGACTCGCTTCACATCTTCGGTCGTCAGGCGAAAACGTGTGGACAGGGCTTCTACGAGAGCATAGCTAGACATGCGATTCTCCCGCTCCACACGATACGGCACAATATATTCACTGTCACTCTCGTTGGCGGCAGTAGGTTCCACGGAGGAGGAGGAAGCCCCATCCACTGTGGCCGCCGTCGATGAATGATCGACATGAAAAAGCGTTCGCTGGAGTACTCGATTTATTGGCAGCAGAGTGTTTTTTGTGGCCGGTTGCAATGTCAGGACGTGATGAAAACTTCGCACCAAGTGGCGCAACATTTTGTTTATATTATTCTAGTATTTTTATTTATTCTTATTCAATACAAACGATTATTATAGAATGGTTGCAAATTTCCATTTCCAGCTGATTTCTTTTTTTATCGAAGCGACACATTCACAATAGTCCAATAAATGCAAAACAGCTGATTGTCTGAACCCAATTTTTTCAAATTTTGCCTGATTTGAAATTTTGGGTTTTTTAGATTTAAATTTTAATGAAAATGCATTTTTGTATAAATAATAAACGGTAAAACCAGTGAACACTTTCCAATACCGTTTGTTTTGGTAGTTGATTTCAAGCAATTGCCAATCCAAAATATGTATTGGGTACCAATATCAAACTTTTGCATCACTAATGTCAATAACTGCAGAAATCAGCTGTTTGTCAAATTTACCAAACGACAATTCGAAAATTGTATTTGCGCCTTTGGAGCAAACATGCCATCGTTTTACAATTAAATGTAAGTTTAATAAAAAATGTTTTCCTAAATTGGGAACAAGTGAAGCGTTTAAGCCACGCCCCGATGGTGGTTTAGCGCCGCAGGCAAAAATTTTTAATTTAAGAGAGATGTGTTGTAGGGTATTCGTACTTGTTTCAGTGTTCCAGCATTACTACAACAACAACCATAACAACAACAACATTACAACAACATTAGAATAACAACATTACAACAACAGTCAGCAGTTGTGCTAAATAATATTGGAACATCAACATTACAACAACAACAGTCAACAGCTGTACTAAATAATGTTGGATCATCAACATTACAATAAGCATTTATGTTTTGTATTGTTTGATGGTGAACACACCTTTCAAAATGACACCATCACAAAAGTCAGTGAAGAAAAAATCAAAAATCAAAATAGTGCGCATTTCGTATGGGAAAATTCGAAACTTTAAAATTAAATATCTCGGAAACTAGACGTTTGCGCACCAAAATTTTTGCAGATTCGGTCTTAGGAGGCCAAATACTACTCGTAAAAAAAAAACAAGAAAATCGGGGCGTGGCTTAAACGCTTCACTTAAGCCGATATCTCACAACAAATCTCACATTAAAATTATCACAAAAATCTGGCAACAGTGAGTGTGCTGGTTGTACGAACTAAGAATCATTCTTGGTACGAACCAAGTTTTGATCGCGAACGAATCTTCAATCATTAACGTGAGAAACTGTAAGTACAATCTTCTGGCAACTCTAATATATTTAAACCAACAAACACGTCAATAACAGCTGATAGTATTTTTTCATTGGGCGTACAAAATCATTTCATTTTTGTACACAATAGCCGAATTTTTTGAGTTTATTCCGAATTTAACAAGAAATACTGCAGTAAAAATGCTTGTGCTCGTGCTTGGTGACTTACACATTCCGCACCGATGCAGCAACCTGCCAGCGAAATTCAAAAAACTTCTCGTTCCTGGTCGCATTCATCACATCCTGTGCAGCGGAAATCTGTGCACCAAGGAGTCGTACGACTATCTAAAAACGCTTTCCAACGACGTCCACATTGTGCGCGGCGATTTCGACGAGAATCTGAGCTATCCCGAGCAGAAGGTCGTGACAGTGGGTCAATTTCGCATCGGTCTATGCCATGGTCATCAGGTGGTGCCGCGAGGTGACCCCGAAGCTTTGGCGCTCATACAGCGGCAATTGGACGTGGATATACTCATCTCGGGGCACACCTACAAATTTGAAGCCTACGAACACGGCAACAAGTTCTATATCAATCCCGGCTCTGCCACGGGCGCTTTCAATCCGTTGGACACGAACGTTATACCATCATTTGTGCTTATGGTTAGTTGCGAAGGAGTTGACATTTTGAAATTACTTTCACTTTATATCATTTCTAGGACATTCAAAGCTCCACTGTGGTAACGTATGTTTACCAGCTATTGGGCGACGAGGTCAAAGTAGAGCGCATCGAGTACAAGAAGATTTAATTGAAGAAGAAGTCGTCGTGGAAGAGGAAATAAAATGGACTCGCATTGCAAATATAAATAAATATTATTAAAATTTATACTTTCTCGGATTTGTATAATTTAGAGTTTTCAAGTTGAAATTTTATCATTTTATTTTTGGTAAGCGCATAAGTATTTCAAATGGTTTTATTCGAAAAAAAATTAATAAAAATTAGTCATTCCAAACTAAAAGAGTATTTGTCACATTGTATCACAGACATCACATGGATTCACAGACAAAATTTCATCAAAATCAAATTTTATTTTCAAATATCAATCCGGTTTTCAAATGCGAGAGAAAATTTAATTTAAAAAAAAAAGTTATTTAAATTTTTATTGAGGGAAGTTATTGCAAAGAAGAAAATAAAATAACAGCAGTTCAATAGGACTTTTAAAACAACGAAAGAGAAATAACAAAATCCAGTCCCATGAGAAAAATTCCGATTAACTAGAGAGAAAAGGATAAAATGTGATTTAACTAGTTTTTCTTTCTGGTTGCTAAAAATATATACCTGGCAACATTGCACCAAAATTTGGGTTTGTAATGCTGCCAGTGACATTTTGGGGAACGGTGTTGTAATGGAACACAATTTTTATTCGATGTTCTAATTGTAATTTTTCGTAAAAAATATCGTAAAATACAAATTGACAAAAAAACTGAGGGAAATGGGTGATCAATTTTCGGAAGTGAGTATAAATCAATTACGGCGTGTGAATTTAGTAAAAGAAAAATGCAATTTTTACCATCGAAGGGACAACAGCGCTGTTTGCCTGGCGGCGGTGTCGGCGTGGGTCCGCCTTTAATGCAGGTGGTTCCCCCACCGCCAATCATGCAAAATCCACCTATTGGATTTCCTCCAGGAATGGCCGGGGGCCATCAACAAATTCCACCGCCCCAGCAGTGGAATCTACCGCCGCCGCCACAACACTTGGTGGAGTCTCAAGCGGCGGCGAACAATTCAAACGAACAAGTCAATAAACCAATGCCGTTGATGGCAATGCGACTGGAGAAGCCCGATTCACTGGACGAGGATTCGAACACGGCAAACGGCGGCGAAAATGCCGAAGACGACAGTTCCGATGACAACGATTCAACGTCACAGAAGAAGCCCACAGAGGTGGTGCTGCCAAAAGCTCTAGAAGATGTGCTGGCCTTGAAGGACCAACGTGCCGCGGAGTTTGATGTGAATACGGATGATTTCACATCCGAAATGGTGGCCGGGAACATTTCCAGCGGGGTAATTGGCAATGATTACGCTGATGCCGAAGACTCGGACGACGATCCCGAGACGATGATGAATGGCGGAGCGACTGGAAAGTCGGAAAAGCAAAGTAAAGCAGAGAAGAACAAAAAGAAGAAGCGCCGCAAGAAGCAGAATCGCAAAATACGCCAGCAGCGCGAGCAGGAGCGTCAGCTGGGCAGCGGTGATAACGTGGAGGCCGAAACAACAGAGGCGGCCGCAGAGGATGAAGAGAAAAAAGTCAATGAAAAGGCTGAGGAAGAGGAGAAGTCAAAGCATAAGTCGAGGGGACGCAAGCGAGACTCGCACAAAAGCGACAAGGACAAGATACCGGAAGTGGACGAGAACGTGACCATTGAGTGAGTGGACAGCTTTTGGAAATCTCCTGGGAATTTTACCAGTTTTGTTTTTTTCTGCAGATATGTGCCCGAGAAGATCACAATTGCCGATTTGGCTCCGATGTACCGTCAATTTTACCGCGTATTTGAAATATTCAAATTGGAGAACAAACCCAAAATTTCCGAGAAGGATAAGATGGCCTCTGAGGGGGAAACCAACCATGCGCCGAAGAAGCCCAGCGACAAATTGCAGGACGATGACGACGATGAGTTGGAGGAGGTCCATTGTGATGCATTTCCCTTTTGAATGTGAAAACTAAATTTTTCTTCCACTTACAGGATCTCATCGAGGACAAGGAGAAACTTTCCAAGCGCAAGCTGAAGAAGCTGACACGTCTCAGCGTGGCCGAGCTGAAGCAACTGGTCTCGCGACCCGACGTTGTCGAAATGCACGATGTAACGGCGCGCGATCCCAAACTGCTCGTGCAGTTGAAGGCCTACCGCAACACGGTGCAAGTGCCGCGTCACTGGTGCTTCAAGCGCAAATACTTGCAAGGCAAGCGCGGCATCGAGAAGCCTCCGTTCGATCTGCCCGCCTTCATCAAGAAGACGGGCATCATGGAAATGCGCGAGTCCCTGCAGGAGAAGGACGACGCCAAGTCGCTCAAGTCAAAGATGCGCGAACGCGTCCGCCCCAAAATGGGCAAAATCGACATTGACTACCAGAAGCTGCACGACGCCTTCTTCAAGTGGCAGACGAAGCCACGCATGACCATTCACGGCGATCTCTACTACGAGGGCAAGGAGTTCGAGACGCGACTGAAGGAGAAGAAGCCCGGCGACTTGTCCGAGGAGCTGCGCATTGCGTTGGGCATGCCAGTGGGCCCGAATTCACACAAAATTCCGCCACCCTGGTTGATTGCCCAGCAACGTTATGGGCCACCGCCCTCGTATCCGAACTTGAAGATTCCAGGTCTGAATGCTCCCATCCCGGAGGGCACTTCGTTCGGCTACCATGCCGGCGGCTGGGGTAAGCCGCCTGTGGACGAGAATGGCAAGCCGCTGTATGGCGACGTTTTCGGCACTAACCTCATGGACCTGGACGTAGGCTCGGCACTTTTGTCCTCCAGCAATTCCATTTCATTTCAATTCTTCTTTCCTTACAGAATGGCATCGATGAAGGCGACATCGAACGCAATCAGTGGGGCGAATTGGAATCCGAATCTGAGGAATCGTCCGAGGAAGAAGAAGAGGAGGGCGAGGATATGACGAACCAAGTGGACGAAAGTGGCTTGGTTACGCCCGCCGAGGGACTAGTGACGCCCTCTGGCCTGACCAGTGTAACCGCCGGCATGGAGACGCCCGAAAATATCGAACTGCGCAAGAAGAAAATCGAAGCTGAGATGGAAGAGTAAGTCCACTCCACTCCGTTTTCCATTTGGAGCGTAATTATCAAAATGCATTTACCGTTTCAGCAACGAGACGCCCGTTCTGTACCAAGTGCTGCCCGAAAAGCGTTCCGATCGTGTGGGCGCATCCATGATGGGCTCGACGCACGTCTACGACATAAGCGGCGTCAATAAGCAAACAACCACCTCGACGCGCACGGCTGTGGCCACCGATCGCGAGGGCACCGTCGAGCTGGCTCTGGATCCGTCCGAACTGGATCTGGACAACGAGGCGATGGCGCAACGCTACGAACAGCAAATGCGCGAACAGCAGAACCACTTGCAGAAGGAAGATCTGTCCGACATGTTGGCCGAACATGTGGCACGCCAAAAGTCGAAGCGCAAGCGCCAGCAAGCCGACCCGGCCAAGGCTACCAAGAAGTATAAGGAGTTCAAATTCTAGATCCGCACTAAAGGCGCTTAAAGTTTAGTTTTAAAATATTTTTTAAATGATTTTTGATTCTATGTAAATGATTCAAAGATGCTCGTAGCAAAATCCATTTTATTCGCAAAAAAAAAACATATAACAAATAAAGTTGCTGCGCGTTACAATAAAGTCGAATGGCATTTCCTCAAATATTTCATGGTCATGGTCAATGATTGTTGTGGGGGCTAGAAAAAGTGGCTGCATCGGTTTAGCCATGTCCGTCTGTCAGCACAATAGCGGTCGCAGTTTTGGAGACATCGACTTGGAGAAAAATTACAGGGGGACTCTAATACAGAACGGCAAAAAACTAGAGGGTGGAAATATCACGCCTTCGATAGGAATTCAATAAGAAACAAATGAAATTTCTAAAAACAAAATACCTGGAGGTTCCTAGTGCCCACCGACATTTTCTCCCGACCCAATTTCAAACGAGTTTCAATCAAAATTCGTAATTAGTTTATTTCTTGTAAGGAGATCGAAACAGATTCGTTTACTTACATTTCTCTTCACAGAAGGGTGTGGAATAGACCTTCCATTTGGGTAATTTATTTGCTGCGAGTAAATGGTGGAAATAGTTTATGTTTTTTGTGGTATTTTAATTGTAATCATTCTAAGTCGACATGTTGCTTGTGGTAAATGCCAACACGTTACTTGGCAATACACTCTAAATTAAAATAATTAAAATTATTAATAGCAATTAAGAATACAAATTAAGCAATCCATACGAACGCGGGCACTCGAACACGCGTTGATTCAATTCATCGGTTGTGGGTAGGGTAGGGCGGGGGCGGTAGGGCAGAGAAAATAAAACTAGAGCAGCAGCAGCAGGACTCCAAAGTATATCCACAATTGTACACAAATGATGACTTTTTGCGAAGAGAGTGTGGGTGTGTGTGTGTGTGTGTGTGCGAGTGGTTGTTGTGGCTGGGCGGCGCTTCAGCTGCTTTAGTATTTATTATAAATTGCATTGTGTCGGCGGTCTTTGCCTTCGGTGGCGGGTATGCGCCTTCGTCATTCCTCCATTTGCTCATTGAGCTGAGCGAGCAGAGCAGCGCGCTTCGATTCCAATTCACTTTCGCTGAGCGCCTGTTCGTCACCGCCGTTGCGTGAGCTGGCGGCCGACTGGCCAATGTCTGAGGCGTTGCTGCCGGCCGCACTGAGCGGTGTGTCCGAACGGTGCGGATGGTGATGGTGCTTGCGTAACGACGACGACGACGACGACAGCTCTTTGTCCTTTTTGTTTTTCTTGTCCTTCTTCTTTTTCTTGGCGGCCGTCAAAGGTGCCAGTGCTGCTACGGCTTCGTCCGCTTGTACGGGTGGTGGGGAGCCAGCGGGCGAGATACCGCGATCCGATTCACAGGACGACTAAGGGGAGAGAGAGAGAGAGAGAGAGAGGAAAGGAGCATAATTTAGGCATTCAAATTGGTAGACTGGACAATATCCCCTACATCACGTGAAGATTTCTTATTCTTTCGCTTCTTCTTTTTCTTCGACACACGCTCGCTGTCAACGCTGCCACTTGAACTAATGGAACGCTGGGAGAGCGGAGAAAATGTTAAAATTAAGTTTATTTTTTTACACAATTTCCATTTCTTTTCGCTTACCGATCTCGATCTGGACTTTTTCTTTTTCATTTTATCGTGGTCCAGTTCCGAGTGTTCGTTTTCAATGTCCTGAAAAGAATTTAAAATTTTGTTGAATGGAATTTGGAGTATTTTTTAAGGGAGTTTTTCTTTGCCTAACCGATTTCGAACTGGAACGCGCTCGCTTCTTGTGCTTCTTGTTCTTCTTCGATTTGCGTGAGCGCGAGTGGTGATGGCTGCACGCATCTTCGCTCTCCTTGATGAAGTCTTCCCAAATCTTCTTGACGCCGATTTCCTTTTCGTAAATGCCGAACGAGTCCAAGTGCTCGACCAGTTTCTTGGCCACCTCGTACGGTTCGTGGACAGAGACGCTCGCCTCCAGCCACTCGGATTTGATTTCGTTTTCCAATTTGCGCAAGCGTCGCGTCTCTTCCTTGAGGCGCTCCTTTTCGACGGCTTCCGCCTTCTCGAGCAGGGCGTTGTACGTCAACTTGACATTGCCGGCATCCAGATTGGCCGAACGCTTGTCCTCGCACACCACCGTGGCGAAATCCTCGAACGTGGTGTGGGCCTGCACGGTGAACTGCTTCTCCTTCAGTATTTCGCGTATGATTTTCTTTTCGTCATGGAAACGCGCCTTCAGATCCTCCACATAGAACTTGAACAGGTCGAGGGGCGTGGAGCCGGGCTGGCCCAGCATGGCCGAAAACCGTAGATCTGCCGAGATTATCGGGTACAGCTCCACCCACAGCGACATGGAGGTGAGCTTGCCCTCCTCGTGGAGCGAATCGAGCAGCGTGAGGAAGGCATCGCGATTCTTGCGTTGCTGCCGCTTGACACGCTTCTTTTCGCGCTCGCGTTCCTCCTCCTCCTCCTTCTCGAGGGTGCGTATGTGCTCTTCGAAGACGATGAGAGCGTCCTCTTTGTCCATGCCCAGGAGGTTGACGTCGTTCTTGAAGGCGGCATTCTCCAGCAGCATGACCTGCGCCTCCGACCAGGTGCTGGCAAATGTGATCGTGGTCATGGACTCGAGCAGCTCGCCCAGCACCTTCATGTTGCGCTTTTTGAGTACGCGCGCCTCCTCCTTCTCGCGCTTGGCCAGATTGAAGATGCAGTCTTCGTAGATGTCGCGTCGGTCTTGCTCCGGCACGCCCGTCCAGATCTTGATTCCCGTGAACACCTCGTCGCACTTGTAGTACTTCAGTTGCGAATTCATTTTCTCCGAGGACATGAGGAAGCGCTCGAGGTCCTCCTTGGCCTTTTTGGCCCGCAGACGCGACTCTTCGCGTTCGTCTTTGAGCTTTTGCGTCTTGTATGCGTTGAAGGTTTGCTTCTTTTCGTTGAGGTTCTTGAAGGAGCTGTAGCGTGCGTCCTTCGATATGATTTTCACGCACTGATCCCAGTTGGCATTGGAGGGGACATTCTTGTCGCGCAGCAGATCTTTGAAGGCTTCGATGGCCTCTTTTTTATCTTTGAAAACTAGTTTCGGTTCCTCCATGACGGAGTCTCTTTTATCTGAGGGGGCAAGAGGGGAAGAATGCACGTCAAGTTATGTTACGAAATTTGTGCACGTCTCTACTTACTCTCTTTTTCGTCCCGATGAGAATGCGGAATTTCGATTGAAGCCAGTGTCGCGGCCATGGCTTGATCCAAGGCAGAGGAAGAATTTTCATTACTGCCCGGAGTCATGGGGGAATGGATGTCAGGTGTAGAAATTTTCACCACAGCTGGCAGCGAAGCAGGCATCAAGCTGGCCAAGGCAGCAGGCGGCACAATACCAACTAAACTGGACGATGTCATTGCTGCAACAGCCTTGGCAGCGGCAGCCGCCCTAGCAATACAAAAATGCAATTAGAATATTTTTGAATTCAAATGGAAATGCACCACTCACTCTTCCGCCTTCACTTTCGACTGCATTTCGACAAACTCTGCCGGTGGCTCCCACCGCGACTCTTTCGTGTTAACGTTGTGGTAGTACACTTTACCGGCATCTGAACGATACTCCTTCCATGGACACTGATGGGTCAGTCTTTCGGCCGGCGTCATCAGGGCCTCTGGCTTCTCCCAGGAGCTCTGTTTCGTGTTGTTGTTGTAGTAGTACGGCCGTCCGTCTGGTGCTTTGTGTTCGGTCCACTCGGAGTTGGAGGGTGGTCCGCCGAATGCTGCCGCCAATTCCGGTGGTGGTGGTGCACCGAAGCCGGGTGGCGGTATATTGAATTGGGGCACAATGGCCGGTGGGAAACCCATGCCAGCCATGGGAGGCGGTATTGTGGCGGTTGCTACCGGAGGAACATTCATGTCGCTTCAGTATTCAGTACATAACCTCCAACGACACACAAATATCTTTTTTTTGTTGCTGCTTCCCTTTTTTCGTTTTCCCGCAAGCACCGATAGCCGATAGTGAAGTTGTTGTGGTATTATAGAACGAGCGATGTTCACTTTGGTACGTGTTGTTTCGACACCTTTCTGATTAGTTTACGAAATATATACAAATTTTACATTTTTTGTTAAATTAAAGCACGAAAATAAGAATTTGTTCGTGTTTGGCCACGGACGGTCTTCAAAGTTGACGAGTTCGAGTTGACGCTAGTGTTTCCAGGCCGAATGAAATTGCCGGCGGCGGCAGACAAGTACATTTTTGTCGGCGGCTAAACGGCTTGAACGCTTGCAATCGCCCAGCCAGAAATCGATTTCATCAAGGTGTATTTGGATCACACGAACTATAGTTCGCTATAGCGAACAAAATGTTGTTCATTCGGTTGGTGTAAACGCCCGGTTTGCGATCTTGGCTTCGAGATCATTGGCTCGTTCTAAATGTTCAGGCAGATTAAACGCTTGTGAGAACGGAATATTCTTTGTGATAAGACTTCGCAACTAAAGTTGCGTTCGTTCGTGCGATCTAAATGCACCTTCTATGAATTAGCGGTATGAACTCACGCACACCAAGATTTTGAAAATCCCTATAGGTGTTTGACATTTGGTAATTTGACCATTCTGTCCAGTATCGAATACAAAGTATTACATGAGTACTTTTCGACCCATCACTAGTGATTAGAATAAAATAAAATACAATAGAGTGAACCGACCGAAATTATGCATAAGTAGAAGTTCCTCCAGACATTCCAACGACGAAATGTTCTACAGGAGGTTTTTTAACTTCCTGCGTTTTCGAATCTTATTTCTGGGACTCCTGCTGCTGTCTATATTGGGTCTGCTACTGAACTACCGTATATCAGGAGATATTCGATACTGTTTCACATATCCACAAGAGTCGGCTGCAGCGGATGACGGTGTTGGCCGCAGTGGTCCACAACTCCTGGAGGATGTATTGCTGGCGGAAAACAAGCCCACACCTGGACGCAGCATTTTCTTTCACGAGACGAGCTGCCGTCAGCCACCGCGCACCGGAGTAGATTCCGTTTTTGGCACTTCGTTCAATGTCAAACAAGCCGCCTCGGCCAGCCTGGTGCAACTCAATGCGCGGCAGGCCTGCGCCATCGAATCGGCCGCTCTGCATAATCCGAATTTCAGCGTGTTTGTACTCTTCGCCAGCCCGGCCTATCGGGACAATGAAACCGCCCAGCCTTTACTCGAGGCTTTATTTCAATATTCCAACATTCACTTTCGGAACCTAAATTTGTGGACCTATGCGGCAAACACACCCATTTACGACTGGCTCAAGGATGGCGAACTATTCAAGTCGCAGTAAGATTAACGAAGTTCTTCGAAGCCTTTAAAGAGCGTTTCCTCAATTTCCTCTGATCTCTTTCAGTTACGTGTCCTCTCACATTTCGGACTTTCTGCGATACTTGACTCTGTGGCGCTGGGGTGGTATTTACCTGGACATGGACGTCTTAGTGCTGCGTAGTATGGAGGAAATGCCACCCAACTACACAGGCGCCGAATCGGGCACGCACTTGGCGGCGGGTGTCATGAATTTCGCGCCCAAAGGTTTCGGCCATGAAGTGGCCGAGAAGTGTCTGCGCGACTTTCAGCGCAAATTCGATGGCGACGATTGGGGCAACAATGGGCCGGGAGTGATCACGCGGGTTATGCAGGAAGTCTGCGGCACAAACAACATAGCTCTGATGGCAGACCGGAAGCGTTGTATGGGCTTTCAGGTGTTTGAGCGCGATGCTTTCTATGCGATTCCCTGGGTGGAGTGGTATCACTTCTTCGAGGCACAATACCTTGAACAGACGCTGGCTCGCACGCATAGCTCCTACTTGGTTCATGTGTGGAATAAACACTCGAAGCAGCGCCGCTTCAAGGTGGGCTCCAATGGGGCCTACGGAAAGCTGGCGGAACAACACTGCCCGAAGGTCTACGCGGCGTCGGGAGAGTACTTCTGAAGCGCCATAGCAAATTGAGTGATCAAACTTGTACGAAGAATCTCGTTAATGAATCTATTTTGTTAAGCATTTGTTAAGTTAGTGTGTAGGACGTGGCTACGGCCATGAAATTTACAACAAAGGGGAAAGGATCGACATTTCCCAAATTAGTATTTATTTGTTTGTGAAACTTAAGATTATAAACAAAAATTCCACTCGAAAAATCTCCATGAATTTTACACAATCCCAGTTCTGATTACAAAATACTGTGTAGCATTGTTGTATAGTACATACCAAAGCCCCATCTCGTTTATATAGAATCACTTTTGTATGCAATATTTTTTGTACCTTGAATACGCCTAGTTTAGTAGCTGAAATCCCAGGACACTCTGCGCACACAGTTCGAATTTCGGTTTGTAGTTGGCGAGTGTATTGTAGTTTGTAAGTTGAAACCAAATAGAAAACGTTTATAGCTAAATGGAGCACTCGCGACTCGCGTCACTCGGTGTATGTAAAATGAATTGAAAATAATCTTAAGATGAAAAAGTTGAGGAATCGAAAAATATATTTTCTAAGTATGTTGAAAGAGAAACTGAAATAAAAACCGATTTTTGTTCATTAATTGGAAAAATGTTTCATTAATCAAATTATATCAGTGGAGGACATTGACATTGCGTGGTACCGAAATGTAGACCCTCTAATTTGAAATGGTTGCTTTAAATTGAATAAAACTCAAATGGTTTCGGTAGTATGTATATATGTATGTATATTTTAATTGATTTGTAATACATAGTATAACGGTAAATAAGTTATATTTTTTTTCCAAAAACTATACAAAAATTACAGAATTTTAAAAATACACACAAGTTTATTTTTTAAATTAAATTGTTCAAGTACAAGGCGGCGTCAGATGGTTGCAGGTTGCAGTTTCAGAGGTAGAAATATTTTATAAACAAAATTATGGGAAACTATCATCTATTTACAGTTAAAAAAGATGCATACAATTGTATTGTAATGCATATGATGTATGTATATTAAATTAACGTAATCTTAAAGAATATATTTAAAAAAAGTAATAGCCGAATTGTTGCAGTGGTTGAATTACTTATTCGCAGCCGCAGCTGGCTTCAGCGGTGTCGATTCATTCTGGTCAGCACGCTCTGTATCGTTTTTGTCCGCCACCTTATTCCATGACTGCTCTTCGCCTGAACTAAAGATGTTAAAGACCAAGAACTCGATGGCGAAAAGCACAATGGTGACGAAAAAGATGATTCGCCAGGCGCCAATATTTTGCTTAGGAGTGGAAGATAGATCGAATTAGTTTTGTCTGTTTGGGGTAAAGTTTCGTTTGCACTTACATTTCCTTTTGTAATAAAGCCCACAAACAGAGGCACAATAATGCCGGGCAAAGTGGCAACGGTATTGGTGATTGCGACCAATGTACCCGCATAATTCGGTGCAATATCAATGTGATTGGACAAGAATCCGGAGAACATGCCGCCCATGCCAATTATACCAATACTCATTATGATAACTGCGGCGTTGTGCTTGCAGCCAATGTAGCAGAGAATCAGCAGGCAGCTGCCCGGAACAATGGTCGCAATGCTGGTAGCTGTTTTCCGCGCAACGGTCGTTGAAATTTTCTCTGCAAGATTTGGTTTTGAAATTGAATGAAAGCTCGGGTGTTTTGGTAATAATTTGCACTTACGCTTCGCCTTCAGGGTGTCTAGGAGTTTGCCCAAACAAATACTGAATATCAACATGGGGAAGTAGGGCAGAGCGCTGACCACGGCATTGCTGGATACATTAAACTGGAGAACCTGCTTCATGTAAAATGGAATTTCGATGAGGAACATGTACCAGCCCCAATTATTGCAGCAGTGAGCAATCAGAATGGCCCAAAATGGCACCGAAGTCAAGACCTTCTTCCAAGGCACCGGCGGATGTTCTTCCTTAACAGCAGCACCTTCCACTTGCGATGTCCCCAATTGCGAAGTGATCATCTCACGTTCGGCAGCACTAATGAAACGCTGCTTATTGGGATTATCCTGGGCGAGTATGGTCCACAAAATCATCCAGAGACAACTCAAGCCGCCCATAACATAGAACACAGACTCCCATCCATAGGCTCCGGATAGCATGCCAGCCATTAATATGGACATTGCTGTACCAAATGACGTGCCCACATAGATGATGGTCGACATCACGGAACGTTCATTGGGCGGCGACCAGGCAGCTATCATGCAATGCATGGCTGGAAAGGTGGCTCCCCCACCAATGCCTTCGAGTACACGCATCGCAATTAGGCCGGCATAGTGAACCTTGGTCATCAGCGGTGTGAGAAGAGTGCAAATAACATTGATGCCCACGGAGAACAACATCACCCATTTGGCGGAGAAGTTCTCGGCAACGCGTGCCGAGGGAATTTGAGAGACCAGGTAGCCCCAGAAATAGCAACTCAATAGGGTTCCCTGTAGCGGCTCACTCCAATCGAAAGGCCCGTCCTATGGTGAAGAAAAAGCATTAAATACCAAAGAAGAATTGAACGCTTCTAATTTGTATCAAATTATGGAGATAAGTCTACAAATGGCTTAATTAGCGAGTAAATAGAAACCCGTATACAAATTCGAAGCCATTCAACTCGAGTCTGAGTCAATTGATATGCTCTACAGCGGGAACGTGTCGGCAATTTAACTTAAATAGTTTGAGGAGAAACACTCCAATAAACCAATTAACGCATACGAAATTCAAGTGCATGTTGAAATGATCACTCACCTCTGCTTTAGCTGTTCCATTACTGTCGCGACTTAGACACACTTCATCCTGTGATCCAGTAGAGTTTTCTGAAGCTCCGTGACTGCTGTGACCAACGGCCGTGTGATTTACCATGGCCACCATAGTCACGCTGAGATTCACTTTTAGACCATAGATAATGGCCATGCCAATAGAGCCGAGCAGTGCGAGGACATATCGTGCCGGTACACAATCTGTTCAAATAAAAAAAAAACATATCAATATTTTCTCTACAGGTTAAAAGTATCTTATTAAAAGGGTTGTTCTATTACCAAAGGTAAGACTGTCTCGATAGTCCTTCAATTTGAGCATTCTGCTTTAATCATAAATCTCAATTTAAATTATTCTTTGTAGCCAAGCTAATGTTCAAATTTAGAAAATTACCAAAAATAAAATTCATAAATATAGTCTACCTTAAATATTCGGACACGTTTTACGCACGAGTCGCATAAATTTTAAGCATATGTATGTATTTACTTAACTATAAACAAGAACTAAACAATCTCAAGCTAGTGGAATATCATATTCGGTCATGCTGGACTCTCAGACACCCTACCTTGTAGAAGAATTTTATATTTATATACTATTTGTACCGACATATGCTTGGAAATACAAGGGATTGCATGAATCCAATAGTTCACATTTTCAAACCCTTTGGAATATTTACTGAATTTATTGATTTCAATACTGATTAGATAGTACAGAGTGTTTATTAGAATTTAATTAAAGTTTGCAAATAACTACAGAATTAAATCGAAATACTGGAACAAGGTATCACCACCGTTTCGGTTAAAAGTAGCGCACATTTGTTAGCGCATATTTGTGTTTGCTGTCTTTCACAAAATCAAATATTAACATAATTCATTTACGACATGGTTCATATTAAAGATTCCATATTTCGAGAAATCTTGAGAATTCTATTCAATTGTAGCGCGTCCACTAAACGTGTGTGTGCGACTTCTAAATGACCTTGTTCCAAAAATTTGGCAAGATTCCATAGATTTCAAACTGGACCGTATGCGTTTTGTGTTTGGTTTATGTCTAGCGAAGAATTTTGCTAACTACTTGACTAATAAAGGATACGAAACTCATTCAATGACCTTTTATCACAAGTTAAGGTCAAGAGGGGGGAGGCTAGCGGCTTGCTTAAATTGGGTTAAAGAAGGTGACATTGACAAGGCCGTGATAACATTGGCCGTTCATAGGACGGCCAAGTTCAGGAGCACTGCACTTAAACACTTGTTGAAAATATTTTTGAAATAGTTCACAAAAGTTCACTTCAATTGCGTTTTTACTTACTGCCCAAAATGCTGCCACGCGCTGGTACCTCCTTAGCCATATTGTCGCTTTCAATGTGTTAAACAGGGAATTTTCACAAATTTTTCATTTATTCAATTTGAATAAATTTTGTTAAACCTTAAGTATCCCGCTGATACCAAAATCACTTCTATTTTCTTTTAATTGATTTATTTACACTCAAATCCTTGCAGCAACTTCTAACAATACGGCGATTGATAATACACACATACAGGATTCCTGCGACGCTCACACTTTTTCTGTTCCACGACGCTATGCCTACGAACGTTGTACGCCAACTGAGTTTCCTCTCTGGAACATGCTTTGGTTTTTGTTGTGTATCTGCAAGATACAATTTTACGAAAGCAATTCCCAGATACTTTCGGTGGCAGCAGCGACGTAAATACTGGCAGAACATCGCAGCAACGACACAACACAACGTATTTCGTGCGTGCGTGAGCGACCAAGCATTTCATTACACCGAAAAAGAATCCAACACAAAATGTTGTGAAGTAAATTTCTTAACGAAAATTTCATTCGCAATTTACATATAAACCTTAACCATTTGGTTTGTCTCTATTGGCTATAAACATGGACACATACTTTCCGCCAAATATATTTTGAAGAGAAATGTCTACTTTTATGTGATTTTCTCTCAGTGTGTACCACGAGTTTTTCGCTTGTGTTTCTGTTCACCATTACTAATGACGTCGTTGCTTATATTCACCTAATTCGATTCCTTCTGTTCCTTGTATTACTTTGTGCAGTTGGCAGCTCTCATATTTATTCAAATAATTTAGGTTAGTGTTTTTTTAAAAACTTGCCGGTTTTACATTGTAACCCGGAAGCAATAGCCAGCTTTCCTTTTAAGCATTTTTTGTGGAATATTTTGTTTTTGTTTGGATTATGTGTGCTTTCTTTTTTGTGATTATTCATTAGAACTGTACTTTTCATAATACTGACAATGTTGGTATTGTAAAATTTTATTTAAATTGTGTCGTCTGTCATAACGGCTGAACGTCTGCATGTGTTTGCGGCTTTGGTGGTTAACTGCATTAGAAAATGTATATTCGCCCTATTGCAGCATATATGCAGTTACACTAACAACATCTATAAACAAAAATTCAAAACACATTCAAAAGTTCAATAACCTCCTCGCACCACCGCAACTGAATTTGTGTAGATTGTTTTGAATATTCCAATTGGAAATGTTGCGACTGTGACAGACATGACAGATTTTGGTTTGTTTATTCTTCTTTTGTAGGAAATCTTCGTTTGGCCTGACTGCATGTGCACTCAAATGCAAAATGTTGGCCAGCGCTTTGATTTATCTTTGTAATTGTTGTATTTTATTACATATTTCAGTATAGTTTCTCATTGGTTATTGTTGTCATATTTAGCCGTGTTGTGAATCGGGAACATCCGGTAATTCATCTACTGTGCATTTCTCACTCAAGCTTTCATACATTATTCTAGGTTTTTCTCAAATATTGGCGCCACAATTTCATTCTCTCGCCATTTGTGCGACTACACGCAATTGGATTTTTTATTAAATTTGGGCACACTTTTCAATTAAATTTATTTCATTTATATTGGCTTGCTTGAAAATTGCGCTTAAATTGAGGGGAGCCGGTAACAACATGTGCGTTTAATTTCGTCCCATTTATAAATTAATAGCCGAAGAAGACATTTTAATTGGCTGCTCCTGTTATATACGAGTATCGAATATATTTAATGTTTTTATTTTCATTTCTCTTTTGATGGACACTGAAATTGTTTTGAAATTCGAATGCACTGTGATCTGAGTCACGTCAAATGCAATTGCAGCAGTCCCAACGACTATTTCATCGCACTCACTATCTTATAACACAGCAATGAGGAATGATGCAATTTTAAATAATTTTCTGAAAGAAAGCACGATTTCACAATACAATGACCGCACATCAAAATTTTATATACTTTCGTTACACGTCGCCTGGGAAAATAGTTGTAGTAAAATACGATTTTGAAATTTTCATGAATGAATACACTTCGTAGAGGGCTCAACCATCCACCAGAAGATAAATATTTGTCTAAACTTTCATTTGCAAAAGAAACTAAGTGAATCCGATACCCAGAAGCGCAGATATTTAGAATTGTCGAAAGGATTTTATAAAAACGCTCATATCTCCGTAACGGAGCGTCCCAGAGCATGCAAACTTTGCCTACAAATTTCAAAAAATTTTTATTTTTTTTATTTTACAAATTATCTTCTAACTCCATGAGTACACTTCGTAGAGGGCTCAACCATCCACCAGAAGATAAATATTTGTCTAAACTTCCATTTGCAAAAGAAACTAAGTGAATCCGATACCCAGAAGCGCAGATATTTAGAATTGTCGAAAGGATTTTATAAAAACGCTCATATCTCCGTAACGGAGCGTCCCAGAGCATGCAAACTTTGCCTACAAATTTCAAAAATTATTATTTTTTTATTTTACAAATTATCTTCTAACTCCATGAGTACACTTCGTAGAGGGTTCAACCATCCACCTGAAGATAAATATTTGTCTAAACTTTCATTTGCAAAAGAAACTAAGTGAATCCGATACCCAGAAGCGCAGATATTTAGAATTGTCGAAAGGATTTTATAAAAACGCTCATATCTCCGTAACGGAGCGTCCCAGAGCATGCAAACTTTGCCAACAAATTTCAAAAATTATTATTTTTTTATTTTACAAATTATTTTCTAACTCCATGAGTACACTTCGTAGAGGGTTCAACCATCCACCTGAAGATAAATATTTGTCTAAACTTTCATTTGCAAAAGAAACTAAGTGAATCCGATACCCAGAAGCGCAGATATTTAGAATTGTCGAAAGGATTTTATAAAAACGCTCATATCTCCGTAACGGAGCGTCCCAGAGCATGCAAACTTTGCCTACAAATTTCAAAAAATTTTTATTTTTTTTATTTTACAAATTATCTTCTAACTCCATGAGTACACTTCGTAGAGGGCTCAACCATCCACCTGAAGATAAATATTTGTCTAAACTTTCATTTGCAAAAGAAACTAAGTGAATCCGATACCCAGAAGCGCAGATATTTAGAATTGTCGAAAGGATTTTATAAAAACGCTCATATCTCCGTAACGGAGCGTCCCAGAGCATGCAAACTTTGCCTACAAATTTCAAAAATTATTATTTTTTTATTTTACAAATTATCTTCTAACTCCATGAGTACACTTCGTAGAGGGCTCAACCATCCACCAGAAGATAAATATTTGTCTAAACTTTCATTTGCAAAAGAATCTAAGTGAATCCGATACCCAGAAGCGCAGATATTTAGAATTGTCGAAAGGATTTTATAAAAACGCTCATATCTCCGTAACGGAGCGTCCCAGAGCATGCAAACTTTGCCTACAAATTTCAAAAATTATTATTTTTTTATTTTACAAATTATCTTCTAACTCCATGAGTACACTTCGTAGAGGGTTCAACCATCCACCTGAAGATAAATATTTGTCTAAACTTTCATTTGCAAAAGAAACTAAGTGAATCCGATACCCAGAAGCGCAGATATTTAGAATTGTCGAAAGGATTTTATAAAAACGCTCATATCTCCGTAACGGAGCGTCCCAGAGCATGCAAACTTTGCCTACAAATTTCAAAAATTATTATTTTTTTATTTTACAAATTATCTTCTAACTCCATGAGTACACTTCGTAGAGGGCTCAACCATCCACCAGAAGATAAATATTTGTCTAAACTTTCATTTGCAAAAGAAACTAAGTGAATCCGATACCCAGAAGCGCAGATATTTAGAATTGTCGAAAGGATTTTATAAAAACGCTCATATCTCCGTAACGGAGCGTCCCAGAGCATGCAAACTTTGCCTACAAATTTCAAAAATTATTATTTTTTTATTTTACAAATTATCTTCTAACTCCATGAGTACACTTCGTAGAGGGTTCAACCATCCACCAGAAGATAAATATTTGTCTAAACTTTCATTTGCAAAAGAAACTAAGTGAATCCGATACCCAGAAGCGCAGATATTTAGAATTGTCGAAAGGATTTTATAAAAACGCTCATATCTCCGTAACGGAGCGTCCCAGAGCATGCAAACTTTGCCTACAAATTTCAAAAATTATTATTTTTTTATTTTACAAATTATCTTCTAACTCCATGAGTACACTTCGTAGAGGGCTCAACCATCCACCAGAAGATAAATATTTGTCTAAACTTCCATTTGCAAAAGAAACTAAGTGAATCCGATACCCAGAAGCGCAGATATTTAGAATTGTCGAAAGGATTTTATAAAAACGCTCATATCTCCGTAACGGAGCGTCCCAGAGCATGCAAACTTTGCCTACAAATTTCAAAAATTATTATTTTTTTATTTTACAAATTATCTTCTAACTCCATGAGTACACTTCGTAGAGGGTTCAACCATCCACCAGAAGATAAATATTTGTCTAAACTTTCATTTGCAAAAGAAACTAAGTGAATCCGATACCCAGAAGCGCAGATATTTAGAATTGTCGAAAGGATTTTATAAAAACGCTCATATCTCCGTAACGGAGCGTCCCAGAGCATGCAAACTTTGCCTACAAATTTCAAAAATTATTATTTTTTTATTTTACAAATTATCTTCTAACTCCATGAGTACACTTCGTAGAGGGCTCAACCATCCACCAGAAGATAAATATTTGTCTAAACTTCCATTTGCAAAAGAAACTAAGTGAATCCGATACCCAGAAGCGCAGATATTTAGAATTGTCGAAAGGATTTTATAAAAACGCTCATATCTCCGTAACGGAGCGTCCCAGAGCATGCAAACTTTGCCTACAAATTTCAAAAATTATTATTTTTTTATTTTACAAATTATCTTCTAACTCCATGAGTACACTTCGTAGAGGGTTCAACCATCCACCAGAAGATCAATATTTGTCTAAACTTTCATTTGCAAAAGAAACTAAGTGAATCCGATACCCAGATGCGCAGATATTTAGAATTGTCGAAAGGATTTTATAAAAACGCTCATATCTCCGTAACGGAGCGTCCCAGAGCATGCAAACTTTGCCTACAAATTTCAAAAATTATTATTTTTTTATTTTACAAATTATCTTCTAACTCCATGAGTACACTTCGTAGAGGGTTCAACCATCCACCAGAAGATAAATATTTGTCTAAACTTCCATTTGCAAAAGAAACTAAGTGAATCCGATACCCAGAAGCGCAGATATTTAGAATTGTCGAAAGGATTTTATAAAAACGCTCATATCTCCGTAACGGAGCGTCCCAGAGCATGCAAACTTTGCCTACAAATTTCAAAAATTATTATTTTTTTATTTTACAAATTATCTTCTAACTCCATGAGTACACTTCGTAGAGGGTTCAACCATCCACCTGAAGATAAATATTTGTCTAAACTTTCATTTGCAAAAGAAACTAAGTGAATCCGATACCCAGAAGCGCAGATATTTAGAATTGTCGAAAGGATTTTATAAAAACGCTCATATCTCCGTAACGGAGCGTCCCAGAGCATGCAAACTTTGCCTACAAATTTCAAAAATTATTATTTTTTTATTTTACAAATTATCTTCTAACTCCATGAGTACACTTCGTAGAGGGCTCAACCATCCACCAGAAGATCAATATTTGTCTAAACTTTCATTTGCAAAAGAAACTAAGTGAATCCGATACCCAGAAGCGCAGATATTTAGAATTGTCGAAAGGATTTTATAAAAACGCTCATATCTCCGTAACGGAGCGTCCCAGAGCATGCAAACTTTGCCTACAAATTTCAAAAATTATTATTTTTTTATTTTACAAATTATCTTCTAACTCCATGAGTACACTTCGTAGAGGGCTCAACCATCCACCAGAAGATCAATATTTGTCTAAACTTTCATTTGCAAAAGAAACTAAGTGAATCCGATACCCAGAAGCGCAGATATTTAGAATTGTCGAAAGGATTTTATAAAAACGCTCATATCTCCGTAACGGAGCGTCCCAGAGCATGCAAACTTTGCCTACAAATTTCAAAAATTATTATTTTTTTATTTTACAAATTATCTTCTAACTCCATGAGTACACTTCGTAGAGGGTTCAACCATCCACCAGAAGATAAATATTTGTCTAAACTTCCATTTGCAAAAGAAACTAAGTGAATCCGATACCCAGAAGCGCAGATATTTAGAATTGTCGAAAGGATTTTATAAAAACGCTCATATCTCCGTAACGGAGCGTCCCAGAGCATGCAAACTTTGCCTACAAATTTCAAAAATTATTATTTTTTTATTTTACAAATTATCTTCTAACTCCATGAGTACACTTCGTAGAGGGTTCAACCATCCACCAGAAGATCAATATTTGTCTAAACTTTCATTTGCAAAAGAAACTAAGTGAATCCGATACCCAGAAGCGCAGATATTTAGAATTGTCGAAAGGATTTTATAAAAACGCTCATATCTCCGTAACGGAGCGTCCCAGAGCATGCAAACTTTGCCTACAAATTTCAAAAATTATTATTTTTTTATTTTACAAATTATCTTCTAACTCCATGAGTACACTTCGTAGAGGGTTCAACCATCCACCAGAAGATAAATATTTGTCTAAACTTCCATTTGCAAAAGAAACTAAGTGAATCCGATACCCAGAAGCGCAGATATTTAGAATTGTCGAAAGGATTTTATAAAAACGCTCATATCTCCGTAACGGAGCGTCCCAGAGCATGCAAACTTTGCCTACAAATTTCAAAAATTATTATTTTTTTATTTTACAAATTATCTTCTAACTCCATGAGTACACTTCGTAGAGGGCTCAACCATCCACCAGAAGATCAATATTTGTCTAAACTTTCATTTGCAAAAGAAACTAAGTGAATCCGATACCCAGAAGCGCAGATATTTAGAATTGTCGAAAGGATTTTATAAAAACGCTCATATCTCCGTAACGGAGCGTCCCAGAGCATGCAAACTTTGCCTACAAATTTCAAAAATTATTTTTTTTTTATTTTCAAATTATCTTCTAACTCCATGAGTACACTTCGTAGAGGGCTCAACCATCCACCAGAAGATCAATATTTGTCTAAACTTTCATTTGCAAAAGAAACTAAGTGAATCCGATACCCAGAAGCGCAGATATTTAGAATTGTCGAAAGGATTTTATAAAAACGCTCATATCTCCGTAACGGAGCGTCCCAAAGCATGCAAACTTTGCCTACAAATTTCAAAAAATTTTTATTTTTTTTTATTTTACAAATTATCTTCTAACTCCATGAGTACACTTCGTAGAGGGTTCAACCATCCACCAGAAGATCAATATTTGTCTAAACTTTCATTTGCAAAAGAAACTAAGTGAATCCGATACCCAGAAGCGCAGATATTTAGAATTGTCGAAAGGATTTTATAAAAACGCTCATATCTCCGTAACGGAGCGTCCCAGAGCATGCAAACTTTGCCTACAAATTTCAAAAATTATTATTTTTTTATTTTACAAATTATCTTCTAACTCCATGAGTACACTTCGTAGAGGGTTCAACCATCCACCAGAAGATCAATATTTGTCTAAACTTTCATTTGCAAAAGAAACTAAGTGAATCCGATACCCAGAAGCGCAGATATTTAGAATTGTCGAAAGGATTTTATAAAAACGCTCATATCTCCGTAACGGAGCGTCCCAGAGCATGCAAACTTTGCCTACAAATTTCAAAAATTATTATTTTTTTATTTTACAAATTATCTTCTAACTCCATGAGTACACTTCGTAGAGGGTTCAACCATCCACCAGAAGATAAATATTTGTCTAAACTTCCATTTGCAAAAGAAACTAAGTGAATCCGATACCCAGAAGCGCAGATATTTAGAATTGTCGAAAGGATTTTATAAAAACGCTCATATCTCCGTAACGGAGCGTCCCAGAGCATGCAAACTTTGCCTACAAATTTCAAAAATTATTATTTTTTTATTTTACAAATTATCTTCTAACTCCATGAGTACACTTCGTAGAGGGCTCAACCATCCACCAGAAGATCAATATTTGTCTAAACTTTCATTTGCAAAAGAAACTAAGTGAATCCGATACCCAGAAGCGCAGATATTTAGAATTGTCGAAAGGATTTTATAAAAACGCTCATATCTCCGTAACGGAGCGTCCCAGAGCATGCAAACTTTGCCTACAAATTTCAAAAATTATTTTTTTTTTATTTTCAAATTATCTTCTAACTCCATGAGTACACTTCGTAGAGGGCTCAACCATCCACCAGAAGATCAATATTTGTCTAAACTTTCATTTGCAAAAGAAACTAAGTGAATCCGATACCCAGAAGCGCAGATATTTAGAATTGTCGAAAGGATTTTATAAAAACGCTCATATCTCCGTAACGGAGCGTCCCAAAGCATGCAAACTTTGCCTACAAATTTCAAAAAATTTTTATTTTTTTTTATTTTACAAATTATCTTCTAACTCCATGAGTACACTTCGTAGAGGGTTCAACCATCCACCAGAAGATCAATATTTGTCTAAACTTTCATTTGCAAAAGAAACTAAGTGAATCCGATACCCAGAAGCGCAGATATTTAGAATTGTCGAAAGGATTTTATAAAAACGCTCATATCTCCGTAACGGAGCGTCCCAGAGCATGCAAACTTTGCCTACAAATTTCAAAAATTATTATTTTTTTATTTTACAAATTATCTTCTAACTCCATGAGTACACTTCGTAGAGGGCTCAACCATCCACCAGAAGATAAATATTTGTCTAAACTTTCATTTGCAAAAGAAACTAAGTGAATCCGATACCCAGAAGCGCAGATATTTAGAATTGTCGAAAGGATTTTATAAAAACGCTCATATCTCCGTAACGGAGCGTCCCAGAGCATGCAAACTTTGCCTACAAATTTCAAAAATTATTATTTTTTTATTTTACAAATTATCTTCTAACTCCATGAGTACACTTCGTAGAGGGCTCAACCATCCACCAGAAGATAAATATTTGTCTAAACTTTCATTTGCAAAAGAAACTAAGTGAATCCGATACCCAGAAGCGCAGATATTTAGAATTGTCGAAAGGATTTTATAAAAACGCTCATATCTCCGTAACGGAGCGTCCCAGAGCATGCAAACTTTGCCTACAAATTTCAAAAATTATTATTTTTTTATTTTACAAATTATCTTCTAACTCCATGAGTACACTTCGTAGAGGGCTCAACCATCCACCAGAAGATCAATATTTGTCTAAACTTTCATTTGCAAAAGAAACTAAGTGAATCCGATACCCAGAAGCGCAGATATTTAGAATTGTCGAAAGGATTTTATAAAAACGCTCATATCTCCGTAACGGAGCGTCCCAGAGCATGCAAACTTTGCCTACAAATTTCAAAAATTATTATTTTTTTATTTTACAAATTATCTTCTAACTCCATGAGTACACTTCGTAGAGGGTTCAACCATCCACCAGAAGATCAATATTTGTCTAAACTTTCATTTGCAAAAGAAACTAAGTGAATCCGATACCCAGAAGCGCAGATATTTAGAATTGTCGAAAGGATTTTATAAAAACGCTCATATCTCCGTAACGAAGCGTCCCAGAGCATGCAAACTTTGCCTACAAATTTCAAAAATTATTATTTTTTTATTTTACAAATTATCTTCTAACTCCATGAGTACACTTCGTAGAGGGCTCAACCATCCACCAGAAGATCAATATTTGTCTAAACTTTCATTTGCAAAAGAAACTAAGTGAATCCGATACCCAGAAGCGCAGATATTTAGAATTGTCGAAAGGATTTTATAAAAACGCTCATATCTCCGTAACGGAGCGTCCCAGAGCATGCAAACTTTGCCTACAAATTTCAAAAATTATTATTTTTTTATTTTACAAATTATCTTCTAACTCCATGAGTACACTTCGTAGAGGGCTCAACCATCCACCAGAAGATCAATATTTGTCTAAACTTTCATTTGCAAAAGAAACTAAGTGAATCCGATACCCAGAAGCGCAGATATTTAGAATTGTCGAAAGGATTTTATAAAAACGCTCATATCTCCGTAACGGAGCGTCCCAGAGCATGCAAACTTTGCCTACAAATTTCAAAAATTATTTTTTTTTTATTTTACAAATTATCTTCTAACTCCATGAGTACACTTCGTAGAGGGCTCAACCATCCACCAGAAGATAAATATTTGTCTAAACTTTCATTTGCAAAAGAAACTAAGTGAATCCGATACCCAGAAGCGCAGATATTTAGAATTGTCGAAAGGATTTTATAAAAACGCTCATATCTCCGTAACGGAGCGTCCCAGAGCATGCAAACTTTGCCTACAAATTTCAAAAATTATTATTTTTTTATTTTACAAATTATCTTCTAACTCCATGAGTACACTTCGTAGAGGGCTCAACCATCCACCAGAAGATCAATATTTGTCTAAACTTTCATTTGCAAAAGAAACTAAGTGAATCCGATACCCAGAAGCGCAGATATTTAGAATTGTCGAAAGGATTTTATAAAAACGCTCATATCTCCGTAACGGAGCGTCCCAGAGCATGCAAACTTTGCCTACAAATTTCAAAAATTATTATTTTTTTATTTTACAAATTATCTTCTAACTCCATGAGTACACTTCGTAGAGGGCTCAACCATCCACCAGAAGATCAATATTTGTCTAAACTTTCATTTGCAAAAGAAACTAAGTGAATCCGATACCCAGAAGCGCAGATATTTAGAATTGTCGAAAGGATTTTATAAAAACGCTCATATCTCCGTAACGGAGCGTCCCAGAGCATGCAAACTTTGCCTACAAATTTCAAAAATTATTATTTTTTTATTTTACAAATTATCTTCTAACTCCATGAGTACACTTCGTAGAGGGCTCAACCATCCACCAGAAGATAAATATTTGTCTAAACTTTCATTTGCAAAAGAATCTAAGTGAATCCGATACCCAGAAGCGCAGATATTTAGAATTGTCGAAAGGATTTTATAAAAACGCTCATATCTCCGTAACGGAGCGTCCCAGAGCATGCAAACTTCGCCTACAAATTTCAAAAAATTTTTATTTTTTTTATTTTACAAATTATCTTCTAACTCCATGAGTACACTTCGTAGAGGGCTCAACCATCCACCAGAAGATCAATATTAGTCTAAACTTTCATTTGCAAAAGAAACTAAGTGAATCCGATACCCAGAAGCGCAGATATTTAGAATTGTCGAAAGGATTTTATAAAAACGCTCATATCTCCGTAACGGAGCGTCCCAGAGCATGCAAACTTTGCCTACAAATTTCAAAAATTATTATTTTTTTATTTTACAAATTATCTTCTAACTCCATGAGTACACTTCGTAGAGGGCTCAACCATCCACCAGAAGATCAATATTTGTCTAAACTTTCATTTGCAAAAGAAACTAAGTGAATCCGATACCCAGAAGCGCAGATATTTAGAATTGTCGAAAGGATTTTATAAAAACGCTCATATCTCCGTAACGGAGCGTCCCAGAGCATGCAAACTTTGCCTACAAATTTCAAAAATTATTTTTTTTTTATTTTACAAATTATCTTCTAACTCCATGAGTACACTTCGTAGAGGGCTCAACCATCCACCAGAAGATAAATATTTGTCTAAACTTTCATTTGCAAAAGAAACTAAGTGAATCCGATACCCAGAAGCGCAGATATTTAGAATTGTCGAAAGGATTTTATAAAAACGCTCATATCTCCGTAACGGAGCGTCCCAGAGCATGCAAACTTTGCCTACAAATTTCAAAAATTATTATTTTTTTATTTTACAAATTATCTTCTAACTCCATGAGTACACTTCGTAGAGGGTTCAACCATCCACCAGAAGATCAATATTTGTCTAAACTTTCATTTGCAAAAGAAACTAAGTGAATCCGATACCCAGAAGCGCAGATATTTAGAATTGTCGAAAGGATTTTATAAAAACGCTCATATCTCCGTAACGAAGCGTCCCAGAGCATGCAAACTTTGCCTACAAATTTCAAAAATTATTATTTTTTTATTTTACAAATTATCTTCTAACTCCATGAGTACACTTCGTAGAGGGCTCAACCATCCACCAGAAGATCAATATTTGTCTAAACTTTCATTTGCAAAAGAAACTAAGTGAATCCGATACCCAGAAGCGCAGATATTTAGAATTGTCGAAAGGATTTTATAAAAACGCTCATATCTCCGTAACGGAGCGTCCCAGAGCATGCAAACTTTGCCTACAAATTTCAAAAATTATTATTTTTTTATTTTACAAATTATCTTCTAACTCCATGAGTACACTTCGTAGAGGGCTCAACCATCCACCAGAAGATCAATATTTGTCTAAACTTTCATTTGCAAAAGAAACTAAGTGAATCCGATACCCAGAAGCGCAGATATTTAGAATTGTCGAAAGGATTTTATAAAAACGCTCATATCTCCGTAACGGAGCGTCCCAGAGCATGCAAACTTTGCCTACAAATTTCAAAAATTATTTTTTTTTTATTTTACAAATTATCTTCTAACTCCATGAGTACACTTCGTAGAGGGCTCAACCATCCACCAGAAGATAAATATTTGTCTAAACTTTCATTTGCAAAAGAAACTAAGTGAATCCGATACCCAGAAGCGCAGATATTTAGAATTGTCGAAAGGATTTTATAAAAACGCTCATATCTCCGTAACGGAGCGTCCCAGAGCATGCAAACTTTGCCTACAAATTTCAAAAATTATTATTTTTTTATTTTACAAATTATCTTCTAACTCCATGAGTACACTTCGTAGAGGGCTCAACCATCCACCAGAAGATCAATATTTGTCTAAACTTTCATTTGCAAAAGAAACTAAGTGAATCCGATACCCAGAAGCGCAGATATTTAGAATTGTCGAAAGGATTTTATAAAAACGCTCATATCTCCGTAACGGAGCGTCCCAGAGCATGCAAACTTTGCCTACAAATTTCAAAAATTATTATTTTTTTATTTTACAAATTATCTTCTAACTCCATGAGTACACTTCGTAGAGGGCTCAACCATCCACCAGAAGATCAATATTTGTCTAAACTTTCATTTGCAAAAGAAACTAAGTGAATCCGATACCCAGAAGCGCAGATATTTAGAATTGTCGAAAGGATTTTATAAAAACGCTCATATCTCCGTAACGGAGCGTCCCAGAGCATGCAAACTTTGCCTACAAATTTCAAAAATTATTATTTTTTTATTTTACAAATTATCTTCTAACTCCATGAGTACACTTCGTAGAGGGCTCAACCATCCACCAGAAGATAAATATTTGTCTAAACTTTCATTTGCAAAAGAATCTAAGTGAATCCGATACCCAGAAGCGCAGATATTTAGAATTGTCGAAAGGATTTTATAAAAACGCTCATATCTCCGTAACGGAGCGTCCCAGAGCATGCAAACTTCGCCTACAAATTTCAAAAAATTTTTATTTTTTTTATTTTACAAATTATCTTCTAACTCCATGAGTACACTTCGTAGAGGGCTCAACCATCCACCAGAAGATCAATATTTGTCTAAACTTTCATTTGCAAAAGAAACTAAGTGAATCCGATACCCAGAAGCGCAGATATTTAGAATTGTCGAAAGGATTTTATAAAAACGCTCATATCTCCGTAACGGAGCGTCCCAGAGCATGCAAACTTTGCCTACAAATTTCAAAAATTATTATTTTTTTATTTTACAAATTATCTTCTAACTCCATGAGTACACTTCGTAGAGGGCTCAACCATCCACCAGAAGATCAATATTTGTCTAAACTTTCATTTGCAAAAGAAACTAAGTGAATCCGATACCCAGAAGCGCAGATATTTAGAATTGTCGAAAGGATTTTATAAAAACGCTCATATCTCCGTAACGGAGCGTCCCAGAGCATGCAAACTTTGCCTACAAATTTCAAAAATTATTATTTTTTTATTTTACAAATTATCTTCTAACTCCATGAGTACACTTCGTAGAGGGCTCAACCATCCACCAGAAGATCAATATTTGTCTAAACTTTCATTTGCAAAAGAAACTAAGTGAATCCGATACCCAGAAGCGCAGATATTTAGAATTGTCGAAAGGATTTTATAAAAACGCTCATATCTCCGTAACGGAGCGTCCCAGAGCATGCAAACTTTGCCTACAAATTTCAAAAATTATTATTTTTTTATTTTACAAATTATCTTCTAACTCCATGAGTACACTTCGTAGAGGGCTCAACCATCCACCAGAAGATAAATATTTGTCTAAACTTTCATTTGCAAAAGAATCTAAGTGAATCCGATACCCAGAAGCGCAGATATTTAGAATTGTCGAAAGGATTTTATAAAAACGCTCATATCTCCGTAACGGAGCGTCCCAGAGCATGCAAACTTTGCCTACAAATTTCAAAAAATTTTTATTTTTTTTATTTTACAAATTATCTTCTAACTCCATGAGTACACTTCGTAGAGGGCTCAACCATCCACCAGAAGATCAATATTTGTCTAAACTTTCATTTGCAAAAGAAACTAAGTGAATCCGATACCCAGAAGCGCAGATATTTAGAATTGTCGAAAGGATTTTATAAAAACGCTCATATCTCCGTAACGGAGCGTCCCAGAGCATGCAAACTTTGCCTACAAATTTCAAAAATTATTATTTTTTTATTTTACAAATTATCTTCTAACTCCATGAGTACACTTCGTAGAGGGCTCAACCATCCACCAGAAGATAAATATTTGTCTAAACTTTCATTTGCAAAAGAATCTAAGTGAATCCGATACCCAGAAGCGCAGATATTTAGAATTGTCGAAAGGATTTTATAAAAACGCTCATATCTCCGTAACGGAGCGTCCCAGAGCATGCAAACTTTGCCTACAAATTTCAAAAAATTTTTATTTTTTTTATTTTACAAATTATCTTCTAACTCCATGAGTACACTTCGTAGAGGGTTCAACCATCCACCAGAAGATCAATATTTGTCTAAACTTCCATTTGCAAAAGAAACTAAGTGAATCCGATACCCAGAAGCGCAGATATTTAGAATTGTCGAAAGGATTTTATAAAAACGCTCATATCTCCGTAACGGAGCGTCCCAGAGCATGCAAACTTTGCCTACAAATTTCAAAAAATTTTAATTTTTTTTATTTTACAAATTATCTTTTAACTCCATGAGTACACTTCGTAGAGGGTTCAAACATCCACCAGACGTGAATTCGATGAATTCGTTCTTCAGCTTTTTGAGGTGTATGATGCCTCTTCGCATTAACACGAGCAGAATTACTAATGGCGTACTCAGTAAATTAAAATACTTTCCTTGGTAATTGAAACGAAAAATTTATTAAATTTAAAAACAGAATTAGAGAATACTTTGTGCTATTGATTACTTAGAAATAGAAAATGCATACAGGATGAATTTTGAAAAATTAATTTCAAATATATTTGAAATACAAAATGCGTATCTAGTCGCGAATCAGTTGAAAAAAACTGCCATTGAAAAATGTTTGGGTATTTTAGTTACTCATATATGAAATAGAAATGAATATATATAGTTTTTAATTATAATACAAAACATATTTAGAACGAATGAAATCAAATGGAATTTTATTGAAAATCAAAAAACGTGAAAACAGTACATAAATTGGAAGTGAATGCTTACATACAATGTAAACCATAAGTCATAAGTTTAATAAGTGATTTTGATTTGGTTTTTCTTTGTAAGTTGAATATATTTTATATTAATGATTTTCACAAAAAACAGTCATTTTAAGGTTGCTGCATAAAATGTTGTAATATGCTCTGAGCCACTTATGTTTTACATAAATATATATATTTACGGTATGCTATACATATAGTTCATATTTTTCATTTAAATATATTCATATATGTACGTATTTACGATATTTTTACACTACAACAATTACATACACACATATCTCTTCAGTAGATTTAATATATTATGTGTTATTTTTCAAATATGTTTTCTTTAAATGCAATTAGGTTGTTTATAAAAAAGGGTACTTCTACATTCTGGGGAGTAGGCCGAGGAGTGTCAAAGGAGAGTCGTGCATAATTGAAAAGTTTCGCTGAAAAGGGGGAGTTTCCGCTGAAACTCCTTTGGAAGCCTTGGAAGTAGATTGTATTGGTGAAGGTTGTCCACTACATTGAAATACGAGTATGTACTTAGTTATTAGTTAGTATTGATTTCAAATGAAGATTTATATAATTTGTGGCTATGTATATAGTTTTTTTCTTTAAGTATTATTGAATATGCTTTCTTTATCGTTATGCGTTAGCAGACCAGACACCCTGTTTAGGTTTAAAATTTTGATTATGTTCTTCTCTCTTTGTTTTTGTTGTTTCTGCTAAATGCAACAAATTTGAATGAATTCCTTTAAAATGCATTCTTACTAATTGCACTGTTAAATTTCTTTTAAATTGAATTGATTTTAAGTACAATTTGACACTAATTTTATTAATTAAAATAATAAAAATCTCTCAGGGGCTTTCAAACGATGTGGTATTTATATGTTGATGTTGTTGGTTTTCCTGTATGTCTTCTTTTTTCCCTTAAAAGTATTTCTCGCCATTACTGTTAAACACAATACTCGGCTTGGCCACTGGCTCATTCAGGAACTTGCCCAAGGAGCGCTTCTTCTTGGCCACCATAAAACGCTTGCCTGTAAACCCTTTAAATAAAGAAACAAGAAATAATCATTTATGAATTGTTCAGTGCTTTTCGCACTCACTGTTTCCACTGCCACTGCTATATTTATGCTCGCGGGCCAATTCATATTTGGGCATCGTTTCCATGTTCACGGGCACGCCATAGTAATCGACCACGGCTGGTTCCATGTTCCAGGCGCCATTGTCGTTCTCGTCCACGGCTGTGGGGTAATCGTAGCTCGCGGCAGCGCTGGGATAGTAGTTCTTGGGATTGTTGTAGGCCTCTGCGGGGTACATGTAGCCGGTGTCGGTGTCGGTATCCTTGCGTGCGCGTTCGCCAGCCTCAACAAGGGCCACCAGAGCCAACATATCGGCGGGTGTTAGTTTGGTGTCTCGTTTAAGTCTATGGGAGTGAAGGAAATGGACAACAAAAAAACGTCCAAGAGATTACTTAGCGATTAAATATTACTGAAATTCGTTTGATATTCTGGCAAATTTAAGCATTAACCTCAAAATGAGTGAAACTTCAGAAACTTAAAATTCAATTTCGATTCCGTGAAACCGCAAAATGTTAACCGCAAGGAAACAATCCCACCCACAGCGTCGTGACACTCACACGTGGAGGAAATGTGATTTGAAAATATAAAAATCCAATTTCGCCTTTTCGCACACAAATGACTTCGGCTTGAAAATGTCCCTTTTTGTCCAACTATAAATTCACCCTTTCGTCGTGAGTTGTGAGTTGCTTCGAAGTATTTCATGTTTAACAACAATTCGTCGTGTACGTGTCCAGTTTGCAGCAATTAACTACTGCAGGATTATTAATAAATATTAATTTACAACTGCGAGAGAGCGCAGCACAGAAATGGTATTAATTGCCTCTCCCTAAGCAATTTCCCGGTACAATAATTAAATGCGTTGGCGTGGAAAATAAATAATTTCATTTCGTCGTCTTCCATTTTAATTAGTTTATTTCGCACGAAGCTGAAGGTCGACGAATTATGATTACTATAAACGAATGTGCGACTGTGTGTTTGGCAAGACGACCAGAACTGCGAGGTGTTGGAGCTCTTTGGGAGGAAACAACTCACAATTACATATAAGTACACATGTATCTTTGCCGAATTATTGAAGCGAGAGGACGAAATTAATTTTAAGTTAGTATGGCTCAAATTGCTTTCACGGTTCTAGGTTAGGGGGAGCTCTTGAAAGGAATCCAGCTAATAAAGGAGAATCTGAATATTTAAATTAACATACATACACACATACTTATTATTCAAGAATTCCTTTGATGTGTCTTGCTTCTTTGCGTCAACGCAACCGGGAATGTGTCAAACATCATAAACATTAAAAAAGTACCTCACAGCTTTTATTTTGCTAACGGCCAAATGCGGTTCTATCACAAAATACAAACACGTCTCGCGCGACAAGTGCGTTTATGAGGAACGCCTAAACTCGAAGGAATTTATTCCATCACAAGCCCTCCCACTGCAGATTTACACTGCAAAAGATAAGACCACCCACCGTCCATTCCAATTCATTTTGAACTTAATTTTGGTCCCTACTCCCGCAAGTCCAGAGACGAATATTTTCAAAATTTTCAGCTGTTTTTGATGTATGCGATTCATAGTCTTTGTGTGTATTAATTTTCATTTGTGTACATTATTATTAATATTTCCAAACTCAAATAATTTGTTGATTTCCTATGCAAACTGTGCGAAAGCGCTCAAGCGAAAACATAAAGACTCCATTAAATGCGAACTACGCAGCAGGAATATGTAGTCAGCCACCCTTCGCCCTGTCCATGAAATACACATGCACCCCTTATTTTTGGATAGAACAATTCCATTCTTTATCCTCTCACCGTACACCAACTTACCGCATGTCGGCGAATTTGTTGAAATTATTCAAATTGGAGCGTTTGTTGCGATCCGCATCGACGGCGCCATAGTAGCGGCTCGGACTGCTGTACTGCAGCGACGGCAATACCACGGGCTCCAAATACGCCTCGGAGTTGAGCAGGCTTTGCAAATTATCGTAGGCCTTGTTGCGGTAGGAGGAGGCTGCTGAAATTTTAGCACACGAAAAAAGAACACAAATAAACATGAGAAGAACCACAAAAAAAAGCAAAAGTTAAAAAAGTTAAATGAGGCACTGACCTCATTTACTTACGACAGGATAAACAAACAAGACAAAGAAGAAATGAAATGAAATAAAAGCCAGCACTCACCTCGCGGCGCCGGAGCATAGTCGTCTAAGTCCTGCAAATCGGTGTAAACAACGGCTGGATCAATTTCGTCCGTCCAAATGCCATTCGGCACCGCAGAAGCCCCAACACCCTGAGGCAATGACATTGACGAGACCGAGTTCAAGTACGGATTGTTGTAGAAGTCGGAGTTACTGGCATAGCTGCCTCCGTAGCCCCCACCCATAGCAGCGCCTGGCCCATACAAATACTGCTGCGTGCTAATGCCGCGTTTATGCAATAAAGTGGGCGTCTCATCGGCTCGGCTCCCGTATAAGTCGTCGCCGATATATTGCTGTTGTTGTCTATCCAGTTCGCGCTGGTTGGCCGCGGCAGCAGCCTCAACCGCAGCGGCTGTAAGGCCGGCAGCAATGGCTGAATTAATAATTTCACCGTTGGTGGGTAGCGAGATGCCGCCATTGCCCTCTGCCGGACCGGATGAGGAAGCGCGTGGCGGTGGTGCGTTGAACGAAGCGGGCACAATTTCGGGACTGGATTTCTTGTCTAAGCCTGCAGCGGATGAAGAGCCAACCGCCGAGTTGGATGAAACACCATTGAGCATGCCCTCCTTAGCATCGTTGGAGGAGCGCTTAACTGTTTACGTGTGGGTATGCACAAATATGAAAAGAAAATACAACACAAAATGCAAAAACATAATTAGATTAATTTGGCAAATGGAGGGGCAAAAGTAAAAGCTGAACTCATGTTGGAAAAATTTGGAAGGAATTTCAGTTGCCTTCACTAATTGTGGAGCAATTAAGGTAATGCACACAGCGCAGCGCACAGCGACGTTAGGAGGAACGTCCTTCCTAAAAGCTTTTGTGTAATTCGATGAAAGGAATTTTTGCGTGTGAAGCTATTCAAAATGGCGGCAAATCGAATAATAATTTTCGAAGAATAAGAAACGAAATTCCCAGACCTTTTTTCCATTTATCGATATTCAAACATTATTCTCTGCGACCATTTAATAGAGACAAAGAATACGAGTTAGTAAACATGATAATTGGTTTATTATTAAAAGCAAAACCTTCGGCCTGGTCAAATCACTTACAAAAATATATTTCTATATTTAACTAGAAACACCCGCGTATATTCCTTCACAAATAAAACAAATCTATACAACAAGTCAAATAAATGCCAAAGGTCACAATCGAAACACTTTAAACATGACGAAATGAATATACGAAAATAAAACCCAATAACAACTCAATAAGTACATTAAAGTACAAGCAATAACACACAACAAGGACACATTAACTAATACATGCTCAGGCAGCCAGCCACACGCACTCTTACTAATGCACATCCAATACTAGTGTTTCACGCAAACACGAATTGGAATGTCAATTGGTTAAGGAAATTAGATTTGCCCTAAGGGGATATTTGGATGAAAGCAGAGGAAACATGTCGGCAAAGTATTTGTCCATTCAAAATATTCTTTAAACAATGTACTACTCCTACTTTAAATATATGCCCATTCATTACGATCAATTTTCTTCTTGCCTATAAGAAACTGCGATCTAACTGTCAAAGCGGAAGAAGTCCTATGGCGCGGCGCACAGCAGCTTGTTACAATTTCGGCGGTGAAGAGACCTCGGGCGAAATTTCGTGTGTCATAGGGCGTCATTGTGGAATTATTTGCGAAAATGAAGAATGAAAAGGGCGGAAATTGATTTCCTGCTGTTCATTTTACTTAACTTTCATTTCACAACAGCGACGGACGACAACAACCACAATTTTCGCTTTCTTATTGTATTATGTATTTTTTTTCTTCTTGCGTTGCTACCATTTCGACTGATTTCGAAGACTACGAAGAGCTTTGATAAATAATTGAGTTGCGAGTGGATAATGGAAAAGAGGCAAACAGGCCAGATCCATTCGCTGGGCCATTTGACTTTAAAAACTTCAACATTCACACGAAAATGTTGCTTAATCAGTAACTGGAGAAGTATGGTCATAGCCAGCACAATACATACATTTCGTTAAATCTTTGAGCTAATCTAATAATTGTTTGCCCACATTCTCTCCCACATAGCACTTCCTTGTAATTTAATATTAGCGCGGAGGAAATAGTCCTTTTCCCATTTCTTTCCCCCACATTCACAAGTACCGAGGGTTGTTCCAGGACATCTGCCAGTTCAAAAGTATAATCCTAACAATTAGTGTGCTGCTCGACGAGCGCTTCTGCGATATTTATTTGTATTTTAATATTTTTTTCCTAACTTTTTAATTGCAATTAACCTCAATATTTTTTCCATTTGTATCATCGCCACAGACACCAGCGCATTCGCTCATAAATTACTCTAACGCCTTCCGCAGCATGCTTTCTGTGGAATATTTTTTCCTGTTGATGTTCATTTTTCAATTAAGTTTCTAGCTAGTACAACCATTTGCCCCGGTTTGTCTTTCCCTGTGCATTGGTTGTGAGTGGATTAGGGCGAAAAGTGTTTAGCTCTGATAAGCTTGTTGTCAAGTGGAAACAACATCTGCTGGAGTTTATTATTTATAATTTTATTGTTGTACGAGTCAACTATGTAGGATAAAGTTACTTAATTGGCGGTGGACAAACATACTGAAGCATCCTCAATAATGATGAAAGGAACAATGCATGGGAGCATTATGGAGGATAAATTTCTCAACTTCAAAAACAAAGTATGTCTGTTCACATACTGCGTATGCCAACTAAGCCTGTAGCTTGTTTCTACACCAACTAATCATGACACTAATAACAATAGAAATTGTTGTTTTTGTGATGATTGGATTAGATAAAAGCGAAATTTCATTATTCATAAACATCAGAGTACGCATGTATGGGCGTGTGTGCAAAACCATCGATACAGTCACATATTAATTGCTAACGCATAAAACAAAAATACTTTCAAACTCAAGCGACGGGCATTTGTGTTAGCTTACATAGTGTGCATGTGTTGCTCGGCAATCAATTTCGAGTAACACCTGTTGCGCTCTACAAAATAATTTGTTCTATCCCATGGCGTAACACTAAAAACTATGGAGTAGAAAATTAATGTGGCACTTACACAACCACAACCCGCCCAAGGGACGCTCGTTGACATTTCAGTTTTTTATTTGTGCGAAATTGCACTTTGTGGCATTCCCAGAAATTACTTCCTGGAAATTATGAACGTAGCAAATTCAAATTGTTTACTTGCTGCTTCAGCAGCTGTTGCCTATTGTTTCTGATATTAACAAAAGATTGGACGGAATTCTAGAAACTTCTACACGGAACCCCAGGCAAATGCCAGCAAGCTACAATGCGTGGGCGCGCGCTAAGTTGCCGAAGCACAAGGACAATGAATGTCCTACTTGAATATAATTTCCTTGCCTCCTTCATGACGGTGGCCCTGGAAGAAATGTTTACACTCGAATTTACTACACGCATACATTACCAATACCCGTTAGAGCTTTTGAATAGTGATTTCGTTAAATTTTTTCAACGACTTTTTCCACGAATATTGAAAGGATAATAAAAACTCAATGTTACAGCTTTTCGCATACGTAATGCGAACGAAGACGTAAAAAAATTTGATGGAAAAATTTAATAAATACCATATGCCAAGCAATACTCACAAAAACAACATACCCACATACACACACTCAAATAAGCACATACACACACTCCAAAACGCACTGAGGAGTATCAACAAGTTATTTGCGAACCAATTTATGCAACAAACAAAGCAAACTGAAGCGGTCACAGCGAGTGGGAACGGGGTGGAGTATGACAGTAAGACAGTAAGGTGATGAAGCGATAAGAGGCGGTGGTGGTGGAGGATCGAGAGGCGAAATTAGTTACGCAGATAAACATTTCTTTGACATTCTTATGGCGGCTAACAGTCAAAGAAAAATGTTCGTAGCACATATCGTCCCCTAATAGCCAAATTATCGTGTCTGACATGCTTCAACGGTGTAAGCGACAAAAACGCTCTGTAATTTTGCGATTAGGGGCCGCTATAACGAGAAATACTTGATTTCAAGGAATTCAACGAAAGCTGTCACCACCAGTTCCTTATCTCAACGCATTAAAATGTGTGTAATTGCATTTTTCCATTCTTCAGGAATTCCGAAATTAACAAGCTGATCCGGTTTTCTGTAGGGTGCGATGAGAATACATATGCCAGCATATGAATCTTATATGAGCACAGAGTGTACAAACAGCAAATGGCAATAGACGTGGCTGTTGAAAGTGCCCACATACCTACCACACAGCAACAGCAGCAACAACAATACAAATAAATATAATAAACATACTAATAACAACATATGGAGCAAAAATTTAATGTTTGGTATGCGTGTGTGTGTGTGTGTGTGTGTGTGTGTGTGTGTGTGTGTGTGTGTAAGCAAACATTAACATCAACTTTGATTTATTTTAAATTAACTCACAATCAGAGTTTTTGTGGAGTTATTTTCTGCATATTTGTTTTTATTTGTTTTTTTTTTTTTGTGTTCTTTATTTGAACATGAAGACCCTTTTTTGTGGAAGGACTTTACTGCTAAGGATTGTGTTGAAAATCATGAAAAAAAAATGCAAAACAAATTTTATATACACTACCGGGCGTATACGTAACCATGACTCATATAAAATATTACTCATACGTACAGGTGATTTGTGATTGATGATTAATAAATGATAAGTCACGAAAAAAGTTCTGGAATAAATAAGTGTTTTTTTATTACTTTTAAGCGCCAAATTAATTCCAATAAAAGACCGACTCCTCCCGGTATTTATTTTCGTACAAATTGCTTGAATTTAAATATCTTCGTAAAAGTAAAAATTTGTGTGCCTAACTTTCGTTTGATGGGAAACATTTTCTGTGGAGTAGTAATTTTCTTTGTAAAGTAAAGACACAACTCCAAATTCGAGTTTTTGGAGTTATTAATGCCACTAGGATCCTTCCAAGAGCTGAAATTCATATAAAATACTGAAATTTTATATTTGAAATTGTGATTACCCAACAATATGATTTTTTGAGTTGTGTTTTTATTGCAGGGATTGAGCGATATATTGCCGAAAATATTTTGTGGTCAAATGACCTCATCATCAAATAAGCTCATCAAAAATAGAAGCATACTTTTGGGGGTTATTTTGAGTTATTTCATGGATTTATACTATAAACATTTGCCTCCGAGATGCAGCCAGACAGATAGATATATTGACTGATAGAGCTAAGAAAATATATTTATGGTTTAATGGTAGTACCATACAAAAGGCAGTAGCTCATCGGAGTCTATCCAAGAATAGAGATGCCCATTTGAATCCTATAACTTCCCAGCGAAACTGGCCTAGTAGAGGTTCTCTTCACTCTACTGAATATCAATATTATAGACCACAAAACGTACTCGAAACTGAATCAATCAATCACAACAGACAGGGCAAACATATTGTAGTTTCAAGTTATGGCCCATAGAAGTGTTCACTGGCTATCGTATTACAACCGAATTCGTTTAAAATGTAAAATGGCGTTTCAAAAACATACTACGCCATTTATTAAATTTCCTAAAAAAAAAATTAAAATTAATGCAGAAGTATGTATATTCCTTGTATAAGTATTCAAACATTTCTTTTCAGAATTTATTATGCAATCAATGAACGCGCGCCTCGTCGTTCACTTTAAGTTTCAGTCGAACGCCTCAAACTTGGCCCAAAACACCGTCAAGTTGTGCTAAAAATAAACATACCAACAACAGCAAAAACCACAGCAGCAGCAACAAGAATAACTACAAGCAAACAACAACACCAGCAACAACTACATCAACCAGAGACCAACGTCATGCGAACTGCTGCTGCTAAATCCAATGAAGATAAAAAGCAAAGTGCTTGGGCTGGCTGGCACTGCAAGGCGAAGAGAATACCAACGCCCCGAACATACAGTGCTGCAGCCGAGCTTTCCTCCTTTTTTTTTAGTATTATTTGTTGCTGTTGTTGTTATTTCGAGAGACACCCACGCAATTTCATTCATGCGGCAAAATCCGTAAAGGAGCGGAAATTACGTGTTCATCAGTGGAGCTCTCCTCGCACACACACACACACACACACACACAAACACACGAAGTGCGGACGAATACGGACTACTTGTGATGGTATGGTAAATATGGTAAATAGGGAAAGTTCGCGTTGGCGTATGAGTGGCATTGCATTAAGAACCTCAAAAAAAGTATACAATATAGAAATTTTTGTTAATATGAGAAAAGTGGTAAATACAACAATGCCGTGCTTTGGGTTTTAAATATGCCGAACGAGAAAATGAGAAAAACAGGGTAAGCGATACTTAAGCTGTTCCTATGTTGGGCAAAAGTGCCGGTTTAATTCAAAATCGCCCACACAAGTTTCCCAAATAATGGCCTTCGTTTGCTGGGCCCTACTAACAGAAAATTTAGGATTTAAGTAAGAAGTCCTAGCAAAAAATCATTACACGAAAAGGTAAGATTGTTTTGAAGAAATAAGACTATGATCCCAAAACTTCTAGTATTCTAGCATTATTTCCCTCCCGATGGGTCCCCCTACAGAAAATCCCAAAATATAAAACAAAAACTTTACATTCTCATTTTGTCGTAGGTCGTACTGTGCATAGCGAAGGGATTTGAATTGAATTGGCCTCCATTCACAGCAACAAAGCCTTTCCGAGTAGCCTTTTAGCATATCCTTACATTCCTTAACCTCTTCATTGATTCATTAAATTGCTCACAAAGCCTAGTCAAGTGTATGGAAACTTGTAATCTTTTGGCTAGGGCGGGGGACAGGCGGACCTAAGCCAACACTCGAAAAAAACCTTTTGTCACTGCTTACACACTCACACACACACACTTACACCGAACAACCGAACTCTTAACCTTTGTGCTAAAAATCAGCCTGTGCCGTCAGCACAAAAAATAAACAAATACAACAACACCTGAACAGCTTTAGAAGCGCATCAACGTCACCGGAAATGGACAGAACATTTTGAAAGGGAAAGAGCTGCTGCCCACGCGCGCACAAAAATCCAGTGCAGCTTACTGCTTACTAGTACTCAATACACTCAATACAGTATATGTGCGGTACTCACCCTTTGTCATCATCAGATTGGGGTTGTTGTTTCGGTTCATATTGTTGTTGTTGTTGTTAATAGCATTCATATTCGAGGCCATTTCGGAGTTTTGGACCAGCACCGAGGTGGGCACAGATGCAACAGTTGCAACCATCAAAGCCGCACATAGCAGCAATATGGCACTGGAATTGCCCAGAAATTGCAGGCGTTTGCGTTGTTGCTGCATTGTTCAGTTGCTCGTTGACTTCGTATTTAAAGTTGTCGTCTTTTTATTTTTTGTTTAAATATCTTTTGAGTTTAATTCGAACACTCTTTTTGAAGTTGAAACACTCTTCCTTTACTATATGTTCAAATCAAATCCTTCTTCTGCTTCTTTCAAAAGTCTAGTGAAGCCTTCGTCGTCGTTCCAGTTGTTGACTGCTCCAGTGTTCTGAATGAACTGATGTCGTTAGACGCAGCGCAACAGTTTTTATTGAATTGGCCTCGTTTCGGATAAATGGTAACGGCCGGGGTAGCTGGTCGTGCTTCGTCCCTTAGTGCCCGCCAGCCGTCGGAGCCGTCAAGTTGGAGCTCGCTACATATACGTCATTGATAAGAATTATTCGCGGCACGTAGTAGGCTGGCAGGTGCCTCCGTTTCCGAACGCTAGTATATGTCGATTCGAGTCAAAGGACATGCGCTGTGGTCATTTGAAATTGTAGCCTTTTCTTTTTAATACATAGGAAGCTTTTGCGCACAAAGCTTTATCAGGGGGCGTTTTGTAGCAAGTTGTAGTTGCCCTTCTACCTTTCACCTTGTCGAAGCCATTTGAGGTGTGGACATTTTTTTCCTGGCAAATTTATTTTTCTTATGCTTTAGCTAGGGTCAAAACCAAAAGCTTAAATATGTTTCCGGAGGCAAATGGCACCAGTGTTGTAAGAGTTTACAAATATTAGGTATGTATTCAACTTCAATAAATTAAAAAAGGCAATCATTTTCTCCAATTGAAGTCGCCAGATCAGTAAGCTGACACGTCCAATTTATATTATTCGACCAAAAACACATACAAAATTTTAAATCAATGAATTATCACGTATATCCATTTGAAGGCCGTTATCGCTTATATCGCTTAGATTTGTTTATCTTAATCTGGTTTAATTTAACACGTTGAAATAACTACGAAAAGTTTACCGATTTTGTTCAAACGTGTTGAGACATTAAACACGTTTAAAATGAGATAAGCTATCCTCAGGGGGCCGAGTAATAAGAGAAGACGATCGAGCTGCAACTACCGATTCGATAGTTCAATTGTGTTCGAGATAAGTGAGCCAAAACCGAGGTGTAGAATACCGATTGCGATCAATATAAAGTCCTTCTTCTTTATTGTGAAGTACGATTGCGGGAGCTAGAAGCTAGGTGGTCCAAAATTTGTTTTCATAAGTTGTAGGTCCTATAACTTTGTATAGGGGATTTTTTAACCAGTACGTATACAGGTCGGTGAACCTACTGATCCGAGGCCTTCAATTCTAATTCCATAATCCCCACCAAGTAAATACAATTTGAATTTGGGGTTAAGTTTTTGTTTTATATTTCACTACTTGTTTCCACTAATTGCGGACGCTGTAGAGCAGCATTCATAACTCTTTACATTTAATCTTTTATTTTGTGTTTAATATATATATTTCAGCTAATAAGCACTTAAGATGTATTTTGTTAGAAAGTACTTGTTTAGAGATTGGTTACAGTTTATTATTGGGAGAAGCTATCCTCACGCATTTCAATTTATTTCATGTGGATCTTGTAAAAGTTACCAAAAATCTACAATGTGGACATTTTTTCTACTATATCTTACAGATGACAGCTACAAGCTAAAGGAAAATTAAATATATATTTTCGTCTATTCAAGTAAAAATTGCACAATAAAATTTCGCAAAAGTATAAAACTGTGAAAACATATTTCGTTTAAGCAAGAGTCACAGGGGGCGGGGGGAATGGTAAAACATTTTATAATAATTGAGCCGCACACGTTAGTGAAGAACTTGAAAGGGAACACAATACAATTAAAGCACAGGACAAATAAAAGGCACTCAACTTAAATTTAGAAGAGGGGTAAAACTATCGTTCAAAAACAAAAAACACTATTTTAAATTTATTCAAATCAAAGCTAGTCCATTTCATTTAAAATTTCGCAAAACTGGCCTTCAAAATTTGATTTGAACTCACAGCAAATTTGCTATTTGTTGTCATTTTTTAGATTCATTAATTTAGACATACTTAGAAAATATTGAAACGCATTTTTACAAAATGAATACAAAGCACACTAGCCGCCGCCTTACTTATTACGTCAATTTGGCGCCATCTAGAGTCTGCACAATATGCTTCGAAACGATGGCCGTAGCCTCGCTGGCATTCGGTATCAAGAAGCGGTCCATATCGGTGATGAGCAGGCCATCGCCATCGGGAAAGCCATACTTGAACGTGATCAAATCGCGATGGCGCTTCTTGGCCGTGATTTTCACAATGCTCGCCAAGGGTCGGCGCACAATGACCTGCGCCTGGCCCTTGCCCAGTTCGCGCAGAACAATCAAATGCGTGGGCGTTATGATCAGATGGCTGTCGTACATGTAGCCGTTCATGTGCACCTCCTGGCACCGGAAGGCGTTGATGATGTCCGGCGAGCGCAAGTACTGGTTGAGCGTGACGATTTCCTTCGTATCGCCGGGCAGTTTAGAGCCCGCATTGGCAGGCGAATCTTTGGCATCCGCATTGTCGAACTGTTCGTCGTGCTCGTCGTCGATGCTGAAGACGGGCGCCATATTGCGATAGCGTTTGCCATTACGTTCCGTGGAGCTGACATGCCGATCCTGCACGGGCGGTTGGCCATTACTGCCAGGCGTGGTTGCCGCATTGGTTGTGGCCGCCGCCGGCCCATTAGAGGGATTGGCTATAATGTCGAAGAGTTTGCCTTTCACTTCGGCCGATTTGATTTTCATGGCGGCCGAGAACTTGCTGAACAGATCCGAGGTGGTCTTCTGGGATTCGCGTTTCAACTGAAATTCATTGGAAAACAAAAATTAAATGGAAATTCCAAACCTAAAGCTCTGTTGACCTCACCTGCGGTTCAAGGGTAGACGGGCGTCGTGCGCTATTGGCCCCCGCTGTATTAGTATTCTTCGCGCAGACAATGCACTTGCGTACCTCATGATCTTCCAAGCAGTCTGCCATGTGGTCGCCGAAATAGTCGTGAATCGACGTATAGCCTCCGGACAGAAGCGACACATACTGAGTATTCTTCTGCAGAAACGAGGCGACCACCATGTGCGTGTACTGGTCCTCTTCAACGCGGCCACTGCCCATGAAGCACAAATGTTCGCCTCCCGCATTCGAATTGGCCTCAATGGCCTGCCGCTGTGCATTGAGTAGGCCCTGAACTGCCGTGGCAAATGCAACGGGCTCTTGCAGCATCAGATTGCAATCGAGATGAAATGCCGTAGACAAATGGCCCGCGTTGTACTGCTCCGCAGGCCGACAATCGACCAGGAAAAATCGCACTGCATCGGGAGTGGTCAGTTCCATGGACGAGTTCTCCACCAGCTCGTAAACCGAAACGGGAAGACATAGAGCCTATGAGAAATAGATGTCAATTGAAGCGACCGCCAAATTAAATTTCCACTCACCTGCGACACAGTGCATGGTTCTTCTGGGCGGAAGCTCTTTTCGCTTTGGGTGCTGCCGTAGAGTGCTTTGAGGAAGTCCGTTTTGAAGGAGCTGGGCGTCTTGAGTGCATAATACTGAGCCAGCGAGCAAAAGTCAACCACATCGTCGGTTTCCAGAGCACAAGGCATGTTTGCCAAGAACTTAATGATGTCCTCCTTGGAGGCGTCATCCTTCATGGCCAAAATCTGATCGCGTCCGTTTATAAGTATGATGAGTCCCAGGAAGAACACCAGAAACGGATCGGCATGCTGGAAATACAGGTCCCACATGGACAGTATGACCGAGAGGCCACACCGCGAGGCGAACAGTGCCTGGAACCATTGCATCGAGTACAAGTCTGGCGAGATTTTCTTCGTGTCGAGCATAGAGCACAGCTCGGGATCGTGGTACTGCAGGAGCAGGCGAAACACATGAAAGACATTGCCCTTCGGCTTGCAGCCCTTCGGTATGTAGGTGTCTCGTATGGCTTCGAAGAGATTGTAGGTGTCGGAGCGATTCAATTTCAGCGCCAACAGCGGCAGCAACAACTCAATCCAGCCATTGTCGCTCTCATATTGCAAATTGCGATTCTTGCAGTAGAACGTCAGTATTGACTCCAAATCGGACAGCACCGACACTTTGTCCTCGTCGTCGTTGCCAATACGCTCCACCACGCTCTGGCAGTCCTCGCGCAGTTTGTTTTGAAATGGCAAATCGTAGATTTCGTTGAATAGCGACATTTGATCGCTCTTGTTGCGTACATCGAGACTGACTTGCCACACATCGGGCCGCAGGGACTCTGGCAGAGATTTGCCCTGACATATGGCATAAATATCGTTGACATTGCAGTCGTCGAGGAGCGCTGATTCCAGTTCAATAAGCCTGCAAGGAATAATATGGAAATTAATTAAATGAAAACAAATAGTTTAACTTTGAACTTTTCCAGCCTCGCATTCCTCAATAATAGCAAAGCATCGTAATTCGTAAAGTGAGTCAGTTGTTCCTACAAAAATCAAAAAGCTGAGGTGATAACAGCCCAAAAACAAATTACACAATAACATTAGTGGAAGTAGAAGATAAGATACAACAACAACACCTAGAAAAACCTTAGCAAACCCCTCCAGTGAAAGTCATTGAGTGACTCCGAAGAAAAGGAACGGACGTGGCATTATAACTACTGTTTAAGTTGATATTAGGACAAAATGGAAAAGTACGGAGGATTCCCAAAAAACCTTCAATATCCAATATACCATCCATCATCCATCATCTCATTACGTACCACAAATTGTCGTCCATTTTTCCTATCAATGAAAATCAATTAGTTCTTTTGAAGGATTTCTTTTTGTGCCCGTTTTCGAAATAGTTTCAGGCTTTACATAATTTGGAAAGGCGTACAATATTTTTGTATTTTTTAAACTTTTCAATGCAAAACTTTTCACAAAATAATTTTTTTCTAATTTTTTTTCGTTTATTTTGACGTTTTATGAAATTCTTCTTCTTCTGTTTTCACTATTCAAATTCGGCTGGCAATACTGGTTATTTGGCCCAGAGTTGCAGTTTCACTCCATTTTTATAATTATTATGGCACATATTCAGAGTCAAGTTAGTTCCAACTTAACTTTAGTACTCAACTAAGTTGGCAGATAACACACTGAATTGACAGCTACTAAGCTGGTACTAAGTTTTAGTAGCTGCTAAATTTGACTATAAATAAGCGCCTATATTATCAAAAATTTATTTTCACTTAAAGTCTTATTTTTCTGTGTGAAAAAAAAACATTTTACAGCTAAAAATGGTATGCAATAAATCGCACACGATATACATACTATGTACCATAAGTTGTCTACACTTGCTATTTATCGCATGCGATGTATAGTATGGGAGCATTTATCGCTGATGTAGATGGGGGTTTAAGGTCATAAGTCCAATATACAGCAAGATTCACTAAGTTATAGGTTACTACATTCAAATAGCTTCCTTTGTTTTTCACACAACAGATACAGTTTTTACTGCACTTCACTGTTACGTCTACGTCCATCATAACAACCTATCAAAACGGCACATGGTACATAGTAAAAGTTCCTTTTTTCCCCTCAACTTAGCAACACTGAAATCAACACAATTTTCAAAACAAAAACAATTTTCATACATTGGTTCTGGCATTTGCCTTCGTTGACTTCTTTTATTAGCTTTCTGTCTATGGTTTTTGGTAATCTTGCAAGGAATTTTGAATTGGTAATTGTGTAATACTGTGAATTAAAAGAGATTAATTCTTTATTAATATTTATTTAATTCAAACAAATTGTTGAGTTACACAAACTGCAAACTGTGTAAAACTATTTCAGTGCGAAAAATTTACGGTGGAATTTTCGCATCAGGATATCGGGAAACTAGAAACTATAAATCATAAGTTTGTAGCTACATTTTTGGAAAGTAAGTACACAACCATTTCACATTTTCTCCCATCTATCGATTTTTAAAGTATTTTCTGTTTCATTAATCTTCTGCTTTCGTAATTCGTAATGGGTTCAAGAAGTTTCATCTCGTATTGCAGCCCATACATTTGCCCTTCCCACCGCCCATCACTATTCGCGCATGTACCAAGATTCGCCTTTCATGTTTCAGCGCATGTACCTTTCCCTCGTCCAGACCTGTGTCAAGCTCTTTTGCGTCAGCCAAACTCAGCACACAGCACAGACTTCAATAAGTATTTTGTTGCCTTGGGTCGATGTCTCAATTCCTTCCTGCCCTGTTTTTTTTTTGGTGCTCGTTCGACTGGTTTTCGTATACTTATTGTACATATTTCCTCTTGCATGTTTTCTTCCCGTTCGCTTTTGCAAACATTTTTCTGTATGGTATCTTTAATCTCGTCCTTTTTTCTTTCACCAAACAACAAATGGTTGAATGCACCAGCAGATGACAACGAAAATGTCTACATTTTGAATGGATTTCAACCGACCCAGATGTGAAATTTTTAAGTCTTGAACTGAACAATATTTTCACAATATCTCTCTTCTGCCGTGATTTAATAATACTTTTGACAAAGAGAGGGTAGGGGTGGGGTGAACTAACAGATGACAGCTCGTATGAGCGTGTCCAATTTTTGCACGAATATTTTACAAATATCTTCTATGCGGCCGAGAAAAAGTTAACAATTTTCTTCTACAAGTTCAAGTTTAAAAGTGTGATAAAGTTTGCCCATGCCATTTACCTTGATACTTGAATGAATGCTGGCTAAGGTCACCTGTTGCTCTTCGCAATTTGCTTCAAAGTATGTATTATGTGTGGGCTGCTGTTTCTAGGCACACATATTCGGTGTGGCGCGTGGCTGGTATTTATTGATAAGAATTCTGTTTTGTTTCTTGAAAATAGCGTTGACTGAACAACAGCACGACAATAACCATTTGTTGGTATTTTTTTCATTTGCAGATGAAGAATCGTCCGATGCCAGGCGGCGGCAATCACATTGTCAGCGAATGGGAGGATAATATTAATATTCTTTTCGATTCGGACGATCCGGATTTTTGCAATGTGATTCCAAATGGAGGAAGCGTTCTGAGTAGTTCGGCCGCAGCTGCGACATTTGCTGTGCCACCGCCGCCGCCAATGCTGGCCGCAGTTACAGCAAGTAACCCCTTTGGTGGGTTCAATTTCAAAGGTAAGACTGATTATTTAGGGACTATGTCCATTTCGCCATTTCAAATTACAGACTTGCCGTCGTTTTATTTGTGCTATTTTTAAATGCAGATTGACTTAATTGGTTTTGTGTCATCAGACATATAGCATTTTGCATTTCTCGACACTTCGCTAGTGCAACATTTGCATTTTTTTTCTTCTTTCTTTTATATAAAGTGGAAGACGTCAATGCAACGAGACCTCCAAGTGCCTCAATTAAATTCACCAGCACAGCGTAATGTTAAACGCTTCGGGCTAGTGTAATGTCCGTCCGACACCTTTCACAAAGACCTATTTTCGCGTGTAAGTTAAGTATTTTGCTTTCAACAATTTGCAATTGTAAAAGTTGGAATTGCCAATTGCGGTTCGAATTCAATACAGCTGTAGTCTTTGGAAAGTGGTGCGCACTTTTGGTTTCGAATAACGGAAAAAAATTTGCAATTCTAATCGATTTTATTGGTTTTTTTGTTGTTGTTTCAATTGCAACAAAAAATTTTATATGAACTGAAGGTTCACATTGTAACGTCTTGCAATTCTTACTTATGTCCACACATTCATACATTTTTACAAAATTGAAGAATTGACACTCTTAATTAAACAAAAAAATACCAACAAAATTGATTCCTTAAGCTAAGGTCCCATCAGCGCGCATAAATTATACGTAATGTCAAATAATCGTAAAGCAATCGAGTGATTGTATTCTGTCACTCTAGAGCTTGTCGCTTGGTCGCTGCCTTAGTTGAAAACTTTTTATAAACTCATTTAACTTACTTTCTGCCTGCTGGCATACAATTTGTTGTTGTTAAAATTGGCATATTAATTAATTTAAGTTGCAATTGAGCTAGAACCCGACGTACACAAAAACTAATTTTTTCCAAAAGGAATTTACTGGAAAATCGATTCATACCAAGCGATTAACGTTATAAAGAGTAGAAGTTCATAGTTCTTCAATCACTGCCATTTCTTTATTCACACCAATCATTACCTCCTTCCAGTCTCCCTCAGACAGAAGTACAGAAAGACACACAAAGAATAATACGGACAGACAGATCTGTACAAATATATATTAAATACCTGGACTAAATCAGTTAAAGCCTAAAAGTATGCTAACGTATTTTGCAAAATCTGCGATAAACTATTCTACAAATGGAGAATTTTGAAAAATACATTCACTAGATGAAAGATAGCAATTGAAGACATCGGAGCAGTAAGGTGAAAGGTGATTTTCACATAACATACATAAAACTAACAATCCCAATAACGTCTTCAGTGAGAATTTGTTCCGGAACCAGATAGCAGCTAGTTAGGTAATACATACATATATGGCAATCTGTCTCTAGAAAAAAAGGTCACTTAACACGTTATTAGAGCCAAGCCTTAATTTGTTTTACCTAACATTTTTTCTTTAATTTGGCCAGTTTTCACAAATATCTCGTCCGTGTGTTTTTTAACCTGTATAACAGTATAACTTAGCAACACTTTTTTGCACTTGCATTTATTCGTTGGCGTTTTTTTTGTTATAAAGTGAATTCCTTGAATTAATACCATTACCGGTGTCATATCTTATCGCATTTCTTTTGAGTTCAAAACAAGCAAATAAGTACTCGTATAAAAACTTTCTCAAAGCAACCAGAAAAATCAATTGACTGCGACTTTATCGATTCAATGTGGGCCTTTAGTAATTGATTACCCCTCAACACAAATGATATTGTTTGAAAATTGTATCCCAACAACTAAGTGATCAATTAGCACTTTTATTCAACAATGACAATGATTACAGAATTTCGATTCAAGTTGCTTTTTTTCACATAAAATTTCCTTGGCATTTTCGCCAACTTTATGACAGCAATTGGCTTTAATGATATTTATTAGCGCTTTTTTTTGACAATGTTTGACAATGATAAATTTGTGTTTTATCAGAAAGCTTTCGAAGAAAGAAGCAATTTAAATCTTACAAATTAGACGATCACAAATGCTTCAAGAAATCAAAATTAAATTACGTGCCACCCTTTGATGGCTTTGTCTTTGGCACTGTTTCATGTTGGTAAAAAGTGGTAAAACCGTACTTCGCTTTAGTGAACTGTTTTCCAGTTATCCGAAAACGCTGATGTGAAAAGCACACATTTGTACATGTCTACGATTATTAAAATTTCACTTACTGGCGTATATCAGCTCAAAAATGGCGCTTACTCCATTTCACTAAATACACTTAGTTTCTAAAAATAGGTCGCTCATGATTTCAGAATATGTATACAATTTTAAAATACACGCGCTTCCGCTGTGAAACTGGAAGTCAATTGCCAATTTTTCCATTTTTGTATTTGTTATGATTCGATGACTTTTTCCATTGAAACGAATTCTATGAACACAAACAATTTTATTCATTTTGTTAAATTTACAAATTCTGTCATGCATTGCGGGAAAAACAGAAAATTCTCTTGTTGCTATTTTTAAAAATATTATTTACGCGATTGCTGAAAACTGGTCCATGGGAGGGAGGCCTATGACAAACTGTGACGCCACAGTTGTTGTCGTTCGATTTGCGTATTTATACCCCCACACTAACTGTGGCAGGGTATACTAACTTTGTCACAACGTTTGTAACGCCCATAAGGAGGCGTGTCCGGTATGGAAAAGTATATATATTCTTCATCAGTATCACCTCCTGAGTCGATTTAGCGATGTCCGTCTGTCTGTCCGTCCGTCTGTCCGTCTGTCCGTCTGTCCGTCTGTCCGTCCGCACGATAGCGGTCGCAGTTTTGGAGATATCGACTTGAAACTTTTTTTACATGTTTTTCTCGTGAATACTGAGATCAAGTTCGAGAATCAGCCAAATCGGACAAAAACTGGGCGTGGCTCCCATACACCGAAAAAAAAGGTAAAAATTTTTTATTGTTGTATTCGATTGGAAATGTTTAGAAACGTATTTTTGACATGGTCCGAGGTTCCGCAGCCACATATATAAGGGTCTAAATGGGGTCTTGAGACCAATTTTTTTTTTTTTTTGTGGATTTAATTGGAAATTTTTAGAAATGGATTTTGGACATGGTCCGCGCTCCAAAACCACCTATAATTGGCTCAAAACAGGGTCTTGAGACCACAATTTTTTATGTTCAAGGTACTTCTTCCTACTGTGTGGGGGTATTTCAGCTTCGGTATAGCCGAAGATAGTCCACTCTCTAGTTTTCATTTAAATTTAGTTTTTTACTTTTTGTTTCATTCATTAGATGATGTGCCTCCCCTTTTACACTATTCATTAGATTAAAGCGTCATTGCAAGGAAATTTGTAAATATTTTGGCGAATATTTATGCGAATTTTCTTTAAATTATTTTTTTATTATTCCAAGTACTTGTTTTGGTTTGGCGTGAAACTGTGTACTTTTTATCTTTAGTTTGTATATTCCAAATTATTATTGACATAGTCCCGAAGAGGAGTTGTGGCGCAGCAAAGAAGATTCGCCGAAATGACGTTGTTGTTTGTTTTTGTTATTGTTCTGGAATCTATTGACCAAATTTCAAAGCGTATTTCGCACTCGCATTAACAACACAATAATTACTTAATAATTTTTGCGTGATTATCTGTTTAGTATTTGGTCTATTGTTTTGCGTTAGTATGACGCGTTTCTGTAAAGGCCACGCTTTCGCATGGTTCGTAATGGTGTTGTTTTCGTTTATAAGTCAAGTACCTGCTTAAGAGGCTAGCCCCAGGGGCTTCACGTGGATGGAGTGTCTGTTCAGCAGAAGGTTTTTTTTACTGTGCGATTAGATGATTTTGAGAGTTGATGTTTTTACGAATTCATGCTTTTTTAACAAGAAAACTTTATAGTCGCAAGAAAGCGGTAATGACATATCGCCAGCGGAACCGATTGTTTTTTTTTCATTTTATGGGTCCACAACCGGAACTAAGTTAAACATTTACGTGTGTTCCTTGGTTACAAATTAAATCTACTCGCTCTTCTAAGCAAATCCGTCATGCACGTGTGTTTGCCTTTTACAAATGTTTTGAAAAGTGCAAGTTGAAATGGAGCTTAAACTACAAAAAAAACATCCCCGCCAGAGTCACCTCATATAAGGCGATTTGCTGTTTATTTTTAGATTTTTCCATTTTATTATTTCTAAGCCCCATTTGACTGATAATAATTTCATCTCTTGACACGTTCAAAATATTTGCAAAATGATTTAGTTTGCTTTTCAAAACATCAACAAATTCTGATGCAAGGCCTTGCGAATGTTTCGAGCTCGCCATGGAAATTCCCTTTCGCAATTCTTAATCTATAATCGCTTTCGACTGGCCCGTTTTCCGGTTGTTTTGGCTTTCGTTTTACAATCCATGAGTTTTGTTTTTATTGTTGGTATTTTTGGCCGCTATTGGGTCTATAAATACATTCAATTGCAGGGAATTCAATTTGGTTTAAACGTTTTATTGCGGCTGTAGCGCCTGAAGTTGTTGGCCTGTTTTATGATAACCTGATAAATGTCGGACATTGACACTTGTTTGTTATTTGGTCAGATTATTTGAGCGGCGATTGTTGGCTATCTAGCGTTTGACACCTGTTATTTACAATTGGACATTGTTTGTCATCCACATTAAGGCTAAGAAAAAAAGCTGTTGCCAGCCGAAATCCTAAAAATCCCTTAAAAGTAAACTCAGTCTAAGTTATAATGCATATACGCTGTCCTAATGTAAATTCCACACCTCCATACTAAATAACGTACTTAACTCAAATACTACTTAATCCTAACTAACTAATACTAACCACCAGGCGTTGGGTATAATGAACTACATTCGTCGCAACTTATTATAATTCCATTATTGTTTGCATTTTGCAAATTATTTGATCAAAAACACAAAGAAATTCCCTACAACAAAATACACAATACACATTGTGTGTGTGTTTGTTTTGCTTTGCACGTGAGCTTAGCCGTCACATGTTGCGGCCACTTCACGGCACACAACACGAAATATTTGCTGTCAGATGGGTTTGATATCACAAAAGACGTCAATAATTCCGGCTCCTCCGTCCTACCATTAATCAAAATTATTGCGACAATTCACCGCCCTCTCCGCCATCTCCAACTGACCACTGGTCCGCTGTGGCAGAAATTCTCAATTGGTTTTAATCCCAGCGATCATGTACGATAAGCGTGTTGTTGATAAGGTTTGCTCAGGCGTAACGAACAACACTTGCTAAAAAATATTTGCATTTTTATTTAATTTTTTTCTTCTGCCAATGACAGACAGTGGAACGGAACTGCCGCCATTCGGTGTCTCCGGCAGAAACGTACAACATTTCTTTTATTCGGTGCGACTTTGTGACAAGCGAAAAGTCATGTGACAAGTGGTTACGGTTGCTCTGCTTCACTTTTCTTTGTTGTTTTTGTTATTTTTCTTCATGTACAACAATCTGTATAAATATTACCTTCTGAAAGTGTTTTTATTTTCTTAAATTTTTTTCTTGTATTTGGTTTTGTTTGTGAACAGATTTGCTTATTAACCAGTGTTTGTTATTTTAATTTAAATGAAAGAGCAAAAGAAAAGAGGAAGAAGAGCAGCCCCGCAAATTGAGTTAACAAGTTTTGGCTGCGGAGTTTGCAAAATTGGTTATCGGACATTTGACAATTCGTTTGATTTGATTAAATGGAAAAAAAATCATATCACGAAATGGCCAGGAAATGAAAACGTGCCACACATTTTGTCATTTGCAGTAGGTGAGATGGGGATGGTGACTTTCGAACACGACACACCTGTTGCATATTAAATTTAATATTTTAAATTGGCAGAGCTTTAGTTTTTGCTTTGTTTTTTTTTCTTATTTAATTTATTTTTATATAAGCAATTTTCGCAAAGAACTTTTGCACTCGTCTCATTTGCCATGCTTGAACGATTTATATTTCATAACAGCAATTATGCAAAAATAATCAAAAACAACCACGAAAAAAGTAACTGTATGGCGGCAAAAACAAAAAAAAAGAGGAGTAAACAAAGTCGCATTTGTAGAGATATACATTTGTCTGTATTTATGTAATTAACGAACAATATGAAGGCACACGCGTGATGTGATCGTGCCGGAAAACTTTTTGAAAATTCACAGCCCACAGGCGGTGAGAAGAATTGCAGCTGCAATTACGGAAACTTTTGTTTCGAAAACAAACAGAAAATTACAATAAAAACTGTTAACAGGTGCCAGCCACGCCAATTGTAAGCGGAGAACAATTGCCAATGCAAATTGGTAACAGTAATATGATAACAAGAAAATTGTTTCAAAATGTGATCCAAAAATAGATGAAAAGGTTTAAATGGAAGAATACTTGAAGTAATCTATAGCAAGGAAATGGCGTAGTTAATTCAATCATCGCTCCACTTCAGCTTGTTTCGAGTTTCGATTCGAGCAAGTGGCGTAATTCTCTTTTATGTTGGCACGCGAAATCGATATTAATTTAAAATATTTTTGGCTCTTGTGACGCCTATTTTAAGGTTTGATCATGTTTGGGAAATGGCTGATGAAATTCCAGTTGCAAATTGTGTCATCCCAATTAAGAGGAATGATAAAGAATCTTATACACATACTAAGTTCATTGTAAATATTTGCCCGTTGATATTCCGTTCTGCTCGCTGCTAATAAAATGCTAAGCCACCGCTAAGCTGGTTAAATATTTAAATTTGTTTATGGCCCGTTAAATGGCTAATACCCTTGGCCCTTAACCATTTATTTTTGTGTCAAATATGACGGAATATTAACCATCGAAATAATTTGCCATGACAACACTCACATTCGTTCGAAAACCCAATGCCTTCATTGAAAGGCTTTTCCCAGAAATTTCGCAATAACTTGTAAAATACGAGCCAATAAGTATTGCCAAAATGTTGCTTACTTCCTTCCTACCCACTACCACCTGACGACGTCTGACTCGTTTTACGCTCCTTTTGCCATACCATATTTTTACACGAAAATGCGTACAAGACAATTTGATCCGCCCAAAGAGAGCCCAGTTGGAAACGAAACGTCGCACACCCAAATGGCGTCTAAAAGATGTGAATTTCTTCTTTGCGCCACAAATTACCAGTTCAAACCGACTTGGACCAACCGACACAAAGCAACGCTACTCAGCCACATTCATAGCCCGCATAACGACTGTCGTACGTTATTCATACTCCAGCGAATTAATAAAACAAAACGAAGGCACATACTACGAACGATCCGAACCATGCTCTCGAAACGGGGGAGGTGTGTACGAGAGAAGTGTGCTGGCGTGAAGTACCGCAAAGGTGTCAACGACGGACGGACGGACGGACGGGCGGACAAATTAACGAACAACTGAACGCGACGACGAATTCACCAGAAAATTAACATGATTCTAAAAGTTGGCTGGCTTTGTTAGTTGTCAATGAAGTATGTGGGTACTTTTTTTTTGTTCTTGTACACTAAAAATTAATACTAAACTGTGAACGCAAACATTCTTAGACTCGGAATTAGACACAACAAAGTTTAATTGGAAATGCAATCGGTGGCACGTTGCAATCCCACTGACCAAAACTTGAGTCGAAAAAGGCTAGGCCACAGAAAAAAAATACCCAGACTCGTCATAAAAGTGACGATAATTGAAGGACGTTGGAGGCGATCGGTTGGGATTTTATCTACTGCGCGTGGTAGGTATTATTTTTCAATGTTCACGATTATCACACTTGACACCCGAATCGTTCTGAAAGACATTTTCAAAGAGACACATTTTGTATATATTTAAATTAAATTATAATTTGTATGCAAATTTAAGTGAAAGCTTGAAATTCTAAGTTCTTCCTAAGAATTTCATAAAAACTTGTTTCAAATTTTTTTGGGAAAAACACAATTGCTTTTAGAGATTTGATTAGTTCCGAATTTCTCAGTCCTGTCAAGGCGCTACTTTGATATGATACAATGCTTTATTTTAATGACTGACAATGAAATTAAAATGTCGTAAAATTGTTAAAGTAAATAAAGGTGTACTTTTGTAAGTTAGTCTGGCAGCACTAATGCATGACGATCCATTGACGGCATAAGGCCAGGAAAACAATTTACACACCTGCACACGTGCTAAGGGCATGTATGCTTTTTATTATAATTAAAAGTTGAGGTTTTTCTCTCTATTTTTACTCTTAACTAATTTACATTATTCCATTTTATATTAATGCTGCTTGGGATTTTTTTTAAATTTATATTTTCAATGGAAATACCATTTAAATAGTATTTTTTTCCGATCATTCATTAACTTGTCATAGTTTGTTTTGGTTTCCGCGAAATCTTTTATTTTAATCTATTTTTTTTCTTCAAGTAAATAAATCTTTTGACAAGGTCATCTCGGGACTTCCTGAGCTCTTGGAAAAGTTCAATTACCCTATGATTACAGTGACACAAAATATGAGGCGCCTCACTCACCCACTCTCTTCACTTTACTACTACCGCATCGCATCTCTTTGGTGTCTTCTGGTAGTTTTTGTTTCGGGGGTATTTGTTTTTGTTGATTTTCAGTTCATTGACTGCAGCTGTCAAATGTACTTGAATGCGTATTAAAGTGTCAAGTTGGGTGTGTGCGTGAGTGTGTGTGTGTGCGTCTGGCTGTGGCGTATTTACTACACTCTAAATGCGCACATTGCCTAATTGGTCTATTGCTTTGGCAACACTTGTCGCATTTCCATTCACCCATTTTTCCATTGCCCAACCTTATCGAAAATTTTGACAATTTATCAATTTTCCATGCTACGACGCAGTTTCCCCCATCGCTGCTCCGGTGCAAAAGGTGGGGGCATTATTTATTACAACAACTAATCGTTTATGAGGTAACTAAAGTGTTTCGTAACATATTTGTTCAGTTCATTTATATGAGAGGAAAAAAATCGTAATTATTTAATCATTAAATTGTGTGAAAAGTGCTTTTTACTATTTGATTTTTATTAGTCTTATTTGCTGTCTGGCATTAGAGTTGAAAGTTTCGAATTGTGCAACCAAAGTCTAAAAGTTCGCTCGCTTGATAAACTTCTACAAATTCATAAACAATGGAAACCTTATGAATTGAATGCTTTTACTTGAACCGTTCCTCCTCTGGGCAGAGTGAATTCCTCGTTGAAGCTCAATTCTACTTAATTGATACTCGCCATACATTTGGCACTCTAATACGCCCTCTTATCCGCATGTTGGCAATTCAGTGCGATGTTGAAATGTCACTGGCCCCAGCCAGTTTCGAGTGAATGTTTGCGATAAAAGCGTGCGCCACTTGAGTGAGGCTTGATGCACATTCCAAGTATTTACGCAGCAATTCAACGGAGTGAGCTAAGTCAGTGTGAGAGTGTGAGTGAGTGTGCAAATTTATTGCTGAAGGTTAAAATGATTTCTGCACAACGAATTAAAAATACCAAGCCGAATGTCATCCAAAGAATCAAAGAGGCTTCTCGGAATCGAATTGAATTAAAATTAAAATTTCAATTGGTATTGGTATTCCAGGCCGACAATTGAGTGGCAACGACTAAAAATATCTTTAAATCAAAAACATATTTTTTTGTTTTGAAAGCCCTGTCTGGTCTGCAAATATGACAAAAGTTGAGATTTTCAATGGTAGCATTCTTAAAGACATACGCAAATGCTTTTTCCCAGCTGCAGTCTGGTGGTTCCTTCATTTACATTTCATTTCTTCACCCAGATTACATTTAAATGTTGAAAAGAATTCAGACGTACGCAAAATTTCAATTGATGCGACAACAACTTCCGCATACACTCGATTTGGTTTGGATCGGTTCGAAGTGGTACTCGTTTTATTGTGTACCCCTCTTGATTGACAAATAAAAATATGAGCGACAATAATGCAAACTGGAACTGGCTGTGCATTCGATGCCATTTATAGCAGCGCTTGTGCAAATAAATTAATTCAATTTAGAATATGAATCGAATACTTACGTATGTTTGAAAGCTATTTGCACTCAATTAAGAAGGAAATTTGCCTTTTATACGTACAACATTTGTGCATAAAACAATCATCGTCCACTCCATTCATAATAGTTTCTATTAATAAATTCAAATCGAAGTCAATTAAATCTCTGCTCGCTTTGAGTTGGCAAATATTTGAGCTCCAAAGTGCGAACAAGCTTATAATTTTGCAACACTTTCTTGTGTGTGTGTGCGTGTGTGCCTTGTGTATATTTGGTTAAAATTTATGTAAATTTGATCTTCTGGGGGAGCTAAAATTGGATTTCAAATTCTTCTAAAAATAATACTTTGTTTTGTTGACGGAATTCATTTCGATCTTTTCCATTCATGCGAATGCAATTGTTAAAAACTTTTGGTTTGTTTTGTTTACCTTCTTGGGTTCTTAATTGTTTGTAAATGCTCAGAAGTGTTGTTGGCATTCGTGTGTTTTCTAGAGCTTCTTGAATAACTTGAGAACGTCTGTTAGTTCAGATCATCCGGGTCTAATTTTAGCTTTTATTGTACTTAAAATAGCTCTACGCGGTTGGAGTGCTCTCGCTCTGACGTCACATATTTCATATATTTCCTTAAAACGATGAAGGGTGTGCTGCGTGCTGCGCATAAATTTTCCGCTTTCGAGACATTTCGCCGTAGCTGTGATGCTTAAATACATAAGGAACACCCGATTATTTTCTTCAGTCTTTAATTTGTTTGGATTTTATTGTTATGCCTTGAATTTATTTTATTTTCCACATGCTTTTCCATCTGATTATTGTTTATAGTAAGTATTTATTTTTAAGTTGGCAACAGGGAATCATTTCCTGATTTTAATTTTAATCTCCGAGTCTTTTCGCATTTTTAAGAAAATATTTGTAGAGACACAGAGCCGATAGTCAATATATGACAAATCCTAATTATAAATTAAATTAAATTTAAGAATAAATTATGTTTCTTTAAGTAATTCTTGAAAACAGAAGGACTTCAAAACTCATTAAAATCTGTTTAAATCAACAACCTGTCAAATTAATGAAGACATGATCTTTTTGCACTCAAAGTACTTTTCTATACATAATTCGTTAACCATCGGGGAAGTGGATGGAGCTGCACGTAATCACGTGAAAAGCGTCTCTATAATATTTTTAGAATTTTCTTCTTTAAATAAAGGAAAAAAAAGCTTAACATTTGCTTGGCGGGCGCGAGTCTTGTGATTTAAGTTCAAAATACGAATGTACAAAAAGAAAAACAGCAAAAAATCGAAAAAAATGCTTGGCAACGTTTTCAAAACTTTGGCGTGCTCATAAAAAAAATACGAATTCGATTCGCAAAAGGCTCAATGACTCGCGGAACATTGTGGGAATATTTTGCTTGTGTCTTTCAACTGACTTGGCGCAATTTCCAGACAGCTGAGTGTGAAGAAAACAATTTAAATTTATTCAAATGTTTATTGATATTCGATATTATTCGGTTAAAGTGTTTGCGTCCAGTTGACGACGCGTTTCATGAAATTTAAGATTTTTAAATTAATTTTTTTTAAATATTTTACATATTCACTTCTGAAGCAATCCTGTGCTCGTCTAAGACTAATAACCTGTTGTGCCTGACATTATCATGTTATGAAAGACTCGAAATGAAATTATTTATTACTGAATTCTTCTCCTTGTTGTTGTTGTTGTTGCTTTATTCCCGATAAGCATTGAAATTGTGTTATTGACATATTTGAAATATTTTTTGTGGTGCTGTTTCCAAGTCACGCTTCTTTTCCGTTTCTTTTTCGTGAGCAAATTTACAAATTCAATTTATATGCGTTAATTGATAAAACATCAAAATATTTACACGCAGAAATACTGTGAGTAGGTGAGAGACCAACTCAATTTCCAGCCTCGTGCGAGTAAAGTAAGTAGTTCAAGTACTTTTCTGGCGCTTGATAAGCATGTTTTACGGCTGAGTCACGTTCGCTGGCTCTTCGGAAACACTTTGCAGTGAAGCGCTTACTACCCAACCTACCCCTCTTTTTGTCAGAAGTAGGTGCGAAATTCACAAAGCGCAATTTTTGCTTGAAAATTTTCCTACAATTTGCAAATTGTTATTATTTATTTGTTTTTTTTTTTTGGCACTCTTTCACATTGCGATTGTGAAATTTTGCACTGATTGTGATTAAAAGTTGTTATTTACATTCGCATAGAACTTCAATTTGAATGAATTAATCAATTTGAATTATGTGTAAACATCGATCTGTTTGTTTGCGAATTTGATCGGAAATTTCCTTGCATTTTAAAAATTTATAAATAAATCATTTGTTGTGAGAGGTTATTTTTTTGGGGGCAAAAAAAGGTGGTAGATTTCACAAAAACAATTTGTTTATTGGCATAAATTTAAATTTTCCAAGAAACCCAAATTCAAATTGATGTTTGCTTTAAATACATTATCGCATAATTCACAAATTGTTCAAGAAAGGTGATTATGAGTTGCGAGTCACGGGATCCATTTGAAGTTTTAAATTTCAAATATCAAAGCCACGCAAGTCTCGAAGCTCACTTTGAATTGCAGGTTAGTACTTTTCCATTGATTGTCACAGACGTTCAGTGTCCATTTCAATGTTTTTAGAAGGTAAATAATTACGTGGCTCGTGCAATTTCAGCTGTAAGCGCAGCTAAGAGGACAGACATCGAAATTGTTAGAAGTAATTCTCAGAAGGTTGTAGATAATTTCAGTTTTTCTTTGTTATTGGAAGACATTTTTGCAAGGAAGCATTTGTGAGACTTAGAGCCGCCACTCCACATTCCGTGCTAGTTACCTGAATTTGGCCTGTCTTCTGTCGATCGCACCTGCTCGTCAGCTAAACCTCAAGCTGCATAGCCAGTCAGACACCTGCTTGCCTAGGTAGCCTTCTTACCTTAGCATTCGCCTTTCAAGCTCAGTGCGGAACCAACCGAACTGCCTCGTATGTTTTTTGTTTCAGTTCGAAATTTAAGTTCTCAATTTGAATACAACATTGACGTCAGTGCCTCGACTACAACTTAAAACAGGTCACAAACCAAATGTCTGCCTTCCAAATGCAACTGGGCTGAACACTATTAGGTACTCATTTGCAAAAGCAAACAAATAATTGTTTCCCCTTAGGCATAAATTACAGACGAGTGTGCGTATTATGTTGCGTAGGAAAATTTTCCATATTTGCTGAATTTAAGCGAATTCAGGTGCGAAATGAAAACAAAGAAAAATTCCATCAGCAAACGATACAAACTGTATGGTAAAAAGTTTTAGTTTCAATGCATTTGATTAAAGAATATGAAAATAACCGAATTCGAGCAGTTTATTTACCCTCCTCCCCTAGTTTTTACTCTTCAACGCCGTTCAGACATTGTATAGAGTAATTGCATAATAACAATTTTGCTTTTATAGCTGAGAGTAATTGTAATTTGTTTTTTTCTTCTAAGTAATTCCCCTACATTGATTGTGCTCAAATGGCAATTAACGCGTTTCGATTTGATTTTCGTGTCAACTCGAGTGCATATATTTGCATGGAATTCTTTTGTGCCTGAGTGGGTTTTGTCAGTTTCGGGAAATGAATCTATTTTTTTGTTCTTTTGTCCATATCTTGAGTTCGTGTAAATATGGTGGCAAAGCAGTTGTTGTTAAAGCTGTCTTTTTACGTTTGACTATTTTTTCATTCGTTTGGCTTTTAAAATGCGCATTTAGCCAACCTGTGGCGGTTGCTGCTGCTGCTGCTACCACTGGACCACCTTGAGTCTATTTGCATTTGTAGCAAAGCTCATTTACCCTCATTTTATTCGAAAATATATTGCGAATGTAGGTACATTACATGGATTTGGCTCATGTGTGCGTTCTGTCAATTTTGACATTTTTACGTTGGTGTTAAGTTCGAGGCACGATTTCAGCCACCACCTCAATAAATAAAAAAGGTGGCAAAAATGATTCATTTAATAACACTCAAATCCATTGTCAACTGGCGTTTAACATTCATGTGTCTTTACAATTGTGTATTTACTACGAAAACAACTTCAACTGAAAACTTCTTTCACTTTTGCCAAATAATGATATCAATTTTTTCTTCGACCGAAATAGGTCAATTCTACAATCAGAAAGCAGCTATAAAATAACACCAGTTGGTAACATTGATAGCAAAAGAAATACAAAAAAAATACAAAACAAAAATAAAACAAATAATAAAAACAAGCATGGAAAATTCCTGTGAACAGTTGCTCTGTGAAAGGTCAGTAAAAAGTCAGCAAATAGCCACAAATTAAAAATAAAAACAAACAAGAAACGAGAAACGAGACGAAAACTAAAAACCCGCAAAATTATCATTTAGTGTGTAATTAAAATACAAGTAGGCGCCCTAGCAGCCGGCAAATACCTGTTGTATTTTTTTTCCAGAGTGATAAGAGTGGTGGTAAGAGTAAGAAAGTGATAGCAAATGAGTAGGTGATAGTGATACCCAACGATGTAAATGTAAAGAGAAGAAACGCCGTGGCGTGACGTGACGTCCGCTTAAATCTTGGAAATTACAAATGGAAAATTTTATTACGATTGCGACGAAGTCTCGACCGTAGAAAAACAATTCTGAATAACTTATAAGCTTGAAAATTTTCACTACAAAGATCGTTTTGCATTTAATATCATAAATTTCAAAAACCATTCAAGCAATTGCCAATTTGATTCAACAGAAAAAATGATCTCCTATTTTTAATTAAATGTTCTATTTCTATTCCCATAAAATTTATATCAATTTTTTTTTCAAGTCCATCGTATGTTGTTTATTTTGGCATTATTATCTCCTCATTAAAAGAAATGCCTCTTGAAAAAAAAGAAATATTTTTGGGGCTAGCAACAGCAGCGCGTTTGTGCGTAATTGGAACGCGAGGTTGCCTTAAGTTTATGATTGTTTTTGTTTTGATTAATATATGTTTTTTTTGCTCATCATGCAGATCACAAGACAGACAACATTTTCGCATTAGGGATCTCTCTTATCTATGAGAGAATTTGTATTTTTAACATTTTTCAGTTAGGATGACGAGCCTCTTTAAAGATTTGCATACAATCTAAAGCAACTTGAACATGACTTATATAAATACGTATGTATGGCGTCATTGCTTGGTGTAAATTGTAGGTCAATGAGAAATCTTTAAATGCGTCTCATGAAAAATCGTACCTATTACATCTGAATAATGTTATAATAATTGTTGTAAATTTGTAAACGACACCAAATGTCAATTGGTGATTGCAAATTGCGCTTTAAAAGAATTCAACAATTTATTTTAAAATGACACTGTAGATGTGTGTGCTTCTTCTCGTTTTGGTGCGGCGACAATTGGCGAGGAGTAGTCAGTCAGTCACTCGTCCACATTGTATAAATCAAAATGCAATCAAAATTTATTAACATTTCATAAATTAGCGAATTTAATTCAAAACGGAATAGCACCGCTTTAATTTATTTCATTGTTACTGCGAATTTGTCGCACGTCTGATTCACATTTACATATGCAAGAGGCCTCTTGAATACACACAACTGAATAGGTTCGCCAACATGAAATATTGATTCTTAGAAAAGATTAAATTTATTTCTAATTTTATACACGGGTGAGATAGCGTGCGGTCGATTTAACTCGATTAGATGTCGAAACATTCGACCGTTAACCTGAAATAGGCATGCGCTGATTTCTTCAAATACCTGAAAACAAAGCCGGCAACGCTTCGTCCAATTTCTTCAAAGGACAAATACAAAAGAACAACCACAGATGGAAATATTGAAATGGGCAAAAAAGGACGATTCAGGTGATGGAAATGAAGCTGATCTAAAAAAGTCCGGGTACTTAACTATTGTTTAAGAGTCATAACGTAACACACACACACATACGTCATATTTTCCCATTTATAAATTTATTAGTAATAGTAAGATTATGCATTTTTTTTATAAAGTATTTTCCAAATTACCCCCCATTTATATTTTAATTGGAAAGTCGTAGACAAATTGATTTTAGACTGATAAATTCTTAATTATTCACATTGCTAATATAAGCAACTAACAACTAATAAATTATTTAAACGCCAGATGAAATACAATAACAAATATTAGCTTCTACGTTACACACGAACGTTTCGTATTAAAAAATACCGCAACAGCAAAAACAAAACAAAAACTCACTTAGATCTTCAATTCAATTGAATCATTCATTCACAAGAAACGCGATAAAACAAAAGTCAAACACACAGCCACGTACAATATCAACATATATGTAACGATATTTAGTCTTCAGCCGAGATAAGAGCGGAATGCGATAACTCCTAAACCCCAACTAAGCTCATGGGAGAGTGACTCTCGAGAAATGTGCCGTCTCACTTCTCAAGAGAAACCCAAACAAAATAAAATTTCAAAAATCAAATGTAATGCCAATGCAGCTGCAAATATCAGTGACAAAAACAATTACAATTTGTTTTTATTTTTGTTCGGTTTTCGTGTTTGTTTTTGTGGCGATAGGCTCCATTAAAAATAAAACAAAATACAAATCTCTCTCTCTCTCTCTCTTTGTCTGTTTGGGGGCACCCAAATGATACATTATACACCATTGTATTTAGCTGCCTTATCGCTCACACAACCCACACACAGATACACCCATACCCATTCGTTTGCACCTACACATGCAAGCGCTCATACAGCAACAGTTGCTGCTGCCTTCGGTTGTCGCTTGTCTGCGGTCGGTCTTTTCGCCTACAGAAACCTCATAAAAGAGGCGCTGCCTAGCCAAATCATTTCAGTCTTTTGAGTTGAGTCGTCGTATCCGGAGGCAACCTGAAAAAGTCACACACTGTTCAGTTTAGTACGGAAATATCGTTAAATAAGTTCACCGAAAAAAAAATATAAATAAAGTGTTTTACGTTGTTTTCTCTCAATTCCAAATAAATACAAACCAAGCAGAACATTAATGCATAAAATTGCCTTAAATGAAAAATTGAATATTTGCAATTTGTGCGGTAACAAAGCCAAAAGGCATTTTCACAGTTTCAACTACAAATCAAGAACTACCAATAAACAGAAACCACTAAATAGTTGAACGCGCCAGTTTTTAAAGTAATACAAGTATTCTGATTCGATTTTGTGCACTTGAGTGTGTTTGCAAAATCATCGAAGAACAAGAAAATAAGAAGTTCCATTCGAAGCCAAGTCATCTTTTCCTTGAGGATTATTTACACACAAATAATGTAAGTATTTTGAAAGTATTTATTATTGAATTTCGTATGTGCAATTCCAAACATACCCAAAATCGACGGTCATTGCTACACTCGAACAATTGGCTCAAGTGGTTTTCATTTGAACCATAACAAATGCAACTGACATTGTTGAAATGTTGTGATTAATTGAATTGAGTGCAAACGAAAAAAATGTATAATGATCGTAAATTGTTTTTTCAAAGGTCAATTTGGCCACTCAGTGAAGGTATAGAAAATTTCAAAAATAAACAAAAAATACTTTTTAAACCACCTGCCCTCAATTGAATTTTGCTTTCAACATTTCACTTTATAACTGCATACATTTTTATATTCTTCAATATATTTTTATTGCTTGCAATTTCGTTGGTCTCATTTAAAAAAAATTCCACTTACAACTGTGCTGTACTGTACAGCCAGCTTATCATGGGAGACACTCGAGTTGTTTTAACTTTTTAATATAAATCTTTTAATGCCGCATTACGCATTGATAAACTCTTAACGGCTATTAAGCGTGTTTTCATTTTGAATTTCGCTAAATCATAATGGCGCCATTCGTTTCGTTTGTTACGATAACATTCCCGCACAAGTGGTGAGTGCAGAGTTTCTGGAACTTGATAAGGTTTGCACTGAAATTGTGATGAAATTCTTAGAAATGTTCAATAAATACTGAAAGGTTTTCATTGTATGTGCAGGATGTAAATTCACTTGAGTTTGAATTGCAAATTTCCGACTTATTTCCCACATTCACACTCACACAGTATGGATTTCTAGTCATAATTTGATCAAATTATAAAAAAAATGCATTAGTTGCCATTTTTGCACTCAAGCGCCCACTCATAGGCAAACGTTTGCTGTTGTAATATTGTAAAATACACAATATCCCATTAAGCTGCATTCTGCATTGCAGAGAGCGGAAGTTGGGTTTGCTGTGTGTGTGTGTGGTTATGGGTGTGGGTACGGGGGTCGATTTCAGTGATTTTACTAACAAATCAAAATCTCTGAGTCAATGCACCTTTGTGCCAATTCCAAGGCAATTCATGGGGTTACAGTGTATTTCCAGATATCCCTGAATTTGCACAAATTCGCTCAAAGCCCAGTATTAGGTGGCACACATTTTTAGACATGTGCATTCTATTTTTATTCATTGTGCATTACTTACTTACATTTTCTGCCGCAATTCCAATTAAAATTATATTACAACGGAGCGCGAGCACACCATCATAAAAATAATAATGCCAATTTACTATAATTGTAGAATACAGCGAATATAAGTGCAAACAAAACGAATGAACAATCAATGGCATGCACAATATGTACGAGTCACTGTATATTTATTGCTATTGTTGAATGGCTACGGCATGACGCAGCCTTTCTGTTGAATCTGCTTTTGTAATTTTCAACGGTGCCCATGTTTTATAATTTATTTTGAGTTGCCTGGATTTTCAAATTTCTAATCAAACACGCTCGTCATGAGTGTGCCATAATTTATACATCTACTGATTGATAAGCGTTGTGAAATTTTATTATTGGATTTTCTGTTAAAACTAAAAATATATAATTGATAATTGGCAACACTTCTCGCATGATTAAAGAATTTTGATCGAATGTACAATACTGTACATTTACTAATTAGCAACTCATTTATGGCGTCTATAAACGTTAGATCATGATCTAAATTGTTGCTTTAAGAGCCCACAAAAATTGTATGCATTCAACTTGCAACGCTCTCTGGTTTTTAGCACAATTCTGCTCTAATTTGTTTCAACTTGCTACAAGCTCTAACTACTTTCAGGCAGTTAGTGCAAGTAACAAACGATAACAGTCTCTAGGGCAGACCAAACCAAATCAAACCGCTTACAATTCACTCTAAGCAGCTTGAACTTGGTGTGAAAGATGTGAAGCTCTCCAATTTGAACTTGTACCCTCGATAACCGTGTGTGAAGACTTAACATGTTATCGATATACGCGATTATTGTGTTAATTAGCTTTCCTCATAACCCCCCCCCCCCCTTCTTTGTTGTTACGCTTCCTTCCGCTTGCATGTGTGCCGGCTGGTACTTTGACTTAATTATTTAGCAACTTTTTGCGTTTCAGTTTTTTTATTTTTGGTTGTAATTTTCTTAATTTATCAGCTGCCTTGCTTGTTGTGCTTTAATTTCGTAAAAATATACATACATACATCGATTCACTCATGTTGTGTCGTTGTGAAATGCATTCCGCTTCAATTGTAGCCGTGACTATGGCGAGGAGCCGCACCGCCACCGCCACTGCCACTGTTGCCTTATAGTATAGAATCTCAGCCATAATAAACTTGCATACGTGCAATTGCACATATTTCGGTCGTACTCTAAACTTTTTACATTTTATTTGTCTCGCAATTTTCGTTTAATTTGTTTGGTAGTGAAGTGAGCGGGTAGAAGTGGTGGCGGCGAAGCTATTACAGACATTTGGGTCATGTGAAATGCCATTCTATTGCGTTGAAATATTTTTCGCGCTATTTGTGCCATTTGCTGAATTCGTTACGGTCTATAAAGTTTTCGGAATTTAGAATTTACATTTTTACAATTCAACGCTCACCTTTGCCTCTCTGTACCAACGGCAGGTAACCTTTGTGCTGTCCACTTGATATGCACTTTCTATTTTTGCCAAACTAAAAATAACTACAAAATTGAACTTCAACATTATCGCGTGGGAAGGTTCAAATGATATTTTGTATTTGTGCAAGTGACTTTTGACATTTGAGGCTGCAATTCGATTTTGGTTTGCGCTCAACCAGTCATTGCAACAAATATGTAGTTGACATTGACTCTTTTGTTTGTCTGCATTCTTGTGCATTTCACTTTTTAGCTCTCTTTCGTAATACTATTTTCCCATAATATTTCTTTGGGTCAAGGTCGTTAATGGAGTGTAGTATTTGGGATTGTTGTTGTAGCTTTTTTGAGTTTGTTTACATAAGATTTTTTGTATTTTTTATTTTGCTGTTGTCGATAAGTGTGGCTTAAGTGTGGTTAAACACTTTTGTGCGATAGTTAAATTTTTTACATTATACGTTGTGTATTGTGTTAAGCTTCAACACACGTATCGAATTAATGAAATAATTCATATTATTATTAATGATAAAAAAAAATCGTATCAATTTCGCAATCGCTTAACGTCTAATGAGATTATAGCATAATAAATAATTTGCAGTCGAGTGTGTATCGATATCAGTTTCGATTGAAATATACCTTTTGCATAATTCATCACTCAGCCTTATTTGTACTTTGCAAAATTCCCCATTGACGCCTTCTTCTTAAAATACGATTTCCATTATTTGTTTTGAGTTTCACGAAAAAAGATTCTACACTTAAGTCAACTTTTGTAAAACTGTATCGACGTCAATTTAAAACAAATACAGCCACTTTTCATACTACAACAAAACTCAAAGCTCAAAGTCAATATCAGAGTAATTTTGACGCTTTGTTTGAGCAGTTGTTCTTGACGTCACACACTCACTGACTGGCTGGCTGAGTGTCGTACTGACCCGAACCGTGCGTTAACCACTGTCTACAGGCGGTAGTCTTTGTCAATTGTACTGGCAGGCAGCAAACAAAAAAAATTAATTATTAAAAAGCAACACATAAAGTGTCAACAACTTTTGAAATGTCTCATCCCACTTGGCGACCGAAATAAAACCAAAACAAACAGTAACAAAAGTCAACAATATATCGAAATTTAGCTTCGATCCACGACAGCAACTCTTCAAACAAATTCCAATGCAAATATTTTGCGGGAGTTTTGCGCGGAATAACATCAAATTTTAGTGAGTTTAATTTGAAATAATTAAAAACAAATAATAATACAACTTGACGCAGTTTTAAACCAAAAACTTTTGCTTCAAACTGGTTTTCACCGTTTTCCCATTGCAAAGTGATTTGAAAGTTACCAAAATACACACACACACACCTCCGCGACAAGCTTACTAAATGGGTGGCCCCAAAAAACAGTTATGAGACAGCAAAATTTCTACTGAAAACTTTAATTGGAATCGGTGTGTTAATTAATTGGTATAATTTGAATACGAATCTTTTTACTGTGAATCCCAAAAATTACTCATACTTTGGATTTTACCCAAAAAAATTAAATTTTTTATAGCTTTTGATTCATTTTGAAATTATTCTGCTTTGTTTGTTTTTGTTTTTTGCTTTTGATTCGCGTTGTTTCTTCCTATTTAGCATTTCTGACATTTCAAATTGTTGTTGACCCTCGAAAACTCGAAAAGGCTTCAGCCAAAAGCAGAAAGGTTAAACCAGTCTAAGCCAAAGAAGAGTTCAATGATTTTCACTTTGGAATTTGGTAGTTGTGAAGCTTAGCTGAATTCTCAATAATAAAAACAACAACAAACGACAACTACAACATTTATTTCATCCGTTGTGTAGTCGTAGCTTGTGACTAATTTCCAAATTTTGTTGTTTTCGCGCGCGCGCGCGTGCAAGGTAAATCCGAAAACGAAAATACGATTTCGCAAAAACTGTTAAGTCCATAATTTGCAGCAATTTGTTTTTAATTTCTCTTAAAACCATAAATATGGTTTTTGTTATTGTCTCACTCACGTGAGTGTTGAACTGAGTAGTCGGTGGTTTTTTGTTATTGTTTTGATATCATCATCATGTGATCCTGTGTATTGCAAAAACACAGATTTTTTATTGCAATGATAATCACCTTATGTGGTTTTAATGGGTTTCGCTTTCATAAATTTCCATTCAGTTGGACACAAGTAAATCAAAAATATATATTGCCTTTGATAAAAATAAATGCTAGAGATCATCATTATCGTAATTAAATTATAACCATTTTTAATTTGTATTCAAATCCGACTTGTGTGAGTCACAAATAGAACAGAAATAAAGATTGCATCACTGGGTATTCACTTCGGTAACATTACCTATCTGTTCCCTTAAAAAAATCACAGACAATGCAAGTGTGAATTTAAATGAATTTATTTTAATTAAAACATTTGTACTCTCCGTTCAGCAGTGCACTTGCACTGCGCAACTTGGCAGCTGTACAATTGCACAGTGGTGTCACAAGTTTATTTTTATGCGCCTTAATTAGCGTGTGAGAGTCATAAAATATTGAATAGATTCAAATATAAGAGAAAACATAGATCATCTATTTTCGGTTTATCTTTTTTTCGCTCAAATTGGCTTTCAACGCAATTTTGAACAAGGAAGTGGGGTTTGCTTGAATTAATTTTTCTTTTTACTTTATCGCCAGAAACTAAATTATTTATAATAATGTATTTTTCATATTTATTTCAGTGCCAACAACAATGTCTCTAGCCAGCGTACATGGTCCACAATTCGCTGATCAATTCTGCAGTACACTTGGGTGAGTCTCTCAACACAACAGTACAACATTGTACACTCAATTTGTAGCGATTTGTCACCCCTTTTGCCAACATCGTATACTTTTTACCATTTAATAGACTTTTACTATCGCTTTATGGCTGTTTGCCTCATCGTCAAATTCTTGACATATTTTTTTCGTACATATTTGCAATGAAATTTGTCATGGCTCACAGCTTGTCATGGTCATAATCATCTGACTGAGACTTGCTTTCTGTTGCCTTTCGCCTAGACGCTGTTGTTTCGTGTTTTTTTTTTGTGGCGCCAGCACGCTACTGCCAATGAAAATGCCACGTCAGGAATGTCACTATAAATTGTGCATTCGACGCCCGGTTGCATGCAAGCAATTCTAATTGCAGGCAACACAATCATTGTTGAGTCCATATTATTCACGATGATGATAATCGTAGGATAATTGCAGACATCGCATGAAGGCTAGGGAAGGCCAAGTGTAGTGAATATGTGTGTGCTGCAATTAACGTGAATTCGCATTTCTACTAGTCTTTTCGAAAATAATGCATTTTCAGCACTTTTATCCATTTTCTATACTCATTTTCCAATAAAAGGAAAAACATTGGTTTTTGCCTTTGAGTCCAAACGAATTTGTCGTCCAATATTGGTGATTACGAGTGACACAAGCCACACTTTACCCCCTAATTGTGAATCAATATTCAGTCGCTATCAACAGTCTTATCGCATTCTGCCTTCAGTGCGTAACCACTTTCGTATTACTAATTAGCATTTCCTATTATTTCATTTGTTCACTCTATTAACTCGAACTACACTCATGTATTTATCTATCAGTTCTCTTGCCGCCACGATATTAACTTAATTTAGAAGCGCTGCAAAGTTCAATTTCCGTCATCGACTCCAAAATTTCGTTATCAATTGACTGGCATGAGACAATTTAGGTGGAAGAAGCAAAGAAACTCCCACCCAGTAGTCATTTCTTTTTATAAGAAGTCTTATCACTGCGATATTTTTGGCGAACAACCAAACTTACAATTTCCCCAATGCAAACACGGGTGGTGGGGTTTTCTGTGCATGCCTCAATCGAGTGTGTTTTTCCATTAGATTTTTTTCAATGCCTATTTTTTGCGATGCCTTTTTCCTCGAATGGCGTCAATTCGATTCGACTTCAACAACGTGTCGCGCTGATAAGATTTGATGAAATAGCAGCTACGTTTCAGAATTTACCCTCTATTTCAAATCGATTTCTCCAATTCATTCATAATTTCGCCTTCCGCTTTTATTGATAAGGGTCCATTCGATTGCTGAGGAAATTCCCCGAATTTAAAGTTTCAATTTTACTAAATGTCGCTTCTCTTCTTCTTGTTACAGTCACAGCAGCATCAGCATGTCTTCATCGCTGTCCGATCTAGTTGGTAGTCCATTGGAAATTTCCATGGACAATGTGCTCACCATTGAAGAGCTGCGCCAGCATATGGGCTCGTGCTTTACGTGCGGTGTCTCCTGGACCGACGATCATGTTTCGCTCGATTGCAGCGAATGTGGCGGCTATAGTCTGGAGCGTCCATGCCTCTTGTGCGATGGACAGTGCGGTGTGCAGTGGAAGCGTGATTTCACCATGGTGAGTTTCACGACATTTGCAAGTTCCCATAATGGAAAAGCTTCTTCCATTTATGGCAGACATTTGCATGGCAAAAAGCTCAACTTTTTCTACAACCTCCGTGTTTCCTCTTCTCCTTTCAGTCGCATGCCTGTGGCAAAGCTCGCTGGCAAGGCGTGTGTCCCAGCTACCCCGAAGCTGTGTCGCATTTAAATCCTGTCGTTGGTGGCGCTGTCAATACCACCAGCACTTCAACACCCGCTTCCTGCGCCGCCACCGCCACTCAACTGCGTTTGGCGCAAGAGTTGTGTGCGCGCCTCGAGCAACTGTCCGCGAGTTCTCACACATGATTTGGCCAGCTGCACATCAAGCTTCCAAGCAGTTTGTTCCTCTCTCAGCAAAGTCAACCTTAAATTTGCAGAACATATTTGTAAAAACAACTAATTTTTGCTTTTTCCTCCGGCCTTGCTCCATTTGAAAGCGGCCGCTTGAATAAATTGTGGGTTCATATCTTTGCTAGATTTAAGGTACTTTTGCGTTCTAGACTTAATTAACTTTCACTTAGCTTGTAAATTAGATTTAAATCGTATTTAATTGTAGCTTAATTGTGCATTAATTAAATGTAATTATTGTAAATTTGAGCACAACATTTAAATCAAGGCAAGAATTTAGATTTGAACTCTAAGTAAAAGACTATACAGAAAAAATATACATGTACAGAAGATATATAAATACATATATACTATATATACATACGGCACACAGGTGTACGGCGAAAATGATATTAGAAAATAGTAAAATAAATATATTTGCATATTTTTGTGGATGGTGCAGACAAATTTTAAACGAAAATTTTTGTAAACCAAACTTACTGAATCCAACTTGTTTTTTAATCTTTGGTTCTCGCATTTACAACAAGTCGCAAAGTATTTTTGTCGAAATTTTCCAAAAACCTCAAATTACGAATGCTCAAAAATCAAAAAGCTGTGTCACGTACTTACTTACTTGCATGCATATATATTCTCCTTTTGTCTACTTTTGATTCTAAATTGAAAAAAACTAAAATTGTCACGAAATAAAAGTTTATTTTTGGATTTTCTGTGAAAATCAACATTATTTTTATGCTCTGCAATGAAAATTAATTTAAGTTCATTAATGTATTTCCTTTTTTTTATGCTATCAAAATATATTTTATTATGATTTTCTGAAAAAAAAAAATGGGAAATTGTGTTTTCAATTGTAGTGGGAAGTGATGGTACCTACGTGTCATTCATGATTGAAACACATAGACCGACTAAGAATCCCATTGGAGATGGGTTATTGCCAGACTCGTTAAACCACTTACTTGTTTTTCAAGCGACCAGATAACAAAAGCAATAAACGTATTTCCCCGTTCACTCACCTGTATTATAGAATATGAATTCCCCTGGATTTTACGACGTAAGATGATATAGGCTTGGACACTGACAGCTATGGGGCACAATAGTGTATCTCGATTGTTTTGGAATCAAATTAAAACGCGTGGACTGTAATACGTTATAAATGTTTATTGAGCTTAAAAAAAAATGCACAATTCAAGTTAGCTGTGATCTGATGCGCGTCTCAAACGATAGTAAATTGCAACAATTGATTTAAGTTATACCTCACCCTCTACGAACGCCAAACCATGCATTAAATTATCAAAATACTGGTTTAGGCAGTGGATTAGCTCTCTGCTTAGCGAACTCGTGATAGCATGCGTAGATAGTGAGTGATAACAACAAATCAACTGTCGTTACATAGAATGAATTTACAAAGAGTATTAAGAATTAGAATATAATGATTAGCATTAACAAAAGAAAAGAACGAACTGATTATAAAAGTCAGGTGCGGTTCAGATAGGCATGTAGGGCCTTAGGAATCCAAAACACGATATTTAATACTTTGCTGCGACAGCTAATACAGTGTCGACAGTGTTCGGGCCCAACAACAAACCTAAAATGATAGCAAGACTATCGATTTCGTTCGATATTGAGATATACACAATTGCACTCAAGATCGTGTACATCTTCCTCTACTTTCTCGTATACACAGCCCCTGCATAAGTCACTGTAAGTACGACCAAGTCTTCTAGCACGTTAGTGTACGAAGAAGCAAAGGCAAGGATTGTTTATAATACTCCGCCATAACACTCACAAAAAAAAACTCATGTTACTTTGTCAAATAAATTTATTTCCTTAATTTTTCATTATTGTTCGAAAAACTGGTCTTAATTCATAATTATGATGAAACAGCAAATTGATACTAATAAATACTTAAGAGAAAGTAGTGCTTAAAATACGGTGCGGCCCAACTTAAAGCTTAATATTGCAACAGTGCATACTTAAATCGAATTATTTTCAAAACTTACGAATAAAATTTCAAAATTCCATTTTACATGATTGCGATTATAGATTTTCCTAAATTTAAAATTTAATTGAATTAATTTGGTGTATTTTATCGTTAAAATTTCAAATGTTGCTACAAATTTAACAATGTTAACTATTATTATAAAGTGCATTTATTGGGTACTTCATTCATATATATTTTAATTTCATATATTTAGTAACATAAATACATACATTCGGAAACCATTTACATTTAGACTGCAAACACTTGTTTTTGTTACCATCTTACTTAGAATTTAGCATACAATTAGGCTTTAGTTATGATTTCTTTTCCAAAATGGTTGTCCAATTAGTAGGGGAAAGGTTAAATGAAGGTCAAAGTGTACTGGAGATAACACAGGTTGAGAGGTTTGACCATCGAGGGTTTGCTTTATGTTGTTTTATGTGTTCCCCCAAAGTAATACATATTAACAGCTAAAATATCTGGGTTATCAATGTAAATAAGAACATTGCACTGGTCGAACCTACGAACCTTTCCCCTTGTTATTTCTGCAGACATCAAATGTATTTTTAAAGTGGTACATGGGCCATTTTAATATAATTTAAAATTTAAATATTGGGCTCTCTTATAGCTTCTAGCCCCTACAATTGACACACAAGATTTAAGTTTATAGCCCTAAATATATATATTTAATTCGATTTTAAAGAAATTTCTTCTAAGTGTAATTCACAAATGAAATGTAATTGATTTTTATTTTCAATTTGTTTTTGTTTTACTTATTGACATTTTGATTACTTTCAAGCATTCATATAACTCCACCTAGTGTTCATATACAGTCCTTCTGTATATTAAATAAACTACATTTGGTCCTCTTTATAGCGTTTAAAATTAGAAGTACATGTTTGTTGTTGTTGCTATTTTAACGGTTTTCTCATTTGCGACCCAGCTGGCATTTTACAACTTTACACATTTCGCATACATAATTTGAGTGAGTTGTGACCTCGTTCCTCCTCTATACTTGTTTCTTTTTTTCTGCTGCCCCTTTTCGACTGCAGTGTGGCTTTCAACTGCCACAGAGCACCGAGTTACCTTTTTTTCTATACTTTTCCCTGATAGTAGACTCCGCCACTTTCCCTGCTTTTCCTGTATGTGCGGTTTTTTAATGAATGGGTAGCTTAGATAATATTTAAAACTTTCACTTTTGACATTCATTATATTTTGGTTAAATTGGTTCGTTGTGGGCATTAGCATCATGTGGTGGGTGAATGTGTGCGCTTTTTAACTGAAGTCAAAATCCGTCCAGTAATGAATGAATTTCACAAACAATACACCATGTTCTGCGTGGAAAGAAGGACATTTGTGGCCAGCGGTACTTCAACTTTTGCTTAGTGAAAAATAATAAATTTATCACAGTTTTACATGATTCTTTTTTGAAACAAACTTAATGCATTGTGAATACTTAATGCCTTTGTTCCTTTTCATTAGTTGGCCAAAGTGAGTTTTTGTTGTGACTAACAGGAGCATCAAAGCTCCTAATTAATTGCGTTCGAGTCATTTTGACACTTTTGACATTTCAATTAGCTGTCAAACGAGCTCTTGCCGTGCAGAATTAAGCTGTTTGACTTTGCAATTTTTGGCCTGTAGTGGCGCTGTCAATGCAAACATTTGTCCATACATTTTCGACTTTGCCATTCAAATGGATTTTTAATGAAAAAAAAATAAACAAGTTTTTGTTGGTAGAAAGTTCATAAATAAAGTTCAAAACATGAATGAGTAACTTAGGAAATAACTATTACGCATACGCCCCATTGAAAGTAGTTAGCCAACTTAAATTACATTATTTGACTTCGTTGGCGAATGAAATTTGATCTTGTCTTCTAGCTTATTTCCAACTACTTATTAATTTCATATTGTTTCCTAAACTTTCCATTCTATGTTTCGTTTCAAAGATAATTTGGTCGCGACACACAGCAGAGTAGGCCCATGTTCTTGTAGATGGAGTTGCGCCTGCGTTTCGACGGCCATGGCGGTCCATTTGTATCGAGTGCCGCATTTCGTTCTGAAAATATGGAAAAAGTTAGTCTCTATATAATTTTAGAACTCATACATGTTGAGAGGAAAGATTTTCGGAAAATTCTCCTCCCCAAAAACACACATTGAGCGCAGTTCAATGAGCCAAAAACCTTGCCTCAGTGAAAATCTGAGTATGCAGGATGCAAATTAATCAGTCTCATCGCTACATACTGCAAACGCTTGCTTGAACTCGTGTAATTAGAAAGCGTTTTTTTCTTTAACATTAATATGGCGCAAGTGTTTTTTAAGAGTGTGTTCAAGTGCACAAAAACCCTCCCATGTACGCGGCATACGTTTTCCGCCCCTCCAGTTGGCAAATGTTACTTAATTACTTTCGCGCGCGCTAAAGTCACGTTTTTTTTTTGCATAAAGAAGAAGGTTGTATGTGTGCGAATTTATGTGAGAGAGCAAAAGTTGAAAATTGTATGTGCGTCATGCTGCATAATTTTATGAATGCCGTTCAAGTTTTGCGAGTCTATTAAAAATTTTTGGAGTTTTATTTTGCAAATTTAAGTTGCCTAACGAGTCGTCTTACTTTGATGTAAGTTGGCAAGCATTAACTTCCAACCAACCGGGCGTATGATTAATGTCTAATTGTGGGTTTAATTCGTTATCACGTATTACTGCCAACGGAAAACTCCTCAAGAACTTTGCAAATCAAAAAGTACTGGAAATATTATGTGATGAATACAAAGAATTATTCAAAATGTGATTGAAATCGAGTGAATTTGGAATTAATATTACTCATACGCCCTCCATTGCGGAATTAATTTCTCTTGCCCCTCACATTGTGAAATATAAATGTGATGGCATTACTTTGAACGTTTAACATGCATTTGTATTTGCCACAATAGCCGCACAACTCACCCAGATATGTTTCGTGTTGCGGCATGTACTCTTGCAGTTCCGACAGCAGCATGGCGATTTCCTGTGAGTCTTTTGTGATGCTGCATAATTCCTCCTGATTGAAATCCGGTGTTATTTGCTTGCACAGCAATATTTGGCTTATAACATTTCCGAGATTAGAGGGCCCAGCACGATTTTCTGCACCAAAAGAGAAAATCAAATAAACGGAAATTGAATTTGGCAAAATATTTGGCGAACTAGCAACTGCTTTTGTAGATAATACTTTTTTCATTGGAAATGTTCGAATGTCACATGATGTTATGTGGAAATTTAAAATAAAAAAATGATATGATCCTTGTCATAATTCACAAGTACAAACGTAAGTACAAATGTGAAAACTATTAATTTTTATTTAATTGTTCTCCTTTCTTCAGTTTTAAATTTTATTTTCATTTCATTCCCTTTAAGTTGAAAGCTTTGACTTTATTCAATTAATTGGCGCATATTTTTTGCATTTCATCCGCTTTTTAATTAAGAACATATTTCCAGCAATGACACTTGGCATTCTGTGGGGCAATTCGTTGGCAGTCGTCGTCATTGTTATGCCAATGACATGTCAACCTCTCGGCGCTCGCCTTCGGTCGTTCAACAATTCATTGCCTGAGCATTACTGCCGGAATGAAACGACACGAGTGCATTTTTGTGGATTTCTGCTGATTTTCCACGTGTCGGTTGCGGTGGGTTTACCGCTTTTTAACTTTTTACATTGGACTGGGTATTTGCGCCGACATAATTTATTGATGAAATGGTTGCAGAGATCCGGCGCCAAAGGGTTGGGCTACAAATGAAATGATTTCTGGGGGAATAATTTTATGTTTGGTGAAATTGAATTTTTTTCACAATTTATGGTGATTGTATAGGGTTTGGTTCAAAATAGTTTTTCTTTTATTGCCTTTTGGCAGAGTATTTGGACTTTTTCTAACAGAGTCTACTTCCAAGGACAAACACTTCAAATTATATCAAAAATGTTCGATTCCAAATGACTTTTTCAAGTTAATACCTGAATAAACGTTGAAGGAAAAATACCCGACAGAAACAAATACCCAACAACCTCCTCCGACACGTTCTAAAGTCAGCAAATTAAACCACCAAGAAAATATGAAAAGAAAAACTCAAAACGGAAAGCAAAGATGGTGAGACATAATTGCAAAGCCATTGTCTTGCGTACATACTTATAAAGTATGTAGATGCAAAGAAAAGGAAAGGACAAGGCTAAGGGCTGCATATGCCTGTGTGCATTTTTATTTCCCAGTTTTGTTTTTTTTTGTATGTTGCACAATGACGCTGTTGCATGCGGCCATGCTGCCACTGTAATTGCTGCCAACAAATACAATGGAAAAGTTTTTATTTTTGTTTGTGTGTTCTTGCATAGCAGGTAGCAGGCCGTATGAATGCATTTGTATGTATGTGTAACTTACCATAATATCCGGACATGTCCATTGGCACCACTTGTATCAGACGATAGCTCTTCACCAGCTCGCGTAGGAAAAGTTGCGCCAAATAGAAGAGCAGCACCAGATGCGGATTGTCGGTGAGGACGCCGTCTGCAATGGCGCTGCAAATGGCCATGGAAACGTGTAAAAAAAAGGAAATGAAAATTAATGTGAAAAATATGCTGAAATTTTACATTTTTTTCCCAGTGGTACATTAGTGTGAAAGGGGAATACATTTTAAAAATTCAGTCAGAATTTCAATTTGAATTTTTTTAAAATTCTTTTAATGTGCGTGGGAAGTGCAATGAGGGCATTTAAGTTGAATTGCGGTATGCGGGCCGGGGAGTATGAGTAACATTTTTCAAATAATGTTTCTTTAATGAACGCATTGTGGAAAAAACTACACAATGTAATTGAATTGAATTCTTTCTATTTGTTAGTGGCTTTCGATGAACTTAAATTGGGCACATTTATTTTTAAACTTCCAAAATGTACTCCACATTTTTATAATAATTTGTTAATGCTTGGCTTCAATAAAATATGACTGTGTTTGACAGTACGTTGCAACTGTGCCCCCATTGCCGCTAATAGTGAAATGAGCTTTCGTTTTCCATTCGCAATTGTGGTGATTTTAAATGTGATGAATTTTTAAAGCAGCTGCTTGTATGGTTCAATGTGTGCGGCTTAAGTGTTTTATACTGCAATGCAGTGCAACGATGTGTGTATGTACTGCTTGGTACATGGTGTGTTGAAGTTGATTTGCCAAATGGGCGGAATGAAGTTAAGATCACTTTCAAATTTCCCATTTTGGCAACTGTTGTCAGCCACTTCTTTGGTATTTCACAATTCAGGCAATAAATTGACAAGAAAAAAAGCTTTGGCCTCCTTACTCGTACGTCAACCATGATGTATTTACATTTCTTCAGTGGCTGCCATGCACTTGAAAGGATTTCCATTCAAATACAAAATGCAAGGCGACTAGACATCGTTTCTGCTCGCTTAACAGTGTTTGTATACAAAAAGAAAAAGCAAACGCCAACAAGGCGCAACCATCTATGCAACTTTTGTGTACATCCGTCTTAAATTTGAATGCTCTGGGCCAATATTAAATATTAATCGGAAGTATGCAGCTAAAACAACAAATGCGAAATCTACTTAAAAATATCGAAACAACATTTCCAATCTATGGTAAAAGTTTCGACTTAATTTCATGAACACCTTTTGTTTACAACAACAATCCAAACAAGCTTCCAAAACAAAAACAAAATAAAAACAAAACAAAAAACTTTGCAATTTATGTTGAGCTTGAGAGAGCGAAGGAATTTTCCATTACGCAGTGACTTCATTGCTTAACAGGCTCAGGGTAAAAATGACAAAAAAAAAACTTTACACATGCACACATACACACTTACACAATCATACATCTACCCCCAAAACTCAAGCCCCACCGTAAGTGTTTCAGTATCAATGACAGCAGAGTCTGCCGCAGAAGCACCAAAACAATAGTAAACATTTGCCAAGGAAAAACTTTTTAATAATAAAGTTGAAGTTTTTTTTTTTAGAATTAACACCAGCGAAAAAACGTAGACAACACCAAACGCATCACATTGAAGGAAGATATGCTTTATTTATTAGATTTCACATTAGGCATTCAATTAAAGAATTGAAAAATGGAGAAAGTTGCGAGCATGTTCCATCTTCTTGAATGGAATTCCTTTTCAAATAAGTTCAAAATATTTAGTCATGTGACATGAATGCCTCTTTAGCCTCATTTGCCTCTACCTGAAGACCAAGTGAATATTTTGGCGTAGATTTTTTTGTGACATTCCGTCACAGTCTTTGTTCCATGTTTATTTTAGGTTTTGGGCATATTCGAGTCTCTTCCGTTTTCTATAATTCTTGATTTGACGTTTTTCATATATATTTCATAAATTTTTAAATAGATAATAATGCTCTTCATCATTTTTGACGCGTTCCCTTTTTATACATAAATTATTTAAATCCATAAACTTCAGCTTTCACAAAGTTTTGCAGGGAAGAATTTAAGAAGAGTTTTTGTTGCAACCATCATTCGTATTAATAACATTTGAGACGGGGAAAACTTTTGTTCATTTCCATCAGTAATACATTCGCTGTATGGGTGTGTATGCGCTCACATGCTAATAGCATTTAGAATTAATGTTAATTAAAGTTTTCGTTCGCAGTTTCAGTTCTACGAGCGAATCCCTATTCCATTGAATTTTCAAATAAGTCAAATTCTGCCACAATGATATTTATGGAGACCAAACAAATTGGAAAAAGACTCCTTCGCGACGAGTTAACTCTTATATTTCCTTAACTGCCATTACTTGGCCATTAAAGCGAATGAATTGCAAATAATCCGTATTCCGCGTATTCAAGGAGAGAGCACAAAAAGAGCTTCTGTCGGCGTGTAATTTAAAAGTCAAAAGACCGCGAAAAGTGTTGACCTTATCCTGAAAGCTAACACCGGAATGGCCAATTATGCAGCAGCCACTCAACTTACGTCGGCTGGGCAATCGATGTGGGGGGTCTTTTCACTTTCCCGATTGTGGCAAAGGAATTATCGCACCAGCCGTCCTCTTTCCCGACGTTGTGCTATAATTACGGCCAACTTAATTAGCTGAAATCATAAACCAATTCACTTTTGAATTATGAAATTTCATGGGCCAAAGTCAATTAAAATTCATGAGAACAAAACAAAATCAATACCAAATGTCACAGACCCAATTCAAATATAGTCGCATTTAATTTTAGTTTCAGCACATTTGCCTGCAATTAGGCTCTGCATTTGCAAATATCCACGTATTCTCGCAATCCTTATAATCACCATTCCAAACGCTGTCATTGCCAGTCCAACTACTGGCAAAATGCTTATGGTGATGATATCGTTGCTGCTATCCTGCCTGCGGCAAACATTAACATTTCATTAACACCCACTTGTGGCCACTCCATGCTTCGACGGAAACTAAAACAGTAGTCGGTAGCAGTGAAGTGGGCTGTCGTCGCGGCTAGCAACACGGTGACTGTGTGTGCTAAATGGTGTGGCGAATATTAAGTGCCAAGCGACAACATTGGCACACACTACTCACTAAACAAACGCCAAATGCACTGATCATTAAACTGAGCCTTTAAAGCCTAAAAGATTAGCAATTCGTTAAGAGTTGGCAGCAATGTGCTGGAGGCAAATATTCTGTAACGGTTAAGTTATCCAAACAGAATAGATCATTGCAAAATGCCAAACACACACGATGCTGCCGCTGAGCTCTCGTATGTTTTGAATGGTGAACTGCGAATGGTTTTGTTAATAAGAGTGTGTAGCATTTGCATATATTAGAATCAGGCATTTTTGTAGTGGCTGCAGTATTAGCTAAGCACAAACGAGTACCTTTGCTGCTACTTGCGGCTTTATTGTCAAATAATTCACGAAGTTCAAGCAGAGAACTGAGACGTGGTTGTTAGTGTATGCGCATGTGAGTGTGCGTGAGTGAGTTTGATTTAAGGAAATCATTCTTCGTAATCTTTACATTTTTTGGTTGTTGTAAATTTTTGCAAATGTAATCAAATCAACAAAACAATCAACCGGAAGTTTTTTTTTTAACATTTGAAAAATGTTTTTGGGATGTAAGTCAAAAGCAAAAGAAAAAAAGATTCAAAAAAACCCATACACCCACTTCAAACAGAGACACATTCAAACGGCAAAAGGATATGAGTGGAAACTTCACATGCCAGCGTTTAAGGGTGTTAACGTGTTATTGATGATCAAAGCAACATCCACGGAATATTAAGTATTCGCTTCGGCTGGGAAATCCTATTAAAATTGCTGCACAAATAAATCTTGTTGCCGAATGAAACAAAAAAAAAGGAAAAGAAACAGCAAGGGAAAGGGAAACGGTTCAAATATCAACTCAAATCAGCAAAACGTGCGGGAAATTCCAAAATAGAAACTTTAAAATCCCTTTTCAACTGGAGTTCAGCTATTTTCAATTATTTTATCTTAAAGTGTAATCAAACAAAAGTTTACATTGAAAAAAAAACTGCTGAAAAGTTGTTGGCCCTTATGACACTGAAACATCGTTGTGACCAGCGCCATTGAGTAGCAGCTGCTGTAAATGACAATTTGCTTCTTCTTTCTGCTGATTTTCTGCTGTCCTTTTGTACTTATTGTGGAGCGTGTTTGCTAGATTACTTTGTGCCACGCTTGCTTTCTGAACTTAAACGGTCGCTCGCCTTGTAACTGTGATATGGTGAAAGGGAAAGTGGCATAAGCGCCATTTTGTTTTCATATTAAAGAAGCTGTAATTATCCATTTTGTTGTTGCCGTAATTTTCAATTTATTAAACTAAACGCACGGTTCGCAGTGAGTGCGTCTGTAAATAATTGAGTTAATTGCTGAACTTTGGACAAAGTTCAGAAGTGTGGCATAAATTATTTCAAATTGAATGAAAAATCACTAAAAAGTGGAGTTTACGCTTAAGAAAGAACCAAATTCACTTTTACTTTAAAGCAGGTTCATAATTTCTTCAATGTAAACTGTTTTCGCATAACAGCAATCCTTAAATTCCAAGTTAACCAACTACAACTACGGGATGTCCTATCTAATGACAATAAAAAAAATATAGCACAATAAAAACAAAACAAATAACTCACTTCCCAGGAAATATGACCACGAAAATGAAGATAATCAAAGAAACAGAAACAATGCAAAAACAACAACAAAAATACATACAATCAAGTGCGGAAAAAAAGCACGTGCCAGGTCCAAAGAGGCTGAGTCACTTCATCGTCTGTCTGAGTCTTAGCTGAATACGGTGTAGTAGAAGGGATGGGGATAACCTTGAATGAAGGCAAGAACACATGGAGACAGACACATATGAACACAGACACACACACACACACTTTAAGATATTCTATGGCTGTCATGTGCGACTATATTGGCCATGCTGACACTGACTTTCGGTGCCAGTCTTGGCAGCAAATTAAAGAAAAACAAAACGAAAATGGACCAAAAAAGACAATAGGCTAGATGCAAGATAAATACGAAAAGCAACAACAACAAACAACAAAATGTCGTAAAACACAATTCAAGGATTCGTTTCCGGCCAAGCGTAAATTGATCAGTTTAATGTACACACACGCAAGCACCCACAGATGTGAGCACGTCACACAAAACATGAAGCTAACTTAACACAATACACAATAAGGCATTAACTCTTTGTTTGCTTACTTACACTCAAAGAAATACTCATTGCTTGCTGGAAATTTGTTAAATCCTAGAGAGTTCAGTCTTTCTTGGGAAAGTTTGTTAGGAACTTAGAAACGTTTTCTTCGAGTGAAGAAAAAAATTACTTTTTTGGCTATTGAACTTCCTTCAGCACGGTCCAGACACTTTCTATTTCTCTGCATTTCCCACCAAATCGTTTGATTGTTTGTTGTCTTTTTTGTCTCTTAAATATTTATTTTCCTCTTCCTTTTGCTTTGTTTTATTTAGTTCCAGCGCAGAAAATGACTCAACAAACTACCAATTCGAGTTTAATGATATTCATTTCATTTCTTTTCTTTTCTCTTTTTTTCCATTTTCCTCTTTACTTGGAGGATGACGCTTAGCGGAAATTCCTCAATGATGGCAGATAAACCAAAATTGTTCCAAGTGGACATGAACACTGCCATTTGCACAGTGAGATGGACCTTAATGCATAATACATATATATGCTAACGCCAATAGGGAAATGGAAGTTTTGCTATGTTTACATGTACAAACGAAGTAGGTTTGGGCGAATTGCATTGGATTTCAGCCAAAATAGATTATGATTGAGTTTATGTGACGGTAAAGGTGATTTGCAGATTATAAGAGGAAATTGAATGTAATGGATATTGCTGTGGCTTATCTACAGAATAAGTGATTTCTGTGTCAACACGTTGAAGTAACTGAAGTCGGATATTCTCAGATTTGCAAAAAAAAAAAATCATGCAGCTGTAGCTCCTCTACAAATGTTACCACAACGCTACTCTCCACTGTATTTCTAGATGGTTTTAAATTACTATATGAAGCAGTGACCACATTTAGCAAGAAATTAATCAAGTCAAAAGACGTTAGCAAGTTTTAGCAAGTTTAATTGGCCATTGAGAGAGAGCAAGAGCACAAAAACTCCATGTAATAATTTGAAATGAAAATCTATTGAGACACAATTTGTGGATGAATACATTCCGCCATAATTCATTGGATTACTTAAAGAATGCCATATCGACATGTTTCTGAATCACAAATTTTCTCACATAATCTTTGCTTGGCAAAAAATGAGCTTTTGATTTATTGGCTTAACAAGCATTCAAGTCAGCGCTTTGTTACCTTTACACTTTCGCTTACTTTTTCCGAGCTGTCATTTAAGTTAAATTACCATTCGCTGTACATATTTTGTACATCAAACTTTTATACCCAGCGCTTGTTCAGCGGTTTTATTACAACTTCGTGATTTATGGCTGCTCGTAGAAGAGTTAAAAAAAAAAAAAAATATTGGAAAATCGAAAAGTTCGCTTTGTTATTTGAGAGTGGAGATTGAAACTGTCGTGGGTAGGAAAAATGTGCAGCATACTTTACAGCACAGCAGCCAGCATAAGAGCTCAAATTTGTTGGTAACCGAAATATTATTGATGCTGTTGTGCACAATAACCGCCTTTGAATTTCTGTAACTTATTTTGACTTTAATAGTGCGTATTTTTTTGTTGTAAATTTTTAAACTTTTTCTTATCAAGTTCAAAAACAAAAAATGGCTCATAATCCACTTAAATGCTGACAAAATGAATTTCCTTCTTTTCGGCACAGAGGTTAAAACAAAAGTTTTTGCAAATATTTTATGTATCAAAAAAAAATTTAATATAAACTGCATAATATGGCTGGCCACGGTTTACGGTCTTCTGTCGTCGTTTAAACATTCAACCGCAAGAGGGTATCCCGAAGCATATAAAGTGAACTAAATCATCGCACCGCCAGGCATAAATTTAAATAATTTCTGAATTATGTCCTTAAATTTTTGGCAAACGCTCAGCTTGAGCTGCTCAGCGCTAGAGATATGTACACATGTTTGTTGTCACATGCGAAATCCGCCCACAAAAACCTCAAAACGAACTGCGAAACATGAAAAAGGACATTCAACTTAAATATGTCCTCAAATGTGTTGGTGTTGGTGTTGGTGTTGGTGTAGTACACACACACAAACACTCGGTATGGGTGTTCTATGTAATGTATTATATTTGAATAAGTGTGGGTGTTTTTTTTGGTTGCCTTTGAGTTGCTTTGAATACCCTAATACACACACACACTCATGTGACTAGTCTTACCTCTTCACTTGCGGCATCACAATTTGCCCGGTATGCTTGCACGCCTCCACACAAGTTCTACGCAACTTTCTGATCTTCTCGCGCAATTCCGGGCAGTCTTTGGATTGGCCCACATGTATCAGCATGTCGCGAAACAAGGCCACATGACTGTTGATATCAACGATTAGCTACAAGTAGACAGATTGTGAAACGAATACAATATTAGATTTGTTGGTATTTATTCTGGTTACGTTTTTTATATTCCTCAAATTCCCAAGAGTCAATCGTAAAGGGTACATGGAGGAGTACGGAATTCTTTTATTTTAATGATCAAAAAAATCTGAACTGATTTCATTTTCTTACTAGGGCACTGCAATAAAAACGAATGCTCAATTACAATGTATAGGATCTGAACGAGCATGCTTTGGTTTTACGATGCAATAGACGCCATGCGAAATCCGCCATGACTGATAGACACACAGTATCAGGGAAATGCACATTTTCTTTACAAGTCAATAAAGACATTTGTTCATCCTACGACGTACACTTTCGCTGTATTAAAAATACTCTTTAGATGTTCACAGTTTTTCATTTTAAGCGCTTAAACCTTTTGAGGCTAATTTCCTCACCTGGACTGCCCAGTCTTAGTAATTTCGGTAGCTTCACCGTCCAGTCTCGTCGTTAAGCTATGCGGAATAAACTCTCTTATCGGGTATGAATGGTGAAAAATGTGCAAAACCTTCTGAGTTATCCCAAAGGATTTTTTACCAACACACAGTAAGTATCCATACGTAAATAGAAACAGGCAAGCGGGTAAATATACACCCACACAAATTACATTCCGACCTGACGTACGCACTCACGAACATATTAATACACTCATGTCCATAATTTATGCCGTTTTTTGCCATGTTTGTTTTTTTGGGCTAATCAAGGCTCATTTGCGGTTTCTGCATGGCTGAGTTTGAGTCAAGCAGGACAAAAAAAGAGCAAGCAACCAAACAGCCAACCACCAGCAGCTTCATGCATGATTAGCCGCACAAAACACTCGGCGAAATTATGTATGTACATTTGGTAATTAAAAATTTCGTTGGCAGGTCCTTTATGCAAAAAAAAAAGGATGAATGAAATAGCTCACCGCAGTGGCAAAGAATTTTGTTTCCATAAGATTCTTAGTAAGTCAAACAATTGATTTATGCTAATTCGATAAATGAAATTGACGTCAGAAGCACTAAAGTGACAACACAACAAGTGCACACACATTCGTCCAAATGAAATCACTTGAAGGTATTCCAACACATTCATCGCAGGCATCTCAGCCAATCCAATGCACCCAACACACTGCAAGGATGAACTGATTGCATGCTACTCAAAGCGACAGCCAAAAGGATGTCAATATGGTCGTGCTGAGCTGGCGGATGCATGAATATGTATGAAGTCTGATGCCGCCTGCAGTGCAACAGTTGAGGCAGAAAATTTAAAGCTGCACGGCATCACTACGAAACCACCCCCCCCCCCCCCCCCAAAAACACGCACTGTTGGGAGACAAACCGCAGTAGCAAAGGCGAAGGCACCGGAAACGGAAATTGGAATTGCAGTTTGCCCAAGAGAAACTACGTAAAATCAATTTACCCATGGTGCACCAAATGAAGACGAGCTCGCATTTAAAAGTGCACAATTTCATTTGGCTGGAAGGACATTAAGGACTTAAAGGTTTCGATGGTGTGTGCTTCGGTTTCAATTCGAATCAACTTAAATTCGTTTTACAATTTAGAATTCCTTAGGAGGAAACGGCACTCGCTATGTTTCTGATGACCGAATTTAATGGCAACGTATTCGATTTCAGCTCAAACATTGAACCCATCAAGATAATTTGTGCTCGTGCCTGGCTATTTGTTTCTGCTCCTTTCTCTGTTTTTCTTTCTTCAGCTCTGCTGTAAGTTAGACAAATGCCCTGTAGTGGTAGTATGCAGTATGTGAATGGACCATTTCCTCTTCACCCAGCCAATAAAATTGTTTCGTCATTTTAATGGAGATTTATTGCCCGACATCAGTTTGGAAAAGAAAACAAGTGATGCTTGAAGAAATATTGTGGAAGAATTCTTTTGGATTATGGAATTTAATTGATGGCAAAGAATATAGTTTTGTTTTTTTAAATTATTATTCTAATTGAGTTAGGGAAAGTTTTGAAATAATAAAAAAAATTTCAGTTTTGAGTTCAAGGACAAAAATGGCCCACTGAGTAACTATAAATCATTTCGTTTCCAAATTCTATGGCGAGGTCTTGCCATTCAATAATCATCATCGATATTGCCGATGCAGAGATGCTCAACATCATCATTGGACCACTGCAATTCATGATTTCCTTTTGCGGCATGCACTGCTGCATTTTTAGCAGGCTGCAGGCTGCAGACTACCAAAGACAAAACAAAATATTTCCAATATATCATACAAAAGGATTTTTGGCTTGTGAAAGATTTAATTTGAAAGAAGTGATTGGACATGTGTGCTTTATTACTATTTTCCAAATAACTAACTTTCCTTTACCTTATTTCATTTGGCAAGTGGTGCATATTTTCCTTTAAATTCAACTCAACCAATATCGTTTGTTAATAGAATTTCAAAGGGAATTTCGAAGCTTCACACAAGCTTTGATAGCTGCAATGAATAATTTCTGTTCACCCAATTTTATACATTTTTAGCGTTTTTCTTTTCTGCTTTTACTTTTTACTGATTTCCATTTCTTTATGTCACATCATAGACAATTTATTTTTTTCTTCTCAGCAAATGTGACATTTTTGGTGGAAGAACATGTGCGTGGAGCGCGTCTTGTTATAAGTTTTGTCATTTCATTTTAATATTGCGCGAAATTATGCTTTTAGGAAAATTATACTTCAACGGGAAAATATGAGACACCGAAAATGTGAAAGATATTTGGAAGTTTCCTGTATGATTAAAGGAAAAGGATGTTTTTTTGCAAAGCAAATCGAAATTCACGGTTTTTGGCATCATTTGTACAGAACTCCACACCAGAAATATTAAAAAAAATAAACATTTAAGTTGTTTATGTAACGGAGAGTGCTTTAAGCTTCTCTTATCTCTTGGGACATGGTTTCCTGCTACTTCTTTAGCATGGAAATATAAGAAAATTTGCTATTTTTCCATACTCTTATCCAATCGATGCCTTAAAGAACGAATGTCCCTTTTCATGAAAACCAAGTTTATGGCATTTTTGACAAATTCCCATTTATGACTCTAAATATCACGACTTGTGAACAAAAAATGTTAAACTGTCAAGAAAAGTCAGTAGATACTTTTACTGCTGGTCCTTGATAGATCATCATACCGAAAACTAGATTTTCGTAAAAAATATTTCTTTTAACATTTTTTAACGTATAAGCCATTGCTATAGACTACTGAGCGCCAAATGCTCGTACTTATTTTCTCACATTTAAGCTATCCAGCTGCTTCATTTGTAATAAATACTTACCGTATTTAAATTCGTGACTTTATCCAATTCCACAGTCGCACTGCCACGATGATGGTGCAAATGCAAATGGTGTGTCGTCAACATAGTAAAGGAGACGACGATCGCAGTGCAATCGACACAATTTCGCGTTTTTGGATTTCAATTTGTATGCACTTAATGGCAATTAATTGGCCACAACTTCAACAGCACGCAATGGACATACCACAGAATATTCCACGAATTAAATCACAACTGTCGGCGTTTCGGGGCAGCAGTTGAGCCATTTTATGTGAAACACCCGCAAGGAATTCGAACAGGCGGAAGACAAATTTTTATTTTATTATATTAATGGAGTTTCTGCGCATCGGAAATTTGGTTAGCGAGTCTTTTTTTGTAATGTTTTATTTCAATCGTTTTCATGGTATTGTTATTGGTTCTTTGTATTCATTTTTGTACATCTTTCTAAATTATAAAAAACATTATCTTACGTACCAAGCACATTCAAACTGAAGATTTAAAATGGTCCAGTAATTTTAAGAATATTTATTATTTTACTTCTACTAAAATTACTTGATTGGTATCATGTTGCTGCCAATTTCCTTCTATTCTCTGCCACAACAACCTGTCATCTCATTAAAACATAGAATTTACATAAACATTACACATCTCATGGCAATAGCTTAACACAAGTTTCCACTCTCCTCACAGTCAAAGCTTAAATAACAATTTGTGAAATTAACACTTCACAGAAAGTCAAGCATGTCTACGAATTCTTAGAAGTCAGTCTCTGGATAAACAAAGGACGTAACTTTTGCTACAACACACAGTGGTACATGACTCAAGTGACATTGACAATGCAACAAGGATGTGCAACATTTTTCATAAAATATAAAATAAAAATAGAAAAAAGCAAACAAAAACTTAATTCCGTTGCAGGTGCATTTGAGCGTATTCGTTTCACATTAAAAAACACATTTTTGCACCTTTTCCATTTGTATGGCAGTTCTAGGAACGCCTCTGCTTGTTGCAGAAGTTTTTAGCGAGCAGGAAAAAATAAATAAATGAAACGGTAACAATGTGCAACTTTAAACACCTACACACACAACTGTTTGCACACATGTAGCATATTTAGTGGCGCATGGCACAAGACTGGCAATTCGCTTCCACGCTTTGGCACGGTGGGTGCCCAGAAGCACAGGAATTTCGCACTTGAAACATTTCGCATTTTAAGCATTCATTTATATGCGCTTCCTCCCTCCACATACACTCACACTCGCTCAAGTACGACACACGAACACACATGTACTTTTGGGGATTTGAATTATTGCGTGCGGTCCACTTCATCTGCCTTCTTGTGGTTGTTTGTATCGTTGGGTGTGCGCCCGTTAAGCAAGTGTTACAGTTAATTTTAAATTCAGTAAATCCTTTTTGGTTTTTTTTTGTGCCTGTGACTCAGCTTCGTGTGTGGTTTCTTGCGCTTTAAAGCGGATTAAGCTGTTCAAAAGTTTTGACAAGCACACATGCTGGCGTGAGGGGAATGATGACATGAACTCAACTCTTTTGCTCTTTTTCTAGCTTTCAAATCAAGCGATTTTTCGGTACTTTTTTTTATTTTGTATTGCATATTTGTATAAAAACACGAAAGTTCATTTAATCCTGTAATCCTTTTTGCCTAATTCAATTCTGATGTTGGGTAATTTTTTAATTGGGATTTTCGCATTACAGAAATAAGCCACACAACCAAACACCCACACATGCATGCAAAATGATTCAATTACCGCAAACAATAGACTCTAACCGACCAACGGGACTTGAACAACCTTGCAGCGGGTGCACAAACAAAAGAGCTCGAATAGGGGACAAAACCACTCAGCCGGCAAAACAAGTATTGTCCGCCTAAAAGTGTACCAACAATTTAGTGGTGTTAGGCAGTTTTCGTTACATTTAATGTTGACAATTTGCGTTTTTCGCTTTTGTTTTTTGCTTTCGCCACAAATGAGAAAATGCACAACAATGAATCAACGAAAAATGGTTCGACTCTACATTTCTGGGTCTGGCGGGCCAATTTCGCACACGTAGAAGAATGTACTGCACTATTTGGCCAATTCGGTTTCACTTTTGCGCGCTTAGGTGCATTTTAAATGTTTCTCGAATTTTCCGCAAGTGGACAAAACTTTTGGAATGTTTATGCTTTGGCAGCAGATGCGTAACTGAAGTCAGAATCCATCTGCCTGAACATACAAAAGCAGAAGCAAAAGCAGAAGCAAATGCAGCAGCCTCTGGTCTGTTTATGTTTGCAAAGGAATTTCTTTTTATGTTGGACCTCCTCTGCTTTGCAGCCAACCAGTCTGGCTACAGATTGCAGATTTTGTGTTAGCCTTTGCAGTCAAAATAAAGGACTCAAAAACTCCTGTTTCCGTCATGCGCCTTGATTCATCAGCTGTTTTTGTACTAAAATAAAGCTTGAATATTTTTTTCTCCAGCTTTACAGACTTCCCCTTTATTCTCCTCCTGGAGACTTTCATTCATTAAATTTGCATGGCGATTTTCTTAAACCAACTGAGGGTGAGGGTGCTGCATACTTCATAGAACGAACTTTAATTAGAATTGAAATTATTTGTATTAAAACTAATTCTTCATTTTTTACTAAAAAAAAAACTCCACTACTCAAGTGCGATTGAGTAATTTTTCCAATGGACGTTTCCATTTCAGAATAACTATTTATGAACTTGTCTTTTTACATCTTTTAAACTTATTTGTTATTTACTTGTTTGTTATTTCAGAAATCAGTAACATCTTTGAAAGTCAAAATTTTGCCTACCTTTTGTGGGTCCCTCGAGGGCAACAGCAAATTCGGTACATAAATCGACAAGCGATGGACAATAATGGTGGAATTCCGCATTTTCATTGACTCTCGAATCTTTATATTCATTTTAGGTTTTAGCAGAATTGTCTATGTATTTTATTTATATATTTCAAAAATTTTACTTTATGCGAAACTTTTACATTTGAAAGAAGACTTGTAACTGAAACCAGCTGAACCACTTAGCTGGAAAAGGAGAAATGTTGGCCACATTTGATACATGATATACAATTTATAGAAGAAAGAAGCATGAATGCACAGCTATTTGGTCTAATGTCAACAAACATTTGCTAGCGAGCGTATGCAAACAAAATGTGCTAAGATAAATGAGCTGCATTCAGGTATTTTTCTATGGCATTTCATTGAGGAAATTTTACCACCAAAAGTTCCTTTCATAAACGATTTTTTTCTAATATTATATTCGTAGTGTGAATTTACACTGTGAATCTACAGGGGTGTAAATTTAAATTTGGAAGTGTAAATAGCTGTAAATTTTAGTAATTGTGCTAACATTTTTATTATTAACTGTTAACGATTTCAATAATTCATAATTTTAAGGTCTCTGCAACCACTCGTAAATGGTGTCCAGTCCCACTTTGCTAACGGCGCTTGCTTCCACTATAGTCACATTTTGGCGTATTTGCTTTTGCAGTTTGGACATTTGAAGCATAAGTAATGCTTCGTTACGCATTTGACGATAGGCATAGTCCATTTTCGTCAACACTAAGAGTATTTTAACCTTTTGTAGGCGTGGCTCGGCCAAAATTGAGTAGAATAGAACACCTGAAGGAAAAGAAAGTGATTGAAAAAAGTTACGCCAATCATTATAATGCCTCTACCTGCTGCTGATATCTGACAGAGATTTGAAGTGTCTACTACGTAGATCAGCTTTCGCACGTCTTTGAAATATTGCCGCCACAAAGGAGCCATCGCTCCCCCTACTTCCAGTATTTGTATGGATTTGCTGGGATTCCGTGGGATCCGTGAAGTTTGCTGCGCTGCAGCATTTGGATCAGTTATTGAGGCATCACCTGGTGGTGGTGGTGGTGGCTTCGGTGCTTCTTTGGCTGCACCTGACTTAACTGGAAATCTGATGGTAAAAATGTTTGTGCCAATTGTGGGCATTGAATAGGAAGTCTCATCGATGGAGTCTGGGTCCTGGAGAGCCTGCAGCAAATGCGTTTTACCAGCCCGTTTTGGTCCGAGGCAAATGCAGCTCATTGTTGTCTTAAGTAAGTACTTCGATCTAATATGTTATGTTGCTTAGTAACCAATTTAACACCTAAGCATAATTGGCAATGTTAAAAGTGCGTTGATAAGCAAAACTAAAGAATATTTCACAAAAGAAGAATTGCATAATAAAAATTAAATAAATATTGTTGTGAAAAGTCTAAAATTCATACCAAATTATCGAATTCAAAGTTTGAATTTGGAAGGTGTAAAGCCTGCTTAACGAATTATAGGCAAAAGTGGTGAAACTTTGAGAGACGTGGTGAAACGTTAAGTTTTTGGTGAAACTTGAGCAAACAAATAAACAAAAGTGTCAAGTAGAAAAAAAATTGCAAGGGCAAACAATTCAGGCAAGCTTATTATTAAATTAAATAAATAAATAAATAGGAGAGGGCGGGGCTGAGCAGACCAGCCCATTTCAATAAAATGAAGGTTCATTTTCGTGAGCAGTACGGAAAAAAAGGCGAGGAGATTCTATATGTGACGCCAGCAGGTGAGTCTATGCAATAACTATTACATTTGTTCACATTCCATTTGCCCCAAATATCAGATCAAAGCAACATCGTGCGAGTGCCATTGCGCGGCAACAAACTGGTCATACAGGAAAAGTTCTTTCTGTTGCGTCTCCTGCAGAAGATCTTCCTGCCCAAAGGCTACCCGGACAGTGTCAGCGACGACTATGCGGCATACCAGGTAGGCACACTGTGAGAATGACACCTAAAAGAAAAGATTATCAATATATTGTCCCGCTATATCAGGTCTGGGATACAGTTCAGGCTTTTTGCAGCACCATCTGTGGCACCCTCTGCACGCATGCCATACTGAAAGGTATCGGGGTGGGCAATGAGAATGTGAATGCATACTCCGCTACGGTGGCCTGGATCTTCAAGGAGGGCAGTGGCCATTTGGGGCGCATACTGTTCTCGTGGTGGAAGGGTTCTCAGCTGGATGTGGACTCGAAAAAATGGCGTCTGCGTGCAGACTTCCTAAACGACATAGCGATGGGTATTGAAATTTATGTGCTTCCCAAATACGTACACCTGAGCACGCAAATACTTTGTGGCTCGACGGTGCTGAAGGCGATTGTGGGCGTTGCGGGTGAGATGGAAAATACTTCAAGTGGGCAAATAGCATTTCTAATTGTAATCATTTTGTATGGGTGTTCCTGGTTTACATAGGCGGCGCTACACGCGCTGCTCTCACGCAACACCATGCTGTGCGGGGTAATTTGGCGGACGTGGCTTCGAAAGACTCAAGTCAGGAAACTTGTGTGAATTTGGTGGCTTCCTTTATTGGACTCTATTTGCTGACGATGATCAAAAGCCAAGTGTAAGTCATATGAAAATTGTGGAATGTACGAGATGATAATCAATTCTGTGCTCCAGTGTGCTGTATAGCGTCTTTGTTTTTGTGATTATAATGCATCTGTACGCCAATATGAAAGCGGTCAAGGCGGTGTGTTTGCGCACCTTCAATGAGTCACGGTATCTCATAGCCTTGGAAGAGTTCTTTCGGTCTGGTCGGATGCTTACGCCGCAACAGGTCAACAAACTGGAGCGCGTCACCATCGGGCAGACTGTTTCCGTTTCGCTGAACATACACTTGGGTCTGTCGATCAAAAACCTCATCGACGAATATCAGAGCAGTCACTTGATCGAAGATATTGTGAGCTCATTCGATCCCCATGAACGTTTCATAATAGCAGAAAGCAAAAAATATTTGGGTGTCTACTTGCATTTCGATACGCGCGCCCAGGATGTGCTCAAGGCGTACTTCTTCGCAGTCTCGTACTTGCAAGAACGAAATCAAATCAAAGAGAAGTACTGGGAGGTGGAATCCAAATGGCAGGAATTCGTCAATTTGGCACAACAAGAAGGTCTCTCCAGCAAATAATTTCAAATGAAATTACATTAATACATAATCGCATTTCAGGCTGGCTTACGGGCAATCATTTGCTAATGGTCGACGAGTATCGCTTGGACTGGAAGGCTTAGACAAATGTAAGCAATGCAACAACGGGTAGTGCTTAAAAAGATGGACCAAGCCGTTTCAAAATTTATTTATGCGAAAAACTTTACAAAAAAAACAACAGAAATCAAAAGGATAAGTATATTTATAATTTAGCTTATTGGTAATCAACGAATTTGGTATATCTCGAAAACGTTAATATTATTTAGAATTTAGGCAATTTTTTACAAGTTTTTTTAAACATTTTTTAATTGAATCTCGTAATCTTTCTGGTACAGGTAGACAATGATGATATTAGTAACTTTGTATGCATATTTAGCATACAAAGGGCATTTAGTTTTCATACAGAAACACCCTCGACTATTTTGTGTTTTTACTTTATTTGATATTTTATTATAAAATAATGAAAATGATATTGTTCACATATCCTTGAAAAGATAAACCAAAAACTTAAGTAATAGCAAACATAACCAGTAGATATTTATGACATATTCGTATAAGTTTTTAACAAACAATGCAAGCGAGTTGAGTTGTGTTGTGTTGAGTTCAGTTTTGTATTAGCTCTAGTTTAAGTATACGAATTGGCAAAGCAGCAAAAGTTCTATCGTTTCTGGCATACATTTCGATTGTATAATCCCTAAACACCAAATTGAAACACACTCTTCCACATGAAAGCAACTTCTCTGCCTTACATTACACACCATACATATTATTATTATTATTGATATGAAATTGACAAAGCTTAGGAATGTAATTAAAAATAGTTTCTTAACCTTTTTAGCTGACAATTTAGATTAGATTAAACCGGCTTCATTGTTTTATTTGCGCGCGTTGATAACACTGATTGATGAATTTTTAATTTTCGGATTAATTCTGGAATGAGGGGTAGTGTCTTCAAAAGGGAATCGGAGTAGCTTATCCGAATAAATTGTTTCTATTGTTAAAGTTTTGGATTCCATTTTGAGGTATCTCCTTTTTGACAGCAATTTACCCTTAAGACACTATCCTCATTTTGGCTGCCCAAACAGGTGAAAGCTATAGTTTGTGAGCTTAGTAAATTCTAGCATTATTAACGTGTTTCATATTACAATTCGTAGCCATGCTTTGGGCGTGAGTGTGTGTTTGTTTTATTTTGAAATCTAGGCTAAATGTATTTTGATGAACTAGTTCAAAGGATTTCGTATTTTACATATTAGACATGTGTAAATGCGTATATAAAATTAAATACATTTTCATAAACATCATACATACATACACAAAGGTAAATAAATTGTATATTTATTGAGTATTTAGTGGTCTAACAGAAAAAAAACACTTTTGAGAACACCTTTTAAAGCAACTACGCATACATATAAAGTTTTAAAAACACAACAAAAAGTAAATCTTTCCAATATTTATAGACGTTTTAATACTTAACCAATTCCATTCCAATTTTATGCAACGAAACTAAAAATTATTTTTAGACAGCGCTTTATTGTAAAACTGCAGAACGTATGTATTTTAAATTGAATTTTAATCATTATCCATAAACTATATCAGTCAAATTATTTTATCACCGGGGCTGAGGGGGAAGGGGAGTTTGTCTTGAAAAGTGTACATGTATTTATGTAATGTAAACTTTTAAATCGTATATTTATAGGGCTACCTTGCATATGAATTCATAGTTAGTACATACATAATTTGGGAATCATTGTTGAAATTGACTTTTAAATACGCTTGCGCTTCCAATTTCTCAATCATTTACGTATCTGAATAATTTTATTTTATTTTTAATATTTTCATAGTACATAATTAAATAGATTTTTAAAGCCCCTCCCTCCTGCCCTTATTGCTTCTAGTAATAGTCTAATCCAAATCAATCCGTGATGTATAAAAAAGGGAAAATAAAGCAATTTTACAATAAACATCCAATGAGTTTTATTTACAGGTGAATATTTGCATTACTATTTTAGGGAAATAAAGCAAATAAAGAATTGAAATACAAGAAATCCGAATCTACAGTGAAACCAGTCATTTCTTGAGAAATATATTTCAATGGATACACTTTTTTGTAAAACGTGACGTCACATGTGCGTTCAGAAATGTCAAAAACAGCTGAGCGCTAGGCGAAGAATGTAGAACATTTTTCGGCGATGAGTTGAGTTAAAAAGAAAAAAATTTACTGCATATAAATAAACAAACAAGTGGAGCTAGTGAAGGATTGCATAAAAGAGGATGCGAGTGGTAAACAAGGAATTATAAAAGTAAATACAAAATTAAAAGCATCAATGACTAGCAAAACAACAACTACGTTGGCGGAGGAGGAGGAATGTAAGCGACTGAAGGAATTCAAAGAATTTTTGCGCGAAGGCGGAAGCGAACTAAGCGGCAATGGTGTGGAGGTGCGTACTTGCATGACGCGCAATAACCATGAAACGTACCCTGTATCAGAGGAGGAAGTTCATGCTGAAGTGGTCACGGCCGTTTGGAAGAGCCTGCACGCAAAGAAATGTCCGCGCGAATTTAAGCTGTCGCTATTGCATTCGGTGGTTTCCGAGGTGGAGCGGGAGTGTCGCAATGCCAAGGAATGTGATTTTGCTTGTGCGACGGGAAAAGAAGGCGCTGGCGATGGTGCGCAATTCCAATTTGATCTAATAAAACTGCAAAAATTCGTGGTCAACAATTTGGAAAAGCTACTCACGCGTTTGAACGACAACTCCGAGATGGGAAACTTGAAGAACTACGCTGAAGAGGGGACCATTTGTGAGGGTGAGAAGTGTGTTTGCTGTGGCAATCCGATGTGGACTATATTCGTTGATGGTTCCATTAAGAATAAACCGCGAAAAATGGAGGACCGACATATCTGCCTGGAGCGTTTCAGTGAGTTGTATCAGTTGAAGCGTCCTTATAGCTTCTATGGTGTTTTCGATGGCCATTCTGGTTCGTTGGCGGCCAGTTACTCCACCAGTCAGTTGCCCCAGCTGCTGGCAGATCGGTTAAAAGATAATAGCGACCTGGACATTGCCGCCTACCGTGAGGCTTTTGAAACTAGTTTCTTACTGACGGACAAACATTTTGCACAAAAGCGAATCTCCAGCGGAACGACGGCCGTGTGCACTTTATTGGCACACAAAACGGCCACGCAGCCAGCCAGCCATCTGTTTGTGGCCTGGGTGGGTGATTCAAAGGCTTTACTGGTCAGTCCTGCTGTCAGTCTGCAATTGGTGAAATCGCACAAACCGAATTCGATGGACGAGCGCAAACGTATTGAATCCTGTGCTTCCGGTGGCTCTGTACTGTTTGTTCAGGGTCAGTGGCGTGTCAATGGCATTCTGAATGTGTCACGCTCGATTGGTGATTTTTCGGTAAGTGCCGTCATAGCTGAGCCCGATTTCGTCGACGTGGAATTAAACGATTCACATGACTTTCTCGTGCTGGGCACTGACGGTCTTTTCGACCATGTTGCGGAGGCCAGCATCGTTGAGGCAATTTACGCGGCGTTAGCTGATATCGATCAAAGCGTCGAAGACATTCCAAAAGTTTTAATCGAGATGGCCAAGCAGGGCGACTCGCAGGACAACATCACCGCAGTAATTGTGTTTTTCAAGGATCGCTTGAAAATTGTCGAGAATCACAAGAAAGTGAATAATTTGTAGATTTGTATTTATCAATATTTAGAGAACGTTGTGGACGAGTGTGGCGAAAAATCTATTTATCAGACAATCCCAAGGAGCTCCACGAGTTGACCACTTGGGGACGACTGTATTTAGGGACATACAGAAATAAGAACAGCGAATATAGTTTTTGTTATTAAGCAGCAATACCAATTTTGTATTGCATTAACTGCGAATTAGCGTGGCTGGCTTTGTTGAGGCTTTAATGCATAATGATGTTATATTAATTGTTGTAAATATGCTTAAAAGCTAAGCGCTATTGCATTGTTGTATATTGTATTGTGCCTAAAAGCACTGCTAAAGAAAACTGCATAGTTATTTTGAGCTTGTGAAAACCGCAACATGTTATTTTTAAATTCTACAAGTGCTCAATGGAAACTTGTTGAGAAAAGTTCAAATTTTAAACCCAATTCAAATGTAAAGGAAGAAACAAATAATTTTAACTCACTGTACTAACGTAAAAAGGCAGAAAGCAATAAAATGATAAACAATGAAAATTAGAAATCATGTAAAAAAAACCCATCCAGCTTGCTTCATCCTTCCCTTGTGCGTTCTGTGCATTTAATCTCCTGAATACCAACCTATATAGTTAACGAAACGTGACTAATCACTATCGCATAAATGTAAAACAAGAAAACATTTTATTTAAACCTGACCTTACTAATGAATCCCACTTAATTATGTACCTATTTACATTATTCTAAGAGGCATTTTAATTAAATATTGTAATACATTTTTTTAAATAAATAAATTACCCGAAATTATCACAAAAGAACAATATTGTGTTGACTGGCTATACTAGAGGCAGGCTTTTTACCGGGAAGTTTCTCATACAATGAGAAAAATAACAGTTAAATGCCCAACATTGGCCATTTAAAGTCCAATTTACCAAGGGAAAACGTCTATTGTGGAGAACAATTCTCTTAAATGATGACTGTGCTCCGTAGATCCGTAGAAGACAAACGTAAGTGATCGGAAGTGAAATGGTAAATTTCTGCTGGGATTTGAATGAAGTTGATATTTACCAAAAATGTATTTTTTTATTGTACCCTGTACCCATTGAATCGAGTACATGCAAAATTTACCCGCATAACCAGAACTCATTCAATTTTATGCATCACACCAAAAGCATTCAACCAAAAGCAAAAAAAAAGCGCGAAAACAAAAGTAAATTTAAATCACGAAAACATAAATTAAAAAATAGCTGAATAAATTGAAAAATGTCCGATACCGAGGTAAATGATGAACCGCCAATTAAAGTTCCCAAAACCGAACTCAGTGAAAAGGCGGAAGTGCCCGACAGAATACGCTCGCTAAAGGATCTTGGCCCCTTCATAGCCAGCAACGACAACTCCCGTAACACAGTCTACCTTTCGGATATACCGGAAGTGTGCAAGACAGAGCCCTGCATGCTGGGCGTAGACGAGGCAGGACGTGGCCCAGTTCTCGGACCCATGGTGTACGGCATTGCATTTTGCCCAGTTGCCTCCAAGCAGCAACTCATTGATTTGGGCTGTGCAGACTCCAAGCAGTTGACTGAGGAAAAGCGCGATTTGATCTTTGACAATATGAATACCGACGAGAGTATGAGTGGCTGCATCGGTTGGGCGGTCGAATTGATTGCACCCAATGTGATCAGCACGAGCATGAATCGCCGCTCGAAATGCTCCCTCAACGAGGTGTCCATGAATTCGGCCATTGGCCTCATACACAGTGCGGTGGCGGCGGGCGTCAACATAGCCGAAGTGTACGTGGATACGGTGGGACCGCCCGAAAAGTATCAAGACAAGCTGAAGCTCATCTTCCCCCAGTTCGAAATCACAGTGGCCAAGAAGGCAGACTCAACGTACCCCATTGTTTCGGCGGCGAGTATCTGTGCGAAGGTGACGCGCGATCATGCCCTGAAGGTGTGGAAATTCCCCGAAGGCATCGACGTGAAAGCCTTTGGCAGTGGCTATCCCGGGGATCCGGTGACGAAACGTTTTCTCACGGACAACATCGACTTGGTGTTTGGTTTTCCGCGCTTGGTGCGCTTCAGTTGGTCCACCGCCGAGAATGCTTTGGCCGACAAGGCCTACGACGTGGAGTTCGACGAACCCGATTCAGAGAAGCCGAAATACGCGGGAGCCAAGCTGACGGAATTTTTCAAAGGAACCACCAAGACTGGCGAAGTCAAGCGAGAACCGTGTCGGTTCTTCAAGGAACGATTCCTGGATGCTGTTGTGGATTTTTAGGCGATTGTACTTAGGAAATAATTACTTGTTAAATAAAGAGTTTTTTTGCATTTAACTACACATTGTGTTGCCCCTTGATCCTTCGTACTCATAATTAAAAACAAAACGCTCTTCTCATCTTATGATCGTGTATTTTAGAATACAAGTTAGTTTCAATTACACTACGAATGAATGCATTACATACATTTCTACTAATGTATTTGTGTATTGATAAAAAAGTTGGTTTTTTTGTGTAAATTTAAAGTTGACTTATTTCGTACTTCACAAAGAAAAAAATGGGGGAGGGGGGGGGGGGGAATATTAAGTATTAAAATTAGAAAACCTACATCCTAGCATTATTTGAAGAAAATACTCGGCACTGGCGCTGAGTAAGGATTAAGACAGTCGAGTCGAAAGGGGAAACGAGCGAATGAAACTAAAACTAAATTCCATATTTTCTGCATGTGCTGTCCGTGTGCTCCTCTGTGGCATTCAAATTTATGCGATCACCAACGGCGGCATCAGTGAGCGAAGGACTCGCCCGAGGGTGATCAGAATTTTCTCAAATCGAGTACGAAGACGCTGCCGTCCGACGCGCTGGCGCCCACCTTCGTGCCCTTGGAGTTCCAGCACACCTCGAAGATGCCGCCCGTTCCCTTGTAGCTGTGCACCAGCTGGCCGGACTGAGTGCTCCAGATGTGCACGCATTTGTCGAAACTGCCCGAGGCCAGGTACTTGCCGTCCGGACTGAAGGCCACGGAATAGACGGGCTCGGTGTGTTTGGTCAGCGTGTGTATGCAGTTGCCGCGATCCACGTCCCACAGGCGCACCGTCGAGTCGAACGAAGCGGACGCCAGTATGAGGTTCGTATTGGGGTTGGGTGTGCCCGGACCGGTGGGCGACCACTTGATCGTGTAGATTTCCTTGTTGTGCGCCTGCAGGTCGTGGCAGCAGGTGTCCCGTTTCATGCACCAAATCTTCAGGGTCATGTCATCGGAGCAGGAGGCGAGCAGCTGGCCCTGGGGACACCACTTGATGGCGTTCACTTCGTTGGTGTGGCCCTTGAATGTCTTGATGGGCTTGTCCTCGCCCAGCTTGCAGACGTGAATGCGCTGGTCGGTACTGCACGAGGCGAACGAGACGTTCGACTGCCAGTCGACATCCAAAGCGGGCGCATTGTGGAAGGAGAACTGCTGGGTGCACTGGCCGGTGGAGGCATCCCAAATTATGGTTGTCTTGTCCACGCCCGCGGACAGTATGTAATTGCCGCGTTTGTTCCACTTCAGGGCGAAGATGGGCCCCTTGTGTTGGCCGAGTGTGGAAGCCAAGCGTCCGTCCGTGCGCCAGATGCGGGCATAGCCATCATAGCTGCCAGTAGCGAGGAGAGTACCGTCGCACTAAAATCAATACAAAATTAGGTAAAAAAACATTTTTCATTTTTAAAATTTCTCCACTTACATTCCAATCCAGTGAGGTGACATCCTTGTTGCTGGGCACCTCGGCCCCGCCCCTCTGAATGCAATGACGCAGCACCAGCTGGTTTGGACTGGCCATGGCATCGGACATGTCCCAGATGCGTGCGGTGCTATCGCCCGAACCACTGGCCAAGAGGTCGCGACTTGGATTCCAAGCGCAGATGAAGACCTCGCTTTCGTGGCCACGCAACACGGTCGCCTTGGAGGCCGGTATCTCAATGCTCTGGTCGATTTCCATGGGCTCGCCGGTAGACGAAGACGAGCCACTACCGCTGACCGTTTGGGCGACGCCTGCAGTGTTGCTGGGCGCGGGTCCACCACCTGCACCGGCGGTGCTGCTGCCGGTCGAAGAAGTCGTAGTGCTGGTCGTGGGCGTGGCTGTTCCCGACGCAGCACTTGTGGCTCCGCCAGTCGAGCCTGCTGGGGTGGCGTCACCGCCCACGCTGGCAGTGGTTGCTGCACCGCTGCTGCCGTTGGTCGACGTGGTCGATGCAGTGTCATCTGCGTTCGCACCAGTACTACTGGCAGTGCCACCTTCAACGGAGCCGGGTTTCTTCGCGGTCGCCGCAGCAGACGCTTCATTGCCGCTGCTTCCAGAGCCGCCCGAAGTGGCAGTGGTTGTGGAAGTGGCCGGGGCACCGCTAGTGCTGCCGGCTGTTGCATTCGCTTCCGTCTCGTTCGTATCTGTGGTGGTCGTTGCGGCGGCCCCAGTGGCCGTACCGGTGCCTGGTGTGGCGGCAGTGCCACCGGCAGCTTCGTTCTTAACTTCGGTCTTTATGCCGCCAGCTGCACCGGCAGCATTGTTGGTTTCGGTACCTGTTTTGCCCGGTTCCGGCTTCACGGCTGCGGTCTTCAGAGGCTTCACTTCGGGCATAACGGCGTCTATTAGGCTAAGCGCCTCAATGGGACGGCCCACTTCTCCATCTTCGCCGACGCTCCACTCCACCTCTGTGTACATGAGACCCTTCTGGAGTATGGTCAGGAGGGCTGCCGGCGGCACAAGAGCACCATTGATGTTGCTTTGCGAAATGTGCGATTCTATGCCGAATACAAAAGCCGAGTGCAGAAAACCTGTAAATGCGGGCAAAAAAAGGTGTTTAGAAGCCGCAAATGCGAATTTTTATTTTTTTCCTACCTGACTCCTGCAAGTAACGATAGACGAGAAAGTTCACTTCGTCGCTGGAAAAACTCATCTTAACCTTTTAGTAAGGCAATAAAAGCCACAATATGTAATTTTATAGTGAATGAAAATTTGTTTGCCCCTCCTCCAGTTCCAGTTTTAATGATGCGACGCACTTTTGCCGATTTCGGCGTAAATTCACTATTGACTGGGGAAATATTATGCACTGCGTAAGCTTTAGTATTCGGTGTATTTATGGAGCATATTTAAATGCTAGCAAACATTTTATTTATCAACTTGTTTTGTTTTTTCACGGGACACACGCATTCGACCAATGGAAAAATTTTCAGGAATATGGAATATGCAGATAGTGATGCGCAACAGAACAAATACTTCTAAAAGTATTCGATACTCAAAGTCGTAATTGTTTGATACAGTGTTGCCAAGTTGAGGGCAATTACAGAATTTAGTGAAATTTTTACTGAATTTTTTGTAAAAGGAAAACGGGTACTTTTCTCATTCATCTGAAGAAAAATTTCAATTAAAAACGTTTGAATCTGATTTTACGCTTATTTGTTTCATTTTTGCCCAGAATCATAGTGTAAATTAATGGCCATCTCACATCAGCGCACGAACTCGCGAACAAAATGCCGTTCATTCGGAGGTGTAAACACCCGGTACGCAAATGTGTGTTCGTAGCCGAATAGTAGCTCAAAATGTTCGTGTAGTGTACACAATTTTGTTCTGAACACAATTTTGTTCGCGATTGGAGTTTGCAACAAAAGTTAGGTTCACTCGTGAGGTCTAAATGCACCTAGACAAGAAAAAAAACATTTCATGTGAGAAAAATCTCGCAGCAATTAAAAATCTCACAACGAATCTCACAGCAATTAAAAAATCTCACACGAGATAAAATTCTCATAAAATGGCACATTAGTTAAAAAATCTCACAAGCAATAAAAAATCTCAATGTGAGATAAATCTCACAAATCTAGCAACCGTGACCTAAAATACCAATGCGAAATTCCGCAGCAGCCACGGAACTTGCAATCGTTTATTTTTCAAGAAAAAAAAAGATTTCTTTGTGATTTGATTATATTTTGTTCATTTTGGATCAGTGTGGATATGATAATTTATTTGGTGCAGTGAGAACATTGCATTACTTACTCGTTCCTTAAATTCACATTACAGAATCGAGTAGCTAGTAATCGATATCGAAATTCCACCGTTTCTGCAGTTTTAGTATTTGGAAAAGCGAATTAAGTGTGAATGTGAAAAGTCAAACGTAAGAAAAATCAATAAAAATTTTCATTTGTGCTAAATTTTTATGCGAATTACTCGCAAAGAAATAGCGTTGAAATAATAAAAGCAGGCACTGTTAAATTGTGCCCTAATTGTTGCCAATTAAGCCATACACAAGTGAGAGTATTTCAACGCCCATTTACGCGAAAAGCAGTGAAAATCGAAGTAAAATACATATTTCGAAAAAGCCGTCGTCGTGGTCTTGCACAGTGTTAAAAAGGGGCGAAATTTCCGTGCTGTAATTCTCGGGAAATCTAGCAAAGCCACAAAAAATCAAAAAGGAAAAGACTGAGTCCGCTAATGGTGCAATAGTTGAATTCGGCGAATCCCGTTACACAGAGTTTCGTACAAAGTAAGCGAATCCATGAATTACGAAATTCGCAAAATCCTCTTTGATTTTGCAAATATGAAATCTTTGAAATTTTTTTGTTTAAATATTTTCGTCTTCGTCATCGTTCGCCGCAGTCGCGTCGCTGCAGCTGAAAAAGTGAAAAAGTGACGTCGACTGCGACGTGACAGAAAAGCGAAACAGCTAAACAAAAGGAAAACAAAATTCGAGACCGACGAACGAACGCAGCCCCAAATAAAAGCCGGTGTAATTTTGAAATTTGATTGGCGTTCAAACAAACGATTTATGTAGATTTTTCTTTGACAAAACAAAAGGTTGCAGGGCAAGCATTTAAGTTATAAACAAATGTAATAAGCAATGTAATTAAATTGAAACTGAGAGCGAATTGCCGCTTAGATAATCTGTCAAATTAGCAGAGATAAATTGTTGCCTTTCCTTTGCCTACTATTCTTCATAAATAATAATTATCTTGGCTCTCCGTTTCCCCTACACCCTACACGTTCATTGTGGACTGCTTTGCTTAACTTCACTTTAGGCTTTAGTGACTTAATTCAATTATGCCTTTGCTGGGACGGCCACTGTTTCGAAACAATTTCAATTCCATTCAAAGTACCACTTACAACAACAACAACAAAATTATGTTGCTGGCTGATGATAAGAAATGTTCGAGCATCAAGACTTTGCTTACTAGGGAGTGTAATTTATTTTCTTAAATTTAAGCAAAACTGATAAAAAAAATAAAAAAAATTAAACAAAAAGCCTTACGTTTTCCTTAAGGTCAAGCTGAATTTACACATACATACATTTTTGTTTGTATTTTTGGCTTATGTTCTTTATCAAATTCAGCTATTTTCGTTTGCTTTTGCTTGCATTAAATTTTATTCGGCAAATTGACTCCAAAACAAAATCAAGAGAAACCACAACATCGATGAATGCCAAATAATCGCAAAGTGGGTGTTTTTTTTCAAATTTTATTTCGCTGAAATTGTTTTTTGCTTGCGTTGCATATTTAAATTCAGTTAAAATAAAAAAAATACCCAATTCTATTTACTTATATAAAAACAAACTTTTCTCCGCAGGTTGCCCGCCGCCAAGCTATCTAATCTCGTATCTCGCACCGTCTGCATCGTGTGGATTTGATTTGTGCTTAAAGCAAAGTGCCCATTTGCCATTTGACACACATCGTTCCGATTGAATTCCGCCGATCAGTTGGACGATCGAGCGTTGGCCGCTAGACGATTCGCCAGCGCATTCAAACTTACTCTTCTACCCCCCGGTTGCTGAAAATCAACGAAAATTAATAAACTAACAACAATGGCACCTGTGCGGGGTGACGGCATGAGAGGTCTGGCGGTATTCATATCGGATATACGGAACTGTAAGTTGTCTCCGCAAGAATTATTCAAAGCATTAAAGCCTCCTTGTGGCGGGGGTGTGGGGCACAGCGTCGGTACAGATTGCAACTTAAATTTTAATTTCAATTTCACTCAAATTTGATTATTAAATTATAGGGGCGTCCATTTCTTCGTGTAGATTCTCGACGATCGCTCAAATGTTCGTAGACTTTGTTTGTTGTGGTTGTTGTAGTCGGTTGGTGTGGTTGGCGCTCTAGCATTCAATTATCATGAATGTTTGTAGTTGTTGTTTTTGTTGTTGTGGCTGCTGTGTTTCTTAATGGGATATTTGTGTGACCACAACAACAGTGACTGGCACCACCACTCGGCGCCGGTCAATGTGGCCGCGAGTACAAAAGTATTCGATTGTTGCTGCGTGGCTGCCAACTAGTCGAAGCTAATTTAGATACGGGTTGCATTGTGACGATATTCACTCAAAATGCCCTTCACTTACAACTCGCGGCCCATTCATTCAAGCAATTTTTCGGTTTTCGATGCTGTAGAAGCAAAAGCGTGTAACATCTCTTATAAAAAAACGATGGAATTTACAAAATTTTAATAGTTTTTTTACTTTTGTTTCATTGGCATCCCTGTTATATGTCTTGAGTTAATTTTGAGCTCAGATTTATTTATTATTTGCCTACCAACAACTTGGAGCTGGTTGGAGTCCGTTGGAAACTTGATTGTTTGTAATTGATAAATTACAGATTTTTTATTTGTTTTCATTGTGCTCGATCGCATGCAAATGCGTCCATTTGTAATTTGTATTGAATATGAAGAAATCTTTTTAAGCTAAGAAATGTTGTAGCTGTATCCAGTGTATGGAAATAAGTCTCAGCTTGGCAGTAGTGGAAGGCTTAGAAATTTGTCTTTTGAACTAACCGGATGTAGACAGTTCAGTACATGCAGGAAGTCATGGACGACTTCGCTTTCGTTCATATTTTATTTTATGAATAACACTGTTTAGATTTCTTAAATAAATACAAAAAAAAAAAAGAAGTAAAATGTAAAATTTATTTCATTTTTAAAAAATTTAAATCTAGATAGTAGTAGATACATTTTTTTTATTGAAATCCGCAAGACTATCTACATCCCAGAACTATTTTTCCTAGTCTCTGACAGACATGTGATTACGAATGTAAAGCGGACTTCTCAGCTTCAATTGAAAGGCTCCACACACGTATTAACTACATAAATACCAACTGGATTACACGCTCTTGACACACACTCATTTGCAAAATTTCCCTTTTTGTCTTTGTTGTTTTTTTTGTTGTTTTGTTTGAAAGTGTCAAGTGTCATAATGTCTGCCGTCTAATAGCCAAGTTATTTCATCTTGTCCGTGTTTAAGCGTTGACACACTTCCAACCATTCTACATTTACTTATACGGTTTGTGTTCGTGCGGCATGCAACTAGGCAAACGCTTTCTTCGAACATAATTAAAATTCAATATAGAATCATAATTGCCATAATTTGCACTGGCACTGGCACTGGCACAGGTGCTAAGTGTGCGTTCCCAAGTGATGCTGTCAACCATGAAACTATTTGCTGCAATTATTCAATTCAATTCAACTCTGCGCCGCAGTTATGAACATATTTTGCCCTTTAGCTAATAAAAATAAAAGTTTTTTTGGTTTATACTCTCCCAGAAGCCACTAGCAATGCGGTTCCTCCTGCCTCCACCCCCTTGAGGCCTTTGAGCAATTAATTATGCTGAAATGTTCTCTACGCATAAAGTGTATATTTTTAGAATTAGAATGTGTGCAAATTGCAGATTATGTTGCAGTATATGCTTATGGGGGTTTTCCGTCACGGTTGTGTTTTGCATTTACATCCACTTTGACCTTTCCGAGCGATAAGAGACTATTTACTTGCGAACAAAACATTTTGTGTCATTTGCAAATATGATGTGAAGCCTGAGATGAGCGCCAAATGACATTATTTCAAATGCATTTTGAAAATATTTTTATATAAATTGCCAGCGTTGTATTTTATATTAATTAGAAAAAAATCGTCAGCAATGAAGTGTCACTTTTAAACACCAAAAGCCTAAAAATGATCCATCAGTGGAAGATACTCACAACGGCGAAGCGCTATGTCATCGTTTATGGGCCAATAAATATTGAAACTTCTCACTCACCCGCTCTACCCCTTCCGCTGCCCTCCACCAGCCATTGCAAGTGGTAGTAACCTTGAGTTGGCTTACTTTTGGCTTGGCCACGCTTCTGTGCGGTTTTTATTTCTTAAATATTTTTTTTTATTTACTTCGAGTTAGAAGAGACATTTGCCCGATTACGAACAGGAATATTGGAAAAGTTTTTCGATTTGCTTTTTGCCCTTTCATTGTAAAGAATTTACTTTTTAATTTTGTTATTATTATGAGTATTTGTCGTATTTCAGGTAAAAGTAAAGAGGCCGAGGTGAAGCGTATAAACAAGGAACTCGCCAACATACGCAGCAAATTCAAAGGCGACAAAACACTCGACGGCTATCAGAAGAAGAAATACGTGTGCAAGTTGCTCTTCATATTTCTGCTGGGCCATGACATCGACTTTGGCCATATGGAGGCGGTCAATTTGCTGTCGTCGAACAAGTATTCGGAGAAGCAAATCGTAAGTTTGAATCTGTCTGAAATGTAAACCGCCCCCCTCAATCTAACCTCACTTTGGCAGGGCTACCTCTTCATCTCTGTGCTGGTGAATACGAACAGCGATTTGATACGTTTGATCATTCAGTCGATCAAGAACGATTTGCAGTCGCGTAATCCGGTGCATGTCAATTTGGCTTTGCAGTGCATAGCCAACATTGGCAGTCGCGATATGGCCGAGTCCTTCTCGAATGAGATACCAAAATTGTTGGTATCCGGGTAAGTGTGCTTGTGGCTGTGATTCTAATTTGATTAAAACTTAACTTCAATGCAATTGCAATGTATTCTTCAAGGGACACCATGGACGTTGTGAAGCAGTCGGCTGCTCTTTGCTTGTTGCGCTTGTTCCGTTCCAGTCCCGATATCATACCGGGCGGTGAATGGACCTCACGCATCATCCATTTGCTGAACGATCAGCATATGGGTGTTGTGACGGCCGCCACTTCGCTCATCGATGCTCTGGTCAAGCGCAACCCGGACGAGTACAAGGGTTGCGTCAATTTGGCCGTGTCGCGCCTATCGCGTATCGTCACTGCCAGCTATACGGACTTGCAGGACTACACATATTACTTTGTGCCAGCGCCGTGGCTGTCGGTGAAACTGTTGCGTCTGTTGCAGAACTACAACCCGGTGACCGAAGAGCCGGGCGTGCGGGCCCGCTTGAATGAGACGCTCGAGACGATTTTGAACAAGGCTCAGGAGCCGCCCAAGAGCAAGAAGGTGCAGCACTCGAATGCGAAGAATGCGGTGCTCTTCGAGGCCATCAATTTGATTATTCACAGTGACAGCGAACCGAATCTGCTGGTGCGCGCTTGCAATCAGCTGGGCCAGTTCCTGAGCAATCGCGAAACGAACTTGCGCTATTTGGCTTTGGAGTCGATGTGTCACTTGGCCACGTCCGAGTTCTCGCACGAGGAGGTCAAGAAGCACCAGGAAGTGGTTATTTTGTCCATGAAGGTGGGTGGGACTTTGTATGTTTTTTTAGAAATTTAATTATTAATTGGTTTTGCATCCTCATCAGATGGAGAAGGACGTCTCAGTGCGTCAGATGGCCGTGGATCTGCTGTATGCCATGTGCGATCGCAGTAATGCCGAGGAAATCGTTCAGGAGATGCTCAACTATTTGGAGACCGCCGACTATTCGATACGCGAGGAAATGGTGCTGAAAGTGGCCATATTGGCAGAGAAATATGCCACGGACTATACTTGGTAGGCTTCCATTTGGAGTGTATTTTTGCATCCGCTCATTTCGCCTTTCACCCGCGTAGGTACGTTGATGTCATCCTCAATCTCATACGCATCGCTGGCGACTATGTCTCCGAGGAGGTCTGGTATCGTGTCATCCAGATTGTCATCAATCGCGAAGAGGTCCAGGGCTATGCCGCCAAGACCGTTTTCGAGGCTCTGCAGGCCCCCGCCTGCCACGAGAACATGGTCAAAGTGGGCGGCTACATTTTGGGTGAATTCGGCAATCTGATTGCCGGCGATTCACGTTCCGCTCCGCTCGTACAATTCAAGCTGCTCCACTCGAAATACCATCTCTGCTCGCCCATGACACGCGCCCTCTTGCTCTCCACCTACATCAAGTTCATCAATCTTTTCCCCGAGATACGCACCAACATCCAGGAGGTTTTCCGCCAGCACAGCAACTTGCGTTCGGCCGACGCCGAACTGCAGCAGCGCGCCAGCGAGTATCTGCAGTTGAGCATCGTGGCCTCCACAGATGTGCTGGCCACCGTACTCGAAGAGATGCCATCGTTCCCGGAGCGCGAGAGCTCAATTCTGGCCGTGCTCAAGAAGAAGAAGCCCGGCCGGGTGCCCGAGAACGAAATACGCGAATCGAAGAGTCCTGCACCGGCCGCCCTGCAGAACAACACCCATGTTAATCACAAGTGAGTGACAGTGAAATTGTGCACTTGTGCAGCGAAATGAAATCCATTAATTTTCAGGGTCAACAGCAACGCCAATACAGATCTGCTCGGCCTGAGCACTCCACCCTCGAATGCGGGCATGAACAACTCGTCAGCCAGTGGCACTCTAATCGATGTGCTCGGCGACATGTACGGCAGCTCGAACAACAATTCGGCCGTCTACAACACCAAGAAGTTCCTCTTCAAAAACAATGGCGTTCTGTTCGAAAACGAAATGATCCAGATAGGCGTGAAGAGCGAATTCCGACAGAATTTAGGCCGCCTCGGTTTGTTCTACGGCAATAAGACTCAAATACCACTAACGGTGAATATTCCTGGGCTTAATCTAACATTTCGATTCGATTTCTAATTTGATTGGCATTCGTCGTGTAGAATTTCTCTCCTGTTCTCCAATGGGCCCCTGAGAGTGCCCTCAAATTAAATGTCCAAATGAAGCCAGTGGAACTGACGCTCGAGGCTGGTGCACAAATCCAACAATTGCTCACAGCCGAATGCATCGAGGACTATGCGGACTCGCCCACAATCGAATTGAATTTCCGCTACAATGGCGTACAGCAAAAGTTCAACATCAAATTGCCGCTGTCGGTGAATAAGTTCTTCGAGCCCACAGAAATGAATGCCGAATCGTTTTTTGCACGATGGAAGAATTTGGGCGGGTAAGGAACTCAACCGGACTTCAATTTAACTGAATTTTATTGCCATTCTCGATTATTCCAGCGAATATCAAAGAGCACAAAAGGTCTTTAAGGCACAGCAACCGCTCGATTTGCCTGGCGCTCGCAACAAACTGATGGGCTTTGGCATGCAATTACTGGACAATGTCGATCCCAATCCCGATAATATGGTTTGTGCAGGCATCATACACACACAAACGCAACAGGTTGGCTGTCTGATGCGATTAGAGCCGAATAAACAAGCGCAGGTGAGTGGCTCTTGTCTGGCAAGTCTAAGTTTTTATGAAAAAAATTAAAGTTTTTATGAAAAAGAAATTAAATTTTAAATGGAAATCTGTTTTTTTTTTAAATTTAAAAAAATTTAAATTAAAAATTTAAAAATTTAAATTTAAAAAAATTTTTCCAGTTTTAAAAAAAAAATTAATTGTAGATTAAAAAAAAAATTTTTTTTTTAAATTATTAAAAGCAGTTTAGTATTTTCGAATAAACAAATGGTTGCGATATTTTTTTGACAAGCTTTGAATTTAATCTGAATATTTCCCTTTGACTTTTCAGATGTTCCGACTGACCATTCGCGCCAGCAAGGAGACCTGCACCCGCGAAGTATGCGAACTACTCGCCGACCAATTTTAAAAAAAAATGCAACGAGTTTCGTCGAGAAAAATTATATACAAAGTATAAACTCCTAATGAAGAAGACAACACTGTTTGTGCTTGAATAATGTACTGTTCTTATGGTTATCCTACAAAAAAAGCAACATTTCTTAGCACAATCCAATTCAATTCAAATTCACTCTTTCTTATATCATAAAGTGACGAATGAAGACGTAAAAAAAAGAAGAAATTGGAAAAGATATCATCCAAAAATCTAAAATGATTCAAATTTGTTTCTCGAACTTTATTAGGAATTAGAATATGTAAGCTAGAAAACAAAAAAAAATAGAAAAAAAAAACAAATGTGTGTCTCCCCCGTAGGCTACTATTTGCTACTTGTGTGCACCCCTTCCAAGTTCTACTTCATCTCGGATTCAGATACTTTCTCCTTTATTTCGTGTAATTCATCATCCAAAATGTTTGAAGTAAAATTCGTAAATGTAAATGACAAAAGAAGAGGCGAAACTGCGCTCACAAGAAAGAACAAAGATTCCACTAAACACTGAATGTAATTTTAAGCTCAAAAATGTGTTTGCAGTGGGAAAGAAGGGAAAAAAGAAAAAGCTTTTGTTTGGATCCATTGGTCGCTTCATTGATTGTTTGATTGATTGATTGATACAAGGCGGTACCATTTTCAAAAGATATTAATAAAGAAAACAAACAATTTAATTAAAAATATAAAAACATACATATACATTCATACAAAAACATATTATACTTAGTATATAAAAGTCGTTGTAGTAAAATCATACAAACTTGTTTATTTAAAAGAAAAAAAGAAACAAAAAAAATATTAATAAAAAGTCGTTATGTTATTCATAAAAAACAAAAAACAAATCAAAGGAATACTATTTAATATATTATGCAAAAATATATTTAAAGAGAAATTAAAAATCTCATTCTATTAGACAAATAATCAACCTAAAGATAAAGATACAAAAAAGTGAAAATTGTTGAACAAAAAAAAAAAAAATTTTATTATATTGAAAATTAAACAATTAAAAAAAAGAGATGACGGACAACGTTGAATAATCAGGCGTAGGCGTATTGTATTATTATAATAAAGTTATATAAATTTCAAAAATATTCCATTTTGTTGCAAAATTTTTATTGAGAGAGCCAACGGTTGCTGGTAAAGGACCGTTTCTGTTTTTATTTAAAGAAATTTTTCATTTTTGAGGTTATGCTCACTTCATGTTTAACTTCGAATTCAAATTGTAGTTATGCATAGAATCATAATAATAAATAGTATAAATATTGTAATTTTCGCAAAAAGCTGTTAATAAATAATAATTAAAAACGAAATAGAGGTCTGCTGTTGGAGCCATATTGACAAAAAAAAAAATAACAACAACAACACATAAAAGTAATCAACTCACTTGCAATCTAAGTACATACTAGATTTGAATACTATTTGCAGACGCGACTACTTTTTAGTTAATTTTTACATATAAATATGTATTAATGAAAACATTGTCCGCCCCCGCCCCTCTCCTCACGCTCCAAAAGTGTAGGCACAATTAAAAGCTGAAAATATTCGAACAAAGAGCAATTTGGTAATCGACCATGTATGAAACATTCTGCTAACCCACTCTATACTAACCGCAAGAAGGAATTTATATCTGTACCATATGAAAACTAAGATGAAAAAATGGCTTTGTAGTATCATAAATTTTATGTAATTGTAGTTTATTTAATTGCAGCATGTTATGTACAGTTTGTCACACAACACACCCACACACCCCTTACCTACCTACCTAAACACCCAAGGCACCTACACCCTACACCCATGTTAAATTTATGAAATCGTTTTATTTCAAATATTTACTCCACCTCAATTTTTTTTACTTCGATTTAGTTTTATAGCAAAAACAACAAGAAAACAAAACAAAAACACATAATAAAGAAATAATAAAAGTACAGACAATTAATGGAAAAGCATAAACACGAATGTTGAAACACATTTTATAAATACTACACATAACATACTCGATTACAGTTTATGGATTACGATTACCATTAAAAGAACGTAAAGTAAACCTATATTATTGTATATTTAATGCCGTATATAAATTTAATAATAAAAATTAAAAACATATTTAAAAATAAACAAAAAAAATATAAAATGAGTTTGTTCTGGGAAAGGCAAGTATGCCTCTGATGCAAGGGTGATTTGTGGTGTTTTTCACACTTGTTCTGTACTGAATCAACCTTTCATTACAAACAACCGCTCAGATCATAAAGCTTGAAAAGTAAGGAGCGATTTTTGAAACCTTCTATGCACGTCGCCTTAGCCTCCCAAACAGTTAGTCGTGAATTAAAATTTCTCCTCTCACAATTCAAGGGAATCAACTTTATTAAAATATACAAATACAAACTCAATGGTAACACAGAAAACTCAAATCTCCGTCAGCTTAAATTTCGCATTGATATTCACCGAACTCAACTCGGTGACCAAGTACTTGAAGGAGAAGGGAATTTCAATATAGCCCACGGCAGCGCCATCGCCGCACAGGAGGCATGTTTCCGGCTTCGATTGCAGTTTCCCCGTCGGCGAACGCTGAATAGTCTTTACCATCGGTGCCAGAATACTGCCGCACTTGGTGCACACCAGCGAATGGGTCTTGTCCGAATTGTGGAAGAGGCGATCCTGCAGCAAGAAGGCGGCCCCGTGCGATATCAGCGCATCACGCTCCATCTCACCGAAACGCACACCGCCGCCGCGCTTCCTGCCCTTAATCGGTTGCTGTGTGATGGCATCGACGGGTCCCGTCGAGCGCACTTGCCACTTGTCGAAGACCATGTGACGCAGCCGCTGATAATGGACAACGCCAAAGAAGATATCGGCCGTCATTTCGCGTCCGTCCACGCCCGAATACAGACGCTCAGTGCCGTAGTAGTTGTAGCCGCCCGCCTCCAGTAGTTTGCCGAAATAATCAATGGCTGTGTGCTTCTCGGAGAAGCGGAAGGGCGTGGCATCGTGCACCAAGCCATGGAGGGCCGCACTTTTGCCAGCCATCGTTTCGATCATCATGGCGATGGTCATGCGCGAGGGGAAGCCGTGAGGATTGAAGACAATGTCCGGTATGAGACCGGTTTCGCTGAAAGGCAAATCCTCGGCCGGGTATTTCTGCGAGCAGATGCCCTTTTGGCCGGCACGCGAAGCGAATTTGTCACCGATATTGGCGGGACGTGCAATGCGCAGAGTCACACACACCATGCGCGGGGCAGTGGCTTTAAATGAGCCACAATAGCGTACACTGTCCACCACACTGTCCTCTTTTTCATCGAGTTTCATCACCTTGTAGATGGACTCTTCCACGTCATAGAAACTGCAAAGGAGATATTGAAATGAGAAAAGTTTCGTATCCTGAGGGAATTGTAGCGTACCAATAAAAAGGGTCACCATTGATCAGCTTGGCACCGGGCCACGGCAGGCCGTCATTGTCCAAGAATTCGTTCAACTCCGGCATATGCGGACTGCGCGCAAAATAGCTCAGTCCGCGCATTTCAATGAATTTCGACTTGTAAATGCTGCCGTAGGCAAAGCCACGTTCGTGGGCCGACTTGTTGATGATCATGGCATCCTCCATGTCGTAGCCAGTGTATGAGATGACCGCCACGACGGCATTCGTGCCCATGGCGAAATCATCCAGTCCAATGTTGTCGTGATGAACGGGCCGGAAGAGCGGCGCGCCAGGCGTTTGCAGGCGATACAACTTGTTGGCGGCCTGCTTTGGCCAATTTAAGACGGGCGTACCCATGGTCTGCTTTCCCATCTGACATTGGTACATATTTCTGGTAGGGCAAGGCAAAAAGTTAGTCATTGTCTATTAGTAGTCATGGTAGTCATAGACAGACCTTGGCGATTGATTGTAGTCCGGCATCGGTATCAAATTGGCCAAATTGCTCATGAAATCCGTTTTGGACAATTCCATGTGTGTGGTGAAGCCCGGGTAGGCTTCCTTGGCATCAATGGCGATCTCCATGTACACTTGTTCGAGCGTGCCAATGAACTCGATTTTGTCCAAAGCCAGATTCCTGACAGGACGCATCATGCGCGACGGCCCCACGAACAGGAACAAGCCGGGGAACTGGCCGTTCTTTCTGTACGGTATATAGGCGATCTCCATCATTTCGGGCAGTTTTCCGGCAATCTTCAAATAGCGCAGCTTGTCCACAATCTTCCCAGCATCAGCCTGACGTATGTGGCCCAGCATTTTACCGTCCAGAAAGACCACAAAGAGCTTGGCCGTGCCATCGAAAAGTTCCGAGTCGATCGGTAGCATGCCCATGTCAATCAAAGTTTTCGGAATAGCCTAGAACCAAATTGCATTACAAGGAAGTTTGAAAAGGTATAAAAAAAACTGGTCCTTACCGCCACCAGTGCCTTCCTGGGTATTCTCGATATTTTGCAAGTCACCGTCAAGTGGTTCAACAGGCCACAAGGAGTACCATCGGGCGTGTGTACAGGACAAATGAAGCCCCAAGCATCGGGCAGCAACTGACGCGCTTCGGTTGTGCGCATTGTGGTGAAATAGGAGCCACGATGCACCGAACGGAAATGGGCCATGTAACGCATGCGATTAATATTCTCCGCCATCACCACCAGACCGCTGTTTTGCATCAGGCCCAGACCTGAACGAGATGGCGCATTGCCGGTGGCCAGAAAGGATTCCATGGAACGCGAGACACCTCCCGAAATACGCATACATGCAGTGAGTACACCGCTGGTGAGCAGAGCATCTGGGGCCTCCAGTTTCTTCAGCACCAGTTTCTTGATGCTATGCATCCAAATGTCTATGCGATCGGCCAGGAACACCTGATACAAGTTACCTATGTGGAGTAAGAAATGATGATCAATTCATTTCACAATTTATTGCAAACTCACCAGGCAGCAGAACCTCCTGCATCATCACCGAATCGACATTTTCGATTTTATAGTGCCCCTGCACGCATTGGAAGAGTTTCTGTACCATGAAAACCAGCAAATCAAACTTCTCCTTGTGCGTGTCCAAGTGCACTAGAATGCGATTGGTCATTATGTAGTCGGTGACGTCTGCATCGGATTTCCAGGGCGGCACCTCCTGCAGGAACTTGGCACGGAATATCTGGCCCAAGTAGTCCTTGCAGTTGGCATTCGTATGAAGGCCCTCGCCGTGCACATCCCTCAGCATAGTCTGCACGCAAGACAGGTAGTACTGGTCCTGCTCGTAGCCACGCACCAGACGCTTGTAGATCTCTTCGTCCGTGTAGTCCACGAGACACTTGAGTATCAGACAGATGGGCACGTACGACATGAACTTTTGCTGGGCAAACATCAATTTGGCCGTGCCGTTATTCAGGTAGTGCAGCACATTGTTGTAGGACGTCTCATCGCTGCGTATGGTCCGCACTAAAATGCCGATTTCGCTGAAGCCTGCTCCGCGATCCTTCCACGTGGAACGCTTCACAGCTATGGGATAGTTGCGCCGACTCATCAGCAGCATTCGTACAATCTTCTCGTTGCCTTTGATCACGAAAATCCCGCCCCACTCGGAGTCGTGTTCGCCTCGCTTTACCATCTGTTCGGGCGTGAGACTGCCCAAATTGCATGCCTTCGACTTCAGCATCACCGGCACTTCACCAAGATCCACTTCGATGGGTTCCTTTTCCAGACCATTCACGCTCCAGCCCAACCGAATCGAGCACATGCCCATGTACGATTTGTGCAGTTGGCGCGATTCTGTCGGATAAATTTCGCGGTCCTTGCAATCGATTATGTCCAATGGCACTTGGGGCTTTGCAATATTTATGTCGACTGGGTACAATTCCACCTGTTCGCCTGCTGGCGTGAGAAAGCTTATGGGCGTCATGTGCTTGCAGACATTGGCCAGTCCGTATTGCAGCATTTCATCGAAGGAGTCCAAATGTGGTGCTCCAAGTTCGGCCAGGTGCTGGGAAGTTGAGGGAAACAAACTAGAGTAGGAAAAGCGATCACCGCAGTTTTTCAATCGTTTTCGCACTTACGTGATTTAATTTTTTGGGAAATTCTCGGAACTCCGGTCGAGAATTCGTTAAAGAAGGAACCTGTCTCATTTTGGTAGCAATTTATTTAAATTTTAGCTATTTTATAACAAAATTAAAATTAAATTGACCGAGCTCGCTTTTTGAATTGTCAAATTGTGACGCACGTGTTTGTGGTCGGCGAGGTGTGCGACTGAAATTGCTTGTGTGGATGTTGGTAAACAAATGCTCAACACTAGACAGCAAGAGAAAACTATTTTAATTTTTTCTTAATTTAAAATTATTAAATAATTAAATACACATCACGAAACTGTTAAAAAAACGCCTTTTTAATTAATTAATTTTTATTTTTCTTGATTTTTTTTGTACTTGGATTTTCCCAACTTTCGGGCTTTAAAACGCGTCTGAAAATCTATATTTTTTTTCAAAAAATTTGACAGTTTCCATAATGCAACAAACTGGGAGGTGCACTTGTTCAATTTCGAAAAATAAGAACCACTCTAAAACACATACATATTATTTTACTCATACGCCACCTCGTGTTTTGTTTACCAAAAAATGTATTTTTCTATGCGAAAAACTCAAGTGGATTGCCATGTAAGATTGTCTGCTGAATCCAAGTATGATAAAACTTTTAAAATTTGCAGGAGTTTCAGCAAAATTGTATTGGATGCTGGATATCCACTATGTCAACTATTGAAACCATTAACGGATCTAGGAGCTCTCACCAGAAGACAGATTTCCTAAGACACGGTTTCACAGTTAAGGTCCAACCAAAGCTTAAAGTTAAGTCAAACTGTAAAATCATCATTGAGTTTTGAAAAGAAAAAAAAATTAAAGGAACCTAATCACCAGACTTTGTACTTTTTGTTGCTAAATATCAGTTCGGTTCACATTTCACATTAATGAAGTAAAGTAAAGTTTCTTTTGGTTTATTAACTCCTCTCGGTGAAGACGTACGAAGAAGTTTTCAAGACACTACAAAAATATAAGAACCACGCGAAAAGTTACAAACTCACACATGCATACACGATGAACAATACCCGCTCATACAAGTTTCAGTGTTCGGAATCTGTGAGCCAGCACCAAGTGGCACAAGAAAAAAGAAGGTGGGAAAAACGGCTAGTGCTCGCTCGCAGATATTTTTGTCCTTGTGCGCTGCCGAATGGCAGAAGTTTCTCTTGGAGAAGGCAGAATAACAAGAAGATTGCATTGTTTCATGGGTACCGTGGAAGTCGAAACAAAACACCATTGACAGGAGCCGTGGCAGCAAAAGAATGCGACCAAGTGGGTGGGTGAAAGTGGAACCGCCATTTCTTCTCATTTCCAAGCAAAATCTTGGCAAAATGTATTTTAATTTGGTAAATTTTGCTTTTCGCAATGTGATTTCCGCTCGCAAAACTTTGGGAGCGGCGCAACCAAAAACTGCTTGTGCCACGAACATTTTAATTTCTTAATAAAATTTTGTCACCGTCATTATTTTAAATGGAGCACACACAAATGCTTTGCTGGTGCTGCTTAATTTGCAAACCACATGAAAGTTTTCGTTTTTTGTTTTTTTTTTGGTAAAAGTTTAGATCTTTCTTACATGCAGGCTGGTGGAGTGCAACCTTTTCACTTTCGCTCAAACCTTAAAGTTCTGTGTGTGAAATTGTACTTTATTTGCATTTGCATTTTGCTGCATTGCACCTCAAATCAATCAAATAAAGTGGCAACGTAACGAGCTTTACGTGTTGGCATTAAAAATGAATAAACAGCAAAAAGCTTTTGGCTTGAGTGAAAGTTTAAAAAGTGGCCAAAGGAGAACCTTATTTATTTATATTTCTGTAGGAAGCAGGAGAAGTAATTGACTTAACCAGCGACTTATGGGTTGTAGATGAAATTAGATGTGAGGATGTTTTTCAAAACAGATCCATGGCGATTATTCGCTTAATATCGGTCTGAACATAGACAACTCCCTGCTCGAAGGACTCTTCATTCAATCTCGTATTTCTTTAGCAAACATTTTACAGTCCTAAACTTGTCATAAGTAATGCAACAATATTGCGGATATGCGGGCTACAATATAACATCAACTTAGAAAAGCACGTCGCCACTTCGCATCGCAGCAGGAATTGTTTCATATCCCTCCACGCGTACGAGCCTTGAAAACTTAAAATTCCTATGAAAAGTAAAAAGTTGCTGCACACGAACGACTCCGCCTCGCATTACTCGTGCACTTCACCTTCTTCTTCTTCTTCTCTGTCGTTCCGTTCTTCTTTGAGCTTCATCGTGTTGAGTTTTGGTTTTCCCAAAGTAGGGAAAAGTTATTCCTTGATAGTTGTTGTTGCTCTTGTTGTGTGATGTAGGTACGATGGGAGTTTTCCACGCACGCAACCACTCTGCTAACAACATCATCAACAACAACAACGCAAACAACAACAACAAATAAGAGCAAAGACATGAACCATAGATCTCATTATGATGAAGAGAAGAGCTCTCGAATGCTTGTACGTAGACATTGTACATTGTGTGGCCACAAAATAGTCATAGAAGTGGAAGCACTACCACTCCAGCAGTCTCGAGCCAGAGGTGGAGCGACTCTGGTATAGTTTTGCAATTTATTTAGCAGTTGCATTTCGAGCGTGGAGCATGTGATTTCATTTAAAAGTGTTAATAATGAAAGTTGATCATTTCGTTTGGGGTTTTGTTATTGTTATTGTATTCGTACACAGGTACCAACACACACACACACACACACACACACACACACACACACACACACGCACATGCTGCCAACTCCTTTGAACTTTGTACTTGTTGTGTTGCGTTACCTTGACTGTAATTTAATTTCCAACTCATGCGGAATTGTTTTCTGTGATGTTTAATTTGGAAAACAGAAGCAGCCCCGAACTGAATTGTATGATTTGTATGGATGTAGCTGGATGTATGCTGTTTCCAGGAGCTTATCTGCGTTGATAGTAAATATATTTCCTTCATTTAGTTTCTGGTTTGTTACACTTTTCGGAATTAATAGGTCCTGGCCTGGCTGGGTGGGTAGGTTGCATTGCTGCTTTGGGAAATTCTCAAAGTTTAAACTAATTTAAGAAGCTGGTCGAAAACTAAAAATAAACTCAGTAAAGTTTTTAGCAAATTCAAAGTAAATGGAAACATTTTTACAAAGTCACACCGAAACTTTGTCCTCCTTTTTCAAGAGACCGTTTGCCATATTCTTGATGAACCATTGAACAAAGAAGAAGTACTTGTGTAAAGGGGATAATTGCAAAATGATGCCTCTTACAAATTCTCAATTGTTCATATTCTGGATTAGTCATCGAATAAAAAGAAAGAATGATCTAAACGACGAATTAAAAGAATTCTAAAAAATCCCCAATCACTGCACTTTTCATCTAAAAGATGACATCTCAAAGACATTTTTTGCGTCTCAAAGAAAGCACCACAAACGAATTAAAATACCAAAATGCATATCTCACAAATTGAAATAACCCAAATGGCCACGTTCCACGTTTGTCAGTCAGTTTGCCGGTTGGAGACAAAGAAACTCTCACCACAACAACACACCGCAAACACATGTAAAATATTAAAATTTTCAAAATTGCATTGCATTGAGAAGAGACACGCTAAGAATGCCAATAATTAAGTGCACTGAACTCTTCAAAATCAAAACGGAAAAAAAGTATTTAAAAAAAAAAAAAAGTGTCTACACAAGTGACTGAAACCAGTCTATTGATACATATTACGAACCGTTTGTGTAAGTGTGGGAAATTGTGAAATTTGAAAATTTTCGTAAACAAAATGTTTGGGAAATTTTGAAAGCATTTGTAAACAACAAATTGCATCTCAGCGATGACGACTAATTCACAAATAGACAAATGGCGTATGAGGCATATTGTTGCTTGGCATAAATTATTCCGTCTTTATGATTTGCCTCATCTTTATGTCAAGATAGATGTTGGCAGACCATCTCAAATGCATTTTAATTGAAATTTCAAGGTGCCCAACAGATAAGTGATGCATTTCAAGTGCAGCTAGAGCAAATGTTAGTCATAATCAGCTGATGCCTATAAATGATCTAACCGAAAGTTGGTAGCATTTTAACTTGTAAATATGTATTCCCAATGCATTAACAGCATTGGAATTCTCTACTTTTCCTATTATTTTCATTTGAGTGTGTCGACTGCCTTTAAACGCTTTTAATCTGTATTTACGAATGTGAAAACACAACAGATGACTGATAAGTCGTTTAATTTTTTAAATTGCTTTGTTTTGAGCGTATCTTTTTTGCTGGTTCCAGTAATGCACTTAAATGCATGTTTTAGTAGTTCAAGTTTAAGTATAGCAAGTAGTGAGTAAGGCAATTCTAGAGAAAGCAGTAGCGTTTCAAATTATCTGGCAGAATATCGGGTATTAGTAAATAATTGGAATAAATTAAATAATTTTTAGAAATACAATGCCAAATTGCACTGTTCAATGGCGAACTTGTTCTGTAAATGTGTTCTATACTGAATATATGCCAGAGATATTGCCATCTTGTTAAGAATAATGCCCAAATTCTATAAACACTTTTATCACACCTTTTGTATGATTTTTAAAATCGGTTGGAATGTGTACTTAATCAAAAAAAAAGAACAAAAAAATCTGAAACCACACCTGACAGAGCAAAAACAGAGAAAACAACAAAAACTACATTTCATATTTCATCTTTAGTATCTTTTCACATCTCACAGATTCGAGTAGCTATTCGGCGAATTCAATTTCATTAGTTTATGTTTTCTTTAAGTTAATTAGCCAAAATTTTGACTCATTAAATGTCGACGTAGAATTTTTTGAGTTTCTTTTCTGTTTGGATTGGAATGGCGATGAATAGGTGAGGGTGGGGGCGCTTTCAGGCAGCCAGTAACCAGAGCATCTGCAAAGTGCTTCGTGTTTTGTTTTGTGTGTACTTATTTGCTAGCTGGTGTTTTTGTTTTTGTTTTTGTTGCTGTTTTAGTTTATGTGGCCATGAAGACAAAGAAGCTGAAATTCAATTAAGTCGCTGCAATTCGCTGTGCGCTTCATTCCCGCCCCGAGTTGAGTTGACGATAGAAAAAAAAAAGAAGAAAAACTGCAACGAGGAAAACTTTAAGCAAATATACAGGGGGTGGTGGTGCATACGTAGCTTTACTGCTACTTTTTATTTGTTATTTTTGGAAATTATGGCAAACATGAAAGAACCAAAGTTGAAAACTTAAAGAAACATTCAGTTTTTTCCCAAACAGCAAAGCTATTTATGCTCTACCCTGTACAGAAATACAAGAAAAATTGCTTTTAGCATAAATAGAAAATACAATTCCGAAGAAACGAAATTCATAAATGTATGTCAGCGTGAGTGATTAGGTGTGTATGTGTGTGTGTGAGTGAAAACTGTGATGAGTTTCTTCTTAAAATTTCGAATATCACCTTTGTTGAAGGTGGGGACCAAACGAAGGGGTCTAAAGTATGTCTTTTGACGAACGGTGCTTGACGTAACGAATAATTTTTAGCTTCGAATGTGAGTAACTGTTGCAATACAAATACAATTATGGAAATGCAGTGCAGTTTTCTGGAGTAGAGTGAACCGTGAATCTTTGGCAATGTGAACCAAACAATAGCCAATTCGATTTGAAAATGTTTTTCCCTACTCACTTTAACCTCAAAGCCAAAAGTAATTGGTATCTAATCCGAACACATGCAAATACCACTTATTGCAACAGCACATAACAAAAACCATCTGATTTTCAACAGAATTTTCTTGAAAATACCCACGAAACACAAAAAAGAGCCAAAATAAAAGCCAGAAGTACACAAAATAAAGTTGAACACGTCTAAAGAGAAAATGTGAAGAAGAAAAATAATAGTGCTCGGCGCGCCAAGAACGAAAAAAAGTCCGTTCAGATGAACACAAGAAATTGTGGTGTCTTTTTAAAAATAGAACGTTCAGTCAGTTTTTCACATTTTCAGTTTTTCACGAGTAACGCTTTCGACAAGTTGCAACGAAACGAACGATTTCTATTTCAACATTAGAATATTGAAGATTTTCATTTTAGCCACGAGTGGAAAATTTTCTAACAATTAACGGAAAATTAGAATTTCATCGTTTTAATACACGTATTTTATCAAAACCCATCGAAAAAAGTGTTCCAAACATTCAATCAGTGAACGGAAAGATCATTTTCGTATTCACCAAAGACTTTATGTAAAGAAAAAAAGAAATACGTAAAAATATTTGCGAAGAAAATTGCGAAATACATAAGCGAAAAGGCAAAAAAATCCAATTGAAAACGCTCAACTGCGTTATTGACCAAAAATAACGGTACGTTCAAAGCCCTCAGTCATCAAATATTTACGCGTTTTGCAGTTTCTATAGAATTTCAATGCGCATCTCATAATAAATAATACGAACAAAATTTACTCAACGCGTAATTCCGTCCTTTGTTTCACATTTATTGTGGATCTTCTTCGACTTTGACTTCGTCTACGTCGAAAAACGTCTTCGTGCTGCTTTTGTCCCACTGCGCTGTGGTTCGGTCCGTGATCTACTCTATATAATCGCAGCACCTTCACACCAACATGGGCAGTACTGAATCGAAGCTTCCAAAGATGGAAGAAGACTCGAGCGGCAATAATGCAAATACCACAACGACTCGGCCAAGTCAGCGACGTTTAACCGAACCGGATGTGCCCCTTGCAGTCGATGATCCCTGGTGGTGGGAGGTGGAGAATGAAAATTTGATTTTGGATCAAGTGCCAAATGTCACAGCGGACAATAGTGAAAGTGAAAATGTGTTATCGCACGATTTCAATACGCTGCTGAAAATAGGTGAAAATGTCAATTTGGCATTGATCAGCAATAGCAATAGCAACAGCAACAACCACAATGGGGATATTTCTTTAGAATCAGTGAAAGCAATGAATAAAAGTGAAACAGAGTGTAACAAAACCGATTACTCGTTAGCTGTGACGGACAAGAGCGATTCCAATAGTAGTGCACTTGAGGCCCACATTGCCTTGGAATCGTCGCTCAGTGCTCGCGAGCAGTCTCTCGAGGAGTTCAAGGAGGAATTGCGAGTCAAGCGGCTGACACGCCAGTCAGCCGTACAGGATTTACGCGATGAAATCACCACACTGCGCCAGCAATTGGCGGCTGAGCAGTGCCTAACAAAACGCCTGCGCAATGGCGAGGATGCAGACACGACTGTCGATTCTATGGCCAGTGATGAGCCCAGTCAACCTCTTGAGTCCTTAGATGGAGCCTGTGCCATTGCCATTGTCGATGCCGACGATGCGGATGCCATGAGTCGTGGCCGTCATGCCAACATCGAATTGGCCAATGCTCAGTTGGCGCTGCAAATGGCCAACTCGGAGAATATCTCGCTGCGCACGGAGGTGGGTGTGGTACAAAAGCAGGTTGTCACTTTGAAGGAGGTCATTGCATGCTGCAAGCAAATGATCACGATCAAGGAGGAACAGTGTACGCAGGTATGAAGAAACTTTTGAAGGGAAAAGTTGAGTGAAAATTTATGCTTTGAGCTCATAATTTTTCTTGATCCATTAGGAAAATTTCACCTTTTGTTTTTACCGCTGCCAAAAGTAAATATAAATATTACTCATACGCATTCGTGGCCAAAATATTTTATGCCATTTTTATTGTCATTAAAAATTATAATATACAAAATCTCGCTTGAATCGCGTCTCATTTTGACTTCATACATTTGATAATAATTTTCGACATCGAAGTGGAAAAGAAATAAAAATGGTCAACGGACCTTGGATTAATGATCAGAGACCCCTATTTATCTTGGAGATAATATCCTCATCCTAGAATTATGGAAAAAGTTTTCTTTTGTCGAGCAGTGTACTCATGCGATGTGTTTTTTCTTATTCTCGTTACTTAGCAAAAGAGTGAAAATGGAGGATCATCTGCCGTTCTCATGATTCCCACTTTTCTCTTTCGTGCAAAACAATTAAAATTTGTATACAAATACATATATGCATGAAAGCTGCTTGACTCGGCCCCGACACCGAAAAAAAACAACCGCTTCGTGTTTGACAAATTTATTTTCTGCACGACAGACATTTAATTGTAAAATGGCATAAATTCCGATTCTGAAATAATTTCGACCACATTTCGCAATGACCCACATTTGTAATGGAGAAATCCCCTTACACGCACATAAATAACATTTCAATAAAATCGCCATAATTCACAATAATTTGACATTTATTTGAACATGATAAACAAAAATGTTGGCTCAAAAGTTTTGTCCGCCACATTCATACATCTACATGGCATGCGACCATTTGTCACACTCAATTGCAATTGTGAAACATCATGTCTACGATATTATGCAATAAAACAAGCTGTTAGCTGGGAAGAATATATTTCATAATTCCCTAGAGCCGGTATGCACATAGTATTTGCATTCGGGCAGGTGCATCTACCGACGAGCACTTGAAATGAATTGAAACTTGACATTGACATTTGTCGAACAAGTGTATGATGTGCAAAGGTGAGACGAATTAAAAGAAAAATTACCAGTCGTTCGAGGCATTTGTGCTCAATGGGAAGTGGTTCAAGTGGTTCAAGGCTTGCGCATGAAAGACTTGCAAATGAATTTAATTTTCCTTTGACTTGCTTCTGTTTGAGTATTTTTTCATTGGCCATAATTTTTCGTATCCCCAACTTAAAACGCTTAAATACATTTTCGTATCAATTTCATGGCAAGGAACACACTGAAATATGTTCTTAATACGCCCCATTGAACTCATTGGAAACCATTTTTACAAAAATTTTTTCCATTGCTTTTTTTCTCCTTCCTCAGCTTAAAACGAAAATCAACGAAATTGAAACTTCATTCGGGGAACGTGAAATGAAAATCATGTCCGATAATTTACGTGCGGAATACGAACGGCAATTGGGCAATATCCGGCAGCTGAGGCAATTGTACGAGGAGCGACAACGCATCTCGGCTGCAGAGCATGAAAACCTACAGAGATTAATGTCGATTAAAAAGGATGAACTGCTCGTCGAACAGGAAAAGTGAGTACTTTCCGTTAAAGGCACAACAAGAATCTTTACGAAATTCCACTATAATAAATTTAGAAAATAAATTGACTGTTTGCAAACATGAACAAATTTAAGTCCAACATAATTCAATGGTGCCACTGTTAAATGAAAAGTGAACTCAAATACTCGAATTCCCCATTTGGAATATCGGAAAAATTATGAATTACAAACAACTCCCACATACACGTTGAAAATATTCCCAATAAAAGATTACAAAATTAAAAATAACTTTGGAAAATGGGCACGTTTTGCAGCTGCAAGCATGCTGCTTTCTGTAGCCTTTCGTTTGCCTGCCTTCTGGCAGCCGCTTTCGGCCTTCCTCTGCCTGTTGCCGGCGCGCTCACATGTGTTCCGATTGTGTTCTGCTCTTTCAAACAAGAGAGAGCAAAAGTTTCTGTTTTAATTGTTGTATTTGAAAACAAGGAAAAAAATTTAAATTTCGTAAATGAAAACAAAAATGTTGCCGAAAACAAAAAAGTATAAACAAAAAGTTTATTTGCCTGGGCAGGGTAGGGCTGGAAATTAAACGGCTTCTTCTTCTACTTGTTGTTGTTGTTTGCATCACACACATGCACACACACACACACACACCAATTTCAATTTCGAAAAGTACACAAAGGGGGAGTATGTGGGCGTTTCGAATTTTAAAAATACAAAAACTTGTAAATGTTTTTGAACTTTTTTTTTTGTTTGCCAGAGATTTTGTTTAAAAAATCATGGGCCCATGTGCATTTTTAGGCAACGGCATATGTTGTGAGGCAATTGTGTTGTTTGAATTGTTTTTGCTTCCAAATGAGTTAACAAAAACAGCAACAAACAAAAAGTGAAAATGCAAAATGAATTTCGGAAAATTATTTTCAAACTTTTGCAACATACATTGGTCCGGAGGTGGTACACAAAGAGAAGTTTTATAAATTTGTAATGCTCGTACAATGGAGAGGAACATTTTCATACATTTAGGAAAATGTTCGTACATTTTTTTTACAATTCTGATAGATTAGTATTTTAGTAGATTTAAAACAAAATTTTTCATTTTATTTTGAAAGAAAAAAATTTTGTATTTGAATAAATTGAAATTATTTTTCCTTTTGATACAATTTCAATTAAACTCCAATAAATATTGTACACTGTAGGGTATTTAACCCTTTGCAGTCAAACGACTGAGCTCAAATTTCTTCCCACAGTTTGCCACCCACATGTGCCTTATATTTTCACAAATAAATTTTCATTCTAGTGGAAAGTTCCTCTGTTTGCTTGCATGCATTTTTAATGAAGTCAGTCATCCCTCCACCGTGGCACACAAGGCCACCCCAGTGTGGATGCTTAATTATCTGCAGACGCACAAATAATTATGCCACCATGCATGGTACTTTCGGGCAAATGTGTATGATTTTTTGCAAAATAAATATGTTTACTTTTGAACTTAATGGAATTTCAAATAGCAACAACATTTGCATACGCTTAATTAATAAGTAGCAAAGGGAACATTTTGACGCATAAAAAAAGATCTGCAATGAATTCACTTAATTTTCAACGATAATATTTGCAAGGACATTTATCGAATCAACCTAAATTCCATTTCAAATACTGAATACGTTCATCTCATTCAAGGGCTATTGGCAACGCACCACCCTTATTGATACTTTCTCCCTTTACCTCTAATTTCTCTCAGTGAGTATTTCAGTAGTCAAGTGTCCTAAACTAAATTGAAATGATTGTTCTCCCCCACCCACCGATTTCACTTCTCGTTCATTTGCACAAATTAATTTCGCATTGAATGGACCTTGAGTGTTTTATTGTTGGAAAGTATTCGTCACAAATGTGCCACAACTGCTTCCTCCAAAATTTTGTTACGAAAATGTTCGTTTCTTTTTTTTTTTCATTGTTTCAGAATAAAAAATTGTGAGGAACGCAATCAAACGCTGCTGAAGGAAGTTGAAACCGCAAACAATGAACTGGCAGCGCAGCGTGAGGAGTGCAACGAGCATAAATTCGAGAAAAAGGCGCTGAAGGAGGAAATGGGCGCTGTCAATACGGTACGGATGTGAAATTGTGAAACTGTGAAATCACAAATGTGTGTAGAGTTTTGTGAGAGTTTTTCGAGTGAAAAGTAAACATGACGAAAAATGTTTCCCACACGCACACACACACACACAAATACTAACAGTAAAATTTGTGCACGCACACACACACGCATCGAACAAAGAAAAGTTTTTCGCATGTGTTTGTTGGTGAAATGCAAATGTGTTGAACATTTTTAAGAATCATCGAGCTGATTGGATTTGCTTCAAGTTCTTTTGTAAACGTCGAAATGTGTGTGAGTGTGTGTGTGTGTATAGGGTGGGATAGGCTATTACAGTATGCAAATATTACAAAAATATTTGTTTCAAATTCAAGCTCTATTAAATAAATAATGTAAACAGTTTTAACAAAAATAAAGAAGGAAACGGCGCTCGTGCAGGCACTTGGTATTATCTTCTTTCGAATTTGACGCTAATGCTTTGCTAACTCTTCCAGCTCTTCAGTCAGATGGTGATGGGCTTTAATGGTAAAAATAATTTAGACATTGATCGCCTCACAACAATGCTCGAGGAAAATCGCACGCTCCTCAACGACATGGCCACAAAGGAGGCAAGCTGCAGCGAGGGAGCCACACTGCCGAAACTACTGTTCGAGTTAGTGGAGCAGGCCGCAGTGGGCACCAGAAAGGCAAGTCGCAGTCCAACGCCCACAACATTTGCCAACGAAGTGGCAGAAGACGTTAATGAAGGGGAACAAGACAACAACAATAGCGACGCTACATTACCAACCGCGGACGCTGCTGTAGTAGGTGAAGACGCTGAAAATACCAAGGCTGAGGTGGATGATGTCAGCATCGATGCCACAACAACCGCTAACTTAACTGCTGCAAATGCCAAGAAACATCTTCGCAAGAGTGCAGCTAACACAAAATCGAAAATGTCATCGTACTCATCATCCTCGACTCAAGAAGCTTCAGACTCAGCATCAGTTTCGGTGTCGCCTTCGGCAATTTTGAAATGCCACGAACGTGAAGTTATTGGCAAAGTTACATCGGCACAAGAAATTATTGGTAACTTGCCGAAAGTTTGGAAAGTGTTAATGGAGCTCTTAAGTCACCACAAAATCGAGCAAGTGCAATTCGAGGAGAACGGTGCGGGCGAGGACTGCTACAAGTCGGTGGAGACACCCAACGGTCCCAAGGCGGAGCTGAGCGTCAGCAAGACCTACATCAAGCTGAAGGTGAGTGAATGCATGCAGGAGTGTAGGGCAAACAAGTTTCAGGTTCATCTGGCAAGCTACTGCATCCGAACTTTATGCCGCCACTCCAGACAATTGGCTTGTTAGGTGCCACTTCCTGAGCGCCCTTGCCTCATACCGGGGCGAGTGGGCCAGTGGGTATGTTTTCGTGTCGGTATAGTTTACGACGTGCTGTAAAGTTTTTGCATTTTTCACTTAAGCATTTTATGAACTGCTGGACGTACTTTCGGGTTGATTATTTTTGTCGGCTTGGCGTAAATTACTTTAGTGTGCAGGGCAGAGCAGAGAAAACACAAACTTTTCGGTTGTGGACTGCAACGGTCGGAGGTTGTAATTGAATTTATTGACTTTGTTGTTTGTTTGAATAAAAACGGAATAGGAGAGAACACACAAAGCACAAAGAGTGTCCCTGGCTGCTAAAGAGTGTCCCTGAATTTTTTGAAATAAAATTTATTTCATTTGTTTAGTTTCGGTTTAGAAAATGTGAGTACAACGAAGTTTTCGCGGTTACATACAAACTTTAAAGTCCTTCGCACAAATGTCACCAATGAACTGCACAAATTTTGTGCAGGAGTTAGGGCAGAACCGGATAAACTTAAAATTAGTCTCCCTTTGTGCTCTGAATGCTTCCCTAATTTAATATTTATTGTAATTTCCATTCATTTTATTTCTTCTCTCTTCTTTCATGTTCCCGGAAATTCCTCCCAACTATAATGATTTACCGCTGTCAAATGCCTTACAGGATCTCATTCTGGAGAAGAAATCCTTAGTCAAAGAAACTAATCGCCTGAAAACGTTAAACTGCCATCTTGACTATCGGCTGAACGAGCAGGAGAAGCGCCTCAGCGCCGTCAGCCTGGAGCTGACAAAAACTTGGCATCTCGTGGGCAAAATGCAGCGTCAACATCGTCAGCTGCACACACAGGAGCAAATACTGCGCTATCAATTGCAGCAGAAGCGTCGTTTGCTCACCGAACTCAAGGATGAGCTGGAGTACTGTCGGCGTAAATGGGCGGCCGCACGTGCCAAGAACGACGAAAGTCAAGAGCAGTACAATGATTTACGACGGGAATTCGCCAGGCGGAAGCTGGAAGATGCCAACAATTCGGCCGAGAGCGGATACAGCGATTCGGGACCGGCATCGGATGAGGAGGAACGTGCTGCAGCGGCTGTTGGCGTGGCGAACGGTGGTGGTGTTGCTGGGATAGATAATGCTATTAGCGTTGTTGATGCTGTTGTTGTTCTGCCGGGAGGCAGTAGCGGCAGCAATTGCCGCGCAAAGCATTTGCAGGAAATGTTCGAGCATACGCGTAAGATAAAACGTATGCAGAGCACCTCGCCAGGACGTGCTGCAGCCGCTGCCAATGGAGATGCGGAGATAGTGCTGCGTTGGAATAGTGCACCGCCCACATGTGGTTGGCGCGGTGGAGGTGATGATATCGACGATGATGACGACGACGACGATGACGATGAGGAAATGTCGAATGTTGCAGATGGAACTTCAACAAATACGGGCGCCATACCCAAGAAGGGAATGCGTACCTCGAGGAGTAAAGATCGTGGTAAACGCCTCTTGGGCGGTGAAGATGGCGTTGCCTCGTCTTCGGTGGGTGCCTTATACGATAGCGACAAGTCCAGCGGACAGCGGGTGGAACGAGCCAGCAGAATACATAAGCTTGAACTGCAATGCAAATCGTTGATACAACAAGTGCTTGAGACGTCGGACAATCGCGAACGCCTTGAAGTACAACTTTGCCAATTTCAAGACGAAATCGCCCCCGTGCAATATGCCGTGCCGCTCGACGAGTTCATCAACAAGAAACGTCTGGAACGAATGACTCGAGCCAGTTCGGCGCCTGCAACGGGCTCGCTGACACCTCGCGAGGAGGAATACACCCGCAAGCGCTCAGAACGGTTGGAACGTTTGGAAGAAGAAAGTCGTCAGCTGATGTCGCGCATTAAGCGTACATCAGATCGTGGCCACTACCTACGTTGTTCCCTGGATCGTATCAGAAGAGCCCCCAGTCGCGAGGGAAGCTTTGAGAGTAATACGGAAGAAGAGGTTCCTAAAGTGGAGGAACCAACAATAAAGGAAGCAACAGAAGTAGAAGTAGCGGCAGAAGCAGAAACTTCAGAAGCAACAATGGAAAATTTAGAAAACGAATGTGTAGAAGAATCAGTGACCAACACGTCACCCGATAAAATCCCTCTAACTGAAGAAGAAGAAGCATACACAGCACGTCGTTCTGCACGCCTCCAGCGGCTGGAAGAGGAAAGCAAACAACTCCTGACAAAACTCTCACGAAACAATCAACGCGGTAGCACCATTGGTAGCAGGTTGGATGCCTTACATGAACGTTTCGGAGGTGATGATAGAAGTCCAGCTGTTGCTGCTACTGTTCCAGCCGAATCCGAACAGGAATCCGAAGTAACGGTTGGCCAAATTCCCGCCACAGTCGACCAGCGGCTTCAGGATATCCAACAAATAGCCTCAAACCGCGAAGAACGTCTGCGCATTCTCGAAGAAGAAGGAGCCAAATTGCTGTCTCGTCTCACGAACACCTCGGAGCGCGGCACGCAAATGATCAATCGGATTGCGGTACGTGAAAAGAATCGGCAGGAACGTTTTGCAAGCAATACACCGGCCGGAGAAGAAAATATGGAAGCAGCCTCTACAAGCACCGCCAAAGATGTCAGTCCAACAGCGGATGACACGCCCATCGCAGCAGCGTCTACACTATTGCCGACACCGAAAAATGTGGCCTGCACCAGCATTGTGGGTGAGGAGTTGACCGAACGGGTGACCGTCACTACCACACCAAGTCAGATAGCGGCGAAAACCGGAGCCATACCCAAATCCAAGCCACTGGCTCAACTATGTGCTGGCCGCCCTAAACCATCAAAGGAATCCACGCAAACGCAGCGTAGACCCACGGACGGCGACTCGGAGACTTTGGAAGAAATGGTCAAGCGATTGAGCGCCTTGCCATTCCCGGCCGAGCAACCGACCCTGTCAGTCGAACCTCAACAGGACCAGGACAACCTCGAACCTAAAGAATGATTTTTTATTTATAAGAAAAGACTTTAATCTCGTGTTCAATAAATTTTAACTTTAAACTGAAGTTTTGGGTAAATATTTACGCTACTCTTAAGCGAGGAAACAGACCGTGTTTGGCCTCAGCATAACAGATCCCATCTAATTCAATCAGAATATTTTTTTGTTTTGTTTTGGGGCACTACCTACTACATAGCTAAGTATCAGCAAATGTCCACAATGCTTGAGTCTCTCTTGTAGATTTCATGTAATTAATGACAATGGCAAAACGCTTCAAGGACAACAAAAACAACAACCTACAACACAAACTAACTCGATCTGTTTACGTAATGAAACATAATTAAAGTCTTTGCAAATAACAACAGCAACAACTACAATAACAACAACAACAAGACCAAAGCAAAAGAAGACATAACGAACGAACGAACGAACGAGCGAACGAGCGAAGTAAGCTATTAGCAATTCCCGCCACAAACCACGAGCGTTGAGTAAGCACAAACAAGACGAAGAGGCATGTACGGCATGTACGCTCAAAGGACGCTTAAGGACATCACATAGCATCACATCGCATCGCTCGCATCACATTGATAGCAGCGGTGGGTGGGGCAGCGGGCACATTGTAAAAGTGTAACAAGCTCATTTGTCACAGCAGAATTTATTAAAATTATTATCTCGATGGGTTCGCACGGAATGTGAAATGCGCTTTTTGCCCCTTACACGCACATACACACATTGTACAACATTTATACATTTTTTTCTCTCTCTCTGTGTGTTCTTTCTTCCGGAGGACGCTTAGCGTAAGGACCTTTGCGGTGCTACCTTTTGTTCTTTTTCTGCTTCATTGTTGTTGTCCTTGTTGTGGCTGTTAGATTGCGTATTAAGATTGGGAATTTTTATTCGCTGTTGTTTGCTTGTAGCCGGTTTGCTGTATAAATTGTTGCATTAGTATTTCGTGTTGTTGTTTTTTTTTTCTTTTGTCACTGGCATCATTAGCTAAAACTATGATAACTGAGCGAATTTCGGTGGTGTGAGTGCGTACACTGGTTTTGCTACATTTTTGTGATTGTGTTTGTGCTTAGGGCAATTAGTGAAATTGTCCCCAAAGGATGAAATAATTAAAATGTTTAGGACCCTCATAATTTTTGCTTGTATCTCATTAGCTGTTTCTGTGGTAGATTCATTTGTTTTTTTTGCGGTGGGGGGAGAGTTATTTTTTTTTCCGTTGAGCCATTTCGGTAGTCAGATTTAAAATTTGATATCAGTCAAAGGATTGCCTTAAAGCAGTGCAGATAAAAATAGTAAATGCTTCAGAAAAAATCGACCAAAAATTGAGAATAAATAATAAAATCTCCTCAAAGGATATGAACAAATACCCAAAAATGATGGGTGAAAGCAAGCTACAAATCGCCCACACTTTGGGACAATAAACAAAATTTGTTTGTCAATTTTTCATTTTAGTTTTTGCTTATTTTCCATATTTTTAGACAATTTTTTAGGATTGTTTTTCGTCGAGTTTTTATTTTCTTCTCTTCTCGTAATAATATTTAAATAACATCAAATGGAAATTTGCACTCATTTTGTATGTTAAACTCCAATTAAAATGCTCCTTACTTAAATTTGCACACTAACTAAATGAGCACCGAGTAAGTGGTGCCACACAGACAACATCCTCAAATATCGTTCACTACTTTACAGCCAGCGCCACCAACGCGGATTCCAGTGATTTCATTTTGCCGCCGTTAATTTCGCCTTTCAGATGTAACCGGAATCGCATTACGACAAAATCATACTTAAGATTAAAAATAATTATTAAAACCCCCGACGGTGGAAAAAGCCAACGACAGGCCACACGGCAGCAATAACTTCATATATGCTTGGCGGAGGCACTGACTCTGTGCCCTGCGTATGTAAACTGTACGCGAGGAGATAGGAAGAAAAAGTGAAATAAAAACAGTAAAGAGTGCAAATTCAATTAGGCTGCGACAAGTTTAATGTCGAGCGAGCTATATACACACAGGAGTCTCGTGTTAAGTGTGTGTTGGTGCATTCTGGGCCCATAAGCCGTTCGCTTCTTCTGTAATGCCAGTGTAATTAAATATTGCAATGCTTAACTTTATGGCTCGAAGCGGGAATGTGTTTTTCGCTTCATCTTCCGAAGGAATTTTTTGCCAAGTTTTGTAAGTGAGTCTCAGTCGTTTGGCGTTCATTTCTCGGTGCGTTTCAATGAGTCTAGTGAGGCTTTAAATGTCGCTGTGATTTTTTCAAGTGTTAAGTTTGTATCTCGAATACCTTGAAGTTGGCATAAATTATTCAAATCAATCCCACTCACATTTCGGAGTCTCAACTGAAATGAATCCTTTTCTGTCAAAATTTAAAACTCAAATAAAACTCTCGCACAATAAACGACCATGAAAAAAGCGCAAACTTTCCAAACTGTAAAATTCCAAAAATATTTTTAAACGAATTTACTCAAGAGCCGCACCCTAACTTCCTCAACATGAACAAGAAAGAAAAAAATAAACATAAGAAACGAAAACCAAATTTCGAGAACTTTTCCAAACTTTTTTTACACGCCACACCCCGCAAAATTGCTGCAATATGCGGTTTGATTGTGGCATTTGCCAGTAAAGGAACGCGACTGAAGGAGGCGCTGGTGGAAGAAGGGCCTTGTTGCCCCCCCGCTGTGCGTGAACGGTTAATAATTCCGCTGAGACTCTTTGTACGTAGTCGCGCGCCACCTTGTCGTACCTCCTGCTGCGCATGCTTTGCTATCGAAACAGCTTCTGCGGCACGAACATGTCTTAAACGTTGGCTGATAGAGGCAGCAGCAGCAGCACGCCAACAAGATGATGTGAAGTGTAACGATGAGGTACGAAAGCATTTGCATACTATCTGCTGTCTAAGATAGAGTGTGGTTGGGCGAGGATCTTTCGACAGTAGATAAAAGGGAAAAGCGCAATAGTATTTGTGCATAATTTAAAGCATCCTCCCGTTCTTCTTCACAATTCTTTCAATTTCCTACAGAAGAGTGTGGGGGTTCTCAATTTTTGTTTATCTAATGGGCAAATATATCGGAAATTTTTATTATTTTCGAACTCGAAATTTGTTTTCGGAATTTCCCTCGAATTTTTTTTTATAAAATATACTAAATAATTCTTAAGTATTAATAGGAAACTTACTTTTTAACAAATTCGAAATTGTTTTCGAATTCGAAATATATTTTTAATTTCTTAAATTTTTTTTCTGTTAATGACTATTTAAGGTTTTTTTTAAGGTTTTTTTGTACTAAAGATTTCTAAATTAAAAAATTTTTTTTTCGAATTCGATTTTTTTTTTCTAAAATTTGAATTCGAAATTTTTATTTGAATTTCTTTTGAAATTTTTTAAAAATGGATTTTCAAACATGGCCACCCTAATATACTCCTCCACACTCACCTCAATTCGGGGCCTTGTAAATGCACCTATTTTTTTCCCAGCGGTTGTCTCTCATTTGAAATTCATAAATTGCTTTTTTATGCAAAAAGAAAAAAAATAGAAATAAGTGAGAAACAAAAATTGCTGCTGCTTTTTCGATCTTCTTCATGTTGCTGGTTGTAGAGCGAAATTTTTTAATAGGTAAATTATACGGTAGCGGCATTAACGCTTGAGCTTACATGCATTTTGCATTTTCTGCCACAAACACACACACATACACACAACCAAAGCAAACCGCCTGCCAGCCAGCCCTGTCGCCCATCCCATCCCAACCATTGACTCAATATTAATCAGCAGCAGGAGGAGAATACGGAATGCATAAATTTTGACGGGAGCTGCTGTGGAAAAGTTTTCCGAGCATCCAACATTTTAATTTGCCACCATGGGGATGTGTACTTTACGCAGGTTTACTTAAGCAATTTTTGGCCAAATTCTTGCGTTTAATTTATGTCAAGGAGCAAGCAAAAGTTTTTCCTGCGAACGAACGAACGAACGTAGCAAAAGTTTCTTCAAGTGGGTAAGAAACAGTAATTTTTAAATAAATTTCAAGTATTTTTATGAGCTGGCAATTATGTGATTTTTGACTGATAGAATTTCCGCAGATGATGATCTGAAAACTGAAAACTAAAAAAATATAAAAAAAATTCTGAAATAAATAAAAGCAGTAAATTGTGCTTCACGATTCGGAAAAGACTTTTTTATTTATTTTAATTTTTATTTTGTAATTTTCTTCCGGTGTGTGTTTGTTTGGTTGAATGCTTCATACGTTGCTCTTCAGCTTCTTATCACGCCTCTTCTTAAGTTGCACTCTCTTGTAGCAGTGCTTGTGTTTGTCTTCCTTCCTTTCTTGGCTCAAGTTGAGTTGCGTTAAGTCGAGGATTAAGTGTCGCATGTCAAAAGAGTTCGACGATTACTTGAAGCATTTCGCAAATATGCTTAAACATTTTATACGCGCATGCAGCACTTTTGGCTGAGTTGCTTTTGCTTTTACATTTTTTTTACCAGAACGATTGCAAGCGTGCCAGTGTGAAGTTAAATTGCACCCACATACACATACTTGGAGTGGAGTAACTTTGCTTCGCATGCATGTGTGCGTGAGCGTGTGGCTGTAATTGCATGAAACTCATTTTCCCTTCATGCTTTTTTTTTACTGCATGCTAAAATCTCACTCGTTCGTTTTTGAAGCAGAAATTTTCTTCTGTGCCATGGCGTTTTTTTTCACCGCCATTGACGCCTCTAATCGTGATATAAAAGTAAAAAATTCCTATGGATCTTGAGAGATTTCTGAAGCGTGCTTCTTTCTGTCTTTTACTTCTTTATCACTTGCCAGTTGCAACACTGATGACTGACTGCTTTCTTTTACTTTGATGCATTCGCCACTCGGTGTTGTTTTAATTTTGTGTTTTTTCAATTTGATTTTTATTGCCAGCAGTGGCTCATTTGCCGTAATGAGTCTAAAGTGGACTTTAATGTGGCACTTTCTGTTGTACATACTCAGAGAGGAGTTTCGAGATTATCCTTGAGTGTAATTCGTTTATTTTTGACATGACCTGCCTCGCTTTCACCTCGCTAGAGTATACAAAACTAAGCTTTATAAGGAGCAGAAACGTAGCCTTTACAATTGCACTCTCACGTTATTATTAATACAGATTTCATTTTCATTGCAAGCAAATAGATTATAGCATCAACTCCTCCTTCCCTCCTACCCTCCTCAAGGCACATACAAACAGCAAATGGCAGCTTAATGCAAATGCAACGAAATATAAAAAAGCAAAGCTCGCCAACATTAAAACTTAATGCGACTTTAATCCGTTAAATGTGCTGCCCGCTCAAATTGTACTTAACGCGCTTACAAAAGCAAAAGAAAAAACCAAGCAAAAACGTTGAACAACAACCGACCAGCAGATTTTTTGCATCCACAAATGAACTAGAATTTTAAACAAATACGCCAGCGTACTCGCTTGGTCGCGCTCGGACTCTTAAAAGCTTTGCATTAAGTATTAATTGTGAGCTGGTGCAGTAGCCGTGGAGCAGCAGCTGCCGTAGAGGTGTCGGTGTCAACAACAGCAACCTGCGGCCATAATGACGCCTAACACAAACACACAAGCACTAGCATAAAAAAGTAAGGAACGTACATACTTAAAGTGCCTCAAGGCAAACAAATAGTTGCAGCATTTTTGCAAACAAACAACAACAAAAAGGCAAACGGGAGCAAGTGCTGAACTGGAAACAAGTTCGAAAAGAATATGACTTAATGCAAAGGTTGTGTTCATTGTTCGAAGGCAAACATATTTCCAACACCAACAGTAACACCCACGATAACAGCAACACCAACATGCAACAACAACGACATCCGCCAAGAGTGCAACAAACGTTAAGTTTAATTGTTTGCCTCCGGCAAATGTTATTTTTGCATATGAGGGGGGAAGTAAGTGAGGGACGGGCGACAATTGCACTTGCGAGAAACAACAACACTTTGCCATAGAGCCGAACTAGAGAAATGAGCGCAGGCAAAGTCTAGGCAGGATTTACAGGTGGCTCCACAATTCATGTTGTTGCTCCTTTTCCGCTTCAGCTACTGACTACTGCTATGTGCAAAATAAATAAAAAAAAAAATGCGAATGCTTTTCCATCTTTGTGCCGCTTTTCAATGTTATGCCTTGCCTTTCTTCATTTTCACTTGCTTGCGCTTGTTTTCTGCTCTCCGCCATTTCATTGCTTCTACAAATTTGCCGCATCGGGAAATTGCTCAAAAAATATGCACAGCAATGCTTTCAACCAGCAAATGTGTGTGTAATTTCTTGTTTCCGCAAGCAAAACACTCACTTGCCGTTCGCTGTTCGCGCTAAGGCACCCAGCGTGAAAGTAATTTTTAAAAATTTATGAAAAATAAACTTTACGCGTGCTCTGACTCTACCACTTCCTTGCAAGGCGTTGCGATGATGGCTATGTTGTTGCCGTTTGCTGTTTGTTCGCCAGAATGAGGATGCATTTCTGGTATATATGCAATCAGGCGGCAAAACAAATCAGAGGGTTTCCTTTACGTTCTGACGGCAGGGCATGCCGTGAAATGTGAGCAGGAGATGGGGCGCTGTAGGTTTTGTTTCGCTTCGAGAGTAGTAGCTGCAATAATAATGAAATTGCTGCACATGCTCGCGGAACAATAATAAATTTACAATAATACTTTGCCATTATGATTTTGTTAATATATTCAATTTTAGTAAAAGTTAACCTTAAGGAGGGAGCGGTGGCGGTGACTGTTGCCATAGAATAAATAATATTTTCCTCAAGCTTAAATATTCACACTGATGATGAAGGAGCAGCATTTCATTGTTTACTGTGGCAGGAAGACTTTATTTATTTTGGTTTCGGTGGAAATCGAAAAATAAAATTTAAAATGATATAGAATACCCGTGTACACAGCCTTGATTCCCACGGACCCCTTATCGACACCCCTTGGCAACTTTAGACTCGTCAGAGATGTCAGACTGCTGGACAGGTGGTCATCGCTAGATGAATTCAAGAAGGGATTCTGGTAGCGCATATTTATACTTTTCCATACTTGGAAATATAATTGCAAATTTCCACTTCTGTCATCTCATGGTTGTTGTTGTTATTTTATAGTCAATTTAATTAATTTCCGATCCGATCCCATACGCCTTTCCTCTCATAAAACTTCCAAAGGAACCGTTACCGTAACGATTCACCATTAAATCACCAGCATCCACTAACCAGTAATGCTGGCCGTCAGAGCATGAACGAAAAGCAGTTAAATTAAAATCTATGAACTGCAGCCATATTGGAAAACGAAATGAAATTTTCATCTCGCTGCTGATGTCATGCTCAATGGCGCAGAGCGTCAACCTTCGGGTCAGTCAAACAATTCACAATTGATTTTGTGACACATTTTATTGAAAAAAGGACCAAGAAAAAAACCAAGAAGAAATCAAAATTTCATAGAAATTCATAAAAACCAGAAACCAAATAAAAACTATAACAAAAGAAAAATTCCAAAAAATGTCCTTTTGACAATGTGCAGCGATGTGTTAAATAAGCAAATGCAATTGTTATTGCATTTTGCAAGAGTGGATTCATTTGCACCCCAATGAAACGCAAATTCGGATCCTGCAGTTCGCTGATAAAGTTCCACTTTATTAGTAATATTATTATTTGTTTCTGTGTGGGTGAGTGTGTTAGTGCTTTGAAGTATCCGAATGCCAAATGGAAATTAGCAAAGAAAATTGTAATTTTACTTTGAGTGGAAAATTGGTATTTGATGACATTGACAGCAATGAGTGCACCAAGCGAACTACTCTGCCAGTGCGAAAATATTTACTTAACGCATATTCAGGGAGCCACAAAATGCCATCGAACACATTCGCCGAACAGAAAATGTAATTAAACGACCTACTGGCATTTGTTGACAGCATCAGCGAAATACCGAAAAATACACAACAGTATCGGTGGCATAGTTTTTAATGCCACGTTAAAGTGCCACCAAACCGTTTCACTCGGGGCATATAAGCCACCCGCCCACCATATTAACGCCTGCCCGTCTGTCAGTTTCGCGGCTTGCTGGAAATTGATGAGCGCAGTGGGGCGAAGTATACGCGGAACAGTGCGCAGTGCAGTTGTGTTTAAAATTGGAATTGAATTAAATAAAGTAAAATGAAATGAAATAAACCGAAATGCTATTCGTTAGAAAATTGAAAATGGCATTTCCTAGTAGCATGGCAGTAGCTTTGGTGCAGTGCCGCAGGCTCTCAAACTGTAACTATTTCAATTAATTGATTTCGATTGAAGTAGTCGTAGTTGTGGCTGTTTGTCTATCGGATGTTACTTACACTTGCAGCGATAACTTGGTAATTACACACACACACACACACACACACACGTACAGAGAATTAATTAAAATAAAGAAAGTAATTTAATTTCAAGTACGCAATGGTGTATGAACAACATTTATTTAATCAAAAAGTTAGCAGTTGCTCATACGCCCCGCAGTGCAAAAATGAAATTTCACAACTCAATGCGAGAGAAACGATAATAATATTAAATTGGAATTGCTTTTGGCTGTTGACACAGAAGGAAATGTTCAATCGAATAATTTATCACATTTCGTATTACTTTCGCAAAGGGTTTTTTTTATAAACTGCCTCCACAAACATATAAAATCACTCGAGAAATCTAATAACCTCGGTGTAAAGAAAAGAATTTGAAATTCATCAACTTTTCACTCACTACCCGCGGAACTGTCTCCATTTCGTTGGCATAGTTGGCAACACAATCATATTGCAATTTAAACAAAAATAAAGTACGCACACCGAATGCTGCTCGTTGCTGTTGTGCCTTTGCTGCCACGCGCACTCCTCAAACATTTCAAAGAAATTGCATTTATTTTATTTTATTTATTCAATTTCATTGCAATTCATTGCCGCACACACACACACACACACACACAGCAAGCCAGAAGAAACCTTTTGTGAAATTCAAAATTGAAATTCATTCGTCACACAGAGTCGTATCTGGTGGCAGTATGGTTCCTGGTAGTGTGGCTATTACCATTGCCCTCAACGACATTCTGCAATAATAATGCTGGTGACACACCGCCACCGCCACCGTCGCCGCCACTGTTGCTTGTTACTCTTGCGCTTCATTGAAATTCAATTTCATATACATGCTCCTGTGTTGGTGTAATTTTTCTTTGCAACTACAGAAATTTAAAACAAATAAGTCCATAGCTGAAGTTGGTTGCCGTAGAGTTGAACTTTTTCTACCAATTGTTGTCGTTGATATTGGCTTCACTCATAACAACAAAAATAAGTAGGAAATAAGTTGTAAGGAAAGAGAAAAATAAAAGACTTTGAATATTTCCTCTACGTTAGGTAGTGCACAGCCACCGGAAACGTTCCAAATGCGAAATGGCGCCCAACATTTGAGCGCCAATTCCCCTTTCTAGCATGAAACACGCTCTCTTTCTCCCCAGCAATGTGCAATTCAATTCAGTTTTTTTAAATAAATAAAATTCAATTGTATTGAGTCGTTTTACACCATTGTCCCTCTGTCACCTAGCTCACCCAAACTGAACTGTACTCCTCGTCTCCTGCTCTCTGGATTCTTGCGATTTTATTTCTTCCAGACTCCAAAATGCATTTGACTTTTGTGTTTGCTTTTTGCAATTTTATTTCTTATATTTTTACCACATTTTTCCCTGGTTTTTGTGTTCCTGGCTTGCAGTTTATGGCATTTGTTACAACATAAAGCACTGAACTGCATTCCAATTTCAGATTAGAAGCATCTTATATATTTTTGTTGTTGTCCCTCTACTTGATCATGTCGAAGTTTTGTTTCGTTTCGTTTGGAGCATTTTTTTTCACAATTTTCTCTTTCCATTTGTGTCAAATTCCCTTTTGAATGCAATAATTTAGTAAATTGCTGGGGAAATTGAATTAAAATTGGTCAATAAGTTTGTGAATGCATGAATGAGATTGGCATTTTCAATTGATGATACAGAAAGACGAGAAAGGCGCCCAGTAGCACTGCCATAGGTAAGTTGGTAGAGTGCTTGTGTGTTGTTGGTTGGCTGTTTTGATGGAGAAAAACTCCTCCAAGTAGCATTTATTATTTCGGTTTTATTATGTGGGCGACATTTCTAAGGAATTCCTGGCGAACTTTTGCTTTGCCGTTCATATTTGAGGACTTGAAATGAAATATTAAATATGAAACACTCAATGGAGTGCATAGAAAAGCGTTTATTTGCGCAAGGCAAATTGCACTGTTGGCTTTCTATTCGAAATAAATTTATCAAAAAACACTTGATGAAATTTGAACTTCAATGCGAACACAACTTGTGGCATAAATATCTCCTCTCCAAGCTCACCTTAAGTCTTATTAAATTCAGCAGACAACACACAAATTTTTCCTTTGAAATACACAAGCTTTCTTCGTGCCGCAGCCGCTTTGCCAGGGGATCGCAAGTGAATTACGTTTTACAAGCGTGAATTTTTGCAATATTGCATAAGATGCATGACAACCATTATTTCATTTTGTTTTATGTGCATTTTCTTTTTCTTTGTAAAGTTTTTCAGTTGTGTGCGGTGTAACGAACAATGGCAACGCCAACAAATACAAGAACAGAATACAGCAACAGTCGTGGTACGAGGTGTGTAAAGGTATGGCGGCGCGCGCAGTAAGGTCGTTGCGTTGAGCTCCTGTGCTGCAAAGATGAATTGTTTGGCATTCGTCATAAAAGAAAACAACAAACTGTGTGAGAATGTTGGAAAAAATTTGCATGCTGCGTGCTGCTGGAGGAGAGTGCAATTGTTGCAGTGAGCTTCTGTGGTTGTTGTTGCCTTCTTTTTGTACTTTATTTTCTTATTTTGTTAAAAGTTGTATATTTTCGGATGGCGCCGTCGTTGCTGGGGGAATTATACGTGCAGTGAGGAATTTTATTAATTAACATTCGGTTTTTTTTCCTCGCAACCAAAATGACGAAGATGCAAAAGACTTTTGCGCAATTGTGGCGCAATAGGGAAATTTGAAATTAAAATGCTTTGCTCACAAACATAAATAAGAATAAGAATAAGAATACAAACAAAAAAACGATACTAATTCCTGTTGAATGCGATTTCTAAATAGAAGAACGTGCAGCTAGGAAGTGTAAATTGCATGAATGATTGAGAGTTGCATTTTTCTTTGTGGTGTTTGGTAATTGGATTTTATCGAAAATTTGTGTCACAAAAACACATTTTATATTCCCATTAATTACAGTGTAGCTAATTGAGTTATGCTTCTACTACTACACACACACACTCAGACATTTGTGCGTAGTCTGCTAAAAGCATTCGATTGAAATTGTTCTCATTTTATCAAATTATGTGATTCAAATTTCAAGCTCATTGCCACACACACACACACACACACTCAAACACACACTCTAAAATATAATTTCCATTGCATCTAATTACCATACGCTCGGCTTATGAAAGTTTTCATTTTGTGGGCGTGTACGTTAGGTGATATTTTAGAATGTGTGCAGTTTGATGATTTTTTTTTTTTGAATTTGAATCATTTTAATAAAGTTTGCAAAACTCAAAATTATAAAAGCGTGAAACATTTTAACACACACATTCATATGCAATGCATACCCATAGATATGATGGGAAATTCATGCAAATACACATACATGTGGTAGGCGGCTACCAAGTAGAAAAGTCATCGCTAGTAGCGTCCCTCTTTCCCATGCATGACACTCTGCATGGCATTGCATCGATTTCATATCACTGGATTGTTACTGCCTTGCTTTGAATTTTCTGTCCTCTTGTGATAATGACATATCCCACAGTAAACACCTTCATATGAAACCAACCTATAATTTTAACAAGGGTGTGTTTTTGTTATTGCTATAACTCAACGATGCATTGGTCATGCTAAAAACAATTTTCAACTGGGTAATGACTGTCGTCTGCATTGCTCTGTGTCTGGCTCTGTATGGGTCGATGCGTGTGGCTTTTATGGACGCCTATATATTTCCAATAATTTTCATTAGTATCTGTGAGTAAGTATGGATGTCAAATTAAAATAACTAAAATTTAAAAAATGTTCAGTTTTTTCGGATTGACCATGCCTTTTGTCTTTCTATTGTGTATACCAAAAAAATTTCCTTTCTTTATCTTTTTCCTTTTATTTTCAACAGAAATGATTTATTTTACTCCTTTCTTTGATTTATTCAAAATCATTTTGCCTGTCCACGTTTGTTTGTGGTTTTGCATATCAATTTACCTCATTTGTGTAGATTTTGCACATTTTTTCCCTCTTTCCTACTCTTGCTACGTGTTAAATTCTTAATGAATGTGTATTTTTTTAAACGAAAAATAATCCATTCACAACAACAAACCAAATAACACATTTTCTTCATATAAAAGTTTCGCAAGCTCAGATTTTAATATATGCGCTCGCACACTTGCAATTAGTTGTGGTGAGGTTCGGTTTCAGCTGACAGTTTAGTTTTCAATGGACATTTTAATATGTACACATATTTCATAGAAGCAAACTGCGTGCAAAATGCCAAAATTCTTCGGGCCACAATTCTATCAAAGTATTGAAGGAAAATCAAATCCATACAAAAACGATTGCAATTCTACACGAGCGAATATTTCCAGCTAAAAATAGAAAAATGAAAAGTTTTTCTTTTGTTTACCTTTGAAGGGCTGGCAGGGCCTTCTGAGAATTCGAATGAATATGGTATTCCAAATAGAAATAGCTTAGAAAGTAGCCAGAACCAGTTCAATGGGTAAAAAAGCGCCCATCGCATTTCTGCCAATTTGGGAAAACACTTAAAAGCGAGCCAAATAAAGTCTGCCCGTAGCGGGTCGGGTTGTGGTGCTTTTCTGCGCTCGACAGCAAAATCCACAATCAAATTAGTAATGCAGAAAGAGCTGCACAGTTATGCCCACAGTTCGGTTGCGCCCAGCCCCCTGTCCCGGCTATAGTCGCGTGTAGGTGCGTCATCGTCGAGTTAATGGACAAACAGCATTTTGCTCACGGCGGGCACCGTTGCATTGGTGTGCTCCTATTTTGGTCTTTGTGTGTTTGAGCGGCGTCCGTTTGTTTACCTTGCCTTTGGTATTTGGTGTAACCGTGTTTGTTTCATTATTCCTCTATGCCGGTGTATGCACAGCTTGGCATTAGTGGAATTTAGTCGGAAAATTCACCTAAAAGTATGCTAAGTAGTACGTGAAATGTTTTTTTTCTGTTCTAAATGGTTATTTTAATGCATTTGGAATGCTATGTGTGATTAAGTGGCGACCGACGACGTAAAATATAATTAAATAAAATGATTTTGAGTATACTCAACCATTTGGTGCTATGGAAAAACAAATTAAATTAAATTATTATATTTTTCCACCTCAAATCGAATAACGAATTCCATTACTTTGAATGAACGTGATAGGTAATGTGATTTTATAGACCACAGTCACTACAGTACTTTTTTCCGAGAAATCATGCCCTCCAACTGTTCGCGATTCTTTAGCATTTTACGCTAAGTTAATAAGGCACGAAACGCAATTCCGAAATCTCCCAAATGCTGCATAACAGCAAATGCCTTAAAATGCTAATTTCATGCAAAAACAATTACAAAATACACATTAAATAAAAAGAAGCATACGAATAACGAATAACGAGATAATCTGAAAAATTTGCAACAGATTTGTGGTAACCACTGAACCGATAAAACGTGGAAATTTTTTTCCGTCCCCGGGGGAGAAATTTTGCATAATTAATTGCGTTTTATCTGGCAGTACAAGATACCCTGGTCTGACTCTCTTAAGGAATTAATGTTATTGGAAGTGAAGGCGAGTGAAGTAAAGAATAATGACAATATTGCCCAAGGCCTTTCAATTCAAGCATACAAATTTCGCTGCATACTTTCGGGCTATGTGGTAATTTAATTTTCGTTGTGTGGTTTTTTTTTGATAGCAAATATGTTTTAAAAATGAAAATTTCAACTTGAGTAAGTATTTGTAATAGGCATACTCAGAGAAGCCCTTCAAGGTATATTGCATAACATATCGTTCATTTCGTGCAATAATGACATAACTCACAAAATCGCAGTGCTGCGAAATCACTATTCAAAATGGTTACTTTGGCTAATTTGTATGACTTTTAGGAGGTGGAACGTTTTCAAAAACGTTTTAATACATTACAAATTGAAGATATGCATCCTGTTTTTTGTAGATTAATATCTGAAGATCCTAGTGGTAGGATCCTAGTAACACCAAAGAACACAAATTTCGAGTTGTATCGTTATTGCCTGCAATGAGCTTTATGTACATTCCGGCAAATGTTTTTTAATATTTTTTGGTTTGCAAAATTTTAACTTACTAATATGAATTATTAAAAATTTCGTTGTACATCCCCAGGCTCTGCGCATACTTAATTTCCCTATATTTTTGAAATATAAAAATTTTACATTTGATTTTGACTTTTTTTCGTTGGAAAAATGCATGGTGGTTGGCAATGCAATTACCACTCGAAATTCATCAAATTATTATTCAACTTCATTCAATTCCATTTCCATTCAGCCGCCATATTGGCAAATCTGCGATAATTCAATTTCATTACACAAAAACTGCACACATACGCACACATGTAAAGCAACAATAGCTAAATATTTATTCACTCTCACACACTCACACACACACGCATCATACAATTCAATTTCCTAAATGTTGTATTTATTGCTTCCTCATTGAAATAAATGCCGCTCTCATACACACACACACACACACATAAACACACACCCAAACGGATCCGTTGACAATAATATTGTTTAGCGTTTTGCTTTTGTTGCCTTTGCGTTTAATGTTTTGCCGTTGCGCTATTATTTCGGCGTCTATACAAGCTTTATGCTAAAACAATACGCTGCTGGATGTAAGTCACGTGGAATTCAATTTATTTAAGCTGTGCTTTTAGGCGTCGCACAATCGAGCGCGCCAGGTACTACTAACGGAAATGAGGAAGCCATGGCAGGCATGCAAGTAAGTAAGTAAGGCAGTCAGGCAGGCAGGCCTCTATTGTGGCTTTATGTCATTGAGTGTTTAGGTGTATGTGTAAATCCTTTGACTTGGCTTTTATGAAGCAACTGAAATGACTGCATACGCTCAGGCGTTAAGGTGGCGGCGCCAGCACCTGATGAAGATACAGGCGGCGGCTCAAGTGATTTATGGAAGGTGTGAGTATGCTCTGCAAGTGTTTATGTGTGTGTGTCTCTGTGTAAGCTTATTAGATGCGAAAATTATGCAAATCATGCGGAAGAATAAAATTTATCTTCAGCGGATATGATGGCGTACACGTAATTTTAATTAAGTGTATGTAAAGTGTGCTAAATGCGAGTAAGTACTCGTGAATGAAATGAAATTACATTATGAACGAAAAATACATTATAAAATCCTTTAAATTGTAATAAAATAAAGAAATATACTAAGCATAATTCCATCGGTTGCCGCTACAACAAGACTGACATCATTTTTAATAGAACCACAAAGGCTTGTTCCACATCGTTAAAAAAGTCGCTGCTGCCGCCTGGAAGGACACAACATTGTCATTAAATTTCTGCCAGGCTGTCCTAACTAGCGTCCACTTAGCCCTGGCCCACATTACTCTCTACCCAGAGTGGAACTCATGACTCTCGTTCCCTTCAAAATTTATGCACTGATACAATTTCATGTGGAAACGTTCGGCGCTGTTCCTTCCCCATTTTCCATATCCTTTTGTCGTTTGTTTGTGCAAAATTGTTTGCATGCAGCAATTGACGGCGATGACAACAATCAGCAGCAGTTGGTGCTAGTGCTGGTGGCGAGGTAAATTGCACAGAAATGCTGCAATATGATGTCAAGTCAACAACATGCAAAAAAAAATAAAGTGAACAAAAAAACAACAGCAACAACAACAACAACAACAAACAAGAAATGATGAGAACATGCCAGAACAAGCCTATTTCAAAGTAGATTGCTGGGTATTGGGTTAGAAATATGTGGCGACAACAAAATGTGCAGTAATAAAGTTGTACGCTGTTGTTGTTTTGTTGCTGTTGCCATTGTTGTTGTTGTGGCTGATGATGACGGCGACTGCTCGTCATTAATGATGCACAAGCGTAAGCCGCTAGATGCAAATAAATTGGGGTTTCCGTTGCTTGTCACTGGAGACACTAACAAAAGAGCAGCTGCGGTCGTTCTTTGGTGTATGCATGGATGTGTGTATGCATGCACGGGTATTTGTCTGCTTCAGTGAGTGTTTGTATGTGAGGCTTAAAGTTGACGGACTTGCTTGCCGCATCTGTTGTCCATGTCCTTGAATGCTTTTGGTGCGATGTTGATGGATTTCCTCGATGTATTTGCGGTCGACAGGCCGCGCCGCTCACGGCTGATAAATTGTTGCAGGAGTTACTCGGTGAAGTAAATGTTGGTAAAACGAATTTAAGAAATGACAAAAATTTATTATTTTATAAATATATTCAAATTGGGCTAATTTTATTTTATTATATTTAATTTTTCTAAATTTTCTTATATTATTTTTAAAGATTAATTTTTTTGAATTATATTTTATTGTTTTTTTTGTTTTATTATGTGTTTGTTAAAAAATCATAATATTTTATGTTATTATATTTAATTAAATTAAATTTATTTACTTTTAATTTAAAAAAATTTTATTTCAATTAATTTTTGTAATTTATAATTTGTACTTACTAATATTTCTTTGAGTGTATGGTGATGGATTTACAGTAAATATTTCGCAATTAAATTTTTACACGAATATCGGAATTTAAAATTCCACTTCTGCACTTCATGCGATTTTTCCAATGCAACGCATTCAGGCACACATAAATGTGCTGTCTGCAGCATTTGCCGCATACCGCATCAGTATTGCATGCCGTACACGCTAAAGTGCAAAACGTAAAAACCCTGAATTAAATCATATTTCAACTGTCATTTGCAACAAAGAAAAAGGAGCAAGTAGGGGCGGGGTGGGCTGGGGCTGGTGTGGCGTAGTAAGCCGCCATTTCAAATTATGCACAAAAACTGCATAAAAATTGCAAAAATTTTAATCGTTTTCGTTTGTCGCTTGGCTGCTGGCTGTGGCTGCCATGAAATGCGAGGATACACGAGGACAACGCATACGGGCACGTATGCCGGACAAGGACGCAACCATATATTAAATCTTTCAAAAGAGTGTAAAATATGCGCTCGCGCGAGTATGTGAAAAATAATATTGCCGATCAACGGCAGCCATAAGAATGCACGCACGCACAACCAGCAACAGCAACGTTGATAAAATGCCGCAGCCGCTGACAAATAAGCGCATTAAATATTGCCAATATTAAGTTGCAACGGCATAGTAAAGTAGCAGCAACAGCAAACAACAACCAAAGTAATGCCAATACCCACAGCAACAGCAGCAATCGAAATCCTTTTGTGCACTCCTTCTCTTTCCCCTCTCCTTTTTATTTTTATTTAATTTTATTTGAGCGTACGAGCACTTGGGTGTGTTTTTCCTGCGTGAGGATGTGTGAAAACAGTAATTCCTGCTACAAAAATGAAGAAAATTCGAACAGATTATTGCGTTGCCATCAATGAGCTCATGTTGCAAAACCTCTCAGGCGACGCTTTTGTGCTCACTTCAATGCAAACAAAAACCAGTGTATTTGCTCAATTAAATTGTTATAAATTACATATATGCCTCAGACGGAGGCGGAGATAAGGCACTCAAATGATTCATTGATGCTCGTTTAATTAAATATAAATATGAAAATATTTTTCATTAAGATTGTTCGGCTAGCTTCAAGCTATCAATTGATTTTATACTCAGTTGTGATTTGAGCTAAGGAAAATCTTTGCAGTCGAAATGCTCAAATATGTACTTGCCGAAAATCCTTAAACATCTCTGTAATAGCAAATTGCCATCGTCTAATCTTAATGACACCAGCTAAAAGCTGTGTGCCCAACTTTAATTACTTCGCATGCACACTGAGTAGAGAGGAAGGAAAACTGCTTTTAATCAAACTTGAAATTAATTGAGTTTCTTTCAACGTTCGAGTGGTGATAGTAAACATCTCTTAATTTCAACTACGCCAACAACAACATGTGCATTGAACACACACAAAACTAACAAACAAATCAACAAAAAAATCACAGCATACACTTAGGAGTTGCATTTCGGTGATGTACTCGAACGAACGAATTCCCATTCATTCGTTCGTGGCTCATTTACTCACTACAAACACTGAGGAGTTGGTTTGCAATACGGCAAGGATACTTGCTCGGTGAAAGGAAACAAAAGAGGAACAAGAAAATCCATTGCATTTGTTGCAATGTTGTTGTTGCTGTAGCTGCTGTTGAGCACAATGAACCTAAAAGGGGATTTTTTAATGGATTTTCATTAAGATGAAAGAAAGCTTTTAAGTAGCTCATTTCGAGTGTATCATGCGTGTGCGAATGTGTGTGAGAGAGTGGGTCTACTCGACTGCTGCTGAAGCCGATTTCATGCACATGTAAGTACGCCAGTGGGTAAGTAGCTAAGAATCGCTCATACAGCGAAAACAGTTCCAAAAACTTCTCATTGGCCATTTCCCAGCTCGCCCGGCTGTGTTCAGTTCGCGTTTCGGCTATCGTTCGGCGCTCTGTGTGCCTTGCAGTTGTGTGGGTTTGAAAACCACTTTTCATTACAGTTTCTGTGTGTTTGCCTCTCGATTTGATCTCGCCACTGCCGTTTGAATGCGATTTTCGCACTCGAAATGTGCAGAATTAAAAAGTTTTCAATTGGAAAATGCAATTTCCCTCCAAAGGAGAGATTTGGTAGATTTTGTTGCAAAAATGTTTGGCGTTCGGTGGGCATGTGCGTTGGTTGGAAGTTTTGAATTAAACTCAGTGGCGGACGCGGTCTTTTGTTTGTGGTTTTAATGAGTTTAACTCGCATTTTCGTTATAAGATTTTACAATATCTTTTCTTGCCGCATCACTACAATCGGTAAATGGTAAATGGAAATGGTAAGATGTGAGGAAAAATTCAGAAAACTATTTTCTCAGCACAAAATGGCAATTTGCATAAAATTTCCTTTTTCCTTTACTTTCCTTTCCTATATTATATATTTTTTTCATACGTATAATTTGGAAGCTACCTTTTTCTTTGGACTTTTCCTTTGGCCTATCTACCCTTCTTATCAAAGCCATAAAAATCCTTGAATACGAAATAAAATCCTGTGAAAAATCTTTGCTGACAGCTCAGGTTATTTATTGCCCGCCAAAAGGGGAGGGAAAAGTCCTACTTCTTCTCCTGCGCCGCCGTCTTCCTCATATGAATATTGTGGGTAATCGTTTAATCTGCCGCACTGTTGTATTACGCTTAGGAAATCTTTTTATTAGCAAACCAGCAGCAATATTTTTGTTTGGGAGCAAATAAAAAAAGGACTGAACTCAGCAGGTGCATTGCTCAGTAGAAGTAGCGAAACTTTTGAGTGTTTCTAGGCGGGTTTTTATTTTCTGTTCGGGTTGTTGTTTTAGGTAAATGTGATTGTGGGAAGGAGATTTTCAACTAGATTGTATGCCATATATGAGGGTTTCTGTGCTAAAAATACTTGGTCTTGAAATTTAAAACAAATAGCTTCGAAGAATACAATAAAAGGCCAATCAGGAATGGTAGTGATACCTTTGTGTAGGTAGTGAAAAATGAAAGTTCAAAGCCGTGCTTAGTAAACCTTTCAATAAACTATTGACAACTGACATCGCGCCGCACTCTTTCAAAGCACATTTCAGCGCTCTAAGCTGTCAACATTATTTTTATCGATTGTCTGTCTGCCGACTTTGTCGTATGAAATGTGTTGTTGGTATTGGGTGCATTTTTAGAACTTATTTAAGTTTTCATTTTTTATTCCGTTGGCATTTTCTGCATTGATTTTCACCAAAATTTCATTGCTTCTTTTTGCTGTTTCAGCAGCTTAAAGTTGTTCCCTTTTTTTATTTAGATTTATTTGCTTGACAAAAAAAGTTTATTTTGTATACACCGAAAAAAAAGGAATTGATGTTAGAATTGCTTTTGTCTAGACTGGGAATAAATAAAATTACTTGAAATAGATTTTTAACAGGACTAGTAAAGGAATTGTTTTATAAAGTGTGGGGGTAAAATGAATACTCATAAGGAAATATCGATTCATGATTTTCGGTAAACAAAACAAATTTAACTTGAGTAAATGTTAAAAATGTGGCATGCTTACTTATTTTTCTAACGTTTTCAATAAAGTCCTGAAACTTTCTGCAGCTCACCCAAACTAATCAACACATTTTTTAAATTACAAGTTTTTAAGTTACAATTTTTGGTTTCATTTTATTGAATTGAAATACATTCGATTTGAAATCATTCTCTCAGTGTACCATCAGCTGCACAAACTTTTGCCTCAACCCAACCGATAAAATTTGAAGGTTAGCTTTTTTTTCAGTACTTACATTTTTCGAGGCAAATTCAAAAGCGAATGAATGATATGTTGTTTCTAGTTTGAAAAGCTTTTTAAATAAACCAAATGAATGACAATTTGGTATGGCAGAGCGATTTTTTTCAACGTCTACCATTCGCATTCCTAAAGCATTGATTGCATTTTATTGAATTTTTCATTTAGTTTATTTTCGGCTGTTTACTTGGTGTAAAAATGCATGAATGCAACACGAATACAAATACAAATACAAACGCTTTGGCAATAGCCCGGCTCCAGCTCCAGCTCCAGCTCCATCTCCTTCGATTAAAATTTTATATTTGGCGTGAGTGGGAGTGAATTGCATATATTTGTGTGTGTGTGTGTGTGTGTTTGTGTTTGTGTTTGTGCTTGTTTGTTGATATTTATTTTAATACTTTGATATACACTCCATTTACATTTTTCATTTATGCCGCCATATTGCACAGGAATTTCCCCCAAAAAAAAAGAAGCAAAAATCAAAAAATGAAAAATCACAAAACATTTTTTATGGTTTTCCGTTTCGTTGCGGATTTTTAAAGGATTTCATTTGCAAAATCAGTTGGTTGTTTGCTCAAAAAAATACAAAAAAAAATAAATAAAATATATCGAAGCCATTGAATTTATGTGAAAATGTAAAGTTTGACAGTAGCGGCAACGCTTGCGTTCGCCTGAAATATGCAATGCAATTAAATTTCTTTTTTCCAACCATTTTTCTTTCAACTCAAATGCGTTTGGGATTTGTTGAGCAAAATTGCGGACAAACTTGAATTTGTCAACTTCAAGTTCACATTGTTGACACTAGGAAGCTTTACAGGTTTGAAGCTAGTCGAAAATATAAAATAAAATTTTAGTTAAATGCTTCGCTATCTTCTCGATGCCATCAGTGAAAAATTACAGTTTCCATAAAAAAATAACATAAAAACAACTGCGATAACAGGGACGTAACCAGAAAAAAATTTCGGGGGGGGTTTTCACAAATTTTTTCACAAACTAGAAAACGCTTTTTTCAAAATAAATTTTTTGATTTTTCATAAAAAAAAGGTGTAATAAAAAAATTTGAAAAAAATCGTGAAGTGGAGTTAATGAGAAAAGGATTTATTCTAAAATCGACGTATTGTGTTCATATATTTCGGTGGGGGGGGGGGGCCTAAAGCGATCAAAACCCCCCTCCCCTTCATGGGTACGTCCCTGCTTTCATTTTAAACACACTTTCATTTGATTCACAGGAAATTTCGAATAACTTTAAACTTTCACAAGCTGTTTCACTTTGATGTAAATGTATACCGTGATATTCGAAGATTAATAACGAATGCTAAAACTGGAATTTTTCCATTTTTTGGTACACGAAAGTTTTAAATACAATAAAATATCCAGGAGATACGGAACTTTCTCTTAAATTCTTTTAAATTTCATAACTATTCCATACATTTTTCTATTACTTCATAGATTTCGGGGGGGGTTCGAACACCACAAACCCCCCCCCCCCCTGGTTACGTCCCTGTGCATCAGAACTGAGAGCATCAGTTAACAAACGAATTCGAAACGAAAAGCAACTATTGGCAATGGAAAACAAGTAAAATTTTCGCAACAACAATTGTAGACACAAAAAAATAAATATGTCAGTTCCGTGGATGTTTATCCGCAGGTGAAAAACAATATGTATGCATGTGCCATGAGCTAGCTGCTCTTGTAGTAAGCTGCTCATGGCCAAATGAGCAGGCGAGCAGCGAATTTTAACGCCCAAAGGCTGAAGATCAGTTTTCAGTTTCACAGAGGAAAATACCAACAAAAAGGAAAATAAAAGAACGCGCAATTCCAGCTTCTCAAATTTTATTGACATTCGAGGCGTTTGCATGTATGTTTGTGTTGCACTTGTTTCGGTTGTGTTTTTGTGTGAGCGTATGTATGCAACAGCAAAAGGTCAAAAGTCCAGTTTTACATTTCGACTTTGAAGTGCACTTTTCACATTTTGCCAAACATTTGGTATGAGCATGTGTACATACACACACACACACACAAACAAACTCTCTGACTCTGAATATGAAATGCAGCAGCGCCCGAAAAAAAAACAATTCACTTGCAGCACTTTTTCACACGTTTTTCACCCTCTATTGGCGTTGTCACAACAAAAAGAGGAGAAAAAAACGTTCGCATGAGGAATTACATTTCGTATATGAACGAACGAGCCTCTTTATAGACTCTTCACTTGCTCGAATTCTTCATGCTGCCTCCGTTTTTTTTTTGGCATTTCGCTTTTGCGCCCCAAGTGGTTGTGGAGTATTTGTGTGCGAAAGTAAGCATGTAAGGCTGTGCACTACTGATGTCACATGCATATCGAATTCGTAGGATTTTATTGTTGTTTGGGTTTAGAGAGTAGCTGTGTTGCTGTTGCTGGTGGTAGTGGTGGAAGGAGCCTTTTTTTTTTGCCATATGTTGACAGTGTCTTCACAAGTATTTGCTGATGCGCTTTTGCGGCTGCATTTTAATATGAAATTGTGTACGAGGGTGTGAGCGTATGTGAGTGTTTGTGATCCTTTTATTATTATTTTTTTCTGTTACTTTCGTTATTTGATTTCGCACTTTGCACTGGGCGTTTGTAGCTTGTGGCCCAACATATTTTTTGTTTACCGAAAAACAGTCAAAGTGAATTTTAAATTGTTGAGGAGCTTGCTGGTGTGTCTGTGTGTATGGAATTCAATTTTACCTCGAAAAGTCACTTTCCTCGAGTGTCCCTTTGCCTTCTGAAACTCCGCCACAAATTACTTCGTTCTAATTGACCATCCTTCATCCTCATTTGCTCATCATTTACTTAGATTTGATTTAAATTCGAAATCAATTCGCTTCGCCATCATCGTCGTTGGCTGCACGTTTGTTTAAACAAATTGAATTATGCTTGAATTAGCATTTTAAGTAAATTTTCTAAATCGGATACGAAAACACCGCGAGCTCTATTTACACAACTTAATTGGAAAAGTTTTCCCAGCACCGTTTGAGTTGAATCGGATGGTGGCAAAAAAGAATATTCACAATGTTAGGAAAAAAAAAACGTACACTCGAATGAAATTTAATTTATTCAATTAGAGAAAGTTCAAATGAAGCCGGGCGAAGCGCTTAGAACATCAGCAATAACGTAGTTAATGCGATAGAGTGAGTGGCACTAGTACAAGCACAAGCAATTCTAACATGGCACATGTGGCAACATAATGAGAAGCAATCAAGTGCATCGATCGAAAGCTATTGAACTGAAAGACACGACTAGCAACGGCGGAGGTACAAGCTCTCGCATAGCAGCTGCAAAATATTTTAGTTATTTTGCCGTAACTTACATATACACACACACGTCGCTGATGTAGGAATATATGCAGCACTCACCCAGACTGAGTGCATCAGCAAAAGTTGTGTTGAGTTGAGTTGCGGATGGCGCGTGATTGCAAATCGAATTATTACAGAAATTAATCATCGCTTGTGAGAAGGGAGGGCAGAAAAATACAGAGTGCTTGCAATAAGGGGAGCACAGTGAAACTTTTTAAATGATTAAATACTTGAAAACGGTTCGGGTACTTCGTAGACACGAGCAATCCTGAATTTCTTCTATGATTGCTTCGCAAGTGCATCGGGAATGTGTTCAATATAGTAAAAGCGCCCAACTCTCAACTGCACTTGAGCATAGCGATTGATACCAAACATTCAATTGGACTCTGCAAGGCGAATATTTACGTTTATTTCATCACCACTTGGCCCACACACACACACACACATATATACAGTAATTTTCTCACATGTTTGCACTCAACTAGTTGGCCAAGGTATGACTTCACCGGTTACTTTGGTAAATTATTTGTATTTGTAGCGTGGCGAACACTCCCTTCCGACCCCCCCCCCCCCCCCCTGAAATGACAGCACCAGAAATGGCGCCGTCAAGGGCAGTGGTATTGGTTGGAACATACCCAACTCCTCTGCTGATGTTTGGTATTTGCTTTGGCGCTCTTTGTATGCATGAAAAAAAGTAGCTATTTGCATATAAACCTACACACAAACAAAAATTCACTGCAAGCTCTTTGCCATTGCACACACACACACACATACACACAGTAGTAAATGCATCTGCTCCTGGTGGTACCTCGAATGCACAACAATCTTGCCCACACATACATATGGCAACCGCGCTTGTCCTTTGAAATTCACGCTTCTCTATTTGTGTTTTTGCGAGAGTGACTGTGGGTGCATGTGTTTTTGTTTACTTTGATGGCGCTGCCGCTGTCGGGGCACGTTGATCTTTTGAGTGTTGAAATTGAATTTTAAATATTTATGACCACCGCAGGAAGAAAAATGCAAAAAGAATTAAAAACCGCGCGTATGGTATTTACTTATTTACACTATTCCATTACTTGAAGAATTTGCCCATTAAATTGTTGAGGAGACTTTAAATTACGCAACGAAACAAAAGCCCTGCGAGCGGAAAGCAACTCCTTTCTTCTATTGTAAGCACTTACCACCACTTTGATGGCGCGATAAGCGAAATTCATTCAATTGCCGTTTTAAGTACCCGACGGACGAACGAACGAATTGTTACTTACCCGCCGAACAAGGGGAATATGGACACGAAGTGCCACCAATTTGTTAGCTGTTGGCTCTTCTCTTTTCTGCCGCCTTGCTGTCGTTTGTTACTTTAATAGGCGCTTTTATCAAGTTGCTTAATTACCGCGTGTAATTAACCCTTTTGTGGCTTACTCCCTGCTCGAATTCTTCGCGCAGTCATTAGAATAAGTTGGTGGCATAAATTTTGAGTGGCCGGCTTTTGTTGTCAGCCTTTCGAGCTTCGTGTAAATATCCCCCCTCTAGAGTGGGTAATAGTTTGGGAAATTATTTAAAAATAATTTTGTTTGTGGCGTTCAACGAAATGTTGCCTGTGCCGTACGAGCCTCATAGCCTTATTTTGCATTAATATTTTATTCATGCTGCAGCGGCTAGGGCTTTGTATGCTCTTAAATACACACAATCAAACACAACGTGCAGCGGAAGTGTTCAATTAAGTTTACAACATGGCGCACGATGGCTGCCACACACACATTCACGGTGACTTGCAGCCGTTGTGGCATATGAGCCGCAGCGGCCAACCGACAGCATTGTGCAATTTTAGATAAGCGCTTATGTTGCATGTGTTCAATTTGTGGTAAAAGCTCTGTGAATATAAGCGCAACAGTGCAGTTTCCCTCAAAGGTGCGGAAAGGGATGAAAAATTATTTTTTTTTTAAATTAAAAGTTTTGTTGAGCTTGAAACCTACATGCATACTCATCATCATTCCAACAATTTTTCCTTCAGCATTTTTAAAATTTCCTCTTCAAAGTAATTTCTTTTGGATACCGCTCATGTTGCAACATTCAAAAGTCAAACGAAAAAACTCCACATACAAATACAAAATCTACTCAAATAATATAAACTCTACGTGGTGCTCACGTGGCGCATTGTGTCAGGATGTGGTCAGAGTGACCCATTAATCCGCAGAAGCACAACAATTTAAAGCAGACACACGTCGGACGCCATCACGGAGCATCAGGACGGCAACAGCCCAGCCCGTCTTTTCCGTCCATCAGTCAGAGAGGTTAAAAGCGCCCGGAAAATTATTTCAGCCAAAATTAACAGCAGACACTCTGACCACTTACCCATGCACTTGCTTGTTAAAGCGTTGCAAATTAAGCGGAGCGCCCGCTACACTGCAACTTCACTTCAGCTGGATTGCTCTACAATATCAGCAAATAAGTGTACTTGCCCAGCGTTTTATGTTCGTTGCTTCATTTGCTATTAAAATGTGTACTCCTCCAGTGACTGTCCAAAATAAAGAAGCGAATGAACGCTACCATAATTTTGTGGAAAAGCATAAATGAGATAAAAAGTCAGTATAGAAATATTAGTCACAGAAAGTGAGGCATGTAGCTAATTACGTCCCAATTACGTAACACGAAAGTGAGAGCGTCTGACTAGTGAGTGCCTAACCGAATATTCACTTTCGTTTTACATAATACGGGCGTTAATTCACTTAAATTTACAGCAGCCCAGCCCAGTGGACTAACCTTTTACTTTGAGCAACGACTGAGCTAAGACTGTGCAGTCGCATTATACTGTTCTGTTAGGCCCAGTACTGTTCGGACGCTGCGGCTTGCAGCCTGCATTTTGAACTTTATTTTATGGACATGGAAGCAGTGTTTGTCTGCCGGACAAGATGTCCAGCGTACCGTGATTCTGTCTATTGTGACGTTGAGTTGGCGTTGCGTAGAATCGTTGCAGCACAACGATAGCAAATTTGCATTTAGGTAAGGATTTATGTTGATCAGCATTAAAGGAAGAACGAGTTGGTCAACTTTGATGCGGTAACATGTACAAATTGCATAAATAGTCACAAAGTGAAACATAAATTTAACTTTTGCTTTCGTAATTCTTTTCGTTGCAGGTACAGAACCGAACTTCACATCACAGAGATTTGCCAGCACTTTTCATCAGGCAGGAATGAAAGAAAAAAAAAGTAATTTTCCCAAAGAATGCAAAGTGCGTCGAAGAATGAAAGGAAAATTTTCTGCCAACATTTTCGCTGACAAGGGGGCGCATTGTGGTGGCACTAACAATGACAACAACTGCAAACTTTAATAAACACTCACACAAGCCCTCATAGACGGGGAACAATGAAAATGTTAATGTGGTGAGTAAGGAGCATATTGCGAAAGAACAAAAGCTGCCACACGAGCGTCGAGCAATTTCATTTGCAAATTATATGCCGAGCATGTGATGCTTCTGCATTTTCCGTTTGGCTGTCTGTCTGACTATTTGTGTCGGTGTGTGTGTGCATGCGTTTACGTATGAATATGCATTTTCGTATTAGTATGTGTGGACAATTTTACCAAAATAATACAGTGTTGTCGGGGCTGTAATTTGGTGGATAAAAAGAGTAGGAGCTGCAGGCGCACACACAAAATGCTACCACATAATACTGTGTATGTGTGTGTGTGTATGTGTGTGTGTGTGTGTGTGTGTGCAGCTTCAATGACATTGTATTTGTAAAAATAACCTCAAAACCAACCTAAATCGCAATTTCGTTCAACTGTTTGTGTCCATGTGTACGTATGCGAGCTTGCTTGCGATAATGGCATTTCAATGTATGCGTATTGATGCAAAAGTAAATAGAAAAAGTCAGTGCAGTGCAGTTGGCTGCATGTGGGCCCTTCTTTTTATTGTTGCTATCACTGCCTTCCTTCGTGTTCAATGAAAATCGCAAAAATCCACTGGCTTTGTCCTCGTTTTCGTTTTTCCCTACATATAATTTGCATTTATGAACTGCATACTTATAGGCGCTCTGATTTTATTCGTCTCTTTTGGGTTTTGTTCGTTTTTTTTGTTGGTGTTGTGTTTTTTTGGCTTGCCGAAGTTGAGATTTGAATGTGCAAAAGTTTGTTTCATAAACAAATTGCAGTTTTTGATTTCCGTTAAATTAAACTTTGGCGGATTCGAACAGATTCGAGGAGAAAGTTTTTCCATAGCCCATATTTCAAAGTTGTTTACGTGTTTCGGCTTTTTGCGTTTGTACATTAGGAAAGTGCCAAACAAAATAAAATATATAAATTTCGTGATAGTAAAAAAAAAGGGAGATAAACTGAAAAGTATTTGAAAGTTCCTAATAATGGAATATAAAGCATTTAAATTGCCTTTGCATTGATATTAAAACGAACAGAGTAAAAGAAAATATGTCAGTGGCTTTTCTCTTTAAAAAATTGGTTAGAAAGTTAAATGTGTATTTTTAACCAAATTAGAGGAGAGCAGAAAAAAATAATATTCGCGATAAGAAACAGTTGAGAGGCTTTCAATTGTTGTGCAGTGTAACGAAATGTTTTGAAATGCAAAACTTGATTTTGTATTTTTTGGATAATTACAAAAAGAGGCGTGTGAGGTGCAGAAAATCATATAGTTCAGCGACACACTCAGAACCAAATTTAAAGTTTTGTTAGTCGAAAAATTGTCCGACACTGGAATGGAAATGAAACTGAAACTATATGGAAATGAACAGGAACCAGCTTGGACATGGAACGGGAATGCAATGGAAATAAAATTAAACTAATAAAGAAACGGGAACAATGAATGAAAAATCTCAGAAACTCTAACGAAGACAACGGGGCGTGGTACAGCCCCGATAGATATCAATATTTCGAAATGTTATCGCTGGGCTCCCATTCAATGTTTTGCAAATCTGGTACATAATATTGGCGTAGCAGTTAAAATTGGGTCGAAAAAGGATTCAAGGGGAGTCCAAGGGGGATCGATATGGGGTCGAAGGGGGTGCAATATTTAGTAATAAACACTATATTTTTATATTTCAAAATGCTATGAATATTTGTTGACAATTGCTGTAATTAATTTATTTATATTTACACTTCATATCAATTATCAATTATACTTCATATAATAATCTTGCGTCTTGTGTTTAACATTCTTTGATTTCTCTTATCCCAGTATTTACATATATTTTTCGTCTTAAAGTCAAATAGTTACTCCGGCATTGACAGCCACAAATTAGCAATTGTCAAGAAGACTTGACAACTGGAATGACAATTGTGCAGTCCCACTGATAGTCCATGTGGAGAGCAATTAATTTGTAATATATATGCGATGAAAACACCCATTTACGCACCCACTTGCAAACCATGCACTAATTTCGCACACTTATTTAGGCAATCAATCAATTGAAGCGTAATTGGGCGGCGGTTTTCAGTGGGCGTCTCTGCAATTGAATATTGAAATTCATCAATCTTGTATATGTGTACACACACACACGCACGCACGTCTACATGTTTATATGTCAAAGTATCGATATTGATCAACCTCATTAAACAACAGCAGCACCGAAGCATTTAAGGTGTGAATTTATGCGTAAACGTTCAATGATTAATTATATTTGTTATAATGTGAGGGCGAAATGGTCGAACATGTCAACGATTACTGGGCCATTAGGTATGTTTTATGGAATAAGCCGTGTTGTTTATTTGTGTAAGTGTACGAGTAATTAAATTACATCATATCAGGTATCAATTTTCCTAATCAAATGGGACTTTTTGATGTATCACAGCTAAGTAAACATTATCGCATGCATAAAACATCATCCTAATTGTTGAGAACAAGTGCACAAACTGAATGGGAAGAAATGAGAAGAAACGAGTGAAAATTTGAATTAAATTTCATTTATTTGCCGCAAAAATGCAAATGCCACAAATGAACTTCAGTCAAGTGAAAATGTTGAATGCATTTGAATTAGACACGCCTCGGCGATTATCACTTTAATTACAGCGTAGAATCCGCGCGCTGAGAAGTTAAGTTAGGACCGCCTCCACCCACTGCCGCTGCTGCTGCTGTTGTTTGTACCCTTTTGGCCTGTTAGTCTTTTGTGCGCTTGTGTATTTCGACATTAAAATGAAAGCCCAAAAAGGAAGAACAAATCAAAATCACAACAAAAAAACAACAAATAGAAAGAAGTTCGTGCCCATTCCTACGCATCCTTGGCCCAAAAATGTAAATGGCCACAAAAAATTTGCAAATCAAAAATCAAAAGCTCAAAACATAGCCACAGCATCAAGGATAACAGCGGATAAAAATCGCAAGGAAGCAAAAGCAAAAAACAGCTACAGGCCAATAATGTGCTGCGTCGGCGGCGCTGTACTCCTTTTTACCAGTAGCCACAGTGCTCCTTTTGAAAGGCAACCCTGAAAAGAGTAAAAAGCAAGAGGAATGGCGTTCTTTCAGTAGTGCGGCTGCTAGCCGTAGCCATTTAGCGCTTGGCTTGCTGGCGGCATCAAGCAAAACAAACACTTTTCAATGAAAATCCTTTCAACCACTTTAGGCACATTCAGCGAAAAATCCCACAGAAACAAAAATGAATAAAATGTTTGCACTTGCACACACATAAAATCATAGAATTTGTGAAGTAAATTGGAAAACTGTTCGTCTCATAAATACTTTGGTACTAACTATTTATAGTTAATCTCATCAATTTTGGAATTTCAAATGTATAATATTTTAGCCTAATTTTAATATTCCTTTTTGTGTTAAGTCCACTGCTGCTGCTGCTGCTTCGGCTTCTGCCTTTCAATGTAAATATTCGCTCCCTCCCAACGGACATATCTGCAAAATGCTCGGTTAATTTTGAGAGCAAATAAATTATGTTCTTTCGAGAGCAAAAAATCGTGGAGATAAAGCAATTTCGTGGTGGTGCTTGAGTGTAGCCGCACAGCCTCTTCAGCTGGAGTGAAAGGAAGAGCTTGAAAAGTGGGGGGAAAACAAAACGTCAAGCGCTGAGGGAATTGCGCTGTTTTGGCGCTTACTTAACCCGAATTTTCATAAAGTTCGTTTAACATTTTCATTTTTAAATTGCTCAGTTTTTGAGGTCAATGGAGAGTGGTTTGGAGGGGAACAAAGTACTTTAGTACTGCAATGGAAATTAAGAAATTAATGTTAGTATATTTTCAGACGACATAATCGTTGTAATCATTTTCTGGTGGATATTACATAACCGGTTCTTGGCGGTCCCTGGAAAATACGAAATATTGTCCAAATAATACCTTATCTTTCTGTTTTGATTTTGTGCTGGTTTTTAGTTTCGTATTGTGCTTTGCTATTTTGATTGTTCTTACAACATTAAAAAGTTTGTAATTTTGCACATAACGTGGCTCCTTGTAAGGAAGAAGAACAAGACGAAGAGCAGCAAAAGATTTTACGATCCACAAAACTTTTCTTTTCTTTTTTTCGACTTTTTTCTTTCGATTCAAGACGTTATTGTCAACAAACAAAAGTCCAAACATTTTATGCACAAATTTCATTGGACTTTTGTATTATTTCATTACTTAACAAGTACTTTCGGGCTTGACTTAAGTCTTAAACAGCAACAAGTTGCCAAAGAGTTATCAGCATGTTTATGACATATAAAATAAGGAAAAAAAAGTATAAAAACAAATAACATTGGAGCATTTTTAAGAAGCTAATTTGGCTGTATTTTGAAATGCTTCACATTAAAAACTTTTTCCTCTCCTTTGCCACTTTTCCTGTACCACCAAACTGAACTTAGCCACTTATGTTCTTAGCTCATGTGTGTGGTGTGCGTTGACGCGTGCATGTTGCTGACGCTTTTCTCATTATTGCACATTTATTGCTGGTGTTTCTCAGACACCGCAGCTGCAAACAAAATTGCAATAACTTTGCCAAGGTAAAAACTTACTTAACATATGAAACCATATCAGCTGTAAAGTTTAACGGGGCTATAAAATGCCGCACTCTACACCCAAATGTGCGAGGCTTCGCCTGCTGCTGACTGTTTTCAGGAACAATCCGGTGGAAACGGAAACCAAACCGTACCCAAACCGAGCCGCAACATCAAAAGGTCTTAAGTCATAATCGCGTAATAATTTGCCACAGTGTGCGGTTCACTCTGTTGTCGGTGAGGCTTTCATGGTTAGTTTTCGTACAGGAAAAGTTTTCGATGTGAGTTAGAAAAGTTTTCTATTTAAGGTTGTTTAAGGACATTTAAGGGATTCAGTGTGTATTTTCATTTAAATAAATCGATTGATGGCCCACAAGTGCTGTTATCGCAAAGACTTCATCTGGAAAGGAGTAATTTTTCATATCTCTTTCGAAAAATCAGCTTGTCTTCAATGTGATTAAAATTAATTAACTAAATAGCTCAGTCCTTGGCTTCACTTTTTGCGTGCAGTCTCTCTTTCATACAAATACATGCCACTGTTGCACATCCTCTACCACAACAAAGTCTTTTTTTTTTGTTGCCCCACCATTAACTTCTTTTGTGCACACACAAATAAATATAAAAATAAAATAAAATTAAATTAAAAACAAAAATAAAAAACAAAAAAGAAGAAAAATAATATGAAGATTAAAAAAAAATATGCTCTCCGCAGTGACATCGTCGTTAATGGAACACAAACAGATAAGTTAATGTAAAGTTGGTGTTCATTTTAAAAGCATATCCGACGCTTTCGTTCGCACTCTCTCATAGCCTTTTGTTTGCCATACGAGACGAGAGGAGCGCGCGCGGTCCTTGCAGTCATGACATTAAAAACATTTACATAAGATTTCAGTTCGGTTCGGTTGTGCTTTATGCTGTCGGGATGTACCACTGCTGCACATGTGTGCGAGCGTACGCAAGTGTGTGGGTGTGTGTGTGTGTTTATATGCTCTCGAAGCTTATTAAGTGAGTTTATATTGCAGACATTGGGGCAATTTTCATTGTTTTTATTAAGTCTTTTCTTTTTGTGAGTATGCCAACTGCGCCGCTCGGCTTTAACCTTTTCGGCGTTTGGTATATGAGTGTGTGTGTGTGTGTGTGTGTGTGTACTTTTCACAGATTTTTAATGCAGTTCACTTGTGAAATTCATCGAAAAATGACACGAAAATATTGTCATTTCGGTGGCCACCATAGCCGGTGAACGAAATTGGATATGTGGCGCAGGGTATCCTGCAGCAGCAGTGACAATTAAGTTGCTATCCATTTTTTGTATTACCTTTAGGAGATTGAAATATTTGAATACAAAGTTTAAGCTCTTGGGACTATGGGCATACGAAAATGTGTCATTCCTCTTCTTTTTACTTTTATTTGGAGGCCGCTTTTTTTCTATGTGCTTTTAAGTCATATCGGGAATGAACAGGAACCGGAATGAAGGAAGTGGAATGAAATGGTAGGGGAACAGGAAACAAAATGGACATGGAATAAAATTGGAAATGTAATCGGAATGAAGTGTAAACGAACACTATCAAAAAAAATATCTCATAGCACACCCTGTGTGTTAAAGCTTCAAGCTGACCGAAGATAGTTGTTTTATTATTATTTTTTTTTTTTAATAAAAGTCTTTGAGTTAATCTCATTACCATCGAAAGATTTTAAAATTGCTTCAACAGTAATATTGTGAAATAAAATATTTTCTCCGAATTTCCCTCCTTTGACTCAAGTTCTGTTTCATTTTCGTTTGCCCGCGGGCCGCTGAATATCTTTCCTTTGACTTTTCAGTTATGTGATTTCCTTTTCGCATTTTCTTGTAACTTATGTTACGTTAATGACAACTTCCGGCAACGTAATTAACTGCGATACCAAAAAGTTATTGCATTTTTGCTTCAGCTTTGTATAAAAGATGGATGCAACCAATTTCAGAGCTTCTCCATGCACTGGGATGATATATGTAAGTGGCCTTTAATACTACTTCGAGAAGCCATGTGCGTTCTAAGTAGAATATTCTCTGAAATTAGATTTTCAATATTGATGAGTATTTTTCATTTGTATAGTTTAAACCGAATTTCACTTAGCTCCCAAGTAGAAGAACAATAGAAAATATTGCAATTGTTGTGGCAACATATGCCAAACAACACAACCCAACAACACAATTGAACAAAAGCACAAAATGCAATTCTCGAAATATGTTTTAAATTCATGAAATTAAAACACAAACAACAATACTAACTACACCAACAGCAACAATGAAGAACATAAACTAAAAGTTTTGCTGCACATTTTACTTCTTTCGTAAATTTACGAAAGTACAATAAAAGGCAATAAAAAGTATAAAATAAATTACAAGGCATTAAATTTGCTACTATTTTCGTTTTCGTTTTGTTTCGGACTGTGTGTGTGTGTGTTTCTGTGTGTGTGTACGTGTGTTCTTTGGGGGAACTTCAATAAGTACTAAAAGCCCAACAAGGCCTACAAAACGAATTTGTGGGCGAATGAATGAAGATGATGGCGTACGACTGTGGGTGTGGGTGTGCTCGTTACACAAGACAAGTAATTTGAATAGGAAGTAATATTAGCTTCATTTTGTGCTTAAATAATGCAATTTTATTACCGACCATCCTCGTCAGCCGCAATACGGCCGCCAACGCCAGGGCCGAGACAGGGTCTCCTTCGCCACTGCTGCGAAAATGAAAAAGAATAGCAAAAATAACCGAGATGCTGCTGCCTTGTTGCCTGGCCCGCTGCTAACGTTGATATTACCAGTCGAGGCAGCGTTTGTCAGTCCGTCCGGACACACAAGCTATGCCCTCCAACGCCTGGCCTCCTCGCTCATTTCACAAAAGACCAAAATGAATGAAGAAAAGCAGTCGGAGGCTGAGCATGTTTCTTCCATTGTACGTACACAAATGTACTTACTTCGGCAGTAGGCAGTAAAGTGTGTGAGTTTATGTTAGAGTTGCTGTAAGGTGCTGCGAAGTGGGATTGGTGGGCAGATCGAGTCCATTGCGATTGCCTTGTTATTCTGGCTCGTTTTTTGTTTCAATATTAACTTAAATGCCCGCTCAGTGGCAGTGGAGTGGGCAGCAAGTGGTCGTGTGTGTGCGTATATTAGTGAAGTGCAGCACTGGCCATGTTGCATTTCAATTACATTTCACAACTACTATTGCATGGAAATGTTTGGACAAACCATTGGCCACAACGGCTTATTGGTACGGTCTGTCCGTCAGTCAGACTTTCAGATTTTGAAGTCGTGCGGTTTTGTGAAAATTTGAAAATTTTGTACTTCTTCTACTACATCAACAATTGCTTCAGCTCCGCTCAGCCCGTTCACCACTTGAGGCTGAAACTGACAACGGAACTGAAAATTGATCCACAAAACATCCACTTAATTTTCGGCACAATTCTTCCTCATTTGTGTCAATTTCCTAGGAATTTCATTTACCCACTATTCCGACCCTACTACGCCGCCGCCCAGTTGTGTAAATTGCGCTTGCCGTTGTTATACGCCATCAGGAACTTTCGGCCACTTGAAATTCCTTTGATGGGACCAGTACGGCAGCGGCCACCATTACCGAAAATCGCATTGGCAACCGATAAATCGAAATCGAAAAATATCAAAAGGAAATGGCAAATGACTTTTTGGCCCGCAAACGAAAGTAATTTGTATCGATGCGATATTGTATCTTTTGATGATATCCGTTGTACGCCGAGCAAGAATAAACGAAAAATGGCAGAAAAAAAAGAGGGAAAATGCGAAAAATACATGACAATTACGTCGAGTAATGAAAACACACAGCGTTGCATTTTTTGGTTATGAATAAACGAAATTGCAAACGATTGAACGCCACGTTGGGTTACTCCCCCTTTTCGGGGGGTGAGAATGGGAGAAAAGCTCCTGCGGTCATTGCTTAAAATCCGCCTTTATGATTTCATCTTTTTGCCGCTTCTTCTTTGCTTGCTTCCCTACATTTCTGTGATATTCTGTAAGGATTTTTGTTGTGAACTGCAATTTCTGTAGAGCCCGAGGACTCAATCACAATATTCTATGCAGACATTTTGCGTACTTTTCTGTCAATTGCGAGGGGATACTTTATTTTTGTGGTTTGTGTGCATGTAAATATGTATGCAAACCTAAAAGATATTGGCAAAAAGTCATGAACTAAATATATTTCCGATTGGAAGTTGTATTACTTCTGTGTTGGTGTTGGTGTGTAACATGTAACACGTGGCATATAAATTCCCCTATTACCGCTGCGCTCTTTTATTTAAAATCATAATTTTTCGCCTTTTGAGTACGGTTGCTTCGGTTTGTTTGTGCTTTTTGTTTTATGGCAACTCCAACCCGGTGACATATTTCGCGGCTGCATTCGAATGCATAAATTTCCATATTTCACTTTGCATGTTTTTTTTTGTCACACACAAAAATATCCTTTGCAATGTGGAAAAATACCCGTTAGCTTTTGTGATAAATGACACCGAAGGGCAGAAAGAGTGGAAATTTTTGCATACGCACACACTTTTCTCTGCAGCCAGAATACCGTGAATAGCTCTGAAAGTGAAGTTGTATTAGAAATTATTGCTTGGCGTTGGGAACCTTTAGAAGTTTTGAGTTAGTGATTTTTTTAAAGAATTTGCAAATGCAGTTTGGTTTATTTTACAAACAAAAAAAATTTGCTGTGACAACCGAATTGCTCGGGGATCGGCTGGAGTAACAGAAATGTCGTTTGCAGCCACTAGTCGATTCGGTTGCGGTGGCTTTTTTTTATCAAATGTCCAACAGCTCAACAGCTCCTATACTCGTAAATTCAGCTATCTTAAAGGAATATTATATTCCGAAAATATTATATTTCTTTCAAGCAATATTGTGCTGAGTATGGATTTTTACGCCTATCAAGTCTAAGCTCCCTTTTAATTAATGAACAAAGAATGATGCTCCTGACATTAAAAAATACAATTGCATACTTTGATGTTCTTATCTCTACTACAATAATGTCGAAAAAAACCCTGAACCCGTTTTGAATATAAAGTTTTATTACCTCGCATATGGCATGCAGCTGTGAGTGAATACTTTTAATCTAACCTTCATGGGGTAGAAGAATAATAATAATAAAAAAACACCTTTATTTGCATATACAAAGTATAAAGCCTCGAAAATACCCACAAATGAAAGCAAAAAACAAAGAAAAGCAGCCAAACAAAAACCAAAACAAAAGTAACTTTCTCCAAAAATAAAGAAGAAACGCGAAAAAGTTGATGAAAGTGCAAAAGGACAAAGTGACAACGCCTGTAATGAGTTCAACTTTTAATTACATTACAAACTCACACACACACACACACACACACATACAGACGCTCTGAAACAAATGAGGCAGCCTCACATGCGTGGTAACAGACACATTGTATACAAGTTATATTAACACAAACGCACACACACTCTTTCATGCACAGTCAAATGAATAGTCGTCACCCTTATACAAACAATGACGTGATTTTACTGTCACCGCACCACCACACACAGTCTTCTGTAGCAGCATTCGCACCTAGCAGCCTTTAAATAATGTTATACAGTTGTAAAAATAACTTTATTCTGTTTTCAGTATGAGTGCATGCGTGTTAGTCTCTCTCTCTGTGTGTGTGTGTGTGTGAGTAATTTTTATTTCGCGCATTATTTTTCCGACGTTAAAAAGGTAAAAACAGCGAAATTATTTCAGCGAAAATGTTGCCAGCAAAAATGCTTTTAATGAAATTATGAAATACGAGCATGAACAGGAAACATTTCGGTGTACGAGTATGTGCGCCTGTGTGCAGTATTAAATTTTCCGAAAATGTCATAATTTTGCTGGAACATTTTAAGCAAAAATTAATATGTCTCTACTCAGCTTTTCTTTGTTACTTTCCATGGCAATTGGCATCGTATGCAGGCACTATTAAGCGGCTTACGTGACGTATGCGTGATTTTTAATTGCCCAACTTGTTTCACATACTACGTACAGATACTAAAAATAAAAAGTGTGAAGTGAATATGTATTCCGTTATGCTTTTACGAGTGCTACATAAAAATTCCAATTGCGCGCTATTAAAAGCCTTGCGATTGTGAATGTCCTTTAAAAGGCAGCAGAGCTCTCTGCACTCACGGTTGGTAATTTTTCGTTTTTCATTTCATTTGCTCGTTTTTAATATTTTAGCACTTTGGCGCAATTTTTTCCATACTGTTTATTTGATTTGCCTTACTTTTGTTGTGTTTTTGTTATTTATTATGCTTTTTAGGCAAATACAACAGCGACATAATTCGGCGAAAAAAATAGTAAGTATTAAAAAAATATTATTGCAAGCAAATAAAAATGTTGTTTTTACTTGATTGTGTTGGTTTTTCCTCCCATTGCATTTAAGCCGTGCAAATATTTACGTTTGTTTTTAGTATAATCTAAAATCAGAAATAAAATTTAATTTAAATGAAAACTTAATCATTCTACTTATGCCTTCATCGCTTTAGATTAACTGAACTTAAAGCTGAAAAATCCAAAAATTCTAGAGCAATTGGCCGAAGCGCAAAGAAGGAAATAATAAAGGAATCTCACATACACCCAAGTACATTTCCACGTACATTTCCATTCACTTGCTTCCTTTCCCCCCTACGTCAAAAAACCTTGTTTGACAACAAGAACTGCAGGGAACTGTTGACCAATACCCGCTCAAGTCCGGCGAAGTGCATAAAACGCACCAACACTAACATGTTTTTTTCTGGGCAAATAAACTTCCTTGAAGTGTATACGTACACCAACTGACAGACTGCAGCGCGAGCGTTGGATCGTGTTAACGGAAAACAGTAAGGCAGGCGGGCGGGCGGACGGATGCCGACCGCCCATTGCAACTGTAATGTAACGAAATATACACCAACTCAATTCGACCGAACTCACTCAACTCAAATCGACTCTCTCCGTCGTAATAAACGTAAGTAGCGAACTGAAACGATACGAAATCGAAATCGAAGGGAAATTAATGAAAGCAATAAAACTTCATTGATCCGTTGGATACGCTTACAGTATGCTTCACCGTTACAATGATTGAGATTTTCCAAAAAGAAAAGGATATCCTTGCACAGCACAGTACACAATGGCCGACAAGAGCGATTGATTTCGAATGCAATCGATTCGTATGCTTTTTCGTAGCTCGCTTGCACTATGTACCAGAAATACATACACAGAAATAGACAAACAGAAATGCATATCTCTTGGCTGGCTGACTGGCTTGGTTGGCTTGGTTGGTTGCTTTGCGGAAATGCAAAGCGAAATGTGTTTGGGAAATGGTGAAATAATGTTGCCAATCATTGCTAGCAATTCGGGCATTTGTTTGAATGCTTTTTTGTTGTTGTTCTTTTTGTTTTTTTTCTTTCAAAAATACTTTCTTCTTTCAGTTGTGTTAGTGGGGCAGCGAATCGAGTTTATTGATCGAATTGGTTAGGGTTCGAGTTATGGAAAAGGATGATGGATTTAGAAAGGTAAATGCTGAAAGATGACTTTGATTCGTCTTATCGAATGAATAAATAAAAAAATTAGGTTATTTCAAGGACTCAGATTAGATGTTCCTAAGAGAATGCAAACATGGCCATGGACTACTTAATATCTTGCTGCTGAGAATCAGTTTTTGGCGGTCCCTTCGATAAAACTACATTAATCGATTAGAAGTTTCACTAGCGGTATACAGAAATATTCTATAGAAGCTCGGGAACACAGGTAGGGAACAAAAGGAGCATTTATTTGATCTTTACTTATCCTCCTGTCCGTCTCTCTATCCGTCCGTCTGTCCGCACGATAGCGGTCGCAGTTTTGGAGATATCGACTTGAAACTTTGGATACATGTTTTTCTCGTGAATACTGAGATCAAGTTCGAGAATCAGCCAAATCGGACAAAAACTGGGAGTGGCTCCCATACACCGAAAAAAGGGTCAACTTTTTTATTTCTGCATTCGATTGGAAATGTTTAGAAACGTATTTTTGACATGGTCCGAGGTTCCGAAACCACATATATAAGGGTCAAAAAGGGGTCTTGAGGCCAATTTTTTTTTGGTCGATTTGATTGGAAATTTTTAGAAACGGATTTTGGACATGGTTCGGGCTCCAAAACTATTTATAGGTGGATCAAAATGGATCAAAATGTTCGAGGTACTTCTTCCTATTGTGTGGGGGTATTTCAGCTTCGGCATAGCCGAATATAGTCCACTCTCTAGTTTTTTACTAGAATCGTCAAAGCCCTTTTAAGCAAAGTCCCTCAAGCAAGTTTTAAAAACATTTATGTGAAAAACAACATCAAGTATCTTTAAAAAAAACCATCTTCTCTTACCTTCTTGCCCTTCGGCGGACCCATCAATTGTAGTTAATATTTTTTACGCAGCCTATTTTATGGCAATAAAATGCTACAAGTATATTAAAAAATATAAATCATAGAAAATGTGCCCAATAAAAAAAGACACAAGGGAAGACAACATTTCGTGAATATATTCAAAATGGTCGCCCTTGCATCACTTTCGCTTTTCGCATTTCCACTCACACACTTCATTCACACCCTAGCCGAGAGCACTTCACCTTTCCAATTCCATTTCTATTTTTTATGCATATTTTTTGTATATTTTTTTTGTATATTTTTTTTTGTATATTTTCTATACATTTTTTTGATATTCCAAACCTTTTTGTATGTGTTTGTGTATACATGTGGATGTCACTTTGTGTTCATAACAATAAATAACAATTTTTATAAACCAACAAAAGTAACAAAAAACTGTTGGTGTACCCATACAGCAAAAAAAAGAAACAAACATGGAAAAAAGGTACAAGATAAACTGAAACGTTGAAGAGAGCGAGGGATTCGTAACCAGATTCAGGGTGAGCATAAAAAACTTGATACAACATGACAGAGGACGAAATGCGAAATTTTTATTTTGATTGAAATATAAATCGAATTTATGAATTTATTATGAAAACATAACAGAAGCAATTTCGCACAAATTTATTGTGTTGTTGCGTTATTGTTGTTGTTTGTGGAGCACTTCAAAAGGTATGCCGTCGTTTGGTTATATTTTCTCTGTGGATTTCCGTTGTTTGTTGCTATAAGTGAGGTTGGGGCCCTTCACCTCCTGTCTAAGTTGCATGAATATTTACAAAGTGCGCCAAAATATGTTGACAATTTGTGTATTTTTAATGTGCCCAATTTTCTGCGCAAAAGAAAGCTGCACGTTGAGCAAATGTTGCAGAAGCATTTGTTGTAAAATTTCACATAAACTCGCTGCCTGAAGTGATTTGTAACCACCCCCCCCCCCCCATTTGGGTGAGTGTGTAGCGTGTTAGGGGCAATAGTGTCTGTCGCCTTTCGTAAATTGCGAGTAAGGGCTGCTTAAGTTAAGTGGTTGATTCTGCAAATTCGGTATTTGTCAAGCATATTAGCAGAAGAGTAGGAGTGTTTGAGGAACAAGGCGAGAAGCAAGGAAAGTTAAATGGATTTAAGTATGTTGGGGAGATTAGGATTAGGGAATTAAGGTAATGGCATGCACAAGCAAGGGGGAAAATATGAAAAGATATGGCATGTATGGCATGTAACGTCTTTTCACGTAACCTCAGTTTATCATTCATAGTTAAACAACTTTTGTCAATTAATTAAAAAATTATAAATATAAGGTCCTAAGAATTTGTACATGGATCCTGTAGAAAATGGAAAAAGCAAAGTTAAAATCGTTACACACATTATTTTGGTGTATTTTTATTACCATAAAGTGTAATTATGTCATGCGAATCCCCTAGAACACAATTGTCAGAGTAATAACGATCCCAAAAATGTCTGGCCACCTGTTGTATAACGATTTCTTTAGAATCCTATTCGTAAACGGAATCGAAATAATTTCACGCAAAGTAAATGGCACGCATATGAGCATATTTTTAATGAACGGCTCGATTGAATCGCTGCTGGTCATTTTTCGCGGTATTATTTCTATGAAAATTATGCAAAAGATGACATCCTCTTCTGACGATTGTTTCTCTGTGCCTCGCTATTCTATTGTAGCTGCGATTTTCCTTTGCCTTTGCTGAAGTACTCGCTGCTCTCTCTGTCTTTTTCTGCAGAGCTTTATCTTTATTTTGACGTTTTTCGACTTTATTTTGCAAAGATGCTAATCTCAGAAGAGTTTCGTGGTGTGAAATTTTGGATGAAGATTTCGGAAGTGGGTTTGAGAAAATCATAATGATAATTTGTTACTTGAATTGATTATACCCAGTGTCCATCAGATGGGCAGATCCGTTTATGCGGATGAGTTAACCCAAATGCTGCACTAAACACGTTGTACGGACCACGGAACAGTCAGAACTGGTACTGTCCAACAGCTTGGCATTGGACATTTCGATCGAAAAAGTTGAGCAGTTTTCAAGCTCAAGCGCTCATAGTCAAGTACAACTTAAATAAAAAATTCTTATTTGTTTGCCAAAATAAAAATAACATTTAAAAAAAATTTTTGTTGGAAAATGTGAATTGCATTTGTTGTATTCCCTTATATGAAAACTTTTCCATACGTAATTTCTATACATTTCCGCAATGTCAAAATTCGTATGACATCTTCTGTTATGAACGCAAATTAAACCGAACATAAACTAATTACAAAGATGGGCGCCCGATGTCCTTAATATTAATTATATGCCTTACACTTACCCCAGCCCTCACTCCAGCATTGTGTTCTGACCCATACACGCCCAGCTCCAGCCATCATGTCAAATGCCGTGCATTTGCGTCTTGTTCGTTGTCTGTCTTCGATGCAGTATAAATGTCCACTTGACTGTCTGACAGTTTGTCGGTTCGTTCCGTGGCCACCGTTCCCTCTTGTGTCAACACATCGCTGTGCACTTTTGTGCCGAGGAGCAAATGTTGACAACTTAAATGGCATAGCAGAGCGTCAAGAAATGCATAACAGGCAAGCAGAGAGAAAATGGAGCAACAATGTTGGCTAGTTGCTTGGTTGCTTGGTTGGCCTTTTCCTGCTGCTGAAGGAATGTAGTATGTAGCGGTGGCAGCAAGGAGATTGTTTTGCTTTACTTTGGTTTGTCTTGTCTTGCTTTTGTATATTTACGAAGGCAAACCAAAAACAAAACCAAACAAAAGTGTTTCAGCGTACACATTTTGTGGAAGGGACACTGCAAAACAAAGTCAACAACAACAACGACAACAACAATGCAGAACCATCATAAATATCCATCAGCATCTTGAGTGAAAATGAATGTTAGCTGGAACCTCTTCGTCGTTTTGGTGCAAATGTTACATAAGTAAGTGACTATATGAGGGTGAGATGTCCTTCGGGGCCACAGCTGTCTGTCAACGAATATACTCTTTTTAACGTAAGACATAACGTGAGCAAATCAAGTCCAATTAGAAGTCGAAATTAGTGAAGTGGTTAAAAAAATTTAAAAGCTTACCTAAAAATTCATGCAAAATTAGATGCAAATTGAGCCAATTTTCCGCTCATTCTGCTGAGATTTTGGCAGAATTACCTAATTGAGCTGCCGCCGCACAATAAATCAAATTAATCAATATGGAGTGTATAACGAAATTTAAATGAAACTAAAGTGCAGTGCAATTAGTGCACTTATGCGCCGACATGCAGTCGAGGCATACAAAAGCAAACACACACACACACACACACACACACACACACACACACACGTAAACACACAAAATTGCATCACAATGTTTTTCAAAAGCAAAATCAACAAACAAACACCAGCAGCCAACAACGTCCATTTCCGCTCGAACACAATCAAAACGTAATTAACAAAAGTGCATAAGTTGATTTTCGGCAAATATTTATGCAAATGGTCGTGTGTTTATGAAATCATACCAAATGATTCACTCTTAAATCGCAGTTAACCCTGCCCCCGCTCAGTTCATCCGAAATCATCTACACATAATTAAACTTGTTGTTGTTTGGCATTACAGGCGCTCACTCGCTCGCTCACTCTCGGTTGAAACGAAATTAATTTGCGTGCGATAATAAATTTAAATGCAATTACAAATATTTGTGAACTGACTACAAAATTTTACATGTCAGTTGGCAATTAGCCATATTTAGTTTTGACTACTTCCCTGTCATGTATTAACTTTTGGCAGCATATCGATTTTTGATTTTATAATTTTTGGTATCAAATTTTTTCATTTTGTTTGCCATTTGCTTGCATTAAAAGTTTGCAGGTGAGCGCGCTTATTGCTCAATTTGTGGTGCAATCGGGCACCACATAGAGTGCCCTGTGTCCTGTTAGCAGCTGCTTATATTTAAAGTACGTTCAAGTGCAGCTAAGTGCACTTTTCTCTCTAGTTTACACAGTTTACTTAAAAGACTTTTTGGTAAAATGTTCCGCTCATTTGTTTAATAGTTCTTGGGTGAAAATATCTTAACATTTTACGGTATAAAGTGGCTGGGAATTTATAAAAGTTAAAATACGCAGCGAAGTGGCAAATGACTAGAGTGGCGTCGACCACTTAATAATATCGAAAAACGTAAACTCATCAAGCTTCGAACCCTTAAGGAACTCCTTTGAAAGTCCTGCGTAGTTTCACTACTTTAAGTGTTTAGTTTGAGTATCTCATTGGCACGACGAGAAATTGAGATGAAAAATTAGAAACTTATGAGAAGCGATGAACTTATAAATAAACTTCCATTATTTCGAAGTGAATTTTGCAAGTAAGTATATGTCTGAATATTGCTACTTTTCTATGCCGTGGCATTGTCATTAGCTGGGAAACGGGTAGTACGTATCTACAACGTAAGGAGGAAACACAATATCAAGAGCCATGCACAAACTCTCGAGATGATTGGGTAATCTCATTACTTTCACTTCATTTGAGTGTCATTTGCGCTCAAGTCAGAGGAGAAGTGTATTAAGACGCTGTGTATTAAGACGCTGTTAAATTTTAGAAGTCAGTGCTTCAAAGTTGGATGAAACTATGGAAACCATTATGTCTAAATGATTAGAGTTCCCCGTTCGACATATGTTTAGTCCTCTGTTATTAATATTAGTGATAAATGTCACTCATACGCCATGCTGTACAAAATTATTTCTTTTGAGTAAAGGAGTGGTATCCGCTATTAAAGGCTTTAATTTACTTACATTTTGAAAAAAGATATTAACTGCATTGCGTGCATTTAAATTTTAGTACGCCATGGCATTCAGATACCCCAAATTGCACACACTGCTCTGAATGTTGTCCAAATTAAAATTTAATTTTCTAAAATCGCACAAAAACTTAACCGAATTTGTGCTAATTTTCAAATTTGACACACTCACGTGCACTTGTCGGAGCAGCCCCTCTTGTGTATATTAAAGTTTTTGTGGGACATATTTTAAACATATGCTCACTATGACCGCCCTCAAAACACAGCGGTGCCGTTTGGCTGTCTCTCAACCAATTTGGATCACAAAATTTACATAAGCGCATGCAAATTGCCAATGTACACAAATGTTTTAATAACAATCCGACATGTTAAGTTGGGTGGGCACATGACCGCCAAACCAATCCACTAAATCGGTACAGCAAAATACCATAGCAACAACAAGCCACGGAGAAGCAAAAATAAATATAGATGTAGGTCCACGTAATGCCAATGCCAATGCAAATTCAGATTATTAATGGACTTTATTTGGTAAGCGTTTTGCATTGCATAGTCTTCGTGCGAAACATTATTATTATTATTATTATTATTATGTATATTCAAATTTGTTGCAGCATGTTGCAGGAGTTCATGTTTTCATGCAAATGCCACCATCAGAGGCACGCACACACAATCACACACTCACACACATCCAGAGAGATGCACAGATTTTAGTATTTTTGTGTTGGTTTGCGTGGCCGCCATTGCCGCCGCCATTCAAATTTTAAAAACATACGAAAATAATTTCAAATATCCGTTGCGGCCAATAAACGCATGCACACACGCACACAAGTGCGTATACCCAGCTGCATGTTGTTGAACCGGAAATCACTGCCATTACATCAATTGGCTCCAAAGTGGTTGCATGGCATGGCGCAATTAATGCAAAATTCGCATTGAATTGTGTGTGTCCTTTGGCGTTTCCGTTGGATCTGAATCAAACACAAGCGAATGTGCGGAAGCGCACAAATACACGCAAATAAATTTGTTCAATTCGTTTTGATTTTTAAAAATCGTTTTTTTTTCTCCTTTTTCTTCATTATTTGCTTTTACAGCTAGCTACACTGAAATACATTTCCTAGGAAAAGCATGAATTTGCTTTGAATTGAAAAGGAATGGAAATTGAACTGAACATGTGATGTAAGGACTCAAAGGCTCTATTTCACTCATTCATTCATTTGTGTGTTATCCGTTTGGTCTCTTTTGTGTTAACACGTCCGTTAGCATAGGGGGACTTTTAGATCTAACTTGAATCGCTTCTTATCTTTAATTTTTGTTAGCTTTGGTCTAGCACTAGCAACGAACGGGTTAATTAATGCTTTCGATCGTATTGAGTGTTTAAAAATCTTTGCTCTCTTTTATTTTTTTCACTTTTCATTTATTTCCAAGGGTGAGTGTGCGTGTGTGTTTTTGAATGTTTCACACAGCTTTTACACCGCAATCAATGCTCATGTTCAATATTTCACATTGTATGTGTGCCATTACCGCTGTTGCTGCTGCCATTCTCCGGACCACATCCGGTCAATTGTTTTTGTGCCATTCGCGTAGTTTCATGCGTGTGCAAATGTTTGCATAAATTGTACTCGATTCTCGTTTAAAAAAAATATATAATTTTTTTGGGCTTTCATTTGTGTTTTGTTGCATTTGCAAGATTTTATGACAGTTAATGCTTTACAATATTTTATCACAATCTCGCGTTGTTTGCTGTTGCTATTGTACTGTTGTTGTTGCTGTTGTGTCGTTCCCCGGCAACGGAAGGATATATTTATGCTTATTGGCAATAATTTCCACAGATAATTAATACGGGCGATTGTTTATTGCGTGTTTTTAACATGAGTTTTAAATGTTTTTAATGAGTGTGCGGCATTCGATGAGATTTATGGCAAAGTACTTCTGTACTTTGTCGTTATTGTTGTTATTTGCTGTTGTTATCGGTGAACACTTACAAAGCTTTAAAAATAAATCTTAAATCATATTAATTTCCACTTAAGCAAATGAGGGAAGCTGGTTTTTTTCGTGCTTTGCTTCAACCTTACTTGTCCTATAAATGTCTTAAGGTACAGCAACATCTGGTTGTTACTAACTAATACACTCACGCACTAATACACACAGCCACACCCACAGTCAGCCGTACTCTTAGAGCCCGCACGCGTTTGCCTAATTGCAAAATAACAGCCAAATTTCTATTAACTTTCTTAGGCAAAAGTCTCTTCGGCTAAGAAAGAAAAAAATTAGTAAAAGGTTCTAATACCTACTCCTTTCGTATTTTGTTGTTGTTGTATTTGTTCACACTATCTGAGAAAAACTTTTCAATTAACATGTTTCAGCTAATTAAGTGTATGTTGGCCTTTTACTCAACATGTGGATAGGCAACAGTGGCAAAAGCCTAACCAACTACAACCTCATATGTTGCTTTGCCAAAATCCCCTATACTGTATAGAGAAAGGAAAAAATTACATTAAAGCATAAAAGCGCTTTTATTGAGGCATTAAGTAACTTACTTTATTCGGGTGGTGGGCAATGTTACGCTTTATATGAACATTGCTATGAATTTAGTTTATTGCTCTCCAACTGTCGAATGAATGCAGATGTAAAGTGTTGTTGTGGTCGTTTGTGTGGCCCATATATTCAATGGGGGCAATTCAGAGTTGCCAGAGTTGAGCAGAAATAGATTTAAAATGCATATTAGAATAAGAAATATATTAAAAATAAAAATAAAATAAATGCTCTGGTTTATAAACTAAACTCAAAGTCTTTGAAAAAAATTAGAAAATAAGTCATAAGATGACAATTTCTGAATCATCTCACAGTGTATGCCCATTTTGCTCTACAAACTACACATTTGTATCTTTGAATTTAAAAACATTATTCAAGGTTTGATAAAGATAGCGGAGAATACCCTCTCATAGACCAATTACAGTGTCTCTCTGCTTACTCGAAGTTTGCATATGCAAATGTTTCGGTCTACAGTGTGAATTATTTTAGTCGTCTCCATTACCGAATTATAGAAGGTAACATTTTGAGTTTGATGAAAAGCAGAGCAGATGTTGAAGCCTTTCCTTCAGTAGGTTCGTTGGATAGTTGTTGGACACCAATCATATGTATTTAAAACATGGCAACACTTTTATGAACTTACTTCGTTTGGTATAAAAAAAATAAATGAAATGCCATGTGCCGATTTAGTCCTTCACCCAAAACGTGTGGCCGACTCCTGGCAAATGATGGAATTTAACATATGCGGGCAGTAAAAGTATTCAAGGAAAAACTTTTCTGCAGGAAAGAAGAAAAATATCCAAAATATCAGTAAAAATAAACATGCACGTAATTACAAGAACACACAAACACACTCAAAGGACTCCAAACCATCTAGCAACTACACCGAGTGAATGGTGGGGTGAACAAAAACTTTTTCGGCCAAAGCAACAATTAGGACGGATTGTTGATGGCGTCCAAATACGCCACTGCGAATCTATTTGGAATTTTTTTCATATACAAATATTTACTATATTAAGTAAGAAAGATGAAACTCCACTTTAAAGCGCTGAAAAGGTTACGTACATTCGTCTTTTGGTGCACATGTTCATTGATTAATTGGATATGGTTGTGGTTGTGGCGTGAAGTTTCCCGAGAAGCCCCCCAAGCCAAGTCAATTAAAGTTTTGAACTTTTGCTCAATAATACATGGAGTATCTGCACTTGTATTTGCCACTTGGTAACCTTGGCAACGGGAAAGTTGACTTAACTTAACTTAAGTTTATGGGTAAGTTAAGTGCTCTTCCTTCCGGCCAAGGAATATATGGATTTCCATTGAAGCTCTTAAAGAGGTTTTTCAAGCGCTTGGGAAAATGCAGAAAAATCAACACATGCGTGCATCTGTTGTTTTACATACACTCGTACATGTGTGTGTGTTAGTTTTTCCATATTTGTTTTTCACTAATTTCTTTAATTAAGTCTGTACTGGTGGTAATGCTCCTAGAACCCAAACTATCATAAATTGTATACACAAAAAAAATCATTTAATTTCCCGCTTACGGAAAGGACAATTTATTGTCAGCTTTTTCCACTGTCGTAACTACTGCAGTTGTTGTTGTTATACTCCACAAGGAAATTCAGTGCGGTTGCATTACACACACATACGTGCACATACACAAACGCATTGCCAACCCGTCTGTCCGGCAATAGAGTCTGCTGTGCAAATATAAATAAAATAAATATCGGTTTGGAAAGTGGCGGCTAAAAGTCGTATTGGATATCAAACTGGCACTGGCCAAAGCTGAGATTGAAAATCCGTTTAGTCATGCGAAAGAGAGAATGGAGTGCATCAATATGTACATAATGGCTAGGGTTGCCCGCTCTGTATATATATTTTTTATTTTTCAATTGAAAGTTTTTAATAAATTAATAAATAAAATGCAATGGCCGTAGAGTCAAACAATCTGCGCCCCAAAAGTTCGGTAAATATTGTGTGAAATCGTTTTTTTTTGCTTTTTTTTATATGCCATTTGGCAACTCTTCTGCGAGATCGTCCAACGGAGGACTAGCGTCCGCCATCATGGTCGCCATATTTGTTTATCGATGTTGCAAAAGTAACTTCGCTTCCCTAACGTGCGCAAATATTTGAAATACTGCAAACGAAACCGCATTTAAATCCAAACCGGGGAAAAAACGCGACAAACGGAAAATTGGTGAAGTTTGGTCGTGGTGAATTAAAAATAAAACACAAGAAATATTTAATTTAAGTAAATACGGAAAGTTTTTAAATTAAAAGTGGGCGAGACGACTTTTGATTTTCTATTTGCGAGATGTGCAACCTTTCCTCCAACTTTTTTCGATTGAGCTCTGTTGCTGTAGAATGTAACCGGAAAATTGTTGCTACTGCCACTCATGCATGACATGTGAATCACGCCCGGCAATCCGATTTTAATTTGCTTTACTTTTGCTGTTATTTATCCCAGTTGTTATTTCAATTAGGGCTCTGCTTGTTGTTGTTGTTGTGGCTGGTGCTTGAAAAAATCCATAATAAGGTGATTGGCATGTTTCGCGCCAAACTGTTGGTTTTTGAATATTGTAACGACAATTAAATGGTTTTTTTTCTCTCTCTTTTGCGGCACTTTTCGCGCCTAATTGCGGCAAACAAGCTGCCAATTGCTGCGGCATGCGGATTTGTCGGGCAAGTCACGTAACGCCAATTCATTGGTGTGTAATTATGCGAGTTGATGTTTGGAGTCAGCCACCAAAGCCAGGAAGAACACGAGGAGAAAACAAAAACAATGAAAGAACAATTCTCTTCCTGTTGTTGCTGTAATTAAAAATTAAATTACCGTTAGTATTTCACACACACTTGGCATTTTTCGAAATTAAATTTCGTAATAAGTTTTGGATTACGGAAGAAGTTGAGAAGAAATTTTAAGGAAAATTTTGCTAAGTGCGTTAGTAAAAGAATTTTAGTGTTTTTAAGAGGGCAGGAAAAAAATTCAGACCCAATCATAATGGAATTGGTAATATTTTGTGTAATGGAAAATTAGTTTCATTTGAAAAATGCTATCGAAATACACCACACGCATAAGCTAAAAAAATGTAGACGTTATTATAAATTAAGGAACAAAGTCACATATTTCTTGAGTATACTCTGGATGGGGTCAAAAAACCTACACATCAACAAAAAACTTAAAAATCCGAAATCTGAAAAAAAAATTATATAATTTTGTCCCTGTGTACGAAGGACATTTTGATAATTATCGAACAATTAATTTTAAATTTGTATAATTTTTTTTGGTTAAAAAAATGTAGTTGCTTTTGGTTTTTTTTTTTTCCCCATTTCCTGCAGTTACCCACCAACTATCAACATATCTCCTGTCTATTGCAATTTATATTGGCGTACATATCTCCAGGCGTATGACAATTTTCATTTCTAATTACCAATTGAAAATTCAATTAAATGAAATGAGGTAATTAAATGCAGTCGAGTATAAACCACAAACTAGCCCAAAAAATCTTTTCGCCAACGTCAGCTGCAAATTTACGGGCATTTCGTATAAATGTTCACCGGCTTTCCCTTCAGCTCTCAATATCATTACATTTACGTGTAAACAGCATGCATTTAAATTGCACCTTAACCAACATAATTAGAGGGAGACGATGCAGGTACGCTCTCATAAACCAATTAAAAACTAAATCAAAATAGTGTCAACCAAATGAATGATAAAAAACGATACTTCGATAAACGTTTAGTCCAAAAAAATACTGGAACAGTTTGCTTATGTTTACACGAGCAGGCCATTATGACGTTCCCATTTAGCGCTCATAAATCACATTATGCCACACCAAATGTTTGGTCAAATTCGTAATAAATAATAATAATTAAATTCCTAATTTGGCCAATTTGAATTCGGTTCAATGTTTTCGCTTTGAATTCGTTGACAAATTGTTTTGTGTAATGAATTGAAATTAAAATTTAATTACATTTCCTGCCACAATTGATTTTATTCAATTATCCCATCAGACGCAAGCCATAACTGTCGCTTTGATTTCGGGAAACAGGCACTCTTTAGTGAACTAATGAAAATTTCATGTCGGCCTTTAGACAAGGTTTAAAGCGTCTTCGCACTGTGCACAGTGTGTTAACACAAGCACACATAATTTGCGTTTTCATTTCGCCACGCGAACTGAGAACAATTATATTCCACTTGCATTCAAATTGTTTTCGCCAGCCACCGAAACCACATGAATCCAATCAGAGCCGCAACGAACCCGTACGCAAATGCAACGAATTTCATCAAAGTGCGTTCGTTGTGTGCGTGTGTGTGTGTGTGTGGGTGTGTTGTGTGTGGACTGTGTATGCTCCCACATATATGAAACGGTGTGGCTGCCAATGCCTAATAACAGGGCCATAGCAACTATGGCACTGTTATTGCAGCAAAAACACTGACAGAAATTGAATCATGAGCCATCATTCACGTGACCACACATTAATTCCATTTTAAATAAACATAAACCAAATACGAAATACGAAATACGAAATTGCTTGCGAATAAATGGCGTCTGTATTTTAATTTATTTTATTTTAATGAAATTTATACTTATTTCCTATTTTGAAATCCCCCAGAAATATTGTTCAGTGTTCGTCCCTCTGAAGTATGCATTGATAGTTCGAAAGGCCTTTTCGAGAGTCTGTTGTCCTCCGCCTGAAGTTCAGACATTTGGTATTTTTGCGAAAAATTCACCCAAACGTCAGTTTCGGTAGCAGTAACCGTTTCAGTTCCAGTTCCTGCCAAAGTGTCCAGGAAATTCTCTAAGCAGACAGTTGAGTCAGCTTTAACCCCGAGGCAATAATACAAAATCGCATTCGAATGCACGATGACACCAAATACATGAGCGCCACATACTCACACACTCATACTTGCTAACCCATACATGGCTTTGGTTAGTGCCCGAAAGTCCGGCGAATTGCTGTGGCATTGTTTTGAATTTCCTGGACACAAGTGGACGAAGGAGATAAGGAGTGAGGCGAGTTATGGGGAATGCACAGGCATCCTGTTGAAATGTGTGTCTATGGTCTACATTTTATGTAGTGACTAGGGCTTATGGATTTTTGTGTGTTCGCTACACCATCAAGCAAATTTAAAAACTGAATCCAAAATTGAAATTTTTTGGAAAATTTCAAATAATTTTCTTTAAAAAAATCCCTAATCTGGCCACTCTTGAATGCATTGCCAAGAAATTTCATAAAAACAAACCTTTTGTGAAATCGCCTCTCGGGGAGAGTTAGGAATTTACTACGAGCAAAAAGAACACCACCCCACACACACACACACACACACACACAAACAGGAAGTGCTAACAAGTGCAGCCAAATTGCGAATTACAAGAATGTGAACATTGTGACAGAGCACCTTTTGCCTTTTTCGACTTGGAAAATACGACAACGATGCTATCGCATTGATAATTCAGAATTGCTCGAACGAGGAGGACCACAAAGTGTCACAGCTGTACCTCAAACAACAAAAACAAAGACTTGAAATTGAAAATTCTCGGCTAGGAGTATGAGCACGAGTAATGAGTGTATAAATGTAAATGCTGGGTGTACTCTCGGTTTGGACAAGAGGTGTGTGCATTTAGTGTGGGCAAATCGAAGTATTCCAACTTGCCACAAAATAGACAGAAGAAGAAGTTTCATTGTTGCTGTTTGGTTATGGTAGTAGTTGTGGAAATTAAGATAAAGCGGCAAGTGTTTTGTGTGTGTGGGCAATCGTTTCATTGAAATTTAGTGTGGATTGCGGGGAAAATTGCTGAAAATGTTTAAAAGTCAATTAAAAGAGGAATTGCGACTGTGAATGTGGATGTGGAAGTGTCAACGACTTTTAAGGCTTGCATAGACAATTGTTGCTGAGCTCAGCGCAGTAATTACTGAACTGTGAGCTTGTGGCGTTTGTTTGGGACTACAATTGACTTTTGATACAATCGATTTTACTTAATTGCCCGGGCACTGTGGAAAGCTTCAGTTTGATTATAATTTTTACTGACCGTATTGAATTTTTACTCAATTTTCACCGAGTCTTATTTTGTGTATAAAATAATCACAAATAATATGGCTAATGAGCTGATAATGAGTATTCCGGCCTTACAGTTGTAACTGCAAACGGAATTTTACAATGCTTTAAATGCAACTGTGCAGCGGTTGCCTTAATCTGTTGATAGTACATGCTGCCGTGTTGTTGCATTTGGCTGCTGGCTATATTGCATAACGCTCACTGTTTGTGATAAAAATGCATGTGAATTATGGGTTTTTAAATCTTAATTTATGCATGATGATAAAATTGTGTTCTGTATGTGTTATTTTTAATTATGGCATTTTAAAAAAAACAATTGTTTCAATTTTTAATTTATTAAAATGATTGTGTTGAGAAAGAAGTTTAATAACTGCATTAATGAATATATAAATTGTTGTTGAATGAAATGAATGGAAAAAAAAATTAAAATGAGAAGCTTTAAATTACACTGTCCTTCAAATGACTATTTTGGAGAACAACATGAATGAGATATGGGAATCGAAATGATACAGTTGGTTCAGTAAAGGTGACTTAATCGATCAGCAGATTCCCACAATCATCTTCTACTTTAGACCCATTTCAGTGGACAACACTTCGATTTTTTCTAACAAACCATTTTATTTGAATTTTAAAGGGCTCACATACACACATGCACACTCACACACACATAATTCATAATTGTACAAACTGATGTCACTTTTGTGTATTATCTATTTGCAACAATTCGCAACACAATAGGGTCCCCTTCCCTCTCGAGCCATTGCAAAGCCAACAAGTAAAAAAGATTATACTTAATGCAAAAACTTTGACAATACATTTGCGACGAGTGGCAAATCCTTTGTATGTTTCTCACTGCAACAGCAGCAGTCATTGAAGATAATTGTACAAATAAATGCGCGCATAATCGCTACTTTATAGGAGGCAACTTTGCATTTGCCAAAATTTTGTATATAAAATGAAACAATAAACAGGCACAAAAGAAAAAAGACGGAAAACAAGAGAACAGAACCACGGATGACTGTGCTGTTAACAAAATGAAGGCAAAAGTTTTTGGCAAAATTTATGTAACGCATTTTGGTGGCGAAAAACAGCAGACGAGACGAGATGAGAGCAAAGAAGTTGCAGTTTGCATAATTTAAGAAGAAGAGGATGGATCATTTGCAGTGCCTCAGCTCATCGAAATCAATGTGACAGCCAAGGAACATTCCAAATTCCATATACCAACATGACAACAACTCCTCTCCGCTTGCCTGCTGACCAGCGACTAATTGTATTTATTAAACGAGTGCGGATATGATATTAACCCAAGCAGCATTTCCTCTCCTAGCTACAATTTATACATATCTAATTAACCGCAAAATGCTTGAGCAACTCCTCAAATTGTATTCTGGATGTTTGGACTTTGAGGGCGAATATTACTAATTAGGGTCTGTTGTTTGCATGGGCTAGTGTATGAGTGAATGATCACATACATACATAAATTTATGTGGACATACGATGAAGGATATGTTGTCTGCCAGGAGATTTCCGAATGGTGGTTGGCGGTGTGTATGGGCTTCTATTTATTTATTAACAAGTTTAGTGTAGCTGCAGTTGTTGCTTCTAATGTTATCCTTGTTGTTTGTGTGGTAAGTGTTGCTGTTATTGCTGCTGCTACTGCTGCGGCTGTGTGTGAGTTGTGCGCTTTAATAACAATTAACGCTAATTAAAAGGCTTTAATTATGCTTGGCTGGTAATTGATGGCGTTTAATTGAAATCTCCTTAAGGCGTTTTCGCGCTGATTATGCCCGATTGTTCGCAGTACAGTTTAAGTGGTGCTGCGGCGTATGAGGGAATGCATTTTTTCCAATTATTTCTTTGTGAATATTTAATTAATTTGCTTAAGTTTTAAGGAAAAACCTGCCCACTGCCTTTCAGTTTGTCTGTCTGTCTGTCTGTCTGCTTGTCGTATCAATTAATATCAATCAAAATTGCAAATAAGCCCCGAACCCGCAACGACGTTAGTCATTTTAAATAAACTGTCACTCTCAATTGCATGCGAGTGTTAATTAAGGCTTTTGACATTTTCGCAACGCAAGTCATTCATTCATAGTGCATTCGGAGCGGTTTTATTTGATACAATTTGACAGCCTCGACAATGCGGGTGGTGGTGATGATGGCTATGGCTTGACAAATCAGCTTACTCACATATATTCACACAAACGAGTGAATTACATTTGCTAATTGTTTTATGGCAAATATTTAAAAATTTAAAGTAGAAAATTGACAACAAAAAAAAAGTAATTTAAAAAAATAAAACGTTAGGTACTCATGACGGATTCTTCTCGATCACCTCTACCCTGTCTACACAATAATCATAAATTAAATCTTCTTTTTGCTAACTTTTCTTCATTGCCGGGACAACTACATTAAGCCGTACCACAGTTCCATCCTACGAAAAATATGATTAAAATGCATGTTACCCGCAGCCCTCGAACAGCCTCGGATATGCGAGTAGGTGCTGAAATGTTCTCCTCTGACAGCTCCTTTATTAAAACAATATCCAAATTAATCACTTTCGATAAATCTGACTTTTACTTTAAGCTGCCAGCGTGTGTAGGAGAAGGCAAACAAAACTTATAGCTTCTGGCACACATACTTTTTTTCTGGTTTTCCGTGCCTCTCCTTTTGGGCTAAATTATAAACCTTAACTTTGACGCTTAATACGTAAAAGCGTACAAATTACACGTAAAATTTCGCAAACAAACACCTGAGATACATCATCAGATTATGAAGATACAAGATACGACGAACGTCAGTCAGTTAGACTCCACGGTCGGAGAATGCGCATATCAGAGACGAGCAGCTGGCAATATGTACTACGCCAGGCAGGTGAAAAGCGTGAAAGCATTTGTGTTGGTGTTGCTTTTGTTGGCGTCACTCTCGAAATCTAATGATGACTTGTGAGAAATTACCTTTATCTGCGGCGCCCTAATCTAGAATATAGGGGAAATATTTCATGGCATATTACCATTTCTTTCGTGGTGGAAGCAAATTTTCTTTTCTTCTGTTTTCCATTTCATTTGGTGTGGTGTATTAAGGTTGCAACATATTACCGAACATTTTTTTGCAGCCAAATTTAGTTTGGAAAAAAGCGAGAAAAAACGACAGAAAAAGCAGAAACGCCCAAAGATTGACGTCTACAAGTCATTGACAAATTGTGGAAATTCGTGAAATCGGCAGGGAAATTTATGGCCTGTTGTTTCTCATCTAGACGTGGGTGGAAATTAGCTTGAGGGTTTGCCGTTTTCAAGGTAAGAAAAATTAAAGAAAATATTGAAAAACATTAGAGGAAATAATTAAAAAGAGAAACAAACGGAAAATTTCCGTTTATTTGTTGTATAGTTTATAAATTGCCAGACTAGAAATCTTTCAGAATTCTGGGATTCTGCTTCCGTTCCAATTGCAGTTAAACTTGATTTGGTTTTTAATTTGAAACACCTGCGCTGCGGCGAAATCAGGCTGCCAAATGTGCTCAAAAATCCCTGCTTTCACGAAATTTCGCCTCTGATTGAATTTCCAATTTTACGATAAGCCAAACAATTTCAGCGTGAAAACGTGTATTTGTCGCTTTAACGTCATCCCAGCCATAAAATGTGTCAATTCCGTATTTAGGGCGATGAAATGTGAACGGAAAAAAGGTAAACCAACTGCACGGAATTGAAATGTTGTTTCGTTTCGGGTTTTTTTCAGGGATTCCATGTTCTTATACACATTGCCAGTTGTCATGCTGACAGACAATTTATGGCCAAGTGGCGGTAATTCATAAGACAAAAAAAAACGAAAGAACGAAACAGATTTACAAGAACAGGCAAACGTCATACGTGCCCCCTTGGGTGACGAATCAACAATTAAATCTTACAAAGAGTAAAAAAATCTCTACAAATCACATGTTTAAAAATAGCTGGTCACCTTTAAGTTATGAATTTTCTTTAATTTAAATTTTCTTTCGTACTGACAAACCACCCTTGACACCCAATTGATTAATAGAATAAAATATATTCGAATTCCAGGTCAAAATGACAGCTTGGGTTACAACTCCGCCATCGTCATCATCAAGCAAACAAAATATGAAGCCATGAAATGCATCCGCCCGTCTCTCAAAGCGGTTAATTCAATTGCTCACCGCAGAGATGATTCTTGACATCAGCCGTTCCACCAACCCAGAGTGCGCCCGGCTCACACCCACCTGTATCAGGTTCATATTTTTTGGGGTTTTTTTTAAGTGTGAGTTGGAAATTTTCTTGTTTTCCTGAGTCTCTGGTTTTACTTGCCAATCCGGTGATGAATTATTATTCTTTCTCGTCCTTGGAACTGTTGTCATTGTTGCTGATGTTACGCTTATTGTTGTTGTTGTGTGTTAATTCAATTTTAATGGTAACGATGATGATGATTTCCATTACTCCCTACTTTAATTGATTGATTAAGCATTATTGATGATGATTATTGCAAATTGAAGATGTTAATTCGATTATGTGGCAAGAAGAACAATGAATATATTAATTCCATTAGGAGCAGGTGATGTACTTATTAAGAAGAGAAAAATACCAAAAAAGGTCTTTAAAAAGTAGGGTAACATGGGGTAATGTGGGAAACCTAACGACTTCATTCAATGGAACACACAAAAGAAGTGAGGACCAAGGCCATTTTTCCAAGCATTCGAAATTTCTTATCATTAGACTCAGTCCAGTTGACGATTATTTTTGTAACCAGAGACGGTCCATCCCCTAAATCCTTATCACATTCTTAAATAGAGATGAAATTTCTTCTTTATGACGGAAGGAGTGTTTCCCCCTTTTCCATTATGGTTTGTGTTGGACACTTTCATCCTTTTGAGAATATTGAATGTAATTTAATAAATTGTGAAAGAGGTAAATATTTCCTAATTTAATATCATACACACACATACGTACAAATAAAAATATAATCAAATCCCAGAAGGGTGATAAAAATTGCACTTTGCCATACGCCCAATGGTATGCCGCGCATTACCAAGTACCTGCGGGCAAACAAACTTCGATATTAACAATTTTTGTTTTCGCTGAGAAGGCGTGTTCGTGGCCATTGTTTCGCAGCCAACCAACCAGCCAACCAACCTACCTACCAGCGAATAACTAAAATATATAACCAAAGTATGAAGTTGAAACAAAGCAATACAAATTCCGGGCACTCATCTATGAGAGAGATAAAAATCCAACAAGGACGCACCTTTTTCTTGTGCAGAGGACTTTGTTGTAGCACTGACACACACATGGAAGCTACGTGAAACATTATTTTACAACTTATTTCACAACTTACGGTACCCATTCCCATACCCATACTCTGTCTTGTATCTCTGCACTCCCCGAAGATGGCTCACCACTCCGCCACTCATACTCCCTTCTCTGCCACAAATAAGTCCGCTTGGCGCTGGGTATCCTTTTTGCCATTTTCGCATTAATGTAATCAAATGAACGTGCTCGGAATTATTTTGTTACCAATAAATTTTACGCTGAAATAGATGAGAAAAGTGGAAAATAACAATGAGTTCCGGGTAAAGCCACCAAAAATAAAAAATAAAATAAAAAATCCTCTTTGCTGGAAAAAATTGAAAAACGTTTGAGGACTCAATGGAAACCGCAAAATTGACAAGGGCATAGTGGGGCCAGGGGAGACGCTCGCAGCATGATTGAGAAGGACAACACGTCTAAGTGATGATATTAGTACGGAGCCAATTGAGTAGATGGCGTTGCGGTTGTTGTTGCTGCTGCGTTATCAATTTTGACGCGTGGTAACTGTCAGAGCTCAATTTTTGGTTATTATCGAAAATAGAAAAAACAAAATCTAATACCCTGGCCACGAAATGAAAATTCTCAAGTGATTCCTTAGTGGTTGGTCGAGCACTGAAGTGTCTTGTTTTCCTTGTTTTTTTTTTTTCTACTTTTTCATCTCTTCCTTTAGGTCTTTCCTATGAGGTCACGCGCTTTCCTTGCTTGCCGTGGAAAATTATTATTTCATTTCGGGTAATTCTATTGTATCGAGTGGGTGTCTGTCTTCGTGGTTGAAGTTGCAGCAGGAGGAGTCTCTCTCGTCATCGTCGTACATTTGTTTGCCGTGTTGATGGATCCACTTGGCGCGTGTCTTTGCGGTGTGCTTTAGGGGGCGGGCGAAACCAAAGAGAATACAAAACGCCGGACAGGTTTTTGAGTAGTGCAAGTTTATTCTGCGGAGCATCTTCTTTTTTCATTATTTGCTTTTCTTTATCAATTTGTTTTATTGGCACAGTGGTACGAAACTGGAAAGAGGTCTTTTAAAAATAAGTCGTTCTGATGTATGAAAAGAGTGAATTTGAATCTATATAAGATTAAAGGTGGACTTAATTGCAATTCTTTTATACTTAAAAATTGTATAAATTAAAAAATTCTAGAATCCAAACAAAATTTTTTTTTTAAAGTTTACTTATATACTAAAAAGTTTTTTAAAAAGCTTTAAAATAGTTTTAAAAAATAAAAAAAAAAATTTTTATATAATTTGTAATTGAATTAAACCACTGTACCTACACTCAAATAGAACAAAACCATTCGACGACCTTTCGTTTCCTTTAACATTCCACTTTAGTACAACCAAGTGGCATTAGCAGTGGCTCAAGGAGATGCTCTTTGTTGGCGAGTGTGTGTGTGTGTGAGTGTGCGTGTGCCAGAGAATAATTTTCATTACGAGTATTTGTTGTGTAATATTTTATTTTATACATTTCCGTTGATACAAATCGCATTTTAAAGAATAATAAAAATACAAAAATACCCAAAAAAGCAAACACAAACACAAAAACAAATACAAATACAAACTCAACATTAAGGCCTGCAAATGTAAACGAACGCACAAAATGTGAAAAATAAACATAAATAAATGCCTGCAAGTGTATTGAAAGCGAATATTTTGCTTTTGTATATTTTATGGCCTCGCCTCACGAGTGGGTGAGAGCCAGCAGAGGCGAAGCCTACGCGCCGCCACCTAACCACTGGGAGGTCATTCCGCACGCCAGAGTGTTTGAATATGATTAGAAGCCACTTCCACTTTCACTTTCGTTTTCGATTTTTTTGTTTTACTTTTTTTTTTATCTTTGCAGATGCCCTAGGAGCTCGACTCGGCCGACTACGCCCTCTACGCAATGGACATGGACATTTGGCCATTGGTTGTTCTTCTTCTTCATCTGCTTCATCTGCTTCATCTGCTTCATCTGCGTAATTTACACTTTTGGCCCCAAAGGGTATTTGGAAATGGATTTTCATCTTCTGTTTTCCCACCCCCACTCCCATTTCCCATTTTAGGGTCTCCTACTGCCCGATATGCCATTATATTTGTATGCTCTAAGCATGTTTTTTTTGTTGCTGCCATTGGTGTTGTTTGCTATTTTATTTTCACGTAAGTATATCTGCATTCGTTTTGTTTTGTGTGTGTGTGTGTGTGTTTGTATTTGTATCTTTGCATCTTAATATTTTATATTTCATCTTTTGCATTTGTTGTTTGCGTTTCGCTTTTATTTAGTGTATTTATGTGATCTACATGAAATCATTTAAGAGATAAATTTGCCACTTTAGATGCTTTGTTTGCGTGCTTTCATGTTTGGCGTTAGTGTGTGCGCACATATATATGTGTGTGAGTGTGCAGTTTATAACAATATTTGCATTTATTATTCAAAAGCATCTCGCCGCTTCAAAATGCAGATGTTCTGTCTTCTTCTTTGTATCCTTTCGGTTTTCTTTTCCTTTTTTCTTCGTGGGTTTCATTTCTATTTCCATTCCAGATTGTGTTTCTATTTAGATAAATTATTGAATGGCTGAAAATAGAAAATTCTATTTATTTATTGCTAAGCATAAATTGAATTGATGTTGCTTTTTAATGGTATTTACACGCGCACTTCAATCTCAGCTAGTGCTGCATATATTTATGAGTAGGCAAAATGGTGCAAATATCAATCATTTTGCAGGAGCCCAAGAAGCATTCAAATCATCACGTTCAAGAATGTTTTATACTCCGAATGTGTCATCGTGAGTTTTCTTTGCTGTACAAACAAAAGTCAGTGATGGGGATCTCTGCACTAAGTACAACTAAGTAGTGACACTTCAGCTAAGTTACATAATTGTTATTTCCCCACCTCAACAATTGAAAAAACTTTGCCCAAAGTATCCATTAGGAGGAAACTTTTCATATCTCTCCTTGAGATAAACCAAACAAAAGCAAAGAAAAACAATTATTTTCGAATTTTCGCTAGAATGTTTTTCGAAAAACAAACTGGTTTTAATGTTTCTGCCGCCGTGTGTGCGAAATTGAACTTTGGTTTCATGCCACCGAAATTAAGCGAAAAAGAATTGTGCCCGCGCACCGCACCGTACACGGAATTGTTTCAATTAAGGCAATGCCAGCGCAGCATTCGGTTTGTGGTGGGGAAATTGTGCCACGCAGAGGGACGACTCAGTGCTGCTAACCGATTTAATTTTCGAGATATTCATACAATTAAGCAAACACAGACTGACGGCGGGAGGGGACGGTCGCTGCTTGTTTTTCTGTGCAGAGGGGGTTGTGCATGAAATTAACCTTATTTATTCATGTTTTAAGCATTTTAATTGTAAATAAAAAACAAATGGAAAAAATACAAACAAAATAATTGCCATAATTTTGCCGTTGCTGGTGGTGCTGCTGCTGTGTTGTTGTTGGCAGACTTTAATTGTTAAATTTTTAAACGTTGCACAGTTCTTAATTATGTCTTTTTTCCTGGGCTTTTTTTGGGTTGTTTACAATTGTGAGTACGTATGGGAAAAATGTGGTAAAAATGCTACTGGAATTTATTACAAAAAAAAAAAAAAATAAAAATCTGAAGGGGGCACCACCAACAATAACAACAACAAAACAGCAATTTTCAATTATTCAAATTTGAGTACACGTTCATGCAAACCTATACACACACACATACACTCAAATGCCGTCGAGTGGGTACTTAAGTACTCGAGTGGCTCTTGTTGTTGTTGTTGTCGTACAACAAATGCAAATTTACACAAATTTAAAGCATTTTTAATACATGAAATCCTGCTGCCGTCACAGTCACAGTCGCTTTCGCTTTTCTGACTTTGTCCTCTTGTAACTTTCAAAATTCAGCCTTTGCCAGCAGTAGCAGCAACATTCACGTCCAGAGTAGCAATACAAAGACAAATATTTGCATTTTACTGCCTTTGTTGGTGTTGGCCTTATTGTTCTTGTTTGTTGTTGTTGCTGATGCTGTTGTTGCCACTGTGCGCGATATAATGTAAATAATTTAATTACAATTTAATCTCGAAAATCAAACAAGTTGTCACAAATGCTTCCACCACCGTCGCCACTTTTTGAATGCTGTGACTCTCTCCTCCCTCATAATCCCTTTGCTTGGCCAAAGCGACTGTAAAATAAGGAAACATACAAATTTACACTTAACGTTGGCTGAAGTGGGCTCTTTGTGGCATTTGTGGTATTGCCTTTAAAGTGTTTGTTGGGAAATGTACGAAATTTAATTTGATTTAATGTGAAGTTGAATTGAGTTGTGAGGACTTGTGTGGAAAAGGGAGGCTTAGAAGTTTTTAATTGAGACAGTCAAAAATATTACCCTGATTCGTTTGAAGGGACTAGTCAAGCTGCGAGGGGTCTTCACAAAATGATCGAAATTATCATTACGATTATCGAACCCGACCAATCGCTTTCGATGTGTGTACGGCCAGTGAATGTTTAAAGCCTTACGATCAGTTGCATACGCAAGCGCACTAGCTAATCTACGCAAGTTAATTTTTTATTTAAGCTATGGAAAATTTAAACAAATAAAACCAGTGAACAGAGGTACTTTTTCGTACCCACACACACATCTCCCACTAGTACTAACAAAGTTCCGCAGCGATACAATTACACATATGCATTCCACACATACACTTGCATATTTGTGCGCCGTGTGACAATGATAAACGCGCAGTTGATCCAACACGCGTATAAGTGTCGCCATAATTGGTGCCATAAGGATACAATGATGGATGAGTTTTTACGCTCTTACTTAACGGCGGCGGCAGCAGCAAAACATTTTTTTGCCCCAACCGCGTGCGTACCAAAGCAGCATAACCGAGAGGCGGAAGTGTGGTGGGGGCGGAGGCAATGGTGGCGGCTTTTCGTTGCGGCTCAGCGTTTACGTTTGCGTCTGAAGCGATTGTGTGTCAGTGAGCTGAGCTGAGTTGAGTTGCGTTGCTTTCTCTCCCTGTGTGTGTGTATAAGTGTGTTTGGTTGATGCCTGTGTGCAGCAATTTAACTTTATCCGCAGGATGTTGGCTGTTCCTTTGACGTTGCTGTTGTTGTTGTTGTTGTTGTTGTTGATGATGTTTTTTGTATATCATCGCGTTGTTGTTGCTTTTTACTGTTGCTCCTGGTGGTGGCCTGGTGGTGGTGCATCAGAAGTCATATTGCAACTTTTGTTGGTTGTGCCTCAATGTGTGTGTGTTGCCGGGTATCTCTGCCATAAAGATGATGATGCTGACGATGATGATTATGATGATGTACAGCATTTAAAACATTAAAAACAACCTCATAATCTGTTCATTTCGTTGTTTTTGTTGTTGTTGTTGTTGTACATGAAGGATCCTGATTAATTAATGTAAAATGCAGTGCGGCTCCGTTCAGAGTTTCGTATCGCTATTCGGTGGTTGTTGTAATTATTTATAATAATAAATTTATGAAATGTGTCCGGCGCCGCAGTGTATTTTTTCGCTGGATCATTAGCGTTTCGTTGAATTTTAATATTTCACTTAATGAGGTTAATTAATTTGAAGCTGTTCCTCGCGAGTCGATATTAATGGTATCTTATTTTTTAAGAGACTTACGATGTGAAAAAATATATAATAAGGAACGAGAAAATCAAATTTATCCGCACTTGATTTACTTTTTGGATTTTCTAAATTTCACAGAAATTCCAAAAAAACTTTGTCGTTCCTTTTTCGTTTCATTTCACTTCAACTTTCAACTTTTATTATGAAAATATTCAGCTGCAATATGCAAATAATACAAAATTTATATATGCGTACGTATGTCATAATTCTCCAGCAGCAGCATGCAAGCATCCGCCAGTGCATATGTCGAGGTCATGGTCAGAATAAATTTTGTAATCAAACAAATTCTGCTGCCAACTCCCGCTTCCCCATGTATAAATTCGTTCGTTATGTGTGCATATGTGAAAGTGCATGCATGTGTGTGTGTGTGTGTGTGTGACGCAGTTACAAGTGGGGAAACCTTAGAAAGAAGTGTTCATTTTTCATGCCACCCTTAGTCGTCTTCTTTTTCCGCTCCACATTTTTGTGTTGCCCTTGGTGTATAAAACAATTGTGCATTTTGTGAAATTCCACAATTCAACAATTTCGAATTCATTGTGCTCATTTCCATTAGCAAAACGAAAAAGAAGGAAGAAGCAAAACGAATGCAGAGCTTCGGCTTAAATGGTTAATTTTTCACAATTGCCCTAGTCGAGATTTGTAATCTAATGGAATATTTTACGGTTGACTCTATGGGTTCCATGATTGCATTACGGCAGTGGCGTAGTGTGGTATTGCGGTGTAGCGGTGAAGAGGGCTACTGGATGTGATGTAGTTGGAAATTCCCGCTTGATGTGGTGATAATTCTGGAAAAATTTGCTGCTTTTATGATTTTTTAAATTCATTATTATCGGATACACTCAGAAAGTTGTTAATGCACTTCTGTTCGCTTTCAATTTAAAGATTTTAAGACCCCCTTGGACCTATTTTGCCCTGTCACTGGACCGATATTTTTCAAGCAAAAAGGATTAAACAAATATGAAGAATAAAGTATACGAAGGAAATGAAACTAAATGTAACTGCACATGCACACACAGACTTTCATGTTCACATACACAAATACACATTCACTTCAACGGAGTAGCTTTGTTATTCTAACAAGTGTTTGGCGTCGAATAAGGAAACGAAGTCAAACTCCAAATGAAAGAAAGCAAGCGGAGCAAATTGTAAAGGATTCCATTCCGAATTCCTGCTTGCTTTCAAATGCATTAAAGTTTTAGTTTTTAATCAGGCAAAGCGAATACACAGGCACACATGTCCATACACAAACGCTGATACATTTTAACATATAAAGGGAGTGGAAATTCGAGTTTAAAGGAATGCCCTGCCCTCTCCAATTCCAAATAAAATTAAATAAAATTGCGTACATTTTCGTACAACAGCCAACATCCTCACCATCAACATCATCAATTTGGGAAATCAAATAAATTAAAACAATTTGATGTTGGAGCGTAAATTTAACAAGTTTACAATTTACATTGTTCTCGGCTTGTTGTTATTTTTATGGCTCCGTTCTGCGTTCTTTTATTCGTTGCCGTTGTTGTAATTTCATAAATCTCCTGCTAAACTTTTGCAATTGAGTTTTGTGTGAAAATTAACTTGAGTTGTGTAAAACTTCTGTTAAACAACATCATTTGCCGCCAGTAAATCAAAGTTGAAATTATAAAGTCCTTAGCCAGCCAGCATACACCACTCAGAGCACCTAACCGCTCTCACCTTCAATGATGAGAGGGGGTGCCTCCCCTTTGATAACATCAAAATGTAGATTAACTGTGAATTGCTTTTGTTTTATTTTATTACGCTTTTAGTGAGTGTGGCAATCTTTTTCGGTTGTTTGTTTTTGTTTTTGTTGTTTCATTTCATTTTAAGTTTGTTGTTGCAACAGAAAACTTTTCTTTCTGTTTCACCAGCAAGCATTTCGGTATTAAATCACTTTATACTGGTTTTCTTATTGTTGTTGCTGCTGCTGCTGTTGTTGTATATTACTCTGGGTGCGTACCATATTTCTAAATTAACTTGAAACTTCAGTGAGATAAGTTGCGAATGTCAAAAGCGTGGACTAGTGGAGGGACGACATAGAAGAAGAAGAAGAGGAATTTTCTTTACGAGCCATGGAAGTGGACTTTTTGTAGGTTAGCCAGTGAGAGTATTCGTTCAATATTCTCAATGCAAACAGTCAAGTGGATTATTGCAAGATTTATTTAACAAAAAAAAAAAGTATTCTCCTATATTGTTTTTGTGATTAACTTATCAGCATTCTGTGTGCGAATAACTAACAAAAAACTGTTTGTAAATCGATTTAAATTAATTATTTATACATACTCGATAATGAGTGTATATAAAGTATAATTAATGCGCCATGATACTAGGATCTTTTTTTTTTGCTTGCATAAACCATAACTTAAATTAATTATGTTAATAAATGACAATTCATAATCAATTTTATATTCGGTAAAAGTATACGAATAAAAAGTTTAATTTATGAACTATTTTCTGATATTTTTTTTGGAGACTAACATTTTATCGAATATTAATTTATGGGGACTTTATTACAGAAAAACAATTTCTAGGCTGAGTAATTAAATCTTGATTGATTAAATTTTTTTTAACATAATTTGGGATGATTAAAGTGGAATAAGTAAAGATAAATTGGATTTTTTAATTTTTACATAGGAAGCGTGACAGTTAAATACATGGGCGTGGCAAACAAAATATTTGTATGAGTGAAGGCGTCAGTGAATTCATAAATAAAAAGTAAGGGGGATTCAAAGAGCGACCTAAGGGTAGTCTAGGGGGTCCAAAGGAGGTCTAAGTGAGAACTAATGAGGTCAATGAGCATTTTATGGGGATTTTAGTGGGATTCTAGCTGGGTATGAGAGCGGTATATCTACAAATATACATGAGAAGACAATAGTCCTTTTTAATTTTACACAAGTCGGTATTCAGTTTACCCTTTAAATCTCTATTCTCATACCAGTAGTTCAGTAGTCAAGCAGCCAGAATAACTTATTAATTTAAATCCTTCAGGTATTTCTCCTGAAATATTCATCCTTCATCTAATGAATTTCGTTTGACTCGAGACTTAACCTTTCTTTATAAAATTGTTCCACACTGCATAAGTCAAAAAAATTAATCCTCCACGTCAGCCAACAAATGAAATATGAAACCGCAATGTCAACGTCAACTCATGCCCGAAATGTGTTCATGCAACACACCAATCATCCACCCAGCCATTCAACCATTTGCTTCATGTGCTTCAACCCACCCACCCACACGGCCCAACCCCCGTGCAGCCATACGCTTAAATCAAATTCAGCAAAATTCAAAGACAAATGACTTTGCTGGTGTTGCTAATTGCTTTTGCAAATAACGAACGACAACAGCATTACCCACGTAACCGTGGTGTTTATGGAAATGTTCTTTTTGGGGGGGTGTGTGGGGGGGTGTATTGTTTCCGTGAGGAGTTGTTACAGATTAGCTTACAACAACAAGAAGAAGAAGAATGACACAAAACCATCCAACAGAACGGCGAGCAAGCGGCGAAAGTCATTAATTAAATCAGCCACAAACGACCGAAAGCGAAGATGGAAAGTTCGAAAAAGTGGCAAAAGAAAGAGTTGCGAAGTGAGTGTGGAGGGATCATGTTTGTTGGGGTCGTCGACTTACATACAAACATATGTGGGCAGATTCATGTGGCAAATTTGACAGATCAAGTGTCGGAATTGTAGATGAATGACATGACAAAAGTATTAAATTTTTAATATGGATATGAGAGGCTAATAAAAGCAGTTCATTCATACATATGTGCCTGGGGGGTAGGTGTGCCCATTTGTATTCAACAGGAACCTTAAAAGAGATTGACCCAAAACGTAAATGGCTCACGACTGTTTAAATTTGAACTACTTAGGATTCATTTCTATACACCGATAAGCACAACGAGAAACACAATAAGCACCTTTGAAGCTGTTCTTCCAACTGTGCCACTTTATTTCTATACTTAAGTGAAATACATGCCAAAGCATTTCGTCTCATTTCAGTACCCTCTTCTCGTTCAGTATTAACAATTTAGCAGCCAAAGGAAACATAAAATAGAATCACAGCATAACAATTAAGAGCAACAGAAGAAAAAGAAGAAGCAGCAGCAGAAAAGCACAACAACCGGAAGTGCATAGTAGAACAAAAAGAATTCGAAATAATGTGGAAGAAATAAGTTGAAACGAATGCATTCGGGCGTTCAGGCACTATGTCAGCTAAAAGTTTAAAGACAACTTACACCACCCACCAACTGGACTACAACGCTGAGTGCAGTGGTCGCCTCAGTTGAGAACGGAAATCAAAAGAGAATTAATGAAAATAAAAATGAAATAAAATGAAATAAAATTAAAAACAGAACGAAATAAATAAAAATGAGCATAAATATTTTCCGGGCAACAGGGTTGCATTTCAGCAATGCTAAAAGGTAAAAGCTAATTGCTTAGAACCGTTTTATTGCCGTATTTAGCTCAGAGAGCGAGTCGAAAGCTTACAGTTGCAGTGGTTATGGAGCGTGAAGGTTCTCGAATTCATTTAGAGCGCAAAGCGTACACAAGTACAACTAATCTAAAAAGAATAATTAAAATGACTTTAGTAAAGGGAATCCTTCACTTCAGGTAAATATTTAAAGTCCATGAAGATTTTTGCTAAATCTTTTTCTGCTCCAAAAAAAGGAGATTTTTAATATTGTCAATGAACATTTCATTTTTCCGGCAATCTCTCGCCATTTCCACACTCACTTAAACACTTTTCACATTCACACACACACACACGAACACACACACGCACAAATGAAATGAAAAACCTTTTCAACTGCAAAAATTCCATTTGCATTTAAATATAAATCAAATATGAAAGCTTAACACATTTTCCGATACCATTTCAATCACGACTAAAACGATACCGATCATTTTATTGCCAATTTCGGTGCCACACCGTAGCAGAGACAATAAAACCGAAACAAAATGTATGCGAAAATTGCTACGTAAGCTATACAGAAAAAAAAACTGCACAAAAAGCAATCAGATTCGCTCACGCCAATCTCCGACTGACAGTCGGGTAGGCCGGCCTGCATTCAAATCATTCAAAAGGAAAAAGAAGTAAAAACAAACCACGAAATTGTTATCCTTTCTGGGCATTGTGGTGGCTAGTAAATATCGTCACTAATACATGAGCACACCGAAACAATATCTATTTTCATGTTAACTTACGCAAGCAAATATACACATACACACACAAATAGTGGAACGGAGCTATAGGCCCCCCCGTCCAAATGCTATCAAAGGGTTTTTCTGTCCTTTTTATCAGCATGCAGCATGTGCGCCCTGGACATTTGCTGCATAAACAAACCGTTAACGCATTTCTGCTAGCTGTTGTTGTTTTTGTTGTTGTTATGTCTCTCACATTTATCCTGTTTGCATTTACACACTACAGAGCACCAGAGTTACCTGCAAAAATAAGCAAAATAGTCAATTTTGGGTCTTTTGTTTTAGAATTGGTTTGTATTTTTTTTTTTTTTGCTAATTTTTGTCTACCTCTTGCCCATCTCCCTGCCATTTCTGCTTTATTTTCGGTTTTGGTTGTCGGTAGAAATTGTTAGAATTGCAAATATTTGTTGAATTGGTTTTTGGAATTTGTTTTTTTTGTGTGGCTCTTCCTGCCGGAAGTAAGCAGTTGATTTGCTTTTGAATTTTGCATGCATTTAGCATGTATCATGTTTTTTTGGTTGGAGGAAGAAGTTGAAGCTGTAACGAGAGGAGTAAGTACACAATTTTTAGAAATTAAGCTTACGAATTGACAGCGGATTCATCAGCCTGAAAAGCATCTCCATTCAACCACCTACACTTGCCTCAGTACACCTTCCTCAGTTTCGTGGCAACTGCTTTATTCCGACTTTCTTTACTTTCGGTCCTTGTTTCTGTGGTAATTAATGACTTTCGACACTTTTACTTAAGCCATAAATTGCTAGACACACACACACACACACACACTATTTCATACTTTTCATTTCACTGTAAACGAAACATAATTCAACTCTGTTTGTGGGAAACATATTGTGCCTATGAGACTCACTACCAGATGGTATTTTTTCACAAATTTCCTTTACTTTCGGTTTTCATTTTCATGGAATTAAAAATGTATTAACTTGAGCTTCCCCAGTGGCCGCATCTACTTAAACAAGTGGCCAAACATTTAAAGTGTTGTTGTTTTTGTTTTGGCTAATGGACAATATAAAATACAAAGTGACATTTGATTGACAAATTCCATTCACTCACAGTACCAGTCACCGCCGTCATGTGCTGTCCTCCTCAGTTCAATGTGTAATTCTCCGATATTACACAATCGAGGTTCGAATACAAACGCAGATACAAAAACAACAGCAACAACAGATACAACAACAAGAACAACAGATCATGTGTGCTGTCATGTCATGCCAAAATGTCAGCACTTTGTAAATTCACCAACGTACATACACGAACAAACACTAAAACTAAAAGTCATTGTCAGTCGTCGGTGGAGCGTTTGACGGAGTGTGTTCAATTTATTTATCACAATTTTTCGAAATGTTTATACCAATAAAGCACCAACGTTTACTGATGGAATTAAATTCGCCATATCAATTATAATTAAGGCTATTATGTGCCCGAAGCCACTTCATATGTTTACTCATATGCATGTGCAGTGCACGTGAATACCCATATTTACATAAGTGGTAATTTACTTTGGTATTATTGAATATTTTTATGGACTTTCAAAATTTACCAACCCCAAAGTTGTGAAACAAATCGGTCTGTAAATACTTACACAGCAGGTACATATGAAATTATACTTAATGAAATTAAAAAATGAAATGCCCTAAAAGAAAACACAAACAATTTTAAATTTGAATCGAAACTAGTGAGAGAAGATAAAACTAGAGAGTGGACTATCTTCGCCCATACCGAAGCTGAAATACCCCCACACAGTAGGAAGAAGTACCTCGAACATAAAAAAATGTGGTCTCAAGACCCTATTTTGAGCCAATTAAAGGTGGTTTTGGAGCCCGGACCATGTCCAAAATCCATTTCTAAAAATTTCCAATCAAATCCACCAAAAAAAAAAAATTGGTCTTAAGACCCCATTTAGACCCTTATATATGTGGCTTCGGAACCTCGGACCATGTGAAAAATACGTTTCTAAACATTTCCAATCGAATGCAGACATAAAAAAGACTTGAAAAATGTTGACCTTTTTTTTCGGTCCAGTTTTTGTCCGATTTGACTGATTCTCGAACTTGATCTCAGTATTCACGAGAATAACATGTATCCAAAGTTTCAAGTCGATGTCTCCAAAACTGCGACCGCTATCGTGCGGACGGACAGACGGACAGACGACGGACAGACAGACGGACATCGCTAAATCGACTCAAGAGGTGATGCTGATCAAGAATATCCATACCGGACACGCCTCCTTATGGGCGTTACAAACCTTGTGACAAAGTTAGTATACCCTGCCACAGTGAGTGTGGGGGTATAATAACCTGAACGTTCATAGTACGATACCGTCATTGGTACATTTTTATTAATTTCCACTTACGAATTCGTTCCAATTCCAATTCCAATTTTCATTTCCATTCCCATTTCTATCCCGTTATCCTTCAAAGATGTGATCGTTCCAACGGAGATCGCTCTCTTGTGTGCAGATCCTGGTATACATACATACCATTGAATACATTTAATATATAAAACCACATGATGTAACAGAATGCATTGTTGCCTGAGTTCAATTGGAATTGAAAAAGGTCAACTACCTAGGTAATGTGGATGTGTATGAAAAAGCTCCAAAGTAGGTTAAATAGAGGGTTATGTATAAAACCATTTCCGAAAAAATAGATATTTGACGCGACGGATAAATCGATTTTAATTTGGAAAATGTTGACATTTCATTCTTTACTGTTAATGCCGCAAGGTAATTCCGCATTCTGGCAATTGCAGGTTCACAACGAACACTTTACAATACTCAGGAGTACAATGACATTGTAATTGCAACTGAATATACAAATTACACGCCCAAATCAATTAGTAATATTGTTAAATATTTCACTCTGACTAAGCCAATCCAATCAAATATATTGCAAAACGATCAAAATTGAAGCGTATAGGATTGCGGCCACAAAATCCAATAGACCGGAGAAGGAAGACAAACCAAATGCAAAACAAAATAAAAGCGAGATACATGAAATCACGTATATATATGTGTGAGTGTGTGTGAATACGTGTGCGTGCAAGTGGTTTGCACAAAAATCATTTGCATTTAAATGAGATTTGCACCAAATTAGTGCAGTAAGCAGCAGCAGCAGCAGCAGCATTTGAACTATTTTCATTCGCCATTATAATTTGCAAATATTCATGCATGTGGTAGTACTTGCAGATAAGCTACGTGTGTCTGTGTGTGTGTGAGTATTTTTGTATGAGTAACAGGTGCCCGGATTAAGGAAACCCAAAATCAGCTGCATTTGGCAGGGATTCGGCCGCATGTGTTTGGCGCCATTGCATGTCAATTAAGAGTTTATGATAAAACATTTTATTGCATAATTAAAGGCGCTTCGCATAAACGAAAATTGAGTGTAATTAATTCAAGCATCGGGGGAGGTCGGTTTGTGTGCAGTGGTGTATTTTACAAATTCCTGCTCTTAGTTAATCATTGGCATTGAATTTTAATTTGGGGGAACTATGTGAAGTACAAACACACAGTGTAGCTTGAAAGTGAATTTTAAATACACATTTCAGAGCCAAAAGTAAGGGGAGGGGCAGTGTGATTAGAGTTGGCGCTTTTAATAATTTATTAGCTGTACACAAATCAACAAGTTGCTTCGTGGTTTGGCTTAACTGTTCTGCTCCATGCGACACAAGTCTTCAATTACAATCCCCCCGTTAGGGGGCAGAGAAACGCGAACAGTCTTAGCGCGCGCGCCTTTGAACTGCCATTAGAGAATTAACTAAATTACTGCTGTCAAGCTAAGGTTAATTATAAGCTCTGGCGCGTTTAGATGCTCAGCTGGCATTTAAATTCTGTTACAATTGTGTAATTAACGCAGTGACTTTTGTTTTCAAAGCGCTACTCTACAAAATATATTTATTATCTTCGCGATAAGGTATTCAAGTATTCAGGTATTTTCAAATTTCTCGCAACCCCCTGATGCCATTTGATAGATTCCTAAAAGAGGAATTATAATTGTTTTAATTAATGATGAGCATGGCAAAATTCGCAAGAAAACTCCTTCGAGGTTTTAATTTGGCATAGCAAATAGTTCACTTGAATTCCATTTACAATCTTCCCTTAGGGGAGAGAACATTTCTGCTTAAATATGTTTCGCCTTTACTAGCTCAGAGAAATCTATGTTCTGCACACCTTCTTCACACTTTTACACATTTATACCCACCCACCATTCATGCCATTCTCGCTTAACCATTCACAATGGCTGGCGACCCTACTTGTATTTCAATTGTCATTGACAAGCAATGTCATTGAAGCATTGTCAACATCAAACTACAGCTGCATGGCCACAGCCAGCCCCTTACTTATTCTCCACTCGTTTTCCCTTTAATCCAAAGCAGTGCTCTACAAACACCGAAGGCGATTTCGGATTTCTTTTACATTCACATTCACATTCTCACACACAGACGTTCTCACATTCGCACAATGTCCAGCTTATTTTTAAATAATGATCATATTACGGTCCTTGTAATTGTGTGACTGTGTTTGTTTGGCAAACTAACTTCATTGTGTGTGTGGTTTTGTGCTTGTGTTTGTATTTGTGTTGTATTGGTCTGGCTTGCAGTGTTTACTCTAGCACATTATTGAGCACCAAGGGCCCAAGGATATGCTGTGGAGTGAAAAACAAAAACCGAAATTGTTCGTTTCAGTCAAGTGTGACTTGTTTCGCTCGGAATTAAATATCAAATTAAAATATATTTTGAGGTGTTGGCGGAACAACTAGAACAAATTACATGCCAGAAGAACACATAACCACGCCAATGTGCTCCCCATCAGCCATATTTTTATTAGATGACAATTGCAGTACATCAATTGGTCCATGCATGTGTTGTGCCCAGCGAAAGACAAGTTTTTTTTCTTTTTTGTTTCTTTTTCAGTAATCCTATTGAAAATTTCACCTGTCAAGGAAACAAGTAAGTCTCCAGTGCACTCCTTCCCCTACACCTCTTGGCATAAACCACAATTTACAGACACTCTTCATCGTCTCACCCCTTCTTCGTCTTACCCATCCATCGTCTCACCGCTTCCTCAAATTCTAATCGACAAAATATTCTGGTAATCCCTAATAGAAATCTCCGCTTACATTCTACATATCAGATTTTACACTCTTACAAGTGTATCAAGTGTTTAATCAAAATGTTGTAGAATTAAACACACAAACGACACAAAGAACACAAAGGACACAAAGGATAACACAGAGATAGATCCCAGTCAAATGCCAAGGCTCAATAGAAAAAAAAATATCAACTTTAATCCCAGAAAACGTAGTAATCGAATGCCGAACCATAGCGGGGAATTTTCGCCATGGTGACCCTTGACATTGCGATTTGATTTGCACTTGACACATGTCGAAATACCACAACCGGAAAAAGAAATATGGGCCACACAACCAGTACACAACGAAGGCACGAAAGAGCGAAAGAAAAGCCAAACTGCGAAGAGATGAAGGAACTGAAAAGGAAAAACCTTTAATTGATTCCTCTCCCTTCATCAAACATTCAAGTTTAAATAAGCTGTAAAATACAAGGCGAACACAATACGAAGAGTGACTACGAATTGAGGTCTCGAGGGGTTTTAAGAGCATTGATTACAGGCAAAGGAAAATAAAAGAAATTTCCACCGCAAATACTGGACACTGAAGTGCCGGCCATGGAGGGGCAGAGAAGGCGAGACAGAATTAGGCGATGTGGAAAATTAATACTGACAGCCCTTAGCGGTGAGGACGGGCGAAGTGAAGAGAGAGAGAGACTGCACAGTTGACGATGCAGAAGACTCATTCGGATCTGTGATTACGATGACCAAGATGATGCCTTTACCACACACACAAATGAAGAAGACATTTTTTCCTCCCGGGATCTGGGGCTAATTTCAAAAGAGAACAATTTAGGAAATACAACGAAAAAAATACCCAAAAGTTAGAAGTCGGCTCTGCTTTCAACCTAACCTTTTTTTTCTATTTGAATAGCTTTTGGCTGAAAGTTCAAGGAATATTTCATACATTTAGTTCACAGACGAACATAAAACTGCCAAGTGCAGTAAATTGTAAACGGAAAAAAAAATAAACAAAACATAATCATAAAAAAATATGTCGTCTGCTTGGTGAATTTATCGACCATCGAGCCATAAAGCAAACTTATTTACAACTTGGTGTCTCCGAAAGTGCGTTGTCCCTCCCACACCCACCATTGTTGCTTATAAATCAGACTGAAAATTTCTTTTGTTTAACAAAAAATAAACTACGAATGGCTCGAACAATCGAAGACCACAGCCCCTCACCATACACACATCACACTCTCTCGACGCACACATTAGTTCCTGTTTATTGTTATTATGCAATGCCGTTTCATTCATTCATTAATAAATACAAAAACATATGCACACTCAAAACACCGGAGCTGCCTCAATTACCCTTTTGGTGTTGCCTAATATCTGCCCAGTGTTTGTTCGTAGTCATCTGCTTTTTTTCTTATAATTTATTTGCTCTTTGTTGTTCTTTATGATTATGAGTGATTGAATTTAATTGATATAACGCACAAGATGCGTTTGGGTGGGTAATTTTTGAAGGGCAATTGAAAATGTTGAACCATTTTTACGAGTTCACTTGTGCAGTGAAGAGCTGTCAGAACTTAATTGCATGCAATTTTATTTTGGGAATATTTTTCAATCAATGAATGCGATTGCAAAAATTTTTAATTGACCTTAAAAATTATTTGAAATATTTTGATGGTTTCAATTGGTGAAAATTTGTGTAATACATTAAAGTAAGAACAAATGGACGAGATTTTTTTGACAGTTGGTATTATTGGATATTGCGCCATATTGGATACGCCATCTTGAATTTTGAAATTTCCACATCAAATTCGAAAAAATTTTTCAGCGGAATTATATGGGGGGTAGGCGTGACAGCAGATTGATTCCGCTTATTTGCAATTCCAACTCAAGCTAGGAGCTAATAAAGATAAATCCAGACTTAGGTTAGGTTAGGTTAGATTACTTCGAACTAGCCCCTGTGTTCGTGTTGACAAAAAAAGAGGACGTAGAGACGGACGGAGAGAGGGATATGGCTAAAACAACTCAGGAGATGCAAAAATGGACATAGACTGATTGTGCTTTAATGTATCGATGTATAGTTTTCCATCCTATCACGTCTTCTTCTTGGGTATAAAAAGTCAACTGCCAAGTGTTAAGCAAACCCAACACAAAACACTCAAGCACGAGTAAGGGTTAATTTCAGAGCTCGTGGTCACTTTTAGTGGTCTGTAAAAATAATGATAATGCAGTCAGTACCCGCTAACAGCACTTAAGTGAAAAGATAACTATCAAAAATATAAACAGTACAACACAAAGTGAAAAATAAAAAAGAGATAATAAAAATAAAACCCATCTGACAGCCAACTGAGTGAGTAGGGCAGTTCGCGCTCATAAAATCCTTTTTGTTTATAGCAACTTATGCCACACTGCGACACACTATAAAAATATCACATAATTTTGCAAATGACTCACATAATTCACAGAAGAACGAAGAAGTTTCCCAAAAAAGAGAAGCATTTTCCGAAAATGTTGTTGTTGGTTGCTGGGGTGGGCTTCTGACTATCTAGGCAAGGGTTTCCTTAGCAAAAACGCTAAATTAACAATTCATGTCGTGGAATTTTCGCTATTTTCTATATTATTTTTTTTCAGCAGCAGCATTATTTGCCTTATGGTTTTTATTTGAGTACGTATGATACTTTTCGGGAATATTTATTGTGACAGTTGACATTTATTTGATGTTTCCATATGCACCTGTGCCGCGTAATGATCGTCACTTTGATGTGTGCTTGGTACTCATACAAGGGGCAATTCAAGGTGCAGATTGATTGCAATTGAATTTTAAAGGCACACATTTCAATATTTTATTTAGTGCAGGGTTCAAAGCGTATCTTCTAGCAACTTCAATGATTTATGAAACTGATATTTTCCCACAAATTGGAAACTAAATTATTCTCATACTAGCAAGTTGGGTGCGTGCATAGTTGAATCTTCATATTTGATAGCATTCCGGTCTCAAATGAAATATACAAAAATATAGGTTAACCTACGTAAAATGTCAAGCAGCATCAACCACACGACGCTAATATATAGAACAAATAGCTCGCACAGCATCCTCCCAACTCATCTGACATTCGGCAACTGTTTCAAGTGTGAGTGTGAATTGTGCAATTGCCATCAATGCTTGCTTGTACCGACCGAAGTTCTACGTCTACTTTGTTTACATTAGCCAAACCCGAAGACTTGCACATGCGCCATGACCACTGGAAGCACTGTTGCTTCCTCTGGGAGCACAAAAGGTGATAAGGAAGCTTCCAGTCCGAACCGAATAACAGCGGGGAGTAAGCATGGCAAATAATAATTCGTATGCCACTGCTGGCTAAATGTAATCATTACAGTGATGAAGTTAACAGAGGTTTATTTATTTTGAAATCATCATTTGAATGCAGTACTACGTTGTATCGAGATATGAGGCAAAGTGGAAAAATAAATAGTTCTGACCCTGCAAAGGGAGTTTCTACTTCATTCTTTGCTAAGTAGTTCTTCTTACATTTCGTCATGCAGCAGATACGAACCTGCTTATGAAGACCAAGCGTATTCAATATATCAAGGCACTCCCACACCAGTTCAGATAGGATCGCAATGGTTTTAAAGCTTCGATGAGTTCCTTGGGATGTATTTTCGTTTGAAATGTGCTAGTATACTTGCAAATGTGCTCGGAGTATTTTGTCCTCGGGCAAAAACCCCCTGCGCCAGTACCTTCGTCAGTAAGAGACCCGTCTGTAAACCAGATTATCTTCGCCTGCATCTGGAAGTAGATGTGAAAAGGTGTTCATTCTAAGAGGACTTCTAATGATGTTGTTCTACACATGTTTATACCTCCATCAATTGACTACTTTATTTCACTGATTTTCTTTAACATTTGTATTAATTTTAATAGAATAAATCTCCAATACATAGAAAATATCCATCAATTGGTTTTCTCAACTGAAGTCATTTGCCTGGATTAATTTTTAAATTGTACACTACGCTTTACAGCCAACTGCAATGAAATCGTTCGCTTCACTCTTGGACAAGATTTTGCGTACAAGTCAGTCCGATAAATTGCAGATGGCAACAACACAGCAGCTGCCATAAATCGTTTAATTTGATAAGCATCTTGTACGAGTTCTTTTTTTGCGTTTCTGCAACAATGCATTTCCGAATACGAATACAGTTCATATATAAATGTGCTCTTTGCAACGACGATGACGACGAAGCAAAATTTCACAAAATATGTGCATATCTCGAAAGGCCAAAGACAAGGCGGGAGGAGGGATAGAAGAATTGCAAAGACATGAAATAGAAATGAATCAAAAACAAAAAGAATGAAACAAAAAAAATGGAGCAAAAATTGAAAAATATCTGCTGCTGTGCAATCGATGGGAAAATGGCAAAAGTATTGGAATTCGTAAAAACGAGAAGATACGCTTTTTTCCCTCTTGTTCCTTTCGTTGTGAACTTTTTCTTCAGCCAGACTGGCAGTGAGTTTGGCAGTGAACAAAAGCACATTAAAATGAAATAAGGAGCAACACTCGGTGATTTATGGCAACGCTAATATTATGCAGCAATCTTCGTAAATGGACAATAATTCAGTGTGGAACAAGTTTAAACTTTGCATTGAGCTATCTGTATTGTTGGAGGTGAAGGAACCTAATGGGATTGTTGGGGAAAAACATTTGGTTTAAAATGCAAGGCGGACAGACCAGATGCAATTTTTCTTAATTAGCCCGGTTTGTGACACCACTTGACCGTAATAAAGTGGCTCTCAGAACTCAGAATATGATCATAAAATACTTGTACACCATTTCAATGCAGACGAAAACTGTTTTGGTAGAATTGTATACAAGGGAGTTCGTTGGCATCTCCATGTGTGTGTGTGTGTGCGTGTGAGTGTGTGGGTAGAAAATTTGCACACTGCACTCGTATTTAATACTTTCATGAAATAGTACTCCGGGGTAAAATGTAGAAAAGTGCATATTTTTTTTATTGTCGATTTTACGTAAATGTACTAACACACAGACACACACACGTTTACACTTACACTTCCACTCAAACACATTTCGTTTTACTACTGAACTACCCACATGCACCACATAAGCTACTGCTACTATTTTCCAGCAGGCAACTCAAAACTAACGGACAGACATTTTATAACAACAACAACAACAACAAGAAGAAGAGAAGGAGTAAAACATAAAATATAATGAAAATAGCGGCCACATTGTTTTTTTTGTTTGTAAATTTTTGTCCTAATACTACTACGACATTTTCATGCACTTGGCATCGCATTATGAGCCATTGCATATGCCAGTGTGGTAGTTATGGCACATAAATAGTATTAATACACACACACTAATACATACACATGGAAGAGTCTTGTGCCCTGCCATTGGCATCAAACGAAAGTTGGTGTTGGTGTTGGCTTGTGCTTTGTGCACAGAAATGGCAGCTCTGGAAGCACATTATTTCCTGTTTTGCTCGTTTCGGCAATTGACACGTGGGAAAGAAAGGAAATTAAATACCATTTGTTTGTGTTGGTTTTGAAATTGTTTTGTTTAAAGCGGTGCATGCCTTCGTTGTTGTTGTAATTGTTGTTTAGTTTTCGGAAAGTACGTTTGATTAACTTTTTACTGGGAGTGCTGGCCTTTAAAGTGAAATCTCAATGAAAGTTTTCTAATTTGCAATGGAAAGAAATAGGAGCTGCCTGGTTCGGTGGTGAAAGGCATACTTATATTTCTTTAATTTGTGTGTGGGTTTGATTAAAAACGAGCCAACAGTAAAATACCAACAAATGCATTTAGATTGAGGTAGTGCTTCAAGTTCTGTACTGAAACGGTAAAACTTGAACTGGAAACTATTTTCGCAACATTATCAAGTCAATGTACAAATGTTGTACTATGTAGGGCTATACAAATTTTGAGGGCGCTGCAGTGGCTGGATCGTAAATTTTCACAGTCAGCCCTCTGCACGTTCATCACCCAACATCAAATTCAAAACGTCATTAAAATCGATCGGGTATTTCTTGAGTTATAACGCAACAAACACCCATACATACTCTCGAATACTTTTATATAATAGTAAAGATGGACAAATGATAATGGAGACACACCACCCTAGACACACCACTGTCCTCTTGAATAAATGCACTTAAGTAATTACAAAAATTGCAATCCTTTGCTGAAATAATTTTCATATTTTTGCTATCACCTGAAACCAAAATGCAATTAGTAGCCACGAAATGGAATTAGGTACGCTAGAAAGTTTCTCAAGCGAAATTATGTTGAAAATAGATTAACACAAATACCGAAAATCGTGTAATTTCTCATAACGACGAAAAACTTTTCGGCGAATTCAGCGCAAATATTTAATATGCAAAAGTGCAACCAGAACTTACAACACCTTGCAACAGTGTTGCTGTTGATGCAAATTGCAGTCATAACTTATGCATTGCGTTTGGCTTTAATGCCAACTAATGAGCCTACATTAACACCTGCTCAGACCACCCGTGTTTTCTAACCAACCTCCCCACCCGCCCACATCTCCTATGAATTAAGCATTTCTATGCGCATAAAATCCGCTGCTCCCCTAACCCTTGCGACTGTAATTTTGCATTGAGTTGTGGTCTCAAACGAGGGGGTTAAACCGATGAGAACGATTTTTTGAGGGCGGGGGTAGGAGGTGATTGCATTTGTCACGTAATTCATTAAAACGCTACACAATTGCTGTAATCATCATCAGCAGTACAATTGTGTAGCTTTGAGAAGGCTCAAAAGAGTGGGAGGCAGGAGTGCAAGGTGTTGAATGTATTTATTGATGAATTGATAGAAGTTCAAATAGATAAGTGAAAGCACTGCGGGGGTTAGAGAAAGAAGACAGGCGTTGCGGGGCGAAGTGTATTCATGGACATTTCATTTCCCATTCATATGAACGTAAAGAGATTTAAAGCCAGCGATGAAATAGTTTCCACAAATCGATTTAAAGCAATTTTAAGTGTATTTTTTGAAGTAGAAAATTATTACCTGCAAAGTGACCCCTGCTATCATTGCTTGCGTGGCCATTTTCGCATTCGCACAATTTCATGTAATTAATTTTAATGGAAATCTTTTAAGCTTGTTAATTCAACCAGGTCCATGCGGAAAACATGTTGAAAGCGAATATCATCAATACCATCATTACAGGTAATAATTGAAAAATTTTCATAAAGCCACAAGTGAGTAGGGAGTAAAATTGCCAAGCCTGGATGGCTGGCTTGCTTCGCACAAAGGCGTTTACAATTATGTGGTATTAATTTGCTACTTAACAAGGAAATTAACACGTTGTACGTATATTTTCCACCCATTTGAGGTATTGATATGTCATTTGGCTTGTTGGAAATTACAGTGAAAAGAAGCTCTTGATTTTAACTCCAGTTGACATTCTTTGTATTTGCCCATAGACTTAAAATGACAAGAACTAAAGTCGTAAAAACTTTGTGGAAATGCTCACGTTTCCTTTGTCTTTTTGTATGTCAAAGTATAGAATATCATATCAACAATGTATACCAAATGAATTACTAAAGCATATTTCTGAAACTGAAAGTCATGCAATCGCTGCCAGTGAAGTAACACCCGAAAAGTATGCAACATTTTATGTTTCTTCATATGCACAATTCCCTTTTCCGGCGTACATGTTTTCATTACATTAATTTTAAATGCATTTTGCAGAGAACGAAAATGTACCGAGGCCATTCCTGCGAAAACCACTGCCAAAGTAATAAGATGCCGGCATGCTTCACTTAACTTTGCTACACTTTACTGTAAATCAACAAACAACAAAAAAAAAAAAATAAAACTTATTCCATTAGGGATTTTTTTTAGCAAAATGAAATTAAAATTTTAAAAACTAAAATGTCATAAAAGTTTCTAGCGGTGGGGTGTTGCGGGCTCTTCGGGTGGATAGATACTCCCGAAGTGATACTAAGATGCTCTGCATATGCTTTGAATCACTGAAGGAGAAATATCTTACAGTGGTAGCGGCGAGCTGGTGGCCCTGGTGTGTATGTGTGTGTGTGTTAAACATCATATTTTATAGCCCTGAACTTTCGCCGTGTCTTAGCGTATAAAATGACTTTCATTTCGCATGCAAAATGTCTCTGAGAAACTTTATGACTTTGACGCAAGTTGTTCTTTCTTATTTCTTTGCCATCTACCATCTCTTTTTTTATATAATTTTTTTTGTTGGTTTTTTCAGAAACGCTTTCAACTTGAACGTGTAAATTCGATGTAATCGCTTGGTTTTAATTTGACTCAAGAGAGATTTAACCTTAAAAATAAAATATGTAAATTCAGTGAACTGACTCAGTTATGACAGGGTCAGCAAATTTTTGATGCAGCAAAACTTATGACTTTTGCAGATAGGATATTTAGGGAACTTGATAATGTCAAGGTTTTATTGAGTTTTTATTCGACCTCTTAACCCATAAAGGATGAGTCATAGTTTCTTCAGCCGAAATAACACGGAGGGAAATGTTTGCTTAAATCATGCGTTATAGGAATAAATTATGCAAAAATTAATCATGCCATTGATGCATTAATTAGTAGTCATAGTCATGAATTCTTAGTCACAAACTAAATTAATCATAAACTATGATTAATATTTCATAATTTTATGATTAGGTGAGTATAACTGATTCGGCTACCCTGACATTATTGTACAAGCTTCAAATGTGTTGTATACATTTCTCTTCGTGTGATTACGTTGTGGTCAAATTCAAGGCGAAAGTCCTTATTAAAAGTTTGAATCTAAGTTTTATTTTTTGAATTCGTGGTAACACATGTTGATAGGCGATGAAATATGCATTAGCGACTACGTAGCCGGAATAGAAAACAACTACCACCATGCCACATTCACTTCCTGTGTTTCCTGCATTCCGTATTTTAAATCTTTTTTTAAATTCCATATACACTTGTGGCAGTTACTTAGGGCAGTAAATCTTTGTCATAAATATCACCTAAGGTAATATAATTTGACATAATGTCAAATATTCATTTCATCATAGCATTTCAGCGTTTCTTCTTCTATAAATTCGCTGGAATTCCACTTTTTTCGTAGTCACCACTCGTTCGTATTTGCTGCATCTCTTTTGATGATGAATGATGTTTCTTGGCTACAAAAAAAAAAAAAGACAACAACAACAACAACCACATCACAAATACATGAGAATAAAAAATTTGTGAAAAAATATCACATTTTTCCATGACATCATAACTTATGCGATGATAAATTACATTACTACATGATTTACCCCCATCACTACCGGAAAAACAACCATTACCACCTCTCATGTACCTACTAAGCAAGTTGAACAAAAAAGTAATGTAGCAATATTGTGTGTCCCCACACACACACACACACATACGCACACGAAAAACCCTCAAAAAATTCCCACATATATTCATGGCACAAGTGATATGAAGCGTATCTAGAGAGACCGGTTGCAGTTGCGCACTTTTTGCCTTTGCTCTTAGACTGTGAAACTCATCACCACATTCGCAGTCGCTGCAGTTGTTGCTGCTGTGGCTGTTGCTGGTTGCTGGTTGCTACTGCTGTTGCTGTGATACTCGACTCGACTCGAGATAATTTCTTCTTAAGGGGTTTCCACTGTGGCACTGCCGTCGTCGTTGTCGTTGTCGTTGTCGTTGTCGTTGTCCTTGTCCAGTTGGTTGTTTTGTTGATTCGTGGTGACTTTCGTTCGTTTTATATTGCAGCGGTCGATGGTACTGGTGCTAGTGGTGGCAGTGTGAAGTATTCTAACAAGTTTTTCCTGTACTCCATCTAATGCCAACGGAAGCCAGCACATATGAGTCTTCTTCATATTTAAAGTAGGTTCGGTGGCACTCACTCATGTGTCTGGCCCGTTTTGGGGTGGTCTCCGAACTCGTGTTCTTGTTGAACTTTCTGCGGTGCTGTTTTTTTTTGTTGTCGGTTGGTGGTGTTGCAGTTGGTGTTGTTGTTTCGCATGTGCTTTAATTCACTTTGGAATGTAGGTCACACAAGTATCATTTGCTGGCATAATTATGTTGAAGTTCATTAAAATCAGAATGTTAGAAATTATAATGAAATTCCTCAAGTTGCCGCAGCGCAAAGTTCCTCTTATTTCTTTGCGCTTTTTTCTAATGTTTATTTTTATATTTTCTCCTACATTCTTAACATCATTGAAGGACAAAAGTGGCAGTTAGTTGTCTGGAACGAAGGACTTATTCATTTATAGCAAAGAATTTAGTCGTAAGTGGATTCAAAAAAAAGATTATGCAATTTGGGACAAATGAAAGGGATTGCCGTGTAGATTGGGACACGTTTTATATTTTGAGATAATAATTAGGGCATTTCAAATACTCAAGTGCTGTATCCTGGTGAGTGGATATTTTTGAAATTCATGAACATTTTGAGTATAGATTTTCCAACTATTATTTGAAAAAATTAATTTTTTTTAATTTAAATATTTCTGGTATTTGTCGTTGAACTCTATTGTAGGTAAGGTACAACCTTTATCATCCTTATCTCATCTAACTTCGTTGGATAGAAACTTTTTTTTAAATGTTTCTACAAAAAACCATCAAATTCAATTACTTGGCATCATCCCCCTGACAGTGTTGCCAGGGACGCCAATTTTGGTCTGTCGGTGGTGACAATTCAAAAGGGAATCGTAAAATTTTAACGTTTGCAATTTTCTTCACTAATTTTCCTGTTCGTTGGCGGCTTCTTTATGCTGCCAGAAATTGCTTCAAATATTGCTATTTTTTTCTTCTTTTATTTTTCTGGTATCATAAAATTCTCGCAGAGGAGGAGGAGGTGAAGTTTGCAGAATTTGAAGACTTTTTCATCAACAGTTGAGGAATTCGAGTGAGTTGAGGTGTTTGGATGTTGTTTTGACACTTGGCTGTTGAATTTAAATTAAATGAAAATGAAAATGTGCATATTAAAGTTATTAAATTAAATTGCACGTAATTTGAAACAATTGTTGCGTAATTTTTTTTTATTATTCCTTTTTCACATTAGTTAGTATTACATTTTCTTGTATTTTCCCACGAAAACACTTTGAGGTAATTAATTAGGTTTGTTTGCGTTGAGTTTGCGTTGCTTGTTTAATTAAATGCAATAAATTATTGCATGCTGGAAATATTTGAAATACTCCTACAGTGGGCGGGTTTGTGTATTTTTTGTTATACATACATTTTATACAATTAAACAATGAAAATTAAATTATTCGCAATAAAGGCATTCCATCCTTTGTGTTCTTTAGTGGAGTTCCTTGTAGGTTTGTTAAAATTTGTATAGAACCTGGTCAAATGGCTAATTAACCCACTGTCATTCACGCTTAGCAGTAAAATATATGTATTTCGCAACATTAAAAAGTTTTTGGAATTTAAATTAATTGATTAAAAGTTGTGGCGTGCTTGAAGGTGAATGCACAGAGGAATGCTGGTTTGTGTATCAAGGGGAAGGATGTTAGGGCAAAGGCAATAATCATTCAAATATTGAAAGAGAAGTAAACATTAACTTTGCCATAAAAATGTTAATTTCTATTAATTAGAAAAATAATTTATTCTCTTGGGAATGGATTTTGTTGACCTAGAAAATTTTGTTTGCATACTCTTAGGGAATAAAAACCAGAATTTGACCAAATTTTAAGTCGATAGTTGAATAAGTACATTGTTTAGTGGACCTGTCTGCTTATTGTATACCATATTAGCATGGTTCCGTGGTAATTATTAAACTACCGACTTAACATTTTAGCACTTTTATCGTCACCAAAAGTATGCAACAAATTTTTCCAGGTAAACAAAATCCGTTCACTACTAGTGTGATATCAAAACTTTCACTGCTTTGCAAGCAGCCTTGAAATGAAAATTGTTTAACTCATTACTTCATCGAATATAGAAAGTAATCTTATACCACTCTTGTAGTTTATCAGAGACTTGCTTGTAAGTATATTTTCTTTGAAAAAAATGCAATTACATTCACACAGAGCCTAATGATGCCCATGGAAGTGCCGAAATTTCTCATTCGCCACTATTTCTCGTTCACAAGATGAAATTGTATTAATGCCAAGCAAAAATATAAAAAAATAAAACAAATAAACCTGATCATACTTGGCCCTCAACTCCAGCCCAGCCTTCGCCCACGAATGTACATGTAAGCAATATCTTGCATCATTGATTCCTTGCCAAAGTGATTGATGGTTGGACGTGTTAATTAGGCTCACTCGTGTCAGTTTTTTTTCTCTTTAGTAGGCAAAGCTGCCACTTAATATGTTCTTTGTGAATATGTACCAAAAAAAAAAAAAAATGTTTGATTAGCTCATGGTACAAGAGAGCATTAATCAGACAGTTTATTTGATTACTTCTAAAAAAAAAAGTTCAGTGAAAGCATAAAAAAAATTAATTACAATTCTTTTGGCTATTAAATTAAAAAAGTTTAACTTTAAGGTAGCAACTTAAATGCTACCAAAACTAATCCCCAAAGTAAATAGTAGGAACCATCGCCAGGCATTTGGTACGAATGTCAACAATCGCCAATGCATATCGTGCATAAACAACAAACGAAACGAACGTACATATGAATGGACAGACAGACAGAAAAAAAACAACAACAAAACAAGGCAATAAAAAATGCTCTGAAATTGTATTGCTGCTGTTGTTGCCGTTGTGCCTTACAACAATAGCGGCCAGGGAATTTGCATACAAGCAATTGCCGCAGACGATGACTTTACAGCTTATTTTTATGTTTGCGCGTAGCATCGCAGTAGCACAAGAAGAAAATGTATGCGAAGTTGTTGTTGTGGTTTTTTTATATCATTGTTGTTGCTTATTTTCAAGGTACTCTATTCCCGTTGGTGCGGGCAGAGATGTTGTTGGAAATGAACAAAAATGTAAAAAAGTGCAATTTCAACTTAAAAAGTCCATTCAGTTGCTTGGCTAGTAGCTGCAGCAAACAGACATCGATGTTGTAGAAAAATTCTACTATCGCGACACAACAACCATTCATGGCATACCAGATTGTTGTTGTTGTAGTTGGTGTTGAGTTTGTTTGCAGTTCAGTGCGCTAATCTTGTAAAACCGCTGCAAGGATAACGAAAAGATCTCGTCGTAAGCAGACAGTTGCAGACGATGCACTTGGAGATTCATCGAAGTGGGTAAATAAATAAATATTATATTTTCTTAAGAAAAAAAATTTAATTTAAATTTAAAAAAATATTAATTAATTTAATAAAAAAACATTTTTGTAGAAATTTTTTTTTATTTAAGCAATTTTTTTCCGTGTAAATGCCTCCAAAAGTGTCTTTTGCCTTCGAATTGTAGAATTTGTTTGCCCCAAAAGTGAGCATAGCTACCTCAACAACTGTAACAACAACCAGAACAATCACAATAACAACAACAACGGCAATTGCATCCGTCTTCTTATAAGCAACATCGACGGCGAATTCCACATCGCTGCTTAGCTTATTTGGTGTGCTTCGTTGACGTTTCTATTGCACAACTTCCCGCCATTGCAGGCGTATGCTTGTGTGCAACTGTTGCTGTTCCACGCGCAAGAAGAAGCATTGCGGGGAGACATTGCCAAACGGGAGCCATACCAAACAGCAGCAGCAAAAAGAAAAAAAAAAGACAAATTACTTGTTGTTGCAATTGTTTTGCTTCTAGCACACATTTACTGCGACTGCATTATGAATATGATTCAATTGAGTTTTCAGTTTCAGTCAACATAATGCAGCCGACAACAGCAACACAACAGTCTATATTATGGTTATTGTGTGTGCCATTTGGAGCATTTGCTCTTTTGAATTTTCCGGTTCTTCTTGAACCAAATATGATGTCTTTTCTTTCCTTTGAGTTGGTTTATTTTTTTTACTTTTCCGGTTGTATTCGAATTTGACAGTGGAAAAGGAGTTTTGACATTTGTTTTATTGACAGTTGGGTTTTAAAAAAATTAGTATTGGAAAAGGTAAAAAATTTATGCCAAATTTCAATTGAAAAAAGGATAATAAAAACTAACATATCAAAGTGAAACTAAAACAGTTGCGCAATTGTCGGTGTAGCCAAGAATTGCTGATAGTCACTGTGGAGGGAAAATTTCATTTAATGCAGCAGTTCTCTGTTTTCATTTCGTCTCGTACCAATTTATGCACAGACCAATTGATGCACTACAATCCTCCTTGTACAAAATGATGAATTTTCAATTTCAATTCTTAATCTGAGCTAAGAACAGCCCAATCGGACCAGCGACCATCGATATTGGGTATTACTTTTGAAACAATAAACTATACGGCCGTATTGCACTCCCAACTATGAATTTATTAATAAAAAGCGCCAATATCATGTGACACTCTGACAACGGGGTGTGGAGATTAAAATTATCCGCTGAACCTTAAAAATGAAACAGATTTAAACAAAAAAAAAAAAGAAAATAAAATAAAATGAAAAGTAAATAAAACGATAAAATCACAGATGAAAAAAGCGTCCGGCAAAAGGAATGTAAAATGCGCAATATTTATATTTGCCTTGTCCCCACGATATGTTACGCATTTGCACAAAGTCCAACCAAATGCATACAAAAGAGTTAAAAAGCACAAATGCAACAACAACAACAGCAATCACAGGGACGTGGCTGAAATCCACCAAAGCAAATCCACAGTACAGAGAATGTCATCGCCCACACAAACACACACACAAACACAAATTGTGCACAGCATGTTGGAAAGTATCAGCATGTTGGATATCCTTTTGGCTTTTGCTATATTTGCATTAAATATTTACATACACACACACACACACACACACACACACACACACATACACACACTCACCCATACGCGGAGAAAGAGATTCTCATACAGACACTCACCACACTCAGGGACACTTGCAGTTTGTATGTGTTTGGGGAAGTGGGCAACTGTATGTGGCTGTAGTTGCGTATTTGTGTGTGTACTGTGTATGTATGCGTTTACTTGATAGCCACAACAAATACACAAACGTAAGTAAATCCGAAGACTTGACAGTTCGCATATAAATTTTACGCCATTTCGTATTTTATAAAAGCAGAAATTACATTTTAAAAATTTATGCTGCCTTCAACCGACCCTCGCCTCGCCTCGCTTCGCCTCTCGTCTCACTCACATCCGGGATTTGAACGTGCACAAGGACACTTTCAAAGGCATACGAACACTCACATAAGCATACAGCATCATCAGAAGCACCAGCTAAGAGCCCAAACGCATTTATGTGCTGGTCAGGACATGCTGATGACGGCCATGTCCGTCTATGGGTGCGGATACGCAACTCAATTGAAATTAAAACCTTGCTTAATTTTGGCTGAAAGTGTGCGGAAAGGAAGTGCCAAAGTGGGTTTGTGTGTGAGTGTGTGTGTGTTTTTTTTTTTCTTCTTAGAACATTTCTCAATATTAAGGCACACAAAGTACGAAAGGATGAATACGCAAATCGCATTGAATCAATTTTGCAATCAAATGAGATCCTGGTGAGTTCCTGGATGCCAGTATCCTTTCAATTTGTAATAAATGCATTTATTTTCCATGCCTATCACGCCTTCTTCTTAGTGTTGCAAACTTCAGACCAGTGTTAATATAAACATGGAGTATACAAATAAACAGTGAATTTCACAAAGTAGATTGTAGTAGATTGCCTGTATAACGTCAACTATTTTATTAAAGCACCTGTCAAAATATTGTCATTACTTTTCTTTCCAAACGTACTAATGATTTCCTTTGAATGAAATATATGCTGAGGCTTTACTCGTACTTCAATTTCAGCTTACCAGTTGGACCTGTTCGGTATTGAAAAAATTTCGCAAAATTTCATGCAGTTGCACATATGAATCCACTGCTAAAATAAGTATGTTATACGATTTTCAAAGAAACTTCTTTGAAATATTATATGAAGGATATAAAAGGATGACAGTTGTTAAAAACTTCGTTCGTTCGTTTAGGTAAATTTAGAAAAATAATTTATGGAAAATTGTCTATATCAAGGAAGAGCCTGAAATGAATTGCATATGAATTTAGCAAGTGTTTTTGAAAGACACTCTGCTCCCAACAGATTGCTATCAAAGAAAGGTCAATTTGTTTTACTGCAGGAACCATATTAAACGACTAAACTTATTCCTCAATCGTCCTTCCTCAACGTTTCCTTGTGTAGGCAAAGTTTCCCTGTAAATAATTCCTTTTGAGCATACCCACTCAGGTTCCTTTTCAATTTGCTGCCACCACAAAAGGTGTTAATTTAATTTCTTGACCTTTTCGTATACCCGAAACGCTCATTTATCAAAAGCGAGAAGACTACAAGCAAACAAACACCGTCAAAGGCACCAAGAGCAACACGGCATCATAATAAATGAAAATATCATTAATTAAATTATAGCCGTGTGCTGCCGACCATTTTGACAGTGGCACGAAAGCGAGCGTCTGTCTTTAATTTTGACAAATCAACAAGCGTCAAAAATTTTGCACCAGTAAGGAAAAAAATACAAACAAACACAAAATTGTACAAAATAAGGCGGGCGTGTGAGTCTGCTGGGTACGACCATAAATCTTTGCTTCCTATGTGTGCGTGTGTGTGTGGGTGTGTGTGTGCGTTGACAAAGACGAAGAAAAACATTCGTTGCGACTTGCATTTCTAAACAGGTTGCGGCACTCCCGCATCTGAACGCAAACGCCACCAACCGCTTTGCGTCTCGTGAGAGTCACATTTATGCGGCCGCTGCAGTTATGCTCGTACACTCACTCGGCACAGCCAGGCAGACACTGTCACAGACGTAATATTTTCACATGTCCCAGTCGCGTGGAGTAATGATGAGGAGTTAGACTCTTCGCCGCTGTTATGCTTTATCCCCACCGCATGTGTGTTGGTTAGTTCCTTTGTCTTGGTCGTTTGTGGTGCAATTCCTTAATGATGGTCTCTAAAGGGTCGTTCAACTTTTCGGTTCGACTGTGTAATTTGTGATAATTTGTGCGAAATTTTGTGGAAAATATTTGTGGTTTTTCATTGCGTGAAAGCCGCACATATTTATTTTTGATAATTATGCATTATTTTCGGTAACTGGAAACAGGTAGGTACTGATACCAATTTAAATCACAGCCATTACACACTATAATCAAGCGTAAAATAACCAGTTTTGTGTAAATTACATTTCAATTAATTAACCAATTCATTTCACTCACGCATTTGGCCATTGGGTGAATATTTGATAATTCAAAGGTACGTTTTTGTTGTTGTTTTCTAATTTTTTACTCTTGCCATCAATAATTAAGTTAATTAAAATAAAATATAAACTACATATATAGCTGCAACCCATTTAGTTATTACGCATTTTAATTACGAATTTTTGGGGATTTCCCATTTCATTGTGGATCATCAGTTGGTGTGAAATTCGAACCATTTGCAAAATGAGGAATTTTCGATATGACTTTATTAATTGTATGCACTAGCTGACACTATTTTCTTGCAGAAATTATTGAAATATTTTCAGTGAAATACTCTCCAGCAAATATGAATTCCTCAGCATTTAATATGCAAGAAGAAATGTATCCGAATTCATATCACCTAAAACAAGAAATTAAAATAACAAATAAAACTTTGATTATTCCAATACTGTGTGGGTGAGTGTGTGTGTGAGTGTGTGTGTGTAGCGGAATATGTCATCTAAATCTCCAGTGGATAGAAAATACAAAAGCTTTTGTGGTTATTTTAACTTTGCATAATATTTATGAAATCTATTCGAAATTGTTTCCAATAATAAACACACACACACACACACGCACTCACACAGCTAATTTCATTAGTTTATTTATGAAAATTTACCTACAGTAAATCTGTGTGTGTGTGTGGGAAAAATCAAACTTAATTTGTGGTTACATTTGATGGCAGAGTGCAGTGATTGAGACAATACTAAACAAATGAGCTAAAAATCACATGCAACAGCAGCAGCTTCATCGACAACGTTTCATCAACAACACTCTAAAAACAAATAACGTTTAATATTATACATATAAAATGTTGAGTACGAAAAATAGTTGAAGCATAAACTATGCAGGCAAATATTTTCATTTTAAAATTGTGGCAATTATTCAATAGAAAAAAAAACGCACGCACACACTCACCAATACAAAGAGAGGAAAACCCTCATGTAAATACAATAATGCTTCAAGGCTCTAATAAACTGAATGTAAACAATGTGGAAAGTATTTGTTGGTTTAGTCAATTAAAAATAATAGTTGACCGAACCACAATGAAAAAAAAAATGAAATTTCACAAAATTGCATTAACATTATTGCCCTGAGAGATTTCCTGGCCATTGTGGTTACCGCATTGCAGGCATATAGCAACAATAATACCATTTTCATGTTATCTAATTGCTTTACGAGAACCGGAAAACGCCACGTTGAATGTGAGAAAGCTTAAGAATGGAGTACCAACTGAAGTGTTATTGATAGAGCCAACATTTTTAGTGAACCTTCCCGTGTCTAAGGATTTTAAATACATTTTCACATACAAATTTTAAAAAATTATTCACCTTTGTTAAGTAAACTGTACACTATAGATCATTGGATAACCTCAATTCACATTACATGACATCATATCGAATTGTTGCACTTCACATTGTCCTTGTGTAAACTTACACTTTCCCATCATTACGATGAATACATGAAACAATTCACAACCTTCTGCCCCGCACCTCTAAGCCCATTCTAAGCCAATTGAGTCAAAATTAAATCAAATTAGATTAAATCATATCACGTGTTCTTCGCCTTTGATGAAATTACGCTCGGCGCTTTGGCTTCTCATCGTCGAAGCTTTCGAACTGTTGCTTCAGTTCGACACAAACAATGGAACCCAGCAGGGGAGTGCATAATTTGATTCACACTGTTAACGTTTCTAATTAAGGTGCCTGAGTGTTAACCGGAATTTGGGCGGCTACGAAGAGAACGAAGGCGAAAGCCCCAAACGTTCATTATTGTTATCTTAGCTGGAGCCACATGCCACCCACCATACAAATAATCAATGCCGGTGTCATATTGATAATAAGCCGTTGTCCTTTTGACATTTGCTGAGTGAATAAATGAAGTGCCTTGATTGGCATTTTGTGTGTGTGTGTGCGTGTGTGTGACATAATTATTACAATCATTTCAATTAAGTTCTTTTGTTGGCTATACTCCTTTACAACACTCATCCGCCCACAAAGTACAATTCAATAACAACAAAAAAAGAACCACAGAAATTCAACAACATCATTAATTCGAAATCAATCGCTGTTTCCCAGGAACTTGAATATTTTATCATCGTTGAACCGACAGCCTGTCGTTTTGTTCTATTTTTAATTTGACCTTTATTTCCCACAGAATCCCACATAAAATAAATCAGTTTACAGGCGATTTATGCGCTCGGGGAACTCATCGAATTATCATCAAGAAATGTTAAAAAAAAAACTCCACCAACTCAGTACATGAAAGTCTACTTTTAGGCGATACAAAAAATCAGTAAAAGTCAGTAAATGTCACAGAATTTCAGATATTAAATAATTTAACAAATTTCCAAGCATATTTTTTGGCGTTCCATCGTACACTTTAATCGACTATGCATTTCCCAAATTTATTTAATAAAACTAAAACCGAAAACATCTCACTGCTTTTACCATAAAATATTCACGCTGCATTGTCACTTGAGAGTGAATAAATTGTCGGCGACAATGCTCCTTTTTTGGTTAGGTTCGCTTTTTTTTTTCCTTTTTTCGTATTTATTTTTTTGGTGTGTTGCGACCCTATTCAAAATCGATTTTGCCCACAGTTTTGAACAGATACACGTATACATTTTGAAAATTGAGCACGACTGAGAGTTGAACTCTAGCTACTGCTGTGTCGGCTGCTGCTGTTGGTACAAAAACGTGGCTCGATTGTCGGTTGCAATTTTAGAATTTTAAAGTTTGACATTGTTTCGATTTTATGCACTTTTACGTTGTATTTAGGACGCATCGAGAGACATTTTGTGCACCGTCCAAAAAAAAAAAGAACTTTTAACGTAGCGAAATTCGATGGGGAAAATTTGCGCAATTGACAGGCAATATGTCATGGTCAAAGTAGCTACAGCGTATAGAGCATGGAGAATAGAATAATATTTACAGTTGGTAAAAGCAATTTGAGGGGGTGGCTTTGGTATTGTCGGTGGGGCTGTGTAGGTGTGATTTTTGTGTCAGTCGAGGAAAAAAATCCCAAAATGACTTTTGTTTGGAGAATTCACCATCAAGGCAGTGAGGGAATTTAACTGAACTCAAAGAAGGATATAAGACCATGAAGGAACATGTCCATACAGGCAACTATCATTGGCAGAGTCATTAAAATGCCAATTGAAAATTATTTATTGTGGTACAGCAAAATTTACTGAAATGTTTCTGCCCGGAAACATGCTATATCGATGGTTCGTCTCCAGCATGTATGTTCGGACCGCAGCAATGTCACACAAATTTCACTGACATCGTCCAGCTCACCTGCATTGCTCAGCACACATCACACAGCTCACAGGGCACAGGGTTTTCGGTAATTATTTAAATCCCCACAAATGTTGATGAGTGCCACACACAAAACATATATACACACACACACGCAAGTGCCATCAATCTAGGCTGTAAGCCTGTCATATGCTGGTTGCGGGCCTTGACACACTCTGCTGCTGTGTTCGGTGCGTGTGTGTGTTGGGGCCTTTCATTAGAGTAGACAAAATTTTGGTTTAAAATTAGGCGATATTGTCAGCAAATTCGTAATTTAATTTATATGCACACTGGCCATGGACAGGCTGCTGAATGCATCACTTGAAGTGTTGATTGTTGTAATGATGACAATGATGGCCAAGCAAAAGCGAAGAATAGAAATGATAATGGCAACAGAGGGCACTCCTATCTGTCAGGCATATTAAATGTTCAAGCAAATATTAACTCACAGACAGAACTAAGGTTTTGTCATCATCAAAATTCAAATCAATTCAGAAAATCAATCGTAATGAAATTACTTTCACATTAACTTGTCACCAATCGACTGTGATCATTGCCTATTGACAAGTCTGCCATGATTGACATGAATGGAAAAAAAAATAAGACAATCAATTGAGAAGTTCAATAACATCATGCAGCACGATCACATTGCCATCAGGCCATGTATCTGCATCTACGCAAAATGTAATTGAAAACCTAAACTCACACACTCTCATTGAAACACACACACACACGCTAACGCCACCTAATTGTTTCTTAATATGTAAAAATTGCGACAAATGTTACGCATAGACGCGTGTGATAAATTGCAATTGCTGCAGCACGTGGAAGGCACTCCTCTAACTCGCGGAATGCCTGCAAAAAAAAACAACTAAATCGCTTTTGTGCGTTGTAGTTGTAGTTGTTGTTGGTTGGTGCAGGCAACAATAAATTTTAATAAATTTGCGATCTCTCGCGCGTGTATCAAATTGCTGGCTGTTGCTGGTGCAGTTTGCTCGGCGTTTGCTGCGGCAAGTACTCGTTATCTCATGACTACTAAATCATAGACGATAAATCAATGCTGCGTGTTACACAGCGACGCGGGCGCCTTACACACACACACACACACACACACAGACTCCTTGGTTCGTCGTCATCGTTGTTTGTCTTTTTGACATCACAAACACAAAAACGGATTTTCAGCTCAAATGGAAAATTCACACACACACACACACACAAACACATTCGCACGCACTTGAATAGAAATTTATTATTAAAATTGCATTTTATTGCCAGCCATTAGCCGGCGCATGATATTCCCTTTTAATTAGCCATAATCGAAATTTATTGCGATTGCCACGTACGACCAGTCGCTCGGATCCTTAATGGACCGCAATTTATTGATTGGGAGTACATGTTCCGTTTGAAAGAATTGTTACATTTGAAACAAATATTGTAATTTTTTAATGGAAATCTAGGAAGGAAGGAAGGACAGTTGTTGACTCTTGCTTTCGAATTTATTCAAGTGAAGTGAGGGGATGAAGATTATTTGAACTCATTCCATTTTAGTTAATTGGAGTATATGGTTTCGAATGCATTTCCCTCCATTTAATTGTCAATCCTGGTAGGAAAGCCAAAAATCGGAGGAATGGAATATGAACTTCTTGAGTAATATTGTCGTCGTTCAGTGAAAAGTTACTTTGAAGTTAGATTCTTTCCTATGAACATACTCCTTTCCTATGACACATTAATGTTTGCCCTTACGGCACACCTGCATATGCAATTCAATAAGCAATTACGCTGACAAGTCAGATGTGACTACCCTTGACAGTGTGGAAAACCACCAGGCACTACAATATTTACAAACAAATTGCAAATTTCTATGACTTTAATGCCACTTGACATGCAATTTCGGTCTAAAACTACCACATTTGCCGAAAGCGAAAGTAAACAAAACGCCAGTCCGTAACTTGATTTATTTTTCAATTAAAAAGACACCCTTTTCGAGCGGGCAGACGACAAGGGCGAAAAGTGAGTCAAACCCGGGACACCTCAACAATTTGCACGCAAATCACGTGCAAAAATTTTAGCCGCAAAATTACAACCAACAACCAAATAGCACCAAAAACACTTAACCGCAAAGAAATTAATCAAAAGTGTCCATTAGCGGCGAGCCGTGTGGCGGTGGATGAGTGTTGTGAGTGTTGTGAGTGTTGTAAATGTAAGAACGCCGCTAAAAACTGCACCGAGCACAAATATCAAGCTCATACTTTTTCTCACTTTCAAGTACCGTGGAGGGGCAAAAAACATGAAAAGAGTGCGAAAAGTATACATTCCGGGTCAAGCCGAAGACGATATACCCTAAGAGTTGGATAGACATTTGTTAACAGTCTAAGGATTTCTCAGTGTAATCTTTAAAATTATTCAGAGTAAGAGTAAGATTTCAGAGTAAGATTTGCCTGATACTGGCATAGACCCACGAAAGTCAATCATCACAGGAAATATACCCTTTGCCAAAGGCCGTAGCGCATCATAACTTTATCTCGAGCACATTCACGTTTCATTTAAGCAAAACCAGCGTCAAAAAATTAAGTGGAAATGAATTGCCCACTTGAATTTCAATTGAAATGGCAAACCGCATCCACAACGAGAATATTTACTCGAGTGGAAATAAAGCTTAAAGCTGTAGCGGCGACGGCAGCGGCGACTACGGCAGTAGCAGCAAGGGCAAAGTATAGTACCGAAGGACGAGGAGAAAAAAATTAATTTTTACCAGAAACAAAAAGGAGCAAAAATAGGATCTAAACTCCAACGACGATGAGGACGACGAGGACAACAACAACAACAACAACAACAGCACCAACAACTGGGCAGTTAGGCGACTTTGAAAATTAAATCGCATTTGCGCTTCAACTGGCCTTTTGCGGTATAATGAAGGTAGTTGAACAGCAAAAATTGTGATTAAAACTGGGCAAAAGGATCACGATGATGATGAGGACTGTGACGGTGACGGTGATGGTCATGGTGGCTCTACAGCAGGGGAGCAGGGCCATGACTAATGGCAAATGAATGTGCGCGTGGGTTGTAATGTTTTGCTTGTTTGTTTGCGTCTGTGTGTGTGTGTGTGTGTGTGTGTGTGTGTTTCGGCTAAAAGAATTTCCGCATTTTGTGTGCACACAAAAAGGCTCAGTTATGAAAGGGTTGACTTGCATAAAATGCCAAGCTAATCCTTGACCTTTTATGTGGTGAATAATAAGGAATTCAGCCAATAATTTAATTGTATAGACTCGAGTGGTTGAAGCGGTTTTAATTATGGACTTTTGAGTGCTACTTTTTGTTCCTTTGAAGAACTCTTGCGCGCGCGTGTGTGTGTGTGTGTGTGTTGGCTGAGTATATTTCTAGCAGTATCCGCTTAAATACTTTAAATTTTATTTACACCCAAGATTGCAATCTTAATCAAAACACTTCAGTAATGAGTCAACTTGAGTCAACTGGAGTGGCCAGGTTCATTCAACTTTTTTTAACATATGACGAACTTCCTCCTTGCTAAGCTAAAAAACCATATTGTTGCTTTTCGCTTTTCATTTGTTTGACATGCAATTCGCGTGTAACACACTCATGGAAACGGAAAGTGAATTTTTTTTAGTCATTAAATTCAATAATGACGTTTACACAGTACAAAAAAGAAATATGGATGGAAGTTCCATCTGTCATGTATGTATATGAAAAAAAAGTTATGTTTCACTAAACTAAGGGGTGTGTTTGCGTTGCCCGGGCAGCTAAACACAAAAAACTACCATGCAGTAATAAATTTAAACACGCGAATTTCTTTCCTATTAGAGCTTGTAGGTTGTGGCAAATTGGACTTCTTTGTTAGTGCTGCCAATTGACTACTTATTCACCACCATTAAAATACATTTCTATGTTATGACTTATACTTTTCAATTTATTAAAAATCCCCCGGGTATGACAAATGGGAGGGGTGCAATATTTTGTATTCAAAAATATTGTCTGCAATTTCTTAGTATTTTGTCTAAAGAACTAGAGTCTAGACAAATGGCGAATGGGGAACAAAATTTTATTAGACAATGGAGTGGATATTGCTATAATGAAAAGACTTAAATTTAAGCACTGTTCCTTAACCCAAACATTATGGACAGAGGATACCGAAGAGGACACGAAAATTGTCTAAAGAAACAAATTACTTTTTGAGCAGGACTAGTATTATAAGGGATTTAAGAGGTCGGTGTAAGTTGGATTTGACTCTCAAAGTATTCTCTATTGGCTGGAGATATCCTACTCTTGATTTCCAGGCTAACATTACCAAAATAGACAAATTCTTTCCATATTTCGAAGATAGGTACTTAGTCGCTGATACAAACTACTTCGTCTTACCTTCGTTCACTACAAGAGAATTCCGAGCGACTCGTGTCTTGCGGTCGATGGCGGCGATATTTGAAAGGCTAATCCCACAAACCCGCCATTTATTCCTAAATCTTCTCAAAGAACTCCGCTGTCATATGCGGCCCAATAGTTGTTCAGCCAACAAATGGCTGCATGGCTACATGATCATTATCAAGTGGCGGACATTTCAAAAATGCTAAGTAAATCTTTACTAAAAACAAACGTAAATACAAAACAATCATTTGGCTACCATCTCCTATTCGACAAAAACAGTTCCATTTCCTCGTCCTCCTTCCATGTCACATTTCAACCCTTCTTCGCATTACCACTAAGATTTGACCATTTGATGACCTCAAAGCGACAGCTGTTATCGCACAAGCTGTCAAATTTGACACCGTCTGCCATTAATTTGTTGACAAATTTATTCAAAAGTCATTTCGAAAAAGCGATTGCAGCAGCAGCGCAAATTCGAACACGCGCTCGTTCACAACGAAGCATTGCTTTAACACCTGAACAAACACACGTGCCCTCACCAGGCTACTGAGGGGAAGAAGAGAGGACACACGCCAAACCAAAGTTCCTGTTGGCATCTGCATAAAACGATTGCACGAATCGATTTAAGGGAAATCGATTCCCGATGATTGCTCTGGCTGGCATGGCAAACTTAAAGTCTTAAGACGCACATCTTGTGCTGCGGCGACAAAACTCCTATAACATGGCACGCGAATGCAAGTGACTTGGAATCGAACACAGGTAAACGTCAGTGGGACAAACGTACATACGTATTATACAGACAGACAGACATTGACAATCGGTGGAACACCTTTTCTTGGTAAAACAGGAAAGTTGTTGAACAGAAAAAAAAATCAACAAATGATATCATCTCATTTGCTTTAAAGTGTGGTGGCTCATGCTGTCAATACGGTTGCGGACTGCTTTCAGCCGATATACGAAGTCATTTGACAGACAGATGGGCGGTTGGTTGGTCGGTCAGACAAAGGGACGGACGCTTGAGCGAACGGCAAAGGATTTTTGGTTCACTTTATCCGGTTGATGATGAAGTGGTTTTGAGTTGGTTTCAAAACGAAGAAGACAGAGAAAAACACCTGGCTTTGTTGAAACTTAAATTAAGTTGGTTCGGTGAATTTCTTGTTCCTGTTCGCAAATGTTGACATGTGTTTTGATTAAGAAGTTCATACATTCAAAAAAGCAAAAGGACAACCAACTGAAGTGTCCAATTAAAAGACGTTTGAGTGGAACTTATGAAGCGGACAAGTGTGTGAAGACACCTTGCAAGATATTTCAAAGCTTCATCTGCGCAGTTACGCTGCTGGTGGACGGTCGTGCACTCACTGTCGTATTACATAATAGGAACGTAAATTGTAATTTTTCCTTTTTTTTAATGCAGTAATCCCCGATACCCTGAAATGCCCTCAAAACCCAACTGCCTGCCCTACTCCTCTTAACAATTCCCTTGACACCTTGATATGGAAACACTTGCAGTCTACTTGAGCCGAGTACTCACCACGCTTCACCTTTCCACGTTTACTTTACTTAATAAAAATAAAAAAAAAATAAAAAAGACGAGTAATTTTCGACACCTTTTGCAGTGTGACTCATTGACATAATTTCGTGTTGGTTGTTCGCCTTTGTACAGTGTATATAATTCATGCTTAAGCACATTAATGACACACTTGGCTTAAACGCTCTTTACCAAAAAAAAATAATAATATGTAAAACGAAAAGGTAAAAGAAAAAAATCGAAAACGAAACGAAAACTCAAAAGGAGCGGATAAAAAGACCAAAACTGTTTAACGCAACAAAAAACGGTTCATATTTACCGCGCTCTTAAGCGTCATTATGCAAAATGTCAACAGCACTTTGTTGTTGTTACTTGGTTGGTTGTTGGTGTAGGGTAACAAGCGCCTTGGCTGCTGCTGCTGCTACTTTTTAATTTTAGCCGCGTCAAAGGCACATAACGTTTGACCACAGGAATTAACCTGACATAAAAGCACTTTTCGAGCAATTTTTTCGTTGTTGTTGCCCGTTTGAGCAAAGCAGTAGCAACAGAAACCATCAAGCAGGCATCTTTGTTGCTACTGCCCGCTGTTGTCTGTTGGTGTCTTTATGGTAAATGATCTTTGCACGTTGTGCTGATGCTGCTGCTGCTGCTGCTCATCGTGAAGCGCACGATGAGTGCCTCAATTTGGTATTTTTTTTCTGTTTGTATCTGCCTGGTTCATCTGAAATTCCCTGCTGTGCCGTGTGCGGTCTGGTCTTCACCGCCACCACCACCACCATTGCCACTACCAGCAGCAGAAGCAGCAGCACAGCCACGAACACGAGTAGCTTAGCCAGAAAGCCATCTGCGCGGCGATTAATGATAAATTAGGCCAGGTTTCATTTCGTCGTTGGTGCATTTTTTTCTGTTCAATTTTTTTTTCGTTTTTTCGTCTTTGGTGTAGTTTTTGTGATTCGTTCTCATATTTTTGTTGCTTCTTTGCTAGTTTCGAGGCCGGTAGTTGCTTTGAATTTGAATTTTTTTCCCTCTGACCAGTATGATTAAAAGTAAGACCAAAATATGGAAGTCTAGAGTCTTGCAGTTGACTCATCTCTTCTCTCATTTCTCATTTCACGTCCTATGTGTTTCCAGGCACCATCTGCGTAGCTCTACGACTGGTATTCCTCCAGTGCTCAGCGGTTATATCATTTGTTAATGTTCGCTCCTAAACGGTATTTTTTCTTGCCGTCTTTTTAGTTTTTTTTTTTGGTTGTTGGTTTCTCCTTGATTGTTTTTATGTCTTCATTAAAGGTTTTTATGCCTTCGACGCCTTCTGTCGATTTTTTTTTGTTCATGGTGGAGGATGGTGATAATTGTGCCTTCACTCAAAGTAATATGATTGTATTGTATTGAACATTAAAATAAATTTAAAAAAAGACTAATTTCAGTTAAGTTAGTAAAATCATATGAGTCCATGGAGTCATGCATTCAAAAGAAGTTTAAAAAATCATTTCCCACAACCTCTGAAAATTTCACACTGCAACCGATTGTTGTGGAGTTGGGGCCAATTTGTCTCGGAGCTCCTGCAATTTTTCTCCAACTCAATTGCAAATAAGTCCCTTCACACTCCTTCATACACGCCTATTAGCCAAATGAGGCTCGAAACTCTTGAAGGACCAACAACGTTTGTTTTTTTTTTTTTATTTAAAATTTTATTTTTCATCCATAACAAAGCCACTTTTGAAATGTGGAAAAAACTGCTTGGCGTTCAGCTTGATTGGCGAACAAAGCAAGAGGCAAGTGTGCCTGCTGCCGCCTGGGCTCGATGCCACGTTCGGTTCGGTTCGCTTCAGTTCGGTGCGGTTGGCTGCCACTTGGCCTGATAAGCAAATTGAAAGAAATTGAGTTATCATGCCACCATGCACCATGCCACGCCAACATCTACCACCGCCACCGGCGTATCTAAATTGACAGAGTAATAAAATCAATGAAATGGTATGATAAGCATTAAAAGAAAATTGTTCACATATTATTAGGTTGTGTTCAGTGGGGAGTTGCAGCCTAACTGCCAAAGGCTGGTTAGAGTGGAGAACGTGAACCCTCCTTGTCTCATTTGTTGATTAATTACTGGAAGGGCACTCGTTTGTTTTCGAATCGATCAAATTGATATGAGTTCGATACGAATTTCGAAAAATTTAATTAATTGAGTGTAAGTGCAAAGGGCAAGGGGTGCGGCAATTTGTTTCAAAAAGAATTTATAAAAAAAAATGTTTTTAAATATATTTTTTGTGAATATTTTCCAAGCGATTAGGATGGAAATGGATATGATTGAGGAGTATTACAAAACAGAAACAGATTAAAAGTTCTTGCTGAAAATATCACATACAAGCAGGAAAAGACCTTCAAGCATACAATAGAGTCCTTGGGAAAACTTTAGAACCAGAAAAAGCTAAAGTAATTCTCTGCTTCTTAGTTACTATCATTTTTTAATGGAAATATTAATTTTGTCCCTTCTCCTTATCCTTCATTTTAATTCCAATTCAGTTATTAATTTTCCTTCACTCAAAACCATTTCGAAGTCCATTTCCTTTTCCAACAAAAAACTTCAATCCACCAATTGTCGAATAAATTTTCATGTTAACAACATTGACAGCTGTCATTTGGCAGCCATAATCCTTAGAACATGTTAACAGCGAAGCATTCATAGCCTCGCCCTACCTTTGGCTACTTATCAGCGCTCAACTCAACTAATTCAAACAAAGTGACGATTGCCAATAAAATTCGAACTAAAAAATAGGGAAAAAAAGGAAATTGAAATTTTTGTAGAAACAGACCCACACACACACGCACACACATAGATAGGAACACATCACATGTCGTTATAAATCAACATGCCGCAAAACACCAATATAAATGCTTCTAATCCTGCCAAGACAGGCACACAGACAAACAGCCAGATAGCCACAGCAACAAGGACCAAGGCAGCTTGTCAGTGCTGACTGTTTGGCATGTGCGGCGGCAGTGTTTGGAGCGCAGTTCGCCATCCTGCTGCTTGTACATTTGCACCTTTCCGTTTTGTATTTGTTTTTTGGGTTATTTTTTTGTCTCATATCGTTCAGAGGTGTGTTTAGTGGGGAAGATTTGAGGGGGTGATACAAATATTGAAGCAGCCATACGATCGCCTGGGCCCGACTGACTGACATTTGTGGGCTCTTCTTCCTTGAACGTGCATGGACGCAGTTGTTGTCTTCCTGTCAATATGTCTTGTTATGCAAACATAAGTGGAAGGGATTTGGTTGAGCGTGTGTGTGCTCTCTGGTATGTGCGTGCTTTTTGATATCTAAGCTGATTTTATTGAAGGGGTTAAAGGACTAACAGGGGACTCTAGCCTGGGCGATAATTGACAGGAAGTACTGTACTAGCAAATTTTATATCAAAATCTTATAGTTGCTCTGACTGTAATGCATTTCGGACGACTAGACTAGCAGCTAATATTCGTTACTTCAATGAGTGTTTACTTCCTCAGAGTATATTGAAATTTTATGTACTCCCAAACAAACTTTTATTGTCTCAACTTTATTACTTTCACACCAGAAGTCATTCTTTAAAATTTAAATACTCAAAGGGCTTTAAACTTATGAGTGTTTACCTTAATCTGGCTGTAATCCAATTATAATTCCGAGTACCAAGTCAACATGTGTTGAAACTAGAATTACAAAACAACATTCTATTGTCATCCGAGACGTTCACAAAGCAAACGAAGAGTAAGTAAACGAAAAAAAAATGCACCAAACGAGAGTTCATTGAAAAACAAACACGTTGTGTTTTGAAACAAATATGATACCTTCATACAGTATTTTGACAAAAGGCTCATCCAAAGAAAAGAAGGAAAAAGGGTGCCATAAAACACTTTAGGTAAATTTAACACGAATACTAATCCGTATCCTAATTCCCGAGCGAAATAAAACAAAAGCATTTCTATGATGAGTTTATGGCTTTGTTTACTCAAGTGATGAAACGGCCCGGCCCACAAGAATGAAAGAAAGTACCTATGCGAATCACGAATGTTGTGAAGAATGGCTCACTGGGTTGCCTGTCGGCGCGAAAGGTCTTTGATTCTTCGTACTTAGGTTTTGTTGTAGTTGTTGTTGTTGTATATTTTTCGGAATGTTATCAATCTTATGCTTATTAGGTATAAGATTACAATTACTTGTGAGCGCATTAAGGATAAACACAACGCAGGATAGGCACACAAAGGGCATTAGGTGTCACTTCAAACTGAAGACGCTGTTGATAAGAATGCTCTCATCACAAAATAACAAAATAAAAGATTTGTTTATGTTAATTTCTAGTGGTGACGAAGAGGCGCTTTAAAGACGAAACCAACAAAAAGAAAAAAAGGAGCATTTCAAGTGTAAATAAAAAAAATCCTTTTATAGTTTCAGTTCCTTGAAAAATGATATATGAGCTGAGCGGCCTCCACACTTTAGTGTACACCGAACGATACAGCGAGAAGAAGAACAATTAAAGGCAAATACAAACAACAGGGGAAGGAGTCTGAAGGGAAGCGCCACTTGTGAGCACACTCATGTCTGCCTACTCGAAACAACAAGTCGGGTAACTCGAAAGAAAAGTTTTGATGGATAATAAAAGTTATTGTCACAAGAGGGGATAATAGCAACTGAAGTGGTCATTAGAGTGGTAAGAGCAGTAAACAACTCTGAATATTTCATCAACGAATAATGTATTTATGTATCGAGAATCTTTTAACTGAAATTTTCATTTTCTTATGTGCAAACATTCATTGGCATTTACCTGAACACCCAACCAGCCACACATGAACTCATTTATGCGCACAATTTGGAATCAATTTGGGTCATCATCGAAGTGTATCGCTTCGCATGTGTGTATGTTGCATCTTTATTTTTGTATTCTAGGGAGAGAAATGCGTATGCCTCATAAGTTTTCGTCTTCGTTTTCTTTTTTCGTCTCTCGCCATGCAATTCATTATGCTAAATTGTGTAAGGCACACGCACACACATCATCTTCATTAGCGACCACGCGCGCTGGGGCTAGAGGTATTTGTAGTCTGTGCAGCCATTCAGAATTAGAGCCAATAAATTGCAGTTAGCGTTTTTTTCAGCTAAAAATAAATTGCAAAAAAGAGAAATAAAATAAAAGAAGAAATTGAAATAGAAAATTCTAACAAATAGAAGGTCTGTGAGGAAAGTAAAGTTTGATTAAGGACGGTCAAAGGCGGCAGTTGTTTCCATTTACTTGATGGCAACTTTTCAACTTTTGTTGTAATTTATTAAAAGATGTCATTGTTGGTGTTCTGTGTTTATAAATTGCATGTTTGTTGTATTTAAAACAATAACATTTCCCTTGTCTCTCTGTTATTTTGCTCATACATTTGTGCTCTTTCCATGCAATCGAACATGTTAAAATATGCTTAACAGCACTGTTACATTAGCACACGAGAGAGCTGAGAGAGGATGTACCGCTACATTTACAGTTGTTTTTGAGAGTGTATCAATTTAGTTTCTACCGCACTTCGTAGATGGCGCTGGGCATAGTAGCCGATTAGCCCTTTAATTTGGAACAAACCCCAAAATGTAATCAGATAATTTTACAAAAGAATGTTTGAATCATTTATTGTAACATACATTCAATAACATGTTTAAGGAAAGTCTACAGTATTACACTGTGAATAATTCCATCAAATGATTTTTACTAGACATTAAAATAAAATAACCATGTATCGACGTTTTACTATAACATCCTTTACAAGCGTTTTTGACAAACAAATCCTTTATATTCTAAGGAAATATTTCCCAGAAATTACCCTTTTGCAATGTTTAATTAGTTGATTTATCTTTGGTTTAGTCACATGTTTGAGCGGTTAACTGGCAAGTAAATGCAAATTAAAAATCAAGTCTTTTTTTAAAGTTTTCTTTTTAAAAAATTTGTATTTGAAATGGTTTATATTCATAAATACATCACTTGATGACTATATTTTCTAAGTGAGAACACGACATACAGTGAGAAATGGAGGCAAGCAACATAACAGAACACTTAAATTCATTATCACTGCTGTTCAAGTCTTATCACTCTTAACATTACGGCGAATTTGAAATTGCTTGTATTGCAGCTAACATTACTGTTAAAATATGCTGTTACAGCGGCGAGCTGCTGTTATATTATCCATTTGAAATGTTGCACTGTGCCATGTTATCTCGCATGAATTTTCCATTTTCCCACTGAGCCAAGTTAAAATCATTTATGTCGTCAGCTACTTGTTTGCCGGTCTCTCGGTTAAAAGTTTGTATGATGCCCAAACCGAACCATCAACAACAACAAACACATGCTTGGAAATTATGTTGGAAGTGGGAAATGTGCTCGGGTTCGGATAAGTTCTTGGTTGTTTGGCTCGGATTCGTGTATTTGTTCGTTCGCTGTTGTTGGCGTCGTTCCTGGCGATGTCTTCTTGTGGTGTCTGGTCCGCCTTACATGTTCATTTGTGTGTTTGTTTGTCGGTTCGCTCCCATTCCTGGCATTCTGCTCTTTGCTCTGTTAATCGTTTGGCTCGTAGAGACACACATTTGTCGGCATATTACGAGGGAAGAAATTCAGTCAATTTTGACGCGCGCGTTAAGACGGTTCGCAAGTCACGGATAATTGCTGCTGGCCATTTCTTGTGGCATGTTAGTGGTTTTTTTCACTGTGTGGTATTGAGGTTGGTCTCCAAACAGTCTTTTGATTGACAGTTAAATTTGAAAATTTGCTAATTTGTGTTGGGTCGAAAAAGGCATTAAAAATAACAACAACAACAACAAAAACCACAAAAAGTTGGCCATTTTATTAACTTTGTTTCTAAAAAAAAAAATTTATAAAAATGTGCAAAGTGGTTTAAAAAAAATACATACTGAATAAAATTAATGTACATTAAAATTAATAAAAAAAAAAAATTAATATTTAAAAAAAATAATAATTTCCGATCAACTATCTAATTTAAAACTGTTTAATTATGGTTTGTGATCTGCATAATTTCTATGAATTGTAGTTCTTGTTTTCAAATTCTGAATTGGTGATGAAGGTATATAAAGTGATTAGCTGCGTTTAAGTAACGATTTCATATGAAATTACATTTCAAAAAACTTCGAAAAAATCAAAGGATTATGAAAACAACTCTCCCGGTTTCCAGGATTTCGTGCTTCCAAAACCCATTTTGACTAAATTGTAGGTATTCTCTTTTACGTTTTTATAGTAGGTACCTATTGTACATATTAAAATTTATTATTGAACTATATTAAACTTAAATTGATAAATTTATACATTTTATTAGTCTCGCATAATGAGACCAGCCTGACTAGATCACTTTGAGAAGAGATTTGTTTCCCTATGAGCTTTGGACAAACATCTAAGCAGTGTTCTGAATTGATTGATACTAAGTTTCTAAGTAACATTGAGTAATTCTTCAGCCACGTTTGAATGCTGTAATTATAACAACAACCGACGGCCAGTCAGTTGTAGTTTAACAGTCACTGCTTTAGTGAATCGTGTTAATGCTAAGAATTCTTCCTTGCATTATAATTGGTTTTGCATAAACAGGTGCTTGGATTAAGCGAACAACATTAAGGGCACTGGCGATGACTGTGTGGGGATGATCCCTTGTTATCGTAGACCTTTTTCAAAAATAATACATTGTTTTATGAATTCGAAAATAACATAGTTCAACGATCTCAGAGAAGTGGTGACGGGACAAGACTTTACTATGATGAGACAAAAGTGCTTTGTTGTTGTAAATCAATTTTTATTTAACGGTTTTAGTTTCTCCAACATTTTACCTGTTTTCTTAATTTTGTGATATTGAGTCACTTTCACAGACACGAAATCGTTTACTTCAGTTGCAGGGGCCCCACAGTTTAGTAGTTGTTCCGAGATGCAGGTGAAATATTTTATTGGTAAATTATACTCTCGTAAATTTGCCACTGACAAGGCATGTGAAAAAATTGTGTTGTTTTCCTCCCCTGGCTGAAGATCAACTCGACATCTCTCGATCGTAAGTCAGATGTTCTACTCACTGAGTTGCGGCCACCAAATTTCATATTACAATAATTTAATCAGATTCTCTATTTTCTTCAAATTTCTTTATTCATACTTTAATTTGCAATAATTACATACTTTTCAATTAGACCGGGTCTGATGATAATAAGACATATCCAACATCCAATCCATTTTTGTAGCCTCTCGCGAACATTTTCTGGACAAATCTATTAACTTTCTTCAATATCACTTCCTAATCAATGTTCGAATATGTTGGAGTAAACAGTCCCATATTACATAGGTTCACTGCTCATTTTCCTTCCACTAATTCAGTAGAATATGAAAATTGTCTTCTTCGAATAACAAAAATAAGAAAAGGATCTATTCGGATTTGTTAGGAGATTTGAGGAGATTTTCATGCGACTCCAAGTAAACATATCAAATATGACCATAAATTATATACTTGAACAAATACTTGTCATATGAATATGATTCCTGTTATTTATAGGTTTTAGAAATGATTTTGAAAATATGCGCCCATCAGACTATGAAAACACAAGGCAGTATTAAGATTTCATGTTTTGATTTTGGAATGAAATTGTGACCAAAAATGAAAATAAAATTAAAATTGTTTTCCGGTCTGGCTCAGCACATTTGAAAGTTATTTTCATTATGCCATAAAAATTAAAGAACAAGAAGGCCAAAAATACCAGAAAAAAAACCAAAATAACATCCATCAATCTGTCAGCTCAACTGTCAGCGGTTTAAGCACCCACAACAAAGTGGTTGAAAAGTGATTTTCAATAAAAATCGACAAAACCAACACAAAACCGCCAATAGAACAACAAAAAAACACAACAACAAATGAAAATGTAAATTTTTGGCGTTTTTTTTTTCTTCTTCAAATAAATGCATTTGGTGTATTTTCCACACGCTCATCTCAACGAGAGCTAAAACACAAAAGACACACAGACGATGCCGACGATGTCTACGAAGAAAAAGTGGAATAAGAAGAAGCACAGTACATCAACAAATCCAATAAAAAGCTAAAGAAGAAATAGACTAGAATCCAAATACGAAAAACGTGCGCCTGTCGTGCAGCCACGCTCTGCTCGCAATTCAAAGAAAAATCGTGTGAAAAAGTTTTGAATTTTCACAAAAAAAAAAGAATGTTGAGGGGAGGGGAGCTCCACATTTTTTCACAATTCGAATTGGCGGCTAGCAGGAAAAACAATTTGTCTTTGGGAAAATATAAACACAAATTGCTGGTGAGCTTGACTGCGAGTGTGCGTGCGTGTGTGTGCGAGTGCCCTCAACACCTTAGTGCGGAACTGTGAACTGTGTGGCATAGAAGCGAAGCGAATCGAGTTCGATTTGATTCTGTTCCTCTGTTCAGGGCTCCTAATGAAAATTCTAGGCAAAGTATCTGTCAGATACACGGAACTATAATTGAATATTGCGTCGCTATTAAGAGTGTGTGTTGATTGATTTTTATGCGCCCATCAATTTAGGAAAACGAAAAAAAATTGTACCAACAAAAATAAATACATTTTTTTAGGGGGGAGGGGAGAGAACTTTGTATGTGAAGAGATGTAAAAGAAGAAGTGGGTGAATTCGTTTTAAATACTTTTGACAGACATTCGTCGCTGTGTAGAATCCCTGCGATAGCAATTTGCTCTTAATATAAATTCCAATTTCGATGTTCGCCGGTCTCCCCACTGCCGACGATGATGATAATGGTGATGGCCGCCACCGCCGCTGTGATGTGAAAATCGCTTCGGATGTGCCATTAAATTAATAAAAATCAAACACTCAAGTGTTAAAGTTGAACAAGTTTGAGCAAACATCAATAAGGCCAAACGAATTCACTGTGCGGGGAAGAACAATAATTTTTCCCTCACGTCTCTTATCTGGTATGGGTGTATGCGTGTTTGTTTACTTCCAGCTGATAAATCACTTAACAGCTCAATTTTAACAATTCCCTTTCCTTTCGCTAAGGACTCTTCGAGTCGAGCTCCCCTCCCCTCCCCGTTCTCAATTGTCAGTTTGTCATGTGTGTATGTATGGAAAATGGATTAAAATTTTACTCCAATCTAGCACCGAACTTCGCTTTTCTTCATGCAGTTGGTTTTTTTTTTCATTAGTTCCTGTGGCTGTGAAGAGGAAGGCGGTTCGGTATGTAATTATTTTCCGTTGGCGGGTGGAAAATGTGTAAATCAAATTTGTTCTTCAACGCTCTTCCGCAGAAAGTGGAGGGGGTGGTTGGCTTGCTTGCTTTGGGGTTTCGATAGTTGTAATCTGCAGTGTGTGCTTCAGTGTGTGTGTGCGACTTTTGCCCCCTTTTAACTGTAATACAAATACAAACACAAGCACACTCATGCAAATAGATTCCATCCAGATTGTAGCAGTTTTACTCACACTGAAATTGATTGATTTTATTTGCTGATGAAATTACATATTTTCATGTATATTGTACAGATTCATTTACGATATTATATTTGTACATATCCACTCATGATTTGTGTTGGTGTGTGCAAATTTGTTCACTGCGGTTTCACTCATCACATCAATTCGCACCGATAAGTTTTCTCTCATCACATTTGCGGCTTTTCTGTGCTTTTGTGTGCATTTACTCTTCTGTGCTATTTTCCAATTGACTTTGGAATTGATTTTCCCCATAAGTGCGTATGTAATCTGTGAGTTTTCATTTGAAATTAAGTATATAAACTAGGATAATACTGGCGGATTATCGCTACGAATTTATGTTTGATGTTTGCAATTGGCTTCGAAATTAAATCAAAATTATATTGCCTTTATAAGAGTTGGCTGAAGAGAACTTTTTTTTGGCTTGTTTGACTTTTCTCTTAGTGTAAAACCAATTTCAATAACTCAGGACTTCATTCAAAATATATTTATACTCGTTTTAAAATGGATCGGGAAATGTAAATTATCGATAAATGTTTAAAAATTGTCAATGAATTGTCGATAAAATATCGATCAATTATTGAAACACATATGTATTTAAAAGGAATTTTTACACCTAGATTTCCAAATCAAAATTACAAAATCGATTAATTTTCGAAAAATTATCGATACAATATCGAAAAATTCTAGATAAAATATCGAAAAATTATCGATAAAACATCGAAAAATTATCGATAAAATATCGAAAAATTATCGATAAAATATAGAAAAATTATCGATAACATTATTGAAAAATGGTCGAAGAACATATCGTAATTGCATGTGCAGGGTACATTTGGATGTAAAGTTTGGAGTTACTTTAAAAAAATTACTTTGGTTCAATATTTTTTTGTACTTCTTTGGCTCAAACTTTACCTAATTCAACTGAGTTGCCCTTCTTTACAATGGGAAACTAAAGTAATAGAAGCACGTCTAAGGCTCACACAAACTTCCGCAAATGTTTATGTTCCATAGACCAATTTCGATTCGATCAGTGCAGACATTAAATTCATGAACATTTCCTTCCAAGAAAAACATCAAAAAGCGAATCAATTAAGTTCTACAAATAAATCAAATCAAATGAAATGAAATCAATGAAAATTGCATGAAAATTGATTGACAAGCCAATAGATAAGCAATAAAAACCTCAGAAATAGAAATGTACTCGTACAACCACTGAAGCATGGCATAGAACAGCACAGGGAAAAAACAACTGGAATATATAATCGAAGAAGAACATAATAAATTCAAATGCAAACAGGCTGCTCCATCAATAGCAACAAGACAAGAACAATAACAATTAACAAACCATCAAAAGTGGAAGCCAGCAACAAAAAAATAAATGAAAAAAAAATATTACAGCCGAGAGTAGTGAGAGCGAGAGTATCAATCGAAAAAGGCATAAATTTGTTTATATTTATTTCAATAGTATCTCGTTCATTGTTGTTGCTGTTGTTGTAATTGCTGGTGTATAGCACCCGAACTGAATTGAGTAAGTGGCATTGGCGCCGGTGCAACCTAATTTCATTTTTGTGAAACATTTCAATCAACATTTTCGTATTTTTTCCCTTCAATTTCCATATCTATTTTTTTACTTTGTTGCATGTTAATTGTTGTTTATTCAAATGTTTGCAACACACACACAGGCACAAGCTCTCATTTTGCAAGTGAAGTGGTAAAAGCGTGCCACATGCTGTCACTGCTGCCGTTTGCCAACAATTTCTTCCTAATTGCAATGCTTATATGTTGCTGGAGAATTGCTATGTGCGTACCCACTTTTTCGCAATTGGCACTGGCGCTGGGTTTTCATTTCACTTCACACTGCTTTCATACGCAATTGCATAGATTTGATTTGTCTGCCACTGCACTTTACTTAATTATTTCATTTGTTTATGCTCTTCTTCGATTCAGGATTTTGTTTATAAATTAATAAACATAAAATTTTATATGAGCCAGCGAGCGAGCGAGCGGCGAGCTTCGACTGTGGATTTCCAAACATTTAATAAAGTAGCCCATTGTATCGTTTGTTGCCGCCTGACTGCTGCTGCTACTGCTGTGGGCTATTGCTGTTGTTAATAATTGATTGTAATTGATTTGAATGGCCATTGTTGTTGCTGTGCTGACTCGTTTATGGAGTTATTTTTTTCTCTCTGTTTATACGCAATGTTCTTGCATATTTTATTGATTGTTAAACGCTTTTTATTTGCCAAATAATTTCATAAATTAATTGGAAATTGTTGAAAGACATTGCATAACTATTGGGAAACAACAGATTCCCATGATGCATATTAATAATGTTAATTTTATTAAAAGTATTTACACAGTTGCGGAATTAATCGCAGCAACTTATTGCATTGCAAATGGAATTACATGAATTGCATGTTTGTCTGTAAAAAACATTTTGAAACTAACGCCTTTATTATGTAATACAATTAATCACAATTACTTTCGTGTTACATAATTGGCCCAGGTAGAGGTGGAAAAAAAACTCCCCTTCAATGATAATATTTGTAAATATGGTAACTACATAGACCATTGAAGAAGAAATGTTGAGAGCTGAGAGTTTCCTAAGGTTCAAAAATATAATTATATAAAATTACCACATCAGAAATAAAAGCATACATTTGGGGGTTTGGCATATATAGTATGCCTCAGACGGACATAAACAGACTGAAAGACAGACAGATAGATCTGAATGTGGCTGAAGGTATTTGGGGTGCTGGAAAACCGAGCCTCTCCCCGGGTTAAGACAGAACAAATATCTACTTGCCAGTTAAAGCATCGAAAGGTTTGAAGCATGTATCGGGTTATGTAAAAAGTGACCTCATTTAATGGGTTTCATTTGACTAGCATATCTTCTCTAGAAGCAGACAACTTTAAATCCGAATCCCTTGAAGCTACTGAAAATCACATACTAAACTGAAAACGAAACTAAAACGAGAGGGAAAACTTCTCAAACTAATCGACAAGATAATTCTGCCATAAAACAAAATCTAATTAATCGCTTGACATCTATCGGGCATGTCCCAACACTAACGCTAAACACCACTTGAGCTGAAGTTGAGCTGAAGTGAAGTGAAGCGCTTGACAATGTACGAAAAATAACAAAAATAAACTGAAAGTAACAATAATGACAACATATGACGCCACAGATAAGCGCAACATAGCTACAGGGTTGCCAGAGTAAAGGAAAAGCTAAACAAATTTGAAATTGCATTTAAGTAAAAAAAATGGAAAGAAAAAATAGCATCAGCACAAAAAAGGAAAGCGAAAAAGGATAGTTTTGTAAATTATTTTCAACGCTCGTTTTGCAGTTTTTTCTTCTTTCTTTCTCTTTCGTTTGTTTATAAACTGTATTCTAAGCAAAGTGCTTGTAGCACATTTTCACTTGCATTTTGCTATACCCCGACTCAAACACAATGAAAATGGAAAAAAATATATAAAAATGAGCTTTAACAAAGCAATTGTGCTGTATGAGCTCTAAAACTTTGAACACACCACACGCCATTCTAGCAAGCAGCAGCCACCACCCACCCGCCAAAAAATTAAAATCGCTGCAAATCCTTTTCATGTCAACACAGATTATGCTGCGAGGAAAATGACAACATGTCGCACATGGAAAGCAGCTGTGGCAAAGCTCGAAAAGCGAATGCCAAGCTCAAAGAAAAACAACAAAATTTTGTATATGAAAAAACAAAGACCGAGCGGCAAAAGTCGTCGCTGCTTGTATGTGTTTCTGTGGATGTCCTAAGCTCTGCTTACGTTGGAGTAAATAAAAATAATAAAATTAGTTTTGCATTTTCTGCAAAATACACTCTCGCTTGGTGATTGTTCCTGCACCCTTGCTAGTTTGGGTCCTACTTTTTTTTGTTGTCTTTCGCTTTTATCAAATTTAATGAAAATACACAGACATTTTATTTTATTTACGAAAAACCGCTTTCAGTTGAGATTTCGCTGGAAGGCACATTAACATTTGCTGGAAATATGCTGCGGTTTTTGGTCTAGCTGGTGTGAATGGGGAACTAGCGCAAATTAAATGCACTAAAGTAAAGTTTCATTAAAAACATTCTAATGGACTGATGCAAAATTGAGCACAAAAGTGCCCTAATGCGTTCCCAAGTAAATGAAAGGGCCCGGCGTACATAGTTTCGTAATTCGATAATTAAGCGTTAATGTACTTAGTTGTTGTTGTGGTTTATTAGTCCCTCAAAGGTCTTTCAATTATAAATTTTAATTGTCCTCCACTCTTCTAAACTTTACATATCTTTCAATGAGAACCCTGGTCTACTCTTTACAGCTTGGTTACCACTGCACACAATTCGATAATCTTAAAAATTAGCTTCCACCAACACTCCAGCCTACAATTCGTGATCAGAAATTCTTCAGCTCTTGAATTTTTCAACGCACTCATTGTCACAACTTACAAATAGTTTCCGCTTCAAATTAATCCCTTTTCATGTTGCTTGTCATATAGATCTTCCTCAACAAACAAACAAACAAATTCAAACTTTTAAAGGTTTCCAAAAAAAAAAGAGCGAAAATCTCTTTAAGAAAATAAACTTCATGGCAGGAGTTCTTGTATTTGGCAAACCCCAATTGGGTTTTCCCCACTTCACACGAACTTATTCAAGTCAAAGTAAAGTAAAGTTATTTTTTGTTCGCTAGTCGCTAGTCCACAAAGTAATCAATATATTCGAAACTTTCCGGGAAATACCAAAAAAACTGAAAAAACCGAAGAAGAAGAAATTAAATTCTTTGAAATAAAAATATGACGGTGATGGCTGCTGCTGGGTTTGAGAATTGTTTTGCCAAGCATAAAATTAAGAGAGCAAAAAATAACAACAAAATTACAACAAAAAAAGGTAACAAAAAAAGGTACAAAAATAAAACAAAATAAAATAGAATTTGGAAATCCCCCAGTGAAACGAAGAAGAGAAAAGAAATGAAGAAAAAAATTATTTATCAAAAAAAAAAAAAAAACGCAAACGTAACAATTTTCCACCCCTGTCAGCAATTTGCTAGCATTTTAAATATTTTATATACCCAATCATTATAACAACATACATTTGGCAATATTTGTGTGTGTTTTTTGTTCGATATTTTGGCAGCCCTGTAAGCTGGGGGTCGCTCCACGTGTATTTGTGTGTGTGCTGAAAGCGCATTCAACTCCAAACGAACTCGATGACCCACAAGTGGTGTTTTTCCACAATTGGTATTGTATTTTTCGCATTTGTACATTTGTACATTCTCGTATTTGTATTGTACTTCATTCAGGGCCGTACGTAGGGCTTCTTCGCTTCGCTTAGCTTGACCATCATGTTTATTACAAACCGTGTGTATGGTTTGGTTTATGTTTGCTTTTATCGCTTTTATAGCTTCCCATATATCCCATAATATTGCAATTGTACGTGAGTTTCGGTGAGTGTGTGTGTGAGTGAAAAATGTTAGTTCGCCGAAGTTATTCCTTTCTTTATTCTGCTACTGAAAATTTTCATTACAAACAAAAGTTAATATTATTTTCCTCAACTGTCGAAAACGAAACCAACAAAAATACTCTTCACTTTTCCTTGTAATGTGCTTTCAGCAACTGTTACAAGTACTTTTGGTTTCCTCTTCGTATTTATTTCTTTGCTACTTACGCCCAGGGCTTTGTTGTTTATGTCAATGACAACCCTGACTTTGATTGAGAAAGAGGACAATGAAGCCGCAAGCAAGTGTTTCGTGTGGCGCGGGCAAAAACTTTCGTGCTCCTCTTTTGTGAAATATTAACGAAAATAATAGTTGCAGAAATTTCGCTTATTTTTATACCCTACACCGTATGAGGTACTTGGTACTACTGATAATACAACTTTGGTTGGAAATTTTCAACGCACACAAAATTATATATTGATCAGCATCATATACTGAGCTGATGTACAATTGTCATGTTCGTGTGACTGTCTTCCTGATTGGAGGTTTAGGTCACAGAAGAATTTGGATACAATTATGTCTGGAATTTCAAAGGTATGGCTTGGACTCTGGTAAACATAACCCATTGAAATTGTATGAAACTTAGTGAAAGGGCTTTTCTGAGATCTCTTATTTAGGAATGTTATGAAACCTGGTGAGAGGGGGTTTTTAAGCATTTAATAGTGAAATTTCAAAAATAAATACATTTGACGACCCAAATTTCAAATTCGGTACAAGTATTTGCTAAATTTACATTTTGCTCGATCAGTTCCATTTCGTTCCTGTTCCATTTTCAAGGTCCCAATGAGTAAAAAAGGCGACTTATAGGGTACTATGAGGTCGCTGATTTGTATGGTATAGGGTATATATAAGTCGCCTTTGACCGACTGAAACTCACTCACTTGTTTTTCTCTCATATGTTTCCCGTATTTTCTTTCAGAGGGGGTACAGCCTTGGTTGAACCTTTTTTATTTTATGATGACTCCTTTTATTTTTGTAAATGAACCATGCTTGAGAATTCGAGGTAATTGTGCTTTGCAAGGAGAATTCTTTGTGAATAAAACTTTCACATTTTTTTTAATCGAAAAATTTCAGTGACCCAGCGGAATCTTTCCTTCTGAAAAACAAATTGAAATTCCTGGGAAAAACTAAGTTGTAATTTTTAATTGCAATGAAGCGTGACAAACACCTGAAGGCAATCCATATACACTTCAGTTCATTGCGTTCCAAAAATTTCATTAAATTTACCCTTGCCATGCAGTATTTCCCAGACCCAAGTGTTCCTCTTCACTACCTTTCCGCCACTTAACGATAAAATTATTTAAATTAGCAGCACATGCAAACTCAAAAAAGGGAAAATTCCCGGGAAATCGGGTACGGAAAATGTGTTGCTGCAGGTGCGCAATTATTCGAATAGTCAGAATGCAAAGTTGGCATCTCCCACTACATAAGCTATACAAATATAGTTGAACAAAGAAAGCAAGGAAGTATGCAGCAAGCAACGAAGGAAGGAAGGAAGGAGCACGTGCTGCACACACTACAATGCTCCAATGCTGTTTATTAGCTGGAAATGAATTGCGTTTGGTTGTAGTTAGTTGCTTTGTGTGTGAGTACAATTTGCAATTGCATGTTTCGGAGTTGTACAAATTAACTCGGAGACTTATCAGTGAATGGGGAAGACTGATAAACCCAAGGAACAATGGGTGATTATTGTGCAATTGTTGTGCGAAGTATGAGGGCAGTTTGCATTTTGCCAATCACAAATGCATTTGGAATCTAACAGAAAATCTATTCATTCATTTAGACAAATTTTCAATTCAATAAAATGTCCTCCTCTCTTCCGATTTTCTCTTCCAGGCTTGTGATTTTTTTTCTTACCCAGCTGTAAAATAATAAATTAATTGTGCACCTTTAAAGGCAATTTGTCACTTGTTTAACACGTTATATTGGGGTTAAGCCCCTTCCACGCTGCAATCAAGTATTACATACACCCACACACACACACACACACACACACTCGGACAATGAGAAACAGTCGATTCGGCAGTCCGGAAGCGCCAAGTGCCACTTGCACACAATCATTCAAATGTCATTTTGGCTACAAATTGCTGTTTGACATGGCATGCCGCTAATCAAACATTCACTCTTACCATATCCCCTACGATGGCATTCAACCTTAATGCTCACATATCGCCTACCACACCGCACCATATACAACAAATCACACACATACACGTTCAATTGCTTAATTGCAGTTTTCGTTCTTGTGTTCAGTACGAATGTGTGGCACCAGTCCTCTAACCGATTCGACCACCTATGGTCAACGTAATGGCTCGAAACATCGCTCTCGTTCGCCTCGATATGCTTAAACGGTTCGGAGGTGGCCGGAATGGCGTTTTAAAAGTGTTTGGCTTTGAATCGTGAAAAATCAGGTGAAACAAAGGCTTACCAAACAATTTGAATAATAATGACTTTTGATTGTGTTTTGGTGTGCGGGGGAGCAGGTGTGACGGATGAGCTAGTGCAATTTGTGGGCTGGGCTTGGTTGGGCTTTAATTGGTTCAACCGGTAGATGGGAACTTGGTGGGTTTTAGGCTTTTTTAATAGTTTTTGGTGAATTTTTATTTTATCTGAAGGCGTGTCTAATACAAAACGTTCTAATTGACATTTCTCTTTCTTTTCAGATTAACTTCAATTTGCTCTATCGTTGAGTGGTGTGGCTTGATGAAACTTGTGTTTTGTATTTAAGTAAAAAAAAGTATTGACAAAAAATAAAATTCATTTTGGTCAGAGAATTTCGTAAGAAACTGATAGCAACATGTCGCATTGGCTGGGCTTCTTCCTGATATCATTTCTAGTTTTACAAGGTAAGATATTTGTACTTTAGTATTATTTAGTAGATTTCTAGCAGTTTTAATACTTCAATTAATAAAAAAAACAGCAATTGTATCATGCATAAGTTACACTGTGCAAGGCACTTATTCACTTACTGATTTTTATTATTGAAAAAAAGATCCAAACATTTTTGATATTAATGGAAAAATAATCGATAAAATATAATGAAAAATTATCGATGAAATATCAAAAAATCATCGAACAAAATATCGATAAAATATCGAAAAATTGTTTGAGAACGTATCGTACTCCAATGTGCAGGGTATTCAAGCTTAAGTTTTTTTTTTTTATTTAAAAAAAAATATTTTTAACTAATTTGGTTCTTTGAAAAATTCTCATGAATTTGATCGTAAAATAATGCACGAGTTTCGCATACATTAACCCCTGAATTGACTTGCAAAAAGTGTAAATGAATACCACTTCCCACCACTTGATTTCGCCCAATTCAACTGACTTGTGACTGTTTAAAAATGTAACCAGAATATTTTGTTTTTGTTGCCGAAATGTCAGCTGAAGCAGAGACAATCGTATTGAAATGAGAAAAACAGATGAAGTTACACAAAGTCAAAGGCCAACAACGGATATAAAATTTCCGCTTTGATCATTACGCAAGCCAAATTGCAACATTGAGTGAGAGTGCTGACTTAAGTGGTGTGCGTGTGGGTGCAAAGCTGAAATTACAAAAAAAAAACGGCAAAACAAACGCGCAACTGAATATGATCGTCGAGGTCGACTAGCGAAGGCTCTACTAGCAATTTTTTATTTCAGTGAACCATTTTTTAGGCAGTGAAATGTTGTATAAATTCTGATTAAAAGTGATAGTGAAAATGGTAAGTAAAGTAAAGTGAAGCCATGTGCCATGTGCTTTGATTTTATGCCCGGACGAACATTCATAAACAGTGACCACTTTGAGCAAATGTGTCTCCATTGAACGGGTTTAGTTGGTGTTTATAATCCCCATACGCAATCGTTTGTGGAATACAAAAGACGAAACGCAATGTTGCCAAACCAAATTGACGAAACTCGTCGCACACACACACACACACACATCAATTCGCTACTTTATCCTTTGTGAAGCAATTCATTTGCATAAATAATCTCTATTTTATGTATATTTTTACTGCTGCTCAAACTGGCCAACGGGATGGTATTAGCTGTCATCGCCAGCGACAGCAACTGAAATAACAAAAAGTGTAGTTGGAGCGCAAGTTGTGCAGTTGTGCCTTTGTAAATTGCAATATTCTGCACACCAAACCGCGCGCTTTGGGAGAGGCCAAGTGCAATTCGTTATTTGCACATTAAATTGCCAATTAAGCTCACATTACGCTTATTTGCGAAAACAACAATAATAATAAAAAAAAAAAAGAAATGCAAACCAAATGCGACGCAGTGGCAACACTGCAATTTATTTGGTGGCGCGCTTTTAAATAAAATTCAAATTCCCATTCAAATTGGTTGGCGCGCGAGCGTTTTGTTATTGGCGCTCGTTTCGCATTTCGGCTTCTGTTCAATTGAAGTTGGCGCTCTTTATTGGAAGCGTAAAGCAAATATATTCGTTGTTGTTGTATATTTATTGTATCACACAGACAAAAGTTTGTGAACTTTATTGAAATGTGTTCGGTTGTGGGCCACCGTGAAATAATTTCTTGCGCAATTGAAATAAATTGTATTGCCCTGGTACACTCGCTGCGTTTGTTTATACGCAGCATTTGTTTAATTAATAAAACTATTTAATGGCGAGCGTAGCACCATTTCAATTAGATTCGGTAATGTACTTTTTTAGAGGGGAATTTAATTGATACTGTGTCAAAGAAATGTGGGCAATCTCCAAGATAATTTCAGTTGCTGTTGATGTGGGGTGTTGAATTTACTATTTTCTCAATAGAAAATTTTATGTGAAGAGCTTATGGTGCTATCTTTTCGATTTAATAAACAAAATTTGATTTAAAAGTTTCAAGGGAGCCTGTGCCCAGTTGCTGGACATGTTTTCTTAGTGGTTCTGAACACGGAACATATCAGAACATAAACTGTCCAACAACAGGGTAGAGTCCATTACTTCTGTTTAATTAAATAACAAACCTTTTATTTTTAATTATTATCTGTTATTAATTGCATCCTAATTGAAAGTTCCTAGGTAAAAGTTGTAAATGTAATGGAAACTGAAATTTTAAAATTAAAACTAAGGAATTCGAACTGGATTTCTATTTCATTAGATGAATGGAAAAAATTTAATTTCTATTATCGCAAAAGCATCTCTGGCTGACCAGACCTGACTATACATCACGACGTTGGTATTTACAATCAATTTGTTCCAAATAAAAGTCCCCTTTCGTTTCTCTTTTAAATAAATTACTTCTTATCTTAAATATTTCGTAAGCTTTCAATCGATGAGTTCCCTTTCATGCCTAAGCATAACCCACACAGACAAAAAAAGCTGTTGCTTCAAAGACCCAAAACAAAAACGAAAGAATGGCAAAGAAAAAAAGAACTAAGTGAAACCCATAAATCGTTTAATTTGTTAAGCAGAGGAATACGGAAATTCCATAATCCCCCGAAATTATAATCAGCGGCTGCATGCTACAGAGTCAAGACGCTGTTGTTGTCGTTCGTCGTCATCGTTCGTACGGCGGTAATGTCTGCAACTCCTGCCGGGTTGCATGTGATTTCAATTGATTGTGTTGAAAGCGAGGAAAATTGTGCTCCGTATGCTAACAAGAGTGTGCATGTATGTGTGTGTGATTGTAAGAAAATAAAGATTTTTTTTTTCGGAGGGTATTTGGCAAAAGTGCAGGCAAGAAAATCCAGAAGAGAAGGAAAAAAAAACGAATTTCAATTCAATTGAATGGATTTATGTGCGCATGCAATTACGTAGAAGAAAGGCCAAAGGAAAATTTCACACCTCTTCGCTCAAAGAAATCGGGGGGTGGAGTGAGTGTAAATAAAAATCACCAAAAAGCTGCAATTGACATGCAATTATTCAAAATGAATGGGCGGGCTCAAGAAGGTGTTGTCGCTGTTGCCTTTGAATTGAATGAAATCGGTGAGGGCGTGTGTTCCGGCTACGCCCGCAGTGTTGCCAGACAAAAGGTTAAAGGGAAAACTGCAAGTGATTGCAATTTATTAGTTTCGTGTACGCAGGGGTAATGGACAGTTTTTAATGGTTTCGTGTTCTACCATTACTTCGGTTCCTTTTTCAATAATTTCCTTCTTTTCATTAGAGTTAATCATCGTTATTGTTGTTGTTTTTCTTTCCTTTTCTTCCATCACTTTGGCCCAATGTCAATAACTTTTTATCGCATTCTTATTATTTTAAATGTAAATTGCATTTTCTCGTTCTCCTCTCAACTTCTCACCTAACCATTTGCCCCTGCAGTGACTGTCTGCTGCCGCCTACCTTATTCAATTATGCCCTCTTTTATGTGTTGGTCGTTATTGCAATGGGAACTCGGGCTTGGAGCTTCTTATTCCCATAGTACACACACACAAACACACTGATAGCGGTGCTGATGCCGGTGTTAATGCGCTCAGCTCAGGGTGTTGATTTTAATCTTTGCAGATAAAGTAGTGGTAGGTAGTAGTCGCAGTAGTAGTTGCTACTTGCTACGAACTATAATGGCGCAGTTTCATTGCATTGCATCAGCTTAGTGTCCTGCACAAAAGGTTCAACGGTGGAAAAAACACACTCAGAGCCCGCTGGGTAATAATGAAAATTAATTGCTATTTGAAAATGCGTTCAAAGCGGTCGTGTTCTGCCTTTGTTCTAGTCGCCTTCTTTTAACTTAAAGTAAATATTTGCCTCTCTTAACATTACTTTTTCCCGCCCTTCAATTTTTTACTACTGTTTTGCAAATAGTTGTTATTTCGCTAGCAGCCCCAGCGGTACTTCATAGTCATTCAGCCTCAAGTCAGATAGAGAGAAAAAAATACTAACTTTGGACAAACACTACATTTTAAACAGATAAAAATCGCCTTTTGTCGGTGGTAAGATGGCTTCCTTTTTGCTTCTTTTCCCTATGAATGCTTGTCGGCTGACTGGATGCTTCCTTGAAGTACCTACTATTTTCGGTCTTTTGCTATTTTTGTAGTTCAAATACTGTACAAGAGTCAAGCCAACATTGTGTACGACATTTTTTTTAAGTTTTCTCTTTTCTTCTTCTTTTTCATTTATTTATTCTTTATTTTTTTTTGGATTTTTGTGTTGCTCTTGGCCCACAGGATGCTCTTTTATTTGGTTCGTATGTCCTGTCTTGTGCAGTGTATCTACATAGTTTCGACTATGAACAATTTTTGGAAGGCAACCAGAAGGGCAAGTGATGCTCTGCTGGGTCTCTCTGTCTTCGGTCGGTCGGTCGGTCTTTTTGAGAGAAACTAAACTTTTCACTTAAAATACCTTATGTCTGATGGCAGATTGTTGAATGTGTTTGTTGTTGTTGTATGTAGGAAGTTGTTGTTGTTGTATGTTTTATCTTCATTTTGTTGTAAGTTAATAGGTTTCTGTGGTGTCGAAAGCAGTCTCACTTCTCCCAACAAGACATGAACTTAATAAATTTTTTTATTTTTTTTTTGGGTAAGGAACTTTATTGCATGAAGAACTCTTGTACATCGAAAGAGTTTTAGTTTTTGTGTGAGAACTATTTTGGTTCGTTAGTGATTTGTATATATATACCAAAGTATTTTGTACAAAAAAAGAACGAGGCAGGGTCTTCGCCTTTCTAAACTTGAACTCATTTTTGAACTTTTCAATAAATTTTCGAATAATATTTGTGTGGCCGAAAACAATAAGCTCTTAAGTCGTCTTAGGAAGGCATCAAGTAAGACCTTTTACGGTATTCTACTCATGAATAGTCAACTTTTTTTTTTTGTCTTATACACTTAGAAAAAGAACATATTTATAACAACTTCATACAAAAATTTGTACAAAATATTTTTTTAGCTTTCGATAAATGTACGATAATTTTTCGATAATTTCTTTTCATAAAGAATCAAAAACTTTTTAATACATTTTTCCAGAAATTTAAATACATTTCTATAAATTTTGCAATAATTTGTTCGGATAAATAAAGTTGTGGCTCTAATAACGTGCTAAGTGACAATTTGTTCCAGAATCAGATTAAAGTAAGGGAGATAATACCTTCAGGTTGAGGCTGACCTCAGCTTCGGCCTTCCGAGCTCTACCTATAGAGCGTTACTGCATCTAAAAAATTTGTCCCTTAACACGTTATTGGAGCCACATCTTCCATTATTTTCAGTGTTTCCATTCTCATTGAAGTTTTTCCATTACTATGTTATGCCTGTTAATATCAATTGCATTCCACTTCCATACCTATTTCATTCCCATCTCTTCCCCAACCTACTTATTCTGGCTCTATAAGTAATAAATCGTTTTGTGTTTGAATAGTAACCCTTAAGAAGGTTACACTATTTAGATTCAAAGTTCAATGGTTGAAAAAATAGTTTCCATAAACTTCAACTACATTAACAACTCATCAACTGAGTGCGTGTGTATAGTATTTCTACAGAGCCATTGCAGAATTTTTAAAACATTTTTATAAAATTTTTCTTACAAATTTCTATCCTAACTAATAACTGTCGAAAAGTTAAGAACTAAACTTCGAGCAACAGCTATGTATTTTCTGCAAGCAGGCATGCATAAACTACCACACACACACACACACACACGAAACACACACTAAATAAGAAGAGGAAATTTTCAACAAAAAGAAATCTAGCCAAGTCAAGCAACAAATTGGCCCCGTACATTGCATACGCCAAGCCACACACACACACACACACACACACAAACAAACAAACAAACAACTTGGCAAAGGGAAAAAAAACAAACATCAGCAGAAAAGCATGCAACATGTTTTCTCATAGCTGCAACAGCATCCACAATAGCAACAACAACATGCACCAAACAACAACAATAGACTAAATGCATTCATATCCCCCTCCCCCCCCCCCCCCTCCGCTTTTCAGCCAACATCTTCTACGCCTGAAATTTGCAAAATTTGCGAAATTGGCGAAAGAAAGAATTTTTAAAGAATCCTCCAGTTTACCTAGCGAATAAAAAGTTTTTGCCTACCGCTGCCGGCAGTCGAAACGCGTCTAGTTTCCATGCGTTTTTTTGTTCCTTCTTTTCTTCACCGAGTGAATATTTCTTGCTTATTTTTTTTCTCACTCATGGCTTCCATGTTGCTCTTGCTCCTACTGTTGATGATGATGATGTTGTTGTTGATGCTGGCTGCTTCTGCCAGGCCAATAAATCAACAGAAATATGTTTTTCCTGTGGTGGGATTTTTTTCTCTCACAACCGCTACTTTTCTTTTTCGGCCACATTTCATCATTTTAGCAGCTCACTCATGTGCGCCATTAAATTTCTATGCTACATTTGAAATTTTTTACAAAATTTGCCGGCTTCCATTTTGGCCATTTGACTTGCGATATTAAAGCAACAACTTCATTGTGTGATTTCCCCCCCCTCTCAACTTTACAACTCACCCATAAAATGTACAAGTTGTTGGGCGATCTTTCCTTCGATTATTTATTCTTCTTGGCATTTTTCTGTTCTGATTTAAATTCCATTTTTCCTCACCTCCCCCCTCCCATTCAGACGCTTTCCTTCCTAACCGGCGCTAGTGTTTCTCTGCAACGCTTCGTTTGTTTGTATGATTTGCAGGATTGTTCCTGGGCAACACTGTGTTGCTTCTCTAGTTCCTCCACAGCGCACACATTATTTATTTGCGTAAAAAGTCATACCGGAATGCGGTTATTTCATTCGCAATGATAAATTTATTATGTGTTACCGTAGCTGCGGTTTAGCTTATAATGGGAAGCTAATAATTCTTTCATGTTCGCGGTGTGTTTGTGTTATTATGGTTGTTGTTGTTGCTAGTGCCGCTGGAAAAATAAATGAAAATACAAATGTTAAATTACACAAATTTTAGTGCAGAAATTGTTTGTATTTGTAGGATTCCAGCTAGGGCAGTGGGCGTTATGGTGCACATGAATCGCGAGGAAATATGAAATATGATGAGTCGCCCGTTTGGCTAGAAACATTGTATTTCTGCTGTGATCAGAATGTGAATGAATTTATCAAAATAAATCATTAGCATAATGGCAAAATAATTACGTGCTCGATGGCAATTCAAATAAATCAAAAATGTTGAAGTTGTCAAGGCATTTGGAAAAATCACAATTGATAGAGAAATTGGAAATCACTAAAAATGTCCATTAAAGGACAACAAATTGGCAGACATTTTTATTTTGATTATTTTGTGTTAGCAGCAATGTTTTATTTTTATTTTACACAATTTAATATTTTTCATAACAAATTTTCCATACAAAATGTCCACTGTGGATTACAAAATTCCATTTTAATATGAGAATTCGTTAATGAGTACAACATAAAGTTACCTTAAAGGCCAACAGCGAACAGTACTTAAGTACCGTTAAATTACTTTATTAACACCACATTTGCTGCAACAAAATCCACAACACAGAAAGGCACATAAAATCGTAATAATCTTGAAAAAAAAAACAAAAAATAATTAACATAAAATGAAACCACAATAAAAAGCAGTGAATGCCCATACCTTCTAGCGACAACAGCCAACATAGAATACAATGTCGTCCACAAAATACCACATACGGGCGGGGTAACTGCTCAACCATGTGTGAGTCATTTTGACCGTGCAGATATAAAAATCTACTTAAATTAAGAATTTTTCATTTCGTCGATCGCATAACTGAGCTGCGGCTGCTTGTGCTGCCACCTACAGACCTACTCTGGTTAAATGCGAACGAAAAAAAAGTTTCAATTTCAATAACAACAAAACCAACAGCAACAACAACAACAACAACAACCAGAGGAAGTAGTACGAGTTGCTGCTACCCGGTGCTGCACGGTCAAAACAAGCCGATACAAAAACACGACACACATTAACATTTTTACGATGCATTGCGCGCATATGCTATAAAGTAAATGCCATTATGCTCGGCAGGAATACAAAATAAATAAGAAGAAGAAGAAAGTATTTGCACCGTATGTCGCTTGGTGGACGGATCGAATGGACGCAAAGTGGCCCAGTCTTTACTCATGAAAGTATTTAAAGCACAACACACACACAGACCATTTATGCACCAAGGCTCATTATCAGTTCGTGAGTAAGCGACAATGCGAGCCGTTTTAGTGCGATTTTAATCCGAAAATTCACGCATAAAAGCCCAATCGATGGACGATGTACGGCGGGCAGTGAAAATGTCACCGACATTCAGCCATTGTCGCATTCGAATGTTTTTATATGAAAATACATAAAAGGAGGTGGGTCACGCATGTACGCTTGGCTGGCCGATTGGACAGACATTTTCGATTTGCGTAAACGCATAATGGCATCGTATCGATGGGATTCAGTATATATGTGTGTGTGTGTGTGTGTGTGAATTTTTCAATAAAATCCAACAATCAATAAAATCCAACAGCAGCAATAACAACATTTGCATAATTTTGAATAACATGCATGGAAATGTTAATTTAATTGAAACGATTTTTATGGCGATACATATACTCATATGAATGTCGTATATATGTTCGTTGCTGAACATTGTCGTGTGTTTATATAGTCAATCTTGTATAGGAACAAAATCGAAGGCTGACCGCACTTTGAATAGATTTTCTTCTTTTAATTGTCTCACCCTCTTTGCTGGTATCTCCCTTTGACTCTCGCTCTCTGTGATGATATACTCGTAACGAAATTGATAGTATCCGTTGAGAGCTTCCACAGTCACTCGTACTGTGCCTGACTGACATTAGAGCCCATTACTGTCATACTTGTTCAGTCCACTGTCCCAACCGAATGCCATTAAAGTGTCTGGACAAGCGCGAAACAGAAAATCCTTCGTCCGAGCCGCTGAAGTTTCATTTAACTGCATTTTTAGCACAGACATTTTGAAGTCACACCATCCCGCAGACCCGATGTAGCTATTTTACGAACCCCAACGAACGGATGACCATCCGCATTTACGCCCTACACAGTAATGAAAATTGCATGAAATTCGTACGGGAATTGTAATTCGGAATTTGATTGTGGCAGTCCAGCCACTGTGAGATCTCCTCCTTTACGGTGTTGTGGCTTGACCGCACTGTGCAATTTTTCTTGGTTTATGACTTAATTTTTAGTAGCTGTCAAATGTAGTCGACACTTTGGACAACACCACAAAATGAAGTTGCTCATACGCTGGTTGGCACATTCGCTGGGTGTATAAAAGCAAAGGAAGATATCACGTGACGTGTCCCATATGCAATTTCATTTCATTTCATTTTAATGCAATTTTTTTTTTAACTTTTTTAGTAGCAAACATTTTATTTCCGTTAGAAGTTATCTAAAAAAGGCACAATTCTTTCATGTTCCTTGCTAATCTCTATTCGTCTCTGTAGTTTTATTAATTATCCTTGTTATGCTTTCAAACGGAAGCAGCAGCAATGTTAACACTAATAATTGTAATTCCTAACAATCCTAAAACTCCACTTAATGGCACTTACTTAAGTAAGTATATGATGGAAACATAAATGTTTTGGTTGGGGTACGGTTAGGTTAATCTTGAAGACATAATCAAATGTTAAATTGGCCAATGATAATCTCCATCAATTGTGGTCTGTAAAGCGGCTCAGCCAAACTGTATGTGAGTGTTTTGCGCCCATTTACGCACATTGTTATGAACTGTCAAATCAAAACGTCGCTTTAGTGCACATATATGAACCGAAATGAAGTACATTAATTACAAAAGAGGCTGGAGATGGGGTGGCTTCGTGGTTAATATTAATGGCCAAGAATGTGTAGACTAATTTCAGCATTAAAGGAAGGATATTTTCGTATGAGTTGGTATTTAAGTGATTTAATAAAATTATAAGAGGGCTCCTTTGATGGTGGAACATTATTCAAAAACTGGGGGAGCCGTTGGAAAAGCACTCCTTTTAGAAGGCATATGGCTATTGCATTTCAAACTGGAGTTGATTATGAATCTTGAAACGATGTGTAGCGTCAAAATGGTCTTGTAAGTAGTCACACCAAAGACAGAATTATTTATCTGTGAGTTTATCAGTAGCAAGGACCACCCGAGCACCCGAATAAGCCAAATTAAAAATTCGTTCACCGATTCCTTTACGTATTTGGTCTAAACTAAAAAGCAAAAGCAGCCAGGGTCGCTGTTCCTGTCTCCCTATGTCTACTGGACAAAGCAATATTGTGCATAGCATCGTCATGTATTGCATCCTCTACACCACCACCACACGGCTACTAGTTCTACTATCATACCGTACCCTATTGTGTATCAATCTGGGCTATTATGCGCTTGTCCAATTATTGCGAAAATCTTATCCGACACCGGCACCACCTCCACCGAAACTCGACCATCATTTCATCAGTGCAATTTACAGAAATTGTTGGCTTCGTTCATGCTGATGCCATCGCTACGCACTACGGCAGCCAACAAGAGCAACACCGAATCTCAGCCAGTGCCCGAGTAAATTGCATTTTCACGGCAAGCTGCTGTTATTTTTTTCCCCTGGGAATTCCCAATTTCATTTGCGTTTCAATGGCATCAGCGTCTATGGCTTCCAACCGGACTGCTTCGGTGCAGAGAAGTGATGTGCCATGTTTTGTATATCGTAGGAGGATGGGCGCTCCTCACCATCTCTTCGATCATCATGTTGTTCTCCATTTGACTCCCCGACGACTAAGGGCGGTATGGTTTTTTTTTTGTTTTTCGTTAATATTGCCATCGCGTAAAATTATTTGCATTTCTGATACGACCCGACCCACACGACCGCGAGCTGTCGCTGCCACATCTCTTTACAGCGAGAGCAGCACGTAGTTGCGCGTGTGAAATTTTCCCTTGGGAATTTGGCGTGTTTTATTGCAAATATATATTTGCCCGGTATTGCTTTAATTTTTGCCAATCTTTTTGTATACACTTTCGTAATTTTGTCATCCTCTGTGGGGGCTGCGGCTTCAGGCGGATTCCGTTCGAAATTTCGCGGTAAAAGTTTTTAATTTCGCTTTTTATTCGTAGGTTTGTAGTTGCGTCCGTCGTGGCGTATATTTTATGGTAATTGAAAAACGTTTGAGTGTGACTTGAAGTGGGTCAAGGGTTAAAATCGAGAAGAGAGTTGCGGGTTAAGCATTTAAGCATTAAATAGAGATGCACACAAATTTAATTTGGCAACAGATTTAATTGAAGGACTACAAAGGAGATTGTAATGAGATAAATATCAAGAATATAATAGAGTGAATATTTGACAAGTAACTCATCACGTTTGGACCAAGCTCTCTTCCTTGGTTCTCAATTTATTGTCGATTCACGTTTAAGGGAAATAAATTTTAATACGAATTCCCTGAAATGCTTTTGCACAGCAGCGACCCCGTTCCATTCATAGTATTAATTACCCTCTTCAGCTTAACTAAAAGAAGTGTCAATTCCTGTGGACTTAAGAACCTTTTGACATCCGGCAGACACAATGGTAGCGCTTATGAGAATTAATTACTGTCATCAAATGTTATTAGTAGCAATTATACGAGTTGGCAGCGTCTGCTGAGGAAAACACACACACTTGCAGACGCTTCGAGTGAGTATAGTTTCAAGCCCAGCAACACTTTTCATTTGGGTCTGCCCCTAAACGAGAGCCAAGACTTAAAGCTGCCAAAAACGATGAAGATGAAGTAGAAATTGCTTGCAATTTTCCAAAGTAGCACCGAATATTTTCCAGTTGAATGTCTTTGAATAAAGAACCATTGACGATGGCGATGACGACGACGACGACGACGATGGGACAGAAAAAAAGCAAGACATCAACGCCGAACTCGAGACCGCCAGAGTCTCATAAATTAAAAGTAAATGCCGCACTGTCAACCGCAATCGAAAAAAACCAGAAGGAAAAAAAAAACGAAACCAAAAATGTTTCACCCCCAACGCTGTCACCATCAGTCACGCACGCCTACCAGGGATAGTGGTTTGCGAAAAAAAACCAAAAAAAAAGTGCAAAAAAGGAAGGGTAAAGATGAAAGCCTCGCCAAATGTCTCTCCTCACACATGGGGGCCCTGCGGAACTCCACCCCCGCGCTTTACCATCCACCAGCAGCCCATGATTTACGACTTTGGCTGCTTGAAGTAGGCAACTACAACCGAACGTACACCAGTCGCCACACAGTCGAAAAAGTGCAGAGAAGTTGTAGCAAACTCTGTTTTTTCGTCATCTTCAATATCATCAGCGGAAAATATCACCAACTCGAGTGTAACTCGAAGAGTAAAGAAAAAAAAAACAGAAAAAATATTGCATGGTGGAAACAAGATGGGCAGTTCCCGTCCCGTGGAGTCAACGCATTTATTTGCCTCAGATATTGCCTCTGCTTGACACTTTGCAGCCTTCTACTCGTCATACGCTTGTCAGTTCGCAGTTGTGCCGTTGCGATGTGGCCATTTGTTGAGCGTTTTGGTAAATTTTATACTCGCTTTCCGCTTGCCGTTCTGTTGATTCTTTACTTATGTATTTGGCGTTGTTTTCCATCTTGTTAGCATTGTGTCAGGCGTTTTTTGCACGCGCTTTCGTCAACAACTCCAGCATTTCTTTCCGTGCTTGCGCCTCTGCTTGACATGCTCTGTGACAGCGATGTCTGTCAGGCGTTGGTGTTAACGCTCAATTGCCGCGCTTGACGTTTCGTTTCTAGTTGGTGGCGGTATTTATGCACCGTTCATGTGGCACTTGATGCTCATTGCAAGTGAAATTTTTAATTGTTGCGCGATTTTCCAGTATTTGCACTTTTCTGCATTTTATCCATTCACAGGTTTAATTAAGGGAAACAGTTTTCAAGTGCAATTAGGTGGGAGGTCTGTGCGTTCAAAAAATACTGAAAATATGTAGGACACGGAGTTTGGCAATGAAAAGTGTCTCGGGTGAATTTAGTTCAAATAACAAAAAAACAAATTTAATTCAATCTCTTGTAGCCCAAAATAGCAGGAATGAGATTGAATTGCAAATAAAAAATACAATGTTTACTTTAAATTAAAAACTATGTTTACTAGTAGTAGGGGAAAATGGTGTATTACGGGACGATGGTAATTTAGGAGATCCTAATTTGTGGAAATTTTACTTCATTTTTAGAAAAACGATCATCTATCGAATTGCCACGCCCACCTTTTGGAAAAATTCAAAATCTGGCTTAAGTTCATTGGAGTCTTTTCCTCAGTTTCTCAATTGCTCCGATTCAAAAAAGAAAAACAACAACAAACGAATTCCTTCTAGCAATATGTCCCCCACCTCCCGCCCCCCTTTCACCACTCTTTTCCTGGGCAATTTGCAATCGATTTCGTTTCACTAATTACCAAAAACGAGGACTTCGTGCCTAATGCGCTCAAAAATGCCAGAACGCGAGCAATTAACACTTTCTGAAACTGCGGCAGAAACGTGCCACCAGTGCGCGCCTCATTAGACGCCTTATAACCTGATATACGGCAGCAAGAGCCCGGCCAGCCGCCATATAAAACGGCAAATCCAACCGAGAGCGTATGAAAAACCAATTAAAAACAAACGCGCGCGACCATGAGACTATTTCGCCAGGGACTTGAGCAAGGAAATGGCAAGGGAAAAATTAGCAAACGTTTTCAAATCGTTTTCAAATGTTTTGAGTTTTAGTACCGCTTGGCAATCACTGTCTCGTAAGTTTGGTTAATACACACACTCACCCACACCGGCATACACCCGCAAACACACAGTAAACTTTCATCAAGTGTTTTAGGCGCTGCATGGTCGCACTAAGTATTCGAGCAGCATCTTTTTTATTGCATCGACGTGTTGATTGAAGCAATTAGTGGCTCCAACTGGTGCTGCCGCGAAGCAATCGTCGCTTCGGTGTTGCCGCTGCTGGAGGTGTCGACGACGAGAAGTGCCAAATGCTGTTCGGTGTTTTGTGTTTTGTGCGGCTCTAAAAACAAAAATGACAACTTTAAAACACGCACATGAGTTGACGACGAGGAGAAAAAAAAATGTTTGTTGTCTAATTACTTAGCAGCTTTCAACATCTGACACTTGTCTTACTTACAGGCCGCTGTGTCTGCCTTCCTACCGTGGGCCGCGCTCGCCACTCTGCCCGTGTGTGGCTAACCAATTTGTTGTTGGCGTCATGTTTGCTCTTCGCTGTATTTTATCATCGGCGTAGTTCTTGTGTCTGACGTGCATATGCCTATAAAATTAATGTCGCACTTTTTCTTCTTCCAGCCGTTGATGTGTGGCGGCTGTGTCATGAAGGAGAGAGAGTGTATGTGTGTGCCCACCACAATCCATAAAAAAGACTCTCCCTTACTTGTAGTCATGCTCCATTCTAATTTTTTCCTTCCTTTGCTTCTTTGGTATTTCTTGTGTTTTAATAAACCACAGTGGTGGAGAGCTCGTAAAATTTGGTTTTAGTGCGTCTGCCTTGAACAAAAGAGTTCACTTTTTATGTAAGTTCTTTTTTAGAACAAAACCAAATTGATTTTTAGTGCATGGATAAAAATAGATTATGTCCGCATGCCATGCGGTTTGCTTTTGCGGTTACACTGAGCGGTGTGAGGCTCAGTTTGGTGGATTTTTGATTTGAGTGGTGCGATTAAGGCTTGGGTTATCACTTCACAGTCTAAGTAGTGGAAAATCTTAAAAATATTTGTAGGTATGCTTCTTAAGCTACTATATCGCCCCCTTATCGAACATAAAAAAATCAGCTGGAGTATATCAAGGTGAATAGGACATATATGTGAAATTTCAGCCCTCTAGGTTCACTGGGGGCTTCTAAAAGGTGAGGACAGACATCCAGTCAGAAATATAAATATATTCCCACAGTCATGCACATACACTACCCAACACTAAATACCGATTTCCCTTAAAAGCCTTTTCAAATTTGGGGGCGTGGCAGTGGAATGCACCGTTTTCAATCAATTTTCACAATCAGTCCTCGTTACACTCATCACTCAACACCAAACCAAAAATTTCAGCGAAATGCCTTGTAAATTGATAAGCTACCCACTGACTGCTTGGTTTTCCATAATTTCTCTCAGTGTACTTTGTTCATTGAACATTTTTTCATGTTAACTAAATTCATCTTCATTTAACGTGTGCAGCTTCCATTCAAAAGTAAAAGTAAAAATAAAATTAAAGCGTGACTACAAATAAAAGCAGCGCAACAAGAGGCAAATGACAAATTGATTGATGATATGCTATAAAATGTTTCGTTGGCTGTGTGTGTGTGAGAATGTAACGCATCATAAATTCCCAGAATTATGGCAAAATCTAAAGTTAAACTGCAAAAATACCAACAACAAAAAGGCAATTTCAAAACGTAATTAAAACCATCTGGTCTGCCCAACGAACTCACTCAAACCCACTAAGGCCATAACTTAAAAATGCAAAATCTAATACAATTACGGGGAGAACTTCAACTAAAACTAAAACCGAAATGACAACAAATTGCTACACTTGATTTGCAATTTATTGGAGTATTTCACCCAACCTTAGCCAAATGGACAAGTTTTTTATTAAAATGTCAAAGTTTTTGCAAGTTTGTATGTAAGTTTAAGCTTTCGTTGCGTTGCTTTGCGTTTCGTAGCAATTTCAATTTCAAACTATGCGAAATGGTTTTATTTTATCCCATCCGGGGAGGGGGGGAGGGGGATCTGGTTATGCGATCCCACCTCCCCGCATCTTTCGATATTGCCAAACTGACTTCGATGATTTTCCTCCTTGGTATCATTGGTAATTGAAGAATATTTTTTCTTTGGCGCTTAAAAACTTTGGGTAGCAAAGACTTCTTTTTGCAACAAAAAAAAAACCCAAAAAAAAGTAATACAAAAACAACAACAACAGGACAACATCTGTAGATGGCAAGGCAATAGGTAGAAACTTTTTTCGTTTTGGCATTTTTTTTTCTATTTTCCTGCTGCTTTTTTTCCTGCACATCTCTGTTAAAATATTTTTTCATCACAGCTGGAAATCCCTTTTACGACTTGCTTTATATGCAATGAAATACTCATCCTCTTTTGTACTCTCTCCAAGCACACGTTAACTGCCTTTCTCCGCCGCACCCTTACCGCTGGGCGTGTGCTCTCGTCAACACAATCCGCCAAAGTTTATCCCGAAATTGGGAATAAAAGTAGCAATGGCTGCATAAGAAGACTTAAGCATCAGACGCCGAAGGAAAAGAAATCCTGCCAACATATTCTCTGCTCTATAAAAACGTCGTGGATACAATTTCACCAAAATCTAACATACGACTACTAGTGCAGAGACTTTACTACACTCAAATGAAAATCCAATTGCAGAGATGAGCGCTTTAATGCGTTTTAACTTTTTCACGTTGTTTGTTGGTTGGGGTGGGCCATAAAACAAAAACAAAAAAGAAAACAAAAAAATTCATAGAAAAACAACAAAAAATTCACAGGAAAACAACGAAAAATTGTTGTTTTGTCGAAAACAATTGTTCGTAGCAAACACTTCGGGAAAGAAATTTTCTATGAGGACTTCCCGAAATGAAAATAAAAGAAAAGAAAAGGAAAATTGCTAGGAAAGAAAGAAATTAAAGAAACACAAAGTTTTTGCCAGGAAGTAAGCAGTTGCGGGAAGAGTTTTCCGGGTAGTAGAGTGTATGTGTGTGTGTGTGTGTGTGTTTTTGTGTGGGCCCGCATCATTCTGTTATGACCGTTTGCTTGAGTCTTGAGCTTGCCATAACGGCAAATACTCGGCGATATTGAGAGCGAAGAAAGTGCGCTCCATGGATATGCTGCCGTTTAGAAATGGCTGCTTCCGCAATTGTTGCCATAAGTATAACTTTGGCGTATTTTCCCTTTTCATTTCAGTGGGTAAGTGGCATTTGGAAATATACTTGAATTTACGGTAATGCCACTTGAATGTTGAGACGCACAAAGAGCATCGAGTGGCGTGTAAGTTTATATATTTTTCGGCAAAAGTTCACAGGACTTTCAAGTGGATTGTGTGAGGAAATTAAATTCAATCGTTGCGAAAGGATTATCAACATTAATTATGGAACATTCAGGAAACATGCACTAAACGAGGAGGAGTAATGGGTGAAAAGTGGCTTTAGAATCTTTTAATTTAATGAATTTTTACCAAAAAGTTTCAATGAACTCAAGTAGTTCTTCCTTGTTACATTCCTTATTTGCTTGCAAAAGCGGTGACTGTATTGAGTATTTAATCCCAGCAGCACCTTTGAATGTGCTATCAATTTCGCTATCACATACATATTGATTACTTTTGGTAGGTAATACGAAGGGAAATTCCTTTCACATCATTGAAATTTTTTATCAAAATCTATAAGCTTTTTTTGTAATGCTTTTTTGTAAGTAAATTTTTCTTTCGTTAAAAAATCTCATATATCTTACATGTATCTCATCTCATCCAGACTCATTGCAATGATTTCATTTGATATATTACAGAACATGGCGTAAAAAGTGCTTATCCAACACAGTCAAAGTGACATTTTCAACACACACCCACACGCACATACATGTGCCGAACGCAAATGTACTCTCCACCATCATCAGATAGAGTTGCATATCCAACATATTACTTTGCTTATGCATTAGTGTGATAAATGTGTGTGAGTGTCAGTGTAGTTGTGTGTGTGTGCTGATTCCCTGTATTTGCGTGTGTAGCATGTATTATCCTGTACTCCCTCTAGGATTAAATTAAAGAAACATGACAGAGGGAAGTGTCAAAATGTGTTAAAGAAGAGAAAAAAAATATATAAAAAAATAGATTTAGAAAAAAGCACAACACCAAATGAGAAAACCTAAAAGGATATTAAAGTAGCAAGCATGTGTGTGTGTGTGTGTGTGTGTGTGTGTACAACTGTTGCTGGCTTTGAAGTGTGTTTATTTGTATATAGGCAAGAATGAAACTTGGCAAAATATCAGTGGAACCTGGTCGGTGCGGTATTTTTTTGCACTGTGGTGTTCAAAATTTCAGCACTTTTTGTTGGGAAAACAAATAAATAAATTCTTCTTTTTGTGGTTGGCTTTATTTGCAAGGAAATACTTCGAGGTAAGCACTGCCTATTAGGAAGTGATGTGAAGTTTTTAAATTATTTTAAAAGTTCCCCTCAGCACCACTACTTCCTATGCTTCATCGATTATTCACACATATTTACACAAATGTTGTGAATTTTTCCTCATTCAAACACTCTCTTACTTGACACCACCTTTCACATTACGTCCAATGCACATTCACATATATCGTTTTTCTTACCAAAAGAAATGTTATCAAATAGAAATCCTGTCTAGCAAATGCACTCCACAAATACAGCAGCAGTTGTTGTGAGTGCTCCTGCTTGCATTTGTAAATGTAAATGTAGCGAAGAAATGCTAGACAGCTACCGGCTGGGCTGGTCCGCTTGCATGAGGACATATCACCTTAGTGTACCTTAAGTAACTACCAACGAACCTTGCGTTGCGTTCCTCTGTCGACATTGGCCATTCATGGCACTGTGAATGTACAATATTTTTTTTATGCTAATGTAACAAGCTTGATGGTTTAAAATTTGCATATATTTGCTGTGAGGTTTGCATTTGTTAGTTGAGATTAGGATACTTTAAGGACATTACCCAATATTAAATTTTAAACATTTGGAGAAAGTCAAAGGATAATACTTAAGCGCAGCTAATGAGCATGTTCCTTTAATAAGAAACTACAAACGATAAGCTTTGTAAATGAAGTGGCAATCAAGTATGAAGCAAGTCGCTTTCATCTTCCCTTAATCTCAAGCGATTTGTCATAAATTCGAAGCTTAGAATTTAGTAATTTTTCATCTCTTCCATCAATCTAATCTGTCTTAATATATATTAATAACCTGAAGTGTCATGCGAGACTCCATTCAAAGAAACTAAATTCGAAATGCATTCAACGGCACGCTGCAATTACCTCTTTATCGTAGCCGCCTGCAAGTCAGCTCTTTATTCGCTATGTAGCCAGTCAAGGCAAAGTATATTGCGCCATAAATCTTTACACCTTGCAACCACATATCCTACGTCGTTGTTGCAAGGCAACCCTAACAAAATGTCACCTTTTAAGGGATATAAATAATGTCGTAAGAAAAGTCAGAGGCACACACACCCACACACACACACATTAACTCACACCAGCATCAGCCACAGGAAATGCCTCAATTTGTCTTGACTTTTTAGAGCCAAGTTCGGCACCGAACGTCTTCTTCTTGGAAGCTTAAGTCTATGTGTCGTTGTTGTATTTAATATTTAAACTACAAACTACAAACTACCTCACGTACGCTCGCTCAGTGGAGTATGTCCAACAGCAGTTCTCCTTTTTAACCACACGAAAACGGCAAACTTCCACAAATTTTGGGTTTCTTCTTCGGTCTGATTTTGATATTGTATTTGCATTAGTGTAATGCAAAGTGGTATAAGCTCTATTATGGTTTTTATATACACATGCGTGTGTGTGTGTGTAACGTTCATGGATGTGTGTGAAATGTGAAATGTGGGTAATGATGAGCTTGAACATACACACTACACACTCTTGGGGGGACAAAATGGATTGATGATGATAATGCCCCACAAATGATTAACTTCTTTTGTGTGCAAACGGGCAAATTGAAAATCGTTTGCCTCTCCTTATCCCCTACAGCATGACAGTGTGGCAGTGTGGGCGGTGTGTGTGCCGGGAGTTGTGCAAAATTTCCTGGGATTACATATGCAAATAGTAGGGATCTGATTGAAATTGCAGATCAGCATGCTTACACACACACACACGAACACACAGGCACACTAAAGTTTTTCGATTTAGATTTGAGATTAGTAAAAGATTTTGGAAATTTCGAAATGGATGTGATACGTAAATTTGTCAATCAAGCGATTAGCATAGGATGAGGAGCGGTTACAGTCAAAAAAAGTAAAATAGTCAACCTGATTGATTTCAGTGAAATCCAGAGGGATTAGTGGAGGTTTGGCGAATGAAATTAGGCAGGACTAAATTACTTTCACATGTACTGACATTCATTTCGTGTGTGTCCTATATTCCCCATTCTAAGTTCAACTTTCGCCTATTCTCTTAAGGGAATATTTGCCCCGAAAATTGATGTCAATGTCAAGGCACCAATGTTGCGTGTTTGTCATAAATTCGAGAAGCAAACAACAACAAGAAAAAATATGCCCATAAAGTTATGGAAATATCTCAATAAAATACTCCGAATGAAAAAGCCATCATCTTCGAACTGAAGAGAACTCTCGCTCCTCCTCCTCCTCGTTCGTATTCTATGACATATTTACTTCATAATAACCATCAGAATGCGTAAATCTTTTATCCGCATGATATGGCCATAAATCTCTTTAACCGTTTGGATTATTAGTCATTTCGACAGTCGAACACATCTGGTGCTGGTGCGTCTGGTCTGGTCTGGTCTGGTGGCGCGCGAGCGACTTTTTCTTCTACTCGCCTCTGATTTTGTTGCTTGGCATTCCTTGTATGAATATGGAAATTCTTGTTGGCTTTCTGGTATCGAATGAAGTGATTGTGCTGCTTGCTCTTTGTTTATTATCGCATCTCTCTGACAGCCACTTATGCGACTTGGCGTTAGGGACGGACACACAGCTGAGGGACCGTCTACTGGGCGTTTAAGTTGCGTTCAGTAGTAAAGTTTTTTAATATTTTTTTGTTGTTGTTCAAGAAGCTGAACGTGCTTTATGTCCATTCCGCCCCATATGTCTTTGGCCTTTTATTAGAGTTGGCATACAGTCTTTTTTGTCCTCCGTTTTATTATTGATTTATTATTTATTTCTTTTTGTAGATATTTAATGGCTGCTTTCCTTTTATTTATTTACAAAAAATAAATGTTTTTTTATTTACTTTTGTGAGCTTTGCAAATTTTTATAGTGCTGTTAATTGGATGAGGAAAAATGTCTTGAATGCTTTTTGGTGGATTGAATCGTTTCAAGTTGAGAAAGCACGTAAATGCAATGAATAAAAGTTTTTACTTGGGACATTATTTTATTTTCGTAAGAGGAATAATGATGATGACAGTGCAGCGTTCTCATTCTACTACTAACGGAGTAGATTTGTAAATTTCTACTCCTCTACTACGGTAGTAAATTTTGTACTACTCTTAAATGGTTTCTACTACTATGGTAAGAAAACTACTGCTCAAAATTGTATGTGAATTTCATACGATACAAAACTACTACTTACTACAAGTCCACTACACTGACCGAAATCTCTACTACTTTCTATTCTATTTTATTTAAAATTAAATTTATTATTTTTAAACCAAGTTTTCGATGAATTATCAAATGCAATCACAGATTAAAATACTAAATTTGAATTTGAGGAAAAAGCTCCTAAATGACAATTGATATTTTATTAAAAATAGATTTAAACGGATAATCACAACAATGAATGAACTATTCCCCGCCAATTGGGCGAAAACCGGCTGCAAATAAATCTTCATTAGTAAACTGAGCAAAAACCACAAAAGAGCACAACAGCAAAAATACACAGAAAATTTCACACACACACACACACAAAGCCGTAATGAAAAAACATGAATGCAAATAATCATGAAAACGTTTGTGAAAATTCATTCCCCGAAAAGGAACAGACAAAAAAAAAAGTGCTTACTCGACCAATAGCCAGAAGGGCAGCAAAAAATAGTAGTAGAAAAAATTACAAATAAAATGAAAATATTTGCAATGGCAGCGGCAAAAAGCGAAATGTGAAAAATGCTCGACGCCACACCAAAAGCAATACAAGCCACGGGATTATTTAACGCCCTTTTTGCCCGGCCAGTAAAAAAGAGTAGTTAAAAAATTTGTGGAAATCAAAGTCAACCGGAAAACTGTTGAACTGTTTTTATTTTATTTTATTTCATTTTATTTAAATTTTTTGTTTTGGTTTTGGGCGGAACTATCATGAAACGTTTTAGACTAATTTCGGATATGGCAGCAACAAACGGCAAACGTGGTAAAAGTGATAGCCGCACATGAATGCACTTTTTGCCAGCTCGGTCCAGGCATGCAAGTGTGCGTGGGTGTGGCCGGGAGGGAGTTGGTATGCATACATATATTTTTAAGGATTAACGGAGAAGCAAATGAAAAGGCTATAAAATTCCAAAACAGGAATTAAAATGTAATAAAAATAACAGGAAGAGTGTTAGAGGGGAAGAGCTTTCGGTTGAGATAAATTGCTCGCGATTTCTTAAAGTAAAAAAATTAGTGGCAATGAAAAATTTGGTTTTTGAAATACAAAAAAAAGGGTTGCTATGACATTTGTTTTTGTTTCGGTTTTTGCCTTTGCTTTGAAAGTTTTTACTTCTGTTTTACTTTTGGCTTAAGCTTATGTAGACTGTCCGCCGCTTTCAATTATTTTGGCTATTCCCTTTTGTTTTTAGTTTATTTCTGTTGAGGCCATAAAAGCGTTTTTTCTTTGTTTGTTTGGTGTGGGGAGCCGAGGGTGTTGGCGATTTAAGAAAACTCATAAATTTTACGCTACGAAATCTCTGCTGTTATTCTAATTTTATGGAAATTTTTCTCAAAGGCAAATGCAGGAAAAAAAATCTGCTTGTCATACGCTTGGCTGCGCCTCATTGTGCAGGAAGAGGAGGAAGCCCCAAAAAAAAAAACCACGCACACACACATAGAGTTGGAGGAAGGTTAGCCAGTTGAGTTGGTTGTTTGGTTGCCTGCTTGTTTGGGGTCTAGTTGGCGGCGGTGGCAGATGGCGTTCTGCCGCTGATGCTGACTAATCTGGCAAACAGTGTCAAGCGTGAACCTCAGCTGACCAACTTCGGATTTAAGTGGATGAGTTGGTGTTAAGCGGGAATTTGTGTTTTCCCTTCTTCGGGTTTCCTTTTATGTTCCTTTTTGTATTTCCTCTTTGAGTAATTAAAGTAAGAAAGTTTGACAAATGTTGCAAATATTTTAGTTTTCTTCGCTCTTTTCTTGGAATTATTTTCCCTTAACTATACAAAATCTCTCTCAGCGTGGCCATTTCAGTTCAAATTTATGTTCATGTTAGTCCAATTTGTAAATAAATTTCACCTTATGTAAAACATGCTCTCCCCAACTTAGTCATAATCAGTTGATGTACATGTAAATAATTTGAAAATGTTTCTTGGCTGCGTTAAAAACGAAAATTAACTCTTTCAACATTTTGATGAGCCATTAAATAACATCAAATCACTATAATTCTACAAATTTACGATTTTACGGCATTCCCTGCGCTTATTTATTGTCATTTGTATGCCATAAGTCCGCTCTATTAAACTATGGAAAAGCTAAAGAATCAAAAGCCCTCTTTGTTGGCTGCCTGCCCTCTGCTTAAAAGATTGAAGTGATTTTTCTCCTTTCATTCTTCTGAATACGGCCCTTTTTTTTTTTATTTTTTTGTATTTTTTATATTTGAAAAATGCAAATGACATTTATGTGCGCGTATTAAAGACATTTTAAATGCTTTTTGATCGTTTTAATGCATTTTCGAAATGATTATGTTGCTGTAGTAGGTGTATAAGTATTAGCTTTTTGATGTGTCTGTTTGCAGTGGCATTAAGTTGTGGCTGCGCGCTGTGTCATCCGCCTAGAAAGTGTATAAATACGATACAGAAACGGCATCGGAATTGGGTTAAACAGTGCTGCGTTGGCGTTGGGAGCCGCAGCAAAGGGCACTGCATGCCCGCCCCTGGGTTGACGTTGATGATGACTCTGCCAACCTAGAGCCACAGGCATGCGCTTCTTTGTGCTTCTTTGTGTGTCTGAGGGGAATGTCAAATTAATTAAAATCATAAAAATGTCACGCTTTAATGACCGTATGTGAATGATAAATGGCCATAAAGTGGGGGAAAAAACCGAAAGTGCAAAATATTTTCAAAGAAAGTTTGTATGGGGGGTGATTAGGACAAACAAATTGTTTGTTTGTGTTTACTAATTTGTGTAAATACAAAAATAAAGAAAAACCAATGTCGAAGAGTCGCTAGGTACAAAAATAGCAATCAGAGTGTATTGGCAATAGAAATCAGTAATAGACACAATTTATATTGTACTAAGTAGATTATACCCACGGCTTCGCTCGGCAGTTTCCGTTCTGGTTCTGATTATGTTTTGGTTTTATTACGTCTACATTTCTGTTCTGTTCTGTTTCTTTGTTTCCCAATTTCAAGTATTGTCAGTACCAACTTGATGCACATTTCACTAAAATTTTCACATTAAATTCTTCCTTATAGAGATCTTCATAGAAAATAACCGGCTCAATAAGACTTAATAGAAGATACTCTCTGCTCTCCACTTTCTATGAAGAAGAATTCATTTGCATAATTACATAATAGAGAATAGAAAGTGAAGAGATTATTTCTTGTTTGACAACAGATCGAACAGAAAAAGGCTTTTAAACTTAACACACCATTAAAAAAAAAATAAAAAAGAATTCTTCAACATTAGGGAAAGCTTCTTATGCAAACACAATTCTTCGACTCCCAAATAATTTTTGTCACCCATTTAATATTCCAAATGTGTTTTACAATCTTCATTCATATAGCCTCCTCCAGCCCGCCTTCAACACAGTAGCACATTCAAGCCATTCACATGACACACCACAATCGCTAGACCGAAATCCATAATCTCGTAGAGTGAAACCCAATACGATGCCTATGTCAAATGTCAAATCTTTTACAACTGTCATAAGTCATTTAGCTATGGATTTTCCTTCACTCTCTCTCTCTTTTTCGTTCTCTATTTCCTCCTATGTTCTTTTCCGTTCACTGTACTTTTTACTGCATCCCACACACACACACATATATAATCTTCACATATGCATGTCTACTGACAAATAGAACTGTCACTTTTCATAACAAAGCAGAGCAACAAACAGTAAAAAAGAAACACACACATAAGAATCAGCAGTGTGCACTTGCACCCAACGGATCTTAAAAGAGCCTTGAGTGTGTATGAGCTCTACTGGGGCGTGCTGATATATTACTGATTGGACGAGGGGTGAACAGAAGGGGGGGGGGGGGGGGGCAGGCATGTCAACATTATGATTTGTGAGGAATTTTCCAAATTTAAGTTATTTTTATTAAAATATTTTATTTCCTATTTTGGTGTGAATACATGCTTTCCGAAACGTGTTCACTCATTCTTGTTTAGTTGGAGGAAAAATAAGACCGAAAGAACCTAAAATCATGCACTTGGAAAAAATCAAGCCCCGCGTGCCTATATTTTGATAATACACTGACTCTCTCTCGGATTTTTTTTTTTTTAAAGATTTTTCATATTTCTTTCTTTATTTTTGTAATTTAATATTTTCCATAAATTTCCATATGAAAAATTTTGTTCTCCAATCTTGAACGTTAAGCTCATAAATTCTCTCGTATTTCAATCATTTTATTATTTCTGATTTAATTAGTGGCGAGTGCGTTTTATTTTTATTATTATTTATTTTGATTTTATTTTTCTTTTCCTTTCGGTTGAACTCTAAAAGCATTTGATGAGTTTATTATTCTTGTGAGTATTCTTTTTTGTTGTCTGCCCCACAGATAATACTTCTTGTCTGCCTTTGATAGTGTTGATGAGAGATGCCATTAGAATTTTGAGTTTCTTTTGTGATAATTATACCGAATATTTTTTAGAGATAATAAGAAAATATTTGAATTGAATTTCAATAGTTTTTTAATACATTTTAACTAATTCAAAATTTTTTTTTCCTTTCAGGTAAGCATCTCATTTAGCATATTAAAGGCTAGAAGCTTTCACTAAAAATATAGTAACCAAAGCAAGTATACAAGTTTGTGTCAAAGTTCTTTAAAATTTAAAAATGTTTGTATCCGCCTCCCCATTTCTAGTTGGCATTCCAATACTGTGTGAATATTTGCTTAAAATTACAATACATTTTTACACTTTTCACATCCGAGTGCACATTTGCATACTTGCTATGCCAAGTACTGAGCACTGTAAGTCGGAGAGTGAAAATGCAATTGCTATTATGGTGCTGGTGCTGGTGCCAAAGGCCCATTGGAAACTGTGTCAATCAATATCGAAACGCCGCATTACAAATGCTGTTGTTGCGTTACGTATCGCTTGTTTCTGTGCCCGTTTTGTTTTGTGTAACGTATGAAATATTTACATACAACCCCGGCTAACCTCGTTGCATCGTTGGAAACGTTTACAGACGACTGTGATTCGGGTTGGCTTTGTTCTAAATAGACTCTTAAATAACAACTAATTGAATTTATATTGATTTTGTTGCAAATAAAAACGAATACAAGCCAAATAAAATAGAAATAAATCAGAGTAGAATTTAAATCAAAGTAATTATCTGAAATGAGTTTGGATTTGCAATTGATTGACACAAATCCTTAAATATGTGTGTATGTAAGTAATCCTTAAATGGTTTATGCTATTCCACCACCGGCTGCATAAATAAACAATTTAAAATGTGGTTTTCGCAAGCAAGACAAATTAAATCATATTAAATCAGTTCGAAGGAAGCAAATGACGCATGTTTTTGTGGTTTCTGTATTTTTCACAACATATGTAATGGAAAGGAAGCCCTAACGGAAGTTTATGGCAGAGATTTTTTGGTATTTGATGAAGGTAGTCTCCACATAAATTAGATTATCAAGAGAATCTTTTCTTGGTTTTTTTTTAAATTTCTGTTGAAAGATAAGAAGTAAAAGCGATAGGAAAATCGTTATTTTCACTTGAATGAAACCAATGCCATATTGTCTCTGTTAATTTTATTTTTCACTACAGAGTTGCCATGACAGTTTCGCTACCATTCCATTCGCATTCACACTTTGTTCTCTGTCACTTTGAACTCATAATTGACTTAGTACTGAAGACGAAAAGAAAATCAATAAACACAAAAGCAACAGCCAAGAAATAAAGAAATGCTTCACCGTCTGTCTAGAAATTAGCGACAAGTTGAAGGAAACATGGTTGTTGCCAGCAGTAGAGAGCCGCTCTATGGAACATGGCCAATTGAATTGAAAATGTCTTTTCATCAGAAAGTAGTAAACACGCTTCATGGCGTTGGCGGAAATATGAAAGCAAAACGCATAAATTCAAAGATTGAAATGGATTTTATAAGTTTTATGAAATAATTAATGAAAAAAACACGACAAGACGTCTTTACACGGGAAAAGTGAAGGAAAGTGAAGGAAAGTGAAGGAAAGCGTAGTAGAAGACAGCAAGTAAAGCAAGAAAGTAATCAATTTTGTATAGGAAAAATGTTTTTAAATGGAAGTCATGTACAAATAGCTTCTACCGGGCTTTGTGGCATCGATGAAAATATTTTTCAGCTTTCAGTTGCAGTACGGTATGTCGTCTTTGATTTCCTTATATTACTTTTTCCTTTATTATTATTTGTTTAAAAAAATGTATATAAACACTGAAATATTTCATTAGTTTCTTTGAATGGAAAACTGCTTTTATTATGTCTGTGGTCCAATGGAAATGGTTTACTTGTGTACATTAGGTTTTATGCAGAAACTGCAGAAACCTACTTGTGTTTACTGATTTCCAACGATATTGAAAATGAATTGATTTTTCTTGCGAAACTGGTTAAATGTGACAAATTTTTCTTAAAATGCAATTGCTATTTCCAAACCATACGAATATTAGCATGAATCTACGTTTCTCTTAAATTTTCGGAAACCGTCCAAATTGGTTCAATTGATAGCCCCTAATTGGCTTGCCTATTGGCACCTGCAAATGTCCACAAAGACGTTTATTAATTTGTTAGACTTCACAAAGCAATTCTTTGAATTATTTCATTTCAACAGATCGGGGCTATTCACCACAAATCAAATTCTGTCAGCAACATGAAAATGTTGCCCAGTTCAAAACCGACGGCAGGAGCACAAACGAATTTGACTACAAAAACGCATACGAAATAAATATAAGTTCAACTTAACAGAAGAACAACAGAAACAACAACAACAACGAATTCAACTACAAATACAATAAAAAGTCATTTGACAATTTCTCTGGGCTCTCGGGCTCTATTGTGTCATCGCACAGTTTTGACATTAATCTGTGTGATTTAGTGTAATATCAAGAAATGCTCGGTTTGTCCTCAACTCTGTATGCGTGTATGTGTGTGCTTATTTTTGTTTTTGTTGTGAAGGGATTTGTTGGGAATTAAGGGAAATTGCATGTAGTTTAATTCAATTTGACAATTTCCCACACCGAATAATTAATTTGAAATTTAATTAAAAATTTCCAATTGACACTTCAAAAGTGCAAAAATTTCTCACACTTCCGGTAGGGCAAATTGTTGCTATTGCCCATAATTTGCATGGCACTTTTGACACCATCCCAGCCAGGCCACATAGAAGCAACCACTTTTTTGTTCACGTGTGTGTGTGTGTGCGTGTTTGTTTGTTTGCTTACAACAAAAACGTTTTTATAAATCAAATATTTAACGTTCAATATAAATTTTCCGCTTTTCCAACTTTTGCAACGAACTTTACGGCAGATTTTATTTCTACTTTACATTTTTTCAAATTGATACTGGGTCACATGTCACAGAATATAGTAAATATGCTCACGTTACTTTCGTCACACACGCGCACAGACACTCTCGGCTGCAAATAGCTCAAAACAATTTTAGAATTTTTCACAGGAAAAAGTTGCAAACAAAAAATAACTGCAAAACAAAAACAAAACAAACAAAAAAAGGGAAGGGAAATTGTTGATGCGGGGTAAACAAAATAGTGCCAGAAAGCGTAGTAAATATATGCATAAATAATATTTACTATGCCACAGTGTGGCATTAAAATGTGAAAAATGCAATTTGATATTATGGCAAAATAGCAAACACCTTTTAGCGTTTCGCATCGCTCCTCGCCGGTACGTACTCGTCCCATATATGTATGCAGATATATATTTTTAGAGGTTTCTCCAGTTCCGCTGGTTTCGGTAGTAGCACATTCCGTGCATGACTCGCTCGTTCATTTTGCATTGTTTTGTGAAAGTCGAGCTCACATTTGGTTTTGAAATTTACCGCTCGCAGTTTGTGTGTGTGTGGGTTAGTTGTTTTTCGAAAATGTATTGCGCGGAAGCGTGCATTTCAGCGCATGTAGGGGGCTGGGTGTGAGTGTGTATGTGTCGGTATTGGCGTGTACCCTTTATTTTTTTCTTTTCTATTTGGTTAATGTTTAGAAAATGTTTCAATTTAAATTCATAAAAATCCTTTTAGCGTGGCAGAAGTCACGTGTTCGCAAATGACTATTTATATTTAAAAAAATGGGTCAGTGGCCAACGAGGTTGTTCAAAGTTCCTCATAGGTATATTCGTAGTTCAACGTTAACGAAGTTTCATAAATCACACCTAATTTATATAGGTGACTCCCTATTGCTGAGTGTACTGTAAAGATCCGTATTATGTTACGTAATTCCTTAACAACAAATTGTTACAAACCAGAAGATATTCCATATTTTATTTTGCATTGACTCATTTTTTATCATCTCAAAGCTGTGTGGGTTGATTGATGAATTCACCTCTCCTTTCAACACAGAGTTTTTTTATATATGGGCCGATAGCCCATACATTTTTAATTTAATCAATTGTTGTTAAGCTTCTGTGCTCCAGAAGTATTAAAAAATTTTATAATTTTTTGCTTCATATTTCCATAAGGTTTTTTTTATTATTATTTTAAAATTAATTTTTGTATGCCAATAAAAATACGAATTTCTGTCATATAGCCATTAAAAGCTTTCACATACATTACGGAAATGCCTGCTCGTGAATTTCGATATATTTTCACAATAACAACAACAACAACAACATAAAACGAAAAATAACAAACAAAAAAAATAGGTGCTCTTTTGACAAGGGGTCAATAGTTCTGGTGTAAGTGTGGCTTCAAAAAAAACTTCATAAATAAAATATTTTTTTTGTATTCAATAATTCAGGTTTTTTGTTGAATTTTATAATGCTTTTGTGGAATTCCATAATTTTGATACATTTTATGTATTTGTAAGGGGTGGGCATGGTACACGGATCAAGGGATTATGGAATGTTTGAGGCGTAAAATGAGCTTAAAAGGATTTGCTAATATTAAAGTGAGGATCTCATTTCCAAGGAAATCGAAATCATTGACAAATAAATTAATATGTTACCGGCATCTTAAGGAGAAATATTTCGGTAAGGGGAAAGAACCCATTCACTTAACTATTCAGGCAGCAATATTCAATTGGTATGAGATTGATTTCTTTAGTTAATTTTCATATTGACAATCTCCAAAACTAATACTTGAATGTGTGAATGTGACACATCAGCACTCAAAAGCCATCACTCAACTAGACAAAAAATCAGTGAAGACGAAGACACTTAAGAAATACTTGGAGCATTTGGAAGTATACTTAAAAATGTAAATAGCCTTGCTTGCAATTGTGTAGAAAAGGCTGTCAAATATGTGAAAATGACTGCATCGACAAAACATCTGTCCAAGTATTTAAACAAAGATTAGAAAGTGAAATGTGAAATGAATCGAAAAATTGTTGAGGGTGCAATCAACCCTTAGGAAAGCAACACACTCACTAGGGCAGATGTTTTAAGGAAGATAACCGAGTGGCAGGCGTTACTAAAAGCAACTGACAAATTGACCAAATTATATTATTGAGACATTAATGAGAAATAAAAACTCAAGAGTCGTCGAAGGCAACCACATTTTGAATGAAATAAATTTTGGGTTTAAAGCCAACCGATTTCCAGTGTACATACTCAATAGATGGGCAAATCCCTTTGGTTTAATATTTGAACTGAAATGTGACAATCAGCCTCGAACCGGAAATTGCATGAAACGCACACAAACACACACACACCCATACAAACAAGCAACCAGAGTTTCATATAAATACTTTTTGCACAGATAGGAGAGAATGTGTAACAACAAGCACCGCTAAATCGCTTCACTGCACACATGAAACATTGTCATTGTCAGGCGTTCACCGTTGTAATACACCAGCCAGCCAACCAACCAGCCAGCCAGCGATCCAGCGATCCAGTGAGCGCAACCAGCCCGCCCGCCCAGCCAGCCATATAAAAAGGATTAAAAAGTCAATAGCACTACATTGAAAATAAGCGTAGTACATGGGTGGGCGTGTAGATGTGTGTAAATGCGTTTATGGCAAGCACTAAAGCAAATCCAATATTTGCACCATGTATGACTACGCACCGCACACCAAAGCTCTCGTAAAGTACAAAAGTCTCCTGTCAAACGGGTCGCACAATAATGGGTTTTGCGACATTATTTGAAACATTAATTTTGTTAGACTGACAGAAGGATACTCAAACACACACACACACAACACTCGAACACATACATACACTTTTATATAAATGTAAAATTTCCCGCATGATTTTTGATGTATTGAGGAATCATGAATCCCATGTGTTACTCTCCTCAGCACCATTAACACTTGAGCAGGCAACGAAATGATACGTGACCTCATCACGTATTTCAACCAACAAAAAAAAGACAAAATATAAATAAGAAAGAAAAAAAAGTGAAAAGAAAAAATTATGAATTCTTAAAGCGTCTGTCGAACGTCCCTCAGACGATAATGTGTGTCTGTTCGGTATGAGGTTAAGGTGTGAGTGCAAGGGTTTGGTTCACATTGAGATACACAGAAAAGGTTTCTCCAAGCTCCTGCAATTTTACAAATTTAAGCCCTAATAAGCACATAACATAACAATTTATTTGAGGATCACAAATTTTGTTAAGTTCGCCTGTGTAGTGTTAAGGGCACACATTAGCATAGAAGTTAATATTGGCACGGTGTCTGTCCTGTCCTTTCCTTTCTAGAGTGCACATTAGTTGAGTCAAATTGATTATTATGCTAATAGTTTTATTGCCATTAGCCTGGGTCACTCTAGCTTCGAGTGGTGTAGGACAGGGGGGAATGAATGAATGAATGGCTTTGGAAGACTGTCATGTGCACTTTTGAGTTATTAATACATTTTCTGTTTAATTTTATTATTTAATGAATTTATCAGCACGTGCCCTTCAGTGGAAAAGAGCGTCAGTGAGGGTGAGTGAATGGTTTTGAATTCTTATCGAAAGAACAAATGTGGTTTGCTTGGGTATTGATTAGCCATAGGCCAGGTGAATGCTACCTTGTGGACACAGTTGGTGTTCTTCGAAGGGGAAACAGCTGCGTGCATTTGAACTGAATACATTCAGATATAAATACATTTTATGGAAAGCATTTGATTACATAAAAGGTTAAAGGGAAAATTGAGTAAATATGATAATTCCTGGGAATCGATAACTTCTAGTTCATATAACTTTTTTTCCTATCTTTTTCACAGTGTTACAGTACAGAAATCGTAGCCATGATAAAAAAATCCGGGGTGACTGGTTCGTGAGTTCGTGTTACTCAGGGACCCAAAATAACTGTTAATACAATTTCAAAATTACCGCGAATTCATAATTCCTTGACGATGCTTACGTTAAGTAGGTTAATGATTCTTCAATTAAGTAATCCACGAATTTTTCCTAACTTCATAACATATGGAACCAAGCATCCTTTTTAAATACTTTCTCCTACACACACACAATACCAAGGCCGTCTACCAATTCACCTTGGATATGCCTAAAGATTGCTAAGCTGAAATTGTGCTAAAGAAAGCAACAAAAAGGTGAATGTCAACAGCAATTATTGTACTAAATACACTTCTTAAATTAAATATATTCACATAAAGCATGTGTGTGTCCTTGTTGTCGTAACAACGGAAAATACCCCACATACGCCCAAACAAAAGGATAACAATTCGCCATAAAAGCACATATTGTTTGCTATTTTGTGTGTTTGGGCGAGAGTGGGAGCGGCCAACGAGCAGCACTCATAAAGTACACACAATAATAGCCTGCAACGCACCAAATAATGTCATCAAATTGAGCTGGCCCCAGTCTACCCAAAAGCAATTCCAACAACACCAGCACAAAACATTTTGGTGAATCAAAAAAAAAAACACCAACGACAGCAACGTACAAAAAAAGTAGAAAATAATGTCAATATTAAATAAAGCCCACTGACAGTTAATGTGCATGAAAACATAATTGTTGCAGATAACCGTACCGAAATTGACATTCTGCCACAGGGTAACACGCACACACACACTCCAAGGACCTAACGTTTATTGTGTTGTATGAGTGTGTGCTTGTGTGTAGGGGGGCTAGCGGACGGGTGACATTCTTTTTTTTGTGGGAAATCGTTTTTCGATTTAATATACTCCACACTTCGCCATCACTGCCACTACCACTGGCACTTCACCCAACAAAGACGACGCGGTGCGCTCAATATAAATAAACAATGGAGTCTGGCAATTGCCGCAAATGCAAAAGCCGGCTGGGGTCCTTGTGTGCTCGGTTTGGTTTCGGTGGGCGATTCATTTGGGCTCTCTGTGTTGCAGCATGTGAAAATTTTGATATACCATTTGTGGGAAATTGCCATGGGAGTGGATATGAGTGAAAGGAGTTCATATAGCACTGCGTGTGTGTGTGTGTGTGTGTGTCTGGCAGTGGCCTGACAGACGCGTGTCGTCATGGTGTTATTTTTTTTCTTTGCCGATATTTGTGGCATGATATCCTTTGTCATGTGACAAGTGCACCACATGCGATTACTCTAGTATTGACAATGCCTGTGTAGCATAATCTGATTTCAATTTATTTTTAGAAAAGCAAATATTTTTGCCCGTAGCCAAATAATCGGTAAGGACCTAAGCGTCTCGCTCGAGCATGGACCTTTCCATTTATATTTTTTCAATATTGTGTACACCACATACAATTTCCATCAACTTCGTGGTAATTATGACGCACAAAAGTAAACACAAAACAAAAAGTAAAAATACGCAATGAATCCTTCGAAACGTAATAACAACAGCGAAGGACCCCGTGCTCGAGATGAAAATAGAATAGAATGCGGCGAATACGACGAATAACAAACACAATCGGCCATCCAATGAAACCATATCGAATGAGAGCATACCAAGCAACAACAACAAGGACAACTTCCGGGTACACACAAAACCATATTTATGCCAGTCAACGGTCAACGGACAGTCCAACGGATGGCAGGAAGGACGTTCAGTTTGTTGATGTTCGTGTGTTACATAGCCTGCATTGACCACCTCGCACTCTGTAGACATAGGCGTTTGAGCAGAACATCTGTTCTGCTCAATGTAATTTCGCGCTGTTATTTGACAGTAAAATAAAGGCGACATATTGGACAAAGTGACGTCGCAGTGAGGAGGCCCGGCGATGCTATCTGGCAAATGTGTGCGTTCCAAACGCCAAACACTTGCAAACACTGATGACTGTGATGGTGTCCGATAGGGCAAAACTGAAATTATATTTCAACCACGCCCACGCTCCTTATTTGTCATGTTGGTGGCTCTTGGGCTTCGTACATTCGCATGCGTTTCACTAATTAATGCCCCGCATGACCTTTGTCTCGCTTGACCGCTTCATTTGGTAGATAATTCGTATTTGCTTGCTACTCACAGCGCAGACACACTCTCACAGTTAGTAGTTGTTAGTGCGGGGGTGGTTAACAATGACTGTGCCTGTGACTATGACCCTTTTCTGTAGTTTATTTGTGTTCTCTCTTTTGGTGGCTTAATTCAATAATAGAAATTTAATTTCTTTTCCTCATTTCACGGTCAATATGCTGACATCAGATTATAGTTGTTGCGGTACCTTCAGTGGGGGGTTGCCTGATTAAATCATTTGATGTGCAATTTCTTTAGGCTTCAAGTCTAGACTTGATGTGGGTTTTATGGTTGGCATTTGATTGCAGTAGCTTTTGTGAAATATTAGTGACATGTGGTAGTAGATTGTTGTCCATTGAAAGAGTTTGGCTGTGAAGTGGATTGAGGGGGATGATTGAGAGAAGATGACTGTGTTTTGGTTAATAGTGGAATAGAGCTAGAGAATTCAATAGAAATTAACTAAAAATCAATAGACTTGACTGACCTCAGATAGACAATTCAGATATGGCAAGGGATTGCCATTAAAATGGCAGCAGTATTAGGAGTCATATCAGCATCTCCTTGGGCTTATGTGTTCATACAATGGCAATAAAAAAAAAACATCTTCACTGAACTGAAATAAAATGTAATTAGTCACAGTTCTCTTTATGGCGCTTGAAATGGGAACATTGTTTTTGTGTAAATTCCCAAATAACCGAAAAATAATACTCGTAAAAAATAATCTTGATTTATTTACGCCCAAACCGTTCACAGGCACTCATTAAAAAGTGAATTCAATTCACATGTCAATGCAATACGAGCTGCCTTGGCTGACTGTCAGTCAATAAACAAAATATATAACCCGAACTCCAACTTAAGGTTATTGACATCTCAATTTACGCCACTGACATGCGACAATAATGCTTGAAATCCATAAAGCACAAGAAGTAGAAGCAGCAGCCACACGCCACCAACCACCAATTTAACACACAAGCAATTTTCGCCCGTTTTTTTGTGTTGCTGTTGTTGAAGAATTGCAATTTTTCTTAATCGTAAAAATGCCACTAATTGACGCATTTTCAGAAGAAGAGGCGACCAAAAAAATTGAAGATATTTCAAAAAATAAGTATTGTAAAGTAAAAACTGCACACTCGACACATAACAGCATGCAGCAAACATTTCGTTGCGATTTTTATCTAACAAACACGCTTAACACGCAGACACACACACACACACACATGAGTATAAGTCACGCTGGGTGGAGCAGTCGGAAGACAGCTCCAGCACGTAAAGACAGCAGCTGTAATTGAAAATGTCTTGCGCTTGTCGAACCACAAGTGAACTGCCACTGGTGTGTGTGGCGGTGATGCTTCTTCGGTTGGTGCTACTGCCGCACACAATGTGTCAAAAAGAACTGCGTGACAGTGGCGTCTCGAGCAACCTTGCGCTTATCGTTCTTGGAGTGCATGTGCAGCATGCGGCTGATTCAAGTTCCTTCTCTAATTGAAATGAAACAAACAACCACAACAGCCACTGTAGCAACAGCAGCAGCAGCAGCAGCAACAGAAATTTTATTGATGTTTTTTCAATGAAGTTTTCTTGCTTGTCACAATTGTTGTCATTCTAGCTGCTGTAGTGCATTTCCATTCTTTTGCTCTACACACTGTGTAACACACATACACACACACTGTCAGTGGAAACGTCAGCATTTTCCGTTTCATTTTTTTTAAAAATATTTTTGTTCACTTTCTTTTAGAAAAACTCAATTGACAGTATTTTTATTTTCATTTGTTGCTGGTGTTGTTGTGCTTTTTTTTCCCTTTTTTTGCAAAATAAAAACATAAAAGAAACTTTTAGTTTTTCTTAGGTGCTCTCGCGCGGGTGCGAACAATTGGCGTGGAAATTTCCTTGGAATTTCTGCTGCCGCTGAGTATGCTTCTTTGGGGGCAAATCAATTGTGTGAAGTAGATTCTTCTTCGTAGCTGCTGCGAAAACATAGCGAAGCAAAAACATTTTTGTTATTAATTTGAACTTTTTCGTGGAATGCGTTGATGGATTCGTGAGCGTGTCCAATTGAGATTGTCGGGCGGTGATAATTTACACAGAATTGCCATAGTCGAATTCTTCCAGAGCCCCCATGCAATGTTAAGTAGGCTGCAAAGTAAAAAGTAATAAAAACAAAACTGGAAAATATGAAAAATTAATTTTTAATTGATAGCACGAAAGCCATTGCAGGCGGGCGCTGTTGTTCCCTTTGGTCTTGCTTTCAGTAAAAAGTTGCAAGTGAAAGTGTGTAAAAAAAAGCATCCCTTCGAAATGATTTTTCGTTACTCACTTTGGCTTCTCCTTTTCCACTCAATTACAGTGCAATTAAAAACAAAATCATGCTATTATATTTTTTAATGATCGCCTTTTCGCACTCATCAAATGCGCCATAAAACTACATTAACTGTGAAGCTAATTACGAGCGAATTCCACTTGGTCATTCATTTCGTTGATGCCAAAATGAAGAAAAAAACCGTTAAAGTTCATAAATCTTTATTAGCAACAAGAAGAAGTGTGGGAAAGAGAGAAGAAACATTAAACAGCAAAAAACGGTTGAGAAAAAAGCAAGAAAATCAATAACCTGGTGTCAGTCGATGACGCTGATGATGGCGCAAAAAAGTCATTTCACAGCTGCCCATGGCCAATGACGAATGACGCTGTTGGCTGTCTGGCTGCCTCCCAAACCACCTGCACAGTGAATAGTCAACAGTAGAAAAAACGTCAGGCTTCAAAATGACCCCAACTTGTGCATAAAGTGTGTGCGAAATTAGATTTGAAAGGACCACCCAAGTGGCAAGTGTGCGCCTTGCACAATTTATCAATTGAAATTGATGAACCCAAAAAGGGCAAAGAAAATATTTTTAAATTTCACATATTTCAACTGAGCGAAAAATCGTTAAAAAGTTAATTAACGAAGTTAAATTTGTGGTTAACTTTTTTCGATATTGTATCGATAATTTATCGTAAATTTTCTATTGTTTGTTCCGCTTTGATTCCATTTAGTTGCAGTTCAATTTCCATTTCATTCCTGACATCATTTCCAACCAAAAAAAATAACTGCCTCCGATAAAGTATCGAAAAATTATCGTAAAAAAGATCGAAAAATTATAAAAAAAAATGTCGATGAATTTGCGAAAAATTATCAATAAAACTTTGAAAAATAAGTGATGAACTATCGACAATTGATCGATATTTTAGCTTCGGTCAGATCAAAGATAATTTCTTTCACTAGTTTTAATTACTTTGAAATTTTAATTAGGAAAATTTAAATACCATTTCACCGATATTTCGCCCGCAGTTCTCCTCTGCTTTCGATCATAAGTCAAGACAAATTTCCACTTCAATCTTAATTTTTTGTTGAATTTTTTTGCTATTTCCGTGGCAGATTTATATCAAAAATGAGAGATCCCCAACTGTGTGCACTTCTGGCTGTCTGAACTGTCTTGGTTCTTATCTGACAGACAGAAGTAACGAAGCAGCGCACGCACGCTTTTTAAGTTTCGTAAATACATTCTTCACTTACCCGAAACCCCATAACCCCCTCACATGCTTAACGGTTGGCGTCCATCTTCTAGCATTTTAAATATTGACAGCTATTTGCCAATTGCATAAGCAGCTGTCGAACTGTCCAATTTTTTATATATTTTTTTTGCTTAATATATTCGCTCTTTGCACGTTTAGAACATTTTTGCAATAAAATAGGTACTCAAATTTCACAAATTTCTGCAATATTTCATGTTGCTAGGGTGCTGCTGGCTGCTGCTGCTGTTGTTTCTTTCGGCAGAGGAGTCTCTGCACTTTGCATCTTACGAATGCGCTCATCCTTGGCAATTTGGATATTTTCATTTAATATTTTTCGTTGTTGTTGTTGGTATTTTCTGTAATATGTGTCATACATTTTTCATTCATTTCTGGTATTTCCACATATGAATTTTTACTTTTTCCATTCATATGTAAAATTTGCAGCATTCCTCATTGGCAAGGAATAAAGTTATTTGTCAGATGGTGTGCTTTGAATATTGGTTGGCTGGCTGCACTCTGGGTAGGGGTTATGATGGCATATCAAACGTTTATCAGTGGGACAGTCTAGTTCTCAGGATTATTATTTATTGGAATTAAATGAGGTGCATGACTAAGATGGAACCTCACTGGACAGACGACAGTTGCATGAAACCTCAATTACTATGAAATCATTTCTTTGATTGATTTAAAAACAATTTATATGGTCTTGGTTGAGTCATATTGAACCTTTAGAAGTCATATATCATGTCGTTATTTACCATTTTCTTTTTATTAAAAAATAAATTTAAAGCTTAACTGCCATAAAAAAATGCAAACAAGCAGCGATGCCATTAAAATATGAATTATTAAATTTTATGCATTTTTATGACTATTCTTCGCATTTTTCACTCTTGCTGGATTAACACAAATAACATAAAACCGAGCACGTTTCCCCATTTGCTTTGATATAATATAGCAGAGGGACAGTAGAAGGATATAAAACTATAAAAAGCTGACCACAGCGAAAATGTTTTTCCTCTGGAAACACGGAGAGAGGCTAGTAGCACACCGAAGCAGAAGCGAAAGGAGCAGCAGCCACGCAGCTACCACAAAGCCACCAAAGGCAACCAAAGGAGCCACCGAAAAAAAGTAGAAACGAAAAATGAAAGGAGTAGGAAGTAATATTTCAAAAGCGTGTTGTAATTATGGTAATGCATGTGTGTGTGTGTGTGGGCGAATAAGCTGCACGAGTGTGCGACGAACTTTTACATGAAAGTGAATGGAATTGAGTTTATCCTTGAAAGTGCTACTATTCAAATTTGTGTGCGTTGATCTTTTGAAATTGAAATTTCAGCTAATGAAGAAAATTCATTTAAAAGAAAAAAATGGAAATTTTTAAATACTAATTTAGAAACATGCAGTAGCATCTTTGTAAGTAGCCATTAGAATGGTTCCGTTTCATAAATTCTTTTTCAGCCACACTAATTACACTTTACAGTCAAGCAACCTGCAGCATATACGCCCACTCAACAGCCCTTGAAGCATTTGTTGGTCATTCGTTTTTTATGCGTTGAAAGTAATAAAAGATAAAAAAAATGTTTGTATAATACTATCTCGTAGATATTTTTGTATGTAAGTGCAATTAGAAAAAAATGTTAAGTTACTGAACGTAATTAGTTTGGTTTTTATTAGGGCCACCTCTGGTCTCAACTTGTTTTTGGTTTGTACTTAAATTAGTATTTTTCCTTGTAGGTTAGACATAATGGAATGGCATGGCATGTCCTTTGATTATATTTCACCGCAAACCGCTGTCTTTTTTTTACTGTCCTTTTTTTTTACTGTTTTTTTGTTTTGTTTTTTTTGCACGGAAGTCAAATTAAACATTTTACGGTCATAAAGCGTCACTTTTGAGTTGTATGGCGTTAAGGTCTAACAAATTGAAGGACTCGTGCTGTTGGAGTAGTTGACTAGCTCAGACATGCTATGGCGGATGGATGGGCTTGTTAAACGTTAGTTGAATGCGTCTAGTCAGCATAAATTTCATTCAATTAGTGAGAATATTTGCGGGCACTGAAGTGGTCTTTAATTACTTAAAGTGAGTAAAATATTTTGAGTGGCAGCAAAAGTGTCCATTCACTGTACAATGGAACTGTATTAACATGACCTCAAAAGAAAGTGGAGTGTTTGTAACGTAATTTAGCATGAAAAAGGTTTAAGGATGTTTAAGTTCATTAAGGCTGATTTATATGTACATCTACTGTGACTTTGAACACCGTGCCTAGCTTACCCCACACAACAAAATTTTTTTGTGGTAACAATTTTGATTTGGGTAATAGCATCCATACCTTCTCCAAGGATCTATCATCTTTAAATTTTTTAATAAATTCCTTCGCATAGACTGGGACTTTTTATAGAATTCCCATCTGGAATATGATCTCTTTGGCCATTTGTAGCCACTCCAATATGAGAGGATAATTTTAAATTGACTAACACACAAATTTAGTTCTACTCACCTTTCAACAAGGAAGGGCTTCCCTTTTTACCACCTTCGTTACCGTCTTCATGACGTTCAAGTTTATTTAAAACCTTTCCCTAAATGAGCCATTTTGCTTGCAAATTAAGTCATAACCGTCAGCAAACAGCAACAACAACCAAATGCCAAGGCAGGCCAAATTACAAAATAAACGTCAACAGAGAAGAATATTTACTTTTCATGTGTGTGTGTGTGTGTGTGTGGAAACATTTACCAACACAGACAAACCAAACCAAAATTTCACGATGAAACCCTTTCATCATTTGTTTTTTGTGTTTTTTTTTGTTGAAAGCATGTCTTCTGCTTATATGAATGGCAGCCAGAGTGTGCTGCCTGTGTGATTGCGTGAAAAACTCATTATGAAAGTGATATGTGTGCGTAGGAATAACAACCCAAACAACAACAACAATGACAATGACAGGAAAAAAAACATTCAAAAACACAATATGTTTGCATACAGAACGCAATTTGCCATTCTGGTTGTAGCCGTCATTGTTGTTGTTGTTTTTTTCGTATGCTTCCTTATGTGTGTTAATATGTAAATGTGTGAAATTGTGTTGGTGCAACTTTTCGGCGGCAGCTCTGTGTGTTTTTGTTTATAACTTTTTCATTTGCTTCTGCTCGGCGAGGCTCGGTTGTTGTTGTTCTTTCAGCCCCATCATCGTTGCTTCAACAGCACCATATGAAATATGAATGTCGCGCCAAAAGCTAAATGTCGCTGGCAGTTCGTTGTTGTTTTTGTTGGTGTTTGTGTACGCGGAAAACATCATCAGCGCAGGGAGGGGACCCTTGCTTCTTTTTCGCCATCGTTGATTTGGCTGAGCATGAAAATGAGTTTAGCAGAAGGATCTTTTGATGGTGTTAGGTTAGGCTCTTGTACTATAGTGAAGGCACAATGGATTAAGAGAAAGTAATCGGTAGCCAACATTTTTAAATAACAAAAAAACTACAACAAATTTTTTGTTTGTATTTTTTAACAACATTTTTGTTTTACTAAAAAACTTTAAAATTAAAATAATTTTTTTTGGCTAAAGTACAATTTTTTTTTTTGAGTATTAAAAAGTTAAAAAAAAATTTAGAATTGAATTTTAAAAATTTTGTATTCTATAATTGTTTTAACTAAAAAGTAAATTTTTTATTTTAAAATATTTGTTTTGTATCAGAAAGTAGATACGTTTAATATGTAACAACACTAGCAAATATATTAAAGCCTTACACATACACATATCCCCATTCATATAAAATATGTCCCAACTACACTTAACGCTTCAGCCTATAGCTTACAGCGCTTGTGTTTCACTCCAATCAAAAAGAAAGGAAAAAACAACAAAAAATTTTCTAAAGCGAGGTGTCGTCACCTTTTTTGTTGGTTGCCAAGTCAACAACAAAACATGGTATGTATACAAAAAAAATAACTAAACGAAAAAAAATAGTAAACCCCATCCTACCTATCCTACGAAAAAGCAAGCAACAATAACATCCACGTCATGGTATTTTATAAATTTTTTGTTAAAGCCTAGAAACAAAGAATAATAAAATATCCTTAACCGGTATGCACACACTCGTTCTGCGTGTCTTTCGCTGTTTCGTACTTTTTTTGCTTTGTTTTCTTCAATACAACCATCGCTTCAAGTCATTCATAACAATTGCGAGAGTAAGCAGCGGCGCCCTGCTAGGCGACTGTTTGCCCAAATGCATTGTTTCCAAGGCAGCCCACTATTTTCCTGCCTCCTTTCTCTCCTTGGCACTTTGTTAAGTACCTTATCCTTGGGGCATAATTCTATGGCGTTCGTTGTACATAGATGTGGGTGTGTGTGGGAGTGGGTGGAGGATTGCTGGGATGAGCCATTTTTTTTGCCGTATTTTATTGTCATATTCCTGTTGTTGTTATTGTTTTCGTGCAAATCTCAGTCTAGGAAAAGGGAAAATTGTATAAAAGTGCGCATCCTTCTCCGTCTTCCTCTTGCTCGGCAACGCCCACTCGAAATGAAGAAAGTTTAATGTTTTCATAACATCATAAACATTGCTTGAGAGCATCTTCTGCTTCTTCTTCTTCATTTACTACCTTTTCCTTTTCCACTAGGATCTTATGTGTTAAATCCTTTTTTTTCCCAGCAGAAGTGAGATCCTGGATTTGCTGTTGTTGTCTTTGCCTAAGGGTAATTTTTTAAGTTTTTTATGAGCCACTCTATTAACGCTTTTGGAAATGTGCAAAAAACAAATCTTCCACTACACGGGCAAATAAAGGATCCAAGAAATGAAAGGACTCAACCTTTTCATTTGAATTTGTTCCTTTAGATTATTCACTTTTTGGGATTACTTTTATGTGGGTGTAGCTGTTGTTTTTGCTTGCAAGTGTTCTTTTTCCATGTTAATAAAATTAGGAAAACATTGACCCCTTCGCCTGCGCCCAGAAATAGAATTCATTTACACCCACTTGCATTAGTTTCTGCTGTCGATAGCCCCAAAAATTTGCATTTGAACTTACACCCCACAAAAACACAGCAAAAGTTCATGTGTCGCGTCAAGACGCACCTTGATCCTGATGAAGCCTCACACATGTAACATTTCTACTTCTTCCCTCATACCAATACTTACATTTATATGCCCATAGCCACTACTTTTTTCTTGCTTTTCTTGTCTTCCATTTGCTTTCCTACTCCCACCCAAGGGCCGCCCTCACTAATTGTATTAAATAAATTTCGAAACCCAAATCACGTGGGAGTGGAGTGCTCTGGTCACTCTGCTTCTCTACCTTCTCAGACTGCCTGCCTGTCTGTCTGTCTGTTTGCCATCTACTCCTTGTTACATGGGTTTATAAGGTGGAAAGTGCACTTTCTCATAAATTTCCAAACTGAAATTGGACTCCGTGGAATTGTTGTGACCAGCCAAAGGAAAACAAAGCCAAAAAAAACACCTCTTCGTCGTTTTACATTTGTCGTTGTCGTCATGGCGTATTCCACGTTACTTCAATTGCCAACTTTCGCTAACATTGTTCTTTGTTGTTGTTTTTATTACGTTTTCTTTTCATACAAATATATTTTTTCATTTAACTTCTAGGTTTACCTTCTCGGTTTTTTTTTATTTAATTAATTTTCTTACGGGCACATGCAACTGTCTGCTGCGGGTCGTTTGTTAAATATAATTTTGCCGTATTTTTTACTTTCTTTGAACTGTAAGGTTTTCTTCCATCTCCTTTTATTTTTTGTGTAAATGTCTTTGGGGCAGTTTGTGTCCAGTTTTTTGGGCGATTTTAATTAATGTCTGGGCGTAATGGGAATTGGGTTGCATTTGGGTGGGTTCTTGGAGTATGTCCAGGTACAGGCAATGGTGAAAATAAATTTTTAAATACATTTTAATGGGCGCTGTGGCAAATGAGTCGGTGTACATTATTCCTTTTGCTATCTGCCTTGATTTTTAAGTAAATTTAAAAAAATTTTCAACAATTTAAAATTTTGCTTACTATATACTCTAAGGTCCGTTCACTTCGCTGTCCGTTATTGTCTGTCTGCCAGTCATTAGCATCAGATTGCTGAATTGTTCATGACCTTTAGCCAACATATCCAATTTGCCACTCATTTTAATTTAAATTAATTTCTTTGAAATAATTTCCAATGCATAACGCGACTGTAATTTATATCGTGCAAAGTATCTGCTCTGGATGTAGTTATTAAAGCAAAACCATTGCCATTGGATGTGATGAAGAACGCTGACAATTTGTAAATACGAAATTTTATTTGCTGCATTAATTTGTGATCTGTTTGTTTTCCGTTTTTCACTGTCATAAGCTTCATTAATGCCCATCGAAGTAATCCGTCATTTGAGCGTATTTGCAGCAGAATTTTATGGCTTACAATAACAGGAAATATTAAATGCAATGAATGACACAAGCCAAAGTATTTTGTATTAAATTTATATCATGTTGGGGACAATTGGCGCAGAGCAATGAATTTAAACATTAAAAAATTTTATAAATTTAAGAAATAATTTTAAAAATTTTTGGTACCATCCAAGCTTACATTTAATATAATTTTAAAGTAATATTAAGTATCTTTTTCTCTTCTATTTGCAGGTAAATAACTACAATTTTCGGTATTAAATTACCCACAACCTTAATATGCCAAAAGTACGTAAGTAAGTCAAATTGTGGTTTCACATTCCCAGTCAAATTCCCCTCAATTCTGACAAATTAAAACATTTGGTTTGGTTTGCTTTACCCAAATCATGCCCCACCAAAACCGAAACCAAATCAAAGATGTTATCTCCGAAATTTGTACCACAAACGAAACAAACCGCAATACTAAGTGAAGAAATGCACCGAAACTCAAGTTTCCAATTAGAATTTATTATTTTCGAATAACTGTGAAGCGATAAAAAAAAGGAAAAGAAACCAAATCCTAAGCCACGAAAGTAAAGTAAACCATTTAGATTTTATAGAAACAGTGGCGGGCGGCAAGAGTCGCGCGCGTTGAGTTCAATAAAATTTATGGCCTACAAGATAAGCGCTAGATGGCAGCAGGGCAGCACGAAAAAATATCAAATCCAAAACCCGAAAAGAAAAATGTAACTGAAATGAACGTAGTTGTGGTGTGTGTGTGTGTGTGTGTGTGTGTTTGTGTGAAGTGTGAAAATTGTGAAAAATCCCCAAAAGTATTGTTAACAGATTGATTTCGACGATATGCTAAATCCATTTGTCCATAAAAAGAACAACAGCATTAACAACAACAAAGACGAGAGTACAACAATAACAAGGAGATGACACGCCAACCAGCTCTGTCCCCTACTTCTTCTTTGCCTCACTTCCTCACAAATTCCCCCTCAAGTCAAACGGAGAAGAAACACAAGAAGAAGAAGAAGGAAAAAGTGCTTTGCGAGCTCAACGCAAAGGCACAGGCAAAGTCAAAGGCAAAAGGTTCGCTGGGTTATCTGATCTGTCGCATCGTCATCATCGTTTGCCTTTGTGGCTGCTGTTTGCTTGTTTATTTGTTTGCTTGCTCGTTGTTATTGTTGTTGTTGTTCTTGTTGTGCGGATGTCGCTCCCTGGGTGCACAATCATTTTTCAATAAACAAACAATTTCAGGCTTTTCATCCAAAATCGGATGATGCCAGTGAGCTCTGAAGAAATATTAACGTTCTTCGTTTTGTCTTGTGGGCACCACTTCCTGCTGCTCCTCACTTCTGGTAACTTTTGTTAGGAAAAATTTTTCATATTTGGTGGGGTCACCCGTCGACGCAAGGCAAAGTGAGGGGCCGTCAGGCGAGAGAGAGAGCAGCTCTATCGCTGCTGTTTCTCTTATTGATTATTAATTGTTTTCAATTTATCGCCTTTTATTTTGTAATTGTCTGGGAGCCTTAGGCTCGGTTGAAGTTTGGCGTCTGTTATCTGTGGTACATATCGGGTATCTTGTGTCTGTTGTTAACATAAATTGTTGCATGACTTTTCGCTGGGCGAAATTCAATATCTTTGTCAAAGTTGGTCGTTTTGTATATACTTTTTCAAAGGCTGTCAGTGTGCTTACATGGATATTAATTGTAGGAATGTTAGCAATTCTTAGAAAAGATGCCAAACCAGCTGGCAAGTACTTTTTAATAGAAAATACTGCTCAGTTGATACATAGACATGTGGTACTCTCAAGTTTAACCTAAGACGACTCTTTAAAATAAATTCCCTTTTATCGAATCCATATAACATGGTTCAACAACAACTTACATCCTTCCCACCATTCTTCATCTAACAGGGGCAAGTTCTCTAATCCCTAAAAAATATGCAGACAATTTAAAGGTTTTAATTTAAATTCCGCTCAAACAAAACGCTTTCGCCAAAGCACAAGACAAATGAAAAATTAAACAATTTCCTTAAAAAATGCTCACCATTCAGTGAACCCGTTGCTTTGGCAGAAGCCGTAAATTATTTGTAATCCTTTTTTGTATACGAATGCTTCGTTTCCATTTCGCTTATTCTTCATGGCACTACGGTCTTCAGTCTTCGGGCTTCGCTCTTCCAGCGAAATGCGCTTTTTGCGATATGTTTTTTTTTCCGCTCAAGCTAAGTTTGTAGTTTTGCCAACAAGAACAACAACAACATGAATAAGAACAGCATTTGAAAACTGTTGATGGCTCACTGTTGTTGGCTGGCAAAGGATAACAGCATGCAGTAGTAGCATGAGTATTTGCACAGGATATCCTTTATTACATGAGTGTATATGTCAAGTGTTGCTTTCATTTCCGGTTTCCACTGTTTTATATTTTCCATTTTCTTTCCTGTGTGTGTGTGTGTTTTTCCACTCCATCTCCACACAGTAAATGTATTTCGTCAGAAGTCAGAAACTATTGTCTTATTTCATTTAATTTATAGTGGCAGTCGTTAGTGTGAGTGTGTATGGGCCAGCGAGTGCATCTCTGACATATGTCAAGCAGTTTAAAGAGAAATAAAAGTACAAGAAATGAAAGGAAGTAGACTGGAATAGAAAAGGGATTGGGAAATTAATAATCAAAAAATAAATTCTTTTTTGTGCCACTTCTTCTTTGCCTTAAATTCAAACCATTTTTCCAATAGTTAAATTGGAATTTCTCCAAAAACAAAAAAGGTAAAAAGTAAATTTCAAATTCAAATGTTTCCACCAGCAGTCACGTGAGCATCCTTAATCAACTCGAATTAAAGCGAAGCATACTTTTGTGCAATCAACAACATTTGGCAGCTTTGTGTGCTGCACAAAAAAAAAGTACCGCACACAAAAAACAAAACTACCGCTCAAAAATACAAACGAATGGCAAAAAAGCAAAAACTGAATATGAAGCATTTGCCCATTGTTGGGCCACGCCCCTTTTCCGCACACAGTTTGATATTATACAATTGAAATGCAATGTGGAAACTAGTTGTGGAAAGTAGTAGCAGAAGCGTCTCATTGCCTTGCATATAATTAGGTATACAAACGCACGAAATGGCAACTGACGACTGCCAGGGGCGACATGTGTAGTGTGCAGTGCAGTGCCGTGGCATGGAAGCCATACAGCGTAATACGTTAGACCGGAACACGTCCACATCGTTGGTTATGCGAACGAGCGCAAATGCTCTCCTCTCTGTCGTGGCACTTTTAATTTTCAACTTGCATGCTCCAAAGTATGCAATATGTTTTTACTTTTGCTTTATCGCTCGCCTGCCAAATGAACTCTGGCTAGCTGTGAGCTTCATCAGGATTATTGCCGGAATGGTGAAGTACAACGAAAAGCACTATTATTTTTCGGTTACTGGTTTATTTGTGTTTCGGGTGAAGTTTTCCCTTTTGTATTCTCTTTTTGTTCACAACTTTCATTTGAATGATTCAGCACAAGTGGCGAGCATTTTGTGGAATTCCGAGAAGGACATTAATCAATAGAGTTGGTTAAGGGAACCTTTGCCATAGGACGGACACATTAAATGAGAAAAATTAAATTGATGTTCTGGACTATGCTTCGCTCATAATTATTGAGCTTTCCACTTCTACAGTATTTCTAGGGAAACAATGAACCGATTTTGATGTTGTTTTTTTATTTGTTATCGGAAACGCAAACGAAAAGTAAATGGACTTAAACAGAATGGAAGTTGCATAAATTTAGAAGAAGACTTAGGACGGACTACACTCTTTGTCTCTATAAGAGCAAATGAGTGAGTGAAAAACAAAAAAAAATCAATTAAAAATTAAAAATTCCATTTTTTTCTTATTTAAAAATTTTGTAACCCCAAATTCAGCTTCAATTAAAGCTTTGACAAGAAACTTGTTCTTCTATGATTGACCTTTGAATTTATCATTTAAGGTCAAATCAATTCTTCGCTCACATTGAGAGCGCCTCAATTGAAGTTTGTACTTAATTCGAAACAATACTCAAAAATGGGGTCACTGGGTAGTTCTACAAAAAAATTCTAGCAAAGCTTAATTGAGGCGCTGTTTTTTGTGTGGGAAACTTTATTAATTGACAGATTGAAGCTTGTTTAATAGACCAACAAAAATAATATAAAAAAATATATATATTCGCCAAAGAAAACAAAATGTCATTCGTCGGAGACTTGAATGGAATAAATCGTAATCTAAGCAGGGCTTTGAATACTTAATGCCATATTTAATTTAACTTTGAGATAAATACCATTAAATAAAAAAGAAGCAAACCCAACCGGACGCACAATGCCATACCACAGAGCGCAACACACACAACGGTACACCACACCACATACAACTGTCCAATTGTGCCACACAAATCTTCCAACTTTATGCGCTCCTTTGATAATAAATTAATTTTTATTTCTCCCCATGCAGAGGAGCAACAGCGGAACAGAGGAACAGTGGCTGTGTGTTGTGCTGTGCCGTGGTGTGGTGTGCTTGATGGCAAATGTATACTGCGTGTGAGTGTAGGTCTTTGAGCTTTTCTGTTCTTTTCTCCTCGCTTAGCTTCGGTACAGTGCAATGTTTTATTGTTTTATTGTGGTGCGAATTGCCACCAGGTCATACATATCTCGGGTAAGACTAAGCGTAATACATACGAAACAGCAAGCGGCAAGCGGCAAACGGCAGTTTAGAATTCCCCAAACCGTGCCAAGTTAACGGCATATTCCATCGCACATGCGAATGTCTGTGTGTGTGTGTGTGTGTGTGAGCCAGAGCAAGCGTAAATGTTTTTCCTAATTTAGCCACATTAGAGAGACGACTCAGCACTGAGGGGGCTGAACAGGGCAGGCGTTCAAAAGCGTTCAAATTTTATGGAATGTATTTATTTTTTCCCTTTTCCTTTTGTTGTTGTTGTTGTCATTGTTGTTGCTTACCTCGAGGCCACTGTGAGCTATTGCAGTTTGCTGCCTATGGCCCTCCCCCCACCTTTTCACCATCATCAAACTTTCACAGCATATGTGGCAGAAGGTCAAATGCGGGTCTACGGTCTCTCCGCTCAAAAGAACTTATTTATTTATTTGTTTTGTATTGTGCCATGATTTACTTCATTATTTGTTTTGGCAGTTTGGCGATTTCTTTTGTGAGTTCTGTCGCTGCTCACCTATCTACTGGCTTGCGGTCATCCTATTCCAATTCTGCTGTACACTCAACATAATGCTGACATGTTTCCTCTAATATTCATTAGGACTAGGGACCTGCTCCTCTCCTCTCCTCTATTTTCTTTCTTTCTTTTCCTGCAATTTTATGTGACTGTGTGTGTGTGTGTGAGTGTAAGTGAGCATAAGTGTGAGTGTGATTGAATAATTTAGCCTTTATTGAAATGCTGTCTATTTGCTGGGCAATTTGTATTCATTGTGACCGGCGCGTACCCGGAAGATTTTCCTTTGCTTCTTTTCTTCGCCTTCTGCTTGCTGCTACTATTTTTTTTTGTTTGTTTGCAATCATTTTGGCATTTAGCGGCTTGCTAATATGTGTGTGCTGGTGATTTGGAAAACTTTTTGCGTACGCGCGCACTAAATAATTGTTATTGTTTTCATTCGCATTCACATGCTGCTGCTCATTTCGTTCATTTGTTGAATATTTGAGTAGAATAGCTGTACTTTGCAGCTCGAATGCCTCCAGTAATCCACACTGAAGACGAAACTAATTTACTGCGAATTAGTAGAGGAAAAGTTAAACATCAACAAGGACTGCCTGTCATTAGTGAGGATCTTTGTTTCATTAATTAGTTGGGCCTATTGTGGTGAATGGTAAACAAGCGTGAATAGCAAGACAGATGTGGGTGTGGCTTCTCAACCAAAATCGCCTTCATGCTCCTTTGCCAAGTTTTCTCATTCAATTTGCCTGACTTATTCCTCTTTAAATTCAACACGATTGATTAAATTTCCTTTGGCCATTTGGACGAAAATCGAGATTTAAATTTCCCCTGCAATATTGCGCACACAAGCAACAACTCATCTTCCCGGGATCCGTTTCCGTTTAGATCAGATTTATCCTTTCCTCTGACGGTATCCAAAGCATATGCAAATGTAACTATGCCGAAAACACACACATGCTCATATACGCACCTAATACAAACACATGCATAGCCATTATCAAACATATAGCCACACATTCGGTCACTAATAAACCAACAAAACGGAAACGGATATGGGCAGCAGAACAGTTTCAAATGTCAGTGCACCGAAACCCTTAGCAAAGCGCTGAAGGAGGAAACTGCAATGGCCATGCGCTTATGTGCGTGTGTGAGTTTGGGCACATGAGTGTTTGTCTAAGTTTCAATGCATGCGAAAGGTGCTTGTGACAGAGACATACTCTCGACACACTCGATGGGACGACAATTCGGCAAAATAAACAAAAGTGACGTCGAGTGCAAAATGGCAAGAAAATTGCACACAATTTTTGGCCAGATGAAAATGAGTTGGGCACAAGTCACAGTCAAGCCTCGAAGCAAACAAATTGCATACAGCACAAAAGACAACAATCGCAGCAAAGGCAATAACATCTCAACAATAACAACGACAACAACAACAACAATGTTGTGTGTGTTTGCTTATGTGTATTTTATTGAATTGCAAATATGTTTAGGTTGAGTGATTGCTTGTAGCTATTCCAATTACATACTCATGTTTAACTCTCAAGTGACAACAGGCCGTAACAACAGCATCAGCCACCACCACAAGAGACAAACAACAGCAATCATAACACTTGGCTGTTCTTACTGACAGATGCTCATGCTTCAAATATTTCATAAATACAAGATACACTTTGTTGTTGTTATTTGTTGTAAGTTTTGAAATGAATAAATTTTGCGTTGGCTTGAAAGAAATGTCTGTCTGCTTCTTCTTGTTCTTCTTGGCTTTTAGTACTTTGCACTCCGCTCCTCTTCTCACTGCTCACTGCTCATTGATGTCTGATGTCTTTTGTGTAATTGCCTGAATGTTGAAATGATTAGCACTTTCGTCCTGAGACGGCTGGGCTTATTTGTTCAAGCCCTGGCCGTATTTGCCTCTATGCTGTTGCATATTCAATTATCCGTTGCTGTTGTTGTTGCTGTTGAAACTTTCCACACGACTGTGCGGAAATATTTGCCATCAAATTTATGTTTCAATTTGCAAGTTTAAATAATTTCGTATTTCGTTTGCAATTGTCTTATTAAAATGTAATTGTTGTGGTTGTAGTTGTTGCTACAGCCCAAGCCACTGACTGTCCTTGATCAGCAGATAGGCTTTCTATTTTTAGTATGCATTATTGTAAGATTTCCTTAGATTTTGTGAATTTATTTGTGTGTGTGTGTGTGAGTTAATAAATTTAGTTACATATTTTGTTTGATTAGAGCTTTTGCTTCCTTTAATTGATGCTATAAATTAAGGCATATCCTTTGTTAGTCTCCAGGCCAGCCAATAAGTGACAGAGTCCATGCTGAGCAGTAAATAAGGAATTTTGCACTTACCACAAAATTGGCCTAATTTTGAGACTAATTGTGGAAAATGTATTTATAATTCAAATGCCTTTTGGCAAATATTTAGTTACATACTATTACAAAGTAAATTGAATAGAATCCCAGTATGTAGGTGCGTTTAAATTCAAATCTTAAGGCAGTCCTTTGGACAAATTTGACTCTTGTTTATTCAAATGGAAATGTTTTGTAATGAATTTAGAGAATGAAAAACTAAACTAGCTTAAAGCAACTTTTACAAATTACCACACACACACACATGCGTGCAATTCGTTGAATTTTTGCGAACAACCAACCTCGGATGTAGAGCCATCTAGTTGGAGCGACCATGTCAAGTGTAACTTTTCCATAATTACAAAACAATTTGCTGCATGCTGTAAAAAGGAGAACTTTATGCATAAATGTCAAAAAACTTTATGCGCATAACTCAAAAATGAGAAAATAAACTAGAAAAAAAAGCGAAATAAAAAAAACATTATGACATATTACTCGGAAGGGCTTAGAGCTAAGCTGGTACAGTACACCCGGCAGCATATTGTATAGTTTTTGACCACTTAAATATGCATTTACGCATATTGTCCTGGCACGAGCAGCGGCGTGCGAGTGTGCCCATTCTGCTTTCATAAATATGTGCAGAGGTTCCCGTACTATTCACTGACTATACGTACGTCGGCATGATACATAGTTAGTCTCTGTTAGGTATTTTGGGCTTTGGTGGCACAAACTTGTTGAAAACACCTGCAAAAACTTTTTCCTTTTTTACCTTTTTATGCTAATTTGGCAGGAGTGTATGTAGTAGGCAACACTGTGTGTGTGTAGATAAATTTTGAACTTTTTACAAATTATGGTGAACTGCGTGTGGACTATCAATCATTTTTATTTTTGGGGGGGGAGGCATGCCTTTTCTCTATCAATCAATGAAATTTTGTTGTAAAAAGTTAATCAATTTTGAAATGTATTATTAATAATCTTTAATCATATATCAAATCTTGATATAAAAAAATATTGTGTTAATTCGGTGTAATCCAGAACACTTCACTTTCAAACATGTAAATTTAAGTTACAAACTGTTGAAAAGTAAATTTTATTATGATTTTCGTAGTAACCCAGGAAAAAAAATCAAAACATTCGTAAGAAGCCGTTGTGAATTGATCGTCATTTTCAGTAAAAGTAACCCACTGTGCGGCTGTTTCAAATCAGAGAAAAAAAGTTAAAACAGCGGCCAGTCTTATATACACATAGCATTGTTTTTTTTACATATTTTTGGGTCAACAATCGGTTTGTAGCTTTTGGTCAACACCCCTGTATCTCTAAATCTAAAAACCCAGGTCCTCATGTGGAAATATCTTTCTATTTGGGTGTGTATCCTTTTGAAATCCCAAGAATTCATTTAATTTCTGTTTAGTAAATATTTCATCGCCACAAGTGATGGAAAGGTATTGCTTTCAATACACAGCACAATCAAGAAATTTGTCCAATACGACAAGTCTGCCGAAAGCAAAGGCATAGTAAGGAGATTTCAATTTGCTTTGAAAGTGCCAATTTCTATTCATAGCTGGCATTCGACATTCAAATTGTTGGCTTCTGTAATTCTCATATACATATGTGATTGTAACCGGAATCACGCCGGTAATTGCTCAAGAAAAGTCTGACTGTTTTTCTTTAAACATTTCCATATGCCCGTATTCAACCGGACTTATTTTTCCAGTTTAGTCTTAAAAAGCTACGATCATTGTCACATGTAAAATTTACAAACTGCAAAAGGGAAAACATTAACGAAGAAACCAGGGCACATGGCAGCTTCTTGCGAACATTTCAAGGTAGAGGTAGAAAAATGAAGATAAAACAGAGTCCCTTTGGAATGCCAAAAAGGACTGTAAGAAAAGCAAGGACGATGATGCCACTGTAAAATGGAACAGAATAAAAAAGGAAAATGCAAGTAGCTGCTGCTGCTGTTGCTGCTACGCTTAAATGTCAGCCAAGTTTAATAGTTGAAAGGAACTTACTTAAGTCCCTGTGGAAGTTAACGTTGCCCTTAAAAGAGTCAATAGATGATCAATAATGCCTGATGTAACCCCAAAGGAGCAGCTACCGACCTGACTGCCTTCCCAAGAACTACTTTGTCATAGTTACCTGAGTCAATTTGCCAGCCAGCGACACACATACACTTTCCATGGCAATATCATAACAAAATTTAATCACTTAACTGAACGCAGGTTGTTTGGCTGGTGGCTGGAAGGATACACTTTGTAATTTTTTGGGTTTATGCTTGCCCTAAATTGATTTTTAAACTTGTCAAAGTTCACGGGGTAAGGCGTTCATTTTCGTTTTTTACTTTTTGTTTTTTATTTCTTTTTTATAATTTTTTTGTTTTCTTTTTCTTTTTGTTTTTTTTACTTTGATACTTTTGTGCGGGTAAATGTCAAAGTTGCTTAAATTACAACAAACTGCAAATTTTTGTTTCGTTGGAGCTTTTGCAGTTTCACTAAGCAATATTAATGGTACTTGTTTTTTTTTGTACTCACTGCAGTAAAGCCAAAGAAACTGAAACTCTTATTTTTGGCTTATTTCTTCAGTGGGTCGGTTCAAATTCCGCCAAATTCCCCACTCAGTGTGTACTTGTAGTTGTGTATCTGCTTGTGCTTGTGTGTGTCTGTTTAACATTCAACTTGAGTACTTTTACTTGTAGTCGTTAGTGTCTTTCGTGCTTTGGCGTATGTGTGTGGGGTAAGTAGTGTGAGTGGCTTGAACTGCATTGTGGCTCCCGCATGTCAACGCCAACTAGTGGTGCACAACACATCCTGTTTAATGTACGAATTATGTGAGGTTGCCGCACTCATGTACACACACACACACATGTATGAGGATGCTGGGGGTAATTATAGTTTTGTGAAAAGTTTAATTTGAAGAAACTGTGGTGACACAGTTTGTATATGAATGGAACGAACTTTAAGGGAAATCCTCTTTCGTTTATAATACAATAGAGCAAAGGAGGGGCAGAAGGAAGGTTTATGGCCAAAAAAAAGTTTAAATTGAGTAACTTTAAGGAAGTATATTTCCAATTCAATCAATACAAACTGGGACTTGAAATTTACGAGCAAAAGTGGTCAAGTTTTTGACTCCACACACTACACACACATGCACACACACAGGACTTTTCCTTTTCCTATTGTTTTCTGCTTCCGACACTTTATTTTCACCCAAAGAAAAGAAAAGAAAAACTAAACATAAATTAAAAACATTCATCCATTCACACACTCACACACACACACACTTTCGCGCACACACACACAACAATAACAAATAAATAAAAAGTGCTAACGGATATTGAACCATCAATTCTGCCAGGATGTAATAAAATGTCTTGTTTTTTTTTCGCTTCGATCGCATGGCCGTGTGCCGTGCGTAAAGTGAGGAAACATTTACTGCCCGATTTATATGCGGCACACAAATACATTCAGCCCCGATTGTAGATTCTCCCTACACTAAGGCACAAAAGCGCATAAATCTCCTTGATGCATGTGCGTGTGCGTGTGATTGTATGGGAATACATTCGATGCACACATACATGATTCACACGCGCCAAACCCTTAGTACCCACCAAAGCGTGGCGCAACCGGTGGGGGGTGGCGGCCATACGCGTTAAAACTCTTTGAACTTTTAAAAAATGCTGCGAGGCAACATCAGGCCGAATTGCCACGGTCTCCTGTTTGTTTGTGTTTACCTTTTGTTTGCCTTTAATTGACTCAATTGTTGGGTTGTTCATAACTATACCAAGCGAAGCACACTCTTGCTTTTACTTGAAATGTTGTTAACACTTAGTCATACTTGCACTATCTTGACAGGAAAGGAGGTATCATTTTTTAAATAAATTTGTTTCGTTTGTTGAACTGCTTAGAAACGGGTTTTTGGCATGGTCTGAGGTTTCAAAACTACAAAATGACTTAAATTTTTTATTTTCGAGGTACTTCCGAATGGCTCATATTGTGGAGGAGTATTTCAGCTTCGGCATAGCCGATGATAGTTCCCTCTCTAGTTTTTTTTTTACAAAATTAACCACCTGGAATGTGAATTTTGCTTTTGGTCGCTTTTGACCTATCTCTCAGGCATTCAAATAAATGACCAAAAGTAATTGAAAGAATAATTCAAAAAAGCATAGAATGGAGCTTAAAATCCTATCTCTCTCTCCTCATATTTTCCACAAATGCTATCTCTTTCAAATTCTATTACTATTAATTTGAAAACTTTACCACTTATCATCTGAAATTAAATGTTGTCAAAAAAGTGCAACTTTTTCGTGCAGCTTATGCAGCTTAACCACAATCGACCATAACTTATCTATTCGCACACCGCCACAGACCACTTACAAAATGTAAACTCATTCATCTTTTATTCCTTTTTTGCTCATTTTTTTCTCACAACTATTTGCAGATTGCACACACAGTCTGCGGCTGGTTGAGGTACGAATACCGAATTACGTGATTAAGGGCTCGGCGGCGCAACTGGAATGCCTGTACGATCTGGATGGCGAAGCCTTGTACTCGGTGAAGTGGTACAAGGACGGCAATGAGTTCTATCGATATGTGCCGAGGGATATGCCGCCAGCGCAAACGTTCCTGCTGCCAGGTGTTTCGGTCGAGGTGAGTGCGAAAATACCAACCAAAACAAAACGAAAATTTTGAAATGAAAAATACAACAAAAAGAAAAACCCAAAACCGAAATCTAAAAAAGTGAACAAGCAAGTTGAACTGCCAGCGAACGCTTTTAACGGAAGAACTTATTTATCAAAATCTATTTGGCTACCCACCTTTGCACAAAGTTTGTGTTCGGCCATATATTTTAGCGGAGAATCGTTTGACTGCAAAAGAAGCTAACGGGGAGTTGTTGCAAATACGCGGCAAGGCGCACTTGTGCTAAAGGGTTCAGTGGCAGTGCAGTAAAGTACTGTGCGAAAATGAAAAAAAATTTAAACTAGTTCGTATCTCTACTTAGTACGTTGGTACAGGTACTCCTGCGGAATCGTCGATCTCTGTTCGAAAGTTAAGTGCAATAAATTTGACTTGCTCTTTTGAGCAGACATGCTTCTGTGAGCCTTTTTGTTGTTGCCTATATGCATGGCGGCTTGGTGGTGTAGTTTGTTTCCTTTTTAGTTAGAACGTTAGCCATTTTTTTTGTTCCCAGAGCAAAACTTTCAGTTTGATGTTGTGCGTTAGATAAACCTTCTGTTGGCTGAGCTAGTTTCCCCATGTGGGCTGTTCGACGTGGGGGCGTGTGCTGTGCAGTTCGTAAATCGGATATTGTTGAAGAATAATCGATTTGGTTTTCGGTGTTCATGGCACGCACACACTTCCCGGTGCAAGGCGATGAAATGCAAAAATAACTTTTCAATGCGGTTGGCTTAAATGGTTTTGACTATACGGTGATGAGGGGGGAGGGGAGTTTGTAATAATATGAAGAGTAAGGCATAGCTTTGTAAAGGAAACTAAGAAGAAATTAAATTATTATTAACAATCATAGAGTCTGGAAATCCCTCTTAGTAGACGTGGAAAGTCCATATTGAAGTATTGATTTGATTTAAAAAAATATTCAATTCTCGCTTGAACCACTGTACCGGTTATCAATTGCAACAACAACAAAGCAAGGCAAGTGAATGCAAAGCTTCTTGAAAGTACAATCCAATGGGACTACTTTGAATTGATGGAGAACTTCCATGATTTAGGAGGGAGTCACAGAAGCAAAACTTTATCAAAACCCTGCTCCACTGCGCCTTAAAACTCTATAAAGTGTTGTTGTATTTTCTTTGAGATTTGACTCTTATTTGACTTTATTTAACTTTATTTGCCTGTATTTTGACTAATTTTTTTCTTCTTTTTCTTTCCCTTTTCATTCCTTTGCAGTTGCACAATTCGAGCGATGCGATTGTGACATTGAGGAATGTCAATTTGCAATCGGCTGGTCGTTTCCGGTGCGAAGTATCCGGTGAGGCGCCATCATTTCAAACCGTCACGGAGCATGGCGACATGGTTGTTGTGTGTAAGTATTTTTTTTCCTTTCGAAATAAAACATTCTTAATTGCATAAAACTCAAGCGTGAAGGGAACGAAATGAAGTATAAAATAAATTGAAAATGAAAATGAAAAAACTTCACCCTCTCCCCCCCCTCCCCTACTGCAAAATTGGAAATTTCATTGCAAAAGTTTTCCGCAGAAATTCTTCTTTGAGATGAAAGAAAAACAATTGCATTTTCTTTGCTTTTGGTTCTATTTGTTTTTGGAAATTTTATTTTTAATACGCCAGTGGTTGGCTGACTTTTATTGTTTTCCAATTGATGTTAAAAATGTTTCTTAAGTTGAGTTTAATAATTGCGCGAGAAGCGTTCGGCGAAATGGGCAAAAGTTTCGGTGGAACTTCGGCACTGCTTTATCGGCCGTTGAAGGGGTTTTATTTGTTATTTATTTTGAAGGAAAAAGGCAAAGGGAAACATGAAGCCGTAACCGAAATGAATTGATTTGTAGTGCCCATTGAATTTTGAGAAGGACCCTTGAGGTTGCCATGTTTTCAAGAACTACTTGTTTCTTGTAGTGGGTATTACAGGATTCAGTGCACGGGAAAGAGGTTTATAGTTGCCGTAAAATATAACTTTTTCAACTCGGTTGCTTCACATTTGATTGTAATTAAGAAGCTCAATTTACTGGCTTCTCAAGAACGCGAACGCTTTCCGGACTAAATCTGGCAAAAATCCTGTAAATTCCTCTGCCAATGAGTAATACGGGAACAAAGCTTGTTTTTCATTGAATATTATCCCCTGTCTCACAGTCACAGTGAGCCCTGTATTTGACATATGTGCATGGGAAAAAAATAGTTGCATCTTCCTCCAAGCAAAAATTACCAATTTCCGTTTTATTTAATTCAAACAGAAATGGCAACTTTGTTCGGAATGTTGCAGGCTTTTTCAATGTGAACTTTATCACAAAAGTCGTTCGGGCCACAAAATCATCAACGCACATATCGCAAAAAAGCGTATTGTTGTGCAATTGCTGCTGCTGGCTCCGTCTTTTTTTGATCATGAACAATTTTCCAAAATGCTGGCAACCATGGACAAACAAAAAGCAATGCAACTGCATCCTCTTTTAATACTGACTTTGTATTTGTTGTTTTTACTGCCTTCAGTGTTTGCGTGTTTTAAGCTTGTTGCAGTTTTTTTTTTCATTGTTGTTTGGAATCAAACTTTGACAACAATTTCGTCAAAAAAAGTACCAGCACAGATGCTAATAGGAACATGTTGAATACACTGGAAAGAATTCAGAGTAGAATCAGTGGAATATTATTTATATTTTAAAAAAAATCTCTGATCCGAAAATAATCTACACTACAGCTTTCTGAAATCCTTTTTTGCTCCCACTCACTATTACTGTCATATCGCAGTGTAGCCTCTACCTCTGTCAATCCCTTGCCCTGTTCACTTCCGCTGTTGTTGTTACGCGAGCACATCACTTTGCTTTGTGCGCGTCATTGTCGAATATTGAATTTCCTGTTTGCGCATTTTGTAAAATTTACGGTAAATTTAATTTCCATTTCCCTTTGCCTTTGCCCATCATCACAACAGTTGTCGGCATTCGTGTTTTTCGCTTTCCTAGAAATAAAATAGAAATTATTCAGCAGAAACAAAAAAGCCAACAAAATAATGGAAACTTCACCAACAATTGCGTAAAATTCAAAGGAACTTTTGTTGCAGTTTTTCGTCGTTGTTCGTTCAAATTTTGTGTTTTTATTTTATTTCCTCACTTCCGCTTTGTTTTGTCTGTTTGCTTATAATTTGTGTGTATTTATTTTGTGTGTTGTCTGCTCTTTTCCTTTTGCAGCACTTCCTGACCAGGGGCCGCCGAAAATTTCGGGTGGACGTCCGCGTTATCAAATTGGCGATTGGGTGCGCATCAATTGCACCGCCGGACGATCCAAGCCGGCCGTACAGCTGTCCTGGTCCGTGAACAGTGAGCCCGCTGAGCCGCATACGCTGCGGAAGTACGAAACAATTGTATCGGGTCGTGAGGGTCTGGAGACGTCTGTGCTGGGGCTGCAGTTTCGTGTGGAACAACATCATTTCCGTAATGGCGATATGAAACTGAAGGTGAGTGTTGATGAAGAGAGAATAGTGTTATGAGAAACGATATGGTCAGCCCAATCGAAGAAGGGAAGATAATGCAAATTTTGTATTAAATATTTTCCTCCTTTTCTCCTTGGCCAATTCCAGTGCGTTGCTTCGCTCTCCACATTCTATTGGCGCAGCAACGAGGAATCCGTCGAAGGTGATCGCCCCCAAAAGGCGCCCGTCCTCGAGTCGCGCGAAACCGTCTACGCCAGCAATTCGCGTGCCGACCCCGTTCAAGGTATGTCATTCCGGGAAATATTTGTTACCAAAATCTTATCGTTTTTCATTCAACCAAATGCAGCCGGTAAAACGGATTCGGTTGTGCTGGCGCATGCGCCCAGCTTAATTGTATTGCTGTTGCTGGCGGCGACGGCCATCATAAGTGGCGGCTGCATGGAGCAGCTGCATTTGTGGCAGCGCTGCGAAAATGTCAAGGAAAATGTATATGAAAATCATATAACACGACGACAGGCACAGCGGCGGCGGCGGCGACAACAAAGCCACGACAACAACGATGAAAGAACTGAACAGGAAACAAAGAAAGCAAAAGCACAAGACACAGAAACAGAAGCACATTTGAATGTGCGAATGGCATGCAAATCTTTGTCGTTCTTGTCGTGCTCTTCGGTTGTTGTTGGTGCATCGTCGCAAATGCAGTCACAAAAGTGGCTGGCTGCAAGGTAGCTGCATTAAGGCAGCAGACGATGGGCGGCCTACAGCTGGTAGAGGTGTGTGGAGAGGTTTAGTGTATTTTTAAAACTTCAACTTAAACATTTTAATGTAAAATTTAATAAGAAAAAAACATTAAAAAAATACAAAAAAAATTTTTTTTTTTTTTTTTTTTTATTTGTTTTTATTTTTTGTTGTTAACATTTAAATTTTAAAACAAAATTGTCTTGTAACATTTAATGAATATAAATCAAAATCCAAAAAAATGTTGTAAGCATTTGTGTATATGAAAAAAAAATACTATAAAAAAAAATTACAATGAAATCAAAAATGTCTCATGAAGTCATAGTGAAGTTATAAGTAAGAAGAAGAAAACATGTAAATATAGCAAATAGAATTGTTAAATTTTAAGAGTTTTAAAGTCGAATTCGTGAAAAATTGCATGGAAAATTGTTGTAATTATTGAAAACAAAATTCTAGATTAGAAATTCTCTAGTCTTTAAGTAATTTAGGTAGCCTAAAGTAATTAATTACAAATTTAGTGTGAATAAAAGCAAAATGTATAAAACTTCAAAACAATTTGAGTAATTTTACATAGACGGGTAAGCAGAATGATGGGGGGGATAATGTGGATGAAGAGGGGGTTTTGGTTTTGAACTGAAAATCGAAAATATTTTATAAAAAATTTGTTTAAATCAAAGGCTACTTCAGGTCAGAAGTCGTCATTCAACTTTTCCAATTGATCGCTCAATACCTTTTAAAAAATACACTTAAAAAAAATTTTCATTTTCGGTATGCTGTTCAAATTAAATTTAAATATTGTTAATATTATTAAGAAATTTTTGGTTGTTTTTAATTTTTACAACATAGAAAATTTTCCAAATTTATTTAAAAAAATTAACAAAAAAAATGTACTATTTTTTTTTTAAATTTTAAAATAATAATAATAAAAATTTTTTAAATTTAAAAAAAAAATTTATTTTTTATTTAATTTTTTTTTTTAAAGTTGAATTTCATACATATATGATTTTTATTCACCTGACAGACTTACAGTCCTCCCTCTTTTCGCCATTGATCCACATTCACTCTGTTTGTTTGGAAAAACTTCAACTAAAGTTTGTAATCCAAAAAGGAAAAATTAAATCTTTTTAATTTTGTGTATTTTTAAAGTTTTACATAAAAATTTCCTTTTCGCTGGAAATGCAAATGAAAATGAAAACTTAGTATTTAAAAAGCAGTAACTGTTGGAATAAAGTCTTAAACTAAACAAAACATATCGTAAACTATATGAATTGCCAAAGTTTTTACTTATAATGTATTTATAAACAAATTTAAACGTTTTTTGCCGTAGCATAAAATATTTTTGGAAATAATTTTTAATTTTTTCACACAAACAAAGAAAAAAAAATTAATAAATTTTTACAATTTAATCTAATTAAAAGGAGAAATATTCAAAAAGCCTCAAACACTATTTTTGCATTTTCCAATTTCAATTTCAATTCGTTTTCGTTTTTGTATTTAATTTCAATTGTTTTCCTTGTCAAGTGACTACTAAAACATTCCATATATTTTGCTAAAATCAAAAGAGAAAAGTATTCCGAAGAAGATAGAATTTTTAATATTTCTAAAAATCGCAAAAACAAATAAAAAAAAAACAAAACCATTCAAAGTAGTTAGTAAATTACGAATTACTTAGAAAAGTAAATTGTAGCAATATACAAAAAAAAAAGAAGAAGAGAAACCAAAACCAAACAAGAGAAAATAGAAAATAAAATTATGAAAACTTGAGCCTAAACCAAATGACAAACCATTTTAAATCCGCCACTTCTGAGGTAAATGCATATGTATGTATGCATTATTTTTTTTCAAACAAAAACTCAAAGTAAATAGCAAAATATGTGATTTTAGAACAAAATTATTTGTAATTGTTTTATTTTGTAAATAATCATTTCCGTTATCCTTAATTTATACATAAGTATGTAAACACTTGAAAGCACTTTTGTATTTGTATTAAAATATCATTGAACCTAAAATATGGAATCTAAAAAAAAAAAACAACAAAATTAAATGATAAATATTTATACGACTAGCCCTAAGTTGACTATTGTAAATAGTAAACAGTAAATACCTACAAGAAATCTTAAGCTACTAAAAGAAAACACTAACATATATAAAGCGCCAAGTTTACTCGAAATGTATGTGGAAATGAAAGGAATTAACGATTTTACATCTTTTTACTTTTTTTCTCCCAGTCACAAAGTACACTTTACAAATACATACATCCAACAAAAATAGAGGAGTAAATAAGGTTCTAATTGTAAATCGAAAATTTCTGTATTTACTTGTATTTACTAAAAAAAAAAACAAAGCATAAAACTCGTACTAAGACGGCCCCAAATACAAAGAGAAGCCGGTGAAGTGCATACAATTTAAGCGTAAATATAATTGCCATATATAATTCAATTTAAATGAAAGAAATTCTAATTACAAATTATACTGTACATATTTTACAAATAAAATCTTAAACCTAATTCAATGTATAACAAACAGAAAAATAATATAATAAAGAAAATATTAATAAAAAAAAATAAGAAAAAAACCCAAACATTTGTTTGATGATCATTCAAATCATAATGACCACTGCGTTTTATTTGCAAGAGTCTAAGGATGATACCACCGTACTGGTAATGGAAGAACAAAAATTGTACAAAGCGTTTGGATTCTAAGCTTTGTTTCGAATAAACCTTTTGCATTCATTGACGATATGCGACAGTCTATATTTATACCAGGGACTGGAACCGGTTCTAAGATTTTAGGTTACGGTTTCCAGACACACACTGTGTAGAAACGGATTTTGGACATGGTCCGAGATTGTAAAACCTCATAGAAGTGGGTAAAATCGTGAGACCAAGTAAATAATTATGAGGCAATCACTTACTTACCACTACGAATTCGGCCCCTGGATATATATCCTAAGCAAATATCCTCAAAATGCAATCTTCTCATTACTCTCATACTTCAATAACTCAATTTGATACGCTCCTTTAAAATCCCCAGCTCTTTCACAATCCTTCCGTCTAGAATCACGTACGCAAATCTGCCTCTGCCATTTCCGTTGCAGCGAACGGACTGACAATAAAGTCGTTCTCTTTTTGCTGGAAATAAAATTGTCCAAAAACTACTAACGTCTAAAGGCACGTTTTCGAAATAATCAGCCAATCTTTGTTCCAAAAAAAAAAAACGAAAAGTTTTCCAGCTACGAAACTTGTCAGAGGTACGGGAAAAAATCGCAAAAATTCACAAAAAAAGTAACAATTGAACATGGCTTGAAAAATACAAAAAAAAAACTAAACTAAGCCCAACCATTTCGTTAGGTTTACAAGAGCCCCACTCTACCCCCCTTGTACTTAATTCGGCCATGTTAGAAGACCGCTAAAGAAAAAAACCTGTGCCCATTGCCAAAAGATAAACTTTCGAATTTTATGTGACTTTTTCGGAGCTGAACACGTGTGAACCTCACGAACATGTTGCACTGCTGCAACCGTGCATGTAGCCGATAAAGTATTTTATATGGGGCGTGTGTTTCTGTGTGTGTGTCGGTGTGCATGTTCTTCTGTCATGTTGCATGTCCACCATAAATGTATACAAAAATGCTCACGTGCTCCTCTTGTCCTATGTACTCTCATTTAACTTTTATTCCGACCATTTCTTTTTTTTTCAACAGTTCGCTGTTGTGAAACGACATCCTTGTGAGCTTTTCCTTTTTTTAAATCTTTGACAAAATGTTTTAGTTTTAGTTTCGGTTTCAATTTGAGGTCTTGTGAAATGTACACTTTGAGGGTCAATGGATTTATTTTGATAGTTTGTTTTGTCATTGAGATATTTCGGGTTGAATGGGTGAGAATTGTAAGGGTCGTTTGAGGCAATTCAACAATATTAAATGGGCAATTGACCTACTATGTTTAGTTATCAAATAGACCTGTAAGAGTCTCGACTACTAACAATGGGGTTTCAACAAATAACTGTTCAAAAATGCTGTGAATGGCATAACAAAATACGAAGATGGTATGCATGGCGAATTTGTTAAGAGTTACTGACAGACAGACACACGTAGAAACTGATGCGGAAAAATGTTATTATCGCAGCTCTTGAAATTATTCGAATAATGTAAAAACCGGCTAACCGAACGTTCGATGAATGATATTCTAGTCGCTCAGCTTCGATTATTCGAAACAGTTCACATTTGACTATTTGTCCAGGATTTAAATGTGACTCTTTTAAACTTCCTTGATTCTCACAACAGAAAAATGCCACAAAATCGTTATCCTCTTTAAGGAAAGCATTTCATATAATAATCGTCACACCACGCCCATAATCCCATTTCGTTAGTAACCACCAATAAATCCCCAAAGATGAGCCAAACAAGCAGAAAAAAAGGTGGAAATCACACAAATTATCCGGCGACAAGACAGAAATTTATTAGCTTAAATATTTTTAACAGGATCAAGTAGTCAAAGCACACGCACTTGCCACACCAACAAATGGTCACTAATAGCAGCCAAAAAAGTATAAATATGAGCCACCTAGCATCGCCCAAGTCGAAAGACCAAATCACCAAAAATAAGAGGAAGAACAAGCCAAGGTGGGTTACACGCAAGACACCTTAGGCTAAGGTCAGCAAGGTAATGCCTTGGTGTTGGCTTTGGTTGGTTTTTTTTCCTTGTTTTGGTATCAAATGACGCATAAATCAGATTTGTCATTTAATGTGGCTACCCACCAGCAATGGAAGACAACACCTCAGCGACTAGAAGGAACCACAAACAAATTGACTAAGGACATTATGTTTTCCTTGGGAATATTTGCAACAAAGCTTAATTTGAGCTTCTTTGTAATTTGAAGATGGGTCACATGGGACAGGACAGGGCATATACTTGTTCTTTAAGAACTTAATTAAGAGTTTTGGTAGATGTAGCATATTTTTAGGTGGCTATGGGTTTGGAAATTTGAGAAATTGTTATACATGCGATCAGATTAAATATTGCACATGGAAATGATACCAGAAGTCTTTAATGACAATTCTTCAAATGCATGACAACCGCTTCCTCTCAATTTGAGCTTCATTATTAACTAGCAGATGAAATTGTCCACTGAGCATTCTCCCAACTTCAGAATAAATGAATTTCTCTGCAGAACCTTGAACTGCCTGTGCAGCTCTTCCCCTTCACACGGAATTAACAACAATCTCGTAACTAATAATTTCACTTCCACCTCATCAATCAGTGTCAAGGCAATAAAATGTTTGTGCTTCATCCGAATACCATCGAATCATATCAACTTGAACGATAAATGCTCTCACAGGCAATGGGAGATCGTGATGAGAAGTAGAAGCGATAAGGCACAAGAAGAGGAAAAGGGAAAAAGAAAATATAGGAAGCAGAAGCAGAATAATAAGATGATGAAATAATTGAAATGATACGCCAGGCGGAATTAGTTTACTTCACAACGAAGACGAGGACGACGACGAGGACGAGGATGATGATGATGACAAGTGAAGCAACTTTCTCTTTAAGTGAGCCACATTGAGTCAAGCACTTTTCCACGATTATGTAGTTTTCTTCTTGTACTTTTTTTTCTTCCTGCTGTCTTTGTTGTTGGTGTTGTGCCCCCCCCCATTCTAGCACACAATTCCATTTCGTTTCATAACCTTTACGAAATACTTTCAATCTCAGCAAAGCAATTCAGAAAAATGGCAGTAATCGAAGTAGTTTGATGATGTTGATGATGATGACGACGATAGCTGATAAAGGAAGACAGATAGAAGCCCTGATAGTTTTATGTTTGGATGAAAACACTTCAATGTCAAACGCAAACTCATCAGATTTATTGAAGCGTACGAGTGCAGACAGCACAAAATTCACAAACACAACAACACGAACTCACGAAGGATGTCGCATCCTTCTAGCGCCCATCATTTCCCTGTTCATCGGAGTTTACTTTACTCGAGGAAGGCAGCAGCAGTAACGGCAGCCGCCTAGCTAACTGACCGCATCATGTGTAATACGTAATCAATTTCATGTCACGTACCTACAATGGAATGAAATCATTTCATTTTCTGGAATTCTTTCTAATACGCTCGCAACGCGCTCACAATACAATTTCAATTGCAACTTCAAGCTCAGACTCATCCACTGAAGACGGAATAATAAATAAATTTTATTTGTGTTTTTATTTTGTTTGTATTTGTCATGGCTGCTCTCTCATAAAACTCTGAAGTTTACGAGTTATCAACGCAAACATGTAATATATTCGCATTTCGTTTTGAATCGATTCCAGCAATAAACAATTCCTAGTAAATCGTTTTTGTTGCTCTTCATAAACTGTCTGTCCATTCCCATTTTTTTGTCCTGTACTTAAGTCCTGCCAATTCGAAAAGCTTGTGATGCTTCCCTACTTCGCTGCTATAATCCTTAACCACATGGCCATTGTCGTGTCGGGTGTGTGTGTGTGTGTGTGTGTGTGTGTTCATGTAATTCCAGTGAAGTAGAATTGTGTCGTCCTGTTGTGTACTGTACGGTTTTGTCTTTGTTCTTGCTTCCCTTCTTCTCCCTGCCTCCTCGTAATGATTTTGTTCGTTCGTTGTCAGTTTTAATGTCAGCAGAAATTCTTACATTTCGGAAAGTGCACTTGTGGCAAGGTTAGGCCAGTATTTTGTTTAGTCCATGCTAAGATTCTTTTTTATGTCTGTAACATGTTTTGGGTCATTTCTATACAAGCGTACGGCATTCAATTAAATTAAATTGACACATTGACAGCTTCGAAGAGCTGCTTTCCTGGAACAGTAAGCACAGACAGTAGTTTGGGTAGTTACTTTCATTTGCTTGGTTTGGTGTGGCCAATATCGTTTTGCTCTTTAAATACATTTTTGAGTAGGTACTAATAGCATAGGTCCATCGAAGACTTAAGGCCTTTCGCTTGCAAGGAATTGTATAAAAATGTATTTTAAATTGTTCACAATTGTCCGCAAATAATTGTATAAGTTGCCCATTGTTATCAGTGGTTGTTCATTGTCTGAAATGTATAAATTATTCCAAAAATTCAAAATTACAAACTTAATCCGATAACAAAAACATATAAAATTACAAATCCCTCCTCCATGGCCGCCTGAATTTGGTATCAAATTTCATCAGCTCATCGAAAGTCAATTGCATGCCACATAATTTCAGTTGATACGGCAAAAAGCCTACCGATTACATGTCAAATCGAATCAAAGGATTAAATCAAATATTCAAATCGCTGCTAAACCGCTCAAATTAATATGCGCCAATGACCGCGACAGCAAAAACCAGGCAAATCGAAAGAGGAATGAAAAAAAAATGAGCCAGGCCACTGCAGAGCACAACAAATTTGCAATAGCTACAAGCCCAATAAAAGTATCCGAAATCGTCAGAAACACCGAAAATGACAGGCGCCATAATTGAATGCAAACAGGGCCACGCCAATGGGACTCCAGTGCAAAATCATGCAGCTTGGCAGCGGTCAAAATGTAAACTTAAACAGACCCGAAATAGACAGGCACAGCAATATTTTAGAAATGAAAAACGCAAACAGATCCACCGAAAACCGCACAGTAAATACGCCAATCGATTTGAGTGGTGATTGGCGATTTGCGACTGCAGTAGTGACTATTTATTGGGGATGTTATATGAATTGTTGTTTACAACATTTTTTCTGGCGGCTCCGTGTAATGGAAACTAACAACAATAGCAACGAGGTGAATAACTCTAATCGATTTGTAGTTAAAGGCCAAACAACAAATGGCAAATGTAAGCCGCATTTGGCAGTTTTGTGCCACCTACAACCGAGGAAAATAATTGGTCAATCAATTGTTGGAGTTGGGGAAATGCAGGAAAAACCATTTTTTGCTTGAGTGTACAACCACCGTGTTTGAACATGAATCACCCGCTTTTAAGCCGAAAAATGCAATGAAACAATTTGAATTTTATTTTATTTATTTAATTCCGTTTTTTTTTTATTTAGCTACCAAAGACCAAAGCAAAAACGGCGCATTGCGGCCATAAATTTTCATAAAACGGCAGAATGCAACAACAACTCACTCACACACACACCCATGCATGTGAATAATGTTTACTTGCCCTCTCACAGGCATACTATGGTTGCACTTCCGATTTCCGTTTCGATGTGCGCTCTGTTCGCTGGCTCACTGCTTTGATATCTCAGCGGGCTTGTGAGCTCTAACTGCGGTCTCGGTTTCGGGCTCGGTGGGAATTGGGTTACAAATAATAAAGTGCATTTTATTTCATAGAAATGTGATTACTTACTTGACAAGGCAAAATGGTAGAAAAAAGGAAAAAATTATTTTTGTTTCTTAAAAGTATATTTCCTTCTGACTACAGATACAAACCATACAAATCCAATGGTCTAATGAAATGAATCTAATTTTGATCGCATATATTTTGTTGGCCCAAAAGCCAAAACTTAACTGCCAAAAGACATTCACTATTGTCGGAGTAATGCTGAAGGTCTTAAATGAGCAGTTGAACATGCCTAATAATCGCATTAGGGTTTCAGGCAACAACCTTTTGTCGATTGCCAATCTACAGTCGGACTATGATACTTTAGGCTCAGTTGGCCAAGGTGCGAGCATTTGGGGTGTGTGGGAGTGACTGGCTGCGTGCGTGGGTGAATGTTCTTACATTTAGGCTTTGTTAAGTATTCTTCGTACTACACAGTCTTTGTTAGGGCTGCCATAGAGTAAAATAAAAAAATTTTTTTTTTAAATTTCACTTAGAAAAATTTTACCTTTAGAACCATAACAAATAAGTCCCAATTCTTTATAAAAATTTTTTCAATAGAAAAGAAAGTTTTTAATTCTTAAAACGCTGGCAACCCTTGACTCTGAATTTTCAAACGAGCTTCACTGATTTTTCACCCCTTCCCACAGCCAAATTTCGACAAGTTGGCAATATTCATTTGGAACAACTAAAAAAATGCTTTCCTGTGTGTTTGTGAATATGTGTGTGTGTGTGTGTGTGCATCTGAAGGAACTCATGCATGTGTGCGTTTCCTACACGCGCCCAATGAGTAGAAACAAAAAAAATCCGTTCGGTCGATTGCGTTGCCGAACGCACCGGAATGTGTTAGTTTGTTTGTGTGTGGGTAATGCCTTTTACTTCTTCAATTGTGTATTTTGATTTTTTCTGAAGCGACTTTCCAACATTTTTTTTATTTTCTGAAAATTTTTGCTGATTTCATCACAAAAAAAAAAGTAAAAAAAAACAGAAGCTCTTTAAATTGTTACCTCGATTTTATGTGGCAATTTTAATACATTGCAAAAGTATTGTATTTCCATGGGATGGCCATTACCCAAAATGTCTGTATGGGTGTGTGTGTGTGTGTGCGTATTTCAGAGCAGCTCCGCTTATCTTAGTTGGGAAAATCAAACTGCTCCCCACTCAATTTTTCCAGCAATAAATGTGTGATTTTTATTTTTATTGGTTTTACCTTTTTGCGGTTAAAACAACAATTTCAAATTGCATTAAGCTCACAAAAGGGTCGCAAGAGTGGCAGGTAAGATTTCGGATTTTATTCCGTGCGTATGGGAAGTGCAGTCGAAAAAAATATATAAAATTTGGCAGGGAGTGAATTTCGCTAGCCAGTAACAGTAATCACAAGCTGAGGAGACTTACATTCTTTTCTCTGACTGTATTTCAAATCGATTAGCCATTTCAACATTATAAAAGCCTTTGACTTCGATGGGCTCTTTTGCAATAAAAATAGTGCTTATCTAAGCTAACAAAGCTTTATACTTGATGGCTATGCATCCAATATACGAGGTTTCTAACCTCTCCAAAGAATGTTAAGGCAGTGGAAGAGATTTTGGTGAAAGTTGCTTCAGGCTATTTGTACTTTAAATGGACCGTGTACAGATATGCTTCGAGGAATTTGTTTTCAAGCATTTAATGGCTTCAACCTTAACCCTCAACTTCATACACTAAAAATAAAACAACAAATTAATGAAATTGGCTCTCCCTCATACCTCATCAGCAAATGTGTTAACTAAATTGCATCCTTACATATGTAACTATGGAAGCAAACAAAAACTGCCCCCCCCCAAAAAATGTGGTAATGAAATTCTGTCAGTCAGCAAACCGAAAGCAATAATTGGAAATGAGCAAAAGACCAGAGGAACTCCCACGAAAACATAAAATTTATGTAAATTGGAATTTATGACGGAAACCACTCACACACTTCCACACACTTCCACACACTACCACAGCAAGCACAACTGTAACAGCAAATATTATGAAAATGAGTCAAAGTAATGCTGCAGCACAACAGAAACTGTAACGGCAAATGCAAGAAAAACTTATTTGCATAGTAACGTAAGTGGCAGCAGGCCCCCATCCATGGCTGTGGCCAAAACAACATTAGAGGAACTGAGGCAAGTGCATCATTGAAATTCTGATTTCCGAGCTCAACTATTAAATTAAATTTATTATGTTTGTTTTTTATTCTTGTTGTTGTTTTTGCTTTTGCTTTTGCTGTGCCAACGAGAAGAACAAAAGTGCTGGCAACTTTTACTCATAGTGACCGAAAGTGTGTATGCATTTGGGTTCCTGTGTCTGTGTGTGTGTGTGTGGAGTGAAAATGAAACGGAAGCGTTGTTCCAACGAAAATGGCAAAGGATATTATGCTAACGGAAATTATTTCGTATTAGAAGCAGTAGAGCATAAGGCGTAAGTAAGAAAGGCAACAGACAAATGGATGAAAAATCAAAAACAACAACAACAAATTTTGGATAACAAATACAGCAGAAAAGAAAGTGTCACTGCGGGTGCATGTGCACGAACTTTCCATTTTTGGTGGGGATTACTCACGTCTCTCTGTCATGTGTGTGTGTGTTTGTGTTTATAGTGGAGCTTGTTGGTTTTTTAAATGAAGATTTTTGCAAACAAAAATATTTTAACGCACGAACGAGTTCTGCAGGCATCTCCGGACATCGAGCAAAAACGAATTTCGAAACTTTCGTAATTTTTTGTCAATGATCATGTGTACTTACCGGGCATAATATTGTTTACTGTACTTTCCGAAAAGGTTTTTGTCTAGTTAAATATTTCCATTTAGAAGTACGTTTTTGTATACGAAACTTCCTTTCACTTTTACTCTACATTTTTTTTGGGAAAATTCTTAACTTAATTATTATAATAATTTCTTCATTATCTCTAATGGTTTTTGTTTACTTTGTACTTTGCGCTTTTTTTTATAAAATACTAAATTAAGTAATTTAAAATAGTAATTTACTTAAAATATAGTGCCACTTATGCACTCACATGCATTATGTATAGCCTACGAATTTATGCCCAGCGAATGCTTATGCCGCCATAATGCCGGAACACTAAACCGTTTGCAATCGTTGATATACTTACGCTCAGCCGGGACAACATTTTAATTCTATTAAAATCCTTTTTCAATATGAATAATTGGGCGCTTCCATGTGCGGAGAATGAGGGTATGAATGCGTAAATGAATGTGTATGAGTAAAAGTATCCAGTACGAAAACAGAATATTTTTAAAATAAAAAAATATAAAAAATTGGTAGGGAAACCAAAATTAAAAAAACTGTCATGTCTGCTTGGTCCGGGCATTCATAGGCTACTTCGGGACTTAGCCTTGCCATATACCAGTTGAGATGCCTGCTCCAGCTGTGCCACATCTGGTCTCTCTGGGCATCGATTGTTCTGCTTCCGTTGCAAGTGGTGGTGGTTTGCCTGGCCTAATGCCTTTGCTGTTGTTACAGCATCCCAACATTACCTTGACAGTACTTACTAATAGCTTACAGTCTTCACGATTGTACGCTAAAACAGTTTCGGTAAATCGTTATTCTTTCCTACTGGGTAGGTGTCATAAGCCAGCATGTGTGTGTGTTTATCATAATTACCTGTTTATAATTTATAATTAATTAAAATGTAATATGCGTGGATCTTTTGTGTGTATGCGTGTGTGTATGCGTGCGCAAAAATGCGGCAGCTAAAATGTTTCTGCTTAATTTGCATTTTCAATATAGGCATTCGTGCTGGTGTGGGGGCCTGTTTATGGGTGCGAAATAAAATTATTAAAATTGCCAGCAGACATTATCACAGCTATCAATTTGCAAACAAAAAAAAAAGGAATTTACAACTTTTAGTTAAGGGCTATGGGTTGGAAATTGTTTTCCCATCATTTATTTTCAGCGGTAATGAGGGTTAATTTTACCATGGAATGTGTGTGCAGTTGAATTTGAAGTGGAAACATTCCCAAACATGTTGGAGTTTTAAATTCAATTTTTAAATGCTTTTAACATTTCAATGCCTTACGCAGAGCACTTTACAGCACTGATAGACCATATGTGTCACATTAAATTCTCGGATTGCAAACAATTTAAAATGTCCGTACCATTAGTGACTCATAAAAGTATCAACCATGGTGGATTTTCGTGAAATTTCAGCGCAAGCCTTGCGCCGACTTCGCTTCAAAAACACAAATCAACTCACATGCAATTTTCGAGAGCGCGTGCAGCAAGCCTAAGCGGCATGTCAAGTTAAAAAGCGGAAAGCTGGTAAGCCGACATCCGGCGGCTGGCTGTGTACAAGTGCATTTCCGGGCATATGCTCGGAATTGTGATAAAATGTTTTGTTGATTTTCCGCATTTGGAACCTGGAAAACTGCAGCGACAGCGACATCGACATCGACATTCGCTACCCCCGCTCATTAAACTGACCATTGTCGCTCAACGCGAACGCCAATTTCGGTGACTAATGCCAGTTCCTCGATACGAGCGCGTGTTTTCGATTTATGACAATCGAAATGTTGGACTGTGCGCGTGAGTATTGCAAATTGCTGCTTGCGGTTACAAATGAGATGCGTGGACTCAAAAGCGGCCGCCGGCCCATGTGTCACGGAAGTTGCCCCTGCCTTCGTCATGATTCGTGTGTTGTGGAAATAAAGTTTATTGAAAATTGCACAGAAATACTTTAGCTAATGCCCACCACTTTGTGAATTTTAATGTAAATTTTGTAACCATGTCATCATCACCTCGCACACCCACTGATCACGTATGGTTTTTATGCATTTATGTATTGTGTGTACTTTCCATAATCTTAGCCCCGAAAATTATTCTAATAACATTGCGATTGCTATGCAAATGCCAGGAAACCAAACGTACACACTGTGGCATATTCGCATATTCGCATACATATGCTGCTAGCACAATTTCTGCATGCGGTTGCCGGAGCTTAGGTGCATGCGTTGTGTGTGCCATTGCAGTTAATTGTGTAATTAGTTTAGCATCTTGCCTAATTCTATTATCTGTTAAACATTCACAATGCATGACCTGCTCGGGGAGCGGATTAGTCCAATGTCAATGACCTGTGGAACTTGTAAGTTTGGTCGAGCAGAATTGAAGAGGTTCGGTAATTACATCTGCAGTCCACGATTCGGAAGAAGGGGAAATATCGATTAATTAATCGTAATCACGTTTCTTAATAAAGAAAAAACTGATAAGTCAGAGGAGAACCACGCGTATCTCTTATACAAACTGATTGCACAAATTTCTTCATTTTCGCTTAACTTGGAAAATTTTTAATATTGACTTAATTGAAACGAAATGAAAGAAACTTAAATTTGGAAATGGCATGAAAATGAATGGAACTGAACATGGAAAGGGAACAAACTTGAAAATGAAAATAATTGAGACTCCAATAACGTGTTAAGTGACGATTTTTAGGTATTATCTCACATCTGGTTCTGTAACAAATTGTCACTTAACACGTTATTAGATTAAAACTACAGAGTGGACTATCTTCGGCTATACCGAAGCTGAAATACCCCCACACAGTAGGAAGAAGTACCTTGAACATAAAAAATTGTGGTCTCAAGACCCTATTTTGAGCCAATTATAGGTGGTTTTGGAGCCCGGACCATGTCCAAAATCCATTTCTAAAAATTTCCAATTAAATCCACAAAAAAAAAAAAATTGGTCTCAAGACCCCATTTAGACCCTTATATATGTGGCTGCGGAACCTCGGACCATGTCAAAAATACGTTTCTAAACATTTCCAATCGAATACAACAATAAAAAATTTTTACCTTTTTTTTCGGTGTATGGGAGCCACGCCCAGTTTTTGTCCGATTTGGCTGATTCTCGAACTTGATCTCAGTATTCACGAGAAAAACATGTAAAAAAAGTTTCAAGTCGATATCTCCAAAACTGCGACCGCTATCGTGCGGACGGACAGACGGACAGACGGACAGACGGACGGACAGACAGACGGACATCGCTAAATCGACTCAGGAGGTGATACTGATCAAGAATATATATACTTTTCCATACCGGACACGCCTCCTTATGGGCGTTACAAACGTTGTGACAAAGTTAGTATACCCTGCCACAGTGAGTGTGGGGGTATAAAAATTGTAGAAAAGGTTATCAACAAAATTGTTCTAAAGTTATTGAAAAGTTCTCGAAAAATAATCATAAAAAGTTCATAAAATTATAGTTAGTTGTCAAAATTTCTATCGAAACGCTATCAAAAAGTTATCGTATTCGTAGCGGAAGGGTATTTTGGTTTCGGTCTGACCGAAGTTTATTTTTAATTAATAAATTTTCAGAAGTCTTGTTGTTCTGATGGTACACATGACAATCTCAGTTCAAGTCTTAACTTTATTGGCTTATGTGGGCAAGATTTCCTTACCCAAATAACTTTTGATATTAAATGTGCTTATAATGGACAAACTCAGGGTATGCACATTGTTAGCACAAATAACAATGATATGGAAAATCAATAGAGCGACCGTAACGGAAATTAGGTATAATATGTGCACTCCACGCCGTTGCAGTACACACTCATTCACCAGCACAAGCTCCGTTCTTTGCATAGACAAATACAAAGACAAAGTTATTGTTAAGTGACAGTGGCAGTGGCAGATTTCAGAAATGGCTACAAGCCCCGGGCTACGGGCTGTAGATTTCAGATTTCTGTTCCATGCCCGAGCCTTTGTCGAGTTTGCTGACATCATCAGGAAAGGTGTCCTCTACGTTGTTGTAATTGTGTGAAGAAACAGTGTGTGTGCAACTCCCGGAAATCATCATCATATTTACAAAATTGTTATACATGGAGGATGAGTGAGACACACATGGGCACAAAAATTTGCATACATTGCATATTATCAAGCGACGGGCAATAACAAGCAGTGACAGCTTACATTAAGGCAAAGATTGCTACGTACTGCACTTGTCCGACAGTTGTTTCAACTGGAAAAAGGAAACTTGTTGATAGAAAACATGTCAAGTGTTGTTGTCAATGTTTGAGTTAAGCAGGAAGTGAGTTGCCAGAACATGACGCTCATCGAGTTATTGGTTAACAAACTATGTCCTAGAAAAACTTCAATACGAGAGGATAACAATCTTCTGAAGGGTTGATTTCGTATATAGTTTCGACTTTATGACAACTGAGAGAAAAAAAATCGCCTGCACAATTGTTCCAACAAAAACTCTAACCCGCCCACAACAAGTGGCACTCGTGGGCACTCTGTCACCGCGCATAGTATGCACTGGAAGTTAAGATACTTACGGCGTTTTCAACTACTTACACTCCCAAAAAAAAGAAGAAAAATTGCCTAAAAGCTCTACGCCTTCCTCCAACCAAGCACAGGGCTCCACTCATACAGCACACACACACACACACACACTCACAAAAGGTGCACTCGCCCGGAATATGAACAGGAATTAAGCTGCGATTTTAGCTGCTACAATGCACCGCTTATGGCCAAAGTATAAAGCAGAAAAGCGCCGTGTGGCAACCATTTTTTTCCATCTCATTGTTGGCAGCAATTCAGTGTCATTGGCACACTGAACTCTTGTGAAAACGGTGGGTCATTTACCTAGAAAATGTTTAGGTTTAATATGAACTGAAAAAAATTAATACTAACTCAAAAAAAAGAAGAAGAAGAAATTGCCCCTTCTTCTTAAAATTTGAAAAATAAAAACTTTACGCGTTTATCTCGCTTCCTTTTGTGCATATTTAAGTTCTTAATGGTCTCTTTCGTTCACTCGCTCGTTCGTCCGTTCATTGGCCTGCAGCACTTTAATGACATTTTACTCCGTGTATGCGTGAAAGTATGTATATTTTCACCTGGCCACTAACTTGGACGTCTCTCGGTTAATATTAAAAGTTTTTCTGTTCCAAGGCATTTTTCTAAATGTATTCTCTCTTTTACGGCGTATACTCCTTGGACGGTTTCTTCATTCAAACTTCTTGTGCTACTGCCACGTTAATTGACACTCTTTTGCGCTTATTACCCTGGAAGTCCTGCCCATGCCTGCGCTGCTACTTCTTTTCTTCTCTCAGCCAATTGACTGGCTGAAGTTGATTGTGTTGGCGAAGGAGCAACTTTAAAATAAACGCATCGCATCAACGTTCATTATTTCGGTTAAAGTTGAAATTTCTCTTCTGATGTTATTTTGCCGCGTGTAAAGTTTCAATCTTGATTTCTTTGCTTTAAATTTTTTTCCTGTTCGCCCATAGTTTCGCTAGCGGTTATGTTTATTAAAAGTTTTCGCAGTGAGGCTGAAATTAAATCAAAAGTTATTTTTATGTTTCATCTAGTCGTGGTTGAGAGAGCGAAAGAAATTAGTTTTCAAAACACTTTTAATAAAAAGAAGCCAAAAGAAAGAAGTGGGTTGGTCCTAACCACATTTGATGTTAATTTTTGGTCTCGACAAGTCCAGCAGCTTGCAAACACTTTAAAAGTCTCGTTGTCTGCTAGTTTTATTGTATAACATTTCATTTATTTTAGTTATTCAATTGAGATGAGCCACTGGATCGAAAATTGTATGGAATCTATGTTGGTGGTATTCACACCAGTCTAGTTCGATACTTTGATAGTTGCTCTGATAGCACATGGAAAAAGTGGTGAATAAACACGAAGGGAAGTTTTAGGGGAGTTAAGGGGGGCTAGAATGTCTGAAGTCTAAGAAAAATGGGTCTAAAGGAGGGTCTCAGATAGTATATTCTTCCAAAGTTAGACTTTTTACCAGTGAATTAATCAATTTGTTTAAACATGTTCCTTAAACCAAAACGTGTTTCCATTTCCATTGCAAAATACATTTGCGTGCACTTTGCTGTTACTGCTTCGAATGCCATACATCAGCTTAGTTGATACATTCAGCCATTTCGCAATGCACCGACATTTTCCCAAAGGACGCCACACTACCGATTCTAGCCATGAACGTTACATCTAACCATGAACAGAGCGTAGAGAGCTACTAATGCCACACAGCACAGCACAACACAAGTGCAAGCAAAGAAGAAGAAGAAGAATGAGGCTACTCACTGCTCTCTAAACGCTTTCAGTTGCAATTTTTTTGTTCTTTCATTCAAAATGAAAGTTTTTATTTCTTGTTTTTGTTTTTCTACACTTTGCATTTACTACTTCGTACGTGTATGTGTGTGTGTGTTTTTCTACACTTTGCATTTACTACTTCGTACGTGTATGTGTGTGTGTGTTCGGCGTCATTGCCAAGTTTACACTGGCGCGAATGGTGTCAATTTCGTGCACTTCTTACATATACATTGTTTTTTTGTTTACTCGAAAGCCTCTGGAGTATGCATATTTTGTCAGTGAGCTGAATGCACTTGGTTGCAATGTGGCGCTCATTAGCTATTTATCATATCTTATGAAGCAAGTTTTGTGACAAATAAATGGGAAAAATTCACAAAGCTAATGCGTTCCTTCTTGATATTCTCTTGAGGACCTTTGGGGATTAGTAAATTGTCTGCTTGCATTTGTTTCAAGAAGCCTTAACATACCGTTTGCTCTACTGGACGTATGATTAATTATTACCAATTTTCGTTCGAAATGGCACTCGAATTGCACCGGACCGGACCAGATCTATTCCCCTTTGTGAGTAATTTATTTCTCTTTTAAAATAAGTTTACATTTTCATGGCATTATTATCAGTGAGTTGTCCCGTTGGGCATTTCTTCTGCTGCTATGGCAAAAGTCTCTTGTCTCATTTTCCGGATATCCGCTTAGTTCTTTTGCGCTTTGCCAACTGCTGCCACTGCTGCTATAGCGACTAATTTAAATTTGATTTGGCAAAGAAATTCAACAACAACAACAACAGCATCAACCGTAACAGTGCGCATTCATCTTTAATTTCAAATCCAATTCAAGTATTACAAAACTGATAGTAGGAAAAAGAATTCATCTAATGGCAGTGAGTCGGACAAGTCAAGTCATTCAAGTCAGTCAGCATATTTCCTCAGAGGCGCTGAAATAGAAAATCATAATATCAAATTAAATATACGAATGGTGGAGAAGCACAAAGGGCACGGCTACTCGTTCGAAGGAAAAACAACAAGCAAACAGCCAAGAAGACGGAAATGAAAGAGCGGAAGTAGCCCCATTCCCTGAAGAAACATTACACAAATTACGCAGCAGTTCGGAAGACAAAGTAGACGAAACGTAGGCAGAGAGCAGAATAAGAGTCCACCAACAGCAACTTACTTAAGCAAATTGTTATTTTTGGAGGCCTCTTCGAACTGGACATTTGCTTCGAACTGATTATAATCTTGGCCTTTTGTTCGGTGTCATTTGGTGGCCGCTTTTGTGACTTTCGCTCACTGAGGCATGAAATTACATTTGACAATTGTTTTTATTGTGTCATTTTTGTGTGTTTACCCAACACAAGCTGGAATCGCCTGAATTGCTTAATTCTCATGCAATGGCTCGTTTAAGAAAAATGTGTTTAATACGTTCACAGTGGAATTTTTAAGCAATCCACAGCAATGTGAGCGAGCAACATTAAATCAAAATGGATTTTTAACATCAATTCATACAAACAATCATTGATTTTTCATACCTAACGGTCCCTTCTCACCGACTTGACTGACTTGTGATTAACGCGTTGTCGTGCAACGTGTATGTATTGTTTGTGTATTGGCCTGAATGTTGCCAACACTTGTTGCCCTCAAGCATTAAAAAGTCGTTAGCCCTTGCCTTACTGACAGTGTTTGCTTTTTCTACTTGGCCTCCCCTACGTTTGGCAGTATCAATAAATCCTTTTGCCGCCTGTGTAGCCTATTGTTAAGTTTTAGTTCTCCGTTTAGATGGTGACAAGTGACAAGATGGCGATTGTGTCGGCTCTGCTGATTTGCATATTATGCCTGGGGTTGGAAACGTTTTGTTTGGGATTTTGTTCAGGTTTTGAACTATTCTTTGGCCACAAATATTCAAAAAGGTAAACCGTATGTATGCCAGCTGACAAGTAGAGTAACAAGCGCTTATGTGTTTGACAGCGGTGATGAATGCGATAGTAACTGATATCAAGACGTCAACTTGGACTTCTCAATATTTCAGTTTATTTAAGTTTAAGGGAACTGTGAGCAGCCGCACAGATTGGCCATGAATGCTTTAATGTTGGGAAGTATTTCCACATATGCTTTTGTAGCTCGAGTTAATACAATCAACAATTATTAAGTATTTGATAGCTTAATGTTGATGTGATTGTGAAACTGTTAAGGATATCGACTCTCAATTTTATTAGATTTCTATTGTAATATGCTTTTGTAAATCCTTTTACAAACTATTGCTCCAGAGTGAAAGTATGTAAAATCTTAATAGATGCCGACATCAATTACCATCTGGTATCTACCAGACGTTGTATGTCTCGAATGCTTGCAGTTAATGAAAGATTCATAGAATGAGAAATACTTATGTATGCATGTAAAATCAATTCGGAATTGGTCAATAATTGACTTTTTGAATTCAGTGCTTAAGGGCTCTAGGTTTTTCGAGGTAGCTCGGACTTTTGATTTTCGAAGAAGGGGTGTGCAGTTCAGAAAAATGGACGTGGCAGAAATAGTAGATCTCCTGCAGCCACCTAGGAAGCTGCGATTCCACATATATTCTGTGAGAGAATGACTACAGATTCTCTATCAGCGTTTTTTTATTTTGAAAGAGGGCATTCATAACAGCGGCGTAGCAGTTAACCTTGGGTCCAAAAAGAGTTCGAAGGGGATGCAATGTGTATGACGTGCGAAGTCACAGGTAATTTTCTATTAACAATAATAATTTGGTACAACATCTAATCTTGGGGCTTAGACCGAGATTCTTGATGTACAAGTGATGTATGAGAGGATTGCGAACATACAGTTTAGTGCTTAAACCGAAAGGCGCTTTTCATGACAAGGCAGTCATATATCCAATGAAAAAATCCACATACCTTTTATTATAATCAAAATATTGTAAGGAGGCCATAACAGTATAAATGTGCAGCGTAAGAAAATTAACTTGAAAACATTTTTTGTTTTATTCGCGTTATTTTTAAGCTCCAAAGGATTCTAAATTTGTACTTTTTGGCTGGACTATATAGCACCATATCGCTTAATTTTCGTTTTTACAGAAAATTGAGTTTTGAAAAATTTTTCGAGAATTCATTTTGCCAACTGAAAAATTTTTTATTTGCCGGAGGGGTGACTTTACACGGTGAGTCCATCAAATTTTTTCTGTAACTTTTCTGATTATATTTTTTCTTTATACTATGTTGCACAATTTTTCCACCTCGTTGAGGCAGTACAAAACTCCAATAAAGTACTTGTTACGTATATTACTTAAGTAGAATCCTTTGGAGCTTCCATCCTCTACTTGGCGTTAGCGATCTGCCATACAGCATGCCATATAGCAAAAAGTCGATTGTATACCACATTTAAAAACTAATTTTTGGCTAATAAGCTTATTAAGTTGGATAATGTGTTTCCAAAAAGTGCCCTTTTCGATACCGCTTGGTCTGGTTTAGTTAAAACAGCCACAAAGTAAAGTCACTTTGATTAGTCTTGTTATTGACTATGTAAGGGTGTGAGTAAGTTTAATGAAACGCCGGTAAAAAGCAAAAACGATTTTGAACTCGCTTAAAATACTGATTTTTATTTTATTCCAATTGAATTTTTCTTTTGATTGTTGAAATGAAATCGTTTCAATGATAATAAAAAAAGAGTAAATTTAAATACTATAATACAAAATATGATTTTTTTTATATATAATAATTACAGTAAAATACTCGTAGTAATAATAAATCTTAAAATCGTTCGATTTTATACTTTATGGCTAATGAAAGGACATTTATACAACACGCACGAGATACTCGAATTTATGCTAATATTTTGTTTGGTTTTTTGTTTTTTGCTTTTCTTAATTATTATATAAGGAATGTTAATTATTTACAATTTTGGCATTAATTAAATTAAAAGTATTTTCTTTGTTGGAATTTTGGCTAAACTGCTAATGATAATGGTTAATTTTCAAATTCAATTGGACGGTCTATTTTGTAAATTAAATTTTCGATTAAGGACAAATAAAAAAAACAAATGAAAGTAACGAAAGCTAACAAAATAAATGCCGCACGGTGCGTGTGACCCACGTGCTTATAATTTATGGCCTTTGTTCATATCTCATAGCTTTTGTATGCAAATGAGTTTGCCTTAAAAGGCGTCAAACATGCATTTTTTCGCACTCACACAATTGCATGTTAATGCCCACAACGGCATGGGGCCACCGGCCGCTCTTAGCCTTCTAATCGGGTTTTGTGTCGCTGGTTTTGGCCAATTTTGTAATAATTTCTTATTTTAGCCACATGAGTCATGAACGTGCTGTTCAAAAGTGATTCGTTCACGGTACGTGTGCTGTTGCCAACTTATCCATGTTTATGTGCTGGTACATGTTGTCATTTCGTTTTCAATTGCATAAAATATAAGAAGTTATTTTTGGTCAGGCCATTGTTTGTCGTTGCTTGGATATGTGCCTTTGCGTTTTCCCCGTTTAAAATCTACTTACAATAATCCACCAGTCACATTTCTCACACGCTCCCGCAATTAAATTTGGGGTCAAAAGACCACAACGATTAAGAGTGGATGGGGCTGGGTTGGCAAATAACCAGACAGAGTGGCAGTAGTTAGTAGTTGGCAAACACTATACATTTCGTGGGTTAAAATTGTTTAAATACAACCAGGTGTGTGTGTTTACTCCATATAAGAATGGATAGCTCTCAGATAAAACCAATGGCTAATTACAGTTGGGTTCATCGAATAATTGTAATTGATATGATGGTTATGACAGAAGTTTAGACTGTATTCAAATTGTACAGAGCAAATTCTTAAATGCCTTAGGACTAGGCCAATCAAATTGGGTTTTCAAACTAATACGAAATGTATTCTCCGTTCTGAAATTACTTTGAATATCAAAATGTTTGCGATATGCTTCCTTCAAAGTTAGATTAGATTCAAATGGTATCGCTAAATTATCATCTAAGTTATCATATTACTACAGAATATCAATCCAATCTATTCATTTTTATTTCTCGTAAAGTTTAAGAGAGCTTGTGGCATTGCTATGTGATTTATGTGAGGCTAAAGGGCTTATTTATTTGCCCAATCTGATTCTATTCTTTCATACGTTTCAGAGTATGTGTTTAGGGAGAGAACTGTATACTTGACACAATACCGTGAATAGCAAGTGAATGTAGCAAGTGAATGGAAATTATTTACAGGCCAGAAATTCAGAAGGGGGTTTTCACGAGGCCCCCTTCTACTGAACAGCAAAGTGCCTTGAAAAAAGAAACAGGGTCTCGAGAAAGCACTTAATGTTTCATAGGTAAAGAATATGGGTTATGCAATTTAAAGTAATTTACCGATTAAGGAAGGCTTACCAATGAATAGTTAGGAAGGGGGAAGATGTGAATAAGTACATTTTTTAATTAAATACTAAAAATTTCAGGCGTCCGGTTCCATAGAGGATTGTGTCCATAAAATATAATTCTTGGAAATTTTGAGTTTAACTTGGCAGTAGTCGTCTTAATAGACATTTGGGAGTAGTTAAAGAGTTGTGCCTGATGAAGCTTACGGATTTCGGTGTGTTGAATAAGAGACTTTCTTTACATTTCGGATTCACATCAAACTCAGTTTGAGAAAAAAGGACATAATTCGCTGTGTCACCGGCCGCCTCAATTTTAATATTATACTTTGCATTTGTAGAAAAAATCCGAAAAATTCAAATTGAACGGAATGTGGATATTAATCCTTTACTTTCTGCAATTATGAGTGTGTGGAGACAACCCTAAATATAGGTTATGTTATTTTTGTTTATATTTCCTAGATCCTCTTCGTTTAAAGCAGAAATCGGAGCAGTGATTTTATAAAATAAATGACGAAATGATTTATATAAAATTGAAAGTGTTCCATCCGCATTTGATTCTTGTTCTTTACTATGATAATTGCTTGGAGATTAATAATTCTAAATTTTTAAAATGACATTGTACAATTAAAAAACTAAAACTTAATTGGGTGATAACAGTTTAGCCAAACTTCCACTCATTACGGAATTGCTGAATTTTACTTTTAGTTCTTACTTTTTATTAAATTAACCTAAGTTTTAGTATTACTTTAACTATTTTTAAAACGACTTTTTTTGTTGAACACTGAGTGCTTCATAGAATTTTCGATATTAACTTCAAATTTCTTTTCATTGAAGTTTTTTAGTTTTCAAGATTAGCTTAGAAAGCTTACAATTTTACTAAAATGATTTAAAAGTAATTTTGTATACTGCAGTTTTGAAAATGTTTCAAATTGAAAACGGAAAAATCTTAGTAAATTTTATGTTTTAAACGTTAAATGTTATTTACAATTTTTTTTATTAAATGGCTTAGAGGCTAAATGCAGGATTTTTAAATTTGGCATAGGATATGTTTGTCCCTCATTCATTTTATTTTATTTTATTTTTTTTTTCGGTTTTAGCAATTTTTTTTGTTTATTTTCTTTTTTAAATTTTAAGTTTTTTTAATTTTCTTTTTGTTTTTTTTTTAACTATTTTATTTTAACATTTTTTGTTTTCTTTCATTTTTGTCCTTTTAAAAAGTTCAGTTCATAATTGAGTTTTTTTATTTCTTTTTTAATTTCTTTTTTGTTTTAAATATTTTTTAATTTTTGAGTTCTTTGCTTAACATAACCTACAAACGAATTAACCTAGTTATCTGATGCTTAGACTAAAGCTGCTACTGCTAAATGCTGTCGCTAAGCACAGTAGTGTTGTCATGTGGAGTACGTTCAGTGTAGCGATGGCGAAGTGAGTAGTTGCTGCAGATGAGCCTGAAATTGAGAGTAAAATTAGTAAATTCCATAAAAAAATAAATGAAAATCATTTCAAAGGTTTGAGTTTTTTTCAGTGTTACCATGAGCCCTTGATTTGGCAGCCATTGTCTCGCGTGACTCCATTGCGGGCGCACGTTGCTGCTTATCGCTCTCCACGCTCTCCTCGTTGCTCTGCCAGTACAGCGAGGATATTTTCGCCACACACTGATTGATGAAGAAAAAAAAAAATTAGTAAATTTCGAGTGATTTATTGAGTGGGGAAGCAGAATGTCATACCTTCAACTTCATGTCTCCATGCTTGAAGTGATAAGCTCTCACACGAAACTCCAGACCCAGGCGAGACATCTCGAGGCCCTCTTTTCCCACAAGCATCCTATCATACTGCTTGAGATATGAGCGATTAGCGGGCTCGCCATTGATCAGCCAACTCAGATGACAGGCGGGCTTTGAGGGTGCCGATGTGCAATTCACACGCACAATATCGCCGATTTGATAGCGCGGATGGCCGCCTGTGATTTTCGGGCCATAGGTGGGAGTCACTGTGGAACAAGAAGAATAGAAGAAATTTAGTAAAGAATTGCATCAAATTTAAGGAAGCACTCAGTCTGTCCTCAGTCCATTCAGTGGCCACTAATAAGTTTCACGTTTTCATTTGCTTCATTTGCCATTAGTTAAACGAGAGCTTGTACATTCCACAAATTGAAAATTCGCGTGTGTTGCTTTGAAAGTTGTCACATTCGTTTGTGTGAATTTGCCTAACTTGGCGAAAATAGCGACAGGGCACGCACGCGTGCCTAAAAGTATACACCATTTTTGCATAATAAACCCACTCAACAATCAACGCTCTGCCCACGAACCTCTCAAACGATTCGAACTCAATGAAAATGCATACAGCGTGAAAGAGACTTCCGCCCTCTTATTTCCTGATGCCCTACGCCTGGGGAATATTTATCTTAAAAAGTGACGAAAAAAATTTGAGGAAACCCCTTTTTTCCCATCTCTTCCTCCTCCCCTGAAACTCACATTGGAAAAGAAAACTTTTGCCATTCATTTGGTATTTTTTCTTTCTTTGAAAATCGGTCGAATATGCAAATTTGCGAGTCAGAAAGAAAAACCATTGGTTCTGCAATGAAAACAATTCGACCGCACCACCGCCCCGCCCCCTGTTCTCCCATCCCAAAATATGAAAATATCTAAAACAATGATGAATTTTTTTTGTCTACAACATGCCCTTAGGGTGCCACGGGCCATAAACAATCGTAGGCCTTCGAAGTGGATTAAATATGCAAAGGCAGAAAATTGCTGAAAAACAAAAGTCCGTCCGTTTGGTTTTTAAATTTGAATTTTTTGTTTTGTTCCACGAACAATTTTTAAAAATATTAGACAATTTCTAGAACTTGAAAAAATTAACAGGAAATCCTTCGTGAATATTCCAACTCAGTGGCATAATTGATGAGCTTTTTTTGGCATTTAATAAAAAACAAAGTAGAGAATAGCGAGTGCAAGGTTATTTTAGTTAAAAAATCTTAAATCATAACTCAAACAGTAAACATTTCAGAACCGTTGCATTGGCACAAAGGAAACAGGTTAAACGGATTTTGCAAGTGGTTATTTTTCGAATTGTTTCCCATCATATGTTAAAGTGGAATTTGCAACTAATTCAAACTAGTTCAATATATGTTGGCATGTAGATTGATTGGCAATATGCTCGGATCAAAGGCTCAATGATTTCAAATTAATAAAATTCAATGCCCACATTTTCGGCATTCACAAAGAATTCATTGGACTTCGTGAATTAAAAGTTGGAAGCTTGGCAACTAGGGCCTATGCAGGTTTTTAAGAGGAAGGATAGCGCATTTATTGTTCGCGAGAAGAGAACTATTTCTTCTCAATTGCATACACCAAAAACGGTAAGCAAACACTCGAAAAAAAATCTTTGCATTAATTAAATTAATAAAGAGCTTCAAGTCGTTATTGAAGCAGCAAAAACAACAAAAAAACATGTTGTGACACAAGAAAAAAGAAACTGGCCACAAAGGAATGCCAATAAATCTTTGCACTGGCTGTGAGGTATCACGCACATTCTTGAATAATTAAACCAGGCCAAGCGGCAGCTTCATTAAGGCCGTGCCATCCAGCCTGCCTGCACGATGGACAACTCCTCGACTCCAAGGATGCTCTACGACTGCCCGCCTTCCGCGTTGCTTCATTAATTTTGCGTCTTTTGCTCGGTGCTTATTTAATTTTAATGAGCTGCAAAGGAAATTGAATATTTTGCTTTCTCTCAGCCTGCATTGTTTTTTTTTCTTCGTCCAGATATTCTTTTTTTTTTTTTTTGCTACTTTGCTACTTTTACTTTATGCCATTTCATTCATTCCGTTCCATTTGCTGTTATTTTATGCGCAATCACTACAAGGGCCGGCGTACGTAAAGCACCATCAGCAGCAGCGCACTATGATGGTCGTTTGCAACTCTTTTACTGCTTCAAAGCCTGAAACTAGGCTATTACTTTTATCTTCTTCAGCGAGAGAGCGAAAGCCTACTGCAGTGTTGGCTCGGCCGCTGCTGCTTTGCTATGCCATGGAGCCATTATTAAATTTCTGGCCATTATTTTTCACTTGAGCCGATGTTGTTGTACGGTGCCACCATCACTACTTGCCCGTTTGCTCACTTTCCTCCACAGGTTTCCTCCTCGGTGCGGTTTCTTATGGTCCAAAATACATAAGTAAAAGCCCACGAATATGAAAAAACCCAAGCAAAGTAGAGCAAGAATTTTTGCCAAGATTTATGTTGAAATTAGCGCCCAGTGAAATATATTCGTTGCGCATTTCTTCACATTTCAAATGTGTATTCAAAGAGTGCCCCAAAGTGTGAGTAACGAAGAGTATGTGTGTGTGTGTGTGTTGGTCAGCTTGCATATATGCTATTCTGAGTGAATGTGAATGTTTGCGCACAACCTGAAACTATTTTATAACCAAGTCAAGTGCACGGGGACTGAGAAGGGTGTGGGGTATAAGAAAATATTTTATTTCTTTTCTTTACGTTTTCCAAATGAAGGCAGTTAGCCTGGCAGAGCAGACCAGCTTTGCTGTAGGTTTTACTTTTATTTTGAGACTTTTTGTGCGTTGCAATCCTTTTAGCAGTAAGGCTTTTGTTCTAATGCAGTAAGTAAGAAACAATGACGTATGGCTTAGCAGTTAAGTAAATTTGAAAGACTTTCGTGTAAGTAATGAATTTTCCCAAGGAATGAATGTGTGCAGGGGGAAATTGTATTATTTAATTGTAGATTAATGTGAGGAACAGGTTTGAATTATAGCAGATGGACGTATTAGCGGGCAATGACTCTAAAAGTGAGCTACACTAGTCTTATTTTAAAATGAATTGTGGGAAAAATGTATTTTTGGGTTCACTCATGGAAAAGCTATACACCAAACCAGAGTATACAGTCTATCTAAGCGGTTCATTGTCTAATGGTTTAACATAACGTCCAATTGTATTTTATGAAATGCATAAATTTCTCATTTCATTGGCATTGAAATTGAAAGGGATCACCCCTGAATTTAGACACTTTTTCACTAGAGTGAACAGCCTCTAATGCCTTTTGCAAAGCATTAAAGCGAGACATAAGCAAACAAAATATTTTTTAAACACCAGCACCACTCATATTGCCTCAGAGCCTTTCTATTTCGCCAGCAGCCAACCTTCACCACATAAATTGCTGGAGTTGTTAGTGAAAATTCTCCCTCCCCCCCGCCAGCAAAGGCCACATGATGTTTGGTATGCTTTGGTTTTGGTTTTAGTTTGGTGAGGGATAGAAACCAGCGTATCAGCACAGAGGTGAGCTCATGTTCCCCACTGACTCATGTCATCCTTTGGGATTATGGAAATTATATTTTTTACTTAAGCTTTTCGTTAACACTTACACTTGCACGCGCCTAGGGGGTCATGGTGAAAGTTAAGGTAAAAGTGAGGGTGTTTGTAATAAAAAAATGTATATATTTTTCAAAAGAAAACTTAAAGGAAAATTTATAAAAACTAGTGAAAAAAGAGTAAAATAAAATAAAAACATATAGTGAACCTCAGTGTTTTTATTAGAATTTTTATAGTTTTTTTTGGTTTTTTTTTGGTCATCTGTTGGTAAACAATTGCAAGCACTTAAAATCATTCGGTCCACCATGAATAATTTAGTGCGAACCCCAGCCAAATGTGAGAGATGATAACAATGGCTGCGACTGTGCCAGCCGCGCCGAACTCATAAAACAGAGCAAAAGCTGAAAAATGTATGGAACTTAAGCGGGAAAATAAACCGCCAAACGAAACGAGACCCAACCCAAGTAAACTAAACCTCAGCCAAATCCTTTTTCGAGTTGAACAAGTGCTCTCCCGCAGGGCAAGAGTACATATAAACATTTTCATTTTTTATTTTCTCAACATTCGACATGTTTGAGGTAAAAGGGAAATCTCCGCCGAACTTTGTACATTCGGAGATTTGGTTGTTGTTGTTGTTAGTGGCGCCGCCATTGAGGATTGTTTAATATGCAAAACCATTTCCGGTTCGTTTTCCCCAACATATCATCTTCCTCATGGCGAGAGAAAAGAAGCAAATAAAAGCTACCAGAAAATGGAAGAAGAAGCAAAAAAGAACTAAGAGAAAATACCAAAAAATGCATGATTTCGCCTGGGGCAAGGGGAAGTAGCAACAGAGAAAGCCAGCTAAGTTAAAAATCACAAATTCACACAAAATCCATATTTGATATTTTATAGGAGTACGCTGGGGAATTCGAAGCAGCAGCAGCAGCAATCGGTGGATGCTGGCATACCGCACAATTTGCATGCCCGCTGAGCTTTGAACATATTGAAATTGTGTGAGTGTTTTTTTCTCTCGTTCTCGTATTATTTCTTTCTATTCGATTTTTGCGAAATATGAGTTTATAAATTTATGAACAGTGAAATGTGGGGAAATGAAATGTAGGAGAATTGCCCTGGGACTGTGTGCTCTGGTAAAATTTTGTAATGGTTAGCTTAGGTTAGAGTGGTGGGCGAAAGGCATAGGACAAAGAGGAAGGAAAAAGGTAAGAACTATTTGATTTCATTGCTTTACTGCTGCTAGTGGGAGCTTTATGAAATTGCGGTCTGTTTGCAATGGTACTTAAGCCATTTTGCAATTAAATCAATGTCAGATAGTTGCTCTAAAGGTGGATTTAATTTCAATCTCGGCTTTGAAATGGATCATATCATTTAGTTTCGTGCATTATTGAATGGTTGATTGGGGTTTCGGTGAAATCCGTACATGAATGGGTTAGATGGAGTAGTGGTAATTGCTTGTTCAACTCAAATGACCACTCAAATTATCTCGTATCTGTAGTTATTCCAATTGTGAGTCTACATTCCATCCGGGTTAGTGACAGAATATAGTTAGACTTCGCCCGTGTCGTACGAGGGCCAGAGTAGCCCCTAAATAAGTCTAAAACATTTAATTAATTATTCCAAAAATGTGAAAGTAATCCGAACCATTTTCCTACTAAGTACTTCAAATAAAGCAATTACAAAAAAAAATACTTTGTCCGTTGGCTGTTGAAAATTTTGCATAAAATGTTGGTGGATAAAAACCGAAAATCGTGTCAATCCAAACCAGTTCAAACGACGCAAATGCAAATCCATATTTTAACCGACAGCAGCAAATTGGATAGCATAAATTCCACATTTTTATTGCTCCAAAAATCCTATAAGCAAGAGGCGTCTGGTGCGGGTGAAGAGTGAGAAGAGCACTCGTATGTGGAGCAGATTCCCATTTTGTGAATAATGCACTCCGTCGAGCAAACTACAACGTTTTCGTTGGCATAATTTTTTTTGCAACCTTTTTTTTTATGTTAAAATTACACTCCAAGGAAGAATTTCGTAGTAAGTTGTTCTGAGCATGTATTTAAATATATTTAAAAATGTCAACTATCGACAGAAAATTGTGTCCATATTTGGACCTCAACTGAGAGTTGTGTTGAAAAGAGATGAACAAAACTCCTCCATCCTCCATAAATTTTTATATTTTTCGATTCACTGTCTATATGTAATTTTGGCCTATCTGTACTAACATTTTGTTTCGAGCGAAATACTTAAGTTCAATTTTAATATTTTCTTTTTTTTTTCATACAAAGTTCTTGGAATATTTAGAGCTTGCTTGAGAGTAGTAGTGGTGACGCCCCTATCATGCCATGGCTGGCATGATAGCAAAATGCTCGAAGGTCTTTTTATCTGCTGAACATGTGAGTCTGCGGCATGCATGCAAATGTGTGCGTGAGCATGTGTGTGTGTGTGTGTTTAAGTGTTGGTCCTTTGTTAAACGACAAAATGGAATTCCCCTTTCAATTGTTTGCATAGATTATGCAGTAGTATTAGTGAGTATGCAGAGTAGATGGACCCCCCCCCCCCCAACCATGCGATCGACGCAGTGAATTTCAAACATGTGCATTTTAAGATTGCAGTCGCGGTATAAATTTCTGAACAAAGCCATTGTTATGTCGGGAATTAAAAGGCGGTCCTCATGCAAGCGCGCGTGTGTGTGTGTGTGTGTGTGTGAGTGCCACATACTGCTTTTGGCTGATGCAGCTGCTCGATTGTTCTTCTTGTTCCTTTTGTCTTTGGAGTCTTAATTAACATCTAAATAGACCATTAGTTGTCACTTCCTATGCCTTGATTATACTAAAAACTAAACTTTTGTGTCGGCGTCGTCTTCGTTTTGGTTGGCACTTCCATTGATTGTGTCTCTCCTATGATACTTACTCACTACCGTCATTGTTTCGGATTCGGAAACTGTGTTGAATGCTGGCGCCTCGCCGGAAACTTCGCATCTGTAGAGACCCGTCGACATGAGAGTGACGCGCCGCAGCAACACTTGAGTGTCGGAGGAATTGCGAGGCTGCCAAATAGAAAAGAAGAAAGAAAACAAATTTTGCTTATGAGAATTAAAAGATTAACTCTTGAGTGGTTATCTCGGTGAGACCAACAAAGAACAATATTTATATTAAAATAGAGTGGAGGACCACGGGTTCAGGTCACTGGCAATTGGTTGGGCCTCGGGGGGAGCTTTGCCGCAGCGCTGATATTATCTTATTTCTTGCGTGCAAGAATTTCCCATTTTCTCTGTTTTATTTCACCTGCTCTGATTGTTTTTAGAACCAATAACTCAGGCGTAAAACGCCTGCCCCCCCAAACATAAACACCAAAGTTAATGAGATAAAAAGTGTTTTACCTTTTATGCATTTTTTTTTTTATTTTACAACCTGACACAGCATGACTTGGCATTCGAATAATTTGTACAAATTTGCTCGAAAAATTCCTAGAAAAATATACAACGACAGAGTATAGAAAAAAATCTGTTAAAAACGTAAATCATGCAATTAAATTTGCGTTAGGAAAAATGAAGATTAATGACCTGGCCATTTGCAAGCACAAATTTTCCCAGAAATTCTAATGGAATTCTGTTGAGTTAATTTTCAACTAAGAGCTTTAATTTGCAATTTGTTGAACCCGATTTGGAGTCTTTTCGGCGAAAATGTACTTAATGACAAAAGCATTTAATTGAAAAGTCGTGTTTAAAGTGGTTAGATTAGTTACTATCCGATGCCAATTGGTCAAATACTAGTTTTTCTGCTTCATCTGGGTTATATTTTAGAACAATAAAATATTAAAATAATTATTCCTTATGAGCAGCTTTAAGTTATAAACAACAAGGATTCACGTTGGTAACATTTTGACATTTTTTTGGTAAAATATTTTCCGCTACAAGTTTCCCAATTTCTACTTCCACAAAAAAGCTTCCAGGAAATATTTTATTCATTTTTAAAAATTATTTCTTCTGCTCCACTGACTGCAATGAAGGAAACTTTTCTAATTCTTGAAGATGTTGCCAGTCTTTTGGAACAATTTCAATATGATGAATTCAACTCCAAGAACACTTAGTACGAAGTGTAAGCATCTACTTGGAAATGCAACAAGTTTCAGAATCTATTCGTTTGTGATTTTCAAAGTGAAACTCGAAATGTTCATTTCGCTACCGGTTTGTTTCACTGCTGCCAGTCAAACCAAGGACAAACCCAAAAGGGGGCGGGGGGGGGGGGTTGTTTATTTAACCAGTTAAATTACAACTTATACTCGTTCCATAACAAGCTATATAAATGGGTTTAAATCCCCCTGCAACGAAATATTTTCCTGTGTACGTCCCTGAGTCAAACAATTCAAACTAAGCTCAAGTATGGTAAATATCTACTCGAACCTGAAGAAGACCATCGCCAAGTACTGAGAACAAGAAGATGACCTTTAAAGAAGAACAAGTTTCTCTTTTGAGTATACTGCCTCTACCGGCCATGTCTAGTCTTACCCCCTTTTGTCTCCTCTCCCACCCAAGACTAGCAAACATTAAATAAAATTTAAGCGAAGAATTCAACGTGAAAACATTTTAATTTTCGGGCAAAGCTTGGCAATTACACGTACCAAAAAAATCATCATCATTATTGGGCAATAACATTAATTCCAACAAAGCAAAAAAAAACTAACCATCAAAACAGACGAAGAGCAGAGAAGCCATCAGGAAAATCTATAAAGGCTGCAGCAGTCCAGCCCGCACACTGACATTACAAATGTTACAGTGTTGCACGTACACAAAGGAACACAGCGCCTTACGCACCCATACGGACACACAAGCCCAACCAAGTGGATGAGCAAATAAAAGTCATGTTTCTTATGGTCATTACTATGCCAAAGTGTAAAACCATCGCAATAAATTGCAATAAAAATTAAATTAAATTTTTCATGGAGTAGCGGTGTTTGGGTGTAAGAGTCCACCAGCAGGTATTGGTATCATACAAATACAAACACGTACAGCGCACGGGTTTGCGATACCAAAGGTTATGTTGAGGTATGTATGTAAATAACAAAAAAAAGTGTTCTCTCGAATAAAATAAACATTTTCGGAAGGTCTTTATTTTTGGCGCCGCAGCACATATTGGCTTCGCCACTTTTGTTCTTTGAAAATACACAATAGAAAGTTTCCACACCGAAAAGGTTTCCCATTGGCAAATGCAAATGGTCTCTGTGTTGTTTTTTCACAATACTTACGTCCACATTAACACCCGGCAGTGGAAAGCCCTGTCCAGGCGGCTTATCACGCGGCACATAGCGATAGAACTCGTGCCCGTCCTTATACCACTTCACCGAGTATAGAGCCTCACCATCAAGGCTGTAGCGACAGCCGAGCAGGGCGCTCTTGAAGCGCATTATGTGATTCGGTATTTTCACTTCGGTCATTGTGAGTGAATTGGATATGTCTGAAATTGTATTAAATGGCAGCATTGTTATTGATGTAATATTGTGAAATGTGTTATATTTTATGCAATATTTCATTAGTCAAATGTTGAATATTTTTCAAATTTTATGTCTAAATTTTTTATATCATTTTCCATACGCTTGATGTCAAGCGCCCGAAGAGGTTGTTTTGTTGTAAGCAAATGAGTATTACACCTTGCGAAAAATGTAAAATATTGACTTCGCAAATGTAAAAATATATATGAAACCGAGATACTGCGTAGTCAAATTGTGTCTATCACGTCTGTCAAAATACGTACAAGTTTCAATGAAAGACAGAAGCCGAAAAAGGTGTTTTGCTCGACACGTACGGTTTCTCTCTTTTCGCACTCCTTGATTTCGCATGACCACCAAAAACTACTTAAAATTCGAATGTTTAAGTAAATTTATATATTTAAAGACAGGAAAGACTCGTTTTTTTAAATGTAATCTAGAAAATCTTAATTTTTTGAATTTGTGTAAAATTTTTAGATTTCTAAAAACCACACAGCTTTTGTTTATATTTTCTCTACCGAGTACTAAAGAAGGTGGCACATGCACCCATAATGGCCTCCCACAGCAAATGAGGCCGACTAAGAAACAAATGAAGCAGCAAAACGCACCTCAGCTGCACAGCAAACAAACACAACAGGCGAACAGCAAAAATGACAATATCAACAACGGCAAAAACCATACAGTAACAGTGCGACAACCTCAACAGCCTCCACGCTTCCACACGCATCACTAAGCGTTGACACATTGCAACTCTAGCAAATATACGAACATGTGCCGCACTCGTGTAGGATGCAATTTCATCGGCATAGCATCCGTTGCCTCGAACCCGACGGGCGCGGGTGGTGGGCACAGATCATGTGGCAACAGCAAAGGATTACAGTTAGCAGCACGCAAGTTTTGTTCCGTGCGGCATTGAAGGGGCCTGCAATGAATGCTAGTGTATGCCTAAGATAAACTCTTCGAGTATAATGCAGCGACAGTTGCCATCGAGGTGCTGATTCAAAAGCAAAACACACACACTCGCACGCAAATACAATGAGCTATGCGTATATGTAAGATGGCTTGATTTTATGTTTGTGTGTGTGTGATAGTAATTTATGATCACACACATACACACACAGTCGCACGGAAAAAGATGAAGTTGTTCTTGGGCCAAGTGAAAATATGGCAACAACAACGACCAGAACAAAGTTCATAGCTGCAGCTGCTTCTTCTCCTCATTATGCAGTTTTGAGGGCACGCACCTATACACACGAACACACATGCACACACACACACACACACATATAAAGTCTGTCGCACGCTGTTCTTTCTCATTGTAAATGCAGTGAGGCATGTCGTTACAAAAGGATCTGTCGTCCTTGTAATGCTCTAATGTGCGCATATAAAGTTTTCGGTTAATGCAAATTGCAAAGAAGACGAAACGAATGTTGGGCTTTGCCTCCAGCATTGGGTGAATGTGAATGTGCAAGGCTCGCGCGGGCTACACAGAGATGCGACATAATGTGGTATTTAGAAGGAACAGTGAGAAGAGGAAGCATTTCCAAACAGTAATGATTTGTGAATAACTTTGGCTTTTGGAAAATTTGTCAACCTTGTCGTTGTTGTTTTTGTGTTCGTTAGTGGTGGTAACTTGTTTCGAATATGACAGAACGAGTTTGCTACCAGAAGGCTGCAGTCCCCTTCTGCGAATGCTTTGATCAGAAAACGAATTCGCTTTTCAGGATTTTTTTTCACAAGATCCATGAAGTTCCAAGTCTCTCTCACACATAATTTCAATATGTGAGTACCCCTTTGTTTGGTTTACAAATTTCGAACACATTTATTTCATCGTGCATCGCTCTTTTTGCTCTCAGTGTTTCCGAAATGTAAATTTCTCCCAAAAATTTATAGCTTCTGAGGCTATTTTATGTGACAATTGCTTACACAACTCCCGACAGCTCAATATATATTCGCGCCATTTTGTGGTGGCCATTCTTCGTTGTACCCCTCTCCCCTTGGCAGTTGTTGTTTTTTGCAGACTTGAACAACTTACCACACACACAGACACATATAAGTACATGCATGCATACATAAGAAGTGCTCCTCGTACAAGCTAGTACAATGCAGGGCCTGCCCTTTTTATGACAAAAAAAAAATGAAAAAAAAACTGTTGAACGGCAAACGGTGAATGGTGAACGGGGGGAGGCCAAAGCAGAAATGCGGGAAAATCAATTTCGTTCCCCATTTGCAGTTGGCAATTTGCATAATAAGGTCGTTTGGCGCAATTTGCATGTGAATGTAATAAATTTACGGTGTGCCGTGCATGCACATTTGCCTTTTGTTTGCAATCCCATGTATGTTAGTAGACGTCTGTGTGTGTGTGTGTCTTGTATGGGTATGCAGTTTTCCTTTGTGTGTGTGTGTGTGAACTATGATCTATGTTGGCTTTTAGTAAATATGCTAGTTTTGTGTCATAAATGTCGCTTAAAAGCATAGAATGTAAGGTAGTAAATGTTGGTAAGCAGAACCGTGGCAGTAGTTAGTAGCTACTCCTCATTCCTTAACTGTTTTTTTTTGCATTTGATTTAAATGTTTGTTTAAGCTTGTCCGCAGTTCACTTGCCAGAGTGACAAAAAGCTTAGCAAAAGTCATTGGTATTTTTTTTTGTGAAGAAAGGGTTATGTGGTTTCTACTAAAGAGCGAATTATTAGGTGCAAATTGGTAGCCAAATAAATTTGAAACTTTATGTAGGTATATTAGGGTGACACTAATTTTTTTAACTTTAGACAAGATTAGCTCCCTAAAGTATGCTACAATTTGCAAAACAATATCTGTGTGACATGCCATATCAAACATAGGGGGTCTACATCATTCATTCGGCACTTTAATTGTTTCCAACTTTCAGGACAGTACATTGCAGCTCTTTTTGAAGTTTATCCTTCTGAACTCATTTCCATTTCTGAAGTCATACGCCTTTATACGTACATTAGTCCACCCAAAATAATTAGAAAATTTAAATGTCACCATAATTCAAAAAGGCGAATGCTTCGAAATTTATTTTCTTCAATTTTGCAATGAACTTAATTTCGCCTTTAAACATTTAATGCGGAAGTTTTACCCTTTACTGGGCTCCGCAATTATTTTTTTCATATTTTTTTTATTTTAATTTTGATGCCACTGACATTTGACTGGGTCGCCTTGCCTCCGGCATACACAGTCGCGCTCATTCTATACGTATGTGTGTGTGTGTGTGTATTACTGTGCGTGAGCGTTTACTCTTTTGATTGCGTACTGTCGACTTTGTGCAGTGCCACCAAAGTCCTTTCGCCCGAAAGTCAAAAGAAACTCGCAACAACAAAAGTCGCGCGTATATTAACAAAAAAAAAAGAAGAAGAAAAAGAAGAGAAATTTAATGAAAAAAAAAAGTAAAATTAAAAGAAAAATGTAAAAATGTAAAAAAATTGTATAAAAAGCGAGGAACAAGAAGCAGAAGAAGAAGACGAAGCGAAAAAACATGAATTGAACGAAGTTTACAGAAGAAGTAATTTCATGCATCGTTTAATTTTCATTCGGGTTTAATTTGTGCTGCTTTGCGCTTTTTCTTTCTTTCTTTGAGTTGACTTTGCGCCTTTTACTGTTCATTTTCGTGCTACACCATACTCACTTCCTCCTTCATTTTGGCATGGTCTCCTATCCGCTTGCTGTTGCTGTTGTTGTTGTTGTTGCCGTTGTACTTTGTTTTTGTCACATGAAAATACAATTTTGTGTAAAAATTACCCTCCAAAGATGTCAAAATTGACAAACAAAATTTACAAAATAAAATTATATGAAGCGCATGGTAATGGTATTGCCCCTTTTTCCTCTCAATTTCCCTACACCAACTTCGTCGCTTGACACCACTCGAATCCAGGCTCCGTTCCATCTTCTGCCTGTCAAGTGGCAAGTGTTGGTGGTAGTGTTTGTTCGCATGCGTGCTCCACAGTGTTTGTCTATTTGACATTTAAGCCTTCTTCTTCTGCTGTGCACAATCGCTTGGAATTTAATGAAGTTAATTTTTTTTTTTAGCTTTTGTAATGGTAATGTTTATAGTTGGCAATACTTGGTTTAAGTGCCACTGTAAAGTACAAATAAAAAAAAACACACAAAATTACTCGGGAAAGTGGTATTAAAGAAGCTAATGAATGGCAAAGGAGTGAGGGGTGTTAACTAATGGAAAATACGAAGAGAAATGCGAATGGGTTAAGTGTATTTCTTGTTCGTTTTTATTAGAAAAACTTATAGAGGCTCTTAAAAAAACCCTATGTTTGACGACTTTTGAGAACATTTCTTTCATAAACCGGGGCGCACTTAACAATTTAATTTTGTCAGCATTTGAAATTTTAATATTTAGTTCAAGGAAATTATTTCAATGTTCTTAAAATAAACAAATATTTTCTTCTGGTATATGAACATTTGGGAGAGCATGCCAGCAAAAACTCATCGATGCGTTGGTCATGTATGAAACCATTTTCAACTGGTTGGTTCAGCGGTCTGGGTTGGGTGGTGATATGTCAGTCATCAATTATCTATCGGGACAAACTCTTTTATATATAAGTATAATATAGATTTATCGATAATTATTTGATATTTTATTGATTGTTTTCCGATAACTTTTTTTTAGGTTTCCGATATATCATCGATAGTTTTTTCAATAATTATTCGATATTTTATGGAAAATTTTTCCGATGCATCATCGATAGTTTTTTCAATAATTATTCCATATTTTATCGATAATTTTTCGATATTTTATCAAAAATTTTTCGATATTTTATCGATAATTTTTCGATATATTATCGATTGTTTTCTGATATCTTTTTGTTAGCTTTTCGATATACCATCGATAGTTTTTTCATTATTCGATATTTTGTAGATATTGTATCGATAATTTTTCGATATTCCATCGATAATTTTTTGATATTTTATCGGTAATTTTCACTCAACATTATTAAATTTTACACAAACTTATTTCATACATTTTCGATATGTACCACCCAAAAAATGTCTGAAACAATAAGTGCTTTGAAATATATAGCAGAGCAGGGACTTTTTCTCTACTTTTGTCACGTTTTGTCAATTCTCGGTTTTTGGTACATGCCCCTGAACCCAACTCGTAACTTCTGCCGAAAATAAAAACTAAAAATACCAACCAAACGAGTTGAAACTGTGTGCAAAAAGTTATGCTTTTGTAGAAACGCACTCTTAGCTTTTGCCTTTGTTCTCACAAATACCTAATACAAAAAGTTTTTGTACTTACTTCATTTTTCCTTTTTCTACATTTTCAGCTTTTGTAACTTTTATCTATAGAAATTTAAAAAAAAAACTTTTTGGAAAATAAAAAAAAAACGTATCACTTTTTACTGAAAACAGTCAGAAAAAGTTGATGTTGCTTGGTAGTAGTCGAGTGTCATGTTAGTCACGATGCGTTAATTTAAATAGTAAAAGGCATTTTTCAGCTATTTCCACTACTTTAACGAAAAGGTATGTGCCTGATAGAAAATGTGCTGTGGTTTCTTAATTGACCGAAATTTATTAGGGAAATTATTTGAAGTTAATTAATGAGGTTTTCTTTTGAAATAGACGAGTTGTGGTTCTAGGCAGCCAACTAATTTAGTCATTTAGGGGAAATATTTTTCAATAATTTGATGAATCATGCACGTTCTGGGTGACACATGAAATTTAACAGGCAAAGAAAAAAGTGTTTTTGAATTACACAAAGTATTCACGGTAAAAACCACTGGCAATTCGTATTATTTAAACACTATTTCCATTTCACTCGAAGAAAAGCAAAACTAAAAGACAAACCTTGCATCAAAAGAGGTTGACCGCTATAGCATGAAAGACCATAAATTCGTGTATAAACTAAGCGACCGTTACGTTACGTTGCGGTGTTATGATGTCTCGCTGTCAGTTTTTGGAAAATTCCGTTTTTCAACGCTGTGTGTTTGGCCATTTTTCCGTGCTGCACGGTGGTGTACGGTGACGTGTGCTTCAAATTTGCATAAATTGCATACAACAGTGCATAATAAATACATGCAGTATGCCATGCCATTTATACATCCATATATGCAGCATATGTGTCACTCCTTACTGGCCGTCTGTCTGTTTTTCTGTTTTTCCGTTTTTCTGTCCTCCTCACCGACTCACCGTCTAGTTGACTGAGTGAGTGAGTGCTGACTGGGCGTATGTCTTCGTGTTGTATGTGGTTTGTCCGTTTTTCCTCCATACACACCACACACACACATATACCCCATCCGACTACTGTGCAACTACTGTATGACATTTATGAGCAACAAATGGCGCGGGCTTGTTAGGAAACATGCAGCGGCAGCAGTATCTACACCAGATTCATAAATTTTCACTATTATTGTTATTATGATGTCGCTGTCGCTGCCGTTGCATTAGTGCTCCAGTTATTTGTTGCCATACTAAAAGGCTGCCATTTCACGGTTGTTTGTCGTGTCTGTGGCTGTGCAGACGATTTAGAGTGAAACAAGGCTTTGCTATACTCCACTGTATAATTACACTAGTTATGATGTTAGACAAGGATTTCGGTAAATACTTTGCCGTCAAGTTATTTAAGTGCAGTTTTTGCAAATATTTCCAGCTTAGCTCAGTTATTTGGAAAACTTTCGAATTGAATTTTCTGTCAAATCTGCATTTGCTTGCAACTACTACTTGCAGCAATGTTTCTCTGGATTCGCTTAAATCAAACTTTACTTTAACTTTTAATTAACTGTCGCATTTCAGTTTCTTCTTCTTCTTACTCCCACTTTGCCACATTCTTCATTATCGCCTATTACCTTGTTCCCCCATATAGAAACACCACCACAAAGACATTTTTGTAAGACTTCTTTGACTTCGCCACTAGCAACTTCAGAGCCAATGTAAGAAATAACTTTAATATCTCCGCCAGCTATTTGCAGTAAAAGAAGTAGACGTTTTTCCACCTCCTCCCCTTCACAACTTCGTGCAAACGATAAAAGCCTGCGTTTGATAATATACCTCAAGCGAACACCCACATTGAAATCCGCCCCCCACTCCAGTTGAAAAGTAGAAATTCCAAACAAGAGCTTTTAGCTGCATCAAGTCGTACAATGTCGCCTCAACTTAATCCTTACATTTGCATAATTGAAAAACATCATTGGCCCCTGCCACGAGACAAATCCCTCAACGCACAAAGCTCTCGACTGGCAACGTTCTCCTGCCGCCACACTCCACCGACAGCCATTTAACATTTCGCCCGCCCTGCCGTCGCCCCGCTTCGCTTTGATAGTATTATTTTGCGGAAGGATTAATTATTAACGCCTTCGCGTCGCTGAGCTTAAATGATTTTCATTTTTAAAATAGTCTCGGATTATTTTCGGTTTCTGTTTTATTTATTTTTAATTTTTCTACTTCTTAGTAGCTTAAAGGAATTTTAATGCAACATAAAATTGATATAATTTTTAAATTGAATAACCACAAAGCCCCTATAAGTATGTGAGACCATTTAAAGAAATTATAAGCATAAAGTAAATGGCTCACTCAGCAGGTAATTTATCGCCTCCTAAGCATTGAGAAGAAAGATGAACAACTTCTTTAAATCTCCTAATCATTTGCCTATTTTCAGGCGCTTTTCAAACACTTGCTCAGGGCGGCACACTTAACCAACGGCAAAGGAACAAAAAAAAAACAACTCAGCCGCTAAAACTAGAAAGCCGCAGGAGAGCTAAGAAACACACACACAAAAAGCGTAACTTCAAAAAGCATATAAAAAGGCTGGGGAAATTGCAAGTATGCAAAAGTATACATTACACGCTTGGAAACGCCACAAAACGCAAACAAACGCAAAAACTGAATGAAGACAGCGTACCGAATAAAAAAGCACGAAAAGTAACAAAAACAAAGACAACACCAGCATCAAGATGAAGAACAATCTGAAGCGCAAAGTTCAAAGTAAGCTGAACCACTTGAAGTATGCGCCTAAGAAGCTGCTTCACTTAAGACGCTGTAAATGATGCCGCTGTTGTGGCGTTATGAATATTATGAGGCTGCCTTCTGAGCATAAGTTCATAGAAAAAAACGAAAGAAAGAAAGAAAGAAAAGTAACGTTAGATGTTTTTTGGGTGGAGTACAAAAACGCCGCGTTGCCAACGCTTTGTTGAAGTTTCATATGCATATCTATGCGTGTGCGTTGTGTGTGTGTGTGTGACGTATGATATTTCATGTGTGCTGCGTGTAAACAAACGCTGACACAATATTTTGCATCAACTTAACACCAACACTTCAACACTTTTGCCTTCGGAGGCGCAATAAAATTCCACGCAAGTTGCTTACTCCAAATACCGCCTAACCGCCTAACCGCTCCATTCTCTCAGCTAGACTTAACCCCGTTTAACGCTCATTATGCGCATAAGTTTTGTGCGGTTAAAGTCGTGTGTGTGCGAATACCTTAATGTTAACTTCTTCTTTTTCGTGTTGGCAGCTGTTAGTGGTTTTACCATTTTCCCGTTAAGAATTAATTCCCATCACAGTTGAAAACTTCCAATTCAATTTCATTTCAACTTAAACTAGAACTTTCTGAGTTGAGCCCTAGTGAACTTGGTATACATTCCCTTATAAAATGTATTTGTATGCATTAACTTCTGTATTATTAATTAATATTAAATAACTAATTAAATTAATTTATTGAATCTAAATTTCACATTCGCACTTCAGGTGTCCTTGAAGCACTTGCTGGCCTTAAATGTGTTTTTACTTCGGTTGCTGTTGATATGTTTTTGTGTTGTTTCTCTTCTCATTTCCTTTGGCTTTCATTTATTTCTGTTATTTTTTCGTTTCTGTCGCTGTACTTTGTGGGGCTTAAATGAGTTATAATCCTTTAACTTTCTGCATTTATTTTTATCCTCATCATGTTAAATGCTTATTAATACTTCATGCGCTTATTTAGTCCTTTTCCCGTTTGCCTTTTCGTTTGTGCTGCCTTTTGTTTGCATCTGTATTTGTGTGTGACATGAAAGCTTACAAAAGCGACATGTTTTCAGAAATTAAGTAAGTAATTTCTGCCATTGAAAGGAACTTGACTTTTTTTTTGGAATTATTCATGTTTTGTGTTTGCTTATGTTTCGTTACTCGAATGGATCCTTGTAGCTCTGTGGTAGAAATAAATTTATATATAAAATGTATATATTTTTGTATACATTTCTTATTTTTTAAAAAAGGTTTCATAAAAAAGCAAATTGGTTTGATTCAAGTTCGAAAAAGATTTTTTTTACAAAAAAAAAATGTAAAAAAAAATCCAAGTTTCTGAATTGTTTCGAGTCTAATGTCTATGCAGCCTATCGGAAAAAGCATACATGTTTTTGAAGGTATTTTTTTCCTCCAAAAAGTTCATGTTTAACATTTCAAATCCAATTGCAACTGTATTTTTGAGGAATTATTATGTGCATGGGAAAAATGCAAAATGCAAAAATTTGATTTTAATGGTTTTAAGAATAGATCCAAGGGAGACACGGGTACTCATTATGATGTACATTACAACAAGATGATTTTTGTCGCACGGTGTAATATTCAACGATTCCAAAGGTAATCTTTAACATTCTTACTTAATATGAAGCAACATCAAATTTATAAATTTTAATAAGTTTTTCCTGCATTACATAAGACATCACGTATATTTTATTGAAACACGTAACAACCCAAAATTGATATACAAAATCCCAACCAAAAGAAAAATAATAATATGAAATTTCATAACAGCCAAAGTCAATAACGGTTTCATTATTTTGTTATACTCAACACCTAAATGTATGCAACAATTTTTGTTTATTTTTTTTTTTTCATATTTCCTATATCAAATTTCACACTGATACAATGTCACTTTACATGTCTTTTGATATTTCTGTGTAACAGAGAAAAATAACCGCATAAGGTGTGTGTGTGTGTGTGTGTGTGTGTGTTTGAGTGTGTTCAATGCCAACAAAATAAATAAGAAATGGGCAGGAAAAAAAGAAGAAAAATCAATTTCAAAGAAAAGCAACAGAATTTATAGGTGGCTGTGGTTGTTCGTTATTGTAGTTGTTGTTGTTTGTTGTTGTTGTTATGTGAAATTTTTCGCTCTCTCTCTCAACTTTTTTTTATCTTTCATTTTCCATGTCGCTGTTATTGCCAATAGGTAGGTAGGTACTTTGCATCAAATATATGAGTATGTGAATTTAATGATTATGCAAATTGTCGTACGTAAACCGATGACGACATTACTCGTTACTGTTGCGTGATGATGACAGTAATGGCAGAGCGAATTTAATTCAGTTTCCGCGTGTGTACGGTATGAGGTGAGAGGTAGGTGAACTGAGTTGAGTCTTCTTTGCTGAATTTAAAATAAATTTAAGAAATATTTTCCCGTTCGTTTCCAGCTTCTTTCAACTGCTTTAATATTGTCATTATTGCTTTAAAAATTCTTTCAACTCAACGGACTTTTCTGAGCATTGTGTTTGTGTGTGCGGACACATTGTCCGCAGTTTGTTTGAAAATCGCATTACGAGCTAAAATGCAACTTCCATTTCCGCCTTAAAGTGCAATATTTTCCAAGACACCATATTGCAGCGGCTGTCAACACTTCTGCCAACACACACACACACACTCATACACACAGTGAAAAAAATCACAAAAGGAATGAAAAGACGCAGAAAGAACGAACGAACGAACGAACGAACCTAACCTAACCTAGTTGAGGGCGACACAGAAAAATAAGACCATTAAAAACTAATATCGATCAATTTATCATAAAATTCACATTTCACATTATTTTATAACTGTTCGTATTCACTTAAAGGCCATGGATCGATGCGGAAGTTATACTGGGAGCAGCCGCAATGGAAGTCATATTGAAAAGTTGACAATGTTCAAAATAAGAAAAGAACAACAACAACAACAAAGGCAACCACCGTTTGGCTGCCAAAAGAAGAACAAAGAAACTCTTGCGTCCAACCACTGGCTGCAGCAAAGAAATAGCGACTCTCTACTTGAAACTTGACCCGCAACTTTTTACTTTAAACTGTGGAGAAAAGAAAAAACGTCATTACACTGCATTGGTGGGCCGCTTGGCAGTGTGTCCTGTATGTGGGTGTGTGTGGGGTTACAAAGTGTCAAAATGTTCAAACAAAAATTTTTAAACATTTTTCACTCTCGACACCATTTTTCATGCGGATCCGACCAACAAAAAAAACATAAAAAAAGAGCAACTGCAGTTTTGTGTTTCTGTCACTTTTGGCTTTTGTCATTTGCGGGCCGCTGTGTGTGTGAAGCTTTGTACTTTCTAACCATCGCCTTTGCCCCGATTTGAGATCCACCAAACTTTGACAAATATAAAAACGCCCTAAGCAGCTGTCAAAGAAGTGTTTTAACTTTTCAAGCAGTTTATTGGCAGTTATGCCAACTTTTGTCGTTTTGCCATTTCTGCTTTTTTTTTGGTATTTTTCATTCGTTTCACTTTGACACTTTTTCTTACTACAATTTTCTGCCAATTGCTTGATTTTTTCTTCGGTTTTTCTCTTTTCTTAGTTGCGGCTTCCCATTGGATACTTTAAAGTTCGTTTGCTGGATTGCTCTCTAATGTATTTCGTATCTGTGTGTGTGTGTGTGTGTGTTGGCGTCTGTTTGTGGACTTGTCAGCACCATTTCCTGTTCAGGTAATAATATTAGTTGGGAAGCTATAGTAGTTGCTGCTCCTACTGTTGTCCACATTGTGTGGACTGCTGTTGTTGTTGTTTATAATAGGCGGAAGTTGGCTTGGACGGCGGCAGTCTGTTGAAATGTATTTTTTTATACCGTCAAAACCATCATGGCATTTATTTAAAAAATTACGCCAACTTTGGGAAGTTCGAATAAGTTTTCAGAAATAGTTGAGGGAACATATTGGGAACGTAACTGTTATTAGAGGAATTGTTTTGATTACGACCGACTATATTCTATGTAGGAGAAACAATAAAATATGGTGGGGCAACGTTGCGACAGCTCTAGATATATTAAATCGTCAGACCGAAGATTGCTTCATAGATGAATTCGTTTGAATTTTTTCTCTCACTACATGGCATTTGGTATACACTGCGTATGAGTAATTCTCACATTTTGATTGTTTTTACGATTCAAACGCATTAATGTTGACAGCGGTATTTTAATTTTAGCGCCAATTTCAGAATACATACTTCGTATGTTATACGATCTTATGGCAGTCGAAAGTTGAGTTCTTCTCAACGCTGTTGTACAGGGCGGATGAGTGATTTTAATTCAAAACCAATGATCCCTCACATAATTTAATTTGATAGATTCGATATATATTTTTGTTGCCTTTATTTAAGCTTAAAGACAATAAAGAGGAGAGCACGACATCACACCAGGATTCTATGGCTTGAAAATAGTTATTTCGATTTAATGAAAGTCAACGGAAAATATAAAAAATTCGATTTACATTTCTCTTCAGTCACATACTTTATTGATATAATCCCAACTTTTATATTCAAGTTGAATCTTTCAACGACAGATAAAAACTTCGACGCTACAGAACAGTAGAGGCAGCAGCAGCTGCTTTTATAGCTCATCAATTTTAAGTATTTATGTAATATGCAAGTAAGACCCAGCCAAGTTTTTTCTCTCTCTATCTGAAAGAACATAAGCGCCCATCATCAAATCAATACGAAATTGATCAATGCAGATGGTCATAAAAAATAATAAAAACCAAGTGGCAAAATAAAAAATGGAACAAGAACAAAACAAAGAATAAAAACAATAGAAAATAATAAAAAAAAAAATAAATGAATGAGAAGTGAAAGGAAATGAAAATTATGCGAGTGTAGATTTGCTCATAAAAAAAAAAGGCAAAGAAACCAAACCAAACAATGGCGGACAAACATGGCGGTGAGTTATGTCAGCGCTCACGCACACAAAGAAAAAATATTCAGAATGTTGTCATGGTGTGGGTTAGTTGCATAAAAATATAATAAGTGTACACTCACTACAAGCCAGACAGTGAGTGGCGGCGGTGGCGCGAAAGCGACAGAAGGAAATTGCAATCAGCAGTGAAATGGAAATAAAAAAATAATTCCAGCCAGCAACATTTCAATCGTGCTCAATTCAATTGCGCCGAAATAATGATCGCCGAAGTGACAAGTGTTGCCGGTTGTAAAAATTGCGTTAAGTAACTGTCAAAGTGCTCAGAGAGGGAAGTGGGCGGAGGTTGGAGCCGGAAGCAAACACTTGTTTGCATTTGCGGCCATTCGCTGTTTATTACAGATGTTAAACGCGTTGTGCAGTGCAGTGGTGAGGGTGGCTTAACGATTTGAGGCTTTTATCTGCACTTGTAATGGCATAAAAATTTAATTGAATTTCCCATTTCCCAATTCGCTGCTGTCAGAGTGCTAAAGTTGAACATTGACTGCTGCCAGCCATGAATGTGAAGTATGCTGAGGGGGCAGGGGGTTACAGTCGCTAGTGCGGCCACTATCATGTCATGTGATTATGATGCCTTGCTGTTTGTTGGTCATGTTGGCTGCAATGCGACACTGTCACTGTCACTGTCGCTGTCACGGTCTCGCGCGGCGGCGCTCGTATTAATCGCAGTGGTTTTATCAGCGTTATTACCATGTCATTTCGCTGTTATTGTATGTTGGTTGTTTGCTACTGCTGCTGCTGTTACTGCTGCATGTTTTTATATTTTCGGTTTCAGTTTCAGCTTTTTTTTTTATTTTTATTTGTTTGGCAAAAATAACTGCTTTTTTGTTGTTTCATTTTTGTTGTTGCTGTTCGAGTTGTTTTTCCGAAAAATTGCAGTTTGATTTATTATCATATCGTTGCGGTCTATTTGCATTAATACATGCAGGCATGTGTATGAGTGGCCATAAAGCGTTTTGCTGTCTCGTTTTTTATGTTTTTTTTTTTGTTTGGTTGTTGTTGGCTGTTTTCAATGAAATTGCTATAAATGAATTTAATTTTGCATATTCGGCAGTTATTTTGCATTTGAGATTTAATTAAATATTTATTGCACTTAGTTGATGGTGCGAATTTCAAATATTTCTCAATTTGCATTGTCGCTTGGTATCAAAAAGTGAAACGAGACATTTGCAATGGCTAGTAAAAAGTAGAAATGTTTAATTAATAACAAAGTGTAGGAGAATGTGGTGTACCTTGGACTAGATTTCTCATATGGTTTCACATACATTTTCTCATATGGTTTCACATATATTTTTCAAAAGGTCGGAAGGGTATTTTGAAAATCACTCAAAATAGACAAGTTCATTGGGATCACAAACCACTCTGAAGTTGCAGTTAGATTAAAACCTTTTCCTACTTTACCTCATATTATCCTATTCCACTTCATACGAATTTCGTTATTCAGACGTTTTCACCAGTAAAGTTATTTACACTCAATTGCCTGTGTAATTTTCAATAAAAAATACACCCGGTGAATTCTATATAATATTACAAGGACTGCAGATATTTTTATTATTCCATTGGAATTTTTCATTCGCATACCGTGTGACAATTTCCTTCATTTGCCAATTAATCAAACAATAATTCTGCAAAATCGAAAATTCGCTTTTTCACAGTAAACAGGAAGCGAAAAAGGAGAGAAAACTCTTTTAATAGAAATTCAATGAAATATTTATGCGCACCATTTACAGATTTACTTCACTCATTTATCTAAATTAATCCTAATAACTCATGGCACCAGCAAAAGAATGACACACACACACACACACACGTAGACATAACAAAATACCTTCAAACTGGCACACACATAAATACACACACACTCAAACGGTAGCACAAAGCAACCGAACACAATCACAGAATTTGATTGATTGGAATCAATTTCCCGCCAAAGCCAGATGAATTGTATTTGCTCAAAACGAAAAATAAATATAGGAAAAAATATATATTTCATTGCTTTACTTGACTACAATCGCAGCCAAGGAAAAACACGGTGCGGCGAGGAGACGAGTGTGTATACGAAAGTATTCACGAAAGTATTGGTGGGAATACCAGCACCAGTGTGTGTGTGTGTATTTTGCTACAAAAAATAAAAGGTATGAGCCCCCACCCAGCGACAAATCGACACTCAAACTCCAACTGAAATGCATGTGTGTATGCCTCACAGTTACGCCGCACCAAAAGTCACACTGAGCATATAAAATAAAGCAGATTATTTTATGTAAGCGTATAAATGAAATAAAGCAAGAAATAAAAGGAATCCTTGCGCATACAAATTATCCTTAAAATGTATATCATACACACGGCATAACATGAGTGAGTGTGTATGCTTACGGTACACAAATGCGGCTTTGCGATTTCTATCTGTGTGTGTATGACGCTTGGTTAAGTGTTCAAATTTGCATTGGTACTCAACAACTGCTGGAATTTTTCTCTAAAATTTAAACTTAAATTGCAAAAAGTTTGCTCGAACAAATCGAATCAGAATCCTTTGAAAGCTTAACGGCTTCATAACATCACACATCTCCGCACAAACACATTTGTAAATTACACTAAAAACCTATTAAACGAGATTATCGAGCGTGTCTTGTAAGCATCAGGCGATGGCCACTGCCTCAGCATACGCTCTCGCTGGTCTGTTGTTATCCTTGATAACCTAGATTTTCCTCTTTCCCTTTCGGAACTCTTCAAGTGAATCTTTTCAAGTTATTTGGTTTTTTTTTTCAACGTTATCCCTTCCATTTTGTTGCTTTTTTATCTTCTCCTTATTTTTTTGTTATTTCTTTGCCACTTCGTTTAAGTTTTTCCTTATGTTCTCCCTTGGCCGCTTGTGCCAGGATTTATAGCTTCACAGCTTTATCCTTTAAGTAATACTTCGAGTATACATTGACCAATATTCGAGTGAGCCTTTTGTTCTATATTCTATTAGTGCGAGTCCATATACGTATTAGTGTGTAAGTGTGTGTGTGTGCCACCAACACGTGTGTGCCTGTGTCCATTTAGCAATCAGTTTTCACTTTATTCCTGCACATTTTGCTTCATTTAGTTTTGTAGTAGGTAGTTCCGTATCCGTATCCGGCTCCGGCTCCTTGGCTGTCGAACGCACAGCATGTGGGCGGCGGTCTCGGTTAGAGAGACGAAGACTAACAGAAGAAAATGTTTTTAACATATTTCCGAGTGGTTGGAATTTGAAGAATGTCAAAGGAAATGACAAAAGTGAAAATACTTGAGTGTGTGTGTGTGTGTGTGTGTGCTGGGAGTGAGTGGGAATTTACTATTGCGGTAAGTTGTTGGAATGCTGTTGGCTGGAAGATATGCGAAGGAATCAGAAGTTTTCTTTTTAGTGGTTTGGTAGGTAAAATAATTTTAGTTTAAGTTTAATTTTGCGTTGAGCTGAGTAATGGAAATCGATCGGTGTTAATGACATATTTAAATGCATACCGTATACAGGCGCTCTTTGACACAATCGGACAGTAGAAATTATTAGAAATAATGGAACGAGGGGAAGGTAAAAGGTAAAATGCATGCAATTACCCTCAACTACGCCCCTAACAAAAAAGATAGACCAAATTGATATGATTGTTTTGTTGACCGTATATTCACAAAAATTGTATCAAGTGGATAAAATGTTTGTCTGCTTCAATATGAGAAAAAATGTAAAAAAAATTAAATTTTCTGAATTGCTTAGCTAGTCTTTCTTGATGAGTTTACATCCTATCAAAAAAGTTTACATGTTTTTTAAAGGTATGTCTTCAAATCCAATTAAAACTGAATTTATGGAGATTTATTATGTGACGAAATGTGCTAGGAAGAATTTATGAAATTTTAGGAAAATAAAATTCTGTTATTCAATTGAAATGACAGGCCACTGACCATTACCATTCTCCTGTCATATTCCTGCAAAGTCTTTGTCCATAAACTGTTCTTTTCTCAAACCACAGAGTCACAGACAGCTCAGCTCAACTTAGCACTCAGCTTTCACTCAATTACCGTGTTTACTTAACGCTTCGAAGCTTTTCAATTCTAACTTGTACTTTTTGTTTTAAATACAACATTCTCAAGGCTTTACAGCTCCTTAGCGCCGAGTTGTTGAAGTCGCTAAGTCGCCTTCACACAAACTGCAAAAATATCAACCAAATTGCCCTTGTTTGTATATGAATTTTTGCGTATTTATTGAGCCTATTTTTTCATTGTTGTTGTATTTCATTTTTTTGTATTTTTTGTATTTGCCTTTGATTAAAAGTGCGCGTGTTTAATGGATCGTGCACCTTCCATGATTGATAGACATCGCTGCGGCCCCGCCCGCCTCCTCTATATGCTTTGCCCATTGTATTTAAATTGTTGCTGCCAATATTTTTGTGTTCCATTTCATACTCCTGCTTGCTCCCTTCCCCGAAAAAAGGCTGTTTAATGTGGACATAATGACTTTCTTTGTAATGGCTTTTTTTCGGTTTGTTGCTGTTGTTGTTGTTGCGTAGGCAGGCGGTTTCCTATTTTTTTTCTACTCTAGTTGAATGTGCTCCTTTTAGTGGTGCTCGTGCTCATAATGCCTGTCAATTTTATTGATCTTGATTAATAATTGTAAACTGCGCCGCTCATTTGTCATGCAATTATGTTAATTGAGGGAGTTTCCCTTTGCTTTGGGGGTATTGTATTTTTGCTTCTAAGGCAAACAAATTAAATATGATTTCTTTCACAAAAGCTCTTCTTTATACATTCATGGACAAATCTATTAGAGAAGAAGAGAAAAAGAAAAATATTTTGCCCAACATAAGACTGGAAGAATGTTGAAAGGATGAAAGTATCCTTTTTTTTTTGTAAGCTTACCCTTGTATACTTGGAATTCTTTCCTTTTTTCAACTGAAATAACCGAAGAAAAATTCTTCTAATTCCTTAAATACTGTCGGCGGCGCACAGAAACCGTGTGGCAGAAGCAAGGCAAACTACTTAGATTGTTTATCCAACTAAATAATGCCACTCATGCCAATGTTAACAGCTTCATTATAGAGCTGTGTGTGCTCCCACATATACTCACACATACTCACACAAGCACACGAACGCACGCAATCAAGCACTTCGAACTTATCCTTAAAGTGCTTTCTTCGCCAAAGAAAAGAAAACAAAATACTCGAAATACTCTCGAAAGTGTGTGTGCGTTAGTGGAGTGCAAGGAATTTGTAGTGATTGATAAGAGTCGATAATGTGATGACACTTCTTATTTATCCTTTCTTTTTTTTTTGTCCCTACTGTGGCTCCCCTGAATTTCCTGAATTTTTGCGTGATACAGGCGAATGTGTTTGTCATTATACTAGTTAGAGTTTTTCCGTCATCTTCCGCTTCCTTCCCACATACTCCCACACACACACACCATACACCGTTTCGAAAGTAACCGTCTTAACGCTCGATTGTGCAAAGAAGCAAAAGGAAGACATGAAAAAACCAGCTGAAGTGGCAGATAAGGTGTTTAGTTCGAGGATGTCTTTGTATTGATTTTGCTGAGCTTACGCAGAGACACTCAAGCATTCTTAGCATTTCCTTAATATATTAGTGTTTGTGTGTGTGTGTGTGTGTGCACACTCAACGTTCTTTATTTGATAATAAAAATAATCTCAATTGAATTTGTGTTAGACAAGGCAACTCAACTCAGCCCAACACAGCTCAGCTCAGCTCTGCTCAACTCACTGCCACCAGCAAGATTGAATGACAATGGCGACTGAGCTTTGAGTGACAACAAAATGCTTCAAGTGTTTTTCTAGTTCTTGTTCATATATGTTTGGTGTTTGCACCCTCTTAACCTCGAGTATTTTATATTGGCCACTTGGCAAGGCCAGAAAGGAAGAGAAAAAACAACCGGAAACTAAATTCGATAAACAAATTGCCAAATTAGCACATCACTCCATCAAGAGGCCGTGAAAAAGACACTCACTCTCATTCTCACACTCATTCCCGCTCAAGGACACATCCAGTGGCGTCCATCAATCAGCCACAGTTTTGCGTTAGAAAGATAAATTGATGCTAGTAGAGATTGTGATCAGTTTTTTCTCAAGGGTTGCAGCGAAAGGAAAAGTGATTTCCATGGTGACTCAAATAGTTTCAACGAGCTAAGGGCTTGGCGGGGCATCTCTCTATGTTGCTTCTGTCCCTTGCTGTGAAGTGGCTTATGAGCATATTTCATTTTTGTGAAATATAGAAAATGTGGGGCCAGAATGACATTGGCACATTTATTTGGTTACTTGAAAAATGAAACGGAAATTTAAAAATATGATAAATGGTCGTTGGTGTGATGGTCATGGTCGAGCAGAAACTTCCGTTGAAGGGTACCTATGTGTATTAAAAAAATTTTAATTTTTAAAATGGAAAGTTTGCTAGAATGAGAACTTCATGAATTTCATATCAGAATATCACATTTGCTCCAATTTGCTCCGGTTAAAAAGGTGATAAGTCCCATAGAAAATTTTCGTTTCAATCCTATTATTTAAGGATTTTGGTAGAATTTTAAATCTAGTATGAGGGAAAATACATAAAACAAGTAATCCTCATTATCATTTGCCTATTTATGTAAAATTTTGGATGATTTTTTTAGAGTTTTTTTTTTATTTGTGAGAAATAATGAAAAGTAATTGGATGCCTTCAATAGTTCACATATCGATACATATGCTAAGTAGTTCAGGAATAAACAGCTAAATTTAGCAACTTAATATTGCTTTTATTTACGAATTTTGACTATTAAATGTAAGCTTTAAACTCAACTTAAACTCATTCATCAGCATCTCATCAATAAATATTCCACTTCCCGCCTCTCCTTCTTTGGATAGTCCCTCGGCTTCCGCACACAACATTTGTGTATGCGGGAAAAATGTTTCCTCGACTGCAAGTGTATTTAAAAAAACAGAACAATTCCATTGCCATTACCCATTTCCATATGCGAGCATGTCAGCGCCAATAAAAGCGAGGCGAACGAATATCAAAATAAATACAGATTTCAGAAGCATGGCGAGAAGTAACCAAAGCAAGAAGAGGAAAGAGCCTTTAGCATGTTGGCAATTTGTAAGTGGCTCCACTGAAGCAGTCACCGCCCGCCCCCCAGCCGAAATGCGATGTCAGAAAAATTGCCATTTGCTTTTTAGCTTTCACTTTTTACAATTTGGTTTTTCGCTGATTTTGTTTTTCTTTACTTTTTGTTTTCTTTATGGCAAGTAAAATCGCGACATTTTTTTTCTGTTTGTACTTTTTTTTTTACTTAAGCTTTGTACAAGAAGATTGTAAACCATTAGGATTAATGCGTCGAATGATTTTCACATTAAACCATTTTATGTTTGAGGATCGGTACACAAAGCCACGTTGCTTTTTAAGTAACGAATAGACAGTGAACTTGCTGCTACTTTAATTTGAGGCCATATTTAAGCTGACTTGGCACACAAACAGAATTACAAATTGGCTACGCTTTTAATGTGTATGCAAATATGGAAAGGCGAGTTGCATTCGTGAGTGTGAGTGTGTGTGTGTGTAAGCGCGTTGATATCCTTTTCGCATAATTCATGGAAAAGAGATGATTTATCTTCCGCAAGTGCGTATGTATGAGTGTGTTTTATGCTGTCAAAGCAACTTACTGAATAACAGCGGATTTACTGTATTTTAACATTTTTCGTTAATCTTTTAAATATTTTTCTGGTTATACAAACACAAGAGAAAAGCGCTTGAAAATTACTAACATTAGCGACATTTGCTAAATGTTTTTACACACCACTAGCACGCACACAAAGAAGACAGCAGAGATAAATGCTAAGCATACTCAATTCACCATCATCTCTCTGCATCTCCGGCCTGTGTGTGTATAGCTCTCTGGCTGTGGCAGAATCCCGAAAAGTAATTAATAATTTCTATGCAGCACGCGTTATTTGTGTCATAATTTGTCTTTACTGCTTTTCTTTGCTTCGGTGACTTTGCTGTGTGTGTTTGCTTTCGTTTTGTTTGTCTGTTGTGCCAACAATTAATTTCAATTTGTTGTCACAATTTCATTTGAGTAGTTTGAGCGTGTCTTTTCTCCTAACGAGCCACCTTGGCACACACACTCTCTACTCGCTTAATGGAGGCCTATTAATAGGGTAATTTGTATGCCGTGTGCCACCAGTACCATTGTGCCCAGCCTGCGTTCAATATACTCTTGCTTTCTAATATGGGTCTTCGGGGCGTATGCGTAACCTTTATTTATTATTTTTGCAACCAGTATCAGGGGACCCGCACTTTTGTTGCCGTTATTATTGGTGTGACGCGGTGTCTTTCCTTGGCTTGTTTTTCTTTTGGTGCGCTGGTGTATTTGTTATTGAAGAAGCTCTTCTCGCGAAAATTGTCTCAACTTAATTATTTTGTCATCAATTATTTATTTTGTTGAGATGTCGTCTTTATTTGTGTCTAAGGTATGCACACGTGTCGGTGTTCTGTTTGTAGTTCGTGAATTCTGCTGGAAGGATGCTGAAAAATAAACATCCTTTGCCTGTATGCGTACAAGGAGTACTCTCCTTGTATTTGCACTTGCATTAACATGTATTGATGATGAGGAACAAGTTCAAAAGTTTCTTTCAGAAGTTTTGAACTGTTCGCAGCTAGAAGAGTAGGAGAAATAGGCATATAAATGCTTATGTTTTCCTGTAGTAAATATGCGTACTGTTTCATGGTTTTTCATAAGCCCCGTTTCCATATTAACGTATTTGGTAAACCATATTTTCTGCTTCCATGTAGTAAAATTCCATTCAACTTAAATTCTGCAGAAAAAAATCGCTAACGTAATTAGGACACATCAATTACACGTTTTTCACAGAATTTATTCTGCTATTGAATTATTGATTCTTTTTTTAAATTTAAACAGAAGTGCATAAAAGTATCAATTTTATATTTTTATGGAAATACATGATAAAAATAAATGCAAAAGGCCTTAAATAGAAACAAATTTGTGGAACAAATTATTTGCGCAACTGAATTTAATTATTGCGGTAGACTTTTAAGCAGATCAAACAGAAAATTACGGTTAATTTCAAAACTGTTTGTTTTTCGCTGAATTTCACATATTTAAAATTTGTTTAATTAAAATCCAAACACTCTGCATAATATAATAACAACAAATATCTGAACTTGACATTAGCGAGATGTCCCTAGAAGCACTTTGTACTCAGTTTTTCTGAATCACGTCAAGTTGTTTTTTTTCTCATGCAGCACAAGTGCATTTTTGAAGTCGTCGAAGCATACCGTTAGCCACTATTTGACTCCTAGGTAATCATAATATTTAGGCACAACAGCCCATATTAGGACGTAGGTGCAATTATCATGGGCAAAGTAATATAGCTAGAGTTTTTAATCCGGATCCGAATGGCGAGACTCACAAATTAAAGAAGCTGTTCACGGCAATTTACTCTCGCAATTATGACGTTGCTTGACGAGATAGTGGCAGTCTACACAGAAATACCTTTTGTCCTGTGAACTCCATAGTAATGCTTAAATTAGTCTTTGAAATTTGTTGGAAAGAAGTTCTCTAAAAAATGTAATCTACTATTTTTACTCTACTCCTGTTGCACTTAAAATAGTTCATATCTGGAAAATATTTACAAAAATCTGGGACACTGTCGTGCATATGCCCCCGACTCCTAGGTGAATTTATAAATAATACAGAGTGCCTTTCGAGCAATTTACTAAGTATTTCTCATTTATTATTTATTTCAGGTAGCTTTTTGCTGATTCAGTGACTACTTATTTGTAATTTTTTTCTACTCACCAATTAGAAATAATATCGCATGTATGATATACCAGAAATGTGGATGTTGATGGTGTTCACAACTCATGTTGCCTGTTGCTGCTGACTGCAAATCCAACGCCAACGCATACACTCAATCACTCACTCCCATGCACACCCGGTTACGCTCAGTGTGGCCTAATAACACAGACACGCCAAGTACGCTGAACCAATCTAGCTGGATGCTTTTACTAAGTTTATTAAGCTGTTGTTGTTGTTGGCGTTCAGTCAGCGAGCTGCTGGTATTTGCAGCGCAGTAAAACCGTTTAATTAGGACATTTACAGGGTGCTTCCTTGGGCAATAACAGCAGAGCGACCATTAATCACTTTTAATGCGCGCGCTAATTCGTTTTACTGGTACGAAAAAAAATAACGGAAAGCAAAGATGGTGAACGAAAAGGAGAAACTATAAAATTCGCTTAAATAATAAACTAAGTTACGAGCGCGAATTTAACTCATAAATTTTAACAGCAGTTTTGGGCAAGATTAATTGCGGCGCAGAAAAATACAACAACAACAATGAGCAAGTACCCAAAAACAACAAACTTGAATTCAACAAATTTTGCGACAAAATGTGCCGGCACGGGTCTGCCCGGCCACACAGACTCCACACTTCAACTGCGTTTCAGTCTGAGTCTGAGGGCCTTCAGTTTATTTATAGTTTTGCCTCTGGCAATTCATCGTTATTAGTGCGTCTACCGCAATGCAACCGCCGATTTGGTTAAACAAATGGCAGCTGCCCGCCATATCATTGGAAGCGGAGTCAAGTGGTAATTGTTTCTACTCTCTCTCTGTCGCTCTATAAAAGCCTGATGAGCTCACATCAATTTTTTGGCTGTTTTCGCTGCTTCAGCAGCAATCAGAAATCATAAATTTCACTTAATTGTACATAAATGCGTGATATGAGAGTTAAGACATTTGTCCTTTTGCCATGGGCTGGGCGATGTTGTCTTTGTTGTTGTTCTTTGTTATGGTTGTTGTTGTTCTCATTGTTATTAGTATCCTTTTGGCATTTTGGTTTATGGTTGTTGCCATCATTGTTTGATGTGGTTGCGTGTATGCGTACGATGGCAAACACGACCGTGAAGGAGTTGCCTAGACGCTTCATTTAATGCGTGGCATTTAAGTTTATTGACCGCAAATTGATGGGCGCTCATAATTTTTATTTTTTCCGCTCATATTGTTTGGTTTTATGCTATTTTCTATTTGATGATTATGGTTGTATGGCATTCGTGGCATAGCGTATATAGAAAAAGTCACTGATGATTTGTGACCAATCATGGAAACGAATTAGTATTTTGGGCTTAGTTGGGAAGGTGGAATGCAGAAGGTTTGGGACAAAAATACAAATTATAAGGCAGAAATAAATAAGAAATATCCTCAAAACAAAAAAAATCCGGTACACAATTTCTTTTAATTTTCTTCATACGAATTCATATTTCCTTGTGAAAAATTTCAGAATCATAAATTTCTTTCCTTTTGTTTTTTTAACGTCTTGAATTTCATTTTCAATCAACCTTTTTTGAGCTTCACATTTTGACATTTGGGCATCCTATACTCGTGTACTATACGTAATCTCATCTTCAAAGCGATTTCAGCCAATTAAAATTTGGAAAGTAAGGATATGCGTATGACTCCCACACATTTGGATTGCAATCAACATAATGTCAAAAGTCAAGTGCTTCAACGTTCGTTGTCATATTAAAGTCGCTTGCCAAAGTATTTAAATTTAATGTTAAAAAAATTCAAATGAAAAGTTCACTGCGCCACAAAGTGCCTGAAATCATGTCAGCACTTTAAGCTTAGGAAAATTAAGCAATTAACGAAATTTCGTTGGCATTTTAATTGAAATTTTGGCAGCCAACAAAGCCATCAAATATTCCATGCCATTTCATTAGCATTAGTATAATTATTAAATTGGTTTTGTGCTAGTCTACCGCAGCCTAACAACAACTAAAAATTAAATTAATTTCAAAATGTTTTAGCGCCCAGAAGTATGCACTATGAAAATGTATGTAAAAATAAGTGTACATTTACGCAGCATCAGCCATCATCACAGCTCACTGAACAAGGGCGGACTGTCGTTGTAACATAATTAGGTTAAAGTAGACAGTGGCGAGCGTTAGGGCCATTATTAAATGACAAGCAGTAACAGCAGCTGGCCAGGCTATAAAATATTATAAAAAAATGTCTTTTAAAGGCTGTTGTGTATTTTTGTTGTATTTTTTTGGAATGAATTTTTTTGGGGGTTTTTTTAAGCAACACAAAATGACAACATCTTCATTAATTAAAGCAACCGCAACACTTGCCACAACCACATCAACAATAACAACAGCAACCACTCGTAGAACAACAAATCAGGGTTTGGTAAAAAATAAAAGGTTTTTTTTTGTATTTACTTTATGTTTTTTTTGAAGGACTGGAAATTATTTCTCCTTTTTTTCTTATCAAATCACTTTAAACATTTTTGTTTTCTTTCAATTATTCCTTTCATTTGATTCACTTTCCCCCGCATTAATACGAAACGATTTTTTGCCAGCTTAGTCTAAGCTATTCTCTTGGTTGTTTCACTCTAAACGCCAAACGAAACGACGTGCTAACCGTTAGAAGTGCAAATCGTGACTAAAAAAACTTCAACATCGCTTACAACGCCACCAATTGTCGGTTGCCTGAACTAACAGCTATCGAACGTTTCTCGTTGGCAGAGCTTTGGACTTTTTTGGGAAACGGGCCAGTGAGTGGTGTATTGTGCTTTTTGTTTGCAAGAGACCTTGCTCCACCCAACTCGGATGTCCTGTGAGAGTTAATATGGCATGAAGTGAGAGGAGAGTATGAACTGATATGTGGGAGAGTATTTACAAAACTGAGAAGAGAAGAAAAGTCGGGAACAGAGTTTCTTTTCCACTAATAGGAACATTTCTCATCTATTTTGTGCTTGAAAAATTAAATTCTTTTTCTTAATTTTAATTTAGATTTTATTAAGTTTAATAGAAATTTTACTTTCCTTGTATTTTTTGAGCACTCTCAGAGTATTTCAGTTTCATTTTCATTAATTTCATGCTCAACCTTCTCCAACTCTCCAATTCTCTCAAACATCCCCTTATTTGAGCAAATTGTATAACAGTTTCCAGGACTATGCCTTTATGGTTGCTCGTTCGCCAATGGTGACTTTCTAAAAAATCCTTTAGCATTTTTCCCCCTATTTGGTTCATAGCCTTACACAATGCAGACCCTCTTTCAATACAGTCATATGCCATTGAATGAATGAAGTTGGGAAAGGTCCTTTGGGTTTTCATTTCGATTAAGTCATAAAAAGCTTTGTTGGTATAGGCCAGCAGCAGCAACAGGTGGGTGAGTTAAGGCTCGTAATAGTTGATCGAAATTAGGTTTATAGGCAATAAAATTTTAACTAGAAAAATTAATTTCATTTGTTAACCTGAGTACATATTTTGATTCTAAATGGACCCAATTCAGATGAACCATTCAGATGCTAAATCGTTCAAGTCTGAATACAATTTTTCCATTATTTTTTTTACTACGAATTTATTTTTGATGTGAACCTGTAAAACCTGCCCTTTCTTAGAAAACCTACCTGTCAGCGATTAAACTAAGAAAATGCGTCATTAGATATTATAAATTCCTTAGACGGAACCAACCTCTACGCCAAATGTCAAATGAAATTTAATATTTACTCAGAACTTGCAATTATCCTTTACGCTGGCACTAACCAATTTAAGGCAAAATTAAATTCAACCAAAAGTGCTCTACTCAATTAAAAAATTCGAGAACAAAAAATAGACAAAAACATCAAAAGATTGTCGATATGACGGCAACATCAAAGAGCCGAACAAATGCCAACTGCGGTCAAGCGGTATCGATTCAAATATCGTAGAACCTGCTTCCTTTGCTGCTATTGTATGATGGGGTATTGTGTGGGAAACCTTCAATCCATTTAATAATACATTAAAGAAGCGTAGAAATAAAAAGTACAACTAAATAGTTCCATTCCCGTAAGTGCCAAAGCAATCGACCTAATTTGCTAAACGCACGTCAATATTTATAATCAACACACAGAGCCACACAGCACACACAGACACACACACGCGAATACAGCGATATTGAACGACCGAACGAACGGCAACGCCGATGAGGAGCACATCAAAGGCTATACCGGACAAAAGCTATGGCTGCACTGAAGAATGGAGGGACAAAGGAAGGCGACGACTCTGAATGGCGAATGTGTAGAGGAAGTAGCGAAGAAAAGTGTCAAGGGTGGTAGGTATGGAGGCAGACAACGGCGACGAGGAACAAACGAACAAACGACCGAACGGTCAAAACGATCAATTATGAATGCAAAGTGCAATTTCCAATGAGGAGAATTACAATTTCCATAGATTATGTAGAGTGGAGTGGAGTGGCGGAGAGGGGGGCCGCTTTAATGGGAGAGGAGACTGAGGTATTAGACGATGTGGAGGTCAAAGCGAACGTGTGCACAAAAGCAACAATTGTAAATGGATGCAAATTCGTTGGGGCAAAATGGCCAACCCATTCACTCGCACAAACACACAGAGATACACATCTACACACACACACACACCTCCTTGCAGTATTGCCAATAATGCAATGTAAACAAATGATAATGGCATTTGTGTGCGCCAACGGCGACGGACGGTGACATCGAAGCTGAAACGAAAGCTGGGCGTGCGTCTACACAATGCGCGGCTCCAATAGACTGAAAATCCTTGTGGACATGATGATTATTGTAGCACAGCAGCGCCAGGCTACAGTGACGGCAATGACGACGTGTACGCTGACGATGATGAGCATAATGAGAATCGAGAAGAGTAATTTGGTTGTTGTTGTTGTTAGTGTGCGTGTGTGTGTGTGTGTTTGTCTATCCTATGCTGATGCCAATTCAGTGAAAGAATTCCCAGGACCCCATCAAATGCATCAACAGCGACCGCATGCTGCCATTTGAGTAGGTCTGCAGCACCGCGATTTGTAATTAAGTATGAATTCGAATTCATTTGAAGTGAAGTGAATGCATTTGCGTGCCTGCGCGCGTATGTGTGTGTGCGCTTTGGTCGACTTTGTGCGTGAATGCCGCACATTAGGTGGGGATTATTTTGTACGCATTAGTGCCATGTTGTGTTGTTTTGTTGCCATTGTGCCATGTGCAAATCCCGCTTACAATATTAAGTTGCATTCGCACTGCTGTGCGTACGCTGGAGCGTGGATTTAAATATTCTGCGGCAAAATGTCCCAATGATTGCGGCCAAAATGAAGTAAATGAATTGCGTACAATTGGTGGGGATTCAAGAGTGGGTGGTTAGAGGTAAAAGGAATTTGAAATTGGCAAAGGGCAAAGGGGGGTCACCTACAGGACAGCTGATACTAGCAGTTGATTGCGGATGTGCCTCATCCATCACTTCTGGAAAATTTGAACTTTTTTTGTAAAGTAAATCAATCCTTTGACATTCTGACACTTATTGCCACTTATTGTGTACTGCTGCTGCTGTTGGTGTTGCCACAAATCATTTTGCTTTCTTTACAACATTCAAGTCACACACACACACACACGCACACTACGAAGCAACGCAATACAATTCATTTGCGGAAGTCTTTTAATACAACTGAAACGTGGACGAAGTTTCCGATTACTGCTTTAACAGGGCTACAATGAAAGCAGCTGCAAGTGAACCAACTGCAACAACAACAGTAAATGCCTTACAACAAGAAAGGCCACTTGAAAATGCTTCAAGCACCCGTTGCTCCGAAGGCAGAAGGCACATTCTTCTACTTCATTCTTGGTTCTTACTGCTGCCAACCTGAAACCCGTTTTGTTGTGCTTCATTGTCTTGTTTTGTTCTTTTATTTGTAAGTGTTTTTTGCGTTGCACAATGGAACTCATATATCAATTATGCATTAAAAGCACTCGCCACCAATACGACACAATAAAAACAGAAACAACAACAATGAGAGCGAGAATGAGAATGGAATCAACGGCCGCTGCAATGGTAAATGCAGCTGACGAACTGTGGCAGTGTGGACGTAAGGCTGTAGTACAAGTGCACGTCGTCACAAATAGCGGTGATTTTCATTTAATGTCTGACCTGTTTCTGCTTTCATTTCAATTGATCAACAACAACAACAACAACAACAGCAACATCAACACCCGCAACCAGGCAGCAGGAAATGAGTATTTTAAATATCATTTAAAATGAAATTAAATTAATTGAAGTGCATGGCGTGAACAAAAGAGCTTTAATATATATTTAATATATACTTAAGTATGAAAGTGAGTTTGCATGAATGCAGGCACACACATACACACATACACACACACCGAGCCACTGTGGAAGGGTCAAGTGTACGGTGCGGGGTTAAAAGCGTTTATTGCATATTTTAAGGCTCAGAGGTGAAACATGCTCAGGCTAATGGATGGGAAATAATTTATTGCGGCTAAAAGGGCACACAGCAGCAACAAAAAATCATCATAATTTTGCTTTTCTTTTCGAATTTCACAACACGAATAACTTCCATTCATATTCATGGCATTAATATCGCCGCTATCACGTTCTCACCGAAAAGAATACAAATAAAGGAAATCACTAACAATTCCCACCTTCTTTTGTCTGCCTTTTATTCACTCATTAAAATTAACGTTCGCATTTACATAAAATTTAATCAAACATGGTTTCTCTGAGACAATTCGCTTGAGATTTGTCCCTCACAAGCTGATGTGATGATACACACGCACATTTGTTTGCCTGTCAGAAAAATGCCACCGAATTCTCGGCTAACATTGACGAAGTAGAGGTAAGTTGGCAAGCAACTTCTGACGTTTCACAAAAAATGACTGAGTACTTACTGCTGTGAAGTCAGTGACAATATTTCAGCACACAATTGGATCGCCCACCTTGACACCCATGGAGATGAGAGTGCGCCGTACGCACATGCCATCAGTGTGCATGAGAAATTAGCGCTTTGACAGTATTTGCGTGGTAGCGTCGATTTGTCATTTCGCTTGTTTCACAACCCCCACTGCCAACTGCTACTGAAAGGCCTTCAGCACCGCTTCTATTTCGGTGACAATTCCTTTTTTTCATTTAATTGTAGGTTAGTTAAATGCTAAAACCAAGTTCAAAGTCAAAAGGCATGTGTATGTCTCTAATTAGTATAGTAAAAATATTCACCGTCATTGTCGTTTCTGCCCTGTAATTTGGTACAAAGGCGTTTGTCAAACGGTTTACTAAATGCAATGAAATGTACAAATTAAAAAAAAAAACTTCCCTTAATGGGTCGCTGAAATAGAGGCTAGAGTTATTTTTGTACGTTATGTTGGTACTACTTTTCATACTGTAATCAATTTCCAATTATTATAATAAAATTTGCCTCTATTACCATGTTTTTCAATGTAAAATTGAGCAATTGAACTAATTCTACAAAATCGATACAAAAGTGTTAAAAAATATATTAAATTTTCTCAGAATATATTCAAGCGGGTAAGGCTTGCTTTTGAAACATTATAACATTTTTAGAATGGGACTTTCAATAGATAATCTCACAGATAGCCTACCAATTGATGATTATGGTGGAGTGACCAATATGGAGTTGGAGTGACTCACATTGTCCAACATGAATGTTTACAGTTCTTCCTTCGTAGTCGTTAAAAAAGCGTTTAAAAAAATGCAAATATTGCTACAATGTTGTGGCACTTGCAGGCTTATATCCTTAGTCAATTGAGGTAAAACTTAAAATGTATCATTAATTTTTTTAAATTGTAAACAATTTGAATTTTGAAATTAATTTCAAACCTTTTTTTTCATTTTTAATCTTATTCAAAGGTTATTTGCAAATTAGTGGCCGTTAATTTTTTCCAATTAAATTCAGGTTTATTCAAATATTCTGTTATTCATATGCTATTCATATTCCTAAATGCTAAACAATTGTTCTCACCAAAAAAAAACCCCTGTCAATTAATTCCTGTTAATACCCGAAACTATTTGAAATACCGAAACACTAAACTCCCTAACGAAACACCAATAAACAAAAAGTTACAGTTGTTGGTTGTAGCAACTTTTGGTGAATAGGAGAATTTATAAATTCAATTGGCAAATCCAATGAAAATCCGTGTTTATGTAGTTTTGCGGTTTAACATGGGATTAGAAGTTGTTACTTTTTGTTGCTTGGCGTTTGGTGTTTGGTATTCTCGGAAAAAGGTTGGGGCAGAACTATTATTTGCCAATGGTGTGGCAAACTATTTCCACCTACACACAGAAATGCCACTAGGGGAATTGTACATGAAATATTGCCTGCTTAGAGGCTGAAATGTCTATGAAATGGATAAAACTCACATCAAATCTTTGATTTAATCAAATTTGAATGTCCTTTGAACTGTACTGAAATTTCCCCGCATAATTAATATTTATGTTAGTGCTACAAATGTGCATGAAGAATGCTTGAAAAGGTCGTTTCTCTTGCAGTGGTTTCAATTCGCCGTATGCGTCATCGCGACCTCCATCAATATGGTTCGCACGTTTAATGAATGTACATATGCAATTTCAGTCAGTCAGTAAAATAATTGTTTCGTTTCTGCTACCAGTCTTCGCCCCGCTATCGAAAAAGAATCATATTAAAATTGCAAATTTTTACCTTGCAAAAAGTAGAAGAAGAAGCAGAAATTAAATGAAGACAAATGGTTGAGTAAAGTTCAAAAACATTGCATGCCATCATATAAAACTGTCAGTGAGTGGCTAAGACTGTTGCCCAGTCAACCGAAAGAGAAAATAATTTAAAATTGAAACAAAACTTGAAGGACTTTTCAATACTTCAGTGAATCCCTTTGGAATGCAAATGAATTCAAATTTTTTTACTAACAAAAAAGAAGCAATTTTTCACACTGCCTGCCATTAATTGGTTTACTGGGTTAGTTCTTCATATTTTCAGCATGTGTCAGTCGTAATGCCATAACGAAGGGTGTCTGGTGGCGTGTTTCGTTTTAAAAAAAATACTTTCAGCATGAGTTGAAAAAAAGACTAGCAAAGCAAAGGTGAAGGCACTTTTCACAGCAAAACAAAAAATTGGGTACTGCTTACTGAGAGTCCCAGTGTATGGGTGTGTGTACTTTTGAACGGCGGCAACTTATGGCAGCAGCCAAAGTATACAAAATTATGGGGCTCCCGAAGTAAAGTCATACATTCTAGTTGCAAACTCTCTCTCTCTCTCGGCGCGTAGACAAATATCAATTTTTCATTTTTACGCTTTATGCCAACAGTTATTTTCACGGTACATATTTCATATTGACCTTTTTTTCGATACACATAAAAGAGCATTAAATTGCAAATATTTTCAATATTTTATGGCTTTAAAAAATGCTTTGTTCGTTGCAACAAAAAAAAACGTTTCATTGATTTTGCATACATACATTCATATATGTATGTACGCCGAACGAAAGCTGCTGTTTGCCATACGTTACGCCTTTTTTTTTTGGTGGCATTTCAGTTCCACATAAAAGCCATAAAAATAAAGCAAATTAATTGTGAAATGAAAAGGGCTGCCTTGTAATCGTTTTATGGCAAATTTTTGTTTTTTTTATTTTGTTTTTGTTTTAATTTTGTTTTTTAAGCCTGACCTAAAGTCATTGAGGGGATTACTTTAGCCCAAGCTGAATTTATATTTCCATTTGGTGTAATTTTCCAACCTAAACTTTTATACATTCATGAGTATACAATGCATTGATTTGGCAAAATACCGTATCACATTTTCGCCATAAATGGTTTGAAATTATACAGTTTTTTTGTATTGTTTATTGACGTGCATATTTAGTGGACTTCAATTGATAATTTAATGAACATTGTTTATATGATTTAAAATATTTGTGTAAATATGCTCTTATTTGCTCAACCGAAATTTGTTATTTGCCAAAAGTGCAGAGAGTAAAGTTTATTTATTATTGAATTGTGTTTCGAAAATGGTGCTGTGCTTTTTTCTACACCGACTATTAGCCGAGTTATGGGCCCATGAAGTGAATGCTTCTTCAAATAGATTTCGATTATTTCCGATGAATAACTTCTGCTGGAAAGCTTTATGTAACCACATGTCCAGTTAATTTATATATGCAATAAACAAACCACGAAACAGTCGAAATTCCCAGGAAGAATGACCCCGTTTGACCCTTCACCTCAACTGGATGTCAATTGAATGCGATCATAATTAATATGAATGCATGTGTGTCAGTGTAATCACTGAAATATTATACAGTACATGGCATATCTGTTTCGGTTTTCATCTTCGTTGATGATGGCATGTCAGGGAAATTGTTGCATAAAATTGAAAATTGTTGACAGTTGGTATTAATTTGCGGTCGTTTGGCAGTCTGTGTGATTTATGGCACAAATTGACAAATGAACATGAAACGTGGCCAAATGCAAATACAAACACAAATGTGAGTGAACAAAGGACTATCGGTGGGTGTATAAAACTGTACACAGTTAAAAATTTAATAAAATTTAAAAGGAATAAAAAGTATTTAAAAAAATGCAAAAGTTTCTACGCGCAGCTCAAAAGGAAACCCATTAAGTGAGATTCCAGCTGAGTTGAAACCGAAAAATTATACACGAAAGTGGTAATAAATATAATCAGGTGAAAATGCAGGAGAGAGCGTCGTCACGCGGCCAGGAGCTTGAACTGGGCCAAGGTGGCAAGAAATATAATTTATTGCTGCCCGTGGAAGGCTTGTGGTTAAGTGCAGCACACGTACGTACCACCAGAGTCATAAATTTAGATAAGCAACCTGATATGCAAAAATTTATCAGCGTCAAAAATATTAACCGAAACAATAAAAGAAAATGTTTTCCCAAAAAATACCCTCATCCACACTTGGGCGAGAGCTTTCGCCAGGCCCGGCGAAACTTTCGAAGTCAAATGAGAATTTGTGCGAAATTTCCTCACATCTCTCCGAGGAGTTGTCAGCTCAACGCCACTCTCCTTCACCCATCACGCTTCTGTTTTGCACCGACCAATTTATGCTAAGCAAATATCGGAGCGCTTGCTTCCCTCCTCAATGGGCAACGGTTTTTTAATTAGTCATTTGCGTACTTAGAATTCAACATGACGAAAAATTTTAACACCTGTTTTATGTTTCCAAATGCCAGTGGTGTTGTTGTTGTTGTTGTTGTTGTTCTTTATTCCGATTTGGTCTTTCCTTAAATTTCCATTTTTATTTGGCTTGCAGCTCGTTTGGTGCTTCCCTTTCATTGTTTTTAATTTGAAATTCTTCAGAAGTTTCGCATTCATTACTTATTCACTTGACGTAAACGCAGCCCAGGATAACGTAACGTTATGGCATGGTTGTTGGTTCGGAGCGCCACCGTTATGTTAACGATAATGTGGAGTAAAGGGAAGAAGCAGCAGCGGCAGCAGCAGCGAACCGGTAGCGCAAGAAATCTGCAGCCAGGAAAATAAATTAAAATGTAAATTAAATTAGTAATTGTGTGTTGGTGTATTGGTTAGTATGCGTCTGTCAAGTGGAGGTGATTTATTTGTTTCGAGAAATGCTGCAGAAGATCCAGCAAGAAGAGGAAAATGCTAACAATGTTTACACGAGGTTTCTTTATGCCTTTCTTTTGCTTTTCGCCGATTTTCTTTTTTGCTTTTATTTTGTTGAGTAGGAACTTAATTTGGTTCAGTCATTAGAGGTTTTGCACTTAAGCCGGTCGAAGAGTAAAGGTTAAGAAAGGTTATCGAGAGGTTTGTAATTATGGTCAGTGGTTTTGTTTTTGTTTTTCTCTAATTTATGAGAAGACTTAGGAAGTGCATTTGGAGCACTTAACAGGAACCCTATCCCACAAATTCCAGTTCTAGTATCAGTTCTCGCGTATATCCCTTACATAAATCCCTTTTACAAGACTCTCACACCCAACGCCTGTGGGAAAAATGCAAAAACCTGTCCAGGTTCAGGCTTTGGGCAAAAAACAGGCAACAACGTTCAAATATGTGAACATTTTCCAACCAAAACCAATACAATCCATTAAAATGTCATCTTAAAAAGCAGCCAGCTCCACCGTTGAGCCCAGCCGATATACCTACATACCCACAAGGTACCATAGTAGTAGACAAAAAAAGTACACCCTACCAAGTAGAAAATAAGGCAAAAATTGGGAACAAATGACCTTTCACACCACACATTATGTTCGCAAGAGGCATGTGAAGTACTTTAAATCTAATTCACAGCTTATGTATGCTCGAAAGCAGCATATGCAAGCCAACAAGGAAAGTAACAAAAAATACAAAGAAGGTAAGAAAAAAGCCCCAGAATGCTTAGGTTAGTTACCCAAAAAGCAAAAGCATTTGCTGATAAAGGGCTTTTTTGTCTTAATGCCAAAAAAGGGTCTGAGTGGGAAAAATCTACAAAAGCGTACGAGTAGCAGTGGCAGTGGAGGTAGAAGCAATTTTGTTTGTGTGAGTGCAAATGCTGTTAAAAGGCGTTAAGGAATTTTTCTTCTCACGCAGCTGCTGCTGATGATGGTGATGCAGTTGTCGAGGAGAAGGCTATATGCAAAGTTGCTGTTTTTTTTTTTTTGTAGAAAGCCTGCGAGTATATATATTTTCTAAGTGCATTGAATTTGCTCAGCAAATGTAGCAAAAGTGCAGAATTGTATATGTGTGGGGTGAGGAGCTGAGGTTTTTTTTTGAATAAGGCACATTTTAGCTACACGATTTGTGCATTGAAACACTCTTGGAGATTGCGTAAAAAATGTTCGGTTTTTTTTGTATTTTTTGTGAGTGGAGTTTTTTTTAGTGGTTGAAACTGAAACTGGCCTCCCCCAACTGTAAATAAGCTAAAGCAACACTCTGAACCTTAAGCGTCACAAACCGCATGCTCATCACTCCTCACCCCGGCTCCCTTATGAGTGCCAGCACTCCAGACATGATAAATTCTCTTTAGTATGCGGTGTACATGAGTGATGACACTAACCGACACAAGACATGGTTCCATCAAGGCACAGCGGTGGCGAGTAATTGTAAAGCAGATTAGAAAATAATATGGAAAATAGAAAAATTCTACAACATTTTTTGATTAAACAAATTAATTTTTTTTTAATTATTTAAAATTAAAAATTTTAAAAAATTTTTAAAAATTTTAATTTTAATTATAAAAAAATTTTTTAACAATATTGTTTTATAAAAAAAAATTTTTTTTACAAATAAAAGTAAATTTTTTTGAAATCGAAAAAATCCATTTTTCTGCAATGTGACACATCACTTTAAATACGCCACCATTGTACATCTGCTAGCCATATATGCAAAGTCATGTTTTGCATCTCTTTGCCAGCTGCCAAAATGTACGTGTATGTCCCAACTGGATGGAAATATATGCGAGCGAGCGGCAGAGCAACTGTATGAATGAATGAATGACTGGGCGAATGGTGAATGAGTGCACGGGTTTGTGGCCGACAAGCAGTAGTTTAGCATGAAGATGCGCTTGCTTCAAATGTGGCCTCAGGCTGAAGACGCAGCAGAGGCTCATATATGCTCAAAGCAGAAATGGTAAAAATTGCAATGCGCTTTTGGCCTTCTGCTAGCTGGCAGAGTGTAACATATTGAAGAAATGCTTTTAACATGATTTGGTTTTACACTTTCGCTATGAGCCATTTTTTTGTTGTTGTTCTTTACCAATTTTTAAAATCTTTTCTCCTACAAACTAAGACTATTTATTTCGTGTGTGTTTCATTGGCTGAGGGGCAAATTTATTGGTATTCGGGAAAAGGCTTTCAATTTTCAACTATACCGAAAGTAAGGAAACAAATTTTTACAAAAATAAGATGTAAAGAAGTAAAGTAATGAAGGTAGAAGGCAGTGAAAATAAAGTACGTATGACCTAATGATCAGTGATCAATAAGCCCTACTCAACTCATAATCTCACTTGTCTATCAAACAGGCTTTATTTTGTCAACGTTTTTAAACCCACAATCAATACGATCAATTAACCCATCATTAAAACGGTTTGATGTCCTTCAACTTGCTGGCTTAAATACATTTTACGCTTTCCTTACTAAATATGATTAATATTTGTTACAACTTCAAGCAATTAAAATGCATTAAAAGGCAATTAAAAAATTATCACTGAATATGTTGAATTTTTATTTGAAATTTTTTACTTTGCATATTTATTTTTATAGCGAACGGCCATGGCCATTTAAAAGTTCACTTGAAAATATTGCGGACATTTATCAAGCATTTTAATTAACTGCGCTACACAGTAGAACGTAATAAAAGAGGATGTATTATTTAAAAATAAAAATAAAAAAAAGAGGAGGAAATGTTATGGAAAAAATGCTTTATCTGTAAGCTGCACTCGTATCATTCATTCAAACGGCATTTTGTGCATTTATTATTCAATGATAAATAACAGTAATCAATGGAGGCAAAAATTTTCCTTTTTTTTAAATTGTTTAATTATGCAATAGGCGACTCACTAAGAGCGCTACCATTAAGTGGAGTAGATCATTAGGTGTGACTGAGACCACTTGTATGGAGTAACAGTGATAAAGTAAAATTACAATTGAGATTGATTAAATTAAGTGAAAGTTAGAATATTCCAAATGCATACTAGACTGGGTATTTCACTGAGTGCTTTCTTCCTCATCACATATGAAATTTTTGATTCTCTAAAAGTTTTTCCGTTTTAGTGTGCGTAAATAGCAAGTTTCTGTTGAGAATGAACACCAGTGCGGTCGCTGAGGATGGCAGGAGTCCCTGAATTAACCATAAACTACATTTTTCTTAATTTACATGCCGCACAAACCGAAACTAATTTTCCTCGCCTGACTTTTCAGCGTAATAATTATGCCGCTGACATTTCCATATTTATGTTGGCTCAAATTAAAATTACAATTCCACCAAATTATCAGAGTTAATAAATACAATTTAAATTTGAATATTCACAAAAAAAAGTAGGAAAAAAATACACTCGTCATTAACATTCATTAAAAATTTATAAATATTTTTTCATTTAATTTTAATTGATTTTTTTAGCAAAAAAAATACAAACAAATTTTAATGAAATAAAATAAAAATTTATTTAATTTGTATTGTAAAAAATTGTTTTGATTTGAACAATAATTATGAACTGTAACTACCACTGTATGCATAATATTTAAAAAGTTTTTAATGTGAGCCGTTTTAATTGTGAAGCAATTTACCTTACCTAAGTTCAAGCAAATAGAGTGTATGATTTTTGACTTGACATTTTTCCATTGAAATTTACAGCGTCAAAGTGGCATGCACGATACATAATGGTTGGTAATCATCACGGACTGAAATATTGTTCACACTAGAAAAATTCTTCAGCGGTTGAACACCATAAAAAGCGTGTGAGTGTCAATAAAAAATGTTCATGGAAACTCTATTTTTTGCAAACCATTTTCCAGAGATCCTCCTCCCGTTCCCTATGAATGTGTTAAGAAGTCTGATTTCATGACTATTAGTACCTCTTTTAAAAAAATATTCAAAAGCACATGTCCACCTACCTGTCATGCAATGGCCAACGACATTCCATTAAATCTAAACAAATTTTTCGGTCAATGAATTAGTTGGAATTTTAGTTCATTTTTTTCTTCAGATTTTTCCGAATTACTGCTCACTCCACACACACACACACACACAGATCAAAACAAGCGATAGAAGGTAAAGCTGGTATTTTGTAGAATTCATGCTTGTTTCGCGCCTTTTTAATTTCCAGAAATATATGCCATGTCATACAGCAAACATTTCAACATACTATCAAGCCACCATAAAACACCAGACACAATCACACAATCACACAACAAGAATTGTGGAAAAAACGAATCGCTTACATGAATAATGCCAGGGAATTTAATGACACGAGGTGTAAAATAAAAATGGCGCCCGTAATGCGTAGATATGTCAGAGGTGAAAGACGGAGTGAGAGTGAGATGAGGTGAGCAAGATTACAACGAGCGATTTCCTTTCGGAGTGAGAGGTCTAACAGACCGAAGGACAGACAGACGGGCAGATGGTCGCTCAGTTGACTGGACAGGCATTTGACTATAACAATAGCACAAATATTTATACGTACATTAACGGACAACATTGTCGTGTGCATAGCATGTGTGTGTGTGTTTTGGCTCGCATGGGATTTGCGTGCTTGTAAATGTTTTCGATAAGGTTTTTATTTTTATTTCACTCCATCACTCCACCACTTCCCTGCACACCTCCCAGCCAACCCTCACACTTCCTGTAGAGTTTTTTTCTCATGCTCTGCGTGTTAATTCCTTCTGATAAGTTAATGCCTTGCGCTGCTGGATCAACATACCTAGCCGTATGCATGTGTGTGTAATGTGTTTACGAATAAAGCTGCTTAATTCTTGTAAATGCAAGTGTGTGTGGGCGTCAGGAGCGTAGACAAGGGGAAGGGTTTTTTTTTGGGTCCTAAGCCATAATTTTCAAACACTTTACATCACAACACGGAGAACATTCCCAACCTTTGAAAAGTACATTGAACACTCATCCCCCCTCATTATTTTGACTACGCCCCTGCATGTGTTTGAATGTATGTCATTATGTAGATTTACTTTTTGAATTTAACGCATTTTTGGCATTTTACAAAATTAGCCGGCCCGTGCGGCTTGTTTCGAGCTTGTGTTTTTATTTTTATTTCTATTTGTTATTTTTTTGTTGTTATTCAACGGACATGACAAGGAAAATTAAGTCAAGTTTATTACCCTCATACGTTCGGGTATTAGTGGCGCGTCGCGCTGCGCGCTTCGCACTTCTAACGCCATCGCAGCGCGTATGCCATTTTGGTCAATGCTCATATTCGGAATTGTGTTAATCCGCATGGCGTAGTTTTAGGAGCATATGTCCGCCGAGTACTTTATTGATGGCATATGAAGGGACAGGCGCTGTGAATGGTGGTAGGTTGAGCTTGGCAAGGGCTGCTGACTGTTATATATCAAAGAGAATATGGTGTGCACAATTGATTTTGGATAATTCATTTGAGGCTCGGAATTATTCAAGAAGAAAAATCTTTTATATTTTTAATATATTTTCAACTACTTAAAGTGACTCTTTCTCTCTTACACACACAGCTGACCTCAATGTTATGATCTATCGAGGCTATTACTCCATAAAAAACTTGGTCTGAAATATTTCTTCTCCTTATTTTTTGGTATTTTTTTTTGGTCCAAAATGTAAGGAAAGGAATAGCAAAAAAATACAAAAGAACAAGGTAGCCTTACTGCGTCGAAACTGTGCAGACAAAAGGTAATAAACCGACAAAAACATAACGAAATTTTCATACAGGAAAATATCTAACACTTGGCGACAACGAACAGCAGCACAATTACGGTAGTTGCGAAATGAAGCACCAACATGCAACACTCAACATGAAGCTGCACAGTGGACCCTAAGATGGAGAGAGGCTAGGCGCACATGGTGATTGTATTTCTCTTGTTTTCTGTTGTTTGTTCTTGTTGTCGGTACTGCGCTGATGTCTCCTGCGTTCCGTTATGAGCCCATGTGCAGCATATGTTGCATGCAGCGAAGCATACAATCTACCGACCAGCCCGCAACCCGCTTGTTGCTAAGCGAAATTGTTAATGGACGCAAATGCTTCCGGAAAGACATAAAACTTTTCTCATTAACCTGCAGCAGGAGCTGGGTACGGGCCGACGACGTAACTCATGCAATATGTACAGTGGAAGAACCATGAGACTGCTGGAAACACCTTCAGGGAGTTTAAAGGATGCAAAAACTTGAAAATGCAAACAAAAAATGAAAAAAATTGGTGCAATGGCCTGAACTTTAACAAGTCATCAGCTGAGCAAAGACTCCTTTGTGGCAGTGCTAAGAACTGTCTCGAGCGTAGGTTGAGGCAAGTAAACGTTTCTAATGAAGTTCACCAGTCAAACATGTGCTGCACCATAAACGCATGCAAATTTTGCTGTTGTGTGTGCAAGTAATTTGATGTCTTGAGTAACTTTAGCAAATGATGTCACTTGAGGCATAAATCGAATGAACTGACAATTCTTTTTGGTTACTATGAAGTAAGAAGGTTCCTAGAAAAAAGCCCTAGAGCTGGCAGTAGTCCTAACTATTCCGCGGAAGTAAAATAATTTGAAGTCCTTAAAGCCAAAGAGAATTTGATCTGAAATTAACCCTTTAACTTGAGGGATTTACGTCACATTTCAGCTCGCCACAAGTCCACAAAAACAAACACAGACACGCACACAAGTTTACGAAGAAACATTACAGCGCACACAAATTAAAACGCAAAATGTCCACATAAAGCAGCTTTTCAAAATCGTACAGAATTGCATCGTTTTTTGTGTATGCCTGCCTGCCAGTCTGTCTTTTCTGTGGAACAACTGCCTACCAATACAAACCGGTGGCAGACGCACATATGCACGTATGCAAAAGAGCAAACAAAAAGTAATTCAGCTGCTGCTTGTGAAAGGCAAGAGTTGTATGAATGTATCGCCCACACAACGTATGTACAGCAGCTGAAGCTTTCAAAAGTCTCTTTCAATGGCAAATTGCACGACACAGACACACACACACTCTGGTATGTTGGTTGTGTGCTCCTCTATGCCCTGATCGTTCGGGGAAAGGTGTACGAATTCTGTGAATTAAAATGGTGCGAAAAGTTGCAGGAAATACGAAAATTCGGCCATTTTTATGACTTGATTCTGCGGTTGCGAGTCTCACTCAGACGCACGCTAACATGATGATGCTTAATTAATAACTGAATAAAATGTATGGGAAATCAATGAATAAATGAAATTGTGCCTTGCTTCCTTAGAAGTGAACACAATTTCCCGCTCTTAATAAAATTCCTCTTCACTTCGAATTTGTGCATGCCTTTGGTCTACTTTGGCCACCTTGTAGCCTCACACACACACACACACAGCACGCCAACCTTTCATAAGTATTTAATCCTTGTGCCACTGCGAATGGCTTCCTTCGGACAAAGTTTTGTGCATATGTGGATGCGTGTGTGTACATGTGACCGGTAGCAATTCATATTTCCTGGCCAAAAGTCCTTTTTAACGTCTTTTTCAAATTGTGTGTAAAATTGCCGGGGACAGGGGCTTGCAGGTGGCCAGCAGTGCAGTGCGGACTAACTACTGCAGTGTGTGTGTGTGTGTGTGTGTGTGGGTGACTACCGAAAAAGTGAGATTAGCCAAACAAACAAGTGAACAAAGTGAAACAAGGAAAGGAGAAATTTGTAAATGTCATAATTTGCAGCGGAAGCAGTCGCCGGAATTAAGGTGAGTTAAACGAAAACCCCCCCACACGTATGTGTGGGGGGGTGGAGCGGTGTTCTTTACTAATTCATGTGGCTCGAGCATTTTTGTCCAGAAGAGCAAAATAGTTGGAAAGACAGCAACAGACTAACACACACACACACACACGATCATAACAAAACAGGTCAACCCCCTCCCCCCACACAGAGCCAGAGTGAGGGGATAAATTTATGTCTGGTCTTATTAAGTTCATAAAGGAACTCTGCTGTAGCTTCCTCCTAAGTTTGAGTTGAGGTGCATTAGTTAAAATCCCGTTAAACGTTGCAGGTTTCATTCTCTTTTTTCGTTGTTGTGTGCGAGTGTGTGTGCGAGTATATGTGCAGTTTTCCAAACGGAAACGGAAAACGACATTAGTAAAGCTGCTTCTGACTGTCACATTTGCTGTGTGTTTTGTGTTGCCCAGCTGCTGAAGCATATGTGCTTTACGTTTGGTATATGTGTGCCAGTGTGTGTGTGTGTGTGCGCTCTGTGTTCCGTTTCCGCACTTTAAATTATTATCACACTAAAACAAGCGGGGCAAACGAACGGATATGAGTAGGAAACGGAAATGAGGTGCACACGCTACTCTGTTTTAGTAGAATTCGTTGTTTGACTGTGCGTGTGCATGGGGGTATGTGTTAGTGTGCCAACAAGTTAATAATTTATGTCAGGTGATAATTACATTTAGATTATAGCCATATGTCGTTCCCCTGCTGCTATGTCGTATTGTTGCTGTTGTTGTTGGTAGTGTGGCACAAGAAATATATAATTACAGTATAATTTACAACAGAAAAAACATAATTATGAATTTAAATTACTTTGTCTTCGTAAATTTAATTAGGCAAATCAAAAGACCTTAGCTGCTTACATACGGTGGAATGCACGTCCGACTTTTTTCTTCCAGACGTTCTAGTGAAATATTCCAGAAGAACTCTACAAAAAAGTATTTAAATGTAATTAAATTTATAAAAAAAAAAAGAAACAAAGTCCCTAATGACCAAGAAGACAGTATAAATTATCTGTACTGATGTTTTGCCTCAGTCATTTGAGTGCTAAAACTTTCATTCACACAACTCCCACATAACTATTGCCGCACTGTCGATTTCGTTGCCGATGATGATGTGGGCGATGTGACGGCCGCAATGACGTTGCCCGTACGTGCTTTTATATGATTTTCGAAACTTAAAAGTAAAATCATTAGTTTCTGTTTGCACTCCGAAAATACTATGAGAAGCTTAACAACTAAAAATAGTCTGCAGTATAACGCTTCTAAACGATATGCCGTATGTAAAAATAATATTTAAAAAAAATTAAAGTTGGAAAAAGAGAAATTGAATCAATTTTGAGTACTCTCCTCTGCGCACACATAAGGGAGGGGATTTAGTTTAATGGAAAATATGCAAATATTGTCGGACACATATTGAATTAGTGAAATTGCTCGGGCAGATATGTGTGAGTGTGTTTGATTGTGTGTATTCAACTAGTAAATTGCGCGAAAAGTTCAAATAGGGTAATTTTTGTTGTTGGCTGTGGAGAGTTTGGCAAGAAAATAAAAACGAAAGGAACTAGTAATCGCTTCTCGAATGCAAATATGCAATTCAAATGGTATTCACAGGATTTAGTTTTTCATTTATTTTATTTATGTTTCTAAAAATGATATTGGCATATTTTTGATGAGTAGTTTCGTAAGAGTTTTACTGAAATTTGTCTAAAGAGGTGGAAATGATTTTGGATTACCTGCACTTATGCTGAGAGAAATCAATGTAAAATATTTAATTGGATACAAAACAAGTTTCGAATTCAATTCAACTATTTGCCCAAGAGGAAATAACTTTGTTTAATTGATAAAAAAAATATTCAATGTAAGCCTCATAAATCAACCGACACTTTTGTTTCATTTGAAAAGCATTTCGCTTTCATAGCACTCGACAATGAGACCGCAAAATTCAATGCTTCATCGACATATTTCGGTTAACCCAACTGACACACTCACACACTCAAACTTGGAAAACATTTGAGGTTCTCAGTCAGTCATATATGCTCGTATACCCTGCGGGGAAAAAGCAGTCTGTCACCTTTTTATGAAACCAAGCGGCTACTTTAGCATTGCGTTGTCATTGAATGTGGGTCAGTTGGCTAAACTACGGCGATTTCAAAGCCGCCCAGTGTAATTGCAGGTCGTTATTAGACCACAACAAACACGATAGAAGCAAACGATAGCAAAATGCCAACTTGATTTGAGCCAACTGACCCCTTCGAATGACAATGCAATGTTAAAGTGGCCGATTGGTTTCATATAAAGGTGACAGATTTGGGACAGACTGCTTTATTTCCCACGTAGAGTACCAGAAATGCCAATAGTTCCAATTTACGAATATTTAGTAGACCATTTGGCAACAGACAACGTTTTAGAAATTTATTAAAAGATGGACTGCACTTACTAATATGGAACACTGCGGAACACTGCAATAGAAATCGAAATGTTTCCCACGAACAAAACGGCGTCTGGCGTTTTGACTGAACAGAGACAGCGGCAGAACCCATTAAGAGTGTACTAAATTGCACAGAAGGCCGAATAAAGCTATTCACACACTGATTGTGCGAGCGTTGATGAGGATGCCACTGTCGAATGGCGTTGGCGTTGATGATGGTGGTGATAGTGGCCGCGGTGCAGACGCATCTAACTGTTGCCTGTGTAAGTGTGTTTGAGGCCGTGTGTGTGAGTATGGGAAATTACTCTTTTCACCATACCTCCACATGTGTTCGGTTGAATTGCGTTCGCTTTACTGTTTTTTAGGCCAACCTATGCAATTGTACAGTTTAAGGTTACACCCATTTCGATTTGCGAATTTATAAAAATCTTTGAATGATTTTTCTTTTCTTTTTTTATTAAATTTATAAAAAAATGAAAAATTTCAAGCAATCACAGGCAAAGAAAAGTACCGAGGAAGTGCTCATCATCAAGCCAAAGAATCGCACTCACTCCCCTTCAATGGCAATGACAAAAAAAGTAGCAGAGCCAACTACTGTCACAATTGACAGTTGACAAAGTTCGAAACTGCTGACGTTGCGCTGATTTTTTCATTTTCTTTTTTTCTATTTTTTTTGTTATTATTTGGCATATAAAATAATAGAAAAATTTGCTCGGTTAATACGGGTAAAAGCTTCACATACTTTTTTCTCATACTTTTTTCCTGATTATTTTTTTGTTCGTTCCGACAAACTTTCATTTGTTGGTTCATTTCATTTGTTTTTGAGCTTCGCTTTTGTTTATCTTTTGATTCATGATAATGTGAAAAATTTCAATTTGATTTGATTGTATTAAGTTTGGCGCATACAAGCACACAAAGACACTGCAGTAATGTATATACACTAGGGTGGCACTTATTTAAATACAAAATGTGTTTTCCTGTTTGTTTTCCTATTTTTCTTTAACAATTTGCCTATCACTAACCTTCCATTGCCATTGATTTCCTTAAAATTTTCAAAATAAAATTGTATACAAAGAAGTGGCACCCTAATATGCACATATGTGTGCACTCTGATACCTCTGGCATTTGCCAACTGTGAATTTCTCATACTGCCGCTTATTTATTAGTTTTTTTTCTGTGTGGAAAAATCGTTACTCGTTTTTAAAGTTATCAACAAAATTTATCTTTATTTGCATTTGCCACAGAGTAAATGCAGTGACAGTGGCGGTTCGCATTCGCATCTACGTGGCAAATCTCTTCAATGATTTTCTTCGTGGGTGGTGCTGTCTTCCGTTTTATTTTCTTTTGGTTTATCTCATTTTCATACACTTGCTGCGAAAGTTTTCGCAGTTAGTGTGGAATATGTGAAGGATATGCAGGAAGAGGAGGAACTGTTATTTGCGGTATTTGAAGCTGAATGCGAGTTTGGCGTGTTGTGGCGCCCAATGAAGGCAGTTATGCAAATTTAACCGTTTGTATTTTCTCTCATAATGAAGTTGGATTACTTTTCGGTTGTTTTATCTGCATATATCTCAGCATGCGTGAAGTGGTTGGCAGAAACTAAAGTAAATTCAAGGATAGAAATTATGAAGACGGGAAACAAGTTAAAGCGAAATTAAGTAAAATACAACAAATTAATGGAATGAATGTCTTGAAGTGAAGTTGGAGTCATCTCGAGTCTAGCGGAAAAAGGTTCAGTTCAAGACTCTCATTGGACTACAATTTTATGCAAATGCTAACTCCCATGAGTCAAAGTTCCTATATTCTTTGAGATATGCAGCAATCCAAAATGTAAAGTCAAGCATGGAACATCGCAAGACTGTGTTTAGATTATGAACTGATTGTACTTTTCTTTCCCATACTAGAAATACTAACCCCCTACTACTCGGTCCAAACAAATACATATTCACTGACTCACTTTCCATGTTTTCTGTTTGGTTTTTGTTCCAGTACTCACCTCCATATTCTTAATGCCGCCGCAAACATTTTCATTTGTATGTACCCCCCCAGTTAACAGCCTTTTTACACATTTTTCCATTTTAATTAAAATTCCATTTGACACGTTAATCCTTTTTGAATATTCCCAATTGTCACAAGAATTTACAACGAAAAGGAATTACTCAGAGGCACAGCGTTGACCATGGTCCCCTTGTCGAAAATTCATGCAAAAGAAACCCTTTTGCGTGGAAACTGCACGACAACTCGACTCGCTAAGCCAATAAATGAATTTATTGCGCATATTTAATAGGAAAAAGTTATACAAAAAAATACAAAAAAAAAAATAAAAACAGAAGAGAGGCAAAAAAATTACAACAAGCACAAAGTTGTTAATTTATGCACGAAAAACCAAAATAAAAATAAAAGGGAAACCATGACGCATTTGGATATTTGCAAATGTAATTTTTAGTTAAAAAGCCGCAGGCACAAATAATGCAAAAAAACGGCATGATTACAGTAGTTGCCATCTAAGTGAAATTTCCAAATCCTTTTAAATTTAATTTTAATTAAATATATTTAATTTTTTTAAATTTTATTTCATTTCACATCACACAATTTTATTGAGTTTTTTCTTCCTTTTGCGTTTTTTTCCTTAACCATTTCTTTCTATTTTATTTCCATTTCGAAAAAAGTGGCACCTCATCGCCTCACAAAGTCAAACCAGGCGTAACTAATTGTATGTGATACAAAACATATTTACATTTTCACCTATGAAACGCCACACAAAACGAACAAAAAAAAAAGCGAAAAGCACACACAACAAAAAAGTGTCGAAAAAGTGAATAAAAAACAAAAATGGCACAACAAAGGCACAGCAACAACACTGGCATTAAATAAATGACAAAGTTTTTCAATTTAGAGCATAATACGGCAGGCACAGATACACCGGGGAGATAAATTTATGAATGGGCATTTTTCAAAAGCTGTCATAAGTGACACCAGAGTCTCGGTGGCGGTACCGCGGTCGCGCTCGTAGCAAGTAGAAATGAGTCACTGAATGACAATGCCACATAGAGTCACTGTAGAGCCTTGCGCCTTTCGTTGAAAATGTTCTGACGGCTATGCTTCATTTGTCATATGAACTCACAATCATTGGAAACACCATCGAAACACCGTAAATAGACGGGCGTGAGCCAACTTGGGCTAACATGTCTTACTGTGGGCCTTGGCATTGACGTGAGTTTCACCGCCATGGCGTGAGTGAGTCATGCGCTCGCCTATTTGCCTATTGTCAGCTGTCAAAATGTCAGTGGAGGTTGGTGTGGTTCCACGTTCCACAATTTCCGCCTGTGAATATGCTGCCAACCGCATCCCAAGTCATTGTTGCTGGTGTATCGCCACCGCGGCCGCAACTCACGCAACACGTCATCTATTCCTTTTTGCACTTTTCGGCAGTCTTACGGTATAAAAATGAATGTCATTCCCAAACCACCGCTGCAGTGCCGTAACAAAGCGTGTTAATAAGCAAATATGCGAATGGTATAGTGTGCGTGTAGGTGGCTTTGTGTGTGAAGGCGCTAAAGTCAAATAAAAATCAAATGAAATGCACACGGTTGTAAATAATTAACATTGTGTGTAGACTGTGCGTGGGATTATGAAGCCCACTTGCGTGTGTATACACGCTCATGCATCTCGTAAAAGAAGGTGTGGCAATATCCAGGTTTAAGGCAAATGCTTTGATTAAAAAATTACATTTTTTCTCATGAATTTAATTTTTTTTGACAAATGCTCCTCACTCATCGCTTCATTTCCCCTGACAACTTGTTTGCTTCTCAGCTTTCACTTCTTTTATTTTCATTTGTTATGAATTTTTGCAAAATAATAACGATATTCATGCGTCTGCCTCCAGGCAGACTTCAAACCGTTGACGAAGTTAATTTCAACGCAAATTTCATTACCCTTTCCTTGTCGTTGGCATTGGCTTTACTGAAAAGTCCGCGCCTTGCGGTGGGGCATACAAAACAAAGACAACGGAATAAGTAGAAGAATAAGAAGAAGATAATTTTCTGAGAAGCATCAACAAGAACGAATTTAAGGCTCCAAACGTGGCAGAAAGAAAGTTGCGGCAATTTCTCAAAAAAACCCCAAACGAAATGCCAAGACCAAGACAAGAAAATACTTGATGGCAGACTAAACGCAGCCAAAGAATTGAACCGGAGCAAGGCAAAGCAAACCGAACCGAACAACCTGTGCTGCCAAGAGGACCAAAAATTGTGTAATCCTTTTCAATGTCGTCGTCTTGTGTGTCTTGCCCAGAGCAAATTATTTGTATCCTTTTTCTGCTAGCTTATTGTATGATACAAGACATTTGATAATGTCACAAAAACACAAGCGGTGAAAGGATAAACGAAATGAAACGAAACAACAACACCAGCAAGCAAACAAATACAAGCAAGCAGCATTGCTGCAAGTAAATTGTTAAGCTCAAAGTTGTCGTTCGAATTTCTTGTTGGATTCTTCTTCACTCAGCCGGGGAGTTTTTTTCCTCTTCTTCCTTTAATTTCCCTTCAGACAAATGGGTGATTTGGACTTCTTTCAGCTTGTCGTATTTGTGGCGACCTTCTGCTCGGCTCTGTTTACAAGCGAAATTAAGTTGTACCGTTGTTAATTTTTGCTGCTTGACCTCTGTACGGCATCGAAAGCCGCAAGCGTCACCGCCATCTTCGTTCTCATTAATGTTGTTAAAGGCCAACCTTTGTTGCTTGTTATTTTGCATGTGTATGCGTGTGTGTGAGCCTTCAATCATGAACTCTTAATAATACCCTCTCATCTTTTATCCTTTTGCTCTTCACAACTCATCTCAAATAAATTTGAGGAAGTGAAATTAATTTTTCTACAACTTTTGAATACACTTGAAGCTTCTACCTCATGCAATTATTTCCCTCTGGTAGCCCCTAGCACTTGAAAGCCCCACATGCTCTGCTTACATTTTATTCAATTGCAAGTTAAATGAGTCAGCACCGCACTGTTTACTTAGAGGGTCGGGCGGGGTGAGTGAAGTACTTGTATTTACTATTATTAGTACTTTTTTATACTACTTACTTAATACAGTTCGTACAGTTTTAATACACTTTCCAACCGAATGCGAAATTCCAGTGTTTACCCGAGTTCTCGGCTATGTAATTAAAAGAGGGGTTGAGCATAGAATAGAATAGAGAAACTAGCAGTGCGAGGTTGTGTTTGCAAGGCAAACAATTCACTAGAAACTGGAGAGATCCCAGTCAAAGATTTTAGTTAATGGAATATAAGTAAGGCACAGAGGATTCATTTAAAGGGGGGAGACTTGCAAATATTTCAATGTGGAATTTTATAATATTAAAATGTAATTTGTAAAATTTAATATTTCACAGGCTCTTCAATGAAATTTCTGTAATGCTTCAGTAGCTTAGAAAAAATTCACACAATAAATGAATGAGAGGAAAAAAAGTACTGAAATTGACTGCAAAGAAATATACACTGAAGAACTGAAGAGTAATGAAATAAAATGGCATTACACCACTTGAGAAACGTTGGCAAACAAACGCAAACAGAAATGTTCTAAATTCATTTACGCACGCTGTAATGAATTTAAATCCGACGACGACACCCAGCCAAGGCAAGACATGGTTACGCCCCACACACCAAAGGCACAGTTAGCAAGCGTTTGCATTGTGTGGCTCTAAATTGCTGTAATCAATTCGAAATAAGAAAATGAAAAAAGTACTTCCGTACTTCTACCACAGCTAGACACCAACAAACACACAGGAGCACACACAGTACAGCCGAGAACGAGCACAACTTCACACAATCTCCGACAGAAAATCCAATTTAACGTAATTGAAATCATTTTCACGTTAATTAACCCCTTTTGTTGGCTTAAAGTATTTGTCGCCGCCCCCCCCCCCCCCCACCAACGCACATAGTGGCGGCAATCCAACCAAGCGAAAGGGCTGTGATGCGTCTTTGCTGTAAAAAAAAAAAGAATTGCCCCACTCAAAGGATCTGTGAAAATATGGTAGAGAAAAGGAAAAGAAACGAAGAAAACCAAAACGAAGTGAAATGAAATGAATGGAAATCACCATTATTCGGCGTCGTGTCGTCATTTCACACAGTTTTCCATGCAATGGCAAAGAATTGCCAAGAAACGCCTTCTTACAGTCGAAATCATTTGCCTGTCAAACGATTCGCACTGAAACGCAACGTCACGTTGACAAGCCAAAAGTATTTGCGCGTAGTACATAGAATTAAGTGAAAGTGAATGAAGAGGACGAACGAAAAAAAAGGAAGCAAGTCGTAACGAATTCAGTTGAATTTATTTCCAGTTCCCTTTCATTTCTATTTCAGGGCGGCCGTAAAACACTTGTGTGACGTTGGCTGACTTCTTTCTATCCCAGGCAGTCGCATAGACTTACTTAAAAAGTGTCGCGGCGTAATGTCAACGATTACGCATTTCTCAACTGACGATGCGTGAGACGCGCAATCCTTGACTTGAATAATGTCGGCACGAGTTGGTTTTCTTTTCCTTATTCCTTTTAACTGGAAGTGTCAATTGGTATTTTCTGTTTTTTTGATCGGCCTTTGTTAAGTGTTTTAAGTTATTATATACACGCTTGTGCGGGATGAAGTGGATTTAAAGTTGTGAATTCTGGTATAGTTATGGCCACAATTCACAATTTTAGGCAAGTTCAATGTATTTCATTGGGTTACAATTTGCAAGGAAATGTGGTCCTGCTGGCGTCCCACTTTGATTGATTTGATGGTGGAACCTTTTCATTATTTTCATTACACCGTTTCGCTTGGCTTTTGCAATTACAAACTAAGCAGTCTTCAGTGAATCCAATGCAATTATTTGCTGATTCGCAAAATTTCTTTCAAATTGTAGAAACCACAGCTTCGGCAGCGGTAATGAATCCATTAGAAACCGTTAGTTAAATCAACATTAATTTGTATTTTAATTTGAGTGTTTACACTGAGTAATCAGAAATTAATTTGCCAGGGCGAAATGTTCGCCAAAACAGACAAACAGAAAACATTTCGTTGTGCTGCTCAGCTTGATGAAGAAAAATTGATTTACACTTTATTCAATTTGGCTGCCTGCTTACCCGTGGTCCTTTTTTCTCTCTTCCCCTTTCTTACTTTTTGGTCATACATCCTTTTGGCGGCGGCAACGGCAGGAAAGCAATTGACTTGCTGCAGTTATCGCGTTAAAAGAAAACTGTCAGATCGTTTCATTTATTTATGCATTCCATTTGAATTGGGAAGGCAGGGCAAGACAGTTAGGTACTAGCACTCACCACCCACGTCGAAAGCCTCGCTGAAAGGCAAGAAGGTGGGGGTAATTTAACAAGGCACAAAACCTTGAAAATCTTCCGCCAATGCGGGTGGCTGCTGAAAGCTAAACGTTAACGTAAGCAAGCAAGTACCTACAAAGGATGTATTTACACCGCGCCGCCAGCAATGTGGTGTGCTGTAAATTGAAGTCAATAAAACTTATTTCCCCGTCATTTCCCAGCGTATTCAAAAAAAAAAAAAAAACACAACCAACAACAACAGCAACAACAAATAACCCAGCAACAAACATCAGCATCAATGTGAATGAAATTAATGGAGCACAACCAAGGCACCGAAGCTGTCTGTCAAACATCCGTCATGGCTGGAGAATTTTCAATGAGCTTCGCTTTTTGAAAGAATCGCGCGCAAAGGAACCCCAACCGAACAAAACAAAAAGTTTGGCGAATAAAGGAAAAATGAAAAAAAAAATGACAGCGGATATAATAATGAGTATTAAGGGAAACATTGGAGGCACCCTAATTGCAAATTACTCATACGCTCCCACTCACTCAACAAACAGCATACCACAAAGGGAATAAAATATTTTCAATGCGGTAAAATTTAAATAAAATGGGATAATGTCAATTTTGCGCTGAAAGCTTAATAAAAATTAAAGGAGAAAAAATTAACATTCGAAACTTCAGAGGCTCTTGATTTTGGTTGGCATTCGGTGGGGAGTGGGGGAGTGTGAGTGGATTTACATAAAAATCTTTTCACTAAAACCAATGAGTGCCACAGTTCAATGTCAGAAAGAAGTGAGAGAGTGAAAAAGTCCCTTAAACAATAATTTAATTTACAACAAAAATAAATAAAAAATTAATAAATTCCAACAAATACACCAAACATTTTAATACACCCGCTGCTGCTACTGTTATTGGCCTGGCATGGAAATGAACAACTCAATTCACCGAAAAAAATATGGACGGCCACCCTGGCCATATGCTCCAAAATATATGTGTATACGCCAAAGTGTATAGGAAAACTCCTGGGACCATAACTTATGTCGAAGCAGCCACACAAAACAGCGCACAGAACCAAACAGAACCGACTAGAGGAGAGTGGAGCAGAATGGCAAAGCATTTGCTTGAGTGACGTATCCATTCAGATGTCAGATGCTGCGACAAAACGAAATAAATAACTCGAGGCAGTAGCACTGAGAGAGCAGCAACAGGGATTGAAGCAAACAGCAGCAACAACTACAAGCAGCAACAAAGTAAGAAACTGACATCTATGAGGAAAGTGAAGGGACCGAAAGGAGGTTGCCAAATGATTGGTGACCATTTGCACACAGAGCACCAAACACACACACATGGGGACATACACACAACCTGAAATACACACTGAGACTCACAAGCAAACAAACAAACAAACAAACAAAGAAACCAGCAACATTTGGAATTAACTCAATTTGTTGCTTTTTGATGCGCAATTCTTGCGAATTGTTTGCTGGGAATTTTTTTGTATTAGTGTAGCTTTAGAAGAGCTTATCAATGTGAATCAACGTTAAAATTGCTACTATACATTTAAGAGTCTTTGCAGGCACACACACACATTCACAGTATTTGACCATGTGAGTGCCTGAGCAGGGAACAAAAAATGTTATTTGAAATGGTTACCCATGGCATGGCATAGAGAGGGAAAAGTTGAATTGTATCAAGAACTAATTGAGTGACAAATATTGGATTAAATATACCTGACAGTCTCTTGGGCTATTGGTCGTTTGCCTGTTTCGTCTGTGGTCAGTAATTGAGCCTTTTATGTTCGTGCTTAATTTGCTAAAAGGGGAGTGGAAGTGAACCGAATGCATTAACATTATTTCTAGTCTATGTACAATTCAATAAAGTGCTTTTATTGTTGTTTGTCATTCCACTCGTGTATACAAAAATAGAATAAGTGTGTGTGTATGAGTGCGGATAGTGCTGTTTGATTCATCGAGTAGGTAGATACATACCACCGACCGCAAGCATACAAATATTTCAGCACTTTTCATTGCAAAACCTCAGGCGTATCCGTCCGCCTGTTGGAAGCTGTTGTTTTTGCAAGTCCTTATTTCATTTTAAATCAAATTGTTTACAGTTGCAGACCAAGTGAAATTTCGAACAAACGAGAGACACTAAACAATAGATAGCAGGAATAATAGGGAAAAACGGAGTAGGAATATTCAATTCAATATAAATAAATCGAAAAATCCGAATAAAAACCTTTGGAATGGTGCGATGATTGATTAAAAAAAGAAAAACAGACCAGCGATAAATTTCCATTTTCTCTCAACATGGAAATGACTAAACTGGGAAGATTTCGTTCTAATAATTATCGAAAAAATATAGAAAAATATAGACATTGCAAACTGTCAAACGAGGAGATTACAGACACCAATATGAGAATTCAGAGAAGAGGAGTTAGTAGACTTGACAACTGAATGGCTCAATGTGGGACATACTTTGATTGCATTTTTTCCAACTAACTCGGCCTTCCACTGTAAGCGCTGCTTTATATGCAAAATATTCAATTGATCTGTCTGCAGAGTTTCGGTTCATTCAGTGAGTAACACAACAAGCAAAACTACAACAAACCCACAAACCGCAATCAATAAATCAAACTAAAACATCGCAAAAATGCAATACTGAAACAGAAATTGAAAACAAAAAAGCGAATATCTAAAAATAAAAGTACACTTTCCTAGGAAATGGTAACAGTTCAATAGCCACGCCAGCCGGAACAGCGCCCCCTTTTTGCACCGCACTCCAACGCCCAGTCATGCATTTTAGTTAAATTGAGCCACAATCACGGATGCAATAAAACATTTTATATTTTGAAGTATTTTCATTCGCTGGCTGGTTGTTGTGTTGGTGTTGTGTCATTTCTATTGTCATTGTTGTTGTTGTTGTCGGTGTTTGGCATTGTGCAAAGTTTTTCTATTATTTTCGAATTTAACTTTTTCGTTTCGTTTCGTCGATGTTGTTTATTTGTTGTTGTTGTTCTATTTCTTTGTTGTTGTTTGCTTGGGAATTATTTTTTTTTGGCACTTATATTTCGATTTGGTGTTTCAGTTTGGCTAGCGCCATTGTTGTTGCCGCTTGTTGACCGCATATTCCAATCAACATTTGCTGCACACCACACAAAAGTCATAAATTTCCGTCGCCACGTTTTCTCATATAAAGACAGTGACACTGCATTAGTTCGCAAATAAATTATGCAAAAGTTTTGCGTATCCTGCCAGGCTTTTGTTTTACGAAAATTTTGTTTATTTTTATACCATTTTTTTTTTGGATTTTGGTATTTTTATGAATTTGAGAAATTTTAATTAGATTTTGTGAAATTTACGAGCACGTGTCAATTGGGGAGGGTATTATCTAGCATGGAGATTTTATCTGAATTTTAGAGATTACCAATTGAATGCAACGGACTTGTGAATAGTATCGAATTTATTTTGTGCTCATGGGAGCGTATGAGTAATTTTAATATAAAAATAATTATTTCTCACGTTTTACGTGAATATTTATAGAAATTACCTTCTGCAAATAGTATTTTCCTGAGAAATACCCTGTCAATTTAATTGCCTGTAAAAACTAACACAAAAATCTCGCGCAAACACCGAAAAGTTATCATTTCACCTGTCAAAGTTGACGTACAGGAAATAACAGTCAGGCACGACACGACACCAAAGCGGAGAACCATAAGAATACAAAAGTAAACTGTACATTGTTAAAAGTTTTAAGCAACTTCTTGACTTATATGTGCATGCGAAGATCAGATCAGTTGGTGAGAAGTAAAAAAAAAAGGAAATAAAAACGCCTCGCCTCCCACCACAGCACCACAAAAGTTTTTATCATCATTTAATGCGTGCATAAGTTTTATTTGGCACCTCCGCCTTCAAGTTCGCACACGAGATGGAGCAGAAGAAGCAGAACAACATTTCTCTTCTTCTTCTTCTTCGGGATTTCTTTTTTATTTTTATTTATACATTCAAAGTCGAGGAAGAATTTCACACAAACCTACAATGCAAACACAGAAGAGATCACAGCTTTAGATTTGAATGAAATGTTATGCAGACAATGAAAATGAAAAGTTTTTTCCCATTCACCCAAACACACACACACACAAGTACTTAATGTTAAACTCACTCTAAGAATTACTGTGATGGCAGAGAATGTTGCATATCTCGGGGCGCGTGTTTTAAGTATGTATGTCCGGGGGTGTGTGTGTGTGTGTGTGGTGTGTGAGTGAGTGTTGCCTCAACTATTTTTACAACTTATCACCGAAGTATGTGAAGTAAAGTAAGTAAATTTGTGTTTTCAAAGAGAAACCAAGGAAGCACATTTTTACAAAATTTTTAAAGAAAAAACTGTAGTCTTAAAATTTAAAAGAAAAGTTCCTTAAAATTTAAATATTTTTTGTTTTATTTTAATATTTTTTAGGATTTAAAAAATAAACATTTTATCTAATGAGACAAATAAATTTTTTAATAAAATTATTGTCTTCCAAGGACATACATTTCCCCTGAGGAACTTGACCAAATCTTCAACAATTCCACGATTTGTGCTGCCAGGGTTTCCACTTTAAATAAACTTGTGCAGTTATTTTGACACTGAGCATTTTACACTTGCACACACTCTCAGACACAAGCACACACTCAGCCAGTAATAGTAGACAGAATCACATCACACACATACAAAAAGCACCGCAAGATTTTGTTAGACGCTTGCATTTTTATGAGGGAATCTGTGAGTTTGTGTGCACTTTAGCTACTTGTGATGGAGCTTGTGGTGGTCTTGACCACTTTCGGCATTCTACTTTTTCACTTGCAACGTTCCGTTTCCTACAATCTTCATTGTTCTCTCGCATAAGTTTTGTGGGATTCTTGGCGAAATGACATTTCATGTTTTTTTTATTCCTTCACTAAACTAACATGTGGAAATTTTTCACTATTTCTGATTGTGTGGCAACTCAAGTGATTTGCAGCTTAAACTTAGTTGGAAATTTTTGTGGGTTTTCCTTCTTTGTTGTTGCTTTGGTGGATTCTTTTCTTTTCGTGTGTGTGTGTGTGTGTGTCGAACATTTTGACAGGCATTTGACATTTTTATTTGGAAATTTGTCGTTTGCTTTTAAGTTGGGAGCAATAAATTGTGTATGAGAAATATATGCTGGAAAGAAAAGAAGTAAAAAGAGTAAAGGAAAATAAAGTCCTTTGGTTCCTAATTGGATTTTGAATAATAAAAAAATATACAAAGTTTGAATTTCATATTTAATTTAGTTCAAATTATTTCTTCCAGTTTATATCGCACCGAAATCAGCTACGTGTCTGCTGCCTTTACTAACCCTTAATTGCCAATAGCCCTTCGACGTACAAACTTATTCAAACACTCAAAACGGCTGACCTTAAACGTACGCCATAAATCAAGGGAAACTATTTTAAAATTTTATTTGGAATTGCACCTGGAGCAGCGGCGAGAAAATAAAACGAAATCAATTTAAGCTAATAACCCGAAAAAGAACGTAACAGACATTTTGACCAAATGCACGCTGCGATGTACGAATTAAAAAAAAAGAAAAAGAAGCAGAAAAAGATAACGCCACCGCCACGTCGTGTGGTGAACCTGAACGTGGCTTGCACTTGGCGCGCTCCAATTGCATATTCGCTAATGCAAACAAATTGCTGAAGCATACTTTTAGGATTAGTGCCAAACACACACACACACACACACAGCCACTCATACACACACACCAACTTGGACAAAAGTCGAAAGTACGATTGAGGCACATGATAGCCCAGCCACGCTCAACATAAGTTGGATGCACACATTTAAACTTTAAAAGGACCAAACGAATAATTTTCATTTTGTGAGCGAGTGTCGCGGAAGGTCCTATTTCGTGGCTTCTGTAGAAACACAGAAACAAAAAAAGGGTTAGAAATAAAATAATAACAAAAACCATTTTTATTTTTTATTAATTTTAAATACATTTTATTAATTTAATCAATAAATGTTTTTTTTTAAATTTTTTTAATTTGAAAACATTTTTTTCCAGTGTACTATAAAAACGGAAAAACATAAAAAATTCTCATTCCCGGTTATAATTGCTGTAATCCCAGATATAAATTAATGCGCTCGCACATATCAGCCACTGGCTACACAGAGCGCTGGTGTCAGTGAGTGTACGTTTTTAAACATTTCGAAATGTTTGCAATTGCCATTTCCCCACTGCTCGGGCCGTTTTCCATCATTATAAATGGAATATTTGAATAAATGGCTTGGAACATGATGACGATGATGTTGATGATGGTAATGGTGATCCTAGTAGCACTGCTGCGGTAGTGGGGCAATTGACCAGACCAGACCAGACCCGAAACGGTGCCAAATAAATGCGGAATCACATTCAGCAGTTGTGAACGGTGGCACTAGACACACACATGCACACACATGCACACTCACTCATAGCTATTCACACCGACCACCAAAAGCTTTTCAAAAATGCTACACTGGCACTGACAAAGCGGAAGTGGTTGACAAGGTTAACTAGCTTTACCACGGTAGATAGTCACATACACATTCATACTATTGCACACACCCAAAGTCACTCTAGCATTTACAACTAGTTTACAGTTGCACTCTGCCAGTGATATGAAATTAATGTCCTTAAAACGTGACACATTTCCTGTTTAAAAGCCAACAACAACGAAAACAACAACATTTTTATTTCAAATATTAAATCGTTTTATGTGGAAATGTGCTTTTGTGCAGTTTTACTTTTGCCTGTGTGTGTGTGTGTGTGCAAATTTTAATCGCTCGCGGATGTAGACAATTTTGTGAAAATTTTATTGTTTTGTCGTAGAACCATTGTCATAATTGCTAAAGCAAAAGTGCATATAAAATAATTTATGAATTATTTATTTGTTTTTGTTGCCACACACACACTCATTTAATGCAGTGTGAGTGGCCCGGGCGGATGTGGTGGGAAAGGCTTTTTAGTGCTCTTTGGAAATAGTAATTTTTGCAAAATTATGGCTTTATCAATAGTTAATTGCTGAGGTTATTCGATGCTGACTAGGGAAAAATTGTTAATTTATAGTGAATGGAGGCTTTTAATTGAAAAACACTTTCAATGCAACAAAGCCTGACTAATGTCAAGAGCTTACAGTGGAGCGTTTACTCAAAAGGAAAAAACAAACGAAACCTTGGCCTATATCGGTGTTGGACTACACCGAGCCACTAAATAAACTCCAAAGCACAATTCACGCCACTCTCTAAGCCACCTATTAAGGCCACCTAACAGGCTTCAAAACGACGCGTGTGTGAAAATATATGCGAAAATAGTGCAGGAAAAAGAACAGAAACACAACAGAGAAAAGCAAAATAAAAAAACATTTCAAAGGACACGCATTTCTGGGCGCCCGCTTTGAAACGAAAAATAAACAAGCCATGTTTATGTGGAAATCCTCTGCAGTGCCGCTTAGAAATTGAAAGGATTTCCGCCCAACACCCGGATGCATAAAGAGAATACAATTTTTTCTCTTTCAGCTTTAAATTTTTATTTCTTTGATGGAAAATTACACGAATTTACATTCATTCACTCACATGCCTGCTAAAGTGTTTGTTTGTCTACATCATAGTGTGTGCAAGAATTCGCATTCGAACATGTCGAGCGTGCAAATAGAGCTAGCCTCAAGTTTTGACTCACGAAAAATATTAAAAATATGAAATATTAAAAATATTATCGGATGCAATAAATGCCACCACGTTAGTCGTATCGCTTATAACTGAATTTGAGTAAGCGACCAACTGAAAGAAATAATATAAAAAGGCAAAGCAGAACTTTTCAAATTTCCCCTCGCCATGCACTTCATTGATTTAAAATGTTAAGCAATAAATTTAATGCCGTGCTGGACACACTCTAGCCATAAGTTTCATAACACCAGTGCATGCACTCAGACTCACAAGCAACTGCACACATACATACATTTTTATATAAAAAATACAGTGAACGCTATTTGTATCTGATAGTTAAGGAATGTTTTCATCTAAAATGCTTTATACTGATAACACCATTTAATAGAATTCAATTGCACCCAAGAAAGTCTCTTTGGTAGGCTAAAAAAAACTTATGTCTCGTCGAATTTAAAATTTAAAAATGAGAAAATTACTCATACGCCATGTGCAACACTGCAGTTATACATGGCGTATGAGTGATTTTTATATTATGAGTTTTTAAAAATACAAACGAATTGGTTTAGAAAAACGAATTTGGGACTGTCTTGGGTGCAAACTTGTTCCGTATGGTATGATCACTGATTAGCATCTAAGCATCAAAGTACCGACATAACAAATATCGAAATGAGGTTATACAAAATTATATAAGCTATAAGGAGGTTTTTGGGGTCGCTGATTTCGAATTTGATGTTGAAATTTCCAACTTCAAAATGGCGCTTCCTAGTCTTTTTAGCTAATTTTTTTTCTTAAATGTAAAATATTTGAAATTGTAAACTTTGTTGAAAAAATAATTTCTTCTCAGTGTTTTCTGTCATAGCTTGGATAAGTCCCCAGTTTTAGTCCATATTGCGGCAAATATAAATCCAAACATTGAGCGCGCCCTTATGGACCTTTAACGCTGCTGTGTGTGTGTGTGTGTGTTCGCGTGGACGAGAGCCCGTGCCGTGATGCCGACCACCAATCGTGTTACTAAACTCGGATTAAATTTCAACTCACATGTGCATAAATTATTTTATATTCCCTTCCTGTGCTCTAGCCGCTTTTTGTTTTATAAAATTTCTCTTTCTTTTTTCCGAGTGGTTTTTCCTGCTTCCTTCGCTTTTAGTTGGACAGTTTTTTTTTTTGTTGTTACTACTTTACTTTTGACCGCGCATAAGAGTGTGTGTGTATGGGTGTGTACGCGTTGCATGGCAGTCGGAGGACCAGTGGTGTGCTGCCACTCTGGGCTGGAGGAATGCGATAAAATGACATCGAACCCAGCTGGATGCCGTGAAATTGAGTTAAGGCAGCAAAAATTAATAACAAATGCTATGAAGGATGGTGCATGTGTGTGTTGGTTTGTATGAGTGTGTATTTTGTGGTCCCGAGTTGTATTTATTTAAACTTTAAAATTTGGGCTATATGGCGTATGAGCGTTGTTACTTCGCCCAAAGACATTTGAATTTAAGTGACTCACAAAATGCTTGATTCACTCATTGCGATCTTGTGATCATTCAATTGTTAATCTTTAAATCTACACGCAAAAATAATAAATAAATACAAACGCAGCGACACCACTCGCAACGGCACCATGGCGTATGCGTAACAAATTGAATGAAACTTCAAATTGTCACCGAAGAAGAATCTAATTCCAAACGAGCTAATGTCTTCATTTGTATTTTAAATTGGACGGAAAAGCAACACACATATACACACTTTTCTCACGGTTTCACATTCCCGCCACAGCTTGCAACACAACCCGAAATAAAAGCCATGGGGAAAAGAAACGTTAAAAAAAATTGTGTGCTCGAAACATTTACCCAACGACAGCGTCAGCGCTACTTAAAGTAATTGAATAAAATTACGTGCAATTCGGAGAAGACGGAAGAAAATGTATAAAAACACTAAAAAAAAAAATGTACAAAAGAATGAGGTAGCATGGCGCAAACAAAAACCAAACCAAAAAAAATATATAAAAATACCAAAAGGATGCAAAAATATGCGAATGCACGTAAAAGGCAAGAAATAAAGCACAACAAAATGCAATAATGCTGCTGGAAGTAGTAAAGTGGAGGAAACCGTTCGTAGATATGGTAGTTGTGTAATAGCAGTAAATTCATTGGCTAGTGAAGGGCGTGAAGGGTGGAGGCTGGTGCCTCTAACACACTCAAAAATGCAAAAAAGATAAAAGCGAGGACTACTAATTTATTAGCACTTAACTTTTGATGAGAATAATAAATTCAGTTAGTGCGAAATGTGCGAATAAAGTAAATAAATGGTAGCAGCAAAAGGAAGCGCCAAGTACAAGAGAAATGAAAATGAAAATGAGGAAAATGTAAAAATGTAAGAATTGCAGCGGGAAAAAACGGCCTGTGTGTCGATCTGTCTGTGTGAAGTGCTCCTCCACCATTCCATTTACTGTCACTTGGCGCGTAATTTTTTAAACAATAAATGACAGCTCTTAGCGCTAAATGAGCGCAGTAAATTAGTAGTGGCAATACAAAAAAAAAAACTATTAAAAGAACGCGGAGTTGCCAGTGCAGAAAATGAGAATAATGGGTGCTTAAACGAAGCAGAATGACTCACGAAATATTTTGTTTCTACTCTTTGGCATTTTACAATTCAAGGAATTCTCTTTCGGTTGAGTTCTGCATACAAATGAAGGCAAGCACTTGGCCCTGGCCAGTATTGCATTTCAATGCATCTACTTGTCGCTACAAATTGCAATTCAATAAGAATTTTATTTTATTTTGCTTTTTATATCTGCTTTCTGTATTTCCGTCTATTTTGAGTAATTCAAAACCGAAGTTGACATACATTTTTTTTTTAATTGGCTTAAAAATGCTTTTGGATATGCAATGAAAATAAATAACCAATAACCAATGAAAATAAACCGGAAACAAAGTGCAAATGGACCGGAACAATGTGAAAATAATTTTATTGTGGAACAGAAAACATTGAAAATAATTATCGAAAAGTTATCGAAGAATAATCGAAAAACTATACAAAATTATCGAAAAAGTTATCGAAAAACAAATGAAAAATTACCATTAAATTATCGTAAAACTATCAAAAAACTATTATGAATGAATGGAAATTATTATAGTTTCTCTTGAATTTTCGTTTTTATTAAAATTTGATTAGTTTTTAATTAATTTAAATTTAAATGAAAAATTCTGATTAAACTTTACTGCCCCCATAAGCATATCCATCAGAGCCCGTATCCTCACTCTTCCCCTTGCACACGAATGTTGCTCAAGGTACGCACCGACTGAAACTTTCGTACTTTCCAGCTCATGGCAGTGCTGCCGCCGTGGGCTGTTCATTTCCGCTCCAGTCACCGGAAGTGGAAGTTTAACCCCTTGAGGCGTTCAAAAGACGCTCGATTGCACGCACTCAACGTTGCGGTGTGTGTGTGGTAATTCGTTCTTGTTGTTTTTGCTGCTATTTATAGCATTGGTAGCACCTACAAAGTGAGGTGATGTGTCCTGGCAGCACTTGCTTAACATGTATCAAGGCACAATTTTGCAATTTCTTTAGTAATTTCTCTATTCAGTAGTTTCTATAACACTAGTTATCAAGTTTCAAATTGAATTGGCCCGTTATGCGTGTCCGTCCGGTTTTAATTAAAACAATTTTATGCCTTAAGGCCATATCAAGAATTGACTCTCGTTTCCTAAGCCCGGGAGCCACATAATTTGTATAATAAAAAAAAAAAGTAATAAGAGCATGACACCAATACAGACATACAGGTAGGCAAAGGCACACACATACGCACTCAAATTCAACTAAATACTTCGACCAACATGCCTGGCATACATCATTTTCCTTGCGGCGAATGCAGTGAAGAGAATTCTGCTGGGGTGAGGTGAGTTGGCTGGAATGTGTAGCAGGTACGCATTATTTCCTGCTGGCAGCGTTGACTCCGACAACGTGTCAGCGTTTGCAGTCAAGAGAGTGGCCTATCTTTGGGCGGCGCAAGGAAAAAAGAAACTTTTAACATAAATTTGTGCATAATGAATAAATTATTATGCAAGACTATCTACTTCTTGCCTGCCTCTATTTGCCCGTGTTTGTGTTTATTTGGTGTGTATGTGTGAGTGCGTGTGGGTGTGTGTGTGGGAGCTACTTTTTGTTTTGGCAGCACCGAAAACTTTCAAAAACCAACACTTAATTTAAACGCGCACTTCCTTGGAGCTTCAAGCTTCGTTTCTTCTTACTTTACCGCCACGTCTTCTGTGCGGTTTTGTCTTTACTTACGTGAGTGTGTGTGTGTGTGTGCAAGCGTGCGTATGTGTTTTGTATGCTTTTAAATTATGACTTCTATGGCCGTCACGTATAGAGGAAAAAGTGGCAACTCCCTCTTTTTCAACATCAACGAATAATTTGGTGGAAGTTTCGTTGAAGCTACTTCTGCCGGTGCTTTTTTTACGTCTTTAGCTGCACTGAATTATTCGGGCGCTCTTGGCACGTACAACTAGCTTTCTTAAGGAAAAAGTAAACGTTTCAGCAATGTTGCCACCTAGTTTTTTTTATTTTATTTCCTGCACTAAAATATGCATATGTGTGTGCGGCGCCACTTTTCAGCGTTTTTGTCGTTCTGCTGCTGCATTTTCTGCGACGTCTTCTCCTTAGCGAAAGTTTCTTGTGGTTTAGAGCAACAAATTTCGCGCGCTGAACCACACACACACATGCACACACACCCATAAACAAGCACTAAATAATAACAAACAACAACAATAGCAATAACAGCACCAACAACAACAACAACACGACACTCTACTTCTTGTGATAGTTTTGACTGATAGACTTGTTCCGCATGCAGACAGCTTTTGTATTAAAACTTTCCTTTCGGTGTTGTGCCAATGGATGTAAGCCATGCTGGTTGTTAGTGTTTGTTGGTGTTATTTGCTGGTTGTTAACTAGGTAAAAACGAATTTATGCCTGCAGTCATTTTTTGCCATTCACAATTTCATTCCAATGCAGCACCCCCGCACCCTCTCCACTCGCACTAAAAATGTACGTGAAACTGCTGTCAGCATTTTGACATTTGAAATATCAAATGTTGTTTTTCCATAACCATGCTCTCTTCACACACACACACACACACACCACACCCCTGGACTCTCGACGTCCAACCCATTGACAATTAAATAAAGGGTGCTGTAAGCTTTCACAGCTTGATTAGGCATGAAAATGTGCTTGACTGACAGCACGGAACATTGATGTGCCTACAATAGGTAGGCAATGCATGCTTCGGCAGACGTATATGAATGTGAATGAATCTTGCAGAGTATATTGTTGTTTTGGAATTTTAATTGGAATTTAATTTGAAATGGAAATTTCACAACACGTTGTCAGCTCTGACCACCTGGCTGACAGAGAGTGAGAGAGAGCGCTGAAGTGAGGGTGTGGCCCTTAGCAGTGATGTTTTCTATGATACTGAGTAGGAACGTCGAGCCAACAATGATGATCTCCATGAGTACTTCAAGGGTTACTGGGCATTCACATGTCTTATTTGCAAGCAATTGAATGAAGCCTATAAAATAACATGTGAGCAACTGTACCAGATACTGACCATCCCCTTACAGACAAACACACTAACCACCCGAGAAACTTTTACTTACATTAGGCAAATTTTTCTTTTAGTTTAATTGCTAATTTACTTTCATCCATCCTCAGCTCCCCCCTCCTCCCGAAAATCTCTTAGATTTAATGAATATTCGTAATCGAACTGACAACAACCCCCTCCTCTTCTATCTTTCCTTGCACCAAATAAAATATTTCCTTATCACTTGTGGAATTATTGATTGTGGCCACAAATAACATTTTGCACATCTTTCTCTGCCGCCCTTGCCGCTCTGGTTCTACTACTTGTGGCTTCCGTTTCCTTTGGCCGTGCATGGGCAAGTGCCTTATGTTACGCACGTACGATTCGCACACGATTCACCGCATTTAATTCATTTTGTCCATCCTCGCCTGCTACGGAATTTATGGCTACGCATTTTGTTTACTAATTTCACTTGTTTGTGTGGGAATGATAGCCTCGGTGGTTGGTGGTGGTGGTGATAGTACTTACCAAACTCTAACCAAATATGCGCCACCACCCACCAATGCCTACTGCTACTTCTCATTCGGGTTTGATTTTTTTTTGCTTTCTTTTGCTTACCTAAGCAATAATAATAAATTATCTCTGCATTCGAGAGGACATTCATCTTCGATAAGATTTTTGCACTTTTTTCCCTCCGATTTCGCATTTTGGATTTCTTCCTTGTTGGTAGCTTGTGGGTTTTCCATTCACCCACTGGTTGGGCGGTTGAGGGTAGTTGAGTTTCGATTGGTATTTTTTTTTCTTTGTGAGAGAAAAGTTGTTGATTGCTTTTCAATGAGTTTTTCTGGCGGCATTTTGCAATAATTTTTTTTCTTCCTTTGGTGATTTTATTTTTGGATATTCTGTTTTTTTTTTTCGGAGGTATGAGCAATTGGTTCTTAGCAATGGCCAACTTCCGTTGATTAAAGTGGATACATTTTCGATAATTTGAGGAAATCGTAATTAAAACTCAAAGGAAATGCGAAGAGCTTCTGTGAGGTGTAAAAGTTGCCAACAAGTTGCTGTAATTAGTGTCAAATTATATGCAAAAGTTATGCAAAAAGCATTTAATTCGTTTCGTTTAATTTTGTTTGCCTTAAATTTGGAATATCTTTACTAAGCGGCACGAGCACAATTGCCAATTGAAAAATAACAAATACAACAACAATTGCATTGCTTTCGGTGTATTTTTGCAATCAGATTATGTCAGCTGCCATTCCACTGAAGCCCCAGCGGCCACTCATGCCAACGAGAGAAAGCAATGAAGAAGTGGGACACTCACACACGGTTAGAAACGAACCACGCAGAAACGGTTATGACATACTTTCAGTACCAACAACAACAACAAAAGCTAATACCCACATCAACAACTTGCAACTGTTTATTGGCAAGTGTTCCGCCTCTAACATCATCACGACCGCCGCCATCATCGCCATAGCCATACCCGCTTTTACTACAAATGTGCGATGGCTTTTTTTACAACGCTCCTGTGTGTGTGTGTGTGTGTGTGTCTCGTTATTGATTGCATGCGCATAATTGTCATCCGACATGACTTTTCTATTGTTCCTGAAAAACCCTATACGAGCGTGTGCGTGTGTGTGTATGTGTAAGTCTACTGCACGCAATGAAGTTACTGCCTGCCTGCTAAACGATTTATCGTCAAGTCATACGAGTGCGTTTCATTTCGTTTTGCTAAAGTTGAAACTATTTACTCTGCTCCGCACTTCTTCTTTCTCTTTGATTTCGCTTCTGTTCTGTTCTGCTCAGTTCAGTTCAGTTCAGTTCGGTTCGGTTCGATTCTTGTTTCAATGATAAATGACGTGCAATTTATTATTGATAGCGCAAAAGTGCACTGATTGTAAATTAAGCGAAGCGGAATAAATGGCATATTGTGAGCAAATTGGTGAAAAATGCGTCAACTTTGAATTGGATGAAGTTTATGAAAGTGTGTAGCAGTAGAACAAGAGCGCTCTGAGTTTTGAACAATGCATTTAGAATTTGTGAATGACAATCGACATGGAAGGATTGAAGGCGTGCAAGGCTCTAAACACAATGAAATATTTAAACATTCTCGAAAGGGTTAATAGATAATTAACCCATAATTTAAAAGAAAAAGAGTTATTTAAAGTAGACCAAGGCAGAGGCTAATTGAGGTGCAGTTGGCTTGGGCTTAATAAATAAAATATTTTAGCTAATTTGTGGCAATTGGTAGATAATTGCCTGCTATGCAGCCCTTAAATCACAATACAAAATGGAATGTACCTATTTTTTCTACTCAGGAGAATCTGGCAACCCTACCACTATCAAAACACTCAAAAAAACATATCTAGAAAAGAAATTCCTCAAATTGAATTCGAATTATGTAAAAAGACACACACAAACACATGTACACTCACACTCAACACACGCAAGTACTTAATTCACAAATTCCCCGGAAAATTAAACAGAATTCAGCATTGAACAAAACAGAATAAAGTGCCGCCAGCGCTATGCAAAAATGGCGCCAATTAACATTTCCATTAGACACCAGGGGCAACAGTTGGCATAATTGTTAATAAATTTTAATTTGAATGGGGGTCGGAGGGTCGACGTAGGCCTAAGTGTTAATGTACGAGGTAGATTTGTGAACAGCAACGAAAACAAACCACCTCTAATACAACAAATATTAACTACGCACTATTGCCACCACTACCGCCATCATCATCATCAGCACCACCACCACCACTAAACTAACAACTACGACAGAGAACAAACCAAACAACAACAGCAACAGCAACACCAACGCCAACATTAAAATTAGTTGTCTATTTGGTTATTGTTGAATTCAACACTAATGAGTCTATGCAATAGCCGAATTGTTGTAGCTGTTGCCATAATTATTGTTGCCAGTTGTTGTTTCACTTGTAGTTCGTATTGTGTTTGCTGTTGTTGTTGTTGTTGTAGTTCAGTGATTTCCAGTAGCTACTAAATAAACGTTCAAAAAGTTTTACTAAAATCTTCCACTGGGATTGTTAGTGGTGTTCCGTTAATCGGGTGTGTTGTAGCGGCAGGAGTGAGGATTGTTCACATAATTACAGGAAATTTGTATTCAGCATGAAAATCACTTCAATGCCGTAGAGGTTAGTGTTCGGGCCTCTCTCTCAGTCACGATCTTCATTTTATGCCGGGAGTAGGGGACTTAAGGGGGCTTGTGGTGAGCATACCGCAAGAGATGAGCCAAGTCTGTCCGTCAAAATCACCTTGAGAATATAATATTTTTGCAGTTGCTCGAATCTCAAAAATATAAGAGCATTTCAATGAATGAGCAATTTTTGGGCAGCTTACAGTTTTAAAAGGTCTTCAGGTGGCATTTTAACTTAAAAGTGACAACTCCGGGGAATTCCCGTTACAATTGCAATTTATTAATCTTGATGTGACGTTGAGTTTTGTGGGAACGGGTCTCTGTGGCTTAAAGGTTTAGAAAATTACGAAAGGATTTCTGTTGAAACAATTATTATTAACTCATAGGTCCCGCAAAATTATAGACTTAGAGACAAATTGTAATCGTGAAAAATATTCATGTGAAGCTTTTGTAGCTAAATGCGAGACAATCCCGGGCAGCTCTCTCGCAGCTACTGCACTTTCATCCAAAGAAATCATTGAATCTTTCTAGTCTGAGATCAACTGATGGGGGTACAGTAAATCTTATGGGCGTAGTTCCAATCGTTCGGACAATATATTAATTTGCAAAAAAATTCTACAAGCGTTCTTCCAATAGCCAACATATTACAGCTTAGGCGGAGTGATACTGTTTATGATAATTTCGGACCTAAACTGTAGGTCGAATACGAATGGCAAGACTCCCAAATTAAAGAAGCTTTTTCAATGACCAGGTACTCTTGCAAGTTGGCCTTTTCTTGGCAAGAGAGTGGCGGTCTACAAAAATAAACTTCATTTCCGCTTGCCTCAGGTAGTGTGTGCTCAAAACATTTATACACGCTCCACAAAGGTTAACGAATCAATTCAAAAAGAATTTTTAATTTCGAAAAAAAGTCCACTCAGACTACATTTTATATGCGGCAGTTGACTTCATATTTCATGCAGTTTGAATGTAACTGCAAGGCGAAAAAAAACTCCCAACACAATGGAAATATTTTGTTCAACTCACTGGCATACATTCTTGATGCTTGACATCAGCCCCAATAACAGCGGTCGTAGCAGAAACATTTTTCAAAAAAAAAAAAAAATAATTGTGCGCCCGGCGGCGGTAAATCCACAATATATGCGCCAAAGTGGAGTGGAAAGTATTTCGTTTGTATGACAAACCCACATATCCTTCAGTAGTTTTTATTTAATTTTTTTCTTTATTTTTCGGTCGAGGGAGAATTGAAGCTTCATAGCCTCTCGTTCAAAAGGACATGCAACCGAGAAATAACTGCAAATTTATTTACCAGACAGAGCCACAACTGCAAAGTTATGACGAAGCGAAATTGAAGGCTGCATTAAAAATGCAAAGAGCCGAAATTTATGAAATGACTGAGTTCAGAGTCCTTCGGCTGCTGCTGTATTTGATTAGCGGTGCCTTTTGAGAGGCAGAAATTAAATTGGATAGGCCACCAAAAGAAAGAAAGAAAGGAAGTAGTGAATAATGCAAGGAGGTAAATCATAGCTCCAACCATTGGAGTGCAAGTAGTTCTGTCAATATTCAGAGAATCAATTACGTATACGCCCCGAGGGTCGCATGAATGAAATAGTATCAAGCAATTCGCCAATGGAAAATTAAATTCTAATTTTTTATGTAAATATTATCAGAATTTTAAAAATAATATATTTGTTCACCAAAAAGTATACTGCACCGACTATGCGTGAATATTTCAAATCGAGCAGCCAATTTTCGTCGGCTATAAATAACGCAATTTAAGCATAGCACAACCCCAACGAAAGGCAGTGAAGAAAAAAATGACTTTACATTCCATGAAATGTCAACACACCGGTTGGCAATTTCGGTCACCGCAAATAGCAACATTCAGGCAACAAAAATTGGGCAAGCTGCCTGTGCAAGAAAAAAAAACGCCACCACTCACATTTTAGCAATGCAAACATCTTCATTTCAATCTGGCAGCCAATGAAGCAGAAATTTGGGGTACTTTCGTCGAACCTAGCACCGAAAAGGACACGAACTTGTATTTGGAATGTGTTTACGTGTGTGTGTGTGAATGTGTGTGTGTCAATGGATTCAATACATGAGTATGCAAGGATTGTGTTGATACTGTTAACGGTAAAGTTGACGCAGTGCAGGCATTGGCAAGATACATAGGTCCAATAAACACAAACACACACACTCACACAAATAAACCAAAAAAAAAAAAAGGTCCATTTACAAGAATTTTGATATGCTGATATGCGGAGGCTAGCTAACAAAATATTTTCTTTTACTTCACACACACACACAAACATACACACACACACCCTGTTGGAGAGCCACCTTTGGCTATTTATCGTTAACATATTTACAAAGCAGCAGGTTGACTTTCGCCAAATATAGGAACAAGTTTGTTTAAAAAAAAGGTACGAAAAAGAGTAGGGAAACAAGGTAAAGCAACAACAAATACCCGAAGCCCCAGTAAAGGTAGTCAAATCAAATTTTGCAAAAATCAGCAAAAAGGGGAAAGTTTTTTTTGGCCTCTTTTTATTTTTCTTCTACTTATATTTGCTTTTAGGTTGTGTGTGGGTATGTCAAGTTTCTTCGCAGAAATCTTTTGCAATTTTTATCGTATTTCACCCAGAAGAACTTTTGATTTTCCACCAAGTAGTCTCCGACTACGCTCCTATTTGCCCATGTATGAGAGCAGCAGTAGAAGGTTTCGGACGCATGATACTTTTTACTATGAACAGTTTGTTTTTCGTTTCGTTTTTTTTTTACTCCATGCCCCATATATGCTTCACTATTTCAAATGGAAAACTTTTTCTTCATGTGCATTTAATGAAATTCGTAAAAAAGTTTAAATTGTGAATGAGGATACCTGAGATCGAGCATATCGAAAGTCAAAGGAGACAGCCAAAGAGAAAATTTCGTTAGTCAGAGGCGAAATTGAAGAATTTTAGGTCACAAATAATTCGAAGGACTTTCAGAAGAGGATTTGAGTGAAGGATTTGACTCGAGAAAATTGGCGAATTTTCGGTGAATAACTAATGAGTGTGAGAAGGGGAGCCTCATTGATGTTATTAGATGAATTAGAGCATATGGATTGAAGGTACTAGGAAATATTTGTTGGATTCCGTTACCACTTAAAGGATTTTATATATCTGTCTGTCTGTTAGTCATTTCGCACAATAACTGTCGTAGTCATTGAGCTATGGACTCCGATTCGTCTTTTTTGCTTATTTTTTTTATTATGTTGGAATTGATGTCGGAAAAGAAATGGAAATGAAACAATCTGAGAAATTTAATGGGAACGGAATGAAAGTGAAACTAGTTGAGGCAATCCTTCAGTATATTTAGAAAAGAACCTAAATTTATCCATTTTCCTAATTTCCAGCGATGGAGAATACCATTTGACACACAGTGTTATCAAAGAAGGTATTGTACTCATATAGGCAGGGAATTTCAGCTTTGGTCGGACCGAAAATTAGTTCTTCTTTCACAAACTTCTAACCATTTTCAACTGAGGTAAGAGTGAATAAAATCTTAGCAAAACGACAAATTCCAAAGGAAAACATAAGCAGCAAATACAAAGTTTTGTATTTTGAGAATCGAGCTGTGAGCTGGCCCTCACTGAAGCTCATGTGTGTGTGTGTGTTTGTGTGTGCTCCAGTCGCACTCACACCCTTTCTCATAGGACAAACCTGTATAAGAAATGGAAAAACTTTTTAAATCTAGCAACTTTTTTGCTTGTAGAATATTTCTCCACACTCCTCACTTGAAGGGAATGTCTCGCATTACGTTTCATTTCCGCCATTTCCCTAAAGATCTCAATTTATTTCAATATATTTTGTCCAAGTGAAACTGAAACTAAACCTGAGACGGCATAGAATCATGAAGGCGACACACATACGCAAAGACGCCGCTGCCAAATGTTTGTGCCCATATTTCACATACGTTCACATTCCCGGCGTATACTGTACCACCTATAAGTAATTGTAAGCGATAGCGTAGAAATTGTTTTGCTCTTATTGTTATTTGATAACTTATTGATATTTTGATTTAGTATGTTTGGTCGTATGTGTGCATTGGTGTCTGTGTGTTGTTGGAAAACTTTGGCAGTGTATTAGCGTGTTCGTTTGTATTGTGGGTGCGGATTATATGGTTTTCATGTGACATTTGCACTTTATGGTGGGAGTTTTGTTTTTCCAGAGCACTTAAAGTGGATTTTTCACTTTCGATTGGTGAATTGCAATTTATTTAATTGATTAATTCCTTTAAAAATTTATCAATAAACTTGATAAAGTTTTTATCAACAAATTGTAATTGGTTATTTTTAAAATAAAATCTTTTCAACGTGAATGGTTCGATTTGGCACAAGCCTCACACCAATAACATAACCCCATCACTGAAGTTCCTTCAATGCCATTGCTTTGCACGTTGTGCACATTTTAACGGCGGAAGTTGGAAATTTGCAATAATTACCATTTGGTCTGCTACGCCCAACTGCACTGCCTCGGGGTAATCATACGTTGGCGACATTTAATTGCCGGCACTTCGGCAGGCTACGTGAAATGTCATCGAGGTCGCTCTATTAGCGTAGTTGCGCGAAATTGTCACTTAAGTTTGTGTGGAGAATTTAAAACGGCTTTTGGATGCCACTCAGAGGCATCAGGGCAATTAACGTAAGCCAATTGGTTGTTCAATACGGGCCAACAAATTACAATGCTTACTCACTTTGCCGCTTGCAAGTTACTTAATTTCGAATGGAAGTCATTCCACAAAATCCTCTAACATACTTACCCATCCCTGAACTTTACTCGCAATGTGGTTCGCTGTTTGCTGTCTGCTTCGGCTTTCTGTCTGCTAAGCTTCTAAGACGATCAAATGCGATATGAAGATATTTGTGCATCTCACTCGAATGTTATTCGCTTAAACCGAACTAAGCTCTCGAATGCACTGAATTGCATTAAAATTGAACTCAGAGCAGGGATTGTCTTCAGGTTCAATAGTGTATGCAAATGAAATGAGCAAAACTTCGAAGCAGTGCAGTTCATTTGTTTCGAGTAGATTGGCCTTCTTCTTCTTTTTCTTGTTGGAAATTGAGCCGATGAAATGCTGCAGCTGAACTTGAAGTGCACAACTGAAAGTTAAACTGAGGCGAAATGATAATTTTCGGAACCAGATTATCAAATCGCGTTGGTAGGGGCATGTTGCAGTCGACATGCTGAGATGAAATCAAAAGTTAAGTGCCACTTAAAAGTGAAATGGGCGCGTGTTTATCGATAATTTTTACGATTTTTTTTTCCAATTTTTGTTTCTTCAGCCGCATGCCCACTAGCTCTGAAGGACAGACAGTAGCTGAGCGTTGTGCAATCAGATGTCGTGTTATTTGTGTGGCAGGGAAATATTTCGGATTCTCGTTGCAATTCCATAGATCCTTGCATGCAATTCCATCTATTATCGTCTTCCTCTTTGTGGCGCCGTTAGATGTTAGCTGTTGATAAATATATGCTGTTGTTGTTGTTGTTGCAAAGTTTCTTCTTCTCCTTCTGGTTGTTGTTGTTGTTGTTGCGTTTGGTGTTGGCTGCCACACCTCCCATTGGTTTATCGTTTAATTAAAATTCCCAGCACGTACGTCCATTTGAGAGTACAACAATTTCCTAGCTTCATATTCATCTCCTACGTCCCTCGTTCCTGTGTCTCTTTTTTTTTTGGTCGTTTGCCTTTCCCACCATTTCTAAGGACACTATGGCCATTGGCTGTGTACTACATTCATCTGGCATCACTTGGCATTAGATTTCTTCCTCACTTCGCACTCCTAAATCCTATTTTTCTATTTCGTTGCCCATAAAACCACTTTACACTTTCAGTTTTTTTTCGCTTTTTTTTTTTGTTTATTATTTTTGTTGCTTTTTCGATCCGTTTTTGGAAATTGCTGCACTCAAGTTTCCCTCTTTCCAATTATTGTATTATTCTATTTTTATTCCGCGTCTCACCTCGAGTCTCGTTTCGCCCAGTAGGAGCCTTTGGCTCTGTCCGGATACCAATCAAGGCTGGCATTCGCCTTTGTTGTTTAGTTATTTAACATGGAACTAGATGGCGTTGCTGCTGGTGATTTTTATCTTTTGCGTTTAATCGCAAGCGAATTGTCCCGTCCAAGCTGGGCCAAGTGCAGATGAAGCGTGATGTTCTGTTACATGCGGAGGGGAGTTCGCCAAGTAACGGTATTGCATTTTTAAGTTTATTGTATTTAACATCGTGTAGTGCATTTGTATTGGCTTGTTGAGCAAATGAACTGCGTCAGTTTGTAATTCTTAAATAGGTTCAAATGAACAGTTGGTTAGAGAGGGGACAGAAGTACCCTCAAGTGACAATGGAAAGTGGAATTTTAAATGCAATTAAAAATTCTTTAAAAAAATTAAATTTTATTTAAATTTTTGCAGCATTTTAAAAAAAGTAAACACGTTAGATAATTTTCATATACCTACTGATTTCTTGCTTTTTTTAAATTATCATTTAATTTTTTAAATTAATAAATTTAATTAATTTTTTAAAATTTTTTTTTTAAATATTTACCATAACAAACCTATTTTTATTAAAACCTCTATCAAAAAAATTTTTTCTTTTTTTAAATCTTAGTTAAAATTATTTTTTTTTTTTTTTTTTTTTAATTTTTTTTTGTAATTTATTTAATTTTTTTTTTTTCTTTATTTCTTTTATTTCTTTTAGTCGAGTTTTGCCTCCTTTCTTTGGCCCACCTTTATTAATGACAGTTATCAACAAAAATATATACGGAGCCGCCCACACTAACTGCTGCTGTCTTAAGCATATGTCAACGGCATACACACTCAATCCTCACAGCATATTTAAAAAATATATCGAAAAACTTTTCACTCATTGATTTATTGCGCTAATATTTCTTTGTTTCATGTGCGGAATAAATTATAAAACTTTTTCGAAAGCTGCGTTGAAAAAAAATGCCAAAAAAAAGTGTAAGCAAAAATATAATAAAAATAATAATAATATTCGCAGCAATAATAACAGGAACAACAACAACAACAACAACAAAGTTACTCATTCGCCCACTTGCGCTTTTAGTGAAGTATGCTAAATAAAAAGGAGAAAAGAGCCAAAGAAGAAAGAAACGAGAAAGAAATGTTTGGCAGAGCAGCGCTTCGAAAACAAATAAATATTCATAAAATTCGGAAAAATGGAAAGGTGTACGTCGGTGTGTTGGTGTATGTGTATCTATGTGCGGTACTTTGCAATTACTTACGCCACTTAAGACAAATTTACATAAATATTAATGTATTCCGCTAAAATACGAGCAGAAGCAACGTAAAAAATACGTACAAAATGCATATAAAGTAGCAAAAGCATGTAAATGAAAATGGTAAAAAATTAAAATAAAATTTGTTTAAAAAAAAAATCGGGGAAGAGCGCAAAAAAAACAGTAATTCCATAATACCACTTGCGGTTTGAGTGTGGTGGGTGGGTGGCTAACTAACTGTTTGTTACTTTTCCAGTATATTTGCGCACGTCCGTATTAATTAAAACGCATTCAGCATATTAAATATATACCGTTAGCAGGTGTTGGCATAAAATCGTCTATAGCAGTGCTTAATGGGGCCATTATGAGTGGTGATGAGATGAGTGGCGTGCAAGTGTAGGACACCTTGATGCTTTTGTTAAAATTTTTTATTTTTTTTGCAACGTCTTCTAAAAAAAAAATTATTTTTTTAAGTGTAGTTTTTTTTTTGTAAAATTGAAAATGTTTTTTTTTATATTTTTCATATCAATTTTGTGTTGTGTTGGAGTTCAAAGAAATGGTTGGTTTAACAATGTTAAAAATTTTTACAAATTAAAGAAATTATTTGTTTGGGTAAAAACAATAAAAACAGGAATTTTTTTTAATTAAATTTGAAAGAAAAAATTACATTACAAAAAAAAATTAAATAAAATTTTTAAAATAATACTTAAGTTTTCATTAGGAACCAAACAAATTACAGTTTCAATGCCACCTTTTTCTTGTTTGTATGATATAGTAGCACAGCCAACCACCATAACAGGTGGGCATTGTTGCTGCTTTGGTGGTGTCTTTGCTGCTTTACGTATTGCAGCGTAGACCCCACCACTGCATGCATTTCATATCTGATATCGCAACCATTATCCACAACTTGAAGCCCTGGTAAAATTGTCCACAACTCCGAAGCCCTGATAACATTTCCCACAACTCCGAAGCCCTGGTATAATTTCCCACAACTTCGAAGCCCTGGTTCACTGAAAAAATTGCGGCTGTGATATTAGGAAAAAGTTCCCTATTTTTATTTGAAAAATCCCTGTAATAATTCAATATGTAAAAATTCACCCTTGAAACGGTTAACTCCGAAATTTCCCTTTTGGCTCTGGCAAAGGAAAATAAAGGGAAACTCGAATTTTATAGAAAAAAAAAACCCTGTATTAAAATGGAATTCAATGAGGAGCAGAGAAATACTAAAATTAGTTTCTCGCGATATTCACAATGAAAGGGAAGTCGATGGGGTTTCCTTAAAGCACAGTCATGCTATGTCCCTTTTCATGAAAATCTAGTTTTAGGCATTAATGTTATTTTTCCTGAGTTCTAAAAGCCGAATGGGATCCGAAGGATTCCAGAATAGATGGACCACTCTGGAACCATGAAAAACCGGAAAAGGACCAGAATAAGATGGGAAAATAATCATAACTTTTAGTATTAGAAGGCGTGACAGGGAAGGGGGAGACTTTGAACCTATGATACCTCCATCAGCTACTCCCTGGTTCTTTGTATTAACGAAATTAACCGTCAAGCCGACTTTTATGTTTGGGACATAGGCGCGACAGTTCCGCCTATTTGTGATTGTAAATCCTTCTAGAACCTAATAAAGATTGTTTCTATTAATCCCGTGTACCATGTGCTCTTCTGCTGTTAAGTAAATGGGGTTTAGAGCTAGTTAACAAATGTAATTTTTTTAAATATTTCAAAAAGATAAAAAATTTACATATTTATTTGGTATAACTGCATAAATAACCCCTCAACTTATAAAAATTCCCCCAAATAAGCCAAAAAGTATTTATCAGTCGTGTGCATCAACAGAGAACAAGATTGCCTTTGTTTAAGCCGACATTTGGTTAAGTGGGGAAAAACCCATTGACAAACCCTTAAATTGACAGCCGAAAGCCAAAAACTGTCAGCGCCAGGGTTACCCTCTGCCCACTACAAATAAAAGTAGAACAGTCATAAATAAACTGAGGGAGGATTTTTAATTGCATGTTAACACCTTTTTAAGTCAAATCCACCCGCAAAACTATTTCAGAAGGGCAGAAGGAGGGTGCTCAGAAGGGTGTTCAAACTGACCTTTAAACAAAATCGTTTGACAACAATTTTGACATTGACATATACGATGACAATGCGATGGCATAAGTCAGTGTCAAAAACGGGCTTTTAATTGCGTGCCAGAAGAGAGTTTGTTTTTGGGTTTTACTTTTTTTTCTCTTTAAATATTCAGAAGTAATTAAAATGCAAATGATGTTGTGAAAAATATGATAGCTGTCAAGAAATGAGAATGACACGTGACATGTGTCAAACACGTGACTTATTGGTGTGCGGACAATTGGAGTAGTACAAGAAGGGTGATGAGGAGTACCTATTTTAAAGTACTTAATATGTTAATTTCAATGTGGATTTTTAAATGAACAAAATTAAGTCTAAGAAATTCATATATCCTTTACCGTTATTAATTAATTTCCATTCATTTAGATGCGATCAATCTTTGTCCAAGTTCGAACATTTTCAAGAGGCTATAGAATTACATGTTATGTTGTCCATGACCGCTTCTAATTAAACTCATCACTCCCCTTTTTGACGCCCACCACAGACGCACATCAAAATATGCGTTTTCTCTCCCCACCCTCTTCTCACGAAATTGACATATCGCATTGCATAATATCCGCCCCCTAATGGCAGGCGACATTAAATACGCTTCCCTTATTTTTGAAAATTTACCCGCCAAAACGAAAAGCGATGCGACTTCAAGCAAAAAAAAAACCAGGAAAGTTACTCAATTGGAAAATTACGAACGGCGCTAAAAAAAAGGTGGCACATGTACGTATTAAAGCAGAATAAGTAGTTTTGCATTGCAGAAACACAGCGCAACACAAAGTTGGCAGCAGTGATACTGGAAGCTGGCCGTCGAGATTGCCAATTACATGCAAATTCCAAATCCGGCAGGTAATTTTTGTGTCTACTTAAATGTTCTGGCAGCGAAGTGGTGGTTGGTGAAAAGGAGTAGAAACATTTGGAATTTACATATTTGGGCAAAATTACACGAAAAGGGTCAGTTATCAGTAGTGTATTAAAATTGGCTGGCGAAGGTGTCTGTAAATGGGGATTATCTTGGGCTGAAGCGTGAATGATGGCAAATAGTACTGAACTCTAGTTTGGTGCCAAAAAAAAGTAGTTATTTTAAGGACATAAAACGTGCGATGTGCCTTTCGATAAGTTAAGTTTTTTGTATAAAATTTTATGTAATCCGCTGTTGAAGGATTACTAAATTTTTAAATTGTATAAATTGATTTTTCATAAAACCTTCTCACCCTGAATTAAAAACTTCGCCTCGATTACCCCCCCAGGACCTTGGCATTCACCACGATTGAGTAAGCACAAAAAAAAAACCGCTCCAGTAAAGCCAAACACAAAATGCACTTCAGACTGTCAAGTGGGTTTTTCATTATTGAAATTCAACAGCGTTGCAAGGAAGAGGAAAAAACCGATGTTGTGGTATGTGTGTCCTACGTACAATAATACACATTTTCGCTATCGGAAGCGGCACATTAAACGGCACATCAGGCATTCAGGAGTGTGTATGGCGCAAAAAGAGGGCGCCACAAGGACCTTTCACGATTTTTTTCCTGTCTTGCTGAAGAAACGACTAAATAAATTAATAATGCTACAATGCGTACAAAAGCGGTGGATGTCAGTGGTGAAAGAAACATGAGAAGACTAGAGAAAGGGTGTACAGCTTTAAAGTTAATAACCTGAAAGGTTGGCCTTAAATTGAAAATGTCAATTCCATTCACTAAAGCGTTGAACAAGCCCAAAAGTAAACAAATAATTGCATCCGAAAATTATCATTTCGTTTGTATACACAAAATGATCAACCAGACCGCAGTCATGCCAGGTCTCTATTAAATACTCGTCCTTTTTCGGTAGTCTGCCAGTGACCACAAAAATTCATTTTCATTTGCAAATTAAGTAATTTCATTGCACTTCAGACCTTGCACCGAATTGTCCAAACAATTCACTGATTTTCCATGGCCACTTCAACCAACGCAAACAGCCTCCTGCCTCCAGCCCGGCCCCGCTTCACTTTGAATGTTAACCGCATTTTTACGAAACCACAATTTATGCATTTGCACTCGTTTTTACGGTATTTAATGCTCCTGCTCCCCTCTGATAGAAATTTGTACAGACTTGTACAACATTGGCAACACTGTCCTGACGCTTTTGTATGTCGGTGTGTATGGGAATCTGTGTTGATTTTAATCGCTTTGCCAGTGTTGCTGATGTAAATCGATGGTATCCATTTTTATATTGTTTTACGACTTTGTGTGTTGTTTGTGTACATTTTTTTGCGGTTGCATATTTTGAAGGGCATTTTAATTGATTTACGTTCTGATAACATTCGGGGACTTAGGGCAGGGATTTATTACTTTTTACTTAATTCCATGGTGTTTATTGGAGGGGTTTTCCCACTTTGTAATGAAAATAAATGAAGAAAAGTTATCAAAAGTTCAATTCGTTTTTGTGAGACTCTTCGGAATAAAGTGCAAGGAAATGAAACTTTCAATCTGCTTTCTTTTTCCTTTTAAATTTTCTAATACTTATAAAAAAAATTGTCTACCATAATTCCATTCAACATGCTCCCCTACAAATGTCAATAACATTCAATTCATTCCGATACTCATTGCTTTCTCTATAAACAACATCAGCTGTTCGAGGAACGCGCAAATTGTACGAATACAGCGAATATAAATAAAACATAATGTGCAAAATATGCAAACAAGGAGGAAGAATGTTTTTTTTTCTGTTTTATTTTTGCACAACGCCTTGCACGCATTTTCTACCCTCGGCAGGGAGTAGTGGGCAGGTAGACGTGCACTGCATACCAATACTTTCGAGTGTGATCCAAAACAGCAGTAAAGGATAAATACGCTCTTATCTTGATGTCCTTTGCATGAAGTTCTACTTTGCATTGAGGGTGAAGGGGAATCAATTGAAACACTGGTGTGCCTAAATACCCTCATTGTTGGTTTATAATTTTGAGGGGGATGCGGAGAAGCCGTTTTTCTCTTTATCCTGAGTGTGGGGCACCTTTTTGTTCATTGAAGTGCCAATACTTTGATCGGATTTTGCATGATTTACATTTTTTGTCTATACATTCACATTGAATGCGTGTGAGTGACGCGTATAATGTTGTCACTTTGAGGCACTTTTCTCAATATATTTTTCCTGTTTTTACCAGACCAGCAGACGACATTTTTGAAGAATTATTTCTGTATGGTATCCGTCCCCTTACCGAACACGAATCAAAATCTGTAAGAATTTTAATTAAAATTATAATTTTAATTTATTCTAAAATTGTATGGATTTCCCATTTATTTCATAGGTGGCATCTCTTGAGTCTTGAGATGATTGAAAACAAACAAATATGGCATTGCCTCAGACCGGTGAAAGTAAGCGAATCTCATTAATATCAAAAATGTGGGGTTAAATCTCCCAACTCCCGACACCGAAACCGAAACCGAAGCGAAAGCAAACAGAAACGACAACAATAAAACGGAAATGGCAAAAAATTGTGCACTCTCAATCGGAAGTTGAACGCTCTTCCTTTCATGTACGGCAATTTGCTGCTTTCTCTCTTTTCTTTTGTACGGTGAAAGTTGACTTCCGCTTTGGTCTGCTCTCACCCGCAAGAAAGAGCACAAGCTGGAGTTGTTTCAGTTCCGTTTCGGTGTTCACAGCGACAGGTTGTGGTTCGGTTGAAGGTGAAGGGAAGTGCGCGGTTGGAGCTGAACGCTCAACTAAAAACGCAAACCGCTATTGTTTAGATCAATTTGCTACAAAATTAAACAAATTATCAGTGAAAGTGTTCTTAAGTGAGTTGAGGGGAATGTGTAAAAAATGTAGTAGTGAAAGAGAAAAATTGAAAAAAAAATTAAACCAACCGGCAATTACAAAATGGCCTTCAACGCTAACAAGTTTCTCGCCCACGCTTCGTAAATTGTGCAATAAAACATTTAATTTGTATTAAAGTGGAAAGTGTGAAACGTTCATTTACAAGATTCAATCACGCAAAACACGCCAACGCAAAAAATGGTATAAAATCAAGTAATCGTCCATGTTAAACCCTTGTGCAAAAATTTCACCCGCCCCCCAACGTCGCACCAAAAATCGTAAAATGTTCGTGCGTTAACTCCCTCTGAAATTAACGGGTTTTTAATAGCCTGCTAAAAATTATCCCCCTTTTTGTGCAAATTTTAATTGAATCATGTGCAATATCCGCAGTTTTGCAACGATGTCGAGCCACATGTGATTTATATCAGTGTAACGGTAGTCGGTGTTAGCCGAGTTGCTGGGAATTGTTAACTGCAAATGGTAGCAAAGGATTCGCCATTCGAAGTGGTGGTAGCTAGCAAAGCTACTGTTTGCTAAATATTAACTCATGATTGGATTTATTGGAAATCATTCGAATTGAATATGGATTTTAGAGGGATTATTGTGGATATTCGAAATGAAAAAGGTAAATTATGAACAATTTATTATGTAGAAATGTTTAGTTTTGGTTAGAAGATCAAACGACGCGTGTGGGGTAGTGTGATCCGGAAGTCCAGTGGTATGATTTGATCATCTCCAGTCAATATACTCAATGATATCATCAAGCATTGGACCACAATTTTAACAATTTTTCACTCTTACCAACAGAACAAACAATTTAAATTTTCCGCACACATGTTACCACTTTCACACATTCCAAATCATATACTCACACACCTACACCCACACCTGTACGCATTTCATTCATAATTCCACTGCACAACAGCCATGTGACGAAAATTTTTATGTGCAATTACACCTCAACGCTCAAACATCCTGCGAAAGGAAAACAAATTTTACACTTTCATTTATGAAAACAACCAGAATAATTTACACTCGCACACCCACACAAGAGCAAAAAAGAAAATTGAATTCTGCTGCCGAGCATCACGTGAGAGACATACCAGACCGAGCACCTCAACCACCCACACCAAGGCTAGTGAAGCAAGAAAGTCTATAAAAATATTTACGAGTAAATATTACAACTACCAGGGGAGTACGGAGTACCACCAAAGGTTAAGGAGGAGACTGCTTAAGCAGGCAAGGCACGTTATGCAAGTTTCAAGTTTTTCTGAAAAAAAAAATAACAGAACGGCAGATAATAAAGGTGAAACGAAATGGAAATGAAACAAAATAAAACATATGCCTGCTCCACCGAAATTGGAGATAGTAAACATCCTTGAATCATGAAAACTTTCGTGCTCGGGAGCGAGAGATGAATCATTTTCAGTTTTATTTATGACTTTCTTGTGTGCTGTCACATGGAATATTTTTTATGAATCATGCGAGAATGAAATTGTAATTTGATATTTGTTGTTGCTTTTGTTGGCCTTTATGCGGTGCTTGGTGTGGTTCAGGGGGCTTTGTGTGGGACGAATGGATTTTAAGAGCTTTTCCATGGTATATGTTGTAGATGCACTTGAAATAATAATGAAATAATAATGTCTTCGTCGTTTTATCATGTTCATGTATTGTTAACGAAATTCCTTGTCTTGGTGTGAGCTGGTAATAAATAAATGCCAACATAAAAGGTTTCCTGTTGTTGAAATCCATACGGAACAAGTGGCAAATGAAACAAAGTGTCAGATGAGATATGTTCGGCTTGAAAGGAGTGTAGTGTTAAGGGTGGTTGCTCGGTTGACTGGTGGGTGGCAAATTGAATTAAATATAATTTCAAAGTGCATTGAGTTAAGTTCGAATTGTATGAAGCATGTATTGTTCTTACTACTGAAGGGGTAGGTGTGAAAAGAAAAGATATTTTATAAATTGGAATGCCATTCTTTGAATTGGAAGTGATAAAGAAAATTTATTTAAGGAAAATCATTTTTATTCTAAGGATTATTGGTCTACAAACCTTTTGTTTGGTCTTCCCCACAGTTCAAAGTGTATCCTCTTTTTTTCATACAATATTTGTTCAACTTTAAAGTTATTCGCGTCCCATCTGTCTGCGATATGAAAACTTCACATCATTTTCCAAGGATTAGCATAAAAATGCTTCCAGAAGATTAAACCGAGCAGCAAGTTGGACAATTTTCACAATCAGCCATTCACACTTTTCGTTTACTTTGTTTCACGCCATAATCTAATACTTGTAGAACAGCACAACTTTTACACATTGCTTGGATAAGAAACAACAACAACAAGAAAAATAAAAAGATAGAAAAACATGACCAAACAAATTTTAACTATATTCACTACAGTATGATAAGATGGTAATCATAACAATGATGAAGTTGATGTTGTAGAACAAGATGATGACACCGACTCGCCTCGCACCACCTCCTTGCAGAGAAGAGGCGTTGGCGAAACAAACACAATTATTGGGGGGACGGCTGAGCATAAACGTGAAGTGTCTTAAAGTTATTTGGAGCAGAACAGGCAAAACCCTCTGTCCTCAACAGGGTTGGTTGGTTTACACTCTCACAAATAATGTTAATGATTGACAAATAAAGACCAACGCAAATACTAGAGCACCACGAAGTGGATAACTTCTTCAGGGATGGTTTGGTTTGGGGGGGGGAGGTGAAAAACCTCACAACTTACACACAATCTCGAGAGGAATTACATTTTTGTTCTTGCTGCTGAGACAAGGGTGGTTTCTCACCACACCAAACTCAAGTAAATGTGTTTTAATTTTCTGATTAAAGATTAAGTTGCTTTTGAGCTTGTAGTGAAAGGTAAAATAATTTAAAGTTAAGTTGTTTCGAAAACTTTCGTCCTAAACAAGAAATAACGTTTGCTTGTGATTACAAAGGAATTTTGAATCAAGAGATTACTTAAAAACGATTTGAGTCTAGACCAGAATTGGTTATTCGATAGGGAAAGTTCCTTAAGTGGCCGTTTGTCAGTGGTGGAGTGTGGTGTGGTAAGACTTTAAGAGGATTATTTTAATTGTCGAAAATGAGTTGATAATTTTTGGTGTTTTACCCCAATTTTAAGCAGTTTTTATTTGCTTACATTTGAGGGCATTCATTTTCATTTTCATATCCTTTTTATGATTTCGTTATTAGTCATCATCATCATTTGATGTGTCGTTCCTCTCATATGACCTCTGACCATTATCATCATTATTGTCACTCTTTGATGTCAGTATTTCAATTTTCTCACTCTCACACACACACAAATACTAACATGGGCCCACTCACACCCAAACAATTTATCTTCAGCACTTAACACGCCTTCAAGATTGCAATGGTCTCTGGGAAACTCTTCAGTCCTTATTTTTCCTATCTTTTCTTGGCCTAATGATAAGCATGATGATAAGGCCGCCTCTCAGCAGTTCCTTTGGGCCCACATTAATGACAAGCATTTGTAGTCAAGACCAAATGTCAACCGCATACACATATGACATTTCTTGTATCCACTATTGTTGTTGTTGTTGTTTATTTCCCTACATGTATGTTTCCTTACCATTTCATTCCAGTGTCCCAGTGTTCCTTTGTTGTTTATGGGTTTCCATTGCCTATTTTTTTCATTTCTTAGGTTTTCCCTGTGTCACTGCAGATGCTGATGGTCCCTTATTATTTACTAACTTGTGGTTTCTTGTCTCTCTTGTTGTTTTGCTGTATCCTATTTTAATGAGTCTCCTTTTTAGCTTTAGCCAACTTCCAACTCTGCCACACTTATGACACTCAGGAGTGTTGCTGGATCCTTCTGTTTTCTTCGTTTTTAGTTTTTATTACTTTGACTACATTTTTTGTATAAATTACCACGCCACAGAGCAACTTGACTTGTAGTAAAATTTTCCACTTCGTTGGTTCGCACAGTTTATGTATGCATGTGTTAGTGACCTTTATCTGAGTGTGTGTGTGTGTATGGCGTAGGTATTTTGTTGCACTCATATTGTGGTTAGTGAAGTTGTATGCTGTGTGCCTGTGTGTCGGGAAAAATGTGATGAAGTGTTTGTGTAAATGAATTTATTAGTCTGTAGAGTAACATTTTCCGACCATGAGATACGGTGAGAGTTTGTATTATTTATTAGCTTTAAAATTTGTTGAACAGATTTCAGAAATTCATTCAAGTGGAATGTGAAATATTTTGTAGTTTATCAAACCAATTAAAGGCAATCACTTAGGACGCAGACTTTTATAATGTAGATCACCGAGAGTCAAATGAAATAGCATCCACCTTTCTCAACTACTAACTTTCTCTCAGATGCATCAAACAGTGTTTAGTCTACAAAAAAAAAAGTTTTTTTCATATATGTTTTTTGTTTAATATTTATCTTTCCTTAGGCACTCATCACATCCTATAATAACAAATCCTCCCTACTTAAAATCATTTACAAACAATATGCCTGAAGGCATTTTCGTCTAGGAACTTATGGCAACATCAACATCGTAGCATCGTAGCAAATGTAATTGCTCCTCCAGGATATTATACATTAAAAGCATTTGCAATAATTCAAAATCTCAGCACACACACACAACCCTACCGAAGCTCAGCTCAGCTCCGCTCAGCCAAGTCAACATAATTTCATTATACGACAATTTAATTTATATTCACTGTTTTTACTACTTACCAAGTATAAGCTAAATTCACATTTTATTGCTTTCATTATGGCACCACTGTGATTCCGAATTAACATGTCCCTTTTTCCTCAATAGCCTGTGGGTAGTGCGATGTTGGGGGGAGGCAGGGTGGTGGGGTCATGTAACAAGCAGCTAATAAATTCTCCAACAAAACACATAAAATGTGTGTGTGTGTGTGTGTATATGTACACACAAAAAAAAAAGTAGGTAAATCTAACCAAAAAAGACGGTTAAAAATGCAGCAACCAAAAAACGTGGTAAATGGAACCAACTCAAAGTTGTTCGGGTACAATGAAAAATTGTTAGCGTACAATGAAAAATTGTTAGCGTACAATGAAAAATTGTTAGCGTACAATGAAAAATTGTTAGCGTACAATGAAAAATTGTTAGCGTACAATGAAAAATTGTTCGCGTACAATGAAAAATTGTTCGCGTACAATGACAAATTGTTCGCATATGAGCAATGAATGCATTCATCAGTAGTGTTTTGGTTGCAATCTTGTCGAAACTTGACGCTTTTTTATTTATTTGTTTGCAACCAAAACACGACTATTAATGTCGCATGTATTGTCTGAAAATATAAAATTTTAAAAATAAAAATCTGTAAAAAAGAAAAATAGAAAAAAAGAAAAATAGAAAGAAAATTTAATATTACAAAATTGAAATCTAAAATGCTAAAAATGAAAAAAGAGATAAACGAAAATCTGTAAAAACAAAAGAATAAATAAATGTAAAAATATATAATAAAAACCATTCTCAATATAATATTACATTTACTTACCCTTTTATGCACTTCACCCTTTGACCATACTGAACGCACTGATCGTATACTCGAATGACAAAACAAAAATCGTTGCTGTTGTAGTATGACAGACACGAAAGCACGCCACTGAGCATGTATGAGCATGTGCTCATACATCGCAAGCAACCAAACTCAGCTGAGTTGCGAACCGCAATTGGGTCTTTACAATTTTTTTGGTTGGCGAACAAACAAAAATTTTTAAGGAACAACTAGATTTGTTTGCTTTACAAATTTTTTGGTTAAAATTTGAGTTTTACAATTTTTTTCGATTAGCTAACCTGTTTTTGTAGTTAAAAATCATTTAACAATTTTTCGACGATTAGATTAACCACAAAAATTGTAGTTGTTGTTTGTGTTTTCCATATAAAATAAAAAATTGTTTTTTTACAACGTTTTTCGGTTAGATTAACCAATCTTTTTTTTTTCTGTGTATACGGTGAAATTTTGCGGTTCATTAACAGTAAAGCACAATGGCTAGGTTGGTAGGTGGTGGTTGCATCTGAGCTGAGCAGAAATGTAAGTTTACTTAATTAGTGAACTGAGTTGTGAGTGTGTGGCTGTGTTGTATTTTTGAGGTTAGCTTCTCGACACAAGGCCTAATGAAATTATTATTTTTCCCAACTAATTGCAAATTGAGGAGGCTGTGAATATACACAAATTTTTGTTTAATTTTACTATACATACACAATTGTCACGTCTTCTTCGTCACCAGCCCACTTATGTGATGTATTCTTCTGTATCATATTTATTTGTTTAATGAACTATAAGGTTTTATCATGGATTTTGCTAAGCAACCACCACCACCATCATCCAATTACTATAACACCACCAACAATAACATATCAGCATGACAGCAGGATAATCACAATGAAGGACCCCGAACAGCGGACACTATTCACTCGCCACACTATACATTGAAGTAACTCATAGTTCAGCTTCAGCTGGTCAGATTCTTCTAATTTATTTCATCCGTTCCTTGCTTTTGCTTTCTTTTCTTAGTTTTTTTCCTGGCAATTTATTCCCCTTTCATGCTGTGTGTATCCTTAACACATCCTGTCGATATCACTTTCTCTTTATTTGTGCACACAAACACCCTCACTTTCTTGGCATTTCCATTTCTATTTGTATTTGTATTTGTCTTTCGCCCTCTTCTTGCATTTCTCTTTCTGCAATTTGCACTTTCTACATTATCAAGGAGTGATTTTTCTCAATACCGCCTAGGCGTATCCTTTACTTCAGCACACACTACATCACATCCCTCTGGCCAAATCGTTGCCCAAGTGTTGCAAATTCGCAATTGCAGCACCGCATACCTCGTCGTCGTTAAATAAATTATCGCCTCACACATAGTAACAAATGTCCGGTCTCGGTCTTTCCTAGTCCTTTCGGTTCAGTTTTCTATTAATCGATTGATGTGTGGGCATTCAGTCTCCCCCAAGTCGAGTCGAGTTCATGTGACCACTCTTTAATGAAATGCAACTGTGATGTATGGCGTTGGATGCAAACCAATTGCACTGTGGGGCAAACTAATAAATTTTTTTAATAAAAAAAAAAAGGAATTTTCCTATTAAAATAAAGCAAAATTTTTAAAAGCATTAGATAAATTTATTTTTGAATTTGTCTTCATATCGAGAAGTTTTTGAAACATTATTCTTTTCGTAAGGGGCGTCGATATATGAGCCTTCCAGTTGTCAAACCGACTTACTTCAATTTTCTAAATTCTCATATTGGTCATACTGACCTCTGTAGCCTCCTCGGTTAAAAGCTTGTCACTATGCAAGAAAAGCCCTGTTAGTGGTCTTTATCCTTATTATTATGGAAAGTGAATGGGGATATAAACTTTTCTATGCTTTTCAGCTAGTATAAAAAATTCATAAAAGTGTAGTTAATCGATTTGACAACTGAATGGCTCATATTTGTGTTATCAATACCACTGTGCATCACACCCACCACGAAATAAAAATATAAAATGTTCACACTCGTTTCCAGTTCAAAACGTACCTACATACTTGGGTAACAAATTTGCAGCGGCCATACTGCCTTCTCGCCCCTCACTGCTCAATCAAGAATTCCTCATATTAAAATTGCAATTCTGGTCAAACACGCGCCAAAATCGTGTTGCATGTGTGTGTTTGTATGGTTAAAGTGTGCGCCGCACCATCAATTCACCAGGGAGAGCACATACGAGTAGCAGCCCCAAGGCAAAGATGGGTGGAACACATTTTTTTAAATGCAATCATTGTACGAGATGATACACACCAAAAGCTCCACCGAACAAATAACAAGTGCAAAATATTCATGGAGTATCACATGGGGTTGTTTGGCATGCATAAGGAATTGTCTTTTATTTTTACCACGTGTCAGTTTCAATTGGTATTGGAAATCAACGTCAATGTCAGAAGATTACCCTTCCAAGTGGTTACGAATGCTCCACCACAATCGTGCATTTTACCTCTCGCCGTACAACCAACATGTCATTGTTGCAGAATGTTGTGGAATGACAATCAGCTGATTTCTTTTTTCAGTCTGCTGTATTTTGTCAAGCTGTCAAAAAGTTGAAAATCCACCATAAATCAGCAGCGATAAAGTGACTTGATTTATTGTTTTCAGTAACTACCTACTACCTACTACCAACTGGCAAATTGTCTGTCAAGGCAGCTGGTTTCTGGGTGTCTTTAATTTCATTGTTTGACTTTAATTTCCAGTTTTTTCTTGTGTACCGCTTAAGACATGTCACGTGTCAATAATGACATTTCCCCAATTGCAATTTCTAATCACTTTACCACAAAACAAATTGTTTTGCCCACTCTCCAGCCGCTTCACCACTAATTTGGTTGTTGGTTTAAATGAAAATTGTGGTCATGCCCTGTTTTGTCCTATTTAATGATAATTTGTACTTTACGACTAACAGAGTAGGTGGCGGTAAGTAGTGGCTGATGCCGGCATGGTGGCTCTTTTTAATAAAACTGTTATGCGTTTGACATAATTTTTTAGAGGCGACAAGTCTTGCTGTTATTAGTGTAGTGTCGGGCTCATTTGTGTCTGATCGAAAACGCTGGAGCCGAACAGGAACGTGAGAAAATGTCTCAAGCTGTTGCTGCAATTTCTATTGATTTTCTTTGTGTGTGTGTGTGGGTGTGTGTGTTGGTAGTACAAGTTTGTCCATATGGCAAATGAAATTGAAAGTTTTGTACTCCCACAAAACGTCTTTGCAAATATTATAGTGCTTTCAGCTCAGCTGAAAACATTTCTAAAAATTCCCTCTGAAGTCCGACAAAAAAGCGTTAAACACCCTCTGATTATAATCACAACATTATCTGATGTCAGTAGCTAAATCATTCGCACGACCAAAAATTTAGGTCAAAAGTTACAAAACCACAAATGGCACAAAGAAAATTTTTGCCTTAAAAGCAAAAAGCCTACTTACTTATCTCAAGCGTAAATTAGCTCATTTTCCGGTTCAACAAACTCACATGGACAAGCCCGGGGGTTTTTTTTCTTACGTCGAAGAGTGTTTGTGTTTCTGGGAGTGTGGAGAATGAAGACGGTAAGGACATGACTTGACTTACCGATAAACAGGTCGTAGACACTGAAAGCAGCTGTTACGTTTGCAAATAAGATAAGAAAAGAATAGAACGAACGAAAGACAAAACAACGCAAGAAAGTGTAGCATATTTCTGAGAGCATTAGCGTGAATATTTATTACGTTACTCTGCATTTAAAATGGCTTGTGTTGCGAGAGAAACACGAAATACTCAATTTGAATTCGGAAAGCAACACATGTGACCAAAAACGACTAAATAGTAGAAAGGGAAAGTTAACTTTAACCGAAGAATCACGAACGTTTAGTTTCTGAATAGTTTATTTACTTTTCTTAAACGCTTAAACGTTTATTTGTGTTGGATATTTAAGCCATCTCCCTTTTTTTGTTCTGGTAAACAGTATGCCCATCAAGTCACGTCCAATATTAAAGTCCGTCCTGAAAATACACACACACTCACACACAAAACCGATGACTGATTGCCTTAAATTGTTTTTCGCCATTTTGTTGGCCATTTGGACGCACAACTGACGTGAATACCAACGAACTGGTTACGGGCGTTGTACTTTTTTTTTTTGGCACAAGCAAAATCGAGGGGGATTTTGTGGAGATTAGCGTATGATTTGAAATTAGTTTTCGCAATTTTTGTTTTGGCCTTTATGTGTTTCTTTGGTTTATTTTTTGGTATTCTTTTCTATCTCTGTTATTTTCTGGCATTGGAGCAGAATAGATTTGGGGGGAGATAAAGTTCGGTGAAAAAACTTTGGTGAACTGATGACTCTAATAGGACTCTAATAGTAGGAATGCGAAAAGGGCGGCAAAGGGTCTGGAGAAAGTGAAGTGAAACGGAAATTATTTCTAAATCGTTCAATTGGAATTTTTTCCAACTTTTATTACGAACAATCTATGATATTCTTAGTATTTGAAATGAGAATTATCAACTCAATACAATCCTGATATTAGAAACATTTGAAGTCCTTAATTTTGCCTGCAATATATTAAATATTTATTCAAAACAATTTTAAATATTTTTTTTTCAAAATTTTTAATTTCCATTTTGCAGTCAGACTTGAATTTTTTCTGCAAATAATCACATCCCCAAAGAAACAAAAAAAGGAATACAAAAAACGAAAATATCAAAAGCAAACTTAAAACTCGTGACAATGAACCCTTGGGGTCGTTAAAAGCAATAAATTTAGTCCAAGCACGTACCTTGAGCTTAACAAAATTTTTGCGCGCGCCCCACCCATGACGAATACCACCACCCAAGTGGCACGAAACAACCACGTGCATCGACATTAGCAGTAGCAACATCAAATTGCCAACACTAGAGAAAATTCCCAAGCAGAGGAAACGAAATGAAACGAGACTCAACGCAACCCGCCGTACTGACAAGAAGAACTTTTCCGAAAATTTACAAAATATTGTAACAGACGCACATCAAAAAGTACCCGAAAAAAAAGAGGGAAAAACGAAAGTAAAAATTGCTACTTTGTGAGGCATACAGAGAGGGCTGATCAGCATCTTAAAGAAGTTCACATTAAAGCGGCAACATTGTTAGGTAAACATTGCCGCTATGATACTGGAGACTCCTAATGTTATGCTTTAAATTGCCAATAAAACGGCAACGGAAGGAAATGAAAGTTTAGATGGCGGCAGCAGTTGCTGCTTATGCCTTTTTGAAAAATTTCTTGTGTGTGGAAGTATGAGCGGCTATGGAGATGGGGGTCTAATGTTTACATGTAAACAAAACTGTTTTTTTTGTTATTTTTTTATTTTCGTTGTTTGCGAAAGCCCAAAAAATATCCTTGTTAATGCGTCTGCTTGGTTGGAAAAGAGAAAGTTGCGCTGTGGCATCTTGAAGTAAATTGAAATGATCAAAAGGAAGTTAAAGGGCATTGTGGGAAAATGTTCTCTACACAATTGACAGGAAGTTAAAGGAATTTTTCGAGGATACCAAGTAGGTGCCTAGGTGTATACAATTTTAAGAAAGTTTTCGTTGACTGAGGCAGGTTGTAATTTATTTTAATTTTATTGAACCACAATTCTACAACATCGATTTCAGTCCCTCTTATCTCATTGTTCATTAGTTCTAGTTCCTATAATGGTTCTTCCTTCTGTCCTGACACTTGAATCTATTTTATTATATTAAATTAAAGAACTGCTATAAATCTTTTGCGACCAGCATTAAATTGAAATGTAATTTACTTTCTACGAAGGAGAAAAATCATAAAAAAAATACTCCAAAAGAAACGGGAAGAAACTCCAAGAAACTCCAAGAAAGTTGTCGCCGCAAATATCACGGATATATTCTATCCTCATGTTGACAGCTATCTTAGGGGAATTACGCATCAAAAGCAATAATTCATGTCTTGCTTTTATTTTGCTTCATCCTTCATCCTTCATCCATGTCTGGTACACAATTGCGTGGCAATATTATTTGCCAAGGATGTGATTAGTAATCCCATGGATAAAAGTATATCCTTAGCAATACGAGACAGAGACGCTCTAGATGTACATAATGCAAATGTACACATTTTTTCATTTATTTTTTCTCAAATCAAAGTTAAATTTTATTTCTTTTTTCCTCTACTTACAGCCATGGCAATCAAATCATTGAAAGTGACAAAAATTAAAGAAATTCCAATCAAAATGCTTCCTTAACAACACCAGCAAACCTTAATGTTCATCAGGGAAATGCCATTTAACACATTAAGCATAATTTTCATTAAACAACTTCATTAAAAATTATGAATGGCAGACAACAAAGAAAACTAACAACTTGAGTGAAATGAATGCGTAAATTGACATATCTTATCTGGCCTGCAATATCAATCAGCACGTGCTGAGGCAGGGCAAGCACGCCTTATCGCAAACAACAAAATACAACACGAAAATGCCGAACCATCATCATGTTGACTACAACCGGAAATATTCCGCCCAGGAAACAATACAGGTAAGTGCGAGCAAGGCTCCTTCCACCATTTACCATTTCGTGTTGTTTTGTAATTTAGTGTCTAGCTGTAATAAAAATGTTAAAACTATTGTTCGAAGGCGGAGAAGAGCCAGAGCCAAAGCGAAAGCGTTCCTTCGTCAACATTAAACCCCTTTTGTTTTGAGCTTGCCTTGCTCCGCTACCACTTAAGTATGGCAATTATGATAAACACAAATTTACGTCGTGCTGTTTCCACTTACCCACCGCGCTCCACTCTTCACCTGAAGGCCGCTAGGCAGTTAGTTGCTTTGGCACGCGACCTATGGTGAATCGTTAAAGAAATGTCGTCTTCCCGGAAGCGGATGCAAATGTTAATGCTCAGAGGGGCGTTCGAAGAGTGAGCGAACGAGCGCGCGACTTCTTTCGCGCCAATGAATTTTTCAAGCCTCTTTTCATTAGCAGTTGCCCTGGCATAGAGTGGATTGTTTTAATTTGCGAAATGTGCCTGCCCGGGTTACTTGCGTCTGAACGATAAAACAACTTAAGAAATGTGCTTTCATTTTACTCGGCATTAATTGTGAAAATTAAATGGAAAAAGGCGGCCAGGTTTTTTGGTAGTTTCTTGAAGACGGGGAGAAGTTTATAGATGAAAGGGATTTTTAATGAAATAAATATACTCCGGAAGCTTCTGAAGGATCATAAAGCTAATTAGTAAATGATGCTGAGAGGTCTCAAAAATTACCAGAGGAATTCATTTTTTTTCTCCTAAAAGTATGCCAAGAATTAAAAAGGTAAAGACGTTTTAAAAACTCCAATATCGAAATACAATGTTTTGAATGCGATGACAATATTTTAAGAAGTGTTCAGTAGCATTAGAGTAGTAGAAAAAGTTGAGGTGGCAGTGCCAAGAGGACATCTCAAGCACTCAGACACGAAATGGTATACTTACTTATTATCAGGTATGATTTTTATATGGATTTAAAAATTCGTTGCATACTTTTTGGCGCAAAAAAACCGGGACAATTGACAACACTTCAAGTCGTAGGTATATAATATATATAATTCCTACGTTATCGTGCACATCTTATGGGAACTAATAGACAGCTCTACGCTGACAATGTACTTATTGAGCTATTGACTTAAAATGTTGTCACTTTCTGGTTTTTCTGCACCAAAAAGTATGCAACAAATTTTTAAATCATTTTAAAACTCAGCCCTGCTTATTATACCAAACCTCCTCGACTAGTCTAAGTATCTGAGCAGGAGCAAAAAATTATATTTACCAACTGTCTGCACATTCTTTCATATTAAAATCAGTCTGCTCCTGACAAAGGCAAACTTTCACACAACCCATGCAATGCCGTGTATTTAAAACAAGTAAGTTTCACATAAGAAATAAGTGGCAGGAGAAAAACAGTTTCATTCCCCAACATTTTGTTCACAACAAGTCGGAACTTTTCCAACTTAATTAAATGCTTACAACGTACAACAATAAATGCCTCCTATGGTAAATTATATTGACACCACAAACATCAATATGTTGCCTCTAAATCACTCAAATAACATTTTACCACCACTTGACTTCATTACCACAGTCAAGGCAGTAAAAATGTTCCCATGGCGTTGTGTTACGCAGCGCACAGACTGAACAGCATATTTCGCATGTTTCTTGTTACGACAATTGTTTGTAAAAACAAACAGGAGCAATAGTGGAAAAAAAAACAATAACAACGATCCAACAACAGCAACACTAACTCCAAACATAACAAAAGGAGTAAGTCTCTTATGCGCGCCGGAAACAAAAACACTTCCGCGATAAAGACGACGACGAGGACTTGATTAAGTAGTTTCCGCGTGTATTTATGTGTGCAATTTTCACTTTTTCCTTCGTCTTCTTTACGCGAACATGGAGCAGAATGGAAAAATGAATAGAGTGAAGAACAAAACAACTGCCATACCGCCAAGTGTTGCTGCTGTAACACTCGACACTCGGTGGCGTCAGAAGAGGCATATGCTGTGTGGCATTTGTTCCCAGGACATTTGTTAAAGTGGTGAAATTTGACAGACTAATGAAATGCTGTTGCGGAATTTTAAGTGGGTTTTTTTCGTCGAGTTGGTTTGGCTTTGATGAAAAGTTGAAAATTAGTTCAAGTGTGTAAGGTGGTTGGGGGACTATTTTTAGAATTTAGTTTAAGCGAAACGAACGCAATTCGTGCCTTTTTAATTTGAAATTAAGCCTAGGATTCTTTAGAGACTTCAACCTGACTTATTCACACTCTCAGTCATGTCCATTAAATTTACTGAATTTCTGTTGTGATTCCTTTTCTGCTACGAATATCCTTTACTTATTCATTCGCTTGAAATTCATGAAAAATATCCACTTTACTGGCATTATCCGCCAACGCAGCCTTATGAACCTTATCCCTTTGACGTCAATGTGACCACAGAACCGGAATTACGAAATTATGGATTTGCCATTAAAGAATTACTTTTACCCACAAACATGCGCACAGAGAGCAGCTCTCTTCAATGTCAAACTTGTGCTCTTAGTAATGCTCTCTCTAGAGAGACGAGAAACGCACGTGCTGCATTGATGGAATTTCTAAGTAGTCTTCATGTGCCGGAATGAAATTTAATAGCCTAAAAGTATGCAGGAAAAACCAAAAAATGCAAAAGAGCGCAAAGAGAGTTTAAAATGTACACAAAAATGCCGGCAACTCTGTCGCTTGTGGGTGCTTTTCAGATATGTTATTGAAACGAATTTCCGGTATTGCCTTTCGCTCCAGACACATTTCCCAAACATTTGTCGACACTGTGTCTTTGTTGTTGTTTTTGTGTGTTCAAAATTTTTATTGAGAGTTTTTTGTTGTGTTTGCAGGCGGTTGTCTCGTCTCGTGACTTCTTCAACCCTGCTTGGCCTGCATTTGCCCCGGTTGTGATTTTTTTTTATTTCGTTTCGTTTCATTTGTGCCTTGTATTTGAAATGCCTAAAGGGCGCATTTTCTTGTCCGCTTCTGACAGGGTGGTGGGTGAAATATAAAATTTTTATTCCGACATTGACATAGCAATTCGGTTGGCGAGGGCGCCTTCTGAAGACCGTCGGTTGAAATTGTAAAATTGTAACAAAGACAGAAGTGGAAAAAATTTACCCACACACTGACACACAAGCGTTGTTCGTTTGGCAAAGTGGCTATTTAGCATTTTTCAGTCAGGTTCAGTGCGATGGAGAGTTTTATTCTTCACTTGTACGTACATATTTTTTGTTGGTGGCAGGGGCAGGTGAAGAAAACAACTGTAGTCGACACTTTGTACGCCTTGGGGGTAAATCGAGGTTGTTGTTTGTTGGTTTTGGTAATGTTGGGGCTTGTTGTTTCTGTTGCTGTTGTTTTCATTCTGAGGTTTGTGCATTTTTTATTAATTTAATTTGTGGAGACTTGAGTACTTCAAAGAAGAGAATATCTGAATCACCAAATAAATCCTTCCAAATGGTTCCAAAGTAAACTACGTTTTATACCCTCAAAGAGCAAACACATGTTGATGATATTTTAATTCCATTTTGCTAGCAGCAATCAGGGCAATCTTCAAACTCATAATATTATTATTAGAGTCATCATGTAACACATTATTCAAATGCCGCATAAACTGTCCCCTCTCTAATGACGCCATATGCAAATAATATAAAATTTGAAGTGCTCACTTAAACACCAGCAATGATTTATGTTCAACACAAAGTGCCCGCTATGCCGCCATGCCTAAAAGTCTGCTAAAGTAAATTAAAATCAACAAAGGCTCAGAAAAATAACAGACACATACACACAAACATACATACACAAACATACTCATGTTTTGAAATAACAATTAACCCTTGGCAACATTTCATACTTGGCCTTTTTGCAGTTTTTGAAGTTTACACCGAACCAAATGGCAGAAAAGCTTTACACTAAGCAAATATTGCTGCACAGGGTAACCGGTCTTGCCGTTTTGTACAACTATTAGACGACAGAATGTCATTTTACTTAGTTTCAACAACAATTTAAACTAAAGCTTGTAAATTTTGTGTAAAGTTTTTTCGGGACGCCCCATAAGCGAGTGAAATGAAATTAAGAGGGTGGCACTTAACGCATGCAGAGACTAGTAAATAACGACCCCTTCCTCTAAGTTTCTAAAATACACACAGAGCACCCCTTTTCCTAGTTGTATAGGAATTCGAATACAAGTCTGCCTTCATTGTGTGCCTTCTCTGCGCCCACAAAAACCAAAAATTACTGCTTCAATTTATGTTTATGTGAGTTTGTTTGCACAAACTTTCCATGTCGACTTTGGCATTTTTATCGTTTGACTGTCAAGTTCGACAAGGCCAAACCAAAAATAAACAGCAAAGAAGCTGGAAGAAAAAAAGGTTAAAAAGTTACTACACAGAAAAAGTTTTTATGTAAATTTACTACTTTGTAGTTTCGGGGCTGATCCTTTTTATGGGAATTGTGAGCTAATTTAAAAAAAGATTTTGATGGTGATGCACTCAAGGAGAACATGGAAAGTGGCCGAAATGAAGCCACATTTTTTAGACTATTTTTAGTGTATAAAATATAAGTTAGAAAACCCTTTAAAAATATAATTTTTATTTAGGAAATACGTAAAAAACAATTTAAAGCATACTTACAGGCTAACGATTAACTTTCCTTCATTCCTTCAATATAAAGGATCATCCCACTAATATTCAGCAAAAGCTATGTAACTTACCACTAAAAATTTCTTCTTTACTTCCCACATTTCCTATTTTCGGGTTGAGCTTGTTTTTTTTTTTGCTTATTTTTTTGGCATACTTTTGGGCATCGTTTGTCGTTATGAAAGATTTGAATATCTAATTTAAAATTCCAAACACGTTCTGGCATAGTGAGCCAATTTGTTTCTAAATTATGCACCAAATATTGATTTATGATTTTGCTGGGGATAATCCTGCTTAAAAGAATGGCAGCATAATTTTAGGCTCAAAAAAAATATAATATATTTGTTTCAAATATGGTAAAATAAACTTGTCTCTATCTTTCTTTCAACTTTTTTATAAGCTCTATAGCCCTAGGCTATACAATTTTCATTGGCAACCGCAAAATTCGATTTCAACATAGAGAATAGATTTCCTTTTGTTTTTTTTTCATTGTTGCCTTCCTGCTTGTTTTGCCCACAACAATTGTCCTTGCCATTGGCCTTTTGTGTAGTTCCTTTCATACACGACCTGTGCCCCGACAATTTATTTCCGTTTCCGTTTGTCATGTTATTTGTTTACATTGTATTAGAATCCAGTTCAAACCGAGACTAAACTGCTGGCAAAAAGCAATTGTGGAAATGGCGAAAACAAAAAAAGAAGGGAAAACAGAAAGAAAAAGTAGTGTTGCCTCCCTAAAAATATGCAATGCAAACAATATAAACACAGCGTTGATATTGCATTGAAATGTGGAAGAAGTGAAGCGCCGTTCGTTCAAGTGGTTTTAGTTTGAATTATTTTCTTTTCCTTTTTGTTTGTATAAATTTCACCGAATGTCATGTCAATGCGGCATAACATTGCAATTGAGCGAAATTCAATTTCAGATTTAGTGGAACTTTCAAGCGGTAAAAGGAGTGGCCAAGGAGTTTCATTTAAGCTGACTTTGAAAAATTGACAAATTTAAATAAAACTTTTATTAAACCGGAAAATAAATCGGTTTCCTCTCTGACATTTGAATGCTCCTCCAAAATGGAAAATTCTATTTACAGCCTTGACATTTCAAAATGTGTCTGGATTTCGTTGACAATTGATATCTATTTGACGTTATCGCAGTAATTTGTCACACTTAAGTGACAGTGAGTTTACAAATTGATTTTCGACTATGTGCGGGCTCTAAATATAATAAAGTGTACCAAGGAAATACAATAATTTTGGAAGCTTAAATTTTTAAAAAAATTTAAGGATTTTTTGATGAATTTTGCACCCTGTATTTGCATAAAAGTTAAACTCGCAGCCCTTGAGAGGAGCGCAAAGACAATTTGCCGAAGTGAATGATAATTTCTTTAAATTAAAGTTGATTGCAAGTGGTTAGCACATAAATTAAATGCGAATAAATAATAAATCAATGAAGGCAGTAAAGAAGCGAAAAGAAAAGTAAATAAAATAGAAGAAATGCGAAAGACGGAATCACAGTCACTTTTATGTCCCTGGCTTCGTTGAATGCCTAAGAAAAGGAAAATTATACAACAAATATTTAGCGTCACAGCCGTAATCGTAATAATTCATAATTTCACAGCACACTTTTAGGAGCGCAACGAATGCGACAAAACTAAACGAAAACACGCACAGTCGCACAGTCAAATATAATGTGATATTTTTCCTAAGCTCAACTAAGGCGTAATGACGCTACGCATCGAAAGCAAAAGTATCATAGCCTACTTTGGGGCTTACATAGTATTTCAGCGCCTATCTTTCATTTACCGATACACTCCACGAGTCACACACCATATATATTGTATACAAACGTGTTAAGCTCCTGATTGCTTTTGAGATTTCTGCTGCCGTTAAGTATTATCCTCGCCTTTTTTAACTCGACGCGTTTATCACGAGTGTTTTTGTTTGGGCCTAAAAGTATGCGCTTTGTTAAATTGCTTTCGCTGTGGCTTTTGATTATACTTTCGCTGTCTTTTTTCGTTGCTTTTTCTGTGAGATTTGTTCGTGTTTTTGTTTTTGTGTACCATTGCGTGTATTTGGTATTTTTTTATGCTTTGTGTTTTATTTTATTTTTATTGCTGATTGTTTTTGTTGTTTTTGGGATAAAAATAAAATTTTATTGTTTCGGCCGGGTCGGGTGGGATTGGTGGGGAGTAGGATACGGGTCGATTCTTATGAGAATGCGATGCTGATTGTTCGAAGGTCGCCTTAAAGTGGTTTTCACATAAATTTAACACAATTACCTGATTGACTGAAAAAAACTATGAGGCCTATTATAGACGTTTCTCTCAAGAAAGACAACTCACTTCTTTCAAACCAAATTAAGATACTTTCAAATGAAAACTTGACTTAGATTTCTCTCAATGCAATTTTGTCCTTTGATAAGAAGTGTAAACTCAGCTTAAAAGGTCTCTGAATGCAGTATGTTTGCAACTGAAATAAGCAACAGAAACAATTTATCTCGGATGTACTTACGTTTGTGTTCCTCAGTTTAATATCAAAGGATGGCAACTCTAATTGCTTGACAAATATATTTCATTCGATAAACTGGTTGAAATTCTCGCTTCGAAGTCTGTTTCGATATTGAAAATTTATAATTCTCGATATCGAAACAGACTTTCATATTCGCAGTCGAACATCTATTCCGAAAATCGAAGTTCCCATACGAAATTCACAATAGTCGCTTTCGACATTAACTTCACAACTTCGTTTCGGTATCGAAATATATTCGCTTGTCCTTAACAGCTTCGAATTGTGTCCTTGTTTAACTTAGTTCGAAATGTTAACTGACATTCTTATCAGAATGTTACTTAAAATTCGCTGCTTATGTTAAAAATAACAATTCTTTGGCGTTTCTGTTGAGTAGCTGTAATTGACAGAGAAAATGTTAACACATTTTAACATAAAATTAAAATGTTTCTTCGAGGTGCATTGAAAATGTTTGATTTTAAATCAACTTTTTATTTTATCAACTATTTTAGCTATCAGAGCTCGAGAGGCTCTCGAAATTTTATGGGAGAACAGCCAATGGATGAGATAAGAAAAATGTTCATCGCTGATTTTGATAAAAATCTTTTGAGACTACTTCGACCAATTCGTGTAAAAGTTTTGCTTGATATGTAATTAAAATAATTCAAACTCTTTTCTGATAAAAAAAAAAAACTTTAACATTTTGTAGGTTTGTTAGGCTACACTGAGGTAAAGAAAAAAACAACAAATCAACAAGGCATTTATTTGCTGTGATGTTCGCAGCTCGTCTCTTTTCTATGATCTCTTCTTTCCGAAAGTAAAAAATGTGAAAAATTACCCGAATTTGTATATTAATATTTTCAGGAAATTGGTATTTTTGGAAAATACTGTTCACTTCGTTACAGTTTTTTTCCAATTTTTTTAGCATAGTGTAATTTAATTCAATAGTTATGACCAATTCCAATTAAACCAATTAAAAGTACACAAAAGCAGCTATTAAATAAATGTTCAAATAGTCTTAAAGCAACTTTACGACTCAATTACTTTACTTTATGTTTTCTAAACCTACAAAACTTCAAACACTTGACTTGTTAATACCGACCTGCCGCTTTAAATTGTATCTCATTAGAACTGATTTTGGAAGCAATTGTCAAGTGAAATAATAAACAAACAAAACCGTCTAGTCATGAGGCTAAACTATGCTAAACAACCCAAATAGCGTGCCGCGCCCTTCCGTGCAATGTCCAAAATTTCCTATTGTTTTAATGTTAGACAGCACTAAAATTGCCAAATCTCTGAAAGTTTATCACTTTTATCGGCGCTTTTGTTTTCTTCCATTTTGCATAAATTTAAAACTCCTCGCTTCTTTTTTTTGCCTCCATCCCCTTTCGTGTTCAATTTATACAGGCAACACTGTTCATTCCCCGAAGTCAACATGGCGAAGCACAGATTTTTCCATTGTGATAAACCTTTTCCTTTTTTAAATACTGTTTTTCCGAATTTTAATCCTTTTACGCTGTGTTTTTTTTCGCGCTGATGAAATCATTTGGCTTAGACAGAATTTAAAATCAATAGGTTCGTGAGAGTGAATGTGCTCGTGTGTTGAGCTGCGACAGCGTTGAACACGAATTCCCTGATGGGCCTACAATATTGAACAATTTGCATATTTCGTTGAAGGACATTTTGATTTTTGTCCTTTTGTTTAATACACACAAAAAAAAAAGTAGGTAAATCTAACCAAAAAAGACGGTTAAAAATGCAGCAACCAAAAAACGTGGTAAATGGAACCAACTCAAAGTTGTTCGGGTACAATGAAAAATTGTTAGCGTACAATGAAAAATTGTTAGCGTACAATGAAAAATTGTTAGCGTACAATGAAAAATTGTTAGCGTACAATGAAAAATTGTTAGCGTACAATGAAAAATTGTTCGCGTACAATGAAAAATTGTTCGCGTACAATGACAAATTGTTCGCATATGAGCAATGAATGCATTCATCAGTAGTGTTTTGGTTGCAATCTTGTCGAAACTTGACGCTTTTTTATTTATTTGTTTGCAACCAAAACACGACTATTAATGTCGCATGTATTGTCTGAAAATATAAAATTTTAAAAATAAAAATCTGTAAAAAAGAAAAATAGAAAAAAAGAAAAATAGAAAGAAAATTTAATATTACAAAATTGAAATCTAAAATGCTAAAAATGAAAAAAGAGATAAACGAAAATCTGTAAAAACAAAAGAATAAATAAATGTAAAAATATATAATAAAAACCATTCTCAATATAATATTACATTTACTTACCCTTTTATGCACTTCACCCTTTGACCATACTGAACGCACTGATCGTATACTCGAATGACAAAACAAAAATCGTTGCTGTTGTAGTATGACAGACACGAAAGCACGCCACTGAGCATGTATGAGCATGTGCTCATACATCGCAAGCAACCAAACTCAGCTGAGTTGCGAACCGCAATTGGGTCTTTACAATTTTTTTGGTTGGCGAACAAACAAAAATTTTTAAGGAACAACTAGATTTGTTTGCTTTACAAATTTTTTGGTTAAAATTTGAGTTTTACAATTTTTTTCGATTAGCTAACCTGTTTTTGTAGTTAAAAATCATTTAACAATTTTTCGACGATTAGATTAACCACAAAAATTGTAGTTGTTGTTTGTGTTTTCCATATAAAATAAAAAATTGTTTTTTTACAACGTTTTTCGGTTAGATTAACCAATCTTTTTTTTTTCTGTGTAGTTTGAATGGGCCGGGCCGTTTTTGTTGTTGTCACTTTTACTGAGATTAAAGAAGTTTTAAATTTTGTTTGCGGAAGTTATGTAATTCGATAGGATTTCTTATGGAAAATAGAGTTCGATGTAAAAATTATAAATTCTCAGTAATATAATGTAATTAGGTCTTTGAGGAAATGCCAGTTCACCAATAATATCCTTAACACTAGCCATGCCTTGTCATCACAAAGTTCGAAAGTTTCCCCTTGATTACAATTTCCCTTTTCAACTCAAAATATTACCCAAAATAAAGTTCCAACCAAACACACCTACCCCTACAGAAATTCCCAAATGCCTTCCCCTGCCAAACGATGACGTCACAAGCAACCTGTTAATCATACTAAATCCTAGCCACGATGATAGAAACATGTGACTACTCAAGAAATTTCCCTACACAGAAGCGCCAAAGCAGTACAACGACCCTTGTCGGCCTGCTAAACGAAGGCTAAGGTCAACAACAACGACTATACAAAAGGCAAACTAAACGAGCGAGGGATATTTTCCAATGAGAATGGAATATACTTTGCCTCTCATGCAAGGACATTTCTGATTTGAGTAAATTTCCCTTGCTTCTTGTTCTAAGAATGTTCAATTGGAAAATGTTGTGAATGAAATCCTCTTGACTGTGAAAAAGGACCTTCAGTTGTTGTTTGTCGGTTTTAGCGTAAGGACATGGACATGCAGAGCCAATTGTTTCTTAAGGGAAAATCGAGAGAAAGTTTTGATCACTTCAAAGTCCGCGTATCTGTGAAGGCAAGAGGACATTCTTTTCAATTTGTGGATTATATGAAGAATGTCCTTTTGGAGTGTTTTCAATGAAACTGTGAAGTGATTTTTGAAGAAATACAAATTTGTAAAAAATACAAAAATTAAAGTTTATAAAAAATTAAAAATGTCCTATTTGCTTAAATGAATTTAATCCTTCTGAAATTAATGAATGACAAGTTTTAGACGCAAATTAAAATAATATCGGTGGGTCAAAGTTATAATGAAATATCTGATTTTTTGTAACTACAAAAAAGAAAAAATAATTTGAAAAACTGTGGCATACTTTTGGGTGTTCTAGCAAAAAAACACATGAAAAGAGTGGAAAAGAAAAGAAAATTTGCAAGAGCTTTTTTAATAATATTTTTCCAATTTTATATTCTAATGCAAGCAAAAAAATGCTGTGCGTCCCTCCTTAAATATTAAAGCCAACCATAATTTAATGAGCTCCCAAAAGTATGCTTTCACAAGCAACCAGCATAATTCCTCATAACACTTAAAAGTAAAAGGCCAAAGCAAAGTGATAATAAAGTGTTAATGGCAAGTGTTTCAAAACAGCATACAAAAATCCAAGCACACACACTTGTGTGCATTTAAAATAAGCAAAAAAAAAAAATAAAGAAAAGCAGAACCTACTTCATACAAACAAGTGTGACTACTTTAAAGTCAGCCTTAAAGTAAACAAACCGAACAACAACAAAACGGAATCCAACACATAACATAATCATAACCTCTGAAGACATTATTTCGTCTGCCGCGCCACACATGCACTTCCGCTTCCGTCTTCAGTGTCGGTTTTTCCATGACTCCGGCCACAGTAAACAAAGCAAAAAAATACGAAACAAAAGTACAGAAAGTGCTTAAAAGTCGTTTGTCTTTATGTGCCTTTTTTTCTGTTAGTCGAGGAGCAGGAGAAAGTGCAAAAAATTTGATACTTTATATGAGCGTAGCAAAAATGAAAGGAAGAGGAAAAAACACAAACAAAATATTGTGAATTTGTACTTCGCTTTGCTGCTGCGACTAATGTCCTTTAAGGATATATGCGAGTTCGGTTGGTTGGTGTGGTATGCCAACAACGGAATTCCTTGTGGCTCTTATCACTGCCGCAATGTCTGCCAAATGCCAAATGCCAACACACAATACAGCAAAAACACAACAGCATTCTTCAACTGGAGAACAACAACACAACAAAATATCTAATAAAAAATAATGTCTCTGCACGCAGCAGCAGTAGGATTACGGCGTGTATATCCTTACAGCCAGGATATATGCTAGGCTCAGGCTAAAAACACATGTGCTCAATTTCCACAGTGTGTGTGTGCGAGTGTGTGAAATCGTGATCTCTGTTGATTATTGCTCCTTAGTAGGCAAGAATGAACAAACAAGCGAAAAGAACTACAAAAAATACACCCTAAAATCCCTACATAAAATTCACACAAACACCGAAAAGTATGTTGCGCTATATGTTTCCTTATGCAGTGCAATTTAGGGAGTGTTAAGCGTAATGACATTTTGCGTGCCATTATAATAAAGATATTATTTGTCGTGGTACATTTGCTTTCTATTTGTTGTACTCAGTGCGGCTGTAGTTTAGTTTACGTGCATAATTTTAGGCGTTTTCACTTATTTCATTTTATTTCATTTGCAAAGCGGAGCGGAACGGCAAATTATATTTGTTTTTATTATTCTTAGCACGCGTTAAAGTAAAGTTGTTTCAAAGGTGAAAACGTGAAAACGTGTTCCCTCAAATGCTGCACGTTTCCTCTAACAAAAATAAACACAAAAAAGAGTTGCCTAATTTTAGGTACTTTTTGCTTTGTTCTTAGCCCCAAAAGTTTATTCAGTTCCTTACAGACGTGCTAAATTCCGAAACGTGTCTGTTGGAGCATTAATTAGACAAACAGTACAACCACAAAGGCCGACTCTGATACGGAAATAAAAAACAATGTTGCAGACTTTTGGGTGCTTAATTAGTGAATTCAGTTTACAAGTTACGATTTAAGGCCCACACAATAAATTCGGAAGTTCAGCGTTGGTGTATTAAAACAGTAGATATTTTTTTTATAAACTTACATTTTCTTTAAAAAGTAAAAAATTTCGGTAAATTCCAAATTGGTTTTTCTTCCATTATTATTAATTTTGCTCCTTCTTCGCGTTAGTAGTTCCAAGTCATAAAACGTAATTCTTTGAGATAACCTAAATTCCATCAGAGCTTTCATATAAAATGTCATAAAATACATTTAGGCGCCTAAGTATATCGAATCCTCTTCATTAATTTAAATGTCTTGATACTTACGGCCGGTACTACTGTAATGCCCTTGCTTTGGATAACACTAAACATCCCTAAATGCATACTTTTCCATTCAGCTATTCTCTTAAACACTCCATAAGCTGCCACTTCATATCTCAGTGTCCAAATACGCCCTCTTCCCTAAAAGATAACACACAAAAAAAGACGAAAGAAAAATCGCTATAAAACGCTCTGCTTCACTTGCAACAATTAAAACCAACCAACTTTCTATGTGGCTTGGCTTGACGGTCACACACTCACACACTCGTACACTTCCTCCCTCACATCCGCTGCTTAAGCGGAAGTGCTCCACAAAAAAAGGGCAAACAAATCAGAAACAAACAAACATTTCGTTTGTACGTTTGCTGATGTGAATGGCTCCGAGTGTGAGTCTGTGTAGGGGGTTGCTCTAAAAAAAGAAGCTTGCAAAGCGGAAATTAAGACTCACTCCCAATACAATACACAAAAGAAGCACAAAGATTGTAAACAAACGAATACGCATACATTGTGTGTGAGTATGTATGTTTGTATACGACTGTATGCACAAACATATCACATTATAATCCTCCAGCAGCGCTGGAAAATGGCACAAGAATGCTTAAGATAAACAACAATGTAAGAGAGACGTTGTAACATTGTTTCCTTTCTTCCGTTCACTGTTTTGAGGACATGACTTTGCAAAAGTGTGAAATGAAATGAATAGAATAAAATTGTAGCATGGATTTAGGCGCTTTCAATTTATTAAAGGTGATTTTTCAGCGTATTGAAGTGGGTTAGGAGGTTACAATCACTTTCGTTTTCGGGGGAGAGATTTAAGAGCTCTAAGACTCACCAAATGGAAGATGCTTCCTGTTTGCTTTAGAGACACCTTAAAGTATGCAATTTAAAATTAGTTTAAAAATAAAAATAAAATAAAACTCCTATCATGCCATTTCTACAAAATAATACCATAAAAGCAAATTCCTACAGAATTTTTAAATAATTGCAAAAATACCTGAAAGTATGCCAAGATTTTAACTTTTTCCCCAACTAAATTCTCATAAATGTCAGACAAAATGTCGCGCTCGCACACAAATTACGGCCTCAACTCGTGACCATAGTGTCTGCGAATTTTTGCCAACTCGCCAACTTAACGCCAGCCATTACACCATTCACAAGCCTTTGGCGCATAGTAAAAAAGAATTATGACTGCAAAATTTAATTTTTTTTACGATGACAATTTTGTCGGCTTAGTTAATGGCTTAGAAAGACTGCGTGACAGTTTAAAGGACTGCCAGAAGAGTAAATTGTCTCACACGTTTTTTCTCGCTCATAAAGTGTGCCCCATTTTTGAAAAAGAAACTATTTTTAGAAATATTTTATCACAGTAGTTCAAGTAATTTTTTAAAATAACATAAAAATTGCATTTCGTTTGGGTTTAAAGAAGAAAAATTTCATGCAAAAACTTATTTAAAAAAAATACTTTTAAAAATGTTTTTCTGACATTTTTTTAAACATTTCCCTTACACTATCTCGTTCAACTTTCATATCTGACACAATCTTATGAAAATTATCACAACCATTTTACGCTGTAGTGAATTTTTGTTTTTATTTTTAATTTTGCCTCGACTCGCCTTAGGCTATGCTAGCATTTTCCTTGTTGAAAACGCCAGCCGTCCCCCATAGACGCCTCAGTGCGTCATCGTTGCAAAATTGCAAATGTGGGTATTTGCGTTGCTTTCAATTTTCATTTTCTTAACTCATTTTGCTGCTTCTAACAGAAAACAGAGACTGGGATTTCACTGTATTTTTTTCTTCTTCCGCTTCTTTATCTTTTCCCTCCCTGTCGTGTACTGCCCCAAAGTGTATGCTGTACAATATTTTATATGAGTTTATTATGTATGCTTTTGCTTAAAACATTCAATTTCCTCAAGCGATTTCCGTTTGCACTGATGAGTCTTATTAAATATGGGTCGTGGGTAGAGGGAGGGGTGGAGTGGAGTGGCATTAGAGGAATAAATCCCCGCCTGTGTTGTGTTAAATTGCAAAAAAAAAAGGAAATGTATTTGGCAGAGTGCATTATTAAATGTGAACGAGGGAATATTTAAATGGCATAAATATAGGAAAATTATGCTTTATACATTTTTCATAGCATATTTATAGGCAAGGAAGCCATTGGGGAGTTCAATCAATTCGAGTGTGAATAAATGAGTGCAAAACAATATCAAACCTTTCCTTGGCATTTAGCAAATCCCCATTAAAATCTTCCCACAATCACCAACATCTCTTCGAACAATTACCAAACTATTGCCACTGTACTAGCATTTAACCGACTTGGAAGTACTTTACGCTGTCATATGCATACGCTTTTCACTCAAATTCTAAATTCTTTTATCTTATATTTGACTACAGTTTGGCAAGGAAAAGAAAAGTAAGGAAGTACAACTTTTATCTTACATTTTTTCCTCAAGATGATGCCAAACCACAGCAGAAATAAAGTGGGGAGAAATTCTTGAGTTTCGACAGAGTTCTTTGGCAAAAGTTTCGTTTCCTTGCAGCGTGCTGAGATTGAGTGCAAATAAAAATTCCTCTTCCATGTTGAATTCTTTTATTATTGCGGTTGTTGTTGTTGTTGTTGGTGACGCTGAACAAGTTCTAAAAATTGTTTGTGCTTTTGATCTCACTTTAGAGTGATTTCTTCCACTTGAACTTTTACCGCACAGCATTACAACGACAACAACAAGAACTTCTGCTACTAGTGCCAGTAGTAGTAGGTACTACTGTACTCTGTGACGAGTACACACAAAAAAAAAAGTAGGTAAATCTAACCAAAAAAGACGGTTAAAAATGCAGCAACCAAAAAACGTGGTAAATGGAACCAACTCAAAGTTGTTCGCGTACAATGAAAAATTGTTAGCGTACAATGAAAAATTGTTAGCGTACAATGAAAAAATGTTCGCGTACAATGAAAAATTGTTCGCGTACAATGAAAAATTGTTCGAGTACAATGAAAAATTGTTCGAGTACAATGAAAAATTGTTCACGTACAATGAAAAATTGTTTGCATATGAGCAATGAATGCATTCATTAGTAGTGTTTTGGTTGCAATCTTGTCGAAACTTGACGTTTTTTTATTTATTTGTTTGCAACCAAAACACGACTATTGATGTCGCATGTATTGTCTGAAAATATAAAATTTTAAAAATAAAAATCTGTAAAAAAGAAAAATAGAAAAAAAGAAAAATAGAAAGAAAATTTAATATTACAAAATTGAAATCTAAAATGCTAAAAATGAAAAAAGAGATAAACGAAAATCTGTAAAAACAAAAGAATAAATAAATGTAAAAATATATAATAAAAACCATTCTCAATATAATATTACATTTACTTACCCTTTTATGCACTTCACCCTTTGACCATACTGAACGCACTGATCGTATACTCGAATGACAAAACAAAAATCGTTGCTGTTGTAGTATGACAGACACGAAAGCACGCCGCTGAGCATGTATGAGCATGTGCTCATACATCGCAAGCAACCAAACTCAGCTGAGTTGCGTACCGCAATTGGGTCTTTACATTTTTTTTGGTTGGCGAACAAACAAAAATTTTTAAGGAACAACTTGATTTGTTTGCTTTACAAATTTTTTGGTTAAAATTTGAGATTTACAATTTTTTTCGATTAGCTAACCTGTTTTTGTAGTTAAAAATCATTTAACAATTTTTCGACGATTAGATTAACCACAAAAATTGTAGTTGTTGTTTGTGTTTTCCATATAAAAAAAAAAATTGTTTTTTTACAACGTTTTTCGGTTAGATTAACCCATCTTTTTTTTTTCTGTGTACTTTGTCAACTTGCTGCATTTGTTTATATTTCGACTTATTTAAGTTGCACTCGAGCGGTAAGAATGTTTAGTAAAGAAATCGGTGGAGAATGGCTAGAAAGAAGAGCAGAGGAGCGAACAAATTGTCTGAAGTGTTGAAGTTGAGTGCCGATTTGGTTGTATGTTTTTGGCATGAAAATGAGAAGAAACATTGAAAATACAAAAAATATAAGAGTTAGCAACAGTGCAATGACTCGTTAGGTAACACGCCAAAAGATATGCTAAGATTTATAATTTTTTTAGATGACAAATTGAAGGTTAGAACATTCAAACGTTAGCAAAAAATAGTGAAATTTATAAACAAACAAAATTTTCCACCCCTAAAAGTATGCTTCACTTTTTGTTTAATGCTTTCAAAGTCCACCATTTCAATTGTAAATGCCCTTATGTTTTTTTCTTATCCATAGCTTACTTTCAATTTCTTTCGACCCATTAAATATGCCTTGCAGTAGGCTACATATAATTAAATTTAACGATATCGCTTCTGGACCATCCTCTAATAATTTCCTTCTGTACCTACTTAGAAAACTTCTTCAAGACATTAAACTTTCCGTTCCTGCCTTTGAACTAATATATGCAACATTATACCAATTCAGTTTCGCCATGGACTCGCTTCATAGTTACTTGCCCCAGCATTCAATTAAAAATTAACATTTTAATTGCAAATTACTTTACCTTTCAACGTGCCAAACAAAAGCAAAATGGTGCAAATTATAACTTAGCATAATGAAGTAAGTTCCTTCTTCTGCTCACTTTTTCTTCTTCTTCTTCTTCTTGCTTTTTTATATTTGTAGCTCATTTCATGCCATTTAAATTTATCATGCTCTAACAATTATGCAACTTGTTGGGCGTTTTGTTAGCAATTTCAATTTGTTGGTAATATAACTTTTTTCCATTTCGGCGGGGAGCAGTCGCAGTAACGAAAATTGAAATGTGCACGTAAAGCGAAAAAGGCGAAAAATGAGGAACTGCAGCTGCTTCTATTTGAATTTTTTGGAGTTTTATTTGTGGCATACTTCTTGGCAGTTTGCCTGTGTAAGTGCGGGGAAAAAGTTAAATTACAGTCGTTTAATGGTGGGCAATTGAGCAATCAAGTTTATATAGGCTGATTAATTGTAACTGACAAAGTTTTTACTTGTGCAAACAGTGGAACTTTTTTGGTGGCGTAATTTTAAAATGAATCGGGAATCTAGATTTTTGGAAAATTATCGATAAAATATCGAAAAAAATATTCAAAAAATTATCGATAAAATACAGAAAATAAAAGATAAAACATCGAAAAATCATCGATAAAATACAGAAAAATAAACGATGAAATATCGAAAAATCATCGACAGCTTTTCGAAAAATTATCGATAAAATATCGTAAAATTATTAATAAAATATCGGAAAATTATCGATAAAATGATTGAAAAATGTTATGAATCGTACTCGCATGGGCGCGGTTTGATCGCTTCGGGTAGACTAAAAATAATTCTCTTTTTTTTGGCATAAACCATAAACTTTGTGTCACTTTAAGTAAAAAAAACTATTGCATCCCCGAGACTCTTACAACATGTGTAATTGTAGCTCAAGCCAAGTCAACAGTTGCTTCTACCCCTTTTCTCAATTAAAACAAGCTTTTTGCGTTGAAATTTTTAACTTGCTGTCAAAATTCAATTGGAATATTTAAATTTCCAGCAGTTGAAGCATATTTTTAGGCACGTCCAACTACTCAAAAAAATGTAATTTCCAAAACTCATAAAGGGTTCAATTCAGTGTAAAAAATACTTCCTTCTGTCCAGTCGTTTTTAATTTGACTTCGGCCTCCAACAGCTCAGAAATCCAATTATAAACAAACGACCATTTTCACCCCACCCAACACCCAACCGAGGTTTTTGTGGACCGGTCCAAAAGTGAAGCTAAAACCCATTAACTCCTGCATTCCTGCTCGCTAGACAAAACAACAGCAGCACTTTTTTTTGTTTGTTGGGAAAAGGCACATAAAGATGAAGATTTATGAAACCATTAATTTCATTTTGTTTCAACATAAACGACTCAGTCAAAAAAATATATGCAAACAAACAACATAATGTGCAACTGTTGAAAAAAAACTGTTTTCCCCAAATGAAAAATTTGCCAAAGCTCAGGAATGGACAGTGACCAAGTAAACAAAAAATTAAATTAAAATGCCAGCGACGAAGTAGAAACCAAAAAAGCGAAAAACGAAAAACAAATCGCAACGAAACCCTACTCAAATACACAAGACCATGTTTAACATATTAGCAACAATGAGCAGACAAGCAGATAAACAACCGCCCAGCATTGTCCGTCTCAACATAAGTAGTCACAACGAAAATGCCCCATGCACACTTCAATGTAAACGATACACAACGAAATGATGAAGTTGTCCAGGCAACGAAGACCGCAAGCAGAATCACAACTACTACAAGAGCAAAAACGGGGCAACACCCCAGGGATAATAATAACAGCAATAGCAACAACAAGGATTCATCAGCACAACATCAAAGACACACGCAAACGCAAACAAGCACTCGAGCAATTTTAAAAACCTCCATTTACGACTGGGATTCGCCCAGCTCATTTACGGGTACAGTGAAAAGGCGGCGTCCACCGCACTCGCCAACATCGTCCGAAGCAACCACGCCATCCTCGCCAAAAACATCAACGGCCACAACGCCAACACACAGCAACGATGATGTCAAGTCCACGGAAACTTCAACTTCGAGCATCGACGGTGGCAGGACGACAGCACTTAAACGCCAGCGCTCGGCTCACCAGGTAAATAACAACATAGAGTCAAGGTGTCGACAACCACGACGACAACGACAACGACGAGGACGCACTAGTGTCAGTCAACGGAAGCAACGCACAGCCGCCGCACAGGTGTCAACGCCAACCACGAACGAGAAAATGTCAAAAATGCAAAAGTCACACCGCAACAGCAAAGAGAAACCCTCAAAATTGCGTCTCGCCAAGTCGGCCGATCGCAATGCCAACAACTCTACGCCCAGCTCGCCCACAACGGGCCATGGACAGCCGGCATTGACGACGGCTACAACGGCTGTGGGAGGAACGATACGCAAATCGACTAGCAAACAGCACAAGTCGCACACTTATCGCCACAGCAAGGAGTCCAGTCAAGATGGCCTTCAGAACAATCGAAATTTAGTTGATTGCGAAGATGGCTACCGGGAGAATGCGCCCACCTTGCGTGATGCTAATTACATGGAGTTGAACTTTTACGATCCAATGTTTTCCAGGCGTGAAGAGTCCCTGCAATTCACCGAACTCTTCTGTGACTTTCCGGTGAGCTATGAGTCCACTGCGGTGATAACCACTGCACAATTTGCCAATAAAGGTCTGGTGACCAAGCCGCCGCCTCAGCCGCCACCTTATCGTGAGCCGCCACCGCCCACTCCACCGCCACTGTCACAAATGCCAACGCGTGAATCGCGTCAATTGGGTGCGGCCACACAGCCAATAATATCGCTTTCAGCGCCCAATACTCCGTCACGTGGCAAGGTGGTGCTGAGCAAGAAGGAACGCAAAGAGTTGAGTAAACTGAATAAGCTGCAAGATAATTTCAACTCGGGCAGTTCTTCGAATCTGGGAGCATTCGAGCTAAACGAAACGGTTAGTGTCAGTGCCCAGTCCAGTCCTTATAAGGGGCGCGTCACCGAACTGAAGAATTGCATTGCCAAAATAAACTCAAGAGGCCTCTTTGCTTCGCTGAATCGCAGCTCGCACAAGTCTTCGAATTCGAATGTGGCCACCAATGAGGATACGCCCTCTTCCAATGAGGCCTCGCCTCCACCGCCCGCACCCGATACTAGTCCTCCCAGTTCCACCGCTTCCAATAACAATGATGCCGACTATAGTGAAAAACTAAAAAATTTGCCAGTGCGTCAGCGTAAGACTCATGTCTCCCATATGGATAACTACTGCCTCTTCGATCCGGTGGACTTTATAAATGAAAAGCAATCCCGAAATCGCCGAGGAGAAGTGTCTTTGCATATGTCGAGTTCCTCGATTTCGGCGAGTCATGCTCATGGCCTGCGAGATCCCTTATTTAGTTCCCGTCAAAATTTAGACTTTGGTGAAGAGGAAATGGTGCCCGAAGTCATCTATGATGAACAGGAACCAGAACCAGATCAGGAACAAGAACACGAAGAAGACGAAATCTTTGTAGTTGAAGAAGCCTGCGGAGGCCATGATAACAATTTTGATCACCACAATTATTTTGTCATTGACCCAGACGATTTCGAAGAAGAACCCATGCTCGATATAGGCATACCCAATCCCTATACCAACGAACAGCTTCTCAGTGCAAAATTGGAAGTCTCCTCAAGTGCAAACAACGAAGAACTACTGCCCACCTCGGAAAGTTTGGATAAGCTTTTAGATGCTTTTGACAATGCCACTCTCAGTATGTCGAATAGTCAAGAGTCAAAAGACACTAACACCACAGCCTCCACGACCACAACTTCCACAGCCTTGGTAGAGTCTTCCACGTCTACCAACTCCTCGACATCCTCTAGTTCAGCCACTTCCTCGCAAACCACACTCCAGCGTACAAAGAAGAAACTAACCTTTCTCAATCTCTCGCCGTTTCGTACGCAAAACTCAAAGCACTCGACTGACTCGGGCGACTCAAAGTCTCGTCCCGCCCCAGACAATAAAAATTCGGAACGTGCCGTCTCAGAGCTGGTAAGCTCCGATCATATGCTGCACTTGCAACATATGCTTTTAGATGGCAAAGAGAATATGCGCTCGCGTACCGTGCCCATCGAATCGAATTACGTACTTTTCAATCCGGGTCCAGTGCCGAGCCGTAATGTGCAATACAAAATAAGAAAGCCACGTCCTTTGTCCACACACAGTGATGCGGACAGTGGATTTCTGAGTCCCTGTTCGCCCGATGAACTGTCTTCGTTGAAATTCAATCCGGCAATACTAGTGCTGCAGCAGTGCGACAGCGTCCAGGGATATATTGAGGTAAGTTGGAGAAATTTGTATTTTTCAGATTTGGGAGTATGTGAACTAATAAGAAGATTGGTTTTTATACCTTTTGAAATAGGAACCCCTCCCCAGTGCTTAAATATCAATAATGTGGTATGTTTAGTCTTCAAGTTGATCCCACCCACAAAACACCACGCAAACTGCTTCTTATCACTTTCTTAAACCACTTAAAATGCTTAAAGACTTTCAACGAAAATCATGATTAGGTACAGATATCAGTGAGCACACACCCTTAAGTCATATTGACAAGAGCAGTAGCACCCCCCTTAAGAGCGAAAATTATCAGCACCCATGAAAATGCAGTTTAAGATAAGTCATAGCTGCACTTGCACTAAGCAAAACTTCCCTTAAACGATATGAGCTATCGAAGAAGAAAGGCCAAATAAAAATGACAACAATTGCCAAGGGACTTTTACTATTACCACGGAGACCCACGGACGACAACGACAACATACAAGAACATATAAGCCAAACAAGAAGCACTTGATTTTTCGTTTCCCTTCGTTTCGCGGAATCAAGTGACAAAAGGGTGGGTGGAGATTGCACAAGTTGCCCTTTTTATTGCAACGACGGCAGTAGCAGTTGAAAAACAGCGGCTACCAACACCCATTAAACGACATCTCCGATGGCTGTGCCTCCGGGGGGAGCAATCAATCGCAACTGGAGTCGTTCGTGGCGCGCGGTGCTTATTTTCTAAACGAGTTTTGTCACTCTACACTCTCAAGTGGCTCGGCTAAGGCCTTCATTAGTCTTGACTGCGGGGGTTGCATTCTTGTTTTCTGTGAGATGCCTTTTCGTCGACTTTTTTTGATTTTACAATTTTTTTCCATTGTTAGTGCAGTGGTATGGTAACGAAAAAACATTAGTTTGATTGTTATTCTAGCACGTATGGGTTTTTTGTCGTTGCGTTAAGTAAAATTCGTAATTCCACTTACTTGAAGGCACAGATGTGTCCTTCGTTCAATGCTTTCTGTTTTTTCGGTTTGCCCTGGGATTGAATTAAAATTATTTTAATGGTGAATTTTCTTTTGTATTTTGGGTAAAATTGCTGAAAGCATTTTGGAGGTATTTGTAACATGAGAACGTCTTGCAAATTCATGAAATGGCTGGGGCGCAATATGTTCTCTGTTGGCATGGTGATACTTGACTTCACAATGGTGAAGATGGAGAGTCTTTAAGTGTCAAGAGGAAATTCAAAATTTCTTGATTGCACCATGATAGCCTTCCATACAATGATAATATTTGTTATTTCAAACGAACTCTTCTTTTTCCAGTAGGCCATTTGCTTTAACGGTTTATAATATATACCGTTAATACCATATATGACAACACTGAGCAAAGTGGTCCACCATAAGTTCACTCTTTGGAAACAATACAAAATCTACTATGTATCAATACACGTGCCTGCCCAAAAACCTTTCAGGAAATATAGTTTTAACGCTTTTTCGTTCTAACTTCCTCCACTTACGGCGGAAAGTTACACTTCCGATTACTAAATTCGCTGAGGTTGACCGGATATATTTACGCATTGAGGCGCGTGCTGAACACCACCACAATATGACACTGACACTAACACCCCCCTCCGAAAATTAGAAGTACGAATGCGAACACACAACAAATAAAATGCAACACTGCTCAAGCGTGCGATTTCCAGAATGGAAATGCATTCACCATACAAAGTGGTAGTGGGACAAAATGAGATTCTCGAAAATCTACAGTGAAGGTTGCTAAGCTGTCAACTGTCAAAAAAGGGGTGTGTGTACAATGGCGGTAAGCACAGGTTATCCTATTGACACTCTATATTTTGAAATAATTCACAAGGAGTAACGAAAAATGTTAGTTAAGTCACGAATAATTTTTTTTATAACCAATTTTTTTTTTAAACTTAGTCTTACGGAACAACAATAAAAAAGAAATTTTTGATGTTGCCATATTTTCTAAATTTTTGTTTCTTATAATCTTTACCAACTTTTAACCTTGAGTGTACTGCTACTGCATGCGGTTACAATTAATGCGACAGCCCAGTTTAGGCAAGGGAGAGTCTATAGCATACAAAACACAGCGCCCCATTGTGCACAACAACAACAACAAAAACGGCACAATCACGTTAAATGGAAAAATGCTGCTTTGTAAAATTTTGATGCTGCACCCCTAGAAGGGCACCATAATTTGCTGCACACAGTGACACGCGTTGGCTACTTTACTTCCGAATTAAGTGCGTGCGGCATACAGTACTCACCATCAGTTGTTCTGTTATTTTTTTGTTCTTTCTCCACTGTTGTCATTAGCTCAATAAGCAGTAAAAATTGTCGCACTCATAAGTCTGACCGTGCTCTTTCCACTGCTCAGTTCAGCGGTGGTGATTCTGTCTCGTGGCATAAACATTTTTAGACATACGGTAATGCGCGCGATTATCGTCGTGTGACTTTTTGATTTATGACCGCAATAAATGTTCTGCACTGCTGTAATTATTTGTAGTTGCTCGGTTTCATTGCGCACTCACTGTCGGTTGTTTATATAAATATTTCTCGGGTTGAGACTTGTTTCATGCATCGCTGCATTTGTGGAGGAGAGCAAGCACAAAAAAAACCTCAAATTTCGATTTAAAATTTCTCAAAGTTCTGAGAAAAAAAAAATGAATTTCAAACTGTAAATACCCGCAAAGTATGCCATGAATTATAGTTTTAATAATTTTCAGTGTCAATTTGCAATATAAGTGAATCTTTCCATGCCAATAATTCACTGGAATTTCATTTGTATAATATTTGATTTCCATCGTATCACCACTTCAGTTGTGTTTCTGACAATTTAATTAAATTTTCCCAATAACAATATTTATTGCATAAAATCCAGCACACACAAGCCTAAATTTATGCAATGAAATCTCTTATTTTTCCATATTTTTAATGCGCACGCTTCAATTGTTATTTTCCCAAAAGTTAATCAGATTCGGCAGCAAACCAAACCAAACACACATCCTTTTCACTACAACAGTCCAATCGGATAAGAAGCATTTGGCTGAATGCCCGAATAATCAAAATACAACAAAAAAAAATATATATAAATAAATGCCATACTTTATTTCAATACTAAATTAACGCATGCATTTCCGACATTAAGGCCGGAATTCATTTCCATTTTCCGTGTCGCTTCGAGCGGATTTTAATTTCATTTCATATATGTATAGTTTTATTATTTCGCTCGTATTAATTTCATTGCACGCATGCAGTTTGCATGCAGGCCTCTTCTGCGTCGCTGTCGTCATCGTAACGCCTGTGCATATGCTTCATGTGACAAAATTAAATGAGCTTTCACACTGTGCAAATGAGTGAATGGATATGTGTGTGCATGGCTCCGACTGTGTTTGAGTAGGTTTTTGTGTGCGTGCCATGAACGCCATGTTGCAAGGGACTTATTTTTTGTGTGTTTTCAAAAATGACAACTCACGTCATTAATATAGGTAAATGAGAATTTACCAAGACCAAATGAAGCAGAAAATTGTTAACAGAAAATTCCAAAAAAAAAACAAGGTAAATTAATCGCACAAGCAGCTTGTGGCTTGAATTTTAAAGAATTCATATTTATAAAATATAAAAATATGATGCGAAACTGCATGCCTCTTAAGTACCATCTTCCTGTTTAAGGTCCACTGCCATTTGTCTTTTTAACTCACAATAAATACAACGGCCGGGGACCCACTTGCATTCATGGCCCGCCGAACGTCATATTGCACTTCCCTTGCCAAGCCATTACGAAGGAAAAGTTTTTCCTTTTTTTAAGTGTTGCCACATACTTTTTGCACGTTTCTTTTTACTTTTATTTTTATTTGGCTTTAAAAATGCATTTTCCACTTATTTTCCGCTCTACTGTTTGCATTTCTTTTTATCACCACTAGCTGACGGGCGCTTACTGCTGCCACCTCTTCCACATACAAACACTCACTTGTGTGCATGTATAGTGTAACGTAAAACTGACAGCTAAATGTATTCCTCTTGTACTTAACATGACAGCGTAAAATGCACTGTAAAGTAGCAGACTTTTTGGCGCACGCAAAAGAAAAATTGCATCACAATGCTCGTGTGCGTTTTCATTGTTTTTATACTTCACCAAGAGGCGAGAGAGGGAGAGCGCGATAAATTATAATAATATTTTCTTGCTTTAACAATGTGTAATTTATCAGTTCCGTTAGGGAACGAGAGAAGCGCGCTCATCAGCGGAGCATCCTTTTTGGCACAAGAAAATTTATATTCATTTATGAGATTGAGTAATTAAATGCCATTCTTCAAAAGAAAATTGGATGGTGAAATTGAAGGAAGTGAAGTTGCTAATTTTTTTATTGGAGTATACTTTAGGGGACTATTTTTTAAGAGATATTTGATAAATGCAAGTCGTTAGTGTTGATTCCTTTATATAACATATTTTTATACTGATACTTGTGAAAAATATGTCCATCTATTGGTTTCCTATTTGTATGCAGTTTCATTCCCCCTTCACACATTTGCATAAGGTTCCCTTCAAAAATTTAATAAATTCAAAAATTATAATTTTTACCAAATTCTCTTGGGATTTTCCATCTATTGCTACCCCCTTTCACTTCCTGTGTACCGACAATGTAGTAAAATGCAATTAATTTGGACGCATATTTCCCAAAAGTATGCTAACGCAAATAATTGCGTCGTTGCACAGACAACCACTTGGGACCTAAATACCTGCAATTATTTACCTTGTTTGTATTCCCCATTCCATTTACTTGTCTTTTTTTATACCTTTTGCCTGTGCGTTTGTGCAGCGATTTTCGCAGGATTTTAAAAAATGTTTACAACAACTTGTTATCGTTGCTGTTGTTGTGGTGGCTGTTGTGTTGCATGCCAATATGAAAAAAAAACCAACAAAATAATCAGGAAATAAATCACAAGAGCGATAAGGCTAGAAGAATAGACAAGGGCGGGAGCAAAAAAGAGACTGTTATAAATCTAAAGAAATGTGCAAAAAAAATGGAAGCATAACAAACGATGACAAGCAGGAAGATTGCTACTCAGCGAAGATAAGTTGGAAATATTATTAAAGAAGAAAACTACAAGAAAAGGGAATTATGAGTGGTAAAGAGAAGGCAGGAGGGAGAAAGAAATTAGCCAATATCTCGGAAATTGCAAAACAAAATTTAAATTCGAAACAGTCAAGCCTTTTTCATTCACTGTTAGAGTTCTCATAAACTCATTCGACTACCCGTATCTTTGCTGTATATTTATTGTTGTGGTAAAATTAGCAGCTTATAAAGTTGTATAACCTATCTCATACCATTCCACTGTTCATCTGACAAATAAACTCTGTCTGTCCAGCGGAAACAAGCGAAACTCTTCATTTTGATGCTTCACACAAACACAAATACACAGAAAATAACACTAACGGAAATAAACAAAACTAACTGAACTAAGCTTAGCAAAACAGTTTTAACGAGCTGGGATAATAAAATGTAAACAATGAAAATTAATAGTGAAAACCCAAGCATAAAACTTTGTCCTGAGAATTTATTACGTTACGAGACAGGGAGCCCCTTGCAAGCTCTACAGGAATACAAGAAGCAGCCAAGAGCGAGGCCATCAATAATGTCAACAACACAAAAAAAAAACAAATACAAAAAAAATAACTGTACAACAATAATGGCGTTGTCAAAATCATTACCGGCGGATAAGCAAAGAATGGGGGCAGAAAAAAAACAAAGTAAATATAAAAACTGTCACACGTAAGCAGTGGAGGAAGCAAACCTAACGGCAAATCAAACCCAGTGAAATTAATAACCTGGATTTTGTTTCAACAAAACCAAACAATAACAACAGCAACAACAACTATGGCGCAAAAAAATTGTGGATTTATTTGTCGGAAATAAATATTAGCAGACACAAACACGCATAAGCTGCATTGCAAGCGTGCCCGGAGACCTTTTCGATTTCTAGTTGGGTTCATGGGTTACACCACTCACACCACAGCGCACCTCCACCTCCACTCAGACCCTTTTTTGTAATGTATTGAGTGGCTTTGGGTGTGGGTGATATGTCGAAAGTCACATACGCGCAAATTCCCATAATTGATTTCGTATTGGTGCGTTTCCATTGTGTGGGAAGTAGAAAATGCATAATTTGACTAAGCTTAAGAAATGAGGAGGGTGAGTTGAGGAAAGAGGCTAGAAAGTTCTGCGGAAAGGGGAAAAAATATATATATATGAACATGGCAAAGCAAAATGGAACAAATTTGAAACGGGAACATAAAAGTTACTGTAAATTCTCAAAAAAGTTATCATAAAATATACGAAAAATATCGAAAATGTTATCGAAAATAACAAAAGTAATGAATAAAAGATTATAAAAATTGTAGAATATATATTATGTTGTTATCGATTAATTAGTGAAAAGTTATCGTCTTCAAAAATGATATCGATTAGTTATCGTAAAGTAGCAAAAACACTATAGACAATATTTCGTTAATTTTACAATAATCTTATCGATATTTTTTTTCGATAATTGCCACTTCTTTACAGTTCCATTTCGATTTTGGTTTGGTCTATTTTCATTTCATTCTTGTTCCACTTCTATTCCGTTCCTATTCCATTCCTAAGAATGTTTCGATTCAAAAAGTTTTCGATGTAGGTACATATTAACAAAAAATTATCGAAAAAGTATCGAAAAAGTGTCGAAAAGTTATCGTGGTCATTTTGCTTCCAAGCAACCAAAAAAAGTTGTTCTTGAAATATCCGAAAAAAAAACTGACACTAAGCCTAAAATTACAACAAATTTACTTCGCCTTATCTGCCACTAAAGCAATTTTCCTCCATCCAAAAAAAATATCGTTTCACTCACCCCACATACGTGCAAATTAAACCACCCGCACTAAACTTTACATACCAAAAAACATTCGCACGCATATCAAGGCAACGCAGACGAATGGTGAAAGAAATTAAATTCCAATATTGCCCTGCGTACAAGGTAAACAGCAGCAAAAAAGGGGTCCGCAAGGCAAGTCTCTGTCTACATCGTCCCTTTTTGTAGTTTTTATCCACCCGAAATTTTGAAATTAGTTTTTTTTTTCCTTTAGTTATTGCCAAATTTAAATATCATGCTTCATCTTTGTGTCGAATATCTGCTTTAGACAGAGGCAAAATATCCATTTGAATCCTTGCAGTCGGTACATGGCCCAGCATGCAGCTGAGTGCGGACACATCAAGTGTACTTGGTGCAACCGGTGGAAATCCATTTGAGTGAGCGAAGGAAGGAAAGGAAATAAACCAAAGCAGGGGTGGTTTGTTGGGCCCGAGCAAATGTTCCTGCATTCTGTTTGTGTTTATAACACACATATTCCACAAAGGATATATGCTGATGATGATTTTTGCTATTCCTGCTTGTCAAACAAGCAAACATTGAAGGGGTGCCGAGCTGTGCTGTATTGTGCCGACTGGTCTTATTTGTTTTGCCGATGGATTTTTGTATGCTTTTGGAAATTTTTAATTTGATTTCCATCTCTCGTATATGAGGTATTCATATGAATGTATGAGGCTGTTGGACTCTGTTGTGTTTCTGGAAAATCTTTCATTCCTTAGGCTTCAATTCGGCTTGTAAAGTGTGTGCTTTTGACAGTTTTTGTAAAAATCCTGTTGAAACATCATTTCCATTTATTGCGAGTGGTAAAATCATTTAAGTATTTCATTGAGTGAGCAATTAGTACAGTGAAAGGCAAACAAATACGCAAATACACTTAGGAAAGAGTGTCAAGTGGAGCGTTCGAAGGGGTGCATAAGAAGGTAAAATAATATTTAAGGCTAATAGCTACTGGAAATATCAAGGAGCTTCCTAGAAAATGGTTTTCCAGACTCTAAAATTCCACATGAACTTTATGAACTAAGACTCCTCATTTTCGTTTATTTTCCACTAAATATTCTATGGGCTACCTGCAAAGTTTTCATCTTTCCAGCTACTTTTAAGTTAGTTCGGAATAACTACTTCAGCAAAAGTTCTCATTAATTCCCAATTATCTCCTCAACTGCATACTGAAACCTGGCGAAGGGTGTTTTCACTGAGCATACACTCAATTGTTTGATGCAAATTCAGCGTCGACACGTGGTAGTGTAAAGTATGCACCAAAAGTGGGGTGTCTTTGCAACACTTGCCCTGATGCAAGGTACTCGGTGGAAGAAAGAATACAACGGATGAGCTTAGAGAAGGGATAGGATATTTTTTTTGTTCGGGCATTAAATGACGTTTTAAAATTACATTATTAGAATTTGATGGCAGGGTGTAATGTTCGGGAGGTGTCAGTGTTTTCATTTGGGGTAGATCATTGCGAGATATATTTTTAAAATTATTTGCTTAGCCGTACTTAATGAAGAGAGATAAGAAATTTGCCACGAGGTGTTTAAATAAGGGTAGGGAAGAAACTTTAGCTTAACTCGAAACAAATTGCACTCTTTTTCACATTTGAAAGTTTCTCCATTTGGCTTTCATTTCTTTAAACTGTTTACAATATGTACTATTAATCAACTTCACAGTGGGTCCTTCTCTTTCAGCAAAATAGCTTCATTTACTTGAAAAAGCGTCACTATTTTGCCCCCAAAAATAAACAAAAATTCCCCAAGGATCACGTATCAGCAAAGTAAAAAATTAAAGAAAAATGCAAATGAAATCATGGCGACACACCCTCACTAGCACAGTTTTTCCACATACATTTACGACCATTACTGTTTGACAGACATTTGCCTGTCAACAGCTAAGGTATATGAATTCGCACCAGCAAACTGAAATATAATTTACAAAAAAATAGTCCTTTCGGTATGTGGTGTAACCAGGACTACTATTGAGTATTCATTTATCATTTGGTAGAAGGAAGCAGGAAGGAAAAAATCAGGCCAACAGCAAAGTAAAATATAACGAATGCGTTTGGTCATCAAGAGAAACGCACGAGTGATGAAGTAAAGTTGCGAGTGAAGTGGACAAATCCTTTGCTGTGTAAGGAGCTTTTCACAGTATTCCCTGAATGTAACAGCTTAAAGAGGAAATGGAATTTCGCAGAATGTAAAGCAGCGTTCATTAAAGTTCTTTGATGTGCAATAAGTTAAAGCTTGACATAAAAACTTAACGAAACTTTTTTTTGCTTTTAAATTCTTTGGTTGAGGTTAACTTTTGTTTTGATTTATTGAAATACTTCTTTGATGAACAATAAACTGAAGTTGCTCTAAAAATAAATAAGAAACTCCTTTACTAACATCAATCGTAAAACTTAACGAAACTCCTTTAAGTTGAAGTAATAAATTATCATAATAAATTTTTATATTTTATTACACAAATCAGGGAGTCAACCGAATAAAATTCTCTTTTACCACACTTAAGGCACTTCTTCAAAACCAAAACTTACCATGGTTATGACAAATAATTTTATGACTTTTTCCTTTGATTCGCTGGATGACTGACTGACTGGCTATGGAGACATGCAAGCTAATTTTTCAAATTTCTTTCGTGCAAAATCAGCAGCAGCGCACAGAAATGGTTTATGCTCGCATATGAATATATACTGGAATATGCTTCGTGCATGATTTCCGCTGACTTGACAAATCGTGCAAATGGTAGAATGCGCTACTGCTGCAAACGACGAACGACTCTCTAACGCGACACTTACCGCACGAAATCACTGAAAGTAACGTGACTTATGGCGCTCTATGATGAAAACGTACAGGCCCGCTGGGGGTCGTAATTCGTTTAGGGGCGCGCCCCCAAGCAAAAACAATCTTAACAAACGTAGAAAATATATGAAAAGGAAAGAACAAAACCCAAAAATAAAATAGAAATAGAAAAAAATCACTGTTGAATCGAATACGACGCAGTAAAAGGGTGATTTTCATGCATCATTCATCTTGGGTGAGAAGAGAGTTTTTATTTCATTTTTTTTCTGTTAAGCTTCGTTAAGTAAACTTCCGTTTAGGCAGAGCCACCTGATTCTGCTGCTTTCTCTCCTTTACGGCGGGGGGAAAAGTCCGAAAGGCAAGTGGCTGAGTGAAAAAGATGAATGACATGACAAATGCCATAGTCATGAATCAAATATCAATTTGACACGGTCCGCGGGTGGGTTGGCTTAAGGTGATGGTGATGGAGTGGTACCTACACTACTACACTACTGCTGGTACCTTGCTGCCCGCTGTGTGTGTGGGGCAGGTGGCGCTTATGATGAAACTTAATTCAATTTAATTGTGGCCGAGCGTGTAAATGGCATTCGTTAAGTTCGCTTTTAGCAGTTTTTAGTGACATTTTCGCTAAAGTCGTTGTAACACGCTGGCGAAGCGATGAAGATTAATGACATTTTACGTGACTAGCGAAACCCTAGGAAACGGGTATAAAATGAACAAAGGAAGTGGTGGAGGGAGGGGGACTATTCATAAGATTTCAAATGTGGAATTGTTTAAAATTGTTCATTAAGTTTATTTGTTGCAAATAAAATTCTGACTCGAAATCAAAACTATGAAAACTTCGTTAAGTTTGGAAAAGTTTCGTTAAGTTTGCTAAAGTTTCGTCAAGTTTTTAAAATGTGATAGAAAATGCAAAATAATTCTAATTTCTACCAATAATCTCTTGTTTTATTTGCATCAAAATTCTCCCCTGCGCAAATACGCATAGCAAAAGTTTCGTTAACTTTTCCAAATTAGTGCCTCGAATTGCAAATTGCAACTAGTTTATATTCCCTCTCTCTGAAGTATGCTAAAATCTTGTTTACCAACAAATTTATCACACACAACCACCAGCCCCCACACAACTTAACGGAAACAATGTTGCCGCCAAGCAAAAATTACTAAATCAAAGCAAATAGAAAAAAGTTTTTTGTCTTGTTTTGGTGCGTGTTAAAAAATAATTTCCCAGGATAATTGGGACAGGAACTTTTATTTTTTCTGTTTGTTTTTTTTTCTAAGCCAAAGTTTTGGAAACTTTTTCTCTCCAACCGAAAAAAAGCGAAAAAACTTAACGAATGCGTTCATGTGTTTGTATACATTTTGGGCTTATTTGCCACACAAGCGTCCTGTGTTTATTTAATTAGGCTGAAATTTGCTAAGCGTCCGAAAAGCCATTAAAATAATAAGAAAAATACGTGAGGGAAGAGAAGAGAAAAGATTTTGTTCGCACCAGTCCCCGTTGAGGCAAGTTTCGTTAAGTACTTTTGTAAGGGAGTTAATTATTTGTTTGTTGACATAATCACAGGACAGACGCACACACACACAAGAACAACATACATTCGACACACACACACACTTTTGCTGGGCTTACTCAGAATGACACAATAGCGATACTGCCGCACACATAATTACACCGGTGGACAGCCATTGCCTTTGCGCATAGAATTATGCCAGGCACGAACACTTTTTTTTTTGTATATAAAAATATGAAAATTGTTTCTCGTTTTTTGGTGTCGTACCCCTAAAAGTCTGCTTCAAATTGCAAAAGCGCTTAACTTGGCTTAAATCATATTGAACAATGGCGAAGGCTGAGAAGGCAGGGAATTGTGTTGGCTGCTACATTGACAGCCACAAACCTTTGCGTATTAATTTTACATTTTGCGGCATTAATTTTTGTTACTTTTCGACAACAGCCAAATTGATATAACGAAGAAAAAAAGTAAAATTGTTTACGTAACATCTTTTTCACCCCCCATGGCCCACGGGTTCTTTTCTCTACTGAATTTGTCTGTTTTGTAGGCTTAAGCCAGCGTACGTGACCCTTGAACCGGAAGTGTTTATGTTGTTTGTATTAATTTTTGTATTATTTTTGGGTTTCATTTTTCGCATGGATACTTTTCTGGTAAGTGGTGTGGAAAAATTGAAAAGTTTTGGGAGCCTTTGTTCGGCTTCTGATGACATTTTCGTCCATTTTTTTTTTTAATTTTTTCTGGAAATAAAGAAGTGAATTTTGTCTTTTGTTTAGAGGAAATCCTGTTGATTCAAAAGATCTTTTGAAAAGACTTTCACTGAAAGGAAAAAAGAATTAAAAATTCCTTAATTTTAATGGAAATTTCAAAAATATTGAAGCCAAAGCAGAATTTTTGGGAAGAAGGAAATAATATTTTTCCACTAACAAAATGAATTAAATCTAAACAAACTATTTGTAAACCTTTTAGCCTCAAAAAATCCGAATAAATTTGCTCCACAAATAGAGGGTACCGCACTTACTACTTAAAATGCAACCGCAACATATGCCACTAAATACATTGGCATATAAAAAATATTCCTTCAGACCCTTTTCCACAATATGTGCACACTCAGCTGAAAAGAGAGACAAATACAGTAAAGTAAAGTAAAAAGAGAATGTCCAATAATGCCCATTTCCCCCATTTCTACTGCAATCATACCCACATAACATGTCAAGTGTGCAGTTTTGTGGTTTTTTTTTTGCACCCTGCAGCAGCACAATATGTTGCAGAAATACTACAACATTTTTTCTCTCCTTGCAATCCCCCATAAAGACGAACATTTGTATGCAAATTCAAAACCAAACCAATCGTAGTAACATTATCCGGGTTTTTTTTTCATAAACGGCCACCTTGTGAAAACAAGTGGAAAAGAAATGGAGCAACAGTTTTTGCTCTCGATTTTTTACTATTATTTCATAGTCCATTTTGTCAAACCAACACAAAGACAAAAAATAAAGAAAAAAGTAAAGTAAAACATAGGGACAATCTTCGACTCTTCTCGCTCAGCTGCTGTCCATACTTTGTAGAACACAAAAAACAAACAAATTTTGTGGTCCTCATTTCTTAAAAGCTTTCTCCACTGAACTCTATTCTCACATCACTTTTATGTAGCCGCATTGCACACACACACACACATATCTACCCACTCCACATGTGCATTTTGAATGAAAAATACCACAAAAAAGGAATTTTTAAACTTTGATGTGAATGCAACAAAAAAATTGCATTTGTAGGAATTGCAATTGAGAGAAAAAGTAGAAGAACACAAGCACAAACAGAAAGCAGTGCTTTCTTTTTTGCTTTTTACAAAGTACGTTTTGAGGTGGAATAAGCTTTGAGAAACCATTTTTAGTTAAAAATTGTTATTAGTTTTTTATTACACCGTGTTACTAAAACAAATTTGTTGGAAAACACGATACACACATAAAGTTCCGTTAAAGCAAAAAATACAAAAAAAAAGCTCCATCAGATATATGTTTCTCCCATACAGTTTTCGGCCCATAATGAAAAATATAAAATTTTAAATTTTTTTATTATATTTGTAATTTAGACACTTTTCAATCATAAAATTATAAGACAATGTGAAAGTGATGTGTATCAACGTAAATGTAAATTTGATATGACAAAATGTAGGATTGGTGTGTATTAATATTATTTTGATATGAGAAATCGTAAATTTTATATGATTTAAGAGAATGTAATTTTTAGATGAGTAAACCTAGGAAAATATGATACCAGTGTAATTTCCATGCTCTTCATATTACAAATAAAATAAAACACACACGGCGTAAATTTAAAATTTTAGCCTCCAAAAAAAAATAAAATTCAAGTACTTTTCTCTCCGGTTTATGCATACTTTTCTCCTTCACCTTTTCGTACAAATTCGCTGCAAATCCCAAAATTAATTTAACGCCAAACTTTACAACCACTCTACATGCACACACATACACAGCCACTCACTCACGCACCCACATTCCCACACATGTGACTACAATTTCAATCATTTTTGCACTTCCAATCCTCAAACAAAAAATACCAACTTTTCTGCTTGTATTCAAATTAATCCCCATTTTCGGGCACAAAGTACTGGCAAGATTAAAGACCGGCCAGCCATACACTCCACCCCCCCAAAAAAAGCAAATTTTCAATGCCGCTGTGAGCCAAAGAGTGGCAATTATTCATTTTATGAGCTCCAAACGAAACATGTGAACCATCAAAATTAAAAATTAGCTTCAAGCATAGCAACAACGAAAAAAAGACGAATGCTCTCCAAAGGGATTAAAACGCACGCACACCCACACATATATTACTACCACTACATCACATGACTTGTGTGCACAACAGCGACGACTTGTAAAAGCCAAGAAAATGAATATTTATGTATGTGGGTTGGCGACACTGACGCAGGGGCCACACACAACAACACCATGTCAAAATTTTCCTAGTCGAACATGACAAACATCAAAAGGAGTTTACAACCCCCAAACCATAACAACACCCTTATCGTTGGGCCCAAAATGGGCGCTTACATGCCCACTTAGGCTGGTGTTTCATTTGGCCCCCGAATTCCATTTTTGAATTCGTCCAACCAAAACCCCGTCACTTTTGACACTCATGCCAAGCACTCAAAATCTTTTAGGGTTTTTGTATTCTACTCTAAAATTAAATCCAATTATCAGTTCAAAGCCACTCTAAGGATTTGCCTTTTCTGCAGTGCGTGTCGACGTCGATTCTGACCTACAACAAAAACACACAGTCAATAATTACAACAACAATCGGTAAAGTTTTGTTTTAATGAAAAAAAAAACACAACTTTCTGCTCTCGAACTGTGTCTGGCAAAATTTTAATCCCTTTTTGAGAAGGTGGTAAACCTCTACACATGAAAATTAAAGCAAACACTAGTGCTTTTAGGCGAAAGTTCGTTTGGTTGTGTTTGAATTTGTTTTGTTGGGCCAAAGGATTTATGAGGAACATTAGACACTGGCTGCAGTAAAGACCTTATAAATTTACAATTAAAAACTACTTTACTACTTTCAATATAAACAAAGATATTAAAATAGAAGCTTAAAATTGTGCAGTATACTTTTGGGCATTAGTTGCAGTTTGGGGGAGAGTTACAGATTACCATTGTGAGAGTGGAAAGTTGGTATAAAATGGCAAAGAATAGAGAAAAAGTCAAGCATGTGTTTATTAAAAAGTGTGTTAGGATTAAGTACGATAGGAACCAATTATCATTTTCAAAGAGCCTAAAAGAATGCAATATATTTTAAGATAAAAGCTTATTTATTACCAACAACATTTTACTGTAGGTACTTATATATTCAGCTCCAAATGAAGCTCCAACTGGTACAGGCCAGATTATTCTAAGCTTTTAAATATTTGTTGCATATTTTTGGGATGCAAACAAATAAATGCCACAACTTAAGTCGATAGCTGAATAATTACGATGTTATACGGAGAATATTGTTTGAAATGACCGACAATTACCCGTTTATATCTCAAATATCGAGCCATAGACATGAAATTCCGTTTTCCGACTTTCAATGCATCCCATAAATATGCTACAAAATTTGAAAATCATGGAATATTCTGTCCTGATAACTTTTAGTGACAAAAAAACCAGGCACTTCCAGAAATGTTAAATCAAAAATTGCATGTCCAACGCCTAACCGATTTAACGCCTACAAGTGTGTACCACAAATGTTATCAATCTGCTACCCACTTACAAATTCAAATGAAATCAGAAAAATTTATCAAATGCCAGAATGTGTCTAAAACAATGACAATTTTCAAATCAACTCCTTAACCAAAATGCCTACAAGAATGCCAAACATAGCACTGACCCTATCCGAACCCTACTCCATTTCGCCAAAGGACATTTGTAAGCGGATATTAGCATACCAAAAAAAAAAGAAAACTAAACCAAGTCTCAAAATACCCTTTTGCACAAATCCCCAGAAGAGTAAATAAAATCAGAAAAGAAGAAATCCTGGAAAAAAGGAAACCAAAATGAAAGTAACAAAAAATAAAAAGAAAAACACTCTCGGAGTGGGAAAAAACTCTTACAAAACGATGACAGCCACTTACACATGTCAACTGCAAGGATAACGAGCCAAACGGATATTTGAGTATTTGCAAAGAAAAGCTTGCGCCAAAAGTAGGAAATTAGAAAATATAAAAGTATCCTTTCGGGCACAAAAGGGACACAATAGGATATGCTAAATGCCGTCAGGAAGGATATTAGCTGAACTTTGGCATCATCTCAGGCAGGATGCGTACGGAAACAAAGTGGAATAGTTGATTTAAGCTCAGAGGAATAGGGAATTTTTTAATACAATTTTCGAGGATTTCTTGTTGATAAACTACTCAAATTTAATAAGTCAAGCGCAGAGAAATGAGATTTAATTCCTAATTTCCCTTGATTGGTTGTACTAAAAAGCGCATACCAATAGATTACCCTTGCTCTTTTGGGTAACCGAGAAACTAATTAAGTTCCCATGTGGCCATAAGCCTCATGTAAAATTCCTTAAGTAAATATCAATTTGCAAAACCCTAAAGAACTATGCAAAAAGGTATTTAAAATATTTTGAAAGTAACGTTGTATGTATGTAGCAGGCAGCCACACAACCATACACTTACGCTCAACTCAACATGTTGCCAGACTATTAAATGTAAATGTATGTATGTTCGTAGAGAATAGATAGTCAGGAGGACTCCTAATCGTTATTGTTGTAAGGCAAAGATTGTATGTACTCCACTTTAACTAGCTTACAAAGTTATTAAGAAAATCTGTTTGGAATTTGTCCAACAATTCGTTTTTAATTGTTTTGTCTGCTGGCCATTGGATAGTTCTTTGAAGGGGTTGAATGTGTTGCAAAAATTTGCATTTAAATTTATTTGTGCAAAAATGCTAATAATATTTTCTTTTCTCTTTCGTTTCAGGTAATTGTTTAAATTCTAAGACATTCAAGTGAGTAAATACAAATGGGAAATCTGGTCAACTTCACACATCCAAACATGTAAATATTTTATAAGGGTTGTAAGTAACAAGTGGAAATTGGAAAAATTTTTTTTATTTGCACAACTTTTATATAATTTAGGCCCTAGGCAAATATTTGTAGAAATACACTCACATATTTTTTAAATCAAGTGCAATCTTATGTGACTGAAGAAATATTTCCATTTTTGCACAGTCTGGCCGGAGCTTAACGAAGAGAAATCAGACGAAATTTATTTGTTCCTCCGCAAGCCATTATGCTACGATTACATAATGACGATTCAAAATTTTTAAAGTCATAGTGAAAGTATTTTGTGGGTACTCGGTACTCACAAAATAAGGTTACTCTGTTTTTCATAAAGATATTGAAGAAGTAGATACCATGTAGTTTATCCGGGTTAATGGTTATTCCATTAAAGATTTCAGGCAAGCGGTATTTGAATTTTTGTAAACGGTCACTTCGCACTTGAAATAAATTTCCAACATTTTTAAATCAGATGTTAGTGTGATTTCTGGGCACGATGTAGGATTTAATAAGTGAGTACCCGGTACCAGAAAATACTGGGTACTTTGTTTAGACCGAAGCCTACCGGATTTTTTCGACTATATCTGTGAAGTTTTTTTCTTATTTATCTTATTTAATCTGAACCTATCCGAAATTGAGCAAACAAAAACACTTGTGCAATTATAGGTGCTCTAATATAGATTCATATTACCCGTTTACTGATTCATAAGACTTTACTCGCCTACATACGTGTCAAGTGTATTGTCTTGCTGTCACATCAATTATGAAAGTTGATGAAAGCACCTAATGAATCTAATAAAGTTAATAGCATTTTGCTTGGAAGCCAATAGGGATACCTTAATGGACATCTTCTTTGTTAAACTATAAAAGTAATTAACAAACCTCAACCAAAGAAGTTATTTAATAAAATATTAATTAGGTAAGTAATTGATTTTATTTTATCTATTCTTTGATTTTCCATTTACATTACAGAAAGTGTAATCCACATTTAAGTGCCACGATAAACATTCATCAATATGTCATTAAAACTGATGGACTTTCCCCTCCAACTCATTTTCATTAAATTTATACCCATTTAATTGGCTTAATTTCTACCCTGCTCAAGGGACAGACGAGAACAACAACAAGAACAAAAAATACGTAACTCGAGTAGAATATAATGGAGCATCGCTACCATGACCTCGCCAACGTCAAATTCATAATTACGTGACATGCGAGATTATTTTTATAAAATTATCCGGCAACTGTCAACACGTAGCATAAAGGCGACGTGTGGCGTTAGTGTGGCAGTATGGCTTATGCTCCAGCCTCAAAACCAACGCTGAATTTCCACGCTGAAAATGAAAATAAATGGAAGAATTCCAGTATGTGTGTGTGCGTTGCGGCCTCTTCCGTATGTAATCAGTCAATTTTTTTGCTCAACCAGCAGTTCATTAAAAAAAATGGCAATTAATTATGATGAAACGCTGTGAGACGCCTCCTTTTTTACGCGACACATGCCCCTAGTGAAACTTTTGTGTGAAATGCATGTTTTGTTTTCATAAGCAGTAGGATTTGAACCTCGAGCAATTCATTATGAGTTGCCTGCGCCGTTGTGCCTTGTTGCTAAATATAGTTTGGTGAATAATTTTCCTATGGGGAATTCCCTTTTCATTTGCCAAAGTAGCTGCTAGCTGCTGGCTGCTACACTTTGACAACTTGTTCCTTTTGATATTTTCCTATTCCTGTGCTGTCTGTGTAAAAGTGCTGTCAATTCTCAGTTTGTCATCTGCTTCATTAAAATAGAGCCAGTCCCAGAGAATTTCGAACAAAAAAAATTGTATTTACATGTTTTTGTTGTTGTTGTCAGACTAGTCTATTTACATTCAGTGAAAAAAAAACCAAGAAAAGGGAAAAATCAAACTCGACTTTGACGTTTGAGTTCGGCGACCTTTTATGTCTGCTCTGCTCAGCAATCAGTTGACACCTTAGGCAGCCAGCAGTTTCAAAACGAAATGAAGATTAAAAATAGTTTAAATAGACGCCCTGCCCTTTATTCCCCCCTTTTCCATTGACGCTTCTTTTGATTTGTTTAGAATTTCATGTAATTAACGCAAGTGGATGCTTAATTGTGCGTTTATCTACAAAGTAGGGTGAGGAGCATTGAGTTAATTCAGACTAGCTGAAGTGATGAAAAACATTCGAAAATTTTCCTTTTTTTTGTATTTTTTCTTTCTCGCCTTTAAAGGGTTTTAGTCCCCCAAAACGATACATCTGCTGTGCTCCCCCTTTTTTTTTGCTCTTCTAAATGACTAATTTTCCACTCATGCTAGATTACCTCACGTTTAGTTAACATAAAATATTCGCCTAAGTCACAGCGGTAAACATTGTTGCAGAAAAAATAAAAACCAAACTACCCTTGCCCATTTTTACTAAGAAAATGTAGGTGGGTACCCCCTACTTAGTTTGTATTACAGCTGTTTTAAAATAACCCCCCTTCCTACCACCCCAATTGCTTTTGCTAAATAAAAACAACAGCAATTACAACAAACAACCAGAAAAAAAACAACAACAAAACAATTGTGGCACAAGTTGCTCCTCAGTTGCCGTTGCTCACTTCGCTGTTGACTCGGTTCAATGCTGCTGTCAACTGTCAACTTTTAAATGAGCACAAAATAGGAATAAAAATAGAAAGGAGGAGACACTGCAGTTTGACTCTTTTTTTTTTTGTTTAATTTTTTGGTTTTGTGTAACGGTACATAAAGGCTCGTGACTAACAAAAATGCAACCGAGCGTTGATGAGCAGAGGCGGTGTGAAGATTTTCTTATTAAAGGAATACAAAAATGTAACAGTTTGTTTAAGTAAATTTTTAGTAGAAAATTTTTAATATTAAAAAATTATAAGTCAGACCGAACCAAAAATACCCTACACCTTCGAGAATGAAAACTTTTTCGATACTATTACGATAACTTTTCGATATTTTCTGTGTTTCCGTATTTTTTCACCTTCTTCTGATGAAGAATTTCCATACCTGCCACGCCTTCTTTTGATAATATTGATACTATTTAACCCCCTAAAATCGCAGCCACTGCACAAAAACACTTTATCACCTCAACCAACCCCAATGCAATATCCCCCCATACCCCCCACCACCCTGTGAAGGTTTATTCTATGACATTGTACAGGACGAGGGACAAATATACTTCCAATTTTCTAGTGGCTTTGGCCACTTTTCACCTCTTTGCCACCGGAAGTAACCAGCTGAGTTGAGTTTGCATGCAAAAGCGAAAAGTGATGTTGCTCGGTTGCAAATGTTGACATTAAACGACGAAGTAGATGGACAAAGTATGCAGTATGCAGTATGCAGTAGCAGAAGCAGAAGCTTGGCAAACTTAAACTTTATTCAAGTTAATTCTGGCTACTTTTGAAGTATATTTTTTTTAGGGGAAATGTGTGGGTATGTGATAAATTTGCACTTTGGATTAGGAGAATTTAAGGTAACCGAGTCACTTATTTGGAGGCATTTTAAATTTTGAAAGCCAACTTTTGGCGTTGGAATTTGATATTTTTCCATAAAATGTTCTGAAATGATTTATACAGTGGATAAATTATTTTATTTTCCCCCCAAAATTTTGTTAACAGCAAAAACTTTACTTTGTATATTTTGCTTACAACAAAAGTATGCAAAAAAACAGTGATTTTAGCTTTAGTTTCATTGTATTTGCGCTTTTATTGTCTACCCAGAATGCTTCCTGTTGGAAATTTAAAACTTTTGTCGTACCAACCGGTAGTTGTGTTGCATTTCCATTTGATTTGAATGAGCCAGTTGTTGTTTTCAGTTAGCACAGATTTGTAAGGATGTTGTTCGGTTGTTGGAATTGTTTTGATTGTAATTTAAATATATTTCGCAAATGTACTAGACTTGTGAAAAGGGGGGATGAGTAATTGAAAAATGTTGAAGGTCTCTGATGAAATTTGATAGATGTGGAAGAAAACAATAGGAACATTTACTTTTCAGTCTAAAATAATTAAATTTTAATTTAATAGAACAGAGAATAAACTGAAAAGTTTAAGAAAATTTTGATAAATTTTTTATTATGACCAAATTGGGAAATTGTATTCATCATCAATTAAAACATTTGATTGAATTTTTTTCTCATATAAAAAATGTATTGCCATTTGCTTTGCAACCTCCTAACCTCAATATTTCATGTACGAAATTGCCAGGCCATCTTAAAAGTGTCACTTCCGCTTAAGAAATGCCACATCCACGCGACATCATTCAGGTCACTCATAAATCTCCCGCTAAGCTGTCACCACGAAAGCGTGCCAAACAACAAAAAGAAATTTCGAAAAATTATATCAAAACTCTACTCGTCACGGTGCGACGGTGCTCCGGCATTTCAAGAAACATAACACAAAATGTTTGCTCTTTCTTGTAAACTGAAAACAAAAGCAAATAATTGTTGAATTTTCAAAAATAAACTTCAGTTCAGATGAGTTGAGTACGAGGCGCTCCGCACATATGAGCATTCTTTTGGGGGAGCAGCAATTTTCCCCAATTTCCGTAGAGTATTTTTCTTTTGCTCACCAAAAATTCTTCTACAAAAATTCTCCACGCAGTGAAACTTGAAAATTGCGGCTAAACAGTCTCCGTACGATCGTGATCGCGTGAAAAACACGCGCACGGAAAGTTTCAATCGAAAAACAATTTTTCGTAAAAATAGCACAAGCTATGGCGGCGTCTAATTGAAAAGCGTTTCTACTATTTTTATTTCGGTGTTTGTAAACAAGTATAGAAACAATAACAACAACAACAACAAAGCGTGCATTGCTTCTTAATTAATTAATTGCTTTGAAAATGCAGTGGCGTGCGTGTGCGTGTGTGCGTCTGCCTGCCTCTCGGTTGTGCTGGTGTGCAATAAAATAATAAATTTCCCAATTAAAAATGAGCTAATTAAATGGAATTTATATTGTGAAAATTAAGTCAATAAAATACGCAAGTCTATTGTGAAAGAACAGCGAAAAGAATTAAATTTTAAGATTCTTGCTGTTGAGATTAAAAAAAGAGGGTCAACTAAATATGCTAATAGACCCAGGGTACATTGTTATGAGTTGAATACAATTTTAACTAAGACAGACTAACTTTATTTTAGCAAAACTCGTGACCATTAAACTACAGAAATGCACTTGAACTCAAAAGTGAAATTGAAAAGTTTTGAGTTCTGCCCTAGATCCAAATTTACTTAATTCAGTTTATATATTTTTTACTAAACATTAGGGACTTTATTTAAAGAGAACCCCCAAATGCTAAGTAATCCTTTTAAGAGTACGCACTAAGAAAATTCCAATCCGATTTCACATCAAAATATAATTCCCTCACTTGCCCTACTCTTAAACGAAATTCACCTTTCACAATCTCGCCACTCACACTCCGGCAGTTGGCACCAAATTTAAATTATGTTTTCAATTAATAATTCCGCCAAAGTAACCAAAGAACCCACCCCTATTAACCCTTCTCCCAACAGCTCCTTTCCAACTGCTACATAACTCATGTCTTAAAGAGGCGGCTGTGCACCTTTTGGAGCAAGATGCTCCACTACGTTAATTTAATTACACCCAAAAGGAGGCAGAATACATTTTTTCGCTACAAGAAACAATAACAACAACAACATTGGGGAATTGTACTGCCAAAGGCATATGCGCGAAACAGCTGTTGTTGTTGTGTTGGATATTTTTCTCCTGTCGCCGTAGCGGAGTGGAAAAACAGAAAAGTAAAGCCAGTGTTGCCGATGGCATTATTTGCGTTAACAAGCGCATAAAAAAATGCCGAAAAGTGGGTAGTGGGGGGTAAAAAGTGTTGCTCATTAAATCAGTGACTTGAGGTTTTCCTTTAAGAAAAAACAAAGGATAGGAAACGAAAGCAAAGGAATAATAAAATAAAAAAAAATGGAAAGTGTGTAAAAGAAAGCCTCACTAAAAGGCGCCAAAGGGGCCAGACTACTTTTTTTTCTTATCTTTCAAAAAAGTGTGGCAAAAACTTTCCTACCAAAGGTGTGTATTCAGGGTTAAATACACTGTGAAGGAAAAAAGGAAATCACCTGGTGGCAATCAGTCACTTAAAGATAATGTTGAAAAAACGATTCAAAGCTAAAAATTAAAACAAAGAAGAAAACCAATGTTAAAAGGGGTAAAATCAAAAACAAAACGGGGAACTTTGATTTTGTAAAAAAAAATATATATATTTGAGTTGAATGTTAGGGGAATGAAGATAGCTAAAGGAAATTTAAAATTCCACTTATACATATAAAAAACTTCGTGTTTGATTGATTGATGGATTGCGTGTGTGTTTGTTCCCTTATAACTCAAGAAATACTTGTCCGATTTTTAAGACACACACATCAAAATATTGTAAATTTAATTGGCCTGGACATAGCCTATATAACTTTTCACGTTTTGACGTTTAAAGAGGGCGTGGAAAATATCAGGTTAAAATGATATAATTCATTTTCATAAATTTTGTATGTGGCATTAGGTGATTAATGAACACAAAATGTATTGACCGCCCACTGCCACACCCCCAAATATTTAAAGCGCTATCACTCGGGCCCTATGTAAGTGATATCGGTGATATTTTGGATTTCATTTTGGATAGTGATTGGGCTAAGGGATGACAGCGAAAACCTTTATAAATTGACGTGAAGATACAATTTGCGAGCGAAGCCGTGTGTCTGAGTTAGCTTGCATAAACAGTTCCTGAGTGAATTTTAGTCGCATTTAGAAAAGCTTTTCGATTGTTTAGAAACCAAACTAAATATAAACACAAATCTCAGTCAGATCAATTCTGAGAGATTAGTTTATGAAATATCCCACAGTTAGCCGAGCTTGTAAAACACATAAATCAATGATCATATTTTGTTCATTCAACTTCTGCAAATTGCTATCAATTTTCCGCTTAAATAAATTTTCTTGTAATATTTCTTCCATAATAGTCAAGCAAATTTAATTATTTCCATGAAAAATTTCGATAATTTCCGCATTTGTGCCAATTTGTCAATTAGGGGATGATTCTAACACAATTTATCAATGCAAAAGCACAAAAATCCCTCATACGACATAATCCGCACCCTACGGAAGTCACAAGAAATCACAAAAAAAAAGGTCAATAAAACTCAATTTGCTTTTCCGATTTTTCATCGAAAGGTCAGAAGTGACAAAGAGAAGGAAAAGAAAACGTTTATCACTTTGACAAACGCACCAATTTATCGATTTCATAGCCCGTCCTAGGCCAGTAGTCAGTCGCTTTGCTGCGTTTTTATTCGATTATCATTTCGGCGACAAGTGGTGACACATGTGCACCCCCAAACACATGTTCGCTGAATGACACAATGGTACAATTTTATTGGTTTTCCCTTTGTCGCTCTGTAATTGTGAATAGAAAATCGGTTTGTAAATTGCATAAAATGCACTCTGGACTCATTGGTTTCAGTCATTTGGCAACAGCTGTGGTCAATTGGTCGTACGCACTAACAAGTACATGTGTTTTATCGGTCAAGTGAATGGAAATCTGATTGGCGAACAAAGGAGCCGGGGTGAGAGTGTCGTTTAAATAAATTATGAATGTGTTGTTGTACCCTTAAGCGGATTGGCAACTCTTAAAATTGCAGTAAGCTGATAGGAAACCCTCTTCTCTAAAGCTTCCCCAAAATAGTTTGTCTTCTTATATGCTTCGTTCGGTACACTGTGTTCCTACTCTTCCCTGTTTCTCTTCATCACGCTCCACCCTTACCTTTAAGTGTTGCCACTTCAACTTGAAGGAAGAAACCTTTTAACTAAATTTCTTTTCAATGCCATTATTTCAATGAATTTTTATTACATTATCCTGTTTATTTTTATCGCAATTGACCACTCTATTCAACAGTCAGTCCCCCCCCTGACTCCATCTCCGCAAGGCATCATAAGAAAAGGGAAAATCGGTATCAATTGACATTTGACACAAATATCAAAACAATTTTCTTTTCCTTTTGTTCTCGGCGCACATAAAAGAAATGTGAGAATTGGAAAATTCCAAAGAACAAATTTTGCTTTCATAGAAACTTTTCTGCCCTCGTCTCAGCTTGCAGCAAGTGTCAACTGTCATTTTGCTCTGTAAAAGAAAAATAAAAAACCAACTTTTCCATGCCCATAATAAACAATTCACAAGAAATTATAGTAAAACGTCAAATTCAGGCGAAAAAAGTTTGCATCACTTTTCTTTTTCCAGTGCCTGCCTTGAAAATGAAAATGAATCAACAAAAAAGTCTGAGAATTCCACTCAGCGTATTTCTAATTTATTTTTATTGTTTATAGTACAGACAAGCTTTTTTCTTTCTGCTATGATGCCTTCATTTCGGCAAACACGTCACCTGAAGTTCGACAATCTGAATTGTCATCATCAGTCTGTTTGGGAGGACAGACAAAATAGACTGACTGGCAATAGACAAGCGCCAGTATGATTAGTTTTTGGCAGCCATTTAAAAGGCAATTTCGTTCGTATTTTCTCATGAAAAAAATTAGAGCGTAGGTGTGTCGGGAAATTTATAGCTTCTGTTATGGCAGCGTTGAAAACTTTTGATCTCAGCGAGTGGACAATTTACGGGTTTTTTTTCAATGGACAAACGAATGACAGGCAGTTTGTTGATAAGAAAAAAAGCATTTTGTGATTGAGAATATTAAAATGAGAATATTAAAGACACCGCGCCACACACAGTGTAGAAAAGTAAAATTTAAAATTGTGAAAACAAAGAAATTTTTTAATAATTGGCAACCCTTTTTTCTACACTTAAAATATTTATTAATTAAATTGTAAAATATATTTTTTTCTTTTTTTTAAATGTTCCCCAACAATTTCTTGTTTAATATTTCCATAAATGGTCATTTTTTCTACAGCAACTGGTACAATTCACCAAATAAATTGTAAATTTTATCATACCAAGTAGCCCACAAAAAAAGCTCATAAAAAAGATAAGGTTGTCATAACAATTGTCCGGGCACTTGTCGTTTCATATCGACTGGTATATCCGCCGGGCAGACACAACAACAAATGACAGCTGTCAAAATATATAAATTAAATATCATTGCCTCATCATGGGTGATAATATTTTGTACAGTAGTTGCCTTCTCACCGCCTGCTGCATAAAAAAGGTCATTTAATAATGATAAGTCATCAAAAATGTATGTGACCCACTTCCTGGCGAACAGACATCCGAAAAGCAAAAGTCAGTGCAAAAAATACAAAAAAAAAGGAAAGAAAGAAAATATTGCCAACTCCGCATTTTTCGTGCTCTTGTATATTTTATTGCAATTTGATAGTCTTCAGGGTATTTTTCTTATTGCTTTTTTGGTTATTTTTCTCTCGTTCTCTCTCTGCTGTCAGGTATAAAATTGTTGATGTTGAAATGGCAAATTTTTGTCGAAAGTCAAGTCGAGACACCTTTTAACCAAATTGATTTCGGCTTGTCAGTGTTGTCAACTTCTTTTCATTTTCGGGGAGTGTCGAAGTTTTCTCTATACATGCATGTGTGTGTGTGTGTGTGGTTTATGTTAAGGATGATAAGAAATATACATGACGTTTATTATGGCAGTGATGATGATGTTATTTTTGCGGGGAGATATTGTTTCCGTTTGGTGATGTCAAAGGTTAAAAGGAAAAGTAAGTGTTGTCATGAGCGAAGTTGGAGGGCAAAAATGTCATGTGAGATTATATTATTGTGAGTCAATTTGGTTTTTTGTTTAAGGGTAATATGTCTGAAAGACTGACAAGGCTGATCATGAGAAATGACAACTGGCCCTTGACCTTGACGAATCCCTGAAGACTTGACATGGTCTCACATAATACATATGTGGAATTGCTGCTTCCACTGGCAGCTTCAGGAAAGCCTACTATATCTGGCACGCACATTTTTTGAGCTTCCACGCCCCCTTTATGATAATAAGAATTCTGTCTCGAGTGTCTCAAGCCATGGGTGGGTAGGACATGTATGTGGAATAACTGCTCTCTAGGTCCTTGTATTTGTTGTTTTAAAACAACCTTAACAAACATTGTATATTTTCACGACCCCACCACACTCCCACAACTCCATATATCCAACTTGTACCCCCTCACCACCTTTTATCCCAAAAGTGAATCGACCCATGTTCGATTCAACATAAATTTCACCGAAAAGTAATGCCAACCTGTCGTCTGTTCCTATTTTTTTTTTCTTTTTTCTACAATTTGATACGAAAAATTGCACAACAACACCCACAGAAAAAAGAAATGCAAATTCCAATAAACTAAAGTACCCAACATATGCAAAGGCAAAAGAGTACAAGAAAAATGAAAACAACCCTGCTTTGACAAGCCATAAAAAATTTATCAGCGCGAGGTACTTTTATTTTGACAAGCTGACATTTTCGTATCTCCTCGTCTTCCTTTTTTCGCTTTTCATTTGCCACTGACATTTGCGATAAATACGGCTCCCCATTTGCTGTATTCTCGTTATTTATATAAATATATTTTTGCGCAATAAATTTGTAATACAAGTATTTCCGTTTAAACGCAACATTTCCGGTATTTTAATGTATTTCCGTTATTGTCAGCAAATTTCGGGCAGACATTTTTCATTGCCCCAAACATGAGTATTTATCTGCTATTTTATGCTCCATACAATTTCATATTACCAAATTGTAACCTTTTTCCTGTATTCTCCAAAAGAAAACATTTCATTGCATCAAACGCATTTTTTGTTGTTACTAATTTTAGGCGTGCCGTAATACCATCAAAATCTAAATTGATTTTATGCTGATTTGTCACAGAGAATGTGTCCTTTTCGTTTTCATTCACTTTAGATTTATTAACCCGAAAATTGTTTGCTTACTTTTAGGCTTAGGCGACAGAAAAAAGTATAAAAGATGTACTTTCTTTTTGAGAATCTTCGCTGACGTCTGCGAGTTGACAAGGGTGTCAAGTACAATTATGTAAAATGCAAAGCAACCAGGCAAATGGGGGTAACCTGTTGTGTGCCTTTCACCTCCCTTAAGTCGCTCGCCTGTCTCTGCCTGTCTGCCCCAAGAACTTTCATTTTCAATTAGTTCCTAAAGCCAATAAGTAGGCGTGTGACTTTCAACGCCTGCCAGTATGCTATGAGGAATGCTTTTCTAGGTGGTTACTTTGGGGCGTTTCATTGTTGTTGTTTTCGTGGCAGTTGTGCGTTGCGTAAAAAAGGGTTGTTCTTGGCAGGAAGTGTGTTGGCCGGGCAAGATAAACATTTTTCCAAATTACCAAGACGTTGGTCGTTTGTTCAATTTTATATTTATTTTTATTATTATTGCCTACTTTTTGGAGTGTGTCTTTAGCAGAAGTTTTATCAAATGGAAAATGATAAGTTCCTTTAATTGGAGTGTCTGAAATTGAAGTGATAAGCAAACTAAATGCTAATTTGGTTGGCTATTAGTTTTTATTTTAGTTTTAATGTTTATTATTATTTTATGGTTTAATCAAAAGTTTTCATAAAAAAATTGAGGCATGGCATGAGAATACTTGGAAGCGTTAGGGAGAAAGGGCTTTTCCTTGTTGAAGCAGTGATTTATATAAAGCAAGGTACGAGAATCCTTAAAAGTTTAAAGGACATTTCCTTGTAGAAGAAGTGATATAAGTGGGTACTTAAATTCTATTGCATACTTTTAGGTGCTTCTGAATTTTGTATCTCAAAAAAATGGTAACAGTGGAAATGAATGATTGTAAATATTTTATAATAAAACAAAATAAATAAAAAAATATTTTAAACAAAAACAAGTTTAAAATAAATTTGAAAACCTACTTTTGCGTACCTACTACTGCCAGAAAAAATGTTGAAAAGTGCAAAAATAGTTTAAACTCATAACAACCCGATAATAAAGCCAGCCTGCCGCTGTCTACTCTCAAACATGTTGGGTCGCTGCGTCAGCTATCAGGGCTCCTGCGATAATATTGCAGCAGCCATGGGCCATGATTACGCCAAGGTTTGTGTTTCATTTACTTAAAACTAACATCAAAAAATCCATTTCAAAATGAAATTTCAATTCCTCTACTGCCAAAAGCAAAATATCTAACGCAGAAAGGTATTTGTGAATTTTTCATTTGGTAACAAATATTCACATTTTTTCCACTAACACTAACCCCCCATATTTGTAACCATGTCTACGATCTACGACATGCCAGTATCCCTTTCGTAACTTGCAACATATCTCATACATTCTCACACACAGTTACCGCCAGGCATTTCAGTATGTCAGTGCCGCAGTAAACAATACCCGTTTGGGCCATCCACTATAGTTGCCAGCACATTCGCATGCCATCAAGTAGCTCTACCAGGATGATGGCAACTACGTTGGAGTATCTATGCTATTGTTTGCTCAAAGAGGCTTTCGGCTTTCATTGTTTTTATGCTCACCGTTTCGTTTTTCATTCATTTATTCCATGAATGTCTAGGCTGTATATGGTTTTAAAGTCAAGTTTATGCTGTTGCTGTTTGTTGCCTTCACATGGTATTCTCGTTATGAATGTCCTGTAAGTAAAATACCTACTGTATCTGTGTCTGTCAGACAGTTTCGACTTTGAGTAGTTTCTGAAAGAAAAAAAACAAACGATTTCCAACTGTATTGTAGTCAAATACACAGTTTGCCTTTCCATTTATTCCTCTTCAGCAGTTATCCACAATTTCCTCCTCTGCTCGATGGTATTTCCAAAGGAATTCTCCTCGCCATCTTCATCTATTTTAACTATAATGGAAAAATATGCCTGCCTGTAGTTGCAATTGACGTTTTTTCCATTTAACGTTTGCCACAAATGAAATTGTAATTTCCGAACTGAAGACCACAATTTGCCACAACTCCTTCACATAAAACACCGTTCTGTGCTCTTATTGTTATCCTGTGCTCTTCACACACACACACATGCACATACACACACACGATCCCGCAGCAAAGGCTGCTAATGGCAACGCCACTGTTGCTATTGCAATTACAATGCAGCCTTGCCAAAGTCTTTGGTCGTCGTTGTTGCCAACAATTGCCAAACATTTGCTGTTTGTTTGCTGTCTTCTCTGCTGCTTTGCTGCCTTTGCATCTGTGGAATAGTTTTGTATTTTGTTGTACTCTACGATTTTGTTGTTCTGTCGACAAAATACTTCCTCCCTGGAGTTCAATTAAATTACAAAAGTTACGTCGGGCTACAGTAATAGCTGCACAAGTATGTGTCCGTATATTAACGCTGAAGCCTCTCCCAAATCTGTGCTTCAGTTCAAGTGCGCACGGAAATCACAAAAGTCTTGTAATAATTATGATGAAATTGCCTCACACACACACACAAATGCACACGTGCTGTTGGGCACATGTTTGCCTCAATAGTTGTGGTATAGTTGTGCGAGTAGAGTGGAGTAGAGTATAGCTTTAATATCTTGGCTGAAATTCTTCAGCCTTCAGAGGCATATGAAGTAATGCGAACATTTTGATTTTGGCTTTTCCTTGCATATGTTGCAACGATAAAACAGAAATAAGATGAAAATGTTGCTAATGATTTCCTGATAACATCGTTCGCCGCTGCTGATTATAATGTCTTTGACGTTCATGCGCTTGTTGGATATTGTTGAAAGGATACTTGATGGGCACAGAGCAAACATATGTTGCGGCATAATTAGTTCGGTTGCAGTGAGCTGAAATGTGTTTAAGAAGGTCTTTAAATGGTTTAGAGGTTGCTTTAGGTTCTTAAAGAATACCTAAAACATATTAATGGCAGTTAACTCTTCAAAAATTACAAGTTATTTCAAGTTAAGATAAGAATATCAAGGTATCAGGTTTTATAAATTTGGTTGCAACGGTTGTGGCAACATATACATTCAGTTGACACACTCAGAGGGAAAAAGTCGATGAAATGTACTGACGCTCTATACAGTTCGTCCCTTTTTTACTCTGAGCGTGATATAATATGTCTCTCTGCTGTTGCACCATCTACTCTCTGTTGTGGCAACTTCTACTTTCGGATGCCCCAACATCTATTCGTCAACTTTTTCATTTGTCTCAGCTGTTGTATCCCTTTCAACTCTATGATTGCTAACCAATTTGATTTAATTTATAAAATTTATTTGTCCTTTCTCACAAAAGCAAATTAAATTTTTTTTTTACTCACATTTCAGATCTACACTGATTGGGCCAACTATTATCTGGAACGTGCCAAGTCAAAAAAGAAAGTCACCGATCTATCGGCGGACTGTCGCGATGGTCTGCTATTGGCCGATGTCATCGAGGCGGTGACATCCTTCAAGGTGCCCGATTTGGTGAAGAAGCCCAAGAATCAACAGCAAATGGTGAGTTTCCGAAGGTTTTCAATTAACTTTAAAATTAAATTTATTAATAACAAAACAAAATTAATTAAACGATTTTGTGCGCAATCTCGCAAGAACTCTGTCAAGTCAAAGTGTTGCCTGCACGAAATGAGATTTTTTAATTTCCACAAATGTCGTGCAAATTTCCAACAAATATAATTAATTTAAAAAGTTCATTACACACTAAATTAGTAAATATTTCGAGTCGCAGCAGAGCGAAGGAGTCGTAAAGGAAAGTCATTAATACTGAAAACTTACCGAGTGTGTGCACGTAGAAATAAGATTTTCTTGTTGGTTTTATCCTCTTGCGAAAAAGAAAAACCTGATGAGTCATGCACTCACCTTTTTTTTCCTTCTTTTGTGTGTTGAGTTTTTCGTTAATTGTTTTTGCGCACACAAAAGTCGCGCAAACGTGAAAATATTTATTTTTGGAAAATGAACGTCGTCATCATCATCATCATCGTCGTTGTTGAGCCAAAACAACACACGTTGGTATAGGTACGAATTTCGCCCTTTCGCTTTTCTTCGTTTTTTTTTTTAGGGAAAATTTTTTCCGGAAAATGAACCCTTTGTGGCGTTAAAAGTAGAAATTATGGCTGTGAGGAGAATGTATGACAAACCTGCTACGTATATACAAGTTGGCACCAAAAAATTTTAAACTTCTACTGAAGTTTAAAGTGCGCAGGAAAAATTACTTCCGTTGTAGCAGGAAGTTGATAAAATGAATGTGGAATTTTTGTCAAATAGCCAAATTGGTGTTACTGTTTTTTGATACTGCACATTTTATACTCTATTCTAAGTAGAAAGTATAGTGAGGGCAGTAGAAAATTTAATACCGGAATAGAGGAGTATAAATTTAAAAATCAACGCGAGAGTAGTAGATCTACTCCAATAGGAGTAGAGTAATGCGCACTTATTAAACTGCACTTTTTGAATTGGAAGCGTAATACCTTATGTACTGGAAGATATCCCAGATGCACGCTCCTTTTTCCAATCATGTCCAAAATATCACATATGCCATTCAGAGCTCCGATGGTGTAAGTATGGTTCTGATACGTTCAATGGTTTTGCCGTGATGGTGACTCAAACATAAGCACCAACGATTTTATATATCAAGAATCATTAGTATTCTTAAAGGATATAAAAGGAGGCAATTTTAAGAGACTTGGTGATGCATTCCTTTTAAACGTAATATCTTCCCAGAACCACTCCAGTGTTAAAATCAAATTTAAATAAAGATTTTCTTTGAATCTTTTCCAATGGTCACTTTCTGTTCTTCCACAACTTTCCTATTTTGTGTGCAATTTAATTTTGTCCCTAATACAGTTGTTCGCCAAATGACTCACTCACACTCATCACAGTGCGCTTGTTGCTTTCGCGCGGTTTTTAATTCAATTTCCCGGCGACAGGAATCACCCATCATTCGCCCGTCCCCAATGATATGCAAAATCCAAGTGTAAGGCATATCACATGCTACGGTTCGGTGTGCTGCGGCTTGGTTGGGTTTAGCTGAGTTTGGTTTGTTCATGATGGCAAAAGGACTTTGCACACAGCCCAGCACAGAAATCCCATTTCCAAGTTTTATGTTTTGCCTGCTGTTTGCTTGGATTGGTTGGGCGAAAAACTTTGCTTAAATCAACATTTGAATAGGGAAAAGTAGTCGCAGCGAAAAAGTAATGTAAAAAGTAGTTGAAGTAGAAGAAATGAAAGAAAGAAGAAGAAAAAAAGTTGACTTTGAACACTTTTACGTTTCGCTGGTTTTCAAGTTTGCAGCGCGCTTTCGTCGGTTCATTTTTTGCCGCACAGTGTCCTTTTTTGCCGTGCACCAGTGGAATATTTTCCTTTACTTTTTGGGGCTCTTTTTGTTTTCTTCTATTTGTTGCATTTTGCAAATCACTCATTAGAAAAGTGTTAGGGGAGACTCAAAGTGAGTTTGTCGAAGTTTCTGCTCAAAGTTTCTCTTTTAAAACTTTATTAAAAAGTTTCTGTGTTTGCTTTGGACAACGCGAAGGAAAAAACACAAGTTGGAAATTTGATTTAAAAGTTTTTATTTCATTTGTATTGAATTTATTTAAATAAGTGCGAGAGACGCAGGCGAGAAGTGAGAAATTTAAAAAGTTACACAGTAAAATATAAAAGTGAATGTCGCAGAGGAGAGAGAAGAATTCTTTAGCTGAGTGGGAGATGTGTCAATCGAACTGAATTGAAAGTTACAAGTCTTACTCTTTCCTTCCTTTAGTTCCATTTTAAATCAGCCAACTTTGCTCATAAACCGCTTTAAATGTGGCCTCTCTACTGCCGCTTTTGAGGTAATAAATTTCAAATTAACCGCTCATTTAAAACTTCATCTTTTGTACTTTTATCGTACTCCTTTTGCGACCTGCCTACGCGCGTTTACAGCATTTCCCCAAACAATTGTAAATCGCACCTCATTTGTTTCGTTCAGCTGTGAGCCTCAATCAATTTTCCTAATCCCCCCTCGCCTACTCAAACCGAACAATAGTATCCGCCATCCTGGCAGGCTTTGCCCTCACCAGGCTCTGCCCGATCCACTCAAACTCTGCAACACCGAGTCGCATTTTGCATAAATTATGCACTCGACGGTAATTACTCTTGAATGCACTCGGAAGTGCATAAGGCGCGTACTCTGTGGCGCTCTGTGGCGGAAGTGGAAATAGTGCGACGCGCATAAATCTCAGCCATGTCGACGACGGAATTTTCATGCACCTGCGGTTTTCCGAAAATCTGAATTTCCGAATTTCCATTGCCATTGTTTGTGAGTAGGAAGGGACGAAGTTTTTTGTGTCTTTTGTGAGTTTCACCAGCCACAAACTCACTTAAGTGTGGGTAAAATGCATTTTGAATTGGGCAAGGGTTTCGTCCTAATGCGATTAGATGCATTAAGAGCTAATAAATTACGAAGTTCCGAACTATTTAAAGTGATTTAAAGTTGAGGACAAAAAAAATTGCACTAAAACGTTTTCAAATAATTGAAATTGAGGGAAAATGCTTCAGTCAATTTGATGCCAAATTACACTACACACATCGTCTCTCGTTTGACTAACTGGCGCAACTGACTCGTCGGCGGTATCATGAACTGAGGTAATTTATGAATAATGTAGGTGGAGGTACAGAGTCCTCACTCTACTCCTATCTCATACTCTCACTTTGTTTTTTTAAATATTTTTCCGTATTTTTTTTGACGATTTTAAGATCACGTCGGCCTGAGTAATGTTTCTATAATTTTTCAAAAATGATTCGATATTTTAACGATGGTTTCCCTTCATTAACGCTCCATTTGAGAATTTGTTCCATTTCCATTTTGTTCCGGCCCATTTCCATTTCGTTCCCTCTCTGTTCATAACACAATAACGACATCAGAATCATCGTAAATTGAAAGTAGTTAAAATTAATTAAATTTTTATAAAAACGGAAAATGAAATTGAAAAAAGTCCAAGAGACAATGGAAAATTTTCAAATTTTTTTCATTTTCCCCACTTTACTGTTTTGCCGCCTTTTTGCCTATTTTCATTTCATTAAGTAAACAATTTTTTTGTGCCCACCATATTTGCCATACCGCAGACTTCTCATTTCGAAAACCAAATATGAAATTGTGAAAGTGCCTGCCAACCGTCAGCATCACCAACACGCCTCTTGTTTAACTTCGTTCGAGTGGAAACGGAAGTTGGTATTTCGTTTTTTTTTTTTTGCTATTTGCTTGCTTTGTTCTTGTCTTTGGCAAATAGAAAAAAATAGAAAGAAATTTCCCGCAGCGGCAATTTTGCGAAACGGGCGCCTTTGTTTGTGTAAGATCGAACGTTTTTTTCTACTTGTTTCTATTTTTTTTTTGTTTTCTTTCCAAGTACTCAAGGCCCCAAAAGAGTTGGAAAAATTGTAAAAGTTTACTTTCAAATTGAGTTAAAGTAAAACGCCAACCAACTCAATTTCGGCGGGCATGTCACATACGTCAACGCCTTTTTTAACTCAAAGGATAATTCGACAGCGAATACGTTTCTTTTTTCGCTGGTAGCAACCGCCTCTAATTTGTCATTGCGACGCTGCAGTGGCAAAAGTAAAAGCACGTTCGCTGGAAATTATCTCTCCTCATCACGTTCGGCTTCGTGTGTTCGCTTTTTTTTTTTTTGGTTACTGCTGTTTTGTGAAGCTTATCATTTGCTGACGTAGTCCTTGTTGTTGTTGCTTGCAGTCAGTTGTCCTTGCATTATTAGGTGCCTGTAAGTAGGGAATGGAGAGTCGGAAAGCTGTGCTTGCGCGCGTGCCCATTTAAAATTCAAAACGTCAACTCACACAAAGTCGAAATACATTTTTATTTCATGCACTCCACACTGCGGGTACGTTTGTGTTTTTGTGTGGGTTTTTGTATACCCGGCCGCTTCCTGCTTCCTGTGGCTTATTATTTTCGACAATGAACTTGAGCTTCATGTGGAAAATACTAAAGAATTTTTGGTATTTTCACAAAATATTTTAAAAGGAAAACGAGGCTGCTCTCTTATTTGTGTTTGTCTGGCTTTAGCTTGAAAGTATACTGCTGCCACTTACTTTAGGCGAGTCCTTGAAAAATCTGCTGCCTATTCGTTTCTATTTCGGTACAATTTCATGCAGAATTTTTCACTTTTTTGTTATTTTTCAGTTCTCCTCTCACTTGCATTAGCAACGTGTCCAAATATTGATAAATCCGGGCACGTTCGAGACTACGGAAAAATTTCCTTAATTTAAAATGACTACTTGGAATTTCTTCCGCTGAGTGGATTGATTTTGAACGATTTTGGAAAGTGGGCAATTTCATGTAGATTCATATTTTATGATATTTTTTTAGATTTAGTGAGTAGGATCTCAATATAATATCCTTAATAGAATGAGGTGGTTTCTATATACAGATTTTTATATAGATACTAGAAAATATCAATATGTAAATTAATGGGGGCCTTTGCCACAATTTCCTCCATTTTTTGTCACAGGTTTTTAGGGATGAACAAGTCCAGAATTACCAGATTACCCAATATACGACAGACTAGCAACTAATTTCGTTAAATTTGATTTGCTGATTAGACATTCACGAAAGACCATAAAATCGTAAAAATACATTCACCAAAAAGTTTCAAGCATCTAAAAAAATCAAAAAATCTTCCTCCACATTTCAAAGCAATAAATAAAAAAAAATTCTTGTTTTCTCTCTTCTTCTTATTTTTATGAACTTTCCTTATTTGCTTTAATTTCTTCATATAACAGTTTTTATTGCTTGTACAACAACACACTAACAATAACAAGAGCCACAACAACAACAACAACAACAATGGCTGCTGCTGTTAATTAAGCAACAATTTTGAGAAGAAAAAACTCCAACTAAATTTAGAAGAGCAACTGGGAAAAAAAACTGAATAAAAACAAACAAATTGCAGCCAGTTGCCTCCATCCACCGCCAGTATACTGCATCTGTGCCGCACAGCCGCTACTGCTGCTACTAAGCCATGCAACTCTAGTGAGTGCATGTATTTTTAGGTTACCTCCAACGGCATCATGATGGCATAGTTTGCCAACGAAACGAAATTAAATGAAATTGAAATTGAAAAACAATACCCACACTACCGAAATCTATGAATTTTAAATGTTTCAATTACGCAACGGAGCCGGCAGAGGGACGGGAATTTTTGAAAAATCTCAAATTGAAAATGGAAAACACGTTCCAATTGAATTTCGAAAAACGTCAATAATGAACTTCAATTTGAGTGAAAATCGTGTGAGTGTGGGAGGGAGGCGGTGTGTTGGTGTGTTGGTGGGCGGTAAAATGGAAAATTTCAAAACAGATATAAGGAAATAAGGAAATCAGCCACAAAAGTAAACATGAATGAAGTTGAAAATTTTATGTTCTCTGTGGTGGTGTGGGGTGAAAATGAATTTCACATACGCAACAACCTGACTGACTGCCTGCCTGCCTGCCTGTTGTTTGTTGTTGTTGTTGTTTACTTAATTCTCAAGCGTTAAACTCGAATTATTTACATCACTTTATGGCGCAAGCAATCAATTACGAAATGATTAAATTTTGATAGCAAACATTTTCTTTTTTCCGCATACGCAAAAGTAATTTAATTTCTTTTGTTGAATTTAATTTAATTTGTTTCCTTTTCATAAGAAATTTTACATTTTATGTAAATATTTTCGGCACCCAAATTGACTTGGCATAAATGATTGTTCGCTCACAACATTACAACAGTGTTGCCATATTGAGACATTTATTTGCGCCTGTGTTCAATGAGTGTGTGTGTGTTCGTTCACATTCAAAGGGAAATCAAATTAAAGCTGGAAAATTTGATATTCTTGTGGAATGCTTTTGGCCATTCATGTCAAGTATTTATTTTCATACCAAGACAATTTACAGTTGTCAATTTGTGACAGATATTGTTGAGAATTTTCTGGAGTTGGTATAAATAATGAACATGTACAACAAGTTCTTTAAAATCTTAGGAAAAGTACACGTGGGTCACTTACACTTCATGTAACAACTTCATTTGCCTTTAATCTTCAACACCCAATCAAAAGCACTCTTCATTCTATTTTTGTCTGGATTTTTCCAAATTAAATTCCCTCTAACGCAAAAATGGATGTCTCTCTAACCGCAAACGTAAATATGATTGAAGTCTCTTTCCGTGTGTGTGCTGCTATTTTCAGCTTTTCTAATTAGAAGCGGCTGCACATTTGCTTTCTAATTCTAGCCATTCAGTGGAAACAAAATCGGTCTATATCTAAATTTCCTACCTCTTGAAAATATAAATCTTCAAAAGACCAGAGCGACCTCAATTTGCTATGAAAACATTAGAGGAAAAAAAAGCGAAACAAAATTTGTCAACTTAAAAAATGAATAAGTGCAAACAGTGTCGGTTGGTGGACTCGATACCAAGAAGGAAATGTAAAAATAACAATTTTCCAAAACTAATTTAGCGTTGAATTGAAAACCGTACACTAGATTCGATTGATTTAATATTTTTTCGATTTTATGTGGAAATTTCCTGACATAAAATAGTTTGTGTCAATACACAGACTTAATGATTGATTGATTGCCTGATTGATTCTTTGCTACGCCCAATAAAAATAAAACAGTATTTTTAGAATGATTTACGGAAAATTTCCCTGCTGTACCGAATTTTAAAAATTAAATAAATTAACTAATAATTGGTCGCTTTAATTAAAAATTATTTAAAATTATTTTTTTCACGGCATTTAAACTAAAAATTCTACATGACCAGAAATAACGAAATCCACTATTAAATTTCGGTAATCTGTTTTCGCCTGATGTCCCCTAGGATTATGTCAAGGCTCCATTTTATGCATTTTAGTTTAAAAATAGACCTTGCATAAATACTCATACATATAACATACGTGGCCCTTCCTTTACTTTTACCTTTTTTTATTATTATTTTTCAAAACAAGTGCAAGTGTTGCATGTTTTTAAAATCTTTTTCTTGTTATTTATTTTTTTTTTAAATATTTTAAAGGGACATTTATCATCTTGACAGCTTTGTTGCTTTTGATTTTCCGTTCACAAATGATGTGCGTGCGGCTGCACACATTGATTTTGCCTTAGAAATGCTTCTTTTACGAAATACACTGAATATTTTCGGAGACACTTCTTTGATTTGAATGTGTAAAAATTTATTGAATTCTCTTGTAGCGTTGACACCTTTCCTTTGTGTGTAGTTTGTAGGCCTTTAATTAAGAGCAAATTTGTTAACACGCTTTTTTTCACGAATTTATTTATTTTTGATTGAGTCAAAATTTTTTTGTGAAGTGTGATGATATTTTAGAGACGAATTGGGTTATTAGTACAGCAATTAATCAGATGATTAGAAGGAAATATTTTTAAAAATGTAGAAAATAATGGGTCGGTAGTTTTGTGATACTTTTTGGGTGGAAGTTAAGACCATTGACAGAGACTGGTGTTTTGAATATTCTCTCAGTTTCTTACTTCATTATCGCTCCACAATGCACAGTGTCGACCCATATATGTCATCAATGTGAGGATTATGGACTTAAAACCGTAGCCCATTTTAGTTCATTAAAAATTAATTTCACAATAAGCATACCAATTGTTTAAAAAAAATATTTTAATAAAACCAACATAATTAAATTTTAATATTTTGCCATTTCCCCCCTAATTAAAATCCCATTTGAAGTATTTCATATACATACATGCACTTAAGTGAGTAAATGGCAGCATATTCGATAAGCAGAATTAAATTTAATCTCATTGTAAATAACAAAAATACGAAAAAAATACAGTAAAAACAAACTACAGCCAATATTGCTGAAAAAACAAAAAGCCCAAGCCCAGCTGCGAACCCAAATTGATATCCTTCTGGAATTTTGCCATGCCAAAAACAATAGTGACATTTCGAATGCCAGTTTAGCATAGGGCCAAAAACAAAAACAGCAACAACAACAACAACTAACAACTAGTTACTGGAAATAAACAATTCAAGGAATATGAGGCACAACAAAAACATGATGACCGTAGACAAACAACAACACAACTATTCATTTTCAATTAAGTTCACATTTGACCAACCGTGTGGGGGCCGTGCCCACAAAAACACACAAAATCGACCACCCACATGGACACTGGCACTCACTCATTGACACACACACACACACAGTGGTACATATCCCAGCTAACTTTCAGCGGCAGCAGCATCAAATGCGAATTACATACACGCGAAAGTTTTCCATTTTCCACGTACTCGCATGTTTTATTTGTGTGAGAGTGTGTGGTTCTTTTTTTTTATATATGCCAGTGACAGTGATGCCAAGTTTTTTTTTCCTATATTTGTTTTGAGGAAAAAATAAAATTTTATTTTTTTGTTGTATTTTTCCTGCAGTTACACCACACGTATTTGCAGCATTAATTAAGGCATCAGAAAGTTTTCTGAATGACGTGAAAATTACATGAAAATAATTGCGATTATTTGTTGGGTTGTAGTTATAAATTTTTTGTTCCTGTGTGTGTATGTGTGTTTAAGGAGTTTTGTATGGATTTAAGAAAAAGTTTACTCGTGTAACTTTAATTAGAAACAGATTAAGTGGAAATTAAAAAAGTGGAAAGGTTTGAAGCAAAGTAAACGTATGCTTAGCCATTGGATCATACTTTCAGTGGATAATTATTTTGCCACAAGAAATAAAACTCACGAGTCCGCAGACCTTTTCCAGCATTCAATCGATTTCCACTACGTAATGTTAGCGTTTCCCTGTAATTTCATTTAATACGCATACAAATTTGAGAATGGCCCAACCGAGGGCACTGTAATTTACCTCCTAAATCATATCTTTCTCCAAATCCAAAATGACAATTTAGATTTTCCAAAGCGATTAGCTAGGAAAAATATGGCCATATCTGCGGACGGAATATCACGAACTGCAAAATGATTGCAAATGATCGCAAACAAACAAATAGGCAAACAAAGAAATGGAAAACTAACAAAAGTTTTTGTGTCATTTTCATTTGTTGTGGTTGCCGTTGTCGTTGCCGTTGTTATTGTTGTTGTATCAGCAATTGGCATAATTTTCCCTCAAACGCCACCAAATTGGGATTTCGTTCATGTTCATTCGTACACAAATCTTCTAGCTTTGATCTTATCTGTGAACCAATTCCAAAGCCTGCGAGCATCATAAGTACTTCTGGCTCTGATATAAATACAAGACATTCACACACACACATACATTTCGGTTCATTAAAGATCATTTATGGCGCGCAAGGCATTTATTGAATTTATTTGCTGGCGGTTGGCACTCGTAACAATAACACGCTCCAAAAGAAAAGAAAAAAAAAATAAACAAACCCAAACAAACGAAATAAAGTGGGGGTGACGCTATACAATAAGGAGAAATGATAAATTGCCCATGCACTGTACGAAATTTTATTAAAATCAGAAAGAATAAATTTTAATAGCAAACTTGCAAAGCTTCTCGTGTTCTGCACATTTTTCAGAACAATTTTTCAGAGCAATTCAATATGTAAAATACACCCATTTTTTTCGGTAACCTACTTTGTAAACAAAAACGTGGCATTCACGCTCGTAAAAGTCTCCTTTTGCGATGCGAATGATCTGCACGTTTTCACAATTAAAATTTATTAACCGAATGCACACAGAAAAAAAGAACACTTTTCATTGTCGCGCGCGCTCAACTCAACTTGTCGTGCCCTTCTTCTGTCATCATAAAATTTTGAATCAACTGCAACCAAGAAGACGTTGATACGAAAGAGCACACCAACTTCTGCAAACAAACAAATCGTGTCCAAGTTAATGAATGAAAATTTATGCGAATGCAAATTGCTCATAAGTTGATCTTGTCGGTTGATCTCTCACAAAACAAACAAACAATGCAGAAAATTTGATATACAAATTTTGGATTTTGCTACGGAACTGTCAAAATAAATAACAAGCAACACAACAACAACAACAACGGGGATTATAAGTATCGCGCGAAAAATTCAATCAATCAGTTTTTGTTGCCCATATGACGACGACGCAGATCATGATGTTGATGACTTATTGAAAATTCCATTTAAAAATTGTTTACTCATTGAACAGACATTCAAGTGCTCATCTGGAGCGCCATTAAAGACGCTGCGCTGCGTATAGACAGTGTTTCTGTCTAGAATTGATGTTTATTTTTGCATGCATATTTATGGCCATAATTCAAGCAATCGTTCAGTGTGAGAAAATGAATTTTATGTGTTGAGCAACATTTTTCTTGGTCATGGCAACATGTTGTCGATTCAAAAGTCTTTTGGCAACAAATTGAACTGCTGCTCCTACAAACAGTGACCAGTGATCACACCTACCACCTTTGATATGTTGGTCCAAGATGGCGAGATGAGCCTCTTCGAAAGCTTCAGATACAGCAGTTTCAAGATGTGCCTTGTGGTTAAAAAGGACCACCTGCTGTTAGTCTTAGTAATAGAGTTGAGACGAAAAGTTAGTTACCATAGCTTCTCCATAATGGCCATATTTGTCGATATGTGTTAGAGTCATATTGAAATTTTACCAAAATTTCATTCATAAATAAAATAAGCCGCAACAATGTGTCTAAACATTCCAGTGTCTCAAGCAGCAACACACTTTATTCCAGTTTTAGAACGAAGGAACGAACATATGCTCGCCGCCGATATGTTTGTTTACAACTGGTCAACAAGAAAAAACAACAGCAACGAGAAACAAAATTTCACATAAGCTCCAATCATATGTGGCCCACAGCAACAACAACAACAACAACAACAGAAACCACTAGCAATCGAACGAAAAAAAATTAGTATTGCAAAAGCGCAAGTAACATCAGAAACGTCTCGACTCTACAACGACAAGAACCCAAACATTTCCAGACAAAAACGAAAACCAGAACGAAATCCATAGATATCGTTTGGTCGTTTGTTTATTGCACAGAGGAGAGACCCCAAGCAGACAACCAGTCCCAGCCAAGCCAACCGATCGAAGAAGCACGTTGATAGCATTCAGTAAGCAACCAACTGTTGAGCATGCCACACTTGCTGCTCGCGAGCAACGCATAATAAGGAAAAAATTCGACGCGCCGAACGAGTTATTCTTTACGTAAAGTTAACAAATTTTTTACTAATAAAAAACCAAGAAGAACTTTAAAAAGTCTTCTTCCTCAGATCTTGCTCGCTTCAACCGGCAATAATTTGTTATAAATTGACTATGAAGTTATTTATGTCTGGCAATTATTCCTACTTTTTTGCATAGAGAGCTTAATTAAATAATTTGCCCGCCAATTGTCTGGAAGAAAAAATTTATCATTTGCATTTTTTATGTACAAAAAAAATAGAAATAATAAAAAATATGATAAATTGTTGCGGTTGAAAATAAAGCAAAAGTATAATTAAACGAAATATGCAAGAAAAAATAAAATACCAAATGAAGACGTCCGTCCGGCCAAGTAGTTTCTTAAAGTGATGAGTTCATGCGGCAAAGTGATCTTAATTTTGGCATGAGCAAAAAGTTCATGACTTCTTAAGTGTTTCCTCTGCTGCGAGTATGTAGGATAAAATAGGAGCATCATCATTAGCTCATGTGAACATATATCTAAATTAATAAGTATGTTGCATTTCGTATGTTTCGCTAATAAAACATTTGCCGAAAATATTGCTCTTTGTGCCACTTAAGTGCTCAGGGCTTGGAGTGTTGTTAAATCGTGTGCTTTCGAGTGCGGTTTCTAATTGTTTGCCCACTGGTTTTTCGTTGTTATTTTTAGTGTATCAAGTGCTGCTCTAGTGAAGTGAAATTTGGAAATGTTTGAATAGAATAAACAATTTATATAGGTCAAGTGTTTGCAATTAAAATGATCATTCTGGACTCTTCTAAAGGATAAAATATCCATACAAAGGTAATTAAATTCAATTAATTTGAAATAATTAAGAGAATATTGATATTATGGAGAGGCAGGGAAGGAAGCTTTAAGGACGGAAGGGAGGAAAGTTTGTTTGATGATACAAATATTTCTTAGGTGTCGATAAGGGGCCATTGGGGGTTCAAAATGGTGTACAATATAAAGTAATTTACTAGTTTGTTAATAATTTCCATACCAACTACTCCCTCAAAAAATATAAATACCGAACCCACCTATAAATTACCAAGATAATGTACCCTAATCAAAAAAAAAAACAACACAAGATCCTTATCAATTGTATTTTCATTTATTCCAACCGATAAAACTCACATGCCATCATCATAAACAAAGGCGAAGGAAAAGATGTCAACAATAGCGAGAAATAACCAACAACAAAGCAAAAAACCCAAACAAAAGTATCTCAAATTGACCCAATCAGCATAATTGTCCTAGGCACAGGCACACAGAATGTCATCACAGCGCACACACCTCAACACCAAATGGCACATTCACCACACCGAAAAAATAATACTAAACATAATTCTGACACGCACTGTCACTGAGTGGTGGTGGTGTTTTAGTGTGTCATACTTGGGCTCGTAACGAATTCGTCCTTTCTCCATTCATTATCAGTCATATTAGATCTGAGCCTCCTGCTACCTTCTACTGTTTAGTACCAAACCGGCTGTTGTCTCGTTGAAACGCATGTCAATTTCGTGAAATTTATGCCCATTTTCCTACTAATTCCCTGTCGAACCTACCGCATTCTTTGCTCCGTGAGTGTTCCATTCATAAGTCCTGTATTGTTCTCTCTATGCTTCTGACAATGACAATTATGACTGTGTCATTTTGATATGGGCTATCGTTAGGTGGTGGTATCATGCGAGTGTTTTTTTCTTCTTCCTTTGACTAATTTTATCCAAAATTTTCTTTATTTTTATTGACGCATAATTGCATAATTTGTTTACCCTTTTTTCGTATTTAGTTTTTATTGACTCCCTTCACTTTTTTCGATTGTGAGCTGTTTTCTTTTGTGAGCTGTCGTTCTTTTGTTGACATTCATAATGCGTTTGTTAGGTTAAAGGCTTGAGGTGTTGTTTGTGTGTGTTTTTCTGATTTCATATTTCATTTGACAGCTGTCAATTATGATGGTGGGCATGTATGGGGCTGTTGTTGTTTGGGTGGCATAATTTCTTTTTGAATATTAACAATTTTTTTTAACCAACCGCAATTTTTTTTTTCTAAAAATTATTATTTTTTGATTGTACGAACCACTGATTCCTTTACCTGTTATCTGCCTTCAGTATCATTAATTGCCTATTGTTAACATCACGAATTTCTCCTTAAAACCACAATCAATAATTTAGCAAAATGTAATAAAAAATCGATTTTTAAAGACTCACACACAAGCCGCACTAATTTGTTGCGTCCTATTTCCGGTGGCTTATTTTTTCGCACACTGTGCGGTCCTTTGTCTTGCGCCTTGACACCTTTTTTTATTGGTTCCCATCAATTAACACAATTGGCCGCTTGGCGTTTACAGCCGTTATTCGTTTCGTTTTGGCACAAAGCACAAAGGGTTGCAGTTGGTTTTTTGTAGTTGTTGTGGTTGTTGAAGTTGTTGTTGTTCAATACAATAAACAATATTTTCATGTTTTTTATTTGTTTACTTTTTGTTTTTTTGGGGCCGAAACTTTTATTCCCATAACAAAGCAACATGCTGTCTCAATAGCGGTAACGTTTAACCACAAAAAGGTTTTTTTTTTTATTTTCACTTCACTGCAACACTGGTGACCAAAGTGTGGCATCGGCCACTAACTAAAAACGGCCTTGATCACTTTTGTACCAAAAGTAAAAAATAAAAAAATAACAAAAAAAATCGAAGAAAACAAATTGTGACTGTTTAAAACCTTTTGTCTGGCCACTGGCGGTTATTTTCAAAAAGATCTCAACCCAAATATGAGTCATGGCTCATATGTTTCTGTTAACCGGTTTCCAATGTGGCTGCGGCTGCTTCTTGTTTTGTGTGTATGAGAAATGCAACAGTTTTGGTTATTTTTTTTTTAATTTTATTGTTGTAGGAGAGTTCAAAAACCTTTAATTTGTGCACACAGTATTTTTTGATGAATTTATTCAACGTAAGTGGCTTAGAAAAAACCGCAAAAAATTAACGGTTTTAACGATTTGGCGGTTGTTGAAAGGAATTCAAAGGCTTAGGTGCGCAATTTGGTTGCGGTTTTTGTGGTGGCAATGGAACTTTTAGGAATAAGGTTAATCGTAAAAACGGATTTGCTAAATTTTTTAAATTTTTTCAATTTAAAAAATAAAAAAAATATTTCATAAAAAATGAAAGTGTTACCCGCTTGTGGGTCCATTGACTTCATACCGCAATCCTATTAAATTTCCTACACAATTTTCAAAAGCAAAATTTCACTCACCCCAACCCCCAACACCTCAAGCAAAAGTTCAAAAATGTTTACCAAAAAAAAAAAACGTTTAAATCGCCTGAAAACGCCACTTTGCACCAATTTGAAAAGCGCTCAACCAAAACTTCCATACAAGCACACGCTCCACTGCGAATGTGCCATGTGTATGTGGTAGTTGCCGAAAATCGTTGCAGGCGAAAATTATCGTTTGCATGTGCGAACACGCACTTGTATGTAGCAGAGCAACAATGTTATAGCTGCTGCATGCGAACAACGTACAACATGCAAAATTCAATTAACAATTGTCATCGTCAACATGCAGAGCACCGAACCAGGTCTACACGCACAGCAACTCAACTCAACACAATCCATCTCAACTGTGGATATTCAGGGGCTGGCCCGAGGGTGAGCCAAAATTCAACCTCAGGTGGATAGAGCAAATGATAGACATATGAAATTGGCCAAAAAAAGCACCTAACTGCATTATGTTGCAGCAACGGCAGCAGCATCGGTTTTGGCCGCATCCATCCTTGGGCCATTAATGCATAATTTCCACAACTATTTAGTTGAGTAGCAGACTGAATCCAACCAATTTAGTTGTCATGTCAACATTTTGTATCTCTGCGTGTGTGTGTGTGTGTAGATGTGTTAGTGTATTGACACTGATGGAGCAGAAGAACACCACACAAACGCACACACATAGAACATATTGATCATTGGTGGTTTTGACAAAGTTTGCTGTTTAATATTTGCCCCAATAAAGTTGGTCTGAGGTTGGCTCTGTGTGCTAAATGCCAATATTAGAGATGCTGCTGTTTGGCATGTTCGGGCGCATTGTGCTTAGAACAGTGCTGTTGCCATATTAACGCCCCGAAAACTTGATTGGAATTTTGGTTGAAAATTTTGATATAGATTTAATTAAAATTAGTTTAGCCTCAGCAATTTTCAATGGCAAGAGTAATGAACTCAAAGTGCGTGTGGCGCATGCTTCTGCTGGACAGCACAAAACTCTCGTTTATGGCCTATTTGCTGTATTGGAAATTGATATTTGGTTGGTGCGGTGCGGTTGTATCAAATGCCTGCAGGCATTCCGCTTATGTCAATGTGACATCTTCGCAATTATTCACACAATTTTCGGCTCTTTGGTGATAACAAAAGCATGACATGCAGATAATGACAAGATATGCTTGCAGTTGGACTAAATGTTGAATAGAGAGCCTTTGTAGTATTTAAGTGAAGCTGCTCAAAACAGTTCAAATCTGATTCTGCAAACTTTTTAGTATTAAATTTGTAGTATTTTCAGTACCGATTAAAGTCAATGGCAGTTATCGGTTGGGATATATTACAGATAGACGGTCAAGGTTAATCTACTTTATTCCCTGAAGTTTCCTGAATCTTAACAGTGATTCTAATCCTACACAATTTACACAGTTTCAAAAAAAATATCGAAATTGTATCGAAATCTATTAATTGCTACTGCAAAGTTTTACCCCACCAGCAGCAACACATTGGTATCTCCAGCCAATCATTTGGCATTACTTCAAAGTTATGGCTTATATCTTCATTGAACCCACCGCATGATCTGAGCATCTGCGCGTGTGTGGTCAATAATATTTGTAGCCATTGTGCGCGAGTGTGTGCTACTTTTCAGTTCATTATCTGATTAAATGGAAATACCGCAGAAGTAGCAGAGTGTAAAAAGAGCGGCCAAGAAATCAAAGCGAGTATACCTACTTGGAAACACATATGAACTTTAAAGATCAATGACAGTTTCAATAAAACAATGATCTTTTATCTTATAATTGATTTAATAAAGGAGCTTACGCCATAAAGCTTAAAAGGTACAATAATAAAATCTATAAATCAGATAAATCTTATGAACTTTAAGTTGATAGCAACTTATGACAGACAACTTCTGGGCTATTATTTTATGCCATGAACAACTGAAATTTGCACTTTAGTAAAAAGTTTATACGAAATTATACATTTAGTGAGCACACACACCATAATTATCCACTGGAACTATAATTTCAAAACTTGGTCAACTGTCATAGTCGAGTATAAAAAAAAACTCATAAATAATAAACATTTCATTAAAAATTATTCGCACATTGTCTGTCATCACCATCATCATTAAAACTGCAACAAAAAAATTTTAATGACTTCCTTGTCATAACTCAAAGACCCAATTTTCCGTTAAGGTGTTGAAAGTGTAGGAAAGCAACACACTTAGTCGCTGTTTCGTTTCTCTGTCCTGCCCCCATGCGAGGCGATTCTCACCAGCGCCCGCTACTACTTAATTAGAATTTATTTTTGTCCAACTGCAAACTGGGTCAATTGTTTGTATGAGGTATAGTCTTTCTTTTCACAGCATATGGTCAGCAACAGGTATTTATATTGGCAATTGGCTGTGGGGCCACTTCTTTTGCTTTGCGCGCTCTTTGGCACATTTACATTTAATAGTGAATACTAATCAAGCATAGCCAATTGGTGAGTTGTGCATGGTAATCGTAGTGAAATAGCAAAAATTGGAAATTATTATTATTATTATTGGAAATATTTTTGAAAGGTTGCTTAGAAGTTTTTGGAATAGGGTACGGCATATTTGCTGCAGATTGTAAAATATTCAAAAAAGATTATAAATAATTTATTTAATTTTATTACCGAATTCTTCAAAGTTTGTCACGTTTCTTATATTTTTTAAATTAAAAATTAGTATTTTCATAAATACTTCCAAGAATTCTTTTTAAATGAATCATTTCTTAAACATTTTCTACTAAGCGAAGAATTTCCTGGTTGGCCTATTTTAGAAAAGCGTGAAATGGCTTAAGTATTTTCCAATTGATAAGCTCTGGGCAATATTAGTTTATTTCACTTAATTCTGAAGCCAATCGCATATTGTCACGTTTCTTCTGCTTATCATCTTTGAAAGCTTAGAAGACTTGTAATGAATCATACCAATCGGAAATGGCTTACATTCTTCAGCACAAATTCTTTATTTTCTTTGGTGAATCACCCATCAAAATCAGGACACTTAAAAAAATATTAAAAGTCTAAAGTCTTGATAAAAATTACGGCTTCTCCTTTACGTTGAGCTTAAAGTCATCTGCAACCATTAAAGATCCACTCATTTATGTTCATCTCAATGCAACAAAGTCTCAACTTAAGATTACTTGGCTGTCAGCTAAGACATTCAAATGCGTTTAAACTGCTGCCAACGACGTCGCCACTACCACAAAACCATCATCACCACCACGAATACTTCCAAGACAAGCACGTAGACAAGGTTTTTTTTTAAATTAAACTGAAATTAAATCTAATGTAGCGTTAAGTTGCTTTGAATGTGCGCACGCTCGCTCGCTCATTGGAAATTATGCCAAATTAATTGGAAGTTAGTTTTTGACAGTTAGACGCACTTTTGGTGGGTACGATTTTTATGGTTACGCTTGACTTGCTTCTGTTTGCTTGGCAGAAATATGGTAACATATTATTAATGTCAAATTTGCTTTTGCATGAAAGCATTAAGTTGACAAGCAAACAAATTAGTGTTCAGTTAAATATTAGTTTTGCTTCTCTTTTTTATTCTAAATCCCATGATTGATTAACTTAGCCGAAGATTAATAAAAACTCATTAGGCTGCCCGTAGACGGTAGTTTGTTTCAGGCCATTTGAGGTTAAACGATTGACAAAAGCAAATGTGATTAGCCACCACAACAAAACACAAACAAAAAACACGCAGGCAAACAAACTCTGTAGGAAGTCAAGTAGCGAAATTAATTTCAAGTAAAACCATAAACAAAATTGCACATTAAGCCTGAGGTCAACAGTTAAAAAATAAATAAATACTTACTGACAAAAATTAAATTAAAATCATAAATCGAAAAAAAAATTAAATAAAAGCCATAATGCATTTAAGCTGAAGTCATTTTCATAGCTCCGCCAATTTGGCTGCTTCGGCTTCTTCAAACTTTAACCCACATTTTATGCTTAACCTTCACTTTAGCATAAGTCAACGTCTTCCAGTGTAAGCTAAAAATATAAACAAGGCATCGGCTCCACTTGGCATCGGGTACCACAATCCACTGGTGATCATCGCCGGCATGTCGTCTTCGTCCCACTGCAAATATTGCGTGTTGTGCTAACCATATTGACATTTTTTATATTTTATATCTCAGACAACATGTTCGATTTGTCTGGAAAATCACTTGCCAGCATGGTTTTTTATTGGCGGATTTATATATAAATTTTTTTTAAATATTCGATTGGTCGTATTAATCGCTTGTCTGAGTTGTCGCCTTTAATTAAGAGCTTGGCTGGAAAACGATTTTACACATTTAATTCGATAAGAATAAATGGAATGAAGTGAAGTGAAATGGGTATTTTGTCATGTGATGGACAGGTGAATGAGTGCTTGATAATCATCGATTGTTACATTTGGTGGAAAATTGGCAACAATGTCTCGATGAAGTTAATGAAATCATTTGTCATGCGTGTGCGGAGCATTCCACGTGATTTTTCAAATTAAGTCGAAATGGAAATTATCGATAAAATATCGAAAAATTATCGATAAATTATCGAAAAATTATCGAAAAAATATCGATAAATTATCGAACACTGTTGTAAATTTTGAAAATATTTCGATAAATTTTAGAAAAATCAAATAAAAATTTTATCAAAATTATTATCGAAAAGACGCTTTTGAAATAGAAATTTTTTTAGGGACATAAGAGGAAAAAAATTATTTTATAAATTTGTAAAGGTTGCAAAATGTACTGAAGGATCAGAAGACCTCTTTTTGAAAAGACCGAAGATCAACGACCTAAATAAAATTTTTTTTTTCGTATTTAAAGGGAATTTTTAATATTTAATTTTTCTTTCCGGTGCCGTAATACGTATCTCTAAAAAGATCACCAATAACCATAAAAAAATCCAAATCTTTGCCTGACTTTTCAACTCAAATAAGAGCTTCTCTGGCAAGTCATTTAACTTAACAAGCACGAACACACCCAAAATTTCGAGTGCCCCCGAAGTACAATAAAACTGCAGTGCAGCGAACGTATGCAAAATGAAGTGGCAAGCAATAAAAACGATGTTGATGAAGATAATGAGGAGGAGGATGATTATAAGACAAATAACAAACTACAGTAATGCAAATTGCTGATACTTCACGCGATTCATAATGCCCCAAAAGCAAAGGCAACCACCAAAATCAAAATCACAAGTACACAAACGGAATTCAACCAATTCAAAAAAAAAGAGGAGAAACAAAAATTGCAACTGTCACTGCAATTTAATGAATGAAACAAAGTGCAGATAATGGTCACAACGACAGCAACAAAAAATAAAGAATACCAGAAATGATTAAACGACAGTTGCGGCAACAAGTGACAGGCCGCATTGAGGTTTGCCCAACAAGTGTGACCATCACTTGTGATTAATGCCAAATAATTACGAATTGCAACACGTACCAAAAATAAAGCAGAAACCGCAAAGAAATTACCAACGATCAAAAAGTGGAAGGCGCGCATTAAACTTCGCGTCGCGAGATTCCCGCATGCAAAACGAAATTCTCAAGAAATTGATAAGGAAGACATTTGGCCACATTTGTTCTTTCTAGATGTTTGCGCGTGCAAATGTCAGTTGGGCGCGCGACATTTGCACTCATAAATCATAAAAAATCGCTGTAAAATATTTTAAATTTAGCATTTCACCATTTCATATGCTGGAAAATAAACCAAAAACTGCCTTGCCTTGTGCATGCTGCGCATGTGCTCATATGCTCATATGCATATGTCATCGCTGGTTTGTTTGCACTCACGCTTTGTTGCGAATTTTGTATATGGCGCAAATGCACGCGGCACATGCGTTTTACAAATGTTCTCTGGCGATTTTAATGGCAGTTTAAGCGTCTAACGAATGCTTCTTTGCTGGTGGGTATTGAAGCGTGGTTTATGGCTCGGGCGCCAGTTGTCGAAGTTTTCCTAGACGAATTTCGTTAAAATAGTGGGTTGAAAATGTTAGAGTGTGTCGGAGTGTGTGTGTTAGGCCAGTAGCCAACCTGTGGGTGTTTATTTTGTACTTGGGGAATACAAATTGCTTGCGTTGACTGCTCATTTGACATTTTTATTTACAGGAAAGTTTGTTTTGAGAAAATTGGTAGCTCCTTCTCTGCTCATTGATCATTCCGCCAGCAGTCAACTTTGCTTTGTAAACTTTTCTATTAAAACACACAAAATTGCACACAAACCACAATTTACGAAATATGACGGCACCCAAAAATAATCAAATTTATTAGCATTTTATTAACCGCACAGCCAAACACACACACACCAACTTAGCCAACTTAAACGCTAAAGCAAAGTTCAAAAGTGCGCGCGTGCGCCCATAACGGAAATTGTGCGTTAGATTGAAATACAAAACAAACACACCAAAAACAAATGGTGAAAAAAAACTTTATTCAAAACTACAATTTAAGCTCAAGACACCCACCCACACTTGCACTTAGAGGCAAGTAAACTGCGACTGCATCTCCTCCTCCATGTTCACACTAAATTGTCGACACAATTTCCAGAAAATTGTGCGCTCAAAACTTTTCATTTGACTATGAACATTGCAAATTTATTCACTTTGCTGGCAAATGTTGGTAAACATTTTTAAATATGCGTAATTAATATTGTGTACGTGTGTGTGTGTGTGTGTGAGAGTGTGTGGAATTAAACACATGTTTTGGCGCGCTTTCAGTTTTGAGTTATTTTATTTGTTCAATAATTTAATTTTTCTGCACAATTTGACAGCTGCAAAGGTGTGTCCCCTCGGAATCGTCGCCGTCGTCGTCGTCGTTGATAAACGCCCGCTGTGCGTATGTTGGCTGAGCAGGCTGGCAATGTGGGTGAGAATGCTCATGCCTAATTAGTTGTCAAAAATTCGTTGGAGACAATTGGCGCCATGGCTCATAAATTATAAATAAATATCTGCATACATGCTGATGATGAAATTCGGAATAATATGTTTTGGAAAATTAAATTTAATTTGCAAACAAAATTCATTAGGCTGTTGATGAATTAAGTAATTTATTCGTTCCACTTTCAATCCTTATATTTTGAAAATAAATTTCCTTTTTTTGAGAAACACAGAATATATTCAAAGAAGCAAAGGAGTAGTTTTTCAATAAAATTTTCAGTGTAAAATCTAAAAATTCAATTAATTTTTGATACAGAAAATCTTTACTGCATTTTTAATTTTTATATTTTAATTTTGATCTTCATTTAAAAACCATTAAATATGTCATAATGCTATTAAAATTTGTATTAATCATGTATCTGATAAAACGATCAATCATATTTCTGACAATTATTTTGATTCGTTCAGGTTATCAACACATTCCCAGGTCAATGACTCGCATGAAATTTACTCGTATTACCCAATGATTTTAATGAATTTCAATAAACTAAATTAACATCAATATAAAATAACTTTCAATTATAATAAATGGCCAAAGTAGTTAATTATGTTAACTCTTGGCATATTGGGAAATATATTGATTCAGTTGCACAACAACAGTCAGGCAAAATGCGCTTAATTAAGTTTGCAAATAAAATTGCCATGAAATTGCCTTCAAAATTGTCAACAAAAACAACAAAGCAATCAATACGTATTTGTTTATTTTCCACATAAGCCAATGATATGAGGGATTTTTTGGTTTATAAACAATTAAAGCAAATATTTATTAAAGGTAATTTTTTAATTTTCGTATATGCCTTTGACAAACATTTAAATTTCAATCACAATTTAAATTATCAGCGGCCGCACAACTTCAAACAACGGGATGACGCTTGATCAACATCAATCAATTTGACGCTAGAGCGTTAAAGCGCCCAACACTCAAGTGTCAACTGCCTGACAATTGAGTATTAACAACAACAGCAGGCACAAAACTGGCCACAAAAAATGGCAACTCCCGCATAAAATTATACACCAAAAGTGTAAAGAGTTTCGTTTCAGAAATTAAAACATATTCCGCACCGCACAAATGCCTTGACACTGACAATTGTATACAAACGCGGAGTGACAGCTGCAAAATGGCGCACTGTCGCTTCGCTTAAGTGTCAAACTCAATTTTCTCAGCGTTGACAGTTGAGAAATTTATACTTCAAGGATATGTGCAGGATGTGCCACTGTGTGATGGAACGGGTGTGTAAAATGTTGAAACTTCCAAAGAGTTACTGAGCGAATACGTGAGCGTATTTGTTATGTAGTGGCGTTGACACGTTGTGACATTTTTCCAGAGAAATTAATGACATTTAATGAGCGAACCTAGGAGAGACAAGCGATTTTAACAGTGCGTGAATTAATTAAAGACATTAAATCATTGAAGGATTCATCCACCTGTTAAGGTAAAAATGTTTACTTGAAGGCCGACAGATTGTAATCATTGCTTGAATTAATTAAGAATAAAATGGAATTAAGCAAGTAAAATATTTGATAAAGATGAAGGCAGTATTCATTAGCTCTGACTCTAGGTATGGGTTCGTCCACTGTGACCAGATGTGTAAACTACCAATTCATTCTTCCCTTCTCTTTCCCAAGCACTTCTTATTGATTGTCAATAAAGATGTCCAATTACCAATTCATTAAGCCAATTTATTCCATAAACAAACCGCCAAACTAACCGTTCACAACCATCAACCTCAAGAACATCGTAAAAGGGCAACCAACCAACCATCACAGCTGTCCCAATTAAAATTCTCTTTCCCCCCCAACGGCCAAGTGTCAAGTTCAGCTATGGGAATGCCAAAAATAGCATACCGAATTCAAATTGAACACCTGTAATAGTTTTGTTTGTCAACAAACGATCAAAATAAAACGAAATAGGAGAAAAAAACATACGAAAGATGATAAAGAAAAAATGAAGGTAGAAAAACACTTGACAAAAACCCACAAGAAACTAAATGAAATGCAAATACAAGACACTCAAAGCCGTCATTTAAAAAGAAAACAAAACCACAACCAAAAAAAAAAAACCAATCGGCACCTGTTTGACATTTTGACAAACTAACTATCTGCTTGTCGCTCCGTCTTTTTGACTCTCTGTTAGTACAACTCCATCCGTCCGCTTGTTTGTCACCCACTAAGCCACAAATATGACTTTGACATTTGCACGTCAAATTTGATTTGACTTTATTTTGGGCGAAAAAAAAAATTTAAAAAGGAAACGTAAAAACCAAAACAAATACTGGAAAAAAAAACTAATGGACACACTTGAGAAGGAACAAAAAATGTTAAAAAAGCGAGTGGCCGGATAGTGCAAATTCAACAAATGTCAGCTGCTGACAGACACTCATTGCGAGTTGACATTAGATACGAATGCATTAGACTGTCTAGAGTGCAGTGGGTCAGAATAATGGCAAATATTTGAGAGGCGTTGGCAATTTAGAATGTAAAAATGGTTGAATTAGGCACGGAAATGCTTTTAAGGGAACTTAAGTCAAATATTTAATAGATTAAAAAAATATATTTAAAAAATTGCAAACACCCAAATGGACTTGGCACTCTTTTGTATTAAGAAGGTATGGATTTGAACACAATTAAGGTATCTTTGGAATTCCCTACTTTTCTATACTTTGCACTTTTAAATACTTAATATTCTTCGAACATTTCTAGCCTCTAATTGGCTAGTGGTGTCACATTTTGTGGGCAAACCATAAAAATAAATTGTTCATTTCACCAAAACTTCAAATGAGATTCTCCAGAGCCGCTCCTTATTTCTTTTTAAATTCTCTACCAAATGCCTCTATATATCATACGTGCCTCATTCAAATCATTTTTTACTGCTTTGTGGGTATAACTTCTAGCTTGAAGCATTTCATGCCATAATCACTTAATTTATGCTGAACGTATGCGCGTGTAATTTAAAACTCCACCAAAATCAATTTTAAATCAGTTTTATGAGTTAATTGAAGAACGTCTGCATGTACTTTTGTAAATTAGACAATTGTTTAATTAAATGTGTTTAGAGAAAATCATTCAAATGATGTACGCTTTTGATTGTAGAGATACTTTCATAGGCGAACCAATAGAATATCAAATAACCTAGGGGATTATTAAACTATGGAAATCCATTTAGAAGCAGTCCAGATTCACTTGTCATTTACAGTAGACGATTCTTCACAATTCTTAGAATTTATTCTACAGTAGGAAATTTACTTCACTGTTATTAAGGGTCTTCACATGTTGTCATATATAGAGTCATAATCTACTTGCATAATTTGTCATAAATTATTCTTTTATTTATTATTTTTATTTTTCACACAAAACTGAATGACATATCAAAATTTATGACAAATTTTTGTTTATAACGACTTGTAAATTCTCAAAATTTATACAAAATTTTTTTTTTTCCCTTTCATTCAAATACATAAACTGAGAGCTTATATATATATTTACCATAAAGTTTTAATAAAACTTTTCACACCATTTAAATTCACACTTTTAAACTATGACAGGCCGGTGAAATATTTAAAAATATATATCCAAATGAAACTGAATATTTTTGCACTCATCCATATACTCGTTTGGGTCTTTTTTATGCTATTAAAAATGCAGTTAATAATTTTAAAAATATTACCAAAAAAAACGTGAAAAATCCATAAATGTGGTAAGTGAGAAAAAATCCCAATAAAATATCAATTCTGTGTTTTATGGAGCAAAAACAAACCCCACTCCGCACCCAATGCAAAAATCTAACGGTAATAAATACAGCAGCAAATGAAACAAAAAGCTCTTGAATCCCATGTAGTGTACGAGCCAAAATAGGGACTAAAAAACAAACAGAAATGCAAAAAATTGCAACAATTTTTACAAATGATTTCATGCGCTCAACAATATTTCAGCATTTCAATATTTTTCACTTTTTACGCTTATTGAATAGATGCATAAAAATTGAAAATGGCGTTCGTAGTGTATACAGTGTACTACAAAAATTTGCAATACATGCAAATAATAGTTTATTGAAAACACTCTAAAAAAAGAGTAAAAAATATATTTTATATTTCACATAACACTGATACTAAAATACAATTTTTTTCTATTTATTTGCAGGTATGTTGAGTGAGCCAAGTAAACCCCGAAAGGCCAAAGTTGATAAGTATTAAATATTCAATTTTATTAAATTTACTGAAAAATTGGAATTTAAAAGTTATTTGTTCCGTTATATTAGTGGAGTATTTTTTGCTAATAATTCAATGGAGACGAACAAATTTTTTACAAACCCCAAAAGTAACTAACACAAAATTTTAAAAATTCAGATGACCATACTAAATTGATCTAAACACTGAAACAAAATTTTTAAAAACACTGCAAGCTTCTCGCCATGAAGTAATTAAATCTTTGAAATTCCAAAATGGTTTCAAATTCTCCAAAATTACCTTCATAATGAGACCCGAGTGTCACATGAAATTAATTTTCATTATCGCCCGAATACTTTCGGAAACACATGTTATTAGGTTAGCCATTAATTTTGCCCAAACACATACCATATGCGAACATATACGCCCATTTTAGCCGTGAAATTTCCCAGAACTGACATTAGCCCATAAAGAATTTGCATGTTTCGGGTTTTCGTGTGCCTGCATTTGATTGTGTGTGTGTGCTTATGTGTGGAAAATCGCCTGCGAGAGTTTTGCAATTAATTTTCGAAAATTAATTCAGCTAAATTCAATTACAAAATGCCACTGATTTTCGAATATTGGTTATACTATGGCCAAAAGGATACAAGGCCACACACACACGCACACAAACAAGTACACAAAAGCATACACGTGAAGCCTGGGGGCTTTTAAAATAATGAAATGCTATGCTGGGAATTTATGCTAGCGTTGCTTTAATTTAAATCACTGGCTTAGAAAATATTTCCAAAAATGATTTTCGACATCAAATTAGCATATTCCAATTGGAAAAATTGCATTTTTGCTGAAAAGCGCCTACAAGCAGACAGCAATTTTTTAATTTTTTAATTTTTTGTTTTCAAAAACAAAAAACCCCTCATGCATGGTTTATAATGACTTAATTATGTGTTGCCGTTAATGATTTTGCATCACTGCGTAATTAGAGAGTATTTTTATTTATTTATTTTGTATTTTTTTGTTGTACTTCTTTTTTTTGGCTTGCCTTTAATTTATAAGTGATGGTAATTGAAAAGCACTGAAGTGCTTTTGCAGTTATTACAGTTAAATTAAAATGTGACTTTGATTTATTAGAGTGCGATGAGTGTGGACGTTACTTTAATATTTTAATTTAAATTTTAATAAATTAAAATTTTATACCATTTTAACAAAAAAATCTAGTCTGGTGAAAGGTATACCGATAAATAACCGATTCCAAGCCATAAACCGAATGAAGACATTTTGGCAGGATTCGAACTAATATACCTTTCAATTGGTCACGAACAGATACTCATGGGTTAGTTCAGAACTGGTTCTTAAGGCTCTATGAGGTTTTGATTGATGAAGAATGGACGCGTTTGGCTCAATTGAAAACCAGTGCTCTACTAGGACCGTGCCTTGAAAAATGCATTGGTTCTTGTCAAATAATTCCCTAACTGGGATTAGTTAGTTCCACTAAGAATCGTTTATTCAAATGCTCTCTCCCATATTTAAACAGAAAACAACTTTATTTCCTTTGATTTCTTTTTATGTTTTGCTTCACATAAGTTTTGTTTTGTGAAAATTGCTACCAAAGACTGAATATATTTCTGATATGTGAGTCTCGACAAGAAATGCATATGCAGAAGAATAAAACCAAAAAATAGCAGAAGCAAGAAAAAACGAAATCCAATCAATGATCTGTGAAAAATGTTTGCATCCTCCTTGGTAGAAGTCAGATCGGAAATTTTGATTAGAAATAAAAAACGAAATTGCGAAGAGAAAGAACCAAAAACTTTTACTGCTCGTGTATTTTCAATAAAAGAAAGAAAAGAATTTGTTTAGAATAAATTAAGGATAAGAATTTAATTAAAATTTATTCATTTAATTTTTTCTGATTATTTGAGTGTCTTCCAAAGGGTATTTAAGCGCATTACACACACATAATTGTATAGAATTTGTAAGGCCATTAATGTCGATTTAACTTGCACATAACTCTTAACTGCACTTCACTTAATCGAGCTTCCGCTTCAATAAAAATGTTTTGGCGGCCAACCACCACCGCCACCACCGTCACCACATTACCCACTCACGGTACTTTGTGGTATTCTAGTATTTTTCATTTTTGCAAATTATTTGTGCAATAAAATCAAATCGAGATGAAAGTCAATGATTCAATGCGCAATCGAGTATTAATAAAAGTGTGCACACTCAAGTAGGAGGCAGAGGCACAGAAGGAGAACAGGAGGTGCACTTCCAGGAGATTGCCATCAATGGCACAGGAAATGCTCTGCCGTTCTGCTGTGTCTTTCTAGAGCAGTCTGTTTGTTTGTCTGTCTGTCTGTTTGATTGTTGGAGCACAAATGGCACAATGGCAATTTGAATTCTACTCCATAGTCTATAGAACATCCTCTCTTTGGAGTTAGCCGGATGACTGTGCACAGGACAAAAAAAAACTTAAATAAAATTCATATTTGATAGAAAAAATGAATAAAAGAAGTGAAAAGAAAGAAATATAAAAGCAAATTGTACGCACGCAATAGATTAGCCAAAAAAGATATGCCACGAAGGCTTATACCGCAGGAGTTACAAGTAGAAGATGTAGGGATAACAAGAGAAGGCAGTGCTGCTTGCGGTTGTTATTGTTATTGTACACTTGGTAGCAGGCGAGCAATAGGCATTTTCTAGGTTGTACGGATTTCGTTGCTCGTGAATTATGCATGGAGTTGTTATTGTTGCTGCTTGTTTGCTGGTCTTGTTGGTGTGGTTTCTCCTTTTTATGCACAGTCGATGAGAGTATTTAGATTAGGTGAAAATTTTCGCTTTATTGTGGTGTAGTATTTTTATATAAGTGAACAAATTTGGCAAAATTCGTTGGTATCCTTTTTGGTTATTCAGTAAAATTACAACAAAAATTTAATCCAGAAAAATGAGAAAATCTCAAATGGAATTCACTTGCAATTTATAATTACTTGAAATTTTGCCAAAAGCCTTCCAGGCCAAAAAACCTCAAATATTTACCCAATTAGGAAGTCAAACCGCAACTGAAAATTTCATTTTCCAGTCTAGCGGCAAAGCAATGCAATCATCAAATTAGACAACTGACCAAACCAAACCAAATCAACAAAAAAAAAGCCACGCAACAAAACCACTCAAAATGAGAAAATACCTTCTTCGACGGGAAATGCCAAAAATGCCACTGTAAATGCGGCAAAACTATTTCAATATTTCGAAACCAACAAAAAAAAAAAACGTAACAAAGCAAAGCAAAAACGCACGGAAAAGCAGACACAATTACATATTAGAAAAGTCCAAGGAAGGACCCCGAAAAAAATTCAATAAGACACTGCAAATGAAAATAATACCCAAAGGAATCCCAAAAGACGCAACCGTCTTGTCCGTCTATCGGTCTGCATGCCTGTTCGGCTGACTTGAATCCCGCATGCGGCTATGGCAATAACACTACTGCAAATTCAATTTTCGATTGAGTGCATTTGCAGCAGAATGCGGTCAAGTCACTTCCGAAATGACCACATGAATGGGTTGGAGAGGATACATATATATTTGGCCCGAAAGGAAGGAACTACGAAGTGAGCCAAGGAGAAATGTAATTGAAATGTTGTGGAAAGAAATATGCTAGAGCATAGAGCATATCACGGCAAAAGTCAGCGCGCCAAATCATTTTTCAGTTTCCATTTTCCTCGTCGGCAATTGCATTCACACATTCGCAAACATTCACACACACGCACACACTCTCAACAAATGGGAATTTTTCGCCTTATTATTAAACGATTTCTTTTGTTAGCTAAGACGGTTCAGCGATGCTTTAGAAGCCTTTCTTTTCTTCTACTACATACGGTCTTCTCAGCTCTAGCGAATGTATTAAATAGATTTCAATGAAATTTAATCACCTTCATTATGGGAAACAAGGATTTTCAATTTATCCATTTATGTGATGGAATGATTGAAAGGCGTAGAGACTAATGGATACTTTCAGGGAATTCAGTAAATGGTTTTCAATTTTAATATTTATTTATTATAATTTTCTCTCGAATTAAATCTCAGATTTTCAATCGGCTCTTATTTTCATAAAGTACTTAAATCTCTCCAAATTTTAAAGAATTTAGAGCAAAAGTCGGAATAATATTTACATTTTTCGCACCTCATAAATATGATTTTGTGCTCAACATTTTTATTTTACCTCATTCGCTATTCATTTTGAGAGTGACTTTATTTAGGTTCTTCGTTGACTTTTTACGCGCCCTATTTTTAGCCCTTGTGTGTAGGGTATATGGTTTTGTCACACCGTTTGTAACGTCGAAAAGGAGTCATAGTAGGTATAGCATATATTCTTGATCAGCATCACCTCCACAGTCAATCCAGCGATATCCGTCATTACATCCTTCTGGCATTTCATACGATTACTGCCGTAGTCGAAATTTATGTTGGATACTATTCTAATTTTGTTCCATTTCCATTCCCAATCCTCTCCGGTCCATTTCCATTAATAGTTTAATTAATAGTAAGCGTGTGTCCATACACCCAGAGAAAAAACAACCTAAAATCAAAAATAACCTTAAAACAAGTAGAAACGTTAATGAAAGTCCGGCAAAGTTGGAAATTTTAAAAACAACTACGAACAAACTTGTTTTTAATTTAAAACTTAAATTTAAAAATAAACAAACTTATTTCAAATTTGTTTTCCGATTATTTAAAAAATTTTCCAATTTATATTAAGTTTGCCAGACTTTGATTTAAAATCGTTCAACTTTGTTTCAACGTTGACAACAGTTATTTTAAGTATTTTTCTCTTTATTTCTAAGTTGTTTCCATTAAGTTGAAAAAATTAAGGAGTAAATACGATCGTACTTGATTTTACTATGTTTTTTTTCCCTGAGTGTAGAGTTTCATATACTAGCCAGAAGAAGTGTATTGACAAACAGTTTTCGCCCATCATGTATCAAGCGAGTGTTGGTCTCGTGAATAGTGCAGTTATCAAATGAATCACTCTGCTATTACTCTGTTCAAGACCATAAGCCCATCTCATGTTCGGTTATGACCAAATTTAGATATCCCCACTTTTTGCTTCGCCTGTGCCATTGTTTGGCATTCATATTTTTTCTCGCATTTTTTTTTTAAATATTTAAACCTGGTCACACCTGACACTTTAGTCAGGTTTCACCTTCTTTTTTTTCCAAGCCCGCATAGTAATACTGTAGCGTGTGGCAAAAATATAAAATAAAAGGATATGCCATGAAGGAAAAAACTGGCCTGCACGAAAAGGGATTTTGCATATTCAAAACAAAAAAGAAAATAAGTTATTTCGGTCATTAAAATGCTAAAAATGCTTCGCAAAATATTCTGTCATTTTGGCAGAGGACTTATTTAAAGTTCAAGGTGAACTTTTGGTTTTTTAAATAAAAACGACAAGAATATGAAATGAGTTAAATAAGATTTATTGAGCAGATGAATGGGAATTGCTTAAAAAATGTAATTATCTCTCAGTTTTTCTTAAGTATTGAGAAATCACCAACCAATACAATCTAGAAGTAACGAAAAGAAGAAGAGGAATAGGAAGAAGCTGTCTTTAGAAATTGGAATTTTCCGCTTTTCATTTCTCATTATTGTCTCCATCAAATGCCATTCTTAATCTTTCCATGGCGCTGTAACATTTTTACGCTTTTATTGACCACTTTTCGATTGTTCTATCGCGCACACAGACACACACAAGTGCACTGCGATTGGAAATCCCAGGCATTAAATGTGAAACCTGACCACCATCACTGTCCGTAGGAGAATTCCAGCGCAGACCGAAAACCAACGAAAGACAAAAAGAATTCCAATAATCACTATGACCACTCGAACCTCGAACCTACTACTACGCCAGCAACGGGCATTCCCTGCGCTTCCTAGTTCTCCTCTTCGTTCCACATGCAGTTCAATAATGATGTCTGCGCGGTGACAATAAATGCCACTTGGTGTCTTCATTTCGCTCGCCGCCTAAGAAGCGTGAGAATCTGCTACTCTGGTTCACAACTAGCTGGGAGTATCTATCCTCTTCATCCTTCATGTCGTTGGCATCGTGTTGGCTCGCATTGCTTCGCTTGGCTTGGTTATTGGTGGTGTTTGCGATAAGAAATATTGCAATTGGCATAAATGACAGGAGAATAAAAACAGAGTAAAAAACAAGTTTTTTAAAATATAACCCTTTAACCGACTAAAAAGCAGAAAATAAATTTTCTTTAAATTAATTTCAGCAATTTCGATTTAAAATTAAGGGTTTTTGGCTACTATAAAATCTGCAATGATATTCGGAGGAAAGTATCCAAAAACCCTTAATTTTAAATCGAAATTGCTGAAATTAATTTAAAGAAAATTTATTTTCTGCTTTTTAGTCGGTTAAAGGGTTATATTTTAAAAAACTTGTTTTTTACTCTGTTTTTATTTTCCTCTTTTTTTGTTTTTTTAAAAAAAAAATTTTTTTCTCCCCCCTTTTCCCCCCTTTTTTCCCCTTTTTTACTCTTTTTCCCGAATGCGAACCTAAGTAAAAAATTTCGGCTCTGTAGCTTACAAAATACGAAAGTTAGGTCTTTAAATTGGCTCCATCCCGCTCCCCTTTGCCCCCACACCCCCCTTTCCAAAGGGTAAAAAATTTCATTTTGTCAATAAGATGTAGCTTGAAGGAATTGTAAGTTATGCCATGTTTAAAAAAAAAAAGTTTGAGTCTCCCCACGGCCCCCTACGCCTCGGATGGACCCCAAAATTTAATAGAATGCATTGTCACCGGAGTTCTATCAGTGTTCCAAATTTCAGCGCTCTAGCTCATGTGGAAGTGTATGAAAAAGCTCGCCGCATATTTGAGGATATATATATATATATATATATATATATATATATATATTGCCCAAAGCAAGTTAATATAAGGGTTATAAAAAAAGGCAATAAAATATGAAAGGCGACGGGGAAAATATGTTAGTTGAAGTTGACAAAAAAGTTAGTAAAAAATTTACAAAAAAATTTAATTTAAAAACAAACAATCAATTTGGAAAATTACAAAAAAATATTTAAAATTTAGAAAAAATGGCCTTTAATTGCTTCCCTTTGTGAACTAACATTTTCCCTTGGCGTATGCTTTAAAAATGCAACTCAACGTATAAACACTTTCCGTCTACGCCCCGGTTTGTCTATGATCGTTAACGCTTTTTGGCGGTTATTGCTTATTGCTACATCATCATCATTTTGCGGTTGTCTTCATGCGGAGTTGTTGAGCAAAATATCGCAACAGGAGCAGGCAAGCAGCAACGGCAACAGCATCAGTTGCATGTGGTCTGTGCGGTAGGTGGTTTTTTGCAGTGTGCCGTTGTGGTTTCATATTTTATTGCATTTATTTGGAATTTCTTATTTATATTTGATGATTCTTTTTCCGTTTCGTTTGTGTGTGAAGCTGCAGCAACAGCAGGTTTCATTATCATTATTATTTTCTTTAAAATTTATCGCTTAATCAGTTGGCAGGCAATTGCAGCGTATGCGAGACCACACACCACACATTTGCCAAATAGCTACGGAAGAGCGCTCGTTTGGTATTTGCTTAAGAATAAATGCGCTTTGCGAAGAATGGAATGGGTGGGGAAGTTTATTTATTTATATTACTGCATTGGGTGTGCCTTTGTGGCTGGCCATTTCTCTAACCTAGTTATTGATCTGGAATTGATCGGGAAATATTTCAAGTAAAAAGACAACGACTTTGGAAATTTTATTCTTTCATTTATTTGATAGTCTACAAATTTAAACTGTCGACAGTTTTGATTGATCACTTGAACGACACAAAATCGAAAAAGCATTTGCAGTCAAATGCAACAAACACTCTGAAAGATATTAGAAGGAAAAAATCAAACAAAAAATTAGTAAGAATTTACCTTCGGTCCAACCGAAGTTAAAATACCACTACACTTACCACCACAATACAAACTTCGAAAAATTTTCTGTTATTTTACGATAGTTGCATGACATTTTTTCGATATTTTAACGATTATTACAATTTTTACTTCATTGCAAAAATTGTTCAAAATTTTGTTTCATTTTAATTTTTTCATTTATTTGCTGTTCCACTTCCATTCCGTTTCTGACAAACACTTCAATTTCGTTCCAGTTCCACTTCAATTCCCTTCCTGTCAAATCAGTTCAGTAGCTCTCAAGTAGTGGCCGTAGCTTTCTTTTGGGCGTTACAAACGGTGTGACAAAACAATATACCCTTGGACACTTGTGTGCAAGAAATAAAAAACAATAACTTCGAATGAATTTTTGACACTCTTACAATGAAAATGTGTTAACATGGCAGATAATAAAACAAAAAAACTCCAACTGATTGAAAACAATGTGCAGACATGTTCGACATAACGAAGAGGTGACCTCAATTCCAAAACAAAAACAAAATTACTTTCAAACCCGATAACAATTTAAAAATAATAACAAAAAATATTTTTTTCTTCATATTTAATTAAAATTCTCAAAGAAATAATTAAAATTTATTGGCTCACTTAAAGAAGACATAAAAAATTTAAATTCAAGATCAAAAATGGTTGAAAATAACTTCTGATACAATATGCCACAGGCAGGTCATTGGCGTCAATTTTTCAATGCTCAGCATTGAACTTGAACGCATTTCAGTTGCTTTAAGGAAAAGGCATTCGTTCAACACATTTGAAAATGGAATTGCAACTCTGCACAATCACGTGCCCTCGTTCCACACGCCAATAAGGCGAGTGTCAAAAATGATTTTTCGTAAAATGAAAAATTACATGTTGACATGTTCACACACACACAAATCAAACGAAAAGCTTCAAAGACATGAAAGAGGATTTTTCAAATTTAAAGCTAAGGGGTGGAGGCAATGCTCAGTTGTGGGAAAATACCATTTGTCAGTTGTCATTTGTCAATTGTCATGTGGCTTGTCACTTTGATTTGAAACATTTAAATTGTTCAAACCGCAGCCAGAACTTGAAAGTACTAACATGTAGTAAGAAGGAACCAAATACTTTCAACCTCTTCTCCGCTGTTTTGTCAAATCGAAAACATTTTCTAACATTTGACGTTTTTAAAGATGTCATCACGAATATTGCCATTTGCGTGGCTTATCTTAATGCATTTTATTGTCACTGTGAAGTGGAAGGGAAAAGGTGCGTGAAGCAGTTAAAAACATTTAAATTGCCATCAAAAATCTCTTTTACTCGTATTCTTTGGAGAATTTTGAGAGTTTTTTTTTTATTAACTGTCGTATAAAAAATATAAGAACACCAAAACGACTTTGTCTCGCAGTGCGCAGTCGGCTTTTATTGATGACAATTTGTATTAAACTCACGACTACGACTGCTTGTTAATGGCTCGGAAGTGGGTTTGCTGATAAGGTATTTAGGTTTAATGGGTGTTCAAACGAATGTAGGTGGTATGTTTTTTTTTCAGAATTTTTAGAAAGATTTTTTCGATGAAATTTCCCTGCAACATTCTTGACTAATGAATCATTCAAAAAGAATTGATTTCTTAAAGGTAATCTCAAAAATCGTCACAGTTCGAACGTTAAATGTAGTTTGAGTTGCTAATATGTAAATCTGATTTTTACTAAAAATCAATTACAAATTTAAAAAATATAAATAAAAGAAGAAATAAACTTAAATAAAAAAAAAACATTAAATGAAATAAATTCAACTCTTCCCACCTTCAATTGCAGTACGACAACGTCAACTCGTGTCTGAACCTGTTGAGAACACATGCGGTTGGTGGCTTGGATAACATAACCACCAACGACATCTGTGCGGGCCGACTGAAAGCTGTACTGGCGCTCTTCTTCGCCTTGAGTCGTTTCAAGCAACAATCGAAACAGACAAAGTCTGGCGGTACAAGCAGTGGCGGTTTGGGAGCAATAAAAGTGGAAATTCACCAACAACCAGTGGCGGTTGATACAAATCAACAACAGCAGCAACAGCAAGCGAATACAACAACCTCAAATGCTAATTTGGTACTTTCAACAACGAACGGAAATCAACAACACCAACAGCAACAACAACAGTCGGTTCAAAACGGCAATGACACTGACACCATGGTGAATAGGTGAGTTAACGCATTTTTCTTGTATTGGTTGGTGTACTTGATATTCCCACATAGAGACTAGAGATGGTAAACTAGCGACATACAAGCTGTGAGAACAGATCATAAATTACACTGTGCAACATTGGTTTTTCTATATGTGAAGAATAGAATAGGATACTCCCTGCGAGTGTTAACGTCTTACATTTACCCTAAATGTCTTAGTAGTTGGCATTAAAAGTTTTTCAAACATTACTCGCGGATTACAAAATCTATTGCTTGCTTTTCTTAGCAAAATGGTAGCCAGATTCGACTTCTCTGATCACACAAACCCATAAAAACTTCACTCCAGTTTGTTGTATTCATGCTTAATGTTGAACGAGATGCCTTTAGTAGGATTTGTCAGATTGTCTTTATTCCATAGCTTCCTTGACTGGATTAAAGACTTTACAGTTTTCCAATGAACCATATGAGATTTGAAAATTCTTTTGAATAATTCGATTTTTTAACAAGTCTAACATGTAAATATGATATTTATGGATTTCCTTTCCCCTCCAGACAAAAGCGACTAGCCACTTTTGAATAAATTCAATATGAACTTAGCGAATGTGACCCTCCATTGTGACTGAGTTCTGTTCAAATTTTAATAAACAGAAAGTACTTCACCTTCCTCCTACCATAAATGGTTGCAACCCACATTACCAGAAATAACGAATTTTGTATGAAATTTCTCATTTTTTTCCAACAAACTAGAGACTCCAAAAAAAACGCAAATCGTCCCCATTTCTCACATTTTTTCCAACAACAAAGTTTAATATGATTTATCGGATTGTTTACCGGAAATTACTACGCATTTCGATCCCTCTTTTTTCTTGTATATCAAATCTACTAAATTTCTTAACGTACTTCTTTATCCGTCCCACCCTACTAAAGTAATACCTCAAAGAAAAAATCTCCACTGCACACTACGCATTTCGTTCGAAATTGCCATTCTTTGGCAAATCTTTGAATTTTGGAGTTCATGTACTCACAAGGATTTCGACAAATTCTAGCCAGACACACACTCGTACAGGACGATGAACACGGCGAAGAAAATTCAAAACATGAAGGCAAAATTAGAAAGTTTCATTCGGTAGACTCCCTCCACACGCGAAAGAAAACCACCCTCAAGTGGCGGGAAATCCCCGTAGACAGGAAAAGGAAGCTGCTTTTCGCTGTTTCTGTGTATTTGTGCAATGCGGTGAAAGCATCTAATGTTGGGGACGACAACCGCCATGAGTGGGTGGCCGGGCAAGTCGTTAAAAACAGAAATGTAAACGAAAGCGTTTAACTTTCAGTTTTTCTCAATGGGGGGTTTGGGGGCACATTTCGTTCGAGTCAACCGAAATGTGTTGATGACTTTCACTGACTGTGAAAATTCAAATGCGAAACGGAAATACACAATTTTCGGTGTTGAGTTTGTTTGTTGTTGGGAGAGTGCGGGCGGCGGCGGGCAGTGGTTTTGTGCAAAGTGTAACAATAAATTGAGACTTTAGTTGAGTTTAATTTAAAGTTTTGCACAGCTGAATGTTATGTGGTGATGTTGTTGAAGTCAGGAGAGTTGTGTTAAATTTGTACAATTTTAAAATATGGAAAATTGTTTTGAAATTTAAAATTTATTATGGAAGTCTGCAAGTTTTTAAATAAAATTGCAAAATTTTTAAATATTTTTGCAACGTCTAATCTATTCCAACTAACTTTCACCCACACAGTCGCTCTCCTCTGTGCTAACACAAACAATAACAACAACAAGCCCGCTTCCAACATGTCTGCCACTTGTTTATAACGTCTGCGGCTTGACTCATACCCACAGCAAACCAATCTCTCGACATTGAAAACAAACTGAACTGAGGAAAAAACATTTTTCAACAGTTTTGCATATAAACGACGACAGTGTTGCCTACCATTCGCAATGCGTAAAACATCCCTTCAACTGAACATTGTTAACACAAACAACAAACAAACAAACGAACGAACTTGTATACACAGACCGGAAAAGGACATGCGGCCATAATTTTGTGTCCCAAAAAAAACACGAAATATTTTAAATTCAAAACCATTAACAACAGAATTCAGCTGCGGCCCCAGTCACAAAAGTAGTGGCAGTGCTTAGGTATTTACTACTTTTTTACGTTACCAAATGGGGGACACTTTCACTATTAAAGTAGAGAAAATTCCGGGGTATTATTTGCAAAAGGGAAACTTTTCAAGTGCGCAATTATACGCCATTGAATGCCATAAATGCATAAATGGGTAAGAGTCAGCAGGATTTATCCGGCAGTAATATTATCCTGGAGCTTATATGCTGGCTATAATACACAAGAACCCAAAACAATAAGGACACTGCCATGGCATCACTCTTCGAACGTGTTGCTTTGGCAACAGTGGAAATTTTAATGTCAGAAAGTTTTTGGTCGGAAATGTGGAGTTTGGGCGAACGTGGATACAAGCGTAATTAAAAACTTCAAAGCACGCGGTTTTATGCCCCTTTTGGTTGTACTCTTGCGGGGGGTAAAACAAAGGGGTGAAAATAATTAATAAGCCATTTGTGCTAGAGATTTAAGTGGCATAAGGATAGACTTAGGGCAGGTTGCTTTTTTCTTTTGGAGAAATTTAGTTGGAGAAATATTTGAAGTGGAGTTAAGAACGAATTGATTAAGGGACTTTATTAAAAATTATGGGTAAATATTGGAAATATTGACTGTATTTTAAATTGATATCAAAGGGACTTATTGTGTATTAAAATTCACAGAGTTCTTTTCTGACTATATTAAAAATGTTTCTTAAAAGCAGGAAGAGGATTTTGTTATCCTCCAGAATTTGTTGCATACTTTAAGTGCCGAAAAAACAGAAAATGAAAACATTTGAAGTCTATAGTCCAAAATTTAAATTGTTTATTGTACTAATCTGACATTTCGCACCACATGTGCACTATGGTAATTACTGAACTTGACATTTTTTCACTATTCCGATTTTTCGTCACTAAAAGTATGCAACAAAATTGTATGTTTAACAAAATCCGTTCCCTGCTTCAAAATGAAGCAATTCACAAATTGTTCATCGTAAAGAATGCTTTGAAAAATTACAATTCATAACCTTTAAACAAAAATACCATAAAATGTATAAATCCAACCCACCACCACCTCGGCCAATTCCAAACAAGGCCATACGCACATTTATGCGATTTATTTTCCTTAAATTAAAACTTTATCCTGCAAATAAGTTCGCCACAATAAAAAACAGCTGATGACAATTTATCCCCCCCGAATTCGAGTAGATCCCCAAATTTTGTATTCATCTCCTCCTCAACGTAGCAATTTCACAATTTCATTTCTCCAATATGTACATGAATCCCCCAGACAAAACAATATGTTCCCAAATGTATTTATAACAACAATAAAAACAACAACAACAAGGACATGCAGCTCACTCGTAGCCACACGAACTGCATGAAGCTATGCTGTCCTATAACTCCCCCCTCGTGCGACCAACCACCCCGATTTACATGCTCAAACACATAATTGACATTACTGTTGGCATGTTGCAGCAGCAGTCAGTGTTGCCCCAGCAACCAAACCAAACCCCACTCAATGGCACTGCCAGAGATTCCAATGCATACGCACATTATATTTTTAAGTCTCTCATTATATGTATGCTCCCCCCTTTGGCAGACCCTTCTCCTGACAATGTACGAGTATGTATGGCACTTCTGCTTGACAGTTCGTCGAACATTAGAGCCTGACAGTACGTGTCTGTAATTTAAATGCATTTAGGCGTGCAAAAAGGCATCAAAAGCAGCAGTAGCAGTGGCAGCAGCATTTGCCAAAAAAAGTGTGCCCAAGCGTAAATGTAGCCACTTTCATCATCATCCCCACAGCTTGTATTCAGTGGGTTTTTTCGTTTGGTATGTTTGGTATGTGTTTGGTGTCCTTTGTGGCTTAACTTTTGCATCCTGCGGCTATTTCTTCCTCTAGAAAAGTGTTGCATGTTTTCTGTGGTGAATTCCTAATGCCATTTGCTTTAATTTGAGCAAATGAGAAATTAATTTAATTCAATGTATGTTTGTATTGGCTTGGGTGTACATAAGTGTGGTAGGATATTTTTTTGAGGGATTTGTAAATGTCAATTATATTAATGGATTGTCAAAACATATAGAGGTAGGCAGTTTGAGGGGAAAATTCCTCAGTAAACACAAAAAATTACATCAAAGAAATCAAATTGAATGCCTCAGTGGATCAATAGAAACTTCCATAAAAGTACAAAATAAATGGAAAATTGTTTTAGAAACATTTTTTATCTGGCCTTTGCGACCATTGATTTTCATTTAGAAACACCCTAGTCCGCGGTGAGCCATTGATAATCACACAAAAATTGATTTCAGAATTTTCATTCCTATCTCTTAGCAAAACTTTTTGGTATCTGCTGCTTTGATCACCAAGACCTGTCACCTAAACCATTTCTAATACTAATCTTTAAACTGCGGGACCCACACTAGACTTACTGATTTTACTGTGTTGTCTGCGATAAGACCCCAGCGTACCTCGTAACAACTTTCAGCTGTTGTGGATTTTATTGTCACATCTATAGGCCCCGAATTTATCTTGTCAAATACAATCATGAATGGGTTGTTTCATCGATCAACACTTCGACTGATATTGACATGGTGCTAAAAGAATCGTTGACTGGTCAATAAGCGTCGACATGGAATCCGCCCGGTTGATCTAAATATTATAAGAGCGTGCCCGCAATCGACGTGGGATCCATAATAATTTGTATTGGGCGTGGTTGAGGCCCTATGTCCCCTGAAGGACAACAGGACATAAGAAGAAGTGGTTGATCAGGAAGTCTGCAGTGTTTTTGTACTGCCATAGGGATGATGTCTCATCCAGACTTAACTCTCTGACACAGTGGTAAAAAGAACTACACCCTTTAAATAAATTCTGAAATTTAGATTAATATTCTGTGCGACTATGACTCACTTATCGCATAAACCTTAAGTCATTTCATAATCCGCCATTTCATTTTTTATAATATTTTATTTTCTTCTTAAACATTTGAGTCCTCCGCATCCTTCTTCTCACATTTCATTTACTTTTTCAGCTGTCATTGTCACTTGTCCATTACCAATTTGCAGTGATTGTCCTGCTTTTTAATAATCTTCTCACTTGCCATGTACACAACAACAGTAACGTGAAAGCAACCCTTTACAATGAAATGCGAATTAATAATTTTCGCAAGTAGCACTTGTCGCAGAAGATATGTGCCCTCATTAGAGCCCGACCGATTAATCGGCTTCGGCATCGGCTTCGGCCGTTATCGGCCGAAAATGTACATTCGGCTTCGGCTTCGGTTTTTCCAAAAAATGGCCGAAGTTTTGGCCGAAGCTTTTCAATTTTTTTCCTTTTTTTTTGCGACACCGAAAACCAAAACTAATTTTTTACGATACGATTTTCTAGCCCACATTGCATCTAAACGGTCTTACTGATTTTCTTGAGACTTGAATGTAAAATTGTGTAATTGATGGAATTTCCAATGGGACATAAGAGGCCCACAAAACAAAAAATATGATTAAAATTTGAATTAGTAATCATCGAATATTGAGTGAATCTCGCCTCAAATTGCGTGGCACGGGGTTACAGCTGCCACAAAGTACATCCTTGGACATTTTCTGGGTGGATTACTGAATTTTAAATATAGATTTAGAAGCTTACTACTTGCCCTGATGTCTATGTTAAAAGGAGTCCTGGTAAACTGTATGAAATTTCAAATATAGGGGAAGGAGGCTCACGGAAGGATTCTACCTTTTAGAAATGTAGCCCAAATTGCTGCACCAACATATATGAAAAGGTGCTGAAATCCGGGACCGATTTTGGTAAAATTTTACATTTAAAGTTCAAAGTTTCACAGGTGGTTTTTACCATCAACTAGAACATCCTTTGCCCATCACCTGACGGATTTGGGGAGTCCTTAAAAAACAGCTACTTAGATGGATTTATTCTGTGAAGAATTCTCTATCATTTCTTCTAAATTCCCATTTTTTTAAGCTTTACTCCAAATTTTTAAAAGTGATTTTAAAAAAATCCAATTGTTCTTACACGGGATATATGGGATAATTTGAGGCTATTGTTAGTTTTGACCTAGGAGGCCCAAATTTGTTTGTGAATTCTTTTGGTTACTTTTATTATTTGTTTAAATACATTTTTAGTTCCTTAAAAAACTAAATGTGTATTTATATACTCGAATTTGAATGAAAATACACGAAAAAACAAGTTTTTAAATGTTTTTTATTTAAGTATCGGCTTCGGCTTCGGCTTCGGTATAGGCCTTCGGCGTCGGCCGAAGTAATAGGCTGCCAATTGACCTTCTGCATCGGCTTCGGCTTCGGCCTGAAAATGCTTATCGGTCGGGCTCTAGCCCTCATATATATTTTATGAAATTTTTTACTTACCCTTGTTTCGCATGCAACGCACATGTCACTTAAATGTCAACTGGGCGGTGCGGTACTTCCCGTACTTTTCGCTCTCGATAAATCAGTAACAATTATCATGCCTCTACCCTTTGGCAATTTTTTACGCAATTTTTTTCATTATGATTTTTTTGTTGGTCCCTGCTGAAGCTCATCAACTCCGCTATTGTCTCGTGCGGCTGTCATTACACTCAAAAGCGAACGTTGCATCATTTTGCAAGCTACGTTTCCGCAATATTTTGATTGTGTCAGGCGGAAATTTTTTCCCACTCAAACTTCGCATATAAGTATGTTTTTTAGCTTCCGCTTCCGTTCAAGGATGTTCAAAGGACCCTTCTTGTGATTTGCATAAAATGCGTACAGTGGAGTGCGGACCAACCATTGTTTGTTATCAAATATGTATAAGTGGACAAGAGGGAGAGGGGGTTGGGAAAGAAAATATTTCAAATTAAAATTGAATATTTTAAGCGAGTGTGAGAGAGAGAAGAGCTTTGAGTTTTAATCCGTGGATTATGAAAATGAGGAAAATTTCAGAAAAATTTTGTATAAATTTTAATTTTTTCGATAAAGTTGCTTAAAGCTGGACTTAACTTGGATGTCTGGACTCCCTTTGAGGTTTATTTTTTCTTTATTTATTTTTCTTTACTTCTTCTTCCATAAATTCTCTTTTCAAACGCACTCATTTTTTAGACACCGGCAAACAAAATATTGCTATATTATCGCAACTGTCAAAACCATAAGAAGGCACTCAATCACACTCTCTCTCTCTCTCTCGGGGAACTCCCTTCATTTGACTTCCTTTTTACACTACTCCCTTTTTATGCAATAAGTCAGCTGAAGAAAAGAAAGTAAAAATGTTTCTTCTACGACAAATGTCGTCTGCAGCAATAGGTACTTTCGCTTTTCTTCTTGAAAGAAAAAAAAAATAATCAAAAAGAAAATATGAAACAATTGCTGCCGTGATTGTATGCGAACAATCACTTTCTTTCGCTAGCCACCCCCAAAAGTATTTTTGTTTATTAAAGCAAAAGAAGCTACTCCATAAGGTTGAGTAATGAAAGTAAATAAAAATGTACTTCGTTGCTAATAATCTCCAGGGAAAGCTTAAACAAGCTTTTGTATTCATCTTTAAGTAGTAAAATTCCTAATAAAAGAAGCACTCACTAACCCTCAGCGTATTTTGTAATACAACAAACAATTCATCAAATTTTACTGGCAAATAGTCGCTTCATGAAATGCTAAATACTTTTGTAATTAACTCCCCAGGGATTGTGGTAATTTTCACTTTCATTTCATAATAAACTTAAATAAATAATTATACTAAACGCGGCGCGCATAGAAGTGCGCATAGAAGAAAGCATTTCCTCGTCAACACCTCAGGATGATTAAAAATTTAAGCCATTTTCTCATTAACCTCACATTGACATTGACAATGCACTCCACAAAATGTGTGGAATTATCTCTCAGGGGGATTAGCACAACCCTCATTTCAATTTTTACATCTAATTTTAAAATAGAGCAGCGCATGGGAAATACAAAATTTCACCCCCTTTCAGTTGACCATGAAAGCATGAAATCTCTAAAAGGCACTATCATCCGTAACTACTCTTTTAGCTATGAGTGGTTGTGCAGCCAACGCCTGCTAGTATTTTTACAAGCCTTGCGAAAAAAGGGACCTTCTACATTTTTATTTTTTTAAAACTGAGCAATGAAAATATTTGCATAGACACACTGGCGCTGGAAATGAAAAGTAAACAATACAAAAAAATCCAATTCAATTGATAAAGTGTTGTTGGGAAAAAACGCGCAATAAAATGCATGCTTCACGAAGAGAACGAGGCAATAGGAAATAGGAAATAACAAGCCGCCCTGCTCTGATGGTCATTCTGAGCTAAAATAAACAAGATTTATTGAGGGAAGCCATACCAAATGCGTAAAAAAAGGGACAAAATTCCTTGGAAGCATTTAGGAAAGCAAAAGTTGTTGCCACCGACGCTTTAGTACTTTTATATTAAATCTAGAAAAAAGTAAAAGTTCTGCATTCTCGTTTTATAATTGAAAATATTTTACTTACGTTGCTACAAAAGAAAATTCAATTGTATTAACTGAGAAGTAGAAGAAGAGAAAAGAAAACAAATTGTATTCCCTGGCAAAGGCTTGTGCCTTTCTAACTAATTCCCTGCATTCATTTTCATTAAAATCCGTTATTAAGTTTTTCAATTTCCTCTATCGCCAGCTTAAATGACCTTTAAGAGAGTAATTGACTGGCTGAAATTGAAAATTACTCAAATCCCATCAAAAGTGTAAGCAATCACATAAAACCAGTTGCCGCAACCGAGTCTAGTGCACTATTTGCCAACACCAGCAACTAATAAAGTACCAATTTGATGTGTATATAAAAAAGCTAGTAGTTTTCCAACTTAATACCATTCCACACACACACAGAAGTGCATTTCAGGCTTGTCAAGTTCAGTGAAAAATTGCGGCTACTTTTCATGCTTATCAAGAGATAAAACTGACCACAAAAACATGTTTTTTTGTGATTGGTGGGTCTTAGGAGCTCCACATGCGGCACAATTACCGCGCAGAGTTATTTGTCCCGCAAAGTGATCGCATTAATTAACTTCACTTGAGACTTCAGAGTTGAGGCGCGTTGAGATCGGAGATCGGTTTGAGTTGTAATTGTCTTGGAGACGCGAATTGCGCCTGGCCGCCGCTGTCATTTGATTTCGCTCCGTAGACTTATTTTTGTAAATTAATACCGATGATAAGACAATTTTTATTACTTGTTGTATGTTGTAGTTCGCACAATTAGACAATTAAGTAGGTATTTCATTGGCAATGGCTTTTAATTTGACAGCCCAAAGCAGCTGATCGTGTTGGAGCTAAGTGATGCCTTGTAATGATGACGTTTAGTTGGCAGTTTATTAAGTTGTAATTGGAATTGCTTGAGAAGACAGCGGGCTTGTGTATATGACAGCTTAATTTCTGCTTAAGAGGTAGTGGAAAAAATTAAAAATGATTTAATATTTTTCAATAGAAGGTTTGAAGTATTTCCTTCTCTCTAAAATTCTATAATTGGAGAAGTTTCCAAAAAGTTACCTTAATGACCTCTGCAACGTGCAACGAACTATTCCCCGAAAAATAAAACGGAATACGAGTATATTTTCCACTTGTGCTCTTACCAAATCTTCTATTTTTAACATCAAACAGAAATCTTCAATATCTCATCATATCTTCCAGCATCTTGTAAGGCATAAGGAAAATCGCATAAAAATGCATAAATGCAGTTCGTTGCGCGCACCAGGGATGCCAGATTGTGTCGATGCATTCACTATTCGTACTCGTCAAACCAATTAGAGTTCATGATGAAACAATGTAGACTTCCTGTCTTGATCAACGATAGGTCACACCTTCCATCCAGGAATAATGATCCCAGCAAGTTCCTACAAAAGTCGTTGACAAATTATACTCTCGGAATTTGCCATTGCTTGACGAGAAGAGTGTCGTTGCTGTAGAAAAATTTCTTATATTTTCTTTGGGGACAAGAAATGCATCACGGCCAACTCGAAAAACTGTCTTGGGAGTCATACTCGAGATAGGATAATTTGGCCAATTGCATCTGGCATCCCCGATACACACACACACACAACGCGGAGAGGGATTCCCTTGTGAGCGAGTGAGGTAAACAACCGCAAAATCAGATGACAAATAACGCACTTGCAGCACTTGCAATTGAAAAACGAAATTTTTATGTTCCAAGTTCGAAACGAACAAACACCTACCTATCTTGAAGTTGCAAACAAAAAGTTAGTAAAACCTCCTTACCCGCTTTTTACTGTAAATGCAACCATCTCTTCAAATAATTAAAGAAATCTTAAAATAGGTTTAAAATTAATTTATTCAAAATTCATAATACGCCACGTAAACCGAGTAACCAGCAGGAATCGATTGAATTATTAAAATTTTGTCATTTTGGTTTGTATACTTGACTTACACAATTCTAATGGGGTATTCATATAAATATTTCCTATTTTTATCATGCATTTTAAAAACGTTTCAATGCTCGCCAAACAAAATATTATACCTACTAAACACAGCTCCATACCGAACTGGGTTGCGTCGCTCTTTGAATTTTCCTCCCCTTTTCATTCTTTTTTTTGAGTTTATTACTCACAGCTGGTCGTGTCTGTTTTACTATGGTTGGAACCGGTTTTTCCTTCTTGTTTTTGTTTGCGGTGTTTCTCTGTTTTTGTTTTTATTTCGGTTTTTCTGTATCATAAACACAATTGCGTATACATGGTCCTCTGCTCTCCCAAGTTTGGTTGCATGTTGAAACTCGTTTCAGCATTGCCAACAATTTCTCGCTTCTTTGCTGGAGTTGTTCTGCTTCTTGTTTTAGTTGGTGTGCGGACATTGAACGTGTTGCTTGCGGTTTTTCGTTGTAGCGGAAACGGATACGCGTATGTGCTAAGCTAAAGTTTGTCGTAAAAATGTTCGGAATAGTTTCCTTTAGCAATTGAGCGCGAAAAGTATGAAACGCTTTGTGATCTAATAAAAAAAAATATATATTTTAATAAAGTGAATAGTGCCCATTTGGTACTTTAAAAGATTTCAATTGTGAACAAAAATTACCAACAAACTATGAAAGTGATGAAGTGATACTTAATACTTATTAATAAACAAGAAAGAAGTGGTAAACCGAGTGTTCGATAACAAAAAAAAATTAATTGTATACAAAAATTAAATGCCAAATAATTATTCATACTGAGCCTAATTTCGTGTGATGCTTTATTTAAAAAATGTAATCGTTTGTATGTAAATCTGTTTTCCAACCATTGATTAAACAAATCTCCTCACAATCTGAAATATTAACACCCGTATCCACCACCCACCAAAAGGAGCCAGCCAAAGTATATAAACAACCGAATTAACCTTCAATGGTGGCCATTTACCATGATGCTGGCATTTTCCAATTTTCCGCCCAGTCAGGATAACAAAGGCTTATGGTAGAGCCATGCCTAGCAGACAAATGCCGTTAAGATAAGCGCTAATTTATGACCACAAACAAAAAGTGTGCAAATGAGTGCGACAAGTTTGTGGCCAAATTAGTGGCGGAGAAGGCTTTAAATACAATTTATGTATGGGCAAATACAATGCAGAAGGAAGAGGCTAGCAAACAGAACTTGATATTGAAGGATGAAGAGACAAATTTTAATTTCCTCTAAAATTAGTCTTCAGCGTTTTCTCTTTAATTAACCAATTTCCCTTTGAATGTATTACCTTCCCCATAAACCCAAATTCGAACGCTAATCTCTATTGTCATCATGAACATCATCAGTAGCTTGCTCTGATAATTCCGGTTTAACAATGGCGCGTGTCTTTAATTAATCACTTCTTACTATTTTTCTAACCACCAAGTACTACCTTGCGTCTGATATCTACCACAACTACCATACAGTCTTCACGTTCCTTTTTTTCCGGTTTTCGAACTTGTCATGTACATTGCTTTTTACTCTACCCGACTTTGTGTAGCGAGCACATTGTACTCGTTAACTTAAGCATGATTTTCTAATTTTATACGCTTTTCTATAAGCATCATTTCGTTGTTGTTGTTGTTCTTGTACTAAGCATCTTTTTATTAAGAAGCAGTGCACACTTGAAAAGGGATTAAACTCCTTTTTTGGGTCCAATGTTCTTATTGATTTTCACTTGTCAACTTTTGTTGGGCAAAAATTTGTTAGGCTTGTCAGTCTTAAGTGCAGTACAGTACTCCCCATTGAAATGTCAAGTTAATGGTTTGGTTTGAGAATTTTTCATTATATTTCAGCCAAGTATGTCAAAATCTCTTGAAGATGTCAATGAGTTTGTTATATGAAATTTATTAATCAGTGGAAAGGCCTTTGAAGGGTTTTGTCTTTGAATAAAATAAAATCGAAGTGGATTTTTCCTATTACTTTGAAGGACAAAAAGAACTAAATGAGTTCCTAATCTACTACAATTATCAAAAAATCTTGAAACCTCACAAATTAGTTTTCAAAAATCCAGAAGTCATTTACAGCAGTTTAATCACCTCTTCTCCATGCCACACTCCTTCATGCTACTCACACTTAACCGGTTAATGACAACTGTCAACCTGCCATATCAAAAAAAGACAGTAGCTGTCAAAAGTTCAGCAACATTTGGAAGTGCTTCAAAAGAGGCTCAGAAAGTCAATGAACTTCTACGCTTCCTTTCCTCTTTCTCACATCCTTCCCTTAAAAATACTACATTTTTTTTATTAAAAAGCAAGAGTACAAAAATCAATCAGAACCAATTGCCACCCCCTGCAGATATTTGATATCGCAAATGTCAATCTCAGGCTGTCAAAATACCATACAAATAAATTTCGGGAATTTCAAGACTTTTTAATTCCCTTTGATTGCAGCTGAAATGTCAAAAAGGAAAATAATATAATCATTTGAAATAAAAAAACAGCTGCTGTGATATTTATGAGGTGTAATTTGAGGTCATAATTATAGGTTAGAGTTACAAAGTGTGAAAATACTGAATAATTAAGCAAAGAAAGGTGGAAAAATTGTTTGGAAATTTTAGAAAACAAACTTATGCCTTTGCTAATAAAGATTCAAAGTATCAGCTGTCGAACCATTCAAATAATATTTTCCAATTTTAATCTTTAGAACTGACCAAAGGTTAATGTTGTTTTATAAAATGATCATCCACTACAAATTCTACTCAATTCTACATTTAAAAAAAATCCACAATCACTACTTGACATTCCGCTGATGACACTTTCAAAATGATGACACTTGTCAGCTGAACAAATGACAGTTGGGGCCCACACATGTTGCATGTTGTTTGTGATGAATGCATTTTTATAGCCACCACCAACAACAACAACAACCACACATCAAATATATAATAATAAATATTAAGTATCTTCGGCGTTCTATCAGCAACTCTTTCGCTTCGCTTAACATCGAAAGCCTTTTGATATGTCATAATGACAATTATTGTGCTGCCGTTGAGGCACACACAACACACAGCACACACAAAAAAAATTAGTTTTCGCGCTTTTTAACTTCTATCTGTGTATATCTCAGCATGTCCATGGAGTTGGTAGCCGCTGCTATTGTGTGCAGCTACACGCTTGAATGCTCAACGGAAATATATGATAAGCCATCATGGTGTTAGACAATGAACGACTACAACAAAAAATTCAAAATATTAATGACAGCTGAACAGTGGAAAAAAAACGAAATCAAAACGATGACACTCGACTGTTGTGGTGAAAATGCGATTATGCTGATTTATTTTCTCTTTTTTTCTATTTATTTAAAAAATAGTTTTTATTTTCTTGCACACTCTACTAAAGCAAAAAATTAAGTTAATTTCAGTTTTGATTTCAATGTGTCCGTATTAATATGAGTTGTCATGATCCAACAAAAGTTTTTTTTCAATTTGTGTTGAGTCGTCATTATAATATGAATTGTAATGTTTGTGCCAACTCCACTTAACTTCAAAATAATTGTCGGTAATTATTTAGGTATTAGCTTTGTGTGTCAGACAGTTGAAGCTTTCATGCATTGTACACAATATGAGCTTTACGAGATCGAATTTAATTGCAAAAAACTTTTGTTAAAAAGTCATACTTTAGAGCAATAATTTTTGAGGTGAAGTTCTTATGTTTTAAAAAAAGAAAAAATAGTAAAAAAAATATTTTAAAAAAATGTTTTCTTAATGTCAATGAACCTACATTTACTGTTCTACTCTCTCAAGCCTTTCCTTTATACGGTCCATTTCCTTATTACAGAGATCTCCAGTAAAAAAATTACTGTCCTGCCTTACCAACTAACTGTTCTCCTGTTCTCATCTCCTACCTGCATGCCTGCATATATTTCCATAACTTGTACAGATTTACTGAATAATTTATGCCGTACAAGAGAGAAACTTCCCAGTTAAGCATAAAAAATTGAAAATCATACTAACAACAGTTTCAACGAAATGTCAAAATAATTTGTTTTCTCCTCCACACTGAAAATGTCAAAAACTCCAGCAAACGCTCCTTACTTTGCTTAATGTCACCACAACACATCTCAGTGGCATTTATCTTCTTCCAAGTTTGTTTTTTTTTTGTATTTGTCTTCCCCTCGATATCATCTTGAAATCAAAACAGCGTGACAAATTGCTGATTAACTTTGACACATAAAATACTTTTTGGTTTGCAGTGAAACTTTTAACGGTGACACGGGAGAGGAAAGAATTGCTTAAAGTTTTTTCGGGAACGGTTTTCGGCTTCTTTTTCGGTACACACAACTTTGACAGCTGTCAGGCGTGACTTTAAAAACACAAAAAAAAAAGCTAAGAATAAAATATAACAACAACAAATATAACAAACACACGAAAAAAACCACGTGCTCTCATTTTTGTTTTTATTGTTTTTATTTTATTTTTTAACTTTCATTTTTTTTCTGGTTTAAATGGTTTGCTGTGTTGCTTGTGTTCTTAACGTTGTTTTTTTTTATTTTTTTATTGTGCACTTGGTAATACTTGCCAATTGTTTTCCAAATACTATTAAAATTCATGAAACTCCATTCTTTATTGTTTTGTATTTTTTTTTTTTGGTAAACTGCCTCATAAATTGGAGCATGTTGCTGGTATATTGTTTTTATTTTTTGAAATAAAGTCATAAAGTCAAAAGAAGCAGCGCAATTTGGAATGTCAGTGATAAATCTCTGGGCAGGAAATCTTTACATATGAAATTCAGTACAAGCAATAAATTTCTTGGAAATTCGCTATGTTCATGTTCAGTTAAGCGAATTAAAATTCAATGCGTGCTTAAATGGTTGGCACATAAAAGGAATCAGTTATGATCGAGACGGAAGATTGTGGCAACCATTTTGAAACGAACTGTTGTAGGTGTGAAGAATGGCACAATTCAACTGAGAACTGGACTTGGCATATATTTGTGGGGAATTGCAGTCAGAGAAATAATTTAGTGAATTCAGAGTATTCGGTTAAGAACAGTTGGTTAAGGTTTAACTCTCTATTTTGACAACCCGTCCACAAAATTGTGCAACAAACTTCAAAAGTCTTTTGATTTGTTTTCCTTTCTTCCGGCTACATTCATCAAATCATATTTCAAAAGAAAACTGTTCACACTTCTCACCACTTCCCAGTTCAATTCCCTTTGATCGCTGACAAGCCTGCAGCCATAACATCAAAAATATCTACGTTTCACCTGTCAAAAAACACAAACTGTCACATAATTGCTTCCGTTTCCTTTGATTTTTTGGAAATTATTTGGGCAAGTGTATGTATTTCTTTGGACTTTGTCACCAAAAGAATTTTGACAAATAAATCACTGGAAAAAAATACAAATTAAGGCGCGTGCTGTCAATAGCTTGCACTTCCTTAATTCCGCAGCAACAGTTACTTTACTTACTTTATACTACCCACTGCTTTCTGCAGCTTTTGTACCATTTTAAATTTATTGTTAGTTGGACACACTCACCAAAAAAAAACCCACCAAAAAACCAGCCACACTTTAAGCATTCCAGCCAACCATCAAAAGCAATTCGGTTGACAAAAGAAACGAACCAACCAGTGTTGGCCCATTAGTCCTGCATAAATTTTGTGGCTATGCAAGTAGTACCTTTTCCTTCTTCTACCACAATGCATAATAATTTCTTTACTTTTCGCTTAACTTGGTACGTGACTGAACGTCGATTTCGAGCGGGTGATGTTGTTTAGGGGGCGGCCAAGTGAAATGCATTCAACTATTTTGACAAGCTTCGCACGAACGACTAAAGATAAAACTTTATAATCTGCTTAAATGGTTCTAAATTTTCACTATTAGTGGTTGGATATTATTTAGGGAAAGACGGGGGAGGGGAGTTCCCTTACAGCCGTCACAGCCATTGTCAAAGGGATGTGTGCAGATCGGGTGGCAAAAACGTGATTTTTCCTAGTTTTGGTGATTAGTAAAAAAAAATGATTTACGCAGACTTTATTAATGAATTTGTGGGCTGTGGTAATGGAAGATTGAAGAACACTTAATATTCCTATTGACAGAGTATCGAGAATCGATTTTATTCTTAGCCTCTTTTGTGACAGCTGCAATTCAAGTGTCAATTACCGATTAAAAGTTTTGACATTTCCATTAAAACTTTTCGTTTTTCATCAAATTACAATAATTTCATTTAATCTCTGAATAATTCGGCTTCAATTCAATTTGTTTAGAACTGCAAGAGCACAGAAATTACTTTGTGGCCCGCAGCACAATAAATCAAGCCGCCATAATTGCTCGACATCAAACATAAGAATCAACAATTTCAACATGTAGTTAAGCCCCGTGCCAAATGTAAATTTTTGCTGTTGTTGTATGGTTTTTTTTTTTGCATGCCAACATGCAACATTGTCACGGCGAGATGCTGTAAGTCACATGTGGCAAGGAAAAAATATAAACGATAAATGGGAAAAATGCAAAAATCATGGAGACAACATTGTGGCCAAGGCATATTTAATAATCCAAGCAAGTAAGCGTCTATGCTTTGGAAGAATGACATGCGCATGTCAAGCGTCAAGTTGACGCCTGAAATTGCCAGTTGGCTTCATCAACTTCAACTCTCAGCTTCGACTATGGTCTCGGTTATGGGTTTCGGGCTCATTATTATGCAGCCGTGCATTAAAGGCATATAAATTTTCACTGTTGAAGTTTATGCATAAATTGTTTGTGTAGCCTGTGGAATGAGTAAACACATGAAAAAAAAGTTCAAGAGAAATTGCAGTTCTGACAGTTCTATTTGTTGGACAAGAATCAAAAGAATTTGTATTGCAATTGGCTGTAGAAGGGCCAAGGTATTGTGAATTCAGACAAGTCATTGTAGAACAAAGTTTATCATGCAGCGAGTGTTCGATCCATTCTCAATTGCGTCCATGCAATTATGGTTTTTTCCTATAATATTTCACTTTTCAATTCCTTACTTAAACCTTCTTTAATCTTAAATCATTTCAATTTGCCCATAACTCTGCTTTCGCTCCTTTCAGTTCTCAAAAACACGTGTCAATTTTTGAGAAAGCTACCCACATCTCCCAAACGTAACATTTATCTTAAACCTCAGGGTTCTACCTCACACTCATACAAAATCGACCCCTCTCCCAGCCTTATCTTGCACAACCAAATGCAACTCATTAATTTTTACGACAAATTGATTAACCATAAATTCTCACCCTGTTCTACCAGCCACTCGTCTATGTCTACTCTGACATTTAGCAGCCTCTTGAATGTTAATAAAACATAAAAGAATACTTGCATAGTTGAAGAGAAAAAAAAATGCCAGCCAAATCACGTGTCACACACGCGTGTGAATTATTTACACGCAATTATTTTCTTTTGGCTTTTACAGAAATTGTTATTGATTTTACAGCAATTTGTTAACTGACACCTCTAACTGGAGCTCTGAGTCAAAGTGAAGGGTTTAACTCTTGCTTCACCCTCGTTTTCACAGTCAAAGAATGGAAACGCATAAGGAAATAAGTTCTTTAAAATTCAACATCAATGCAACTGACAGTTGGAATTGAATTCATTCCTCATTCTCATACAACTTGTATTGGAAACTGACACAAAGCTACTTTGTAATACCTTTTCACTCTTCACAATATGTCATTTCCTCTCTTCGAAACGCCCTTAAATTTCCGGAACTGATCTTTAATTTTCTACCAATTAGCTTTAAAAAATTGCCCCCCTTTAAATTGAATTAACCATCCGGCTTGCCTTTACGTTTATGCAAACATTCAAGCGAAGATGAAATGTAAACCTTCTCCCTGTTTATTAGCCAAAGTCCAAAGTCATATACAGCCACTCTTTGCTTCTTGTCCATTAATTTTTTTTATTTGCCGTTAGTCCGTTTTGTATTTGCCTTCGGAACGGAAGACGAGAATATGGTCATTTAATTGCATTATGGACCATAGTCCAACAAACGCGAGGACGAGGGTACAATTTTTATTTGCGCTCTCACTACTGTATATTGTATGTATTTCATCATAGTATACTTTGAGGGGCCCAACATTGACATTTGTTTGATTGGTTCCATTTTGTTTGAAGTGGAAACTGTTTGGACTGTAAATTGCCAAAGCAATTAAGCATCACAATCCGCATTGGGAAAAGAGAAATATAAAAGGTTCAATAATTAAATGGTTATGAACGGCTAAAAGTATGCTTCACTGGGAATTATTATTTGGTATTGCCATAAATTCTTTGAATGTGAGAAAGAGTATTTTAATTTGTTAATAAAAAGTTAATAATTAAAAATTTTAAATTTCAATTATATATAAAATAATTACAGTTTATAATATAAAATCGCCTGAAAGTATGCTTTAAAGTATATGAAAATTAAAATTGAAAACAAAAGTGTTTATTAAAATTAAAAAGTGCAAAAAAAAACCAAAAACTCAGTATGTCTTAAATATTTATATATAAGTGAAGGCCTTTATAGCCTAAAAATATGCCAAGAATTTGTGATTCTATTGTCTAATTATATATAATGATATCAACCAGTGTCAATATGTTAATCATAAGCCAAATAAAAGTATTTTGTGTGAAAGCGTGTGTGGCCATTACATTTTGAATACATCATCATGGGCAATTCATCATCGTCATCGCACGGCAATAAAACTAATAGGAAATGTCGCAGTTTGCCCAATTCGCCGGATGTGAGAAGGTAAATTTTGAGAAAACTTTTTCAAACATATTTTAGAACTTCTTTAAAAGTCTTTAAAGAACATGACTTTAAAAGTGTGAAATGATTTCTAGAATTTCTTTGTTTCCCCTTTTGAAATCGCTTCGAAATACTCATTTATAGCTACTAATGAGCACATTACCAATCACACAACTATTTTAATGGATATTCCACAAAACTCCTCCTTTTTTACACAATAAAAAAAATAAGAAAACACAAAGTGAAGACCAAAAACCAAACGTCACCACAATAAATCACAAAATACACAGAAAAAAAAAAACAACTAAATTAAAAAAAAAATAGTAAAATAATTCGGTCTAATTTAAGTTAAACTACCATACATTCTCGACAATTTTTCGTAATATTTCCATAGTTTTTCGATAGTTTTACGATAATTTTACGAGCATTTTTCAATAATTTCTCAATATTTTTTCGATAGTTACCATTTGTGTTTCCAATTTTGTTTCCATTTTGGTTCTGTCCATTTCCAAATAAATAAAACGGTGTTCATCACTTAATAATAAAAAAAATCCAATGAAAATTACAGTAAAAAAAAGTTTTCTCTAGGAAAAATATTTTTCCAGTGTACTCTCCACTCAATTTTTCTTCCTGTTTTTCTTATCGTCTTCCCTTTTGGATGCCCTTTAGTAATTCCACTATTTTTACAACAATTTCGGGAAAAACAACACACACACACGCTACTCACTCCAGTACAGTCAGTCTGACATATGGACTATTTTTACATGTATATTCCGAAGAAAAATAGAAGAAATCCCACATAAACATAAATTGCGGCAAATGAAAATGACACAAGCATTTAGTGTGTAACCCCCCAAAAAAACAACAACAAAAAGTATTTGAAGAAAATTAGTTCTTACATTCAAATAGAAGGAAACGTGCTAGGAAAACATTAGAAACAAATGCAAGGCTATTTTCGGGCTAAAAGTACAATTTGACAAAGAGAAAAAAACACATAATTTCTTAAAAGTGTTGAAACTTGCAGTTAATCAAGTTGGCAGCTTCGGATTATTGACCAAAATTACAAGAAATCACCGAGGAGAAAATAATTCTATGTTTTGATATTTGTGTTTTTGTGGAGAACTCCTTTTTGGTGGCTATTTTTACAGGCTTTTATTTGGCAAGCGCTGCCAACTTCTTACTGCAAGCGATTTGAACACTTTATACAGCGAAACGTTGTGGGCGCCGAAAGAAGTGCTGAGGAAATGCATTGCTATGTTGGCAATATGTGACGAGTGAGGCATTTTTGTTATTTTTTTGAGGAAGTGTTGCTTGTTGTGCTTCACTTCTTTATAAAGTGGGGGGTCATTAGTTTTCGATTGGGTGTGTGCCAATTGATGATGGCGTGGAAATCTGGTAGGAAATTTGTTGGTCTTCAGTTGAGGGAAAGTGATTTGTTTTTCGCATGTATGAGGAAATTTTCATTGAGTTTTGATTTATGGGAGAGAAGTGAAGTTAATTCACATTTAAATTTGTATAGTTAATGGTAAATCTCTCTCTTTGTCTATACTCAATGTTCATATGTATTCTATTTACTTGGATTTCGTTATGCAAATATAAATCTGCAGTTGACAGCTGAGATAATCTTGCAACACATAATTGAAATATTTTAGATACTACCTCAGCTGTGAAATACAAATGAATATTTGCATTTCAAAATCCTTTTCCAAATAAGATATTCCTCCAATGAAACATTCATTTGTCATTGAAGGCAAAACAAATTTTTGACAGTTGAGGTTTAAGTAAAAAAAATCCTCTTAAAACCAACCCTCAGTACTCAAGCAGGATAACGAATTTTGGGAGAATCATAAAATCAACCACCATAGCAAATATTCAAGGAGGCAACACAACACTTACAAGCGCTACGAATAACCATGACAAACATCCCAACCGGGCGTAGTGAAAGTCAATAAATAATTCAGAATAATGTTCACCCTGCACACACACTGCACACAATGCATTTCTCTTTCGATACAACAATAATGTTACGCTTGCGCTTTGGTGTTAAAGTAGAAACTCAGCTTGCAGTTCTCGTCAGCAATCGAACCATAACTGAGGGTTACCAAAAAGGTGTTTAACACTCGCTGTTCTATTGAATATATTTTCTGTTATTATCTTTGTTACTTTTTTTTCTCCGATATCATAAATACATTTAAATGCCGTTCATTCATTCAATGGCGTATAAATCTTGCTGTAACCCACAATTTATGGCACTTTTTTTGTTTTTGTTGTCTTCCGTGTTATAGTTACGTTTGTCATAAAAATAGCAAAATGTGCTTGCATATGTTGGACTGCCTCGTTCGTACAATGGCCTATTGTACTAGATAGCAATTGAAACTCGAGCTGAGCCATACTTTGAAATGGAAATGTTTACATTTCTCTGGTTTGTTGTGATTTTATGAGGGATGCCAATGAACTCTTGGATACAAGATACGCACACATCAGGTTCAGAGAGCCTCTAACTAACTATTACCTTCAAGTTCAATCGGTTGACAAGACTTTTCCAATTAAACAATGTTAAGTCTGCAAAAACAAAGGCATTTCTCACTCAATGGTCTAACAGGAATTCTTGGAGGCTTTTAAAATTTCCATCCTCTGCCATCATAACTGTGTCTATCCTATTTCCATACACCTGCCAAGTGGATGCACCCACACTTACAGACTATTCTACTTTCAAGCCTAACATTTGCAAGCAAAGCCACTTCATATGTATGCCTAACAGTGGCAAGACAAACTGGAGTACTGGAGTACTTCCATCTTCATACAAAAGACGCACTTCACGTCAAAACCGACGAGTTGTGTTTCCCCCACAACCAGAAGTGGAAGTCACACTTGTTATGTGTATTTGTGACACATACACATACTCTCACTCTCCTCTTCCAGGTATTTTTTTTTTTAAATACAAAAGTGTCAACAAAGCCCGCACATGACATGACAGCAGCTCGTGTAACCATTTGTATTCTATTAAATTTTCATCCTCACGGTTCTTGATTTTTTTCTCTTGCTTTTTATTTGAAGTTTATACTGTTGATATATGGTAACCAAGATTAATTGCTAAGGTGGCTGGCTGGGTTTTTGTTATTCATACAAATATGCATTAAAATGACACTCGCATCAATTCATTTTTGCACAGATGAAAGGCTGTTATGGTGATGAGACAATAAATATTTAATGTTAGTCGGAAATTTTGTATCTTTTTTGTTATATGAAGTGGTCAAGTAAAGACAACTGACCATAGTCATTGAGAGATCTCTTAACACAATCAACCTTTACTTCAAAAACGGTTCCACCTACAGTCCATTTTAATGCCCAGGCCAAGCGTTCTGTAAAAATTGAAAATCGTGACTTTATATCAAACTGAAAACATAAAATGGAATAAAAGTTACAACAACGGTTCGCTGAAAAAAAGTAAACAAAGAAAACTTGTATGCTTTCCTTTTTTTTTTGCTGTTACACTGTAAAGGATATTAAAGAAAAATTGTACACGATGTACACGTTCCAACGTGTCGCATTACAATTTATAATTCATATTCATATGCATGCTTGATGAAGTTGATGGCGGTAGAGTAGTGCTGGTGTTGGTGTTGGAGCTGCTAGTGGAGCTGATGATGTTGATGAGGACATTCGTTGTGCCAGACTTGATCCCTGCGTGGCAGAGATATGCAAAGCTAAGTAGACAGGCATTGTGTAGGGGCTTGTACGCTCTTGCTGTTACTCAAAAAAGAAAAGAATACCTGAAACTTTCTGCCGTGGAGTGGTAAGAAGTTTAGTAACCACTACAGGTGAAAATATTTAAAATCTCTTAGTTTTCCATTTGAGTGAGGGGCGATATGCATATTTATTAAAAATGCGTTATGAAGTACGTGCGGCAGGTGAATACAAACTTTGGCATACAATGAATTTATATATTTTTGAAGGAGAAAGAGTGGGCAGATGAAAATTACGAGGAAACCGACAACGTTCTTCACAAGAAGTTCATAAATGCAACATTGTCTCTAGAGAGTCTAGAGGACTTATTAAACCTAAAGACGTTCACAAAGTTTCTTTTTTTATAACAATTTGCAGACATAAAAGCCAACTTTCCTTCCCAATTGAAGCCCACTCGTTCCTCTCAGAGCTCCTTCATTTTCCGACACAATACAAAATTAACCAATTTCCAAACCATTTGATTGGCTTTCACAGTCCAATCTCAAGTTAACCCTAGACTAACTAGTGTTAGAACTGAAAGACTGTAAAAGCTATCATCTGTACTGAGTGCTTTCTTACCTTTGAAGCACGGAGAGCCCAATGCGCTTTAGTGTTAAAATCTTCACAATCGTCTACCAGGGCCAATTACTACGGCCATTCTCTCACTCGAGACTCGAGACCAAGTGAACCAAAGCATATCAATGGCCTATAATTACGCTTATTATCAACCATTCAACACCTACTCAAAAACTATATAATTTCACCTCGCGGTATACGGGACACACACAACGCCAAGACTTAACGTGCTTACAACGTGACTAACCTTAAGTGACTGGCTGCGATCACATAAATTTTCAACAAAAAAAAAAAAAAAACAAAGTAACCAAGACGTTTAAGTTGCCTTTTGGCTGCTGGCTATAGGGGTTTGGCTTTTTGTATTTTATTTTTTTGTTGATTTTGAATTGACAGTTGTGGAGCGTCCACGAAGATTGGCTGAAAGTTTGTGAATGATGGTATAGTTGGTGGGTTTTTGGTAGACATTTATGGGTCAAAAGTCAATTGGTGAACATTATTGGCTGGTTAAAATGATTTTTTCTTTTGTGGTGAAGAAAAACTGAATGGCAAAAAGGAAAAAAAAGGTAAATTTTACCGAATTTTTTAGGTTAAATTAAGAAAAATTGGGGAATACCTTTAGGCTGTAGAAGAAATATAGTACCTTACATTGGGAAATAAAAAATAAGAGAACAAAAAAAGGTAGTGGAAGAACATATACATAGAGAGGAAGGGAAAATACCCAAAGCTTACCGTTACCAACTAGAAACTCTTTTTTCATTTTATTCTATTCAACTTTCCATTAAAACTCAGTAGTGCGTTGCAAAAAAAAATTGTATCCACTTTACTTTTTACACCATCCGATTGTCATTTACACTCTTTATTCACTAGAACCTAATGTCACACCATAAACAACGCTAAAACTAACATCAACGTCAATGTACCTTGCCGTAACTTTTAAAGTCTCACTTCTATAAAAGGCAACTGGAATTTGTAGTACAAAAAAAATACCAGAGTTGCATATGAAAATGGCATCCTTTCTGCGTTCCTCAGTCATTCAAAGTAAATAATAATAAAACACACACTCAGCTCTCCACACACAGAAGTCAAGTGAAGTGGTATTGCACTCAGGAGGAGAGCTGGAAGCCAATGTGAGCGAGCCAGGTGACGTCGACGATGTATCGCGCTTTCTAAATAGTGCGGAACAAAAGTGACTCAAGTGTCATTGTGGAAAAATGTTTTTGCAGTTTCGAAAAAAAGCATGGGTACATTAATGCAAACAAACCTTAAAGGCAGCAGTAGACGAAAAAAGCTTGCGAAAAAAAGTTTTATATTTCACATTTATACAAATGTGGAGTTGCAATTTTGAAAGAAATATTCTTCATATACAAAATGAACGGAAATATGTGCGGGAAATGTGCGTGGGTTTGTGTGTCTCGTTGCACCTTTTTATGGAAATCAAATGCGACAGTTCGTCAAAGGGAAGTTAAGCTATGTTGTGAACGGTTTGATGGGTTAGGCGCCCAAAGAGGTCAAAGACATTTCAAAGGGACAGGGAGAGTGAAAAATCCGTTTGGAATTTAAAAGGGGAAATACTTACATTTTTACATTCACCACACAACTGAAACTCAACAGATGCTAGGAAGTTCATAATTTAATTTGTATCCTTAATAAAACAATAAACCAATATGACTTCTCTCAACTGTCAAAGTGAAAAATGTTGTTGTTGTTGGAAAACTCCCTACAATAACAACAACATCCACAAATAAGAAAGTGAAAAATTTAAATTAAATCATCTCCATGTCGCACCAATCCTCGCTTACAAATAAAACCTGGCGAAAGTCAAGGAAGATGAAGAAAATTATTCAACAAAAGGAAGACATGGCATTTGCGTACTTCTACGCTTATTTTTTTCTTCTATCAAAATTTACTCGTCGTCTTTCAAAAGTAATAAACTGCAAAAAATACAACAAAAGTAATTTTAAAATTTCTGCAGACACAGACACTGCTGCGTCTCAGACAGAGCGACGCATGTGAGATTACATTTCCTTTTTGAACTGAACGTAAAGAAAAATGATATCTTTTCATTTGAAATGATTGTCGAAGAAGGAGCCAGGACTTGAGTGGCGGTGGTAGGAGTTCATTTCAACTACAAGAACTTAATTTCCGAAGTTTGCTAAATGGCAAAGTGCTTTGTTTTTCCTTTTGCCTGTTGTTGTTTTTAAATTAATGACAGCTGCACACATACACACACACACACACACAGCTGACTGTTAAATGGCAACTGAAATGTCAGGAGCGTCGAAAAATATGACAGCTGAGTGTGGGGAATTAAAAAATGGCTTCAAGGTGTATTGAAGGCGGCTGGGTAATTAAAAAATGAAAGTACTTTGAAGAAAAATAACTGAAAAGTTTACCTTTTTTAATTAGAAAATTTTGACAGAGTCGCTGGGATGAATTATTTGCCCAAATTAACTGTATTCGGTTTCCGTTCCTTATGACTTATTAGAGAAAAGTCATTGGTTGGACATTTCCGTTGTATAAACTCCTTCCAGCTCAAGTGTTTAGTTCTACTCCTTTCCTGTTCATGAATTTATCTTTAAAATTGATTTAATCTACCCCTTGGATATAGCTCTTTAAACCTCTGCACTCTCTTGGATGCCCTTGGACCCCATATTCAATTGCTGCTCTTTGGGTCCACTAGTGACTGCAAGAGAGTCTACTTTTAGCCTACTTTTGGCCTTCTACTACGCTCATATTGTGTGAAATTACAGCTTCCTAGACCCTCTGGTAGCTTCAGGAAAGCTTATCATAACTGCCACGCCCCTTTTTTAGCGCTCCTTTTTTCTAATTTCAAAATCCTGCTAGAATGTCTCAGGCCAAATGGGATCTGTATGTGAAATTGCAGTTCTCTGGCTACACTGGTGGCTTCTGGAAGGTGAGGCCAATTTGTATTTTTACGACAAATAATTCAATCAACATTATTATGCAAATTTCTTAAGAGGCTTATGCCTGCCAAGATCAAAAAATGCAGTAAACTTGTATGCCGTCATTCTATTGAATAAAAGGGTTGGGTACGTCTTGCATGCAGAATGAAGTCATTAACTTGATTTTATAGCAACTTAATTGATACTGTGGCGGCGCTGAAATACATCAAAAAGCGGTAAAAATTTGTACAGACTGCACTCGAAAAGAATCTTTAGCAGAGCATAAAAACTACAATTTAACTGCAATGAGCGTATAAAAGTGTAAATTGCAAAAGTACTTTCAATAAAGCATTAATATGCATATCAAGTTAATTGAGTGGGTGTGGTTGTATGCATAAGGTTGTGAAAATAGCCAGTGGGGACAGTATTTTTTTTTTAAATTTCAATTGAACTAATATTTCTTCTTCTCTTCTAATTTCAGACAAATTCCCACCGCTTACTCCAAGGCCAATGGAGGCACTGCCATTCCTCTGCCCGCCACCGTTATGGTGCAGCGGCGTTGTCCACCGGATAAAGTGCGTCCACTGCCGCCTACGCCAAATCACACGCCATGTAAGTTAAGACCAAAATTGGTTTTTTCAACTATTTTTTTCATTATTAATTTTCAACATACTTTTTGTATATCCACTAATGTCCCTTTCATACACTTTCACTCACTCTCTTAACTGATAATCACCCTTAAAATGTCCCTTTTTTCTGACTCAAACTCATTTGTTTACATAATATCAACAAACAGAAAAAATTTATAGGAAAGAACCTTTCCACTGCACCAATTCAATACCGTCAAAACATCCCCGGAGACTTTAACTTTGACAAACAGAAATATTCGTAAAAAGCTTTTCGTATTCATTCAAAATTAAGTACATGAACACCAGCAACGTTTTGCGTTTTTAACATAACCAGGCAGAGGCAAACAGAAAACTGTCCGAGATTTCAGTGAAATGAAAAGGGGGACAAATGCACTTCATCATATGTGAAGGGGGTAAAAATAGATGCTGCTAAAGAAGAGCCATAAGCAGAAAAAAGAAGGAGTAGGTGAAGTACTTCCAAACGCACAAACACACAGGGGATTTCTAAATTTGGGCTTTGTAATCATGATGATGATGATTTTGTCAACGTGTGGTTTGAGCTTATATCTAAAATGGTCGACCAGGGATGCTTTGATTTGAAAAGGGTTTTTTACGGTGATTTGAAAATTTCCCTTACTAGAAGAAAATTTTTTCTTTAAAATGTTTGATGCTAAAATAGATTTCCAAAAAGAATTTATATTAAAAAATTTCACTCCGGAGAACATGTGTCTTTTGCTCTTAAAAGTCCACCCAAACGGAAGAGTATGAAGCCCGGAAGTATTTGTTCTTGCTCTTATGCAACATGTGCCTTCCATGCCAGTTCCTTTAATTTTCTTTTATAAAATCTTCCTCACATATCACTTATAATTAATAGCGTTTATCGCTTAATCAAGCTGTGAACTTGATTTATAGTTGTCAGTGCACTGCCGTCCCCTCGTCGCCCCTACTCACTTTGCAAATGTAGGTATTTTCCTGAAGACAAAAATTCCCATCTCGCGCAGGAATGCCGTCGTGTAGGCGCGTGTTTCGAAAATTAATTAACGCATATTTTTGTGTGGCGTGACATTTACAATTTCGTTTGGTGTTTCGAAAAAAAAGCAGAAATCCTTTAAATAAATCAGATTTCATTGTTGGCCAGACACGCATGCGTGGGGTGATTTTAAATTTAATTACTTCTTGTTGCCAGCAAGTGAAAAATACAAAGCCATAAAAAAAGGTGTTGACAAACTGAACTAACTAGTGTGACAGTTGGGCCTTGTTCGCTTTAAGGTTAACAATAAAATTTCAAAAGGGACATTTTTTAAAACACATACTATTTACTATAAATACATTTTTAGGATGTAATTATAACTTAAAATTTATTTTTATTACAAATTATTAAATTTCCCTAGTGGGAAATTTTAGGGAAATTTTTATTTTAAACACTTAATCAACTTTTAACCCATTTTTAATGTATTTTCTTTCTTTTCCACTTTTTCAGCTATTCCCGGTTTGGGTAAAAGTGGTTCCGATTTCAATTCGAGCCGTCCAAACAGTCCACCAACCAGTAATCACACAATACAGAGTCTGAAAAGTGGAAATAATAATGGGTGAGTGTGAAAACATGTTTTTTAAATTCTCCATTTCAACTAACCCAAATTTTGCTTCGCCAGTTTACGCCCACCTGCCACAAAAACCGCCCACCAAAGCGGTATACCACCGCCCGGAGCCGCTTCAGCGGCCACCTCTTCCGCTCCACAGCAAAAACACTCCATGCTGGACAAGCTGAAACTGTTCAACAAAGAGAAGCAACAGCAACAAAATGCAGCCACAGCCGCATCGAATAAAAATCAAGTGCAATCGAAACGCACTTCTTCCTCGTCGGGTTTCTCATCGGCACGTTCGGAACGCTCCGATTCGAGTTTGAGCCTCAACGATGGCCATCTCTCGCAAATCAAGCCGCCCGCGGTAAGCGTATCAGCCAGCAAGGGCAAGAGCACCACAAAACAATCAAAGCTGATGGCTGCCCAACTGAAGAAGGATCAAGTGAAGGCGGGAAAGTTGGACAAGAAAGAAAAGAGTCCCGCCAGATCTTTAAGTAAAGAAGAAACGGGTGCGGAGAGTAGAAATTCGACAATTGGTAGAACAAAAAATTCACTGCCACGCGTCAGTGAGAAGAATACGGCCAAGACGTCTTCCAAATCCTCGCTGAATTCCAAGTCCGAATCGAAAACTTCTTTAATAATGCCTGCCTGTAAGGTTATCAATAGTCCCGGAGGGGGCGGCACAGGCCTCCCAAAGCCCATAGCAGCCATTAAAGGAACCAGCAAATTACCGCCCACGGCCTTGGGGGACAACAAAGTGCGCCTGAGTAACTCCAACTCAAACAATGAAATACTGAAGCGTGAGAAGAGCGATCACATATCAAATACACAACAACCCAACATATCGGAAAGGAAGGACCACGATCAACAACGCATGCAGCAACACCAACACCAACAACAACAGCAACATCAACAATCCTCAACACATATCGTAAAACCAGTGGCCATATTGCCCGCACCGGGCAGTAAGCCGCCCTACTACGCCAACACAACAAACATATCGCAGACGCCACACAATTTCATGGATGACAGCAACAACCACCAACAGCAGCACCACCACTTACAGGACCCCACCTACAGCAGCAACAGTCGCCTGCCCCCACCAAAATCAGCGGGCCTTTCGTCCACATCCGCACGCAAACTGGAGTACAATGCCGGACCGAATATACTCTCGCCACAACGTTCACCCATGCGCTCACTCACACACTCACCCCATTCGCAACACGATTCGCCCACCTCCTCGCCGGTTAAATTCCACACAATACCCTCGAAAATTGTGGGCACCATTTACGAAGAGGAGAAACCCGTCAGTGTGCTGCCCATGCGCCCTCTTCTGCGCGGCTATAACTCCCATGTGACTTTGCCAACGCGTGGCGCCCGCGGCACTCATCACTATGTGGCGGATTTCTGTGAGAGCGATATTGGCCAGGGCTATTGTAGCGATGGCGATGCCTTACGTGTGAGTAATGCACGCTTGTCGCATGGAGCGGTCGCATCCACTTCCCGGTTTCATGACATCGACAATGGCTATTTGTCGGAGGGCAGTTGCGGTGTTGGTCTCAGTCCCGGTGGTAGCGGTTCTTCAAGTGTTGTCGCCCATGGCAAACACTTTTTGAGTATGATGCGTGCCAGGACGCAGTTGCCCACGACCATTGAAGAGAGGTAAGTGGTGAACTATCATAGTCTCTTGTATGCTGAGAAGCCTTTTAAGTCCAAAGTACCCTGTACTTATTCATCATGTGAACTTGGTATGAATCATTCAACACCAAAATTATTGATTTCCCTTCCTTATGTCCCTAATTCCTTCATTATTTGTTGCTACTTAAGCAACCGCAAATACATAAAAAGCACCAAAAAATGACTCATTTCGCTTTGCAGCGAACGTATTTGGAATTGTAGAGAGTGACTGAGTGAATGTTGTGTTGTGTTGCTTCTTTGTCACTTAAAGACTTTGTGTGAGTTTTACATTTCATGCCTTCGCACATTCTAATTGTGGCATGCAATTTAATTATGTGGAACTGGGACGCATTATAAAGGAGGCATGACGTACAAAATCATGTGAGGATGGAAAGGCAGAAAAAGAATACGAAGTAACTAGTAACAACTAAGAAAGGAAACAAAAGGAAAGCAACAAAAACGCCCACATGATTGCTTCACTCAATTAAAGTTTAGTTCATTTTATTAAACTTTGAAGTCACTGAATTTCAAACTAAATCTGCCATGAATAACTGACACGCTTAAGCTTTTAATTGTCATATTCCTTTGTCAATTTGCATGCACTTCACTTTCGTCAATTGGCATTTGCAAATTGTCAACAAGCTTTCTTCGTGTTGTCGTTGTTGCTGGTGTATAATCAAACAATTGTCACCTGTCATAGCAATAAATTCCTCTGTGACACTCTGTTGAAAGTGTGTGTGTGTGTGTGACACTTACCGTGTTGAAAGTTAACAGCCGTAACCTCTCCAAATCAACTCAATTTGGGTGCGAAACCAGGCGGTTGAGTTAAACTACAAATGTTAATTTACCCTCGGGTGTAAATTTTGATTTGATTTTTGTTGTAAGTCCTGTGTTATGCCAACTGTCACAGCTGTCAATTGGCGTGAATATGCCAATTATGAGTTGTTTGGAGCGGTTGGTTTTGCAAAGGTAAAATATGACTTTAATGGAATGTAGTAAAAATGTGAAAGGTTTCATGTGGCTGGCAATTGCTATTTGTATGAATTCGTGTATGAGGGAAAATCAATGATTTTTTCCTGGGAAATATTTGGTTCATTCCAAGTTGTTGCATCTTCATCCAGCTAATTTAAACTTCAATTCCAACTTCTCTTTGAGCACTTATATTACTTGTAAATTGGGTAAGCCCTTATTAATTCAAAGCTTCTCCTTCTTCTTCGTTGTAATTCCTCACCACTTGTTCATTTTCCTTTCAAACCTATTTCCTGTGTCAACTAAAAGTATCAGCCACCCTCATGATGTCCATTTCCATTTCTAAAAGCAATTTAATACTGCTTATCCTCCATATTTTTTCTCTCGACGTGCAATTTCATTACCATTGAAATCAACACGTTTGATCTGGGAAATTAATGCAATGACGCGTTTCTAGTAATTTCCTTTTTTTTTTTTGCTATTTTCTTGGGCAATAAATTTTGGGCACCCAAAAAAGAAGAAGAAAAAATGGAAAACAAATAAGTAACAGGAAAAATTGTCACATGTTTTCCTGAAACACCTAAAAGTAGACAACGATTTTTAGAATTGTGAGAAAATTATTTTAAAAATGTTCATGTTTGTATCTTGGTTGCTTATCTTAACTGAATGATTTAAAATAATTTATTTTATTTGTAATAAAATGTATCATTTCATTTGTAAGAATTACAATTCCAAATTGCGTTTACCCTAAAAGTATACTCTAAATAATTAACAGTAAATTCACTGAAGTGCCACATTGATTTTGGGAACACAAAACAATATAAAAGAAGAAAAAAAATGGAAAAGAAATAAGATGCAGGAAAAATGTTCACAAGATGTCCCACAAACACCTAGAAATATGCAACAAATTTTACATTTATTAGAAAAAATTACTGTTTCCATTGCATTTCGTTGAAATAGCAGTTTTTTTTAATATTTCACTTATTTAAAATAATAATTGCATGGGTATGAACCCTGAAGAATTCCCTTTAACTTCATCAAAATACTACTTCATCGATTTCGTACACATTCAATCACGTCGCCTGTCATCACCCACAGTAATTGAATTTCCTTCATGTCAGCGACAAAAATGTCCGCTCATATTTCACAGCTAATAATAATGTCCTGTAAACACCTGGAACAAAATGAATGTAAATAGCTAAATGCAACAAGCTGTGCACGAAAGCCAGACACAACATTCCGTAGCATGCAGACACAACAACGTCTGGCCATGCACGCATATATAGCCAGTGGCCAGAACGCTGCTAGACAGTGTCTGACTGGACGTTGGCATGAAATGGAAATTAAATTGGACATACATAAGAGCGCAAGGATGTTTCGATGTCCTTGCGTAGGTACATTTATCAAACATTTTTCGTTCAATTATTTTGAATTCCTAACGCAGAGGACAGACAGATTTTTTTCTTTTCTCACCAACGCATTTTTCAAATCATTTGATTTATTGCTACATGGAAAAAGCATTTCAAAACTTCCGCTTCCTTGCATTTCGGTCGCATTAAATAAATCTTTGCACTTCCTTGGCGTACCGTCAGCAACAGACATGGTCACATGCTGTGTGAGCTTTTGAATATATATTTTTCTAGCAACAAAAAATTAATCTTTTCAATTCGCAAAGAAATTATGAAACGATTGAATTGTATTTTACTTCTGTAGGTACTTGGGAAAAGAAATTTCAATGTTTTACTGTAAAATTCCTTCAAGTGCCCTTTACCAAAGCTTATCAGTAGTCTCCACACCACACATTCGTACTTGCTATGCTATTTTTAGTGTTCTTTTCTGTGGTTGCCTGACACCACCCACTGCGATTTAAAATAGCCGAAACCTTGTGTCAGACATTTACACATTTTTACATTTTCACACATTTCGCTGTGGGGCCATTAAAGGATAATGATGCGTTGAAAAGTGGCAAGTGACCAGAGAAAATAAATATAAAACCTTTTCTGTGAAAACAAATTTATTCGCATGTGACGGATTTATGTGCTGTCTGAATATCAAGGACACATTTTTGGGGATACATGTAATTCCTTTTCATAATTTAAAGGATGTGGAAACAATCGCCTTTCTCCTGTTATTATAACAAGAGAAAAACTCTTCCTCACCATACACCCAATACCTTTTTTCCTTTTTTGCTAACCAAATTTTTGCTTATTGAAGTGTTCCTTGACGTGACACCGAATTAAATCATCAACAAAATCTCTTCAAACACATTTTGACAATTCCGACAATTTTTAGCATAATGCGCCCATTGTTGGTATTGGACCGGCCTTGCTGGTGTTGCTTTTGCTTTTATTTTGTCACGTCCTTGTCTAATGAAGTGGAAATTCGGTATATTTCCCGTATTTAGTTAAGTGAAATTGATTTTTCTCCCCTTGTTCTATAATAAAAATGGTTTTTGGTTAAAATTATGTTAAAGAAAAAAACTTATTAAGTGGACCAAAAGTGCCTCTGCGGTGCGTTCAGGTACTTAAGCTTTATGAAAATGTTGAGTATAGTTGACTGATTGGAAAACTTTATTTTCTGCGATCAAAATCTACACTGTGAATTCGGTTTCAGCGAATTAAATTCTCATTTCGCATATGAAATTCAGCATTCTAGTGCAGCCAATATCATTCCATCTGCCGTCTTTAGGATCAAAGAACATATATATGCAATTCTCAGCTCCGTCTAAACTAACACCGCCACACCTCAGCAACAGCAGTCGAGACAGATCTCCGATGACATAGTTTCGTCATCGACGAATGTCGATGTGGAGGACAATCCCGACAACAGCATGACATCTAATGGCAATTTAGATGCCTCATCCACACGCTCATCGTCCCCTTCCTCCACTCCGGGCAGTTCGATTTGCGGCAGCCCCTATTGTAACATCCATGGTCTCGAATGCTCCGAATACTGAAAACCTGCAAAACCAAACCAGTGAAAACATTATTTTTCGCAATTATATTATTATTATATGCAATTATATGTTTACAGTCCAGAGGGAACATGTTTACAGTCCAGAGGGAACCCTAAATGCACACTAGCAAATATTGGATGGCCATCCAGACAACCTGTTTTGCTAGTGTGCATTTAGGGTGACATGTAGATGTTGCTGATACAAATATTGGATGGCGACATGTTCCCTCTGGACTGTAAACATGTTCCCTCTGGACTGTAAACATGTTCTCTGGCTGGCGAATGTTGACCATCCAATTTTCGGTTTCGGCAACAATATTTTATTGTCCGGTTGTGAAATATGCCACATAAAGAAAGTCATTTTTTCGCCAGTGTTTGCCCAGTAGTAATGATCCACATCATTTGCTTCCAAATCATTGCCAGCCAACCAAGAAGGTTTTGCTCTTCCATTTGCCCAAGCATTGTCCACAATGGCATTGTGCTCGTCCAGCGATTCAACAGAAGCTAGTTCCATGTTGTGCAGCTTACAGAAGTGATGGGCGCCATACCAGTTAAGCTGCATTCAAATAAAAAATTGGAATTCGATCAAAATTATTTGGATGTGCCGTAGTGATTGCAGCAATTTTACAAAATAATTACTGTACCTTCAAGTTATTTTCAAAATAAAACACTTTGTTCTTATATCTGAACAGTGAGGTGTTTTCGTAGACTCTGCCTATAATAAAGAATAAATACTTTGAATGTGGAGAAATGTTTCCCAAAAGTGCAAGACTTTACTGGTGTTATCGTTCGCGTTTGCAATTGCAAAGAAGACTGCGATCAGCAGCGAAATTTGTACTAACTTCACCATGTCGATAGCTGAATAACACTAATTGGTGTCCGCTGCCAAATATTCTTATTTATATCAAATTCGTGTCACATATATATTTCAAAATTACTTATCGTGTTTTTTGATAATAACTCAATAAAGATAATTTGAAGGATTCCAATGAAAATTTAAAAAAATCTATTAACGCTTTTAACGCACTCTGATTACTCAAATATTCGCAAAGATCGCTATCGCAAACATTCTTATTTATACCAAATTCATGTCATTTTCGAAAATTAAGTCTAAAACGTAGGTGAAAGGCCCATTAGCTTATCTGAATCAGATTTTTCGTTTGAATGTTGATAGCTTATCTGAAGAAAGCACGGTTTCATCGTTAATAATTCATTGTATTTAATTCCTTGCATATAATTTGACAAATTCATAGTGACAGTATCAACGAGTGTCTTCGCCGGCATGACACAATAAGTCTTTAAAGCTGGTTTCGAAGATATTTGTAATGTTCAATTTTGATTTGTTTTCGAACATTTTATAGTTCCGATATTGGTACCATTTATATAAGTCAATGGTGTCGTATTACAACGTGACATTCGAAAAGTAAATGAATGCGGTTATAGTTGAGCCCACATGGGCAGAATTGTCATTAGTCCCGACAGTCCCGGGATTGTAAGGCCCAAAATCCCGGGATTTTCGGGATTGCCAAAACGTCCCAAAATTGCAAGCCCTACAGGCTACCATTTTCTACGTGGTGCCCTCTGGCGAACTATAGCAAAAGTTCTAACGAATCCAATTAAAGTTGAACTTCATTGTTATTTAGTGGAGACAACAACCAAACATAAAGCTTTGACGAAGCCCACCACTATGGTGAAAATGTATTTAAGAGAATGGTAGATGCTCTTTACAGAATTAAAAAAAATTAAAAATTTTTTTTTTAAAATTAAAATTGTATTTTTTTGTTTTTTTTTCAAATCAGAGTTTTTTGCAGTTGTTTGCAGTTAGTTGTTTAATAACAATAAACTAATTTAATTTAAAAAGTTTAGATGTGAAATAAAATTTCCAAACATTGGAATGAAATTAATTGAAATAGTTTATTACTATCCAATGCCACTACAGCCAACCCAATGCCTCGTCAATGTCACATACCAGAGCTTAAGAAAAATCTCCATTAAAGCTCTGGCCAAACAATGCAAATCACATTTCTGGCGTATTGCAAATCAAATTAGAATTGCTGCCGATAATGTCAAAGGAAATCATAATAAAAGCTATAATAAGAATATCATTCTGTACACTGTAAAAATTAGAATATTTCGCGACAAATACGATTATGCACTTTAACTGCGGGTTGACCTTTTGGTAAGAGTATGAATTGAAATGCTAATTTGTCAGCCATTTTTGAGTGGTTTTTTCTTTGGACAGAAACTTATTGAAATTTTGAGCCTTTCTCTCACTGCCTACAGCGACACTGAAAATGCAATCACGGAAAACAAATCAAACCAAAAGCTGTACACCTAACACCACCCGATACGACCCCGCCTCGCCTTAACGTCCCAAACAATCAGTCAGCCAGTCTGTTATTATTGTGATGCCATCAACAAACGAAATCAATTGCGAAACTCAATCGACGGCGACGCAGCTGATTGTCGCGATTTATGCCGCCCACTTGTGAGTAAGCCACCTTGGTTAAATAACTGACTGCAACGACAATTGCTGGCGACCGACAACGCCACACATTGCCACACATTGCCACACATATGCGGACTCAAATGTTGTCTCTTTTAGATGCCTTTGCAATAATTATGGCCCAAGCCCACACATTGTTGCGGAGTGTGTGTGAATGGGAAATTATCGATTGGAAAATGTTTTTTATTTAATATTTAAAGCAATGAGAACATTTTGGTTTGCCAGAAGATTTTGATTTGTATTTTTAAAAAGACTTTCTAAAAGCTTTTGTAGCCATTTTAAATATATTTTTTAAATAAGCAGGCCAATATAAACCGAATTTAATTTATTCCCACTTAAAGGCAAATAACTCAAAATTTACTTTTATTTGCAAACTCACTCACCCCAAAAGCCCATTCATAAATCAAATCCATTACACTATCGCAAATCAATCGAGTGCCAAGAAAAAAATATATAGAAACTCTGCAAAGTTTTATTTTTCGTAAAATTGCTCAATATGATTTCGAGCAGACCACATTGCATTTGGTGGTGCGCTGCTCCTGCTTCCTACTAGCCATAAATTTTGTCTACTAGACAAGTTTATACGCCAACAGCAACAACAACAACAACAGCCAAACGGCAATCAATGGTTGTGCGATTTCGCTTTCAGCAAGCTGCAGTTGGCAGCACCTTTTCGCCAATACTGTGTGTGCAGCCAACTCGCGTAAGTGTCAGTGTAAGAACCTGCCCGCCCTTGTCTTAAAGACTGGCAACAAAAACGAAAGCAAATACAGAAAATACAAAAGCAAAAACACAAAAAACAAAACACAAAAACGTTTTATAATTTGTTTGTAAATAAAACTCGTTATTCACACAATCTGCCGCCAACGACCGCAACGTCAAAGTCTTTTGTGGATTTGCACCAAGATAAAGTTGAATGAGTTGGAAAATTTAAGAGAATTCCATGCAGTCATCGTGTGAGAAAATATCAATTGTTGCTCCACCCGAAAATGGATTCGAAGCCTGCATGCATTTTCGAAATGTACGCGTATTTTCATTGCCAAATCTTCCCTTAGAAAAGGCAGGGATGCTTGAGCATCATCCTTGACGATGGGTGACTATTCTCTTTCTATTTGTTTTTGTTTTTTTTTCGGGTGGAATTTTTATTTTTTTATTATTTTTTTTTTTTGTATTTATTGTGGGTGTTGTTTTTTGCTCCACTGTGAAAGCATGGAGATTTTGACATTTGTACAATGACATTCCGTTAGTTCTATTTTCGAAGTTATTCTCGGTAGGATTGTGCGCATTTCGAGGAAATTTGTTTTGTTTACTTTGCGACTGTGGCGAATATTCACGGTTATATTTCGATTTCAAGGATTTGGACCTTTTTTATTACAAGTGGCTCTAAAGGATAAACTTTCAGATGATTTTTAGTGGAAACATTTCTATAATTGGATTTGGAATTAATTTTCTAAGTACCTACGGTGTAAAGTGTTTAAGTAAAAGAATCTCCATAGAATGCTGTGTAGAATGTCAAGGGTATTCTGTTAATTTTACATGTTGCTCTGTTAAGCATTGACATCGCGTAAAGCCTTTAAAATTCGTCCTTACAATAAAGAATCAATCGAACCAATAAATTTAAAATTTAACAGAATTTCAAAATAAATGTAAGCACCCTACCCTATTTTCTACACATCATAAATGGTTTCTAAATTTTCAAAAAGGATTTCACTAAATTCTTCTTCTATCTATGAGAACATTTTACCAAAAATTGTCCAATATTATTTGAATGTTTATTTAAATTTTAAGCTTCCCTTCAAATTCAACTTTTCACCACACCCCAGAAAGAGCTTTAGTGTCTCTCTTCTCTTGGCATTTTACTCTTCACATTCGAAAATGTTTTTGCTTTTCGAAGTGTTCTGCAGACAATAGCAGACTTGTGGAAAAGGATGAAAGCGTTTTATTTTGACATTCGGGCGGAGTGGTCGCAAAAGAAAATGCTGACGGATGAAAAGTGAATTTCGGTCTTGAATACAAATTTGTTTAAAAAGAAAAGTATTGAGTAGATAAGTAAATAAAAGCAAGGTTACCATAAAACACAACACAAGTTTCGATTATTAAAATGATTTGTACTTCATGAAGTGTGCTACTAATTGTGTTGCCTAAGTGTCCTTTAAGTTCTTTCAATTAAGTAATTAAAATTTCATTTCAATCCAAATTGTTTGAAGAGTTGGCAATTGTTCGCTGTGTACGCTTTAAATTCTTATGAATTCTGGTGCATAATTTAAGGCGGCTTATGTTGCTATGTTATGGTGATTCGAAAGCATACAGGAAAGGCTTAAAGTATTGCTGAGTGGAGAGAAGCCTTGAATGTGATTAAATAGAATGTGTATGGACTGTGAATGATTGAAATTAATTAAATATTTTTGACTAACAAGTGATTTCCTAAAAGGGGTTTCAAAGAAATCTCATAAAGTTCAACCAATTCAATTTGCATCTTGTGGATTATCATGACAGCAGAGTTCACATTCTGAAGGTAATTTTTCATACAAAGTCAGTTCACTCTTTAACCAGCTACTTATTATAGCTTAAAATCCTTCTTGTAACTATTGCAATTATCTATGATTGGGTTACTCAACTTTAACCAAGAGTCCGAGAGTGAACAAGCGGGTCAAAGAATTTTTGTGGTTTTAGTATACTTTTAGGCATTTTTAAATTATTTTTCTATTAAGCAGATAAGTTTGTTTGCCATGACATTGAATTCAGACAATCCTTTGTCCCATGGAAGCATAACATTATCCCTTTTCAAGTCAAATACAGACAACAAATTATCATTTAATATGTTCTCCTTTAAGTTATTCCATTTGAACAATTTCATTTGATTTTTTTTCGATTCTGATAAAAGTAAAAGGTTCAAAAAGTGTTTCACAATGCAGCGCTTGTTGTTCTTACCTCTGGTATATTTTTTTCATAATTAACACATTGTACTTGTTCACCTTTCTTTATGAGCCATTGGCCGAGAATCAAAGAAGTCAATGACTTTAAATGAAAGCAATTCCCAGCATAAGAGTCTTGAATATTCCCAAAGATAAGTCAATTTCTAAAGGTTCAATCGATAGCGTTAACTCAAAAGTTGTCAACTCACCCCTAGCCAGTGGCAGGTGACACACTGTTTGTCTTGAATGGTAAATAGAAGATGGGGGAAGTGAGTGTGTGAATATGGGCACATGGAAATTCCTTTTGAAATGTATTTTAGAATTTATGAAAGATATGAGGAATATTTTTGTTATACGATTAATTTGATAATTGGCAAACAATGAACTTGTCAGCACACACCAATATGTAGACGACATTTGAATTTCCTGAGCGATCTAAAAAGCAAATAAAGTCATATATTTTACATTTCATTTCCTGGTCCCTTTTTTGTGTTATTTTATTTCAACAAATGTGGAAACAGTTGATATTATACGCACGGCAACAGCCATAAATCTTACAAGTCCCCAGAGTTACGGGAAAAGTTAAGAAATGTCCCGAAAAAGAAAATGCTACCAAGGCTTTCTTGTTGCTTCGACAAAATGCCCGAAATTTGTTAAAAAGTTGCTTCTTTTGGGGTAAAATAAGAATTTGTACTTACAAAACAAAAAGAAATATGTAAAAAAGTAAATGAAAAAAAATTTTACCTACAAATGGAAAACAAATGTGCAGAGTTGTACTAAAATGTTAAATGCGTTTGACAGTGTGTGTGTGTGTGTGTGTGTGAAAAAGGGAGGCAGACACAAATTTATTTGCAAAAAGAAACGAAAAAGCAATAAAATACACACACAGCAACAGGCACTTGCAGAAAAAAGATAAAAATTGCCAACAAGGGTAAGCGAGTGAACAAAAAAAAATATAAAGTTCATGTTGCAAAATAGTAGTAAGGGATCACGGATTTTGCTTAGTGCTTAGTAAATTGAAAGGAAGTATGTTTAACAGAGAGATGTGGGAGATTAGGTAAAGCAGGTGGCAGGTGGTTTCATTCAATCGATATTTACATTTTTTATGCTGAAAAGTATGCTAAAGAAAAACCTTGGAAAGGGATAGAGTAGAAAGAATGAAGGAAATATGGCTTAAAAATGTCCACAGCTTCATTTAATTAAGTAAGAATGTTTGTAATTTTTATAGAATTTCTCATAGCATACTTTTAGGAATTTGAACGATTTTTTGTATTTTTAAGAATATCAACATTTTTGAAATTTTAAAAAAGATATTTTAAAAAAGATAATATTCGCACGACAACGTTGCTACTATTGAGCTGTCGGCTTAAAATGTTTGCGCTCGACATCTTTTGCTGCCGAAATGTATGCAATAAATTTTTAAATGGACATAAATACATGGCCTACTTATTTTTAATGGTTTTACGTTAACGCAACAAGTATTTTTTAATTATTTTTACTTGAGTTGTAGAAACTGATTTAAAATTAAATTCTTTGTATATTTTTAGTCATAATTGCCTCAGGATAATGTATTTTTTTAATTAAGTTTTATTCCATTTCACCCCTTTCCTTCGTTTCTTTTTTGATTAATTTATTTCAACCTAATTAATGGAAATATTAGTGGACACGCAATGTATGATAACATCCCAAAAGAAGACTACCTAACATATGTGTGTGATTTCGTTTCCCTACCCTTCATTCGTTAATGATATTTTCATTGATTTATTTTATGGACATGACATTTCATCAAGATGCCCAAACACATATTAATAAATATTAAAGTAGACTCAATTTTACAGAACGGAATGGCCATTTAAGTGCCATACATTCCAAGTCCGCCTTTATTGCATAAATCATGCAACAGAAGGCAATGTGGCCAACATATCACGAGGCATTGCGCAAAACTTTAACCTATTTACGTAGTTGGCCACACTGCAGTTGTAGTGCCAACTTTATTGTTATTCTCTTCAACAAATCGCCCATCGCCCCCATTCCCAACTAACACATATCCTGCCCTCACGTGGTATATACAGAAATACTATTTCCACTTCCTTATCTCTGAACGGGATGAAGCTTGCAGACAGACGATACTATGGCGGTGTTCAATGTGGCAAAAACATACGAGTGCTTATGTGGAGTGTGGAAATGCACACCACGACCACTTAATCATGCTGTAAAATCAATGTCTTTGCGCCTTTCGCCATATACTGCATGGCTGGCCTATAATACAGCCGAGAATATACGTATTATCTTCTGTTGCTATTTTAAGCATAATAACATTTCACGCCGAAGACGGCAAGTATAGACTGTAAGGTCTATGGCAGTCTGTCCATACAACTGTCTTCATAAATTTTACTACTGCTACGTTCAGTAGGGTGCCAGGAGGGTGGATGGAGTTGTTTGCAACTCCCTACTATAATGGCAAAAGCATAACATAAGCTTAACATTAAATTAAGTGCGCCTTACCTTAACTCGGCAGGGAAATTTAATGAGCCTGTCCGGAAAGTTTTGTTTGTGTGTGTATGTAGCAGGGCGAAGGCAAGTGTTGCCAGTTTGTTGATGGCTAAGTAGTACGCTAGTATGTGTATGTGTGTGTGCTTTGAGTAAAAGTTCATTGCACTTTAATGAAGTTTAATTGTTGTTTTGGTCGTAGTAGAAAAATGTTAATCGTCCTTTTTGTGGATGGCAGAGGACGCAAAAGTTGTGTGCGGCACAGAAGCCGTTTGTATATGAAGATTTTAAATGTGAGCTAATGAAGAGGAAAGTTGTTAAGCGTCTAAAATTACTTTTCTTGTTCTTTTTTCTCTTTTGTATTGAAGTTTGATGTAACGAAATGGCACAGAAGAGGAAGAAAAGTGAAAGCTTGTTTTTAATTAAAAGTTACCATGCAGGCTACTTACTTTTGTATAGCAGAGAAATTGCTTCAATGTGGGGGTAAATTCTTGCGTTGCTTGTATGTGCAACAAATTTTTGGAATCGGATGGAATCGAGCGTGAATTTCGGTTCCTTAGCTATTGAGATTCTGATCAATTCGACAAATGGCCTTATTGGGTAGAAATGAAGTGGACTTATCTGTGTCTTTACCTTCTTCCTTATTATGTATATTCCAGATGGTATACTCACTTAAGTTTTACTTGAAAAGGCCGAACATGTCCCAAGTTGATTCACATTATTTTCGTAAAGCCTTTTAATCGCTTAAGTTTCTAACTCAATGTAATGTCTATTTTTAGGCGCTCCTTTTATTTGGGAAATTTCCATGCATTACATTTACAAATTTTGGAAAACCTGCCAGAGACATGACACAATAAAATCCATAAAATAATTTCATATCCATTCAAATGTTGTCTTTAGCAGACGTTACAATATGATTTGAAGCGTGCCTAAAGGCCCACATACAAATTTATTTATATGATGGGCAATAAAATCTTAATACCACAGCAACAACATGCACGGTGAAATAAATAGGAAATCGTGTGGTTCCTTAAATGATTTAATTTCATTGCATGTCCCCCACAAAAACACTTTATGTGTTCTGTGGCTATAAAAGAGACAACTCAGCCTCGATTTGAAGATTCCGACATGAAAATGTAATAAAATTGAAAACTTTTCAAAGCAATTAAGAGTCTTTAAAGAGTCATTTAAAGTGGCATTAAGGCAAAACTTTTAATGATCAGTTGTATTTTGAATTACTTGTCGAATTCTATAGAAGCCATATACATCCTTGTGCTCACTTAACAAATCCTTATTACTTTCCCTAGGACTAACTTCGATTTAATTTGTGTCCTTCACTTCGTTCGGTTTCCCTGCGAACAATACACCATGAGTAATCATATACGTGCTTGATTTTTCTATTCTTCTGTCGTCTTCACTTACACATATCACATAGTCCTGTGGTGACGTCATTTTGTTGGAAATTTCTGCTAGTCAGTCTCAGCAATCCATTAAGTTAATTTCCCTTCTCGCTTCGTTCATGGGATTGGAATTTCTTTATTCGTACTTTGACAGTTCCCGCCATCATAAAGTGGCGGGCCCGGCCCTTCTCGTTGGCTTCTTTGTGTTCATTTTTTTTTCTTTCCTTTTTGGCGTATGTATCGTAAATTTCCGTTTTTCCATTGTTACCAAATAATTTATTGGCCTACGTCATACTGAGCGATGCAGGATGTGAAGGCAGACAATGGGCAATAACAAGTCCGCAAAAATATTGTGTGTGTGTGTGTGTGTAAACAGAAAAAAAAGCGGAAGTCGTAAAAAATTATAAATGGCGCGAGACAATTCGGAAATATGGAGTGGGTGGAGTAAATATGTGGTTGGGGGATGTGGGAAAAATGAAAAAAAAAACATACGAAATATGCCAAAAGTTATTCAAAGAATTTAATTTAATGATCTCTTGGGTGACTCTACTGTTGCATACTTTTGGGAGTGTGGGAAATTTTTTTGGGCATTTTCTGCTTTATGAAGAATGTACAAGAAATGTAAAAATACGAACTTACGTATCGCTTTAACTTATCAAAATCCGTTTAAGTAAAACCCGTCATTTTAATTAAAATTAAATTCCCTTTAATATTTTTCAACTGTATTCAGCTTTTACTATCTTCATTTACACAAACAACAAAAAAAGCGGCAGCCTACTAAGCACCCATTCACGAAACTCCTGACGGAATTCCATTCATTGAATGAAATGTAACCAACACACAAAAGTATGCTAAAGCGACACAAGCAAAAAACCCGCAGCATACATACACCTACCTACACACTGACAACAAAAAAGTGTCAACGGGGAACTGTCAAAATGAACCTGCACACATCCGATCTATGCAAAAAAAAGAGTCATAAAACAAAATAAGGCTAGCTCTTACCGTGCGTTGACAAAATGAATAAATGAAGAGGCAGGCATCGACCAAGTATCACACAAAAAAAAGTGGGTATAATAAAATAAAATGTGGGCAAATGAGTCAAAGGCAGGAGGGCATACCACAAAAAAGAAAATAAAATTATTCAACGACATGACCTAAACTGGTTTTTCAGCCTGTGTATGGTGTGTGGCAGAAGCGGTTTCATAGCCTGCGATGGATGAATGAATGGCATGGGTAGTGAAAATGTGGCAGACATTTTTAACATAAATTTTGTGTGGTACGAATTTCGCAATCTTGAATTGCCATACAAATACGAAGAGGAAGTGTTTACCTCTACATACATAGTATATATAAAATAGAATTGTTGGACATGTGACAGTTTGGAGTTGACAAGAAATACAAATTAGTTAATGGATGTGGTTGGTTCAGTGTTGAGAAATTAGAAAATGTAATTGATTCAACTTGCATACTTAACATGAAACATGAAAGTGATTGCAAGACCATCCCACTTTGTCACTGAAATCAGTTGTCTACTAAATTTTTGTAAATTTATTTCCAAAGTCCTCCCAGCTACCTGAAACTAAGAAATGTTGCCTATTTTTGCAAATGTAATCAAGACGACTTTAGGCACTACCGTCGATATAACCTTAGGAATTGGAATACATTAGCAAAGTACTTATTCCGCAACATTTCCACAAGCAACTGGATACAAAAAAGAAAAGCCAACAATAAATTTTATTACCAAAATAGTAGTAGTGAGTGCAACCATTTCTATTTTCACTATAAATTACTTGTGTGTGTGTGTATGTGTTTGCACTCCCAAATGTATGCAATGCAATTTTCGAAATGTCTGATAAACATCGCCATACTTATGCATGTGTCTTTTTGCACCAAAGCCAAAGTGTGTTTGAAAAACAAATTCGCTACATGCCTTTTGTAAAATATTACAATTCAAAGTGGGTTTTTCGTAGCCAACGAACGAACGGCGAATTGCATTTGCCAACTAATTTGGCACAAATTTGCATACAATTTGCATATAAGCCCTTTAGCTACTATGGTAGGTACGATGTGTGGCAGTCCATGTCCATTTGGCAGTTTAATATGTTGAAAGCAATTTAATTATTTAAAAATAATTTTTGCTGCAATTCAATGTTCCCTAAAGTTGTCGCACAGTAAATTTGAAATGACTACACGTAATTTATGTGCTTTTGACATGAAAACCGTTTCAGACTGTATGGCATGTCGACCCAGCGGGTGTTTCCTTTCAATTACCCTTGAATAGTAGAATGAAACGCATGCATGTGCGTCTGGCAAGGCAATTCGGTCAAGCATGCATGCAATTTTCCCAACAGTTAATTAAAGTAGTGAAAGTTGCTTTGTGTAGTTTAGTGACACGAAATGTTTGTATTTGGTTATCCCTTGTCATATGAAATATAGTTACTTACTCGTCTTCTTTATAATTTCTTGAGCAAACACGAGTCTATTTTCCTTACTTATATTCCATTGATTTCTTGCTTTACCTATTTTCTCTAAGACCACATGCCCCATCGATTTTGTACTTAAAACAACAAGCAGCAATTTATGATTTTTATGTGTCACTTAACGTTCACATAATACTCAATTTTCCACACTTCCTCTGTCCCCTCATTTCGTGTTCAACTATTTTGCCTCCATTTAAGTGTGAATGTCCCCGTGCTTTAATGCTTAGCTTACCCATAACCCACAAATGTCTATTCTACCCTTTTTATCACTTTTCTTTGGACACAATATGCCCTCCTCCACCCCTACCACTGGTAATTGTATATTCTAGCAACCCTACTTTTCATTTCATTTCACTTTTCTGCCATCTTCTTTTGAGTTGATTTCTTTGTTACCAGCCAAACCAGCAACGAAATTCAATTGTTTTGCTTGCGTTGAGTGTATTACCCTAGAGGCCTATTTTACGAAACACGAAGCCGATAGGAAACGAAGTGTTTGGCGTGTCTGCTTACGCTCAATAAAGCATTAAATCACTTTACAAGCAAAATACAAAATTTTTCAATAGCATACTTTTAGGTGTGTTAAGCGAAAGGAAGTGCCTTGCGCCGATTCATTCCTAGGGTAAATGCTAAATTGAAGCTTACCATGCTAAATGGCTTCGGGAAAATCCTGCTAATTTATAGAAGAAGCTTTGCATGAATCGCATTGCAATGAGACGATTTGCTGAAATTCACAATTTGCTGAAGGGACAAAAGTAAGCAGAGATTCAATTAAAGGCCAGACCAATTGTTTCCCCTTGCAATGTTGCCATTTATTTTTTCGCCCTTCAGAATATATAAAAACACTGTTCCCAACATAACCGCAATAAATTTCGCGCGCTTATCTCGCTTGCGCTTGAAGCAATGGAAAAATGTGCTAAAATTAAATCAAACGGGATAAAAGCAAGCAGCAACAAGGAGGCAAAAAACTTTAGATATAATCTTAATGGCTGCCGAGCGAGGCAGCAGATTAAATTATTATTATAAAATTATTCTTTGTATAAAAAAAGGAACAAAAAAAAAATGGAAAAACAAAAGCATACTTTAGGGACTTGAAACTCATGTAAAGAAAGAAGAGAAACTAAAGGAAAGGAAAATGTATGTTGCCCATAAAAATCCTACACAGTATGAGCGTGAAATAGAAATACTTGCCAAGGCAACGGAAGTGGCTGACAGCCATTTGAAAATTAAATTTTCCTCTTGGCAATCCAATGTGCTATTTTCTGTTTGACAAACAGTGCAAATGACAAAGTTTAAACAGCAAATGGTTTGAAAGGAAACACACAAAGCTGAAATGCCGTGGAGGAGCGGAGGCACCATGCTGTGTGTCAAATCGAGCAAACAGTGAAGAAGCAGCTGTAGGATTCTCAACAATTCTTATGTAAATTACATACGTACCTAGAAATAATATCTTTAAAGCATATTTTCTTTATGTTTTTCTTGATATTTCACAGAATTTCCATTTGACATTCAAAGCAACAAAAAGAAAAAACCTAACCAAACAAATATAATTTTTAATTGCCTAGAAGTATGCTTTGATAGAAGCTTTTCTTTCGAATTCACTTCAATTTGTTTTTCTATTCAAATATTTCTGAGAAATTGAATGAAGAACAATTTTAATATTTTAATTGCTAATTAGATTTCCACAATCGCATTAAGAGAGAAGGAGCAAATACCTAAAAGTATGCCATTTAAAAGAAATTGGTTTTTTTTTTGTTCCGAGTTTAGCGTGTCTGTAGGCCATTTGCTTTATGGTGGCCCTTAGGAAGAACTTCATTATTGTATTTCAAATTCGTTTTAGTATTTTGTAAATGCTTGTGAGTGGCTCTTCGTTTTCCTTACGCTTGAGTTGTTTATTGTGTCTGGCAAATCATATGTCACGCTTAATTAACTTTCGAAAATTATGTGCGCATATTTTATGCCTACTTGAAGGGGCTAGGTTTATGGGTTTTTTTTTTTTTGCAGAATGTTTGGAAAATTTCCAACTGTCTGGTGATAAACAGGTGGCAATTGAGTTATTTACGAGTACAAAAAAATGCAAATGCGAAACCTTGCTGAATGTTTTTAGGAGCATAAGAAATACGATTTAGTATCTATTTGGTATGCTTACACTCTCGCTAGAAGGCCTTTGGCTGACAAAAGGTTACACCGTACAGAAATTTACTGAAATATCAAAGTTTCCTTAAATTCCAAATACTCAAGTCTACTTTTAGGTGCTTCAAGTTGTAGTTGCATACTAACAAAATTTATATTTCAATTGGATTGTGGCTGGGCTTCTCAACAAAAAAGTCTGCTGCAGCTTTCCCTGTTGACTTTTGCAATTTGTTTGCCTGGACTTGGGCGAATCCGCAAAACCCAGCCAACCAATCATGCTCTTTGGCAGCTCTACTTACCCTAAGCAGCATATCAGTGTCTGAACACTGTGTTTTTCGCCTTTGTTATAATTGAACGAATTTCACTATTTATTCTGGCAGTTGTCTGTTACGCTGAATGACTCCCTTTCTTTCTCTGTGTGTCTGTCTTTGCATAGATAGCAAAAGTCTTTATTTAGTTTACAATTGAATTCGAATGTTGCAGCTATCAATGTGAAAGCAGAAAAGGCATTCAGCTAGAAATTCTTGATATTCGATGTTCTAAGGACGAACAGGCAATGAATCAGTTGTTGTCAAGAAGGCGCTAGCGAAGAAAACTGATGTCTTTCACTTCAATGGAAGAGAAGAATTTAAAATGATTTTAGTTTTTGAAAAATCTTATACATAAACTCAATCAATATTTAAGTCGTTTTCAAATCCTGTTCTGATTTCTCCTTGACATCCCCAATCTGTTGACCTTATAAAACTTTTCTCTTTCGTGCCCCAAAAATGTATCACTTATCCTTTGTTCCTCCCCGCTTCCGAAAAAGAAAAACAAGAAAATTTTCCCAATTTACACCGCACAAAACCACATAAGAATCCTATAAGCTGTGCCCATCCTAACAACAAACATATGAGCGGATTATGCGGGCAGCACTCAAGAGTTTGAATGAAATTGAAATGCTTTTAGGGGTTCGCAGCTGAATGCTTATCGGCTCAGTACAAAGAAGTCGACAGCTGTTGAGTGTAAATTCGATGTGTTGGAAGTTGTAAATAAGAAAACATTTTACAAACATGAGAGCAAGGAATGGATGAGGAAGAGAAAATTCGAATTGAAAATTGAACTTTAAGCAATATTCGGCTTCAAAGTTATTCACTTTGCCAAAACCAAAATCCCCTCCTCAACGCTTAAATCGATTAAATATTAATGCTCTTGTAAATATGTTAGCACATCCCACGCCCGGTCACCCAGTTCCCCATAGTCTGTCCTGGTTGTTTGCAAATATTAAATCGATTTTAATAAATTTGTGGCCAGCAAATTGTTATTATTACCGAGAAACATTGTTTTGTTTACCATATGAACGTAAAGGCGTCGATAACGAGGGCGACTTTCATACGTATCGTTGCAAACACACGGTAAACACTGTTGACACGCAATCCCAGCAGAAATGTTTGACCTGCAGACATACAAAAACACAGGCAGGCCTGCGTTTATTTATTGTCTCTTGTAATGTTTACATTAAGCCAGCAGCTGTTTGCTGAATTGTAATGGGAGGAATATGCATGTGAAGGTACATATGCAAATACTCTTTGTTAATGGAAAGTATTGGGAAAAAAGTGTAATATTGATTTGAAAGTCTTAAACGACAGTGGGAAACAAAAAATTAAATGATCAAAGCGGCAGACATAAACAGAAGGAAGTGTAGGGCAAAGAGACGGGCGGATATTAAAGGCACATGCAACGGATATTAAACAGACGAAAAATGAGGAAAATTCGAGGTTAAGCGAATATGAAATTTCTGATTGGAAAAATGAAATACACTGAAAAAAACTTATGTAAAGAACAAAGAAGTGGAGAAAGGAAACTTTCATTAGTTACTTCATGATAATGGAACTATCTGAAGAATCTGTTTCCAATCACACCAAAGAAGATTAATTTTATTACGGCCACGCTTGAAATTGAAATGATCCAGTCACTTGAGGAAATAATAATAAAAACTAATATCTTTCCCCTTCTCTACTTTGTAGAATTCGCAATAGTCGCGGCAGCCTCGACAGTATCGGCACTGCACCACCCTCTTCGGCGGGTTCGAGTGGCGGTTCGAACAGTAAAATGGACGCCACCAATGGCAGTGCCAATGCCAGTCCACAGCATCAGCACCATCATGGACATCACTCCTCGTCGCATCGTTCGAACTCACGTAATGGCCGTGACAATTGGCAGAAAATGCCCGAACCGCTGAATGGCCACAAAGCGGAGAAGGCCGAGAAATCCTCACCATCGCATTCGCGACGTAGTGTGGGCAGTAGTGGTGGCAATAATGGTGGTGGCAGTGGTAGTTCCTCCAAACAAGGCTCACCTTCCGGACGTACCAAAGGAGTACCGCCCAGTTTTGGTTATATTAAGCGGGCAAATGGCAGCGCCACAGCCACCGCTGAGCAGCAGAATATCATGATGATGGGAGGCAGTCAACAAGGTGTGCAACAGCTGAATGGCATGGTTGGCTGTGGTCGAACCGCTCATGTATCGGCTGTGCCGCGTACGGCTTCAGGCAGCAGAAAGGTGGCAGGTGGCACTCAAACGCTGCCGAATGATATGACCAGTGAGTTGAGCTGAGGAAGTTGAATTGACGGGAAATTGTTATAATTTGTATGCTTTCTTTTACGTCATAGAAGTTCCCCCAAATACACAACACCGCAGTTATTCGCTGACTGGACCGGGTGCCACACAATTAAGTCAATCCATACGCGAACGCTTGGCCACGGGCTCGCACAGTTTACCCAAGCCGGGCACGGATTTGCATCTGTTTCAGCATAGGTAAGAGCGGTTATTGAAATACACTTTGAATATATTTAAAAAGGGCATTCACATTAATAATGTTTTTAGTATTTTATGCGTTAGATAGGAAGCATATTTTCAGTTATGATTTCATTAACATTTTCATGCATAAATTATATTTTTGCATAATTAATTTATCATTTCAACCGTTACTGACATTTATAATTGAAAATGAGCTTAACTGCTGGTATCGCAATTGTTCAATGACTGGCGATGTATGTAAACGGCCGCAATTAAAATTTATTTCTTCTCTTCATGTTTGATTCAAATACAATTTATGGTTTTCGCTAAAAATATGTGGTCAGGTAAATCGGATAAAAATGTCGAAAGTCTTTCGGCAAAACAATTCATTATTTCGTTTCCTGTTATGTGGTTTTGTAATTACAATTGTTAAATCGAATTATGTTTTTATCATTTATAAATTTACATATTAATTGAATTTTTAATTGATATCATTTTCACAGGATATCAAATCGTCCTGGCAAAATGTTAGACGGCTCCCTATCCGATACACAAACCTATGCCGAGGTCAAACCCGAGTACAGCACCTATGCCATGTGGCTGAAGCACAGCAATACGGCGGGCAGTCGTTTATCCGAGGGTGATTCATTGGAAAATATGCAAATCGGTTCGCCTGCCATGACAAGACATGGCCACAAAATGTTACAGCAACGCAATGCAGTTGTAGCCGCAGCGACGGCAGTTGGTGCTGGCGGTCAAACGGTGACGGGCACAGAATCGCCATATGTGCAGAGTCCGCGCATGAATCGCAGTAATAGCATAAGGTGAGTCCACAAAACAATTAATTGAATTACTAACAATTTTCGTCTCTAACTTTAAGCACTTTTTAAACTCTATAAACACAATTTTTGAAACAATTTTCATCATTTTTTTAATTTTCCTTTAAAAAAAATCTAACCTAAAAAAGCTACTTGAAAGAACGGACATATCCAAGGTGAACAGTCATTTGAAACTTCATAAATGTTATACCTACAGTTCGACAGTTCGTTGCCAGTTTGTTTTTTTTTTCGTTCGGATGAGTTCGGAAAATGCTTTTTATATTGCCAATTCGATTTATTCTTTTCGTAAAATTACATTTCGTTGCCAGTTGTTATCCGGATAAATTCGGATAATGTGTTTCATGTTGCTAATTCAATATATGTTTTTTTCTAAGTGTATTCGCTATGCTAATTGTTCAATAGTTAAATATTTTTCATTATTTATAACTTCACTTAGTACAATGATATAAACAATTGTAGGGATAAGTCGGATAAAACGTTTTGTACCTTCGTTTATAATAACCAAATTTATTCAAAATCATCAAAGTTTTATTATTTGTTTCGCTTTTTTCTGTCCGGATAAATTCGGATAGGTCGGATAAGATGTTTTTACCTTCATTCAAATAATTTTCTGTTTATAATCACCAAATATTAAAACTTACAAAAGTTTTTTGTTTCTTTCGCTTTTATCCGTCCGGATAAATTCGCTTATTTCTTTAGTTGCTTCAACGCATATTATAAGTACTCTATGGTAAAATATTTATTGTGGATAAATTTTGATTTCATTGTAATTAGAAAAGGTTGGGATAAACCGGATAAGTCGTTTTTTGTCAGCCAAACTAACTTCAATATTGAAATTTTCCTAAATTAAACTCGAAAGAAATAATTTTAAATTTCCTTAAATTCTCCTCCCTTCCATTTGTTGTTTCCCACCCACCCCATTTGCCCACACTTTTAAATTCATTCACCGCACTTTCAACTGTTCTTCCGCTTGCAAACATTTGAAAACTTGCAGCTATTTTTACCTGCTGCACACACCCATAAAAAAAGGAGTTGTGCAATGTTGCATACTTTTCCGCACAAATATCGCCACACAAGTGGAGCGTTGGTGTGTGCGGAACATGAGACGAACACTAAATAAAATGCATAAAATAAACGCTTGCACGCATTCGTCGCCTTGTTTGCGCTGGTGAAAAGTTTCCATTCCGGGCTTTGCATATTATCACGCACATTTCAAAGTGTCTAAAAGTATGCTAAACATTTTTTAATGTGTTTGCTCGACTCTCATAGTTCTTGGTATACAATTTTTGGAATATTTTCAGCACTCATTTTCTTTGTTTTTTTTTTCTTTGAACTTTCTAATGAAAATTTAAAGTAAATTTTCTTTTCATAAAAGCGGCTTACACTCTAGTTTAGCAGCGAACTACAGAATTTACTGTGTTGTGAAATTGCAATGCTTCACATTCTTTAAGACTTTTGTAGTGTACGAGTAGTTTGCTCGTTTGTTTGCCAATACTTAAGCACAGACATGAAAACTTTTGCATTGAAAGGAATTTCGTGAGGATCAGAGTAAGGTGGCTGTTTGTTACGAAGGATATTACAATTTGACATGTCAATAAGGTTGTGAACTTTTGACTTTACTTGATTTACAAGAAAAGTTTTAATTTCTAGTTTATTTCTAAAGTTTTTTTCTTCCTAAAAATATGCAATAAATTTTTAAATTCTTATTTATGCACACACTGGTCATAATTCAATCAACATGTCATTTTAGAAATGTATATATTTATTCTATCCGCCCAAAAGTATGCAATTAATTTTCATTTTGACAATCAATCTTGGCACCGCAAATATGCAAAATTTCGGTTTTGAAACTAAATATTTCAGCTGGAAATCAACTAAACTATTCATAGAGCAATTTGTAAGCATTCAAGGATCAGTTGGGCTTACGCCATTATCTCCTTGCACAATGTACATATTTTGCCAATTTCCAAGCCAAAAATACACACACACACACACGAACACTCTGCTATCGTATATTTCAACACATTTGAGTCACATTACCGAAATGTCAGTGCATTCATCAACAACATGTTCTCTGAACCGTGCATACATGCATACACACACAAACACACACTCATGCTCATCACAGCATTTTCCGCCGGATGCAAAATACGTAATTTCAGATTTGCATGCGAAATACCATTAAACTCAGTTATCAGTTGACAAAATGGACATGGCAAACTGGCCAACACATCATTGCATTACCCACCGAACAGTGTGTTGTATGGTGTGGGAAATTGTGACATTTTCCCGTTTCTTTTTTTAGTTTTTTTCGTGTGTATTAAATTTGTCTTATTTTGCGCATTGGACATATTTCATTTTCGGCTTTCAGACTGTCGCAATATTTTTAAAAAAATATCTTTCATTGCATATTTTTTAGCAATATTTCAAATTATACTTTGGCTGTGGTTTTTTTTTTATATCGAAATGCCACATTCTTTTGGTTAATATATTGAACATTTTTTGGGGAGAGGCGGACTTGCAGTTCATTGGAAAATATTTAATTTTGGATGAAGCTTTTGCATGAATGTTGTGTGAATACATTTTTAATAGTTACGCCAGGACCTAACTATATTGTGCTGCATTCAAAATTTAATAAAAAATCATAAAGTTTTTTTTTCATATGAAGATTTTCTTAAATTCCTCAAATAGCAACTTAAAGCTTGCCTCACCCATCACTAACAAGCGAAATACGAATTCTCCTGCAAACCAAATTCTCATCGAAAACGTCATTGAAATGTGCCACAAACTGTAAAGTAACACGAGAACACATGCTTTCAAATGAATGTGTGTATGAATTCTACCCTTTACACCCAGACGCCTCTAGGCATGTCGAACACTGAACTTGTGCAGTGCACATATTGGCCTAATCAAGCAACTTAGCTGAGGTTCCTCCCAAAAAAAGAAGGGGCTTCACACCACAAATACACCAACACCATCATGGCTTCGCCACCGCCACTGTTTCCGGCTTTCAGAATGCCAAAGCGGAAATTTGCAATCGTCTGACTGGCATTCGATTTGCTATGCTTGACTGTCTAATCCCTGTGCTCTCATAATAAGACTGTTCATTGCAGTGCAGTGTGTGTGTGTGTGTTTTTGTGTAATTGCATATTTTGGTTGACTTTGAACACATTTGATTTCAATATTTCTGCAATTTGCAATTTTTGTGGTTTCAAGAAAGCGGAAATTAAATATTTTCGCTTTGGTAATTAGGAAATTAAATGAGAATTTTTTTATTGAAAATATTTTAAGCCGTTCGAAGGTTTTGTATTGTTGTAGGTATCTGTAAGCTGTAAGAACTAGGGATATGAGAGATTTTGAAAGAATGTCTTGCTGATACTCTGTCACATCCCCAGTAAGAACTATCCAAAAATTATTGATTAATTTTTATTACTTTTCGAGAACTTTATTATAAGTTTAGCAGCATTTTAGGCGCTCCCGTGAATATTCAAAAGAAATTAGTTTGGAAATTTATTTTGCAAATTATTTACCTATTTACATTGCTTTCATTGTGTAACTTACAGCGTTAAAGCTTTTCAATGTTGCTTTGGGTTCGTACTTTTCTTACAAAATCTAAAATTCCAATCAATTCTTTTCAGATCCACCAAATCGGAGAAGATGTACCCCTCCATGCTAAGTCGTGGCCCGGATGTGGAAATCGAACCGTACTACTGCCTGCCCGTGGGCACCATGCAAAATGGCGTAATATCCGCACAAATGGCTGCAGCGGCGGCAGCGGCCGCTTCACATGTGACCGGTCAGACCGTAAGCGGTGCACCGCCTGTGGCCTGGAGTCAACCCACCTCACCGACTCCAATAAACCGTGGTTTCGGTGGGCCACTATCGCCCACGACGCATGGCGGTGGCGCCATGGGTATTATGGCGGGCATGCAAAGTGCCAGTAATGCGGCCGGAGGACATCGTCTCACATATCCAAAGAAAAACGATGAAGGTGGGTTGAAACAAATTAGATTTTTTCATTGTTTTTTTAAATTTTAATTCATTTTTTAATTTAATTTTGTTTTTGTATTTTTAGTTCATGGCAGTGCTGCCTCTTTATTATCTGGGGGCAGTTCCCTGTATGGTTCAGCTGAAGAGCGTCAAGCCAATGAGATACGCCGCTTGAAGCGGGAATTGATCGATGCGCGCGAGCAAGTACTCAGCCTGAGCAGTCAACTATCCACAAATGTAAGTACAAATTTTATTAAATTACAATTCTGTACTCATAGTGGCTGCCCACTTTGAAATTTAATTTTATATTTATTTTATATTTCCAAAATGCCTCTTTGTTCTCATATTTTTGTAATTGTGTAAAAAAACATGCCACAAAAACATCACATCAGGGAATTTTAATACATTTCCACCAGGCCAAAAAATATGCACTCGAAACAAATGGCAGAGCAAAGGAAAGCAAATTTTTGTTACAATATAATTGCAAACAACCACGAAAACTATGCAGATTTGCTCTAGGCAACGAGCTGGTAAAATATAAGGCTCTTACACATTTTTTTCCGGTTCGCTTTTGCATTTTTTTTCCTTTCCTTTGTTATTGGCGTAATGCCAAAAGTGAACTTTTTATTTTTGAAAAAAAAATCAAATGAAAAAATTGGCAAGAAATTTATGTGGCTTACTGCAGTAATATGTTGCATAACTTTAGGCTTAACATTCTTTTTAATATAAAAAAATATTCAACAATTTATTCAAATTAAATCAGTTTTTAAAGTTCTTCTTCCATTTTCACACATTTTCATTGTGAAAACATTTCTTTTGCTTATCACCTGCTCTCTCTCGTCTGACTGTCATGACTTCTCTGCAGCTTTGTCATACTTAAGATAAAGTAGAAGAAATGAGAAACTTTTGTCGCCACCGCCACCATCACCACCACCACCACCACTTGTCGACAAAAGACATTCTTTTGATAAACTTCCAAAATGTGCGCTTTCAACTCAGACGGCAGACTTGCTGCGGCATCGACCCAGCCACATTCCCGGTGTCTGTGTGTGCTTTTAGGCGTTGAATAAATATTTCTTTGAACGAAATATGGCGTCAAAAGGTCTATTACTGCACATTATTACCACATAAATAATGGAAAGAAAACGACAGACACTTACTTACTTGGCAAAGACTTTTGATATTTTCCATACGAAAATTTTAAGAACCAACAAAAATTCAAAATTAATTTTGGTACAACATTTTTTGTATATTTTCTCAATTGGAGTTTAAATTAATTTACACATTTGAAATTTTCGAAGTTTTCAAATGACATTTACACCCACTCCCTTTTGACTAACAAAATGCCCTCCTGAAAGTTGTTTTATTTTTAACTGCAACTTCCAATTTCAAAACATTTCCCAAACATTTCATTGGACTATTTGTCACCTAGCTTGTTTTACCTTTTCGTTGTTGTTTTTGTTGTTTACTCCGTCTCTCAATTATTTATGATCACAGAGTTGCTGCTGTAGTTGAACTCCCTCAAATGCCATAAACAAGAATGTTCTTTCTCCTCGTTTGCAACAAGCAATAAAATTTTCACCTTTTTCGGCGCACAGCCATGTACGATGTTAATCAATTTTTGTTACGTACCTTTTTATGTGGAGCGGGGGCATAAACTTTCTACTAGTTTGTCGCAGAAATTTTACTTAAACAAAATGTATTAAATTTTGTGTCTGACACTACCAGACAACATTAATCTTCGGTTGAGACATGTTTGTTGGTGGTGTGTGTGTGGGTGTGTGAGTCAAGCAATTCCCAAGGTCGTGAAAGCGTCTCGGAAGAAACAGATCGAATGTGAGTGGAGAGGTTCATGATGGATAGCTGGTATATGAAGAAATGAGGTCGTTGAGTGAGATGCAGTCATTGAGAGAATTTATATTAAAAAAATAGAGTAGATCTCGAATCTTAAATGGAAACTAGTTAGGCTTTGGTTATTCGAGCCATTTTTCCAATTTTGATCATCACTTGAATTTATTTTCAAAATTCATTGCCTACTTTTTGGAGCCAAAAAAACCGGATACTGCCAACATTTTTAGTCGACAGTTCAATAATTTTGTTGCTAGAGTCTACTATTTCATACCATGCGTGCACGATAACGTCGTAATTATTGAACTATCGACTTTGGTCTTTTTGGCCCCAAAAAATAGGCAACAAATTTTAAAAGATCATATAAAAATTAGCCCTGATCATCAGCAGCCAATTACCTCATAGGAAAATATGAAGAAGGACAGATAGGTTAGGTTAGGTTAGGTTAGGTTAGGTTAGGTTAGGGTGGCTCAATTATATTATTCCTTTAGTGCGTTTTAGCCGCGTCTCAGCTTTCTCCTTATATGCGCATAAATATGTCAATGTCAAAGCGCAGCTGTTCGTAGCTTTCGACCTAACGCAGTCTTTTTCTGTCGAACGCTCAGATACAAGGCCGTAGCCAGGTGAGGGATTATGGATTTAAAAGTTTCCTCAGGTCGCTTTTTATACTATAGCTGCCTCACGCAGAACGGAATAGCGCCTTAAGGCATCACTTTCATGATTTTAATATTTTCGTATAATAGATTTAAAATGCATAACTTCCCCCCTCAGGTCAGTCATCGTCCAACCTCCGGCGTCATAGCGCAGAACGAACATGACAAGGAGTTAGTTGCCTTCTATTAGTTTTCAGTGGAGATTATTTTTACAGTGTTGCCTCCCAAAACCAACGCACGAATCTTATTCTAGAAGTGTTGTATGTTGTTTCGTTTCACACATTAATTTACTACCAGCGGATGTTTCTTAGTAATTGGTTACACTAGCATTTAGAGGAACATAAAGAGCAAACATAATTTGCATACATTGTATTTTTAAATGATGTACTGAAAAGCCAACAAGAGTTCCATTGAATGTCAGCTTTTACAAATCCTATCATCTGGCTGCGCCTCTATCACGCCAGCTACCCTATGCCCTAAAAAGTTCGTTTTATTTCTACAAATCGCCTTAGAGCGATAAGACACCACACAAACGAATGAAGCGCATAGAATGGCAAAGATTTCTCTCAGCTAAGTCTCTGCACACACACACAATATGGAACTTTGATACCAGTCACTGGCCTTACAATGAGTGATTCAACACAAAATGCGTAAGAACAAAGCTTCAGCTTCATTACGGTGACCCGTTTAGAGAATCGTCAATATTTTGATTTCATACTTAAAATCATTCAGGCTTGTTTGGGAATTGTCAATATTTGCTACTGGCATTGCGTGATTTTGTTCAGAAGCCTTGATTAGATTTTTTTTTATTATTATTTGGGAATTATGTTAAGTGAAGCGTGTTTTTATTTGTCTTTTATTTTGCTTATGGAAGAGTAATTTGGAAAATAATAATTGCGCACAATTTTGATTTGTGACAAATCAATTAGGATTTTTTTAAATGGAAATGTCACGCAGATGTCAAAATAATTTGTGTAAATCAATTCAAGCATACTTCATGAACATTTTTTATTTGTTTTGATTAAAATTTTAAAAAGTTGACTTTAAACAAATTGAAAGAATTCCTTTCAAGCAATTTTCTTCCACTCATTTCTTAAATCAAGAAATATGCCACCACATTTCTCCCGATTAGCTGACTACTTCTCCTTTACTCGCAACACCCTTCGGCATCTTATACCCGGCGAAAATGCATCAATCAATTGTGCATTCTTGTGCCATACCGCAATATTTCTACAGCAGCAGTATATACTGCCACTGCGTGCCATTTCCACTATAATGTACGTGCTGTGCTGTATGTTGTACAACCACTTTTTTTTCATCTCTACCTTTTGTATGTGATAATTTCGCCTTGGCATTTCTCTAGTTTATTGGAATCAATGGCATTTTCACTATATTTCATGGCAGTGTGTGCCTTTACCAATCGGATGCTGCTGGTTTCCTTTTTAGCGTCATTTTGGCGGTCACTGGCGGAGATGCTGGCTTCGCTGCACCGCAAATGTTATGGCGAACACTTGTATGGCATCATCACACACAGCCATGGTTAAAGTATGTTTTATGAAAATGAAACAAAGAAAATCGCAACAACAAAATAATGCAACCACACTAACAACAACACATAATCGGGATTTTTCACTCTTTGTTTGGATTTTGCAATGCGGCTCATTGTTTAAGGTAAAAGTTGCGAATGCGAGTTGCCGCAGAATTGTGAACATTTCTGCGGGGAGCATGGCACATAAAAGCCAACGGTACTCGGTACCCCAAGTGCAGGTAAAACGATGCGAGAATGTGTATAAGAATTTAAGAGCAACAACAAGAAAAACATGGTAGAATTTTATTTTTAAATTTCTATGATAATCATTGAGATTTTTGTTAGTTTTAGATACAAACTGAAGCTTATTTGCCACCTTCTAATTTTACTTTACTCAAAGTCAATGCTTTGGCTTCTACAGTAAAAGTCAAAAACTTTTCACCACGACACTAAAATGTTCTCTAATTACGTCAAACAATCAAAACTTTTAGCTTAACGCCCCCTTCCCCGCTCTTTTTAATAACAAAACTGAAAACTATTCGGAATCGTTGGCCATTCTCTGCTGTCATGCTACTACAAATTTTATCTCTGCCATTCTTGTAACTACTTTTCCACTGTTTCTTCTACCGTCTCGGTTTTACTACAGTTCTGTTTCATAGAAAAGACAATTTTTGAAGTTTTCTTCAACACAAAAGTTTTTACTATTTTAATGGGATTTACCCTTTCATTAAATGCGATGAAAGTTTTTTAAGTGATAAAACAAAAAAATTAAAAAAAAATGTGTCCAATTGACAGTTGAAGTATCAAAAGTTGCACTCATTGTTTTATTCTATTTTCGTTTATTGGAATAGCGAAGAAAAAGTTTCATTGCGGAAAAGTACTTTAATTGAAACACATCACATACTCGAAGTTCTCAACTCAACTCAATTAATTTAATTAGTAGTCATTTTTATTTCCAATTCAATATTATTAAGTAATATTTCAAAATAAATTAAATATTTTTCAAACAACTTATGAAATATTTGCACCATTCTTTACAATCATATACCATTTTACATTTTCCATTTTACAACTTCCATTTAACTCGTAAAGTCAACTGAACCATTTAACATTTTAAATAGGTTCAACAAACACAATTATTTTGGGCAAACCTAGTACGTACTGTGGCTGTAAATATGGTTGTCGTTTTCTTTTTATTGCTTCCCTGTGTTTGCTTACCTTTACTTTCGTAAACTTTGACAGTAAAGTGCAGTATGGCAGTAAACTGCTTTTTACTACCAAAACTACGAGTACTTGTATTTAGTAAATAACAGTGTATGAGTGGTTTTTGCTGTGATTTCGTTTGTACTTGTGCACAACATTGTTTATTTGATTTCGGTTTTCATATGTGGGGTAGACATGATAACGAAGAAACCATAATCGAGTCACGTTGTGTGCCTTTTGTTGTATTATCCCATACTTGTTGGTTTTTTTTTTTTGGCACAAATGTAACAGAAGCCACTTACTATTATGTTGAGGCAGCATGCATCGTTGGAGTAGTATTGATCGTATCGATAATATTTTTTCGTTTATGACCCTAGTCAATAATGGCCATTTGGGCAAGTTAACCCTCTTATTTGTCACAATGTAAAAAATACGTACCTACATTTTTAAAATAATTTTTCTATAATACACTTACTAATTTTTACTTATTTTTCCTCTATTTCTAGGTAAGTGTTCAATCCTCTACTAAAAATTAAAAAAATATAACGAACCAAAGGGGTATGTACATTGCATATAAAATACAATTTTTGCTAAGCCAAATTCTGTTGAAGGAAACTAGAGAACAACAACAATTCTCCAAACCACACAAACTTTTATTTTATGTAGATGTAATGCCACAAAAAGAATATAATTTAAAATATGGCAACCCCACAGAACCCCAAAGTACATCCTTAGATAGAGTAGAGAAAAAACAACAACAACATTTTATAACCTAAAAAAAATTACATCATGCAGCCACGATTGAGTCTACACACAGGCGACACAATGACTGCGGTTGACCTCAGGGATGAACTACAATACAATTGATAAAATATTGAATCGAACCTGGCCATGACATAGGCCACTAACAATAAACAGGGGTAGATTACGAAAAATTACAGGTTACAGATTTTTATTCCATTAGAGCAATGACAAAAGACTACTTTTTCCATTCAGCATCCAAGTAAATTTGATCCGCTCCTGCTTAACTTATATGCAAAATTGCATCACATGATCATCAGTTGGTGATTTTTTTTGTCTAGAATTCACGCAATCAATCATGTTTCCTACGATTTGCAAAATGTCTTTGTAGCTTAAAGTTAGTACCAACAACGCCACAAAAAATTGTAGTAATAAAGCGTAAACCAATAGAAAGTAGTAAAATGTCATCAGTAACTGTGTTCCACCCTCGAGAATGGCGGTAGTTTTTGTCTATTTGGCGGCCATTGCTTTTTTGTGGCGGCTATGCGTCTCGCGCCAAAATAAATGAGCACGAGCCAGACTTACACACTCAACCAAACTCACACACATCCAAAATGACGTCGCGCCAATAGCCCCACAACCGACGCCATGACACTCGCAACAACAACAACACTAACAACTACGACGACAAACTACCTCCCCCAGCAGCAATAAAACTGGGCACATATGAATTTTTAAGTTTATTCCAATTTTTTATTTGTCTACTCTCAACGAAAGCATCCTTGGCAAAGAATAAAACAGCTTGGGCAAAATAATAAAATGCGCCGGGGAGACATGAAAAGCTTTCGGAGTCGCCAGTGTCGCCACATTGGCGCCAATCGTTTTTTTCCCCCTCTTTTTTGTTGTTTTTGTTCACCGGTTTTGTTATGCTTCAATTGGGCAATGGGTGGGGTGGTGGTTTGGAGAAGGGGCTTCACTATAGCATTTGTAATTGGGGAGGATGTTGATGGCAAATATGAACGTTGATTTTGTTGATGTCGCACTGTTGTTTGGATTTGAAAGGATGCTGCAGCATTCAGTTCCGCATTTGCGTTGAAAGGCGGCAGTTCGTGAAGAAGTCTTTTTTTTTTGAAGTTTCTTGGATCTTTCAGAGGACATTGTGATAATATTGTTGTGATCGTGGTAGTGTTGAAAGAAAAATGTTGTAGAAGAGTTTTTTTTTGTAATGGACTTCTCGGAGTTTCGCAATTTGGCCAAGACCAACCCAGGATATTCGACTTGAAAGTTAAATAGGTGAATACATACGTAGTGACCATTGTATTGTATAAGCTCGATCAACTTCGATTTTAGTTTGTGAATCGTATAGTCCTTTTCCAATTCACTTATCATTCTTTACACTCAGTACTTCGCGGTAAGAAGCCTAAGGGCCAACCAACAGTGTATAAAAATATGGACAATTTGTATACTTTGACGTATGTTGAAGTTTAAGTATTCTATGGTTTCCAGCCACAAATTGCTGTAGTTCATGAAGTGTTCAATCTGCCGGGCCCATAACGGCTGCTCACCTGCATATTCACCCGCATCCGAAATCACATATGTTAGACATCCGTGTCCATTCCCATTTGAACCCGCAATTTCGGGAATTCCATTTGCACCCGCAAAACTCACTTCCGCCACATCCCTAAAATTAACCTTAATTTGTCTTAAGATACATGATCTGATAAAGTGTATAAACATTGTGTCTAAATAATGTTGCTCGCAACATGTTGCCACAGCATGAGAACTCGAAAAAAACCATTTTGTTGTTGGTGTTTCTCAATCGCTATCTCTCTGTTTACAAATTATCTACTGCTCGAGCTATTTTGCTCATTCTCTCACAGCAAACTGATCTGTCTCAACATTTGCTGTTAGTTTGTCGTTAACTTTTGAAAGCGAATGTGGTGTGGCGCGCATGTTTTTAACGGAAATTTCTGAAAATTATCGTTATAGAAATTAAAAAAAAATAAAAAAACAAAAAAAATAAAAATTTCGTAAGTTACGATCGAAATCGTATGTCTCGTATTTCTTGTGATAATTGAAATTCAAGTGTGTGTTTAACTGATTAGAATACATTTTTCAAATGAATTTCATAAAAATGAGCAGGAAAAAATTTCAAAAAGTTAATAATAAAGGCGCTTGTGATATGAAGAATCTATAATATTGATTAATGAAGGAATTTTGACGCCTCCAAATAAATGGAACACAAAAAAATCTATTTGTCAACATTTGTCTCAAGTGTTTCAGCGTGTTTCTTGGCCAAAGCCAAACTCTTTTTGCTCATAGCGTATCACAATTAAGCGCTCCTCCTGCTGTGTCGTAACCGGTTAACTGAGTGTAATCGAACACGTATAAAATCGGTGTGTTTTTATTATTTGCTGAATTTGCAAACGACCAAAAGAAAAAAAAAAGGTTCACAAAATGTGTAGAAAATGTTGGCCATATATTTCTACGACTTGGCAAATTTACGATGTTTCCAATTCGAATTGACAATACGCCTGCGCTCTCACCTTTGGAAAATTTAAGCGGATTGTATATTAAAAGCGGCAAGATCGCCGCGATAATGAGAATTCGAAAATGCAGTACATTTGCTGTGGCCATTTAGTTTTAAATCAATTAATTTTACACAAATTATTGCCACGAAAAGGCGATTAAGATTTTATTTATGCCGGTTGAGAACGAACCAGTGTTCGAATGTCAGTGAGACAAAATCGCTTTAAATTGTTGATTATACTTGTAGATGTGGAAAAAAAAATTGTTTCAAATATGAAAACTAAAGCTGACTGTGGCTGAAAGTGTATATATGTGCATTTGTGCAGTGTAGTTATAGAGAATATTTTCAACAATGGAAAAATATTCAATACAAAATGTAATCGGCACATGCTTTGGGAAGACAAAGTTGTTATTGTATAAAAACCACAAATAGCCAGGAAGTGCTTCATAAAATTGTATAATAAAATAGAAAATTAAAACTCATTTAAAAGAAACTTATGTTGCTAACTAACCCAATCGCCAATATCTTTATCGCCTACTGCAGTGACACACAGAGATAACTTCTTTTATCTTGGCGATAACAATAAAAACAAAAGTTGTAGATAAGCTCAAAAGCAGCATTAAAGCTAAAAAGGCTATTGACAAAAATAATTCAAATATTTCAACAAAAAAACTTTATTTTTAAGCTAATTATTAAAAAAAGGGACAACATTTTGCACTTTTACCATGATTATACAAAATATATATGAAAGAATTACTTCACACACCAACCGACATGATCATTATTATGCGCTCTTATTTCCCTTACCTCCCTCCCCTCCCCTCACAACGAAACAATCTCCCCGCATGTGCAGTGAAAATAAATATTGCACAATCAGCAAAATACTCTTGCTAGTGTATAAAATATATGCAGGCCAGAGTTACTACTCGTATGTAAAAAAAAAAACATAAACAAAAACGTTTACATTGTCATTCATCAGTGAAAATACAAAACAACAACAAAATTGAAAAACTGCAACAATGAAAAAAAGAAAAAATAGTGAATCTGTTGGTGTATTGTAAGGAAAAAAAAACTATTATGCGAGGCTTGATTGAAAACAAAACCAACTATAAAATAAAACAAAAATATAAAAAAAAAACTTAAATGAAAACTAAAATAAAAATAAATCAAAACTACTCAGACAGAGCAGACAAAGGCCTCTGAATAATGGTAGTAGATGTGTATGAAACTAACTACTTTACTACTAATTTCGTTGCACTTCGTTTTATAGGGGGCCACTCACACTCGCCACTTGGTCATAAATTGCTCCTGATTTTATTGTTAATTTGCTGCCTGTGCGCGCACACCAATTGTGGCAAAATTGTTGTCAGTGGAGTATGGGTAGGGGCAGGGTAGGGGCAGTTTATTTCGCTGGAATTCGTTTGGTTTATAGTTTATAGTTTGACGATGCACTCACTTTTGGGCATCAACTGGCTGTGTGTGTGTGTTGTGTGTGCATTTGTGGAAAATTGATTTATGAATTTTCTTCAAGCAGATGGAAAGTCTTCGATTGTGGTGGCGGCGCATTCATATTTTAGGTGTGAGTTTATTTTTTAATGGGGTGAAAGTTAAATGAGCATTTAATTTGCCACTTTTTCGTGCATTTGACTTTAAAAAGTACTTTTTTTGAGTACTTACCTTTTGGAATTTAGGAGTCTTCAAATAATAATATTAAAAAATATTTATTTCAAAAAATCATATCTCAAACTCATTAATTTCTATATCTCCGATACAGGATAATTATTTTCGAATAGTCTGCTCTATTACAGTCAAATAAAAGTCAGATTTATTGCTAAAGACACTTGAACCCAACACCATGGCCACATGTGAAAGAGGGGCTTGTGTAGATGCGAACAGAATCGCAATCATACCTCACAAAGTCCCAACGAAGCATACAAAAACTCACTGCCAGACAGTCAAAAGCCAGTCAGGGTGTGCGCTGCTGTTGTGTGTTATTTAATCTGAGCCAGCAGATGTGCACCTTTTTTTCCGTTCTTTCCTGCCCTAACATGAGGCGCATTTGTGCTCAATGATCAATTAAAATATTTATTTCTGTATCAGCAGCAGCGGTAAAGCACTCGATAGTTTTAGGGAATTTCTCACAGGCTCATCCGCTTGTTGTTTTCGTTTTTTTCTTTTCCTTTTTTGCTTTTTAATTTAGGGTGTGTGCTTCTGTCTGCTTCTCAAAGGATGAAATTCTGTGCTGGGCATTTATACATCCAAATAAATTCCGGAAGCACACCCATGTACAGCTCAGCCTGGGAAACATAAACTCCAGCGCGAATGTATAGTTGGTCTTAAGAGCCAGCCGCCAAATTGATGGGAAATGTTTGTAATAAATTTGGAATTTATTCAATTTTTTTTTATGTTTGAATTAACCGAAGATGAGGGAGCATGCGTGGATGATTTATGACTTTATTCTGTGTTTGCCGAATTGCTTTGAAGTGGATTCTTTGTGGGGGCTGTACTTTTTGGGGGGCGAACAGGGAGCACTCAATTAGCTTGGATCCAAATGGTGTAGAGCCGATTAAGAGTGCTTCTGGGGAAATTGTAATTGAAGTGATGTTCAGCTGAAATAATTGCATGGGTTGTAAATTAAAATTTGTTTTAAGTTTCGTTCAAAGGAACAGTAAATTTTCCATACAATTTCAAAACGAACTTGTTTTCACAAAACCTAAAACCAAAAACCAGCTTACCTTTTCTATTTCACCCTACTTAACTTTCATTTGGTTAATTCTAATTTCCCAGGCACTCGTATTTAACCTCATTTTCCTCACACTGCTCGTACTCCATTCAATTACACGACCCAGTGCCATCCACTTAAAAGCTTCTTGCTGCCATTGACCTTCTTGTCACATTTGACACCTAATACAGTTACTGCAATTTCGAAAGACACGAATAGGGCCATAGACAAACGGCAATTAATTCACACATAAATTATACAAAAAAAACTTGATTCTTTTTCCACGCGGGCAATTTAAGTTTTCCAAGCGTTTTCCTCTTCCCCAAACATTTGAGTTGGGGGAAAATTGGTTGGTGAAACCGCATCAAATCAATTCGTTTCATAAAATTTAACGTGCTTTTTGTATTGTACACACTCCAAAGCCCTAACAGCCAATTTTGTGTTGTTATTGTCGGAGAGTATCTCTAACGTTTGGTGTTGCCTGTTAAATAAAAAGAAAATTAACGAAAGCACGAAAATTGCTTTTTAATTAAAAATCGTCTGGTTTTGGTTCGCTTTTGACAGCGAATGACTACAAAACTTGTGTTCGTTTAGAATTTTATGGATGCTTGGCAATAAAAAAAATAATAATAATAATCCAAAATTGATATGGCTTTCGTGCAAACAGTCAGTCTGATGGTTATTTAATTGGAAAATTTTCGAGAATTTAACGAAAGTTTTACTCTTTATTTTGTGCTGCAATTACCGTGCCGTATATGTTATATCATAGTTTGTGCTGGCATGGTTTCATGTGAAAATAATTATTTTGCAATTTGAACTGGGATGATAGTTTGGAAGTGTTTCGTTCAGTTTTGGCAAATGATTGAATCATTTTTTAATTATACTTAAATAGTCGTTTTTTCTAGTCTCAATTTGCGTGACTTCATTCTATATTTATAATTAGTTGCTTAGTTAGAAAATCAAATAGTTTCGTTAACTTTTCGGTAAACAATTTTTGTTCTACCAAAACTTTGATTCCAATTAAATGGTGCAAAAAAGGTAACTCTTAGCTTATAAAGGTGGCTCGTTAAGTTTTGAAAATATTCGTTAAGTTTTCAAAATATTCGTTAAGTTTCAAACCCCATCGTTAAGTTCAACTTTCTCCACAAACAAACTGAAATGCCTTTCTAAAAGCTATATAAATTATTTCTTAACCGTCTCCCCCCTCCACCCGGACTCGCCTACCCTCAAGTACCGCAAAAGACTCTCTCTCATTAAGTTTTACCGCGCACCATTAAAATTTCACGCGCAATTCTCAATCAATTTCCGCTCCCATTTTAATCGCACATATTGCAAATTGCAATACTTCTGCCATCAACACCGCAATAAAATGTGCCCAACCGCAAACACAAATAAAAGAAAATGAAACAAAAGTGATGGAAACAATTGCTACATGCAGTACACAGTCAGCGACATATGCTCCACATTTTTTGTGTTTGTTTGCAGCATGTAGCTCTTGCGCCTCTTGCTTCCTACAGACGCTGGTGCAGCGTGCAATTTTCTTTCATTGGCAATGGCGTTAATGTTTTGCCTTTGTGGCAACTTTTCCCCACACCATATTGCACATGACTGTCCGTCTGTCGGCAAACAACATCTGCAAGGTTGCTGTTGTTGCAAGTTGCAAAAAAATTGGCAAACTCTTTTACATTTTTTTCAACGCATAAATTATGCCTCACACACACACACATACACTTGAACAAGTTACACTTTTATGGCTTCAAAATCGGCCCCATATGACGTTTTATGCTAGGCGCATGCGTGCAGGCTCGTTTCGACTGGATTTTTTGCCTTGGTTTTTTTGCGCTAGTGTTTCTTTCGAGATCAGCCACGTTGGGGGCAAATGGTTGTCATATATAAAAATCCTTTAAACTAAAAGTTTTGCAGTTATTTTTCTTTATATCTTTCTGGCTCGAATTCATAAAACTTAACGAAGAATTTCAATTGAAATGCTGCACGCAAACGCTTGTGTTGGCAATGAAAATTCCAATTGCTTGCCAAGAGTTATTGAAAATAGTTTTAAGCTCGTTCGATGAGCTCATTGCCTTCGATTGGTTTGCGGTGCTGATGAAATTGATATGTGAGTGACTTTGTTGGTTTTTTAATTAATAGTTGTTTATTGATTAATTGCTTATGTTTATTCGTGTTCTCGTGTGAGTTTCGTCAAGTCATATTTATGGTCATTGAAAGTATACAAAAAAAAGTATTTTTAATCTTGACATAAATCTCCAGTCATAAATTCGTTAGAAACCTTTTAAGAATTATTAATTTTTGCAAGTGCAAAAAGTAAACTTTCGTTAAGTTGAATTTTTAATAAAAGGAAATTCCATTAATAACTTTTAAGTTTGTATGAATAATTTTGTAATTACTTCTTCTTCTCTTTTTCCGGCTTATCAAATTGAACTTCGTTAATTACAAGATGCACAAAAAATAACAAAAAGAAAAAATCGTTTCCTGCAGACAGGCAGAAGAATGACTAATGACTTTCGTTAAGTTTAATTTTCATTATAATCTCCACAGTTTCACTAGAAAATGCAAAAGGGTTCACGAACACAATTTTACCAATAAAAGAATAATAAATTTAATGATTTTCCCAATAATTTTAACCCTTTGATGACCCCTCATAAAACCCTAACTTACCGAGGTTTGTAAATTGAGCAAAATGCAGGCCATTTAATTTGCCACTCAAAAACATACATGAACCAAACATTTTCTTCTCTCTTATTTGTTTGTTTTTCCCTCGATGGCAAAATGTCTAAATGTGCGTAACACACTGCCAAACAGCGTGTTTTCTGCGGCTGTCAATATACGCTGGTTCGGGGTCGCGCGCGGTCTCCTTTCTTCTAACATGGCAAACAGTTTGCAGTCGTGTGTGATTGTGTTTATGTTGATGTTGGGTAAATGTTATGACAGCTTTGTAGGGCTGCGTATTGACACAAAATTTGGTAAAGTTTTACATGTTTTTTGCCTTTGTGGGGAAACGAAGTTTTCGTTAAGAGCATTTAAGTTGCGCCAGCGCCAGTCTTAATTAATAAACAAATTTCAGTGTCACTACCTTAATAGGGCCAACTCAAAAACAAAATTAGAGGAGTTAAGAGAAAGTAAGTCAACACGAGACAGCAAGAGTTTGATGACCTGCATTTGTTTTTGTTGTTTGTTGTGGTTTTGACTTAGAATGCCTGAATGCAGGCTTTTCTCTTCATATTCTTTTGTCTCTGGTTGATGAATAAATTTGTGTAAATATTTTCAACTACCTGCTAGGTGCTGTTGAGCAAGGGTTAAGTGGTTTTCTAAGGAAGTGGGAAATTGTCGTGTTTTTTTTTTGTGTTGTTGTCGATTCTAGATGCCAGTTTGAGGGTTCATTAAGGCGCATATACTCAATTGAGGTACATTTACGGTGATGCATATCTCATCTGTGTTTAATTAGCGGAAAAAGCGATTATATTGAATATCGAAGGGAAATAGCGTGGGAAAGTCTCGAAGAATAAATGGAAAATGGCACTGGAAAAATATGAAAATTATGAGGCATATTTCCGGTTAATGCAAGAAAATTGTGAGTGAAAAAAACTTAACGAATGTTGATTTATTTAAATTGAGAATCGATTAAATAAAATTAAATAGAATAGAATAAAATTGTATGGAAAATGTCTAGCTTGCCTCAAATGGAGACCAGAGGTTAGAACTTTAACACAGCCTATTTTGTTTTTATTTATATGCTAGACGAAAGACTGAATTTCTTTAAGTTTTAATGTTTCTTTCAGTCATCCCTTAGACCCTTCCAAAGAACCAGATTTGTTATCCTTTTAACTATTGAAAATAACCCATAAATATAATTTTCACCTGCACCCATTCCTCAGCACTCTCAACGACAACACAATTAACTTAACGAAAGTCGCACAATTCAAAGGCATTTCCACAGCAATTTGCTGCCTCTGACATATCTGTCGCATGCCTCTAAAACACCGCTTAAAGAAACCAGAATAGTTTCCAACTGCGGCCGCTTATCACCTGGCACAGCTGCATGACTGTCATTATCATTACATGAGCACACAGCAGCCGCAGTGCAGTCAATGCCAGCATTAAGACACCTTTTGTCTGCATAAAATCTTGTGCAACCAGAATAGTTATATAAAAAATACTTATAAAATGTGTAGCCGATATCAAAAAAAAAAACAGGATAATGACTTCAAAGAATGCCATTTATTGACGATGAAGCGCAACAAATCATTAATCATCTGCAAGATGGAAGCAAATGAAATAACTAAAAAAAAATACAAAAACATTCGAACCAACTCCGAGAAATCTTCATTAAGGAACTCACAACAAAACCCTTGAAGCATAGAAATGGGGGAATACACACAAAAATATAACAGAAATGGAAATGGAAATGCCTTTTTGCATAATTCTGCTTAGTTCTTCCTAGCTTCCTTTTGTCCATATAAAACAAATAATTTCTTGTGGCTTTCATGATGAAAATATAGAACGGCAGATGCTGCTTGAAAGGTTTCCATTGGTTGCGCTATGCTGTAAAATGTGCAACCTTAATTATTGCATGTTGCTGTTGTTGTGCTTATTGTCGTTGCTGTTATCCCTAAGGCCCTCTTGTAGTCTCAAAATGTCTGTCTTAAGGGTGCAGGAAGTATTTTTGCTGCTACTACTACTGCTGCCGGTTTTGTTCAGCATTTTCTTTGTTACCAGCCATGGCAACTGTTGCACTTTAATTATTATGTATGACACGAGACACAAAACAAAAAGGCCCTTTTTGTTATTTATCCACTAAATGACGAAAAGGTGCAAACAAATTGTCGTCTCAGAGCTTGAGCCACATTTTGCTGGCATTTTTGTGAGTTTCGTTGAGTTTTTCTCCATTAAAGCAATGTGGGATGCCCTTTGGAATCCGTTGAAATCGCGATTGTATAATTAAATTTGATGTGCATATATTTTCCACATTATTAGTCACACAAAACAACTGACAACAGTCAACGAAACTTTGCCATCATGTTCGTTCATTTGAGTAAAGTGCTTCTCTGCATTGTGTACTCCATTGTTCCAACTAACTACACGCTATGACTGGCTTAATGAGCGTCGAAAATTGCAATGATTGTTAAAATCAAAAACAAGTCATAAATTTGACATGGTTTAGTAAAACTTTGCGATGCTTCTTTTCCCGCCAACTGAAACTTTGGCATGCGCTCATATGAAATTTTCTCCAATTTCCATGAATTTTAAGCGAAAAAAAAAAAATTTCAATGGAACTCATTTATTTTCTATTTATTTCGTTTACTTTTATGATTATTTTTCTTTTCTTGTAAAACAAATTGATTTCTTCGAAACAATTGCTGACGCTTATCTTCTACGGTCATGTTTTGTTTACGAGCTTCATTGGTTGGGAGGCGCATTCGTTGTGGTTAAACGTCTGGTCTGCGGCTGTTCGGTGTTTTTTTCTACATTTAATTATCAATTTCGTGTTATCGCTTGTTGGGCTGCTGCTTTTTTTCTTTCTTTTTTTAATAATTCTTCTTCGTTCACAGTTTTATTGCGAGCTGTCTTGGGTCATGCTTTGTAAAATTTAAACACGCTTTTCATAATTTATTTTCAACATAAATTTTAATGTTCCTGTTTGGTGTTATAAAAGGATGAACTTAACCCTGAACTTAATAGAGATAGTGAATGATTATTTTGGGAGAAAATAAAATAGAAGAAGGAACGAAATAAAATAGTAAAAATACTTCAATTTTATTGAGCTTTACAAGAAAAAAAAGTGTGGATTTTTTCAAATATTAATTGAGAAAGTTTGTAAATCTTCATTAAAAAATTCCATCCAGTTAGAGTTAAATTATTCAAAGTTATTTTCCCTCAACTTCAAAAGTTTTCACTATAAATCGAAATTGCAACTATGTAAGTACTTTAAAAATTATATTAGCCTCTTCTGGCCCACTTGAAAAGTCCATAAAACCAAAACTTAACGAAACTCTTCATAACCTATTGCATATGCCACACGGCTCCTATTAAGTAGAAGCGGGAAAATGAAATTGTTTCCTCTTTCCACTTAACCACATTAACCAAGTTGTTCATGGAACCTCAAGTACTTTCCATACTTTAGACCAATAATTTCAAGGAGGATGGCAGATGAGCATTTGTTTAGCATACAACATAATTGCAAAAGATTTCAAATAAAAGATGATAAACGAAGGCAAGCCATAGTCACTCCACTCACAATTTGAACTACATTCGCTTTGTACAAAAATTAAATGAAAAAAGTATCTCTCAACATATTTAAAATAAACTCCAAAGTATTGTTATTATTGTGATGATAAAACTGCAGATGCAGCCGCTTTATTAAGAGGCCACATAATATAAGCGGCATAAGTAATTTAAAGGGCCACAATAGCATGTTGTGCTGCTTTCCTTGGGCGGTTGCAAGATGGGTTAATGTTGCATATTAAGAACAACGGTAATGCTTGTTAATATTACAAAAAGCCGTAGAGAGTAGTGCACTACTGCATGCGGATGTGGTCTGGTGGACAGCAACAAAAAAACGCAGAAAAAAACAGAAAAAACAATCACTTCAAATGCAAAATAAAACCATAAGTAATGTGAAGGGAAATAGAAAGGAAGGCTATGAAAGAGTGGATGTTGTAATTATCTCAAGTAGAATGTACATAAGTATAAACTAGCACAAAATTAAAAAACTTTCGTTAAGTTTTTTAAAAGTTTCGTTAAGTTTTTAAGTAATACTAAAACGCAAAATATGATCAGTTTATAGAAAAATTAGTGAACATATTCAGAGACATACATTTTAAGGCGCTAGTTAAATTTAAAAAAGTTTCGTTTAGTTTAAAAAACTGGTTCAACATCGAAATATGAGTACTTCGTGGAAAAATATTGACTTACATTTCCGTAATCATGGTTTTTAGACTTTCGTTAAGTTTTCAAGAGTTTCGTTAAACTTAAAAAATATGTTAAAATACAAAATACGACCAGTTTATAGAAAGATAAGCTAGCATTTAAATGATCATAACTAAAAAGACTTTCGTTAAGTTTTAAAAAGTTTCGTTAAGTTGCATATATGCTATTTAAAAATAGTTAATAGAGTTTTAAAATTTCAAAATATTGTTCCTTGCAATTTTAATCAATTTTATAAAGTGTTTACTGACATCACTTATCAATTACCATTTCCAAAGCTACTTTCATCAACTTTCCAAAATTTATTTTAAACTATTTCTTTTGCTTATCTTAGCGCAACTGCTTTTAAGACTCTTTTCAAGTGCAGTAGCAGCGTTTAATTCCTTGTTTAATTTCGCTTAATTAATTTTTTTTCTCCACATTTAACTTGATCAAGCGTATAAATAAATTCAAGCGCTTTCTTCGCTTCGCTTCGACTTGCCTTCTCCTTGCGAGTGTGTGGCAGTAAGCTGCCGCCTTCGCCTTTGATGCCGCCTGACTTGGCAATGAAGCAGTGGAGTAGAGTAGTAGCAGCAACAGCATCTCAGCATCTCAGCTCCAGTGAATGTAAATGCGCTGCCGAGCAATTTAATTCCGTATTTTTCTTCTTTTTTTTTAACTTTTGCAAAAGCAATAAAATTATGCATGAAATAAATGCAACTAATTTTCGTTAAGTTGGTTAAGCAAATGCAGTAGTCAGTATTTACTCGCTGCACAATTTACATCAAGATGTGCGGCTGTGTCTGTCTGCCTTCACACTTTCCGTTTGTTTGGTGAATTTAATTAAAACTTCATTTGATTTATTTGATTTATTATTTTGGAATAGCTAACAAGATTTGGATGTTTAATAGAAATGTAAACTTAACATAAAAAAGTTAACAAAAAAAAAGTTTTTACATAAAATTCGAAAACACTCAAATAACACTCAACCACAAAACCTCTGTCAAAAGTCATTAATTGCGGTAATTGGCTTGTAGGTTAACATGCAACTTGTCTTAACAATTAAGGTGGCAGCATATGTTTTTTATTTTTCCTTTTTCATTTTATGTCTCTTACAACATTTACAAGAGTGGCAGCGCAATTTAGCTTTTATGCAAAGCCTCAGAAAAAAAGTTGATATGTTCAAAATGTTCGGAAAAAAGTGAGCCAAAAACAAAACATCAGGCCAATTGCCAGGCGTACGCATGTAGTTCCAATTAACCTTTTACATTGTGAAACATAAGAAGTTTCTCTTTTCGGAGAGCTGACAGCAGTAATCTTTGCTTTTGTACTCGTTTGGTTTTTTGCGAAATTTTCAAGCATTTAATTTGCTTTTTTGTTTAGTTTTTTGTTTAGTTTTTTAGTACCTGTAAAAGTTTAAAACGAAATTGTGCAAGTACACTTAACATGCTTCTAACATCAGTTCACACAAGTGAAAAGCCAGCCAATTTTTTATAGTTTTTTTCTTTAGTACATTATTTTCAATGAACTCACTCAAACTGCAACTTGGTACAATGTAAAACTAAATACAGCTCACGTAATAAATCAATTTATCAATAGGAACTCGTAAAAAGAAACGTCCATGCCGGCGTGTGCATACGAAACAGTTTCTTGTTGATGTTTTTTTTTTGATTCAAGTACAAAGTATCAGAATTGTACTTAATTTGTATGTAGGAGAGTGCAGAGTGTAAATATACAAAATATACACAGAAAGTAGAAAACTTTTTAAAAAATAAAACGTGGCTCTTATCGATGTGTGTTTCACAGATTTTGTTTTTAATCCACAAAATAATATTCTGAAGTTGTGAAAAATAGAGCAAAGGAAGGGTTAAAAAACCTGATAGGTATTAATATAAATATTTTTATAAAATGGGCGTTTACGGAAACCGAAAACGTGTCCTCAAAGCTCAATTAAAAATGTAAAAAATTCCCAAACGCAAGCTAAAGTTCTACTAAATTGATTAAAGGCATATTTACATTACTCGTTTCTCACACAACAAATCTCTCTCTCCGCTTCGTTAGTAAAAATTCAGAAATTCCTAAAACCCGTTGCCGTATCGTAAAAATGTCAACAGAAAAATTTCAGCGAAATTCAAACGAAATTTGCATTGAAATCTATAAATTGCCTTTACTCAACTGATTGGGTGCCTTTTGTGCCTTTTGTTTTCTTGCCAACAAGTTTCGTGTATGCCTAATGAACTCACGCTGATACTTGGCTCATTCAATAAAATATTTATAAAGACTAAGAGTAAAAAATAAAAAATTTCCGCATTTAAACAAAAGTCATTTCAAAAGTCAAAACCTTAGAGGAAAAAAATAGTTCATAAATTTGCATACATAAATATGTAAGTTAATTTGATGACAGACAGTTTAATGAAGAAGCTAAAGTTAAAATCCCCAAATGGTGTTTGATTTTGAACCATTGTGAATAAAGAAATTTTAAACTTTTGAGATTAATGGCATATAATCTAATAACATATAATTAAAAAGGTTTTCTATTAACAATTGCCAATTGTAGCCAATAATAATGCTTAGCTCTTCAGGCTTTAATTAAAATTAAAATAATTAATTGAAAACACTTCAGATTTCAGTTACTTCTAAGCGGCCTTTTCATATTATATTACTAATGTTAATTTTGCGAATTGGCCACAGTCAAGACTAGTTTTTTTTCGTATTCTTTAAGCCATGTCTAATCTCCAATGTGTCTATCAATTATTTTGTGATTTTTTATTATGATTATTTGTATTTTTTTCCTCTAACCACTCCACTCGCATGTTAAGTTTTATATCTTTTTGCGCACTGCCGCCGGATAAGTGATGTCATGGCAAATTAACACAAACGTCAGTTTGAATTTAACAGCGTATTGGCTAAGACAGGCTCAAGAGTTAATAATTAAACACACCTCGATTTTGATTTACGCCAGCTAAGTGCGTAAAAGAATCGTGAAAGTGAACATATTAGATTTTGAATTATCTTAATGGCATTAGTGAATTGAATAAATTTAAATTAATGTAACTTGGCCAAGTTGTCAACAACTACTTGACCCAGTCACCAACAAAAAAAAAGTACAGCAATTAATTAACACTCTGTAAGCGTTTTGTTCATTAAATTGGTTCTGCAAGCCCCTTCGGTGTTTCTTTCTAATTCCAAAAACATTCATGTTTATACTCATATTTTGCGCAGTTTGTTGTTTTTTTAAGTTTTTTTCCAACTGGTTTTGACATTGAATTTGATTTCTAAATTGACAACGAGTTTGTTGACACGTTTTTGTGTTTTTGTGAATATTTTAATATATTTTGGTATTTATGAAAACCTTCCAACGTGGATTAGAATTTGGAATCACTGTTCGATTTTTTATCGTAATAAATGCATAACAGGGGAGATTTATTTGTATAGATGAATTCAACTGACTTCATTGTTTACTAAGCAACTGCATATCAATCAATCAATTCCACATGTACCTCTACGCATTTTCACATAAATGGTTAACAGAAAATACAAATGAAAAAAAACACGTTAATCCGAAATCTTCCTGTTGAAATCTGTCAAAACATTGTCACAAGATTGTAACACAAAACTTCATCGAAGCAGTTTTTTCTCTACTACGCACATTACTATTTGTATTTCCTGCTTGAGAGACTCCCCACTCGACTCGACTACTTTTTCCACTATTTCCACTTCAACCACTTACATACTTTAATCAAATGAAATTTTTGTGCAGGCGGTTTTGCTAAACAAAAATTAACCCAAAACTAAGAGGGGCAAAAAAACGTAACTAAATAAAAACCGCACGAAAAGACAATTTCCAAACGTCTTTTGCTTATCTCTGACAGACAGACTCAACCAGAGGCAGTCAACCTACTCCAGTCATTTCTAGACATGAGCATTTGAGTAGTAAAATTTCATCTCAACCAAAGAAACTAAACCAAAAAACTAAACAAAACAAAACAATAATAAAATAAAATAAAATAAAAGTAGTAAATTGCACTTATGTAAAATTAGCCTAAGCCTATTTTATAGGCGCTCTAGACTGTTTTTGTGTGTAGTTTTTTTTGTTGTGTATTTTTCTATTCCTACAGTGAATCTTTATCAAGTGAAAAATCTAAAGGAAATTGCCATAATTTATAAAAATGGCGCACAGCTGTCAAAATGACACGTGGTGGCAATGTGTTGTGTGTGCGAGTTTTGAAATAAAAAAAATTGTAAGAAACTCAAATAGAAACAAACTAGTGACGAAAGCAACCAGCGCGTAATGAACCAACAAACAAATACAAAAACACGATTATGATTAATGTAGTAGGGAAATTAAAAAAAATAAAAACACAAACACAATGATGACATTTCACAATCTGATGAGTGTAGGATTGTTTGTTTTGTTTTTTATTTTTGTAATTTAAGTGATTTCTTAAGGCAATTTCAATGACAAATTGGAGAATAAACAACATTTTTTGGATAGAAAAAAGTTATGAAATCTATCTACCATCCCACTGCATTCATTTGTTTTAAATTTCTTTAATTTCATGGGTAAATTTTTCTTCTCTCAAACGTGCATTCGGCGTACAATTTTTCCCATGCCACCATTTGCGAAATCTTTTGTTTGTACACAAATCCACAATTTCATGCTTTAATGTGGATTTTTCCCTTTCCCAACTCTCCACTCTCAATTCTCATGCAAATTGCAATGCAAGAAAATCATAACTTTAATTTAAGTTCAGTTTGACATCACAGAAGTAAAGGCTTTTTGAAAGTTAAGTACCCGTTTTGCATAACAATTGAATTTATTAGCACATTTTTGTTCTCTTTTGGGGCTAAACAAAAGTCATGTTTGCTGTAACACAAAAGCGTGCAATAAAATTCAATTCTACACAAACGAAAAACAACACCTCCTCAAATGAAAATTTATTTAAATACAATTTAGCACATAAACACACATAGCCACACACAAAAGCCAGACTAGGTTAATGTAGCCGAATTTCATTGAATTGCATTTTGCAGGCAATCAAATTCAACTGCCAATTGCCATCAATGATTACAATATTTTTTCCTCATAGGCGGCCAACTGACTACCTGCTGCTTTTCATTGCTTTGAATTTCAAAAGTTTCCAAAGCCATAAGCCAGGCAATTACCCACCTACCACAAAATAATACAAGAGTTGACTCAATTCCATGGGCTCAATAATAAAAATTGAAAACCATTTTCCTATACACGCTTTGTGTCAATAGCAAAGCATAAAGTCAAATTTTCGTGATCATTTATCATTTATGGCTTAGCATAAAGCGCCCCCTATTGCTCTATTCTGTTAATGGTGTGGCAAAACTTGTTTGGTTGAACTCACAATTTACCACTTTCGAGCAACAAAGGCAAACACAATCAATCTTGGATTTTTATATGCAAATGCTTTAGTTTACTTGTTGAACAGTGAAGGTATCGCTTAAGCGATTAATGACTTTTATAGTCTATTTAAATCGAAATTATGGGTGATAAATTAAAAATAATCAGGTTCGATGGATTCTTGAAGTATTCTTGTGTGTAAGCAAAAAATAATTGAACAAATTTATCGTTTATGCGATAAATTGTGCGATAGCAATGATATGTTAATAAAAAAAAACATAACTTCTTTTAATCATGATTCCCTTTTGAAATTACTTCAGCAAAAAGTGTATAAAAAAATATCGCTTAAACGATTAAGCTACGAAAACCTATCAAAATCAGACCTCAAGTGACACCACAAGTTTCCCTTGACGAATCTAAGTACTTCTAAAATCTGTTTTTTACATCACCACATGACCGGCCATCAATGTGAAGGCTGACCATTACAGCGTGCGGGGCCCCATGCTAATTGCAACAAATAATAACTTCATCAACGCATAATTGAAGCCAATTTCCGCATTTTGTTGCGTCCGCTGTTAAGCAAACAATTAACAATTGTTTTCTGTTGCTATAACTTTCGAACAAAGCTGGCCATTAAGAAAAGCGGACTTCATTTGGCTACGTGTGGTTTGGTTCAATTGGCCTTTGTTGTAACTAAGCCAACTTAGGCAAATTGCCAACCAGGCACAGCCCACACTGAAGCAATAAATTGGCTAATGCGAGCTAAACACAGCTTCAAATCGATTTAGTTTTTTCTTTTTTGCTTTGTTTTTAGAAGCTTGATTAAGTGTTTAAGATAAGTGAACTAAAAAGTGTTAAACTTAATAGACCCACAAAAATATACTGAGCGACAAGCCTCCATTTGTTTCTATTTTTTTGTTTGCCGCAATTTAAAGCCCACAAAGGTATTAGCTGGCAAATTGAAAATTAACTTACACCTGCAAGTTAAAAGGCGTGCTCAGAGTTTTCATTGTGCCCCTCAGTCTTTGTCGCTACAAAGAATTTGTACAAAATTAAATGAAAATTTGTTTCAGCTGGCTGCGGCTTTTGTTGTTCGACGTTTTCCTTTGACGCTGCATTTGCTGGGGTTTTGAAACCTTTCTTGGCTTGACGTTGACAAGTTGATTTGCGAATGGCATAATTATAGTGTGTTTTTTTTTTGTTATGGAAATCTTTTGGGAATCATGTAAATTTTCAATAAACTAATAAATTTATTCAATCGCTTAAGCGTTATTCTCTCTCAAAAATTACAATGGAAATCGTTTTAAAATGAATTTAATTTTTTATTTATAAAAAAGCTTTATAAAAAGTTTCATATTTCCTTCATACGCGCTTAAACGATTTATCATTGTTCAACCTCACTTTCAAACACACATAAAACGAATGGGAAAACCATTCATATTAAACTCAATTAAAAATTCTAAATGAGAAAGGAAATACAAAGAGAAAGAAACCACTTTGCTGCTCGTACGACGCCATGACATATTACAACTAATCAAAACAATTACTTTCAATTCACGCTCATAACTCGAAGACAGTTTCTAGCTATTGTCTTTGTCTTCAGACAATTGCTGAGCAAAAACCAACAACAATAACAGAAATGACATTAGAAAATTTGTAATTTATTACATTTCCTAGTAATCCGAAAAACATGAAATGTCAACAGTGGAAAAATTGCCAGCACATCAGCAGCGGCAATTGCAATAAAACTGAGCTAAGAATGTGTAAGCAACAGACGTATGCAGCATGCAGTTGAGTGAGTGTAGCAAAATGTTTATTTTCTGCTGCTGCTGCTGTTGTTGTTACGAAGTGACAAACTTAAATGACACATGCAATATGCTGCCGACATGTCGACATATTTGTATGTTGTATGTTGTATGAGGCAAAATTTAACATAAGGTCAGCAAAAGACAGTAGACTCGGCTAAAGGGATTGACAAGAGCAGGAGAACGGAGCAAGGCAGCCACTTCGCGGGTCTTCTTCAGCAATTTCTTTTATGTCTGTTACGTCTGCTCTGCCGTTTGACGTTTTTGCTTTATGTCAGTTTTTGCAACAGCAAATGCAACACAGCAACAACATATGTCAACTGGCTGAAAAAGCATACAGTTTTTTTTTCATGTTGGCACGCATTTTGCATATGCAATATTTTCTGTTGCTGCTGTCGCTCCTGCTGCTGGTGCCTTAATGTGTGTTTTGTCATATTATTTATTTACTTTTTTAATGTTTTTGGCGCACGACTCTTGCAACATGAGTCATCAACATCAAACATCGAGAGGAGGAAATGCCTAAAGGGCTACAGTAGCGCGCAGTAAATAAATTTGAGTGCCACTTTTTCAGCTTTTGTGTTTTGGCATTTCGAGTTGATATATTGGGGAATGGGTGATAAAATTTAATGTGCGTTTTTAAAGCAATTTTACCGTTATTCTAAAATTAAAATTTGAAACTCAAGTGAAACTTTTTCACTTAAAATGAAGAGAGGACAAAGTTCAAATAAGACATTTGAATGGACATTTTGATTAATTAATTTATTTAATTATACTTAATTGGTACACAATACAAAATTAATCTCACAAAGTGTTTCATAAAAAATAATGTATCAAAGCCATCAAATGCAATGAACAATCCCCGCAATTAAGCCTCACCACAAACGACCGCAATTTGTAATGATTGATGAATAACTGCTATTTACATACACACAAAAACAATAACAAAAACAATACAACAGCAAGAACCCAACCAAGCCCAAGAGCGCATAATAATGATCTGTAACTGGACCACCAGCAAATGAATCCCTCCACCAACTTCAATCTATGATAAAAATCACAATTTTTTTCCCTTACGAAATAAGCAGCAATTAATCATCATTTAAAAACGCATAAAACTGAAGCTTCAAAAGAAAATTGAAAAACTTAAATTGACAAAAAAATCAAAAGAAAAATGTGAACTCAACCGCGACGACGACAATGATTTTGTCCCCAACAACGACAATGATGAAGAAGTGAAAAGTCTACTCAATTCAAATACGAAAAAGTGCATAATTACAATCGCCGCTGCCGACACAATGTCGGCTTCGATGACGACGCGCCCACCGCCGCCAACAACGCCAATTTACGATGGCTATGCCACAATTCGTTCGCGCGGACTCTGTCGATCGCGTTCCATTCGAGCGGCCGAGTTGGAAGCTGCTGCTGCTGGCACAACCACGAGCGCTGCTGATGATGGCAACATACAAATGAGACCACCAGCCGAGCGCCAGCGTACCCTCTCACTCAAGAGTAATTTTAGTCAGAGTTCTTGCTGTTCGGGTGCGGTCACTTGCCAGCATCACCATCATCATCACGGTAGTACCACGGACGAGATCTATGCCAGTCGTCACAGTGCCAAGCCCGTGAAGACCCCCACAATATCGCACGATTTGGAGCCTCTCTATGCCAGCACTAATACTCCGTGTACCACCTTTCGTCCCCTGTCGGATGCTTCGTCCTCTTCGGGTACGGGCAGTAATGCGGGTTGTCGGGACAGTGTGGTGGGTTCTACGGGCTCGGGCAGCATTGGCGTGGACTATCAAAATCTCAAAAAGAATTCGCGATTCTCATTGGACTCCATCCAGAGTAGTGCCACGCCCAAAACTCCCGACTATGCCACCGCAGAAGAAGAAAATATTTTTCTCTATACTGCGCCCGAAAGTCCCAAGCGGCGACTTGATAGTGGCATACGCAATTCCTATGACGATTCGACGGATCGCGGTTATTCGCCTGTGGCCAAGAATTCCTTCGAAATGCAAGAGTATCCCCAACGTACACCCTCCGAGCATTCGCAGTCATCGTCTTCGCCATCGAAAACCCGTCGCACACCCATACGGTCTAATTCCAATGCCAGCTCGCACTACAAACGGGCCCAGTCGCTGGTGGAAAGTCGCCGGCCTTTGACGCTGATGACCAGCTCTTACCACCGCAGCGATAGTGAAAGTCCCACATATGTAACGCGTTCACCCACAGGCCCACCACTGGCTCCAGTGCGCCGTGAGAGTCTCTATGCCAAACCAAAGATTTATGCGTCGCCCACACATCAGCACGCCAAGAGTCCGTGCCGCAGCAGCCCGCTCACACCCACCGAGTCTCTGCCGCGCATCAGCTACTATCAGCTACCCTTTCCGCCCACCTCACACTCGACGCCACAACGCAGTTCGAGCGCCGAAATCCTCGAGCGTTCGTATACGAGTCAAAGTTTGGCCACCATTGACCAAGATGAGATTCTCATAGTGCCGGTGGCCATGCCTGTTCTGCAGAATCCCGTGGACCGTCGCTATCACACTCTAGGCCACATGAGGGTACAAAGTCTGGGCACTAGCCTATATCGTTCGCACGATTCACCCATGGGCTCTATGTTGAATATGATTTCGGGCACCTACTATGGAGGCAATCACCACTATCAGCCGAATCTCCAACAGAATAAGTCGGCAGGGAATATTTATGCCTCTGCAGAGGCAGCCGTAGCGGACTTGAATCGCCTGGCGCCGGAGTATGTGGATCCGTTGGACTTTAAAATAGGCTGTCAGACTACTTTACGCAGCAAACCCATCATACCGTGGTATGAGTTGGCCATACGCAGGGACTTCAAACGTCAGTCATGTCCGCCCATCAGTGGCAGTGGCCTGACCAATGGCAGCACGACACTGAGTTCCTCTGGAAGCCATAATGGAAATCAGGTTATTATTATTTAATTGATTTTCTTATTATTTACGCTAAGACATTTTTTGTAATAAGTTAAAGGACTGAAGAGGCTCTTGAGGACTTAGCCGCTGGGTTAGACTTTGGTCAGTAGCTAGACTCTTTAGTTTTAAAGCCATTTCCCATTATTGTTTCTTTTAAACTCCCATTTCGTCCATCCAACTTCACTTCTTCAACAGTTAAGTAGCAAAAATTCCAATACTAACAACTTCCCAAATTGGCCATTACCCAATTGAAAGTATCATAGCGAAGTTGTATGTTATAACTTCACGTTCCATTAGAATTGTAAATCAACTGCAGCTACAGCGAAAATCAGCATTACAAATTTTGTTTACGTTACGTTTATTTTTGTGAAATCATCGAAACTAATAAATAACTCGAAACACATACCAACGCAAAGGCAGGCACTTACAACATTTCAGCATTGATTCAGTGTTCATGCAGCTGTCAAATGCCGTTACCTCCAGCATGACTATCAAGTGATTGATTTAATAAAACTTACATGCATCAAGTGTAGTGAAGCATATTAAGTAAGACACAAAAAAAGTCTTGCCCGAGAGTCCGATAGAAATAAGCGAGCGAATAATTAAGATGGCGGATGTTGTGAAATGCTCCACAAAAACAAAGAAGTAAAGCGGTCCGAAAAAAGGTTAATCAAAAAAGATAAGGTAAAAGGAAATCACTCACACTGTGATTAATTGCAATCTAATGGGATTTGGCAGATAGGGGTATTAAGTGCCTCCCGAAAGTAAAACAAAAATCGAAAGTCCAAGTTTTCCATGGCCCCGAAATAATCGCCTATAATTTTATTAATCTTAAGTAATTATTTATTCGAAGAAACAAAAAATTTACTAATCGCCGCCCGCTTGAGAACTGCATTCAGACACCTTCTCTCAACCCACAACAACACCGCCGACAATAATTTTTTGTTTAGTTTACCTTCAACGCTTAAGATCAATCCACTGTCAAGCAAGCTGTCAATTTAACAGACAAGCGCTGTTGTGAATTTTCGTTGCCTTACTCAAAACTTTTAAACACGTCTTTAGGCCAAAACAAAAACGCTACTTGCACTTACTATAAGAAGTGTGACCCAATTGAAAACGTTTTATTTGAAAATATAAAAATACAAAAATGCAAAAGAAATCTTTAACGCTCAGTGTTTTTTGCGCTTATTAAACCACGCTTAGGCTGCTGCTCAACTACGCGCTAAACACAGCCAATCAATGTCAACTTTCAAAGCAAATAAAGTCGCAATAAATGTTTGGTTTTGTTCAACAGTGTCAACAGTGGCCGATGCATTTGTGCATTTTTGGGCTTCGATTTCGTTTATTTTTATTTTTATTTTTTCTATTTTATTTTTTCACCACTTAAGCTAAGCCTAAGTTGAGCCTTTTAAGGCGATTTAATGTTTATTTATGCGATGAGAATGAAAAGTAAATACTCGTAAGTGAAAATTGTCAAAACAAACTTGGCAACATGCTGTGGCGTGTGAACACTTCTTGTTTTTTTCTTCTCTTATTTTTTTTTATATTTTTGTTTGTTGGTTTTTCTTCTCCTTCGGTTAAGCTTGGCGAGAAAATCTGTCAAGCAGATTTTCACCACAAATGTTTGACAGTTGGATTGAGATTTTTTCGTATTTTCCCTAAGGATTTGAACTTGACCACACCAAATACCTTTCTTGATTTTAAAACTCACACTAGAGGATTCAATAATGCAATTTTTATAAAAATAAGAAAAGGTGAATTTTTTAAGAGTCATGGTTACGGGTTGCATGTACTTAATTCCCCGTATGGAATGAGACTTATGATTAACCAATTAGGTGAAGGTGTGGCTCTAATAACGTGTTAAGTGACAATTGTTTCTAGAACCAAATTGTAGTAACGTCCTCACTTACTGCAATCTAGTTCTGGATTGAACTGCCATTTAACACGTTTTAGAACCAAGCCTTTAATTGTGCGTCCATGAAATTTAAGGCAATAACGTCTGAAGCCCCAACTTTTTGACGCCAGTCAAATAAATATTTTTTCATAAATAGTTATTTTTCAGTCTCTACAGTTTGCAGTTTCTTCGGAATTAGCACCTCTTTAGCGCCGCAATTAGCATAAGAAATATAAATTATGGATCAAACAGAAGAGACCTTCAGTCAGGGTTAAGAAACCAAAGCTTCAGACTGACACTTTCGCTTGACTTAGTGGAATAAATAAAATCATTTTGAGAAAATTCCAACGACAAAATAGCAACAAAAGAAATCACCCGCTGTGGAAACATAGATTTCGCTGCGATGATAACGCATAAATATTGCTAACAGTTGGAAATCTTATTGAAAATTTTATTTATTTCTATACGATTTGACAGTTGAAGAAAAATGATTCCAATGGCGCACCCATTTTTCGTGTTAATGCCAAGTTATAGAAATAATTTGCAATGCATATAAGCACATAACAAGTTTTTATAGAACAAACTAGACAAAGTCACCTAGTGGAATGTCAAATGACACTTTAATAAATTATTTCAATAAAAAATGCAATTCCGCATTTGAAAAATTTAAAAACAATTAAGTTTAATTCAATCAATTTCAATTAACAAAAAATTTCAATTAAAGAAATTCTCAAAAATTCTGCTGCTCTTTAGTAGACCGGTTTTCATACAAAAGCCATCTTAATACTATTCAAAAGTCGATGTTGTAATAGATTTGTGAACTTTTGCTACCGTAAAAAAAACGAAGGAGAACTCAATCAAGGCGTAAAATTGATTGATTACATTTTGATTGATTTGCTTGACATTTGACAACTGAAGCACATAAAATCACGAGCTTGAAAATAAACTTGGCAGCGGCTTTTTTTTCCTATTCTCTTTTCGTTGTTGTTTATCTCAAATGAGAGAACAAACTGGCAATCAATAAAGGTCAATTAACGCTTCTAAAAAAGAAGAAAACACTCTACACCAAATTAGTTATTCAATAGGAATAACATTGAAATCAACTCAAATGACAAAGTTTCTCTAGTACTTGCATGGCTGTGGCAAATCAAGAATCTTTCCTTTAATAAGACTTTCTGTACTACAAGTAGATGCCAATAGATCCCGCGACTCTCCTCTTTTTTGACATCAAACCTGTATCTTTGGTATTTTATTTATTTTATTTTATTTATTTTATCTCATCTCATTATCGTTTTCTTCTCTAAGTAGCCTCTTTGACTTCTTTGGCCAAATGTGGTGATTTGTAACGTTATTCGCAAAGAGTGTACAAAGCATTAGAAATGAAATTCAAGCATCAAGAGGGAACGAATTCCAGTAGTCTGTGCGGCCAGTGAAATGAAGAAGGTGCAAAAGAGGTAGCTAGTAGCAGTCAGTAGTACAGTAGTACTTACCTGTCAGCGTGACTAGTTTCAATGATGAAGAAGATAGTCACTTATTATATCGCATTTAATGTTCTAATGGAAAGGTTTATTTTTCACTTATGTGGAACTGGTTTTCCCCATAAGGCAAAAGATTTAATTTGGCTTGGAAATTTCAGCAATTTCTTCAAGTTAAACAAGTTTTATGAATTCAGTTTATAACCTCAATTAAAAGCATCTCAATTCAGTAACAAAAACTGATTTTTATTTGTTTTTTTCTTTCAAATAATTAATAAACCCCATTAAATACTCCACTGACAAAATGACAACAAATTACGCTTACCGAACTGCAGTGGCCCCAAACAACAAGTGGTCCATCCAACATGGCTGCTTTACTTAACTTTTTACTAGAGTCGCTTAAGTGACTCGTTAGTTTATCTTGAGCGTATATATTTGTTGTTTTTATTTTTATTTTTATACATACATACATGCACTTCAAAGCATGAGCTCTCTCAGCAGCTGTCACTCATTCCATCGGTAGTTGAATGGAAAACAAAAGAAACAAATAAAAAAAGCATGCACAACGGCAATACTTAATAATTGCATCTAGCAAAAACTTTTGAATTCAGCCGCCATTTGGCTTGATCTACGCTGTGACATATCCACATGACACCTGAGGAGAATCGAAAAATTGCACAAAAATCTACTTCACCAAACAGCTGCCATTTTTGCAGATTTGTGCAAATTCTACGCATTCTTTTTCGAATTCCCTGGATTTTATTTTCAAATTTTTGGTTGCAATTTGTAATGTATTTATAAATTAAGCACATGGCATGTTTCATTTTAATTGTTGCTCTTTAATGAAAGTATGTATCTACATAACCTCATTAATTTATTAAAAAAAGATTTAAAAATAAAACGTAATTATCCGCTGCTGTTTGTGATTCTCAATTTGCCGCGCATTCCTACCCGCTTATTTTTACTGTGTTTTAAAAAGCTTTTTGATTCCATTTTATAGTAATTTATGTGCATTATTTTTTTCCTTTATTTGCCATTAAAAATCGACTGTAATTATTATGAGTTCAGTGTAATAGTTTTGGTATTTAATGAGCTCATTTGTTGTTAATATTTATAAGTTCGGAGCGTGAAACGTTTTTATACTTTTAATGAAAGCATTAAGTCAGTTTGAAGGATCTTTAGAAGCAGATTTTGATAGTTTGTTTTATTTTCAAGATATTTTCTAATAGCAAGAGTTTCTTACTTAGCTAAGCTTCCATTCCTAGACAACCATTGATATCAGAGGTTTTAATTGCATCATTCTACATTCGTTACACTGTGCTACTTGAAAAATAGAACAGACTGCTCTCCGGTAAAAAATACTAAAAATTTAAAAAAATCAAAACACAGTTGCTTTTTTCCAACACTTATTAATTTAAAAAAAATATATATTTTTTCAAAATTTTTTTTATGTATTTAAGAAATTTTTTAGACGAAAAACCTATAAACCTTAATTTGTATTATTAATTAACTATAAGATACAGCCTGTTCCAAAGAAACACTTTTCGTGCACAGTGTCATTAATGTGTGTATAAAAAAAGTTTAAATAATTGCTTTAATTATAATAAAATTATTCATAACTGACAACGAAAGAAACGTCGTCTGTTTAGAAATATTTATTGCATCATTTTTTAAAATGTAATTCCTACACTGTTTTGTATACATTGTCTGTGTCGTTTTTTTTTGTTCTCACTTCACATTTAATGCCCTACCCTCTCATGCTCATCACTGGACTTTTCAACAGTTGTCTCTTCTTCGGCTCCTTAAGAACTTCATTATCAATCAAACCCAGTTATTAACAAGGGCAGGGCGACTCACTGAAAAACCCGCAGACCATTCACACATTTCAAAGACCGGAAGCTACACTGGACTTCAATTAAAATACAACAAAACTGATTTAAAATAAGAAATAAACTAGAGAGTGGACTATCTTCGGCTATACCGAAGTTGAAATACCCCCACACAGTAGGAAGAAGTACCTCGATCATAAAAAAATGTGGTCTCAAGACACTATTTTGAGCCAATTATAGGTGGTTTTGGAGCCCTGACCATGTCCAAAATCCATTTCTAAAAATTTCCAATTAAATCCAACAAAAAAAAAAAAATGGTCTCAAGACCCCATTTAGACCTTATATATGTGGCTTCGGAACCTCGGACCATGTCAAAAATACGTTTCTAAACATTTCCAATCGAATACAACAATAAAAAAGACTTGCAAAATTTTTACCTTTTTTTTCGGTGTATGGGAGCCACGCCCAGTTTTTGTCCGATTTGGCTGATTCTCGAACTTGATCTCAGTATTCACGAGAAAAACATGTAAAAAAAGTTTCAAGTCGATATCTCCAAAACTGCGACCGCTATCGTGCGGACGGACAGACGGACAGACGGACAGACGGACAGACGGACAGACGGACAGACGGACAGACGGACGGACAGACAGACGGACATCGCTAAATCGACTCAGGAGGTGATACTGATCAAGAATATATATACTTTTCCATACCGGACACGCCTCCTTATGGGCGTTACAAACGTTGTGACAAAGTTAGTATACCCTGCCACAGTGAGTGTGGGGGTATAAAAATAAATAAATACAAAAAAAAACCCCCTTCACTTCAAATCGAAACAGCATGACCAGTTTTGGTATTCTTCTTTTTATACCCCCACACTCACTGTGGCAGGGTATACTCACTTTGTCACAACGTTTGTAACGCCCATAAGGAGACGTGTCCGGTATGGAAAAGTATATATATTCTTGATCAGTATCACCTCCTGAGTCGATTTCGCGATGTCCGTCTGTCTGTCCGTCTGTCCGTCTGTCCGTCTGTCCGTCTGTCCGTCTGTCCGTCTGTCCGTCTGTCCGTCTGTCCGTCTGTCCGTCTGTCCGTCTGTCCGTCTGTCCGTCCGCACGATAGCGGTCGCAGTTTTGGAGATATCGACTTGAAACTTTGGGTACATGTTTTTCTCGTGAATACTGAGATCAAGTTCGAGAATCAGCCAAATCGGACAAAAACTGGGCGTGGCTCCCATACACCGAAAAAAAAGGTAAAAATTTTTTATTGTTGTATTCGATTGGAAATGTTTAGAAACGTATTTTTGACATGGTCCGAGGTTCCGAAGCCACATATATAAGGGTCTAAATGGGGTCTTGAGACCAATTTTTTTTTTTTTTGTGGATTTAATTGGAAATTTTTAGAAATGGATTTTGGACATGGTCCGGGCTCCAAAACCACCTATAATTGGCTCAAAATAGGGTCTTGAGACCACATTTTTATATGTTCGAGGTACTTCTTCCTACTGTGTGGGGGTATTTCAACTTCGGTATAGCCGAAGATAGTCCACTCTCTAGTTTTTTGTTTTTTTGGTTTTCTGTAACCAAAGAAACCAGTTTTGGTGTCTCAACCCATGGGCATCTTCGCCTTATTTGAGGAATCAAAACCATTTTTTTGTTGTTAACCGAATCTCTACTCCATTCGTTTGTTGTTACTCCTTTTTATTCTGTAATATTTTTTTCTTTTGAAATTTGTTTATTTTGGTTTTGATTTCCTTTGGGATAATGTCGCTGTATTTTATTCGATTTGCTTGTGTATGTAGGTACGGTTTTTTTTGGAAATTCAGTACCTATGCTAAGTAAGTTAGAGCAAGAAGAGGTTCTTCATGGAACCTTAGTGTATGTATAAATATATACTGTATGTACCTTCAAAGTGCCACATGTATATCGTATAACTTTGTACATTTGCCCTGAAGCATGTTACTTTGACAGATAATTGAGTTTCTGCTGTTTCTGCGCTGCTTTGAAAGCGGACTCAGACGAATTTGTGTGCCGGGCTTTGGCCCTATATGAAGTTTGGCAGCCGGGTATGAAAGAGTGTAAAACAGAAGACAAAACTGGTTTAGATTAAATCAAATCAAAGTTGAGAACGTAATGAAACAGGTGCTTTATGGAAGGGGAAGATTTATTGTTTTGGTTTTGATCGGAAATCACATGTGAGGAAATTTTAAAGTCATAAGAAGATTGAGTAGATTTCTTTAGACTTTAAAGTATTTAAAACAAAAATTCTGCTATATGTTTAATAAACTATAGGGCGATTCATATAAAGTCGTAAAGCCCCAGACATGCAGTCAAAACATATGATTTTTGCCAGTGCTTTTATGAGGGTTTTCAGACTTGATGTGAATCGCCTTTATATTTTTCTATTATAAATCTTTAACACTTCCTTGTCCGCCATTAAAACTGTCACAAGTGTCAAAAATAATTCACTTTAATCCTATGGAACTGCCAAAGTTCAATCACGGCAATTAACTTAAGCTGCCGCAGTCATAGCAATTCCATAATTTCGTACAAATTGGTGGGGAAAATCGCTTAAAGTTGCTTAATTTACTTTAAGCAATTTAAACAATTTTCAAAGACGTCTGTCAAAAAATACATGCGACACTGGGGGCGATTAGGTGTCTGCAAGAAACACGTTTAGTTTTACGATAGTTTGGAAATTCACAGTCAATAAGATTTGACAGATGAAATTGTAGCAACAACCGAACGATACAATTCTGTGAACTTTAGATTCCTTCAAAACTCCTACTTGGAATTCTGAATATTTCTGTTATATTTGAATAATAAAATTTGATAGTTTTTCCTACGAACATTTAGCTCTTGGCTAATTTAATTCAAAGTAAAAGAAAACAAAACGAAAGAAACAAAAAAATCCACAATAAACATTTTTCAATTTTCACGAAAAAGTGCAAATATGATGTGTAGTTGGTTGCAATTGAACACACTGCACCGCACACCACCTTCCTTTGCCAGCGGGTGTATACCGAGTGCGGGCCAATAATGGCTGGAGCGCGCGTGTTTTGGCCATTGTTTTATTTGAGCTTGAGCACATTTTTAAGCAAATGCACGTTTTTTTCATTTGTTTCGTTTATTTCTGGTATTCCTGGTTTTTTCGGCGAATATTTTTCGTATGATATTTTTTTCCTATTAGCTTTGGGTGTTATTTTTGCAAATTATATTTGATTTGCGGTAAAACACATTCGGGCGCATTGTATTTGCGGAATATTCGTGGTTGAAATAACGAAAATGCATTTTAAATGCAACAATAACATTAATTGTATTTTCCGCTATTGTTGTCGGTTATATAAGAACTTTAGGCATTTTAAATGGAATTTTATTTCCACTAAATTGTTAGATAATTTCAACTAAATAGTTTACTAATTTATACATGAATTTTCTTTTACTTTCAGGTGAGTTAACTCGAATATTTTAGTATGAAGTACAGTGAGTAAAATAAAACTGAATTGCCTATACAAAATTTAAACTTTACTTTTCAGTTTACAAATAATCAATATTTGGTCAAATAAGCGACTTCCATACGTGCCAAAACCCATCGTTTGTCTGTCAAACTTAACACTTTTACTTGAAAAGACAAAACAAACCACTTCATGGAATAATTATGGAAATGCGTTCATTCAACTCTGTAAACGTTTCCCAATATGCTAGAAAGCGTTCAATTCGGACACTCAAAAAGTACTTACATAAATTGTACAACGTTCAAGTGTTGCTGGCCGGCCTACCATGAAAAAAGAACCCATTCAAATGAAGTGAATGTCAAAATGTCAAAAATCATTAATTAAATTGTCAAAGCCATTCACAGAGTAAAATTCATTGAAAAATATTATAATTTAATTGAGTAATTCCTCATATACATACATTCGCGAAAAAAATTCTTTCAAATATAATGGCCACAATTAATTCTCTAGCTCATCACCAAATCGCCAAAAGATGACCGCCGCACCAACGCCATACACTTCCTTTGAATAATTTCTAAATTTTCCACACATGCTGCGAAAAATCGCCACCACTTAATTTAAACATAAATAATGAAATAAGCTTTTGTGCTGCGCATGCGTGCGTCATTTCGGCTGAAGATCAAACGATTTATTGATGAACGCGCCTATGAAGCTCTTGTGTACGGTCTCGTGGGGCATCTTCAGGCTTTGCTGTTTTTCAGATTTGCTTTTTTTTGCGCTAGCCAACATGTTTTTCCGGCCAATTTCAACTTTTTTTCTTAAACAGTTTCTGTTGTTCACTCCAGCCGTCAGTCCATTAGTGTCATAAGCAATCAAAGCGGATTAGTTGATAAATTATTTTATCGCATAAGACATTGAGCCACAGAAGGGTTAAACAAAGTGTCAGTTGATGTTGTGTTGTGGTTTTCTGGCATGAAAGCGCTTCTTTGTTTTTTTTATTACTTTTTTCTTATGAAGTCATTAATTTTCAACGCCTTCGCCGTTTTTAGTTCAAACTTAGTGACTTAGAGCTTAGCGAGGAGAACGTGTGGCGGGGAGGCTTAGCTGCAAAGACATCGCAAGCTTCTTAATGAGGTGTAGGGTTACATGTGTCAGTGGAGTGATAGATTTATTGGCCACTCGTCGCATTTGTGTTAGAAAACATTTCGCTGATGGGGAAAGATGTGCTTTGGCAAAAGTTAGAATTTAATAATAGCTTTTAGGGAGCTATTGAGAAAAAAGATTATATCCGGGACATAATTGAGATATTAAGTTAAAAAATAGAATACAAATTCAGGGATTATTAGTTAGAAATGGAAGAAGAAATCTTCCAATTGAGGTCATTGCCATAACAATTAAATAAAATTTGCATACTCAAAACTACTGCGCAAAATACTAAATTCGCCTAAGCCTCTAGCAAAAATTTATTTCAAACTTTCAATGCCGAAACACTTATCCATACTTTTTTTTGTTACTATTTACTTTTTTTTTAACATTTTTCCCTTTGCAATGTTCTAGTAAAGAGTGAAGTCATCAAAGCAAATGTGCCTTACCTTGGAGCGTTTCATGTTTTTTTGATGCCGCTTGGCTCTTCAAAATGTGAAGTGTGCTGCATGCAGTCATTTCAGCATGCAATTACACTCGCAATCAGTGAATGTGCGTGTACAACGCTCTTTTAGCACACAAATTTTTAACTCAACACCATGGAAATAATGATGATGGTGGCAAACTAAAAGCGGCTGTACACTTGACATTTCTATGCAGCATTTTGCATTTTAGCCAAAACATCCATCAAGCAATATTATCATCTTCTTTGTATGAATGTAGGTGGTCCGTGTTTTGAGTGATAACCTAAGGTTATGAACGATTATTCGTAGAATTACCTTTTAATAGCTGAAGCAAAATGTCAATATTTCAAAAAAAAAAAAACAAATTGTGGCAAATTATTGAAATCATGTTTGCCGATACGATTGTTTGTTATGTAAAGGTCATCGTTGTCTGGTGGGTGTGGTGTGGTTAATAACCCTAGGTTTATTTTTTGAAAATAGTTTTGCTTTTTAAAGCTTTTAAGCTGCACTTCAATTGCCATAAGCAAAAGATTAACTTTTGATTATTTTAGACTGGATTGTGTAAAATAGCAAAGTGTTCTTGTCCAGCTCTTGTTTAGGAAAAGTGTTTATTATATTGTGTACTATTATTTCCACTTTATTGTTTATTAAAATCGTGATTCGCATATGAACCCCAATGTTTTATAGCAGGACAAATCATTCCAGACTCCATTGTCTTTATTGAACATTTCCACGCAATTCTCGGAGCCATTGTGATTGTCTGGTTGTTGAATGCCCCACATGGCGAAATTCACTTTTTGACCCGTGTTGGCCCAGTATAAATTTTTCACATCGTTAGTTTCCAAATCATTGCCCGCTATCCAATACCGACGTATAATTCCCCTTGTCGTAACATAGTTCACAAGGGCGTCTTGCTCTTCCAGCGATTCAACAGAAGCCAGGTCCATGTTGTGTGCCTTACAGTAGTGCAGGGCACCAAACCAGTTGAGCTGCATTTATATAAACTATGGTTGAATACTTTAAGGACAAGAAGTCAAATAATTTGTGTTCTGTGTACCTTCAAATCAGGTTCCATGACAAATACTTTGTTGTTGTACACCAATACTGACTTGTTTACGTAATCATTTCCTATAGTAAAGAATTTCTGTTGGAATAAATATATTCGAAAATCTTCAAAGATCCACACTTACTTCCTTCAACGGCAATAACTGAAATGCCTGCGACCAACAGAGCAGCTGTTATGAACTTCAACATTTCGATAGCTAGAATGTACTTATGAGTGTCTGCGGTTAAATTTCGCTTATTTATAGGTGCTCAAGTCATGTGAAGTTCATATCATATCTCAACTTTCAGCAATGACAGTTAATTTTTAATTTTGAACGGTGTTAGTTGAAGGTATCAGTAAAAATGTAATTAGTAAACATGTACTAATTACCTACCAAAAAAGTCACATTCTTACCCTAAATAAAATTAGAGTTGCAACGGATGTCACTTTGCGTATGAAGATGCGGATCCGCCCTTGATTAGTATTTAAGATGCGAATTTTTTAATACTGACAGATAATTTTTTTAATTTTTATTTAATCGGACAATTATTTTTAACAGCCATAGGAATAGTGTACGCAAATTCTACTTGAAAGCAACAAAATGTGCAAGTAAAGTTCCAAATCTTCCCAAGTAGTGTACACAATTAAATTCTCATTTCGCATATGAATTCCATTATTTTAGTGCAGGACATATCGTTCCAGGTGCCCGTGCTCCTATCCCAGAACATATGGGCGCAATTCTCAAGTCCATGGTTGTTGTCGGGTTGACCCTTTTCCCACATGGTGAAATCCATTTTTTGGCCCGTGTTTGCCCAATAGTATGTCGCCTTATCGTTCGTTTCCAAGTTATTGCCTCCTAGCCAATACCAAGTTACTCTGCCAATTTCCTTAATATGGCTTACAAGGGCTGTGTGTTCGTCCAGCGACTCAACAGACGCTAGTTCCATGTTGCGTGCCTTACAGAAGTGCTGGGCGCCATACCAGTTCAGCTGCATTCAAATGAAGTAATTAAAACTTATTAAAATGAACACTTGTTTCAGTGTAGATTGCAGTATAGTAACACTGTACCTGCATATCGTATTCTATGGAAAACACCTTGTTCTTATATCGCAACACTGACGTTCGTCTGTTGTCATTCACTATAGTAAAGAAAAAGCGTTTTGAAATGTTTTTATATTTCGCGATTAACTTTAAGGATACTATTTTCCCATGATCCACAGGGCCTAATAAAACCTTATACTCACTAGCTTCAATAGCCGTCGAGTGGACAATAGCAAAAAAGCCACCGATCAGCAGCAAAATCGGTCCTAACTTCACCATATCGATAGCTGAGTAATACTAATTGATGTCAGCTGCCAAATATTATTATTTATACCAAATGCATGTCACATTAACTAATTAAGTATACAACGTACACATGAAAGGCAAACTTATCTGAATGTAATCATAAATGAATTCAATAGAATTCCGATTTTTCAATTGAATATCGATAGCTTATCTGAAGAAAATAAAGTTTAATTGGCATTGGTAATGCATTAAAGTCAATTCCAGACATTTAGGTGAAATCGGTGAATATATACGAGAACGACGACAGTGTAGTTGTGTGGGAGGCATTAAGATAAAAATATTGTTCTCGAAGAATCTACATTTCAATGATTTAACAGCATTTTGTGGAGATAAGTTATCGATATTCAAATAAAAAAACTGATTGCAAGAGTAATTTGTAAAAAATTAATGATTCAATTGAACTAATCTAACGGGCCTATCCTGAGTACATTTTAAATCGAATGTGGCAAGAATTTGCTATAAATAGGAATATTTAACAGCTAAGACCACTAAGTATTTTTCAGCTGCTGAAATGGTGAAGTTAGTGCAAGTTTTGCTGCTGATCGCAGGCTGTTTTGCTATTGTCCACTCGACGCCTATTGAAACTAGTAAGTGTAACATTTAATAAACTTTCAAAATGCTAATTCATTTCTATATAGAAAATGGCTACGAGAAAACCTCACTGTTGAGACACAACAACAAAGTGTTTTACATAGAAAGAAATTTGAAGGTACAGTAGGGAACTTTAATACATTTTGTTTTTTTTTTTCGAATTTTGTTTTTTTAATTTGAATGCAGCTCAACTGGTATGGCGCCCTGCACTTCTGTAAGTTGCACAACATGGAACTAGCTTCGGTTGAATCGCTGGACGAGCAAAATGCCATTGTGGACTATGCCAGGTCAATTGGAAGAACCACTCCTTATTGGATAGCGGGCAATAATTTGGAAGGAAATGATAAGGCTCATTTCTATTGGGCAAACACGGGCCAGGAAGTGTTATTCGCCATTTGGTCAGAGAATCAACCTGACAATTACTACGGAATTGAGAATTGCGTTCATATCTTCTATGAGGACAATGGCGGCTGGAATGACGAAGTCTGCACTAATTTAATGGAATTCATATGCGAAATGCGAATTTAATTATTTGTGAGGGATTTCCTATTTTATACTTACATTTTGCTAATACACTTCTAAAAAAGTACATTTACTGTAATATGAACTGGAAATTACATGATATTATTTCCAAAGTTTCGCATTAAATAAAAGAGTTTTGATATAATTCGGACAAGCTGAACACGTTAGCATTCACTGTTTTTCACATAGACGTAAAAACTGAAACAAAAATGTTAATTAACAAATTACTTAGTAGGAATAGATACAAATTTCACAGTACAGAATTGGAAAAACAAAAAATTCCAAATATCTGACATTTGTTATTTCATATTTGAAGCATGCGAAATACGCTATCCACTGTTTTTGCCTCGATGTTGCAATATAATTTCGAATAGAAAAATTAAAATTTTGCAAAAATCTACCAATTTAGTAGGCAGTCTACCAAAAACGTTGACACTGCTAAGAATGCATTTTCAAGAGATTTCAAGGAGTGGGGCTGCTTTGAATTAACCATCTCGTATTAGTAACCTTTGCTATGACATGTAAGCCGTCATTCGAACGAATCATTGCATCAATTAGTATTGGCAATCAAAAATCGCATTCCCATCATGAATGCAACAACGTGACATTGCAAATGTAATTGAATGCAGCAATAGTTGACCTCACATGGGCAGAATTGTCATTAGAATTTTCGATATGACAAATAAAAAAATCAACTTCCATTACACAAACGTGTCAAGAACTTGCGATGAGCTACAGTCATTGCCAAGAGACTTACAGTAGGCAAAACTTGCACGTTTCATTGCACATGTAATTCATGCATAAGATCATAATTGTTTTCTGATTGACAATTAAATTACGGAAAATGTTGAATTGTTTTGAAAATTTTTTTTTTTTTTTAACTGAGCTACCGAAATTAGACTTTATAGGCAAAGTGCAATAGTAAACTGCAAACCATCTTATAACCATATTTGTGGAGAATACCTTCTATGCATCCCTACCTTATCAGAAATGATTTTCAGCCAACACAAACATTAAATACTTCAAATACGACAAGAGTACAATTTTTTCATATTTATTTAATGTTGTAGTAATCACCACAACAAATCCTTGCAACAACAAAGTGTGCGCTCAAAATCTACACAAATGCACCGGATTGTGAATTTGCCCACGGGCAATTAAATTCTCATTTCGCATATGAATTCCCATGTTCTAGTGCAGGGCAGATCATTCCAGGCGCCATTGTTTTTATTAAAGAACATATGGGCGCAATTCTCGATACCTAAAGCATTGTCAGGTTGACCCACTGACCACATGGTGAAGTTCATTTTTTGGCCCGTGTTTGCCCAGTAGTAATGTTTCACATCGTTTGCTTCCAAATCATTGCCTGCTATCCAATAATAAGATACTCTTCCAATTGCCTTCACATAGTCAACAATGGCATTGTGCTCGTCCAGCGATTCAACAGAAGCTAGTTCCATGTTGTGCCACTTACAGAAGTGCAGGGCCCCATACCAGTTGAGCTGCATTCAAATCAAAAAGTGAAATTTTATAAAATTCATTACGTGAGGGTGAAGCCCTTTTTGTAAATGAAAAGAATTGGAATGATTTGTGTACTGTACCTGTAAATTACTTTCGATGTAAAACACTTTGTTCTTATATCGCAACAGTGGCGTTTGTTCGTAGCTGATTCCTGCAGTAGAGAATTGACATTTTGAATGCGATGAAGTATTCGCCAGACTTTATACACTTACTGGTGTTATTGGTCGCGTTTGCAATAACAAAGAAGCCCGCGATCAGCAGCAAACCTGGTACTAACTTCACCATATCGATAGCTGGGAAATACTTATTGGTGTCCGCTGCCAAATATTCTTATTTATACGAAATTCGTGTGACATTTTATATTTGAAGACTACTTATCGTGTTATTCTATAATAACTCAATAAAGATAATTTGAAGGATTCCAATGAAAAGGAATAAAAACCTACTAATGCTTTTACGATAATGACCACTCTGATTACTCAGGAAATGTCTTTATATATATATTTTTAGTGATTGCTATCGGAAAAGAGTTCCCCTTTTGGTTTTGTATTGCATTATGCCACCTTACCCTCACCCCAAAACGCACTTTGACTTATTTGATGATGATTTCGTAAAGATTTTGGGCTTTTGTTGCGTTGGACTGTATTTTCAAAGCATCCATCCATCCACTTCAATATTGCATTTGAAAAAAAAATCCCAATGATTTCATTTTCAAAAACATAAAAAATGTTTTTGTTTTATTAAAAGATTTTTTTCAACACTTTATAATCACAAGCCGGAAAAAGGGCCACAACCGAACAAGCGAAGCAGAAGTCATAAAACTTGTAAATGTCAAGTGAGGCACTTGACATAAATCATTTACAAAAACAGAGAGCAAAAAAAAGCTACCAAAGGTCAGCGGGTGTAAATGCGACAAGTGGCCGTAGGCTGCACAGGATTTGTGTTGTAATTTTTGGAAAATGTATGTACCCGTAACAGAAACGATTTTCCGCACATACGAGCACACACTCGCTGGTAACACAAATTAACAGCTGAAATTGTTGAGCAGGCCATTTGTTGGATTCATTTTAGATTTATGCGATAGCATTCGAAAGTATCAAGTTACCGAGCAGAGGCGCAAGAAAAAGATTTATGTTCGCAGAACAAAAAAAATAGGCAAACATGTGTTTTCCTTAACTGAGTGGAATTTAGAAAATTTAACTTGAGAGAAGCAACTTCTGAGTTAAATTACTCAAACAGAAATTTTAGTCATCCAAGTTAACGAAAAGAAAATTTAATTAATTTTGTATGCGCAAGGCTGAACGGCAAACTTAACGAAAGTATTTCCAAGTGCTCATATTTGACAAACAAAAACTCAGTAAAAAGTATTTGCTTTTCGTAACTAGGCGAAAACTTCAAAACTTAACGAAATACACGGAAACAAATCTCACAAATGGCCTTTATTCAAAAAATAAAATTATAAAAATTAAAAACTTTTAATTAACTATTTTCACATTTTGCCACTTAGTATTTCTTTTGACCCAATTAAAATTCCCAGTAATATTTATTCACTTATCGCAAAACAATTTTTCTTTAATTCGCTGATAACTTATCAATTAAACTGGCCACTTTGTTCGTTCGCTAGAAAAATTCCTTTGCAGAATTTTAAATAGTTTACAAAAGCTTCGCATTTCTACATAGTTGAAACTTTTCAATTAATTTCCACTGAACTTATGCAATTAGTTGCTTTTAGCAACTTTTTCGGCCAAAATGCTACACCCTCACCAAAGTTAAACTCTTCGAACTCAAGACTGTAACGAAACAACATCAAAACGCCATTTGGTGTAAATTTGCTGCCGAACAGCCAATTGTAATGCCATTGAACTTGAACTGTTCCGTAGCGTGACGAGTAGAGGCGCTTGGACTCGCGACCCCCCCCCCCCCCTCCTCCTACTTCTGATGGTCTTCTACTATTTCGAAGCTGGAAAATTGCAACGATAAATTGAAGGCAAGCAGCATGGCAAAATAAATAAAATAGAATAGAAAAGAAAAGAAAAAAAGAAACGATGAACGAAACAAGTAAAACACCAAAAATAATGGTGAATGCAACAACAGCAACAAGAAGAACAACTTACAAACTAACAACACTTTGCTGTACTATACTGCATTGCTGGGTGGGTCGTTCTGCTACCATATTGCTTGGCAGTCAAATTAAATCGTGAGATTTACATTTTTCCATTTTCCTGCTTTTATTTTTTTTTTATTTGCTTTTTATTTGCTCTTCAGTTCTTCTTGCTATCTCGTTAACTCTACGAGTGTTTTCATTGTAATTTTACATTTTTTACAATTTACAATATTGCTCCTCATTTGGCCGTTCACCGCTCCCCCCTGTTAAATGTAACAACAACAACAACATCTTTTGGCATTGCCAAAAAGTCAAAAGCGAATGCATATGTGTGTGTTGCTTCGTTAAAAGTCGTCGTTGTTGCTGTTGCTGTGTTACTGTGTTCTCTTGCCAAAAGGGTGCCTTGTGATGCGAAACTCTTCGCTTCGTTTCGTTTCGTTGCATATTTTGTGCCAATGAAGTGCATTTCTTTTTTGGCTTTTTTTCCTTAGATTTTCTGCTGTGGTGTCATTTATGCTTTTTGTTTACAATGAACTTGGCTGCTTTTATTTTTGGGGTAGAGTTGATATTGTGTTGCCGCTTGCCTGTATTTTGAGCAGAAGGGGTACAGACACTTAAGTCCAATTAGCTGGTTGTTGTGAGTCATGTTAAAGTATGGAGGAAGTGTTAGAGAAGGAAAAGAAGAACCGTTTTAAAAATACATTTTAGGTGTGAATGTGCTGAAATTATGGTTGCATTGAGATGAAAATTAGTGGAAAATTTGATAATTTCCTTATGTGCCTTTTTGCAAGATTTTGAGTGAAAATTGTTCATTCATTTAAGTTTTGGTAAGCAATTTTTTTGGTTTCGTTAAGTTGGATTTAAGCAGATTAGCCATACGAAAACAATCTTCTTGAGATAATTTCTATATATAAAAGTAGTATTATTATCACATTTGAATAATGAACCTATTTCTAACCACTTCCCAGCAAGCAACGCTTCATTTGTTTAATTATAGCTCACTTTGCCATGTTTCGTTAAGTTGGAATTTTCCTCTGAAAAACACTTCAGTTGAATTTCTACAAATCGAAATAGATCCCATAGCTAAATAACTAATTAATTAACTAACAAACCTCATTATTCCAAACTTAACGAAACACTTACTCACTTAATTGCTATGCAATGCACACGCCAATGTATACTCCTAATTGATAACCTTTTTCGGCTCTCAACAACAAATTAACCACTATTATTAACATGCTACCATTATGTTCATGTTGATAGCAATTGCTTTCGTACCCAAAAAAAAAAAGAAATAATAATAAAAGAAACTCAACGAAGCCCGCAAAGAAAAGAAGAAATATTTATGCAGCCATTAAAGCAAGCACGTAAGTAAAAAAAAACATAAAAGCAAAGAAGTCATAAGTATAATAAAGTCATAAACAAAAATAAAATACACTGTAACATAAACTTAACGAAACCTGTTGCCGCAAACCTTGAACTTTGTATTTTCGCACAGTAAGTGCTAAAATCGTAACAATCGACTCTACTCTATCAATACTGTTCACAATAATTGCTTTAAATGACAAATCGCTGCTTAATTGAAAACAATTTACAAGCACATATTCGCTTCGTTGAGTTATATAAATTGCTACTATCGCTTGCAAATGGGGAGCTTTATTGATAGGCTATTAATAAATTGCATATTTGCATATAAATAACAATTCATATGAGTAGGTATTTTGTTTGTGTCAATTTGTTGTGGTTTTTTTTTATTTACATCATCGGAAGCTTGGTACTTTTTTATAGCCCCCAGCAATATTAATAAATTTATGAGCATTTAATATTCTTGATTATATGATATGCAATTTTACAATTTTTGTAAAAAGTTTATAATTTTTTCTGACTACCTTCACATTTGTGAATATTTGCACGTCCACCACGGGGTATTTGTTATTGTTTTTGTTGACATTTCAATTTCCCGTCAATCTAGTATTCAACTTGACTGTGCCCAACAGTAGCGCTTGTAAAGTTAACATGCCTTCGTTAAGTTCTTGAATTACACAAGTGCACAATTTAGAATTTTTCGTTTTATGTGTTAAGGTCAGGCGTGTTGCCACACTTACATACTAATGCGTCTTTTGTGTGGTGTTGTTATTATATTTTTTTTTGTTTTGGTGATTTACTTTTTTTTTATCTGCCCATAAAACACATGTGGAGTATCGGTTGCCTAGCTGTCTGTCCGCCTAGCTGAGTGTTTATCTCTGTTATACGGTATAATTAATCTTATCTCTGTATAATTTTATGATTTATTATGGTGCCGTTATTGTTCGATGCCTTTTACTGTGGTCATTTGCTCTGTGGCCAAAAACATGATGAAATATTGCTGTCAGGGTGATAGCATGTCAAAAGCATCATTTGTTATTCACAAGTAACTCAATGAGTGAGTAACTACTTCTTAAAAAATGTAGACAAGTTTTCCATATTGCAGTTTTTATCACATAAATTCGTTAGGTTCTATTTTTAAAAAATACTTTCATCCAGTTTATTGTAAATTTTATTTTGAATATTCAAGTTTACCGAAACTTAATACACTCATTGGAATAAAAAGTTCGTTAAGTTTTAAAAACTGTCCATTAAATGCTAAAATGGTTTCAAAATACTATTACAAATGACTTACTACTATTAAATGTGTGTCTTCATTTTGAATAAAATTTTCGTTAAGTTTTTAATATTTTCGTTAAGTTTTAAAATCATTTAGAAATTCAAAAAAATTCTTTCTGTTGTTCAATTCTTTTAGAAATAACCAAAATCCTACCCAAAAATCACTCCGCCAAAAACGTCCCTTCCAACTACTTTAAAATTAAAATAAAAATATTTTAATTGCCTCCACTCATTCCAACTCATTGACCAATAAAAAAAATATGAAATTAGCTGAAATCACGTAAAACATGAAAGTGATAAGCATCACATTAGGTTGAATGCATACAAATAAATGTTCTGGCAACTCTTTTGCCATTTTGCTACCACAGACAACCTTTTTTTTACAGCGATGGCATATTTGCCAGTAATTTGTAAACTTGTGTGTGGCGGGCGAAATTAATTGCCCAACAGCTTTAACTAATTTTGCAAAATTGCAAGAAACTGCCGACAGTGACAAATTATGGTTTGTGTCTAAGATAAGAATAAAATTTCAGAATTTTTCTACCGAGTGTAATTTGATGTTTGCAACATTTCATTTGGGTGAAAAGCAACAATTTTATGCAATGAAATTAAACACTTTTGTGTTTGCGTCTGCCTTATCAGCTTCTTTTATTTTATTTTCTTTTCACTTTACTTATTTTATTTTCGTCTGCAATTCAACTCCCACAGGTCCTATTTTTGCCAGACAAGATCATGAGAGTGTGTCTTTTCTTCTATGTAACATTTCATCTTTGTGCATGTGGTGGTGTCGTGTATCTTTATTGTGCTCCTGTTGTCGTATTTGTGCTCTCCTTCACCACATCTTCGACTGTAATCAAATTTTATGTTTGGTGACTTACGTGATGCGCCAGCAAATTGCGAAATTTCCTCTTCGAGTTATATTTAACCTCAAAACTTTGGGGGTGGCCATTATTATTTTCGGAAAGAATGACTGCTGTGGTGGTTTGTGGGTGAAATGGTGTTAACATGGAAATCACCACTTTGTGGTTTGTTGCCTTGTGCATGTGTGCGTGTGGTTTTTCTGAAAATAATTAATTTTTTTAATTTTGAGAGGATGTGCGTGTGAGAGATACGATAATTCAATTACTATCAAGCTTTAAACGAGATTTAAAATTTTAGTTCATAAAATTCACAGGCATTCAATAGATCCTTTGTAGCTATTGCGACGGTATTTTCATATCACAAATTTTATACCTTTCCAAAGCTAAAAGTCAAACGATTAACTATTTAAAGATTCTTTTCCATGAAATCATTTACCTCCCAGCTTTAAAGCCACTTAATGGATTTTAAGAACTCAGGCTTTCCAGGAATTACCCTGTAAATCGTAAAAAAATCCTATTTAAATTGAAATAAAAATCAAGTTGTATTTTTCAACTCGTTATTTGCAATAAAATGCACTTAACCGTAAAATTCCTGGGCGGTTGAGGTGGGCGTATGTGGAGAATTGCAGTAATTCCTTTTTAATGTGAGAGTTTCGTGCACATGTGCGGCGGTAGGTATGCTTTTTTCAATAGTTTTTACGAGTGTGGCAAATGCAAAACAAAAAACTTTTCGTGGCATTAAAAAAAAGAGTGGTGAAAAATGTTCTTGGAGGATTTGTTGGAAATACGAGTTTCGAATTGGATCTGAAGCAAAAAAAGAGTGGAATTTGAATAATTAAAAATGTCTTTGACAATAAACAAAAAAATATGTGAAAGCATTCATACGTTCGGTGTGCTATTTCTCAACCTACTTATTCCTACTTTAAGTGTAAGTCACATCACAAAAAGGATTACCTTCCGCCTTTTTTATATTTAATTGTGAAATTGAGCTCCTTACAGAGCTGAAAAGAATCGCCATTCGTCGGCTCAAACATTGATAAATGCAGACTAGTTAAAACATACTCGAGCAAATATCAGTATTAAAATAAATTGTGTTAACATGAAAGTCCATTATCTTCAATCACTACACTCTTCCTTCTAACAAATAATACTAGTTTACTTAACCACACGTCTTAGCCTAGCCGCTTAACTTAAAATTGATTATTGCCAAACGCAACTCATTATCTTAATTAAAAAGAAAATGCTGCTGATAACCAGAATGATGATGATGACTTTGATGAACACACGGAGCCAACGCCTAAACACGTCTCATGCGGCCACCACCCAGTGGAATTCCAGCGTTTAGTGTTGGACATTTTGGACAGACTCTCGTTACATTGGCAATCACATAATTAATATGTTCAACCAACAATTTGCGAAAAACATTGACGTGACTTTTTTGATCTGTTAAGCTAACAGTTTAATTGGTGGTGGCAAACGAACTCTGTTTCTATGGTTGAAGAAACTTTAGCAAAAAATATTTTATTTAAAATTCAACTGAAAAATAGAGAAAATAAGTACTCAGAGTAAATGAATAAACATGTGCCCACTACAGTGAGTATATTTAGTCCCAACTGGTGTACACTAGCCGCCCCCTTATGTACACGAGGGGCCTTACCGCGATATTCGGTGGTATATTCGCTACACCTAGTATTCATTCTCCTTGTGCTGCTGCGTGTGTGCACAAGTGTGTCGCTTGTGCTTTTTTTTGCTACTTTTCGCGTTTGCAACTTGCACAGCCTCTAATTACGAATGCAGCACCTGCTGTCATGTTGGCAAGCACGTCACTTTGCCAAACCTCCTCACGTCTCTGCATAGAGAGAGAAAACCATAAACAAACAAAAAGGAAAAATAACAAAAAAAAAACAACATACACGAAGCACAATAGTTAAGAAGAATAGCGCGGATCCCTGTGAGAGGTCTGGCGGGAATTTAAAGTTTATATGTGTTTACTGCTAACGTTGGCTAACATTGAAACCGAGTGAAGGTAGGTCGTCCTGGGTATCAGCTAATGTAGGGAATAGTTGAATTTGAAGTTACTGAACTTAGACCAGTCTAACTGTAAAGCATAAAAAATTGTAAGCCATTGAAAAATTATTTAAAATTATACCGAGACTCGCCAATTGATACAACTTTGAGCCCTGTTCTGAGTCTCTTACCACTTCCTTCATTTCCCTAGTAGAACGTACCCAACGCATTTCCCAGAATTTCAGTGATTCATAAACGAAGTACAAGTATCCACACACACACCATAATCAGCCCACAGACTACCTAACCTAATAAAAGTAAAATGCGAAGACACTGCCAGCCACGTCCATAATGAAGTAGCGTCAAATTAAAATTCCAAACATGCACCGAAGCACTTACAAAAATATTGACAGTAATAATAAAAAGGGGGGGGGGGACAAGAAAAGAAAAAGAAATGAAAAGAGTTTAAGCTGTCAAATTATTCCAAGTACAATGAGGCAAAGGGAACTGCATATTAAATGCAAAGAGGAAGGTTCTAAGGAAGCGACTACATTACAACTGTCACGTGAGTAAACGTGACAGCAGCCAGCCTGTGACAGTGTGACACTATTGAATGAGTTGACAATCACAGCCATTTCGAACGAAAACTCTGACTAATCGCTGACAAAACAAAGGCGCTACTCCCTAGAGTACAAACTGCATAAAGTAATTATGATTAATCGACTAAGAATAGTCAAAAGTAAGGCAAAAAGACAAGCAAACACTCTCGAGACTATACAATCATTTATCATTATTTCTGCTTGAAAAAGTATTTCAAATATTTTCCATAGCCAATCACATTCACCGATTTTGTGGCCATCTCTGGAATTTCGACTGCAATTTCCATCTGTAATATGAAACAGAAACGAAGCTCATAAAGCAAACTGACACGCGAGCAACGGGCAACGGATACATTAGATTATATCGCCCAACATCATCAGTAACAACATCTCATTTCTATGTTGCTGTTGTCTTTCCGTAAATTATTACATTCCCGCTAACACTGCCTCACACTGATCACTGCGTCAGTTGTATTGTTGTGTACTCTCGGGTGGTGGTGCTTTGTCTTGCCTTGTCTTTGCGTAGTTTGGAGATAAGGCATCTTAATAGGATGTGCCTGCGCTATTGCTGTAGCGGGCATATTGTATGTTGCTGCTGCTCCATGGTGATGTTATTTCGTTGCAATTTCATGCTGGGTAAAAACTATTATTATCTTTATTAGTAAATTCGTTGCAACATCGCGTGCGTTTAGCTCAATTGTTTAGATTTTTGATTGGTTCTAATTGTTGATAATTTCTTGTACTAAGTGAAAGATGCATAGCGTCTAGTTGAGTAGACTGGCACATGGCAGAGTCCCTCCTTTAGAAATTTACAATAGGTCATTTCAATTGACTGCTTCCGATACAAAAAAAATAAATTCTTATCATCAGCATTTCCGTGTGGTGTTTCTCTCGAATGTTTGGTCCATGAACTTCGTCCTTACTTAATGAATTCCTATTCAAAGTTATTTTTCAATAAAATCCCATGCCCGTAACTGATTTTAATTTCATAAATCCTTCTTCCTTCCAGGCTCATGTCGTGGCCGCCTTCGAACAGTCCCTCTCGAACATGACTTCCCGCCTGCATCAACTAACTGCCACGGCCGAACGCAAGGATGGCGAATTGACCGACATGCGTCAGACAATTGAACTTCTACGCAAGCAATCCATACAAGCCGGTCTCACCACCGCCCATATGCAAAGTATGGGCGTGCAGACGCAAGGTCAGAATCAAAACGATCTGCTGGGCAACAAACAGCCACCCCTGCCGCCTGGCATGACTGCAGCTCATTTGAATCGTGGGGGGCCACATCAACACATGAACCAGCAACAGTTGCAGCCGCAACATCATCCCAATAATGCCATCAACGGCCTGGCCAATGCTAGTGGTTCCATGCAGCGTCACCACAGCTCGGATTCGATGTGTTCGCTGAATTCCATCAGTTCCGGTTGTTCGGCCCAGGATAAGAAGAAGAAAAAAGGTTGGCTACGCAGCTCCTTCACCAAAGCGTTCTCGCGCAATGCCAAAATATCGAAGACTAGTCGGCATGCCGGGCATCACGGTTCGCATGGCGACACTTCGAGCACACTGGCGGGCTCCAACGTGGGCGGTCTCATGAAAGCCAACGGACACAGTCACGGAGAACCGGCTGGCCTCTCTGCTTTGGCCACTCATCCTGCTCCACCAATGCCCATTTCGTCGCCAACGAAGAATAGCCCCGCAAAGACAGTGACCCTCATCGATAATGCCAAACCCATCGACGCCATCGAGCACGAAGAACACCAGGCGGTGGAGGATCTGAAGAAGCAGTTAAGAGAAAAAGACTTGGTATTGACGGACATCCGCTTGGAGGCGTTGAGTTCCGCCTCGCAGCTGGAAAATCTCAAAGATACGGTCAACAAGATGCGCGCCGAAATGATGTCGCTCAAGCAGAACAACGAACGTCTGCAGAAGATGGTGACCAGCCGCTCCTTGGCCGGCTCAGAGGCTTCACTTGGCAATGCCATAAGTCCCAGCGGCTCAATGGGTGAGTCGCGACGCTATTCGCTGGCCGATGGGAGTTCCCGGCCGCCCATGGAACTGCCCAAGCGTCTGGAAGAGGAGGTCGAAGAGGAGAACATACCGCCCGCACCGGCACCAGAGCCACCACCGCCGCCACTGAGTCCCTCGACGCATATCGACCTGACGCCACCACCACCCGCACTCGAACCCAGTCCGGCACACATACCGGCCGCCGTCGAAGAACTGCCCGATGTCACCGATGGCAAGAAGATAGCCATTGCCTGCTATCTGGGTCAGCCGGAATCGTTCGTCAAGTACTGCGAGGAAATGCTCGAAGTGGACGATTTCTATGCGAACGGCTCGTTGGCCGGCAATGTCGATCAGGAGGCCACCGAGCGCTTGTCCTTTCCCACGGCCAATCTGAATGAGTTCGTCATTGCGTATACGTACATTTCGGGCAAGACCACGTGGCAGAATTTGGACTACATTGTGCGCAAAACGTTCAAGGACTACGTGTCGCGCATCGATCCGGGCACTAACTTGGGCCTGAACACAGACTCCATCACATCGTACCACCTGGGTGAGGCTAAACGTGGCCCGGAGATGGGTTTCCCCGAGCTCCTGCCCTGCGGCTATATTATTGGCAACGTGCGTACGCTCTACATCTGCCTCCAAGGCGTGGGTAGTTTGGCCTTCGACAGTCTGATACCGCGCAGCATTGTGCATCGCTACATCAGTTTGCTGACCGAACATCGGCGCCTGATTTTGTGTGGACCCAGCGGCACGGGAAAATCATATTTGGCGCGGCGCTTGGCTGAGTTTTTGGTGGCGCGTTCCGGACGCGGTAATCCTTCGGAGGCAATTGCCACATTCAAGTAAGTTTGTTTGTAATTATGGGAAAAAACTTGGACTAATTTTCAATATTTGTTGTTGTAGTGTCGACCACAAATCCTCCAAGGAGCTACGCCAATATCTCGGACACATTGCCGAACAGGCGGCCATTGCCAATGGCGCCTCTGAGCTGCCATCTGTGATTATTTTGGACAATTTACATCATGCTTCCGCTTTGGGCGATGTCTTCTCCTGCCTGCTGAGTGCCGGTCCGGCCGCGAAGCTACCTTGTATCATTGGCACTATGTCGCAGGCGACTTGCAATACCACCAATCTGCAGTTGCATCATAATTTCCGATGGGTAAGGCTTATACTGAAAAATCATTCCTTCAATTATTTATTTTCCAATTTTCTAACGTCCTCAGGTCCTCACTGCCAACCACATGGAGCCCGTCAAAGGTTTTCTCGGTCGCTTCCTGCGACGTCGCCTCTTCCAACTTGAACTCCAGACTCAACATCCCCAACCCGAACTAGCCACTGTATTAGCCTGGCTGCCCACAGTCTGGCAACACATCAATCGTTTCCTGGAAATACACAGTTCCAGCGATGTGACCATCGGACCGCGGCTCTTCCTCTCCTGCCCGTTGGATCTGAAGGACTCACAAGTTTGGTTCACTGACATTTGGAACTATCATTTGTCACCCTATTTGGTGGAGGCCGTACGTGAGGGTGTCCAATTGTATGGCAGACGTGGCGGTGCTTGGAATGATCCATCAGCATTCATACGCAACTCCTATCCCTGGCCATATGGACCCGATTCAGTGCCACCGCTGAGGCAAATCAATGCTGAGGATGTGGGCTTGGAGGGTGTGGCGGCCAGTAATGGCGAAAATCAGGATCCTTTGGTGAGTTTGTGTGTTTTGATTGGAAGAAAGCAGACTTGCTTCACAGAATAGAATTTCAATTTAATTTCAATGCATTTCCGCAGCTCAACATGCTGATGCGTCTACAGGAGGCAGCCAACTATCAGGACCAAAATCAGGATCAAGAATCCGATTGTGCCAGTTTGGATTCAAATATTACACCCGACAGTTCAGCGGGTGCGGAATAATGGAAATCGTCGTCATTTGGAGTTGATTAGCGCCAGCACAGCTTTCCCAAAGTTATCTAACATATATACGTATTGTACTAACTACATGCATGCATTCATATGTAACTTTTGTATATTTTTATGTGAATTGCGACTTTCGTTTAGGGAAACATTTTTTTGTGCATAATTTTTTGAGAAAAATGCCAAATTTACATCAAGGCGAGAAAAGGCTTTAAATTAATGTTGAATATTTGGTGAAGGCAGTTTTTTTTTTGTTACTCATTTTTTAATAATTTAATTTCTTATTAATTACACTACCCGACAAGATTTTGCTCCATAAACCAAAGTAAGGTAATTTTATGGACTTATGGAAAAATTCTGAGAACGCCATCTTGCTCAGCGCCGAAAAATCTATTAGAAAAGCGATTCATGATGTATCAAAAGGTCCAAATTTCCAGGGTAGTTGTATTTTCTAAGTATTTTTTTTTTTATTTATATTGAAAAAAGTATAAATTTATCGGAACTCATCCCTTAATAAATACCAGCACAGAGGTTTATTTTATTTTCTTTTTTTTTGTACTAAAAATATTAATCTGCTCAGCACAAATGAAGTTTCTTGCACTACTTTCTTACACAAATCTCACCACAAATTGAAGAAAAAGAAGAAAAAACGAAAGCAGTTTTTAAAGAAATTTTTATTTGCACTCAATCGAATTTGTAAAAACACAAACTCTTCATTTTTATTTGGTCACTAAAGAAATTGGTTAATGAGAAATGGCACTTTTTAACGCACTTGTTAAAAATGCAAATTTTAAACACTCACACAAACAACACACTACACTGTAAAAGAAGCTTATTTTTTTTTTCTATAAAAAAGCCTTTAAATCATTCAACATTAATTTAAGGCCTCTTGCTACCTTTTACGAAAACGACTAAGCCCGAAAAGGCTTTTTTTAAAACAAAGCAAAAAAAAAAAGGAAATGCCATCAGAATAACATTTTGAAACTACTTTTTATCAAACATGCCTATGAAAATATGCACTAAGATATGCAAACAAACAAAAATAACATGAAATGTTAAAATTGTAAAATGTCACTAATATTTGCAAAATAACAAAAGAAACAACCGAAAACACACAATACTATTGTAATTACGTTTAACAAAATAATTTGTAAATAAAATTAAGTTTAAGCCAAAATCAACTAACTAATAAGTAGTAAAAACGAACGCAAATCTATATTAAATTAAAACTCTTTACTAAAAAGAAATATTTCTACATTAACAACCACTAAGATCTATCACTTTTACACCACTCCAACCCCCTCCTTCGCTCCCATACAATATAGAGAAACCTAAAATTACATGAATGAATAACTTTGCTACTAAAACCTAAATGTATATTTAACATTAACATATTAACATGCAAGCAACTAACATTACTTTACAAATAAAAGCTGAAATATGTAAAACTTATTTATTTAATTGTTTTTGTTTTTTTAAAAACCTCCCTAATAGCCCAAATAAAAAATAGTTAAATGGAGTAATAAAAAAAAGTAATACATATACGTAAAGCAATGCCAATTTTTGCAAAGAATAGCAAATATTTTACAAATAGAAAAAACAGAAAAGAATAGAAAAGAAAAGAGAATAAATGTGCTTGAAGGCTATTTGTTTAAACATTTCACTATCGAATTGCATAATAAAAAAAAGAATAAGCAAACAACAAGACAGACATTATTTTCCACATGATCCTATCACATTTTTAACAGCCACACGATTTTCACTATTCCGTTTATATACTTTCTTGTGCTTTTTGCAATATTTTTCTTTAAAATAGCTTATAAACGAAAACAAAAACAAAATATCATCATAGTTATTATGAAATGAAAATAAATTTACATTATTACCTAAAATATTATATAAAATATCATCGATATACATAATATGATATCTATAATATGTATGAGTAAAGTTTAAAATCAAAAACTAAATAATGAAACAATAAAACAGAAAATTTTTGAAAAATATATTTAAAAAAGTCGCGTATTTTATTCTTCGGTTATTTACACTGTGGAATGGCAAATAATATAGAGGGAATAGTTTCTGATTTTATCGAACAGTAAAGCGGGGAGCATCATTAATTTGATCTACAAGATCCGTAATCCGTTTAATCACAGCTGACAGGGATGGAAAAGTCATGGTAAATGAAAAAAACTCCTTATAAAAAGGACCATTAATTGCGAAAAGGTAAAATTTTTACCAATTTGAAAAAGTCTTATCATTGTGATAGACGATAGGCGGCTAAAAAGGGTAAACATTCGATACCTTTTTCATTGATGATCGGTTACACGTTAAAAAATGTCGATATTGAAAATTTAACCCTGCCTCCCGGACAGCTGTCCAAAGCATTGAAATGGATTGAAAATCGAATTATTTTAGAATAAGTATTCAATATTCATTTCCAAGAAAAATATTCATTTTGTTTGCATCACTAGCATTGATTTTCCAGCAGTTCCATATCACTCGTTACTTCTACTCGCCGAGTAGACGAAGAGCGAGCCATTCCCGCAGTTTCTTCTTTGCCCTCAAGACAGCAGCGAGTGAAAAAAGTGAGTCTAAAATATTTGAAGTGAGTTGTTGGAAATTAGAAATTATAATAAAAATCTAATTGAAAATTAAAGGGATTTCCAAAAAAAAAACATTCCCTTACTTAATCATAATATTTTGCAGAGCTAACAGAGTTTGTAAATCATAAAACGAAAAGAGTGCATTTTCTGGATGTGTGATTGTGTAACCTTTTTCGGATCAATGCAAAAAAAGCATGCGAGCAACATTTCTAAGCAAATTGGACACTTTTTAACAAAATTTCAGAGCAGGGAATGTACTTTTGCTTATTCAGCTTTCAATAATTTGGAATCGATACCTGCCTAAACTTATTACAAAACTTTGAAAATTCTTTTTTTTATTGATTACATAACCTCTTGTCTGTCAGCTGTGTGGGACTGCAATATCGAACGTTTCTTCTAGTTTTAATAAATTCTGAATTTTCTTGCAATCCCCAGCTTCCTACACATTCACCATGGCTCTGCGTCTCATTAATATGGCACTGCGCCGTCAGCTGGCCCAGCAGCTGCCCCGCTCTGCCCAGACCGGCAGTGTTGCGTCCGTGCACACCCTCGACAAGATTGGCAAACGCGAAGTCGTCGGCTATGGCTGGAACGGCAGTGCCAATTACGCGGATCGTGTTGACTACCCAATGCCCGCTGTGCGCTTCCGCGAGCCCGACAACCAAATCAACATGCTGCGCGAGAAGGAGAAGCAGGACTGGAAGAAGATGAGCATCGAGGAGAAGAAAGCCCTCTACCGCGCCAGCTTCTGCCAGACTTTCGCCGAATTGAATGCCGGCACCGGCGAGTGGAAGATGCATATGGGCATGGGTCTGCTTTTCGGAACAGCAGCCATTTGGATTTGCATCCTCATGAACTTGTTTGGTATGACATTGAAATGGTTTTGCAGAGAACATATTTGAGTTTTTTATTTTTGTTTCTATGTACGCAGTCTACGACGATCTGCCCGAGACCTTCGACGAGGAACACCAGAAGGCCCAGCTGAAGCGTATGCTGGATTTGGAAATGAATCCCGTCACCGGTATGTCATCCAAATGGGACTATGAGAACAAGAAGTGGAAGGAGTAAATTTACGGTTTTCCCCCCTCTGCAAGCTAAATTTCTATCTTTAAGTTAGTCAATTTTGTCATCCCTCTTTTGTGGCATTGTTATTGTGAAACCGATTAAAGCTTTATTATGGATGGCAAGATACACTAATTAATTCTTGGCTAAGTACTTCTCAGTAAAATCGCAGTTTGACCTACGCAGGAGCTAAAAATTGTAGGCCTGGAATCCATTGTAATTCATACAAAACGCTCATCTCTTTTATTTTTGATTACAATTTGGAACATGAGCACAGTAAATATGACAATGAAACAATCTTTAATGCACTGATACAAATGGAATGCCACCATTGCGAGAATCGAATACGATATGACGATTCATTGGCACGCCTGTATCGGAGTTCTGGAAAAGAGAGCGAAATTATATTTTAAATTGCAAGCAAACAAATGAGAAGAAACTCACAAAACTAAACTGATTCGTAGACATGATAAGTCGACTAGTGTCATCATCCAGACCGCCATGAAATTGTCGTTGTACCATCGAGGGAATGGACAACCCATTGCCATTCACTTGAAACCACTGTCCACGAGAACTGGGCAAATTCGATCGACTTTGGACATTGGCAAAGTTATTTGGGAAATTCATAGGCGTAAGATCGTTTGGAAAAACCCATGTTCGGTGAATATTCGATGGCCTGGGAATAGGGCTGAGAGGATAGTTTGGTATATTTTGTGGTCTAACCATGACGGGAAACGTCGGTGCTCTAATATCTGGAAAGTTTGGTATACTTTGAGGCCTGTGTATGGCGGGAAAGTTCGATGGTATTCGCCAAATCGGAATGGCACCAGCATCAATGTCTTCAAAAGGTGTCGTTTGTGGCCTTTGTATGGGGGGAAAATTCGATGGTCTTCGCCAAGAGGGAATAGCATTATTATTGTCGTTTTCAGGATAGCTTGGTGTCGTTTGTGGCCTTTGTATGGTGGGAAAATTCAGCGGTATTCCCCAAGAGGGAATAGTATGATCCTCTTCAGGATAGCTTGGTGTCGTTTGAGGTCTTTGTATGGAGGGAAAATTCGATGGACTTCGCCAAGAGGGAATAGCATTAGCATCGTCGTCTTCAGGATAGCTTGGTGTCGTTTGTGGCCTGGGTATGGATGGCACATTCTCCGGTGTGGGATTAAATTCCACAACATCATCATCGTCCATTTTATCGGAATCCCATTGTATGGGCTCCTCGGTGGTGGTAGAAGTTACTACTGGTTTGACAAACTCCGTTGGCGGCAGTGTTGTTGGATTTTGAGCTGCTTGAGAGCCACCACTGCCAAGCTGCAATTAATATGAAGTATTTGTTGTGCATTTGAGAAGCGATTAACGATTATGTACTGAACATCGTACCATTTCGAGAAACTCTTTCGATGACAAGTCATCAATGCTGGCTGGAGTAAGCTAGAATGAGATTTAAACAATGGATTGCATAATTCATTTTGAACACAGGTCGATGGGACTTACTTCCACTAGCACAAAAAGACTGCACAAAATATACACTACGAACTTTAACATTTTACAACGCACTGGCTCAGGACTTGAAAACGAACTGAAATCCATAATTGTAAAGGCGTCCATCTCAACTTGCCAGCAGCTCAATTGATTTTGATAACCTCGATTCGATAGGGCAATTGCGTTTTAGAAAGCATACAGCTAACAAATAGTTTTCTAAAAATTTCCCCGAACAGTTTGTGAATTGAAAATGTTTTGCACTTGCCAATCAATTGCAATGTGCATTGCATTATCAGTAAAATAAATGAAAAAGATCTCACGGAATACCCAACTACTATATAGAAATAAAATAATGAGAATGAACTTCGGAATGACCCAACAAAGTACAATACACGATTGCGCAGCAATGGAATTTTATTTGCCAATAGCAAAGTATGAAATACATATCAAGACCTCAATGGAAGTAAACAAAGAAGCTTTATTTCTTAAAATGAGCACTTAAAATTTCTAAATTACGAACGTTTCCTTGGTGCCGCACTGAAGCCAAACATTTTGAAAAGCTGACTGAATACAGTTTCCTTCTTCAGCCTCAGATAATGTTCCATTTTAACTCGTTGCGGCTCCATTGTTCGTTCATCCTCCGTTAACGAGGCAAAGTAATCGTCCAGCAGCTTGTTGAACTTCGACGACAACTTCTCATAGTAATCACAAAATTCGATTTCCAACTGCTCGAAATGGTGTCTCTTGAGCAGATTCTCAAACATTAAGTCCTCCTGAGTTGTGGCCTGCCTCCGATTAGGCACTCTGAATTCCTTGACAATATTCAGGAATTCATGGGACAAACCGATTTTGTAATTTTCACCGAAACTTTGGACGTTCCTTAGAAATTGTGAGAATCGTTCAGTGCGGTCTTGCATGGCCTCACTGTTGAGCACAGAAGTGTCATTTAATATATCCCTGGAGAATGCTATGCCCCGCGTAACGATTAGTCTATCCAGGGGCTCAGTGTCTGCCAAAATCTGATCGTAAATTGAATCCAACGTTTCCGGTTTGGCCTCATATGATGCAATTGGCTCGTCTTCTTTTTTGGTTTGGGAATTTCCCAATTCCGACGGTGATTGCGCCGACTGATAACCGTATTAAAAAATATTTATACATAGTTGTGTCGCTGTTGTGGTGGTCGATCACCTTTAAATCTACTTACATGCTCCACCAGCACAATGCACAGCAGCAGAAATGCAAATTTCTTCATCTTATAAATTTAATTAAATTCTCAAAATTATCAATGCGCCTCGTATAAACTTTCAAATTCAATTGGTGATTCGCTATTATATTGGCCATTTATATGTTTCCGCAAATGTTAAATTCAATAGAGCAACTACTATTATCAATTCCAGTTGTAAATAAATATTTCAATAAACACGAGCTCGTTCCCACCAAGAGCATATTGTCCATTTCAGATCAAGTTTACTGATAGCAAAACCAGCAGAAAATACAAAAAATATTCTGCACTTTAAAAAATTATTTGTTTCCTAAAATCATTCCAGTTTGTCTCAAAGATACAAACAAAATTGTTTTTTTAATAATTGTTTTGACAACATTTTTGACAAACCTTCCATAGATTCATCTAAGTACCCCTTAGACACATCTAACTGCCACTTAAAAAAAGTTTTATAATTCAACTTGTATTTTTTTTTGTTTATTTATTCGGAATTTCCCACAGATAAGACAACTTCAGCAATATACCGTAATCCCTCGTATTATGAGGATCCGTTCTTTTACAATAACTCTATCTGAAAAATCGCAATGAATGGAATACAAAATATTAAAGTAGTGTTAATCAGAATGCATATCAGTTTAGTGGATTTGGAGTAGCCAGAGATACAACTCGAAGTTGGTGTTCATTCATTTGATACACCCAGAGAAAAAACAACCTAAAATCAAAAATAACCACCTTAAAACAAGTAGAAACGTTAATGAAAGTCTGGTAAAGTTGGATATTTTAGAAACAACTACGAACAAACTTGTTTTCAATTTAAAACTTAAATTCCAAAATAAACAAACTTATTTCAAAGTTGTTTTCCGATTATTTCAAAAATTTCCCAATTTATATTAAGTTTGCCAGACCTTGATTTAAAATCGTTCAACTTTGTTTCAACGTTGACAACAGTTATTTTAAGTATTTTTCACTTCATTTCAACTTTGAAACTTTGTTTCAACGTTGACAATAGTTATTTTAAGTATTTTTCTCTTTATTTCAAAGTTGTTTCCATTAAGTTGAAAAAATGAAGGAGTAAATACGATCGTACTTGATTTTACTATGTTTTTTTTCCCTGAGTGTACTTGTATACAGTCAGAATGTGAAAAATCACTTTAAAAATTCACTTCAATGCGCAGCCTTTAAGTTTTAAATAATTTAAGGCGACTTTAGCCCCCACGCCATGCCCCCCGCGAAGTTAGCAGAAGGGTAGTTGATATTAAAGTATTTTACTTCAAAGTGTGCTTGTAACTATTACCATTTTAACCGCGAGTTTACTGTATTTTGAAGCATCAATCAACACAAAAAATCTCGATTCTATAAAATGTATTTTCCTTATCATATCGATTCGAAATTATGAAATGAACTTATACTTAGTTTGATCAGCAGTATATATTGAGCTTTGTGCAATTTCCAATTGCAGTTAATATTTTACATCTGATCTGGCACATAGTAAAATGTTAAAGTTCGTAATTATTTCGTGTAGTGTAGTTTTATTTCTGCAAGTAAGTGAATAATTTATTTTTTTAATTTAATCGATATTTTTATTGAAACTAAAAAGATTCTTTGACTACAGTGAGGTTAATTAGATATATGTCAAATGATTTCAGCTCGTGAATGGCCAAGCTAGAAAAGACGACGATGACGACGAAGAGATAGACTATGCCAATGTGAAAAGGCCGTCGAACTTGCGCAGCGGAAACAGTCCACAAAATGCTCCAATGTATCCGGGTCCGGGTCCATCGAACTATCCCAATATGAACGGGCCGGCAACAGGTTTCCAGCGTACATCGAGCTATTCAGATAATTTCATGTCCACCGGTGTTCCAAACGACATGTTTCCCACAAACTATCCCAGTGAGTACAGACAATCGAGTTTCGGCACACCTCCCGGTCTCTGGCAACAAATGGCTGCGCATAGGGCAGCCATGTCCGGTATGACGGGCATGCACGTTATGCCAGGCAGGCCCGGCATGTCAGTCGAGCCCGCCATAATGGGTATGCCCGGCATGTCCGGCATGTCGGGCATGTCCGGAATGTCCGGAATGTCCGGAATGTCCGGAATGTCCGGCATGGTACCACAATACTATAATGGAATGGATGATGGCAGCTCTGGCCGGGTTATAACTTACTCCAGTGTAAGTTTCTTATACATATAATTTGACTCACTGTAGATTTGAAACTAAACAACATTTTCATCTCTAGAACTCTGATTCAGGCATGCCGTTTGGTAATGGCGTCCTTTTCACATCCACATCCATGTAGCCGCCAATAAAAAATTTGTTGGATATAAAAAATTATGCATTGACATATCGTATTTTTTTTGAATTATTCGAACCTTCTCCTAATTACATATTGTATTATACAGATGTTTTCCTTCTTTACTGTTTATAAAATTAAATTGTTCATCAGTGATTCCCGGAAGCAATTTCCATTCCATTCAATTCGTACGGAAATTTCCAATTTGCCCTGGGTAAAAGTAACAACGCTTAAATAAACATTTCGCCAAGGAAGTGGAACAAATATGAGCCCACGTAATAGCTGTGAAATTGGTGGAAGTGCCGATTCCGTAAGTGTAATTTTTGGTGAAGATAAGAAGTTTTCAGTTCCTCCTTAAATTCCTAATATTGTCAAATTGAATGGAAACTTTATACTTTCTGTGAGTTTTTCTGCTAATTATTCTTAGCCATACATATGCACACACGGAGATAACTCAATATAAATTAATTAAGATTAACTTCTCTGAAAGTATGAAGCCTAATCGAAATTGGACTTGACCTAATTGACGTAGTTTAACAAAACCACGTCTAAAATTGAAAATTATGCAAATAAAAAGTTTGCAATTATAATTATGTGTTTGGGGAATCATAGATACGCTACATAGGGTACATACCAAAAACGTATTTGAAAAAGAAAAACGGTTTGACTTGTTGCAATCCCTATATCCCTATCCCTATATATATTATAAAACTGAGTGTGTGTCTGTCTGTATGTCTGTCTGTCTGTCTGTTTGTCCCTCAATCACGGCTAAACGGCTGTACCGATTCTCTTGAAACTTTCAGGATAAATTCTATAGGTATCGACATGTAACATAGGCTATATGCGGTTGGGATTGGACAAAGGGGCGTGGCACCTCCCATAAAACACAAAATATGTCTACAAGGTATTTTAGTAACTATTGAATTGAATTTGAATTGAATGTTGAATAATAAATACGAAATTTAGCACGAAGTTGCATAATAACTTTTCCAAGCTTTATGCCAAATATGAGCCTAATTGGACAAGGGGCGTGGCACCGCCCACACAACACGTAACTTAAATAACAGCTAACTAAGCAACGATTGAATATATTCTAATGAAATTTAGCATGGAGTTGTACAGTATGTTTTCCCAGCTATGTGTCGAATATGGGAATAATTGGACAAGGGGCGTGGCACCGCCCATACAATTTTCTACCCCATATCACGGCTTTACTGATTTTATTGAAATTTTAAGGTAAAATTGTGTTAGTAATGGAATTTGCAATAGGACATAAGAGGTTGGATTTGGACAACGGGGCGTGGCACCTCCCATACAACAAAAAATATTATTAAAAAGTAACTTAGTAACTATCGAATATTAAGTGGTCCATGCCACCAACTGCGCCCTTGCACATTTTTTGGGTGAATCATACCGGGTGGGATTACAACTTCCACCAATTGCGTCCTTGGACTTTTTTTGGGTGAATCATACCTGGTCGGATTACAGCTGCCACCAAGTGCGTCCTTGGACATTTTTTGGGTGGCTCATGCCGGGTGGGATTACAACCTGGCACCAAGTGCTTCCTTGGACATTTTTTGGGTGAATCATACCGGGTGGTATTACAACTGGAACCAAGTGCTTCCTCGGACATTTTTTGGGTGGCTCATGCCGGGTGGGATTACAACTGCCACCAAGTGCGTCCTTGGACATTTTTTGGGTGGCTCATGCCGGGTGGGATTACAACCTGGCACCCAGTGCTTCCTTGGACATTTTTTGGGTGAATCATACCGGGTGGGATTATAACTGGAACCAAGTGCTTCCTCGGACATTTTTTGGGTGGCTCATGCCGGGTGGGATTACAACTGCCACCAAGTGTGTTCGTGTACTCTTTTTTTGTGAATCATACCGTGTGGGATTACAGCTGCCACCAATTGCGTCCTTGGACATTTTTTGGGTGGATCATGCCGGGTTGGATTACAACTGCCACCAAGTGCGTCCTTGGACTTTTTTTGGCTGAATCATGCCGGGTGGGATTACAACTGCCACCAAGTGCGTCCTTGGACTTTTTTTTGGTGATTCTTACCGGGTGGGATTACAACTGGCACCAAGTTTCACGGGGGGAATAAACCATCAACTACAGCGCCATTGAAGTTGTCGAAAATTCCTATATATATTTATTTTAAAAATTTATACAACCCGTGCAACGCCGGGTATGTAACAGCTAGTAAGCAATAAATTTAAAAATGTTCTAACTTGCTAAAATTATACAAATTGTTGCAATCTCGTACTGCGCCTGATGTAGGGTGTACCTGCCTTGCAAAACTGATAACTCAATAGATTATTTAAAATAATATTTTTACTTTCATGGCAATTCAACAAATTTTCAAATTTCATTATTAATTCGCAACTAGAGCTGAAAACACCGTACACACCCGAATTGAAATGTCTAGAAAGTTGATATTTTTACTGTTGAGTGCATTCCTGTTGGCGCAAGTGAGTGCAATTAGAATTCCTAAAAGGTGGAATAGTTTCTTTCTAAATACAAATTTTTCAACAGTGCTGTCAATTGGCTCAGGCCCGTTCGGTGGAAAGTAATGAATCGAAAAGCTCTTCCGAGGAAACTGCGGTCACTAAAAAGGCTGCAAAGGCTGCAACACCGAAAAAATCCGAAAGTAACGAATCGAAAAGTTCTTCCGAGGAAACCGATGTCACTACTAAGGCTGCATCTCCGAAAAAGTCCTCTGACTCCAGTGAATCATCCGAGGAGTCTGAGCTAACCGAACGCGTTAAGCTGGTTGCATTCACTCTCGGTGAAATAGTAATATTGGGTAATCACTCAGTCTCTCAGGGTAAACTGTTGTTCAAAAATACGCTCGAGGACTTGGCTGTGGTGAAGGTGAAGAGTGAGTCGCTGGAAGAGCACACTGCCAAGCTAACCAAGTTCGTGGAGAAAGCTGATAAGTTCGAAGCTAACCCAGAGGATCTAATCGAGTTGTTCAATTTAATGGAGGAAATGGGCAATATTTTGGAAAATTGTACCACTGAAACGATAAAGGCTCCGAGCTCTGAGGATTTGCTTGTGGAAACCACACTGAAGAAGAATGGCCTGGAACAATTCAATGCGGCGAGTGAAAAAGACTTTAAGGGCTTTGCTGAGAGGTTCGAAAAGGAATTGGTTCGTTACTTTGATACGCTCTCGGAGAAGGAAAAGGAGAACGAGGCCAAGATGATCGATTGGTATAAAGAGTACAAGGAGGAGAATGATCTAGAGAAGAAATTGGAATTGCTACCTAAATTCATGGAATCCTTTCAAGATAACTAAAAAAGAGTTAATGTATGAATCAAAATAATAAAAAAAAACTCGAACCTTTTCTGAAGAAAAAAATAATTTTGTATGGAATTGTTCGCACAGTGTTTCCAGCTAGTATAAAAAGCGGGCCATCATTCAATTTGTCAAAATTGTGGTGGCAACTTTTGGACTATTTTATATGGAAGCTAAAAAGACACTTTTAGGGGCGTTCTTCTAGCAAGATTGTTAAAAGAGAAGGATTCGAGTCTCCTTGTCAATGCGGTTATAGTTATGTCCTAAAATGAGATGACACCCCTGAATTCGTTTTTTGTACGTGAAAATCTAAAGTCGTATCTGTAAATCGATGCCAACCTTTTAAACCAGCAGGAAACACTCCAAGTCCAAGCTGAGTTTTGAGTTGATGTTAAATGACTCAATATTTACTCAATATTTGTAACAAGAGCATTTCCACTCAAAAGTTACACACTCAACTCAAATTATTCGAATTTAAATTTCTGATTAAGCAGATTAACTCAATTGCCGGCATTTTGTTCTCAAGTTTAACTCAATTTTACTTTTACGACATTAAGGCAACTGATGCGCCGAGGCAATTTCAATTCAACTCGAATGTTTGCGGATATTTTCAATTTCCCCCAATGTAAAAGCAAAGATGAAAAAAGTGACGTTTGGGCAATGAGCTGCAATAAACATTAATCCACAGTAATGGCATTACAATTGATGGAAGAGTCGAGTTCTCGAGGGAGTGTAATTTTTGGAGAAGATGGAAACTTTTCAGTTTGGCTTTTAATTAGTGATAATGTAATTGAATGCTAATTTTATAATTTTGGACTCATATTGAGACAATTAAATATCAACTAATTTAGATTAGCTTCTAGCAATGCAGGCTAATCTAAAATTGAACTTGCCCTAATCAACTTACAAAACTTAATAAGACAGCGTAATAAATGATTAAAAAATATGAAAACAAAACGTTCCCGAAAATTATCATTTGTTTTGGAATCGAAAAAACATTTTTTACTCTCAAAGCAATTGAAAAATTTTATAAATTTTATTACTAATTCGCAATTTGTGCTGACAAGATCGTACACAAAACTGAAATGTCCAAGAAGTTAATATTTTTACTGTTGAGTGCATTCCTGCTGACGCAAGTGAGTTCAAATGGAATTTCAAAGTGTTGAACATTTTTTTTCATAATTTTATATTTTTTCAAACAGTGTTGTCAATTAGTACAAGCTCGGTCGGTGGATAACAACGAATCGAAAAGCTCTTCCGAGGAAACCAATGTCGCTTTAAAGGTTGCACCTCCGAAAAAATCCGCAGATTCCAATGAATCGCCCGAGGAGTCTGGGCTAACCGAACGCGTTAAGCTTCTCGCCTTTACTCTCGGTGAAATAGAATTATTGGGTAATCAATCGGTTTCTGAGGGTAAAATTATGTTCAAAAATTCACTCAAGGACTTGGCTGTGGTGAAGGTGAAGAGTGAGTCGCTGGCCGAGCGCATTACCAAACTAACCAAGTTCGTGGAGAGAGTTGATAAGCTCGAAGCTAACCCAGATGAGCCAATCGAATTGTACAATTTAATGGAGGAATTGGAAGACATTTTGACAAATAGTACCACTGCCACGATGGAGGCTCCGAAGTCAGACGATTTCCTTGTGGAAGCGACACTGAAGAAGCATGGCTTGGACAACTTCAATGCGGCTACTGACAAAGAAGTTATGGACTTTGCCCAAAGATTCGAAAAGAAATTGGTTCATTACTTTGGTACGCTCTCGGCGAAGGAGAAGGAGAATGAAGCCAGGATGATCGATTGGTTTAAAGAGTTTGAGATTGAGAAAGATTTGCAGAAGAAAATTGAATTACTGCCTAAATTCATGAATTTTTTTGAGGAGACCTAAAAAAGGAGTTTGGATATAAATTAAAATAAGTACTTGTGTACCTGTTTTGCTGAAAATTAAAGAATAATTTTGTGTAAATATTTGTGAAAATTTTAAGGCAGGCATGGCAACAGAGGGATTCAGCTATCAGCCAAAGCTGAGTCCCTCTCCCTGCTCAAATGCAATTTGTATGACTCTTGTGAATTTTTTTTACTTTGCCAAAAAAAAAAGGAAAATTCCTCAACGCTTCATTGAAATGGGAGTCATTTCCTGCAATCGTCCGGTAGAAGTTGTATGTTTGAATTTCCACAAATGTTGCACAAAAAGTCGGAAATTTGTATCGCATAAATTGCATTTTTCCGCTTGCAATATCTCATATTTGCAACACCTTGCCACCCAACTGACTGCCGCGGCATTCAGCTGTAGTCTAGCGTTTCGTACATCCTGCAGTTTGGCACTAAAATTCTCAACTTTAATAAGGAATTTTTGCTCGTATTCCTGACTTACATTTTGTGATTGTGTGGTTCGGCAGGAAATTATTTCTCCTTTTTTATTATTGGGGAATTGGTGAATATGTTTCCGTATTCATGAACTGGTTGCTGGCTCCAAGAAGACCCTTCCAATTTAAATAATTTTTGTTCCCAATCTGAAGACCTCATCGTCATAAATATTGTACGTTTTCCGTCTGGGTCATTTGATTTATACACACACTTGCTCCCAATCGTATTCACAGTCACACACTCGCGCGCTTACACATTCCGAAATCGAAATGAAATGTTATGAAAGTGTTGAAGAACAAGTTCGTCAGACTCGGGGGATTAAATTTAATCAAAACTTTTGAATTTTCCATCTTCCAGTGAAGGTTGTTTGGCAGCAGAAGCAGCGAAATGTAGAACAGAGGGACGAAGACTGAAGGTGAGGTTGAATTTTGGTTTTTTCTATAAGACTCCAGTGTTGTGGTTTAGGATTAAAAGCTTAACAGCAACTTTTCGCTTTTGATTAATTTAAGATTTTTTCATCACACTTTTTCAAGCTTCCATTTTGCAGCGCCAACATTTCACTTTTCCGATTCAGAGAACACAAGTGTGCCAAAACACTTGCGGTTTAAAATTACTTCTTGTTTTTTGAGAATATTTTTTCTAATTATAAACCATTTTGTTGTACTTAAGGAACCACAAAAGAAAAGAATGTAAAGGATTCTTATGCCAAAAAAAATTCCTATAATCACATTTTTCCACCCATTTCTCAAATGAACCCTTTTCCTTTCGCTGAAAGGATGTAATCAACTATGTGAAAGAGTCCTTCGCAGTTTTGCAGTTTTTCTATGTTCGCGGAAAACCACAAAAGTCCTTCAGAAGCAAAACAAGCAAAAAACTTGAGGCAATTAACTTAAAATTACGGAAAACGCAAATTAGGCACCCAAGAAGGATAACAGCCATCAACATTAAAACAACAAAAACAACAACACTAATAATAATTATAAAATATAAACCAGCAGGGCGTCAACCAATTGAAGCGCATAAAAAGCTTAAACACATTTATTAACGCCAAAAGAAATCTTTTAAAGGGACACTGACGACGAGCAACGAGAAAAATATATACAAAAGTAAATAAATTGTTTTTGGTGGGAACTGTGCTTTATACTCTACGATTCCATATTTTCAGGTTTTCAGCGTTGTTTTTACCTAATACAACCAATTTAAAGATTTAATACTCTTGAGACTTCTACTTCCATTGGGAGCAATTGCCACTCAAAGAGGTTATGGCCCGAAGCATTTAGGATCATATGACAGACATTTTAAATTTATAAAATACTAGGGTATATCCACGGTTTTGCCTACAAAAATTTAGTATTTTCACGGCAATGTTTAAAGGTTCCAATATGTGTTCTCTAAGTGACTGAAATACAAAATTTCGATTCATGACAGTGGGTGAACCGTAAATTTGAATAGTCAGCCCTCTGCCCATGCATCACTTCTTGAGTTTTAAGGGAACAGGCACAAAATCAAACATACACACGAAGAGTTTTATATAATAAGAAGGATTTTGCCAATCTCCAAGCAAGAAGCAATGTCATTAGCAAGGCACAAGTACAAACAATTTACCATCATGGTAATTAGATAGCAATACGTAGTATTGCTTTAATTTTCGTTCTCTGTGTCGTTAGGGAGCAAGCAAAACCGTGTCCCACCAAAGCACTTGCCCACCTCACGTAAATAATCAGCCTTGATTTATGCAAAACATTTCACTATGCAGTCCCTGTCGGATTTCGTGTGATCAAAACCACCTGCTGCGCCTTCTGTTAAATGATAATTTGTGGTAATTTTTGAAAGCACAGCGCACAGCTGTCTGCTCTCGGACGTGCCTTAATACTTACCTCCACAAGTGATGATTGAAATTAAGATGAGAGCGAATTAATTTCCATGGAAACATTTTTAATTTAAGGAATTCAATTTAGCAGTGGGGCAGACCAAGACCCAAAGGAATCCCTTGAAATGTAAACACACTTAATTTTACTATTTAAGTTTTATATTTATTTCTTCAAAATGTATTTCAGTTAGAAATCCAAAGCAGACTCTTTCAGCAGGCAATAAAATGTATTAATTATGAATTAGCGGTTATATACTTACACATATGTATTAGAAAATAATGTTTAGTTATTTTATATTTATTTTTTTAGTGCACAACTTATTTGTTAATAGTAGGTAAATACATTTAATTGTAATAAGCTAACTAGCGAATGCTCGCGGTAAACCCACTAAAATACCATTCACATTTGAATGTTTTTTTTTTAATTTAAATTTTATAATTGAATTTAACTTATTTCGCTTATCGTTTCATTTCAAATTCCAATTTATATTTGCTTTATGTACATTATCAAATGGTTATTTGTCATAATTGGTTTTCGCCTTTGTTATTTTTCTTTTTTTGGTGACTTTGCGTCCTATTTAGATTCAGAATTTTACGCTTTTTTTTTGCTTGTACGCACACATACAAACATTCTAATTTGCTTAGGTAGTAATTTATTTCTTTACCTTAATTTATGAATTATTTAGTTAATTTGTTAAGTTGGTTTATCGGTAATTGCGAATTCAATTAAGTTTATCAAAATAGTATTTTAAACTTTTTAATTGAAATTATTTAATAATTTTAAATTATGTTAATAAAATGTACTTTAAACTATGTACAAGAGCCAAATGTATGATGATGGTTGCATTGGGTTAATTGTTTAATTATTTTTACTTAATTCAGTAATTTTTTCGACATCATTGTTTTTATTTATTTACACCACGTTTTATTAGTTAGCTGAAATTTTTGTCAATCTTCGAACCTGAATAATTTCATATTTCTTGGGGGAAAATGTTTTCTCCATCGCTGGCATATAAATTGTGAACGCGATGAGAGAGACAAAAGCCAAAGATGCGCAGCCCAAAATCTATCATTTACTACATTCCTTACCACCTTTCTACAATGAACTGTCACATATTCTTTACCAAGACTTCAACTCAATCACATTAATTAATAGAATATCAGCCATTCAGGTTCATTTTAAAATGTAAAAGGACTTGCAGAAAATATAAATCTTGAGTGGTTGGCTTATATGATGAGGGAAAATATGCATTCGTTAATATAAAATGTATTTACTACTTTGTATGTATGTATGTATCTTGTCTCTTGTATTTATATATCATTAGAAAGCACAGTTGTAGCATTTTATCGGAAGCTGTCATTTCGTAAGTTTACGTTTACGTTTAGGAGGTAATTTGAAATTATTAGTTTTTCCTTGTAGTTCTTTTGTAGTTAAATAGTTTGCACACAATGATGTTGAAACACTCGTCATATAAATGTTGAAGGTAACTTTGTAGTGATGTTTTTTTTCAGTATTTAATTAAATATATTTAATTTAACAATATACTTTAGTACATACGTACTAAATGTTTTTTGTAGCTTAGTTTATTTTTTCAAGGTACACACGACATTTCTTTTCATTTGTAAAAAGTCAATTCCTTCAAATTGACTTTTATTAAAAAGAAGAAAAAATATATATATTTATATTAAAATTTAAATTATATTTTCAAAATAAACTCAAACTATTTGATTAAGTCTAGTTTAATTGTTAGTTATTGTATTTACACTTTATTTGCTAGTGAAATTAATTTAAATATTAATATTTCTATTAACAGTTGATTAATTGTTTAATTTTTTTATTGAGGTTATGTGATATTTAGTAGGATTGTTTTTTAAATAATATAAATTCATTTTTCTAGAAGACAGTCTGTAGAAAGTTTGTTTTGTAAATTTAAGTTTATAGTTAGTAGGTAATAAAATATGATTTTTGGGAAAGACCTCTTGAAAGGGAAATCTTCGTATGAGGAATTATCGATAGCAAAACATCCTATAAACATACTATAATGAAGGTAACATAACACAACTCAATCATGGAACTATCATTAATTTTTACTATTTTTCGATTAAATGAATTTTTTCCATTTCTAGAGCCCCGGTCACACTAGGCGCATCTTTTCCCAAATATATTTAGAATACAATAAGAAAACGAAAATATTGTTTCAGTCACATACGATTGTACTTGATTTGAAAAATGGCTGAGTGCATTTGGGCAAATATTTGCCTAGTCTGAACGTGGCTTCTCAAGAGTATCTGGCAACCCCTCTCGAATGAAGCACCAACAAAACGATGATTTGGCGGAAAGTATTGATATTTGAGTAAATCAGAAGAAAGAATTTTTTAAAGAAACCAAGGCAGCAAGAAGAGAAGTAAATATTTATTGTTTAATGAGATTTTTCTGTGAAACTAATAGGAAAATTAAAGTATTTTTATATATTCTTTGTCATATAAAAAATTTAAGAATATAAATACTAAAAATATTTACATTCTATACCAATATTAAATTTAGTAATTAGTCTCAATATTTTCAATTCAAAAACCACAAAAAAATTATTCGAATTATTACGAATTATTTCCTATGGCAACATTTCTATGAAATTTTCCACCCGTAATTGCAATTGACACCAAAATCAAATGAAACACAAAAATAATCTTTTAAAAAGTATTTTTTTTTATTAATAAAATTAAATTAAATTATAAGCTAAACTTAGCAAAGGAAACGGGTTTGTTATACAATAAAAAGCATTCCAAAATTATAAATAAAAAATTAATTATAAATGCAAAACTCGTACTTAGTCAAATACGAAACTTAGTTGAAGAATTAGGAAAAACTATTTAAGGAAACACATGTTACAAAAGTCGCGGGCAAAATACATAATCAAATTAACTTTTAATTAATCAACAAAAGCCAAAAAAATATAATAAAATCAAAAGAAACTCGAAAAATAACACAAAACTTATTTTTTATCACAATTACGTATGAAAAATTTCTTTAATTGCTAGAAGCTGCCGCGGCCACCACTGCCGCCGCCCGAGCCAGCTGCCCCGCCTCCACTCGAGCCGAAGGCAGACTGCGGCACCAGGATGCGCGGCAAGGTCAGCGAACGCTTGGGAAAGGAATGCTTTGCGGGTACTGCAATTGCCGTGGCCGCTGCCGCTTTCGCCTCTTCGTATTCGACGGCCGTGGCCAGGGCAATTGTTGCCGTCGAGCCCCCAAATTGTGGCAAATGTCACGCATACGACTGAGCCGTCTGCGGCATTACGTTGGGCGTATAGCCGCTGCCCGGGTTGCCTATGCCTTGATCCATGGCATTGCCGCGCTCCACCAGGTTCTTCAGGCGGCCGCGCAGCTCCTCCAGACTTTTCGATTTCGCCTTGTTGATGCGTTTGTATTTGACATCCTTCGGTTTCGTGACCGACCGATGGTTCGACATGACGCGGTTGAAGTTCGTCACCTGCGACTTACCCGCCCGCTCAGGCGTCGTCCCAGCGGCATTCGCGTCCGCAGACACATCGTCCATTGAGGCGGCCGTCGTGTGCAGTTGCGGCACCTTCACGCTGTACGCAGTGTGTCCGTCTTTGGTGGGTGAACGTTGCAATTGCCTGTTGCCTGGTGAGCTCAACTGCCGCTTTGGCAGTGCCGAGGCATGTGCGGAGGTGTACGAGTTGCTGGTGATGATGCCATTGGCGGTTTCTTTGGTTTTATCTGGAGCCGTTGTCGTCGCTGTTGTGGTCGAGTTGGGCGGTGTGTTATTATCGATTTGTCCCTCTGTCGAACTGGAGCTCAGAGCCTTCTCGGAACGATTCTTGAACTTGTCACGCTTCTCCGCCACATCGGAGGTCGGCTCGGGATCCTCTTCCACCGAGTAGACTGTTTCCAAAATATCCGGTCGCCGCAAGAAGCAATTGTTCCGGCGCACTCCGCCGTATTTGTTGAGATTCGTTTCGATGGCATCCGAGATGGAGCGAACGATCGTAATGCCGTCGCCACCTGAACCGCCGCCACCACCACCACTGCTCTTGCGTCGCGTGCCAAGCGTCATGTTGCTATCGGAATCAATGTCCTCCAGCACCACAGCCGAATCGGAGTCGTTCAGCGAGTCCAGTTCGGTGGCATAGCTCGCCTCGATCGTCTCTAGGCCATGATCGACAAGTCGACTCGACAGCGTGTCGATGATCTTCTGCTGACGCTGTATGGTCAACTCGCGATGAGTGAGCAGGCTGGAGATCTGCTTCTGCTTACGCTTGAGACGCGACTCGAGGAGCAGCAGTTGCGAGGTGAGGCCGTTCATCTGATCGGTTTTCTCTTTCTGGTAACGATAGTGTTGTTGAATCTGTGAGAAAAGTGGGAAAATATTCAGAAAATTTAAACGAAATAAGACAAAATGACTACTCACTTGCATGGCATACGCCTTGCGCCACTTCAAGATGTTCTCCGTTTGAAAGCGCACCTTGGCGCGCAACTCTTCAATTATCAAACGTGCCGTATGCAAATCCTTGGGGTCCTGATTCATCATGGTCAGGCGCAAGTTGCTCGTATGCGCCGACACCGGTATCGCCGGCCATTGGAATTCCAGCGGCGGTTGATGTGCATCGGTGGGCAGCGAGCCGCGTTGCCCGCCAGGATGTTTCTTCGGGGTGGCCGGACCTGCTATCAGGGCAGGCGACAAGGAGGGTTGGGAGTTTTGCTTCTGAACGCTGCAAGCCATAGTAATGGTTTTGGCGAATTGCGAAGCGCGCGCTGCATACATTTAGGGGCTAGCGCGTTTGTGGGTTGGCGTTCGTTGGAGTGTATGCTTGAGCTGGATAGCCACTCAATCGGCCACTACATACATGGGCTGAGTAGCATTGGAGAGCGAACCACAGATCAATAATATTGGTTTAACGATTACGTGTGCTGCAAGGAAACAAAGAGAATCGGAATTTATTAGTATTCCGCCTAAAAGTATGCAATATTTGAAAAAAAACCGATATCGCAGTGATGTTACCTTGCGAAATGATAGAATATTCGCACGATAACTTCATAATTGTGGAGCTAACCACTTAAAATGTGGCCATTCGACCTTCGTGTTTTGCATCCAAAAACTATGCAATAATATTTTCAAAATCATCCAAATTCAAGTCCTACGTTTGGTCTACATTCACGCCCTGATAATCAAATCGCCTAACAAAAATTCTTGATTCCCCATACATCACCTGCCTTTCCCATTTCAAAATTCACCTTGCATTACTCACACACCGTCAGCCCATCATCCGAATTGTGACTGCAGGCGTGTGAAATTGCATTCGAGTGTTTTGATTTAATTTTCGATTTAATGACGCAGAATTGCTGTGCAACGCGGCCAATTGTCAGCGGTGCGTAAATTAAGCCCTCAAGTGCCTGCCCGACCAGAAGCACCAAAAACGACACCAGTTTAAAAGGTAATTTGAGCAAATAAGCAACAACAAACACCAACACCAACACAGCTGCGAATAGTATAAAATCACATCCACAGGAAAATAAGTAAAATCAATTTCGCATCAAACTTGCACGATGCGATATGGTCGTGGCGTTGAAGCTGATGTTTATCGTTTGACAGTGGTTGCCAGCACTTTCGTACCGCCACCTCGCTTTTATTTAATTTTTGTGCACACAGCAGGGATACCTACGTTTCAGTGTGTTCGCTTGGGTGTGTGTGTGTGTGGGTCTGTATGAATTTTTGCTGATGTGCATTGGGACCGTGCCACACACCACACGCCTGGCTGGTTGAGGCAGCCCCCGGGGATATTTCCTTTAATGATGTATTTAATGTGAAAATCGCACAAAAATAAATGTAAAAAAAAACGCGCGCATTTGACGCAATTAAGCGCCATTGAATGTCATTGAAGCTGCCACTAAAAAGCTCTTAATTGTGGCAATTTGACAGTAGGTAACAGCGCGAGCAAACATCAAGGGAAAATGTTCGAACAATTTAAGAAAGGACATATTTTTTTTAAATTTATTTTAAATTTTTAAAGTTACATTTCAATTTTATTTTCAATTTCCAATATTAATTCAATTTAATGTTGCCACGTTCATTATTAAATTTATTAAACATCGAGACAATATGCCCACTCTACCGTCATAATTAAGCGGCTTATGAATTCACCAAAGCGATAACAAAACGTCCACCTTGATGGACACGAACAAGGCAAATTATGAGCCACAACTGCATCGAACACAATCAATTGGAAATCGGAACAGTTGCGAATATGGTCCCGCGAATATGACAGGCAATGGCGTCAGACAAAGTAAATTGGCAGTTTCTGGAAAATTTAAACTGCGCAAAGTGAAAATCTCATTAAAAGGGTATTTTTTCATATCACAAGTTGGCTGATATAAGAGCGATAAAATGGAAATTCATTAAAAATTTCTGGGAAAATTTCAACAAAAATGCATTGCATCTTTACGTAAAATTCTGATTGAAAAGTTCATAGAATGGGGTAGGTAGCTTGTGTTGGTGCAAAGAAATGCATGCGTATGGGGACGTAGCATCACAATTGTGTATAAGTGGAATGCGGCTGTTTGTAATTAACATTTTTGTTGATATTTTGGCTGATTATTGTCTAATTAAATGTTGTTTTCATGTTTAATTTCACAGCAACCGTGTTTCGTTAGAGCTTCATTGTAATTTCGAAACAATGAATTAATTTGTGTGCTTGTGGTAATTAAAGTATGTTTTGGAAACTGTTTACACATGAGAGGATATTGTTTGGACAATAGCAATATGTGAGATGATTAGAGTCATTTTAAAATTAAAAATCTGTTTCGTGGAAAAGGTCAAGGCATCAACAGTTGTTCTTCACATAACATCTGTTCTAAGCAATTAAATAGAAAAAAACAAAAAAAGGCAGATCTTCTCTAATTCCCGTGAAGGAAACCTTTTATGTGATAAATCATTTCTCATGCGAAAGGGTTCCTAGGCACAACTCGTCTGTTTCGGTTTCTTTGCTCCAACCACTCACCAAACAATCAACATTTTTAACATTTTCATTTAGAATACCTTTCAACAATGATTTCGCAATTCATCATCATCCATAATATCAGCCACAACAACAACTCCAAACAGCTTTGAGAAAGAACTCATGTCCGTCCCACGATGTGAAATGAAAACCTGCTGAGCCTGAATGCAATTCCGATTCGTATTCCGATAGCAATTTCAATTCTAATTGAGCGACCTGAGTGCATTGAGCAAGCATAAAAAGTGAACAACTTCCGTTTCCACAAGGGCTTGTGATGCGTGTTGCATGCCAGGAAAAAAGAAGAGAGCCGACAAAAAGATTACATAAAAACCCCATCAATTTAAAACAATCGACAGCAAATAAACACAAAACAAAAGTCACAACAAGGAGTAAGCCTGGCTTAGGATGAGTTGCAAGTGGCCGCAGAGATGAGGAATTTAATAGGAATCTCATTTGAGGCATTTAGTTGCATTCAATTGCTTTGGCGTTTGTGTACAACGAATTACCAGGTACGAATACACGAATGCACGTTGTTATGTGGCTACCACGCTGCTGGCTGTTGCATGTCTTCGCAATTTGGCATTGGAAGCGCATTCATGCTGTCTGGCATAATTTGCCCAAGTCATTCATCATTTTAATTGTGACAATTGTTCTCTGGATGGGAACACAATGTCTCGTTGATGATGGATTGTACAGCAATTGTGCCTGAAAGCTATTAAATACTAAACTTGTCAGCAGGTCTAAGCATCTCTGATAGATTGAATCAATGTTAATGGAATTAATGAAAATCCGAGTGTAAGTGGTTTGGACAGTAAAATTATGTTCTCATCACATTATGACATTCTAATGCTTCAAAGGCTATCTAGTAAAATGCATTTGACAATTAGTCTCTGCTTCCTTTACTACTTAAATTTCTGTTGACATTTAACTGTTGTCATTTCGCCGGTGTGTGCTCATTTGTTTGCTTTTGTCCACCATTTGTTGTTGTGGCTTTTGGAATTACTTACCATAATTCAAATTGATAGTGGCAATGTGCCATCTATATGCAATAATGTGTGTGGGAATTTATGAATTTGATTTAGTCACGGTCTAAAAATAAATGCATGTGCCAAACATTAAACAGAAATTGTAATTTCGTTTATCATGCATGAGCTTATCGGAAAATATGATGAACATTTCATGGCACACCACATTCCAACTATCCAGTTGCGTGGTGGTAGTTGCTAAGCAATAAAAGAAAACGTATTTATCCTAATTGCTGGCAAAATAATATTTTAATAATAAATATTGTATTATAAACGTGATTACACGTTTATTTTCCAACCACTGATAATTGTTCTTATCATTCTGAGAATTTAACCATTGGCAAATTATTAAATAAATTACATATTTGGAAGCACATATCGTACTTATATAGTCAGAAACACCTTGAAATAGAAAAAGTGGTGTGCTCTAGAGAACACTACTGAATGAAGTGTTCACTCGTGCAAAAGCAATGCCAGCCTACGCGCTGGAGCCTTTGTTTCTTTGTATATGTGAGCATCGTATACAAATAAACTCGCGCTGGGAGCAAAGCTGGCCCATCAATGCTTTGATATGTGAAATTAATTTTATAATTTCTACTTAATGGAAAGACAATTGTTTTCTATCAATAAAGTAATAGGTGAGTAAAAGCTTTGAAGATCAAGTTGACAAGTTTAATTGGTAAAACGTCCACTTATCAAATGCAACATTTTGACATTTTCAATTGGTGATAATTGCTTTCGATGCAATTATATAAATGTCTTTTCATCAAAGATAAATTCTTACCCCCACCACGAAAACAGCAGGGAAAGCTCATTAAAGAAATTTCAATTAGAGGGTATTATGCAATTACAACTTTGTAAAGGCCTTAAATTTCTTTAAATTTATGTAGAATATTTAAATATATTTTGAAAAAAATACATGCTTCTGAGAGTTTAGAACAGTGTTGCCCACGGGAAAAGAAAGCGGGCACTCAAGCTTTTAAGATTGCACACTTTACGTATATGTATTCAAAGCTTACATACCCGCTTACGTATGGAAATTTTCCATAAATACCTAACTTTGTAGGAATTTGTGAAATCAAGCGACAACATGAAAATAAAGTAATTGAGATTCCTGTCCCAAAGCCGACAATGAAAATGACAGGCCATTACAAACCAAATTGCCGCACTAATGAAATAATTTAACACCTTCCAGCATCATTTCACTCTCATGCGACTGCAATTAAGTGCGCACAGTAGCTGCAAATGCGTCAAAATACTGCGATCACAAAGAGCTCATAAAACCGGTTCAAGTCCTGAGATGAGTTAAATGACCACTGCCAAGTAGTTGTGGTGGCTGCTGCTCTTCAGTGGTATGTAATGAAATAATAACTGTAATTATGCGCTCATCAACTAAGCTTAATTTCATACTTTTGTTCGTCTCATTCTTACCACTTTTTGCTATGAAGCCGCTGTTGGCAATTTAACGTCTCAGAATTCGAAATGTTGGAAGAAGCGGAATGTCGCAGGAAGAAGCTTTAATAATTTTTTTTTTTCCTTTAAAGAAATTCCTTTCTAATTTGACATCATAAAATATTAATAAACGCATCCAAATGGAATTTCCTGTGCCCACAAAACAATAAATATTTTAATTTTTACTCCTTACACCAGAGCCGAAATGTGGATGAACGAAATTCAAGACGCAAATCCTATCGCTGGAAGCATTTGAGCTAATCTCGAAAACTCATTTTCCAACCAAACACCGGCAGAAGGCAGCCACACTGTTTCGACTCCTTTCCACTGCAATGCCATTTACATTTACAGCAGCCAAATTAACATAACATAACGTAAGATAGACACGCAGTCTGCATAATTGATGATGCCCAAAACACCAAAGCCTGCCTGCGTACTCTTATTGTTTGGTAATTTTGGCTTTGGGTTATCGGTTAGCAACAACCTGATGCTTTTGTTGTTGTTATTGTTCTTGTGGCTTTAATGAGCGCTTAACGTACAATTTGATCCTGCGGCCTTTGTTTGAATAAGTTTTTTTTTGTTTTCGGAGAAAATTGCGTATAATTTTAGGAATTTCATTTAGGGTAAAAATATCCACGCAACAAATAATCGCCTTCCAGTTAAATTCATCTGGAATCACCACGTGTGAGAATTGGATTTTGTTTTCATGAATATTTAAAATGCGGTTTTTTGTTGTAGTCAGGGGAATTTGTGCGAGAAATGCTGCTTCGCATGCGTTGCGGGTATAGTGGCAATTTTCGATGTAACAAAATCTAATACGAGCTAATCAAAATTCACATAAATTATTCTTATGAATGAAGAAACTGCTCAGGATTGAGTGTAGTCATTTTAATATTAAATCGAACAGAAGTTCAAATGCTTCAATGTAAAGCAAAAAATTAGAGAATATAAATGACACACTCAGAGGAAAAAAGGTATGAAATGCACTGACGCTCTATACATTTCATAGCACAGGTTGTCACATGAAAAGAGCACAATACACAAACTTTCATTCAAAATTTTCCTCTAGTACTTCTAAAGTTGTCTCAAGCAGTGGGACATTTCAAAGCTAATTTTAGTATCGTTTTGAAATAATTCTTTGAATTTGTTACAATTTAATCCTTCCATGAGGGAGGAAACCTTTTTCCCACATTTAAAAAAATTATATTCTGCAAATCCTAATTCATTGTTATACTGCAGCTCACACATACATTTCAGGACTCCCCTTATAATCTGAACCAGTACAAACTGAGATTACTACAGTCACAAAGTGCAGTCATGAACACAATTTACCCGCAATCCTTTTATCCAATTTATGCACACATGGATAATGCAATTGTTTATTGTTTTTTTTTGTTAACTGTATAGCCACTTCTTTGTCACACCATTGTACAATGGGGTGGTCCACGATCTACGCAAAGAGACAAATATACAAATAAATGTAACCTTCTATGACATTATTAGTATATCAAAACTTGTGTGCCACAAATTCAACTTGTTCTTCTTCGAAAACATATTTCAGTTGTAATTTTTACTCACAAAATGAAACTAGTCCAACAGTACTCATGGTGGAATTTCAACGAAAAAAACAGAAAATTCCAATACAATTTTCGGACCAACCTACTATAGAATGTTGCCATTTTCCTTCCAATTTAATCCTGCGTTAATCCCTTTGTTAACATACGAATTCAGTGTACTTCACCTCTTAGCTGCGGTGCGTTCATGTGCGAAAGCGATACTGGGTTACATTAGGAGAGCTCTTGTATGAATATTTAATGTGTGTGTGTAAAAGTGTAGACGGCAGTTTTGTTGGCGGTGGTCAAGGTAACACAAACACCGAAACATTGTTTTTGGGCCCAAAAGTGCAAAATATCACGTTCCAAGAATAAATAACGTGGCAACAAAAGAATTAAGTGTAAACAAACACTGTATGTTAGGGTGTGTTAATGAGTGGATGAGTGCAAGAGATCACAATGGCGAAGGGCACTTCATGCGTGGCACTTTTGGCAGGATCCACAAAGGGTGTTCAGATGGTGAATTTTGTTTGCAAAATAGTAAAAAGTTGAGTTGGCAGAAGTGGAAATGGTTTTTTTTTTGTCACATTCATAAAACCTTTACATTCCATTATAATGGATTTCCTTTTTTTTTTGATATTTGTAATCTTTTAGTAGCTTGGCTCAGGCACACAGGGCAATAACTAATGTTCATGCCTACATTTCATATCAGATTGCGGCACATTGCCAAATTTTGTAATGAAGGGAGTTATGCCAAGAAAGCAACAACAATTTATGAATTTTGTGCATGAAAATGTTTTTTTTTCTATTAGCTCCAAACCTATGCCAATTTAAATGAACAAATTTTTTTGTAGAATGCTTTTATTGAAAATATTTTATGTTATTGAAAATAAAAACAATACCTCAGGGATTTGTGTTTTTGTGTTTGTTTTTTATTTATCAGTTATAGAAAAATTTATCAATTTATTTTATGAAATTGGAATCAAATATTTACCAAATAATTAAATTTCTTGCCACTCAGATTTCAAATGAAATTTCAGTAGTGTTATGTGCCTAGCAACACTAAAACCACAATCACTTGATATTTTTGCTTTTAACATTGGACACACCTGGTAACTCGGGCAACTCTTGTGCACACATGACAACACTCGTATCCGCATAAACTCAACCGCTAACACACATGCCTTTTCCATTATTCCCCCTAACAATCTAAGTGACTTTGTAATTCTATACTCAAAGTTAAATGAAAGCGAAATCCTGTTATGACAATATCCTGTTTCGAATTACCGTTTCCTATTTATAAATGATAATTTACAATTAGTGGAGTTGGCTGAGAAATTCGACGCTAAATTGGTAAGTGAAGAGCGTCAATTCAGTCACGCTAATGGAAGGGAGTTTAAATATGTTCATGTGATGCCCTTCGACAAATAACTAACATTTGCTTGGGGGCTGCTAAACAAACACAAAATTAATTATATACGAGTACGCGTCGAGAGTGTGTGTACGCTTCATTTGTAATAAAATCCTTTGAGTACATTTGGGATATGAAATTTTTGAATATTTAATTCTGTTACAACATGAAACTACAACGCAAATAGTGTGCGGAGCTGAAAACTTTTATGGCATGTTGCAATGTTTGGTTGCCGCAAATATTTACCAAGTGAATGGAAACTCTTTAACAGCAAAAATAATTCCAAATAATACTGTTTGCCAAAGTATTATTTCGTGCGAAGGTGGTCTAGAAGCCACTATCATCGGTATTTACATACTTAATGGCTTATAATTTGAGCAGGGAGCCACTTTCTGCACTTGGAAAGGCAATGATGAAATATTAAGTCTTTTGGGATTTTTCAATACTACAACACAGTGCGACAAAACCCATTTCTTTTGTTCACACTTGCTGAATTCTTTTCTTTTTATCACGTCATCATATTTTTATGCTCTTTAAGGAACTAATTTAATAATGACTTACATATGTGGCAGCTAATAAGCACTTATTTTTGACAGATCAGGTCACAAGTACAAGTTACCTCTAAATCGCTTATATGCCATGGAGAATGTGACAACGGCACCCACCCTAACCCTAACCCAACCAAACCTAAATCTCATTCATTGAACAATTTTTAAAAGTAATTGATTGCATAAGTCCGAAAGCGTACTTACACGGACATATCGATTTTATTCAAGTATAAAAAAGACTCTCGCACAGTGTAGCAATAATTCAATCAATTCAGTTCTACTATAATCCTAAGTCGCCTTGCAAGAACCATTTCCGCACTTAAATGTGTTTGGTGTGGTGTCTTTATAATGGATATTGGCTTATGTTATAAGGGCACTTAGCAAGCTGAGTAATTTCACAATATTTTTCCACTAGCTTTTCATAAATTTTCACATGATTATATCCAGGAGCCAAGCACTATATACTTTCGCACCGAAGCACATGTGAGGTAAGCATTAAAGAAATTCCACTAAAGTACACACACATCCCCCCTCTTCAGTTAACTGCTGTTTATTTTCCCTGTCACATTTGCTTTTGGTGCTGTTTCATAAGCTGGAAATTATTTCCTCAGCGCGGTTTTAGTTTCAATTGAAAAGTGGATTTTTCATCGTTTATTTTCTCTACTGAAGGCTTTGGAGCTTAAATATAAACTCCACTCTCTTCTTGTGTTTACGAGGGAATCAATGTTGAAATAAAGTTATTCGCAAGCAAATGTAAATTCCATGATCCCAGTTGATATTGATTTTTATTGCATCTGCGATTGCAATCAACAGAGACAATGTGGGTCAATGTGACACAAGGTCTGGTCTAATCATGGTAATGTACTTTGATGTGAGTGTAGCAAAAGAAGAGACCATTATAATTGAGATAATTGCGTTTGAAATGAATTTATGTGCCTGGAGGCATGTCACTTCTTTGCTTCACAAAAGAAATTCGTTCTTCAATGATGCTGCAATGCAGCTGGAAACACTTTTCTTGGATTTGTTACCAATTCTTGTTTGCCAACACAAGATTACTTACATTTCTTTAAATAGAATTTTAGTATTTTTTGCGTTTTTCCATTGAAATTTGAATTGAATTTCTGAAAGTAAAGAAAAAATCTTTTTTAGTTGATTTTTTTTATGGTTTTCACATTGGAAATGTGAGATTTCACGTTGGTGTTATTTGCCACAAGTCAATTTTCTAAAACGTGTCATTTCATTGACAACGTTGCGCAGCATAAAGGAAGAACAGAAATAGGCGACTAGTGACGGAGCTATTGGGAAAATTGTCATACAAAATAGCTACTTCCGCTTTAAGTATGGAAATTAAATACTCGCACACCTAACGAAGCAGCCAGGATGTTGTAACTCCTTCGCCTTCGCCACAGGAACTTGGCATTCCGTGCATTTGTGAATCTGAAAATTCTCTATGTACGTCATTTCCGCCTACGCTTTTACGGCATTTGCGACAATTTAAACCCAAAGGTGGAATAATAAATCTCTAAAATAAATCAAGTACTGAAGCCCTCCGCAGGGAAATGACAAAAGTGGAATCAGAAAAGGAAAAAAACCACAACATAAAGGCTGAAGGAGTTAAGAGCACGTATACAAAAGCTAAGCCACAGCTGCTGCATTTATCCTTCACATTCTCGGTGGTGATGTGTAATTTGTGTTTGCTTCTTTTTCTCTCCACCATCCTACCTGCTTCAGTGGGAAATAAATTGCCCAAGTGACCATTGAAGAAGGCTACAGCAATTTATGTGGAAGTCAAGGATTCGATTACCAATGCGGGTCAAGTGACTGATTACTTTTTCGTATTCACAAAATACTTCGCAGTATTAACATTTCCTGTTTGTATTTATTCGAAAATTGCCTCTTGCAAAGCCACCTGTATTCAAAAATTCCTCAAGTGAGAAGCAGCAGCAGAATATTCATTTCTCCTTTGACCAAATTTAACCTGAATTGCACAATTTGGCATTCCTCTCGTACATAACTGTCCCTTGGTGTGTGGGCATCGCAAGTGGGAATGTGTGGGCAAAGTATGCACATCGTGTGTGAGTGTGTTTTCCTGACCACCTTGTGCCATTGATGACCTCCTGAGAGCCAGAGTACAATTGGCATTGCCTCATTGACATTTCACTCACTCGATTGAACTAAAATGTACTCTTCCTCATAGCGCTGCATTGTGTCTTCTTCCACTTGCACACCACCATGGGCTAATTTCCATTTCACTCACGTTTCGTTTTTATTTGACTTTATGTGAATTTGTGTGCACAAAATACCAAAATAGAACATATTTCCAATGCCATCAGGGGGAGGGGGTGTTACATCAGCTTCGATAGTAATGATTGACATTTGTGCTCGAGTCAGTTATGATGCTGCTGTCAATGTTCTACGGTGACAATTCATAGAGATTGGTATGGGTTTCACTTTGCTTTTAGGAATACTATGAGTGACGGTCCTTCGGATGTGTCAGTAAATAAAAACTACTGTGCATGAGAGCTACCAGAAACAAATTCCATTCGATTGAGCATCGGCAAATTGCTTACTGGGTTCCCTTATCCTTCCACCTTCAACCTGCCACTAATGAACTTTTGATGTCGCCTAATGTTAAACACTGGCTAAAATGTATGCCCTGTCATGATCCTGCTTCCCTTCTCAATATAATGCCCTGTCATTCCTTGAGTGTACCGCAAGGATAACGAATTGGCTTATCGTGAATTATGGATGAGAGGACAACTAAGCGGTGCTTTACGGTAATTAGCGAATGATTTGTTTCGCTAGTGGTATTGGATAAATTCAATTCAGTTTTATACTCGAACATGGAAAGTTTTGAGTTAAAAGGTTTTTCTATTTATCATTAATATGTGCATTTGTAATTAATGGAACAAAAGTTATGAATTCTATTTAAACTAGACTTTTTCAGCATTTGTAACGCTTATTAAACTTTGAAGGCCACATCTGAACTGAAAATATCGTCATCACAACAATAACAAACTAAATTTCAATTTGAATAACAAACGAAAATTTGCTACAAATAAACACAAGCGTCAGCTTCCATTTCATTTTCGTCCCGAGAGTGACTGACGCCAGTTAAACTATTAAAACTGGCCAAGCGCACGAAATGGCTATAAAAATTCGAAAGAGCAGAGCAGCAAAGCGCGAAACAATTCCACAACTATTGCACAAAAAAGAAACAAACCAGGGCCGGATTCTATAGTTGGAAAGTATTTCGCTAACTTCAATGAAACTATTGAATGCTGAGGCCCGATGTACAGTGTGTATTTGCTCTCAAATAAGTCCTAGTAATACAAGGTTGCATTTTTAAAAATATTGGCAGACTGTATACATTTTGTATGGAATTTTGTGTTTTCTTAAGAGGTGAGAAAACCCAGTTTATGTGTGGAAGGACAGGGGCCTGATTTTAATTTTGAAAAATTTTTTTTAGAACCGACCATGGACACCAACTAACTAGACACATGAGCTGTCGTCGCGATGGTGAGACTCATTTTAAATTATTTATTATTTACGTCGTTGTTTTTTGCAATTTAGTCGTCATTTAGGCACTTTGCATTATGGTTGGAGTATATGAAAAAATACAGATTTTATCGAGCTGAAAGTAAATTATTTAATATTTACGGGAAAAATAAAAAAAGTTGCAGAAATATTCCACATAGAAAATCAGGGTTGCATTGGAGTTAAATCGTGGTCTCATTCAATCAAGCACACTTTTTATCATTAGTATGGCATTGGCAACCGAAGCTAACGTATCAAGTCTCAACAACCTGCCGCGTATGGTTCCGGAGATATGCCATACTAAAAATCAGCGTTGCATTAGAGCTACCCCTTTGAATTGATTTCTGAAAAATGTTTATGCGTACAAACCATTTCCAATTAACTACAAAAAGAAGAAACCCAAAGCGCTGCCATAGTCTTGAGTTTTCGATTTCAAAGAAAAGTGGTCTCATTTTTTTTATATAAAAGATGTATACAAATGGCAACTCTCACCCATTCAAGCTTTCAACTGACCTCATAGTTAATTCAGTGGATACCTAAATAGATTTAAATTCTGAAGAATTCGTTTCCATTTGATATTTGCACGCTTCTTGTGTTTTATTTTTGGTATTTAAGTTACACAAAAAGATTCCACAAAAACTCATTCTGGTCTTTTGCATTTTTTATTTGCGTCTTTGCGGTCAAGCTTCTTCGGGATAAGCAATGTAAAAGAATTTCGTTTGTAATTCAATTTTTTTTCTGCGAAAAACCGCAGCAGAAAAGACAACAATGGAAATAATTTTGATCTCACTTGAAAATTGCTTTTGAAAAATGAAACGCCACAGCGGAAAAAGTAAATACGTACATGGAGGGCAAAGCAAATGAAGTAAGAGAACAACAAGAAGCAAAAAGAATTAATGAGAAAATCCCATCAAAGGAATTATTACAACGCGAAAGCTTAATTGAGCGGATTCTTTTGTTGGGGCGAGACTGCCTCTCCTTTCCCACACTCGATGGAAAGAAGTTTATAGCATTTGCGGTTTGTGTGATGTTGAGTGGGGCCACAGCTCTGTGGGATTGATTTGGTATGAAGTTGAAGTCTGATTGAATTGAAATTTAAAATTATTCTTCGTTTCTCAACTTTCTTTGTTGGCCTTTACCATTCACTAGATACCATTTGGATATATTTCGATATGTTACTTAGAAATGCGATAAAGTAAACGAGAATTTCAATGGCTTTGAACTATCTCTGCCTTAGCTAACAATCTTTGGCACATATTTCCATAAGTTTTCCATAGAAATTGAATACACTTGATAAGGATTTTTTCCGAAACGTCTACAAAATATCGCATGGACATGCACAGGCTTTCATTTACTCAAATGAAGCCATTTAAAATATTCGCACGCACACAAACACATACACCATCACACTCGTATACAAACGTACACTTGACGTAAGCATCTCCTTGCTGTTCTCAGTGAAAAGGACATCTGCTTTAATAGCTTAATTTGGTTATTTCAAGTTGCCTTGCTGCCAGCTTGTCTGACTTTTTCTCTGTGTTTGAGCATGTCGTGACTGCAAATAGAAGCCAAAGAGACCATTAAAAGCCACTAAGGATAAGAACGCAAAAGTACGGTGTAAAAGTGGCTAAACAGAAAATCAACAAAGCTAAGCGTAATACACTTGGTGGCAAACGATGACGAACGACAGAAGACGAAGGTATGAAATCGATGTATTTCTGGAGAGTCCTTTCAATATTATATATCCTTTCAGCAAGAACAATTATGAAGTAATAGAATATACAAGTACAGAAGTACTTATGTATATGCACCTGAAAAATATTCATGTTTGGGTTTACTGGGTAATAAGAACTGAGTGTGTGAGGCTAGAGACCAAAGAGATCAACGAACAACGACTTGTTGAGTTTTGCCTTCTACTTTTCTCATACCACGCTAAGGTATTAACACAACACCACCCACTCATGGGCCCTCGAGCCTTTGAAAGGAAAGTGAAAAAAGCCAGCTAGAGCATTGGCAATGGGGAAAAGGACATGAACATTTATACAAAAAAAAACATCACATCAAGGTAAGGATGCGGTGCCTGAGCCTCGCACACATGCATATATTAAATGTTGATCTTGTTGCCTTTTACTTTTTTTGATATACAAATTTTCATTTTTTTTCGTTTTTTCTTTGACTGCATTTACATCTGTAACCTACATAAATTCCAATTCCATCGACATAAGTACAATTCCATGCGTCAGAACTAATGGAATTACATGTTTATTGCGAATTGCAAGCAAATTGAGTGTGAACGTAAGTGGAAAAATATATTTATCCTGAGTATTGCATTTCCGCAGAAACCCTTCATGTCGTATGAGCGAATTTCTTAACCCTTTAAAGGAAATCCTTCAACATTTCTCACAAGATTTCTCACAATTTTAACTTAAAACTTTTGGCTGCAATATACACTTCCACTGCAGCTAAGCTTCCACAAACTTCGTCCGAAAATTTAATTAGCAAATAAACTTTGAAATTCAACCAGATTTACTCACAACTTCCGAAGTGCTAATAGCTAAAAGCTTTTATGCACTCCCGCTGCAATTACTCCAACTTATTCAAGACATTGTCTGAGTCTGAGGCTGCGGCAAATTGGAATAATTTCCCCAAATTTCCTTACACAGCCACTTACAGCCAACAAGGACATCTTTGCGTAATGAAGGAGTCGACAATAGTTTTGGTAAGGCTTGTAAGTAAATCCAGAAGCCTGTAATTCAGCCATAGCAGCAAGGAATCCCAAAAAATACCTACATCTTCAACAAATTTGTTTTCAACTTTTCCTTTTCTCTCTCGTGAGGATTGTAAACTTTTCCCATTGACATTTTTATGGGTTTGCTAATAGCAATATTAATATTTTAAAATGCTGCCAACGTGTGTCCTTGTTTATTGAAACAATTTGGAGCACTAACGACAGCCAACACACCAGCCGCTCGAGAAGTTTGTTAAAGTGAAAAGTTTATGTGCTTTCAGGAATTTGCATGTGAAAAGTGGCCTGGAAATTTGTATTTAAAAAAGTGTATAACTAGTTACTACCACTTTCGTTTTCGGTCGATGTGAGAATTTTAATTTGAAGCAGTTCCTGCTGCTCTGTACAAAATTTGGTTAATGGGACGTATGAGTGACAATTTATTTTCATGAGAGTTTAAAGAAGAAATTCCATAGTTCGTATTTTTGCGCACAAAATACCGTCATTCACTCTATTTAATTCTATGGTTTTGCCTACATTCTACCTGTTCTCTCCACTAGTTTGTTTGTTTAAAAAAAAATTACTCATACGCAATGTGGGGCAAAAATATATTACCTTCAAAAGCATTTCAATATTTGATGAAACAATGGAAATATAATACAGCTCCACAATTTCTCTCACATTTTCCTAATACAAAAGCATTAGTGCTTGAACAAAGGCTCAATTACTTACTTTGAAGTTTACTTGTTGACACAATTTTTCATTTCATGTGTTTCTTCTTTCTTCTGTGGAAGTCCTTCGTCACACAAGCACCCACAATCCTGTTTGTTTATATTTCTTGTTGACTTGTCCAATTGATTATATGTACTGGGAAATGTTCTTTAATCCATCTTGTCACAAACTGCAAGAAGGAAATTAAAAGGTAAAATTACTTTTGTTTTCTTGTATAAAATTTTCTTTTTTGTTCAACAATCTATGAAAAAGTAATGAAAAGTCATGCGGCGACTTTGACAAAAGTCGCAAATTCTAAGTAAAGGTTTTATTAAGTTTCGGATAAACAATATTCATTTTAATTAGGCAAACCCCTTCAAAAGGTAACCAAATTTTAAATTCTATGGGAAAAAATCTCCTCCATCAATTCTTTGGACTGAAAATTCATTCATATTCTCATGGGAAAATATTTCTGTGCCATTGAGCGTAGACACACTGTCACCAACTGTGACAAATTACTGTTTCTGTTTGTCAAACCAAGTGCAACTATAAACGTTGGCTTTTGCAAATGTGTCTTGCAGCTTCTACTTCTACTTCGAATTGGAAATTTGTATTCATTCAAAAACAAAAAAGTGTCAAAGCAACTGTTTAGTTAACGAATGACACTTTCTTGTCCGCCACAGAAAACACACCAGCGAAAGCAATAAATTCATCCAGAAGAAAACATTAAAAAACTTGAAGCAAATCCATACAGACAAAAGGCGGCCACAGACTTCACAAACACAACAACGACAGCAGTCCGTATAAGAAGAATTGCCTGGAGGCCAGAAACACAAAACACTGAACATAATTCAATTGCGGACATTGCACAAAGAATAACAAACCAACAAACAACAAGAACAGAAACCGAAACAGCAGAAACTTCCTTTCGTATTGCAAAAAGTTTTTGTGCAAAAAAAGTTGAGCAAATCCACTTCCTTGTATTCACAGTGGAGTGGGAAAAAAAACATTAAAGAACTTTATTGGGAAATACAAATTCGAATAAAACTCAAATAAGAACATTATTTGTGCAAATCGATTTCTTTCAAATGAAAAAACTAAGAATATTTCTTCACGTATATAGTCGAAAGACCACACAGTACACAATAAATCATTTTATTGTCTTTGATGTGTGTGTGTGTGTGTGTGTGCAAATATTTGTATTTGTGTTACTGTTTCATATCTTTAAATTGCTGCTGTCATTGTTGTGACAGTTGTGGCATATGTTAAGCAGCTGAAAGTACATAGCGCGAATTATGATGATCCTTTTTGAATGAAATTGTATGTGAGCACCCCAGTAGGAAGCATGCAGAAAGTTCGCTCCGGTCTTATTCGAATTAAAATAAGAAATCAAACAAAATTGAGTCATCAGAAAACTTTTCTGAATTCATTCAACTAAATATTTCCTGCTGGCGTATTTTAGCACTTGTTTGTACTTGGCTCACTCAAAACAAATACGTTTTTTTAGGGAATTTTTAGAATTTTTGTAAACAAAAACCCTTGCGCACTGGTTTTGCATAAATTTCACAATTTTTCAGCAATAACTATGCGTTATATTTTTACGAGATGATTGTAAAAAAATATACATGTACTGGGATTTTTATTTGTTCTACAATGTTGATGTTTCATATGTGAATGCATCAACTGATTGTGTACATGCGTGCAGAATTGCCAATATTGGAAAAAATCAACTCACGAAGAATATTTACAAACAGAAAAGATACAATTTATTGTTGCCTTCGGAATTAAAGTGGACATATTTTTATTTCTTTATCAGTCACTCGGGCGTATGAGTGATATTAATAGAAATCTATTCCAATTCAGGTATCAAGTAAAAAAATATTTATTATTCTTTTGTTTTACTTATAATAGAAAAGCATGACTTGCCTACTATTTCCTTAAGTAAATTCCAAGAATTCTTTTCATTTCCTTATTTGTTTAATTAGCAACACAACCAAACACTGTAAAAATAAAACAAATAAACAAAACCCTCAACAAGAAATCGCCCTCTCACATTCGTGCTCAAAATAATACTTTATGTTTATTCCACTTTTTTTTAATGTCCCTTTGATCGAATGCCAAACAAGCTGACTTTAGTCACGCCTTAAATGTCACATTCACTCATGTGCCTTTTCTCAACCATTGTGAGTGTGATTGAGTGAGTGTGGGTGTACGCACAACGCACATACGTTGACCTTCTTTTGATTTGCACGTGGTGTTTAGTGTCTGGCTTTGTCAACAAATTTGTTCCGAGTTGACAGGTCAATTGTTTAGACATTTTGTATCCCAAAGTCTTTAGGTATTTGTTGAGTTGGAATTTTGTTACTGTGACAATGGTGGGCAGGGGTAGAATTTACCAGGCTATTAGGTTAACTTAAGTTGAAGAGCTCGTCGAATAAACATATTTGAAAAGGATTCTTTTGACTGCAACCTTTTTTTTGCTACCCAGACATGAAAGGAAAAGGTCATACCCCTGTCCGAGCAAGGCATTCGCAAATTTAGTATTTGCCAAAATTAATTTTGCGTTCGTTTCATTTGAAATAATTACTATTGGCAAACCAAACATCAGGCGAATGAGAAATAGTTTCATTTTACTTTGGTTACTCTTTCATCTTTACCATTCATTTTCGAAAATTCTCCACTTCAGAAAATAACAATAACGCAACTGACCTAGATAATCTTGCGCCGCTCTGAAGCCGTTAGGCGTTCCACACCAAACCAAGCAAAGATTAATGGCACACAATTTTGTATATTTTTTGTAATTTTCTTTTGCAATTTTTTTTTCAAAATAGCATAAAGTAATTTGTTAGTAAGTTGCAATTATGTAGAGTTGGTGTAACAGCAGCGGCGGCACATCTAGTTTCTTGTTACATTAATATAAATTTGAATGAAATATGAAAGAGAAATAATCAATTAATTACTGCTGGAAACAGAAAATATTTAAAGTTGTCCTATCCACCAGCAATTGACCTTTTCAACTAACAACAACATGAACTGAAATAATCCCAAATCGGCATCAATATGATCGTTAACATCATTACAATCGCGATCAATGATATTATCTAAGCGCCTTCAATCGATTTTCTTGTTATCCGCTCGTTTGCTCTGATCTCCAGCTTACATTCTCTTTACCGCTTCGTTCTTTATCTGTTGAGATCATTGCGAATGAAAAACGAAGCTTTCCGAGTTCATTCAACCGCGAGAATTTAATTTGCACATACAACAAAGTAAGGATCTGTAGTAGCTGGGGTACAAAGGGGAATGTAAGGAGATAAGAGAAGGAGACATGAAATTAAATGAATTTATTGATCGACATGTTGGCGATATTGAAGTCAGTTGCCCTTTGGTGGTGGGAACTATTTAATCTCGTGGGAATTTTTGTTCGTATGTAAAAATAATCAACTGACAATGCGAAAAAACTGCTTAGATGTTATAGAAAATTCTAATAAATTTGATTTCAACGTCCTCTGGGACCCAAGTACAAGCAATTTAGATGAAATAAATTGGACCATAAAATTATTAAAAAAAACGTAGGATTCGACATTTAATATTTTTTATTATAAAAATTCTCACTTCCCGCTGACACAATGCACAACTACCAACTGTTGCACCTAAGCCAATGCACAGCACGCAATTGCGGCCGTTAAGTGTTGCCACACGTTGTCATCATTATGTCGGCAACGATTACTTTTCGTCTTCTTCTATTTTTCCAAGGCGCTTCCCATTTTTTCATTACCCTCCTGTGGTAATTTTCACAAAATATAAAAACCTTGCAGCCGTTCTTTCTTTCTGCAACTGTCGTCTGCACTATAACACATAAAACAAAAATAAAGTTCACTTTGAGCGGGTATTTCTTCAAGTTTTTCCATATTTATTTCTCTATTCTGTGATTTCCTAGCCCACTTCTCAGCTTAACCTTCTGTGCCAGTATGAGGCAATACATCAGGCGCACGTTCATTGACTGCAATCTGGTTGCTCTGTTGACTTGTGTGTGTGTCGCAGTGGCTTCTTCTTTAATTTTCTTTCGCTGTTGTCGTTTCTCAACTCTCGGCAGGCTGCGGCACGTTTCTCAGCAACTGCAGCAGTTGCAGTTGCGATTATTACAGAGTTGATTTGTTAGTGTGTGCCTTCGCTGGTCCGTCTGTCTGCTCTTTGCTTCTTGTTTATTGCCCAAGAATATCAACAACCGCTACTTTATTTTACGTCATCATTGCGATGGACTTGGCCTAAAACCTCGACTTGTTGTGCAAATGTCTGAAAGCCAGTTTGTGAAGTTGCTGCGACAAGCAGCTGATTTTTGTTGTCGAAACTGCAAACGAGCTCAGAAGCACGTGAAATTTATTTCTGTTACCTTATCGGAGTGTAATTTCGATGTTGCTCTTGATTGTTTTGGCAACATTGTGGCGAAAATCACTCCTTCATTCATTTTATCTAACACATATTTTTTCAATAAAGTTTACTATTTACACCCCCTTTACTGCTTATCCACCAAAAGTATTGACAGCTGTCAAAATACATTTCGTATGTAAAATAAACAAGAACTTGATCGATGCGTGTGAGCTGAAAACGGCTTCTATTGAATGTGGTAAATGGGCGCAGACGAAATGCTATGAAAGGAAAAGGTAATATGTCAGAAAAATACACTTCATAGTAAAGTGTATATGACAGCTGACAAGAAACTAGTCAAAATATTGAGTCTGACTTAAGACTAGAATAATTTACGATAAAAAGCAAAGCTGTTTTGGTATACATCCAGCAAAGCATTGTTATCTCAACTGTAATTTAGGCATATGACAAAATAGATTTGCGCTTTACCAATTCAAACCGAAAGAAAATACGATTGGTCCATAAAAAGTGGTTAAACACGTTCAGCTGGCAATTGCATAATCAGGCAATAGATGTGCTAGAGCCAAGTAAATGCAATTCACCCACAAAAACAATTTCCGTTAAACTTGTTTGTAAACCAGAAAAGTTTACAAAAAGTAATAGAAAACCATCGAAAATGGCAAATAAATGCCACAACGGAGAACAAACAAAAAGAGAATACAAATAATTTAGGCAAAGTCGAGCTTAAACCAAGCATAAGCCCATATGGGAAATCCGATAAAAATCGTAGAAATAAATTATGCACAAAATATAACCCACTGCCCTGACTTGGCTTGCAGTAATTATGCCGCTTTTTTCTTGCCTCGCTTCTTTTCCTTATTTTGCATTCAAACGAGAAACACGTTTATGCATTTTTGCAACGCAACCAACTTCACACAGTCACCAACACTCATGCAGTCGAACGCAATCGAGCGGCAAAAATGACTGCCAGACTGTGCCATTCGTGCAAGAGTTTTCCTTCTTTTTCTTCCGCAGCGGCAGCGTCATTAGACTCGTTTTTGCCATGCATCGACGTTTGCTGCCGTTAGCTGGCATCGAAGTCACCCGCTGTTTTTGTTGTGACGGACTGTTTGCTGTTGTTGATTTTAAACCAATGGAATCAGCTGTGGTCTTTGGTGGTTCGACTTGAAAGCCTTTAGCATAAAATTATTCCAACGAAAATTTAACAAAAATATTCTCCCAAACAATTTCTTAAGGTACGATTACACCCCTTCAGTTATTGTTAAAATTTTTTGTATTATTATCCTAATTGAATCATTCGAATGAATAATTTTACATTGCTTTACTGCTCCTTGATATTTTCCAAAGTTTATTTCAATTTCAATTCGGTTCCATTTCAACTTTACTCCGACAGCGTTTGATTCTGGCATTGCTTTTTTGACATTTCGGAAACTTGTTTCCGAGTTTGTTTATATTGTCTGGCTTTTTTTCGAGTTTGATTTGGCGAAGGCGGCAATTAATGAGCGCGCATAAATTTGCTTTTATAATGCAAACAGGAAATTTCAACTGCGCACATACATTGTGAGCTGCGATATATCACAATCGAATTAAATTGTATTTCCTCTCCGATAAAAATAATAAAAAAGAACATTGTTAGCTTCAAGCAGAAAAGGGAAACCGTCAAGATGTTAATAAATAAATAAAATCAATTGAGCACATGTCATTGCAACTTTATTTTATTAATACGTCAAACGAATGGGGACAACACCCGCAATAATGAGAAGACTTTCTTCGTTTTGGCAAACTTTTCTTTTCTTCAGACTCCACAATGAAGAACTTCACTTTGTCAACTTTCATGTGTTGGTACCAGAAAGCAAATGAAAAGTCATTAAAATCTTTCGCTTGTCATTGTGTCGAAAAGTATTCAATCAGAAAAAATTGCAAATGACAAGACTTTTGTCGCAATTTAATAGGCTTAACATGGCAGCATTTTCGATTTATCAATTTTGACATGACTGCGCGAATTTGGCAAATATTTGTGCAATATGACAACTGGGAATTTCGTTTAAATGAAGCAACAATTCACTCTCCTCCTTGGGTCTATATTTCGCACAACTTGCTGGCACCTTAGCTGGCATTCACCTGATATGTCAAAATTATATTTATTCATCAATTGCACGGCTGCCAAAAAAATAATTAAAATTTTGCAATTGTTGCTTCAGCTAAAGCCAAATGGACTTTTATTTCGTGTTATGCAATTGCTTTTTTTTGTGTTGACATTGGATTGCCATCAGTGGCAGTGGGCAGCTTTTGTTTCTTTATTTTGATGTCCGGCGACATAATGTTTGCGAAGTGCCATTCTTTGCGTTAATTTGTTTGTATTTGCGCTTCCTCTGGGTTTATTTGGTTTGGAAACTTTTTTCAGTGGCGAGTTTGTCGTAATTGATTATGTCAACATGACTTTTCACTCTTAATTGATTTGGATTTTGATTGTCGTAATGAATTTGGATAGCAAATTGAAATTGAAATTGTCTGTGGATTTTCTAGTTTTTTTAAATTAAAATATTAATTTAAATTTTCAGAAGTCTGTATAATTGTACACTTAGTCTCGATATATTCATCCGTAAACTAAATTAGTGTCGCATTTGCCTTATTATTAAGTTGACGCCGCTCCTTACAATTTTATTTACATTTAAGAATTTTGTATGGAATTCCCGCAGGACCACTAAACTGTCCTAAATGGCTCCGTTTCCTTCTTTTCTCAACATAATAATTGTAATTAACTGAGACTATTTACAATTTGGCAACGACCGTCAAACAGTGATTATGCTGAAACTCCAGAGTGTCATTTTGCGTGTGAAGTGCCTTTATGCGCCTCAGTGTTAAGACAAGGGGACTCGAGCCCATTACACAAAAGGCAAATAATTCAGCCGAGAAATGATGACGGAATCGTGCGAAACGTGAGGGCCAAAAATTAATTTAATTGTTACAAGGAGAAGTAAATATTTTGTTAATGCACAAAAAGCACTCAGTGTTTGTTGATTTGCGTTTTAAGGCAGTTGCCGGGAAGCAAGTTGTATGAGGCACGGACAAGTTTGTCATGCCTTCAACACTTGGTTTACTCGCTAGAATATTGCTTCGTTGATGTGCCGTAATTCACAATAATTTTTAAAATTTTACTTTATCATACAATTGATTGAAGCTTCAGCACCAACAATGACGCAACCATAGTTTAAAAACATTTATTAAGTAATATTTCAATGTTGCTACCATAACACGAGGGTCTCCATTTATGGCACGAAATGCGAACTGGCGATTAGCATATTTTTAACATATTTATCAAATTCTACAGCGCTTCTGACCTCAGCGCGCTCTTCAAACGTGTTTGTGGCGCAAGCGTGTGTATTTTAATAGGCTTTAACCCCGCATGCGCGCACGCTCTACTCTCTGTCCATATGCCCGTTCCGACTCTCATGAATTATTTCGTCGAAGTCGAATAATATTACTTTTGGTAATACTTTTTCCTTCTTCTACTTTTCAGAATTCATGAATTAAAGTTTCGCTATGATATCATCTTTGGAGCTCCATTTTTGGCTGCTGACCCCAAACAGCTATTGTGCGTCTGGTCCCTCTAAGCATCTCCGCTTCATTCCCTGGCCATGTATCTCCTCATCACAGCTCAGTTGGTTATTTTCTCACTAGGCAATATCTCTTCTCACTTTAAACATTTGAATGTAAATTTATTTATTTGCTCCACTGCGCATTGCAATTATTTTTTGAACCTTTATTCCCGCTGCGGTGGGTAATTGATGCTTTTGTTTGAATTCTATAAATATTTGATTGTATTATTTTTTCTGTAATTCACTTTATTAGCATTTGTTTAAAAACTTATCTCCTCTTCTTCTGCTTATGTGCCCATTTTATCATTTTCCCATGAATGAACCGTATGCGCATCAGCATCACCAGCAACACCACCACAAGCAGCAACAATTAACATAATAATCTGGTTCCCACTACGAGTAGAATTTCCCCACAGTCAGGCGAAAACTTAAGTTGAATGGGGTCAACAGGAGGGCGTTTTTGCTGCACTGAACTGAAGGAACGGTTCCCAGCAGCTTCATTTGAATGCAAATTGGTGATCATTTACGGTTTACATTTTCTCGGGTATAGAAAAATGTTTTGGGGGAGTGCAGTTGGGTTAATGAAGAATTGATAAATAATGTTGGTACGGGAATTTTATTCATGGAATATTTAAGAAACCGCTGTTGATGTTACCATTTATCCTCTCCTTCTTGAAAGTCCTTGAAAAAATAAAAAAGGTATGGAAGTACCCAAATAGTTTCGTCTTCAATTATCCATTTAATGCAGTTATTCACACTGAATAACCAAAGCTTTTAATAACTGAATAAGATCACAAAGATGAGTTTCAAACGCATTTATTCATTCTCTGACTGAGTACGGTTATACGCATAATTCAACTTAAATTTTAATTAACTTGAATCTCTCGAAATCCTCCTCCTCCATCTTCACTTAATTAAATTGCTTTCATATTCACACAGCACGCAACTGTCATTAAACTCAACTTCCGTTCAGCCAACCACCACAGCAAACCACCACAGCCACTACAACGCTAAACTGACCGCCAAAAAGTGCGGACAACAAGTTTTAACAAATTGTTTACAAAACTTTTTTCTTTGCCATTATTTGTCTCCACCTTTTCCATAATTAAAATTACTTCGAAGCACGAACCAGCCAGCTCTTCACCCGGCTTAATTATTTACCTTACTTCAAAGTGTGTAAGCAACGACGAGGTGTACTTGTCGCAACGCGAAATGCCACTCTTGAGGTTTAGCGAAATCACAGTTAGACAATCGTTGCTGTCACAATTGGTAGAAGAGCAGCAATTAATTATGCTTATTGGGCGAGAGGAAGAGGAAATGGATGCCATTTGGAGCAAAAACTTTTTAAATTAATTTTTAATTGACAAAAAAAGTACATTTCAAGTTTTCTCATTTGGATATTTCTGTGCGGATGGAAATTGTCACAACTTGAGCAAATCAAGTGAGTTTTGGAGTAGTGCCATTGCAAAAACTTAAGTTTTTGTATTTATTTTTTTTAGTTCTCAATTCTGTTGTGCTATGAAGTTAATTTCTCTATTTGTGAAGTGTGTATCATTGACACTATCATAGCAACGCAACAAACTATCACTTTGAAACTAAATTAAAAAAAAAGATTTTTTTCTGCCATTCCCAAACTTTGTTAAATGATAATTAAACTTCGACAGCTGTCGAAATGTGCAAGTTTTTTTTGTCATAATCTTTTAAAGTTAATATTGATTTCGGTGTTTTCTACTCTTTGAAACTGTTCCATTTCAATTTCTTCTCCCATTTATCCTTCTCTGTCATTTGATCGGCAATGTACTTGAATGTAAACAATTCCGCTGACATTGCCAACACTCGGGAGCGACTTGCGTGTAAAGCTTTTACGGTCCCTGTTTTTTTCATTTTTTTTTAGTTTTCGTGCACGTAATTCAACCACATGGCAGGTGAATTTGACAACGGAATCACCTAAGCGTGACCGAAGCCACACTAAAAGGGCTTCACTTATTTTCACTTGTCCTCTTTAGTCACACTTTTCCCACTCACCTCACTTGCGCCTCGGGCCAACAGCTGTCATGCGTGCCCGGGACTGCGCCATACCTGCCACAATTCTCATCAGAGTCGGAGTGGTTTTTTTTACTCACCCCCTGCTACTAACGTGATTCTTTGAAAGCAGACCGAAATACATTTTATTTCATTTCATTTCAGTTTTGGTTTTTGTTTGGCCGAAATAATGAAAAATAAACTTTATTCTTCATGCTATCATATTTTTGTGTGGCCTCCACGAGAAGTTTTTTTTTTTGCTGCAAAAATGTTAATAGGGGTTTGTCAAAAATATTTTTTTAAAAAGTTTATTTTTTTGCTTTACTGGAACTTTAACTAAAAATTTAAAGAATAAAATTACCGATTCATTAAAATTTATTTTAAAAATTTTAACTAACATTTTAACAAAGTATACTAACATATTTGCCTTCCTTGGCACACGCATTGTTCTCACGCTCGGGTACGCTTGAAAAGGCACAGACATTTATTTGTAGGGTTTTATGGCGGCACAAATTTCGTGGGCATCACCCGACATTGCTTTTTTTGTTTTTGGCGTTGTCGTTGGCGGAAAACAATTATTTTCGCCATCAATGTTCACTGGCAGTGATGCCACCTAAATGCAAATTGTTTTGTTTGAGTTCAAAGGTGACTTTTGTGTTTACGAGTTGTATGCGTGGGCAAAAATACAACAACTGTAATGGGAGACAACCTGATTATGTTTGGTTTTCTTGCGAAATTAATTTAAAAGTACAAATAAGAAACCAGCCAGCCATTGCGAATGTTGAGATTTGTTTTAAATTTATAAAATTTCAATAAGGAAGTTTAACTTTTCATCACTTCCTCTGTTCAATTAACATAAATTGTCATAATTATACTCACTTTCAGTTTTATACTGCGCGTTAAGTGTCGGGCAATTTGAATAAAATTTATATTTAATCGCCCGCTGTGCAAATGACATTGAAGTTCTGTCACCTTCTCCCTCCACGCCTCGCAGTCATACAAATTTGGTTTCATTTTGCAAATTTTTACAGCCATGTTGGCGTCATTGTGGCAATGTATTTAGTCGGGGTAAAAAAGTGTTAAGCTATTCATTCAGAACAATAGCAATGACAGTAAAATAAAAAAAAATGTTTCTTTTGAAATGGAAAGAATGTTTTTTTTAATGTTTTTTTTAGAAAAACTAGTTTTAACAAAAATTTATTGCTCTAGGAATAAATTTGGTCATAGGTCTTTAAGAATTTCAATATCTGCCTGGCAAAGTGTCGATTAAAGTCACAATTAAAATGATTACCGTACATTAAACTAAGCACTTTTATACTGTAAATGTTCTTGGGAATTTGTGAGCATTTCGCCAACATTGCACAACTCTTTTCATGGTTCAAATGAACTTTGGCTCAATCTTTTCTCCATCCAACACTTAATTTCCGCCACAAAAGTCAACGGCACTTGATTCAATAAGACTGCAATGGCACAAGCGTAATGAAGTTATTCACAAATAGCCTTAATGGGTCTTTTTTTCAGTACACGACAGCGAATCAGATGCCAGTGTTGTCAACGAAACTTTTTGCCATTCAACATCGAATGCGACGAGTTGTGGACGAAAGTTTTCTAATTAAAAGTGAACAAAGTTGGAGGCTAAAAAAGAATATGGCTTTAACTAAATTTTAAAGGCGATAAAAATAACTTTAATGGAAAAATCATCACCATTTGAACAAGTGTTGGGAGGGTGACAGCCAGGCAAACATGAAACTTGTCACATTCAGCACAAGGTAATTTTAAAATTTTATCAACAACAACTAATTAAAATTTCATAAAATTTCTTTTCGCCTTTCGAAACACTGCAACTGACATAGACCAAACCAAGTGACTTTTTGCGTTTGAAATGAAATAAATTATACAAAAAAATAAAAATTCCTATCCATTTTAAAACTCACAGAGAACATAGCGGTTAGTGCAGGCAGCCACAGTATATTGCACAAGTGAAAAATTCACCAAAATAGAAGAAATGAAAAAGTATTAGCCCAGCAGCTCTAACCGAAGAAGGAAGAGAAGCATACTTAATGACCATGATGACAGTAGCAACAACAACAAGAACAACACCATAAAAAATGTTAAAACTAGAGAGTGGACTATCTTCGGCTATACCGAAGTTGAAATACCCCCACACAGTAGGAAGAAGTACCTCGAACATATAAAAATGTGGTCTCCAGACCCTATTTTGAGCTAATTATAGGTGGTTTTGGAGCCCGGACCATGTCCAAAATCCATTTCTAAAAATTTCCAATTAAATCCACAAAAAAAAAAAAAAATTGGTCTCAAGACCCCATTTAGACCCTTATATATGTGGCTTCGGAACCTCGGACCATGTCAAAAATACGTTTCTAAACATTTCCAATCGAATACAACAATAAAAAATTTTTACCTTTTTTTTCGGTGTATGGGAGCCACGCCCAGTTTTTGTCCGATTTGGCTGATTCTCGAACTTGATCTCAGTATTCACGAGAAAAACATGTACCCAAAGTTTCAAGTCGATATCTCCAAAACTGCGACCGCTATCGTGCGGACGGACAGACGGACAGACGGACAGACGGACAGACAGACGGACATCGCGAAATCGACTCAGGAGGTGATACTGATCAAGAATATATATACTTTTCCATACCGGACACGCCTCCTTATGGGCGTTACAAACGTTGTGACAAAGTGAGTATACCCTGCCACAGTGAGTGTGGGGGTATAAAAAGGTGAAATTTATAGCTAACGCAAGAAGTAGAACCTGAGAAAATTATGGAAGCGTCGATTGATGTTGGCGTACTTTCAGGGAAAAATAAAAAAAAGAGTAGCAATGAAAATAAAACTTTGTGTGTAATTTGAGGCTTTTACGCGGTTTGTTGTGTTAGAATTTGATAGAAAAAGCGTGGGAATATTTCGTGCTTCCTATAATTATGGTAAGTGAAGTACTAATTAATTTATGTTATTTAAGTGTTAATCTGAAATTGGAGAACAAGCCAAGCAGCTGTGGTTTTATAAGGAAATTTTTCGACTAATGAGAGAAAAACCGAAGCGAAAAGTACTTGTTTTTTTACAAAGTGACAATGTTTCGTTTTGATTTTTTTCTCAGTGTAGTATTAATGTATGTTATTTTTTGTATTTCATTGACTGGCTTTTATGAAATATTTTTACACTAATTTCTTTGTTCAAATTCAAAATAATATTTTCGCAAAATTATGCACAAAACCACAGTCAATGTCAAATTAATTTTCACTCACTTGCCACAGCGAAATTATGGGCCATCATAATTGCAAAGCTGCTTATTACACTTTTAACCATAAACCATAATTGCAGTTATCTATCTATTTCTATACCGCCTGAAAGGTTTTGCAGCAACTCACAAACAACAACAACGAAATTTCTATGAATTTTACGAAAAGTCCAAAGGTCTGTGGCATAAAACCTGACTGAACCAGACATTAAATTTATGCAAGCCCATTGTGAATGAAACAATAACAACAAAATAAAAGATATTTCAAATTGACATCTACCAGCACAGCACAGACAGACAGACGTGTCAGTGTCTACATAATGCCATGCTGTTCAAAAGGTGACAATTATTTGGCCATTAAAGTGGCAGCACTGTCTGCACATGTCAAGCCATAAAGCTGATTATGGTTTTGCAGAAGACAAAAAAATCCAAATGGTGAAAATGAGCAACAACAAATGTTTTAGCAGCACAATGCTGTATCAAAAACCGCAAATACACAACGAATGTGTAAGTTTGGAATGCGTTTCAGCAGCAAGCAAACAATTGAAGATACACACACACTCACCACTACGGAAGTTCAGTGTGGTCGACGGTGGTTGGCAGGGAACAAGGGAATAGCATGCATATGATTAACTTGTGGTGCTAAAGAAAATGTACGAAATTGTGATTAATTACGCACCACATGCTGTGGAAGCAATGAAAGCACATAACACATTAAAAATGTATGTTGATTGCATGGAAAAAATATTAAAATTTCCGTTAATCTTGTTTAAAAGGTTTTTCACAATTTGCCGTGTAATTAATCACTTTTAAGTCGGTTCGTTTCTAAAAATGGTTCCATAAAAATTGAAGCCGAGTCACAAGTTTCAAATTACATTTGACTTTTGATGCCATTACCTCCACTGCACAGCGAATCAATTTTCCATTTTAATAAATAAATTGGATTCTGCACAGGCCAATTTTGCGACATTCCAAATTGACATATGGATATTTGCAGTTTTTTTTTTAATATTGCACGTGTACGTGTGCAACTCATCTTTACCGCAGTGCCAAAAATATGTTCAAGGATTTTCATTAAAAACATATACATTTTTTTTTATTTTTGCAGTACGAGTATGGCACGTTGTATCTGAGCCAATTTAAACATCCATTCGTAGGCATTTTTTGCTTCCTCTTTTTTTGTGGAATATTTGCATGGAAGTACATTGGTTGGCGCCTGGCAAAATATGTAAAATTTTCCAATAAATTCATATAAGCTACTCGGCAAATTTACGCAGTCCTTGTTGTCCGCTTGATGAATGCAACGAAAACATTGTTCATCGTTTAATACTCAATTTTTCATGGTAATTTAATTGCAGACAACTTTCAGCACATTTTTAAAAAACATTTTTCAGTTGTTTGCAAGGGTAATTGGTCCACGTTTTTTATGGAGTTTTTTTGATAGCATTGTAAACAGAAATTATGCTCACAACCATAACATCTGAAAAACGACAGGGAAAAGGACAAACTTTTTAACTAGCCAACGGATCAATATGAGCCAAATAGTATGAACAATCGATGGGGAATGTGTGCATGGGTAGTATACAAACTTATTTCACTTTATTTCATAAAAAGAAAAACAAACATAGCAATTTCCTGCCAAATACAAAAATCGAGGCTAATAATGCTTGAGCGCCTAAAAGCACAAAACACACACGAGCCATTTCTATCAGAGTGGCACACACGCACTCTGCTACCTATCAACAGGTGAGCTTGGCAGTGTAATTGACAGACAGCCACCCCAACAGAACAGCCACATACACACATTTACAAACTTTTGTACTCAGTTCCTTCCATAAGGCTTGTGCGGAAGTTGCCAAATTTTATGGCATGCTTTTGGTTTTTGGTATTATTTTGGTGTAGCGCTTCAATGAAAGCTGTTCGAGGAAATGTTTTGTGATGGAGGGAATTTAGGGCGGATATTCCGTTGTAAAGGGATGCTGATAGGGACGATGAATGGGTTTGGCGGAAGTGCAAGTCGTGGTCTGGCATGATTTCGCCATTAAAATGTCATTCAACATATTTCATTCCATTCAGTCACCCTATTCACTCACATCCCGGGATCTGGTGTTCTCTCGTGGCTGTTGGTGAACAATAAAATTCTTAAATTTTGTTATATTTTATTTTTCACTTTCTTTACATTCACGATGGGGAAATAAAAAAGACGTAGCCGAGGATTGATCGCCTGATTGGTGTGGCGCATAATTTGTAGCTGCATATGAAATTTGTTGGTCCCCGCACATTATTCTTCTCGCTGTTTATTTTGTGTTTAGTAAAGTATTTTGCAGGGATTTTGTTTGTTTTCATTCTTTACTTTTCCAAGTGCGCCATAAAATATAAAAAATATTGTTTCGATAAAAATGTGTGAGTGTACCTACGCTCAGAGAAAATGGTGCGTTGTGAAATTCAAGTCTGAAGTCGACTGAAAAATATAATTTTTCCGCTGAAATTCGGATTTTCTTGTACCAACAAACATTTTCGTCTGGGTCTACCTGTTGTCGCAACATAAGCGTATTCATGGCTAGACGAAGGCTTTGGTGGGCTTTAGAATGTTTGATTTTGAGTTAAGTGCGGTTTAAGAGGGGGGAAATTTCCAATTTTAATGGAAATTTGTTTACTTTGTTGTTGGTGGGGCATGGAAATTGAGTCACAGCGGCATAAAATGCGATTGAATGGATGAATATGATTTTCTCATGTATTTATAATGAAATGCGTTTTAAGAATATGAAGCATAATAGCCACTTACGTGATCTTAATAGCATTATAAGTTGCAAGAAATCTGAAAATATAAACGGATAACTTTTAATCAGAAATTTACAACAAGCTACCAATACAAATGGCAACGACAAATGCAACAATTAGGGTCTGCAATGACTTGCAAAATAAATATTATCTAGTACCTAAATTGCCAACAACAAAATTAGTGTTCATGATTCTCAGCTGTCACGGCCAACAATCGATTTAAACCAAATTAGGAACACCAACAAAAAATCCTTTCAAATTCACATTTAACGTGACATAAACTCTACACCAAATAGTTTAAATGACGTGAAAAATTGGAGATGTTAACATTAATTAAAGTCGATTGCAAATCGCGGCAGATGGGCTTCAAAAAACAACCTAAGCTGTGTTACTTTCCAATGCAATACAAAAGAAGACACGATGTGGACTTCATTTTCTGCCTCATTGTTTATTTTTATTGCTTTCTTACTTGGCCAAAATACGCAAGCGTTCATATCACCCAACGTCTTCCATTTATTATTTTTTGTGGAGATTTTGAAGTACCGCTCTTGAGCGTGTTACGAGTCGAGATTTTAATGCCATTTGTCGAGACTGCAAGCCAAACAATTAAAAGTAAGCCGAACTCAAGAAACACCAACAATTGCGAGTCAAGATATCCGTTACCTCAGAGCAGCAGCAACAGCAATAAAAATAGCTACAAAAATGTTGGCAACAAGCTGTGCAAGACGCCCTCTCGCTGCATGCTGTGGCTCAACTGGCAGTCAAATAGCTAAACACGAAACTGGGTCAAATCTTTGCATGAAACTTTTCGTAGCCGAAAAGTTTTTAGTTGTTGGCAAAAGGGTTTCGACTGCAAGCATTTACATTTGCGGTAAAAGTTGTATTTAATCGTTGCATTTTAAGGTGGGAAAGCGAACGAAAACGTGATTTTCGCAGTGAATGCAACGAATTAATTTGGCAATAACGTTTAAGGAGAATTGAAATGGGTGATACCTGCGCTGATAACTCTCGTTCATTAGAGGAACACTAATTCGCTCTCACGAAACATTTGAATGTTGAATTCAACAATTTTCCTTTCTAAAGCCATTCTGATCCAAAAGTGTTCACTACTCACAATAATCTCACCACAATTTCACACCTTCTCATCACAACTGCCTGCGCAACGGATCCGTAATTCACACCAGCAAACCCACAAAAATTGAAGCTACTAAAAGTACCATCATCTGTGTAATAGCAAATCGTGAGGTTGGCTTGATTAACGTCTTTTGGCCTATGACGGCAACTACTGCCTCAAAATGTGCCACTCTGACGATTAATTATGGTTTTAGGCCACATTTAAAGTCTCTTCCCAGCTGCGGAGAGGAAAAGGTCAATGCTTCAGAGAACAGCTGTTGCTCCTTTTATCCACAACTTAACTGTTTGCTTTTGTTGCAGTTGCTGTTAATCTTTATTGGCCGATGCTGAGCAACTGCTTAAGCTCAAGTTAAAGGTTTTCACAGCGAAGCTGTTGTGTGGCAGCTGTTCGGCTTGATCGGAGATTTCACACTTGATTAAACACTTTTGTTGTTGTTATCGTGAAAAGGGGAAGGTGTTTTTTCCTGTCTTTTACTGTCGATGATTTTGTATGCAGGCGTTGATTGACCGTTGCGAGGTTTTCTTCTTCTCTTCGAAGTGTGAGAAATTGGGGTTAAGCAGCTGTTTATGGTTTACGCTTTCCGCTGTGTCTAACCAGGGCTTAACAATTGAATTAAGAAAGTAAGTTAGCCTCTGAATGGATATTAAATTACAACAACTTCAATGGCAAATTTGAAAAGTTTTTAAAATTTAAATTTGTTGTCCGTTGTTGTGTAAATTTTCCCTCCACTATAAACGCAATTACCTTTTATTATTAAAAAACCAACCAAAAAAATCATGGTCTGCCATTGTCAAACCTAAACTGCTCTCGTAAACGCAATGTCCGTTGGAAGTTTTCCCTTAATTTTGTTCCATTATTACTAGTTGTTTGCCAGAAGCTCACAATGTTGCTTATTTTTTATGTTGATTACGGCAACAAATTTGCTCATTGTTGCAGCAATTTCTTTAATATTTGTCATTGCTGTTTGTGCAAGAAGAAAAATAGAAAATGGTAGCAGATTTATATTTTTGGTGAAGTACGAAAATATTTTGCATTTCGATGCTTTCTATTTGCTTGTCTAGACTGTAGACAAAGTTTTGGTTGAGTGTCTAGAAAAGCTTCATGAGAAGCTTTTGTTTTATTTAACTAAATCCTTTTAAGAGAATTTCCAAATTTATTCAATTACCCTACCACCAGCAATAATTTTAGCTCTTCTGTGTACTTTTCTCAAAGCTAAACTAAAGCAAATTGCTACTACCACTCATCATAACTGTCAAAGCATAACAGTCCCAATTTAAGAAGTAATTATTTTGATGTGAGAAGAAAGCCACAAACGGTTGTCACTGCAAAAACTCATTAGCAACTGTCATTTACAACGTTATTACGCAACATTTACCAGAAGACTGTAACTGTCTTTTTAATTGTCAAACATTATGAAATGTCAAAATGTTATCAAATGTATTACCCATTCTGTGGGCAAAATAACCCAACAAATGATTATGTTACAACTGCTTGTGGTAGCTGTGAAGGTACATAGTCCAGAGGGAAATTGCATTTGCTGGGAACTCTGTGTTTGCGGCAAGAAAAGGGGAAATGACCTGTCACTTTGAATTATGCTTATGTAAATGTCAACTGGCAGATAACATTTTAGTTTACAACATAAAAAATGCAAGTTTTCACCTGTAAGCCTCACTTTGCACGTCTCCCAATGTCAAGATTTTAATATTTAATGCACTCATTTGAAAAGTGTCACTTGTTAAGTGACAAGTGTTTTTCGTCTTGTGCATAGCCCTAATTTCTTTTTAATATTCATTTGCCCGCCCGAAAAAACATACTTTTTTATTTTATTTTTGTCATTCTGCCACAAAATGTAATTTCATTTGTCTCCCCTTTCCACCACTTTAAGTTTATGACCTCGAATTACCTTTTTTATCATTCGTGCTGCAAAGGTGCGTTCGCTTTGATATTGGTTTGTTGTGGTTGCACGGCCACTCTTGCACCTTCCGTTACCGTTATGGTGTCACTTGTGCTGCGTTATTTTTATGAGTGGCAATTGCCTTTACCTTTGCAGTGCTGTCTGTTAGTTTATGATACCATTAGGCTTTTATTGCGTTTTCCTCGTAGCATTTAATTGTCCACGATATGAAATGGTAATGGTGGGCTTTTCTGTGCGACAATGATTCTCTTCTCTTATTAAAATTGATTTCATTGGGACATTATGGTTACGTAATGCCAAAGGGGGGAATTATAATAATTTCGGCTGATATTATTCTATTGTGGAAAGTATCTACGTTGATGACATAATGTCACAAAATGACTTTCAATGGCCAGTGGTAGAAGTGTTTCTCCTTGGAATGAAAAAGGCCGCTCTCATTTGTTGTTCCTAATTTATTTATGAATTCAGTAAAGTTTTTGCAACTATGTTACTTCTACACTATTCATTTCAAACTTTACTCTTTTACATGTAAATATTCGCACCTAGCTGAGTGTATTTCAGCTAAAACAGTGCATAAGCAGAAATAATTCAGAGCTTAAAGTTGACTTTGACACTTGGAGGACTCGAAGTGGAAGAACCATTCTTTTGTTAAATGCTCTTTCTGCCATCATAAATTGGAACTCGAATCAGTGAATTCGTCTCAGCAACTCAACCAAACGGAGCTCAAACTAAAGTCAACATTAATCTGTCCGTGAACAGTTTCTACAACTGCAGGCTTCACTTACTAGCCTTTTTCTTTTGGCATATAAGCTCTTGAAAATGTATGCAAATTTAAACATAGCGTGCGTTGTTGCTGCTGTAGCTCTGCAGAGCCACTAATAAAGTCATTTTGTGACTGCGAGGGAATCCGCAGATGGAAAATTTATACTTTTCGCATAACATCAACGAACCAAAACTATGCAATGAAAAAGAGTAGTGAGCGGTTAGTCATTTTGCATTGAACTCATGCATAATTTTGGCCAGAGGATTGCTCCTCCTCATATTGTTTTTATTTTGTGTTTGAACAAATTCTGCTACTGGCTATGCAAATTGAATTTAATGCATGCCAGCTGTATGACTTCATTATGAAGTTGGTTGATTTGGGTTTTTAATTCAATTGAACTATTCTATTAAGATGACGGATTTTCACCCTCGATTCATTTCCATTGACAAACTCAATTGCAGCTTTCTGTCATTCAATCGCTCAATCCAAGTTAAACCGCAGCGGATTTCATTTTAACCGACAACCAGAGTGAATGCCAACAAGCTCAGACCTCAAAACGAAACTAGAGCTGCAACTATTTCAATCAAAAGGAAGCCCTAGTAAATGAGATTGTGATGCGAGTACGAGCTAAATGAAAAATCAATGCCCTAATCTGGTCTTTTCTCCTTGAACGGGAAATAAAATATCATTTGCGATGCGATGAGTGCAGTAAACATAGTTGCATCAATGCTCTTCCTTAATCTGTGTAGCTTCAAGCATACAAATGCTTACGAATATTTTCCATAAAATTACACTTTACGAAAATCACAATTATGTTCTACGTCGCATCAGAACACAATGCCCGTTGGACGGACAGACATGAAGCATGAAGCCAACCAGAAACAAACATAATTAGACAACGTGAATGCATGTAACATGAATGTAACGTTACTATGCGGGCCGCAAATGCGACAATGGCGACACGAAGTTCCGCTAGAATGGCCCCAGCGGCACATTCAAGTGCAGCAAGCAGCGCCAGCAGCAGTCCTATCGCAAAAGGTTTGCCAAAGCAACCCAAGCGAGTAACAGTCCATCGACTGCATCCACAGTACAATGCAAATTTGTCCCGCTCGAAGTGCTGGGGGAGTCTCCATGCCTTGGAGTCTCCACAACTGCTTGACAACAACAAATCCAATCGAACCCAGCAGCATGCACTTTGCATACGATTTCGTTGGCCTTTGTTCGAACAGGAACAACATCCAAAGTACCATCGATTGTTTTTGTGCAGTTACTGTTCACAATCGAAAATAGTAGTTGTAAAAGAGTGGCCCACGAGCACAATGGCATGTAGGAGTAGGGTGTAGTGGCCGGGGATGCATAAAATATTTACTGATTACATTTCGTACAATTTTTCCTGTGAATTTTGCATGTGAGGGAAAGAAACTCTTTTGTTAGTGTTGTTGTATGTTGTTGTTGTTGGCTGTTGATTTTCCATGATTTTTAGCGATTTGGGTACTTTTTGTTGTTCTTTGTTTGTTGTTTTGGTGGGAACTTACCGAGTGACATGCCAATGCGATCAATTTTTAATATTGCTGTTGGAGTAGTAAGTACACAGAAAGGTCAAAGGCCATGACACGTTCATGGTTGAAAATACTTTGTTGCTTTAATTAGCTTGCGTAATGTGTGCGGTGCTGCATGCACATGGACTGTATAATCGCTCAATGAAAGTGTTATTGTTGATGTTAATAATTGATACAAAATAGGAGCAATAATTCAATCACAAATTGAAATGCTTTTCCATTTCCTTTTCCTAGAAAATATACTATTTTAGAATCGTTAAAATAAATACACACAAAGCGTAACCACAATTCCAATTATTCCATACAATTTAAGTGCGTTTAAATGCAATTAGTGTTGGGCCATTGAATTTCAGCTACAGGTGATATTTGGTTGTGGCTGGGTGTCATCGAATTGTGAGTAGCTCTTGTACCGTAAGAATCTTTGACCAAAATTGATCTTTCCATCCACCGAAAATATGAAGAAAACACAAGGAAAATCCCATTTCCATAGCTGACAGGATTCTTCCAAATTAATTTAACGAAGCGTTTGGCGGTAGCATGAATTGAGAATTTTTATTTTTCCGATTAAAAGTTAAAAGTAGCGGCGGCAGCCAGGACGACGACGTTGATGGCAGATTCATGCAAAATACTTTTTCATAATAATTGGGAAGAGGCGCTGGCATTGTTTATTTGCTTAGCAGCTAGCGGAATAGGAAGCAGGGGCGCGCGAATGTAGCGAGGCAATGTCTTCACTGCCGCTAACAAGGCAAAACAAAAGCTTGTGTGTAGCAACCATGATGCTAATAGGGACTCAGTGGTTGCTGTTGTTGTACGGAAGGAAGTTTCTGTTGGTGGCTGGTTGGTTGCCTGGCAGCTTTATTTAATTTATGGCTTATCAATGGCAGCGGCATGCATGAAAAGCAGCTTCCACATAAAAGTACACCGAACTAGCCGAAGGAATTAGAGGCGCGTGTGTACCTTTGGCCTTAAAATTTAAGTTTAGGCGAAATGGAGTGGAGTGAAGTGAAGGAGTGAAATTGTTAACTTTCAAATTTAATTGGCGCGATTGTTGCACTGTCAAAATATACCAAGCAATAATTTATTTCTGCCTCAGGTCATAAAAGGATAATTTCGTTGGCAGAATAATTTGGGTTTCGTGTAGATATCTTCTGCCCTTGTTGTTTGTGATAATTGCTCCTATTAGTTCCCACATTTTTTTTGTTGGGCCGTGAAATGGAGGAAAATTAGATTTTAATTAAATTCCATCGAAACAAGTGGCGTTCAATAATTTTCTGGTGGAAATTTATAATCTTGGCGAAATTCCAGTATGCACTTAGAGGGGCAATTTTCACGAAAACTCATTAAATTGAAAACTTAAATTTAATTAAAGAAAAAGCAAACGCAACACATTTTGGAATACAAATGACAGCGCATCCTCCCCCTCCTTTTACCCAGCAGTGGCAGCTCACCAAGTTGGCCTTCTGCATGTGGCTGCTTCCCGTTTTGTTTTGCGTTTGCATTGTCACACTGTCCTTTGTAATTTTACACGAACGCAATACTCCCCTTTCAACGTATGCGTTGGTGGTTCTTTGGTGTTGGCGTATCTGTGCGAATGCATCTATTGTAAATGCACATTTTGTATCAGTGCTGCTAACATTGTCTTTGCCGTATTTTGACATTCGCGTATGCGTTGGCGCATTTCATTCCACTCTGTCGTTTCGCTTTATTTCACACTTGTATGTAGAGTTGTCGATGTGCAGTTGGGGCGACAATAGCGAAATGTCGCGTCCACACGTTGATGTCCTTTGAATATGCCAAATGACACATTTCTATCTTTATCTGATTGCGAGTGACATGTGAGTTGGCAGTTTTGTTGCTTCGCGAAATGTGGATGTGTGAAATGCATGGGCGATAAGAGCTGCCAAACGAAATGAAATTGCAATGACAATGTTATCCATTTTGTGCTTTAGTAGGTGTAGGAAATTTCATTGATCGCAATGAGGATTAGAAGCTAATGAATTTATAAGTGTCATCCTATAACCTTCTTCACCTTATTTCTTTTTATTATTTTTAATCAATGAAATAAAAAATTTTCCTTTACTAAAACTGCCACTTAAATGAAACAATGAAACCAGGAAGCAATCGCATGGAAATTTTAAAATAAAAAATATGCTAATAAATATGAGCGAAAGTTCGAATTTAACTTTCAATTGACAAAAATGAATTGCAAACTGCAGCGCACTGCTGCATCTGTGATCATATTTGATATATGCGCCAACAAATACCAACGACACATGGCGGCGCATCTGCATCTTGCATGTAATCTGCATTACCAATTGAAATTGCAACATCGACCGCCTCTGCCACCGAACATGAGCGCATTTCCGTATTTATCAGTTTCGCACACGTTCGAGGCTACTCTCGGTGCACTGCAAGACAGTTGCGGCAGACTAAACAAAGTACTCGTAAATGAAATGGTTTTGAAGTTTTTGTCATGCAAAATCGATTGTATTTCTTCTGTTTTACTCAGTCTTTGTACATGGTTTATTGCGCTTTTGTCTTAACGAATTTCGCACAATGCCAGTTGATTACAAAAGGCGACACTCAATCTTACACCGTACACTGATGGCTTGTGAGTCTTACGTTGTAGTGATTATTTTCCACTTGTGATGTGATTTTGGAAAGGCGTCTATCTCATTTGCAGCTTATTCTCTGGTGCCTTTGTTTTTTCGAGAGTCGCTTTGCTGCTGCTGCCGATGTCTTGTAAGACAAGTTGATAACTCCTGAAATTGAGACAGCATCGAAAACTTTTCAGGCACCTTGAAGTATGCCAAAGTTTGACTGAAGCCCTTCAAAAGGCGAAAATATCAAATATTGCAGACAAACTTTGATGAACTAGCAACGAGAAATGTTCAAGTGATTCGATTTCTGAAGGATTTACATAAGTAAACGGAACTGCTTTAATTTTTATGTAATCTACTTGTAATTCTTTTGGAATTATTCAGGAAACTACCTGTGAGATGTTTTCTTAGATTTCCACTTAAAAGCACAATCCTGGTCACTTTGCTGGCCAATAACGACTTACAAGAATCTTAACGCGCTGCTTATGGGCTTAAAGTCCTCCTTAGCTTAACTTTAAACCGTGGAAAAATACTAAAAAAAAGTGTGATACCCACTCAGTCAGTCAGGCCAAGTCGAGACTATTCCTGATGGTGGATCCTGTTGAGCGTATAATTCCCTTGTAATCCTTATTTTTTTTAAGTTAAGGGCAGATAGACAAGCAGACACATGGCACATACAAGTATTACCGACTGAACGCCACTCTTCCGAAGCGTGGACATATTTGAGAAACCAAACCAACTAATGTCAAGGTGGATTACCCACTATTTCTTCGCCATTTTTGGTCTGCGAGGCGAACACCAAATGTCAAATTGTTACATCCACGGAATACCTAGTCAGGCTGGCTAAAGTGTGTGGCTATGCAAATTACAACATTCGCTACGCATGAGACTGAAGACACTGTGTGAAGGATAACAAGATTCTGAATCTGTGGATTCTGCGCCGTGTGCTGGAAGGCAGGCAGGCTGGCTAGTGGAGCGATTTGTGCGGATTGCCAGTTGAGACATTTTGGTATTTACAAGAGATAAACTTGCTGTGGTTGTTGTTTGTGTAGTGTTGTGTGACAAACGCCTCTTCATCACATGTCGGTCGGAATTCGTGTGACAGTTGAGTAGCAAAATGGTTTTTTTCTTATTTTTTTTATTTTGTTTCTAGTTAGAAATGCAAATTGCGTATCTAATTAAAATACCCATGAAATTCTTTTTTTTTACGTCATTGCATTACAGGTTCGTGGAATCACACTGAGAGAAACTAGTTTGTAATTCGAAATGTTAACCCTTTTGTGGTTAAAATAAACCATAAAACAAAAATGTTAATGACAGCATAGAACCCAATTAAATTGAAAACTCCTCTCAAGCTCTTTATTATCTTACCTTGGAATCAGCGAAAACGCCAATAACAATTAAAACAATTAATTTTGAGTCTACCAAATGCTTTTCAACGTCCTTCTGCTCATCGCTAGTTGGCATCTCTTATTTGCTTAATTTATTTCGCTGACTAAAAGGAATCTCGCGTTCCTTCTCCATGAATTTGCATTTGGTTGGCATCAAATAAATAAATTGACAGTGGCAATGACAAGTGGCAGGTGACAGATGAGGCGAGTAGCAAATGTAATGTGTTGTGATGCAACATTCGCAATAGAGTTTTCCAGTAGGGCGAGTGACGAGCTATTCATTGAATTACAAATGCATAAGTTGTCCAATGTAATATGGTGCAAATGAAGGAATCATCATCACCGGTAGCTGCAATTTTGGCTTCCATCATTGGGATGCACAAAATTGAAATTGACAGACACATAATATGCACTTACACACACACATTAAAATTTGTTAGTCCAACTGTTTTTAAGTAGAATGACGCATTGGAGTTGCACCACTGCCATTGATTATAGCCCAACTGCTGGCGTCGTCTTTACAGTCGCCACTCATCACATTTTTGAGATATTTTCCAGTGATGTGCTTTGTTAAAGCTGTTTTTTTACCAGCCAAGACACTTGCTTTACACTTGCCTGTTTACGCCGTGAGTTGAAAAAAAAACTGAAACATGAAAACAAACACAAAGTTTTTATCGCCAAAAGGAAGCTGCTTTGTTCGTTGTTGCTGCTATGCAGAAGTAGTCCAAAGTGTATGCTTTTATCTACTTTTGTATGAGAGCATTTTACTATTACGACGGTGATGATGATGATGATGATGATGATGATGATGATGACGCATTCACGTGAAACGACACGTGAAGCGAAATCTACTTGAGTAGTTGGAAAACTTCTAACAATGAAGTTTAACTCTATTATGAAAGCTCGCAATGAATTCTTTAATTCAAGTGTATAGCTCGTAACATTTTTCAGTTCATTAAAATTAATTTATTTTCGTATTTTGTCATGCCATTGGGGAATTGCCATTTAAAATCTAATTCGGCATGGTTTGCTCAAAAAAAAACAACAAACAATATCGGATTGATATGCATGACCTACAATTTATGCCCCAGCATTCGCCACACACAAAAAAATAATCGCTTGGCGCGAGGTTGTGGTAACAAATATTCGTCTGCAGCTCTAGTTTTCGCTTGAGAGAGACCCAAATTCGCTTGTAATAGCAGAAGAAACGCTAAAATGTGCAATTCGGATATAACAACAGAATAGTAGATTGAAGCAGCCACTTTTTTTCAGCTGACAGAACATTTCAAATAAAAAAGCTACCACAACCGAATCCACGCTCGCGTGTAGCAACTGAATTCGCTTGTGAGCCGTGACAACTAACAGTGATGCCATGCAGGAAGCAAAAGACCACAGTGTTGCAAATCCATTTTTATTTTAACTTTTGTGTTTTTGTTTATTGATTTCTTCCTTTGAATCTAAGTTTCTTTTATCAAAATTCACAAAAATAAACATTTGACCAGCCATTACAAAGGCTGCAAACTAATTCAGAAAAATAGTTAAAGGCTTAAGCCCATGCCACACAGGCGTCCTTTGACCCCTATTTATTTGAATTTTTACTCTGGTTTACGCATTTTAATTTTTTGATGCGTGACACCTTTTATCTTTATGTCACAAAAGGGTCTACACTTACGATTTATCGTATGCGATGTATAGTATGCGTGAATTTCGCTTATGTATATGGGGGTAATGGAAGTTTTTTTGGACAATTTCGGCGCCATAGAGATTATTTTAATCAATATGTACAAACAATGTCTTTTTTCTTCGATGAAGATCAATATGTTTTAAATTGATTCATAAAATATTTCATTAAAATATTCATTTGTAATAGCGTCCTTTAATTACATTACGCATTTCTTCAACAAATTTAGCAATTAAAATAACACTCTTTTGAAAAAATATTCACTCGCTCTTTCAATTAGTGTTCATTTTTAATTTTGCCAAACCAAATTTTAAATACAAAATTTTAATAACAAAAATTTGTCAGTGTCAATTGACGCCGGTGTGGCATCCCCTTTAGTATATCACCCATCACTATTATGCATCCATCTTGTTTATCTTTTACGCATCTAGAAAATATTTTTAAAACCTAATTATGATTAAACTATAATGAATTGCAAACTAAAAGAAGTGTTTTATGCTTCGAAAAATTGTGCGGAATAGTTTCTATTTTGTTAACTTCCGAAACACACGTATTCCAACATTTTAAATTTTTTGCAAATTGAATGAAATAATTAAATATTGCGTTTTATGAAAGCGCGTTAATTGTGGATATAAAACACCATATGTATTTACAGTAAAAAGAATGTTGCCCATCAAATTCGTGTACGAATTAGAATTATTTCGCATTAAAAGTCTTGTGTTTATATATGAAATTAAATTATTTCTCTAGTTTTACAAGACAACATCAAACACATTTGCTTCCTTTTTCTTACACTCTTTTTCGTAATACTTTATTTTGTATATTTTTTTCATTTGCACAATTTAAGTAAATTGTTGTCTCGCTCTTACACGTTAGCATCATGTTTGACATTCTTTTTGCAGTATCAGAGAGATGTTGCCGCGTCAGACAGTAGATGTTGGGACAACAGATAGTAGATGCTGCAACATCTGAAAGTAGATGCTGCCACATCTGAAAGTAGATGTTGTGACAGCCGCTAGCATTCGGTTGGCCGAAAATTCTGCTGCCCCAACAGTTTTTATTTTCTGGGTGCAATTATCATGTAAATGCAGGTAAGTGAATGGCTTAAATACTATAAATTAACAATAAAAATAGAAATATGAAAAATCACTTATCCGAGGAATATAGGATAGTGGCCCCTCCCAGCCAAGAAAAATTCAAAATCTTACATTTCCTTTTCAATACTCTTTCGACATTTACGATGGCATAAATACACCATGTACACAACCATTCATTAGGATGCTGTAAGAGTTTAACAACTTTTTATTTTTATTTTCTTTTAAGTATTTAAGTAGTGGTTACCATTTGACTAAGCCAGTTAAAAAAACCTGTGGAAAGTTTAAATGTGCAAATGGGAATTAACTTTGTTTTTACTGTTCTGCAAATAGCTGGATCACCGTGGAACAAAAAACCTGAAAGGGATGTATTTAGAGCAGTGATGACCATACGAGCAGGATTCCGCAGAATTCGTATAACAATGTACACACACAAAAAAAGTGGTACATTTAACCGTTGAGAGATGGTAAATTTACTGCACCATTTTTTTCAAGGTTAAGTTGTAAATTTTTCAGTAAATTTGTGAAAAGTCCACATTTAATCAAAAATTGTGGCAAAATAACTTACAACAACAACAACTTTTTCGATTATTTGAACTATTTTATCCCGAATATTGCAGATTTATTTTAACAATTTTTTTCGGTTAATCCAATCTACCAACAACGGTTGAGTCATGCCATCTAACTGCCAACGCCGAAAAAGGGGCTTGTTACAATTTTTTTCAAAATAGGTGCCACTCTAATATACCTAGATTAACAGACACTTTCAATTAAAGTTGTAGAATACCATTAAATCATAAAACCGTTTCCTTTTCCTCTCCTGACCAATATAAATGAGCTCACAAAATAATAAATAAAGATTGAAAAGAAAAGAAAACTCACCGATTTCCACGCAGTATCCACAAACAAACTGACTTCGAGAATCAATTGGAATTATTCAAAACATTCGCACGTTCTAAAAATTATTTAGCACGCAATGTAGAAACTTTTTTTTTTGTTCCATGCCTTAAGCAACAGCTTCGCTGCGAGACGAAATCATTGACCACTTCTTTTTGTAAATTTTTTATATTTCTTTGTAATTATTTTTTTTCTCTTAGTTTTGATGAATTTCATACTTTTTCTTCACATTTCACTGGATTTGCACAATTTCCATAGAGGAGATGAGGGCGTAGTAATATGGGATGCAATAATAAACGCACAGATACTCTTTTAATTCTTTATTTCTTGTTTGGTTTTGTTTTGTTTTTTTTCCATTTACAGTAAACTAGGCCCACGGCGATGATGGGGCGAACAAAAGCACCAACAACATCAATAACGATGAAAAACTAACACAAAATCCGAATCGGCACACAAAACCGTTTTCCCGGGCTCACGGAATCAAAACAAAAAAAAAAGTATAAAACACAACACACAAATCTGGCCCCCCCGTCTAAGCCAACCCAGCCCGCAACAGATACAAGATGGTATCGCGCGCTGGTATTATGCAAACTATACACTGGCCGTCAGCGTTGGTAAGAACAAAACGCAACTACACTTGGCAACGTTATTCGGCTTGTACACTACACAATTCACTCGGTGGTAGTAGCGCCGTCGTGACACACATGAGGAACGAACAGTTGCTGTGGATTACGCGCCATCGACTGCACGGCACGAAACTCGAATTGGAACTGAAGCGTTCGCTTCGAACCAAGTCCAAGCCGAAGTCTAGTTGGCCAAAACAGCAAAAGGCCAACTCAACGCGCAACTGTTGCGCACTTCGAGCAAATGTGCTTCGGGGTTCGAAAGCGGGAATGTTGTATTTTGGTTTGAGCCGAATTGGTAGAGGCAGCTGGAATGGCAGTCGTGGTGTAATGGAAATGTGGCAGCAGCAGCAGAGCAACAGTTTGATGGTAGGGAAATATGCTGGAAAAATATAAAATAAAATATTTTATTTCCGAATTTAAATATTTAAATATATTTAATGAAAAGTAAGTAATATTAGTTAAAATTTAAAAATTTAAATTAAAAATAAATATTTTTTATAGGCTAAGGATTTTGCTGATTTTTTTTAAATATTTTGTATTAATGTTTATTACGTACAAAAATTAGGGCCCATTTCTTTCCCCCCTCCCGTCAATAAAGGTGAGAAATTAATTTCACACACCTTCCAGTCCCAGGGCTTAACTCAACCACAGCTGGGCGAATTTTCATCTCCGAAATGCAACAGTCAACAAGAACGAATTATCTAATAAGCTGCCATCGTGTGGAGCCTGGTTGTGTTGATGTTTGATGCGCACAGGCAACAAGTTCGATGCTCGAAAGTATTCTCCCATTTAGGCCCAAATACAAAGAAGGTAGATGCAACACTGAGTGCGAAAATATTGGGAACGCGGTCCATCGAAGAAGAAGATTTTAAAACGGTCAACATAAAAATTGAGTAACCAGATTTCACGTAAATAAGCATGGAAATTGCATATGGCATAAAAAATGCAAAGTAAGAAATAACAACGGTATTTTCCGTCTGCAGACTGTCAGCGCGGCCTAATGCAAAACATTGCTCTAAATAATAAACCATGAGGTCAGGCCAAATCGTGGAACGGCACACGTTGACTGGGATGAGTTAATGTATGCCAATGATCGCTGAAAGTGTTGCATTGAAGAATTTTGTATTTAATCATATTTCATATGGTTTTTTATTGAAATTTTTTAGAATATTTTTTAAGCAAAATTTATTTGTCCACGATGGTGCCATGTGGCACCCACTTCATCAGCCCACTTAATCGGACACCGCCTGGACTGCCTACACAGCCAGCTGTGCCCTCTTGTGGCGTCTAATAGAAAACATAAATAAACCCAAGGCCAAGGCATATTGGCATATTCACAGCGCATGCGCCACTGCACAAGCATTCGTTAGTAGCGCGTAGAGTTGTGGAAAGGTGCCATTGGACGCGAGGAAAAATTCACTATTCTCTCATTGAAGTATTTGTGTTTTTGTTGGAGTGTCGTCAGCGCCGCCTTGTTGGCTGATTGAAATCGCTGCCGGAGGAGACGGTGGACACTGGCGTATGATTAAGCCATAACTCAAAGGTGTTAAGGCCATAAAATGGCGCTGCGTAACGGTAAGTTTTGTTGATTTTGCATTTATTTATTGACTGCTTAGTTTGTTTTCTATTAAAAATATACTCAAGCAAATATTGTTAGGTTAAGTGGATTAAAAGGGAAGTTGTGCAATTTACTATGGCTGAATAAAGTTTTTTTGTAGCCTTGTCTCCCAGAAACATTCATTATATATGCCAAATGAAATTTTTTTAAATTTTGCTAAAATGTATTAAAATTCCTTTAAATCAATAACAGTTTTTAACAAGCCAACATAATTGCTTAATTTGAATTTGGTGTGAAATTTGACGTCCGTGCCTATTTAGTGGTGATTTCTTAAAGACCTTTTAACGTCAAGTGGTTATTAACTTGTTACCGCGGTCAACAGCTGCCACAGTGCTGAACCACTGCGGTCGGTTCGAACGTGTGAATTCGTATGCCAAAACCACCTATAGCGGGCAATTAATTTATGCCAGAAAGAGGCGTTTCGCATAAAAATGCCGAAGGTGCCTGAGAGCTGTGGAAATGATGAATTTCCGCTGCTAATTGATCAACCAGTGAAGTATAATTTGTTTGCAGTAAATTATATCGAAGTGGTTTTTAAAAGCGTGAACACAATTTTTAAGTAAGTTGAGGAAACCAATTCCAAGTTGTGTACAAAGTTTTATTTAAATTTAAAAAATATTCCCACACCGGCGCTTTTATAAATCTCGAAGTCTTTTTCATTTCCACTCATGTGTGTTTTATGATATTCTCTAAGAAGACACTTATCACCTCAGAAAATGTATTGCTTCGTTGAACTTTCATGCAGCATGATTAAAAGTCAAGCGAGTGTCATCGGGAAAAGTTAAATTCATAAATTTTCCACACGACTGGTTGGAAAACCAACTAGGAGAGCAATGAAAGGATGCTCGCCCTACAACCGACTTGCAGTGCCGGCGAAGAAGTATTATTTGAAAAATGAAATGCTGCAAAGGGGTCACATGTGGCTTACCTGTGATACATATACAAGGTAGGACCTTTTGACTTTTGGTTTTCTTCAACGATGTGCTTCACATTCAAGCAGGAGCTTCATCTTCAGCTGGTGCCTCGCATCAGCTAATTTAAGACACTTTATGCTCTCATTTGTTTCAAGTCATTGCCAATTTATCAAACAGTTTAGTTTATTGTTGAGAAAAGAAAGAGATTGTATAGGGTGTCGTAAAAACCCTATGTGGCCGAGTAAAGTGCAAAATTTTGATATTTTACATTCAACAAATTCGTTATTTTAAAAGGAATTCGTGAAGTCAAAGAAATGCCCCCAATTTACAATTATTAACGCCTTAACTGCAAAAACAATTAACCCAATTCAATAATAAATAATTGCATCATCATCAATTAAGTTTGAATCGATATTTGATTTAATTCCTGCAAAAGAAGACCTTCCACAAAAATGCCCACAGTAATTCGCTTGATGTCTCATCGGCCTCAATTGAAAAACAAAAGCTTAATTGAAATCACATTAAGGAGGATTTATATAAAGGTTAAGCAGCGCAAAAATGGCTTTGTATGTATTTGTAAATGCATTTGTGAATGACTGAACCATTCACAGTGGGACAAAGTAAGCTAAAATTTAAAAGTTCAGGGCAAGTTACGCTCGCAAGTTTGCTTGACGAATTGATGGTCTGATAAAATTGTTTCCAGGTGGGAGTCGAACCCGATACCTTCCGATCGTGAGGCAGAGGTAACCAGTGTGCTAGGCCCGATACGAGTATCAAAGTAAACATGTCAGTTTTCCAACTAACAAAGCATCAGTCTAACTATGAAAAATGACCACTGTGCCTCGCATATATGTGCTCTTATATCGTAAATATAAATAATTTTTGTATATTTTGACTCACATTTTGATTTAGCATTTACTTTTTAAGCTTCACTTAAACTTAATCTGAAAATGATCCACGCAAGGTCGCGTGAATTTAACTTCAATTAACTTAATTGCCAAGTGTAACGAAATTTTAATGCGAGTGTAGTGTGCAGAGTCAATTAACTTCTGCACCTTTGTAGTGTTGTTGCTGTTTTTGAGTTTGAGTTTGAGGTTGTTTAGGAGCTCTCAGGCTTTACAATGGTAAAGTGTGTAAAATTGCAGTTTAAAAATATTGAACAAATAATTGTCAATTTCAGAGAATGCATATCGCCTATATTTTCACCAAATTGAGTCATTTCTCCCAACAAGTCATTTCATTTCTTCGAGCAATCTCACATAACTCACATACACTTCCGCATGAGCAGCAACAACGACAGGAATAATGAAATCACCAGCAAGCAGCACAACAACACTTGAAAAAAATCCTTCATTAAAAATAGCTCAAGCGTGGAAGATTTATTTGGCGTACAGTCGAAAGCAGCAAACGGCAACAGACCATTTGTCTGCGCACGCTCCCAAACTCAAGCCTAATGACCACAAAACTAGTGACTTTAATTTATAACTTATTCTTGCGTTCGTTAAAGGGTCTCGTTGCACCACTTTGGTTTTGGTTTTGGTTTTGTGCATTTGCTCCGGTCACCTCAGGACCCTGGTCAAGCGGTCGTTTAAAAATAAGTTACCAAATCAAGAATCAGTGACTGAGGCCATACATTAAGCAAATTTGATATATTTGTGGTTTGATTTATGAGTGGAGGTGTGAGAGGAAGATGAAGAACAATAAAAGAAAAGTAAGATTCCCAAGACAACCAATACAAAGTCTAGCTCAAAATTTTCAAATCCAACGCTTCTTCTCGTCTAATGTTATATATAATTCGTACACACAACTTTGCACAAGCAGCGTTTTGCACACATCGACCAAGTGATTTATGACCACAATCAGCGGAATACATTTGCTGTAACGATAAATAGAATTCGGGCTCATGCACTCACACACCCTTTATTGACACCCTGCAATTGCATTGTGAGGAGGCAGTAAGGCGTTGTGTTGCTTGCAGCATTTAACTGCATCAAGTGCAAATTTCGTCGCATTAGCTAAAGTAATTAGGATGAGTATCGTTTAAATACTCTTTCCAATGTGTGTGGGGGTGGTGGTGTTGGGAGTAATTACAAAGCTTTCGAATTAAATTTTACTCAACTAGCATATGCGAAATATTTAATTAATAATGCAAAATGGCATTGCGTGATAATTAATTTGTATAAAATGGTTAAAGCCAGCTTAAATACTTTAAATGAGAATAACAGATTTGCCATCCATGCACACGTGAAATTTTAATTAATTAATTATTTCATATTTTATATAATCACAATAATGCGTATTTAAGTTAAGTCGCGTAAATACACTGGACACAAATGATGACTGGAAAGGACAACGCAACTTTGTGTGCTTGCACGTTTCACCCTTTTAAACGCCACGAACCAAACCAAAGTCCATAATCATAAAAGTTGTATGAAATAAAATTTAACAATACCCAAAGTAATTGCCAGCATAGATCTCCTTAGCTCAACCCTTTATTTCACAGCATATCTTTCCACACAACGCGAACAAGGTGTGAAAAGTGTAAATTGAAATCCCCAACAGCTGGGCAACTGAAGGCAATAACTATTTCATCAGATGTAATATTTTCTGCTTTCAGCACATAAATATTGAGCAATTTTCGTTATGAAGCATTAAAGTTTTATCGCCAAAACATGATTTGCCATCAGTTTTTATCGTTCGAACAAATTGAAATAGTAAATTTTTCATTTGTCTGCGGTTGTTCCTTTTGTTCTGGCCGTAGCTGGTAACTGGCCCATGCAATTTATGGCCTTCAGGCTGTTATTGAGAGCCCGAAAGCCACATCGAAGTGTTCAACATCTCCACCAGCCCCCGCCATAACCCTAGCAGCAACAATGCACAGCAATCATTATTGGTAATTATTCATTGTGTGGATGCGTCAAAATACGAAATCCAACAGCCACGAAAACATCACCGCAGGCCTCTTCAACTGGTTGCAATCAAGTATTGTGTTGCGAGTCGGAATCAGCTCGTGATGAGTGGATTCCTTTCAATGTTTTTGGAATTATTTTTTATTGCACAATAGCAATTTCTATTTTGGTAAATTGCTAGCCTGAGCAACAAACAATCGATTTTATGGTTTCTGGTATTTAGAAATCCTTTTCATCAAGCTCCATTGATGGACTTTAGCATCGTGGTAGTGTCCTTCAGGTTGATCACAGCCAAAAAAAAAAATAGAATAGATCTCTGTACAGTAATTAGTTTATTCATCTACATGTATAAGTGTTTCACGTGAACCCACCATCATAGTCCTAGTAAAAGTTATTCATACAATAGAAAAGATAAAAGCAGACACTTTGGACTACTTCTGCACGGCAACAACAACGAACAATGCACCTTCCTTGTGGCGATAAGGACTTTGTATTCGTTTTCATTCTGCCACTTTTTTTCAACCCACGGCAGGTGTAAAGTAAAAGTCTCGGCTATTAAAAGAAAACACCTTTTACAAAACACATCACAACAGAACTTCGCAAAAAAGTGACAGTAAGAACGCCTCCAGCAGTTAAGCGTCATTGAACGACAAACGCTGCCACTGCAATGCCGTTGATCATTCCATTGAAATCTGTGTGGGAGTATGTTAAATATGCATGTATGTATGTTCCATTTAAACCGTTTCACAAGTGAAAACTTCCAGATTTATTTATTCAATAAATAATTCGCAACTCGATCTACTGCTTGCCATTACCCATCACTGTGCAATCACAGTTGCTCATTTCACAGTTGCCATTGTCACTGTCAATTTATTCATTTCTTGTCAACCAAATGCAAAACCAATGAAAAAGGATGCAACGCGAAATTCCTTTTAGTCAGCGAAATAAATTAAGCAAATAAGAGATGCCAACTAGCGATGAGCAGAGGAACGTTGAAGCTATCTGTAGCCTCTAAAGTGAGATTATAGAGAGGGGATTTAACATTAAAAGGGTTCTATGATGCATTTATACAAAAAAGGTAAAAAATTCGTATTACAAACTAATTTCTCTCAGTGTAATTCTACAAACCAGTAATGCAATGACGTAAAAAAAAAGAATTTCATGGTATTTTAATTAGATACGCAATTTGCATTTCAAAGATTTTTTTCCACATCAAAATAGAAAAAAAAGAAAAAAAAACCATTTTGCTACTCAACTGTCACACGAATTCCGACCGACATGTGATGAAGAGGCGTTTGTCACACAACACTACACAAACAACAACCACAGCAAGTTTATCTCTTGTAAATACCAAAATGTCTCAACTGGCAATCCGCACAAATCGCTCCACTAGCCAGCCTGCCTGCCTTCCAGCACACGGCGCAGAATCCACAGATTCAGAATCTTGTTATCCTTCACACAGTGTCTTCAGTCTCATGCGTAGCGAATGTTGTAATTTGCATAGCCACACACTTTAGCCAGCCTGACTAGGTATTCCGTGGATGTAACAATTTGACATTTGGTGTTCGCCTCGCAGACCAAAAATGGCGAAGAAATAGTGGGTAATCCACCTTGACATTAGTTGGTTTGGTTTCTCAAACATGTCCACGCTTTGGAAGAGTGGCGTTCAGTCGGTAATACTTGTATGTGCCATGTGTATGCTTGTCTGTCTGCCCTTAACTTAAAAAAAATAAGGATTACAAGGGAATTATACGCTCAACAGGATCCACCATCAGGAATAGTCTCGACTTGGCCTGACTGACTGAGTGGGTATCACACTTTTTTTTAGTATTTTTCCACGGTTTAAAGTTAATCTAAGGAGGACTTTAAGCCCATAAGCAGCGCGTTAAGATTCTTGTAAGTCATTATTGGCCAGCAAAGTGACCAGGATTGTGCTTTTAAGTGGAAATCTAAGAAAACATCTCACAGGTAGTTTCCTGAATAATTCCAAAAGAATTACAAGTAGATTACATAAAAATTAAAGCAGTTCCGTTTACTTATGTAAATCCTTCAGAAATCGAATCACTTGAACATTTCTCGTTGCTAGTTCATCAAAGTTTTTCTGCAATATTTGATATTTTCGCCTTTTGAAGGGCTTCAGTCAAACTTTGGCATACTTCAAGGTGCCTGAAAAGTTTTCGATGCTGTCTCAATTTCAGGAGTTATCAACTTTGCAGCTCTTGTAAGACATCGGCAGCAGCAGCAAAGCGACTCTCGAAAAAACAAAGGCACCAGAGAATAAGCTGCAAATGAGATAGACGCCTTTCCAAAATCACATCACAAGTGGAAAATAATCACTACAACGTAAGACTCACAAGCCATCAGTGTACGGTGTAAGATTGAGTGTCGCCTTTTGTAATCAACTGGCATTGTGCGAAATTCGTAAAGACAAAAGCGCAATAAACCAAGTACAAAACAGAAGAAATACAATCGATTTTGCATGACAAAAACTTCAAAACCATTTCATTTACGAGTACTTTGTTTAGTCTGCCGCAACTGTCTTGCAGTGCACCGAAAGTAGCCTCGAACGTGTACGAAACTGATAAATACGGAAATGCGCTCATGTTCGGTGGCAGAGGCGGTCGATGTTGCAATTTCAATTGGTAATGCAGATTACATGCAAGATGCAGATGCGCCGCCATGTGTCGTTGGTAGTTGTTGGTGCATATATCAAATATGATCACAGATGCAGCAGTGCGCTGCAGTTTGCAATTCATTTTTGTCAATTGAAAGTTAAATTCGTGCTTTCGCTGATATTTTATTTATTACACAGTGCGAAAACTTTCACAAAAGTCACACAATTACAAACATTGTTAGTAGTAAAGTTGCTAAATGGCATTTTGTACATTTCCACGTAAACGGTTACACAAAAAAGTTGCTAAAAATTGTACTATTTTAGACCAATTAAATACTTTTGTGCTCCAGCACTTTTATGACTAAAAATTATGTTAAATTTGTTCGTAGTTTCATAATTGAACTGCAAGAATTGCCAAGTGAATGATGTCAGGAAAACGCTGACATTTTCAGGGACTCTTCGCCCTACAAAAACATTCGCTTGGTAGTCCTTATCGCCCATGATTGTATGAATGCATTTCACACATGCAAATGAACACAACTCCAAATAAAGGTACTTCCACAATGCCAACACACATGTCACTCGCAAACAGATAACGAAACAAATGTGTCATTTGCCGTATTCAAAGGATATCATCATGTGGACGCGATATTCCGCTATTGACGCCCCAACTGCACATCGGCAACTCTACATACAAAGTGAATTAAAGCGAAACGATGGAAAGGAATGAAATGCACCAACGCGAATGTCAAAATACGGCAAAGACAATGGCAGCAGTACTGATACAAAATGTACATTTACCATAGATGCATTCGCACATATACCAAGAACCACCAACGCATACAATTGCAGGCACTGCCGCTGTTTGTGTCGTGCATTGAAAGGAGAGCATCGCGTATGTGTAAAATTACAAATGACAGTGCGACACAATGCAAACCCAAAATAAAACGGGAAGCAGCAACAGCAGCCACATGAAGAAGACCAACTTGGGGAGTTGCCATTGTCCCACTGTGCATCTTTTTATTGAAAAATGGTTTACGTGTGCATTTTCTTTAATTAAATTTCATTCGAAATGAGCTCAATGAGCTCAAATAAAGTTAAAGAAATTTTAAAAAAAGTTTGCCAATAAGCTTTAAAATTTTTAATTGAAAACTGAGAATGTTCTCGTGCAGTTAATGAACAAAGGCAAGACAAACAATTCTTGAAAATCGAAGTGGAGTCAAAATCGGTTTTCAAACGAAACAATTCTTTTTACAAAATTCTAAGTAACATTTCTCCACGAGCAATTTGGAATTCGACCAAGTTTATAAATTTCCACCAGTAAATTAGCGCTTCGATAGAATTTAATTAAAATATAATTTGAGCACATTTTGCTGCCCGAGGATATTTTTGGGCACGCCACAGGAAAAATATGGAGGAAACCGTGCTGAAGCAATTACAGGAAACAACAAGAACAGAAGTTGCTGTATGAGCGAAGAAAAAGCCACCAAATACTGGAAAAGAAATTTCAAATAAATTAACACGAAACCAATATTATTCCTCGTACAAGAGCGCAGCGCAATTATCCTTTTTCGCACTGAAGCAGATAAAAATTATTAGTTGGAATATTTAGGCAGCCCAACAATGGCACCAATTGAGTTTTAAAGTTAACCATTTCCCCTACTCGAAGGCCAATCGTTCTTCACTTCTGCCCACTTTGCCTAAACTTAAATTTTAAGGCCAAAGGTACACACGCGCCTCTAATTCCCTCGCCTTGTTTGGTGTACTTTTATGTGGAAGCTGCTTTTCATGCATGCCGCTGCCATTGATAAGCCATAAATTAAATAAAGCTGCCAGGCAACCAACCAGCCACCAACAGAAACTTCCTTCCGTACAACAACAAGAACCACTGAGTGCCTATTAGCATCATGGTTGATACACACAAGCTTTTGTTTTGCCTTGTTAGCGGCAGTGAAGACATTGCCTCGCTACATTCGCGCGCCCCTGCTTCCTATTCCGATAGCTGCTAAGCAAATAAACAATGCCAGCGCCTCTTCCCAATTAATATGAAAAAGTATTTTGCATGGATCTGCCATCATGGCTGCCAGCGCAACTTTTAACTTTTTATCGCTAAAATAAACATTTTCAATTCAGGCTACCGCCAAACGCTTCGTTAAATTAATTTGGAAGAATCCAGTCAGCTATGGAAATGAGCATTTCCTTGTGATTTGTTTCTATTTGCGGTGGATGAAAAGAATAACTTTGGACAAAGATTCTTGCATAATAAGATAACACCTTGCAACAACTAAATAGCACCTCAAGCCGAAGTTCGATGGCCCACAACTAATTGCAATTAACTCACACTTCACAGGCTGTAAGGAATAATTGGAATTGTGGTTATAAAGTTGTGCATTTTCTAGGAAATGGAAATGGGAAACGGAAAAGCATTTCGTTATGGGATCGCAATTTTAGAAGGAATGAAAGTGAAAAATTCTCAATAAGCGTTGAGTAACCATTCTAGTAAGTGTTATGAGCTCATTTCCACGAAATCTAGCTTCATATAAAATTTCAAAGATTGTTAAGGGTTCGAAGTGAATCTATTTGAAAGTGACTGAAATAACTTCTCGTTCATTCCTTGAATTAACAAATTAACTTTGTCCTTGTTTTCTTGATCTATGAGTGTCTTTATATTTACATGCAGCACCGCACACATTACGCAAGCTAATTAAAGCAACAAAATATGTTCAACCATGAACGTGTCATGGCCTTTGACCTTTCTGTGCACTTACTGCTCCAACAGCAATATTAAAAATTGATCGCATTGGCATGTCACTCGGTAAGTTCCCACCAAAACAGCAAACAAAGAACAACAAAAAGTACCCAAATCGCTAGAAATCATGGAAAATCAACAGCCAACAACAACAACAAAATACAACAACAATAACAAAAGAGTTTCTTTCCCCACATGCAAAATTCACAGGAAAAATTGTACGAAATGTAATCAGTAAATATTTTATGCATCCCCGGCCACTACACCCTACTCCTACATGCCATTGTGCTCGTGGGCCACTCTTTTACAACTACTATTTTCGATTGTGAACAGTAACTGCACAAAAACAATCGATGGTACTTTGGATGTTGTTCCTGTTCGAACAAAGGCCAACGAAATCGTATGCAAAGTGCATGCTGCTGGGTTCGATTGGATTTGTTGTTGTCAAGCAGTTGTGACTCTTTGGCATGGAGACTCCCCCAGCACTTCGAGCGGGACAAATTTGCATTGTACTGTGGATGCAGTCGATGGACTGTTACTCGCTTGGGTTGCTCTGGCAGACCTTTTGCGATAGGACTGCTGCTGGCGCTGCCTGCTGCACTTGAATGTGCCGCTGGGGCCATTCTAGCGGAACTTCGTGTCGCCATTGTCGCATTTGCGGCCCGCATAGTAACGTTACATTCATGTTACATGCATTCACGTTGTCTAATTATGTTTGTTTCTGGTTGGCTTCATGCTTCATGTCTGTCCGTCCAACGGGCATTGTGTTCTGATGCGACGTAGAACATAATTGTGATTTTCGTAAAGTGTAATTTCATGGAAAATATTCGTAAGCATTTGTATGCTTGAAGCTACACATATTAAGGAAGAGCATTGATGCAACTATGTTTACGGCACTCATATACATGTCCATCAAGTGAGGGTAGCAATGCAAATGATATTTTATTTCCCGTTCAAGGAGAAAATACCAGATTAGGGCATTGATTTTTCATTTAGCTCATACTCGCATCACAATCTCATTTACTAGGGCTTCCTTTTGATTGAAATAGTTGCAGCTCTAGTTTCGTTTTGAGGTCTGAGCTGGTTGGCATTCACTCTGGTTGTCGGCTAAAATGAAATCCGCTGCGGTTTAACTTGGCTTGAGCGATTGAATGACAGAAAGCAGCAATTGAGTTTGTCAATGGAAATGAATCGAGGGTGAAAATCCGTCATCTTAATAGAATAGTTCAATTGAATTAAAAACCCAAATCAACCAACTTCATAATGAAGTCATACAGCTGGCATGCATTAAATTCAATTTGCATAGCCAGTAGCAGAATTTGTTCAAACACAAAATAAAAACAATATGAGGAGGAGCAATCCTCTGGCCAAAATTATGCATGAGTTCAATACAAAATTTGCTAACCGCTCACTACTCTTTTCCATTGCATAGTTTTGGTTCGTTGTTGTTATGCGAAAAGTATAAATTTTCCATCTGCGGATTCCCTCGCAGTCACAAAATGACTTTATTAGTGGCTCTGCAGAGCTACAGCAGCAACAACGCACGCTATGTTTAAATTTGCATACATTTTCAAGAGCTTATATGCCAAAAGAAAAAGGCTAGTAAGTGAAGCCTGCAGTTGTAGAAACTGTTCACGGGCAGATTAATGTTGAGTTTAGTTTGAGCTCCGTTTGGTTGAGTTGCTGAGACGAATTCACTGATTCGAGTTCCAATTTATGATGGCAGAAAGAGCATTTAACAAAAGAATGGTTCTTCCACTTTATTTCTGCTTATGCACTGTTTTAGCTGAAATACACTCAGCTAGGTGCGAATATTTACATGTAAAAGAGTAAAGTTTGAAATGAATAGTGTAGAAGTAACATAGTTGCAAAAACTTTACTGAATTCATAAATAAATTAGGAACAACAAATGAGAGCGGCCTTTTTCATTCCAAGGAGAAACACTTCTACCACTGGCCAATGAAAGTCATTTTGTGACATTATGTCATCAACGTAGATACTTTCCACAATAGAATTATATCAGCCGAAATTATTATAATTCCCCCCTTTGGCATTACGTAACCATAATGTCCCAATGAAATCAATTTTAATAAGAGAAGAGAATCATTGTCGCACAGAAAAGCCCACCATTACCATTTCATATCGTGGACAATTAAATGCTACGAGGAAAACGCAATAAAAGCCTAATGGTATCATAAACTAACAGACAGCACTGCAAAGGTAAAGGCAATTGCCACTCATAAAAATAACGCAGCACAAGTGACACCATAACGGTAACGGAAGGTGCAAGAGTGGCCGTGCAACCACAACAAACCAATATCAAAGCGAACGCACCTTTGCAGCACGAATGATAAAAAAGGTAATTCGAGGTCATAAACTTAAAGTGGTGGAAAGGGGAGACAAATGAAATTACATTTTGTGGCAGAATGACAAAAATAAAATAAAAAAGTATGTTTTTTCGGGCGGGCAAATGAATATTAAAAAGAAATTAAGGCTATGCACAAGACGAAAAACACTTGTCACTTAACAAGTGACACTTTTCAAATGAGTGCATTAAATATTAAAATCTTGACATTGGGAGACGTGCAAAGTGAGGCTTACAGGTGAAAACTTGCATTTTTTATGTTGTAAACTAAAATGTTATCTGCCAGTTGACATTTACATAAGCATAATTCAAAGTGACAGGTCATTTCCCCTTTTCTTGCCACAAACACAGAGTTCCCAGCAAATGCAATTTCCCTCTGGACTATGTACCTTCTCAGCTACCACAAGCAGTTGTAACATAATCATTTGTTGGGTTATTTTGCCCACAGAATGGGTAATACATTTGATAACATTTTGACATTTCATAATGTTTGACAATTAAAAAGACAGTTACAGTCTTTTGGTAAATGTTGCGTAATAACGTTGTAAATGACAGTTGCTAATGAGTTTTTGCAGTGACAACCGTTTGTGGCTTTCTCCTCACATCAAAATAATTACATATTCTTAAATTGGGACTGTTATGCTTTGACAGTTATGATGAGTGGTAGTAGCAATTTGCTTTAGTTTAGCTTTGAGAAAAGTACACAGAAGAGCTAAAATTATTGCTGGTGGTAGGGTAATTGAATAAATTTGGAAATTCTCTTAAAAGGATTTAGTTAAATAAAACAAAAGCTTCTCATGAAGCTTTTCTAGACACTCAACCAAAACTTTGTCTACAGTCTAGACAAGCAAATAGAAAGCATCGAAATGCAAAATATTTTCGTACTTCACCAAAAATATAAATCTGCTACCATTTTCTATTTTTCTTCTTGCACAAACAGCAATGACAAATATTAAAGAAATTGCTGCAACAATGAGCAAATTTGTTGCCGTAATCAACATAAAAAATAAGCAACATTGTGAGCTGCTGGCAAACAACTAGTAATAATGGAACAAAATTAAGGGAAAACTTCCAACGGACATTGCGTTTACGAGAGCAGTTTAGGTTTGACAATGGCAGACCATGATTTTTTTGGTTGGTTTTTTAATAATAAAAGGTAATTGCGTTTACAGTAGATGGAAAATTTACAAAGCAACGGACAACAAATTTAAATTTAAAAAACTTTTAAAATTTGCCATTGAAGTTGTTGTAATTTAATATCCATTCAGAGGCTAACTTACTTTCTTAATTCAATTGTTAAGCCCTGGTTAGACACAGCGGAAAGCGTAAACCATTAACAGCTGCTTAACCCCAATTTCTCACACTTCGAAGAGAAGAAGAAAACCTCGCAACGGTCAATCAACGCCTGCATACAAAATCATCAACGAAAAAAGACAAGAAAAAACACCTTCCCCTTTTCACGATAACAACAAAAAAAGTGTTTAATCAAGTGTGAAATCTCCGATCAAGCCGAACAGCTGCCACACAACAGCTTCGCTGTGAAAACCTTTAACTTGAGCTTAAGCAGTTGCTCAGCATCGGCCAATAAAGATTAACAGCAACTGCAACAAAAGCAAACAGTTATGTTGTGGATAAAAGGAGCAACAGCTGTTCTCTGAAGCATTGACCTTTTCCTCTCCGCAGCTGGGAAGAGACTTTAAATGTGGCCTAAAACCATAATTAATCGTCAGAGTGGCACATTTTGAGGCAGTAGTTGCCGTCATAGGCCAAAAGACGTTAATCAAGCCAACCTCACGATTTGCTATTACCCAGATGATAGTACTTTTTGTAGCTTTAATTTTTGTGGGTTTGCTGGTGTGAATTACGGATCCGTTGCGCAGGCAGTTGTGATGAGAAGGTGTGAAATTGTGGTGAGATTATTGTGAGTAGTGAACACTTTTGGATCAGAAAGGAAAATTGTTGAATTCAACATTCAAATGTTTCGTGAGAGCGAATTAGTGTTCCTCTAATGAACGAGAGTTATCAGCGCAGATATCACCCATTTCAATTCTCCTTAAACGTTATTGCCAAATTAATTCGTTGCATTCACTGCGAAAATCACGTTTTCGTTCGCTTTCCCACCTTAAAATGCAACGATTAAATACAACTTTTACCGCAAATTTAAATGCTTGCAGTCGAAACCCTTTTGCCAACAACTAAAAACTTTTCGGCTACGAAAAGTTTCATGCAAAGATTTGACCCAGTTTCGTGTTTAGCTATTTGACTGCCAGTTAAGCAGCGAGAGGGCGTCTTGCACAGCTTGTTGCCAATATTTTTGTAGCTATTTTTATTGCTGTTGCTGCTGCTGCTCTGAGGTAACGGATATCTTGACTCGTAATTGTTGGTGTTTCTTGAGTTCGGCTTACTTTTAATTGTTTGGCTTGCAGTCTCGACAAATGGCATTAAAATCTCGACTCGTAATACGCTCAAGAGCGGTACTTCAAAATCTCCACAAAAAATAATAAATGGAAGACGTTGGGTGATATGAACGCTTGCGTATTTTGACCAAGTTAAGAGGCAATGAAAATAAACAATGAGGCAGAAAATGAAGTCCACATCGTGTCTTCTGTTGTATTGCATTGGAAAGTAACACAGCTTAGGTTGTTTTTTCAAGCCCATCTGCCTCGATTTGCAATCGACTTTAATTAATGTTAACATCTTCAATTTTTTAACTACATTTAAACCATTTTAGTGTAGAGTTTAGGTCACGTTAAATGTGAATTTGAAAGGATTTTTCGTTGGTGTTCCTAATTTGGTTTAAATCGATTGTTGGCCGTGACAGCTGAGTCTGTTCATTGCAAACCCTAACGCTTCTCTTTATTGTTACCATTTGTATTGGTAGCTTGTTGTAAATTTCTGATTAAAAGTTTATAAAAATGTTCCGCTTATATTTTCAGATTTCTTGCCACCTATAATGCTATTAAGATCACGTAAGTGGCTATTATGCTTCATATTCTTAAAACGCATTTCATTTTAAAATACATGCGAAAATCATATTCATCCATTCAATCGCATTTTATGCCGCTATGACTCAATTTCCATGCCCCACCAACAACAAAGTAAACAAATTTCCATTAAAATTGGAAATTTCCCCCCTCTTAAACCGCACTTAACTCAAAATCAAACATTCTAAATCCCACCAAAGCCTTCGTCTAGCCGTGAATACGCTTATGTTGCGACAACAAGTAGACCCAGACGAAAATGTTTGTTGGTACAAGGAAATCCAAATTTCAGCGGAAAAATTCTATTTTTCAGTCGATTTCAGACTTCAATTTCACAACGCACCATTTTCTCTGAGCGTAGGTACACTCACACATTTTTATCGAAACAATATTTTTTATATTTTATGGCGCACTTGGAAAAGTAAAAAATGAAAATAAACAAAATCCCTGCAAAATACTTTACTAAACACAAAATAAACAGCGAGAAGAATGATGTGCGGGGACCAACAAATTTCATATGCAGCTAAAAATTATGCGCCACACCAATCAGGCGATCAATCCTCGGCTACGTCTTCTTTATTTCCCCATCGTGAATGTAAAGAAAGTGAAAAATAAAATATAACAAAATTTAAGAATTTTATTGTTCACCAACAGCCACGAGAGCACACCAGATCCCAGGATGTGAGTGAATAGGGTGACTGAATGGAATGAAATATGTTGAATGACATTTTAATGGCGAAATCATGCCAGACCACGACTTGCACTTCCGCTAAACCCATTCATCGTCCCTATCAGCATCCCTTTACAACGGAATATCCGCCCTAAATTCCCTCCATCACAAAACATTTCCTCGAACAGCTTTCATTGAAGCGCTACACCAAAATAATACCAAAAACCAAAAGCATGCCATAAAATTTGGCAACTTCCGCACAAGCCTTATCGCTGGCATTGAGTACATACGTTTGTTCACAGTGTGTTTGTATGTCTTTTGGTATTCGCCTGTCAATTACGCTGCCACGCTCACCTGTTGACAGATAGCAGAGTGTGTGGCCATTGGGATAGAAATGATTCGTGTGTGTTTGTGCTTTTAGGCGCTTAAGCATTAGTAGCCTCGATTTTTGTATTTGGCAGGAAGTGGCCATGTTTGTCTTTCTTTTATATACACACACAATAAGCCGGAGATTTCGTATAAGCCCTACAGTTTTTAAAGGCGAAAATATAAAATGGGGATGATGGAAAAGTGGGTATTGAATCGATTTGGTTTAAGTGTTGTTATCAACGTTATGGTTACGACTACAATTGCTGTTTATAACGCGATAAAGCGACTTTGTAAACAGGTTGACCATTCTCTACTTCGTGACTTGCAAGCGATGGAAATAAATAAAAAATATTGACTGCTGAAAGTCGTCTTCACTGAAATTTCCATAAAGAATTGTGTATTAAGCGATGTAAATGGAAATAAGTATTCGCTGGTGCCATGAAGTACTCCGCCTTGATTGTGTAAATTTGCAACACCAGCGCAACAATTTAAATGAATTTACTGAAAAGTGTTGCATATTTTATGAAGCGTCAACCGAAGTACGCACACAAATATTCCATAAAAAATATGAATAAATATTTATGGATGATATTGAAATTGGCTGAGAGACATCGTGGCATATTCGTACTGCAAAGATAAAAAATATTTAATGAAAATCCTGATACATATTTTGGTTGGGCGAGAGAGTATGGTGAGGAGGAGATGCAAACGAACGAACGCGTGCAATATTAAAAAACTGTAAATATCCATGTGTCAATTTGGAAAGTCCCAAAAGTGGCTTGTGCAGAATTGAATTTATTTATTAAAAATGGAAAATTGATTCGATATGCTGTGGGGGGTGGTAATGTGATGGAAAGTCAAATTTAATTTCAAAAAATTTGTGCATGATACCATTTTTAGAAACGATTGAACTTTTTAATTAAAATACGATTTTAATACAGAAAATTTAAGCAACGATTAATTAAAGGGCTTAAGTTGTGAAAAAACTTTGAAACAAGATTAACGGAAATTTACATACTTTTTCAATGCAATCAACATACATTTTTAATGTTAATTCGCAAAGCGATGAGCACTTTCATTGCTCCGGCAGCACGTGGTATGTGATTAATCATAATTTCGTGTTTCACCACCACAAGTTACTCATATGCATGCTATTCCCTTCGAGTAACCCAAGACCACACTGAACTTCCGTTTCCGTAGTTGTGTGTGTGTATGTGTGTGTCTTCAATTGTTCGCTTGCAGCTTAAGCGCATTCCAAACGTACAAATTCGTTGTGAATTTGCGGTCTTTGATTCAACATTGTTGCAAAAATTCATGTTGTTGGTTACATTTCACCATTTGAATTTTACTAATTTTTTTCATGTGCAAAACCATAATTTGATTTATGGCTTGGCATGTGCGGACAGCGTTACTACTTTAATGGCCAAATAATTGTCGCCTTTTTAACACCATCGCATTATACAGACATTGACACGTCCGTCTGGCCAGCGTGTTTCCAATTTGCCTGTCTGTATACGCAATATTGGCTAATGTCAATTGGAAATAACTTTTATTTTGTTTTTATTGTTTCGTTCGTAATGGATTTGAACAAATTGAATGTCTGGTCAGACTTTGGGCCAAAGACCTTTGGGGTTTCTGTTTATTTTTGTTTTTACTGGTATTATGGTTTATTGTTAAGTGAAAAGGAAAATAAAAAGTTTTTATCATAATGACTGGTATTATTACCATAGCAAGTGAGTGGAAATCATTTTGACATTGACTGTGGTCATTATTTCTTTCATTTGAATTTATTTATGAGACAACAAAAGTGCGAAACTTTTCCTACAAAGTTAGGCACGCAAATAAATATAATCGAACTGTGAGGTTAATTGGGTCCCAGATTAACGTTGAAAGACCAAAATAACTTGAACAAAGTAGAAGTGACAGGCAACATTTCGCTGATTAGACTTTGATTTATACTTTGTGGGAGAAGAAGTCCGCTAGTTGACACTTGAATGCATTTCTAACTTGTTCCCTTAATCAAATCAAGCCACAACTTTCTCCGTCTTTTCTCTTCATTTCAGTACACCACCTAATTTCAATTCATTAGCATTTAACTTAGCATAATTATTTGAATCATGAAATGTTCCCACGCTTTTTCCTCTAAATTCTAACCACACAAACCGCGCCACAGCCTCAAATTACACACAAAGTTTCATTTTTATTTCTACTCTCTTTTAATATTCACTCTTTTTTTAAGTACTTTTTCTGCATCATCGTGGATTGAAGCTTCCATACTTTTCTCAGGTTCTACTTTTTTGCGTTAGCCATAAATTTTACCTTTTTACTTTTTTTTATGACTTTGGTAGCGTTGTTGTTGTTGCTACTGTCATCGTGGCCATTAAGCATGTTTCTCTCCTGCTACCAATTCTGCTGGATTAACTCTTTTTCACTTTGTGGTTTTCATCTCTTGATGATTTGTTTGCACCTATGCTTTTCCACTTCTCAGAATAAGTCCTACTTTTGTGCTTTTGGGATAATTTGTTGTGGCAAATGTAGGTTGCTCTAATGCTGTAATGAAGGAAAAGTGCCAGCATATACTGTGCTGTTGTAGTTAGCATACACTACGCTTTTATCTGAAGTGTGAGTGGTTTTTGAAGAAATTTTTTAACAGAAGGGAACGAAAGATAAGTTTACCAAATTGTCTGTGCAGCCAAGTCCTTTACCTTAAGCCTCTTTTTTCGTGTTTAGAAATGACAATGGATATTATAAAAATAGCTTTATTTCAAAATTTAATCACAGTAGTTGTGCTCGAAACTTGTTATTCATGAACATGTTCACTTTTAATTAAAAAACTTTCCTATACAACTCGCCGCATTTGCAGCTGGTCATGCAATCTGTTTGACACAAAGTTGAATAAGTAATATGTACTGACATTGCTCATCTGTCTCGTTGCAGTAGAATGAAAAGGTTAGTTGCAACATTTACTAATTTCGATAGACTTGTAACAATGCAATAACGTGGTGGTAGATAAATTCGTGGTGGTAGATAACGGAGTGAGTCAAAGGTACTCACTATTAATAAACACAAGAATATGCTAAACACAACAATTTAAACTTAGGTGGCATCACTGCGACTGAACATTTTTGGCGGAAATAATTGTTATCCGCGAATAGTAAGGGTGGGAGACACACGAAATTTGTGCCGCCATAAAACCCTACAAATAAATGTCTGTGCCTTTTCAAGCGTACCCGAGCGTGAGAACAATGCGTGTGCCAAGGAAGGCAAATATGTTAGTATACTTTGTTAAAATGTTGGTTAAAATTGAAAATATGAATTTTAACAAATCGTTAATTTTATTCTTTAAATTTTCCAGTAAGAGGAAAAAAAACATTTGGACAAACAACTTTTAACATTTTCTCAGCAAATAATAAAGTTTATTTTTCATTATTTTGGCCAAACAAAAACTGAAATGAAATGAAATAAAATGTATTTCGGTCTGCTTTCAAAGAATCACGTTAGTAGCAGGGGGTGAGTAAAAAAAACCACTCCGACTCTGATGAGAATTGTGGCAGGTATGGCGCAGTCCCGGGCACGCATGACAGCTGTTGGCCCAAGGCGCAAGTGAGGTGAGTGGGAAAAGTGTGACTAAAGAGGACAAGTGAAAATAAGTGAAGCCCTTTTAGTGTGGCTTCGGTCACGCTTAGGTGATTCCGTTGTCAAATTCACCTGCCATGTGGTTGAATTACGTGCACGAAAACTAAAAAAAAATGAAAAAAACAGGGACCGTAAAAGCTTTACACGCAAGTCGCTCCCGAGTGTTGGCAATGTCAGCGGAATTGTTTACATTCAAGTACATTGCCGATCAAATGACAGAGAAGGATAAATGGAAGAAGAAATTGAAATGGAACAGTTTCAAAGAGTTAGTAGAAAACACCGAAATCAATATTAACTTTAAAAGATTATGACAAAAAAATGTTGCACATTTCGACAGCTGTCGAAGTTTAATTATCATTTAACAAAGTTTGGGAATGGCAGAACCAATTCTTTTTTTAAATTTAGTTTCAAAGTGATAGTTTGTTGCGTTGCGATGATAGTGTCAATGGTACAAACTTCACAAGTAGAGAAATTAACTTCATAGCACAACAGAAATGAGAACTAAAAAAAATAAATACCAAAAGTTAAGTTTTTGCAATGGCACTACTCCAAAACTCACTTGATTTGCTCAAGTTGTGACAATTTCCATCCGCACAGAAATATCCAAATGAGAAAACTTGAAATGTACTTTTTTTGTCAATTAAAAATTAATTTAAAAAGTTTTTGCTCCAAATGGCATCCATTTCCTCTTCCTCTCGCCCAATAAGCATAATTAATTGCTGCTCTTCTACCAATTGTGACAGCAACGATTGCCTAACTGTGATTTCGCTAAACCTCAAGAGTGACATTTCGCGTTGCGACAAGTACACCTCGTCGTTGCTTACACACTTTGAAGTAAGGTAAATAATTAAGCCGGGTGAAGAGCTGGATGGTTCGTGCTTCGAAGTAATTTTAATTATGGAAAAGGTGGAGACAAATAATGGCAAAGAAAAAAGTTTTGTAAACAATTTGTTAAAACTTGTTGTCCGCACTTTTGGTGGTCAGTTTAGCGTTGTAGTTGCTGTGGTGATTTGCTGTAGTGGTTGGCTGAACGGAAGTTGAGTTTAATGACAGTTGCGTGCTGTGTGAATATGAAAGCAATTTAATTAAGTGAAGATGGAGGAGGAGGAGAATGAGGAGGATTTCGAGAGATTCAAGTTAATTAAAATTTAAGTTGAATTCTGCGTTATGACGTACTCAGTCAGAGAATGAATAAATGCGTTTGAAACTCATCTTTGTGATCTTATTCAGTTATTAGAGGCTTTGCTTGTTCAGTGTGAATTACCTGCATTAAATGGATAATTGAAGACGAAACTATTTGGGTACTTCCATACTTTTTTATTTTTCCAAGGACATGCAAGAAGGAGAGGATAAATGGTAACATCAACAGCGGTTTCTTAAATATTCCATAAATAAAATTCCCGTACCAACATTATTTATCAATTCTTCATTAACCCAACTGCACTCCCCCAAACCATTTTTCCCTACCAGAGGAAATGTAAACCGTAAATGATCACCAATTTGCATTCAAATGAAGCTGCTGGGAACCGTTCCTTCAGTTCAGTGCAGCAAACACGCCCTCCTGTTAGCCCCATTCAACTTAAGTTTTCGTCTGACTGTGGGGAAATTCTACTCTTAGTGGAAACCAGATTATTATGTTAATTGTTGCTGCTTGTGGTGGTGTTGCTGTTCATTCATGGGAAAATGAGAAAATGGGCACACAAGCAGAAGAAGAGGAGATAAGTTTTTAAACAAATGCTAATAAAGTGAATTACACAAAAAATAATACAATCAAATATTTATAGAATTCAAACAAAAGCATCAATTACCCACCGCAGCGGGAATAAAGGTTCAAAAAATAATTGCAATGCGCAGTGGAGCAAATAAATAAATTTACATTCAAATGTTTAAAGTGAGAAGAGATATTGCCTAGTGAGAAAATAACCAACTGAGCTGTGATGAGGAGATACGAGGCCAGGGAATGAAGCGGAGGTGCTTAGAGGGACCAGACACACAATAGCTGTTTGGGGTCAGCAACCAAAAATGGAGCTCAAAAGATGATATCATAGCGAAACTTTAATTCATGAATTCTGAAAAGTAGAAGAGGGGAAAAAGCATTACCAAAAAAATATTATTCGACTTCGACGAAATAATTCATGAGAGTCGGAACGGCCATATGGACAAAGAGTTGAGCGTGCGCGCATGCGGGGTTAAAGCCTATTAAAATACACACGCTTGCGCCACAAACACGTTTGAAGAGCGCGCTGAGGTCAGAAGCGCTGTAGAATTTGATAAATATGTTAAAAATATGCTAATCGCCAGTTCGCATTTCGTGCCATAAATGGAGACCCTCGTGTTATGGTAGCAACATTGAAATATTACTTAATAAATGTTTTTAAACTATGGTTGCGTCATTGTTGGTGCTGAAGCTTCAATCAATTGTATGATAAAGTAAAATTTAAAAAATTATTGTGAATTACGGCACATCAACGAAGCAATATTCTAGCGAGTAAACCAAGTGTTGAAGGCATGACAAACTTGTCCGTGCCTCATACAACTTGCTTCCCGGCAACTGCCTTAAAACGCAAATCAACAAACACTGAGTGCTTTTTGTGCATTAACAAAATATTTACTTCTCCTTGTAACAATTAAATAAATTTTTGGCCCTCACGTTTCGCACGATTCCGTCATCATTTCTCGGCTGAATTATTTGCCTTTTGTGTAATGGGCACGAGTCCCCTTGTCTCAACACTGAGGCACTAAAGGCACTTCACACGCAAAATGACACTCTGGAGTTTCAGCATAATCACTGTTTGACGGTCGTTGCCAAATTGTAAATAGTCTCAGTTAATTACAATTATTGTGTTGAGAAAAGAAGGAAATGGCGCCATTTAGGAAATTTTAGTGGTCCTGCGGGAATTCCATACAAAATTCTTAAATGTAAATAAAATTGTAAGGAGCGGCGTTGACTTAATAACAAGGCAAATGCGACACTAATTTAGTTTATGGATGAATATATCGAGTCTAAGTGGACAATTATTCTTTTAACTTCTGAAAATTTAAATTGATGAAAATTTATATTAGCAAACTAAACAGTTCCAAATAAAACATTTTATTTAAAAAAACTAGAAAATCCACAGACAATTTCAATTCGCATTCGAATTTGCTATCCAAATTCATTACGACAATCAAAACCCAAATCAATTAAGAGTGAAAAGTCATGTTGACATAATCAATTACGACAAACTCACCACTGAAAAAAGTTTCCAAACCAAAATATTCACATAGCAAATAAACCCAGAGGAAGCGCAAATACAAACAAATTAACGCAAAGAATGGCACTTCGCAAACATTATGTCGCCGGACATCAAAATAAAGAAACAAAAGCTGCCCACTGCCACTGATGGCAATCGAATGTCAACACAAAAAAAACCAATTGCATAACACGAAATAAAATTCCATTTGGCCTTAGCTGAAGCAACAATTGCAAAATTTTAATTATTTTTTTGGCAGTCGTGCAATTGATGTGCGAATAAATATAATTTTGAGATATCAGGTGAATGCCAGCTAAGGTGCCAGCAAGGTGTGCGAAATATAGACCCAAGGAGGAGGTGAATTGTTGCTTCATTTAAACGAAATTCCCAGTTGTCATATTGCACAAATATTTGCCAAATTCACGCAGTCATGTCAAAATTGATAAATCGCAAATGCTGCCATGTTAAGCCTATTAAATTGCGACAAAAGTCTTGTCATTTGCAATTTTTTCTGATTGAATACTTTTCGACACAATGACAAGCGAAAGATTTTAATGACTTTTCATTTGCTTTCTGGTACCAACACATGAAAGTTGACAAAGTGAAGTTCTTCATTGTGGAGTCTGAAGAAAAGAAAAGTTTGCCAAAACGAAGAAAGTCTTCTCATTATTGAGGGTGTTGTACTCATTCGTTTGACGTATTAATAAAATAATGTTGGAATGACATGTGCTCAATTGATTTTATTTATTTATTAACATGCTTGACGATTTCCCTTTTCTGCTTGAAGCAAACAATGTTCTTTTTTTATTATTTGTATCGGAGAGGAAATACAATTTAATTCAATTGTGATATATCGAAGCTCACAATGTATGTGCGCAGTTGAAATTTCCTGTTTGCATTATAAAAGCAAATTTATGTGCGCTCATTAATTGCCGCCTTCGCCAAATCAAACTCGAAAAAAAGCCAGACAACATAAACAAACTCGGAAACAAGTTTCCGAAATGTCAAAAAAGCAATGCCAGAATCAAACGCTGTCGCAGTAAAGTTGAAATGGAACCGAATTGAAATTGAAATAAACTTTGGAAAATATCAAGAAGCAGTAAAAAAATGTAAAATTATTCATTCGAATGATTCAATTAAGATAACAATACAAAAAATTAGAACAGCAACTGAAGGGGTGACTAAGAAATTGTTTGGGAGAATATTTTTGTTCAATTTTCGATGAAATGATTTTATGCTAAAGGCTTTCAAGTCAAACCATTTCAAGTCTCTTTGATTCCACCAAAGACCACAGCTGATTCCTTTGGTTTAAAATCGACAACAGCAAACAGTCCGTCACAACAAAAACAGCGGGTGACTTCGATGCCAGCTAACGGCAGCAAACGTCGATGCATGGCAAAAACGAGTCTAATGACGCTGCCCCTGCGGAAGAAAAAGAAGGAAAACTCTTGCACGAATGGCACAGTCTGGCAGTCATTTTTGCCGCTCGATTGCGTTCGACTGCATGAGTGTTGGTGACTGTGTGAAGTTGGTTGCGTTGCAAAAATGCATAAACGTGTTTCTCGTTTGAATGCAAAATAAGGAAAAGAAGCGAGGCAAGAAAAAAGCGGCATAATTACTGCAAGCCAAGTCAGGGCAGTGGGTTATATTTTGTGCATAATTTATTTCTACGATTTTTATCGGATTTCCCATATGGGCCATTTTCAGCTGAAGCTTAAGCTTGGTTTAAGCTCGACTTTGCCTAAATTATTTGTTCTCTCTTTTTGTTTGTTCTCCGTTGTGGCATTTATTTGCCATTTTCGATGGTTTTCTATTACTTTTTGTAAACTTTTCTGGTTTACAAACAAGTTTAACGGAAATTGTTTTTGTGGGTGAATTGCATTTACTTGGCTCTAGCACATCTATTGCCTGATTATGCAATTGCCAGCTGAACGTGTTTAACCACTTTTTATGGACCAATCGTATTTTCTTTTGGTTCGAATTGTTAAAGCGCAAATCTATTTTGTCATATGCCTAAATTACAGTTGAGATAACAATGCTTTGCTGGAGGTATACCAAAACAGCTTTGTTTTTTATCGTAAATTATTCTAGTCTTAAGTCAGAGTCAATATTTTGACTAGTTTCTTGTCAGCTGTCATATACACTTTACTATGAAGTGTATTTTTCTGACATATTACCTTTTCCTTTCATAGCATTTCGTCTGCGCCCATTTACCATATTCAATAGAAGCCGTTTTCAGCTCACACGCATCGATCAAGTTCTTGTTTATTTTACATACGAAATGTATTTTGACAGCTGTCAATACTTTTGGTGGATAAGCAGTAAAGGGGGTGTAGCTCATGTAGATAGTAAACTTAATTGAAAAAATATGTGTTAGATAAAATGAATGAAGGAGTGATTTTCGCCACAATGTTGCCAAAACAATCAAGAGCAACATCGAAATTACACTCCGATAAGGTAACAGAAAGAAATTTCACGTGCTGCTGAGCTCGTTTACGGTTTCGACAACAAAAATCAGCTGCTTGTCGCAGCAACTTCACAAACTGGCTTCAGACATTTGCACAACAAGTCGAGGTTTTAGGCCAAGTCCATCGCAATGATGCCGTAAAATAAAGTAGCGGTTGTTGATATTCTTGGGCAATAAACAAGAAGCAAAGAGCAGACAGACGGACCAGCGAAGGCACACACTAACAAATCAACTCTGTAATAATCGCAACTGCAACTGCTGCAGTGGCTGAGAAACGTGCCGCAGCCTGCCGAGAGTTGAGAAACGACAACAGCGAAAGAAAATTAAAGAAGAAGCCACCGCGACACACACACAAGTCAACAGAGCAACCAGATTGCAGTCAACGAACGTGCGCCTGATGTATTGCCTCATACTGGCACAGAAGGTTAAGCTGAGAAGTGGGCTAGGAAATCACAGAAGAGAGAAATAAAGATGGAAAAACTTGAAGAAATACCCGCTCAAAGTGAACTTTATTTTTGTTTTATGTGTATGGTGCAGACGACAGTTGCAGAAAGAACGGCTGCAAGGTTTTTATATTTCGCGAAAATTACCACAGGAGGGTAATGAAAAAATGGGAAGCGCCTTGGAAAAATAGGAGAAGACGAAAAGTAATTGTTGCCGACATAATGATGACAACGTGTGGCAACACTTAACGGCCGCATTGGCTTAGGTGCAACAGTTGGTAGTTGTGCAGTGTGTCAGCGGGAAGTGAGAATTTTTTATAATAAAAAATATTAAATGTCGAATCCTACGTTTTTTTTTATAATTTTATGGTCCAATTTATTTTATCTAAATTGCTTGTAGTCATTTAATTATTTTTACAAACGAACCAAAATTCCCACGAGATTAAATAGTTCCCACCACCAAAGGGCAATTGACTTTAAAGCTCCCCTTCAATATCGCCAACATGTCGATCAATAAATTCATTTAATTTCATGTCTCCTTGTCTTACCTCGTTACATTCCCCTTTGTACTACAGATTCTTACTTTGTTGTATGTGCAAATTAAATTCTCGCGGTTGAATGAACTCGGAAAGCTTCGTATGATCTCAACAGATAACGACCGAAGCGGTAAAGAGAGTGTAAGCTGGAGATTAGAGCAAACGAGTGGATCACAAGAAAAGCTAATATCAATGATCACGATTATAATGATGTTAACGATCATATTGATGCTGCTCTGATATTTTTTTTTGCTTTATTTTGCTGTTAGTTTAAAAGGTCAATTGCTGGTGGGCCGTCCAACTTTAAATATTTTCTGTTTCCAGCAGTAATTAATTGATTATTTCTCTTTCATGTTTCAAATAAATACAAATGTAGCTTGATATGCCGCAGCTGCTGTTACACTAATTCCTACAAAACCTATATGCAACTTACTTACAAATTACTTTATGCTATTTTAAAAAAAATTGCAAAAGAAATTCCAAAAATATACAAAATTAATGACACACTCTTTGCTTGGTTTGGTGTGGAATGCCGAACGGCTTCAAAGCCACGCAAACTATCTAGGTCAGTTGCGTTAAGTATTGTTATTTTCTAAAGTGAATGATGGTTATGAATGAACGATTGAATGAATGAATGAATGAATGAATGAATGAATGAATGAATGGATAATATGAAAGAGTAACCAAAGTTAAATGAAACTATTTCTCATACGTCGTATGCTTGGTTTGGGTAATTATTTAAAATGAAACGAATGCAACCACTAAATTTACTAAGACCCGAAATTCCTTCTAGATAATATTTCCATGTTAACCATAAAGGTTCAAATACATTCAAAGAGCTGTTAAGCTTGTTAGCTTGCTAAGATCCCACCACACACATCATTGTCATGGTAACGAAATTCCCTCGTCACAAATTCCTAAAGACTTTAGGACACTAAATGTCTAAATAATTGACCTGTCAACTTAGAACGGAATTGTTGACAAAGCCAGACACTAAACACCCATGTGCAAGTCAAAGAAAGCCGACGCTTCTACACCCACATTCACTCAATCACACTCACGCTGGCTGAGAAAAAGCAAATGAATGAATGTGACATTTAAGGCGTGACTAAAGTCAGCTTTTTTGACATTCGATCAAAAGGACACAAATAAAAAGTAGAATAAACATAGAAAAGAAAGGTATTATTGTAGGCACGAATATGAGTGGGCGATTTCTTGTTAAGGGTGTTGCTTGTTTGTTTAATTTTTACAGTGTTTGGTTGTGTATTTATGTATGTGAGTAGTAACTAATTGAACAAATAAGGAAATGAAAAGAGTTGCTTCGCAGAGTTTTCCTTATTTTCGAGCTCATACAACTTGTTTCCCACTAAATGGTTGGAATACAATTCCTTACACTAGAAACATGATGGAAAGGAAACGGAAATTCGAAGCAGATGTGAATTATGTGTAAGTTCTCCATTACATTCACAACTGTCACACTCTGAAATAGTAGGCCAGTAATCCTTTTCAATTATAAATAAAACAAAAGAATAATAAATATTTTTTTACATGTTAGCCGAACACATTAAAAGCTGTAAAGAATTGAAAATTTGAATAGATTTCCTTAATATCACTCATACGCCTAAGTGACTGCATTCCATATACTCGCTAATATATCAATTATTTCTACACATTTGTAAATACAATATCTTTGGGGTTTGATTCTTCATGTAAATATCCTTCGAAAGCTGACATTTTCCAATATTGGAAATGATGGTGCACACATGTACACCATCAGTTGGTGCATTCATATTTGCAAACATCAACATTGCGGGCAAAATAAAAACCTAAGTACATGTATATATTTTCACAATCATCTCGTAAAAATATGAAGCAATAAAAATGTGGAAAATTCCTGGAATTTATGCAAAACCAGCGCGCAGCTGTGTTTTGTTTGCAAATTTCTAAAAAAATTCTCCATAAAATAAGCCAAGTACAAACAAATGCAAAAATATAAGAGCAGAAAATATTTAGTTGAACGCCTTCGGCAATAAGTTTTATCACGACACAATTTAGTTTGATTTCCGGTTTGAATTCGAATTGGACCTGAAGGAACTTTCTCTCGGCTTCCTACTGGGTTTCTCACATAAAATTCCATTCAGAAAGGATCATCGTAATTCGCGTTATGTGAAAGAAATAAATACAAACACACTCACATCAATGATAATAATGTGATTTATTATGTACGTTCGTGTGTGTGTTGAGATATAAAATCGCACACACACATTTTTGCATATGAATGAATGAACGGTTTTTAAATTTTTATTCGAATTCGTATTTCACCAAAAAGTTGCAAGTGCTTCTGCCATTGCAAGAGGCACTGAGCGTGAGTGGATTTGCTCAACTTTTGCTTGCGATATTAAAGGAAGTTGCTGCTGCTGCTGCTTCTGTTTCTGTTCTTGTTATTTGTTTGTTTATTATACTTCGTGCAATGTCCACAATTGAATTGTGTTCAAGTGTTTTGTGTTTATGGTCTCCAGGCCATTTTTCTTATAGTCGCTGCTGCTGTTGTTGTATTTGTGAGGTCTGTGGCCGCCTTTTCTCTACATAAGCGGGTTTAAGCTTTAAAAGTTTTACTCTTGAAGAATTTATAGCTTTTTCTTTGTCTGCGTGTGTGTGTGTGTTTATGTTCAAGAAAGTAATTATTTATTAACTTAACATGTGCATAGTCAAGAGTGTAACCAAAGACTTTTTAAAGAAATTAAACGCTGGATTGGGAAAATGTGCAGGAAAACTTTTGATTCGAAATTTACTTTTTTCCTACGAAATTTCTACATTTCAAGGCAAAGGTTTTACGGCTTTTGAGCTACGCTATTACAATTTCAGAATGTACATATGTTCTTCTTCATTAAACTAATTCAAGCCTTTAGGGCAATTTTGAATGAATGACTTGAATGTCCAACAAAAGCTTTTACACAAATTTACAAAAGCCAATGGAATGGTATGCCTTGCAACCACGCAAAAGCAGCTCTTGGTTTGGCAAGCTGAAATAGCAATTTGTCACAGTTGGTGACAGTGCGTCTACGGTCAATGCCAAACACGAATGTGCAAGAATGAAGGAAGTTTCAAGCAGAAGGATTGATGTACTTCAGGAAGGTTTTTTGCGAGAATTTCACATTTCCGAAGCATTTCAATTACTTTTAAAAATCTTTGCGAGACTACACATTAATTTGATAATTGAATATAATATCAATTATATTCCTGCTTCTCTCTGGTACCGGATATATTTCGGCTCTTAGACCTTTTCACTTTCTTCTACCACTTCCGTCAAAGTCGCATGACATTCCCATTAATTTCAATCGGATTGGTTAGTGGTGAGCAAAAACGAAAATTGTGCACACAAATAAAAAAAACAAAAGTAATTTTATTTTCTAATTTGTCACTTTTCTTTGGCCGTTTGTGACAAGTTGGATTTAAGGACATTTCGCATAGCAAAAAATCAATTGGACAAGTCAACAAAAAGTAGAGTCTAGCACCATTGTTGGCGCTTGTGAGCCGAAGGACTTCCATAGAAATACAATATGAAATGAGGAATTATGTCAACCACTGAAGTTCAAAGCAAGTAAGTGAGCATTGGTCTGATTGCACAAGTGAATGGAACTAATACTTTTATGTGGGGGTGTAATTTTGGTTGATTAATGTTTAGAAAATTGTGTTCATTTAACGCGATTTGAGCTATTGGTGAATTGGTAGCGAAAGGTTAATAAAATAGGTATTTGTATGTTGCCGCGTATGAGTGATCTTTCAAAAAAAATTCCAAATTCATGCAAATTTGTGGAAAGATTAGTTACGGTGAATGGTCGTCTTTATAAACTGGAGAATTCCTCAATATTTTAACAGGATAACAGTTTCAAACGAATGGCCAAACGACTTATGACGAACTTTGACGAAGAAGGGAAAAATCTGCTTCGAGTCGTCGGACAACGATTTGAGAAACGTCCCTGCGGTCGACTGGCATGCTTTTGGAGAAGTTGCTTCATCCCATTGATGACAACTAGCTAGTAGACAGTTAGTCTTTTGGGTTACAAGACCTGGGATAAGCCCACCGAAATGAACCACAATGGGCTTTACAATGCACCTTGCAGTGGGTATCGTTAGCAACCGCTATTGCGGACATGGGGCCTTCTGTTGCTAGCGGAACCAAGGTGGTGATGCTATTTCACGAGCGAAAGCAATCGGACATAACTTAATCGAAATGAGTAAAATGCAATGATCCTCTCGCTCACACTGTTCGTTGGTAAATCAAGGAGATATGATGTTGGAAAAGACAAATGTTGCAGATTAGGCGAAGCCTGAATTCCAGCTACTTCTCAGCCTGTGTGTGGACAGTTGATATACGCCAACTTCTATGCCCGCTGGCACAAACAGCTTTAATCGACATGAGCGATAAATTTTGAAGAATTCCAAAGCTCTGGAATGATTTTGATGAACACTGCTGTACGCGAAAGCAATGCATTGACTTGTAGAAACCATTTTAATTTTCTGTCGTTCCAATAAGTAAGAGGCCATTTTAAAGCGAATATTCGTGTATAATTGGATTAATGTATGTGCGTATGTGCGTATAGGTGTGGATAAATACAGTTTAGTTAACCAAAAGGAAGAGATTTTCAAATATGCCTAATCTATATTTATATTAACCAATCCATATTTAGTTAATATAGATTAGTCATATTCAAAGCTCTTTTCGTATTTAATTTATAAGCGGGCTCAGCAACGGCATCCGGCTCCGGATCTGGCTCAATAACCGGTTGGAAGGTTGCAGCACGTAAATTCCATTGATGTACACTCAAGGGTGTTCACTTGCGAAAAATTAGGCACTGCAAAGATACCATTTAAATGTGTGTTCTTGTTAGTTTTTAGTCCTTATCAATACGTACATTTCTCAACACAAAGATAATGAGCCAAATCACATTCGCTCATTGTTTGCCAGCAATAGGGTACATCAATAGGCGGACCAGTAGTCCTTCTGCCACACCACCTTAAAGTACTATTGCAGGTTTGTGAACATGAGTAATCTGCACATTCAGCAGAGCCATTGAATACTGTCAAAACTATAGAAATTTTATGGATTAATGCATTCGATTCTCCGCAGGATTTCACTTACCGACAAAAGCAATGGCGAATATGCCAACCGCGATGAACTTCATTTTGTAAGTGTAAAGTGTTTTTGGGGTTTTTACAATGCAAACTTTGTAAATGCCAAAGTGATTCTACTTTAAACGATAGAAATTACCGTTATTTATATTAAAAATTGGGCGTTTTTGGAATCACGAAAACTATTTGCAAGTATTTCACTCGCACGTTTCAATTACAGTTACAAACTTTTGGATTTTACGACATCTTCACGATTTCATTTTATATGCAAATTTACAGATGCATTTTGCTTTAAGCAATTCCTAGTATAGGTATTTGAATTTAAGCCCCTACAAATACAAATACTCTCAAATACCAAGTACTTTTCATAAATACTGGAACTCAACTACATAAAATACTTTTAAATACCACAATAAGATTTAAATACTTTAATACTTACTAGGCAAAAGTATTGGATATTATTGAAAAGTATTTGGTATTTGGGAGTATTTGTATTTGTAGGTGTTTAAATAAAAGTACCAGTAGCAGGAGTCGGTATTTGGTACTTAGTTTTTTGAAATACACGGTATTTGTAATTAGCAAGATTTAGAATAAAGTACTTACTTACTATGCTACAAAAATGTATCTCAGATAAAAAACACTTTCAATTAATTTGGAAATCAATGCGGGATTTTGAGTAAGTTAATATTAATGGAATCGTGAATCGCGAAGATGTCGTAAAATCCAAAAGTTTGTAACTGTAATTGAAACGTGCGAGTGAAATACTTGCAAATAGTTTTCGTGATTCCAAAAACGCCCAATTTTTAATATAAATAACGGTAATTTCTATCGTTTAAAGTAGAATCACTTTGGCATTTACAAAGTTTGCATTGTAAAAACCCCAAAAACACTTTACACTTACAAAATGAAGTTCATCGCGGTTGGCATATTCGCCATTGCTTTTGTCGGTAAGTGAAATCCTGTGGAGAATCGAATGCATTAATCCATAAAATTTCTATAGTTTTGACAGTATTCAATGGCGCTGCAGAATGTGAATTGTACTCATGTTCAGAATGCTGCAATAGTACTTTAACAAGGTGTGGCAGAATGACTGCTCTTGGTTTTCCCTTATGCTGGCAATCAATGAGCGAATGTGATATGGCCCGTTATCTTTGTGATCTGGAATGTACGTATTGATAAGGACTAAAAACTAACAAGAACACACAATTTGTCTACATATTTAAATGGTATCTTTGCAGTGCTTAATTTTGATCAAGTGGAGATCATAGAGTGTACATCAATGGAATTTACGTGCTGCTTGCTTCCAACCCGGTATTGAGCCAGATCCGGAGCCGGATGCCGTTGCTGAGCCTGCTTATAAATTAAATACGAAAAGAGCTTTGAATATGACTAATCTATATTAACTAAATATGGATTGGTTAATATAGATATAGATTAGGCATATTTGAAAATCTGTTCAAAATCCTTTTGGCTAACTAAACTGTATTTATCCGCATCTATACGCACATACGCACATACATATATCCAATTATACACGAATATTCGCTTTATATTCGCCTCTTACTTATTTGAACGATAGGAAAATAAAACATCCATTGTAATATTCGGTAGCTCTCACCGATTCAGCACGTATCGACTCTATTGATCTGACTGGCTGACAAATTTGAAATATACAAATTCTCATAGAATTGCATTGGATTAATTTGAACGGTTGGCTTCATGCCATACGCTATATTAATCAACTTAATGCCAATTCGAATGTGCTATTATCGGATATATACTAATTCATGACAAGTAATTATTTTGTAAATTGAACTGAAACTTTCGAATATGTCCTTGATCGGGCGGACTGGCGATTTAATTGGTATGGCCAAATACAATAGCGAATTCCTGAAGCAATTCAGTCGATTGTATATTCTCGAAATGGTGAAACGTGGCAAGCGGTTAAAGGCTCTATTGAGCCTATGCTACCTTTTGGGTATACTCAACTGGGAGTATGACGGCTGTACAGGACAATTTGCAAGATCCAAAAAACGTAGTTTTTGCTGCAAACTATCGAATAAAATAGTTTGGAGGATTCTCATATTCGCCGCTAGTGTCTCTCAAGTCATTTGGTTGGCAGCGTGGGTATGGACAATTGTATCTGGAACGTTTGGGTCATACCAAATGCAAGACATTTGTATGGATACACTGCAAATTTTTTTTACTCTTTATACGCTACAATTGATGTGTCAAATGCTACTCGCTCACGAACAGCATTTCCTCGATATACTCAACGAGTTGCACCGCATAGGCAATCATATGCTCGAGTTTCTGGGCAGGGATTTACTATCACCACGCCGTGACAGACACCGTTTACTGATCCTACGCATACGCTTCGTAGTGTGTGCTGCAGCTAATCTGTGTGTCATTTTACCGGGGCAAGTGCCACTGACGTTTATGTACGGCTTCTGTGGCATTTACCGCATGGTTATGTACGAACTGTTTTTTCAAGCCTTGGAAATGTTTCAACTGCGAATTCTTGCCTTCTATACGAACGCCATTGACACGCTGGCCTTGGCGCATGTGAGTGCCGTCGAAATACATGAATTATTGGAGACCAGTTGGCGGTTGGACAAGTTGCTGCAGGAAGTTCTGCAGATATTTTCCAAATTCTTCGTTTGCATCTTCAGTAACATTGTGACATCTTCATTGGACCTATATGGCTTTTGGCGCTGTCTACTCTTCACCGATGCTGGCTATGCTGATAAGGCGATCATTGCCTGGTGCGCTCTGCCAGTGGCGGCAATGTTTATTTTGGATTTAAAATCCATTTGCAGCGTCAACCAAAGCCTCCAACGCGAAATGGAACGCTTTACCGATAGCCTGTCGTTCCTGATAGACAAGTGCCATTTCGCCGGGCACACCCAAAAGCAACTCGACCAGGAAGTGAGTTCATCCATGGAAGTTGCTAATTGTTAAATTCTACCTTGCGCTTTTATTTGCAGGTACAAACTAGTATTTTGCGCTTATGCATCAATAAACCGGAATTGAATGCCGCTCGACTGTTTACGATCGATGATTTCTTTGCATTCGAATTGATTTGCATGATGGGAATTAAGACAATTTCATTGTTGCAATACTTTGTGGGCGAATCTAAGTATGGCACCAAGCTCCAGGCCCCAAACGCCTGTACCAGCACATATTACTTAGGTGACATGAATATTTTTACAATTATTAACAAAACCCAACAAGATTCAGCTCCGTAAATCAAAGTAGGGTCTTAGATTTTTGGACACTGAACAGAATGGCGACTACACCCAGAGAAAAAACAACCTAAAATCAAAAATAACCACCTTAAAACAAGTAGAAACGTTAATGAAAGTTTGGTAAAGTTGGAAATTTTAGAAACAACTACGAACAAACTTGTTTTGAATTTAAAACTTAAATTCAAAAATAAACAAACTTATTTCAAATTTTTATTAAGTTTGCCAGACCTTGATTTAAAATCGTTCAACTTTGTTTCAACGTTGACAACAGTCATTTTAAGTATTTTTCACTTCATTTCAACTTTGCAACTTTGTTTCAACGTTGACAATAGTTATTTTAAGAATTTTTCTCTTTATTTCAAAGTTGATTCCATTAAGTTGAAAAAATGAAGGAGTAAATACGATCGTACTTGATTTTACTATGTTTTTTTTCCCTGAGTGTACATAAACGGAAACTTAAAATTTATTATCCGAGTTGAAAGAGTTGACTTTACCGAATAAAAATAGTTAAAATAAATCTTCAAAAGTCGACATAAAATAGTTTAAAAATATTGGAAAGGTTGGTCTTAGTTTAAGTTCTTTTGGCGCATTTTTCCGGTTAAATTTATATATATTAATATCTCCTTTAAGGACAATGGCTCCTGGAATGATCGGCATTGCACTGTCATAGCAGAATTCATATGAGAAATGCGAATTCGATTTTGTACAGGGGAATTCACGGTTCCATTTACTTTTATATTTATTGTTTTTTATTCAAAAAATGAACTTTAACCCACTTCAGACAAAATGACAGAAATAAGGATTCTGACGTTTAATTTAGTGTTCACAAAGTTGCCACATTATTTAAAATTTTCTAAGAAACGTGTTGGCGTTGCCAAATATTTTTCATAAAGTAACATTTAAGGGTCAGATTTTATAAATGTAACGTCGTTTCATGTTGCCATTGCATAAATTCGTCATAAAATCCGGTTTTAACTTGGAAAAATTTGGACAAATCGTAACATCTGGCAGAACATTTCTTGGAAATTTTTTCAAATAGATCTGGTAGTACAATCCTTATTTATGTCAGATGGTTAAGATGGCGGAAAGTGTCAGAAGCGGCACTACCTTATATTCTTCTACCATGCTCTAACCTCTAGCCCTCATATATATTTTTTGAAAACTGTTATATACTATAGTATATTTTCCGATTAAATAAAAGCCTCAATAAGTTTTCTAAATTTATTTAATGTTTCATTGGAAGCATTAATTTAATATAACATTACTTGTATTTATAACACTGACACTGTAGAATTAAAAAAAAACCGCCTTTCAATTCAATAAACAAGGACACACGTTGGCATTAATATTGCTATTATCGAACCCCTAGAAATGTCAATGGCGAAAGTTTACAATGCTCATGAGAGAAACAGAAAAAATTTAAATAATTTTTGTTCGACTTTTTTTTGGAGTGGTTTGCCATTGGGTGGAAGCAAAAGTATTAATTCTGCAGAACTGGTGTTGCCTTGAGAACTTATTTCAAAGCCTTACCAAAACTACTTGTCAGAATTAAGTGGCTGCTGAAGCAGTATTGTTGGACTTCTTCAAAATTTGCTTCACCCATAAACAGTTGAAGTGTAACAGCAGCATTAAGCAATAAGCAAAATTATGAGAAAAAGACTTTATGGACTTACTCGTATTTTCCTCCAAATGTCTATACAAATCGCTCATACGACATACTTATGTGTGAAAGATTTCTCTGGAAATGTAATTCCTAGCTGATTATTTCCACACGCAGCTTACAGAATGTTTCCCCTTCATACACGTAGAGCCACCGTCCGCATACATACACACTCAATTTGCTTGCAATTTGCAGTAAACATGTAATTCCGTTAGTTCTGACACGCATCCATGCAAATCTTACCATTACCCAACGTTAATGCCACAATTGTATGTCAACGCAAATTGAATTTATGCGCAAAATGTGTCAAACAGGTGAGCTCACAGATATTCAGTCGGAGAGACACACCAATGCATGGTTTTCACTGCAAAATGCACTTTTCCATAAGCAGGAATTATAATGGGAGTACTATTTTTATGCTACGTGCGGATTGAATGATTGACAGCAGTTCTGCTGATGTCACTTCAGTGTGCAAATATGTACATACATTTTTGATAAAGTCTCCCGTACTCATGATGAATTTTTTCAATTAATTGCGTCCCATTAGGTAAACCCCCATAATCTGTGATTAAAATGAAAAAAAATATGTATGTTTTCTCTAGCAAAGTGACGAAATTTATAATATAAATCCCTGAAAAAATGTATATAAATCGGAAAACGACCTTCGCCCAGAGAATATAATAAAAATGAAAAGAAAAGAAAAACAAAACAACAAATAAAAACCAACAGGATTAAAGTTTTATGTATGCATGTGTGCGTGCCTCAGGCTGTTTTACTGCAGCACATCCTCGCTCGCATCACCTTGATGCGATGCTTTCGTACAAATGTCCATGTCCTTCTCCCCATTGCCAATGCTGTGGCTGTCATTTTTTACTTGCCTTTCATAGGCTCGAGGGCAGCTGGTGTTGAAGCCGAGGTGTATGTGATCCGTAAAAAAGAAAGCAAAACTCAACAAGTCCATGTTGTCGTTACCCAGTAAACACATGACATAAATATTTCCCAACTGCTTATAGACAAATGCTGGTATGCTATTATCTCATAAATATTGTTCCTCTCCAATGAGAAGAGTACATAATTTGCGACAAATGTCAACTAAATTTATTTAAATTTGACCAGGCCCTCACTAAAGTATCGCTAAAGTACCCTGCCATGGTTCATTCGTTCATGGCCCTTCGCCGTTTGTCTGTCGTTCATCATCGTTTGCCCTGCAAGTGGATTGCGCTTAAGTTCGTTCATTTTCTGTTTAACATATTTTACACCGTACTTTTGCGTTCGTATCCTTGGTCTCTTTGGCTTATATTTGCAGTCACGACATGCCCACAGACAGAAAGCGAAGCAGACAAGCTGGCAGCCGGGCAACTTGAAATAGCAACCGAATTATGCTATTATGGGCAGATGTCCTTTTCAATGAGAACAGTCAGAAGATGCCTACGTCGAGTGTCCCGTCTGTATGCGATGAGTGTGCTGGTGTGTCTTTGTGTGCGTGCGAATATTTCAAATGACTTAATTTAGCAAAATTATTATGCTGAAGCAATGAGGGCATGTAAATGTGGCCTGTCTTTCGAAAATCTCCTCATCTTAGCTTAAGTATATTAAATTTCTTGGAAAAAATTATACAAATATGTCCCATAGATTGTAATCTGAAGATAAATAGGAATATTTTCTTCCTCCAGGTTGGGAATTCTCATTTTCTTTAATCGTTATACAAATTTCCTGTAGACTATCAACATTTCCAAATGCAGTCTATTGATTGGCTGAGCTATTCCCACAGTGCGGGCCATGGCAACTTCACACAAACCGCAAATGCTGTAAAGTGCTTTGCTATCAAGAAGCAGTCTCACCCCAGCCAAATAACGAGCTCAATTAAGCTTACGCGTTGTAATAATTCCTTTGATGGAATTTTCTCATTAATTTTCTTGTTGTTGTTCTTTTACTTTCAATTCTTATTTACTTTTTCCTGCTTTGGTGTTTTTGTTTGTAAGGTCAAAATTATTTTCATTTCTGCTTTTACTGCTGCGGTTTTTGGCACGAAAAAAATTGAATTACCAACGAAATTCCTTCGCCATTTGCTTATAGAGAAGAGGCTTGACCGCAAAGACGCAACTAAGGCCTGGCCAAAATGAGTTCTTGTGGAATAATTTTCTGAAATTTAAATACCAAAAATAAAACAAGAGAAGCGTGCAAACATCAATGAAAAGAAATCTTCAGAATTTAAATCTCTGTACCGAATAACGGATGAGGTCGGTAACAGGATGAATAGGTGAGGACTGCCATTTCCACATTTTCTGTTATTATTTCCACACTTAAGTGGGGACCATTGATAAATTCTTTCAAAAATCCACTAAATTAATAAAAACTTTCCAAATGTGTAAACCGGCCCTGGATGTTAGAATGAGTAAATTCATTTGCTTTTTACTATGCAATAGTTTCAGAATTTTTTTTCGCATTTTTATAGCCATTCCGTGTGCTTGGTCCGTTTTAATAGTTCAACTGGCGTCAGTCAGTGTCGGCACTGAATTGAATTGGAAGCTGATGCTTGAGTTTATTTGTAACGAATTTTCGTTTTGTTATTCAAGTTGAACTAAAGTTGGTTATGGCTTGTGATGAGGCTATTTTCAGTTCGGCTGTGGCCTTCATAACAATATTTATGGCCAATTCGAAGAAGAGTCTAATAAAAATAGAAATTTTGTCCTACTGATGCAAACACTTTGTGACATGAATTGATAAACTTTTCGTATGAAAAGTGTTTTCCATGAGAATGTCCATCCCTTGTGATGAGTTGACATATCCATTTTAAGTGGCTTTGTCCATCATCACTATTAAATCACAACATCATGCCTCTCCCACACACTGCCACTGAGCATAAAGAAACCACAGCTTAATTGTCCACTTCATGAATGGTTTATGGAAAGCAATTACGTTATCCTAAAGGTGCTCTCAAAACATGACAAGCTTGAATTTTTATTGGGTTAGGAGGCAAAGGAGTGTTTGTTAAAATAAAATGTAAGGGCAACGATAAAGGATGAATCTGCAACACAGTAATTAAACTCTTTTTATCAGCTCTCTCCTTCAAACTATTACTACGAATGTTTTTCCATCAAGGAATTGTTTCGATTTATGTTCGGCATCCATTCATTTTACTGACATGTCGGTCCTTCACTCATACGTCTCTGCAAGCGATAGACACGTAAATACCTAAAAACGAAATCATCTTTGAAGGTACCTCGAACACCAATGCCAACCACTAGTATCGAAGCTGTTCCGCACTCGTTCCTCCCGAACTGACATTGAAAATATTATGTATTTCTGTTTTCGTATTTTACACACCAAATTCGCATACAGTTAAACGAAAACAAAACGTGAGTGGAATTCATATAAGCGCGTGATGCAAGTGGACAAAGCTGAAGAAAGAAGAGTCGATTTTAGACTCTTTTACGATCGAATGGTTTGAAATTTCCATGAAGCGATGATGCCATCAATTGCACAGGTTGGTAGGAAGGCACACATACTTTAGGCCCACACATGCAGAGTTGCCCACACACCAAAGGACAGCCATGTGAGGGCGGAATATGAAATTATGCAATTCAGGTCAAATTTGGTCAAAAGCTAAATAAATATTTGGTCCACTCAAATCGATTACATTTCTCTTTTTTATAGCCAACTTGAGACTTGCATAATGATTTTGCACTCAAGAAGAAGATACATTTTAAGAGGGACATTCACTCTTCGTAGCTTTTGATGTTGTTTGCATTTTATAAAAACAAAACTACGGGGAAAAAGGGAACTCAATCTGTCAGTTAACTCGAATCGATGAATGAATTCCTGACTGCCACATAAATTTCGGTTCCATTCAATGGTCAATTTCGCAATTTATTTCCTTCCACTGAAACAGAGATAGCTGCGATAGATGGAGACACAACTAGCACATTAGTGCCGAGAAGGTGAAGGATCAATGCAGTTGTGGTTCTGCCTTTGTAGCATACAACGTACTGCTTAATCCTTTCTTTTTGTGTCTTTTATTTTGTTTTTTTTTCTGATTGCACTTTTACCATTTCCCTGAGTTAATTTACAGATTTATCATTCCACCTTTGGGCTTAACTCGTCGCAAATGTCGTAGAATCCGTGGGCGGAACTGACGTTATTTACGTCATTTCTGATTTACAATTCCGCAAGAGGACAATCTGGTTTTTTTCCAGGTGTTCCAATATCCTGTGTCCTTCATTGGAATTTTTTTTTTTGCATCAGAATTTCTATTTTCTGCATTTGTGATTTGCATTCTCAGTTTCCTTAGGCACTTCATTGCCAACTACATTCCCATTCGCTTTATTTCTGTTTCTCTTTTGTGCTGTCAATCAAAAGTCATGTTTTTCGGCTAGATAGAAAATTGAATTGTGGCAAATGACACCCAACTGGGAGCTCACATTTCCAAAAGGATAATCGTAATTTGATGTGATTTGCAAGCGAATTTTTTCCAATATTTCTTCTATTTGCCTAAATAGTATCTGAAATCAATAAAGGACTTACTGGCTTTTCTGTTCTATCAGAAATATTATTTAGGTTTCAGTGGAAATGCCATGGTTAAAAATTGTCTCGATCATGTTTCTTAAATGGAATTATCGAAGAAAGTAATTGAAAACCAGATTAATTGAAAAGTTGTCAAGCTGCTTCAGCAGAGAAAGAACTTCTGAAGAACTCCCTAATTGCAACTAAGAAAGATAACTTCATTAAGATACTATCTTCTCTTGTTACATTCATTTCAAAAAACAATTCCTTGATTAGCTCCGAATAGGCCCAACCTTTTGTCACATTGACCCATATTGCGGTTGTAAGGTGAACAAAAATCAATATTAAATTGGGTACATACAATAACAACAAATTTACTTGATCTATAATTCCCAATTAAATTTTTAAAGCTAAAGTGAATTCAACGTTAACACCTTCGCTAAATTAAACGTGAGAGCTTATAAATTAAAACTAAAGAAACTAGAGAGGAAATTTGACATGCTTTTTCAAGCTTATGTAGCACACCACGGTATTTCAGATCAAAGACTTTTGTGGAAAATTACGAAATGCACTTCACGTGTGCTCCGCTGCACGTGCAGTGAACTGCTCATGCACATACAAAAATTCAACTTTACCCCTTTCCCCCATTCATTTGTTTTAAAAAAACATTTGCAATTAAGAAAAGCTGGTGGAAAATTTGAAGTACTGCATTTGTGAACAGTCTTCTGAGTATAAACTTTGCGTAGCAAGTAAAGGCCAATTGAATAAAATCTACCGGCTAAAATTGTACTCGCTTGAAATAAAAATTGGTAAACAAAAAAAAACAAATTTTCCATTAACCTTGTAAATAATGGTCAAAGCTAAACATTTGTGGGAAAATTTTTCTTTGGGTGTACTAATTGAGGGTCTCCAATTCACTCTTTTAGCTCAAAATTCGGTTGCACTATAAAATAATTGGTGGTAAGTTGCAAATTTTAAATATGAAATGTAAGATGAAAAAAGGATATTATACCGGCAGGATTTGGCTTTAATTTCAGCTGGAAAACATTTGATAGCATTAACAGGAATAGCATATATATGTATGCGGTTATGTGGCTGTGTGTATGGGAGTGGCCATTTGTGTTCTTTGGTTTCTGCAAGTGATGAACAAAGCAGCATCAAGTGATTGTGGCTTTGGTTTTTTGGCAAAGCATAAAAACTAAATCAAGGACTTTCCGGTTAATTTAGGGTAGAAGTACAGTTGGTTACAACATCGCTTAGTTAAACTAAGCGGAAATTTCAAGCATGAATTCATGCTTAAGTCACACTCCCCTTTATAATCTCTCATACCCACACACACAAAGCATACAATATTTATTTACATTCCATACTTACATGTTTAATTCTTTTGTTGGCTGTGTGATTTATTCTTGGAACGTGATATTTTACACTTTTGTGCCAGAATTCCTTGGGTTGTTTTGCGTTGTAAGGCTACAACGAATGCCACCAAAACTGCTATGTAAGGCAAAAGTTTAACACACTCACACACACACACACACACTTACATCAAATGATACACATGCAAGGTTAGTAAAAGGAGGAGAAAAAAGAAGAAGAAGAAGCTGTCCTAACGTTATACACACACACTAACGCGCAGCCAAAGAGATGAAGTGCACTTAAGTATGTATGTTAACAAAAGGATTAACGCTGGATTATAGCGGTAAAGGCTATGCTGTGGTGGCATGAAATAGCAATGGCTACAAAGTGACTAGAAAAGGGAAACATAAGCAAATAAATGTTCATGGGTAAACTGGTTGAAAGGATTGCATGGTGAGTTTAGTGGGAAAATCTCTGTTGCTACTTTTTCAGATTAAAAGGGTCTTCTGTGTTTAAACTAGGAAAAGGATCGACAAATATGAAAGGGGTTTCCCCCCATTCAAGTTCCTGTACTTCTGCTTACATTCTTAATCATGTCAGTATTTACTATTTAATTTTGAAACTATATTTTCCAATACTTCAACAGCAACTAGTTTGTGAAAATTACACTAAAATCCACAAACAATTTCTCTGCATTTTGATTGACTCATCTGTATTTGGTTGGGTAATGCCTAAATTTAAATTTTCCAATTTCGCAGCTGTTTCCATTTCGTTTATCTGCCCAACGTGTGCGTGAATAGGCATTTTTCCCACAATTTTTCCTACCTCCTCCACCCACAAAACAAAAACCACAACTTTCTGAAAACAAAATCGAATTTTCGCATTTGGTAATTTCCTACGAAGTCAGCTTGAAGGCTAACAATTTCATTTGCATGCGAGCATTTGCTGGTTGTTCGGCTGAAAGATGATATTTTAAAATGCCTAAAACTAACCACAAATCTCTAACAATAAAAAGAAAAACAAAAATGCCACAGGATCCAAATTTCACGTTAAACGCTCATTAAAGCCACAACAATAGCAAACAAAAACAGCATCAGGTTGCCCCAAGAAAGCCAAAATTACAAGTAGAGGCAGTTGTGCTTTAGACAAGCAGGCCGGGCCTATTCTCCTCTGGTGTTTGAGCATCATCAATTATGCAGGCTGCGTGTCTATGTTATGTTAATTTTGATGTTGTAAATGTAAATGTAAACGGCAAGGCAACGGGAACAGGAACGACGGAAACGGATGTTCTTCCTCGGCATACTGAATGCGAGGGTGTTGCCTGCGCCATTTTGAGCTTGAGTTCAGCTCAATTGGCGTTACGCAAGGATTTGCAAATTGAATTTTCGATTAACAAGACGCTCTGGTGTCGAAGTCAATTAATATGTTTACAGTTTTAAGTTATTTATTATATGATTGGCAAAAGACAGTTTCAATCGACAGATTGAAGAATAAAGCTACTGTTGATCTTTAGTTAAAACTAGTTCCCATTAACTATTTCATAAATCGAAAAATCCTTTCCTGTGACCTCTTCTTACCGAGTTCTCCCGCTATTTTTTTTGTTAATTCAAAAAGTTTTTGCTAGTTCATACTGAACGCTCCCCCACTTTACCGCTCTAAATTTAAAATGAATTGAGTTTGCATTATTTATGCAAGAGGAGAAGCCAACTATCCGTCAAAAAGTTTTCTTATGTTTGTATATAAAGAGAGATAGAAACTAAAAGTAGTTAAAGAGTACAAGTAAGACGAGCAGAACGTGAATCCACTAAGTAATTGTTTTGTTTTAAACTAGATTCGCTTTATGACTAGCTAGAAGATTTACTAAATGAATATACAGAAAAGACAAAGGATTTTTGAAGATTTCCAAGCGAAAAAGAAAACAATTTAATCCTGAAACACTCGTAAATGGCAATCAGCAGCTGGAAGTTCGTTCCTTTTTATTAGCTCAGCGCGAAGCGGTGGCAGCAATAAGAAACTAAGGAATGAAATTAAGTTCAGTTGATGAGCGCATAATTACTGTTATTATTTTATTAGCACTAAAGAGCAGAAGCGACCACGACCACTATAACATCCCGACAGTGGTCATTTAATTCAACGTCAAGACATAAACCAGTTTAATCATCTCTATCTTAGTTGAATGAAGCAGCAGCAGTTGCACGTGCAAGTGGAGTGGGATTTCATTAGTGCTGGAACTACATTTTAGTGGGTTTACGAGTTTCTCACTCTCTTCTCAATGATTTGGGGCACAGCCAAACTACCAGATGCCTCTGATACTGACATTGACCATTGATAAGAATATAGATTGCTTCTCTGCTCAGACGAAGGACAGATGAAAAGCCAAAAGGCAAATGTGTAGTCAAATTTTTAGAATGGAATTGCTTCCAAGCTGGAATCTATCATCCATCATCGGTGGGCATCGTGTCCATTCCGAACAATTGTCATAATTGAAATGATGAATGGCTTGTGCAAATTATGTCCAGACAAAGTGCATGCGCTTCTATGCCAAAATGAGAGGACATGCAATCATCTAACAGCGTGGAAAACACACAATGAAATGAAATTCTTCTTCATAAATTTCTGACCCAGGCAATGGAGCATGAGCCTTTGCAATTGTGGCCAACACTCCTTCGTAATGTGGCTATTGTTGTTGTTGAGTTTTTCTGTAATGGTTTTAAATTGCATGTTTTTGTTATTCAATTGGCGTTTAGCGTTTTGTTGGGCTTTTTGTCGGCATGCAACACGCAACATCAACAGTGGAAACGGAAGTTGTCCACTTTCTGCTGAATGCACTCAGGCCTCGCTCAATTAGAATCGAAATTGTAATCGGAATAAGCATCGGAATCCTTACAAGACACAACTGGTTTTGGCTTCTCATCACCGGCGGACATTGGCTGAGTCTTAAAGCTGTTGGCTGATTGATCTTTTCTTGCAGACGTTGTTGATGATGAATTGCGAAATCATTGTTGAAAGGTATTTTAAATGGAAATGATAAACATGTTGATTGTTCGTTGTGTTGGCTGGCAGAGAATGATTTATCGCATAAAAGGGTTCATTCACGGGAATTAGAGAGGATGTCCGTCCATTCACTGTTTTTTCAGCAGATGTTTTCTATTTAATTGTTTAATAACATCGATCCATTATAAAAAAAATCATAACTACACAGTTTTTTCGATTAACAAATGTAATCTTTGGTCTCATCTTGTTAAATAAGAATTTCAAACTCACCGATTTCTCACAGCGTTCGTAAACAAATCGCCTTCAAATTCGCACGGTCTCAAAACTATTTAGGACGCAAAGCACTGTTGTTGTAAGTATGCTTAAAATATTAATAATTTTTCTATTTCTTTTTTGCTCTTGTTTTGATAAATTTCATAGTTTTTCTTTACGCATCACTGGATGCAGACATGTAGATTCATAGCGAATAAACGCAAAGATACTCTTTTATTACTTGTTTTGTTTAGCGTTTTACATTTACAGCCAAGCTGGCTCAAAGCGATTTTGTAGTGAAAACAAAAAACTAATACAAACTCCGAATCAGCACACAAAACCGTTTTCCCGGGCTCACAGAATCAAAACAAAACGCACGAAAACAACTAAAACCAAACAAATCAAGCCAGCCGACTACAACAGTTAGAATCGTGCTGTCGTGCTGGTTTTATATGCAAAAGCGACAGCGATGGCAAGAACGCAACTTTATTCTGGTTATTCACGAGACAAATCCTAGGTGTTGGCCACATAAATATAATGAGTAAAAAAAGCTGGTGGGAACCCGAAGGAGAGGTGGAAAAGAGCGCCTCAGTAATTCGTTTTTTTTCTAATTTGAGTATTGAAAAAGTTTATATTTTTTAAATTGTCAGTTAACTATGTATTAAGTACTATATTAACTTTTATTCCTCAAAATTTTTGTTCATTGATCGTTCGGCGCGAAACTCAATTCGAAACTAAAACATTTGCATCGAGCCAAGTTCGAATCGAAGTGAGAAACTGGCCAAAATGACACAGTCGGCGCAACTGTTGCGCACTTCGAACATGTCGGCAACAAATGTGCTTTTCTGGTACTCGAAGGTAAATGTTGTATTTTGGTTTTAATCGCAGTGCCAGTTACGACTGGAACGAATATCAAGGTGCACTGGAAATATGGTAACGCAACAGTTTGACTATGGTACGATTTCATGCAGTTTGGAAATAAAAATGACAGTAGAATTAAGAGAACATTTTATTTTGTGAGTGATAATTATATTACATTTTACTTGATGTATTTAACTTAAACTCACTTGACGGTGTAATTTTTCCACTACCAATCGGCTAAGGGGAGTACTTAATTTAAAAAATCCTTCCAGTCCCCGGGTAGCGGCTGGAAGTATCCGAAATGCAATAGTCAACAAAACAAAATGTCTAATAAGCTACCATGGAGCCTGGTTGTATTGATGTTTGATGCGCACAGGCAACAAGTTTGCTGCTCGAAAGTATTCTCCAATTTAGCTCCAAATACAAAGAAGGCACTAAGTGCGAAAATATTGGGAATGCGAAGAAGAATTACCTGTGTAAGATTTTTAAAATGGTCAACATAAAAATAGCGTAAACAAAGGTGACAAAATACGTGAAAATTGCGTTCGTTCTCATTGTCTTTTAACTTCATAAATACACTTCGCGGAGGGTCCGGCATCCAAAAGAATATAGATATTTGTCTCTCCTTTCATTTACAAAAGAAACTAAGTGAATCCGAAACCTAGAAGCGCAGATATTTAGAGTTGACTAAAGGATTTTACTAAAACGCTTATATCTCCGTAACAGAGCGTCCCAGAGCATGCAAACTTCGCCTACAAATTTAAAAAATTTTTTTTTTTTTTTATTTCATAAATTATTTTCTAACTCTATGAGTACACTTCGTAGAGGACTCAAACATCCACCAGAAGATAAATATTAGTCTAAGCTTTCATTTGCAAAAGAAACTAAGTGAATCCGATACCTAGAAGCGCAGATATTTAGAGTTGACTAAAGGATTTTACTAAAACGCTTATATCTCTGTAACGGAGCGTCCCAGAGCATGCAAACTATGCAAACAAATTTTAAAATTTTTTATTTTTTTATTTTATAAATAATCTTCTAACTCTATGAGTACACTTCGTAGAGCGTTCAAACATCCACCAGGAGATAAATATTTGTCTCAGCTTTCATTTGCAAAAGAAACTAAGTGAATCCGATACCTAGAAGCGCAGATATTTAGAGTTGACTAAAGGATTTTACTAAAACGCTTATATCTCCGTAACGGAGCGTCCCAGAGCATGCAAACTATGCAAACAAATTTTAAAATTTTTTATTTTTTTATTTTATAAATTATCTTCTAACTCCATGAGTACACTTCGTAGAGGGTTCAAACATCCACCAGGAGATAAATATTTGTCTCAGCTTTCATTTGCAAAAGAAACTAAGTGCATCCGATACCTAGAAGCGCAGATATTTAGAGTTGACTAAAGGATTTTACTAAAACGCTTATATCTCCGTAACGGAGCGTCCCAGAGCATGCAAACTATGCAAACAAATTTTAAAATTTTTTATTTTTTTATTTTATAAATTATCTTCTAACTCCATGAGTACACTTCGTAGAGGGTTCAAACATCCACCAGGAGATAAATATTTGTCATTTGCAAAAGAAACTAAGTGCATCCGATTTCTAGAAGCGCAGATATTTAGAGTTGACTAAAGGATTTTACTAAAACGCTTATATCTCCGTAACGGAGCGTCCCAGAGCATGCAAACTATGCAAACAAATTTTAAAATTTTTTATTTTTTTATTTTATAAATTATCTTCTAACTCCATGAGTACACTTCGTAGAGGGTTCAAACATCCACCAGGAGATAAATATTTGTCTCAGCTTTCATTTGCAAAAGAAACTAAGTGAATCCGATACCTAGAAGCGCAGATATTTAGAGTTGACTAAAGGATTTAACTAAAACGCTTATATCTCCGTAACGGAGCGTCCCAGAGCATGCAAACTATGCAAACAAATTTTAAAATTTTTTATTTTTTTATTTTATAAATTATCTTCTAACTCCATGAGTACACTTCGTAGAGGGTTCAAACATCCACCAGGAGATAAATATTTGTCTCAGCTTTCATTTGCAAAAGAAACTAAGTGCATCCGATACCTAGAAGCGCAGATATTTAGAGTTGACTAAAGGATTTTACTAAAACGCTTGTATCTCCGTAACGGAGCGTCCCAGAGCATGCAAACTATGCAAACAAATTTTAAAATTTTTTATTTTTTTATTTTATAAATTATCTTCTAACTCCATGAGTACACTTCGTAGAGGGTTCAAACATCCACCAGGAGATAAATATTTGTCTCAGCTTTCATTTGCAAAAGAAACTAAGTGAATCCGATACCTAGAAGCGCAGATATTTAGAGTTGACTAAAGGATTTAACTAAAACGCTTATATCTCCGTAACGGAGCGTCCCAGAGCATGCAAACTATGCAAACAAATTTTAAAATTTTTTATTTTTTTATTTTATAAATTATCTTCTAACTCCATGAGTACACTTCGTAGAGGGTTCAAACATCCACCAGGAGATAAATATTTGTCTCAGCTTTCATTTGCAAAAGAAACTAAGTGAATCCGATACCTAGAAGCGCAGATATTTAGAGTTGACTAAAGGATTTTACTAAAACGCTTGTATCTCCGTAACGGAGCGTCCCAGAGCATGCAAACTATGCAAACAAATTTTAAAATTTTTTATTTTTTTATTTTATAAATTATCTTCTAACTCCATGAGTACACTTCGTAGAGGGTTCAAACATCCACCAGGAGATAAATATTTGTCTGAGCTTTCATTTGCAAAAGAAACTAAGTGAATCCGATACCTAGAAGCGCAGATATTTAGAGTTGACTAAAGGATTTTACTAAAACGCTTGTATCTCCGTAACGGAGCGTCCCAGAGCATGCAAACTATGCAAACAAATTTTAAAATTTTTTATTTTTTTATTTTATAAATTATCTTCTAACTCCATGAGTACACTTCGTAGAGGGTTCAAACATCCACCAGGAGATACATATTTGTCTGAGCTTTCATTTGCAAAAGAAACTAAGTGAATCCGATACCTAGAAGCGCAGATATTTAGAGTTGACTAAAGGATTTTACTAAAACGCTTATATCTCCGTAACGGAGCGTCACAGAGCATGCAAACTATGCAAACAAATTTTAAAATTTTTTATTTTTTTATTTTATAAATAATCTTCTAACTCTATGAGTACACTTCGTAGAGCGTTCAAACATCCACCAGGAGATAAATATTTGTCTCAGCTTTCATTTGCAAAAGAAACTAAGTGCATCCGATTTCTAGAAGCGCAGATATTTAGAGTTGACTAAAGGATTTTACTAAAACGCTTATATCTCCGTAACGGAGCGTCACAGAGCATGCAAACTATGCAAACAAATTTTAAAATTTTTTATTTTTTTATTTTATAAATAATCTTCTAACTCTATGAGTACACTTCGTAGAGCGTTCAAACATCCACCAGGAGATAAATATTTGTCTCAGCTTTCATTTGCAAAAGAAACTAAGTGAATCCGATACCTAGAAGCGCAGATATTTAGAGTTGACTAAAGGATTTTACTAAAACGCTTATATCTCCGTAACGGAGCGTCCCAGAGCATGCAAACTATGCAAACAAATTTTAAAATTTTTTATTTTTTTATTTTATAAATTATCTTCTAACTCCATGAGTACACTTCGTAGAGGGTTCAAACATCCACCAGGAGATAAATATTTGTCTCAGCTTTCATTTGCAAAAGAAACTAAGTGCATCCGATACCTAGAAGCGCAGATATTTAGAGTTGACTAAAGGATTTTACTAAAACGCTTATATCTCCGTAACGGAGCGTCCCAGAGCATGCAAACTATGCAAACAAATTTTAAAATTTTTTATTTTTTTATTTTATAAATTATCTTCTAACTCCATGAGTACACTTCGTAGAGGGTTCAAACATCCACCAGGAGATAAATATTTGTCATTTGCAAAAGAAACTAAGTGCATCCGATTTCTAGAAGCGCAGATATTTAGAGTTGACTAAAGGATTTTACTAAAACGCTTATATCTCCGTAACGGAGCGTCCCAGAGCATGCAAACTATGCAAACAAATTTTAAAATTTTTTATTTTTTTATTTTATAAATTATCTTCTAACTCCATGAGTACACTTCGTAGAGGGTTCAAACATCCACCAGGAGATAAATATTTGTCTCAGCTTTCATTTGCAAAAGAAACTAAGTGAATCCGATACCTAGAAGCGCAGATATTTAGAGTTGACTAAAGGATTTAACTAAAACGCTTATATCTCCGTAACGGAGCGTCCCAGAGCATGCAAACTATGCAAACAAATTTTAAAATTTTTTATTTTTTTATTTTATAAATTATCTTCTAACTCCATGAGTACACTTCGTAGAGGGTTCAAACATCCACCAGGAGATAAATATTTGTCTCAGCTTTCATTTGCAAAAGAAACTAAGTGCATCCGATACCTAGAAGCGCAGATATTTAGAGTTGACTAAAGGATTTTACTAAAACGCTTGTATCTCCGTAACGGAGCGTCCCAGAGCATGCAAACTATGCAAACAAATTTTAAAATTTTTTATTTTTTTATTTTATAAATTATCTTCTAACTCCATGAGTACACTTCGTAGAGGGTTCAAACATCCACCAGGAGATAAATATTTGTCTCAGCTTTCATTTGCAAAAGAAACTAAGTGAATCCGATACCTAGAAGCGCAGATATTTAGAGTTGACTAAAGGATTTAACTAAAACGCTTATATCTCCGTAACGGAGCGTCCCAGAGCATGCAAACTATGCAAACAAATTTTAAAATTTTTTATTTTTTTATTTTATAAATTATCTTCTAACTCCATGAGTACACTTCGTAGAGGGTTCAAACATCCACCAGGAGATAAATATTTGTCTCAGCTTTCATTTGCAAAAGAAACTAAGTGAATCCGATACCTAGAAGCGCAGATATTTAGAGTTGACTAAAGGATTTAACTAAAACGCTTATATCTCCGTAACGGAGCGTCCCAGAGCATGCAAACTATGCAAACAAATTTTAAAATTTTTTATTTTTTTATTTTATAAATTATCTTCTAACTCCATGAGTACACTTCGTAGAGGGTTCAAACATCCACCAGGAGATAAATATTTGTCTCAGCTTTCATTTGCAAAAGAAACTAAGTGAATCCGATACCTAGAAGCGCAGATATTTAGAGTTGACTAAAGGATTTTACTAAAACGCTTGTATCTCCGTAACGGAGCGTCCCAGAGCATGCAAACTATGCAAACAAATTTTAAAATTTTTTATTTTTTTATTTTATAAATTATCTTCTAACTCCATGAGTACACTTCGTAGAGGGTTCAAACATCCACCAGGAGATAAATATTTGTCTGAGCTTTCATTTGCAAAAGAAACTAAGTGAATCCGATACCTAGAAGCGCAGATATTTAGAGTTGACTAAAGGATTTTACTAAAACGCTTGTATCTCCGTAACGGAGCGTCCCAGAGCATGCAAACTATGCAAACAAATTTTAAAATTTTTTATTTTTTTATTTTATAAATTATCTTCTAACTCCATGAGTACACTTCGTAGAGGGTTCAAACATCCACCAGGAGATAAATATTTGTCTGAGCTTTCATTTGCAAAAGAAACTAAGTAAATCCGATACCTAGAAGCGCAGATATTTAGAGTTGACTAAAGGATTTTACTAAAACGCTTATATCTCCGTAACGGAGCGTCCCAGAGCATGCAAACTATGCAAACAAATTTTAAAATTTTTTATTTTTTTATTTTATAAATTATCTTCTAACTCCATGAGTACACTTCGTAGAGGGTTCAAACATCCACCAGGAGATACATATTTGTCTGAGCTTTCATTTGCAAAAGAAACTAAGTGAATCCGATACCTAGAAGCGCAGATATTTAGAGTTGACTAAAGGATTTTACTAAAACGCTTGTATCTCCGTAACGGAGCGTCCCAGAGCATGCAAACTATGCAAACAAATTTTAAAATTTTTTATTTTTTTATTTTATAAATTATCTTCCAACTCCATGAGTACACTTCGTAGAGCGTTCAAACATCCACCAGGAGATAAATATTTGTCTGAGCTTTCATTTGCAAAAGAAACTAAGTGAATCCGATACCTAGAAACGCAGATATTTAGAGTTGACTAAAGGATTTTACTAAAACGCTTATATCTCCGTAACGGAGCGTCCCAGAGCATGCAAACTATGCAAACAAATTTTAAAATTTTTTATTTTTTTATTTTATAAATTATCTTCCAACTCCATGAGGGTTCAAACATCCACCAGGAGATACATATTTGTCTGAGCTTTCATTTGCAAAAGAAACTAAGTGAATCCGATACCTAGAAGCGCAGATATTTAGAGTTGACTAAAGGATTTTACTAAAACGCTTATATCTCCGTAACGGAGCGTCCCAGAGCATGCAAACTATGCAAACAAATTTTAAAATTTTTTATTTTTTTATTTTATAAATTATCTTCTAACTCCATAAGTACACTTCGTAGAGGGTTCAAACATCCACCAGGAGATACATATTTGTCTGAGCTTTCATTTGCAAAAGAAACTAAGTGAATCCGATACCTAGAAGCGCAGATATTTAGAGTTGACTAAAGGATTTTACTAAAACGCTTGTATCTCCGTAACGGAGCGTCCCAGAGCATGCAAACTATGCAAACAAATTTTAAAATTTTTTATTTTTTTATTTTATAAATTATCTTCCAACTCCATAAGTACACTTCGTAGAGGGTTCAAACATCCACCAGGAGATACATATTTGTCTGAGCTTTCATTTGCAAAAGAAACTAAGTGAATCCGATACCTAGAAGCGCAGATATTTAGAGTTGACTAAAGGATTTTACTAAAACGCTTGTATCTCCGTAACGGAGCGTCCCAGAGCATGCAAACTATGCAAACAAATTTTAAAATTTTTTATTTTTTTATTTTATAAATTATCTTCCAACTCCATAAGTACACTTCGTAGAGGGTTCAAACATCCACCAGGAGATACATATTTGTCTGAGCTTTCATTTGCAAAAGAAACTAAGTGAATCCGATACCTAGAAGCGCAGATATTTAGAGTTGACTAAAGGATTTTACTAAAACGCTTATATCTCCGTAACGGAGCGTCCCAGAGCATGCAAACTATGCAAACAAATTTTAAAATTTTTTATTTTTTTATTTCATAAATTGTCTTCTAACTTCATGAGTACACTTCGTAGAGGGCTCAAACATCCACCAGAAGATAAATATTAGTCTAAGCTTTCATTTGCAAAAGAAACTAAGTGAATCCGATCCTAGGAACGGAGATATTTAGAGTTGACTAAAGGATTTTACTAAAACGCTTATATCTCCGTAACGGAGCGTCCCAGAGCATGCAAACTTCGCCTACAAATTTTAAAAATTTATTTTTTTTTTATTTCATAAATTATCTTCTAACTCCATGAGTACACTTCGTAGAGGGTTCAAACATCCACCAGGAGATAAATATTTGTCTCAGCTTTCATTTGCAAAAGAAACTAAGTGAATCCGATACCTAGAAGCGCAGATATTTAGAGTTGACTAAAGGATTTTACTAAAACGCTTATATCTCCGTAACGGAGCGTCCCAGAGCATGCAAACTATGCAAACAAATTTTAAAATTTTTTATTTTTTTATATTTTAAATTATCTTCTAACTCCATGAGTACACTTCGTAGAGGGTTCAAACATCCACCTTTCTTTTAAAAAAGAAACTAAGTGAATCCGAAACCTAGGAGCTAGTGACACTGTTGTGGTGAATATCAAGTGTCAAATTTCCATGGCCAGTGCCTACTTCACCACTGATTGCAACTTTTGTCGGTGTTTTTTTGTGTTTGCAATTTGTCAATTTGTCTTTGTGAAAAAATTAAACAAACAACGTCCAAAAAATAATGAATTGGGGCAGCATTTGCCGAATTTGCAGTTGTCCAGCCGAGTATGAAGTGTTTGCAGTGATACCGACCTATTTGCATGGGTCGTCAAACGAATTCCTCAACTGGCAGCGGCCTATCAATTCACTGTTGGAAGAGTGCACTGGATTACAGGTACACAATTTTCTATTTTCCCAAAAAAAATGTATTTTCACAATTCACAGGTCTCGCCGGATGATGGGCTTCCCCACAGCATTTGTGCGCTGTGTATTTCCTACCTCAAGCACGCTGTAAACTTTCGCGAGCAAACTATCAACAATGCCATGAGCCTGAAGGCGATAGGAAAGCTGCGCCAGCAAACACAAAAGAAAAGCAAACAGGAAAAGCACCGCGACAAGGAGGCAATACTCATAACCGCACAAGACTTGATTTATGCCGACGATCATCAAACCGATGCGAATTTACTACTCAACAACTACCACCAACAGGACAAGAGGCAGGACAAGGTGCGGAAGCAGCTGCTCAACAACCACTTCCCAACACCTCAGGATATCGAGCAACAAATGCGCTATCTGAATTTGCTCTTCGACAAGGATCCAAATGCCGGGCAACGGCACAAGCAACGAAACCCTGCTGCGGCCGGCCTGGGCTATGAAATGCCCCTGACCGGGAGTGGCGGTGACGCCTACCCCGAAGAGGAGTTCCAAACAGCCACCTCCAGTGATGACAATGAGAATCGCGGGGCGTCCTCGCAGAAGCACAACATTTTCTCGTACAAAGAGAAAAACTTCGAAGAGGACGACATTATGGACATGGACGAGCTGCGCAGTGCCGTCACTATAAACATACCGGAAAGCTGCAAGGAGCGCAAGTGTCGTGCGTGCTTCCGTCGCTTCATGTTCGAGGAATCTTACACCGAGCACATGGACACCTGCATCGAATACAAATTCCTCACATACATCGAGGAAATCAATCGTCTGTTGGACATACGCCGCAGCAAGGCGGTCTCACCTCACGAATTCATACGCCGCATGATTTTCTGCTTGCGCAAGACATGCGAATGGCTAAAGCTCAATTGTGCCGAAATGCTGCTGCCCGACTTGCTGCATAACGGCGACAGTGCGTCCAAGCAGCAGCGAGCCGAAAGTGATGCCAAAAGCTCGGCCACATCGTCGGGCGAACAGAAGGAGAAGCCAAACGAAAAGTTGGCCGCCAAACTGTTCGATATGCGTAATAAGCGCAACAAATTGACTGATTTTATGCGAGAGTCGAAGGCAGCGGAGAGTGCTCTTTTGGCCGCAACCGTAACAACGAAAGAGAATGACTTGAACTTGGACAATACTGCCGCGGCAATAAATAATCTATTTATGACGCCCAAACCCATTAGGAGCGCCTCGATCACGCCCATTTCGATTAGCAACAATATCCTCTATGAGATTGAACGTTCGCAAAGTCGCAATTCCAATCAACAAGCCAATTTAGATCTGAGCACCAAAACGCTCTTGAAGAAGCCAATTGCAGTGCTAGCCACAAACGGCGCCGGTGCGGCTGCTCAGCAAAATGAGGCGGCCGAGCGCCTAACATTCCTCGAAAAGCTGAAACAGGCTGCCTGTCAAACCCCACCGGCCACCACCGCTTGTAAGAAAGTGTTGCCAGCCACTCCCCAAATTAACGTACGCAAAGACTTGCTGATCCAGCCAACTCCTTTAAAGGACGCTTCCTCACCCTCGACGCCAATGCCATTGAACTTGTCGTTCAGTGCACGCTGCAATCCGTGCAATATACTCTTCGAAACGCTGGCCTCGCTAGAGGTGCACAATGCAATGTACCACAACAACAACATGACAGCGGCCAACAAGCCACAACAACAACAGTCAATGTCTGCTGTTGACATCGCTGCAGACGAGGAACGCAAACGAATTATAGCCCTTTTCGAAGAGGACGACAGTGCCGATGAGGCCTAGGCAAATGTATTATTTTAACATTGGACGCGATTTGAAAAAAATCAACAAAACTTCATTTTTAATTTTTAACATTTTAAAATGTTTTTTTATAATTCGCCTTTAAGTTTAAATGTTCCCAAGTGGTTTCCTTTTAAATGTTACAATTTGTATGGTCTTTAATTATATTTTTGCTCTATTTATTTCATGTTTCACCTTGACAATTATCCAGCGATATGCTTCATCAACAAGCCTTTTAAAATTTATATTCAAACAACAAACATGTTTAGCATTTATCACCCCTAAAGCCCCCATATAAAGATTAGTACGAATCAAATCACAGGAAATACAAAATTTCAATAAATATTTATTAATTTACAACTTCATAACCATTTCCAGTAATTCATTTCAAATTAGAGAGACCGGCCGAAACCGGATTTGCTCGAAATTATATTTTAATCACAAAAACTTTGCAGCCGAACTTGAAATTTCTGTCGGTTTCTACTTCAAACTAAGAAACCATCAATTCATGTTCCCCGCTCGCTTCACCATCCACATGATAAATTCGCAACTTATCCAGAAAGCCGATTGACGTTAAGTCGCCCGCTGGAAACTGTTGCTGCTCCTGGTGAAGTATATTTTGCAATAGCCACATTATTTCACGCGTCAATGCCGCATTACGAAAGGCAAACAGTTTATTCAAAAGCTTCACTAGGTCACTCTGCCACACTGTGGACAATTGTTGGGGTATCAAATTAAATGTCGCCTGCGACATACTCTTTGTGGCCAGCAAGTTGGCCAAAACCCTTACAGCGTACACAATTCGCAAACGGTTTCCACTCGACGAGTCAAAATCACACGTTAGATTTAGATTACTCAAAGCATAATTAATCAAAAACAGCAATTGCTCGTCCGAACCCAAAGTGAATTCAGAGTGGACCATCAAAACGTTGAAGATGATTTGTAAGTGATATTCGCCTGCCGTACAAGTGGGATTCTTTGAATTCAGATTTTTCGTTATAAAGTCATAATCTTGTTGCCGTAATAGCTTGTCCGCTTCCAATGAGATCAACTGTAAGCAAATTCCTGCATCGTCGCGATAGTCACCAAAACCCGTGTCATTATCGGCAGTGTAGAAGCGCCACAATTTGGCCACCAACTCCATTTGCACGAGCGTTTGTCCGGCCTTGACACTTGTTGCCAAAACGTTGGCCAGTGTCCACAGGGAAGTGCGCTTTAGTCGCTCTTCCGGACTGTCCAAGTGGATTACTAAATAACTGCCCGCCATACTGGCAATTTTTTCGCATACGGGCGCTTCTCCAAGCGACAAATTGCATATGCATTCTGAAGCACCGACTTGGCGTTCGGAGTCGTGTCCTTAAGGAATAAATAAATCAATGCAAAAATTACATACGAAATTGGATGGAATTTTCTCTTACCGGTCAATTCCTTTACTAGGACCTGAATGGCTCCGGGAATCCTGGCAAAGGTACGGATATTTTCAATACCCTGCAGGAAGGCGTGGCTGAGGCGGTACATATCCTCGACGGTGGCATGCTTGCGCCGTTTTATGCGTCCCGCCAAACCAACCACATCCTTTTCGCTTAAATTTTCCAATTCCTCAATTTTGGCTTGAATCTCTCCCAACCCAAATCTCATCAAGTCGGCATTTGTGGAGCGCAGCTTCTCTCGCTGCTTATGGGAATAGTTTCTGATCTTGTCGCGCAACAAAGCGGTGGCTTCTTGAACATCATTCATTTTATCTGCAAAATGCGAAATCCGTTTTATTTTATCAAAAACTAAATTTAAAATCTGATGAAACAGCTAATATTAAGTAGAGATGAGACGGGCAACTGCAGTGATCGAATATTTCAAGTCACCATTTTCGAAAAATAGTCCTAAAAACGCTATTTGAATAAAGAACGAGTCAAGTAGTGAGAAACAGCGAATTTGCGATTACTTTTGATTTCACGTTCTCGGAAAATCGTTCCGTTTTTTTCAAGTGAGTGTCAATTTTCCCAAATCTACCAAAATCACAGTCTAAATTATAAAAAGGACAGAATTGTACCAAAATTGGAGAATTTGAATTGTATATTTTCCAAAAGGTATAATTTCGACCACTTTGAAAAATTCGTCCACGGTTTCACTTGCTGCCATTCCGAATCACAATCACAAAAGCGACGTTCATGTTCGGTCATCTCTAGTTAGAAGAAGAGTCAAAAACAGCTGTTCAATTCACCTTTTTTGTGGAGGAAGAAACTTTTATTTTGCAGAAAATTAAATTGTAATTTTAATTAATTAAAGTTAAATAGAAGTGGCCATGTCCTTAACGATACTGCAAAAACTATCACTGCAGTGCTTGAAGGTGGAGCAGCCTTTGCTCAGTGAGTATTTCTTGAGTCTTCTTAAGTTTTCCTCTAAAATTCATTTCTTCCCCCTCCCAGCTACAATACGTAACGCGAGCAAGAAAACCGGTGGCAGCTCGCGAAACAAGAAGGGTCATCCGCGTCCCAAGCATCGCGGTTGGCGCGTCCAAGACGGCCACTATGTCTCCTATGGCACCATTCTCGCTACACAACTGACCACCCGGTTCCATCCGGGACTGAATGTGAGTTTTGAGTTGGTTTTTGTGAATATGTGTTTTTGTACAATTGTTGTTTTTTTCAGGTTGGTTTCGGTCGCAATGGCACCCTATTTGCAATGGAACACGGCAAGGTGTACGTTACCTGCGAGCCTCTGGACCCCAACTGGGATCATTCTTGGGTGCAGCGAAACTATGCAGGTCGGGAGAACCAGTCGATCCACAAGAAGTTTTTCAATGTGGTGCCGGAGAAGCAGCATCAGCGATTCCGTTTGGTGGACGAGGTGTAATGTAAAAAGTTAGTGTTAAAAGCCGTGCAAAAATATTTGCTTATATTTAAAAATTGAGTAAAATTAAGTTAAACCTAATAAATTGTTGACCTCTAAAAAACGAGTTATTTCTTCAAAAATGTCGATTAAAAATCGAAAATGTTAAGAACGCTATCAGAAGTTAAGGTTTTAATGACATTTTTTTTATCATTTTTATGAATCAATTTGGAAATTGGACCTCTAAAAACGAGATCCGTTTTGCACACTTCGCTGCATACGGATCCCGGAAACGAATTCGGAACATCTAATGACGTTTAAAACGTCAATTGGCGTTCCGATTTCGATACCTGTTTAATTAGGGATGGGCGATAAGCGATACATCCGAAAATATCGATATTGGAAATTTAACCGGGACCAACTTCGCTTTCGTGTCAACAAAAAAACTTGCCAAAGCAGCCAACTTCGCTCATTTCTTTCTTTCTAAAAAATTCAAGATGGTGAGTGGGTGCGCACAATTCGCTGTCGCCACAATTTTTGTTGAATTTCGGTTGAATAGTGCACAATTATTGACATGGACTTGCTTCCAAATGAAAACTAAATAGTTAGCTTAAAGTGCAGCATTAAAGTTGAGCTAAAATGTGAAATTCTAACAAGAAAAGTGAGCGAAAAGCGAACATGGAAAACCCTAACCTCAAACGAAAATGTGTGGCTGCCAGAAATGGCACGTGTGAGTGTGTGTTAATTTTCGGCATTTTTTTCCACTTTTTAGTCGAATATCAAGAGGAAGAAGACCAGAAAGCTGCGCGGTCACGTGAGCCACGGCCATGGCCGTATCGGCAAGCACCGCAAGCATCCTGGAGGTCGCGGTAACGCTGGTGGCATGCACCACCACCGCATCAACTTCGACAAATACCATCCCGGTTACTTCGGAAAGGTTGGCATGAGGAACTTCCACTTGCGTCGCCAGCACAAATTCTGCCCCACCTTGGATTTGGACAAGCTATGGTCGCTCGTCGGCGCCGACAAATTCGCCGAGCTCCAGAAGGAGAAGAGCGCGAAGGTGCCCGTCATCGATTTGGTGCAATTTGTAAGTGTTCTAAAAAACATAAATCCAGTAGATGAGGAGAATTGAATTTTTCACATGAAGATTACCCTTAGGCGTCGGGCGGACTGAATGCGACGTACAATCGCTCTCAACCATGTAGCGAAAAGCCTATCAGATTAAAAATATTCAATTCGACTTGTTGATCTTGCTTTTGTTGAACTTTCTGTGCCAATTGGTTCTAATTTTGGAAATATTTTCCATTGCAGGGTTACTACAAATTGCTGGGACGCGGTCACTTGCCCAACCAGCCCGTCATCGTGAAGGCCAAGTACTTCTCGAAGAAGGCTGAGGACAAGATCAAGAAGGCTGGTGGCGTTTGCTTGTTGAGAGCATAAGTTAAGGTGTGTATTTCCACGGAATGTCTCCGATGGCATCAGTCGCCTGGCTCTTAAAGTACGCTGACGAGTTATCTAGCACGTCAGACCATTGCTGATTGATTTCTAGTCTTACCATAACTGAACTGAGTGCTTTAAGAGCTAGAACCATGCGTTATTGATCGAGTGAACGTTGAGGAAAAGGCAAGCAATTCTAATTTTGTTGTTTTCCCTTTACTTGCAGATTCCCCCTTGACACATTTGAACATCAAAAATGTAAAATGTTTTTTAATAAATCTAAACAAACAAAACCAATTTAAACATTTGTATTAAATTTACTTTAAGCTTATTACGTTTGTTTATTTTATTGAGAGTCGGTGTAGTTACGTACTCGGATTCACGAAGGAACTACAGCTGTTTGGAGCTATATTCATAGTCAAATTTAGTAGATCCTAAACTTTAGTATTAGTAGCTGTCAATGAAGTGTAATATCTGTCCCAAAGTTAATTTGGCTATGAATATGGGCCAATATTGCTAAAAATTGTGGATATTCTGTTTAGGGTTCAAGGAAGAATTTAATTGCTGATCTGGTACCAAAGATAAAATATTATTTAAGGAAGGTTCCAAAGTTCGAGTGAAATGGAAAGTGAGTATGAATCGGAGCGGAAAATCGGCCACACAGAAGGATTTTGTTTAAAATAATGGTCGAAATTACAAATTTACCAGCTTAGTCAATTACATATCGGTCAGGAAATTACTGCGGGACAACGCGTCACTGAAATGAAAAACTATAAGTTTGAAAAATTAGATGAATCTGGTAAATTATGAACCAAATTTCTAGTTTGAGGGCCAATTTCACAGTGCTTAATTACAACTCAAAATCAGACTTTTAAACTCAGATTTATTATTGGAAAACGTCTATCGTGAATGACTGTTGGGACCCTTTTGAATTGTTAGTTTTTGTTGAAATAAATACATTTAGCTAATTTTGTTTTCGTAATTTTTTTGTTGGGATCCTTAAGCAACAGGACCCTTTTTTTGGACCTTTTTTTGAAAATGTTCAACGGTCACCCTGTCTCAATGGGGCAATGTCTATTGTGAATAACATTCAATGAGTACTTTTTGGACCGAAAATTTCTCAAGTTTCTCAAAAACCGCCGGACAGTTTTGCATTAAACACCAGCCCGAGAAGGTCAAGGTCGCGCAAAAATCTGAAGTTTGTGTTTTATTAAGAAACCAATTGAAGTTTAGTTTATTTTGTGAATGAAGGTCCTTATTACTGTTATTCAACGTTAATAAGCCAAAGTGCGGAACTGTTTTTCTGTAGTGGACAAAAATTCGCAAATATTTGTTTAATCTTGTTGCATTGTTGAGAGTGAGTTGAGAGAGCTTATCAGCAGCGACACTCTAATAAAATTCTAATTGAATTAAATTCTGTATTTTTCCAGTTAACGTCTGTCTGTATGAAAAAGTAAAGCAACGCGAACAGTCGACTCATCAGCAGTAGAAACCACATTACATAATTGTTGCAACGTTTCCGTAAGCCGGCAGTAAGAATAGTTGGTAACTGCAACACCTTAATTCATTTCTCAGCATTTTGTACAAACGCCAACGCATCAGTTGTCATCGAAAATGGCCAATAGCGTTCAAAATGTATCCCACTGCATATTCGATATGGATGGCCTGTTGTTGGGTGAGTTGTTGTGATGCGTTTTCTATTGTTCTCTTTCGGTTTGTTGACTTCCTCCCTGAATGATGCAATAATACGTAAGTTGTTGATATTTGTGCATTCACCCCTCCCTATGACGAGAGGGTGACGCGCGTGAAGGGTAATTATTTTATCAATAAACTGTTCCAAGTGGGGGTAGGTGAATTGAATCCTTTTTGTTTTAAGGAAGTAACGAGAATTTTCATCTAACTTACAAATATTTGTATTCTTGTGAGGGGCGCGTGTGTGTCATTCTATTTTTGGATTTTATTTCCAAATATTAAACATTTGTTGTTGTATCCATCTCAACGGTAAATTGCACCTTTAATTATGATTGGGCTCTTTTATATTTAAAGTCCAAAGTTAAATGAAAGTCGTTGGAAAATTTGATTTTTCATGGCAAATATTACCAAAAATTAACAATGTGAGATATGATAATTTTGGGACGGGACGATACGCTTGAGCTTGCAAAAAATGCAGATAAATGAAAGTCCTCTAGGTGAATTTTATTAAATAATATTTTATCTTTGGTCTCTGGGAAAGTACCAGATCAGTAATTAAATTCTTATCAGCTGATAAACATCGTAATCTCAAGTTGAGCCACTCGACTCCATATCTACAAGCTAAACTCGATGCTTGTTCACTTTTATATATATGCTCACGCATCACGGACACAAAAAAATCTATATAAAAAAGCAGGAAATATACTTTTATTGTTAATTTAATGGAATTTTGGCGCCTCCCAACCAGATACCGAAAGACTTTACGATGTGGCCATTCAATCCATACTCGACAGTTTCGACAAAACCTATACGTGGGAGGTGAAAATCACTCTGATGGGTTGCCACCACAACGAACTGGCCCAACGAATTGTGGCCGCCTATGACTTGCCACTACCTTGGGAGGACTATTCCAAGCTGCAAAAAGAAGCCACCGCTAAAATTATGATCAACGCCGAGCTACTGCCAGGTGGAGTAGAACAAAAACCAATTACTAACAAGAATTTTGCTTTTCTCTTTTGTCGTAGACACCGAACCGATCTACGAAGAAATCACCAGGCAAATAGCGGCCGCCTTCAACATCGACTATAAGTTCGAGGTGCGCATGAAACTGCTGGGAACAACGGAGCGCCGATCCGCCGAGATAGCAATTGACGGCCTGAAATTGCCTTTGACACTTGACGAATACCTGAGTCAGTATCATACGATGTGCCGTGCTATGTTGGGCGAGTCGCCGTTGATGAAAGGTTAGCGTAGAGAAGAAGATGTTTCGAATCGTATTGTGTGTGTTAGTTTGCCATTGTTCGAAATTCAACATTTTCCAATTTGGCCCATCACGATCCACTTGAGTCTTGAGTGTGACGAATGAAATTTAACGCTTAGAAAAGTTACTTTCCAAGTTAAACTTTTGTTTTGCTGCACATTTTTTTTAACCAATTTGGCGTGCGCTGTTATTTGCCTGCGATTTCTTTTCGATGTTCATGAATTCGGTTGCCTTTTACCCCAAAATATTCCTAACCATATTGTTCTCCGTGTGTGTGTGTGCATTTCACAGGTGCGGAACGTCTTTTGCGTCATCTGCACAGCAATAATATTCCTATTGCGCTGGCCACCAGTTCCAGCATCGAAATGGTCGAACTCAAGACGACACACCATCGCGAACTGTTCCAGCTCTTCAGTCATCAGGTGTGCGGCTCGACCGATCCCGATGTCAAGGAAGGCAAGCCAGCACCCGACATATTCCTAGTGGCCGCGTCGCGTTTCGGCGACACACCGCAGCCCGCCAAGTGTCTGGTCTTCGAAGATGCACCCAATGGTGTTCAGGCTGCGTGCAGTGCTGGCATGCAGGTGATCATGGTGCCGGACGAACGTGTGCCAGCCGAAATGAGTGCAAAGGCTACGAGAGTGCTGAAGTCACTGGAAGATTTCAAGCCCGAAGAGTTCGGTTTGCCGCCATTCCCGTCCAGCTCTTAAGTTGATGAGAGAGCGTGTGTGCGCGTACTAGAAATATTGTACCTTTATATAGCTAAAGCAGGTTTACATATTACAATTAATCCAAAGTTTGTAGAAGTTGAAAATGCAAAGAAAATTATATATTTTCAAAAACAATTGAATTTTTACGTTTTTTTATTACTTAAAGCAAGCGAATGATTCCTACATTTGTGAACAATTTACTTTCCAACAGCCTCAACTTGTTTCTGAATGTCTTGGGCGGATTGGTTGGTCAGAGCCACGGAGGCTTCTTTACCCAAAGCTGGAAATTTAAAGAAAGATTGATTTGCAGCTTACTAAAACAACAACGAATCCCTTCAACTTACCGTAGCGTGCCCACAACCGCGGCTGTACACCAGAGCATTCGCGTATCAAAATCGGCAGCTCCGGATTGTCCTTCTTCAAATTGGGATAGAATTTCTCCACATATTCTCTGAAAAGGCAGGAATTATGAAGAAATTGTTTGCGAAATTATGTAACCTCCCACGAATTGCGAATTGGTTGACCAAGCAACACACATACCTGGCTCCCTTGGACGCTTCACCGGTTTGGCACAAGTGAATGCGCAGCTCCTTCAATTTTGGAGTCAATTTCGCAAAACGAGTGGCCGCCAGACGCATTTTTGCAATTTATTTGTAATTCTGGTTGCGACTCCAAATGGAACAAATATCGGCCGTTTTGAAATGTCAAAATCAGCTGTGCCTGTCGTTTAATAATATTCACAATGGATTCAACTGTTCACGATGAACGGGGTTACCAACACTTTTTAAGCCGATCGCAAATTTAAACATCATAAAGACGATTTTTAGATGCTCCAAATTCCACATGAAAATATATCTCACCTTTCATTTGCAAAAGAACCTAAGTGAATCAGACTCCTAGAAGTTGAGATATTTCGACATCAATCAATTAAAGACGACCAAAAAATGAGAACATTTATATTGAAACATTCTATTAACTTTATACGCATTGTAGGTGGGCCAAACTCAAGCAGAAGATAGATTATGGAAATGTGTATTTTTTGTGGAATATTTTTTTACCGAGCCACTAACATTTTTTTTAATTTTTCCCGATTTACAAATAAATTAAATTTTTACGAAGAAATTTATTCGATTCTGGTTTTTGCATAGAATTATTTGCAATGAATAATTAATTAATATTAGTGACAATATACTGTTGGGTAATTCAAATATGGAAGTAATGCTAAAAATGTGGAAATTCAAGAAAGGTGTCAAACCTTTTTTAAATCAAATGAAATGCGGTCATGTTTGCCTCTCATTTGCCTTCATCGTCAGTGGGATCGCAATCGGCGCAGTGCCACGAATAGCCGCGTATCTTGGGGGTTTTCTTCAGAGGCGGATCCAAGCATGTGAAGTGATAGTGTTTGCGACACTCGTCGCAGGTCACACAATTCGTGGACAAGCCGGGCTGACGACAGATGCAACAATTGAGTGTCTGGCCTGCAAGTGTGGTGGCCAAACGGGGGCGCCCGGCCAAAGAGTTGCGTTGATTGGCTTTGCGTGGACTGGTTTTACGGGCCGGCGTGGTTTTTGTGGGGGATCCCACACTCGGAGTGGAGGTATTCAACTTGGTTGGAGTTGTGTGATGTGGTTCTGTCACCGCCGTGGGTGTCATCAAATCCTCTACAGTTTCCACGGACGTGGGGCGAGAAGCCTCCTCGGCAGAGCGTACCATATCGGCGGACACGTAGAAGAACTGAGCTTCGGGAGTAACCTCACCCGGCAGCGGCAGGGTTTTGAACTTGATTTTAATTTTCGGTATGCCTGCACTGGAATCGTTCGGATTCTCGGCGTCGTGGTCGTGCAGTTTCTTCTTGCGTTTGCGTTTGTGCTCTTTGTTGGGCGACTTCTCCGTATCGGAGGAGAGATTGTGCTTGTTCTTGTGCTTTTCCTTGCGCTTCTCTTTGCGCGCCTTCTTGCTGGGGTCCAAGGAGTCGTCCAGCAAGGATACGGTGGTGTTGAGTGGCAAGGCGAGCGGATCGTGGTCCGGAATATTCAACGGGTTGCTACGAGGCGCATTAGCTGGGGGCAGAACCAGCAGGAGAGGCTCATCAGCAGGCAAATTTGCCACAATGGGCTGAGTGGCTGAAATTGCAAAACACAAATTGTAATAAAAAGAAAGATCTGGTCCTTGGGGAAAACTTACTTCGGGCTGCTGTTGCCCCTGGTTTTGCACTCATCAAATTAGGTGATGTTAATTGTGCGGGCGGGTCTGCCCTTTTCGCATTCTGGGCTGAAATGTAGCTTAAAGCTAATTTCGATTTTTTCACCAAAACTGTGGGCAATTGCATCCTCGGCAGCAGTGCGCTGGAGCTGGTGCTGGGCTGAGCCAAATCCATGGCCACGGGCGACAATTTACTGATGCACCGCTTGGCCGCTGCCACAACTTTAGTGCTGGCAGGCGGTGTGGCGTCAATCGAACGCCTGGCCGCCGGAAGTACGGCCTCCTGTGGCAGCTTCTCGAACTCCCGCACCGGCACTATGCAGCCATCTTTGTTGAAGCGAGTGCGCGACTTGCGCGGTCCCTTGGGCAGTTCCGTCATGGCGTCCGACTCATCGGATTTGTCGCACTCGGAACACTGCCAACCGTATAGCTTCGACTTTTTGGGATGGCGTGTCAGCGGTGGATTGAGGCAACCTAAATGATAGTGTAATTTGCAGGTGTCGCACTTGGCTAGCATATGCTGGTCCGAGCAGCGCTTGCAAATGCCGCAATCGAAAGTCTGTACGCCCAAAGTGGGTGTGGTGGGCGCAGATGACGTGCCTCCGGTGCCCGTCGTTGTTGGTGAATTCTTGGCATGCGTGCTGAGCAGGCGTGTCGAATCGACTTTTGTGCCGGGCGGCCCGAGATGGGCTAGTGGGAATCCTACGCCCATTTTTAGTGCTGCGGCCGTGGGTACGGAAATTGGACGCGATGGTGGTGTGGACGTTTTTGCAGGCTCCTGTTGAGGAATGGCACGGCCAATATTGGCTGCATTGGGGAGATTCTTATTGGGGCACAAGGCCGCCAGTTGCTTGTGCAGCTGAGCAATTGTGGAGTTGAGAGATTCCTGGAAGAGTAGGGGGGGACAATGCTGGTGAATCTAGGAAAATTGAATTATCCAATGCACTTACCTGTTTTCCCTTGAGCTCTTTATTTTTATCGAGCTGAGAGTCGTAGTCCTTGCGCAGTGAATCCTGCTCCTTGGACAGGCAGCCATTGCTGTCCATCATTTCGGCCAGTTGCTGTTTCAGCTCTTTGGAGCGCGAAATGCGATCCAAATAGTAGCCAATGAATTCGACACTGAAAGCGGGTGCGATGTGCCACTTTTTGCGTATATCTGTGAGGGCTGCAATTTGGGCCTCTTGACGCTCCAACAGTTCCACATCGACGGCCATAATCTCGGCCTTGGACAGCAAGCGTTTACAAGCCGAAGCCGAGGTGGTCAGCAGACGCGACATTTTTTGCGTGGGAACCCACGGCTCCACTTTCTGCTGCTTGTGGCTGGCATATTTGCGTTGATACTTCTGCAGTTTGCGCTGGATGCGCATCTGGGCCGGACAGGGGTCTTCCATTTTCAGCACCAGCTTCTCCTTCTGTTTCTGCTCCATATTCAGATGGAAAGTGTGGAAATTGCGTTTGCGCTTCTTGATCATTTCCTTTTCCGAGTGCACCTTGCAGTGGGCATAGAAGGGATCGGCTGCCTCGGCTTCTTCGTGGTGCGCTTCGGTTAGGAAACCAGCAGCCTGGGCACACGTGGCATGGAAGTAGGTCTTGCACATGCCCGCATCGCAGCCAATGCAGACCCCCGTCCGAGCAAATCGTGAACTCTCACAAAGCGCACAGACCTTGGCTCCCCACTTGCTGTACTGCATCTCGAAGAGTGTAACCGACGACAGCTGGTCCACCTCGCCAAAAGCCACCCCCGGCACGTAGAGCGCACACACCAAGTGCACCCATTTGCCCACATCCGTCTCCTTGTAGATGCCGCCCTTGTTCGGGCACAGCTCACAAATGGGCTCGGAGACGCCCGCGCGACATGCCTCGCAAAACCACGGCTCAGTCGAACACGTTGAGTTGGTGCTCGAGATGCTGGCATTGTCGCTGACGCCGTAGCAACCCTCGTGCACCGAAACGCCGCAGCCGTCGCATTCGACGATTTCGTTGGAGTCATCACTGCGATCGCCTAGACAAACACAGCAAATCGGTTTGGTGGGCAGCTTTGGAGCCTTCTCTTTCTTGCTGTCCAACTGTCGCAGCAGCGACTCCAAATCATCTCCGCCATTCGCCTGCGCCTCCACATCACCCGCCAAAAGTTCTTTCAATTGTTGTGTCGAATCATCCGACTCTGCATCGTCATTATCGTCGTCTGAACTGTCGTCGGAGCTATCATCTTGATCGTCATCATCGTCCTTGGAATCATCGTCGCTTCCGTTGTGGTCCTGCGGTCGGAAATCGCTGTCGCTGGAGCTTTCTCCCAAATCCAAATCCAATAGAGCCTGCGTCGTCATTTTCGGCTGACGCATGCGTTTGAACGGAGCCATTTATAAAATTTATTTCAATTTCTTAATTTTAATTTTTAATTGTAAGAACAATTTTTCGCTGAAAATTCGCAACTTTTGCCTTAGGGATGCAAAAAACCGGGTGAGTATTTGGTCCTTGAAAACTTTTCCAAATACTTTTTCGAGTGACAAATATTCTGGCCACGGTTGCCAGATTCGTGAGATGTATCTCACTTTTTACATACTGTGAGATTTTTGTGAGAATTTCCACTTGTGGGAATTTTAAATTGCTGTGAGACAATTAAAAATCTCAAACGAATTAAAATTCTCATAAAAATCGCACATAGTTAAAAAATCTCACTAAAATCGCCATTCTCGCAGGATAAATCTCACAAATCTCGCAAGGTTGCCAGACAAATACCTCACAAAATATTAGAATCTCACAAAATATTAGAATCTCGCTTGTGCAGCCATATGCGATACAGTTTGAACATCACTGAATCGCAAGTAATCAATCAAAAACAGCTGATGAAGGAAAAGTGGAAAAAATATTTTCGTGGCATTTTCAACCGAAGTCATTTACAACCGAAGTCACAAAGTAAAATAAACAAATAAATAAATAGAAAATACACAAGAAGTTTTCCACGTAGTGTAATTCAAAAGCTTGTCACTTACACTTCAAGTAGTTCGCAGGATATTCAAGATTAAAGAATGCCACGAAAATAAAATGATAAGCTAACGTTGCCTCCTCCCGGATTATTGAATACAACATAGCGAAGATGAGCATGGATGAGAAATTGAAATATTCGCTGCTGCGCGGCGATCTTGTGGATAATCAAAGTATATGGACAAGGTTTGTGCAATAGAACTCGATAAAGGTTCATTGTCCCATTGAACAACAATTCAATTGCAGGCATGAAAAACGTGTGTGGTTCCTCACGCTCATTACCGGCACCTGCATGCTATACTCGACAAGAACGACAATGCCGTTGCTGGTGCCAGCGGTGGCGGCGGAACAAAAGTGGAGCAAAACCGACTCGGGTACCGTGTTGAGTTCGTTCTTTTGGGGCTATACGTTGACGCAGGTGGGAGTGTTCGTCAGTGAGTCTTTCCCTTTCTAAACATTTTCCTCCTTTTCTGTAGGTGGTTGGTGGCTATTTCAGTGATCGTTTCGGGGGCCAGCGAGTCATTCTCTTTGCGGCCATTGGCTGGTCAGTGCTGACCTTCCTAATGCCGAACATTATTTGGTGGGCGCCCGCCATTAAATCGTATTCGATACCATTCATTGTGACGGTACGCATCATCAATGGCGCCTTTCAGGGCGTCCACTTTCCCAGCATGATTAGCCTAACTAGTCAAGTGAGTCCCAAAAAGGATACATTTGGTAAACTATTTGAAATAAATTCGAATTCCTTACAGAACCTCTGCTCAAATGAACGCACAAGTTTCTTCGGTCTACTCACATCCGGCTCGGCCATGGGCACACTCCTCACCGGCATCCTGGGCTCTTTTGTGCTGGACTATTTCGGTTGGTCGTATGTTTTCCGGGTGATTGGAGCTCTGGGCATTTCATGGGCTCTAGTTTTGCGCTACTATGCGATGGCGGGCGAGCGTAATCGCATTATAAATGTGTCGGTGCCGTCGCGTTTGTGTGGCGTGAATAAGACCGCAGCCGAAGCAGTACCTTGGCTGCGCTATTTCGGGCGGTTATCGTTTTGGGCGTGCGTCTTGACCCACGCCTGCGAAATGAATTGTTTCTTCGTCTTATTGTCGTGGCTGCCCACCTACTTCCACGACGGGTTTCCGCATGCCAAAGGTTGGGTTGTGAACATGATCCCGTGGCTGGCGCTGCCGCCGTGCACCTTCTTTGCCAAGTATCTGACCAGTTGGCTGTTGGCGCGCGATTGGTCCGCGTCGGCAGTGCGTAAGATAATACAGAGCTGTTGCTTTGCCTCGCAGAACGTGGCACTGTTCATTATGAGTCGCACTTCGGATTTCCATACGGCTCTTCTCTGCATGACGGTCATCATTGGTAAGAAGAAAGATGAGAAAAGTTCTTGAGCTGGTCGGAAGAAACTTTTTACTTGAACCATTTTCAGGTGGCACTGGCTTCCACAATAATGCCGTCACTGTCAATCCGCAAGATTTGGCCCCTTCGCACTCGGGCAGCGTCTTCGGTCTGATGAATACGGTGGGTGCGGTGCCCGGCTTCCTGGGTGTCTATCTGGCCGGTCACATTCTCGAGTTGACACAAAGCTGGCCGATGGTCTTTAGCACAGCGGCGGGCATCAATCTAATCGGTTGGATTATATTCGTAGTATTTGGCTCGGCCGAGCCAATTGTGTGATTGCGTCTCTGTCATCAACGGTCGAATGTGTAGTTTATTGTAATTTTAAGTTTTAGGCAACATCAAATTTACATTTCCAAATGCAAACATCCCGCTCTGACCTGACTTATTTCATTTCCAAACGCAATTACTTGTATATTATTTATGAATTATGACTGTACAATTTTAATTTGATTAAGGAACTTGTTTGAATTTTATATATATATTATATATAATGTATTAAATTGAGTAGCCGTTCGGAAAGCTCAAAAAACACTCCACGAGATTTCTTCAAAACAATCCACAATATTGTTGAAACAAAATCGATCGGTTGCGGTGGCTAGGTCTACTCGAGCTCTATCCTGATTATACAGTCAATTAAGTAAGTAGAGTTAGTGTTTTTTTGTTCACAGCAGATTATAATTTAATTTTAAAAACCAAATAAAATTTCATGTAAAACTGAATTAAACTGAAGTGAGACCTGCACCCACAGTCCGCTCGCTAGATAGACTTGGACATGTAGGGGCCATCCAGTTCGTAGCCCATTTTACGGTAATAATTGCGTGTGCCAACTCCAGAGATGACGGCCAGCTTGGAGCTGCCATGTTCCTCACGGGAAATCCGTTCGGCCTCTTCCATCAGCAACATGCCAAAGCCCTAGAATTGAAACATTTTTAATGAGAATTTTTAATAGAAAATAATATTTTGAATTCGAGTGAAAGTGAATATGATTCCGAGTGAAAGATAATTTGAATCCGAGTAATATCTTTATCACACAAAAAGTGGTTGTAAAAAATGAAAATACCTGATGCTGGAATTTCGTGGGATCTCGCGCATTCACCGGAACCACTGAACCGTACACATGCAACTCACGTACAATCGAACAGTTGCCCTTTAATTCCGGACGGAAAGTTTCCGGCGAACATTTACGCAGACGCAGCAGGCCCACAAGAATGTCCTGTTCGGGATCCTCATAGGAGAGGAAAGTCTCCCAGCCACCGTTGGCCACATAGTCGCGCCGTATCAATTCGATTTCGTACGGACGCACTTTGTTGTGAATTTCCTGTATGCCCACTTCGCGGGTGCGCACATCACGACACTCCGTGCCCAGATCCTTCATGCGGGCCAATGCCAGCTCACGCAAGTTGCCATGTTCAACGCCCGAACTGGAAATGAAAATGGATTCGATTTTGGAAATTTCAATGACGTTTCAGTGATTACCTCACAAGGGGCATTGGAATGTCGCGCTGAACACGGTAGACTCGTGTCCAGGGCGGCACCAAAGCCAAAATCTTTGCCACCAAATCGACCAGCATGGACGGAGGATATGACTTGTAGCGTCCGGTTTTCCACAGCTCGTAGAGACCAGTGCCACGTATGACCAGAGTGGGATAGATTTTCAGACCATCCGAGCGGAATGCAGGATTCTCAAAGTACTCCTGTAAGGATAAAAGATGAAATGGGAGATCCTTTTAGGGCCGAACTGCCTCTACTCACAATAAACTGTTCGATGTCACGCTCAAAGTCCACATTCGGCAAATCGGGCATCATGTGGGCCACAATCTACAAAGCAAAACGTTAGGAAACGTAAAAATTGGTCAATTTCTATCCCAACCTTATAGCCCGCATCCTTGCCCAGCTGGAAACTTTCGCAGACCGCTCGCACCGTGTGACCCCGATTCGTGTCGCGCGCCACATCCTCATAGACCGACTGCACACCAATCTCCAGACGCGTACAGCCGTACGACAACATATCCGACAGATGCCGCTTGAGGCAGTAATCGGGTCGCGTCTCAATTGTGATGCCAATGCACTTGGTACGCGACTTTTCCGAATAGCGCACCGCCTCCGCTACGTTGGCGCTGGTATGGCCGGAGAGGGCATCGTGCAAATTTCGTATGAAATAGTCGCGATACTCCTCGGGCAGACACATGAACGTCCCACCCATGACAATGAATTCCACTTTGTCCACCGAATGGCCCAATTGCTTCAGCTGTTCCACACGATGCCGCGTCTGCAGGAAGGGATTGTAGCGTGCTCGTATGGCGCGCATCGATGTGGGTTCGTAGCCTGTGTACGATTGAGTGGAATACTCGAAATCACTGTCCGGCCCACCCGGACAGTAGACGCAAATGTTGCCCGTCATATTAATGTGGGGGCAGCGATGAGGTTTGCACATCACGGCCACCACAGCAATCTGGAAAATGATGAAACAAAAGTTATAGAATGTCAAGTGCCAGAGCTCCCGTTCCTCACCCCACTAGCTGTTCGTATTGGTTTCGCCCGCAACTTGGGCAGCAGGATTTTCTTTGCTTCCTGCGGCACCGCCGCTATAATGTCCACCAAACGCGGCGAGCTTTCCAAGCCGTATTTGGACGAGATACGCGATTTCATGCGATTCAGATTTACATCTTTCTTGTCGTCATGCGCCTGCAGCAGCTCTTGAATTATTTCACCAATGACGATAACTTGGCGCTCCTCGCGACTCAAGCCGACCCCTTTAAATTGGAAATTCTTGCTGTAAATTGCATTATTTACTAGTTCATCTCGCCACTCACCCAATTTCTTTTTTTGCTTCATTATAATTATAAATTATTTTGCAAAAATTGTACGATTTCACTACCAGGGTTCGGACTCTACTACGACCGTAGTAGATCTACTTCGATTTTGAAAAATTTCTCAAATCTACTCCGCTCGAGCTAAGATCTGCTACAATTTTTTTAAAGACCAAAATAACGTGCCTCACTGATTCATTGCATGAAAGTGTCACTGTTTTGCAGGGTTTGAAATTACTACCAAATCGTATTTGCTTCTGCATATCGATACCTTAAAGCACAACCATCCTATGTCCGTTTTTATGAAAATCGAGTTTTTGGCATTTTTGGATTCCTGAGAAGAAGCTGCATCAGATAGGCTATAGTGGTTTGTGGGAATCGTAATGAAAGTAATTGATATATATATGTCGCCGCTGACAAAAATTTGTTGGGAATAAAATATTGGGTACTAAATATTGGGTACCGTTATTTCGCCACATCACTAGCAAACAGCTGAGACAAAACAAAATTTTCGGAAATTTGCACAAAAATAATTAATTAATAAATTAAATTAATAAGTGATAGAAGATGGCAACTTACCTGCCAGAACAGAAGTTGGAGCCGCCCACATTGTGTGCCCAATTGAGTGATAGCGATGACGAGGAAGTTGGGCCAACGGAAGATGATGACGGCAAGCAGGCTGCTCCTGTGGAAGATTTGTTTTCGTTTCCGGTGAGTGTTTGTTGAAACCCGCATTGCATTCGCCAACTTTTATATGCTGCCCACTTTAGAATAGCTCCACTTGCTGGGTGTGCAACGGCTATTATGGACCCAACTTCGACGAGGTGTTGTGTGGCACCTGCCACGCCTTTTTGCACGATCCGCAGCCGCATCAGCAGGTACCCCTGATAACGGACTACATTTCCTCTGACGAAGACTCTGGCAATGATGAGCCACCATTTAAGGATAAACAAGAAGTGGATGAAGACGAAGTGGACGACGAAGACGATGATGAGGATGCGGGCATGGTGGGAGCACAACTAGAAATACAGCCGGTAGGAGAAGTACTTCGCGTAAATGCAGCGGGCCCGCCAGTTGTGGCGGATGTGGAAAATCGTTCTCCCGAAAAGGAAACGGACAAACCGAATCCAATGCTCTTGCCCATACAACGGCCACGTCCGCTGGCACCGTCTACTTTACCACACTACATGGAGCTGCTGAGTGAGGCGCGAGCAAATGTCCAGGAAGCGGCCAAAGCAGCTGCGGCAGCAGCTAAGAATAATATAATGGCTCTGCCCGTCGAAATCATGGTCATCATTTTTTCCTATCTGGACGACCTGTCCATGTGGCGATCGAGTGAAGTGTGCAAGCAGTGGCTGAACATTTTGGTGGAGAACACGTCGCAGCTGATGTGGAAGAAGTGCTTGAAGGAGCACTGGCCGCTCTTCCAAAGCATCGTCGAAGTTCCCAATTGGCTGAAATTGTATGGGGCGCTCATGTCGTCGTGCTTCTGTCGCACTTGCCTGCTACAGATGGCCGTCAAGACACGCGTCAGATGGCAGCGCACGGCTGGCCAGAACGCACTACGCACGAACTTCCTGCGCAGTGACTTCCGCCTGCTTAACAGCAACAGTTACGCCTCGGAGGGCATCAAAGCAATTACACTGGACAAACAGAATACATATTGGCAGGCGAGCATCTTGGGACCGGCGGGTAGTCCATACGAGGGTGGGAAATTCTTTCTCTGCATCTTCTTTCCCGAATGGTACGTCTCTTCTACGTGCAGTCTTCTCGCAAATGTGAGTTGATATATATCATTTGCAGGTATCCCATGGTTCCGCCCACTGTGCGCTTCCTTACGAAAATCTTGCACCCGAATGTATCGCGGCATGGAGACGTTGGCATTGACATTTTCCAGCACAATTGGTCGTTGGCGTTGAATATGTCGAAGGTCTTGTTGTCGGTGCAAAGTCTGCTCACTGATCCATACACGGAGGTTTGCATGGAGCCCGAACTGGGCTATATGTACGAACACAACCGTGCACGTTTTGAGAATCTGGCGCGCTCTTGGACCTGGAAGTATGCCATGTTCGAATTGATACCGCCACACTAAAATAAAAATAAAATTGAAAAAAAGTGAGGTTAAGTGGCAACAGAATTCGACTGATGGCAGAGATTGCAGGGCTTGGCGGCGTCTCTTAGTTTAGTGTGATCATTGATCCTTGATCATTTATTAATTTAGTATTTTCTAGAAATATGATTTAGTCTTAAAGATTTACTTTTAGTTGTGCCATTTCTGGACTTCATTTCGCGCATTTCAACAAAAAATTAACCATAAAAAAGCAAAGTGTTTGCACAAACTTGAATTTCGGTCTTTCATTTAAATTTCTCAACAATCAACAATCATTGAAATTCATATGATTTGCATGTGCAACAGATTTTGTTACACGGCCACGTTTAATAGTCCGTCTCCATTTAAATATTCATTATTAATTTTTCAGCTTGATGTGATTTTAGTTATGCTCTCTCCATGCTCTCCCCTGTTACACAGATATCCGAGCTTTCACTATACTCCTTACATCCGCATAGGCTACGTATTACTTGCACGGACTTTTCTTTCTCTGCCTAAGCCTAAGCAAATATTTGCCTTTTGGCTTTTTCTTCTGTTAATCGCACTCGTAAGACGTGTACTCGTCTGCATATATGTTTACTGTACGGAAGCACGTTGTGATGCTGTGCCAACAGCCTAAGTGTGCTGCATATCTTCAGTGGTGCTCTTCTGCTTGTGGCCACAGCAATAATGAGTAGCAAACATTTGTGGTTCAATGTGGCAATGAGATTTGTCAAGTAAGGCAAAAGTAAATTAAGGCAATTCCATTGAATGCGTATGATTGGTATTTAATTATTTCCAATCAAGGAGTAAATATTTTGAGATTTTAAAGTAAAGAACATGATAGTAATTTCAAGCTTCTTGCAATCACCGACTGAACAAAGGCACATTTAATATTAATTCCTAGAATTATGTTCAATGTGAGCTTTTCATTTGTCCGCTGTGTGCTTTTAATTTCAACAAGTGAGAGTTATATATAAGTGCATCACAGCCTGGACGAAGCTTCGATACTCTACACACTTCAATACATAATATTAACATTTGGTAGAGGAGCTTCAGTTCAATAAATTAAGACACCATTGCCAATAGTGGATGAGTTATTGACCAAAAACTGATGAGGCCAATTAGAAACAAATTAGCAAGGTAGATTTAAGGCGCGAGGTTGTTAAGTTAAGATAGCAAATTCACCTTATCTTAGTCAAGTCTCTCATTGTGGGACTGTGTAATTACTGAATTGAGGTTAGAAATTTAGGTTTCTTGCGGCTTTAACGTTTTTTTTATAACCACAGTTTGATGGTGTAGTACGTAACAGGGACTGAAACCGAAATGCATATCGTTTCCGGTTCTCAGACTTAAAAATGTATCCGTTCCCTGACTTTCCAAAATAACGTTTTCGGTTTCATAAAATGAAACGGGTCCTTCGGGTGCTTGGCGGTCGCTAATATAAATAGTTCAGATTTTTGTGAACTAGTCGGGTGCGTAATTTTTCAATAAATAAAAAAATAAAAAAAATTATTGATCAAAAGTTCGCCCATTCTCCCAACTATCCGATCGGACCAAATAAATACATTAAATGATGTATCCTTTCGCTTCGATTGTAGGGTGCTTTATGAAAATACTCCAATTGCATTGACACACAAACGAGAGTATGAAACTGAAAATACATACATCTGATTTTGGGGAGCACACACACACATTGCCTCTTCTGGAAAAGCAGCGTCGTTGTACGTTGTGCTGGATTTTTCCCGCTGGAACGAACGCACGAAAAAAGCAACAGTCACAGCTGCTGGCAGGTACGAAAACTTTTGGCCCCCATCAACTTGGCCTCTCTCCGTGGCGCTGCTCCTCCGTGCGTTTCAGTCAGTTCGAATTTGAATTTTCAACGAGCAACGTCAAGCGGATGCGACGACATGTACAGTTGGTTCCTTGTGTTTTGTGTGTGTGAAATGAATTTTTAATTGAAGACAAAAGTGCAAAGAAAAATCATCTTCAAAAATCCATTCATTTTCATTAGTATTTTCAACTAAATTAGAAGAAGCGTTTAAGTGAGAAATTTGACAAAAATTAACCATTGAATATAATAGTTTAAAAAAAAAAGAGAAAAAAATAAGTGCATAGGTGAAAATAGCTTTTCAACATTTTCACCATATTTGCAACTCACAAGTAAAGTGAGTGTGGCATGTAAAGCTCTCTAACTTTGGCTCTCCCGTTTTTTAACGGTTAATATAGTTGGAAGAGTATAGTTTCTTCAAATATACGTGTGAGTGTGTGTGTGTGTGTGTGTGTGTCGTTTGCATGCTGTGGCACTTGTTCACTCAAGGATACCAGACTGGCGCTCACAGGATGTGAAAATATTTAAGAAAAATCCTCAAGTAGTATTTTGTGGATGTTTCGAGATTTGTGAGTGTTGTATTTGCCATCTACAGCTTTTAGCCCAAATAGTTTATTCAATAACCGAAAAAGTAGTAAATCATTTTAATAGGTACTCATTACTTATGAAATACGAATATTGATAAGACTTGGCCGTTTGAAAGTACCTGACATTTCGTTGGAGTCCTTCCATTCCATTCCATTTTCCAACAAAGAACTTTTGTCTCTGTTTCGGTTTTTTTTGTTTGCTATTTTGTAATAAGCTATCGTTAAAGTCTAACAAGTGGGAGAGATACACATAACTACGACAAATACTGCAATCGTACTGCTAAAAATAACTACTCATGCTGACGCGTTTACGCTCAAACGAAAAAAATGTCGTTATCACATTAAGCGGACAGTAAGTTTTTATAAAAAAAAAAAAAAAACAATACAGAAAAAAGTACAAACAATTTACATAATATTCGCATGATGCCTACAGCGACTAACATCCCACTGAACTCTTAATTAGCATAAACGCAGCTGTTACCTCGACTCACTTGTTCTTTATTACGAAACATTCATCAACATTCAAGTCGCAAACTTTCAATAAAAGTTTACACATTTTTATCAAACACAAGATATTCACCACAACTTTATAATTCATTCAAAGTAGAAGTTTACATTTGACAATTTGGCAAGTAAAAAGTTTGAATAATTTCAACTTTTTTAGGCTTCAATTTTATATAAAAAATATATAATTATTGTGAAAATCCACTTCTCTTTCATACAAAAATTACCCATCTCTCGTGATACATACTGATATATGAACACCCCTTTACATGAATATGACTATGTATTATTTGTATTAGGTCCTTTTTTTATGCTATTTTTTTCTACGAATTCCACATTTTTTTCACAGTAATTGTTATGCTTGCTGTCATATGTTGCCTTTGTAATCATGTGTGTTTGGGTATGTGTGTTTGTGTATGTAATAGAGTGACATATTTTGTATATTTTTTCAAACAAATTGTAATCCAAATGTTAAGTGTGAGGTATTAAAAGTTGAACTACAAAAAAAGGCCTGAAGAGGAAAATGCCATAAATATGACGTATACAAAAACAATAGGAAAACACAAAGAAATTAATTTTCAATTTGGAATATTATTTTTGTAATGTTTCCATAAACCTGTGACGGGGGTTACAAGTACTCGGAAAAAATTGAGAAAAGTTCAGAAAATCAGCCAAAAATAGAGTACTTTTAAAAATAGCATTAATAAATATCGTTGAGCCAGAGCATAAAATGTAGTAACAACTTGTTCACTAAAAATCATTCAAATATTCCCAACACAAATGTCAAACTATGTACGTGAAAAAATATATTTCCAGAGATTACGACTGGAAAAGTTTTTACTACTTTTTATGCATACCAAACCATCAATCAATGACCAGTTAAAGGTTAGCACTGTACTAATTTTAATGCTAAAAACATTTCAAATTAAAATTATCTACATAAAGGTGTGACGGGTGTTTCACAGTTTTATGACGGGTGCCAATCTCCTACAGCAAAAGGAGTGATAGGACGATGCTGAGTGAGAAAATAATGGAGCATATTGACTCCCAGACAGTCGACATCTTAGAAACAATAATTTGGTTTTTTTTCTTTTCCCCTTGTCGAGAGAATTTTTATACCCCCACACTCACTGTGGCAGGGTATACTCACTTTGTCACAACGTTTGTAACGCCCATAAGGAGGCGTGTCCGGTATGGAAAAGTATATATATTCTTGATCAGTATCACCTCCTGAGTCGATTTCGCGATGTCTGTCTGTCTGTCCGTCTGTCCGTCTGTCCGTCTGTCCGTCCGCACGATAGCGGTCGCAGTTTTGGAGATATCGACTTGAAACTTTGGGTACATGTTTTTCTCGTGAATACTGAGATCAAGTTCGAGAATCAGCCAAATCGGACAAAAAGTGGGCGTGTCTCCCATACACCCAAAAAAAAGGTAAAAATTTTTTATTGTTGTATTCGATTGGAAATGTTTAGAAACGTATTTTTGACATGGTCCGAGGTTCCGAAGCCACATATATAAGGGTCTAAATGGGGTCTTGAGACCAATTTTTTTTTTTTTGTGGATTTAATTGGAAATTTTTAGAAATGGATTTTGGACATGGTCCGGGCTCCAAAACCACCTATAATTAGCTCAAAATAGGGTCTTGAGACCACATTTTTATATGTTCGAGGTACTTCTTCCTACTGTGTGGGGGTATTTCAACTTCGGTATAGCCGAAGATAGTCCACTCTCTAGTTTCTTTATTTTTCATAAACAAATAAAATAAGTTAAAAAAGTTGTTTACTTTAAAAGTTTTTGATTCATTTTCAAAAGTTGTTTTAGCTTTTTAATTTTCAAAAACTCAAAAATATGCCTTTTCCACCATAAACACTTAATTGAAATGTTTCCAAAACTTTCCATTTCATTTCTATAAAAGAAAATCCCTAATTTACGCACAATAACAAATTTATGATATATTTTACGATTATACAAAATAAATATAAAAACAGGCAACCTGCAATTAGAATTTAAACGATAACGAGGCAATTAAAAAAAATTATGTTCAAATAAAAGCAAATAATTCCACAGACAAAGAGAGCGAGAGATCATTATAAACAATATATGCACATTCATTCACGCAAAAGTAATAAAAAGCCCATAACAACAGAGATTGATGCATTAAAGAGAATAATAATAAGAACAAAAGCCACATAATTTACACAACAAACGCAACAGAGCCAAAGCAACAACAATAGTAAAAACCCATACAAAAAAGAAGAGGAAATAAATGGCAAATTAAGTGTTAATCCTGGGCATATCGGTGCTAAATTACAACAACAACAAATAAATGGTGTAAAAAATAAAAATAATAATAAAAAAAACAGCAAGCTTTCTCATTATTTCATGATGGTATGTTAAAAATTTGAATACAACACATAGCTGCATACTGCAAGGATAATCACAAGGATCAGTCTACCTGTCTGCTGCTGCTGCGGTTGTGAAATTGTTTTGTACTGTGGATTAAGTGTAGGTGTGCAAAAAAAAAAAGAGAACTGCATGAAGTGTTCGAGAATTTAATGGGAAAAGAATAAAAGGAATTTACAACTGGAATTGGTTTTTTTGTATTTCTCTCTATTGAGTGCGTATAAAGTACAGGTGAGTTCATGTTCATAATAATAAAGAAAGTAGTAATTTGTATTGTTATTAATAGAACTGTTCGTTCATTTAGCCAGTACAAAAATTACTTAGAAGGCGGAGAATTTATGCACAGAACATTTTTCTTTTAGATTTTGAGTAATGCCAAATAAACTTCAAAAGAAAATTGAAAAAAAAAAGAAATAATCTCAAGTTTTTTTATGGCTTAAATGTTCAGCCATAAAGCCATAAACCATTTTTAAATCGCACAAATGTCTGTCTGTCTATCTGCCTCGAGAGTATTAAAATCTACGAATCTACAAATGGCAGAGCGAAAAATCTTTGTCCATTATTTACTCAATAAATAAAATTAGACTCAAGTTGCTTGCGGTTTGCTTGTGAATAGAACAAACATTTAATTTCAATTTCATTTCTTTGTTTTATTTATCTCTTTCCTAACTTCTTTTTTGTTTATTAATTACTTGACTTTCGTTTAATTTTGGCAAACTATTTTTTTTTTGTTCGCCTGTAAACAAACCAATTTGATGTTATTTTTAAAGCGCATGTATTTATTTTCGTGTGGCAGTGAATGGCGTCACGAAATTCGAAAGTACATATATCAATTGGATCTGTGTGTGATCAATGGTCATGCAACAACAACCAGCAACTGTCAATAAACTATTTGGGGTTTAGTTTAAATAAAAATAAATAAATTTTGAATTGAAATTGGAAATATTTGGAATTGGAATATGTTGAAGGTGTGCAGTCTTTGATTATTTTAATTAAGGTTAAAATATGAGTGATGACATTCCACTCACTGTTCACTCCGTCAATTCTTTGCACTATCCGCAGTCACTCAACCTTTTCACTATTTTTCTCTTATTACTTCAACATTCAATACCGTTGCCTTGCTGGCTAGCTCTCTTCCTCCTCCTAGCATCTATACTCATACAAAGGAATTAGTTCAAGCAAACCTTGAACAATAAAATTATTTCTTTGGAATTTGTTTTTTTTTTCTAAATAAACTTTGAAGTGGTTCCACGACTCAATCAAGTTGAATGGCAGAAATGTCAAAGGTCATTGCACATGCAATAAAGCGTAAAATTGACTTTCGATAAAGTTTCAAAAAATGAAGAAAATAAGAAAAGAAGGTTATAGAAACATCAATTATAGCGGATTTTCCTGATTTGAAATTTGACAAATTGGAAAAAAGTCAAAAGAAGAAAACGAAACCACTATGTATATGATTACAAAATTACTTGTATAATATATGTATACTAAGGCTTTTCACGAGGCCCTGAGTAAAAAATAGTAAAGTGTAAAATTTCGAATTTATTTTTTTCAAAGCATTTTTTTGGCAGCAAATATTTTCCTTGTACACTCTGCTCTTTTACCCAGGGCCTTGTGGAAATCCCACTATAGACTAATTTTGTTTGCTTACTGATGGTGCGCCTTTTTGTGAAAAATAAATCACAAACAAAGAAAAATCTAGACAAAAAATAGTAAAAAAAAAGACTATCCGAACACACGAAGTGTAAAACCCAATTTCACAAACCCTTTCGAAGCGGTTAAAAAAACTGATGGCGGATGGATACATTTTTCTCTTTTATTTGTATGCAACCAGAAAGTAACAATTGAATTTCCCATGTATAGTAACGTTGTTGTTGTTTTTGTTTGGACAAAGCAACACTTTGCCAATCTGTTGCAGAGATTTCAGGGAAAATATTTTCAATTTTCAGTTTTGTTGCAAAAAAGTAACAAACAACCGGAACAACATTTGCCCACTGAATTTTTGATATCGCACAATAGAAATTCGTACTTTTGTACATTTCTTTAGTTAGATTTGGCGGCGAATATTCTGTTGCATTCGGTTTTTTTTTGTCTTTGCCGCTGTGAGCTTTGCACTATCTGTTGCAAATGGTTTTGTGCGGGCTTGGGCTTTAATGGAGCTTAACAGCGTGAAAAGTGACATGTTGCTGTGTAACTGTGTATGTAAGTGCGAAAAATTTAATAGTTGTGAAATGTAAGTGTGTTTTTCTTATATTAAATTGTATTGTTGAACAAAATGTTACTCATACGCCCTGTGGTACGAGAAGCGCTTGGACTTTAGACACGAGCATATTTTTCTCTTTCAAACTAGGAATGTCGCTATCACTTCCTGTCATTGGTCATAAAATAATCTGTGTGAAGTTTTAGCCCGATCGTATAACGATAAGCCGTCACAGTGGTGGATTGAAAACTCTGAATGTTAGGTGGAAAGTCAGTAGTATTTGAAAAATAAAAATATGCTTCAGGGAAAACCTATCAATTTGCTGTGAAAAGAATTAATATAAGTTGAAGTTATACACCATTGAAAAGTATATTTGATTACCTTTTTAATGAGCTTTTACTCGTGCATAGCTTAGAAGTTATTCACTAAACTGATTCACTGATAGCAACATTTTTAAAATGAAGCTGGTGGCGAATTGGTAATAAATGCATATCTTTTGGGTTTTCTATCTTGTTTTTGGACCATCTCGACTGTATATTTTTCACATTTTTAATCTTTTACTTTCCATAATGACTTACTATCTTTCAGCTTCATTTCTTCAAAGACATATTAGATATTTTTTTTATCAAATTTATAACAATTTCAGATAGAATGTAAACTAGCACTTGGAACAACTAGAGGGCACCTTTTTCTTGTTGATTTGTTAGGAAATTATTACACACGATTCTATAAGCCAAGTATATCGCATCACTAAAGTAAAACATTAAGCAGGAAAGTTAAAATTATGCCAAATTCCCAGGCGAAATTCTTAAACCCAAAAATGCCTTCTGACATTCGCAATTAGCATTTTGAAAACTTCCAAACCAAACAAAGTCGTGCTAATAGTTTTCTCAAAATGGCCTAGAAATTTACTTGAAACATCAACAGAAACTACTTTATACTCTTTACTCAACTATCAACATACATACGTACGCCGTACGTACGTACAATGTTACTTGAATAATTGCTTATGAAACTTATGAAAGCAAAATTCATACTCCGAGCTCTTTCCCTACCATGCAGAAGAAGTTGCAAATCTTAAATGCAAGCAACATTTTCTGTATCCACTTTGTAAATGGGAAATATGAATTTTTTAAGGGTTTTTTTTTTGGTTCGTTTTTGTTTCAACATAACTCCTAGTACTGGCAAATTGAAAATGTAAATGGAAATTTGTGTCTGCATAGTGGAAATAACTAGTATTGTGCCGAGAAAATTTATTTAATTAAATCAGAGATTGAGATAGTTGAAAGCATTGTTGTGTGTAGACTTTCCTGCAATTGATTTAATCAATAAGAAAAAAAGAATTAAATTTGAATTATGCTTATTTCGGGAAGAGAATTTTAATTGAATTGAGTTTGCAAGCATTTCAATTACGGAATGATTGATTAGTTGAAGTGAATTTATAATTAATGGCCAGTGGAAATACAAGAAAAGTCACAGTGATGCAAACATGAGAGTAAAATTGCACTTTAAAATATTTAAAGAATATTTTGAAATTAAAGATGGATTTGTATGGCATTCCCTTTAGCCCCACCAGCACTCAGAGTCATGTACAGAACATAATAAAGAAATCTACCCTGTGGTCATTTCGAAAGCGCCCTTTCAACGAGGCGCTTGTATCATATTATAAACATTTCCCCCGGGGGCATGGCATTCAGCAACAACAACTGCAATGAGTGCAACGACGGCATCACAACAATGGGAATAAGAGTAACAAAATAGCAGCAACAACACGAAAAGCCCGCCACTAATTGCTGTGCGCTTGACCTAAACGCAACCGGGCGCACAGTGTAGCACAAATACGCACTAATACACAATACGCCACAAAACCATACTCACAACGACCTGCATATACAAGTATACGCCCGCACACCCACATGCATATGCAAATGTGAACTGATTTTGGGATTTTGATTCTCCCTCCTGTTGCACATGACTTATGTATGTATAATTTTTTAATATTTTCGGTTAACTGCTGGCTGCTGAACAACGCCCCTTCTGCGCCCTTCTAACTCCTCTTGTGACTGTTCGTTTTAGTTAAGTGGAAATTGGAAAATTGTACGCTTTTGTGGAAAAAATGTCAAATGAAAAGGTGCTCACATCACTCGTCCTTTCGTCCTTTAATTTTACTTTTAGCCTAGCACACACACTGGTCTCGGTCTCTGTTTTGTTACATTTCCACTCTGCATTTGTTCGTTCATATTTGTACTCCGAACGTGGAGTGTATGATGTTGTCGTTGTTGTGCTCGCCAGTTGCCCTATTTCTATTTGCATTGCGTATCCTTGTACACTTGACATGACTTTCTGCCGAGGGCAGCTACAGAAAGAACCATGTGCCTGAGTGTGTGTGTGTGTTTGTGTATTGATGTGGGTTGTGAACTCACTACTATACAAGCTAAGCTCACCTCGATAGTATATATGCTAATCTGTTTTAATTGTTTTTTTTTTGTTGTTTGCAATTCTGGGAATTTTTTATTGATGATTTATAACAAAAAACTTGTTAAATGAAATATTCATAAGAAATATGCACTTAAGCATTGTGTTAGCTTTTTTCAAGCACAAACTCATTAGGGACTCTGCACGAAATTCGCCATTTCAATTTGAATTCGTTCTCTCCTGGGTGTAACATACACAAACACAATTGGTATAATGATCGGGCAGATGCACCAAACTATGCACTGGCTCAAATTAATTTGCATGTAGCCTGGGGTGAGGCTGACCACAAGTTCATAATATCATCGCCAGGCACATTGTTGAAGGTGCGGGTGGGTGGAGAGACAATTCAACGGAAATGAGCCACAAATACAAATTGATTTGGCAGCGCATATTTACCTGAAATTCCAATCAAAGCCAAATTATGAGTGGTGGTGACTGTGTGTATGTGCAGATGTGTGTGTTTATGCGAATTATGTGTACATATTTGTATTTGCTTTTTGTGGCAAGGATATGAGTGCAACGATAAACAAGCGAATTAGCAATGCAAATTAAATGAGTTAAATTGTTTGTGAAATATTTAAAATGCGAACTAATCCCGAAGGGAAATTGCATAGAGTATTTGCTGAATACGAAAAGAAAATAACATAAAAACACAGAAGTAACAATTCGCACTTTGGTTTGACCTTCATTTACACATCGACATAGAGACATTTTTGAATTTGACACTAACGAAACGAGTCCAAATGCCGCATTGTTTGCAGTAATATCGATTTTTGTTGCTATTCCTTTTGACCAGTCACGGTGTATGGTACCCTGTGATTTTTCATTTGTCATTCCCATGTTACTTTTGCTAAAAAAAATATACATTCAGTACTGTTGTTGTTGCCCATATTACCCATGTAATTTTGTTTGTTTTTTTTTTGTTCCTTTCTATTTTTTTCGTGTCACTTGGTTTTTGCGTGACCGTGGCTGTATTTTTTCACTTGTGTTCTGGTCTATTTTTTTAGAGTGTGTCTGTATAGGCAATAATAAAGCCAACATTGAATTTTACCTTAGGTTTTTTCGTTGCATTTTTAAGCTCAAAAGTAGCCTCGAAATATACGAAATGGCAGCCAACAAATGTCAGTAGGTATGTAAGCACGAACCTGACCAAACGATGGCAGGTGAATGCAAATGTAAAGATAGATTAGTTTCTCGGCCTGATGACACAGATGAATGATTTGACATTCACTTACTTAGGTTCTCTATTTTGGTTTATAGAGCTTCCGTTGTGTGTGTGTGTGTGTGTGTGTATACATTGGGCTAAGTTGTATTGATTTAAATGTGTGTGCTTCTTCACTTAAGAGTAAATCAGATTACCTTCATTATCTGATAATGTTAGTTATGAGGGCTGACTTACCTTGGAACAGGTGTTTAAATTTGAAAGGAAGGGTTTTTTTTAAATATTTTTCTCTATTCACAATTTAATGACCATAAATTCTCACAATTGGTGAATAGTCTGTATTCATTACTACCAAAAGGAAAAAATATACACATTTTAGCCTAACATTCGCTATGGCCGCCACTCAAAAAATGTACACTCAATCCAAATGCAATAAAATTAAATATACACGAAATTCCTAAAACGTCCACTTCACTTACAAGAGCCTCTGTCAGCCAACGATGGGCCGTAGCAACTCAAGTGAGTCGCTTAAGTTGACTTAATACAAATTGCGAACCGGAGTAGGTCATAAAGTTTATATCTTTGTGTGTAAAAAAAAAACTAAGCCGAAAAACGATCAAATTGGTGTAGAGGAAAACGCCACACGACAACAAGAACATATCATAAGAACACAACAACAAAAATGTAGGTATTAATACCAAAAGGAAAGAATGTAAAAAGAAAAATAATAAAGCCGGAGGAGAACAAGCCGTAATACGACAGTTCAACAGCCAAGCAATTTATTTGATGCAGTGGGCGGTCACCCCTTATAGCCGCGACAGCCTATAAACTCGAACGCCATAAAGTAGGCTACAGAAACAACTTCCGCTATTCGCAAGTGCCCTTTTGGAAATATTAAAATACACACACACACACACTCACACACAGCTGAGTATACTTGGCATAGCTATTTATTTTGTGAAAATTAGCAACTTGTAGATTTTTCCAAAATACATAAACGCACGCAAACTCAAACGAGCACTCACACACACACATACACATGCACATACACACAAAAGTTGAGGCAGACAAATGGCTGCGGAAACGTAAAAGAACCACAAAGAAAACGAAGTATGTACTCGAAAAGGAAGGAATGTGGGCAAACTTTCTCGTTACGAGTGCGAGAGATTTTTTGTTAATGTTGTTATAAAGTTATTTGTTGCGTTCGGGCTGCGTTGCGTTGCGTGCGCGTGGGTGTTGTGCAAATGTTTTCTTAATGACTTTATTACGTATTTTTCTTTTTGTGCAATTTTTCCTTTTCTTTTCTTTCTTTTTTTTTCATTTTTCTGTAAGTACCATTTATTTTCCCTTTCTATTTTTATGCCTGTTGCTGGCTGGTATAAAATGTATTTCAATGGCCAATGTTGAATGGGGAAAAGTCTTGCATTGACAAATTGTTGCATGTCCTATTTTTTTTTATTACTACTTCTATCGTTACTACAACTACAACTGCTCATAAGAGTACTTAGTACAATTTTGTTTGAAATTTATATTGCGAAAGGAATGTTTGTGTGCGTGACATTTGCCACTACATTTTATTGAATGTGTACTTACTTATTTTATTACATTTTTGTTTTATTTATAGAAACATGCATTTGCGCATACTTCCAATTATTTCCAGGCATTTAAAACAATTAGGGAGATGGAGTGCAAATAATCTTACTAGGCACATGTTTGGTGGGGTAAGATTTCTCAACAGAAACTACACATTTTATATTGAAAGTATTGAAAGAGTTATCCACACTATATAGGAATAGTTGCGAGACTTGAATACAAAACCAAGCAATACACCAAACCGCTTGTATTGCTTCGACACTACTGGCAAATAAGAATAATAAGAACACTTTGACGTACCTTTGACTTCTTTAGTGAACTTGCCTTTTTGAAGTGCCCTTCCCTTCAAGATGACTCTTCTACTTAAGGGTCCACATTGACATCCATTGACTCTACTACAACGTGACTATGCCGACGAGTAGCGTTATTACAAGGACGAAGTGTAGAGTCTTCATTATTTCACTTAGGCTGATAAAATATAAATTCCTACAACAGATTTTGCTAATGAAATAGTACGAAAGACCATAAGACATTATCAAAATAAGTGATAAAGTTTCGATCGGGGTAAGGCGTTAGGAAATTATGTAGACCTTTCCATAACCAAGAAAATAAAATTTTATGAAATAATGTCATGTTATGTCTTGTGAACCTAATCCGAGACAATTTCAGTGCCTACTGACAATAAATTTGATTGTCCTATATCACATTGGGCTGAGAGTTCTTTGAGTAACACTGTTAGCTGGCGTTATATATATTTTTCAAAATCAGAGAACCGAAACCGTTTCGGTTTCAGTCCCTGGTAAATTCTAACTCTAACATACAAACACAAACGCCACTGGCAAACAACATTCTACACACCTGCGCATGATTTAATTAAAATGTGCACAGTTTGCACCATGACAGATGCGTTCAGTTTAATTTTCTTAAATTTGCATACACCCGAAAAAAGAAAGAAGAAAAGCACACCCTGATTCTGTACATCGCAACTTTCCTACTTCAATGTTTCCTTTGACATCATTAATGTTACTCCTTATTTACGGATGCAAGCCAACTGAGTGGATATGAAATTTACGTAGTGACCTACGAAATTAGACGTTCAATCATTGACTACGTAATCACCATGGGATACATAAATTTCTGAAGGCTTGGCATCGAAATATAATTTGTGATTACCAACTATAAAAAAATGCAGCACTTGTTCAATTTCAGTGTTCATTGGTTGGTTTTAATACAATTTTTTGTTCGTATATTCACGGGGCCCGCATTAACTCGATTGCTACTCCGTGGATTCTCGCTATTCCATTGAATTTATGCAAATTATTGATTATGCTAATTTGACTGGAAACTTTCATGCTGCTGCTATTTTCGGGTGCACACATTTTGGTTATTTTCGAAATTGTCGAGTTTATTCTTTAAGCTGTCAGTTTGTGGTTTATTCTAATAGAATTTTAATGCAAATTTTTGCTGATTTTCGGTTTTAAACAAAAAAAATTATGTGTGGTCCTTGTTAATTTTTCCCATTGCATGCGTTGTGCATTTTAATTTCGCCAATTTCGCCAATGCAAATTAATGAAATTATTGTGATGCGGTTGATTTACACAGAAAGTAGTGTGCAGTATGATGGCATTAAAATTCGATGAAATGCATTTTTCGAAATTTCCAATTAAAGCTACTAATGAAATATGCACAGCGAAAATGAGTAAACTTTGCCAAAGTGAATATTCCATTTCACGGTCGATACAAAAGCATTCAGTTGAATAAGCATGCATTTTTTCCTTTACACCAACTGAAGTTTGACATCCTTTCGCCTCTTGAGTTACCCGGCCTTCATTCAAGTGAAGACTTGCTGCTTCGGTAATTAGAAAACAATTTGGTTGGCTTCATTGTCAATGTCCGCCACTAATTAAAAGTGAATAAATTTTGTTGTTTCTTTCGCAATACTTCTCAACAAGCAACGAAAACCCAAATTAAAAAGGAGAAGAGAAAAACAACGAAAATGTATGTAAATTAAAAGAAATTTAAATTTACTTGCAATTCTGAGCTGATAGAAGGATAATAGGGGGGGGGGCGCAAATGGCGTGGGAGGCGAACACGAAAAAAAGTGATGCGAAAAGGTTTATGTGCGCTCAGAAGGGTCCTTGTTAATAGCCTTGATGGTTTCCAACTTCTTCTTCTTCTTCTGCTACTGCTACTTTTTCGCCGTCATCTTTTGAATTTTCTTTTTCCACATTCCGGCTCTGAGTTGCGGTATCGCTGGCGAAGCCGTAGGCGGGCGAAGGTAGAGCAGCTTCATTTTGAATGGCGCTTAAAAATTAATTAAAAATGTTTTTCATGGCGCGTGTTAACTCACGAACGAACCAACGAACGACCGAACGAACGAACGGCTTCAATGTGAAGGAGTGTTGAAAGTGAAGGGAATGGCTGTCGGTGGGCAGTAGGTAGTAAGCGGCTTGAGTAACTTGAGACATAATAAGGAGGGTTACTTTTTTTTCAAGTTTAGTTGTTGCCACCCTTTGTGTTTGCTGTGTTTTTTTTGTATCTGTTGTGGTTTTGTACCCTTGTACTTGGCAAGATTTAAATATTTGAGCTTTGTGATGCACAGCAACCACACCAGCAACAACAACAATGCAACGCATACACATAACAACAATTACTACAATCAGCTACATGCAATGCAAAATCCTTTAAATGCCAAGGATAATACTTTTCACTTGCATTGTTTGAAGTGGAAGACGTTCTTTGCTTTTCACTTTCGTTTTTTTTCTTCTTCTCTTTTCATTTCCAAAGCCTTGCTTATTGTTATTGTGTTTGTATTACTAGGTGTAGGTGTGTGGTGAGTTTTTTTCTCTCTTCTCGATTTTAAATGCCGTTAATACTTTAGACCTTTTTTTTTGTTGTTGTTCTGTTTTCTTTTGTGTAGGGCAGGTCAGATTTTTAGGGGCTTCCACTTGAGTTTGTTTAGGCAATCGTCATCACCATCGTCAGCAGCAGAATCAGCGTTAGCATCTGAGTTCCTTTTCCTCTTTCCTGCGGTATTTTGTGGAAAATTGTTTCAAGCGATTTTAAACTCTCACTCGAAGCTATAAGAGAATACTCCGCGGGGGCGATACTTGAGATTCAATGTGGTAACGATATAAAACAGCTTTGCAGTGATTAAGGATATAAAATGTTTTTTTTGCTGGCAATTACTTCTTCAAATTAGGGGAATAAAAAAGATTGAGGTTATATTGATAATGTAAATCCACTTAAAGTTAAGCTAGAGTGAGAATGGCAATGATTCAGCATCAATTCAATTTATAAAAAATATAAGCTTTGTTTTTCAAGTCTTTATAGTTTCGCTTTCAGTTGAGTGCAAAAAACCTTTTGGACTAATATTTTTCTCCTTTGGAAAACATTCTCAAGATGCCAGGAGCCTCTCTCTCTCTCTCCAACTCACTTCAACTCCAAGTGTCTTCTAATTTCTTTGAAAATCTCTTTACTCCTTACTTCCATATGGTAATTTATCAAGGTATTCCAGTCAACGTTTTTGTTTTTTTGTTTTAGACCAAAGGAAACTTTTTATTTGTGCACAACAATTTTTCAAGTACTTTTATGTTTGCGCTGGCATGAAATATGGTAATAACAGATGTTTTAGTAGTTAGTGTTGTTGTAAATGTTGTTGATGCTGTTGGTTTAGTGGACATAATTCATATTTGCATTTCACAAAAACAAACACCAAAAAAAAAAATATGAAGAAAAGCAAACAGGCAGAAGAAGCGAACAGAACGGAACAGAAAAATATGCAAAGTACCAACTTCACACTAACTAACTAACTTATGTATATGTATAATAAGGAGAGAAGTGAATTTATTTTTACAAACTACACTGAGAGAAAAAAGGAAAAATTGTGTGGTTTGGCCATTCAAATGCAAATATGTGAAAAAGAAAATTTTGTAGAGTGTGTGTAAGGGAAATTGAAAGAGACGAAAGTTACAGTCTATTTTCTATTCTATTTAATTCTCTAACTACACAAAGATTGAAAGGAAAAGTGGCGACTTCATGGAATTATTCAGACACTACTTGGGTGGTTCGTAGAACTTTCTTTTGAGGTTGGTTGAAAGCAATTAGGATAAAATAAATGGAACCTCAGAGGGTTTGCATAGTCTTATAATACTACTTACAGTTGAATCCTTCTTTGGTAACATTGTCAGATTAATTAGCAAATTTTAATTCAGTCAAGGCTTTTGTGTTTCGCTGATAATATTTTCAACAAAATCTTTCAATTTAAAATATTTTCAATTCAATTAAAAGTTTTCCATTAATTGCCTTTCAGCCATAATTAATTTCAGTATTAAATCAATGAATTGTGCACAAAAAAAAATATATATATAAAATTACTACATTAAAAATGGAAAATTAACCAGACAACTGCAAGGAAATAAATTAAGATTGCACATTGTGAGAATGCAAACAGAAATTGTTGGGGTTGTGGAGGTTTTTCCAAAAAGAAAAAAAGCTGAAACACAACTTTTGTACATTTGAAGGTCAATTACACGCGCTGCACTCTTGACAAGAGTAAACAAAACGGAAACGGATGCTGCGGTGAAGGCGACGAGAGTGCGCCGTATGCATGAAGCAAAACAGAATAGCAACAAAAAAAGTGAAAAAAAGTGAAAAAAAGTGAAAAAAAAGAAAAATGAAAATAGAGTGCCATACTTTTACGCGCCAGATATTACTAAGAAGCTTGTCTGAAATGGTGAGGAATTTAATAATTTGATTTTCCTTGCATTTTCGTAAACATTCCAAGCGCACGTTTCGGAAAATACCTCCACTAATGCAGAGAGCGTAAAGAGGAGACTTTTAATTAAATTGGAAAATGAAATTGGAAAATAAAACTATAAATAAACTCTTCTTTTTTGTTCTATTTCGTTTCTTTTTTGTGTTGCAGCTCAGCACCATTTTGATGTATTTTAAATTTTATTATTGGAATTGCTTTTCTTCATTGTCTTGTTGTAGTTTGTTTTGCTTTACTTTCATTTTAGTATAGAATTTTTTCTTTTTATTAGCAACACGAACATTAAATTGGAAATAAAATGAATCACCCATAATGTAAACTTGAACACTGCTGCTTATCTGATATACTTACGGGCAACGAAATGACTCGTGTCAATTCGTTAAGATTTTGGGATAAGGTTTTATTTTTCTTTAAAGCCAACATTAAATGTGCATATTTTTGTGTAAAAATGTCCGGTATCAACTTCAGTTCGATTAAATTGGATTGAAGTGTATTTTATGGCTCCATAAAACACACACCCATACATTTATTTACACACAGACAGCCATACGTGATTCTATACGCTTCGCATTTCGGTGGAATAATAACAAAGTCGCGCATAAATATTTACACAAACAGTGCTTAATACTATTGCTGGAAGATATACTATGTCTTCAGACAGTGAATTATTTTCTTCGGAATACCCTACAATCAGTAGGTAATATACGAATATAACAACATCTTTTGCTTTGCTCCTATTGAGATAAGTATGGCCCGTGTGTGGTCGTTTTCTTAACTTGAGCTGAATATAACACTACGGCCTGTTGTGCAATCATATTTTCGTCGGAGTAAAAAATGTAGCTATTCACATATACATTTGTCGGTTGCACTTAAAGAATATCTCCTTAAAAAGCAAATTAAAAGTACTCTAATCACATCGTTCTTCGAAATCAATAAGTTAGAATTGGAAGAAATCGGTTTTTAAAAAAGTAACTCATACGCCATGTATACCAAAGTAAAAAAATACAAATTTCCGCTGCCCTCAAAATAAGTTCCTATATATTTTGAGACTAGGGATACAAAAATACGCGTATGTAAACGTTTTACCAGATCAATTCGCGTGAATTAAATTAATCAAATTGTATAAATCACTCATACGCCATGTATAACGTTCGGTCGAAAGGTGGGAGATAATCCACAATTCATGACAATAATTGAGGCGTTAAGTTCCATATTGGATTGAGTACAGAGTCTAACGAATTAAAAAGTATTTAATTTTACAAACATATTTTTTTTAAATAAGAAATTTGAGTACAAAAATTACAAAAAAAATATTTTTTTTTAAATTTTTCAGTAGAGTAAATATCAGGTCGTATATGAATACTGAAAAAAAAAGCACATTATTTTTTCTTATCAAGTAAATTTTTTTGTTGAATTTTCGGCAGTCGTACACACACACACACGCTCCCAATCAAGAACTCATCAACGCACTTGTGTGTACCTACATACGTGCTATGGGCGCTCGGCATATACATTGTAAGCGTATATTGTGTATTTTCATTATCGATCGTTCTGCGTACATTCCCGCAAATACACAAATACACACACACACACACACCCACACCAAAACGCACATCGACACATACACTTGACAAAAAGGCTTTTTGCCATCATTTTGTTTTCGCTTGATTTCGCTTTTGGCTTTGATTTTCGGCACAAGCGTAATTGTTAATAAAATTTAATAATAAATGTTATGTTATTGTTGTACTTCACACTACCTGTGAGTGTGTATATGTATTAACTTCATGTGCATGTGTATGTGTGCTGAGTGTGATTTGTTGTTTGTGTTGATATTTGGTGGGTGACTTTCATATTTATGAGTTGTAATAAATGATGAACTCACGCGAGAGTAACGCGACGTCGATGCAAATGTAAAAAGAAGCGGCTTTTAATAACTGGCAAAAAGTGTATTTTTAGCAACCATTACATGGGCCTCAAGTAGCCATGGCAGGAAGAAGAGAACTAACACAGCGTATACATTTTCATTTCCCATATAAAATATTCAAAACTTATTGGTTTTCCAATCTAAAAATAATTTTCATTTTTGACTTTGACTTTGGAAAGTTATTTGGTTCTTTGTGGTTTCACTCAAAGCAGGAAAGGGCAAGGAAATGTACAATGAAAATTTGCTGCTAAAAATACTTTTGAAAAGAAATTGTTTACGCCACAAATCAAAGGCAGCCATTAAAAATGTATTGAACTTTAACATTGAATTGAGGCATCTGGTCGGGTGGTCGCTCTGCTCTGCTCGATCCACCCCCCAACTCAAGTGCAACACAAGATTTTGTTACAAAAATAATTCCATGAAAATTTACTTAAACAGCAGAGCCAATAGAATGAAACTATTTATCTTGAAACAATCGCCAAAAGCTCTGTTCTATGAAACAGAAATTTCCACCAGCAGAAGAAAAAAAAAAGAAGAAGAAGAAAAACAAACAAAAACCAATTTTGTTTACAAAATGTTTTGGAATCAAACAGAAAAAAATGAAGGAAAATTAATTGCATTTTAATTTCAAAGAACGTCGTGAAAAGTCTGCTCCACGAACACACTTCGAAGCAGCAGAATAGAGAAACCACCTGGCCGCAACCAGGTTGGAATTCAACGCTCGCTGCCTCGTCTCGTCTAAACGCAACAAAACATGTTAATAAATTAAGTTAATTCGATATTTTTGGGCGCACGAATTCTGTTGATTTTACATTTTCCACTGTACGGACAAAATTTCAGGCGAAAACTTGAAAACTTTTCGCTGGCGTCATGTTACGCTGTGAATTTGGCCTGATTTTGAATGATTTCGTGTTGGTGGTGTGTTCATTAGGCGCTTTTGTTTTTGTAGGCCTTGCTAATAATAATATCGCATCGCATCGCTTCGCTTCGCTTCGCTATGTAATTGATTTATTTCGAAATGTATTCAATTGTTTTGGCTGGCGTCTGTTTTTACCGCAAATTGAAAAACGTTTTCGCATTAAAGGTGGCCGGATTTTGGGGGTAGGAATTTTCGGAATTTTTGTATTCTATTTTGTTGTGGTGTTTCGTGTGCTGTGTTCAATGCGAGCGAAAGTAATTAAATTTGCCTCGTGGTTGAAGAAAAAAAATTGAGAAGAGAATTCATTCATCTTCAGATGAAAAGCGACGATGGTGCGCATTTCAAGCGAAATTAAATGAAAATGTAATAAAAAGATGTTGCAAGGAGGGATGGTGTTAGCTGTTGTTACCGCATTGGTTTTGAAAGTATCGCTCGTTGTGTGAAAATCACTCATACGCAGAGTGGTGTGCAGTTGGCTTTCAATTCGGTTTTTTTTAATTTTGTTCATATCAAATTTAAATGGAATTTTTGAGTTTAGATTTTGATTGCAGATCATTTTATATTATTTTAATATTATTTCTATTGTGGGTAATATCATTTCAATTTCATTTCAATTCAATTTCATTTCAATTTCTGTTGGGATTTGCACCTTCTCTCGACAAAATCTGAAGCATTTAACTTAAACCACTTGAAAGTATAAAAAACCAAATTGCTGCAACACACACACAAAATCCGCATTTGAGCATTTGGCTTCGTTTGCGTAAGTGCCTTGGCAATAATTTGGCTTAAGATATAGTTTGGCTAAATCCACACACTAAGCTGCAACGAACAACGACCAGACAAGTCGATAATTTCATTTCGAAAGCCCGATTTTATTTACCAGGATTATTGAGGACTTTTCCTTTAGCACCTTGCCGCCCATCAGCCAAGCCGGATAAATATACAAACGTCATATGTGAAGAGTCGAAGGTAACAGCACAAAAAATACACACACACACACACACACACGCGTCCATACTTAGATACACACATACAAAATGAATGATTGCGCATATTTAATGAAGGAGAGGATAAAAAAAAAATGTTATGATGAGGCGACGTTAAAGTTTTGACGCAGCCAAAACGAAATCAAAGTAAAAATTTTCAACTTTTTATTGGATTTTTTCTGTTTTTGTTGTGGTTGTTCAGTTTGGCAAAGAAAGTCAGTGCAGGAGTTCCCAAGACGCCATGTTTCAATTTCGTACTCGCGCGTTTGCCAAATGTGGCCGCTGTGAAGAGTCTGTTGCTTCAACACGTTAAATAGGCATACACGCACAGTCTCTCACACACACACACACACACACACACTCAGGGGACAATTTGTGTTATCTCGAAGCTTCAATAAGACCAGCTACAATGGCTACAAAAAGGAAAACAACACCAACAACGGATGTCTGTCTTTGCAAGGACACAGCAGCAGCGGCAGCAGCGGGGCACACAGGACATCACATGGACACACACAAAGGCAAGGCAAAGTAAACGCAAGGGCTGTGCCTGAGAGCACTGCAGAATATTGATCCGGATTAAAACATCACATCACCATCACTACTGATGCCAGCGCCACCACCATCGCCGAACTCAGCTCCGGGGGACATTTACGAAAATTTATTCAATGTTGTAAAATGGGGTAAAGGCACAAGAAAGGTGTGTGTGTGCGTGTATGCGTGGCAGAATATTGATTGAAAGGTTGTGAAAAGAATGTGTTGAAAAGTTTTTTTTTTCTTAAAAGTGTAGAAGTGCGTGTATATGCAAGTGTGTTAGTGTGAAAAATTACTTTCGGGAAAATCAAATTTATTATAGTTGAGAAATAAAAAGGGAAGAAATTGGCTTATATCTCGAAAGTGAAGGTCGTTCTAAAGGTTAAACAAAGGATTCTGGTGAGGAAAGTGTGGGGAATTAAAGCAATGATTGCCGAATAAAAAACAAAAAAAACATCTAACTGTAATAACACGAGATTGCAATTAAATTGCCATTGAAATGCAATAAAATCCCAAATGATGCAATCGAACTGAACTTAACGGGCCGTAACTCACAGCGAAAAAAACCTAAAACGAAATGCAAAATTGAAATAGAAACGTTTCACTGGAAAAGGAAATAGTAAAAAAAAATAGCCCAGAAAAACCTTTTGAATTTCAAAAACAGATTTCAACTTTGACCATTAAAAAAGTCACTCATTGCAATTTACGTTGACACTGACCTCATATTTCAGTGCTCGTCTGACGCCAGGCTAACCTCGAATGCAATGACGAGGAATTACAACAGCAACAGTCAACGTCGGTGATTGTCAGTTGCGTTATTTATGCTGACGCTGTGTCCATTTGTGCTGACTTTGTAAGCGATGCATTTGCAGTGAGATGAATGGGCAAGTGTGCATATATGATTTCATCTGCTTTAAATATCCACACAGAGAAACGCTCTTTTTGAGAAAGTGAAATGACTTTTTGAACCAATAACAGTAATAATAGTAAGCATCAGAAATATTTAATTAAACTTGAACCAATTCAATCCATTGAATTTCCATTAAAATGTATTTCCTTTTATTTGAATGCGTCTCTCATTTCATAACCATTTGGTTAAAATAATTTCTGTATACGACCAGGATATTCACAATAAATTTGCATATGCAAATATGTTTCATTTCATTTCATTTGTTCACCGCCGGCAATTGGAAACAATGAAATATCTCAATTTCATGCCAATTCCATAAAGGAAAATCTATACGAAAAATGAATAAAGGAAAGATATTAAGAGAATTTTCATTGGTCAGTCCAAAGTTAAGGTACCCTACACCCCATACCTTGTATTTACTTTACAAACCCATAACACCATCATACAAATATTTATCCGGAGATGTCTGTCTTTCTGTCTGAGCCAACAACTTTTTTCCAAGTCCCAGTACCTAATTCAAATTATTTCTATGACCGCCAAAGTCATCGATTTGGCACCGAACAGGCATCAATGGCAACTATTTTCATGAATGACACTTCACTGGAATTCCAACGTAAGTATTAATGTTATTTTCATAGAAGTGTGCCACTCAGCCATGACACTCTGCATGACATCACACCACTGCTTTGGCGTCAATAGGTGATGCTTGGCGTCAATAGTAGATCACTGACATCGCATTGAGTCGGCAGTCAGTGTTAAATTTTTCTATGGAAGGTAGGCGTGGTTCAGGCAATATTGATCATTTTCAATACCAAATCCAAATAGACAAAAGTTTTGGGCGAAATGGCCGCCAGGCGGTCATTGTTACATCGACTCAAGAGGTGAATCTGCCGCATCTCCTGTTGCACGTTACAAACGCTGTGTCAATAATAATGTACCCTTTGAAAACTTTGTGTGCGGCGTATGCAAAACAACGAAACCAAAATTGTATACAAAAAACGTTTTCGCCCATAAATAAGTACGCAAAATATCCAATATTTATGGAAATGGCATATGCATATGTGAGCTGTCCAGACACGCAGCAACAACAGAATATCACGAACTTCCGGTCACTGGCCGGTATCGAGAAATATAAACGAATAAAATATAATAAGTTTCCCGAAAAGAAAATGTACGGCGAGCGCATTAAAAATGTGACTCAGGGTATTCTTCGGTGTGTGTGCTGTTTTCCTTTCCATTTTGGTTTTCGTTCTTTCTGCAACTGGCAAATTAAACCAGGTCAATGGAAAAATACGCTTCTTTTTCCTGTCAAATCACTTTTGTTCAAATCCCCCAAGCATGTGGGCCTCTCACCCAAAATAAACTGAAAAAATGGCCTGATGAAGAAAAAACCAAAAATTTTTTTTGTTTTTTAAATGACGAAGAAATTTTCATTCCGAGCACGTTGACTGAAAGCAATTTTGTCGTTTTACTTTTGTGCATGTTTCAATTTAAAAATGTTGTATATATTTTTTTTACAGCTGCGTGAATTGAGATGGTGATGGCAGGTAGAACAGTCAGACTGGTTGGTGGCTTGGTTGACTGACTGGCAAATGGAAATGGAAAATTGAATGCCGAATTGAACTTTTGCTACAAAAACATTCACCCAAAACACTCATATATACACACAGGGGCACGTAAATACACTTGCTCACTGCAGCCAGTCATCCAGTCGACATACAGCAGAAGAAGACATTTCCGTGCGGAAATTTGGGTAATTGTGACGATGACATTGAGTGCAGGAAACTGTTGTAGCATTTAGCAGTGAAGTACGTGGTGGGAAAATACAAGTGTTTGTATGTGTATGTACTTTACAAATGTGCGATACATGTAACAACGTGCAACATGACAACGTATTGTGACAAGGAAAATAGGCCAACTTTCCCCTATACCCACTTAGGTGTGGAGTTAGACATTGCAATGGGAATTCTCGGTGAAATTATTTAATAGTTTTACGAACAACAAATATACGTATGTCACCTTTCACCTTTTCAATAAGTTTTCAAAGCATAATAATGCATTTCCCCTTCTACATCACTCATACGCCCTGTTGCACTTTTGTGTAGGTACTGTCAGCTCAACTTTTCATCTTCTTCTTCTGATTATTTTGTTATCTCAACTTTTTCGTGAGGAAAATACTCGAAACTTGCATACGAAATGCTTCAGAAACTGCTTAACTTTGGCTTAATTGACTTAAAGTAATTAAAAAACTTTCAGAATATAAAAGCCACGTCATATTGTCTGCAACGTGTTAAATCCGCTTGCACATGTTTGGAGCATTCAAATAAAGGCATTTTTGAGCCGAAGAATAACTTTTTAATAAACTTTGACAATGCAATTGGCCACACTTGTGCCAACACCTGTCAAAAATGCACAATTCGTTTTGTTTTTTTTTACTAGACAAAAGAAAAATCCACTTAAAATGTGCATTAAAAACTTTCCCACCCCTAAACTCATTTCTGTGTACGTAAATAATTAAAAAGTTTTTAACTACAATTTTAAGCACATCTTGTCTACCACACCGAGATGACAACATTAGCCCGCAGAGTTTTTCAACTTATTTCGCGAAGTAAAATTTTAATAATGACAGCTTACTTAATCGATTAAATAAAAAAAGGGAAAAATGTTATTTGGCTTGTTAATGTGTAATGCCAAAAGGGTAAAGTTTTCCAATTGAATTTGTGTACCTACCCGAAGAGCAAAAGTTTTAATGAAATTGAAATTTATCGGTGCAGATAAAATTAAGGGTGCCATGGGGGTGAGGGAAAGGGAGGAAAGTGTGTGTGTGTGTATAATGTTGGTTGCAATTAAAAATTAATTATATCGTGATGAATACTTAATATGGCACTAGCTGTAATTGCATTCAATATTCAATGAAAACAGGAGATTGCTAATGGAGATCAGAGGTTACTGATTTAATAGGACATAAAAAACGGGTGTCAATTAACTTTTGTTCAACTATTTCCTACTAATTTATAGTCAAATTAATACGCTTTCAATTAACTGCTGCTAATTTTTAAGCAATTAATTTGGTGTTTATTGCATTCTTCCGTTCTAAGCAACAACATCTTTTCCTACGATTTTGCTTTGGCTTTTGTGCTTCTTTACATTTTCTTTTTTTTTTTCCTTTCTCAACTTTTCCTCTACTCAATTTCCCAGCCTAACCAATTTGCATGAGTTGGCAAACTTAACCTAATGGAGTCGTCATTTGCCCTGCTCGTGGTGTGATTGGTTGCTTTGCGAAAGATTTCAGTTCGTGTGTCATTGACACACTGTCTAAGAGGGTGTTGTGGCTGGTCAGAGGTCGTTCATTGTATCGCTGCAAATATAATACGAAATTGCTTTCTATTTATAATTTATTTCGTTTGCATTTCATATTGGATTTCACCGGAAAATGGAAATTTATTTGAATTTTGATACTTATTTTTTTTTGTAGGTTTAGTGGTGAGCACGATGATTGAGCGGATTTATTCTTCCGTTTGCTTTTGTGAAATTAAATGAGCCATAAATTTATGGGTAGAAAAATAGGATTTGTATGGGATTTTATTGAATTCCATAAATTAAATGAAAAGGAAGTGATTTATTCGGATTCTTTTGGTAAATCTTTTATGAAAATGAGAAAAATGTATTATACTAAAGCTTAAAAAACTTAAATCTTCAATTTCTTTCCTTCATACCCCTCACATGACTATATCAATACCAGCTTAGATGACAACTTCCTGCCTGTGGAGTGGTTTTACTTACTGCCAAACAATGGCATTGACTTATGCTCTAAAATTCCAACATAAGCTCTCATATACGAATTTTACACTAAACTGAACACAAACACACATACATGAGTACGTAAGCACACGTACAAACAATAAATTACAAAGTAGACAAAAAAATAACATCCTCGAACAAGTAAAAAATAAAAGAGCATATGTCGTAAAAAACGAATATGTTCAGCAGATTTAAAGTTTTGTGATTGCAAAAAGCTCCTGTGCGTGTGTGTGTGTGTGTGCTTGAAAAGAGTGTGAAATATTATAGAATGTATGCACTTGAAGAAAATGTCACAAAGTACTGCTTTAAAGAGGAGACATTATTTACTACTTAATTCCCTACTAAAATAGAGTTAATTTGACAGAACTAATTTAAGTACCTGCCTTTGGGAGTAGTAAAATCTATGAAGCTGCAAATGTTGCTGCTCCAGAGGGTATGTTGGAGTAATAACTCATGTAAAACATTTCTTCCACAAGGAGTTCTGTGGAAACTGTTGGAATGAGACAGCAAGAGACTTGTCCAGGTCGCTTCTTCCATACACTTAACAGAAGAATGTCCAATGAACATCACATTAAAGTTTAGAATGCATTAAGCTTTCTCTGAGATAACCTCTGTGACCTAAACCTAACTAAAAGGTACACAATTTTAAACAAAACTTTTTACAGTGTATACAAATCTCTGCTGGCACATGCTTGTATTTATTTTATACTTACAAATTTGAACTTATACTCCCCTTTTGTGAGATCACAACTATGTGTACTGGCTCAAGTTAGTCTGCTGCCTATTGTTTTTTTTTAGGCTAAAACTGAATTGCTATACAAATGAATAAATATGAATAAATTTGATTTATGTAGATCGCAAAATGTTTATGAAGCATTTTTCAATTCCTTAAATTCGCATTGCAAACTAACATTTTATGGCATTTGTAGAAAAATTCCATATACTTGATTGGATTTTCATTTGAATGCCAACAAATGTTTAGTGCCAAATGCGTGGAAAATTTTGAATTGCTTATGGTGTAGTACGTGAAAAATGAAATTCACATTTTTATTGCGCAAACGATTAGCACTAAACTTCTATTCACATGGAACGGTATAAATATAAATCAATTGAAGTTGGTGTGTACAACTTCCCCGCAAATGACAAATTGTTAGAAAATACATATGTACATATAAATCATTTTTATAGTACCTAAAAGTGGATTATGTTTTTTCCATAACCCGATAGCATTTTATAAATATTCCCCAATTTAATTGATTAGTTTTGTTTGTTCTTTCTTTGCAGGAGAATATATTGATTCGGAATAATTTAAAATATATTTAAGCTGTTAGTTGCCACTAGCACTTTTGGGTTAAGAATCTTTTAAACTTCGTGCGGACGTTCGTAGCAATCAAATGGAGACGTGGTAAGTGGATAATAAAATTTAATAGATTTACATTTTTAATTGAAAAGCTATGTTAGGCTGTATGTCCCTAAGCGTCACTTATAACATGAATGAGTTCATTCAAATTAATGTTACTCATACGCCACGTCGCATAATGTCGGGTGTGAAAATGGGCCAACTTTTCTAAAAATGTTGCACTGAGTAAGTCTCTGCGTAGGCAAAAGATTAGCCAAATGGATATACTGCAGAACTAGCAATGAAATGGCGAACCACTTGACCAATTGGGAGGCCACGACAAGCTAAAATATTTATAGTCTCAGCCCGAGGAATATCAAAAAAATTACTAGGACTTAACACTTTCCTACCATTTAAAGAAGTTGGAGCTATTCGAAAGCGATAACTGTAGACTCTAAAATCGTTTGTAAAGAATTAGTTCATTGCAGGCCACCCAAAAATTTTATTTGATCGAAAATTTCCACACTGAAGAAAAAATCATCGAGCAAAAATATTTTATAGTGAATATATATTACATCAGCAGATAGAATGACGGCAAAAGAGAGAGAAAAAGAAGGGCAACATAAGGCAAAAGATTGAGGAATGAATGAAGTAACCTCGCTGGAGATCATTTTTTACAATTAACTTTCTGTATTAAATAACCTCTAAAATGTTCTTCTTCTTCTTTTGTACTTACTTATTTTCAATAGAAGAAACTTTTTTCGTATCCAGATAATTGCCTTGATTTCTGGCATTATCCTTGAATTATTTGTTGTTTGCTGCGCACATTGCACATTTCCTTGATTTATCGCATTTATTGCAACAAGGAAATACTATTACCAACCTGATTACCGCACAAAACAGACAGACAACAAGTAAAAAATCACAACCGCACACAGTCAAAGAAGGCAACCGTAAACTGTGAAGCAAGGCAAGCAAAACGAATTTGTATCCTTTACATCCGTTCCATATAACAGCAATACATACAGACATACCTACTTTGTAGAATTGAGTGGTGTAATCCGCTTATGATGATGATGCTGCTGCTGCTGCAAGGCGAATGCGGTAACTTTTGACACTTGCACCGCACTACACCGCATACCACCGCCACTACAATGAAGTAGCGTTTCGGTTTGATTACACTGAAGGATGCACCCGCATACATCTGCAATCGTACATACACATCAAGTGCTCGTGTTGATGTATGTGGCTGTCTTCTTTCAGGTGCGAGTGCGAGTGTGTGTGTGTGCACATAAAAATAATCTATAAATGCATTACCTACAATGCTCAATGCTGAATATATATTTCACATCTTATTGATTTTCAATTCACTCGCATATCAGCTATTTGTATGCTCCTAGCTCTTCCACTTCTTTTCACCTACTCCCGTTCATTGCACATACGTGCAAAAAATCAGTGACGATTTTACAACCGCTTTTTTTGTTGGTTTTTTCTGCGTTTGTGTGTATTCAGACTATAACCAATGATATGAAATTTCATATTTCAAGGTGAATCCTTTTTGTGTGAATGGTGATGCAGTGTAAGTGTATATGTTGTATACCTGTGTATGAGTTGGTAATTCCACACTTTTTACTCGAATTTCGCGTTTCTGTTTGCAATGCGTTCTTGTTTTTGCGTTGTGTTGCTGTTGGTTATTTTGGTGTATATGCAGCGCTTAAATATAAAATGTAAATTGCAGCTCCCTTGATTTGAAAATGTTGTACTTCACTGCCACCTGCACCACCACACTTACATGCATACCTACAACTTGTTTGTGCAAAGAGCAAATACAAAATAGAACCCTATGCTACTAACATTTTTTTGCACCATTTTTTTTTAACTAGTGTATCTGGTAAAATGTGAGTACTTATTTTAGTTTGCTTCTCTATTTTCTGCTCTATTTTTTTTTGCATAAAATATTTATTGTGGTTGCGGTTTTTGGTTTAAGTTATAGTCTTTTTTTTCCATTTGCTGTAAAGTTTTGAAATTGGTTTTAATTGTATTTAAGTGAAAAATATTCCGGCTCACTCTGGCGTTTCATTTTGCATAGAGTGTGGTGTAAATTTGGAAAATTTATAAGGGGATCAAGTAAATATTTGAAATATGTAAATTACAATAGTTTCTGGTTGGATCTTGGGTTGAGGGTTTTATTTTGTTTAAATTTTATAAACATTAACCAAAATATGAGCTGGTATTTATGAATTGATAGGGTATCATGTTACAGTTCTCCTTCCATATTCTGCTTTGGACTTAAAATTTGTTAAAGTTATGAATATGAGTTGGTATTTTTTTAATTAACTAAAATGCGATATGTAGGATAACTCCGAAATCGGCCTAAGCACTTGGCTGCTCCTTTCGACACATCAAAGATGAGATCTATCCAACGGAGATCAGATTGGATTGAAATCGACCGGAGTTACATATGTGAGGCAATTACGAATAAAAAAACTGACTTTGTCAGTAAAAAATTTACTCGTTTTGCTACTTGCTTCACTCCACCGTGGTCCGTGGCGAACCAATTTTATGGTAATTTCAATTTTTACTTCAGTTCCGTTCCATTTTAAAATTTGTTCTATTTCCATTTCGTTCGGAAATAAATAAATTTGGTAGCCATTTTATATGGCATGTAGTCGTGGTTGCAATAGCATTCAAATAGAAGCAAAAATAGGAGGAATGCAAAAACAGTTGTCGATAACTACCACCAACTACGCCAGTTTATAGTATGAAATGACAGACAGACGGACAGACAGACGGACATCGCTAGATCGATTCAGGAGGTGATGCTAGAATGCAAAAGATTACCTACCTACAGGTGTGACCTACCTACTTGTGTGCAGGGTATAAAAAATGCAATTCCATTTTTTTCTTACCACTTTTGGATTTGTTCAATTTCCAACCAGTTTGGTCTTTTGTACGTTCAGTAATTGCAAAAAGGAGATAGTAAAAATGACAATAGAATTGAATTTAGTAAAAGAAAATTTCATCACTCTCATCCATCATCCAGACGCGAATCGTTTCTCCTCAAGAGCTTTTGAGCTCACATTCTACTTTCTGACGGATTTTATTTGCACAAGTCTGAAGAGAATGTAAGGCAAAGAATAACTGAAATCAAATTTCACTTATTCCGTGGCATTGAAAATCTTATTTATTGAAGTGTTTTGAGAGAGACTTTTTGTGTGCAAAAAAAAAGGAAAAACTTCACCAGAAAATCATTGAAAAAATTCAATTGAGTCCTTTTGATTTAAGGATTGAATTATAGTAGTTTGGAAATGATATTTTTGCAATGATTTTTCTCACATTCCAGTACCGAATTTCAATTGAATTTCCCAGTAAATATGCAAAAATCTTCAATTCGATTCTTTATTAAAATTCTCACGAAAAAGTCATACACGGAATTGCTTGTGGGGCCACTTGTGTGTGAGGTTTGACACCACCAACAATGCGACCACAAAAATCACACCACAAATGTTGAACACTTTTGCATGCGAGCAACAATGAACAAAAAAGTAATAGAAAACTATAAAATTCAGTGAAAGCAGAGCTTCAAGTAGCAACAAGTTAAGTAACTTGGCCACACAACACGAAGGAAAAGTGGGGGGGGGGGGCGATGAAGAAGAAGCGGAAGAAAAGCAAGTGCACACGAACAGAGAGTATATTTGCCACACAAACACACACACATGAAGCCCAGCCATGGAAAACCACTGTTCGTATCCTTAAACTGCCAAGACGAGTTGAGATTTTGAAGGTTGCGTGCAACATTTCACAACAACACAATAAAAAGAAGAAAAAAAAACACTAGAAGCAACAGAAACCAGAGAGACACACAAGTAACGTGTAGTATCTATGACAAGAAATGTAAGATTGAAAGTTGACAAACACACACAAACATTTGTACATCTACCTAGAGAAGGTTGTCAGCTCATACACATTAAGTTTCAAAATTTAGATACACAACTTAGACACATTCACTCATCCAGTCATACACACACAAGCACCTATTCACCACCCGCTTTCTCTCTATCCACTCTAGCGCGCATAAATGTCAAAATGTGTTTTGCTATGATGATTATTTTGAATATAATCGTTGTCTGTCATGAAGACATTTACGCTTTTATGGCTTGAATGATAATTTCTGCGAAATGACTGCCTGCTCGTTCGTTCGTTCATTTTGCGTGGCCCGCTTTTAGGCGCTCCATACGCTGTTTTGTCTTACTTTGTGGGTAGCGTTTCTTTGTTCATTGGAGGAAGAAGGTTTTCAGGTGGTGTCTTCTACAGCGTAGAACTCAATTGTGCGTGGATGATGTTGAGCGTGCAAGATGTTATGACGATTCAGTTTTTAGTAAATTACGATATTAGCTTCTAGATTTTCGTAGGCATGACTTACAAAATAGTTTCTAGTTTCAGACTTGCTTTTTTAATTGCCCAAACACTTTCCTTTCGAACTTTTCAATTTAAAATTTTTGGCTTGCCTTCAAATATGTTACAAAATATTCCCAAAATATTTTCGAAATGTTTATCAACAATTCTGGGCCGCTTTGCCGCAACATTAAGCATTTTTGATGGAATTTTTCACCAGCCACAATTTCCAGCTAAAACAATCTCAGTGCGGCCTTCAAAATTCCTCAGCAAAAAATGTAAAACGCCAAAAACTCAAATGATCTATACGGCCAATTACAAATTGCCTAAAATGCGCCTGAGCGGCTTCACCAATTAGTCTGTTCGTCCATTTAACCGTCCATCCATCACATCGAATCGCACCTTAACTCTCGGCGTGCGCGTTAATTTTGTTGAAAATTCAATAATTCAATTCTCTGACATCGGTTCGCACTTCTGTCAGTCGTCGGATGCCTAGGCGCGCTCGTCATGTCAATTAATTCGCGTCATGAGATAAGAGCATGCTTGGCTCATTGGCAAACGCTCGTTTAGGCGCTTCGGGAAACAAAAAAATGATTTGTGTCGCTCTGTAAATAAACCGTACCGAAAATAACAACAAATACCACACACCAAAAAATATATAAAAAATCATCACAGTTGATGGAGCAGAAGTTTTTCCCTTTTGTTGTTTGAGTTGTGTGCTGTGCTGTGCTGAGTTGAGTGAGGCTCGTGCCATGGTGTTTTTTTTGTTTTTTTTTTTTTGGTATTTTTGGTTTGCAAAAATTTTGCGGTTGGGTGTTTGGGTAAAACGGCTGGCGGTTGGTGTGTAGCATGGGCCCAGGCAGAACGAAGGCAATTAGAAATTTCTGTGTAATTAATCATGTTAATTGGTGGTGAAATTTTATTGATTTTTATGCCGAACGAATGTTGGTTGGTTGCCTTTTCATTTCCTTGCTGAATTTTTCTATGAGGGGGTGTTGGATTTTTCGGTTGTAGTGTAGAAATAGCTGCGAAAAAGTATAACAAAATATTTTCACGCTGGTTATTGACAAGGAAATTATTTATAGAATTTATTTAAGGAATTTTGAATTAATCAACAACATTTGCCACATTTCATTGATTGATGGACATTTCGTTCACCTCGACTTAGCCACTCTCAATGCTCTTAGCGAATTTTTTGAATTAATTTTTAAATATTACACAAAATGCGCTCAGACAGTTGCCAAAAAGAAGCACTTGCTAACGCGGAAAAGCTTTTAATTCGCACGCAGATAATATTCAAGCACCTCACAATCTCTGTGCCGATTAAATTCGAAAAAAACCAAAAGAAGTTCAACTTAAGCCCAAAACTTAACAGGGATAAGCTGCCTGCTCGTATTACGTTTACTTGCACTTGAGTACTTGGGTACATATATAACAAGAAAAAAAAATACAACAACTATTTGCAACAACAAATAAAAAAATAAAAAAAGAAGTAGGAACAACCCAAGAAATCCCATTAACTTTGAGATTTTATACGTGCAAAGTTACGAGACAACTTTGAGAGTTGCTTACTTATTAATGAGCGCTCAGTGCGCATTTCGCAGCAAATGTTGTAGCCCTGCTCGCCCCCCCCCCCAAAAAAAACGAACCTACCATTTTGCTGTTGTATATGTTTTGCCATTGGGTTTGGAAAGGAGATGTTTATCTCTGTATGTGTTTATACTTATAAGTGTTTATGTGTGTGTGTGTGTGCGCGTGTTTTGATATTAATAAATGTGGAGTCACTGGGGTTTCCACTCGAACAACTTTTAGGTGAAATATACTCGGCTCGACTTGACTCGCGCACACAAAAAAGAAACGAGCGAAACGAAATGAAATGAAACCAAGGACAACAGTCAAGAACTGCAAGGACTATGGCGCTAAGTAGTGAATTGTGAATGGTGAAAATATATATATATAAGTACACATACATATAGTGGGGTGGCAGGAGAGGCTGCTTGGTTCGTGTAAGTTGTGCTAAGATAACATTTTGCTTAAAACTTGTATTGAAATATGGCGTGCGAAAATGAACGCTTTAGTAAATACACGCGTAAGTTTCTTCAGAATCATTGGAGGGCAACAAAATTAAGAAAATACAAACAACAACACAAACAACTGAAACACACACTCAAGATCGTCATCTGGAACAGTTTTTCTCATCTGTAACTGGAAAAGAACTTTTGCATAAAAATAATAGCGGATACAAACAAAGTGGCACGTTTTAAGCATTCTTCCTCGTGAAATTCCACAAAAAATATCTCAAATACGTGAACGTAAACATTTGTGTAGGGAATCGAGTTTAAGAGTTAAGGTTCGATTTCAGCTCTCAAGTAATGACTCTTCGCCGTAGGTACTGGAACCTAATGGCAATTATTTATTATTAAAAATATATTTCATACGTAAAAACCCACGCAGAATCCGAAAATGTAAGGGTGCCCAAAGCGATAATCTGCTTGGAAAGTGTTGTATGGGATGAATGACCTTCAATTCGATATAGGCCCGGGCGCAGGAATATCCTTTAGGAGGCTTTTATACAAATTTAGATTTTTTCAAAACGGTTACGCGCTATTGTAAAAATTGTTGCTATTCCCTATTAAAAATTACAGTCCCAAGTAAAATTGCTATATATTCTGGTAGTGGGGTTCAGAATAAACAATCGCTCGTGGTCAGTTTACCTAGATTAATTGTTTTTTTTTTTAATTGAAAAATCTTGTTATGCATTTTTATGTCAATAAAAAAAATTCTCAAACAAATTTAAACTGCAAAAAACATTTTTTTAATATTTTCCAATTGGTTTCATGTTCCGTGGGTTTAGTTCAAGCTCAATCGAATTCAACAAAAATTTGTAAATTGTTGTTGTTGCAACATTTATATCAAAAGCTTACAACTGTTCATTCCACTTGCGAAGCTTTAGCCTAACGAACATAGTTTTTGTTTTACAGCCCAACAACAGCGGCAACTAAGTACAAGCTATCGCTTGCGCTAGTCTATTATTAAATACGATAATTGAACGAATTAACGAGGCACGACCCATGCCTCACACCAGTGCTGCTGTCGGCACAGCCCCACTATCTTATCTGGCGGGCCGAAGCCAACCATTTATTTATAAAAATAAAACTATCAATTTGTTCGTACAGCTGAGAGCTTTTGTGTTCCAATCGAAATCGAAAAATTCTTGTTCGGTGCTTTTATTTTTCCCTTCCGTGTATAAAGAGTAGGAATTTGTTTGGCATAGTGAATAAGCGACTCCGTGGCGCAACGGTAGCGCGTCTGACTCCAGATCAGAAGGTTGCGTGTTCAAATCACGTCGGGGTCAAAATTGAAGGAATTTCATAAATATTTTTTTTTTTTTTTGGTTAAATTTCTAATAAGTTTTATTTGATTTTCATTTGCATGTAAATTTTTTGCGAAGTGATTTAAAATGGCATACACACAGACAGAAAAGAAAACGGGGAAAAATGTGCATTGTCAGCGGAAATGGCCAACAACAGGTGGCACATGTTGCAGGCAAGCACACAGTACAAGGAAGGCGGATGGTGTCCTTGTTGCTGGTGTGCTGGTATTGAAGCTGCATTTGTGTGCTATGGCTGTTGCTGATGGTGGCACTGCTGTCGTTAGCATTTTTGCTCGTGTCAACATCTTCCTGTTTGCATTCATTTTGGTTCCGTTTTGTGCCGTTGCATGCATTTCATTCCACAAGTAAATATGCAAATAATTGTCGTTGTCGGCAACACTGGCGAATGGTGATGGTGATCGCACACACAAGTGTGCACACTGCATTCAAACTGCCATGAATTGCTTTGTGTGAGCGTGATTTTTCCTTTTTTTTTTGCACAGTTGCTCTTTGGGTCCAACCACCCTCTCAACAATTCCCTTTCTAACTTTCACTAAATGCTGAACGTCGTGTGTGTTTGTGTGTGTGTGTGTGTGTGTGTGTGTGTGTGTGTGTGTGAAGGAGTAACGTTATTATGTAACGTGATATTTCGAAAATTAAATTAAACGAAAAGCTCTTTGCCATGCCGTACGAGCGGTTAGACACCCAAGGGAAAAGACACTTTCCAAATTAACAAAAGCATTTACGATAATCTAAGGCTTAAGTGTGCAAAAGCCTCTTTGCCTATGTACTTACATTAAAAATCAAAACTCCAATTAAAAAAGCCATTTTGGGTTTTTCAAATAAATTGGTTAGAAATTCCCAGGGGAATTCATGGAATAGTAAAACTTTAGTTGGTTTTTGTTTGAGTGTATTCAAGCATTTACCTTGTTGATGCCGCATTTGTTGCATATGGTACCCTAACTGTGATTTAATGTTAAGCAGCCAAAAACTGCATAGAAGCGGTGGCACTGGGTGTCTGGGGAAGAGGTGTTAGACGGTGAGCTGGTACTGGTGTGATGCAGTAGTCGTGTGTATTATGAGCCCCATCTGTGCATCAATTTTACTGTATTCTAAGAATACTCTATGGTATATTCGCCCCCCGCCGCCCAAAGCTCTATTGGGTTGGAGTCGAGTGCCATATGAATGCACTTTTAATTTAGTGACGGTATGCTCGGATGTTTGCGGAGGAGTAATTGCTGCGGGAATGGTGTCAGGAACCGTTGTTGTTGGTGTTATTGTTTTTGTTGATATTTAACATCTGAGTGTGATTACTACTGGATGAGGGAAAAATGTTTTTTTGTGTTACATATGTGACTTAAGTAGGGGCATTCGGTCTAAGCTACCCTGCAGCGTACAACACTGGTGAATTCACTAGTTATCAGGAGACAGTTACTCGTAGATTTACTAGTTTTACAAAGCAGCATGAGTGACGTAGTTATGCACAGCTCGCAAATGGATAGCTTCGTTTCGCTCTTACTTAAGTGAATTTACTAGTGCTTTTCTGCCTACTGCGCTACTAAAGGTTACTAGTTCGTAGGTACAAGTACAAAAATTTAAACATACTTTTAGGTGCAGGGTATTTATATGAACAATCACCCTGTACATCTTATTAAAGCCACAACGAAGCACTCGACTGAGCACTGATTTCCCCCCACAGTGCTCTCGACTGAACCATATTTTACTTGAAGCTCCAACAAATGCAATCCTGAGCAGGCAAGTCACAACTTGGCAATTTGCACACACACAATCGACAATACGTACGCCCACTCACAAATAGAGGACTAAACTTTTGAACAGCTGCGCGCTGCGCCTCAATACCAGAATGTGAACAACAAACAAGAAGAAGAAGAAGAAGTATAAGACGAAACCGCAGGAGCATCTTTAATGGTGTCAGTAATTGAGAAGCAACGACGTCTACTTCCGCCACAAAACTGCCTTGGAGCGCAATGAGTCTCAACTTTTCCCATCGCACGCTTCTAGGCGTTTTCATCGAGCGACCAACCGAGCGATGCGATGTTGATGTTGATGGGAAAAGTTAAATTTTCGATATTAAATTGTTAAATGTTCACTTCAACAGACTGGCTCCTGAAGATGGCAAAGTTTTGCGCGCACAACATTTTTGTAAATTGAATTCATTAACGCCTCAAAGTATGCCACAATATTTGGTGAATTTAAGCTATTTAACGGGCATGCTGGGAAAAATGCCATTACGCCACAACAAAAATAACAACAACTGCTACTTACCGTAATCAACTCAACGGAATCATTGACAAATTCAACCTCTGCGCCATTAGATCCTTCCGGGTGCTGGCATATTGTTTCGGTCATTGTGTACATTTCCCTTGGGTCACCCAGAAACATACACCCACACACACACACACAAACAGACAACATCCGTTTGATGTTGCTTAAATGCCGATGGTGGCGTGTTGTCCTCTTCGTCATAATGCCAACCAACTAAAAAGCACAAAAATGTACGAAATAAATTTGGTCTAGACAGTACTTTTGTCTAGGATTGGTATGCTGCTGCTGTGCCAGTGCTCAGGCTAACGATAATGATGCTGACTGTGAACGTGATTCACAGTCACTTCAGCTATTTACAGCTAAACGGGTCGGATGCCTTCAGGGACAAATGGCAGTACTCGCAATAATTGGTTTAAATTGTCTGATAATTTGGCTAATAAATGGCAACACTGTCATCCCAAGGGAACTCAGTCCATGATGGTCTCTGCAATATAATTGAATGGAATGTTAATAAATTGCGAAGCAAACATTTCAACGGTTAATAAAATATTTCCAGGGACACCAAAGGTTATATGCAAAGTGATTAAGGCCTGAGGAGATCCCAATCAAAAGTTAGTATTAAGTACATATTAAACTTAATTTTAAGTGTATTCAAACGTACTGCCAAGTGTACATTTGATGGGCTAATTTTGTGTATAATTTACCCACTTCCTTCGCTGTGCCAACTTACTGTACAACTGAGCCGAGCAATTCAAGTTGAAATGCAATTTCCACACAAAGTAATTTCCACATAGAAAGCAATTTAATTACAATTAGCTCCGAAATTAGAATTAACATAATCGTAAAGTCTTTTGCGCCATAAAAGGCGACGATGACGATGACGATGGAGGCAGAGTAAGAGGAAGACGAAGCAGCCTCCGCTTCTCCAAGGATGCTGCTAAGATGTAATCATTGCTTTTATCTTATTGCGACGCATCTGAAAAGCCTCTACCCCACCCCCACCCATTCGTGCAGCTCTACTTTCCTTTCCCTGAGACAGCTCAGTCTGCGTAATCTTTGAATTGTTACTATTTGTTGTTGTTGTACTTGTTATCCTGCCATTGTCCTTTGTCTCGCTGTAGCATTTTAGTAAGCATTTTACGTTTATGACTCTGAACATTTGTATTTCATTCCATTTGCCATTTGGAAATGTCGACATGACACCATCAAAACGAAATGAAACAACAAGAAAATGTGAAAGGAGAAAAAAATAAGGGACAAATGAATGGTTAAGGGGGGGGGGGGAAAAATGGAAATTACTTTTTAAAGTTCTGCTTTTGTGTGGGCTTTAAAGCTTGGTCGTTTTTTGTTTGCATTGCCTTTGATGGGTGATAAATGCAAATGTCTTCATTTATTTATTATTGCCAGACATTTGGCCATAAACTGGCAAAGTGTCACGTTCGATGTTTAACCAAATTCCCTTTCATTTTTGGAACTTTTGTGCAAATTGCCAAATGAGTTGAGTACACATACGTGAGAAGAATGCGTAATTGGCTACCATTTGCTATTCATGTTTATTTTTTTTTCCAAAAGCCTTTAAAGAGAATTTGTGCGAATAAAAGAAACATTTTCGCAATTATGATTGATTTTTTTTATTAATTTTTTTTCTTTACTTCGTTTTCCCAAAATGCCAATCACAAAAGTAAAACAGCAGAAATTTCATTAATGTTCAGCCAATTGGAAGAAAACTGATAAAATTTAGGTTATTGCGTTTTATTTACCTCGTGGATAATGTAGGAAATCGTACGAATTAAGGAGACGGAGTCTGTTTGGAAAACCGGGTGAGACAAATAAATATTTTTGTATACAAGTTCCACTCAAAAAGAGGCCAACTATGAACCTCATTTTAACAGATGTCAGATAAGTAGTCAATGCTAAGAGACAGGTACTCGTAATATTATTTTATTGTATTAATATTACTCATACGCCACATGTGTCACGCAGACGTATTGTACTATGCCACCCTGTATTCAAGCTTATCGTCTTAAAATGAAAATACAACATCTTAAATATCAAAAACATACACACTTCACTTCGGTTTTTGTTTTGTTTTCGTTCCATTTTTGTGTTCTTGTGTGCAAACAGAGCATCCACAACAATACAAGAAGAGTGGCAGCCCCAACGAACATTCGATACGATTCAATTGAATTGATTTTCTTTCAATTTCATTTGGCAGCCTTGATGAAATGAGCACCAAAGCACATTGTCCTTAAGCATATCCACATAAACAAACGAGCAATCATACACACACCCATACACACATACATAGAGGAGAACACAGAGGAGAACGCTATGCGTTAACATGATGAATTAATATTTTCGCATAGTTCACTTGTTTTGCATTTCATATATCAGCCATATTTCATTTCAAATGGCACAAGGATAATTTCCACATTTATGTATTCTCATGGGTGTGTGTGTGCGTGGGAGTGTATTTATTGATATGCACGTTTGCACTTGTGTGTATGTGGTTTCTCAACCACAATCATTCATCATTTGAATGCAAACGGAAGTGGAGGCGGTTGGCCCCCGGCGGGGCCCATTTTGCGGTAAAGTTGCGATATTTGATTTCAATACACTCTAACATTGTGTATGTTTGATGATAGTGAGTGGTTGTGTATTTTCTGTTGCTGGCCAATACTTTGACAACCGATTGTCATAAACGCCAATGACTACAAAAACAGAAGCAATCAATCAAATTCGGTTGGAGAAACGTTGAATGTGGCTGTGGGGGCGTTGATTGGAATATGCAAAATATTAATTAGTTGAAATTGAGCTTTAATTTTGTGATGAGTTGGGGTTGATGTGTTCTGGAAGACTTTATATGTTTGCCGTATTAAATATTCCTTATTTATATTACTTTATTCCCTGTTAATTATAAACTTCTCTACAAGTACATAAATATACTAACAAGATTTTATTTATTCTCTGTAAATATTTCTTTATTTATATTTTTTTATAATCCCCCATTTGTATTGTTGTTTCGAAATCATAACTAGATAAATATTTGTGAATGAATTCTGTTTCTGAAAATATCTTGCTGCTATACTCGGCCCCTCAAACCGCACCACACCGCAATTGTTTATTTTCTTTTATCAACAAAAACATAAACATTTGTGTTTAATGCCTCTGCTGCCGTTCATAATTCGGAAAATGCCCTCAAACCAATATACTCGGGCCTGTCTATTCGGTATGATGATGATGTTGCCTAATTATCATTTTAGACAATTTATATTGAAATCATTAATACAAAAAAAAATTTCAACCATCAGCTGTAAATAATTTGGAATATTTTTCATGTGGCTTTTATTTGCATGAAATAATTTGAATTTTAAAGGAATTTATGAGAATAATAAAATCATAAGAAATGAAGCCAATAAATATGTTTTGAAAAATGTGGTGGCAATGATTTGCGAAATTCTTTAATGAATGTGCTACACACTTACTTTTCTGCTAATATTTGAGCTAATAAAATTCCAGAAGTTGAATAGGAAATAAATTTCGGCTTGAACAAAACAAACAGATAAAAGAAATAAATAAAATCAAATACCACTTCTCTCCCACAATTTACGAAACTAAAACTTTACCGAAAATTGCTTTGTAATATAAAACCATTAAAAAGTTTGGTGAAAAATTTCACAATACAACACACGGTCTGCTGAGCACAATTCGAGCATTTTTGCGTTTTTCCTAAACTTTGGCAATAATCATTTCGCTTTGCATCCTTGGTGGAGGACAAATATAAAAAAAGAGATACACTGTGAACTGCGGAAATGCAATGCGCTCTTTTTTGCAGTTAACAAAGGCTAGCAAAAGTTACAAATTAACGCCCCCAGTCACAGATACCACCCCCCCACCACGAATGGTAATAGAATTTGACGCCAACGTGCAATTTAATAATAAAGCTTTGTGGGTTTAGCAGCACGGAGACACACAGACTACAGGCTATTAAAAGACTCTGCAATATCCTGTATCTCCCTATTTGTTTGCTTGCATTGAACGTGGCTGTTTGTGGCTTAGCTGGCCCAAGTATAATTACTTTCATTTCATATTTATGCATTCACATTTACAAAGGCAATTAGAAGATTTAAGAATACGTAATTGATGCGTAATAGGAGGAGGATTATCTTGTAAGAATTTGTGTTCTTAGTGGCGAGAAATCTATTTCTGGATAATAATAATAATAATAACTTGAAAAAAAGTGTTCGGGGACTTCTAAGATAATTTTTATTAAACATTTTAAACATTTTTTTTGTCAAGTTTAACTTATTAATGTACGGCCCAAATCACTGAACTGAAAAGCGTGAAGCTTGTGTACTCAGTGAGTATTCACTAAGAAGCGATTAGGAGGCGATACGATCACTTCAGTGCCCTCCAAGGGACAAAACTCTGGCTATAACACCGTGTACATGAGAACTACCTCTACGAGCACGGTAACGCTTATTAATACATGCTACTGCTGGTATAATTTTGATATTATTGCTAAGAGGTGATGCCATGCCTCGGATGCTTTAAGATCAATTAAAATGAAATTATGTGCTATGGCTCGAAGAAAATAAGTAAATGGAAATAAATTCGGCACGAGTTCATATAAAAGTGAATTGACCCGAAGAGAATTTAATTCATTTGGATATTTTTTTTGTGTGCAAATAAAAGTCCTTTTAACACGTTCTTCTTTTAACTGTGCATTTGTACAATGTATGTGTGTTAACTTGTATGTAATTTCCTTAGTGAAATAATGGATTTTTTTCCTGTAAGTAAAGTAAACCCGCATAATTTCGACCTTTACTTTGACAAAGATTCTTTGCACAAAAATCACTCGTGCCCGTGCTCTACGTAGTCTGCTGTTATTTACACACGAACGCCCGCCAAGCATTTACACGTTCTCACATTGTGCATACGACATTCAACTTCAAATTCAAGCCACTCACTCGCTCCCGAACAATGAATTGTTGCAATTTTTCGTTTTCGTTTTTGTTTCGTTTCTTTCTGCCATGTTCTTGAAGGGCAGGCGACTTAACTCGTTTATGTTGCGATGGGGAAACAATGGAAGGAGGAAGCCTTTGTTTGGCCGAATGGAAGTCGCCTTTTAAAGATGCAACAATGCATGAGGTTGTACAGTTTTTCCTCTTGTTGTTGTCGTTTTTTGGGTTTGTTTTGCAGAGGCAACCATTTAGGTGCGACAAAGAAATTTAAGAAAATTTATGATGCAAATATTTGGATTAAAATTTATGAGATTTAAGTGAAACCTATTAGGGAAAAATTGTTTTTAAATAATCCCTTTTCTCACATTTTTCTTCATTCTTTTGTGTCTTTTCCAGAAGATGTTTCTTTAGAGATGGCCAAAATTTCACGACGCGCTGTCGCCTCGTCGTCATCGTCTTCGTCATCCACGTCTTCATCATCCACGGCCGCGGGCGCCACTTCGTCAATATCAACACCAAATGCGAATAATATTGCCTCCGTGGGCAAAACAGCACGCATTTCGGCATTGGAAAACTCCGCCAACAGCGGTGGAGCTGTATTACCTGATCCTCTGCGCAATGGCAATGCGGCAAGTCAAATTACAACGCACAACAACGCGGGAGCAACGGCTGGGTGAGTTGAGCCTCAAATCGGTTAGTGGATCGTGTCAAATGATATTTTCATTTCACCACTTAGCCCCAATGAACACTCGCCCTATACTGCCCATCCAACGCTGTTCGATGGCGACCTCAATGCCTCCGCTTCCCCTGCATCTACGCCCACCTACCTGCAAAATAGAACCGCGCAATTACTTGCCGCCGAACGTGAACGCGTGCGCGCCGAGTTCTTTGCCACGTACGATGTTATGACGGGCGTGCGTATAGCGGCCACGTTGGGCGGTTTCTTTGGTCTGATGGTTTTCCTAATTGTGTGGAAGAGTCGCAGCAGTTCGAATGAGACGTTGAAAGTTTTGAAGGTGGGAGCGTGGTTTCTATTTTGTTGCATTTCACTTAATTTTGAAATACCGTTTCCCCAAGGATCCTAAAATGGCTGCTGTGGCTGCCGTGTGTATGCAAGAGGAGGATGAGCGGAAAATTCAAGAGGCCATGGTCGCCACTGGTATGTCAATTTATCCCGATGAGTATGATGCTATCGTTTATCGCAGACAACGAATGCTATCGCTCGGAAATGTTAGTGCCCCTCCCATGTTGAATCGTGGATTTCGTTTCTCCTCAGTGGGTAAGTATTTATGTGGAGTAAAACATGAAGAACTTCCAGCTAAAACATAATCTCCAGGTGGCGGTGGCTACAGCAGCCTGCTGGAACCACCGCGTCGGTTTTCCTATTCGGCCGCTTCAGGTTTCGGCAGCTTAGCGGGCACGCGACGCAAAAGCGGCTCAGAGTCGTCGCGTATTCTCAGCAACTATCCGATGGGCAGTAGTTTCGGCACGGACGACTACTTTATTGAGACAGAAGATGAATTCGAAAATGGCGACTATCAGCAGGGTGGGCATCGTCTGGAGGAATTGCGGGGATTGCATAAAAGGACCGATTCAACAAAGAGCAAACCTGGGTTTCTAGAAGTGCCACTGACGGTAAGTTAGCCCAGATGGAATACTGAGAAGAAAAAAAACCATTTCCCATTTAATACTTACAGGGTCAAGATTCACGCCGCAGTAGTGCCATGACCTGCTGCAGCACTGAAAGTTCATATCTCGAAAGACGCTGTTCTGCCTTCACCCTGGGCTTGGGCCATTTGCCACCATCACTGCAGCGCAAACTGTCGACCGCTTCGCGTACATCGAGCACGGACAATTGGGATTACTACTATCCGGATATACAAGTGATACAGCCAACGCCAAAGCCTTCGCCCTGCCCCTCGGAACGTAGCATTTATGAGCAATTGAAGACGCGCGCCAGCAAGCCAACAACGACACACACGGCCACCGTATCAGTAACAGCACAACAGTCCACACCACTGACAACAACCACAAAAACCACAACGAGCAAGACTGCTAAAGCAAACCAGCAAACCGCTGCCAATGGTGGAGCCGCCGGACCAGCTCCACACACATTCGTTAGAAAGCACAGTATAGCCTATTACGATCCGGAGAGCGCTCAGGCGGGACGCAAACAGCAGATCCACTCGATAAGTGCCGATACGGTGGACGTCTATCCCTACAATCAAGCGTCGCTGCCCGAGAGTAGTGGCGATGGCCAGGTGAAGCCCATACAATCTGCCCCACCAGTGGGTGTCCATCATGGCTTTCATTTCACCGACTCGCCCACGGAAGAGCTGCGCTTGAATGTTCGCCGTAAGATTGCTTTGGTCGAATTCCAGCGTATACCTTATGCCGAGCAAATGATGACGCCTCCGCCCATTGGCGGCTCAGCCTATGAGAATAACAATACTTATCCTTATAACCACTCAGCCGCAGCAGCGGCAGCAGCGGCCGCCAATTCCAGCAGCATTAGCATAGATAGCACCCCGGTAAGCATCGATAAACTAAATGGCAGCGGCAGTCTGGGCACCATCTCCGCCAAGGCTCTGTTCAATGCGGAGAAGCGTGCCCCGCTGGCATCGTTAAGTTCCTTTAAGATCTCCTCGCTCGAGTATCAGGACTCCGAAATGCGGTCGCTGGATGAGGATTCGGTTTTTTTAGATAGCGTAGCCGACACGGACGAGGATATGCAGCAGATGAGCAGCGACAGTGAGGAGGTCAGCCTGGGTGGTGAACGTGATCCAACATTTACGCGCACAGACACAATCCTGGTGGCACCGTTGCCGCCCCCTAGTCAGGAGGCCACATCGACAGGGCGCCCGTCGAGCCAGCAGCCTTTAAGATATCCCATCGAAAAGCGTTTCAGTTTGGGCGCCTCAACCACCCCAACAACCACTGCAACTCCAACGCCAACACCAACCACCACCAGTGGACCAACTGCCAGCCGTGCGCGGCGTCCTCTCCTGCAACGTCATCGTACAATCAGTGCTTCTTCCAGCGATCGCATCTCCCTCATTGGGCAACAAATGAAAGAGTTTCATAGCGGCGGCAGTAGCCACCAACAGCAGGCCTCGCCCGCCAACCAAACGATGCCCTTGGAGACGCACTTTGGCACCGTGATCTGCACCAATAGTCCGCCAACACATCCGCGACGCGCTCACCTCCTACAGCAGTACAGCGATCCGCAGAGCTTGCCCACCACCACAGAGGATGACACGTGCTCGACTCTAAATACTGAGGTGTGTGCGGGTTTGGAGGAAGGCGCTAGTGGCGGTGGTGCTAGTGGCAGTGGCATTGGAGGCGGCTCGAATACTCACACTCAACACAGTAGCCTAAATACAGTGGTAAGCTTTGGTCGTTCCAGTCCGCTAGCGGACATCAGTCACGCGAGTTGCAGTACTGCGCCTGGGGCAGCAGCAGCAAGCTCGCCGGACACACACTCCCCCACCCAGCCAATGAAACAACAACTGCCACGTTCCAGACTCGCTGATGATCCCTGTGCCTCCTCGATTTCCGACTCGGTTATAAGTACCCAACGTCAGCCCATCATTTGCATGCCATCGTCATTGAAGAACCTCATCTTGAGGGGCTCAACGGCTGGGGCGGCAGCAATAGCCACTACGTCAGCCTCTTCGGCAGTGGCCACAGTTAGCCGCAGTGCTACGAACCTGAGCCTGTTCGACGATAGGCCTGACGACGCGGATGTGCTGGGTGGTGCGCACCACAGTCCCTGCCCGTCGGTGATGCTTGAGTTGCCGCTGATCAAACTACCCACGGAAGAGAGTTCGGAGAGCGGCGGCTCGGTTTCCGAGGATGACGACATCGAACGTAGTCGCAGTCGCAGTAAAAGTGATGAGTCGCGTGATCCTAGCTTGCCGGGTTCTTCCAGAAAGTGGTCCAAAGAAACATTATTCTAGCTAGACTTTTTGGAAAACGCTTCAACGCTGATCCAAGTGACAATTACATTAAGCAAGTTGGTATAAAAGTTACTTTAGTTTAACGTTAATTTCTCGTTTCCGTTGGTCTACTCAAAGAGCTTAGAAAGAGTTAAAAATAATGTTCGATGGCACGGTGTCGACAGAAAGCATTGAAAGCTTGTGCACACATCGGAGCCATGTTATACTTGTACTTAGCAAAAGCAAACTATATAATGTGTAGTATTAGTTTTATAGACAACAACAAAAAAAGAAAATACCAAAAAATACAATTACAAAAAAAAACGGGTGAACTTCTTTGCATTTCGAAAGCAATTTATGCAGAATAAAAAAAAATATTAAAATTTAAAGTTAGATAAGCTTTAAGCAGAACTTGATATATATATATATAAATGCATATATATAGTAAAGTAAATGTAGGAACGATGGCAAAGGCCCTTAGGATTCCCATGGAAATTTAGTATCTAAGTGCGTTTAGTAGCAAGTATTTTTTATGAAAAATCGTATTGGTGCGATCAAGTCTATTTTCAGTTTGTAGAACTACAAGTTCTGGTAGGCACTCGGGACTTTCGCTAACTGAGCAGAATACTCGATTTTCTAATCAGGCTTATCACTGAATCCGTCGTAGAGAACTACGACAGTGCTATCGTTGAATTCGAATGGTTACATTGGTGGTTCGTATTCGTTTTTTTCAACTGAATCACTTAACAATAACTTAGGTCTAACAATGATTTTTCATTAAATTTAGATACGTCTTAGTAGATTTCAGTGGTCTTAGTAGATTTCTAGCTATAATGTTTGGGTAAAAACATGGGCTTTTGCTTGTACTTCGATGTAGGTTTCTGAATTTCGTATTCGTAGCGAACATTCGTTTGCGATTGATTGAGTGATAGGCCTGAATATTTTAGGTATTCCTTGAAAATGTGTTGAAGACAATTGAAGCCTTTCTTTGCAGAATTGTTATTTGTGGTACAAGACTTTGTTTGAGTCTTCTGTTGAAATGTAGGTACCAATAAGACCAGAAGGCCATATTCCCGTGGTAATTGATTAGAAGTTCAATTTTACACGACTAACGTATTAGTTTCCTTTTCTTCCACAAAAATTATTTCCAAACATTCGGAAACCGGCTTCTAATCAGTGATGTCAGTCAAAATTCGCATAAAATATACACAAGCGAATTGAAAAGTCCCACAGTCTTTATTGATTAAAAAATCCTATAATAAATCTACAAGAGAAATTCTACAAATTTAAGAATGGCTGGAAAAATTCAAGAACTCACAAAAAAATACCACACTTAATAAAAAAAAATACCATAAGGATGATCACGATGCCCTGTGTAACAGTGTAAAAATTCGAATTTCTTTTTTCAAAGCATTTTGTTTGAAAATATTTATACTTTACACTTTACTCTCTTACTCCGTTACACAGGGCATCGTGAAAGGCCTTCTTGAAAACATCTAACAAATCTCACAATAGGTAGTTTTCCTACAAAACTGGCATCGCTGCCTCTGATGTCTCTAAGTCAGTACTGCCAAATCTTTATTAATTACTCGTGCATTTTACCACTATCAAAACCTTATGCGGCTCTAAATCACTTACCGCGGGAGCTCCGGCCATTATCTTGACTATCAGCCAATCGAAATTATCTATTGTCAATTGCCATGAAGACTTCTTCCAAACTGAAATCTTTCACTAGTTTTCTATTGTAATACTTAGTACTTAGCTAGAACCATTAGTCATTATTGAATTTGAAAAGTCTACAACTCTACTACTCTCTTATGAAAACCATTTGCCACACTTTGCATATAACCCACCCGAAACTCATATACCTGACGAAAGCACCTTCGTGATCAATGGCACAAAAACCTACTCTTTGATTAAACTAAAAAGAATCAATCAATTAAAAAGAAGCGCTCATCAACTTAAATTGTAGACAAAGAAAATAAAAAAAAAAAGTAATAAAAAAAATCTCTAGCTCATCTATTTTTCTACGACGATCTTAATTTTCTTCTCTAGCTCATTTAATGTGTAAAATATGAAAGGAAATTTGTACTCTAAACCAAATGAAGTCAATATTTTATATAATCAAAATCTTATAGAGCCAAATTTAATAAACATAGAAGTAAAAACCAACAATAACATGAAAATAAAAGTAAAACCAAAGGAAAAATAAAAAGGAATACAATTTACCTAATAGACTTTTCATCCTGAGCCTAATTTGTACCTTGACAAATATGAATATTTATACATGTGAAGCCTTTTATACTGAATATAATCCGTAATTGTAATTCAAAGCCACTTCTATGTAGAATGACTACAAGCAACAACAAAAAATAAAAGCAAAAAAACGAATAGTTACAAAAACTGAAGAATTGTAATTGTTATTCACAAGAGTTTAAGCATTAAATTAGAATGTAAAGAAAGTACATAAAAAAACGAGCTGAAGATCATCAAATAATAACAAAATAAAAAAAATCAACTTGTATTGTAGAGGGAAATTGTTCAAATACCAACAAAAAAAAATTCTATTTTAAATTGAAATAGTTATATATAAATGAAACAAAAAAAACAACAAAAATCATATGAATTGTAGTGGAACCAATTGTTTAAATTTATTGCTGACTTGTTGTATTAAAATTAAATAAATTATGAATTAATTGAAAGCAACAAGTTTTGAAGACAATTTATGATGAATTTATAGCAGATTCAGTTTAGCATTTATAAAACAAAACAAAAACAAAACAATAATAGTTGAAATAATATACTTACTGTTATTGGTTTAATGAATTACATAGAAAAGGAATTGGCACAAAAAACTAAGTATTTAGGGTTAGAACTTAAAAAGCAAATCAAAGATTCGACTCTCTCGCATAGAAATTGAAAATATTGGCAAAGCCTTTCGGGAGTGATTGGAAAAGTATTGAATTACATATTTAAAAAAAAAATGTAGATTGTCTATCAATTGTTGAGTCCTTTACTCTGATAATAATTTGACATTTGTATTATCTTTTGTCAGAAAAATACTGTCTCTGACGTGGCCTATAGAGCATGAAGGGAAATTACTTCCATTTAGTGATTGTACTTTGAATTGAACACATTAAGGGTTTTTCCATTTAATTTTACACTAAAAACTATTCACCAATGACTGTCTCTCATACACATTTCTTGAGCTTATTTACCGGTTCATGGACCACCTACAAAAAATATAACAACGTAAGGGATTGGCAATAATGACGTACAATGTAGGGGCTGTGTGAAGGACGTTTTTGTAGAAAAGGATATCCAAAATTTTTTGTGGAACAGAACAGGCCTTCAACATCTGGTTTATCTGGGAAACATCTTTATTCTGTTAAAAGAAAGGACTGCAAAACATTCGCCGCAACTCTGTCCTAACTTGTAACTTCTGGGGGTGTTTAAAACTTGGTATTAGTTGGGTGTTTGCAATGGTATTTGGAACTTTGTCGTCTCCCTTTCGTTCTACCCGCAAACTTAGCCATCGTCCCTCATTAACTGACAATCCCTTGTCAAATTTGACTTTACTTCTTCCCTTCCCGATCAAAAGAATTTTTGCAATTTCATTCAAAGTACAAAATGCGTTCACACCCAAAATAAAACAACAAAAAACCTAGCAGAAAATTCGATTGTTTCAAAAAGAATGTTTGTGGAATTAAAAATATTTAAATTGTTATCGAAAATAAAAACTAAAACCCCCAAAAAAATAAGAAATAGTAAACCAAACTACGAAAGTTAATAATATGCAAAACGAATAGGGTATAAAAAATTACAACAAATTATTTAAATTAGTTTGTAAAGAAAATGAGTTGAAAAATGTTGAGTTAAAACAAGAAACAAAGAAAAAAAACCAAACGATGTATTACTTTAGTTAAATATAAAAACAAAACAAACAAAACAAACAACCAAAAAATCAAATAAGAAATTTGTGTAAATGTTAGCAATATTATAAAGAAATATGTGACAAAATAAAACAAAACAAACCAAAAAAAACTTAAAATAAACGAAAAAATATTAACAGAAAATTTGGAGTAGTTCTTTTTATTTAACAAAGGAAATATGAAACCAAACACAGAAACTTAATCTAAAACTTCACTGTTTTTGTTAGCCAAATTGAAATCTAAAATTCACACTTTCAATCGAAACTTTCCAAACTAGTCGCCGTCTTCGGCTACTTGTCCATTCGGTTTCACATTGGTCGAACGATAGATAAGCAGCTTGAGCAGCTTGTTGTTCTCTTGCATTAGATTGGAGTGTCGCTCCTGTTGTTCGTTCATTCTTTCCAATTGCTTTTCGATGCTCAGCAATACCCGCACCATGTGCGTTTCGCCACTGTAGCTGGGCGCATTTCTATTAACTTTCGGCCTGTTTGTTTCTTCCTTTGGTGATTTTATTGAGATCTCTGTGGTTTCTAGAAGATTTTCCACATCCATCATTGCAATGGCGGGCTCAGCGCTGGGTTCGGTTGACTTTCGAGCAAATGACGCCAGTGCCATTTCATCTTCATCATCGTCGTCCGGCACTGCAAGCAATTCGGGCATCTTGACACGTATCTCCTTGACAGGTTGTTTCTTTACTTAGAGTTTTCTGTATACCGTCGTTGACTCCAAATATTCATTTTTCATATCCAACAATTCAATGACGCGCTTTTCATATTCATTAAAATTGTGCGACTTGGTCTTGCTGTAGTCTTCCTGAAATTTCCGTTTTGTGATCTTGCGCAGGTCCGTCCAAACTTTGCGCCATGTCTCTAGTGATTTCACAGGCGGTCCTAGACTATTCAATGTGGCGACCATTTCCTCCAGCTGGTATTTGAGTATAGTGCCCGCGCGCAAAATCCGGATGATTGCACATCCAATCCACGAGACACGCAAATTGGCGTTTATTTGTGTTGTTCCTACGAAGATAGTTTCAGCAAAACATGTTAATTTCGAAATGAAACGGTATACTTACATTTTTGGTAGCAAGAACTTTAATTTTCAGATTGTTTGCTCGGGAATTTGCGAAAACAAAATAACACGATGGGTATGTTCAGTGAGTATTTCAACCAAACCATGAATGACCGGCATCCACCATTCTAGATACTTTGAATTAAAATACAATTTTGTTTTGCGATTTTTAAGTTTTATTTCCCCAAGATTTCTTCAAACTAAAGTAAAATTTGTATATTCTCGAAATTGCCTAAACCTAAACTAGTATCTGTATTTGGTTGAGTAGTCCTTGGGCGAAACAACCAAACCGCGGCCTTTTCGCGCTCCCCGATAAACGGTCTCGACAATGTCGATCATTTCCTGCTTATCCTCCAGAGGCCAATTGATTTTGTTGTTGTTGCCCGTGCCCAAATCGATCATGATGTGTTTGTTGCGAAAGAAGAACATTACGGTGCAGGGATCGTACAATTCGTACATTTTGTTAAAGTCAGGAACTTCGGTTATGTCCACCAGATAGATGATGGCAAAGTTTTTCACCTTCTCCGCAATGCTGTACATGACTTCGTCCATTTTCATGCACGCTGGGTCCCAATCGTGGCCGAAACGTATGACCTGAGGAAAATGGAAGATTAAGCACCTTTTTTGGGGGGCATGCTGGTTTCCAACTTACAACCACTCGATCTTCCTCGGAAAGAATGGCCTGGTCCACTTGCCATCCGTTGTGTAAATGTGGCAGCATATACGACATGTTGGCGGCTTATGAAATGTTTCTCCTGGTGGGTCTAACTTAAAAAAACGCAATTTTTTATTTATTAAAAGTGAAATGAGTTTCTTAAACGTTTATAAACAAAGTGTGGTTGTCAAAAAATGTTTACTGCTGCCAAGTTACTTACAGTTCGTTCAGTTAATTCTCCAGTGGGTGTTTCAAATTTGTTTTAATTTAAAGCAACCTACATTTTCAATTATTTTAAAGAGGTTTTTTTAAATAAGTGAACCTTAGTTGGTTCATTATGAGAGCAGACCAAAATGGAGAATTTGCAAAAAAGTCTAGTAAAAAAATTATTAAAAAAAAAATTAATTTTAAAATCAGAAAAAAACCTGAAATATTTATTCTTTTCGGCTTCTACATCACAGCTGCGGAGATGGCTTCAGCTCAAAAAAGTCTATCTATCATTGATTTTATTTTATTGTACTTATTCCATTATTAAAAAATTTTTTTCAAATATCGTCAGATAAAAAAGAGGTTGAATTTGATTTAAAATAAAAACGTTTAAAACAATATTGACTGAGCCACCCTGTGACAGAAAAATATGCCAGTGTTTTCACTGAACAAACCATTCCAAAATCTGACACTTTCTAGGGTTGCCTGAGAGTTTTCATACCTCGTTGTCAATTCTCCATATCGACAAAATCCCTCAATGGTTAAAATTTTTAATCAAAAAATTAGTTTGTCGGAAACCTAACTAGCTTGTTTTTCTGCTTTTCATAAGAACATTTTTTTTTATATTTTTATAAGCGTATTTTACTTATCAAAATTATTTTTGTATTCAAATTGGCAAAAAAGCAACTTGAAAAAGGTTTTTGCCGGCAAAAAATGAAAATACAAATATCTGGCAACCCTATCACTTTCACTACCAAGAACTTCTTTCCGCGGAAGTCGGACCCACGTTGCAATTTTGGAGCTGAATTGTATTTATATTTGGACACAAACTCAAATAAGAAACTAGCAGGAAAATGGTAAGCTCATGTTAAAAGTGATCAAAGTGAAAGGCGGAAAAGTGGAAATACCTATGACGTCGTTGGGTTTTCATTACTCACACTGAACTGCGTCGGCTGATGCAACAGTGAATTATGAATGAAATTAACATTGATTACCGATATGTTATAGGCCAATGTGGAACGCAAAGGTACCTTCAAGGTGGAGTACCTACAGCAAATCGAACGGACGGTGCAGAAACGCTGGGAAGACGAGCATTTACACGAAACCGATGCCCCCACGGAGCCCAAACAAAGCGAGGATGAGAAATTCTTCGTGACATTTCCCTTTCCCTACATGAACGGGCGCCTGCATCTGGGTCATACGTTTTCGCTGTCCAAGGCGGAATTCGCAGTGCGCTATCATCGTTCGAAGGGGCGCCGGGTGCTGTGGCCGTTCGGATTCCACTGCACGGGAATGCCCATTAAGGCCTGTGCTGATAAGCTGAAACGTGACATGGAGGACTTTGGCTATCCGCCACAATTCCCCGCAGCTGTGGCCGAGGAGGCTCCCGTCGTGGAGACATCCGATGTGCCCAAAGACAAGTCGAAGGGCAAGAAGAGCAAGGCGGTGGCAAAGACGGCCACCGCAAAGTATCAGTGGCAAATCATGCAGAGTCTGGGTCTGAAGGATGAGGAAATCAAGAAGTTCGCAGAGACGGACCATTGGCTGAACTACTTTCCACCCTTGGCCATACAGGATCTGAAGCAAATTGGTGTTCATGTAAGGCGGGCAACTTTGTAGTTTGCCTTTTTGAATTGAATTTGGGAATTTTCAATTGATTTTCAGATTGATTGGCGCCGCACTTTCATCACCACTGACGTGAATCCCTTCTACGATTCGTTTGTGCGCTGGCAGTTCACACACTTGAAGAATCGCGGCAAGGTGATGTACGGCAAGCGCTACACCATCTACTCGCCCAAAGATGGCCAGCCCTGCATGGACCACGACCGGTCGACGGGCGAGGGTGTGGGCCCCCAAGAGTACACCCTGATCAAGATGAAGGTGCTGGAAAAGCCTGCGGCCTTGAAGTGAGTTTCATGGGACTTGTGTAGGTGAAATCACTTTTAAACCCAAATGCTCTGCAGATCCATCTCTCAGGACATCTTCATGGTGGCCGCCACGATGCGACCCGAAACCATGTACGGCCAAACCAATTGCTGGCTGCATCCGGACATCAAGTACATTGCCTGGCAGACGACACGCTCCAATGAGGTTTGGATCAGCACACGTCGTGCGGCGCGTAATATGTCCTATCAGGGCTTCACGGCGGCAGAGGGTGTTGTGGTGGAACTTGCCGAATTGACTGGCCAAGACTTGTTGGGTGTGCCCCTGTTGGCTCCGCTGACGTCACACAAAGTCATCTACACTCTGCCCATGCTGTCGATCAAGGAGGACAAAGGCACGGGCGTGGTCAGTTCGGTGCCGTCCGACTCGCCCGATGACTATGCCGCTCTGTTGGATTTGCAGAAGAAGGAGGCTTTCCGTCAGAAATACGGCATCAGGGATGAAATGGTTTTGCCCTATGAGCCAATTCCAGTCATTGAAGTGCCCACGCTGGGCAAACTGTGTGCTGTGCACACGTACGAAGCGCTGAAAATACAGTCGCAAAACGACAAGGACAAGCTGGCCGAGGCCAAGGAGTTGTGCTATCTGAAAGGTGTGTGGAGGCTTCATTTCCCATTTATACCATTTTCATGTGGCTTACATTCCCTTTTCAGGCTTCTACGATGGTGTGCTGCTGGTGGGTGAGTTTGCGGGCAAAAAGGTTCAGGACATCAAGAAGGATGTCCAAAAGAAACTGGTGGACTCTAAGGAGGCGCACATCTACTACGAACCGGAGAAGAGCATCATTTCGCGTTCGGGCGATCCGTGTGTGGTGGCTCTGTGCAATCAGTGGTACCTGAACTACGGCGAACCAGTGTGGCAGGCGCAGGCCAGTAAGATTCTGGAAAAAATGGAAACCTTCCACGAAGAGGCGCGCAACAATTTCGAGGCCTGCCTCAATTGGCTGCACGAGTACGCCTGCTCGCGGACGTACGGCCTGGGTACCAAGCTGCCTTGGGACGAACAGTGGCTGATTGAATCGCTCTCGGATTCCACCATATACATGGCCTTCTATACTGTAGTGCACTTGCTGCAGGGCGGCTCTTTCAGGGGGGAAAAACCAAGCCCTCTGGGTGAGTGCAAAGCAAACCTTTAAAAACATTACTTTTTAATTACAAAACATATTCTTTCAGGCATCACTGCCGACCAGATGACTTCCGACGTCTGGGACTACATTTTCTTCAAGGACACAGCCTATCCGAAATCCACCAAAGTACCAAAGGCCTCCCTGGATATTCTGCGTCGTGAATTTGAGTATTGGTATCCCATGGACTTGCGTTGTTCGGGCAAGGATCTCATCCAGAACCATTTGACCTTCTTGCTGTACAATCATGCAGCCATGTGGCCCTCTGACGAATCGAAATGGCCCAAGGGAGTGCGTGTCAACGGCCACTTGTTGCTCAATTCGTCGAAAATGTCCAAGTCCGATGGCAATTTCCTCACCCTATACGAGGCCGTTGCGAAGTTCTCTGCCGACGGCATGCGCTTGTGCCTCGCGGACGCAGGCGACAGCGTGGAGGATGCCAATTTCGTGGAGAGTACCGCCGATGCGGGCATCCTCCGTCTCTATACGTTCATTGAGTGGGTCAAGGAGATGCTGGCCTCACGCAGCCTCCTGCGCAAGGGCCCACCCAACACGTTCAACGACAAGGTCTTCATAAGCGAAATGAGCCTGAAGACCCAGCAGACGGACGACAACTATCGACGCATGCTCTTCAAGGAGGCCTTGCGCTCCGGCTTCTATGAGTTCCAAATTGCACGCGACAAGTACCGCGAGCTGTGCGGCACCCAGGGCATGCACGAGGAGTTGGTCTTCGAGTTTGTACGCCGTCAGGCCCTGTTGATGGCGCCCATTTGTCCGCACGTGGCCGAACACGTGTGGTCGCTGCTGGGCCATGAGGAGTCCATAGTGCATGCTCGCTGGCCCGAGGTGGGCCAAATCAACGAGGTGGACATTATGTGCTCCGAGTACCTCATGGAGGCGGCGCACTCTTTCCGCTTGAACTTGAAGAATCTGCTGCAGGTTAAGGGCAAGGGCGGCAAGGAGAAGGCTGTCGATCCGGCCAGTGTGAAGCCGAATCAGGCACTGATCTGGGTGGCGAAAACCTATCCGCCCTGGCAGTGCTGCGTGCTGGACACTCTGCGCGAATTGTACAACAAATCGAACGGGTTCCCGGACAACAAAGTGATTGCGGCCACGCTGCAGCAGAAGGCCGAACTGAAGAAGTTCACGAAGCGCGTGATGCCCTTTGCGCAAATGATACGCGAGAAGGCCGAGTCGGGCAAGGGGGTGGCTGCTCTGGCAGTGAATTTGGAATTCGATGAGGGTCAAGTGCTGCTCAACAACTTGGAGTATCTCAAGAATACCTTGGATGTGAGTAGATGAGAAAAATTAAAAAAAAAATAATTTTTTTTGGAAACTTTTTAGATTGACTCTCTTCAAATCAAATACACTGACGATGCCTCGGCTCCAGAGAAGACACGCGAAGAAGTGCGTCCGGGGGCGCCGTTCATTGCCTTCACCATTGCCCCCAATGTCCGGGTGGATTTTGTCAATCCCATTGAACGTTCGGGACTGCTGCAAGTGAACACAGTGATATCCGAGGGCGATACCGTGAAGTCCGTGCGCGAGAAACTGGCCAAAATTATTGGCTTCAAAGGTACAATTTAATGACAGTTTCTTTTTTGCGAAATTTATTCACACAAATTCTTTCTACTCTTCAGCGGATCTGTCCACCCTTCAAATCTGGCACTTCGATGACATTGTCATGGGCCCACGTCGCATGCCCCTATTCGAAGACTATAAGACAGGCAAGACTCAACTCACTGCGGGCGAATTCATTTTGGATGTGGAGAAGCAGACTATTTCGATCAAAAGCGAAGGCAAAGTCACCGCGGTGGGCACTCATTTCATTTATGTGGTGGTGTAGTTTTTTTTTCTTTGGTGGAGCTCCCACACTCACACACAGTATCCTCATTTTGCCTTTGTCCATTTACCTCTTCTTATTTATGATGTCAAGGAGTAAAAACTAATTTATGTATGAATACACACACAACTTGCTGAAATGTCTTAACTTTAAATATAATAAATCTTTACAAATTGTCTAACAATCGGTAAAAAGTTGAATAAACGCATTTCATTTACTTCCTCAAGCGGCACACAATTATTCATCCGCTCGTAGTGCATTTACACCCAGAGGCCAGCACTAATTTGAATAATTTACAATTGCTGATAAGCGCACACGCTGATAAGCCAGACGAAAGTGTAAATACAACTCGCAAACGTATTCACTTGTGCTTGCATGAGTTGGCTCTTAATCGATTCTAGGCTGTCTGCTTTTAAGTCAATCCACTTGCAATTTCTTTTGCGTCGTTTTCTAATCAATGTAATCACTTGGCACTTACGATTTGTCTGCCTTTTGTACCTTTACTAGCGCTTCTTTTTGGTATTTAAGTCAAGTGCTACTTGTTCTGTGTGGTGGCCTAGTTTTAAAGCCAACACCTGGAAGCATTCTGAGATAAGCCTTGAAAGGCTCAGTGGGCGGTCAATATAGGTGGGCCGTGGCCGTGTCTGGAATGTGGTCTGCTATAAAAGCGTTGTACCTTCCTAGACGTGATTACAGTTTTGAATTCATTTCGGCTTTAGCAAGTGTACATAATTTCGCTTAGACGAAACTCAAAAATGTGCTTAAACTATTTGGCAGCCCTGGTTGTACTGATATTTGGAGTCAGTCAAGTGAGAGCGGGTGGTAAGTGGAAGTGTTGAAAGCAATTAATTAATTTTCACTAATTTTCACTGAAGCTTGTCTCATACCCCAACCGCTTAAAGGCAGATCGGCGGAAATACTCCAACGGCCCCGTTTGGACGGGCGCATTGTGGGTGGCTACACTGTGAATATAACCGATGCGCCTCATCAGGTCTCTTTGCAGACATCTGGGCACATCTGTGGAGGTTCAATAATATCGCCTCGCTGGATACTGACCGCAGCACATTGCACGGCGTAAGAAAAAAAGAAACCACACAAAGTTTAAAAAAATATTTAAAAAAATTCCTTTACAGTGGCAAGACAGCCGATCGCCTAAAAGTACGCCTTGGCAGCTCCGAATCAAAAAAGGGCGGTGAGCTGTTAAAAGTCAAGGAAATCGTTCAGCACGAAAAGTTCAACTATACAAATGTGGACTATGATTTTTCGCTGCTGCGATTGGAGCGCGAAATTAAGTACGACGACACGAAAAGGGCAGTAAAATTGCCCAGTGCCAAGGACGACTTCCTCGATGGTGACATTTGCTATGTAACGGGCTGGGGTAATACTCAAGATTCGGCGGAATCACGCGAGTGGTTGCGTCAGGCCGAGGTGCCTCTGTTCAATCAGGATCTGTGCTCGGCAAAGTACGAACGTTATGGCGGGATTACTGAACGTATGATCTGCGCTGGATATTTGGAAGGCGGTAAGGATGCATGCCAGGGAGATTCGGGCGGACCATTGGTGAACAAGGAAGGCGTTTTGCTGGGCATTGTTTCGTGGGGCTATGGCTGTGCTAAGCCTAATTATCCGGGCGTCTATTCGAAGGTAACCTATGCTAGGGAGTGGATAAAGAAGCATAGCGTCGTATAAAAGGATTTTAGTGGACTTTTGTGAATGAGCAAATAAAGTTTTTAATTTTCTTTAACTTAACTAAATTTTTTATAGTTTTAAAATATTCTCTCAAATTTTTAAATTTAAAAATTCCCTAAAATTGATTACCTAATCTTAAAGCATTTAATACTCATCCCCCGGTTTACCGAAAAAAGTATTTTTCCTTTGAAATTTCCAAACACCTGCAAGAGATTTCGTTGCCACGATTGGAATTTCACAATATCCAAAATTTCCTTATGCGTGCAAGTAAAGCTCCTAACATTGCAGTGATAGCACGTTTTCCCTAGCAGCCGAAAGCTTTTACAGCTTTACGAACAACACGAGACTGGTTGACATAACAGCGTCCAACGCCACACGATAGCACCGAATAACCGCTGCACCTGTTGTGGACGTTTCTTCCGGCTTCAAAGAGACTACCACTGCGCTGTTGTTGCTACTTCGCCAGTCGCACGGCCTGCCTCTGCACTTTCTGTCGAAGGCAAAGAAACGTTTTTCGCACGAATCACGGGCGAACGCTGCACTTTGGCCGTGAATGTGACTGCCACTGCAGTGGGGCACACGGTTACGAGGCCAATGTCAAAGTTTAGTGCTAATTGTGCGAAAGGGAATTCAAAGGCACACGTAAAGCAAATGCAGGTGACTGAAAAGTTGCACTTGACGCATGACGCACTTGCACACTCCTATCTTTCGTTGGTATTTGAAACAAAAGCGTTTTTAATTGGAAAATGTATTTTTGCCTACACGACGCTGGCCGGGAGAGTCATCACAGTCACATAGTCACATGTTGGCTTAACGACGTTGCATGGAAAATTTTCCATCTGACGATTGTCTTGCTGACAATTCTGGAAAATATATTCTGCAATTGTGAACTTCACAAAAAGCTTATGGAAAAATTTGAATTTCATTTAGTTTCAGCTTGAAAGCTTGTAATTAAAATGTTACGTATACGACATGTGAAGCGCAATTAAAAAGATTCAACTGCAAGCGGCATTTGGTGTTGTTGTTTTGAAACTGTTAATGAGCTTTGTTATTATTATCATTACATGAAATTTAAATTGAAATTGATACTCTACTATCGATAACCATTAACGTGAATATTTTAACTTGCGTTCTATAAATAGACAAATTCCTCAAATACGGATGCCCTTTGGAAATGATCTGTTTCGTGGTGGTTTTTTTCGTGATAATTTTATTGGTTTTGCAATCACTCAGAATTTAATTAGATTTGTGCCAAATAAAATAGGTTCGGTCGACTTCCACTAGGATGGTTTTATTGAAAAAAGGTAGATAGATCCCTTATCGGAAACTTATTTTATATTAAAATATTCTAGGAAATTAATTAGGATAAAATTTCATCATTGATGTCTCTGACTCGCTGATTGGTATAGGTAGGTATTGGCCCATCAGAAGCTTTTAGCCACTGTTTCGAATGTGACCTAACCTAACTTAAACTGTAGGGTGACACCATCAATTACATTTGTTGGCATCAGCTTAGATGCGGGTGGTGAGACCTCAGTGATACTAAAATCTCTCTTATTGATTACACGAAGATCTTCCCGAATTATATATGCACAACCGTGGCAACCCACACCCCATGAGGTATATCCGAAAACGACAAAAGGTCAGAATCCTAGAACACTGATAACAATTACAATTTGGCCATGCAAGAATTTCCCAAAAGCGCACTTAAAGCGATTACGAACATCACTCAGTAGAATGTAACAAGTACGGCGAAATGTACGAAAATATGCCAAAAGGAAACAATTATTAGCTCAACAAGCAAATAAACAAAACGAAGTGAAATGGAATAAATTCGAATAAAACAAAACACAAAACAAAACAAAAACCAAAACAAAGAACCATTCCTCTCGCACAGTCGGTAATTCTCCACTGGGTTTCACTGCCACCCGCGCCCGCGCGTGCGTTTTAAACAGCATGTCGCACGTTGGCCCACACGTGATCCGCGTGAGCCAGCGCCAAAGCGACCACGAAAGACCAACAACACACAGAACGTTTTCCATAACGTGGAGTGGAAAGCTTCCGAAGCAAAGCTTTCGCTGGCCGCTCATGCAGCTGCAATGTGAATTGACCGGCGCGACAAATGTGCTCGCGGCAACGAAACCAAAAGCGGCGAATAGAAAATCACATTCACAGTTCAAACGGCAAAGCGAGCGGATGTGCATCTTATACCGGAAGAAAAGTAATTAAATTACAAAAGAATTTTCAGAATTCAAACACAAATTTCCACTGGAATATCTTTTTAATAAAACACTATATAAGCAGACATTAACCGAATTTCGGTTTGAGTGAGTTTTCGAAAATTCGCGAAATATTCCCATTTCCTCAGTGCGGCAAAACGTGACTTCGAGTGAGTGGACTAAACGTGATAGACAACAAAGTTGGTGTAATTGAGACAAACTGAAACGGAATTGTGCATTAATTTGCGATTTTTATGTAAGCGCACAACAACAATAACAATCAGAATAGACACAAAGTAAGATTAGTCGATTGAAAGTTACAATTTGACTACAACAAAGTTGAGACAGTATTTGCAAACGAAAGCGTGCAGTTTGAGAAAAAAAATCAATTAAATTAGAAGATCATTGCTCTGCAAAGCTTGTGTGGATTAAACGGTTCCTAAAAAAGGAAAAAAATTGGTAAGTTTCTTTGAAATTGAATAAAATTTTTATTTAAAAACTTTTGTTTTGATAAGTTTAGACAATATTTGAAAGAAAAAACGTATTTTGCATTTGTGAGAATCTAAAAACGTGTCCATCAAATGACAAATACAAGCGTATTTCCTCTAAAAGTATTCAACATTTGCAGTAAACACATTAATTCTTTGAGTGTAACAATATACTTAACATAATAAACTCAGATTATGCCCAACGTATGTATTAAAACAAGCTAGAAGCATAATAACCAAATTAATGTGTTATTTTAAAAATGTTGCCATAGACAAAAATATATGTGTCCATTCAGTTGTGAAATCGATTAAATCCACTTTTCCGAATTTTTGAGAATATTGTGTTAAACCAGCCAAAAAAAAAATTCCTAGCCACTTTCTATAGTAATAAGGAGATACTAAGATCATTAATAGGGCCACTGTGGTAACAAGCTTTCAACCGAGGAGGTCACAGAGATCAATATGAGAAAAGTGTAATTAGTTGATTTGAATGGCTTTCACGAATAAATGCCCCATCCATGCAAAAAAAGTGTTTGCTTCAGACAGCCAGGTAGGCAGATCTGGACTAATATATGTATGTTTATATGATTGGAAAGTCGGTAGTGAAGGAAAACAAAGCAAGAGACATAAGCTATGGTCCCACCATAATCGTGGCAGCTTAGCTTATACCAGCGTCCATCAAAATAAATCATTGCAGAGCTTTCAATCAATGGAATCCTACCACAGCTATCGCTTGCATTGATCAAAGCACTTTTTATCCTCGAATATAGGCCTGATGAACACTGTTGTATACTCATCAATACATCATATCCTTAAGGTTTCATACGCTTGCAGTAGCTCAAAGCAACCCATGAGAGTTGTTGGCTTTTCATTCAGGGACGTACACGGGAAAATATTTCAGGAGGGGTCTTCATAAAATTTTTTACAAATGCTGAAGAAAAGAAACTATGAAATGCAAAAAAAAATTAAATTCAACCAGAGCAAATCGTTACCGGTTACTGGTCACAACGAACTGATTAATAACTAGTTAAATAACTGCCCCATAATATGTCTATTACTTCATAGATTTCGGGGGGGGGGGGGTTAAAACACACCAAACTCCCTCCTACGTCCCTGTCTTCATTTAATATTCGCCACTAAATTGAAATGTAGTTCTAACGTTTTAAGATATTTGAGACCATATAGCTATGAAAGGCCTTCGGATAAATTGTATACGCTTTATTTTAAAAGTCATAGATTTCCATTGCAAATCGCGGGTCTTTGAATGATAAAAAAAACCTATTTAAAGTGGCGAAATGTGTTTAAATTTTCTTGGATTGCCGCTACTTTAATTTTGCATATCAAAAGTTCTCGTATAATTATTGGGGGTACTCTTATGTACCTCGTAGAATCAGCTGCTTGTATTTTTGTTTTTATTTTAAGCCTCCCGTTGCGAATTTATGTATGTAGTTGAAAATTCCCATATGTTCGAATGCTCGAATGATCGAATGTTTCCTAACCATTTCACATATATAAGTTCCCATCAATTTCATACACTGCTTTGCTTCTGCAACATATTCTTGTGAATTATGTAATCAAAAATCGATATGTTATTTTTATTTAGATTTTGGGTAAGAGTTTTAGAAAAAAACGCATTGCAATTAACGTCATCATAAGTGGTTCTTAGCTGAAATCTTAAATTGTTCCTTTATGCTATTAAAAACTTTCAAAAATCTGTCAGATAAAGAAACATTTTGGTTTTGATGTCAAAGGATATCAAAAATTCTAATAAAAAAAACAAACAAGCAACTGGCGCATTGAGGAAATTCACTATTTCCAACGCCCTTCTTTTGAGCAGGAAAGTTTTCGTTTTGAAGATTTGAATTATTAAAAGTGGCTTTACAATTGCTATAAGTTGTATGCAACAAAGTTAGAATCCTCACAGAAGAATCCACAATTAATCAGGCAATATGTATGTACGTACCACAAAGAATCTTTCACAAAAGACGTAATATATTCCCTAACAAGTGAAGTCGTCGCTTCCTGGTAATTGCGCAGTAAAATTGTATTTTGAGTTGTAAAATTTGCTAAGGAAATTGTTCAACAGAATGACTTAATGAGCACTTGGCACACTTAAGAGTTTAAATCGTAAATTTTCTTAATATATGGAACATGGTTACTTAACATGATTTGTAGTCCATAGAATCTTCCAGAAATTTCATCCATTTAAATACGATGCCAAGCATAGCATTGTTTTCAACCCTTTCGTTGTTATGCAGTCAAGCTAAATGTGGATGCACATTTTTGTCCATGCAACTTCAAGGAAGGCAGCCATAAAAGTGCATTTTCTATTTTGGGAACACAACCAAGACACTTGTACTCACTCACCTCTTCGTTGACCGTCTAATCTCTCCGCACGCCCACCCCCCGCCATTGCATTGAATTCTAAAAATATGCACAGCAATTGTTCTAATTTTCTCACATTCATTCGATTTAGAAAATTACGTCCAAGGTGTTTGTGTGTGTTTGCGCCCGTATACTGGCCATTCTGCCACTAACGGGTAACAGCGCTGCTTTGGAGCTTTTGCTTTTGGAATTTGCTTTTGCCCAGTGTCTTTGTGTGCGTGTTCCTAACACTGGTTGACACAATCACTTGGCTAGTTGCTAACTGTCACATGCCACTGTCACAGGTTGCCGGTTGCCGGTTTGCAGCGACCCATTCGAGGCCAACATCAGTGTTGTCTCGAGGGCTGCTGCTGTTGCTATTTGGAATCGTACGTGTCGTCTCCACAAAAGCTCAGATGTGATGAATTTTCTCAAGGAGTTTTGCCATCTTGAGTTAGTTTGGTCCTTCATTTTATTCTTCTTTGTATTTTGATTAGGTTATTGTTATTATTTCTTTCCTAAAAACACAATTCCTTTGCTATATTATTTGTTGTTGTTTTGATATATTTCTTCGATTGCTAGAATTCGGGGTGTGTCGCGTTCTGTGTTCAGGGCTTCTGTTATGTACACTCTCCACGGTGGGGTTTTTTCCCTATGTTTTTGTCATCACGTTGTCTTGCCTCGTCGAAATAAATATTTTGATTGCATAAGTAAAGTCGTAATGGAGGGCGGAACGTTCACAGTAGTTAGTATTAATAAATGACCATTAGGAATTTGTGTTGTATTTGTAAAAATAGTTGGCCTTATGTGATGGGGGAAATTAATGCTGACCAAGGGCGATTGTAATTAAAAAGAAAAAACCTGATGTCACTTTGAGATCTTACGGGATTTTTTTTTTATTATTTAGTGATCTGTTTTGTGACCTGTTTTGCCCTTCTAAATTACTTACTTTTTTACAGCGACCGACACCGAAATTTTTAATTCAAAAATCTGAGAACTGGAATATTCGTTTCCCTGCTTTTTTGTAATCAATAATTTTCCTACTGGGTCTATTGGTAATAGGATACTAGCGAAATATTGTTGTGTAGAGAATTGCATGTAAATATATCTCACATTCCCATCTTCAGAGGTGCGAGAACAATCGAAGGCAATTCGTAAATGATATTCTCATTTGTAATAATTAATTAAATAATTGCAAAAGGAACCACCAAAGTGGACATGTGACAGGCAAAAAAAAGAGTGAGTGATACAGGAAAAGTGTATCATTGTGATTTGCACTTTTTTGGTGTATAATTGTAGCTTAGTAACTGTATTGAAAGGAAACTCACAATAACGCATTCAAGGAGTGCCTACTTCCGGCTTTATATAATCAGTAAATATGGAAAAATGACAGGCAATCAAAGTAGGCACAGATTAAGTCCAATCATGCAAAATAATTGCTCGTTCATGCCACATCGTTCATGCCACATCATATGTGTATATGCCTCATGGCAACAAAGTCTGTGGCGGATGCTTAAACAAATATGTCTTATCGAACAAATAAAGAACCCAAAGCCAGATGAGGCCAATAAAGGTAGGCAGTGTACGAGTGTATGACGAGGACAACACATATAGAACCTACCTGCGAGACAGAGTAGAGGCGAACTTGCCACAAAAGTCGTCCTCATACCACAACTCACAGTGCCACGAACAGATTTCAACAAACAGTTGTGTTACATGTACCTTTGCAACTGCTTGCAACATGAGTAGTAAAAAGAAGAGGAGGAAATGAGTACCGTACAGATACTTATATAGGATAATCACAGGAGCGAACGAACTTGCCACATAAGACCCCGTGTTGCCGCACAACTTAAGGCCTGTGGCGTTTGTCTATTTCAATATACATGTCTTCAATAGTTTTTAGGCACATTCACAATGGCGTGCCACACTGACTGCGAAGCAAGAGTAGGCCTACTTCGAAATTGGCATAGGAAAGGGACAAGACTCTGGCAACTGATAGAGCCTGAAGTGAGAATAATTGTGTCTCATTCGGGGTCAGCTGTTTGCAGGACTTATTGCACTTTTTATTTATTAATTTTTGTGGCATATTTGCTCAATGTCACTGCGTGCAACAGCCATATGTCAAAACATGCGCTTAGCCAGGTTTGAGGGGGATGAAATGTTATCCTTGCAATGCTGCGTTGTGTTGCACATTTCATCGACAGTTGTTGTGGCATGTATTCACTATAGCGTGCAACTTTCACCTTTGCAACGTGTGCGCCGTATTGGGGGGTGGTGGCAATATGATTTCCCCGTAGCAACAACGGGTCAGCGTCGCATTGCACATATAACCGTTGGTAGCAAGAACTGTGAGGCACGTTTCGAAACACTTTTTCGGTGACTAGAAAGGACAAAGGGATATTTTTTTGATAGAATTTGTTGCTTTTTCTTGCTGAATTGTTTGGGTTTTTTTTTGTTTTGTGGAAATAGTTATCGTGTATGAGAAAGGCAAATAAAGGTTGGTCAATTGTGGTTGGCTGGGGCTGAGGTATTGTGATTGTGGCACATTTGTTTAAGAGTATTTATAGAGCGTGCCACGCGACTGAGGTAGTGTCCATTTGGCATTGCTCGTGATTAAATCTAGAAAGGGAACTAGTCCCTTTCGAATCAATCTGAAAGAGACTAATTCCGTCGCATCTCAAACCCCTTCTAATCTCTCAAATTGGTTTATCTTTTTGCAGACTTTCAACTTGTCTTTGAATTTCAATTTTGCGTCGTACCTCGTCAACCGCAAAAATTGGGCCAAATGAGTACAGAAGACGAAGATCACATTCTACAAACTTAAATACCGAAGCAGCTTCAATAAGCTAAATTTTGTAATGGACTGGCTTTTAGCATCACCGCAAATACATAGCGCCTTCTCATCGCTGGGCTCCCTCGAGGGAGACACCTACGTCGTTAGTCCGAATGTTCTGGGTAAGTTGAGTTTCGCCTACGGACTTTTCCCATTTTCTTTTCGAAAATTTCTAATCGATTTCTTGCCATTCCGCTCTCGCTCACCTCTCTCCAGCAATTTTAGAGGAAATCAACTACAAACTGGCTTACGAGGATCAAACGCTACGCACCTTTCGACGCGCCATTGGCTTCGGCCAGAATGTTCGTGCCGATCTGATACCCCTGCTGGAGAATGCCAAGGACGATGAGGTCCTAGATTCGGTCATTCGTATACTCGTCAATCTGACGGTGCCCGTGGAGTGTCTCTTCTCCGTGGATGTCATGTATCGCACGGAAGTGGGCCGTCATACGATTTTCGAGCTGAATAAGCTGTTGTACACGAGCAAGGAGGCCTTTACCGACCCGAAGAGTACCAAGTCTGTGGTGGAATACATGAAGCACATTTTGGAATCCGATTCGAAGTTGTCGCCGCAGAAATGTGACCAAATCAATAATTGCCTGCTGCTGTTGCGCAACATTCTGCATATACCCGAGACGAATGCCAACTTCATAATGCCGTCGGCTCATGTCCAGTCGAATGGCACGCATGCTGCGTCCATGCAGAATGCCATACTGTGGAACCTTTTCATACAGAGTATTGACAAGCTGCTGCTGTACTTGATGACGTGTCCGCAACGCGCCTTCTGGGGCGTGACCATAGTCCAGTTGATTGCCTTGATGTACAAGGATCAGCATGTTAGTATTTTGCAGAAGCTGTTGAACATGTGGTTTGAGGCTTCGCTGTCGGAGAGCTCCGAGGACAATGAGAGTAACACCTCGCCGCCGAAACAGGGTAGCGGCGATTCGAGTCCCATGCTGACGTCGGATCCCACTTCCGATTCCTCGGATAATGGTAAGTGTGGCGAAGATACTATTTTCACTTGAAGTCCAACTTTTGTTCAAGTTTGCTTGAGGTCGGCTAGAACTTTTGCGTTACAAATCCATGTTTGTCTTCCCACAGGTAGCGGTGGCTGCAAGAATGAAAGCTCCGAAGATCGCCGCCAGGCCTTGAGGGAAGAGACGGATGCCACGCTCCAAGAAGTTAGCCGCAAGGGACAAGAGTATCAGGACTCAATATTGCGAGTGCCTGCCGTAAAGCTTAACGGCTCCGAGGCGGGCCTAAGTGATGTGGGGGCAGCCGCGGAGTGCGAAGAGGCATCAGCGGTGGTGGCTGTTAGATCGCCACAAAAAACTCAATTAACCGTAATCAGCAAAGTAGTGGCTATGGAGGCAGCCGATGACGATGATGGCGCCACTTCGGATGTCACGGTCATCGATAAAATTGCCAACGCATCTGCGCAGGATGAGACCACCAACAATCCAACTAAACAACCAGCTGAACATGTTACAAACACTTCCAATTCGAAAGCAGCACACACAAATGACGATGAGGCATGCTTTATGCCGCCGCCAGCGCTGCCACTCAAAACGGTCTCAACATCGGCCAACAGTAAGACACTCTGCACACACCCCTTGGCCGATCTCGCGGCAAATCTGGACGATGCGCCGCCGCAGCTGTGCAAGAAGGTACCCCATGCGGGTCAGTTGAACTTGACCAAAGGTAAATGCTGTCCGCAGAAGCGTGAATGCCCGTCGTCGCAGTCGGAACTCTCCGACTGTGGCTATGGCACACAGGTGGAAAATCAAGAATCAATTTCCACATCGAGCAACGATGATGATGGACCACAAAACAAACCACAACACCAGAAGCCGCCGAGCAGTAACAAGCCCAGGAATAAGCAAAGGAACGTCTTGACGCTGGTGGACAAGAAAGAGTTGCGACGCAAGAAGCTGGTGAAGCGCAGCAAGAGTAGTTTGTGAGTGGCATTGGAAATGAAAAATAATTCTAGTTTCATTGTCGTGACTGTATTTTTCTAATCTAGAATCAATATGAAGGGCCTGGTCCAGCATACGCCCACCGATGAGGACATCTCCAATCTCCTGAAGGAGTTCACAGTGGACTTTTTACTGAAGGGCTATGGCTATTTGGTGGAAGAACTACATTCACTTTTACTTACAAATATGGTGAGTTGGCACTTATATAAATTCAGGAAGGGATCAAGGATCTAATTCTCTCCTCCCCTTCAATAGAAAATCCCCATTGATACTTCCCACTTCTTCTGGCTGGTGACGTACTTCCTCAAGTTTGCGGCCCAGCTCGAACTTGATATGGAGCACATTCATTCCATACTCACCTATGATGTGATTAGTTATTTGACCTACGAGGGAGTCACTCTGTGCGAACAATTCGAGCTGAACTCGCGGCAGGAGGGCAGCGATCTCAAGCCATATCTGCGACGCATGCATTTGGTGGTGACGGCCGTTCGGGAGTTTCTGCAAGCGATTGAGATCTACAAGAAGGTCACTCACCTCAGTGAAGTAAGTCGAATTGTGGGTTTTTTTTATTTCCTCTGTGTACTATTTGCTACGTGCCATTTAGGAGGATCGCAAACATTTGCATCATTTACAAGTGCAGATCAGCACAGCCGAAGATCTGCGCTGCTTGTTTGTCTTGCTGCTGCGCCGTTTCAATCCCAGTTTGCATACCAAACAGTACTTGCAGGACTTGGTGGTCACCAATCATTTGTTGCTGCTCATTTTGGACAGTGTTACCAAATCAGACACCGAAGTGAATATCAAAATGATGGATCACATTGCACAGTGAGTGACAATTGGGGAATTTAAGTTTACATGGAATTTAGGTTTAATTTTCCTCACCTTAAAGATTTGCCAACTTGGAGGTGATGCACTACTACGGCATGCTGTTGGAGGACTTCAATAGTAATGGTGAATTCGTAAACGATTGTATATTCACAATGATGCATCATGTGGGCGGCGATATGGGCCAGATAGGCACGCTATTCCAGCCCGTCATACTGAAGACATATTCACGCATTTGGGAGGCCGACTATGAGTTGTGTGACGTAAGTTAAGAAGGTTAAGTTGATTGGCAAAGATTTTACTCACAATAACATTGTCCTTACAGGATTGGTCTGACTTGATTGAGTATGTTATACACAAGTTCATAAATACGCCACAAAAGAGTCCGCTGGCCTTGCCCTCAACTTCGTTAACTGAATTGACCAAGGAACATAATCAGGAGAACACTGTGTGGTATGTACAACAAGATGGGTAACGGTTAAATTAAATAAATTAATTTTCTCCTTTCACTTCCACTCAGCACTTGGACGCAAGAGGAAATGGACACTTTGTATTGGTATTATGTGCAAAGCAAGAAGAACAATGACGTTGTGGGCAAAATTGTGAAGCTCTTCAGCAACAATGGCAACCGTCACAAGTCGCGTATATCCATCATACAGCAACTGCTGCAACAGGTGAGTGGTCGCAGAGATACTAAATGGAATTGAATTCTTAAACTTATGCTCCTGCTCCCTCAAGGATATCATCACCCTGGTTGAATACGATGATTTGATGAAGTTCGAAGATGCTGAATATCAGCGTGCCCTTCTCACCACACCCACATCGAGTACGGCCGAGTCGGGCATTGATATGAAAGAGTCTTCTTCCACATTCTGCAAACCCTCCGATGATATACAGGTATGAGTCGATGAAGTTCTTTAACACATTCTTTACCTACTAACACTATCAATCCATTACAGATTCTACGCGATCTCATAATCAAAGAGAAAAAGGAGAAACACTTGGTGTGGCTGCAGAAGATTCTACTCGAATGCTGCTACATTAAATTGATTCTGAAGAAGAGTGCCCGACGTGAAGATCATCAGAATTTGGAGCATGTCATGGAGCCAGTGGCCTACCACTGCATTTGTAAGTTGACTTGAATGCAATTATGTTTCCTTGTCCTCATCTTCATTCTCTTCGGTTTGCAGTTAAAAACAAATCCATTCCCGTCGTTCAGTGGAACAGCGAACAGGCCGGCACTATGCTGTATCAGCCGTTCGTCTTGCTGCTGCACAAATTGGGTTTCCAATTGCCTGCCGATGCTGGCTCGGTATTCGCACGCATTCCCGACTTCTGGACGGCCGAGATGATGTTCAGTCTGTCGAAGAAGCTGGGTCCTGTGGATAAATGTGAGTTAATGACGCGGCGGGGTATATGTAAATTAGATATTCCTGACACCCTGAGCGCTCTGCTTTGTGCTTTTTTGTCTTTTTTCTTTCTGTGTTTCTTTATGGGGGATATTTGCTGTCTCACTCACTCACCCACTCAATCAATCAATCAATCAATGAATCAATCAACCAAAATCAACCCGTACTCGTATACGCACGCGATCTTTGTTCGTTTCTTCGTAATCTATTTTGTGTGTGTCGTCCACTCTTTCTGTCTCTCTCTCTCTCTCTGTCTCTGTCTCTGTCTCTTTCTCTCTATGTGTATTCTCTCGGTCTGTCTATCTCTCTCTGGTACTCTTGATCTTGTAGTGTTGATCAAATTCGATGTAAGCCAATTTGAGGATGCGGAAGTGGGCGCATCGCGTTGCCACCATGCCACACCAGCGCGTACTTCGTTTAGTTTGATGTCGAGTTTGGACATAGAGATCACCGATGAGATGAGACATATGAGTAGTGCGCTATCGCCGGTACCCGAGGTGGATGCGAAATACGAGAAGAGCACAAACACAAACACAAATACAAATACAAACACAAATTCAACAACAAAAACTAGCGAGATTTTTGCTGTACCCAAGGCTAAGCATTGCAATTCGATTATAAGGTAAACGAAATTTAAATTAAATTCAAAAGAAATCTCGATTATAAATCTTATAATTAATCTCATAAATACTAATTATTTCATTTTTATCATTTTCCCCCCCCCCCCTATTTTTCTTTAGATTTACTCCGGATTTGGCTTCCACGCCCTCCCTGCCCAACTGGCTGCAATTGGTTATGCGTAGCAAATGTAATTCTTCGACAAATTCACCGGTAGTTGCTGCTGCTGCCACCTCAAGCGAAAAGTGAGTTTATATGATTTCCTAAATTTGAAACCGGCTGGAAAATAATTTTAATTACATTCGCCATAAATTTCATCAAGTGTCTTTTTTTTGTGCTCAACTTAAATTTCAGCCTAATTGGCTTAATCTGATCGGAGAGTGATCTTAAATGGTCTACTGCAATCAGCAATATGACATGAACAGCACGGCCACTTGTTAGTGTTGCTAATGTTATGATTTGATAGTTCATGTTTGAGTACTTGCCAGAAAAGTGTATACACTTGTGATTAGAGTGACCTACTGAATAAGATCTAGCGATGAAGTAGAGCAGTTAGTGAGCACAGACCCCACAATTCCTATATTTTTCTAAAGAATGGAACCAGAAGCAAATAGTACCAGAATGGAAATGGAATATATTTAAAAATGTAAAGCGAATGATGTGGAAATGGAAACTATAGATTAATCTGCTACTTACTAATTTAAATTTAATATTTTTTTGCCTAAAGTTAAATTCAACTCACAACGTTTCAACACACTTCCCTTCTCCATACGTGTAGCTTCAATCACCACCAACAGGCTACCACTCACTCATCATAATCATAATCGTTGCATCACTATGGCCAACTTACATGCATACCTTACCGCTCACAATCTCTCCACTGCATGTCAACGGCAGACAATAGCAATAACAACAACAACAACAACAACAACAACAACAACAACAACAGACAAACACAGCCACAGTTGAGGTTAACATTGTGTTTACATACAAATGTTAATAAAATTTATGCACTCCATGGGTAGAGAAGGCACGACGAACAATCTCAATCGGCTACTATTCCTTAGTACTTATACGGTTGACAATTGTAAATTAAATGTCACCATGTGACATGTGCACATTGTCGTAATCAAGATCAAATGCACATGAGCTTTCTGGGCACATGGCGATTTTCACGGTGTGTGATTCTTTTCTGATTGCTTGGCGGACTTGGTTGTTGTTGTTTGTGTTGTTGTTGCTGTTGTAGTTGTAGTTGTCTACTGTTGGCCACTTTGTCAACATTTTGGGGTCGGTCTCTTAATATTTTTTGGTTTGTTGCTCCCATTTATATCCGCTTGATACTTATGTGGCCTCTTGGCCACTCGTTCGTGGCCAGGCGTCTCTCTGTTGTGCTGTGATGTTGTTCGGATTTTATTGCATTTGTTTGGACATTAATTTTTAGATTCGTTATTTATGATAAGTTTTTTTTTTTTGTTTGCTGTTATTTAGTACGAACTTTTGTGTATTGCATACTGTATACACTTGCATATATTTCGATGCTTGTCAGCTGGAGTTTTTAGGTGTCGATTGGTTAATTTGAATAGTTATATGGATGTGATTTGAAAAAGAGAGATAGGATTGATGTGAAATAAAAAAAAATATATGAAAATGGAAAAAATATATTCCACCCTAATGGGTTAATATAAATTAGGCTTAGGAAAGGACTTTAAAATGTATTTTAAAAGAAAAGTTACCTTGCTTAAAGAGAATTCCATACACATATGTATGTCCTACCATGATCTCTAGTACCCTGTCCTTCTATCAGATCCTTATTCCATACTTGTATGACCATTCAATCGGTTTGGTGGCCTACAATTGGTGATTTATTCAAAATAAAAAATTTATAAATTTTTTTATAAAAAAAAAGCGGACTACCATATTTGACACATGAAAAGAAGTTTAGTTTCGTATTGAATATTTTGAAATCGAACTTGACAAACATGTCACTAACTTGAACAGATCGGATTTGCATTGGATTTGCATTGAATGAAGGAACCCAACCTTTTTTTTTTCTTCTATATAATATTTAAATACATTTTTGGTTAGCACTCCTCTGGTCTTGTAGAAACGCACACACACACACATGCAAAAAAAAAAGAAAAAAATTTAGGGAACAATGTGTCAACAACAAGCCGAACAACCGCAATTATTGCTAACAATATACGATAAATGCGATATCAATTAATTAATTTCGCTGCAATTGCTGCGGCGAATTTGTTAATGAATTTGAAAAATGACTACAACGAAACGAAATTGAGACTTCAGACAGTCATTAATTTGGGTTTAAGTTGAACCGCTCAGCGCCCGGCTTATGGTTGAGTTAATGAGAATTGCTGTAACATTTAATAGAATCAGATCTAGGCAATTTTATGCCTGACTGCGGGCGGCACGAGTTGCCTGCAATTTAATGAAAATGTTCTAATTTGTCAAAGTTTTAGTTGGAAATTATTAAGTGCCACGGTTTTGTGATAAAATTAATATAAAAATGAAAAATTTCGTTGTTAATTTTTTAAGAAATAATCGCAAAAGTTAAAAGGAAATAATTTGCATGAGAAGCATAGAATTTGTGATTTATCACACACACACACGCAACTCATCTAAGGTGAACTGGTTTGGTAGGCTAGAACCAGAAACCAGTTCACTTGATTTCACTTTCATTGGATCTTCTCTCAACGTATGTATGTGCCAGTATTTGGCCCGTATTAGCATAGAAATAAAATTTTTTATGCTTGCCGGAATTTTTGCAAATATTTTGCAAACAATGCGAAATCAAGTTTTTGGTTAAAATTTAAAAAGAAAAAAAAATGCCAAAAAAAAAGTAAAAGTCAAAATTTGCATTGAACTTGTGAGCAGAAATTTCGTTATTGTCTGTCTTGCAAAACGGGTTCAATATTATTTATGGTTACTGTGGTGTTAATACAACGAATTAACGGTTTAATGCATCAGAGTTGCTTCTGGAAGAAGCCAGCTCACACATTTGCGCATGAATGGTCAAACAGGCAACAAAATGTTTATTTCTGTCAGTCTGTCAATCACGAAAACTCATTAGAAAACTAATGACAAAAAATAAATATCAAAATTTCATATATTAAAAATTCCTGGGCAGTTGCTCTTCAACCGCAAAGTAACGTTTACTAAGTTCATTAAAACTTCCCCGAAAAAAAATCATTACTCAAAAAAATACCACTTCAATTACCAACAATGAACAATTCACTCTGAACTAACTATTCATCAAAGTTAATCAAATTTCAGGAATTGGCAACATTTAAAATCGACACCACATAAGCTCAAGCCACAGCCAATCAATACGATTTATGTTCACTTTACAAAGGCAGGCCTTTATAGTTCGAGATCAACTCGAACTAAAGTGAACTGAACTTTTATAGTTGGCCATTTAGCAGCAATAGCGAAATTATTTGATTTTAGTGGGCCATAATTTTCGTGCATTAATAAATAATATAAAAACATAAAGCCAATAAGCGTCTGAAAGAGGGAGGCACAAGGGGCGGGGTGGGGCTTGGGCTGCCTTGCCTCATGGAACGCTTGCAGTTGTTTACTTAATAATTAAAATGATTTATGCGACTGATTGAAGCTTGTACTTAAGAGGTGTTGTTAGTGTGGTGGTTTTTGTTTTTGTTTTTGTTATTGTTACTGTTTTTTTTTTCTTTGGTATTTAATAAGCCAAAATGTTAAACCGTTTTCGCCACCAACCACATAAGAATTGTGCTGCCAAACCCATTTGCCGGTTGGTGCTGTCTCTGCGGGTTAAAGTTTACCTAAAGAAGGCCATTATGAGTGAGTCTATAATTTAGTGGAAGCTACTCGGTAGACGATGACAGATCATTTGACTCAAAGTCGTGTTGGCGATTTTTTTTCCTCTTGCTTGGTGTTGCGCGGTGCTTTGGGAATTCTTGAAGCCAAGCTGAATTAATGTTGGTTTATGTGTGAGGAAAAAAGAACCTTTCAAAAGCTCTGGTTCCATTGCAATTGTCACGTATGTTTTTATACGAAAAATATCGATTTTTTGTATCTAATTTAAAGGTGGTGCTATCGATTATATTTATTTTCAAAAGGTTTTTCCTTTTACTGAACTCGAATTCCCTTCACTTCATTGCACAGTCTCTTTTGTTGACTTCGGCGTAAAAACCTTTTTGCTGCCCACAACTGCTTTTTTTTGTTGGTCTGCGGAAAATGTCATATTCATTAATGACGAAATCCTCTCACAATCAGCTTAGAGGCAAAATTGCTTAGCAATTACTTGATGAAGGTGTCTTAATGAACTCCCACACCCAAACGTTCGCTGTGCCATGATTGACTGACGCCTTAGTGGCATAGTAGCATGGCGTGCGTTATTCGCAAGAGCAAATGTGATAAAAAAATTTTATTTTTAGGCATGAAATGTTGCATGCTTCCTACTTTCAATTGGAATTTTATTAATAAAATTGCCACAATGATGTGTGTGAGGTAACTGGCTTTTTTTAGAGTCAATGAAAACCAACAAAAATCTCATCATCATCATCAAAAATCTCCCGCACACAAAAAGAGCACATGTCTTACTATTTGTTTTTCCATTTCATTTTAGACATGAGGCAGACATCTGCATGACCGGTAATGTCCTGTCAACGTTGATGACAACAACCACAACGACGTCATCATATTTAATGACAACGGCCACAACAACAGCGACCCAACAGCAATCCACCACATCACTGCTGTGTCCAGCCATTATCAACATAATTGGACAGAATAATGAGCAGACTAGTAACAACAACAACCAAAACAACGCCAACGCATATGAGCACAGCATCCTCACGACGGCAGCACCGGCCACCGTGTCTACCACCAAAGAACAACAACAGCAACAAATGCAAAATCAACACCAACAACAGCACGTCTCCAGCGATGATGATTCGGCAATGAAATCACTTGAACGCAACGACTCCAGTTCGAGCGGTTTCTGCACGCGCCGCGGCAGCGGTAATTTGGACAGCGAATACAGCGCCATGGTGGCATCGGTGCACGAGCATGAAATTGCCAAGTAAGTGCAATGGTTATATATATATTTCTATGGGAATGTTGTGTGTGTATTAAATGTATAAAATATTTTTAAAAATGTCTAAAATTAAGTTAAGAACAAGGAAGAAAAAGTTTTAACAAAAAATTTGTATTTTTTTGTTAAAACTTTCAAAGAAAAAATTTTTTTTATCTTAAAAAAAGGTATTAATATTATATATTAAATCTTACTTATGAAATTATATTAATTTGAACTAATTAATATTTAATTAAAATGTTCACTTGTAAGGCAAAAGTACTTAGATTGGTTTTATTTTCGACATTTGTTTTTCTTTTCCTTTTACTTGTTTTGGTTTTCAATTTTTAAGTTTGAAAAGGATAGGAAAGAAGATGAAATTTACACAGAAATTTTTAATTATTTATTTTTGGGCTTTAGTTGTTCAGAAAAACTAGTAAGAAAAAATACCCTGAACTTGCGAGAAAGATACTTTTTTAAACCATTAGTCGGTAATTTTAAAGAAAATTTTTCGATTATTTATCGATACTTTTTTGATATTTTTTCGATATTTATTTGAACATTTTTTGATAATTTATCGATCATTTTAATTTTACAATAAATTCAAATTCTGCAATCAAAATATTGTGGGGACCTCAATTAGTTTTTCAAATAAATACATTAACCTGTTCTGATACGAGGCGATTAAATAACAAAATGGTAGAACAGATTTTCAATACCAAAGTGGGCCCAACCCTATTTAGATTCTACCATAAGTTTCTCTGCACAAATTTAACTATTAAATTTTTTTTTTAAATCCAAATTCAATATTAATAAGCCTTTAAAGTAATGCAGGCATGCAGCATTCGAAAGATTTCTTAAATTGATTACAAATCGCCACGCCAAGACAATTAAGGCATTAAAGTAATTGACAATTAGACATTTGACACAAAAATCGACTAAAAATGAAATGAAATAGTAACAGAAATTATATAAAAAGTTAGTACCAAATATAGAACCCCAGACGCAAGACACAAAACTTAGAAATGTATTAAATTACAAGATATCTTAAATGGAGTAGGTACCTACTATGCCTTAAAAGATTAAGACGTCGCATTGTGTGTTTGTGCGCTCTGTTTGTGGTTCCTGGCAAAGCAATAAAAATTGCCAACATGCCAAAAAATTAAGAAACATTTGAGTGAGTCGAACCGAAATTTGTGTTGACAAGGCGTCTTTTTTCTGAGGTTCGTTGAGGTTGGAATTGAGTTGGATTTACTGAAAAGTGAACTGAAAATTACTGTTTGATGTTAAACAATGTCAAGTGGTTTTTGGTAATTGAAGGTTGAAGTTAGTAAAAACTACTTTTGAAATTTGACAAAAAAGTATTGGAAAAAGTATTTTATAATTGCACAGAAGCTCTTTTCTCACAACATATTCACTAAAATAATTTTCCCTAACAATTGGGTGTGTAATGTGGGTGTTTTCCCTCAATGAAACTACAATCATTTTAATCTGATATTTTATGATTTAATCAAAATGCCATAAATTGCAATCTGAGCGCAAATTATTCAATCAAAAGCGATTTTTACACATTTTTTGTTGGCACAAGTATTTTAATGTTTCCCAAAAAAAAAAAATTAACACAAAATTCCATTTTCAATGGAAAACTGCACAGCCATTAAATTCAAATCATACCTTAAAATCAGACTACAACAACAAAGTGCAAGAAAACCAGTTGGAAATATATAAAATCTCTTGGCGGCTTCCAAATTGGGTAGTAGCGTCTTTGCTATTCACGCCATAATTTAGGCAAGGAAAATGCACCAACAGCAAATATGCGATACGAAGAGTAGGCAGTTGTAGCTGGTGGTGGAGAAAAAAGGTAGCAAAATATTGATTGAAAAATCGTTGTGTCTGAAAAATCATTCATAAAGTAATAACTGTTTTTGTTGGTATTTTTCTTTGTTATTTTGTCAAAGTTAAGCGCAGAAATTTATGCTACATGATTTCATGGTGAATAAAAAATAATCCATATATTTTTATATTTACTACCGTTTTGGTGTGTAATTGGCGGCATGGTGGTTTTTACTGGTTTGGCGAACTGCCTCCTTAAGAGATGTTAACGCATTTTTGATTAATGTCATGAATTTGATGAATTTTTGAGATATTCCAAAATAATTTGATAGTTTTTTTTTACAATTGAACCAAATTTACAAAGAAAATCTTTTGGGTTAAGAGGTTCCGGTGCTTTAGGAAAAACTGACTACCACCAACAACACTTCAGCAACAAAAACATGTGTGCTTTTTTATGTTAATTGATGTTACAATTAAATTAAATGTTTTTTCTCGACTCCGAAAGTTTCTGCTAAACTAAACATATCCCCTTTGCAACTTGCATTGTTCTTATATATTTACAGTAGCGACACTGCTTCGGTGGCTTCCGATTTGACACGCATGTATGTCAGCGATGAGGACGAGAAACCTGAGTTTCCTGTAACGCATTTTGACTAAAAAAAACCCTAAAGAACGACTACTTTTATTGGCTTTAAAACTTACAAAAATGGATATATATTTTATAGAAGAAGCGAGCAACTCAAACAATAAATTGGAATTCGCAAATGGAACATGGTACAAGGAATACGCATGCCTTCAGAGGAACTCTCCGTCGTATGTAAATATTATTTAAATACATTTAACCGCTATTACGTACTAGATTTCAGTTTAAGTAAATTTTAACTTTAGACTTAACTTAAAATTGGAAAAAAAAATTATAAACATTTACTAATTGAATCTTTTTCTACACTTGTGTTTTTTTCAGTGTAATGAAGTAAAAAAATAAGTACTTACTGATATGAAAAAATACATTTCCTATGGATTAAAAAATTATACTCATATTGTATTGTATTTAAAGTAGTCTACGTGCATGTTATGTCACTTTTTTACATGTCCATGTGTTTTTTGTAAACTTTTAATGTTCGTACCATCTACCTTTTGTAAATGTATAACTATTTTAAAGCAAACCTGGTTTAATGAATAAATTATTCCCAAATGAATGGCGAAGACCATGTATGTATTTATGTATGCAATTTTTTCATTGCTTGAAAATAGATTTTTATGGATTCCAAGGCACACATATGCACATATGTACACAACTTACACTTACCACCTTTGATGAAAACAGAAAACTTTACAACTGCTGTATATTTATACATACTATATCAAAAAAAATATATAAAAAATATAAAAAAATAATACAAAATTAAAAAAAATATAAAAAAAAGTAAAGAAAAGAAAAGAAAAAAAACGTATGTATTCTAATGCAATTAAACCATTTGTAATAATAATTGCTTTTATTAATTGTTATTGCACTAAAATAGTTTATGAATTAAGAAAGAGAATTACAAAATAAATACTATTTATTTACAATTAGTAATGTGTGTATGGTGTATCATTTGGGGTTTGGGCTTACTTTTTTCAATTTAATCAAATGCCAACTGGTAGAATTTGAAAGTGCATTGTGGCTTTAAATAAATTAAGGCAAACTATTCTGAAGTAACAAACCGTTGAGCGCTGAAGTACAACAGACTAAAAATAAACTACACCAACAATCAACGACAAAGTGAATTGTACTTGTTACCAAAAATTATGCAAAACTCAATTTACATTCTCCACAAAAAAAGAAAAAAAAAGAAAAACCCAAACAAACACAAAACACCGACCAAAAAAAAAATGTCAACAAAATTGGCAATTTACGAAAAAGCCAAAATTTGGCGGGACAAACAAAAAAAAAAGTGTACATAAAATTAAGGTCATTTACTAGAAAAAAATCGAAACATGCCTGAGTAAAAACAAAAATCTGAAAAAAATTCAAAATTGGTAACATATGAGCACAGAAGCGGTAATGCTAAAAAAACAGGCTACCGCTTAACCAGGTTAAAACTAAAAGTACATATTTTTTGTTCAAGCCACTCTCAGCCGAAAGACAAGAAAATAAAATAAATGAAAACAAAAGGCATCGGCTTGAGTGTGTGTGTGTGTGTGTGTGTGTGCGCCTTACCAATGATCTTCATTCAATTATGGCAGGCAGTCCCGCAAACGAGAGCGGCTAATATGGCCAAGAAGTCCGAAAAGTCCAAAAACATAAACAACTTTGAAAACTTGCACAAATAAATACGCGCCGCCGCATTTAACATTTTACCAATTTAAACAATAACAATAATACATAATTGTTAGCAATTGTTGGTCGTCGCCGGTACATAATTGCAACATGACTGAAAAGCGCAACGCTGTGCGCCGCGAATTCGTTGAAGGCGAAGTCGTCGTCGTCGTCGTCGAGTGTGACCCGCACGGAATGAGCAAAGTTCAAACAAGGCTAAATGCACTCAAATAGGCCATTCAACAATTACTATTTTGTGAATTGGTTCGAACGCAATTGGTGGTTGGCTTTGCTAATTACGTATTTACTCTTGACGTTCTATTTTTGGGGCGGCAGGGAGCTTACTACTACTTGGTTTTTGGGTTGGTTTCTCTTTTCTTTTCCTTTGTTTTCGGTTTGACTTTTGCTGTGCCTGTCGGTGGCGGTTGTGTGGTGGATTTTTTTTCGGTGGGAATTTTTGCCGTGGGTGCTTTTGGCACGTTTTGAGTTTTTTTTTTCGTTGGTATGCATTTTTTTTCTTGCCATGTCAAGTGTTGTCGTTGCTGCTCCGGCTACTGATGCTGACACCTGTTTGGTATGATTGTGTATATATTGAAATGGTTGCAGCGTGATTTCTTGTTTGGCTGTTTGGTGTTGTTGGCAGTTATTTGTTGGCTTGACAACATTTGCGTGATTGCAACAAATTATGCACTAAAAGCTGCGGTAACACATGTTCGAATGAAGACATTATTATTGTTATTGGGTGATGAGGGTGTGTTGTGGTTTGGAAGAAGAAGAATTTGCGATAACCGAAATTTATATTGAAACATTGGAAGTATTTGGGTACTTCGGAATATAAGTTGACGGAGAGTTTTAGAGATAACCGATTTGGTTGGAAATGACGTTGGGAACGGAATGGGAATGAAATCGGAATGAAACGGAAATGAAACGGAACAATGTGGATATGGAACGAAATGAAAATTAAACAAAATGGGAATGAAATGGGAACACAATGGAAATGGAACCAGAACAAAAGGAAGATGGAACAATAATTGAAAAATTTACTTTACATTATCGTCAACATGAGTCCATTGCATACCTAATAACCTAAAAAATCCTTCGTGATGGTCATCTGAAAAAGTAATTCTATTCAAGCAAGTAACTACGTGCCAGAAAATTTAAAAAATTAATATTTTTATTTATAGTTCAATCTAACCTGAGCCTTAACGTGGCTTTTTGTATATTTCCCATCCATGAGAAAATAACCTTCACGCATATCACAACATGCAATCGAAAACTTTCAAAGCGGCTGCAAATGCACAAAAACAATATGAATTCATAGAATATTCATTCAAACTCACCAAACACGGATGACTCCATGGCAGAAAAACAAAACGAGAAAACAAAATTTATGCAAATAAGTTCAGAAGAAACTAAGATTTGTCTTAAAACCGCACCTCGAAAAAAAAACCACGCCACAAACGAAATAATCGAAGAAGAAAAATATGTACACAGAAATTATTAAAAGGTTGCACAGAATTGGCGCAAACCATTTGAAGATGACTTAGATGGAAGAATGAATGGCCTTTCCATAGCTTGGAACGAGTCACGTTAATGCTTCGTGGGCTTGTGATGCATATGCGGGAAATTCATTCATTCGTTTGCATGGCATGGCATGGCCAGTCAAGATCAAGATCGCTCTTAAGATGTAAAATTCACTTTTATGGAAAAATCTCCAAAAAAGTGAATGGAATTTCGTAAATTTAAAAAACTGAAATTGTTTTTATCACTGACATATCCAACGCATGTCCATAGAAGCCCATTTTAATTTCGTTTTAATTGTCAAAATAAAAAAAAATAAAAAAAAAATTGTCTCCCCAGCAATTAACGAAATTCTAAAATCAAAATCCGGCGAGCGTACCATAAATCGCTCAAAGCGTTTACCTAAGCATTGATCACGTTTTCTCAAAATTGGACGTACGTATTATTTTGTTTTTATTTTTTTTTTTAATTTTTTTCCCAGAAATTAAAGGCTACCGTTAAAGTAGTTAAACACGCTGTTAAGAGATAAACTATACTCCACTTCAAATAACGAACAAAATAAAACATTCTTTTATGCCCACATTTAAATACTATTTATACGCTTGGCCGTAAGTCAGTTCGATTTTTACTGGTCATATATTTCGTCTTTCCACTGTTTTGGTTTAACCCATGCTTAACACCGAACGTGACTACTCGCCGTATAGGTCGCAGTTGGGCCTGTCGAACTTGGAGCTGCTGCTGCGCGATGGTGTTTCGCTGTGGCATGCCATATTTCACACTTCGTCCATGGCGATTGACGTTTTACGTTTTATTGGCTGGCAGCGGCGCAACGTTTTGCCACATGCATTTGGCCCCCTTTTATTTCGCCTTAAACGTCATTTAGTCTATTTTGAAGTGTCGTGAGTTATGGGATTTTAAATAGAACCTCTCAGTGCCGCAAAATAGTCATGTGTGGCGCAGATCTTCATTAAAGCAGGACACATTTTTGAGGCGTATTGCTTTTATTAAGGTAAATACTTTTCTAAAAGTTTAATACATTCCCTTGACGCAGTTTTAAGAAGATGATTTCCAGTTCAGTTCATTTAACTAAATAAATCACACTGGCTACCATTAAGCAAACAATGAACTTCAAACCAGCTATGGCTCGCAAGTGCAGCGAAAATTTGTCGCATATGAATCATACAGTGGCACAAATTTCAACAGTTGTTGATTTAATCAGTACTTACTAAGTAGTATGAATTGGAAGTAGTATAATTGAAACGGTAAGCATTCAATCTAAGAAAAACATGAATAAAAACATTTCTTTCAAGAAACGGAAAATAAAATAAAATAGGATTGATTTCAGGGACGTAACCAGGAATAAATTTCGGGGGGGGTTTTCATAAAATTTTTTTTACTTCTACTGAGAAAAAAAAACTAGAAAATGTAAACCAAATTAAATACAACAACAGATCCCTTTTTTTCAAAAAAAATCTTTTGATTTTTCAAAAAAAAAAAAAGGAGATTAAAAAAATTTGGAAAACCCCGAAGGGGAGTTTATGAAAAAACACCCCCCCCAAATATTTTGGGGGGTTTCGGCACCCTAAAGCCCTCCAAACCCCCCTCCCCTTCATGGGTACGTCCCTGCTTTCATTTAAAAAACACTTTCATTTGATTCACAGCAAAATTTCGAATAACTATAAACTTTCATAAGGTGTTTCACTTTGATGTAAATGTAAACCGGGATGCTTAATAACGAATGCTAGAACTGAAATTTTCCAGTTCTTGGTATACAAAAATAAAATATCAAGGAGTATACGGAAGTTTCTCTTAAATTCTGTTGAATTTCATAACAATTCCATACATTTTTCTATTACTTCATAGATTTCGGGGGAAGTTCGAACACCCCAAACCCCCCCCTGGTTACGTCCCTGATTGATTTTATTTATAAATGCACGTGGAAAAGAACGCTTGAATAGGAAATCCAACCCTCAGGAAAGACATTTAAGGAGATCAAGCTCATCGCGAAGTATCCTACACGTTGGAAAACGTTTCGTGGGGGCCTTTTATTTCTCGAGGATCAACAGAATATAAAAAGTCTAAAATTAAATTTTTTATTTCATTTTAAAAATTATTAAAGAAAAAAATGGAATTTTTGGAGTTATCATGGGGTACTTACTATTTTGTAATTTTTTTTATATTATCAAAGGAATATTTTCAGTTTATTTTATTTCAATTCCACTTGAAGCTTTTTTCAATATCAACTTCGATTGCTTAGTCAACTACCCCCTCCCATAAGACACTCTCAATACCTGAAAATCTCATGTGGCTATTGTTTTGTTTATTTGTTTTTTTTTAAAGCTTTGCCTCCACTTCGAAGCATTTTCATTGCCCACTATTTTTCTTTATTATTTATTCGAATTTAGCATGTTCAACTTATTTATAAACACCCAAGCGGCACTGGCACCAACTGAAATTGAAACTGAATTTATGGAAAAGTGCCTCGAGCCATCACAGTTGCCATCAATTTGCTAAAGCAGCACAACTAAAACAACAACAAAAAACAACAGCAAATCAGCTAGCGGTGTTGAATTCTATATGAAAATGTTGGCGAATTTATTGATATTTTAATTATGTGGATTTATGTTAATACATAAATAATTCATAAATTGGCTTATAACAATACAAAAAAAAAAAGATTTTTTGAACAGTTCGATTTCACTAGTTCTGGGATTGAAAGAATAAAATTTCAATTGTTTTTTTTTTGTATTAATACAAACTCTCCACTTGCTTGGCAAACACTTAATAATAAATTTAAATTTCAGACTACACCTAACCGGCTGATAAGAGTCATTCAACTGTAATTGTTGCTCCAGCCGATATACAGACTAAACTGAAGTAATTTTAATTACTTCGAAATGTCCAAAACAAACATCGAACACAAATTTATTTGACCAATCAATTTCCAAAGCAAATGTATACCAAACAATAACTGGATTTCGATTTTTCAATCTGAAATCGAAATTTGGAATTTTACAAATTACCTTCGCTCGGAGTGCTTTCGTGAGGGTTGCGTTGAATTGAAACTCCTACAGACGTTTCGCATTGAATTGAAATTAAATTGAAAATAACCCAGCAAAATGGCAAATAATAAATTCGTTGCTGTCATAATTATTAAATGCGATTTAATGCATTGTGACAGCTTCTGTAGTCACGATAAAATTGAGCTGGAACACAATTATTATGTTTTGTCTTTAGCTTGAATACATAACCAAGAGGCATCGCGCCCCTTAGTGGACACTAATTGACATGGCCGCAATTCATTCAATATGCTGACCAGGCATTTAATGATTGTTGGTGTGGAGTTGGAAGGTTTATTTAAATATTTAAATTAAAAGAAAATAATTGCAAAATTCAATAATTACGAAGCTACATTCCCCTCCTCCTCTTCACAGTGTACTCGCTCCCATATTTGGTATATTGCTCAAGCCCGTTTCAGTGTGATTCCAGTAATAACCTGGTGGTCCCTGAGTAAAACAGTACTTCATATCCAGTGGCTGGCCATTCTCCACATAGTACATCAAATAGAAATTGCACATTTCATCGTCGCTGGTGCTGCCAACCTCCGTGACTCTCGTGCGATTACTTTGCATAGTGCAACGTGCAGCCAAGCGATCACCGTACACTATGGGCTCGCTGTTCTCAATGGGATAGAACATTTGCGGTGTCAGGGGATCTCTTTTGCCCAACTGAGTCCACTGGTCCACACCACGTTCATCCGAGCGTACTCTATAGCCCGCCACAACTTTTCCCAAACTGTGGGTATGAGTACGATATGCAATGGGATGCAAAATTTTCTTCTCCTCAATTTCACAAGCAGTTTCCATGTGAGTGGTAGACATGGGCGGTATGAGACCATTAGTGCCCAGTAAGACAACGCCTGCCAATTTATTTAAACTCTTTGTGGTGTACTCAATGAATATGCCCGAATCATCGGTGCTGCCATCTTTGAATTTATCCACATTCGCATAGTGCACTTGCAGCACCATGTACTTGATGGGCGAGTCCGAGCCCACCTTGAAGCCCACACCCCCAGGCAGTATTAGCTTGGGAGCATCTCTAGCCCAGGCATAGAGTACCTGGGATGCTCCAGTTGCACTGCACGTAGGTGCTTTGGCTAGATCTGAGCTTTGACGTCCGGCCATTTCGCCACAATTCCAAATTGGCTCACGTGAGCCAGGCTCCCCGCAACCGTAGAGCAGCATGTGATGTGCTGTATTCATAGTGGCATTCGGCTCATAGCTGGTTATGTAATAGCTGGTGGTGAAGTCAACTTTCAGCGCCGTGCACAGGTAAAGTTCTGGTGTATTCGGTTTGACATCGGGCATGAGAAATGCAAACTTTCCCTGTTCGATCTCTGCTAGCGCCTTTATGGCATATATTTGATAGGTTAACAGGAACAAGCAAATTAGAGGCAGTGCCATCACAACACTATTAACACACAAACGTCTCTAAACAGTTTAAATTTTCAACGCAATTCGGAATGCTCTGTGCGAGCTTTGGCTTGACAGCTCAGCAAAACACTGAATGAATGTGGTACATAGACTGGGTTTTTTGTTTTGTTTTGCTTGTTTCTTATCAGCTTGAAAATACAAGCAATTCGTGAGCTTCGTCAGTTCAATATTATTTGAAATTGAAACATTTATTAAAGAGTGACTCAGGTCATAGAAAATTACAAATTTATGGGAATAAAATAGAAAATTCTTTATTACAAAAAAATATTATAAAAAATGAAAAAATATGTTTTACTTTTGAAAAACTTTTCTTCTCAGTATCAAAAGCCTAAAGGTCTTCAGATTTATCTGGCATAATGGCTTATACGATTTAGTAAATCTTCATCGCTATCAAATGAATTCTCTAGTTCCGTTTCAGTAGTGGTTTCGGTCATCTCCATTGTACTGGTTGTAGTAGTTGTTTCTGGTATAAATTCCACTGGAAATCCTTTTAATAAGTTAAATTCGCGTACTTCCTTCACCGAACAGCAAAACGTCACACCCAACGTTGTATAACGGAACGTAGAGCGTATATTGTCTAACCAAACGATTTGATCGCAAATATCCTTACAGAATATTATATCCTTTTCGCCAAAGAACTGCATAAGTAAAGAATATTATCACTGAAAGTTTCAAATGTGTAATTGAAAAATATTAAGTACATCGAAGAACGGTGAATTATAGCCCACAAAGATGAACTCCTCAGTGCCAGTTGTGGCCTGTACATAGGTCCAAATGTATGCGGGTATAGTCTGATTCATCGTGCCAAACTGAAATTTCATATACAGTTACTTAAATTTGCATTAGGGTGCTCTAAAATGTATCCCTTTAGGTGGAATGCAATTGAAGTTTTGTGTAGATCTTCTCAACCGAAATTGCATTGTTTTGAAGGAAATCCAGCGAAAAACGTCATTTTATAGCCCCCTAATTTGCTTATATTCAGTATATACCTTCAGTTCTTCGAATACACGCTCCTTGCAGGTATTTTGTCGAGGCACATGCACCGCACCCGATGTGCCCGCATATAAAATGTATGTGAAGTTGTTGGCGCGTTCATCCAGCGCATTCATAAAACGTTTCCAATTGTAATTACGTAAATTGGGCCACCAAATGATGTCCAGCAATGGTCCAAATTGATTGAAATACTCCAAGTAAGGACCTCCTTGGACAATCGAATGGTACTCATAGTTCAAATTTGCCCAAAAGTTGGAACGGCTCGTGCGATTGAGATGCTGGTGAAGTGCGTCCGTGCTATTTTGATAGAGGAAAGCAAGTCAAGTGATCTGAATTGAAATTACAACTCATTACCTCACACTTACCTCATGTGACTGAAAATCGAATTGAAGTTAGTGATTTCGGTTTTCAAAATGGTATCATTGTAGATGTTTGGGTTCATAATATGCAACTACAATATACGGAAAATATTAATAAATAAAAAAGTAATAACAAAATAATTCCAAAATTTCACCTTATTATGATCCACCGGCTTTTCAAATGGCCCCGTAAAATATTGCAGCGTCTGCATTGACATTTTCTCTACATCCACACACACGGCTGATAAAATTAAATTCTCTGGCGAGTATTTCGATGACATGACATAAGAACCCATGGGCGATGGACACCAGTGGAAAGACCTAGCCGATTCGTACATGCTCCATTTCAAATCAGCACAGCTCAGTAGCGAATCTATGAGTTTATGCCCGTTCGAATAGTACAATTCACTATCTTCGCAAGAAAGTGTGATCTCATTCTGTTCAGCTATGAAATCATAAAATGTTTCTTCTGTTTCTTTATACTCGTTATAATAGCTTGAAGTAAGTTTGCGAACTTTTCCGGAGTAAATGCACGTAAAGTCACTGTTATTCAAAAATATAAAAATTAAAAGAATTTAGTAAATGGAAAGTTCATAATTTCCTACCTGAATGTTGTGGCACAAAATCCCTTGATCCGTTCACCCTCCTGAAGATCGATCTGTACCGCTGTAGAGGGAGTTTTGATTGTTCTTGTGCCGAAGAATTTTTCATAGCTTGGCCTCTTCGAGTGTTCAGTAGGTAAACTTAAGCGACACTCACCATGCACCAATACTATGCCAATGCATAGAACAGTGAATAATTTCCATACAGTATTTAAGTTTGCCATTTTGTCAATCGATGAGCGATTGAAGTGGTTGCGTTGCTCTCGAAAACCGTAATGAAATTGAAGTCAAGCCTTTAAGCTGGACAGGCGCTGCTCTTGCTTTTATGCGGAATTTTTTGTAAACAAAGTAAACTGATTAGGTTCCAGAAAAATGCTGATGTATGCTACTTAATCGAACTGTGTGTTGCGGAGTTTATGCAATGCTAAGGGAATGTAATGTAATTTATTTTGTGGACTGCAAGGGATTTTTATCGGAGTTAGCGTCGATGTCATTGGATAATTCAATGCCGTCCAAATATAAGCAAACAGAAGAATTTGGAGTCAATAGCCTATAGCTGCGGCAGTTATCGTGCGAAATGACACGTCATTCCAAAAAATACTCTCAGTAAGTACAATAAAACTATTGTCGGTATAAAGTTAGTCAATTTTTGTACCCGAGGAAATTGGAGATGTCTCTGCTCTCAACACACGTTTTAGAAAATTTATAGATTTTCCCGCAAGGGAAAATTTTCTTTTCATTGATGGTGGTTTGATTTAGCTTTTCAGCAATGTCGGAAATGACCCCAATGGAGACAAATAAAAAGGAATAAGGGATGTTGGAGGGAATTCAATGCAGAACGATAATGCAAAAAAGCTGAGAACGTAAAAAACTTTCATTTATATTGGTGTTAGAGTAATAATTATATTTTATTCGTTGTTAAATTTATGAATAATAAGGCATAAAAAGCTTTATAAACTTTGCATATAAAATATTTGTTTAATCATCCAAATCATCATCCCAATTAAATGATGGCCCCCGTGGCACCCACGTAGGTATCTCCTCTTCAAGTTCCATTTCACTAGTTTCTTCAATCATTTCCGTTGTACTGACTGTTGTTGTTCCTGGTGTCAATTCAACTGGAAAACCCTTTAATAAGTTAAATTCGCGTACTTCTTCCACTGAACAGCAAAACGTCACACCCAACGTTGTATAGCGGAAGGTAGAGCGTATATCGTCCAACCAAACGATTTGATCGCAAATATCCTTACAGAATATTATATCCTTTTCGCCAAAGAACTGCGTAAGTAAAGAATATTATCACTGAGAGTTTCAAATGTGTAATTGAAAAATATTAAGTACATCGAAGAACGGTGAATTATAGCCCACAAAGACGAACTCTTCACTGCCTGTTGTGTCCTCTACATAGGTCCAAATGTACGCGGGTATAGTCTGGTTCGTAATGCCAAACTGAAAAGGTATACAAAATAATTGATATTGGACATGCGCTTAAATGACAATTTTCGATTTTGATCGATGACCGCTTCCCATACTCCTTTGGATTTTAAATTGATTACCATACCTTGAGTTGTTCATGTACACGCTCCTTGCAATTATTTCGTAGAGGCACATGCACCGCATCCGATGTGCCCGCATACAAATTGTATGTGAAATTGCCAGCGCGCTCGTTCAGTGCATCCATAAAACTTTTCCAATTGTAATTACGTAAGTTGCGCCACCAAATGATGTCCAGCAATGGTCCAAATTTATTGAAATACTCCAAGTAAGGACCTCCTTGCACAATCGAATGATACTCATAGTTGGCCAAATCGATCCAAGTGTTGTACAGGCTCGAGCGGTTGAGATACATTTGAAGTGTTGCCGTGCTATGTAGGAGAAAGGAAAAAACCAAACAAGTAAATGAAGGCTTCCATAAGAATTTGAAGTCATCTTCAGGGAATTGAATTTTCAACACATAGCCTCACACTTACCTCATATGACTGAAAATCGAATCAAAGTTACTGATTTCCATCATGGTATCATTATAGATGCTTGAATTCATAATATGCAACTATAAGATAGGGAAAATTAGTATAATTGTTAGATACAATTCCAAAAAACATTTTCTGACTGTTCACCTTATTATGATCCACTTGCTGTTCATGTGATCCCGTAGAATATTGCAGCGTCTGCATTTTTCCTACACCCACACACACCGCTGACAAAATTAAATTCTCCGGCGAGTATTTCGATGACAAGACATAAGAACCCATGGGCAATGGACACCAGTGGAAAGACCTCGCCGATTCGTACATGCTCCATTTCAAATAAGCACAGCTCAATAGCGAATTGGTCAGTTTATGCCCGTTCGAATAGTACAATTCATTATTTTTGCACGAAAGTGTAATCTCATGCTGCCCAGTTATTGAAACATATTTTGTTTCATGGTTATTATAGTTATTATAGTAGCTTGCAGTTTTTTCGGTGTAAGTGCACGAGAAATTACTGTTAATAAAAAAAAAAAGAAAAATTAACAGATTTAAGTAGAAATTTGATGAGGTATTTCCTACCTGAAAGTGGTGGCACAAAATCCTTTGATCCGTTCGCCCTCCTGAAGATCGATCTGTACCGCTGTAGAGGGAGTTTTGATTGTCCTTGTGCCGAAGAATTTTTCATAGCTCGGCCTTTTCGAGTGTTCAGTAGGTAAACTTAAGCTACACTCACCATGCACCAATACTATGCCAATGCACAGAACAGTGAATACTTTCCATAAAGTATTTATGTTTACCATTCTGCCAATCGATGAAGCGGTGCTGTCGAAAACTTTAATGCAACTGAAGTCAAGTCTTGGAACTGGACAACGATTGCTCTTATGTTTTAAATGCAACTTTTCAAAAACAAAGAAAACTGATAAGACCCTTGCAATCGGTCTGATGCTGAGTTCATACAACACTAAAGGAATGTAAAGCGAACTGATAAGCAGCAATGGAGTTATAAATTGCGTGAAATAGCGTTTCATTTTTATTTATTCGAAATAACCGAATTATATTGGCATCCCATATACAATATTTCAATATATTTTCAATTTAAATATTGAAAGTTTTTTTACAATTCAGTGATCCTTCATGCTCATTTCCTTATCTTAGATTTTTACAAATTTTATTATTCATTAAAATTAATTATTTTCTTTATTTCATTGTACTTAGTGTTGGGCATTTAACTTAATTGAAACATTAAAATTTTAATGTTTCAATGCCTTCAGTTGAATTTTTGCAATTAACATAAATTTATTGCCTCTTCACTGTATCGCGGTGGTCTCAAGCGCATATGAACATGTTGTTATCTGCGAACAACTGCCAGCGATTTCCGTTTGGTCTTCAAATCTTTTGTTTTACAATGGACTTTGATGGTTGGTGCTTGGTGAATTAAAATTCTGAAATTATGATGACATTAACCCTGCAACCAACCATTATCTATTCTTGTTAATTAAGGAAGAAGACAATTCCTTGAAATAGAAATTTGCAAAAACATATTTTGTGTGAAGAGAGCGATTTCGTGGTACATTCTGAAAGTGTACTTTGTGATGCAACTATGCCGCTGAAGCCTTTTTATTCGTATCGCTCTTGAATGGTCCGGCAACTGCCTCTTCAATGGCAGTGCTCGCGAAAGTGACAAAACCCAAAAGAAATACGTGTACTCAGCCCGATTCGTTCTCGTTTCGAATTGCTTGCTTATATGTTTGTTTGGTTTATAAATGCAGTGCCTTGCCACCATTCTCGACTCAGACGAAATTTGCAATTCGTTCGATATTGTTCGTTGGCTCATTCGGTCGTTCCACGTTGATCGTGTCGTTGGTGAGTTGTGCGCCGTCTAAGCATTTGGCATTAAAGTTGGAAAAATAAAAAAAAATATATATCAAAAAAAACACAGGCGAAGAAACGTTTGTGGCGCATGCGTTTGGCTCGGCTTCGTACGTTTATTATTTTTTACTATTTCATTTTTTTTCGGTTATCATCGCCGACTACTTTTGCGCTGCATTGCATAAAAAGTGGTTCAGTGGAGCAAACAGCTTCAGCGAGTAAGTGTCGTCGGCGTTGAGTTAGCCCCAGTCAGTCGGTGGGAAGATACGGTTGGATTGTTTGTCGTTGCGCATTGTAAACGGTTCAGTCGGGCACATTAAACAGAGGAGACTCGTGTCCTTCCGATTGAATATTTTTTTGTATTTTTTTTTCCATGTGAGTGATTTTTGAAATTAAAAAAACCATTGTGGTTTGTTGTTTTTTGATTTCAGAAAATAAAAAAAAATATCTTTGGAAAAATCGAAAAGTATTGTGTATGGAATATACACAAAAAGTGAATTAAAACATTTTTCAGTTTCATCTTTTAAGTACTAACCCGACTTGGATACTCATTGATTTTGGATATTTTCTATTGAATTTAGGGTAAGTGTGTCTGCTTCTATTCCCATAAACAGAAAAGAGGACGAAAAATATTTAAATATTTACTAAAGTATAAAATACAATCAACCAGTTAAAAAAAATTAAATTTAAAAACAAAAATATTAAAATTTTTTTTTTATTAAAAAAACTGTATTTAAAAAAAAATGCAAGTATACTTGTTTTTTTTTTAAAGAATTTTTTTTCAAACAATTTAGTGATTTTTGATAAAATTGTTTTTTTTTGAATACGGTTTTTTTTCAATTACTAAACGGAAAAAAATGTGTAAATAAAAACTTTAATTTATAAATGTTATATCATGTTTGCCAGAATGTCCTCCCTACATAAGAAATCTAAAATTTTGTTCGATTTCCATCAATTAAATTTTTTACTTCACCCCAATTATTACCACAAGAGCACAAAACAAAGCCAAACGGCACTGCGGTTGGTCGCTTGTAATGATCACAAATTTACATACAATGTAAGTGCGACACATTGTCAAAAGCGTGAAAAGTGGCGTGCGCCAGCGCACCCAAATTGACGACCACACCGACAGCACATAGTGACACTCTTGCATTATTATTATTTTGTTTGTGTCACTCGTGTGTCTATGTTTTTGGTTTTGGTTTTCTTTCTTGATAACAGCTCCCGCAAGGAAACTTTACGCTTTGCGTATATACGCCTCATGGATTGTACACGAATGATTATTGCCGTCGTGGTGTTTGTTTAGTGGTTAAAGCATTTTTCACGTTTCTTGCTGCGTAAACAGAAAATAAATAAATAATTCATGATCGTGTTTTTCGGTGCCTTGTAATTTGATTTACGTGTTGTGGAGTTGAGAGGGAATTCGTGGAAATTTTTAAGTTTTGCCTGGAAATTGTCAGTTGGCTTTGCATAATTTTTGTTTGCTTTTCTAGGGTCCCTCGAAATAGTCTATCTGGATGATATGGAATTTATTAAAAAAAAGTCGGTATGAGTTTTTATTTTATATTTTCTCGCTCAATGCGCTTTCGAAGGATTTAATCCTTTTTGGAAAAAAATTTCCCTTCTCATAGCTCACAATTTTCCAAACAAACGTCTGACTAAATTCCAATTTAACACAAGCGTCTGACGGATTTGTCAAAATGTCTGAATTCATAACACAACCAGAGCGCGTTAAAAGTCAAATTCAAATTCTAGCATGATCGATGGCTGTCAATAATCGTTTGACAGACTTGTCAAATCAAATAAATCAAATTTCAAATGGAGGCAATCTCGTGAGAAATTGATTTCGCTTATGATTTTATTGCTCTTTTGAATACTAAGTACTTCCTTATGGTCTAATGGACAATAAAAATAAAACAGACTTGAGCGTGTTTGAATACACTGACATTGACATAAATTTGCACATAAAATTCGCAATAATAATAATAATAAAATAAAAGGTTTCCCACGTTTTAATTGAAACTTAACTTCTCGCCATAAATGTGCAAATGAAGGTGATTTCAGTTTCGATTTGACGAATTTCACGCAAGAGCCGTGCAAATATCGTATAAACTGAAGCTTCACTGTATAAGAAATGCTCTTGATTTTTGTTTTAGTTTTAAAGTGTGAATGCCTCAAAGCTTTATCACTTTTGGTTTGACTCACATGGTCAATGTGTGTATGATGAAGATGATGATGACATGCGAATACAATTTTTTTATTTGCCAATTTGTGGTTATTTGCGAAAAACAAACTTTTTGCGCTGCTTTTAATTTAAACTATGCGCATGGAATTAGCATAAACCTAATTCGTTTTTAAACTTAATTTAAACACAAAATTATTGCACTCTTAACATTTGAAATGTTGCGAATTAAAGTGACATTCGGTTAGTCTAGCGGCGTTGTGTGGTTTTTGTGTTCAATGCCAATTTGCAAAAATTAAAAAAAAAAAACAAATTAAAAAATATTCAAACAAGAGGCAAGTCTTCAACGGAAAGTGGGTTTTTTGCAGTGATGCAGCCATGCGTAACTTGGAATTCTTGAAATTTTAATATTGTTTATTCAAAAATAAAAATACTATTTGAAATGGAAATTAACTCTTAAGATTCTTTCTTGAGTTAAGCAAGTTTTTTATGGAATTCTCGTCCGGTATTGTTGCTAAATGTTACTTAAATGAAATTTTATTCTTCTACTCGTTTCTGAAGGTGCATATTTTTAGCACTTTATACACATTATGGTTTAAATTTTATATTTCATATTCTCCATTTGGTGAGAGAGAATAGAAACAGGAGGAAATGAGCAACAGCAAACAACACTGCATTTGTGAATACTTCCTGCTACTTATTGGTTATTAATATTGTTGCTTCTGAGTTTAGTATTTAAAATTCTGATTTAGTTTAAATTAATTTCGACATTAGGAAGAATATTTCGAAGGCTATAAAACAGTGGCACTGAAAGGAAACTAGCAAAAATTGTAAAATTTCTATTTTAGCTCTACTGTGTGGATTTGAAAGAATTTTTTTCCATTTCTACTTTCTATTAAATGATTTCTTCTGAATCTTCTGAATGTCAAAGTGTTCAATCAAAGAATCCACTTAATATTCCATATATTAACTTGATTGTAATTAAAACCAGTTCTGATTCACTATTTTAACGAGTATTTGAAGTGATTCGAAGTGACTTTTTGAAGAAGTAAAACGTGATGCCATTGACATTCAGAATTCAAAAATCTTTCGTAGGCTAGTCTTTATTCTGAATTATATTTCAAATATTTTTCATAAAGTAAATTACCCTGCATATAGAAATATTGTACACTCCTTTGAAACCCCATGGACCCCTTATCGACACTCCTTGGACTCACTTTGAACTGCCACACCCTTTTTTTATATTTGCCACGCCCCTACTTACCTTTAGTCACTACTTAGAAACTATTAAAGCCGAGTATTATCTGTCAAATAACGTAGATAAATACTTAATTTTACTACGAATATGGGTCAATTGTATTTAATATGGAATTCTTCATTCTCTTGCCCTTCTCTATTTACAACATATACAAACAATAAATTCATCATTCCTATGAGACATACGAAAACGTAAGTCTTCCAAACTACATCTGTGAACATGGCCTATCACGAATATTCACTGCAGCAGACTGCAGCCAAATAGAGTTCCGCTTCTATTTACTGATTTATAACCAAAATGCAAATGCAAACAATGTGTACATAATTTTGAAAAGTAAAATGCTAAATCATATTTATTACATTTTATATGGAGACTGTTTACCCTCTGCTGGGTCAAGCATTCGTTTGGTTTGGAATAATGCGAAATTCATGCGTGGCCAAAAGCGTTTCTAAGTTGTGAAGCCCTTTCGCCTTCTTTGGCGGCATGAATTGCAACTGAAAACTGACTTTTTTCGGTTTACTTCATCACTTATCGTTTTTGTTGCTGTTGTTGTTTGCTTTTGTTATTAGCTGATTATTAAAAAAAAAAGTAGTTTACTAGCTTCAACCGCCTTTTCCTTGTAATTTCTCTTGTTATTGTTGTACTTTGGTCGTGATTTATTTAACCCATTTGAACTGTGATTTCATAATTTATTTATTGATGGTAGTTTTTTTTCGATTATTTTTTTCATCTTTTGAACAGTATAGTTTTACACTATTTCAGCTAAAATCTAAAGGTTGATAGTTAATTTAAAACTTACCTAAGAGCAGTTTGATCCAATTTGTATGCTAATGTTGCAAAGTTTTTTTTTTGTTTTATTGTGGATAGTAAAATTAATTTGTTTTATTGAAATGTCAGCCCGTTCAGTCTGTCGGAAATTAGCATAAATTTTGCAAGTGTTGCTATATAGAGTTTGTATGTCAGCGAAGAGTTGTGCTGAATTTGCAAAAAAAATAAAAATAAATACAAGTTGATTCCGAAATTTGAGTTTTGCATATTGAGTGTGGACTTACGCATAAACGATTCATAAATCAAATACTTCAATTGGGGATTATATAATAATAATGATGAAGGATAGCGGACTGGTCACAGTGCGCACTGACTGGCAGTGCCCCCAAATGCTAACAAATTTATGCAAATCGTTAAAATTAGATAATTTGGATAAATTAATAATGGGCAAAAAAGTAAAGTGGCTAATGAGTTGTTCCACTGTGTCGGCTGTTACATCTGCACGTATTAAGATGTCAGTATTTCAACACATTTAATGGAATTTATATATTTTATAGTTAAATATAGATTCTCTATGGACGTGTGGAAAGAAACTTTAAAAGGCGCTGCCAATTTTTTTTTGATATTTCAATAAATCAACTTCACTTTGAAAAGTTGGTAAATTCAGTTGAATACTAAATATTCAGTTGAATACACAAATTTAGGAGGGTTCATCTCAATTCTCAACCCCAATCTTCCAATTAAAAAACAAAAGACTTAAGCAACGAACTCGAAATTGCCAAGAAAATTAAAACCGAAACTCATTCAATGCACACATGCGACTTGTCACACTCTATATTTGGTTATTGCAGGACAATTTCATTGCGTGTCTCTTTCGCTGTGATTGATCAATGGAGTTGCACTCTAAGCCTGCAACAACATGGGGCAGCAGGAGCAAAGTACTTAGACTGCCAACAGGAAATGACTTTATTTTGATTTAACTTTGCACAACATCTGTTGCACATATACACACACACACACACACACAGTTCAACTGACTTTTTATTTTTAATGAAGAAAACAAATTCAATTTGAAATAAAAGTAAAGCATACGCACCGTTGTGTGTGCGCCGAAGGTGGCCCAAAACAATTTTTGTTTTGAATCGCCCCAATGTACCAGTTTTTAATTACAAAACTTGTGATACGTTTCAGCGTGCTATGAAGTGATATGCACATGGGCAGCATAGGAACGCTCGACTTTATTTTGGAAATGAAATATTATGAAAACGCATTTCATTTACGTAATCGATCTGTTGTGATGCTTGGCTCTGTTGCCGCTTGAGAAAGAAGAAAAAAAATCGAAAAAATACCAACAACTTGCAGATATTTAATTATAAAGTGGCTGTGCGCCGTATGAATATTTGCAAATGTTGCAACAACAACACACTACATCAACGAGCACAAAACTAAACCAGAGGGTGTGTCCAGCCTATGCGTAAAAGTCATATGGTAAATCGTGCCGCCATCGCTGCCGTCATCATCGTTCACATGTCGTTTGCGCCGGCGGACATATTTGCCACTAAATACCAACGCTTAAATTCTTGTTGCACATTTTTATTATTTTTCTTTAGATTTTAAATACATTTTTTCTTTACTATGTTCGGCTTGAAATTGATGAGTGTAATTTTTAGTGGCTTAGATATTGAGATATGCTCGGCGTTGTATTTGGTGCGTGTGTCGCACTCGGGTGTTTAGTAACTTTTTGGCTTTAGGCTTAATTTTTTGTTAATATTTTGTTGTTGTTGTTGTTGTTGATATTTTCGCGCTGGAAAACTTGTCCCAAGTCGCCTGTTAACGTGTAATATGCGTTTTAATTTCTGGCCATAAATTGATTGACTTTTGCTGTGCACATTTGCTGGGCTCTGTGAAGGCGTGTGTGTGCGTGTGTGTGTGTGTGTAAGCTGCGTGGTATCTGCTTGCTGCATCAAACTATAAACCAGGCAATTGCCATTGCGCAAAAGTAGTTGGCTCAGAAGACATGCAGATTAATGGCGTGAATGAAAATGTTGCTAATTGAAATGGTGCTTTAGTTGTGTCGTTGCATCATGTTGGTGTGGTTGCCGATGATGATTGGTGATATGTACGTTCAAGTGATCTCTCGATGCTTAATTACAAATATTCCTTTCGTAGTTGTGAAGAGTTGTGACATGTGTTGAGCAAGCCGCATGCACATATTCAATCAAGATTTATTAGGTTTTATGCAATATTGACATCGAAATCGTATTCATTTAATTTGGGGTAACTTCAATGGACATTTTATACTAAGAAAAAATATATTAACAAAAATGTTTAAATAAAAGTTATGGCAAAAGGCATTCAGTTTTTTTTACTTAAAATAAATTTTTAATTTAAGAAAAGAGATCTTAAAGCTAAAAAATTCAAAATATTTATAAATATAGGAAAGCAAATAATATTGAAATATTTGTTACTTACAACAAGAAAATGTAGGTAATGTCAGTAGTTAGTCGGATATATGCATTTCTGGCATACCAATGACAATCTATGACAATCGAAAGACTCAAGACACGAACTTGATTTTTATGTGAAGCTTTTACATCCCTTGAGCAGGAAACTAACCTTAAACTGTATATTCCAAATGTTCGTTTCCATTAAGTTCACTTTGAAAATCACTTATTGAATACAAGTTCGTTTCTTCAGTATTTTGTTTGTTGAAATTTAATAAATTTGTATTGACTACGTTTGGTGAAAAGTAATAAAATCTTCTACTCATGGTCAATTTATATGTGTTAATATGATTTTAAATGTTAATTCACTACAATAAAATCACACAGGAACTGGTAATTTCTCAAATTCATAAACAACAAAAGTTGGCAAAAAAAATTAATCAAGTTACCTGAAAAGGAAACTTTCGCTTGCATGACTTGCCAAGAAAGAAATTGAAGCAAATCAAAATGAATTCATTGTTGAGGGAATTTTTGTTGTAAATGAAACGATTTCGCTTAAAAATATTTCATTAAAATTCTTTTTCGTCATTTTTTTCTGGTTCATTCGTGAGTTACCTTTGCCTTTTTAATTGCTTTTGCCGTAGCCTGCAATTCTTCAGACAATCGACACGCAATTGGCAATACAAAAAAAACAACTTGAAGTGAGGAAAAAAATTTCAATCGATTTTTATCTACCAAATGGCAGCGTTAAATATCAGATAAGCTGACTCGGCCGTGTGGAAACGCACACCCTGAGTCGACTTTTTTGTTCGACTTTGTGCCATTTTGCTTAGTTAACAATTAGTTTAGCACCTGATTACCGTTGGCTTTTTTAAATGCTTTTAGGCCTGCTCAGAAGTGAAGTTTTCAGGCTACAACATTTGACTGCACCTTATATTTTTAATTACCTTTCAACTTGTTTCTGTATTTCATGTTGACTTATGCTTGACATTTCTACGACAATTTTCCATGCAATTTGATACTTTCAATGAAGTTCAATTGGTATTATGGTGGACTTCTCAGAGCAGAGCGAATGTGTTTAGTTAAATGTCGCGGAAAACATTTAAAGGAAAAAAATATATATTTTGAATAAATTGAACGGAATTCTTTGAGCTACTTGCATTTTAAATTACTTCTTTGTTTCCACTCTAAAAGATTATATTATTTTCTCAAATATTGTCTTACATAAGAGCAGTCAAATATTTTTACTAGCCGCCATCTGAGACATTTTCATTTTCTGTCTGAAGGAAGCAATTTAAAAGTACTCAAAACCCAAACAAAGTAATGTCAACCAAATTGAAATTGAAATTGAATTTGGTGCTGCTGTGTTGTGCCCCAGTGTGTGGCAATACAAAATGTTGGAATGTCTTTGGCTGGCCTAAGCTCAGTCACTGCTACACAAGTTAACACAACGCACAATTTTGTGTGCGGAAAAGTTCCATGCGGCACACATAAAAAAAAACTAAACTAAAGAAAAAAATCCATTTACCTCTCAGTGTGTCGCCTGTAGATACATTGTTGCGGTCCTATGTTGAACCAAAATGTTTCAATTAAAAGGCACACAAATTTAGAAAAGCAATTTTTTCTATAACATTTTGTCGTTGCTGTATTTCGGCTAATCAAAAAAGTTTCTATGCTGAAATTTCCTTACGACTGGACTGGTCGTAGACATCAAAGTGCACTTTTGCAGTGTTACGCACTCACTTGGTCCAATGTGGCAGTGAAGGGGCTAAAATAATAAAACGCTTTAACGCTCTAGGTACAAGCGTATTACGCGCGCTGATTGTATTTTATTGGTTCCATGTTATAGGCTATGGCATGGATTTTTTTTTTGTTGAGAAAACCCAAATTAATGACTTAAATAATTTGAATTTGTATGAAGTCAGGCGTTAAATTCGCTTTAGACGGACACATGTGTGTGGTGGGGCTGGTATTTGGCTGTAGACATTGTAATTTATATTTATATTGTGAGTGGTGGGGCAAAATGTGCGTAATGCCAGCCGCTACGCTCCGTGTGTGTTCAACATTTTTAGCTAAAAATATTTCTTTTAAATTGTCATAATAAACGGTTTAATGTTGAGAGCCAATTGCAAACGAGTTTGTTGCCTAAGTCTTTTGTTTTGTTATGGAAAAGAAAGGAAAATTAAAATCTTCAGTTTAGTAAGACAAAAAGTGTATAAAAATTAAATAAAAATTTAAATTAAATTAAAGTAAAATTAAATTAAAAATTAAATAAATTAAAATTGTGTTTTTAACTAAAAAAATCTTTATTTAGCTTTTTAGTCCTCCCACACTAGCCCCATTGACTTATTATTAATTTACATATAATTCTCTTCCAATTTAATTCACAATTTATGATAGATGATCCCGCCATACTGGATTCACTAAAAAAATTCTTTAATTTTATTTTGATTTTTTTCAAATTAAGATTTTGAATTTTAATTACTGGCAAAAGCCATATTTCATAATAACCACTTCTATTTTAATCTCTTGTGCATTTATTGCCAAGACTGAGTCAAATCTTGAATATATTTTTGCATTTCGGATTGCGTCAATGATATGTTAGCAAATATCGAATATGACTAGTCAAGCATGGCCTGAGTATAGGAACCAACTTGCATGGTTCGAACTACGAACAAATAAATAAATCAAAATACGCATACGCACTTTTTGGGTGACTTTTTTTTATTACATACTGGTTTTTGGTTTTTCCCTCATGTCCCATTAAGGAAGTCAATTGACCCACATTTGATTTTGAATTGAATTTTTCAAATTGTATAAAAAAATCGAACTTTTGTAAAGAAAATATTTAATTAAACTTTTCTTAGTCTCTAGAAATATTTTGTTTACAATTTAGTGTTTTTTCAAAATTAAAATAAAATTTAATAAAATTTAAATTAACTAATTAAATTATAAAAAAAATTAATTAAATTAACTAAATTAATTTTTCAATTTCTATTAAATTTTCTTCCACTATAAATTTTTCCAATTGATATTTCATAATTTCGCATTTATTTCTTATCACCCTGCATTATCAGTCTTTGCACACACACAATTTTCCGCTAGCAAATCAACCTGACGTAATCCGAGCACAAAATAAAAATTACAAAAAAATTTAAAATAATAAAAAAAAGCCTAAACTACAAAATCAAAACCAGCATTTTGACACACAGGCGATCGAGCGACCAGCAAATTTATGGAGTCCGCACGTTAAACTCGCTTCATTCACTAAATCCTGCCATGGCATTTGCAATAGGCATTTTGGGCCTATTTCCAAATGCCGACCATAAATAATACCGCCAGGCCCCCCTCCTACTGCCGGCAATGTGCGACTCTGTGATTGGGATCGTGGCATGTGTTACTACACAAATTTCAACTCAACCGCAAAACGCAGCGGAACACATGCGACACAGTGCACAGCGTCTCTGGGCGATATGTTAATTTCGATTGGGGATTTTATATGAAAATAAAATATTTTACGACTTGGAGTTGGTTTTTTTCTCCTTATTGATTTTTGGTTTAGTTTTGCCGTGTGCGTCACACAAAGTGCGTGTGGCGATTATTGGCGTCTTTCACATGCCGGTCATCGATGGTTAATATTAGATAAAGAACACAAAAAATGTGCAATTGTGAATCGTGCAAGTAATCGGTCGACTTATGTGTGTGTATGTGTGGTTGAGTGCGATTGCATTTACCAATGCACAGTTGGTAAAAGGGAAATATATTTTATTTGAATTAATTTATTGGAAGTGAATACAAAGTGAACAGCAGAAATATACATGATTTTTGAATTTAATCGATAATTCTGGGTCACCGTGGACTGGCCTGGTTTTTCATGTTACGCAAATTTAGATTTTTTTTTTAAAATAAACAAATTTATTTCCTAATTCTTTAGAGTTGAAAAATTAACACAAAAAAAAGCTTACCAAATTCGAAAAAAAACCCAATTGCTTGTTCTCTAGTTTTTAACATATTTTTATGACCATTCATTTTGAGAGCAACAACAAATCGTAAGCCACGCTTATCGCATTAATGACTTAATTAAATGCTAGTTAAATAAATTGGGAAAAAAATGGCAACAACAAAACGTAAACAAAACAGTCAACCGACAATCCATTGGCGTTGGCGTTTCCCATGAACTCCATTGACTTGTGCCACAAGTAAGAAGGCAAAAATAACTAACAACGCCTTCACCGCACTAACCTGCACAATTTTTTCCGATTGCTATCATTCAATTTTTTTCTTTTACTTTTCGACAAGCTACTGGAAGTTAGCTGGCAGCCGCCGCCACTTGATTGAATGATAACGAGAACATAAACAATGCAAACAAACAATACCTACGTTTGCTGTGGTTACTTACCACTTTTTCGGGGTTGGCTTGGGACAACCCACACTTCATCACGGTCTACGTTTCTAGGAATATTTTCCAAAATTGCTTCTACCCAACAGAGCAGCAATTTTCGCGAAAATCTTGGACCTCAAGTGGTTATTTTTTCTAGTTTATGAAGTGTTGAAAAATTAGTGGGCGGTTGTGAATTTATGGCGGGACCGTTTTGTTCCACATGACGTATACGCAATTGTTTTTCAATTCAAAGGAAATTGCATTTGAATTGATTGATTTTGTATTAATTGTGGTTTAATAGCTATTGGAAATTGGGGCTAATTGAAAATACTGAAGTTAACATTTTCACGTTAATTAGGCAATTAAAATATGAACAAAGATGAATTGATTCGATAAAGGCTGGAATGAGTTTAGTGTGTTGAAGTTACTTCAGTGGCATTGATCACGAATTCGAGGTCCATTTGGTTTTGCTAACTCTAAATTACATGTAATCGATAAACCAATAAGGTCGATTCACCAACTATATGTGCCGAAAGGAGACGTTCGTGGGACCTTGGCTTCAGAATGCTTTAATGGAAAATTCATTTCGATTATATGAATTTCGTCAGTTTTTATAATAAATCGTTCACACTTTTGCGAAATTTCCTACAGACATTTACCTCCAAATACTGTATTTACTTTTCTAAATACTACGCTTTTATTGGATTTTAATTGCGTCTTTCACACACACACAATTAATCGTGCAACGAATGACCGCACAAATTATTACTCACCACAGCCAATTTGCAGTTAATTTTCTGTGACAGTAGAAATTATCGGACACAATTTACAATTTACAGTTGAGCAAAAAATAATTGACAACTCGTGGAACTATCAGCAGACAAACACTTGGGTGAGTGTTGATTTCTAATTGAGTTAATTTGAGGCAGTTGAAGAAATCAAAGGAAAAAAATTGTAAAAAAAATATTAAAAGATAAATGAAAAATACCGCTGCTACAGTCCACAAAATATCAACAAGCTCCTTACTCCAAAAAAAAAAAAAACCAAATACAAATATTTACTTGTCCAGAGTACAAAAGAGCCAGCTTTGCTGCCGCTTTACCTGCTTAACACAGTAGCCAAAAACAATTTAGCATAATAACACATAATTACCGCTGCCAAATTATCAGCCAAGACAAATCGTTGTCGTTCGTTCGTTAGTTCGTTTGGACAGCGTCAGCGACAACTAACAGCAAACAACAACAAAGCGTCTATAGCGTCATTTGCTTTGGGTTGGCGTTTTCTATTTCTTCTTAAGCTTTTTTAGGGGCTGAGTGTTGGCACATGGTGCAAATGTGCTGCATGGCTTAGTTTTTTGCTTGGCATTTTTTTTTCGCCTGTCATGTCACTCGCCGTTTTAATTACAAGAAATATTCTGGTGACATTAAAAAAAGGAAAAAAAAAACTTAAATGAAATGAAGGCAAATGGCGTGGGCATTCTGCATTGAAGTAGTTCTGCTTAAAGCGTATCCTATCCCCTTCATCCATTAACAATTCTTGCCACTTGTTACGTTTGTCAAGCTGTCGAATTGAATTTATTTGGCAAATTTTCAATTTATTGCTGCATGTGTGATTTTAATGAGTCGAAATGGCTGGGCCGCCGCCTGTGTGTTTATGTGTACCTCTAAGCATTTAATGCGCTCAATGAACTTGACTTGATGTGGGCGGCTGTGTATTATTTGCAAGCTTTGTTTGGCTGCATTGTTTTTTTTGTAGTGGCTATTAGCCAATTACCGTTTGAGTGAGTGACTTGGGGCAAGGAAGTAGACCGCCGCAGATTTTTTTTGTTTATTTCTCTTTTATTGGGTTCACTAGTTAAATGCTAATAATTGCAAAAAGTGGCAACAGCCAAAAGGCTTTAAAGGCAATGGAAGTGAAATATTTATAAGTAAAACATAGAACAAAAGACTTAAGACACAAACTTGATCTGACGAATTTCTTTCCTTTTCCATTTCAGATGCTTTTCCAATCGTTATTCTTCCTCTCGGCAGCTTGCTTGCTTCAGCTGCATGGCTCCCATGCGGCCGGCTATCACTACGATCGTCCCAACATATCGTCCTCCGGACACGGATTCGCCCCATTACCCACAGTCAGGCCGTTGCCTCCAGTGCCCGCTCTACCGCCACTACCTACAGCACGTGCGCACGTACAAACCCAGACTCTACTACAAGTGCACCCGCCCACTCAGCAAAAATCCATTGCTGCCGCTTATAGGCCGCCCAGCGCCTTGCAACCGCATCAGACTTACTTGCCCACCATCGGATCAAGCGGTCCCAGTGCACAACGTTCCGCTGTATCGCACATAACCCAAGCCTACCAACAGCCCCAACTGCAAGCACCGCGGCCACCAACAGTCGCCTTCGGTCAGCGAATTGCAACGCCACAATCATTCTCCAGCCCAGGCGGATCTTTTGGACTATCGGCACCTGCCAGCGGAGGGCCACAAGCATCACCACAGCCCTTGAGAATACCCTTTGGCAAGCAGGCAGTCATCAGCTATCCCACTGCCTCGGCGGCTGGAAGTAATTTTTATACGGACACCAAGGGACGCCAACTGAAGCAATACGCCGTCATTGAGATTATCGACAATGACATTGAACAGACGATGCAACCCTTCCTCTCCAATACTTTCTTCGATACGTATCGCGCACATGTTGGTGCGACTGGTACGGGAGCAACTGCTTTCGGTACAACCGGAGCTGCTGGATTCCCAGCCAGCGCCGGCGGCGGTAGTGCTAACAACAACGCGCGCAGTGGTGTTCAACTGAATTCGCGCTCAAATGCTCTCGTTCTCGAGCAGCAGCGTGTGTCGCAGCAACCACAGCGAGGCGGTGCTACTGGCGATGCTATTGCCTTGGGTTCGGGTGGTCTGGGCTATGTTCGTCTGCCCAATGGCAATGTTTACTTGGGTTCCGGTTCCCTGGGCTATGTTAGCGGTCAGCAGCGTACACGGTTGGTGAATGATGCTCGAACACGCGTGGGTGCTTCTATGCCAGATCCTGTGCATTTCGGTCATGGCGCCTTGGGCGGCGGTTTTCGCTACAAATGAGAGGTTTCGGCGGAACTGGTTTTGATTTTTTTTCTAAATAAATTTTGTAAACTATTTTCTTCTTACCTTTGTTTAGTTTAAGTTTTATATGTTTTTTTCCTTCAATCGCCAAGACAACAAAATGAATACAAACTTTTACAAATTGCATTTTTTTCTATAAATTTTTGTATATTTTTTATACTTTTTGTGCTATGAATTTTTAAGGAAATAAAAATTGTTTGAAAATGAATGGATTTTTTTATTTGAGCTCCAGAAACACCATTAAAAATATTGATAATATCGAAGTATTGGATGGCTTTTGTTAGCGAATAATGTGAAATACTTACAATGGAATTATGAGATTTTTTCAGTGCAGCTGTAAATAGCGCCATCTGTCGCTTTGGTTTGATACTATGGTTGTTGTATTGGATAACTTGAATTTTAGCCAATGTGGTAACACTTGGCATCTGGAACGGAAACGGGTTTGCGTATTTCACCACAGAGAGTCTTTGGTAGAGGAACTGTGTTGAATAAAATGTACTCAGAATAAATATTTCTATAGGAAATTACCTCGTATTGAAAGTGTAAAATATTAACATTTTTAATAAAAAATATGGTAAAAAAATAAGAATCATCAAATGACTGTAAGGAAGAATACATTGATATCGATGAGTATTCGTCAAATTATACTGCAACCTTCAATATTCTATCTAAAATTGTAAAGATAATCCAATACGGTTAGTTAGATAGACCAGAGACATGAATCGCTAATAGCTTTTTCTTTTATTAGGCGACAGGAAAATAATTTATAATTAGCTCAAAAGGGTGAGCCCCTGCTTAGGGTTACTGCCCACCTTTAATTTAAATTTTATATAAAATTGCATTTAATTTAAGTAAATTCTGTAGTAAAATATTTCAACATATTAATTAAATTATCACACAAATATATAAAAAATATGTCCAGACACCAATATACCATGCATATAAAAGCTTCGCATTTGAGTTCTTAAACGGTCATCAAACTCATATTCAAAGAAAAGCACCAACATCACTTAAAGTCTATTAAGCAAATTATCGCAAAGTAGCCGTCGAACAACGCCGCAGAAAATCGATATTTCGACAAAATTATGAAAAGTCATGTGCAAGACAATATTTACCGAAAGACAAAAAAAAACGTTAACATAATAAAATTTGATGAAACCATCAATCAAAAATTTGTAATATGCAAATAGAAAGGAGCAGGAAAATGTCTGCAACGCACAAAAAGAAGACGAATCAAATAAGTGGAGTAGTGAAAAAGGGGCGAAAATAGGGAATTAGGAGAATGAAGTGAGAACAAGTAATCATGGATATCAATACAATAGATACAATTTAAATTTTAAAAACAAGTGAGTTGCTTTTAGTCTGTCAAAGTCGACTATTGAAATGAAATGGAATGGGTCGGATCGGAACAAACTATAGCGAATGCAATACTCGGTATAAAAAAAAAAAAAAACAGAAATAAAATAAAAATATTATCTGGAAATTTCAATATCTAATCCGAAACCGACGAACCCAAAAACCTCTTTACTCCAAGTTTCATACTATTACAAGGACCGAATTATACCTCTTCCTGGAGCTTGATATTAACAAAATCGTTGCACTCAATATAAATCTTTACTTATGTAAAACTCTTTGTGAGTATGTGGGATGTGAGTTTGTAGGTTTAAAGGGTTGTTCCCTTATAACTCAAGAAATACCTGAGCGATTATAATGAAACACATATCAAAATGTAGGTAATTTCATTGGCCTCGACATATCCTATTACATAAAGTTCGGTCGTTCGATGTGCTATAATCATTCTAAAATGCTACAATTTATGCAGTGTTTACCCGGTTTCACTGAATGGGCAGATTGCTGACTGAGAAAATTTACGGTTCGCCCATATATACTTCTAAGACAGACAACTTGAAAATTTTAGCCTCCTTGTGTCGTGTTTTCCAACCAGCAGACATATAGAGAAATATACGGTCATAGCCAGATGAACTCAGGAGATGATAAAGAATATATATAGTCTTTTCTATATCTACCAACGTCAATCTGGCAACACCAAGTCTCCTATGTTTTGTAGGAGATACTTGTATACTTTTAGGAGCAGGGTTGAGAACAAAGATAAGAGAACGGAAAATTCACAAAGAGACAACGTTGAAAGAGAAATTGTTTCGTTTTCAACGGAGAATGAAACGAAATGAATGAAACATTTGGCACAAGAATTGTACTCCTTAAAATAAGGGCGTGTTTTCATTTGCAAACTCAACAACAATAAACACACAAATGTACAATGTGTATATGAGGAGGAGAAATTCCATATGGATGTGAATGACAAAATAAAAATAACAATAAAAATGTCATAATTCAATAATAACATTTGCCAAGTGTCACAAAGATGACGGATTTGTCATTTCCAGTCAAATTGGGAGATTCTTTCTATAATTAAATACGAAGGAATACAATTTAAGTGTACCTATTAGATAATTTGTGTCTTATTGCTACAATATACGACCAACCCACGGTCAATTCGTATTCGAGAGAAGCTTCTCTCTTCCAACTCTGATTGCTTAATTTCTATTTGCCAATTCTTTTGCGAAATTCTTTTCTTTTCTTTTTTTTGTTCTTTGATTTTTTTTCGGTAACACCAATTGCATTTGTCACCGCGCGTACATTGCTCTCTCATGGCAGTCGGAATTTATTTGTACTCTCTTCACAGCCCGCTTTTCCTTTACATATGTGTGTGACATTTGCAAATAAAAGAATCGAAACGAAACGAAAGAATAGAAAGAAAGAAATGTGAAATTTGTCTTTAAATGTAGTTCGTTTTGCAATTCGGGGTATACGAATTCGCTTTTACGAGCACTGCTTTTACTCACTCTCTCTCTTAAGGCGGTAACCTTAGCATATCCGTTAGTATTTCCTCTGCACTCCCCTATACGTCGGTGGCTCTTAACAAAGCGAACAACCATTTTCCATTTCCACAATGTGCAGCTGCTATTTATTTATTATGTATTTGTGTTGTTTTTGGTTTTGTTTCAGTTGGAATTCGTTTTCATTTTTTTTGCTCACTGTGTTTGGTACTGTTTTCCGTTTCGGTTCCTACTCGAGTTGTGTGCGAGTGTGTGTGTGTGTTCGACTGTTTCTGCAATTGTATCCCAGCTTTATTTTATTCTCGGTCTCTCTCCCTCGCTCTCTCGAATTGACACAACAATTGTACATTTGCTGAGCTCTTTCACCGCATTTCGAATTTTATTTATTTCCCTGGAAGCTTCTTCTTGACATATGAACGTTTGTGTATTTTCATTTCCATTCGATCCATTCGGCAATCCTTCGCCTCTCACACCTCAATCGTACGACCATCCTTGCCATTTCTACTTGGCTTTAATTTGACAGTTGTGTTGCGTTACATTTGATTTTTTTCCCAGCATTTCTACATATTTGTCAAGTGTGCGTCGTTGTCGGCACCTCGCATTCACTCACTCACTCACACTCCCCTCCCTGGCCGCACTAAGGTGAGAGTGCGAGTGAGTAACTTGATACTTTTATTTCGTTTTCAATTGTATGCAAAATAAGGATAGCGCGCGCATTTAATTTTCTTCTTCTGCTGCTGCCGCTTCTTCTTCGTTAGTATCGCCCCTAGGCCAACGCTCGACGCCGCTACCATTGTCAGGTATTCTGCTGTGATATTAGTTTCCTTCGTTGGTCTGTTCCCTCGTTTCATTTCCCATTTATTTTATTTGCGGATTTACTTATGTTTTCCTTCTGTATGTTGGCTCGTATTTTTTATTTCATTTCGACTTCGTTTCGTTTCATTCTAATCCTTGCGGCTATGGTGACATTTTTATTTTCCTTATCATCATCATCATCGTCGTCGTCGTCGTCGTCGTCATAGTCGTCTGCTCTCGTATTTGGTTGGGGCTGCCCCTAGTACGTACGTACTCCGCTGCGTCTACGTTTTATGTACTTTATTTGCTTATATACTTTTGTTTGGAATTATTTTCTTTTGCTTTTTTGATTTCTTTGGTGTCGTGTGCAAATTGGATTTTGCTTCGTTCTCATTTCTGTACGAGTACTACTTTTGTGCTCCTCGGGGGGTTCTTATGATTTGCCTGATCTGTGTGTTCTGTTCTTGCAATTGCCATTGTTGTTGGTGCAGACGTTGAGGATTGAGGAATATGAAATTGCATTGAAGTTCGTTACATTTTGAAGTAGTTACTTGTAGTTCGTTGCTGGTTGTGCCCGATAGGGGACGATGGAAAAAGGGTTACCAGATGTTCTCCCTCTCGAAAAATATGCTAATGTATAATTAGGCTGGTCTGGAGGGTATATTTTCTTTTCGTGAATTTAATCCACTTTAAGATGGTTTTTATTTGGTATTGTTCGTCAAGTAGTTCAATATTGCATGGGGATATGAAAGAAGTTATACATATTAATAATATAAAGAAATTTATGAGAAAAATTTAAAAATATAAAATGACAGATGTAAGCTGAGACACATGCGAAAAGGCCTGATTTATGGCCTAAAATTTATATTTTTAAATAGTAAAATACAATTTCCCTTATTCGATTTTCCTTAGGCCATTGAACGATTTCTGCTCTTTCACACAAAAGCTTTAAATGAAAATGTCTGAAAATGTCTTGCTATAAACTTTTAATTAAATTAAAACCAATCGATTTGTGTTCATCTCATATATTATACACAAAAAATATATAAAAAAGAAAACAAAAACAAAAACTACATAGAAACATTTGCAAAAATATACGTCGAACAATGTGCCAATGTGTGCACACAATCTTAATCCATAAAACCAAACACAAGTGCAGAAATATTTCAATGAAAATACGAGCACCTTTTCCGATTGGTTGTGCCCAAAAAGCACAAAATCCAAAACAAAAACAACAAAAAAAAAACCAAAGAAAAAATATAAAGAAACCAAAATAGAAATACCCAAGAAAACACACACAAAATGGGTGGTGCGGGGGTTCAAGCACCGCAAATCACCCACTGAACGAACGAACACATAAGGTTGCGAAATTAAAGAACTGGAAGTGGAGATTGTTGCAAGAAATGTTCAATGGGAAAAGTTTAATACCTACATGGTATATACTACATTGGTAGGTACATAAATACTGAATATTTTCAGATTGAAAATTTAAATGAAAATTTACGAAAAAGTGATACAATTTTTAAATGAACGAGGCCCTGTATAATGTTGTTATATTGAGTAATAAAGTGTGAAATAAAAATACTTCAATGAAAAACCAATTTAATTTTCTTTGGAATTGCTAAATGTATTAAAGAAAACCAAGGATATCAAAATCAAAGCTCTCATTCAGCGCCAGGCAATTATATAAACTATAATCCCAATTTTTTGAATCGGTCAAATGTACATGTAAAATCTCTTGCATTTAATACTGGCTGTTGTACAGTATTATGGAAGACATTAGCGATCACTTCAAACCAGCGACGATCACACACATATTGTCACATTTTTCGTGTGTGTTGGAGAGCTCCCAGCGAAATATTTTGTGGTAAGTTTACCATTGATTTCAGGTCTTATTGTAATTTAGAAATTTCCACTTTTAATTTGAAATCAGTAACCCCGAAAACCTGCCTACTCGAAGTTTCATATTATTTAGATGAAATCAACGTCTCCGAAAACCCCCTTATACCAAGTCTGAATTGAGTTTGTATGCTTCATATGTGGCACACGATTTCACTTGAATGGGAGGTTGTCCGAATCCTCCAATTGCAATACCAACTACGTCTTGATTCTGGACTCTAGAACTTTAAAAAAGAGGATGAACAGACAGACACTTTTTAGTAACGAAATCATGTAAGCAAACATTTATCTCATATATATAAATAATACTGTTAGTCAAATTGAAATTTGGAATAATTATAGTGTCTTACAGGTAAATCGGTTACTAGCGTCGATCCCGAACCTATAGAATTCTTGAAATCCGCAATCATAACCTAAACAAAAATTAAATAATATAAATATTAAAAACTGCAGTGCTTCCCAAAGAACATATTATTTAAAAAAAAAAAAATAATTTGTATTTTATTGCATTTTTGAAGTTACGGATTCGGTTTTCAATACATCTGGCTATAGCGGAGAAAAACAGATTACATATTCGTGGTGATTGACATCGTTTTACCTTTACGACACTAGCGGCATTCAAAAATTGTTTTGACTGACGAACATTGTAATAAATGTCACTCATACGCCCAGTTAATTTTTTTAAAAAGTTTTTTCAAAACGTTTAGTGGAAGTAGTCTAGTGTGTTAATTAGGTTTTTAGACCTTAAGATATAATTTAGCTTAAGACTGTAAGACGCTATCAACAATAATGAACTATGGAAATGAGGATCTAAAATACTTTTTACTATTTAAAGAAATCCAATGTTCTGTCAGAAAGAAGTAAAAAAAAACCTTTTAAAGAAAATGAAATTACTTGGTTTATTTTAAAGAAATGACAATAAATAAAAATATTCATATATAGACGTAAGTTAGGGCCTCTCCTCTAGTAAGTAGTATGCCAACGCATAACTTTTTCTTACAGCCCCTCCAATATTTTCGGTTCTAATTTAATTAATTTAAAAATGATAAATTCCTCATTTATATTTATAAAGCTCAAAATTTCACCAAGAAGGTTACCATTTTTTCCTACCCAACGAAAAACGAAATTATAATACCCGCTTAAAATGATCCCTACACAGGCAAACACACACACACACACACCGTGTACATGCGCATCTATCTCTTTCTGAATACAATCATCAGAAAAAAGCACACAGCGCAAGAAATGGAAATAAATACGAAAAAGCGACAAAACAATTGCTAAAAAGGAATTGACAAACCCACAAAACGAACGAAGAGCGTTAGTGTGGAGTGAGTTAAGTGCCGAGCGAAGGCGAGAGAGAGACCGAGCGAACAGACGATTGAAAGAAATAAGCAATTGTATTAATGCCGTCTCCGTCATACAAGTAATGAACGGAAAAAAATACTTTAATTTGATGCTGAGCTGGAAAACACCAGCCGAAAAGAAATAAAAACGAAACGAAAGAAAGAACTTTGTCATTTACTTTTTTAATTTAAATTAAAATGCTTTTCGGCGCCCCAATGAGTGTAGAGTGAGTGGAGTGGCAACATTTGAAGATTTACCGATTTTGTTGTCTCACTCACCCAAACACACACACACACACACACACACACACATACACTTAACTGCTTTTTAATTTATTTTGATTTTTATTGAAACTTGCAATTGTCATTTCTGTCTGTGTTTATATAAGGCTGAAATCGTGTGCACAGGACATTCTGCGAAAGGGTTGAGAGTTGATTTCATTAGGGTTGCAATACGATGCAGAATACGAGTATGACAATGGTGCAGTGTGCATGTGTGGGGAGTGGGGTACAATAGGCGAGCAATTGCATTGCACATTAAACTCCCCCCACCCACTTCGCATTTCGCATACAATTCAACACACACCCAGGCAGTAGGAGAAGCAAATAAATGCTCATGTTTATTGGTGCAAACCCACCTGCTGATGTCGGCCGAGCGAACGAGCATGCACTACAAATGGCCGCTAGTGTGAGGGAGTGCGCACGAATGTAGAATCATCGGTATATGTGTGTGACGAAACGAAATGAGATTTGAAATGAATTCAAAGAAATGAAGGCACAAGAAAAAAAACGAAAACAAAAACAAAACCAACAACACCACACACAAATTGAAAAAATAAATAATACAGTGAGGCGAAAAAACGTTGTGTGCAGAGCTCTCTCACTGCCTTGCCATACCAATGCGACGACTGAGAGTGAGTACGGGTGCTGCTGTTGTACGAATGAGTGTGTTAGTTTGTGTCTCTTCGATTGCTCGCATACGTTTCATATTCATTTCGTTTCAAATTCGTTTTATTTATTTATTTTTTTTTGCATTTATTTTTTGTCGATTCTCAGTCCCGCATCGTACTCACGCAGTTATCATTTCATTTGTTAGTTTCGTCGTTGTTGTTGTTGTTATGTGGGGTGCTTGGCTGGCTGGCTGGCTGGCTGGCGACGGAGGATCCAATCTACTCTATGTGTGACTGTGTGTATTTGCAGTTGAGTTTTGTGTTTTCTGTGTTGAGCGCCAGTGGTAGTGTGTGGCCGTGGCGCGCATGTAGTATATTCGCACTCGCATACGTATCTCTTTTGGGGTTGCAAATCGGCAAATGAATTTCTGAGTATTGTCACAACAATTGGATTCGATATACAATCGTTAGGTTGTGTTTTTTCCTTTATGTCGTTGTGTTTGGGTGTGCGGCTCTGTTTCGATTCTGTTCTGTTCGTTTTGTGGCCGCTCGCATTCGTATTCTCATTCGCACAGTCGTATTCGTTTCGGCATTCGTTGCTGCTGCTGCTGCTACTGCCGTTTCTGTTGAGTGCTGCGCCGCTGCTGCTAGTGCTGCTTTGGCACAATCGCACAATCTTACTACAGTCAGACGTCGTACACATCTACAATTGGTGGGGGAAACAACAACAACAGAGAAGAAGGAAAAAGCGGCTGCTCCTGCTCGCGCCGCACATCGTTCCATTCGGTTTCATTACGAATTTGTCATTCGTAAGCGAAGGTAATGCAATAAAATTGTTTGCGTGAGCGCCGCGCAACAACACGTGCGATTCTTACACGGCGGAAAACGACGATTGTGGAAAAAAGTAATTCTCGCGTTTGCGTGAAAAAAAAAAGAAGGAAAAAAAAAACAAGTGCAAATCGGAAAAATCGAAAATTCCAAACAATTCGAAAAAAATAAATATAATTTGTGTGTTTGTATTTGTACACATATGTACAACAATTGGATACAAGAAAAATAAAACAACAACAAAAATCGCATTTTTGCAATTGCGCGACATTTACACACAGAAAAAAACGTCGTCGCAGTCGCTGCCGTTGCTGCCGACGCCAATATCGACAATTGTTCTGCGTTCTGCGTTCTGTTCGGTTCTTCTTCTACTCCACTGTGCTGCGAATGGCGAATGTGATTGTGTAATTGTGTGCGACCCGCCGGCCAGCCCCCTTCCGCCAACCATCGTATTCGCATTTCGCACTGTGTGTTTGTGTATTTGTTGGATATTTCGGGTTTTGATTTGGCAATCAGCCTCATACGTGCAGTGACACGCCGTCGGTGCGGTAGTATTGTGCTATGTGCGGTACTCGAATCAAATCGAATTGAATTCAAATTGAAATACAAATAATATTTCCGGAAATATTTTGTCACTCCAAAAAATTTATCAAATTGCTATTGGCGAAAAAATCACAAATTGCCATGGCCAACAAATGCCAATTGCAATTAAATAAATGAAATTAAATTTCTAAAAATTAAAAATAAACACAATTGCTTGCCGATCGCTAGTGAAAAAAGAAAGGAAAATCGCGCATTTTGTGAAAAGTTTAAAAAGATATCGTGATATAAATGAAATAAACATGTTATTAGTGTATGCAAATTATAAGCAAAAGGTATATTTCATGCCGCCCACTATACCAATTTTTTTGTTTTTGTTGCACAAAATCTAGCAATGAATTCATGTGAAAATATTTGTGTGGACAAATTGTTAATTGTTATGACATTTAGGAAAACTTGCGAACATTCAAATTAAAAGTTATTTGTGTTCAATGTGTTCAAATGTTAGATTGTTTAATCACATCTAAGCTTTTGCTAGTAGCTTAATATGCTCTATAATTGATAGTTATAGAGTTGAACATGCACAAACTTTTAACATTAAAATTGTAAAAGTAATAATTTTCGCAAGCTTCAGCAGCAAGTTCGCACCAATATTTTCACTAAACTCAATTGAAAATTTTATTTTTTTTTTTAATTTTATAATGAGTTTTTGACCAAGAGTATTTGCCATTAAAACATTCCACTAGCTTTTCTAAAGTAGTTGTTTTTATAATATAAATAATTCTCTCAATATTAGTCAATTCGTTTCAAGTTTAACTGAAATTCAAACTAGAATCAGTGGATGGTGTGACAAATTGCAAATGCTATTTCCATTCAAAACTAAATAAACGCAAAAAGCATTTGATATTTCTTTATTCACACCCAGTTTGTTATATTGAAATGAAAATTTTGTTCCCTACAAATACACTAGTTGTTGCTACAAATAAAGCATATTTATGGGAAACAAAATTTATTTTGGTTCCAAACTAAAAAACTTTTCAGTCAACTGACATGAGTTCAGTTAAGGCAACTTCAAATGCGTTTAATTTAAAAGTAATCAAACGTTTGCTCCCCAAACTCATTAATTCATTGAGAGTAGCGTTTAATTTATCAAAATTAGTACATATACATTTATTTTAATGTTAACAGTAATTAATTGGAAATACCTATTAATACTTAGAATAACTTTAATGTACACTCTAAACGATTTCTGCTGAATTTTACTTCTACTATCGTCGGCAACACATTTCGACCTGAAAATGCTTAAATTCACATACGTGCATTTATGCGCTCTTATTTTACACATTTCTTTGCCCAGTAAGAGAGTGAGAGGAATTGGGCAAAGAAATGTGTAAATTTAAGAATTCGCAAAAAGCACTCTCATTCCCCCCGTCCCTTGTAACCAACTTCACAAATATGCAATTAAAACGATTTGAGTTTTGGTTTGTTTTAGTTTATTTTTTGTATTAGCATTCCACATGCTTTTTATTTCAATTTTGAAGAAATACTTAAATGTAATCTTATAATATTTATTATAAAAAAATACATAAATGTTCTATACATACACTTGCTCAAATTTTTGGAACCACCTGTTTTGCCAAAGTTGGAAAAGTGGGTTAATATTGAAATTTTATTTCGTCGATTTTATCTCATACGAACGGGATTGATTATACCTTCCCAATGGTACCAATATTTACATAACTAAATTTTCGAAAAACATAAATATATACACATTTCTGGTGGTTCCAATAATTTGAGCAACTGTACAAGTAATATTTTTAAACTACTTCATCTAGTTTAGCAATAAGTGTATTAATTTTTCTTAAATTATTCAGGTGCTTTTTCTGGCCCCTTATTTGAGACGGATAAAATTTAAAAAAATATTGTGGACAGCATGGAACTGTGTTTTTTTTTTATAAATTCTTTGTGTTTCCGAAAGAAATGTGACCGAAATGAAGAGGGGTTATTAAACGATTTTGCGCACGTGTGCATTGGGCAACTTATTTCTTTGTATTGGGGAAAGTGTTTGAGCACATGATTGTATATTGTTTTCGAATTATATGCAATAAATTCACATAAATTTACTGAACACTTGTAATGCACTTCATTACTATTGATGCACTTATACATTTTATACTATTTTGTTTATAAAATATAGATACTTATACTTGTAATAAATAATAAATAACTAACTATAAAAAGAAATCGACTGAACCGCGCACCGACTTTGTCGCCGTAAATATGACAGCTGAACTGACAACTTAGAACTGGTGAGAGAACTGAGAGAAACTGTGTTCGTTTAAGCCTACAAATAAGCATTTTTTGACATGAATGATTTGTTTACACTTTTTCGTGTGGAGAAAATTAGGCAAGTGTTTTATTTCAACACATTTTTTCAACATTTGTATTGAAATTTAAGTATTTTTGTTTGCATATTTTAGTTTTACATTAATTTGTATCTATAATTAGGCTATTCCTGCTTTTTTGTATGAAATAAGCAGAAAAGTCACAAAATTTACCCAACAGCCGAAAATTCAGCAAAAATTTGCTATAGTTTCGATACCAATTTTCAGCAAATATTTTAGAGTGTAGATTAGTTCGCATTATAATTTGATTGCAGAACGACGCGCCCTTTTAAATGAATTATACGTTTAGCAAACCTCTTCCGAAATTCTGATTTAGTTCTGAGTGATTTGTGAAAAATTAGAAAGCATATGGTCAGACAGACTTCGAAGTAATTATATTGAGCTCGAAAAGTTCACACATTTAAATTATTTTAAAATGGAAGCCGTATGTCTGCCGTATGATTCACTTTTATTTTTTTCGGTTATTACAACTATATTGGGAAATATACATAACAAATAAAATAAGTGAAATGGGTATCCATTTCGTAGGATCAATAGGTCTTAATAGCTTCCCTACTCGAGCCACAGGAAAAATAAAAATCTACTTCTTTCAAAAGATCTCATTATTCTGCTTTTTTTAACAATAAAGAAAGCTTACGATATGTCTTCACTACTTTTTTCTATTCTTCATTTTTTAAACATTCTTAGGGCAGAAAGGAGACTGTTTCGAATTCGATAGGTATATGTTATTATAATTTGTTCTTCGATTATTCTATTATAAATGAAGGATATGCAAAGTGATTAAACCTCGGAAAAATATCGGAAAAATACTTGTGTTGCCCAGAATATAATAACATTTTTCTCTGAAGGCGACAGTCTTTCCCGAAGCAATGACAAACTTTTCGAGAGTTTAATTTGCCATATAGTTTCAATTGCCGTTTGGATTCGCCAATAAACTGTAGGTCCTGCAATTCTCATACACATTATCACTTGGCCTTGTTAATTGTTTCAAGAAGCTCGGCCAAGTCCAAATTTGGACTGTTGGGGCTACTATTTTGACTATGAATGATAAATGGACAGACTACAACTTGATCACAGTTATTTTCTAGTAACATTGAAAATAGTATGCCCTTGTATATAAAAAAAAATACTTTAAAATAAAACGTTTGCCCCATTTTTGGTCAGAACTCATCATAAAAGTATATTCAGTTATCAATTGGCCTGAATCTAAATTTTTGAATACCCAATTTCAGGTTTAATACAAAGTAAATTAAAGCAGAACAATAACCTCAAACCACATTGATAAAAAAATTGTGTGCAAAAGGCATTCAAATTAAATAGAGAAAAAAAGGAAAAATTCATTGAAAAGTGTGCACAGTGTTCCCCAAAAAGAAGGCAAAATTCCAAAAGTGTTCCAAATGACAAAGAATGGATTCTGCCATTGATACGCAATCGACGACAAGTGAACACAGTGTTGCCTCCTCGCACGAATCGGGCACGAATGCGAAACGCGATCAAACGCCCCCAAATAAAGCGATGAACAATAACAACAATAATTTAATTGTAAACAACAACAACAACAACAATCATAGTCCACAACACATCAAACACTACAACATGAATACGACCACACTGCTGATGCACCATCAGCAGCAACAACAACAACAGCAACAACAACAGCAGCAACAACAGCAGCAACAACAAAACGGCTCCCGCGACAACAGTAATCGCAACGTTGACGATCGCACCAATGGACGCTCTTCGCACACCGGCGGACGCGGTTCCAGCTGCTCGCCCGCCAGTTCGCCCACTCGCCACCCGAACGCTGTGAGTCCGGTGACATCGCTCAATCACTCGATGATGCAGCAAATGCAACAGCAGCACCACCAGCTCAGTCCGCCGCCACATGTGGGCGGCGGCATGCCCACCGCCAATGGACTGCCCGCGGGCCTGCCGCCTCGAATGCCGCACGGTCTGCCGCCCCACTCACTTGGCCTGCTCAACTCGCTGCAGATGATGCACCATGCCTCGCCGCTCGAACTGATGGCTGCCGCCCATCATCATGTGCCGCCGCGTTCGTACAACAGCCCGCCGCCCATTTCCACCTCCGATCCGAGCGCCAACGAGTGCAAATTGGTGGAGTATCGCGGTCACAAGGTGGCCGCCTTCATCATCAGCAGCGAGACAATGCTGTGTCTGCCGCAGGCGTTCGAGTTGTTCTTGAAGCATCTGGTGGGCGGTCTGCATACCGTCTATACGAAACTGAAGCGTCTGGACATTGTGCCGCTGGTGTGCAATGTGGAACAGGTGCGAATACTGCGTGGCCTGGGCGCCATCCAGCCGGGCGTCAATCGCTGCAAGCTGCTGTCGTGCAAGGACTTCGATGTGCTGTACCGCGACTGTACAACTGCCAGGTAGGTAGGGGAAACGGGGCAGTGCGTAGACTACTTTTTTGTATTCAGTTTAGTTAAGTTAAGTTTTTCTATCATTTTTTTTTCTGTAAAAATGTATTTGATTTCGGGATCTTTTCAGGTGGTCTGGGCTTAGATTGGGAGTTGCTGGGGAGGGAATATTTATTTTTGGTGAAACACTTTGTAGAATTGAATGTCTGTCCGTGCCTTCAAATCTTTTACAAAATGTCAGACTACGTTGGCTGTGACTCATCATAAAAAGCAGAAAAATCATTTGGTTCTGTTTTGATTTTCTAAGCAATCTTAGTCCGCAGAAAGAACTTTCTCCACTCTTTTTTGTAGTATTTTTCTCAGAATTTCCTAGGCAAAGTCATTTGTAAATATATATTACCAGCTTCCTAGCAGGAAGTGGTTAAGTAGTGGTTCCTTGATCACTTATTATCCCATCTAGGGCTAACTATATGCATTATACATTCACGTATTTGCATAGTACCTTCGCCATACCCATGCTCCCGATAGAATTACAAGCTTGTCTCAAAAGTCATTTAGTTAGAACAGTCAGCCAAGTGACGTATCTAAGTGTGTGTGTGTGTGTGTGTGTTTGAAAATAATCAACGATCGTCGTTACTATATTTGAAATTTTCTCATTTCCTGTTTCCGCTTTGATAGAAATTGAATTCAAGTCTTTTACTACTCACACACACACACACACAGACACATCAATCTATACAATTGCGTGCACACTTACACACAATTCCAATCAAATCAATCCAATGCAAATACTAACGCAGCTAAAGAACAACAACAACAAAAAACTGCATTCAGTGCACACCACCCACCTTCGTTTGGATTCGCGCTACAAAAGTCGAAATGCCAAACCGTTCGGTGCTTAAAAATAGCAAACACTAAAGAACCAAACTAATCACAAAAGTTTGCATTTGCGTTGCGATGACATTTAACGGAAATACGCAATGCAAAAGTAACTATATTTCGAGTTGCATTTGTGCATTCGCTGTGGCCCCCCCCGTGGCACGCCCAGTGCAGTATACACTACTTGCACAATTGCTGCTCACCTGGGGCTCTATTTACGCTCTCTACGCTTGAACTTATTGTTTTAAAGTGAAAAGTTTATTTTGCACATATTTCCGCTGTCAGCTCGTTTCCGTTCAAACTAAATTGAGCACTAAGTGCACTATATTTACCTGCAAATCATTTCATTTTTTTTTTCTTTTATATTTTAAATTAGAATTTTTCGTAGCATATATTTTTGAAATAATTCAATGGTCAATATACTTTTGATATATATTTCTGCTAATAGTTGAGGAACAACCAATGGCTAGATCCTTTTGAAAAATCTGTGTGAAAGAAAAATGTCCGTCTGTCCACACCTTCCTGTATCCAACTCTGCACTTAGGGAGCTGCCACCATGCACACAGTACATACCTAGGCACCCACAGTGGAATTTTTATATTCTATCCAGTGCTGGATTACCTATAGGTCTAGAGCGCCGGCCTCAGAGGGCCTTTATGGACAAAAGTTTCATATCAAACTACAATTTTATGCTTTACAGATAGTATCTTGATGAAGGTGGACCATTTATTTTAACAGGTAGCTCACTAATTTTTATGTATCAGAAAATCTACGCACAAATTAAAAATAATGGAAATAAAACCTCAACATTAAAGCCGGCTATCAAAATCAGCTCCTGTATATTTTTCAAGTCGCACACACTTACTGTCATCCTCTTTAGTGGGCTAGCCTTTCCAGAAAGTTTGGTAAACATGCCGAGCATACAAGTTTTGATTGCATTTTTTTTTTTATTTTTTTTAATATTTTGTTTGAATGCGAGGTTTTATTTTTATCTGAACTTTTTCCTTCACTTTTTCCTTAAGAAACAATGGATTTTTTGAGCTATCTTTAAGAGCTGTTTCCCTGCTCCTTACTTTGTTAAATTAATACAGGTGTCGATGACTATTCGTCATAATTTTCAACAGTCGAACATTTTGTTGTTTAATTTTTCAGTTACACACTAGTTGAGATAACCGGTTTTTCATTATTTTCATGGTTACTCAAACTGTTTGTATCAAGGAAAAACAATAAAATGGGTCCGAAGATTGTGGTGCCTCAAAATACAGCTTCAAATAATAAACAATATATTAAGGCAATAAAAACAAAATCAACATATGCCTTACAAAAGTGAAGATATTGCATTTGTGCATTGCCAAGAGAATTATTAAAAAAAAAAAATATAGTAAACATATTATTACGCTAATGTTTGCTATGAAATGGGCTCATGGTTGGCGCGAAGGCAAAGGGAGTGGGAAAGACGGACCTTGGCTGCTGTCGTCGTCGTCGTCGTCGTCGTCATACGCAAAAATGTGCACAACATGCCAAAAAGGGAACCAACACCATCAAACCGTCACCACTCAAAACGGCCCTAGCCAAGTTCACAACCGGTGCGGCGAGCATGTTTAGACTGTGCGTGTGTGAGTGTGTACACCCCACTGTGAGCGAGCTCACTTACGGATGGACGACGGACGGTACGGGACTGTAGACCGAACGAAGGGTAATTATAACCTATTTTTTTTTTGTATTCCAAACGAAAAGTATTGTGCCAAGGCAGAGTGGCGAGTTGCGTACGCAGTGCAGTTTAGTAAGTTTTAAAGTTTCACTGAAATTTTGCAGTTCAGTTTTTTAGAGATAAGTTTGAAGTTATTCCCTGTGTGTGTGAGTGTGGTTTTTTTTGGCAAGAGGGTAGACTCAACAGAGGTATAGGCACAGGCACAAAGGCTGGCTGACTGACTGTTTAGTGCATAAAAAGGGTTTTATTGAATTTTTTTTGTGCAACTCCTGAGGTTGGCTTTGGTTTCTGTTGTTGGGGCTCAGTTTTTGGAGTTTGAGTTGTTGGACAGGCGCTTACGGAAAGAGCCAATTTGGCGGCCAGTTTGATGAAGAGGGCTAATGTTGTGGGCTACCAAGCTTAAGTGGTCTACTAGAATATTTCACAGCAGTCCATGTGCGAGTCAGTTGCAAACAAGCGATGCGCTCCAATTATGTGCCGTTTTAGGTATTACATGGCTGCTTAGGTTTTAGCCGTTCTGTGAGTTTTCGTAAGCCATTCGGAGGGTTGATACAAATTAAATTAACTGCTATTCTAAGTACTAAATACTCCTTATTTGTATATTAAATTTGCTTTTAATTTCTTTTGCCTCGTTTGTTTGGTTTTTTTGTTGTTATTCGTATTTAAGCTACTTGAAAAAAATATTGTAATTCACTCAAGCGAATGGTCAATGTTTTTCTTTTTCTTTTTAATTGCAGATGCTTATCGATCAAGCCACCTGAGAGGTAAAAATATTAAAAACTTCCTATCCATACAATTACCAAAAATAATATACATAATTAAAAAACATATACCGAAAAAAAAAAAAATATACTATGAGCGAAAAAAAAAATGTAAACTTGAGAGTTTTTAGAGCGAAAAGATTGATATTTTTGGAAAATGAAATATTTTCAAGCAATATGAGAAAAATTTTAAAGAAAAAAAATTAAACTTAACTGTTAAGCGTCACGTGCTCAAATTAAAATGCCAACGGAAGTTCTGTGGGAAATCGCTGATAACGAATTGTGCGAACTGAAAAAAAGAATGAAATGTAAACAAGCAGGGTTGCCAACAAACACAAGCGAGCGGCCAGGAAGTGCCACCAGGATAACTGACTGTAAATAGAGCGTGAAAAGTGCATAAGAAAAAAATATTTGATCATTAATCTTAATTTAAGTATTTTGCATGCCTGCATTATTAAGTGTTAAGTGTTGCCATACAGGTAATGTACTTTACTTTACTTTTTTTTATAGAAAAAACAAAAAAAAATACTTTTTCAAATCTCTTGATGTTCTTTTTCTCTTCTTCATATATAATCAAATACGTTGGATACTTAAAATATTTAAAATATTTAATATCCATAAAAAAAATCACAGACTGAGGAATTATTAAAGCAGAAATATAGCATAAAACAGAACTGAATCCATGGGCCGAATTACGGCTTTACTCCTATCGAAATTTATGTCATAATCCAAATATTTCCTATTGACGAACACGAATTGAAACACAAATTGCAATACTACGTTTTCGAATTCTATGATTAGACCCGATTACATCCATTAAAGGAATCATAATGCATTGTTTCTGTTACAAATAGGCTGTATTCTGTTTCTGTTTCTGTTCCCGTTTCGGATTCTGTTTATTTTTCTGATTTCATGTTCTATTTCTGCTCACTGCTCATTTATGCTTACGGATATTGTGATGTCTCTATCTGTCTATATGAAATTCTTATGGTTTTTGTATTGTTTTACAGCATTTTTCATACAACATAATAAATCTACGCTTCTTTTGCTGAACAAATAATTTTTAATTTCAACCGAATATTATATGAAATTTTTTTTTATTGATTTTTCACTCTAAAATACTCTTGAGTAAGTACATTTTTTACAGTTTATGTGTTTATGATCCTTCCGAAACATATTTCCTTCTCATATACCGAAATTCCCGCCAACCCAGCTCCCTCCAAGTATTCCTCACACAATAATATTTTTACCTTTCAGTATTTTCAAGTGGCTGTTTTTTCAACTTTCTGAATGTTTCTTTTATACAAATATTATATCAAATAAATATTGTGAAATTAGAACACTTTTCCGATAAAATTCAATGTCTCAGAAAAAAATGCTATACGTGGCGTATGAGTGATATTATTACAATTTTATTTTATAAAAATTCCAACGACTCTAGACCAAGTCACCTTCACATGTGAATACTTTATATTTTGAGCTACTTTTAGAATATCTAAGCCAAATTTATGTCAGATGGAGTAATCAACCCACGCATCAAAAAGTGAAAAAAGTATTTCTGAAGCGAAAAATATATTCAATTGAGCAGACAGTAGATACCCTTCTTCCGTTCATTCACCACATCAAATCGTTGCTGGCATTTAACAACAACTGTCGGGGCAGGCTGTCAACATTGTGATTGCATAATACGCGCCCACATGCAATTCAAAACCACAATTAGCACAAGAGTGCTGCCGCGTGCTTCATTCAAAATCTCCTTCTCTTTCTCTTTCACTTACTCGCTCGGTTTGTTCGATCTGCGCCTTCTGCCAAACGTCGTCATTTGTCATATGCGCTTTCAAAATGCCTTAAAGCGTGTGCATGAAATCTTAATCGATCGCATGATCTCTCCACTGAACTGATCGCAAGTGACAGTTTCGTTTTTTTTTTTTCGTTGTTTGCCAACTTGATGGTGGCTCAGCCTAAGAGACCAACCACGGCGTTTAAATGACGTTTAAAGGTTTGCGGTGAAAATTGTATTGAAATTGGCTATTGGGAATAACTTAATCAATTCCATTACAATAACAACAACAACAACAACAACAACAAAAACTAACCACAGAAATGCAAATTGCAAGCGGTTTTTGCGATTAATTGTGACAAATGAAGTTGACGGCAGTTGTGACAGTTGCTCATGTGGTGGGCTGAAATAAAGAAGAAAAAGAAGAAAAAGGATTTTTATGAATTTTCATAAATTCACATCAAATCTCAAGTGCTCTCGTAAGAGATCAGAAGACTCCATTCTTCTCATTTCTAGATTTCACATTCAATTAATTTTCAAACTCATTCGTCTTATCACCTACTCGTCTCAATTCAGTTGCCATGGCATCTTAATTTAATTTAGCGTGCTAATAACTCATTTAGCTCAAACAAAAAAACACACACTCATATGTGGGTAGTATGTGGAATGGAAAAAAAGAAAGAATTGAAATGATTTTACCATTAAGCACAGTTGCACACTGCCGCCGAATAGACAGACAAACGCCAGCAAAATTGTCTGGGAAAGGTGTATACAAAACAAAATAACCATTCGACGTCCTATTGTGATTATTATTACAGAAACTATAAGTAGGTATATAATTTCAGATATGCTTAATGTGCGGCTTGTTGTTGGCGCTTTTGATTAGGCTCCACTCAATTAGGCCCCATTTAAACAAGCAAAATCACACCTCACACCCTCTCCATTGGAAAGAATTACGGTTTTACATTAATTAAAGCGAAAACTACAAAAAATATCTATTCATATCTTCCAAGTCCGCTTCAGTTGTTCAGCTATAGTGGCGGGAAGTTGTAGTAATATCAACAACAACAACAACTTCGACTACAACTAATAACCATTTCGTTTTTTTTTTGGTTCCACTCAACTATTTTGCATATTTCACGGCAATACTTTGGTGGGCTGAATTGGCTTTTTGTTTAGCTGCAAATGCAAAATACAAAATATTTAATTACTATTTGCTTTGAGCGAATGAATGTTGTTGTTGTTATTGTTCCTATTATTTTATTTTTTTTTGTTCACTATAATCTATAGTATTATCAACCGTATTTGTGCCTGCTGCAATTGGCAATCAAATAAATCATCCGGCTGTCGATTGGCTTTGTGGATTTTTATTAATTTTATTTATTTAATAAATTTTTATGCAGTTTATTGTTTCCACATTTTTTTTCTTCTTTATACAAATAGAAACAAATTACTGGCACGCTATTTTTGAAATTTATATTAATTATTTTAATAATTTATTTAATATTAAAAATAAAATGGAAATTTCGCATCTAAGGTCATTAGAATTATTTGATTGAATGGGCTTCATATGAGTTCAATACAAATTTTAATTTGAATTCATTCTAATTGATTTGGTCTTAAATTCAGTGTAAACCTTTATTTTTTAATAGTGAAATTTAATTAAAATTAATTGGTGAGAAAGCGATTCTAAAACTAATACTTGCTCCGTTTGTCTTTGAGGAGTGTCAGGGAAATTCACTGCAGAATATACATAGTATATGGAGAATAGCCTTGATATGGTTTAAGGTACGTTTGAGCTTGGAAGTACATTTACATTAGTAGTATTCATAGCGGACCTGTTCATTTCATACTTACTTAAAATGTGGGTCTGGCCAGACATTCGCAAATGTAAAAAAAATAATAGTCTCTTCAAGGGCATCTCTGATTCTCCTTCAAAGGCTGCCTTGACTGACCAGTCCAAAATCTCTGTGCATTGAAAATGTTAAAAAATCTAGCCCACCCCAATTTAAAAAATCAAACAAGTTGCAATTAGTATTTTGTGTCATTAGAACAAGTCAATGGTTTTATTTATATATTAAAACTTTAATTTTTTGCTCTTGCCTAATTTTTTTCTAATTCGCCTCACACTTTGCCAACGATTACAATTTACAAAACACTGACACTGTGCAAACGAAAATTATCTTCCAACCTCGGCCAATTCATTGCATTTACACCTAAGCCACGAAGAATTTCACAATTGCAGCGACTATTTGTCAACTGCCAACAGTAGTAGTAAACAAAACTAATTTGCTCACTTCAATTTGATTAAGCAAAGAAAAAAAGCAGCTTTCAAGCAAGCAAAAAAATTGTGGGCTCTCCTTTGCCAATATTTAGAGTAGTGGAAAAACCGGCTTGCAGCTGTAAGTTGTTCGGGCAATACCAAGCAACAAAAAAATAATAATAAAAACCCAAACAAAAACAAAATCAACTGCAAAGCCAAAGCCAACGGCCAGTGGAGTAGGTAATTGAGGACTTAAGCCAAAGAGAATAACAAATTTAATATTTTTTAAAAATTGTATTTCCTTTACTTTTTCATCAGTTCTTCTAACATTTATACAAAGGCGACTAATCACTTAATCAACTGATGAATTTGAATTTAATTCAAGCATTAAATTTGCTCCACTGTCCTACAATTACAAAAATAAATTGCGTAAAATTCACTTTTCCAGCCAAAGAGGCGTCGACGAGCTGATGTAATTTTTTACACATTCTCTGCCATGGAAGCTGTCAATAAATGGGCGGCTCAAAGAAAAATGAAAAGAAACACACACACACACACACACACACGAATCTAAGACTATCAAATGTTTATGCTATCTTAAAGATAGCTTGAGCTGCGGTGCTGGCGATCAGCTATGCCCACTTGGCCAGCAACCTAAAGCCTAAAGGCTCGATTGGATTTTTTTAGATTTGTGGCCCATGCGAGTGCAATTTGCGGCGGCATCAGTTTAATTGGAATTTCAATTAACAACAACAGAAACAACAACAGCAAAAGCAACTCAACAGAAACATATTTCCATTTTGTTTGTCTTTTTGCAATTTAATTCCATTCCATTCCATTTTATTTTATTTTGTTTTTTTGGTAACGAATAATTGCACTGAAACTAGTTCACTGGGTGCGAAAGGTGGCAATTATGCGTTCGTCAATTGTTAATCGATATTTAAACATTTTTTTTAACTTCTTAGCACTTGAAAAGGCAAATTTCAAACATTTTTCTAGTGCCATGAGTGAGTTTTTTTCGTTGTTGTTATTTTCCAATTAATCTGCCCAACATATTTCTGCAATACAATGTTGCCTGTTGTGGCCCATTTGGCCGCCAACTATACTTCTTTGCTGCATTTGAAAATAATTTTTCCTCTAATTTTTATTGTTATTTGGCTTAAACATGAGCTTAACTAACCTTACTTTAGCCGGTTTTATTTTGCAGTTGTGGCTGTTGTTTTGTATTGTTGTTGTTGTTGCGGTTACTTGAACTTGTTAGTAACCCTCAATTACCAGCATACCACATTGACTTGGTGAAGTTACTGCTTACCTCTTTCGTCTTTCCACCCGTCCGTCCGTCGTCCATTCGCATATAAACTTAAATCATGTTTTCATCGGAAACAGGCCCTTTGTGGGCTTGTGTGTGCCGCACAGGAAAAAGCTCGAAGATCGAATTACCCAAAGAACGGCGGCAGTCCTCAGTGGTTAACTTAACCACTTTAAACTGTAACTGAAGTTTTCAACGAATTCAAAAATTATCATTTTGTTGCTTATTTTGTACTCCATTCCACACTGAATTCACAATTATACTGTCCACTGGAAATTATATACGGCAAGTTGCAGTGACAGTGTTTAACTGACATGTGCCTCTAATCGCTTGACTCTAAGTCCATGTGTTAGTTGTCGGTTTTATGAAATTCAGAGAAGTCAACAATGTAGAATAATAGATTTCGCCTAAGAACCTTATACTTACTAATTGAACGGACACGAGCTTAGTGAAATGCTAGTTTATGTCAATAGGGATTATACACAAATAGAATATTATGAAGGAGAATAGGCAATTTTTTTGCTTTTAATTGCGTTTGAATATTCCTCAAAGAAGCTTTAAAAGTTCACTAATTGAGGACACTATAGTGGGCATTATATGAAATCAATCAATACCTAATTGGCTAATATGGGCGAAAAGGGAGTAATGAAGATTTTCCACAATTATTCATTTGGCCAGAACTTCCTGAAGCCACCAGTGGACCTAATAATAGTAATTTGGAAGGTATTCACTCTGTGACTTGGTGCTAAAAATCTGGTGCCATGGATGCTAAGAATTTTCTCGATTTTATGAAATTTGCTTTTTTAAAGACCTCCATTAGCCCTATTAACCCAAGGATTTTTACGATATGTGAGGCGTTGAATTAGCTTTAGCGTCTGAAAATCGCCTAGGAGTAATAGTGTTAAACTCTACAGGTCGGTTCAGATTCCGAAGAACTTATCATAATAACAAGAAGAATTACCACTTATTGACAAAATTTTACTTGTAATTCAGTTGAAATCTTAAGTAGGAACTGCAAATATCGGTTCTAGTTCTCAGATTTCAAAAATATCGATACCGGTTTCGGTTCAAGAACCGGTTCTTGGCGGTCCCTGATCTTTAGAAACCATTTATTCATAGTAAACTTGATATTAATCCTAAATATCACATGACCTGCTATGAATTTAAAAAAAAAATACCTGCCCAAATTCACAGAACTCAACTATTTGCACAATTTATATGCCCAACTACGTGAGGTTGAACAATATATCACGCAACCGAAAATGCTTCCACTCTATATAATCTTATCTAAACACTTGTTAAAATTATTTAATTAATTAATATTTACCCGAAATTTGTATTTAAAATATTTTGCAAAATACATAATTTCCATTTGATTTCGTTGAATTTTTCAAACAATTCAGTACAGTAATCCGCCCAAAATGAGAGAAAATATTTGAATAGCCCATTTTTTTCAAGTGAAATGTTGGAAGGAAAGAATCACTCGGAAAGTGTTGCCTCGTGAACAGAAAATATGAGAAATAATAATAAATCCATTAACTAGAAGGACAAGCGGACAAGTGGAAAATATTTACCCATGCCCACAAGACTTAAGACACTTTCGATGACGTCTGCAAATAGGAATTAAAAACTGTGTTTGCTTGAACTTGTGAGTCTGCGAGAGATTAAGATGACAAGGAATGATTCATATTTAAGGGGGGGCAAAGTGAAAGGAGACTATGTCGGCTTTGAAACTATTTAGAAAATCAATTTTTAGTTTATTTATTTTTATTGATTTTTAATTGCCTTTCGAAATTCCTTTCATTTATTAATTTTTACACGCTTGAGTCATTAAAATTCCTCAATTAACTCTTTGCATATTTTCCATATTAACCATATTCTTTGTTGTTGTTTGTGTGTTTTCTGCTCTTGTCTATTTGCACATTTAACTTTTTTTCTTCATCCACATACTTTGGTGAAAAAATCTTTCGATAAACATGGGAAATACAGTAGCGAAACAGTAGTAAATATTCTGGCAAAATTGTTTACATCGAGCAAATGTTTGCAGCGGCAATAAAACAATCACAGTCTCCAAAATGATTTAACCGTATACGTATCTATAGATAAAAAAGACGATCTTGTTTTTGTTCTTCTCTCCGGCGATACACATACTTTCAGTATCGTTTATCTGTGTTCAAATAGTTGCCTATTTGCTGCCGAGATAAAGATTTCTTTTTGTTGTGTTTACACAGCGTGAAGTCTATTTGCAGGCGTACATTTAACAATTAAAAATTTTCTATTTAAATTATGTTTAATTGTTTCGGCTTTCGGGCGAAAATGAGGACCTACTTTTTATGGAGGGAGGGGAAGGGGGTCCGATAGTATCATGTGCTCTTTTATTTGCACAAACTGCACGGGTTGTTTTTTTGGGGGGAAATTGTACTGGAGGCTTCGCTTATGTGTTTTTTCTTGTGGTTCACAGCGGAAGTATGAAATACGCAAATGTTTTTATAGGAAGGGTGCGTGGAATTGAAGAATTTTAATTTTCCTTCAGATTTATTTATAGTTCATGAAATACACAGAGAGAACATTAACCGGTTTCTTTTTCCATTTTGTCAAAAAATGTTCAATACTTAAAATAACGCCACTGTACAAAATATTCTTGCCTTGGCGCTAACTGGCGCTAAGTATGGAATTTTATTTATTTTTCCAAATAATTCCTACTCGCACAGTAGCACACATTTAATTACTTTATGGCCTTGTCTTGTTTTTACTACACACTTTATTTATTTGAATGTATATTGTTTTTTTTTTCTATTTCTCTCTAATGTTATCGCGCAAATGTTTTCACAATTTCCTGCAGTTAAAATAAAGCTAACAGAAATCACAACAACAAATAGATACAAAAATAAACACAAGAGAACAACAAAACAACAAAGTTTCAGTATTTGTCAAGAAAAGAAGAAGAAGAAGAGAGAAAACGTTATTTAAATATTTGTAAGGCAAATAAAGCAAATTGCAGTCATGAAGTTACTTTGTATTTATCTCGCATTTATCTTGTATTTATGAGATAATTTAAAGTCATTCTTTATGACTTCACAGTAGCGCTTAAGATGCAGGCAAATAATAGCGAAACTAATAAATTACGTTGGCAACCCTGCAGTAGAAAAACAATAATACAAAATATAAATATTTCTTTTGGTATTAATTTTAATTACATTTTTATTATTATTATTATTTTTATTTATTTATTAAAATCTACTTAAGTAGTATCGCATTTTTTCACCACTACCGCTACCGCGCGCTGCCTCCTTCTCCTTCGTAATACACTTCGTTTTGCCGGTTGCTGTGGTGAATTTTTATGATACTGATACCATGCCATTATTTCAACCCAACAGTAACTCTCTGCAATTCCGCAGTTCCAGACCGGGTAGACCGCCAAAACGTGGCCCCGTTGGTTTATCGCTGCCGCCCTCGCATTTATCCCAACATCCACAATTGAAGAAGCATCGTTTGGACAATGGCGATTACGCATACGAGAATGGCCATATTAGTGGTGAGTAGAAACAATTTTTATATAAAAAAAATTATTCAGGGAAACTCAAGGGAAATCCAAAAAAAATATTTGTTCTCCTCTACTTCGGCATTGATCTTGGGAATATTTCCTTCCTTGTACCACTTCTTCCAAAAGTTCCCAGGCTCTTCTTAATACACAAAGCTCACAAAGTTACTATTAAAAAACAAAAAAAAAATACATTAAAAAATTATGGCCACAGTAGAAATCACATCAAAAGTAAAGCCTTTAGGCCTTGAATGTACACACACACAGTCACAAATTGAGAGAAAAATCCAAAGAAATCAAACTGAAAATCTGTAAAGAGCCACAATGAGCCAAAAAGTACACCAGAAATCCACAGAAATACTAAACGAAAAAACGAAACACATCGAGAGAAATAAGCGAGCATCACTGTAATTCCAGAGAAACATAATTCATGCCTACCCAAATCGCCGGATACCAAACCGAACTGAAACCACAACTCCGACCAAACTTCTTTGAATTTCACTTCTCTTTTTGTTGTTGTTTTTTTTTGAAATAACTTTTCGTATCTCTTTCATTCAATATACAATTGCAACCGAAATGAAATAAAATCATTTTAAGCCTTCCAGAAATGATCGTGCAGTCGGCATGGCGATGCATGGCATTTGATTTGTGATTTCAAGCCATCGAGACACAATTGCCGCAGTTGCTTTGTTGCAAAATGGCAATGGTGGTGGTGGTGGTAGTTTCAAACCATCGGCTTCTTTTCGAGGAAGTCTTAAGATAAATGCTTGAAAATCGACCACAGAAATCAGCTTAAAATTATGATTCCATGAGATGCGCAGCCATAACAATCAATGGCAATCGAAACAAAGTAAGAAACAAGAAATAAAACGAGGAAGAAAGAACGCTTCCATCGAGACGCACCAAACGTTCCGTTCCATATATTGAAAAGTATCTTACGCATTGCCATTGTTAATATCAGCAATTATTGCGTTCAATTGCTTTCAGTTGGAAATTATGTATATGATCTCTCTGCTGCCGCTGCTTCTTGGTCTCTACGTGGTGAAGGTTCTCATTGAATAACGTGTCAGCCACTCTTTCGAATCAGCTTTTAAATTTATGTACATTTAAATTCCTGTGGCAGGCATAACAGAATTTTAGACAATATTTCCTTTTGTATTACTCAATAATTTGGATTTTAATTGATTTGGTTTTCTTCTTGCGCGTTTAATTCAACTTCATCGTCTACTTCTTTTTCCTTATCAATTTCTGACATTCAATACGCCTCTTTCTATTTGTGTTTTAGCTTAAATGCGTTCATGATTTGTTGAAAATATTCTCTTCATTGATTTCAATTGGAAATCAATTGGATTTCTTTGGAAGTAGAAACGTCCATGCGTTTAAAGTGTAAATGCTGAATCATTCTTTGATGTTTGGTGTTTTGTATTTTTTTCCTTTCGATTTTGTGATTGAAGCGCCGCCACCGACTTAGTGCTTAAGTGAGTTATGGGCGTTGATTTTTTGGTGATATGCGCTTTTTTTCTCTCTCGATTGTTGCTATGATTAATAACAGAAAAAGGATATAGTAATCTTTTTTGAGACGAACCGTTTCCAAAATTAATATGGAATTTTGTAGCGATTTGTTAAAAATTCAAGTAAAATTAAAATTAAAATTAACAGGTGTTTCAAGAATCTTCTTGGAGGCAATATAATATTTTGAATGACAATATCCAAGTGCTAATTTCAGTGATAATCGATGGGACCTAGAGTTTAATGCCTTATGAACATTGAAGCATTCTATGAGAATTTCCATAAAATTTCACACCCGATAACCCGATGTAGCCCAACATATCAACTTCATATTTTGTTTTATTTTATATTCATTTTAACTAAATCCCTTAACGGCATTAATACTTACTGCATGAAAGTCTCCCCAACTATTTAAACACACAAATTCAACAAAATGTCCCAAGGAGTATTCCGAATATTTCCAAAACAATATTATTTCACAAATTCATTTGACATTCATTTGGAAATGTTAAACAAATGTTATTACAAAAAAACTCAACTTTATTAAACATTCCACTTCAAAATTTAATTGTCCATAACAACGTATGCACACATGTGCAAGCATAAAACCAAATAAATAAATAACGTCAAATGACATTTAATTTCCATTGAAAATGTGACAATATTACAAAAATTACAAAGAGTACGTTTTAACTGCACAACTAGCCACACTTTTGATACACCAGCAATTTGAATATGACATTGTCACACAGATATACACACACACACACGCATGCAACTCCTCGAATTCATTTCGATATTAAACTAAACAGGCTGCTGCCCACCGCTCCCCACCCTCAACACATTCCGTCGACAACATATTCTTCATATAGTTTGTCCAGACTAAAGTTTAGACTATAGGCCAGACTATGTTATTTGCGTACAGGTGGGCTTTTATTATCACAGACTCGTGTGTGTGTTTGTGTGCTTTTTTTAACTGAATGTTTTTTCTGTTGTTTTTTTGTTTAGATTTTTTTTTTACTTTTTGCACATGGTCTGGGTTAATGTGTGAGTGTGTGTGTGTTTGTATATATTAGACTATATTATTATAATTTTTCAATTCACTTGTGTATGAATTTGTATTAGTGTGTGCGTGTGTGTGTGTGTTGAGCGGCCATGTATGTTAATGGCACAAATATTATGGTCACCGCCTGTTGTCTGCTTGCCATTATTTCATTTCCATGGAGTATAAATTAAGTCTTTTTCGACATGAGTAAATATTTACATTTATGTTTTTTAATGAAAACCAAGCAAATACTTGAAATCATTGTTGAGATTAAAAACGTTTTGTGGAAATTACTTCTTGAGAGGTTAAATGGCTTCCAGCCAGTTGGAATTCGATAAACACTGAGGAGGAAACGAAAGATTAATAAAAAGTGACTAGGAAACCCTCATATCCTTCCTCTCTCTAAAAGAATTCTTTCCTAAGCAATTTTCCATACGAAGCATTTTCCCTAACATCTTCTCTTCCCAATTTCAGATATGAATCGCATGGAGAAGTCACCGCTTCTCGCCAACGGCTATAATCCCCCGCCCATCAATCACATGGCATTCATGCAAATGAACCATCATCCCGGCTCGGCGTTGATGTCGCCCATACCGCCACACCCACTGCACGCACGACCCGACAGTCAAATGTTGAAGGCAGCCGCCCAGAGCGGCATGTCCGCCGCCAATATGGATGCGCTGGCGCGTTCTGGCATCTGGGAGAATTGCCGCGCCGCATATGAGGACATTGTCAAGCACTTGGAGCGGTAAGTTGAGCATCGCCGCTGCTAGGAAATGCTTAAAAACCCGAAAACTCAATTGTAGAAATTATCTTTACAGTTTGCGTGAAGAACGCACCGACGAGCGCCAGCTGATGGGCAGCGCTGGCGGTGGAGCCGGCAGTGTTGGCGGTGGAGTTGACTCCAAACCGCGGGACTTAAGCTCGCACAACTGTAAGTATTTGCGGTTGAATGAAAAACCAACAAACACCACAAAAAGACGGTAAAATAGTCTCAAAGTGAAGTTTTCCAAATTTCCTCCGCTAAAGGTTCGCCCAGTCGCCAGAGTCCCGTGCTGAATCTCTCGAAATCCGGCGGTAATACGGATCAGGGCAGTAATTGCGATGATCGTAGTGAACGCAGTGAACTGCATTCGCCTGTGCATTCCGTGCGCGATGGCAGTTTGGGTGGCGAAGGTGGCGGCAGTCGCGGTCCCATCGGGGTGGATGACGAGGATGAGGAGAATCTGAGCGATGACAATGCCTCGGAAGTCGATGAACGCATTGGCAAAGATGAGGAAGGTGAGTAAACTTTGAGTGTGGGCAAAGACAACAAGAACAACAACAACAACAACAACAATGAGAAGAAAGACTCACAACAACTGTACTGACTGAATTCTTTGTTTCCTTCTTTTATCTCCTGCGCCATCTGTCTCGTCGCTGTCCGTCCCATTCAGACTTGAGTGACACCGAACGTGATAATCTCTCGGCAGCGTCGCAACGTCATCTGCACCATCATCATCACCATGTTGGCGTCGTTGGAAATGCCGTCGGCGAACGCGGCAGTGTTGGCAGCAGCATTGGCGGCAGTGTAGGACTCAACGAACGCGATGTAAGCTCACATCCTGGCCTGCAGCAGTCCCCGGTGCCGTCGGTGCACAGTGCCGTGGCCGTCGCTGCTCTGCAGCAGCATCAGCGTGCTTTGAACTACTCAACGTTGGCGGCGGCCGCAGCGGTGGCTAATGGCGCTGGCGGCGTTGTTGGTGTCGGTCCCGTTTCCAATCCCTCGTTAGCTAATGGCCCGGTGGCGGTCGCTGGCGCTTTAACACCCAACGAAGCTTTAATGGCGGCGAACGATGCAAGCGCTGCTGTGGCCCTGGCCGGTGCGGGCTTGGCTTTGGGTCCCCTCGGCATGGATCCGCATGGTGCGGTGCCCTCGTCCACGGAGACGCTTCTGCGAAACATTCAAAGTCTGCTGAAGGTGGCTGCGGATAATGCGCGGCAGCAAGAGCGCCAGATTAGTTATGAGAAAGGTGAGTTAGTGAGTGAGTGAGTGAGTGGCTGGGGTATGCAAATTGCTTCGGATCAGTGTGAGTTGGTAGCCGGTAGCCGTCTGTTGTCGATTTGTTTTGCTGTCTTCAGTTTAAAGGCAAATCGGCCATTTGCCGTCTCCACTTTGATATGTTGATTAAGTTTTTGCGTGGTCTTTCGAAGCTACCATGGGCTTGCACATCGCAGCAAAGCAACCAACTCAGATTGAACTGAACTTTTTAGTTAAACTAAACTGCGTATTGGGCCTTCTTTCGCAGCATTAATTGCCAATAAATCTCTAATCAAACTTTCTCTTTTGCCTTTTCTCTTTTCTTCTCTTTTTTCTTTTGTTTGCTTCTCCTTTACAGCCGAACTAAAAATGGACATTTTGCGTGAACGTGAAGTCAAAGACTCATTAGAAAGGCAATTAGTCGATGAGCGGAAATTAAGAGGTAAGCTAAGTTATTTTTTCTGTAAACTTTAAGTTTTAGCTGAAGTCGCAACTCTAGCGACCATATTTTTTGCAAAACAAAAATTCAAGATCGGTTTGCTGGCAAACTATTACCCGGATCCCCTCGAACACTTCAAAGGGCCACAAAGTTCAGCGTAGGCAACACTTTGTCGCCTGCCTGAGGGCACCCTGGCACAGTTAGTGATTTGCATTTATGCTAATTTTCAAAGTTTTAGTTTTGCCTAGATGCAGCGGAAAAAAGACAAAAGAAAAGTTTGCATATTGAAGTTGGATTAGGTTGAAGTTGGCCCCGTATGCCCGCAAATAGCTGCAAATGGCTTACGGATTGATAAATGTCAATAGATAAGAGGGTAAGGCAAAGCAAAGTAGCGAAATGAGATTAGGAACTTTGCAATTTGAAGAGGTTTGAGCTTTCTTTATAGAGGCCAGTTGGGGTTTGTTTACCTACTTAGGGTGCAAGTGTGGTTCTCTTTATTCGTTCAAATGCGCGATGTTCTATATAACCAGACTCCATGCCATGGATCCAGTGAAGGTGTTGACCAATTATCTGCCTTTTGATTTCCCTCATAGTCCTTATACCTTGGCACTAAAATGAGAAAGGTTGGAGTCAGTTTGGATCTGAGCCCTGAATTCGTATGGATTTAGTGCAAATAGACCTTTGCTGTCAGAGTAGATGCAAATGTTTATCTTACTTCGTTTATCTGGAAACCTTCTCTCACCAGTCATGGTAGTCTCGATTTGCTTCTTTCAAAGTTGTGGCTGCCCAAATCCAATTACCCGAACTGAATTATTTACCATTTCCACTAGAATATTTTGTTCAGTGTTTGAAGCGCCTATTTGTAGGTAGTAAATTCAAAAGAAATATATTATAAGCAAAAAAAAAAAGGCAATAACATAACGCAAATATGCTCCATTCAACTGGTTCATAATTCAAACTGACTCGAATGACGATGACACCTGATATCCCTTGAAGGGGTTTAATTTAAGGCAAACAAGCACGCAAGCCGAACAGTACAAAATCAACAAGAAACAAGAAGAACGAAACGAATGCGAAATGTCCTTCCAGCATTCTGTGTGTGTGTTTTTCAACAGAAATCACAATTCAAATGAATTTAATATCATTTCATTATTTAGTTACACTTGAATGATTGGCAGAAGTAGCCAAGTAAATGAGGTAAGAACCCGAGTAGAGGTTAAGGAAACTAGAAGGTACACATTTCTTAGGGAACCTTTTTTCTTGTTGTTGGCTTGTTTGTGGAGGAATCATTATAATTGGATGGTATTGAGAAGGCACGTTGTCAAGATGTTCGAGTTTGATAGGAAATCCGATAGGAGATTCGATGGGAACGACTGAAGCCCCTTTTGAATGAATTTCGTATGAGCTCTAAACTACTCTCCCCTCCCACCTTGTCTGACAATCTAATCTAATAACTTCGCAAACAAAAATAGATATTAAAAAAAACAATTCTCGAAAATCCAAAGTCAACCATTAAAGCCGCCACAAAACGAACAAACGATCATAAAAAACGAAAGAACTGACGAACGAACGAACACATGTTGCGGTTGCAGAGCCAAACTGTTTCCGTAGACAAATAAACACACAAATTGCATGCAACAAACATCTAATTGCAACTAATAATATCGCCAACATTGCATTGCATGCACCCCGAACCGAACTGCACAGCACACAACCACACAGCTCCTTTCAATCCAAGCGATTAACATCATCATGGCAATCATCATCGCAATGGGAAAATGGCAACAAAAAATACGAAATGTTTTTTGCAATTCGTTCAAATAAACGGAACCACAGCCATACACAATTGCCAGTTCGAGGCGAAATCGGAGAACTAAACGAATTGAAATCAAAAGCGGATGAACATAAATACATATGCGGCGAATTCGCGATGGGAAGGCAGGAGGGCAGGCAGGCATTCAGTCATTCAGCAAAAGCGTAAAAGAATTATAACTTAGTTGGCAACACTTGAATGCACACATTGGCCGTTTAGGTGTGTCCGTGCGCATTACGTATACGTTTTGGGGAGTGATCATTCAAGTAAACGGATGACATTGTTTCGTTTGTTGTTCTTGGCCTTTGTTGTCAGTACCTCAATGGGTACAGTTCGGTATGGTTTAGAACCACAAGAGTGGCCAATAAGTACTATAGAATTAAATATAGAATATGCCTTGTGGTTGCATACTTCTTGATCAAATGTGAGATGACATGAATCAAAAATACAAATAATAACAGTAGGAATGGGAAAGTTCCTCCAATTGAGGTTAGGAAATAGTGGAAATTAATTCAGAAGAAGTATAAAACAAAAGAACCTCCAGTCAGTCCTGTAAGTACTCTAAAATATGAGCAGCCTTCATTTGGAAATTAAAGTAATTCGAAACGATCTTGACTGTTTGCCTTTTTCTACTAGAAAAATCAAATACTCCTCTTCTGCTAGATGATTCACCAAAGTCGTCTACTCACACAAAGCCCACCTCTTTTTCTTTCCCTCAACCAACCTCTTTCGAATCGTAAGAAGAGAGAAGAAAAAAACCCCCGTACCTTTCACCACGCTTCAGTGCACCCAAACACACAAATGCCAGCCGCACTAATTCGCAACGACTTGAATTTCTACGATTTGCCCTGGCATAAGTCAGGATTAATAATAATTGAATTAAAGAGAGGCCACACGCAAAACGGATTCGCAGTTCATTGCTTGGCAAAACGATCTTGAATGATCTGACAACTGATCGAACGTGATTGTTCCTATTTTTTTTCCTTCTTCCATGAACGCAACTAAAGTCTTGAAGTGAACTCAATTTTCCATTCAATTCATATGTGCGAAGAGGGAAAAAGGCTCAGCCAATGCGTATTGAATTTCATTTTAATTTTCTTCTTCTTGGCTTTGCCATTGAATCGTTGCAGTTTTGTATCAGAAACGCTACCGCCGTGAGCGTAAAATGCGCATACGCTACCAACAGCAGCTCGATGGTGGCAAGCGAAAACTAATGCAGCCCGCAAATGCGGGTGGTGGTGTTGTTGGTGCGGGCAGTGGCGGCACTGAGGGAGCCAATGAGGGTCGCAACAGCAGCAGTGGCGGTGTGGAGGGTAAAATTGGCAGCGTTGAGGCTTCAAGGAAGATTGAACAAGGTGAGTTAGATAAAAAAAAAAGGAATTTTAAAACATATATGAGTACCCCAATTTTAAGCCTAACCTCCTCCCCCCCTTTAATAAATTTTACATACAAACATACGAAAAATATTTATTCTAAATTACCCCCTTTAACAAAACAGCTCCCTCTGCTTTTCGTCTACCCCCTTAGATAACGATTGCAAATTGAGCGAAAAGTCTGAGAAATCGTTGAACTCCAGCGATGGCTGCCCCAACCAGTTGCAACCACACCAACAGATTCACCACCAACAGCAGCAGCAGCAGCACCCACTACAACAACAGCAGCTACAACAACAACAGCAGCAGCAGCGCCATCTACGTCAACGTTCGGAAAGTCCTAGTTTTAAGCGCGAACCGCACTCAGATCACGATGAGAGCCATCAGTTGGGTCGTCGTAGCGCCGATCGTTTGGAGCGCTGCGATCGTAGTGATCGTTCGGAACGTGGTGATCACTGTGATCGCGATAGTGATCGTGAGGGTCCAATTGCTTTGAGTCTGCCGCCCACTTCACAGTCGGAGGGAAGTTTGGCGGCAGCCGCAGCAGCAGCAGCGGCGGCCGCTGCCAGTAATGGCAAGGCTCCGTGGAATTATCCGGGCATAGATTTGATGGCCACCGGCGCCTTCTGGCAGAATTATTCGGGTGAGTTTATGGTGAAAAACAATACCCAAAAATGTATATTTTATTTTTGGAAGAAAGTTTGCTAAATGCCATCCACTAAACAAAAAAAAAGTAAACAAAAATTTTTTAAAAATTTTTTTTAGTGTAATTTGAAAAAAAAATTTAATAAAAATATTTTTTTTATTTTTGTTAAGAATAGAATTTTTTAGAATAAAATATTGATTGAAAATATTTTTTTATTTATTATTTTATTAAAATTTTATTCTTTTTGTTTTTGAAATAATTTTTCAAAAGAAATTTCCAAGACTGCCGAAGAGTGTTTGATTATTTCTTTAACAACTATTTTTTATGTTTGCTTTCATTTCATCGTATAGAATCCCTTGCCCAAGAAATCGAAATGGAGCGCAAATCGCGTGCGGCCAACTCAGAACGTGAGGTGAAGAGTCCCCTGGCGGAGCGACAGCCAGCGTATTATAAGAATTCCGTGCTCTTTGGTAGTGCAAACTAATGTCCGTGCGAAAAACTGCTGAAAAAACTAGAAACAATCTCTGAAAAATGGCGGTAAGCTTAAAACTTGCGATTTTTCCGATGGCTAATCCCCCCACAAAGTTCATAAATGATCTCACAGTGCAATCACGAAAATGTAAAATGGCGGCGAACTTTTTGCTTCAACCTTTTGTAGAATTCTGTAGTATACGAGAAAAATGAATACAAGAAGAAACACAAAAAATATTACAACAAACATAAAAGAAAATCAAACAAAATATACTTTACCATCATACAAACATACACCCCAGTTAAATGTGCCGCTTTAAAAGGCATATATAAAAATTTGCTACTAAAAACCATCAAATGTGTAAATAGTAAAATTGAAAATAAAATAAAACCACAACTTTATAATACATAGAACGCGAAATTTAGTTAATTTATTGCTTTTAGCTTAGAATTTTAGGTGGAGAAAAAGTATTGAAAATTTTTGTAAATTTTTTATTGTTTGAAAGTTTAGAAAACGCTTGACATTTTTTGTATAAAATATTTATTAAAAGATAAGAGAGAACAAAAAATAATAAAAAAAAATTGTTAATATCAGCATTTGAAAAAATTAATAAATAAAAAATGTTTGTACATAAAACTTCAGTGACTGTGGCGTCTTCGCGGCTTAAGTATTTTAACTCCTTTAGGCTATTATATAATAAGAAGTTATTGATTATGAAAAATGGCTTATGTTTAGATTTAAATTTAGATTTAGCCGTACAGAAACAGCAACAACAAACCCTTGTAAATAACCAAACCAATCAACCAACCACTAAATTCAAAGACTTTTTCCCGACCACATGCATTGAATTAACAAAACACGTTCATCAAAACAGATTTAAATTGATTACAAAAGCTATATGAAAACACAAAAAAATATAATATTTCTACTATTTCAAAATGCTATGAATAAAATTACCATATAAACCAGTTACAAAATTAAAATTATTTTTCCAAAAATATTTTGTTATTTTTTATAAATTTCTATATAGACTCGATTTAATTTGATTGCATACAAATACTAAACTAATTACATATTCATTATTTCTCTTTCAAAATTATCAAAAAATCAGAAAAATTGCAAAAAAAAAATTAAACAAAAACAAATTATTGCCTAATTCATATGCATACAATATATAAATTTACATAAAATTCATAGCAATTAATACCAATATTTACATAGAAGTATTTAAATACTAAAAAATATGATTATTAACAATATTATTATTATTATTATTATTACAAAAAAAAAAAGAAGGAAAAAAATAAACTCAATAAGTTCTTGCTCGTATTGAACTCAATAAGCAGATATGCCACACTAAAAGCATAGCAGAAAAATAGAAATAAAAATTATAATAAAAAAAAATAAATAAAAATAGTTACACTCTAACATTAATGCCGTATAAATTAAATATTATTAAATGTCATAAAGTATATAAAATTAAATTTAAAAAACAAACTATTTAAATGCTTCGTAATGAAATAATAAGTTATTATGAAATACGCTACAATACATAAAAATAAATTATTATTAAAAAAAAACAACACACAGATATATAAAAGATTGCAATGACTTTTGATTTGATTTGATTAGTTTTGCTATTAATTCATAGCTGCGATTTAATTATTGGCTGCTGGTAAGTAAGTAATTGCTTTTGATTTTTTTTTATTTAAATTCATAAAAATGGTTTACGATGGGCACGTTTTCACCAAAGAATGCCACTTTGTGTATAAACATGTGTCGCGTAGACAGACACACCCTGCCGGACTGTTTGAAAGGTCCATGTTGTGTTAAGAGAGTAATCATTCTAGTAAACTTTTATACTAAATCACCCAATGGAAGGAGGAGTAGGTACCCATAACACTCGAAGTGCACAGTGAACCTGTTAAAGGTTTGAATGCATTTGTCTCATATGAAGTGCCCTTAGGTGTTCTCGATTGCGGTGATATCCTCAAATATCTCTCAAGTGACATACTTACTATATATTAGACCAGCCGAGATTGAATTGTGAATATGAAAAACTTTGCAGTTTCACAACTATTCACTCTCGTAATTCCCAAAGTGGTGAACGTTGCACAGTGAGAATCACATCGAGGTATCGAGTTCAAGTCCAGCATGGATCGAAAGTTGCGGCACTACCTATCGTCAAGCAATTACAAACGTACTAGAGTATAATTCGCGGTATATAAACTTCACTTACTCTTCGGAACCGTCACTAAATTGTAGGGCCCATGTATAAGAAGTTCGGCCAAGTTCCTTCAAGTTCCCTCGAGGGCCGTAGTGCCAAATATTTTGTTTTATTTATTTGTGTAAAAAATAGTCTTCGAGATGGATGGTATATAGCATATGCTAAGCACAAAGGTTCTATCAGAGAAGAAGAAAACCATTTGGGTATACCAAAAAAACATATTCGCTCTCAATTCATGCATATATTAAACGTTAATTGCCTACCTATAACTGAAGCGGAAGATTTATAATCTAAATCATTTTGGAGTTGTGTTTTCTGTTCCAAATTATAGTCATGCTCAGAGCTATCAATTCGAACTTTACTAATCCTTCAAAGTTCAAATCGATCAGCAGACATCATCTGCGGAGGACAGCCACTCAACGCACAGACGGCAGACAGGCCAGACCGACACATATCGATCCAATTTCGAGAAGATGCTTCAAACAATTTTTTGGGCGCAAATCAAATGATTTATGCGTCTCCTCGAAAAATCCTGGAGTGTTGTCTCAAGGCAGATTGTGTTTTGTGGGCAAATGAAATGAATTGATGAGGAATTTGAGAAGAATACGAAGACGCCGCCCTCTCTTTTCACAACACACAATCAACTTGAGGAACGCTTTTCAAAACTATTGTGATTATGATTATTGGTAAATTATATTTAATTCACAGTTAAACGATCACGTACGAAAATCGCTTAAATGCGCCCGCCACAAAAAAAGGTATCGAATTATAAGGCACGGAAATTTGAAGGAACTTTTTTGGGTTTCAAAATAAAATGTTAAAATGTGCTGGTGTGCGTCGCACGAAAATGACCTCAATTATCGATTTAACTTTATTATTGGTTTTGATTTTCATATATGTTGGCGAATATTTCTTTTTTTTCGTTCGGAACTCCGTTGTCGCTTGTCTTTTATTCCTGCTCTCTGTGCAGTTTGTGGCTTGTGTGAAATAAAAATAAAATATTGCAAAAGTTAACAGCAAAAGAAAGAAATAAATAAGTGGAATTAAAAGGAATGCTTTTGATTGTAGGCTTTTGCTTGCCGTGTCAGTGGAGTGGTGTGGTGTGGTGGCAAACGGCATTAGATTATTGGGTTTGGCGTCCGTCGCCGTCGCAATCGCACATAATTCTAGTTAATTTTGATTGTGAATTGTATCGAAACGTTTAACTGATTGCCGGTTACGAATGTGTGGCAATGTGATTTGGTATGGCACGGCTAAAAGGACTATAATCTTTTAATTTTCTCGTTGCTTGGCTATCTCACCCATGGCAGAGAATGGCTACGAAAGGAAATAACTGTTGTTGCCAAATAAATCATACAATTAAATGCTGGGGCAATTAACGGCTTTTTATTGGCGGTCGGTTGGTCAAGAGAGGAAATGGGTCAACTAGGTGAAAGGAGTGAAGAAACTGAACGGGAACATAGTATGGTTGGCTGAGTGCACAAACGTGTTAAGTGATCAAGTTTGAAGACATTTGCTACCAAGCCAATTTTAAGCGCTTATTAGGCCACTTTTATTGTTTAGTATCTAATAAAAACTACTCAGTAAGCAGATACCACATTCAAGGCTTCGGAAATATAAAATGAAATACTTTAAATCCATAAACACTTTAAATGCGCTAAAAAGTCAATAATTCAGACCTTCTGCTACAAATGCTTGTAGTTTCCTGCCATACCATAATTCTCGCCTGAGGCAGCTCCATTTAACTCGCATAGATCATCTTTACTTGTTGACAACGCACTGTCACCACTGCCGGAGAACAGCACAGTTTCGACTGAAAAATAAACACCAACGACAACAACTGCAATAGTTTCTACAGAACAAAAAAAAGAGCCACCAATTCCTTGCACCCACCAGAGCAGCAGACCAGCAAACAAGACGAAAAGCGAGCAACAAAAAAACTCTGAAGAAGAAGAAGGGCTTGGCGCGTTCCTTGGTTATAAATCAGACGCGCGGCTTTTAATAAATGTAATTGAGTCGCGTTCGACGCGTTCGCTCTCATAGAATTTATTTTCGCTAGATGCTACGAAGCATTTGTAATGGCTGTGCCGGGGCTAAAAGTGATCGCGTGTGGGAATGCGCCGCAAAAATGCTGCTGCTGCTGCAGACGACGAAGACGTGCTTTTAGCGATCCTTATGCCTCTTGTAATTGTTAGCGCACACAACACAAGCGAGCACATGCGCCGCCGCTCGGCACTTTGCCTGCTGTCGCCACTTCAGATACGTTTGTTGAGCATGAGATACAATTGTCGATTTGTTGTTGCTGTTGATGTTGTTCCTCAACGTACATACTGAAGTAATGGTCTCGTTGGTGGTGGTGGCTCATATGATTTACCAATGTACCCACTTTTATGGCTGAAATCACGTAATGGAAAATGTTTGCAAACAAAAAGCCACGAAAATACAGAAAAAAAATCAACGAAATTGAAACGAAACACACATTGCGAAAAACGAATAAAACTCATAAAAATTTATAGTAGAAGTGGAAGAAGAAGAATCCTCATGTGTACCAGCAAGAACAACATATGTTGCCGATTATTAATTCGCTTTTGTTTGGGTCTTTATTCTCAAGTGTAGACAAGTTGATGTTGCTATCCCTCATTAAAAACAAAAGCGTGCGACTTTGTTAATTTGTGAAATTGCTTTTTTGGTTCATTGTTGGATTTAGTAAATATATAGGGTTTTCACGAGACTGAATGAGCTAGTAAAGTGTAAATTTGTATATTCTTTCATTGGTTTTTGGTCGTGGTATGAGGGTCCAAACTAAGCACATACTAAAAATACAACCAACCATCATGAAACAACAAAAAATGTATTTTTTCTCATGAACGTTATCACTTGATCCTATTAAATGCAGCAGGAACCCTGTGCTATCACAAAGGACCTATTTTCGTCGGGCCTATAGAATTTGGTATTGTAATTGTAATATTTATCTTGTTTAATGCTAACCACTAGGTCTCCAGAGCGCCATTCCATCTTCTTTTATCCCAATTAAGTATCAGCATCTGAAATCGAATTTGCAGAAAACTCAAGGTCCCTTCCATGTTTGTGCACTTATCTGTGACCTACCTTCTTTTCAACTTCACATTCAATTACTAAAATGTTCAAATGCAATTTAACAATTTTTCACCGAACCCACAGAAAAATGTTAGTAAGCAAAAGTGCAGAAGCTTGTTTCATTTAGAAGCCACTCAAAGGAGGCGATGTCAATGCAAATCGAAACTCGTATTTTCCTTTAGACTTCGCATCCTTTAACTTATTGTTTACAAATATTTTTCCATGTCTGCATTTTTAGCTTAATTCTATTTGTATGAGGTTAACAAATTGCAATCACAATCAGAAACCCACCAACGAAAGAACAACAACAACAACGAAGAAAAAAGCAGAAACAATTTTCATTATTTGCCACAAATGATGCGCAGCACGCAATCGGAAAAAGTAGGAATTGCATTAAAAAGCAGCGCCCGGGCAATAGTAAAAATCTACAAATATAAAAACAACGATTTTAAATTAATTGCATAACGATGATTTGCGGCACGCCCACCGCATGCGGTCAAGTCAAGTAGATAACTTCTGCAGTTGCAGTGGTGGCAAGTGCAGCAAAGCTCAAACTCAAACTCAAGCCCAAATCGAAACTCAAATCGGACTTCAACTGCAGTTGCTCTCAGCCTCGCACATTAATTGAAACTTTTTGCTAGAGATTTTGCGGCACCAGAACACAACAAGCAAGGCAGACCATGTGCGGGGAATTTTTTGTTTGTTTATGGCATTTGTTGATTCCTTGGGATGTCCGACTGGACCACAATCGCAATCGATACAAATAAGACAAACACGATCAAGTGAAATGCGATCGATTGCAAAAGATATGAAATTACTGCGACTACCAGGCAGCAGTACCAGCGCAAAAGGAACAATCAAAGAAATGGAAAAAAACTATCATAGTTTTAATTGTTACACACCAGGAATCGGATAATCGGGGCATTTAATTGAGTTTTGTGCCGCCACATGGCCCTGGAAATTGATGGTCTATTATTTTTCAGAAGTAGTGGGAGGAGTAGGAAGACTCACTTCGCTGTGGGTGTGTTGCGGCGGTCAGCAGCAGTGGCTGAAACTGAAGAAACTGCATTGAATCGGGGGATTCTACACAACTGACAGGTGCTCGGTGAGGCCATTGAACTTAACCATTGGCAGGAAGGAGATTATGGATTATGTAAGATTACTTTTGCTCAAATGATATCAAACGATTCCGAGCAGATAACTAACCGCCAAACCACAAATGTATGTCGAGGCATACAAAAGGATCCCATTGCAAATCCCAATTGTATACATTTGGTGCAACATATGAACGCACTTGATCGTTTTTTTCCTTGAATGCTGTACTTAATTCAGTTTTATTTTCTGCTTTTTCTCTCTTCTACTCCACACAATTCAATTCATATTTTAGAGTTTTTCTTCTAATGCATTCAAGCAGCAAATTGCCACAATATGTTTTGCTGAGCCTCTGTGCTTTGTTGCTGATGTGTTTTGTATTGCAGTTGTATTTTATGTTTTTTTTTTGGTTGAGTACTTAAACGTTTGCAATATGTTATTTCGCAACAATTCGGTTTTCAACAGCAATATGTGAAGATTATTACCGCAAGCTGTTGAGGGTTGGTGGTGGTGCCCGCTGCTGTTTCGCTTATAGTGAAAGGATTTAAAAACATTTGTATTGGTTACGAAATAAAGGATTTGTCAGCGGGTTACGGTTTTTTGTTGAAATACAATTTTAGCAAATGCGGTTTTTATGGCAAGAGATGGTTTGATGACGTTTTGATTGTTGTGGCAGAAGGAACAGCTGGAAATTTATAAGAATTTTGGGTTCCATATTTTGCAGGAGTAATATATTTAATTTTCATGTCTTTGAACAAAAGCTTGTTCCTTTTATATATAACTTGAATAAGAGTAATGAATTTTGGTTTCACAATTGCTCAGAAATTATGGAAGAGGTTACCAGCAATTGTAAAATACAAAAACCATTTTGTACCCAAATTTCTCTAAACCGATTTCTCTTGAATCTTCGAATCTACTTTAAATAGACTCCCACAACGAGTTTTTTCTATAACTCCACACAACTTCCAGAAGCCCCTTTATTTCCTTTCAAAGTGAGTACTATGTACTTGCCATTCTACCGAAGTGATGACGCTAATTAGACAACAAATAAAACCAATACACAAAAGAATATAAAATAACAAGAAAAGAAAGACAAAACCTGGTAATAAATGTAGACAAAACAAAAAACAGAACAAAATAAAATAAAACACCAGCATGCCAAAAATTACTCAAGTGCACTATCAGAAGAGGAAAACCGAACAGAACCCATTGAGTCCAGCATGTCTCCCTGTTCAGAGAATATTTCGTTTTGCTTGTATTCATGCCAAGCACATTGGAACCAGTGCCCCATTGCCAAGAAGACGTCATTCGATACTATTACGCTAATTCGATACTTTTTCCCCGATATCGAACGGACAGAATTTTAACATAATTCTTTCATAATTTCATTGATTGCTTATTTGATGGAATATCGAATATAAAAAAAAAGTGTATGCATGTGCGAACATTTCAACAGAATACAAACGTAATTTTTACTAGAATGCAATACGATATTTGTGATTTGTGCTTAGTGTATGTATTATCCTTTGCTTTTCCTGTTCATACTTTGCATATTGTTTGCGGCCGTGGCGTGGCGCATATTCAATGTCTGCGGGCAGTTACGTGCCAGTTGAGGCATAAAATATGAAAGATATTTTATGCACCGTTTTGGCTACACTGTGTGATTATAATATATACATATTTCACCGTTATTTTAAAGCAGCCATATTGGTTTCCCTTTGATGGAGAACTGCTGCTGCTGCTGTTGCTGAACTATCATCGTTGCTGTTATTGCCCAGTGTCTCTGGTGGCGCTGCTGCGGGTGACGACGACCACACATTAAGCACAACTTTTATGTGATTTACTGCCGTACAGCAGGGGTTTCTTTCATGGGTAATGTGAATACATTTTTTAGCATTTCATGTGCATCTCATTATTGGTGGCCACTTTGACACAAGCAGGTGTCAACAGCTGTTGCTTGTGATTTAAGCCGTTATGGGGTGAAAGAGAATCCATTTTAAAAGAAAACAAAAATATGAAAATGTGAATTGTGTGGGAGTTTGATGACAGTTGCTGGTGATTTTATTCCATACATCGAGAATACAAAAAAATGTCCTTTTCAAAATTTGTTACCCTTTTAATCAGTCACTCTGAAGGGGTTCTCTCTTCAAGTCCTTCTCAATTGGGAACAATTTCCAATTATTTCCGCATGTGATAAAATATCACCCACACCCTTCCGCCAGCCGCCCACCTGTATTTGCTGTATGCTTTCGAAGTTTATTCAAGTATTAATAAGCATACAAGCGAAACAAACGGGAGCACACAAAATATTAAATTAAAAAAACAAAAACAAAATCATAGCATAGCATATCAACTGTAAAAATGAGGAAACAAAAGCCACGCACCAACACACACACACACACTCACACACCGGAAAACCCAAGATTCACATCCGCATCAGGATACGCGCTGGGGTATAATGAAACAAAGCCAGAACAAAAAAAAAACCGTAACAACTTCTCATATCTTTGGTGAAAAAATAAAAATAAAATAAAATGCCAAGAAACCACAACTTGTGCACGTTTCCTTGAGAGATTGCAACACGTAAGGCAAAAGAAATTGTAATTTCTTGCACAGAAAGTTGAGGAAGTTATTTTTTTTTTTGCCAAGGATGTGTGCGCCTTAAGAAAATCACAAATGTGAATTAAATTGAATATAAGGTGTTTCACAAGAATGCGATATTGAGAATAAAATTTGATCAAATTAAAATTAAATTAAATGCAATTAAAAAACTATAGTTTTTATAAAAAAAGAAATACGCGAAGAGAAATACTCAAATCTTTGAGTTTTTATATGCACCCTGTACATCAAATATTCCTCAGAATAGTTTCGTACACAAGAGCAAAAAAAAATCAAAAAATAAAACAACGAAAAACGCATACCATCGACATTGTTAGGGTTTTTGAAAATTTTATAATTAATTTTCTGGTTAGAATGATTTCATATGTGAACTTTTGTTATGCAGCACAAAATAAATACATGCGGAAGAAACATTAAGGAAGAAGTACATCTACAAAATAAGAAAGGGCTTGAGCATGTATCATGTTGCAATTGTATGTAGTTGGTAGTAATTGGCAGTGGCTTTGTTGTAATTTTTACGAGAAAATTCAGCAGAAAATTTAAATGTAATTTCTATTAGATTTTATAAAATTATAATTATAATGATTACACATTCTTATTGATAATTCAAATTTTAGTAATTATGTTGACTAAATTAGGGGCTTTAATATCCAATATAAACCTGGGTTTAAAAATTTGAGAAGCTTATACAATTTTTGCTTCTAATAGAAGTGACTTATTGTGGATTTTTTAACCCCCTCTAACAGAATTCATTAGTCCCGAGCATTTAATACTTTAAATAATAGTTTAAATTTCCCACAATTTCCTTTTGAAAGATTTAATAAACTTTTTAGCCAAGTCACATTTTAAAAACCATTTCTTACTTACTTCCATGTTTTACGAACTTCATTTCCTTTCTTATTTTTAATCCCATGAATGTACAAAAAAAAAAAGAAGAAATCCAAAAATCCTGTAATTCCTCCTATCATTCGACATAACCCTAACTCTGCAGTGATTGTGGCGCCATGACTTAGCAAGAAACCCATTACATTAACCATTAAAGAAAATCGAAAAAGCGACTTACAAACACACAATGAATTCGGTATTCTCGATTCTTTCTATTCATTTTTTTTTACCAATCAATCGAATTTTGAGATTGAAACTCTTTTGCGGCAAAAGTAACGACTGTCCAACTGACAAATGAATAAAGAATACAAAATAAAAAAACACAGCTGAGATACATAGTTGTGTTGCCCGAGAGCTATTGAAGACGATGAAGAAAATGCTGATGATGCGTTGAAGAAGAAGAACGAATGAGTGACATGACAGTAGTCAAATTGCCTCATCATGCCGCTTTCATGCGTAATGGCAATGGTAATGGGCTTCGGCAGGATCTTTTGTGTAGTATGTATGGTCTTTGCTGCTTTTTGTTGTTCTTTGTGATGCATCACGTGATGCGTTACGCACACATTATTTTATTATTATTCAATTTGTGTTGAAGCGGCTGTAAAAAAAATTGTTTCATTCCTACGTTTGTTGCTTTCTTGCAGTTGGGGGTATTTCGTTTTATTTTTTATCCTTCACATTATTTTCTTGTTGTTGTTGTTGTTTTGCAGAAGTCATTCCAAGTGATCCATCTTAATTCTTTCAACATTCAGTCAGTTGGACTTTTTGTTCCGTTGATGTTATTGAAAAATTTTAATTTTGCTAACCGAACAACGAGGAAAAAAAAGAATGGCATAAATTCAGGCGCTGCTCTGATCGATGACATTTTTATTGAAATTGAGGTTGAGAGTGTGAAAATTACAGAGCAGCCAGGAGTGGAGTATTTGCTGAGAGAACACCCTAACTAACAAATTTCTTTATTTAACATTTGTACATTTGCATTAAAAAATATCATTTCTACAGTAAAACTATTAAATTTACATCTTTTTTGTTGAATTGATATGAAAAATGTAAATTTTTCGGTTCATCGTTAGTTGAAGAGACGAACTGGCAAAGGCAGGTTGTGTCCGCGTGATAATTTTGTGAATTTTTCAACTGTCAAAAGTGTAAAAAAATATCAATTTCACATTAAAATCATATCAATTCCATCATATTATCAAAAAAACATCAGAACATGTATTCTGTAGAGGAAAAATATCACTTTTACAGTGGTTTTTTCAGTGTACATTTCCCATTATTTTTTTTTGAGCTCGACTGCTCTTGGTTGCGAATCAGAAATGCTGCTCACTGAGCCTAATTAATTTAGTTATGTTTAAAATATTTTTAATCTCATTCATTTGAACCGCTCCTGGAACTTAAACAAAAGTGAAGTCACTTTAATGTGCCTGTGTTTGTGTGTGTCAAATTTGACATTTGAAATCACATGCATACACACAGAAAAACGCAAATCTGCGTAATCAATTTAAGGAACTGTTTCAAAATAAATATATGCCAAAGCTGAAACATGCTGCTTATATGGATTTCGCAAATACAAAAAAAACCCAACCCTTTTACACCGCACTGCATAAAAACATTCTCTGATTTGTTTTCCCAACCAACAGAAGCATCAACAGTACAAAAAAACCGATACGTCATCATGATTTGCTGATTTGCCACATTTTTTCTGCATAAATTTAAATTTTTTGGAAATTTTCATTTTCAAAACGAGAACTGTTTTGGCAGCAGCTGAGATTACATCATGATTTGCTAAAAAAAAAGAATACACCAACGACCAAAGACGAATTTAGGCATTTGACATAGTGTGTGCTTGCTGCTGCCTTGTGCCTTCTGCAGGGCCACATTAACCCCAAATGTGTTAAATATAAAAGTGGAAACGAAGCCAAGCCGAAAGAAATATCCTTGCAGCAACAATTGCGTGCGTAGCGCAGATACTTTATCTTAAGCAAATGGCAGCCTCAATTCGTATTCATATGCCAAAACGTGTTGTTGTAATGATAAAATGCCAAATTGTTATTGATGTGCACGCGTGTGAACGAAAGCTGTGCACTGCAGAACTACGAGTATGTATGTATCTCGGCAACATAATCGAATCGAGTGCGTTTGTATTATTTTTTCCCTTTCGTTTCGTTTCGGTTTTTTTTTCTTTTGTTAATTTGTTTTTGTGTAAAAAATAAATTAGTAAAACAACGGAAAAAAGAAGAAAAGAAAACAAAATTAAATTATCAGTTAAATGCACTTTGGTATTAATTTGTTGTGAAGTTGTACGCGTGCGCACGCATCTCGAAAAGTACAACAACAACAACAACCACAGTGTACCATACTCTTAACGAAAATCGTTCAGAAATTGATGACCTGCTGTGATACACCGTGCTGACATAAATGTGAAATATTGGCACGTAAGTATTGAACAGATCTGAGTCACGTTCTGTCAAAATAACATGCAATGCATGAAACGAAATGCTAAGAATCAAAATTTCCAGTTCGTATGGGAAAATGGCAATCGGTTTTGTTTAATTAAAATTAACAAATTAGTTTTAAGTGCAGATAACATCTAATAAGGCTATCAGTTTCGAAGAATATTACTTAGTTATCATATTTTTAGTTGAAAAGTTACAGTTCCAGGCGGTATACTTAATAATTACACTAATGCACTAATACATTTCCTACACATTTTATATTAAATATGAAAACTTCAAACACTCAAAAGCGCATAAAAACCCCTCGCAACATGAAAGTCTTCATGTTCACTTTGGGGAAATTCGTATGGTTTAATTTTTGTTTTATGAGTTCAACGTGCAAAACGAGTGCAAATAAAAGTCAAACATGACATGTTCCAATATGGTCAAGCGGGTTCACATCAGAGCACATGGACAGATTACCATGTTCCCTTGCCATGCTTTATTCACTGATAATGCGCACTCCGGCGCATTCATTTAAAAAGTTGTAAAGCAAAAGTTGGCGCTCCAGTCTGTTACCCTTGCGGGGGTCTAATTGGCAAAGTGCTCATTTTGCGAACGCAGTCGGACAGCAAACATCAGGCAACTACAACAGAAATAATAACAAACAACCACTGCACGGTAATGACGAAGGCTCAGTGGCTCCGGCAAATGCAATGGGAATTTCCTTGCTTCAATCGAACTTTGGCTACAGCATAAAGCATAAATCGACGCTGCAAAATTTAGTTTTTATTTCAAATTTTTTATTTCCTTTTCTGTTAGTTTTATAGAAAACGGTTTTGGATTTTTGGACAAAAGCAGTATTTATGCTCGATCGTAAAATAAAATCAACAAAAGTCATAAAAACCAAAATGAAACGACGACGACGACGATGATGATGATTCGACGTCGATGGATGCAAGCGACACGCGATTGTTAAGCGCCACATGGTGTACATTTGCCCTCCTGGTTCATCAGATGTGCTGAGCAATTGCGGGCCCTGCACTTATGCCTTACGATGCAGAGGCGCGCTCGCTTATCAGTGCAACTGCGGCGGCGTTTGTCGCCATCACTCATCACAGCTCGGGCTTAACTCGTGCAGTCGCATTTAATTAGTCTCATTGAGATGTCCTGTTCATACTGCCTGCCGCCTGTGATTCCGGATTGGAAATACACGTGGATTGTTCGACATTCGATCGTAAAATTCAAAATTCTTTTGATGTATGCTAAATGGCGCTGCCCGGCCATGGGAAAATGTATTTATGGTATTGTTTCAGCAGAAACAGCAAGCAGGTTGGGAAAATAAAAAATGTAGGCGCCACTTGAAGGTGGACGAGCTGCATATGGACATTATTTCTTAAGAATGCGAAGTTTTGTAGGGCGACTGCAGTCGTAAATGGTTTTTTGATTAAGACTTAAATTTCAGGTAATCCATAAAATCCCCTTGAGTGAGTTAATATGTGGGGAATGGAACCGGAAGGAAATGATAAAATGGTGCTGAAACCAATAGGAAATGGAAAAGGCAAATAAATTTTGACTGGAACAGACTAGTTATGAAAAACATGGACTTAATCCACTAAGGAACTGGGTGGATTGATGATATCATAGCTTCGGTCTGACCGAAGATAATTCTTTTACATACAAACATGTGATGGGCTAATATATTATTAAAATATTTTCTATTTCTTGAAGGTCTTTAATTTCAAAATTCATCATACGCCCACTCACTCAATTCACAACCTTCCTTCGTAAATCCAAAATTTGTAATATTTTTCTATTTTTCTATATTTAAAAATGGAAATGTTTATTTTCTTCACTCCTTCGCATAAATCATGTTGACCACAACAATTTTCGTGAATTACCATTCTACCGAAAATCGGAAAATGTATTTTCGAAAAGCGCGCACACACACAACGCCGAAATAAACAACTCGTAAAAATATGCTCTTTGTTTACTATTTTGTATAATTTCAGGGCAATTAAAGCAAATTAGGTGCCGAGTCGAGTGTGAAGGTGTTGTTGCTGCTGTTGTGTGAGGCGCTAGTGAAAATGAAAACTTCGTCTCTAAGCGCCACGTTGGCATGTCGTAAAAAACGGTTAAAAAAGATAAATAAACACAGTGATCCGAAAATTGTATGCGAGAAAATGAAACCGAAAATTAAACTAACAACAACAACAACAACAGCAATGATGATGAATAACCCGCCGAAGGACCTCACAATATGAAAATTGTGTACGTTTGTTATTCAACTTGCGGTCAGTGGAGAAATGTAAACGCCGCGCCGCCTACCAGTCCATCATTCAGTTGTGTGATTTTCCACACAAGACAAAATAACGCGACGCGCCCAAAACAAACAAACGTTCACCGAAAAGCGGCACGGCACGCTTTCAAAATCCAAATCAGTTTTAATTAAATCGGCAAAACAATAAAAGTGCACTTTTATTGCTCGGATCAGATCAGCGTCATCAGTAGATGGGAGATATGTGTGCCTACTATAACTGGAAACGGGGCAAATGGAGAAAATGAGAAATTGTATCATTAAAATCAAAATGATGATGATGGAATGGCCTGGATGGCGTTGCCACCCAGCGTGGGTGCGTGTAATTATTATTGCCATTAAAAATGTTTAGGCACAAATAAACAAAAATCCCATCGTGCCGCTAATAAACGCGATTAAAGTCGCTCTGTCAGGCTGCTGCAGGGGGAGTGTGTTTGAATGCTGAGGACGACGCTTCTTTTATTTGTAAACATTTGAGTTGTTTGTTGCCTATCGACAGTGTGGCTTTGATCGTAAAATGTTTCTTCTTTTTTTGTGCACTACACATTTTTATTGTCATCTTAGCACTTGCTTTGTTGTTGCTCTTATTGCTCGTGTTGCTAAATAGTTTTATTGTTGTTGTGTCTGTTATTTGGTTTTAATGTTAGCAGCGCACAATTTTCGATAGTATTTCATTGTTATTTTTGTTTATTTTTCTTATGGAGTTTGGAATTGAATTCGATTTCATGACAGTGGCGTAGAGCAATTGAAGGGTCAATTGTGTAAGATGTTCTGTGGGGAATTTTATGGATGAGGGGGTTATGAAAGGGTTAAAATTATTACTTTTCTTTTAATTATTTTTTGAATGAAAAAAAAAACAGGAAAAACTAGTCTCAAGTGCATAACAACCCATTCTTCTACCCACGGTCATATTTTTAATTTCTCTAAAAAAAAATCAAATTTCCGTTATAAATAGCAAAAACAAGCCAGCTTAAAACTTAAATATTAACCAATTTGCTTATCTGCTTTACTTCACTTCCAGGTCATGTGATATAAAATTAAAACTTCAATAAAAATTCAAATCCTTCCACAATAAATAAACACAATAACGAAAACGAATAGAAAAAATTAACAAAAACGCAAGGAGAAAAAATAAAACTTAAAACCATATTGTCTGAAATAAAGTCCCATTGTGAATTTGCCACACATACACACACACAAGGCAAAGTACCACGAGCCCCTTGTAACCCCGATAGTAATAATTCGAGTATTTTAGCAACAGTAGAACGAAGAAACGAACGCGCACAATAATAATTTCCCATTGTGTGTGTCACAGGGGCATATCACATCGCATATCGCATGCAGCATCATTGTACTTTACGGCTTTTATGCCGCACACACATAGAAACATACGCATATAAACCAAAATGCGACAAGTTGGAAAATTTTCTTTATTACTTTTGCATATCTTATGAATACCGAATAAGAATACTGCCTGCCGTCCTGAAGACTAATCCCAGCCGCAGTACAAGACACTCACTCACTCACTCACTCAGCCATTCAGTGCAAGAGACCGAAGAGGAAGGAAATCTCGACAATGCAGTAGAAATTTGTAATGGCGCGTGAGGAGCTGTAGATTGTAGATCCTTGAGCGTTTTCGTACTTACTTTATATGCAATTTTACTTTTATTTTTTTTTTTCTTTATACAATTTTTTATTTATTTTTTTTTTATTGGTAAATTGTGAAAATTTTGTGCTGCTGCGAGCGTATTTGTACGAGTAACAATGGCAAATGTTAGATGAAGTGGGTCGATTGTTTGTCGATTTTATGGTGGCACAGTCGTGGTTTGTGTAAACATGTGTGTATATAAAGTAAATCTACTCAACGGCTGGCACTGTTACTCAAATTGTGACACAAAAGCGACTTTATTTATAAAATATTTTAAAATAATTTTATTAAATTTTTTCAAGAAAAAAGAAGGGTCGAAATCTTATACCCTCGATAAGCATAAAGATCTTAAACAATTTTTATACTTTCGCACCAAAAATCTCATCAAACACACTTAAAAAAAGCTAAAGCCAGGGAACTGAAGACAATTCCACATATCTCTTAATAGTAAAAAAACGAACTGCACAGAAATACCAACAACTACGAAAACCGAATAAAAAATAAAATAAAACAATGAAGTCAATAAAATCCCATTAGTTGGCTTATCGTATGCCTGAAAATTGACCACGATTTTGTGCAAACAATGCAACGCAATCAGCAACACTTCATCTGTAACTGGCCGCGTAATGATGCCAGCCACAAACGAAATACATTTTTTTTCCAGTTGCTATCTTATTTAAAAAGGCTCCTCAGTCGCTGATCGTTCCGCAGAAGAAGGCAAATCGCCTGCGGCTACACGCACATATTTGTCATTTCAGCGAGTAACAAGTAAATTTACTTGTATCTTAAATTGAAGGCAAGGCTGCTTGCCACCAGTGACTCACCACAACCGAAAATTTAAGCTCCAGCTAAAGCCGGAATACCACGACAACGCACTATCGCTAAGAAATCCTCCGAAAGAAAAAATAAACAAAAACAAAAAACTATATAAAATCTTTCAAATCTTCTCTTTGGCCTGTGGAGTACTACTCGTATGCTGATCTCTTGCATGACTACAAACTGTTTTGTATAGTCGCTGCGCTTAATTAGATGAGATGCTGCGATGTGAGGCAGGCGACAGACACCACCAGAACATGCGCAGACACGATCTGATGATGCTGTGGCGTCTTCCACCACGGCCAGCCAGCACTTCTTCAGCGGCCCATATCGATCGATGAATCCTCCAGCCCATAATGATCATCTCCGAATAACAATACCGTGCAACATCTTGTTTACAACATGTTCGCAATGCCTGGTATGAGCTTAAAAACCAAAAGCCCATAAGAACAACAAAAAAATCGTTAACTTCACTTAACTAACTTGCAAAACTCTGAGACTGTTAATGACATATTTTGCATTCCAAACGCGCCAATTGCAAATAGTCTTTTTTGTCTTCTTTCATTTGCTTTCTGTATAACTTTGTAGCTTAACAAGATCACGATTTCGGATAAGCGCTTGGTGGAGTTGGTGTACCCTTGGTAGGGAGAGCCTATTATCAGGTAAGTCATTGTTGAAGTTGGCAGAGGGAAACTTGTGGCTACACTACTTAGTTAGTGCAAAAGAAATAATCATATGAAATAGATTGGAGAGGAACTATCAATAGGTGGCGGAAGCAGTGCTGGACTTACCTATAGTCACAGAAGGCACTTGCTTAAGCGTTGGCCTGAGCGGGGCGCTGCGGATAAGAGATCTTTCACATTCCCATCGTGATAGAAACTTCCATATTTAATAGATTCCAGTTAATATTCTACTTATTAATTACTTGAGCTCGCCTCTGGAAGAATCAGTGGGTGGGCGACGCAAGACATGGCCAATCCAATCCTAATATCTCCTTCGTATTTCCAATTCTGTTAAGGTTTGCTATGTTTTTCTCTCTGGCCAGAACACACGCAGTATCTGACTCAAGCTGCCGCATTCCATGTCTCACATTCATACAAAAGGGTCGATTTGACATTGAAATTAAAAAAATATATAAAAAAGCATACTTTCAGGCGTTTCGTACTATAGTGAATCTAATACAGAAATATTTGACTCCACGGCCCTCGAGGAACTTGACGGAACTTCAGAGCCGACTTCGTTTCAGTGAGTTTCAGGGGCCCAACAGTTTATGGTCGGGGTTTCAGAACGGCTAGTAAAGTAATTTTACAAACAAAAATGTAACTAAATTTTTGAAATTTTGTTTCTATTAGAAACATCTGGCGCATTAATCACTCAAACCAAACAACTTAACTAAATACGAAATTTAGAATTTTTTGGCAATATTTTACTTATATCCTCATTCGATCTCCTGAGAGTCCTTCCACATCTTTCTGCAAATCAATTGCAATCATGTGACCCAACCGATCGCAGCCAACACACAAAATTCCAAAGAAGTCTCCACGCTCTTGCATACCAAAAGATTAATTACACACCAAAATCTGTTTACTGTCTTAATCTTCATGGAGCACACAGCGAGCATCACCAAACCAGCCACAACAACAGCTGCCGAAAAAAAACAATAGTGTACAGTATACACCGCCAAGTAAAGCCAATATCGCAGTGGGGAATCTCCCCAGTTGAGAGACGGAGACCGAACGCAGGCGCAGACAGACTTGAACTTAAAACAAAAGCAAAACGCAAAACCTATAAAAAAGCGAATAAAAAAGTTTAAAATCAAAGTTAATCCCCAAGAAACAATAACTTAATTTAGTTGTTCACAACATGTTCCGGACTGCCAAACTTAAGCGCTTTACCTGGTGGTATGTCAGCAATTTCTGAAGCAGCAGCAGACGACACCACGTTCCCTGGCAAGCGAAGCCAAACACACAAAGCGCCCACCACCACCAGCACCAGCACCAACAATTGCTGTGCTAGACTCCATGCGCGCACTACTTGAAGCGCCAATTACACACAAAACTGCGCAAAAGGAGGCAAGCAAAACAAAGTTTAAAGCAAACCAGTGCACTGGGGAGAGAAAAAAAAACGTATACCAAAATACCATTTGACAAAGATTGCCAACCGCTGATAAAGCGTTTAGGAAGCTGTGCCTTTCTGCGGCTGTGCCACCGCCAAGCGATCGCGAACGGGGCAGCCGTGGGCGCCAATAATTCAATGCAAGCAATTAAAGTTAAACTCCAGTAGTTTTTTTCCTACGTTCCGTTTGGTATACAAACATGCGGATTGTGTTAAAAGGAGGACATACGTAAAACCACTGCACTGCGGCTGTTTGGTGGTATTTTCATTTTATTTTATTTTATATTTGTTTGTGGAAGGCGGTAGCGCCTTTAATTATTTCATTTGCGATTCCCGCGACAAAAAAACCGTGAGCGAGGTAAATTTTCCGATTTGTATTTAGATTGAAATTAATTTGCGGGCCATTTTAGTTTAGTGCCTTGTAATTAATTTGCTAAGCGGTCGAATGGCTCCATGTACATGCGGTGGGCATTGCGAAATAGTGCCACAAGCTGACTCCACAGGAATGGAAATTGTGCAATAATGGCGAATGGCTTCTTTTTTTTTTTTTAACAAACAAATGGTTCAAAATTTATATATTTTAGGATTAAATATTCCCTTGTTTACATTTACAACAAACGGTATTTGATGGCCCTCAGCATGGGGTACTTATCGCCCGTGCACTGCCCACGAAAATCGTCCAAACTCAAGTCGAACAGAGCCACTCCGCCCAGAGTCTTCGACTTCACATAGCCTGCCTTATTGGCCGCAGTATCTGGATCTTCATAGCTCACCCACATGCCATTCTCGCCAGCCTCATCGGCCGCCCGGAAGGCATAAGTGCCATAACGTTTGGTTGGATCCGAAATGCGTCGCAGTGGAGCCTCGGCTCCCTTGCCATTGACATTCGAGGGATTGGGTAACTTCAGACAGATCTCAGCCCAGTTTAGGAAACCCTCCGTCTTCGATTGGGGTCCGGCAGGAGCAGCACCTTGAGTTGCAGACACCACGGGCAAACCACTAGAACCGGAATCGGCAGACATCTTCCAAGCACGTCCATGACTGGCTATGCCAAGATTGATTTTATTGGCGGGCACACGTTGCAGCAGCCAATGTTCCACTTGGAAATTAATATCATAGTGGGGCAGGCGATTCTGATCGTGCAGTTCGTAAAGTGGGGCAGTGAAGTCAGCCTCTTCGGGATTGCGTTCGGGCGTGAGGAAATCAAAGGCAGCCAAATTGATAAAGTCCAGTTTGTCAATTATGGCCGGCGCATTGAAGTACCCTGAAAGGAGAGAAGATGGTCAAAAAGTTCTCTAGGATTTATTTTTCCCTTTTCCCACTTACAACTTGAATTCACATTCGGCAACACAGTCAGTGTCAGCATCAAGTCCACCGGCTGGAAGGCATTCTTCAAATCCGTTATCAAGTCCGTAAATTGCTCGCGATGCTCGTCGGCCTTCTCATCCACCACGAAATCGCCTGTGAAGAACTTCTTGAAACTCTTCCAAGTCGAGCCTGCCGATGTGTGCACCTTTCGAGGCTTGTTACGCGGCAACTGGAAAGCCAAATCCAGGCCATCGAAGTTGTAGCTTCTCAGCAAATCACGTGCCGATTCAATAAAGGCAGACTGTTTTTCCCGGCCCGCTTCCAAGAGTTCAATGTATTTATTGGGGTTTTCCAAGTCACGATCACCGCCCACACTCAGTAGGAACTTGATGTGCGGGAATTTATCTTTCAATTGCGTAATCGTGGCAAAGTGACGCCTTTGTATGTCAAGCTTCTCGTTGATGCTCCAGAGGCGGTAAGAGTCGGGCTTGAGGCCCGCATAGCCATAAATGACATGAGTACAGAACTGGAGAGCCACTTCCAAATCGGCTGTGGTGAACTTGGCCAGACCTGAAATGGTAGGAAGTGGAGGTGTAATGAGAATATTAATTACGAAGTCCAAATTAATGACTCAGTCAGAATATTGATTAATGCATTTCCATAAAATCTATGACGAATTTACTCAAATTCATTTGCAACACCGAAGCTTCGCACCCACCTTCTCTCTCGTAACTCTTCGAATCGTAGAAGCAAATCAAATTCGGCCCCAGGGCAGCATAGACTTGTGACAAAGTCACTACCGTGGCAAGTAGAATCAATAGTCTTCTCATTGCGGACATCCAACTGTTAGGCGAATCAACTCAAAACTGACTTCACTTCACAAAAATATATATTTTCTAATACATCTTATCAGCTTTCATTTCCAGTGAAACGAGCTTAAAGTTCACCTAAGATCATTCGAATATGAATAGCAAAAATTCCCCTACTCAGAAATACAGGGTACCAGCAATCACAACACATTTCATTACACAATTTAGAAAAAACCACATTTATTGAAATATACAAAAGCTCATAAGGTACAATAACAACGAATTACAAACGATATTTAGCGGCACGCAGAATCGGGTACTTATCGCCCGTACACTGCCCACGGAAATCATCATAACTCAAATCGAACAAGGCAATGCCACCCAGATTCTTGGTGCGCACATAGTTGGCCTTATTCGAAGCGGTATCCGGGTCCTCATAGCTCACCCACATGCCATGTTCGCCATTGGCATCGGCCGGACGGAAGGCATAGTTCCCGGCACGCTTGGTGGGATCGCTAATGCGACGCAGCGGAGCATCGGCTCCCTTCAAATACGTGTTCGAGGGATTGGGCAACTTGCTGCATATCTCAGGCCAACTCAGCAGACCAGGTGTCTGACTTTGCAAGCCCTCGGGCGCTGCTCCCTCGGTGGACGACACCACTGGAGTACCAGCCAAACCCGAATCGGTGGTCAGTTTCCAGGCGCGCCCATAAGTGGCCACACCTACATTGATTTTATTGGCCGGACACTGATGCGATAGCCAAAAGTCCACTTGGAAGTTGACATTTAAGTGGGGCAGACGATTCTGATCGTAGTGTTCGTAGAGCGAGGCAGTAAAGTCGGCCTCTTCGGGATTGCGTTCGGGCGTGAGGAAGTCAAAGGCAGCCAAATTGATGAAGTCCAAGTTGTGAGCCAGGGCGGGCACATCGAAATACCCTGGGGAGTGGTGGTCATGAGTTTTTATTTTTTTTTAAGTCAAATAGTTTCACTTACAGCTCGAATTCACATTGGGCAGCACAGTCAGCGACAGCAGGAAATTGTCCGGACGCAAGGCATTCTTCAAATCACGCACTAGCGCCGTAAACTGTTCCTTATGCATATCCGCCTTGGGATCCACAACGAAGTCGCCGGTAAATACTTTCTTGAATTTCTTCCACAATGAGCCGGCATCAGAGTGCACTTTGCGTGCCTTATTCTTGGGGAACTGATAGGCCAAGTCGAGACCATCAAAGCCATACGAGCGCACCAGAGCATATGCCGAATTGATGAACGGAGTCTGCTTGACCTTTTCGCCCTCCAACAATTCCATATACTTATCCGGATGGGCAGCATCAATGTCCCGGTCGCCACCCAAACTTAAAAGAATCTTCAAGTGAGGATATTTGCGCTTCATGGCCGTCACTTCGGAGAACTGATGCTTGTACACATCCAGATCCTCATTGAGGCTATAGGCCTGATAGGTTTCTGGCTTAAGGCCCGCATAGCCGTAGATCAAGTGCGTACAGAATTGCAGGGCAATTTCCAAGTCGGGATTGAGCAGCTTGCCAAGACCTGAGTGTAAGTAAGTAGTTTGTAGTGGGAGGAATTTTAATTAAATTTAATTTGTTATTTGTTATTTGTTGTTGATGACAAACGATACACACACGTAACAACATGTAACGCAACGAAACGATACAAAACGAAACAAAAAAACTGTTACTATTAAAAACGGAATTAATAAACAATTCAAAGCGCTCGGTTGACTGGCCTGACTCCGATTCTGAGTGCGACTTCACCGCATTTCAGCTTTGGCTGATCTCATACAGTAGCCACCGCAAATTAACTGACACTTAAGCTAAATTGACAATCAGTTCAACAGACAGATAGTGGCTTGCGTCGTAGACTGGTTTGGATGGCATGACTCATTCATGTGTGTTCTTCACCAAGTTTTGGTTAGTGGTTGCTGCTGGGGTGAGGTGGAGGGAGGCTTGAGTGACTTGTGTTGTTTTTTTTTTGGTTTGGCCAACCTTGTGACTCTTTTAGCATAGTGTTGAATGATGTGTGTGGCGTTTGATTGTTTTAAATCGTTCTGTTTACAAATGACGATTTTGTTCCGTACTTTGTTGTATTAATAAACTTATTTATGAGTTTATTTTGAAATGTTTATTCATGGAAACCAATGGAATCTTCGTAGATGAGCGATGAACGATCTACTTTGTTGGGACTGATAAGACGATTGACCTCTTTAGCGAAAGCGAGATTTTAAGTTTTTGATTTTTGAGTGAGCGAATTTGTGATAAGATGCATGAATGGTTAAGTAACTAACATGTGACTATGAAAATTAGTAGAACAGGGGATTTTTTTCAGCTTCTAAAACAATAGAAAAACAATCAGAATGACATTCAGCAGAATCGTAAATTACTCAGAAAAGGCAATTATTTGCCAACCGAACAGTTCGATGTCAATGCATACAAATTTGCTACACTATAAATTGCTGTAATGTATAATGTAATTGCTGCTAATAATGGAAATTGATGAGTGTGATGATGCAATGGCGTACAGCTGTGAATAGTATTCTTAACTGAGACATAGCCACGAAATAGCCCCTGCAGTAGTGCAACTTTCACTTTTTATCAACACTTCATTTAAATAAGTAAAATATTATAAAATTCAATTACCTTCACGTATATAACTCGCCGAATCGTAGTAGCACACCAAATTCGCTGTGGCATTTGTTTGTGCTGCAAAGATGCCCGCAACTAGCGAAAGTAAAATTAAGATCTTCATTTCACACCAGGCAATCGCTGCTAGCAATGACAAAAGTAAACCGTAAGAAGAAAAAAACCGAACTGTATCAAATTAAAGTCAAATCGAAACTGATCTAGAATCTCTGCTGAGCTGCGGCCGCAAGGCATTCAATTCGGTTTCAGCTAAAGCTTTGCCGGATAATACAAATGTACAAATACAAATGTAAATGCGAAAACGAAATCGAAAGCTTTAAATGTTACAATTCTGAGTGGGTACGTTTTGGTCAAAGCAATTCCATTGAATTCTGTTCACGTACAATACTTTTTCAGAGCTTAACTCTTAACGCTTAACGTGATCTCAATCAGCGATGTCATTTTACGTGTCAACAAGTGAATTTTTACGTTTATGTGTAAGAAATGTATGATATGCGTAGACTGAGTATTCAGCAAAGTTTTATTTGCATTAAAGGCAAACAAATTAAAAAAAATCTCTTTTTAATACCGGTGTCCACACTGAAAGGGCATAACAATTTTAAAAAATTTTGATTTCGGAAAAAAAATTGTCTCAAGTCAATTAACATTTCAGTCGTGAAACATAAACATTTCAGTCTTAAATTTGATTTGGTCGCTTCAAATCATCAATTGGCAATTACAAAAAATCGTCAACGTTGTATGGAAATAATCAGAACATTCTGTTTTGGCGGGGAATTGAGATCGATTTGCTACGTTTTGACATTGTTTTGTTTTGATTTTTTTCTCAGTGTAAAAACCTTTGAATGGGACTGTAAATTGGTGGACTACTATTCCTAAAAAAATTCTGTATAAAATAATGTTAAGTTTAACTTTATTTACGCTTGTATACATTTTTACACCATGACGTCAACAAATTCAAAGCTGCTAGCACTGACTGATCCTAACTCGTTCTGCGTAATTGTGGAAATAAACAAATCACTTGTTTTTAGTGCCAGGGGATTTTTTTCCGCTGTATTTATTTATTTGTATTTGCAAGCACTACAAAAAAAGCTTAATTTACAAAGAATTTTATTCCAGACACATGTTGGACGAGGGTCAAGTTTACGAGGTTAATTTCCTTGAGTATTTTTTTTTTGTTTCGCTCAACTTCCGATTAGAATTTTTGAATAGTAAAAAAAATACAAAAACAAATACTTAACAATTTTTCTTAATAAAAACTACAAACTTACTTACTGCTAATAAAACTTTTTAAATAACCCAATTTTACAAATAGTACTTAATAGATCTCAAAATCGGATACTTCTGCCCGGTACACAAGCCTCGGAAGTCGTCGTAACCCAAATCGAACAAAGTCATGCCGCCCAAGTTTTTACTCTTCGCATATGCAGCTTTCAGGCCCGCAAAATCGGGGTCGTCATAGGACACCCACATGCCAAATTCGCCATTCTCATCGGCGGGCCTCAAAGCATAGTTGCCATAACGCTGCTCTAAATCCGTGACCTTTCTCAACGGGGCCGTGGCACCACGATATTCCGCATTCACTCGGTTGGGCAATTTTGCGCAAATTTCGGGCCAACTCAAGAGACCCATTACATTTGATTGGGAACCTGCTTCAGCGGGTCCCTCTGTGGCGACTACCACAGGCATACCCGACAGACCGGACTCAGTGGACAACTTCCAAGCGCGCCCATAACTGGCTATGCCCAGGTAGAGTTTATCAGCGGGACAGTGATTGTCCAGCCAAAAGTTCACTTGCGAGTCAATATTGTAGTGAGGCAAGCGATTTTGTTCGGCCAGCGGATAAATGGGCGCTGAGAAGTCCGCTTCTTCGGGATTGCGTTCCGGTGTGAGGAAGTCGAAGGCAGCCAGGGTAATGAAATCGAAACTGTGGTGGATTTTTGGCACATCGAAGTACCCTGCCGTAGGAATTAAGTAATTATAGAAATTTAAAATTTTGTGCCGATATTTTCACTACTCACATGTCGAGTTCACGTTCGGCAGTACGGTCATGGTTAGCGTTAGATTTCTTCGGGAGAAATCATTATATAAGTTATGCACAAAATCCGTATACTGCTGCTTGTGCTCCTCGCTCTTCTCGTCCACAACAAAGTCGCCGGTGAAAATCTTCTTAAACTTCTTCCAAACCGAGCCCACACTGCCGTGCACTTTGCGCGGCTTATTCCGCGGCAATTGGAAGGCCAAATCCAGGCCATCGAAGCCATTACGCTTCAGCAGTGCAATGGCGCTGTCCGTAAAATTCTGCTGAGCCTCATGACCATTCTCCAACAAGCTAACATACTTCATGGGGTGAGCCTCATCGATGTCCTTGTCACCGCCCACGCTTAGAAAGATTTTCAATTGCGGATATTTCGCTTTCAGTTGGGTGATCTCGTTGTAGTGAAACATATCCAAGTCCACATTGTTGCTGCAGAGTTCATGTGTGGCTGGCTTGATGCCCGCATAGCCGTAAATCAGATGCGTACAGAAGTCCAAAGCCATTTGAATGTCCGAGGGCACGAGCTTGGCAAAGCCTAGCGCATGAAAATATTTAAAAGTTTTGCATTTTAGATTTTAATATTTTTTTCTAATTACCTGGACGCAAATAGCTAGCCGAATCATAGAAACACACAAGGTTCTTTGCCCCAAACACGTACTCCAGACTGAGTATGAAAGTCAGTGCCCAGTAGAGCTGCATTATGTCACCGATTGACTTATTTGCTTTGTAATTAAGTATTCACTCTTAATTATTATTCAATTCTACGTTTGGCAATCTGTGCTTTGCCAGTTAATATTTGCAACTGATTTCGTTTTCGGATTCAGTTCGCGTCGAAACTTTGGCCGTCTAAACGTTCACAGCTTCAGCTTATCTCTTATTCTGAAGTTTGTTTATTATTAATTATCAGGTTTTCGTGTGTATGTTGTTTCATTGGAATTGGCGTTGCTGTTCTCTGGCGTTGTTGTGGCTTACTTTGTCGTCACATTAATACGTAATAGTATTTTTGAAAATATTATCAATCATTTGAATGTCGAAGCACAACTCAAGCTGATTCGAAATTTGATAAGCAAGCTTACGACTGAAGTATGAACAAGACGATGGAGGAGTGACTCCCTGATTCTGAGAATTATTACTTTTGTCATGTTGAATTAAATTTAATTGTACAAAAATATTGTTTTTAATGATTCTTTTCTGAATCTAGACAAACTCATACAGTCAATTCATAAATCCGAATGTTATTGCTTTTTTTTTGAAACGTATCTGTAAAGAATTTTCAATATTATTACCCTTCCAGCTGTGAAGTACATGAAAATTAATTGAATCGGCTAGTAAAGTGGTTCTGTGAAGTTTTCAATAGGCATGTTGGGGGGGCGGTTCAGCTAGTTGATGGGGAACAATATTTAAATGAAAAATTCCGAATTGTTTTCAGTGGGTGACTAAAAGCTGTATGAAAAATTACAAACCTTGAGTTAGAAAAACGAAAATTTTGTCCAATTGAGATTATTGACTCCAAAATGTTATGGGTGCTTAAATGACCCTTCCTAGGGCCCAACTCTTCGAATTAATTCCGCCTCTGCTCCACATCATTCATCGGTCACGATTGGTACTCTTAACAATGCTGACAAGTGGTTGTAAATACATTCGAATCGTAGCAGCGTGGCCACTGATCTTTAGTAGTGTCTGGACTAATTCTGGCAATTCATCTTCGATTCTCACAATGGCAGCCACAGTATACGTTGCAGATGAGAATGCATAGTGGGGGTAAAATAAAACAAAACAAAACAAAAAATAAAGACAAAGAATGTAATAAAAATAAAATCGCCTAATGGGGTCGAGCACAGCGTGCATTTAAGAGAGGCCCAGGCGATCAGCCAGCCATCAGCAAACGGCTTACATTTAACGCGCTTTAATGAGAAAAGCGGCAGCACTGAGCCATCAATGCGGCCAACACCGCCAACTCTGCACTTTGAGCAGAAATAAAAATCTCTAAGCGATAAGGTCAATGGGAATGCCTTTTTTTCTTAATTTGAAATTTTTTTTTTTTTAATGTAACGCTAAAGAGATTTTATTGTGATTGTGCATATGAACCTGCTGGTACTTTTTTTTGCAGTACCTGAACTATTTGAGAGGATTTTTTTCTGATGTGCACGTTTTTTCACTTTGTTGTGGTAATCTCTGGAGATAGTCCTTTTGTTGAGTGCACCAACATTTCTTTAATACAAATCTGAGACATTTGGTTGTGTCGCATAATAGATTCTCATTCTTTGCAATGTGACATCTTCCACCTTTGCAATTGCAACTATTCTCTACTATTTCACACGATACCTGAACTTTCACTTTTTTTCACAAATCTGTTCATATGTGACATATGACATTCATTTGGGCCTCAGCCTAAAATAACTCAAAAATCAAGTGAGGCATCTAATCCCCATTCGATGTCGAGTATAATAGAAAGAATCCCTATAAATAATTCATGTAATCTGTGCCTTGCCTTGTTACCTAAACGCCCCACATATTTTCCAAATTTTTTTCTATTTGGTCAATGTCCTTAGACGTAGTCGAATTCATCGTCGGCTTGTTATTTAACAATAAGTATATCCTCAACACACAATGGCCACACAATGAAAAAAGGATGACACTACCAATTATACACCGAGAACGCTCATAATCCCCACTCCACACTCGCAGCAGCCAAACCGGTGAGGACATGGCCCAACTCTGCGTGTACATTGCCTCCGATGAAATGCGGATTAAATGCTGATGCTATTCGGTGATATTTCTGAAGCGGCGACGAAGCGTGTAATCGGCTGGCTGCTGTATCTTGAATCTGATTTTTTTGTTTGTTGTCTCTTCATGAGTATGTGAGTGTGTATTTGTCTCTGCTTGTATATGTTTGATTTATATAAATTTCTCTTTCAGGTCTAAGATGGAAAAACACCAGATTAGTGTTTTCCTAAGCAGCACTTCAGTTGTTTTCTGTCCTCACTGTAATCATTGTTGCAGGAAAATAGGCCAAGCAAATCTAGGCCCAGTGTAAGTGTAAGTGTAGAAATTCGGATTGTTGTCTTTGATTTAGTATTTGTGCGGGTTGGTCTTGTGGGTCTAGTGATTCTTTTGTTTGGCTGCACGAAGGAATTCAGTTTGTGCTGTGGGTGTTCACATCCATTAAATGTCATCAGTCATCATCGTTGCCGGGTAAATATAAGGAAATGGATCAAATGATTCGGATAAAGTTTGTTTATGGATTTGTACAGCAAATATGGATGCGTCCAATTTTTCTTAGGCTCATGGGAGGAAGTTAATAGCTCGAAGATAATATTTATTGAATCTTAAAGTATTTCAAGAAATTCATTAGAGTGACTAAAATTTAACACTACTGCTAACTTTAGCTCCAAATTTTTTGGAATTTGGTATGGAAACTATCTACACTTAGCAGAGCAAAGCGGACATAGGTTTCGTGATCAGCTTACACATTCCAAGTTTATTTCCTTTTGATATTCTTAAGCCATTTTATATCATTTTTAACCATTTTTATTCGATGTTTCATAGAAAATTATAAAGTTTACCCTTTGCCAACTGACACCCTCAAAATCTTTCCTTTACACTAACCAAAACAATAAAAGTTTCGCAATTAAATTGTAAAAAGATAATTAAAATGATAACAACATTTGGTGAAGGCCTTTGAACTTTATCAAACCAACTGGTGGAGCCAACTCCTACTGCCACCCCCTTCAAAATCTATTTAACCGCAATGAGTAACATTTTCACATAACAATCGAAATAAATAATTTAACTTTTCTTGCAGCAGCCACAAAAAGAACAAAAACAATAAAGTCCATTTAATACCAGCCGGCGTAGACACCGTATTTATGTCCTAATAACTTTACAACATTTTGAAGCGGCGAAAAAGCCTTTCCTCTACGCCTTTGATGCTGCGAAACTTGTGAGACTTCTGCGATTTTTCTTTGGTAAGTATAAGAATGCCCCTCACACCACCGCCAGCCAGCCAGCCGCCTTCACTCGAGAGCCATTGAGTCTAATATTAATTTTTGCTAAATTCCTCACAGAGTTATTATCTTGTTTTGGCACCCAACGGCCCCCCTCCACCACGTTAGCGTGTGGTGCTCAGGTGTATCTGATTTCCTGGTAAGACTTTAGATTTTCCTTTACTTACCTCTTCTCTTTCCAATTTCTAATTATGGTTCGTCTTCATATTACTTTTTTTTTGTTACTTGTTACTCTTGTTACTTTTGGTACTTTTGGTAATTTTAAATTTCCACAAATTTCCAAAAACAATAAGCGCCCAAGACCCACCACAATCAACCCAACCACATTGGCACATAACCTCTTCCCCCACAATTCAGTCTTGTCTCATTGCAAGTTTTTCGTACATTTCCGTGGCGGTTGGTATGCTCTTGTCTGTGTTCATGGAATATTGTCTCTTCTGAAGAAAAAAAAGTATCCTTTCTTGCTAGTCAAATAATGTCCTTTTTAATATTTTTTCGTTGTTGTTGTTTTTACTTTGAGAAATTAAGAGTTTTCAATTGACGTTCTTAATCAGTTTAGTGGAGGCAAGGCAAATTCATCATTGTCAGATTGTGGGGGGTGACAGTTTATGCATTTTTTTCAGCTTCTAAGGAATACACTTTTGTTTGGGTGGAATAAAAGTTTTTGGAAAGGTGATTTAGTTAAAGTAAAAGAGGGCATAGACAGAAAGTACAGTGGACTGACTTTTTTCTATTTTCATTTTATATGCAACCTGCAATGTTCTGCCAAGCTTATATTTTCCTTTAAAAACTTCTGGATTAAAAATAAAATATTTCCACTGTATTTCAAACGCACTGTGGCTGGTAGTCTCCTTCCCTTTATTTCCAATTAGAAATTCATAATGAATTTTATTTACTTTAGCCGCAAAAGTGCGTTGTCGTTTCACCGCCGACCGCAGTTGAATTTTTCCGTTTATTTTCTTCCTCTTTTTTTCATATCAAACGATATTGACAGAAGCTCATTTCGTATCAAATGAAATATGAAAAGGAAAACGCACACACACACAAAACAGGGACAACAAAAATTAAGGACAAACAGGAATGAAAATGAGCGAGAATATCAAATTATCAATTGCGGACAATGTCACTTAGCCAGGATCATACAAAACGTACACACTGTCAATTGCTGAAGGGGGGGGCAGGCGTTAATGCGTTTCATGAGGCATACGAAGGATTTGTACCGAAGGACAGGCGACAGACTGTAGCAAAAAGTACACGGACAAGGAGGCAGCAGGTATCAAAGCGTAAAACAAAAAAAATTTATAAATGAGGGAAGTTTTTAAATGTTTTTTCACAAAAATCTAATTTTGCCAGGCCCCCTTGTGATGGATGGCTGAATGGTTGGATGGATGGACTACTGGCTCTTTTGAGGACTGGCACTTGCTTGCTTTTTTTCTTTTATTCATTAAGTGAATTAACAAAGAAAAATATTTTTTGTTCATTAAAATTAAAGAACAAAAAAAAATGTGGCATCAAAAGGAAAACTTTTCAACGAAAAATATTTTTAAAAGAAAAACTGAAAAGGTAGCATTGCATCCTGTGCATACGCCTTGTGTTAATGAGATAAGGTTTCGAGCTTTTGTGTGGTCTAAGAAAATTAATTTCAATTTCTTCTTCTTCTTCTTCTTATAATCACATACATACAATTGCTAAATGAGTAAAGAATTTCCAAAGCCTAATTTCAAATTTAACGTTTATAAGCTGAAATCTGAACAGGAAATGATCCGTACTTCGTAATCGTTGTGGTGTGGCGCCAAGGCACACATGTCCTCGCTCCCCTTTTGACCTTCAGTTGGCTACTCATATTCATTATGCCGCCTAAATAACTGTTGTTTGTTTGACTCAGGCAAGTGTCAAAATACACTGCCTGGGCTAAGGCAAGAACGGCAACAGTGAAGCCAAAAAAAAAAAACCACACACACACACACTCCACACTCAAATGGCGCCTCATGGTTTTCTGCTCAATTTACGCCCCTCTTGCGCCCAAAAAACGCTCATGTTACACGTATTTTTTTTTTCTTTACTTAAGTGTTGTCAACTCAACATACACACTGGCTGGATTTTTTGCCCATATACTGCCTCGGTTCGATTTCGTTCAGTTGCTGTTGTTGTTGTGTCTGGCCAAGTGTCACTTAGTGTCCTCGTCGGCCATCATATATGTATACTGTTGACTCTGCGGTTCCAAATGTTGTCGTCTCCCAGGAAAACGAAACCTTAGACTTGAGGAACTTGTCTTGTTGCTGCGATTTGAAAATCAATATCTCGTTTGTGGTTTAATTTTTTTCCTTTTTTTTTTCTTTAACTTGGTTAATGTCAGCTATTTAGCCTCGTTAATATAATTATTGGTCACTTGTGTTTTTAAATTTAAATTGTTGTTATTATTTTATTACAATAAATAATAACAACACATGCGTTGTTACTTTGATAATGACTTTGGCTGGAAGTTGTCTTTCATCGTCGTAATCACTGGAAGAACAGACTAAAGAACACCGAAGACATTTTATACCACAGATGAGCCTTAATGAGTTACTATTACAGTACATCATTTTCTATGGAATCTCAACTCTTACTATTGATATTATGTTTCAGTTTAAATTACTTTATTGCCATGGCAACGTGAAGTTTCAGAACTTCAAAATTCCACTCTTCCGACGTTAATCCTATTTACCAACAAATATTATTTAAAAGACACAACGCCGAACGAAGGCAAAGTCGAAGCTGAAGTCTCGACAAATAAATTCAAATGAATTATTGGATCCATTAGCAAATCCACTTAAAAATTACTTACAGTTTTGAATTTGGCCAACAACATAGCAGCAGCAACAACAACGACAACAAGCACTACTTCATAAAAACTTTATACACTTCGTTAAACCGTAGAAGAAGTACCAAAACAATTGCATGGGAAATGGCAGAAGAAAGCCAGCCACAAGACAAGGCAAGCAGAAGAAGAAAAAACTTAACAATTAAACCCATTTGGCATCGGCGTATTACGAATTATGTACTTACTGCCATAGACAGGGGTGTGAGTTAAAGGATGGCAAAAGGGTTACACATTTGCATAGAAAAATAACAACGACTTCGAGGATGGTAGCTGAGGTAGCTGTGGCAGTGGCAGTGAAAGCCCCACGGTCTTCTGATGCTGAGCATGTAACCCTAGACAACAACTGAGGAATTCAGAAAATCAGTCAAATGAATTATTCCGAAATACGATTTTCATTCATTTGCGATTTTAATGAAAATATTATTTTAACTTTGCAGCCTTAAGTAAGAAGTTTCCTTCAAGCAAAGGGGTAAATTTATGTGAAAGATAACAGAGTACAGTGCTGTGGCTGGGAGTTTCACCAGACGTTACTCGCTTATTATTTTAACCTTTATTCCATGTAAGTACAGAGTATTTGGCAAAAATTAATTTTATAATTTTTCATTTAAAACCTTTTGACTTTGCACTAATATTTAATGCTATAATAACAAAATTTGGAAAAAAAAAAAGAAAACTGTTAACCAACACATATGCTTTTAATAGCAAACAGAACAAAAAATGGAAATGCATTTTTTAATTTATTTACAAACCACTTAATTTGTTTTTATTTAATCAGATTGTACGCGTTAATTATATTTTATGCATTTCATGCAAAATTAAAACTGATTTCGTTTACTTTTTATTTTATATACATTTTGCGCATTTATTGCATACAATTTTTAATTCGTCCCCATTCCACCGTTTTTGGTTCTTTATGTTTGTATGCCGCTGGAGTGTACCACACGATAAACGTTCACAGTTTTTTTTAGCCATTTTAATGTAATTAAAAAACAATTGTTTCTCATTAAAAATTCATGGAATGCATTTTTTAATAAAAAAAACAGAAGTGGTAAAAAAAGGTACTCTGGTCTCTTGCTACATTTTACTTTGTTGTTATATTTCTTTTTTTCCGTTTTTTTTAATGCATTTTGTTTAATGAAAAAGTGTTTCTCATTTATATTTCATGCGGTTTGCAAAGACATTAATTATTATTTATAGTGTTGTTGTCATTTTTATTTTATTTTAATCATCAATTTTCGTATATAATAAATGTTTACATTAAAAATAAAAATTAATTAAAAACTTTAAAAAAAAAACCTTTTGACACACAATTCATATGGTAATCGAAAATTGTGGTACGTGACAACTACAAAAATTGTGAAATTCAGCACAATATGTGTTGAAGACGAAGAGGTTTTCCAGTTGGAATTCATGAAAATAATTATTTAATGGTCTTCACCATGTATGATTAGAGGATCATTCAAAAGGTAAACCAAAGTGAAATTTTCTGTTCTTTAAATAATGATTGGCTTAAAAAATATTTGCTCTCCATCTGTTACCAGCTGCTAAAAGATCATTAAACAGGATATATTGTACAAACATTTTATTAGAGAATTCATTTGAATTCATTTCCTTCTATATCGCAATGCCCCTGTATAAGTATCTATATTAAAGCAAACGTTCTGAGTCACATCATCATTGATTTTCCCTGAACTCAGATATTAAATATTTCATCGAAAAACCGCTGAGGTTAATTTCCCGCTGAAACGACAGTCAAAGGAAAATCTACATTGCAAATTGCAATACACTCAAAGACCCTTCAATTGTGCATATTTACATGAGTGCTTCTTTCCTGTAGGACCGTTTTTGTGGTATTTTGTGCATCCATGTAAACATTTAACGCGTTGAATAAGACTTCATTGTCTCTCCCCAATACGTATACTTCAATAATTTCAAAAATATATATTTATTTTACGTCAATAGACTCTGCAGGCTATACACTCCCTCAACAACATGAGTTAAAAATATGGGTTCGCTTTAAAAAAAAAAAAACTGTCAGCCGAAGTGGTCATAACCATTGGCCACACACTCACTACTCCAGCCGCTTAAAATACACTTGTGGCACAAAATATCCTTTTTTCCCACAAAAGCGGCATATAAAATTGCGAGCAGACACAATTAAGAGTGATTTTTTACACTCAATGAATTTGTAAGCAAAACAACAACAACAACAAAATATGAATAAGGATTGCAGAGAATCCTTTTTCCCATGAACACACAGAGCCGCACAATACATATTACACAGAGCTCAGAGGAGCTTTCGTAGGCCGTTTTTGTGTGTGTGTGTGCTTTATGGTCCTGCGAATTCGTCGTGTTAATAGCATTGTCCTGTGTCCTTTTTGCATTTTATACGCCATAGTAGCAAAAGTGCACACAGATTTTTTTTCAATATTATTTATTATTATTTTTTTATGTTTACCCATTATGTTTCTTAATTATTTACTGCGGCGGTAAATGTGTGTAAAGGGCGAAAGATACGTTTAAATAACCGCCAGCTGAATGGCTGGGCAATTTTATGGGTCAATACACAACGCTTGTTGGACAATGAACACGGACAGTGTCCATTTTCTGCATGTGTGAATTATTATGTTTGTTGTAGAAAAACAAAAATTATTTTAAATATTTTTGGTTTGTATAAACTTAAAAAAAAAATTAAGTATTTATTGCTTTGGGGTTTTTTAATTTTTTTTTCTTTAATTAGTTTTATTTTATTTAAATTTTTTAGCTTGGTTCTGTCACATTTTATGTCTTTAAAAAATTACCTAAAACATTTAAGCATAAATTTCATGCTCGAACTACACCAACAACAACAGCCACCTCAATGCCACAGCACCACCATCTCAACCGCCTTGTGTTGATGTCTTTCACAGCGAATCAAATCCAATTGCCAAGTCCCAACTGCAACTTCCAATCAGGCTCTCAATGCGCAAACCACAGCCGAACACAACAACAATTACAATTCAAAAGGCATCCATCTTCAAGTCACTGCTACATAGCGGAGTGTAAGCCGCTCGAGCCGCGAACAGCCATCATTGCAAGAATAATTTTCAAATTACAAATTCACACAACGTACGCGAAATTATGCGCAATGTCTGTCTGTCTGACTGTCGTTTACTGCCTTTTGCCTGATGACTTTGACTCTTGCTCGGATATATCTTGTATATCGACTATGGTATCTTGTACTTCCATCTGCCGCCGTCGACGCTGCCAGTTTTTGCTGAACCGCGCCTAGAGCGGAATTTCCTTTTTTTTCCATACATTTTTTTCTGTTGCCTCTTTGAAGGATTTCAAATTTGATTTTAGCAACGCTTATATTTTTATTACTTTTATTATTATAAATATATACACACAGACACACACACATACATACATACATAAAATGAAGAAGGAAAATTATCGTTTTTTTCTGTTTGTAGCCAGCACAGCTTCCATATTGAAGGTAGGCTTTCGTGGCTTCCTTCTTCATTGAGCAATGCAACGTTTTTACGCCTCAATCCATCTCCATCAATACAGCCCAGGCAAGGCAGGCCGTACGATGAGCCATCATCATTCATTCATTTCTACGCTGAAGTTCTGTGAAATCGCAATTTTTATATACTTTTTTCCTTTCGTACATTTCGATTTGTGTATCGCTTTTCTGAATCATGGCTGTTTGCCACTTGCTGAAAGATGGTTGATGGCAACTGCACACAGTCAAGTCAATCAAACTCTTCGCGCAGAGACTCAAACTAAAGTTTATTACGACTCGTCAGAGTTGAGGCAGAAACTCGCAGAGTGATTCGCTGTTTGGTTCTTACTTTACGCCTTCTAGTTGCGATCTTCTCGGTTTTGTTATTGCGGCAATGGTTGTCGATTGTTGGTTACTTGTTGTTATTATTGTAGTTGTCGTTTTTTTGTTGTAATTTGCTTGGGTTATGTTGTACTTATGTACCTACTCCTCCTGGAAGTTAGTAAAATTTTCAAAGGCAGCAGCAGCTTCTGTTGATGATTTCGCGTATGAATTCTCCTACAGCTGGCGGGCGATTTCGATTTGAATAGAAAAGCGTCTTTTTGTTGTAACTTATTAGAATGTTCAAAGAATATTGTTCACACAAGTCGGTTGACATGCATGGAAATATGGTTTAGAAGAGACAAAATTTGATATGGAAATAGAGAAGATGGAATTTTTTGTTTTTACTTAATTGGCTTCCTCATTACACGAAAATTTTAAAATGTTCCGACAGGACCTGATACTTTACAACCCCCCATTCCTATTTCCTGGCTACGCCTCTGAGACTCAGAACATTTTTTTCTTTGAGTATATCTTTTCTTTTTGAAGTGCCTGGCATTTTCCAATAAAAATAAATTAAATATATGTAAAATGAAAAAAAAATATATACATTAATATACCCTCACCGCATTGGTCACTTGAATTTTGGCCAATTCGATGCGGCTATACGAGCCTCGCTTCGCACTAAAACTCGCCCGCCACAGGCCAGTCCCAACCATATTTTAACATGCAATCAGAAAATTTGCATATAAATGCAAAACGCATTCAAACTAACAACGAAATAAATAAGTTAAGGAAAAAGGCAGCGGCACAAAATCCGAAAACTGCACAAAATGCCAAAAAGTAATTAACTTACGGACAAGCACAGGCGGCCAACAGGAACAACAACACAATGAAAGCAACAACCACAAGCAGAAGAACTTGTGCCAGTTGCCGTAAATATAGCAGCAAAGGCAACGCGGTTGGTGGCATTTGCGGCACACATATAGACGCTTGCCGGATGGCGGACGGACACCGAAATGGACATATGCAAAATAGTTTGGAAAGCGGCGGTACAGCGGCCATATTAGATGTACAAACACAAATACAAAAATTTAAATTTGAAAAAAAAATGAAAAATATTTGCAACGCAACAGCGGCCATTGTGAATGCAGTGCACTGCCAACGAACACTCCTGCCACTTTGCATGCGGCCATTCGACTGCCCGTTCACATATTCATTCATTCACTCACTCACTCACTCGCCGTCGTCGCGCATTTAAATAATATCATTTGCGATCAAAGTAATTATTTTGCTTGGGTCTACGGCATAATTGTTGGGTTAGTTGCGCACTCGCGCACACTTCAGCATACAGAGCACACGCTATTAGTCGTACCAACGTTGCAACTTTGGTGGACATTTTTTTTTTATTTTTGGTACGCCATGTTTTCACTTGCACATGCTTGCAAGTGTGTGTGTGTATGCTGCATGTCCATTTTCATTCGAGCTTTATCAACATTAATGACGCTGCCGCCACATACGCTTTTGCCACAGTGTCGGTTCTATTACCAACCAACCAACTAGGAGTGGAGGAGAAACAACATTTGCAAGTGCTGCAGCTAACATGTTACAATTTTTTGGTCGAGTATCATTTACATCATGGACATTTTTAGAAAATTTCAAATGTGTACACCGAAAAAAACGTTGTCTAAAAGATTTAAAAAAAAATATTTGTTTAGCTAAGTAATGATTGGTGAAGCTTTTCGGAAGAATTCAATAAATTTTTGATGGGAAATTGTTTTAAAAAAAATTATTTAATTTTGCAAAAAAAAATTAATTAAAACAAATTTTTTTCCAGTGCATTCACAACCACCACCATTTTGTTTTTATTTTGTAATTTCCATAGACGCATTTACTTTTACTCCAGGCCACACTTTCGCTGCCATTAAAACAGAAATGTTATTTTGCGTGAACAGACAAAAAAAAACTTATTTTATGAATATTATTTAATAAAATGGTAAATTAGTATATAGTATAGTCAAAACGAATGAAAAGAAAATGGCGTCAGGTCTGTGACGCCATATTGCTGTGAATTGCCATTTTATACAATTTATGCAATTTCGTATATTAAAAAAACTGCATTCAACCTGCACAAATGTTTCTGTGATTTCCGTAGCCGACAAAAAAAATTTTATTAAAATTTTCCCTAGAATGTACATTAAGACAATATGTTGCCAAATTTTGGTATCCATTTTTTTTCGCATATTACTGTATGTATTATGTGCTGTAGTTGAAAGGAAACTAGAAACAAAATAATAACAAAATTGTGCACTTTGCATAAAATAAAAGCAGCCATTATTTGTGAATGTTCGTAAATGTTCGCTGTTGAGCGGTTACAGCGCAAAAATTTTGTAGTTTGCCCAAATTGCAGCTAAAAGCAAAGCCATTAAAAAGTTAACACAAACATTTAAAAGTTTATAGCGACAAATTAGCGGCTAAGTTGAGTTGAAATTCAATTCATTTTGTGGATTTTCTGATATTTGCTCTGAGCTTTGGTTTTTATAGAGACTGTCTTGTATTAGTGGCTGACCGTGCAGCTATTAATGCAGGGCGGAAGTAGTTGATGAAATTTCAAGAAGACATCCATTTAATAATCAAAACTGTCAAAAGTTACATACATACCTGTTGGTAGAATATGCAAGGTTTGAAAAAAAAAATGGCAGAGTAAAACCCAGAAAATGGAAGCTTAAATCGAAGCGGCCACCACATATCAATCGAGGTCGCGAAGCATACAGTGGTCTGTTATTATTATTACAACTTTTAATAACTAAAATTTATTTTAATTTTTACTTTAAATTACTTTAGTTTAATTGCTTTCTCAAGTGTCTACATCAAATTCAATAAACCCAGCCTCAATTTCGTAGCAAATTTGCTTAGGTCGCTTAATCCTAAGACCAAATATTAATTTCCATAACAACAATTTGAAAGCAATTGAAGCATTGCAGCATTTAAGCGAAAACCACAAACCAAAATGCCGAAATCCAATTAAACTGATTATATTATATTGAATTGTGAAATTACAACGCCAAATTGAAGCGATATCAAATGCAATTTAGTTGAATCAATTGAGTGAATGCACAAAATGGAGGCGGTTTTGAGAGGTTTTGACAATCAAAGCGTATCGAAATTAATCGAATGAGATTAAAAAAAAACCACACAACTTCGACTTCGACCATTTGAAATGCGGCAATCAACAAATTCAATTCAAAATAATTGCACAATTAATGGAAACAAAATTTAATAGTAACTGGCGCACCCACACTAGCATGAAAGAAATAGAATATGTAATAAGTAAATAAAAACACAGTCATTAAGGCATATAAATTACCGCGCGACAATTAAAGCGGTGCGGTGCATACATTCTACACACAAAGGTACACCTACTAGATACTTTCAGACGCTGCGATCAGGTTGTTGACGTGGCGTGTTTAACACTTTGATTTATTGTGCGAAAAGCGCGTTTCCAAACCCGCAGCCAACCTTTCCGCGAGATGTTTTAGTGCCGCATTTTCGGCATTAGTTATGCAGCAACGGGGCCAAGCAACTCCCTCCCCGGCTGGCTGTTGTCATGTGTGTTGGTTGGCTGCTTGCTTGGTTTGTGCCCACATCCAAACTGGGTCCAATGTTAACAGGTGTAATAAAAATTATTCGTTTTTCTCCCATTTAAAAGCGAAATTTATGCTCCGCCATAATAAAGCAATTTTCCAGCAATTATTTTGATAATTAAAATTGTTGTTCGTTTTTTTTCGAGCAAAAAGGTTCGGCTCTCTTGGACTCGTACACACTTGGGTGTGCTTTGTGCTAGGAAATTATGGGCGAAAATTCGAAAACGAGTCTCACATATCCAATGAAAGAAATTCCTCTGCTCAAGTAGTGAATATTAAATTATGCAAGCGGAACTAATGGCATTTCGATTAAAATACAATTTTTTTTATTTAAATCATAAATTAAGCTTTCATTGCATACAAAAAGAATATGTCTGAATAAAAACTGAATTTTTTTACTTCCCAACAAAAGACTTGAAATAAATTCTGTGGAAAAAAAACTATTTTTAAAAAAACAAAAAGCGAACTCATTTTCATGCTGCATTGACAAAAGCGTTTCGAAAGCGTTGCATACAACATAAATTTAAAATACGATAAAATCAACTAATTACAAAATGCACAAAGGCTGCAGACACAGGATATAAAGGCAAACACATCCCAGTCCAGCCCCACTTCAGCCAACATTTCCACTTGCAGCCAACGGACACACAAGACCGATGAAATTGCAATGCAAACTACGCTCGAAATTGAGTTGTTGCAGAGATGAACGAGAAACGAAAGGACATGAGATGAAATGCAATGCATGCAAAGGACATTTCACACACACACACACACACACACGCGCGCCGGCATTCATTGGCAAACACAATTCATAAATTTCAACAACGATAATCGAATATGCGCCACATTCATTCACACCAGAGATACAAATGCAAGATACAACGCCACACAAGCATCGACAACAGATGCACACTGCAGTCAAACTCCCCCAACTGCACACTGCACTCGGCTTTTGTTGTTGCTGATGGAATTATTTGTTCGCACATTGTCAAGCCTTTTTTTGGGCGGGGGGTTTGGCATCAACCTCACACCCTCTTCCCTACTCTTCGTCGCCCACTTTCCCAGTCATATGCATTTGTATGCATTGAAATGCAATTTACTATCACCAGCCGTATGTGTGTATGAGTTGTTGGATTTGTGTTGCCTTATCTTCACTCTTGTGCCATACATCACAGTTCAAGCGCCAGGTCTCTTCGCATTTTTCGGTGTCACTTGTGATTCAGATTCACTGGAATTTTGTGATTCACCACACCACAAAGAATGAAAGTCCTTTTGGGTTGTGGCAAGACAATGGACTGCAAGCGCGCCGCTAAATTCAAATGCAATTGCAACTGTCGGTACAGCAAGAGCACTCATTGTTGCTGCTAGGATGTTGTTGTTGTTCGAAACAATGTATCACCTCGATATCTGGAATTGAGGTGTCATATTCAGAAATTGCATTTGCAAAGCGCAGTTCGGGTGCGAATTTTGGACATTTTTGGAGAGGTTATGACAGTGGTTGAATTCAGTTGATCGATTTGGAATTTAATGCAAAGGAAATAAAAATTGGTAAAGTTTACTAATAATTTTTAGATGCCTACTTTTGGGATACTAAATACAAATTTTGACATTAATCCTCTTTGAATTTAGCTCCTGCGATGATCGAATGGGAAAGGATTTTAAAAAGAGAATAAATTTAAACGGAAAGTCCTTGTAAATAGTGGCCAGAAATGGTTTCTGGAGAACACAAATAAGGATTCGAAAGGCTTCTGTTTAATCACAAATCATAATAATTTCTTTACACATTTTTCTACTTACCAACAACAACTCCTTGACCATTTCTATGCCATGATAGAATAATACTCTTCCCTTCAAACCGGTCCAGCAATTATCGCCCTGCGCCAATCTTGACCGCATGCATTATTGTGGTTTGTCGTCTCAGAGTAAAAGGTCTGTCGGCAGTCTCCTTGCCGTATCTTTGAATAGGTACATCACAGCATTGCAGTCCTTGCCAAGAAATGTGTGAAAATGATTTCAGTATCGAATAGGATTAAAGAAGTGTGATTCTGTCAGATTTTAAAGAGCGCACAAGGTCCTCAAAGATATTCAAATAGAGACTTGTGTGAAGAAACGTGTATGAAACTTTAAAGACTCCACGATGTTCTAAAACCATTTTCTGCTAATATTCTCAATTCGTATTGAAACAAAAAAATTATGAAAAATTAAATTGTAAAAAACTCTTTTCCCTATCTCAGTCTGAATCATCTCACTTGCAGCCAGCCAGCCCGCCACCCACCTACATGCAAGCAACCCCAAACCTCCGCATTAACAAATACGGCAAAAGGCGTCGTCGCTAACAATCTGGTAAATCGCAACGCGAACAATTCATAAATCGATTAAATGCGCTGTCATTTAAATTTGACACATGAAAAACAGGAACAGGAACGAACAAACGAACGCGCGTGAAATCACATAAAACCAGGCTGAGAGATGCTTCGATTGAGGGTTGGCTGGGAGGGGGGGGCTGAGGTGAAAGGTACCCTTTTATTTTTCCAACCAAAAACACAAGAGTGAAGTGGAGCAGGGATGATGTCGACCGGGCATTTATGCAAATGCTGCAAAATACATGAACTTTTAAATGTTTTCTTGCGGGTGACAACATTTTTGCGGTGGTTGGCAGCTCACCAACAACAACACCAACAACAGCGCCACGCACTCAACGTGTTGTCATCATAATTTCATAAACGTGAGTGTGGGTGCAGTGGGGTGGAGTTGGTTTGCTGGTTTGGTATTGTTGCGTTCCCGCCATATGCTAACGATTCCAATGACAGATTATTTTCGTTGTTGATGAGCATTTTTATTGCGCACTAAGCGACAACAATTTCAGCAACATAATTTCGTTTAATTTAGGGTTTTTTTTGCTTTTTTTGAGCGATTTTAATGCGCTCTCAATGAATTTTAAGTAGGTTTGTGTCGTTCAATTTCTGTTTTTGTTTACGTACATTTCACATTCATATTTTTGGTAATATTTTTACAGCCTGAACGTTTTTTTTGTGTTTTTCGTTTGTGGGTTGGTACTATTATTTTTCGCGGCGTTACGCATTTATGTAAATTAGTTGGGGGTACGTGACTTATTGGAGGTGGTGGATGTTGAGTTTTATTGTACATTGTTTTTACATATTTTTCATCATTTCACCAACATTTAAAAAAAAAACTTTCACATTATCTACAGGGGAAATATAAAAATGATGACAGTTGCAAATTTTACGGTATTTATGAGACTGATTTCGTAATTTACATATGGGAATTTACAGCTAAGCCAATCCATAGTAAACGGAGAGGAAAAAGGTACTTGATTAGATTAGACTTTTGTCTTGAAGTGCATTTTTAATTTGGTCACACAAAATTTTCTTTAATGGCCATTAAACTGTACCAGGACTGATATAGTAAAATCTAGTATTGCCTTAGTAAAATCTACTGAAATGTAGTCTTGTTAAATAAAACCAATATTAAATTAGTAAAATGTAATAAAAACCAGAGGTCGTTTATACTTTAAAGCCTACACTTAAAGTAATTATGTTTTTGAGGCGTAATTGCTGTAAATGTTGAATACTTTTAGTGAAAATACACTTGTATTTGTCGTGACTGAAATAGTTTACAGCAATCGAAAGTAAGTTGGTGGAAACGTTTTTAGTTTCTCACAAATGCAAAAACCGTTTCTTTCAAATGCAGCCTCGTTTGTAATATCCTTAGTAATTTGTCAAAATTTTTATTTTCAATTTGTTAATAGACTTTAAGATCTACGGTAATCACGCTACAAATTTTTAAAGCACTCTGTCTTGGGTCTCTTGGCGAATTGAGAAAAACCTAGACTTTAGATAAATGAGTTGATTGAAAATAATTATGTATTTTAATTTATAATCATATTCTTTCATTTTATAGTTTACAAAAATTCTTTTTATTACTTATAATAAATAATAAAAATTAATAACCGTAAAATTTAATTTAATTAATAGTATTAGTTCATTATTAAATGTTTCTCCAACACACCATAGTTTCTTCGTGAAAAATTCGAAAAATTATGCCTGCTTAATGTATCGCAACCGACTGTTCGTTTAAAGAAAACTCAGGCAGTTCCTTGGAGTACAAAACTAATTTCAGGCAACGTATAGCAAGGAAATTACATTTGTATCTAGAACGCGTTTCCGACATAACAAAACCACAACAACAACTAATACAAGAACAACACGAAGTCATCATTGCTTGGACAACTTAATTTTCCGCAAACATGCAAGGCAAAACGAGACCCAACTCGGCTCCCTCCAAGTTGGCCCGCCCTACCCTAACCGACAGAAGAAGAAACAAAACCGAACTCAGTGCCGCGCGCTTCCGTTTCGTTTGCCGGAAAAAGGCAATGGCAGCAACAACAATCCGTCTAGTGTAAAAATTGTGATCACAAAAGTTCACGTATGGGCTTTTCGAGCCTCGAACTGGTGGCCATGGATGGCGAAAGAGTTGAATTACGAAATAAATGCGAATCTTATGAAAATGAGTTCGTAGCTCGCTTAAATCGTACACAGAAAAATTACAATTTAAATTAATCAACCCGAGCGGCGTGTTGAGTGGATAGATTGGCGGCCGCTGATACGAGCTCTTCGGCGAAAGAGGTTCCCACCTGAGTTAGGGGGGCCCGCATTTATATAAATTTTAAACGGGAGCCTTCTTTAGTTGAGGTTAATATCATATTTTTAGTGTTACTAGTACCTATGCGTCACGTGACACTGCTGTGTTGCAGTTTGTCCTGCTGTTTTTTGTAATTGCAAAAATAAACACGCATTTTTGAGCCATTATTCGCGCTGTTCGCGTTGTTAGTTGCAAAATTATTTAAATAATTTCGTATTTAATTTTATTAAAAATATATTAAGAAAGTGAAACTACACTGATGGTTGCTTAGCACGGCACATGGGTACTTATTTTTAGGTTATATTTGTAGATGATATACAACGATACATTCAGGTAACAAAATTAAATATAAAATTAATTATATTGTTAAGCGATTACTCTGTTGAAGTGCTCACTGATTACTGGTGTGCGATAGGTGAAATAACACATTTCTTTGGTACTTCATTCCTTGAAGTCCTATGTTAGGACGCTGTTATATAAAAGACATATCCCGATATTACCTAACCTAACCTAAAGACAAATGGCTCCAATGAGGCTTTCTCTCTAGCGAATTCGATTTTTAGCAATGTTTATCAGCTAAGGACAACTTCGTCCAATTAAATTCATTATAGACTGTATATTTTGCTAACAGTAGGTACTTTCAAAGTGGGGGCAATTATGTTAGCAAATAATACAGGGAAAAATCTCTTACTATTTAGTCTGACAAGTCTCCTTTCAATACAGAAGTTTTTTTCATTATAAAAATCTGTTCTAATTTGTATACCACAAGTATCAACTAGACAGCCAACCATCTGTCATGACTATCTTCAATATCTCATCTCCTCTCATAACATGCAAATTTCGCCATGGAAAGAAGCTTGTTAAAAATATATAAAATTAGTTGGAACAAATATGTGTGAAGATTCGTTGAAAGATTGCACACAAGATGGCGTACAGAGAATTCTATAGAATTTGCCTGCATACGACTGCAACATACCACTACAACAGTAACAATTGCAGCAATACACAAACACCAACCGCAACTGGTACAGAATAAAAGTAATTGCAAAAAAGTAACCACAACAACGACGACGAAAATATACCGAAAATAATAATAATTGAAAATAAAATTTTAATTTAATATTCCTAATAACCACACAACATGCAAATCAGCCATTTCCACACAAACGCCAAAAGCACTGAATTGTTGAAAAATACTGCCAAACAAAATAATAACTCTGTGAAAAACATTATTATTATTTTTCTTAAAAAGTATTTCTATATTCTTCTTTTTTTTCATTTTAATATATTTTAATTTTACGAAATTACAATTATTTTAAATTGCTCGCGCTAATTGTTGCGTCTGCCATGTTGTTTTTATTTATTGCACTGCATTTCAACGGTTGTACGGTTGCTCCTCAATTGGTGTGCGGTAAATGCACACGGAGCACGGTGCATGTGTGTGTGTGTGTGTGTGTGCCCATTTGGCATTTGCGTTACATGCCGATATTAAATTGAAGTTTCGCGTAATATGCAAAAATTTTTCTGTTAACTCGACGCCCGGCTCAGCTCCTCTCACTACATGTGAGGCAGTGTGTGGAGGAGCAGCAGCTACTGTAGCAACAAGTGTAGCAAGTCAATGTTGCTGTTGTTGGTGCTGGCGTTTCTAGTAGTACTTTTGACGTTTTTTTTCCCCTCCTATCATGTCAAAAAGACATTTCAATTCAATTAAAGTTTGAAGGAGTGTTGAACACGTTTTGTTGTTGTTGGTTTTCTATTTCTCTAGTGGGTTTTTGTAATTTTCTATACCTACTTTTAATAGTTTTTTCGTCTAATTAAAAAATTAAATTGATTGTGTAGGAAGGAATGGAAAAATTTCAAAAATATTTTATTATAATTTTTTCTGCTTTTCTTCTTTTTTTGTGTGCATAATTTGTGAAAATTATAATTTATTTGTTCAATCTAGAATGAAGACTTCAATTATGAAGTGGATTGAATATTTCAGATTTCCTACCGGGTGCTTTTGTAAAAATTTCTCAATACATGGTCCGAGGTACCACACCTTCCCCTACATTTTTTAAATTTCTCCTTTGGACACAACTTCAAACCTCTTTTCATCTTAAATGTCTCAAGCCATAGGTGCGTAGGACATATGTGATATTACAGCTCTCTAGGTCCACTGGTGGCTACTGGGAGGCGAGGCTAGACAGGCATCCGGGCAGACAAACAATGGGATTTTAAAGATTGTGATGATGATTTGTATTTTCGTTAAGTTGTTCGGCTCCACCTGTAGTGAAGAAAGGACAAACGTGAGTATAATTAATTGTGACTGTGAGTTACTAAAAGTTCGGCCGTCGTTCCAAATATTTTATTATTTTAAAATATTTTTTAAATCTATTAAAATTGCAACCATTTCTCATCAGCTCTTTAAATGAGAAAAGTTTTGCCAAAAATCATCACTCAAATGGTTTATTCTGATTTATTTTTTTTGTTTCCTTGTCGCTTGAATGGCAATTTTTTTTGTGCATTTACCGTGGGTGACAATGCGTGAAATAAATGTCAACCACATATTCAGCACACACACTCATATACTCACATACGAAACCAAACACACACAAACCGCAGCTTTATAAGGACAAACACATATGCAACGCATAGGGTAAAGACTTTATCTTTATTGGCATCTCGTGCGCGTCTCATCGATAAAGTTCACACATATGCAAAGTTTTTTTGAAAAGTTTTTTTTGGGGGAGGGGGGGATTTACAGCACAAGGGTGCATCTTGTAGGGTTTTTCTTCTATTTCGGGCATTATCTCTCCATCTACTTCCACTCGAGATGACTAGTGGCGGGCATAATATGTGGAATATGTTTTCCCAAACGTGTGCCAAATTTATTTGCTATAAATATTCTGCGGTTTTAGAACAACGATGGGTTCAATGGTTCTTATATATCAGAGGGATAATGCTGATTTGGGGCCTTACAATGACAATGGAATTATGAAAAATTTTAGTATTTTTTAACCAACTCTTATAGAGAGTTTTTAGCGGGGACCTTTTTTTTAGGAATCCATAGTTTCTATCCAATAAAATTTCCTTAAGCTGAATTTGTAAAAATCTATTACACATTCACTGAATAACTTTCATACAGCATTTCTGAATTTTATTAAATCCTGAGAAAAATTGGGTATCCTTTTTCACTTCTTCAGCTCTCTCTCTCTCTCTCTTTATGTTCCTCTTGCCCAGCAATGTACCAAATTTATTTCAAATGTCCAAAGCAAAGTGGCATCTGTCTCCACAAGCAACCACCCACCCCCACCCAAGCTCCTGCAAAGCCCAACTGAAACCAGCAAGCCGAAAAGAGAAAAAGATTGATCTAGTGGAAAATCTGACAAAAAGTTCGACACAAAAGTGGCAGCGATAATAAAAAAATACATTCAACAACAACAACTACAAGGGAAATCATTTCAGTTCGCTGGCTAAAAGCGTTATTCATTGTTTTTGTTACCAACCAGCGATAACAACAACAACAGCACTAACAATGCTAAGCTTAAACAAAACTCAACAAAAATCCACCCGAATGCCCCATCTCCCTCCCCCCGAATTCAACCAATAAACCAAAATCCCAGTGAAATTCCACCAAATATACAACAAAATGAACAGAATCGCCAACGAGGGCAACTAAAAGCATCCAGACACAGGCGAAAAAGCATAAATTCCGAAATTGAAACAAGAAAAAAGTCGAATAAACCAAAGAGGCACAAAATAGATACAACACGACCGTTAGATGGACGAATGCTGGGCTGGATGGACTCACTGTTTGTTTGTTTGTTTGTGTGAATGTGTGTGTCGTTTTGGTGTTCATGTGACCATGTAACTGCATTTGACTGTAACTGAAAATATTTTATTTCAACGTTAATAGACGTGAAGTGAAAACACCAACAGCAACAACAGCAACAACAACAACGACAAGGAAAAAAAGTAACATTTAAGAGTCAATAAAACTTGTTAACGGAGTAATTGCCAGCAATTTATTTATTTCACCTTCACTCATATGGTTGAATAGATTGAGGAGCTTAGGGATTTACTACACTTTTGCCCATAGTACCGGGAAGAGTGGGGCGTGTAGTAAATATTTATGTGAACAATTATATACAGAATACTTACAAGATGTTGTGATGTGTCATTGCCTGAGAGCGACAGGTGGCGGTGGTGTTAATAGAGTTGTAGTTGGGGTAAAGTGGATTATTTTGTTAAACATGTTAAACATTCATGAAGTACAGACAAAAGTTAATCCATAGATGGGAGAGGATTTGACGTTTTAAAATATAAATTTTTTTACATACAACTCACTGCCATACTGAACTAAAAGCCGCTAAATCATAAAAAAAACTTAAATTTTTACTAATTTTTTATTAAAATATTTCTTTACCCAATGCAAAAAAATGTTTGCAATAAAATAAAATATTTCGATTAAAATAAAATAAATTCTCATATCAAATTCCCCGATCCAAGCGAAAATACAACCTCTTTCACCTTCATATTTCATACTTCGTAATGGGCAAGTGTATATAATCTGCTTGTCCAACTTTGATTGATCTTTGATCGAACACACATTCATACAACATTTGCAGTTCGTCTGTCAGCCTCAGTCGAACTCATCCAAGCACCTTTCAATATTTTGCTTTATTTTTGTTTTATTTTTGCAAATTTATCCGATGGCACATGTTCGTAACCACCTTCGAAAACGATATACATAAGAAATTGAGAATTTTCTTTGCTTAGAAATTCGCAGCACGTAGGCAACAATTTTAATTGGACCATTAAAGACAAGTTAGTTGGCAACGATATCGATATTTTGACCATACTGAAATGAAATCAAAATTACTTTAAGACCAGAATTCATTTAAATTTGTAATTTATTTAGTGTACAATTTATACAAATAAGAGGCAAGAATATATTCAAGATTTATTGGGTTTTTTTAGCTTGGCCTCTGTCCAACTAAATAGTATTTTATGCGTGCATTTAAAAATGAAATAAAAATTAATTTCCCCTTCACAAATAATAATTTTTCGAAAAAATCTCTCTACTCTGACTAAATGCGAACAATGTTAGAACAATGACTGCAGGCATTTTACCATTTTGTTAAGCTACCAGCCACTGTACCATGAAGTACACACAACATGCGAAACAAATCCAACTGCATGAGGATTAGGGGACGGACATGCGAAACTGATAGATGAACAGACATGTACAGATGGACAGACAGAGTATGAACAGGAGGAGTATATCAAAGCCAACTGGTCAATGATTTAGTGGGGAGAAAAGAGGTGAGACACATGTGAATAGATATAGGTAGGCCTTTGGGGGCTAGCGGGGGGGGGGGGGAAGTAGCACACCAGCACACCGTATACTATTGAGTGATTGAGCGGAATTTAGTGAAGTGGCATATGCTCGGGAAAAAGCAGGCTAATTTATTAAGTGAAGAGAACAAATGAAATTGTTTTAGGACAAATTGATTCCATGGAAATTACTTTAAATTACCTAAACTTTATGGAGAAAATCTCTTTAAAAGGTTTTAACTGATTTGGCCTTTGAAGTTTTCACCTAAACTCAAATTTGATTAGATTATTTTTGGGCAACTAATTTTAATCCTCCACCACACCAATTGCATTAAAATTTCACTCCATTACACTATTGAAAATGTATACAACTAACAACACAAAAAAAAAGCAACAATCTCACCAACTTATCTCATTTACGCTGTTGAATTTTAATTAAGTCCCTTGTGTCTCTCTGCTGTTGACTTTAATTGTGTGAAAAAGCACAACGTTCTAATTTACAGCGTTACGCTTATTAAGTGTTAAAGGATATTTATGTATATGTACGCGTGTGTGTGTGTGTGTGAGTGTGAATGCGCTTGTTTGTCTATGCAAGGATATGGCTGTATCCTTTTACAGCAAGTTGACAATGCGATATTGTAATTATGTGAGTTTACTCATATGCAGATGAAATGTTCACGGTTGGCTTTATTAATGGCAAGGAGGAGAAAGGATGCTTTTAAAGTTTTCCAAGTTTGAAAGGAAAATTATTTAAAGTAATTTGAAAGTGATAAGCCGGTGAGTGTAAAATTTCACTTTCAAATTGGATTTGGTGGGAGCTTATACTGAATGTAAGACTAACACTAGGCAGTTCACAGAGGCTCTTGAAGATCTTCTGTTCGTCACAAATAAATCCCAAAGATTCATTTCAGCTACTCAAAAACACACACGCCCCTTATTTACCTAACAATCCATTATCAAAGGTGTTCAATGCCTTACTAATTCCATTGCCATTTCCATTCAAAGAAACCCAAACAAAAGTCATCCATTGTTGGTGATCAGATGGGCAAACACACAAACCTTCTTTCGGTAAGGTTTTTTGCATAAACACAGGGTGTCACAGATTAGGCAGATTAGCTGCTATGACGGCTGATGATGATGATCTGTGAAAGTCCTTTTCCACACATACCTTAATCAGTATTCAAAAAGGCATTTGCCAAATGTCCTTTTTCGTTTGGAATTTTTCAACACCAACCAAAGCAATCCAACCAACCAACCACACATTCATTATTCAACCAAATGTCCTTTTGTCACGTTGTGTCATCATCATCACGTGAGCAATGTGACTGCAGCACACTTTTTTAAAATAACATTTGAATTTACAATACGCTCCTTCCTTCATTCCTTTATTTTGTTGGTTGGTATTTTGTTTACCAAGTAATTAAGTTGCCTTATCAATCATAATTCATCATTTGGCGCTACAAACAATTTCGCATTGCCACAATGAATGCGGCCTTAATTTGAAATTTGTTTTGCATATGTTGAGGCGTTATCGTATTTGTGTGTGTCCTGTTGTTGGCTTTAACTTCTTTGTGTTGGCATTTGTTATTTGCCTAATGTGCGACTGAATGTCGGGGTATGTTAGTAAGTGAGGCGTGCGATGATGATTGGAAGAAGTGTGACAAATTCAATTTTAATTTGAAAATAAAAAGGTATTCAGGAAATCGATAGTATGTAGACGAAGCAAGGAACGCAAATTCAAATTTTAAAAAAATATTTTTTATGTTTTAACAAATGTTAAAATTTTCAAAAATATCTAGTAAATTTCTAGTATAAATGTTCTTCAGCTTGTATCCAGTTCATAAGCAATTGGCAACATTTTAATACCTTTTGTTCAATGATAGAAGTAAGGGTATTTTTCTAGTAAAATTTAGTCAAAAGTCTTGGCTTTCAAAATCATTAAACTCTCATATGAGTTCATAAATTATACCATTGAGAGCGTATAGGCAGGGTTGTAAACAAAGTATGATTCAATATTGTATTTACAGGCAATTAAATGTGCACATATGAATGCTCCTAAGGGGAATTAACGCGTGCTATCGATACTTTTATGCGATAAAATTCGCAGCAAATCATACTTTCATGAAATTATTGATAAAAAAAATATTTTTTTTTATATTTTTCGATTTTTTATATAAATATATTTTCTCTGTTTCCACACACCCCACAAACAAAAAAACCCCCCGAAAAAGACGGCTAGAAGAAATCATCATAAACCTCAAGCCATTTACCTTAAATTTCTTTTTATGCTCAGGATATGTGTGATTTAGATATGAGATCCCAAATCCTAAACATATTTTCTATTTTTTATTAGCCTTCAACGCACACAAGTCTGAAGATCAGATGATAACACAAATGGCACACCCTGTCGAGGAAGGTAGTGATGGCAGCTGGTGTTGCCAACCACTGCATGTTTTATGACTTATCTTTTGTGACTATGGCTAAGGTTTATGGCAAAGTGTCGTTCCTTTATATCATTTTTCTTTTTCGCAACTGTCGAGACAATAATTCACCTGCACACACAAAGGACACCACACCGAAATCGGGCGAATTTCGGCTTTTTTGACCATCAACGTTTCTTTCGTGTGCGACGTTTCTTTATAGCGGAACTGCAGCACATTTATCCTGCCCATAAATACACATACAAGCGTGGAAACATATTTCTTTACTTTATACTTTTTTCCATCGTACGTTAGGTACATGGGAAGAGTTTTAAAAAATGGTTTTCGCTGGATCATAAAAAAAAATAAAAAATGCGCTGAATGTCCTTCGCTCTTTCAGATGTATTTTCTATAAAAACCAATTTGAGTTTTTGAGTTTTGTTTTATAGTTTCCTCCCCTTTTGCTTTATTATCATATTTATTTAATATATTAAATGTTTCTATAGGAACAGGGGCTCAGTGTGCAGGATTTTCCGCTCCGTAGTTGGTTTAGCTCAGCAGTTTTTGACATTTTAAATGATGGATTGCACTTTATGCTAATTGAGTTTAAACACTCTTCTTTATAAGTTGTGCTTTGCACTTTTTGTTTTGTTCTTACTTGTGATGAGGGAAATTTCGCTTCGTTTTTTTGTTCGGTTTGTGGTAGGACGGCGGAAGGGAAATTCTTGTGGGAAAGGAGAAGTGTCAGTATTGCCAAATGTGACAGTTGCAGAACTTATATAATTTTTTTTATAAAACTTTGATAAATCGATGTATTGCAAGGGTTCCTGGAATTATTATGAACCTTTTCAGGTTCCATGCCAATTCACTTAACCATTTTTCTACTAGTGAATACATAGTGGATATAATCAATATTTCATATACTTTCTTAATGCATTTTCCTTGTTTCCTCGAACGTTTCTTCAAACAAAGCGCCTCCCTACACCCATTGTGGCGAAGAAAATTGTATTTTTCACACATAAAAAGAAGTTTTCCCACCGAAATGTGCGCCATTAAAATCGTAGCCGTTCGTTCGTCTGCCATTGGAAAGAACAACAACGAATGAAATGTCATTTGGCATTGGCGGCGTCAACGAAAATGCTATCAGCAACAAAAAAAAAGGCACCAACTGTGCAACAAAAGCAAACTGAAATTAAGGCGTGGTCGCATAATTTTCTTATATCTTCTGCTGCAGAGTGTTCGGTGCAGTGCTATGTGCTCATTCACTGCGGCATCGCGCGCTTCGCATATAAATCCCCGAGAAAAACTGAAAAAGGAACAACTGCAAAGGAAAATTCAAGGAAACAGTATAAACCGTACAGAAAGTAAAGAAGTAAAAGTAGAAAATTGCATCTCTTGCAGCTGTTGCCAATTGCAGACAAAAACTGTTTGGGAAAATGTGAAAAGTTTTTGCGCAAAATTAAAGTACGCAAAAAAGCACTGACGACGATAGAAGCGCAAACACACTGGCGCGAAAGGAGTTGAGGATTTCGCAACAAAGTATATGGAAATACTGAAATGCTCATGCAGTAAATGTTTTAATGTGTGTGTGTGTGTGTGCTTCTCTGTTGAGTAACACAAGAAATTCTTGCAATATGGTGGAAAAAAGGCTAAATCAACAAAAAGGGAATGCGCAGAATTTTCATCTTGTGGAAACTTAAATCAGAAATGAAGCAAATAAAAGTGTTGTGAAAATTCAAAGAAAATAGTGGTATTAAATTACGTAACAAAGTTATGTCGACTATTCTTGTTATTATTGCACATTGAGACAAAAATCAATACATTTTCCAAACTTGACTCATTCATTTTTTTTGTGAATTTATTTGGAAGAATACTTCACAGGGTGGAGTGCTTTTCCATGTGTAAAAAACATTGTTGCACCAAGAGAAAAAAATTGTATTCAAATGCTTACAAAAAAGCTATGTTTTTAGCGCATACTATGTGCTACATATACAGCACTAAAAAAGCGCTGCCTCCCTAGGACATGCATTGTAAAAATGTATAAAGAATTGTTACGTGTGAGATCTACTAAAGAGTACATATGAAGCGCTTTTAGTGCGCTTGAATTTCCTCTGGTTTAGGTAAGGAACACAGAAATTATGATGGGAAGGTCAAGTGATAGTACGAAATCATTTTCAGAGTTACAACTCCTTTGCTGCATACTAACCTAACCGTTAAGAAACTTTTTAGGGTCTATAAAACTTGCCCTTACCTACAACGTTGTACACATGTACGGCGGAAAAATAATTATTGGAAAAATGTTTTAATAAAAATTAGAATTAGTAGAAGACCTACTATCAAACCTCTTTAGCTTTGTTTGCTATTGTTCAGTGTACATTTTAATTCCAACATTTTGAAAAATATTCGGAAATGTCTGGTGCACCGTGAAATCGAATGACTGTAGAAATTGTTCTGAGTTTAAGCCGGGACTTCAGAAACCGGTTTTGGAACCGAAACCGGAATCGTTTCAATTCATGACACCGAAACCGATATTTTGGAAAGACCGGGAGAGCGGAACCTAAGCCGGAATCGATATTTTATTAAATCTGAGAACCGGAACTGATATATGTTTCGGTTCCAGTCCCTGTGTTTAATAACAATCTAATGATTCTTTTTACAAAATGTAGCTGTGTCAGCCTTAACCCATTCACGACGAGTGTTACCATATGGTAACGCTGATAGCGTTCCACGGTATATTCAATTAAAAAAATATTTGAACAAATATCACTAATCTGTTTTTTGATTTAAATAAAGCATGCTTAGATCTTTCTTTTGATATATAATTCTAAGCAATCGCTCGTCAGTAGCGATCGTGGCGGATAATTGAAAAGTAGTGTTTTTGAAAAGTGGGCAAAAACAGCGAAAAGTCACGACCTTTCCAGTAAGAATATTTTTCATTGCCATAGAAAGTTATATATTTTAAATATTTTTTTTTGGCATTTGGGTAGTATATCAAAGTATTAGAAAACGTATAAAATAAAATTATTTATAACTTCTGTGTTACCTTTTTATCATTTTGAATTTTGCTGTTACCATATGGGCACGCTCGTCACAACCCTAGCAAATTTAAATGTCCTTACTGAAAATGTTTGTATGAGCTTTTTTTATGTAAAATTAAGTATATTTTATTTGTATATTGATTTGAAAGTGTGTTTGTGTACTTAATATAATTAAAAAAAATTTTTTTTTTAATATTTAGATTTAAAATAATTTTTTGTACGTGTTTATATACATATTTGCGTACATATTCGAGTATTTTTTGTAAAATGAAGTAAATTTTTTCTATATATTGGTTTGAAATATATTTTTTTTAAACTTTTTTCATATAAAGTTAAAAATATTTTATCTATAAATTCTACTTGGTGTACTTATGAAAAATTAGCAGCACCTCTTAAGTTGATTTAGCCATATCCGTATGTCTGTACGTTATTTTGATTGGTATGGGCTATTGAAGGAGCTAAATGAAAGCTAGGCGGTCCAAACATTGAATTTATCCTTTGGAAATCCTAGAAGGAGTTGGTATAGCAAATGGGCGAAATCGATCAGCTGCCACGCCTACCTTCCATACAAGTGAGAGTCGAGTTTTGTAACAAATGTTACACAATTTCACGGGAATTGTGGTAGGAAAATTCTCCGTAAGATATATTGTCCGCTTTGCGTCGATGGTGAGTGCCGCAAAAGCTATATGAGCAATACCCCGATCATGACATGACATCGTGACGCAAACAAAATCCACGTCTAAGATGGCTAGGTCATGCCGGGCTGATGAATATAAAAAAGTACTACTAAATGGAGCACATGAGAGTACCGTCGGTGGAATGAGCGGAAGATGGCCACCAGGTCTCAGATGGAAGGGTGTATGGTATATATAGGCTTACTTCGACCAGCTGAAACTTACTCAATTGGTTTTTAACAAATTTACATTACGATGAAGACATTTAGGCGAGCATAATTTTATCCGGCTGGACAAGATTATTAGGAGGAAGATGAAGGAGGTACTTCCTATGGTCTTCATCGTACACCTCTTTTACAGCCATGTAAATTGTGTATGTCAAATGATGACGAGGACCTTTCCAATTTCAGTTCATATGGAGATATTTCTTATGTTATAGAAAACCTAAGCAGTATTTTGGTGTAGGCGGAGATACATATTATATACAGTGGCGGACAGATAATTAGGCCAGCCTTTTGTAGTAATTTTGAACGACTACCAAAATTGTAAGAATATCAACTTGAATACTATTGAAAAGGTTTATTGGACCCCATTCAATGATCACTACCAGGACACTTATCAAGAAAATCCTAGTTGAAAACTGACCTACTTTTCAAACTTTTTTCCTGGGGGCTATCCATTTTTTTGATGCAAAAATGTGCGTTTTTTAAAAACAAACTACTTTGCTGAAGAAACTTTTGTGATAAAAAATTCTCCTGAATTTATAGAATTTTTTTTAACAAAATATTTTTTTTAAAAAACTTTTAGATTTAAAAAAATTGGTTGATAAAAATTTTTTTTACAAAATAAATCTTAAAACATTGCTAAACTTTCAAGAATTTAAAATTAAAGTAGTTATAAACAATAATATCTTAAATTAGGTAATTTTGCTAGGGTTGTGACGAGCGTTACCATATGGTAACGGCCAGGGCTGGGCAAACGGTAAGCGGTCCAAAAAAAAAAAAGTTAGAAATTCGTTTCTTAGGCCATTTCTAGGTATTCCTGAAAAAATCTTGAAAAAATTCCGAAAATTTCGCTTTCGTCATTAATGGGTTAAATTGTGAGAATATTATTAACCACTTTGCGAAATTAAGGCTTTCACTCGATTTTATAATTTTGGTGTAAGTTTCATATTTCAGAATGGATTTTGATAATTAATCCGTCATTCAGCCCACTTATAACTTATTTCAAAATCGATGCATGTAAAATACGAGAGAAATGAATAAAATCAATTAAATTCGAGTACTAGAAAATTGAATTAACCTCAACCTCAATCACAAGTGCCAGCCAGTTCTGTGTGTAAACTGAATTTCCAACTAATCAATATGCCACACTTTAAATTAAATCAAAAAATTATTGCAACATTGTCTAAGTCCCCCTACCCCCGACACGAGAACAAGCAACAATTTAAGCCAAAATATTGTTGTTACCTTGCCACAGAAAAATATTTATCTAATTTAGTTTTCGAATGTCCCGCAGGAGTTTGCTTCGAACTGTAGAACAATCCCCTAATACGAAAACGCACACACACACACACACACAGACACATTTCCACTCAGTGTTGTAGCCATTTTCCATGCTCTTAAAGAGACAATAAAAAGAATGTACCTACTCTTTTGTTGGTATTCACATGGCAATATGGTTTGCCAAATATATAAGAACGAACTGGCAATGGAACAGCCAAGGGGCGGAGTTAAATCGAAACGAAAATTCAGAGAGAGAAATGCAAATTCTGTCGAAATGAAATGAGATCGAAATGGTATGGAATGGACTGGCAAGTAGGGAATTTGAAATGGAATTCGAATTGGAAACGCCGAACGAAATGACAAATACAATTGCAGAGCAGAGCAGTTGCCCGTGTGCATTGGTGTTGGTGCGAGCTTTGCGGGTGTTGGTGTGGTGGTCGTGGCGCTGTGTGTGTTGGAGCTTCTGTGCGCGTGTGAGCTGGTTGCTTTGTTTGTATGCGAGTGTTTTGTGGCCCCGCGGCGGCGATTTTACTATATTTTAATTTTATTTTCTTTTCAGTTGAATCAAATGCGAAATAGCAGTTGCACTCGTGGTACTTATTCCTCCTCGTCGTCGTCATCATCGTCGTAGTTGGCTTCTTCTTTTTCTTCGATGGCTTCAATTTAGTTGCTTGTTGTTGTTGTTGCTGCTAGTGTTGTATCTCATCGACATTGCAGATAATTACAGCTCAATGCATCGAACAGAAACACATTTTGTTCGTTGAGGTTGTTGGTTCCTACTGCCATTGCCGTTGTCGCCGTCGTCGTTGCCGTCGTTGTTGTTAATTTTGTTGCTGCTGCTGTGTTGGAATTTAACAATTTTGTAGTTGTAATTAGTTTGGGCTGCCTTCTTGTTTTACTCATAAATAGCATAAACACGTCTTCTTCTTTTCCTTCTTTTTCGTTTGTATTCCTCTGCATTTTGTTTCTTGATGGATTTGAATACAAAACTTTCTGAAAATTACTGATTTAGCTGATAAGAAAAATTATAATTTATGAAATTCAACGTATTCAAGTAGGTTTTAGCGAGAATATGCCGACGGCATTCGAAGAAATTCCAATTTTGTCTGCTTTAGTATTTTGTGGAAAATCGTATTACCAGTGGAAGTTGAAATAGTTTCGGTTACTTCCAAGAGGAGCTTCGAAGGGTAGCAACTTTAATAATTGAATGTAAGAAATATGAAATTAATTCTGCGAAAATGATTACTTTGCAAATGATTACTCTAAGTACTTGACTTCATGTGACAGCTACTAAAAATATAGAATATTAAATGTTATGTTATGTTATTATTATTTTAGTGACGACTGTGGTGCTCTGTAGGTTCTACTCCCTCCTGGTATAAGCCGAAATTTCGGTCACTGTAGACTGCCAATTTCTCTCCAAGCAATGGCAAACTTGCGAGAGTAACTTGCCATTCAAATTCTTCTTTAGTTCGGAAGTCTAGCCGTTCGGATTCGGCATTATATTGCCAAAGATGGGCGATATTTTCAGATGAAAATGCTTCTTGAAATTTTGAATGATTCATTGAAGTCAATAATGCACGGAAAAGTCCTTTAAATTTTTCGTTATAGTGAAACTATTTTTTATTAAACCAGATTCATTTCAGTCAAGATGGTATGGTTGGGTCTGTCTGAGGTAAGCACTAAGAAATGCAATGATTTCATTGTAGACTTAATAAATACTGTGCCAATTTGTGTTTTGTTTCCCCAGCAATTATGCTGTAGGAGAGAGGCCTAACATGGCATGGCGTCAATGAGACTGTTAACCATACTGTAGAACACTGTAAGCAATTCACACTTCATGTGACAACAGACAGGTGTCAGCGTTTGATGCTTGTAACTTTAATAAAAAAAACAATTGAAATTGTCAATAATTAAATCATTAGCCCTAGTCAGTGGAAAGTGTCAACGACAAGTTGTCACCTCCAAAAACATGTCAAATATTTAATCGAAATCCAAATCAAAAATTAAATTACAAGACAAAAAAAAATTGCTCACCATGTTTTGGGTTAACACGAGTTAGCCCAAAAAAAAAATAAAATATGTTAAAAAATGTTAAAAATGTTGACATTAGACAAATTGCAATGGGCGATCGAAAACATTAACAACCGCTTAAAAAAAAATACCCCTAACCGTATGACTAACACCAACACAAACTTTAACAAACTTTCGAATGTAACTTTTCACACGCCAGCACAATGCACACAATTCTGGTCGGATTGTTATCTTTTGGGGCAACAACTAAATAGAAAATAAAAATCATAAATTTCGTTTGGCTGAAAGTTGCATAGGCTCGAAAGCCGCCAACACAATTAATTGCGTGCTTTTAATTATTAAAAGCGAGTTAAAATATTTCATATGATTCCTTGTGTGTATACAATTTATGAAAATCATGAAATCACGTGCTGAGGAGCAAACCATGCCAGCATGGAACCGGTCCCAGAATCTAGATGAATTTTAAGTATACATATGAAGTTGTAACTCATTTAGATAAACATAAAATAATACCATGTTGGCTGTAAAGGAATCCGAATGCTTTTTAATTGCCCTAAATGGGAAATTAGTCAGTTTTCCCTTTTGGACTACCAACTATATAAATTACAGAGGCGTTGAGAGTTGAGAGATTTACTTCAACAAAGTTCATCATTAGATAGGAAAGAGAGGGGCATGCAATGCCATGATTTTCCTAAAATAATTGCAGGTTCTTACTTTTACTTTATTTTATTTCATTCTATTTTATTTTCATTTCCTGTTTTCCCATCATTAAATTCGTTCATCTTCACATTGGCTGCGAACAAAACGTTTTGTTCGAATTCCAAGCCTAACGACAACTTAAGTAACTTAATTCCCGCATCGAGAGTAATAATTTTCCACTACGTATTATTTAGCCCTCAACTAGATACAGCTCGTAACTAACTAGTAACTCTTTCTCACTGAGCACGTCAACACTTACTTTGTACGTACTACACAGTCGGCCTTCGTACCTCTGTCGATTTCAACGATTCCCTAACTGAAATCGTCTCGCCAGCAAGCATTTGTCTATAATTTTCCCTTTGGTTCTGCGTATAGTTTTTGGGTTTTGATTTTACTTTATTTTTTTTTTTGGTTCAACCAGCCAGCATGCTGCACGCAGTAATTGCACAAAGCTCAACTTCAAGTTGAGGTTTCGTTGCAGTTGAATGTTATTAATGTTTGCTATAATTCAATATGCCTGCAATTTCCAATCGTATTACCCCTTTTGTGTTGTTGTTTTTCTTTTTATTTTTTCTTATTATCATCGATTTTTATTTCGTACTTTATTTCATTTGGCATCATTGTTTTCATCTGGCACTTCTTTGGTTTTCCAATTTTTATTGGCCTTACTTTTGCCATAAATATTTGAAGTTTTCCTGCGCTTTGTGGTGAGGTGAGGAGAGGAGACCCTTTACAAATTGTTGCTTCGAATTGGTTGTCTGTTGTGTAGGTTGTTGAAGTCGTATTCTACAGTGGCGTGTGAAATATTATTCTGACAACCATGTTTTTTCTGTGTGTATAAACCTTACGGGAGCGACACTTTAACTACAATTTGAAAGTGTTTATATTTAATTTTAAGGTGCATTTCTTTCTCAGTGTAATTTTTTTTGGCATTTTTTCTGACCCCCGCCACTGTCTCTCGTGCGCCTGAGACTGTGCAATCGACTCATAACTTCACAAATTATTAGATTTCCATTTTTTTCCTTTTCATTTCTTGAAATTTTTATCTTTTCTCCTCTTCTTCTTCTTCTTCTTGTTGTACATTTTCAATGCAATTTCAGACAACATTAATTTTCATTTGTTTTTTGTTCTTGTGATTGTCGATGCATGCCGCATGTGGCAACAAGACAAAACAAAAGCAACAACAACAACAAAAATAACTTAAAACCAAGACACACATTAGAATGGAAAATTGCTAAAGAGAAGACACACAAACTGCAGAACAGTGAATGCTTCACTCTTCTTCTGCTTCTGCCCGCAACACTACTGCTGCTGCTGCTGCTCCCTCGCGCGGATCATCGTCATTCGCTGTGGTAATTGTTTTTGGGGCGGTAATTGCGCAGTTTTGCACATTGCATTGTGCAATTTCGGCGCATGTTTCGCTGAATGGTGGTGCCGCATTCGATGCAGAATTATTGCTGCTCGAAAGCCTCACAGTCGAGAGTCGTCGGAGTTGAACTTCTGCCAGCAGTTGTGGCAATTTAATTTAATAAATTTTATGATCATGACTTCGTCCGGCGAATGTCTGCGGTCGGTTGGGCCTCAGTTGTCTTGAAATGACATTTACACGATGCATCAGAGACATGCTCGATCGTCGTCATAAACCGCATTTGAATTGCTGCAAATTATAGTTCTGGCCAGAGTTTTGAATTGCAAATTCATTTCAACTTCAATTATTTGTGAACGGGAGAAGGGGAAATGAAAGCTAGGCCGTTTCCTAGGCCACTACAAAAAAAAGGGTTCGCCATCATTGTACTTACTGAGAACAAATGGAATCGTTCTCCCTCTTACGCTATTAGCAATCCAGTTTTTCTCCTATTTAATTTGTAAATGTTTGCCATTAATCTCCAATTAATGAGTTCATAATTGAAGCGGCTTTCCTCTGCTAAATATCCAGTGTCCATTGTCATGTCCAACACGTGTCAAAATCAAATTCCTCAACACCTTTACAACATTTCACCCACACGCACACATTTAAAAACAAACACACACACTCACATATTAGCAGTCCAAGCGGTTCACGTTAATGAGAGTGTGAAATGCGCATACATAAATAGCCGCAGGACATTTTAAGGCCACCAACCAACAACAACGGGTAGCACCAACAACAACAACAACCGGATGAAACGAATGAACTGAACAAATGAGCCAAGCGTTAATCATCCTTTTCATGCATTCCTGTTCATATTCATCGATGATTATTGCGTTAATTATGCTGGCTGGCTGGCTGTCCATGGCCGAGGCTGCGTCCTGTACGAGAACAATGTCCAAACGAACGCATTATAAGCCCACGCATTATATACCTCACAGCGCGAACTTCAAAAGGAATTTCAGCTATTTCCGTTGTAATCCGTTGCGTTTCCGTTGGGGCGTATATATAGACGGGAACTTTTCGCTGCTATACCAACTGCAGAGCACGGAGCACACCTTGACGCGTTGTGTACAAATCAACACGTCATACGGCTGTCAGCAACTGACCTAATAATAATTTTACAAAACGCTTTTCGTTGCTGCCCTTTGTCACGCACAAACATTTACGAACATACAAATAAGCTCCAACAGCCAGCCATTTGGAAAATTCTTTTATCCTTTTTAGGCCTCACGAAAATGACCCAAGAGTACCAGGCAGTGGTGTATTTGTATGCCCAACGGAAGCTTAAAGCAAATTAATTTCGAATTTTCTGTGGACCATTTTAAAGAGTTGGGTTGGATGGGGTGGTCTTTGTTTAAGGGTCGACTTGGCTCATTTTGCGAATGTGTGAACTTTACACCAAGCTTAAAATGTGGCAGGCTAATCAGAAATAGATTCTTACAATATTCATTATCATTACCTGGTTAATAGTAGGCAGCTGGACCAAAGGGTTGATACAAATTTTGGAAATTAATGACCAATGAATGAGAGATGAAGTTGGAGAAAGGATCTTGCATGCCTTTGGATTCATCATATCAAAAGATCTGATAAGCCAATGAGATATATCAAGAGAATCGAATAGTATGAAGCTACCCCAGCTGAAAAAAAGCAGCATGTTCTTTGAATCTTCTGTAACGTATTGGTTCTACATACGTCGTTATGGAAGAGACCTACCACATACTTAGTGCTGCAGAAATTTCACATTTGAATAAATCAATACGTCCGCGAAAATAGACGTTGACCTTAAACAAAACTGGGTACTCAACTTTTCTGTATCGCCTTCAAATTATGTTTTCGATGCTGATCGAGAATATATATATATTTTTCCAAACCATACCTAGTGTAACAGTAGGGTGTGGGGGTATAACAACGTCAAAATCAGCAGTTATCGTGCGAATCGACAGCACATCGCTAGTTCGACTCAGGAAGTGATGTTGATCAAGAGTATTACATCAGTGGTGGGTTACCACTTTCATTTAATAGCATTAGAGACGGTGTGACGCATTCAAGATACCCTTGGGCAATTCAGATCAAGTCAAGCAGTCAACCAGCTCGACGTGTAGCCACAAATATGTTATTCTTTTGATTTTCCTTCTGTTGCTTTAATTTTACTTTCATTTGTCCAGACTTGCTACACTCTACCATCAATTGGATTGAAAATCTTCTCACATCATTCTTTTGTATAAGAGAAAGATGCTTTGGTATAGATACAGATTTCCAATAACCGAATGCTCTTAATGACCTATTTAGCTTGCATTTCTTTTATTGTAATAAAAAATATTACAAATCCATAAGAGAGTTGAACCCAAAAACAAATCTCCAAAAAAACTACTGAATTTGTTGTTTAAATTTGTATTTAATTTAATTTTTTCCCAATCTTCTCCTAATTTATGATCATTTTGAAAATTTCGATCATTACACGATGACTTTAAAATTGAACACAGAAACGAATTAAATATACAGAAAAAGTCCGCATGAGTAGCAAAACGAATTTGTATCGATGAATACGAAACTGTAGAATCTTTTCTGACAGCAGAAAAATCGAAAAATTCACACCGTGAAATTGAACAAATGCCATGCGAGTGTGGCGAGCCGTAGAGAGAGAGGAGGCGCCCGCGAACCTAATAATTAATGATCTTGATGGATCAATCACAAAAAAAAAATACGAAGAAAATTTAATAGTAAAAAGTAGCCAAGCACAGGTAGAGAGGAGAAATATTAATTATGAAATCTCAGCAGCATCAGAGAAGTAGAAGTTTTCGTAGAGGAATTTCTCAAATTGAAATATTTTCCAGTCCCGCACAAATATTTCCAAATTCGAACCGTTAAAATTCCATACTCGTTGAACTAACAGTGGAAACCCTAAATTCCAACTTTGATGGCGCAGCATATGTCATCAGTGTGCAGCGTCATCAAAGCAAAAAGCAGTTAAGCATTTTGCGGTTTTTGCATGCCAATGTCGGAGAGAGAGAACTTTAGCCACACACACACACACACGCACATGAAAATACATTAGCAAAAATATCCTCTACTAGGACATATCCCAGTTGAGGACACAAGTGGCTCAGCATTTATGAAATTATGCAAGGAATGCCAGCAATTGCGTATGAGGGAAAAGGGTACAATTGGGGTTTTTATTTTTCTTTTTACTTTTTACTTTTAAGGGTTAACCAACTAATTTTGTCTTGAAGTTTTCGTTGATGAGTTGGGAAAACGTGTTTTTTTTCGGTCGTTCGTTTGCTGGCACACAAGTATTTATATTTCTATTTCCTCCTTTTTGTTTCAATTTATATGTAAATTAGTAGCTACCTACTTTTTGTGGTGCTCTTTTGTCTATGACATTTTAAACGATTTCGTCTTCAAAGTGAAATTGTGTGGCATAAGGAATTGCCAGAGCTTTTTGCATTGGCTTTTAGTGGAACGTTGAAGGCATTTTAATGGGACGTGGTGGGAAATAGAGAAATAATGTACATTGATTGGTGTTTAATGACAGCTAGAGAAAGGACAAAAGGTTGAGAAGAAAGTGAAGAAATATAGCAAATTCTAAAAATAAGTGTAGTAGTGAAAACAGTACAGAACCGATTTTAAGTGATGCAATGGTGCCAGTTCGATGTTTGACTTTCGTTTTAAGATCGTTCGATATACGATATAAGCTGTAACCAACTGACATTTCAGGGTCGCTCTCCGAAATCTTATAAAAGCCGGTGAATTGTAGATTTGTTTATCGTAAGAGAGACGTGGGTACCGGCTCTGAATTAACCGATTCTCAATCAACACTAATATCTCTGCCTGAAACCAATTGATACTTTATGGAGACGTGAGGACCGGATGTAAGCTGTAACTTATAAACTAGTCCTTACGAACTGCAGGCGTGACAAAATACCAATATTGACAACGATTACTAACTTTAATTAACATTAATGAGAGACTATTTCACTTCTTCTTTGGCCCATGGCCCTTTACATTTTACTGTCTTATAAAATCAAAGAAAAGTGAAAAAATTAACCACTCACTTTCCTAATACAAAATTACCGTCTAACATCGATTTCATGGTTTCTCTTTGGCCCTTAACTGACCCTTTAACCTATTTTTGCTATACCAAAAAAGTTCTTAATCTCTATATAAAGAACACCATCTATAAATATACCAACTTCGCTTCCTACTTACATATTCCATTCGAAATTAGGCATTATTGATCCAACCATTTACCACTTCAAAGCCAATCAGCGCCACCTGTCGCTCGAGGTGATCCATACACCGTGAAATTACCCAACTCACCATACTAAATTCAACGGAAAATAAAAGCAAAAGTTTAACCAAAAAACTTAAGTAGAAAATTAGTAAATAGTGGGAAACAAAATCAAACCACAGCCAACAGAAGCTGAAAAAATATAAATTCTCACAGCATGAATTTACCACACTAAAAAAAGTAAACGATTGCTTGGCTATAACAATCAAAACGTCCAAACCTGATCAAAATGACGAAATATGCTTCAAAGATCCGTCAAATGTGAACCAAAAACAAATGAATTGTAGTTTCGAGAAACCAGTTCAAAGACCCATTGGTCACACTTTAGCCAGCCACAATAGAAACAACAATAAGGTAAAACGCTTACTTACTACCAAAGTAATTAATTGCAAAAGAGCCTCCGAAAAATGCGTTTCAAACACCAGACGATCGAACTTGATCGATGACTTGACAAGTTGAAAACATCAAATAAAATAAAAACAAAACCAAAAAGTGGCGTAATGCACGCGTGCAAAAAGCAACACAAATTCAAATTAAAAAGTTTCATGTTTCTTAGGGAAACACAAAAAATCAAACAATCATTTATGATCAGTGCAGATCGGTTGCTCTCCCCACACCACCCCACCGCCAAACGATCACACAAAACAATTCGAAAACAAATTAACACCAGTCGCAGTCGAACACAATGTTGTATTCGGTAAGTGTGTACGAAATGACTTCTGACTGACACTGACACTCGATTGATGATGATGGTGATTTTATGCGCCGGCGCAACACTTTCGGCGGCTTTGATCTTGCAACCAACGCAAGAACGAAGCAGAAGAATCGCTGGTAACCTCTCTCCGGTGTTTTGGAAATGCCTATACGCAGTGGAGCAGAAGCTGAACTATGGATGACGCGCGTAAAACGAAAACAAATTGAAAAAATCATCAATCAATTGTATTGAGACTCAAATGAGACTTAAGTACTTCTTTGTGTGGCATGTGTGTTCGTTTACGGTCTGGCCAGCTCGGAATGGTAGGACATTTGTATGAACGCTAAAAATTCAATTTAAAAATGTTGCTTGAAGGATTGACAACGGAAGAAATTAAGAAATTTTTTATTTGCTTACACAGACAAAGATATGATCCACTGTAATGAACAGGTTCAGGTAGTACTTAATACCATTGCATTGTCATTGTCTGGCTTATTTCCTTTTAGCACAAATATTCATAATATTGGGCGCTTTTTCTTTTATCAGCGAAACTACAAACGAAAGTAAACAAAAATTTCCGAACTACACCACAATCAGTGAAAAACACACAGAAAAAAAATGTACCTTTACCGAAATGAAAAAAAAAGCCCACCGAAAAGCCAAAAGGCACGAAAAATATTAGCAACAGCTGCCAGCATTCACACGTCATTTAATTTCGATTAGTAAATTCGACGGACGGACGGACTGCACCGACCAAACCGGTGAATGACTGACGAGCCTACCTCTACTCACTCTCACCATTCACCACTCTCTTGGGCTACTACTGTCTGGACAAAATTTTACTAAAATGCTTTTCCAATAAAACTGCAGAAAGTTACAGAAATTACAGAGACACAATACACACACACACACACAGTAACAGAAAAAAAAATGATTGCCAATGCCTGAGCATAAATTCGTCAAATGCAATTTTTGGACGCAAGTTGGCAATTATTGTGGGCTACTTCATAACAGCAGACAAAAGTACAAAATGCATAATTGGCAGTTGCACACGAGCAAACTCTAAACGGTGCAAGTGTAATTGTGGGTTGCACAAAACGCTGCTGCCGCATACAATACGTGAATGTGTATGGCCACTGGCAAGTGGCAAGTGGCAAGTGTTGTGTGTACGTAGCTTTACTTTTTTCTGTTTTTTATTTGGGTATTGCTCAATTGCTAACTGCACATTTTTCGCATTCATATGCCTTGACGTTTGTTTTATTTATTTACGATTTACACCTTTTTCGAATTGCATTTCCGTTTTTGCTTCACTCTTAAGTCATAACTTTTTTTTTGGATTTCCTTTTCGCGCAGTTGCATAAACTCCTGCAATTTGTGTCATTTGTCGCTGGCTGTAATTTCATATTGCATGAGTTGAGTTGAGTTATTTGGGATTGTGGTCGCTTTGGTGACCCAGAAATATTGCAATTGACACGTTGCAATTATGGGAAATTGTCCAATTGTCTTTTGTGTTCACGTTAATTGCTGTTAGTTACTTTGGTTAAATGTTAAATGCTTCAATTACAATTACAGCAACAATTGGTGTTTATTTTTTCATTTGTAAGTGATTAAGATTAATTGAGGTTGGCCTAAGTCAGGTTAGATTAGGTAATTGGGGATGTGTGTAACAATGAATTATATTAATCATAAATTAATTAGCAACTCAGAGACAGTGTTTCAAGTCCATAAAGTACAATTATTTGCAATTATTGCTTCCAGACATTAAAATAAAATATTTAAAACAATTCACAAAAGTTTTCTTGTACCCCATTGTGTTATGCCAAATTACTCCTCCATTAGTGCCAAGAAACGAACCAAGGAGTCCAAACAAAAAGGTAAAAGCCAACCAATGTCTTCCAAGAAGAAACACAAAAGCAAAGAGATCATGGAAAATGTTTTCCGAAATGCATAAAATCACATTTATTGCGAAATTTACATAATTTTCCATTTTTCTGCTAAATCTAAGAAAAACGAAGCCAAAGAAGAAGTTAAAATGAAAAATAATGCTTTACACGGCGGCCACCCACTGACAGAGAGCACAGAACATTACACGGAAAATGCCTTTTTTTTATTTACTTAATACATTTTTATGATTTTTTGTGTTTTCTTCTCGTGGTTCGCTTGAATTTCCTTAGCGACGTTTTGCATAGAACACACACATACACAGGGACACATGAAGGGGCTAATTGCAATAATCCATTTATAACGTACAATTTGCTGGCACAATGGCAGCAACATGACCGAGGGCATTAGTGGAAATGGAATAAAAATAAAATACAAAAGGAAATAAAAAGTAAACAAAAAATATTCACAAAAAAATGCAAAAAAGGAGTAACAAACAATGGAAAAACGGAAGGAAATAAGGAAAATGATACAAAAATGAGTGAACATTTCAACGAAAAGCATTCCGCTTTACGAGGAATATAAGGTCTCACAGTGGGTCTCATGTTTCCTCCACCACCATTGCCTACGACTGCAAGAAACAAACCACCCACCCCTTTTCGTCGACAAATAAAAGAAAAATTGTGTAAAAAATTGTGTAAAAATTACGTTAAAAAAAAAAAAAAACAACAACAACCACCAACGTACACTTTATGAATATTTCGTCTTGCATATTGTTAGGCGTTGAGGCGGCACAACTTTAAACGAAAGCCGCATGACTTCTTGGCTTGGCTTCGTCTTTATGCAGCTTTCATTGAATGCGGTCGCTGTCGCGCCACCCTCTTAGTGGTGCAACAGGAGAGTCAAAAGGAAATAAAAGGTTTTTCCTTATTTTATTATTTTTTTTTGGGGGGTTTTTTACGTGAAAAAGAAATACATGTTTTTCCGCGGCGCTGAAATGAAAACGTTGTTTCTTTGTGGAAATCCTTTTAACAGTGAAAAAGTTTGAATAAATAATATGAAACTCGTGGTGGTCCTTGATTGGCGGGGGAAGGGGAGTGCAAAAACTACAGTGGATTGAAAAATTAAATCTTAGTGGACAAAAATTTAGAGGTTAAAGGGATATGCTTGAGAAATAAAACAGAAGAAATTTACAATTTTTAATGATTTTCCTTAATGACTGAGCAGTTCCATTAAGGGACTAGAAGTGAAACAAAAATCGATTTCAAATGGGGTTCCCAGATTTTAAAAATGTTATTCTTGGTAGTCTCTGGTTCCATTATTCTTCATATTTAACACATTACTTGCTGTTGCACTTTTTTGATCCTTTTGAATTTGTAGTATTTCACATTTTTATCCCACTGTTCTTCCTCTGCTATTAGTCCTCGTCTAACCAAAAAGTATCCTGTTGCAAATAATCATTTAAATCCTTAAGAAAAAAGTAATTCAACTAGAACAACGGTGGCAGTGAAATAGTAGCCAGCGCAAATTTATTCTACAAATAAAATTGTCAGAAAAAAAAACAATTCCAGGAGCTGCTAACGACACTTCCGTTAAGAAGTGGGCCTCAGAGTAAGTTTGAAAGAGGGGAGGAGGCTGCTGCACGAATGCTCTTGCTAATCTTCGAACAAACGTAAATAAGACTTTTAATTTTGTAACAAGATTTTGTGGCATTTTAACAGAATTATTTGTTGTGTGTTATGTATAGCCAGTGTTGCCACGTGCAATGGTCCAGTAAGGCTAATAAGACACAGGAGGAGGGTGTTTTCTTTTGGGTGAAATCACCCCAAATTCATTTGGATTTATTTTTACATTTTTTATTTCCGTTTTTTGTAACGTTTTTTTTCTGCTGTTGGCTTTGATTTGTGTTTATCTTTTGAATTTTTATTAGCAAATATTTTCTTCTTTCCTTTAATATATTTTTTTGTGAGGATTTTTTTTTGTTTTGTTTTGATATCTTTGAAATTAAAACGAGCGGAAATTATTATTATTTTCTAATAAATTTCCGGCTATCATAATTATGGCGTCGCAGCTGTTTTGGCCATTTAAAAATTGGAATTTAATTTGCCAGCCAAGTGCACCAACGGCACAGAGCACTGAGGCGAATTTCCTACTTATTTTTTGTTCTTTATCTATTGTATGGCCCTCTCTCAGCCAAACTTTTCCATAAATTAACTTGTCCTAAATATGTTTTTTTTTGCCTTCCAGTATTTGATTACTGCTCCGAATATAATTGCTTGTATTTATATAATAATTGTGTTTCTGTCTGGGGGCTTCATGTCAATGCTGATATCTCCACATTATCTGTCCACACATTTCATTACAGCTGTCATCTGAAGTGGTTCAGCAAATGCTTTTACACAAGTGTGGTTTTTTTGTTGTTGTTGTTGTTGTTGTGTGGAAAAAGCTGATAACACTTGCAGCAGTAGTTTTAATACCAAAGTACTATTTATTAACATGTGTACTTTAGTACATTTGTACGCACACACACACACACACCATTAATGCTAAAGGCTTGTCGCCTAGTATAAATCCTTTTATCAGTTCGTGCCCATAAAAGTACTTATTTTCATTTCAATTGGTATCCAAATAATAATTTTGTTACTGCATTCCATTTACGGGCCATGCGGAAATGCGTCAATATTATTGAGTATTGTTTTGTAACAAGGACTGCGATAAGGGCTTTTGTGATTAATTTATTGATTATATTGAATGCTTTTCATACAAGACACACAAATCAACAGACCGAAGCTAAAGTTTAACAGACAGACAGGTGGAGGGACGGTAGGGCAATAAGCCTACATCAACGAAATTGTATTGTAATGTAAGTCCAATACAAGGCATTCTCACATTCTTACATTTTATACACGTTTCCACTCCACACCCGCATGTGAATTTAAAGCAACCGCATCTACAAAAAAAAATACCTGTTCTTGATAACTCAATTTAGAGGTTAAGCCTTCTTCTTCTTCTACTTCGTCTACTTCGTCTCCTTCCCATTAAGATCTTTATTAATTTGACTACCAATTTTATGTCCTCCCCTCCCTCTCCAACTAAAATACCAGACGTTAGACTTACAAAATTAATGCCAACTTACAAACAAGATGCTGAAGATCACGATTTTCCGATAGGAGGCGACGAGACGAAAACACAGCACTAACTAAAGTCTCTTTAGACTCTAGCTTAGCTAAGCCCAAGCAAGGCAGATTAGCGGTAAGACAGATTTTAGTAGTAGAAGAAGGTGTAATTACTTTGGTTTAAATGCGTATTTTGGAGTTTAATTTTACATAATTAAGAGGGGATATTTACAAGAAGGCATTTCCAAAGACATTTCAGTTCACTTGAAACAAAGTTGTGCAATGCATTCTTCTGCTCAGCAATCCATTAACCGAATGATCCGCTCTGTTCCACCTTCTCAAATTAATTTTAATCACTGTGCGGCCACATATCTTTGATGTTGCCAGCCAGTTACATTTACGGTCGGCCAACTTCACACCTCATGCCAATTCGACGACGAACTAAAGCCAAACAAAAGAAACACTTTATGGGCCGTTAAAAATGATTTAAGCCCACCGTATATATACTAAACCGCACACAATGTCTCCCAGATGCCTGGTCAAAAGACAACAAGTACAAAAACAAAAACAAAAATAAAACGGCGGTGACAACACCTACCAACAACAATATTGAAAACACTTTGCGGTTTCACTACACTTCGGAAGCAGTAAGAGAATCTTACGGCCGCCGCTGCAGCCAAAGAGAAGAAAATTGAAAAAACCGCAAAGACATTAAAATGCATTTGCAACAATTCCACACCGAAACCGAATATTTAACGAACATTTAACGACAACAAATTAAACAATTTCATTATGAGTGTATGCCCAACCGCAGTAGAGAGTAGCTACCGTATGCTTTGTACCACCCCCCAAAGCCAGAGGAAAAAAACACCGAAATGCTACAAAAACCGCACAAGACAATAAACTCGCGCGGCTTAAGTCGCAGCAACATTGTTTATATGCAGCGTGAGCTGATGTTGCGGGCGTTTGAACTTTTCATGTTTCTGGCATTTCTTTTGATGTTAATTTCAACAAACACAAAAAAATGTTAAATTGAAAAGACGACGACTTGCATGATGGGTTCTAAATCTTCAAAGCGTTGACAGGGTTTTTTTGATTTTTTTTTGGCAGCGTACCTACGTACGAAGCAGCTCTTTTTTCAAATATGCGTTGGCTTCATCATCCTTCTCAGCGTTTTGTTGTTGTAAACATGTTGCGAATTGGTCATGTAATCTCAATGCGGCTCACACACACAATTAATGTTGTTCAAACACGATAAACTCATGTAAACTGTCTGTTAAGACGGTTAAGACGGTTGGAAGATGAACAAAATTTCCAAACAAAAAAACGCATTTGAAACGCATTTCGAGAAACACAATCTCAGCAACATGCTGCGGTGGCGGCTAAGCATTTCTCATCATATGTTTTTTTATACGCTTTCGGAAAGGAAAAAAAATACAACAACAAAAACGCAAGGAAATGTCTGCACGCAAGCGCTTTTCAAGCCGCCGCTGTATTGTGTCGTATTGGCCATTAGATTTGTGTGTCTTTTTTTTATTTTAAAATTTTTATAAATCGTTGAGGAAAAAGTGTATATGCCTAAACGCTCTTAAGTGGCGTAAATATTAAATTGTTACCTTTGGGCAATTTTAGTGGATTTGGGATTAGTTTTTGAATTCGAATTAAAGGCATATTTTTTGGTTTTTTGCATGCAATTTGATATTCAAATTTGGAAGTGAATAAACTGAAAGTATTTATGCAAATTCAGATATTATGTATTTATGGGGAAGAATCATTTAAAAACAAATTTAAATTGTCAAAATATTCTTCAAAAGTCAACAAAAAAATCTCCCATGAATCGGACGTAGCTGTAGGGTAATTTGGAATCGCTGTGTCTAGATTTCAGAAATTTAAAAAAAAATTCTATAAACTGAGCGGTTAAATCTAGAAGAACCTCTCGCCGCTCTTTGATATCCAATTAGCTATCAGAGAAGATTTTTTTTCGTATGACTTCTTCAATCTTTAGAAAATGATAGAGGCTTCAACATCGCTGAAATGGATGGGGTTAGAAAAGAGTATAAAATTGCAGGGGGTCCCTAACTCCTCGTTTTCATGGTCGTCCTGCTCTGTGGTGCCGAAGTTTGAACGCGAAACGATGAGAGACTGATCGCTTGAGAGAAAAATCCTGCGTAAGGTCGACGGTCCAAAATACCGTAACGTGATTAGCTTTCGTTCAAACCTTTTCCGCTTGCCAATTGCAAAAACAAATATATTTCCAAATGATTTTCCCAACCCATTGCTGTCTGTCAAAATGACCAACTAAAATCTGACAACTTTAGTGATACTTTGTAGTTTCACCCAAGTTAATAGCCACACCGAGCAGGCAACCCTAAAAGTCGCTAGTGCAGACAACGAAATGATAACATTTAATGACCATGAAGGCAATAAAGTTCACACCATGTTATGGCCCCCATGAACCTACCTACGACCAATTGCTCTGTTCGTCTTATACAATCGTCAGTGGAAGTTTTATGAGAACGCAGCGACCGAAAAATCACGCCGCCAAACACAATGCGAAGAATGCAAGGAATTCATTCCGAAATTGTGTGTAATTAAACGCAAACGAATCATCACAGACAACACAGAACACAGAACACAGACTGGACGAAAAGAAAGTCGAAAGGGACTACAGTTGAAGCAATGAACGCCCCCAAAGGCAGAAACTTACGGCGTATTCATTACAAGTTAATTTGAATGTAAATGAAGAGATAAAATGTTTGCTAATGTTTCAATTAACAGAAGAAATTTAATTTAATTTAATTTTGTTTCATTTCGTTTCGTTTAAGTTGCCATCATGTCGGAAAGTGTCCTGTTGACGATTGTTGGCCTGGCAATTTGCGAGTTTATTAAAAACAAAGCGTAAGTAGTTGAGTTCCGAGGCTTTAAGGGCAGGGAATTCTTTTGTTTTTTTCTTAGTAATTTCATGTAATTTGATTTAATTGAGTTCAGCATTTGAGTGATTCCTAAGGAGGAGGAGGAGGAGGAGGAGGCGAAAGGCCAAGTCAAGTTACGCACGAAAATTGTTTTAATTTCGGTTTATTACAGAATTATTTTCCATTCTTCCTGATTTCTGGTAATAACGTAGGCAACGTTCTTGTTATTGCCAGCTCTACGCATTTTTTTCCAGCGAAAAGTAGAGGCATTTGGAAATTATTTCAAGCTGCTGCTACCATTGCGATCATTAAAAAATTCCCACCCTTTGGACACGATCATCATGAATTGCGTTGCTTCCATTTTGAGTAAATCACTCAAGGGCATGTGGCACTGACTGGCGAACAAAACGCTGCACCAAACTACAGCTGTGTTCAACTGCACTACACGCCACGCCACCATCTTCAAATCGGCTGGGATCTCGGTTGTGTGGCGGATCAACAGCAGCAGCAGTCGCGCAGCGCTTAACCCCACCCCATGTTCTTCATCTGCATTTCTGCATCTTTTTTGTTTTTTTTTTTTTTGCATAAACATGGCCAACACCGACAATTACGCGGTATAAAAAGTGTAGCTGGAATATAAAGATACAAAAAACAATAACAACAACAACAAACAACTTCAGCATCAACCATCCATTCATGCATATTAAAAGAATCAAGCATTAAAGTCTTGGAATCAGCATCAACTGCAACAGCAGCAGCAGCAGAAAAAAATGCAAAACGTCTACAGAATCCATTGCATTTCTACGCCTCTGCAGCTTAAGCCACCAACATCCTCCATGTTGGTTTTCTTTCTCCTTTTGCTGGCGAAACCTCTCAAACGCCTCAAATGAAATCCAAAGGAATGCGAAATTTGCATTTATTACTTGCCAGCAAGTTTACTTTGAGCGTTGCTTAGAAAAGAAGCAGTGTGTATGTACCTTAAGCCCAAGAACAAGAATGAGAAGCGAAAAAAATTAAAAGCAACGAAATAAATAACCATGCAAAATAGGTGGAGAAATGCAGAAGCTCGATTCGAAGATGGATTGGTGTGTTTTCCTGACATGGAAATTCTGCGGGTTTGGTAAAGGAAAATATTTATAAACTTGATAGATAGCAGGTAAAGTGTACAGTGTAAGTACACTTTGCCTGCCAAAAAAATTGGCTTCGCTCAGATTAGATTCATTTAAAAAAAAAAAGGAATTTCACCAAAGCAGAGAAAGTACTTCCACTCGAACCTAAAGCGTTTATAATTCCAGAAAGTTTTGTAGACTCTTGAGTAGCATCTATCCATAAAGAAATGGATTTACAGTGAGTATACTATGAATCCGCCAGGCGGAATATGTTTCCTTTTGACCTAAAACAATCCAAAAAAAGTGCATGGGTCACGTCTAATGAATTAACTTGAATTGAATTGAAGGGGTCCCAGAGGAACCAGATGCCTCAAATGAGGCAAATGCACTCCAGTCTTTAACAGGTCCACAGGTGACCTTCTGACCACTATTTAGAACGGAATATATTCCCTATAAATTTCCTTAAAATTATATTTAAAAAAACCTTTTTGTAAATAAACAGAAAAAGTGTCCACAAAAAAGTAAACCGAACCGTCAATGACATTCTATACTTAGAACTTTGCCAACATTTATGTTGCGCGATAAAATAGAAACAAGCTTTGATATTTTCAACCACCACCACCAATCCCACCCAGCCCCAAATGCTACCAAAAAATGATTGATTGTTAAAAAAAGAAATTAGGCGAGCAATAACTTCCGAACAGAAACGACAGCACGTACTTATACGAAAATGCAAATAAATATCGACACAGATGTCGAACAGAAAGTTTAACTTGCTGCCAAGCAAAAGCCAAGGCACAACAATAAAATTTGAAGAAAAAAATAAAAAGTAATTTTCTGTTGGTGGTCGCGCGGATTACGAGGTAATCAGTTCCGCTGAAAAACGTCAGCGCTACAAAAGCGGCCAAAATATCCACTTCGAAAAGTTTCAACTACTCGGATTTCCTCAAGATGACATGAGCGACCATGATGACTTTAAGTGTCAATTCTATTGGGTGTGGGGTGCGCGCCGTATGACGATGTTGAGATGATGATGATGACAGCAGAATGTCACGCATGTGAGTGACAGGGATTTATGGTTTCCCGCTTTTGGCGATGGAAACTTTAATATTTTCATTTGTTTGATGAAAGACTTATTTGGAGTTAGGCCTCTTTTTTGTGTAATACCGCTTCAAGCCAAGCCAAATGTGAATGACCTCATTTCCATTTCATAAAAGTCCCTTTCTCACATTCTTCAACCGAAGGCAAATACAATTTCTTAGGCTTGTGCCATTTCAGAGTGTTTCTTTTCAACAGAACACTCCCGCACACACATAGCAAACAAACACTGCTAAAGTGTCAACGTCAGCAGATAAAAAGAAATTGTCAACCGAAGAATAAACAATTTTTTTCTTGTTTATTTCACAAACACAAATGCACACAAAAACGAATTCAAATTCAAATGAATGCAATAAGGACCACAACAACAACACCAACAACAACAACAACACCGAAGAAAGCAAAGGCTGTGAAAATTGCAGAACTTAGGTCACCTACCTTTTGAGGCAAACAGACAGCCTGCAAACAAACACTTTCACACACACACACTCGCATATACACAAAATTATACCCGAACAAGTGCACACAAGAAAATATCGCACCTGAGTGCTCACTAAACACCGCCACGTATTCGCAAGTAGAGCGTTTTTTTTTTTCTGTTTATTCAGCACAAGCTGTGAGGACGAAAAAATAAACGAAAAAAACGGCAAAGTACGAATTGCATTTCATCTCTAGCCAAGATTGCATTGGCAAATATCCTTTGACGCGTAAAGGATTTGTGCAAGTCTCTGCGCTTTTCAACGTTGGCTAAATGAGTGTTTGTGTATAGGAGTGCATCATCTGTGTGTATGTGCCTATGAATATTCATTCATGTTTATTCATATTTGCGTGTCAAGTGAGGGTTTTTTTCCGGTTTCATATTCAGTGGCTATTTTTTTTCCTGCACTTGATATACACAGAGATGGATGCAGATGAATTCAGTTGAACTCATAGGAAAAAAAGATTGGATTGAAAAATGGCAAATGCAGTGGAAAATTTGTGTAATCTCGTATTTAAAATTCATATGGCAATTGAGGGATTTGCACTCCTTTTAGTCTTTGTTCAGATTTAATAAATTAGCACAAGGCGTAGGGTGTGTTGAGAGTATCGACAAGGAAATGAAACTGGTTTAAAAATATATATTATATATTATATTATTACAGAAAAAATTTAAATAAATTTAAAAAAAAAATAAAATTAAAATAAATTAAAATAATTTTTAAAAAATTTAAAAAGCTATGCAGGGCTGATTCGCTTAGGTTCTACTGTAAATGAAAGGTAAGATAAATATCTATCGTCTGATGGAGTTTTAATTTCAGTTCCATTTCCGCTCCGCTCCGTTCCCTTTTCATTTCCATTTGTTTCGGTAATCAATTAATCGTATTGATCACATGTACTCACAATATTGCAACTAAATAATAATAAGAATTGATTTTCTCTTTCACCGACAACCTTCTCTACTTTCAGTTAATTGACTACCACGAAGAACTTTCGCAAAAGATTAAATTAACTTTGACAAATTTGTGAATTAGCTTAAAACTTTCGGTAATACCAGAAATCATGCAGGAATTTCCAGAGACATTTGTCAAATTAATCGAATTCAACAGAAGCTATCCAACCAAAGAAAGCTGTCGTGAGCGGGAGTCAGATGGGGTACCTCAAAAGTATAAAAGCCAACCCTAAACTGGAAATAAATCGTCTTTCATCCCACACACACCCGAAATGGAAAAGAAATCGTTTCGCTTGCTTTTGTTGTAATTAAATCAAAATCAAAGATTAAACACAAAACAACAACCAACAACCAACAAGAAGAAAAAAACAAATCACAACAAATTCGCAAATCAATTAGAAGAATGAGGTTCCACATACAAAAGTTACAAGTTACACAGATGAAGTGAACTCTGGGCTTCCTGCCGTCTTCAATTAATAATAAATAATTCGAGTTTGTTGAAGTTCGAAAAATGTTGAAGCCAAAGGGTACACCCATCAGCCCATCAGCCCATCAGCCCACCAACCACCCACAACATAATCCACAATAGCTCTCATCTCTGTACAGAGACTACCAAGGCATAAGCCACTCAACGCCCACACTCTAAACGATTTCTGTTGAATTTTACTGCTACTATCGTCGGCAACACATTTCGAACTGAAAATGCTTAAAGTCACATACGTGCTTTTTTACATTTATGCGCTCGCATTTTACACATTTCTTTGCCCAGTGAGCGAGAGACACATTGGGCAAAGAAATGTGTAAATTTAAGAAATTTGCAAAATAGCTATTTTTCTTCCCCCTTCCCTTGTAACTAAACTACAAATATGGAATTAAAACGCTTTGACTTTTGGTTTGTTTTGTTTTATTTTATTTCACTTTGAGTATTAGAATTTCACATGCTTTCATTTCAATCTTGACGAAATACTTAAATCTAATTTGAACCACCAGAAATGCGCACGTGTGCATTGGGCAACTTATTTCTTTTGTAATGGGAAAAGTGTTTGAGCACATGATTATAAATTGTTTTCGAATTATATGCAATAAATTCACATAAATTTACTGAACACTTGTATGCGTTTCATTACTACGGATGCACTTATACATTTTATAGATACCTCAACAGTTAATAAATAAATAACTATTTATAAATAAAAAGAAACCGACTGAGCCGCACCGACTGTGTCGCAGGAAAGTTGACATCAAAACTGACAACTGAGAGCTGGTGAGAGAACTGAGAGAAACTGTGTTCGTTTAAGTCTAGAAATAAGCATTTTTTTACATAAATGATTTGCTTATACTTTTTCGTGTGGAGAGAATTAGGCAAGTGTTTTATTTCAACACATTTTTTCAACATTTGTATTGAAAGTTAAGTATTTTTGTTTGCATATTTTAGTTTTACATTAATTTGTATCTATAATTAGGCTATTCCTGATTTTTTGTATGAAATAAGCAGAAAAGTCACAGAATTTACCCAACAGCCGAAAATTCAGCAAAAATTTGCTATAGTTTCAATACCAATTTTCAACAAATATTTTAGAGTGCAAGTAGGTACATAGTGAAAAGTCACACAAAGTTCAAGAAACCTGCTAAGCCCAAATGCGAATTGATGAAGTGACTGTAGAAAGGGGCGTGGGTGGCTGTCGGTGTGTGTGGTATGGTAAGATGGTATGCACAACTCAACCTCAATGGTATAATGAATCGAAGGCACTCTCTGAACTCTTTCTAGACCAACGCCAAGGCATAAAAGGATACGAGAGCACTTCTTATGCAAAGCAAATTATCCACGTCTTCTATCAGTATCGAATATTTTGCTTATTGTTGGGAACATTTTGCAGCAACAACAAAAATAAAAATAAGTGAGGAAAACATTTGCAATTTCTTAGTCTTATTTTGGCAAAATTTCTAGCCAATAGTTCGCTTTCGTCTAGTATTTTTTTTTTGTAAAAATCAAGCAACCATGAATGCAAAACGATAATGAATTTTTGAGACTGTTCAATTTCGGTTGAGAAATTTCGCTTTCGGGAGTGAGGAAGACTTCTTCAATGTGTTTTTTTCTTTTGCACGAGTAAAACTTGATTCCATGTGAATTTATTGTTGTTGTTGTTGTTCTACAAAAACGGAAGTTTTGCTTTGTTGTTGCTAATTCGAAGAAGAAATCCTGTACGGAAGTTTTTGGTTTGGGATTAGGAAAATGTTCGTCTACTGCTCCTGCTTAACAGGAAGTAGCAGTCCAGAAAGACAGTGTTTGGTGGTTGGATGGTTGCTTGGTTGGTTGGTTGTTGCACTCAGGAAGAGCCTTCCGTAGTAAGAACTTCTTGTTGGCAAATTATTAAGTAAATGATGAATGTGTTCTAATCATAGACCTGTGAGCTTATTGGAATTTGGAATAAGGTGTAGAAGAAGAAGAAGCAGAGAGAGGGGGTAGCAGGTGAACTCAATATTTACGAACTTTTTTTTAAACTTAAAAAGGAAAAAAAAACAATTTTTTTATAAATTTTTTTTATTGAAAAATACTAAAAATATTTTAAAAACTTTTCCATTTTAAATATTTTAAAATCCAAAAAAAATTTTATTTTTTTTATGAATTTTTTTTCAATTGCCTGAACTGGTAATTCACCCGAACTTACTCACCAAATGGCTTCTACTAAAGAAGTTGTCCATCTCACCATAATCACTCACTTCACCATACTCAAACACACATGCAATCACACTCACTCCCTACGATTTGCTCAACCAAGTCGACATGCAAATATCATGTTTGCCGCTTTGCCTCAAGCTGAACATTTTCCAAAGAAAATGTAAAACTTTTCTGCTTTCCGAGCAAGAGCAACAACAACAATAACCCACAGCCATAATCCCAACAGTCAGAATGTAGCTCGCATGAAACTCAGAAAGGCTTCGTAGACGTCTCAAAAGACGATTGAAAGGTTCTAAGGATATGCCTTCTATAAGCTAAGGCCGTCAGGAGAGAACATGTGAAGTTGTAAATCCATGAATTGAAATGTTATGCCATGTGCTTTGGCGATTTGTAAAATAAACTCATATAGGCAAAAACACAGCCGGAGGTGAAAAAGGAGAAAGACAGAAATGCATTAAAAAAGGAAAAGAAATTGTGGCCGCCATTGGCGTGACGCAATAATAACTCATTTGACCACTGTTATTATTGTTATTGCTTATTGTTCTCTTGTGTGTTTGGGGGGAAAGGCTTTCGGAGGGAGACCACTTTGTGCTTGGAAGGCGTGTATGATTTTAGCTTATTTCGCGTTTGATTTATTTGAAAATTATTCACGAAACGATTACATATTCCAAGTGAATCAAGTTGTGAAAATGAATGTGAAGGTTTTGGAAATACTTTAAAACTTCTCTTTCATTACTTTGCTTCTATCAGCATAAGGGATTATTTTCTAACTTAATCCCCAGTCAAGTTTCCACTCATTCATCTCAATTATCCTTTTTTGCAGTTGCACATCAAAAGGATGCAAATATTGCAGTGGAAAAAAGCTATTGTTAGTCCAAGGTAGAGTAGAGATAAAGAGAAAAATAATCAATGAAAAAACTAGTTCAGAGCACCAATAGAGATTATTTTTGAAAGAAGGTTATTTTGAAAGTCAATAAAAACAATCTAAAAAAGAAAGAAAAAATATTGTTTTTTGATATTGGTTTGAATTTGCAAATAAATGGAACATGCAATAAAGGGAAATGTTCATTACGAGATTTAGGGCTTAGTTTTGTATTAACTTTATATTTTAAAGTTATTAAAATGGAAAGGGGGGTATTTTTCATTGCCTAATTTTTCACTCAGAAATATTTTTAATGAATTAATTTTCTTTCCCAAAAACTATTCCCGCATTAAGTACGTGAAATCGAAACCAAATCTTCCCTCAGAACTCCTAAAGAAGCTCTCCTTTCAAATTAACTCTAAAGTTTCAATTTCACTTGCTCGCAAATAATGTCTTGAAAAGGAGAAATATCCACAAACAAAAGAAAACAAAGGCACGTGACCATTTTAATTAAAATAAATAAACAACAACAGAAATAAAGTATTTTCAATTCAACACTTGCCTGGTGACGGACTAAATGGAAAAGCACACACACACACCCACACAAAGGAAAGGAAATTATTGAATAAGCACATTTTTTTTTTGGTATTTAGCAATAAGGCAGACGTCAAAATAAATGTCTATTGACATTTGAAAACATTTCACAGAGTAACCAAATACAAAACAATCCAATGTTTCAAAAAAAAAGGGTAAATATAGTAAGTATGCAAAAGCAACTACCAAACAGCACGCACGCTTCTCTGGCAAAACAGCCTTTAGCTGTCATTTCGCCCAACAAACGGTGAATTGCTAGAATGTCCATTGCCAATTCTATTAACGCTGATTTATTTCGCCTGGAGCTTTTACTGTTTTCATTTGTGTCAGTGCGTGTGCGTTAAAATTCTAAACGAATTATTATTGTTTGTATTTGCTAAATGGGTGCGCAATGAAATATATTTCTGTATGTAGCATAACCCTTTGTTGTATGCTGGGGTGGGGCACATTAAAAAGGCTCAAATCCAATTTGGCAATGGTAATACGATGCCGAAATTGTTTTCACATCTAGAATTTCTTTTGTTTTTTGTATGTTTTGGTGTGAGGAGAGACATGTTTCGAATTGTTTTGCTTTTGTATATTATTATTGGTACGTGGTTTTTTCACCATAACGGGTAATCAATTGAAAATGTCTTTGTCATACAGGGTTCACATTTTTTTATTGGTAGGTAAATAGTCATTGCGAAAACACAACATTTATTTGAAACACAAATCACAAATTATGATTAACTAAGGACCGTGATTAATTTTTGCATAATTTATTCCTATAGCGCATGATTTCAGCAATCATTAACCTCCGTGTAGAGTTCCCGAAGGAGAGATTGCATACTTCGACTGAAAAGAGAGTTGTGGCAATAATATGGACCAATCCGGTCTATGTCAGGCTATTAGTCCTCATTCAAATCCAACCTAACCTACCCTACTCCACCTTATATGTATTTTTTTATCAGAATTTTGTATTATTATTTTTCTTGAACAGAGTAATTTTTCTAATTAATTTGTATTTTAAAAATTGTCCAATCAATTTGAAGTACAAAATCGAAAATGAACTTATTAGATGAAATTCTAATAATTTCGCTATAAAACTGCTCGCATTGATTGACTGCACGGGACAATATCGCAATTACTATGGAAGAAAAAGTCATAATAATAAATATGATCTGGCAATTTCCTCAACAGCATTCTTTAATAAAAATTAAAATAAAAACGCCAAACAATTTATCAAATTGCACATCAATCGGCCTGCCATGCCACAATAATACAAGAAAATGCCTCACTGCCACATCGCGCGAGCAGCCAATGCATTGAACATTGAACATGGAAATGTTGTCTCCACCTTTATCGCATACGATCAGATCACTCCACCCATTCCAAAGCAATTTTCGAAGAAAGGAAAAAACAGAACAAAAACAAAAACAACCAACTTTTAAACTGTTCACAAAACATGGTTACGCAGTTGAAAATAATTTATTCTGCAGATCTGCAAACGATATAAATTCACATTTTGATTGAATCAATCATAAAACGCGAATGCAAAAAAACGCAAAAAAGTAAGTTGGAAAGAAATCTGTGGAAACAGGTCGAAACCATGTCCATGTCCATGTCGGATCGAAACGGATCGCTTGCACACGATCGCAGAGGCAGCATACACACACACTCGCTGGCTGTTGTTGTTGTTGTTGTTTTTGGGCAATTTAGCCTCAGATCGTATTCATATTCCTGTCACGTAATTTATTGATTTAGCTCATGGGAATACATCAGCGCCGCCGTGGCAGCCAACAGCAGAAGCAAATCAAAGTTGTCCACTCGGCAAGAGATGAGATTTGTGTGGATGGACGGACGGACGTGGACATGGACGAATGGTAGGTTGGTTGGATGGATTGCAATGGTATCTGCTATGAGCGTACCGACGTATCGAAAAGACAGACAGACGCACATAAAAATGTTTTTAATTCAACCACACAAATGACCGTTGGCTAAATTCAAATTCGAGTCGAACAAAAAATAAACAAAAAAAAAACGAATAAAAAGTGTGTACGGCCTTTGGTGATGGCGATGGTGGCTGCTGCCAAATGCGTTCGTACAACAAATACGAAGAAAAAAAAACCGTGCAACAATCAGCACAAATTGCAGAAGCAGCAGCCAAAATGCAAGTCAATTCTGTGCTGCGAACGTGTGTGTTTATGTGTGTCTGTGCATACGCATGTGCGCTCGCAGAAGCGATCATTCGTCTTTCATAATGGCAGCCATAATGGCGGGCATTTTGCATTTTTGCATTTGTAATGAAACTGAAAACCAGAAAATGTTTGCAATTTTCATGAAATGAAATAATGCGAACGCGTTCGATCAATCGTTCGAGCCATTCCGTTGGTTGGTGTGTGTGTGTTTTTTTTCGTTTATTCTTTTTTATATTTTGTGGGTATCCAAATCACAAAGCGGATCGATCGTGATGGGATGAAGCTGAAACTGTAGTGGAGATAAGCGCATTGAACTTAAATTGAAACGCCCTGAGGAGACAAACTTGTACTCAAAGTTATTATTGTTGTTGTGGATGTTGTCTGAGCTGAGCTGAGCTGTGCTGCTCCAACATACAAACCAATGATGGCATTGGCAGCTATTATATTCCAGCAAAAAGAAGACAAAAAAATATGAATAAAATGAAACAAGATCAGGCAAATCAAATTTTTTTAAAAATTATTACTTGAAATTATGCAGTAACTGGGATCTCGTACTGCGCATATGTTGGTTAAGAGAAATTTTTGTAAATTATATGTAGTTAGGATGAAATTCGATATACAGCAGTGAAATTAAGATATGAAGAAATTGAAGGGAAGAATTATAGAAATTAATATTTGGGAATACATGTATTCTTAAATTTTAACCCTTTACGGTCCTTATGCGTGTCTTAATAATTTTCGCTTATATGGAATGAAATTTCAAAGTTTAACCCGAGAAAAAACCAAACTGAAGTCTTACTAAAAGACAAAAATAGCTCATCTACCGCTTTCTCACACACACCTACACAGATAAAATACATATGAAAGTGGTATGCGTTAGAAATACGCGTACGCGTACTGCATTTAATTGGTTTCGCAAAATGCGAACACAATTTTACTCTTCCCTTCCTGCTACAACTCGCATGACCTTCAGTTTACCCCCAAATCCCTCCTCCACACAAGCTTAGCAACACAAATACCTGCTCGTTTACGCGAACATTCCAAAAACGTATAAACATAGAAATGTCAAAGAAGAGCGCTTCAGCCTTAGCTCCAGCTCCACAGTCATGCGATATCTTCATGGTGGAAATGTGAAAATCTTCTGCGTCTATGAAATATTAAAATTCAAAAATGTATGCCTTTCTAATATTTCACATGTACGCGAGAGTAGCGAAATCTTCCTTCAGCCAGGCCCAATGCTGCCATGGCAAAGATTCCTTTTTGCCTTCCTTTTCATTCCCTACACCTCATGAGGTATGGGTATATTCACTTTAGTCGGATGTTTGCAATGCCAAGAAGAAGACAAGTTATACATGGAACACTATATATATTCTTGATCAGCCTGAGTTGATTTAGTCCTATCCGTCTGTCCGTCCTTCTAAACACGATGGCAGGAGCTAGAAGATTCTATGGGGCTCAAACTTAGGATTTATCCTATTTTGGCCTGTGAAGGAGTTGGTATTGGAAATCATATAAGTGAAAACCGTATTTTGTAAAATATCTAACCTGATTACGCTGCAATAGTTCCAAACTTGGTATATGGGGGTTTTTGAGGCCGCTTATTTCGGATTCGATGTTGAAATTTCAAAATTCAAGATGGCAGATCCAATATGACCCAGTAGGTGTGTAGGGTATATAAACTTACTCACTTGTTTTTTTATTTATTTCTTTAATATGTGTTAGTTCATACACACGTGCATGAGCGTGGAAATCTTTTGCCAGTTGATAGTAAAGCAAATATATTCAAGCATACCCACATATTTTGCGTGTGTTGGAAGGTAGAGAGCGTATTTCGTGTTGAAAATGTGCGGCGTTTAATTATGAACATTGCACAGAAAGTTTTCAAATAATTTTAAGTAGATGCATTTCCTACAGAGAACCTGAGAGACATGAAGAAAAAGAAAAAAATATTTTTGATAAAGGAACTGTATGCGAATAATTGAAATAGTGGGTACCTAAAGGGTTAATTTAATTTATTTTAAATTCTCTTCAAACTAACCTAATATTTCTGAAAGTCATCATAACTCCCTTCAAATGTGTGAAATGTCATCAGCATAAGAAACATTCAATCGAAGTAAAACGTCTTCAATTTAAAAAAAAACCCCAAACGGAACCATAAAACCCGCTGACAATGACAATTTACAAAAGCCAAAACATCAAAATACTCTAACACTTTTGTGCAGTTCGGCCCTTAAAGTTATTGGCTTTTATTTTGCCAAAGGAAATCATTTCGTTTTTTTTTTTTGTTTTTCCTGTTCGATATCAGCAGCATTTGTAGACCAAAATGATTAATGAAAAAAAATGCAACAAAAAAATGAGAATAAAATTTTTGCAAGTAGAATTTATGACACAACGACGTGTCATACTTACTGGCTTGACTTTTGTCTTGACACTTCCACACTTCACAAGCTATTCGCCCGATAAGCACAATTGATACTTGTGCACTGGATAATATAAAAATGTTCCAGCAGACTTTTATGTTTTTGAAGAGAATTCCATTTCATAAAAACACAATTTCATTGCAACATAATTAAATACGAAAGCGAAATGTCAAAAAACCGTATGAAAAACTGCAGCTGTCACCTTTTTTCCTGACTTCAGAGAGTACTTATGTCACATACAAAGTCATCATTTGTGCGAAGGAGGAGTGAATTGTGAATGCTCGTCTGGTGATGTGATGCGAGGGTTTGTCTCGTGCCAATAAGTTTGGCTGTTGAACGAAAAAAAAAGTACTTGTGACAACTGACGATTAGCTGAAATGTCATTTATCATTTATCGATGCTGTCTGGCAAAGGTGGCTGTCTTCAGTGACAAGAATATAAAAAAATGTTTATCTCACCGAAAATATGAGTCCTCTTCAAGAGCATTCAGAATTGGAAGAGTGACAAGAATATATAAAAATTGTATTTCTTTAATATCCTTTGAAATGCTTCTACCTAGAATAAAACAGCCTGGCCATACCGCCTCTTCAATCACAATTGGTATTTTCATTTTCTGAAAAATCACTTCCTTGTAATTATTTCATAGCATCTCTCTGTTACGCAATTGACTTTCATGTCACTGTCACTGTTGACGCTGGGCTGTATAATTAAAATTAAAAGCTCTGCGGAATTTCAACCCATTCGATTTTTCTCGGGAGAAACGTGAAACATTTCGTTAACGCCCACTCACTCACCCACTCATGACATATTTCCATTTCATAACCATTTCATAATGTTTCATATGTGAAATGTTTCATCCTTTTTGTTTCGGTGTTTTTTTTTCGTGGAATTTCACTTTACAAATGTAATTTTCATCAAATGGAATGTTTTAATTAATTTATATTGTACGCTGCCTTTTATTGCGTTAACTTTTTAATGGTGGAGAGGCTACAAGCAAATTTGTCATGATGATCCAGTCCGGGAAGATATGTGAATTGTTTATGGTAGAGTGATATGTACGCATAATGAAAGGGTGAATTTCTGTCAAGAGATGATTTCGTTATTGTTACATTAATTGAGACATGCTTCGTATTGGCATTGATATTGAAATGAAAAATTGTGCATGTATGGGGGCGTTAGTTAGATGAAGTGATTTCCTCTGTATGATTTATTTAATAAACGTTTGCCACAGACAGATACATACATGATACATGCCCTATGTCCAAGCATAACAGAATGAAAGGAACCTTATTAAAATTCCATAAACTTCCATTTGTCTTTAGCAACTTCCTACCTAACAGTAAGTAGAACAGGCAACGTAACAAACTTTCGAAATTACATTCGTAATTCACTTTTCATTCGCATACAATTCATAGGACTCATATTTCAAATTTAATTTTTATTAAAATTGACGCATTTCCACCCTCTTTGGCACAACACAAGACAACAGTGGAACGCAAACAGACCTAAAATTGAAAAATCGAAATGGAAGAAACAAATGAAATCTAATCAAATTCAATATTAATGTTTGCTGTGGAAGTGGCCTAATGTCTTAAGGACTTCTGATATTTAACGTTTCGAGAAGAATTTCTGCTACCCCCCCACCACCCCCCAAAAGTTGGAAAACAAATTCAAAGAACAGAAAAAAAGTAATACTAAATCATATAAAAGAAAAACAATTTATCTTTTTTATAGCCCCACGAAACATGAAAATCGACACGAACCAGGATAAAAAAAATCCCACAAAAGAAGAAGTCGAACAATCTCTCTGAACACCACAAGGGGTGAAAGTTGTGCTTCCTGCTTTCCTGGTTCACTACCTTATCTCTAATGTGCAACATGTCAAATCTAATTTTGGTAGTATTTTCTTTTTTTTTTCTTTTCACTTTCACACAAATAAATGCAAAAGTTATTTAAACTTGAATATATTTGACTCGGGGAGCGGATCATTTGTTTTCGAACTGTGAAAGATCTCATCACACCGAGGGGTTCGAGTGAGAGGAATGTTACAAATTATACAGTTGAAGCGAAAGCATTTTAAAATCACTTTTGCGTATGCTGGCGCTGTTTGTTGTTGTTATCCTGCGAGATAAACATCACACAAACATGATTTCTTTACGAATTCAATAAATTTTATTATGTAAATGATTTTGAGTATTTTGACAGTAGATTTATTCGTATAGGTTATGTGCGTATGTATGGTGACAGTTGACATGCTGTGTTGAGCTCTTCGCATAAGGAGTGCGTGTAATGAGAACTCATAAATGTCAGAATGTGATTTGATGGGCTTTTCGATAAGAAATGCCAAATTCTCAAATAAGATTTAATAAAATGTAAATTTTCTATGGAGAGTAGATAAATACATTTCCATTTTTTTAATGGAAGCAACAAATAGATGCTCACTAGGTAAGATCGCACAAGATTACATCTCTTCAGGTCCACTGGCAGCTTCTGTGAAGCGTGGACAGACACACGATAGGATTGCATAACCAGAAATAGGTGGAAGGTTCTTGGCAGCTCTACGTTCACGCTACTTTTAACTCTCACATCCATATTTTGTACTATATACTAGATCCATTCTAAAAAATTCTTAATCCCTAGCAATGGGTTCATAGAATCCATGTATCGAATTGCAACTATCGCGCTCTACTGGTGGCTTCAAAATAGTGGGGAATGAAATCCGGATATGCGAATGCCCACAACGTTTTTTTTTTCACTCCAAACTGACCACTCTCAATAATCACTGCAACCACTTCCCAACTTGACCCATTTCAGTGTTGCCACTTGTACCCACAAACGGCTTGCTAAACATTTTAACGTATGTTTCCCCTGCCCTTCTGGTTCATTTCGGAATCAATCCTTTGCTGGTACTTTCATTGGCTTTAATGTAGCACATAATTCACTCACACGACGCGTCATTCCTAATCTCTTATTGCCGCAGTCATTTTATGCCAACGACACTTTGGCATTCGTTTCGTTGATTTCGATTGTGGTTTTGAATCGATGTTCTTTTATTTTGCCTCTTCAAACACCGAAAATGTATTTTATTGGATTTGTTTGTGTGCATTCCTTCGCCTCCTCCTCTTCGAAACATTTCTGTACATTTCCGATATAATTTGTTAAACACATTCACTTTGCATTTTTCAGATTGTCCAGTGAAGTGCGTGTGTGGCTAAATGTGTGGCAATAGTGTTGGATGGAAATTCAAAAGGAATTGAAAGGAGACAGGTAGGTACTTGAAAATTCGGTTACTTGGTATTGAAATCATTTTTTATAAACATTTTTTAAAACTATTTTCTTAATGAATCCAGATGTTCCTCTAAGTCTTTGATGAACTGGTTCATTGCATATTTTACATTCACAGTGGCTACTTACTTTCAATTACCTAACAATTAAATAATTATTCGTTACAGGAATCCCTCGCCTACTTCTTCAGCCTCAACTACAAATGAATTTCCTCACATTTGCCCGCCTTAATTTGCCTCTAATACGACTGAGCGACTGATTACGCCGACGATTCGTAACTCCTTTTAAATGTACACTTCAGAAAAGTATTTGAGCAACTACGAATTAGTATTTATCGCTAGCAACATGCCACCCAAAGCAAACATCAACAGCAGCAGCATAGATGAAGCAACAACAGCAAGCCATACAATGTGGCTGAGGAGCATCCAAAATGGTCTTAAAAACTGGCACAGCAAATGAGAAAATCCAACCAAAAGGAGTTCAAAACAAATACGAACTGAATTTATGGCCATCAATGTACGATTTGAAGTTTTGCAAGCAGGCAGGCCAAAACAGATACGACACTGCAGCCAAAAGTTGCAGTTAGTAGGGGAAGCCATTGGTGGACTCCGTGGAAGCGAACAGCAACTAAACTGAAGCAATGTTCGGGCAGGTAAGGAAAGGCAGGCGGCTAAGCAGTTAGCATCAACATTTGTACGCTTAAATGCTTGAGCGAATTGATTTTTGGTGTAAACGATGTGCAATTTTAATGGATTGCAGAGCAGATAAGAAGCGAAAAAGCACTTTTCTTACGCTGCTGCAGCTTCAAGTGGCAGTGGAAGCGGTAACAGAAAACATCAGCGACAGGCAGCCATATAGCCTCTGAAGGATGCGTTTAATTGAATTTGTTTTGATTAGTTCGGTTTGTTTAGTGCCAGTGTGTGGTGTGGAGAGTGTATAGAGTGGGTAGAAGTGGGCCGAGTCGCGGGGTAAGTAAGTAAGGTGACTATGTGATGCGAGGTGATCTCTCTTCGTGGCCAAGTGCGAACGGCCTGTGTGGCTTGCGCTTCGGAGTTGAAGTTGATTTTAAGCGAATGTAAAAAAGAAATACTTTCCGATATCTCCAGGCATTTTAAAGTGAGCACAACGCGCTGGAATTTGACATGTGCGCTGTTGGGTATTCGGCATGCATTTCGTTTTTTGCACTTTTAAACATCCAAACAAACTGAAAGCTAAATGTAAAATAATATAAGAACAAATTAACACACAAAAAAAAACTGTGTGTGCGCTTGCTTCAACGCCTTCAGCTATTTTTCATACCGAAATTGACATTTTAAAAAATTCATAGAAAAATGTCAATTTAAATATTTGCAAATATTATTGCAGCGGTCCTGTCTCTCTCAGTTCTTTCCACTTCGTCACACTACTTATTTATACATTTATAAACCCTTTTTTCTACTACCTTTTTTGCACGTGAAAATTCCACAATTTTCCACCAGCAAACTTTTTTAATTAATTAACTGCGATTCAGACCTTTTGCGGGAAAATATGTAGCTGCAAAAAAAAATTGTCACTGAAAATGTTAGTGGCGTTGGCGGAAGACCGTCCAGTCAAATTGTCCCTTTTTCACGCATCGGCTGTATGTGTGTATGTTTGGAAAAAAAACTTGTTGTTAAATGTATAGTGTCTGTGAAGGGTTTTTTCCCCGCTGTTGGCGAGTTCAACGGGAAGTTAAATATTTTAAAAATTTCATAATTTTTCAACAAAATGTAATCATTATTTATTTTTTTCCCTTTTGCTGTCCGCTTACATTGGCAACATTTAATTTTGTCACATTAACGCTTGTGCCATTTTTTATAAGGCCAAATGGTCCTTAAGGTACAAGTACATTCTTCGTAAATATTAATGAAATATTATTTTCTCATTGCGCCCAGAATTTCTTAGGTCACAAGGGTCAGGGTAAATATTTCCGTTAAAGAGTTATGGACATTGAGCCAAATGGAAATAAAAAAGTTATTGAAATTGATTTGGGGGATCCACTAAGTTCTCAGTAACAAAATCTGACAAATAATATTTTCAAAAATGGCCAAAGCGACAATACAATCGCACAAAATCGAGTAACGTTTTTGTTGTTGTACACAGAAAAAAAAAAGATAGGTTAATCTAACCAAAAAACGTTGTAAAAAAACAATTTTTTATTTTATATGGAAAACACAAACAACAATTACAATTGTTGTGGTTAATCTAATCGTCAAAAAATTGTTAAATGATTTGCCAGCATGGTCGTATTTCGGCATATGATTCGCAATGTCATCGCTCGATGCAGAAATGCAACCATGCCGCAAATATTTCATAATTCTGAAACAGCATGACATTTAATACAAGAGAGAAAAATTATTATATATGGCTGTCTCGTTTTCGCTCTCAAAGCAACAAGTGCTGCATAATATATGAATAATTTATATTCGACACTTGACTCATGAAGTACTTGGTTCCATTAGTATGCGATACTATTATTGGTATCTTAGGGAAGTTTGTATGAAAATTGTTGGGTCGTAATAATAAAAACGTCTTAGACAATTGCTACGTGCATTTACTTTACTCAGAGATTTTATTTCAAATCAAAATTGAATGAAAATTATCGTAGAAATTATTAAGTATTCACAAGAAAGTATCCGGTTGTATCGAGTGCAAAAAAATCGAATTTTCGCAGCACTAGAAGATGGCGTCCAATTTATTTACATTTTACATTTTTGATATTTCGAAAACAATTTTTAAAATCAAATTATGACTATGTTATAATTCATTATTAACAAATATTGTGATATTACGATTTTAAAAATTGTGCAGAATGTTTTTCAGCTCGTTTTTTCCAGGGAAAACATTAATTTCAATATTACAATATTATTGTAAACTTAATGAAATATTAAAATATTGCGTTTTGTGGAAGCGCGTTAGTTCTAAGGAATGAATATTATATATATTCGCAGTAGAAATGATGTTGCCCGACAAATTTGTGTACGAAACGTAAATTATCTCGTTTTTAAAGTCTTGGGCTTACATTAAATTAATTTAAGCTTCATAAATATATTTCAATACAACACATCTACAGAAATACCAAACACATCAGCTATCTTTTTTTTGCATTCTTTTTTTAATATGTATTTATTTATTTTTTCGCTCAATTGGATAATTGCTTTCTCTGTCTTCCATAAAGTAATATACGAACAATTTTTAATTGTACGCCAACAAAATTTGATTGTACGCCAACAACTTTGAGTCGGTTCCATTTACAACGTTTCTTGGTTGCTGCATTTTTAATCGTCTTTTTTGGTTAGATTTACGTACTTTTTTTTTGTGTGTAGTATGGATGTTGTGGTATCGCTCTTGTAGTATTGTTGTCGCACTTTTGTAGTTTTAACATGGTTTTTGTAGTATCGCCTTTGTGGTTGTAGTATTGCACTTGCTTTGTTGTAGTGACAATTCGGACTTCAAAGAAAATTTTTCGATACTTTAATTAGGGATTTTGGTCTTGTAAATATTGCACTCAACCCAACAAAAAGTACACTGCAACATTTTTTGTATATTTTTTTGCTAAAAAGTTTATCAAAGAACCCGTCTAAAGATCCAACTATAGAAACATTTCATTGCAAACAAAATTTAGTTTTAATTTGCAATTATTTCTCACAAATCAACTATTTCATCACTTCACCTTCAACCTGCCTCCTCCTTCACCTTCTTCAAACTTTAATAATTCCTCAAATTTCACCTAAAGCACATTTTCGCACTCTATTGTCTACGATATGCGGATTTAGAACAAAAGGTCATTTTCCATTTACTGCCGAGAATATTGACTTAGGGAATGAAATGAACAAAAGCAATGCTCCAACCCGAAACAAAAACACCAGAATGCCAGCCAGCCAGCCGCATACAAAACTCTCATATATACAAAACACAATATTCGATAGCAAGAGCGACCAAACATGTCAAAGTGGTGAACCAAGCCAAACAGAGCAGAGTTGACGGATAGACAAGGCAGACGGACGAAGAAGAGGTGAACTTAGACCCCTCCCACGCCATCGCAAGGCAATGAAAAGTCCAATATAACCTTTGGAAGCTGACCGAACGGCAGCAGTAGGCAACAAGATGATGTTGGAGCAGCAGCCAAAAGTAAGTAGGCGAATGAAATTCAACAAGTCGAAAGCGGCTGCACTTTAAGTCGTAATAAAACAAAGGAAAGCCTATGCTACTCTATTGTATAGGAAATGTTCAGAGGTAACACAACACAACACACAAACAATGAAACGGAAACGGAACTCGGACCACATTCAGTTGGCCAGTGCGGATGTGAGTGCAAAAGTCAATTTGTTTGTATTCCACACATTTTCCATGCAACCCAATAAAGTAGTGGAGTGTGATTTTAATTTCAAGATTGACAGTTGGTTGACTTCAACTCCCATTCCACCTCAGACTGCCTCTGCTAAGGTATTTGAAAGAAGTGAGGTGTTTGAGGGTTTGAGTGAGTCGACTGCACTACGAAATGCGTAGAATAGTCAGAAGTTGCGTAAACAATTGAATTTTGTGATTTGCTGCCAGCAATTATAATGTCAAGATTAAGTGCTGCCATTGCAATTGTTCGAGGGCTTAGGCCGAAGAGCTCAACTGCAAAACGTCGATATGCATTTCGTTGAACTTTCGGATGGAAAAACGTTTTCCGGCGAGTGAGTGACTGTGAGCATGTGTGATTTGTGGTTTTTCGGGATTGATTTGCTTTTAGGGCAAGTTAATTGAATTAAATGGGAATTGATTCGATTTGATTGCATTTGAATTTAGTTCAAGCTGAATTGTGAAGAAGAGGCTCAGATAAGTTGGGATATGAAAGCTTTTAAGTAAACCAGAGGGAATGGGCCTGCCTCCGAGGAATATTTTCACTTAAATGTAAATTAAAATTCCTTTGAATATTTAAATCGAATTTTCTAAGAATTGCGTGTAGTTCGACTCACCTTATGACCATGCAAAATGCAGGCAAGTCAAGCCAATTCAGTCTGCTACTTTTTACTATTTTTTGTTCTTCTTTCATAACGACTACTGAGTTCCCCTTTGCGACTTTTATTACAACATAATAAAATAGCTTATCGTATGTAGTTCTGCAATTAATCAAATTTTGACTGAACACAGTAACGCGGAGCCACCGGCTTCACGTATTAAAATGTTTCTTCGATGCTTATGCAGCAATTAGAAGTTAATAAATTTTTGCTAATTATTATGTACGCAAAGGTTAATCAGCATTTATGTTTACGAAAGGAACATGCATTGCACATACACACGTAGTTTTTCATTTCTTCTTCTTGCTTTATTTAAATTGTAATTGGAAATTCAGTTCAATTTCGTTCAAGTGTTGCACAACATTTTTCCGGGTGTGAGTGAATAATTGGAATTTTATTTATTACATGGTAAGATTTATATGTTGCACCCTGTTGTTGAAAGCAGTGCTGCTACGGAATTGCAATTGTTTGCAATTTTTCGATACACTCTTGTGGCCGAACAATGATGGTTTATCTTGAATTTATGACATATGGAGAAAATGCTATTTTCAATGTTGCATTGCTTCTGGGAAAATATGGTGGTACGTTAAAATTGGAAACGTCGTTGGTTGGTATTTTATGAGTATGCGTTGATAACACTTTTCAGTGGCATACAGTTACCGCCATGGAAAGTAAGTATACATTAATGTAGTTACAGTCAAACTTCTCTATTAGCGAATCTGAAAAGATCAGAAATGAATGTCCCCTCATCCAATTTCACCGATGGTGCTGTCAACCCGGCATCAACTACAGCTAAGAAAACACCTAGAGCAATATTCAACTATTATCTCCGCACACATTTAGGTCCTGGGCAAGAGCCGTTGACCACCACTTGGTCAAAAATGTTGTCGAAGACACACAGTCCTACTTCTTGGTGGCTGCTTGAATCACCCAAAAAAAGTCCGTGTAATACCACCACATTGGTCAGCAAATTTGTTCTTTTATGTCTATAGACCCATAATGTTCATCCAACTAACTATGAGCCCATAAGTCATTTTCCGTATTTCCCTTTTATTTACTTTGACAAACATATTCGTAGACATAATGAAATCAAAACCACATATCAAAATATCGAATTTCCAAGCAAATACTAAGTAAAATGCAGACGAGCAGTTCAATAGAGTGGAGAACTTAAATACACAAAGCAAAAATTCGAAATGTGTATATGAAATTGGATCTGATTAAATACCATATCAAAGATTTGCTCATTAGATATTTGGATCGAATTTGTATGGGATTTTGAAAATGAAAGCAGAGTGAAAAGTCGATATTTTTTTTAAGATTACAAAACTACAAAAATTTGTATCACAAAGAAGTACTTTTCTTACATAAATTACAAAACCAGAGTTAATGTGTTGAAGGCATTCGGTCAAAATTACCTTAGCCCTTCTTGTCTGTCATTCGATTTCAAAAACAACGAATCCCAATTCTCTACCACAGACAATGTGCCATCACTATGGCAACCCTAAATGCTGATATGTGCTATGTATTATTTGCACTATTGTTCATGGCAATTTCACGTTGACGACTATTCACAACCTTTCTGGCTTTAGCCAAGCTATTTTATTTCATAAAAGCATTCACACAATATGACATATGAAACTAATATTTGCCAAATGCCAAAACAAAAAAAGCAAAACACACTCATACGTGCAGAAGGACTCAAAAGCCCCATTGTCAGTGGCTCTTTTTTTTTTCTTTGGGGAGTTGGCATATTACAGAAACAAAACAACGCAACTACAACAAACAACAGAAATACAGTAGAATACAGTGCGGGGCTTTTGTTGGGACTTTGATTTTGGCACGCGATATGCTTTTAGTGGGGAATTCACTGTTTGCTAAATGTGAATGCGAAACGAAAAGTGATAGTGGCATGTAGTAAGTAGTAGTAGTAGTGGAATACTTAGTAGTAGAGTAGTGTTGTGTTGTGTTGTAGTAATTGTTGATTTTGTATTGTTGCAGCAACAAAACGAAACGAATAACGAAAACAACAACAAAAACTGAATGTAAACACGACAGCATTTATTGTTGTTTAGATTTATTGACTCAAATAACAAAAAAGGGAATATAGGAAACACCAACAACACTAACACGAAGAGATGTGCGGTAATAGAAGGAAATCATATTTTGGTTGGATTTCTGACAGCGATTTAGATTTATGCCCTGAAAGGGATAATAATGACAGTTAATTACCGGCGATTTGGGTGAAATATGAGATGGTTTTGTTTTGGGTGCGATTTTTGGAACATTACATTTTTAGAATAAATTTATTAAATTGCAATTCTAAATTTTAATACTTAAATTTTCCATTTCCAAATAAAAGAAAGAACGTCACGTGCATTAAATTGCCTTTAACCCTTTTGTGTTCCTCTCCAACAAAAATTACGGTTCACCGAGGCATGCATTTGACTGAATGTCCATGTGTGCGTGTGTGAGTTTGTATGCGAGTGCAAACACAAATGCATTTTGTAATATTTTCATTATGCAATTTGTTACATTTGCTGTTTTTGTTGTTGTTGTTGTTGTTGTGTGTGTTCATTGAAATAAATATTATGCACGCACATGCACATGTCCTCCTTTTTTTCCTGCTGCTGCTGCTGCTGCTGTAGCTGTTCATAGTCCCACCCCATCACAGGCAGTGCAAGTGCATTCAAGGATACACTTGCAACGCAAGGATAACAACGTGAAAGGACTACGGATTGTGGCAGCAGTATGGGAAAAAAAACATCGTCATCAACACCATCATCATCGTAACAATAGCAAAAACAGCATTGTTGTTGTAGTTGTCGCTGGAGCTGCTGTTGTTGTTGTAGCTGTTGCAACATGCAGTTGCAGTTAATTGAGTCACAACGAATGACCTTTTTGCAAGTGCTTGGCAGTGGCGAGGTTGGCAAGTCGCGAGATGTTTCAATTTGGAAATTTTTAAAGTTAAAGTGAATTTTTTGAAATTGTTTTGGAGGAAATACGAATTTAAAGGTTTTCTTTTTAATAGTTTCATGGAATAGTGTGACATTTAACTGAATAGATACAAGATAAGATTGGAACCCACGCCCCCGGGGGTTCCACTAGATTACAGAGGCCTTGGTTGTTTACTATAGATGGTCTGAGGTATTTCTCAACAAATTCTTCCCCCTTCCATTGTCTACATAAGAAAGGTTAGTGTTAATCAAGCAGTATCAGTTGTAACCGCTAGAGATAAAATTTGAGCTAACGTTCCCCAAAATAAGCTTACCAGACCTGCCAGCTGTTTGCTTTGTAGTTGTCGTTGTAAGTTCACATGTTCTGAATTATTAATTCATTTAATTCGTTCGACCTAAAATCCATAACCAGTTTGAACCTCCTGAATGACCAAAATGGATGCGTTTACCCACAAATCCTTCGAAAGAACAAAAATTTTTTTTTTTTCGTAATATTCAACTGCCACCAGTGAACTTCCCTTTTGCTGTAAAAACCTCAGCTGCTGTCGATATCGTAAACGGCAAATCAAGAACATTTCCATAAATACCCTAAAGCCAAGAACAAATTTCAATATAAGAAATGGGGCGTCTCTAAAGAACTGAAAAAAGGTGAAAATAAAACTCAAAAACGGCATGAAACACACTAAAAAACAAGAACAACAAAAACAAGGTTGCACATGTCCAAGTGCAACAAGCAAATCCAAAGTAGAAAATCCCAACGAAACGAGTTTCCTCCCCACCCCTGCCAAAAACGTGCTTCCAGAAAATTCAAGTGCGCACAAAGTAAGAAATTTGCAACTGAAGAAGCCGCTCTCAGGCCCACTAACCCCACCTTCAGGATTGAAAGCACACTGCTGCATATAAAGCTTCCACTGCCAATTGCTGCTGCGCCCAACTAGCAACAACATACCAAAAAAAAAATGCCCGCTTATGTTGTGTAAACTGAATAATTTTGGCTATCAGTGATCAATGAACAGAGCATTTTGTAGATCGCATTCAAAGCCAAAGCTCCACAAACGATACGATACGCCATTTGCATACGAGTGGAGTGAGAGAGGAACTGCATCGGCATCGATAAAGCGTTCTGGGTAATCATAGGTTGGCTTTGGTGAATTTTCTTCTTTTTTTTGCCAATTGTTCTTGGCCCCTGACTAAACTAGTTGGTGAGCAACGAAAAATTGGTAGCTATCCGAGTGCCTGGTTTTTCCTAAATTACCATTAGTTTTTGGGGCTACTATCACGCCACTCACAGCCAAGCGATCGATGAACAATTTTTTAAGATTTTTTTTTTGTTTTTGCTACTTTTTCTTATATTTCCAATCGATTGTAATATTTTAATAGTAGATAGTTTATGTTGTATGTGTGTGTGTGTTTGTGTTTGTGTGGGCGTTGTTAATATGCTCACATAATAAACGCTTTGCCCCCGAACGCGTTAAATTATCGCGTTGTTAATAAAATTGCGTAATTGTTTATTAAATTTCGTGTGAGCGCCCGGTTGCTGATTTGTGAAGAGTTGCCTTATGTTGTTGAGGTGACTCTTGTTGTTGTTGTTATCGCTGTTGTTATTATTTGGCCTTCTGCCCCTCTTCCTAGGCATTTAATTAACTTGTTTTATAAATTTTTGATTCGTTTTGTGCGCATTTGTTGTGTAATTAGGCCTAATTAAATGCAGCGAAGCATTTTCAATTGAACGCATTCGGTTTGGCGTTCGGCAAATCGTTAAAAGGCATTTCTAATATTTACCCCTCAAATATTTATCGGATTTGGTTTGAAAATGAAAATTGCCTTCCGGTTGTCATTTATTATTCGAAATTTGTGGTGAGTTAAAGAGGTGAAAGGTTATGCATGCCAAATCCATTAACTTTACTACAGTAACAACTACAAGGATAAGTATAAAGTACGTATAAGTTATTCAATGTTTATAAGGTGGCTTGACTTGAAATGGTTGAACTAAGGATTCCATAGCTTTAATACATAAGTACTTACTTCCATTTAAATTTCCTTACCCATCTACCAACATTTCAAAAAAAACCAGAAGAAACAGTCTAACACAAAATTGACAATAATATTTGCCTAATGTACCATAAAATTAACGAATTTATTTTCATTAAAAAATTACAAAAAATAACGAATTTTATTTGGGACTTTTTTCAGTGCCAGCAAACTGTGAATGAAAGGAAAGCATAATAAAAATAATCACTTGCCATTTTATGGCATTTTATTAATCCAATTGCATATTTCCGTCCACAATTTAATGGACTCTGGCAAAAGTTCTCCACCAGAAAGAAAAAACCCTCAGACCTTAGTGTTAATGCAATAACATTAACGTCAAACTGCCTTCACAGTGTCAAAACATTTTGCAAATCTAATGAGCCTCAACGGCATAAAAAACGAAATTAAAAAAAATTCCATGTAAAGGAATACAAACACAAATTTAAATTTTTCAAAAGATATCCTTGGCCTTAAGCAACAACCAAACCATAAAGCAAAAATTGACAAGCCACTCTTCCATATAATGGCAAAGACGACCCAGAAAAAGTAACTTAAAGCTGAGAGAAGGAAGATACAAAAGAACGAACAAAAAAATGTAAAAATGCTAAAAGGAGAAGAGGCAACAAAAAATTGCCCAAAAGATGTTAAAAATATGCCCGAATCATCTAATAACGCCGAGACATTCTAATGGTGAAGCGCCCTGCTGCTGACTGCATGCAATGCAAATGGCCCAAAGGAACATGGGGTCACTGAGTTCGAAGGAAACAACAACAACACAAACAAGTAAAATAAAGCAGCTTTCCGCTTACTGCAGACGAGGGTGTGAAATCGGGAATTAAAACATCTTAGTGGGTCTATTCTGTTTGGCATTTTATTAGATGTTATTCTCGGGTTGTTGTTGTTGTTTTTCCCATTACACTGGGGTTGTTATGGGGCGCAAAGGAAGTATTTAAGTATTATCTTTTGCAATTTCATGGATTCAATAGGAATTGCTCAACTGTTCTGCTTTGTTCGGCCTGTGATTTTTGCTCTTAATGTGACAGTTCGTCTGTCTGTCTGCCAGATTCTGCTTTGTTTTCTATTTTCTTTATAGTAGTTGCCTTTGCCCGCTTTGGCTGGTTTAGTTCATTTTCATGTAAATTAAGCAATAAAATGTTTTCTAATGTTTCAATTAACTCAACGCCTCTTGTTGTCCTTTTGTTGTTGCTTTCTGTAGTTGTTGCTCTTTCAGTAATTTGCGAAAATTTTCATTAACTTGATTATTTTTATTGGCAGCTGTTTTGTGCACTTAAATTCGCAATATAATCTGTGAAGTAAATAAATTTTGAGAATTGATTAGAAAGCGAAGAGGACATTTTTTATTTAATTTTTGGATTTAATTGAAGTTTTTCTTTTGTTTTTTGTACTAAATTGGTCAGGGGGTACGTGAACGATTTGTTATTCATATTTTACTTGATGAGTGCATATCCCTCATCTCAAGCAGACAAAGTAGACAGAGTGAATTCATCAATTCTCTCAAAATATTGCCAAATTTCATCTAAACATAACCGAATTATTATCCAATTCACACTTAAATGAAACTTAATAGAAAAACATCCGCAGGGATTACAAATCCCTCAACTATCTAACTCACAGGCTAATGTTCGAGTATAACAGAGGGGAAACAAAAAGGGTGTCAATTGGCAAACACGAAATTTTTGCCAGATTGATTTAATATGAAAATCCAATTTTTGGGCAAAAAAAAAAAAGAAACTAACAATATTAAAAAGGTTAAGCAAGATGCAGGCAAGTACCAACGACAACAACAACAACTACAATAAATGATATTACTAAAAATGAAATTTCGATTTACGAAGGCACGAGGAGTCGCTCTCATAATTAAATGATAAACTAATCTGGTTTTTAATAAGCAAAATGTATACATAGAAACACAGTTGCAAAAAATGCATATACTAAGCAAGCATAAGCCATTTGATATATGGACGAAACGAAAGGAAAGGAACGAAAATTGCAAATAAAATTAAAAGGATGTTCTCTCTACACTACCCTGTACTCTGGGCTGCAGTGAAACAAGCAGGAAAAAGGATGCACATAAACGGATTGAAAATTATTTTCGTTTATTTATTTTCTGTTTATTTTTTAATTACACACAGAGCACAGCTTACAGCAAGCTACTATCTCTCTCTCTCTAAACTATAAATCTGCTTAAAAATTGTTTGTCATTTTCACACACACCATCCATTCACCAGGGTAGGAGTTTTTGGGCTACCTTTTTCCGAAATGAAATATTATTTTCCATTAAAAATTGTTCAATAATTAAATTTTTAAAACGAGCAGCAAACTACACAAAAACTAGTGGGTAGTTAGGCACTTCATACTACTTTTGGTAAGCTGGTCTTCGAAGCAACCCCACAGTGGGAAAAAATAATGGGTTTTCATTAGTTGGACTGAAAAATTTTCGGTTATACGAAGTTGCCATTGCAAAAGGTGGTATAAATTTGCATCACCTACTCATTGCACAGAGCTCACTCACTTCACCGAGGACACAAACCAGCAGCAGCAGCAGCACTGGCATTGGATATGACATGGTGCTTAAAATTTTTGTCAGCCAGGTGGCATATTAGATTTACCTTTACACTTGCTGTTCCTTTGCTTTTATTTGTTTTTTAATTTTTGTATTAATTTCTCTCTTGCCATCCGTTGGAGTGTTGCGAAAAATAATTACACTTTACCAGTGAACACTGCTTCTGCCAGTGGTGAGTGAGCTGAGCTTAGGTTTCAAACGATGTTTGCACAGGCACTGGCCTTTAGATGTAGGTACAGCCCCCTCCCCCCCATTCATTCATACCACCTCAACGGGAAAAACTATTTATTTCAGGTTGGCGCATTATTCTGGCATCGGTTTTCGGTCGTTTCGGGTGAAAGGAAAGGCTGCAGCATTTTTCGATATAAACTATTTCAAAGCTCTTTGCCATTTGGGCGCCATATATGTACGAGAAGAAAAAACCCGTTAGAGTACCCACCATCATCACGGGCAGGACTATCACCTCCACCACAAAATGTCAGTCCTCCACCACCACCCCGCAAAAAAAGGGTGTTTTGTGCTACAAGGTACATTTTTCTGTTAGTTTTGTGTTTGTTTGTGTTGTGTTGTGTAATTTATTTAGCAAAAGACAAAGGCACACAGCCCACATGTGTCCCCGGCCAGGCACCAAATATTAGTAGAAACACTATTTTTCGGTTGAGGTAAGTACATGAATTTCTTTTGTATATGACAAGGACGGACATGTGAAATCCAAAACAATGTTGCGTTTTTCGCAAAGTACCAGTTGGAGGTGGTGTAAAACGATTATGGTCTCGTACCTTTGCTGTGTATGTGTCAATACTTGGCATGAGTAATTTCCTTTTAAGCGGTTTTTAATATCAAAGCTAAGCTAAACAAAAGACTGGAAATTTGCTTTTGTCAAATATTTTGTTACACTCAAATTTTTCCGGTAGTTCGAAAATCGTTTCGGCAAAAGGAGAAACAAAACTACTTAAGGTAAGCGAAAGTCTGCTTTAAATTGTTATGCGTTTTTCATGCTAAATTTGAGTCTTTAAAACATTTGGAAATGGTTTTTAACTTTCTATCAAAGAAAGAAGGGAGTCGTGTCCATTGCTAGAAAAAAGACACAGTACTCACACTTAGCCAACCAAAAGTTGAATAATAAAGAAAAATAATACATGTAGAAGATGTTTTTCATGACCATAATAAGATTTCCTTTTCTTTTTTTGTGGTGGGTGCAGTGGGGAAGGTGGGAGAATGGAAAAAGTTGCCCCTGCAAAGTAAAAGTTAAAAGTCAGCAGTAAATCCAGAGAATTGTACGCGGCACGCGTTTGAATACACTTGAAAAAATGCTGTGGCAGTTCAAAAAAATTGTCTTGTCCGATATAGTATATAGGATCTCGTGCCACCAGTGGACCAAGGGACCCGCAATTGCACATAAATATTCTGTGCGATTATTGCAAGAAATTGTTAAGTCGAATTTTCAATTTTCCAAAAGGGGCGTGGGTAGTTGAAAGACGTGGGTGACTAGAGACAGCCGGTCAGGATTTAAAAAATAAAAAATAATTTATTATTTGTAATATTAAAATTTTAAACACAAAAAACTTTTACTCTGAGTGTCCTGACAACCTCTATTCCGTGACCCCAAATGCCGCGGCATGCTAATAAGCTGTCATTAGGAAATGCAGGGGTGATTTTTTTCACACAAATTTTATTTCCTATTATTTTTTTTTCCTCAAATTTTGTGTCTACTTTTTTTTTTGTTTTCCACTGTGTGTAAGGCCAACGCAGCAGGTTTCATTTCCAAAAATTTGTTACGCTTTCTTATGCTTTTTTTGTGTTTAAAAGCAAGCATCTTTTAACAGGATTTACACTTGTGCCCGCCAGTTCATTACCTTGAATTTACAGTTACTTTTAAATGTTCCTTTAGTCAAAAATGAAAAGAAGAAGACATTTCCAAAAAATAAAAAAGTACTTTTTCATATTTGGCTTTTTATAGTTAGCAGTAGGCAGTTGCGCTTACCTTTTGCTTGGGGTGGAAAGGAAACAGTTTGAAATGTTTCTACTTTATGTTATATTGTTGTTGTTGTTTGTTAGATCTCTCTGAGCCCCATCTGAGCACACCGCACAATTACCGTGAATATTACCGCAATGACTTTTGCAACAGCAGCTGCTTTTAATACGTTGCCGTTCGGTGGTTTGCCGTTCCTTGAGTTGGCGTCTGATGCACGTGAATCCATTTCTAATGAAATTTATGAACTTTTCCATTACGAAAATATAAGTTGAAATTTTGTTTCTGTTGTAATTTTGTTTTTAATTTGAAATTAACCTAAATTTGAAAAAATTGCTTGGTACAAAAAAAAGTTTATTGATTTACAAATTTAAATTTTCATTTGATTAGAGGAAATTTTTGAAGTAATTTTTCGTGAGTAATTTAATCAAGTTATAATTTAAAATTAAAATAGTGGAAAAAAAGCAATTTTTCATTGCTTATAAATGGAATTTTGCAATACTTTGTATTGTTACTACTGCTTCATACACACCCTTAACATACATTTTATTAAATTTTAATACCCGAAATCGCAATGCAAACTTTCTTATCTTTCAAAGCAATTGGCCATAAATCCATACGTGCAAACACTTAAAAGTTATCAGCGGAAAAGTTCGGCACTGGCATATTTTCAAATCCGCCAGTAACACAAAAGTCACAAAGCACATGAAGATCCGCTTCCGCTTCAAAAAGAACGTTGTTTTTCAATTAAAGCATAAAAGACATACTCACCCCAACCCCTTACACAAACACACTCTCATGCCACCGAAGAATAAATCGCTTGTAATCGAATCGATTTATTGAAACATCAACGCACTCAAAACTTAAAAATCCCTGAAATTTGCAATCATGTGTGGAAAAAAATATTATTAAAAAAGCCACTGTTCACTAAATTTCTAGATATGAAAAGTAGCAACGCTCTATACATACGACTTGCAGTTATTACCTACACGCTGCTGATAAACATCAAAAAGCCGACATAAACGTCAGGATGAGCCGCACCAGAACGATTCACATAAAATTCCCGCATATGCGTTTCTAACATTTTTTTTCAATAATTCAAAATATATTACTGTAGTAAAAAAAAAAAATGCACTGAAAAAAATTAATTTTTTAATTAATTAAAACTAAGCTTTTAAAAGAAAAAATATTTATTTTTTCCTATAATTTATTTATTTTTAAATCTCTTTTGGTTTTAAATATTTTCCAATTTGTTTGTCACACTTGTCATTCGCTCAGTGTCCACTCACGTGAAATTGTGTGTTGAAAAACGCTGAAAGTCGAAAGCCAGAAAAAAAAGAAGCGATAAAAAGCAAAGGAATATGAAAAATTCTCGTCGATTTCACATAATAATAAAGATCAGCGTTCTTAATCTGCCAATAAAAGTAAATCAAAGCCCACAAAGGCACTTCGGGTCGAAGGATGTGAAGGATAAAGGACTTCGAACTCACCCCATACCACCACAACACACTCACACACGGGTTGATTTGATTCTCCTTCTATTTTTTTTTTTGTGAATTGCGTGCGTAAGAGGCATTTCCTGTTTTAAATTGTGCATTTGCGAGGATTTTTTTTTTTGCGTTGCAGTACCTTTTTTTCAATTTCTTTGCTACTTTTTGTAAGGCAGTGTTCCTGGTTTTATATTATAAATTCCTTTTTCAATTCATATTTTTTCATTCTTTTTCCATCCTGCATCCTGTTGAAAAGTGTAATTTCAAAAAGTCATAATCGCAGATAAGTGCGGTCGCTGCTATTCATTACAATGGATTTTAGCATCGAAATACCCCATTTTTATGGTCATAGATAGAAACACTCACTCACTCACATACACTTACATATGTGCAGAAAAAAAGTGCACACGGATTCGGAATTGTGCCTTCGTACGCTCGTTGGTTTGGTGGCTTGCCTGCTATAAAGTATCTTTCGCTTTCGGTTTGGTAAATCATTTGCTGGCCTTTGTTGTGCGTGGAATTAGAATATTAAAAGTTATTGAAAAAACTGCTGACAAAAGAAAGATAAATATTTGGGAATAACGGTTTTTTAGTAGCTAAATGCAATTTATTGCCCTTTGATATGATTTTTTTTGTGGTTTTATTATTCTCTTTTTCAATAATGATGAGTTTAGTTTCGGTTTTCTTTGAAGAAGGTGGAAGGACTTTTATGATTTGTAATTTATCCTTATTTGTATTGACATTTGGTATGAAAATTAATATTCGAAATTAATTAAAAATTTAAATGAAACGATGCCATAGGTAAGGTTGAGGTCGCTTCGACACCGACACACTTAGACCACACTAGGTTCATTGTGATGTCACAGAATCATTATTCGCCAAACCAATCAGAGTTCATTGCGAACCTGTTTAGATCGTCGAGAGATCACACAGACTATTCAGGAAGAATGATCCCAGCAAGGAACTTCCACGACGAGGTAGTGCGGAATACTCTACTGTATTTCCTTCCTCCCCGTCTCTGCAGTTCCTCCAGAAGTCGTCAGCAAAGACACCAAGCCTTGCAATATGGCGTCTAATCAAACAGTGACACATAATCACACCGACTACCTTAAGCTCATCGGAATAGTTTCAGAGAAAGCTAAATTATTATTCAATATTTCTCAAAATATAGACCGTGAGGTGATTAGAAAAAATATAAAATCTGTAAACTAAATTAAAGTAAATTCAAAAAGTTCCACCTTCATGCAACAATGTCAACATGGACACATAATTATGCCACGCACTGTTAACATAACCTTAACACAAAAGAAATAAATAATAACCGCCCACACCTCCTCGCCCACAAAAAAATTACAATTCAAAAAAACATTCGAAAACGCGCTCGTTTAAAAGCGTTGACACAAAATTGCTGTGACATGTCAGCGTTATTTACACATGGGGTTAATTTCGATGATGCCATATCGCGAAAGACAGACAAAACGACAAACAGGCAACAAACGCACACGTCGTCACACACACACTTTCACACATTGACACACGCACACCAATAACAACTGATGCCACAGAAAAAAAATAAACAAAAAAAAACAACACAAAAAACCATAAGTGATGATGCGTTTCCCCCATCAGAGTGTAAAAAAATACAAAATTTATATACAAAAAATAACACGCTTTTACGCCTAAATATATGCTATAAAAATGTGCCCACAATATATGTAAAATGCTCCTGTCACTTTGCATTTGCCTTACACTGTATGGAAAGGTGTGGCGACAGTCAATTCTTTGTGGATGGTTGTTGTTACCATTGTTGGTGTTGTTGTTTGTGCCGCCACGCACATTTCTTATTTGTTCAGCACAAAATAATATTTTGAAAATATTTACGGTCGTCGTCGCGCGCACACCACAAACACACACATACGCAGACTTAATGCATTCGAAATGAAAGGTAAACACTTAAATATAAGGTGAGTTTGGCTGTTTCCGCTTCGCTTTTTTGTACACTTTCTCATGATTATTTTCGTGTGGGTATTTTTTATTTACCTACAGAACCGCCCTCACATTTAGGTGAAATTGACTTTTGCCTTGGCTGGGTTGACAAGCTTTTTTTTGGTTTGAATTAGTGAACATTCCCAACCTCTTCCGACTTTCAATATACAATTGAAGTGGAAATAAAATTAAAAATAGAAATAAAAACGCTTACAACTGTCCGCCACACTGTGCGATAAAATAACAATTTATTTGGAATTAACAAAAAAAGAATATTGAAATGAATAACATCAAAAAGCTTCGCTTTCATGGAGCACGTGACTGAAAGACTGTGTGTCACATATGCGGGCGTGAACCAAGTGGTTTTGACACCTCAAAAGGTTGGAAAACTCTGTTGCAATTTCGTTTTTTTTTTTTTTTTATTTTGTATCAAAGGCACCCCTTTTATGTTCTTTTGTGAAAGGCCGAAAATCATGGCGCGACACTGACCAACAAGGGTCAAGTTGAAAGCGGTCAGAGGCGGTTTTAAATGCTAAAAGTTCATTAAATACTTTTGGGTGGTAAGCGAGGGAAGGGGAATGTTTAATGAACCGCTTTCATGTTGGCACCAAAAGAAATTGCAAATTAAATTGATGAAAGAATGAAGGAATGAAAGAATGAAAGAATGAAAGAATGAAAGAATGAAAGAATGAAAGAATGAAAGAATGAAAGAATGAAAGAATGAAAGAATGAAATAATGAAAGAATGAAAGAATGAAAGAATGAAAGAATGAAAGAATGAAAGAATGAAAGAATGAAAGAATGAAAGAATGAAAGAATGAAAGAATGAAAGAATGAAAGAATGAAAGAATGAAAGAATGAAAGAATGAAAGAATGAAAGAATGAAAGAATGAAAGAATGAAAGAATGAAAGAATGAAAGAATGAAAGAATGAAAGAATGAAAGAATGAAAGAATGAAATAATGAAAGAATGAAAGAATGAAAGAATGAAAGAATGAAAGAATGAAAGAATGAAAGAATGAAAGAATGAAAGGAATGAAAGAATGAAAGAATGAAAGAATGAAAGAATGAAAGAATGAAAGAATGAAAGAATGAAAGAATGAAAGAATGAAAGAATGAAAGAATGAAAGAATGAAAGAATGAAAGAATGAAAGAATGAAAGAATGAAAGAATGAAAGAATGAAAGAATGAAAGAATGAAAGAATGAAAGAATGAAAGAATGAAAGAATGAAAGAATGAAAGAATGAAAGAATGAAAGAATGAAAGAATAAATTAATCAATCAAGGAAAAAATATTAAAAGTATTTTTTTAAATATTCTTAAATAAATTTCAAATAAAAAATTCTACAAATATTCTCAAGTAAACCGGAAACCAAAATGTCTAAGATACTTAAAAATTCTCCAATAGCAAAAAAGAAAACGAAGAGGCAAACGCCATAAATGCGCTTTAATTAAAAATTAAACCCTTTTTCCGTCTGTAATTATGAAGTTCTCACATAAGTACGAATGACTGGAAACAACAACACAGCCAGCCACACGTCTTGGCTCCACCACTTCACAACAACCCCTCCCCCCCCCCCACCACACTCAACGTCAGCAATGTAATCTGTGAATAATTCAGTTATAAGAAAATAATTTTCCGCCAAACACATAAAACAAGAATTCAACAGTACAAAGCAAAAAGAAACAGTGAAAACAATAACAAGAAAAATCTGAGCAACATGAAGTCGTAGAAGGAAAGCGGCACAGTAGAGGGAGTTGGGGTACGAAAAAAAGGAGCAACCTCGTACGGCAGCATAGCGGGGCATGTAAATAAGAATTATGAAAATAATAATGGAAAAAGGATTAAGACGCACAGACACAAGACACGCCATGGTACACAAACACACACACCACAGACCGAGGCAGCCAGGGTAACAAGTAATGCCAGCCAACTCCAGCACCAACTCCTCCTCCCACTGAGACGCACTGGCAATGCCAGCCATTGCCAGGAAAAATATCAAATTTTAAGAAAAACTCACGAAAATGTGGTTTCTTTGGTAAGCAAGAAGCAGTAAATGTATGAGACAGAAGCGGGCAAGGGTTGGCTCGGCTGGGGGGTAGTGCAGGAAGCTGAGTAGCGTCACTCATACACCGCAGGGTGCTGTTGTACGAGAACGTCGTTTTGCGGCGCAGTATTAAGGCATGTCGACATGCAGTCGCGTATAATTATGGAATTTTCTGATGATGCTAGTTTTTGAATTTAATTACTTTTTTGCACCAGTCCAGGGGAAGACGACGAACAGACACGAAGGGCGGCTGTGTGTGTGTGTGTGTGTGTGCACTGCAATGAAGCAATCTTTATGAGCAATTTTATTCTTATTATTATGAGTTTTTTTTTTTTTGGTGTTCACCAACACATTGAAACTGAAGTTATGCGACAACACATGAAGTGAACATTTCTTCCCACACAAGCAATTTCATCTACTTTCTCTTCCCTGGGATGCCTTCGTAAGTCACCTGCTTGATTTATCTTTGGCCCTTTCAACTTTAACACCCTCCGTATTATCCGCCCCGCTTTTGACTAGAATTTCCCTCAAAAAATGCTCACACAACTTGTTAACATTTTATGGACAATTTTTAATTTCAATTTTACTAAGGGAATTTCCTGCTTCACCTGCGCGCCCCCGTTCCACTTTGTCGCCAACTTTTGAAATGTGTAATTGTATTCGTTCGGTTGCTTTTGTTGCGCCACCCTCCCCGTGTTTCTTTGGAAATTAATTTTTATCTCCTGAGACATTGTTTTCAATATGCTTTCGCTTACTTTTATTCGACTTCCTCTTGGTGTTGGATTGTTATTTTGTTCTTTGCTTGTAGTAGATACGCAATTACACAATTGCAATTAAGCAATTATTTTAAATAATTTATTGCTTTCTAGGTTTTTATTTATTTTTATTGCATACTTTTATGGCCTCAGCTTGTTGTTGTGTGTGTGTGTGAATGGGAATGTACTAGAAAGTGTGTGTGTGGAATTTCGGTTTTGGGTTTTTAATTAAAACTTTTAAGAGTGAAATGAAATTAAATGAAACAATATGAAGGCATTACTTACCTGGATTTTACTTCTGAAAAAAAAATTATATTTTTAGAAGCTTAAAAGTATGCTAATAATTTTTGAAAAATTTTAATATTAATTTAAGCTTTTGTTCTTTGAAGTTCTTCTCAGGTTTTAGAAATAATATTTAAAAAATAAAAATATTCTCAAATCATCCTTCTTCCCCCCCTTCTCAGATTTAAATATTATCATTTCATTTTTCCGCGATAAGCGGTTATCTCTCTCCGCCCAGCCATTCTACAGATGATGACACTCATAACAACTAACGGGGACATACATTTCCCCATCGTTTTACCTGAATAAACCATGATACTCCATCCGCACCATCTCCACCGCCAATGTCGCCAACAAACGGAAGTGCTGTGCCACTGAAATGACATTCCAGCATTTTGCCAAAGACAACTGTAACCAACTGCACTCGAATGCAATTTCAGTAATTAAAATAAACACCAAAGTAACAACTCAATGATAGAGCAATCAAGACCCCTCCCCCCGCCCCCGCGCACGCAGTAGCATGTCAATCATAAATGCAAGCAAGGCTGCAACTCAAAAGTCAGCCAACATCCCCAGCGCCTGCTGGACATTGTAATCATTGGGCAAATGTGTTATTTCAGTTTTCCGAAAACCGACACACATGCATATAAAGCGTTTATCACAAACACACTCAAACACACAGGGTACAAGAGAGGAGCATATCACCACATATCGAGTACCGGTGAGCTACTGGCAGAAAGTGAGTAGAGTGCAAAAGTGCGTTGCCTACATTTAGGCTGCCGTCACGTCATTGCCAAATGCATTTGGCTTGAAATAACAAACATTGACATTGCAATTCTCACATTACCACACATTTTCACAATTTGCACGCACGCAGTCAGTTGTGATTTCAGTGCAATATCATCACTCTCCTACCTCCAGGCGCACTTATACGTGAAAGGACCCTCACAATGCATTAAACCATTCACATGTGGCTAACCACAAAATTATGCTTTTAATATTCGCTTCAACTCAATTCAACTGGCCGGCTGGTTTGGATTTTATGAGGTGCTCTCTGGCCTCATTTATCTATGAAGTGGCTTAATTAAATTCAGTTTTTGGTCTGACTCCATCCACCTTCATGGAGGTTGGGTGGATGTTTATTTTTCGTCCGTGTCCCACACAATATCAAATGTGCATTTCGTTGCGCATTTCATTGTCCCTGTTGATGTTTGTTTAATTGCGTTGCAGTGATGCTGCTGCTGCTGCTGTAATGCTTATTTATGATTTAATTAAATGTTCTCTGATTGCGGCCACAATGACACTTATTATTCGGGGGAAGGGGGAGAACTGCAGGAGAAGGAGTAAATTAAATGCCTTTCATATCAATTGCGCATCATTTTGGTTAAGTGTTTATTTTGATTTTAAGGACAGTCTGTAGTCCACAAAGTTAACTGTACATTTTAAAGGTGACACGGAATTGATAGCAGACAGTGAAAATTAAACTTAAATGGGGTAGGGATTCATACAAGATGGATTTTTTCTTCATTTTTCCAACTTCAAGCAACAGCTGTGGCTCTGTTTTTTTTTAAACAAAAGTTTAAACAATTTTAATACAATAAAAAATCCCTTTTTTTCACTTTCAATCCAAAACACAAGTCCTTTTCATATCCATCATAATTTATCATTTGGCAGTGGTCATGCAAAAATTTTTGGTTACCTTTTTTTTTTTGATAAATTAAAAAGAAATAAATATAAAACCCACACCTTCACTTTATCACCAGCAATCAATCATGTTTTTTTTGTGTATTTGCTAAGACCAAAGCTATTTAAAACAATCCAACAAATTAAAAAAGGAAACATTCGCTCAAATTATAAAATAAAGAATTGATAATTTTTTTGTTTCTCTCTTTAAAGAACTTGTGTGTTCCAACAGACGCTGGGCGCTGCTTAGTTTCATCCTACTTCCGTTTTAAAATGCCTTTTTTTCTTCTTTTATTTTGGTTCACTCAAAACCGGAAATTAACTTAAAAAGCCTTTGCCACACGCATTTCCAAGTGAAGTGCCTGCTAGTCGTTTTTGGTGTCGGTGTGGTCGTGCATCCTGGCGGTGCGTAGCGCTTATAATTGAATTCTTCTGCTTGACGAAACTCGCCGATTGATCAATCAATTTGTTCAGTGGCCAGTTTTCTCTTCCGTTCGGTTCGGTTCGCTTCTATTCTGTTCAGTTGTTATTGTTCGGCGGGGTGTTTCTTCCCCACTTTTGCAATTCGAATTGGTTGGAATTTTTGCTTAGAAAAACCACTCCAACCTTTGCCATGCAATATTGAGCAAGGCTTTTGGTTTGTCGGACTACTAAGAAGGGGGTTAATGCACAAGTGGCAAATATAATTCAATTATAATTTCAGCAAGTGGAATCATATTCGGAATATATGTAAGTTGATACGAGTATGTATGTGGGGACTAATTTTAAGAGTATGCAATGGAAATTTGAAGTTGTGAGGTATTGAAGCAATTTTTAAGTTTTCAGTCGATTTTTCTCAACCATTTTCTACCTAATACCATCAACGCCATTCTGTTATTAATATTGACACTTTAAAATATTAAATTCACAATAGCATTTAAGCAGAAATATAAACTTCCATTCGATGAAGGAAAAAACCTCAGGTGCAGTAACAAGAAGGACTTCAACACATGTCAAATATGACAACCAAAATACGCATTACACCGAACTTCTGCACTCTCTTTGCCACTCTTTTAGTAATAAAACATAAATTTTATGCCTTTTGTGGAAATAAGCCCACAAGCGAAATGTTGAAAGGAATTTATTAAAAATTCAAGTGGCTGCCGTTTTCGCTGACGACAAAAGTGATACAAAATGTAATGAGATACTTGCAACAACTCAGCAACAACCAAACGAGACTGACGACAGCACATAAACCGAAACAAATTTCAACCACTCTCAACAATGGAAATGATTTTTGCATAATTTATTCGATGATTATTACACACACACACACACACACACAGGGCGGCGCTTTGCCAACCTTTTTACGAAATTACCTACCAACTGCCGCCAACAGTGGCTCTCCACGTTTTTATTGCAATTAGAATATATATTTTGGAAGAAGAAAAAAAAAGTACTCCTCCAACACATACACACATATCCACTCGTAAAAGACATGAAAGCGAATGTCAACACGAGCATCAAAATATGAAATGTGAAATGTGAATATTGCTTGGATTTAATTTGGTTTCATTTCACTGTTGGAAACGGCTTCACAGTTACTTTCACTTACTTGCGTTACTTAACCAAAAGTGATTATGTCAGCTGCATGTGGGCACGAATATCCTTGTTACCATCTACCTTGTGCCATCGTCTCATTGTTAAGCGTTTATACACACGGCTGCTCTTGGGTTTTATGCCCATTCCTCGTCCCCAGTGAGTTCATAGACGAATCTACATTTGCAAGCACACGCTCTTGTCGACGTCGCATTTGTGCTCGACTTTTGACAATTGCATATCTTAGTAGCGGCCTTAATCGCATACATACATTCTTGGAGTATCGTCGTTTTTTATGATGATTAGTTTGGACCTTTTTGTGCTGGGTGATGACGACACACGCCTCGAATGAAAAGGCAATCAACATAAAGTTACACCTGTCACAATCACAATTGAAATTAATAAATTATGAGAACGACTCAAATTTTAATCTTCAAAGTTGGAATTACAGTTATTTAGAGGCCAACAACTTTTCCTTAAACTTCATAGTTGAGTAAAAGTTTAATAAGAAATTAGTCTCAGCTAGGTGTATGAAGTGTACATTTACATTTTACCTTAAATTCATTCATCTATGATTATCTGTATTCTGGAATCACCCCACTTTGTTCCAATATATTGAAAAAAAATTCAACAAATTCCCAATACAAAATTCGACAACCATTCGCACAGTCACAGGATTACCTTCACTGAGACAGCCATTCCTTGTTGACCTTATGGAGCGGCACGCGCTTATCCACACTGTTCCCCATTTTATTTTCCACTTTGCTTGTATTTATTTAAATTTAAACAGCTCGAATGCGCTGTTATCGCAGTTGAAAGGTATTTGCACAGGCAATTGCCAAAAACCAATAAGCGTAAAATTAAACCGGCAAACACGGAGCAACAAATATACCCAGGATGCTATCCGAGTGCGCCAGGAAATATCAAGTACAAATAAAAATCGAAATGGCGTTTTGGCAACTTATGGCATCATAAAAGAAATTCGGTAGGTATGCAAAATCTAAAATGAAATATGAATTTTCAAATTAAACAAAATATTAAAAAAACGAAATTCAAATATACATAAAATTATATTGACAAAGGGGAGGGAGGGATGATAGGTAGTAGATGATACAGAAAATTTCGATTTGATTTGATTGAACAAATGCACGATTTGACACGGCAGGACTAATTCCAACCGAAAAAGAATGCCAAGCGAAATAATTGTTGCGTCCCCATTGAGCGAAAGCGTTGAAGTCGTTAAAGTAAGCAGAGTGTACCCTATTGGAAAGAAAAGTCACGATTGAGTGTTTTTTTTTTTTTGTTTTGTTGTTTCTTCAAATTATGATGAGGTTTGATGAGGTGCAGGACTTTCATATTTCACATTCTGACACTTCAGTGGGTGGTTGCATTTTGTCTCTCACAGACAGTTGGGAAGTCCTTAAGCTGACATTATGGCATCGTCACAGGATATGCTCACAATCTAGTATTACATATTCCGTATGCAAATTTGTTTCGCAAAAATAAAAAAAAAACCGCGACGTTAAGCGTGAAATTTGTTTTTCTTCACTTACATTTCGCTTTATTTTTTTAGGTTAGGAGGGTTTAGTTCACTTCCCTTACAGTCGAGTCGAAACAGTCGAGTGTGTTGTTGTTGCATTTTTTTATTTCCATTCTTTTTTCCTTGATGGAATTGACACATGCATTAGCGTTGCGTAAATCGAATTTCGTTGACTTGACACAGAGAAAACAAGTGGAAAAGCGGAAAATTATTGCATTTAGTGGGTAAAAAGCGAGAGGGTGGTTGGGAAAATAATGTTAAGTAAACATGCAAATAGGATTTGCAGTTAATAAAATTTTACACAATTTTTTTTGTATATTTTTTTTTGTGCTCCGATAAGACGGAATGTGATTGCGAGATTTTTCCATGGGGAGAAATTAAGCGAATGTTTAATTTGATTGCTGGTTATAAGGCGGGGAAGTATTCGAATTCGAATTGGAATTGAAGTTGTTTTTTGTACATTTTTTAAGCTCTATAAACGGTGATAAGCCTTGGGATGTGAAGTCGACACAGAGAAAATATTCGTGAGGCAACCATAATTGAGAAAATTCTGAATGGAATTTGAGTTTCTATTCCAAGTCATTCTATTGAATTTTTTCCTTGAGAATATTTGGAACAGAAATGCCTATTTCCAAGACTATTCCTTGAACATTTCAAATATTTCCTCTATTCCTCTTAAAAGCAAAGGAAATCCACTCCAAGGCTTATACCCACAGCAATCAAAACTAAATCCACCTAAAATATTTTCTACCCCAAAAAAAATTATTAAAATAAATAACCAAAAATTCCAGCTTGCCTTTTCTGGCGTCCCCTCCCCCTAGCTTATCGCCGGTATAAGCTGATGTATCAATAACAAAATCGATTGATGGACAGAGCCAATAAAAAATCCCCTGCACAAGCAAGTAAATCCGCAATCCTCGAAACCATTAACAGCAAAAGAAATTCACGATTACCGAAATGCGGAAATAAAAAGGCAGCGGAAAAAAATACAGACACGATAAAAAGGCCTGGGCAATTTACGCTGGAATTCATAAGATTTTTCCATACATTTTTTTTATTAATAAAGAGGAAACAAAACGCCAAAAATCGGCCTGCAAAATATACAGAATAAATATCTTAAAAATTCCCCAGACGCATATAAAAATAATGCGCTCTAGTATTTTTGTTTGGAGCATGGGCTGAGATTTTTGTTGCCAACCATTTTTTTTTTCGAATCCATCCTTTTATACTTTTTATACTCGATGCGTGAATATTCACAAAATGAAACTCAACACACCGTGCATAAGTAGCGTAAAATGAATACTTTTTCTTCAACACAAATGCAGGCAAATTGTTTGGCGTTCGAATGGTATGTGTACCGAAGATAACATAATTTTTTTGTGTTTTGCCTTTACTTACTGCTTTTGTGTGGGTGCAGAGGAATAGCCCCAGGCTTTGGTATTTACGGTATTATTGTTTTTTTTCTTCTACATACTTTCAACAGGAAAAATAAGAAAGCATATCCTACAAAAAAAAAAGATGTCTACCAAAATCATAAACTTCTGATTTTATTTTATCTCTTATCAGTTTCAGTTTTTTTTGTATCCTTGCCAATCCCTGTAGTTGCCTAAGTTGCGTAAAACTGCTCTGTTCCACCTCACGCCTTTTAATACGAACGTCAGCAGTGATTTGAAATGTCAGCAGGGAGAATTTTTGTTTTGTTACTTCTATCAAGATGGCAAGTAACTTTGTCAGTTTCGTATTTGGCTGGGGGAACGGACAGAGATTTTTCTTGTTAATCTTCAAGTCAAAATTTATTGACAGCCAAATATTCATCATTTATGGCTGACAGACAGTTATGAATCGTTTGCTTGTATTCTTTTTGTTTATTTGCCAATAATATATATTTTATTTTTTGATTATTTTTGATTGATTTCGAACAAATTGGCAGAAATTCATCAAACAAGGAAGTGATGGCTGAAGAATATTTTTTATAGATTTTCTTTAAATTTAATAAAATAATTTTAAACATTAATTTATTAAAGTATTACAAAATTTTAAAAGAGTCCATAAAAATATTACAAAATAAATACAAAAAAAAATTAAGTCCCCACCAGAAAAATAAAAAACACAGCATTTTTTTATAATAAATTACCCTCATGATTTCTTACAAAGCGAAACAGATGCGACCATGAAATAAACATAAAAACTCATTCCAATTTTGGCTTTGTTTTCCTTCAAAAAAATGGTAAAATGTGTAATTCTTCACGGTTATTATTTCAAATGCAAATAAAAAAAATACCGAAAAAATGTCTAGAGAAACGCCTAAAAGTATGCAAAGTGTGCTGTGAATAGAAAAATGTCTACCTTCATTGTAGTTGTAATGTAATTCGCCTTCATTTATCTAAGCGCGGAGTGTTTCATTTTTATTAATATTTTTTGGGGAGCATTTTTTTAGGGAAAAGTTGGTTTGTACAAAAAAAAAAAGTAAGTACCGCAAACATTACAAATCATCATTTAAGCATTTTGTATGTCATTTATTATCATTATTTGTTCGTTGCGAAAGATGAGAAAAGTAAAAGAAACGAGAAGAAAAGGGTGTCTTGGTAAAGTAAAAAAAAAACAGTCAAATGACTTCCACACAACAGCTTTGGGTTGTTTCCTTTAACCCTGACTGAGAAAGTATGAACACTTTAACGAGCTGGGATATTATTTGAAATATTTTAAATTAGAATTGATAAAATGTCCAGCCCGAACATACCAGACTTTAAGCAAAACTCTTGAAACTTTTCTGTTCTGATGTCATTAAAATATTCTGCCCTACTTACCAGTCTTGAGTGTTAATTGCTAGAAGAGTCCATTCTCCTATTATCCCTCTCATTTCCACAAAAATCAATCTTCAATTCCGATTTAAGGATATTTTTCCCAAATTTTAAATTGTTTCAATTTCAATTTCACCTTTTCCAATTCAATTCACCTCTTCCGGCTCACATAATTTCCTGGCTAATGAGGCTTACCAATTGGGATTATACTGTGCAGCCAAATTAACGAAAAATCCCTTGCAATTTTTTCTCTTTCGTTTTGTTTCTTTTTTTTTTTACACCAGCCCAAATGAAAAATAACGAATTGAAGTCACTCAAATAAGGATTAAGCGCCATGAAATCCAAACAAATCATATTGGCATACAATTTCCACCAGCGAACTCACAGATACCCTTGGCAGCAAGGGCACCAGCACGACCAACCCTTTGCGTCGGCCGCTCGCGACACGTGATAAATGACCGGTGTTATCCAAATTAATTGATCAAATCCGAATGTCAGCTACGAATTGCGAGGCATTGCCAAATTACGGCAGATGAATTAAGTGGCCGCCGGGTGTATTGAATGTCAGTCAGCACATGGGAGGGCGAGTGGTGGGGTGCGAGGGGCTCACTGCGAGTACCGAACAGCTTGAAATTTGCATGTGTCACGGAAGTGTCCATGCGGGTGTTTTATTGCCACACACGCTTCCGGTTTTCGGTCGGGCTCGTAAAGCAAACGGAAGTTGGGTTCCACCAGCCAAGCCACCACCAACATATCAAATCGTATGTGTGTCATCCGGAATACCTTCCGGCTGAATGATTGGAAAAACGGATGGACACACACAGACGGACAGGAAGACCATCCAGCAGGGCAGCCAGTTGCACAAACAGACGGACATTGGCAATTCTAGCCGGAAAGAGGAAACCACTGAATGGCATCAATTGGCTTCGTTTCAAATTGTGTGTCCACATTGCAGAAGGTTTGCGTTTAGCATCAGGAACTGATTGCGGTTTCTGCCTGTATTTCTGGTTGAGTTTTTATTTTACTTCCTTCAGCTCCTGCTGGGCATATTAAAATTTTGTGAAATTGAAATCGGAATTGCAAATTAACACGAGCAAACGATTTATTGCAAGGATCTGTATGAGTTGGCAGTCATTTGAGTTGGATTAATTGCGTACGCTTAAATGATTAATTTCCGAGATTTCAATTTGAGGATTAAATTCGGTGATGACGACGATGATGACTATGACTATGAAGTCGTAGACGATATGATTTTTCTGGGGATTTTCCAGGATAATTGCTTAACGGGAATTATACAGAAAATCTGGTTATGTGTGTTGAGTGTAATTGAGTTGAGTTTGTGGTGAGTTTGAACTGAGCAAAAGCAATTAACTTGTGTAATATTCTAGGAAAAATTGGTAAGTTCCAAATTGATTGCAAAGGATTACGAAGGTTCGCAAAACGTCAGGTGAAAATAATAAAGTTGGTAAAATTTCTCAGAAAAAGGAGATAAAAAAATTAATATTTTTACCACATTTGTTTAGGGCTCAAAAGTAGTACTGTATTTTTTGAAAGAGTACGTCTGGTAGTCCTTTTTATTCATAAAACCTAAAACAGTTCACAAATTCAGCAACTGCAAAAGCCTACTGCCTCCCACACCCTCCTGTTTACATGACACAGTCAACCTATGACACCTTTGCAAATGTTATCCACCGAAAAGAAAGTGTCAAAGCCACTTAACACCTTCTCAGTGCCAAAACCCACACAATCCGCTTAACTTACTCAACACAAAAAAAACGAAGTATTACAAAAAAAACAGTAAAATATAAAACCAACATCACTTCTGCAAAATTTAACAAAAACAACACAAAAAAAGCCAACTAAATACAACAAACGCCAACCACAACGTCATCATCATCCCTTTAGCAACGTACAGGCATACAACACTACTACAACAACGCTCTAAACGCCCTTTTATGCTACTCGTTTTTTTCATGCCTAAACCATTTATTCCACCCACCCACATATAGCCCTTTGCGAAAAATAACCCCGGCAACAGAGAACGGAGAACTTAAGTGGCAAAAGGATATGCAACAAGTACGCACTAGAATCGGAATCAGCCAAATAGGATTTCAATTGGCAGCACAAAAAACAAGAAAATAGCAAAAATAATGTAAAATGAAGCACCCAAAAGTGCCGAAAGAACTTGTAAAAGTGAGAAAATTTGCAAAGAAAATATAAAACAAAAATCCAACCGGAAAATACGAAATCCACAAACGGAAGTATGAGCCACTTGCCTGGAAAAATAGTTAAAAAGGAGGGTTTTTGACGTTTTTTTTTTGTTCTTTTGTTTGTTTTCCAAAAACGAGTGGTGGCCATAACCCTCAACATTAGTCATTTAAATTGCCGCAGTTGACAACGACAATTGACATTGTTTGTTGTTGTTGTTTTTGGTGGGAGTTAGTGTGAGTGACTATTCTTTTGTGATATACCGAAAAAAGGGATGCCATTCGTGTAAACATGATTCCGGAATTTTGTGGTTAGATTTTAGGAAGTGAATTTATTGGCTTTTATTTGGAAAATAAATCGGTTCAATGTGTTTCAACTATGGGAAAATATATTATTAAATAAATTTTATTTCTGGAAAAATATATATTTTTTTTTAAATATAAGAAATAGTTGTTGTTCATTCGACAAAATAAAAAAAAATAGTTTAAAATTTTTTACAACTTCCGCATTTACATTTTATTTATAAAAGCCACTTGCATTCCCATTAAATGCACCATAGCCATTACGGGTCCAGTTCAACCCTAACCTATTTCCTATTCACTCCTCTCCCTCTCTCTCTCTCATTTTTCTCTGCTGTTTACTTAAGCATCAATTTCAATTTGCATTCGAGCATATTTTTAGTATTCAAAAAAACAACAACAACAACAGCAACAAAAAATTCAAATTTAAAAGTGTTTATGGCAGCGAAATGTAAATTTGTTATTTGTTTAAGTTTCGTTTTTTTCCAATCAACATTTCACGCACGCCACACACAAAAACACAAGCACACACTCGCGCCTTCTCCATAACGTATGCAAAAATGGACAAAGGACCTTATTTGATTTCCTATAAGGGTGATTTTTGCCCACGGTGGCTTGGTGCGGGGATACGTACGTGTGTGTGCTTTTAAAAGCCGACGCTTGTATTTTTCACAAAAAAAACTTTTCAAAAGAAGGAAACACTTGTGTCAAGTGCATATCGGCCACTTGAAGCTATCGTGACAATGTGTGCAAATTTTTTTCGTAATCGTTTTGTATTTTCTTTTTTGGAATATCAAAATATTGTGCAAATAAGGTGAAATATGCGTTGAAAATTACACTTAGGTCTTTTTATAATAATTCATTTTGAAGCAAACATTTTGTATCTTTTAACAAGTGCCACTTTAAGGAATAATGTTGCAAAAATAATTGCTAAAATTTAAAAGGAGTTTTTTAATGGAAAAGAAAACAAATTTTAATTAAAAGAAAATTAATATAGGAACCAGACGATGAACAGCGAATAGCTAAGAAAGTGTACACGGCAAGGATTATCAGTTCAAAAGGAAATGGAAGACCGCAGGAGATGTGGGCTGACGATATAGAAGCCGGCTTGCAGCGAATGGACTTATGGAACGACAAGATTGTGGAGAAAGGGTACGTCTCACAGATAACTGTAAAACCGTTTACAATTTAAAAAAGTACGCGTTTGAGTTTTTCTAAATCGAGGAAATTTACTAAATGACAACGAGACACTGTGAATTCAATAACAATTTCATATCTCATCGTTAAACATATCGTCATGGTCTGCCATTAGGCATTCAAGGAATGACCAAAAACTGCACCGCAATTTTCCAAATTGCAAATTGCAACATAAAAGCCAATTGCCACGAACCATCCCCAAGCCACACTCCCAGCCACACCCCCTCATCTTTTAAATGCAATTTCAATAAAAACGATTTGTTTTCTCAATCTGTTTCATACACAAATATGCAAATTGCTGCAATTGCAATTTAATTGAGTGCATCCTGCACATATGCAATGGCCTGGCAAAATGTGTACATCATACAAATGCAGTGGAGCACTCGCAGCCCATCCTAACGGACGACTGCCATCTCCGGCCGCTCGTTGTTGCCTTTTAATAAAAATATGAACAATGTCGTTATGAAGTTCACGTGTCGTTTTTGCGGTATTTTAATTTCAACATAAACATTTGTCCAATGCTCCGTAACTCCGTGAATGGAGGCTGAATGGACGCCACTCGGTCTCTCTCCGCTCGTCTATACGCACACAAGTCCTCTGTGTGTGCGGTGCATACTTTTAGGAGCATGGCATGAAAATGCAATTTTCACATTTGTTTTTGTTCGAAGTTTTTTTTTGGTTTGGTGCACTGCAGTTGCATTTTACTGCAAGTGCCTTCGCAACATTGGCCGCATTTAATTAATTGTTCAATAAAATTAATAAACATTTACAACCGGAAAAAGGAAACGACAAAAAGCCCTGAACGGGCATGCCTGCTGCTGTACAATGTAACGACGACAGGCACGAATGAAATTCAAATTATATATATTTTTTCGGGTGGGGGGGATGTCATGTTGCCAGTTCATGTTATGGCAGAGGAACATTTTTTGGAGAAGTGCTTGCTTGTTGTTGGAGGTGATACTGCATCGGTTGGGCTGGTGCACCGGCTGCAATTTTCATTGCATTTTCGAAATGTTTGCATTGCCCGCAAAGTGGGCTACAAAAACATTTCGCAAATGACTTCATAAATATCAATTCGAAAAATTAATAATTGTTTTCCATATATTTGCATTAGTCGTCCATAGTGGAATGGGCTTCTATTGAAAAAAAAACTTGGAATTGAAATTGAAAGCAAATTGAAATGAAATTGAAATGAAATTGAAATGAAATTGAAATGGAATTGAAATGAAATTGAAATGAAATTGAAATGAAATTGAAATGAAATTGAAATGAAATTGAAATGAAATTGAAATGAAATTAAAATGAAATTGAAATGAAATTGAAATGAAATTGAAATAAAATTGAAATGAAATTGAAATGAAATTAAAATGAAATTGAAATGAAATTGAAATGAAATTGAAATGAAATTGAAATGAAATTGAAATGAAATTGAAATGAAATTGAAAGCAAATCGAAATGAAATTGAAATGGAATTGAAATGAAATTGAAATGAAATTGAAATTGAAATTGAAATGAAATTGAAATGAAATTGAAATGAAATTAAAATGAAATTGAAATGAAATTGAAATGAAATTAAAATGAAATTGAAATGAAATTGAAATGAAATTGAAATGGAATTGAAATGAAATCGAAATGAAATTGAAATGGAATTGAAATGAAATTGAAATGAAATTGAAATGAAATTGAAATGGAATTGAAATGAAATTGAAATGAAATTGAAATGAAATTGAAATGAAATTGAAATGAAATTGAAATGAAATTGAAATGAAATTGAAATGAAATTGAAATGAAATTGAAATGGAATTGAAATGAAATTGAAATGAAATTGAAATGAAATTGAAATGAAATTGAAATGAAATTGAAATGAAATTGAAATGAAATTGAAATGAAATTGAAAGCAAATTGAAATGAAATTGAAATGGAATTGAAATGAAATTGAAATTGAAATGAAATTGAAATGAAATTGAAATGAAATTGAAATGAAATTGAAATGAAATTGAAATGAAATTAAAATGAAATTGAAATGAAATTGAAATGAAATTGAAATGAAATTGAAATTGAAATGAAATTAAAATGAAATTGAAATGAAATTGAAATGAAATTGAAATGAAATTGAAATGAAATTGAAATGAAATTGAAATGAAATTAAAATGAAATTGAAATGAAATTGAAATGAAATTGAAATGAAATTGAAATTGAAATGGAATTGAAATGAAATTGAAATGAAATTGAAATGAAATTGAAATGAAATTGAAATTGAAATGGAATTGAAATGAAATTGAAATGAAATTGAAATGAAATTGAAATGAAATTGAAATATAAATTTCATTTCAAAGAATAAAATAATTTAACCTGTAAGTAGAAGTAGAATCTATGATGTTCAATTGGTACGTACACATATCCCACTCAATTTTATAAAAATCATAACTCAAAAGTCCTCACGGGACTTGAAAACCTTTTACCAGTTGAAATCATAAATTAGAAGAAATTCATTTTTTATTACAAATTTAATTTAAATTGAAGTACTTCTGTGCTCGTTCAATGCCAAAGGAAAAAACGTTCACATACGCAACAGGATTAAAGAACTCATTTCACTTGCAGCTAACTTCATTTCGTTTCACTTCCAACTAATACATGAGTGCGTAGAAGGTCTCATGAGCAGCAGCAACAAAATTGAATTCAAATTCAATTTGAACTTTTCAATTTACAGGTCCTGGCCCATAATAAAACGTACGAACCGACGAGCACTCAATTGAAAATTTCATTTCAAATGAGAATTATGAATGTTGCTGTAAAGTAAAAAAAAAAACAACAACAACGAGGACTTGCAAACAGACAGACATGCACAATTTACAGGCAATAGTCCTCAGTCGTTTGCTTGGCTGCCAGCCCTGAAGTGCTCCCGGGGCAATTTGGCGCAACTTTGTTTCAATTTCAAGAAAATATCAAATACAATTTCATGCATTTTCGAACCATTTTCTCTGTTGCCGAGCGTTTAAACGTTCACAAAAATTATAATAAAAAAAGTAATAAATTTGAATTTAACTTGTGCCGAAAGTCGAGTGGATTTCTGATGAAAGCTGTCAAATGCGACTCTCTCTGAATGGCTGCAGGGCCGAAGTGGCTTTTCGGGTTTGTATTTATTTCGTGTGAGACGCAATTGAAGTGTCATTTTTGTCACCCTTCAGAAGTGAAAGTGCGGCAACAATGTGGATGATTGTTGTTATTTCTGTTGTTGCTGTTGATGTTTAACTGTCAAGTGGGTTAAATGTTGAATTGCAATCAGATTAGAATTAGCCCGAGAGGCGTTTCATTTGAAGTGGAAATTAAATTTTCGCAGTTCTGAGTTCTGAGAAACGTTTAAAATTTGAATTTTAAACGAAAATTATGACAAAGCGATAATTTTATTACTTGCAGGTGTGTGCTTTATGCATTCCTAAATTGTATTTCGCTTTCATGTTTTTTTCCATACAATTGAAGAGCGGTGGTGGAAAACGATTTATTATCAAATTAGGTTAGTTCCGTTACATTTCATTTCAATTTCATTTCAATTTCATTTCAATTTCATTTCAATTTCATTTCAATTTCAATTTCATTTCAAATTCATTTCAATTTCATTTCAACTTCATTTCAATTTCATTTCAATTTCAATTTCAATTTCAATTTCATTTCAATTTCAATTTCAATTTCACTTTCATTTCAATTTCGTTTCAATTTCATTTCAATTTCGTTTCAATTTCATTTCAAATTCATTTCAATTTCATTTCAATTTCATTTCAATTTCATTTCAATTCCATTTCAATTCCATTTCATTTCGTTCTCAACTCGATTTCAAGTGAAACGTTAATTTAAGACTACTTTTCAGTATAGTGAAAAGTCACAATCTGCCCACCTCTTCGACCGCTGATGATGCCTCCGCCTGATTCCGTTTTACCTTTTGTTCCGAATGACAGCAATTTTCGCTGTTGACGTAATTGTCGCTGTCAAAGCAGCCATATTGTTTCGCATTTTGATGTTGATGACGTTTGCAGTATCCGGTGAAACTCCAAGCGACACAACGAAACCGAACAGGACAACTTCATCAGCAGCAGCAGCAGGAACCTCAACATCGACGGGACATCATCAGCCGGCAACAGTAACAGTTCCGCATTGTTGACCAAATATAAAAATTTGTCATCATAAATGAAAATTACGACAACGACGAGAGGCGCACAAGTACGCAGACGAGTATGCATCATGTTTGTTAATAATGGCGAGCGCGGCTTCAGCTTCACTGTTGTTGTTCCTGCTGAGGATGTTACTGCCTTTGCACCATGTTGTCGAGTTGCAGGTAAATAACGCTGATTGAAAACTACAAAACTGTCGAGCTACACACACGCAGCACACACTACTAAACGACGTTAAGGAAGACTTCAACGAAAGACATGTGCATTGTCAGTTTGACTGGTGTCGATGTATATTAAACGCGAAATATGCGCTGATGCAGCATGTTCGGTCGTACATACATATGCTGGACAAATGTTTTTCAATCATCATGAAAATCTCGAATGAGTTTACAGACAATACGAACGATGTGTGAGTGATGTTGCTTTTCGTTGGTTTTCCCCATGTTTTTCGTGCTTGGTCAGCTTTTGCTGAAATGAACGAAATGATTAAATTATGGCAGCGGAAATTTCAATTTGGTATTACAGAAAATATCCTTTAAAATATAACAGAAAAGGGTAAAAAACGCTTTAAAAATATTTTAAAAAGTTTCTATGCAATTTCCTCATCAGTAAGTTTTGCTGCCATTATCTAAAAACTGTCAGGGCTTTTTTTTCTCTGTTTTGTTTGTTTCCCTACACATGTTACAATAAAGTTAAGTAAATAATTTCATAAAGTGCATGTCCGCTAATCACAGCGGCCATATTGGAAAATGTGTTTCAAATTGCCAGTGAAGTGCTGAAGGAAACAAGGGGAAGGGTGAATGGTGAAGGCGGAACTGAATGCAAAATGGCTTGCAATTTATACCTTCTATCAATATAATATTATTACAATATATCAATAGTTGTGTTGTTGTTGTTATTATTTGTATCGATATTGCTTCGTATTTTTCGCTTTGACAGTTTTGCACCGTTTAAACAATTATTTACACGGACATGGTCAACTGCACCAGGTGGCAGTTGGGGGGCCATGCTCGTGTAAGTTATTATGGTTATGGCAAATGCATTTTGTAGCATGAAGTAAATAAAAGTTGTACCCCTTTGGGGTGAAGGGTGCATTTGAAGTGCATTGATTTGTAATTTAATATTTATTAGAAAAAGTAAATAGAATTGAGTGGCATTGAGGGACTACTTCCACTGGAAGGTTTCAGAAGGGAAGCACTCTATTCCCAAGCAACAAATATTATTTTAGCATTATTTTTCCCGAGCTAATCAAATAGGCTAAGGACACTCCGAAGACGTTTTCAAAACTAACAAAAGAGAAATTAAAATGCTCCTCCAAAAAGCGCCAAAAACACCTGTGGGGCCCTGCCTCACACACCCACCGAACGAAACCTACGAAATAAACATAAAATGTAACAAGGAAATCTCCAGAAAAACACGCAAAACAATTATTCTTAACGTATCTCAGCGGAAACATTAAAAACCAATTCAAACTGATGACAAAAGGAAAAGGACCAACAATGAATGGTGTCGATGTCAGGAATTCACCCACTCAGCCCCAGCCCCACCAAAAGACAGACACACACACCTGCCCTTAGGGGGCAACATCGCGGCTAGAAAGAAGTGGAAGAAGTTCTCGGGAAGATAAAAAAATAAAACGCCAAGGTGGGGCAAATAAAACACACGCGACAAGCCGAAGACAATCAACAAAACAAACAATTGAGCAATGCCGGTGATAGCGGTAGAGAGGAGTTCATACAACAACATCAGCAACAACAGCCGCCTCTTCCTACCTTCTTTTAAAGGAGCACTAAACCAACTCAGACTTCTTTGCCATGACACTCGACGAATTGACATGAAAAATAATGTCACCCCTTGGAGCAACAAGGGTGCTGCTGCACACTGTGATTGCGAACATTCGTCTACTTGCTTCCCCATCTTCTTCGGTTTCTTCTTCTGGAGAAAAAAAGTTTTCTTTTGGGCCGGAGAAAGTACAAGCTTTTAAAAATGTTTTCTTGGCGGGTAATTTCTGTTTTTCTGCGTTATTTTTTTCCGTTCTCCTTCTTCTATATGTCAACGCAGCGTGTTGCGCTTTTTATTTTGTGTGTGTGTTTGGCGTTGTTTTTGGTGAATTTTTAAGTTAGCCAAAAAGTTGACATTATTTTTTATCGTTTATTATTTTCATCGCCCTCACCCTCGACCCCAACTCCTACAACAACATTTAAGAGCAACGAAAACTTGCCGCCAGTTGTCTGGAGATTTTGGAATTGGAAATGCGCGCCAATTTGATGTTTCGTGAATTTGTTCCAGTTGCGCTTTCTCTCCCTGGACCGCTTAGCGGGCGCTAATGGCTTTCTGTGTAGTCAATATTTCAGTATGATTTCCTTTTTATGCCTTTAGGCGTAATTTTAATACAGTTTTGATGCCATTCGCTTTGGCTTTTTTTGAAGTAATTTTTTTTCTTTTAAGAATTGTCACCATGGGTGTTCGTTTGTTTCTCACCGGAGGGGTTTAAGTGGAAATGTTAAACGTTCGTTGAGAACATTTAAAACGAGGCCAATTAAGTTCTTCTTTTTTTTGGGTATTTTTTATTGCTGAATGGGAATTTAATTTGTGAAGGGAAATTTTTGTGGATTAAAGTACAAAAATGTCTTGAAGAGTATAACATGTCACTTTTTCCTAGTCAGTTACGGGCTTCAACATAGTCAAGAACCGGCTTTGATACAATCACATGAGCTTCTGTCGCTTCAAGTACCGCTTGACTGTCTGCCAAGAAGAAGAGATGTGCTCCCAAAGACACTCTCTCGCACATATTTCGAAATGTTTACATTTCTCGGCTCTCTTATCTAACCTACAAAGGGATTGCTATGAATACTGGCGACCACTTTTCCATGGAAGGTGTAAAATGAAGCGTAAAATTTGTTAGGGAAAATAAATTCCAACCCGCATTCAACTTACATTTGCTTATTAACACGAATATTTAAATTTCATGCGTGGTTATTGTTGTTTTAGCGCGGACATTCAACATAACCCTCAAACCATAAAACAAAAGGGTTGTTTTGTACTCCCCCCCCAGATCCGGCATTCTTCCATCCATATATATTATTTACTTAAACATATAATTAAACTCATAAATACGCGCACAGTGCCCACTCACATTCACATTCAAAAGGAAAACTCAAAGCTGAGCGAATTTTCCGAAGCGCATAGATTCCGAAGTGGGTTAAGCCGCAAATGTATGCATATCTGATTTCTTACGGGGTTGGCATTGTTTTTGGGCATAAAAAACCGGTTTTTAATTAAGATTAAATGAGGAAAAGGTTTTCAACGAAACGAAAAAGGAACGCAAAACTCATTCGCACACACACATACGATTTCCATACGCACTCATATGTGATTTGGTTACAGAAAGGATGTCTTGTTGGATTTAAATCTAAATGCACATTGAAATGGGCATGTTTAAGGCACCATAAAAGCAGCTCATTAAACTTTCAGAAGGTGTTGAAATATTAATTTGAACTTAAATCGAAAATGAAAATAAAGGAGATAAGGGAAAAGCACTGCTAATATAGGTCGTTGTGGGTTTAAGCCTTAAAGTTGTAAATTGTGGAATTTTCAAATACATTTTTTGCTTTGTGCTGTAATGAGTTTCCATATTTGTTAATTCCTTTTCAGTATCAGCCCATAAATACTTGCATGTTTCCATGTTTTGGCCAATTTGAATGTAAATTATTTTTTGGAAATTAACACTTTGATATTCAAATTATTAGCAAGCAATCAAACTTGTTGAAGCCTGAACTAATCTAGATAGCAGCTTGTATGGAAATGGGCTGAATGTTGTTGGAAAACTTTTGAACGTTGCAAAATCAGAAATTGTATTTATTAAAAAAGGCAAATATTAAATGAAAATAATATAAAAAATTTAAACTTTGTTCATTCAAAGAGCGTATCGAAAGTATTGAAAATATATTTACACAAAAATCGTTTGATGCATTATTCAGTACTGGTAGGGTTAAACCACCTATTAGCTTTTATGTGCCTTCATCGTCAATTGACGAATTGCTGCTCTGAATTTGCATATAAATTGGTTTTCGTGGTTTCAAACGAGTACGAAATCCTTTTCAAATAAATATCTACAAAATTAATAATTTAATTTTTATGTTTGATCTTTTTTGAAGCGTGAAAAAAAATTAAGGACAAAATATTTAAGCATTTGCGAAGGGTGGCGGTAATTATCTAAGTGGATTAGAGGAATTTCTGCAACGAAAAATATAATTACACTGTTCTACATATTGGCCCTTTAATGAGCATCTTTGGGACCTTGATTATGCGTACGAAATATGCCTACTGTCGGTCAAAAATTCAGACACGCAAACAGAGTCACAGAGACTGCAAAAGCTGGTCTTAAAATCCACATCAGTAAGACTACAGCCATCAAGATCAACTTAAATCTTCCAGATCGGCAGTGAACACTTCACAACATGGAAAGGTAGTCTGCAGAAGGAGATAAGAGACCCTGAGACTCGTGGAATGAGATTGAAAAGTTTTGCTGAGGCCCTATGGCACTTGCTTGAGGAAACAGTAACCAATGATGATGAATCTAAGACAAAGATTTAACACTATTGTATTTTTATTTTAACTAAATATTTTACTGAGCTATATAAATTCAAATTCCCTTACTTCCGCCCAAAAGCTTTCTACGCTTTTTACATTCTTTCTAAGCCATCTTAGCAAACGATTAAATTCGCAATTAAATCATACTCAATAGAAAGAAGCTTATCTGAAATTATTTCCAAGTAAAAGGAACCACTCCATCTTCCAATACTTCTTACCACACGCGCACTTCTTCTCTCCGTATTCCTTTCTATTCACCAAACCATATCGAACCGGATATAACGGATATAAGGCCCACATGCACTCAGGGTTACGTATGCTAATAACAAAGTTAAATATTTCGTTTATTTTTCCACTCCATAGCCACGAAATTACTTTCCTGATTTTTGTTATTGTTGTTGTTGTTGTTATTGTTATCAGAAGAAACGAAACGGAACAGAGAATTCCACATTTGAAACTTCAAGTATGGGTGAAGTGAGCAGAAAAAAAATGAACTCGAATGTAAAAGAAATTTTAAAAAAAATAAGTTCAAGCAACAACAACAAGAACAACAACAACAAAGGCCAGAATATGTGTGCATAAAATTGTACATTTGGGGTGAGCAAAGCACAAGAATTCTATTCCCAGGCCTCAGTTGGGGTGAGCGATGCTAGGTGGTACTTCTTCTTCCTACCGCTTTTCATATATTCCGTTACGCACAATTATTGTATCAAAAGCATATTTTCATTCTGGTAGAACGAATTTTATGCTTTTTCAATAAACATTAACCGATTTTGGGTATTTTTTTTTCATATACAAAAGTTCGGGGGGAGAAGGAGAAGGCTACTAGGCAAGTAGGAAGGAGAGGCTATGTTACTTATTTCTTTAAAAAAAAAGTTATGAATGAGTATGAATTTAAAAAAAAAAGTAGCTGCTTTTACTGTAAAGCGTGTGTGTGCCTGTGCCTGAGCCTAGAAGTATGCTTTGAGTTTCGGGCATAACAATCGGCAATCATTCATGCGTTCGTTATTCCATTATCCACCCACAGGCAATGTGGTTCATCGTTTGGCTTTTTTTTTGGAAATTTTTATGCAAACACACACACACACATACACAAAAGCGGTCTCATTGAAAAGGTGGCTTTGTGTATTTTAGGCATAATCAAAAATACACACACTCTCTCATGGACAAATGGCAAGTAGAAATCGTCAAAGCTTAAAAATATGAGAATCAATGAGTTGGAAACTTTTTTTTTTGTGTTTATCGTTTTCACAAACGTTTGTTCTTTTTGTATTTGTTTAGCTTCGGCTGTCTGTTTGTCCTTTTTTTCTGTTGAAATATTTTCGATTATGAATTTTTTTTTCGTTTGTTTGTTTATTTGTTTGAATTTTAATTTAGCATGAAATTAAAGGAATTTTCAAATTACGAATTTTTATTGCATACTTTTTTGGTGGCATTTCGATTGCAGTTGAATGTTTGCTTTGTTTGTAGTGAGCTTGGCGCATGGGGGAAGTACAAGGGGAGTTTTCAAGTTTTTATTTTTTCCTTTTGTTAAATAAAAATGTGTAGCATGATTTTAGGCGTATATATAAATGTTTTGAATTAAAAAGTATAGCATACTTTTAGGGCATATATAAATAATTTTGTTGAAATCTCTTTTTCTGAGTTGCCTTACCTGAGAGTACACATGTCTGTCCATTTCCAGGATATCACGTTTCTCCTCAACTTCATTGAATCGTAAATCATATGACAACAATAATTCATAGCATAATTTCAGGCTCTACAATTAAAATTCAACTTCATTTCTAATTACTACATTTTGGTTACATCTTCTCAAAAGCATTTGCACATTTCCATTTTCTATAATTAGATTTTCTTAGTAATACTAAAACAAGGGCACAAAAACAACGCCACATAGCCTACTTTCGAGCGTTTCCGTGGGGGATGCTTTCACCATCTCTCAGTGAATCGATTGTGGTTTTGAATTTCTACAGTTCACTTTTTGTATTCTTCCAAATAATAATGAGGCATTTGGGTCATTATTAGAAAAGGCGCCGCTGTGATGCCGCGTAAATAGGCCTGCCCCAGTCTTGCGTCAAATATAATTACAACGGCTTAAGGTTGGTGAAAATTATTATTTTAATTAGTACTTTTATTTGTGGCAGTATTTCCGTGGGAAGCATTTTTGGGGGGTGAAATGCTTATCGATGCTGAATGCCTTTAAAGAGGGAGGAAGTTGGAAATTTAGTAGAACATAATTTTGTGCAGAAAGGAAAATAAAATCAATAAAATTTTTACTCACATGTCAAATCGTTGTCGTAAATCTACAGGACGCTGATAAATAAATATTCTTTGTATTAACTTAATAAAATTCACACAATGTGTCATATAAATGTGAAGAAATGTTATTGGAATATGGGCCAGGCAATAAATGAAAGTAATCAACAACAATAATCAGTTTTATGCAGTCGCGCGAAGTCCTTTGGCTGCAGTTGTTATTATTATTATCCTTGCAAACGTTTTGGCAAATAAAAGTCCACAGTCGTCCACACATTTTTCGATTGAAACATCCTGCTTCATTCGTCGTCTAATGTGCGCAATCATAACTTTTCACGCATTTATGTGTGACGATAATTTTTATTTCGCACAAGGACATGTGACCGAAGCTGGTCTGGCTTTTCCTTTCTGTCATTAGATAAGTTCATATTTATTTGCACATATCCGCTGGGCAGCTTTCATATCAGGTTTCCTCCTTCACCCCACTTTACTCTCATATGAGGCGAAAATGAAATAAATTCTTTGTTTTTATTTGCTTGGACGAGTGTCTTGCTTGTGCAAGTGCTGGCCGAGTGTCCTTCGCATGTACTTGTAATAACAATTTACCTAATGTTGGCAACATTTATGATTTCCCTTGACCTTTTTCTGCTTTTCCTTTGACTTTGTTTGTTGGGAATTTGGCACAAAATTCTCGGCTGATGGACAAAGTTAGATTGGCACTTGGGACAATTTCTGTTAATGAATGTAATTGAGAGCATCAAGTGGCAGTGTTAATATCTGGACTTTCTTTGATGTTGACATTTTTTTCTGTTGGGTACATTTTTTCCGATAAAGAACTTGATGATGGGCTTAGGTTGAGGGGAAAAAAGAAATGAAAATTCATGAATTTTTACAGAATTTCTGCTTTAATTTAAGAAAAATGTGAAACCTTTCAATAATCCCATAATTTCCCTCAGCCTCAAGGCAACTAGGTAATACTTTTTGCCAAATTTCCCAATAAAAATTCAATTCCGAATCAATTTCGCATTCAATATGATTTCAATTTCATTTCAATTTACCCAAAACACACGCACACACACAATACATGAATGCCCAAAAGCTAAGCCAAAACGAAGGGTCTTTAACCAATTTATCGTTTTTTTGCGGTCAACTGAGCAGCTGAATTCAATTACCATATAGAGAAGAAGAAGAAGAAAAACCACATACACTTGTACAGAAAAATATGGCTAAATCGAAGCAACCCCCTCGAGCAAATACACATTACATTTTCATTACAGTTCGCAATTGATCAGGGCTGACATTGCAATTTCAACATTTCAATTTGGCCACACAACTGACTGACATATCAAACTGACTGTCAAACATGAGACAGCCCAGCACAGTTAACAACTACATTTAGCAAAGGCGCCACCATCACATATGAGCTGATTGTCCTGTGTCGTCATCCTCCACAAAAAAATACACTTGCTAACAAGTGTATATTCGCTCCTGCTGCCATTCAAACCATAATTAATTTAGTTTTCTTCGGCCGTTGACGTGACTTTTCAGTTTCATTTGCAGACTTTAAAGTTGTTGAAGTGCACAGGAATTCTGTTGGTCATGTTACCAAATCCCATAATTATTGTGTTACTTCTGGCAATTGCAGTTTCGGCATTTATGGTCAGAAACAATGCAAAAAGCAAGAAGTGAAATTAGCCCCATTCGTTAAATGCCAAAACTCTGCGGCCAACTACAATCATTCCTGTGACATGCAAATATTGCGCTTAATTCAGTTGTTGGCACATTTGAAGTGTCACGATGACGTTTGACAAATGCCACTGAATTGAATTTAAACTTTATGAAAGAGCAAGAAGCGGAAATTAGTTAGGGTAATTCTCTTTTGGAAAGAGAAATTTAGCGGGTAGTTACGTTGAAGAAGAAAAGTTTTCTTGGACTAAATGTACGCCATATCAAACAGGGCAGAGGGTATAATTTTTTCAGGATATTTATACACCCAACACTCTACTGTGGGTATGTTAACTTTGACACAGCTTTTGTAACGCCTACGCATACAAGTATCTCGAAAATGATTCAAGTACTGGAGGTACGAAATCAAAAAAGTTTAAACAACAAAATCCTTTAAAACCCCCCTCTAAACACCCAATGACCGGCCACCGACCGACCACCTTCAATAAACACATATCGACAAAATCAACAAATCAGCTCAGAAAAGTTTCAGAAGCGACAAACAAAGCAGCCAGGCAAACACACACTAAAATATTGAAAAAGAGCAAACATTGGCCCACGAAATGAACAACAATAGCAAAACCCATCTAATCGCTGCTCCACCAAAAACGAAAATCAAAGCTGTGAAATTAAACTTGGCCATTGTTGCTGTTATTTTGTGGAAATGCAAATAAACAGCGAACAAAAAAAATACTTCCACGAAAAAACTGTGCAAACTGTGCGGGAAATGCAAATGAAAGCGAACAGGAACAGGAGAAATGCAAATGAAAAGTGACCAACGTGAGCTCACATAATGATTAAAATTGCACGCGGGCACCGCAACGGCAAGCGATTTGTTGAAACGAACGTGTTTCCGGCGGAAACCGACACAAACAAGCGAAAATCGACGCACAATGCGCATTTTCAGCGCACGTCAGCGGTATTTTGTGATGAAGTTTATTTGGTTTTTTCCCCAAATGCTGCCAATAGCCAACGCAGCAGCGCTCCCACCAATGAAAGTCCAAAAGTTCAATTTCGAAGCGTCGAAAAATATCATCAACGCCATCAGCAACCAACATCAGCCGACATCAGCGGCATCAGCAAATAAGTCAATATTTAAATGGAATCAGGTGGCCGTGAGTAGCCCCACGACCGCACATCCGCATACACAGAGTCACTTCATATTCGCAAACGTACCTTTAGTGGTCACGTTATTAAGTCACATGAGGTGTGTGTGTGTGTGTGTGTGTTTTTGACGGGTGTGCGTTTATATATTATATGGATGTGGTAGGCGTTGCGTGGCATTGGAGGTGCGGCCCGGCCCCTTGTGCTTTTGACTGGCGTCTGTTTGTTTCATTGTTTGTTGACTTTGTTTCCGATTTGATTGCGTATGCAAATGCAGTTTGACCATTGACCGCTCTCGCTCGCATAAGCGCTCATGTGCGGTTTGAAGCGCCCAAAATGGAAAATTTAATATTCCCCGTTCGGTGCTAAAATGTGGGTGTTTTATTTGCATTCGGGCGTTGGTTAGTTGATTTGGAATATTTCTCACATTTTCGTATCGTTCAAAGTAAAGTTCTTTTTCGATATTAGATTAAAAGTGAGTTGGGCTGAATTTGAAGGCAATTAATAAATTTCAAGTCGTTAAAGGGTTTAAAAGCTACTAGTGCAAGTATTTAGTCAAAAGGATCTACTCCTAACAGCCATGAACAAAATTTTACTATCGAAAGTAACAATTTTCTTAGCATTCTTTCAAAGGATGTTCCTTGAAAAAACTTGAACAAATTCTCACAATTCTTTGAATATTTAAATATTCTATAATCGAAAAAAAGAATATTTTAATTTTACTTTATGAACGCCAGACTAAATAGGCAACACTCTTTGTGGTTTCCGTCGAACCTCTGGTGTTGAATACGTTATTTAGTTCTTTGGTTATCCTTGGCATGATAACATCCAATTTCACAAACGACCCAGCACACACAAACAGCCACACATAGCCGTCAATTATGAAATCCACTCGTAACGAAAATACTCATTACAACAAATTATGGCAAATAACTTGCTGTTTTATTAAAAATTCACCACTAACGAGGCACTTTTGTTTTTAACCAACATCGCATTGACAAAAGCAGACAGCCCGAACAGACTAACTGGCAAGAGAGCGCACAGCGAGCGAGTCCTTTTTAATGAAAATAAGAATTTTAATAAATAATAATAATTTCGCTGCTTCCTTTCGGGTGACCGAAAACATTGCAATGCGTGAGTGTGGCAGAGAAGTTGTGGTTGTGGCACAAGTGACGCCCACTTAATGTGGTTTCAGCTACAGTTTCAACCCAAATGAGAACAAAACATGGACGATGCGATGCCTTTTTTCTGCACAAATAAAGCACAACAACGATGATGATGTCAACTTGTCTAAGCGTTATTTTATAAGAGACAAGAGTGCCGCCATCTCGTGCAAAGTGGTCACAAAAAAATTTAATAAAATATCAAATTGAAATGAAGTTATTTTTGAATTGGTTTTTTTTGTCTGGTCAACTTAATTACATGCGGAATTGCTACGAAGCGGAAGTGTGTTGAAATTGGAAATTAAATTATCCTTTCACATGTCCTTTCGCATTAATTATGTACAAAGATGACTTTTGAGTTGAATGAAATGAATCCCTTTAGATCAAAATTGTAGAATCCTTGAACAACATTTTAATATGAAATTATCATATTTGTATAAAAATGTACCCTGTTCACCTAAGCGAAAAAATTTCCTTTTAATTACATGCATTTTTAATGAATTGTGTCAATTATCCGGGTAAACTTTCTCAATTTCATCCGGCAGCTAATTAGGTTACGGAAAAAATAAAATCTGTGTTTTCACTTCCACTTCACTTTCATTTGTGTATGGAATTTAAAATGCACCAACAGCAGCATCAAATAACAAACAGAAACCATGAAGAAAGTACAACAAGGACTGTACATTTGTTTGCTTCTTGAGGACGTGTCCTTTTTCACTGCTTTCGGAAATTCCTTACGCACTTCAACCCTTCTTTTCATTGTTGTCCAGTGCTATCCTTTATTATTATATTTTTGCTTTATTTTAATTTCATTTTATGATTTAACTTTACACCTGTTAAAAAGGCTCAACTTCAATTAAATCCCTTTTACGGTTGGAGTTCCTTACTGTGCATTACACTCGTGCACAGTCAAGTCCGGGCAGCAATTGTTGTTACGCACTTAAGTGCCTGCACTCGAGTCCTTTGCTGTGCGTTTACAATTTCTTTTCAAATTTCACCATAAGGACGAAGGACGAGGTTGGCTGTTTTTTTTTTCTTAATTCTAATTTCGGTAGTGTAAGTACTCCAAACCAAAATCTTCTTGTAATCGGATAAGGTAATTGGAGGCTTTGTCTAGACATTAAATGGACACATTTTTCATATACTAAGGAGGGTGTGCGGAGTCACAGGCTGTGAATGGGCAGTGGAAAGGTTGCTTCAAGGAAGTGACACTGGATTCACTTGTTTTTTTTTAACTTTAAATAAATATGATTTATAAGAAAACAAATTTTATTTTAATAAAATTTAATTTTTTTTTTATATTTAAAAATGTTTAAACAAATATTTTTTTAATATAATTCGATTTTTACCCACTGTCTTTGAGTACGAAATTAAAAATATTTTTACAAACCTTTTTGCAGATTTGAGATTCCACCTGCCACCACACATTGAAGGACTTTGCATTATCTACGCCCTTTGACCTGCCACCCACCAGCACAACTCTTTCGGCAAACACACAAATGTTAATAAATCGATTTAAATTTCTGATCATATTTTCATCTCCCGGAAGAAATTTAGTAGTTTTTTTTATTGTATTTTGTGCACTAAAATTTCAGCTCCAACAACTTTCAACTTTGGCCACGACGGCGACAACAACTAAAACCGAAATATAAAACAAAACAAAAAAAGCCAAACTTGCCGAGAAGAGTCCAACGAAGAAATCCCAAAAGTTTTGTGCCCAGGTCGACGCAATATTACCTCAGCCTGAAAGTATGCTTCACAATTCGTTCGATGAGTGGTATGCTGAACTCCAGAAAGCTTAAGAAGATGTTGGCAAAATTCTAAAACCGCAGCCGTTGCAGTAGAGGCTATTCCACTCACACCCCACTGCCATCGTTTGAGCTCAACAGGAAGGAAGTGTCGACGACGTCCGGAAGTGCCTTTCCTACGATTTTGATGGCATGATGGGCTGCGGAGTAAGAGGTCAACGCGCAAGTGTTGCAAATAGTTTTTGTATGCAAAAACACGTTCGAACGATTGCGACTTGGGTTGCTGCCGTTCTGCCGTTCTGCCGTTCTGCTGCCTGCAATGTCATAATTAATGCAAAGCTACAAATGAATGCAACACCTGTGGTTAGTTTAGAACGACCTCAAGTGTGCCGCAAGTATTTGGCAAAATTTCGAAATTGAAATTAGAATTGGGAGCAGTACGTTGCGCTTGCTGTTGAATTATGTAAAATGTATGTATATTTATAGAGGGCGCTGGCATTTACGAAGGTTCCTTCCGACTACAAGCATTTAGTTGCTTGGTTGCTGGGTAAAATATTAAATTATTAACAAAGTGCAGGAAGTTGATGCTTGGCTGAGCCAAAAGAGAAATTTTTAAAAACATTTTAAACTCCTTTCAGAGAATCTGGTGTTCTTAAAACGTCTTCGTTCATTTTCACATTTTCATATATAATGTTTTTAATAGAAAATAATTTTTCACTTAACTAACTTCTCTCTATTCTTTCATTTGAACAATTTTCTTTTTTCAATGCAATATTAAAATTTGTAATTCCTCTTCAAATCTTACCTTCCCATTTCATAACCTCAAAAAATAATTCTCATTGTCAGTTCATTCAACAACGATTCCCCGAATAAAAAGTAATTAAAAATTTGAAAGTAATTACAAAATAATTACAATTCAACACACTTCAAAGACAAGAGGCAATTTTTCAATTGTTCATTACGCTTCAAAGAGCAGCGAAAAGAAACTTTTCCAATTGAATTGACGACAGCGGAAGCCGTACATCCTCACTGAATCGACCAACAAGAGGCCAATACAAATACCAGCCACCAACGGGCAACTTAAGAAATTAGCAAGTAAAACAAATGAGGCGCGTCACTGTTCAAGTAAAAGTACAAACACCGGAATCATCAACAACAGAAACAGAAACGACAAAACTCTCAAACATTGACTGAACAAATGCAGCCAATTAAACGCTGAAGGACCCCCACGAGTTCAAATGCCGTTCACCATCCCCCACGAAACGAAAATTCATTACAAACAAATTAACAAATAAATCAAATTTCAATACGAAAATTATTTGCGAAAACAATTTATATTTAACAACCACTCCGTGAGGTTATAGAGGAAATCCTTAGACCAAATCGCATTCCACGCCTTAACGCTTTTGAATTTTGTACTGACAGCCAGCAAATCGTCTCTAAGTCCTATAGAAAAATAGAAGGCATTTTGCCTAATTCAAACGAAGGCCCACAAACGCCTGCCGAGCCGAAACTTTGGGGAACATGAAGTGGCGTAAAGCTCTTCAAAAATCATTTATCTAAATTAATTCCTGTCGTTTACATTCGAAAAACAAATCAAAGATTAAGACAAACATTAGTTTTAACCCCGCTCGATTCGCAGAGAATTTCATCTAATGGAAAGGCGTACAGAAGGAAGGAAGCTTGTGGCCATACCAAATTCAGTAGACTCTTCGCGGGCGTGAGTGAGTCTCATCAAAATTAAGCAAACGCACGAAAGATAATAAATGACATGCTGCTGTTAGATTTCTGCTGAAGATTTCCCTAAGATGTATATCTTCATGAAAATCATCAACAAATAGAATGTCTGAGATGAAGAGACACGAAATCCGAATGTGGGTGGGGGACGAGATACTGGGAGTGTGGAACAACCCTTACGAAGTATTTATACCATTCGAAATTTGCATATCGCTTAGCGATAATAACTCATTTTGAAATTCCGCGGCAACAACATTTTCGAAAACAATTAAAATTGTTACCAACATGGAAGTAACCCACCAACACCACACACCACGCCAGTGCCATCACCACCCCCCGTCAAGTGCTATATGGAAATTTTGATTTTCGCCTTGCCAAGTTCAGGTATTTCGGTCTAAATTTGGTTTCGCTCAATATTATTTTCATGCAAGTAACATTTCATTTCATCAACATTTATAATCATAACAGTTTTTTTTTTCTAAAAACAAAAATTGCCAACCCTTTTCAACGACATCAACGAACGCAAACCTCTCCTCTCCAACCGACATGCCATTCAAAAGCAACAACACCATTACTTTCAGTCGTCACAACGTCATTTTCGCGTAAATGAATTTTCTCATTTTCATCGTCATATTGCCAACGCGTCTGTCAGCGATTGTTATTGGGAAATCATAATTTCAGTGTACCAAAATATTTTCGCGTAGAGACTTTGAAATTCTTTTGAGTGGGTGGCGGCGCTCTACTGGGAGTTTATTTTGAAATAGGGCATGAGGTGTACGTCTGGCTTGCCACTTTTTCAATAATTAGTTATGTCAAAATCAGCAAATGATTCATTCATCAGCATCAGCGTACGTCCCTCTGTTTAGCGGTGAAAACAGCAAATTGCTCGAATTTCGTTTCAGAATTTTAGTAAAATGTTGTTGAATGGAATTGAAGCGAAGAACACTTAACGAATTTCTTCGTTTAGTTAGACAAATATACTTCGTTTTTGACCAAGAAAATTTTGTTCCAACAAATAACTGCTTGCCTTGTTTGGCAAATGTATTATAATTACTTTGTTCAAGGAATATGTTTGCAGCAACAAAAAAAAAAACTTTCGTGCAAACAAATATTAAACAATTTCTTTTGATTTTATTTTACTAATATTTATTTAAACTTCGTATTTTAAATTGTCTCTACTAAAACTATTCACTTAATTCTAATTCAAGCCCTTCACCTTCCGTTCATCGTCTATGACATTACTCAAGAAACCGACAGGCTTTCGGGCATAGGCCACCACCAGCTTATAGGGCGAGACAAATTTACAATCACCCGTCTCCGGGTCGTCTATACGCAATTTCAAGGCAGTCACCGCATCAACGAAATCATTGAGGAACTCTTCGTGCTGTTGTTCGGGTATGCGTTCGAGAAAAGGACAAATCGCTCGTACATTATCTAGGGGGAAATGAAACGGACACTTAATATCTTCTCCGAATTTTCCTTTAAGTTTTTCCTTACCTTTCAAGTTTTTCAACCCATTATAGACAAACACCTCATTGCGTATTTCCACATTATAGTCCACAAAGCCCGCCTCGCTTAGTAATTTGCCATATTCAGCGCGAGGATCAGAGCAATCATGCAAGGGTGATATGAAATTGTTCACGTCCTTCATATAAGAACACCATTTGGACTCCTTCGCAAGGGACTTGTAGACATCGTAAGTGCGTACAGTGGCTAGGAAGACAAGCAGACAATCGCCTCCCTCAGGACGTAGGAGCTCGTGAATGTTGTGCAGAGCATTTCTGGGAGATAAGAAAATTTTAATTCTTCTGTAGTTTTGAATTCTTGTCACTGTCTTCCTTTCAATATTTCCAATCCTCTACTCACTTTTGATTCTGCACCCAGTGCAGACAATAGAACGACGTCACATGATCGAACTGTTCGCATAACTCGTTCGGCACCTCATCTCCTCCAATGTCCAAAACCTCAAATTTCGTACGCTTATAATCCGCATAATTTTTACGGGCAAATGACACCATCTTCGCAGAGACATCTGTGCCCACCAACTGTTCGAAATTCGTCGGCAGGAGAGGATAAACATAATCCATTAGGACATTGCCCGATCCGGATCCCACATCGATAAGTGAGTCGCGTCCATCTAAACGCCATTGCATTTGATTTTCGTACTCCTGCAAAATCTGCTTGGCATCATGGCGTTGCACATTGTTGGCGCGTTGATAGAGCGAAGCTTGATTCATTTCAAAAAATACTCAAATTAAAATAACAAAATTAAAAAATAAAATTAAAGATTCACGATCGTTTTGCTTCCACTGAAGTTCCGTTAGCGTTTACAATGCTCTTTGCAAGTGGAACTGCCTTTTATACATTTGGGCTGATCTACCTGGGAGCTGCTGCTCTACAAATGCTTTGAGTACCTGATTTATTTAAATGTTTGTGAATTTGCATTTGGAAACTCAAACAATAAAAAAGCAAACAATGAAAAAAAAACGGTGCATATTGTATTTGCTAAAGCGAGAGCGTAAGAGTCCAACAAATGAATTCTCTCGCTTAATGTTCCATGTTTTTTTTTGGTATGGATCTTGACTAAGTTATTAAAAGCTAATTGCATGTTCGCTGGAAATTCTCGGAGATGTAATTACAACCCGTAGTGAGTGTAATGTGTAATATTATGGAAATTGTTTATAATTGAGCGTTGGTGAGTGCAACTATTTCATTCACAACAATTGCTTGTTTGCTCAATTTGTATTTTTACTAGTCTATAAATAATCATCATTCCCAAAATCCTCTACACCCTTTCGCTTTCCTAAATTTTTCTGTTGAACTTGAATTTTTGTGTTAATTGCAAAACTGCCACAACAAAACCAAAACCATTTGAATGCAATTCAATGTATTTGGAATTATTAATTCCACTTTTTTGTTGTTCATTGTAAATTGGAACAATGTAAATGGCACGTTTGAACTTGAACTCAAAATATGTGTGCAATTTCTTTTAGTGTAGTGAAATTCTTTTGAAATTCTGTGTGCATTTTTAATTTCTTCCGCTCCCGAAAATTATCACCATTTTGTTTGTTTGTATTAATTTTTTTTTTCTTTAAATTTGTTACACCTTCTAATCTCGGTTCAGAGATCTACATATTTTATATATTCATATGCAATAGCAAACAACTACAACAACGTGGAAGTTTGCCTACCTGACGGAAGCGTTACTTTTTTATTGTGGGTAGGTACACGTACTTAAAAATAGAAGCAAATTTCGACAAATGTTTATATTATCTTAATTTAGGTATTATGAGGAAATTCATATGAATGGTTCTATGTAATGAAATCTAGTTTGCAATATTGCAACCACAAATAAAGTGCGTAGGCACCTATTTTAAATTTTGGAAATTAGGAGGAAGTAAAATGGAAACTCGTACTGAGGAGCTTATGATTGTAAGAAACTGACGCTCCATACATTTCATCGCTTTTTTATTCTGAACGTGTCATATGTAGTACGCATCTCTGCACTAATGTTAAAGGAAAGGTGGACCAGTTGCAATTCATTTGAAATTAAGAAAAATCCAATTCTCCGAAAACTAGACTTTGCACCCATTTCAATCATAAATGGACTAGTTCATGAACTAATCCTAGACGAAACCAATCATATTTCCAATAATATTCCGATTTTCTTACTTTTATTTTTTTGAAAAAATTTTACAGAACTACTAAGTGTTAGAAAATTGATAATTTTTATGTATTTCCTGAAGATCCTTCCCATTCTTGGTAGCATCTATTTTGAACATTTTGGTAAGCTAATTTAAATTAATAAGACAATAGTAATAAATAAGTATAAAATATTTAATGTTAGAATGAGCACATACACTAGAAATTATCAATATGCAACCCTTCGCCAATTAAAAATACAAGCACACACACATGCAAAATAAACAAAAAGTTGTTGTGTGATTTTTAATGGATTCACTCACACTCACACACTCACACACTCACGCAAACACACACTTCAATATTATTTAAAGTTTATCTATTTGCTATTGTTATTGCTTTGAGTGGGCACGGGTAGGGGGGAGTATGAAAACTTTGCATATGTTAAATAAAATTTAAGTTGGCAAACAGTAAAAGGAGCAATTTCAACTCCTTCCATTCCACACACACACACACACTGGAAGACAACAGAAAATCAAGAAAAGGAATAAGCACGAAATGAGCATGAGCGAGTGGAAATGAGATTTTAATGTCCCAAAAGGGAATTTTCAAGTGTTTCAAGCCAATGTAAATGGAATGGAGAAGGTGGCGGTGGAGGTGGAAGACCAAAATGCGGATTTAAAATTCAATGTAAACGGTGATTTGTTGTTATTGATTAGATCGGACACATGCGAGGCATGGCGAAAGGGACTAAACCAGGCATAAGTGAAAGGATAAAAAGGACGTGTGTGTGTGTGTGTTGTGTGTATGTGGGTGTACATGTTCGTTTAGAAGAAGCTTCAAATGTGGCAAGATGATGAGAATTTAAAAGTTTCCTTTTGTTTGATGAATATTTAATTAAGCATAAGAAGCCGAGCAAGAAGCAATAGGATATTTGGCAAGGATATACAAATACGGAGAAGGGGGCCAAAAGGGCCAAAGACACTGAGTTGGGAAAAGTTTAGATTTCGTTTGCTTGAAGGTGCTACTTGTATTTCTTATAAAGACTTTATTAAAAAAGCAACAAAAGAAATAAAAAAAACAAAAAAGGGAAAACAAACCGAAATCAATTAACGGCTTTTTTGTAAAGGAAAAAATTATTTAAAAAATAATACGAAAAAAATAATAATTAAATTTTCTAGCGCACACCCTTTGCCACTCCTTTCATATCTTCTTAAGCCTCTCACTCTCAGGAAAAGCGCAATCGTTGTGAGAAAAAAATGTATAAAACTTTCAAGTCGCAAATGCCCGCCAGCGCAAAAGTGTTACTGGCAGTTGCCAGCGTGTTGGGGTAGGGGGGGGCAAGTTAAATTGAGAAATCGTTAAAAAAACAAAAGCGGCAGCACTCCTCATACTTGGCACAACAGTGTTGCCATTTTGTGCACTCTTTTTTTACACACTCGAAGAAAACTTTGTTTGTTGACAAAAGTGTCTTTTCAAGTAATCAAAAAAAAGGTTTTAATTCAATTAAATTTTAATTAATTCATCAAAGATAATTAAAAATATATTATCAAAAATTTACTACTAATATTTTTCTTCCCAGTGTATCGTTATGTTTTTTTTATGATTTTACAATTTTCTTTTAATATTTTTTAACAACTACCCGTCGCATTCGCCCCCCGCTCGCTACCACACTTTTTCTGTTATTGTAACGTGGTTGAAAATTAATTAAAAATTAAATGAATAACGTGGATAATGAGCCCCTAAGCTGATTTTCGCTTATGAAATTTCAACGAAACACAGCGCAAGAAAAAAAACGAGTACATATTTGTTTGAAAAATACCAAAGCTTACAATAACAATTTCTTTTTTTTTTGTTTTGTAATAAAATTTTTTCAAAGGTATTTTTTTACGCTGGCAGCCTTCGCTTTTGTAGTTGGTAAGGAAGATGAAAAAATCTCAGGGAAAACAATTTTCTTTGCCAAACCAAAAAAAAATGTATATTTAAAAAAAATATTTTATATACTTTGTCGTCCGTTTTGGTTATTGTTGGTATTCTTTGTTCCCGTTAATATGGGAAAATTTGTATGCATTTTTTTGTTTTGTTAAAAATTATAGGAAAATGGCGTAAATTAAATTGGAAATGTTTTTGTGCTCATCAAAGATCGAATATCTCCAATAGAAAAAGTTGATGCTTTTGTTGTGGTCCCTTTTCCAAGCTTGTCACTTGCTCTGGCATTGAAAGGTCTTTTGTTTTTTCGGAAATATTTGGTATGCATTTACGTAATATTTTGATACCCTACAGGGTATATTTGGTCGAAAGTTTTTAATGCTAAGAAGGAGGCGTGGTGGGTATGGAAAATTGTATTTATTCTTGAAACCCATCACGAGCTGAGTCGATTTAGCTACGTCCGTCAGTCCATCTGTTTGTCCAGTTTGTATTTTGTGATTTAAGTATTTTTACTTGAACCCTCTTTTCTATGATCCTTTTGCATAGTATTCTTTTTGTATTATCTCATGAACTCAAATTCAAACTTTATTATTTATTTAACAAACAAATCATCGTAAATATCACATATACTTCATAAGAAAGTCTCCACCCATGACCCTTTTTAATTGTCCTCAAAGACAATAACGGCAAATTTCTCTGGAACTTATGTATGTTTTGGCCACATTAGAAGTAAAATTTACTAACAACCACTCACAAGAAAAGACAAAACGTGATCGCACATAATCAAAATGAAACTACACACTTTTTTCTCTACGCTTTATTTGGTAACTTGTACAGCCCAACTACCCACAGTGTAGAACAAAACAAAAGATGGAAATTAATGTACGAAATAGGTAGTTAGAAACTTGTAAATTTTCTTACTAAATTACGGTAAAGTGCGGCACGGCACAGTGAATTTATGCAAAATGTTTAATAAACAAAATAAACCGAAAACTACCACCCCTTTTTTGGGTGCACAGGAGGCAAAGGAGCGCAGTGTACTCGCACAAACTAAGAGCAAACACAATTCTTAATTGCCATACATCTTGCAGAAGGCGGCCTTAACACATCATTCGTACATCGTCTCCCTGCCCCCCGTTAGAGACAAAAAAGATGAAATTACTATAAAATATAAATTACTTGGCAAACAGTGTTGCCAACTATCTCTACCATTTTAATGTCATTCCATGTAGTTTACACTATCATTCAACAGCAGTTGGGTACGAGTACGAGTTTACGAGGCTGCCTCGACCTACACCCCCTCTCCCCCCGAATGGTATAAGTTGAGTTTTCGGTTGAGACGCTATATCATTTCATTCAAAGTTTCTTTAGCAAGTTGCTCTTGTTGTTGTTGTTGTTGTTGTTGCTAATGTTGGCAATATTGTTTTCCCTTGGAAATTAATGACGTATAAGTTTTTGTTATGGTATTTTGTGTTGTACTGGTTCCTGCCTTCAGTTGTTGTTGTTGTTTTCTTTGCTGACGTTAGCTCGAAAATAATTTTATCCTTTCAATTAAAGTTTTTTTTTTATTATTGTAATTGCTGTTGTTGTTGTAGTTTGTTGTGTTGTGTCTCGTTGGCCTCTTATAATTGCACTGTAATAGACTTTTTAATGAATTTCGTAATAGATTTGGCGTTTGATTCTTATTTTTGAAGGAGTGTGGGGCGAGGGTCCGTTTTGGTCGATGAGGAAGTGCTTTTAGTTTTGATATTTTGGGCACATTCAACCATGAAGATAATTAAAAGTTTAAATTGTGCTGTGGCGGCCGTTCTTTGAGAGTGAAATACCGCCCGTCTGGTGAAAGCTTTTGTTCGATTATGTTTTTTTTAATGGAAACTAGGTACTTTATTTTTGTGATTTTATGAAATATTTAGTTGCATTAAATTAAAAAATTTGAATGAGAAATAATTTTCTAGGATTCAATTGAAATTCATCGCAACCCCTTCCAAAACTGTTGAACCTCAAATATCTAATCTCGAGAAACCAAAAGAATCGCTATTGAGTTCATAAAAGTGTCATAATATATGACACCAAGTAGCAGAAAAAACAACAACGTGTGTCACAACAAATATCATTTTGATAAGCCCAAATCCTCACACACGACTCACGCACCCTCGCACTTATTCAATCACCAAATAAGAAGCAGGTTCAATGAAATAGAAAAATGGATAACGGAAAACAAAAAAAATGAGGGTGCAAAAAATAACCAAAAACAAATAAATTGAGTGAAAAAATAAATCGTAAAGAAACTGAAAATCTCCTTTCGACGGAAGTCACATTTCCACCACAGAAGGTGTGGCACTTATCAACTTTGATATGAGCTGCTGTTTGCTTGAAATGATGTTGGCACAAAAGGGGTTAAACCTGAATGTTTGAGGCTGTAAAAGCCAATGTCAAAATACGTATATGTAAATAAAGGAAGTGAAGGAAAAGTGTTCGTTTGAGGACGACACCCTCTTGCTAAAGAACGAAAAGTGCCAATATTCAAAGCGTATCAATATAAAAGTGCTCCTCTGGGCAATACAATAATAATGGTCGTCGCTTATTTGCGTGACAACATTTTATGCTAAAAGGGATTTTTCATTCGTATTTTTTTACGTTTGTTGTTGTTGTTTTTTTTATTCAAACGTGGCATAAATATTTGAAATGTAGACTGAAATAAGCGCAAATATGATGGAGTAATGAGCTTTTGCACTTTTCGGTAAAGAGCGTTGGGTGTGCGGCGGTTTAATATGTAACCCCTTTTTATGTGCGACTGAATGTGATATTTGTCTAACTTATGGCATTTCGACATTGAATGTTTATGTTCGACATTCGATATGCATTATAATTCAATAATAATAAAATGAAAATATTTACTTAGGTTTTGATAATAAAAAAAAAAGATTTATCTACACAGGGTGGTGGGTCATACTTTTAACGGGTGATTGAGATTATAAAAAGGTTAAAGGTGGGGAGAGTATTGAATGTGATATTGATGTAATTTTATTGGATTTGAATGGAATTATGATCTCGATATTGCCATTTCTAAGATATTAAGTAATTATCTTTAATTGAAAATAATTGCACTTGCTTCTTTTCAAACACAAATTACCTTTACAACCACACAACCATAGAAAAACCCAGCAATCGAATGACCCCCGCACAAACCTAATCCTTCTGGCTAACTGTTGCGCTTTCTCAGCCTTATTTAACCCTCCGAACGAAAAAATGGAATTCCCGCATAACAAAAGCAACTTTAATTTTGATTTATGTTTTCTCATATACTTAGAAGAGTAAATAAATTGCCCCAACAAGGATTATAATTGTCCGAAAAGTACTTTTGCCCACGATTCGAGGCGACTCGAGGGAAGTAAGCATTGCAAATGGTACAAAGAAGGCTATTTTATTTCAAGTATGAAGGAAAACAAGTGGACTTTTTCGTTTTTTAGTACTTAAAAAGAACAATTAGATGGATGAAATTCATTGAAATGAGCAATTTTAATTAAAACTGGATTAAGCAATAAAGTAAGTAGCTGATAAAAAAATATGAAAACAAAAATTCCACCTCAAAATAAAAGGATTCATAGAAAATTGTGAGAACAAAATTTAATAAATTTCCCTTTACCCAAACGATTCCTTCAGTCAAACAAATAATTGAAATTATATAAAGCATTTCTTCTAATATACCAACAAAAATTCAATATTAATAGCACATAAATCTTCGAAGGACAGCCACAGTGGTGGCCAATATCAGACAACGACTAAAGCCCTATTAAACCAAATTGACCACATAATTTATCTAATATGCCACAGAACCGAAACAATTTAACCGAATAAAAAAAGTTTTTCCTCCAGCAAAGGAAACAGAACAAGTGTGAAGAAAAGGACTTTGGGTGCTAGCGCTTCACACGCACTAACTGCTGAATGTCGTGGAAAAGGAAATAGTATAGAAAGAACGAAATTTAGGGAAATAAAAACAAGGGGAAAGTAAATCTCTCCACCTGACAACTTGAGCGAAATTTGTGACAATTGCTCTGCTCTGATAAAAAACAGGTACTACATAACAAAAAATTAATTGTGAATTTATTTATTTATTTGTGTTTATTTATTTTCTTTAAATACAAATTTTTCGTTTCGTGTTCATGTAACAAACATTTTTTGGAAGAAACGAAATTTTGTGGTAAAATTTATCATTGTGTCCACTCAACAGTGTTTTCGTGTCTGCTGGGCCAAAGATAAAAGCATCAACCATACTAAAAAAAACTGGCTCAACGAATTGACCATCTAAATTAATGGCGCACCACAAAACCACAAACAAAACGAAAAGATCCACAAAGTGACAAAGAATTATTACATATCTACGAAAAAAAAATATTTTTTGTGCTGTTATTTTCTGTTTGCTTGTTCAAGAAATCTTTCATTGCATTAAAAAAAAAACATCAACCAAAAACAGCCTAAAAAACTAATATGCAAAAAATTTAATTTCATTTTTTTTACTGTAAATAATAAAATTTTAATTTTTTTTAAAGAAAAAGTTTAAAAACGAAAAATTTTTTACAATATTCTTGTAATTTTAGGAACATTTTTCGATAAATATTTTATAGTTTTTCGATGATTTTTGCGATTTCCAGAAGCCACAATAGCCAACGATGCTGCTTTCTCTCAGGAATCCAAATTCAATCGGTTTCCATGTAAAGAGACATTTTTTATACCTGACACGCCTCCTTTTGGACATTAAAAATTTTACATGAGCGCCATCTTTTGTGTATTAATGATAAACGGTTGGTTGTTTTCCAGGCTAAAATTGTTCTTCAATTCAGTGATGCCTAATTGAGGGTAATTTCTCTTTTAGAGGGATTTTTTGGGCAAATATTTGCCCAAATAGGAAAAATCCCGACACCAATAGCAGCAAAACTTCTATCGGTGTGTGTGGCACTGACATTTCTTTCCAAGAATATTTTGACAGTTCTTTAACCAATCAAAAACGAACAAATGTCATGAGCAAAGAAACATATTTGCAGGAAATTCTTGACAGTCAGTCGTAGGCTGAAACGGAAAGAGCGAGAACAAACAAATCTTTTTGGCACATAAAAAATAAAATAAGTAGTATTTGGTAAATAGAATTTGGTAAATAAACTGAATTACAATCCTTTCGCACTGAATAATTAAATAAAACAAAAATAATTCATTGCGCAAAATCAAAAAAAGAGCAAACGAAGAAGAAAAAATATTTTTGGTATATTTTGGGTTGGATTTTGCCTAAAAGGGAAAAGTGTACTTTTTTTATCCATCTGAAGGAAAAAAGGTAATTTTTAATTTTCATTCTTTTATGTATTTAATATTTTGTTTTCTTCTGTGACGTCACCAAACGGCAAATGTCCGATAAGAAGAAGAAGATAGCCAGTTGTCAAAGTACACCATAATAATTCTAGTTTACCATAATACACCATAATATACTATAAAAAATTTATTAATAGAAAACGGATATCCGGTCCCAGCTTGCATCTGTCCTTCATTGTTTCCTTTGGTAGTTTTGTATTTTTGCAGCAGTTTACTTCAATTTCCATTCAATTTACCACGTCACACAAAACAACACACGTCAGAACATCTTCTGCCCCCAATCCATGCCCCCCCACAGCATCCAAACATCCAAACCAAAATTTATCAATAAATATCGAATATCGTTCGCAAAAATATTTAAGGTAAAAGGTAATAAAAATCTTTTTTTCAGCAAGCAGCCGCAAGGTCTAACAAACGGCGTAACCGTCTCGCTGGCCATGTGTAAGTTTTTTTTTTTTGGTCAATTTTAGTAGTAAAAGCTTTTAATCCCTTTTCCTCCTTTACTTTTGCATTTCATCATTAGACTCCATCATTTTGGTGCTCGCTCTGGCGACCGCACCCGCCTTTGCGGACTTCTACTCATCCGCGGATGACGTGGTCGAATTGACGCCTTCCAACTTCGATCGGTTGGTCACAAACGATGACTCCATCTGGATTGTGGAGTTCTACGCTACGTGGTGTGGCCATTGCCAATCCCTGGCGCCCGAATACAAGAAACTTGCCAAAGCGTTGAAGGGCGTCATAAAGGTGGGCTCGGTCGATGCCGACCAGCATAAATCGCTGGGTGGCCAGTATGGAGTGCGCGGCTTCCCAACCATTAAGATTTTCGGCACAAACAAACGCTCGCCTACCGATTACAGCGGCCAGCGCACAGCAAAGGGCATTGCCGAGGCTGCTTTGGCCGAGGCTAAGAAGAAGGTTCAAGCTGTCTTGGGTGGTGGCTCATCGGGAGGCTCTTCAGGCGGTGGCAGCTCTGGCGGTGACGAAGTCATCGAACTCACCGATGACAATTTCGATAAATTGGTGCTGCAGTCCGAGGACGTTTGGCTGGTGGAGTTTTTTGCTCCTTGGTGTGGTCACTGCAAGAGTTTGGCGCCCGAATGGGCCAAGGCTGCCAAGGAGTTGAAGGGCAAGGTCAAGTTGGGCGCCCTGGATGCAACAGCTCACCAAAGCAAGGCGGCGGAATACAATGTACGTGGCTATCCAACAATTAAATTCTTTGCCGGTGGCAGCAAGAAGACCAGCAATGATGCTCAGGAATACGATGGCGGACGAACAGCTTCCGACATTGTCAGCTGGGCTCTGGACAAGCACGTGGATAGCATTCCCGCACCGGAACTGGTGGAAATCGTTGATGAGTCGTCTTTCGATAAGGCCTGTGAGGGCAAACCCTTGTGTGTGGTGTCGGTGCTGCCGCATATACTCGACTGTGATGCCAAGTGTCGCAACAAGTTCCTGGACACTCTCCGCGAAATGGGCGAAAAGTACAAGAAGAAATTATGGGGCTGGGCTTGGGCCGAGGGTAGTGTACAGCCTGAACTTGAGGAATCGCTGGAGATGGGAGGATTCGGTTATCCCGCAATGGCTTTGGTCAATTTCAAAAAAATGAAGTTCTCCATTCTGAAGGGTTCATTCTCCAAGGATGGCATCAGTGAATTCCTGCGTGACATTTCCTACGGTCGCGGCCAGACTGCTCCGGTGAGAGGCGCCAAGAAGCCCGCCATTCTCGCGGTACAGCCTTGGGACGGCAAAGACGGCCAACTGCCTGCGGAAGAGGACATCGACTTGTCCGATGTGGATTTGGATGATGGCATCAAAGATGAGCTTTAAAGACTGTTTGGACAAACTAACAAAATCAATCAAACACACACACTCTTACCACCAAAAATAGCAACAAATTCGGATCAATTGAAATGTATATTTTCGAAAACACTTCCTAATTTAATAATAATTTTTTTAACCTTTACTACATACTTACCTAATATGAAATGCATTTAATGATCACATTCGCATTCTGTACTGTGTACTATATTTCGTTGTTTATATACATACAATAGCATAGCCGCTTTGGTATGTAAACACCTAACTTGTAAATGATTTGAATGGAAACTTTTTTTGTATTTTTTAATAAAAGGCTCAATAAAGTATAACAAAAAAAAAGGTTTTGATCGTTTCATTTTTCGGGCTGTCTGTCCCTTTCTGTGTCGATTGTTGTGTGACCGGATTTTAGATTGTTTCCCAATGTTGACCTTCAGCAAATGAAAGATACCGTTTTGAATTTTCTACAAAAGATTTTTTTATTTATTCTGTATATAAAATGTATAAAAAAGAACTATCAAAGTTATATTATGTATATTAAGGACAAATATATATAATGTTTGTATATATGTAATAGGTAAATAGACAGTATATAAAAAATTTCAAAATTTGTTCAATAAATTCCTCCGAAATTGCTTAATAAATTGAATGCAATTTGGTCTTAAATTCTGAAAAAAATTCAGTTTGTTTAGGTTAAAAAAAATCTCTTGATGGTGGATAAATATTTATCTACTAGCGTAAGCGACATTCCTACAAGTGAAAATTGTTAAACAATGTAATGGCCAGGCATTACCTACTATTTAAGGTCTTTTCTAAGCACTAATTTAAAAACTTACAATACTTTTTATCAGAAAACTTACTTGGAGAATTTGAAACGAGTTTCGATTTAAGTACAAAGGTTCGCTTTTTTTTACAACCTAGAGGCAGTAATCTTTTTTTACTGTAATGAGTTAGGGACTTTAAGGATAAAATTCTTTTCAAATTTAAATGCGATTTTGGAGAATAATCGTCAAAGGAAGGTAATGTCTTTAATTTTAAATTAATGAATATTCATATCAAATCACGATAATTTGAGCTTATAAAACGGTCATCGGCTATTGTTGTTGTTATTGTAAATTGTGTTTCCAAGAAGCATTGTCCGAAAACTTATTTGGAGGATAGATTACTTGAACATCAATTTAAAACCCTTAAAACCCTTGAGGAACACGAAATTATGCCACATATTTGAATTCTAATTATAAAAAATGTAATTAAGGAAATTAAAATTGACACATAATTCCAGTGAAAAAGGTGGCTATCATCGGTTTTCTCTCTTCAAAATAGTTCCTAGCATTGCACATACTTCATTAATACAAAACAACCACTGAGACACTGAGCTGATTACTACATAACCTCATTTTTTTATAATTAAACTAAACGAAAGAAATGTGTATAAACTTTCCAAGTTCTGCAGAAAAAAAATAAATTACATAAATTTCCCAGAATATTCAACAAAAAACTGTGTGACTAATACGCTGCAGCAGCAATACAATGTAAGCAAACCAAGCCGAAATTGGGCTCACAAACGCCAAAACGTGTCAATATGCAAGAGTGAATTGAATTGAATCTAAGTAAAGCAGTAATGCGCAGGGGCAGCTACGAACAACAAATTATACCTGAGCTAAAGGGCCCAAAGAGGCTGCAAGTGGTCAACGACAAAGGAGAAGAGAGGGAAGTGCACGAAAAAACGACAACTGCTAATGGCTTAAAGGGATTTGATTTGACCAGACGGACGGCGATATGTTGAGAGAGCCAGATTTTTGAAGCTGTTGCTTGTTTTTTCCATTCTTTTTTCAGCTGATGCTGCTGCTGCTGCTGCGTATGGTGAAAAGAGCAACGTGCTTGGAAACTCAATTTACAATTATGATTAATTTCGTGTGAAAAATTACAAGAATTTTTATCAAATTTTTTCCAGTTACGATTTTGTGTCAAATTGCGAGAAACAGTTTCTTTTTTAGCTTAAATTTTAGTAAATTCCTAATTTTAAATTTCGTTTGTTTCTTTTTTTTTTGTAAAAAATATAGTTGGAAGAGTCTTTGAGTCTATTCGAGTGTGTTTTGTTGGCTGCCAATTTTCATTGTAATTGTCTTTACTGGACTTGGGATGGGCTTCGATCTAAGGTTTCTGGTCCACCGGATAGTTTTCTATCGATTGTATGGAACGCGATGTGGCTGCGGTAATTGTGGACACGTCCAAGTAGGGAAATTTTTTCTCTTCTCGGCACAGAAATGGATAGCACATGATGCCGTAGTAGAAGATCAGGCAACACAGAATCACCGCAAATATGATCATGATTATGCCGAAAGTGGAGAAACCAGATTTGTCATCCAAGTACTCTTTGGGCGTTTGCGCTGGCGCTTGCGTTGCTGCCTCCTGTTGGCCATAGTAGTTGCGTCGTCCGGCCGTGTAACTGCTGGCACGACCGCTAGTGCGGCCCGCATAACTGGAGTGGAAGGTGGCTGCAAAAAAGTGTGATTATGAAATGTTTAATTTTCTCACGAAAAAGTTTGTCTCACCAAGCAAAAGCAGGGAAATTACGAAAGTGTTCTTATACATTCTAATTTATTATGCACTTTTCAGAAATGTACTTGAATATTTTAATTAAGTTCAGTTTCCTGCTCAAGCAAACCTTTTTTCCTTTATTTTACACTATTCCTTTATTTTAATTCAATTGTTTCGCGTTGTTACTGTTTGCCAGCGTAGAAATTAATATATGAAGCAGTGATGTTACATGGCTTTTCCAAAAATCCCTAAGTCGGACTTAAAAAATTCCCATGCATTCAAAAATGTCCCTACAAAAATCCCAAAGTATCTGAGTAGGTCTTTTTTTTTATTTTATTAATTTGGCCTCATTGAGGAAACATAAAAATATTAAATAAACATACATTTTAAATAAAAAGATATAAAAAATACTTTTAACTGCGCTCGTCGTTCACCGAGTTGGTGTAAGATGACATTTTTCAAATGACAAGTAAAATTAACCAAGATTACAAAAGGGTTGAAAAATCTTTGACATCATTTAAGAATCCACCTACATTTAGCTTAATTTGAAAAATCTGTTATTTTTTGGCCCTACCGCATAATTTATCCTAAATGTATGGATTTTTTTCCTACATGTAGCATCACTTTGTATTACGAAGATACACCAAAGAAAACATGTGAAGAAAAATGGCAGCACTGCGTTCTGCTGCGTCGCTGCTTCCTGTGAATAGTGGTAAAACAGAAAAGTATGCGTGGTGAATTCCCTTCTGGAATTCATACATTTTTGTCCAATATCAAAATTATTTATATAAAATGTTAAAAACCAACAATTAAAGGTTGAAGGTGCAACAAAAAAATATTTTGGATAATTATGGTTTTTTTCTCGAATTTTTCTGAATGTGCCCCAATTTTAAAAAGAGTACTTTTTGACCCATACAAATGTTAGCCCGTTGTGGCAGTTGACAAAAAAAAATTTCGTTGTACTTTCGGACCCTCACAGGAAATTTGACAGTTTTTATATGAAAATGTAAATGAGCATGAAAAAGTAATTGCTATCCCGTTTTCACTACCGCAGTTCTTATTAGCTCTTTGGCAGATTTTTCATCATGGAAACGAAATTCTGACAGTTCATAAAACAATCTAATTATGAGAAAAATCTCACAAATCTGACTAAAGTGTCATAGTATGTTAATATAATTAATTATAAGCAAAATGCGTTTTATAACGTTTCTGAGAATAAAACAAACAAAAACCTATATTTAATTTTTTATAAATGATCAAATAAATTTGTAATTGAAAATCGTCCAGCAAAATGCAACGGTGCCGTCGCCAAACAACGGGACAAAGAAAACCCACCGCAAAAGCAAAACTCACCACTCAATGGAGACGAACGCGAACGAAAAAGAACGAAGCAAAACTAAACGAACGAACGAACGGGAGGAGAAAAAACCGAGCGCGTCGCCAAGTGAACGAGAGCTGGATGAAAAATTTATTCGCAAAGGTCTTCAATTTTTTAATAAAAATGTTGCAAAATCATACAAATAAATGAAGAAAATATCGAAAAACCACAGTTAAATGTACAATTGACCAAGTGCGAGTGAAGAAATTATGAAAATCAAGTGAGAAACAGCCCAAATATCGAATAATATAAAAGACAACGACGGCAATTGGTGGGATTGGTTTTTCTCTCGTCATTTTGTGTGTGCTTTTTGTTGGTTTTTTTCATGTTGCCTAATTTCGTTTCGTTTTTTCAATTGAATAACTTTTTTAGAAATTCAAGTAAGTGGACGAGTAGCAGCAGAAATAAACGATAAAAGAACTATATTGGAAATTTTTACACAGAAAACTCGAAGCGAGGCAGTCAGCGAATGTGAAAATCAAAGTGGAGCGAAAAAAACCGTGAAACAGTGAAGCAAAACGACAAACAACAAAAAAAAAACAGCCCAGCAAAAGTTTGTGTTTGTGGGATTACAGTGGAATTATCGTCGTTGAGGAATCAAATCAAATGTTTGGTTGGCTAAAAAGATGTCACATTTGCCACTGGATGCCCGCGCCATTTTGGAGTACTTAAATGAATTGGGTTACAGGAATATATCTGCCGAACAGCTCAAAGAATTTCTGAAAGGTGAGAAACATTTCCCTCCTTCCACGGTAGCCTCATTTGCATAATTTCGTTTGCCTTCGCATGCATTTTCAGTTTCTTGTCTATTGTTTGATTTTAATTCAATTTAATTATAAAAACCGCTGCACTGTCGTTTTCGGATTCGTCATATACCCCGTCCACACTCGAGAATCGACCTACAGTTCGAATGAAATGAAAAAAAAAAAAACAAGTATTACAGTCGGAAATTGTGAATAATACAGAAAATACATCGGCAGCAGCGAATGTGCAGGCGAACTTTGTGTTTTATGCCCGTTTGTGTGTGGTTACTTGGTTGGTAGGCAGACGGCGGCTGCTTCACTGCTTCAGCTTCAATTTCTGCCAGCAGTTCACTTCACCTCAGCCTCCACCACCACCATCAGCGAGAAATTCAGAAATTCGTTTTGTTGGCGGCCATAGTAGCTAGCCGCCTGCCTGCCTTCCATTTTGCTGCTTTTTTGTACTATTCAATTCTGTTTCTCTGATGTTTCATGTTTTTTTTCTTATTGTATATTTTCTGTTCTGTTTTCCCTACTTCTTCGTTTGCTTCACAACATGTTCTTCATGTTCTTATTGTTGCCATTGTTGTTGTTGTTTACAGTGGTGTGCATGGTCGTCTCTAGTCGGCATTTTTTTTAGTCGATCCAATTTCGCATTCGCCAAGTGTTGCCAATTTCAGGAATTTAGAGAAATTTTGTACCTGACACGAAAGTTGAAAATTAAAATTACCAAATCTTGCCATCTATCAGTTTACTATCAGCATAGTTACATTTTTATCTTTTATAAAAAAATTGGTAAATTTTAAAGAATTTTAGTAAAGCAAAAATCGTCATTCATAAAAACGAAAAAAAAAAATTTCAAAACTTACATACTTTGAAATGATTTTTAAAAGAAGCACCACTGCTCAAATTTAATAAAAGCAAACGGAAGATCAAAATGAAACGGATACAAAAGAATGAGAGGGGGTAGAAAATGTGTGAAAAGTAAACCGACAAAACCATATTATTCAGTGTTGCCAAATTGAGGGAATTCATTGTGGCGTAAATTTTTGGGTGAAATTGTTAGATAACCGCGTGTAGGAAAATATCAATAATTTGTTTTTGTTTGAAACTGTGAATGTAAAGCAAAGGTCCTATACATGTTTATGACAGAATCTGTGTTGAAACATTCACTGTTTCGTTTAGGGGAAAAATTGTATTCTTTGGTATTGCCTGGCAACACTGTTATCACCACTACCTCCCGTACCGTAAAATACCAAACCAACGAGAACAGCAGCACGGCACACACACTTCTGGTTACAAATATATCTTTGAAATATACACACAACCTAAATAACTCTGGAAAGAGTAGAAATAAAACAACAACACAACTAAATACTCCGTACATCACAAATGCCGAACAGAGCGGAGCGCTACGAAAACCATCCACCAAACGGGAAAAATGGAAAATAAAAAGAAGTGGACAACAGCAACAAACAGCCAACCAACCAACGGACGGACAGACAATCAGACAACAACGACAGCTCAACGAACGTTTAGCCAAACATTTATGTACTGCCAACTAAACTACACTTTCTGTCCGTCCGTCCATCCACAACAGTTCATCTGACCCGCCCGCTTGCAGCTTTTATCAGAAGTAAAAAAAGAAAATATCTACATTTTCTACGCGCTCTGCCATATTCCCTTTGTATTTCACTCATGTGCGCTCTTATTTTTTAAATTTATTATATTTTTTCGCTTTAACACAACATACGTGCTTAAATCACCCGTCAACTCTCGTCTCGTCTTTTAGCCTTCATTAATAAGCCACGAATACATTCAATTTGGTGTAAAAATCCACTTTGTCAACAAATTACTGCTGAAATTGTTCTTGTACTGAAATATTCCTTCACAAGTGCTAAAAACAAAACGAAATTTGTACTCTCTCATTACATTGGCTTTTATCGTTAGTTTTCCCTTCAGTTTCATTTGTTTTTATCTGATTCTTGTCTTTATACTTTTTAGCAATTACTCTTTGTTCTGGCCTTTTTGTGTCGATTGCACGTTTTATTTACTTTTCGTGTAAAATTTCAACATTTGTATTAATAAATTACAAAAATAAATTTAATCTTCCCATTTTTGATCAACCTTTTGGCTTATCTAATCGTTGTGCTTTGCAACATATTTATAGCATTTTGAAGAAATTTGTATTTTTTTTTAGCATGAAAAACATTTCAAATATTTATTTATTTCGCAAAACAGAGTTGCTTCTGTTCGAAACGAAAAATTGGTTTCCGAAGAAAATTTAAGAAGGCAACCCAGTGGGAAAAAGAACATACATAGGATTTGTTAAGCTCAGTTTACATCACGATATGACTTTTCTCCTATTCATAACCACACAAGTTAATATATTCGTAATACTCACTGTAGATTGAATCACTTTGCTTAATTTGACAGATAACATTCTGAATTGACAGATAGAAATGACAATAGCAGTTTTATTTGATTATGAGGTGGATACAGGCCCTTCAAGCTCACCCGACTCACTTCCAACTATTTTTTCATTATTATAAAAGGGAATAAAGAGACATGCGGCTTTCGCTGCTATGTGCAATGTCATACAAAATTTACCACTTTAGTATTCTCGATACGTTTTTAGTTAGTCTACTAGCAACTGGTTCTATCCATCCCCTTATTGGCTACACTTAACTGCAAACTACCCATTTATTGTCCACTTTATGGAATTGGAATTTTCTACAAATGAGAGAGTTTTCCCCACACTCCTTTTTTGGCGGGCAATTGAAATTATTGAGTAATGCGTTGAAGCTTTTCCACATTTTATAATCGATTTGTTAATATGCAAATATTACGTATACAGACTAAATCAACAAATATAAATAAGTTCTGATAAATACATACACAAATTAATGCACAAATTGTACATTTTACCTGACAGTCAGGTAAAACTCTGAACTACATTGCCATTTCCCCTTCCACTTTCGGTTGTAGTTAATTCACAATATTCACCTTCAAGCAATAGTTGAAAAATCTTTTCTTTTTTTTCATTTCTCATTGGTAAATGTTTTTCATCGCATACAGAATAGTTATGTCCTTTGGCTTTGGGGTGTTTTTTTTTTTTGGTTCCCTTTGGTTTGTCTTTGCATCATAAGACTTTATTATTTCCATCTAAGCGCATCTGCTTGTGAGCCCAAATTCCTTCTTCCAATCTTATTGTAGGTAAAATTCTTAAACCACCACTGATTCATTTTCAAATCGAGTCTCCGCGTATAGAACAATTTCGGTTTCGGTGAACGAAAAAAAAAACAATTTGAGGTTATACAAAAGTTGCATTTTTCTCATTTGTTTAATTAATATTTTATTATTTTCCGTTTAATTTTTGTTTGCAAGTTTATCAAATATAATAAAAAAAAATTAACAATCCTCGCTACACCTAAAAAAAAACACTCATCCACCAACAAATTTTGCAAAATGAATTTTTAAATCAAACAAACCTTTTATGTTTTGTTCTTCTACTTTTTGGTGGCTGCCTCTTTCAACTCGGCCACGATTTCCACCACTTTCGCCATATCGATCCACAACAACAGCATATTTGCTCCTAAAGGTATGCAACCACAATCGGAAATCAGCAAAAGCAAACAAAAAGCCAAAAATTGCAGCAATCCGTCTACGCAGCAACAACAATCGCCAGCGACAACAATTTCTGCCACAACAGCCAAGCCTGAGCCACCGCAACAGCGCACTCCCGTCAAAGTAATCAAATGTAAGAAGCCCTTGTGCCACTTCAAATTCTACTTGGACATACGCGATCATCAGCTGACAAAGAAGATCGAAGATCAAATCAAAGTGCTCGGCGGCTCACTCGAATTCTTTCTCACGCCAAGTGTTACACACTTCATTACCGACAAGACTGTACAACCGCCAACCGTAGGCAATAACAATAATTCGATCAACAGTCGTCCCACCACACCGCAAACACCCGCCACTCCAGGCACCCCGCAAACGCCCTACTCCCTCGAGTCGTACGACGGTGGCAAGCAGTTGCAGAATGGCATTACAGGAACAACAGCAACAACACCTGGTGGCTCCCGCAAAACAAGACAATCACGCGCCGATGCAATATTGAATCGCGCCCGGCGTCAAAGCACCACCACAAATGTAGTAACTGCCACCGCAGCAGCGACTGGACAAGATTTAGCCACAGTAGCAGCCGCCGCCGCACCAGTAGCGTTAAAAATCGATTCCAGCATCACACAGCCGTATACAGTTTGGCAAACCGAATACTCGTTGCGGTTCTTCAAGAAGGTCCAGCACGAGCTGAAGCAGTATCTCGAATCGTCGTCGCACGATCGCAAACTCAATCACAAGTCGTACACCGTCGAGCCCATCAACCTCAAGGGGGGCTTTATCAAAATCGAAGCATTGAAACGCAATTACCGGCCCTACTATCAGCTCTTCAAGAAGCCCTCGGAGTGGCCCAAAATCGAACTCACACGAGACGACGGCGCATTCCGACTCTCACCAAAGAAAACCCCCGAAGAGGCAGCAGCAGCAGCCGCCGCCGAAGACGAACAACAATTTAAACAGAAAATGACACGTAAATCGCGTTCCCGTTCCTCACAGCGGCAACACCCACTGCCGTCTGCTGTGCAGGCGTTGAAAAAGGACGACACGGGCGCCAAAACCAGTGCCGGTCCGCAGCGTAACTCAGCAGGTGCTTGCAAGCAAATCAAGGAGACCAGCGACAAACAGTGCGGCGTCTGTGAGATCTGCAAAATCGAATATGACACCCTGACGATCCACCTGAAGACGAAGGATCACGAGTACTTTGCCAAGAACTCACAAAACTTCATTGCGCTGGATACGCTGATACACACCTCTGCCGACGTCAATAAGTTCCTCGACGAGAACAAGAAAATTTCTTTGAAACCGGAACTGGAGGAAATGGAACTCGCCGAAGATCTAATTATCGATGAGGACGCCGCAGATCCCTTGGAAGATGCTGCGCCCTTATCCCGCGACGATAAGCGACGTTCGTCCGGAGCCCACAAGACCCCGTCACCGTCGTTGCGTGAGAAATCGAAGCGAACCACTAAAGGCAAGCACTCGTCCGAGAAGTTCCAGAAAAGCAGCTCAGCGAAGTTGTCCGCAAAATCAGCGACAAGAACGCCTGTGCGGCCCACAGCGACGACGACCAGCCCGCAAAAGAAACCATCTTCTAGCATGTTGGAGCTGCAGCGAATTGATACGGTCTCCATTGCCGCAATAAACATGACCACCCCATCAACGCGCAAGAAACCTTCGACGGCGTCTGCAATATCACCGCCCATACGCGCCATGCCCATGCTGCCCACCTCTTCGATGTATAAAGTCGTGGAAACTCAAGAGTTTTGTTCGCCCGCACGCAAACCCCGTGATGCTCTCGGCGATGAGCATCAGGCAGTGGCTTCGCCATCGCTCATCGTTAAGTTCAAGAAAGTACGAACGACCGAACTGAATCGTCTGAACGGCGAGGCGGAGAATTTCATGTTCCCCAAGCAACGCACTTCCAGTGAGCTGCCCACCGATGTGGATCGTCACACGACGTCCGATCATGTGCGAGGGGCGAGCGTTTCATCGGCCAGCCTCGACAGTACAAGCGAACTGATGGATGTCGAGAACGAGCGAGAAGAGCAACAGCAGGTCAGCCAGCTCAGTTCGAAATCGGTCACTGGCAAGAAGGCCATAGCCACTGCCAAACGACGAAAAGGAGGACGTCCACCTAAAAGCTCCAAGCAGAGCTTTCCAAACGCCCCCATCCAGCCAGAAGCACAACTGAAACGATTACGTAAGCCCACCACAGCAGCAGCTCTGGTGGCGGCCACCGCAAGCATTACCCTGCCCGAAGCGACGCGAAAAAGTAGTCGCACAGCCACGGCAATCGTTACGGCCGCCACTACGAGTAGTCGTCTGCTGCGTGCTGCAGTCGAAGCCGCAAAGAATAGCAGCCGACTCATGGCTACGAAAGCGGCTCCGATCACCAGCAGACGAATGACGGTCGCGGTGACGAGACCTATTGAAGAAGTTTCCGTAAAGCGAGAAACGATGCGGCACAGAATGTCAGTTGTAAAAATGGAGGATCGGATGGGGGATTATCAAGAAGCAAATACCGAAGAGAGCGATGATAATGAAGTTGAAGAAGAAGTGGATGAGGATGAGGATATTATGGAAAATGATGAACACGACGATGAAAGCGATGATGAACAAGACGATGACGAGGATGATGACGATGACGATGACAACGATAAAGACTATGTGGGCGGTAGTTTCTTTAAGCAACGGCAAGTACCGACCGCCACAAGTAGCACATGTTTAAATGCCAGCACAAGAGAGCAACGTGCCGCGAAACGTCAATGCCGCAAATCGGAAATGATGGAGGAAGGCGATACCGAAGAAGAGGACGATGAAGTAGAAGAGCAGGAGGAAATGGAAGATGTGGTACAGGAAGTGCTCGTGCTGAAGACCACACCGCGAAAAAGAAAACCAGCAAAACCACGTGCAGCTAAGCCCAAAAAGAACACCCCACCGCAGCAGCAGCAGCCACATCTTCAGGATTACAGCAACAGCGATCGCTTTCACGAGCTGCGTTACGCCTTCGAACGTGTGCCCGCGGCCGACCTCTGGTACAGAGTATTCTCGCGGCAGGATGCCTGCGAAGAGCGTTACTATGAATACTTCGGTTCCACGAAGTACCGCAAGTTGCCATACGAATTGGGTCCAATACCATTTGATCGTACGTTGGATGGCATTTGTTGTAAACTGTGCAAAACGGGCGGCCCCATTAAGACATCGAATAAGTGCGAGACTGGCATAACAGCGAAGAGGGAACCTGAAACAGCCAATGACGTGATCAAGCAGGAAGAGGAGCAACCGAATACATTGAATGGTGCCTCGTCGCCCACACTTTCCGGCAACACGGCCTCGTCATCGCAATACACGCACAAGCACAAAAAGTTGCACCTGCTTCAACGCTACAGACAAGAACAACATGATCTACTGCAGAAGCAACAAATGCACCACAAAGAAGACCAACTCGCGTCGCTGGCCACTGCCCTCGGCTCGACACTGAAATGTGATAGTAAATCCAGTACCCCGGAACGGGGTCGTGTTGGCGAACAACTGCTCGAACGTGAGCGCGAACGTGCCGAATCGACGCACAGCAATGCGAGTAGCTGTGCCAGCAGCACGGCCACTTTGACGAAGAAGCAATACCGCAACAAACATCTGAACAAAGTAGCATTCCTAAATCTCGAACTGCCGCCGCGGAAGTCACCGCGCGAACATGCCTCGACGCTGGCGTTGGTCAGTTGCATCATCAAACAGCGTCAGGACTCGCAGAGCAAGTCCAACTCGGACATGGATGAGCCTGTGCCCACAACACCCACCACGCCCACACCTACCATCAAAGAGGATATAAAACCTGCCCCTGTCTCGGTGGCGGTGGATGTGGCTGCAGTACGTTCACCCCGGAATACACGCTCGGCAGCCGCCACGCCTGTAGAGGAACTTCGTTTTGCCACCGAAATTTCGGAAAATGTGAAACGATTGCGGCGCGGACAAAACAAATACGATCATTCGCCGCCCATTGTCCCGAATGCGGGGGGCCGTGGCTCGCGCGGCCGAGGTCCTGCCAAATCGCCCTTGGGCCGCCGTCTGCATCACCCACAACATCGAAGTCAAACGCCCAAGAACGTTAAGCGTCGACGACGACAACTGCCCGCCGCCCTGCATCACTCAACCAACAATAAATATCATTCCTATGGAGGCAGTGGCATTGGCGGCATCAATTCACAGGGAACATTAGCCTCCATACGCAAGACTGGCTCGAAGAAGGGCGTTCTGGAGTTCGACATGGACGCCGCGGCACTGAAGGCTCTGGATGCGGCCACCAAGCACACAAATGTTCGGCAACTAGAGTGGGAGATTGACAAGTTCATGCAACTGTCGGGCAAAGACTACGATTTGGATGTGGACTTGAATTTGGAGATGGTAGACGCCACCGAATTGGTACAACCACGCATAGCGGTGGAAACGTTGCAAACGTCCACAACCACGCCCACACAAGCGCCGCAGAGCCCAATGGACACTGGACCACCTGCCATGCCATTAGAGAAGCCCGCCACACCCGCCACAACTGCCCCAGATTGGAATACTCCCCCGCCCACGGACTACTTCTCCAGCGACTTCGATTTGTGCGATCTGTTTGCGAATGCAAGAACGGCTGGCAACTCCGAAGACGACCAGCTGGAAAGAAAACGAAAAGGTTTCAGCCTGTATAACTCGGTGGCCTTGCACAATTATTTCCGCAAGCGGAAGAATCTGAAATCGAATAGGACGGGTTGGCCGAAGGTGCAGAAGAAGAAATCCTCGGTGCGACAGCAGCAGAAGCTTCATCAGAAAATACGCTTCCTGCAGAGTATAGGCGAGGCGAATGGCGGCCAGGCAGCGAACCCAGTCGAAGTGCCAGCGGCCGAAGCGAAAGAGCCAGCGGACCAACAGCCAAGACGCAATAGCACTGTGATTACACCGCCCGACAGCGAAGTGGACGAGTGCGACGAAGAAGATGCAAAAACGAATGTCAACGACGATGAAGAGGAGGAGGAGGAAGTTGATGACGATGACTCGCAGCTAGACGCATTCGAGAGCATACCCGAGGAGGAGGGCGACGATGAGGCCGAAACAATGCTGGACGATTCGAATGACGAAGAGGAGGAGGAGGAGGACACTGCGGCACGAGAAGCGGACGTTGATGCGGCAGCCGATGCAGACGAAGAGGAAGAAGACGAAGGCGATGCCGACGAGGACGACGACTACGATGTTGCGCCTGTGCACAAACATACGTTGCGCTCGACGGCTGCCAGTCCTGCTGAAAAACTCCAGTCCAACTTCTTGCAGGTGCCCGGCATTACGACGGCCACCTCAACTCCCTCCACGCAAATGTTGCGTTGCGGCCTGCGACGCACTCCACAACTCAACGGCAGCCTGGGCAGTTGCATCAGTCCGAGCGAGAAGGCAGGCGACAATTCGGACATCTTCACCGTCTCATCCGATGGCCTCGACACCGATATGGACATGAGCAATTCGCATTCGCAGCTCAATCACAAACCGGGCGACGACGACCATCTCGACCAACAGCAGGCGCAGCCGCAGCCACACCACTGTCCGAATCACACGCCCAAGCGAAAATTCGATCTCGCCAAGTACGCATCGAACAATTCGGCGTCGAGTACGTGCGCCGCCGAAGCGGCCACCGCTGCCGTCAAGTCGTTGGCCATCTCACAGTTCCTGAAGAAGGAAGTGCGGGTGACGTGCCGGAGATTACGCGCACCCTTCCGTCGCTTCCGCTACCGGAGGTAGGATGAGGGGAAATACGCGCTAATTCCAATTTTTGACTGAGCCTATAGTACGAATGAGTGAGACAAATGCAGCGCGAATACGAGTGTGTGAAATGTTAGTCGCCCCCGGAACGAATTGTCATCCGACTTGTCATCAATGCGCAACTACCCAGTTGCAATTGTAATAAAACTTAATACATGCATACATATTACGTACGTTTTAAGCCCAACCGTAATAACTAACATATTCAAACTTTATATAATGTTAATTGTAAATGTGAAAAGAGTAGAGTGAACGTACGTACGTGTCTCATTTTTATCAAACACGACTATTAAGTATATTAAATTTAAATGTAGTTTAAAATGAATATGAAAAGAAACAAAAAACGAACAGCCAATGCGCTCAATGTTGCAATCCTTCATTGACTTTATATGTTTCTTTTTTTTTTTTTTGTGTATAGTAATCAAGTTAAGTCACTTTGTAATTTTGCTAAATAAATAATTTCCATTTGATTTCGTTTAATTATTATGTTCTGATTTTTTTCTCCCATCATCAAAATGCCTTTTTCAATAATGTTTTTGTTGGCCTTTTATTTTTTAATAAATGTATTTTAAGTAGCCTATTTACTTGTAAACCTAAATCAATATTATCAAACAAATACAAGAAAAAATCAAGCGTTAAAAACAACAACAACAAATTAGCTAAACATCTTTTCGTATACATATATTTAATACAGTAAATGTAAAATTAAACTAAGTTCGAGTTAAATGCAAACAAGGAAACACAAAAATCAATCACTACTCTCCAATCAATTTCATTTCAAATTGTACGATAATATCATTAAAAAATGTTGTAAAATTTCGTGAAAAACCAGAAAAACAAAAATTATGCAAATAATAAATCAACAAAAAAAAAAAATAAAGAAAGAAAATATTTAATTTACATTTTTGAAACGTTTTTGGTCTTTGTATTTTTCACCGAAGCGGAGGATACAGATTACGGGTGGTTAACTAACTGTATGGAAAATTTTTAAGTTAAAGGGATAAAAAAAATGGTTGCTCGTGAGGAGGCGTGTCAGGTATTGAAAACCATATATATTCCTGAACAGCATCACCTCCTGAGTTGATCTAGCTGTCTTTCTGTAACGTCATTTTGCACGATAACTGCTGCAGTTATTGAGCTAGCGAACCTCCCAAATTTCTTTCTTTGATTTCGAATTTCTGAATTACCCAATCGATTCGCATATCGCTACAACTGGAAGAAAGTTCAAGGAATTGTCTGTCCATTAAAATACGAAAATATCTTATTTTGGTACGTTAATAAATAAATAACCATGTTAATGCTCCAATTAAAGTACTTTGATGTAGTTGTAGACACAAATGAAAAATATGAAATTTAAAAATGTCCACTCAATAAACAGATCTTCGCAAGCTTATCAAATACGAGGAGACTCTTGGAGTCAATGCCAATCATCCTGATGATTACTTTGAGAGCCTCTTCAAGCGCACCACAGCCAGTTTCCGGGCGAAATTAGACAAGGAAAATGTCGCACATCCAAATAACTCAAATGAAACGAACCAGTTGAGGAGGAAGAAGGAGCCACCCATTGACAATGTGGGAAAGCCAGAAAATGTAAAAACTTCCAAGGGTTTAAAAACTGCCGATCGTTCGCCGAAGCATGCAAAAACCAAAGTCAAGGATGCCACAAAAGATCTACGGCGTAAGCCCACTCAAGGGACAGCCACATCAAAATGGCCACTACAAGAGCGAAATTTCAGCGAAACACCGCCGTTGACAGCCACCACCACATCGCACATCACTAATCGAGGCAGATCGCCGCGTCCACGTAGTGGCGATAATCCAACTGAACGAGGCGGAAACGAAGCAGGCAGATCCCGAGATGCGCCAAGTGAGTGGGACGTTTTTTCCAAAAGCAATAGAATTTAAAATTTTATTTTCAGATTCGCGTAGGCGGTCCAAGAGTGCCACAGGCAGTCGCAGTGATCCCGTAGCTCTCTATCATTACTACAAGGGCGAGTGGGAACATTTTCGTCAGCAAATTCCCGGCGAGAGTTCGCACAAAGAATTGCGCTGGCAGCTACGCAAACAGCTCAATCAATAAAGCTTTTCGACAAGAATAATTTTTCATTTTAAAATTCCTAAAATTACTTTAAAAAACTGCATCCTTTCGATTTTTGCAATTCAAAACTAGTTACTAAAATCTAAAACAGAAGCATGTACTGAAACATTAGAGACGAAATCGGTTTTCCACCGACAATCCACCAATTTTTATACGAACGAAACATTTTCATTAAATTTTATAAGCAAACTAAAAAATATTACGTGTTTTCCTCTCATTCTTATTAGTAAATTAACAGAATTTGTTTAGGTTTTTTTGTTTTGTTTTTATTTATGTATTATTTTATTTTGTTTAACGAAAGTGAGGCTATAAACAATGCAAAGGAAAGCTCTAAACTTGATTCAACTTGAATTTGGCCTCCTTGCTCGCTGCATCGGTACGATGCATTTGGAATAGCAGACGCTCCTCGATGTTTTGGACTGCGGCCACAGTAAGTACCAAGGTGTCGTGCTTCAGCATCGAATACGTATTCAAACCATAGGTGGGCATCAGATTCACATAGCCCAAATCGTCCGTGGCATAGCAGATATTCTCGGGAAAGATATCGTTCCTATGAACAAAATGGAAATTAATATTAAATTGAAAAAATAAACCCATTTCACTTACTTATCCACAATCAATACCGAAGGTCCCCAATTCCGTTCCTTGATCAGATCCATTATGAATTGCGGATCACCACTCGGAATTTCGACATCGCGTATAACATGCAAATCGTCCTGAGCTAATTTCACGCTCAGCGCAGACGTTAGACCCATGACACGCTTGTAAAAAGGCAACATGTAAAAGTGCGTTGTGGGTGAGCGGGGACCATGTGCCACGCCGCCTCCCTTAAAAAGCGGTGAACGTATGGAGCCGTGGCGTGCACGGCCGCCTCCTTTCTGTGGCCATGGTTTGCGTCCGCCGCCATGGGCTTCGGCTCGTGTTTTACTATGGGCAAAACTTACATAACGATATTTGCGCTGCCACTCGATATTCTCCTGAATTACATCGATACGCGGCTGTGTGGCAAACACATCCGGATGCAGTTCGATCATGCCCAGTTTCTGCTCCTCCACTGTGTCGGTGTTTTCGATCCATGCCTGGCGACAACTATTGCGGTTGACGGCTTCATATTTGTCGAATTTCTGCGGCAGAATGAGTGGTGCAACGGCTGCCACCGGATTCGATTTGGCCGTCGTTTGCTCCACAATTTCCTCGGCTGCTGCTTTGACTGTCGTGCTGCTGGTAAGACTGCGCACAGCTGGCACAAAAATGCTTTTCGTTTTATTTAATAAATTTATCATTTTTACGGGTTTTTCGGAAAAATTGGAAATTTTTTCAATTTTCCATGCCGAGCAAACAGCTGATTCGGTTAAGGTGTGTTCAATGGAAGAGAGCACACAGGACACAGGGGCGTTTTACGTTTTTAATATTTTGATAACAATAATACACAATAATGCTATGTCCATTATCGAGTTATTTTGTATTTTTGGATTCCTGAGAAGAAGCTGAAGAGGATAGGCTATTGTGGTAATCTTAATGAAATTAATTAAAATTCAGAAATGTGATTTTTTAATAATTTTAGACTTTTTTTTTAGAAAAATGCAATTATTTATAGTTTTATCATAGCTGACTAAACTAAATTGGTATCTTTACTATATTGATTGTGTAAGAGCCTATTTACACTATCAGTGACGAAAAATCTGACAAAGAGCTAATAAGAACTGCGGTAGTGAAAACGGGATAGAACATTTTGCACCTAAAATCCATACAAAAAACGTAAAAGGTGGCAACTCCATGCTTCGTTTATTTACATTTTCATATAAAAACTGTCAAATTTCGTCATGCCCATGTCAGTGTAAATTCTAAAAACGGCATGCCCATGCGTCATGGGAATGACTGTGTAAATATCTATTTATTTATTTATTTTATTTATTTATTTATTTATATAATTTTAGACAATTAGATTGCAAAATGTAAATTCCAAAATACGACAAGCATATGGGAAAACACAATTTCCCACATTTTGCCACACTTCGAAGCCTATTAAATAAATATCACACAAAATAAAATAACCAACTAATAAAAAAAATTACCCAAAAATAAACGAATTCCCATTCCCATTGAACTTTCCTAATCATGGCGCTTGCTATTTGGCAATTTGTTCAACAAATCGCCGCATATGGTTTAAGTGACCGTTATCTTTAATGTATTGAAAGTTAAAATTTCCGGTAATAGCTGCTTGTAAAAACCATTGTTGAGAAATTGCATCGGGCATCATAAATCATTCTATGCGTGTGTTTGTGTGTAGTGTCATGAAGGCACATCCTTTCGACTGTTTACATTCTCATTGCAGGTAGATTGCATATCTCAGATAAAAACTGTCTGCATTTCAATTATGTACTATCAGGCATCCTGCTCTGGTCGATTGCGTATATAAGAACACTTCTTTCCTCTTATCCTTCGACGTTCAGTATAGCCAGATTATTTAGATAATAGAGTTCACATTTTCTGGGAAAACCCAATTGATAACGTCGGAGCGTTGTAGCTGAGATGATGTTACTTTATTTTGCTAGAAAAATTCAGTAACATTCGAACGTTCTTGGCATTCATACGGCATTAAATGACGGTTTGGTGAAATAGCTTGCGAAATCAGTGATAGTTGATAATATAAATCGTAAGTCAATCAGTGATTTTTTATGGTAGATGTTGTCCGTATTGTATGATATGTGTATTGTGTTTGGTGTGCCTTTTTCCTATTATCACAGTGATGGCATTTGTGCAATTTGAAATTAATTACATAAATTCATGGATAACCGAAGGAACACAATTGAAACGTGAGACGGAGAGCACACTTATCGAAATGAAACAACATTTGGATACCGTTGCGCTGGTCATACACACGGCAATTCAATCAGCCAACTCAGTCGGTAGTCTCCAAATTGAAGTGTCTAGTGACCAGATACGAGACTAATTTAACGGTATCCGTTGGCTAAAAAAAATTAAATCCTTTTGATTTTCTGGATTTTTCGAATCCAATTGTCGTGTGTGTGTGGCCGAACCTGCCGGAAATATGTACAGAGAGCTTTGCATCCCATTGGAAACGTTTTTACGTCGCATCTTCAATTCTGTTCCTTCGGTAAGGCACTACATTTCTCCATTAATAAAGTGTTTTCATCATATTCATCATATAGATTACTGCTATGTTTGTTGTTGTTGTTTCCCACTTCCCTTTTAAATTAACTAATTTACACCGATATAACCCTTTACCGTATAAAACCTTCATTGCTTGAAAATTGAACATACGCAATATGACAGCTCGACATACTCACCACCCAGTGTTGCCGTTATTTTGCCTCGAATTACCCAGAGTAAAAAAAACATCCTTTATTCCTCAACGGGCTACAAAAAGCTCCCACGAAAAATTCCACACACAATTCCGTTGCAAAATAACAAGAATTTCAATAAAATTACCAAAAAATTACCGGAAAATTCAATTTACTTTTTCTGTTTCACTAAAAAGTAAAAATTCCCCTCAAAAAGGGAAATTACAGTTTGGCAACACTGAATTCAACACAAAATCTCCTCAGCGAAAAAGCGCTGCGACCGATTTTGTGCCATTGGTTATAAACTTCGTTCGAAAAAACAGTTTTAACGAGATAGCGAACAATAGCAGACGTGTGTGGAAAAAGCTAAAGCGTAATTGAGCAAATTTGATCATAAGAAAAAAAAAGTAATTACAAAACACGTCCGAAAAACGTGTGAAAACTGAAAAAAATATCCAAAACAAAGGCAATCGAAAATTGCAAAGTGTATTTGTTAATCCAAACAGAATCTACTATGATTTTAGAGAAATAGAAATTGCTTTTTGGAAAATTTATAAACAAGTGGCCATTTTGATTTAATTAAAGAAACGCAAAAGGCAACCGTAAAAAACGAAACAAAAGAGAACTAGCAAAAAGGCAAAAAACAAATCAAACAAAACAGACGAGAAAAAAGAAAAAGAAGCTGCGCTTTTGAACGAAGTGTGTATATTTATAAAGGTTTTTTAATCACATCGAAAAAATTGTATTTCTTTTTGTAGAAAATTTATGCAAGCTCGATGATGATCGTTTCTATCTGTATTTTTATCATGTCATTTGTCATTTGTGTGTGACCCTTTGCACTTATTCGCTTGTTGGGTGCTTGCTTCATATACTATCATTTAAAAGATACTTTATTTTTTATATAGAATGCATTTGCATGTGCAGGAATAACAAGTGGCAACACAAAAGGCCCAATGGTTTGTTTCCTCTTTTTTCCGCTGTGGTAACATTGATATTGAGAACCATCTATTCATAATCATATTTTAACCAACTGCGAACAGATCGACCCTAAAAATTAAAAAAAAAAAATTTTTGGGTTTTTTATGGGTTTTTTTGTAGTGTGCAAATTGTTATCAAGAGAAATCCATTTAGAAACATTAAGGAGTCGCTAGTCCAACTAAATATTAAAATAGTTTTAATCATTCATTCTCATTAGTTCAATTTGATAATGGAGGTCATATACATTATTCTTTTACTATGAAATTAGTATATAAACTTAAACTTCATGACATTTTCAAAAACTGCAAAAAAATAAAGGTTTCTTTGAACACCAATTCTTAGTTTGCTAAAAAAAAAAACACAATCTCATAGCATTTCGTTCGAATTCCATTCAATTTTTTAAATTTTTTTCATCTGTAATAAATTCCCCACTGCAAAAGTACCATTTTACCAAGTACTCCTATCAAAACAAAATTCAATATTCATGAGAATTGCAATTTCCTGAAAAATATGCAACATTGATAAGAACTTATCGTCTCTTCCTCTGACCTCTGACATTCCGTTCCATTCGAAAATTGCCTTATCACCTCCCACACTCAGCTCACACAAAAACCTCAAAAGAGACATAAAAAAAATACAGAAGAAACCATTAGTACATGAATTAAAACCCCCCAAAAAAAATCCAATAATTTTGCAGGAAACAAAAAGGCCAGCACAGAACATTTCTGAGAAAAACTTGACGAAATCCTAGAATTCAAAACCAAAAATTTCATAAATTCCCAATTGTGTGTGAGAGTAGCGAAAAAAACATAAGAATTTTTTTGCGGCTTTATCAAATATCAAAAGCGAAGAAAAAATACCAAAAATACAGCAACAAAATGTGGAGCTCAAAACAAACAACAGCAAACAACACAGCAAGTGATAATAAGAAAAAGGAAGAAGTCGTAGTCGACGATTGTAGATGTAGTAGTGAAGCAATCGATGCTGCGAGTAGTCACGCCGTTGAGGGTAGTACTGGACAGCCACAGCAATTGAACGTATTTGATCATAACAGTAAACGCCAAACAACAACAACAACAGCATCCTCTACGCCATTCGGTGGCAATTTGACACCATCAGGCGGTAACTTTGACAACGCCGAAGGCGGAGAAGCAGCAATAGCCAAGCAAAAGGAATTTTCGGGAGAATATACAGGCGAGGCGGTCGATTCTGGTTTCGTGTCGGGACCACTATCCGGTATACTCCAAGAGCCGGACGAAGGAGGAGCCGAAATTGGCACAGGAACTGGCGGCGGTGACACAACACACAAATTCAACATTACCGTCGACGATCCTCAGCAACAAAATCGTCAACAACAACAGAAACAACAGCAACAGCAGGAGGAGGAGGAGGAGGAGAACATCGTTTTGGATTCGGGTTGCATTACCGAAGATTTTACCGAAGACAACGTCGACGTCGTCGCCGCATACGAAGGTGCTGTCGGTGGCGAAGAGCAGCGCAAAACAAACGAGCAATTGAAACAAGTTCAGCACGAACTGTCAAACGCAACAGTTGCAGCAGCAGCTTCCTCCACCACCACCGTCGCCGCCTCCTCGAACGATCCAATGCTCTTCAAGCAGAATGTGGATTCGGGCATGTCGGAATGGTTTTGCAATCTTAGTTTGCAATCAGAGGCAACGCCACGCCCACAACAGCAATCACAGCAACAACAGGTAGCCGGAGGCATTGCAATGAATAATTTAGATTCGACCGGACAACGCGCAGTCACCATGCCCATCGTAGTGACTGGCGGAAATGCAATTAGTTTTAATCAAAATAGTAATAGACAACAACAACAAGCAGCTGGAAATTCTGCTATCAACAACAACACAACCGCAACAACAACAAATGTAACACCCTCGAGCGCTTGGGAGCAATTCTATCAACAGAATGACGATGGCGATACGTAAGTGTATAATTGTTATGAATTTGTTTTTTTTTATGCATTTTAGTACTTAATTAATATTTTTATTAAAAGCCTTTTAAGGTAATTTGTTAGAGAACCTGTTACAGGGCGGCCTAATAGCTACTAGCTGCAATTCAATCTAGATTCTAGAACATTTAGCACAAACTCTGTATGGTAATAAATCAATTAAGGGATTGTAGTTTTGAACTTATTATTTGCCTGCCTCGAAATAATTTTTTCTCCGTCAGGTACTAGTTAATTGTTATTGCAAACCAACAGAAGTTTTTTCCACCATTTGTAGTTTGGTATTTTTAAGACACACTCAGCCACACACGTGATCACCATCATCTCCTAGAATAGCCCCTAATCAAATGAATCAACCACATCGCATCGGTGAAAAGAAGTCTCTACTTACTTATGACACAATCGGAAACTTTTCTGTCTAACTGATTTTCTGTTTACAAAACTTACAATGATTCATAGTGAATTTTCTTTAAATCAAATGATAGCCTCAACACTCAAGCTAATTGACATTTCATGAATAGATTCACTCAAAGACCCTGGAAAATTTCCACATCATAAGTTCCTTGTAGAGAAATTTCCAAAAGTCACATGAATCGCCTTAGAAATTTAAGCAGACTTAGTAAAAAACAAATGGTGTTCAGGTAACAACAGGTACGCCTCTGCAATTGCCCTTGCATAAAACCAGTCCTCGATGGGAAAAAAGTCCCAAATCCAGCTCTTTCATAATTCACTGCAGCCACCACTGAGCTTAGGGTAAATCCCTATACAGGTGCTGGGCTAAAGGCAGGTGCAGGGATCATGCTGGCACAGTAAATCCCACACACAAACACAGCCTCAGATTTGCTTGAACTATGCATCATTTCGCAGTTTTGTTTGCTTTAGCAACACGAAATTCCTTTGAATCGTTTTGGATTTTCCGAAATACCTTTTACACATTTGAAAGAAACAGGTGAATTTTTTCCAACTAAGGATTGGCATAGAAGAAGACCTTACTACCTGTCTCTAGAATTTAAACTCAGCCTTGTTAAGGCACAACAACTGTCCTCAGTAGGGTCCAAAGTAGACTTGTTTGATTGAAGAAAACAGCAGGTATTTTTTGTGCCTATCTAATTGTAAATGCAGATACTTTTGTTTTATTTTTAGGTTCTTAATTTTTAAATTTAAGTAAATAAATTATATATTTTTTTTATTAATAGTTTCATATTTTCATATTAATAAAATGAATTTCTATTTTTAGTCCCATGCATTTGGCCTGCATCTCTGGCTATGTTGATGTCGTTGCTGCCCTCATACGCATGGCCCCACATCCATGCCTGTTCAATATACAAAATGATGTTGCACAAACGCCGCTGCATTTGGCCGCACTCACAGCCCAACCAAAAATCTTACGCATGCTGCTGATAGCAGGCGCAGAGGTGAGTTTGACTTCTTCACATATATATTTGCTAATTATATGTGGTTTTTTATGATTGTACTCCAATGAGACTTGATACTAGAAAAGCTAAGGTCCAACAATTGTCGCAATGCTCCGATAAAGCATTCGACCGCTTTGCTTTGTGTCACGCTCTTTTGAGATGCATTCGAAACAATGCATTAATCGTGGGATCTTCTTTCAATATTTACTTTATGAATTTAATAATTTAATAACCTAACCTAAAAAAAGTTAGTGAAATTGGATTTTTTGAAGCTAAAATTTTCAAAAAATTTTCCATTTTTATGGCCACTACTGTTAATTTCTCTACTTCTAATATTATTTGATGGAATTCACTAAATGTACAAAATGTTTTCTCTCCCATTTCTCAATTCCAGCCCACCATACGCGATCGTCATGGCAACACAGCGCTGCACCTTGCCTGCATTTCGGGCGAGGAGCAATGCGTGCGTGCCTTAACCATACCTATCAGTGCATCTGAGATCAATGAAGCACATCGTTTGTATGGTCACAGATCGAATGACAAAACCGTATCGTATTTGAGTTGTGCACTCTTGCCCTCCGATTTGGAAATACGCAATTATGATGGTGAGTTTAATACTTAAAACAAATTTAAAAAAAAAACAGCGAAAAATTTGAAAATTTAGATGATATTGAGCTAAAAATAATTTATTCAAGGAATCAAGCCAAACACGATTTTCCTTTGCAAGCCATTAAAAAAGAATTACAGAAAAATACATTAAAATGAACAAGAACACCAAAAGTTATTAAAAATTGTACACAACAGTGTAATAATTGAAACTGTATTTAAAAATATACATTTGGATATTTTCGCTTGGCTCTGCTGCCAAATATTTGGCATTTATTTAGAAAATAATTTTGATGGCTTGGTCAAAAATTAAAATTATAATTTCAACGTTGTCCCGTCAGTTGGCTAGCCGCGGTCATAGACGAAAATTGAATACAAACGAAAAATTATACATTTCCAAATTCCTTTTATAAATACATATACGCAAATATACCTACATGTTTACCCTGTGATATTTGTAATATTATTTAAATTTAATATTATGCCAAATGAAAATTTCCCTCTTAGTCGTCCGTTTCAAATTCAAGCTAATTTTCCGAATTGTTTACGTGTGGTTCTGTGTGAGAAATGTCTAAACGTCTGCATGGTACGAAAATAGCACCGTGTGCGCGGACGCTTTTGCAATAATTTTCATTTTACGTCAGCAAACGATTGCTTCGCCTTCTTCCTCCGTACTCCGTATTTCGTTTGGCTGTTTCTTGGCCAAATTTCATTGTTTCAGCGTATGAGAAAATTTCCAGTTCGTCTTTTTTTTGTGTTCGCTGCCTCCCAATGTATATATTCGTACAGTGTTTTTTTTTGCTTTTATTGTGGTTTTCCAGTTAATTTATTTTCCGCACATGTTTGGACTTTGAGCACAGCTACACGGTTATAATTTCCTGTTGTTCATTGATTTTGCATTGAAAGCGTTTGGATTTTTTTTTTGGGAAACTCATTAAGGTGCGCTCGTGTGCTGCTGTGCTCCATTGTATATTTGTGGGGCGAAAGTAATTTATTTCGAGTTGATTAGTTTTCCCTTTCGGCCTATAGCAATTTATTCTTAAACAGCTGGGTAGTTTCACTTAACATTTGCCTAGCGAATAAGCATGAAAGTAAACACAATTCCTTTCAATGACGTATGTACGCTTTCAGAGGTCAAAGTAATTTCAGCGGTAGATGGGAAGAGAGAAATGAAAACGATTTGGTATTGAATTGCAATTGCTTTTGGGTTGGCAGTGCCTTTCGGGTTCATTGTAAATACTGTGCCTTGGACCTTGAAGCTCTCCAAAAATACATTAATGAAACTCATTCCAAACGCATTACTGTTGCCTGAACTCTGAACGTCCTCCATATTCCCCAGCACAGCAAACATACATAAATCTTTAATTGAAACAATGTGTTTCTGGTTATGGATTTTTTTTCTTTATACAAATTCCGCTCTAGTCTAGTCTATCAGTCAAATGAAGGTCTCTCAGCCAAACATATTGAACTCAAACACCCACGTTACTTTTGAAAATTAATCAGCAAAAAACCCATCATACGGAAATGGAAAAAGGCTAAAGCAATAAAAGTAAAAGTTTTGTCGCCAACTTGATATGCTTAACCTACCTTTTCTGTATTAGTTGTTGTTCGTGTGCGTTTGTGTGTTTCTGCCACATTTGAAAACAAAAGGTTATTAAACTTGCAAACCCCACAATTTCGAGTCTTTAATGAAACCACCGACGAACGTTCCGGTTGCCATATACATACTATACTATATATATTTGGCCAGAAAGTAAAAGCTTTTCGAATCGATGCGTTGCCTTTGCTTGCTTCGCTTGCTTTCCCACCAACCAACCTTTACGCTCACCTTACCTTACCTTACTTGCGTGTCCGAAGTTTGGTTTGTAACTTTAACCTTTGCTTTGGCGTTTATTAGTGTCCAAAAATAGCACAAAACACAAAATTGTTAAATCGATTTTTCTGCCAACCTTGTCATTTTCAATTCAAATTATTTACCACCCTCTTGCCTCGCACACCCCCTTTCGTGTTGTCGCTTCTCAAGTACATACATTTTGTGGAGATTATTTTTACTATGTCATAAATAAAATTTTTGTTTTTGGTGAAAAGTCTGAGCACAGGGAAACACATAAAATTAAACACACCACAGCCGCCAACTTGTCAAAAGCGAAAAGTAAATTTTTTTGTCAGCCAAAAATACACAATCGATTTTTAATGTATTTTTGTTGTTGTTGTTGTTGTTGTTGTAGTTGTTGTTGCCATTTTCGTTCCAAACATATGGCAGACGTCGATGTCATATACAACTGGTCTACTATGGGCACATTTCGAACGATTCGTCGCTGACGTCTTCGTCTTTGGTCGCCGTCGTCGTCTTATACATTACATTGACTCCTCCAATAAAAAAAAAAATTTCATAAATTCGTCTGTTGCTTCTCTATTCATTCGTTGCTCTTGTGCGCTTCTGCTAAATATAAAAATATTTGTTGGGTTTTTCCCCCAAAAAGTAACAGCAACAACAACAGCGACGGCCACAAATGAATTCAATTTTCAAAGCCAAAAGATAGTATACAACAAAACTGACGTGCTTGCTTGGCTAGTTGGCTTCGCTGGTTTCTGTTGGAGTCTTTTGGTGATGATGTTTGGCTATGATGATCATGTTGTCGAGTGCGTGTTTCAAATTCGATTTTGTTTGATTTGGTTTTTTTTTTGGGCGTCAAAAGGGGGTTGTGATGTATGGTTTAGCGTGTCATGCGACAACTTGCTGCTAACTATTAGTATTTTATTAACTGTTCAAGTCGATTTAATTTTCTGATCGAAGACGCTCATGCGGTGCGGTCTTTGTTTGTGTTCTCATTCGCTTTCATATAATTTTTTTTTTGCTTATGGCACATTTTTTCGTATGAATATAAAAGCGTCATGGAAGCGTATTTCCCATTGAACATACTCGTATGTAAATTTGTTTTGAATTTGAATTTTATATATTCCCATACCAATAAGCTGAATTTGTATTCAATCTACAAAGTGGTGATGAGTACGATTTTTTTTACTTTGAACTTTTCTTTTTGGAATGATCTATTTAAGAATCATAATCTCAAGAAAAAGCACAAACTAAATAATAACAATTTCAGTCATGTGAGGATGAGTGGCTGCATATTATTTATTTTCGCTGCTTCTAGACAAAGCTATACTAAAGAAATTATTTTTAATTTTGAATATTTGCCAGAACATATTTTGTATTGAACAGCGGCGAGTCATATTCATAAATTATGAGACTATTTTGAATGACCCGACTTAATGTGAAGGCTGTAGGAAATATCGCCCAATGAAAAATCGCCCAAAAACAAAAATGAAAAATCGCCCAAAAATTGTTCATACAATATTGGGTGATTTTTCATATGAAAAATCGCCCAACTTTTTTCGGCGATTTTTCCAAATTTTTGGGCGAAATTTCCTTTTTGGTTTTTGGGCGATATTTCATAATGAAAAATCGCCCAAAAACTAAAAAGGAAATTTCGACCAACAATTTTTTATATAATATTTTTGGGCTATTTTTCATTTTTATTTTTGGGTGATTTTTCCATTTTAGTTTTTGGGCGATTTTTCCGTTTTTTTTGGGTGATTTTTCCTTTTTAATTTTTGGGCGATATTTCCTACAGCCTTATGTGAACACAACTGCTATCAACAAGGCCACACAGAAGTACAAAGATTTTTTGGGAATATTTTGTCAGTTTCCTTATCACTTCAATTCAATGTATATAATTTACATAGATTTTCAATTTTAGCTTCCAATTTTTATGAATTTAAATGAATGACGTCAATACACCATACACACTATCAAAAGTAAAACAATATAGTCTACAGTCTACAGAAATTCTTAGAAAATTACCGAATATGTCACATTAATCTTTGATATTTAGTCTTGAACTGAAATGGAGTATTCAAATTTGCCAGTGTTTCTTCTTAATTGTCTCCTGGGATTTTATTGGATTTTTTTAAATTTAATTTTTTTAATATTCTTTGAGTTCATTATTACTCCATACAGCTCTTAACGACAGCTAATCAGTTTTTAAAAATCTCTTTCTACAAACCTCAAACTACACATCAAAGTTTATTTCTTTTTATTGCTCAACAATATCTAGTGCAAACTGACTGTACTGTGTATTATAAAAAAATTCCAATGTTAGTGAAATAATAAAAACAAAAACAAAACTAAATACTTTACTTTTAGCTGGGAAAATCCAGCTGGAAAATTGAAATGCAAACCCAAGTGGAACGCGGAGTGAAGTCGAGTGTCGAGTGTAGAATGCCATGACAAGGCATTAGCTTCTGTTTTTTTTTCTATACATTTTTATTGTTGTTGATTTTGTCTGTTGGCAACGTTTAGCACATCACGTCCTGTTGCTGCTTGTTACTGACATCGAGTATCAGACTATATCGCCTAGTAATTGTAGTGGCACAAAAATGGTTTTTCTTCTATGCTTTTCCCCCCATTTTTTTTTTTTGCATATGGCAACTAGCTAACATTTTTGCGTGTATTTTTAGCTCTTTTGGGTTTTGTGGCACATGCGCTTATTATAATAATACACAAAAATATTTCCAAAAATATATAATAGCCGCTGGCTGGCTGGCTGGCTGGCTGTGTGTGTGTGTGCCAAAGTTAGGCACTTAAGTATGCAATTAAAATTGTGTTACGATTTGTGGGAAAATTCGCTCTACGCACGCACTTACCAGAAATGCGTTGGCTTTACTTTTGTAACGTGACTTTTATGCATTAATTTTGCTTGGTTTATTTTTGTTTTTGGCTATTTGGAAAGTTTCTTCTTCGTCATCTCTCTCTCCTTAATGCATTTTCTTATGTTTAAAAATATAATTACGCAAAGTTATTTCCTTCACTGTTGCTTGTGGCCGACTCTTCTGAATTCCTTTCTGTTTTAAAAATAAAAGTGCACGCAATTTTATTTTGTCTTGTCGAACTAAATTTAAGTATGCAAATGTGTAGTTGAAATTCTTGCATTTGTAAAAATAGATGAGCATTTTGTAGGAAATTTTTGTGTACAGAGAATTTTTTCTTTTGAGAGTCGATTTAAAACTAAATTTAGTAAAGGATTTTTTTAAAAGGAAATATTTTTCATTTTGAGGGATTGAACTTTCCTCTGACTATATAGAGATATCACGTTAACTTGAAGCTTTCAAGGCACTACAAATCTCCATATATTGTTCGGATTTTTCACTCATCCCTCCACTGAAAGTGAATCCCCCTTTTAATTAGAAATTCGAAAGATTTCACTTCGGCTATCGTCGAATTGATTTGCTCTGCGGCGATGTTGACAAAATAATCAAAGTAATTGCATACTGATTGTTCACAGTCACTGCGAAGCAATCAAACAAACAAAAGTTTTCGTCCAACGCAATTGAATGACGTATCTAGAGGCTATTATCATGGAAAAATATCTATAAAATGTTATTAGGCGACAATTGCTGGTGTTTCTTGTGCTGCTCGTGTGGCATGTACAATATCAAGAACGCAAATAAGCAAGTGGAAAGCCCATGCAATAAAGGCGATTGTTTCGAATTGAACGCATCGAACAATTGTAAATAATACTTGCGAATTTCCCACAAAAGAAATAACAACTTGAGAATTTAAATTCGAAAAAAGATAAAATTGTAAAAATTGATTGTAATATTGACAATGAACTGTGAGGGTCTCCACCTAACTGTTATTATCAGATCTTCTTCGAGCACTTTAAATATTCAAAATTAACCCACTCCGCGGTGTGCTCTTATCTCGTCATTTTTTCGTTGTTGTATTTTTGTAATATTTTAGCAATTTAACACTTTATTCGGAATCAGTCTGCTTATAGTCCGTAGGTTATTTATTTTCATTAAACATTTTCTACCTCAATACATTTTTATCAATAATTATTGTGCTTTATGAACATCTTATCTAGGCACCCCATAGCGATTTCGATTGTATATACAATTTGGAGAAAACCCACTGTGCCGAAATAAAACTCATATACATTTTTTTTAGTTTTGTTTTAGTAATAATAATAAGAAATTCTGTGTGGTGTTGACAATTTTGTGATAACGAGTTATCATTTATACAAAATCACTACATTCGAAAACAGTTGTTAATAGACGTTGCTGTTTTCTCTCTCTCTCTCTTTCTCATAATTAGTATATTGTAGGTGTTTCCATGCTGAAGTGGGTAGACTCCGCCGCGACATTGACTGGCGCCCTTTTCTATAATTTGTGATGTTGTTCGCTTGGAAACATAAATTTTGGTTCTCCCTAATCTGATATATGTATATTTTTTTAGACTCTGATTAGAATTTCCCCATACGCTAATCTGGTATTTCTTTAGAAAAATGATAGGCAATAATGGTAAATAATATTACCTCATAAATATTTATAAAAAAAACAAATGAAATTCCCATACCAATAATGCGTGAGAGGCACGGCACATTTTTTATATATTGGTCTGATGAGTTTATGGATTCTCGTCTGAAGAATTTCCTGTGCATGATTCTGATTACGAAAATATTCCCCTTTGCATATGATTCATTTCGTCTTCCCTTTATTAACCTAATCTAGCATGACTAACTGTAATCGCAGTTAGTAGCCAAAGGGTTCACATCAAAGTTGACCCTTTCACAGTGCTTTATGGATTTCAACCCTTGGCAACTGGTTTGTTATGATAAGTGAATTTATGCCCCACGTGTTGATCGTTTGTGAATTATTCAAATCATACAAATTATCCTCCATTACGACCTTATCGTTTGTTGTATATTTTTTTGAATTTATTTAAATTGTTTTTATTTTTTTACTTTCATAAACTGCTCTGAACTTTCAACCTTATCTCGAATTAATTGCCCTTCATTGCAATTAATTGCCTCTCAGCATCCAACTACCTCATGTCGATCATTGCTTGAGCGCTGGCAAGTAATTTTACAAGTTTCTAAATACATATTTCCATTTTTGTAATGGAAAGTTTCGCTGACGACGTTATCATTGCACTACCCGTTGGTCGTTTACCCGTACATGGTAACGGTTGGTTGTTGTTCTCGTATAATGCGCACTTGGAGCCTTCAAACGCATGTGACTGCGTCACATTAATGTGGTGGCAATTTTAACTAACTGCTTAATTAATCCCATGCAATTAGTGAGTTTTACCTCTGGACCGACGATAGTTGTGTATGCATTCTTTGGGTATTTATCTGCCGATAATTGCTATTTTTCCCTCACACTTTAGTCAATTGTAATTCTCTACACGTTTTTACTGCTTTAATTGAATTGTCATTTCACTACGGAACGGCTATTAGGATTTTCCAGAGTCAATACGCAAATACACAAATAAAAAACACAGAATCGTTTGAAGTTTGTTCTAAGCTCGGTACTGACACCAAATTAGGATTTTCGCAGCTGCTTCAATTTCAATTAAAAATGCACTTACAAGCTGTATTTCATTCTTAAAAACGTCGTAGTAGAATTTGAATGAACACAACAACAACAACTCCAAATGATTCACGCCCTTCATGTTTTGGCGCTGCTTCGAGTGGGCAATATATGAATGAAATTCATTTGAATGCTTAACACTCTCTTGTCTGTAATTTAGATTACATTTTATTAATAGGTACTCGAATATGTCAAAAATACAATAAACTTTAATGGCTTACTACAAACTTGAATAGGAAATATTAATTGGAAAGGCCAAGCCACACTTTTCACACAAAAATTGTTCTTTGATTAAACAGAAATTTGTCTGAAAGTTCCATAAAGCCATAAATATTTGTTTTGCTACTCTTTCAATAACAACTTGTTTGAATTGTCAAATCCCTCAAATAACAATGTGTAATATTGAACTATGTATAGTCGAACGCTACTTAGCCAAAAATCATTTAAGAAAAAACCAAAAACTTTCTAAATTGAATTACCCCGATTGACATACACACTACACACTTTTTCCCTCATACAAAGCAATCGTTGAAGAGCTTATGCTGGTGGTGAATGTCATTTGCAATTGACAGTGACACACTTGTCACTTTATTGTTTTAAAACAGTTTTGTGTTTGCCAACAATCTAATATTGTTTTTTTTTTTTTTTGGAAAATCCTAAAACAACGCACCCATATGTCCGTAGTGCCTTAAATGTGATTTTAACAGTTAAATAAGTTGAACCCGCATTGTCACAAATATGCCTCCCATCAGGGTGATGCATGGGTTTATGTTTTATCATTTTTTTTTATTTTTCGTTATCACAAACTTTAACAATGGTTAAGGCTTTCTACATTTGTATTGCATATTTGTTAAAATTGGGTATTTCCTCTTGATTACTAATTTAAAATAAATGGTGTTTCCATTTATGTACTCAGAAGGTGAGTGCCTACACCGTGAATGATTCAAGTTTTTTATATAAACTTGGCCATTTCATTTGGCTAAAAAATGTCATTACTCAAAGTAGCTATGTATTCTCTTTTGTTATCAATCAAATGTCAAAATGATCTTTAAATTTTTCTCATTCTTTTTTGTCTTAAGGGAACCCCTTCCTTCACATATGCTCGTAACAAGGCTTTAATTAACAAGATTTTCAAGTGGCAAAAATAATAAAAAAAATCTTAACCAAATCTTTGAAGTCTTTGAAATCTTTCAAGAAAGTTCTTTTTATTTATACTTACTCATTTTTCGATACTGGTTCTCTTAGATGTTTTTGGAAATTCCCAGATTTTGTATTTAATATTTTAACATCGTTGTCCGTCCAGCAACGCTTAAGTTCGGCTCGCTTACCCCGAAAAAAAGGTGATAAACGCGCATTTAACTGCTTCTTTTTTTCCATTTCATCTGTTATGTGTTGTATATGATAAAAAAAAAAACATCATTTTGCATTTGTGTTAAGGAGAAATGCTCTAAAAATGATTCGATTCGCATTAATGACATAACTTTAGCCTTTCTTTATTTTCTTTCGAGCTGTCTTTCTTTCTTTCGTTTGAATTGGGTTTTTTTAAATGTTAAATTTGAAAAAAAAAATGTTTTTTGTTTTATTTAAACTTGGATTTAGTTTAAGCGGCGTTATCGGTTTATCCGCACATATGTCAGCGCGAAAAACCCAGTTTACTATTTATTTATTTTTTTGTTTGTTTGACTTGAGTGAGCCGCCACTACCACATATGGTTGTCTGCGGTGTCTGTCTTCTTGCCATTTTCTGTTCGCTCAAAATGCGTTTCATTTCTTTCTTTTTTTTTTGCCAATTTTTCGTTCGCTTTGTGTTTTCATATCATGCGCTGCTGTTTGCTCCCCTTTTCAACGCTTTCATTGCCAGCTTTTATCATTGTTCAAGCACTTAACACATGTTTTGGGAATTTCTATTCACGCGTGCCGTGCTATTCGCTTGCTTGACTTTTCCTTGTATTTATGCGGTTTTTAATTTTATTTGAATTCCGTTCATTTTGCGTTTCAAATTTGGTATCGCTTCTCTCTGTAAGCGATACTTTGCCGGTTAACTTTGCCAGTTTGGCGGGAAAATCCCCAACTTTAATTGTGCTCAATTGTACAACGCTGTCTGGGTTGTGTACAGCGAAATCCACTCAACTCAATCAGTCAGTCATCTCTTGGCGGGTTTTTCTGATATTGCCATTGCTTTACTGCAAGAAAGTTCAAGAAAATTACTTTTTTTTATCTTTGTTGTTATTTCTTTTAAATTAATTAATCATTTACTTAACGCTCAAAGCAGTTGTGTGTGTCGATTTGGAAACACCTTCAGATTGACAGAAAGAAGTTCTACTTCCTGATTTAATGATCTCTTCAAAATCGACTCAGACAAGTTTTACAAAATTTCATTGACTGAGTCTATAAATGTACAGAAATTGTAAATAATACCTGAAATAATCATTAAACAAACCAACTACCACGCAACTGTTTACTAGCAGACCTCATAATTTCTAAATTAATTTGTAAAGAATTGCCTAATATTTGTTCAACTTCTCTTAATGGGTTTTCTAGTGTGTTCAGCTGAAAAATTAATTACCACATATTCGTATTTATTTGTTTTTTTTTTTTTTTTTGGGAAAAACTCTTTATTATCTTTCTTCTATAGTGTGTTTGCTCAAGATTTAACCAAAGGAAAAACCAGAGTACAACCATTAAAATATGGGAATTTTTTTTATGTACACCTTTGTGTTCTTCTTTCGCCTTAAAATACATAAATATGCCTTATTGGTTCTGAGATAAATTTGAGTTAGCAAAAAAGACTGCAAAAAAAAGAATAACCACAAATTGTATAAAATACCGAACTGATCACAATCATTTGACTGAAATGTCGGCGAAGTTGATGTATTGTTTCGAAAGGGTAAAAACTGCGGTTTTTGTTCGGATGATGCGTGATCGTGAGACTTTGAACGTTTCATGTCGTTTCCCCAAAGCCACATGAGTCAAACTCAATTTCGCTTCGCTTGACATTTGTTGCATTGCATTTTGCGTGCCATGAAATTCTTCTAAGAGTTTCCCCCACTCATGTGCGGTTTTGGGTTTTTATACAATTTCAAGCTAATTTCGTAGACTTTACACTGCAGAACAACGTGCCTGTGGTTGAGTAAAATCAAATTTACTAATTTTTAAATTGGCTGTATGGGTTATTTCAAATTGCTAATTACTGTTTGCCTATACTCGGAAATATTTTTAAACGTTTCTATCCACTCACCAAAAGTCAATTGTTAATCAATTTTTTTTGCAAATATTTTTAACTGTCAAATTGCCAGTCAAGCCATCTTTTTACTAACCTTCAACTTGATGAACTCTTTAATACCTCTTTAAAACAAAGTAACTGCTCAAATACACACACACACTCAGGCGAAACAAAAAACCTAAACTCGCTGCTTCTAAAACAATATTTTGTAAATTTTATTTTTAGCCTGTTTTTTTTCGATGAGCTTTAAGACACTCCACCAACAAAATTTCTCAACATCTTGACGGAAATACTAAGTATTCTTAATGCTTGTGTTAAATTATTAAAATATAATAATAATAATAATATCATCGGTAATGCGTCTTTACCTTCTGAATTCATTCCATTTAATTCCCGGAATTTCATTTGAAGTGCACTGATTACACATCAACATGGATTAAATGAATTATTTTGACGTTATGAGATTAGATTTCCCCAGCATTAAATTCGTATGCCGGACTTGGCGTCATTAGAGCTTTTTTGTAATTTTTGTTTTTTCCCCCCTCACATTTGATGTCTTTTAACTTTGCATTGCAATTAAGTAATTTAAAATTAAATAAATTTAATGTAATTATAAATCAATGAACTTTTGAGCATATCATACTGAAGGACAAATATGTCTCTTATTGTTGTTACTTTGTTTGCTTGATTTGTCGATTTGTCGATTTGCATTCAATTAATTACACAGCCGTCCAGTTAGCATTCGTATTGTTTTAATCCGAAAATTACCCCAAGTATGTGCCGTTGTCTTTTTTTCTGGCATGTTGGAGTGTTAAAAGTGGATTTTCCTTAAAGGTGCGCTCGCTGCTTGAGTGAGGTGATCGTTCGGTGACAGGTGTTTTCGCCTCGAAACAAAAGTTCAAACATTTTTGTATTTTGTTAAATATTTTTCAGGCCATTATTGTTTCAATTCAAAGTCAATACTTTCTTTTATTAAACTCATATTAACTTTTGTTGTATTGAAAATAAAAAATAAAAAATAATATTAATCAAAATTCCCCACAATTGTGTATTGATGAACACTCAAGAAAAATTCTGTTTAAAACAATGGCACTCTAAAAATTCAAAGCCTAAAATGTTTGTGACTCACGTGGAATTTCTTTTTGTTTTAGTGAGTTTTTTTCAGCATAAGAGGGGCCAGGGTATTTCTTTTTTTTCTTTTTGTGTTCAACTAAATTCTTTGTAGACAGGAAATTCTGATGATGACTTGAAGAATGAGTCTTCTGTTGACATTTGACTAATAATTATTTCCCCTAATGAAAATTTGTTTGTGGCGATATTTAAAAAAAAATTACTTCCTTTTTCACTAAAAAAAATCCAAATAATATTTTTATTATTGAAAAACTATTAATCTCACTCTAATCTACAGAATAGAACCGAACCGAACCGAGCATTTTAGAGTTCATAAATTAAGGCACCATTAAAAGTGCTAATAACCGTTACAAATGAAATACAAGCAAACAAACGGACAGACAGACATTTGATTAAAAGAAACTCTTGTGTGTCCGTCTCACCTTTCAAGTCACACTTCTCTTTCCCAAACGATTCGGCGAATTCAATTTATTAAATCGCATTAAAACTTGTTACTTCCCAGACTAGTTGTCTGTCTAGCTGAACTTTTTTGTTTCTTGTTGCTTAAATTTTAATTTCATAAGCTGGTGGGTCTTCTTCAAGTAAATCCGCCTAGTATTATAACGGCACAAAAAAAAAAATTAAAAAACTTGAACTATTTCGAATTTAGAAGAAACATTCAAAAATATCAACTCAAATCGATTAAAATTCCTTTAAATCGGATTACTCATACTGGGAATTCCCAAAACCAGAAATGTTTTCGTTAAAAAGAAAAGGATTTGGATTTTTTAAAATCAAAATTGTTCATTGAAAAGTAGCTGCTTGAGATGGTCAAATATCGTGTGACTCAAGCGCTAGAGACTTGATTTATCCTTCATCTACCAAATGCCAATCAATATTTTTCGGCATTAATATTTAAATTATTTTTGTATAAATTTTTTAATAATCTTGTAATCGCATTTAGAAAGAGAGTTGAGTTGATTTGAGTTGAATGAATGAATGAATGGTTTAAATGTGATCATCGGTTATATTTAAATCTTGTGACACAATTGTTGTTTTTGTCTCTCTAAACACCGGTGGTAGCGTTCTTTTCTCTAAAGCTGCTACAAAAACTGCTTGCGTTTGAGTTTTTCAAATGTGGCATATTATTGGCTTACAAGCCACCACTCCTCTTGTTCCTCTTCCTCAACGCGCTTGTCCACTGGTTTTTTTTTTTATTAAAAGTTTATTTCATCGAACTTGTCGACGAACTTTTCTTCTCACACGTTCCGCTTTGAGCTGTTTGATTTATTTAATTAACAGTTTAGCAGAATTGCAAGTTTTAGCATAAGAATTTGCATATTTTTTGTTGTGTGGTTATTTTTCGGACTTTTTTTTCTGTTACGGTTTTGTGTAGATGGGGCTGGTTTTTACCTAAAAATAGAAGGCAACAATTCCAAACGTTTATAGGGAAATGTTAAATTTATAGTTTAAGTTTTGTGTTTGAGCCGCTTGACGGTGTTCGTTGATATTTTAGAAAGTTAATGCATTATTTATTTACGAAAATGTTGAAATTTGAAGTTTGGTTGCGTAAATATGCTAAAGATCAATTGCAAATAATCAAAATTTGTAGGTAGGGCTTGGCTTGGAAGTTGGAAAATATAGTCACAGAATGGACATAAAGAGCTATGCAGAGACAATTGAGTGGAGAGAAGAAATGTTTTGGTGAACATTGATTTTCATTAATCTGTCAGTTCCAATGACTAATCATGATTTCAGCAATTGCAGCCTAAACACAATTGTTTCTATTACATTTTATGCCATTGTGCTTGTGACATCACGTTTAATATTTATTAACTCATAAACTGTAAACGATTAGCATTTAGGAAATATTTTCGCTATTAGCGCATCGTATAAATTTTCCTTTTCCGTTAACTATTCACCAGCTTCATCTGTTTGATTGCTCTCTTGATTACGTTTGGCAATTCACTTGCAAAACATTATTTCCCTTCCAATGCGTCACAAATGACGTCGTAAACAACCAGAAAAAACAACAACAACTCCCTTAGAGTCAGCTAATTTTTCATCAGACGGAATACATTATTGGAATTACTGTAATTAATAGATGAACATGGAATTCCATCTCTGTACCATACCAACTACAAATCAATTGCATTCACTCAACTAATGCTTGTTTACTTAGCTTTGCCTAAGTTAAGGAAATTACAAAAAAAAATTCAAAACTATTATCGCCAACACGTGTAACGAAATCGTAAACAAATGAGCACAAATACAAAAAAAAAAACAGAATAAAATAAATAAATAAATTTTCAAATTCAACTACGTTAAAGCGCCAAATATTGATGTGAGTGGCCAGTTGTGGCATTCTCTCTACATTCAATGCATTCACTATAAAGATTCTCGAATTGTATTACCCATCTATATGGCACCCCTCTGCTGCTCTGCTATGGCATGATATTTCATATACATACTCGCACATCTCCAATCGGAATTAATACGCAAGCGACACTTTAACATTTGCCCAGTATCTATCGTTTCAGTGGTAATGGATTGGTAGTATATCAAATTGTGTGTCTTTATCGCACATTTGACACTGACGATTGTGAGCGGTCGGTCGGTTGGAATTGCTACCCAACAGCAATTCCAATTTCAATTTCAACGTTTGCAAAATTTCAAACTTGTTGCCGTCTTACAGCTTTCGATAATATTTTGTGTTAACTCGGTTGTTGGTTGTTGTTTGTGTGAATTTAACTCACATTTCGTTAAACACTCTTAATTTTTTTTTTGTGTTTTATTGTGGGAATTTCTCGGGTTTTTCTGAACACATACAAATGCATATCGCCCCAACGCCGTCATCATCATCATCATAATCATTAAAATCGTTAGCATTGTGGCGGTCGTTGTGTTCGTTGTCGCCTCTACTGCTGGTGGCTTCAGTTCAAACTCACCTGTATGGTGCTTTTAGCGCTTCGAACACACATATTCACGAAGATAAAAGTTAACATTAAAGCTCTACGTAGCAGCAATATTGTGGCTGAAAAATAACTTGTCCGATTCGTATGGCCAAATTAAAAAACTCTTGTTACCTTAGCTTTGTTATGGTAATCGATGGTAGGTAGTTTGTTGAATTTCGAAGGCTTCACTGAAAGCTCTCACTCTTGTGGTGTTAACTTTTTCTCTCTCTCTCTCGGGCCACTCTACCCACTTTGGCTTCAATTGTAGTAAAATATCAAAATTCATTCATCCAACCGCTGGTCATTAGACTCTGTAAACAGTGGTGTAAACTCAAATCTTACTCATTATAAATACAGTTAGATTTGTGGGACATTCTTGAATAACAGGTTTACAGAAAAAATAAATTCCAGTGAAGAAGTTTTGAATAAATTGCCTACATTTACAACATATATCAAATGAAAGCTATTTCCACTTCGAATTATTACTAATCATTCGTTTCTCCTCTCTTTCGTTCTAGGTGAAAGATGCGTTCATTTAGCTGCACAATCTGGCCACATTGACATACTACGCATTTTAGTATTGTACGGCGCCGATATTAATGCTAGAGTAAGTTGGAATACCTTTGCATAAACTATTGAATAATGTTACTAACAGTAAATTTTCTTCCTTTTTTGCAGGAGGGCAAATCCGGACGCACTCCACTCCACATTGCCATCGAGTGCTGCAATGAAGATTTGGCCAATTTCCTACTCGACGAATGTCAAAAATTGAACCTGGAAACGGCCACCTATGCCGGTCTCACCGCATACCAAGTAGCGTGCGTAAATAATAAATCACAAATGCAAAATATTTTAGAAAAACGCGGCGCCGAGCCGCTAACACCGCCGGATAGCGATTATGATAGTAGCGACATTGAAACCGATCTAGACGAGTCGAAGGTGAGCTTGAATGTTTAGAAAAAAAAAACCAAACAAACAAAAACAAAAAATATAGCATTTTTCCCATTTATTTTTCCTGTTCATGTGAGAGATTATTTACAAAAAAAAAATAGAAAAAAAAAAAAATTATTACAATTACAAAATTATTTACTGAACTGGTATTCAGAATTAGAAAAAAAAGAGTTTAAATTGATAATGAATTCTTGCTGCTAAGGAAACTATTACAATATGTATTGTGAACCAAAAAAGAAAACCAATTTACAAAAACAAACAAAACAAAATTTAATATCAAACAACATATACAATTGTTTAAATCAAATAGAAACAAATAGTAACAAATAGAAAAATAAATTGGATTTCAAAAAAAATTATTAAATTTTGAAAAAGAAGAAGAATGCTCATTTCAAGTATCAAGTTCTATGTTTTAATAGAGCGCTACTTTACTATTTTACATTGCTACACACCACAAATTTTAACTATGAATCAGTATGGCTAGAAATATAGAAATGGTTTCTTGTGTGTGCTCTCTGTTAAGTTTAAAAAAAATCAATTATTGCAAAATGTTTTACGTTCTCTTTTCTATGTCGTGCGTGCGTTCTCGTATAATTTAAATATTTATTTTCTGCAAAAAAAAAAAACAAAAAAAACCTATTACTTTTAGCATATAGTGAGTGACTTGTCGTCTTTGTATAAACCACCAGCGATTAGTAGAATTAACATAGGCTACCTACAAAACATAACCAACAAAATAATAAACAACAACAACAAATTTCAAATTAAACAAATGTATTTCTTGTTGATTTCAATGTCGTTTAGCTATCTTTTGTTGCAAAAAAATGTATCAAATGTTTCAACTCTGTACTTTGTAAGCCTTCATTCAAATCTATTATTTAATGCCTTCAATGGGCCACCATTTGTTAGTTAAGTTTCTTCAATGTGTTTAGAAGAAAAAGTCTTTTTAAAGTCTTTCTCTTTTATATAGAAGTAAAAATCTATTGCTAATTCAAACAAAAAAAAATCATTTATTACTAATTTCTAATTTTAATTAATATTATTGCAAACCATGTTTTCTTCTCTCTTTCTAGTTGTTATACATTAATTTAATATATATATAAATAATATATACATACTTTATAATCTGACTGACATTATACGAATTATTATGAATTGTTTAAAGAATATTCTATAAAAAAAAAAACTTTTTTAAATAAATAAAAATTGTTTATAAAAATTTAAAAAAAAATCCCCGAAATTTTACTTTGTGTAGTTTATTTCTTATCTGATACAAAAAAAATAAGCAACAAAAGGTACGTAAACGATATTTTTTGGAATTTATTTGAAATTAACTAAAAGTTTAATATTTTGTTGGTTTTCGATATGTTTTTGTATATTATTTTTGCATATGTGTTTGTGGCTGTTGTTGGCTATGTTAAGTGATTAGAATTTACCTATAATAATTTCACTTAAAAATGCTCCATCAATTGAGTGGTACTAACATATTCCGTCTGCACTTATAACTAGCTTCTACCCTCGATTAAGCTCGCATGAATTGTTTTAACAAGTATACGTAATCGGGTACCCGTATAAACTGCAGAGTGTCTTGTCTCTTGACTATGGGTACAAACAGTTGATACTCTTACTTGATAAACAATAAAAATTGTATCTAAAAGCATAGTAACCGGGTGGAAAAATATCCAATACCGGTTACTGGAAATCATGTTCGACTAACCGGGCACCGGGATAACAACATTTTCATATACATAAGTCAAACTACATAAGTTCCAGCTTAACTTTAGTACCGGGTTCTTTGGAAAAAAATTTGAAGGAATCGGTCAGCAGTTGTAGGTAGCACCCACAGACATGTCATATTTCTTTAGTCACACTGTTGTTGGATGGTTTTGCACACACTTTCGTGTTACATAGTATTTCAAAGCATTTAATGAATTTTAATTCGAACTTAATCCACTAGGGAACTCAACGCCTCAATTCTCTAATTGACAATTTGTTTCCAAGTGAAAGTATTTCAGTAATTGAGACAAACATTCATTTTCGTTATCAATTTAAACATTTTAATCGGAAGTGGGTTTTAGCCTTTTATTTGAAATGTTATGCACTAATCATCTGAATGCAATATACAAATATTTCTGAAAAAACCGTAAATTTATTTTTCCCATTTTTTTATTCTTCCAGATTTACGATCGCTTTGGTGATCCCGGTTATTTCATCAGCTACAACGGCGGGAATCCCATGACAGTCGCCTAAAATACAAAAAATGCACAACTATTCAACCAAATCCAATCAAATGAAGATATGAATGCTCTGATTTGTACTTGTATGAACGCAATTAACACTATAAATATTAAAAATAAAATCGATGCAGCTTGCACAAAGCCAATCTTGACACGCTCAACTTATTTGAACAGCCAACAAGTCAACGAACATAACGAAAACATTCAAAATCGAATCTGTTGAAACGCAGCATCAAGTACCTTCTTTCAACTGTAAATAAACAACGAACGAGTACATACCCCACAAAACAAAAATCCACTTATCGCAATTTTATAAGAACTATAAATCACAGTATTCGATGAATGAAACAAAAACGGTATTGATGATCTACCGACATAAATTTGACTAAAGCTCTTTCCTTCCATTTGCAAACTTTTAGTATTGATTGATGTAAAAGAAATCCTTTCGATTCATTTTTTATGAATGTGTATTTTCATTATTGTGCATGTATTCGAAATTTGCCAGAAATTTTCGTGACACTTTAAGTAATTTTCCACTAACACACACGCCACAGAAAAATGTCTTGTCTGTGAAGTCTGTATGAAGAATGTGTGTGTGTGTGTACTGTGTCTAAATTTTATTTGAATCAATTGAGAAAAGCGCTTAAAAGTTTTGTATTTACAACAAAATTTATGATTTAATAAAATGTAATTAAGTTGTAAAAAATCAAATGTGGTGAATTGTTTTCTTTGAAGCTAAGGTATCAGGTAAGAAGCAAAGAATGGACTTTGTTAGACTTTTTTCAGCCAGTGTGGGGATTTTTTGAAAAAGTATGTACCATCACTGATCTAGTAGGCAACCAAATGCTTTGATTTATGCTAGAAATTGATGAGCATCCTCGTCGACGTAATAGAAAACGGTTTACCTATTTTTTGACTAGATTTTTCATGGATAACCTCATAGTTCCTCTACGCAATTAAAAATCACAATAACATTTTTGAATAATTTTATTTCGAATGATCAATTTAATTTGTAATTGTTTTCTAAACTTTAAATACATTACAATCTGCATTGAATCATTTGTTCTTTTTTGTTTTTTTACTAACAAACTTCAAAGTTTAGTTTTGTCGTCATCTAAATGACGAATTGATTTAACAAAGTAAAGTTTTAATAAAAGCGTTCTAACATTTAGTTGAATATTAAAAACATTTTATTTTAAAGTTTCTGTTTGTAACCTTTCGTTTTGTTGTCCTGAGAGCTGTTGCGGTAGGTTTGTTAAATTGTGTTCCTGAAAAACTTCTCCAACTTTTGAAGTTAACCCAGCTAATAATTAGATAGATTTCTTGAGTGAAATACCTACAAAGTACTTAGTGGTATTTGTTTAGGAGGTATTAAATAAATTTGTTGTTCTTGTTTTTTTTTATTTTTCAAAGTTTTTTTTGGGGTTTTTTTTTTATTTAAATAAACTATAACAATGTTGTATAATAAAAAATAAAACTTTCTTTGTTTGTTTTGTTTTTGTTTCACTTTCACTTTCACTTCATTTGTTGCAATGATGTTTGCGCGCCTAAATTGACTTTAATAAAAATAAAGATCAATGTAAAATAATATCAAAAAAGTTTAGAGTTTAGTTTGTTGCATCCTCTGGTGCTGGCAATTTCTCCCAGGTGGGTTCGACGCCCCAGATCTCGCGGGCATACTCGGCAATGGTGCGATCCGAAGAGAATTTGCCGCTGGAGGCGATGTTGTGGATGGACATTTCCAGCCATTTGGCTTGGTTCTGTGTAAGCGGGAGAGAAACGAAAATGTTATATTTTGAAACTATAAGCTGAGTCCATTGATGCTTACCTGATAGGTCTTGGACACCAGATCCTGCGCCTTGATGTAGGCCTCGTAATCGGCCAACAAATAATAATGATCGTATTTCAGCAAAATGTCCGCGATGTTCTTGAACTCATTGGGATTGCCGGGGCTGAAGAAGCCACCTTGGATTTGATCGATGCACTGCTTGATCTCGGGGTTCTTGTTGTAGTAGTCGTAGGCATTGTAGCCGCGCTTCTTCAGGGCCTCCACCTCTACGACTGTCATGCCGAAAATGAAGATGTTCTCATTGCCCATTTCCTCGGCCATCTCGACGTTGGCGCCGTCCAATGTGCCAATGGTCAGAGCGCCGTTCAACATGAACTTCATGTTGCCTGTGCCCGAGGCCTCAGTGCCCGCAGTGGAGATCTGTTCGGACAGATCGGCAGCGGGCATGATCTTCTCGGCCAGAGTGACGCGATAGTTCTCCAAGTAGATGACCTTCAGTTTATCGCCCACAATGGGGTCGTTGTTGATGACATTGCCCACGGCGCAGATCAGTTTGATAATCTGCTTGGCCACATAGTAGCCGGGAGCAGCCTTGCCACCGATCATGATGGTGCGCGGTGTGAAAGTGGCGGTGGGATCCTTTTTGATGCGATTGTACAGGGTGATGATGTGCAGACAGTTCAGCAGTTGACGTTTGTACTCATGGATGCGCTTGACCTGGATGTCGAACATCGAGGCGGGATTCACCTTCACGCCGTAGTCCCTCTCCAAGATCTGGGCCAACTTCAGTTTGTTCTCCTGCTTCACACGGGCCACGTTGCGCTGGAAGTTGGGATCCTTGGCCCACTTCTTCACAGCGACCAACTGGTCCAAATGGACGGGCCACTCATCGCCGATCTTTTCGCAGATGAGATCAGACAGACCGGGATTGCAGAGCAACAACCAGCGGCGAGGCGTAATGCCGTTGGTCTTGTTCTGGAACTTGTGCGGGTCCATTTCGTAGAAGTCACGGAACAAGGCGTCCTTCAGGATCTGCGAGTGAATGGCGGCCACACCGTTGACGGCATGCGAACCCACAATCGACAGATGGGCCATGTTGATACGCTTATCGCCATCCTCCTCAACCATGGACATGCGACGCATGCGGTCCATGTCGCCGCCGAAATGCTTCTTCACATTCTCCATGTGCAGGAAGTTGATGTGATAGATGATCTGCAAGTGACGTGGCAGTATGGACTCCAGCATCGAAACGGGCCAGCGTTCCAAGGCCTCGGGCAGCACGGTGTGGTTGGTGTAGGCGCAAGTGCGCGTGGTAATGTCCCAAGCATTGTCCCAGGTCAGGTGCTCCTCGTCGACGAGGATGCGCATCAACTCGGGTATGGCCAGCGAGGGATGGGTGTCGTTCAGCTGAATGGCCACCTTGTCGGGGAAGTGTTCGAAGCTATTGCGCACAGCCTCGCGCGAACCGAACTTCGAGGCCTTGTAGCGACGAATGATATCTTGGAGGGTGGCCGCCACCATGAAGTATTCCTGCTTCAGACGCAGCTCCTTGCCCTCGAAGAAGTTGTCGTTGGGGTACAACACACGCGAGATATTCTCGGCCAAGTTGCGATCCAAGACGGCCTGAATGTAGTCACCATCGTTGACTGAAAGCACAAACAATTAATTAGTAAAGCCAATCGTTCGGCGGAGGACCAGCAAACTTACAGAATTTCAAATTGAAATCGATGGGGCTCTTGGCCGACCACAACCTCAAAGTGTTCACATGATTGTTGCCATAGCCGGGTATGGGATTGTCATAGGGCATGGCGAACACAACTTGTGTATCCACCCACTTCTTGCCCTCGGGCGTATCCATGACGCGTCCATAGAAGTTAATGGGCAGCATGAATTCGGGGCGAGCCTTCTCCCAGGGATTGCCGAAACGCAACCAATCGTCGGGCTCTTCCACCTGCTCGCCGTTCCTGATCTTCTGGGCGAAAATACCGTATTCATAACGAATACCATAGCCATAGGCGGCCAAGCCCAAGGTGGCCATCGAGTCGAGGAAGCAAGCAGCCAAACGACCCAAACCGCCATTGCCCAGACCGGCATCCTCCTCCATCTCCTCGAGATTCTCAATATCGAGTCCGACTTGGTACATGGCCTCCTCGCATTCGCTCTGAATGCCCAAATTGATCATGGTATTCTGCAGAGAGCGACCCATGTAGTACTCCAGAGAGAGGTAGTAGACGCGCTGAAACGAAGCGAAAGAGAGGGTAAATTTTGTATTTTTTTGGGTTCATTCTGTGGAGCTGTTGGCGTACTACCAACCTAAATTCATGTTGAGTATAGCCCCTAATTCCTTTTATATACATTATTTGTTGATGAGGTTCTGTCTCTAACTTGAATCATAATTTCCATGGTCCCAAAGGCATTTCAATAAAAATTAACATTTAAAATATTGACAAGGTCAACCACTTCTAGCCACGAATTACTCGAAAGTCAAGTGATTACTAAGAAATGTAAACAAGAAGCGAAATTGAAGCCATTTTTTTCTCGCCCAAGAAGACGCGCAATCACGATTTTCGACGAGGAGGTGATTTGCTGAGCTATTAAGCAGAAATCAAATAAAATATACACATTAAAAGCGATAAGAGTCGATGGGAAGTTGCATTTGAAACCACTCGGTTCGTACAATTGTACTCGCAAACTCGCAACGCTTTCACTATTTTTTCGGGTTCTGATAGCGAATATCTCTTCAGTTGATTTGGTTAAACATTCGTTTGCTTAAGATTCTCGATTTGCGATTATTATTATTTTGAGAGTATGTTTTCATTTGGTTCTCTATAAACTGCATTAAACTATAAGAAAGAGTCTGCCTGAAGAGAAAACATTTGGCTGCCTCTTAAATGCATTTTCGAGAACTCTTTCCAAATACATAACATCCAATCGGTTGGCGTTTTATTTTGCCAGCAAACCTGTTCGATTTGAGAATTTGGCTTTTTTTTAATTCAGTATTTTGGCATTGAAGTGCGCTGATATTTTCGCAAATGTGTGCCAAACGATTGAGATTTTTCTTCTTTTTCTACAGTACTCGCAAATTGATGTGCTGTAGGCTGTCCTAAATTCAAGTGAATGTAAATTGACTTGGGACAAGGCAAACTGTGTAGATTCTTTAGGATGGAAAAGAATAACTTTTAATTTACAACGAGTGCCTAATGCTATATGACGGCTCACTAATAATTTAAAATGAAACTTCAAACCGCGTTTAAGGTCGAAAAGTGGGTTTTGGAGTTTGGGCTTAAGAGTGTCTTTTGAAATCCTTCACACTGTTGATAAAATTTTCCATTGGACCTTAAATTTATTTGTTTTTGTTTAATCCAATCTAATGACATACATTTGGTATCATCATCGGCCATCATGGAACTTTGAGTTTGGTCTTGAGCGATATTTATATTTCCATGACTAACTTTCCATATGCCCGCGAACACATGTTAGAAGCGTGCCAATCAAATTACCTTGAAACTCCATATAGTATACAAATGATAAGAGAGTATTTGGTTTAATTATAATTTTTTTGTTTGCTATTTTCGCAAAAGGGGTCATGTTACTAATTCTAGCCTATCGATTGATAGTTGCGCTGCTCAGATCGCTTATCAATTGTGTTGCCAATTGAATGGCAATTTAATGTGTGACCATGTCGATGCAACTATTTTCCATAAGCAATTATGTATGCTCTACTAATTACCTCATCCTTATGGCGCTTCATTAGATTCAGCTGACATTTAGTTTTGCCTAACAAACTTTCAGGCTAGACTGTAAAGAATATTGGCGGCGTTCTTGAATTGTTTAGTCTAAAAAATGTAAATGTAATTGTTGTTTCGTTTGTTTCAAATGCCGCTTATCAGTTGTTTATGCGTAAATTGTGCCGGCGATTATGAAATATAATTAATGTTAATCGATTCCCATTACATGTGGCACCATTTTAGTTGTTGCTACCAAAGTAATTGGAAATAGAATCATTAAATGAATTTAATGAAGGAATTAGAATTTATGGAAACGTTGCACGACTTTGCGGTTGAGATTTAATAAATATGAGAAGATTTTTGGTTAACCACAGAAGGAAGTATAAAATGATACAACTTCAATCAGTAGGAAGTGGTGAATTGAGTAATGTGACCACATTTGCTATTTGGCTAGCTATTTTAACTGCTAATCACGATGTGAGTGTTTCAATCACAAAGGTACTTTTTTTCTGATCGCTCCCCAAACGCTTATCGAATATCAAACAGAAGAAAGTTTATTCTGACAATTGATAATGATTCCATCAAAGCTTACACTGTATAAGAGCCTGAAGGACTATTAGGAACTTGTAAAGGACTCTACGCAAGGCAAAGTATTTTTATTAAAATCACTGGCATAGAAAGTAATTGCTTACAAATACTAAGTCCAAATGGATTATGCAAATGGGTACACAAAATGAAACTGTGTGGAAAGGAAGAAAGCAATTTCCCTCATACTCATGAATAATTAGTGGAAAATTAATGTAAACAAACAATTTGAAAAATTAAACAATATTGCCATTAAATTTGTTTGTAGACAAAACATTAGATGCTCTGGTTGAAGTAAACAGAATTATTTCCACTACCAAATAATATATTTGACGACATCTTGCTGGTTCTAAGTCTGTCAGCCCTTGTACATATCTGCCTGTCTACCACGAACATCTTTCTTGATTTTCTTAATGTATAAATGCACATGTACGGTTGAAATTTGACAACAAAAAATGTAGTGTGAATTAAAAAGCTTCCATCCAATAATACCCATTAAAAGCCATTTGACAAATAAACTTTCCACTTGCAGCTGTTAATGAATTATGAGTTAAATTTGAACAGATGATTTTCAATTTGTAGCAGACGAAAGAATGTCCCACTCAAAGCACCCCAAAGTGTTTTTATTTTTCGTACACACGAGTATTCTCACCCAAAAGCATTCTGTAGCTAGTGGAACGCATTTTGTGGGCGACGGACGACACGCTCCAAAAATAATACAACAACAATAAACTACCGAAACATATATATATTTTCATTTATTTTCCACTATTTGATAATAACCTTTCACTGACCTTGACAAATTAACCGACAGAATAAAAGAATATGAAGAAAAAATATTTCGTTGATAATCTTAACATTTTGATGGGGGCCTTCTCGAATGTGTTTTATTTCTCTTTGGGTTGAAATATTTATATGCATTTGTGACTTGAATTGTTTGTATCAAATCTTATAGATATAATATAGAGAAGCTGAACGCTGCTGTTGCCAAACAAAATTAATAAATCTACGTCTCTTCTGCTTATAGTATGTATGTATGATGGGCGGGGTACATACCAATTGAATTGGTTGAGTTATTAATTCTGCTGCGACTTTGAGACTTGGCTAAAAATTCAATTATAGTAAATTGAATTTAAAAGTAAATGAAACGGAAAGTTTACACTCTTTTTAAATACTTTGACATTCGTTAAGGACAAATTTTATGGTTGTCATATCTCAAGCGTAAATTTCATTAAGTCAATAAAAAACCAAAAAATTCAATTAAATAAGTTATACGTACATAAAAAGTTTATAGCACGTGCAGAAATGCCTACACTCAAAGTTTGTATTAGTATAGTGTGCACTAAAAAAGAAAAAAAAACAATTTTACCCTATGTACTATATGGGCAAATACGCTCTCTATATCACAGGCATCTCAAATACATAAATAAATACATGCTCCCTAAAAGCTTTTAGAGTTAAAATTTTAGAGGGTTACTTTTTATATAGGAAAACATTTTATAGCGTATGTAATGTAATTTTTTTTATTAATGAAATATAAAAAGTTGATTGAACTCGTCTTTTATGTCTTAAAGCATGTTTTTCAGCTAAGAAATAAAGAAACTTTTGATTTTTCATAATCCCGCTTTCAAGATATGCCGAAACTTCATATAATATAACTCCAGAGTAATGCTCAAGTGCATTTCTTTGCATTTTTTATATGAAGTTGAAACATTTGTTGTGAGCTGGAGTGCTACCCTAGTTAAAATTGGTTTGTCGGAAGTAAATTTTGAAAGTCTTTCGAAATCAATGTCACTCATACGCACCGTTGGTTTTTTTTTACCAGTCGGTTAGTGGGAAAGAGGAAAGAGCAAATAATGACGGTGAATGTTTGCTTTAAATTTGGAAATGCGATTGCTTGGGTTGTAGCAAGATTTTTACTCAATGGTGGAGATCTCAGAGTTAGAACTCTTCGCATAGCAGTTGGAACCAATTACAATGCAAAAATTACGAGGATGCAGTAATATTTAGACCAATAGTTGCTTTACTAACCTACCGCAGAATATTACTCGACAATGACTTGTACAATTTTAAATTTAGTAAATTTCAAAAGTAACTTTTTAATCTACTGGAAGGCCCAGTGTAATTGACAGTATTGCAAAATAGTTTGAAATACTGTAAAATGCAAACCAAAATGTAATTAATTTAAAACACCTAGCAGTTTGCCTTGATATTAGAATAGCGAAAGTGTAGTTTGTGTATTTGCATTTGAAAATATTTGTTTTTTTCGTTTTCGTTGGCATTGCTCCCATTTGTGATGCAAATGTCTTGCAGCGATGCAGAATTACCCGAAACATGTGTGTGCAGAGATTGTGTTTTTTGTTGATTTTGCGGCACTACAAGTGCATCAACAACAACAACAACCGCCACACGACAATTTGTTGTTTAAACTTATTTTCGAACATTTATTTTTGTAGTTCTTCTTCTCATTATTTGACCACGGTCACTAAATCAGAGCGATGTCAACAAAGTAAGCTAAAACTAGCAAAAAATGTCGTAACAGTTAAGAAAAGATTCTAAAGAATTGCAATCGAAGACATTTTCATAGAAAATCTACAAGAGTTAGGTTAGAATTGAAAATAATTGGAAAATTAAAGTGCCATCCCTTTGGAACAAATTGAACCTCCAGATAACCTCTGAGTACGCATTCATCTTTAATGAGGAAGTCGGAAAAGAACAAAAAGAAAACAAAAATCAATAGCTCCTGCGTATGTAACCTATTATGTAAAATCCACTGACAAAAAGTTTCTTCCCAAAAAAAGTTGCCTCGCCTCACAACCACCTCACAACCCCCACGTCAATCCTAGCAATTTGTCAAATTCAGAGTTCAGTATACGCCTAGCAGCATAACCTCCCTTCACCCCATCCACGTGCGTCTTTTTTCACGAATTAACCTTGAGCCTAGCAATGTCTATCCTACTAGGAGCTTCCGCTTTAACCTTCATGCCCACGCATGAAGGTTCTATTTCTATTTATCACTTCCACGCTTTTCGTTACTTCTTCTCCACCATTTACTCACTTTGGGATCCTTCTCATAGTAGTGCTGCTGCGTGCGTATCCAGCGGCCCACCATGTTATCCTTGACGGTATTCGCCAGCGCAAAGTAGTAATCGCGCAGAGTGGCCACATTACGATCCTTGACCAGGGTGTAGTGGAGATGGCGATTGAAATTCTTTTTCACTTCGGTGACATTGCCAACCTCGGCAATGCCGCGCACACTGATCTGCTTGCGGCGATCCGCGTCCGTCTGGGGCTTCGACATGGTTCCACAACGATTTCCTTATAGTTTTTTGCCTTACTAGTTTGTGCCCTATATTCTTCTGTCTTCAATTCTTCAAAATGCTTTTGATGCCTACAAATTGCCTGAGCAGAAGCGCGCACTACCGAAAACGAAGAAGCGAGAAAACGATGACCGACCACGACGACCGTTTGCTACGAACTCTGGAACACTTCTCAGTGGTTAAGTCGGATTGCGGGCGATATTATTATTCTGCCCACTAAATGCTTCAATCTGAGAGCACACGAATTTCTATACCATAAAGTATGCTCTTATCAATGCAAAGTGCTCTTTTCTTTAAAATCTTTTGCATTCGCGGTGCAAAAGTTTCTCTTTGCACTTTTGTTTATCAAATGTTTGCCTTAACTGATAAGGCCAAGTTAATGCTAAAAAAGTGTAATTGCTCAGTGCGAATTTATGAAAAGCACAAAACCGCATAAACGCTTTCTCGTGCGTTTATTCGTTTATTAGCCGTATTCATGGGCTACTCTCAAATTCTCTTAAATATTTCGGTCACCTTGTAGGAAGGTCATACATGCGCAGTGTGGCCAGGTTGTCTTTTAGCCTCAGAATTTTGCATTCAGCTTCGGCCTTTTCTTTTAGCCTTTTTCATTTTGAATTTAGTTTTTTTTAGCCTTTTTTGGCATATATTTTTGGGTGATTTGGGCTTTTATTTTCCAAGCTCCTGGCCACACTGCATGCGTATAAAATACCGAATTCTCTAAATTCGAATGTCGAACACAAATTAAAAAGCGAACATATTTTTCCTTTCGGTCTTTCGTTGTTGTATTTGCGTTGTGTGTTGAGATAGAGCAAAGCTGGGCACAAAACTGCTAAACAGTAAATGAACGAAGTTACATTTTTGGTAACTTTTATGTTATGCTGCGAAAGCTCTTTACTTTCGTTAAATTATTTCTGTTATTTCAAGTTGGTGCATTTAAATAAAAGCTTCGTGAAATTAGTCGCGTTTCGATTGCAAACATTATCAGCAGTTTGGTTTTTCATTAAGAAGAAATAAGCGACTACAAAACTTATGGCTTAGTCGTTTAGTCGTCGCTTTCCTTATCATATATAAAACTGATGAATTTTGTATGGAAATTTTTGCCTTAACACGTCTAATATCATTCAAAGTAAAAAAATGTTTCCACAAAAAGTTTACTTTAACTGTTGTTAACTTTTTTACGAAATTACCTTATTAGCTAACTTTTTGCTAACAAGTCTCAGTTTAACGAAAGTAATTTCATGGTTTATGATGCCCACCTATGGATGGGAGTGGATTTTTTGGATGTTTTTTGGCTCTTTTTTGGTTAGTGATTGTGGCGAGCTCTAACGGATATTTTGTGAAGCTGAAACTGTTGGTTTTGGTCGCATATTGTATACCCCTACACTTGTCAGCCGATTATATTAGTGGTTAATAATATTAGTGGCAATACACAACTGCAAAGTTAAAATCAGTACAGTCTTATCGAGTCTTCACTTTAAAATGTCGGTGAACTGTTTCAGTAGGGGACTTACCTACGAAACTTACCTTACTCAACCATTTTAGAATAAAGACCCCAGATATCACTCGAAATGAAAATGCACCAATTTTTGTTTTAATTTATAGAGTTTAATTTTTATTTAAGTTTTGTATTTGTATTTGACATAGTAATACATAAATCTTGACTCGTATTTTTCTTTTACTGCGGCGGCAAATCTAAACTTGATCATATACGGTTTCGTTTTTTTTTTCGATTTGTAGGCATCACACAACACTACACATAATCCATTTCTAATATGCAAATTTACCAAATTAAAAAAAAAACATTACTATTTCTGGTCTAATTTTATTTTTAGTTTTCATATGATTTTTCCCCTCATTTTCTTCAACAATTTTCATGTTTTTTCATCATCATTATTTGGTTTGTTTTTAGGACTATTAGATATATTTTAGAAAAAATGTGGTATGATTTTTAATATCATCTAAAAAATGTTTTTTTTCATTTAAATTTAAATTACATTATTACATGCAAATGTAAAAAAGAAAAGTCAACCATTTTGGGATAAAAAGTTAAGGGAAACAAATCGTGAAACGCACTAACACTGTATGCTGTTGACTTTTTGTTTTTGTTGGTGATGTTGTTGATTGATGATAATTTTTTGTTTTCTTTTTATACGAATGAAAAGTTGAAAAATTATTTTTGTAATTTTTTTTTCATTCTCATTTCTTGTATATAATTTAATAATAGTTCATAATTAATTAATTAATAGTTTTTTTTATATTCTTTTTGTTTTATTTGTTCTTTATTATTTAAAAGCATGTAAACGCAAAAACTAAATAACAATTAGCAACAAATTCATTTGAATATCTTTTTTTTTTTGGTTTTTCATGTAATATATTTTAAGCTACTTTTAGTTAAATTAATTTGTATGCATATCAAAAATAAACAACGCATTTCAAACACAAAAAAAAACGTGAATTAAATTTTGTTAAATATTTTGATTAGTGCTAAAAATGTTAGTAAGGTTTCTTGTCAATTCAAAAGCAATGGGAAATAAAGGCTTTTTTTTTGTATGCGCGTGTATTTATGCATGTAAATAAAGGCAAATAAGTTTTTAGTTAATTATCATTTTACGATTGATTTCAACTTCAAATTTATTATGTTGTTTTCACTGTATGATGAAAATAGACGACACGATGTTACTAAGGACGAAAAGCTTTTGCAAATACATTTAAAATACTTAATTTTGTTTTTTCTTCAGTTTCTGTTTTTTATTATTAAAATCGGTACTATTTGTTGTATGTTTTATAATTTCACCACACTTTTGGGTATTTAAACGAACACGCGCCAGTTCCAATGTCAAAGTACAGAGTCAGAGGCGTAAGGCGTGTACATTTTTGAGAATTTCTGAGTTTTTGTTGGTACCAACACCGGGGCTGAAGAAATAAAGGTTGTTCCACTCACATTATTTTGACGTTTGACTCGTTGCAACATTGGAGAAAATTGTGAATATTTTGGTAATTTATAAGTCGAATGGACGTTGGCGCTATCCTTGTCGAAGAACCTCTTTGTTTGAATGAAAATTCCCTAAGCTGGTAGTTTTTTAAACAGTTTTGGGGTGCAATCGTGTATGTCGATATCGAACGAAATCTATACTTTTGCTATCACTTTAGGTTCGAAGCTTGGTTGAAGCTCTGTCGAAACACATTCGATGTTATTTTAGCTGTCGAAGGCAAGTATCGCATATCGAGAGATATGCGATAGAATCCTTATTTATGTCGGCTGGTTATTATGGCAGAAAATTCCACAAGTGCAACTACCTTTATTTCTTCTGCCATGGGTACCTCGATTATGTCAAACTTTTCATGATCAACGAGTTGTTTCTGTAATCAAAGTCTGATTCAGTGATTCAATTCAGTTCAATAAAATCATAGGATGAAATAAAAACTAAAATTAAAAGAAAAAGATTTTTGTTTTTGTATTTTTTTCTTCATTTTTGTTGTTGTTGTATTTATTAGAATTCTTAATATTTCTTGTTGTTCACATGATCAACAGAACAACGCATGTTGTTGTTGTTGTTGTTTAAACTAAAATTAAAAAACTATCGATTTTTTTAGAGTTTAATAAATCTGTTGTTTTTCTCTTTTTGTTTCAAATCGTTCGTTAAAAATTTAAATACAATTAAAAAGAATATATTAAAATTTAACTAAAAGAAAGAAAGAAAGAAAGAAAAAAATGAGTTACAAAGAAACGAGTTACAAAATATATAATAATAAGAATTAAAGGAATTGAGAATAGATCAATTGTTTGTTGTTGTTTTTTTTTTAATGAAAAATTTTTATACGAAATACATTATTTTAAAAAATATATTTATAATAAGCATATTTAATAGAATTCTAGGAGTAACGCATTACATAATTGCCCTTCTTGTATTTGTTGTACATCATTGAAGTATTTAGCAAAGGTAAAATCATTAACAAAATATGTAAACTAATATGCAATTCAATGATAATTTCAAAAGTAAAATTTTAAACAATTTTTTTCGTTCGTTTTCTATTAAAATTTACCGAATTCCTAATTCATTCTTAACTAGAATTTCAATGAATTTCTGTTACTGCTGTTGCTGTTGCTGTTATTATTATTGTTGTCGTTTTTGTTCAGCTTCTTCCCTTTTTCCAATCGGTTATTGTTGTGAGTGAGTGACTGTGTGTGTGTGTGTAATCATCTGGTTGTAGTAGAGTCAGGATATATTTGCATCTTGTTTTATTTTATTTTCATTTAAATTAAATTGTTAAGTTGGATTTTTCTTAAGTTTTAGTAATTGCAATTACAATTGTTGAAATTGTTGCTCTTCTTGTTGTTGTTAGTTGTAAATTGCTTTACTTGTCCTTCTCAGATTCAGCAGCAATGGGCTTCTTGTTGCCAATGGGAATGGCCACCTTGATTCTGGAAAGGAGAATTCATTTTAGTTTAATTAATTGGAAAAAAAATGTATATGAAAGATAGCGGGACATAAAAATGGCGAGTGTGTCACTGAACAGTGTGACTTTCTATATCATTTGAATTGAATTACTTACTTGTCAGTGATTTCTGTCAATTTGCTTCGTACCAAATCCAAATAAGTATCGATCGATTGTTTGTTGTTCTCATAGACCTTGGGCAAGGTGAACAATGAGACAAAGGCTGTACAATTACAAAAACAAAGCAATTAAAACATATTTTTTCCATATTTTCATTTCAAAAACCTACCCAAAATGACCAAAGTCATGCCATTGAACCAGGCGCCAATGTATGTCATCACCCACAGAATCACACCGAACTTAACCGAATCAACCAAATCCTCAACCAAGAACAATCGTCGCAGCTCAGCGGTGAAACCGTTCAGATGGGCCACAGCAACGCCAGCAATATTTTGAATTTTCTCCTGCGACAGAGTCAAATCGAATTCGAGATATTCTCTGTTGAAAGAATATAAGTAAAAGAAAAGTTATGAATTAACCAATTACAGTTAGATAGAGGGAGAGAGAGAGATACAATAGGCGATTGACTGTGTTCTACTTACTTGAAGGGATGTCCGTCTGAGGTCTTTTGAATGGCCTGCATCACCGATTTGTAAATTCTGAATGCAATTGTGCCAACCAATGTCAGTAGCGACAAATAGGCGAATACACTGATCACGGAGAAGCATGAAATGGCCAACAGTGTGACGAGGCCAGCACCAAAGACAATACCAGATTTCTTAACATCACGCCAGTAGATAAGGGACTCCACTGTAAAGAGAAAGGTGAGTGAAGGGAATATTTAGTAAATGGATTCAAATTGATATTTTTGGTTTATATGAAAATTAAATATTAGTATTTTTTATATTTCATAACTTTATCTGCCATTGTCAATAGTAAATACTTAAAGAATGCTACTCTTGTTGCTTATACTCTCCATTCAAATCAAAGTAATTAATAATTCCTAATTATTTCAAGCGCTCATTGGCGCCTTTTAGCGCTTTATGTTCTTCCCCAAACGTTTAGGCGCAGAACCCTAGATGAAAACTTTCTCTATAATCTGGCTGATTCATTTGGGAAACTAGTTTAGAATATTTTGGGCTACTACATGAAGTTATGGAAAAGATTTATAAACTTTATAAAAAAATAAAAGAGAACAAGAGAGAGAACGCATGGACTCATTTGGTCTATATGCGATTTATGTCGTTTTAAGGAATTTCACAGAAATAGAGGTGACTTTTAAATATAATTCGATAAACTGAAACCATTCGGGAAATATTAAGTAGAAACAATGTTGTGTCAATTCCAACGAAAAGATTAAAAGAATTCCTTAAATAAACCAGAGCAATTTTGTGATTTCGTCTCGTTGAATTTTCAGAAAAAGTATAAAAGAAAATCGTCCAACGACACTGTCAAGGTATTATAAAATTATTAAAATACATTTAAGCAAAGGGCACAGATTTTTTTCTAGTTCACGAATGAATTCGAAATTTTATTGTGCAAAAATTGTACGGGCAATCAAATTAAAATCACAAAAACTAGCAGCTGATACTGTAAAATGAAAATAAAAAATTCGAGAAGAAAAAGAAATTATTAAAAAAAAATTGACGCGAATGAATTATTCAACAAATATTAGCATTAGAAGAAATATTTCACAAATAAATATTTTAGCATAAAAACACACAAAAGACGAACAAAAAATAACCCGAGATTTTGGCTGCTTAAAGGGAAATATAGAAGAAACACACACACGCACACACGAATACGAAAAATTAAGAATATATTCTCGGGCAAACAATTATGCAATCTATTAGAATTGCTTGCAGCCAACAGATTATGGCTCAGGCATAATCTTTAGAGATTTTTCCTCTTCATTCTTCAGCAGCAGCACTTATACCAAAGTTACGTTTGTAAAACTAAAAATTGTGTAATTACTTATGGGCGACATTTTCGTAAATGTAAATGCACTTTTCTGCCAAAAATCAGCAAAAATTCTCACATAAAAATCTTAGAAAATATTTTAATTAAAATTTAAAATATAAAAATTTTGTACAACACACTGCGCGATGGGCGACGCGCGCGTTCGTTCGTTTTGAAACTCAAAAATAAATGCGTGCAGAGAGGCAGCGCCAACAAATGTGGCGGAAATTGAAAAGTATTTTAGTCGAAAGACAGAAAGAAAGAACTTTTATACAATTTATATACGAACGCGAACAGAAGAAGCCGGAAAATGAAAGGCCCAACAGCAACGAGAAGACAAAAAAAAAAGCTGAAAGAATGTGTAGGATTTTTTTTAGGGGTTTTTAAAAGACGGATAAGAGGGCGAGGAGGGATTTGAGTAAATCGTATGAAATATTTTCAATTAAAATCATGGGAAATATGGGAATATGTAGAGTCTTCTATAAAGGAGCTCCCAAATGACTCAATATGGGGAAGCCCGCGTGAAAAAAAAAGCTGAAAAAAATAGTCTATAGGCAACTAGACAAATTTGAAGTAGTTCTAGGTTCTCATAATCACATGGAATGTGGGCCTCATGTCTGTATGGCATATGAGCCTCTGTGATGAATTAATGTTCGCTTGTTGAATCCATCAGAAAATCATTTGGGTGAGAAATTATTTCTTTATATAGCTCACAAAGTATTCATAAAGATTTTATGGTTCAGCAATTGTATGGCAAAAAGAATAGCGACGCAATTAAGAAACGAATATGGAAGAAATTAAACAAAACAATTTCCAAAAGTGTTAAATGCAAAGTAACTAATTGAATCATAACTGAGCACAAAATGTGTTTGTTTGGCAATTCAAAAAGAAAAACAAATTCTAATACAATTTCCATCAAGACACTCGAATGTAAAGAGACTCGCTAAGTGCTGGAACCCAGCAGGATATTTTTTCAAGTGGCTACCCACTAGGCACATTATAAGTACGTATATATGTGAAATCACACTCACTCGCTGCGTGAATGCACTGGAAAGTTCAATTAATTAAATGCAAAAGATACAAAATTAAAACAAAGATAACATTAAGTTGAATTCTGTTTAAAAATAAAATCGGAGAAGAGCAATGGGCAAAAGATTCTTTTTAAGACAAAAAAGAGCACATGAAAGCCAAAATCTATAAATAGACACAAAAGGTTAAGGAAATAAAATGAACGGTAAATTAAACGAAATGATTATATACAAATTAAAAATAAATATAAACAAAAACAAAAAGAAAAAAAAACTGTGAACAAATAAAGAAAAAAAGTAAAAGAAAAAAAACGTATTTTGAAGATGTGAAGAAAATACAACAGCCCGCGAGTGGAACAAATGTGGAGATAATTCAATTCAAATGAGAGAAAATAAATGTAAAATAATTGAACGAAATGATAAGCACAGAATCAATTAAAATTTCGTAGACCAAATATCTGCTAATTATCCGAAATTATTCTTGGAATGGAAGATTTAAATAGAATTTGGAGAAATTCTTTGAAAATTTCATGAGGAAAAATTGATTTGAGTGCAATGCCTTCGTTCTTCGCGGATCAAGATCAAGGTAAGAGTAGAAGAATACAAACATTTATCGATGGTTGAGTGCACAAATGTTATAAGTGGGGATTTCAAAGCTTTCAGGAAAGCAAATTTGGTATTTTGCTGCACAGTAGTATCACACTGACAACTTGAAAATCGATTAACTCATTTTCACACAAAGTTCATTTAACTAACACATATCTACGTTCAACCATGGATATGGTAGTTTTGACTAATGTCGAAATTTGGGTTAGACATTGAAGCATAAAAAACCCAAAATTCCATTCAATGTTGTGAATACATACTTAGAAAGAATGTTCCATTTCGATTATAAACACAAAAACCATATAAAAACTTGACCTACTGACGAAAGACTCAAAAGTAGACAACTACTACTCAAAACCCATCAGAACCTACAGCTACAATGACAGCCCAGCCCCACATTAGTAATGCGAGAAGGTGGAACCAAACCGAAGCTGTGAAGAAGCTCAAATTAAATAAAAATAGCAGCAACAACAACACGACAAAAAAGAATGTATAATAAAAGACAAACAACTGTATTTTAACATAAAAAAAGTAAAAGAAGAAAAAAGAGAACAATGTTAAAATAGAATATACAACGACTTCAAAGAATTTGCTAAGCAGCTCAACAAATAAAATAACGACTGAAGATAGAAAAGGTGGGTGGAAGGGCGGACGAAGGGGTTTAAGTGTGGCTAACAAACAAGTTTAATGAGCGTAATATACATAGAGTTGAGAGACCGCCAGTGTTGTCATGCAGTTCTTCTTCTTTTTATGCATAATATTATGTAAATTAAAATAAAATAAATTAAAAATGAAAGACTAATTAATGAGTAATGCCCCAGAAAACAAATTAAACTGTTACAGCAAATATATTCAATACGAAATGTAAAAAAATAAGTATACAAAAGTAAATAAATTAGAAAGTTTTTCCTTTTCCTGGATTTCATTTCATTAATGAAGATCAAGTTTGAGGCCCACAACAGTGTAAGGTGTCTAGTAAGCGTAAGCAGCTTTATGTGGTGGCATGCCTTCACTTTTCTTAACCCACAAACAGAAAAATTGTTCAATATTTTTTATCAAGTGACCAATATCATACATACGCCAAGACAACAAGTTGGTTACGCATGCGAGCGGCTGTCTAACTGGTTTAAGTGACAGCTCATATGTATAAATTTGTTGAAGAGTATTAAAAAGTTAACAAAAAATTATATATTATTGAAAGAAAGCATTTATGGCCATACCGAGTATTGAAAGTGCGACGGTTTACATCATCGTTCCGTTTTAAGTTTAGGTGAATCTTCTTTGTTTAATTTATTTTCAAAGTAATTGGCTTTTGAGTAAGTATTTAATATTATTTGGGAAAGATGCAGCATTATGAATTTAAGTTATTAGCAGTGGCATCCCTGTAGGAAACAGGAGAAAAATTGTCACCAAAATGTATGGACTGGTGCAAATGGTATCGCTACAGAGTTGTAGTAAAGTAATGCAGTAGGTGACAATTCGATGGTAGGGTTTTCATTCTTTACAAAATAAACCAAACCAAGCTGTCACATAAGAATATTAACTGAAATGTCGGGCTTCATATAGACTGGAGATATAGAAACCGGTTCTAAACTAATCCAAACGATTATGTTCGTGACAGTTTCCGTCAGTTTCCTTAAGAGCTAAACTATTTTAAACCTGTTGCTTTAATGATTTCAATTGTAACCACTGCTAAGAAATCACTATGGACTACGATTAAATCGCATGACAGATGATCATGATATATTCTGACATAGTCTTGTGAAATCCAATTGATAAAATGTCATCCATATCTGGCAATATGAGCCTAAAGTACAGGACTCTATTAGACATCTACAGACAGAAAGAGAAGTGGGCCTTAGACAGCTACTGCCTAGCTTCGAATTCCCTATTCTTCCAACAGCGACGGTCATTGGGGTATTGCGGCATTATGATTCTACAATAACAACAACAACATACGGCTTCAAGGAAGAATGCACTTTCATTCTCAATATTTTAATTTCAAATTCTTATTCTTTAATTTCCTGAATTAAAAATATAATTTAAATAAAACACAATCTCAATTATGAATGCAAAATGCTTACGAAGAAGTTCTTATCAAAACGAAAGATATTTAAATAGAAACATCTTCAATGAAATTTCACAATCAGCAGCTAAGAAGAATTTTTTTTCAAATGCCAACCTGAGCAGCGATAACCTTGAATACTATCACAAAAAATGTTATATATTATTTCAATAAGAACCAAAAGTAGAAGATCTGCAAATTGTTGCATAAATTAGCACCAACGAAAAAAAATGTATAAAATAAAAAAAAACGTTTATCAGCAACATAAAGAAAAGTGAACTTGTTACCATGTAGACAAACCGATCGACGAATGTGTATGCGGATGCATGCGTGGCATGAAATAAAATCAAAACTGAATCGAAAGTAACCACAAAAGTATGGCAAATTATCTGAAGACAGACAAATGGAGGATCGACAGGTAGGTGTGTAAATGTTGTTGTGTACACGTTACCACCAGGCCTAGTAGAGCAGAAGACCAATTACGTGCACGGCCACGTTGACAGAGTAAGCAAAAAAAAATAAAATGAAATAATAAAAGGTGAGGTGAGTGGAATGGAAATGATAGTGAAAAGGAATCACACACACACTTCAACTTGCCACGCTGCTGTCAAATGCCAAATCATAAATTGGTCTATTGAAAGTTTCCAATCAGTGTAAAATAATCTGAACGAAATCCAGTGGCAAAGATAAGGAAGCAGCAACAACAACAACGCCAAGAGTTGATAATAAAATAGTAGAGCCTCCCCGGGAAGCAGTGAATTGCGGAAATATGTATGATTACCTGGGCCACGTTCGGGCAGTTGGATGAAGTTGCCATTTGAGTTATTGCGTGAGTATCTCTTACTGCCACCAGCCATGATTTATGAGGTTTCTTTTATGGTTTTACTACTTTTGCAATTTGTTCAGAGAAGCCAAAGACTTTTTTGTTGCAGGAAGACTTTGTATGGAATGTAATAGTCAAAGAACGCTCCTTTTTCTTCTGTGGTGTGTGGCGCCTTCTCGTAACGTTGCGTGTCAAACTCAAATTAAGCGTAGATCCAAATGGCACTTTGGTTTTTTGTTTGTAGTAACTTCTTGTTTTTTGTTTTGTTAAATATATAAAAAAGGAATCTTAGGTATTCAGTCGAGAGTGAAACAACAACAAAAATTGTTTAGGAATAGTTTCAACCAGAAAGTTAATACAATCTAAGTCAATTTGTTAGGAAAATCGTAGCGATTCTGCAGACCGCCAAACGATTTTTCAATAACGACGAACACGTAAAGACTGAACTGAAGAAATTCGAAACTGAACTGAAATCGTTAAAACCACTTGGAGCGGATGGAATTTTTCATTCGTTCGTTTTGCTTAGTTTCATTTCTTTTTTTTTTTGTGTTGAGTTTTTTTTCATATTTGAAGTTGCAACGTTGACGTTCCGATACTAGTTGGCTATTGTTTGTAGTTCTTCTTGTTGTTGTTGTCTTTTGCGAGTCTTCGTCTTTGCTTTGCTCTCTGCTTGGAACGGGTTTTGAATTTCAGATTGCCTCTATGGTTGGACACTTATGCCCCGCTTGGGTTTTCGTTGGTTATTTTTTCTTTGTAAGAGAATGGTGGGAGATATTTGAGTTTGAGCATGAAGAGGCACGCACTGATTAATCATGTCTCTTGTGAATGGTTACAGTGGGATAAACTATCTTTTGTGTAGTTTTTAATATTAATTAAAAGGGAAAAACTATAAATCAGGCTTAGATTCTCGTTCACTCATTACTAATTACTGACACAGTGAAGAAAGTCTGACTGCCTGATCTTTTGTATAAAATTGTGTTTAATCTTATCTTTTCACATATTAATAAAAACAATCCAAATATTTCTTAGATTATCGAAATTTCCGGTCACTGTCTGATAGGCCGCCATGTGCTACAAGCCTCGTAGAAAAGTGGAGATTTGTTAAATTGTATGGTAATTTTTTCGGATTTAAAACATCTCTGGTTCCACCATTCCTGAAATTTTAGGGTCAAAGACACCGATTGCTTTAGTAGCTATTTGCCTAATTATAAGAAAGTTCCCTAGAATATATAAAGAAGTGAATCTATTCCTGTCAACAGTTAATACAAAATTCGAATTCCCGATCAATTCATTTGAAGAAATCCATAAATTCCCACATACTATATCAATCGGGACCAACGACCCAATAGAAATATCACATTAAATCGGAAACTTGACCCACTGTAATCTGTATAAATTTAATCGTATTAATACAATACTGTGCAGTGATACAGACACTTTGGTATGGCGGCTGTCGTCATCAGCAATAGCTGGGGAGCCAACCCAGCACAAAACCACAATTCAATAAGACAACTGTGCGGGTATCAACGGACCCCAACAGCATGGTAACAAATGGAGAGGAAAAGAGCGCCGAGCGTTCCAAAGTATAGATTGTGAATATGGGCTCGTTCGTTCTCGTAATTCTACACGTTCAACAAACAAGCTTGAAGAACGCAAACCCACATGACCAAAAACAAAACGAACAAATACGAAGTGAATCCACTGCAGTAGCGGCAACGTGTCAAAGTGGCTTCGTGTTTAGTTTGCGTCTGTTAGGTTCGTATTTTCGTAGAACTGCAAAGTCTCCAAAATGGTGGGTGGGGTGCGACGGGGTGCAGTTGTGAATCATGTGGAATAAAACAGAGACACCAGCAAAGAGAATAACTGCTAAGAAGAGTCTTCTGAGTACGTGTGAGGTTCTCTTTGAAATTAGTATAATTTTTAAGCCGGTAAATGGGGGAGCCACAGATACAATGGAATATAAGAAGGTGACAGAATTGACATTTCAAAAGTAAGATGTAAGGAAACTAATGTTTTGTAAATGGAAATAGAAAAAAAACCAATTGTGTACCGGGATCAGGTCCATTTTTAATAGCCAATATTGCAATTCATAGGAATTCACAGCTTGCCTAAAATATATATTTAAAACCTTTTAAAATTTAAATTAAATGCATGTAACAGCTAGCAAGTTAGCAAAACAAGAGGCACACGCAATGCAATTGAAATGTACAAATCATCGCCGCATTTCCAACGATAATCACCCATGGTTCGGTCGGTGTGTTGTCTGGTCTCGTCTCGGCTACTTCAATTTGAACGGTCAACGCACCCAACGCATTCATTCGGATGCAATTTACTGCAATTCGCAGCGATTGGATGCATTGAATCGAAGGAGGAAAGAAAAAAGGTCGTTGGCGCGTAAAAAAAACAACATGACAATTTACATACGCACTGATAAGAGAGGAGAGAATAAGATAGATGTAATTAAATAAAGTTCAAGAACATTATTTTGATATGGGGGGAAACAAAGTAGTAGAAGAGCAGTAAGTAAAGAATGATGATGCAAGAAAGGAGAATGGAAACTGAATCGATTTAGCATTTACTCCGCTGTAACAGCTTCAGAAGCGCGATTTTTAATCGACTCAAGTAGCTTTTCTATTTAATTTTCACAACAGAAACGTTGGCCTGCCCAAAAAAGGTTCTACTAAGCCAGCGTGAAAAGAGAAACTATTACGTTTTACAGCTGTACTGTGTATTCATTACCCATATTTTTTGTGAGCAATGTGAAATGTACTGTGTATTCATTACCCATACTATTCGTGAACAATGTGAAATTCACATGCAAAATGACATCATAATCAAATTTATTGTTGTTTTTATGTTTGTGTATATTTAGTGGTGTTTGGGCGTTTGTTTTTTGTACACACACCATGCCACCACCATCCCCCGCCCAGACACCAATGTCCGACTGCGTTTCAAACACCCCGAAATAGTCTATAAATGCGATTACGTGCTTCTTACAAATAACAAACTCAGCCCGGCATGTTTCGAGTTTTACTACCACTTCTGCTGTTATACGTAAAACTTGCTACCACCGAACATAGAGGAGCTACCAGGCGTATGAGCAATACGCAATACTCGAATGGAGTGAAATGATATCATCCTCACAAGGCAGTTATAGTTGGCAGACGGGCTTATTTGGATTAGAACGGAATTTGTCTAGAGATTAAGTAGAAATGGAAAATGAATAAAAGTTTTTGTTCTACGAATTGTATACGAAAAGTATTTGGATCAGCATTTTCTCTATACAAATCAAATTGTATTTTTAGAAGACTCAAAATTGTTTCATTTAAAATTATTTGCATTCAGTTGTTGTCAACAGGGCAAATATTGGCATAAAGTTTGGTTTTAATTATTTGACAGATTTTGACATACATTTCTGGTTCCGTGCACCTGACATTGTCAAAATCGTTTCAAAACGTTACATAACACAAGAAGCGCATATAAGCCAAACATGTGCAAAGACAGAACAAAATAAATACAATACAATACATTTTGGGATGTGTACGATTTATCACGTTTTCTTCTGTTTCTGCTGCGGCTTTGATTTTTGCTCTTATTCATTTTTGAGTTAGGGTGCGGTTTTTCATGAAACATTTATACGGGAGAGAAAGACAAGTCACAGGTGAATTTTGAAATTAATTTATTTATTTAGAGACCGTGACAATGCCAAAAATCAAATGAATTTTTAATTACATTTAGCTTTGAGTACAATTAGTTCGATGCAACCTTTTGTGTGTTCGATGAGAGCAAAGGTGCAACTTTTTGATTGAAGAGACTTTCATAAATGCAAACGGGTAAATAAATTGATTAACAGATAGGCAATTTAAAAGACAGACAAACAGACGACTGAATTGGGGTAAAATAAATAATAATCGATCAAATATGAATGCCAGTCGGTCATTCCATTTATGTTTGATTGGGGACTTATCAAAGTAAACTCAATAAGACCAAATATGAAAGGTAGAAGAACTAGTCCGCACCTGCTTGTGTCAAATAACTGGTGTCGGAACTGCAACGAACCAGAACCGGAGGAGGAGGAAACGCTTGAACATCTGCTCTGTTTTTGTCCGGCTCTAGCCAAAACAAGACTCAGGATACTGGGAAAAGCCCTTTCTAACTCCCTAAGTGGGGTAATCATCTCAACTAAAACACTTCGATACGGGTCTATGATAATTTTTCCACAATTACAAAGTTTAGCTGTCTTTAAGTACATGGCCACTACTGTATACAAAATAAAAGAGAACAAATTCAAAACAAATGTTCACTGGAAGTGTACTGTAAAATAAAAGAATTCCTTAATTGGACTATGCCATTTCCGACACTTATCCAATTTTGTCTAATGTCACACTAAAATGAATCGAATGAATCGATTGATTGATTGACTGATTGGCTTGACTTGATTCAAGCCACTTTAATCTAGTTGCTACGTCAGACATTGATCGGGAATACAAAAAGGTAATCTATTTTTAAATACATCACAATACTTACACGACTCGCGATTTAGGGGCATTTCTTTCAGCTCCGCGAGCAAACCCAAAATTTCTTGCAACGATTCTAAGGCAGACATTTTTGTTGAATTTGTTTTTTGGTTTTATTTCTGATATTACACTGAATTTAACTTAATTATTTTTAACTGTAAATAGAATTAAAAATATAAAATTATGAATTCACTAGAGAAAATTAAAAACGAATTCACAAAATGCAACTGCAGGCATTAAGTGAATTTCGACAACTGAACCGAAAGTACGAAACACACACAGCACATAACAATCATTATCAGTTTTGGACTTTTGTAGAGATAAGGTACTGATTTCGTACAGTATCTAAACGCAGTTAGTCAATAGTTATTGGTCAAGACACAATTCGGGCAACACTGCTGTTATCACGTTTTCATTTTGCATTGTGTTATCGATGGACGGCGAGGATTAGCCGAGTGAACTTTATGCTCTTGTTTTTTGACTCATTTCTTTTATTGTTATATAAGAAAAAGCAATTGTAAAAATCACAATGATGATTAAAGTACACTCAAAAAAATGGTGAAAAATTGGAAAATAATTTTTTTTTACGAAATAATTTTAAAAATTTAACCACTGAACCGACGAAAAAAAACAGAAAAAGCACGCTCCTATGATTTATGTATTTTTTTTTAAATTACAATTAATTATTACAATAAATTTGTCGATCTCTCCGTCACGTTCAAATCAACGACGAGTACTCGAAAACCCGTGTGCGTTCACTTCGACAGACGACAAACTGAAGGGAAATTTCGAAATTTCGTTCGAAACTACAAATAAATACAATTTAAAAAAAAAACACGAAAAAACTTTTACACAAAAATCCCAAATCCAAGGCATTAAACTTTAAAATACAAATGCAACAACAATTAGAAAAAAAAAACCACAACGAAAAAAAAAGAACTTTTTCTAAAATAGCATCAACTGAAAATCTGTTGGATACGCGGCGGCGACAAAGTTCTCAATTTGTATGTTCACACGAAAAAAAGCAAAAAAAAACGACGTAATTTTTTTCTATTCTTGTTGTTGTTCTTAAGTCTCACAGTGAGGTCAGCCAAATAGCGAGCCTTTGGCCAAAATAAATAAAAAATAAATGAATTTTTTAAAAACACAAATAAATAACGAAAAAAAACAATAAATCGAATAGAATTTAAGGTGCCGCACACACAGCTGACTACAAATACGCGCGACGATCGGGTGGTGGAGATTACGTTAATGACGACTGCCGCAACTAGCAAGTTCGGAGCACCACGGTAAACGTTGTAAGACGGCGGCTACACAACGACCAAGTTCGTTCATAAACTAAATACGAAAATTTCGTCGATTGCCGCCACTGCAATTAGTTTTTGAGCGATGCTGTTTCGAACGTATATGCGTCCGTCCGCTGTACCGATCGTCGTCATCATCATCATTATCGTGATCACACATTGGAGATAAACACACAGAACAGCAGCAAGAATAATAAAATGAGCTCGCTCGAATTGCCCCCATGTAACTAAAGTACTTGTAATTGTGATTGTAAGTGAAAATGTAAACGAAAAAATATGTATATATGCGCCGCAGAGTCCAACAACTGACAGTTCGTAGAAATCACTGCAGTTTTCTAGGTACTACTGGCCCGTATGAAGAAGTAGGTACTACGCCATAGAATACGTGCCGCACTCATCAGTTTCTCTGTCTAACCCGCTCGCTTGCATAGACCGTGTGCTACTGCCAGTAGGCACCTCCAACTCTACTTAGATAAGTATGTAGGTACACACTTCCACAACGACACTAAGCTCTTTTCGAATTATTCATTTTAATGTTTAAACAATGCAATTAAATAATTAAACAAATTTATAGTCCGCAGCAGAGTGTAGTGACAGTGGATAGTCAATTTGCGGCCGAACTTGAGTGGAATATTTTGTTTACTGCCGTAGGTGACACACGCATTGAGTTGCCTTTTTATGTGGCTTCTGATTGAAGCAACTCATTTTTAATGAATTTCATAACCCAAATTCATTCCCTCAATACATTTCACATTAACCCATTGGCGGTGTATGTCGATGTCGTACAAAGTATGTACATTTGGCATGCCCGATGTTAATTACAACAATTTCATAATTATATACTAAGACAGATGCATTTTAATGTAGACAAGCCTCATCAAAAATTTGGCATCAGAAGTAGTTGGCTCAGATGTCTACTTCCTTATAGCCCTTCCCCCTAATCTTCAATGCACTTGAAATTATAATTTAATTTGAAAATTAATGTATAAAAGTCAAACTACCCAATAGGCAGGAAAATGCTCATTCTCCAACGTGCGGGTAATATAAATCAACTTCCTTTTGGGGGTCAATTTACGTTCTGCGACCCGTTTTAGGTTTGTGTTGAAAATGTGAAAACTGTTTATCACCGAACGTACAAATCCAATTTAATCTTCGAAATGGAAACGACAGGCAAATGTACTGAAGGTTTAGAATATGTCATCATCGGGGAACGGATTTTGTTGACCTACAAAATTTGTTGCATACTTTTAGGGACGTCAAAAAGTAGAAAGTGTCAAGATTTGACGTTTATAGTTCAGTAATTACAGTGTTTAGTGTACCTGTTTGCAATTTCCCAGTATATGTGCATTATAACGTGACAATTTTTGAACTGTCGACTTAAAATGTTGTCCCTTTCTCATTTGTTTGTCCCTAAAAGTATGCAACAATATTTTTAAGTGTACAAAGCCCTTCTCCTTCTAGTCGTTGTAATGCTAATCCAATGTTAAAGATTGGAGAAGACGACTAAGCACCAAGTGAAGCTCCATCCCATCAACATAAGGAAAATATCAGTTTGTACCTTCGAAAGCTACGAAAAAATTAAGGTAACGAGACGTGACAAATTCTCACTAAAATTTACTCCCACAAACAATTTTCTAATAAAAACTTTTTCAAATAAAATATTCGAAAATGCTTCAAATTGCTGGTGAATGCTTCACGAATTGTTCGTACGTGTAAAATGTAGTAAAAGTCATGTTAAATCCTAAAGACCACATGAAATATTTGTGACATTAGTCATTTGCTAAAAGCAACTAATTGAATAAAAGTGCAAATAAAGGCAATACACACTTGAAATATTGGCGATTTGTAGTTGCAACAAAATTGAGTTATATAAAAAAAGTACGCCGCAAAGTCATTAACAAAAAACTTTTATAAGTGAAAAATATTTTAAACATAACCAATCGACGACAAACAAACGACATACACGGGGAAACATTTGCATAAAATGGCTGAGTGGCTAAAATTAGCACCAAAAGGAACGCAGAGAAAAAGTCCGAAAAATCATATGAAAATGGCTGAGAAGGAAAATTTAAAGCAAAAAAAACATTGGCCAGCAATTAATACATACAACTGGCGTCAAAAGCAAATTGAAAGAAAATAATGAATGAAGTGAAAAATTGTTGAAATGGTTGAGAAAGCCAAAAAGAGCACAAATCTAAATTGTTTATAACAAATGAGCGCAATGGAAAGCCATTTGCAAAATTTCACATAAAAAAATTGGCAAGGAGAGAGACCGAAAATAAAATTCAAGGTTAATTTCTTGCGGTTTGTTTGAGAGAAAATACAAAATTAAAAGCTGGCCAAAAGCTTAGGCCATTGCAACTCAAACATGTTTGAACCGCTTTAAAAATGTGGCCAGATTGTATGAACAAAACTGAATTGAGGGATGGGCCTTTTTGCAAAAATCACTGGCTTGCAAAAAAAACCCCAAAAACGGGGTTTAAATTGAAAAATAAAACGGTAACACCGGACGTTGATGCTCAATCCTTTTTTTGAGGTGATACGTTGTATAAGAAATTATTGACTTAGCCCTGGGAATATCTTCGGACACTTAATAAAAGTAAAACATATAAAAATGGCACCTTTTTGAAGCTACCTTGGACCTTGGACATAGAGAGGTGTAACTATGGATATATACAATTACGGAGACGATCGAAACCTCTTTTATTTTAGTTGGAAATGTCCAAACCCTACTAGAAACATTGGAGCGGGATTTTAAAAATACCATAAAAATTTACATTAAAGATATTTTGTCTGTTTGTCCATTAGTATGTGATCTCAAACGCCCGACTGCAGGGTATTTATACTTCAAATCATCTGAGATTTGATAAAGAAAAAACCATTTTAGGTAGTTACAAATATACAAGTTTTACACACTTCATCTGCGGGCAACATATGTCCGCTGAGAAGTGTGTACCAAAGAATATTGATGTTACTTTATGAGTCATAAATATCAAATGTATTTGCTTGTAGAAGACCAAAAAAAAATTTTTTTAATTTGTTTGCTTTTTTTTCACTGTGTTGTGGCGGGTATGTATGTATTATTACAAGTGACGTCAGAACAGGGTAACTTCTGAGTAGATAAATATGTTATCGCAAAGCGGCGGTGATTTTGTCGAATTTATTTTTGTAAACAAACCATTTTTCATGATAAGAAAATGAAAAAATTATGTACATACACAGCCGGCAAGGCAATTGCAAGAAAAAAAATTGCAGTTTTATTTATGGACTTATTTTTATCTGCAACTTATTTAACTTGCTGTTATCTTACTGGTTTGCAAGCCATTTTTATTTTCACTTTTAAAGCAAGTGCAAATTGGAACTAACCAAAAATGTTGGTGGCTTTGGAATATTCTGGTTTCCTCACGAAAACATGCAAATTAGCAGCGATCTAAGTAAATAAACAGTCAGTGGACTGTGGAGCAGCGCGTTCGAAAGAGAGTATGATCTAATATTTATTGTTGAATTGGAAGGAATGTGCACTTGGGTGTTTTGACAATAACATTTGGAATTAATTAAATATTTATAGAATAAATGGAATTTGTTCATTTGTTATAAGCATTTAAATCAACAATGTTGTAGTGAACTTTGTTTTAATATTAAAAGCTGGGTGACAAGAAAAAGAAATATATTTCTGAAATTATTATGGAAAGTTGACTAAGAAACGATAATAAATATTATGTCATTGTTCCATTATTGCACAGAATTTTATTTGTTTAAATGAAACCTTTTCTTGTGAAATGCCTTTGGGTTTGAAGTAAGTAATAATAACAGAAACCACTCTAGGCAAATTTTCATCCAATATCATTAGCAGTTTCTGTGTAGGCTTAATCTCAGCTCGATTGGTTTTTTTTCACCTCTGAAAGAATTCCGGAATTTCAGAATTTACGATCGCACAGAAGGTGAACTCGATTAACATGATTAATTCACCATTTAATCCATCATTAAAAATACATTACAGCAAAATATTACCTGCAAAATGCCGGCCGGCTGGCTGGCAATAATTATGGTAAATAATACACTCACTGTGGGCGTTCAGCCCAATTGAATTCAATTTCAAAAGAGACCAGCAATTAAAAATCCACTTCAACTTCATTACAGCCGCCCGAATGTACCAAAATGGATTTACAGTGGGTTTGAGCAACAATAAAAACTTTTATACCTACTCGAACATTTCACAGTTACCAACAACGGCAAAAGTCAATGCAGACATGTTTTACATTTATTATTTTCAATGAATTATTTTTTCCGCTTTACTAATTACAAGCGTTTTTTTTTTCTTGAAGTTTACCTTCGTGTTAAGCAATGAATTGCTCATGAAAGTCATTAGCAAAGGTAAAAAAAAATAGTTAAAATTAAAATTAAAATGAAAAATAAAAACAAAAGAAATTTTGCAACGAAGGCGTTTGCTTGGCTGACCTTCTTTCATTCTTTCTTACTTTTCGCAAAGCCAGACTGAATTAGGAGAAAATTTATTGGCCCAAGTATATAAGAGTAGTTGCAGAAAATGATTAATGGAAATATCGAAAAAGTATATAAAAACTGTTAGTATATACGTACAATTAATACTATTTTCGTTTCAAGTCATTTCTTTTTAGTGAATTGTTGAAAATGTGGCAAAACAAATTTCGTGCGAAACAAAAAGTCAGCTGCGTGTGTGTGTTTGGCCAAATTGGAGCAAACAAATCGATATGCCATAAGATAATGAAGTGTATGGGAAAATGTTTTTCAGTTCCAAAATAATAAAAAAAAAAACTTATTGCAAAAATATGCCAGAAGAACAAAAATCATAAGAAACCAAAAATTATTGCGTTCAATTGTTGGGCTGGCAACATGCCCATACGGAAATTGTACACAAAATTTGAATATAAAATATTCAACTAAAAAGTGGGTCTGTTTAGAAAAAAAATACGCATTTGAGTTGGAACATTTGGTCGCATTGAAATTGAGAGTAGGACATAGCCACTTTTATAAATAGGTTAACGTTAAGTGTGGGAAGACAAGTGAACTGTACTTATAATTTCGGCAACTTCAAAGTATACTTTTAGGAACGAACACTTTTTTTATATAAATTATTAAATTTCTCAATTGAATAAAATACAATTCTGTATAGAATTTCCAGCCTTTCTAATTCGACAGACGACGTCAAACGAATATAATAGACCAACTAACCACCAAGTACAGTGGAGCGTGGATGGCCATATTCAAATTTCATTTCCAACTTGGAATACAAACAAAAAAAAGAAGTAATAACAAAAAAGTAAGTAATAAATGCCCGCCAAACATGCAAAAATGTGTAAGTACCTAAAAAAATAAAACTGAAAAAAAAAAATGGTGTTCCAAAGTGTATTAAATTGCTTTCATATGGAAAGAACAGAACAATATGTGTGTGCGACGCTATCTGATTACTCTTCATTTTTGTTATGGTTCATGTTGTGTTTGGTGTTCAGCGGACAACGGACAACGGACACCGAACGGCGTATTTAGTAGTTAAATGCTCTAAAGTAGCTTAGCTGTGAGCGAGACTATTAAACATGAATTTGATTTCTGGCAGAGAACGTTGCATGCAATTAGCGTTTCATTTTAATTTTTTGTAAAACAATTGCGTTTTACTTAATTATGGACTGAAACGAACAGAAAAAAAGAACCAGTGTTTGTATCAAATAGTGAGGGTGAAGGGAGTTTTGGGTGTAAATTGATTTTTGCATACAACTCACCACGATGGTTTATAATGAACGTGGCAGGTTGTAGGCACAGAGGGAGTCATTAAAACGGTATACCTACAACAACAAATTCAATAAGAACTTCCACAAGCCTTTCCTACTCTAGAAGGCAAAGAAAATTAAGTGAATAAAGTACAGGCAGAGAATGATAGCAAAATATCAAAAGGAAGTCACGATGTGTGCAGTTCAGTGAACTACAATTTGTTGTTGGTGTTGCCTACCTTTAGGTACTATAGATAACTTTGAAAATGTAAAGTGTGGGAAAAAAATAGAAACAATTGCAGATATGTATCTGAAGTTAGTTTTCATATAGAAAAAACCTTGCATAATTTCATGCTTTAAAAAAAATACCCTCAAGCAAGCCATAGTTAGGGGGTATGAGCAGACCCATGACTCACACAAAAGCACTCAATAAATTGTGAAAAATATTAGAGTATACTTATAGGCTCACAACAGCATGAACTAGAAAAATTCACACACATACAATATAAATGAAAATTGCAAAATCAATTGAAAAGCAATCCATTTCTGTGCACTTCTACTCAGCAGTCACTTGACCCAAACAATGTGACAACGATTGCAGAAACTCAAGTTAACATTTGCAATGTATTTTTTGTTCTTCTTCTCACTTCCCCCACAAAATAAGGTACTGCAAGCAAGTGCCATTTCCGACACTTGAATATTTGATTTTCCAAAAAAAAAGAAAAAATTTAATACAGATGAGTAATGTAAGGCTGAAAGAAGAATTCATAACTTGTGAAAAAAAAATGAATTTAAGTTCATGTCATATGAAATGGCATATAGATTAACAGAAATCTGTGGGATTTAACAATGTCAAAGGGAATTAGAACGCTTAAAGATGTCAAGAGTACAATGCATCGTATGTATAAGTACTTAAGACCTATGACATCATTTGTATTGTTAACGGAAAGGCAATAGCACACTTTTGAGCTAACAACAGAGACTTTAACTGCAACCGAAATGGCCTCAATTCAACTTTTATAGCATTCGAACCGTGCAACCACCCTACGGCGGGCATATGGTTTTCGATATCATGTCGTTCAATGTTTACAAAACTCCAACAAATACTGAAGAGTGTCAATTCGGTAATCGAAGATACATGTACAAGCTCCTGTTTGTGTCTGACTGCTTGTAAGGGCTAAAGTTGTTCCAAGTGATATGTGTGTGTGTGTGTGTGTGGGCTCCTGCGAAGAACCCCTGGCCCGGCTGCACACTTTTCCAATGGTGTGGCACACAAGTGAGTCAGTCGATGGTTTTGGGTGGTTTATGTTTTTCACTTTGCATTTTTCATGCATCGTTGAATTTTTGTTTAATCTTATATTTCCCTTTTACGGGGATAATATAAATAAACAAATTGTCTGCTTTGTTTTGGTGGTGGTCTGCGCGTGTAGGATTTGCCATGCAACTGTCCGTCTGACCTTATTGATATTTTCAGGTTATGTGTGTTACTCACCTCGCGGATGTAAGCGCTCGGGCTTGAACCAGGCATCTGAAATTAGCGATATCGATTTTTATTTTATAGTTTGAGTTAAGGTTAGTTAGAGAGGAAAGGTTTGAACATTTTTTTAAATATAGTTACAAGCAAAAGAAAAGGTTTAAAGTAGGGTAAAGTAAGGAAAATTGTATTAAATCAAAAAGTTCAAAGTACTAAAAGCCATACAAAACTATACAAAAAGAAACAGTTCAAAGTGGTTAAATATTTTCCATAAGCGAAATAAGTCTACCAAGTTAGTCTACCAAGTTGAATGAAATATGTTGCATACTTTTAGGTCACTCCTTATAAGTTATTGACAAAATGTAGTGACTAATATTTCATTGGAGGCAAATCAGCGCATGCTTGTGCCTTGCTGTTTTGTTAAGACGCCTAAAATTATACACAAAAAAAGGCTACAAATTTCCTATGTCTGCAACCTAAAAGTATGCAATTATATTAACAACTGCTTGATTAAAAGGGGAACAAGAGGTCCTCAGAGTAGTTACCAATAAATATTAGTAGGAGCAGTTAATTGTTAATCGTTAGGAAATACTAATACAACAAAGGAAAGCCACAACAAAGTAGCGGTTAAGCAATGAACGGCTGTAAGGGTTATGAGTTTGGTACAATAAAATATAATAAAATATAAGAACAAAAACGTTAAAACTTACTAGGATCTAAGAGTGAACAAATTAGTGGACGCTTCTTGTAAACGCCATTTTGAGCAGGTTCTCCAACTGTATCCATTTTATGTGAATATTATTTTAAAGGCTTTGGAAATGTTTTTTTTTTCTTATTTCAAATTGCTTTTCACAATTTTCCAATGGGGTTAATTTTTTTCCAATCAAAACTGATGCACAAAGAAAAATCAATTTTTTTCTTATTGCACTTGCACAAATCAAATCAAAACAAATACAAATGTTTGACAATTTCTAGAAATTTTCAATTTGTTGATTTTCAATCCAATTTCAAACTTTTTCAAAAACTCTGTTTGCTTGGCGAAACAGGAAACAGCGCCCACTTTTTATGGGCGAGAAGTAAACGAGACACACTAAAAAATTTTTCCTGTTTTTTTTTTTTTTGATTTTTTGGTTAGCTTGAAACGCAATTACACAAACAATTCGAACGACGTCACCGCGAAACGCAAAACGACAGACGTATATATAAGGATTTTCTCCACAGTGGACGTTTAAGAAAAAAGCACCGAACCGCACCACGAACACTCAATAAACTGAAGCCGATTGCAGGCGATGCTCGCGCTTTGGGTCCTTTGCTGGGTTCTGGTTTCTGATTTAGCAGCGGAAAAAAAACAACGAATCCTGATTGTGTATGGCAAAAGGGAAATGCTAGTGTACGAATAATGCGCAGCGCACAAGCGAAATCCGCATTAAAAGAGACGCAAGTGTGTGGAGAGTACAGAGCACTTTTCACACAGAGGACTACACCGAGTAGAAGTAGTGTAGAGAAAAAAAAAACTATTTGACAGTTGTTGGTTTTATTCAATTCAATTTCTGGTTATTCCTGTCAAAATTCCAAATCCAACTGAACTTGAAAGTGCAACCGGGAAAAGGCATTTGAGGAAAACAAGTCTACAAAGCACTTAAGCCATAACTACGGTTATGGGTTAAACCCCCCGGCAAACCATGAACTGCATTTAATTGACATATGAACTCGGCAAAATAAAAAGCTCCTTGTGGACTTGTTCTAAAAATTAGAAACTCTCCGCTATTGATTTTCCCACTTAAGCTTGTAGATTTCGGTTAAGTTCACAAAGAAGTGTGGTGAATACGATTTAGGGGTGGATTTGAAACATTTCCTCTTATTACGATTTTTTTGCACATGCCCAGTGAAGACGTGCTGGAAAAATTCGCATGGAAAACCCAATCCAAAAGACTGTTGCTGCGTAGAATGCAATCAAACTGTGCAGTACAGTGGTGAAAGTGGAACATTTGTCGAAATTAGCCACGTTGAACAATATGAGTCAACGATGTACTTAAGAATCGTTTTTGATCGAATTTCTAAGAACTTTCGGAAGATGAGTAAGATTGATCGAAATACAAACACAAAAATAGAGAGAGTGACTAACTAGTTAGTAAAGATTAATGAATAATCCGATGCATTTATGATGAAATGCAAACAGGAATGTAGGCAGGGGAGAAAGAAGTTTGCAAGATAGAACTTATTTCTATCAAATTTTTCAATTCACTAAAAATAAAACTGATTCCACTGTAGGTACACTTAAGCCCCCTTTAACCACAAACCAGTGATATTTTAAAATTGATAACATTGAAACCCCCTAAAGACTTGACTGTCGTGGTGTTGCTAAGAGTGTTGAGTGCGACTTAAGAATATGCAAATGAATGCAAACTATTCGAAAGGAAAGAATATAATACATATTGTGAATGGGTGAATGGGTATTGGAGAAACATGTCAATAGAAATTTGCCAACAAAACCCGTTGACAAGTCTGACACCAACAGAGACCGAAAGCCAGACAGGCATAGCCAAGAACCACCCCACCACACACAGCAAAGGAACTTATGCTTTAAAGAAACTGTAACGAGGATGAAGGAAATATTTAAAATAATAAAATAGTATGGAAAGCAAAGAGGGGGGCGAAGTTGTTGCTTTTAACAATGCAATAAAAATGATAAATCGGAAAGGGTCTCCGAATGGGGTGGTAAGGTAGGATCGAAGAAATTGTTGGAAAATTGCGTGATGCAATTTTAATGGAAAACTGTTCGGAAACGTGGTAACCACTTGAGGAGATTCAATATGAGGTCATATTGATAGCCGAAGACATACATACGAGAGAACAAGCAAATAATCAAAGATATAGTTAGGTGAAACGTTTGAAATTTTCTGAACAAATTTAAAATTTTAAAATATACAAAAGTTGATCAATGGATCCAATTTAAGAATTTTACTTCAAATTCCATTCAATTAAATATTCAATACACACAGCTAAAAACAATGCCACTAAGAAATTTCATCCATTTGGATAATACAAAATGCAAAGAAAACAAATAGAAAAAGAAAAGACGTTGTTGACGTAAACATCACACAAAAGAAAAGTGAAAAGAAAACAATCAATAGTAGAGAAAGAAATGAATTGGAAAATCAATCTCAAGATTTCACTGTTAGAAGACGCCCAGCTCGGCTGGGGGAAATCACGAGGTTGCCTTTCAAACTATAGAGTTTTCTTTTTGCTTAATTTTGGTTGTCAAGAGAATTTTAAATTCCTTACATAAAGAAAATTTACAGTTGAAAGGCAGAGAGAGAAGCGATTCAATGTAATAACTTCAATAGCTTTTTTTTTCTGCCGCATGATTATGACAATATGGAATATTTATTGACCAAATTGGATCACAAGCGTAACGAGAAGGAGCCAATGTTGTGAACTGGTGGTCAGGAGTCGAATGCAATAAGTTGTGCCAACAAAATAGGAATTTTAATGGAATTACAAGTTTTTCAGGCAAGTAAAGGAGCAGCAGTGAGCGAACTGAGCTTGATCAAATATACAGACAGCAAAGTAACATTTATTACATTTTTTCTAATCAACCTAACGAGCTAACAAACAAAACTAACTGGTGCCTTCAGTCGAATGAGATTGCCAAACAGCCCATCAACCATATTACATGTTTTGTTTGGGCAATTTCATGCACTTTAAAGCGTGACTTTGAATTGGAAAGGATTTTTTTTGTAAATGGTTATTTTTTAAACCTTGAAAAAGAAGCTTTTGAGCTTTATTTTGCATCTAAATTAGCTACACACTTGGCACTGGAGTGTCTTTTTATACAATCAACAAAATCACATAAACTTTTTCCTACAACTAAGCCCTGTTCGCTTACGCTCATCACTCAAATTTAATTAGAATATATTCTTATCTGACGATGATCTCAGGTGCTCTAGAAGCCAATCTATTATTAGACTACAAATAAAGTAAACCATTTTTTTATACTGTGCACACTACTGACTGCTGATACGCGTTGTAAGATAAGACAAAATTATTGTCATGATTCGAAATGTGCATGCTCCAGCCAAATGTAATATTCGTTAATATTTGTTACAAAAAAAATATATATATGCAATCGACGTAACTCTATAAGGGGCAATGTGGATAGTTGTAAATCAGTTTATTGGCGAAAGTGAGTGTGTTGAAAACGCTGAAGAAATTTATTAATTTAACGAATGATTCAAAGGTTTTTCTTTTACCAGCGTACAATATTTTTTACCAAAACATTTGATAAAGTTAAAACGTGTTTCGCGACTAAAAGGAAATTCTATAAACAGGAAGTAAGAGAGATGAAAGAAACTCAATTAGAATTAACCGTTACAGGAATAGATAAATGTCAAAAAAAGTGATAAAAGTCAAGTAAATAATAAAACATTCACAATAGTTCCATAAGCAATTAAAATAAGTATTCAAACAGTAACAGGGCCACATTTAAATGTTCACAAATTTGCATTAAGTATCGTCTTTGGAAACTGTAAATAATTGCGACGAAAAAGAACAGTACAATCGAAATCGGGAAATCTTCATGCTCTAAAATTTGCAGAAAATTCCAATAAAATCGATTAACCAAAAAATCGTAATGAAGAATGAGAAATGCCGCAAGCGCTTTGAGCTATTTCTGGCTATTGCTGTGGTGCTGTAAATTTTCTTTAACGATCTTAATGAAAGACACAAAAAAAAAAAATACATAAAAAGCCAACGGACAGATCTGCTTAAGAATGTGGCAGGCAGCAGCAGATCGATTGGCTATGGCTTGAAAAGAACAAGAGAAGAAAAAAAAGTATTGCAAGTTAATTGGACTTTTAAATAAATCAATCCAGATCCAATTGGAAACCGAACATGTAAATAAATGAATTGCATGTAAATATAAAGAAGAGAAGGAAGCATACAATGGAGATTTATTGAAACGAAAAAGTTATTTTCGTGACAAAAGAAAATTCGCAATTAGACATTAGTAGAAATTTGTCCGAAATAATTTTAGTAAAAATTTAAAAAAATTATTTGTGAACTTTTTTTAATTAATATGAAATAAGGCATATTTTATTTATGTCAATCGACTAGTTGTTTTTCCTCAACCTCTCAAATTTGTGGAACAAAAACCGGAAATTTTAATTTTGAAAAAAAAAAAATGTTGCCTTCATATTTTTTTGTCAATGACAGTTCATGAGTACATTTTCCAATGGAATCAGCCAAAAAAAAATTGTGTTTTTGGTAAAAAAAAAACTGTTTTTTTTATAAAAAAAATTTATATAAAACAAATGTTTTTAGTTAAATAAAAATTGTAGCAAAAAAATATTCTTCAAATGAGTTTTGATTAAAAGTAAAAATTTTCATCAGAACTTTCGTCATAAAAAAATGTAATTCATGTAGCATCTCTTTTCACTATCAAAGTAAAAGTACGGCAAAAAAGAAAATAAAACCTTTCGTCTGCATGTTATTGCATGGACAAATGACAGACACTATAAAATCATCCGCATTGAAATCGATACCATAAACATTGGATGTAATGTCTGGCAAATGCAACCCCAACGTTGGCAGGGAAATGATGTAAACGCAAATGGGGGAAAATAAAATTGAATAAGCGGCCGGCAATTTAATAATTTAAAATTTATTAAAAAAATATTTTTGTTGAAGTAATAACAAAAACCCAAATAATTTAGCCTTTCATAGCATTCATGAGTAAAATTTGTGTGGAAAAAAACTAAACGTGGCCGAAACGAATTTCGTGAATGAATCAGAAGAATAGGAACAAACATTTGTTTGCTTGTTGCCAATGCAAAAAAATTATGTACTTTGTAAATCTAAAATAAAGCTTTGCGTGTTGAGAATTTTGTTTTGCAAAAAATATTTAGTTTTTTTTCACCACCATATGACTGGCTGTAGAAAAGGTGATAAAAACCTGAAAGCAAAGAAAAACTGGCAAACACACGCAGAAAAAAATAATAGTAATATAGCGACAGGGGCAAATGGAAAAGAAAGAATCAAGGGGGGAGCCACGAGTGAAATGAAATTATTAAATAAAATATATTTATTACGAGGAAGAGGAATGGTTTCGTGACTCTGCAATAGTGACGGTGGTGGTAACGAACAGCTGATTCATCATCAGCCACCACCTTACATGCGAAGGCGGTACACCGTCGAGTCACTCGCAAACAACCAAAAAGGAATTAGAGCTGAGCCAAAAGACAATAATAAAGAAGAATGAACATTTGGTAAACGTATGAGGCACGAGGCACTTGACAACGGCAAAGGCCATGAGACCTGATCAAAAGGAATTCTAAAATACGAATTACCAAATTAAAAGTTTATAATTGCCGAGTAGAAGAGAAATAGAACAGGAGGAGGATACTCCTTTTATGCCGCAAAGGTCAAGTAGGCACTTTACGCTTTAACGCACACATTACCTTCATGTTCTAGACATTTCAACGTTTTCAAGTCAGAAGAACGAGTGATTAGCTGGAAAAAAACAATAAAAAAAACGTGACTCATGCATCGTTACAGCAAAAAATCAAGAATATACACAAAACGCTTAACATTATACAAGTCAAAGTCAGCGCAAAGTGCGGTCCGTAAGCCGGAATATTCTATGGCGCTTTGCCGGCTTTTTTTCGTTGTTGTTTTTTAATTTAGCTGAGACACTACAATTTGCACCTTCGGGCGAAAAAAGGAAAAAGTGAAGCAGGGCGGAAAAAAGCTCTTCCAAGCGAATGACTTTTGCATTTTCAATGTGAGGAATTTTCCATTTTTCAACCAAAAGATGCTGACAGAAAATTGCATTTAATGGTGAAATCTAGCGGAAATACTTTAAAAGAATATATTGTAAATAAAAGCAATTTTTCCGTTGAATTTTAAAGCATTTTTTGTTGCTTTTTAAGGAATGACATCATGATTTAAATAATTTATGAATGACTAATGTATAAAATGTGTCATTCGGTACAGAAAATGGCAGAAACTACGCACTGACACGTATACCAGAGGATAGACAAATTCATACTTGCTACATAGCTAGTAGTTAACTATGGGATAAAAACATTAACGAAACATTAATTTCTATATTAATCAATCAATCAAATCAATTCAAAAATTAACCAAAACTAAATCGAAACTAGAGAGTGGACTATCTTCGGCTATACCGAAGCTGAAATACCCCCACACAGTAGGAAGAAGTACCTTGAACATAAAAAATTGTGGTCTCAAGACCCTATTTTGAGCCAATTATAGGTGGTTTTGGAGCCCGGACCATGTCCAAAATCCATTTCTAAAAATTTCCAATTAAATCCACAAAAAAAAAAAAAATTGGTCTCAAGACCCCATTTAGACCCTTATATATGTGGCTGCGGAACCTCGGACCATGTCAAAAATACGTTTCTAAACATTTCCAATCGAATACAACAATAAAAAATTTTTACCTTTTTTTTCGGTGTATGGGAGCCACGCCCAGTTTTTGTCCGATTTGGCTGATTCTCGAACTTGATCTCAGTATTCACGAGAAAAACATGTAAAAAAAGTTTCAAGTCGATATCTCCAAAACTGCGACCGCTATCGTGCGGACGGACAGACGGACAGACGGACAGACGGACAGACGGACAGACGGACAGACGGACAGACGGACAGACGGACAGACGGACAGACGGACAGACGGACGGACAGACAGACGGACATCGCTAAATCGACTCAGGAGGTGATACTGATCAAGAATATATATACTTTTCCATACCGGACACGCCTCCTTATGGGCGTTACAAACGTTGTGACAAAGTTAGTATACCCTGCCACAGTGAGTGTGGGGGTATAAAAAGCGCAGCCTGGAACAAAAGTTATTCACAAATTGTAAACAAAAATTAACTAAACACTTGAACATGAGAGTATAATTCGAGAGAGAGCACTCAGCTTGGCTTTTAAGCCACATTTAGTTAAAATATGACTAAAAAAATTGGGAAAATTCAATGTCAATTGAGAGAACGAAAAGGTTCTCTTTTCAATTCGAACCAATTTCAGAAGGAAAAATTTCATTAAATTATGTACTAAAGCAAATCTTGAGTAAAGATTACAATGAATCATTTTCCTCAAACTACAGTTTCCACATGGGAATCGATAAAGCGACTGCCCCACTGCTCTCTCTCTCTCTTATCTTTCTCAAACTAAAAATTCAACTTCCTACAATCGTACTCACCCAAACCGTATTTGTAGAAGATCTCCTCAACGGACGTGATATTTGGCTGCTGTTGTCCCTTAGTGTCCATCACAGACTTTGGTTTGGTTTCCTTAATCGGAGCAATGACGACTGCGGGTGTTGCCTTTGGAGCGGGTTGAGTCTTGATTGGCTCACTGACTGGTGCTGGCTGGGGAGCAGCAATAGTCGGAGCCGAAACAACAACCGGAACTGGTGTTGGAACTGGGGCCACAGCTGGTGCCGCGGTCGGAGCGAAAACGGAAGTCATTGGTGCCGGTAGATCTTGAACATTTTCGGCCTGTGAGTGTGCTGCGGTCTTGGTGGAGGCGGCAATGAGATCCTGCATGAATTCATCGTCATCATCGTCGTCCAAATCTGTAGTGGGTACGGGCGCTGACGCCGCCGCAACAGTAGCCGGCTTGGTCGTAGTCACTGCGGAAGCGGGCTTGAAGTCTGGTGTGGCTGTGCGTTCTTCCTTGAAATCGCCCAGCAGATCCTCGGACGAAATGAACTTCTCATTGTCCTGTTCCTTGAGGGCATCGGCTACGGGATGTTTCTTTGCTGGCGATGGGTTGTACGATACGGATGGCGAGTCCGTGTCCGAATCCTTGTTGGAAGCTGAAGATTTGACCAGTTCATCGTCGAAAATGTTGCTAGTTGTTGTGGGCGCCATCGGGGCCAGGGGAGCTGAAGGCGCAAAATGGCCATCGCCGATGCCAGTGCCTACATCACCCAGTAAATCAAGCTCGGCCACAACGGCGGGAGCGACGGCTGGTGCGGGTGTCACTTCTTTTGCTGCTGTTACGGTCGCGTCTGCTGCTTTGGCCACTTCACCGGCTGACCCAAAGAAACCACGTTCGGCTTGCATGAAATCATTAGTCATTGACGCCATGCCCTGTTTGGCGTCCTGTTGCAACTGTGCGCCGAATGAGCCAACATTGTCGGCCGCATGCGAGAGGAAGTTATCGAAATCTTTCACCGCCGGTTGGGCGAACTTGGCATCGAGTTGTTCCTGTGCCTCTTTGGCACCAGCGGACATGCGCTGCACAAAAGTCTGCGGATCAACGTGTTCAAAGTCAATATCCTTCTGCTCGTTGGCGAAATAGTGTTCGGTGTGTGCGTTGTCGTCCTGCTGACCAGAGCCGGAGCCTCCACCTCCGCCCAGTAAATCGAAGGCACCGGAGGCAGCTTGTTTGCCCACATCGGTTGTATGGGTGAAAATGTCCTCAGCGGTGGCAGCCGCCTCCTTTTTCAAATCTGCAAAGTTAAAATCCATTTTTTTGGGAACTGGTTCGTTGCTGCTGTGGGCTTAAAATTTTAAGGAATCCTTTTTTTGCGCTTTCAATTGGAATTTTCCGTTTGAAAATTAAGTTATAAACACCCTGCACTCTCTCTCTCACGAATGTCCTTTTTTCGTAGTTTTTCAGTCTTTCCACAAATTTTTAATTTTATCACAATTTTTTCCTTTTTCCACACTTACAGTCGTTTATGGTTTTTTTAATATAAATTAAAAATAATAGTTTTTTTCGTGGTTCTTTAGCGTTTCGCTCCGCCTTCGACAAACTGCAAATTGCAAATGATGAAAAATACACATAAATATTTTGCATTTGCGCTCTCGCTGATTCTCTTTATTTTTCTCCAGCAAAAATTGGAATTTCAGTTTCAGCTCGCACACAAATATTTTATCATTGAAAATAAACCATTTGCCACGGAAATTTTTAGAAAATATTTTACAATTTTTTATTGTTGAAATCGTGAAATCTTTTATAAATTTTTTAATATTATAATATTTAATTTTTCAATATTTTGCGCGGTCTAAAGCTTTTTATGGTTGCATTTACAAATATTTTTTAAGAATCGAGCTTTAAAAGCTTTTTGCGAAATGCAACACTGAGACCGGTTTTTTTGTGAATCAACCAGTATTCTGTTGGAATATTTAAAAAAGTATCGAAAAATACGGAATTTCAGGAAAAGAAACTATTTTTTGTGGCCGCATTTTACCATATTTAACTTTAGTCTCGTTTAGCTAATTTGGTCAAAAAAAGCTTATGGAATGGTCCGGAAAACTGTGCAAGTACATTTTAGGAATTAAATTCGCATTTCGCATATGAATTCCATTACTGTAGTACAGGGCATGTCATTCCACGCGCCATAATTTCTATTATAGAACATATGAATGCAATTCTCAATTCCATCATTATTGTCCGGTTGACCCTTATCCCACAACTTGAAATCCATTTTTTGGCCCGTGTTTGCCCAGTAGTAATGATTCACATCATTTGCTTCCAAATCATTGCCTGCGAGCCAATACCAAGTTACTCTTCCATTTGCCTTAATATAGTCCACAATGCCATTCTGCTCGTCCTGCGATTCAATAGACGCTAGTTCCATGTTGTGTAATTTACAGAAGTGCAGGGCGCCATACCAATTCAGCTGTATGCAAATGAAATGATACAATTTTATTTTAGAACACGTTTTTAAGTGAAAAAATTAGGAATTTTTTGTGTACTGTACCTGCAATTTATTTTCTATATAAAAGACTTTGTTCTTATATCTCAACAGAGATGTTTGTTCGTAGCCATTTCCTATAATAAAGAATTGGCATTTTGAATGGTGAAATGTTTTCTACCTCTCGAAAATCTTTAAGGACTTTACACTTACTAGTTTGATTGGCCGCGGCGTTTGTAATAATAATAAAACCTGCGATCAGTAGCAAAACTTGAACAAACTTCACCATTTCGACTGCTAGAAAATACTTACTGGTGCCCGATGCCAAATATTCTTATTTATATCAAAATTAAGTAATTAGTTTTAAAAGGTACATTAAAGCTTCGATGCCATATCTCAATCCAATCAGTTATTGTTTTAGGGTACTTTTTGTAATCACATATTTCATTTGAATATCGATAACCTATCTAAAGAAAATACAGTTTCATTCATTGAAGTTAATTCTAGGAACTCAGGTTAATTGCTAGGAGAACGTTCATATAAATTTTAAGAAAACACAACGATATATGAAAATTAAGTATGCATACAATTTTTGGACTTCCTTAATTTTGAAATTGGCTCAAAATTGCAATCAGTTTATGTATATAAAAAGTAGATAAAACTTTAAAACACATGTTTTGAAAAATCAGATTTTAAAAGGAGACTTGCATCAAAATATTTTGAAAAAACCCAAAAGAAAGCTCACACCAAAAATGTACCTTTAGTAACACTGAAATCAGCTGTGCATTTGACAGCAGCACTCCCAGCGGAGTGTAGCGGAAGTAATTTTTGTATATTTGCTGTCGATAAATTTGCCGTGTATTTGTCTTCGCTACGTGTTTCGATAAATCGTCTTCGCGACCCAAAATGTCAAAAAGAATCGACAAATCCAACAACAGTGATGCATTTTAAACAATTTGAATTTGTAAATGTTGCGAATGAATAAGTAGATTAGATAGAATTTATTTACAAAACTAATCGAAAAATATTTAGATTTTATGCAATAATACAAATAATTTTTGTTAAATTGTGTCCTTAACTTCCTCTCCTCAATTCTATTTTACTAATATTTGATGTTCTTTCATATTTCCTTTCGATACAACCCTGCCTCGAAATGTTGAAATTTTTTTTCGCTGTGCCAAGTTTCCAGAGAAGCAGTCCAGTGTTAATTGAGCAATAGACGAGAATGGGTAACGACGGTGGAATTGATGGTGGACACAACATTGATCATTCAGGCTTTGATGAGAGCCGCAGCTGCAAAATGGGCACAAATGCAGACAGTGAAGGATCAACGGTAGGATGCGACCAGCTGCATCGAGCCAAATTTTCAGCGCCGGCCTATACGGAAATTCGAACACGGAAAAATGTAAAGACTGCGGCAAATGTGAACGGATTGAAGGTAAAGAGAGAACGGAAAAAAGTGACGAAAGTGTGTGTGTGAATGAAGGAATGGGAGGGACAAAAATGCGGCAAAGTGACGTGATTTGATTCCTTGCAATTTGTTGTTGTTAATATGAAAACCGAAGTGGGTCAAAAGACGTGAGATATCTTTGTGTTGCAATTTATATAGAGCACTTCAACTTGAATGCAAACCTTGGTGTGACGACATTTGTACATTTGCTCTAATCGGAAACTGGACTGGAAACTGCGATTTTTTTTCGCCACTACAAAAAAATGTCCAGCGGACAAGAAGAACAACAAGAATGAAGCACACGTGAATAATGCAGGGTTGCATTGCAAGGAACTTGATTCGTTTTCCCAAATTAAAAAAATATTTTACAAAGGATCGTTGCTTTTTTTGATATTTTATCGGTTAAACTCATGAAAGGAAATGTATAAATCAGTCCACCAATTCTTTGTATTTCCTCTTCCCATAAACCATAAACTTAGCAAAATATTCGCTGCATTGAAATTTTTTGCAGGTGTGTTGCTATCTAGAAAGTAAATATCGAGATATCGATTAGAGTTGACTTTGCGAAAAAACATAAAATAATACAACTTTTTAGAATCCTCGTCCACTCTTACCTGTTCCCCAAGTTTCAATTTACATACATATCACGTCTTCAGTATGTAAAAAAATTCTCTTTATGAAGGGCCATAGAAATCTAAAGAAATCCACAGGGAAGTAAACAATTTTTTTCTGTTTTAGTTTTTTTCGTTTCTTTTTTATCAGCAATTTCATTGCCTCACCATCGAGCACCGCGATAAGCTCTGCTATTGAGTAACGTGCTAATTATCTTTATTTGGGAATCGACTGCTAATGAGTCACTCCTTTGGGGAATAAGCTCCAAAAGCAAACACGCGCACCGGCATGTTTTCAATTACAGTTGCGCAGAATTGAGTGGAATGTGGTAAAAGTTTCACACATTTGTTCCTTATCATTCAAAATTGTATTTAGTGAGTAATGCAATATGTTATATTTTGAATTGTTCATATTTTGAGTATATCACCGATTTCATTCAAGGAGTGGTGGGAGGGCCTATGACTCAGTACTACCAGTTGAAGAGTAAACGTTTTGAAGTGGCAGAAGAGTAAGACTTGTGGATCCTTGTCTTAGGGCTGCTTCATACTGCCAGTAATTTACGTAAAGGCTTATTTTAGCTCAAATGCGAAAATAATGAGCCAAACTTGTACTTTGCACATTTCCTAGAACTTCAATTGACCGACCCTCTTTTTTGGTGGGAATCATTTTAACTCTTGCAACCAGGCACCAGCAACCAACCATGCTGGGCACAGTTCCAATTTATTATTTTTTTTTTTTCATTTTTTTCACATGTGAGTGTCCTCGTTCGGCACGTGCAAGGACACTTTTCGTTTATTTATTTTTAATTTTTTGGCACAAAGTTCTACATTGAGCTTTATTTAAATTGGAAGCTTAGTTAGCATTTTTACCAAAAAGATTGAAATTGTAAGAAATTATTTTGAATTTCCAGAAATCTCACACAGCTGCTAATTTTTAACTCTTATCTAATCGGAATTTAGCACGTTATTGTCTGCGCACTAAAAATACAAAAGACCATAAAACATGAAACCGGTTCCACTTGAAAAATGAAACCTGAGGCGGCAACTATGAAGAGTCGAGTCATTGAGAACAATGAAAAAAAACTAAAATCAAAACTAAACTAAACTAAACATTCTTTGCGAAACGTCACCGCGACAGCGTTCAAAGGGGAACCTCCCTAGTCGTCTTCGTTGTCGTCGCTCTTAACCTCAATTTGTCTTATCAAAGTTGTTGTACAAAAATGAAATTAAACATTCTCATTTCGATATTGAAAATTCCAAATGATTATTCCAAGCAATAAAGTACACGCTCGCCCACCCACGCCATATGCCGTTTTCGCTTTCGCGTGCGGCATGATCGGTGCTTTATTTTTTATTTTTCCATCGTATTGTTTATACTTGGAAGTTATTCTTGTTGCATACCCATTTGATTATACTGATGATTGCTCAGCGAAAATTCCAAGATTGTTTCCTCTTCATGATCTAATGGGCTGATTTGAGTAGAATTTTAAAAAGAGAATCTTAAAAATTTGTTTAAAAAAGAAAATGTTACGTGGAAGCTACCTTGAATTGTATAAAGTAAAAGGTTAAGTGACTCTCCCCACTCCACTCCACTGCTGTCTACTGTAATTTACTAATTTCTCAATTGGCTCAATTTTCATACTCAACTCTTTCCCCGAATGGCAATGTTATGTGGCCAGTTCGAGTTATCAAAATAAATTTTGCCATAAGCTTTTGTGTATTCTTTCATTTTATTTCATGTGGTTTGGCTACTTTAAAGTACCTACACATGTTTCGAATAATTAATGTCATAAGCTTGAATATTTTAAGTATAATGGAGTGTTTGGAACAAGGGGAAAGCAGAGGTAGATTGTAGTACAAATGCAGAATGTTTTGAAGAATTGTATTTACTACGTATAGATTATTTTTTCAAGGTTTAAAGTTAAAAATGCTTTCAAATGGGTTTAATTGTGATCGTTTTTTTTTGTGTCCATGTTTATGTCTGACTCGGCATATTTTATTTACACTTTTCGACAAATGAACATTTCGGAAAAAGCGCTGCAACGAGATAAGTCAAGTTATACTAATTCGAAGACCGTTTTATCTCTGCTACGCCAAAATTTTTTTTGTATTTTTATACAACTATTTAATACTAAAGATATCAAAAAATTAAAATGCAATCAAGTTTTTTTTTTGCAAACATTATTTTTCGAAATGTTTTTTTTATATTTTTAAATTGTGTTTTAAAAATTTTTATTTTTTAAAAAAATTTTATTTACGTATTTCAAATCAGCTTATTTTAATATTAAAAAAAATTTTTTGGAAAATTTTGTAAAAATAACATAAAATATTTTTGAAAAAAAAAGTTCGCAAAAATTCGAAATTTGTATAGCCGCCGTATTAGAATTGACTTGTCTGGTTCCGGCTCTTTTTTGGCTGACATGTTATGTTATTTGACATATGATAAGAGCCAGACATGAATTTGTTTTATCTTCATAAAAAGTTTACGAAATTCGTATGTCATTTTACCCCTTTGACGTAGATTTTATGATTAGCCATGCCTTCGAATGATGAGTAATTATTGCTGATAAGTTTCATAGCCAAAGTACAATACAAAATCGTAGTACAATGGTGGGGAACCCTACCACTTTCAAATGAAAGGCACTGCGTATTTGCTGATTTTTGTGAATAACGCCTTAGCATGCTGAATTCGAAATAAAAGTTCGATGAGAATGATATTCGGTTATTAACTATAACACTAACATCGGCTATAGAAGAGTGAAAAAGTAGTGCAGTGGTTATGCATAACTTTGACCCATAACTTTACCACCAATGCCGCTGTGATTGATTATTACATTTTATTTATCTAAATGTCTTGTAATGGTAAAACATCACCCACATTTAGGTTAACCAATTTAACACACACATACTTCTTTGTCTGTGTCCTGCTTATCCGCTTTTCTACTTACAAATCTTACTACTGGCTAATATGTAAAAACTGCTGTCGTATGACATTTCGAAAATAGAAATCAGCTATCGACAATCGTATCGTAAGCAGACATGCCATGCCATGTGTAATGAAATATTTTAAGCTTCACATCCTATACAACTTCACTCGATAGGTAATTTGAACAATTTTACGAAGCGCATCAAATTTGTTTGTCAACAAGCAAAACACAATCGAGATCAAATGGCAAATAGACTAAAATAAAAGGTAATGACACAAAATGCTTGTCAACATGAAAGTGAGGTTTCTAAAATGTTAGTTTAACAATTATTTGCATACAATAACGAATTTGTTCAGTATACTGAACAACCTAACACATTTGAAAGCGGTCACATTCTATCAAGCGTAGTTACTAGGAAAGTAGTCATTTCATGGAAAGTGCCATAAATTGTGGAAATTATTATTATACTTATTAATGCTGTCTAAAATAAATCAAACAACACAGCTTTTTGTACTGGAAATCCCCTAGAATATTGTTTGAATTAAACAGAGTGACTCAGGTTTTAAAATTCCATTCAAGTATTTTATTTCCATGCAAAGTCTTTTCAACAATTGAAACGGTTTTTTTTTATTTATTATGGATAAAAACATTACTGACGAAGAGCAATAAACTGAAGTTATAAAAAAAACTGAGTACAAATGCACTGTCAGCTTGTTCGCAAATGGCATGACACACATTCCATTTCAGGTCTATTCTTTCAGTTACTTTGTTTCTATGGCCATTGCTACTGCCATTTCTATTTATTTTACTAGTTTTTTTTGTTCCATACTGACATGCGTTAATTGATTTATGAATGTCAAAAGAGCAACAAATCTAGTTGAGTTTTTTTTCCTACAAAATTTCTTTTTACACCCGATTGTATTTCGAAGTTGAGTGCACGTACACTCAGTGTAAGAATTTCATTTCGATTTAATTTGTCTTAAGTGATCTTATTTACAAATGAAAAGAATCATGGTGAAACTTTATTTCCTTCCCCTCTTCTCATCACTCACCCCTTCAGGGAAGTGTTAATTTTTTTGTATGGCCACCCGCCTTTTTTATGCTTCTACTGCACTCTCATTTTACAGTTAACACCCTCGTCAGGGGTTTCTAATGGCTTCTTTACACACAGACACATAGCTGTCGATATCGTATCGCCCCAGCCAATAATTTTATCGTTAAAGAGCTCGTAAACGAAAAATTTTCGATCAAAATGCGGGCAAAACAATCGTAGGCGACACACGATAACGATACGGTTACGAGTCCGACTTCGTTCTTAATTTTGCATCGAAACGAGTTATCTCGTTATCGAACCAAAATGTGCTCGTTAACGAATTCGTTTGTTCGTTAAAAGACTCGTAAACGAAGTCGTTAAAGAATTCGTTAACTAAGTCGTTAACGAGTTCGATTATGAAGACGTTAACGATATTTTATCGAGGAAATTACGACTATTGTAATATACGAGTGAATGTCGGACATTTCTCGAATATTTTTTATCGAGAAAAGTTCGTTAAATACGATCTTCGTAAAAAGTTCGTACAATTATTGGCTGGGGCTTTTCACTTCAGTACTTGGGCACTGAACTAGCACAGCCCGCGCAAAGTGTGTGCGTGAAAACCGATGCGATTATTACTATTCTTTTATTGCATTTATTAACATGTGCCTTGTTGTTGTTGTTGTTATTAGATTCATGTTTATCGGCTTCTTTTTGTATGTAGCTGAAATCAATAAAGTTTTTTTTATATTTTTTTGCTTTATTCTTTTTTTTTGTGCTGTTGCCTAATTTCCGTAATACTTGAATTTTTGTTGGGAGTTCTTTTGTGGTGGCCGGTTAATTGATAGTGGTGGCGTACTTGGTATTTATTGACTGACTGCATGAAGAACATATTTCGATTTACATTATTTGTTTTTTTTTTTTCGCGCACTCAATGTCATAATGATCAATCACAGTGATGCATTTAGGGTAGATTTGCAATTTCGATTTTTTAGTTAAACAGTCGAAAGCGGAGATAGGGAAGTTTGGTAATAATATTTTGCAGTTATTTTATGAACTTTTTTTTCTGGTACCGTAATTTAATTTAAAAGAAAATAAACCCAAACATAACCTCACTTCTGAGTAATTTGTTTTAAACTGACTTGATCTTTCATTACACTTTTTCCAGAGTTCCATTGCAAATGGCTTCTACCACCAACCCAGCAAGTACACCGCCTACGATCCCAACTGCAAGCCGTCCGCTGCCGAGGGTAATACCACGCCCGCTGAAGAGCACTTCCGCAAGACCTCCTTCGAAGAGGTGCCGCTACACACCGCCTGCCTCACCTATCTGGGCTTTTATCTGCTCATGATACTCGGCTTTATCAATCAGATGCTATTCCGGCCCAAAGTGGCCAAAGAGGAGAACCGCGAAGGCTACGTGACGCTCTACGATGCCTTCGAGAGTTTCTACTCGCGCTATGTGTATCGGCGGGTGCGCGACTGCTGGGGTCGACCCATCTGCAGTGTGCCCGGTGCCGAGCTCACTTTGAAGGATCGCATCACACCCGACTTTGGCTGGAGTTTCAAATTCACTGGCACCCAGACGCGCTGCTTGAACCTGGGCTCATACAACTATCTGGGCTTTGCCGAGGCCACTGGCGCCTGTGCGGACAACTCAGAGCGGGATGCACGCGAAATGGGTGTGGCGCTTTCCAGTCCGCGCGTCGAATTGGGCACCACACAGGTAGAAGTAGAGCACATTTAAATTGATTAATTTGATTAACTTTTTTTCAAAACACAGCTGCACCTCGATCTGGAGCAATTGACTGCCCGATATTTGGGCGTGGAGGATGCCATTGTCTTTGGCATGGGTTTCGCCACGAACGCTCTAAATTTGCCATCGCTTTTGTCGCCCGGCTGCCTGGTGGTGAGCGATGAGAAGAATCATGCTTCGATTATTTTGGGCATTCGATTGTCGGGCGCCACCACAAAGGTCTTCAAGCACAACAATATGCGCGATCTGGAGAAGGTGTTGCGCCAGAACGTCGTCTATGGCAATACGAAGGCGGGCGGCAAGCCCTGGAAGAAGATCGTCATCATCGCTGAGGGTGTGTTCAGCATGGAGGGGTCCATAGTGCGCCTGCCCGAGATGATTGCTCTCAAGAAGAAGTACAAGGCGTATCTGTATCTGGATGAGGCGCACAGCATTGGTGCAATGGGCCCGAATGGAGGTGGTGCATTGGATTACTTTAGTGCCGATCCCAAGGACGTGGATATGTTGATGGGCACCTTTACGAAGAGTTTTGGCAGTGCGGGCGGCTATATTGCCGGTTCGAAGGTACATATTTTGGCGAGGGAAGACCCTTTTGGAGAAGTTAATATTTTCTTCTTTCTCTCAAACAGAAACTGGTGGATTTCTTGCGCACCAACAGCCATGCCCACTGCTATGCTAGCACAATGTCGCCGCCGATCGCTCAGCAGATTTACACTTCAATGAGCATAATCATGGGCCTGGATGGAACCGATACGGGACGTCGAAAAATCAATCAATTGGCTCGTAATGCTCGCTACTTCCGCAGGCGTCTGGCTCAGATGGGCGTCATCATATACGGACATGAAGACTCGCCCGTAGTGCCCATGTTGGTCTATTTGTTTTCGAAAATTGGGTATGTCAAATGGAATTTCATTTAATTAAATTAATTTTCTAATTTAATTTGAATTTTTCCTTAATTTTCAGGGCCGTCATCCGCACGCTTACCACTCGCCACATTGCCGTCGTGGGTGTTGGCTTCCCCGCCACGCCCATAATGGAGGGACGCATTCGCTATTGCCTGTCGGCAGCACATACCAAAGAACAACTGGACTATGCACTCGAGGTAATCGATGAGATTAGCGATAATCTGGGACTGAAATACTCGCGAAAGGAGCGCGATCCGAATCCAATAGAGTATTGAGAACAGAAACACACACACACACACAACACACACATATACACGCAGAAGAACACAGTAAGGATCCTTACTCGCGGACAAGCAGCAGGAACAAATTTCGAAGCCTTTATTCAGTAAGAGAGTCACTTCAATTCATGAATTCATAATTTAGGAGTCCCAAACATTGCAAAATGTAGCCAACCAAATATCCAAATAGTTGGCAATGCGAACGAACGGTAAGCGGAGACGCAAACCACAGCAGCAGCAGCAACTCTCCTATTTGTTAATTGTAGAGATTCTTGAATATGTATTTTCCTTGTCTTTGAATTTCAATAGAAAAAGAAATAAACACCACTCAGTTGCTACAAAATAAACCACACAAAACAACAGCTTACAATAACAAAATCAAATACTGCTAAACTGCACTAATACAACAACAACAACAACAACCACAACAACCACTTTACAATTTACCTTAAATCTTAAACTTAAATTTAAAGATTATTATTAAAATGAAATGCCGAAAATTATGTAATTAATTTGTAATGGTAGGAAATCCTTATAAAATTAGCTTTTAAGTTAGGTGCGGAAATAATTTTGCTGAAATTTACCAAATTTACATTTTTAATCAGAGATTTTCTTTGCAAAAGAAACTCTTTAAGCTTAAGTCCAAACTATGGCACATTTTATTTGTATTTGCATTTTTTTTTTGATCGTTTTCGTTTGTACGTATTGTTTACAATTTATAAAGTAAACATAAATAAAAACACTTTACCTATTAGCATTTATTTATTTTTAAATTTACTTTAAAAAAAAAAAAAAAATGTTACAAATACATAATAGGCATATTATGCTAATTTTTCCTTTTTATTTCTTGTTAGTTTGTGTATCCACAGATTTTTTGCTTAGCTGGCAGTATTTTAAATGAATTGTATTTTATTTTTTAAATATACTACATACGCTTTAGACAATTGTCCAATGCAATGAACTATAATGAAACAAATAAAAGGATAAATGTTTTTTTAAACACTATTTTAGGTTTTTAATTTTTTTAAATAAGTATTTTCATTAGAGTAAAATTTAATCAAATCCCAGGATTTTTTCACAAGAAAAAATTCTTTTCCCAAATTGCAGCTTGTTCTTAATTTCTCACATGTCTCTGTGATAGTGAGGGAAGCTATAAGTTAATTGTGGTTAACTTTAATCGGGGTTCTTGTGGAAACAATAAGCACGATGTGTTGTTTTTGGTAAAAGCATGCCTTAAATTCGATATTCGACACTTGGTCTCGAAAGCTAATATGGTATAGAATGGGTTTTAATAGTGTTCGGAGCTAACTTAAAACCTAAGCGAACCTAAAATGATAGCAAGATTATCGATTTTGTTGTATATTGAGATACGCGATTATAATGACAGCAAATATGAAAAACAAAATTAAATAAAATTGCCAAAGGCAGAAGTCGAATTGCGGGCACAAATCCTGTAAATTGGTCCCAAACCCGTTTTTATTTAAATAAATTTTGAAATCGATTCAAACCAATAACTAAAAAAAACATTTTGATAAATCGGCAAATTTTGTTTACAAAAAAACCGATAAATTCGAAATTAAGTTTGAGATTTTCTCGGAAGAAGTCTACTTACTATCAAACATTTGAAACTATTTCTTTTCTTTTTCAATTTTGCCAAATATTATTAATATTTAGTATTTAATTGCAAATCCTTCTTACCATTCACTTTTTATCAAAGTTATTAAAAAAACTCTTTTGTAGTGGCATTAAAATTTAACAATGCACAGAGAAATTCCAGCAACTAAATATGTACTTGCATACATAAATACAAAAATCAAAACAAAATATAAAACAAGAGCTTTTATTTATAGAAATTTATTGATAAATTAACATTTTAACTTTAACATTTTTAAATGCGGAAATTATTCAAATGCATGTTTACCAAATAGACTTTACTAAAATAAACCGAATAAAACCATTGCATATTTTTTTATTTCCATTATATGTAAATAGAGAGGTGAGGCACATCTGAGAACAGAGAGTCACATGCATTCAAAAGCGCCTTCAAGTCATTAAATGTTTTCAAATACTACGGCTATTTCACTCATTCGTGTCTACATTATATTTCTTAGTTGAAAGAGCTCAGTGAAGTACTGCATGTACACCACATAACGAAATGAATGCAATTGTGCAGTCCTTTACTGTAGACCATTTAGAAGTTTTATCTAGAAACACAAACTAAATTTTATTTGCTAAACAAATGGAAATTTGCCGTATTTTATATGAAGATTGACAAGTACTTGAGAGTTGGCAAGCCTGCTTTGCGCCGTACTCCTCATCAATAGAAATTTAGTTGACTGGCGTACTTCATATGTGTTGTACTCAATTGGACATGCCCCATTTTCGCTGGATTATATTTTCAGTTTATAAAAATTGAAAACAATTTCGCAGAAATATTTCAATTAAACTGAGAAATGTGCTTATCTACTATGACGTCGAACATACGAAATAATTTATTAAAATTGTGGAACTTAAAAGCTGATGATTTTTTTTTATATATAAATACGATGGGTAGGTAAAGCCGGAGACCAGTCTATTTTGAGCCACTAAAAGTATTTAGGAAAAATAATTGAAAATGATTTTTTCATTCAGTGCATTAATCGTACTGCTCAGTGTCTCTGTCATGGAAATGAGTCCTGTGGAAAATCCCATGCTGACTGCGGGCTACTTTGAAGGCGACATGAGGTTAACCGCAGCACAAACGGACCTCCTCACCCGTGGCCGTGGTATGACAATAAGTAACCGAAATGTGGTGGAAACCCTGTGGCCGCATAGGACAGTTAACTTTGTAATTGCCGGAAACTTTCGTAAGTTGAAGTTGCTTCTCCAACTGGTGGAAATATAAAATATTTACTCTGTCCATAGCGAACAAGGAGTTAAAAATAATTAAAGACGCCATGCATCACATTTCTGCACGAACCTGCATACGCTTCAAGCTGGTCGCAAAGTCTACGAAGCAGCGCTTGGAAATCAAGAACGATGGCGTGGGCTGTTGGGCCGATGTGGGCTACTTGAAGCGACCACAGCGTCTTAATCTGGGCAACGGTTGTGTCCACATGGGGGTGATTGTCCACGAACTACTGCACACTTTGGGCTTCTATCATCAACAGAGTGCCTCTAATCGCGACAGTTATGTGCGCATACACCTGGAGAATGTTGAGCCTGAAAATTGGCATAATTTCAACAAATATCCGGCAAATGTCGTGAATGACTACGGCATCAGCTATGACTACGGCAGCATCATGCATTATAGTACCACCGATTTTTCAAAGAATGACAAACCCAGCATTGAAGTATTGCAAAAGCCGCCTCCTGCAATTGGGCAACGCATAGGATTGAGTGGGAAGGATATTTTGAAAATTAAAAAAGCCTATAAGTGCTAAGAAGTAATCGATGAGAAATCGCTCTTGAAGCTTTGTTAAGAGCATGGATAAATATCCATAGCTGTGTGTGAGCTAATAAACTATCTAAATGCGCACCTGCGGCACTTATTCGCTATCCTTCTACCATGCTCAACTCATAGGTACTACAATGGACACACACTTGTTTTGTTGTGCTACTTTGTTATTTTTGTCATTGTCCACCCTGCTCACGTCGCCCTAATACGTATCAACTCGAGTAATTTCACAAATCGAATTACGACGAAACGAAATGAATTGAAAATGGTCAACTTGAAAAGGAGGACCAACTAACAATAAACAATACACAATAAATAAATTCCTAAAAATGATTTGGGACTTTACGTATGAAAAATATCTAGAATTTGTCACTACTCATACGCCCCGGTGTGCACTGTACAGAAATTAGTTTAGTGAGTAGCGTACTTCCAACAAAACTTTTCAGGCTTTTTGATGGAGCAAATCAGCAACATATGCAGCCACTCAACAATTTCCGAGCGGAATTTTCCAGCTGAAGTGTTAATGCCAGTCTCTTCTTAAGGCAATTAGCAGAAAGCATGAATACAAAAAAAAAAAAAAATGAAAGAAAGAAACCACACCGCCCGAAAAGCTAAAATGCGTGAAGAACGTGACATGACACGTGATAAGTGCATGTGTGTGTGTGTGTATTTGTGTAGAGAGCATATTTCGTGTGCAACATTTGCTGGTGGCAACATTTTATGGAGCGAAAAATGTGTGTGCGGCTTGCAGTCTGGAGCGAAATTGAAAGCATTCAGCGCAGAAGATGCGGTAAATATGCCATTAACGTGAATGAGGTAGCACATGCTGAAAAACCAACAGACAAACGCACACACATACACTGAATAGACAAAAAATAAAGAAGAAATTGGTAAATTTCCGCTTTGAAACGCTCAATTTTCCACATGAAAGAAAAAATCAGAAAAGAAAACGTACAAATTAAATTAAATTTAAATCCTTTTGATTTTCCTAAAAAAATGTTTTTGTGGAAAATTTCATTTGTGGCAAATTTGCAAGAACGGAAATTAATAAGTTTTGATGGTGGTGCTGGGCACATTTTCTCTCGGTCCCTTTTGTAGCCTTTTTCTGTTCCTTTTCTCCTTTTAAATTTTCTTCTTCTTCGTCTTGTTCTTGCTGTTAACTGTCATTGTCTTAATAGGCTTGGAAAGTAATGAACCTACTTCAAAAACAACAAGAAAAAACCAACAGATAACAAACGCAATAATAAATACTTCACAAGACATCGAAAAGGAAAGGACAAAGTACTTCACGCGAGCGACCGCAATCCAAAAATGAGACTTACAAAAAAATACCCCAAATGCAACCCTTAACATTAAGTCGCCTCCTCATTGCAATTGTCATTAAAGTGTCCTTCCGCTTGTTACCTTTTTCACATTAATTTTTTTTTGTCCACTCACTTTTGATATTGCCACCACAAACCTCCCCCCAAAAACATATTCCGAAAAGGATATTTTTAAAAATCGCCACTAAAGCAAACTGGCGCAAGGACATTTCGTTACCCTTTTGCTTTTAAAATACCTTCTCGGTTGATCGCTATGCTTCTTGTTCTCCTTGTTAATTTGGTTATTTTTGCTGTTGGCTAGTTCCTTATCTTGCCTACAAATAAAAAAAAAAAAACACTGTCTTCGCTTTGCTGCTGGCTGTCAGCATAAGGCAACGGCGAGCTCGCTCTTGTCACCGTAATTAACTCCTTAACAACACTTTTATTTTTCAAGCCCCGCAGGTTGTGTGCCACTTGTGTGGATAGTTTTTTTTGCTGGTAGTTTTTTTTCTTTTGTTTTGTTTTGTACTTTTCTTATATTTTTGGCAACTCTTGCGATTTTAAGTGCGCTCGTGCAGTGGTAGGAAATATTGCCTAATTTTACTTACTTAAGAGCATTCCTACGAAAATAAGTAAAAAATTAAGAGGGCAAAGAGCTAAATTAGTTTTACCACTGGCCTTTGGCATATTTCATCATACTTGAGAATTTTCATGGAATTAGTAAAATATTCGAGGCAATTTTTGTTGCCAGAATATTCTAGCATAATGTCCGTAATCATAAATGAAAGTGTATTTTCAAAAGGTCATCCAACCCATTTCATTTTACATCATGTCTCCTACAGAGTACATGCGGTTAGCATGGGATCATAGTGTCTTCATCATGATCAGAAGCATAGACCAATTTGGCCTCCGTTTTCTCGATGCTCGCAGTCCTACCTTTGTGATCTCTAACCAATCCGAATGGTTTGGTCTGTAATGTAAAGCGCCTCCCTCCCTTACCGAACTAAACATGGCCTCTCCAAGTATTTTGACATATGACCATCACATTCAAGTGCTGCCTCCTCATCCGGTTCGTTACAGTTTCGATATCAATTGAGCTCCCAAGAATCATTAAACATTGTTTCTCTGTCTGTACTTGTACTGAAATGCTTTGATCAAACATAGCTTGCCTGTGTGAAAAATACGATTATTATCGGCCTCGTGAGGCTATGGGAAACATGATGCTGCTTATATTTGGCGTCTGCTGTTATGAACGAATACGTTTAATTGATGTTGCTGTCCACTACTGCACACAACACCCGAGACACAGCATCGCCTGTTTTACTACTTCTTTTTTCTTGTTGCTATATTAATTTTTTTGGGTTCAGGCGAGATTAATAAGATCAAAATAAATTTTTTTAAATGTTTAAATTCTCAGTAATGTTTTTTTTTGCTGTGAATTTTTCCTGAGAATTTGTTTGATTTTATCAGTATAATTGGCAATAAATTATGTTCTTATCAATGTTGGATTTTGTTTGCCAGAAGTTCAAGTCAATTAATATAAAAAAACATTTTGAGATGTTAAAGTTTATACAATTGATAAACTTATTCTTTGAAATAAAAATTGTTTGGAAATTTGAAAGTAATTTTTGGAAAGATCAAATATACGGATCACGTCATAAAACGATTGAACAAAACAATTTATAAAATTTAAAAATTTTACAACAAACTTTTTCGGTCTTTAATCGAAAAACAAAACATAAAATATAAAAAATATGAAAAAAGAATTTTAGTAACAATATTTGAGTAATATTCTTAAATCGTATCGGCCATACATTTAAAATAGGGCGTAATAGTTTTAAGTGTAAAAAAGTATATACAAAATCAAACAAAAAACAGACAACCAGTGATACTCCCTTATTAAGAAAATATAAACAGAAAAAACAAATTAAGAAGCCAATGAAATGATTACTTCATTAATCGCAGTCAAACAATTAACCATAGGTAATCCGAAAATATGGAAAATATGTACCAAAGTCAGCGATATGATTACTTTAGCATTTGTAATGCAACAATTATCCATAGGTGATCCAACCATAGCCATTATTGTCATTATAAATATTGTGATTATTAGAATAATTATAATCATTATAATCATTAGAATCATTAGAATCACTAGCATCACTAGCATCACTAGAATCATAATAATCATTAGAACGATTCCTAGTACGAGTATGATGATTATGTTTACGATGATTGTTACAATCGTAATCGTCATCTTCTTCTTCTTCTCCACTCTTTTCCTCACTTCTTTCTTTTACTATTTCTTCCTCTTCGACTGGATAGCACTTATAAGCTTTGTTTAGTTTCATAATATCCTTACGACTCATGACCTGGCTGTGTCCAATGCTTGGCGCCGGTTTTTTCAAAACTTCAATTGTGGGTCTATTATTTCTTGAAAAATCATCGGCCTTATAGTGCATGATGCTCGCATAATCATAACCTACACCAAAGTCATTCACGGCGCCCTTTGGGTATTTAGCGAAATTTTGCTCCCTACCAGTTTGGATGTTCTCAAAGTGTATGCGCACATAATCATCACGATCGGAGGCACTGTGCTGATGAAAGAATCCCAAAGTGTGCAGTAGTTCGTGGACAATTGTGCCCCTTACGAAGCAATTGGAGTCCAAATTGAGTTTCTGTGCTCTGCCCGTGTACCCCACTTCGGAGAAACAACCATATTCAGACGCTTGAATTAGCAGGTACGGTTTCGCAAATGTTGTGGCATATTGGAAATGCACACAGGATTGCGATGAAATGTGTTGCATGGCCTCATGTATCAAATCTATTTGGTATTTTTCTATAAACAGCAAAAATACACTTTATATATATACACAAAATAAAATAATAATCAACTGGACTTACGAAGTGTGTGGTCAATTACATACGCAACGGTTTTTTCGGGCCAAAAGTTGTCCATCACATTCTCTTGCATTCTCGTTGGGCCATTGGTTAACAAATTCATTTGGGCTGCGGTTAATCTCATGTCGCTTTGAAAGTAGTAAGCTGTCGGCATGGGATATGCCTTCATAGTAGGGACACTTAGAATTGCGATTAACACACCCAAGGATATTAACATTTTAAATGTTTCGTTACTACTCTCGTTGCTCAGAATAAACTAAATGTCTACGGCAAGTTGTCCATCTATTTATATGGTCCGAGCATGAGTCTGTGTACCGCTGTCATTAATCGTAGTATGCAAAATATATATCACATGTTCTATTGCAAAATGCTTACCTTATCGGGGTTGTTTAATATTTTGACTATGTATTTTGAATTTGCGATTACCAAGTCGTTCACTTAGTAGCTGAACCAAACAAAATACCAAGAAAACAATGTATATGACACACTCAGAGGAAAAGAGCTATGAAATGTACAGACGTTCTATTCAGCTGCAGTGAAATGAACAAAAGTTATCAGCATTATTCAGAAATGATTTCGATGTTTCTTAAGCTACGGTCAGATTTGCCCAAATACACTCCGATATTTTTAAAATCACCTAAAATCGTATGTGCCTGAACCAGTATTTTATTTTACTGAGTGTATTTTCCCAGTATTTGTGCAAATATTTGCCTAATCTGACCTTAGCGTACGAAATGCTACACAAAATTTCTTTTTCAAATTCAAAGCCCTGATAAGGTAAAACTGTTGATATAGATAATATATATACTTTGTCGTTGTTTAGACTAAAGGGAGTGGATCATCGTGATAGTGCTCCGACTCGAAATATTGGCTAACTTTTCACAGTAATTCCCAGAAGGAAGGTAATTCAAAGCATCACTTTAAGGTCTGCTAAACAATCATGTTCACCCACCGCGCATTTAACGATTCACATATTCTTCTTATTCATGAGTTACTGCTCGACGTTGAGCGACATTCAAAATAAACACATTCTTCCCAGTCGTATATCAAAATTTATGTTTATTGCATTTTTATTTATTTTGTTTTTGTTCTTGCAGAGTTTAAGTTAAGAACAAATACGGTTTTTTTTTCGTTGTAGTAGTAAAAATGACAAATTATGCCTAAGCACCTAGCATACTTTTAGGAAGCAACATGTGTGTGTTGGCGCAGAAATTTCCCCAGCGCCCATTACAAAAGGTAATTTCCGCAAATTTCCGCAAGTGTCTGTCTGCCTGCCTGTTTGTCTCTTTGACTCGTTAAGCTTGTGGGTGTGTGTGTGTGTGGTTGTATGAGAGTGGCTGTATCGTTGGCAGCAATGCTGCAAGCAGTTATAAAGTCATAACACAATTTTTACGATATCCACTTTGAAGCATATTTTTAGGCGGTAGTCAAATATTGTTGAAAACATTCGTGGTAATTTGCATACATTTTCACATGTGACTTTACTGTCTCGACAAAGTTACTGAGAGCGTGTGTGTACATAGGGAAAAACCACTGAGGTGTGACTCGAGGAGGTGATGGAAGAGCCTGACGGAATATTAAAATTTTTTCGTGTAAAGGCAATTTTTATGTTTATATGAATTGAAACTTTTGTTTGCCATATAAATTGTTGTAGGCTGAGCTGGAGCGGGTGGAAGGAAGACAGTGATCAATTTACTCTACTGTTAGGGGAGTTCCATGTGCAGTGTCAATTGTATTTATTTTTTTTATTACTCAGTCTTATTAAGCGGGTAATAAAATGGCTATGAAATAAAATTAAACGATCTTGTTTGTTTCTAAGGAGGTGGGACTTTTTTTGCTTTCAATTTAAAAATTGTATACATTGGACGTTCACAAATCTCAAATACATAAATACATCTCCACTGACACATCAATTGGAAAAGCACCGACAAAACAGTTGCCCTGCCTCGTATTGCCTCCCACTGCTAAATTGGCGTCCGGTGAGTGTGTAATACTCTGCTATCAATTTCCGCAACCTAAAATCAAAAGATAAGCGCGCGCGCGTGCAACGATAGTAAGTCATGGCACCGACTGACCTCCATCCGCGTCGCAGTCGTCCTTCATCAGTGCTCAGCAAGGATTTCACTACAAATTGCAAGGCAGCTATCGTATAGCGAAGATCTTTCCGTTGAAATGAACTGCCCGAGCACAAGGACACAGCCACTTACTGTGTACAGTTCGCGTGTACTACCCACCACATACACACTCACACTCACACTCGTATTATCTGCTACGTCAGGTACGACAAATCTAAATGGACTGAGTTCAATTTTTTATTAAATCCTTGAAACTATATTTGCAAAGCAGTCGAAGCCACCTTCACCGTGCAATAACAAAATATTGTTGGGTGTTCGCGTGAACGTTGGAAATCGCAGAAGCAATTGCATGCGCTGGGCACGTATGTTGACGTTGGATAATTTCACGAAAGTACATCTTGATAAGGGGAAATAAGAAAAATATTGCGCGCATAAAGTGCATTTATTTCGTTTTGATATTCTCTGCACTTTGTGTAAGTTGATTTCGAGCATCTTTGACAAAAGAATTGATAAAGTTGATTAATGAAATGTTTACTTTGTATCGGAAGTGGAAATAAAATTGATATAAAATTGAATTATATAAGTAAGTACACAACAAATAAAGGGGAGTAAGTTCTTAAAAATATATCAAAGAGTTTATTTATTTCAATTACCAATTGAGCCTTTACAGTAATCACGATGGAGCACATAGAACAAAGAAGCGTATTGTTAGCATGCCCACACACGAACTCTGGTGACTGTAAAGTGTGTGAAAAAAATCTTAAAAAAATATATATTAAATGCTTTTGAGGGGCATTGGAAATTTGTACATACGTAAGTACTTGGAATGAAAGAATTGTACGAAATTACAAGTCAGAGCGGGCCATTTACGCCACTGTCCCACCTTTCATATGCAAAATTAGTTGCTGTGCAGTTCACCCAGCGGGGACCAATTATGCCAATTTATGTGCAGCTTCAGCGTGACAACTTCGACTGCTCCTCACTCTCTCTCTCTCTCCCGTTGTCCCCACCTCCGTTGCTGCCGTGCCGCACAATACAGCCATTGGCAATTGCTTGCCAGTAGTACAGCGACTACGGCAATTATCGACGATTGCAATGGACAATGGAGCGAAATAACCCTTAACCTAATTTGCATAAACGACGCGCGGCAAATTTTACCATAGAGAAAACGTTGCCACATTACACCCAGAAGAATCAATTCCACAACATCAAGTGTATCGTGCATAAGAGACACAAGCAAAAAAGGTTGGTTATTCAAAGAAATGTTTTTTTTATTAAAAACTATTTTTTTAAATAATTTAAAGGTAAAAAAAATCAAGAAATGAAATTAAAACTAGAGAGTGGACTATCTTCGGCTATACCGAAGGTGAAATACCCCCACACAGTAGAAAGAAGTACCTCGAACATAAAAAAATGTGGTCTCAAGACCCTATTTTGAGCCAATTATAGGTGGTTTTGGAGCCCAAACCATGTCCAAAATCCATTTCTAAAAATTTCCAATCAAATCCGAAAAAAAAAAATAATTGGTCTCAGGACCCCATTTAGACCCTTATATATGTGACTTCGGAACCTCGGACCATGTTAAAAATACGTTTCTAAACATTTCCAATGGAATACAACAATAAAAAAGACTTGAAAAATTTTTACCTTTTTTTTCGGTGTATGGGAGCCACGCCCAGTTTTTGTCCGATTTGGCTGATTCTCGAACTTGATCTCAGTATTCACGAGATCAAGAAAACGTGTAAAAAATGTTTCAAGTCGATATCTCCAAAACTGCGACCGCTATCGTGCGGACGGACAGACGGACAGACGGACAGACGGACGGACAGACAGACGGGCATCGCTAAATCGACTCAGGAGGTGATACTGATCAAGAATATATATACTTTTCCATACCGGACACGCCTCCTTATGGGCGTTACAAACGTTGTGACAAAGTTAGTATACCCTGCCACAGTGAGTGTGGGGGTATAAAAAATGGGTAGTATTTGAAAGTTTCCAATTGAAACTATGGTTTATCAAATTTTATCATATTTTTATGTTTTTAATTTATTTAATTAAGTACTTACATATTATTTAAAGTTGTTTTTTTTTATTTATTATTTAAAATAAAATATTTGAAATAAAAGTTTTAGTAAAAAGTAACATTTAAAATTCTTGGTATTTGAGAATTTTCCTCCTTTGAGCAAATATTTTCAGTCAAGTGTCGATCGGGTTGTAATTTGCCGCACTTTCGTCGCACTTAATCGCTTCGCATTACAATTTCAACAATTTTCGAATTCACGACGAACGAGCTTCACTTGGACGATTTCGGCTGTTGTGGTTGTTGCCGTTGTCGTTCTGCTACGATTTGTTGTTTGTTGGAACTTCCATTTTTCGGTGCCCTTGTTTGGGTCACAGTTAATGCCTCAGCGCGCGCACTGAGTTACATAATGTGGCGTACTTGTCGTCCTAGTCATTGTCGTATATTGCCCTCATTTTGGTCCAGTCAAGCGCATCGCAGGCGTTATTTCAGTTGGAAACACTTTTTTTTTGTGGCTATTTTTCCTTTAAGTTATGCTTTTGATTTACCATTTTCTGAACTTCATATCAGGCTGAGGGCCTTTTTTTTTTACTTACATTTAATGATACTTTCTGGGAAGTTTCGCTTTTCCTATTGAAAATCAGCCACGAATTGTGTAAAAGTTAATGAATCGTGTGAATTTTAAATGGCCTTTGATAATGTCTCTGCTGCGTGGGAAGTACAAGTAATTACTAATTACCAAGGATACAACATAAAAGAAAATATTATGAGAGTTTCGGTTTCCGGTTTTGCAATGGCACATTTGGAATTTTTTCATTCAAAATTTTTTTTTTTATTTAAATTAAATGTTTAAAATTAACTAATTAATTAGTAGACAAAATAATAATTTTTTGAAATTTTTATAAAAATGTAGGAAATTTTTAAATTTGCAAAATAAAATATTCTCTTAATATTAAAATTAATTTTCTGAACACAAATATGTCTGTCCGTCACATTACTTCGTAACACACTGAAAGTAACACAACGACCGACACCGAAACTGGAGTTTTATTTTCATTATTTAATTTTTTTTTGGAAGAAAACATGCAATTCACTTTTAAGACATCATTACGAGCGGAAAGGAATTGCATTTTTAAGATACTCAAGTGCAGTTGCTGCGACAGCCAGCAGCGGAGACAGAGAAACAAATGGGATATTAGAAGGAAGTGGGAAAAATTCTTAAAGCGCATTACAATTAAAAGTGTTGAATGGGGAAGTGGAGACTGCCAACGACAAAAGTCAAAAACAAGAAAAGTTTTCAAAAACTAGTACCGAAATGGAAAGGAAAAAATTACAGGAAAAAAATGCAAATTCCTTGAAGTGAAGTTTTTGAAGCCCGCCAAAGTGTATAAATAAGTGTAAGAATTTTTAAGCGTGAAAGAAAGTAAGGCAAAAAAAAAAATAAAACACAAAGCAAACGAGTGAAAAATTGGGTTGGAAGAGTGGGGTTGAAAAATCAAAGTACACCGGAAGTTGCAAGGCGCAGGAGTTTATTCTCCAAACAACATGGAGGAGGAGAAGGTGGAGGTGGACGGCAAGGAAGCTTTTGGTTCGGAGAGGAAGCATCAAATTAAGCAATTCTGTTGAAATTAAAAGGAAAATGAACATAATTCAGGCGACAAAGCTTCAACTCTGGAGAGGAAATGAGAAAATTAAGATGACAGGATAATGAAAAAGGATAATTATTTTCTTGTAGAAAGTGGCGGCGAACGATGAGCGGACATTTAAATAAAAAATAATATAAATGGTCATTATAAAAAGTAACTAAGCGGAAGTAAGGGAAATATTCATTTTAATTAAATTGCTGCATACAACGAATGACTTTGGAAAGTGTGTGCGAGCATGGACTGTGAAAACTCCAAATGACTTATTATTTGCCAACAAATCTTTAGTTCATTTCTATCACCGACATTAAGCCTAGCTGAGGCTCGCTTAGGTCATTATCCTTGTAAGGTATCATCGTGTAATTATGTATCTTCACTTCACCACCAATACGAAAACACATAAAAATGACAAGCGTAAAATAGCTATCAAAAAAATTCGCCAACAAGACATCTGAGACACAGCAGCATGACTTTGCTGTCGCAAATGAAAAGGCAAGAATCGGTAAAAAAAAACCAGGCATCTGCAAAATAATTGTTATCCTCTTGTTATCCTGGCAAGCGAATATACTTGGGTTTCGCCCTTCTTCGTCGTTTTTTTTCCTTCCTAATTATAACAAAGGGAAAACAAACCGCTAAGAAAGCGTTAAAAATTGTAGTCGCATGAAAAAATATTTTTGAAGATTTTTCACATCCGGATAAGTAATGCAAACAAGGATTACCAGGCACATAAACTGATTTTGGTTTTAAATTTACCCAAAAATAAAAATAAACAATGAAAAAGAAAAATATGAAAAATCCCTGCTTCCATTGCTGAAGAGATTTTTGAGAGAAAATTAGGAATAGAAGAAGAAGAAGTCATCATTAGAAAAGAGACTTTGCGCTTTTATTGGACAAAAGTTAACATTTTTTTAAATGATGACTAGGAAGAGCTGTACTACACTGTTTAACAGACCAAGTTCCTTGAGATGGGATGTATAGTATCGCTCAGATAAATAGTCATATGGAATGACTTCCAAAATTTTCTTCAATTTGCTTATAATTAAAATCACTCATACGCCACGTGGTCTTTTATTATAGAAATAGAAAACTGTTTCTTTTTAATGAAAAATTGCATGTGTTACAATTGTATAATGAAAACAAATATTAAGCAATTATTTAATAGAGAATGCTTATAACAACATCAGACCGAATTGGTGGATACGAAACATTGGGCGTATGAGTAATATTAATACAAAAAAGTTGCTACCAAAGTTTAATTTTACCAAACGGTGTTAAAATTGATGGCATCGGATCAGTTAGATTTTGAATTACTTCTTCGAATAGTCCGATTTCCTACAGGGTATTTTAAAATTTGTATAAAAGAATTTTGTTTTCCTTATTCAACAACTACAACATAAAACTTTCTTTAAACCATTTGACCTTAGTAGAATGTCACTTGAAGTGGATTCCAAAAAATCATTTTTACGACCCACAAAAAAAAACCAGACATTTCCAGCACAACACCCAAAATTAGATAAAGTCGAGTTAAAAAAGTTTTATGCCAAAATTAACTTTGACTGCTTGTGAAAAGAAAATCACCAAAGTGACCAGAAGTACAAAGAAAAACAAAATGTGACTGCAAAGGATAGCGTGAAAAAACCAAACAGAAGTCTTCTCATGACAAAGTTACCTTTACTGTCAACCGATGTTTTTGAATACTTTGAAAATTGATTAAACATCGGCAGGTGCCGATTTTATGAACAAATTTTAGAATTGAAAACAAATTCATGAACTCATTCATCAAACGAAATCAATTTGGTAACAAACAAATAAAACAAATAAAAATACAGAGAGCACACACATACAATTATAAACTTTAACAGCACACACACACCTACATTTATGTATGGTATACACACCGAATAAATTGCAAATTGAATTTGCATTCGAATGCGTGTGCCTTGTGTTGGTGTGTGTGTGGGTTCTTTTATTTGGCCATGTATATGGTGGAAGTGTTTGTGTCTCTCTGTGTGGTTGAGTGGCCTTTACATTTCTATGTGATTTGAAATTTAAATCAATTTCACCGCGCACCCATGGCAAAGGCTGTTAATTTGATTTCAGCTCAGTTCAGTTCAGTTCGTTTCGTTCATTCTTTTATTGGCTTGTATGGGCTTGTGTTGCTGCTGTTGCTGCTGCTGTTGTGCATCCAAATCAACAAATTGCGCGTGATTGAGTTGCTACAAAATTACCAGAGTGACTGTATTAAAATTTTATCGTGTTTTATTATGCGTTTTGTTTGCCGGAAGCGAAATAATTGCTTTCGCGCATTAAAATAAAACAACAGCAAAAAAAAAAACGCTTCCACATAAAATAAAATAAACTCAAATCAAATAAAATGTTGCAATGGTGTTAGCTTGTATGGATGTGTTGAAATATGTGTACAACTGTGAACGTGTGTTCACTGCCTTGTTGACAGTTGTTATTTTTGTTGTTGCCGTTGCTGCCTATGGAAAATTTATATTTTAATTAATTTTTTGTGTAGTTGTGGGCGGTTTTTTTCTTTGTTTAATGTATAATTTTGATGTATCTTTTGTGTCTACATACATTTAATACAATTTGGAATAATTTGTATGGAAAATGCTAATAAAAATATGGAAATTTGCCATAGTTCAGTGATGAGAATTGCAGAGAACTGGATAAAGCATAAAGCTCTCTGTCTTTTTTTGGAATTAGGTTTTACAATGAAATATTTTATAGTTCTGAGTTCTGGTTCTAAACTCTTTTCTTTCAGTGTCTTTGCCTTAAAGTCTTCGTATTGAGAGTGCTATAAATTGTCTTGCTCTCGAATTAAACTGCACTTTCATCTTACAAGTGAAAGAGCTCATGTATTGCCAAATAGCAAATAGACAGTGCCGAAATGTACATATAATTGCCAAGAATACATTTATAGTCGTACATAAAACATTTAAAATCCATGATAATTAAAATGAAATAAAATAAAACACTTCAGTAAGCAGTCAGCCGATGGCACAGACGTCGTCATTTTCGTCGACAGTGTCTTAGGAAGGAATTTCCGTAGGAAGAAGCGCGGAATTAAAAGGCGCAAAATTAATTATTCACTTTTGGCATTAAAAATAGAGCCGAAACGGCGACGGGCGCCAAAAGAGATTTCGACCGAAAGCCATCCGGACACAAGTGGTCGGAAGAAATATATGTGTGCGGCTGGTGCCAAACAAGAGTACGACAAGCGCCCATCACAAAGGATCACAGACGGACCAAATAGGTTGGCGTTGGCGGTGGAACACGAGAACACTTCTTGGCAACCGTCTCTTCGGCGCTTTTACAGAAAGCCGTAATTGTTGGGAGAATTATGTGAGCAAATGTCCTGGCACAAAAGACGAAATCCTTTTTTATGGCAGACATTTAGCAAATGTAATTCGCTTGACAGCATTTCGGGTGCAAATGCAATAAATTCGCTTGGCATTTGGGTAGTGTTGCTTATGGTTGTTGTTTTTGTTCATTCTTTTGTCCTGTCCATTGCCATATTAATGAAATTGTGAAGTAATTGATTTAAGCATTTAAATTTAATACCTTGTGCAGGTTGTTTGAGTTTTGGTCTGATTGGACTGATTGGACTGATTCTCGATTTTGATCTCGAATTGCGACGTGATGACAGACAGAGTGTGTGTGGGGGTATAGAAGCTGTTTTTTTAGTATTTATTTACCAAAAGACAATAGGGGCTTTCACGACACACCTTTATTTTCGTTTAAATTTAAATGTTGGAAGTGTAATTTTCATAGCACAGTGTAATTTGCTATTGTTCCAACTAAAATTGAAACACTAAGACGTCTCCATTCACTTTGTGCGTTTGTCATCGCAGGCCGGAAATTGTCTCTGCTGCATCGACTAAAATGGCAATTTCAACAAGGTGTTGCTGCAATTCACCCACTTGTTATGATTTCAGCTTTGCCTGTGCTTATTACCATGATCCTCGCTGACAATATTTTACAGTGCATGTAGTTGTTGCTATTTTGTTATAGGTAATCCTTGCACAGTTAATAGTTTTTCGAAAACAATTTCCGTGTCTATGATACACTTTTAGTACGGCAACAGATTAGTTTACTGCAAGGAAAGATATTCTTCCGCTTCTCCCTCTTCTTGGGCTACTTGGTGTTTGGTAGGAATTTTCCATTTTGATGGAGAGAATTTTGTAAATTCACGTTGTCATGAACGGGAATTAAATTTTCGAATGCAATTCACTTTTGAATTGTCTAACCCCATTTCAAGTGAACGATTAGCGAATGGAAAAAATCCAATTTACCGATGCAATTGTGCATGGCTTTAAATACTCTCTCTTCCCAAGTAATTTATTTCTAAATCCAATTGCTCGAAATGATATGAGCAAGCATCTTCGGTTGTTTCTTTTTTGTGTTTTCTTATTATTTTATTTTCGGTCAAAGTGGCATTACAATTGCATTTTAGCAATACTTTATCCGCACTCAAAGTCACTTGCATGTGACGACAACGACGCCAACTGTGGATAAATACGCTCAACAGCAATTGCAGAGATAAGTGCAGGAAAATAATAGTCGCATGGAATGGCATCTTATTTGGCCAAACTGAAGATACCAAAGAGATAAGACCGAGCTTATATCATAGCAAAGGGGGATGGCAAAAAAAATGTATATAAAATATAAGAAAAGATAAGAAAAGAGTTAAGCTCACATTCAACTGCTCTTGAGGCTGAGGGAAAATATCGCAGGCAACAAATCACAAAAAATGTGGTAGTAACAAATACCGCAACTACAAGTGGATATGGCCACTTGAGTGGAAAACACATGTGTGTGTGTGTGTGTGTGTGTGTGTGTGTGTGGTGAGAGCAGGTTTTGACAGTGGCAAATGGGAAATTATACCGAAATACTATTTTATTGTTAAATAGGAATTCTTGTCTTGCATGAAAGGAAACAAAAAAAAAACGTTTTAATTTGCAAAAATAAAAAATAAAAATAAATTGAAGGAAATACTTACTCAAATGCAACTGAGACTGGTTCCTGTTTTTTCCCCATTTGAGGTTAACAATGAGTTCACCACACAAAACAACAACACAAGATTAATCACCTAGCCACTGATTCTATTTATCACTTTTAGCTTCAAGTCTTCAAATACAATTTGAAAGCGGCTACAAGGTGCAGCTCTCTAAGAAAAGAAAAACACAATAACAAACAGTGAACGAGCGTAGAAAAAGAACACGCGCAACACGCCACAAGACGCACAGTTTTTGCGGTTGCTTTGTAAGTGTCTTGTCTATTTTAATAAATCTATTTGTAGCATATTTTTTGGCGCGTCACTTTGAGTAATGAATACATTTGCCGCAAAAGTCCCTTTGAAAATTATTTCCTTCATTTCATGCGATCCCCTTTTCTTTTTTTTTTGCAAATTCACTCGCCAACACTTTTACGCAACAATTCAATTCTCCTTCAAATCCAATTTGCAATTGAAACGTGGCCGTAATGCTTCCTGGGTTCTTCTATTAATTTCAAGTTGTTTTTGCCAAAGAAAAGCAAAGAAAAACAAAGCTTTTGCCTTTAGAGTGCATTTATTTGCTGGCTGTTTGTTTGCTTGTGTTGGTGTTGGTAGTTTTTCTTGTGTGTTTCTTAGTTTTGTGTTGTTGTTCTTCGTATATGTTGACAGTGCCACACTTCAGTTTCTTGTTGGCTCTGTGCTACTTGAGGTACTTTTCGGGGCTTTAGTATTGCTGTATAAAGGAATAGTATATGAAGTATTGTTTAGGGTAACCAGGTGAAGAATCAATTAAATTTAAACATTTTTTAAATGAATCATTTAACATTACGGACTAGAAAAGTTATGGAAAACGAACAGTGGCCGAAAATGTTTTTTTGGTTTCATTTGGTATTTCATTTGATCGATGTTGTGGCTCTTGTATTAAGTGTAATGTATAGATAGTAACTTTCAGCTGGCCACCGTAAGACAATGAACCTTTGTTTGGTGTATACTACTAAGTTAACATAGACGTGTTCTCTCTGATACTACTACGTTAACTCGAATAAGCGCAAGGGATCTAAGCACACATTACAACCAACAAGCAAGCAACACAATCAAACACATAATAGAAAAATAAGTAACTAAGTACGTAAAGCAAATGCCCATCCTCCTTATAAATTACAAAATGCATTTAAGTGAGTGTTGTTGTTTTTGCCATTTTGGTGCACCCACAAAAATAACAAACAGAAAACATGACAAAGATGCATGGCCAACGGAAATCTGTCCGTCTGTCAACATGGCCGCAGAGTGGCATCACACAGTAGAGAGTAGTACAGTGGAGTGTATTTTTGGTAAAATGATTTATTAAGGCCGCAAATTAATTGTTGCTGCTGTTTGCAACTTTTAATTTTTTGGGTGATGATACTTTGTTATGTGCCATTTAGAAGTTATTCCAACTAGTTTAATTTCAAAAGAACACAACTTCATTATCCTTTTAACGCAAACATTTACAAAAATTAAATATAAATGTTTTTTTCTTTCAGTGTCGTTTCCAATTGTTTCCCATTTCGAAAAGAAAACGCATCAAAGTAATGAATCTCGAATGAGTTTACTCTCACCCCAAACACACACAAATGATGAATATTAATAAATGTTGTCCGCAAATTAATTAGCCGCGCGGGCCTTTAATTTGCGCCTCACCACTTTCTATGCCATATTCGCACTAATTGTTTGCCTAATTGGAATTTAATTAATTAAATTTGCAATGAAAATCTAAAGACAAGGCAGCCAGTGTGCTGCCCGCTGTGGCAACATTTGTTGCTTGTCGCTGATTTCCGCTGTTGGTTGTGTTACTGCCACGGCCACATCATTGCCGGGTCATTAATCATCGAACATTTCATTAGAAAAGTTTTCACTTCGACGGCAAGCGATGTAATGTTACGCGCGTGTATAATAAAAAGGAAATATATGTATATGTACGTATGGCACATCCAATTTGAACTCTTCGTGGACTCCTCGAGTGCTGTGTGGCTCGGTGTGGGCCATACTTCACTTTTGTGGTACTTGAACTTTTCACTGCTCAGAAAGTTCTCCTTGAAATTATTGAGATATTCTTGCTGTTGTTTGTGTGCCGTTGTCATTTTATGTTTTTATTTTATTTATAATCTGAGTGGCTGCCATTGTCTTTAGCGAGCAAGTAAATGGAAGTAGTATACTTGTGGGGGAATACAGTGGAGGTGAAAAGTCTGCTATGACTTCAATGAGAATAACAGGAAATGAGAAAATATTTGTTTTAAGTGCCTACAAAAGAGAATGCGTTTTCAGCGCATACGGAGCGCAGTATGTACAGTAATAAACAAGCGCTACCTACCTAGGGCATGCACTGTTTAAATTTGTATAAAAGTGGTGCCTACATCGGTGTCAAACGCTTACATATGAAACACTTTTGATGCGCTTGAATTCCCGCTGGGTTCTTTTGAATTTTTTTCTTGAGTTTTCTTTTTCGCCTACTTTTAACATTTACCAATTGATAATGTTGAGCAATTTGTACGCCATTCCACGAATTAGCACTTATGCCGAGATCAAGTTCAACACCATGCAGTAGCGGGCGCACGGGTAAAGGAGGTACTTAGGAACATTACCGTCAGCATTATCAGCACGAGCGAGCTCATTTCAGACGAAGAGGCACCAGTCACGACATTATCAGCACGGGCGAAGAATGCGTTTCGGCGAAATAAACATGAGGAGCAGAAGCCAAGTCGGTCAGCTTGATAGTATGTCACTTTTATGGATGAAAAGGCCAAGCAATTATCAACATTAAAGCATTTAATAAAACCCAAAATTGGTTTTAAAAACTCAATGATTCGAGTAATTCAAAGATCATTTGATTACTGATGGAATGGAGAAGATTTACATTAGCGTGCCCATCAAAATATAGTTTGCTTTTGATATTTAGTTGATGATAGTAAAGGTCCCATTACTTTTACACTCTACTGTAAGTCCTACAAAGAGACCAAATCGCCAAAGGAGCAACTTTTGATTTGCAACAGTTTTTAACTAAATTCACGTTAATTTTCGTAAGATGTGTATACTTTAACCCCTATCTTTTCCAGTGAATGGAGTGAATGAAATTTAAGCATTGAACTGACAAAGGCTATCAATGTTCGAACAATCACAAAAAGCTTAAAAGGATTTAAAAGAGAAGCAAGAGTGAGAGCGAGCGTCCAAAACCCTAAAGGATTTGAACTAAATTCACTACGAACTGCTGATGATTTCCTGCTGTTAGGGAGCGGTGGATAAATTTGTATTTTTGTCAAGCTTGGTTATAAGTTTCTAGAGAAGAAATAGAGCAAAAATTTCTAAATTCAAAATAGTTAACGAAAGTCATAGTGAATTTCCTTTCAACTCTGTCCTCCTCGCAGGAAGCATGACAAATTGCATTAAGTTTTTCGCATTGACAAATGGTATTTCTCATTAATTCGTTTTCGCGAAATTTAATTAACTCGAAATATTTTGTGTGCGTGTGTGTGCGTTTGTGTGTGCTCAGGAAATTTCATTGAAAACATTTTGCGCGTAACAGAAACTTTTAAGAGTGGATTTTTGTTGTAAATTTTCACTTATTTTTGTTGTTTTTTCTTCTTTATGTTTACGGAAAATCCGCCGTAAAGTAAAATTTTGCACGAAACAAAAGTCACGTAATAGTAGCTGTAGCATGTGAAAGCATGCGCTTGTGGGTGGTTGGTTGGTTAGTTGGTTGTGGAAGTTTCATTGGCTGAAAGTTGTAAAAATTTCAAGCTAGCGCTGGGCTTAAATCGAGTGCATGTAAGCGTAAATGTTACGACAAAATTTTGTGCCGTGCAAAATATAAACGAACTGCAGCATCGACAGCAGCAACAACAACAACACCAGCAACTTGTGTGTGTGCAATGTTTCCACTGTTGTTGGGTAGCCGTATTCAATAAAAGTTTTATTTATTTTTTATTTTGTTGTTGGTGCGCTGTTTTCTTTATTAATTTTTTTTTCCTTTCTTTTTTGCCTCCCCGAAATTCGATTAGCAAATGGACCTTGGCGTGACTATGGCAGGGGCATTCATTTATTTGAGGTGAAAACTTTATTGAGTGGGGAATTTCGATAAAATGTCGCTATTGTCGTTGCAAAGTGGTTTATGCTTGTGATTTGAAATGAAATGAAAATTGTAGAAAAATACTTCTGAAGCTGCTCACAATTGCAAATTGTCATGGGTTTATGGACTCAGATTTGTTGTTGTGTTTTGATGAGATGAACTATGAAAGTAATTGACTACAATTGGAATGGACTGTGAGTTAAGTAATTTGACTCTCTTAGATGAAAGAAAAAGATATCGAAAGGAAATTCGAATTACTGGGAAAGACCATGATCACACAACATTTCTTATCTACGAAGAAGATCCAAACTCAGCCCGAAATTTGCTCGCTGCTGGAATGAAATTATCAGTAATAGAATGGCGTGATAGTATCAAAATATGTGAGTAAGTTTCAGTATGTCAAAGCCGACTTATATAAACCCTACACTTCGAAATATGTCGGTATGTGTTATTCTTTTCGCGAGATGAAAAAATTTCTTTGAATTGATTAAATTTCTTGCTCTCTTTACTAAATGTTGGCAATTGTGTGAGATGAGGAGTAAGACCCTCTATAAGTAGTATGAAATAAGTGATTATAAATCAATTGAGTTTTTGACTTTTTGTATCAATTTACCCAACAATGTTGCAAAAAAGAACCACAACATTGGACCACTAAGCTGTGGGTAGCTCCATACTTATATGCCCACAAGCCAAACCAATTCGCAAAAAAATAAGAAAAAAATCAGCTCAATAAAACTACACACAGCCACATTGACTGCCGCAATAAAACATGACCACCACAATGTCCAGCGCACCGTCGGGCGTAGGTGTCGCAAAATAAGTGCCGATTGAAAAGTCCAGCGCCGAAAAACCTAAAATGTAAATGGAAAAAAACGAAGCAGAAGAAACATTTCGAATAACTTTTTTTCTGTGCGCCACAAGAGCACATAAACTTTGCCGCCAGCGGTCAGCGTAAGGCGAACAGCCGCCGAAGCATGGCGGGAAAGCTCAATGAATGCAAGAGAGATGCCATTAAATTAAAGGTAAGGGCCAGCGGCGTTGTTGTGCATACCAAATATATTGCTAAAACAAAAATAATGTAGCAAAAAATAAGTACAAAAAAAAGTACCAAAAAAAGTACGAAAAAAGTACCAAAAAAAAGTACCAAAACAAAAAAGGAATAAAAGTAACTTACCAAACTAGGAATGAAGGAAAGGAAATAAAACAACCCAAAAATCATACTGAATACCAACCAAAGCCACATACCATGTAAAAGCTGATCGACCAGCACACTGTCGCAGTCACAGTCCGAGGCAGAGGCAGAAGAGTGCGGTAAAAATAGTGACCGGCGCATTTGATAGTTTTGCGAAAAAGTTCAATATCGGCTGACGGCGTTTCGATGCAATTGAGCGGGAATGCTTTGTGGGTTTTTGCATTTTTTCGGTTTTGCCTTTAGTACTTTTCGGTTTCTTTTTCGGGGGGTTTTTCCATGTCACACATGACCAACAAGCCCATGATGGCTTGACTTCCGCCTGAACGCGTCGCGTCGTCCGCAACAATGATTGTAGGATTGCAATAAGAACGATTGATATTTGCCAGGGCAACGACAATAACACCCACACCAACACCAACAACAGCAGAAACACAAATCGAAGTGCAAGAAGGAATTGACCGAAAACTTTTATTCACCAGAATTTCGTAATAAATTTAATGAATTTTTACTTTCTGGTTGACATTTTCCTGTGGCCGTTTGTGTGGTTTTGAGTGAGTGTGCTCCGAAGTTATTCCACACAAACAGACAATGGGTTGGATAAATTTTAATTGGAAAAACACAAATGCCAGAAAAAGGATATTAGAGAAGGAAAAAATAAATGTAAAGTAGAAAAGTCTCACACACACACACACACACACACTCACTCAGAGAGCCATTAAGGACACTCCACCTACATTTGCCAGCACTTCCTTAAACTTCAATAAACAAGAAGGAGCTGCTGTCAAGCAGAGGCGTTAAAAAAAGACGAAAAACCTTAGGTGCGCTAACGACTTCCTGGAAAAGTTCCTTATTTTTCGTGCCTGTAAGTAAGAAAAATAAAAACCACAAAAAACAAAAAAAAAAAGAGATGAAAACTCCCGCAAAAATCCTTTGTTTCACTGCAGTTACAGCTGCCATAAAGTCTTTAGTTTTGCACTACTACTTCGTTGTTGTTGTTGTTTTTTTCGCATTTATTTTGGCTCATACCGCTGCTCAAAAATTCCCATGAGGACGCAGTCAAACACTAACTTTTAACGACTTTGCCACAACATGTGTTATGTAACTACTTACTGCCGAAAAAAGAACCAACGAACAAAAAAGCAAAGACGCAAAATAAAGAAAGACATAAGAACAACATGGCAAAAGTAGTGAATTCAGCGCTCACACACCCGGAAGTGCGCGTCAACTTTTATTATAATTATTATTACAACAATTATTAACAGCGGAGTGCGTCAAAGTAGTTGCATCGTCAAAGGGGTGGCAGTAGAATTCGCAAGTGCAGCTTCTTCAGCACGCACGCAGGTGTCTCACTGCCGCACATGCCATGGGAAATGAAGGAGGTAATGGCGCATCTTATGCTTCATTTAGACAGAACTGAGCTTTTCTTAGTTTGAGTCGTTATTTGGTAAGCCTGCTGCCTTGAAAGGCTTTGCTCTTCTTATTGTTGTTCGTAATTGAATTGAGGCAGAAAAAGGGGAAAGGAAATCAACGGAAAATTTTCAAACTCATGTATGAGTTTCGACAACGAGAAAGCCAGCACATTCACTCACTCACATGTGTACGATTCCTTGCAATCGCCTTTATCTGCTTCCAGCTCTTCCAAAGAATATAGTTCGATTTCGGCATATCGTACGAAGCCTAGAGTCCCAGTGATATGTTTCTATCTGTTACCAGTTATTATCATTATTTGAATGGGTTCTATTTATAGTAAGACGTCCTGCTTAGCCATATTTCAATTCAATTTAAATATACTATAAGTCGGATTTCTCATATCGCATCTATATAAGTGCATTTGGTCAAATTGCTTCTGTCCATTTGTGTTACACGTGGCGTATGAGTCATATTCAATACAAGACAATTTGATTTTTGAGAAATTCAAAAGAATTGATCTTGAAAGTCTAAGTAACTACAGTATCACTTTATTTAGCTGTACTTTGAGATTATATAGCAGAATTTCTTAGGTACACTTATCATTAGCGCAGCTTGAATGATCTGGTCCAGACTTTGTCTTTTTGAAAACCATCTCTTTTCCCGTTTTGATAAAGGATGCTGACTTCGAATTCCTTCATACAGTTTTTAAAAAAGTCTTGAACATAATTGACCACATACAAAATTACCTTCAAGTCATATGGAATAGATTCAAAATATTTTCCAAACCAAGCAAATGTACATTCTGTAAAATTTCACAGTTGCCACTTAACGAATATTTGCACTCATTTTAGAACATTTTCAAGGTGTTTTTTAATAAAGATAATTTTCACATGAGAACATAAAAAGGAAAACATCTTCGATTGCGTGGCTTCGTTACCTTCCACCCTCTTCAATTAATGTATAAAGTGTGTCCTTCTACACCTCACTTGTCTAGACACTTTGTAGCAACTTTGTAGTATTTTTTCCTCCCCATAGCAGCTAATTTTCTGCCTTAACTTTATGTATTTTTCATACTTCACTTAAACAAGATAAAACTTTCCAACAAAAAGTGTTGAAAGAAAACTTCAAAATTTATTTTATTTGATTTTTTACGCTTTTGGCTTTGTGTCACTTCACATCTTCACATAGAGACTTGGTTGGTTTTTATATTTTCTTTCCTCCCAAGAGGGGAAAAAATAATACCTACATATGAAAAAGAAATTGAAAAAAAAAACGAGCCGGCAAGTGTGTTGTGCTGGAAGAGTGCATTTAAAGAGTCTCATCCGTTTTGAATTTTTTTATTCAAAAAAATTTCTTTTTTTTGACTTAAAACAATTTTTAATTTTATAGCCATACGGGATGCTGCACACGTCCGTCCAGTGCAACAAATGTTGCATTCTATTTTTTTTTCGGTACGCTTTTATCTTGAACATATTTTTCTCTACCCGCACGAAACAAATGTGAACCGGAAGTGGCTCATGGTAAGAATATAAGCGAAAAATGAGGAAGTAAAAAGAATAAAAATAATAAAAAAAAAGAGTAAAAAACAAGTTTTTTTAAATATAACCCTTTAACCGACTAAAAAGCTGAAAATAAATTTCCTTGAAATTAATTTCAGCAATTTCGATTTAAAATTAAGGGTTTTTGGCTACTTTATTCCTAATATCATTGCAGATTTTGAAGTCGCCAAAAACCCTTAATTTTAAATCGAAATTGCTGAAATTAAAAAATACGAAAGTTAGAACTTTAAATTGGCTCCATTTCGCTCCCCTTTGCCCCCACACCCCCGTTTCCAAAGGGTATAAAAAATTATTTTGTCAATAAGAACCCACCTACCAAATTTCATCATTGTAGCTTGAAGGAATCGGAAGTTATGTCATGTTTAAAAAGTTTGAGTCCCCCCACGGCCCCCTACGCCTCTGATGGACCCCAAAATTTGATAGAATGCATTGTCACCGGAGTTCTATCAGTGTTCTATCAGCTCTCTAGCTCATGTGGAAGTGTATGAAAAAGCTCGCCGCAGATTTGAGTATATATATATATATATATATATATATATATATATAGTCCGCCCAAAGCAAGTTAATATAAGGGTTATAATTATAAAAAAGCGAACATTTTTATAAAAAATGTTCAGGAGGCGTAAAAACAGTTGTTGGTACTTCATTTAAAACCAAACAAAGCTGCGGTCGGTTCTCTATGAAAACAGACAACCCCGAAATGGAAAAAAAATACAAAAAAATGTTTTCAAAAATGCGAATATGCAAACTGATTCCATTGCCCTCCCTGCCTTAAAGTAGCGCTGATTTTTAACTTTTCGCGTGTAATTTTTTGCTGTCTTTGTTTTTGTGGCAAGTTAATTTTTATTTCCGCTTATTTTTCGGCATTTTTCTTGGAGCAGCTGTGGTCGCCGCTGGAGTTTTTCATGCGGCCATAGTTGCCCACGAGCCCGCCAAAAACGTGTGAGTCTGCGAAGGGAAAAACAAAATAATTTATGATTTTTGCTGTGTGGAATTTTTATTTCATTTTAATTTTGTTTTTGTGTTTTTTTCATACACTTTTTTTATTTACACTATTTTTTAGTTTTGCTATTGCTGTTGGTGAGTTTGTACATACATTTTATGACTGCGCCCAAGTATTTGTGCTAGCCATTAACTCATTTCCGCTGGAAGTTCTGCTTTTTTTCGTGGCCAACCACATATCATCGCTGGTGAGGCCTTTGTGGTTGTTGTTGTGGCAGTTTCTTTCGCTTACTTTTAACTTACTGCATTTGCAGCAAATGTTGCACGTGAGAATTGATTACTGGTGGTGTTGGGAATTGGTGCTACGTACATAGTTGAGCAGCAGCTGGCAAACGCATGGTATCAATGCAAAGGCCTCCTTTCGAATGTGAATATGTTTTTTTTGTATTTCATATTTTTTAGTTAATTGATTTCCTTTTAAAACAAATTTAATTAAAATTAGGAACATTTGTTTTTTTTCAATTTTGATTTTTGGAATAATTTTTGTTTGTTGCCAATATAAGCAATTAAAAGTTATTTCTAAAATGAGTTTTCCGCCACAAAATTTCAACGCAATTAAAAATGTAAATTTGCACATTTGTTGGTGGCAAACTTTATTGCAACAACTACAACAAACAACGAACAACAAAAAGCTACAAATGTAACTACTAATTTCCTAAACGATTGAGCAACAACAATAACATAACATACAATACAACAACAACATCAAACGACCAACTGTAAACTGTGAAAGCAAAACGAAATGTTTGGAGCAGCGAGCGCACACCAGTTAGCAGTTAGAGCATATGCAGTCAGGCCAGGCAGCGTCGTGGCTTTTAATTTAATTTACAACTTCAACACTCAACGAATTGCAACAATTGCCATTTTGAGCCAACTTTTTGCAGCCACTGTTGCCATTGCAACTTTAATTAGTTGGATGCTCGGCTGCTGCTGCTGCTTCGGTTTCGTATGCTACTTTTTTTTTCTTTTCGCTTACTCTGCATTGCTGTTTGTAGTGCGTCTGCTCAGTTCTGGGCCGTTTCGCCGTTGCGCCACTTAATGCAATTTAATTTACCAGAAATAATTTCGCAGGAAAAGTTTGGCACTTTTGGTGTTTGCAGCTGAACAAAAACAACAACAGAAACATGCACAAATACAACAATCACAATGAAACATTCACCAAAGTGAAATAAAATAATCGCAAACATAATTCGCATGCGGATCAGCAGCAGAATGTGGCGCTCAAACGCTCCATTTTGTAGCATGTTGCATGCAACAACTCTGAGCTGTGATTCTTCTTCTTTTTTTTTTGTTTATAAAGTTTTGTGTTTTACGCTAGCTTAGCTCAGTTCAGCTAACGAGAAATCAAAACATAATTCAAACTTGAAGCACACATAACCGAATTGTACTCAGCTGCTATTTGCTACCGCCTAAAACCATGCAGTACCTACTCATTCTCTGTGGAATTTATGTGGCAGCCAAAAAAGTTTACTTGGCGGTAAAATGTAATTAATAAAAAAAAAAAAAGCGTAATTACAGTGCGGAAAAACACAGTAGCAACAATTGAACATTTTCCGGGGGTCTCAGGGTAAATTTTCCAATGGCCATTTTATCAAATCAAAGTTCCTCATTCCCCATACAAACTTTCTTCACACGAGCTTGTTTGCAAATTGTTGGAAAAAAGTTCTCAAAAATATTTTGGAAATTACCTTTAATTAAAGTCAACCGAATGTTTTTCGGTTTCGTGTTAAATTCAACTTTGCCCGCAGGTAGTTTCTCAATTGATAGTAAATAAGCTTTGTGAAAACTCAGCAACTTTTGGGGAGAAAATTTCCGACGAAACTTTAATTAAAGTTTAGATACTCATACGAGCTGTTTGGGTGTGGTAAATTGAAAAGCGGAAACGTACAGGAGAATAAGTTTTTGGCACTCAGGCGACATAACCGCAGTTTCAGGCGGTCGAAGTGCTTTAAAGATTTTTTGCAATTCCACAATCAAGTTTACAACTGAATTTAGAAATCAAAAAGCATACCATAGGCACCCTCCCCGCCATACCTCATCCGACATGGCTTTTGATTGATTTCCAAGCACGACGCAGAATTGCCAATGAATTCGCTTAAACGAGAATAATGAAAGCCAAGCCGAACACAACCACACCAGCTCACTCACCAGCAGCAGTTTGTGTGCCATTTTTGAAGGATTTAGCAATTGAATTGCCAAAAATTATATCCAACAGCAGTAGTACTAGCAGCAGCAGCATCCAACGCCAGTAGCGACAAATTTCGTTGAGCGTCGTTGTTGTTGTTGTTGCTGTTGCTGTTGTTTTGGCGGCGGTTTGTCAAGTCAAAATTACCATAAAATTGCCCAGCAAATGAACAAACGAACGTATACAGTATATAGTGTACAGTGGCGCCTCAACGCCCGTCACAAAACTCAATATTCACAAGCCGAGCGAAAATTGCACGCATTTCCGCATTGATTACACGCAACTTCCGTTTTGCGGTGCCACATCATTCAGAAATGAGTTTCGAAAATGTTCCGTCCGTGTGCGCGCGCGGCAAATGTGCATGTATGAGTGCATGTGATTGAGGCTGATGTATTTCCATTACGTTAATAATCATTTTTCGGCACATTTTATAGTGAATTTCGCAATGGTTGCGTCATAGAATGTTTTCGCGTTCGGTTACATTTGAGTGGCCGTGACGTGCGGAGTGTGTCAATGGCTGGCCACTGCAAATATTATGATTATGGTTTCGTTGCTGGAGCGAGTGTGCTCTGTAGCGATTCTGGACGCTGTTGAAATCATTTCACCCAAACAGTATCAGAGTTGCGGACAAATGTGGAAATGTTTTCATGTTTCTTATTGATTCGGAAGTTATGCGATTTTAATTAGATTGGCGTGGAAAATCGTGAATTATGATTGATGGCTTCATTAGCATAGCAGTGGGATTTGGAGTTTGACCAATTTCGAAATGAAATTAATTAAAATTGTCAAATGAAACGATTTTATTGTTAAAAATTTTCTTTAATTTTGTTTTATTTATTTTAATTCATTTATTTTTAAATTAATTTAAGTGAATCTCTGCTTGTGCTTTCCATTGCCATTATGCAATCTACATTTTCATTCTGATACGAAAACATCCGTACAATATTACTTACTACTATCTGAAAAAATGAAATAAAAAGCATAAGAAGACTTCAACGGCATACTCTGTAGATAAAATCATAAATAAAAATATTTATGCCTGTGCCGTGACATCGTTGCAAACAATTGTCCTAACAACCATTACAATTATGTTTACTCATCTGCCGTACGTTGTTGGCATTTTTTCCCCTCTACTTTCTCATATTTTTGTTCAGGTCTTTTGTCCATTAGCCCATGCTTATCCGGGGCATACTCAAGACACGAGAAAAAAAGACCAAACAAAAAATGAAAAGAAAGTACATATAAAAAAAAAACATGAAACGGCACAAACAATGAGCAGCCAATATTATTATTATTAGCATGAGCTGTGCTTCAACTCATCGCCAGCATCAGGGGCCGGTGCCTTTTCATTCGTCGTTCATTGTCAGCATTGTGGCTGGCACTTCTTGAAGCGCTCCTTGAACGGTCATTTCTGTTAATTTAGTGTCCCTTTTGGCTATTTTCTTAAGAATAATTTTTTCATTCCCTTTTTTTTGTACTTTTTTTTATTTTTCCATATTTCCGTTTCTGCTGCCTTCCCTTTCATACGGTCGCCTTAGTTTTTTCATAGTTTGTTTGTTTTTTTTTTGCGCTTTGGCCAAAAAGTAAATAAAATCTCGTAACAGCTTGCTTCAGCCAACAGCAGCAAATGTAGTAATTTTTTATTTATGCTTCGTTTGCTGGCTGGCTACTGGCTGTCGCTTAAAGGTCCTTTAAGCTGTTTATTTTCGCTCATTTTCGAGTGTGGCCAACTGCTGCGCGCTTAAAGTGACATTTAAGCGCATAAGTTGACACTTATCGATAATGTTCGGTCACAGCTGTTGGCAGTGTTGTCGCTTCTACCGCCTCTCCCCCCTTTCACCGCCCATTGTCATTGCTCTTCTTGGTCGCCGTTGGAGCCATTCGTAATCAGTGGAAATCACAGCAAACAGCTACTCAGTGCTTCGCATAAATCGCAGTTGTTCGCATGTAAATTGTCATAAGGATAATGAAGGATGGAAGAATAAAAAAAATAAAATGAGGACAAGAAAACAACAAGAAGATACAAGCACATAAGAATACTCAAAGTGAAAATTTGTTTTTATGAAAATGACACTTTTATAGTTTATGACAGTATTTACAAAGGATTTGGTTACTTTGTGGACATATGGGTTTTTGGCAATTTGGTAGGCATTAGTGGCTTCTTTGTTTCCTTTCTTATTTTTGTTTTTGATTTAAGCAGATGGATTGTATTATTAGTATTATTATGTGTAATGGGAATTGGTATTCAATTTTGAATCATACTTTGAAAAAAAATAAAAACAAATGGTTTTCTTGTTTTACACTTAAAAAAAATTTTATAAAAAAAAATATTTAAAAAATTATAATCAAATGCTTTATTTTAGAAACTTTAGTTTTTTAATTAAAAAATCAGTTCTTGAAAAAAATGTTATCAAATAAATTATTGTATTAGTGTTTTTATATAGTTTTGTGGAGAAAAACCCCATTTTATTTAGTCATTAGAAAAAAATTGGTTAAAAATAAATCAACCACGTCTTTTCGAAAAAATATTAAACAAATTTTTTTAAGTGTAATTTATTAAAATTATTACATTTTTTTTTTTTTTTTAATTTTTGTTAACAAAAAATAATTGAAATAAATACATTTGCAATCAAAATTTGTATTTTCGGTTTCATACATATATATTATTTTAAACAAATTCTGACGTAGCAGAGCAACAACGTCTCCAATTAAACACCGAATTATACATCTATGATTTTCCAGCGATTTCGTTGCGCTTGTAAATACTCAAACATTTTATTTTACGATAATTTCGCTCTACATGGCGTATGAGCAATCGATTTGAAATCTGTCAAGAACAAAAGCAAATAATTTAATTGGAAAATCCACTACTTATTTACAAAATATAAAATAATCAACTAAAACTAAAGCAAACTAACATAAGCCAACCACAAAATGCACAGACAGAGTATATATTTTGTTCTTTTATTCTTTATTCGTTATCCGCAGGTTGTTATGCAAACCTAGCACATGATTCAGTATGAATATTAAAAAAAAAACCATAAATAGACTAGGTCAGCCACAATTTCAATAATATTTAATTATTATGAAAAACATTATCATAATTTACATAAACAAAAATTAACCAAAAAAAAGAAAAATTAAAAAAAAGATGAAAAAAAGACTTGAACAAAGCAAATTCAAAAATGCACACTATGAAGTAGCAAAACTGGCCACAAATGGCTGCCAATATGTCGAGTGAATGGACGTTCAACATAATTTAAATGAATTGTGTTTGGCCAGCAGTTGTTGTTACTGTTATTGTTGTTGCTATTATAGATGCACTCCACATCAGTTGTTATTTCATTAATTCATTTTAATTGCAGGCCACAAAATAAAAACGCCAAAATGACGTTATAAAAACTACATATAAAATATAATATTAATTGTATAATTTGCATTGAAAACCGAATGAAAAAAAAAAGAAACAAATGAAAATAAATAAAAATTTAGACGGCAAATTGGGTTCGGTTGAGATGAACATTTATATGAGCTCAAAAAGTATAATTAACAATTGCAAATGCTTACCAAAGTGCGCAGGCGCACATACACACCCAACACATTGCTCGATTTTACTACAAATTGCTTGGCCTGTGACCTCCGCACTGGCAGAGCAACCATGGCAATTTACCTTGTCTCCTTGACCGCTTCGGCATTCCATTACACATACATACATAGCACGAACCAGAGTTTAATGTAAAATAATAATTTAATTTGTTCATAAATTGGAAACATTTAATTGAAAGTTGTTTAACATATGTATGCGTGCGATGCTGTCATTGTGGCCATTTCGCTTAACAAATTGGCCGTACAATTTGTTTGATAAAATAAATTTTCCAATTTAGTCGCTGGCAATATCGCCTTTGTCGCGTCGCATTTAAATGAATGCACATTGTGTGTTCTAGTTGGCAGATTTATGCATTTCATGCATTGCTCAACGAGTGATTATGGCTACAAAAGTGTTACTTTTTTGTGCGTATGTGGGGGTGTGTGTGCATTATTAAAATAAGTTGCGTATTTTTCAATTAAATTTCTAAAGGTGGGGAAGATACCTTTTTTTTAAGGAAGCCTCTGGGAATTTCCGATAAATAAGTTAAAAGTACTTATTTTGGTATAAATTCGTAACTTCGTTCGGTCCAGTGATACTGCCACACTGGTTGTTTTAGCGTTAAGGGAAGAAACGAATAATCTGGTTTGCCTTATTTTGGCACCGTGAATCTATGTATGCATTTAACCAATGGGTCTTTTGACATGAAAGTCAGAGGAATGGAGATCTATTTCTAAACCTTTCTTCGCGAGTTCGTCGGCATGCTCGTTTCCTGGCACCCACCTTAAAGTGGCATTACACATTCCCACGGAGCGTAAAGCATATCGAGTTAATTGCTTTGATAAGATTTTTGTTTGATTTTTTGCTGTTAGTTTATTATGCAAATTGAAGATGACTTTTTAAATAAATCAGATTATTAAAAAGCATCAACAACAACAACAAAATTTTATTAAAAAAAAAGTTTTCGAAAATTAATTTTATTTGTTTTTTTGACGTTTGACCAACACCAAACGTAGGACAATTATGTGTATTTCAAATTGGAAATTTTAATTGCAAATATCAGCAGATAATTACCAAAATCGAACAATAGTTTATAGGCCAAAGTACGAATAATTTGAATTAAATTGAATTTAAAGTTACTCATACGCAAAGCGAACTATATTGCAAAATATTTTTCCATACAAAAGGTAAATAAATTATGAAATTGTGTGTGTGTGTTAGCCATACTGATACACTGAAAATGAGTAAATTTTTTTAATTAGATTTCGTCAGTTAATTATGGCCTAGAATTGGATTTGCTATCAAACATTTCGAATTAATGCCATGCACAGTTTCACCTAGCCATTGAGAGAGAGAATCTAATGCGAAGTTTTAGATAGGCAATCACTGCATATGAGTGACATTTAAATAACTAAAAATAACTCACCCCTTCCAAAAGTCCAATTACAATATTTAAATTCCAGCAAGGCATGCCCAGCAACTAACAATTAATTGTGTAAACATAATACTAATTTATCAGTTAAATATACATGCATAATTAAATAAATATTAGTACAAAATAAAATTGCTACAAAAAACTAGAACGCACCGCCAACTGTCTCAATTATGCAAATTTGAAATTAAATGTAACAGCAGACCAACAACTGCAATTCGCCATTAAATTTAATTAAGTGATAGAAATCGATTTAAATTGCAACGAAGTGAAAAATTACCTTTTATGGGTAACTAAATATTAGCAAAGTTGAGCGGAAATCACATTTTATTACACATTTTTTTTGCATTGAATTCTGTAACTGCGAAAAATGCCACTGCAAATGCAAATTATTGAAATATTTTAAACGGTTTTTCATATTAATTAAACATTCCACTTGTTATCACATTTCAATCGCATGATGGCCCTTAAAAGGAACAAATTTAATGAATATTTGTGGTAAAAAAGAAAGCACCACAATACTTTACACTTCTTGGGACTTGTTTGTCACTTCCGCTTGGCCGAAGTGACTGGCAACGGAAGCTGATTTGACAGGCAAACAAACTGTCAACAATAAAACCGTGTTGATGGCAAAACAAATTGGATAAGAATAAGCCAACACGCAATGCTTGAATAGTAATAAATTAAAAAAAACACCCAATTACTATGTGAACTCAATTACACTCGTTTCTGTGTAGGTACTTGCCGTGTGGTGAATTTGTGTTATTTCGGCTTAGTTTTTTTTTGCATACTTTTTAAGTTTAGAAAACCCATTGATTTAAAAGTGTGCGAAGAAATACCAAAGCCGCTATAGTAACTGTGGTGATTATGGAAAACATATGTTTTGTGATAAGGCTGTTGCGCACAATCCAACACAATACCAAAATTCAACAGAAAATTTATAAAAATTCACCTAAAAGTAGGAGAAAGTTCACCATATTCACCTTAAGTGCAATACTCGTATTTTAAATGTGAACTTGATTTCCACTAACCAAGATAAATATTATATTATTTGCTCGGCAAATTTCACAAATTCACTCACAGACTCATTGACTTTTATTCTTCACTGTGAAAGTCAACTTTGCAAAGTGATTAAATGCCAATTAAAGTTCTGAGTGTGAGTACAATATTGCAGTGTCGTCAGTAATAGTTGAGAAGAGGGTCTGTATAGAGTATACAGTGGGGGTCAAGGACGCTAACTTAGAGCACACCGGCAAGAATATCAAATCTACGAGAAACGAAATCCGTATCAATTACAGGCTCAATTACAAAAAAAGGTACTGAATTTTGAAACCTGTGTTATTATTACTACTGCCAAATGTCACAAGAATCTAATCAAAAGGCCAAATTATACCAAAAATGTCATCACACAGCAAAGAAACTAATATTTGAGTGCACCCCTACAAACACTTACCTTCCACATGCTCTTACGCACATTGCACTTCTCCTGCGAAACCGTTTCCACCTCAAGTATTACCCCTGAAATGGAAAGACCCACCTCAGTTGTAAACCAACTGTCGTGCCAATTCAAGCATATGTAGGCCAATGTGGGTGTGTTGAATTGGTGAAGGCGTATAACAACAATAAAGAAATTAAATCGATGCGCGCTTCTTATCAAGGTGAGTTTGCATAGAAAATTTTCCATTTTTTCGAGTTGTTTTTTTCCCACCACACCTAGTGTACTCGTACACAGGTCTTATGCAAATTTCACTTAAATAGGGATTTACGTGGAAAACCCTTTGTAATTGATGGTTTTGCTTTTGCATGTAAGAATTATTTGCTACTTTTTATTTCTGTTAGGTGCGGATTTTGTATTTTTGTTTTTGTGGGAGTAAAAGTGAAGTTGGATTCGGATTTGCCAGTTTGTTATGTTTGTTGGGGGCAGAGTTGGTGGTGGTGGCGGTGGTGGTGATGGTGTGTTTTCTCTCCCTGGCTTTTCTTGAGGATTTATATGGAAAGTATACACTTGTAATTATTGCCTAATGCCGGCATTGTGTTGATTTGGGCAATTTGTTATTGCTTTGGCTAATTGGCTTTTATTGTGGTGTTTACGCCACTAAATTGTGTGTAATTTATATTTCTTTCTTGGTGATTTTCGGGAAGTGAAAATAATCGCTGGAGTCGTTTTGTGTGCTCGTCTGGTGGTGGGGAAAGGTGCAAAACGTTCTTGCTGTTTGAGCTGTCAGAGAGAGTCATTTGTTTGTAATTATGGGTATTTTTCATTTGTGGCTGGCGGGTTTCCTTATTTTTTATGTCTCAATTTTGTAACAGAATGGGAACTATTGAGTTATGTTAGTATGCGAAGCGCTGCGGGTATAATGAGATTGGATTGAGGTAGGTCTGGTCTTATTTTTGCCAGTGTGTTTGATTTACTTTTTCCGCTTGCCTACAATTGTTCATAAATTATTCATTTTCTGCGGGCTCCACCTGAAAATTAACCAACAAGTTTAAAAATCGTTCAAATATTTCCTCTACTCTTTTGTGCTCATATTTTTTTCTTTCTCCCTTTATACATATGTGAAGCAAGTAAAGTATGTAAATTTCGCATAAATTACTGTCATTTCGACATTGTCAAACATTTGATGTATCACATCAAATCACAAGCATATCACAGTGCCATCATCGCTGCTCTTTTATGCCACGATTCTGCCTTCAACCTTATACCAAACCGCCAACGATTCATGTTGGGTACAAAATTGCTGCTGCAAAAAAAGAGGTAGTAAAAAAATGGAATGCAAAATTTTGTAACATTTGCAATTTTAATTGCATAAATATGCAAAAGCAGACAATGACGTTCACGTTGCCGCATATATGTATGTATGGATGATACGGAAAAAAAAACGAAAAGTATAAAAGAATAAACCATCAAAGCAGTACAATTTTTTGTCGGTTGCTTCACTATCACCCGCATTTCTCCACTAGCTGATAGTAACTTTTCACTGCTTGGCCGTAAATATACGTTTGCCTTTCATGTGAGAATGTTGAATACTTAATAGGCTGCATTTTATTATTAATTAGCTTAATGCAAATATTTGATCGGTCAGGGCTTTTGTCAGATATGAGCTTATTTTGGCATTAAAATTGATTTATTTTTTTTTCGTTCCAGGCATTTGATTTAAATGTTAAATGCGGGAAGGGGCATTTATATAAGTTCAATATTTTAGACCTCACTGAATAGTTTATAATTTCAATCAAATATTTGCAACGAAAGCAGTCTAGTGTTTTTCATTCATTGTCAGAATTCGCACTAATTATTTAAATACAATTTATTTTACTTTACTTAATTTTGATTTTAAATAAAATTTTTTTTGGAATTATTCATATTTTAAAATTCAGTAGACAGTTTACCTCCATCATTGATCAAATTAACAAAAATGTCAAGAAGTCAATGTGCCAATAAATAAATTATCAGAAGAAATCAAAATACCACGCCTCCATCATATCATTTGAACTCTCGCAGAGTTTTAAAATCGAAAATACGAATCGATTTCAGCGCCAATTTGCACGTAACAGCAATAAAATCAGCCAACATTACCACCGCCTCTCGCCCTCCCCTTGACTCAGCATCGCTTTGGAGTAAAAATAAAGACTAGAACATCTTGAGTGGCAATAAAATCCCTCAAAAACAATCACCATTTAAAGTGCGCCACTAACAGGACATGTGACATCCGCCAGCCATCTCCGTCTCTGCCTCCACCTCTACCAAACAACTGCCAAAGCATTGTCAAAGCATGGGCGCACGACAACGCACAAAACCCGACAGCGAAATCGATTCGATTATTTTCGATTAAATGTGACATGCATGTCAAAATTTGCATGCGGTAGCTTGCGTTGCCATTGGAGAGAAACGCGCGAACGCGCGCGGGTGGTTTCATGATTTTCCACAAATTGTCAAAAACGTCGCTTCAGCATAAAGGCAAGCGGCAACCGGCAAAGGCATCATCGATATTAGATTGTGGAGGCGTGGCGCTGTTTAGCGTTTAGGTGGAGTTGAATTTGACAAATGACATTTGAGCAGAGAGGAATGAACACACGCACGCACGCACACACACACTCCCATATAAAAACAAAAGTCACACCGATAAAACGGAAATCGAAAATGGAATGTGATTGTTTTGTCTTCCTTTGCTGTGGCTTTGATTCGGAATTCGGAATTTGGCTTTTGGAAGATGAAAAATCGTCGGGAGAATAAAGAAAAATGCGCACACATCTTTTTCGCTGCCGCAAAGCCAAATGGCATTTCTTTTGCCTGTGGATTTTTGGAAGATTTTCAAATCGAGGAATTTGCTTAAGCGACAGAAAATTGAAATACGCCGAAAACAAAGTGAAACTTTCCATACTCATCGTGTCGTTGAGTAGATTTAAAGCAACATCAACGCAAATTGCACTCCTGTGCCTGTCTTTGGGCTGTCCCCAATGGGAAATTGATTTTTTTTTGAATTTATTTCCTTCTTTGTGTTTGTATTTGCAGTTCTTTGTGTTTCGGAAACATTCATAATGGAAATGTTTGGTGGACAAAATGGTTTTGAGTTTAAAATTTTGGAATTGTTCGAAATCGATTACTTGCTATTTGCTACATTTAACCGGATACAACATTTAATGTACCCTGCATGGAGCCGTGGCCGGTAATGAAATTTGAAATATAAATATTCTTAATGCAGCATCAGGAGAATCGATTTTTTTCAAATGGACAACATCGTATGAGACCACGCCTACCACCCATACAAAATGACCACCAAATATCTTTATTTTCGTTTATCTTGTCGGGAGAGGACCGATAAATATGGAACAAATTATCGAAAAATTATCCATAAATATTGTAAAATTATCGATAAAATTATCGATAAAAAATCGATAAATTTTCGAAAAACTATTGATAAAAAATCCATAAATATAATCCGAAATATTTTTCAATAAAATGTCGAAAATTGATTAGTAAAATATAGAAAAACTATAGATAAAATATTGAAAAATCATCAATAAAATATCGAAAAATCATCGATAACTGATCGAAAAATTGTAGATAAAATATGGCATAATTATCGAGAAATTATTGAAAAATAGTCTAAGAACGTATTGCAGGGTATTTTTGCTTCGGTCAGACCGAATATAAGTTTAGGTTTTTATTGTACAATTACTACTCGACAATTGAAGCTTTTGACTTATGGCCATTGTATATCTTGTAGCATAAGGATTTCGTTATTAAATAAAATTAAAAAAAAAACAAATTAAATTGAATTCCCTCAATTGCTGTCGCTTTTGTCAAACAATAATTCAAACTTAAACGATTTTCAACTGTTCGCGAGCATTTTTCTACTTCCATTTTTTGACTTCTCCGGTGCCACTACTGCTCGCTGCTGTTGTTTTCTGCTTCCAACGATTGCTGCTGAAATCCACTTGATATTTCAATACGTCAAAACATTCGACATTCCAAACAACATTTCATCTCGAACGTTGATGGTGAAAATGTAGCAAAAGAGCACGGTTCCCCAACCCCCCCCTTCCGCATTTGAAACTTGTTCGATTTCCACTTGAAGTGGTATATTTTCCTATTTCTAGTTCTATTATTTTTTTTACTTTTCTTGCTTTGCATAACCATTTTGGGTTTTTCATTCTACGACGACGACTACGACGACGACTACGACGATGACGAAGTCTGCCACTTGAACAATTTCTGGCGTGGCAACAATTTAAGCGGATTAATATGAATTGAAATTGTCGAGCGTTGGTGTGAAGCAGCAGCAGAGGCGGAGGGGACGTTGTAATTTTTATAGATGCCACTGTATAATTTCGTAATTTTTACATCAATTGATCCTTGGTGCACTATACAACAACAGCAAAAAAAATAGAAACGAACGGCAAATAAGAATTGTAGCTGAACAACAACAACAATCATTCGTTTGTGTGTAGTAACAACAACAACAAATTCAATTCAATTCAAATGAAATGAAGAATTGAATGAAGGAATGAATGCTCGCGAGAAATTGTGACAAATTTACGATGATGATGACGCGATTATTGCAGGACCAAAGAAGAAACGGAATTTAATGAGCCATTTCACTTGTGGAGTAGCACGAAAGACAGTCAGTGTAGTCTGTGGCTAATGTTGCAAGGGGGGTTGAGAAGGATTTTAAAAGAACTTTTTTTTACGTGCTCTTTGACTTTTAATTTTAAGCTTTTAAATTCCTTTCTTACACAACAAAAGTCTAATAGTCCTGCGGAGTCCCCTCTCCTGTGGCGCCTCTGACTGCTACATTATTTGTTTATTGTTTGCAATTTGTATGGAAATTGTAATTGAATAAAATTTTCGCATTTAGGGAATAAGTGTAACTTTTCTATTATTATTTTTTTTTGGCAAATTGCTCCACTATGAATTCCGTACGACGCCCGAAAGTATGCTGTACATTAAATAACGAATGACAACAAAACAAAATAGTTTGAGTAGTCTGACAGCGACGTTTCATAGAAATTATACTTTTTTAAAGAAGTTAAGAGCAGTCGAGGGTCCTTGAAATGGTTATTTTAGCTTCAAGTGGATTTTAGTGGAATTAGTTTCAAAGTAATGGAAAAAAATGCACCATTAATTTCGCATTTCACATTTCTGTTGAGTGTAAGCATTTTCCATTACGTTCCCTCCCAGCACGAAGTACCTGATTAATTTCTGTATAGTTTCCCCAGCATTATCATCACACTTTCCACTTTAATCAGCCATAAATTTTAGCGAAAAACCACAGAAAGTACTACACCATATCACCACCACCGAACACAATAAACCACTTGTGCGAATATGGCCGCACTAGAGACGCAAGTGTGTATAGGTGAGGTGTGGCTATTATTAGTATAGAGGGAGATTAGGTGTTTGGGGGAAGGCGGGGAGGTGCAAATGGATCTGCAAAACATAAATCGTACATTTGCAGTGCTAAATAAATTACGTCTCGAAACTAAATACTACAACATACCATTGGCAACACTGGCTTACACATGTCCTCACATCGAAACCAAAACGAATGAACGAAACGAATGTGGTGGAAGCGGCTGCGGATGTGGAAGTGCTTGAAAAGAAAACACGATTTGGTTGAGTATGAGCTGTGCTGTGCTGTGTGCGCGGCGGGTACGGGGGGGTCAGTGACAAAAATCTGCCATAAATAAAGGATAACAATTTGTAAGGATCAACAAGTGGGCAACTAAATCAACGGGCCGAACAACTAACGTAGTACTTTTGGCTAGCTAAATACACAAGGAGAAATATTTGCAAACAAATCACAGTGGGAAGGTTTAAAAAAAGAGTGAACTGAATTTCTGGTTTTACAGCTATTACTAGTTATTACACCGTTCGACAAAATTCATCTCTAAAAAGTAAAGCGAATTTTAAAATTTTGAATTATGTTTTATTAATATCACTCATACGCCTCATATGGCACTATAAAATTCTGCTACTGTAGTTGAATTACTTTTATTTTTTAAATCAAAAATACATTTTTTTAAAAATGTTTTTTTTAATAAAAAAACATTGTATTTTATTTTTAAAAAATTTTAAAATATTTTTGAGTGCAATTTTTTCTCCGTGAAGAAGGACAATTTTCACTGAAGAAGAAGGTACAAAGCAACAAAAGGAAGCAAAAATAAAAATCGCCAAAAGTTTGGCGCACTCAACTCTGCAGTTATGCTAGAAACCTGCTATCCTGCAGGATGTTATTAAGCGTAAAATATTGCCATGCCACAATGGCAAGGAACCGAAAAATAATAAAAAAAAAAAAATACAAATACAGCAGAAAGAAAAATACAAGAAACACATTTGAAAAAAGCAAATGCGAAAAATTTGCAGCAATTTGAGGTGTCACGGAGTGGAAGGAAGGAAAAAGGTGTTTTATGCCATGTCGCAGCCACAATGACAACGACGGCAACAGCGAGACTTACTTTAAAGTACAAACGACACAGATGATCGCAAATAATGACAGTGACGAAGAAGCAGCAGCCGCAGCAGCAGCAGAAGACGAAGAAGACGACAACATGGAGGACTACATTGCGAGGAAAAATTAGTCTTCTGTCCTTTCTGAGCTTGTTTACACGAAATTGGTCCTTCGTCCTTGTGTTTGGCTCAGTTTTTTTTTCTCCATTTCAGGTTTGTATTTTGGTTGCGCCCTTTTGGGCTCAGCTGGCTGGCTCTAGAGCGCCACAAGGTAAACGTTGCGGTTGCTTTCTTGTGGCTGTCGTCTTAGTTGAGGTGCAATTTCTCAGACATTTTGGGTTCTTTTTTTCAGGTTCTGTTTTTTTGTATTTCTTTTGCGAAAGCTGAAGCTGTAATGTGATTTGTTAGATGATGACGCTGAAGAGGAACCAGAAGGAAGAAAACATCTTAAGACCCAGTTACGGTTCATCCATCTGACCGTCTGTCTGTGTACTAGTCTGTCCATTCCGGGACGACCATCATCATATCTCTTAGGACCAACAAATTGAGGTCATAGTTTTTTCTGGTTGTTGTTGTTGTTAGCGACATGATGTTGTCTGTTTAACTTGAATTATTGCTACACCAAGCAAATTTGTCATTTGTTGCTGTTGAGAAATTGTGCGGTATTCTATCGTTTAGAGACGGGGGAGTGGGAAGAGAGAGTACAAAGCGAGATGCGAGCGGTGGGGTACAACGATGATGTGTCAAGGATATGCGCTATTTAAACGTCAACGTGAACTTTTATGTGCACATAAATTTTGCATAGAAATGCTTTCATTTCGAAGTCACACGAATCCTGCACTTGGCATAATTAATTAATTAAATGTCTATTCTCAAAACATTTCATATTAAATGTGAAATTTCCCTCTTTTGTGGCACACTTTCAATGCCCTCTCATCCCAAAGAAATTATTAGAATAACATAAAAGCAGACTTAGCCCTACTCAAAAAAAAAAAATGAAAGGAAACACAACAATCAAAAGGATTTTGCATATTTTTATGCTGCTTCCACGTGGATCGTGTTATGTTGACAGCGCAGACTTTGTTGTCGAAACGTGACAATATGCAAAGAAAATGGGATTTTTTTTTTAAGTTGACAGTAGCTTTGAAGATGAAAGTTTTACGCAAGTGAAATCAATAAGGACAATTGGATTTTTTGTATTTCTATTTTTGTGAGTAAAAAGTACAAAGAAGACAGCGAAGTTCTTCACAAATTTACTTAAGCTGATAATACTTTTAACAGAAACGCGTGCGTGTAATCTAGACACGTTGAATGTCTAGATTATTTCCACATATTCACATTAGATGCCTCGGAATACAGCCTTAAGAGAAAACTAAATCGACAGTCAGTCATCAGCAGAGTAGTCTTCAAAAAAAATTGTTAATCAGGATCTTGTGTGATAATTCCTCCTGGGCCGTCTATTCGATCTCTCGGCTACTTATCCACTTATGAAATCTACACCAGTTCCACATGTCATCCTCATAGCACCCCATTGATATTACAAACTTTGCATTATTTAACAAATCTAAACTTTGTCCAAACACAAATGCTATAAATTGAAATTCAGTCTCCAGCAAGTTTGGTTCAACTATTTTGTGTAAAAGTTTAAAGAACACATGTTTTTTTTTTGTGTTGAAGGATATATTGACAAAAGCAAACCCATCTGAAATCTGAGAAAAACATCTCTATGCATTCTTTGAGAGACGAAGCAATTGAAAGTGCCCTCCAATATTATTGTTGGTGAAACTATTTGCATACAAATTACAAGTCTTCCAATTGGAAAAGTTTCTGCAATGTTTTGTTGTTGTTGCTGTTGCTGGTGCATGTTTGCAACTCATTGAACGCATTCAATGCATTTATTGTCAAAACATGAGAAGAATATTGCCGTAATCGTCTCCAAAAAAAAAAAGAGAAAGACACCCATGAAAGGAAATACAAATAAAAATCGAAGCAGTGCCAACGATTTGAATGCGAAAGCGCCAAAGTAAGAAATTCATTCGAATTTGAAAGAAAATGTTTACTTTTTCGAAACTTTTTTTTTCGATGCATTTTGTGTAGAGAAATGACTGCTAGCTAAAGGACGAAATTGATTGTGACATATGCAGAGTGGAAACTTTCCCTTTCAATTGAATGTAGCTTTGTGTACTCTTTTTTGAGGCAAATTCTTTTTTGGGGAATTTTTTTTTGGCTTCCACATTTCCTTTAAAGATTTTTTTTCCATTTTTTTCACTTACTTTCTTTTCTTTTCTTTCGGCTTAAACTTTACTTTAGAAACATTCTTCACATGTAAACTTACAGCAGCGGAAGGAAATCATAGCAATATCCGTGCTTCATGCCTGCAGACGACACACAGTGCACAATGCCTCTTTCGTCGCCTTCAACATATTGATGTCCTTTGCATGTGTGTGATGTGCTGGTGGGCAAAAACGAAAAGAATGAACTGCATGCCTTGCTAAGGATATTCAGCAATAAAAAAATATTCACACACATATACATACTTACTTGCATATTTTTCTCATACTCCAAGTGCATTTGCATGCCGATAATTTGGCTTGTCCTTTTTATTTTTGGAAATTTCCTTTCATATCTATTTTTTGATTTTCCATAAAAGTTGTCGAAGAACAAAAAAAAAAAATGTTTTTTTTTAATAGAAAAAAAAAATTCTACCCAATGGTATGGGAAATCTTTTGCTTGGTTGACCAACCGAAAGCCAACTCAGCCGGAAGTGCAACGGATATGTCTGCTGTGCGCATATTTGTAAGATTTAAATGGCTGAACAGCAGCAATGCTGGCAGGAGCAGGAGCATCATGGCTGTAGGATGACTCTCGATGGTAGGAAACGGATGCATTTGGCAGGAAGTACAGGAAACTATTCAGCATTTGCTGCATGCAATTGATATGATGTATTTTTATTGAGCACGTCTTCTCCTTGTTGCTGCTGTTTGGTTATGTGCTTATGTCCCTAATATGTGTGTGTGAGAGATGGATGGATATTTGCGATGTAAGAGGATTTCACTTCCTCGAATTAGTAGAAGGGAAAATGGATTATCATTTACTTGATCATGGAATTATGGGTACTGTTTCGAAACAAAAGCTTTTACACTATTTAGAGATTAAAGCAGGAGAGCAAATGATCGAAAAAAGTAATTTTATTTACATGAAATTGTAATCCTTTAATCTCTGAAATTTTATGAATATTCAAATACAATTCCCCCCCACCGAAAAACTGTAAATAAAATGTTTCTAATTTCAAGCAAATAATTTGCAGCATAAAATATAAAATGTAATCATCAGCAAATGATCGGAAATGATTATGACTCGACCGGGACACAGTTTAAAAGCTCAACAGGGCCACAATAACAACCATGAGACCAACAACGCACAACACCCACGCACACCGACGCACAAATCCGTAAAAGTATGAATTTGTGCTGTGGCTTAGTTGTATTGTTCCAAACCGAAGCCCACCAGTCAGCCAGCCAACCAGCCAACCAGCCAAGCAATAACAATGAGAACGACATCAACATTACCGACGACATCGGTCAACCTGGGCTCGAACCCGAGGTTGTCCACAAAATACACGTGCGAACAATTGCCAAAATGACCGTACACAATTCTATTAATCTGGCAGAGCGTGCGCGAGCCAGCCAGGCTCCCAACGAACCCACACAAAAACAAATAAACTAACAAACAAACGGAAACACACGCACACACACACACACACTCACACACTCTCAGGTGAACATTCACACCGTACTATAAAGCACGGCAGGTGGCATTTCTGTAATGGTGCTTTAATTATCGACCTGGGTGGCATTTTGCATTGTCCATTGACCAACAGCAAATGCCAATGTTTGCCTGTGTTCGCGTGCGCCTCGATATATGCACTGATTTCAGTGCATTGGAAATGGCCTTCATTGTTTCACCCACACACACACACACAACAGTCAGGCATATAAGCTAAGCGTTCGTCCGTCCTGCCGTCCGCCTGTTAGTGTCTGTCCTCATATATTTGCTTAATCGTTCAATACGGTCAATCCGTAACAGCCGCTCGCAATTGTTAACGCTTTTAATAAGCGGTTAGGCTGCGTGTGCAGCGTGGCGCATTCCAAAAATTGACAAATCCACTTTCCCGCCCGCATAAATTGTCGATGGCAATTTGCGCTTAAAGTCAATTATTTTGGCGGTCAATTTGTCGAAATTTGCGAACAATTTTTGGTGGCGATTTTTGTTAGCGGTCAGAGTGGTGGTGGCGGCGGCGGTGGCGGTGATCAAGATTTTTAATCTTTTTTAATGAAAGCTAATTGTTGGCGTTCGTGGGAGCTGTGTTAACACAATGTGTTTATGAGTGTATGGAATTGATTTTGTTAAGGAATAAAAATACTCTGATGAAAAACCAGAACTTTAAAAGTTACCCAGAGAATTTTACCAATCATGCTAAATATTTCTTTCAATTTACTTTACCATTGTATTCATATAATTGAACAAACGGTTCTATTTTTATTTGATTTTATCTACTTCACAACACATAAAAAAAATTCAACTAAGTAGACACATGCAATGGTATGAAATATTAACCTGGCCCCAATTTCCCCGGTTGCATTTAATTGCAATTACATGCACTCAACCATTCCGCAAATACAAACATGATATTATATTCTAAACATGCAACCTGACAGTATCTATGTAAGTGTGCGTGTGTTTGTGCGGACAATGGGAATAATTATAGGACTCATCAACATAAATTGAATAAACTATTTTGGAATAATGAAATAATATCAATGTGATAATGTAATGACAAGAAATTAAATTAAATTTAATGCCTAACATTGATAGGCTAGGAAATTGAACACTTTGGCTTACACTAGATATCACAAGATATTAAAGTTCATGCAGAATGGAACAATGGAAGATGGTTAGAACAAAAGGATTTATTCAATTGAATCAACAGCAGATGTGCTGCAGAGGGTCAACTGAATACTGACTATTTTTGAAGGTAATTTTTTATGGTTTTTATTTTTGAAATTTCTCCAATGCATTTTGCTCCACTGTTTAACCAGTAAATACTCCAAATTTAAATACTCTACTCCACCACAAAGTGCAACAATAATAAACATTTTCATTTTTAAATTACAGGCAATTGCTGTAGCGTGGAAAAATGGAAAAAAAAGTACATATATAATTTTCCATTTGAAACACTCTTACAGTAGGGCCGTGTGAAGGGTTCGGAGGAGACTCCATCAATTATGCAACACTTAATTTTGCATGCAAGCGGTTTTAACAAATAATAACTGCTTTGTGAAATTAGCTTGGCATGAGTGCAAGCCGGTGGGGTGTCGAGTGTCGGGTGTCGATTCGCCTTGAGGGGACATAGAACACTGGAACAAACAAACTTTTGTTGGAAGCTTTTGTTGCCGCTTTTTGTTGCAAATGTGCTAATGTTTGCACTTCCATTGTTTGAAGGCATTTGAAAGCGGGCATTAAAGTGTTACTGCTGCACAAATATATGCACAAGTATTTAATTAAAAAAAGGATTTTCGCATGAATTTTAAATGAAAAAATAAGCTCCTCGCAACAATGGATTTTGTGGGAAATGTAAGTCCTGGCGTTGCTATTTGGATTTATGATTGAGGTTAGGAGTAACTCCATGATATGATAATCGATGATTCGGGATTAAGTGCAATTAATTTGAAAATATTTTTTATTTAATTTTTAGTTTGCAGTTTTATATGTAGTTACGCACCAAAACCATTTCAAAGTTCATACTTTTTTCATTACAACAATGCAGAAATTAAGTTAAATACTTGAACTCATTGTCATGTTTATTATTTTTTCTAATTAGATTTGCAAACAGAGAGACATGAACTACTACACACACACACATCTCACCTTCTTCCTCTACCATTCACTTTGAATTCAAGTCAACATCAAGGTAGGTAGGTAAAAAAAGCACATCAGAGATAACATGTCGACAACATGACATGCCGTCATTTAAATAAATTTTCCTTTTAAATGAGAGACAAACACACACACACACACATACACACTCACATATAACCTACAAAATGGCACAGTACTACATGCTTTTATAATAAAATTAAGCATCAAGTCACAGTTAAACGTTCCAGAAGGTTCAGTTAAAAAAATAAAAACTAGAAGAAAATTTTAAATTTAAAGCGTGTAGAGAGGAGTATATTGAAGAGAAAAGGAATGAAGCTAGCACGCAACAACTATTCAAGCAGGAAAACGAAACGAAAATGCACATTGGTTTATCTTAATTGTATGTCATGTCACACACTATAGCAGCATTTCAAGCATTTGAAGCACTCAGTTGAGTTTATTCCCACTTCCCAACCAGCAGCAAAAAAAAAAAGGCGAAATAAACTTGTAGAAAATGTAGAGATTTGGTATTGCCATGTTAAACCCTAAAAACTCAGATTGAGATTGAGCTTGATTGTGAATGGTTGCAGAAGCTGTTGTAGTTGAGATTTTTTTTGTAGTCGTACTACTAGTTTCTGTAATTCTTCTTGTAGTAGAAGAAAAATATCAAATGTAATGGACACGTACACGTACACGCACACTGCACGCACACACACTACTTTCTATATTTTTCAAATGGGGGAGAAAGTACATAAGATGCTTGCTCACATTAAATTAAATTTAAATTTTTGTGTTAAAGTTTAGCAAAATATGGAATTTTGAGCAGACAAGAATTTATCTTCAACACACACCTGCAGCAAGGTTTCTTTCAAACCCATTCATTGATTTTCGATTTAATACAGCTTCACACAAATTTGAGTTAGTAGTAGTAAATTAATGCTTTCTTGCCATTATGGTTCTCAATGACCCACATAGTCAGAAATGTCTTAAGTTGGAAGTATTCTTAGAATTTTCCACTTGAATGAAACTACTTTGTTGGGGTTAGATCAAAGAAGTCTGCGATTAACTCGGACATAGGAAAACAGACTCATGTGGGAGTGTCTTATGATATTTTTAGAAGTGACAATGAACGCATTCTTACGATTACTTCCATCACTCTAGTTCCCAGTAAAACACATGGAACATCCATTCAATGACTAACCTATTTGATACATCAAAATTTCCCCCCACCAATTCTTCAAAACATTTCCCCCCTTCAGGCAGTTAATGTGAAAACGCCAAAGAATCTTCATGCCCCTTTCACAATTACTACTTGTGTGAATTTTCCCACACTGATACGACACACAAGCAGCAGATCTGCACCAACTACCACTCGAATAAATTAGTGCAAACGGGACTTTAGGACTTCTTCTTCAGCAAATGGTGTTGTTGCTACTTAACATCATAATTGACTTCGAAACAATAACAACAAGAAACCAACTCCGAAATGGCGTCAGTATGCCAAAGTTTAACCCTACAGAGAATAACAAACACAACAAGCTCATCATTTCCCACACATATGCGTCCATTAACTGAAGCAACGAAAACAAAAAAAACTAAGGAAAGCCCCACTTCCGGTAGAGGAAATTCTGTAGTAGTTGGTTGTTTTTTACAGCTAAAGATTTTTGTACCCACACACACAGCAGAGAATTGCTCTGAACTCGGAGGGGTCTTTATTTTAATTAAACGGCCACCAGCGAACGAACCCAAGCAAGGCGAGCGTACGTAGCAAATATTTAACTTAATTTCGTGTAGGTGTGCTTGCAAGTTAATGTGTGAGTGTGTGTGTGTTTGTGCGTTGCTGTATGCTGTATGCTCACCTAATTGAAAGTAAATACTTACAATACCACTCCGTTCCACTGACAAATTGACATGGGAAACTCGTAAGAAGAAAGTGAAATTGACAATCGATTGTGTTCTGTTCGATTCTGTTCTGTTCTGTTCATTTCGCTTTGCTTCGGATTCGGCATACGATTTTCAAATTCGATACAATTGAAAGTATCGTTTGTTAAATTGCCAAGAAATTACGCCCAACGGGTTTTGTTAGCTCACAACAAATTCCTTCTGTACATAATCAAAAGGGAAGTGAAAGAAAAATAACGAATCAAGCTGTAGCATGTCTCAACCGCATAAGCGGGCCGAGAGTGAGGCAAGAGGTGGAGTGTTTGTTGGCGGCAGGCAGCAGCTAGAGCACCAGTCAATGAGATAAATAAGTTCAATCGAGTATTTTGTATCGATTTGAGAATTCCAGTGGGGCAGAAAATACGTAAAGTATTTCAAGCTGTACGGCAAGTGGCTGTGGGATACTGCTGGCGGCTAACTGGTTGTTGTTGGTGATGTTGTGGATGTTGGCATGCTTTTTCATTGTTGTTGTTATTGTTGTATTGCCTTTGTTTGGTGCGGTGTACGTTTGGCAGTCAGTCTGCCGAAAACGCACACACACACACATACACACACGAACGTACATTCTCATACACTTACACAATTAATTAAATTGTCTGCTTTCAGTGGTATGGTATTGGTGTTATTTTGATTGTAGTGGTTGGTTGTGTTGCATGTTTGCCGCTGTTCAATTCAATTCGTCTCGTTTCGTCTCGTTTCCATTGCCATTAATTTCGTCTTTCTTCTGCTGTCTTCCTTCTGTTGTAAATTGAAATTGATTGAATTCATCTCGAAGGATTTGTTTGATTTTGTTTATTTGTATTTGTATTTTTATTTATATTCCACTTCCGTTCTCCGTATTAGGCTAAACATATTATTTTTGATTAATCGTTTGGGGTTGAAGTGTTTGCGACTGGCATTAAAGCGGCATTTGCTATAAATAATGTTCGCTCATACGTCATGGCATTTAAATACTTAATGTGAATGGTTCAAGATAATTAAATTAATATTTATTTGCTTTGAAGTGAATTGAAGTGATTCAGCTTAGTATATAGCTCTGCAATGAAAAAACCCAGAATACACACATTTAAAATCCTCTGAACTATTTCTACAATCTGGTATTTAACAATAATAGGCTATCAGCTCAAAACGGTGCTAATATTCACCAGCCCTTAATTTCAACTAGCCACAGTTTATTAAATATTTAATTTAATTGCTCCTAAAATTAGCTCTGGTAGAATTATGACTGTTTCGTTTTCTACGACCGCAAATAAATCAAAGCGCCTACTGCTGGCCAATGAACTTACACCTAAACACACGAACCATTCCAAAACACACACACTCAGGCACACATGAAACCGCGAAAATGCAGACTTAAACTACAACCGCAGCAACTTGTATAAAAGTAAGCTATAACCACACTCAAACTGGTTATTGAAATGCTTGGGGCACATATTTTTTTTGTTTTTATTTTACCATTGTACAATACATACATATGTATATGTATTCAGTCAGCAGCCTAAAAGTAGACTAAACATAATAATAATACGAACTGGTATACCAGTTGCAATGCCAACTGCCAGCCAAACGACGACGACGGCGTCTGTCCGCCATCGTCGTACAAATGTGTCGATGTGTAGGCGGTGGCATTGCCGACTGCTGCTGGAAAAAGTGTTCAAAGTGAAATCAACTTAACGGCGCGCAGCGCTAATGGCTCACTTAAGCAACTCATGAGTTCGATTCCGTTTTTTTTGCCGTTGGTTCATTTTGTTTGGTTTGCTGTGTTTTGTGCTCCCCTCTGTCGAGCCGAACGCGTAATAATTTTCACGCTAATGGTGTCCTAAATTGCCAAGAAATATGGACCCATTTGGAAGTGTTCCGAAGTACTTTTTTTGCGCGTTTGAAGTTACTTTTTTTCCCTTTAACGGTGGATGTGCTTCTTGTTTTTTGCTTCTTGTGCCATTTGTGGACGCTTTTAAATGTTGGTTCGCTTTTTGTCCTTTTACTTCTTTAAGGGAGGAAGAGAGTGTGTAGAGTTTCTAATAGGATGACTTTAAAAAATATTAAAGTGTCAAACATGTTCATTCGTTCTTAATTTTATTACCATTTGGCGAAATAAAATTCAATTCCGAAAATTCTTTATTTAATCACTTTGAATTTAATTCCAACGTCAAGCAGACAGAACCTTACCGAACAGACTTCTCTCAACTGCAACGACTCCATTTAAATGCAATAAAATTATAGTACAGAACTACTTTTCCAAACAACAACAAGCAAGCAAGTAAGCACACCCTCCCCCCCTGTAAAAGCCGCAATTCGCAGCTCAGCGAGAAAAACGTACTAAAATTCCGCACTTCAAACTGAAAAGTTATAAATCTTAAAATTCAATTTACCAACATTCTAGCAGACACACACGCATGCGAACTCACACACACACGTACAGAACACAGCCACTCAATTCGTATTTTTAACAGAAATATACAAATGGAAAAAAAATCCATACAATCAGCTTTGGTTGCAACAACGGCAACACTGACGCTGACTTACTTAACAGCTGCGAAACGATCTTCTTTTGAGCTGATAGACGTTCGTTCTTTCAGCGATTTAAAATACGTATAAAATCGCAAAAGTACTCAGAGAAACGCTGCAAGCCGAAGAAGAAGAAGAATAAGAGTTGGAAAAAGTGGTATGAAAATGTGAAAGAAGAAGAAGCAGCAGCAGTAGCAGAAAATCCACTTTGTTGAGCATTCGGAAAATAAATCCTTTTTGTAGTCGTGGAAATCTGATTCGCTTTTTTTGGCTCTTGCCAAATGTAGAGCAATTTAAGTGCGTGGGTTGGCAAAGTAAAGCGCTAAGCTAAAATAAAAATAAAAATTATAACCAAAACGAAGCGAACAACAGCAACCAGCCTCTTCTTGAAAGTCCCACAAACAGTCAGACGGACAGAGGGACCGAAGGAGAAACAAACAAGTGCAGTCACTGTTCAGGCACGTGTGTATGTTTTGCGGGCGTGTATATTCATATGCATGTGTATGTGTGTGCTTGCTACTCTGCCCTTGTTTGTATTTTATAACCACATCTACGCGCATTGATGTGTCTTTTAAATTCAATTTCGTTGCCTTTTATTTTCCTCATTTTTGGTATTTGTAAAATTGCTACAAAAATTTGAATAAAATAACGTTTCTTGGCAAATTCAATTTCAATTGTCATTTAGCTTTGGAAGGATTTTGTTTTTATTTTTAGTCTACTCGCTGCCATTGTTAGCTTATTTCGGTAATGAAGGGAGTAAGGAATATTCTTATTTGGTTAGAGTGGGATCATGCAGACGTTCAAGTATCTCGTATCTTTTGACATTTATTGTTCACTAGCTTATACCCAGAGCTTCGCATTTAGCGACAATGTATACAAAAATTATTGATTATTTAATAGCAATTCATTACCTTCCATGCTGCCTCTCAAGTTAATCATAACACATTTACATTTATGATCGAATAACTAAGAATCCAGATAAAAACATTCTTTACTTATAAAGGCAAAAACAAAAGCAATCGCCCTCATTAACTTGATATGTACATAAAAATCTGTCAACAGCATTCAACCATACGCAGACAGGCGAGATTTCTTTCTATACGCACAATTCCATTCACACTCACGCTCTCGTACACAAAAGATGTATGCTGTGTACATAAAAATAGTTGGGCTGCCATGGTAGCCACAACATTTCTTATCAATTAATTTACACGTGCGATGGATAAAGTCTGCAAATCCGAAAAACAAACACACAAAAGCACACACACACACACGCATACATATGAGTTTATATCATTAATACACACTTAGTGCGTGCAAATCTGAACAGAAAGCATGAAGGCGCGTTAATTAGGGGCCCGTCGGTTACCAGCCTCCGCCTCCATCATCATCGTCATCATCATCATCATCGTCATTGGTGTCGCTCTCAAGGCTCTCCAAACGAAATTGATTTGGCGTCTTTTGGCGCCTTTCACTGTCACTTCCGCTTGCCGTTGTTGCCATGGCTATATGGTGAATGGCCCTTTATGTGTTACGCATAATAAATTGTTGTCAATGCATGAGAGAAGATTATTAAGCTATGGCATAGGGACGAGTGTGAGCATATTTGTGTGTGAATGTCATTGAAAGTGTTGCCATGCACTTAATTCCACACAAGGCGTTAGTTGCCTGTAAGTGTGCGCATTGTTATTATTTATGAAATTGCAAATACACATTGTTTAAGGTTTTTTTTCAGATCGAGTGATTTTGTTTTGTTACAGTTGACTGTGGGTTAAAATTTAATTGTGCGTACGAATTTTAAATTCTAATTCGTAATTATTTCAAAACTTTCTCCACACTGCACCGCTGCATATAATTTGCTGCTGCTCATTAATTAAGCAACACAAGAGCCACACCGAAATGCCATACCATTTAAATATGCATACACCACTTGCCCGCCGTCTGTCCATCCAATGCCACCACGTCCTTTTGACTTTGCCATGCAGCTTCTTGGTGAAATGCTCGTTCGTTGGTTCATTCAGTCGTTCGGTGGGTCGTTCATTCGTACGTTCGCTTGCCAGCTTAACTGGCTGGTGGTGGTGCTCTCTTGTCAGTTCTAATTGCCAACCACAATTAAAATTTTAAATAAAACTGTCATCCGCAGCTTTGGCATCCTAGCGTAACACGCGGATTATTATTCAACTTTTGTGGGTTTTGTTTATTTCTTGCGTTTTTTTTCTGTTCAGCTGTGCTTTGTTTTTTGTAAAATGGCATTTGCTTAGCTTTTAAATGCTGTCCCATAAATTCAAAACGAAATGCCATGAAATCACTTAAAATTCCCGTTGTCTGGACGTAATTGCGGTGAATTTCAAGTTAAACGCTTTTGCATTATTATAATTTTTTTTTTGGGCAATTTCCGAGGAGAACAAAGTAAAGGACGCACATATTTATTTTGTATAGTGTTTTTAATTGAAGGCGTTTAGAGAGTGTGGGGCCAGTGTGGTGAGCAGTTTACTGTGTGGGAGTTTGTTTAACTTTTTAAAGCAAATTTATTTTCGAAAATTATGTAGATGGAAGGAAACTACTCACAGATTCTTCATCGAAGAAATATTGTAAGCTTGCCCACTGACAGGGAAAGCGCTATGTATGCACTTTATCAGCAGAAGAGAGGAATGGAGTTTTGTACTGAGCAATTTTTATCCACTTGCTAAGATTTTCATATCTTCAAGACTTGCTGGTAATTTGAATAATTTTTTTAATTTAATTTCAATTAATTCATTAATTTCAATCTTATGGCGTACCTGTAGGCGCTTTATGTGTCCACTTTATCGACTTAAAGCATATTAAAGTTGCTCAATAAATTTTCTTTATAGCTTTCATCCCATTCCTGTATATACCTCCGGCTCCTTTCGCCAATTCACACTCCATTGCCCAGAAGTGCCAACGCTAAGACACCAATTAACGCACATTTTCCATGTTACCGCGCTGCCGAACAGATAAATTCACCCATACAACAACAAAACGCCATTTAAACGGTAAATACAAGTGCAAGCAGTAAAACGCGCATTCGCATCGATTTAATTTCGCATTTTATGGGTGCTGCTGCATAAAATTGCGCGTAATTGCGTTTCGAACAAAAAACTATGACGTAGTAAAGTCGTTCTTATGTAGTTGTTGTTTTTACATGCAGCACATGCCCATAGTCAAGGTGTTAAAACTGCAAAGTGGCTTAAAACGCATGCACATTTATTTATTCGTTCGCTGCTTATTTAACACTAACACCAACGCTTTCTAGCGCGCAGCAGCACGCAATTTGCTTTACAACTGATTGCATTGCTCTGATTAAAAGCGTAGAGCGCAGAATGAAGTTGTTCTTGTGTTGGCTTTGGCATTTGCTGGCAATATGTTGCATGTCACAAACTAACAAACAACATCGCCTCTGCTGGCTTCAGCAGCCAAGTGGGCAGTAACAAATTATAAATTTCCGTTCTAATGCGCTTTTAAGTAATTTACGCAGAATTTATTGCGGTATTAAATAAGAAATGTGCTTGTGATGGTTGGCAGGGGGAGATTGGCACATAGTTTAGGATTTAAAAAAATGTTATTAAAGGGTAATTTTAGAGAATTTTCTTAAGGACTAAATTTTATGATTTTAAAATGAAATACTAAAAGGTTTTAAGGATGAATACAATTTAAATTTAAATTTTGTATCCTTAAACTAAAGAACATGATTATTAGAGGTAATCCAACACAACCTCTTGATGGAGTTATCATGTATACCAAGGGTCTACCAAAATCTGTAATCAGATCGACAATCTGATAATTTTGTTGCATATTTGGCCGCTTATTTCGAGAAACGTCACTCAAAACAGATCCACAGCGCTCACATGGGCATTTATTCTTAACATCGAATTCCATTTGTACTACATCCTGAAAACCAAGGTGATAGGACGATTTCCCCCATAACCTTTACAGTACAATATGAATTACTATTAACTTTCTTTCGTCCGCCTTCATGACCTCACTCAAATTGCTACTCAAACTACACAGCCATGACTACCAACTACCCATTTCAATTAACACTAATACACACAAGTTAGATCGTATTATTTAGATGCACGTTGTGGCATATGAATGCAAAGATGCTCGTATGCCTTACTAATTTAATTTCAAAATTGCTTATATGTAACATACACAGCCTAGCACGTACGCACGAACGGACCATCATCAACTTAATTTTCAATTAAATGCCACTCATGCGTAAAGGAGGCAGCCACACACCCATTCACCTACACACACACACACACACACATGCAAGTAATCTTCCCCAACTAAACAACTCAATAATTGCCCCCGTAGCACTTAATTTTCTTAACTAAACGCGCATAAATGTCAAATAAATTAACTTGGCTACTGCGCCACTCATTCACCGCGTTGCGTTGCCCTAACCCAGCGATGAAAATGCAGGTCAATTCCCAATTAAGTTCAGAACAGAAGCGACCACTTGTGAGCATCTTCATGTCAGTGTGGAAAAGCACTGTTTATGGGCATTGTGTGTGTGTGTGTGTGTGTGCGCTGCGTGCATTTGCGCTTCACACCGCAGAACGGCGGAAACACACAAGTTTATTTGCAATGCAATTACGCTGTAGGAAACCTTTAAATTTTTATAGCAAATAGCAAACAACATTTGCAGCAGCGAGTGTGCCTGTGTGTGTGGGCATATGTGTGTATGCAAGCGCACTTCACAAATTAATGCCACAAAAACACCAACGCAAACTTACACTGGCAGCCGCACCAACCGCTCAGCATCCACATTTTGCATTAGAACGTCAATGCAACGGTGAGCTTTACATCTAACCTATACACAGATGCGTTGCAGTGGAAATGTGTGTGTGTGTGTGTGTGTGTGCGAGTTTATTTAATTTTTCCACTGTGTGTTATGTGTGCTTGCCATGGTTTCATATGCTGGCGTCAGATGGTGTTGGCTGCTGTCGGTTGATGTTGGTGTTGGTGTGCTGTCGTGTTTGTTGAGATTTGCGTTTTATTGCATTTTTGTTTGACATAATTTTCTCGCTTTTTCCCGCTCTATTTAATTAAGTGTGCTGCTAGCTGATGCCTGGCTTGGCAGAGCCCTTTTTCTTTTGCCTTGTGCTTATATTGTTCGGTGAAAAGTTTCGCAACTCTTGCTGTAGTGAAATTTAATCATGCCTGAGGTGCGAAAAACTTCAACTTTGCGCTTCAGTTGAAATTGGATGGATGTTGAAGTGGGTTTGCCGCTGGCAGTTTGGCAAAGGGCACAAGGTTAAATGCTGATTTTGTGACTGTGGTGTGGTGTGGCATCTGCTTTTTGCTTTTGATTCATTTGATTATATTTTTGGCTTATTTGAGTTTCACCAAAGCGACATTAATTGCCATTGAACTATTGATTTGTGGTTAGGAAATTGCGAAATGAGTCATGGGAAGCGAAATTGAATCGGGAAAATGACATATGTGTAATATTGGATTAATGAAATAAATTTGATGGGAAATGAATTTTATTAATTACAAAATAAATTTGATAATTAATTAATATAATTAATTTTATTAATTAATTAAAATAATTAATTAAAATAATTAATTAAAATAATTAATTTAATTAATTGATTTATAAAAAAATATGATAGGAAATTAATTTTATTAATTAAATATCACTAAAAATTTTAAAAAAATTTAATTAAATTAATAAATTTAAAATTTTTTTTAAAATAAAAATTAAACAATTTTATTTTATATATTTATTTTGCACTTTAAAAAATTTAGACATTTTAGAGTAACACGTACCACGGATTCATGGTCAGCACATCCACCCGCAATACTTTTTGTTTCACGATTTTGCGACTAAAACCAAATAAACATGATTTCCGCAGCCAAACTTTTTCTCCCATTTACCTACCCATTGCAAATATATTTTCCAAAATCCATTCACAAAAAACCATTTCCAATTCTAAATTTTATTAACGAATTTCCGAAAAGTTTTCGAACTAAGCAAATTACACACATGCATGTGCAGGTTCGACACCTTGCCGCTCATTCTTAAAAAAGAAAAACAATTTCAAGGCAATAACTCAGAAACGTGCATTTGTTTAAAACGTAAAACTTACACCTTTGCGTATCTCGCTATCGTCGCACTATCTCGTCGGCGACTGCCCTCACTAACGAGGGCGAATGTGTCCGTCGTATGCTTGGAATTAATACGAAATTGTACGCTCGTAAAAATGCAGCTACGTGCGACTTCTTGTGACTTACACCGCTCGGTCTATGTGAATGTGAGTGTGTATTATGAGTCGGCCATCGTGCGCACAGTTACTTTATTTCCGTTCTGTTGAAGTGGTTTTAATTTTTATGATGCTCGCTCGCTCGCTCGCTAAAACACTGACATGTTTTACGAATTAAGCGTATTTTTATCTTGTTATTAAAGTTACGTGATTTTTATACAAAAGCTGTTATTTGGTGTGGTTGTTGCTTTTTTTCGGTAGTTGTGATTGTTGTTGTTGTTTAGATGGTGATTTTTTATGCAATTTTTTTGATAGCATTTTGAGTTTGTTGAAGGACATGGGATTAATGCGGCGATAAATGATTTTTAGTCTTGTGTTTGATATTAACCAATTATGTGAGATTTTTTAAAATGAGCAAAGGTGCAGTTTATTATTGAATCTCATCGTTAGAACCTTCCATCTGCAGAGGTCCCATTTAATTTGTAATTCTTTCATTTACTAATTTTTGTTGCATACTTTTTGGAGCCAAAATACCAGAAAGACAACATCTTAAGTCGATAGTTCAATAATTAGGACTTTATCGTGCACATAGGATGCAAAATGGCTGACTGGTATGCCATAACAATGTTCCCCTGCAGATAAGAATTCCCGAAAAATTCAAGAAAATACTCGGATTTTGGAATATTACTTTACCAACACTTAAAGCTTCATGGAATTCCCACCATCACCACCATGCAAATCTAATTTTTACAGCAGTCTGTATGCCACACCAGGAAAAAAAATAAAAACAATTTTTACGACTTCACCGCCATTTTTACGGTTCAATAAGCAATAAAAAAGTATTTGTAATACAAAAAAGCAGCACTTAAATGCCAAATAAAATGCGGAGGCTCTCCTCCTTAAATTAGGCAATTACCCAAAGGGCAACGCAAATGCGAATATTATTTTTATATATATTTCGAAATTACTCTTACGTCACAATGTAGGCCATGTTAACGACTCTTTTTAATGCCTTACTACGAAATTTAAATGAAAATCCCTCATCTAACTTTAGTGGCTCATTTTGAAAATATCAATTCCATTTTGGTATTTATGAGTGCGGCGGACGGCCCACCACAAACTTCGCCAATGAAACTTCATCGATAAAATCCATCAGAATGAAACTGCAACAAATTCCAGGGGCATTGAGCATAAATATTATGGCTGCAACGTCTTCGACGAACCGGAAACATTAAAATAGTTCGCTTCGCCGTATCTTCTGTGAAAATGGCTCGAAACAACAACGGACGGAAGCTCCAAATGGCATGTGGTTGGGCTTAAAACATGCAAACACCGCCGCTCAGCTGATGTATTGAAATGTTCACTTAAAGGGCGTGTTTCGGGCCATTTCATAGACCAAAACGGAAGCACGCAACGCGCTCGCGGCCACAAAACACTTGGCAAAAGTAAACTCATAAGCACATTTACTGCAAACACGCCAATGAGGCTAGGGCATTAGAAATGACCGGCACGTTGCGAAGCTATGCAGTAAATGTTGCATTCGAAGAAAAATGGGAAATGGTTTCTTTCTTTTCATTTCAAATTTTGCTGCTTTGTTGGTGGGTTTGTTTGTTTGCTCGGCTCACTGAAAAATGTCGGATATGCAAACGGATGCCATCAACATGTTTGAGGAAATGCTAGAGAATGTATGGCGGCACGATTAATTAATAGTTGAGCGCTGGGCATAGGTATTCGCAGAAATGATAATAAATATTTTGAAAATGGAATTTCTTTTCGTGTATTTACTTGCGAAGAATGGTGCTTTTTTAAATGAAATAAATTAATAGAAATGAGCTGATACTAAACATCGAGATGTTACTAAAATTCCTTCGAATTTCACGGTAGCCTTTCACAAACATCCAACGATGTCACGTGTTATTTATCGATCTGTTGAAAATTTCTCTTAACATTTTTTTTAAGTTGGGATGCTGTCCGAGGTAGCTACTGTAATTTGTCTATTGTATTGCTTCAAGGCCATGATTCGGTAGGAGGGTGCATGTATTTTCTTTCAAAAGCTGCTCAAGAATCAGTTTGATATTTTTTATTTAATTCAATTTGAGTTTATTCTAATTCTAATATTAATATTACTTATACGTCCAGTAAACCATCCACTTTTTGTCATGCTTTTACGACAGTTGTCAGTCTCATCTACTCTAAATTATATTATAAGCAGTAAACATAAAAGAATATATCACCTTCCACTTACTTTTATTACAACGGGTTCTTTGTTAGAATTTAACATCCATAGCGTGGGAGATAAGTTTGCCTTATAAACTACATAAATACGGAAATACGCTCTAGTTAACATAATGTCCAACTGTAATGCATTTAAATTGCAAATTTCAAAACTTCCCAGAATCCTTAAAAGTTTTTCAAAATTTGCTTATGAATTTCAGTGAAATTTCTTGATTAACAACTGAACTCAACTTGAATAAGGGTCTTCTGCAGTAAGTGCCATCGTAAATGCCAAAGCAGTGCAATAGAATAAAATGGAAAACAAGTGGCATAACAGAGCAGTTTACAATATGCATGAAGGGAAAAGTTAATGCACAATACCATGAAACTGGTAAAATTCAGTAGAAACACATAATAGTCAGACTAAAGTATGGATTGTACTTAATTTAACTATGTAATTTGACGATTTAACAGAAAACAAAGTGAATTCAAGAAGAAAATCTGCTGAAAAGTAAATAAATTTCTTGCAAAGGTGCAACAAGAAATCAATTTAATTGATTTACTTTTTAATTTAATTTAATTCTTTGTTTATTTGGGTTACATTTACTCAAAATTCGATTTGTATGTTTGTCAAGGACTCACGAGTCATCGTCTTTCTCTCCCTTTTCCCCGATCTTCAAGTAACATAAGCCGCCGCACATGTGCACTATCATAAAATTCACATTTGCGTTTTTCTGACATTTTATATATGCCCTGATTTCTATATTGATTTCCAAAAGCTTACACATTCGAGCAGGAGTTATTGAATTTTTTGACGGTACGAGCTTATAGAGTCAAGTGTCTTGTGCGTGCAAAAAAAACCCACTAACTGGAAAATAGTGCGCGCAAAATTCAATTTATGTAAAGAAGATTTGCACGTACCTTATGTGTATCTTATGGAAACGTGTTGTGTACTAAGTATTAAAAAAAGAAGTATCTTCCAAGAACTATTCAGTGCAAATGCATCGTCTAGTTGATGATGAGTGAAGCATTTGACTTAAGTTAAATTGGTAAACACAATTGTGAATTTAAAAATACACAAAAATCCTGTAGTTTTCATGACTGCATTAGTATTTCGCTCAAATGGCTCAAATTTCATTGACATTTTATTAAAATTCCACTCATTTATGTTCATGATACATCAGCGTAGACCACTTAATTTTTTTTGTTGTGGTAATTGTGTTCATTTTCCTGAATTTGTTTTTTTTCCTATGCATATTAAATTACTTTATATGCATTTTTACATAATTATATGTAATGTTTTTTGTACCGATAAATTAACTACCTTTCTGGCTTTGTGTGTTGGCGTTGATTGGGCCTTTATTTAATTACAATCGTTATGACGCCTATGAAACCGCTTTCATGATGACCTAATGTGTGAGGTGTACCTACGCTTCCTTGCCATAAACAAGTTACGCTCAGTAGTTTATCCTATTGTCAAAATTTATTATCATCGCTGATGTAGTATAGTCGGTATGCCAGTGTTCAAACCACAGGCGATTCAATTAGCAAATGTATATAAGTGCGTGTGGGTGTCCGGTTGTATTTGTGTGTGTGTGTGTGTGTGTGTGTGCTTGTGGTTTGTTTGGCAGTTTAATTTGTGGTTAACCAGCCATAATATGGGTTGGCTTTAATGTGTGGGCGTATGAAAAATGTCGATTAGGCTTTAATAATTTCACTAGAATTTAGGCTATCTGTCGAATTGTAAGATGAACTCCGCTTGGAATGCTAATTTGTGTTGTAAATTCTGAAGCAGATTGTGTTCTTGGGTTTATTTATGGGAATTCATTGGAATTATCATCGCATGGTTGAACAATTCATGTTGATAATAGTCAGTTAATAACTAAAGTGAACTTATTGTTTGTGGGATTCAACAATTTCGTAATCATATTACTCTTCACACGTGGGGAAATTTGTATACTTGAGTAAATAGAGCTGAAAAATTGCCATAATTTGTTAATTTGCTTGTGTATTAAGTAAAATTTGATGTTCTTATATTTATTCCTCATGGCGTATGAGGAATGTTCATATTGTATACATTTTGCCTTAAATTCTAGCTGAATTACATTCTGCATTCAATACTGAATTGCAATGGTTGTAATCTAGCGTATAATTGCATTTACTATTATCTCAATTCAGGCATTAAATTCGACCACAATCAAAGGTGGATGGCAGTTTAAATGAAAACATTCGTTTACACACACTAACGCAGAAACAAACAAACTATGCAAAGGATACTGAAAGGCACAAAAAGAGCAATTTGCAACGTTAACGCGTGTCCGAACATCAACACCCATTGCCACAACCATCACTGGTAAGAAAATGAAGTAGAGTATTTTCCCAACCAGTTTGCCAAGGTAGTACCTGCTGCCAACACACGAAAGGAGCAAACTCATACACACACACACACAGTGGGCCCACACTAATAACATAATTGCGGGTCAGGTTACTTCCGTCATTTAGCAGTTGAAGCAGTTGGAGCAGCAAACGAGACACGATGCGGCCACATGCAGTGCTTTACAAATGCTTCCGTTGAAGAGTTGCGTTGAACTGCAGCGTGAACTAGGTAAAAGTTGAAAGCGAAAAATACACAGATACGTTTGTGTTTTTTTCAAAAGCAGCCTGTAGAGAACCAGTTGCCAACGCCATCAAGATAACAAATGCGAAGGCTTTTGATGGACTCTGCGGTCTTTTGCTTCTTCGTAGAATCGAAACGCTTGGCTACGCTTGGCAGAGGCGGTGAGTGAAAATAGAATTCAAAGTAATTTTTGTGTAATGAAAATCTAAAGAGAATTTAAGAGCAATTTTAAGTGGCTTGTGTGGATAACTGCAAAATGTTAATATTTGAATTGGAAATGCCCTGTTAATCCTTCGTCCTCAATTGCAAATTGAATCAATCCATAATGTATTTACATTCGACTTTTATTTGCTTGCTCTTTTATAATCTGTTTAAAAGACTCTTTTCACCCCACTGAAATGTCCCTTCTCCTTGTAATCCGTTAATACCTTTAGGAAGCGCGTTGGCTTCGTTGGCGACCAAACAAACGCAATCATTTACTACGCTCTGCCTTAAGTAAACTCTTGGCGCAAAGATTGATTACACGAGCTAATGGAAAAATCTGTTTCACTTTTTTCTCATGTTCCTTATTTGTATTTATTTTCCCTCACACTTTTTGAGCCAAACAATTTGTTGTAACAATTTCATTGAAGGAAATCCCAACAACAATAGAAAACCCGAAAAATCAAAAGAACCGTACGACATGCGTGTATGTATGCAACCTTAACTTTTAATAAAAGGATATCCTTTATTTTCCTTCTTTCATTGCTGTAAGTAGCTGCTGCTGCTGTGGATTTTGCTGCGTGCTGTCAACAACACAAAAAGGGACACACACATACAAATAAGCGCGCGGAAATTTGCTGCTGCGGAACGTAATGCCTGAGCTGTAATGGTGAAAGTTGGAAAAAAAATGTTAGAAGCCAGACGACAAATCAATTTCTTACGAAATAAAAACAGCAACAAAAGCAACAACAACAACAACCACAATAATAATAAGAAAAGCTTAATTTTATACTTAAGCAGCACGAGAGAACTTCATAGTGAAAGGAACAAGCGACAATGCACCATGATGATGTACGCTATTATGTGTAGTGGAGTGGGTGTGTGTAAGGATGGACATATGTCAAATGCCATTTACCCTCTATTTTCTTTTTATTCCCTTTTTTTTACCACTATTTCCTCTACTACTTTTACATTAAACAAATAGCAGTGAACTATTAGCTTTGGCTGTGTTGTCGTGATGGCAGTGCGACTTAAAGGCTACCTTTTCCTCTGATGTTTTCTTTTTCAAATACTATATACTATTTTTTTCTACTTTTCCTTTGGTTGCCATATAACATGAAAAATCGCTTTGAAAAGCGTAAAATTAACTTTGCCGCAGGAGCAGCTTAAAAGAACATACGACTGGATGTGGAAGTGATGGTATGTCCGCCTTTATACACACACACATGCGTATGTGAGGCTATGCTTTTGTACTGCTTGCGTTTTGCGTTAAGCAACAAGCGCAAATGTCGTGAACTTTGTTGTTGTTCTTCTTTGGCTTTTGCTTCTTTCATTTTTTTTTGTCTTGACTTCCTTTACGTAAAGTACATACATACACACGGATACCCGCATATACGGCCACATCCTTTGTTTGACAAGAATGATGAGTGTTGTCAGCTGATGTGAAAAATCTTGACGAATTATATTAATTTGCCGTTGATGGCATATGTCGGAAAAGTGTGTTGAATATGTTCTCTGGTCTCTTTTTTTTTTGTTGGCTGGAAGTTGTTTGGCTTCAAAGCAAAAGTTCATAAGTCATTTTTGGGTTGGCAGGGCCAGAAGGTTGATCGGAGTTTGATTGACTTTTAAAAAGGAAGTGTGAACAGGCTGTGAGGGATTGAGTAAGGTGGGGGGGGTTTTAGGATTTCTTCTTATTAATTTTTACTTTATTTCATTGAAAACTATTTCACTTTGTTTAGTGGTCTGGGTGAGGTTGAGTTGTTGAGTTGTTGAGGCAGTTATCCCATTATAGGGCTTGATTTACTCTCGGTGAATTCCGGAAATTGTGCTGTTGACCAACGTAGATATTGGCAATTAAATTAAATTTTACTGGAATTTTTAACTTTAATTTCGGTTAACTCACTATGGGCCAGTGTAAATCTCTGACATACTTTCGACAAGTAACAATTTGAATATTTCTTTCCGCATATGAAATTTTCACTAAAATTACCATTCATGAAAATAATTAAATATTATTCATACGCACGGGTGTGTATGGTTTTTTTTTTTTTCTGTCAAGCTAACATACATAATTGCCGAGTAAAATGGAACAACGAAGAGGGAAAAATAGAAGGAACTAAGCCATTGTCTTTTTAATTTATATTTTCAATGGAATTACTTACGAAAAAAAAGACACATTGTGACTGAGCCATTTTTATACCAAATGCGCCCATTACCCCCAACGCAGACACTCCTTTGAAAAATTCATATCGTAACTAGGACGAAACAATTACCGCATAACAAATCAACTTGTCATAGTTTCTTCGTCATAATCTGACAGAGCACAACCGCAATATGTGGACTTGTAAGTGCTCGTATGTACCTACAGCGAACCGCACCCATTGCCTGATGACGACGATGAGTACGACTTTCACATATGCAAATTGCAGCCGCCAATTCACAGGACTATTTTGTACACCGCAGTGATGGCACAAAGTTGAAATGAAGGAAGGGCGGGCGGGTGGTTACGCTTTTAAATAATTCATTGCCGCGTGCAGTTGAGCAAAACTATTCAAGGAATCGTTTACAAAATACAGGCATTTACTATCACTTGCATGCACTTGTGTTCCGATGTGTGTTCCATTCTGACTGCAATGTATTTGTGCTATGCTTCTGTGGATTTGATTGATTTCTTGGAAATTTTAAGCCATCGTTCCTAGCTTAATTGGCCCAACCATTGGCACAGTTTGAGGCATTTTCTTCCTTTTTCGGTTGCTTCAATAAATCATGATGGAGTGGATGTTGTCATGAGCTTTCACTGGCGTGGGTAAATATAATTCAATTATATGCATAATGTCTTGGGTAATTTGTGCTCTTGTATTGGAATAGTTAATCGTTGCAAACATAATTTCCATTTTCCGAGAAGTCATTTGGAAAAAGTTGTCTTTTGAATGAAAAGTAATTGGGTCAAGTGAATTTGATGAGATTAATGAAACGTAATGAAATATGCTGACTGTAAAATTCTGAAATTCCTTAAAAAGTATGTTGCTTACATTATTTACATAAGTACCTCGGTTTGTCAACACTTGACTCCTAAATTTCTATATTTTTTTTCCACAATTTTCCATGAAATCAATTTCATATTATGTAAATTCATAAACCCTCAGAACTCTATTAAAAATTACTTACACACACACAAGTTTATTATTTTCAAATATTTCCATTCAAAGTCATTCTTCTAACCCGCCCAGTAAACTATATGAAATTACACACGCACACCCACATCCAATCCAATCAAGAGCATTAGAAATATGTAAACCGCCAACCCTCCTCAAACGCCGCAGACATCTTTTAGCGCGCTTTCTTAACCTCGAAATTTAATTGCGGCGCAAAAGGCATTTGCCATCATTGTGCATAAATTTTTGGGCTTGAACGCTTTCAGGCGAACAATTATTTCGCTTTTGTGAAACAGTGTAAGAAAGGAAGGGTGCGCAGGGGGCGGTGGTTGTAACTGCCATATAAAGTGTTGAATTTATGATTTCAACGAGTTCAGGATCTTGTTGTTGTTGTTATTGTAATTTTGGTTTCCGAAATTTTATTGCCTCTTGATTGACAAAACAAGATAAATGGCAGCCGGAGTAGCCGCACCAAAACGGTCGAATTATTCGTGTGGATTGATCGGGGGGTTGGCCACATTTATTGCCTCAATATTTATTGGCTGCGGAGGCAGCATCAGGGCGTTGGACGCTTCAGCAGAACATTGTGATGGGCTCACTTATTTGTACTATTAGCATTGAAATACATTTTAAAGGGCTTGGATTAGGCTGTCTCTGCTGCTTCCAGTGTTTTGAATGAGAATTTTTTTGAACGAGGTCCTGGTTAACAGAGTTGAAAAGAGAAAAGTGTTAAATCTCAATGGGTAAGTACTAAAGTGGTTAGACTTGCGTCAGAGCAATTGATTAGTAAAAAATTGAAAATTTATTTTCTATAATATACATTAACCCTTTTGTCTGGGTACAAAATTTCTGACCTGTCCAACATCTTATATGCATTTTATAAAATAAAAAAATGTATTCTTCTTTTAATAATTGAGTAGAGTTGAAAAAAGAAATCAATACAACCAAGATCCTTGCAAGGATTATTTAAAAACATTTAAATGTCCTTGGAGGCACATACACACATACACACATACACACACACGACTGCCAAGGAAAAAAAGTCATTTAAACTGGCATCATAAATCATCACCCTGAACTGTCAAAAGTTGAGTAGTTTTCGGGTCACGTTAAATATGTCAGGATAACTGTCATATAACACTGCACTGGGAAAGTTCTTTACTTTGCATGCGGTCGGAATGTCCTTGTAGCAGCAGCAGCAGGACAGACGAATGACGACTACGACTACGACCACAAAACGAATGAATAATGATGAAATTATTATCATCGCATTTCGGCTGGCATGTCGTTGCTACCACTGGTCGCTCCCTTTTCTTCCTCCTGCTGTTGCTATTATTGTTGTTGGCACTGAAGTCACTCAACAGACATCAGCACGAAAAATTTCACCCGAAAAATTCCACCGAAAATAAAAAGAAAATGGCCACACTACATTCAAGAATAAAACAACAAATAATGGGCGGAAGTAAATAAATATAAAATGCGACTGTAAAACCTCGCATGCAAAATGAATGTCAAAAATGACAACTGCGGTAGAGCCAAACGATGCCAGCATAGCAGCAAGTAACAACCCGTCGCAAAAAGCGGAAGCAACACAATCGCTGCCATATACAAAGTTGCACTGCCAGCAACAGCAACAGCACATGCATGTAACAGATAATACCAGATGAGTTCAGCGCTCCTCTCTACGTACTCGCAGAAAAAATAAATATTGTCTTTTTCGTCCGAAAATGCTCATAAGTGTTTTGGGATCTGGTTTATGCGTTATTCGTATGCAAGAGGATCACTTCTTGTGCCAACATTCGGCAAGGGCGTCCTTCGCGTGACTTAATATTCTTGAAATATTTTGCATACGAATGGAAAGGGGAGGGGGGAGGGAGGTGGTGTAAAGAAAAAATAGCGAAAGCATTCATCATTCAAGTTTTGCATGTGCTTGTATGGGTGTGTGTGTGTATTACGAGTATTTTCGACTGCATGTGGCAACACTCTGACGCTGTTAACGATGCCACTTAAGTTGTTGTGGCGCGAATGAGTTATGCACCCGTGGGGGACACGAAAAGTAATTTGAAAATTTTTGTTACTTTTGATACATTTGCTATTGTTGTTGTAGCTGTGGTGGTGGTTCTTGTTGTTGAAGTTGTTGTTGTTAATCTTGTTTTGGGTACTTTTTTTTCTTTACTATCTTAGCATGACTATGCGGAATTATGAGACTCTCTGAAAGGATTTTGCCTAGAAAGAAGATGAGCAGGGCCAAGGCAAGGGCAGAAAGGACTGCTGATAAGTTCATATTAAAGTCAGTTATTCAAGGGCAAAACAAATTTGGGACAAAATGGTGCCTAACTTAATGACAATTTACTGTTTGCCAAATACCAAAATGGAATTTATTGATTTCCAAGGATTAAAGTTTGGAAAATAAAAATTCAATTAAAATTCATGTAATCTGATTTGGACCAGAGATAAACAAAAAAAAAAAAAGAGACAAAACGTATATCAATAATACAGCAACAACAACAAAGTATGCCTGTCAAAAAATACCCAAAAGAGAAATTTCCAAAACAATTTTGAAGACAAATCAGCAATATGCAAAAATTTCTCTTTTAATTAAAAAAAAAGGAAAAAACTGCCCAGAGTCCGCACACCAATTACAAAACCGTCTGATCCACACCCTTCCCCTACACACACACACACACACACACACACACTCACACTCACACAAAAGTACACAACGGTCAAGCCTTCTGCTGTCACCTGCTGTCAATCTGAGCGCATTTGACATTTTAATCAGTTTCACGAAATCTGTTCGTACAGCAAACACGACAGCGGACAGACAGCCAGACAGACAGACAAACATTCGAGAGCACCAACAAAAAACAAACACAGCCAAGAGCACCACACTCGTTGCACAACCGAAAAAGTTCGAAAAAAAAGGAAAACAATTTCAGAGACGACGACGGCGGACAACGTTGAAATCTACTTTCAACCGCAAAACAAGCAGTAAAACACGCAACAAAACTACAACAACAACAATAAAAACGGAACAAAAACAACACAACAAAGTCAACAGAAAAAGATTGAAGAAGAGCCCACACATAAACAAATGAGAAGAGACCACACTGGGAACTCAACACACACACGGTACTTTTCCACCAAAAAAGCCGGCTCCAAAATTTACCATCCACATTTCGTCTAAATTCCCCACACACCTTTGCTGAGATTTTTCATGAATGGACTTCGTTACTAACACCTCACGAACTATCTTCCTCTTCTGGCCAGAATGGTTACTCTCTTTTGGCCTGATTTCCCCTTTTTGTGTGTAATTTACTCTCTCTGCCACCAATTCACCTCGACCGTGGTGATTAACACTCGTTTTTTCGGCCATGTGCTCGTGGTTAGTTTTGTCGCATCCTGAATTGGTTCTGTTGTTGGGCTTGCTCGCGCGCGCTCGAAATACCGACGAACGAACGCCGTTCCAAGTCAGTTAACTCGGAAGCGTGGCCATGTCAGTTTTGTGGCCAAATCAGCGCGGCTTTCTGCAAACAAAATCGGTCAAAAATCTAAATCTCAGTGTGGCATGAAGAAAAAAAATTATTTAAATAAAAAATAAATAAAATTAAAATGTGTCAAGCTTACTGATAAAATTACAAAAAAAAATTAATTGTTAAACAAACAAATTACAGAAAAAAATGTTAAATAATTGAAAAAAAAATTGTGTTCTCCCTTAGTGAAATTTAACCCATTGTGCTGTGTCATAAAAATAATTGTGTTGAAGTATTACGAAGGAAAAAAAATAAATTACTGTTCGTTGTGTGAAAAAAGTGCCACATCAGCGTGTGGCTTGCAGAAGCTTTAGTAATTTTAGCAATGATTCGAAACGATTTCATGTAATTTTTTTGCTTTGGTTTGTTTTAACGAAGTGTTCGTTTGCATTATGCACAATAGATACGTTTGGGAAATTTAATATAGAAACAAAACGGATAATGGTAATTTGTGTTTATATTGTAATATGCATGTGTGTGTGTGAGTGTGTGAGATATTCATTGAATTCTTATCTTCAAGAACAATGTGTTTTTAGTTGAGGTACACATAAAAAGGAACTCAAATTTGGTATAGTGGAACTCCATGTTTCACAAGAAGAAATTTTGGGCTTCTCCCCGAAAGGAACCAATGACAGAGGGAGGGTGCACTTGTTTGCATGTATGAAAAATGTGTTTGAGAAGCTATAGAATGTGTAAGATTTCTCGAAGATATTGGAGCTATTTTTTTGTGCTCATATATTTAGAAGATGTGAAATATTCAAACCAGTTAAGAGTTGGGAAGCCACTTCAGAATGTATTACAAGTTGGAATAAATTGAAGAGAAGGACAAACATTACATTTAATTTAGCATAAATTTGACTGGGAAGTGATACGAAATGAGACTCAATAAAATTTCATGATTACGTTCCAGTCACTAACAATTGACAACTTAACTCCAGAGCAAATTGAATTGGAAATAATATTTGCAAAACATTCGAACTGTTCAATGATTCAGAACGTAATTGGTCACTCAATTGACAATTTTATACGTAAAATAACGCTCAATTTCGCTTTTTCCTTTGGAGGTGTATGAGACGTGATCAGTTATGCAAAATGGTTATCCAATGGTTGGGTTCCTATTTGAAAGTTGTATGTCAATTCAAATTTTTTAGATTTAAATAAGATCAATTGAATTAGATTGAGTACTTGATAATTTCTATACACTGTGCACTGTGGTGGATGTGCAAGTATTTTCTGCAATAATTACAATTTGAGTGGATCAAAAAGTCCCAACTCACATATAAATTACACTTTAAATCGCGCGATTTTTGTATTCAAGTCCCACACAGAAGGGACTTGAATGAATACGTATTTTTGGCAGCGAATCCGATGATAGACATATTGGAGGTTTACATCCCTAAGCCGCAGACTCGCATTACACAAGTGACTGAGTGCAGAAGTACTGTTGACAGCGAAGTCGGGTTTAGACATGATGGAGGTTTTATTTCCTGAGAAGGCTCTTGAATGCAAATTGCTATTTCCAAAAAAATTTGAAGCTCGGGATCTTTAAACGGTTTCCGTCTTTTTTTTTGGGCCTTATGAAAAGATCTCGAATGTTATTTCGTTTTCTTTTGGTAAAAATCCCGAATTCTCGAAAAAATTCGGGAAAATCCCATTTCCAAAAACCTAATCTCGATAATTTAATAAAATTTTTTCCTTTCATAAAAAGTTTGGGAAAGAAGTTTGCCCATACGATGTTATATCTAACGTGATTTTGTCCTTTCCAAATTATGTCCGATCGGCATTATGTATATTTGGGATTGGGAATTTGGATTTCAGATTCAGGAACATAGGTTTAAAATATTAGTAAATGTTAACAGTTTAATAAATAATTTTATATTCAAAACTGCTCCAAAGTCAAGTTTTCACTGCATACTTTTAGGACCACATATACTATAAGAAAAAATACTTCCGCTTTCTGCCACATAATCTTGATGTTCATTGAAGTAATTCCTCCTTTCACCGGCTTTTTACCAGGTCTTTCTGCTGACTGACACCACGTGTTGTGTTGCCTTTTTAATAAGTTTAAATAAAATGCCATAAGTCTAATCTTCAGTAAATCCCTGCAAACAACAACAAATACAAAAATTCAAAACATTCTCACAATGAATAAAAAATTTTAAATTTCATAAACTCCCGCAAAATGTACATGGTACATGGATATTGTGCGAGGACACACAGCAGGAGGTATCACTGGCAAATCACAATCACAACAATGCCAATGCCAGCGCACATAAAATATTCAAATAATTCACAAGTTAATGTTGTGTGGAGAGAAAAGGAAAAAGAAAAGGAATTTCACTTACATTTTCACTTAGGCACACAAAGAAGAGTACGTAGGCCTTGTTTAAGCCTAAAGACGAGAAATAAGTCCATGTTAAATTCAAATTCCACAATGTGAAAATAAAAAGAAAACAAAAAGCGAAGGCAATATTTAAAGAATAACACTCGAGACGTGCGAAGTAGGCAAATATTTGCCGAGAGCCTTCACAAGTAATACATAATTGCAAAAGCAAAAAAAAATAAATAAAGAAATGCAAAAACCTAAATCCTTAAAAGTCCTAAAAAAATCTTAAAAAAAATATAACGAAGAATTCCAAGAACGAAGGCAACAATGAATGGGAGAAAAATTGCATTAAAAAGCGAAATGAATGGGCATGTTAAATGTATTAGTGTGTGTCTGTTCAGCCGAGGGTGTTCGTATCATCATCAACATCATCATTGGGGCGTTGGATGATATGCCAAGCAAATGAAGTCTTGCAGTCGAGTAGTTGGGGCCATAGGTCCTCTCAAGTTTGATGAAGGCGAGTATTTCTTGAGTGGCACTGCCACTGCTACTGCTGGTATGCTCTGAGGCAAAAACCAACAAGCAAGCCAGTCACTTGAACGTGAGGAGCTCCAACTTGTTTTTCCATGGAGTGTTTGCACATAAATTAAATGTAATTCAGCTTGAAAATTATTAAACAAGCGCAGTGAAGTTGATATTGAGATTAGGGCAGTGCGAGAAGATATGATGGAATTAGGCGATGGTATGAGCCAAAAATTATGCAATAAAATTTAATTTAAATTAAAATCCAAAGAGAGAAGGTTGCCTTGAATCTGGCTTTAAGCCATTTGTCATACGGTCTGTCAGCATGTGCGAGTGTGTTCGAGTGAGTGTAAGCTTTGCCATGTTAGTCCACAAATAACGTTAGTCATATAAGCCGAAAGTGCACCTGTGCATGTGGGGCATAGACAGACACACAAACACACACACACACATACTAGAGTTGTATAATAAATTGTTTGCAAATTGTTAGGTGCAGCACTAACAGTAGCCGAGTGAAAAGCATCAGCATAAAAATAGAAAATAATCAAGTGGGGAGTAAAATCAAATAAAATACAAAAACAACAACAAAGTGGCTGAACAAAGAAAAAAAAAGTAAAACAGCAGAAACAAGTTAAAAAAAAAAGAGAAAGAAAGAAAAATTGAAAACAAAATGCAAAAAACCCACTCACCCATTTGCAGAAGCAGTCAAAGTGTTTAAGTGCCCACAGTCAAGGAACATTTAACTGTCAGCTATTTACTGCACAGGTAAGTTCCAGTCGAACGCAAACTTAAAATATATTTATGCACGTCTATGTGGGAAAAAATGGAAAATTCTATTTTCAGTAATAAAAAAAAAACCACCCAAAGGTCAACAGCCCAGAGCGTGTAAATATGATATCCTAACAGGCAAACCGTAGTGGGCCGTAATGTGAAAATGAGAAAACTAGACCTTTCACCCTTGACAAAATCCATTCACCCTTTCCGAAATGACTAAAAGGTGTGTGTGTGTGTGGTGAAAATAGGCGAGAGCAGCCACACAAAAATAGCCTGGATATATTTTGAGAGGCTTTCAACTACAACTCTTGACATTTAAAAATGTGAATTTGCCAAAAATCTAAAAATACTCCAAACTGTTTGGTCTACGAAATTTCGGCAAATAAGTTCACACAAACTTTTTTGTTATTTAGCTTGGAGCAAACGGTAAATATTTCCATATTTTGGCTTTGAAAAATGTTTCGTTGCAGAGGAGGCAGAACAAATTTTAATAGCTTGAGTTTGAAATGAGTTGGTTAAAATGGTAAAAATGTGTACATATTTGTGTCGATTAGATTAAGAGCTTCACACACAGTTTACACAGCAAAATCGTTTAATATTTAAGATGCAGTTTGTGTATATGATTTTTTAAACTATTAATCTATATTGGCCAATAACATACTGTATTTTTCATAAACATAATTCCCGTAATGGAACAAAGTTATTGTAATTGGGATGGCCTATTCAATACCTTTCGAAGGTGTACCTAACCACTTTCACGTACGTAATATTAGCTAGTTTTCGAAATATTTTTCTGAAAGCAACAGTACAGTAACAGAACAGTACAGCAGCTCGGGTTTTATTTTTATTTCCATGAGGGTCGGCTCGAAATTACTTAATTTGTGGAAAGTCCAGAGTTTGCTTTTATTGCTTCATGACGAGAAACGATTGAAAAAAAACAAAGTTATTGGTTACCGGTTGCTCCTCCGAAGGGACATGAGAGAATAATTTTGTTCTCTTTTCCTTCTGAAAATTTAGTTCCTTTTTACTGGGCTACACCAGAATTTTGTCAACCAAAATCGATGAGATTTCCAGTTATCCAATTTGGAATAAAAGTGTGGGTATAATCATTCCCTGAGCTAATAAAGGCACTGGAAAATCGAATTTCTTTCTTGAGCTGGTCTAATATGTCATACGTTTTGTATAAAAATTGTGGCATATTTTTTCTTTTATCAACTTTTGTTAGGAATGACATTTGTAATGTCATGACAAGTGCACTTGCAAACAAAAAGCTACCCGCACATTTCATACAAAACGGAAACCTTGGCATATCAAATCAAAACAAACCATCAGCTTACACACACAACCACCCCCACACACGCACACACACACAATTTTAAACGCTCAAAAACTGTTATTACGTAATGTAAAGTAAAATTGTGAGTGAAAAACGTGCACAGAACACGTTTTTCTGGTTACACCATACTAAGTAGACATGAAAAAACCCACCCTCTGCTATGACTTGGCCAAAGTAAATTCCAGAAAATAGCACATATTTAATGTCTATTTTTGTGTAATTTCCCAGTTAAACGATTTGTCTGAATGCAGCCAAGACCACCCACACCCGAACATCCACTCACTGACTTCCATTCTATTTTCCCAACGGTTTTTTTTTTTCAATTTTGTTTTCACTAAATGGAGGGAAGCAGTGGAAAATGAATTTTTTTGTAGCTTCATTTCGCAAAATCCTTTTGCCACCACCACAAGCACACGCCTCCCTTGAGAATCTCCTCCTCAATTTGAAGCTGAAATTGATGCTCGCTCGTCTCACATTCTGTGTGCGCGGATACAAATTAAGTTTAACGATTTTGCAGTGCTCGATTTGGCCGGATTCGTTATTCAACCCATTTCGGAGCTATATCGATTTCAGTTGTGGCGGCAGTAGCAGCATCAGAAGTAGCAGCAGCTGCTGCTCCTGTTTTTTCCTGTATCAAAATTGCTGTTGGAATTCCTAGCAAACGACTCGACTTTGGCACTCGAAACGACACACGCCAACGATGCCAGACAAATGAGACGTGTGGATAAATGAATGTCGAATGCTGGCACTGATAGACGAAAACTCCTGCAGATGGAGCAGAAAGCGTATTAAATTTAAAGCAGCATTTTGGGCGCAATTCACCTGCCTAAGCCAGTCAAGTGTAGCTTAAGGTTCTTGTGCGTATGTAGATGTGTTTAATACTCTTCGTTGTTCCTCTTCTACTTTTGCCCTTCATTTGCGTTGATTTAATTACTTTACTTCAATTAAAAATTCTTCATCCTCCTCGTCATCGTCATGGCAAAACCACCCAACGAGGCAGATCTCTCACTCGTAAGGAATTTTTAATTTCTTGACATGTACATGTGCTCGAAGCTTAAATCTTAAATCGTATGGCACCGTGCCGTCTTTTAAGCTTAATGCGTAATACAGATTCTGTTGCTGAAGCACTTTCACTGCTGCCGCGATATCCGTTTCCCTTACACTCAGAAGCAGCAGCGGCAGCTCGTATCAATTTCCGTTTCCTCTACGCAAATTATTTTTGTCGCTCACACTCTAAATGGTGTACCCGCACCACAGTCCCATATTTCCCAGTAAGGCTGCTGTAAATGTCATTGTGTTCCTGGCATGAGAGTGAGAGCATGCCATAAATATAACTCACAGCATTCTCTTGATTCTGTACGTTACAGTGTGTGTTGTAAGTGTTGTAAGTGTGCTTGCTGTAATAGTAGCAGGTGTAAGTGTTTAATATAATTTTTTTGTGTGTGTGTGGGTTTGTAAATGGATTTTTAGAGATTTTAAAGCTTAAAGGGGACATTTGAGCGGTTTATGGTTTTTTTTTTTTAAAACTTACTTCCAGCCTGAGGAATATCAATGAGAATACTGAGGCTGAACAAATCGGATCTTTGGTGAATGTACCTTTTGATATCACCTTAAAGAGATGGAACTATTCAGAAGCCGAAACTGAAGACACTATGGCTCAGTCAGATACACCTGAGTATTATCAACCGTATATGCAACATTGAAGTTTTTAAATATATTTTAAACTAAAATATTCTAAAAGGATTCTACTAAGAACTGAAACTTTTATATTAAACATAGACTTTCTCCTCTGAATATCAACTCAACTACCGTCAACTACTCTGAACTTCCAACAAGAAATCTTAAAATATCACTTTCTAATGATGCCAGGCAACAACAACAAAAAATGCAAACTATTAAATTGAATATCGCATCATACTTACTTACCGTTTGGCCGTACTCACTTACTGACTACGTAACTAAAAATGTACTTACAACAACTTGCCAACTGAAATGTAAACTAATCAAATATTTTCTCAACTTCACTGCATATTTTATACAGAAATTGCTTTCCCCATTTTGCAGCAATTTACTTCTTCTGCGTAAGTTTAGCTTTTTCCATTTTATTTCAGTTTAGTTCGGTTTTTTTCCGTGTCAGCGGCAAGTAATTTTATACTTTCCAGAAAATGGCAGTAGATTCATTTCTATTTTTCACTACAATCCTTTTTTTTTTTGAAAGTTTGCCCAGTTAATAATAAAAGCATTTGCTGGGAAAACAATTCAACGGAGTAGGACTTCAGCATTTTTTGTTTTTTGGATAAAAATTGAAAAATAAAAGAAATTTTTTAAAATAAAGCAAATGCAGATTACATTCCTAGTCTGTACTGAGGGGCCGCTCACTTCGGTTGGTCTGACGAATTTGAGATATGTGCATTTCGTTTGTGGAAGTATTGAAGTGTGTGTGTGTAACATTACTCAGAGCAGAGCAACTTGTCCCTTTGTCTGTGCGTATGTTTGTTATTGTAATATGATGACGTTGATGCCGTTGGTGTTTGCTTAGTTTCATCATTTGGGTTGTGTGCATGTGCATGTGTGTGGGTGTGTGTGTGTCCCGGAAACTTGACCATTTGCTGTTATGTGATAAGAAATTGAATATTTTGTTATTTGAGTTGGAATTTTGCTGAAGTGATTAATCTCAAATGTAAACATTCAAGTTAAGCTGTAAAGTTGTTTGTGCATTCGAAAAGCAAATAGTCAAGGAAGTTATGATTATAAATGGAATTCATAATCATTGTGGACGTATTCGTCTGGGAAATATCTAATTGTCAGCAATAAATAATTCAAATTGTATTAAAAATGTTTCCTTTTGAAAATAGTTTGTATACACATAAATTATCGTCTGTCCTCCAAAAATTTAAAGCTGATAAAATATGAAAATATTAAAAATCCATGGAATATACAAAAACGCCCGCCTGTTGGACACACCCACCTGTGGGACATTAAAGTACACTTAATGAGCGATGGATTACAAATGTAACATTAGCTACTTTGGTGTGTCCAAGAAGAGGCAAACTGCTCACTTCCTACCGTGGTCTAATCCATATAAAGTTTCCTCAAATTTGATTTATTTTTCGCTTGTGTTTATATTATTGTAATTTTGTTGCATGAAAAATACTCTCATAAAACTGAAAAATTCCCCCCCCAATAAAAAACCGAAATTACTACAGATTCTCCAACTTGACAGCACTGACGGAAAAATGAAAAATGTGTTTCCCTACAACCTTCAACTGTGGTTCATTTTAATTTGCTGCAATTTCTGCATGTCACTTAGCATTCACATACGCATGGGTGTGAATATATATGAAAGTGCATATAAGTTTTTAAGTGTTTGGCTGTGTATGGCACTGGACCTAGCAGGCAAATGACTTACTTTCATTTCCTTCGTCTCTACAGCCGCAACTAAAGTGTGACAAATTTGCGAAAATGGTGTAGCTGGAAAAAAATTTTTTTTGTCTGGAAGCGAAAAATATTTTACAAGCCAGCATAGAGTGGCAGTCGTAATTTGTGGTGTAAATGGGCGAGTAGTTGGTTGCATGTGGTGTGCAATTTGAAAATATATGTATGTCCTTGACGAAACAGGCACACACACACACACACACACACACGTATGCTAGCACGTAACGCATACTCCAGTATTTTTCTGTGAACGTATGTGGCAGTTAATTTAGTAGGAAAAGTAAAATGTGGCACACCATTTTCCACATTCCCCCGGCTAAGTGAGGGACAGAGGGAAGGGCCAGGTGGTTGTAAAACTCAAATAAATGTTGCGAATTTTTCAACATACTTGCATACAGAAAAAATATATTTATCCGAACTGTTTCGAAAAAGTGTATGTATCGTTTTCGTTTCCATAAAAGTTCACATTTCTGCGAAAGTGAAGGCAAACAAAAAAGTAAATCGAGACATGTCCTAGTAGTAACTTTGCAGCAAAACAAACTCAAATTACAAATTGCATGCAAACTACTCCATTAAAATTTTAAAACAAACAACTAACGACGAACGGAAAGTACAAACGAGACAGTTACCCTGTAGATGCATGAAGAGAACGTATACATGTGTATGCAGATCATAACTGTTTCTACTTTCGGTCTATATTTCTTTCTTTTTTTCCAATTTTTTTTCCAGCATTTTTAAGTTTTTTTCCAATTGGTTTTGTTTTTCTATTTTTTTATTTTTCTTTTCATTTCAATTTTTCTGATTCACCAAACATAGAAAACGTGGAAAGAGAAATCCGTTTGCAAGACAAACAACAGTTGTTAGCATATAAACCGTTCGCATTTTTTATTGTTGCCTGAATGCAAGTAAATCCCTCACAAAAAAAAGTTTTTTTTTCGTCCCATAAAAAGAACATTCCAATGGCAAAACGCACACATACACGGTGTCGCTTTGTTGGTTTGTTTGTTCACTTGTTTGTTTGTTTGTATGTAGGTAGTTTTTTTTGTTATGTTCATATGTGAAAAAAGCACTTCCGCTCGCCATTGTTATTCTCTATGCATTTGTTTGGACACACACAAACAGTGGTACAGTCACATAGAAGTCCTTGCCGTTCTGTATGTAGAAAACTGTGCACTTCACCGTAAGTTCATAAGAGTACGTCCACCCTAGTGTGCGTGTGTTTGTTTGCTTGTGAAAAGTAAATGACAGTTGCAACTGTCATTCGCACAGTTGCGCGGGTTGGTAGGTATTGGCGGAAAGTGCACCATTTACAGAGAGAGAAATATGTAGTAAGTAGTATTACGAGAATGTTTGCTGTGATCAGGTCAATTGTGATAATTTTATTAAAAATTTTAAAAATTAATTTAAATTTGTTAATTATTTTAATTTAAAAAAAATTTTATTATGAGTTATTTAAAGAAAATTTTTATTCATTTTTCTATTTAGAGAAATGTAATGTTTCTGTCATTTTTTCGTAACAAAAGCTGCGCACGCAACTGATTTTTGATCAATCACTCCGTCCACTCAGAGTGGTAACGCCTTCAATGAAATGGTCTATATGATTCAGGTAAACAAGCTTGATGTAACTAACTTACTGGTCAGTATCTTGTTTTTTAGCATTTTCCAAATAAATAATAAATGTTACTTATACGCCCAGCTGGCTATTTTTTTTGAAGTAACGCGGCTTCGCTCATGTATAAATAAAATTAAATAAAATAAAATAAAATAAAATAAAATAAAATAAAATAAAATAAAATAAAATAAAATAAAATAAAATAAAATAAAATAAAATAAAATAAAATAAAATAAAATAAAATAAAATAAAATAAAATAAAATAAAATAAAATAAAATAAAATAAAATAAAATAAAATAAAATAAAATAAAATAAAACAAAATAAAACAAAATAAAATGAAATAAAATAAAACAAAATAAAATAAATCAAAATAAAATAAAACAAAGCAAAGCAAAATAATATAAAAGAGAAGCCAATTTCGACCCATGTATGGTTACAGAGATATTTGATATTGAAAATCAGGACTGCATGTGGTCTTATCTAGTCTCATTGCCGTATGAACTCAAATGAGCAAATTGTATTCTCAGGTACCAAACAAAGCATACTTGCATAGTTTTATTTAACGCTTATAAATTAAATTTTTTCGAGTGTATTAAGTGAAAAATCCAAAAAATTGTTTTATGTGAATTTAGAAGCGCCATTAAAAAATGACCATGTCATTTGCTTTTTTCTTTTTTTTCTATTTTCTTATGTCTCCTATGGTTGTGTTGTTGTTTTGGCTTTAATATTGTTGACAAAATAAATGAATGCGAACTTTTACGTGATGGTATTTGTGTCAGCACAAGCCTTAAGCTGGGTTTTAACTGAAATGTTCATGTTGAGAATGTTTTTTTAATATAATTAAATATTATTTTTTCGTGTTTTGCCATTGCAAATTTTGTTTTTCTTTTTTTCTATTAGAAAACATTGGAAATGCTTCAAAATGTATAATACAACTTCACATACATCCAATTCCCTTACATCTACATTCAACATTTCACACAATCTGTTCCATTAAATAATTAAGCTGTGCATAATAATTTAATTAGCCGTGCCATGCCAGCACAATCAATGCAAATTGTTACAATTGTTCGAATGCAAAATTGAACATTTTTAGTGTTTTGTTTGCTATTTTGTTGTTATTTTGTGCATATGTATTTGGCTATTTTGAGTACTTCTGACATTTGTTATTTTGCGACCACCGCAGCCACAGCCACAGTCATCGATTTCAATTTAGTTTTCCACTAACTAACTAACTAATATTTTGATTGTTTCTGTCTAGAGGCTTATTGCCTCGGAGGGGAGGTGGAGTATCACAGCCTGTCACTCACTCCCACAGTAAATCATTAATTTAATAGGCATAAATTAGCATTGCGTTTGAAAAACAAAATCATAAATTAGATATTTCGCAAATAAATTTTGTTTATTTTACAAATTGTATTATTTTTGTGTGCTCTACTGGCCAGGGCCGGTCATGGTTTATGCATAAATATTTTATTGACTTTGAATGTCACATTTTGTTAGTATTTTCGTTGAGCACATTTTAAAGCAGTTATACATTTTATGTGAAATTATTTGTTGCACAAAAATTTATTTTGATTTTCAGATTTTCAGATTTTCTTGAAATAAGCGACTTAGAAATGTTTTATGTGCTACTGATACTTACAGAATATATATATTTTTTGGCAGCTTCTTTTTATTACGCAACCGAAACGAAGAAATGAACAAAATTTACGCTAACACATACACAGGGAAACGCACACAGTCAAACATAAATACATTTTGAATAAAACTGCTTAAATCGTGAATACAAAACATTAAATGCAAAAACCCTTCTTCGTCATTACGCACCATCAAATAACAACAAGAAATGTACACAAAAACACAACACCAACACCAGCAACAAGAACCAGAACCAGAACTACTCAACATTGCTTGAGTTGTTCCTAATGAAAACAGGCAACAAACTAAGACAGTTTTCGTCATCATCATCCTTGCGGTCGTTGATTGTCTTCTTGGCTGTCGAGCTTCTTCTTCTTCTTCTTCTTCTTATACTTCGTCTTGTTTTAGTTGTCGTTGTTGTTGGTGATGTTGCTGTTGCTGCTGCAGTTATTCTAAGCAGAAGCAAATTTTTGGCTAAAATCTGAAAAGCACAACCACAGCACGAAACATGAACAACAGTTGCTGCTGCTGTTGCCGTTACTGCGGCGTTGGTGGTGAAGGCGGTAACGGCAACGACAACGACAACTACAACTACAACGACAATGGCAAACAGCAGCAATGGCAACGTTGATGCTGCTGATGCTGCGTGTTCTATTTTGCTGTCTTGAATAATGCTGCATGTAGTTTATCATTTCCGCTTCCTTGTATTTTGTTGTGAGCTCTTCGTGATATTCTCTGCAGCTATGTATATGTGTGTATGTTTTTTGTGTCGATTTGGCGGTGAGTTTTGCTTGTGAACTTTAATTTCTTGCAAAACCCCCGAAAAACCGCAGAGTTGGAAATTTCACACGCTCTGTTACTGCCAGTTGCTGCTGCCGCTGTCGCTGCTGCTACTCATTCTTCTTATTCACGCAATTCTTTTTATTATGCACACTGTTTACCGCTAAACGCGAAAATTTCTTGTGCACATTTTCACTTCCGGTGCGTTGATTTTTAGTGCTTCATAAGCGAAGGATGCTCGGTGAGCTTGCACTGTGGATTTGTGGCCGCCTCCTTGCGGTGTGTCGTCTCTCTTCCTTTTGTCTAATGAACTTGGGCTGTTGTTTTTCTTGTTGTTGTTATTAAGCACTCTTAATTTTTATGGTTATTCTTTCACTTTCAGCTAAATTAATTTCAAACATTTATCGTGTGAAAATGTTGATGCAGCAAGGATAAAAAATAAAGAAGAAAATATGAAGAAGGTTTTTTCCAAAAATATTTCATACAAATGTTGTGTGGTTATAAGATTATTGTTTTTTTTATTTGTTATTTGTATGGGGAAGTTTTTTGTGGCACAACTGCCATTAATAAGGATTCAATGACTGTTAGCGCATTTTCCAATTTTTAGTACGACTTTGATGAGTTTTTCAAACATCGTCTCTCTTCAAATAATTTATGAAATTCTCCACCCGAAAATTGCCAACAATAAAAATAAACTGACACTCCGGTGATAGCACCGTAATACGCTCAACGATACCATAAACAAGAAGTTATGCACAGCCGGCAAAACTTTTGCCCTCATTTAAATTACAATCACTTTTGAATCTAATCATAAGCAGTGATACTAATTATGCGCAAAAGCTGCTTAAAACTTTAAAACTATAAATTTTCAGCACAAGCGAAATGAAAATGAGATAAGGCCATGGCACAGCAATCAAAATACGCAAAAGTGCCAAGGTAAAATAATTGTCTGCGAGTGTCGAGGTGGCGCACACAAAGAAAGGGTGAAGCGAACTGGGGTAGAGTGTAGCAGCAGCAGCGAACACAAATGAATGATTGTAGAACAGTTGCACCGGAAAAGCTAAAGCGAGCGGAAGCGGAAACGAAAAGACAACGAATGAAAATAAACTACTGAAAACCTTCAAAAGTTTTTTTAGTGTTTACTTTGTTTCTCCCTTTTTTTCCGCCTTCTAAATATATGCACACGCAATCGTGCAGACATTCATTCTGAAAAGTATCAACAAGGCAAAAAAAACTCCACCAAAAATTTTTCACCTTTTGTAATCTTGTGAAGTAGCGAAAGAGAGAAGAAAAAAAAACAACCCAAATTTAAGGGAGTATAAAAATGCATAGAAAACTTTTAAAACGGCAAAATATCGCAGACGTTTATGCGAGTGCTTGGGCGAAAATGGCGGCACCAAAAGCGTTCACATAACAACAATGAAAGCAACAAGAATGAAGCGAAAAAAATAATAGCAGCAAAACAATAATAAAGACAGGCAATGAAACAAAGAAAATAAAGAACCTGGCAATGAATAGCCGGGCGAATGCAGGCAGAGATGGTGGAGAAGAGCATAAAGATCTTAAGACCATTCATAAAGGCGGGCGAGAGAGCAATGCCAGCTTTGGTCTTGGCTTGGGCACTTCTGTCTTTCTTCTGCACCTTTATTGCACACACACACTCATACACACATACACTTAAGCTGCCTTTAATAGGCTTTAGCAGGTGCTAATGCCCTCTGCTTTAATTTTTGAACTCTCCCACTTCTTCCTCTTCTTCTGTTGTGAGCCCGCCAACAACTTGGTTGCTGGCATTGTCCTGTCCTAAGGATTCCTTCGCTATTCTTCTGCCGCTTTTTCTTTTAGTACCTTTGTATGTATGTATGTATGGGTGTGCGCTGGCTAAAATTGAAAATGAAAATTACTCATATTTCAAGTTGGCAGCGCATAAAATTCATTTTAATGCGCATTTCCAACGGCTTAACTTAAATAGTTGTGTTCGTGTTAAACGGTGCACGATGCACGGTTGGCGGCAGCAAGTGTAAGGTTGAGATGAGGTTTATAGTTTGATACCCTTTATGGTCGTAGTTTCTCTTTTTTTGTGTTGGCTTTTCCCTGATAGTTTTATTTGAGAGACCATTTAAGTTTGTTTCGAGGTTAAAGGACTAAGAAAGGCAGAAGTAGGAAGTGTGAAGGAAGATATGCAAATTGGATGATTACTTAAATGTGGATGACTCTTATGAAATAAGGTAAGGAACTTTGTATGCAAGTAAGTAGGGTATCGTGTGTTTGTAAATATTGGAGGACACTAGGGCGTATGAGTAACCTTTTACTGAATGCCTGATTTGTAGCAGTAAAAATTGCCTGAATCATCTATAACTTTTCTAACTTGTAAATGTTGACACTCTTTTGGTAAAATTGCAGCCAACTTAAAATACACTGAAAAAAATTTTTTTTTTTACGTTTTAGTAAATAACTAGTGAAGGTTAAGTTGCATTACTACATACTTCAGTACTCAACACAAATTTATTTTCAAAGGTTTTAATTAGTTGCCTTAAAGGGTACAGAGGTAATTATTACCAGATCTTGTTAGGTCTTGTCATCTACTTTCACGGACATATCGAAGTTTCAAAGGTGAGAAAATTGCTGTGGGACAGTATAAAAACCGTCTCACTGCCCACTTCTCTTTAAAATACGCCTTCAATCAAATCAAAACAAACTTAATTATACAAATCCAACTCAAAATCAAGAAACTTTTGCCCCTAAGATCATTTCGTTAAGTCAATTTGTGATTTTTTCCTCTTACACCTAAAAGTAGGCTAAGAAATTGTGAGTTAGCGTGGGCGGGTGTGGATGGCACCTAAGAAAATAATTTTCTGCAAAAACTTTCTTTAATATCAAAAGTTCAAAATCAACTTAAGTTTCAATAACAAAACCAGAAGAACATTGCTCCCAATGAATGCCAACAACAAAAACAACATTATCGGTTGTCGTGCAAAATCTGTCTAAGAGCATAAAACTTAAGTTGTTCGTCACCGCACACAGAGTCGCACACACACACCAAACCACCGACAGACATGGCAGCGGCGCGTCTTACGGCCTCAAGGCAGTCAATAGTCAATGGGAAATAGAAAAAGGGAAGGTGGAGTAACTTTGTGCAGATGGCCACACGTAAGAAAAAAAAATAACGAAAATCAATCTGATTAAAATGGTTATGGTGTGGTGTGGTGTGGGCTGGTCTGCCGAACAAATGAGTAGTAAAAGTTAAAGAAATCTTTACAGAAATCTTTTCTTATACGGAAGTACAATTGTACAATCTCTAGAAGCTCTTCAAGTGTGTGTGTTAAGGCATTTAAAAGTACATTTGTCTTGATTTTAAATAGAAATGACAGTTAAGCTTCAATCTGGCGCTTCTGTGGGGCATTAAAAGAAAATACAGAAAATGTGATTTTAAACATGAAATTTGATATTGAAAGAAGCTTGAAAGACAGGTAAGAAAGTTAGAACAGGAACTGCTAGAGGACAATGACTCTGAAGAGTTCATGAAAGAGAGAGAAAAAAATTATGGAAATTATCGGGGCATACTTTACACTTAAGAATCACTTACACTTGAAGTGAAAGAATTTTTCTATTCAAAACCACTTCATTTCACTTCAATTAACTTTGTTCATGCCAATCAATTTAGTTAATTATGAAAATGATGTGCTGATGCTTCACTTTGCCTGTTTGTTTGTTTATTTGAATTTATTTAATGAAATTTTTTCCGTTGTTTGTATCTGTTTTTTTTTGTTGTTTTTTTGGTTTTTTTTTGTAATGAAATGCAATGAAAATATTTAATCTTTCAATTTTAATCAATTCGCAGCAATGCAAACAATCTGATTGTTCATTCAACCGCAAATCGACAAAGAGATTTCGCAATTTCCGCTCAATGACCTCAGTCAATTGCAAGCCATATTTCAGCATGGCGTAGGTACTCGGTTTCCATGCTGTTGTTGTTACTTTACTTTTTTTTTTGAATTTTATTTTGTTCATTTCTACGCCTTCTGCCTTATAACTTTGTTTTTTTTGTGCTATTTTTACATTTTTACATTTTGTGTGGTGGATATTACAAATATTATTGAGTGAGTTGTTTGTTGGTTGGTTGGCTGGTTGGCTGGTAGACGGTGCGGCGAATTCAATTGACTGGAAATATATCTACAAAAATGTATTTTTCAATTCCTTTTTCAAAAAAAAGTTTTTAAGACTGCATAAAAATGGAAAATATATCTTCTATAAGAAAAATTATAGACGAAATATTCCAATTTTTCGTAAATTTATCGATAGTTTATAAATAATTTATCGATAATTTTTCGATAATTACCGATCATTTTTCGATATTTTACCCACGATGGATTTTTCGGAGAAAAAACAAATTATCTAGCCTCCGAAACCACATTTTCAAAAGAGAATCAGAACATTTTTTAACTGAATTGACTGCCATTAAACACTCGCCTGGCCAAAAGAAGAACTCAAATAATTTAAAATGCAAAATCTCAAATAACCCCGAAGAAAAATCTCACAAGTATTGAGAAATTGCATTAAATTGAAACAACAAAATGAAAAATGGAGATCACAAAAGCGTAACACAAGTCGGGGAAAACAAAAAGACGAAGAAGAAAAAGATAGCGGAAGACAAGACCAGTAGGCAGCAGGCAGCGGGCAAGCAAGCGAAGGATACGTTAACGCTTCGTTAAACGCAACAGCAGCAACAGTGCACGCGGCTGTAAATAAAATTCAATTTCACAGTACGACGAAGAGTATTTCCTGTGGAAATTTATGACCGAAAACGGGATTCGTTCGCATTCATTTTCATTTGGCGGCTAGGAAAAACAAACCAACGAAAAAAAAAAACGCCTGCGAATAATGTAAAAACACAAATGAATGAACGCATGCAACATGCTGAGCGGCATGTTGTGGCTTTTGATTTTTTCATGGGCTACTATTTTATTTAGTAGTAGATTTACTGCCACGATTTGCAGAGTGCTTTTGTTTTGCATAGACAAAATCATTTTGGATATATTTTGGATTTATGGAAAATTCGGAACAAGATGGAAATATTCGTTTTGACAAACCGTTGTTACCTTAAAGTAAAATTATTAAATTTTTTAAATATTAAAAGCAAAGTGACAACATCAGTAAATACTACTTAATAGCCTGTCATTAATTTTATTTACTACCCCCTTTCTTTAATTGCTCTCCATGACACACACACACACTCTTAGACCGTACACGTTCACACAAGTTCAAATTAAGTGCAAACATTTGTGAACTCTCATCAATACTGCGTCGAAGCAACATCAATTTCACGTTATTTGTTTTTAATTCAATTTCGACACAATTCCTTACCACCCATTGTGGCCCCCCCAAAAAAAGTGGGGTTTGAGAAATGGCTGTTTTTACGGATTATTAATTGGGATTTCGTTATTTTAAAATTTTTTTGTGTATTTATATTCTTTTTCGTTTATTTTTACCAATTTTAATGAAATTGATTTGGCTACTGGTATTTGTTGCCATCTCATTCTATGGCCCTTTCGTTCACTGGCCCCGTTTACTGCAGCTGCCATTGCTGTTGTGTTGGCTTGTGCATTGTTTATTCGTTCAGCTAGTATTTGAACAGAATTCCATTTATTTACTACAACATTTGCTTTGGTTTTTGTCTGTTTTTTTTTGTTGGTTTTGTGTAAAGGATGAGACCCACAGAGTTTTTTTTAGTATTTTGGTTGTGCTCAACGTAGCATAAAGTTTTAACGAAAATATATTGGTTAATTATATTATTTTTTTCGAACATCATAGCTTGGAGCATGAATGCTTGGTTTTTGCTGAAAAAGAAAAGTGAAAATAATAGCCAAACATTTTCCAGAAAAAATATTGATGCTGCCACATTATTTTTTTATTCATTTGGGTTGCGGTTTGGATCACTTCAATTTTATTTGGGAAATAAAGAAAATAAAAATGTTTGCGAAAATATTCTATGCAATTACGAGCAGGGAAATAATTAAAAGTTAAAGCTGGTTGACAGTTTTATGCCCTTAGTACGTAAAACGAAATTGGATTGTGTCGTCAGAAAATCAGTTGTGCGTTTCGCAATACAGAAAGTAGTCACAAGTTTACATGTTACGTAATCAGATTTTTAGTCCGTAAACTAAATTTTATTTTAATCTTATTAGCTATTTTTTTAATTTTTTCCTTTTTTTTTATTTGAATTTTTTATTTTTTTTTCCTTTTTTTTCTCTTTTTTCCCTACTTTTATTTAAGGTGTTTTTTCTATTTTTTTTCTCCCCGTTTTTTATTTTTCCCCTTTTTTGGTTTTATTATTTTTCCTCTTTTATTTCCCTTCTTACACTTTTTAGTATAATTTTTTCCATTTTTTTTACTTCGATTTTCCTTATTTTTTTCTCCCTTTTCTTCCCGATTGCGAACCTAATTACCAAATTTGGGCCTTGTGGGACTTCAGAATGCCAAATAGTATATTGAATTTTTGAATTCCATGTAAGCCAGAAACCAACCGTTTGCACTTAAAATTGATATCTTCCTTTTATCACTTATTAATATCCTTCAATAATCCCCAATAGCTGTCCACTCTCCGCCATAACATAACCGTAATAAATTGAAAGCCACCCACAATCGCATTAGGCCTAAAACTTACAAGACTTTTCTTTTTATACTTCGCATCATAACATAAAACTTAACAGCCCGACTATCTAATATGTAATATCTCGTACACTAAAATACAATGCTAACTATTCAACCATTATTGGCATGAAAATAGCCCCGAACATGGTTGAAATGTTTCCATCAAAATGCCAATAATATGTGAAAATCATACAAAGTATTAAATTAAGGCTCAATTGTGCCCGAAAATGTTTTGTGTGCGGGTGTATAAATAAATATACGCAATGACACAACACAATACCAGGTCATTGGCTAAAAACGAAAATGAAATGAAGCAGCCGCCTACCGAAATTAATAGCCTCGGGGTTTGGCATGGACTTGCTGAGTGAGTGTGGTGGTCCTTTATCGTAGTATGCTTTCGGTGGAAAAAGGTGAAATTGAAAAGGCAATAAATGTGGGGCAAAAAGGTAGTAGTTGAAAGTTGTGCAACGTACCTTGATAAGCATTGAAATTGCTTAAGTTTTACTTTTGGTGGATAATTTTCTGATGCTCGCAAGTTGTTTGGAATTTGTGAGAGAGAGAAGAGCAACGGACATGTTTGGAAGGTGGCTGCAAAGCGAAACTAATTGGCTTATTTTGTGAAAAGGATTTTATTGGTTGGTTAACAAACGATTTGAGACCTCAAATAGAACAATACAAAATGTTTGCGGTATATTTTGGATTTCATCTGATAGACTTGAAACATTAATAATAAAAAAAAATACACAAAAGTGGAAAAATAAATTTAAATTATTAAGAAAATAATATAAAATGTCTAAGCTTTGAGCTTTAAAGTCGCAAAGGAAAACTTAAAATAGAAATATGAAAAGATGAAAAATACCCTCAATGAAATTCAATTCAATTCATTTTTACCTCAACTCAAACTTCAAAGAATTCGCTTTCCTTCGGCAGAAAAATAAAGAAAAAAAAAATTGTAAAAGTAAATCTTTCCTGAAATTAGCACATACGCCTCATATCACACATTGTGCGTTGACACATTTAACGTATACATGTATTCTTTACTTTCCACACACACACATAAGCACGTACCGATTTCTGCGCAATTGTGTGTATCCCTTTCGTGCTCATTACAAGGCAAATATCCTTGAGGAATATACAGGCAATAAGTTGGAAATTCTTGTTTTTTTATGCACTTTTTTCTTTTTTATTTTGGCCGACACGAATAAGGCCGAAGGAAGTTTGTGCAAAAAACGTATGTGGACCAAATACCAGCATACATACAAGTGTATGTATGTACCCTCAGCAAAATAGACATGAATGAACGCAAACGACTTTATACAGAAACCTACATACACCGACAGCTAACAGCCCAGCAGCCCATTTACAGTTACTTGGGCAATAAACATAACAACTTCAATCGCAAGTTATTGCCTTAGGTGCCGAACAGTATTTCACATAATTTCCGTGCATTTCGGTTACTTATTTGCGTTTTTTTTATACTTCATTTGCTCCCTTTTTTATTTTTGCTCTGTCAGTTTCATTTCATTTGAGTTTTGAGCAGCGCTCAAGTGCGTGTCTGTCGTACATAACATTTTCATGGTTTCCATTGATTGAAGGACACAATCGTCAAGGATATGCCGGTATGAGACCTACAGCTGTTAAAAAGGCTGCAAGGGAAGTTAACGATGTTATCGCCGTGTGTGCGAACGTCTGGTTCGCTCGTAGAATAAATGAAATGGTCCACCATGAAATAAACTTTGAAAGGACATGTTGTGGCATTGAAAAGTGTCTATAAATGATGTGTGATATTTTTTTCTTAAATAAATAAAAGTTTTTATGGTGCATTTTATAACAGAGATAAGTATTTTCATTTCAAATAGTAAATATCACCAAATAATTCCAAATTTCACTTCACTCTTTTCAATCGAACTGCCTTTTAAAGCCCTTAGGCTTGTCTCTACTCGATTTTCAATTTCGAATAAAATCCACATCCCCGGGGAGTATTTTGATTTCACTCTCCACCATTTGTTAAGCATCAAACATTTTGTGTACTTCACCATTCTGCTCAGTACTCTTACCTACTCTCATGCACGTACCAACATTTTGAGGTAGTGGGTACATTTACGGTGGAGTGGTCCACAACAAATACAATTGTACTATTTTCATTTCCGATGGTGGCCCACCTGACTTACATTTACACAATACCAAGTGGTGGCCACTAAAAACTACAAAAAAAAAACAACGAAATTTAGAAGAGGGAAAAAAAGGACAGGAAAGGTTCCATAAAAACCGTTGGCAAAACAATTCAGCAACAATGAGAAATGCCCAACCACTTCCTAAATGCGGAGTACCACTTTTTTCGCATACTTACTTCTGCTTTTAAACAAAGTGAAGAGGCTTCAGCAGCAGAGTAATTTTTAGGCTATTATGCCTGCCATCAGCACTTGCTCGACAACCCCACACACAAGTTGACCTCAGTTGGGCTGAACATAAATTAAAATATAAATAGAGAAAAACAGTAAAGCAAAACAATGAAGGAAAATTTTATATGAGCTTTAGAAGGACTGTTTGAGAAGTGAAATTTCCTGAGACTGCCGAAAAGTATTTTTTTTTAAATTACCGACTGCATGACGACTAAATACTTAATATTTTTCACAAACACTTATTTTCTTGTTCTTCCTTCCTTTTCTCCGCCATCTTCAATGCGTTGTGAGTAAGAAAACTTAAATTAAAATAGCATCAATGGACAAACATAATAAAGAAAAACAACTACCCAGCATTATAAAACTGAAACAATACACTCTTATAGCACACACACACACACAGACGCTCATTCATTCATATACACTCTCACGCATTAATGTACTTGCTTAGGAGTCCGAGCTGAAAATATAGTGCCAAAGTTATGTTGTGTTTGAAATTGAACAGTGCAAAGGAAAACGAAAAGTAATACCAAAAGAAAATAAAACAAAACAAAACGGAAGTGCAAAGGAAAACTTGATTATCCTGGTAATGTCCTTGCGAAAAATGAAACTTAATGAATTTCTCGTGATGATGTGAAAGAAAATTTCTGTTTCTTAAATATTTTTTGTTAATTTACTTCAAACGATAAGGATGAAGTTGGAAAATGTAGAGATTTCGGACAAGTTCATTAAATGAAGCATACCCTTAGGAGATTTGTATCACTTCAATTCGAATGTTTGTTTATGTTCTCTTGTTATTAAAAAAATAGTTTTCAGCCCCAAATACTTTTGATAAAAGTTTATATGTAAAGGAATTCAAAAGTGGATTTTAGACCACCTTTCATAAGCTCAGGCGTTGTCTACTGCAATTTTCAAATAACGTAAGGAAATTATGTAAATTCAAGCACCAACCAAAGATTTTCACTGCAACAATCGTGTTAGACCAGCACTGGCCATTCTGCATCATACACAAATGCCATTGTATTGGCAAGTAGTACTTTATACAATTGTACTTAAGCAGAATGTGGGCTATCTTACATTCTTACGAACTGATGTTGATTCGCCCGTATACTTCATGCAGACAATTTTCATACGAAATTGCAATTTGCATGCAATAGCATAAGACAGACGGGTAAAGTAAAGTTTACTGCATTCGCTGAAGAGATAACTCAGATTAGGGTTACCAGCTGTACTCTTTTAACCCTTTTTATACCCTCCTTTTTTTTCCCCGGTTGTATATTAAGTTTTTAAATTTGTTTATGCAGTGACTTATGTATAGTAAAATTTTACGAGGAATATTCTTGTGAAACCTGTCCATCACACAAAGTCTCATATTTTCAGTTAAATTGCAAATTTTCAAAAACTCTCTTTAATGCTTTACATTGACTGTGTGCCAGTGCTTGCGAACATGCGAACTACGAGTCCATTCGAATGCATCACTTTTAGTCCTACTTTCTTCAAATATTTACTTCATATATTTGACTAAACAACTTTTTCGCTTAATAAGTTCGCAGCGCCTAAAAGTATACTTGAAAGTTTACTGAAAACAACAAAAAAGCATTATGTGTATAAATGAAAAATAAAACTTGACGTTCATTTTAAGCAAACAACGACCTGACAGCACAACGTCAACAGCAACAACAACGAAGTCATTGTCACTCGTGCCTAACATTTAAACAGACTTGAACGTACACATACTTCTTCTGCTGCTGCTTCTTTTTCTTCAACTTGTACCCTAGATGCTAAGATGGTACAGGCTTATGTTTTAATATTTTGTTGTTGTTGTTTTCTTCCAAAAAATGCATTTTTCTGCTAAGCTACGTTTTTCTAATTTTTTCCTTTATTTTTTTTATTTTTTTTTTGTTGTTTACATTTTCTTGCCAACAAGGCACTCATTTAGTAGCGTTAGTAGGTATATGTATGTATGTGTATGTACTAAAAATGGAAAGAGTCAGCATCATCGTAGTTGTCGTTTGTGGAAAGGAGAAGAAATGAGGTTAGCAGCATTTAGTAGTAGACACTTGTGCCAAATGCAACTCAGCACTGGACCGAAAAACAAAATGGCAATTGTTAAAAGCATGACTTTTTTTTGGGGGTTTTTTGTTTTTGGCTCTTCACAAACATTTTTCCTAAATTTTCCATTTTGCTTTTTATGCTTTTTACGCTTTTCATTCTTTTTTCTTTTCCTTTCTTTTAAGTTTGAATGTTTTTTTTCCGAGGATGATGATTACTTGTGCTTGTACTTGGCGAGAAGTGCACTGCATATAATTGCATTGTCGTGCTTGACGTTGTTTTAGTCCAGGTCCTAGTCAGCGTTCTGGTTGTTGCTGTTAGTTTTTTTTTTTTTTGCAAGATTTTCTTTTTCCCTTTTTGCTTTTGTAACAGGTGCCTACTGTGTGGCCTAAGGTGGCCTCCCTATAGTATCTAGTGTTCTCAGTGTACTATGACAACGGGCAGATTGTATGTGTGTGTTTGTGTGTGGTGCTTTATTTTAATTGCATTTGTAGTAGTGAGTTGCTTTTTACTTTTTAAAGTGCATTCAACAGTTTACTTTTATTAAGTGCTGGCAATTTTTTTAGTCTGTCATTTTTCCCCTTTCATTGGCATATAAAAGTCTCGATTGTCGTTTTCTTTTTTCGAACATTTTTATTTAACAGTTAGCAGACAGATTTTATTTTACTTCTCTACGCTGTTTCCTTTTTTAATTGCATTTGTGTGTATTTGTATATGTTTGCTGTGGCAGTTGTGAGGTTGGAAAGTTGGAGAATTAAACAGATTCTATGAAATCGGTTAAACTTTTGGTAAAATTTTTTGTTCTGAATATGTTACGTTCGCTCAGTTTTTCCAAACCACTTAATTCCCATTAGCAGTTGGACAATCCCTTCTGTAGCATTGGATTAAGGAATATTAAACAAAATATAACTAAAAACTGTCCATAAATCAATTGTAAGAATTTATGTCAAAGTACCACCCGAAATTCTCTCATATTTCTGCTTTATTTCAAGAAGTTCATAGCATAACAAATTATTTCGCTTTAAAAAGTTTACGTGTCCATGTTCAAGTAAGCCTCTTCTCTCTCTCTCTCTCTCCGTTAATGGGTAATGAATATTTTATGACCATTTTATGTCCAGCAATCATTTCAATTTTACAAAGTTGAATTTACCTTCTTGTACTTAATACCGACTGCAGCATAAATAATGAAACCACAACTTTCACATTTAATTTGCATATGCACGCATAATGACATTAGCAGAGTTTTATGCTATACATAACAGACTAATGTGAAGCCTCAATAAAATCACACCCCTCAAAGCCCAAACCAAATAATATTTGTACACAGCGGTCAGAGTGTTGAGAGAGGAAAACTTTTTAATTTTTATGCATTTATGTTAGACTCTAAAACAATTCTAACCCACACACAAACAAGTAGGTACTCACTCAGTCATGCAGTGGCACATATACAGTGCAACGAATGAGTGAACCCATTCATTCATTCGTTAACACAGAAGGCGCCAAAAGTAGTGACCGCAATTGTTTATTTCAGCAAATTGCAATTGCAAACAACATTCAACGCTTCAACAATGTTGTGGCCAAATTCAAATAATGTTGCATTCACATTAGTGAGGCTGTTGCGTGTGTGTGTGCGTATGCATGTATTGTTTATTTTAAGCATTTGTATATTTTATTTATGAAGCGCCCAAGAACATTTTCATGTTTTCGTTTTCGTTTTCATTTGAGTTTTAATTGCATTTTCGTTTATAATTAAAATATCAACAATTAGAATTTGTTTTATGTGTGCTCGTCTGTGTATAATTGTCCATGGTTGTATGTAACTGCATATTGCAAGTGCTTTTAATTTTATGCTAAATTGAGTTCACATTTTTGGAAATACATATTCCGAAATATTTACATATTTTGAATTTAATTCATGCTCACATTTCTCTTTTTAAAATGTAAAGTTTCAAAAATTGTCTAGCAAAAATGCATTAAATTTCCATAAGATTTTTATGATTTTTTCCCCCTAAGTCCAAAGTGCTCCATGCTCTTATTGATTTCCCAACAGCCGTTGCACACGTTCATTCAAATCAGCTTGCCCGTCAATTCTCAGCGTTACACTGACCAATCAAAATGTCATGTTAGAATTTGTTTTATGTGTGCTCGTCTGTGTATAATTGTCCATGGTTGTATGTAACTGCATATTGCAAGTGCTTTTAATTTTATGCTAAATTGAGTTCACATTTTTGGAAATACATATTCCGAAATATTTACATATTTTGAATTTAATTCATGCTCACATTTCTCTTTTTAAAATGTAAAGTTTCAAAAATTGTCTAGCAAAAATGCATTAAATTTCCATAAGATTTTTATGATTTTTTCCCCCTAAGTCCAAAGTGCTCCATGCTCTTATTGATTTCCCAACAGCCGTTGCACACGTTCATTCAAATCAGCTTGCCCGTCAATTCTCAGCGTTACCCTGACCAATCAAAATGTCATGTCAGTTCTTGATAAATCAATTTTTATTTGACGAACAAAATTGGCCCAATAACATAAAACAAAAACAGAAAATAAAATAAAAAAAAAAAAAAACCCCGAAAAAAACCCGGAATAGACAGGATATCTGCCCTGACTTTCTAAGCCACTCACGTACAAAACATGCAATAAAATTGAAAACACTTTGGTTATTTCTGCAGCGCCAGCTGAATTATATATGAGCGAAAAATGTACTGAATTTCAGTCAGTCAGTCAGTGAGTGAGTTCTTGTGTTTCTGTTTCTTCGCATTCTTCATTTGATTAATTTAGTGGCCAACTAGGCTAGTAGGAAAGTGGCAAAAAAAAAAAACAAATTCAATCTGTAGATACAAAATTATATTAGGAAAGCAATAAGAGTTGTCATCTACAGTAAATGGACATAATTATGGAAAGTTGAGCGAAATGGCAGGTATTTGTATGATCTAATTTGTATAGTGTTGTGAATGATTTTGTTATGCTTGTTTCGTGCAGAAAAGGTACAAACCCATGGAATATATACTTGATCAGCTTCACCTCTTGAGTCGATAAAGCTATGGCTGTCTTTTCGCACGGCAACTGGCATCATTATTGAGGTCGTACACACCCACCCAGACACAAACAGAAAAATTAACAAAATAAATATGCTTTATCTCATATATAGTATGTAGCTCTGAATAGAAATCGAATCAGCAACCATGCAGCAGAGGATGTTCACTCTACCCTATCGGCAACCCTTTAAAATATTCGAAGCAAAGCAACTTAATAAAAAATCTGCCTAATCAAATCAGCATAAAACTATAAAATGTTAAATAATTCCAAACAAAATAAAACTTTTAATGCAAATTTCACTTAAAAAAAACAACAAAGCAAACAACAAAATAATCAAACCGAAAAAATAGGTCCAAAACAATAATTTATGCCATACAAAACATATACAACTTCATAAATAATTCATGTGTGCGACAGGAAGGCACCGAAAGTCCTTGAAACAATACGCATCAAAATTGACATGTTTGCCAAGGCAATTCAATGAAGAATTGCAATCGAAAAACAGTTTACATTTCCGAAATAAAAAGGTACACAAAAGGGAAGTAAAGAGAAACAAAAAAAGTTTAGTTTGCATATGAAATCAGCCTAAAAGTATGCCAAATGGAAGAAAAAAAAATAACAAAACATTTGAGAAATTCCCAGGAATTCGTTGAACTTTTGGAATGTTTTGTTGTTGTTGTTGTTATGCTTGGAGGTTTAATTTTTGTGTTTTTAGCCATTCCTCTTCCCACTGTCTGTTTCAATTCAACTAAATCGCTTTGCTTCCTAGTCCATTTTAAACACAACTTTCATCTGTTATGGCCCAAAAACAAAGCATTTAAATGCGATTTAGAAATATACAATGTACAAAAAAAAATAAATGCTAAAAGCTTACCAAAAAAGCTTTAGGCCAAGCCCCTATGTAAGTGTTTATGTGTGTACGAACGTGTGTCTGTGTATGGGAATAGTAAGCTGCAAAACAATTTAAATTTGAAATGCTGTTTGTTTATATGTTGTTGTTGTTGTTGTTATTGTTGTTGTTTTATACGTTTTTGTTCCTTTTGCTACATATTTTTTCGTGCATGTGTGTCAGTCTGCTGGCTTTCATGTGTGTCATGCAATAAAATATTATTGACATTTCAATTGCAAAATGAATTGTTTGTGTGACACATATGCTGGTTTAGTTTTAAGCTTTTATTTCATTTTTTTATAGAGAGTATTGTTCTCCTATGTTACTACTATGTCGTAGAAGGAGATTCAATGATATCCTTTTTGTGCACAATTCAATGAGAATCGGTTTTTTTTAATTTTTGAAATTGTCATCTCATTTGGTGCCTTAGCATGACAATCGTTTTGACATGCATATCATTTTGTGGTGTATGAGTGCATGTGTGTGTGTGTGTGTGTGTGAGTCCGTTTGTTGTAGTAGTTCTGCTCAATCAAACGAGCTCTCGTTTGTTTTGTATTTGTTGCACGCTCAAATCGTTTGAAGTTTATCCCTAACGAAGGGATATCAAAATTCAAGTGGAGGCAAATGCCAAAAGGCTTTGACGAGGACTTTTTAGATTTTGTACTTTTAATTTGAATTTGTTTGGAAAAAGGAATGGGGAAAATGAGATATTTGAAGAATTTAAAATAAATAATTAAATAAATATTAAACTGAATTTTAACCCTTTACAGAAACAGAAACCTCTTGCCCATTTCACAATAAAATAACCTGTCACTGGCAAGCGGTGCCGCGTAATAAACTTGCAAATATTTCTTTTCCATTATTTTTTCTTTTCTTGTCCCAACAACAACAACAGCAAGAAAAACTCTTTCTAAAGTGCCAAATAAAGGCAAAGATTTCGTAAAAATATTTTCACACGAAATCAAATAAATTTAAAAGTCAATGAACCTCTCCAGCCACACACACACTCAGTGTTTTACACTGAACGAACCTTTTTTCCGCTTGCTTTTATATTTACTTCACTTTTTTTCGTATTTTATTTTTGCCACTCATCTGTTTGCCTGTCATTTTCATTTTTATGCATAAAACAAACAAACCCCAAACGGGGGAAAAAAAATGGGGGAAGGAGCTGGAAAAAAATCGCTTTTAAATGTGAAAATAATGTCCTTTTTGGCAGCAAATGGCTTGAATTTGAGTGGCTGCTGTTACGGTGTTAGAAGTGCTAAGGACCAAAAATAAAAGAATAAAATATGGAAGGAGAAGAGGAATGTGCCAAGCATATGCTAAGTGTGAAAAATCGAGAGAATTTTAAAAATTTATTGAACTAATAAATTATTTGCACGAATTTGTGTGATTTTTTGCCATTTCAGTTCGGCTTGGTCCTTGACAAAGTTCCGAGTATATTTGCCCAGTATATAATTATGTGTGCAAGCATATTATTGATACGAAATGAAAAAGTTGAGGACAGACTGGCTCTTGACTTTTTTTTTTTGGTTCATAGGTATTAAATCATATTTGAAATAATTTCTCTGCTCTCTGTGATAAAAGTGGCAAGAAGATTTATTGAATTGTTGAAAGTCGCAATGATTTGTGGTAATTTTACCAATTCCAATTGATGTGAAAAATATTTTGAAATCTTAAATGGAATTTTCAGTTGTGGTACAGTAACAAGTTTGGAACTTTGTGACCAACATTCCATTTGCTGCTGTTAGGCTTTTAATGGAGATTTTTTATGGAGAAATTCCAAATTGTTTTGAAAGAGGAAATATTTGAGAAAAGTGTTGTTAAAGAAGCTATAAATTGGCTATGGCGAAATGTTTTATCTGCTCAGGAAATCGACAATCTCTCTGGCTGTCAGACTGCAGTTAAATTCTTGGAATCTCTACTCATTACTTCGTCAGTAAGATTTTTTTCATTTTCGTAAATTAAAATTATTAAAGTAAAATTATTGAAGTCAATTAAAATTACTACATAAAAAGGACGCATTGAAAATCGAATACCAACATTTGTTTTCTTGTTTCCGCTTGTTGGCAAAATGAAAAATGCCTTTCATATGAAATATGTGGTGACACGCATTACACTAACCGACTACATGGCCGCAGTATGTATGATCAGTAAAAATACAACAACAAGCAAGAAAAAAAACCGAAACTGTTGAGGTGTCCTTATGCCTTATGGGCTGTTCATTGAAAATACATATTCGTGCGGTAAAGTGGCGTGAACATTTTTTTCCAAATAAATACAATTTATTGTGGATGGAAACGTTTTTCATAATTCCGAAATTAAAAGTGTCCCTCTTAATTATCGAATAACTTTGAATGCGAATTTCAAATAAATTATTTTGCCGTTTTTACATTCGGCATTTATGGGCCGTTTCAGTTTTTATGCTGATTCAAAGCCAATTGGGCTGAAAAAATACACGAAGAGCATTCGACACGTACAATTTGCATTTTCGGGCAGATTTTTTTTCGTGAGATTTTTTATTGTTTTCTCTTCATAGTTGTTGGTGTGGCACTTTTTGCACTTATTTGCGACACGTTTTTATGTGTCTTTTTTTTGTTCGTGGTTCTCGTTTTATTATGCGCTTTGTTTTGTTTTTATTTGAAGTTTATATGCACAATGTGACTGGTATGGCATTGAATGGTAAGCTGCTGAAGCATAAAGTGGAAAAATACATGAGCGCGAACATTTTTTTGCATAAAGTTGACAATTTTTTGAGGTTTTTTGTTGATATATTGGCAAAATTTACTTTTTACAATAAAGGAATATGTGAAAAATTGTGAATAATTGAGAAATTCCCATGATTGGGTCGGATTTTATGGCATGCATGTCGGATTAAAGGCCAACAAGTATTGACAATGGGTATGCGCGGCGTATGAGTGATATTTTATTGTATGGTTTTTCGAAGAAATTCGTTGAGTGATGTGAAATGTAGCGAAATAGCACGGTTCGAGAGCTGAACAATTTGCTGAAATGTGATTACTTTATTTGAGATTCTTTGGGTCCACTGATCCCAGTCCAAAATGCGGACATGTCCAAGGTGCATATCCTATTTAATACTCTAGTGAAGGATAATTCCATTCTAGTTGGCAATCCATTGAAACTGCAAAGCACCAAGTCGAGCAAACGACTTCCGGTGTGAGTTGGTTGAAGGGATTTTCAGACAACATTATTTCAGCATTCCCCACAAAGACTAAAATTAGAAATGGTATACTAAGCGAAAAATGAAAAATAACAAAGGAAAAATAAATAAATCTCTTACCAAACAAACACTAAAGTGAATCAACGGACAAAAAGCGTGTGGGCCAGCACAAAAAGTTATATGCCACACAGAAAGGAACTAAAAAAAATAAAAAAAAAATTCGGCAACGTGAGCTCTCTCTCAAGCGGAGAAGCCGTAGCACATGCACTGAGCGTATGACTCATACATGTGCTATGCTTTTAACCGAAACAAACTCCAGGGACACACTCCCGGCCACAAATACAAAAGTACACAAGCAAAAATCATAAGTAAAAAAACAAATTTTTATATAAAGTAGAAAAACCGAAATACATTTTGCACGTTTGCCGCAGAAGCAGCCAAACGGATGTTGCTAGTTTGTTTTGCCGACTGAAAATTTGTTGTGGCAAAAAGGGAACAAAAAAAAAACGAATTAAAAATAAAACGGAAAATGTTCTAGAGAGCTTAGCTGTTGAGTAGAGTTGCATTGCGTTGAGTTGGGCTGTGCTGTGCTGTGTTGCGTCGACTTTAGCCTGGGCGGATCATGGCTGCAAATCGTATTAGTGTTTTAGCACAAACGACTGACTGATTTTTGGCTGAGTATGTTATTTCGTTTATGCAATCGAAAAAGCGAGTGCGCTGTAAATACTGCATGGCAGAGGCTTAGCACACAATTTTTGTTCTCTTTTTTTTTTTTTTGTTTATTTTTGTTAGTGTAAACTAATGAATTGCTCTGCTCGCTGAATTGAGTCGATTTGGCTGGCACAAACGATTGAATTCTGCGGTGGCTTTATGGTATTTTGTTTATGAAATCAAATGGATTTTGAGTGAAGTTCAAAAGCTAAAACAGTAATTTTCATTGAATTCGGCCAAAACCTAATGAATTGCAGGCAAATCGAATAGTTCTCATCCGTTCAATTTCAATTTCATTTTGTTGTAGTTGCTTTTTTTTTTACAATTTCAATTAATTTCTCTTTGACTTTGACTGGGGCAAATATACTTAAAAGCATTTTTCTTCCTGGTTCAATGAAGATTGTCTTGTGACTTCAAATCAAAGCCATGCAATTCAATTTTCTTTCTACTTTTTGGGTTTTCTTTTGTCCTTTTGTAGATTTCCTTCAACAAGACTTGACTTGCTGCTGATTGTTGCATCAGAGACAACATAAGGCTATGTATTTTTGTTGTTTGCTCCTTGCCAGGACTATTTTTTTCTTCTTCTTTGTATCAATACTTCCGATGGTGCTGATTGGTAGGTGTAGTGCAAAGCCAAATCACTTGTTTGATTTTTCTATAATACCAAATAGAATGTAATGCATTCTATACGTGTGTACCTATCAGTGTAGTTGAAGGCAACTTGCCATTGTTTCGTTGCCTTTGCTGTGTGTTCTTAAACTCTCAGTGTGTGCATTTTGTTAGCATTGAAGGCTCACGTCTTACGTGATCTTCTGCTAAATCTATAGGAGGGCAATTGAAGAAGGCATACGGAAAGAGCAGGGCTAAGGCAATGAAGGATATTTGTACAAAAAAATGGTTCAACATGTATAAAGGTTAAAGGCAAAGTTTAGAAAAATACAAAAAATCAATTCCTTAAAGAGTAAAGTGTGAGTAAAAAGTTAAAGTACAGAAAGGGGAAAGTAATATAATCGAAGGCTCCTGGTATTCACAAATTCCGATTGAGAACATTGTAATATCAGGCCTGATATCTAATAGGTGAACAGCATGCTCAACCTCATCAATATCCACTTGCTCTTAGCCCATCTCACTAAGGTTTTTACTGGAGTTCCTTTCAATATTTCTTTAAAACATGATGACAAATTTTCAATTAAAAAATATGCGAACATTTTCCAGTGACCAAGAATATTCCACAAGAGTATATTTTAATAAACTTTCAAAATCCTCTATTGACACGTACATTTTGCCAAAACACACACACACACACACACACGAGAGGGAAGTGGCTAAAATGAACATTTTATTAAGCAGAAATGCCTTTAAATAATGCTGTCAAGAATATTTTTCCGGAGCGACAACAGCATGCAGTGCAGCACTGGCAGTGTTGTGCTAGAGGTTTTCCTTCTTGGCATGCTACTCATTTCTTATAAATAAAAGCATACATAAACGGCAATGGAGTAATGCATACGTGTTGGTGTGTGTGTGTGTGTGTGTGTGCGTTTGACAGCATGAAATACAAAATTGCCAACTTATGTGACTTCAGTGGCTTTTATGCCACTAGAAAAAAGTATTCGCCCGCACAAATGCAGCCACAGAAAGCGACTCACACCGAAACACACTCGCGGACAAATACACCACACATACATTTTTGCTTTTACTCCAGACAATAACAGCGACAACGACGACGATGAAAACGACGACATTGTTCCAAGGACAACATGTCGATGCAGCCAGGCAGCCAGCACAGTAGCACTAGCAGCAAACACCCGCGCAGCATGTCGCTTACTTACTTACTTGCCTGTTTGCTTTACTCTCTCTATCTCTCTCTCTCTCAACTCAATAATGTAATTTTCTTACTTGCTTCGACGCTAACAAATATTTTTCTTCTTATAACATCAGCTGAAAAGGATTTTCCCTCGTCTTTTGCTTAAAGGAAATCCACGTTCCAAAATGAAAATAAAATAAAAAATTCGACGGAAGCACGCCGGAAATGTGATTTAGTAAATCTGCTTAGGAAATCTACTGAAAAATAGAAGAAGAAAAGAATTGCTTTACTCCACAGAAGGACTGAATGAAATTCTGTTCCTTTTTCGCACATATATTTTGCCGAATGTCAACTGCAGCATTTGCTCTCGATTTCGTCGCATTTTGTCAGCACGTGCTTTATCCCCTTTTCGAATCCGTTACAACGGCAGTTGGCATTTCTATTTGTTGTCGTAAACTCTGGCGCGTTTGCAGACTAACAAACAATTGAATGAAATAAAGGATAAGAAGAAGACGACGACGACGACGACGACGACGACGACGACGCCGACGACGAACACAAAGCGGAGTGGATGAATCTGATTTTTATTTAATTTATTGTTGTTTGCTTGTCGCCGTTGTGCGTTTACGCTGCATTGCATCTATTTGCAGTTAGTGCTCGTGCCACTGCTTTTAGCTTTGAATATTTGCCCCGCCTTTTATGCATTGTTTCGGGGGCTTCTGGCATTGCCATGAAAGTTTTACGCTTCATTGACTTTGTTTGGTTTATAATTTGCGGAGATTTTCGGTGGGGCCTTTGAACATTCAATTTGCATTTCTGTTTGGCAAAGAATGCGGGAGTGTTTTCTTGTTGTGAGTAAATCCACTCCCGGTAATATTAAAATATTTTAAAGTTAAGCAAAAGGGAAATAATTTATAATAAAGCAGAAATTTAACTTTTTTCATGGAATGGAATTTCGTCAATTTGGTCAAGTTGCCGTAAATAGTTAAATGCAGTGATGACCCCGCACGCAATTGAATCTAGTAATTGTTTGAGCCCATTAGAAAGTGCCTGTAGCTTCGTCCTGTTCATAGAGGTATGCCGTACTACTGCGTCTTTCTCATCACTTATTCGACGCCATTTGTCTAGATCAAGTGCTTAAAATTAATAAAAAAAAGTAATAAAATTGTGCTGTATTGCTCATTTTCTAATTAAATTTAGACTCTCAAAAATGCAAAATTTAATGCACTTTTTGTTCGTTCGATGAACACGACTTCAACAGTTAAAAAAATATTGCCCCACATACTATCTAATTAAATATTCAGTACATTTAGTTTCTGTTTGAAGTGATTGTATTTCCATTAATGATATTTTTAATTAAAAAAAATTTTTTTTTCTGGAAGCGGCACTGGAAACAATCAGTCTATATATTCTCTTCTGAATAACACTTTCTTCTTTATACTTAACAATTTGCGTAGTAATTATTTTTAAAAGAAAATTCAGCATAAACACAAATTTGTTTCTTACAAAGTAAAATAAAAGCCCATACAAATTGCGTATATTTTCTATTTAAAAAAAAAATCCTGTTACCCCCACACCTCAGTGTACCAATTTGCAGTTTTGATTAAAACCCAAATTCACCAACCAAAACAAGTTCCTGCCAAGAGTTTTTAATCATACTTTCGCTACTTGTTAAGCAGATTTAGGTACAACAGATCTTCTATTCTGCTGTGGAAAAAAATTCCTTGAAAGCATTTTCATCACATTAATCCATACTATAGTGAAATGCCTTTCATATTATACTTTACTTTACTTTACAGAGGAGAAAGCAAGAACAAGAAAAACAAAAAGAAAAAAAACGTAGCAGATTTCCTGCAAATTACAACAGCAAATCAGTCTAGAAAGGAAAGTCAGAGTAAAACAAAACCCAAAGCAAAAATAAATGCAAAAAAAACTTCTCGAAAGGTTTAAGTTTTATTTTTGAATTTTCATAAATCCAACAACAAGAAGTTTAGTAAAAGAAAATTGGAAAAAAAATGAAAGAAACCTCTTTCACTACTCACTCACTACCGGCTTTGTTCATCGAAGTATACTGCCAAATGAAAGTACAAAATGCTCAGCCAGCAGCAGCTGCAGCAGCAGTAGTGAAGCATAAAGGAATAATTAAAAAGTATACGCGCGGGAAATACAAATACATGTTGCTTGTGTGTGTTTATGAATGTGAATTTGTATGTGCATCTATTGTTCACGCTAAGTGGCGAACACACATTCACACACAAAATGCTGCAATTGTTTACCAGTGTTGATCTCGCCCCGACGATGAGGACAATGATGAGGACAAGGATGATGATGGTTATGATGATGAAGAAGAAATAAAGTATGCGAAAATTTTGCAAAATATTGAGGTACTCTGCAGTGATTTTGCAAGGTAAAAATCACAAAACCCAGCTTGAAAGCAACATTTTTTATAATTTTTTTCTCGCTTTCTCCAATAGTTGTTACATTTTCCATGCAATTTGCAATTATGCTTTACCGCATGTTATGTTGTTATATGACGTATGAGGAACAATTAATTTTTAATATCCATACAGATAAGAGTGGAGTAGACGGACAGACGTGTGAGCATTTGTATTCATGATGGGCAACTCTCTAATATGTTTATTCGGTTCATTTGGTTTAATTTTGAAAAGGTTTGTTAGTGGGGAGAGCTTATAATGCATTTGAATGGAAGCCGAAAGTAGTAAGAGAATAATTCGGTCACACCGAAGCTACAATACCCCACACCTAGGAGTACTTAGCCTTAGACTTTGAATTTATTTTTTAATCCATTGTCCATAATTTATTTTAAATACATTTCGATAACTTTTCCGATAACATTTCCAATAAAATTCTCGATAAATTGCTGATAAATGTTTGACTAGTTTTCCAATAAGCTCCTTTCGGGCTATTTTAATTTCATATAGTTCAAAAAAAATTCAAATAGGTCAAGGTTAGGAGGTGACACGTCTGAATTTGGGTTTTAAAAACATTGTGACAAAAACCGCAAGAACCCTTTGATCGTTTTTTCTATGCGGGGTATTCAAATAAATAAGAAAAATAAAAACTTCCGCCCATTTAAATACACAATTGGGCAATTTCAGGCATTTGGTGGTTGCTTAAGCGTAATGTGTGTGTGTGTGTGTAAGTTTTGCGTATAGTTAGGGTGAGCAAAATGGCGTGCCGCTTGAATTTTTAATTAAACATTAAAAACCAGCACGAAATATAAATTAAAATTTATTATTTGCGCTGATGTGCTTCATGTTCATGTGTGGTAGAGCAAACTTTACATGTAAATACATGTGTGTGTGTGCGTTTGTATAAAATTATAAATTATAATCGGTTGCGCCATGGCAGCCACGATTTCCAAGCCATATTTTATGTGATGTTTTTCGCTGTGGCATTAATAAAATGTTCACTGTTTAGAAGTAATGGCACAGCAGAAAAATGAAAAAAATTTACGAAATTAAAACGGTTTATTTCCCAAAAAAAGGGAACGTTTGAAAAACACAAACAAACAAAGTCAAGGACATGCACGTCTGTTTTGTGTAAATATTAGCTTTAAAATATTGAAATTTTCCATCACAAACGACCACATGTTGGCATTTGGAACGATTTAGAGGCATTCAAAAGCATTTAAAGGAGCTCAAGTAAATGAGTGAACTGCAAGGATGATGAAGTAACGCGAAAACGGTTTAAGAATTTAACATTTAATACACTACCCAAGCCTTTAATTTATTTCCCACCACTATTCCCTTGACACTCTCAACCGGAAATGCCCAACTCTCATGTCACATATTCCATATTTAGTTTTGGCAGTTTTAGTTTTAATATTTTATTCTTTTGCGCTGAATTTGAATGTTGAATTATTCGCATTCATTTGGAAACGTTCTCATGTGGATTTATTCGCTTGTTATTTTTCATGTTCGCTTTGAAAATATTTTTTGATATATTGCCTTCGCAGTGTTTTTGTATCTCGATGTCTTTGTTGCATAAACCAAATTTTTAGCCATGATAATATTTATTTCTGCTCTTTTTGTTGTTGGTATTTTTGTTATATTCTTGTTTGGAGAGTTTATGAAAAATCGTGTTCAATGGCAGTGTTGATGTGCTCAAGTGGAAACTTCAAGATTAGAAATTTTTGTACATGAGAGTGAATGTGTTTTTTTTTTTCTTTCTATGTATTTGTTGTTATACTATGAAGGCTGCCGTTGTTGTGTTGCCCTCTCTCATGCAAAGGTTTTGAATTTTAAAGTGATATGCCTGCCTTTGTTGTTTATATTCGTGTTGCTTTTGTGTGAGGAGCATATTGAGAAGGTTAAGTGCGGCTTGAAGAGTTTCGAGTAGGCACAGTTGATGAAGGTGAAATTTAAATATGAATGGTAGGAAAGATATTTCAAAATTGTGAAATTTCCGAAGACTTTTGTTGGCGAATTTAAAGCGAAAAATGACGTTAAGAAAATGGGCTATATGGGATATAGAGGACATTATCCCTATTCGGAATGGTGAAGAAAATGACATTCAAGCAGTGAATATAATTCCACCTTATATGGGCGAGCGATCGAATTTACATGGAAGTCTAAGTAGGATAAGTGCCAGCGTTCGTTGAAACGAACAATAAATTAATACTTACCTATTGGAGTCAGGGTGTTGTCAGATGTAGTTTGGTTCATCGGCCACCAGACCTCATCATTAGAATCTCTATTTTTCATATTTATATATTTTTGATATAATTTACAAGAAATCTCTATCAGGAAAATTTTTTTTAACCCAAACAATATTTGCATCGAAACTGAAAGCGTTTATAATTCCTGCCTGTGCGATGGTACGACGTAAACTACGCTTCGATATCAGCTAAAAATTTTTTAACAATTTTTGGTAATATGGTCTCCAGAAAGTACCTAGCACCTAAGCGCATTTTTTCTTTTTCTTCTTCATTATATTCGTCTTCTTCTTTCCCTTTTTCTAGTTCTTCTTCTTTTTTTCCATTCCTTTCCTCCACTACTTTTTCTTCTTCTTCTATTACAGGATAGCACTTATAAGCTCTATTCAGTTTCATTATATCCTTGGCACTCAGCTCGGTACGCTGGCCAATCAATGGTGCCGGTTTTTTCAAAACCTCAATGGTGGGTTTATTATTGCGTGAAAAATCGGTGGCAGTATAATGCATAATGCTCGCATAATCATAGCCCACACCATAGTCATTTACAACATCCGTTGGGTATTTGTTGAAGTTGTGCTCCTCATTCGCCATGACATTCTCCAGATGTATGCGCACATATTTGTCACGATCGGAGGCACTGTGTTGATGATAGAAGCCCAACGTGTGCAGCAATTCGTGAATAACAATGCCCCTCTGGAAGCAACCGGGTCCCAAGTTGAGTTTCTGCGGCCTCTCCAGGTAACCCACCTCGGCCCAACAGCCCAAGTCGTTCGATTGGATTAGCAAGTATGGCTCGGCATATGTTGTGGCATATTGAAATCTTATGCAGGTCTTCGAGGAAATGTAGGCCATGGTTTCGTATATTAAATTCACCTGATCTTGTTCTGCAGGAAAAGTAAATAAATGGTTTTTATATTTTCTCGCGAAAGGAAAAACTGCCAACCTACGGTATGTTCCGGTAAATAAAACGTTAACCCTATTGTTGGGCCAGAGGTTTTCCACCACATTCTGCTGCATTTTTGTTGTTGTATTCTTGGTGAAATGATTCTTCTGCGCTTCGGTAAGCATCATGTCGCCTTGAAAGTAGCCAGCTGTCAGCATGGGATTAGCCACAGGCGGTGTTTCCATTGTATGGGCATTTGCCTGCCCGGGCCTTGCCACTGGAAGTGTCTCCATAGTGTGGACACTTAGAAGTACGATTAAGACACCGAATGAAAGTAACATTTTAAATATTTTATTTGCTCTTGTGCTTGCTCTGAATCAACTAAATGTTGACTGCCTTTTGCGAACGTACTTATATAGGTTTAGTACCTTATCAATGTTTTTCGACCATTTCGTATTTAAGAAACGATTCCATCCATTCGACTGCAGAGCAGTGTACATAGTTTTTATTTTTGAGTCATCATTTTATACTCCAGCAGCAAATTTTTGCAAAATATTGTGGATTTCGGGCTGAGCTTTGCTTTTTATTTTTTTTTTTATAGATAAGAATTTGCTGTTGAGTTCCACACACACCGCCACGATATTCACTGCCACAGTGAATATAGAATTGAGCTTCGTATGTAGCCTAGAAAGAAGTAGAGGTGTGAGGCGTGCCTGTGGTTCGCTTTAGAGGTTAAGGTCATATTGAAACTGGTCATTTTGAAGCTGGTACTTTGTTGTTGTTCAGAAGTGATGCTGATTAAGAATATAACATACTTTTCTAAACCTACCATGCCTGTTTTTATAGCAAATACAAGCTTTCAAATACCTTCCATTTAAATTGACTAATTAAAGAATGCACCGAAACTGCTCATCCTTTGCTCGCATTAAATAAATTAGAAACTAAAACTCATATGCATAATTTGAACAAAGCTAAAAATTTTACTTTATTAGCGAAACTTCAGAATTGTTTCTGACGATGCTGCGAGCAACCAACATATACACTCAAAATAGAGGAACAAACATTTAACCTAGCATCAACCTGCTCCCCGCCGCACCATCAAATCATATACAAGCGTAAAAGCGCAAAATTATGACCATATAAATTACACATACACACACCGCGGGTGGTAAATTCATAAAAAGTAATACGCAGCATATGAAGCATATGAAGCACAGCAGCAGCAGCAGCACCAACCACCAGCATCGCTATTGAGGCAAAGCATTTAACCACGTAAATGTACGTGTTGATTTGCATGCAATGATAAGCTACAAAAAAAATAAATTACAACAAGAAATTAAGAGAAAAAAAATGTATGAAACAAAAAAACATGTGCCACATGTGGCAAAGAAAAAGGGGTTCATCACAACGAAACCTTTTTGCTTACTGCAACACCCAAGAGAGTCACAAGTGTATGGAAGTTAATGAATGTGGCTTGCTGCTTGCTGCTGCTAAGACGGGAATTAAAAATTAGAAAAAATTAGCATGCTGATAAGATAAAAATACAAAAACTGGAAACTCAACTTAAGCAAATGATAGGGGGAAGTGCGGAAGAGTGTGACCCCATTCATTGGTTGACTGGTGGCTGCAAATAGTTTATGAGACAATCTGGCTACGGGCGATACATATACGTGCTTCTGCTGTACTCGTATACTCGTGTACATATACATTTTTCGTTAAAGCAACTTTTAATGTTATGGAAAAGGAGATAAGGAAGAACGTGGTTGAGTTTGAAGTTCGAGAAAAATATGAAATTAAATTAAATAAAATCAAAGGAAAGGAAAGAACCACTTCAAGCTTAAAAGTACTCATATGAGTATATACGCTCATATGAGTATGTACCCCCCCAACGACCGCATACTTATTCTAAATTGTTTTCGCCCAGCCACCACACTCCACTCGCCAAATGCAACTTATTCTTCGAAGTTTTCATTTCTTCGGAAACCTTGCACATATCGTATGTCATAAGCTTTAGTTAAAGCTGCTTAAAGGCTCTCAGGCAAACCCCTCAAACCCACAACATGTTTGTCTAAAATTGCACAGAAATATTTCTTTGTTTTATTTTGCATTTTCCCATTTTCCCATTTAGTTTTTGGTTGGCTTTTGTCGATAATAACTTTGGCTTGTACGGGAAAAAACAAATAAAATTATTAACCTAACCGCTGCTGTTGGGGTTGTATATATACAACATAAATAGGATTAGTGCCTCAGCAAAAGCGGTTAGTGCAACATGCAACATTTGCATGAACAAGTGTGCATGCGATTGAAGGGGAAGCGGAGGTGTGTTTGTATGGTTTTTTTTAACTGCATGCAAAAACTTTATTTTGATGTGGTTACATTTGTGTGTGTGTGTGTGTGTGTGAGTGTTTTGTTTTTCCTTCTATTCCTGGCAATTCTGTTGTTGTTTGTGGCTTCCTGTTTTTTATACGCTTTTTTTGTTTTGCTTTGAAAATATTTACCCCACCACTTTTGGCTAACTGCAAAACCGCAGTGCATGTGTTGCTTGGTCGTAGTCATAAAATATAGACATCAGTTATCTGACTATGTGTGTGTGTTTGTGCAGATTTTCTGCTTATTGTTGATTTGTGCTAAAATATTCAATTGTTTTTTGTTGTTTGATAAGGAATTTTCGGATTTAAGCGTCTTTTTTTTGTTTGCATTAAATTTCGAGCAAATCGGAGCAAATTATTTTTTATACATTTCCTTTTAATGGGGAAGCTTTCAAAGCTTTCGAATTGAGAATTGAGGTTTCTTTGATTTTATTGATGAGATTGCTCGGGGATTAAGTTGCGGTTTAACTGCACCAAATACGAATGCTTCTATTTGTTTGTTTGTGTTAAGAAAAATGGAAAATTATTTAAAATAAATCCTTTGGCAGTATTAAGCAGAAGTCCTGTCATTAAAACGATTGGAGGAAATATTGGTTGTAAAGATGTTATAATTTCAAATAAAAATATGCTCAGTTTTAAAATAAGCTTAAAAATTAAAAAAGAAATTTTCTTACCATAATAAATACGTAATTCCAACTAAAATACCGTAAATATTTCGGCTCAACCACAGCAAAAAACCACAAACATGGAAAAAAACAATCCAATAAACACAATTCAACTCTTTTGTTTTATATTTGTGCAAGGTGAGAGTGGCGGCGTTATGCCTCACATTGACCAATATGGCACATAGTATTTTTTATGCAAAATGTTATATAAAATAATAAACGGAAATATTTTTAACTAGCCACCAGCAAACTTTTCCTTACATAAAAGAACCATTATGCTGTACTGCTTATTCATACAGCAGCAGAAGTATCATGCACTTGCAGTTTCAGCATGCTGCATCATTATAGCCTGGGGCACCAGACTGCATGATGGTTAAAACCGACTTCGCAAGGCAGATCCTCAGCCAGTTTTTAGTCACTAAAGTAATTTAAGAAAATTTAAAAAAAGAACTTAATAAAGACAAAAGACAAAAAGTTACCAAATGGAAAAAAATAAGAAAATTGAGAAAAAATATGGAAAAAAATCACATTTTTATGAAAACTCCAGTTTAAACTTTATAATTCACATTGGCAATAGCAGCCGAACAAGCACACAAACGGCCACTAACGAGACACCTCAGGCAAACATTAAAGACCCACTACATGCCACCGGCGCCACCACCACCGCCACCACCGCCAACAACGACCGCAGATATTAACTTTTATGCAGAATTTTATGCAGCATACGCAAAAGCGAAACAAAATGAAGAAATTAGACTGCATAAAGCATGAATTAACACGGAAATGCCATAATGTTGCTCATACGCCCCACAGCCCACCGCCAGAAGGGCACATGCATTAAAACATTGCACGTTTGGACTAGTTTGCCCACATCAAAAACTGCTGCATACATTTAGGGTTGAATTGTTCGGTAATATTGGCAAAAGCATTTGCTTGCATGCTCATAAGTAATAATTGCAATATGCTGCCTGCCACACACACACACACACACACACACATTCACTGTTGCCGCACAACAAAAGCATACAAACATAGAAAACAAAGACCGCTAATGGCTGCATGGAAACAAAACACAAGAAAAAAACCACCAACAACAACCGCATTAGTGTGCCTAAATATGCTATGGGGTATGAAGGGGCGTGTAGTTAGTTACCCGCTCGAAGGAATACTGCCATAACGCCAAGTGACAGTTATGGCTTGAGCTGTACTGCCACTTCGTATATAATTTTTTTTCCCGCCGCTGTTATTCTTCTCTGCCCGATTCGTCCATTTGTGCTGGCTTCACTTTGATGGCAGTAGTACATACTTTAGTTTTACCGCTTAAGCACATTATTAAAATGTCAAATATTTACAGTTTATTGCAGCTGCACTGTTTAGATTATGCCTGATGGCAAGTTGTCGGTGTGGTTGGAAGCAGTTTTCGTTTGTTTTTTTGCTGCTGCTGCTGCTGTTGCTGCTGTTACTGCTCCTGCTTCTAACGAGGTTATGCGCTTTTTGTGCGAAAAATAAAATGTGCTTGTGACATTTACATAAGTTTTGAGAACGTTTGTGGGTTGTGGGTTGTTGGTTGCATACTTTGTCCACACTTTTCTTTTTGTCTATGTTTGTTTGTTGCTTTGTACATTTTTTGGCAAGGAAATTTGCAAAAACCATAAAGTGGAGTAGGTTTCAAATTAATGACAGCTGTTCGTTTTCGCAAAGGAACACTTGCTTTGCGATGGCGGAATGGGGCAGCTTAAGACGAACCCAAGTACTATTTCGAAAAGGAAAGGCTTCAAAATAAAATGTTTTTAGTTAATATTTGAAAAATAATACCGAATGACTTGATGTGAATATTTTCCCTTTGAATGAAACATTTTTTCTTATTATTTTTTACGGGGTCAAGCTCATTTAAAAAAAAAACGAAGTTTGGAAAAAGTCTGAGGTACAACAACTCGTAAAAAGTAGAGTTGGACAGGGAGTTGTTTCGGTCATGGCCATCAGAGGCACTCTTTTTGATATGGTATGAGGTTTTTTGATATGGTACGAGGTTCCAAACCCACCTATAAGTGGATCAAAATGGGGTCCTGTACGAGTTACTTCTAAATGGGTTATATTGTATTCGGCATAACCGAAGACTGTTCACTCTCTAATAAATTTTTTAATTACAATTTCAACTTTTTCCATTTCTTCTTTCAGAAATCCTGCAATAAAGCTAATCATCACAAACAACCATTGAGATGTCGAGTCAACTCCTCAAGCTTTCAACTACCGACCGTTCGAATGTAATTAGCTGGCATGGCCATATTACAACAAAAGCAACCAATCTTTCATGCGACCATATCAAAAAAGGATAATACCCCAACACTAACAACAACAAATCTGCACAAAGAACACCAAAGACGACGAAGGAGAAGACCAGAGTCGTTGTCGCTTGTCTTTGGCCAAGTTGCCAACTGCCAACACCTCTGCACGCCGCTACACCACAAATGTGGAGTAATCAACGAAATTTCTACAACAGCCTGATATGCCATGGCCCGAATCAAAAAAATAAACAAAACTACACAAAAGACGAACAATGTGAGAAACAGAGAAGAGAAACCGAAGCAGAACGGCGAAGAAAGTCCTCAACACTCAACAGAATCAGCGCCAACGAGAGAATATATCGTCAGAACCAAGTGCAAAGACGATAATAGTGCGCGTCGCATAACTCTGGCCACAAAAGTGAGACGAAAAGTCCATCACGCAGAGCCACTAAAACTTAAGCAACAACAGCAACAACAACAGCAACAACTACAGCACCATCAAACGCCGCCGCTCAATTTCCCCCCGCAGATTCCTTTGGCCCAACTGCTTTGGCTGCTCTGCTGTCTGAGTTTAGCTCACAACTCAATGGCCGACTGTCCCAGCCTGTGCGAATGCAAGTGGAAGAGCGGCAAAGAGTCGGTTTTGTGCCTTAATGCAAATCTCACACATATCCCTGCGCCCCTGGATGCCGGCACGCAAGTGCTCGATCTGACAGGCAATGAAATTGCCAGCATACCGCACGACACATTTGCCGCCGTGAATCTGCTCAACCTGCAGAAGGTCTACCTGGCCAAGTGTCGATTGCGTGTGATCGAACGTTTTGCCTTTCGCAAGCTCATCAATCTGGTTGAATTGGATCTGAGCTACAACATGCTGACGACAATACCCGCCCAGGCCTTCGAATGTGTGCCCGAGTTGAGAGAGCTCAAGTTGAGCGGTAATCCCATCTTTCGTGTGCAGAACGAGGCATTTGTGAAGGTGCCTCAATTGGTGCGCTTGGACTTGTCCGACTGCCGCCTGGCCGCCGTAGAGGTGCGCGGCTTTGCGGGCCTGGAGTCGAGTTTGGAGTGGTTGAAGCTGGATGGCAACAAACTGACTGAGATACGATCGGGCACTATCACGTCGCTGACCAACTTGCATGGCATTGAATTGGCACGCAACCAGTGGAACTGCTCGTGTTCGCTGCGCCCCCTGAGGGCTTGGATGTTGCGTGAGAATATTCCCTACGGCATACCGCCGCTCTGTCGTGCCCCGCCACGTTTGGCCGACCGAACCTGGGACAAAATCGATCTCGACGACTTTGCTTGTGTGCCGCAAATCATTGCCACCGATACGACAGCGCATGGCGTCGAAGGGCGCAACATCACGATGAGCTGCTATGTCGAAGGAGTGCCTGAGCCGTCGGTACGTTGGATGGTCAAGAATCGTGTAATTGCCAATTTAACAGCCAACGGAGATCCGGCCGCCAGTCCACGCACTGCGGCCGCCACACAGGGCCGAAAAACGTATGTGGTGAATATGCTGCGCAATGCCTCCAATCTGACCATACTCACCGCAGATATGCAGGATGCGGGCATCTATACATGCGCCGCTGAGAATAAGGCTGGCAAAGTAGAGGCCTCGGTCACTTTGGCCGTATCGCGTCGTCCCCCGGACGCTCCGCTGGGCGTGAAAATCGTACTGCTTTGCGTGCTGATTGCGCTGCTGTTCGTGGTGGGCTCATCGTTTGCGGCAATCTGTTTCTGTTCGTTGCGTCGCAAAAGGAAAATGCGCCTGTGGAATTCGGTGCCGCCAGCGCGTACCGAGAGTTATGAAAAAATCGAAATGACGGTGCGCGTGTGCGGGGGCGGTGGCACTGGTGGTGTCGGTGGTGGTGGCGGCAAGCCGGATCTGGGTGGCGGCAGCTGTTCTTTGGGTGCGGGCAGTGGCAGCGGTGGCTCGGGTGGTTTGTTCCGCAATGACGAGAATGGTTATCTGCGCACTGCGACAACACCGCTCAATTGCGGTGGCTCCGACGATGGTGGCGATACGGGCGTGGCCATTGTCAATCCGAGCGGCGGCGGCAGTGCCAAACGGAATGGGGACTACCGCAATATACCCACACACTGTGACGATGACACGGGCACCGGCTACGAGGATAACAACGACAACAACATAACGATGCTGCAGCAGCACCATCATCATGGCAATTTCCATACAAAGTCGTCGTCGTTGTCGGCGACGGGTGGGATGATGGGCGGTGGTACGGCAACGTCACGTTGGAAGGGCGCCACTTTGCGCACAAGTCCGCAGGATGTCAAACGTAAGACAGGCTCGACGACGGCTGCTGGTGGGGCAACAACAACAACATTATCATCAGCCGCATCCACGCATAACAACAACAACAATAGTAACAACAACAACGCTGCATTGCTGGAGGAAACAGATTTGCACATACCGCGTCTGATTGATATAGGGTGAGTGTCTCTTACCCACCGCACCCCAGCCCCCTTTTCACACTACTCTCCTCACGGTTTTAAGTCGTGTTGTATGCTTTTGTGTTGTTGCGGTTCGTTACTTCAAGTGACAGTTGTCATTGTTTTACTTTTTTGTGTTTTTGTTGTTGTTTTGCTGCTGCTGTTGCTGTGTTGGTCCTGGCAAAGGCGTATTATGGGAAACACTTGACACTTTCCACTCGAGATGCTCTAAGTGATAAACGTACGGAAATAACACGTGCTAATGATGTGCAAAATATGCGCTATAGTGACTTGACTTTGTGGCGAAGAGGATGCTTGTATCACGGTGTGTTAGTATCTGCATCATAGTCACACACACACACAACCGTCTTCAGCTCGCTTCCTTTCAGCTTGTTTTTTTTTTGTTTGCAGTTGCTATTGGTAGCGAAACCTTACGTTAGATACTTGTGCTTAGCTGTAGGCATTTTGCCAAATTGGTTGGCTTACATACTGGCTAAGAACCTCTTCGTTCGTTCGTTGCAATTTCGTGTGGTTCTCTTCTCTTCTCAGGTTTTTTATTTTATTTTCTTAAATTTTGTGCTTTTGTTCTAATTTCCAAGTTTTCGTGGAGCAACTTTTGTGTACCAGCAGCATACGATGGACGTGCATGTTTTGCATAATTAAATAATTTTAATATGCTTTCAGTCGAAGAGAAATTAAAGTTGTCCCAAGTTATACCGTCAGGTCCTTGATTTCTGGCGAGAGATTTTAGTTTAGATTGGTCTGCATGTGGGTTGAGTTAGGACACTTATTATCTAAATGATATCATTTCAATACCGTCCCCTCATTTAAACTCGAAATGATCTAACAAATAAACTGTCTTCCTTCCCGCACAGCTCAAATCCCGACTCTGCATCCAGTTCGATATCGAGTCAGGTGGATGCGGCAGCACGCCTAGGCGGCTATTCGCACGGTCCCAGTTGGACGGCCATGCCAATCGCAACAACGAAGATCACCTCCCCGCACAGCAAACACCCGAACTCTAGTGGTGGCGGTGGTGGTGGTGCTGGAGGCACCAGCAACAGCGGCTACTATGGCAACGATGATGTTAGCACTTCGGTCTTTTGTAGCAACGACAATGCCGAGCACGATCTCTTCGACAGCAACTATCCCGACTTGCTGGACATAGCCAAGTATGCGGTGGCCCAGGCCACCAACTCAAATGCCAATCATTACAACACAACGGCGGGCATGTCGAATGGAACGCTCTGTACGCTGCCGCGTAAGCTCAAGAATACGGGAAAATATTTCAAGAACTCCTCGGACAGTCAATCGCCTCTGCTGGCGGATAACTCCAGTAAATATGGCAGCAGTATTTTGGGTGATGCCAGCTTCCTCAACGAACTGGCGCTGGGCAGGCGTTTCTCGGCAGAATCAACATATTCGAATTATGCGGGCACGGCCACTTATACCGCAGGCCAGCGCTCGAATAGTTTTCTCAATCTCGTACAGAGTGCGAACAAGGGCGGACTGAATATGAGTGCCAGTGGAGCGGCCGTGCAAGCGGCAATTGCATCGCAAGCGGCCAGACGTAACCCCAGTCTACCGTCATCGCCTGTGCATGAGTTGCATCAACAGCAGCAGCATCAGCGTTCGTTTAGCAGTGCGGCCACACCGTTACTCGACTTTAGTACTTTGGCCACAAGGGCGGGTGTTAGCACAGCAGTTGGTGGTGCCGCTGGTGGTGGTGGCGGGGCCACTAGTTCCAGTGGTCTGACGCCTTCGCTGCATCCCACAACAAATCCTTCGACGGCCACTGCCTATGACTATCATGCTGCTCAGCTGGAACGTTTCCTCGAAGAGTATCGCAATTTGCAAGATCAACTGTGCAAGATGAAGGAAACCTGCGAGACGATACGTAAGAAGGAGGTGCCCATTCGAGGCCATTCCGCTCAACTGGCCGATCCTGTGATGTTCAATGCGGCCATGGCGGTGAATAGCCCGACGTCAAATCCGAAAACCACCATGCTGAAGAACAAGGCCATCCTGCCGGGCCAGCCGCCCGATCCGCCACCCTACTGGCTGCATCGCAATGCCATGCTGAAGCGGCTCAACGACTCGCAGACGGACATTTTCAAAAGCTAATGAAGTTGAAGCTCGTCAGCGTGTGTGTGTATAGTTTTTTCATACTTGTACGTAGGCATACTTAATTGCTTTTCATTTGATTTTTCATATTTTGTAAAGTAGTTCCTTGAATTTGAAAGCAAACACAGACAACTGATTTCGATTCTTCTTTGATCAACTCTCAACAATGTCATTATCAATTATTATCACCTAAGATTCTCGCATTTAGCGTACGTAGTTCTAAGCATTCAATCGATCAGCTCTCTAATGTACAATAGCTTTTTCATCCTTCACAACTATCCTGTAATGCTCTAGTATAAACGATTACAATTAATTAGAGATCTCATGTATGTAACTACGAGTACTTTCTAGTGACGCGGATAAGACATAATGAAACTCGGTCGGTAGTTCAAGTGACTAATGTTAAACAAACGGATTGTTAGTAAAATCATAAATTAGCTAGTAAGATGATTTCAAAAAAAAAACAAACAAGAATTAATAAAGAAAACAAAAGCAAGTGAAAATCAAAGTTAAATTTAAAAAGAAAATAGTTTGTAAACTAATTGATTACAACAGAAAGAAACCGAAAGAAAATTACTAATAAAGAATTGAAAAAATGAGAAACTTATCGAAATCAACTATTGTATTTATTTTAGGGAATTATTAAGAAATTCAATGAAAAGAAAAACGCAAAAAATAATAAATTAGTTTAAAATATCAAAATGAGTTTTCATTGCGGAAGATTCTTGGTGAATTAAATCGAAATTTTGGGTAAGTAAATTTATATTTTTCGAAAGTACACAGAAGTTTATACTTTTTAAATTCAAAGGAAGCAAATAGATGTGGTCTGTGGTCGTTGGATCTTTTTCGGTTATACATTCCCTTACAAGTATTCATCTCATATCGTTTAACTGGAGGTGCCATCGCAATGGTAGATATCGAACTACTGAACCTGCGTGAAAAGTTACTCATACGCCTCAGTGATTGAGGTATAAAAAATGTTCAATTAAATTTCGAAAGTTACAACAATTCAATGCAATTCCGTTTCTCCGCTTGCCCATTTCTACGAAAAACAACCACACGAAAAAAAAGAGTATCTACTGCCAACAACCCATTAAGTACGTACATATTTCAATGCCGCACACCACCGCCATCATCAGCCATCCATAATATCCAGCCAAAAGTGCACTTGCCTATTTTTCAATGGCATGCCGCTGACGTTGGCGTTGGCGTTGCCGCCTCGGCACACACAATAGACGTACGCTAAAAATTAAACACATTTCCGAGTGGCAAACAACAATTTTTCAATTTTCGCAATACGCCTCGCCCCGCGTCCGCCCGCTCTGTAGTGGTGTCGAAAGAGGAACCGAAGCGAGGCCACATTGGCAACATTCAGGAAGTAGCAGCGAGTGTGCATTAAAATATCTATGTGTGGGTGTGAGTTTTGTGAGTTTGCGGCCAGGACTGATGACTGCGTGGAAGTGGCAAGTGGATGTGCCATGAACGACGACGTCGTCGTTGTCGTCGTTGTTGTTGGCGGAAACGCTGTTATTTAAACCATTAGCAGGCACCCGGATGGGGTGAAACTGCAAAAGAATATCGATTACCGACATTGGAAAGAATAGTAGTGAATTGTCAAGAGTGAAGGGTAAATAGTAGTAAATTTGAAAAGTGGCTTCACAGCCAGCAGGGACATTGTATAGAAAATGCGAAGAGGCTGCATGAAATATAAAACTTTCAATAAGAAGAATGAAGAAAGAAAATCAGGTAGCAGCTGTGTGCGGTGCCTGTGTGAACACTTTCGTATACATTGTGCGGCGGAGGAAAAAATATATTTAATAAAAATTCGACCTCGCCTACTTTTGGCTGTCGACTGACTGACGTGCTTCGGGGTGAATCAGCGCAGCGCACTTGTGCCCGCACATTAAGTGGCGTGTTGAAAACGGCTGTATGGTGTTCGTTAAAGGTTTGCTGGCCTGGTTGGTTGGTTGGTTCGTTGGATGCAAGGACTTTCGGTTACAACAACAACCAAAACCGAACAAACAATAAACACAAAAAAAGCGTATGAAAATTACTTAAGCCTTACAACAAAAACAATGACAGCAGCATTAAAAAATATTTTATACGAGCGGAGAATTTATTTAAAAAAAATGCCTGGTTTCTGTTTCAACAAAAGAAGTGCAGCAGCTGCCACTCGACTGGTGCCGGTTTTGTTGCTGGACGACCTTGGCGGTTGATGCTCCATTTTTTTTTGCGGTTTTTGTTCTTCTTTTTTTGTTGTGGTCACAGTTGGTCTTGCCTCGTTATCCCGTTTGAAGAGCCAACAAATACTTACTGAAGGCATTGAAAACGATCCAGTGGTGGACATGTTGTTGTTGTTGTTGAGGAGCTTAAGTTGGCTTTTCAGTTGCAAATTATTATTTAAAATGATCTACTTGCAATATTTAACGCTTTACTTTAAAAAGTGAAAGGACTTGAAGTGGAACTTACGGATATTTTCAGGCATGAGGTTTTCCAAGTGGAATGGAAATAATAATAATGGTACTGAGTGAATTTTTGTTTTCGCTAGATGTGTGCGTACTTAGTGAGCTTTATTCAAAGTGGTTAGCTTTGTCTTTTTTGGACTTCAGAAATATTTTTATTTCAAAGGTTGAAGAATTAAGATTTTTTGTTGTCTCAATAAATCGTATAATTCGTAGGGGAATTGAGGAATCGTTGGACGAAATATATCGAGCTAAGAGGGGACTCCATATTTCTCAAATATTGGTTTATTAAATAAAATTCTAAAAAAAGGAAATAAATACAGCGTAACAAACCACGAAACTTCCGGCTTTCACACCATTCCTCTACGTCGCTTCCTTCAGCACGCCCTCATCAAAAGTACACACACAAACGAGAGGACGACCAACCAAATTACCCCGAGCCAATGTTTGAGTTAATTTTCCACGTCTGCTTTTGCCAAAAGGAAACACAAAAAACAACAAAAAAAAAAGAAAAACTCCAACAAAAAACAAAACGAAAACCGAAATTTTTTTGGAAAAAGTTTTCGAGGCAAAATAATCAAATAAAGCGAAGCACAAAACGTTCGTTTTGGCCGCACTTCCGCAGCCACTTTCACAGCGAACGAAAGCAACACCTAAACGCTCACTGACACCCTCAGCCCTGGCCCTCTATTTTGGTATTACATTTGCATGCTTAATGAAGTGGCGCCCACTGTGATTGTGGTATGTCACTTGCTGCTGCTGCTGCTTATAGAGTGACGGGGGGGGCGAGCAGGACGCATGGCAAGGCATGGCGTTTTCTACAATAATTTTATAAAAATTATGACTTAACTTTCGTGTCACCTCGTCGACCATTGCTGAGGGTGTGTACTCTGTTGGCTCTGTGTGAAACCCAAAAAAAGAAAAACACAAAAGAAGAAGCAGAGAAAAACATGAATGAAATAAATAAAGTGTAAAATGCAAATGAAAAGTTATGGCAAAAAACGAAAAGCTCGTATCACAAACCCCCCCCCCCCTCGAAAAAAAAACCGCAAAGTTATGATCATTTGACACGGATGGACGTTGGCAGAAGTCGACAGACGTTTTCGGCTAAAGGGACCAGATGCACGAACAGTGGCAAAGGCAAATCATGAAAGCGTATACAAATGGACAGATTGAGGTATGTAAGTATTCGGGGCCATGGCGAAATTATGGCTAAGTGCGCTGCGGGTGTTCATTTAATTTAGTTTTATTGCCACCGTTAGACGTGGGTGCTTCATTAGTGGCCTTAAAGTTTGATTTCGCTGCATTTTTTTTTATATTCAGTTGATGAGCTGTTGGTTAGCCGATTTATGGATTTATATTTTGAGAGCGTGTAAATGGTATGAGCTGAGATGAGAATTTACTATGAAATTTCTATTAATTTTGAGCAATCAAAAAACTTTCTTGGGCAAACTTGTTCCCTATGGAATCGTCTTAAATGGTACTTTGTGTGTTTGCAATTTCAATTAGAATTGATTTGGTATTGAGTTTTTTTTATTTAAAAAATTAAGAATTTAACCGCTAAGCCGCCTACAGAAAACATTTTCATATTCAAATTTAATTATCTAAAGTATGTATCGACTTAATGTAGCTTTTAGCACCGTAACAGCTTCAATATATTTTTAATGAGTTTCCAATGCTTCCTAAGCCAAATTGACGTTTGACCTTATTTAGTCCTTTCTCATTGCCATCAGTATTCAATGCTTAGAATCTACAACTGAATCACTGAAGCACTTTGCTGACGAAAACCAACGCCACTCACATATAAATAGCTTTTGTGTGCTTATTTTTTACCCAGCATAGTTTACTCACTTCAACTTTATCAATGTAAATACATCAACTATTTTCATTTCAATTTGCATGGAATTGTAAATGAATTCCAAAAGCGAAGCGACGAAAACTTCCGCACTCATTGCCTCCAAGTATTTACAATTCAACGAAATTTCCCAAAATTTCCGAAATCAACATCAACATTAACAACAACAACAACAACAACAAGAACGAAATCAACAAGGACCAAAACTCGCGCCAACAATTTTAATTAATAAAATTCAATTGTGTCGGCAAAGTTGAGTTGACTTGAACTCAGCAGGAAGAACGTTGATTAGCGAGAGACCGCGACAACCGTACGCCGCACCACACCACACCACTGACAACCCCTTCATCACTTCTCGCCACTATTGAAGAAGAACATTTATGCAGTGACCTTCATGCGAACCGTCAACCTCCGAACCGCAAGAGCGAGTGTAGCAAAGACACAGGCCAGGCCATTCTACAAGGAAGCGACACAAACTTTCCAACACGCAAACTGTGTGCCAAAAAGTTATTTTGTTCACAAGTAGTGGCAGCAGCAGCAGAAGGCGGAGTAGCAGCAGCAAATGCTCAAAGTTATGAACGTGCCGGAGAGTAAAAAGCATTCATCATAATAGCAAAAGTGCAAAAGATTGTAATGAAGCTGATGCTGCCGCTGCGGCTACTGCTGCTGATGATGATGATTCATTAAAACAAATTTTAAACAACAAACACTACAACAAGTACAACAAAAACTATAAACCAAAAACACTGAGGCGAGAAGATGACAGACCACCAACAACCAAACGAAACGAAACGAATAAAAAAGTGTCAAGGACGCTGGAAAATAAACGCCGTAAAGGGAAAGCAAAACTAAAAGCAAAACGAGTGACAAACTACTGGACTCGGCTGACTTACGGGCAAAACACACAGCAGGATTCTCATACTTCACAAATTTCAAACGGAAAAAAAAGGGTACAACTAAAAACGCCAACCTCCGCTTCAGATTCACGAGTTCGCATCCGTAACCGGTCGACAGGGCAAACAAGTCGCACTGGGTCAAGCATCAGAATGGCTCCGAACCAGAGCAGTGCCACAGCTTTACTTTCGCTATTTTTAATCTCTTTTCGTTTTTCGTTGATGTTTGACGTAATGGCACCGGCAACAACAACAGCAACAACAACAACATAAACATATACAACAACAATGACTACAGCCAGCAACAGCTACAAAAAAAAGAACCATGATGGTAAGTAGTGTTGGGCCTGCCATGGCTCCTCTGCTATATGGGGCTTCTTCATGCTGTTGTTGTTGCAGGCAACATTTTTTTTTCTTTTCAGTGCAAATGCATTTTTGCTGTTGTTTTGTTGTTGTTGTTGTTCGTACTGTTCTCATTGTTGTTGTTGTTGGTTAAACCAACGCCAAGTGGTTGGATTCGGTTTTGCTGTTGTTGACATTAATTGGGTGTGGTCTCTCTGCACTCCTCTTACGTGGGCGTCCGTCAATCAAGGGCGCAATTGCCGAAAAGTGCTCGTGGCAATTATACACGCCAATCTAGTGAGTGATTAAATTTTTGGCATGGTGAACTAGTTTTTTTTGCTTGTAGGCTTATTTTTGAAGGAAGGCTCATTTTGACACCTCCGGGAATGGCGGTAGATTTTTGGCAAATTTTTGGTTTAAATGAAGGAGGCTGGAATGGGGGACTTGCCTATACAACATTTGTGTTCTACATAGAATAACTTTAACTTAGAAGGAAAATGTGATTAAAGGAAGGCCAGGATATAAATGGAATGGAAAATTAAGTTTTGCATAAACAACTTCATAAGTATTTGTCTCGCTCACATCGTATTTAATCCGTTTTGCTTTCGACTTAAATTTTCATAATCCTTTATGCTAATTACTCACTCAGTCGCGTGAAACTGCTCATTTCTGGTACACAAAAAGACAACATCGCGACCGCACCGCATTTAATCATTCCAAAGATAAGCAAACAGCAAATGCAAAGAGCCCAGCGGAGCAGATCAGACCTTAAAGGGCAACCAAAGCCACTGGAAGCAAAAAAAATATTAAAAGTGAAAAACTAAAAAGTATGGAATCCACACACACCCAAAGCTCCAACTCACGTGCGAAACGGAAATGACCTCTTTGCACACATGAGCCTCAGCGAAAGCGCGCGTGCATTAATAACGATGCGACGCTTGTGTCCTTGTTGGGGGGAGGAGGAGGGGGGGGAGTGTTGGACGGAGTGAAACTTATGCGACGGCAGAAAAGCAAATACACAAACAAACTGCAAAAACCAACACAAACAAAAGAGACAAACACACACTCACACACACGACTACACCTACACCACCAGCCACCAGCTTGGAGGATGCGTCGCAATTTCCGCTGCAGCTGTCGCCTTAGCAAGCAATTTCAAGTGCAACGCTGCGGCGGCGTTGATAAATAAACAGATCAAGCGCCAAGCCTACACTGCGCCCGTTGACTATACTCACTCACTCGCACACCCACCTGCCCAACTCGACTCTGAGACTCGGTTTAACCCACTCGCACGTGCATGCATACGTCGTAGTCGTCGTCGTCATCGGTTTACTAAGCTGTGTGGAATTTTCATTAAAAGCGCAATAGGCCGGGCCCCCGTTACTTTTCAGGTTGTCAGGATGAAGTTGGTTATGGTTTTTTGTTGTTGCTTTTTTCTTTTCTTTCTTTTTTTTTAACTTTTTTGTTTATTTGTTTGTGTTGCTTTGGCAAAGGATGTTTGCTTTCGTAACTTTTGCTCTCTTACTGTGGCCAGCTTTAATTTTTTATCCTTTTTTTTTTTGTGTGGCCTTTCTTCCAACGAATTTTCGGTTGGTTTTGTAATATTTTCCTTTGGCCCAAAATTGCCAAAAAAAAAAACGAAGCGGATAAAAGCGCTTAGCATGGTATAAGTGGCGTTTACATTGCACATGGCCCGCAGCCGTTGTAATCAACAAGGATAAACCGACAAAAAAAAATATATATAAATAATATAAAACGAAATCGAAAAAGAAACAAAAAGAAGATGTTGGCAGGCAACAAAACCGAAGGGGAAAACAGAGAAAAAAAAACAGTTTTGAAAGAGCGTAAAAGTTTTTACGCGAAATAAAAGTGGGCACCGAATGTGGCACGGAAAGAGCCACACAGCAAAAGTTGCGCGTCGACTTTAATTGGTGGCAGGTTGTATGCTGAAAGGGTTTCGTATCTTTTCTGTTTCACGTTTTTTTTTTGTGGTTAATGGCGGAGAGCCCTGCGGGTATAAGAGACATGGCATTGGTGGAACTTTAAAAATTAAAGAGCCTGGATTGGGAATTGCAGCATGCAAAAACTGGGAAACACGGGTACTCTTTTCTAATGCCTCTTAACGGAATGTATTAATCTTCTTCATTCTGATTTTTGTCGAATGATGTACTCATATTAGTTCAGATCAGATAGAGGTTGTAGGTTAATGCTGCTTTGGTGTTTTTTTTCGTTGACCTGAGTGGGTGCCCAATCCATTCGCACTTCCTCACCATGTTGTCTTACAGCTTTTTACACTGAGTATTGTAGTTCTTGTTTACTATCTTACCCCAAACCCCTAATTTCACACTTATTACTACTAAGTGTTCCCCTTAATATGAAATCCTTAACACAAAAATAATAGAGCGCTGAACTCACGAAAAAATTTCGTATAAACTTTACATTTTGCGCACAACGCGACGTATGCGTAATATCAATTTAATATTCAAATTGAATATGTAAACTCAGCTAAACTTTATTATTCCCTCCATAAATTTCCGCACAAATCGCGCATAAATAATTTTATGATCCAATGTTGAATGTGATATGAAAAAAAAAACGGAATAACCAAGCAATTGATGTAGACATACAAGGCACACATCCACCAGCCACGCTCATGTATAAAACTATAAAATCATAGAGTTGAATTGAATTGAATTTGATTTGATTTGCCCACAGATTTACAAAGGGAAAAGCACAGTAAAATGTGGAAACACTAAAAGGGAAAATCAAGCTTGTCACTGGCAAACGTTATTATTTAGGAAGATTTAAAAAGAAATAAAAGAAATCTTTTAAAGGAAATCATTTCCCTAACACAACACATGACTCTGATCGTGTGCACCAGACAAGTCCAAGTTTCCAATATTCATTTTATCAGTGGAAAATGTGCTAAGCTATTGCTCGCTTGCTTCCACAAATCCTATCATTGGAGATATGTATTTCGAAATGTTTTCTATTAATTCTAAATGGCCACGTTTGTGGCAAAAGTAAAGGCAGAAGGTTCATCTTCCTTAAACGCCCACCCTCTTTTTCAACAGTTTTTCGTTTTATTTTTTGTCTGCAGAACCAATTCAACCGCAAATGCATATAAAATCCAATTTTTCCAGTTGAAATGCATTTGAATGTTGTGCATTTAAATTGCATTTTATGAAATTGTAAACAAATTTTTCATTGGTGTTGCAGCATGAAGGCGAACCAATGCAAATACAACAAAAAAAACCCCAACAAATAAAACTCAAATAAAAGTAAAAATAAAGTGGAATAGTATAAATAAAATCTGCAAACGGTACTGCATTGAGTTATGCAAAAAAGAGTATACTCGTTTAGTGAAAGCACTTGAGGCGATTAAAATCCATCAGATGATGGGTGGCGAGCAGATGATTTATCTGGTGCTGTAATTTCCCATTGAATTTGAATTTTTTGAGTAGTTTAAGTTGCAAGTGGTTAGGGGTAAAGGGGGATAATTTAAACCGTAAGCTGCACGAAATGAGTTTCATTTAAATGTCTTGTCTACTGGGGCGTATGAGTGATATTTATTGATTTTAGTAAGCATTCATAAAATTATTTCGTTTCCAAAAGGCTTGTAAAGCTACCTTTAAAACCTTTTGGATAATTGAGGCATTCAGTAGCGCTCATAGTGGATTATGTCCATAAAATGAAATGCTGAGAAATTTTTAGTTAAGGTTAGCTGTTGCCATTCATGCTTTTGATAGACGAACTTTGAAATGAACAACACAATTTTTAATTAAATCTATTTAACTGTTTAGATGTGATTGCGCAACAAACACACAAACAAACCAACAGAATAATTTATAATATCAAAAGGGGATATGTAGTTTTTGTTGTTTTGTTTAGTTTGAGAAACTTTTGAATTTTCCAAGCACAGTTCGAAGATATTCGATTGGAAATGAATGTGGTGTTGAACTTTCCTATTTTATTACCAAAAGGAATTTCACTTAATTTTATTTTATTTTCTCATTCAAGCAATTTTAAAACAAAAACGAGTCTCCACTACTTTTAACTCCATAGCCATAGCACATAGCATATAGCACACAGACTGTTCAATCGAATTTCCCAACATGCCTTGCAGACATTCCACACCTATTTACGCACATGCGATGCTGTGGTCAGTTCTCCTCCAGTGCCAGCTCGCCAGCCTCCCCTCTCTGTGGCTGGCCACATATCCTCGGAGATTAAACAAACTTTCATCGTTTGGCTCAAGATGCGAATGGGCAACTTTCGGCCGCAGCTTAACTAAGTTTTTACGATACAAGACGTTGTTGCAGTTTGTTTTATTTCGATACAAATGCAGCGAGGGACAACTAAGAATAACAGCCACTATAAGAACAACGACGACGAAGGAAAACAAAAACCCATAACAACATCCCCAACATGGAGTAGAACAAGAGGAAAACTGAGAAGAAGAACAGCCGAAAGCTGTGTGAAGGTGCTGTTAAAATCAAACTGATTTGTCCCCCGGGAGTAATGTCAACTTTTACACATTTACGAGCAGAGGGCAGCAAGGAGGAACAAGGCACTCACTCTGCCCAGTAAGCAAGGCAATGAAATATTAAAGTTTGAAGAGAAAATTAAAATGGCAAAAGTAAAATTTGAAGGGAAAAAATGGCCACACAAGAGCCAGTTAAAAAGAAGTGAAGTTGGCAAAAGATTGTTTAATTAGACGTGCAACGCTCGCAGCAGGAGCAACTTTTTTTTTGGCTGCAATGGCAAAAAACTTTAAACTTTTGCCGTATTTCAATTTGATGTTCGCCGGTTGTAAGCAGCGCGGCACTGTAAGAGTGTTGGCTGAATTTTTCAAGTGACACTAAAATATATTTTCATTTCCTTTTTATGTTCCTTGTATTTTGTTCTTTTTTTTTACAGTAGGTAATTTAAATTTTTTCCTAAACGCTGCCAGCAAAAAGAGGTGGCTTTAATTATTCAGAGAATATGCATAGCAAAAATAATAAATTTTTCCAGATTTTTGGTTGTTTTCGTTAAAAGTTTTGCTGTTGGCGGGACATCTGACAGAAAGGAAAAAAAATTACAAAAAATTCAGTGAATTTCCACAATGAATGTTTACGCCACAAGTTGTCACTTGAATTGACCACACTTTTCACTCATAGTAGAACAAAATGGCAGTCACTTCTTTAGTTGCTAGTAAATTTAAACCAAAAGGATGAAGAATTTTTGCTCTTCTAGACCACAGAACGCCTATTTAAATTGTTCAGTTATTTTCATTATATTCAGTAACTACCACTTCCGGCCCACTTAAAAAATATTCACTTTCCCTACTCACACAACTTGTGTCTAACGTTTTAACATGCCCACGATGATGGTCATTAGCCGCTTTTTCGACACTACACCACAAACACGGAAACACAGGCAAAGCAAGAGCATAAAACGCTCTACAACGATGTGAAATTGCCCACTGAACCGTGTTATTTTTTTCTCAGCCATCTTTTATATTTCACCTTGACGGCGGCTCCACTAACGACAGGTGTTTCGGGTCGTTGCCGCCGCTTGCCTGCCTGCGTGTGAGATTTATGGGCAAATTGCAAAAAAAGAAGAGGCAGCAAAAAACATAATGCCGGGCGTGAAACTAAAAGTTCAAAAACTCTAAAATAGAAATAGTGGAAATGCACTGAAGAACTGTTGAACGCGTTCACTGCTGCGAACTTTTTCGACATTTTTAGCCGATTTCTCTGATGTTTTTAAAAAGTTCTCTAGTTGTTTGTTTGTGTTGGTCTATTTTTCCTATGTTATTATTTTCATTTTCAGTTAGAAGCACACTTGAGCTCAAGCGGAAATTGAGCAAAGCCTTGTTTAGGCCACTGTTTTATGTGAGCTTTTAAATTCGCAACACTTTTAACGAGTTATTAAAATTAACAGAGGCGAATGAACAACTTTTAATTATGAAATTTAGCTGAAGTGGCTCTCAAATTTTAATTGGTAGAATTGAAAGAAAAAATGGTTTCTGAATGTTTTTTTTTTTCCAAAAATGTGCGTGTAAAAAAATGTGCAGTTTTAGTAGCTTCTCCTAAACCCACCAGTGCCCTAATTTTAACAAAGCCATTTAAAGTAATAAATGAACATCACTCATACGCTCGGTTGTGCGAAAGCACTAAAAGCCCATTCAAGCCAATTCATTTTCGAAAAGGTAACCAAATTCTATTCAAAAATAATAATTAATCTTTTTCATAGCAAACTAGAACAGCTGCTGCTTTTCACTGCTTTTCACTGCCCATTACGAAACCGCATAATTCATTAGAATAGCCAGACCTAAACACCCAAACCCTTGCCAACGCATAGAAGAATCCTTTTTCCATAACACTTTCAAAAAGACAGCATCATTTAAAGTAGATTTCAAACACAAGACACCTCTACGCTAGTGGAATGAAACAACAGAAATAAAATGAAGAATTAAATGTTTGCAAGGAAATGGGAAGGGAAGAAAATAAAACGGAAAGCGAAAAATATAATGAAATGAAATATTCTGCCATACACTGTTCCTTTTCAAGGAAATACAACTTAATTACAATTCAAACCATGTTGTATGTATTTCAGAGAGTAGCACCAAGCAGTAGCTCCAAGTGATAAATGAATTTCAGCTGACAACTCAACTAAAGCAAAAGTAACCGAATTAAGTTTCGTTCAACGGGATAAAAAGTGTAAACACACACACACACACAAAAAGAGAAGCAGGAATATGAGGCAAATGATACCGAGATAGATAGAGTGAACATTTTCAATACGCAAGTGGTATTTGCATGTGCGTACATGTGTCCAAGGGAAAACAGCAAGACTAGTGCAGCAGCAACAAAAAAAACCCAAACACTTTTTGCTACTTCAAAAGTTTCTTGTTGTGCAGAAACTAACTGGCATGGAACCTAGCTGCCTTTGCACCACACTTCACACCACACTTACGGCCACACGATCCACAGACATTCATACACTTGCCCTGCTCCATGCGGCAGCTTCTCCAAATAATTTCTGGTAATTTTTTGACATGTCTGACAACTTAAGAGAGTTTCTTGATAAATTACAATGATAACTTTTCGATATGAATATTTTATTTGGAAATTTTTCAACTTTTCTGGCCCTCTCCTCCCCCTCTTTCCCCCACACCACACCACACACTCACACTCTCATATTTGCGTGTTGATGTGTTGCCACTTTATGCTGTTGTGGCTGCCCCTCCACACAAAAAAAGTGGAAATTAGTTTTCGTGCTGCATGTGCAACTGTGGTTTCGACTCGTACATACTTGACAAAAGTGGTAAGTGCTGTTTAAGTGCGTTGTCATAGTTCATTTGTCGGTAAGTAAGTTAGTTTTTATTCAGAGTGCAGAGGGATGAAAGTTATGAGGGCGTAGATGAATGAAATTAGTATTTATGTGAAAATGTCTTTTGTGATATGATGTGGTTTGTGGAATTTTCTCTTGTCTTTTTATATATATATAAGTTGCTTTGCGGTCTACCTTGGCCACAGGTTGATGTGATGAGATTCGGTTGTATACGGTCTGGGGGAAATTTTCAGTAACTATGTGCTCTTCTTATACCCTGAACCTTATGAGGTAAGGATATATTCACTACCAAATACACATGACTTTACTCTGTAATAGGTTAAGTAGTAACTAGTTGTTAATTTACTCTTATATGTGTGAATATTCGCTAATTTGGTAGCACTAATATCTCATTTCCTTTCCTACTATCATAAAATTATTGTGTGATACGTCAAGCGATATACAAATCAATTACAAATATTTCAATTTCCCAAAAAAAACAAAGTATTTTTTGTATTATTTTGAGTTGTTTTGAAAAATTTAATTGCTGAAGTACCATACTCCATTCAAGTGGTTTTGTGTACGAGCTTGAAATTTTTTCCACTCTCATTTAGCATTTATAGCCCGGCAAATATGATTCTTAAATGTTACACAAAGTTCGCATAAAATAGCTGCCTACACCCATCCTCAATTTACTGAAAACTTTACCACAAATATGATAGTTTTTTATATTTTGTACGCCGCACTACCTAAAGTTGCCGGAAGTGCAAAGAAAAATATAAGAAATCTTAAGTAAACTTGCTTGGAAACACTTGCTACCTATTTATACGTTGTACTAGGATGCCAAAGTGTGCGTAATTGCATGTAGCTGCAAGAGTAGTGGCAACTGAGAAGCTGTTAAAAGTTTCATAAGCAAATTTCAAGTTAAACGGTGCAGAAAAAAAAATTAAATAAAGTTCACAAGAGATGCTACGCCGCCCGAGATGATGTTGATACACACAAGCACAAGTTTCAAAATCAATTTCCTACTCACCTGGTTGAAGAAATTCGAGAAATTTCTGATTTGATTTACTTATAGAAATTGAGTGGAATTCGATACACTCAAACAAACGCAAACGCAAACACACACAAAACAACAAAATTCCATCAACACACATACACACACACACAGAGGAACAAACAAGGAGGATTTAAATGGAAAATGTGTTTCGGGCATGGCAAACATGGCACAAATGGCTACCGGAAATTTAAAATTCTCTCTTACTCTGATTTTCTCATCTGCTCTATTATGAATGTAAAGGCAAAGTGATAGCAGCTCTGTGTGATTGTGTGTGTGAGTGTGTGTGTGTGTGTGTCTGTTCGTGTGGCTAAATGCTTCAAATAAAAACGACAAAACCAAACGATTTAATGAAATTGGAAAATTGTTTCACATTTTATTTCACATATTGGTATATCTATGGATTTGTGTGTGTGTGTGTGTGCAAGTTTGGCAAAAGTATTTTCTTGTATTTCACTAAAACCATTTAGACACCCACATGCACACATACAATGAAATCCAAAAATGCTACAACATGAGTACAAAAAGAAAATTATTTATTTCTATTTTGTTGTTGTTGTTGTTGTTGTTGTTGTTCTTCTTACGTTCTTTGATAACATATGAAAATTCCATTTGTAATTGAGGTAATTTCCTGTTGTTGCAGGACCCTCGACTTGGCCCTGACTTCGCCTCTAGCTTTTCATAACTTTAAATTGCAATTCTACAATAACAACAATTTGCAATTTACAAAAGTTGCAATTGTTGTTCTGTGTTTGTGCGCTGCACATTTATCTGAGTGTGTGTTAAATGGCGGAAGCTGTGCTTGTGTCCTTTTGTTATCCTTTCGGCAATATACAGTTGCATGTATCTTGCAGTTGGGTGTTCTCTGTCTAGTGTGGTCACAAGTGCAGATTAAGATAAACTGCTCAGATATCCTGTTGACCACTGTGCTGGCCTTTCTCTCTCTCTCCATCTCTCCTTGTCTGTGGCCCCTTGCGACATTTGTAAAATTGTAAAATTGTTGAGTTTACAATTTGTTCATACACGTGTGTGAATGAATTTTATTGCATATGCAGTGGTGCTTGTTGTTGTAGTGGCCATTGTTGTATAGACACTTGTTAACATTTCTGAGGATATGTAAGGACATTTAAATATAAATTATTTTCTACAAATTAGTAAAGGAGCACAGCTTTGTTGTGTTTGGTTACATGGAATGGCAATTGTTGAAGAATTGTCAATTGTTTTTTTTGTGGAATTCAATAAGGACTATTAAAAGTTACGCACGCAATTTGATACTTGAACTATGTGGAAAAATTCAAAAAAAAAAAAAGAGAAATTAAAAATTGACAAATGCGGTTAGGATTTACTAACCAAATTATACTTTTTCATTTGAATGAGTGGATGAGTTTGTATAAAATATCAAAAATCATATATTTTATTTTAAAAAACGTAAATATTTTATTTTTTGTCAATTTTTTTTAATATATTTTTTATTTGGAAAACATTATTTTTAAATAAAAATACATAATCTCAAAAGTGTCCTTTAAATACTGTAATTTTCCAGAATTATTCAATTAGATGGCAGTTTATTCAAATAGCAACTATTTTCCAAAGCGCGCACGCACCACACAACGTATGAGTAACATTTTTTCCTTTTCATTTTGAATGCAAAACTTGAGTCACAAATTAGCTTTATGATGCATCATTGTCACATAATTTCGTAAAACTTGCTGATTAGGGCTCCTTGTTCCACTCTATTCTGACACGCAACTCATCACACACACACACACACAGAACGTGCCAACAAGTGCACTTCAAACTATATTCTCGCGCGTATAACTTCCAACTCAACTTCAACTTGAACAACAAAACATTTATAATAAAATTCATCATGTAAAATGTACGCTGCACAGGCGTCAACCCGAACTTTTTCAATGTGTGGGCCTGAGCACGACAGTGGGTAGTGGTTGGAAAACTTTGTCATGTATAAAATTCAACATGAAAATACGGCAAAGCATAAAATATAAAATAAAATAAATGAGAGAACAAAAAATCCACTTGAGAAGAAAAATTTTCCATAATTCGCAACTTTTTCGCATGAAAATAAATGCGCCAAATAAGGCAACTGTTGCAAGAATGCATTACGTCGATGAGTGTCACAAGGAATAAAGGCAAAGTAAATTTTGTACAGCGTTGACAAGCCGCTGACAAATTCGCGACATGTTGCGGTGAAAAGAAGCGGAAATGCTGGTGGAATTCATAAAAAATTCTTATGAAAAATAGGAAAAAATAATTTTAAATAAAATTTTATTTTACCAAAATTGCCCACATTTCCAATTATTAATTAATCATGAGAAATTTCCATTTACACTCTAACTAATAACAACGGCTGCTTTGACATCATCCGCATTAGCTGCGTTGCTGACCACCTAAGCCGCCTAGTCGACAAATCATCAGTTATCGACACGTGAGCGCATATCTGTGTCTCTGCCTTAATTTGTATTCAAATCGATTTGCATTGCAATTCAATTCGAATATGGGAAAATTCAATACGTGTATGCACGAATACGTATGTGCTTCCTATGTATGGCCGAGTGCGTGCAACGGCTGTCGAATGAGTAATTGACTACCAAAGGATATGATTGTCCAACTGTGTGCGCCTAAGTGTGTTTGTGCAATGTAATATGCATCCTAATGGCCATTTGTCATGTTGGGACAAGAAATATACGTCGCCATTGTCGTCTATAACCAGTGTGCTTTGGTGGGCAGTGCGGATGACCACCGCCAGCTAGGCCCTGTACCAATATGGGCTTGTGGAAAATATATGAGCTCCCAGCACACTGCCGACTGAAGTGCACATAAAAATGTTCGACATGACTGCAACAAGATGTGCGCTCCAATGCGGCTGCAGCGAATAAGTTTTATGTTGTCTGGCCGAGAAATATGAATATGAAGTTGTGAGTATGCGGGAGGAAATCTCAAGTTTTTTTTTTAGATTTTGAAGTTTTAAGGAACAAAAGACGGAGTTGGAAAAGATAAAAAATTTGCAATTGTCAGAAGTTTTGATTTTGACTAACTTCATGCGCTGAACATTTGGATAAGCCCAGCAATATTTGGAACATAACTATTTGATATAAACAAAAAACTTATTCTAAAAATAATAAAAATGTTTTTCAAATGAATTGAAGGTTACTTTTAAATATTCCACAATGGGGAATCCACCTGCATTAGAAGCAGTTCAAATTCCAATTAAATTTTTTGGGGATTTTTTTCTAAATTGCTGTCTTTTTATGAAATATGATGGTACTCATTTCAGTTATATATATTTTTCCTGTTTTAAATATCCTGTGCTGTCATAAATTTCAAAATGCTCTGCAAGGACATTTTTGTAGCACACAAAGTATGCCAAACATACACGAAAACGGTTCGCTGCGCCTACATTCTAATTTTTTTGCGTCGCTGTTCATTTTCTAGGTCGCCATTATTTTTATGAATAATGGAGTTCAATAAACGAAATGGCAGTTCTGTTAGCCATTTTCCATTGCTTTTATTTCGGTTTTGGCACAGCCTTTGTCAATTCAATAAATTTATTATGCAAAGCAATAAAATCGGTCGAGTGATTCGTTTTTTTTTAACATTTTTTTATTTATTATTATCCAACAATGAAGTGAAATGGTTTACAGAATTTTGATTAGTTTTTAGCATTTACATTGTAAACAAACATGCAAACATGGCTTTTTCGGCAAATGAGACAAGAAAATATTACCCAAATGATAACTGGGGCGTATGAGTGATTTTAATTTTTTATTTAAAGAATTTAATAACCCTGCGGGCATTATTCTCCACAGCAACACCGGCTGTCATCATCATCATTAACCCAGCTGCAAGGTCATTTGGTAGCCACACAATAAGCAACAGCAACAAGCTGCTGCCACAGCCAATGGCCTGAGAATATGCAGGCACCAAAAACCACAATTTGCTGCAATTTCGATTTTTGCGTACCATTCCAATGCCATTTTTAAATTGGCAGCCTTATACATTCAGCATATGCTGCTGACAATAAAAATGTCGCCAACATACACACACAAACACGCACGCACAGCTGCCACATGAGATATTTACGCACACGAATTCGTGCCGAGGAATGCGTGAGTTCACTGAAATGTGAAATTTCCGCTAGAGCAGCCAAAACTCTCATATTTCCCTTTGTGTGTGTGTGTGTGCCTGTGTGTCAGTGGATCTACCGAATTGTTGAACTTTTATTTAATATGAAAATACCTTCGCAAATGTTTACAGTTTGGCAGTACATCAATTGAATTTTTAATTATTTATTTTCCAATTAATTTCTTAGTCACCATAAATTTCCTTCAAACTCCAATGAAATACTCATCGCTCAATCGGGCAGATGCGGCTGCTGCTGCTTTATCCGTAAATAATTTGCTTAGTGTTGTAAACAAGCGTAAGTCCTGCAGAACAATCTCTTCACCGATTTATCAATAAATCAAGCCACAATGAGACGAACATTCGCACACACACACTCCCATTCGTATTCATATATGTATGTAGGTTCGTTATCTGGCACAAGTGCCAACAGCAAAACAAATTGATTTCGCCAGCCAAACACAAATACAACAACAAATAACGACAATATCCGCTCGACTACAATCTTGTACTTTAAATCAGTGTCACACATACCCCACACACATGCATGGAGCGTCACAACTGCGATACTAAAATCATTTGCACAGAACTCAAGTTTATGGCCATTATCATGCAAGTAGTTGTCAATACACTCTACATTGGGCAGGTGCGCTGTTGATTTTTGAATGGATGATTTGGTAACACTTTCCTAAAAAACGTGGAATTGATTTGAAATATTTGAGATTTAATTTGTTTACAATACAAAGACATGCATACGATCAGAAAGTACATTTTATTTATGTATTTACTATTTACTTAAAAAAAATATTTGTATGAAAATGATTACTCAATTCATCGTATAGAGTGTACCCGAAAGCCTACAGTACCTACCACTATCCCCACTTCTTACTATTATTGTTGCTCTAAATTATCTTAGCTTTCGTACTCATGTTCTTCTACATACATATGCTATGTGTGTGTGTCTGTATGTATAAGCTCGTGGTCAAGGACTGTTATCACATATTGGCATTCGAACCCATTGCCTTGGAGCTACTGTACGCAAAATTGTGGCTTGCGAAATGGATAATTAAGTTTCGCACTTGAAAGTATGTTAACAAATTTCTCAAATATTAATTTTCACTCAGATTCTTCAACAGTTTCCATTTGGCTAAGATTAGAGGAAACTTTCAGAGGCAAAAATTCATGCTATTGATAAACTTATGAAAGTGAATTTAGCATTAGCATTAGAGGGACTAATCCAGGAATTTGATTCTCTAAGACGATTGGGAGGAACAACAGCGGGAGGTAAGTATGTAATCAGAGTAAGTTGAGACTCAGCTTTCAAGTGTCTCTTATTGCTCCTATGTATGAAAAAGTCCTTACAAAAATTCTTCAGTGAATTAAAGAAATATCAAAAGAGCAAGCCGCAAAACAATCAAAAGTGACTTTGTTGTGCCTGAATTTTGAAATTCTTTTTCTGAAATTTCTTCTCTGCCTAATTGCAATTCCAACCAATTGACAAAATTCATTGAAAAATCACTAAATCAAAATAAACCTAAAGAGCGACTTTCATTTCGCAATTCACACACAATTGGCCGCAGAAAATTCCAAAAATTCCAAGTGGACAATTTGGAGCACGAAGCACCGCAAAGCAATGCGGAGAATCCCGAAAATTCGTAACGACAAAGGACAACAATAAACATGATACTTAAGATAAGCACAAACGATTTGAACGCACTCACACTCACACACACGCGCATAAACACAAAACATACCACCACACATACACGGGCACACAAGTGCCGTATGTGACAATCATGTATGTGTGTGTGTGCCACGATGTGACCATTTCGCAAAGCGAATCATTTGCAAATGCTCACATGGAAAATGAAAAAGGACACATTGTCTAGGACACTGGGGTCCAATTATCTAAAGGGTTTTGCAATTAGGGTGAAGCTCAATCACAGTCGTACACTACGCACACAAGGATGTGTGTATGCATATGCGGTTGCATACGTTTATATACTCGTGCGTGTGTGTATTTGTGTAAATTGTTTACCAATCTGCTTTAAAATCGGAATTTCAAATTATACTCCCAAATTTATGCACACACTTACGCAATTTACATGCGAATCCTTACGGCCCAGGCGAATGCATGCGAGGCGCAAGTGTTATTCGGATTGTGTCGTAAAAGGGTTTGCCAGGGAATTCTAACCAAAGGCAGACATGTGTATGTATGGCACACATACACACTTAAAAGCACTGAAATGTATACTCTAATATATGGACAGAAATAAAATGCCACCTTATCGCTGGGAAAAGTATTTGTGTATTTGCCTGATAACACAAGCACTCGAACTGTCTGTATATGGGTGAATATTTGATGGTATGTAGAGCGCGCGTGTGTGTGTGTGTTTTTTGGCTTTGGGAAAATCCTTTTTATCGTTTTGTCCTTTGGCAAGTGTCTTATTTTGATTTTGTGAAAATCTTCTTTTTTTTCCCTTGCTTTTTTGTTTTTATATTTTTGTCGTTTGTGTTATTGTTGTTGTTGCTCTGTTTTTCCCCCGTATGTCTTATTGCTGTTGCTTTGGTTACTATTTAGCCAACCGGTTGGAGGTTGGATCCCGTAAATCCTGTTAACTGTAAATAAAAATCCTTCTGACATGGTCGTATACATTGATTGGATTATCGGAAATATTTGCAGTTAGCAAGGATAACGAGGAGATGCCGGTGTAGGATATTTTCACAATTGAGATGTTATTGTTTTGTTTTGGTTCAAGTGGATGCTTTATGGGATTTTCGTACACTTGACGATTTGACCCTTTCGCTGTTGATTCTTTTTGTGAGCAGGAGTGCAAAGGGTTCTATTTTTAGGAAATATGTGTTCATATTTATTAAAAATATTTGAGCATACCTACGAAGGATTTATTTATTTGGCGAAATTGAATTATAGAAAAATTGTACAGAAAGAAATTAGTACAAAAGCTAAAAATCATAGGACGATCGCTGAGGCCAATTAATCCGCATGTGGTTTTAAAAATATTGAAAATGTGACAAAAGGCCACGCAAAATAAGAAAAAGCTAATAATGAGCTGGAGCCGAATAAGTTCTCATTCGAATAATTAACAACATTTAGTAAATAAGGCTACAGTGTTGTGGTGCTTATGTAAAATATTAAATGTATGGGAAAGAGTACAAATGCACTGTGTGGGGCTACACTTTTTACAACTCATTTATTGCCTTTTACATATTTTACTTAGTCAATAAAACTCAAGAAAAATAAAAGGTAGAGGTTCAATTAAAACTAGAGAAAAGTTCCTTATTAAATTCACTATAAGCTACAGGAAAACCTTCATTCCAATTATAAACTATCATTTCTCATTCCAAATAGTTTCCAACCCTATGCTATAATAGTTTTCTTAATTTTACTAATTTCTCCACCACATAAATTATTTACCTTAACCAATTTTATAAACACTTTAATCATCAAAACTATATTATCCTTTAATCATTTGCATACCTTTTGAATGCAAACCTTTGCATTCATATTAGTTTCCAAGACCCCCCCACCCTCTCCCTTTACAACCACTTTCCTGCCATCATAATAATTTATTTTGAATTCAAAATCCGCACTCATGTAAATGTTGACAATTTAAATCTGTACGAAAACAAATGTACAAACAGCAAATTTCGAGAACAGAGAACGGTTACATGCGCTTCAGACATATTTTCCTCCCAAATGCAAAAGTGCATATTTAGCATATGCACCTGCTGCAAGGCACTCACCTGCATGCCAGTTGCAGTTTGTAGAACAACAACCAAAGGCCGGTTGGCAGCCGCCTAGCCAGACGATCGACGTCTGACGTTTACAGTTGTCCTGGTGTTCAACATGAAAATTCACTTTGCCCATTTTGACAAGCATGAATGGTTGAAAAGAGGATGGGGAGGAGGGGGTGGTTGGTTTGACGGGTGGGCTCTGTACGCTCTGTGGGTTCTGTGTGTATGTTTAAAATTTGCATCTTAATCTCTTTGGCATATCATATCACATATACACAGACGTTTACACATTCACTGTACGTCCATTGGCAATGCAATGCAAATGCGAAATGCACATGTACCTACACGCATGCAGTGTTTCACAAATAAGACACACACATGCACATACACAAGTAGACATGTTTTGTGGAAATTTGCAGTTTGTAAAGCGTTTTACAAATTTAAATCAAGCAAAAGGCTCAGACAATCCATCACCGGCAATGGCGGCTCTCCTACATGCAACTTTACCAAGGTGAGGGAGAAAGGGCCTGCGTTTAGGTTTCTGTCTGGCGGACAGGCAGATAAGTGGTTGTGTTGCTTGTGCAAACATATCACATACGCTTCTAATTACCCACACTCATGCACAATGGATAGAGTGTGTGTGTGTGTGTGAAATTGCCTAATTTTGACAAAATTTCAAATTTTAAACTTGAAAACTTTGATAAGGTACAAGAATTCTTAGGAAGCCTTTGACTGCTGACTTGTGTAAACTGTTCATTATTTCTTTCAAATTACTATTGCGAAAAGTGTTTGTAGATTCAAGACACATTTGCCTTAAAAAATAAATTCATTTTCATTTACTCACTCCACTCACATAACACTCCATCAGCTTCTGTCTCTACTCCACAAAAGGTGTCCATCACATCACACATAAGCTACTGAATTCCAGCCCGAGTCCAAAATGTTTTCAAATCTCAGCTAAGCTGATTGCTGTGGATGGTACTGTCCTTTCAAAATGCGCAATTATGCGAATTTTATGTGCCGCCGCCTAGTGTTTCGTTTCAATTGAGCAGGACCGTCCATCCGCTCGACCAACCGGTCACCATTCAAATGAGTTTCATTTGAATGTCTGCTAGCCAAATACAGCTTTCCTGCCTGTATCTACGCCTTGTGTTTGGTGGTCTGAGTCTATTTTTGTTTTCGAGAATTTATGTTTTTTTTTTGGGTATTTTTAAGTCCAAGTGTGGGCAGTGAGTGTTGCCTTTCTCAACAGAAGGTGTTTTTCGGAAATTGTGCAATTTTCTGTGAACAGTAGCCCGTAGGCGTTTTCACTGCTAATAAATTTTGTTAAATGAGGGGCGAAAATTGTTGTCTGCATAAATTGAGTAAACGAATTTCAATTTCATTAAATTTCAACTGGTAATTAGCCTGATTGAGGCGTCTGATAATTTTAATGGCATTTAAGATAGAAATTTCGAATGTGTTTGTGTGAGTGTGTTACTGAAAGGATATGTCTGACAATTAAGTAGATATAGTGTGAGGCATTTCCGAAAATTTCTAGACAATTTTCCATATCAAGTAGACAATGTAATTGAATTACTTCAATATATCTTAAGTGTAGAATTAATCTTGAATCAAGTACTTATGTAATACTGTGAAATGTTCGATTATGACATAGCTTAGTGCCATTTAGTGTTATTCAATTTAGTATTATTATTTTAATTAAAAGTTTATGAATATTTCCACATAATTTTACTTTAATCTTAAAAAATGTGTTTGGGTTAATCCTTGTGCAAATAACAAATAACGGCGCTAAGAACATAATAACACCTACAGCGTCGCGCGAATATGCAAATCAGTGTGCAACAACAACAACAACTCGAATAAGCATAGGACTCCACAATAATTGCACTTCTGCTAATCAAAAGGATTATAAGCAAATTACAAACAAACATGACGCAATGCCAAGAGCATATGCCGAAACGTAATGAGCACGTATGTATGTATGCATATGCATTGGAGTGTTTCTTTATGAAATTGTTCGCTACGGACAAAAGTGTATATAATTTTTCAAAGCAAAGAAAGCCGGACTACAGTTCAAAAAGAGGCAAACAAATTGTATATTTGACCACCGAAAGAAAAAAATGTCCCTCCCAAAAAACCCATAGCTTAACTCATTTCCTAACGAGCTTATCATTTTATGCTTCATTACAAATATGGGCTGGTGCCATGCCTACTTGCTTATTACGTAATTTCAAGTCTGTTTGCTACAATTACTGAAATTTATACATGGGTGCAGCCTGACATTATCTACAATCTCCTGTAATGTGGCCGTAATTAGATCGGTCCAACGGCCATTTTAATTACGACTTGATTTAGCTATGATTTCCGGGTAACCATGAATGCTTTCTACACAAAATATAGCTGAAATTAACTAAAATATTTTGAGTACCATTACTTGAATGTCACCTAGGAATATTGATGAGACCTGCGAAAGAAAATACAAGAACAAGTCTTAATTAAAACTGAAGATGATTCTGTTGAGAACCACTCGAATATGCACCCAACATGAGTGCATCGCGTATGCCAGAAGGTCATGCAAAATATTCGTGCACGCAAAGCTGCTTATACCGCTATAAACGCCAAAATGATTACACACTCAAAGAGAAGTTTGGGGTTTTTTAAAAATTCCCTTGTAATGTTTGATTAGAGCCAGTTTCAGTCCAGACAGACGCAGTAATATGTATTGAGAAATTGTAGCATTTACAGTACAATAGCGGAAAACCAAAAAATTACGCCGACATAATCTGAGAACCGGCCGATATTAGTTTTGGTTCCAGTCCATTCATAAAAATTGTCCCTTCTGAACTGGGAGTAATTTTTGTTTAATGGTTTTAATATTAATTTCCATGAATTGCTATTTACTTTAACTGGTTGTCTTTTCTCTTGCGGTGTATGTTTAAGAATCACAGTAGCTCTACGAATATACCCAGGCATTTGAAGGTGCATCGACGCAGAATTCGTGCTAATAACATAAACGCAATATGGATAAGGTGGCTACTTTGACACCATGGCCTTAGGATTCCTAGCACATTGAGGAATAACTGAGCGCATTTTGGGCATTAACGAGCATCAAAGTATTAGTAAATAAGCGCATAACCAAAAGCAGCAACCGAAAAAGATATCATTTCGAAGACAGGAGCGAACAACAATTAAATTCACTTGAATCATATTTTCCTTTTCGTTTTGACAGACAATTACGGACATTTCAAGGATAACAAGCTGTATTGTTGGCCAAAAAAAAGTAAATACAAGAAAAAATAAATACAAACAAATGAAAGAAGTCACACGAGCACGAAATATAAGCGAGTCACACAGCAACAAGCACCAGCACAATCACACACACAATCACACAAATCCTCAAGGCTAACAAGCTGCATATACCTACTTTGGTTGGGCGACTTAAGCTTTGACGCAGCACACCTCATGAATATAAATTGCGCGCCACGGCCATGGCGACTGGATGCTGAGGGGACGACAACGACTGGTGCATGACCGCCGCTTTTGAAGAAGGAAAAAACCATGCGGGCGGTCGGCAATTATAACGCAAAATAAACAGCGATAAAATATTTTATTCGCTTGCCGTTAGTGCGGAAGAATTTTCAGTTCCTTACTTTGGTTTTGCCATTGGCCATTACTTCATTGGATTTCATGGCTTTGCTCCTTTGTGGGACTTCGGAAGAAGGAGAGTTTATTCCCTGGGCGGGGGGCTTGACGCATGATACATAAGCCCCAAGGCGTTGAAATACACCGAATAAAATACTTAACATTCGTTTTTGGTTGACTGTAACTCTGGCAAGTACTTACATACTAAGTAATTTCTCTGAGTGTAATTTTTGATTTGGCTAAGGTGACTGTTGTTATTGATACTTTATTGACTTTCTTCTTTGCTTATCCACAGGATATCACCAGCAGGATACACAGCATTACTCTTGGCATGTGGTTGATAGACCGGAAATGTCTAGTATACTTTTAGGCTTCCCTGCGAACTTTCACTTTCCATTTGTAATTTTAAATTTGAATGAAAACATTATAAATTGTATTGCCATTAAGGAAAGTCTTCCCTGTTCAATATTCACATTAATCTCCTAAAATACAACAACAAAAAAACAAATTAATTTGCACAGAAACACGCAAGGACCCTTTTTTTTTTGCTCTTGCTCCTACTATTGCCCTCAGCCACTACAATTTACTTCAGTATTTTCATGTTAAAATATCATTATGTAATTTGTTATGACAGCGGATCAAAAAGGGTGACACAACGCCAACGACAACGGAAACAAGAAAAATAACAACAAAAACAACTTCATTCAGAGACAATTTATTTTCGCTTTTTCAAAATAACCAAGCGGCAGCAGCAGCAGCAGCAGTAATGCAAAAGCACCAACTAAACAAAAAAAAAAGGATTTACAAGGAGCGACAACACCGACGCCGACGCAAGGACAATGGCGGGAAAATAACGTTAACTCACATAAAATGAAACACTTAATGTTATGAGGGAGTGTGAGTGTGTGTGGGTGTGCTGAGCTGAGCTGAGCTGATGTGTGTATGTATATGGCATTGTGTATGTGTGTTTGAGAGCATTTACTTTGCTTCATTTGTTGTGTTGTAAAATAATGCTTATGAGTTATCAACGACAAGCAAAATATGAACCAAGGATTACAAAATAACAACAACAACAACAACAACAGCCACCACATCTGTAACAGTAGCAAGAGTGACAAAACCCTGACACTGGCAACAGTCAACGCCACCAACTTGAACTGCTTTCAAACTCAAATCGCGTATGGGCTGCCGCTGTCGCTACTGTCGTAATATTATGAACACATTTTGATGGTTAACACTTGAAACGTGTCCTTAATACAAATTATTATCCAACGATGAAGTAATGCTCGTAGAAAAGTGCCGCTCGCGTGTGTCGTTATAGTTTTTCTGCCTGGCATTTTAAAGGATATTCAGTGGGGCTTTGTTGGTTGTAGGTCGGTTGAGGGATGATGGGTGCTGTGGCAATCATTCGATGGCAGAATGATGAAAGACGAAAGTTTAGCTAAGGAATTAATGTAATTTCATTTTATTTTTCTTTACTGAAAAGTTTTTCTTTACTTAAAGTTGTAATCAAATATTTTTATTAAAATTCAAGTATTTTGAAATAATTTCTTTATTTTATTAAACTTTTCGTATTGTTCAGTCACATTGGTTTGGAATCATAAATGCTGTATGTCATGAGGGTATGTAATGCATAAGGCATATTAAATTCAACAGAAATAATATGAATTTTTGTAGTCGCTTTGAGTTTGAGCATGCCATTTAATTACTATTAAAAATATTTAAAAAAATATCCAACTACTCACTATACTTTTTTTACATTGGGTTTTTTATTTCCAATATTTTGAAATAAATCTAAATAATTGCAATCACTTGAAAGGGGCTTGTTCGCTTCGTTTTATATTTGAAGTATTTCCAGCAAAGCTGAAGCTTCTTTATGGCCTTCACTTTCAGCATTATCCTAACTACCCTGAAGTGGCAAAACTTTGCGCCCCTTTTGGAAACTTTCGTTCGACATTAAGTCTTATTTATGGTTTGTTTATTTGGATTTACAGTTCACGAAAGACCAAACTTGGCATTAAGGGATAATTTTCGTTTCGCTGAGCCAAAAGTACCATGCAAGCAGAATACTGAAATGTAAAAATAAAATTCAAAAAATAAACGATTTCAATTTGCAAAGGCCTAAGGAAATGAGGGCAAATGAAAATAGGCCATATGTGATGCCAAATCGAAAGTAATTAAATTGTTTTCCTTTTCCTTTTCCTTTTCATTTTCATTCCAGTTTATTTCAATGGATCACATTTCTCGGTGAGTTGAAAATTTCCAGTGCAATCAATTCGTCATTCAGGCAGCAATTAATTCGCTTTCTTCTACTTTTCCTTCGCACGTACTGCAGGCCTTATTATAAATTCAAAGAGAAATGTCCCCTTCCATGGTAACATTTTCGCTTGATTCGATTGACTTTACCAAGCGTCACACGCGCTAATTGACAGCCATTGTGTGGCAACATCGGAACTGTCACCTGTCAGAGATAATGAATATGCAATTCATAAATGTCAATGTGATATGGTTTTGCATAAAAAGAAGTTACACACGCATACAGGGAAATGAAACTCCTGTAAGGCTTAAGCGAACTCATCGAACAAAAAACCGAGTAGCAGAGTGTAGCCGAGTATCCCTTTTGCGCTCACACAAATTTGTCAAGTTAAAGATGCAAATGTGATTTGAAGCATTTAACTGTCAAATGTCGGAAAACTTAAGCAGCAACGTGACAGCTGCATGCATCCCTCATGTGTCTGCAACTGTTTTGTCACATATGTGTAATGTGTTTGTTGACTGCCATACCCTCACTAAACTCCACGATGAAACCAAATCGCAGTAAGGAGCAAAGTCAAATAAAATCGAACAGTCGAGCAAATATTGAAACAAACGGAAATTATTGTCATGCCATCACGCCAGGGTTGCTCTGAACATCAAAGAGGAAATTGAAAAAAAACCCCAAATGATTTAAAGAATATTTAATTTAAAAATATGGCAACTCTACCTTTCGCATACACATCGCAGTATTCAATAAGAAATCACTGTAATACGAAAAACTGAAATGCACAAAGAAAGACTTTTACGGTATATGCCCTAAATGCAAATTAAGCTGAAGATGCACAGCTTTTACCATCCAATGGCTGCGGATATTTTCGTCTTCTTTCTTTTTTTCGTATTTCTTTTCAACCCGAAAAATTTTCTTCAATTTTAATAAAAATTTCGTCGCTACCAGCGCCATTGATTGATGCCAGTGAAAGATTGCACATGAGTGCATATGTGTATGTCACTCAATGCTGTGCACTTGAGCTGCACTGCAAGTGTATTGATGTATTCGCTTTTAAAATGTTAATCAATGTCAACAGCAGAAGCAGCATGAATATATATGCAAGCACTCACCAGCCATGAATGAGCTGACATGCCCGTACACATGTATGCAGTAGTATTCGGCAAGTGTGTTTGCTGGCGCTCTTGAACTGTGCTTGTGTTAATGAATCACGCTGAAGTGCATTTGCATGTCTTTGTAGTATAATAAAAATGCCAAAAAAAAAATGTAATACAACAACAACAAAAATACTGAAACTGAAATGAATTTACAATTATTTTCGGTTAAATGTAGTATATTTGTTGCTATTTTTGTAGTACATATGTCTGTAGATGCAAAAGTATATTTTATTATATTGATTGGTGAAAAGGATGTCAGCATTAATTAAAAGTCGATTTATTGGCAGGAAAACAAATTTATTTTCATACTTTTGTACTCAATAACGGTGCGAACTGCTGAACTACTTACTACAATGTAAGGCCATTTTGGAATTTAAATTCGATTTTATTTCTTTAAAAGACTTTAGGCACAAATAAAAACACAATTAAACAGAATTGCCATGTAATATAAACACTTGAAAATATACATATAAATTTCCACAGACTACCCACACAAATACCACAAAACAATCACACTTATCACGCTTCAATTAGAAAATGTAATTTAAACAAAAATTAAAAAAAAAATAAAATTTAAATGGCAAACAGAAGTTCACTGGAGAGTATACAGATTGTGCGGTACAATCAGTCATTGATGACTGCAAGCAATAGTCTGGCAATGATATGGTCTTTCGTGGTCTTAATTTTCTTGGAAAATGTGCCATTCTGACACACATCCACTGCTTCAATAGCATATTCGCAGTGGAACCCTTGCAGCTTAGGTATTGCTCAAGAAATAAATTTTTCTATTAAAAAATTCGGATCGATAGATACATTTTTACAGACAATTTTCAATACAATTTCGATACATTTTTCTCTAGAAAATTTTCAACCAATTTTTATACTATACATTTTTACTCGATAAATTTTTCAATAAAAAATGTTCTGTCGATAAATTTGTCCAGTAAATATTTTACTGACTGCTCTTAATCCACTGAGTGTAGGGTAGAAAGATTACCAAATATATCGAAAGAGTGTGTACAAATAAGAAAATAAAGGATGAAACTAAAGCTGAAAAATTTGAACAGTTACAATTTATTAGCAACTACAACCACACAAAAGTAAAATAGACAACACACACACACACATACAATGTAGACATACGAACACAAGCAAGACACACCACAAAACATACTCATTTGTACACATATTTAATTAGTTGAGCTATAAGGCACAAGAAAAAAGTACACCCTCTCAACAAACCTCTTTGTGCAATATTTCAACACTAATCATTTCCATGCATGTGTGCGATAAATGCCAATTTTATTATTATGTGTATATGTGTGTGTGTGTGTACTTTAAAGATAAAGTTATTTGTTTCGAAATCTTTTAGTAATTATTGTGGAAGCAACACACACTTCACTCCACACACACACACCCACACTGCAAGCGTTGATGAACAAGCAGATTGGAAAAGGAAGAGCTCAACTCAACGGAATGGAACGGAACGAAATGGAATGGAGCGGAGGTCGTTTAGCTTCGAAACGGATCGCATCACTTCGAGTCTCAAATGTCTCGGCGTCAGAGGAAGACATTAACAGAAAATTATAAACGCACACAAAAGCAAACGAACCATGTGTAAGTGGCCTAATGTGTTTGGGGTTAAAATATGAAGACGATCCAGACGAAGAAATACGAAGTAGATGAACAATGAATAAACAAAAACACACACACACACATGTAAATAGTAGAATCAATTCCAGGAAATTGAATGTGCTAGGAAATTAATTAAAAATTGTGAAATTCAAAATTGTGTATTTGGTTTCAGATTTTAAGTGTGTGGGAAGAGGGCCAAAGTTAAGGGCAGAGAAGAAGAAATTTAGGCTTTGAGGAAGCTTGAAGAGTTTAAAAATACTTCAAAAAAATTTACTCAAAAATGCTTTTATTCAATTTACAAAAATACTACAAAGAATATTATTTTCAGAAATCTTTTAATTTTGTTTCAAAGTTACAAAAAGAAGGGTAATTTTATAATTTTTGCTCTATAATCGGACAATAATTTCAACTAGCAAAGATTATTTTTTCTAGTTTTCCTTCAAAATTACACAAATAATTTGAGAGAATTACTAAGTGTTCCCCCCATCAAAAATTTCACTTCCTGTGCGGTTCAAGAGTTCATTAAAATATCCCAATCAGGCACACACACACGCTCACACAAATATTTATGAACTTCCCTAATATCACCGTAAGCAATTCCATTCTCGTTCCGCATTTCCAATATGAACTTATTTTTGTGATTTTTTTTTTAAATCCTTAATCAGCAGATTACATGCGAAACTTACAAATACAATCAGAGACGAGGATGATGCTGACTACGACGAGGACAGCTCTGATATTTCAGATTTTTCGCTACGCAGCCTTATGCAAATATGTGTCAAGGAAGAACGCACACACGCACACAACAAAAGTAGAAACCGTTCACTTGATGAAAAATTTTACAATAAACCGTAGACAAAAAAAAACACATTCGCCACCAGTGAGTTTGTGAATGAGGCGGCAGCGCATCACCGCATGCCAGGCGATAAAATAGACAAGGATTTGCAATGTCTTCGTCTGGGTTAATCCGCCACGGTGGTAGCAGCGGCAGCACAACCAATTCAGCCACCAGACAACAGGCAACAACAACGACAGCGACAACAGCAAGCAAATGTTTTGCCATATCTGTGTCCCGCATACATTGTGCGGAATCTATTAAGTGGAAATTTATTTTAGCAAAAAGTTAAGCCATAAAATGTTGTTTGTGTTGTTGTTGGAGGCGGTGTGGCGTAGCGTGGTTTGGCTTGGTATTGGCTTCACTTATATCGCCGGATATACGCTTCGAATATCACTGCCGCCGTACGGTGTCTTTATCCTTTTATTGCAAGGATTATGCCGCAGCGCAGCATAACAGATACTTTTTTTTGTGGGATTTTCAATATATTTTTTATTTAATGAACCCGAAATTTGCAGAGGATTTGAATTTTTAGTGTTTTTGGTTGGGTGAAAAAGTGTGTTAGTAGAGAAATTCAGTTTTAAATTTTGGCTGGTCTATGAAAGTAACTGCAGACAAAGGGGCTTATCAGTAGTAATGTAGGTGGCAGTGGTTTACCCTGTAGTGAAGTGGTAGGTAATAATTAAGTGACTTAAAATTGCAATAGTTAGGAGTATACCGATAGGACAGAATTGTTTGGTTTTGGGTAAGCACCAATGTTTCAAAACCACATGAAAATAGTTCAAACAAAATTCTGAGGCATTGCGATACTTTAGTTCCGGCATTGCCTAGGTTAAATTCTTTACAAAATATTAAGTTTTAATTAAAATTATAAATCCACTGAAAATGCAAAATTATTGAATAAAAAATGCATTTAATTTTGTTAAAGTAAAGTCAACATTGAAAAGGTTTTAATATTATTTCAAAATACCTACTCACCTAATTACAAACATTTTTAACCCGAAAATATTTACAAATTTTTAATTAAAAGAACACATGGATTATTTCCAAAAAAAAAAAACAAAACAACAACAAAAAAATAGACTTCTGTAATCCCATGTAATAATAAGTAGCAATGACAAATATTTTGCCATGTAGCTTTTAAAATGTCAAAAACAAAAACACGACACACACACACACACACACTCCACGTTAATTTCGCAATACGGCTTTTAAAATGACAAATTCCACGTTAGGACAACAAACATGTGTCTGCACTCACCAAACTCTTGTCCGAGAAAGTACCTGAGCGTATTTTAAATGGCAATTTGAGTGCATAGATAACTGGGTAAGGAGGATGGAATATGAACCACTGAGGGTGTGTGTGTGTGAGAGTAGATTGTTAAGCGAAACTTGCTTTACTTGCTGGTCGGTGGTGTTATTATGCGGCAGACGTGTGATGCTGGTGCTGGTGTGGTAGCGTGTTGCCATTATGTTAATTTAAAAAGGTAATTTTGGTGTTGGGCTTATTGCGCCCATTAAGTCATCATCAACAACAAAAACAACAAGGAAACCAACAAAGACACCACTGCCGACATAACTGTCTGCCTGCAAGAGGCGGCAAAAGGATACCAGTCGGATATAAGCGTGTACATACGCTTTCCGGTTTCCTACACTCATTTCTGTTCGCCCTCATCTCCTCTACCTACATCATTTTTCACTTTCGAGCGACGACAACACGCCAGGCGAGAATTCATTTTTAATGATGCTGCTGATGGTGTTTTGTGGGTGTGCGTATGTGAGTGCGTATGTGAGTGCGTACATATGCGATTGTCTGTGCCGAAGCGGAAGTGGGTCATATCAAAAATTGTTTGCTTTAAATTGCATTTCCCGTTAGGCCACAAGTGTTTTTGTATGTATGTTGGCGCCGAGTGTGGGCGGGGGGAAGGCGCGCTGGCTTTTGAGTGTCCCATCGCTGCCATAATTATGGCAATTAACTGCGCTTCACCTGCGCTCTTTGGCGTGGCAGGGCGCGTAGAAAGGGAAATTGTGTTGTTGTTTGTTATTATTTTTTTTTTCGGTTTGCATTACTTTACTACAATTACAACGAGTTGTTTTATTTTCAGAAAAGTGGCTTGTAAATAATAAATTATTTTTGCTGTTTTTATAATTTACATACTTCAGTCGACCGGGGTTCCTCCTTTGTTTACACGCTTCTTATTGTATTATGTTTTGTTCCATACCTTTTTTTTTTTTGAGTAGTTTGTTTCCACAACTTCCATTTTCATTTCCTTTTGAATCACAAAACGCACTTTAAACTATCACAAGAATGCATTATGAAAAATTGTATTGTTGGTTGGTTGTTTTTGTTGTTGTTGTCGGTGTTGCTCTTTTGTTAATTATTACTTTGTGGTTTCAGACACTTTTTGGGGGAATTATGAGGGCTTTAGACTTGGTACAAGTGTGTGATTTTAGCAAAAGGTAAGGGAATATCGTTTTTTGGGGTCGCTGATTTCGAAGTTGATGGTGAGGTTTCCAGTTATTTATGAGCCCCTCAGTGCGTACATCAAGCGATTTCTCATGCACAACAACTCACGAACGTGTGTTGGCTAGCAGCTGTCCAATGATGACGAATTCGTTCAATATTCATGTTTTTGGGCGGCTAACCGCTTCAAGTGCTCACAACTCCAAAGAAAATATCATAAATTAATTTCATTTACAACTCCTCGCTCGTTCCACACCTATTCTTTCCACGCTTTTCCTATGACATCAACGAGCAAATCCGTATGAGAATGCCTCTGTCCAGCTTTTTGTTTCAAGCACTGCTGTGCCTATCTACGCTTTTCAATCAATCTGTCCATAGGCTAAACTGAAATGTTGTTGGTTTAAAGAGGAATATTTTGTAGCTAACAACAATTTAAGAACTCTTGATGGATTAGAGATTAAATATCTATGGTCTTTGTACTTAACACGCTAAGCCAATAAAGAAATTAATCAGAACTCAGACGACTTCATCAAATGTATTTACTAATAAAGCGATGACAGATTAGTCACTTAAAGTGAACCTCAAAGGACATTGTTATGACGTTTTATTTGATGTGAGCATTTATTTCATATTTATTTAGGCACAATGGGCCATCTGAGCGGTCCTTTATCAATCGTAAGTTGTATCTTAAATTTAATTTAATTGTAAATATACAATTATTTAATTTCTTTCACTGTTTTGCCAATGACCATTAAACCAATTTTCATAACGAGTTTAATTTGCACTTCACTCACATATTCGCCAATGATTATCCGCAAATTAAATTGATATTAAAAATATGTTTAAAAAAGTGTTCACACTCTCGCATACACACCGACCGCTACACGCACGCATAAATCTGGCTTCCACTCAATCAGAAAACAATAAACAAATGAAAAAAAAAAGTAAATTGATTTCGAAACAATATTTAAATGCAGCAGCTTAAAATACTTAATTTTTGTTGTTGCATATTTACCATAAAGAAGTATCTACGTGCATTTAAATTTACAATAGCCATATATTCATTCTCCTGTACACACACACAAGTAGATACTTATGAAATAAAATATTATTTAAAAAAAATAAAAATTTATAGCGTTTGCATAAACTTATTAAATGTTTTATGGGTATTTGTTTAAATTTATATACACACACACACACACACATAAAAAAAAAGTGCAAAAAAAATAAAACACAAAGTGACATCAACAACAATTGTTGCAATTGTTCACAAATGAATTACCATTTCTCGCTCGCATAATGTCAAATGATTTATGCAAAATGGCTGAGCCGAAACGAGCCGAGCATGAATCACTTAATTGCTGTGGCACCAATGCAACCATTTACATGATCCTCTTCCTCTCCCTCTCTCTCTGTCCTCTGGTGCTCTGAGAAGGGTACTTCAGGATTCATGTCTGCCCCCAAACAATTTTTGGAGTCTCTCTGTGTATGTGTGTGTGTGTGTGTGTAGCAATGCGTTATGCCGGTAATGGAAAGCGCACAATAAACATTTAATTGTTGTTGTGTTAATATATAAAATTAATTTATCAATTTTCAGAAGACAATAAAAAAAAAATGCAAAAAAAACAAACAGAATAAATCAAAAAAGAAATAAAATAAAATATAAGGTGTCTGGCCATTGTCTGGGGAAAAATTGTTAGTAAAATTAAGTTTAATACAAACAATTTTTCAAATTACTTGACTATACAAACTCATTTAATAACAACAATTTTAAAAATGTATTTGTATAAGGGGGACAGTTGGGATTCTTGCGTCCGAGGCAACAATGCAACCTAGAAGGTCGCCTAAGGGTTCTTAAAGTAGTGACTCGGTGTGACCCGAGACCACCTAAGCAGCCTGGACCTTATAACCTAAAAGGCATTTTGTTGCATTTAAAGTAACTTTGAACGCTGATCACTTAGATAAAGGAAGTCATAAATGCATATAAATATTACTAAGATTTTTTTCAAGCCAAACTCATACGTGCATGTTGGCAAACACGCTTATACGAATAACTTACTCGAAGCTACGACTGGTGCGGCCATAAGGATTATCGAAGCGGTGACCGACCGCCACTTCATGAATACAGTATATTTATATGTTTGCGAATATGTGTGTGTGAGTGCAACTCCCTTGTGGATAAAGATGTAAATTTAAGTGTTTTACAATGCGCAAGTTAAGTGCACACATAAATAATTTTACGCTGCTGCTGCTTGGGTAATTTTTAAGCGGAGCGAAGATTAATTTGGTGAAATTTTTAATTTATTTTTTATTTTAATTTTTAACAAAAGTATTTAAATTGCCGAGTACCTACGGTGTGTGAGTGCCGGTTGAATGCATGTTTTTCGTTTGCTTGTTTGTTGGCGCACATTTGTAGATGTGTCTGTGTGAGTGGCTTCCATGTGTGTTTGCTCTGCTCAGATTAATGGTTTTTTAATTGTCTCAGGCGCACGCGCATGCTATCTGTAAATTTCGCAAAAAGCCGAAATGGTAGAAAATTAAAACTGATGGGATTTGGGCCGCTTTTTTTTGTATTATTTTTTTAATTTTATATTTTGTTGTAATTGAGTTATCGCCAGGGAATGATAAACATTTTTAAATTAACTACTTGAGGCAGTTCAGTGGCCATTTTTTAATTTATTTTTTATATTTTCTTGTGGCGAAGAACCATTTTAATTAAAGCATAAGGATTAAAAGCCTTTTTCTGTTTACTGTGCGTATGCAATTGCTGGGCAACAGAAAATTTATTAAATTCCCAGTGCATTTTGTGGAAATTTGTGCGAGTGTGTCTGTGTACATAAGCCATTTAACTCTTCTCATGGAAATTTCAATTGTAATCCACACGCGCATCACATACACACACACATATGGTAGCAATGTAAGCTCTCCGCTTCCGTGGGAATGTATTAATTAAACTCAAAATGTTTCCCTTCGAAGGCTAATTTATTGTTGGAACTACTTCAGACAAGGAATCTCTATTTTACCAGCGAAATATTTTTTGTTCACTCCACAAAGTGCTTTACCAGCTACTTTGCAAAATATTTCAAAATAAGACTAATCCCCACACATAAAATATTGAAAATTGCCAATGCGATTTTTTCCCACATTCAATACGATTTCAATTTCATTTTATTATTGCAATCAAATCGCATTTGCCAATTTTCATGTTTTATTTTATACAACTTGCAGTAGGAACACGCATACAACAACAACAACAACAACAAAAATAAATCATTTTCTCAAATTGAAAATATTCGTCAGCAATAAATTGCGTTATCCAGTAGCAAACGGCCAACGGCAATACCAAAATACATCAGTAGCAGTAGCCGGCAACAGCAGCGGCATCACGGCCATTCAAATTACGTTTCCAATTCATTTTTTATTACACACCAAAATTTATCGCTTTCGTAGAGAGATTTTCTTAACATGCACCAGCACATTCGCACAGCATAAATTACCAACAGAGTAATACTAAAAGCGTATGCATGCGTGTCTCTTACTCTTACACCGACAGCGACTACACTCGCCAACTGGGCCATATTCGATATAAAATATTAGCGTAGCCAAAAATGAAATGGAAAATATATTTATCATGGAAATTAAATTAAAAAGAAAAAGAAAACGAGAACGAGAGAAATGCAAGTATACTTTTAGGCGCACTCAAAGTGTACTTTTACTTCAAACGCTTCGATGGGTCACATGTCGCTTATTGGGTGTCCGTCCCTCTGTCTCCGTGCCAGACTGCATACGAGTACGGCCTCCCTTTTCTTTGCAGTCACTCTTCTGCTGCACTTGCACATTTTCATTTTAGCACAGCCCCAAAGTATACCATACATTCGCTCGTTCGTTTCGTTTCATTTCGTGTGCCCATCTTAATTTCGCATTTCGAAACAAAAAGGCGCGCCAAAGACATTTCGAACATGTCGAAGCGGAAATCAAATTTATTGCCTGACAGTCGCTGTCAAAATGTGAAAATTGAGTGCCTCCCCACATTTTGGCGCTGGATTTGCAAAATTTTTCGTTCCATGTGTGTGTGTGTGTTTCATGTGTATGTAGCATACATATATCTTATTGTATTTTGTGGTTTTTGCTTATAAATTGAAAATGAGACATTAGCATTGGACATAAATCGTCGATGGTAACGTTTGCCATAGTTATTGCAAATATTCGAGACGCTTTGCTTTTGTTGTTGTGGAAATTATCATTGCGGGCCTATAACGAATGGGAGTTTTATTAAAAACAAAGGGTTCACACAACAATTGTCTGGTGTGATATTAAAAATCAATTATTTGGGAAAACTTATTTCACATAGACTGAAAATCATTTATTTATCTCGAACTTCCGATTACTTCCTCAACGCTTTGGCATTGTAAGGAACTTGCAGTACGCGTACGTCTGTTAAATGTGTTTCGCAATTAACTACTGTGCAGAAAGCAAAGCCTGTTGGCAAAATGTATCCTTATGCTTGATCTTCAGGCTGGTGTTGATGATGTTAGTAACGCTAAGACTAAGGTAGACAAGGTCTTTCTCTACTTCGAAGTAGTAGTTGTCAAAGAAGGCCAATTTCTGTGTCCCACATGACGTGACTCTCTAGTCGCTGACACAAAGTACTACACATCGCCCTCGTTCACAACAAAACCCACTCAACGTGACTCTTTTCCAGTCACATAAGCTTGATCAAAACACGGTACATGGGTTTTAGATGAAGGATACTTCATAACTATAACCTCTTCAGGACATCCAATACCATTTCGTCCAAGCGACAAGGATGTTTAATGTCTACTGATCGCTGTGCCCTCTCGAAACTAAATACAGTATGGAACCAATCTTCTATATTTATCCGCACGATGATCCATAGCTCCAGTAATCGATCTAACCACTATGACTATGTCAACGTGATCAACAGACATTCGCCACTAAAGTTAAGTGCGCATTCAACTTTTTATAATCAAAACAACTTCATCTTTGATCGGTGGGTGCTTAATAATTAATCATAATTGGCCGAAAGATAACATTTAGCTGGCAATATAAAAACAATATTATCAAATAGGTACTTACTGGTTGAAAGCACAAATCAATTAAAAATCTCGGACAATGCCCCGAACAAACCAGCAGCCGGAAATTTTAAGAATTTTATAGAATTTGGTAGAAATTTTACTATGGAAAAGTTGAAGTTGAAATTCGTTGATTTCACATTAGCACATGCTTTGATATAAGTGAACATTTTAAAAATAATTGCGTCACTAGCTAGCCCACATTTATTTAACTAAAAATACTAAAACTCGATGACTTCATTCCGTGTCTTTTCTTTAGCTATTTTTGTCCTTAATCAATTATTTATTATGAAAACACAATCGCCAATAATAAAGATCTAATTGATTCTGGAATTGACGTGGGCGAAGTACATGATACCTCGAAACAAACGAAGGTCCCTATCAGCAGTAATTAATACCTAATATACATACACATAGGAAAAAAAATAATCCGCATAAAAGTCACACTTTGCCACTCTTTGGCACTCTTTGCCAATCGTACGTATTATTAAAGTGTTCAACTCGACCAATCGAATTGCAAATTTACGCAAAAAAACACTCGAGATTAGGACACGCAAAAACCTGTTATCACATCAAACACTTTAAAACGTTTTCAGGCCAATACAGCAAAAAAAAAAATCACAAAAAAAGAACCTCATAAACAGCATTTAAAAATAGTATACGACACTGTATTTGAAAATAGATGGTAAATAATATGAAATAAATAATAAATTAAATACTAAAATGGAAAAAAAAAACTAAACGAGAGTATCACTTGCAAATATACAGCTCGAACACGGTACGTTACTGTACGTACGTTGCGTTGAGCAATCTATTAACGCATCAAATTCAAATTTGTATGGGACACTTGTACATGATGTTAATCTTATCGATATCCTTCTTGCTCAGGCCCGTCCGTTGGCCAATCTTGGCTGCACGATTGAACGGCACAATGGTGTCCTCACCATTAATGGAAAACGCACCCGGACGATAGTGCAGGCAACTGTCATAGTCGTAGCCCACACCGAAATCGGTGATGAGTGTGTTGGCGTACTTCGCGAAGTTGAACTCTTTGCCGGGCACAATATTGTCATATTTCACCTCAATGAAATCGTCACGATCGGTCGAGCTCTGCTCGTGATAGAAGCCCAACGCATGCATCCACTCGTGAGTTATAGTGCCCGGTCGAAAGCAGCCCTCTCCGAGCGGATAATTCTGCAAATTCATTTCCTGTATTTTGGCCTGATAGCCCACGGCTGTATAGCAGCCGCCCTCATTGGATGATATGGCCACATAGTGCTGCTGCGTATCGTCGGCTTGTTGGAATTTCAAACAAGTGCGTGTCTCAAAGGTGGTAATGGCATCCAAAATGGCTTGGCGGTGGGCATTGTCTGGAAGAAGAATTTATTTTTGTTTCATTTTTGTTGTGAATGGTTTTTGTGAAATTTTTTGCAACTCACCAAAGCTGCCCACAATTTTGTAGTACACCACACGATTTGGCCAACGTCTTGACTCAGCAATTAAACCATTTCTTCCCTGTATTTTATTTGTGAGCAATGCCTTCTGTTCATTCGACAGTATCATGTCGCCTTCGTCCTTGCCGGCACTCTCTTCGGGATCATCTAGGCCCGTGGGCGTAATCATTGGTGCACTGTGCACTAACTTCACCACAACGATACTTGCAACAAGCAAGTAGAACAAGTCCATACTCTTCGCTGTCATCTTGAGAAATGCCTTTGAATTTCGTACGCTGCCAGACTAGAACTCACCTAGACCAAGTGTGGCGGTGAAGTGACAATAGCAAATGCGTTTTTAAATTATTTCTACTCGCGAACTTGCGAATATCAGAAAGACTGAAATGGTGAACGTATCGAAATAAAAACCTCTGATAAGATATAGCTAATGTCTTTGCATCATTTCACCACACTCGAAATCGAACTGGCGCAGTAGTTCACATTGGTGCGGGTTATATAAATGTATTAAAGGCATTATCGCCACTAAGTTTTATACGGCCCCTTATATTGGTTTACACTTTGATTTTAGATACATTCTAAATAACATTGAGAACTTGTAAATTACGTACTTATTTATTGTTGTTGTGAGTGTGTCACTTGACTGTGGTGAAAGCATGCAAAATCCGCACAAGCGCCTTATTGTGTAAATCATTGTTGATTAGGTGCCAGGCCGGGGCATTTTGGCCCCATATAAATGCCAGTGAAAGTGACTGGTTGGGCCTTTTATTTTATTTTATTATCATCATGCGTCCAAATGGTTTTAAAGTTCAAATGTGAGTCACTGTCATGGAAGTGATTTTTCGTGGAAGCGAATCGAAAAGAGGATCGATCAAATTGCCAGAAGGTATGCTTGGCATTTTCATGAAGGCATTCCCATTTGACGTAATCAAATTAGTTATTTAACAAGAAATGAACAGGTTAGCACATGAATTAAACTGCGATAGGTATTTCAGATAGGAAGTGAAATTACGTAGAAATTCTTCGAGTGCAGTGAGTGTACTAACTTGGTAATAATGTTTATTGCAGTGGCACTTCGGGTGACTTGCTGTTTCCTCACATTGGGAATGTAAAAAATTAAAATAAGGCGTTCAATGGAAAATTAGTGAAGCACCCAAATTCGCAATGGAAATTTTGCGTCCATTTCAAATTATATTTTCAACAAATATATCCGCCCCTGCTTACTAATAAAGATTTTAAAGGTGATTTTGGTGATTTTTATCACAAGTTTAGTTGGTAATTGCCCTAAAAAAAAACTTTGCAATAAATGCCTTTGATATCGTATGATAAAAAAAAGTTTGTCACTAAGTAATGGAAATGAACTGTCGGAGAAAAGAAATAATATAAGATAACTTTTTACTATTACACATATACACTTTGGTCGGCATTAACAGCATAATAATGCGACAGGGCATTTAGGTAGAGTAACGAAAAATTTTATAATTGTAGGGGGGAAATTATCCAGTACAGGGCTAGAGAGGAAGGTTGGCGAATCAACTTTCGAATGATTTTTCGACTTAACTCTAACCATTTTTGGTATTTACGAACCAAAATTTATGCATGAAACTATCTATGGTGGATGAGTGATGAATGTCCATACAGTGGCCAAGAACCATACCCAACGCAGAATGCGATGATATAACGAGAAGAAAGAGGAAGTGCATCGGGCATACACTGCGTAAACCGTCGATGAAGATATGCAAACAAGCACTCGACTACCTTATGAAGAGGATGGGAGAAGCCCCAAGCACACCTGGAAATGCACACTTGAAAAGGAAATCAAAGCTATGGGAAATCTTCTGATTTCAGTGGTTTTTTCCCCGATGAGACAGAAGCTTGCAATTTTTTACTATGATTCATTTGGCGGGAGGCGGAACTAATGATGCTAAAAATCTCACATTTGGAAATATGGGAGTGGTTCCAGCTCCTTTGATTGAAAATAATGTTTCGAAATTTGGCATTAGGTTTCTTGGGTTAATGCTAAGTACGATACAAATTTCATTTTTGATTTTAATATTTTCATCTTTATTTCGATGGTTGGGCTTATAAATGTTGTACGAAACTTTTAAATGAAAATTAGTTAATTTGATTTGTTTAAGCATTTAACAAGGTAACCACCAACTGAGTAGTTTTTGTATTGTCGCTTGGTCACTTACACACACGTAAAACTTCAAAGTGATTACGAGTACTCAGTCCAAACACACCATATAAAATTCCATAAGTTTGGGAAACTTCCAAATTCTACTTTGAATTTTGTTCTATAGATAAACTTTTAATCATAACTTTAAATTTGAAAATAAAATAAAACTTTTAAAGAATTAGTTTCCATTAAAAAAATAGAATAAATATAACAAACGACAAATAGAACACGTTTTAAGTGGTGCTTTTGTTTGTGATTGGTAATCAAAATGATTCGATAGGTAACTATGCATGTACTAACGTTTGATTTGTGATGAGTAAGTATAAAAGAGAAGATAAGCATTAAAAGACACTCGCTGTTAAAGCGCAAATTCATGGTCATAGATTGCGTACATCAAATAAAATACAGGGTATTTCCTCAGACCAAATAGTAACTTGCAAACAGCAAGTACTTTTCCAACGAAAAGTAGTTAAAATTGTATTCAAGTGAATAAGTCCATGAAATATAAACATCTTTAACAGATAAGCAAATTTGCAAAACAATAACATAATTAGCACAAATTCTTCGTATGCAAGTAATTACCATACTCAGAGAGATGGAATATTATTCAAACGAAACTATCTGTCTTGCTGAGATAATTGTACAGTAAACAAACATAAATATTCTTTGAAATCTAGATAATTAAGTGTTTTGCACAAACATAAACAAATGAAACGAACATGATCCAGTTGTATCCAGTTAGCAAATATTATTGACGAAATTGCGTTGGCAACCACTCATATCGGTCAGAGCACTTATACTATCTGTCAAAATATATACACAACAAAAAATTATTCTCCTTTTGGATATAATCAAGCCATAAAAGATTCAATTTAAATATTGTCCTTTTGTGGAAATGTCTTACCGCCTCAATGCAAATAAAAGTTTACGCAACGAACTACAATGGCAATCGCATCTGTTGTCTGGTCTACGACTCACACAACAATTAATTGGTTATGGATTGATAAGCCAAATGAACGATATTGTTTTACAACAAATATCAAATGCCAAACATAGCCAATTGAACGCCATAAGACAAATGTACTGATTGTGAATGAAAACAGAAGTAGCTACATACATTTCATTTTTTTTTTTTTTTTTGATAATTTCCTAATAGAAATAATAGATAAAACAGCAATAGACACTTGTAGTAAAATTCTCTGAGTAAGTGATAAGAAATATACGTACTATATATTTACAGAAGAAGATAAGGGAAAAACATACCTAGTTACTTTATAAAAATTTAAATTTTTAAAGCATATTTTTCAGCGGCTATTGTAAAACTTATTCCAATTAATTGAAGGGGTGGTTAGACGAAGGCGGTATGAAACATAAATTGCAAAATGCGTTTTACTACAAAATTGAAGATGTTCGGTTCATCACTAGCCCTGAAGGTGTTCTGAAGGCGTTATGTAGAAGAAGGCGGTATGTGCAACATTCATGAATTGAATTTATTAAATCCCCAAGCCAAAAATCGATTTATCTGGTTGATTAAATATTAAAATATGCATTTGACAGTTGATAATTTCATATACGTCCATCCACCCTCCAATTGGTATACACTGTAGAGTAAAGAAAAAATCTGTGGTCTAAAGTAATAATCGCTTTCAAATTGAGTGGATTACCGTAAATGGTCTAAGGCGATTCTTTCATGATTTTTGTTTCGTAAATAATAACAAGTTAACACCAGTAGAAACGTTATTTTAATAACATTTCTAATTTTGCCTACAATTCTTAGCATGGTTTTAGGCTAAACTCAAGTAAATGTAAACAAAATATTACCCAATAAACATTCTTAGTCTCAATGGAGTATTTAGAAAACGGGGAGCTTGGCGTTGTATAACAAATTTTGTTATGTTTTTGTTAGTTACAAAATGGATAGAAAACATAAAAAAAATTAAACAAACAAAAATTAATAATGAAAAAACTAAGTGTATGAATGAAATAGAGGATCACTGCGGTCATAGGTACACAAATGCAAATTATTTCTTAGTTTTTGATACTTTAGCACATAACTAGTAAGAGAAGGGCTGTAAGTCTATTGGATCTAAGTACCTACAAAATTTAACTAAAATTTCTTTTTTGATGTGAAATGTTTTTCAATCAATCTGTTGACTTTTTGAATTTATTTATTTTAGTTTATTTCCAAATATATACCGTACATTTCTTATGCTTATCATTTACTGATCTTATCGGTTGGTTTGATTTTAGTAATCAAAATGAAAAAGTATTTCTAGCTTTAATGCTTGAATTGTGTTTGTATATTCAATTCGAATTACATGTGTCTATAAAACGATATCGAATGTGAAAGTAAAAATAACAACAACAACAATAATTGCTCAGACAAACTCCAAATACTTTATTTACATACAATACATACAATACTGCCAACCTAATTGTGTATCGGGCAACGATACATAATATTCAATTTGTTAATGTCACGTTTGCTCATGCCACGCCTCTGACCCATAACGCCTGCTGCTTCTGCCTCCTTCAATGGGATAATGGTCATCTCACCATTGGCGGAGAAAGCATAAGCCGAATAGTGCAAGACGCTGCCATAGTCGTATTCCTGCCCGAAATCGTCCACTCTGTCTTCGTCGTATTTGTTGAAATTGTGGATGGTATTCGGGAGGATGTTCTCCTCGGCAATTCGTACAAATTCATCGCGATCCGAGGCGCTCTGCATGTGATAGAAGCCCAGAGTGTGCAGGAACTCATGGACGATAGTGCCCATACGGTAGCAGCCCGCATCAATTGGGTACATTTGCAGATTGTAGGTCTGCACGCGATTCAGGAAGCCCACGCTGGAATAGCAGCCATCGCTCATGTTGGTTATGTTGACGAAGTAGGGCTGATCCGGGGTAGCCTCCTTGAAGCGAATGCAGGAGACATCCTCAATGATTTGCATGCCGCGCAAAATGTGATTGCGGTGGGCGTCGTCTAAAGAAGAATTTAGTATTTTTTTTATTAAAAAATATATTTTCTTTAATTGCTTTTAGTACTCACCCAAATCGGCAGTGATGAGGTAGTACACCACTTTGTCGGGCCAGCGGAGTGTCAAATTTGTAACGCCATTGCGATTATTCTCAAGTACCATATCGCCTTGATAGTACCCTCCAGTCAGCTCAGGATCAGTTTCCACACGTTGCTGCTGTAAGGCAGGAGCACAGAGGCCAGAGCCCACTACGGCTGCCACAATTACTAAAGTGTACAAAAGGTTCATGTCTGTGATAGCAGTACACGCGCACGTCTAAGAGTCCCAGTGAAAACTATCGAAAATCCGCCAATATGGCCCGGTCTTAAATAACTTCGTTGGCTTATCGAGAAATTGGAAATGTTATAAAATTTATTGACCACTGCCGATTGTACGCCTCTACTATATTATTATGATTTTGTATTTTTATTTGACATGGATTACGCTACTGAGGCGTTTTTTCGGAATTGACTGGCAATTTATGATGACCGATGGCGGCGTTGAGTATTGAGTGGTATTGATTGAGTGAAATTGGTAGTCGTTGGTCATGCTATATGGTTTCTTATTAACTGAAAGATAGGCTAAATGACTTCTGAGAGGGCAATCAATTTGTGTTGGAATAATCTTATCGCTTTTGGGATTTCAGTCGTTTCATCGTGGTAATTGAGTCGTTTCGTTGGCCGTAATTCGTAGTGGGAAAGTTTTGTTGGAAGCCATGAATATTTGATTGAAAAGATTATTTGCCAAATGGTCAATCCTAGTAAGTAGAGGTATGTAATCGGCGTGTAATCTGTAATGTTATCGATCGATTAAAAAATTAAACTTTTTCAGGTTCAAGATGGGTTAATAAATTAGTTGAATTAAAGCCTTCTAGGCCTTATCAAAATATTACACCTCAAATTCATTGCATAGTGCTGATGTATCTTATGGGAAAGCGATTTTATACAATTTCTGAGAACCAAATTACGTATCCAACGATTATCTGATTATAACGATTAGATTAAAATTGACTGAGCTGCGGCAATTTTGCAAAATGTTATCGAAAAACTTCAAATATTTCTAAACAAGTGCAATCATGTATTTTGATTGTTAATATTATGTCTTCAATATCATTTTAGCAGCTACTCATATGTCGCACTGATTCACTGGACAACACACCTTATTGCAGGGTATTTCCCCCTTGGCAGAATAAGCAGTAATGCATTAAACCCCTCTGAGAGATATCGTCATAAGTTCAAAGCGAAATCATAATCTGATTTTTATAATTATCTTTTAAATTAATGAATGAGGCAATATGTGTGTTATCTGTTGAACGTGCATTTATTAGCACCCCAGGGGTAAATGGCTTTTAGCGATAAAATCATCATAAAATCCCCATTAAATAAATAAATGTTTAATTTCCAGTCAAGAGGCAATTGTCTTCGAAACACCAAAAAGAAGTAAGTACGGCAAAATAAACAACACCTACACACACACACACACATTGTTACATAAATAAACGCAGTCATAAAATTCCGCTTTCCGGCGACGCAAGTACTTCCGCAGCAAGTTGGCGCAAAATGATTGATTGCAAGCTGAAAAGAGTCGCAATCAATTCGTAATAAAATTAATGCAACTAAATTATTTACAAAATCACTCAACGACAACACATACAAACGCATGAAGACAAACACACATCAGAAGACTCTCTGCGGAAGTCTTTCGCTTGTTCGTTGCCTTTGAGCGATTGCTTTGAGTGTGAGTGGATGACAAAGGCTCAGTAAAATGGCGTGCCGTTTAGGCTTCATCAAATCGGTAAGGAAGCACGCATGGCTTGCCCCAAAAGCTGCTTTAATGATGATGACGAAGAAGTTATCGTCTTTTGTGCGACGCCTTTTTGCTTTGAATTTTCGTTATTTGCTTTCTTTTCCTTATTCGAAGATGAAATACTTTTGGGTCTTGAGGTAGGTAGGCAGGTGTCTGGATTAATAATTTTATTGTTAACACAAATGCAATTAGAGGCGCCGAATCTGAGACCGCACGCTTATGAGATGAAATTACATTTGACACGCCCGCGACTTAGCGTTTTTTGATAAATGACTGGCGAAAGGTTATTTCAAAGGTTTAGCTTCTTTTAAGCAAAGTGGATTTCAGATAATTAGATTAATATGAAATGCAGGTGAGGTGAGAATAAATGTTTTTAGATTATTTTATTTTAATCCTTACAAATATTTAAATTACAAATATTACTAAAATATATTTCCATAAGAAACTTGCAAAATAAGCGCAAACACTGAAGCGCCACATCAAGTTCACCACAGAAACTAACCTTAGCCGCACACTTCCGGCTGCTGAAGAACATTTCCGGCAACGCAACCAAAAACACAGCCCAGCACCTCACTGAACCGGCTGAGCCAACTAGCAACCAAGGCAACAACAAGAACAACTGCCCAAATGTTGCAGTGCTGCAGACAAAACCACCGAGAGAAGTTGGCAACTAAATTGTAGAACTTCCGTTTCCACTTCGCATAACTGAGGAAGAGCCAGGATGCCAGAACAGGCAAGCGGGCCACATTTCATTACGAAATGTCGCCAACATTTTGGAAAACCAAAAATTCAAATAGGTATGTGAGTGTGTGCGTGTGTGGTCTCACCAATGGTCATGGCTAAGTGATAAAATTTCACTCTTACGCAAAAGGCTAAGGATGCACTATTTATTTTTATTTCTTATTTTTTAGAATTTTCTTCTTTCTCTTTGTTTTTCCCTACGCTTATTAATGTGCCATAAATTATACATGAATGACTTCCCTTAGAGTAGGTTTCGTTGCTGTTGCTTAGTCACACACAAAAATCGTGGCAAAAAGACAACAATTTACCAGCAAAAATAAATTCAAATTTAAATAGCAAAAGTAAACAGACATTTTTTTCTCTGTCCTTGCCTTGGTGAAATTTATAATTTTTCATAAACACACCAGGGTAAAACCCACATGCACACACTTTCTTGCATCCTTCATTTGCCGTAATTTTCAAGGTTCAAGTGTATGGCGACGCCAACGTCATCATCATCGTCATCCGGTTCCGCCTGTGCTCGCCTTTCATACAATTCACATGATAAAATTTTGCACTCGCTGCCCTTAAACTCTTCTCTGGCAGAGCGCGGTGAGCAGGTTCAAATAATTTGCAAAAAAACTAGAGAGTGGACTATCTTCGGCTATACCGAAGTTGAAATACCCCCACACAGTAGGAAGAAGTACCTCGAACATATAAAAATGTGGTCTCAAGACCCTATTTTGAGCCAATTATAGGTGGTTTTGGAGCCCGGACCATGTCCAAAATCCATTTCTAAAAATTTCCAATTAAATCCAAAAAAAAAAAAAAAAAATTGGTCTCAAGACCCCATTTAGACCCTTATATATGTGGCTTCAGAACCTCGGACCATGTCCAAAATCCATTTCTAAAAATTTCCAATTAAATCCACAAAAAAAAAAAATATTGGTCTCAAGACCCCATTTAGACCCTTATATATGTGGCTTCAGAACCTCGGACCATGTCAAAAATACGTTTCTAAACATTTCCAATCGAATACAACAATAAAAAATTTTTACCTTTTTTTTCGGTGTATGGGAGCCACGCCCAGTTTTTGTCCGATTTGGCTGATTATCGAACTTGATCTCAGTATTCACGAGAAAAACATGTACCCAAAGTTTCAAGTCGATATCTCCAAAACTGCGACCGCTATCGTGCGGACGGACAGACGGACAGACGGACAGACGGACAGACGGACAGACGGACAGACGGACAGACGGACAGACAGACGGACATCGCGAAATCGACTCAGGAGGTGATACTGATCAAGAATATATATACTTTTCCATACCGGACACGCCTCCTTATGGGCGTTACAAACGTTGTGACAAAGTGAGTATACCCTGCCACAGTGAGTGTGGGGGTATAAAAATAAGTCAAAACGAAATAAATAAATGAGTTTCGGAGGCTTTTGTGGCATTTGAGGTCGACATTTTTCATACAAAAAATTCATTCTCGCCCATAAAAAAAAACGGTGAAAGTGTGTATGAGAGAGCACAACTTGACAACGCTTAAAAATAATCGCACTCGAGCGGGTTTTAATTTTAAAGCGGTGTTTGTTGGCGTATTAAAATTATTAAAATTTATTGAAACGAATTAGTATTAGTATGGGACTCTAGAGAGATTTGATTCCAGTCTACAATTCTTTAAAGTCTTAAATTCTTTAACTTTAAATTTTAGAAGAGATATTTTCAAAAAAAAATGCACAAATTCTACATTTCTATGCCGAGAGAAAAAAAACCAGTTTCGCTGTTAAAAACCATCCGACAGTCGAAAAATTGTTAAATTGATAGTGAAAACTGTTAAAATAAAAGCGAAAATAATTCATTGTAACAGTTTTCGCTGTCAAATTAACAGTTTTCCGACTGTCGGATGGTTTTTGTAACAGTTTTTTCTCTCGGTGTATGCCGATGATCGTCCTAATTTTATGACATTCTATTTTCAAACACACACTGTTACTACATTAAAAAACATCATTCGAAATTATATCTAGAATTCCTTTGAAACGCTCTAGAAGCCAAACGGAGCCTAAAAATTTAAAAAAATTTCAAAAAAATCATATTCGAAATGCGTGTGTGTTTGTATTCACTGCAGTTATTTTCTTTGTGCGTGTGAGTAAGTCTCTATGCTGCGAATCGTCTAGTTGAGTCTGTGTCGTACCGTCTTTTGTTTGTACTGCCCTCAAGGGTGAAGTTTTTAGGATAATAACTTCCTGTGACTTCAGAAGCCAAAGGAAAGCGGAGAAGTGGAGAAAAGTGCATAAGAATACTTAAATATATACACACACACATACGTACACAAGTACGCCAAGTTGAGGCAAAATGTCTGGGAAAATGAAAAACTTGAAATTATCCTTTCCCCGGAAAGAGAGAAGAACGGCAAATGGTATTAAAAAAAAAAAAAATAACATAAAATAAAAGAGCTACCAAACTAAGTCACTATTCTGCGAGAGACTAGGATATTACCAAGGCATAACTGTAGGCGTAATCTCAGCCGTAATTACAATTTGTATAATAAAATACTCCCAGCTCCGGCAGCAAGCGTTGGTGGAGCAATACTAGTTACTATGGCCCCTAGTCTGCGAAATGTGAAATGAGAAAAAGCAAAAAAGAAAATGGAAAGAAGAAGACTATAAAATATTTATGCCTTTTGTGGTTTGAGGCTCTGTTGGAGTTGTGTGTGTTTATGTGTGAACGTCTGAGTATGTGTTAGCTCATAAACTTTTCGAAAAGTCACTGGGTATGTGCATTTCGTAGGTATGTGGCCCGTGTGTCTCTATATGGTGCATGCGTGTGTTTAACTATTAAAAGCGCATTTAAAATTAATTAAGTATGCGACATCGGAAATGAATTTAAAGTTTCGAGCAATGCAAAAGTTCCTTTCAAATTTTCCCCCCGAACCCAGGCAAAGGTCTCAGGGGAGCTCAGCTCGGTCTGGCTGAAAGAGAATTAAATATATATTTTGGCTGCACATGGTGTTGACGATGGCGCCATCACTAGCGGTTGTACAAAGCCACATAAACTTCCACACACACACGAACTGAAGCTTTGCGCTGCTAGTTTAAGGACAGGCGACATGGAACGCGGATTGCTTGGATTTAAAGGTTGCATAGGCTTTAGGAACAGAGTCAAGAGGATTTGGAGAATACACTTCTATAATTATATTGTTAAAGGTTGCCATATTTAGGAAAAAATTAAAAATTAGTAAAATTTTTCATAAAAAATTCAATTGTAAGTACATTCAGAGAAATACTTACCTTGTTTGAAGAAAAACGTCTATCAAACTGAAGAAGAATATGATTGATATATCGCCTTAAAATGTTGCGACTTTATGGTTTTTTTGCCACTGAAAGTATGCAACAAATTCCATTCCCTGCTGATGGCACTGCAACAATACTGTGCTCTCACTATAACCCACACATGGCAACTCTACACTTGGACACTCTAAGTAGCTGGCTATCACGGTGGAATATCAAAGGCAACTAAACCAAAAGCTGTCACTTAACCACCACCCTAAGAAGGGACAAGCACACTATTCTGAAGATAATCGCTTAAGAAAGTTCCTAAACCAAGTACCTTGGAATACAACTCGATCAACGACTCACATGACACATGCCCTTCCAATCTAAAATCACTCAGCTTAAATTAAAACTCGCGAGGGAGTCAATTAGCTACGATCACACATCATTTCCCAGCTCAATTAACAAAATTCAATAAATAAAAATGTAAATAGAAAACAAAATTAAAAATGTACATGGCGACTTGATAGTTCTTGTTTTTCATATTGTTCCAGCCCATTTGCATTACAAGATGGTTCTGTTTCCATTCCATTGAAATTTTTCAAATGATCACATATTTTATAAATATTTTTTAAGATTTACACAAGTTGGCATTGCCAAATCGTCTTAAAAGCTAATTACATTGTTAGTCTTTCTCTTAACGCTATTCTCATAATAATTTCTTGTTCAATTTCTTAACAGAGTGTCATCTTGCACCACCTTTAAGTGGCAACTCCGTATTCTATTCAATTCGACTCTCTTGCTATTTGCTTAATGTAAAAACTTATGAAATTTATCATTATCGCCAATGATGGCGCACCGAATTAAAACAGCCACCGAACTGTACTCTTCACCGCTGTGTGAAAATGGTAATTAAAATTTTATCCAACGGTATTTTCTTTCTTGTCTTTTTGTACTTTATTCATTTCTGGGAGATGGTACTTCTTAAGAGTTTCTCCAGACAACCACTCTCTTACGCAACGCCACCTTCAATGCGGTTAAATTTTGATTTAACGCGCAGCAGCAGCAGCATCTACAAGGGCATAAAAATGCCACACAGAAACTTTTTGCACTACTTAAAAAATGCACAAGCGAAAAATCGAAAAGACTGACTAAAACACAGACAGACAAAACTACGACGGAACATACACACAATAGTGCTAATGATAATTACGCCAAAAAACTTTTTGACAATTTTTCTTTTTACACTTTCTTTCATGCTTCTTCGTGGTGGTTTTTTTTTTTATTTTTTCCAAGTTAGAGTACATATACCATGCCAAAAAGTCGTAAAATTTATGCCAACTGATGGTGGTGGCGGCAATAGAGCAAACTGAAGATGATGAGTTGAGGGCTAGCTACGAATTCGTTAATGAAGTGCAAATGGCAAATGTGACATTTGCAGTTTAATTATCAATGAACTTTCGCCCCGCCCGCCACCTCGTTATAACCCCATCGAATGTCTGATCGGTGGAGTTGCAATGCAATTGAGGAGTCAAGTTAAGTCAAGTCAAGTTAAGCGCGCCAAAGCGTAGGAACAAACGCTGATATTGATGAATTAATTCGTTTGGCTGGTGTTTTATGCGAAAAGTTTTGCGCTTATTTCATTTTTACGAGCAGCAAAACTTTAATAGATTAATTTCTGACTGCCTTATTCGCTGAGCGGGGAGAATTTATTGCATACTTTTAGGGTGAAGTTTTGTTTATTTTTTTGTGTTTATGTTTTTTGCTTGTCTGTGGCTTGTGATTTAATATTTATGGGAGGAATTTTACGTTTGCAAAGAGTCTGTATATGGAAAAAGTATTAAAGTTGAATACTTGTAACGGTAGAGGACAGGATGATTTAGGACAGACTTTTTCTAAAAACTTAAATTAATTTCCAACAAAATAAATAAAATCCAACACACAATTTTGTGTAGGATATCTTATCCTCCTAAGTGTATGCAATATAATCTGTCACACTCATTACTTTCTTTCTTCACCACCAGCTAAACTGCTCAGCTAAAACGTCCAGCGTTTAACTTCCGTTTACCCTTACATACTATTTATCCCTTTACATATAGCCCTTGCTATCAATTTAATTCAATTAATTTTCGAATTATTGGCTTTTAATTTCGACTCATTTATGTTATGCCACTATAATACACATACACAGTACACAGTGTGTAAGTATATTATGGGTCATTAAAAAATTTTTCAACGCTTAATTGGTCATTTGTCTTATGTTGGCCGGGGCAGAGGCGAAAACTCATATGTTTGCTTGTGTGTATTTGAGTATGAGGATGTATGACTATGAAGAGTGTGCAAGTCTGCCCTTGTGTGGATATAGCGATTATCTTTACACGCTTGTTGTACGCTTGAATGTGTCATTTGTGTGGCCAGCTAAATGGATTTTATTGAATTACTGCTATTAATCCCGCTCGTGCTTAAAGGATATGATCGGTCTGGTTGAAAAACTTAAATTATAGTAAGTATCATAAATGTTTTATTACACCGTAATTCGCTATTTTTATTTGGTAGGAAATAATGTGGGGAGCGAAATGGGAATGAAACTGGAAAGAATTGGAATGGAAGCAGAATTTTTAAATGGAAAGTAACGATGAAATGTCAAAGAAAAATCCATAAAATCACAAACAAATTGTCCAAGAAATTACTGCACTCGCATGGGCAGAATCGTACCAAAAACAACTCCCTTACCAGTTGTTTAATATTTCGAATTATCTCCCTAAATCAAGCTCTTGTATAATAATTAAAACTTTCCAAGGTTTTAACAATTTACGAACTGCATCGCTCTTGCTGCGAAATAAATCCACTCAAATTTGTAAATTTTGCACAATTTCATCTACGCATTTTTCATTTCGCATAGCCTCTTTCGTTAGTCGTTCTTTCTCAGGCTGCTAGCACACACCACATCTATCTTAATTTCCCGTCGTTCTTGTGGTCAACTGGCGTGGCGTGTACTCCTCGGTGCCAGTCGCTGCAATGGCGGTTTTTGTGCTGGCCGCCATTACAAACGCTTCGGGTGTTGTCAAAGCGTGGTAGTAGTTTTCTGTTGTTATTGTTTTGAGTTTGCCTGCTACATCATCATACTCATTGGATGATAAGTCTCCCCTTTGTCCACCCCTTTGCCAATTGCTTTGCAACTTTTTGAATAAACAGTTCGAGCATATGAGAGTTTTTGCATGTGTGTGCGTGGGTGTGTGTGTGTGATGTTATCGCTCGCCACAGGATATTGCACTCTAAGCCAGTAGCTGACGCCATGTGACGAGGGACGACATCCGCTTCCGCAAGAATGGGTTGAAATGGTAAAAGTCTCTGTATCTGTATGCGTATGTGTGTGTTTGTGTGTGTGTTCTTGTGTTGGTATAAATTCTCATTTACTGCTCTTTTGCGTTTTGTTGTTTTTAAAGCGAGCGTGTAAATTGCATTTATGTTGGTGTTAGTGTCCACTCTAGTCAATGTATACGAGTGTGCATATGTGGGCAGTGACGCGGCGTGTTTAACTGACCCCAAGCATCGTTTATGGTCATGTCGGTGTGTGAGTTTGTGTTTGTTGCGACATATTTACTTTGTTTTCCTAGTTGCAAGTTGTTTCTGTTGATGCCTCCAGTGTCCAGTGCTAAGCAAGTACTTTTCTGTACAACCATCAACTGTGAAAAACGAGTTCGGTGCGATCTCCCAGCCTCAGTGCAGCCGGCTCAGTCTTAGCCTCACTCATCGTTGTAAATGTAGTTGTAAATTTGAATTCGTGAGCGGAAATGACTTCGGCGAGTGTCCTTAGGCGAAAATTTACAATCGAAAATGTTGCGAAATGAAAAAATACTATCGACCATAAGTGGGTTTTCGCTTTTCTCATAGACTTTCTTTTAGGAATATGTTTTTAATTTTTTTTGTTCACGAAAAAAATTCATTTATTTCATTTCATTCTCTTTCTCATTTTAATATAAATTCGGTAAAATTTGATTTAAAAATTCATTCTGTGGGCAAAAAAAAATTAAATGAGCAAAACTTTATTTCATTCCCCACCAAACTATCAAAAACCACGCAGAACTACAGCCAACTTAAGTCATTAGATAGGAACGGTCATTAGTGCCTGTCTGCCTGACTGGCTCATAGCTTCACTTCGCTTCACCCGCACTCCACTCGCACTCTACACTCTCTCTGCACTGCAAAAGGATGCTCGTTGTGGCTGCCGAAAGTGCTGGTGACTTTTCGTATTTATCACCGAAGAGCGTTCTGGAACAGAGACAAACCCACATTATTTGGTAGAGGGTGTGTGCAAATTTTTCAATTGAATATCTCAAGCATTTTTTGTAATTAAATTAAAAGCTTTTTAATATGATAATTATTTAAAAGAAAAAAAAATATTTAATCAGAGAAGCTCACCAAAATAATTTATGCCCTAAACTTTTGCCACAATGGTGGGATATTCTCCATTTAATTTATATTAATTTTTAAGTATCTACCCCAAAAAAAAAACCGAAGAAAATTAACTGATTTCGCCACCAATACCAGGCGCTTAAATTTTTTAGAAAATCCACCACTCACAAGACAGCCACTTTGTGCTAAGATTAATGTGAGAGAGTCATGATAGTGTAAGAGTGGCTAGCTTGCACAATTGCAAACGGAAAGCAGTGGTAGTGGTGCAATGGTGCAGTGGTGCAGTGGTGATGGTGGCATCAGAAGTTGTACTTCCAGACCGCGTAACGGAAATGAAACACTTCCTATCACTTCTACTACTGCTGCTGTGTGATGTTGCTGGCGGTGTTGGTGGTGGTGGCGCTGATGGCGCTGGTGTCCCGCACTCAATGACTACAAGAAAAATGCACTGACACAACAATGTCCAAGTGCAATGGACATCATCAGCAATGCCAACTATGTATGTGCCTCCTTTCTACTATTCTCCTCTTACATTTTTTTGTTACACAAACTCCACTTGACCATCAAACAGTGAGCAATAAGCAGTGCTCGCCCGTTGAGCCGCGTCACATTGCCACTTTGCTCACAGTTTGCGTTTCCGTTTTCCTAAAAATCCCGCCACTTCACCACTTCAGCGTACTCTTCGCCACGCCACAGAATTACACTTCCGCTGGCAGCACTTAATTTATGGTTTAGTCTGGAATATAGTGACAGCGATCCAGCAGTTGTGTTCTTCTTTGTGTTCTTGTTCTCCGCATCGGAAAATTTGTCTCCTTCGGTGTACTTGATTTAAGGCAGCGCCAGGCAATCGTCTGGAATTTTTCGAAGCTGGACCACGACTGTAATTATCCACTTCCGTTTCAAATTGGTGAGTTTGAAGTTTATTGTTTTCGGTATCAATTTGAGGAAAATTTATACATTTTCAACACTAGAAGAGTTCATAATTTTTTTATTAAATTTGCTAGATTTTAATTTCGAAATATTCCATTCATAATTACCAAAAGTTTCTTGCGTTTTTTTGCATCATGAATTTCTCCACTTTTAAAGGATTCTTGACTTAGTTTGGAATTTATTATTCGCTCAGCCTAAAACATTGTTCTCCTGTGTGGGCTTCTGTAAAGACACAAGACAATTTATGGGCCAACTTGTGAAATTGGTTTTAATTAAAAATCGGAGGCACTTAATTAGGTGTGAAGAATTATTAGGTGGTCACTTGCTGGGAAACTTGCTAAAAATATAAGAAAGCTTAAGTAAAAATAGATGCAAACAATGCGGAAGTAAAAAAGAAAAGAAGCAAACAAAAAGAGAATTGAGGGGGTTTGGTTGTACTTGCAAGCGGTTGTGAAATAAGCTTTTTGTAACTCAATTGAACAGTGATAAGATTAGATTTCGTTACTTATCTTATCTTATCATTTTGTAAGAGCTTTCTACGTACGCTACAATCAGCACCTGGATTGAAACTTTGTCCAATCTTTCAAGTTTGTACAAAGTTTCTGAACATCACAATGACCTAAAACTTGTCAAACCATTCAAAATTATTTACTGAGATCCAAGCCAAACAAGATATATGCCCTACTACAAGATATGGTATCATAACTCTCTCAGTTCCTCAAACAAAGTTTCTCTTATTTTTATGTTCTCTCAGTCCTCTTAAGAGAGCTTTGTGGTATTGCTATGGACCCATTGTAGTCTATGCGAGGCTTATAGCCGCCACCCTAATCTATCCTAACCTCAGTCCTTATCATTTGTTCTGGAAGGAGTTGATATTGCAAGTAGGATACATATAAGTCGGCTTTGACTGAATCTTACTCACTTGCTGTGTAAATGAGATATGAGAACACAATCAGAGTATTACACATTTTTGAAAAGACTTTAGTTTGGTTAATGAGTTAAAGGCTATAGAAGGTGTTTGGTGAATCATAAAGAAATGACAACTCCAAGCGAACGACACAATCGAACGAAACTCGATTTAATATTATAAAAAATTAAATATTTATACTTCCAAATAAAAATATAATTTCGCCATACCAATTGAATTGTGAATTGTGAAAAAATATGAAAATAATTAATTATTTGCATCGAAAAGACTGCAGCAGCTACTTAGTATTATTAACAGTTGTAATGCTACTGTTGAGCGTTGAAAGTGCCACTCCTCAATTTTGTCCGAATTTTTGTAAATGCGATTTGTACAATGAACACAATAGGGCTGACTGCAGGTAAGCTTTAGGGGAATTGCGATATTCTCTGTTAAAGTTGGGTAATGTTTGAGTAACAGATCATAATTGCAAATATTTGATTTTCAGTGCCAAACGCTTGATCAGTCCCAATATTGAGTTATCGCCCGCCGTAGAAGTGCTGGACCTGAGCTACAATGACATCACCAATTTGGACAAAACGTGTTTCCAAGTAGGATCCCCACATAAACTTGAATACGAAACCATTGTCATCTTCATTCTTTGTGAATTTTCAGAATTTCCACTACCTACGCAATCTCACAATTTCCCACAATGCCATACACACTATCGATCTGGATACCTTCATACCACTGCGTCGCATCAGTGCCATTGATCTGTCCTACAATCGGTTGGAATATTTGGATGAACGACTATTCGAAACGAATCATCAGCTGACCACTCTCAACCTGGAAGGCAATAAATTTATGTCGCTGCCAAATAAGCCTCTACTCCGAAGCTCTTCACTGCACACACTCAATTTGTGCAATTCCCAGCTGACGTATATCAACAAAGAACTGCTCCGAGCCTTGCCGCAACTGCAGCACTTGGATGTCTCCCGGAATCTGATGATCTCTCTGGATGTGGTGGCTCTGAATGCTCTGCAGAAATTGAAGACCATCAAGTTGGATGGCAATCGTTGGATTTGTGATCAAGCCATACAGCAGACCGTGGACACATTGCAAAGGCGTCAAATCAGTGTGGAGTTGACCGATTGTATGGCGAGCAATGAGTTGAAGGAGTTGGCTAAAGCGCACATGTTTGAGCGCATGGAGATGTTGGAGCCCCAAGATGATAAGTTGCTAGAAGTGCAGACGGAACCGCCCAGTTTAATGGAAATTTGGCGAGTTCCCAAATCGGATGACAATGACGAAGACGATGATGTCAACCGATTCAATATATTGGAACCCGATTGGTCATTGGACTATGATAATGACTTTCATATGGACAATTGTTATGGCTCCAAGGTGAATTGGTGCCGCAGATATGATGAATGTATTAAGAAAGTGGGCCAACTGCTGGACCAAGTCAATGACGATGAGCGAAGTGGCAAGGGAGGCCTTTACACGTACGATGATATGCGTTTTGTGCTGCTGGTGGGCAATTCCATGGGCATTGCAGTGACGATTTTTGTCATTTCATGTGCCATGTGCGTGAAAGACTGGTACACGGATCACAAAAGGCAGCGAGAGAATCGTCGGAGTAAGTCCATGCAAAATATTTAATTTTCCACTCAAATTAATTTCAATTTCCCTTTAAATTACAGATGCGCTCTCTGATCTACTACCATCTAGAGTGGCTACTCGCACTGCACCTTTGCCTCCAACACAGCCTTCGGCTCCCAGCCGCTCTCGCCGGTCGAGACGTCAGGCTCCAACACAACATCGCCTGCCAGAGGCGTCAGCACGCGGCTCAATTGTTCGCTCAGATGGTCGCGATAATTTCCTTACACGCCTCTTTGGTAGACCGCAGCGTCATCAGTATTACCGCGCCATAAATCAAAATACCGCCACTCTAATACGCCGACTGAGTCGTAGTAACTTGTTTAACAATCGCTTGAGTCAACATTTTACGGATCGCGAGAGGAACACTCCTTCGGCTCCAAGTAGTCGCAGTAGTCCAAGTGCTCCCGCTCACTTTGATTATTCTCTGGAAAGGGAGACTGCCACATCTTCGATGAGGGTGGAAAGGCCCGAGACTCCGCCACCGTTGTATGAAGCTGTTGTGAAGAAGGATTACAATCAAAAATAATATAATTTCCTGTGTAAGTAGTTGCGAAGCATCTCGGCCCACACACTCTAAAATTCTTCTTCATTTGAAAGAAAAAGGGGTTTTTTTGTCATTCACACATTAGTCATTCTGCAATTACATGCATGACTCATTCGGAGAAACAAAGTGGGTATTTGCCATAATTTATATAAAAATATTTGTTAACTTTACCGCTTTTAATCAAGGCATTCATTTGTTTATTTATCTTTTCATTTCATATTTCAAAAACAAAGATAAAAATACTAAGTACAGAATACGATATGATACCTACGATAAAGATAATTATTTAATTCTTAGACTATTAAATTATGAAAATTAATAAACGAACACTCTTGTAAAATCGTAAAATTATTCTTGAAATATTATATTATACCTATTAGCTTAATAACCCAGCGTTGTTTGTATATGTACTTACAGCAGTGGAAGTACCCACCCATGGACCCTCTCATAGACCTTCGTATTAACCTTACCTATTTCAGGGCTTAAGTCGAGATGAAATTGTCATGGGCAAGTGATTATGTACATGATATTTGCAGACCTACAGAAGACTCGGTCTAGTCAATCAAGTTGGCATTTTAGGACACTCTTTTGCTGAATTCAACTTCAACTAAGTTATTAAAACCACAAAAAGTTTATTAAATTTTATGCACGAAAATTTCCTTTATTTCATTCACTCAATTCATCACGGGGCACTTGTACATAATATTCAATTTGGCAATATCACCAGCACTCATGGCGCGACGCTGACCAATCTCAATATTCTCATCCTTCAACGGCACAATAGTCTTCAAACCATTCTTCGAGAAGGCAGTGGCGCTATAGTGCAAAATACTACCGTAATCGTATTCCACACCGAAATCGGTGACTGTCTGGTCGTCGTACTTCTTGAAGTTGCCCTCCTTGCCCTCCTTAATGTTCTCCTCGACAATGCGCACGAAATCATCACGATCCGAGGCGCACTGCTGGTGATGGAAGCCCAAGGCATGCAAGGTTTCGTGAACGATGGTGCCCAGCTTGAAGCAGCCCTTGTCCAAGGCATCCACCTGCAAGTTGAGTGTGTGCAATTTGTCCTGGTAGCCAACCTTGGTGTGACAACCGCTGGGCTCGCCAATCACAAAGAGATAAGTGGTCATGTCGTCAGTGGCGGGCACAAAACGAATGCACGAGACTTGTTCGATCATGTTGAAGGCACGAAGAATGTAGGTGACGCGAACGGCATCTGTGGAGGTTCAGAGGATTAGAAATTTCTTAGAAAGTTGCGTTTTTTTTCAACCCACCAAAGACATCATCGATCTTGTAGTAGACAGTGTTGTGGGGCCAACGTTTCGACTCCTTGATCACACCATTCCTGGCCACATCCATTTCCATATCACCCTGGAAGAAGCCGCCCGACAACTCATGATCCTCTTCCTCATCCACAGGCTCTAAGGGTGCACTGAAAGTGACCACCAGCAAGCACAATACACTCAGGTACGCTAGCACCGATTTCATTCTTAACAATTCAAAGTCACAATTTGAACTGACAAACAGAAAAGTTCGCTCCGAAGACCCACGAGGCTACTTATATAGAGCCAAGCAAAGAAATCCAATTAATTTATGTTATTTCTCCTGCAATCAGTGTTATTTATATTCGCAATCGAGCGCCACAAATCTAGGCACTGATCAAAGCGCTCACGTCGCCATCGTAAAGCAATACTTCTTGACATCATCGATGGTATCTTATCACTCTTCGGTGGACAGTGGAAGTTTATTTCTGCACATCGTACGGGCCACGAGAATCCCTCAAAGCATACATTTAATTGTTTAACAATTTAACCAAATTCCCTTCTACAACAATGCACATAAATTGCGCATTCAGCCGAAATATCAATAAAAAATTTTGTTGAATTTAATTTTTCCCAACAATTGTCAAAAGTTGTACTCTTTTTTCGCAAATAAAAACTTTTACCAAAACTATCAAAACTTTACGAATAGTATTACTTACCCAAAAAAAAAACTAAAAAGCGAATCGCAAACCAGTAATAGTGGATCTGCAAACAAGAAAGTATCAAAGATTCAAAAAGGCAAAGTTTACACGCTCAAAAGAAGCCGGAAATTGCCACCAACCAACACAGCGACAGTGTCAATGCCTTACAACGAAACCGAGCGGGAAACTTATAATACCACAAATGCAAAAACGAAATAAAACTAAATGAAAACAACAGGAAAGAAAAAATGCCACCAACTGAAAACTTACCGCAGCGATTTTTCACGTTAGCATATCCCCCCTTGAGCACAAGCTGCTCCGGCTGCTGCGATTGTGTCTGCGAATGAGCCTCCCAAACGCGAAAAAATCCAAAATTAATGAAAAACTTTTTACATAATCCGGCAAATCCTGAGAAGTAGCAAAAAAAAAAACAACAAACGATATGGCAAAAAAAACAGTGACGCTCACATAGAAAAGCATAAAAGAAAGTTTGCAATACCAAATGCAGCCAAGTGAAATCGGTAGGGGGGGGGGGGAACAATCAAAAAAAGTAAAATCTTCACATACACTTAAAAAACTAAAACAAAATTAGAGCAGCAAAAAGTGTTTAAAATTTAATACGTTTTGTGAACAATTATTTCAAATTACTGGCACACCCATATTATGAACTGCCACGCCCTCTTTCAAACCCAAAAACTCTGATCAAACATCTCTAGTCATGCTTTCACACAATATATAGGTTGAATTACCCCTAGGTCCGCTGGTGACTGCAGTAGAGCATACTATCGTATTATGAGCTGCCACACCCCCTTTGGGAAAAATCTGAAATACAGCTCGGGAATCTGTGGCCATAATCAAATAAAATATATGTGTGCAATGGCTACTATATCTGCCACGCCCCTTTTTCCAAAACCAAAAATACGGCTCGAGTCTCTCAAGCCATGGGTGCATAGGACATATCTGAGAAATTACCGCTTGTATTTTAAAATTTTTTTAAAAGTTTTTTTTAGTTTATTTAAAATTTTTTAGCATAAAAAAATTAAAATTTTTGTAACAAAAAAAATTAATTATTATTCATGAAAATAATTAAAAAATAAATTCTTTCAGTGTAGAAATAACCGTGTATTCTTTTTTCTCAGCTATAGCCATTTTTGGACACAGTCCCGCCGCCAGCCAACTAACCATTGTCGCACGCTGCTGCTTTGCTGCAGCAAGAAGTGCGTTCGCACTGCGGTAAATGCGCCCAGCCAGACACGTTGTAATGTTGTTGTTATTGTTGTTAATGGCCAATGTTCTTATTTGTTGTTGTTTCGGGTTTGTTTTTTTCATTGTGGTTATATGCTGCCCCAATAAAACACCATGAGAATGGCGATACAAAAAGAAGACACTGTAAATACCGTGCGCAGATAAGCAGCATTTGTTGTTGTTGTGTTCTCGTGAGGGTCAGACATGGCAAAAGCGAACGAAAAATTAAGGTGGGGAGAAGAATATTTTAAAGAGCATATCTATGTCTTGGAGTTTTTACTGGAGAGACTAGAAGAGATTATACTTAGCCGTGGGTAAGTTTCTTTACTAGCTGTTGTTGTTGTTGTTGTTTTTTTTCCTTTCTGTGATAATAAGAAAATGGATTTGTTGACAATCTGTTGGGGTTATTTTTTTTAGCTTTTGTGTAGTCTTAGCAGTTGAGTAATTGTAGTGGTTTTTTTTTAGTAAATTGTGTTTTTTTTACAGGAAATTTATGTTTTAACTGCTGGTTTAGTGTTAAAACCGAAAAGCCCAAGTGTAAATAAGTGTTGAGAATAGCTTCTAACGCTTAAGCAATTAACAATCCCAGTCATTAGTGAATATCATAAAAGATTCCTCATAATTCGAAACTAAATTTTAACTGCAAATTATTTTCCAGCGACAATTTCCGCAGATGATTTTCTAATCAAATAAACTCCAATCCCAAATCATGTTTCCAACAATTTATACTCAATTAGAAAATCCGTGTCGTGACGTTATTATATGCGGAGGACTGCACCGCGTCAGAGAGACAACACCGCCAGTGTCACACAACGCAGCATTGAAGGAGAAACGAGAATGCTTTAAACACGTACCAGCGGCGTCAACACCAACGCAAGACATCAAGTGACTATGCTATACTGGCGGTGATGACGACGACAACGACGACAACTCTGTGTGTCGGTTATACATAGCATCAAATGCGCAATTATCCTTGCCGTCAGTCTTAATTGAATTTTTATTTCTACACGTTGTTGGACTTTCGTCGTTATTCCGCTTCAGAGTGAAATGCAAACGGGCATGCCGAACAAAAAAACAGGCTACCGGCAAGTACGACGAGACCAACAGCAACTTTCCAACTGCGATTGCCCCCCATCCGAGACGTATTCGCCAATCGTTAATTGTGCAACAGGATTAAGCGAACGTAAGCATTCGGGAAAACGTTCCTTTTTTTTCGTTTTTATTTCTGCTGCAATACTCATCCTCATCCACGCGGCCGTATCCTGTAGCGACTTTAATTGCATTTTTATTTAATTTCTATGCAATTATCGCAATTTTCATTTAAAAAATAAATACAAAAACAAATACCGAATGAAAAAGTAAAACTGGCAATGCAAATTGGTTCGGCAAGGCGAGTAGCACACGGTCTTTCACGAGTTGGCTGTAAAGCGTAGGGGCTGGGTTGGTTCTGAAAGTGGCATAGTAGCCATCAGCGCAGCAATTGCTGTTGTTTGCAAAGCAATTAGCATGCTCTTGGTGTTAAGGAAATAATAACAAATTAAAGAAAAAAAAAGCAACTATTCTTACATATCGTGCAGCTATTTGATTGGTATGAAGTTTGACTGAAGTTCTCAGTCTCATTTTATAGAATTTTACTTTTTAATTTTGTTAAAAGGCTCCTCATTTTTTAAGTTACTGCTTTTCAATGGCAGAGTACTGCTAAGTGGAGAAAAATGCCAATGGAACTGAGTTTTCATTTGAAAGATGTTGTGTACCTTGAAGCTAACTGCTAACTGTTTGAAAAGATTAAGAAAAAATACAATTTCCTACTTATTTTTTCATTTCACAATTACATGGTAGCGACTTTCAAGTATTTACAAGTGAAATGAACTTTTCACATTGTTATGTTCCACTGAATCTACCATTCATTACAAAAACAACTACAAAATTTGTCAAACATTAATTATGCCAAACAGGGGGAAAAAAAGTGTCATCACCTCGTCGCCTGTCCCCTACATTACTCTCACCCCAGTGGTGTGCTGTCAATGAAATTGTTTTCGAAAAATATGTTTACACACACCGTACACATAATTCGAGCCGCAAGTGACTGATTTTATCGGCTGGCCTTTACAACGTACAAAATCACCAGCCATCAACATCACACAGTCAACATCATAATCCGCAAACAAGCATTTACACTTGCCATTAAAGCATTTGAGCTTTCAGCAGAACAGCGCCAGAGCCAAAAGTAATGTCAACAAACACCATTGAACAAGGAAAAAAATTACTAAAGGCAAGAAGAAAAAAAGTAACGTAACTGGGAACTGTCCCCTGGGCACTTTTGGCATTCGTTCGACAGTTTGGGTTTTTTTTTTGTATTATTTTTTGTAATTTTCTTTTCATTTCTCACTTTTCTGTGAGTAGTTTTTTTCGAAGGAACGTGGGTGTCGCAGAGTGTTTGAGTGTTATCCTTGGGCGTGTGTGCAAATTGAAATAACGGTTATATTATAAAATTAGAAAATAAATTACGCTGGGGAGACATCAAATTGAATATTGGTTGGACAAAAGAAGAGTGTGTTTGTGCTTAAAAGAAACGGAAGGGTTTTAAATGCTGACAACAGCAGACATGAAAGAGTTATTTTTAGCTACAAAATTTTGTAAAATAAAATTAAATTCTATTATATTCGAATTAAATTCGTTCTCCTAAAAGTATACTTCTATACAATAGAATATAATAGCTCAAGTCCTTCCTGGAAAAACCCCAACGAGTAGGTAAGCGTGTGCCAATTAAATTTCAATTTGAACAAATTTTTTTCATTTTCTTGTATTCAAATAATATATATTTTTCCAGCAGCCCACAGTAACAGAAAGTGTTGCCATTTGTCCGTAATCCTACTTATGCTTTTGCCTTCTACAAGTGGACCAGCTCCAGGATATTCCACTGCCCATAGAATCGGTAGCAACAGTAGGTACAGCAATAACAACCAGTTACATTCTTCCATAGAAAATCCAGTAAAGCTTTTAATCGCTTCAACAAAAGAAATCCACCAAAAAATTATTTTAAAAATTACACAAAGTCCTCCATGACAAGAGTAAAAAATAAAATGAAAATCAAACGAAATGACGCTTAATGTTGTCAACTATCAGTGAATTTCACTCAAAATTTGTAAGCCAACTACTTGTGACAATTACTTCAATTGCTTAAATATTCGGGATTAGTGTTGAATGACATTCAAAGCTTTTATTTTTCGATATTTGTTTTGCATTTAAGGTAGTTGATTTGTTAATTGTTTCCACTGGTTGGTGATTTATTTAATTGACAATGTAATAATTATCAAAGGCTCTCAATCAAAACCATTATTGGCATGTAATTAATTAAGCAATTACGACATTTGAGCGAAATAATATTTTCATAATATTTATGAGTTCAAAAAAATAGCACGAATGCTATACAAATAATTTCAAATGTTTATGCTGCAATTTATACAAACACATTTCATATTAATTTCCTATAATAAAATATGGTGTTGCATGGTATTCCAAAGCAGAACGCTCAAGTGATTTCCTGTCTGGATGGCCAGACGTACTCTTTCAAAGAGTACAGTATACTTTTTTAGATTCTCCTCTTTTTTACACTAACATTATTCCCGCATGTGTTATGATAAATAGGAATTAAAAGTATTCATTTGCACCCCACCTAAAAACTTCATTAATGATAAAGTTTCATTTAGCATCCAAAACTGCATCTCTCTCAAAAAGCCACAATGTATTTAAAGTATATAAGTACTGAAAAAAGTATTCAAAGTTTGCCTTTTAATGCATGGAAACTTCGGTTTTGCAACTTTCGACTCATTTCGTAAATTGTTTTGTCAATCTTTGAAGATATTTTGGCTGCTTTTAATTTAATTTGTGTTTCACATTGTTTGCTTTACTATTTAAAATGGAATATCTCAACGCAACATTTCGTTCCAACCATGAGTACCTACCTACCTACAACTATACCTCCTTAAGTACAAATAACTTTTTTAATTCAATTAAAAGTGTTTGTACTTACAGCAGAATCGACTTTGTGAATAAAACTCACTCAGAAACCATTTCACATGCACTCACGGCTGCTACTCTGAATTGCATGTAAATACCAACCACTGAATAAATATAAAATTCCTTCTTCATCATTTGCACAACAACGCAGCAGGAGCAAGAGAATCACAGCAGCAGCAAGTCGTACGCTTCATTTGCGGCTAATCATGCAGAGTTTATGCAACTCTTCAACTCTTCAACGCTTCACGATTTACGATTTACACAAGCACAAGCACAAGCCGAACCGAACCGCTCCATTGCCATTGCGAGCGTTTTTTACACACTCTTTGCTCCTGCCTAAATGTATGTAAAGTTAATATTTTGCATTTCATTGTGTGTCGTCGCAATTCTTTTGCGTATGCAATGAATCAAAAAATTGCCAGGCAAAAGAAGGGAAAGTAAAATGGCGAGTAAAATGCGTTCAAATCGTTTATGAATTTTTTATATTCCCCCGAACACGACAGGGAGGTACGTAGGAAAAAGTTTCGCTCTCATAACGTCAGCGTATACTTTGAAGCTGTGCTCTATGTGGGTGTGCTTGAAACTTTGTATTGCAAAAGTAGAATTTTATAAAGTTGATGTGCATAAAATCGCAAACTCACAGAAATCATTAGCATAGTTCTAGGCGCTTTTGTGTGTTCTGTGCGAAATTGCGGTAATGAAGACCGAATGATGAGGCAATTTTGAAAGGGTAAATGAATACTGAAACGAATTGATTGGTTTATAAGGGACAAAGTAGGGAAAATCAATAAAATCGAAAGGAAAAATCAATAATTTTTTCGGAGAATATTCCAGACTACATTTCAGTCTATAAAATAACTTTTCCTGGTGTTCAAAACAAAAATCGAAAAACCTCATCCTAAATGAATTATTCCGTGAAATTGTATAACCCACATGGTCCTCTCCTGGGTCCTGAGTGTCAGAGCTTTAGTACAAACAAAAAAAATGAGTTTTTTCCCCGTTTTTCCGCCTGTCATCCACAATATGAAAGGATTCTCTAAGGACCTTTTTGCCAAACCAAAGCACACATGTGTGGCAAGAATAGCAAATATCACACACACACGCTGGCATTTGATAAATACGTGCGTTTGCTCTCCAAAGCGGAAGTGGCAAATGCTGCTGTCATAATTTTTCAAACTGCTAGCGCGCTTATTCCTTATTTTTGTTTCCATATTGTTTATTATTTGGTTTTTTCAAAGCAAAAAAATATAAAAAGTAAAAATAAACACAAAACAAACGATAGAAAAATGAAAAGTTTAGTAAACTAAACGCATAAATCGCAATCATTTGCTACTGGGGGGCGAAAAAAAAAGGGTTCAAAAGTTTACACTGCGGCGTCCAGTGGCTTTGGCGAAATTCACTGAAATGAATGTTGTCCTTGCAGATAGAATTTGTGGCTGTGAAAGCCAATAGTTTATTGAATTTTCCACGCTGACTGTCTGCTGTCGGTAGGGGAGTTGGAGAGTGCCGCAACGAAAATGTTGATACCAACACAAATGTCAACAAAAATTCCATGACTTATGGAACGTAAGCGATTTGTGTGTGGTGATTGGAGCGGGAGGGGGTAGTCTTTGTGACTAAGCTGTCTAAGGAGAATTACAAAAATTATCAAAATGGAAATTCAAAAAGATTTTTTTTATCAAAGTTTAGGAAAGAAGGGATTGAACTTGCAATTTTTGGTTTTTGGACGGACAAGAGATGATACTTAGCAAGAACATATATGCTTCTCCGCACCTATTACGCCTCTTTATAAGCGAAGCCAACTACCGACCGAAGTGTATTTACCCGTACCTCATAAGGTGTGGGGTATACAAAAAAAAACAAGAATGATCTGAACAACGTAACATAACCAGCAGCTGTCGTTGCTGCTGCTTCCACCGTTCAACAGTTGCACTCGTCGCTGATTTATTGCACACACACACGCAGACACAAATACTTTTATATAAAATAACCCCTTCTGCCATACTCATACACTCCGGCACATCCGGTCTCCTAGCCAATGTCACTCTACCCCTTTGGCGCAACAAGGGCGCCAACTTCGTGACCACTCGATCTCCATTGACGCAGGAAATGGTCATCATTTTATAAATAATTTTTTATTTTTTTTTTTATTTTTCCAGTGGTTGCAAGTTAAATTTACGCTGCAAGCATAAATAAGCGTAAAACGAACACGGCGAACCTTTTGGCAACTTTGGCAGCATATGTGGTCCAGCAAGTGCTGAATTATTTGTTGCATTTATTTTATTTTTTTCCTTATTTTTTTGTATTTTTTCTTTGTCATATTTTTATTGAAAGCGCTCGGTGGGCCAACTCTTGTTGCCAATTTCAACAGATTTATTTCAAAAAAGAAAAATACAACAATATAACATACCCTCCGGGACGTACACACACACACATGCACATGTATAAACTTACACAGTGTATAGTGAAGTGGACACAATATATCCGAAACTACACATGACACATACATGTTCCGCCCGTTTGCCTTTTGCTTGAGGAAATTCCATGCTTCACTCCCTGCTCACGCTGATGAGAATAAAAATTGCTTCTGTCCATTTGACAGGATAATAGATTTAGTAGTAGTCGTTGTTGTTGTTGTTGCTGTTGTTGTTGTTGCTGTTGTAGTGTCTGTCGCACAGCATTGGCATTGATATCTGGCATTGTACTGTCCATAAAGGAAGTGGTTGCAGTAGACCGGATGTAGCACAAGTGCATCCACTATTGAGTGTCCATTTTGGTTGTGCGTGAAGTGTACCGATGTTGTGATGTCGTCGTTTTGGATGCACATCATGATGAGCCAACGGAAATGAAAATACATACACACAAACAGAGGAAGAGATGCGCTGAAACACATTCAATGCACACAGGTGGTGGTGGTGGTGTGGTTTGACACCGGTATAGTTCAATGGTCAATGGCGTGTTGCAGCAACATCAACTAAGCTGAGGTAATTGCTGCTGCTCGTGTCAACACTGTTTTATGCTCAATTTGGTGCATTATTACTTATGAGCCCGAAGGCAATTGAGTGTTAATGTGGGCATTTGTTAGGGTCAATGAGAAGGAATTGGGAATTAGGTATACAAAGGAGTACAGGAGAAGGCTGCAACTATAGCATAGAATTGCTTCCGTTTTTCACTCTTAACCCTTAGAATTGTCTGAAATCTGAACCTCAATTAAGTATTTCTTGAACAACTTTCCAACCTCAAAATACCAGTTAATCCTGAAATGCTTCTTTTTCATTAAGGCAAAAAAAATTGATTGTAAGTCTTAAATCCTTCGTAAATGTATTTGTACAACTTCTTCTTCGTCGATGGCACATTTTTAATTCTCTTCACATGCACGCACACACACAAACGGATGGGTAAACTTTTTTCCCCATTTTTGTTCGTTTCCTCTGTGCGTATTCAATTGATTTCTTATCATTTTCATTTTCTTTTTATTTCCTCCTCATTCTTCATCGACTGCGAAGTTTACAGACTTTGATTTCAAGGCTTCATTGCTTTGCTTAAATATGCCACAGCGATGAAGAAGACCAGCCAAACAAATCCCCCATGGAATCCAGAAAAGTGCCACAAAGTTGCTGCAGGATTTCGTTTTCTTGCTTTTTTTTTTTATATGATAATTCGCCATGTGATTTCGGTGAATTTTTGCATTTCTTTTCGTTCATTCTTAAGGATCAATATTGAGACTTGTCGAATGTACACATTCAACCTGTCGGTTTGCTGGCAAAATGGTTTGTTTGTGTCCACCACTCACCTCCAACTCTTAACTCGCTACTCACTCACGTACTTGGCAAACTGACTCGCCTCGCTGTATTTGTCGTCCTTTCTATCATCTGCGATTGCCTGTGTGTGCGTGTGTGTGGATAGCGTAGTCCATGGTCCAATGTACATATTTGCCCGAACAATATTTCACCGCAAAGACAACTCATAAATCTTCGTGGCCGCTGTCGCTGTGGCTCTCGACTGTCGCCGCCGCTGCCCCTGTCGAAGGATGCTGTTTGCCATTGCGATATCGCATCGCTTGGAGTACGTTACGTTTGTATCATATTTTTGTTTTATAATCGAGTAGAGTTTCAGGGTTGCCATCATACCAAATGAGAAACAAATTCGACTTGTAAAAAATGACCAAAAGTCGAATTTTTAAACGAAAAATCAACACCGAAAAATGAAATAAAAAATTACCCAAATTGTGGCCAAAATTTCATTTTCAATAAATAAAAAAATGTTGTTTGCAAAAAGTCCGCATGTTGGCAACCCTTTCTCTTAAGTTTACCTGTCATATATACAAGTCACTATGTAAATATGTGGGTGTGGATGTGGATGTTGCCGTGTGTTGGTGTTGCGCAAACAGCCAAGTAAACCGCAGCGCAACGAATCAACATGGAAAATCAATATTTTCATCAAAATGAAAAATGACTTTCACCTTACGCCGAAACGCACGTGACCCCAAAAACGCAGCCCATCACAGCCAGCCGCGTGCTATCCAACGATCAACTACCATCGCCAGAGACAAACATGCACTTAATCCGCTTCTAATCCGCAATAGCAGCATAGATTTCTGTTGTTGGTGGGTTTTCGATTTTTTTTTTACCTTTTCCTTCGGTGTATACATTTGTCAAGCGCGTAAAGAATGTTATTGGCTAGGTACGGAATTGGAGTTGCTGATGGAGTTGGAGTTTGTGTTTGAGTACTGGATGTGTTTGGTTGTTTGTATGCGTGCTGACTGTCAAAGGCAATTGACTTTTCGTGTGTCCTCGTACGGCGAATGATTCCGCTGAAAAGGTGGACGATTTTGAATGGAAGGATAGAATTTATGGAAAGCGGTTTGATGGCCATAAATTCGAAAAAAATACCTCCATTAAGGAAACTGACTCCTTTACCATCAATTAACGTTTCAATTTCCATACGAAATTGTTTTAAAAAATCCTCTTCTTTTAATCCTTCAAATCAATTCGCTAGGAAATTGGCATAACCAATTTGTGTGTTGATTGAATTTAACTATTAGACACACACACACGCACGCATGCACTAACCTACAAACGACCCTCGTCTGACACTTAAACCAAATGAGGATATGCCAATGCATGGCACAGCATTTGCCACACACATGATCTACGAAATCCCTGCCTAAATGCCTTCATCAAAAAACTTATCGCAAGGAAACAGACTTGGCAGCGAATTGAAATTTCACAAATGTCAAATGGGATCCAAAAAAAAAAAAGAAAACAACCCAAACGACAACGGAACACAACAAGCGAAATTTCAATCAACGTCAGCGATAAATTCGTCAATTACACATTCGCTGCAGATCTGAAGACGACCGAAGATGAAGGCTACAACTCCAAGCCCAAAATGGGAGAAAGTAGAATTGAATATTTTCGCACAACAACAATAACAACAGGAATCGAAGAAAACAAACACGATTGCGAATATGCAAATGCGTGAAACAGAATAATTGAATACGTATTAGGGCACCGCACAAAGTGACGAGTGTCGGCAGCAGAGGGGGGGGAAACAATCTAGCGCGTATGTCAACTAGTAAATGGGTCTCGGGGCGTATAAGTAATATACTAACAATGTGCAATGTGGAGCGTCCTTGGTATAGGCCACAGTGGCGGCGGCGACGGCTGCTGGTAAATGGCAAAACAAACAAATTGCAAATCAAATCAAGGCAACCATGTTGATTTGCGTAAGGCGGGAAAGGAGAAGAAACAAAGCGAAATAGGACCAAAAAAAGGACATACATATTAACTAGTCAGACATACATTGCGACTACGCTGAGCTACGTGACACTGACACAGATTATTATTGGAAGGCCTTTTGAGGTCTACATATGTAATTACACCCAAAAAAATAGAAAAATTCCAATTTTAATAATATTTTTTCGACTGTAGTATATGTACTTCATGAACTTCAAAGCATTAAAGGGTCAACCAAAGTAAATTACTTAGGGAGTTCATAATAATATTTTCAGTGTAAATATGTTCGTGGTGAAATGAAACACGCACATGTACGCACATACATTTGCACTCACACGTGCTCACTACGGATTCAAATCAACATTGACGATTCGCCAAATCGTTGCGAGAAGACATTTTCGGAAGAACTAATAACAACAACAATAGAAACAACAGCAACATAATCGACTGAGCATAGTGTAGTCTTATGCGTAATTTAGCACGTTCTCAGTTTTTGGTGTAAAAGGTTTAATTTCTACGCGTAATTAAAAGAAATCTACTGCAGATAAATTACGCTACCAACACTGGTTGACAACAACATCACAATTGTTGTTGTCAATCAGTGTTGGCAATGTGACAATTTCAGCGAAATGTTAATGTGTGTGTGTATAATACGTACTGACAGTTGCTGATGTTGTTGTTTTAATTGGCCTTGTGGCATTATCAAATTTCATTAGAAAATCTCAAAGCGATTGCATAAAAGATTGCTGCACAACACTCAATAATTAGCAATTTACAAACAAATACACTTTATTTTAATACTTTTTCAAAGCAGTATTGCCATTAACATTAACTCTAATTCGAGACAGAAAAAAATATATATTAAGCAATGTCTTTGCATCAATCAATGGCCGCAGGATCAAAGAAAAAAACTTTAATTGAAATCAGAATGTCAAATTGCAGTCAGTCCAATACTCACACACACACACACACACACATTTAAACACATCCACTGATATATACTAATTTGCAAATTGAATTATAAACGCGCAGCTATCAGCAGCAACAACAGAAGCAACAACAACAGCAACAATGTGAACGATGTAATAACATTATCTCATTAAGCGACAATCAATTTAAATTGCAACTGGGCGCGCTTGTAGTAGTTGCCAACAAATGCAGGGTGGCCAACCAGCAGCGGTAACACAAGCAAAAACACAAACACAAAGAACGAACACATCAATGACAACGATAAAAACAAATTCACCACAGACAGAATGCCAAAATGGCGCAAATCACAAAAGAAGTGTAAATTAATTTTGATGTAATTGCTGAGCTGATGAAATAACAGAGACAGGGATAGAGAGAGAGAGAGAGGAGGAGACAGCAAATTCAGTAAAAAAAGAATGTACTTATATTACGAAACATCACAAAAGCAATTAAATTGTATACAAAGGCTATTTGTTGTAGGTACCAACAACAACAACAACAACAACAACAAACAAAATCAACAACAAAAAAGTGATAGTCACAAAGCCCCGTAATTCATACTTGCAACGAGAGCTTCACATATTTAGCCATCGGAATTCCCCAACCAATTACCTACGTACCAATTACTATGAGCACAAATTGTTTATTAGAGTTGGCAAGTTTTACATTTCAAATTAGCACTGGCATCTTTTAAAATTGTTAAATCAAATGCATTCAGTTGGAAAGGGCTGGGAAATTCAAAGCGCTTCTCAGCAATTACTCCCTCAGTGCAAGTGCCATTATTCACCAGCGATGAAGACAGAGATTAAGGCAATTAGCATTTGTTGATGGTAATGCGCTGGAGGATTTTACATTTGCTCCCGTGATGCTGGTGGATATTGCCAATTAAATTCAACTGCATAATTCAGCGAAGCAAATTAACATTTCACTTCGCTTTCGATATGTCTGACGTCCAATAACTCAATTAAAACAACTGCTACAAGAAACACACAACAAATTGAGTTATTCCCAAATTGCCGTATTAATGACAAGTAACAGGATAATGATTTTAACACACAGATACCCAATACATTTAGTACATACACATTTAAATAAAAGAGATGGTAGGGTAAACATATTTTCATAGGGAACATTTCTAGGAACATACTATCGATAGATTAACGATAGCACGTTTGTATATCGATAATAATCACGTTTATTTAAATTTAATCAGATATAAAAGAGTCCATATGTACTTATATCCTTGATCAGAGTCAGCACCTGCGTATACCACTGACAGCCTCTCTAGTTAATCACAACCGATTCATTTAACTTTTCCAAAATATCCTGCTATTGTTGACTGGGTATTCTTGCCTTGTCTCTAACACACAAGAAGGTACTGCAATGTCCAGTTCATCGTATTTCGTATCAAATTGTTTGGAAATTGTTTGAAACTTTGCTATTGTTGTTGCTCTGTCCATGTTATTTTTAGTCTTCCGAGACCTGATGGCCTTTGTCTTTATACATTTCCATTCCATGATCTGTAAATCATGTTAATCAATGTTGCAAGAAGCTATTTTATAGATGGAAAGGATTTTGATTTGACCTTTTGATATTTTTCGTATCGATAATCTGGTTAAAAATTTAATATTCTAATGAATAGATTAAAAGCAAATGTGCTTATCCGCATTATACACAGGAAAAAGAAGTATGTTGTCACAGTGGTTCAGGAGAGCACTTATAAAGTTTAAAGAGAAGCAAAAAGTCCTTTCAAAAATCGTTTGTTCCTAACTCAATTTCGACTGAAGCACTTTGTGCCACAGACATTGACCCACTCAAAATATGGTCACGTGCAATAATATTTGGGTATTAATTTCAACGCCATCTGATATTGAAATGTCGAAACTTTCCTTCTTTTAGTACAGGAGCAAACCACTTCAGTAAGTTAGTTCGAACGAAAGCTGTGAGAGTAAACAAAGTTCAAAGCTACTACTACCATCAAAAGCCATACACGAATCTAAGTACGGCATGCCAAAAAGCTTTTCGCATGTTCAAAGAAATGCATATTAAATCAAAGCTTCCAAAGTGTGTGTCAAACTTATCCCAAAGCTTTTCATGAAGAATTCTCACAACCCTTAACAACAATTCCACCACAACCATTTGCAACAACCACATAAATCACGCTGCTCAACTGCCTAAGCACCGTTATTTAGCACTTTTCACTGCTCTCACACAGTCAGTCAACACCTCAACTCATCATGCTCATTTACGCAAGCAACCACCCTCTAAACAGACACACACATACCTCACCCCACCACAGGCCATCCCACCACACCCACTTCACTCTAGCGCACACACACACACACGCACACATGAACGTACTGCTTTTGTCATTGAGAAAAGTCCTCTTATCACATTTGCAAGCAAAGAGGTTGAGAGCCTTTTTATTGGTATGCGTTTATACGTGAGAATGTATGTTTCTTTTTCTCTGTGTGTACGTTAGTTCCGCAAAAAAAAATTTCCGTTCAACCCTTAATCCTTGACATGCGAACAAATCATTTTGCAATCATTGCCAAAAGCTTCTATTTAATAGAGCGTTGAACGTATATTTACAAGAGAAGAAATGAAAGCTTTACTCCGTTTTCGTATTAAACATGTGTTCGTTCTGCTCTCAGGAATTTGAGAAAGTTTCTCGAGTAATTTTTTTTGGTTCCTTCTTGTTCGAAAATTGCTTTGGAAATGTCATGAAATGTCAAAGTAGTGGTAGATGGCGAATTCCGAAAACGAGTTGCCATTTCGGAAGATAATGCGATCTACATTTCCCAACATTGGTCCACTGTAAAGTATTTCCCAAATACAACTCCGGTAACAATGCATTCTATCAAATTTCTAGAATCGTATTTGAAAAAGGAGTAGAAAAAGGAGGGAAAAAATTAAATTGAATGTTGAAAAAAATTTACCCAAAACAAAGGGGGAAAAGGGAGAAAAATGTCTTGAATCTATATTAATTTTTTAAAATTGCCACTCTCTTCCGTTTTCCTCGAAAATATCTACTACCTTCTAGTGACAATGCACGAAAACCTTCAAAAGCTCTTGAAAACGACGGCACAAGTGCTTTTGCTTTGGCTACTCAACAAACCTGCAAGCCAACCAACCAGCCAACCAACTGACTAACCAACATAGAAGCGAAAAAAATCAATTTCGAACCGTTTTACGCTCTCACTTTCGCACAACGTTAAGTAGGGAAAAAATGGGCTTTTTCATAGGACTTCTCATGGTGTATTGCCTAAAACGCGAATGAACATCGACCGTGGACGTTGACCAAAATTTTTGCTGCGCTAAAAGGTGAATAGAAAGCAAAAAAATTACACCAAAAAAAAGGCAGAATAATTTCAAGTGGAAAAATATTATTAATTCGCTGGAAAAATACAAATAATTGCATAAAATATCAAAGAAATGTATTTTCTATATACCACAAACGTAACAAGCGTGTAAAATTTTCACTTCCTAGCTCGAAAGAGAAGAAGGAAAAAAAAAACGAAACGTAACGTTGAGGAAAAATCGAATCGAATTGTGAAAAAGTGTGAGCAGATTTCTTTTTTTTTATGTATCAGTATTAAGGGTACTTTTCAGTATTTGTGGGTATATAAAAGTGACTTCGTGCTGTGAAAACTGTGAGCTGAAATTGTATTTCAACATAAAAAAAATTAGTAGTGCTGGAATTTTAGAGATTTGCCATTTAATAAAAGTGAAATTCAAGGAAAACTAGGGGAAAATTGGCAATTATTGATTTTTCCCAGCCACTCCACTTGTACAGCGTTCAGCCCAACAAAGCTAATGCTGAGGAATTTTATGCAATTTCTTGTTAGTTTTATTTTTCTAATATTAAATTTCCTAATTTTAATATAATTTTTTTATAACATTTACATTTCCATAAAAAAAAAAGCTTTCCCAAGCGGAAAAATGCTGAATAATGTGGCATTTGCCTGAAATTAACTGAGGAAAAACCCAAACGAAAAGGAGGTTTCGAAAAAATTTCCAAGTGACCAACAAACCAACCAAAAAAAAAAAAGATATCCAAGTAAAGCTCCAAACGGTCCATTGCAATCATCAGAATTCGTAAGAAAATCTCTATCCTGAATTTCGTTTCATCGTCGTCTTCGCTGTGAAAGTTTTCGTAACGTTCGTTTCGTTGTTTCGCCAACATCAACATATTACAAAAACAAAAAAACACACGCACACACACACACACACACACAAACTCCTTCAAACACCCACACACATATACATACATATACACTCATCCAATTCGCTCGCTCACAATCTCTTTATATCTCTCTCCCTTTCGTTCGTTCGCTCCGCTCGCTCGCGCGCACATATACATACACGCTCCTGAAAAATCGCATACATACGTCTTTTAGTCAGCAGCACCACAACACCACCACCATTACGACCGTCATCACGACCGCCACGAGCACCATCGCCACCACCACCAACCAACCAACCAACCAATACAAACACCAACGCGAATTCGTTTGTACGCGTGCCAATTGTATCGATTCGATGTTGTTTGTCGTCGTACTCTGCCTCGAGTGATAAAACACGAAAGAAACCAAAAGAAGGGAAAAAAGAACCAAATAAAACGACAACAACAACAACAAAAAACACAAAATATTAAATCAGAAAAACGGCCAACTACTAAAACTCCAACAGCCAGCAGCAGTCTTTGGAGCTGCGAGGGGGCAACAACGCACGGTCGCACGACCGCTCTAACCGTTCCCCCAAACGTCAACGCGACGACGTTGTTTTTGCTGAATTTCGTTGTCGTTATTGTTTAATTAAAGGTGAGTGTGGGTATCCACATAAAATGTTATTCCCGAAAAATTTCACCACATATAATGTTTATATCTTTTTAATGTGGAGTTGACCTATTTCGGGGGTTTCACACACACACACACACACAGAGAGAGAGGGATAGAGAGTGAGTTGATGTACAATGGGTGTGAGTAGGCTAATAAACTATTCAAATGGGGGGTCATTGGGGTCCATTGCGGAAATTTTATTTATTGGCATAGGACATTCCCCAAGGGACCTATTAATTTTTGTAGACATGAACATTTTCGGTCCATTTAAAATTTATTTAGAGCAAAGATAGTCAGTAATAATGTAAAGCTCTGGAAAAATCTCAACTGCCTTCTGAGGTGTAAGAATTTCAAAAGGCAACTCCTTTTAAATTAAATGGAATTCCAGCAAGCAAACAGCATCTTGCTGGTTCAAAGTAATAAACTTTGATCACCTGAAAATAATTTTCTTTTTATGGCGCTTCTCATTTATTCGATGTGGGCTATAAAGACCATGTCTTCCTGCGAATTTCTAGAAGCATCTTCAATAGTCATTAGAAAAGTTATGATTCAATTATGGTATGCGGTCAAAATAAGTAGGAAATGCGGACAGTATTATGGCATATGATTAAACGAATGTGACGCATAAAAAGTTAAATATTGACAATAAAAAGAGATTAAAAATAACAACCTCCTAACTACTCTATTTCCAATAAGGTTCATTTGATTTACAATGAGATACAGTGTGATAACCGGGGAACGGTTCGGCTGATCTAAAAAATTGGTTGCATACTTTTAGTGACGAAAAAACCAGAATAGTAGTTACGTCCTTTCGCGATACTAATGCCGATGTGGGTTGGACCTCTTTACTTCTGAACACCTCATTTAGTGCATGAAGATATTAATGGTTCACTGACCTTATATGTATAACGAATGGTTGTTTTTGGAGACTGGAGAGTACAGGTTCTTTATTGACCAAACATCTCTATTTGATATCAATTGACACATCATACAGACGCGAACGCCGGTTCCGTACGGAGGCGTATAAACGGGTTCTCAACAAAACCACACTCAAAAAATGTATGTAAGTAGCTGCACTTGGTAAATACTCTTAGCTCAAACATGCTTGCATTTACCATAAATCGCGTATCGCAAGCGAAAGTAATTTAATGGAAAAAGCTTTACGTTTCATAGAAAAGCTAACCTCCTTTCTTTCAAACACAGCCTTGTTTCTAAGAATGTATTTCGTCTACTGCAAACAGAGTTTATTTGTGTAATTTTTGCTTCGACAATGGTTGAGGCAAATGTATAAGTCTAAAAGCATTAAACGTTTGCAGCAAACACTGCCCATGCTCATGAATTCTTTGAGTCCAGATAAGTCCACTTTATGGCAACGAAAATGCTTGATTAAACAAATCAAGCATTGTGGTTGTCATAAAACATTTAAAGGGGTGAATGGATGAAGGCGGTATGTAACACAAAAATTATTTGGAATAAATCCGTTTCAAAACATTTCCTTTGCTTTTTTGGAAAACAAAAATGGGCTCATGTCGGCTTTGTCGCTTCTGAATCTTCGATATTTTAATTTTCACCGTGTTCTGAGTGCAACTTACCTTGTGCCAAAAATTCCATTTTTAAATGTTTTTTTCCCTACTGCCGTCAACTACTCACCCCTTCAATTGAAATTTGTCCTTTTAAAAGCTTAATTTCTATAGCTACGAGTCTGGTAATGTTCGTGTCTCTTTAGGCCAATTTATCACTAAAGTAAATTCCATAGAATTTTGGAGAAAACACAAATTTCAAATTCTTGCCATTCCAATAGTAAAAAATACAAAACACATACAAAAACATGTCCTTCTAACCCAATTAAATTAAATGCAAATCCCCGAATTCAACTAAATTATGAACGAAAAGTTTCACTTTCCCCCAAATGCTAAACGGAAACGTTAATTTCGCTTTTGTTGAGTAGACAGTTAAAATACCGCCTCCATCTTCATTTGGCAAATATACATTTCCATTCCAATCGAACACGCACAATTGCAGCTTCAGCCAAGCATGTGTAAAGATATGCCAACAAACAGCCAAGCACACAATCGCACACAAGACACACAGCCTAAGAATGTATAAAAAATTAATAGCCTCACATTTATTAGTGCTGCCATGAGAAGAACCTTCTCGCCTTAACCATTATGCCAACAAAAGCGAAACTTAACACACTGACTAAGGTTGTGGCTGGTTCATGGCACTAAGAAATTATATCGAACCGATTTTATGTTTGCTCGCTTAGCAAATCAATACCTCATTGAGTTGACTCGCTTGCTCTCACAGCATTTGTATAATCGAGCAACAGAGACAATGGCATAATGAGGTGGAAAATAAGTTGTTGTTGTTGTGTTATTTTTTTGCGTACATTTACAATAACCATAAAGGAAATGTACGGATTTTCCTTTGTTTCATGAGTTTTTCTTTTTAATTTGACCAAATGAAGAAAATCGTTTTTCTTACAACGGTCTCTCTCTCTCTCTTTGTGCACTCTCTATGCACGTTCTTTGCTCTGAGAGACTGTAAAAGTTTTCGAACTAAAAGAAAAGTGAGAGAGGGAATAAAAGTTTAGTCATTTCCTTTGACATTTCTGCCAAGAATAATTCAGAATTTTCCTAAGTTGTGATTCTAATCTGAGAGCTTTCTCAAATGTATTTCCATTGAAATTTCATTACAACTATCGTATTTTATTTCTTTGGTCCATAGGACTACCAATGAAATTTGAGTTTCCTGGAATGCTTTCATCCTGCCATCAAAGAAGAAATTACCTACAATCATTATTTGTTTGATATTTTCAAAGGAATTTCATTGATTAAAATGATAAAATGGAGGTTGCCAACGATAATATAATTTCAATCACTTTAATGTACTACCGCCTCCCCACCATTATACCTCGAACCACGCATATCAAATGTCATGCTAACCAGCATAAAGTTCTTCTTACGCCGCAGTTCTCCGAATTGAAATCGTAATCTGCATGTAGCGCAAAAATATTCTGTGGAAAGTTACCAACCACATAAAGCATATCACATGAAGTTATCATGCTCGCCTTGAGAAATATGACAAACTACATTTACTTCAATGGGATTTTCTGTATACTCCATCATCCTTGTATTATCACCAAGTTACCAAATGGCTTATTTTCGTTTTTCTTTCTCATTTCTTACACCTGTCCCAGTTTATTTGCTTCTTTCGCAATCTCGTCTGTGTGTAAGTAAAGATGTCTCAAGAGTGATTAATTTCCTGCTATAAGCAATTCTCTCATGTGTATAATCCGCGTTGACAAGTGCAATAAATTGCGGACAATTGCAATACAGAAATAATATATTTTTCTAAGAACGAATTTTTATTACAGAAAAACATGTAATATGAAAATGAAATTCAGGGAAAAAAATACAATTTCAGTCATTCATTTTGCTGAATGGTTGTTTTCTGATTGTGGTCTCTTCTCTCTTCTCAACTGAAATTCCCAATTTATTTAAGTGGGCCAACGAATGTTTTCGAAAAATAAAATGTTCCTCTTCTCGTTTATTGGCAAAAGTGCCAAGATTGGTCAGGAAATTGGCACTTTGCCATTATTCTTGATTTATTATTATTATTACTTTTCCAGAATCTTCAATGTGTTTCGATGGAATATTTAAATTGAACTGTTTCGTAGAGAAAACTATGATCAACTCTAGTCAAAGGATATTACTTATTTTAAATGGAAAATTTTAATAAATTCAAATAACGTTTCCTCTGAAATGTCTTGAAACGTGAATCTACAAAGGGGTTCGGGAGCGGTTCAACGTAAAGGAAATGCTGTGAAGTGTATCGTCTTCACCTCAATAATACAGAACCTGAAATAGCCGCTTCACGAGCACGATAACGTGGACATTTCTATGGAATTTCAGTCAATGAATTGTTTAGACATATCGGTTATTGCTACAAGTTAATTCCAAATGGAAAATTCCAAATTCATGGAAAACTAATTTCAATTGTGTATCTTTGCGACTTCAACTACTATTAGCCAGTAGTGGTTTTGTTGGGGCTTAAGGAGTTAAATGATCTTCCAAACGATTTCAAATGAAAAGGGTCACAATTGGCTAAATGAAAACCTTTTCGTTGACATCAGCCTAAGGAAGCTTTCCGTTTCATTTGAGAAATTTTGAGAAATTCCACAAAGAAAAACTTTTAAGCCACATGACATGATGAAGGAAGCCACCCACTCAACTCCTTCAATTTCAAGTGGGTCATTTGTCCTTCAACTTTTTGCAGCTGCTGTTGTTGATATTATGGCACTCAGCGCCAAGTGTTGGTTGTGATGAGTTTTATTTTATTTTTGCTAAGAACCAGTTTGCCACCACTTCAGCGGCTGGGTACCGCTCCTCTTGTATATATTACTGTTGTTATTATGTATAATTTGAATAATTTTTACTTTCGTGCGCTTAAATATTTACTGCCTTTAATTTATGCGTATATGCGTATGAGCTGGAAGTAATGGAGAGAGCATTTGTATGACGCTTTGGCTCAGTAATTTATTTGTTTCTCTATATTATTTTTTTGCAAACTCATCGCACACACAATTATTTATTAATGCCATAAAATGCAAACAAAATTATACATGCTCTTGTTTTTCCATTTATTTTTTTCTTCTTTCATTTCATTTTGTTTAGTATTTTTTTTGGCAAATTTTTTTCATTTTTTTCTGCGATGTCCTGCGCTGATGTGTTGTTGTCTTGTTTGTAAAGCTTTTTGTTGTTGTTCTGTTGGTATGTTGTTTGTTGTGTTCGTGTTAATTTTCAGTACGCCCTCAAAAAAACACAAACAAACTCATACTCTCCCACATACACACACACACATGGACAAACTTTTCCATGCATGCATTGAGAGAAATTTTTGGATTTTTGACTCCTCCGGCACTGGAGTGTGTTTTATGTTATTAAGGGAAACGCGCTCCAACAAGCGTCTAATTTACTTTGACACTTTGGCTGTCATTTATAAATTTCGTCAGCGACTAATTTGCTCCACTTCTTTGGCGAAGCACTTTGCCTTCTTCTGCTTCTCTGGGGGGAGTCGCGTCGTATCCGTCGTAATTTATTTGCCCGTGTAAATTGTATTTGAGAACTTTTCTTCTAAGACGGTTTTCTTGTGTATGGGTTTGTGTGTGTCTGTGTTTGCTATATTTAAAGAAATTACCCAGGAGAATTTCTTCGAAAGTTCAAATGAGAAATGACGTTGCTTTGGCAAAGGTCGACAGATAGAATTAAAGAAAATACACTTAATAATGTAAAAGGCACTCAACTGACTTTCAATCTAACAAATGGTTGTTTTGTATTTTATTTAAAAATTCATTCGTAGATTGGTTGGAAAAAATGTTCAATTTATCGTTCATATCCTTTTCAGGATTTTTTAATCAAACATTTAATTTAATTTAGAAATTGTTTGAAATTACAAATTTGCCAGTCTTTTCCCACAGTACCTCATAACAAGAACTTGTTTCTTTTGTATATTTTGTTCATTGCACTATCTTCTATCTTATCTTCTATTTGTGGTAAATTCAATTGACTATCTAAATTAAGCGCAAATTGTTGTTCATTCATGTGTGCCAATATGGGAATTGTTAGCTTCGCCAACAACTGCGTAGCATTACGAAATGCGTCAAACGGAGGCTCACAGCTCACGTCAGTCGTCAATTAAACCCAGTGACATGGTGTACATTTTCGATGGAGAATCAAACGATACAAAATATATTAGTTTGCAGACAACATTTGCACATCTAATGAATCAAATATTTTCCTAGTAACCTACATGCAAAAGCAAGCGCAAAAACCTGCCTACTGTCCTAATTCCGGCCACATCTGGCCTGAAAACCAAAACTACCAACTCAATGTTGCTACATGAACATGAAACTTCAACAGGAATGCGGCTGATGGCTGAACATGGCATCAGACACACACACACACACATTTTGGTTAAACTTTGAACTTTATTAAAGGGCAGATGTTTTGGTCATCTGGTTGGAAAGTTATTCTCTGACTTTATATTAAATATGAATTAATTAAAATAAATGAAGTTTTTAAGGATTTTGGACAATGTTGGGGAATAATAACTTAAATGAAATTTCTAATATTTGACATTGTGTCTTAAATTGATGATAGAAACTGTGAAGAAATACGTTAGGTACACTTTCTTTTAATTAAATATGACAATGGCTGATTTGCATTAAAAATAGTGAACACAGTCAGGTTTGCTCAGATCAAAAACCAAGTACTTATACACGCGATAGCAATATTAGACCATTGATGATGTGAACAAAGGAGTAGCAAAAATGATTTACATTTTGTCTATTCACACCAGCAAATTTTAAATAATTTCATGCATAAACTTCCGCGAAAAAACGCTGACCATGATGCATGCAAGTATGTACTTCTTCTTGAATCATTGAATACTAGAATTTTACTTAACTCCATTTCCACTGAACAAAATGGAAAGTTTTCTTCCAAATAAAAATATCCGAATTTTTACTCGCAACATTCTGTACGAATTAGTTCATAAAATTCTATCAGGAATGCTGTCAGCTGTCACCTGTAGCTCACGGAAATATTGCTTAGTGTCAATATGACGATCATTTCAAAGCATGAAGTTCAAAATGGATGACCTGATTTCAGGAGAAAAAAGGAAATTATTACAAGGTACTTACGGAGACTTCGAGTTAAAAAGACCGGGTAGTTTCTATGAAATACAAATTCGACTGTAATATTTACACAATAATTCCACTATACTACTGGATAAATGTGCAGGGTATGTCATCTACATGATTGGTTGCACACTTAACCGTTTCTGAATTTACCGAATGCTTCCATACCATTGTGTTTTAGTAAATAGAATTGAAAATTGCATTATTACATTTTATCACTTCAACAATCGCAGATCATTATTGCTATCAATTGCATATTCAATACCATTGAGGGCCATTTAATTATTGTCTAAATTGAAAGCAAAACGTTGATTTTTCAGTAATACTAATAAAATGTCACGTAACTTGACAAAAATGAATATTTTTAATTTTCAAATAGAAATAGTTTACATGTTTAAAAACCATTAAGAGCCCATACAGGGAGGTAGTATACATTTAATTTTATTACATACTTCAGTTTGTATACACAAAATGAATATTAAAGAGTTGTACGAAATTATGTACAAAGCAGAATATAATTTTGTTTTGAACAAATTGCGAAAATTCCAGCGTGTGTTCTTTTATTAATGAAAAACACGCACAAAATAATGATTTCGAATTGAGGACCGAACAACATCGAACTGGAGTCGAAAATAGAGTCGTTGAAATTCAGTCAGCAGAGATTCCAAGGCACACACCGCGAGTGAGCTACCAAGTTTTTTTTGTTTTGACATTTTTTTAACTGCCAGAAACACGTACACACACAAAGTGCTTTTTAACGTCATAAGCATACATACACGAACACGCACAGTCATACAATGTAGAATTCAAATTCAAGCACAACTGCAGAAGTAGAAATGCCAACATTAATACATGCTATCAGGCGAAGTCCATGTGTGTGTGTATACGTGAAAAAACCATGTATCCTAATATAAAAATGTTAGGGCATGGAAGTGTGTATATGTGTGAATGTATATATATGTGTTTGAGCAACACACACACACACCCGTCTATATACATTCGCCTCGTGCTGGAGACCACTTGTCTACGTCGAAATTGTGAACTTGTTCGAAATTGTTACAACCAAAGTGGGCGGTGGTTTTGGGCGGCAGCTTGGCATAGTTGCTTCTACGAGCTACTCCTCTTTTCGGGTTTAATCTATATTTTTTTCAACTTATTTCCCTTCGCTCGGAAGTAGCATTTTTCTTCTTTATGCAGCGAACCAGAAGTGAAAGGGGGGCGCAAAGAAGTAAATGGCATAAGCGCATTATCGTCGGTAGGAGCGGAATAGTGCCAGCAGCAGCATAGCGAACAAATGAGCCAATTTTTTGGGCGCTTGCCAAATGGCCCACATTCGGTGACTAGGATTTTTGTTACTTGTGTTTTTTAGTTTTTGAACTTTAAATCTTTTCTTTCGTTTTTCCATTGAAAAACATTTTAAATTTATTCCAGCAAAAGTTGAGATAAGTCAAAAAAAGTTGTTGCTTTAATCAAAATTTTCGGTGACCTTTTATGGAAATGCGGCATAAGCGTGCATATGGTTTGTTAATATGAATTTGTTTCTTTTAATGTCAATATTGTTTGCAAAATGTTAGAATCATTTAATTATGATAGATGGATTCCTATTTGCTGCTGTTTATTTTGCCCAGCAGGGCGTATGAGTGATTCGTAATTCGAAATGTCACACTTAATTGGCATTGCAAAATTTTGTTTACATTTTCTATTGAATGTTCACTTAACGAAAATTCAACTTGATTATGCCAAAGCCTACAAAATAGAATTACGCTGTCCAAAATTTTAAAATCGAATTAAAGCCTGTAATGTCGCAATGTGGTTAATATTATTGACACAATTAAATAACCAAATTTTATAAAAAGCATTATTATTTGCTATTAGGCGCTTTAGGCAAGAGCCTTATAGGTGACTCCAGAACTGACGTTGCCTATACAAATTACTAAATTAATTATGGCCCCCAGAAATAATTTATGACATGATTTGGTGTTTATTTGCGTAATAAATTCAAACAGGCAAAAACCATTATTGATTGCATTCCCAACAACAAAAAAAGCACCGAACAAATTTTGAGGCCAAAAATAGGAAAAGGAATTAATGAAGGAATGACGTGACATCAATTACATGGCGAAAAAAAAACAGCAACAACAACAACATCATCGAAATAAAATAAAATGCCCCGAATCGAATACGCACAAAATCCAGTTCCAAGCTAACCAAGTTAGCTGCAAAAAGGAAATTCAATTAGCTGCTTTGTATGGCTTATGTGTGTGCAGACGACAGATACCTGAATTGGAATGCTGTTGAAAATTCGTGAGCAATTCGAGGTTAATTTATATATATTTTTTTTTTGTATTCCTTTGAACTGTTAAAGTGCAAATGGTTTTGCTTTGAGGCTGTTAATTATTCTGTAAGGATTGCTGGGTGTGGCCCTGAAATTCCACAGACACGAGTTCCGATTGTGTAAATTCATTTCAATAATGAAATAAAATTCTTTATAAATGGTTCCTTAATGCAGCATACTTTTAGGAATGTTCTAAAAATAAATATTCAAAAGCACAATTTATTTGGAATTCATTGAATCATAAAAAAAAAATAATAATAAAAAATTAAATCAAAAATAGCTAAATGCGAAAATTCCTTTCAACAACATTCTCCACAAATACTTGTGTTTCCTTTCACACACAAACACCTACGCACACTGAGTGCCATTTAATTCATTTTAGTTTCATCTAAAATAACTCTTCGCTCTTGGCGCTCGTAGTCAGTGCTGTTATTGCGGTGGTCGGTCTTTTGCACACAGTCTCAGTGGGTGAAGCAGCAGTAGTTTATGAGCCTGTCACTTCACTTTTATTTTTGTGTTTTTTTTGAATTGCACTTAAGTTCATGCCAGTCGGCCCCGTGTGGGCGCCCAGTTGGCGCTTATAATTAGCTTTAGTCAAGTGCTTCAAGAAGTACCAAGTCAATATCCCCGCTCAAGTCTGCTTGTGTGCTGATGTGTGGGTATGTATTAATTTATATATTCTCTACTGTATCTCGATTCAAGTAGGTGCCATGTCGCCTGTGAAGCTTTTGATATTTATTTAATTAATTCGCTTGGCATAGCACCCAGATAATAGGATTAATTCAGCTGCAGCTGTTAAGCAAATTGAAATTGTATTGCGCATTGGCCATTATTGAGACTAGGGCATTTTTCTTTTTTGTGTTTTGCTTTCTGCAACTTTTAAAGTCAAGTTTTTCATTGTTAAGTGCTTTTGCTGTAAGCCGCAGGATTATAAAAAGTGAGAATATTTTTGGGAATGATATCAGACAAAATTTGGTTAATTTAGCAGAGAACATTTTGAGAGTAATTGAATACACTGGTCACATAAATTGGATAAAGTTATGTTTTGCATAATTTTAAGTGCTGGTCAGGCATACGACCCTTCTAACATGTCACGTATGAAATTTAAAATAATTACAAAACACCAAAAAAAAATGAGGCTATTAGCTACAGATGAGTGGAGTTCAATGCTTCACTGATTAAACTTTGACACTACGAACATTGTGGTTCTGAGACTCAGAACTTCTAACCAGAACTCTCACAACTGGGCATGTCCAATAGCTGAACAAAATATTTATTCATTTACAATAATTTACTTTAAAAGGAATTAAATTGAAAAATTATTATTTTTAAATATTTGGAGCTCCAATTCTTATACGAGTACCAACCAGCATTTGAGATATTCATTTTTTTTCCATACAACATTTCGATTCCATTCCAATTTAGGGTAATGATTCGCAAATGCTTTTCCACTTTCCACAATAGCAACAATTCAAATAAATTCCGGAAATTATGTCAGGACAAACTTTCCCGCAGTACATTTGAAAAAAATTCCAATGACTTTCACGAATTGAAACCACTCAAGTGAATGAAATGCGAACGCAAAATGCAATTGTGTACATGGCGCACGTTCGTCGCCAGTGATTTGGATTTGAGTGCGTGCCAATCGTATAGTGGCCAAATGACGAAGACGCAATAAAGATTTTTTTATACGTACACACTAACAATAAAAGTTTTTCCTGGGAATCGATACTCGAAAAGTACTACCTTTTGTTAAAAATATGTACTTAGTTTTCTATTCGGAATTCCTTGCAATTATTTCTTTCCAAATTTTAAATTTTAAATTTAATACTAAAGCTACACCCACTTTTATCAGCTGAAAGTTTTTATTTTAATTTCTTCCCTTTTAATTTTGCATTTATATTAAATTTGATGGCAATTTCCTATACTCTTCAGTGACAGGATATTTTCATTTCGCCGAATTTATTGAATTTTTTCATTCATTTTCTTCTTTTCCTTTTTTTTTGTTTTGCTTTAATATATTTTCCGTCCGCTCATTTATATTCGTGTCCTTGTTTGGAGTCTCTGCATTCATTAAATGTGTGCAAAAATAAATTCCTCCTCATGTTATATTATGTCAGGATAATAAAAACATTTGTGTGTTATTTTGTTTCTGCCTTTGTTCTTGTCATCAGAATGTTGGGAGGAATGAAAAATGTTCGTATGGTAAATACAAAAGACCGAAATAAAGGTACATGGTGTGTAAGGGTAGAAACTGTTTTTATGTTTACATATTTATAAGAAACAATTTTTAGTTTAAAAAGTATTTTTAGGGCCTTTAGCAGTGATGATTTGTCAAGCTGAATTAACCAACAACTCGTTGCGGGATTCGTTTGTTTTAACAAAACCTTAAAATTCCAATAGTGAACCACGGTCGGTTTACTTTCTTTGACACTTAGGTGCACTCAACACAATTCCAGAATATGATACGTTATGTAAGGTCAAATCAAATGAAAATGAACAGTGGACAGCTGACGTGACGATATGGCAACAGCTTATTTCCAACAAGAAAACTATAATATATTCCGAAGCTGTAAAAGAATTAATGGCAGACATTTTCTGACTCTTTTTATTCTGATGAAATGGCCTGGATCATAAGCCCTTCTTGTAGCATTCAAAAATATATTCTTATTTGAAAGATTGCACCATTTGGCCCTTTTGTTTTACTTTTAAAAAACACTTGTGTGTGATCAGCTGCCACATTCGCCACTGCCACAATTTTGTAGACAGTAGAAAAACCAAATTAAGTTGTGGGCATGCTTTATTGCTATCATACTGTGTCCCTACTGATATTCGCTTTTCTCAATTTGCAACACCATATGGTAACATTTATCCTTTGTGGATTAAGTACACCACAACTACTGACTGCGAAACGGTTTCTAAAACTTGAGACTATTTTTAATAAGGAACCTCACTTAAGTGTGAACTGTACTTAAAATAAAATATTAATTAAAATATTCAACTTTAAGAAAAATAAGCTTACGTCAGAGCTTTTCAACGGTGACGTTTATATTTTATTATCACTGCAAACTAAAATTTCACTTTTTGTTTATTTTTCCAACTAATGAACGAAGTTTTTCAAGTGTCCTTTCATACTAAAATGATTTATTACACATACGACGTGTAGAGCGATTTTCTTTATTCTGAATTTGTATACATATTTCCAATATTTGTAGGAGAGAATAACAAAGTACTTAATGCGATCAAATCTAACTGAATTTAAAGGAAAAATTTATTAATTCGAGCTTAAAGTCTCTATTCACTGGCATAAAATTCATAGCAGAGAGCAAAAGAAAAGGTTTTCTAAGGTTTTTTTTATTGACAAGAACGACAAGGAAAGTTAAAAATATGCTAATTTTAGCTTTTATTTTTGCCACAATTAAAAAGTTTCTCCCAAAACTTTCGGGCTTGGCCAAAAATAAAATTCATTCACCAAAATGCTACCAATTTAATTTTAAGCGGCACGTGCAGGTTAACCCAAAGTGCTATTTTCGTCTTAAACTCAAGACAGTCAATTTCCGTATAAAATTAGACGACCTTTAAATTATAATCGAATTCTGATGCAAAAGCTTTCATTTGTCTAACCATAAACTTCGTGGGCCATATTGTCAAGCAATCGAGTGAGAAACTACTCGTAACTACTAGGAACACGGGCGACTGCACTCCGTCACAAACTCACTCAAACACACAAATTGCCATTTCGAAAAAATTGACCGCAGCCATATTGAATTTTGCACATTCATAGTATAACACAGCGACTAACGTGTCAACTTCCGTTTAATGCTCGTGTTCACAGTTGAGCGCAAGTTGGTGGTTTTTGCGTTTTTGAGGGTAACCAGAACATGCAATTTGTCATTGAGTAAGACAAGTGACCCTCACACACATGTATATGCGAAACACTGATATACACACACGATGACAAACACTTAAATATACACACACACACACACACATCCACACACATACGAAACAAGTGACAGGAGGAGGACTTTAACCTAGATAAACAAAAACAACAATTAAAAAATAAAAATAGTTTAGAAAAAAAAGCAGAGAAACACCAACAATAACAAATCTTACCGTAAATATTTACTAATGTTAGTTATACATATTGGAAAAGTTTCAGTTGATTGCAGTTGTTTTTCTTCTTCTGCTTTTTCCATTTCCGTCCAGCTGCCCGGCTCATTGGCTCAAGTTGGTTGTTTTTTCTTCTCTCTTTTAAGTGAAATGAATGCGATGACGTCAAAACTAAAGGCATAAATGTCATTTCAAGTACCTACTACTACTGTATGTGTGCGAGTGTGTTGGTGTTTGTCGTCAGAGCCCTAGGGTTATGCCAGAAATTTCAATAATTCGCAGACATGGAAAAATTTCTGTTTGCATGGCGAAATGATAAAGGCAACAGAAATTTTACGAATGAAGTTAACTTTTCTATTTATATAACGAAGAAATGCCAAACTTTTCGCCTCGAGCACGAAATAACAATGTTAATGAATGTGAACAAAAAATGTGGCATATTTTTGGGCTTACTTGGAAGTTGTTCGTTGTCTGAGATTAAATAAAAATTTAAATTTCGCATAAGTACGCAGAGAGAGACCCTTATCAGTTTACATTTTAGACAGTTTCGTTGTTATTTGATTATTATGAAAATGTTAGTGAACGAGTGTACGCGTATATATAAAAATATACAAAAATATGTAAAAATAATCCCATTTAAAACGACGCCTGCTGGCCTATTTCCAACACTAAGCCGCTGTGACAGTTTTTCCATGCTAGGCTTAGGGCAAATACTGAAAGGTGAAATTGCCATTGTTGGTGTTGGTGTGTTCTTTCTCATTTTTTTACTGCCATTTTTCCGCTATACTATCTGTAACGATGACGAGTATTTAGGCCATGTTGAGTTTTCTTTTTTTCTTTCTTTTTTTGTTATATTTTTCCAACGACCCATCAACATAATCTCACTGTGTGCCAATTTTATGGCTTACATGCTGATAGCACTTAATTGTTTCCATGACTGATGGCCAAGCCAAACGTGTGTGAAATTTTTAAAATTTAAATTTTGTACTCGACCATGGTTGGGTTAATTTAAGGGTTTTGGTTTTTTTTTTTGTATATAATTGGGTTTGTGTAATACAAACATACAATAAATGAATAGGGGAAAACATCTTGCGCGACCACTAGTCAGTCGGATAAAACATATTCAAAGCTGATTAAAAGGAGAACCAACAGAGTATAAAAGACGAACCAGCTATCGGCAGCACTACCCCTTATTTGTATCTATAATACAATTAAAATTTGCTAAAATTTTGTCCCAGAACTCCTTCCGCACTCTTTGTCTGATTTAGCAGTATATTCCTTAAGGGCTGGACAATGTACAGGACATTGAAATTCCCATAGAAACTAAGCTGATGTTAGTTATAAAGAGATAGAAAAAAATCAAATAGAAAAGCCAACCACTTGCCTCTAAGCTTATTATCTCATGCTGCTTGCAATGTGTGTAAGACAAGCTTCTCTTCAGTGCGTAAGTAGAAGCTGAAGAAGTGGCACCAAGTCGCATGTCGCTCGCATTTTTGCTTACACTTAGAAAATTTACCATAATTTTGTATAAGCTTGAAAGAAAAGAACGTTTTTCGCCAGTGGGCACGAAGATTCTAATATACAAATTCATAAATGATAAGAAACTATACCAAAGGAAACACTTCTCTTGAATGTTTTGAAGGGGAATGTGAAAAAACCCACTAGGCGTATGAGTAACATTTACTATGTATATGAATAAATTGTATTCTTTTGTTATATTTAACGATTTCTTCTTTAGCTAAAACAATTGTTATAACGCTCTGGCATTAGAAAAAAGTTTTTAAATATCCTTTAAAGCTATTCTTCTTTCAAATCGAAATTCTTGAATATTAATATTATTCCAACGAAATGTCTTCACTAAGAATCAAAATGTATGCTTCAAGTATTCCATTCTCTTCTTTAACTAAAGCAAACAAGATTCTTGGAATATTTTTTTGTTTGCATAAATTTTAGACATTGTTTATTTACAAGTATATTGTGTGTTTGAGCTACATAAGCTCCTGCGTACCAATCTTCGTGCATATCTTCAAAAACAACATCTTCTTTATGGCATTGTTCTGCCTAGTGGGTACAAACTTCTTCGAACAAAATGAAAGTTTTTTCTTCCTTGTTTTTTGAGCAGGACAACAAAAATTAATTATATGTTGGCATTTTGTGATATTTTGCTGTTGTTGTTAAATTGTGGTTGCAACGACATGCAATATTTTCTATGCCACGTACAACCTTTTTTTCTTTGCCACTAGGTACTAATGAGCAGCTTAGGTTGAATGCAGCTGCAGAATGTTTTATGGCCCACGATGCACACCAGGCTACGTGCGACAACATGTGCTTGTGTGTGTGCGTGTGTATTTATGGGTCTATGTGGGTGTGAAGTAGCACTTCACCGTGTTAGTAAAAGTTTGCTCTCGAATTACATTGCTTAAAATGCTTCCGCACATTTTTCATTGCTACTTTGTTGCGGTAAGAGCGTAGTGATAATAAATAATGTGGCTGATGGTGGTGTTGATTGTTGTTGCTCTGAAAGGCATTGAAGCGTTGGCGTTGCCTTCGGTAACGTTAGATTTGAAAAGCTTTTCTCGAATTGTGGGGGGGTGACATAAATTTAGTTTGAATCAAGAAAAAGTGGTAAAAAGAGCTTTATTACTAGGCTAATGGGTGTTTTTCCCAGAAAATGTACTTACATATCAAAAATATATATTTTTTTAATTCACCATATTGTGGCAGCTTTAAACATAAAGAGATTAACTTAATACTATTAAAAATTACTGCTGCGGAAAGAAAAGTTCTTTTGTGATTTCGAATTTTATAATTTCACATGACTACAATCCTTTTGTTAAGTCGCTTCTACTCAGAGCAAATTTACATTTTTATTATTTTTTCTTTTACATTTCCCTAAAGGCTTTGACCTTTAACAATTGCTTCACTCAATTGCACTGAAGAGTCCATAAAACGCACTAGTAATCGCCCGGCTGCGTCCTCACACCAACAATGGCCCAGCATGTTGTTGGCTTTTTAACGATCATATTTTTCCCGATTCCGATTGCGGCAAATGAACGCTTAATAACTGTCATTAAAATTGATAGGCCAAGGTGAAAACAATTTCAACGACCGCTTGATGTGGTGAATAGCATTTTGATGAATGAGCTTCAAATTGATGTCTGCCAAAGGACATCCAATAAAAGAAATTCAATACGGAAAATAAATAAATTTTTTTCTCTACTCAATTTTCACCGTCTTAGGGCAGGAATAATTTGGTTATTATTTACCTTGTTATTTTACTTAACTTAACACCGGCACCAACAAGCAATGGCGTATAAGGCAAACAAGTTTTTTTTTTATTACATTTAAATTGTGTGTCTGCCTGTCTGCCCCTTCGGTCATTTGACTCTATGACAACAGCAAAACCTTAAAGTATATCAAAATTCATAAATAATTCACAATCACAACAGCCACACTAACTTCAAGCTATCTAAAACAAAATATGCTTTGTTTATGAAATGAACCAAATGCGGTGAACCGCAACACAAAATTTCATATTCACATAGTCTTTCTAAATATAACAGAAAACACACAGTGAAGGAATTAACTTTTTTTCTTTCACACTGGCTATGAATAGAGCCAAAATCTTTGATCATGAGAAGATTTTTAATTTTTCAATCAGCTGAAATTTTGTTCCAATTCGATTTAGTATGGGAGCTCCTCTAAGAAGTAGATATAGGGACTAAGAATGTTCCGCAAATGTGTTGAAGGAGGACAAAAATGGGGGTCGGTCATACAATACAACTTTCTAGGGGCAACACCTCGGTAGCTATGGGACTAGAAGTCGATCCAACACAAATTTTTTTATCTTTCGTCTCGATGAGAGTCAATTTACCCCCATCCCCTTACACTCACTCGTATCAAAATCTCATTATTGAAAATCTCATACATTACTATGACATACCCCCTGGTTACACAACATCAGACTTGGGACTACACTCTTCCAAAAGTCTCCACAAGTCCGATAGGGTTGATGCTTAACTAGCTAAACTAGCTTTGGCTCATCGTTAAATTCACGAACATGTTGCTTATGCCATGGGTGAAAAATGTGGTCGCCAAGTGTAATAAAGGCCAGTAGTGCAAAAGAGAATAAATTACTTTGTCAGTTTGCCTTTGTCTGTGTATGTGTGATTTGTTTTGTTATTATTTGCTAGTATGCAGTAGAGTGTAGCTGATTTGTAATTGAAAGTGTGTACACTTATAGTGATTCGAGGATACTGCGTAGTTTATATTTCACTAGGGTGAAGCAGTTGTGAAGCTTCTGTCGAGAAGTTTTTACAAGCGATAAAAATGAAAATGAAGGAAAAGTAAAACAAAATAAAAGAATCAAAAAAAAGCAAAAAGGTCCTTAACTTGTTCCATGTTCTGTTGCGGCATTTAATGAATAAATTATATGAAAATTATAACAATTTGTTTGTTGGAATATTCAATGTGACTGGTTTTTCTCTTATTTCGTTCTTTCCTTAAATCCTCCAGTCATTCATTCCCCTATTATGCACCATGTCAATCCTTACCTTTATCACCCACACGCATGAAGCCATAACTCACTATCACTCGATTCATCTTCGTGTATACATTTTATATATAGAGTCTGCTCATTTATCTTGCTAAAGCCATACGCACTCCACCCTAGTCTTGTCATTCCGTTTTATTTTACTTTTTTTTTATTGACTGAACATACATTTTAAGCTTTAAATTGCAACTTTTAAAATGTTGCCACATTTTTTTTCCCTTTGCATACAATCTTTTTCACTGTCATTATTTTCACTGAAACTACTTCAGAATATAGACTAGATGCGGAACTTTTGCACAAATTGAGGTGAACTCTGGGAAAGTAGTTCAATGGTGGGGAAATTACAAATGAAGCACGTGATTATATTTTATGGTAGCAACTTCTTTTGCGCTGCCATTTGTTATTCTTCTTCTTCTTCTGCTTCTGCTTCTGCTACCGATTCAGCTTGTTACTCAACTCAGTTGTTGGGCGTTTTGTGTGTGTGAGTGTTGGAAGGGAAGTTCGCACAAAAGTTGCAAACTTTTTAGTGTTGCTAATGAGTTTTCCAATTACGTTTTATTTGTTCTAATTAGGGAAATAGATAAATTATGACAGGAAGCTAACTAGAGACAGGCAAACGTTTAATTTTACTTTATTTTTCCCTTTTTCAATGCTATCTGGTAACTCTTTCATCGTCCAGTCTTTCGATTTCATTGCAGCAACACAAAATGCCTCCAAACACAAATGTGGACGAACCGCAATCAGCCGAGCCGGCGTCCGAACTGGAAGTGGCCAATCAGAAGATCGAAGAATCCACACATCATTCGTCATTCCGCGAGAACGAACACCACCTGGGCGAGAGTCAAAAGTTCGATGCGGAAACGACCACTTTTAGCAGCAAACTCACCACAGAGCCTGAGGGTAAGCCCCAAAGTCAGAACACCCAAAATTTGTACTAAATTTTACGTCCCCTGAACGCCACAGATGAAGCCACTACGACCACCGCCACGCCTGTCATCAAAAAGATCGAACATGTCGGCGAGGTGGTCACCGAAGTGATTGCCGAAAAGACCGGCCTGCCCACATGGGGTGTGGTCGCCATTATAATCCTCGTTTTCCTCGTCGTCTTTGGTATTATATTCTTCTGCGTGCGTCGGTTCTTAAAGAAACGACGGACCAAAGATGGTAAGGGTAAGAAAGGTGTCGACATGAAGTCGGTTCAGTTGTTGGGATCGGCGTACAAAGAAAAAGTAAGTATCTAGAACGCCATCATATCTTAGTAGTTATTGGGTTCTGGTATGTCATAGGTTCAGCCTGATATGGAGGAACTCGCAGAAAATGCCGAAGAAGACGACGAGGACAAGCAGAGCGAACAGAAGCTAGGCAGACTGAATTTTAAGGTAAGTTGAGTGGGTCTGTGTGTCCATGGCACTGATGCGTAAATAGAAGAGAGCAAAAAAAAACCACAAAATATATTGAAGATGAAAAAAAATAGATAAAACAGCTTCCCATATGGACACAAAGTGATACACTCCACATAAACAGAAAGTGCAAAGATGTTGCAAATTCACCATGATGATGATGAGCTTTTGGTGTTGTTTTAATGTTGCCGCTGATATACACACACTAACAAAGACAATTTTAATACAAAATACAAGTAAATGGCTTCCAACTTTAACCGTTTCATAGCGTTTTGATATATTTTTCTTTAAAGAGACATTAAAAAAAACTTTAAGGTTTACACATTTTTTTAATCTAAATTAATATCAGCATTTTTCACAAATTCCCACAAACAGAGTACAGTGCACGTCTAATAAAAGGAAAAAGTCAACTAAACACCTTATTATGGTCTTATGAAGAGAGCCTGGAAATACAATAGTTAAAAAAATGTATTGATTTGAACCATAAATATGATTTCCTGCTAGGTGAGAATCGTCCAGATTCCATGAACCATATTTTCATAGAACCTTCACTGACAAGTTTTTCAGAGGACCTCCACTAACCTTATATCACCAAGAATTTTTAGCACAGAATATCCAGCTTCGTAAGGTGTCAGTCTACAGTGACCCGATACATGCTTTAAACCTATTCTTGTTGTAGTTTCCAAGTAGAGATGTGGCCTATCGTAGCCCATATTTCATTCTTACTCATAAATTGGTTACTCACATTGTGCATCTACACCGCAGAATGGCTCTGAGCCTGTAAGAAGTGTAGTCACCCCCTTTCTCGCAAGCTCGTTTGCTGCCTGATGTTTTCCATATTGTCTAAAGTATTTTCAACATATATTTCTGTGATATTGGACGTGCACTGTAATTTAGAAATTAATTTAAACTTAAAAACTGAAATTTTAATACTAACTTTATGATGCATTCAGAACCATAGTGAATCATGTCCATTATTCTGTCAAACTAATCCTTACTCTCTAGACAGGTCCTAAAAATGTAAACAGCCGATGACGCTAGCAAATTTGTTCAAAGACTTTGGTTGTATATGAGCCAACTGAGAATTGTATTTACCCAAATAATTATGCTACAAATATCGATAGTAAATTATCCAAATTCGTTGGTAAATTGTACGTTACTATTTGCAATAGTTAAGCTTACTATTAACTAAAATAAGAGTAAAGTTAATATATATGGACCACTATGATTCTAAATGTTTCAGAAGCAGCTTCATATTTGAACATTTTTCAATATTAAATTCATAATCGAGATTCAAAACATCACAAATGCACTCTTCACGAAAAAATTACATTAAAAAAACATATAAAATTGCTTAATTTTTAATTAAATTACTAATGTGTTTAACACTTTCATTTCTTCTGCCGCGCTCTGGATACATTGTTTGTCTTCTCTCTCTCGAAATTTTCGACTTTTCTTTCTCTTTTTTCCTTTTTATTATTCTTCTCTCTGTCTTGTTGTTCTCTCTCTTTAAAATACAAAAAAAAACAGCTCGAGTATGACTTCAATTCGAACAGTCTGGCCGTAACTGTCATCCAAGCTGAAGAATTGCCTGCGCTCGATATGGGCGGCACCTCAGATCCCTACGTTAAATGCTATCTCTTGCCCGATAAGAAAAAGAAATTCGAAACTAAAGTGCATCGCAAAACGTTGAGTCCCGTCTTCAATGAAACGTTCACATTTAAGGTGGGTATTGCTTTTAGAAATATTGTGTGGCCATGAAATGTACTCTCTTCTCTCCCCTTTCCACACCACCAACAGAGTTTACCCTATGCCGATGCCATGAACAAGACGCTCGTATTTGCCATCTTCGATTTCGATCGTTTCTCCAAGCACGATCAAATCGGCGAGGTTAAGGTGCCCCTCTGTACTATTGACTTGGCGCAAACCATCGAAGAGTGGCGGGATCTGATCAGCGTTGAAGGCGAAGGCGGACAGGTACGTCGGAGTCTTTCCAAATCCACAATACTTATTACCAATTTTATTTTCATAAAAACCAAAAAAACACTTAGGTTTTTTTTTTTACAATTACAAATTATTATTTTAAGCTATTATTAAATATTCATAAAAGAACATTTAAGTGTCTTCTTTGGAATACATTCAGATTAAACTAAAAACAGAAAACAGAAAAGAAAAGAAAAAAGTGTGAATTCGTTAACCGTTACCTACTTACTACTACTTACCTAACCTTACTTACTACTCAATACACTGTAATATGACAAAATTGTGTTGTGTGTGTACTTACTTATGTTTTTTTCTTAGAAAAAAAGAAGCAACCAACTAATGAAAATACTATTTAAAATATGAAAACCAATAACAAAGCCAACAAAAGCAACAAACAACTAAACTCTTAAGGGAAACCACAAGTGCAAATTCAATTCAAATTCAGAAATCAAATCAATCAAAATAAAACCTACACACCCAGTTCAAAATGCAAGAGAATATGTCCGTAATATATATATTTTTTTTTCAATTCAGAAAAATATATATTTAAATACTTACCAACAATACCCAGCAAAATTGCAAATAACAAACTCCTAAAAGTATGTTTCTACTATTTTTTCTTTATCATTTAATTCTTTTTACAATTGTTTTCTTTAATTGATTACCAATTTGTTTCTATCTTACTGAACTTCTCCTTCTTCTTCATTTATTTTTTTTTTGTTTGTTCAAATTTAAAAGCGTTTCTGCCTGGAATCACTTTTAAATGCTCTCCAATTACTCAGCTACACAATAAAAATATAAAACTCTAAAATTTCTCTTTTCCAATTCCCCCCTACTAAAAATATCCTTGATTTCAACCTTTTGTAGAAGGTAATTACATGATGATGATGACGATGAAAAAACATTAAAAACACTTAACACTTTGCATTCTGTTATATACTTGCTCTCACCACCTCACCTTTCTAAATAAACTACATACCTTTTACAAAGCATTTCGTTACTTTTACCCATTTTTTTTCCTTACTATGTAACTTGAACTTTTCTTACTTAAGGCTGTTCGTTCGTCTTTTCTCACATCACTAATATTGTAGTTGAATTTTTGTATTTTAATTTTGATTGCGAACATTTTTGTCTAACATTTTTTTGTTCCTATTGTACAGTTTTTTAGGCAAAATTTTTAGAATATATAAAAACAAATTTTTATAAATCTTTAGTCAATATATACTTACATATATATTTTTTTTTTTTTGGAAATTTATAAAAATTAATAATACAAATGTTTGTGCTACAATATTATTTTGTTGAGAAATTTCAAGAACAATGTACATGAAACTCATTTAAATACTAATTTTTTTTTTGTTTGCGGTCAGCAGGGATAGTAATGAAAAATTATTTTGTAAAAATAAACTTGAGCTGAAACTCGAACTGATATCGATGAGGACAGTTCGACTTCAAAGTCGATACCAAAAACAGGAAGTAAATCAAAAGCCTTCTTTACTGTCAATTCAGACAGTATGCGGCCCTATAGGTAATTCCCGAATTCGAACGGCAAGATTCACAAATTAAAGCAGCTTTTTCATGGCAAGTTTGCAGTTGGTTAGCGAAAGATTGGCGGTGTACAGTGTACACAGAAAAGTTCTGCTTGCGCCCGGCGGGAGTAAAACCCGATACCTCCTAATCGTACCTTCTACAGAGATTTTCACTCAATACTGGATCGTTCATTCTGTCCACTCTCTCAATAACTCGAAATCAAAAAACTCCAAGTAGAAACTTAAGGGCCAGCCACTCAATGCAGATCTCTACTAACTTTACCTCATGATTAAATTTGGCCACTCCCAGTTGGAAGGAGAAGATACAGACTGAAATGAACATCCGTGAGAAATGCCTGGCTATTAAGCTAATAACTTATAAACGGATTGACAATTCATTGGTCGTTGTCGCTTTCAAACATTTTCAGGACCTATCAACCCAATAGCTCTTTTCATTTATCTTTCCGGCCCTGCTGGCATTGAGAACATTTTATTTTATATTCTTTTCTTTAAATACAACATTTTATAATTATAAAGATTCTCTTCAAACTGTTTGAACTATTCTTTTCCAATCCAAACTAACATACTAACACTTTCCTCTTAACAAAACTAAAACTAAAAAAAAAAACAATTCAACTAACCAATCTCTTTTAGAACCAACAACAAAAACTCTTAACCAAGCCTACTTTAATGCACTTTTGATTGATTTCTTTCCTCTTTAACCCCCAAAATTGAACTAACAAATTTCAGTTGAACCCTAATTCTTTTTGTAGACATTTGCACCCACGTTTTGCATTTACCATTTTCTAGTTCGGGAAAAATTTTCTACTCCGCCCCCCATAACCCCTGCAAAATGCAAAAACGCTCTTTTCAATTTACCTTATTTTTTTCGATTCAGTTTTCATTTGGATTTTCTTTAATGCACCTTGAAAATTTTAAACCAAAAAAATAATAATGATAATACTCTGTAAATTGAAACAAATTGGCAACCCCATTTGACACATAGCCCTACACACACACACACACACAATACCGAAACACCACACAATTCATTGGTCCGTAGTTGTACTTGAAAGAAAAAATACACTTCAAAACTCCTCAAATCCACACCGATACACACACACACTGTTGACTTCCACACTACATTCACGATTTTTGCAATTAATTTAAAAACGCCTCAGCTTACAGCCTGTGAATGAGATTTGAAGAAAATGTTAATGCATTTCTTATTAACATTTCACACATTTTATATATTAATTATATTAACTATATTATATACTACTTACTTATATATATGAGAAAAATCCAAAAAAAATTTAAAAGGTATTTTAGTATTGAGAAATTAATTAGAAAAACAAATCAGTTCAATGGCATCCCAGGCGGAAATCGTAGTCAAAGGTGAAGGATCTCAAGTCAAGAGTTAGGATTTATTTAGTTTTAGTTTATTCGTTATCGTTTTATTGCAAAACAGAATAATCAATAAATTTATGGTTTTGCTGATGATTATCAGAATAGCAATTCACTCTTTTGTTCAATCAAAATCAAAGTTAACAGATTTACCTGTAATGGCTCATTAATCAAATTGTTCATGAATGTGATATTACAGCCCTAGTTAGGTAGTATTTTTTTCACATTAGTCCTCGTCTTTAAGGGTTCATATGCAATTAAAGATTTGAGGCATACTTTTTGGGGCTCAGAAATCAGAAAGTTACAAAATTTTAAGTCAATAGTTCAACAATTAAATTGTTTCATGAACCTGTGTTCTATATTTGACAACAAAAACTGTGCCTCAAATTAATATTTGCAAATAACTTCGCGGTTTAGTGATAATCTTTCAGCCATCCGTTTCCGCCTGGGACCACCTCAATCATGCAGTCAGTCTTTTATTAAAAACACCCTTTTTTATATCAAAATAAATAAATTATTAAAATATTATATGCATGCTTTGCTTTAACTAAAAAATACTAAAACCGAATTCAACTGATTCAACAATATCAAAATTTAAGTATTTGCAAATTTTAGTTACAAAATTTCTAACATGAGACTTTTATATAAAGTAAATATACTATATACAATTTTCGGTTCATTTTCATTTGGTTTTTTTCTCCTAAAGCATATTACTAATACATTTTATTTCACAATTATAAACATTAAAATTGAAAACAAAAACTTCAAAAATTTAACTACAAAAAAAACCAAAAACCAAATTTTAATCTTTTCTTCATTCTTTTCTCTAATTATTTTTAAACGTTATCTCGTTCGTATCGCTAATCAAAATCGTCCAAAAAAAAAAATCAAACAAACAATCAATCGATAAAAAAAAATTCATAACATAAAATTGACAAAAAAAAAAACTCAAATCGAAATTCCACAAAAATGCCATGCAAAATTAAACCCTGTCTCAACTGTATGTGTGTGAATCGTATTGAATCGTAACAATCTGCAATCTGCACGTAAGTATTCAAACAAAGAAACAATCATATTTATGTTGTTATCATTGCGAATTTAAAATTAATAATTGTGTTTTTTATGTTGTTGCAAACAAACAAACAAAAATTAAATTGGTTCAAATTTGAGTATGGATTTTCAAAAATTCAATCTGCTACTAAAAAAAACTTTATATGAATTGAATTCGTACCAAATTATGCCAAGCAATAAATTATTTACATACATGTGCCAATTGGTTATGGATAACTTACATGTATTTGATGTTGTAATTGTGAATTACATTAATTAAAACAAATTCTTCTTTTTTTTAAATAAAAAAATTTTAATCTACAAATTTAACAAAGTAATGTAATGTGTTAAATGTTTGTGTCAATTGATTTTATACAAATCAATTGACATTGATTAATTACTTCATTTATTTTGATTGTTCAAATTGTTGTAATTGCTTTTTGCTTATTTCAATTATTCGAAATTTATTATTTATGGAAAATGGAAAATTTAAGGTGGAAGATGCTGCGGACAGTAGGATTTATGAACAATAGTACAAAATAAAAATCACTCAAAACTCGAATCACTAACGCGAAGATCAACAAAAGTGTCTCCTCCATCTAATTAGGTCAGCTACTCATAACTGAGTTTACTCATTTGGATTCCAAGTCATATTTTCTAAGAGGGAAACGAAAAGTGAGACGAGCCTGCCAGAAAATTATAGGTACTTTTACTGGGTCCAGATCATTCTGCGGGGCCTCAATGAGTTAAAAAAATTTCAACATAAAATACACTAAAGCATTTTTACCTGCATATCACTGTGAGATTAGGATTCGACTGCGTTAGCTAGTGGGGGTGTATAACATCAATGATCGAAGCTATTCTCATAAAAACAACTCTCAGGGATGAGCTGGTAGATGTTCCCTAGAGTTATAAAGGCTAATTCCATCAGCCCGAGTATTCGCAAGATCTTCTCGTTTGTCCACCACGCACTACCGTGACAGTTCGTTCTGCTGCGGCAAATCACTACTGCCAGTAGAAATAGGGAACGAGTTTATCCCTTAAGCACCTACTAGAAACTACAAACTTAAATTTTCCATTTCAAATCGTTCTACTTTCGTTTATATTCAATATTAATTTTGCATAAATTTGAAATACTGTAATGTTAACAAGAGCTTCGATACGAAACTAAACCACAAAAATCCAAAAGAAAATTCAAAATGTTTTGTTTTTCAATTACCAAAAAATGAAATTTTCGTTCAAACAATAAAACAATTTTTATTTTTAATTGATTTTTCATTACTTTAAACCATTCACCCAAAAACATAAATTCAGAAATGTTAAAACAAAAACTAAAAAAATTAATGTAGGTAAGTGCCAAGTCAATTTTTTCCACTTTCAAATAGAAAATAATTACAAATACTTACAACAACTTTTGCTAGTATTTTCGAAACAAATTCTTGGATTAGGTTGTACAAAATATTTCAAAAAAAAAACAAAGCATTCACGAGAGCAACTCAATTGGCTTAAGTAATAAAAAAAAGTAGTTACAAAATTAAAATCATTCCAAACGGTTTATCGAAACCAAGACCAAGGCCAAGGGTTTTCGCAAAATCATTTTCTTTTAACAAACAAACTAATATGCTGCATTTTTTCCAATAAATATATATATTTAAATTTCCTTTTCTTTCCAACTTTTGAATGCCAATAATTAATTAGTGCTTTTTTATATATAATATATAATATGAAACTAAACACACACACTCTGTTTTTTTTCCATAATCATATGCTAACTATTTTCTTGCAATTCATATAAGCAAATAAAAACTGATTTTCTTTTTAAATTAACTCTTAACTTGTATAAACTATTTTCATACTGGTAACTATAATTTTTTTAGAAACGGTAAAAGATTTTGTAAATAAATTTAATATTTAATTTGAAGCTTAGCTAAATTCCAGTGAACAAAGATTTTGTTATTAAAAAGTTTTGTTGATTGGAAGAATTTTGTGAAGAAAAACGAAGTCAGCTTGAAGTACGAGTTCAAATCCACTAAAGAGGGAGGAATTTATCAACAATGAAAGAGAGAAGGATTCACTCCATTTTATGCTCTCTTTCATTTGCTCTTTGAAATTGAACTCGTAGTTGCTAGACTATGCTAAATTTCAAGTATTAGTAACACAAATGTAAAATATTAACTTATCGTTTTTATAGTTTCATTTGCTAATTTCACTAATTACCATAAATTAAAAATATCAACAAATAAAAAAATTACTATCTACAAATTGAAGCGCGACTTTTGTATTTTGTCAAGTTGTGCTGGTTTTGAGCTGGGTGTAAAATGTTTAACACATTGGTTCAATTTACTAAAGACTTTATACCAACGTAAGTGCCAAATGTATACATATCAAAAAGTTTAACCACAAAAACAAACAAACAAACAAGTAATAAATAAAGACTTTTAAGTACTCTTAAATACACAGAACAAAATACTTTTCTTCAGTTTTAGTTTGAGTTTCCGTTTGTTTTCTTTTCTATACAAATACAAATTTTCGTTTCTCAATAACTATACAAAATCGAAGCTCTGAGACGTGCAGTAAATGTGTTCAATGTAATTTGATTGTGTTCTAACAAAAATATATTAATTATACATATATACATACTATATATTCGTATAAGCAATTGTTGTATAGCATTATTATAACAAAAAAAACAAAAAAAAAACAATATTAATATTGTATTTTGCTTTTAATTTGACATATGTGTTTATTTGTTTATATTTAGTTTAAATGTTTAATGTTATTGAAGTGTATGCCAATAAAAACTTAAAGTTATGCTTTAGCTAAGAATGTAGGATTACTAAAGACTCCGAAGAGGCCCTAAAAACAATCAAAAGTTAAGTTAGCTAAGTTTAAGTGGAATAGTGAATTTTATTACCGTTGGACCTTTTTTAACAAGAGCGCAGTAAACTTCTTGTGCCTTCAACAAAAATACTCTTATTTGATTTAAAGTAACATTACTCTTTAGAGGTTATATTAAGTGGGTCTTACTACCCTAAGCTGTAGAGATATCTCATTGCACTGTCGAACAGTGTTATTGAACTTGAATGATTCATTGACCAAAAACTAATGAGGTCAATCAGAAAAACTTTCAAGGGTGAATTGAATCCCATGAAAGGTTTCAGTACCATATGATAGTACTTTCACACCATCATTGTTAATTCAAAGCTTGAAGTATAATGCTGTATGGTGTAATAGTTATAAGCAATGTCGAACTTTTCAATGAATACTTCCATTCCCAAAGTTTTCCATTGAATCAATCGAACTCCTTTCGTTCATTCTATTAGCCTTAATATCATACAATCTCTACCCAAAAGCATAGGTTTAATACTAACAACCAGAAATTCAATTAAATTAAATTTAACTAAAACGAAGCTCGAATAATAAATTTTACTGTGTACCTTCGTATAGCCACTGCCTTATGTATTAATGTGTATAAACTGTAGTTTAAGTGAAATGTTGTAGTTTTTATATGTTCTACTTGAATACAATAAACCAAACATGAGTCAAATGATAGACCAAGACCATACTAATGCCTCATATTCTTATCTCTTTTCCAACTCTTTTGATTTGTTCTCTTTCTTTTTCTAACATTTCTTAAACTAAACCCCAATACAGGAAAAGCTTGGTGACATCTGCTTCTCGCTGCGTTATGTGCCCACTGCTGGCAAGTTGACTGTGGTCATTTTGGAAGCTAAGAACTTGAAGAAAATGGACGTCGGCGGATTGTCTGGTAATGGAATTAGTCGCCAATGGCGATGCAAAAACAACGACAATGCCTCAAATGAACGAATTGCATTTGAATTTTGTTTCATTTTTTTTCTCTTATTTTTTTAAAGTTGTTATTGAAATTCAAAATATTTATAAAAATTTGCTTTCCAATTAGGAAAAATGGCATTGTTGGTTTTTGCATCGTTGTGTTGTAAATTTTGTATTGTTAAATGTGTAACTTTTTTCATTTTTTTTGTTTCGAATTTAAAACGCCTTAATTATATACTTTGAATACTTAATTTAATTTCGAATTTTTCAAACTCAAAGATTTTTAGCGCACCTTCTTTTCTCAAATCGAAAAAGTCAATGCGACTGCCGAAATGTGCCCACGTACAGTGGGGCATATTGTGTATTTTTTCCTGCAATTAACTCTAAACGAAAAAAGAGTTTTGCTAAACTTTTTTTTTTGTACCTACAAATAATATTTTTTTGTTATCAATTTTTTACCGCTCATTTATTTTGATTCAAAAGTATTTACAAAAAAATATATAAAAAAAAACAACAACTTGTAATGCATTTTAATATTATATATTATATAAAATAAAATTCCAAACATCAAAGTTCGTTCATCACTGATATTTTCAACTGGCAACACTTGAAAAATGTTTTGTATGTGTCTACTACTTTTTAAACTAAACTTACTAAACTACTTTGTACTATTTACTCATTTATGCTAATTTAATAAATAGTTTTTCATTTTATATACATTTCCTAGTATTACAAAATCTGAAAACAAAAGCTTGCCTCTCTCAAAATGAACCAAATTACTCCAACATGACATCCTAATCCGTAGTTATCCCTCTCAGCAAAAATAAAATTCAATTCATTTTCAAATTTTTTTGTCTCTTGTCTGTGCTTGTACATTTACGTTCGTCTTATCAACTATTCAACTTAAGGTGCATCCCTAAGTGATCTCCTAACGCTCTTATCGCTCAGCCGCTGCAGCACGTTATGTTATGCCCGTTTTTTTTTTACTTGCTCTTTCCCTAAATTCCAATAATATAAGTATGTTTTCATTAGTACCTACTACATTACTCTCTGTTGCCAGTGTTGCCTATGAAAATATCAACAAAAAAAACAAAGTTCTTCTAGGCTTTTACAAACAATAATTTTAAAGTTCCTCAATTTTGTGAACTTTTCGTTTAATGAAATTTAAAGAAAAAACATTTTCTGTTGTTTTTCCACTGTTCATTAATTTTTCTGTGATAATGGTTTTTCCGTTAACTTTTGATTTCCCGTTTCTTTCTTTCCTTGTTCATTTGATGTAAAACGTTAATTAGAGTTGAGATTTGAAAATTTTTTAAAGCGTTCCATTTATAAAGAAAGTGAATTCTCATTAGTGAGGGTGAATGATATGCAGTTGACTATTTAAGAATATTTTTTAAATATTTTTAGAACGAAAATATTTAGAGTTTTTAGTCCGTCGCGTAACCACGAATCGGCAGAGTTGTCTATGAAACCCTTTTCCAATATAATCGCTTGTTCAAATACCAATTAAAACTCTTCAGCTAGTCCTAATCGTCCATCAATGGGCCCATGCATAAAATTGCAAATACAATCATACCACATATACAAGAACCTAATACACAGTCCGATATAGCCTCAGTCCTATATACTCTAGTAGTTTTTATAGATCGAATCCCTTACATTTTTCAATTGCAAAATTGTGTGATGCTAATTAATTACTCATACGCAGTGTATACCAATAAATTTTCTGAAAGTATATTTTGATGATTTAAAGCTGAAGGAGACCAGCAGTACTATATAGAAAACCAGAATATATAGAAGTTTTTCTTGGGACTGATTCAAATTTGAATTTTCTAAAAATACAAAAAAATGTCTTACTGATGTCAAGGGCCAACAAATATCCTTAAAAAGTAAAATAAAAAAATTCTTCGAAGGAACATTTCAAGGAAAGGAATGGCAAGTCATTTTTACAAATATTTTCGTTCTCTTAAAAATAAAAATATTACCAAAAAATAGAACAAACTGCCCCATCAATGAGAGTTCACCTCTTCGTATAAATTTGCTGTTTGATTTGAAAATTTTAGTTTCCAAAAAAAAAATATATATCCATACCTTTTAATTGCTTACTAAAAAATATATAAAAAAAAAACTTATATCACGAGTTACTTTGTGTATTTAGTTATTATGTAATTTCCAAAACAAACATTTTTATTTTAAAAAAAATTTATTTTTTCTTTTTAAAAATTTCCAACAGAAACAAAATTTAAAAAAAAATTCCTCCAAAAAAAAAATCAAAACAAAAAAAACAATCGAAAATTTCTATTTGTGTTTTTTCTTATTTTTTTCTATTTTATAGATCCATATGTGAAAATTGCAATCATGCAAAATGGAAAACGTTTGAAAAAGAAGAAGACAAGTATCAAAAAATGCACCCTCAACCCTTACTATAATGAGTCGTTCTCATTTGAAGTACCATTTGAACAAATACAAGTATGCGAGAATGTATTATACTATCCTATAAAAAAAAACTACTACCTACTACTAAATACTAAATACTACTACCACATGCTACTACTATTTTACAACTACTGTACTACTACTTATTACTCTAACTACTACTACTACTAACTACTACTTACTACTACTACTACTAAGTTAAACCCCCTTCACCTGCCTTTTTCGTGCAATTTGTTAATGTTAAAAACTAACAAGAAAAAATACCAAAAAATACTAACCAAACGAAACGAAACACTTGTTCGTACAATATACAAAATACTACCTACCTACTACTATTTACTTTTACACTGCCAATTTCTAAAACTGCGTTGTATTTGTTTAAAGGAATACAAAATCCATACTATTTTCTAGTATCAAAACAAAAAAAACCATTAACACAATTTAGTACTGTTCCGTGTGTACCCACTCTCCCCCTTTTTTGCTGAAACATGTAAAGCGCAAAGTGTTCGATGTTCAATGTTGTGTTTCAAACGTATACAAAATGGCTTTTTTAAATATGGTTTAGTTGATTTTTTAAATGGAAAAGTCGGTCTAACGTTTAATTAATTTTGTTTTTTTTTCAATTCATTTCTTTTGTAAATAAATCTAAAATATATTATTTCCAATGTACGCAGTAAATTCAGCCGACTTTTTCCACTATAAATGTTGTGACGACTACCATGTTTTTTGTGTAGTTTGAATGTTGTGCTTTTTTCGTTTTAAAAACTTTTCAGTTGTGAAAGTTACCAAAAAAAATTATATAAAATTTATAAAAAAAAACTTAAATTTTCATTTGCCAAAGCAGCGTATTTAAAAGCTTTCAATTGTTAATCGAAATATTCAAATTATATTTTCTAATTTTCATTTTATCTATAAAAAAATAAAACAAATTAACCGCAATTAGTATCAACAAAACAAACCGACACAACAACAATTTCCCATATGAATGTATGTACCTGTTACTTGCCTTGAAACAAAGTTCATTTGTAGTTACACACTACACACTCAAACTGAATCCGAAACTAGGTACTCTGAATTACTATGCTTTTACCTATCAACAAGAAAATTCAATATAAGACTTAGCGCAATGCAACACTGCATACACTGAACAACAAAATAAACTCGCTCTCGTCCTCTCAATTTTGAAGTGCTGCTGGCACTTCAAAAATGAATGGACGAATTTCCAAAAAACCAACAACACGAAAAAAAGGATCTTTCTTCACTTCAATACTATTTTTCACAATAATACAAAATTTCGCAAACTTCACGGAAAGCAAAAGCAAAAATTTAGATAAAAAATATTTATTTTTTTTTTAAATAGAACAACAAAAATCAACGGCGTCAATAATGCCCCACCCTGGGTTCATTATTTTGACACTGTCTTCTGATTTGATACTTACCAACAAAAAGGAAATCATTTTTAAAAAAACAAAAAATGATACCAACAACAACCACACACCGTATAAGAACACATGTAACAACTACGTTTTCACAAGACCACAACGAAGCAGTTTGGTGTTGATTGACTTATATGTGTTTTATACGAAATATCCAAAAAAAAAAATATACACACTCACACAAATAACCACATAACCACATCAAGTCCACAATTTTGATAATAGGCCGCTCAGTACAATTACAAAAATTACCAAAATTACAAAATTCAAAAAAACCGAAACCCAAAAAGATCCTTTTCATAGCAAAGTAGTTTCAAAAAAGAAATTACAGTACTTACAAAATTTGTAGCTACAAATCACCTACCCGAAGAAAAACAAAACAGCCGTTAAAGGCCATCCGAGTGCCTCACGGGCATGCAGGATGCCTTTAACACAACCAACCAATGAAAAAGAAACAATAACAATGGGATTGAATATTATACATTTTCGTTTACCAGTATTTAATGAACATTATTCTTGCAAATCAAGTTGCCCTACAAAAACAAAAGTAACTGTACAAAACTTTTTTAGAAAACGAAAGAAAACTGTTCATTTAAATTACCAGAAATTTTATCAATATATAAAAACATGCGCTCATTTACTCACCATTGCAGTACAAGAATTCACCACAGTACAATATATAACAATAAACATAGCCATATACGCTTCTTCAGTTAGTTCATGGAAAAAATATAATTTTCACTCAACAAAAAAAAAACGAATGGAAAATTATATTTTTTACATTGACTTACTTTCATACACCACAAATTTATATTTATATAAAAAATATATATATACCTCATTTGCATGCCGTATTTGTGAACTCACCACCAACTCACCATGCTCTCACGACCTCACCTCGCACTGAACACATATTTGAATTTTTTTTTCAAATAAAGCCTTTAGTGTAGCTTTTGATTTGTTTTGTAAAGCTTTGAAAGTTTCGCTTGAAACGAAAAAAAAAATTAATAAATAAAAAAATTACATGAAATTGTGTTTCGGAATAAAAAAAAAACAGGAAGGACATTTTTCGCAGAACCAAATCCATATGAAAAGTACAGAATTCGATTGGTTGTCAATCATATCAAATACTACTTAATTTTAAGTTTAAACTCTAGTACTGAGATTGTGGGGAGGGGGAATATTAGGTAGATTGACTTGAAAGGAATTAAGTTTAATTAATTATTTTATAAAGAATTTTAAAGAAATATTAAAAAAAAAAACTTTTAAATTCACAAAATATAAATAACTTCAAGAATTTAAACATTTTAAAGAGTTTTGTTGCTCTATACCCTCCTAGAAATTACATGTGTCCTACAAAAGAATTTGGAAAAATTTAAGTAAATAAAGAGTTTAATTAAATAAAATTTTTTTAAATTTTTAAAAAATTTTATAATCAAAAAAATTCAAAAAATATAGGAACTGAAATAAATTTAAAAAAAATGTAATTACAGATTAATTTAAAGTTAATTCGATATTCGATCAAAGTTAAAACTTTCCCACCACACCTTCTCACTGCCAGGCTTTACTTAAAATTGTCTGCTGTTAGGTGTTTAGTCTCCCGCCCACATTTAAAAGGAATTTTGAGGGTTTCATTTAGTGACCAATTTTTCAAAACTGTATTTCCACGTCGTAACTTTAAAAAAATATATTTTCATTATTATTTTTTCAAAACAATTTTTCTGTTAACAATTTTTTTCGAAACCAATAAAAAAATATATAAATTCTTTTATATTTTCATTTCTGTTTTTATTTATTTTCAAAGTTTCCCTTCCCCCCCAAAAAAAAAACACAAAAGATAATGTATATTACACCACCTAGCCCCCTGCACCCTCCAAGCATTCGTTAATCTTATCCCTTCCCCCTTTAAATAATTTTCAATAGTACTATTTTGCATAGAACTATGTAGACTATACAAAAAAAAATTTGAATAAACTTCCCCTTTCAAAAATTATTCAAAAAAAAAAATAAAAATATTTCAAGTAGAATCAAAAAAAAAAATACCAACACCAAACAACGAAATTCTTCTTCTTGAACAAACAACAAGCAAAAAAATAAATAAATATCAAAAAAAATATATATGAACTGCTCCACTACCGTTTTGTTCCCAGCCCCGCTGTAGCCTTTGACTAAAATACTTTTTCTTCTTAATTTCCCCAACCAAAATCGTCTCGCAACTATACCGAAACGCATTTAGAAAATCTGTCTTGTTGTCACCGTTGTGGATTACGATCGCATTGGTACTTCTGAGCCCATTGGACGCTGCATACTCGGCTGCATGGGCACGGGCACTGAGCTGCGACATTGGTCGGATATGTTGGCCTCACCGCGACGACCGATCGCTCAATGGCACACACTGAAGGATCCCGAGGAGACCGATGAGATTTTGAAGAACATGAAGTAAAGCGCTTCAAATTGGGAGAGTAGCTAGCGAACAGCGAAGCCATGCAATATGATGGGATAAATTTATTGATTGATGTATTGAAAGTATTGAATGTTAAGCATGAAAAGGCGTTGCGCTTGTATTGAAGTGGATAGAGGGAAAAGGTGAGTATTTGATATTCTCAAAATTCATGAAAATTCTTTTTAATGCACTGAATTTCCTAATGCCCTAATCGACTATCTCCTTAGTCTTTCAACAGATCAATCAATTTGGAAATGTAACAGAACTTCAACAAAAAATGACTCACCACACCAAACAAATACAACCGTCAGCAGAAATAGTAACGAAATCCAAGACGCTCTTCATCAATTCCATACAGAATTCGAACAAAAATTCCAAACAGCAGCAAATAGTAACGAATTTTCAACGCTGGACACTAGCAAAACCAATCAATCAAATGGAAAAAGTAGCAAACATAAATTTAAAAAGAAATTCAAAGTAGGAAAGTAAAGAAGTATTCAAAAATTACTTTCCAATAAAATTATAAATAAATTTACTACATTAAAATGAAACGACTTTTCCCCTACACGCTCGCAAAACCCAAGCAAATCTAATTGAAAAAATCTTGTTAATTTCAAAAAAAAAGAAAAATATTGAAACGCATAATATCCAGTATCCCTTTTTGCGCTTCTTCGAATATTTCCTAAATTGTATGCCATAAACTGTTTAAAAAAATAAAAAGAATCTCCTACACACTGGAATTTTGAGTTAAACTTTACTTTCTCGACCCCAAAATGAACCTCAAACAAAGCATACTTAAATTTCCTCCACTACTGTTTGCTGTTTTTCTCTTTACTTACAATTGTATGGTACTTTTACTTACAATAAAATTACCCAAAAAAAAACATAAATTAAAAAAAAAAATCTATTACCACAAAAAAAATACAAATTATTATATTAAAGCGCTATTTATGCAAAACCAAAAACAAAAAAATAATAAATTCAAAGTTGTTAAATTTTAGAAGAAAACAAAAACAAAATAATAATATGTACCAACCCAAAAACAAAAACAAATTTACTCTACCAAAAGTTTCCAAAAATAAAGTTTAGTTTCATCTTTTCAATTAGGAGAAAAAATACATACTAAAAAAAATAAGAAGAAGAAGAAGAAGAACTTAATTAAACTGATAAAAAAATACATAAAAATTAGCAGTAAAATAAAACTCTTAAAACTAAAGACAATTTCTTCTTCTCTTTTGGAAAAGTAAAACCGAAGAAGATTCCACTGTTATGTAAATTATTTAAAATTTTATTATTATGATTATTACCTATATATTATATTGTAATTGTGTAAGTATATATAATAAACCACAGCATTAATACACATTTATTATATATATATTATGTATAATTATATTACATAGACTAACAGTTAAAAAAAAACCAAAACCAAATAATAGAAAGCAAATAACAAAAGTTTAACTTTACGCGTGATTTCAAAATGGAAAATATCATCAGTTTTACTTGAACGAAAACAAAAAACAAAAAAAAATTAAAACGTTTAACCAAAAATATATGAAATTTAAAGTATAAAGTAATAATTTTATTTAATTCATTAATTTTGTGTATATTTCTTTCATAATGTTTTCAACGATTTTTTTTATGTATTTAAATATTAGCTGAAAAAAATACAAGTTACAAGAAAGAAAAAACGCAAATGATTAGCAAATTTGATGTATGTAATGCGTATGTAGACTTCACAAAGTTTCAAATATGAGGTTAGATTAGAAATTTTAGGAATTCCTTTTGTATTATATTTTATTTGTTTAGTATTTCTTTGCAAGAGTTTTTTTCGGTGCCGCACGCTGGCACATTCAACTTTTTAATATGTTTTGCGGGGAAATAATGTCTCCATAATTGGCACACCAGTTTACTCTAGAGCAGTGAGTACATTTTATATAAGCAAAAGAAACTAATCCGAACGCCGAACTGTGAACTGTGAACTGGACAATTTGAGATTTTCTTGATTCAAAAGATTTATAAAGACATAGTTTAGCAAGATTCAACCAACTAAGTGAATACCATTTTTATTTCTTTTAAATTCAAATCGCATGAACTGTGCCTAGTAGAAATTTAACCTAAGCCTTTTATGGGGATATCTCATTGTCACAGTAACCGCCCCGATAAAGGGGTGTGAAAGTATTATACAATGTGGCATTCATTGAATCTTCAATCTGATATTTTTTGGGCAAAGATTGTCGTCGAGAATACGCGTGGAGTAAGCGTACCCTTAGAATAATACATAGATTCAGAATAATTTCTTCCCCTTCAGCTTCATAGCACAGTTCTCTTGAGGATTGCAGATTTTTAAAAGAATTTTAATATATTCCGAGTAGTTTCAAAATATAAATCCAAAGTATACGTACAATACGAAAATAGCTTAGATAATTTCACAATATTCATAAGACAGGAAGACAGAACTTTTGTCGATTTGTTCGCTTTTTATTCCTTTTTTTTTTGGTAAAAACTCAAGCTTTTCAAGACTAAAATTTTCGTTTTTTTTAATTCCTTTTCAAGAAAGAAAATATATATAATTTCCAAATAAATATTTAGACATAAATATTAGGGTGGATCGAATTTTGTTTGCTTTTTTATTTGGATTGGGCTTGAGTCGGGAGAAGTGGTAAGTTGATGTAAAACAAACATATTCAGAGTATTTATGCGATCGGTGTGCATCAGTTTAAAAGTCTAAAATATACAAAAAAACTCTTCAAAATTTAAAAAATTATGAAAACAAATAAATTAATTTTTTTAACTTTTTCAAATTTCTAAGGGTTGATATTATTACTTGAGTGCAAAAACCTCTAAGGAAGCATTCAAAACAGTATATATGATTCGCTAAGCTCTACAAGGAGCTTATTTACTCTGCAGAACGTCACCGGATGAACTAATAGTTTTGCGGTACAATATTACCCCTCAAAGAGAAAGAGGACACTTAATTCTCTTAATAACGCGTTCATAGGGCTTTTTTTGCGGGTACCATAATATTCATTTGCCTCTCGAGGTCCCGTTTTTTTCTAGTTCGGATATTTGTTCAGTGTATTTACTGGATTACTCACTAACTTCATTAAACTTCCATAATATTAATATTACATTGATCCACAACTTTTCCAACACCAACCAAGTTGAAATGAAAGAAAAACCCAAATTCGATCCACCCCCAAAAAAAATACACTAAAACTTGATTATGAAAAATGTTTAAAGAAATATTAAGAACAATAATAGTTATTACTAATTTATATAATATTCAAATATATACATACATATATATACTTATATATATAAAAAATATTATAAACAAAAATATGCAAAACTAAATTTACCAAAAAAAACCCCAAAAAAAACTTATAAACTTTAGAGCGAAAAATATTAATAATAATTACACACAAACAAGAACAAAAAGAAGCAACTAAGTAGTTATTATTAAGCTAGAGGAGGAAAACTAGAAGAAACCAAAAAAAGAAAACATGCAAGTAGAAAGAGTACATAAACAATAAAAAGAAAATTTCTGAAAATACACATTTCAACCAAATATTAGATGTTTTTTGTCCTGTATAAATATTTCAAAGAAGAAAAACCAAAAGTTGGATATAACATGAGACACACACAAATGCAACTAAATACAAATTTAACACTTATGTAAAATATATTATTATTATTAAAATTATTATTATAAAGAAAAACCAAAAATGATTAAAATACTTTCAGGCAACAGAAAAACGGAAATGTTTCATGAACAAACCAAAAAAAAAATTAAAAACAAAAATGTACTAAAAATACTTATTACCAGGAAAAAAAAAACAAAATGATGTATTAAAATAAAAATACTTAACTTAAAATTTCTATATAAAACCTAAAGCATAAATTAAACGTAAAATGTAAAGAAATCTTGGAAATTTCGTTTCAAACAGTACCGGAAAATTACAACAACAAACCACACAATACATATATTATACATATTAAATTGAAAAACCAAAAAACAAACTATATATATACTTGCATATTATTATTATTGAATGAAAAAAATCCCCCAAAAAAAACAAACAAAAACAAACAAATTTATCTAAATAAAAATGTTGATTATTAATTTAAATGAAATGAAAGATAAACTATATATATAATAAAAGATTACAACAAAAAAACACTAAATTTTTATTTCGTTTTATTTATATTTGTTTATGACAATTTCCGTTAACATCTCAAAGATGATCTTATGAACTAAAAGCTAACAGTTGTTTGGGTTTAACTTCATTTACCTGCTTACCCCCTACTTTACCCTTAAATATACGCCCACTTTAAACTAAACTTAAGTACCTCTTTTCAAAACAAAAAACCTAGTAAACTCAACAAAAAACCTAGTAAACTCAACAAAAATCTACATCACTACCATCACATCCGCTGGCAAGGTTTTCTACTTGGAGATTTAATAACAAAATTATAGAACTGACCAAAAACAAAAATAAATAATAAAAGTAATAATAATTAAAAAATAATATAAAATAAATTGCAAAGGAAACGTTAGTAGTTTAGGGGTTTGTAGTCCATGTGTTTTTTGATATGTGTATATTGGTCAAAAGCTAAAAGTTTAAAAAGAATTCGGAAGAGAATGGGAGGTTATGAAAAGGAAAAGGAACACTCTAGTAATCGCAGTTTAGTAAAATCAATGACAGCCAGCCCCCCCAATACAGTTTGAAAGTCTCTGAAAGCCTATCAAATTCTAGCACTCCACAAAGACAAACAGAGAAGGTAAAGTAAATAAAAGTTTTATAAAATAACATTTTATATACAAAAACCAAAAAGAAAACAAAAAAAAAACTCAAAAGCAACTATCAACTTAAACATGAAATAATCATTTATACATAATCATCAGCACCGCATAGTATGAAAAAGAAAAGACAACCACAAAAACAAAACCAAAAACGTTTGCACCAAGTTTCAAAAGAATGATAAAAAAAAATAGTCAAGAAATATCATATGGGAGGAACACATCACACAGAGAGGACCCTCCAAGTTATATATAAACATACCATACCATACATAACATACATACTTAACGTAGTAGAATGCAAGACAGAATAATTGCCCATGTGTGTTTCACAGGAACTTTTCATTTAGCTTAGCAAATATATTTAAAAAAAATACCAAAAATATAAGTAAATAAACCAAAAGGTTAAGCCTAGTTAAGGAAGCAAACGCAACAAGCAGTTGGTATACATAATCGTCGTTGTCAGCAATGGAAACACATTAAGCATTAAACCAAACAAATAATCACATTTATAGTCAAAAGTACCACGTTTATAGTAAAAAAAAAAGAACAGGAGAAAGGACAAACTTGAAGGGTTTAGAAGAAACGAAAGGGAAGAGGTGAAAGAAGGGCATTTGAAGAAGAAGAAATACATTTCATTAGAATTCCATTTATAATTTGTAGATTTCTTTACATAGTACAACTTGTTTTCCCCCAAACCATTTCTCAAAATTCATCACAACTCAATTTAACTTCTTCTTTTGTAGTTATTTCTAAATATAAAACTAAACAAACTACTTAGTAACTGAAAAAAAAATAAAAACAAAAAAGTGTGTAAAATATTTGTAGTAATTTTCTATTAAGTTTTGTTGTTTCTTGGAACTGTTTCTTGTCACACACACACTCGTTCGTTTATATGGAAATTATATACTATATATTAAACCTTATATATTTTCAATAAACAAAAATTAATAATACTAATTAAATGATGATTAAACTTATAACAAAACTGTTGATTGACAAACCAAAAAATAAAATAAAAAAAACAAAGGAAATTTATTCATATTTAATGTAATTCTATTTGATGAATAATTTAATTTAAAGAAATGAATTTAAGTATATATCTATATACAATACATGATATGAAAAGAAAACTAAATAAAACAACAACAACAACATCTGTAGTTAAATGAATACAAAATTTATATAAGTTAAAATAAAAATGTTTAAAACTAACGACTCGGTGTTTTTCTTTTGTTTCCGGTCATGGCGGATTTATTGAGTTTATTTTATAGTTTTGATGGTTATGCGTGCAGAATTATTTTTTAAATAATATTTTAGATTTAATTTCACTCCCCCCACCCTGCTTTGCTTTCAACGATTATGTCACGTGACATATTTTCGAAATGGAAGTGACATATTTTATTTCATAGCGATTTGCCCAGTAGGTGTAGCTTAATTGGTCTCATGTCTCGTTTTCTCTTCTTGAAAGAGACAAGAGACTCGAAGAGCTAATAAGAACTGCTGTAGTGAAAACGGGATAGAAAATTTTGCACCGCAAATCCATACAAAAACATAAAAGTTGGCTACTCAATAGTTTGCTTATTTTCATATAAAAACTGTCAAATTTCGTCATGCCCATGTCAGTGTAAATTCTAAAATCGGCATGCCCATGCGTCATGGGAATGACTGTGTAAATAGGCTCTTATGGATTTTCTGTGCAAACTTTTCTATCCCGTTTTCACTACCGCATTTCTTATTTTTTCTTTGTCAGATTTTTCGCCATGAGCATGATAGTGTAAATTGACTCAAAGAAGCATGAGGCAATATCGATTGTCATATGTCGAATGAAAAATCTGGTATTCTGCTTATAGCGGCTCACTCTGACACTACCCTAATGGTGAAGTTCGAATTTCGAAGACAAGAAAAACAGCCGGAGCTTTAAAATTGTCAAATCAGCTGATTGAGCGAACGAAGAAGTACCATTTTTCTGGAGGAAACAAAAATAAATTTTTGGCATTCTCAATTTCCACTTGCCGAGATTCATTGTAATGTCAGAATTGCGACCAAAAGTAATTCAACTATACAAACAAGTAAGTGCGCAATTAGATTTGAAAATGTTGCAAGCAACTAATGCGGAAAAGAATAAGCGACTGGAGGCCGCTGCTTGTTTGCCTTGGCCTTGCGTTGCTGCGAATATGCAATAGACAACTTCAATGATGATGATTCATTCTACCACCGCTAACAAAAAATTGTAACATAATTTGTCCAATTTCAGTTGCAGTTCCTCGGCCGCGAATACCCCGGCCCGAATGGAGCACAAAAGTTTCGCCAGCAATGTAGGGATGCATTTATGAAGCACAAGGACGAAACCGATCCCAAGAAAATTAAGTCTTTGCTGGCTCACGGACGTTATGTGGCCAAAGAGGTGGAGGCTTTGTACTCGCTAAAGAAGTACCGGGCAATGAAGCAGCGCTATTCCACCGAATAGGGTGTGGCTGCGGCTACGGTGGACGACAGCGACTCAAGCTTGAAATTTGAGTATTCAAAATTGTGATGATTTTCGACTGTTTTTTTTTTGGTTAAGTAGTTGTTTACACGAACAACAAATCGTTCCAAAATTTTAAATGTTGGAATTCGAATGTTATTAATAAAAGTCTTCAAATCTGTGTCAATCTAAGTAAGTGGCTTCTTTAGTAATGCGTTTATGCAACGTGGGTTCGAGAGGTAAAATACGAATATCTGTGGTGAAACAAAGAGTTGCTCCTGCTGGTCTTTTAACAGATTTTATAAGTTCAAACTCCAATGGGTGATCGGCTCAGCAGAAATGGATTTCAACATACAAATTTGGATTATGTACTCCATTTCGTTTGAAGCACTACGCCATTAACGTTTGCAGAATAACTGGAGATGCATAAAACTCACAGTTCATCTAAGACCTGATTTATGGAACTCTTTTCTACTCAAGAGTATCTCGTAAACCTTGGTATGTATAGGTACATTCACTTTGATCGAAAGTTTGTAATGTGGTAAGTTCTCTTATGTTGTGCCATTAGCAATTAAGTTTTTATTGCTTTAAAATAAGCCTAATATTGATTTATCTTTAATGGATATTCGCACATTATAGAATTAGCACTATTTGGTAGAAAGACACTAAAGAATTGGGTAAACAATCGGTTGTTGTTGTTATTTAAAGCATTCAAGTGATATTCACAACGATTTCATTAATTCGTTAATGGTTATTCGCTACCTTTTTCATAAGCATCTTATTATTATTATCGGAGGGAAGCCTTCAGATGACTCCAACCACCACCAATTGAAACGATTTAATACAAAATATATTTCTTAAAATCTGTATTATTTTCCTTCCTGTACATCTTCTCAAGAGGAATTGAATCCACCTTTGACTTAATATACAAAACATCTTAGGTACTAAATTGTACGAAACCAACTGAAATGTTTCAAATTTAACATTACATATTCGCTAAAAATCCTGTTTTTCTCATTTCTTCCTTCCTACAAACTAGTTTCTTTACAAATTACATCACAAATTTCAAATATTAAAGCGTATGTACAATTAAATGGAATTTAACTTAAACGTATTCACTTAAGTAGAGAGAGCAAATTCAATTGGTTAGCCAAACTCAAAGCCCAAAACATCATCCAAGCCGTAGTCGAACAAACGAAAATCGTCCATGTAGATCTCGTACAGTCGGCGAATGGCACTAATGGGCAGCGGATCGAAATACGAACGCAAATGCGAGCGCGTACTCGAGGGCTTATGGCCAGTGGGGAATGTCAGATTATTGGAGCCGGTTAAGTTGAGAGCCAATGCCGAATCATCTAGCAGAGTTTCGTATTTGCCTAGAAGGGAAAGAGAGGAACATAAATTTACAAAAGTCTCCTCAAAAACTACAACTACTCACCCAAAACATTGTACTTCATGACGCAGGGATTGCACAGTTTAGCTATCGGCTCCCAGTGCTCATTATACGACGACTGATTGGCTTGACTAATGTCGGGAGTCAGCAAATACTGCACGAATTCGCCAAAACTAACATCGTCGCCGTGCTCCAGCGAATAATTGGAGGCACTAACGCGAAATGCTTTTACTATTTGCCTGCCCACACGCGACTGAAAGTAGCGCGCACTGGCAGTATCGCCCTCCAGTTTGTTGCGATACGCCGACAGCAAACGTTCGAACGGATGGCGTACGAGGATAAAGCGAGAATAATCGGAGAGCACCTGACTGCGCTCATCTGCAGAGAGTGAACTGAGCTTCTGGAACATGCCCACGGAATGGGCCAGCGAACCGGGTATTTGCAGGGGATCCGTACCATTCTGCCAGTTGCCGGTGAGGATCATGAGAACGCGTTTCCAATTGGTGCAGGCCACCTGTGCGATATAAGAGAAACGAAATCATATAAGAGAATGTGTGGGTGAAAAGAAATGTATCAGCTAAATGTAAACAAATTAATTTCGAATTGACCGACATAAACCACAAAAGATAAACAGATTCAGTGCAGTTGTTCCACAGAAAACTTTTATGGCACAACACATTTTTCACTTTAAATAGTGCGGCAATTGGATTTGTTGATATTCCAAAAAGAAATCCTGCTGTGCGGTAGATTTTTCTTTTCTATTTGCATTTCTTGCGGTCTGGCATTTAAAGTAAATTTCACAAACGCGAACGGCGCCTCTGACGCTGTCATATTTAAAATGGTCATAGATAAAATATTGATGTTCAGTGAGACACGTTCGTTCCTCCACCTTCTTTTTAGCCCATGCAGAGATAAGGAAATTACAAAGAATTTTCGACAATTATTTGCCCATGCCAACAGACATTTTTTGCAAACAATTCCATAAGCTGAAAGCTGATTCAGACTGCATAGTTTTTCTGTTCCCAGAAATGCTGTCTGTCATATCCGTTACAAGCTCACTTCGACGTTAGATCGTTGTTGCACATCGTCAATTCCATTTAAACTTAATCATTTTGCATTTTGATTTATTTAAAGATTTCACCTTGTCTTTCTTTTTCTTCGCTGCGGTTGTTGCAATTCACAAATATTGCTTACAACTATTTTGCATTTTATATTTCATTTGAGAAATATATACAAGCCACGAGTTTCCGCTGTGAGCGGTTGAGGGGTAGACAATAGTATTTATACGAAAGAAAAGTGCCGATCATTTTAAGTCTAGATTGAATCTGTGAACGTAGTAGACTTGACAGCCTAGTGTGAGATGTTATTCCCCACGGAGTGATCTTAGTGATGTCTATGACAATATTTTTAATATACAAGTATATAATTTTCACTGCCACCACTGTTCTAAGCAAACACTTACTCTCACAAGTAATAGCTAAAAAAATATCATAATGTACATAAATAAATGAAACTCCATTGAAAGCACTTAACCAAAGTCTAACTCTAAAAATAGCGTACCAACGAAGCAAGACCTCAATTAAAAGGCAGCCTGATCAACAGCAACCAACTATCAATTGTCGATTAATTAAAGCAACATAGCGCAACCTCAACTCAACACTGAGTGACAACAACTTGGCAACAGCTGAGCTCAACACAAACACAAACCAGTGCATTACTTCATACCCAACGCACTATAATTAAATACGTTTAATTACAATTACAAACTACGAAAAAAATCATAAGCAGCAAGAGGTCAAACCGCTGACCAGCAAATGTGTCAAAACACTGAACCAACTGACGGGACGGACGTAACACAAAAGTCAGTCAAACCTAATGTAATAACACAAAACCATTTCACACGTTATTTTAAAAAGATATTTTGAGTTGATGAAAAGCTCATAAAACTGAAGAAAAAAATACCGATTAAAGTGAATAACGTGTTTCTGCCAACAAAACGAAAGTTAAAGGCAGTCATGATGGCATACTTCGTACTCTACTGGGTTACTTAGACTGCTTCACTATCTTCCTTTTAAATGTATAACTGAATATGCCCATAGTAGGGCCAAATTGAACAGAAATTGTTTACTGATAGTAGAACCAAAGGTTAACCCAAACGTTGTGTGTGTGAGAATTTGCCAAGTAAGAATATAATTTACAAAATTCGAACTAAATCGAATTAAAGACGAAGCATGTGCGTTTTTATTTGTTTTTGTTTTGCCCATAAATTAGAAGCACTTCCCCAAGCATAAATTACACTTCGATGAGGTGAGGTGAGAGAGCGGTGTTGCTTGAGATTTCACTTCATCAATTTGATTGATCTTTGGCGTCGTTCTTCCAATAACCATTAGTTGACTTTGGCTTTGAGTCATTGACTTTTTTTTGGGAGAAATTGAACCAACAAAACTATGACTGGGTGTTTGTGGTGGATGGTACCACTCACTGAATGTATGTTGACGATATTAGAAATTTCGTAATTTTCTTGGGTGCTGAAGTGGGGTATGCCGGCTGAAGCAATCGATAACAATTATGTTCACTTGACTTTGCTTGGATAGTTGTTCTTTTGCAATCTTATCGTTTAGTTAATAGAATTTGATAATTTAATAGGGCGGTGATCAGTTCTTTTTCTTATTACTATTTTTAAATGTGAATAGTTTGCTTCGTCCGGTTTTTTTTTTGCCGTTAATTCCTTAATTAAGCGGTTTTTGTTGATTCTTATCGGAGCGAAGCGCTTCAATTGTTGACTTTTGATTTATATTCAGTAGTTTCCCTAATTTAATAAACTTTAATTAGGCAGATTAAGAAGTTAGGGAATTTTTAGTATTTTGCTATTGCGATTGACTTGAAACGTTCAATGAAAGTCATTTGAATGTTAGCAGCGAGAATTGTGCAGTTTGTGCATTTTTCCTTTGACTTTGATGTAGCTCAACTGAGAGTTTCGAAATCGATTTAATTGATTGCAAACATCATTTCTAGGAATGATTTCTACGAATGATTGCTCTTGACTTTCTCGACACCGCATTTAATTACTTATCAGTCAACAAATCAATTACTTATTGTGTTATTAGTTCGCCATCGCTGTGCTATATTAAACAAATTACACGCTAAATACATATGCGATTAACAATGCACAAACATCTCAAAGTTCAAATAGTTCAATGGAAATTGCTCAGTTGGTGTAAACTACTCGCACACACTTGAGGGTAATAACTATTTTAAAACTTTTTATATATTTACAGAAGTGTGCATTACACAACAATCATACAGGGACATAGGCACATTTCGAAGACATTTCCTTTTCTTATGTTTTGATTCTAAACTTTAGAACTATTTTTTCGATTATGGGCCATTCCACGGTAAATATTATCAAGAAAAGATTTGTAAAATATTCAATTAATGCCACCAGGGGCTTATTATCCTCCACCATATACATGGATTGCAGCGGTTTTTGGAAGCATTTTTAATGCATTAAACGTTCAACGCATCAACTTTGCTTCAATGAAACAATGAATCTCTTCAAAATTGGTAAACTCCACGGCGTTGTTGTTGTTATTGTTGTAGAAACTTGTTCAGAATTTTACTATTTTTGCTTGAGAAACGACATTTAAAGCGGTATCGAAAGTTCTCTCGTTTTTGATCGAGAATTGAAGCACGTGAAGCAGAAACCTATCCTGAAATCAATTTTTGTATGTTCGAGGTTCTTCTTAATAGTTCATAGTTGGGATTTTGAAACTTCGTCATTGCCGAAGATAGTTCACTGTCTAGATTTATTTTAATTTGACTGCCTCCTTGCTGAAGTCCTTCCTTCACACATTTAGGATGGATAGCAAAGATGTTTGTTAAGATGATGACACCCAAACCAATTGTATCTCTAAATTTCTATTAATTTCCCGCAATCAAAAAAACTTTCTATGGCATGTTCCCTATGATTCAAATATCTCCAATACACTTATTAAAATTTTCCAAAAATTTCCTAATCTAATGTAATGTTTGTATTAAAGAACAAACGAGCTAAGCAGTTTGTCGCAGAACCTGATCAAGAAAATATGTAGAATTTTATTGTCTGACTGGCATATGTCATTTAAAACCATACGAATCACGAATCGCATAAAAAAATTTCCAAAAATAAAGTCAATCGTCAGCCGAAAATGTATAAAAAATTGAGCACAAACCACAGGAAATGTGCTGAGCTTCCTTTTTTTATTATTCTTATTTTATTTTGGCAAATTCAAGCTATGCAAAACTTCTTTGTTTTATAGTCCACACAGCATTTAACATATGGACTTCAATTTCGGGTTTTTAACGTCTTCTGCGTATGTACATAATTGCTAATTAAAATAAGGCCAGTTGAATAACCTCCCTTCTATCGACATGGGCATTTTCAAAACTCGTAACATACCTTCGGCACATAGCAATACAAAAACTTATGCTCTGGATCGACAATCATATGATCCATTTGCTGCTCGGTCAGATCGTCCAGTGACAACGGCTGCCTGTTGTAGCCCAAAGTTTCACATTCCTTTTGCAAATACTCCTGTCGCTGTATATTAATCGTTTGCGTGAGTTCGAGACCATGTTTGGTGATTTTAACATTGTTGTTGTTGCCATCTTCGAACGCCCCACGAATGAGGTCAATTTGCAGTGTGCACAGAAAGACCAAGGCGACCAGTGAAATGTACAAAGACTGACGATTGAAAAACTTATTCGTCTCCGTTGAGTTGGTGCGTTGGGGAAACATCATCTTTGAATGGTTGGCCGAGGAATGTGTGAATGTGGTGTGTGGGGCTCCTTTTGTGGTTTTCTTTTTCTGCTTTTTGTGTAAAAGCAGTTGGGATCGTATGGCATGGATGAGTGTAAAGACGACTTTAACATTTGTAGGGTGTTTTGAGTTTGTATTTTTGTATTTTTTGTGTTGTTGTTATTTGTTAAAGAAAGAAGTTTTTGAACTTTTTTTTGCTTTTTTTTTTGTTGTTTTGATTCAATTAAGTTTAACTTTGCCGTTTGCGCCCGAAATACTTTTCACGATTCGAAAACTTCAATGTGGTGGCGTTCTCAATGCCGCATTCACTTAACAATTTACGTCCGTTCTGATCGTCGAGTGGCAATTTCGTATCCACATTGAACAAGGCGTATGCGCGCCATAGAAATCGCCAGGAGACGTTCGGTCGATGATGATGACCGCTGCGTGTCGTGGAGTAGACTAACTCGCCCGTGCTTTTGATGGGCTCCAATAGCGTTGTTTGGCTGGCTGAAGCTGATTCGGCTGTAACCTGCTGCTGTTGTGGTTGGAGCGGTCGCTCATTGCCGTTGTCGGCGTTTTTGTGCTCTTCGCTGGCAAACGTCGTTTCGATCGTTGTGATCGCCGCTTCAGTTTGTCGACGTCGTAGCAGGCGCTCTTCGCTACGTTGGCGTAGCTCTCGTTTGAGTTGAACACGTGCTGTCGACTCGATTGCTCTCTTCAGATTGGCAATGGTGGGATTTTTTTGGGGCAACTGTGGTTCGTTGGCGCGTGGTTGGGAAGAGAGAAAGGCGAGAGAATGTTGTAAGTTTTTGAACTTGAATTTGGGAAAAACAAAAAATGAATCGTGTTTTCTGCCTTTTAACTCTTTTAGTTGTGATTGGGGGGAGGGGGGGAGAATGCCAGTCGAGCTGATTGTGGCGGAAGTAGTGCGTTTGACATACATTTACATTGTCCTCGTAGCACTTTCTCTTTGAGCGGAATTTAAGTTGGTTTTGAATGGTTTTTAGTGGTTGAAATGTTCAAGGGATCAAGCTAGAAAGGGAATGCATGTTCCATTCTTTCTATGAATCCCTTATGAATATTCCCTATTTACAAACAAAAGCCTTGAACTTGAAATGTAAATCGAGCGAAATTATCATAGAAGTCGTGAATCTATGCAAAAAGTAAAAGTCAAGCTTGGAATACAGACACTTGCTGAAGAATTTTGATTTTAAAAAAATCTAATCTGTTCATTCATTCTGTTTAAATTTAAACTCCAAGCGTCTAGACCTGAGAGCCCCACTTGGAAAAGAAAAAGTAGCTCGCTTATCGCTTTGACAATAAATTAGCAGCCGCACAATCATAGCTTAATGGAGTGGCCTGCCCATTAGCAATAAGATTTATTTTAATTGTGTTAAATGAAAAGTGAGACGACCTTTAAAGTGACTTGAGTCAAAACATACGATTTGCCATTCGAGATTTCAACACACCACACACACACTTTGAATGCGCTGATAAGCGCTGATGAAATGGAAAGTTTCGTCCACTTTCGAACTGGCTGGGGGGCTTTTTAGACAGTTTGAAGTAAGTTAAACAAACTGGAATTAGAATGAAAAATTTGTATATATTACAGAGTACCTACTTATGTATGTGTACAAACTTTGCAATGGAAAAATAATTTCAGCATTTGCCTGATTGACCTAGATTTCAACGTTTGATTGATTTGCTCAAGTAATTTGCAAGTAGCTGCTGAGAGCACAACAACAATGAAAAGTTCTAGTTTACTTCTGAAATGCCGACAAATACGATCAACTGCGTCACAGTAATTTGTCGTCGCACCGAAAGTGATTTAAAATTTAAATGATTTAACGAAATGTGGAGAAAAAGAATAAAAAAGAAGCTGCAGAAACCGCCATTCCATATGCAAAGTGTTCTACAAAAGAAACGAAAGCGTGAACACTTTTCATGCTTTTGTCAAAAAATTGTCACAGGTTGATTTGTAGGGCAATTTTTTCGAACTGCAAGAATTAATAGAGCAAAAAAAGATTGAAAGAGTTATCAATCAAGTGAAATCCATTTGAAGAATTTTTTGTTTAGTTTTTTTGTTTCTTTAACGAATTTTTTCGTTTAAACTTTAAAGTTTATACGCATTTCTTGTTATGTTTTGTTTTCTTTTGATATTTTCCTGTTGTTTGTTTAAATTGTTCGCTTTGTTGTTGTCGCTCTAAACCATTTCAACTTCACCACTGATCAGTTCAAATTCAAATTAGCATATTATTTGGCTTGTGTGTATTTTGGCATCAATCAAGTTCACTCGAGTTAACAAAAGGCGCTTTAAAGTTTTCGTAAATGTTTACCTTTCTAATAAAACAAATACTATAAAACTATACATTATTTTTTATCGACTCACAGTGATCGCAGAGGTATAAAAAGTTGGCTAGAATTAAGATTTTTTTTATACTAACTGAAAACACTGTGCGACGTCAATGGATTCTAGTAAATTGGATGAGTTGTTTTGGGTTTAGGTGTTAAAAGGTTGGAATTTTCCATGGTTTAAGTACTTACCACAACTGTAAGTGTTGATAGACCATCGCGATTGACATAAACTGTGGTAGCACGTCCTTTGGCTAAGGCAATCTGAAGTAAAAAAGAAAATAATTTATTAAATTTTAATACAAAAATTGCTTTAGTTTGTATTTGTAAGTCTGCTTAAGTCCCTCCACTGCCACAAAATCCTATAGAAACAGGACCAAATAATTACTAAAAATGGAATTCCACTTGAGGAACGCATTTGACCAACAAGAACCGGACGTAGGAAAAAAATTTAAAAAAAAACAACGCCATGCTCTTTGTACAAATTTTTCAGCATGGTCACTCAATCGAAACCGAATTCCAATTTGATCGACTTTTCAAATTTTTCCAAAGCTTTGTACTTACGCATAATCTATTCCAATACTATTTCTATCCATGTGTTCTAACATGTTATGTTCACTTTAATGGAAGATACGATTTCATGTTTATAATCCATCTAAAGTTTTCTAGAAATTATCTAATATGCTCAGAAAGTCTGTAAAACTAAAGCAATGTGGGCAACGAATCAATGGTCTCTTCAGCTAAGCTGGTAGCAATCAATTAGCATCTCCGGAACGGTGTCGTAAGTCAGTCCACATTCAAACTAAGAGATTGTGGGTTAACGCTGACGCTGGTCGTGGCTGCATTTGACTTGTTAATTGAAGTTAATATGGAGACGCGAAGAAAACGCTTGCAAGAGTTACAAAAAGACTGAGAGTTTAATGAACCCAAGAACCCAATATCAACGATTGAATGAGAGACTGTGGCTGTGATCTTCAGCAGTATTACAGATTGAAATATACCTCTCCCAGCAACTCCTCTGGCGTACAATCATATGGAATATCGGACAGCCACTCATTGTTTTCCAGTATCTTCTGCATTTCAGTTTCAGTGGCTTCAGTGATTGCATCAGTCTCAGCCCTTTCGAAGTCCGGCCGCTTGCGTTTCTTCTTGCGCGGCTTCCTCTTCTTGTTTGTGGCCTCATTTGCATAACGCCTCTCCCTTATGGCTTTTCTCAGTAAATTTATGGGCAGTTTCTTATTAATTTTGTTGGGCTTTACAAATTTTGTCCGGCAGGACGATTGTTCTTCCACTTTGTTTCTTTGCATTTTTGTGCTGTAAAAAAAAACTAAAGCGGCAAAAACACAGCTGATGTTGATAGTTAAACAGCTGCTCAGTGCTATAAAATACACTAGCTCCATCTAGCTTTTATAGATGCTTTTAGTGAGGGCGCAATCCATTGGTGTATGTCCTAAATTATAATCCACTGAACTGTAATTTTTGGTAGTGTCGCAAATATAGACACAAAGATGAAGCCTTCCCATAAACCTTTATAATCGCCGTTGTCTCGTGACGTCATGGGAGACTCAAACAAATATTTTTTCATACAATTTCGTGGAAAATTTTTAAATCGAAGGTTAAGTACATCATTTTGCAATATTGAAACATATGACCTGTGCCACGCCCCTTTGTCTGATCCATTTGTACCCTGGTTTACTTCTTGTACCTTTTATTTAGTACCGAATTTTAAACTATACGGGACAAACACAGTCGTACGTTGGATTTTATTAATAGAAGATAGAAGAAACATAAAACCACAAAACCAATTACACCTTTCCGTGAATAACCCTACTACTTCGTACTCCAAATTAGTATGTTCTTGTAAAATAGATTTTCTTCTAACCTAGTAGGTTTCACTTAATGACAAAATAAAACGAAATCCTTTTGTTCCGCTGTGGTGAGCTTAACGATTTTTATTTATTGAATTTCTTCCTTTTCCTCATTTTTCTTTACAATAGTCTCAATATTATTTTATTAGAATATCATAATTGGATAATTATAATAATTGTAATTGTAATAAGTTACTTAATCAATGAGTATTATTATTATTATTTAAAGTGTGCATATAATAATTTTAATAAAATTAAAATCTGCAAACGCTGCCGAGTGGTAGTTGCAGCGTTTTCGATGTGTGGACATGGGATCCAGAACTGTGTTTTCATTTCTTTAATTAAATTTAACTTCAAATCAAATTAGAGTTTGATAAATTAATAATAATAATAATAAAACTACAATAAATTACAATTTGAGCTTAATTTATGTACAGTTTTTATATATTTTTATTTTTATGAAAAATTATCATAATGAGAATAATGCAAACAGCAATTTTGGCAACAATTTCGACTACAAAATTCTGCCATTTTCGTGTAATTTGTTGTCAAAGCCAGGCGCCAAACGAGCCTTTTTTCGAGTGGCTCTTGGCAAGTGTCTTTGGCAGCCTTTGCCTGTGGCGGCTCCTCCTTTGTATGTTGTATTTTTGTTTTATTTCCTTTTTATTTTATTTCCCCCTTCGCCTATTTTCAACCGCAAGTAGCTAAGGATAATCACACGCGCTTCGTTCTGATTGGTCGACATCCTTTGTGGTGCTTGCAGCCAATGAGCAGATTGCTGTTCGTCGCTCTTTCAAACTTTCATTTGCAAATCCTATCCAACAATTGTTTTTGGAAAAAGTTTATTGCATTTTCTTTTATGCTATCCTGTGCACCCAGGCAATATGTTACTTGTAGAAGTTTCCCAAGTAGAATATAAGCTTTTGCTTGTTATTCCCTCTCTCATACTACATGAGTCCGCAGCACAGCATGTATTTGTTGGTGTGCTTGGTGTGGAATTGCATTTCCGGTGGTGGTTTGGGCTTGCTTCCGCCTATCGCCATTGGTTGGTCAGGCCAAAAGCGATGACGTATGTTTGCATGCCGCAGTACAATTGACAATTGGCAGGATTTCTTTTTCCCGTTGTTGTTGCTGCTTTATACCGTTCTTTTTTTCTTTGTTGACTTGTTTGATTTATTGTGTGAATATGGGGGATGGAGGAGGAGTTGTTGTTCGTTGTTGTTCGTTGTTTCCGTTAGCTGAAAATAAAAGAAAGAATTCTTTAATGAATGTTGGGAAATATTTTGAATGTATTTTTAAATTTAATAAGCAACCAGTTTCATTCTTTCGCACCATTCTTCTTTCAATTAAAATCTAATAAGTTCCCATCAAACCTAAAACTTGTTATCCAAATCATTGCTAAAATCAAATCATACGCACTTTCAACACCAATTCGAACATATAAATTCTCACACGAAATAAACGCCATCAAATCTTGGCACAAAACTCAAATTCACACGATCAAATTCGGAAAAAAAATTGCCACAAATCCGTGCCAGAAACGATTTCAACTCAATTCATTCACAAAGCAATTCTTTCAATTCATTTATATACGTTTTTTCCTCAATTTTGTTGGCTCAAATTCGGAAAATCATTCAACGCAAATTGTTTACGCATTTTTATAAAATTTCATTGCCAACATTAAATGTAATTAACAAGAGTCAAGAACCCTCTTCTCGGTATGAGGAATACCACTCTCCGTAGCCGGGATGTGGTGCCAAAAAGTATTTTTCTCACGCTCGGGGGGCTCCAAAATAAAAAAAAAACTATTTCAGGCAATGAACCCCGCAAAAGTTACGCAATATTTCAGCTATTTCTCAGCTCGCACTGCCAAGTGAAGCGTGAAGTATTTTTGCAATTGAGCAGGATTCCCCCGAAAACGGAACAGGTTGGCAGTTTGTTTTATTTGTAAGAATGTTGTTTAAAATGTTGTTGTTTTTTGTTTGGCTTTATTTGTAAACAAAAAAAAACTCCCCTACGCAAGTTGGACATTTTTTTTTAAAGCATGTGTTGGTTTCGATTCTTTTTGTTTTTTTTTTCCATATGGAAATTGTGCCAAGAAATTCTGTATACAGAAATGTAAAATGTAAAGGATTGTTTGGAGCACAGAAAATTGTTAGTCAAGCATGAATTTGCACAAAAATTTCAAAGAGAAAATTGAAAAAAATAAAAAAAATTTACGAAATGCAACTCTAATTGTGGCTGTTCAAATTCGAAAAGTGAAAAGGTTTTTATATTTTTTTTATTTTTAGGTAAAAGTATTAAATGGTTTAATAAATCATCACATTATATAAAGTCTGTTCTCAGCTTCCAGAAGCCACCATTGGAGTGTTGTAATTTCACATAATAACTTAAAACACTCGAGCTGAATTTATTCATTGCAGTTGAAAAAATGCGCCTGTATGTTTAAGACAAATTTCTGCTGTTTTCAGTAAATGTTTGCAAAATTAGATTTTCAATATTCAATAATTACAATATTTCCTATTATTACTACCCGTCTACGGCCATCGGAAGTTGTCTGCTTTAATCTCACACACCAAGAGCCACGTCATAACATCGACAATTAACCCACTTGGCGCTTGGCTTGAAAATTAAAAATTGATGCCAAATTGCAGAGAAATTAAAATGAAAAAAATATATGAGTATGTGTGAACAAATTACCAAAATAGGAAAAATTAATAGATACAACAACCAAATAAATTGTTTACAAATAAATAAATAAAAAATTAAATGAAATTAAATCGGTGATTTGTTCTTTAATTATTTTGGGCACCCACCAACGGAAATCACTCTGACTCTGACCGGCCGATGCTTCTCCGATGGGGCGCTTGCCTAATTTATGATCATGGAGTTTTGCCAATAAGTTTCTGGACTCTTTCCCAGTTAAACACACGCCAGCAGCCAGCAACGTAGACGTCTGATGATCTTTGAACGTACGCGCATTCGATTTGTTCGTTAAGAATTTCATTGAAATTCAATGAAATTTCAGCAAACAAATTGGCCGCCTCTTCTTCTTCTTAAATTTTTGCTTAATGAATTTTGACCGCCATTGGGTAAGGTCAGGGGGATTCCTCTGATGACGACAGACCACTGCCTTGTCTCACAGCCAATTGAGTAGCTGCCAATTGTATCAAAAGTGTTTATGGCCAAATTATCCAGCAGCAGCCGCAGCATTGAAACAAGTGTTAATTATTAGCTTTTAACTTGGATGAGAAGATGGTGGGAGTACGTTGTGTGGTCACACAAAAGCGCCTCTGCTAGTGGTTGCCTGTGTGGTAACTTGTTTGGGCATATTTTGGTTATCCAGTTGGGTATGGCTTTTTGGTCGCTTGAGTTATGGTCGCAAAGGCTGCATGTTTTTCGAGAATTTATTGTGCAAGGATGTGAATAATTGGTATTAGAAGGCTTCATTGGCGTAATGGTGTTGCCTAATAATTGACTCGCAAGGAACTAAATTTGATGTATGATTTCTTTAATTTCTATTTTGCAAATTAGTCCAAATCTATCTAAACTTAAAATTTTCTAAAAAATCCTAACCTCTTTTTCTAAAAAAAAATCCCAAGTCAATATTATGCAAACAAACAATGAGCAACAAAAATTATACTACAAAAAAGTACACGGACATAGTATTTCTTTGCTATTTTAACCTTAATTAAAAGCGTCCAAGAGAACCAGAACAACAACAACCACAGACGAGCCACCAACAGAATATCTACCGAACAACATTTGACTTTGTCTAAGAACGATCGGGGGAAAAAAAACTTTTCCTTCAATTTATTTTGCGCGCTTTAGTGAAATTTGTTTCATGTGTTTTGTTGTTGTTGTTGTTGTATTTTTTCAATTATATTTCAAAACTAGCGGAAAACTATTTTTAAAACTAATTACATTTGCTGTGGCTGTCGTTCTTGCGATGCGAGACTTGAACGGATTGTGTGCAATTTCCCCACCAAAAAAAAACACCAACATTTATAGACAGATGAGCTCCTCACATTTGATATATGGCGGGCAAATGTACCTTTAGGCAACAAGCGTCGCACGTCGCGCTAGCACTGTGGGTAAATTATTGGAATTTATTGAACAAAATTTAAGTCAAGTAATTTTCTTTTCAAATCTTTTCGATCTCAAGACAAGCACGTCTTTGTTGTGATGTCATTGGAGGGGCTGCCGATTTCAAAAAATACTTCTCAAAAGATCTCTCCAGTGACGCCAAGCTTATAATTTTATATAGTTTTCTGCTAATCGCTCGATTGACTTAAGAGGTGATGCTGATCGAGAATATGCGCCTCTTTTTGGGCGTTACAAACGGTGTTACGAAAACAATATACCCTTGAAATTTTTCCAATTTATCCCACTGTGTGCAAGGCAGATAAATAGTTAAATGCAAATAAATTTCAACAGTTGAGTGTCTTTTGTTTGTAGAGAAAAATTATCTTTTTAGAAAAGAAAAGTTTTTCGAGAAAACTAAATTTTTCTTCTGAAATCACATTTTTTCTTTTCATTAAACTGGCAAATAAGAGCTAAACTGTGGCGCAACGTTCATGTCGATTCACAATTTGAATAGAAAAGATTTCAGCGCTTCTTCTTCTACTTCATCTTCATGGCACTCGTCTAGAAAGCGTCATCGTATGTAAGACTGATGGATACGACAACGCCGAGCACATATACGAAAAGGGACCAGGTCTCAGATAGATGCGACGACATTCATTCGTTTCCAACGTTTGACGTTTCTTTGAGATCGTTCGAAGTGTGGCCAAAAATAGCCGCAACCAAAAACAAAGTGAACAAAAAGGTAATTCTATGAGCATGTGTGTGGTTACGTGTGTGTGTGTGTGTGTATGAGCCTGTGCAAGAGTGTCTGTGCGAAATCACAAATCACATGGGACTACAACGCAAAACCCATTAAAAACGTCAAACACGCGCTGATCGTTGAGTGGATGTTCAACTTAATTTTGTTGTTGGTTTTTCGGGATTTTGCTCGCTTTTATTTTTGAAATTGTTTTCGGTTTTCTTTAGTTTTTCTTTTTTCGGTTGAGGGTCTTCAAGCAACGCGCAACGAATGAAGTGTCGATGGCAACCCAGTCGGCGGCCTGGTGGGCTCGTAAAATATTCTAGCTTTTTTTTCTTTTTTCCCTACTCGTTAGAGATTAATTTTAATTTTATTTTAATTTTAAATTTTTTTGTTTTCTTTTCGAAAATCTGTGATGAACGTTTTTTTTCTATACATGCTATTCCACAGGGTGTCATTTGGACTTTGTTTCTGACAAGAAACCATTTTTGTATTATTTTCTCTTTTATTTGCAAGCACCTTGTTTCGTTTCGAGACAAATTTGTTTAGAAATAAAAACGAAATAAAACTCGACAAGAAAAAATTAGAAAATATAAATTCTCTTACATTTTCCTCTAATTTATTTGCGCCAGTTGTCGTCTTCAATTTGTGCGCAGACAGCGTGTAGCTTTTAAATTAAATATGCTTCAACCAAAAAAAAAAGTAGAAAAGGCCAATGCAATTCTTCAGTCTGTATTGGAATTATTGATATCGTTTCTTTTTTTGTCGGTGTTTTGTTTATTTTTGAGTCTAATAAAATACGTCCATTTTGCATCTGTTTTTGACCAGCAGATGTTTCTCGACGCTACATATTTCGCCATTAAAAATGCTCCAATTTCTGTGTTCCCCCATTTCTAAGGCAGGATATGGAATATGTAAAGTCGATGAGAAATTATAAATTATGGCCACACAAATGAATATTTATGAATATTTCAATAGCGAAATGTTGTTTGATAGAAACTTCTAAGAGGAAGATCTGAAGCATGAACGATTTCATTTCAATATCAAAGGAATTTCACAATTTCTCTGAAGCACAAATAAAAATTATTTTGCAAATAAATTGGATTTTCCACACTCAAGCTTTAGCCAACTCTGAAAATAAGTGACTTTAAAAAGAAAAAATTATACAAAATTTACCAGGAATTGAAATTTTTCTTATTTAAATCTATTTTAGAAATGATGAGTAATAAATCAGATTCAGGTACCGGACAATCTCAGAAAAAGAAAGCAAAAACAAAATGAAAATGAAAATTGCACAACGTCTACCGAACCAAAAAAAAAAAATACAAAAAGCACCAATTTCGGCCAATAGTGCAATATATCAAAATTGACGCAGTTGCTGCTTTAACATAGTAGTTTCGATACCAACGTAATTTTGATGTGGTTAATATCATAAAGTTATAAGAAAATCTAGATTTGATATGAGCCAACACCACTTTGACATGAAAAAATGTGCAATTTCTAGGAAATATTTTATGATACTGACTTTCTATTTTTTTACAAATATTTTTACTGTTGATTTGAGAAAAATGTGACCATCGATATACAAAACATGAAATTTGCTTTAAAAATTACAATTCCAAAACCATTCATTCGCTTTGCGAAAAACTGTCACTTTCACCAATCAATCAGCAATCAAAGTGCAAGTAACAGCCAATCGAACAAGCAGCCACTTGCCCTAATGAATATAAAATGTAAAAAAAAAATAAATTGGCATAAAAATGAAATATTAACTGCTGCCAAGATCAAATCAAAACAACAGAAAAAATATAATTGTATATCAGCCAATAAATGCACAAGCCCACTTCAGCAGCGTATGTGAATGACCGGCCTTGCCACCCAATCAAACGTCATTAAAGACTAAGCGAAAAAATAAATATAATTCCTCAAAATAATAACAATAATTTGCCACCTGTTCGCTACAGCCAAAGCCAAGAAATATCCAAATCAGCCAAGTAGGAAATCCCCGAATGTTGGCCAAAAAGACGATGAGCCAATAAACAATCATCCACAGCCCCTAGAAGCAGCAGCAGCAACAGCACAAACTGGGCAACTCGTCAAAAATGTGCGTCAGCAATTAAAAACTCATAATAAGAGTGCGCCTGAAAGCAGAGGCACGCGCCGCAGCACCACATTCCAATTCGAAATTCGTTCGACGGACGAGAACATTTGAATTTGGATTGATTCGGCGCTGATGACCGCTGCCAAAAGGACTCGCGTAGTCGACAAATTATTGCCAAGAAAAATGAATATCTCAGCCAAAATTGTGATTTTATGAGTAGAGCACGCATGCCAAACGAATGGCGGGCTGGCGGAGGCAGAATAAAAGACAACAAAACCACACCAAACAACAAGCGCCATTTGGCCAAGTTAACCGACGCAGGAGCCAAGAATTTGTGCTCGCCCGATGTGCTTGGTGGTGATTAAGCGCGCATCTAGAATTGTTTATGTTTTTTATGCTTCCAGTGCCAAAAATGTTGAGGAGCAGAGCGAAAAGAACAACAACAGAAGAGGAAGAAGAAGAAAATGACGCTCGAGTCATAAATCAAAGAAGATGCATTTGCGGTTACACATTGGGAGGGGCGGGGGGTCTTAAAAACTGTTTACATTTTGGTGTTTATAAGGCAGATAGTAATCACAAAACAAGTCTTTTGATTTGGCTTAAAACGTATAAGTAAATATTTAAAATTTGTATTTTTTTTTTGTTTTTCTGCAGTGAGAAAATCTGACGATTTGTTATGTGTTTTCAGCCAGCATTTTTTTCCTTCCACTGAGTTGCGTTTGCGCTTTTTTTTATTTTTTTGGCAGGCTTGAAAGAAAGTAAGGAAGGAAATAAGAAGGGAAGACATTTCATATTTGCTTGCCATTGGAGTAGAGGAAGGCCAGCAATTCTCAAAATGCTGCAGTAGACTTGTAGGCGCTGCAAATTGCAGACTTCAATGCGTCGGAATTGTATTAAGGCGTTGCTACACGATGAAGTTTGTCGCATTTTATTTTGCAGATTTAAGAAAAAATCATGGAAGCACCCCACACGACGTATGAGTAATTTTGAACTTTTAATTTTTGTAGAAATTAAAGAAGAGCTCCGCCTTTAGACAAAAGCCACAACAACAACTAATCCCTTAATAGAATAGCCAAAAACGAATAACAAATAAATTTTAAACTTTGACCAAAGTCCAGTCTTAGTTGAAAGTGGAAAAAATATGGAAGATGTTGAAAAATTGTTTGTGAATTTCCTTGTGCCCAAAAGGAAAGGGCAAACAGAAGAGCGTGAAAATAAAAGTAAAAAGGAATTATAAGTGCAAAAATATGCAAATAAAGTAAATCATTACCGAAAAAAAGCCAGAAAGCAAATACGAGCAGGACAATTCGATTATAACAAAGAAAGTGTTGGGGGCGAGTGGTTGACTGACAAAGTTTTCAGGCGACAACAGCTCTGCGAAAATTTGTAAGGACATAAAGCAGGCCGCAGTGTCCAATGCAATGAAATTATAAATAAATTTCCACTTTCTTTGACTTCTCAGTGTCGGCCGCCAGGGCAAAATGCATTTGCTTTATTTATTTATCGCTATTTTTGCTATTTTTTTAATGCCTTTGCTATGGTAATAATTCGCAACAGACATGACTTTTGTTTTTAATAGAGCGGCGCATGATTTGTGATTTGTTTTTAATGATTTTGGCATTTAACCGCATTGCTTTTGTGCCTCTTCTTTTATTTGGTGTTTATTTCTTTATGGCTGGTTGGTATTTCGTTTGGAATTAAAAGAACTTGAAATGATTTGGATTTTTTGGCGCAGTTGCAAGTCTTTGTTTATGGCTTAATTATGTTAAATAGGAAAGCGTTTGATAAATGTCCATAAACGAAATGTGAGAAATATGGAAATGGGAAGTGCGGAATTTTTAAAGGAAGAGAAAATAGATGAGTGCCCTTGAGTTCGATCAGTAAAATGAAAAGGAATGTCATTTGAATTATATTTAATAGGCAAGTTTTTTTACTTATAGACAGAACCTAAAACCTTTGACGTAGCTACGGCAGTTAACGTTCTCCATGTAAAAGTTCACAATTTTAAACAAATTTTGTAATTACTAATTGCAAATTATAACTCACAGAGTATTTATTTCTAATTACAAACAAGCAACGTGTCTGACATCACTTCTAACAACCGAAAATAAGTTGGCAACTTCAATTTATGATCCATTAAAACAATTAACAATGCGGCAGCAAAGACAGAGAAGCACCTCATCCAAAGTTCCACTCTCAACTTAATTAGCATTCTCTTCCAACGACTGGCCAAACAAGGAAGGACAAGACAAATTACAGCCACGTAAATTAAACGGAAAGCATTCCAAAGCAAAAAGCGACAAAAGCACGAAATTTAATTGTTCGAGAATTTGAAAAATTCATCAAGAATAATAGTTGGTGAGTAGAGAGAGAGAGAATAACTATTGGCGACAATATTTCTTGGCAATTCATTTATATTTTTTTCCCTACAGGAAACGGTCACCCATCGAAGGAAGGCCGAGTTATAAAAAACAAACAAGTGGAAATTCCTTAACGTTTCGAAATGTTACACATTTTTCTGTTATTTTTGTTATTTTTTTGTCAGAGTATTTTTTATATACCAAGTAGACAATTACACTTTTTTTTACTATTTCTTTGGCAATTGTTATAAAGGAATTTAAGCGTACAAGTGACACAAACAATGTTTCGGACATCCTGGCAAATAATTCTTTTTAGTGATTTTTTTTCCTCCCAGTTGGTAACGGAAATTGGCAAGTTTGGCGTTTTTGTTTCCATTCGACTAGATGCATATGCTTTTTTTTGCATTTCTTCGCTTCTTGTACGGTTGATGCATTTCTTTAAAAAAAAAAGAAGCTGAGCACAGGATATGCTGGTCAGTGTCGTGCTGAATTGTAGTTCACACTTTGCTTTATCTTTTCCGCTACATTTCTTGTTTGTTTTCTTTGCCTCTTTGCCTTTATTCGGTAGAGTAAATGTGCCGAGAAGATTTATTAGTGTAATTGAATGGTAATTTTATTGATGGCTGAATGTTTTTTTTTTGTGAAATAAAAGATTTTTTCGCAGAAGTATTTTGGGTTGGCCATTCATTTAATTTTTTAAATGATTCTTTTTTCAATGAAAATTCTTTTGAATAAAAAAAGGAATTTTAGATCAAGGGCCGCCATTTACTTTTAAGACACTATTCTTTTCATCAGTGTAATTATTTTTTGAACTTCATTTGAGTATGAGTAATATTTTTGTTGAAGTCACTCATACGCCCCGTTGTACGAATTCAAGAACACATAAATTTTATAAAAAAAACAAGTTAATCACAAACAAATTTAATAAAATAAGCATAAAAAACCAAGTATATAAGTAACACCCACGCACACAGTCAGCTAACAACACTTTCACTCGTCAGCTTTTATCACATGCTTGAAAAAAAAAACGCAAAATAACAAATTAAAAAAATAATAACATTAATTTTATTGGACACTAAAACTTTAATACAACACAACATTTTAGTGATCAGAATAAACACATGTAGTCCACAAAAATACCAACGCAACGCATTGAATATTCAAAATAGTAAAAGTTGTTGTGGCCACACATTTTCATTTTTGTCAAATAAAATAATAAATTTCCAATTTCATACGATAGTCGACCAATACCAATTGAACGATAGATAGTGGCCAAAAAAATATTGTCACCAATGCATAGAAAATGGCTTTTCGCCTGACCTAACCTAACATTTGATGCTGGTTTTAAACCTTCAGCACACAAACACACACCCACCTACCTACCGAAGGGTTATTTGCCACAAAAACAAATTTTATTTATTGAAATGCAAAAAGCTCTGAGCTAAGAAGGCAAAAATGGTCTCTGCCAACGCAAAGGAAAACAAACAAATATGAGCCATTGTCGTGTGTGTGCGTGTGCGTGTGCGTTTGCGTGTGCACTGAACCACATATCGAAAAGCGTTTACTTTTCACAAATGCCGCAGATAATAATTTATCTGCCTTAAAGGAGTCACAGTTTTATTTGCTTACACTGATATATATTTTTTTATGCTATGCCATTTGTGTGTGTGTGTGTGAGTTGAAAAATGTTTTACCAAAAATTATCCTGCTGCGGCGCGATGCTGCATTTTCTATGTAGTCTATGTGGCATATGAAAAGAAGGATTCCCTTACAATGCCCTCCTTCATATTCTTCGGACTAAGCCTATAAATTAAACGGTCTTTGTGTTATAATGCACTGGAAATGCTTGTAAGTGTCTTGTATTGCGTTGCTGCGTTGTCATATGGCGAAACAATTTATGTGGCGCCAATCTGTCGCGTTGGTTTAGCTGAGGGATTTTCTTTATTTTTGAAATATTTAATGTAGTTTTTTTGAAATGCTTGTCGTATATTTGGTAAATCACCTAATGCACTTTAAATTTACTAAGCTTTCATCTATTTCACTTTTAATTTGGAACTTAATTATTTTTGGAATATTTGATAATTGTGCCAGCTTGTCCGATGTGTAAACATTCCGCTAGAAAGCCTTTTATACTGCTGTGTGAAATTCAACCTGGACGGAACTCACCTCGCGACAATAGTTTCGCCGATATGCTCAGATAGGCGGAATTTTTTTAATCTTGAAATTCGTCTTTTAAGATTAGGCGATAAACAATAAAATTTACATATTAAGAAATCATTTTCCCTGCAAAAACTGGCCTTCATTGCCTTATGGCGAGCAATAAATTAATCTTTTTTATTAAATGTAATACGCTATTGCCAATAATAGAAGAGTACATGACGAACAATTTCGCAGGCCGAAAAAAATCACTTGATCGGAAACTAGTGATGAGTACAACCATAGCTGCCACGATCTAAACTTTTTATAACATAATATTAATATAGGCTGTCTGTATGTCAGTATTCGAGGAAGTAATGTATTTTCAATCCAGCTCTGTCTTCTTTTAAAAATTGTTCACAACTTTTCTCAAAAAAGAAAAAATACTTTGAATTTTCAAATGAAAAAATGTATTGATGAATGAATGAATGAATGAATGAATGGCCGAATGAGTGAGAGAGTGAAATCAAGCTGATTCTATTTTCCATTCAAATTCAATTACTTTGTTTACTTAGCAAATTGAAAGAAAACCAATCAAGTGATCAATTTTCAAACCAAAACATTGAAATGAATTGATAAACGTTTTAAAATTTATATTCGTTTCACCGGCACCACTTCTCACTTATTTTTCAACTTACCAGAATTTATCTATTTGTATTTCAGCATCATGAATTAACATTCGCTTGAATTCAATTAAATCAGCCGATGATTGTATCTCAGCTGAAAGATTTCCGATTTCATTGCCGATTGTCTGTGGTCCTTGCACTATTCCCGTTGCGATAATCTATTTGCAAGTCGATTAATTGTACGTGTATTAGCGCTTTAATGTGTTCTAATTGGAAATTTTATTAGGATTATTTTTGGAGTTTTCTATTCTGTTTATTTTGTGTTTAACTTATTTATTTTGTTTTTATGCCTTTTTAAACTTTTTATTCTGCCTAATTGTAGAATTATTTTCGTTTTGCGATTATTTTATAGTTGTATTTTGTATAAGCACTTGTTTAGAAACTACTTTTTATGTTTACTTTGTTGTAATTAAGGATACTTTTTTCACTACTTTTGTTTATGTTTATGTTTCTTTTTCTATTTGTTTTGTTCTTTCTTAGTATAAATTTATTTAATTCTTTTAAGTAATATTTTGTTAGCTGCTTCGCCGCAGCACACTACCGCATCCTTTGGAGTATCGCACGCGTGTGTTCCACATGATGGCCCGCAGTGGACCGCGTTGACAAGCCGTTGACATCTTTTGGAGTTCTCCTCATCAACATCATCAGCAGCAGCAGCCACTGAGGACGCCGAAATCCATTGCCAAAAGATTTAAAACAATTGGAATTTCTTGGGTTCCAGCCAGTTTCCACTGGCACGGTGTTCATTAAGCCGTGTGCCGTTCACTCTGGAGTTGTTAGCGGTCGCAGCTGCCGTTGGTCACTTTGGCTTAATTGGCCGCCCCATTTGACAGTTACGCAGCACAAGTGTCAGCGAAGAACATCACCCAGCAATGCACGTGCTGATGGTTGGCGTTGCTAGAAGCTGTATGATCGAGACGGACGTATTTTGAGTTGAGTAGCTTGGATGTTGTTGTTAAGGGTGAGTATTATTCACCGCGCCTGCATTGGCAACTGTCATTTGAAGCCCATTCACATTTAATAACTTCCGCAGACTCTGCTGAGGCTGATGCTTCGGCCAAAAGTATTTCCGTTTGACCTCCTCCGTGGCTCACGTCGTTTGATCTTGGCCAACATTGTTGGACGCTACGTTTTTGGCCAACCACTGTTTGACTTGGCTAATAATGTCGGTTGGTGTGTGCCATTCCGTTGGCATCATCTTCGCCTCGATGACATTTGTTGATGACTTTTTGAGTTGTTGGCCAACATGAAAAAAATCCAACATCACCGAAAAAAAACACACACACACACTCATCCTTGCCGTTGCGTCTTAATTCTTGGACCTTCACCACCACATCACATCACTTGTGTTAGCCAGCAGAAATGAAAAACACAAATAAAAAAAGAAAAGTTGTTTTTGGCTGATTTTTTCATTTCTGCCGTGGCTATTTTCTTGGATGCGTCTCAATCCCAGCCGCGATAGTTTTGTGCCCCTCGGGGCAGCAGCAGCCAGCCAGCCATTGCGCCGCACACACCACACGTTGGCTCGCTAACGCGCTGTTGCTGGCTGCTACTTTCTTGGCCAACTGACTTCCGAGCTCGTCTCGGTTTGGCCTGCCAAACAGCAGTTGTCCGCTGCTAGGCGCTGTGTGTGCCAGCAGCAGCGCACACTTTGCACAACTGGCAAACAATTCGCCGTCAACTGGCTGCGCTCCAAGCTTCTTTCTTGCTTCGTTGTCGTTGCCAACGAATCGGGGGCTGCCAAAGCAAAGTTGTTCGCTTCTCGTTGTTCGTTGCAGTCGTGTCGTGTTGGATGCGCTTCGTTTTTTGGCTTAAATGAAAGTGGCCGAAATGATGCGCCAATTACATGTGTACACAGAAAAAAAAAAGATGGGTTAATCTAACCGAAAAACGTTGTAAAAAAACAATTTTTTATTTTATATGGAAAAAACATTTATTTATTCTTTTGTTTTTACAGATTTTCGTTTATCTCTTTTTTCATTTTTAGCATTTTAGATTTCAATTTTGTAATATTAAATTTTCTTTCTATTTTTCTTTTTTTCAAGTTTCGACAAGATTGCAACCAAAACACTACTAATGAATGCATTCATTGCTCATATGCAAACAATTTTTCATTGTACGTGAACAATTTTTCATTGTACGCGAACAATTTTTCATTGTACGCGAACAATTTTTCATTGTACTCGAACAATTTTTCATTGTACGCGAACAATTTTTCATTGTACTCGAACAATTTTTCATTGTACGCTAACAATTTTTCATTGTACGCGAACAACTTTGAGTTGGTTCCATTTACCACGTTTTTTGGTTGCTGCATTTTTAACCGTCTTTTTATGTTAGATTTACCTACTTTTTTTTTTTGTGTAGCCTTTGCTCTCTCTCTCTCTCTCTCTCTCTCTGTTGACGTTGTTGCTCTTGCAATTTTGTTGCAACTCGAGTCGCACAGAAAGTTGTGCGTTGGCTGCAATCGGCAATTGTCGCTGAGTTCATCGTGTAGTGTTTTCGCATACGCGAGAGGCGACAGTGTGGGAGAATACACACAGAGAAAAATGTTACTACTAATTGAATTACTTTTGGTTTACATTTGGTGGATTGAACCAAGAAATTTTCTTTTGAGTTGAATGCAAATCACATAGTAGGAGGAAGATGAGGCTGTCAAAGGAATCATTTTGACTTTTTTTCTTCTTCAACTCTTTTCTAAATGCTGACGTGCCCACCTCGCCGCAGTAACTCTACGTGACTTGTATTTCATAATGAAACTTGAGGCTTGCCCAAAAACCGAATCTTGATTTGTGCTCTCAAGAGTCTGCCCGAGTTTTTACTGGGCATATACCCCTTTCCTCCTCAAACATAAAATCTTTGTTGGCATCTTGCGGATGTTTCGCATTTTCTGTTTATCTTTCTCGCACGACTTTTGTCTCGTTTGAATGCTGTTTTACTTTGAGGTTTTTTTGATTTTATTTTGATTTTCTTTGTGTGGTTTTTTTTTTCAAGTGGACTTGGACGCCAATTGAGCTGTTGTCCTTTGGCGCTACACTAGCAATAAATAAAAATTTAGTTAAACGGAAGTACAGTAAGGACATCATACGACCAACCGGTAAGAGTGTGAGTGATGGAACGAGGAAGCGCCAGCATTTAAAAAGCGAGAGCATGAGAGAGCGCATGTTAGGCGGCATGGTAGCACGTGCTGTGGCTTCTACTGTTGTTTGTTGTTTGGGTTTCGAGTGTGTGTGTGTACGGACACACGTGGTTTTTTGTCGAAGTGAACATATTTGAGAGTAAACAGAAACAATGTGGCGAAAAGAGCTTCATCAGAAGGGAATATTTCATAAATGCAGCAGTCAGGCTTCAATTTCCTGGCAAACAAAATGTTTGAAGTAATTTCAGTACACTTTTGTAAAATAGGCCCTTAACCTCAACCTCCTCTAATAAGGCCATTAAATTCTAATGCAGTGTATGCCTCATTAAAAGAGTGATAATCATGGCAAAATTAACACTAACCTCTGGACATGTTCAGGGTTGCCACAAACGAAACGAAAAAACGGGACAAGGCCTAAATTATGCTTTACACGTTCAGAGTCTCATGTGGCAAAATATGAGCTGCCGGTCATGTTCAGCGGTTAGGGGTTAGAATATAAAATTGTTGATTTTGAAAATTAAATAAAATTTGGTAGTAAACTAAATATTGTAATTTTCCACATGGCGCCACCAATTTCATAATTCAAACAAAGTCATTTCATTACATTGGCGAAAACGTCCATAAAATAGAGCATATAAATTTGGCGGAAAAGATCTAAAAAACCGTCCGTCCATTTAATGAGATTCTGTTTCTTCTTTCTGCGGAAGATGCACTTTGAGGTCCACATTGGACCTGTTGACCATTTGCATTCATTAAAACGAGCGCATAAAATTCTAAATTTCACCATTTATGCGAAACATTTAAATTCAAATGTTATGGCAGCGTTTATGGCAGTGCGGAAAGCACCACAAAGTGTTGTCCGTATGCTTTCTTCAGACAAAAGAACAAACGAACAGGCAAGTACCTACATGCAAAAGAGTTGCCACAAACCTTAAGTTTTTTTACTGCACTCTGAGGCAGACCGCATTTTATTTGCATATTTGGCAACCCTGTTTGGTAAGAAAAAATTAAGGCGATTAAGCAATTTAGAAATCAAAAATTCAAAAGCAGAAGACATTTTAGTTTTCATTTACTTAATCTTGAAATCTAAGCAATGAGGAACGAAAATGAAAGGATTGCAAGGAAGCAAGAAGAAGGAAAAATTTGCATTTGCCAGTAAAAACAAGCAATGGGGTAGCAAAAAAAAATACATTGACATCAACATATTGCCAGAGGATTACTGTGGAAACAACAAACTTATCACTGATAATAGCCCAAGCAGCGACAGACATACGAAAAGCAAGTTGACTAACAAAATGCAAAAAACTGAGTAAATAAATAATACCGATTTGCAAATAGTATTCTACCTAGTCAAGGGAATATATTTGGAAAATTAACACTGCAATCAGAGCAGGACTATTAGTGATAATTTGTGATTTGCTAAGCCTTTTCTGATGATGCTCGTTTGTAAACTCTGATAGGGTAAATGACTTTGTTGAAATAAGGTAGTACCGCAAAAAAATTTAAGGTACTAGAAATATAATAAAGCTCCATTTCACTACACTTTTTTGTGGCGTATTTTTTGTGTGAATGTGTGTTTTTGGCAAACACGATTTGCAGTTAGTTGACATTTGTGTGTATGGGTGTGTGTTTGGATTATTCTTACACATTCTTGCACTAAACGCTGCTCTATTATCGAAAAGTTTTCAGGTCATTAAGTTTGGCAGCCGGAGATTTGGTAAAAGTGTAAATTAAGAAGAGCATTTGTCGGGTGCGGGTGCTAGAAAAAGAAAAGGACCGTAAAACAAAAATCAGACGCTAAATTAGAGCAGCAGAAAAACTATTGAAAGGAGGCAATTAATTTATAGAATTAAAGCAGACAATTTTCATTTCCTTTGAATACAACTTACAACTGTTGAAAGGTTATTCCCTGAAAATCCCTCCAAACAAATACCAGCAATTGACAGATTTATGTATTTTGAAATATTTGGCTGGCTACTGGCTACAAAAACAATCACATTTTATTTCGAATTTCTTTTGGCTTATTTTTATTTCATTTGGTGGATAAAAAGATGCTCGCTTTTAGTATGTATTTTTGGGTATTTTGTATTTCGGGCATTTTTGCTCTTTTTGGCATTTTGGCATTTTGGCCTCGCCGAAATTGTTTTTAGCATATCCCGGCGACAGCGTATGTCCTCCTCTTCTTCTTGTATGCAATGTGTGCAGACAAGCGTTTAAATATTTTTACATGCTCAATGGCAAAGGCAGCGACTCTTTTCTTTATGTGTGTGTGTGTGTGCTGTCTGAAGCCTTTTACCAGTGAAGTGACTACGCGATTTGTTTTTGCTGTTGCATCTTTTTTTTGTTACTATCGCCAGTATAGAACGTCGCAGGATAACATCGCATCGCGTATGGATGACGTGTGGGCATTTCTCGAGGACCTTTGGCGTCTCTGTAAGTTACATAGTTCAATTGGTGACTGTGCAGCGGTACCTACTGCGGAAGATTGTCTAAATTTGCTATTATTTCTTATTTGATTTTTATTTGCTTAGAAGCATTTGGTGCAGTAGTAATGAATGGGTAAAGATTCTAAGGATGTAAGGTATGAATAAATTTGCAATTGAAATGAGATACAAACATTTCAGATCAGAGGTAAACGTCAGCAAGTGCATTGGTGACTTTTACGACAACATGTTTAGTGCAATTTTTATAAACTAACAAAACTTTTTAAAGTTTTTTTTACAACCCTTTATAATTTTTTTACAGTTTTTGTATTTTTTCAAGATCTAAAACTTATTTTTTAATTAAAATGTTTGCAAAATTTACTTCTAACCCGAACGCACCACAATCGTCAAATATCGGCCACTGCGACAAATGCCGCTTTTACTGCAATCATCACACTCAACGCATACAAATGCGACAGTAGCCATGAACGCCGACGCAAGTCTTTTGGTCATTAGACACTTTAACCACGTTAGACACGTCAGTTGGTGTTGTTGAGTCAAAAGAATTGCACAAATTTGTATGCGAAATGCAATTATTATGGCGAAAACATTGGAAAATGCAGGCATTTGAATGCGACAAGAGTTGCCACCATGACTATGTATTTTTTTCTCTTTAATTTTTTTTCATCAGCTTAACAAACCACAATAAAAAGTTACAATTAAATCAGGGCAAAACACACACACACACATACAAAAAAACCAATTGTGAAAGTTCATTTTTGCATGCAATCGTTTGACGCTTGCCTAAAGGGGCCTAAAGACATGTTTATAGGCAAAATTAAAGCGTGCAGAAAATCTTTAATTTTTTTTGTAGATTTCTTAGATTTTATCACAAAAATTCGCATTCAACTTATGTGCTTATGTATATTTTCTTTTTATATTTATTTATACTTTTGTTTGTTTGCCTTTCAACTGACGGATCCTGTTTCATGACTTTGCCAAACTGTTATGTTTTCTATTTGTTCATAAATATATGAATTTTTTCATTTTAATACTTGAATATTTTCTGTTGGTTTCTCAAGTGCATGCTTGCTGCCTTACATTTGGCAGCGTATGTCAACGACACTTCCAGAACAGGTGTAGACGATCAGTTTGGCTGCTATTTTTGTACGCACACGCCTGAATGTGAATATCACGGGGGAACGGAGAAGCAAGTAGTAAATTTCGTTCTCTTTATTCTGCAAGGAATTATGTTTCTAGGCATTCGCTTTGTCTATGGAAATTTACATTAAATTTAAACACAATTATGGAAATATTTAGAAAAGACTTTTTAATTAAATTATGCAGAATTCAAGTATTCATAGTCAATATAAAAAATTACATTTCATTTCAAAATTTTTTTTAATATTTTTTTTTTTTTTTTAAATAAATAAATTTTTTGAAAAAAAATTTTAAATTTATTTTATTATTACACTAAACGTAAATTTCCCAAATTTAAACTATATCCTCCCACCATTTTCCATACTTTACCTTAGGTACTCAAGTACCAACCTGAGTCTATTTGTCCTCCTAAGCAACATATGTAAATAAGTAATGAAATAAACATACGCAAACAGAAATCAAGTCATAAAAGCGAAAACATCTTGCTAATATGACACTCGCATACATAAAAGAGTCGTTCGTCCATGGCAAGCCTCATTCGATTACTGAATGAGCATCATAAAAAGGACATTGATTCGTGGCCGCAAAATAACTCAAAACGATACCATTCAGTAGCGATTAAGTGACATTCTAGCTTTCTAGTGACTGTGCGCAGCCATATTTTGTTTACTACTGAGAATTGTGGGGAAGCAAAAACTAAAAACAAATACAAGCCAAAGCAAAAGTCACAACGATGATGTCCATTCCATTGGTGGGCCGCAAGGGTTTGAGTGCAGCAATTACATTTGTCATTGGAATATGATAGAAAAGAGACCAACAAAGAGCACTTTTTTTAAATGCAAACACTACACAATACAATACAAAAATGCTTTCTTTTTTCGTACCACACAGCAACTACTACTTGCGCTGTATACCACTGAGTTATTTTACGAGTTTTATTGGCTTTTATTGGCATTGAGATTTGGTTTTTGAAATGGCTTTTATGATTTCACAATGCTGATATTTTGGCCAAATTCGTTTGCCAGTTTTTTTTTGCTGTCTTTTTCGTTCGCTTCTGCAGGTGTAGTAAGTCATTTTTTATGGTCATTGCCTAGAGGAGCTGGCGACTGATGGGTTAACAGGTGGCAGTTGTTGGGTATTTTTACATTGTTTTTTTATTGAGGTTTTTTCTGAATTGTCTACATAATTCACAAGTGATTGCAGTTTAATGGCTAAAGTTTGTGGCAGATATTTTGAACATTTTTTCAAAATAAAAGGTTAAATTTAAGATAATAAAATAAAAGTTTTAGTTGGGAGGTAATAAAAAAAAAGTAATTCAAAAATGTTTTAAAAATAATTGCTAATTAGCTTCAGTTAAGCCGCTCATTACATTTGCAATTACAAATGCTATCGGTTTCAAAGAGATCATTTCACATTTTACCATTTAAACCGCGAAAAATACTTGAAATTCTCCCCTTTCGTTCTGTTGGTGCTGTATGCTTATCAGAAGGCATCAACATTTTTGCTGAGCTCTCAACATTGGCGTCAACATTGACAGACTAAAGAGCCAAGTACTTGCTAATTTTCATGCACCATTAAAAGGCAGTTGTTTCCGCATTTCTACTGCTTTTTTGTGCTTTTTTGTCAAGTGTTATTGGCGCTACGCGGTTTTACATGCATCCTTGCCATCCTTTGCCGCAGCTTTCAGTTTTTTGTGTAAGGAAATATTGCGGATTTATTCAAAGTTCACTGATGCAGTCTCTTGTTATTTTTTTCTTATTCTTTTTTTTTAGCAGCAACTCCAGAGTGGCATTGGACAGTATCCGAAATTTATAGTTAAAAATATTTTTCAAGGGAATATTAAAAGGATGAGTGGCAGGTAAGGAAAGTATAAATATTCGTGATCAGAATCTCCTGCTGAGCCGATCTTGTGATGATCGTCTGTTCGTTATTTCACACGATAACAGCCGTATTTATTGACTCCAAATTGGCCGATCTCTCATTGCAACCAGCTCCTCAATTTTGACGTGGTTATGTCGGGACCGGAATAAAAAACTTCGGGACGGAATGGAAATGGAACGAAATGGCAATGAAACATATTTGGAACGGATTTACGTTAACATTTCTAAGCCCACATTACACACATGCCAACCACTGTGCATTGAAATTCACAATTGCCAAACATACATTTTCCCTCCATTGCGACAAATAGGCTGTTTGCCACAAAACGCTTTAAATACAAATACAGCAACAGAGAAAAAGTGCCCGAATTCTGTACCAAAAGGCCCAAACATGGAGACACACTCCCACAGGCAGACTGGCAATTCGTATGCCGGAGCATGTGTCATTTTTATACATCCGGCTGTGTTATTATTTGTTTTAGTCTTGCAATGTTAAAAGAGCCGCAGCTTTGTATTTTTGTAAAAATGCAATAATAACAATAATAGAATATAGGATTTAAAGAAATAACAGTAATAAAAAGAAAGACAAGCCAAACCAAACCAAAGCAAACCAAAAAGCATAGAGACAACAAAGGCAATATTAGCGCAATATTAAAAATCTTACCCGCCATTATTTCAGCAGAGAAATGTCAGGGTGGACGGTGAGGGAGAATGTGTTCGAATTGTACTTATAAATTGCAGAACATAATTCAAAATGCTTGACGCTTTTTGATGGCATAGAGGATATGAGTGTGCCTTTGATTTTGGCATATGTTGCGTCGAGGAGTTGGTCTAAGTGAGTTTTGTTATTTTTTTCGTCTGTCTGTCTGTTTGTTTGTATTTATTTTGATTTTTGCTTTTCTATTTGTTCTTTATACAGGATATAAATTAAGAAGGCCTTGCAGTTCGTTGAACTCTTTAAATGCATTTAAATGTGAGTTTATACAAAAAAAAACCTACTAAACACATTCACGCTCTACACCGCGTATGCGTAATATTAATTTACGATGCCTTAATTTTGTGCTTAAAAAGCAATTAAAATGGCTTAGCATAAGTTCTGTTAAATTATATAGACGCTGGAAAGTATGCTACGAATTTCGAAATTCAAATTCATTAATTTCATTGCATTCATACCGTAGAGCAATGCGCTTTTCTCAAAAACTCCAAAACACAAATTATACTCTCATAGAGCCTTTGCCAATTTGGCCTGCCGACTGCAGTCATAGAGTCTACTCCCACTTTTCACACAAACACACACACACACATTTACACTTGCACCCAGCAAATGCCATTTGACTTAATTAGCTGAACTCAAAAATCCTTTCTTCGGTGACATGGGAAAATCTATGAATTTATTTGACACTTGAAAAATGTGTGTGGTTGCATATAATTTAAGCAAAATTTTAGATTTTTAGTTATTTTGCGCCACATTTTTCCATATTCATAATAATTTTTGGTTGGTTTTCTGGCTAGAAATCCTTTCAATAAACTAAACCAAAGCCAAATTATATCGCACATCCTCTCTCTTGATGTGTGTTTGTGTGTGTGGAGTCATGTAAAGTTCAATTCACAGCGCCACGCCATATTTCCGTTTCCTGATTTTCTTAAGCGAGCACCCTCTAGCGTCAGTTAGAGTGCGGTGTGGCCCTGGCGCATGTTTGCCTGTAAGTGCCTTTTTGTCGCCTAATTTATGAATTCCGCTTCAAAGGCGTCGTTGTCGAGTGCGGATGCTGATGATGACGATGATGCTGATGCTGCCTGCATCACATAGTTCACAGTGTCTTGCCTGTCCACCCATGTGTGTGTGTATATCTAATATCTTCATGGATGTAAGTTGAGTAGAATGGATTGCTTCGTTTGGAGTATTGGAGCCTGGATTCGATTTTATTTTCTTTTATCGTTAAAAAAATGTTTAAAATTTCAAAATTTAATTGAGTTCTTAGATTTTTTTATTATTTCGCCCATTTTTGCTTGGTTGATGATCATTGGTCTTCACAGAAAAGCAATCATTGTGTTTGAAGCAAGTACTGAACTCGATGCGTTTTGATCGTGAGGCTGAGATTACTGCACCACTGGAGCCACAAAGTACTTGTATATAAAAATTATTAGCGCCACCTATAGCGTTCATGGCCGTCTGTCTGTTTGTCATTTCGTATAATAACTCCCGTAATAGCTGATCTATGAAAATTAAATGAAAATATTTTTATTTTTCACTTTACTCGGTTATTCAGGTATTCGTGAAAACTCCAATAGTAAATTTATATGTATGCTATTGTACCTTCCTCAACTCCACTGGGTACCACACACAGTTGACATTTTTCTGGGGTATTAAAATATATTTTCTTTTCTTATTTTTATACAATTTTTTTCATTTAAGAATGAAAATATTCTTTTCGGTGTATTTCAGCAACAAAAATTAAACGGCCTAAAAATATGCAATAATAAATGTCTAAAATAATGTTGATTTTATTATCGATACCTTAATAACATTCAATGTCCGTCCGAAGTAACCCAGGCCATAAATGGAAGAGATTTCCAAATGCAATGCGTGGTGCTAAAATATATCGATGCAACTTCTTTATTATCATTCGACAAATGTGTTAAGAAAGTGCGACGGTTTCAATCCCCATTTCTACACCCATTGAAAATAAATATTAACTTTATCACAAAGGGATAGATGAAGAATGCACATACTTTCTATACCACAACTAAATGAGAGTGCTACAAACTTCCGACCTTTCCTCATCAAGTATCGAATATTTGTATTGTGTATTTGTTTTTTGTATTTAAAGCACCAGTGGAAGGCACACCACAACACAGAGCCTATTCAAATTAGCCTATTTTATGCCAAACGAAGAAATGTACAATTAATTATACCCAATAAATATTCCGATCACTCACAGTTGAAAATTTGAATTGCACATTACCTTGGAACACCAACGACTATGAACCAAGCAAAGCGAGCAGTTCATTCTAAACTCTTCGATCAGGCAGTTGAATGAAATATGCTTGAAGCCTTTATCAATTTCACTACATTTGTGGGCTTCTATGCATTGAGCTGTTATCTTTATGATAATCTGAGGTCGCCCTTCTTATTGATACGCTGCAAATTAAAGGAATTCCTGGGTGAAAGAGAGCCAAGTTTGACAGAGAGATATGGAAAATGGGCTGGTGAGTCTATGAAAACATTTCCAAGGTGAACTAAAATTTAATTTCCATATTCCAGCCATTACTGGGGCCACAGATGGCATTGGCAAGGCTTATGCCCGTGAATTGGCTAGACAGGGACTCAATGTGATACTAATTTCCCGCACAGAATCGAAATTGAATTCAGTGGCCAAGGATATTGGTAAGACATCAAAAAATATTTTTTTTTTAATTCAAAAATAAATTTATTAATTTAAATTAGAAAATGAATTTGGTGTACAGACCAAAATAGTTGTGGCCGATTTCACCCAAGGCTTGGAAATATACGAACACATTGAAGAGGAGTTGGCAGACATATCAGTGGGCATATTGAGTAAGGAGAACCACAACAAATAATTTTACTTTCAACTCTTTAAAAAAACTTATTCTTTTAAAGTAAACAATGTGGGCGCAACTACTTCTCATCCAGGTGTCATGCGGTCCTTTACTTCGCAAGAACTTATGGATGTCATTGGAACGAACATTGTGGCTGTCACTCAACTCTCACGTTACTTTCTAAAACGAATGCGTGCCTCGGGCATTAAGGGGGCCATTGTGAATATTTCCTCTGGTTCAGAGCAACAACCGCTACCATTTGCTGCAGTCTATGCTGCCTCGAAGGCTTTTACACGCAGTTTGACGATTTCGCTGCAAGAGGAGTCCCGGCATTGCGGCATTACCGTTCAATTGGTTTCACCCAATTTTGTGGTCACCAAAATTAATTCCTACTCCAAATTGATTATGAGCGGCGGTTTATTTATACCCGATGCCGATACGTATGCAAAGTGGGCGGTCAATACCTTGGGGAAAGTGGATGAGACTACAGGCTACTCATGGCACGGTTTGCAGGTTTGTATGGATAAATTACTTTAAAAAATTAATTCTTTTTTTAAATTAAATTTATTTTTTTATTACAGACTGGCATTTTCAAAATGATTCCGTGGCGTGTGCGTGTCTTTCTTTTCGTGAAGCTCGGGAAAAAAGTGATTGACAATAAGAATAAATTTAAATAAATTAATTTATGTAATTACTTAACTTCATAAATGTATAAAGAAAATTGTATTATTTTTCCGAATTTTCTACAGTAAGAAATTTTCCACAAAATAAAAGCTTTAAGTTGAGGTTTGTGTCTACAATAATTTCCTTTTTCATAATGATTGAGTATTTTTTTGGAGCTTTTTTCTGCCCTCAAAAATATCCCTAGAAAATATGGAAATTGGTGCCAGTACACGAGGTCAAAATTAATTTATGGGCAAAAATATTTTGAAGAATGCAGAGCGAAAATATTGTCTCAGGAATTTAATAAGGGTATTCAAAACCTGTCATATATGAAGTCATAAACGGGAATTTGTCATAAATTATTATTTGTTTTTGGATTTTTCATAGAAATTTGAATGTCAGATGAAAATTTATGAAAAATTCTTGTTTTTGACTCTATGGCAACTTGTGAATACACTTGAAAATTAAAAAAATCATAACAAAAAAATTAATGAAAATACCCAATTCCTTACAACTGCTTTTTGTCTACTGCGCTTCGAGCTGGTAACCTTCCTCCCCAAAATTCAGTGTAAAAATCGATAATTTCTCACGATTAGAAAACTCAACCGAATGACGCACAACTCTCAATACAAATTGCGACACGCAAGTGTTCAGCAAGCGTTTAAATTAACTCATAATTCATATTACTAAAAAATTTTGATATTACAAACGAAAAAAACGCAATAAAATACAAATTAAATTCATCACAAACTCGCTCCAAAAAACGCATAAGTGTACTTTTCCCGTAATAGTTGTCTGTCAGTGGCTTTGCCTTTTGCCTGTTGTTGTTGTCATTAAGTGTTGCTATCATTTGAAGGCATTTACCGGCAACCTTGCCGATAACACTAACAACACATGGGCATAACATAAACCGACACAGCCACAACAACAACAGCTGCCAAATAAACAAAAAGTCACACACTTTTGACAAGTGGCTACTATTCATTTGAACAGCGCAAATAAGAAGTACTACTTTTTTTTCCTAAAAATTTGTGTAAATTTGTGTACGAAAATTATTCATTTTCAAGTGATTTGCAGCGGGCGTGTTAATCTGTGTTTGGCAAAAGGTAGCGGACATACATCACTTAAACAATCAATAGAAAGTGATTTGGGTCAAGTGCAAGGGGGCGAATTCAATGAAGTTGCTATTTTTGTGTGGAATTGATGTTGGTGAAAAGTACTTAAAAAAACAAAAAAAAAAACAGTTTAGAACAAATATTTTGTGGATATCGATGGTTGAGATAGCAAATGTGTTAAGTGGACTTTTGGGAATTTTCAGTAAAGCTAATTGTGTGTTTTGTTTTTGAAAATACGAGTACTCTAGCAGAGTATATTGAACCTTACCATATTTACGCCATATTTTTTGCTGTCAAATCGTAAACATGAAATTAATTTAAAAAAAAAAGACAATTTCGTTTTGAGGGTAAAATAGTCAACTGGGGGTTACCCCCCATTATTTAAAAAAAACTAATTTCCAATAAAACTTAATTAATATTTCTTGGAAAACGTTTGAAATAAAATATTGACGTATTTGTCACTTAATGTATTTTCACAAAAAAATTATTAAAATGAAAATTAATCAAGTCTAGAAGTATTTATTACATTTGAATTTTTATAGCCAAGCTTAAAAAAATTACCAAACACCCAAAAAAGTATCTGTATAAACACTCAGCCATTGCCTTTAAGGCCTGATCGAGTTTAAACGGCTCATATGAAAAAAACCCGTTCTGACATATGTAACAGCCCACAACGACGTTGACACTTTACCAAAAAAAAACACAAAACCAATTACAAAAACAAGCCGAAAAGCCCAAAAAAATCTCAACCTGAAAAACAACCAAAAAAAGATTCAATCACACACAGCCTCCAAATTTTTGAAAAAGATCAGCTTGTTGTCGTTCGTTGTTGGCGGTGGCGTCAAAAAACCGATATTGTAACTTCTTGTAAGCAAGCACAGTCTTAAAGCCGAAGCTGAAGCTGAAACTGTTTTCAAACCCAACGAATTCGAATAGAGCTCGCAATTTGAATTGCAGCGGCGGAGGCTTCAAGCTCACAATCAGTTTGTATTCGTCCGTCGTTCGTACAGTAAGCTGCGTGCGAACGTTTCGGAAAGTTTAACGGAGAAGTGCAGGAAAAAAGAATTAAAATTTTTGTGAAATTTCCAATTCAATTTCATTTTACTAAACCAAGTGCAAAGGTTCAATTCAAAACTTTCAAAACTTTAGTGAATTCGTTTTACTTGAGTTGATAGCGAGCAAATATTTTTTTTTAATTGCACGCGAATGTTTATGTGATAAGCGGAATTTTCGTGATAAGCTTTTAATCTTTTTTTTTTTTGAGTTATTCCATTAATACTTTTGCTCTACTGAATAAGCACTTAATTTAACAATACACAATTTAATATGTCTTCGTTCTGGGACGTGAGCACTTTGTTCAGCATGGCTTTCATTTGGCAGCTGCTCACCTATGCCATTTATGTAATTGGACTTTTGGCCATCGTTGATTTTCTCCTCGATAATTTCAAATCGGTCATTTCGATATTGAAGGCAGTTTTGGAGCCATATTTTCAACCGCAATTGCCGCAATCGCTCGCCGAGAAATACGGAAAATGGGCAGGTGAGTTTCCACTCGAATCCAAAAAAATAATCACAACTCATCCACAAATTATTCAGTTGTATACCTTTAAGTTATTCAACATGTACTAATTGAGCTTTTTAATTTACAAAATCCATAACAATAATTTAAATAATCAGATAGGTTTGTGCTAAATGTCATTTTGAATTTTATGTACCATTTCGTTCTAGAATTTTTTTAATAATGTTATAACCAGGGAACTGATTTGGTTGACCTAAAACATTTATTGCATACTTTTAGTGACAAAAAAACCAGAAATGGTCCGTTTTCTCAATATCCCACTTAGTTATCTAATAACAGGCACTATACAGAAAAGTTGTTCATAGCTTGTTATTACACCGTGTTACAAAATTCAAATTTTGATTAGTCCCAAGAAAAACTCCCTTATATTCGCATAGTGTTACTCAGAATAAACAACCTCTTGTTGTCAGTTTTCCTAGGTACATACTTCCAGAGTACTGCTGGTTGCTTTGACGTGACACAAATCCTTTAGCTTTAAATTGCCAAAATAGACATCCAAAATTTCCGATTAACTATGAAGATGCTTAAAATATATGTTAACCAACATTATTTTATGATATTTAAACTTAAATTTAAATAAATATTTTTTTGTGGTAAACAAAATATTTTGGCATACACTGCGTATGAGTAATATAATAGCATCAGACAATTTTTGCAATTAAAGAACCTAAACGATTTGATCGAGAAAACTCACAACGAGCGATTATGTATTCTGAGCCCCAATATGTACTGGGATATATAGGAGTTTTTCTTGGGAATGAGGCTATGTCGGACGGTGATAGCCAGACTAGTCTCAAAAAATCAGCAATAAAAGAATTCGAATTTTTTTCTGAATATTTTCCATTATTTTTACCTCCTATAAAATTTACTTTTGCGACATACAGTATGGTTTCCCAGAGTCCCTACCACATTTTGAAAAAACCAAACTGTATTTTCATAATATTTATTTTATTGTAGATACAAATTTATTATGCATTTCTGCATACTTACAATTGAATATTTATTTTAATATCTAAAACGTATTTTAGCCATTAACTCTTCATGTTTATATTCAAGACGATAACATAAATTTTGAATCTAAAGACATTTCTAATTTATCTACAAAGAAATCATTCGATTCTTTTAAGAATATTTAAGCGCAGAGTGAATTTTGGTTGTCTCTAAGAGCAGGAAGTATTTCTAGATTTCAATTAATCAAAACAAAAAAACATATTTAAGACCAAAAAGTGGTTCTAACCATGTTCTATGTATTTAATAATAATTAAAAAGTGAAATAAGAAAAACAAAAAATGACGCACTATTGCCAAGCTGGTAGCCACCTTTCGACCATCAAAGCATCAGAACATATAATAAATACTTGCACATGCTGTTAGACATGCGCCTAGACATAAGATTGGCAACAAGTTTTTGTAAAATATTCAAAACGTGGTAGACAATTTAAACTAACTGAAAAATAAAATTAATTTTTATATAAAAAAAAAGTCAAACTTATAAAAACTTGTTTTTAATTGTGTGGACGAAAAATTTCCATTTTTTAGAACAGAACATATCAGTTTTTGGCACGTTTTGCAATTAGGCATTCTTAATTTGAATTAGTGTATGCTTAAGAGGAGGTGTGTCAAATTTAAATCTTCATGTATGTATAGATACACTGTCTTATGTCCTTTATATGAAGTTGAATGCACTGACCAATTTCCAGAATCACCATAGATCAGATAACAAATTAGGCAAGATACAATATGCCATATCAAAAACACCACCTGTCACTTTGATATATTGCAAAACGCGTTAATTCGAAAAAAAATATGCAATGAAAAAAATGTCAGTAAAAGCAATAAAATGAACAGTTTATGGCTTTATTAGTATTCCAACAGCTTTGAGCAGAAATTGGCCAATACTAAGGAAATTTCCTCTTAGCCAAACAATTATCAAAAGTTACTTCCTAAGGAAGCTTATCAATTTCACTTAAACTTAATGAATGAGTCTCGGTTGGAGATTTGCTCAACCACATTAATTGCTGCTCTGGTTAACGGCGTGGCCACAATATCTAGGCACGCATTTGATTTCACAATTTACTACGTTTGTTGTTGTTTCTGTTTTTACTACACTTTTACTATGGCTTGAAGTGTCCAAGTCCATTCACCTGCTTATTGTTTACTTGTCTGCTTGTCTGTCTGTATTTCTTTCTTTCTTTCTATCTATCTTCCGTCTATCAGTGGCTAATACTGATGTTGCTTATAGCTAACCGGCTATAGTCGCGTGAGTTGTGATCTTTTTGTTTTCATTTCATAGATTCACTAATCTTCTTAACGTGTTTGTTGTTAAAGTTATTGCTTGCTTTTGCTTTAAGCGACCTTGCGGAAGTAGACGCTGAGGAGACGCAAAAACGTAATAATTTAATTCAATAACAATAGCAACAAGAACAATTTGCATAAAAGGTGTTCCGAGTGTATTTGGCAAATATTGAATGAATTTAATTTATTTATTTCATTGTTTGTTTCGTAATAAAAAATGCAACTGGTTAAAGACAAGCCCTTAAAGTTGGGGGCATTTTTGAAAGGTCTTATATATTTAACTAATACGTTTACTTGATTGTTAGCATAGTTGCGCTCGTGTCATACCCCGACAGAGAGCAGCTTCCTTAGAACCAATCCTTCAACTGCAACCAGTCCCAAGAACTTTGCACTAACTGATATCTTAGCCAATTTAACATAGTGTAAATATTTTGCAAACCAAACGCACTTCAAATTTGACGGCAGTAAGCAAAGTAAAAACACAAAGTAAATTTTCCTTACTTTACAACGACAGTAAATATTTTAACTGCAAACATGTTTCGCATATTTACAAGCGCTTCTGGTGAAAAAGACCGAAAAAGCACACACTCGAAATCGATAAATTGGTGAGGAATATGAGAAAAGCCACTGCACAACGTCAAGCGTTACAGTGGAATGCAATATAGAAGTTGCAGTGTATGATATCACAATAACAACTTTCAAAATAAGGAATTTATTTTATTTATTTTCAATTTCAACAGTTGTTGCGTTGAAATTTTTTTGAAACAAGTTGTGGGTCACTGGTACGTACCCAAGTTAGTCTCCAGAACTACAAATAACAAGCAGTGAAGCCACTAAAATGCAATAAGTCCTTAGACAAAATACACTTATCCATTTAGCATTTTCATTGACCATATCCACTAAACCAACATACTTTTGGCTCAGACAGCAGCCAATTAACGCATGGCTGTTAATTAACATCGTTTTGTGGTACACGAATTCTTGCCTAATATGTATTTAATGTTACTCATACTTGATCATTATTTGTAACCACTTTTTTATTTCTACTTCAGTTGTCACCGGCTGTACGGATGGCATTGGCCGGGAATATGCCAAAGAATTGGCCAAACAAGGCATCAGTGTGGTGCTCATCTCACGCACCAAAGAGAAGCTGATAAAAGTGGCAAATGAGATAGGTGAGTGAGAAAATGATAATCCAAACAAAAAATGAAAAGTAATTTATTAAATTTTAAATTATAATAAAAAAAATCAACAGAAAGTGAATTCAAAGTGAAGACCAAATGGATTGTGGCAGACTTTGCCAAGGGACGTTCCGTATACGAGCATATTGAAAAGGAATTGGCGGGCATACCAGTGGGCATTCTGGGTGAGTGGAAGTATTTGAATTTTTGCTTTAATTTCATTAGCTTTCATTCTACATACACTTGTTTCGTTTGGTGGAGTAATTACAGACAGCTTCATTAAAATGAACTGTAAAAAAAGTACATTAATTTTTATAACACATGAAAATTCTCATTACGTGCAATTCACCTGAGACGTCATTGGTAGTTTTTTTTGTTCAGCTATAATTAAAATGTTTGCTCATTGCCATTTTTTCGTTTGTTTGTTCATTTTGTCATCGTTTGTGGGTCTTTTTTGGGCTCAATGGTTTCGTCTGAAAGACTTTGTCAAGTTTCTTATTTGTTATTGTTATTGTTGTTGTTTTAATGCTAACATCAACTAACATTTGTCGGTTCAACAATTACACTTTAAGTAGCCACAAATCTTAACCTTGTTTCGGCTTTGAGGTTTCAAATGTTCGGCGCTTTTTTTCGGTGGTTCGTAAATTGTAATTAAAATCGTGATACTAACTTAAGGCACTTCATGGTTATTAATTTGATATCCATCATCACCATTAATAATGTAATTGAATGTAAAAAAAAAAAATAGCCAAAATTATAGGTTATGTGTGGGCTCCATTTGAAAATTGTAATTTGTGATTGAATTTCTTAAATCATTCCACCCCCCCACTCACTTAGTAAATAACGTGGGCAAAATGTACGATTATCCCGACGAACTTGACAACATTCCCGAAGACATCCTCTGGGATCTGATTAACATCAATGTGGCCGCCGTGACGCTAATGTCGCGCATGATAATACCTCAGATGAAAAAGCAAGGCAAGGGCGCCATTGTCAACATCTCATCGGGCAGTGAGCTGCAACCCATACCCTATATGGCGGTGTATGCTGCCTCCAAACGTTATGTCAAATGTCTGACCCAGGCCATGGAACGTGAATTGGCCGAATATAAGATCACCGTTCAGTGTGTGACGCCGCTGTTCCTGGTGACCAAAATGAATCAGTATTCGAGTAATGTCATGGCTGGCGGTTTTCTCATACCGCATGTGACCAGTTTTACGCGCTCCGCAGTGTTTACGCTGGGCAAGAGTTCACTGACCACCGGCTATTGGACGCATGGTTTGCAGGTATTTGACACTTTATTTATTCTTATTCTATTTACTTAAGGGAATTCATGTTCTTTCAGTACTTCTTTATGAAACTGGCACCTGAATGGATTCGCATACGCGCCAGCCATAATCTGACTACGCGACTGCGCAAGGAGTATCTAGACAACAGCAAAGTGGCTTGAAAGTATTTAAATTTTCTTTGTTTTTAGGGGTGTTGTTAAATTGATTAATTAATTTGTAAATAATTACTTTTAAGACTTGACTTTTTTTATATAGTTTTATATGTACTTTTTTTATGGAAAAAATAAAATCTATCAACTAAAATTTTACAAAAATTACTCTTTATTTTTCCTAATATGCATTCTATTTTCCCTAAATTTAAAATTGAAAATATTTGTTCCTACCTTACGAATCCAATGATTTTCCCATTGTGTTAAATCCACAATTATCATGCAAACACAAAAAAATAAATAAACGTTAAATATTTTCGCAAGCAATTACTCGCCGACTGCTAGCCTATTTGCCAACTTCTGTTAGCTGAAAAAAAATACAACAATTCAACTCAACTGCAGTTTGGCTTATAGCGTCGATCACCGTTTGCAACTTGCAACAAGAAATACTGCATTGGTTGCATAAGTGAATTTTACTTTTCAGATAAACCGGTTGACTGAAACCAAAAAAAAAATAAATACCAACAATTGCACTGCGGCACTGTTGACCGATTGTAGAAGAAAAAACGAAACAAAAACCATTAATGGTTGATTGAACCTGAAGGGAGTTGAATAATCTTGCATTTTTTCCTACCATTTTCTAAATAATTTTTAGATTTTTAGAATTCATTCGCTCAAATATGCAATTATTGCGGACAAAATGGTTTTGAACTGAACCTTTGACGGCCGAAAAGAACATGCCCTTGTGAATACAGAAATGCCGGTTAGGTGGATTGAAGTATAAATCGTTTTGGCTTTTGAGTTATGTAGTGATGGCCTTGTAGTGATTTTACGTGATTTTGTATTGTGATCATCGAGGGTGCTTCGATCTTTTAGTCAGTCTCTTGAACCGGTATTTGTGAATAAAAATTGTGTGGTTGTTTCAGCTACAGGAATTCGTTTGCTTGCTGCCGATTCACCTCTCGAAGCGGTACCCCCTCCCCTGTATATTTCACATTATAATTTTTATTTTTATTTTATACTAAATGACAAAAATTAATATTGATTTACTGAAGTCATTCTGATATTATTCAAGTCATTCACATCATCATTGAAGCTAATTTTTAAAGAAAATTAAAATAAATAAAATCGTCTACTCATGATGCAGTATTTGTCACTTTTGCATAATACTAAACATTACTAAATAACTCTAGTAACTTCAAGTTTTTGTCAATTTAAAAAATATATTTGATTAGATTTCACTGTGATGTTTTAATTTTAATAAATTTAATGCGAGCTATTTTAAAAGAAATTCCATAATGAAAAAACCATTTTCAATTTCACATAAGTTTATTACTACAAAAGTTATGTTTTTAAAAAACAATAGCAAAAACAAGTACCCAATTCCTGTTTTGCTACATCGTTTTTTTTTATGATCTATTTTACACCATGGCTTATTTCAAATACCCTAAAAAGAATTTGCAAACATGTTTTGATTTTCTTATTATCGAAAATAAAAACAAATTTTGTTTTTTTTTTCAAACAAAAGCAAATTAGTGATGATGACGCTAATACCGCCGCCCTCAGGTGAAGCGTTGGGGGGAGTAGAAGAACATTGTTGTTGTTGAATTTTGTTTATTTATTTTGTGCATGCCTTTGTGGAATTCAGCACAAACAAGCGCCATTTTAGAGGGGCCACAGAATTTTCAGATGGGCCTCACCAGTTTTCCAAAGCAGCGCTGCAGAGAAGAAGAATAAATTGATAAATGTTCAGTATGGAAGATGTTAATTGAAAACACTTGAACTTACGAAAAAACAACTCCTTCCCTCATAGCTTCTCCTGGTTGTTTACCAGTTACGGCTTCAGGTTTGACGTCATCTGGAAGAAATCGTAAGTAAACAAGTTGAAAAAAATTTGTGAGAAAATATACATATTTTGTTTTGAATCTCTGCAGTGAAATAATGCACAAAAATAATTTTCAGAGCGACTAAAGTAACCTACACCAGACCGATACAAAAATATTATTTGCAAATGCCAAAAAGCTTATCCCCGCCTAATAAACATTTTAGCTTGTTTTTGTTTATTATTTTTGCGGCCACATCTGGCGGTTGTTTATTGCCTTTTGGCTTGATTTCTGTTAATCTTAAGCGGATATCTGTAAAAATATGTTTTTATAGATTTTCGGTTCGAAATTCGGTGAAATTGGATTTTGGAATATTTCATTTTTGGCCTCTGCTGTCATGTATTGGCGAATTCGGAATTTATTGAACCGTTCGCGTACTGGTAATTACTTTCGAAAACAGCAACATGAATTAAATTAAAGTGCTTCGAAAATACATTTATGTATGTCAATTTATTTGCAATTTGAATTTGGTTTGGCAATTTTATGGCCGCACTCAAGTGAGTATTTATCGCTTTGCCTTGGAGATGCATTTAATTTGTTTTCTTCGATCGAGTATGCGAAAGAAATGCTTTTATTTAATCTTTTTAGGACATTGTAAAATGTTTATATTTATAATTTTTCGAATGGAATTTCAATTGAAATGTAATGAAAGATTTACGGAAAATTAATCGATTTATTGTATTATTGATATTATTCTATTAATTTATCATCTATACAGATTAGTTAGTCTAAAGACGCAAGTAATCGTAGCTGATAAGCCATAATTTAGTTAATCAATTAATTCATCAATTGATTGCTTTGAAAAAATAAAATAATTAGATTAAGTAATTAAGTTTATCGCAATTTCCAAGTATTAATATTCAAGTACAAAACTTTGTAGAAGTCTCCAAATATATTTTTGTTCCATATAAAATTCTGAATAATAAAAAAATAAGGAAAACTTGTACCAAATATTTCATAAAAATTAACGACATTTTTTCTTTCTCAATGTTTGTTCTAAATAAAATATAAAAATGCTAAAAATACAGGGAGCCATTGCTAAAATAGAGACACTACCACAATGGCAAGGATGGCGTTTCATTTGTTGTTGTTTGTATTTTTTCTTTTGTCAACACACTGCCAACAACTTGCTAACGAAAACAATATAAATTAAAAAATTAATATTATTTTTCGTATGTATATAATATAGAATTATTATTTTAAAGAAAGAAAGACAAAAAGTAGAAGCGTAGATAAAAAACGCACTCATTCGCGCCCACCAAGTCAAAGTGTGACTCGTTTCTGCGCACGTATCACTCAAAAAGTTGACAAATTTCGTTTGGGAGAATGGATATGGAAACTTTTGAAGGTTTTCTTTGGTTTTTGTTGTACTTATTTTTTACCAACCGAGTGGCAGGGTGGGATTTGGCCAAGTGACTTTTTTGAAAATGTCACCGAAAAGTGTCAACCATTGAAACTGTTTCTTCGGAAACATAACAACAACAAAAATGTTTGCGACATGGCTGCCAAATTGCGAAATGGCGGAGGAGTACGCAATAAAAAAAAGCGTTGAAAAAGTCAACAAAAAATCTAGATAAAAATATGTATATCAACAAGAAAGAAATATATTTTTAAAAAATATTAAAGAAAATATATACGCAAAGTATTTTTAATTTAATTTTAATTTACCGAAATAGAATACCGCCGCTCGATGAAATGAAAAGCTTTCAAATATTTTTAATCCATTCAAATTATCAAAAATGGCTTAGCTATTTTTAACTGCATTTTATTGCAAATGATGAGTGTGAATTTGAAAATCTTTTGATTAACCTGATATGCGAAAATATTGGCACAAAATTTGTGCAAACACAAAAATCATCATCCTGGCGTTAGTTTACAAACACACAATTGAAGAAGAGTTTTTTCTTTCTTTTTGTTTGAAATAATTAAGTTTTTAATTCGTCCAAGGGATATTTGTCAAGCAAAGGGTTTGTATTGAAGTTAATATCTGGAATGACCCCAGTAGAAAATTTGTATAATTGATGTTTTACTATTTGATCAGAAAGTTACTCTGTCGTATTCAGGCCGTTTCAAAAGTATTTAGAAATTTAGAAATTGGTGAACAATGTCTGTAATAAGGAACTGTGCCAAAATTTTAGACAAAAAAATCTTAAACAAAAAATTCATTGCAATAATCGAATGTATCAAATTTGAACTCCTTTAAGTTTGAAAAAAGATTTTCTTTTTATTGAGAAAGGTTAGGTGAAATACGGGTGGCGGCTTGAAGCTCCCAAGCACCACAGATGAGTCCATAGATGCTACCATATACTCTCTTATCATTTCTTTGATGTTTATTCAATTTTCTTCATGGTCTGTGGCCAAGTTGGTTGAAGAAAGACTTAAATTACTTCACTTACAAGTCCGTGAAGTCTGTATAGAATTTTTATGAATATTTTTCGAACACTGAGTACTTTTTAAAATATTAATTAAAATAATTTCAAATATTAAAAATCTTTCAACACAATTACTTCACTTCACACTTGGATTCTGGATGCTTACCTTCATTTTCTTAAATTATTAATTTCTATAAACTATTTGGAATATTCAATTATTAATTTCGTTCATGTAAGTGGGCCGGACCATGTTGACAACTTTAGAAAGCGGCTTCATAGAAAATCCACAATATGCCCAGCAAGAAGACAAGGATTAGAAAAGTGGAGAACAAAGATTTGGCCTCATTCATTGTGAATATTGACTTTGTTGTTGGGAGAGAGCGAAAAGCGTGAAGCTAAATTGTAAATTAGGAATAAGAAAAAATTTGAAATTGAAAAAAATAATAATTTTAATTTTTAACACGATTTGAATTCCAATGCAACGCACAGTTATTGGTGGGAGTTGACGAGATGGGCAAAACCGTTCGTACCGAATGTCTCGGAATAACTGAGGAGTGCCTCCACAATAAGATTTCTCCACAATCACCACCGCCTCGAAATTACACCAGCAGCAGCAGCAGAAGATTCAAGTTGAATCCAAAAACAAATATACAAGATTCTATAATATAATCGGGAAAATGTGCTGCGTTTGATTCCGATTCGGTGGTTTAGGTGGGCGGGTGGTGGTTCGTCAATAGCTTTTGGACGTTCGGTGGCATTGCTCAGCAGTGCTAGTGTATGGAAATTGCGTTTTGTGATTTTATTAGTTTTTTTATATGAATGTATGTTTGTGTAGAAATATTTTTCATATATCGGTGTGCTGATTTTCAGTACATACATATATATTTTTTGGAATAAATATTATATATTGATTCTTTTTTTTTGGAAGATATATTTTTTCTCTATTTTGAGTTAGTGGTGTATTTTTGGAAATCAAACTGTGTGTGCGTGTGCTTTTGAATTATTGCAAAAACATATGTTTTAATATTTATTAATTGTAGTCATTCTCGTGTCTAATTGCTGCCCCAAGTTGTTTAGCTTTTCAATAAACTTTTAATTGTAAACATTTTATAAAATTTGAAAAATAAATTCAGATCAGAGTTGTTTTCAAATTAATTTGTTGGCATCTAATGGTTAATTTGTTGTACTCATGAAAAACTGACATGAGCTTGACATAAACTGTCAATAGCTATATATTGACATTTGAAAGCAAATGTTTTATATTTGCAATACATGGTTAATAAATATGTTTCCTTCCTGTCAAATGGAATTAGGCGATGGTTTTTTGGTTTAATTTAAAGTGGAAGTGACTTATTAACATTTTTAAAATTATACTTTTGTTTTTTTCACTTACCTTTCTAAAATGCTTCATTTGAAATCATTATTAACTAAGAATCTATCAGTAAGAATTATTGTCGAATTTGTATTTAGAAGATGGCATAAAGGCTCCCCAGTGCAATGAGGAGTACGGCTAAAATCAAGAAGGTGGACAATAAGCTGTGGACTTCAGTCATTTTGTTAGCTGTAAAGAAATAAATCACAATTTTCAATTAAAAATACATTTTTCAAAAATAATAGCTTTTGGTAAAAAATTCCCACTGGGTGGTTTCTGTTCCAAACAACTCAATAAAGAGTAACCAATTTGTAGTGAATTAAACTTTTGTAAAATATATGAGAGGCTTTCAATTGCATAGTAAAAGTTATAGAAAGTGATCAGAATTACATTATGAAACGATCCACCGAACACGTCTGTCCGTCTGTCATTTTGCACGATATTTATCGTAAATATTGAACCTCGACTCATTGTCATTCCTCTTCTTTTTGCTTCTATTAGGACGTTAACAGCAGAGAACATAGACGTAGAGAAGGACCACTATTTTTTAACATAGGACCACTAACAATAATTGCTGTTAGTTTTAACATAGCCGAAACGAATGGGTCGGAATAATATGGAAATGGAACAAACATGTCCAGGATCGTATAAAATAATTGGCATTAATTTGATAGTAAAGCACTCCAGGGTGAAGAGTCATTTTTACCGTGAACCTTCCAAACATTAAATTTAAAACTTAAGTGCCTTGTTGTGGGTTTGTGTGAGGACGACCGTTACGCTAATATCAGAGGTGCTACAGACTCACAAAAATATTTATATTTTATATAAAATGTTCTTAGATTAGGATTAGATTTATTTTTATCTTAACAGAATATTACATATCCCTTCAGACGTTATCCTTTTGCACTACAGTTCGTAGGACCATCTAAAATTCAAATTATTCATTATATAATTTGAAAAAGAAATCGAAAACGAAATTCTAAAATTAAAGTGCGTTCAGAACTCATTTTTTATTGTTTAGTTTCGTATCTAAGAATTTGTAAATAATTTGAATTTAAATCTGAAATTCAACGAAGCGTTCCATCAAGTCCTTGATACTTATTTCTTTCATGTGGAGCTGCTAGAAAAAATTCCCAACCAATTGGAACGCAGCCAAAAGGCATTTTTTATTGATCTAAAGATATTTTAATGGCTTATAAAAAACAAAACACAAAATTTAATTAACCGCGACAGAGATCTACAAAAAATGCATAAATAAATGTTATAGCACCAAAAATATTCCGATTGCGTCTTTGGAAATTCATTTGAATTCTCAAAAATTGGAAAATTGCTCGTACTTGAACAGGCCCACGCACAATCATAAAACTATCATAAATTTCAAAGTGACTTAAGTCGAATTTTGACAAACTTGCTTGAAAGGGGATTAAAAAAATATTCAAAAAAAAACGTATTTTTTTTTCTTCATTTATTGTGATAATAAATTGAATTTTATTATTTTAATAAAAATGCGCACCTTTTTTTGTGGTTTCTTTCGAACGTTTTTCACTTGGACAATTTGTAATTTCAATTCCAGTATTCTAGCACCGGCGAAGACTTTCACTTAACTGAAAACTGTTGAGCTGGCGGTTCAGTGGGAGACGTTCGGAAAATGTTCAAAACCGCTCAACGATACCAAAAATTCGAAATACATAAGCGAAAAACATCTGCTGCTTCATGCTGCAAAAGCGTTTGAGTAAATATAAAATTAAAAAAAAAACAGGGAAAATTTTATTATATTCCAAAAACAATTTATGTTCATTAACTCAAGCGAGCGCAGGAAGGCGAAACGAGACAAAACATTGTTAGAAAAACAATAAACTTTAACGGAAAAAAATAAATACAAATTTTGTATTTTCAACGAATTTTTGCTCAGCTCTTCTTCTTCTTTTTTGATATATTATCACTGAAAAATGTATAAAAAAAATTAAACAAATAATTTCATAAAAACGAAAACAAATGAAACTTGTCACCCATCTCACGCCGGAGGATAGCTTAAACATTTCCGCGTGATTTATTGTCGCTGAAGGAAGGCAGGCGCGAGTGTTTCTTAGTATTTGGCGGAGTAGATTTGAGCGTTAAGTGTGTGCCATAATGACGTCATTCGAAATACAATTTAGAAAAGGACCCAATAACAGTGATCTGCTATAAAATTCCAATCCATGCTCGAGTATTTTGCGTGGGCGTATTTTTTTCTTTCTATAAATTATGTTTTGATTTTATTTTCATTCTAATTAAATTTTATGTATTTACTTTCGGGTAGCGGTCACTGATTTATGGCGATAGCCACTCGTGTCAAACAATTTTATTTTATATACAACTTGCGGTGCTGAGAAAATATGGAAAATAATAATAAAATATTTGTTAAATTTGTCACGAGTACATTTCACTCGGTAGATCCCTGCGAATACATACAGTGGTGGAAAGAAATGCAGGTGAAAAAAGATAATAACGAACGAATTTAAATATAATATCGCAGAGGGCCTAACTCAATTCATGCTCAAGTCAACTTAAGCGATTATTGATTTTGGCCTTCGCTTATAAATTCAAAATAGTTCGGGATAATGGGAATTTTACATAAAACTGTGGGGAGCTAATGATTTCCCTAAGAACTAAGAAAGTAGAGCAGACTCTTCCTTCGGAATCAACTTAATGGCAACAATGGCTTTGGAAACACACACTGAGCAAGAAATTTGTTGTGAATTCACTTCCGTTACGGTGTGTTATGAATAAAATTTAATGTTTCCCGCCAAGGAAAACATTTTAACGAAAATATATGAATGTACATTCGATATATTCAAGAGCCAATTCTGCCGGTGGACGGTCAACTTATCCTTCCTCCAAGTATAGTTTCCATTTCTATTTTGTCCTTGAGTAAAACTGAAGAACTCAAGTTTCAGACCAAAGCCACAAAGTATTTCAATGACATTTCAATAGTAGAAAAACAATGTGGGTATCGGATTCACCACGCCTTCTCAAAAACAAGTACATATTATACACTGTGTGACAACGCGATGACCTAAAATTCAAAAGAAAACATATTTATCCGCCTGTTGTGTATTTCGAAGACGACGAAAAAATCATTGACCCACAAAAAGCGATTGGGATATTTCTTTAAAAAATATCCAGTGAGGAAAAACCGAAAAGTGTCCCCTCAACAGCATCATCAGTAGCACCCACGTAACGAATTGGACACACAGGCCACAGCTGACATTTGTCATTAAATCAATTTGCAGTACATCAGCATGTCGAGTGTCGGCAGCGGTTAGTGCTTGGTTGTACCACATCAACGGAAAAAGAAATTGCGTTGTTTGGGTGTTTGTTGGCGGCAAAAGTAGCAAGTAGTGAAACGAAAATTTAGACGCCACACCATACGCCATTGCTTCTTTTGAATTCGTTTTTGCTTTTCAATGAGTTCCGAAACATTCTTAAAAAAGCAAAAAGGTAGAAAAAAAGTACATAAGAGCCGCGCAATTACGCCGCAAAGTAAATTAATTTGGCAAAAAGTAAACAATCTTCTTTTTTCTCTCGAATTTGGAAAATTATTTTTGCTAAAAATAAAAAATATGAATTGTTTACAAAATGATGGGCATTTGTTGTCGATTTATAAAGCGATCGGCTAATTTCGTTGCGAGCAGATCTGTAAATTGTCTAAACGACAGCTGATTGAGTGAATGGAATTCGGAAACAGCTTAGTGGATTCGCCTAGTGAGTGCTTGTCAAAAGTTTAGTCCATCACATGGCAGTGTAAAATTTAAAAATTCAAGTTGAAATAATAAAAATTGCAGTTGAAGTACAAGCAATGAACAGAGAGTCGAGAGAGACCTAATTAAATTATGTATATTATTATATTAATTTATTAAATAGAAAGTACATTATTTTTTTTTAAAAACACCTTCCAATGCAGCGCATTAAGCGACAAGGCATTTTCTAGTATTCCACAGATTTTTTTGCAGTTGTACAGTGTTAACAGAAAATAAAACGTGAATGGATGAGCAAAGAAACGACGTAAAATGTAAGTATAATTTTGTTTTGTTCCTGTGTTTGTTGTTATGTGTTGTTGTGTGTTTTGTTAGACACTAAAAGAGCCGCGTCCTCTATCAAAAAAAAAGGCACGACCTATTCCTCGTCCGAGTACCAAGACAGACGATCCTCGTAGAACTTGATGACCATTTGTGGTATTTTAAGGTTCGCCGTGGGTGCGGGCACCATCTCGGCCTGATCGACTCCTTTGAATTGTATGAGAAAGGTGAGGCCACCATTCGAGTCGGAAGCGCCGAGAATTTTCTCCGCTTCGAGGCCCTTGTCGAAGCCAGTGCCCTCGGATTGTCGCGACGGATTGTCTGCAACGGAGGAAACGTCCATTTCGGACGATTTCGATGAATCGCGACGCTTTTGCCTTTTGCTTGTGCTACCTGCGAGGAGGGGCAACCGGAGAGAAGGAACAATTTAGGTTTTTATTATTTTTTTTTTGTGTTTTCTATAATTACCGCTTGCAGGTTTGTCCTCTTTGCGCTTACTATTGTTGGCCTCTTTATCTTGCTTGCTGGTACTTGCCTGAAGGAAACAAAAAAATTTCAATAGAAAATGTGTTTTTTCTTAAGTGCTACATGTGCTGCACATATTTAGAAATGGTAAAAATATCCGAAAGTCCGAATTAATCACGCATGAATGCATTGTAACAGACAAGCTACTCAGCACAAGCTCCACAGGGAGTGTGAAGTACTGACTTACGGACGTTGAATGTTACGTTCAAGCAAAGTGTGGATCTACAGTAAATCCTCATATGAACGAAATACTTGCCAAACTTCGCATAAAAAAAGCCATGTAAAATTACTGGAACCAGCAAACCAACAAACATTTAGGTTTGATATAGATTTGGAATCGTTTCGAAGTCAAAGGTTTTTCTCAAATGTCAAAATGTTGATAATGGCTCGAGAATAATATCATTCCTATCAAAAAGGGACTTTTAGGAATTTTAAATCCGCCATTTTGGACCCGCTATTTTGAATTTTCTCTAATCGCTTCTTAAATGACGCCTTGAGCATAACACAAAATATTTCAGTACTCGCGGTTCAGCGGTTATGCGGATTTGAGAAGGACCCTTTGATATCAAATAGAGAAAAATCTTTGATAATCATAAGAAAAAGCGTAAGAGATAGCAAAATCCATTTGCAAAAAAATTAAGGAAAACTTTTCTTAATATAAACAAAAATATTTTTAGGCGGGAAAAATGTCGAATTTTTGTTTTGACGTTGCTTTCATGTGTCAAAATTCACTGTCCCATTACTATTTTTACCGCCAGAAATATCTGAACTCAGTGAAACTTTACTTGAGATCTGGAAGCGAACTTTTAAGGGGAGTTTACTGTGGTTGGTGGCCAACACCAAAAATAATTAAGCAATTGAATTCCAAAATTTGTGCGTCCTTTTGCATTACTTCCAATAATTATTCTCACTCACCTCGCCAGCCATACGATCCGCTTCGTATTGCTGAATTAAGTCCTGGCAATCCAAATTTTCTTCGGGCTCCCAGGTGTTCTCTTCCTCCGAATATCCCTTCCATTTCAGGTAGTACTCCACCTGAACAAAAAAATAAAATCAGAAATATTTTCAATTACAAAAGTTACTAGAATTCTAGGAATCAGTCGCAATAAACAAGAAACCACAACGACCACTCACCTTCCCCTTGCGCACACGGCGTCCGCAGATTTTCTCCACCGCGAATTCCTCCTCGTCCGACGAAGCGTTGGCATCGGCCACTGAGTCAGCAGCAGCGGATTCGGCTTTTTTGGATTTCATATTGAACTTCTTAATTATTTGCGTAGACTCGATGAAAAAATTGCGAATGTATAATTTCCAGCTAAAATCCAAAAAGAAAAATGGCGCAAAATCAAAGTGACGCGGCAGCAGTGTCCGGAAAAAAGCAGCAAATCGTTAGCAGAGGCAGAAACGACGACGACGGCAGAGAAGCGAAAAACAATCCCAAATACAAGTGCGCAAAAAGTATATACTTTAGCTTAATTGAATAAATTTATTGTACTTATTTACACACCTAAATTCCGTTTGAGAATTAATTTAAAGGAATTTTCAGGCAATTAATTGATTCTTCTTCGACACCCTCCTCTAGTTTGTTGTATGCGCAGCGAAAAGAACTTGAAATGAAGCCGAATTGTGCGAAGCCGAATATGTTGGTCTCTAGTGATGTGACAAATTGTACTCATCGAATACTTTGTGTTTTGGTATTCAAAAGGGTATGTCACACGGGCGTCATTATTTCAAAAAAACCAAAGACCAAACTAGAAGCGATCTCTAGTGGAAAGTTTTTTTGGACAATATCGAGGCCATTGCGATTATTTTAATTAGTATAACTTTTTTCTGTGATGTATATCGAGATGTTTTCAATGAATTCATAAAATATTTCATTATGACATTTATTTGACACGCTCAGAATAAAAAAGCGATGAAATGTATCGAGCGTCAGTACATTTCACCACTCAAGGCTGGCATCTAAAATGCACCTTAAAAAATACTCACTCGCTCTCTCAAAAAGTATTAATTTTTTAATTTTTGTAAACCGAAACAAACAACAAGCACCCGGAGTCAATTGACGCTCGTGTGGCATCCTCTCAAGGTGCGTTCAAGCGTGGATTAATGGGAAAAATCGGCCAAGCATTTTCAAGAGCGCACGAAAAAAATGTCGTTCGGTGTAAACGCTTCGGTTTGCGATCTTTGGCTTGTTCAAAATGTTCGGGCAAAAGCTCGAAAATCGAAAGAATATTAAAGTTTATTACTTATTTATTATTTATTTAGGAATATGTACTTAATTTTTGTGTGCTGTAGTTGCGTAGATAACTTATTTGTTTATTACCTTTTTTTTAATTTAAGAAGCTGAATCAAAATTTGGTAAAACGAAAGGCTTTGCAAAGAAATGTCGAAGACCACATACAGGAAAGAAACCGAAGAAGCACCGCAAAAATTACAATAATAAAAACAAATGCAGCAAAATTTCAAAAACGCAAATGTTGATGGAAAGTAGGTTGTGATATTGTATGGGACTGGGGACTGCCTCCAGCGTTTAAAAGTCCGTATAGCGTTGACGTATGTTTTGACGTTTGGCGACATGACGCATCTGTAAGCAAACAATTTTTAATTTTAAATGAATCCAATCGAATTGGCTTATTTTACCAGTAGCTCCTGACGGCGTTCGCGATTCTGTTCGTATTTGTTGAGTAAATTGGGGCACTGCTTCCAGATGAAGTCCTCATCCTCCCAGTAGAGTCCCGACCGGTCGGCGTAGCGTAGCAAAAACTCAGCCTAGAAGTTATTTTTTTAGCATTCAATCTATTGAAGAATGTATTTTACAAACCTTGCCGCATTTGATTTGTTTGCCCAAGATGCGTGCTACACCGTTCTCCGGCGGCACCTGATCGTAGAAATCCTCTTCCTCCGACGACTCGGACAACTGTGGCAAATCCTCCTCCTCCAGCAGGCCATTCTGCAGACGCTCGCCGCTCTTGTCGTGTGGCCGCACAAATGTCAATGGATGCAACTTCAAGTAGTCTTGCGCCTCGGCTATTGTCTTGGCCAAGTCGAATTCCTCTTCCTCTTCGATGTCCTCCTCTTCGTCCAATTCCATTTCGTCATCAACGCCGCCCAGAGTTCGGGCGCCACTGCCTGTGGAGCCCTTTAGTTTCTTCTTCTTCTTGGGAATGACGCGGTTGCCACCATCGTTTTCCTTGACGTCCGGGTGGAACCGCACCTTTTTCGAGCGATGATCTTGATCATCAAGTGACTCGTTGGCGCCCAGCAGACTTGAGTCCAACTCAAGGGCCTGACTGGCGGAACCGGCGGCCGCTGCCGGTTCGCACTCCGACGACGACGACGAGGAAGATGTGGAGTCCTCGAGTGCGGCTTTCTTATTGGCAGATTCGGCCAGTGTGGTTTCTTTCAAGTTCTTGGAGATTTGCTTCACTTTCGTCTCGAAGGCATTCTTAGTGTTCGACGGTGTGGAAGCTGTACAGGCAGAGGAGTGTGATGGACCTTGTGTGTCGTCGTCTGCGATTGTTTCTGTTTGCTGTGTCTCATCATCGCCCACACTTTTCTCAGTCTTTTGTTTTTTCGTTGAAATGCTATTCTCCGAAAGTCGATCTTCTGGCTCCGCTTCCATTTTCTTTTTGCCCGCATTTTCACCAGACTGGTGCTGACTCGCTGACGGGCCTCCCTCGCCCTGTCCCACATCATCAACGACACATTTCTTCTGCAGCGATTTGTCCAGCGAATCGCTGCCCGCGGAATCATCACTTTTGACGTCCATTGTCCAAATTCAAGTGTTGCCTTGTCACCTTCTCTTGTCCACTTTTAAATTTCTTTGTTTCGAAAATTCACCTCAATTCGTGTACTTTCAGTTACTCAGCACTGTATCCTTTTATTCTTTATTTTTCAATAGATTTTAACAACTTTTACTTCATTTCGTCCATAAATTCATCTCTTTTGTCGAATACAAAAAAAATTTCTCTTTGCAGGTAAAATTTTTTGTTTAATAGATCAGCTGGTGCTACAACTAGTGATGCACAAAATATACCCATCTCATTTGACTACTCTTGACCAGTATTGCCTAATGACAGATTTTTTTTTTTTAAACAGGTTTTCAGAGATTACTACAATTTTAAGAGTTTTTCTAAAAACTGCAGATTTTTAATACAGATTCTAAAAGCGTTGGTCAGTGTGTATGTTCTACTGGACTTATCATTATTGTAAAAATTTAAATCCGTTACTCTAGTTTTAAAATGTCTGCAATTATTTATTTATCCAAAAATTTCAACATCATTCATTATTTCGTCACTAAACCAATGGACACGAATACGGTTGGCCATTTTTGCAGCAATATTCTCGGCCGGCAGCCAAACTTGTGTTCCACCACTGATTACGGCAATTCTTGATGAAAAGATATGCGCGCTCCTTCCGGCAATCGCGATTCAGTGTGGCACACAGTATATTTGCAGAGTTGGGCAAGTGTTGAACAATCTGGAAAAGCGATTTTTTCATTTTGTAAACCGTTATAATATAATAGCAACATTTACCGTTTCCAAACATTTCGTCTGACATTGCTTCTGTCCAATGGCATTGCAGGGATAAGTACGATCGAGTTCATTATTGATGACAGGCTTGCCTTGTGGCTGTTCGTTTGAGCCACGCTTAATTTGTGAGGTCATAAAAACCCCACAAGTGCAGGGCACGGGCAGATTACTTTCCGTTGTGAAGGTGGTCTTTGTGCTTTCCACTTGAGTCGTCATTGGAACGTCCACAGCGGGCAAATCCTCTTCGTTCACATTTGTATCCTTTGTTGTTGCTACCTCGGAAGTTGCGAAAATTTCATCTTGTGTTCTCCCTTCGTATTCTACATTTTCCGTGGTCAATTTCTCTGTGGATGTTTCAAAGTAATTTACACTGGTTGTTGTAGCGGGAATTTGTCGCTGTTCCTCCTTTTCTATGAGATTGGCTATTGTGGTGCTTTGTTCTTCTAGGCCCCCACTCAAGGTGGACATTGTACTGCCCTCAGTTGTCTTATCCATTGTTGGCAATGTCGTTGTTGCCATTTTTGTAGTTTTTTCCACTTCTTGTTTGACTTTAAAACGTTTATCTTTAAGTGATTTGCCATTGATGGGTTTTTTGTACGAAATTTTCGTAGAGCCTCCTTCCGTCACTAGCGCAATTGTTAAGACCACAAAGGCCACTATGGTTGCTCTCACAAAAAGTCCTTTCAAATAAACTGGAAATGGTAATTGTTATTTCGTTCGTTAAGTGAAATTGCTCCCCTTTCATACACTCACCCATCTTAATGCTGTAATAGTTAGTTCCTCTTGGCTTGACCGACTATGGGTGTTTGTTGGTCTTTTAATTTGATTCAAGCTTTTTAAATATGAAAGTTTCCCAAATTTTCTTGAGTTCGCATTTCAGCTCTGGCTCATTTAACCTTTTAAGAATTTTTGCGGAACAAACACAATTCCGACGACGCAAGCGCTCTTGAGAAGTTCAAGTGCAGGTGCGCGCATTGGTGTTAAAAGTGTGTCAATGTAAGACTATTGAAACGTTTATGAAAATATAAACAAAAAACAAATTTTAAACCCGATATAGCATGACCTTTTCCCCAACTCTCAAATTGCAAGTAAATTTCTCAAGAAATGTAAAATTTAAAAAAAAGTTAGGTTATGGTTTTTATAATTTTACAAGTTTTTATTGTATATTTTGCGTCGTACAGTATTTTGTTTACTTTTTCGATTTTTTTTTAAATTCTCTTATCATATTCAACAACAATAGTTTCAAGAGATTGTAGCTATTCTCTAATGCAATTAAATAAATGTTCCCTCTTGGTTAGGCTGTGCGGCGCTCAAGAAGTGTATAGAAAAATTGTAGAAAATTAAAAAAATACCGAGAGATTTCGGAATCCGAGTGAAAGTGAAAATGCATTTGTGGCCTAGTGAAGTGGGATTTTGGTGTTTTAGAAACCGAGTGTTTTTAAAATTTCGTTTCAATTTCACTTTACATGTAATTCTCGCCTACTGACTGGAAAAAAATATTAATTCTCGAAAACGAGTGAAATTGAAACGTGACTCAATTTCACTTTCACTCGGAAATGAAATTGATTAGCTAAAATTTCTAAAAGGAAAATATGTCCAGTACAGCTCTAAATATTTGTAAAATATTATTTGTTGTTGTGTTTTTTTGTTTTGTTTTTGTAAAGTAAATAAAATGTTTACAAAAGCGAAATTCATTGTATTTTAAAACCTAAGAAATAGAACGAAACTAAAAGCGAAACTAGGAAATTATTTCGAAGTCCTCGTCTGAGTCGTCAGCATCGTCACAGCAATTGCCTTTGACAATGTGATTCACATTTTCAAAGTCTGCAAAAGGAAAGAAAATATATTTTAGGTTAGAAATTTAAATTTTCAAAAAAATTCTACAAAAAATAAATTTAAAAAATTAAAAAAAGAATTGAAACAAATCAAAGGCACCTTCTGAATCGCCGCAACAACTAATTGAGCGATTGCAGCTAGTTGCACCACTGAACGCGTTTGTTGTTACGGCTTCAAATGGTGTTGTTATTGTGGCTGTTGTTGTATTGTTTCTATTGGTAGCATCGCTTGAGGTTGCTGTGGTTGTTGTTGATGATGACACTAAAGTTGTTGTAGTAGCAAATTCTGACTCACCCGTACCCGTCATTGAGATCCATTCCGGCGAGCGGGTCTTTGTGATTTCGAAAAGCGGCTGCGTGCTCGAAGTGAGAACCTGCGAACGTAGTGTGTCGAGTAACACCTCAAAACTGATGCGCGACTTGCAGAGGAAGCACTGGGGGAAAATAAATGTAATTCCGTGTTTTTTAAGCATTTGCAACTCAAACTCACCACAGCCAGCGACGGATCCATTTGCTGGAAATTTAAGCGTCCCGCATAACGTTGATGAAACGTCTCATCGAAATCGGTCTCGTCTGGTGACGTCTTCTGGCCCACGCCTCCCGACCGCTGTGTGGTGTGTGGATCGAGGAAGAGCACCTCATCGTCCACGTAGCCCAGAAAGTAGAGCGCCTGATTCGGACGGCCGCCTATCATGCCGCAACTGCCCACCACTTCGAAGCAGGCTTTCAGGGCGGGTATGTAGATCGGATTGATTTCGCTGAGTCCCAACCGCAGCGGAATGATGAGGAGTAGCGGCTTCCAGGTGTCGTCATTCTTTGGATTCTCAAGGCAAAGTGAATCTGCGGACAAAGGGGAAACGTAAAAAAGTGTGCCCAATACTTAGTGTAACATTTGCCTACATATATCGTCTGTCACTATAATATTGTCCATAGCCACATGCACCACCAGCGAAGACCAATCATCGTAGCGCACGAGTTTTCTAAATGGAAACAAAATTGCAATTTTAAGGGATAAAAACAACAACAAAATACCCCTTCGACTTACTTGAGCACTTGCGCCACAGTATTGGGACCGAACCACTGGCCCACCTTCTTGTCTTCGGAATTGCCCATCAAGGCAATCTGATGTATGGAAAAGTAACTCTTGCGCGAATCCTCGAAGCGATTGACGATTTTCAAATACGTCGAATCGCGCGTTTCGGCCGTCCAAAACCAGTCGCGACCCAAGTGCAAATCGATTAGCGTTTGGGCGAGCACCATTTGCCCGCAGCGCAGCATACAGCCCCAGCCCTTGTCGGTGGTCAGCTGAGGTTCGCCTAGCGGGACAAAGCCACGCCTATACGTACACCAGAGGCGCGATTGTATGTCCCGGCGTATAAGTTCCAATTCTGAAATGTTATGAATGCAAAACCATGAATGAATCCCCTATGAAATGAGTTAGCCAATCCCACCTTGTATTGCATTGTAGCGCTTGCCCAAAACCCACACTGACGTATTCACTTTGGGAATATCATCTGGTTCGCCTACGGCCCCAGCTACCCCAGCCAGCACGCCGTCCGGTCCTAGATATGCTTCAAATACGCTGTCCATTTTGCGCGAAACATTGGTGTACAAAGAGATGAAACGATCGATGTTGGCAATACACTGCAGCCGCAGGTAGTAGGCGCGGGGACTATGGCGATAGAGTTCGTCAGGATGAAGGCGCAAAAATGGCGATTGAGCCAGCACGACGAATGACAGCAGTAGGCAGAGAACAAGCAAGACTAGAGCTGGCAACAACGCTGACCACCACCAGCACAAGCAGGCGACCGCGGAAGCGATTAAGAAAAGCCCGAGTATGATGACGGATTGTTCAGTCGAGAAAGTGGACAAAAACTGAGACTAATCTGAGAAACACGAATTAATTTGTTTGTTTTTCGCTTATTATTATGACAAAACAATGACAAATGACAATTTTTTTTGGACCAAGTTTTTTTTGCCCTCTACTTTGGTATTTTCTGTTTTTCTTTCACTTTGAAATTGTTCATTGCCACACAGATTTTAACGTTTTAACACAAACTCCTCGCTTTGTTGGTGAATTTTTCAAATGCTTGCACTTCTGGCAGTGTTCTGGAGTATTTACGAAATATTTTTACTACGAAGTTGAATAGTTTTGGACATTAAAATTAAATATTTAGAAAACAAAGAAAATTTGACTTTTTTCCGAATCTGGGCTATCTCCTCTTTCGTGTCAAAACACTTTCGATAGTGATGCGCCAAAAAGTCAGCGAGTAGTTTGTATTCGAGTATTCGGACTCGAAAGCAGTGTTGGCATTGAGTTTGTCCATTATTCAAGAATTTAGAGGTTAGAGCACTTTGACAAATGCTGTGTACAAAAAAGATCAACTCTAATTCTTGACCCATCTGTTTGCCTTTAATTTCCAAAAGCTAAAGAACTACATTTTTTCCCTCAATGTACCACCAACATTTCCACGAAAATTCCACACAAACGATTCCGTAACAAGTAATTAAAGATTTATTGAGACTTTCTGTACAAAATATGGTGAACAATGCATATTTTTCTAATGATAGTAAACTTAGAACTATTTGTATTATTCTAAATGAGATAAAAGGGATTCCATAACAAAATAAAAATAATTTCCATTTTAAACAAACCCTTTTTGAATTTTGTAACTCTTTTGCAGAAATTTTAATTGATTCCAGTGAAGACAGAAGCAGATATTGTGCTATAAACACTTTTCTCGTCAAAAATAATCAGATTTTTTACCGCATGTGTAAACAGAAATATACATCTGTGCAACTCTGCGCAAACAATAACATGGACGCAAAAGTCTCCACGAAAACGAAAAGAGACGTTTTTCAGTCATCTCACTCTAACACACAGAACCAATGCAAGTCTCCTATATCCAACATTATTCCTTGCAAGCAGTGCTGCCAGGTTTTTAATCTGTAATGCAGTTCTGTATACAATCGAAAATTAACGAGAAATAAACCCTCCACTTTATGTGCGAGACTTTTTCGAAAAAAATTCAAATATTTCGTTGAGTATTTCATAATTTGGAAAAAAAAACTGTAAACTTTATAAAAATTCGGGAAATATAATATCCGTTTTGCTCACCGAAAACTCTGTAATTTATAGAGAATGTGAGAATTTTTAATTACTGTGAAATGTTATGTGCATTTTTATGAAAAAAATTCTGTAATAATTTTCTGTACGGATTTTACGGATTTTTTTTTTACAGTAAAAACTAGAAAATATGGAATTTTGGAAAAAAACTCTGGCAGCACTGCTAGCGCGACTTTGCCGTTTTCATTCATTCGTGTGTTTCGATTCGACGGAAGATCGTCGTCGCGTTTTCTTCTCGCTTTGTGCATTTTATTTTGGGTTTATTACCATTTAAACCAATTTTTGTTGGCCAATTCGCCGTGCAACAACAAAATCGCATAGAAACCGAACGAATGTAAGGAATTTTGCATCGAAAAACTGATTAAAACACTGCAATAATTGAAGAAGGAACTGAAATTTGAAAAATAGAAAAAGTGCCTTTTTTCAGTGGATGAACCGACCGATGATAGTACGTGTGTGTGTGTAGAAAAGAATTGAATTGATGTAAAATAGTAAACGAAATTGTGCACTTGTGCTGAAATTGGAGAAAAATTCGTATGCAATTGTTGTATGAGAACGAGCTATAATCTGAAACTAAACGCGAAATTTTCCAATTCTCCATACAAATTCTAAAAAGTGATTTCGATTCTCCCCCATTTACCATTTCTTCTTTTTCGTGTTAATTGCTTTGTGCGTTTCTGCTTTGTGGTCGCATTCGCTTTGAATTTTTCTTATTTTTCTACACTGCGATTGCTTCACTTTTTTGCCGTTTTCTTTTTTGTTGCGTTCATTCATACGCGCAGTCAAGACTTCGAGTTGTGTTGGGGAAAAAAGAAAAAAAAACTATTTTGTGTTTTTTTTCAATTTGGGCGCAGCGACATTGTATGGCCATTGGAGCAACTGAGACAGCAGAAGGCTTATAGAAAATATTAAGAAAAAAAGAAAAGTGGAAATTGTTGGTGTGTTGAAAAGCAAGCAGCAGAATTTAACAACAAATTTGGAGATAAAGTGTAGAAAATTTGGCGATTTCCTAGAGAAAATTAAGCGGAAATATTGCAAAAAAGTGAGACCCCCAAGAAACCATCATCGTACAAGTTCTTGTTGTTTTTGTAGCTGTCACCACATTTGTCAACGTTTTTTCTTCTGTTGCTGTCATTCGTTGTGGAGACTTTTTGACTTTTTGGAGCTCGACTGTGTTTTTTTTGTTGGAGCTCTACCGACTTGTTTTGCAACGGAGTTGCCATAGTTGGCTCTACAGGACATTCAGCGACAGTAGTGTGTTTGGCCGGAGAAGGCTGCTTTCGGCAAATTTCTTGGATAATATTGAAGAAACAGTTATTTCTCAAGTGCATTTTTTTGTGGATATATTAAACTGAAGGTAAGTTGGATTTTTTTACAAAAGATTTTTTTTATTAAAAAATTTTTTTTACTGAATTTCTTCATTTGATTTGAAACGGCTCATGAACTGCAGAAGGTAGGACAAATTTGATTCCAACCAATTTTTTTTTTGCAAATTTAATTCGAATTACTGGTTTCCTAATCAGTTCAGAAACGTGGCTGACCTTTACCAATTTTCTCCGCAATTTTTCATGGCTGCAAATGTTTTTTTGGAAAATAATTTCCGTGAAAAGGATTCCCATGCATCACTACTCACGTTAGTTTTCACTTCCTTTCGGCTGAAGGCCTTCCGGCTTTCTTTGTTAGCCTTTTGAGCCAAACCGATACACCTTTCTTGCAAGATAACAACTCAGTTTTTGCCTTCAATTCACAAAATGTTGAAATACGAAAATTCCCACGCCTCAAAACAGGTAAAAAGGAAATCCAATCCATAAAGTTCTGAATTCCAAAAACAATTTTACAATTTTGCAGCATTAGTAGAAAATAGGAGAAGAAAACCCAAAAACGAACAAAACAATCGCCACACACAGAAAATTATTTTGAATGCCACAGTAGGTGGCTGGGCCACTTTGCCAATGAAAATACACGAACTCGGCAAGCAATTCTGCTTGGAATTGATTTAAATTGAATTGAAGAAGAAGAGAAAAATAAAATAGAAAATTAACCACCCGCCAGGCTTGAAAAAAGAAAATGGAAATTCATAATTTTCCATGGAAAGAACAAATTTTAAAACTAAATGTGCAGAAAATTGCTACAATTTAGGAGCAACTTGTAAAAGAAACTAGAGCAATTCTCTGTGAATGATCATCATCAAATGGGGAAATGTAATCAAACACACACAGCTCACAGGCAATTTGCGTTAAAGTGAGCCTCATTACCATGCTGCTGCGCCAGCGAGTAAATAAATAAATTAATTTAAATCACAAACGATTTTCCACATTTTTCTTCACTCATGCAAATTGTCTCCTCTTCAATCCAAAGTGTTCCATCGTCGAAATCAGCTTGTGATTGTTTGTTTGTCGTGTTTTTTCACTCTTTCGCTGTCAGTTATTTTTCTTACATGCCGCGCTCTAGATACCCCCGCTGATGTCTTCACTACACTCGAATTGGATTCGCAATTTCCTGTGGTGTTTGCTACGCTGACTACAATGTTTCTTGCCAAATTTGTGTGCTTTTTGGGAGATTAGTTTATGCAAAAACACTACCAAGAAAATCCTATAAAGAAAAATTAGAAAAAATATCCCAAATTCGCCAAAAAAAAACTACAACCGAAACGAGGACAAAAGTTCAAATGGCAAATTTGCACTCCATTGTTAAAGCTCACAGTGGCCATTCGCTTAAATCAATTTAATACAGCTACACACTCACACTAGCTAAAAGTCTCCGTGTTGTAAATCATTCACCCCACCTCTCCCGACCGATGGTAAATCAAAGATTAGAACAATTTAAGCCGTAAATTTACTAGCCAACATGAAGTGGCGAATTTTTCAATTTTCTTTATACGTACATTTTCCTCTTTAGTTCATAATGGTTAGGGGGTGGCCTCATTATATAACTTCCGTTTTTTGTTTATGTAAGTTTTCAGGAAATGAAAAAGAAAATTAATATTAATTTTATTTCCATTTGTATTTTCTCTTATGATTCAATTGAAAATATCGGTCATAAATAAATTTTACTTCTTTACAAACTTTTTGCAGAGGAAAATATTAGATGCACTCCTACACATTCTAGAGACTGGGTTGACCTTTGAGTTTGAATTTTATATTTTTATTGGCATATTTTGGAACAATTTATATTTAGACCGTGCATAATATTTAGTCACGATCCCGGTGTACTTGGAAGTGTACCTGGAAGTGTATTTGTATAAAATTCTACTTTCTTCCAACCATCCGAAAAAATTAGTGGACTATAAGGCGTTTTCGATAATTCAAATTAAATACAAATTTAAATTTAAAAAGCGGAAAACACGGCCTAAAGTAAATTTGTTGAGTCTAAAACCAAAAATCTTCATCATTCCTTTCCCGTGGATTTTTGAAATGTTTTTTTCGATTTCCGACTTGACTTGTCATACATAAAAAATTATTATGACCTTTAATTTCATTTATTTAATTGCATCCATTACATTATAAGTAACTACAATTATTTTTTTTCTTTTTTCTTTTTTTGAAAAACACAAAACATGTGAATTCCATTAAATTTCCGACGATAAACTTTCAAATCCTTCCATCCTTCGACAATATTTATTTTGCGGTTTTCTCTTATTTATTGTATTTTTTCCATATTTATTTTTCTTTCATTTTTGTACATATATGTTATTGTTATTTACTATTTTAGCCGCAATGCCTATCTAGATAGGATTTGCAAATAACAACAACACACAATCACAAGGTACAACAAAAGGGTGGATTATTTTTTTCCACACTTTTTTCTAAATTGCATTTTTCGATAACGATTCTCTCGCTCACTCAACAGCAGAGAGCACCTCGGCTTCAATGCCGGAAAATCGAATTTTGATTTCGTTCCAAGTTTTGTGTTTTGTTGCGGCACGTCGGAAGGGTGGTGGTAACTAGTGTCCTGTCCGGTCTGCATGAAAAATGCCGCACTTGCTGTAGAGTTATTTGGCCAACAAAAATACTAGGTATAGTTGAAAAGAGACTGTGGAAAATCAGCCCGACGAGTAGAACTAGAACAAACGAAAGAAAATCTCACCAAACCGGAACGAAATTCAAAATGTGGAAAACAACACGGAAAGTTTCGGGAAAGGAACAAAAAACGAGTTAAAGAGAATTTCTTTTTAGGGAAAATAAAAAATAACAGGTAGCGGTGACAAATAGATGGTTTGTTTAAAGGAGGACACTTGTGGGGGAATTTTGTAAATTTTGTAAATTACTACAAAATAAAAATTTGAAAAATCAAAACTCCTTCCTTTCGAATTTCCTTCCAAATAAAAATTCTGATAATTCCCATCACAACCACCGCACACATCTCGCGACTTTCTTGGATTAACGACAGCTGTAACCTAAAGTCAACAGAAAAAACATCCAGAAGTATTTTTTCAAAGTACAAAGAAAAAAAAACTTTAAACACACACAAAAGACCCACTGCTGGAGGAACGTAGAAGCAGAAGAGGGAAAAAATGCAAGAACCTAAAACTAAAGTGTAAAAACCAAGTTAAACATTGCGCAGACACTACCACCAACCAGCAGCACCAGCAGCAGTACCACATACCACACCACGCTGCCAAGACTCGAGACGAGACTCTCACGCAGACTCAGTCGGCGTCAGACGGAAAAAAGGGCATGAATGAGTCTTCCGAGACGATATTATTTTTTTTTTCATTAGAAATTTAGTTCAACAGCAGAAGCAGTAGAGGCTTAAGAAGAAGGCGCACACACACACAAAAAACACATAAAAGTACCCATAATAATACATATGAAAAAACGAAGAAAAAAATGGAAAAAAAACAAATAAAAACATTTTTTCCCACTTCATATGTCGAACTCGAACGAGGAGCGTACACATAATTCCAACTGACAGATGACAGTTTTTATTTTTTCGGTGAAAAAGCATGCTCCGTGCTTCCCGTCCTTTTCGCTCCCTATATTCTCCCTGGTTAGCGTTTGACACATGATACTTTGTGCCACGCGTGCGCCTAGTGCATAGCATAGCCATAGGATCAAACTTCTTGCCATGACTCGTCTTCTTCCTCTTTTTTTTTCTTCCTCGTCTTAGTCTCGGTCTCTTACTTCCCCTTATTTCGTCTTATTTTTTCCGCTTATTAAAATTTTCAATTTCCAAACAAGTGTGTCCTGTCCTGCCCGTGTGTGCCCCTGCTACTCACTGGGTTTTACGATGGGCTTTAAAACTGCTCAACAACAACAATTAAAACTCCCAGTTTGGAGCATGTGCTCGCGCTAAATTTATGACCCTAGTGCTAACGCTAATGACCGTATGAGGCGGCGGCGCATGCGGAAAAAGGAAGCAGCGCTCCTCCAGCGAGTCTTGTTGATGTTTGCTTCCATTCTTCATCTTCCTCAACTCTGAATGAATGGAAAAAAATGAATGAATGTCTAAGCGCTCCGATGGTGATGATGACGTTCTTGTACAAATATAAATATGACCAGATGTGAGCGTACAAAAATGTTAGAATTAAGAAAGTTGAAACGAAATCACGTCATTCGTCAATTTGCTCTAGAGACTCTCGTTGCGCTGTATGTATTAGCTCAATTGCTTGAAATTAGCACAGTCTCCGTCTACTAAACCATAATAAAATAATAAATCTATGATTATTAGCTGAAACTAAGCTGTAAGCATTTAACTATGACCGACGATATACGCGTCGTCTCTCATGTCTTGTTGCTGTGCAATTATTTAATTGTCTTTGATTAAATGTGCAAATTTCGCTGTCCCGTTTTTGTGTCCTCCTAATGAACACTGACCGCTAGTGTGAGAAGCGGATGTAATAGTTTAGTGATTAGTTCTTTACAAGAGTTGATTAAGTAGTAGCAAAATGTACTCTGCTCAGCAATCAGTGTTAACAAGCCTAGATTTGCTTTTCGCTGGCTGTTTTGTTGGTTAGTCATCAATTAGGAAATTGTTGGTTTTTTTGTGCTCTGCAAATAAAACGAATGAGTTCAAATATGATTCTGTAATCAATTGGGGCCCAATTGAAAGAAAAACACATGGAATAATAAAAGTTGAGGCCACACAACACAGCCTTCTTGAGAAATTGAAATGTCAAAAATCACTTTTCTTGTCTTAAGGTTCGTTTCCAGCTCTACAGTACTTGTCAAACATCATATAAAAAAACTAAGAAATCGATTAGTATGTGTATTATCGATTGCCCATATCAACCTTGAACATGTCAAGTTGGACCATGTCGCAAAAATTAGGTGTATTACGGGACATGGTGTAATGTCTGAAATCCTATTGCAACTATTGAACGGAAAAAATAGATTTCAATTTTGTTGTCTAGTTGCATCTGTTCGTTAGTATTGCATCAGTTTTAGAATTCAATCTGATGAAATAAAAAATTCTCTCACAAGAACCAGAAATTGCAACAAACACTTTAAAGCGCAATTAGCCATTACCCAAAAATATCTACAGAATTTTGAAATATTTTGTTTGTTTTTTCGTCAATTGGAAAAAAAAGAAAAGAAACGTTTTGCCCAAAATTATCCGAGCAGCTGGCAACAAACACTTAATTAATAAACAAATTCTATACGCCAAACAAACAGCAAATAAAGTAATTATTTCCTCTAAACAAAAAAAAAAAAAAGGTGAAATAAAAATAAAATAACTTTATATACGCCAAAAACAACAACAAACAAGATTTCAACTAAAAATACCACCACACAAGTTCCGCTGGAGTAAACTTTCAAATTGAAATTGAGAAAAAAAAAATAAAAATACTTAATGTTGAAGAAGAAAAAAAAAACGTAGAAAATCAAGAGAAAAAAAAACACGTGCACGCATTAACTTTAAATCTATTAACGTAAGTGTACCGAATTCCGTCATAGTGCCTAATTCCGGCCACTTTACTTATTTGCCTATATTTACAATTTATCCATCGAAAATGAAATTTCAAATAATTTCTTATGGTAGACCACGCCTTTGCACATCATTCTGCAAAAAAACATTGACAGATTTGTTTTTGATTTCATTACAAGAATTTTCGTTGTCACGAAACGATCGTTTTGAGTGAATTTCAATGTGCAAAATGCTAAAAAGTAGAAAAATTTTAAATCATGTTTTCCACCAGAAAAAAAAGGAAACTGTTAGTTTTTTTTTATGTGGTGCATACGTGTATTATTGAGCTCACAAAAATACAATACTTTAAGTTGTAAACATAAAACACAATAAATTATTAACAAAATAGAAGTGACCGGAATTGGGTACCACTAAAAAGTGAAGTGTTCCGAATTCCGTCCAGTGGCCGGAACTTCAGTGTTTTCAAGCTTGTCACAATAATGTTTCTAAACAATATATTTTACTCAATATGATTTTTTTTTCTTTTTTTATTTGATTGTTTACACATTCATGTACACAAGGACCTAAATCCGTCATAGGCTATGTGTTACAGATTTTATGCAATCAGCTTTTCAATTCTAACATACTTATGTAAATTTCCTAAGAAAAGGCAGTTTTGACTCTGTGAAAATTTAATTGTAAATTCGATTTTAATTGATCTTTTACATGAAAAAGCTTAAAAATTTAAGTTCTTTATGCCTTTTATTTAGTTTTTTAAATCGGTAATATAAAGTTAGATAACTTTTAGACAAAATAAAAGTGACCGAAATTGGGTTGCACTAAAAAGTGAAAATGAAAAGTGGCGGGGGGTGCAGCTGTGTCAGATTTGGCTTAAATGTACTTGAGGGCCCATTCGATTTTTGCCCTTCTTTTATTTTTGTATTATGTATTTTGACGTCCGAAAACCGAATCTGCAAACATATTTGGTCGGAAAAATCTACTTTCCGAGATATAAAGTTTAAAAGTTACGATTTCTCTCATATAAAGAGTTCAATTTGTTCTTCATTTTCCTGTATAATTGGTGACTCTTGAAAAGGTGTCTTCACTAATTTTGGGCACTATTATTTGTTGGTACTTTTTAAACATCACAACAATATCACAACTATTTTAATACAGTTGCATGTTGTTTTTGTAATATTTCAATGCTTATTGTAGCTTTGTTGTAATGTTTCGCTGCTTATTGCAGCTTTGTTGTTGTAATGTTTCTCATGACCTTTCCAATGATACCAATATAGATTCAATAAAATTTGACTAAGAGCCACTGTACATGGAAAAGAATATGCAAAATACTTCTGCGAGTCACTGCATGATTTTTAAAAATCAAATAAATAAACCAAATGTTTAATAATGAATTATTTTTTATTTATTTATTTATTTTTAATATTATAGTTTAAAAAAATAAATTATTTTGCAAATCAATAGCATTTTGTAACCTAATTTGTCTTTGAAAATCTGGTTGGCCGGAATTAGGAGCGCAGGTGGTCGGAATTCGGAACAACTGAAATCAGTGGCCGGAATTGGGAGCATTTTTTTTGTTTCGCTCGCAAGAGTTAAAATTATTTATTTTCATTATAAAACTCAACCATTTGGAAAAAACACTTATATTTAATTAAAGTTAATACCCGAGACTATGTGATAAAAATATTCGTTCCTGTTTTTGAATATTTTAAATGGATCTTCCAGAGGATTTAAGTTGGCCTGGCGATCAGTGTCCGGAATTCGGTACACTTACGTTAATACAGTACAATACAAAACAATTCAAAATAAACTAAAATGCCGATGAAAAGCGTAAACGGAACGGAACGGAATTGACTTAGCAAACGAACAATTGTTCAATAGTTACTCATTGAATTGAATTTGCCAGCCCGGGTCTTTTAATTTATTTCACATTGATGCGAAATTGCCAGCGAAGGTGGCGGATTGATCGACTAGTTAAATAGTCGTGGCTGTTATTGTTGTTGTTCGAAGGCGCCTCATTAGCGTTTAAGAGAACTGTTTTGAAATCTTTTTGCAACTCAGAGAAGAAAAAAAAACGAGGAAAATCATGTGTCATGTCTTGAGCGCTAATCATGGCCATAAAAACCCCGTCAACACCTCTGACAAAGTAAGTAGGAACAGTCACAAAAAACCGGAACCCGCCTCAAAGTCAGTCTGACGCGCGCGGGAAGTGCTCATAAAACGCTCGAAAGCCGAACTTCAAATTTTATGAATGAAATTGGAAATAAATGTAAAAAAATTGATATGACACTCACGTACGTACGTAATGTCCGTAATATGGGTCCGTCCGTCCACGTCAGTCGTTCCCCCGCTTCGAAGTTCAATCAATTGAGTTGTAAAACGTTTGTTTATATTTGCAAATTTTGTCCATTTGTATGTGTGTGTGTGTGTGTGTGTGTACCGCAAACTTGAAATTACACAATTTCATTCGCCCCTGCATGTTTCCACATTTACACACACTCATTATTATTTGTCAATGCTACGGAAGGTGACAGGCAGGCGTCCAGGCAGTTAGACACACAGGCCATCAGGTAGGCTTACGTCATTATTATTGGCAGTGGCAGCGGCGGCGGCGGTATTTAGTTTAAAGCCCGGCAGAAAAGCAACAAAAAAGAGTCGAATATAGGCAAAGTAGCTTGGCTTTGGGAGATTATTTATTCTTCTGTCTCCATATGTATGTCTGTCTGTCTGTCTTGCGGCTTTCCGTTGACAGTTGAAAGTCAAAGTCTGACTTACGAATTGGCTCTAAAGTCTCGGTCTTTTATTTTCGCATTGTTGACTAATGATTGTGGCTACTTATGGTATTGGCGAATTGTTTGCCGTTTGTTAGTTGTGTGTGTGTGGACTTTTTTCTTTTTGAAGTGACAAATTGCTAGATGGTAACTTAGAGAAACAGTTGTTTTTTTTTTCAATTAAAAAAAAATTTAAAATTCCTGTTTGTGGGCTAAAATTTAAAATTTTCCATGTTTAGGGATTTATGCATTTAAGCATATTTTCGGGACTTGAGTTCTAGATTTTGTTAGAGGTCAATAAAGTACCCCCAAACTGGATTCGACGATTTTCTGATAATTGCATCAAGAAGCTCATATTAGGGCCTAGCCCGAGCTCACTTCTGGTTAGTGCTAGTGGTCGAAATTTGCTCCACATAGTCGTTCATCCGTCGTCCGTGGCAAATCTGCTTAGTGCCTAATTTTGTTTGTTGGCTTTCGTCGTTAAATTCGTTAAACAAACATTCGATTTTATTTCTAATTAAGTGGTAATGGTTAAATAATGGATGTTGCCACGAGTCTCTAATGATTAACTATCATGAATAATCAACATACTTAAATGATGTTTAGTTAATCATTCATATTTGTAAACAAAAACATGAAAGTGGATCTGTTGAATCTATGTAGATGGCTCAAGACGTTCTTATTGCCGTTAGATGAGGCTATGTTACTTTATAGGAAAGAAATTGAATAAAATATCTATGTAAAGGTACATAAAAATACGGTACCTAATTCATTGTACAAGAGTCATTGCAATGTCCTCTCTAATTGTGTCATTTTATAATTTTACTATAATTTCATCATCATATGCAAAATATTACACAACATTACCACACACACACACAACACACACTCTAAACGGTATATCATCTTTCTAATTAAAATCTCTAACGCCGCTAGTCCGTCCGTCCGAGCACTTAATAAAAATGTTTCATTAATTTGTTTATACAACAATGACGCAATTAAAACTCAATTATATTTTCGAAAACATGCTATAAACAATAATAAGTATTTTCCTAATTTGCCTTATGATTGTTTTTCTATTCACTAATTATGTATTTCATTTTGACGTCAGAGCGCGCTACATTGATCGTGATTTCTATTCAAGAAGTTTATTCTCCTTCAGCCTGTTTACACTTCAAATGCCATTGCCCGGCCGACACAAGCACCTCTGCTTCCTCGACTTCTTACACGAAATACTGGTGGGTGTGTGTTGTGCTCCTCTTCACATGAGTTCGTTTGATTCTTGGAATCAAAAGGCGTTCAATAAAAAAAGTTTTTATTAATTTTTTCTTTTTGGGAAAATAAGTACAGAAATTGAATTTGAAATTCGTGCGGGGTTGAGTTTATTAAACATTTGCATTTGTTTATGTAACATTGTATCTATTTGCACACACACACACTCACGTGTACACTCATGTTTGTACATAGGCAAATATTTGTGGCCAACGTAACTAACTAATTCGTAATTTGAACTTTCGGAAAACAAATTTCATAAATTTGTTTAATGATTCACTTACGACGCCTCTGTTGCCGTTGCTGATGATAATGATGATGATGATTTACGCAGACTTCATGGGAAAATGACTAAATAGAATAGTTGACAGCGCCGCTCGCATCATAAATACTTTAGCATGAGTCCATGACGTTGATGGCGGTGGCGGTTGCACCTATTAGCCTCTTCTACTCGCTGGCGCTGCTTGTCTTCCCTTCTGTGGTCGGAGGTGTTGTTCTTGTTCTTTTTTTTTTTTATTATTTATTGACTTTTGTATTTGTTGTATTTGTACAATTGATGAACAACTTTTGTGCTTGACTTGGCTTGGCTAATTTTAACTTGAAATTCATATATGAGTTATTATTACCCCTTCAGTTGTTTGCTCTTTCATTCATTCATTCGTTTCTTCCACTCGATAAGATTATAAATACATTGCATATGGAAGGAAGTCCATATATATAAAAATTCTCATTGGCCATCATTCTCGCTTGATCTATTGACTGTGAAGTGTTGGAAATTGTTTATTTGATTGTTTAGCACATTATTCAAATTATTAATAAGTTTTGAAAATAAACACAAACTGTTTGGAAAAGTGAACGTTTGCCATGTTATTTCTGGCTGAAGTGAATTGAATTTGGAAAAAAACAACATAATTTTAGCTTGGGAAAATTTTTTTGTGAATGGTGTGGACTTTTGATGTGAATATTTTTTCGGGTTCAATTGGAAAAAGAGAATAATAGAGGCGGATCACGTGATCAAGAATTTTTGGTAAGTTTTTTTGTCCAAACCGATTTTAATTGAAATTGGCGGGTAAATTATTTTTAATTTAATTTTTCGAAAGCAGTTAATGGAAATTTTTAATTTTTTTTTTCTAAATTCTTTTTTGATAATTATTTCAATCCCTAATTTTAAAAATATAAATTTCCAAAAAAAATATACTTTGGGTTAAAAATATATTGATTCCGGTTCATAGATTTAAGAAATATCGATTCCGGTTTCGGTTTTGGTTCCCAGACTTTCCAAAATGTCGGATTTGGTTTCAAAAATTAAAACGGTTCTGATTTCGGATCCAGAACCGGTTATTGGCAGTTCCTGAATGTGAGTAAAACACATAATTTATGCAATCAGCTCTGTTTAAATCAATAAACCATTTAGTTTAAAACACTCTGACATAAGTTATAATCTTTCCTAAGACTCTAAAGAATGATAAACTCATTCTTGTTCCCTCGACGAATTTTTCATACAATTACTGCCTAGAAGTAGTTATCCCAAATCCAAAATGAACTAAAATTCTAGCTCTTGAAATTCCAACTAAAGTTCCAGTAAATAATTCCCATCATTACATTGTCTTCCACTTCAACCAAAACACAACCAAATAAAAAAAAAACACTGAAATACAAACTTTTGTGGTTACAACTTTTCTAGACCACAACGAAAAATATGAAATAAATATACAAAGAAAAATAAAAATAAACCAAATATAACTTTAAACAAAGCCGCACAACAGGGAGGTAAGAAAGGTGCACAGAAAAAAAAAAGATTGGTTAATCTAACCGAAAAACGTTGTAAAAAAACAATTTTTTATTTTATATGGAAAACACAAACAACAACTACAATTTTTGTGGTTAATCTAATCGTCGAAAAATTGTTAAATGATTTTTAACTACAAAAACAGGTTAGCTAATCGAAAAAAATTGTAAAACTCAAATTTTAACCAAAAAATTTGTAAAGCAAACAAATCTAGTTGTTCTTTAAAAATTTTTGTTTGTTCGCCAACCAAAAAAATTGTAAAGACCCAATTGCGGTTCGCAACTCAGCTGAGTTTGGTTGCTTGCGATGTATGAGCACATGCTCATACATGCTCAGTGGCGTGCTTTCGTGTCTGTCATACTACAACAGCAACGATTTTTGTTTTGTCATTCGAGTATACGATCAGTGCGTTCAGTATGGTCAAAGGGTGAAGTGCATAAAAGGGTAAGTAAATGTAATATTATATTGAGAATGGTTTTTATTATATATTTTTACATTTATTTATTCTTTTGTTTTTACAGATTTTCGTTTATCTCTTTTTTCATTTTTAGCATTTTAGATTTCAATTTTGTAATATTAAATTTTCTTTCTATTTTTCTTTTTTTCTATTTTTCTTTTTTACAGATTTTTATTTTTAAAATTTTATATTTTCAGACAATACATGCGACATTAATAGTCGTGTTTTGGTTGCAAACAAATAAATAAAAAAGCGTCAAGTTTCGACAAGATTGCAACCAAAACACTACTGATGAATGCATTCATTGCTCATATGCGAACAATTTGTCATTGTACGCGAACAATTTTTCATTGTACGCGAACAATTTTTCATTGTACGCTAACAATTTTTCATTGTACGCTAACAATTTTTCATTGTACGCTAACAATTTTTCATTGTACGCTAACAATTTTTCATTGTACGCTAACAATTTTTCATTGTACCCGAACAACTTTGAGTTGGTTCCATTTACCACGTTTTTTGGTTGCTGCATTTTTAACCGTCTTTTTTGGTTAGATTTACCTACTTTTTTTTTTGTGTGTGTGTTCAACAGAGAAGGTACTTCTGCCTGCTCGCCTCATGGGCTCAAATGACGCGCTTTGACAGCATAAACTGAAAACTTGAGCGGTTCATTTTTTTTCAATTCGTTCAAGAAACGCAAGCCCTACAATAAGAAGAATGCCAACAAGGTAACTGAGTAAGAAATCAAGTTTTTGGGAGACAATTTTAAACACTTTCCTCCCAACGAAAAGGCAAACAAGCAAAACAAAAGACCAAAACTTTCAAATGTGGAAAACCATGAAAACTTTAAAGAAATTAAACAACAACAACCACAACAACAATACACATAAATAATGACTTGACAGAACTAACCAACGAACAACGACGTAACGAGGAAGAGAAAAAATAAAACCATTGAAGACTCCAAAAAAAAAGAAGTACAACAGAATTGTTGTAAAAGGTAAAAACAACAACATCAACAATGCACAAAAATTTTAAAGTCTAAAGGAAAAAAGTTTTCAGTCACCAGAACTTCCAACTATACTTCCAACTACCTTCCAGTACCGCATAGTGACGCCGAATGGTGAAGGGTAGTGGGGGCATACACGGGAGTGTCTTCATGTGCGTCAATGTTTTCAAGTGTTGTGTACACGTACATAATTAATAACTGAAAATGAAGGCAAAAGCATAAAAATAATATACATATACAAAAAAAAAATAACCCAAAACATAACGTAGGTACTGACAAAAAAAAAAAAGGTAACAGAAAAAGCATTAAAACGGCCCCAGAAGAACACCGTTGACTGCCTTGTCGCCATTGTTTGCCGCCATTTGTATAAAATGTAATGTTAAGTACTTTAAAAGAAAAAAACAAAAATAAAGTGGAAAAAAATGTGTCAACACAAAAGTTTTGTGCGTTCGTCAATTCGTTTCGTCCGTCCGTCCGCCAGTCCATATTCATTTGTATTAATTTCCACACGCGTGTATTTCAGTTCAGAAATTCAACCATTCTCCGGCGTTCGTCCGTTCATTCGCATTTTTCGTTTAATTTCTGCCTCAGGGGCCAGTACGTTGCTCGGTTGGTCGGCCGGTCGGTCGGTCGCTCTTCACACCTGAAAAAGCGACCACCTGAAAAATGTGGTGCGGCGTGCATCTTTCTGCTTTAGCTTTTTAGCTGCATGCAATGCAATTTGCTGCAACAATGTGGTATGTAAAATGGTAAAGCACTTTATGTTTTGTGCTTCTGCTCGTTGGTTTCCATGTTTCCCTCTCTGATGCACTACACGCATTATTTTGCGGTTCAGCAGACTTGTAACTAACTATGCTAAGCTCTTAAAACTGTTCATCAACGCTAGGGTACATTTTTTTTGAAGCGTGCTCGATTTTTTGGCACTTAAATTAATGTTCGTTCTGATTCAGTTGTGGTTTGTGCTCTCAATTTGTAAACGAAAAAAACAATACCAACTTTTATATATTTTTTGACACAGGTCAAATGCAGCTTCTGCTTCTACAGGCTCTGGCCTGGCTGTCGCATGAGTTCAAAAAGTTGCGGTTGGTAGCGTTAAATTGTAGTTTTAATGGCTATCGATTTTTATGAAAGTAAGCAGACAGTAGCGTGTTTTTTTAAATGTTTTTTTTTTACTTGTATTTAATACCGCTAATTTAGCACGAACATTTGAATTATATTGTACATGTTTATGGAGATAAATGCTCTTCTTCCTTAGACGATCCTTTGGAACTTTTCCTGACATAACTTGCCCAAATATTTAATTGCCAAAATACGCCCAAGTCTGTCTTGAATTTGTATATTTACAACAGTCTCATAAATTGTAATTAAATCCCTGTCACCCTTCAAACATTAACCTTTATTACTGCCTAAGCAAAATACAAAACTACAATTTAAGGCCGAGCCGCCTAGTGAGAAAGAAATTTGCTAATTCTACCCACACTTGAAGAAATTCAAAGCAAAACTCATTTGATACCATTAATTTCTTTTCTTTGCGCAAATCTTTTGCGCGACAGAAGCTTGCGAAAAAATTCAACACAAAAAATTAAACCCTGGTCAGAGGTTAGTTACGTTTTGTTTTTGGAACGCACGTGCTACCCATATTATCACTTATCCAGCCAAACAATAAGTTTTTACGCTAAACTTTTTCCCACACTTAACGAAACGGAATGAAATGAAACTTTTACGACGGTTCATAAAGTTATCGTGTTAAAACTTACTTAACTCTTGCGTGAACACTTTTTTATTTTATTTAGTTGTTGGTTTGCCAAAATAAAACTTTGTTGGTCTCTGCTGCTACCTTTCTACCTTCTTTTTTGTGGATTGTAGTTGTTTTTGTTTTGGTACACCTCTTTCTCCCAACGTCAACCGCCACCATTTCATAATAAAAAGGTCACACACCTTGAGTTTGCGATTTTAATTTAACTAATGCGAAAAAGTTTCGCGTTTCGCAAAATAATCTACAAAAAAAACGAAAAAATAACAAAACAGTTTTTCCTTTTTGTTTTCGTTTTAGTGAGTTGCCATTTTGTGTCTGCCATAACCCTTTTAAAAGCGCTTTTAACCTTTGTCAGTCAGTCAGTTCTAAAATTGTACGATTTATAGTTGAGCTAACAGTTAGTGTCAGTTTTATCGCGTGTCAAGTTTATCCCCCTTTTATGGTTTTTCATTTTATTCTCCTCTTTTTTCACAATGCGTTAATCCACAAATATCGATCGCTGGAAAACATGTCACTGATGTCTGTCTTCGATAAAAGCCAAACCAAACCCTTCACGGTAGGAACTCCTGATTCCATTAAATTGAATGTGGCTTGAAAGTGTGCTGACCTAACGGACGGAGTTGGCTACCTTCTTCTGGCCGTTCATACTAAATTATGTTGAACCTTCCTGGTTGGCGTTAATCTCTTACCCCTTGCTTGTTACTGCTGCGATTTTTTAAATTTATTTCGATTGTTTGACTTTAATCGAAATCAACTTCAATGCAATGCTTAAAGTATTACCTTTTTTTTCTCTCTTAGGCCCATGCAACTGGCCGTAATTTTATACCGGCAGGTGTTTATCACGAACTCTCGTAACTACTTACTAACTTACTGCCTGTTTGTTGTTGTTATTTCTTTATGTTAATCGAATTGTTCTTTTTGCCGTTTTTACTATACAGTTTGTTTTGGTTTTCTGCGTTTTTTTGTTGTTGTTGTTTTCATCGTGCCAAAGGGGCATTGCTTGCATTTAACCCCGTCAATTTCAATTTTGTAAATTGAGTTTATATTTCGATTTATTGCCGCTTCTTGCCTCGATTGACATTTATTGACGTTCTGTTGTTATTTCACATTAACTACATACAAGACAGAAAAGGTATTGCTATTGGCAATTTATCGATTTGTTTTGATTTTGTTTTCGGTTTTTTGTGAAGGGAAGCTTATTCAAAAGAGTATTCGCAGATTTATTTTATAATAAATAAACGAAATTATACAAAAGTATAAAATCGATAATTATCGAAAAAAGGTAATATTTTGTATTTGGTTATATGACTAATTGGCCATTGAAAACTTATCAGAACTGAAAATTGACGATAAAGTATCGAAAAATTATTAATAAAATATCGAAAATGTATCGGAAAATTACCAATAAATAGTCAAAAAAGGTAGCTATTTCTAAAAATTGTCGATAAAATATCTAAAAATTGTCGATAAAATATCAAAAAGTTATCGATAAAATTTCAAAAAATTTCGATAAAATATCGAAAAATGTATCGCACTCTCATGTGCAGGGTATTTTAGCTCCGGTCAAATCAACGATAATTCACTTACCAGTTTTTATTTATTTGTAGTTTTTGAAATACAAATTGTTTTTTTTAAATAGATATTTCCAAACATTCTTCCATCCAAACATACAAAAAAAAACTTTGAAAAACCAAAACATATGACCCAATAAATGTGAAATTCTTCCGGCTCTCTAGCATAAACATGGGGGCCTATACTCCACCCACCAGTAGCCTCGAAGCAATCATAACATTTCATATCACAAAACTCATTAAAACTGCAAGTAAAACATAAACACACAGAGCGAAGATGTACGAAAAATACTACAATTTCTTTGTCACTCGAAGACTCCGGTTCGCTTGTGTGAGTGTGTGTGTGTGTTTGGCTCGAAATAGACTGGAACTTCGTCTTCTTTCCATGTTAACCATTTCCATTCCTAGTGGTACTACATTTCTAAAGTCTACTTACTTACAACTTGTGCTTGTGATGAGATTATTGCTCGATTTTTGTTTGGTTTTGTTTATTTAACCGAAATTCTAGATTTTCCACAACATTTCTCCGCCATAATTTCTTTTTGTTTAGATAAGTAAGGTAGTTTTCGAAAATGTTCGCTTAGTGGAAAAGAGAAGGAACGAATATTCTAGTGCCGCCTAGTGTAACTCATAACAATGTTTCACTTGAATTTGTACCAAGCCGCCAAAGCAATGAAAAATTGAATATTTTTTTTGTTTTGTACCAAAACCGATCAGCAGCTGTTGCTGCTGTTGTTAATTTTTGGCTGTTATTAACTAGAAGTAGAATATTTGGAAGGGAACATTTTTCGTATTTACATTTGCTGTTGTGAAAGGGGATGGACACTTGAGTGAGTCTACGCTACGGTGCAATGAGGCAGCGAGGCAGCGAGGGTTCGGTGCGGGTGAGCGTGAAGTATTTGAAAAATGAAATGGACATTGAAAAATTAGATTTCTGATTTTCCGATTGAAATTAATTTGGTGTTTTTTTTCCCTGAAATTTCCGGGGGAACAGTGGATGAGAAGGGACTTTTTATGTATTTCATTGAAATTTAAATTCAATTTGTTTATATTTCATGTGTGGAGCGTGACTAAGAACATTTCTTAAAGATTTAACATTTCAAAGAAATGCAAAATTCAATAATATTTCATTGAAATAATTTTCCAAGAATTCTTTTTAGTTACGAAGTTTCTAATTGAATTCTTGGAATGCAATGTAATTTGATTTCACCGTACAACCTTTCTTTCCAATACCTACAAGTTCCAAACGTGTCCTTAACAAAACACTTCACCTAACTATAACAATTACCCTAATAGAGCCCTTCGGTAGAGCACTTCCTTCCCCTTCTTCTGCCACAACATTTTCATTCACTTTTCATAATTGCATTGAATGTGGTTGTCTCTAAATATTTTTCAAAATTATTTTCAATGCACCCTCCACCATTTACTACTTGGAGCGGAAGGAATTTTTCCACAAATATATTTCTTCATCTCATGTTCTTTTAGCTGTTTGGTGGCTAAACTCGGCTTCCTTTTCCCTGCCCTACCATCATCGCCAGCACCTTCACCTTCACCACTATCACAATCTCAATTTACAATTTTTCACCTTAACTGCTGTCACCTGAAACTCTCTGCTGCTGTTGGTGTGGCCGCCGCCGCTGCCATCCATCCTCCTTTCATTTCCTACTTATCATTTCTCATTTCAATTGCATTTCCGCATCTCCTCTCCACTATTCTATACAAAAGATTTAAGTACATATCCGACTAAAAGGTGCAATTTGTTGATTTTTCCCATTTTTCATAAAAGAAACGAAGAAGAAGAAGAAATAAATCTGCTTCCATCAGCTTTACATAAAAACCACCATCCATCTTCAAACCGAAATGGAAGACGAAATTTAAACCCGAATCCTGATTAAGTGAATTATTATGCCTACCAACTATTATTTTATTTTATTTTGCTATTCTCTGATCTTCTCGTAAACATTCCAAAAAAACACACACAATTTCTCTGCTGGTGTCTGTCAAACACCTTGTGTGTTTGTCTGTCTGAATGCCTGCCTCTCTGTTGATTTGACACACTAGTAGGCTCTTCTCGGTTCTGATCGACCGCCTCTATGTTGTTCTGTATGCTCATGTGCAACAAGCTTATTATAAGGGTACTTCTTTGATGGTTTCTAATCAGTGTTCATAATTATTAGTGTGGCTCATGTTGATGTTAGGGCTTGTTGTTGTTGTTGTTGCTGTTATTATTACTGTGGCCCTTCTTGGTGCTGTCCATTTGTATCCATCTCTCTGTGTGCTTGTTTGTATACCTGCGATACGTTACAATGCATTCCAATCATCAAATTTGTTCCAGGTTGGTTTTTGTAGGACCTGTTTACCTGTTTAACGAAATTGATGAATTTATTCCACTGTGGTGGTGGTTACTTGATGATTGACTGTGATGTTGGGGTTGGTTGTTGTGAGTTGATATCAGTTTTTAGTTAGTTTAGTTCGTATCCTAAGCTTATATTACAGCCAGACCCGAGGGTACCGAAGTTAATACAATAAATTTATAATTGTTTTCGTTGGAAAATCATAGAACCATCCTCTATCTGCATCAGTATTACCAACAACAACAACAACAACAACACTACAACTATGAACTCTGTCCAATAAGAGAACCGAATGTAGATCTTAACTTTTATTATTATGTTCGAAAGAGTCTACATCTACCAGACTTTTTTTTTTCTACAACTCAAGACGATCTTCATCGTCTTCTTCATCATCATAATTTTTTGTTCTTTTGAACGCTTCAGTTATTGCGTCTGCTGCAGTCGGTAAACAAGTTGGGCGTTTATACTACCGCTTTTTCGTTCATATATTTCCACACTCCCAACTCCAATTCGATCATATGCACCACATACAGCCAACAACAAACAGCCTAAGAACATAAGAAAAATGTAACAAATGTGGAATAATATCGCCTGCCATTTATATGAAGAAATGAACAAAAAAAAACCAACTCCAACTTCATTCAAAGCAAAGAAATGATCGAAGAAAATACCACAATGATCAGGAGACGAGCCACATAAAGAAGCTTAAGTGTACAACAACAACATGCTCGAAATTCTTCACTTGCCTTAGAAGAAGAAGAAGTCAAAGAAGCAAAGCTGGGCAGCCCAGGAAGGTGGTGGAAAGGTGGTTGAAGCTTGGAACGTTACCTGTTGTGTGTGCGCGCGCGCCGCTCTACACTTGATTCAAATTAAAATAACGTTGTTGTATTCTAAAGAATACATAGTTAAATACTTTATGCCGCTGACTGATAATTGTGGTGATGTATGTATGTTGGCAATGGGTATTCACCAAACACATGCCAAAGTGCATGTTGTGTGTTGTAGAATGAAAAACCAAAAGAATAATGAAAGAAAAATCCAAGAAATTTCATTTCATGATGATGATGTTTACTGGAAATGATATCAGCACTCAAAAGGCCGTGAAGTAGAAATTTTGTATAGAAATAAATGATTACCTATATAAATTGTAAAGGAATACTTGTGTATGTAGATATGAGACCCAGACAGAGAAAAGATTAGGGTCTCATCGAAAAATTTTAAAATTGTAATCAAATATTCGAAATTGTCAATGATAACTTCTCATTAGAGACCGGCGATGCAATTACACAAGTCGATATCGAGCGAAAACGATAGTTTCCTTGTCGTTTTTTACAAACTGACGTACAATTACTTAACTCGATACTCGACTCAAGTGTCTAAATGAAGAATCAATCTAAGGCGAACCTAAAACGATGGCAAAACTATAATTTTTGTACGATATCGAGAAACGCAATTACATACCCTTTAAAAAGAGGAATTTGGAAACGTAAAGACAGTTGATCAAAGCCAGAACGAATTGTGTAGAAATGATAGAATGAAGTCGCATCTGTTAAAAAGTCTCCTTCAATGCTTCTTCCTCCTTTCAAGTACCAAGTCCACTCCAGCAACGATCAAGTGCAATTCTTTTTGCAACATTTGAGCAACATATTTTTCACGTTTTTTGTTTTCCTAGAACCGCAAACAACTCCACATACCAAACAACATTTTCCAAAACAATACTAAGCTGAGTAGTTTGTGCATTTGTCAAGCAGACGAAGAAGAAGAAGAAGACCGAAGAACGAAAAAACGTTGAAACATTCCACAGCAATGTTTCGCGGTTAATGATCGTGCGTTAAATGTAACAACATCAACAGCAACATCAGCCAGTATTACCAATAAAACGAACAGTGAAGAATATTTGTTGTTGTTTTGGTTTGGTTCTATGCGCTGAAGCATGACAAAAGCTGGCTCAAACCTTCGCCCATCGAAAAGAAATACAAAAAATAACTATGATAAACACAAGCCGCCTCATACGTCTCCGTCCATGCTTCAGTCTGTCCATATGGTATTCTTATCCAAACAGACAATAAAAATGCAATTGTTGGACTTTAACAGAACAGAACAGAAAAATAAAAACGAAACTTGTGGAATTTTGTCTTGCAACAAAAAAAAATAATGTTAAGCAAAAAACTAAAAAAAAAAAATGAAAAGGAATGTTTTATGAACGAAGGACGTTTTCGTTTTTCATTCTTTTTTTTTTTTTTGTGTACTTGTCCTTATCGTCGTCTGTTGCTAGTGGCTCAAGTGTTTCATTGAATATTTTTCACCATCTTACAATACTTTTCCGACCGCCTTATCCCCTCTCTCTAAGGTGCATTTAGATAAAGCACCTTAACAACCTTACTTTTTGTTGCTTAGTTGTGGTTGTTGCTGTCGTATTTCTGTTCTCCTGTAAAAACTGGAACGTGCTTATTTCTTGAAATGTAATTTATGTGTCTGTGTGTATGTTTTGTGCTCTGGAGGGCATATCCTGATGACAAACTGGTTCAGTGCATCCATATGTTGTGTGTTTCGGTCTGCACAAAAAAGTAACCTGTGTGGTCAGTTTGTTGCTTTTTGTTTTTTGGCAGTAAAAAGGTTATCTGTTAAGTCTTTTTTTTTCCTTGAACAAATTTAATTGTCATTCACAGAAAAGTGTGTGTGTGTGTGTCTGTCGCTGACGTCCTGGGGGTAACGTACATTCTTAAGAACTGTTATTTGTAATTTTGAAATTAGCACGTTTGCCATTTGTGTTTTCTTCAGAAATATTTATCGTTCTTTCACCCTCTTTAACTGATATTTCGACGAACTGCTAAGGAACTGTTGATTTGTTAATTTCTGTCGTCCAAGTCCTTTCTGCCCGAAACACTTTTGCAGGGAAAGGCAAATGGTTTCCATTCGTGCTGTGAAAATTATGCAAATATTTAAATTATTTTATTGCCTTGGCATGCTTGGCTTTTATTAACTGTTATTCGTTTTTTCTTTTTGTATTTTTATTAAGGCCACTCCCGAAGGAGCTAAAGGAATGAACTTTTTGCGCGCCAAACTCAAATTCATATCCTCTACACACTTCGACCATTGATCATGCCACTCGCTGTTCTCCCACCGTGCATTCCTATTTTTAATGTTTCTTTACAATACATACACACACACACACACAGTTATCCTTAAAAACTTGCCAAAACGCCATAAACTAAATGCACTTTCTTTGCAGTTACTGTGGTTTTATGGCCATCATAGCGAAAGAAATCATGTTTGCATTTCAATTCAGTTCACTTAGCAAACAAAAAGTGGCTATAACGAAATTTATTGCCACCACTTTGCCTCTCTTCTCCTGCTGTTGGCTTTGTGAGAACCTCTTTAGACATGCCATATACCGCAGACTGCCATCTTTTTGCTTTATAGCCAAATCATTTCATTTCATTCCATTTCCAACTTGCATTTTTAACTGGCGTTTGGTTTTCTTTCGGAGTTGGAGTAGTCCATAAAATTGTCTGCAAATTGTAATTTAGTTTGTTTGGTTGCTGCTCCCGTTGAGTAGAAATTATTGCCATTTCGTCTGCCATAAGTTATTAGGGTTTGTGCCAATTTTATTGCTTTCGTTAGGATTTATTTGAAATCGAAATGAGGAAAGTGATTTCTGAAAGGTTTTAATGGATGATTGCGAAAAGCTATCGGAAAGTAGAGAATTTTTCGTTTCGCAAGATAACTTGAGCCAAAATAGAAGCCAAGAATGGTAGGGGAAAGGGGTAAAGCATTATGGTATAGTACAAATCCATTTAATTGCTTCTCATGGAAGTTATGAGAGATGCATGATGTAAAAATATTTTATAGATTTGTTCTAATTTTAGGTAAGGTTGAGTTCGGGTAGGGTGCAATAGGAGTTTTCTGCACAGTGTTTCCTTTAAATTTTCACATGATTTAAAAGGTTTTAGAACGGTAATGAAGTTCCAATGAAAATATCGAAAAAATCTTATAAAACGATTGTAATATTGTCGGCTGAAGATCGATGAAGGCTTTGGTCGAACCGAAGTATAATTCCATTTCTAGTTTTTTTTTTAAATCTGTACTTCAACTCAATTTAATTTAATAAAATTCAAATTTTTTAAATCCTAAGATTATCATGAGCAGAAGTCTCCAGCCAGGTGCTAATTTGCACTCATCTTCATACCAACCAAACCATACAATTTCAGACTCGACATGCAAACAAATACTTAAATCCATTTTTTCTGCTTTTAAAAATTCTAAACTCATTTCTTAGCACGCACACACACACACACACCTCAGGAAACCACTTGGTTAGAAACTCAAATGCAATAGAAAAAATTCCAAAAAAGTCCAACCAAAATCATTTGATGTACATATTTTACAAATTTTTTTTTAACACTTTCAAAGTGTAGTCAATTAGCGCGATTTGCGCATATACCACTTGAATTGCATCGCATTAAAGCACCTCAATTCAATTGTATTGAATTACAGTTGTATTATTGCATTTTATTTGGATTTTTATTTCAGCGATTTTGATTTGGAATTTATTTCTTTTCCATCACTTGTGCGCCACAGCGGATTTTGTTGGTTTGAAATTTTTTTCTACTTTTAATATGAAATTCACATGGAATTTTACCACAGCGGATACAGCCAGCCGCTAACGATATCCGATTTGTCTGGTGTTTGCCGCATTTTAATTAAAATTAGAAAAGATATATACACACATGAATGTATGGTGTGGCGTAGTGAGTGGTTGGGGATTTAGTGCAAGGCTCCAAATGAATTTAACGTAAAAAATAAAATCAAATTCAAATTGAGCATAAATATCGATCGTTTAAAGCAGCAGCGTTGCCCTCACCAGTGCTGCCATCACCTCGCCTGACGGCAGCGTGCGTTCGCGCTGGAATTGCGCAGATACAATAAAATGAAATGCGATTTAAAAAAAAGAAACACGAAAAGCTGTGAAACTGAAATGAAATAAAGTGGCTGAAGTTGCAATCGATTACGACGTCGCTCTGTGACGCAGCAGCGGCGGGTCTGGGGCCGCACATGCAGGTCGCATAAAAATCGCACTTGGCAACAAATTCCGCGCGCGCTGATGAACTGATTTTTCCGTTTGTGTTTCGGGCAATTTGTGTGTGAAGTTTGTTGAAAAAAACACCCAACAACAACAACAATTTGATGCCAACATTTCAGAAACGTCCTCTCTGTGTTAGGCGCCATTCCCAGCCGAGTAATGGGGAAAATGTGAAAAATTCCATTCAAAGTGAATTGGACTTTGTACTGGAAAAAAATAAAAGGGATTTTTGAGCACTTCTTTGTTTGGCTCGGTGACAAAAAAACTAATTGATTTCTAGTATAGAAAAAGTGTACCGAATATATGCAAGTTATTGAACTTATAGGCATGTAATTGGGGGTATTCACCAGACGGTGTATTTGGTCAATGATACGCACTTAGCAAAAGTAGAAAATATTCCACACAATGTACTGTGAGTTGAAAAACAATGAGGTTATTGTAAATACTACTAATGTTAGGAAATTAAAAATTAAAACATTTGACAATTTTTTCTGATATTTTTGAAGTTGTCTTCACCATTATTAAATTGATTCAAATTTAATATTTTTCAAGAATATTATGCAAATTTCTGACTTAAAATCAAACCTGTATTGAACTTCAACCGAAAACCCTTCACATCTGTTCACTTCCATTTGGCTTTGTACATTTGCAATTTCTTGTATTTTTGCCTTTTGTCTCGATAATCACAGGTTTTCTAACTTTTTGTGATTTTTCACTAAAAAAAAAAACATGAATTCAAAAAATTCTTTCAAATCAAAATGCATAAAAACCCTAAACACACACACACACTAGCCCAAGGCAGACGGGCAGCAGGGTAAACCGCCTTAGGGCCTAACCTCAGCCATATATATCAGTTCAACGGAGTTTTGCTGCCTTGCCCTTAGCATGCAATTTGGACTACTTCGGCATTGCCATCAACCAGCAACGATCATCCTCTTCATCAGCGTCAGCAGTAGAAGAAGCAGCAGCCACATCAGAAGACGTTATGGTTCATAAACTCCCAACATAGTTGAAGCACAACGACGAGGACGGCGGAAAAACATCTGCTGCTTCTGTTGTTGTTGGCTGTTTGCTGTTGCTGCTGCTGTTGCTGTTGAACTCATTTCATTAGGTCCGTCTGTTGCGCAGGCGCACAAGTACCTTTCCGTACCTTGTTGGCGTTTGTGTGTGTGTGTTTTCATCAGTCTTTCTTTCTTTCTTGAAATTTTTTGTTTCGAGTTCGGCGCTGCATTTCTGTCTTTTTTAATTTGGTTCAAAATGCCGCATATGTATATATTTTTTGAGTTTTCGAATTCTTCTGTTGCTGCTTTGGCTTCTTCATTCCCCCCGCTCTTACTTGTCTTCTCTTCTCTTCTCCTGCGTTGTGTTGAATTTTTGACAGGTGGTGTTTATTTCTGAACAAAAAGCATTTGAGTGTGCTTCTTCGTTTGCTTCGTACTTTGAAATTTTTTCCCAACCGAATTTTTGCCTATTCATAAAAATTAAAATAAGTTCAAGAATATGACAGACAGACAGACATACAGAGGGTCGGTGTGGCAGCAAACGTGATCCTTGTGCATCCTGCTGTACCAGAAATACTTGAAGTTTAGCTTCTTGAAAAGGTGGCTGCTGAATTGTCTCGAAGTTATGCCCTAGAGGGCAATGCACTCGGCGCATACCTAAGTTTTTAAGAAGAATTTGTTTGTTTGATATGAAATTGATATTAAATTGATATTAAAAGCATTTCTTTTATTCAGCTAATAAAATCTTATATTTCTTTTCTTTTTAGCATATTCAGCGCCTATTCAGCAGCATTTCAAATGCCCCAAAGCACCCAAAATGTGTCTCAGCTACTCGAAAATCAACTTTAAACAAAAATTCCTACGCTGAAATTTAGGAAAGACTCCTTCTTCTTACCTCCTCCACTTGGAAATTCACTCTTCACGCTCAAAAATATGTCCCACACATATTCAGCACACCCTGCCTTAGCCTCAGAGCAACTAGAACGCGCTGAACACGCCACAAGCCGCTCGAACACAGCGCCAACTCACCACTCACATAGGCGGCATAATTCAGCGGGAGCTTTGGCCAGTGGGAGTGGTGGTGAAGGCGTTGACGATCATGATGGTGGCCTGCCACTGCCTCGCACGCCAGCCAATCTAAAATCTGCACAGAAATCCGCCAAAACAACAACCACTTCCAATACAGCCTCCGCCATTACGGAGGTATTAGGTTCCACAGCGAAATTCACCACTAGTGACATACCCACGCTGCCCGACCGAACCAATTTCGATTATCAAGAAGATGATGATGGTGATGTTGCAAATACTACCAACACCAAAGACTGTGTAGACTGTGCGCCCTCCTCAGCCTCGTCCGCGATCGATGAACCCGATCATCTGCAGCATCGCTTTAGTCGAATTCACCACACCACGCACGACAGCTGCAGACGACAGCAACTTTCGACTGCGGACTATGCCAACACGGGGGCGGAGGAGGCGTGTGCTGTCGACGGTGGCTGTGCCAGTGGTTTGAGCAGCACTATTAGTTCACCCTCGCCCAGCACTGTATCATCGCCACTCTCTACGCCGACAAGACTTGCGCCACATTTTCACCATCATTGCTGTCAGAAAGTGGCCGGTGAGGGCTCCTCAACTGCCGTGCACCATCATCATCATCTTCACCATACGGCGACTGCGGCTGCGCATGCAGCAGCGCATACTCACCACGCCTCGTCTGCCGCGAGCGGATGTAAGAAATTGCAGAAATTCGATCCGCGACTCGGTCCGTCGCCATATCGTCAGCTTTTGCCCATAGCGCTGTGCATTCTGTCGTTTGCGACTGTCTTTAGCATATTAATTGTTTACATGGATACGACAGGTGAGTTTGCACAAACAATATTCACCACACCACACTACACCTCATCACTCACGTACAGAAAAACGATCTTACTGCCTTCCCCCCCTCTCTCATTTTGTTCCCTCTCGGACGACAACACTTCCTAGTTAGTGTTTTATTTATTTAAATTTGATATCTTTGGCATATGTCTCATCTTTTGGTAGGTTCTTTTTTTTATTATTGCTATTTCGGTCTTAGGCACTCTCTCTCTACCGGAAGTAGGCTGTGTTGTTTTTAATGGATGCAGGCACACTTTAGAGATTGTTTTACCTTTCAGACGAACAGACAGACAGACAAAAAGTAAAACAATAACTGGACATGGACACTACTGGGCGCACTCTCACATAAAAAATGGTTTGAAATTAATAGCGACATTAGTTTGGAAATTTGTTCCAGCGATAAGCATCTTCGTGGCATCAGCTTTCTAAACAAAAGGTGTTTCGAATAATTCATGTGCGAGGAGAAAAAAAATGAGGGTCGTAAACGGCCATCAAATGGCGCTAAATTGATAGGCTTTTAATTATATTTGATAGAACATGTGACGGGAATTTAAATGATATCATTTTTTTTATTGATGATTAACATTTTTTTAATCGATCAAGTGTTTTTGTATTATTAAATTTTTCGGTACTATTTAACACTAAAATTTAAAGCAATAATTTAAAAAAATGTTTAAATCAGTAAGAGAATCGTTTTTTCCTTAGCTCATCACGTGTCTGTTCTGTTCTGGTTTTTATGTGAATTATCTGCACACATTTTGCTAAACAATTTTGTTCGCTTCACTTTCCTTGGCGCACACAAGTGGGCGTTTTTACATAACCTCGAGTCACATGTAACGCGTTACGCCTTCTCCTCCTGCCAGTGTGGTTTGTCGGTTGCAATTGCTAGTTTTCCTGTTGCCGTAAGTCACTTGCAAGTTGCGAGTTGCAACTTGCGACATCACAGGCAGCAGTGCTGTCAACGTCAGCTTAAGCCAGCAATATGTCACACTTGAGCCCACAACGCCGGCGTTAATGGCTTTTCTAATAATGTCAACATCGACTACTACAACGTCAACGAAGACAAGCAGCCTGCAGCAATTGTCGTTGCTGTTACTACTACTACACTGTTACCACCAGTGATTTTTGTTACTACCTTTGTGCGGGTGTTTTCTTGCTGCATTACCGCATTCGCATACAAATTATTACCTTTTTGCTTAGATTTTTTTTTGTAGCTTTTTATTATTTTTATATTTTTGGCCAATGCGTATTTCAGTAATTTAATTGAGAATTTTTGCTTTGTGCAAGCGTTTGTTCTTTGCTTGTTTTTTCACCATCGCGACGTTGTCGCTTTTGGTTGTTCATTGTTTGGCAGAAGGACAACATTAATGACTTTGAAAATTGCTGCAATGTCTGCACGGTTTTTGGATGTCTTGTCTTTCGTTTAATTTTTCGTTTACTTTTTTTCCTATCAGCCCAGGCGAAAACTTTTGTTCCAGACGTCGCCGCGCGTCTGTATGACTCATCCCCATCGGATGTAGTATGTGTGAGGCAATTTCTTTAATTCGTTAATCGTTGTTGCTTTGATTGTTGTCGAGGCTGAGGTTGTTTTGATATATTTGGCTTTTTTCAGTGCAATGTAGTACCATCCTAGCAAAAATTAGTTTAATTATTTTGTTTACAATGGAAAAATCGTTTTGATGGCGACCAAAAATAAGTTGGGGACGCAATAATGCTATGTCCGTAAAAAATTTAAAAATTTGGTAAGGAAATGGATTTTTATTTTTATTATTTTCTAGTATCGATTATTTTCTGTTATCGATTATTTTTTTATGTTTTAGCAATTACATTTTATTTCTTTCGGTTATCGATTACTTTCTGTTATCGATTACTTTTTGTTATCGATTACTTTCTGTTATCGATTACTTTCTGTTATCGATTACTTTCTGTTATCGATTACTTTCTGTTATCGATTACTTTCTGTTATCGGTTACTTTCTACTATCGTTTACTCTTTATTATCGATTGCCTACTTTCAGATACAGTTTTTTTAATTTTTGTTCGCTCTAATGACGTTGCTTTTTTGATTGTTATTCTCAAAACCGATTTCCATTGTCTTACTTGCTTAGTTTGTTAGAAAATTCTGTGGTTCATAAATTCAACCAACTTCCGACATGTTCTGTTAGTGTTTGGTTGCTGCTTTGCCAATTTAAAATTCATCGCAAGTACTTGCAATTTTCGCCTGCTTCCTTTCGGCATTTTATTGTACTTTTTTGCATTTTTGCAGTTGTATTTTATTTTTTTTATTTTGTACACACATTCGTTGTTCCGCTATAAGCTGTTACAGAGTGGCTGTGAAAAGTGTTGATTTCTTCTCTTCTTTTAGTTTTTTTTTTTGTAAATTTATATTTGCATACTAACTTCATTTCACCCGCGCTCCTCCGCCAAGATATGCAAATTGCTAATTCCACAAACAGCAGCAACACATCAACGATGCCTGATGAATCGGAAGAGACTTTCGCAAGTAGCGGACGTTGCAATTAAATGGACGCCACGGCGACTAGACTAACGAGACAGTAGAAGATTTTCTCTCTTTTTCTTTTGTTTTTCTTTTAAAAGTTTTTTTTTTCAGTGAAATGAACTTGGAAAAAACTAAATTTAATTTTTCTTTTCCTAGCATTGAATATGTTCATTAACCTTTGTAATTAGATAGTTTTTTTCTCTCTCTTAATTTTCGTAAACTCACCATTTATTCTGAGTTTGAAAGAATCTTGTTCCCTTACCTTTTTGTAATCTTCTTTCATTTGTTCAATTTGTCTCCACACTGCACATTTGTCATTGCGTATTTATGGATGACAATAACCTTGGCTATTGTGGCTTTAACCATGCATAAATTAAAATGCCATAAAACGACAACACACCGTTTGTGCTTCGAGTCGAACTCTGTGATATCTTGTGTAAACACATTCTTCTACAAATTCTAGTAGATAAAGAGAAACCTCAAGTCATTCTTATCGCACTTCAGTTTCTTTCTTCGACTGCGACTTTGACGCGTCTACGTTTTTACCTAATAAAATTATTAAAATGACAAATTTTTTCGACTAATTTGTGTCGTAAAATTCCATACAAGCCACATTTTATTTCCCACCATACTTTTGAGTGTGAAGTGAAGCTTTGTGCCGCCATTCATGATTCATCAATTTTTTTCTCTCTGTCTATTTCTTCTTAAACCAAAAAAAAAGAAAAATATTTTTTGGAATTTTTTTTATGCAATCCGCCGCTTGGTAGTTGCAGTCACGTTCCAATTCTTCTGGGAATTCTCGGTTTTTAGGTTATTAAATCGAGGTGGCTGGCATGAGAAGGAAATTTCCGACGAGGCTTTATAAGAGTTTCTATTTTATATACCAAAGAAAGGCCTACATGTAAATATTTAATTTAATTTCGTTCTACTTGCATTTCTCTAACATTTTTTTCAACAGACCGCCACACTTTGCAAATTCTCATATTTCATTCAAATCGATTTGTTCGGTCTGTGCTTTTCCTTTTAGCTATTTTATGTAATTTCCACTCTACTGCCACTGCAACTTCCACTTGTCTAACACGACGGGAACTTTGCCAACCTGGTGGCCCAGGTTATGTCAACTTCATGAACCTCAGTAGCAACCACCTCAACAATTTTAATGTTAACAATGCGAAAATCGTCACTTGGCGAAATGCGCTTGGCTGCTTTCCTAACTGCTTTTAAGCTCACATAATGTTAATTTTTTTGCTTTTCGGTTTATGCCGCCAAACAAAGTCATTAGCCCCACAGCAAATCGTATTAGCCCAAATCTTGCACATGTTCATCGGCTCCTTCGGTTGTGGGGGTGGCTTAAGTTTAGACTTTTTACATAATGCGCAGAAGTGACTTTAGTGCGAAGTGTTGGAATCTTGCCAAGTGTTGAGAGTGACAGTTCTTAACAATTTACTGAATGTGTGACGATGCTACTTAAGTAAGAGTTGCCGTTCAACAAAACGAAATACTATCCGATATCTACGATTTGTCCAACGAACTGCTGTCAAATTCACATGTCAGCAAAAACAAATTGCCAAAATACATTTCACTTATTAACTAACTGCCATTAATTGAAAATTTGCCCTCCAAAATACACATCACCAGGCAAATGTGTCTCGCAAAACCCGCACCGGATGTGTGATTCATATTCATAAGTGAACTTAGTTAAATCGAATATGGTCGAACTCGTACATATGGCGAAGAGCTCACTAATATGAACCTAGTGAACTTAAGCTCAAAAACTACCCCCACTCGTACACACACACTCACACACAGAGGCACTCTGAAGCGAAACGATTAAAATCTCTTTCATTTCGTTCAGTGATTCCATTGCGTTCCCCCTTTTCCTTTCGAACTGTACTAATAATGGGCCCGACAACAACAACAAAAACACAACAACATTCAAAACGTTGATGTGATTTTGTGATTTTCCACTTTAAGACTCAAGTTGAAAATTGCACCGAACCAGAATTATCGCAGCAAGCAGTCTCTTCTTTTGCAATGCAATCTTTTCGTTGGCTGTTGTTGTTGTTATTGCTATTCTTCTGACATGCCATTTCCATTCCACCTCATTCCTTTTGATATTTTCTGTGTGAGCATGTGTGAGTAGACCCGCATTTCGGTTTTATTTTTCCACATTTTCACAAAAAAAAGAATTTTTTCCTCTACTTTTCCTACAACTTCTCGACAAATGCTCGTTGTTGCACGAACGTAAATTGTTGTTGTTTTTTGCACTTCTTTTTTTTTTTGTTTTTATTATTAAAGTTGAAGTTTTTTTGCAGTGTGATGAAGATAAATTGCAACCCTTCTTGCGTTGAAAAATTGCGCAATTTGTGAGTTCTTGAGCTGTTTTCTCTTATTGTTTCTTGTAGGCGTGGTATGTAGTGGTGGGGGGGAATGCAAATTCATTAAGTTTCATGAATTTCAAGCATTTCTTTTTTGTCTTTTGTTTTTGTTTTTTTTTGTACCAAAATTTGATAAGAATCTTAAGTAGTTTTATTGTTTCAGTCCCTCTTAGTCGAGGAGTTCTTTAGTTTAGCACGTGACATGTTAAAAGGCGTTCTGGGGGCATAATTTTAACTGAATTTATGGGCGTTCCACTCCAGGCGTTCCAATGTGTGACTAGTAGTCGTTTCAGAACTGATGAAATTTGGGTTGAGCGTGGTTAGCCAGCTTAAAGAATTTATTAGTTTCATTTAAGACGTTACAGTTTTACTTTGCATAATTTAAAAAAATTGTATGCGATAAGGGGTATTTACGAGGCTTTGTTGGAAGCTTGTACGGTTCGAGACACGTGCTGATATACGAAACATGCTATGTGGTTTCTTAAGAGGGCGCAGGTTTTGGCATTCCATTGACTGCATTGGCTGCCGCTTGGACTGCATTCAAAATAATCAATTTCGATTGAAAGCCATTCAAAAAATGAACCGGGAAAAATGCAAATGGAACTTGGAAATGGGCATGAAACTGGAACGAAATGAAGATGGAGCACAAACTTGAAAATTAAACGGAGTGAGAAATGGGAAGGAATGGAAATTGAAACGGGCCGAAATGAAAATGGACCAGAACAAAATGGATGGAACAAATAAGGACATGGTACGAATTAGGAAATGGAACAAAAGTTTGGAAATTTTCAAAAAATTGAAAAAAAATTAGAGAAAAATTATTGAAAATATAACGAAGAAGATATCGTACTAGTGAGTATCCTGGTATGGCCGAATTCTCTGACTAGTTTGATTTGAAGTCATTTCTCTCAACACATTTCGTAACCAATCCTTCACTTGTGTACAACATATATTTTTAAATGTTTTTTCCTAATCTTATTGGCATTCCATTCCACCTTCAATAACTTTACTTAATCTATGAGTAAATGAAATTACCTTTTGTTATCGAAATCGATAAGAATATTTTGTTTACATAACATCAAAATGAATTGCCCACACTGCACACACACACACACACATTCACGACCTACTTTATGGCCATAAATCAGGCAATTTCTCAGCGCAAAATTCCAATTCTAATTCGTTATCATATCACATAATCGTTTGGCAAACAACGAACGTCGAACGTATTGAAAGAACATGAAGAAGCCGTTCGGCGGCGTTAAACTTCTAATTATGACTTGTATTATTTCCTCATAAAACCAGGCTATAAAGAACAAATAATACAGCACAAATAACCGACAGCAAAATCAATACCATTTCGAAGAAACAATAAAACGCCATGAGCTGTGCAGTAGTTCGTAGAGGTCGCCTCCTCCTTGTTAGAGAATTAGTAGAGAATAAGGACGTTAGGGTAAGACGATTTGGCTTTTGCTATATAATATTTTACAGAGACTACTTTTTCGTGCGATGAAGTGCTTTTTTCCGTTTGCTTATGAATAATTTGGCGGTAAATTACAAATATTTGGCAGTTGCAGTTTTAAAAATTCTTGTATTTTTTGTATTATTTTTTTTGCTTCTCAATATCGAAATATCGAAGTTCAACCTGGGGTGGTTGAGTCGACATACTTTGGGCTATGAAAGAATTTTTTTTATTGTATTTTTTTTGAGGGGCTTAAGTTGAATAGGAACCAACCCTGCTGCCGCTATTCACGGCCAGGGGGGCTTAAGTGCTTATACGTACTTTTAAGAGTGCAACGCTTAACCGCAATTAATCGTCGTCATGTTTTGTGTGACCCTCGTGAAATTAGAAATGTCTAAGGATTTTATTTCCAAAAAAATAAAAATGAATAAATACCTACTCATGTGTTGCCATTGAGGGCATTTAAATATATTCTTTTGGGTGGGTAGAGAAGGCATAGTTTTTTTTGTGCTTTAGGTCATGGTTACGGAAGTATTTGACATTCAATTGAATGCTTTGCCTAAACAAAGTCCATATGGAATGTATGCCCATAACATTTAAAACCTAAAATTTAATTCAATTTCATTGATTGGACAATGGGACGAGATCAAATTCTAGAGCATTTAAAATGTTTTAAATTTTAACAGAGTTGTAATTAGTACTTACTTAAATTGTTCTAGTTCTCCATAACATACAATTAATATCGCAATTATTTCAAATCAAACCTTTAATTAAATTAATTTAAAAAAAATACTTAGCGCCAAATGAACTTTTCAGCCAAATCCCACATAAGAATGAATTTCTCTTCATCGTTGCCGCTCAAATTAAGTTGTAAACAATCATTAACTAAATCTCATATTATTATAATTCGTTCCGAAAACAATATTATAAACGAATAAACTTTTATAATCCATTAGATACACTTAAGTTATAAAACTAACCAAGAGGAGGCAATTAAGGCCATAATTTAGACAAGTTATGGCCGATATTTAGTGTACAAGAATGACTTGATGGAAATTCTGGCTAGCTAGGAAATTCTATATGTGTTAGTGATACTTTATGGTGGGCTCTTAACAACGAATTTACTTAAGCACTAGTCCCATTATCATAATTTTCTTTGGCTTATCTTAACCTCCATCTGTTTCTATAAATATTTCGAATGCTTATTTCTTTCTACAGCACAAATAGGTTAATTGCTGAACTGAACAAATACTAAAATATATTAAAATAGAAAATAGAAACACTCGCCGAGAATTCTGGTCACAATTGAATTAAAAAGTTACTAAGCAAAGTCTTGACACACAAAGTCACCTTGACCATAAAATAATTTCAAATAAGTTCAGTTTCAAGTTTCTCAGTGAATTTCTCCTCAAAACCTACTTCACCTAAATATGTTTCATTAAAAATTTAATTGTCTAACCAAAAACAATTGCAAAAAAATAACTAGAAGTTGAACATTGTGACCATTTGCTACTCGTTATTTTACAATAAAACAAAAATAGTTTCAAATGAGCACAAGGAAAGTGTGAAAAGCAAATAAAAACTACAAACCATGGTTGATTGCAACAGCGTTCGCTAAAATAAAATAGAAATACTAAAGGTGACCGGAGCAAAAATAAATTTATATAGTTTTTTATAGCTATTACAAGGTCTGCATCGAACGAAATGGATGAACTCAGTTACCAAAAATTAATTTCTAAAACGAAATGCTAAAAAGGACAATCTGCCTTTCAGTGGCAAATTTATGTCTCGTTGGCATGTGATTTTCGCATTTTCAGCCAATTTTCGTTATTACCTTTTTGCAAATGAATGAATATTTTCCACCATTTTGCATAATGAACAACTTTACGGCTTTTGACTTTCTGCGTAATCATGGGAAACATTTTTTCTCCTCGATGTCACCGATAAGAGGTGGTGTGAAAAATGTTACGACACAGGCCTCGTTGAGGTTGTAAAATAAAATGTTGTTTTTTTAATGACTGAAAATATTTTTGCCCAATTATAGAAATGGTCTTGGCGCACGAATCCACTTTTCACCTGTGAACTCTGTCATTTGTACATTGGAAATTTGTAAATTATTAAGTGTATTTTGGCCTTTTCCATTCCATTCCAAAAAAAAACTGTTATACTTCTTCAGTTTCACCCGAAACTGTTATACAGAAACACTTCAATTATGAATCGTGACCATTACACAACCGAACGAAGAAGCAACCCAAGAAGCAACTGAAAGTATGTAAAACTAAAGAAAACATAATTTTCTACTTTGTAGCACACGTTTGCCTCACAATTAAAATGCAAATTTTTCCAAGCCAACAAGCTTCAATTTGAAAGCGTCCAAGTGGCCAACGAAGCGTCACAGAAACAAGCATGGGGTGGTGCTAAACAAGTAGCCACACACAGCAACTTAAACTACAACAACACTAACAAACAACAACTGACCATGTACTGACTTTCCAAACACAAAGATATGAAACTTTACAAGTATATTTATCTAAATTAATAATAATAATAAAAAAAATAACCCTCTCCTCTCTTCTATTATCTTGCAGAAATACGCCATCAGCAATTCCGTCTGAACATGTCGCGCGACTCCGAACTGTTCGCCGTGGCGCAAGATGACCCCAAACTCATAGCATTCCTGCGCGAGATTCATATGCGCAAATACCCGATGCACTTCCTGAAAAATCGCGAGGCCGCCCCCCAGCAGCAGTCGACGGCGCTGCTGGCCGATCAGCAGCTAAACTTCAGTTCGGCCGCCCACCACGACGAGCTGGCGCCCGAAATGGCGCACTACGTGGCCAACTTGGTGGGCGGTAAAACGAATGGCGCCGTCATACAATCGCTACCGGGGCCCCTGGGCCATCTGATGACCGCACCCTGGCTGGCGGAGACACTGAATTGGGCGGGCATCATCGTCGAGCCGGAGCCGCGACGGTATTTTACGTTGCGCAAACAGAATGCGCGTCGTTCGCGTATGCAGGTGGTGCACGCATGCGTCTCACCCAATCCGTATCCCAAAGAGGTGAGTGTGTGTGTACTTGTGATTGTAATTATGTTTGACTAATTTTGGGTTTTTCTATTTTCTATTTTCAATTGGGCAGATCACCATCCACAACGAAGAGTCTGAGGTGCGAATTAACAGCCTGCTCGATGAGGAGACGTCGTGGTTTAATTCGCGTGTCAAATGCTTTCCCCTCTACACCGTAATGCTGGCGTGTAATCGTGTCGAATACGATCTGCTCAGTCTGGGTGTGCATGGTCATGAGTTGGAGGTGAGTGGAATTCGAAACGAATTGAAGCGAAGCATTGCACATTTGGACATTTTTTTTGGAGTTTTTTTGTTTGTTGCTTTTTTTTTTGGGTACTGATTTCATTCAATGTGATGCATGATGCGAAATTTTAGAGCTTAATGAGCTAGTTTTTTTTGGGTTGAAATTTAATTGAAATTTGCTTGAAAATGAAAGTTGATTTTTAATGAGGGGACCGTTTTTTCCTAATTAATTTTTATAGTTTTGAATTAAATTTAATTTTCATTGAAGTTGTTTTTGGAATATTAATTTTATTTCGTAATGAAAAGGAAATCAAATAGTTGCGAAATCGCATTTTTTTTCATACATATTCACTAATTTTCCTTTCCTTTCCTTCACTTCAGATACTGCAAACGCTGCCCTTCGATAAAATCAAAGTCGAAGTGATATCGATACATTTGCCCGCCGATGATCACGAGCCAGACTTGCGCGTAGGCGCGCTCAACAGCAAGAATGGCAACAGCAGCAGCAGTAGCGCTTACATACAATCGATAACAAAGTTCCTAATGGGGAAATCCTACAAACTGCAAAGGCGTTTCGGACGCAACTATTTCTATCAACGAATCAACTCAACGAGCCGAACACGAAAGAAAGATATACTCCTACTCAAGACGCCTTAAGGATGAGTGCGTGTGCGCTAGTGTTAGCCACGCCCACTACTGCTAAACTATTATTATTATATTATTATTAAATATTATTACATATTAAGAGCTGCATTAGACGCCAGAAAAGTAAATTAAAGCGAAGAAAAACTGTTGAAATTAAATTAAATTCAAATAACAATAAAATAAAATAAAATAAAATAGAAAACAAACAAATACGCGATACTCGAAAACCGCCACAAGAAACGATTACGAAACACATGCCGCGCTGAATGCAACCACATTATATACACGCGTTATATATATATATACAATATACTTATATAGAATTGGTAAAGTAAAGCAAACTGTTTCTTTAAGCGTATTTTTAGTTTAGCCACACAACGATTTAATTTAATTTCGCCCATTGTCGATTATTGTATTCATTTATTATTATTTTTTTTACTTTTAATTTTCTATAAATGTTAAGTTCCAAAAGTAAAACAAAAAAAAAAGCAAATAAACAAAAAAAAACGAAACTTCGAAAGGAAAGGAAAGGAAAATGCCGCTATTGTATAAATTAATTGTAATTTTAGTTTACTATTTTTCTAGTTTAGTTTAAAATGCTTTATAGTAATTTAAATTATTACAAAAAAAAACTAAAAATAAAATGAGCATACATTTAATTGATGAAAAAAAGTAAAGAAAATAAATGTTATATAATTGAACCTCCTCCACACTCACATCACTAAATACACAAAAATAATATTTATTAAATACCCGCAAAACAACACACACACACATACATAACCTGCACATATATACGCATACATCACTCATTTACTTACACCTCCCCCCCGCCCCCTCATCTCATAGACTTGTAGTAATGCACTCAAAACTCAAATCAAATCAAATCAAAGTAGAATCATTTAAGCCCAATTAAACTCATTTCGTTATGTTTAATTTTAAAAATATATATGCATATACACAAACAAACATTTTATATATGTTTTATATATATTTTGCGATACTTTTGTAGTATTTACGTAGTAGCTTATTTAGCATTATTAATGTAATTGTAGTTCGTATCACAAAGAAAACAATGTTATGTATTAAAAGAATTAAAACAAACGAAAAAAAAAACACAAAATTCAAAAGGACATTTCAGTTTTTCCCCGACCATTTCACTTTCACAAGCAACTTTTTGTAAATTTTCGATTGAAAGCAACGTTTTTTTTCTCCAAAATATTTGGAAATTACTCCATCTCGACAAGTTTATCTCTGCCAAGAATACATTCTTCATAAGCCACACCAACGACAGCAATAATGGAAAAATATGCCATTGTTGCTGTTTTAAAAACTTCGATTTTTATTCGAAAGTTTTTCTTTTTTTCTATTTTGAGTACTGTAGGAAATCTAGTGGTAGCGGAGAAAAATGGGAGACCCATTCGTTATTAGTGACTCGTTTACCTTTGTGAACAGTGTAATGGAAGAGGCCAAATCGAAAAATTTATGAAAATATACGACAGTATAATTTGCCGTGAATAAATTTCACTAGCCGCTCGGAAAAGACAGTTAACTGTAGGGCCCCCTTTAGAAACCAAGGCTCATATTCGTAGTGAAATTCGGTTCCAACTTAAATCAAGTACTCTACACCCAGTAAATACACTGAATTGATAGCTACTATGATGGTACAAAGGTTTAGTAGCTACTAAATTTGACTATAAATATGCGCCCAAGTGTTTTTATTTTCATAAGTAGTTCATTGTAGTACTACTTTTCATTTCACTTTAAAACAAAACAAACAAATTTTTCTCAGTTCGAAAACTCTGAGGTTAAGGTTAGGTTTTAGTAGCCCGTTTCTGTAACAAAATCGACAAAATTATCGATCATTGTCACTTGTACGTTTCTGTAAGAAATGTAATCAATCGACAATGAGGAACGTAATGGTGTGACACTACAGCTCTCAAGTAATAGCATAAATTAAAATTTCGCTTTGTTCCTGGCGGTAAAAATTGTAAGATGAGAAAACCAACTGTCAAAACATTTACAAATTTTCGACTAATGTTTAGTGAAGTTAAATGTTGAACCTGCACCTGTCTGTTATAACTGTAAAAAAACGTTGCTTGCAATTTGTCTTCAATAGAATTTTCTGAGCCTTTTTTTTACAAAACGCTTGCTGCAAACTTTGCTTGCCTTAAGAAATTAGTTCCTCAAGGAACTTAATTAAATTATACTACCACAACACTACAATTAAAAAACGAAATTACTACTTTCTTCTAAGCGCTTGTACAAACAAATCTATACGTTATAGAAAGCTTTTCTTTTTTATATTTAAATATCAAATGGTTTGAATGCGAAAACTTAATAAAAAAAACTCATTGAAAATTTACAACGATTATTGTAGGATTTTGCTATTCTTATTTTCTCATATAGATACTTTTTAAGTTAGTGTAAATTTATGTATATCTAATTGTAATAATTTCTTTAAGCAAAAAAACAAAACAAACTCAAAAGAAAAACAACTAAATTAGGCCTTACCATAAAGATGTCATTTCGCTTCCCACCCTCACATCAATCAATCTCATTTACCTTACAACAATTTTCTTGTACGCGAAATTACGTTTGACTTTTGTTTTGTTGTATAAATATTTTCTTTCTGTAGTTTTTGTCCACTCTTGTCGCCACGTTCCCTTCAACCGCTGCTCGTTCTGTCATGTTGTCATTCTGTCATCAACGCCTTGAACTATTTTCTAATTTTTATTTTATTTTTTTTTTGCTATTATTTAATTATATTGCCTAAGTTACAAATTAAATCCAAACCACAATTTATATTCGAAAAACGAAAGAAATATAAAAATTTAGTAAATAAATAAAAATTTATAATTCCAAAAATATATTTACAAAAAAAATCATAAAAATTTGTTTTTATTTTCTTTGACACTTTTGTTTAATGCATTTTCTTTCAGGTCACATTGCAATTCATTCAATATCATCTCGCTCGCTAAGCCTTCTCTCATTACTACACCTGAACACTGTGACACTTCGTATTTGTATTGTTAGTTAGACTCACGTATATATGAAATTTAATGGAGCGTATTTAATGAAATATTTGTATTACTCACACACACACACACACACACACAACTTACAATGAAATAAAATTTCCAAATATGACAAACTGCCTTATGTCAGCGGCACATTTTGATGTAACAGAAAGAATGTCTGATAGGAAGCTCCTCTATAAACCTTTCCTCCTCCGTTGTGCTTGAAAATTGCACAGCGCCTGAAAACTAATAAATGGAAAATAAAAATCGTGTTGAAAGAATTGAAAAAAATAAATAAATATTCGTGTGCATTGAATTTCTTTTCCAGCGGAATCGGTATTTTCAGTTCAATGGGATTCTGGGGAGTTCATGAATTTGTGAAGAAAAATCTGATTACAAATTATACTTCCATAGTACTTCAGTTCTTCTATTCCTTGGCTGAAATACAAATTTGGACGTTGGTGTGGATTGGAATAGGGGGCTATCATCAATCAGTTCTATTTGTATTATTTTTCAGATTTGGTTTAGTTGCGCGACAGCAGTAACTAAATACTTTACACCAAGGCTTTGGAAGAAGTTTTATCAGACAAAGTAAGTAAACAATTGATCTCTTCCTCGAAACCTGAAAATTGCCATCCATACTCTAACCATAAGTTTGGTTATGTTTTGAAGGCGGTTTCGATCAGAAATGATCGGTTCTTTTTAACGCTTCTCGACAAAATCGGTACAAAGGAAGAATTTAGATTGAATATATTAAATACACATGTTCCAATACCCCTTGTGGATCCAGTCGACTATACTCTAGAACGTTGAAGACGCTTAAACCTTCAATCCTTTCTCCAAAACAAACCAATTTTTTCAATTATCGTGTCGTAATTTTTTTTGGACAGACTGCGTTTATAGAAGTTACCGTATGTAAAGTACTTGAAAAGGGTAAAAACATAGAGAGAGATACATTACGAATTTAATACCAACACTCTTTGTCAATTAGTGACGAATTCACAGTTCTTAGTAACGGATGATTAGATGAAGTGTTTAACTAATGGTTGAATTGGGGAAGTAATGGTGATTTTCCACTTCGAATTTGGGTCGTAAAATTGTACTGTGCCTGGTCAGGTGTCATGGTCCATCAAATTATATATTTTAATTGAAGCTCGGAATGAAGAAAAAGGTCATTCCTTCATTAATTGAAAAAATATCTACAAGCTTTTAATTAATAATGAACATTTACAAGTACAATAAACTCGAAAAAATAAATGATGGATGGAATCATGGCGATGCCGAAATTTATGGTTGCATATCAATTTGTAACTTCAAAGTGTGAGCGATAGAAGTGGTTGTTTTGAAAAATCAATTTCACAAGCTGGTGTGGAAATGGTAATGGCATGAAATGGAAAACCCATCCATCAACGTCAAATAGCCACAAACTATGTTTATGATATGTGGCAGACATCAATTTACGCTGCCACTTTGAAATGTTTACAGTTATACCCACATAACTTAAACTAATTCAATGAGGGGGTAATACAATTTTAATTAAAAAAGACATTCTGATTTCAACTTTCCTTTGCAATACTTTCCTTCTATGAAGGAGTCCTTAGGCAAATCCTTCTGAAAACAAATTATTCACAATTAAGAATTAACTCTGAAATCTACCAATGCTCATATTTTATTTATGCCATCCCCGCGAATATGAATAAATTGAGAAATATATTTGAATAAGTATACTTACATTTATGGGAGGATCTTGGGTGAAATTGCCACTCACTTAAGATAATATCCGACGCCATATTGAGTCATAAACTTGCTACATAAAATAAAGCAACAAGCTTATTGAAAGAAACCAACACAAAAACAAAAACAAAAACCCAACGACGTCAAACGACGAAGAACAAATTGAAAGTGTACACTTCCTTCCTGGTGCCTGGTTGTGTCCTTGCAAATGAACGCTACGGCAGCCTAAGGCGAAATTAATTTCCAACGAATGCCAAGGAGCAAGTTCATAAAGTACAAGAGACCGCAATTGAATAGAGTGAATAGAGGCTCCCCAAACGCGTTGATGTGACCTAAACACACACACATGCACACACATTACCACACATGCACACAAACAATGGAGTATGAGTGTGTGTGCAGCTATGTGGAAAGTAATTTAATGAAAAATAAACGAAGAGTAGCAACAACAACAAAGCAAAATAGCAAAAAAAAAATTATGAAGAACGTAACGTAGACAATTCAATAAGCGACAGGACAGCGACAATGATGGATGGATAGTGGCATGAGAATGGCAATAGGAATGAGCGTTAGAGCGTCTCCAATAATAATGCCCTTAAGAGACAAACAAGAAGTGTTGGGATGAGGGGGGGGGGGGGGTGGAATAAAAGTAAACATGACACACACAAGTGACATTTGCCGACAGTCATTGTGATGGTAGTGCATCCTTAAAGAATCCTTGAAGCAATCAACTGAAGAGAGATAGTCAGTCACTGAAGTGGGCGCATGAGTGCTGCTCCAACCACTTGATGTTAGTCGGATTCATACATTCATTTGTTTCTTTTGCGGTGGCGTTTTGTTTGTTTGTGTGTGTGTGTTTTTCGCATTTGCCTCAAAGTTGCTCGGCATGCAGAGTGCAGAATATTAGCGCACCGGATAATGTCAGGGATTAGTCTAATGGGTTCCATTCGGTTGTTTTTTTTTCCCTTGCTTCATTTCGTTAGTACAAAAGCAAGCACATTTGATGAATGAAAGTAAACAACACAAAAAAGAAACCAGCCACAAAAGGAAGAAACTTAAACAAAATTCGTTAAATTAAAATTACATCTTTCATGTTTGCATTAGTAGATACTCCCAAACAATGAGCAGGATTAATTACAGCTCAGGATGCTTTTTGGAAAGCCATGTTTTTTTTAAGGAGATTAGAAATGAAAAAAGTCTTATTTTTAGAAATGTTTGTTTATTATATCCAAGATCAGACAAAAGAAATTTAGGGGAAAGGACTTTAAGCATAAATTTAGGAAAAACAAATGTAAATCAATTCTTACCTCAAATACTTTTTTCCTAAGAAATTAAATTAATTAAAAAATAAAATATATTAAATTAAAAATAATTTCTAAAAAATCCTGGAAATTATTTTATTCTAACGCTCTTAAAACCCACATAACTTAGCCTTACACACACTTTACCTGTTGCCAAGGCATTTGCGCGGACGCTTCCTGAAAATCCCTGTAAACATGAAAGTACAAAAGTGGCAGTCCCATAAAAATCCAACAGGATTACACGATGGCGTTAATCCCTGACAGTAGCAAAAAAAAAAAAATAAACAAAATAAATGAAAATAAAAAAAACAAAAAAGCCAACAATAGATAAAAGAAAACACATGTACAGCAAAAGGCATATTATTAAGCCCACCATGGGTCTCGAGGAAAATGTGCTATGAAAATTTTATATGTGAGAAAAATGCGAAGAGCAAAAAAATAGTTTTTCTGTTATAAGTACGAGACATGACATAAAATATATCCGTAGTAAAGATGTCATTAAAGGTGCATATGTGAAATTATGGCCCGAGAGGATAGAAGAACAGCACACAAGTAAAAGCACACTCACACACACGCACGACTACCCCATTCAAGTATACACAGATATGTACATAAATGCCGCAACACAATGATAAGATGAAACTCAAGCTCAACTTGGGCACAAATATTGAACAAAAAGCCTGAGATAAGGGTGTGCCATGACTGTGCGTGACGCGCTCGATTTGGGCGTGGGGATGTGGTGGTTGTCATGATAGAAAAGTTTGGACGACAGGATATCGAACAGAAGGATGCTGTGAAGAGGTATCGCCGCACACACACACATACAACTTGAAAATGGCCACAAAAAGAACAACAACAGCCGTTAGCCATTGTTGTAGTGGTAACAACAACAAGTGGCGGTAGTGGTGATGGTATCCACAATTCAATGGGGCCAATACCAATACAAAAGTTTCACTCTTCCAATCCATGCTTCACACTCCTCGGCAGTAAAAGTAAAATTTTTCGTTTGGAAAGTTTCTGGAAATCTGGGAACGCAGCTCTTCACAACAACACAGCACAACAGCTTCTCGATGGAGGCAACAGGCTGTTTTGTTTATACAGAGATTTCTCTAAATTCCAATGGCTTTCGGGCGCATGCTCACCTCATTTTACTTCAATGCTGTTTAATACTTCAAATAAAACTGAAACTCCCTTTGGGAACAAAAAACAAGTACTCCTTTCAAGCTGTGTGGCCCGCAGCTTTCTCAAACTGTTGCGTAAATGTTTTTGTGTATATTTGTTATTTTTAGAAACTCTGCTGCTTTTCACTCTTCTTGTGGTTGTTATCATCGTTGTTGGGCGGTCGCTGTTGTTGTCGTTGTTGTTGTTGTAAAGCTGATTAGCCCACTTGTTTGTGTTTTATGGGTGAAGTGTGTGAATCGAGTGTGAAAAATCGATGTAGTAACTTATTTGGGAAGCTTTTTTTGGGAGCTTTTTGTGGGGGGGCTACTTTTCTTTTGATTGAAGTCATTTAGTCGAATTTTGTGGGCTCGGGGGTGGGAGTAGAAAACAGCTGTCAACCTACGTCAAATGAGCTGAATGTTTTTTTTTGGCTTTCGGTGTAAGAAAGTTTTTTTTCTTTTTGGAGAGGATAAAGCTTGGAATTACAGTAGAGGCTAAATTAAATAATTCAATATTTTTGTATTTCTTTAACCCTTTAGTGGTTCAACACTCTTGATAGCTTACCAAGTTCTGACTGTTAGAAACTTTCCACCTTACTTTACTTCCATCATCTCTTCACATCTGGGAAAGTCACTAGTGGTGAAGAGTTATCTTACAGCCGTATGCGTTTTGATTTCGCCTCCACTGTCGCCCTACACATGCGTGACAATTGACATTTAAAAATTTCAAGCTTTCCACACACACACACACACACACACACACACACACACACACACACACACATAACGCACAGTGACGGTGAAGCTTTTCCAAACCAATTTCAATTGTGCCTAACCTACACAAATACAGAAGCACACCACACCATACACAATGGCAACTGCGTGAGCGTTGTTGGTATTTCGCCCAGTTGTTTTTGTTGTTGTTGCCGAACTTGAAGCCGTGAGATACACAAACAAAAACGCGCCGCTATGGAAAAGTGCCACGACGACCATAGCAAATTGCTTCAGTAGGACAACAGTCCTTCGGGTGATGCCATCGTCGTCGAGTGCAGCAAAGAAACCAACGAAAAAAGAAAATATACACAAAAAAAAAAAAAAAACACACACACCAGCCTAAAACGCAGAGAGTATTAAATTAATTTGGCCAAAACCGAAAAAAGTGAATAATTAGTATTTTGCCTTTCCCTACAACAAAAGAAACGATTGTCAATTTAATTTCAATTTCAACTTTCCACCTTCAATTTCAATTCAATTATAGAAGAATTCAACGGTGAGTGAGAGTGCAAAGCAGTGAAGAGTAGACATCAGTTCACACAATAAATTTTGTTTGCAAAAACTACGCAGAAGATGGTTAACAGAGATTTTTACATTTCTTTTACCAAGGTTCTTGTCCAATTCGAGATTTGCGAATATTATTTGGTTGTGATTTCGAAAGTGAAAAGCAAAACATGTTGAACTTCCAAAGTTCACCATATACGCATAAAAGCTGTTTGGCTGGTACTCCTCATTTGGCTGCAATATGTTTCTTAAAGCATCAAGTGTATTTCATGGCAAACACATATTTTCTTGTTAAATTTACTCGTAGCCTTTCACATATGGCAAATGGCTGGCTATTTTTAAAACCTCACTAACCTTTTGCATCAGCCACGGTCAATTTGTGTAGGTGCCATAAAATGCTGGTGTTTTTTCCAACCGACATACATACCTCAATGTCCTTTACGGTTTTTTTTTTTTTTTTGTATTGGTATAATTTTTTTCTACGTTATTTCGTTCAAACACGTTACAGTCACGTCCCACTCCAAAGTAGAAGAGAGCTTATTGCGTTCTTCACCAGCTCGAACACCGACAAGGCGCGTCATTTTCACCTTTTCTCTAGACACCCTACTCAATGGGATGCCGGGTACATTAATGGGGTTTAGAACAACCAAAGGTGTGACCGTATGTTCTGGAATGTAAGGGAGAACTAGGTGCAAGTAGAAGAGATGACTTAAAAAGACATGACTTAAGACGATTAGATGCACCAAGTCAGGGTATGGATGGGACTTCATTTTTGAATTTCTTTGACCTCGGAATTCGTTTCACCAATCTTAGAATATTTAGGCTTTCATTACCCCAAGTCCACAGCACCGCAAGAGTATCAAACGGAACTACTTACTTTCTTAAACTATCGCTTGTTTCTTGCGCCTCCTTTTGATATCGCCGCCAACATCCGGGCCCAAAACAATTCGCCCCACATGCATATATTTGTCTATATGTGTGTACAATGTCCGTTGGCCGGAAGTTTCTTTCAACGTCATCAGCGCAAAAAACTCGCTAAGACACCACCACGCACACCCTAAGAACACAGGCCCTCCCGAACGCCCATACACCCTCTAGGCGGCTACAGCACCAATTTGGCTCTCTTCTTAGTGCTCACACACAAGTAGAGAAGGAAAAGTGAGAGTTTTTTCGTTGTGTGTATGTGTGTTTGTGTGTGTCGGTTTCCAAGTATTCATTTCGCCAGGGTATCCTCAGTGGTTTCAAATCACGTTTCACGTTGCTGTCGTCAGTCGCTGCTGTTCGTTCTGGAAAACTGAAGTTTTAGCAAGGAATTCGCTTAGAAAAATTATATATTATTTTTTTCTCAATATTTTACTTATTACCATTTGCCATTAAAAGTCTAAAATTAGTCTACAAAATTAGGCAAATGAAATTAAATTGAATGACAACGAGTTCATTAGTCTGGCGTGTTACTTAGCTGTCATTCACTGGGTTGGTGTTTTTCTTAGTGAACTCTTGGTAAAAACAACTAATTGAAAACTTGTTAAATTGTGTACCAAAAAAAAAAAAACAATTACTAATTTCATTATGCAAATTATTAAGTAAAACATTTTCCATGAATTTCAAATTCTAAAGATACTCAACATTTTGCATGTCTTCATTGTGGTTGCGCAGAAAATGGACTAAAAAAATACATGAGCAGCGCTGTAAATGTCAAAGTGAGGTGAGTAGCAACAAATATAAAAAATTAAATTTAATTAAAATAATCCATTAAAGGAAAATATTGGAACATTTTAAACATTTTAAACAATTTATATTCAATTTAATTATGAAAGTGGTAAAGTGAATTATGGCTTTTCTTTGCTGCCAAATTGGTTTGGTTTTGCAATGGCGACTCGCAACAGGTGCCCTTAATTTTTATAGGCGTTTTTTTCTTTGCTGTTAGGTACTCATAGTGAAAATTAATTGCCTGCAATAAGGTTGAGTCTATTTCGTTTATTATTCATATTTCAGTAATTAACTGATATGATAGGGAAAATAAGCAAAAGGATATTTCGTAGTTGATAAAAAGAGAAACGAAAATGCTATTAAATTCGGTATTATATATTCTGTTTATAGATTAGACCAATTAACAGTCACTTTTAGTCAAATTAATTGTCTAACTTAGATAAAACCGACACGAAATTGTTCCCATGAGAATCTCTTCTATGAGTCGTTATCATAAAGGACACTGTAAAGCCTTTATGTCCACCAAATATAATTCTGTGAAATTTCAAGTTAAAGTTAGCAGTATCCGTGCTAGTCGTATGGGAGTCACTGGAGATTTGGACCTGGTGTTGACTGAACTAATTCTGTCATTAGCAAAATATGTCGGTGTTTTGCCACAGAAAAATCCAGCTTTGTGGTCACAGTTTTCTTCAATTTTCTATGCCAATATGTGCGGTGTTCGTTTTTTGTTAAATGCTTATCGGAATGTTGGTTTATTTGAAAAAAATTAGAATAAAACAATCATACGCCCTGTTGTACAATAAGTTTTTTTCTTCTGAGTATAAATTGTATATATATTGACAATTCTATTATGGAGCTGTTAAATGCACCCCTCAGGAAGCTCTAACATCGATACCTGTCCACACTGAACTCTAAAATCCGACTCTTTCTGATGTCCACAAAAAAAAATCAGTACAAATAACTTATTGCTAAAGTGAGCACCTCTTTGAAAAAATTTTTAAATCATATTGAAAAACTAGGGTCTATTGGGCAAATAAGGGCACACATGAAATGTGAGACACGAAAATTCGGTGATTATTAATCGCCAATTTAGGAAACGATATTATCCAGAATACTCCTAACTCCTTCCCGCCCACCTATCATCCTTTCTCGAATCAACATAATGCTTTGCATCTATATGGGACATCTCACAAGTGTTAATTTATAAAAAAAACAAATTTAAAAAAATCATACGCCCTGTTGTGCACAAATTTTTTCTTCTGAGTACAAATTATATACACAGGATATCAGTGACTGTTTTGACTGTATAATTATGAGACAAATTATTTCTCGAGTCGAGTGAATGAAAAAACATTTTTTTCCAAGATAAATACTACAGGTAAGCTAGGCAGTCCAAACTATGGATTTATCTTTATTAGGTCCTAGTAGGAGAAGGACAGAAGCGGACAACTTCCAATCCTAGCAACCATACAAAATACTCTAAAAGTCTTGTTTTGTAATTTGCGTTTGAAATTACCAAACTCGATATAGCTGAAGTGAAATTTCCAGATCAATTCCCATTTCCTTTCGGTTCTTTTCCACATCATTCCGATTTTTTTACTTAGAAGTTTTTTTTTTGCATTTTGTTCCGTTCCCAGTAGGTATGGGTCAGCTTTGACTGATTGAAGTAGTCTGTTGTCTTCTGTTTCTTCAGATTTCGAAATTCACAATGTTACATTCCTTTTTCATTTGCTTACATGGAATGAAACTTTCAAACTTTATACGAAATCTTCAAAAAGGTTACCAAAAACATTGAGAATACAGGTGGCCCGCACAATCAGTGGATCATCCAGCACAAGACATGGAAAGTTATAATTTAAAATTGAAGTACTGGGAGTCATATTAGTACAATGCATTCCTTTGGGATTGAGGCTCTGCTCGTAACTGCGTCAGGTGAACTTTTATTTTATACCCGTCAACTGGATGTGCCAGCAAAGTTGTTGTGTAATAGTTATAACGTCATGCTTATATAATGAGCTCATTTATGTTTCCTCTTAAAGTATTTTCAATTCAAAGTGGGTCATAGAACGGACGGAACACACAGGTTTGGCTTCATGATGTTAAGAAAGAAAATATAAGATGCCACACATGTGATTTTTTCGCACGAATCCATTGTGGATAGATGCCAACAATAAGTTTTGAAAGTAAAGTTTGAAATGATGCAACATGTTGTTGCAAGTGTTTCCACTTTTTTGCTATGAAAACTTATCGAAATGATAGAGAAAATTCATTAATTTTGATTAAAAATACTGGATATTGATTAGCAAGTTTCACCTCGACTTTTCTTTCGTTTGCAAGTCTTTGCAAGAAAAGCTATATAAAAATAATTTACAGAAATACAAACTTTGCTCAATTAAATAACAACAGAATGTTCCCAGCCACTTAAACTTGAGTCAAATGTATTCCGATGCGAAAAGTTCTAGAAAATAAACTCAACCTCATTCTGCTCCTTCTCCTACTTGTGATAATAAATTTATTAATAACGATTATTACGATTGTTATCGCATTGAAATTATGACATTGTGTTTGTGTGTATGTGTGCGCTTGGTTGAATAGGAAGTTCAGCTTAAATTCCGCAAGAACAATTTGCCAAACAAAACCGCAAACGACAACCGAATTCATTCAAGTTCACACACACACACACGCTCATTTACATTCACAGAAACATTTACACAAATCCATATAGTAGTTGTAAAAAACTTAAAGGACCATTAAATATTAATAAAGTTCTCGCATTCCACCGAGCACCGAACGAACTGCGAGTAAATTGTATGCTAACCGAAGCAATGATAAAATCAAGAATTTCACTTAAGTTAATGGCGAGAGCCGAAAAAAATTAATACACATTCAGCCTGAGTAACGAGGAAATCTATTTTAGGAAATACAAAGCACAGGAGTGAAACCGAAATGCGGAGGAGTAGAGACGAGGGACGGAAGGACGACAGACGAGGGGACGAAAAGCCCCAAACGGAAAGGTCAGAGAAAGATGGCTATACACCGGAGAGGGATAGAGCCTTCAGCGATTCTTCGCATATAATTTGAATGCTGGATTTTGTGAATGATGGAAATGATTGATAATGTGGGGTAGTGAAAAGCAACAAAATTTTACCAAAAAAACAAACAACAACAACAAGCCGAAATCTGTGTATTGTTTTTCTTATATGGACAAGAATTTCAATTGCGTAGGCGTTTGGCGGCAAAAAGCTCTAAGGGAGCAGAGAGCTTTCTTTGTGTGGAGCTTTTTCCCCATATCAACTCACTTGCTGCACTATGCCACACACACACACACACACACAGACGATTTCGGTTCGGTTCGTTTGTTCGCCTCCTGTTGATTTTCGCTGCTCGAGAGTACCTACTTGAGAGTTTGCACGACGTCGGATTTCCCCTGTTTTTCCCGATTCCAGAAACTGGAATCGTGTCGAACACATTTTATGTCGTTGGCCACGCACACTTTTCGTACATTTTGGGGCTTTGGTTCAGGCGCTACCTGATGCTTGACATCAGTTCAACCTGGTGAGCGCAGACTGAACGTAGTTGAGCGGTTAAATAGGAAATCTTTTTGTGTGGCAGAAAGTTTCTTTTATTCCTTTGATTTTCATTCAGTTTAATTTTTCCTATTTTTTTTTGTTGCATTTGTGTGTCGGTAACTCAAGTGTCTTCATTTGGTTTGGCGGTGTGTCTGTGTGCGTCTTTGTGTTGCTTGCCTGCTGGAGAGTGTGTGTGTGCAAGCAAGTGTTGCCATCTGCGGACGTCTTCTTCCTTTGCTCCGCGAATTTTCCTACGCTTGACATATGGCATCTTGTGTGGATGCCAATATGCACTACGCTTATCATAATTCGGTCGCAGCTGTTACAGGGTGAGTGAATTTGAGTGCCACTCAAATGTCTTTCTAAATGTTGCTATGGGTGTCGTTTGCATTTTAAGTGAATTTTTATAACGTTCCGGATGAGTTTGTTTCCGCTTGGCTGTGTGGCACAGTGCTTTTGGGGCGACCTGTTGAAATATTTTCATTCATTCACAAATAAGTTTTTTTCTTCCTTTTTGCTAGTAAGTACGAGGAGGTCTCTTTGTGGGTATCATTTTGAGCACTTGTGCCACATTGTTATGTGGTGGTTGTATTTTTCGGGGCATTTATTTTTATTTTTATTGATATAAATATATTTTGTTATATGGTATATGAAAAATCTTATATAATCATTAGTTACTTCCCTTTCCATACAAAAAAAAGTTTAGTATATATTATGTATATTTCCCCACTGATAACAGTTTATATTGTGTGCCTTATCTGCATAGACACGAAACGAAACTATGATATATCGTTTTGATATTTTATCTAACTATCGTATATCACAGCTAAAAATTGACTGAAATGAAAAACTGCGCACTTTTTCCAGGAGTTTCCGACTCACAGGGAGCCCTTTTCCCCAAAGTGTCAATATCACATGCGAAATGTGATGATGGAAATGTGTTTGCAATAAAGTTTTCCCGAGAAAAATAAACATTTCACATTTGAAAGGAAACATTTAAAAATAAACTGATATGCTGATATGCGACCAGATTCGCAGTAAAAGGAAAATTAGAATTAAATTTATTCCAAAAAAAAAATGTAGATGAAAACTTTGATGCCATTTAAACCAACTCCCACGTTTTCCAAGCCAATAATTTCATCAGAAGCATTTAAAAATTTATTGCATATTTTTTGGGATATTAGAATTTTAAAGAACTTCACTTGCTCGCAGATAAATTTTATGTAATTTCTTGTGTCCGACTTCTGACATCTTGCAAATGCATAATGTACATAAATTTGCATTTCAAGCGAAACAGTGTACGAAAATTTGATTTCTTTAAAGTTGGGTTCATGCTTCGAAGTAAAAGCTCAAGCCAAATTTGACTAAATGGTTTTTAACAAAGGCTCTATCGATGAGACTTTGAAATCTCGGTAGCCATATTGTATTCGCAATCTTGAATTTTGAAATTTCAACATCAAATTCGAAATCAGCGACCGCAAAATACCAAATACAAAACACTGTTTTCCACTTGGATGGGAAGTAGGCATGGCAGTTGGCAGATTCTGCCCATTTGTCATACGATCTCCTTGTAGGACCTAAAAAAGATAAATCCAAAGTTTTGATCGTCCTAGATCCAGCAATTGTGCTGTGCTTACCAATAAATAGGACTGACTGATAGTCAGACAAAAAGACCGTCAGATTAGACTGAAAAGCAAACCCGTTTCTTTCCAATACTGCACTATTTCTAAGAAGTCCATTCCTCTTTCGCAAATAAAGTTATTTAGGTGGGGAATAAAATTGGATAAAATTGCCTTTGTTTGTGATAGACAAAATGTATTTCTTGGCTGTAATTGAAAGAAACTGTGTTTCTTTGCAGTCTTTTTCGTTTGCAGTCCACGATTTCAGTCGAGTCAAATGCCGGAGTATTTGGTCTAAAAGTATTAAACATTTGCAGCAAATTACAGCAACTCTTTGTAACCTTTACTTATTGCCTGCAGTACGATGCGGACAAAATTTGCTAGTATGTTTTGATGATGCGACAACCTAGAAAAAAAATCTTACCACGAATTTGTATGCAGGGCACAAAAATAGTTCAGCTCTTCTCTTTTTACTGCAGATACAATTGCTTCATTCTACTTAATATTGCTTGTATTAGACAAGAGCGAAAGGAATATAAATTTTTCCTCCAATTATTTCATAATCTTTCACTGAAGTGACAAGTGAATGGGGGCAAACTAAAATTTTGAGTACATCAGCTTTAAATTTTTTCACTCAGCATTTTTCATTTCTACCGAATCTTTCCGCAGAATGTATTTTCCGAAAGAATTCCCAGCAACAAATGCCACTTTAGCACCTTCATCCACTAACGCCTTTAATTGATTTCTGATGCTATTCCTGGAAAAGTTCCCACAAAAAGTGACAATCGGATTCGAAGCGGTAAAACCCAATCAAGTTTCAATGAGGCTTCAAAGCACTAATCGAAATAAATCTTCATTAACTGGAAAAAGCACACACAAAAAAAAGGCGCACAATCATTCACACACATACTAACAGACACACGGGAATATGTATGCGGAAAGGTGGTACGTTTGAGTGAAATACAAAACCTTAATCCTTTTCCCACATTCTTTCGTGGGATTCTGGCATTCTCTAGACATAAATTAGAATGGAGCAAAAAAGATGGAAATCGAAGCAGATTTCAATTTTCATTTCACTTTGAAGTTTGAGTGGTTAATGGCTGCTAGTCGTGCTCATGCTGTATGCATGTTTGCCGCATGCAAATGGAATTTTCCAATTTTAATTGCGAAAGTGTCAGATTTTGACGCAAAACCGCTTTGTCAAAATGGACTTTTGTCAGGCTTAACATACGCACACATACAAGTGTCAAAACCACAAATCCAATTTGCACTTCTGTGTGTGATGGTGAGTGAGTTGCATTCGTCTTCAACTGTTAATTGATTTATAAGGCCATTTTGATGAGCGCCGAAGATATAGTCAAAGTTTTAATTAGACCACATTTTGTTGTGACAACAGGCAACTGAGTTGAGCTAAGCCAGTGCCACAATCAAAAGGGATTTCACGAAAATTCAATAAACCAAATGTCGCAGGAAGACGTGCAATTCTCTGCGCCTTCCACTGGTTCAACCCACTCGCTTTTCCGCAACAAATGAAAAATTCGGGGAAAACAAATACTTGCTGCTGCTGGTGGCTGTCCTCTGCACTGCCACTGACACACTGTGATCTGACTCAGTTTTCATTTCCATTTTCGTTTTCGTTTTCGGGCGTTGTGTGCAAAGTTTTTGCTCTCCGCTTGGACGCGTAATTAATAAATCCATGGCAATAATAAAAAGTTTTTTCTGCTTGTTATTTTCTTCTCTTCTTTTTTGGACAAATAAACTTTTAATTTGATAAAATTCATTCGAAGTCAACTATGTACTCAACTACTCAGAAACAGAAAGATTTTAATTTTACAGTCCATTTTAATAAAAGTTTTTTTTCATTTTTTTTTTTTGGAAGAAAACTTTGTGAAAATCGAGTTAACATTTTTGGAATGGCCAACGAATTTGTTACTTTCTAAAAGCCAAGGCGTCAGTTGGGCCAACAAATTACATCACCACCTCACCCACTCTGTCAGTGGAAGGAATTCGGTGGCGGGGTCTGAAATATTTTCCGGCAGCCTTCCTTATAATTTGTCTAACCATTTTAGCCTTAATTTTGATATTCTCTCTTGTTGTATTCACAATTTTCTAAAAGCCCTAAAATACTTTTATTGTTAAAGAAAAACTTTTCGCAATTCGCCCACCATTTTCCTGGCCCATACTTTAAGGTATTTGGTTATGGATTTTTTTTCTTCCTTGTACTTGTCAAAAATGTTCTTTAGCATTTCTTCTGGTTCAGTTTCCTTTATGGTTTCTATTTTTTTCTTTTTCGGAAAAGGAATGAAAACTTTTGAACACAACCCACATTTGGTGTGTGTTGTCAAAAGTTGAACATTTCAACAGAAATTTGAAGTTTCACTTGCTGCTGAAAAGTTCGCGCCCACTTCTGGTATACGTCCGTGGCTTTATCGCTTTACTTCTGTTCCGTGTTGCGCTCTCCTGCAGTTAAAGTTAAAGTTTTTGTTTCTTGAAAGGAAAATGGAAATATTTTTGTTTGTGTGTATCTTGCACTATGGCGAAATCGGTTTGGCGAAAAAGTATTTATCAAAAGGGATTTTACTTTCAGTACTTTCACTTTTTTGGGAGCGGGGGATGTAAGGTCTTTCCTTGACGTTATTTAATTGTGTGGGATTAAGTAGCAGTTTGTTCCGAGAAGTTGGACACTATGGCATTAAGGCGATTTGTTTTCAGGTTTTAAGAGGATTTCATGGGAAAAGCCTTTTATTTTGTTTTTTATGATATTTTTTTGTCGTACCAAGCATTTGCCATGTTCCAACAAGCAATTAGGTTTAGCGAAGATTCCATACTCAATCGTCTATCAAAAGTTTCAAAAGAGAGCTTATATTTATGACCTACTTCCGACTGATGACATCCTCCAAAGACTGAGAAAGTTTATTTTGGAAAGGTATTTAGGAACACACTTTGTCACTTAAATTTAGTTTAGTCTTGATTGAGAGATTGTGGAAGAGAACCATAGGAGTGGATGATCAAAAATGTAGCAAAAAGGTACTTTAGAAGTGATATAAAATCATGAAATCGGGGTGTACGATGTATACTTTTCAGGCATAATTTTCAGGTATCTACAGTCATTTCCTATTGAGAAAGGATACAATTCTTTAAAGATATTTTTGACCAAACTAAAAGGCCACTAAAAATACTAAAATTCAGGCATAACCTTAAACCGTCCACACAAATACCAAACAATACCAATTCAAGGAACCTTTTAAAATTCTTAATGAAATCACGTACATCCATTTGAACTATTTTAAAGTACCTACCAGCTACCAACTACAATTGCAATTCTGACCAACTTCACAATTTGAAAGGAAAAATGTTATTTTTTCTCTGTGGAGGACATGATAGGTCACTTCCAAACGTATTCTCATACACTCGACATCAATATCGAAATGCTTGAGATTGGGAAGAGATTTTAAAAATTCAAATGTTCACGCCATTCATTTCCACACAAATTGCAACTCAAACTGAGTTCGGGAAATCCTCTTCTATTAGAGAGCAGCGGCAGCGCCCACACAGAACTCGTAGCAGAAGCTTTTAGCGTCAATTTATGCGCCTCGCTGAAGTAGTAAATGTTCAATAAAATACAATTTTACGATGGCATAGCAACTCCAAGGATAGATGAGAAATCGGTGGTATTGGAGAACCACTTTCAAGCGAAAATCCCCAAGAATTATGCAGCCCAGCAGTTGTTGCTGCTGCTGCCGCTTTCTGTTTGCTTTCTGTATGCCCCCGAGGGCTTGTGTGCGTTTGAATACTGAAGCAAAATTGTGCAAAAAAAAAAAGAAGAAAAACGAAAACTAAAATGAAAACTAAAATAAATAAAATTTTTGCCACTCGCCGAGCAATTGCCCGCCCGTGGCCTTAACAGACGCGAAATTTCTCCGAACGCATTTTATCAGTGAATTGTGTCATTTGCGTGAAATGTCCGCCAGCATGAACCTTTGACATTCGACAGTGGCGAAAAGATGTCAAAAATTGCGCGCTTTAAAAATGCAAAAGCGTGTGGCATAAAGCAGAGTGGCCAACCAGCAGCCATCGCCAACTGAAAAATTTGATGGTTATACGCCGCGGCAGCGGCAGCTGCTGTGTTGTGGTTGCTCTTGCTGTTGCTGCTGTTGGCAATATTGTCAATTGGTTTAAATGTCAACTCAAGCATGCTTTCGCCCAATTTGCAAATGCAATTTGTTGTCGTCAACAAGCCAAAAAAAAACCCCAAAATTAAAGCATTCACCAAGCTGGCTGCTGCCACACATTGCATATTTTCGGGCGACATTTTACTGAGCTTTTTGGAATTTTGTGTGTGCACTAAATGCATTTCCACTCAGCCACTTTGCACAAGTGTGGCTACAAGTGCAGTCACTCACTGCGTTGGTATAGCAACCGGAAGTACTGCAAATTACTTCCGGCTAAGTTGATGCCGTTGTTGCACACAGAATTAATGATTTAATTAAAAAATTTCTGCCATGTCGATTCGTAAAAATTTATTCCGAATTCCACATACTCCAACACGAGGATGACAACTCGCCCAGACAACAGCTACAACCAAATGACTTGCAACATGGCGCCATTTTGAAATATTTCTGTCATTTACGTCGTACATATGTGTGTGCGCTTGGAATTTCACATTTCCCTTCTTGCCTTTTCGTATTTGCATTTAAAATGTGAATTACTTGTATTCACAAATTGCTGTTAGCATATTCACAAATGTCTCGTACGAAAAGTGCATTTCACATTGGCTACGTTGGCGGCGTGTGTTTTGTTAATTGCTTTTTAATTGCTCACTTAATTAACTGAAATGATAAAAATTAATTTTTTGCTCGACTTGCACAAGTTTTTAATTAATTCATAGTTGACGGCGTTGTTGTCGCCGCCACCACCGCCGTCGTAGTGATCATCGCTTGCCTTGCCATCGCCATCTTTACTGCGTAAAATGCGTAATTGCCTAGCATAAATTAATTCTGCGTGAATAAAAGGCTACAGTTCAAATGAAATTCGTTGAATAAGTAGTAATTGCTGCTGTTGATGGTTGCCACTCACGACTTTAAAGGATATAAACTTTGAGTTTTCCACACTTCAGCCACGAGAGTGAAAAGTATTCAATTTAAAGGAGTAATTTTCCAGGAATGCTTATTATCACGCGATAAACTTTAGTGCAAAAGCTTTACTTTATTTTAATTACTTTTTAAGCTGAGAGATTGTTGAAAGTGATTCTACCACTTTACGTGTAGCTCATTGTGTTTTTTACATTCCATTACACAGCGATTCACAGAACAGACACTAGAAACACAAGATAGACGGTTCAGTTTTCGAGGCTGACCAAGACTATATATAGTTTACCACTTTTTCAACTGCCCCAAACACTCCCCGAATTTCGTAAGGATGCAATGGTATTTTCTCATAGTCAAAACCCCTGTGTCAAAAATTCCATTAAACTCCACAAATTCTATGAAGAAAAAGGTTCACCTAACATTTCTTCCACCATGCAGTTGCTTCAGAAACATATTTTAGCTGCTGACTTAATAAACATGGGTGGAACGGCAAGCGTTCGTTACGCCTTGGCTTATGTACGCAATATTTTAGTTCATAAAATTCAATTTCCTCGACTTAATGAAGCCTGACTTTTATTACCAATAACAACACAAAAACACAACAAAAGCACAAGCGCAGAAACAACACAACACAAACAATAAGAAAGCAAAAACCCAACCAAGTTGAACAAATTGCAGAATTTAATACGCTCACAAGGAGTAACGGTGGTAAATAACAGTAACAAGAACCAGAAGAACAACAATAGCATTCAGAGTGTATTTTATGGAAACTTAATAAATGCAATTTCCTTTGTTAGCAAATTTATACAAAAAGAAAACGAAAAAGAAAAACGCACAACGACAAAAATCTGAGAAGGCCAAAACCATAAGCTACTACAGCCAGTAAAGGAAACCTCACGAACAACAATGGCAGTGCACAAACGACAAGCAGAATCTTGTCAGCTTCCGTTTCCGCTTCCGCTTTAGCCTATTTCCTGTAGCCTTTATGCACAAACAACAATTCCAAAAAAATGGCGTACTTGTGCGAAAATGCAACCCAGCAGTCGTTTAGTTTTTAAGAGATCTCATCACAATTGATACAAATTCATGATTTTATTAATGCCTTTTTACACCTACTTTTACGCCTTCTTCTTGTCTTTCAACTGACACTCAGGTGGGCCGACTATCATGGCAAGCAATGAACAACAACAACAATGTATTAGACAACGGCGACAACAACTACACCAGCAGCAGCAACATCAGCACGAAGACGTCTCTGCCACAGCCAAACACCACCAGCAGCAGCAACGGTGGCCGTGCACGTCTTTTCTTCTAAATCGTGACTCGTCCCTCGCCATCCTATCATCGGGCGGTAAATTGTTACAATTTGGCACTGTTGCCACTTTGTTACAATTGTTGCTCTTGCTAACGCATAGCAATGTGGCGCACAGCGAGGGCAATGTTGGTGAGTAGAGAAAATTTATTGCAAACATTTGATTTTTTTCTTCATTTCTTTTTTCATACGCCTTCACTTAGTTTGTTGCAAATTGTTGCAGAACTTAACTGAAACTATTGCTGGCGCGGGTGGCATAGTTCAATTTGTTGCTGGCTGCTGTTTGTTATCACAATTAGTGTTCTTTTTTTTCAATAGAGGTACATTTTTGTTAAGAGAATTCCTAACGAATGCTAAAATATTCACAAAACGAAATGAAGAGAAAACAATTTTCGTCCTTTATCTGTGGAAAGTTTTCGCGAAGATAAACAAGGAAGTTGCTTTTCGCATGCGAAATGAAAATTAAATGAAAGTTTATTTATAGAAGGAGCTGGGTAAACTTGGACCTGCAGCAGTTTCACTGCCAATTCTTGGAAAATTAATTTCGTAAATTGTAAGGAAAGGTCGGAGGGGGTCAGTGGCGTTCCAAGAGGTGCGGGGGTATGTGGTTAACATACAACAATTATTTATCTAATCGACGATATTTCCCAGAGTGATGACCACTAAATTACATAACAATTTGAACAATGGTGTCATTCGGTGTGGTTGGGACAGTCCAACCAAACCTAAAATTTTCTTTTGCAAAAATGTCCTGTCATGTAGTTTTTATTACACCCTAATGGTATTCTGATATACCGAATTTTCAGGCATCTTCATTACAAACATTTTCATGTCCATAAAACAAAACGTGTCCCAACCAAGCCCTTTCAAATATCCATTTGCAACAAGTAAAGGATTTGCTTGTGGAAATTAAAATTTCTTAAATGATTTTACTGGCAGTTATGTTGTATACAATTTGGGTATAAACTATTACGCTAGACTTAATAAAATTCCAAAGTACTAATTTTATATTTACTATAAAAAGTTCTGGTTCGCCCTAAAAGTTGCTCTGCAGTCAGCAGAACCTTTTGGGGATTTCGAGCAATAAAAATAAAGTTTTCAGCCAAATCGCTTAATGCACTCAAGACCAACTTAGGCAAGTGAAAGTCAAAGTAGAAGTGGGAAAAAAAGATAAAACTATTGTGTATCGAAAAAGGTAACTAACTTTTGGTAGTTAAAATTTACAGTCTACTCCTCTAAAGGGTCGTAAAAGCGGAGCTACCTACAGTTTGTTTTGGAAAAATAACCTTTTTTTTTAATTTACTATTTCACAATTTCGGATAAACATTGGCTGCTATTTGCACTAGTTTGTATATGTTTTGGTTGGGGTAAAGGTGGTCTCAGTCAAGCGTACCATAATTTGTGTTTATGTAATTAAAGCTTGCTGTGCTGTGCTGGGTTCGCCACTAACAAAAAAAAAAAGAAAACAAAAAGTTTAATTAAAAATTTCTGCAGGTGGTAAATATGTATATGAGTTTGGAAATGAAATTCCCTGGAGTGTATTTTAGCCAAACTGACCAACTGGCAGCTGAAACAAGAAAAATACAAACAAAAAAAAATTATTAAAAAGAATATGTTTTTAATAAGTTCATAAATGGTCGCCGATTTCCACAACAGTTTCCGAATTCAAGAGAATTTGTTATGACGCGGTATGCGGTGGAACGTGGGTGGCTTAGGTAATTGTAAATGGTGGAGCTGTCGAAACACATGCACATGCACATACACAATGGACATTTTGCATAGAAATAATATAATACGCCTACAAGTGTGCACAGTGGAGCACATAGCACATAGCACATAACCACACATTGTTACTTACTGTTAGAATTTGTTCACACTGAATGTCCTTCCTTCCTTTTGTTGTGCATCATACCTCGACACACATCCATGCATCTATGTACGTTGCACACCTTGGAGCAAGCATCGGGGACGCAGCAAGAGCAACTGTTGTTTTTATACATATATATGCATATGCAACTGTATGTGTGACGTATGTCTCTATGCGCTTGTGTTTTGATAAGGGGTATTTGCAGGTAGGTTTCACAGCTGCATTTCAATTAAAAAAAAAAAAGAATGTATCAACAGCAGTAGTAACAACAACAGTGGCATCAGCAAATGTCCTGGGATTTATTGATTGCAACCATTGCAACTAGCAACAGGATGTCCTATTGCTGCTGCTGCTGCTATTGTTGCTGATATTTGATATTTCATTTTATGTGAATGAACGTATGAATGTATGAATTCCTTTGTATACGTTTGTTTGTGTATGTGTTTGTCCGTTTGTATCACAAATAATAAATATGGTGAAAATTTAATTAACAACTCAACAAACGTTTACATGCAAATTCGATATCAATTCCAATTCCATGGAAAATTTAATTTTTCCCAATTATTTTGGTTGTTTGGATAAGTGAGAAATGGTGTTAAGGCACGTGACATTTTGTTGTGCAACTTTTTCTGTTAACTAAACATTTTTTATTCAGATTCTTGTTAAAAACTGCACTGGTCCATAGCCGAAAAGATACTGTGATTAGGAGTAATCGTAAATCGGATTAGGATTATTGATTACGAATCTGAGACTCATTTTGCTTATTATGACATAATAAGAGCTTAACATAGACCCATTTGGTCACTAGTGTTACCACTGTTCAGTCGAAGTTGGCAGTCCTTCCATCGTGATCTTTATCCAATCCGAGTGTTTTGGTCTGCAATGCAAAGATTTTCAGCTAAGAGATTTGTACTTTGGACACCTTCCTCATCGAATTAGGAAGGCCTCTCCCTATATCTTCAGTCGTTTCCTCCTCATCAGGTTCGACATCAGCTGTTGGACTGTTTTCCATAACAATTTTATATAAATTTCCTGTGCATTTTTGTTCCCCTTCCAGCCTTAACCTACTGCCAAAATTTCCATACTAGCTCATGCTGAAAGCTATTTTGTATGCATTGAAGCTACGCACGCTGCAGTAAATATTTGCATAACATTTCATAATTTATTTTGTATCTTGTATATTTCCATATTGCTGAGCATAAATATTTACTTTGTACTGGCCAAGGATATTGAAATTTTCGGTTTACAATTTAAATACTTAATTGAGCTGGAGGGAAATTTACTTTGTTTGCTTGAGTGGAGGCTCTTAAATGTTGGTTTAATAAATGGTTTCGGCAGATGCCACAAGTACATCTACCGCAAGCTGTAATGGTAAACTTTCAAATTATGTTTGCAGTTTGTAGAGAATTAAAAAAAAAATTTTGCGAAGAGATGAGTTTGAAATTAACTGTGGAACTGGATCCAATGCAACCTCATTCACTTTTCTTTCAACAGTTACTGTGACCTAGTGAAATTTCACAAAATACAATTTTTCCATTTAAATTGGTTCCACTTTTAATAAAGATGAAATCTCTTCTCTTCCAGAACATTTACTTCCAAACGAAATTTCCAATTCCATTAGACTACAAACTTCTAAGCTTGTTCGCCAAAAACAAAAAATCATAGTACTTATGCCTCATTATTTAGATTACATCACAGATTTCTTTACCTTTTCATGCGCTCTATGTATGCCGTGTATGTATTTCCTGCCTCTAGCAAATTGCAGGCAATTGCATTTTCCCCACCCGAAAATTTTCCGCACATCAAATTGAAATTGAAACTTTCGTTTCCGTTTCAGTTTTCAGTTTTTCGCTTTGCCTTTATCGCCCAGTTGCAATTGCACACAAATTGCTCAAGTGTAAAATCTTTTGGCGCTAAAGCATGGCAGGCACGAATGCCTTTCGAGAAGTACTCCTATGGCTGCAGTTAATGGCGCAGCACACAGATACACAAATACAGGAGTATTTCCTTAAGTGTATGAGTACATACTCATGCCCACACTCCCACCCAGACCCAGACTCGTATTTCTGCCGCTGCACAAACACAAAAACAAATGAAGCTGTTGGCGGAATTGTCAGCATTTTCGTATGCGTTTTTTGTATTAGTGTAAGTGCATTACAAACTGTTGCAAATAGTCGGAACTATGTATGTGAAACTCACATTGTTTTTGCCCTGAGTATCGTGTGTGTTTGTGTGTGTGTGTGTGTGCATGTGTGCTTATGGGTGAGAACGAAGTGAATTGTGTCGCATTGACAAAACGTGTTACTGGCTGAAGTGTCAATTTTGAACATTCAACACTATACATTTTTGATAGCATTAAGCAAACATACAAATGCTTTGTTTGCAATACAGACTTGGTTGAGTGAGATGACTCTTAACTATAATTGCTTTATAATTTAATGGAATTTCGTTTGAATTCCAGTTCATTTCAAATGAGTTAATTCAAAAATAATATTTGTTTTTTAATGTTATTAAATTTAATTGAATTTGGTTTTAAACAAATTTTAATTTTGCACTAGCCTCGCTTTTGTGTCAGGTGTCAAATAAATAATTCCAATTAATCACAGTCGCATGTGAAATGGAATACCTTTTAATTTCCAATCATAAATGCAAATTTAATGCCGAAGATAAAAAGCTTAATTACCAGCGGGTAATCGAATAAACTTCTCCCTTCCTCTACTTCCTTTGAAGGCATCCCATATTTAATGAATAATAACAGTTATAATGAAATTTAATACAAAGAGCACACACACACACACACAGAGGCCGCCCCACTCACTGAAACAATGGCATGTCACATTGAATACAAAAACGACGATGCATCATAAAGGCTTATCAGAAAGGAAATCAACAGCAGCAGAAGTGGCTGCTGCTGTAGCCGGTCGGGTTCATACTCATCTACACACACAATGCCAGAAATCAAATTAAATAAGTGACACTCGAAACAATGAATTATAAGAAAATTACACAATGGCAACGGCAAACATGCAAACATAATCACCGAAAATGACAAAAAGAAGAAGAAGAAGAAGAAGATGATTCCATGGAAAATCATCGTCGCTTGAATGCGTTTAATGAAGACATTTTTATATTGATGACAATAAACGACTACAAGGGCGGAGAAAAAGCACCGTCAACGGCAACAGGACAGAAGTCTGGCAGCAACATTAACAAGAGCAACAGAAACAACAAAAACAACAAGTACAAGTGTCCACACACACTGTTGCTTCGTGGAGCAAGACAAACAAGCAATTACTTTGTAAGCTTGTATGTTCGCCTGCTTGTGTGTTTGTATGCCCCTTCATTTGGTTGCTTTTTGTGTGTGAGTGTGTGTGTGTGCGTGTGTATTTAGGCGCAAAAACCAAAGTAAATAAATGGCAAAATAATGATAATATTGTTTACATAGTGGAAGTAGGCCCACCACTCACACAAACACATACGGCCGCAAGCAAATACACCATCAACACATAAGCATATTGTGCTCGGGCACAAAAATTCCAAATTCCAAATTCCGCATGGAGAAATTACACACGTTCTGTGTAGCCAGCCCGCTGCAGGGCTAGCTTTAGGCCAACTTACTTGGTTTGTGTGCGTATCTGTGTGCGGCAAGTAATTTCTTTCCATTGAGCATATTTTCATTCTCATTTCCAAATGCGTGACCGTGCACATACATAAATGAATGTGTGTGTGTGTGTGTTTTTGTGCATATAAATAAATTTTCGTGTGTTTTTTTCGGTTCGGTTTGGTTGGCAAAGTGTTTTGCGCGTGGGTGTTCCGGCTTCGGTTTTATTTGTGCGGAAAAAATAAAATTGGTTTATGTGCCCGGACTGTGCAAATATAATCAGCGAAAATGTCGAAAAAATTGTTTACGAAACATACGAGAATGGAAAATTTATTATACTTTGTTAATAGATGAGGTTAGCAGGTTTAAGGTCGAAGATTGAAGATTAAGGTTGGCAAATGAATTTCGGTTGATTTTTATTTTTATTTTCATTTTCATTTTCATTCTCATTGTTATGAATATGAGATGTATTTCCAGGGTAATTGAAATCGTTTTGAATAAATTCACATAAAACGTAATAGGGATGCTTGTGAATGCGAAATGATTCAAATACTGAATGAGTATAAATCAAAGAATATACAATTACTGAATTTGACATTTGTACGAAATCCCACGAATGGGGAGAGATTCACATATTATTTGGGCTTATCACAAATGCGTGTTTCATTTTTTAACTTAAAGAGTAAAATTAAGCTCTTCGGTTCCTTTAAAGAAAAATAAATCCTTAATATTAAAAAAAGTGTATAAGCGAATGTCGGGTAGGTTGGGAAAAGTTTAGTTTTTTGTAGATAAAAGCGTTTATAACTAAAATATCTAAAAATCCAGTAAACCAGAAGACCGTTGTACAGGGAAAAATGTACCACACAATGTTTTTTGAGTGCGCAAAATATAGTTCCTGGTCAAGAAATGTTTATTAGATATAAGAGTTATTGTACACTTTCTGTTTTTTTTGTCACTAAAAGTATGCAACAAATTTTTAGGCCAAAAAAATCGGTTTCCTAAACACAATATTCCACTAACCGAATATCTCGAGGGACATTTTCGGCCACAAAGAAAACTTCAACTAAGTTGACACTAATGTTCCAATGGTACCGATGCGAACCCCGAATGATGACATTCTAAAAAATCAGAATTGTTTTTCATCACCCTAGAAATTCAATTCTCCAACAAAAATAAGACTAAAATCCTGACAAATCCTAGACAAAGTACACACGATTCAAGTAATCCAAACATTATTATAAAGCATAAATTTTTCCACATGGTTCAGAGCAGCAAAAAACCACACGTGTTAAAACGAAAAATGGTTGTAAATGAACCAATCCATAACAGTAGACAAAATAGGTGTTACCAATTCAATAACCATTGATAATATTATTCAAAACAAATTTAAAAAAAATTTTTTTTGGGATAAAATTTAAAATAATTTAAACAAATTATTCGTTTAAAACAGACAAATTATATTTACCACTTCATGTTGAAAATTTTGTTTATCCATTGCTAATGTAGTACTAACTTACATACCTTTAAACAGTGTTAAAAAGAAATCTTCCCATTGCCCCACATGGCGTATGCGTAACCTTCAACAAATATGAAATTGATCTGGTCTTGTACTGTAATATTTCTTAATGGAAATTCATTAAAAATTGTTTTCCAATAAATTTACTGTGCCACATAAATGTTTAATAGGACTTCTTCCTCTCTTTCTCTTTCGTACATTCAAATATTCCCAAATCAATAATAAAGTTGGAATGTGAATTTTTTGCATATGTAAGAAGACTTACATCGCATACGTGTGTGTGTGATATGAGTACAAATATTTTCACAACAGAAAATAAGTAAGCCAATATTAAAATACCTGCAATTTGTTTTGCAAGCCAAATGAAACTTCTGAAAAAGCTCCGTTTTCGAGTGGAGAGCACACGAAAATGAATGGAAATGAAAATGCCAGTGAAATTACAATAAATATACACAGAATGAAAAAATTCGAAGAAGTAAAAGCAAATGGCATTTTTTTTCGGCATGTACTTAAAATTAATATGAATGGTAGTTTTTTTTTGTATCAGCACAAAAAAATTGCAACATTTTATGTTATTGTGAGGGAATTTGGTTTCAATTTATTTTTATGATGAACTGGCAAACATTTAATACCTACATAAACCATTTCTGCATACTTTTCAATGAAAATAAGTAATTTTCGGAGAATAATATGTACAAATATTATTTAATTATTTCTTGAAAATAATTGTATCTACATTGATTGTATTTTGAAATACCAGAAACTGTAATATTTTCTAGGAAAATGTAATAAATTTCAATTATTCGAATTTTCGTTGAAAATTTATTGAGATTTCCTTTTTTGGCAGTGGTAAGAGTAGCAATTAATTCCTTGGAAACACCAACGGAAAAGACCATAATTTTCTCGAAATTTCTAGAGACCAAACAAATGCAAAGTAATTTGTGTTTGAAATAGTCTCCCCTAGGTGCCTAATGGAAAATGTAACAAATTGCAGAAATTCAACAACATTTTTAATCCTCTTAACGGCTGATAGCATTTTAATTGGTGAGCAATTTCTGTTCTATGCTTTTTATTTTCGTGCACGAAAAACTTATTCATGGCAAAATGTAGGCCAATTGTTGGGAAAAAATACTTCATAAATCATTGGGAAAAAAACATAATAAAACGAGAAAAATGAGAATAAGGCAATACATACAAAAATAACAAAACGTTAGCATCTGAAGATGGAACCAGCCACGCGCTGAATTTATGAATGAAATGAATGAGTATAAATCATTTTGAAAAATTCGCTTTTCCACCTCATCTTTTACGAGGCTTACTTACTCATTTCACATCCCCTGTATCCCTCTGTGCCACACAGAGTACTACCAACGCTTTAGCAAAAATGTGTTAAAAATAAACCTCGCGTGGGTTTTCCAAGGCAAAACTAAAATATAAATAAAAAAAAAAAAAATAAGAAAAAAACAAAACGAAATGAAACTCTGCACGTATTTGTAACGCTCTGCAGGGCAAAAGATTTGTATCTGGCGAGGAAGAGAGAGGGACAGGAGAAGGCGGTGTGGCGGTGTGGCGGAATTTTCACATAATAAAAACCAACAACTACAACAGTAATAGCACCAACAACAATGGCAACAACAACAACAAACTAAAGACTACTTTAATGACAAAGCAAAAGCGTAATAACAAGGAGCAAAATATTGGTATCAAAAGCTACAAGGATAATCGAGCAGCTTACTGAATGTTTCTCATGGTGGCAGAGTGAGTGTCGTTCCGAGTGTGTGTGTGCTTCTTTGTAAATTGTTGTTGTTTCGTAAATGTAGCACAAAATACAAAAGTTAAATTTCTTTTCAATGTGGGTAAAATATGTAACAACAACAACAGCAGCAGCCAGAAAATCATGTGCCAAAAAAGAGTACGTGAAGAATAATTTCACTTTGGAGACACAAAAACACTCATACACACCACCGTCAAGGATGCCTTTGGCTTGCCTCTTTGTTGGTTCGTTTGCCTTCCCTTTTGGCTTTGATTAATGGCGCTTGTTATTTGTTTTTGTGCTATATCTTCGTGGATGAGAGATGGTCTGAGCATTGACACATGTTGACAAGTTTTAATGAAGCTATCACGGTGGTGGGTGCTATGTCGCAGCAAGTAGTATGAAATGAATTTTGAAATTTAAGCTTTCACTGATAAGGCCTGTTAGTTGTCTGCTCAGAGCACGTGGTGTTTGAGGATTATTTATGAAGTTTTTAAGTTTTTATTTTGGCAAATAGTCAGTAAATTGTAAGTTGAAGTACATGAAATTTGTCAAGGCAAAAAACAATTAATAATAAAAAAAAAAAAATAGTAAAGCATTGCAGTCACAAGGACCAGAAGGAGAACATATTTTACAATCTAAGTACATTTGCAATAGAAAAGATTAATGATGATAAAATCTTGTGTAATCTGTGCCTTTTATGATTTCTACTCCTTGTGACTGTTTCGCTTAAGAAACAGTAAGAGATCTACTTCTGGTTAAAGCTGGACAGTTGCAGAGTCTGTCAGGTTCATTGCAGTTGCGGCACCAATCTATGTATACGTGCCCCATACGTCTTGCATGGTGGCCGACTAGATAGTGACCTGTAGTCATTCCAATTGTGAGTCTACATTCCATCCGGACTTCGCCCTGTCGTTCGGGAGCCCGAAGGTTTTTGTAGTCTTGCTGTGAGTGATATGTTCCAAAATGGTTCTCATTCCATTTCGTTGTGCATTTTTTTCTTGCTCCGGTTCCATTTCCAAATTGACCCCGAAGAGGTGACTGATTAAGAATGTGAGTATATATCAGCGACATCTTTACGTGTTACTCCTCATACAGAATACCTTTGAACACTATATGCTCGGTGTATAAAAATTAAATGTTACTCATACCACACGTTGGGCAAAAATTTCAATTTTATTTTTTTATCATTACACAATTTCCGCTTTTTTGTTTCATTTGAAAGCGCTCCAAAATCACAAGTCACAATTGCAATTTCTCATCCAAATCAATTTTCGTTTCCTTTCCATTTTCCCCTGGAAATTCGCTTCCACTTGACTTGGCGTCACAGAAGCAATCCCTTATTTTCCTTTCCTTTTATTTTTGATTTCTGTTCCTTTTTGACTTTTCCACGCACTTGATTTTAATTTATCTGCTTTCAACATTTGCTTTTAACTTGAAATTTGATATTTGTCGAAATGCTCTCTGACAGAAAAATCATTTATTCTTTTTGCTTTTATTTTTGCCAAATATTTGTTCGCTTGGGCATTGCTTTCAAATGTGGCAAATACCACACCCGCATGTGTGTGGGTTCATTTGGAAAAGTTAATGAAATTATCGAGATCTGATAATGAACATTTCCAAAACTGGATTCGATGAATTCAATTTCAATATTGTAGCTGCGAATGTCTATCGAATTAACAAACATTACATACAGTGCATTAAAATTAAATTGAAATCGACTAAGCTGAAAGTAGTGTGTACTCGACATGATGTAATCAGATTACGGGATACTGCAAACTTACCATTAAACTAATTGCTGTATGAGTTGTGGTAAATTGAAAGTCTATATTGTGTAAAACACAGTCGCTTGCATACTCTTTGCCGTGCATTGATTTATAATCGAATTGTTTCATATCTTTTCTAGCAATTTTAAGATCAACATCTGCACAATTTACTCTTCCAATTGGTTCGAGAAACAAAACCAAATCACATCAAATCAAAAGGAAATGAACTAAAATCAAGCAATCAATCCCATTGCAATCACCCGAGTACTGCGTGCTCCATGCTGAATGCAGTTATATTATTTCTGCAACACACACCCTGATTTTGCAATAACCTTTCCGGTTCCATTTCAAAAGAAATAAAATACTAAAATAATAAAAGAATAAAAGCTGACCCGACGTTTCCCTTCTGAAACGTTGCACATTTTCGCAAAACAAATGCTACGAATGATATCACAGTGCAGCACAGACAGACAGCCGGCCCCTACACCAACTGGTCCTTCCTCCATCGAAGCATGATATCCTTTTACAGCACTCTTGTTTAAACAATGCCTCGTCTTTTTTTATGGTTTCAATTACGCTCTGATTCCACGTTCACAGTATGAAGCAACATGACGCAGTTGAAATGACGAACAAGTCTAAACAGGATTCGACGCCTAAAAGCAGGACAAGCTGTTGCCGCTGTCGCTGATGCATTTTTGATGCTTGCTTATTGTATTGATGCAACTCAAATTGAAATTGAAAAACGCCAGAAAAAGAAATAACAAATGGAAAGGCCAAGCCAATAACGAGAGGTTCAAAAGGGGCCATGACTGACGACTGACATATCGGCCGTGGAGACAGTGAGAAATGACAATATGCGCACAGCAATAGTCGACTTGGCCAACGGGGTCGCTCTTACACAATTACGCTACGTGTGTGTGTGCGAGTGTGTGACTGTGTGTCGGTTTTCACTGAGCCATTATCATTCGTTACTGCTGAGCCTCACAGATATGAGGCTTTAAAATTGATCCTTTCGCCATCACGGGCCGAGTAGGAGTGACAGTGCAGCGACAGCAGTTATTTGTTTGGTTTATGGCACTGTATCCGTTTGCCATTTTTCGTTATTTCTCAATATTCGTTGTACACCCACACAGCCACAGAAATGCGCATACACACACACCAACACAAGTAGCAAATTCGTGCTATTGTTCTTGTTGGCTTTCATCGTTTTCATCTCAGGCGCTTTGTTGTTGTTATTGTTGTTGATTTCTCTGCGTTGAAAATAATGTCAGTCTGTGTCACAGGATATTACCGTCCTTTTTGCCATCCGAGCATGACATTTGGTTGAATGTGTGTGCTGATTAGTTTTTTGGCAGCACACTTTTAGGGTCAATGGTTAAAGTAATTACTTCGTGTCAGGTTCAAAATGGCATAAAGACGTGAGAAATTGTATGGAAGGATGGAAGCTTTAGAATCGTATTAATTTATATACTCTTCGATTACTCAAAGGGTTCAAAAGGATACGCCAACGGAAGTACATGCTTCTCAGAAGGTAGAGCAAAGTATGATTAATTTTGATTGAGTTTTTTTTTATCAGAGAAGCCAAAAAATGTTCCTAAGGTACTGCTTTCGAATTTGTAGACCTTATTTCCCTACAATTATAAAATTTTTGCTATTATTATCATTAATAAATATAATATTTATGTAAGTAATAACGAAAACTCCGCACCAATACCAATTTTCTATATACCAACATTTTTTGTTGTTGCTGTTAGAAGTTACAGCCTCATCTCTAACCAAAAACCCTTGATGACCTCATAAAACCGCTTCAATATGTCAATATATGTCATCGTTCGCTTTTAATAATATCCAACACAAGAAGAAGAAGAGGAAAAAATACCATAATGTCTCTTCACGCTGTCATTGTGAAGCTTATAAAAATCAAGTTTATATTGAATTGTTGTAGAAAGTAAGAGAAGAATGCCATCGAATGACAGCCACAAATTGACATTTATTGTGTGTATGCGAGCAAATATATTGCTGTGTATATTTAACTTGTTTTCTTTTTTTATTATTTATTCAACAATATGAAATGCTTTAGAATTGCCAAAGGAGCTGACTGAAATTGCAAATATTGCAAATGTAAAAGGAATTTCAAATGGTAATTTGAGCACATCCAATATGCGTGGGAGTGTTGAAACATTTTAATGGATTCTTTTTTTGGCATTAGAATAAACATTAAGGAAGCTTTTTGTGGACATTAAAACGTTTGGCGCATTAATCTTGTGAATGGTGGGAAATAAAGGCGAAAAATTAATTAACAATTTGAAGACTTTGGAGCACTTTGCGCGTACTGTTGACTGTGATGACACTCTAATGTATTTTAATGACCTTTGTGTGACTTTAATATTGTGAAGCGAAATAAAATAAAAGAAAAGTTTTCCCAAATATAAGAATTATGTAGGTGGGATGATGACCCTAAATAGAAAATTCCTTTTTTTTAAATTATTTTGAAGAATTGTGTAATCCGTAATTGATTATTTTGTCAAATATTAGCTGCTTAATTATGCCCTTCACACAATGAATACATTTATTTTAAGTAGGTACTTTGCAACAGAAAGGTTGTTTCAAGTCAAGCACAGTTCGTTGCGATAAATAAATGAAACCCGCATAATTTGCGAACAAGCGACCTAAAAATGCTTTCACAGCTACAAAACAATTAGAACGCAATTAGTGGCTCTAATATGGCAACTGAAAAAGGGAACAGCAACCAAAAAAAAAAAAATAACAACAAAAAAAGAAGAAAAAGTACTAAAAGACACTACAAATACAAGACTCACACACACTCCTACAAATGGTACATAGAAAAAAGTGGAATACTTAATTAATTGCCTTGACGCGAGGGCATTATAATTCAAAACAAACAAATACACACACACACACACAAGCACATTCAGCCAAAAGCGCCGACCACGAACTGTTGACAGCATGTTGGCAGGATATATGTATATGGCGACGACGACATCAGCAACAGAAAAGCACCACAAGTACAGCACACAACAACAACAATACAAAAAAAGTGACGTCAATTGCTGCACAGCTGCCAATGAATGAACGACGATAAACAAGCACGAAAATTTGGCCAACACGTACAATAAATGCGAGCACATACATGCATACGCTCAATTACAAAAGCACGCGTTCGCGCTGACGTCACAAAGAACAAAAAAACTGGGCAAAAAACTAAACAAAAAAATAGAACGCCACATCAACATAGAACGATGCCATACTTAGTAAGAAAGTGAAAATAGTAAAGAAAACTTGGTTATGGGGGAGGGCAAAAATAGGGAACGTTTGTCAGTCAGCATCAAAAGCGAACAACCGCCATTCAAGTCAGCCAAGCGCAACACAACTTTTCGGCTATGTACCTATCAGCATTCACAAAATGCTGAAAATGAGTTGAACAAAAGTGATAACAGCTTCAGCAGCAACATTGCCCGAACAGCAACAATGTCATAAAAACCCGCACACATTTTGGCATACACCTTGTGTGTGTGGGAGTGTGTGTGTGTGCCCTGCTTATGTGGGTGTCGTTTGCGCTCCTTACCATTATATAATATGCTGTGTTTGCATTTACCACACAGAGTTATGTCTTACTTAAATATTTCCTGTTTCTTCTTCTTCTCTTCTTTTCATTTTTCACTTTTCAATGCTTCAGGTTGCCACTTTGTCAGGACGTTGTGCCTTGAAGGCAGCGAAGTCTGCTTCGATGGTAAGTTGTTTATTTTTTTCTTTGGTGTATTACAACGACAAATTCTTTAAGGAATTATTACTGTGTCGTAGAGTACTACATGTTCGCAGTTATGCCCTTTTAAATAATTAATTTCCTCAATTTATGTGAGATATGGGAACAATTTTAAAGGCAAGTAAGCACTTGCCTGAGGCCATGCTGGATTCTTGGAGACATTTTTAGGGTTTGGTACATGCCAACGCTCAGTTAAATGTTTACAGGAATTTCGCTTTAAAATGTTGCTGTCATAGACATTTTTCACTTAGAATATGCATACGCCTCCATAATGTACTCTAATTAGAATAAAGAAAACGTCTAACGCTGACTAGCGCCTACATACCACATGAATTTAGGTTGCTCTCAACAAACAGCCGCCCACATTATGCAAATTGCATTAGTGACAAGGGCAGTCTTGGGACCAAGTACATAAATCATAAACACAAAAAAGAAAGAGAGAGAGAGAGAGAGAGAGAGAGAAAAGATGAAAGATATGCTTGAAAAAATAAAAATAATAAAATAAAATAAAAAAACACTCGACCAAATGCAATTATGTAAATTGAGAATATGTCTTCTTATCTACTTTTTAACACTTGCCTTCACACCACACCACAAAACGCAGACAACATCTTCGGAAAGTGCATACCAACAACTGGAGTCGACGTGGAGGACATTGAAAAGTAATTGAATTAAATTGAATTGAATTGAATGAAACGCAACCTTCCTTGAATCTTGGATTAAATTTGCTTATTTTATATTTTCTCTTCGCTCCCTCCTCCCAAGGACCCCCCTTACGGAGGACCAGTCTCGCACACTCGCCACCATGCTTGAGGAGCTGCAGGGCGCCGGGTTAGGTTGGGACCATCCATACGTCCAGTGTCGCATTCAGGGTACACTCTTCTCGCTGCAACGGCAAACGCTACTCCCACCAAATCTGTGTGCCAATCTGGCACCCACGCCCACTGACATCGACCCGGCCGGCGCCATGGCCTTCGTTCGTTTCACTCCACCGGACGAAGACTATGCCGACGAGCTGTACTATCCGCCTCTGAAGAAACAGCAGGCCAGTGGCAGTGGCATTAATACCATCTTCCATCAATTGCAACTGCAGGACCGTCAGTTGCGTCATGATCCCATGGAATTGGCACACTTCGGCAAACTGGAGGCTCATGGCGGTCCATTGGATGCACCCAATGTAATGGATGCGTTCGTTGAGAATGAACGCGCCCGCATCGAACGTGAGCAAGCCCAGCGTGAGGCCGAATTGGAGGCAGAACGAAAACATGCCATGCGCAATCGTTTGGAACTGTATCAGATGTTGGCTGCCTCCGAGCCCGATCCTCAACCATACCAGCGTAACAATAACGAAAAGCCTATTGTCGAGCAGGTGGTTGAGAGACAGCGTGAACCCCCACCGCACGTATATCTGCCCGAGGTTTTAAGCGATGCGAATGAGTTGTACTTCCCCGGTAATTATGCCCCGTTCAAGCGCACTGGCGGCAATGGACGTAAACATGGCACTGAATTGGCTATGGATCCCGTGCAGCGTTCTTTCTTCCGCGAATTGGCGGGCGAGCAGGTTAATAATTTGCCAGAGGAGCCTGTCGAACGCGAATACTATAGTCACTCGCAAATAGCCCAGCCACTGGAGGCTCTTCTATTGCCCACCTACAAACGTTTGCCCGCCGAGGCGATCGTAGAAGATAGCGCGGAAGATGAACGTGTACGGCAACAGAACGCCTTCGAAGAGAGCCTCATACGCAACTCACTGACTCCGTTCGAGGAGGAGGCCATGCTTGCTTCCAACTCATATCCCCACAAGCATAAGGCCCATAAGACCGAAAAGGTATTTGCGGAAGGCGGTCTAGTGTACATGCCCGACGGACAGATGCAAATGGATGAGGGTGTTGATGCCGCCGAAGAGGAATATGATAATGAGGCGAAGAAGGAAAAGGCACGCGAACTGTTGGCGAATATGTTGGGCTTTACGCGACACGAACGTTTGGATGTGAAGAAACCGGGACCACTGATCGGACCACCGCCACCGCTGGAGACCAACACGTCCAACAAGACCGATGGCAGCAAAGCAGAGACCAAAGAAGTCTTACCGGCACACATTAAGGGCAGCAAAGAGGCTAGCAAGAAGAAAAAGGTTGTCAAAGATCATTCCGATGATGATCATGCTCCGCACACTGTCGACACCGAGTATGCTCATGTGTTCGTTAAGAACCCGTAAGTTACCGAATTACCGTTGGAAATTATTATCATCTTATCAATGTTTTTCCAATATTGCAGCATTGACAGTTGGAGTGATGGTGTACGCATCGTAAATGAATTGGCCAACATCCTTCACATGCAAGGATATTTTACTTATTTAACGTAAGATTGTACTCCTCTCCCCTCATTCCCAACTCACATTCATAGCTCTTCTTTCTATCCACATACATCACGCAGCGTTCAACCGCACGAAGTCTCCTTCCGGGTGGACTCAAACAACCCCGAACACAAGACCGCCGCCGACATTGCGAAGGCCATCAACGAGCAGCGCGGCGTCAAGAACAATCTGCTGCGACGCCTCGGCGTTACAGTGGTACATGCCGGCGTAGGCGATAAGATCAAGGGCGACGAAGATGGTGGAGTATCATCGTCGCGCATTGAACTCGCCGAACAGGGACCGGACGTCACCCACATTATGGCTTATATGTTTGCGGGCGCCGGCGCGGCTGCGGTAATTGTCATCTTTGTAACGCTGATATTGATCAAGCGACACGACAAGAAGCGCGATAAGCTGGGTGGCCTACAGTCGGGCAGTGCGGGCGCTGAGAGTTGCAGCAAAGATTATCAGGATCTGTGCCGCGCTCGAATGGCTGGCAAGGGCAACGCAGCCGAGCCTGTGGCGAGTGGTCGCATAACCTCGTTGAGCAAGGAGAACGACAGACCGCCATCGTCGCGTTCAAGTACGTCGTCGTGGAGCGAAGAGCCCGCCTTGACGAACATGGATATATCAACGGGACATATGGTGTTGGTAAGTGACAAAGCACACCAAAAACACCTAAAGGCCTTGCTAATCCCTCCTTTTAAATTCCACAGTCTTATATGGAAGACCATCTACGCAACAAGGGCCGCTTGCAGCGCGAATGGGAGGCTCTGTGCCGCTACGAAGCCGAACCAAGTGCCCGCGATGCAGCTCAACAGCCACAATGTTCCACTTTGAATCGCACAGGAGCTCCCTTACCCTATGACCACTCACGCGTAGTCCTCAATCATTTGGCAAATGCTGAGGGACTGGACTATGTCAATGCATCAACAATTGTAAGTGTCCGCTGCGAGTGGAGTTACGGGAATTTAAATAATTTATTCTTTTTATGCAGACCGACCATGATCCTCGTGCTCCCGCCTATGTGGCTGCTCAGGGTCCCCTACCCACCACTCTGGCACATTTCTGGCAAATGATTTGGGAGCAAGGTGCCGTGGTGATTGTGTCCTTGTGTCGCCTACAGGAGAATGGCGAAATTGCGTGTGCTCGCTATTGGCCGGAAGAGGGTGCTGAGGTGTATCACATCTATGAGGTGAGTTCTACTCATATACTATTTCTCTCTTCATAGGAACATTTTAAGACTCCTTTGGCATTTTAGGTTCATCTTGTGAGTGAGCACATCTGGTGTGACGACTACCTCGTACGCTCTTTCTATTTGAAGAACTTACGCACCAGCGAGACACGCACAGTCACACAATTCCATTTCTTGTCATGGCCCCAAAATGGTGTACCGGCTCAGGCGAAGGCTCTACTGGATTTCAGAAGGTACACAGTCGCAATTTTGCAGGATTTTCAGCTACTTTATTTATAAATTTTCTCTTGTTTCCATACAGAAAAGTGAATAAGTCCTATCGCGGTCGCTCGTGTCCCATTGTCGTTCATGGCAGTTCCGGGGCAGGACGAACGGGCGCCTACATTCTGCTCGATCTGGTATTGGGTCGCATGAACAAGGGAGCACGCGAAATTGACATTGCGGCCACTTTGGAACATTTGCGAGATCAGCGTTCCGGTCTGGTGGCCACGCGTCAGCAATTCGAGTTTGTCTTAATGGCAGTGGCCGAGGAGGTGCATGCCATTCTAAAGGCTCTGCCCGCAAATCAATCAAATGAGAAACGCGAACTGGAGGCGACGAAGGCCGAGGCAACAACAGCGGCAACCACTACGGGAGTGCTGAAGGAGGAGGAGACAAGTGGCGATGAAGTGGTGGCAGCAACATCGTCGAAAGCAGCCAAGGAAACGGAAACGACAACGTTATTGTATAAGGAAAATCCAAAGGAAAAAGTCAAATCAACGGAAAAGTCAGAGAAATCAGCACCGTCGAAAGAGCAGGAAACGGAAAAGGCAAAAACAGCGAAGAAAAAGTAAATGAAAGGCTGTTGAGGTGTGACGGACTGACTGTTCAGGGGGTTGTTTATTTTTACATAAAAGTTAATTTCTTTTTTGTTTTTTAACTTATGAGCTTAAATTTTAAGGGGAAATTATTTCTCAATTTTAATGTAAAGTTTGTAATTTTATGTTTTATTTCACGGACGTGAGCAGACGAAAGGTTCGAAAAGGGCTTTAATGTGGAATGCCAGAAGTTGGTTTGAAATATTTTTTAAAACTTTAATTTTTAAACTTTTTTCTTTGTGTAAAATTGTTATTTAAAAAAGCACTTAAAAAAAATTGGTAAATTTTAGTAGGCGTTTGTTGGGCTCGCGGTCTTGTGCCTTGCTCTTTCATTAATATGTTGTGGTTTCCCAACCAACCAGCCCGGTTTGTAGGCACAACGTCTTATAGGCGTAAAGCACAATTCTAAGGCTCACTAAGCGCAGTAAAAATTTACACATTCATAGAATTTAGACATGACAAAAAACATTCAACTTTATTAAAGTATAGACGAAAAAAAACAAAACAAAATTATTAAAAACAAAAAAGTATTAAATTTAATGTACATGTTTATTTATTATTATCGATGTTTGCATAAAACACAAACCAAAATAAGAAGAAGAAAATTAAAAATCTCAACAAAAAAAGCTACATATATATTTGAAATAACCGCTTTTATGTATACATATATCGAAAGGAAACGCTAAGAGAGTAAGTGTCTAAGCGATATCAAAAAAGAAAAAAAAAGGTAACCAAACCGAAACACATATTTGCTAAGGCAACAACTACATTTTGAAACATACCAACTATTACCTACTTTATTTTACTGTTATTTTTCCATTCAATATTGCAGAATTCGCTGTTTCTATATACTATATATGTTTGTGTGAAAACCAAAAACAAAGTGAAGTAAATATCAATGTACGTGTACCTAAATGAATACATATTTGTCAAACGAGCATATATGCTGCATATAGATATATACAAAAGCCACAACTATATATTTACATTTACATTTACTTACCACACCATATGCATTCTAAGTTAAAACTTTTTAAATATAAACAACAACAACAACAAATGTCTTTTAAACGAACGGTTTTCTTAAACAAATAAATTGAAAAAAAGAAGCTATTTTATGTGCTAGAACACAATGGAATCTTAAGCTTAAGTAAATAGTAAAAGTTTCAAACTTTGAAAAAAATCCATATTTTCGTTAATTTTTTGAGTGTAATTGTTCAGAATTTCATAATTTGCAAAATTTTTTGCAAACAATTTTACTTAACTTTTCTAAGAGGGCAGCTAAAAATTGTGAATTTTGCAAAATCTAAATTTTGAATTGAAATGGCACCAGAATTTAAACTTTACACTGAAAAAAAATTTTCTTTTTTGTAAACAAAACTTTTTTTTAAGTGAAACAAAAGCATATGTATGCTTAAAACCAACTGCATTAGCGAATTTTATTTTGAAAAGTTCTAAGGAAGAACTTAGCTTCAAAAGTTTTTTGAGGTTAGGTTTTTTCCACATCTATAAATAAGCTCTTAGAGCCTGCATATTGAACACAAAAATACTTGCAACAATTAAATGGGCAAGTACTGAAACAAAAAAAAGTTATGCTTCCATTATGAACAGAAATAAATATATTTAAAAGTTGATTTAAAAAATAAATATATATAAAAAAAATCTCCGAACAAAGCACACATTAGAGGAAAAAGAAGTATCACTCTCCGTACTTAGCACACGGATACTCACTTAAACACACACCAAAAATCACACATCCACAGTACAAACAAACAAAACAGGTTCAGGCGCCATATTTTGAGTTTCAACCGAACTAAGTGAATAACAAAAAAAGCAAACAATATCGTTGAAATATTTTAAAAAGTACAAAAAGATCAACATAAGCCACTACAACCCCCCAAAAAAAACAGAAATAATAGTTAATAGATCATTTAGCAGTAGAGAAGAATTAAAGAAGAAAAAAAACACAAATCAATACTTCAAGCAAATAAATATGCAAAAAATTAAAAGGAAAAAATACAAAAAAATTAAAAAATATATATATACATTCCATAAAATACAGCATAAATACATACTTCAAGTTATATGCAAAGTTATATATATATAAAGTTATTAGCAAAGTGTTATGGTAGCAAAACATTAAAACAGAAAAACAAAAAAGTTATACAAAATCGTTCAATGGAAAATATTACACACAATTACATAAACTTCGTGGTGGCTCGTATTAAACTATTAGCGGAGAGCCTCCACGCTCTAAGCTTAAGCGTTAGTTGCAAACTTTGATTTGTTTTTTTGAAAAAGAAAAAAAAGAAATAAAATATATTAAAAGAGAATTTTTAAAACAATATTACAATAACTGTGCGGGGTTTCCACATAACATCTAGCAGGGAAAGCCCGATACTTAAAAAGTGGTAGAAGAACAAAAACCAATAAAAAAGCAAAAAGAAACCAAAACAAAAAAAACCCTAAAAAATAAATATAAAAATCTATTAATTTCGTTTAGTGAATTGAATTTTCAATGGAGTTTTTTCGATAAAGAATTTTTAAAACAAAATACTATACATATATGCATAAAAACCCAAAAAGCGTAGTGAACAATTAAAGCATAACAATTAATATAAATGTTACTTAAAATACATTACAAAAAAGTATATATTAAATATAAATGAAACATGGTACGAAACAAAGGCAAACAAACAAAAAAAAAACTAAAAAATCATTCACAATGCGTATGAAGGAAGTAAAAGTCCTAGTATAAATGTCTATTGAATAATATAGAAAGCATTTAAAAAAAAAAAGAAACATATTTATCAATCATATTTACCATATTCTATTATTTATATTTTCATGATGGTGTAAATTAAAATAATTAAAAAATAATAATAATTATAATTATAGAAGAAGAAAAAAAAACCAATACTAAAACAGAAAAACCACAAACGTACGTACGCCCTATAGACTACACGGACTTTAGAAGCTCAGGTGGACGGACGGGCAAGTCTTCAACACTACAACAACAAATCAAACAACAGTGAACGGAATCATTAAAAGGCTTGAGAGAAATAAGAGAAAATAGCAACAATGGACTATGGAATTATAAAAGCCGCACTACAACTACTTTGAAAGACGCCCAAACGGACCGAAACAAACGATACAAAAAAAACAGATGCAAACCCGAACTAAAACTAAACAATTGGCATTCTCAGGCATAGCATAGAATCGTATATAGGCGATTTACTTTTCGGTTTTCTTCATGGATTGTCTAAAATTCTGATGATTCCGTATTGAGTGGAATAGAGTGGAATCTTTAACTCAAGAGTAATTGCATCTAGTGTAGAGGAGGCTTTATACTATATTTGTTGCTTAGGAATATGTCAAGTTGTACGATCTTAGGAGTGTATCATGTATTAGCGAAAATTGCATAACGGCGGCTCGGTTTAAATTTCATTAGAGATTTGTCAGAGAATGGACAGAAAAGCGTATACACAAAAAGTGAATTATTTTAACAATTTCATTTTTATTTCCAACAAACCACAAAAGGGGAATAGTTGATGTGTGGGAAGACTTTAATATTTGTTAATAACAGGTCAACATAATATTGAATGAACTGCACGGCAAAAAAAAACTATTTGAAACCATTTGATTTACATAGTATTAGGTGTGATACTAAAAATCAAATGCTACCTCGCATGCACCACGAATTTAGCTTCAAAAACTTTTCAAAGTCTTCTAAGTACAACTGAGTGGGCATGAGAGAATATACTTCAGTTCACATTTCGAACTCAGGTGGTAGAAGGCTTTCTCTTTTTTCTTTTGGTTTTTGTTTAAAACAAATATGCCTTTTACCCTTGTGCGTTGAACGAGAGTTTTTGAACTATTCAGGGTGGGCGGTGAAGTATTTTTATTTGAAAAACTAAAGAAATTAATTAATTGATTAAAAGAAATTGAATGATTATGTTAAAACGCGTATTAGTTCCTACAGACGCACAGACACACTTTATGGCTGTAAAACTGGGTTATCACTCCGAAGAAGACACTTTATATAAGGTACAGTTTTACACGAAAATTCCCACTTGGATAAGACAATCAGTAGAGTTTTTTTTGGGTGTGTGTTTGACAGCTTCATAGTACAAATAATTTAGAGTTAAGTAAAACCAAAACAAAAAAAAGCAAAACAATAATGAATTCCTATAGAGAGTTTTAGGAAGAATGCGGGAGAGAAGGTATCAAGACACTTGACTACTGAGTGAACTTTGGACTTGTTTATAGCTGTGGGAAATTTATGTCAGTTTACTAGAGTTATGCTCAAGCCTTATGCGTTATGCTTGGTAGTTGAGTTAGTCTAACTTTCGAAAATATTTTTAACTATAAACAACAATTCCGAGGACGGTCTATGGTTAGAGTGGGTATAGACTAATCAAAAGGGTACAAGCCTACCTTACATTAGATGCAATCCACACTTTTGCCAACGATTTCACGGTGTTGTAGAAATTGGAAGAAAAATTCAATAAATATTGGTGTTTAAATACGAATGAGATTTTCGACATATACAATTAAACTTAATTTTAAGACAAATGACAAAATGACGTTCAACTAAATAATAATAACTTTAGCAACATAAAACATTTATTATATGATTATATTCATTAAAATATATGGACATTATTTAATATTCGAGGAGTTATAGATATCTGCAAAAAAAAAACACACATATATAAAAATATTCCTAAACAATAACTAAATTATAGTGTATTCATATAAAGATATACAAATACAAATAAATACAAAAATCAAATTATTATTCAAGCAAAATTATTATATTTTGAAACAAAAATAAAAACAAAAAAAATTGAATTATTTTCCTTTAAAAAACATATTGTTTACCAAAAAAAAAAAAACAAATTTAACGGCTTTCATGCATTTTTGGGTAATAAAATATAAAAAGAATAAAAACTTTTCAAATATTAAATATTAAACCATTAGAGAAACTACAAAAAATTCAAAATATTAGCAAAAAATTCCAAATATTCCTAAATAAATAAATACAAAATATTTTAATCATATTATATTATGACACTTGATGCAAATATCTAATATATTTAAAAAAAAAATAAAAAGTTTATTGTTGTCTGAAGAAACAAAATAAAAAAAAAGAAAATATCCAAAAAAAAAATTAAAAATAAACATACTGGCTGAGTGCACAGTTTGAATAGAAGTTACATTTGAAAACTTATCAAACACAATTCTTTTTCTCAAAACAATTAAAAAATATATTTAGTATTTATGCTTAAACCCAACATACCTACATAAAGATTTTTTGAAAACCATTCCAGAGAAGGAAACAAAAAAGAAACAAAAAAGAAAAAAGAAAACATTTGAATTTGAAATCTTATTAATATATATATCAGAAAATATAAAAAATATAATACAACTATATAAACGTGTATACGTGAAGAAAATTCATTATATTAACCACACACATAAAATGATTATATAGAAATATTTATTCTAAATGTTATTATGAATGTACAATATCAATTATTAAATATTTAACTAGCAAAATGAAACAATTGCCTCTACAAAACAACCCAACAAAAATCGTTGATTGAAGAATCAAAGTTTTAACGTTATATACATACCTATATATACATATATATATATACAAATTATTATAAATACGATTTGCATTTAAAAGCATAAACAAGTTCAGCACACGACATAAGCATATATATTAATTGAGAAAGAAATATATAAGCGAGTGTATGGAAAAATTTCCAAAAAATATAAAAATTATTTACAATTAAATTTATTAAACCAAATTACAAATTACCAAATTACTATCAAAAAAAACATTATTCAATGTACTATATATACTATTATATAAATGTGTATAATAACATGCAAGCAACAAAAAATCAATAAAAAAAAGAATTTATGAAAAAAAAAACACAAACGATTGCATTGAATTTAATTATTTAAAGGACATACATAAAACAGAAAATGTTGGCTGTTAAAGGACAAACAAACCAAAAAAAAAAAATATTATACAAAAAAAGAGAGGGTTTGAAACCAAAACTGAAAGAAAATATTAAAGTAAAAATACAAGCCCATAGAATCATTCACAGAGCATCCACAGCCACTCAAAGAATTATGGAAACTCAAGTAGAGAACAAAGCAAACTCAAATGATCATATCCCCGGAAAACCCAAGCACACAACACTCACGGATACACTGAAAATATCACACACTATCACAACATACACACACACACACAAATTTCCAAATCATCTTTCAAAATGAATCTTAAAGACCTACTTTAGTAATTATTATGTGCAATTAAGATTGATAGCAAAACAACAAACAACAACAACAGCATACAATATAATATTTATTAAATATAATCTCGGTATATGTATACGGTTATTTCAAAGCAAATCAACAACAACAACCAGAACTAGAAAATTTCCTATCTATATGTAAACAAAAAAAAAAACAAAACCAAACAAAACAAATAAATAAATAAAAAATAAACTTTAAAAAAATTATAAAAAAAAAACAAAAAAAAAAACAATAAAAAATACAGAATTTAGAGCGGGTTTTGTATTAGATTTTATTTGATTTCTAAAACTTAAACCAAAATTTAATTATCTCATTCAGTACAATTAACTTTTATTATTATTATTGTTATGATTATTCGAACTAAATGTCTATATACGTAAGTACATAAACTATATGTTTTATTCGTAAATACTTACTAAGCAAAATATTATATCAATGTTATTTTATTCGAAATATTCTATATTATATAATTACATCAAATGTGTTAGCAAAACAGCATGAAAATTGCCAATTGTTTCTTATAAATATTTTTACTGTTTTTCGTTCAGTTCTCCTTTGGTTTACTTTCAATTTTTATTTGAAAAAAAATAATACTGAAGTAAAGTTGAAATGAAATGGAATGGAAAAGACTTGAAGAAAACAAAACCAAAAAAAAAACAAAAAAAAATTTGTTTCAGTGTTCTTACTTGGACGCGCTTAAGTGCATTTGGCTACTCTGAAATTGTTGTAGGGCTAAATTTTATCTGGTATCAAAGTATGACATTGGGCGATTCATTTAAAATGGGAGACAAAAAAGACCATGCCTCCTTGAATGTGTTCCATGTTGTTTTTTATATACAAAAAAATATTACTTTGGAAGTCAACGGTTTAGTTCTGGTAAGTATTTATTTGAATTCTACATTCTCGGATTCGGGATCAATATTACGGACATGAATTTTTTAATGTTCAAACCAGTAAATGCAAAATTTATTCAAAACCCAAGCTACAATAAGTCGTGATCTGTAAGCGTTATATACACGTGACTTGTGATCTGATCTGTCAAAAATCGTTTCCATATGAGCCGCTAACTCTGCTATGACAAGTCACTTACTTGTACAGAGGAAGAGCGACCTTGATGGCATCATACATACCTTCGCAACAACTATGAGGGGGTGGGGTGGATTTCCACACAAAATAAATTAAAATATGTTTCGGAACGAAAGGCTACTTGCTATTTCTCCTAAGCGCCGTAGCTTTTTTCCTATTTCGTAACTACAACAGGCACGGACACAGGCGAATAAGTCGTGTGAGTATTGAACAATGGAATAATATAGAGTTTGATCATAAAACAGAATTTTTCACGCACCAACCTTTTTGTGAAAATTAAAGTTTCACCCAATTTTCCGAACACATTTCATTTCCATTTGCTTGCTACTCCTTGCTGTTCGCCTGATACAAATATCGGAAAATTCCTTTGAGGATTCCGACAAAGGCGAAAAGCCGCCGCTGCGGTCGCCTTTGATATTCGCTACATTAAATCGTTCACATCATAGTCAAACACTCAAACGCATACGCACAGACACCCAAACATATACAGAAATTCGGAATTTCGGTGCTCGCCGGAAAATGCCCGGTGGCTGTTTGTGGCTGTGATCAACCCTCGTTTCCCGCTTGTGAACTCCGCCGGCGCTCATCTTCTATTTCCACCCTATACCCAATTGTCAATTATGGCGGTTGGCGTTTATTAATTTGGCAATGTTCGCAATTATTCGCAGTATTCCACAGTACTTCTTCATACACTTTCACATATGCTAGTTAGCTGAAATTCGGTTCGCAGATAGAACTCCGGCGACAATGCATTCTATTAAATTTTGGGGACCATCAGAGGCGTAGACTCAAACCCCTTTTTCATAAACATGGCATAACTTCCAATTCCCTATTTTTTCTTGCATCCAAAAACTATGCAATAAATTTTAAAATGCTTATTTCTGCATATGTTCCTAAGCATATGCAAGGAAAGCCAACATTTTTGGTTCACAATTAGTTGGCAACTCTCAGCCAAGCAGCTAATTTCATCACTCGAACGAAAAAGAAGTGATTGGCAACGTTATTCATAAATCAATACTTGATAAAGCATACTTTTAGGCTGAGTTATATTCTATTGCAAAGAGAATTCAAGACCTAATTTAAGCATATAACGAGACATTTTTAGCGCATACACTCTTGAAAAGTTCCCAATAATTTTTTCTAAATTTCTCTAACGTGGCGAATTTTCAGAAATTTTTCAAAAATCGTTTTCCCGAAACCGAATTTTCAAAAATTGAATAAATTACGCGAATATTGTAGCAGGCAAACAGCACAAACTAGCAAGTAACAGAAGCGCCAGAAGCAGCAACAACAAAACTCAAAAATAGAAATTCAATTCTCAAATACAGCAATTTTGGGCGGTTGGTTACTTTGAAGATTCTTTCAAAAGTGAAGACCAGCCAGCAGCTGTCACACACGCAAGAATTTTCATTTCATTTTTCCGAGCGAGCCACAAGCAAACCGTATGACAACCGACACAAATTGTGGGGTGCGCAGGGAAGATGAGCGAGCGGCGGGCACAAACGGGAAACGGGGGTTGAACACAGCAACATCACACGTTTAGTAGTGTCACCGGGCATTTTCCGGCTAGAAACAAAATGCCGAAATGGGTGCTTTCATAATTGTTTTGTGTGTGTGTGTGTATGTGTGTGCATGTGTGTGTATGGTTTTGGCTGAATTGAGTTGGAAAATTCAATTATGTATTTCCACAACTTAATGTGGCGAATATCAAAGGCGACCGCGGCGGCGGCTTTTCTCCTTTGTCGGGAATCCTCAAAGGAATTTTCCGATATTTGTATCGGGCGAACAGCGAGGAGTAGCAAGCAAATGGAAATGAAATGTATACGGAAAATTGGGCGAAACTTTCATTTTCATTTTCACGAAAATGTTGGCGCGCGAAAATTCTGTTTTATGATCACAATCTATTTTGAGTAAATTCGGATGATGCCACTAACGACGATGATGATGATGCTGACGAGGTTGGTGATGTGTGATTTTTGTGTGTTTTTGAAAACACCCCGAGTGCGCAATTTTCCGCTGGGAGAGCAAACAATTTAGATGCACGTTGTGAGTGTGGAAAATGCAAAATTGATTTGTTGCTGTTTTATTGGAAGGAATGTATTTTCAGCATCTTTCTATTTTCGTTTAAGAAAACTTTGTCTGGCTGGGGTGGGCAAACTTTTCAATCATTGGTGGGGGTACTTTTTTTCATGAAGGACTTTGCAAAACTCAATGTGCAACACGTGTTCCACAACTGTTCACTGCGCATTTGTTATTCCTCTGAAACAAATTGCACTTAAAATCATTTCTTAAAATTGACCATGTGCAAAATTAATTACTTACGCGCAGACTAAACAAAATTCTTTTAAAAGATTTCTGAAAAGGCTGAGCTCATGCCAAGCAGACATAGTATGTATATGGACAGAAGTTTTTAGCACGCCCTTTACTTGAGTATTTTCGTGCTGATAATCAACGAACGAACTGGGCACGCGCCATATGCTGCCTACATAATTTGCCTTCTTCTGACACTGACACTAATCTGAGTGTTTAATTTGTAAACGGAAAAAAATTATGGCTAAAAATAAAACATTGAAAAACATTTGGCATGGGCATCGTCAGCATTCACATACACACTATACACACAATCGAACACAAGTAGGCAGCCATTCAATCGCTCATTCATTGAGAAACTGATGCGGCCAAGATGCTGCTGCTTTTGCTTGAGTTGTCATTTGGCTTTGCGTGCGTATTTTGACATTTACTGGCAAAAAAGATATTAACTTCAAAATTAAGAAGAAGACGAAACCACTTTCCATATTGGTAATTTTGAAATTTTGTTGTCAAATTAAATTTAGCCCAAAATGTGCGACATGTTAGCGTAAAACCATTCAACGTGGTAATAAAAGACGTTTTGGTGATTATGTGGAAATTATGCGAAATTACTTTTGGCAAGCGGAAAAGAAAGACACAAATTTAATTGCATGGTGTAGTTTTGGATATTCTATAAAAGCTCCACAAAAAAATCTAACACCAAATTCCACCACAACTTTCGAACAAATTTTCAATTGATTTACATTTTCTTTAATTTATAGAAAATTACTCAATTTAACACCTAAAACCATGTAGCAATGTCTGTTATGAACGCTTTTAGACAGCAACAACAACAAGAAATAAACGTGACTTGAAATGGAACTACATTATGTGGCAAATTGAAATAATTTAAATGGGAAAAGTCAAAAGACCAAATGGAAACGCTACTTTAAGCCACTTGAAAAATGAATCAGAGAAAAAAACTATATAATAACACTTAGCTAACATCTAGCAAATGCCAAGCACAGTTAAATTGTGTTATTAGAAATCATTTCATATTTATGTGCACTGGCAACGGCCAACTAGAGCCAGCGAACGGGCAAAACAACCTGCAGCAAGCTGATGCTGCTGCATGCAACATCTACAGCTAAGGCGCTCACCCGCGCCGCCATTATGTTCATGGCATGTTGGAATGCCGCGGACACCGTTGGGAAATCCACAAAAAGCGAATTGCCAAGCCCTAAAACAGTTAGAAGCCAGAAATTGGCTTAGAATGGCACAAAACAGAGTGCAACAAAAACACAAAAAAAAATACACCAAAACAGTTAAGACAATCTCAAATTGAATTCAAAGCAAAGTAAAGCAACGACATTGCAAGGTCGCTTCTTGTTGTTACTTTAATGTCGTGCCACTTTGCTGTTGCTGCATGTACTATGTATGTATCTCCAAGTGTGGGTAATTGCCTTTCTGTATGAGAAATGCAATTTATGCTTGGTGCTCGCGTAATTTAATTTTTGCATCCGCTCACTCGCTCGTTCGCTCGTTCGCTTGTGTGCAGTTTTATCACTTCTGTTTATTATTTTTATTGTCTTTATTAAATTTGTGTGAAAATTTTATGCTTTTGTGGCAGCCGCCACTTTGCTATTGTTTCTGTGCAGCATTTATCTTGTTTTGATTTGGTGTGGAATTTCCAGCGGCTTTTGTGATGTGTTGACAATGGCACTGAACTCGGCGAGCAGTAGTCGTCGTGGAAAGGCTTTAAGTTCAAAAAGTTCTTATTGTTTTACATCTTAAATCATTCATTAGTTTTATTAAATACATCTAAAATTTATTGCAGCTGCTATTTTTTGAATATTTTAAAATTGATTCTCTTTGATGCAATTCCAAAACTGACATACATTTTCGGAAAAACACATTTTGTGGTCTATAAAAAAAACATAAAAGTGATCATGACCACAACAATGCAAAGCAAACACGCAAGTAGCGGCCACATTGAATAAAAAGGAAATGAAATGAAAGGAGTTTTCGAAAAGGTTCTTCCAACCATAAACAGCTGTCGGCGGCCACAAGACCAACAATCAAAAGAGCAGTTGTTGCTGTGCTTGGGTTAGCCTGAAGTGAAAGGATGAGTGTAAACAAAAAAATCCAGTAAGTAGAAACTATGCAATGTTTAAAATGCGGTCCAGACGCATTAATTCTACTTTAAAGTAGTCGTCGCCTTTAATTGGTTTTTATTCCACTTTCTTGGTGGCATTCAGGCACAAATGTACACACTCAGACTCACTGCGCACTCACTGTTGGTACATTTGAGAGATATATGAGCGCTGCGCAAATGTTTCCCAAAGTGATATACTTTACAAGGGTTTATTTATTTATAGGAACAGTTGAAAACCAAAAATTAATGGCCACGAGCGTGATAACATCAACTTCCGTCGGCTTATGATTAGGCATGCTGACGCTGTAATATATCCGAGCGTCTGCGCATGAGTAACCGGAAAAAGGGAAAGGGTGCATGCGCCTCGATTACAGTTGCTTTGACAATTTTGTTTCCAAAGGATCACAGGACATGGCAATTAAACAATTTTCCTTTATTTGGTACAGGGTGTACTTGTGTGGGGTGGAATTCTATTTGCATTTTATATTTTATTATTTTTGGGCGAAATTGAACTAGCGTTGATGTTTATGCTTAAATGACCATTACTTTGAATTGACAGCTGCGCTGGTTGATTGGCCGCACGTGACCTTTTAGTGATGTCTGTCACAGTTATTTTTTATATGCATTTTTAAGCAAATACAATGAGGGTTTTCGCATAGCAAAATTAACGTAAGCGACATTTTTTTTTAATTGTAAAGCTAATAAATTTGCAAGACGTGGAGAGTTTTGGAGGGTATTGGATGTGATCAGTGATCACTGGTTAATACTTGATTGAAATCCACTCTGTAGGAGCAGTCGATATGAGGAGGAAACAGTCTCACACTCTGCTTCTTGTCAGCTCTTTTTCGTTTTAAAGGATGTCTCGACTATAAACAAAAGTCCACATCGGTTTGTCATTAACTAACATTAAACTCACCCTGAACTCATAGCCTTCAGGGTTGATAAAATAAAGAAAATATTTTCTTCAGTCCTTTTTGTATTTCTAAGGATAAGAAAATGATACATAAGGAGCTATAAATGAAAGTCTTCGCATTTAAAACAAACTAATTTTAGAAAAGTATTTCTACAGTACTTCCCTTTTGATATTTTTTTTCCGAGTGGTTAACACATTTGACCCATTTGTTTTCCATTAATTTCACGCCTTGACCAAACCCACATTTCTACCAGCTGCTCAAACACACACACACACCAAAAATGCTAATGCATTTAAATTTTGAACATTTAAAAAGGGAAAAGGAGAGAATATTTCAAAACCGTTTCACTGCTTAACCCCAAATAACAGATGTTTTACAATTCGAAAACACTGAAGCGAACACATATGAAATCGATACCAGCAACGGAAAGAAATCAACAAATAATGGCATTGAACGAAAAATTAAAACGAAAAAACAATATTGAAGATCGAAGATCGTTGAAATGGTGGAAAAATCACGTAACGCTGAATTGGCCACAGTACACACACAGTGCCTACAAAGTACAAATCGATTTCAGAAGCGAAACATATGCATCAGCGGCTCTAATGCCATTTTCAACATATGCACAGATTTCCACGCCTGCTAAATGATATAAAGGACAATAAGGATTATAACAGTGAATGGAATGCATATATTTACACACACACCCACTGAGGAAGAGGACACAACATTATTTTTATCCATTTTTGTAGGATTTATTTTTTTTTACTTGGGCTCGTTGAGGGGTGTTTCTGGTAGAACGAATTTAATTTGTGTAACAAGCATCAAATTACGAGTATGACTGGGTCCATCTTGGAATCATTGTTAACACAAATTCGTGAAAATTTAAGCACTTCATAAAAAAAATAAAAACAAATTCAAATTTTAGTTCTGCTGTTGCTTATTTTTTATTTTTAACCATTTGCCTAATTTTTTTGATTTTAGTTTTTTTTATTTATTTCTATTGTAATTTGAACTACCTCCCCCTTTTCATACCTATCACAAAATTCAGCAGCTGCTTTGAGGCATTGTCAGCATTGCAGCATGTCCCTTTGACTTTAACGCGAAGCATTTGTCAGCAATTCTCATTACTCGAGTCACTGGTGAAAATTGCGTTGATTAATTGAGGCTTTGGCCACTGAAAACTGTTGTTGCAATTTATATATCCTTGCGGTTTGCAATTAGATAGCCTGGGCGTTGTTTGTTGCTGGCGCTGATGGTAGGGTGAAAATTGTTGAGTGACACTCCCACTTTTAGAAAATCAACAAAAACATTTAGTGACAATAGCAAAATTCTGCAAAAAAAAGAACCAAATAAAAATAAAACTTTTGTTGTTTATTTAGGGTACATAAGGAGTACATAAAGAGTGTTGCCATATCTACAAAATAAAAATAGTAGCGAAATTTTTTTTAAAGAAATATTTTGTAATTTTTACTTCATGTAAGCGTTTTTATTTGTTTTCGATTTTAGAGTTGCCATATAAAACTTTAATTAAAAAAATTTTTTTGTTGGAAAATTAAATTTAGAATAACACTTGAGACGTCTTGCAAATACCAATTTCAAAATAAAAAAAAATTTCTTAAGTTTATAAAAAATTTTATTTTCTTTCAGTATGGCAACTCTAAAATAAATTTGCAAAAAAAAATAAAAAAGGATGCAGGAAGTAAAAATACCGAAAAACTGCAATAAAATACCCACTCAAAAATGCACTCGTAAATCGTAAAGTACAGAAGTCTTTTGTTGCAGGGCAAAAACATATTCGTGTTTTTTTCCTTTACAATTTTAGCAACGTCACAACAAATAATTAAGCGTATTAAGCAAATGCAGTGGATGGTGGCACACGTGTGGCACGCATGCGCAGCTATTAAAAAATATGTTGCAAGGGAGGCCGCGTTAAAAATAAACGAACAATGATGATCAAACAGAAATTACAATGCTGGTGCAGGACGAATTGTAAAAAACAGCAAAAATTAAATGAAAGGAGAATAAAATGGAAAGGATGCATTGACGCATTCATAAGTGCCACACACAAAGCGGGCGAAGTAGTAAAGGAAAAAGTGAAGTCATTGAAGTGGAGAATTACAAGCGACATTTACTGCAAGTGGCACTAGAAAATACAATGAAAGGAAAATATAAACGAAAACGAAATAAATGTAAATGCAAATGAAATCATTGAAATCGCAAAAGTACAATTTTACAGGAAATATCCACTCGCATGTAAAGAAAAGCATCAATTGCACGAAATATGAATGAATGTGAGAATGAATGGAAAATATAAAATGCCATTGAGTTCATAAACCTAACTAAGAGGGGCCAAAAACCGAGTAGTTCCACAAGGTAGGCAACCAAGAGCAGCTGCCTCGCTTCTAAAACTCTTTGAAGCTTGGCAAAATTTTCCAACTCAAACCCACTTGAAATAAGAAAAAGCCACTGCACTTGCTTGCCGCTGCATAAATTTGCAAATCAGTTTGATTCATGCACGGCCTACATGCAACCACAAAATACCGATTTCGCTTAAACTCAAGCATAGATAAGCCTTTGTGCATGCTGCCATTAATTAAATTAATTTTTTATTTATCAGAAATTATAAATTGTGAAAAGTGAACACAAATATCAGTAACTAGTCGCACGCTACAGGCGGCTGCCTGGCAACAACAAGAAGAGCGGCGTGTGCTCTCTCAAGCATGCGTAGGAAGCCAAGGTAGCGGCAGTAAAATAGGTAGGTGGTCGTTTGCCGCCAAAAAATGTTCAACAAAAAATTAAACACACCAACCAACAAGAAAAAACACTGAAAAGATGTTCACACACACACCACCGGTGATTTTTCGGTTTTTTTCCCGTTTTGGTAGACAAATGCTGCAACACCTTTTTGCTTTATGTGGTGTGTGCTTGGAAGTTATTGCGGTGTTGCTGGGCATTTGAATGAACATAAATCGAATTTGAATCATTTTTGGGTTTGATATTGTATAAATGATGGACTACAGAAAGCATTTGTTACAATTGATTTGATTTGAAATTTGATTAATGAAAATTTGTGAGTATGTGAGAAGAAATTGAACTGAGGAATTTTTGTAATTTTATATGAATAGAGGATGCAAAGGGTTAACAGATCAAATTTCGAATTCACACAGTTCCGGGAAAATATTTACAATTAAAAAGCATAAAACGTACATGGACCCACACGCGTGTCTAACGCGCGCACCTTAAATTCCACATTTGCCTCAGCCTCAAGCAAAATGCTTCTTCTGACAACCAACACACAACAGTTGGCACATTTCCACTACAACAATAGAATACAACTATAAATAATATTTGGAAGCAAAAAAGAAAAATCAACCTGATCCACCCCTAACACACACCGACACAGTCTTTTGTGAGTTTCCCTTGAACTAAATTTCGAATAAAAGATTTCTTGATCCTTGAGCCATACATGCACCATACATACAACAACCCCAATGCTAGCTGCGCATGTGCCACTTGTGTAACATTGACGCACCATCAGTTGGGACTAACAATACACTTCAATAGGGTGGATAGCTAACAAACGAATTTTAGGAAACTAACATCTGCTGCCTTTTACGAAATGCTTTCGTTTCTATTGCTATTCCTTCAAAGGACAGTAAGAAAACACAGAAATTTATCAGCATCTAACATCAGTTCGTGATCACTTATACCGAGCCTATCATTAAACAGGATACTTGGGCCCACTGTTGGCGAGGTGCCTCTTCTAATGAGTTGAGCCACGCCAGTCTGATCGTTGATTGAAAGGATATTAAAATTGTGTTTTTCTTAATTTCAATGACACGCCTCTCTAGGGAATATGCGTGTGGGGAGCTGATGTTGTTGTTACCTGAAAGACTTGCGTCAGCTGCTTTTAATTGAAATTTTATGATGTGTCTTGGACAGAATGCTGTGAGGGAAACGATTCGACAGTTGGAGTTATTGAAAAACTACTTAAAATTATTCAATCAATTACCAAAGACTTGAAGTCTTTCTGCTTAGCATTTTACCGCACATATTATGATGAAGGTTTCACCACTATCGATCCCTTATCTCTTCAAAACAAAATAATCTTCTTACAATTGCAACGCCACAGGAAGTCTCTAAACACTGAAGTCTCTTCGCTTTAATTATCATCTAATTAAAGTCGCCATTCCAAATGGCTTGACATGAATAAGAATTTGAATGCGAATGTCACTGGCAGCTCGTCAGCAACAGTCTACTTTGCCTCATGCGCTCTCTACTTTTGCTGTTGTAATTCTAATTATCCTCCTGGTATAATTGAGCACCCGCACTCAAAGTTGCACTCGAGTTGCCAAACTGGCAGCCATGCACCATGCGGGCTGAGCAATTAAGACATCATCATCAGCGTATGACAAGAGCCATAGCAACATTTAAGATATTCGATATCTCATTTTACTGCTTCTTTTCGAATATTTTTATATTTTTCGTTGTTGTTATTGTTGTTGTCTTTGTGAAATGATTGCAATTGTCACAGCGCCCCAGGCACTCCATATGCAAGTATAGTCGTCTGCCGCGACGGAAGTGTTTCGATGACGCCATTGGGCAGACGCCCATATCTGGCAGCAAGTTGGCATTCAAAGGCAGCTGCAAAATATGCACACACAAATATGAAGATGTGATAATTTATGAATTTCAAGAGCAAAAATTGTACTTTACATTTTTCAATTAGGCAGCCAGCATAATCTGAAGAGACATACATACCATCATGGAAAGCGAATTATTTTTGCAGTCAATTTTTTAAAAAAAAAGATGGCAAATGCATTTTTAAATACCATAAGTAAACAAATGTTAATGGAAAATCTTTAAAAATCTATTTGGGGAAATTCCTTTGAAGAAACTTTTCACATTTCATTCACTTTTCACCTCGAGGCATTCGCTTTCCAAACTCAATGATTTATGGTTAGGAAACTTCTGTAATAACAATTTAAATACCTTAGCCATGATGTGTGTGTGTTCTTCGTGGGCTTTTCCCTTATTTTCATTCTTCCAAATCAGTCACTTAGCGCCGGCGCATATGGAAAATTCGTGGAAATCCCTTAAAACTATTTGGGAGTTAATGGCATGGTATTTACTGATTTTTCTCACGTTCAACTTATGGTTATTCTAATTCTGGGTAAAAACCCATTGTTAGAAAGCGAAAATAATTCCAAATACCAGATTCCAAGAACTTTTCATTTCATGGAGTGCATTCAAACTTATTGGCAATTGAAAGGATTTTTGAAAAACTTCGTCTTCCAGTCTTCGATTAACGATTTAAATTTTTGCTAAAAATTCTAATGAATTTCAAAGGGACCGACATCAACATTTGACACTTCTTTTTGGTTTCGAGAATTTATGTGAGTCTTGTTAAGAAAACAAAAGACTCAAGCAATGAACACCATAACCCTAATGGAACTTTATTGCCTTTGTCTTTAGAGTTAAGGTGAATTTCGTACAGAATGCTGGAAATTGGTAATTAATTACTAAAATATACAACGAAAGGGCATTCTTTTAATTCTGATTTAAAAACTAAACATAAATTGAAAAATATTGCCTTAACTTAAGCTGTCCTTTTGTTCTGTGTTGACCATTGTTAGTAGAAGTTTCCAGGAATTTCACAAAAGTACAAAACATGGTTTCTGTTCTGAGGCTAATAAGGTTTTTTTTGACACCCGAGCTAAAACAAAAGAAAAGATTGGAATCTTTTCAAATTTTTAATGAATTTCAAAGGAACCGACATCAAATGTGTCACTTTGCTGCAATTTATTAGCTTCTATTCGATGTGGGGATTTAAAAGGATACAAAAATGAAATAATATAAATTTGTGAATATAAAACTACAATAAAAAGAACATAAGACGCAATAGTTATTTCTATACGATCACAAATCCGTGATCCGTTTTACCATAGACAGCGGTGCTGCCAATTATCATCCTCTAGTTCGGCCATAATCGTTGAAAATTGAAATATGCAACACAGCTTGGCTTTATAAATACCATAAGTAACTGTCTTTATTCCAACCAATGCAATTAAACTTTATGCCAACGAAAAAATTCTTGAAATTCCATTAATTTATGTAATTTCTCCCAACATGACAATTGATGCCTAATTATAGCTCGCACACATTCCAATCTTCTTGAACTTCTGCCTTATCAAAAGCCTCACACAAAAAAGTGAGTCATTTTCTAACGTTATTCTGTACGTCTTGCTCTTTTTATAGTCCAATTATGCTTGTCGCTTAACTGCATATGTACCACACAACACACAAAATTAACCATCAAATGCAACCTCAGCGCTTATTACTCAAACAGACTGACGTTGCACTATTTTTGTTTCTTGCTCCCCACACTGTGGAGCTTCTTTCTTTTCCAAGTAATTGTAACTTTTATGTGTCATGTTTGGGTTGTAAAAGAGTGTGGAGATTAATTACCTCGTTTCTAGTGCTTATCTCGAAATAGAAATTTTTACAATAAAATTGTGGCATTTCACAAAACACACCAAGGAGAACAACAGTGGATTTGCTTTTCACTGTAGGTAAGCGTTTTTATATTATTTTTGAGATTTGTTTATGTCTAATGGATATGTTCATTTCTTTCAGAAAACAACGTTAGGTTAATTAATGAATGTCAGTCGAAGTAGAAGCTTCAGAATGAACTGTCAAAAAAGAAACAATTTTTAATGAATTTTCAAGTACTTAGACAATTACAATTGATTCTTCATGACGCTATATAAAAGTTGTATCGGTTTCAATTCTAAATTTCAATAGACGAAATTTTGATTTTCATTCACAAAATGTCCTCTTAAACATCTGCTATGAAATTCCTTAGTATCAATTTGAATACAACCAAAAAATGTTATTAAAATTCGTTTCTCCTGAATGGGCAGCTGCTGAATGAGTACTACCCCTAACCCATGCCAAAAGCCATACTTGCTACCAAATAATTTCCTGTCTCAAATGCTAATGATCGTGTAGAACACTTTAATAGTAACAATATTGCTACAACATTTCAGGCTAAAATCGAGCCCAACTCATGTAAAGAGTCGCCTAGTATCATGGCACCATATGCCACGCCACTATCACCGCCCGGAAAGCGCGTTCAAGAGTGCTCAGTTCATTTAAGTGATCTTGCCAAGCGATCGTAAAATGGACAGTGAACCCTGGCACATTGCACACACACACACGTTAAAATATAAACTAAAATAACAACACCGATGAAATTCGGCCGCTGCTATTTTATTAATAATTTACGTGGCAGCTTTTCCTTTTCAAGGGTCTCTGAATTTTATGTTAATTTCTATACGAGTACAAATTTTCCATTTTCCCCTTGCAAGTGCTACGAACGTATACATAAGCGAAAAAAATTTCATGCTCCACAGATTCTGGTAATGGTTCTAGCCAAGCGGAAGCTTAGTCAAGTGAGTTTGACGGTGTCTGGGGACTTGGCAGCCATAATAAGTTGCTGCAAAGTTAACATAACAATTGCAGTTGACTTGTATATCTGCTCTTATTAGATGCTTAGTACAACAACAACAACAAAAAGGGTGCCTTATTGCCTTATTGCTGTGGCAGTGGCTTTTTTTGGTGTGTGTTCTTCTGATAGTTTTTAATTTATGCCATGTGTTAACTCGTCTATGACGCGAAAAATTAAATTAAAAAAAAAACAGGAGAAACGAAGTGGCATTGGCACGCGCGTTCTTTCGAGGGGTTATTAAGTATACTAAAGTAACTAAAGTAGAATTGTTGTTCTTGTTATTGTTTTTTTTTCCTTCGAAACTACAAAAGATACCAACATGAAATGCAAATGCTTAAGAATTTATTTGAATTTGTTTGTATGGCAAATGGGGTGGCTACTCAGCTGTGAAGTTTGTTGTTTATTAGCAAAAAAAAAATATTCGCAATACAATAAAAAGAAATTTAAATAATTAGATAATTTTGTTGTATATGTGGGTACCTGTGTGTTTATTTAAAAGACAAATGTAACAAGTTTGTTGCTTAAGTCTTTTGTTTTGCTTAGTGAATAAATTATATTAAAGTCTAAACATGACAGCGAGGTAAGGAAGTAGTACACATTTATACTCTCTTGAGTTGTTAGCAATTTTCAATTCTTTTCTCCAAATGCATTCAAGTTTGTTTCTTAAGTCTATTGTTTCAGTCAAAATGTATTCAAAATTTTACATAATGGCTTTGAATTCTTTACTTAAATAAAATTTAATGAAAAATAATGAAAATTAAATAATTTTTAATAATAACTAAATTTGCTATTTAATATTAAAACATAAGCACATATTCTTTAGTAAAATTAACCAAGCCTGTCGGTGATTTTGATCTCGTATATTTTTAGCCACTTAAAAAGGTAACTGTTAATTTCCCTACAGTTAATTTATATATGCATGCGCCAACAAATTATATATTAATTAAAAACCTGCTTAAATTTTTCTCTTCGCTTCGACACCCTTTAAATGGTGCGAAATATGTATGTATTTCTGCTATTTTTTTTTGCGCTCTGCTGACATTTTTTTATGAGAATTTTTTAAATTGCTTTACACAAAATTAAAAGGTAATTAAGAAAGACAGCCTTTGTGGTTTTTCTACCATATCACAGCAAAATTAGCATGCAAATTACTGCGACGCATTTAAAAATAATTAAGTCAAGGCGTTGCTGGGAGCCGCTAGCCATTGTGCCATTCAGTGGCGAATTGTGTTGAAGTCAGTTAATGGACCAAGACAAACATTGCATTGATACTTCTTGTAATTATAGTTATTAATTGGTGTTTGTAGAAAATTTACAAAACAATTAACATTGCAACGGAAATTAAATTTAAATTTGATAAGTCAAAGCAGTAGAATACTTAAGTAGCAGAACTGTTCCAGAATGTGAATCGCTTTTCGTTTTTATTTTTTCTTATGCATTTTTTTTAATGAAATTCAAAGAAACCGAAATCAAGACTGTCATGTTTCAGATAATTTATGAATTTCTGTACATTAAAAGTCTTTTCAATACCAAACAGAACGAAAAAAAGAATCAATTTCAATTCTTCACATTTAATCCCTGTCGAAAGACAGTCTCTGGTGTAGTCTGGCATAATTTACGGCGTCTCTTTTAACACTGTTAACGTTTAATTCGAAATAAATCTATATTTAGCATTATTTTAACGAATCTTTCAACTCTTTTTTTGGCACTGCCTTGCAATAAAAACAAAATCAAAACAAATAACAAACCGAAAAGCCAACAAAACATGAATGAATTCAAGGAGAATATAATAACAACAAAACTAAAAGCAAAACAAATAATAACTGAAGCAAATCCAAGCTTGTGTGATGAAATTCAACAACCGAAAATCGCAAGGAACGTGCGCAGCATCTTTAAAATCACCGAAGACAAGCCTTTTTCTCACAGCCACATAGCCTACACAGAGCACTTTGAATGCCGCCAAAACACTTGCTGTTGGTGTTGGGAGTCTACTCTGTGTTTTGTGACTCATTCCAAGCCAAACAAGATTGAACATGACTAATTCTGATGATGGGAAAGAACGACCAGCAGCGGCGCAACCTTTTCTTCCAAAGCATTTACAGAACTTATTTAATAAAAAGCAAAGAAATGTGATGCCTTGATTATGGATGCTATGGTGGATGTGAAGTGGTTGCCTTGAATGCGTTTCCCACTGACACGCCCCATAAAAGGAGACAACAACAGGGCTACATATAACCTAAGGCCTGTGCAGTACTCCAACTGAAAACAAAACTATGAAAATAAAAGCAAAACAAGCAGGCAAGCAAACAAACTTGTTTCGTTTCGTTTCACTTCATTTCATTTCTTGTGCGAATCGCCTGACGGTTTGTGCCTTAAGTCTTTTGTTTTGGTGGTTCTGTTTTTTTAAATTATTTTAGTTGTTTTTGCTTTGAATTTTATTATTATTTACATGCGCGCTGTGTGAATATTTGATTTTAAGCACATGGCATTTTGTGGCTATCGCCAGCTAATGGACTTAATGCGATTTTGAGTGTGTATGCGACTGTTTTGATGTGATGGTGCTTAGTTCAATGCACTTTTAGGTTTTAGATACGGCGCAGTAATTAAGTTGGCAATATTTTACCAAGTATCCAATTGGATTGTTGAACTTTTCAATTTGGTTTTGCATTTTCCCTCACATTTTAAGACATTTTATTTTCTAAAAACACGCTATGAAATACTATTTGTACGACGAGGTTGTCATACACAATAAATGGCACGATTTCTGGTTAGTCATACACGGGAATGTATTGAATTTGACGCCCCTGATAAAGGACCGCCGCGATCATTGGAATACGGTAAGATAGTACAATTTTAGATTTCCTTTCATTAAATTTCCTCAATAGCACATGGAATACCTTTTGGCCTTTGGCGGCAAGGATCTGTCACACCTATTCCATGAGAATGGCCTGCCACGCACGGAAACTTCACCGGTTACGGGGCGTCCTCGTCTGCTCTTTCCGCCCATCTTGGAAGTTGCTTTGAGTGACATTTGCAAGTCGCGTGGCAAAATCTGGAGTCGAGATCCCTTCTATCACATTGGACGCTTGACGCGTCGTGTCCGTCGTTTGCGTATTATCAACACTCTTACGGGCTCTACGCAGCACATGAAGGTGTGCGATGAGGATACCATAAGCGACATTCAACGAAAATATAAACAGAAATACAATCATCATGCGGGCAGCTATTTGTGGCGCAAGTTCTCCCATGGGGTGAGCTACATTTGCATACAGATAGGAATTTATTGGGGATGTTAATTAACAGTTTCATGTCTTAACAGGGCAAATGTCCAGGAAAATTACGCCTCAATGAAACGCTCGATGAGAACGGCTTGACAGAAGAGAAGTCGAACATTGAACTGCCTCCTCCGTCCATATGGTTGTACTACACAGATGATATTACCATTGCCTAAGTTGGTCTTTTTCTTTTAACAAAATTGTTATCAAAATTTAATAATTGTATGAAAATTAAATAGAATTACAACATTGTTTCTAATTTAAATTTTTGTAGGAATTTTTCTACCATAATTTCCTCCCACGCCAATCATTTCCATCTACTCTGCCCAGCCTATATAATTTTCCTCTTAACCGATTTAATATTATGGCTTGTTGTTGTTGCTTTTCCCTTCACCTCATTGGTCTTTTCGGTACGACAAAATTCCGATGCAAATTTCCAGCTCAAGTGTGTGTGTGCTGCTGCTCCACAAGCAGTCACCGCTGACATGCGATTTCGTTTCCTTATCTGATGACAGGCAAAATCAAAGAAATTTTTGCTCCCATGATGAATTTTTGTTGTTGTTGTTTTAGTTTATATATTTTGTAGAAAATTTCCCAAAGTGTAAAGCGCGTGAGTGACATTGATGGAAATGCAAATTTTTAAAATGTTGTACTTAATCTACATGCCAGTGGAATGTACTGTGGAATAGAAAATCAAATTTATAGCTTATTCAATTTTCTAAAGAGTTTTCAAGTTGAACAGTTTATCTTTTCTCCCGTCATCAAACAAGTAGTAAAATTTTAAGCAGAATTAAAAATAAATTTAGTTTTATTCCCTTGTACCACTGTATGTCATTGTCAAGTCAAATTGTCAAAGATTGTTTGAAATTTGAAAATTTTCCCGCTCACTTTTTTCCACCCAACTTTAGTGTTTACTACTTACTCGCACGCAAACTCTTGAGCGTTGGAATTTTAAACCAAATTCTTGGCAACTATTTTCCAAACATGCGTAGCGAAAACTTGGCCTGAGACCAGAATAGAACCGAGAACACATAAAAGAATACAAAACAGAAAATAATCGTTTGGGGACTTTCCCAAAGGCGAGCGGAAGTGAAGCTTTTGCCAACTGGAATGTGAATGTGTGCAGAGTAACTCCGAATGGATGGGATTTTCTTGGCTGAATTTATTGCGGACTTTGTTTGTTAATTTACTGGCCAGATTAACATTTTAATTTCTTTTTAAATAAAACAAACTGAATTCTTTAATTTGTCTAGGCCCTAGGGGAAATATAAATTATGACTTGTGTGAGCGTGTGTACAAGTGCGCTGTGAAACAATTTATGAAAATCTTTTGGGTCAGCAAACTTCAATTTCATTTGAAAATGAATTAAATTTTTTTCACTTATTTCCCATTTTAATATTTTGGTATGAAGGTCACTTCGTGGCCGCTTTTAAAGGAAGTGCTTTAAAGTTTTTGTTTATTGGCAACGAAAACTTTCTGGCCAGCGCACCTTTACCACCAATAAGGCAACTTCACGCATACCTTAGACTCTACTTCCGTTAGGTTACTTTTCATTTTACATTGTACGTTTTTTCTATTCTAATTTGGTAGTAACTCTTTGTTTTGTCCTGAAAAAAAATACTAAATTCGTATACCGTAAGTGCATAAATTGTTGAAATGTAAGTGCACTTTGGCACAAGTCTACACAGAACACACGACGTGCGGCCAATTAATTTCCTCTTTCGTATGCCACACCATGCTGCCAAAAATAGTTGTTTTTTTGTTGTCCACTCATATATTGAGAAATAAGAAAATTATTATTGCGGAACCAAATTAGGAAGTGACCACCACCATATCGGAAGACAAAGCCAGCCATGGTAGTGAATCCACACCTATCGTCGCACATATCAGCATAACGAAAAGCAACGGGCAATGACAACAAATCAATAATCACTTGTCACTTGCATATTAATTGTTGGTAGCTGGAAACTTAACTAAGAAATGTAGAATGCAGGTAAACAACATTTTACACCTTCTAGTCAAGTCGCGTCGAAGGAATGAACTGTGCACTGAAAGAAACATTGGTAACTTAGGCATGTTGCGATTATTTCATTCCAGACTTTACAGACCTAGAAAATAACCTTTCCCGTGTGCGAATTATGTTTCAACCTCCACTTCTTCTCTAACCAGTTTATCCATGTCAACTCCGATACCTTCGATTTCCAGTGAAACAATCCGCTGGAGAATTAGTCAAAGTGCCCTTAGAGAATGGCTATGATATCAGTTGAATGTGGTGGACTTGCCAGCGCTGGAAATTGGAGAAGAGAACTCAGAACTACTTTCACTCCGCTCGAGGGCATGATCAAGCATTTCAATTGTGTCCTTTAAGACAAATTTTGAGTTGAAGTTTTCATATTGGTGTCTTTGAAGATTCACGCCTGCTGTTGCTTCAATTTTCCGCTTAGTATTTTGCCATTAAATATATGATTTTCTAAAGTGTTAGAATCCACATAATTTCATAATTCAATTGACAACACTGGCTTCAACTCACGTTCAACTTATGCACTTTTTTTGTCCAACTTTTCTCATTTTATCAATTTTAATCGAAGTTCTTTGGATTTTTCTTACCTACAATTATACTCAAAACGTATTCACATCGATTTCATTAAACACGAAAAAAAAACAGCAATGCAAAAACATTTTCATAAATTATTCAAAGCCATTGCTGCTTCCGTTTTTGGTAGGCACTTGGGTGAATTGGCATTTGCGACAAGGCCTGACATTTGCGGTTTGGCGTTTGACGTTGGCGAAGGCGAAGGCACCGGTCTGCGGGTCTTCGGTCTGCGGTCTCCCTCCCTTTATTTTTCATTGCTTGTTTTTGTTTAAACTTTAAAGTATGGGTTAATTTTATCTATGTATGCATGTATTTGCGATTTACATTTTATTTGCTAGTTCAGTTTCGAGTTTTAGGATGTGGCTTGGCAAAGTATTTAAATCTTGTATCTGTCTGTTGTCTGCCTGTGTGTGTTTTTTATGTGTGGCATAAATTAACGCGTGCAACAACAAAATAAATTTCCCACTTACAACAACAACAGCAAACCAACTAGTTACGCTTGAGTGAATTTGAGGAATTTTGAAAGGGTTTTTATTTACATTTTCAATTTATTTTCTTGGTTTCAGTTTTTTTTTTTCACTGCCGTGTCAGTTGTCAAAAATTTACATTTAATGTCGAATTGCATGTCCGAACGCATTTCATGCTAATTTTGAGGTTTCAAATTGGTTTATACCTAGAAGGACAATGTGATAGGAACTTTGAATATGGGGTGGTCCTTTAACGATTTGTTGGAGGAAACCTTTTACTTAGTATTAAGATTAGTTATTTTATAGACTAAATCCATTATAGGACATAAGTACCGATTAGTCTAGTAATATTTTTCATATTCTTGTTCCTTCCATTAATAAGGATTCTTTTGTATAACAAAATATATTTTCAATGTGAAGTACTCTTAACAGTCTTAATTTTATTATATTAACATTAACCCTTTGTTGTTCGTCATAGTGTAAATATTTAATGTAGAAATACAACAAACCCATTCCATAATGAATATTTTTATACCCCCACACTCACTGTGGCAGGGTATACTCACTTTGTCACAACGTTTGTAACGCCCATAAGGAGCCGTGTCCGGTATGGAAAAGTATATATATTCTTGATCAGTATCACCTCCTGAGTCGATTTAGCGATGTCCGTCTGTCTGTCCGTCTGTCCGTCTGTCCGTCTGTCCGTCTGTCCGTCTGTCCGTCTGTCCGTCTGTCCGTCTGTCCGTCTGTCCGTCTGTCCGTCCGCACGATAGCGGTCGCAGTTTTGGAGATATCGACTTGAAACTTTGGGTACATGTTTTTCTCGTGAATACTGAGATCAAGTTCGAGAATCAGCCAAATCGGACAAAAACTGGGCGTGGCTCCCATACACCGAAAAAAAAGGTAAAAATTTTTTATTGTTGTATTCGATTGGAAATGTTTAGAAACGTATTTTTGACATGGTCCGAGGTTCCGAAGCCACATATATAAGGGTCTAAATGGGGTCTTGAGACCAATTTTTTTTTTTGGTGGATTTAATTGGAAATTTTTAGAAATGGATTTTGGACATGGTCCGAGGTTCCGAAGCCACATATATAAGGGTCTAAATGGGGTCTTGAGACCAATTTTTTTTTTTCGGTGGATTTGATTGGAAATGTTTAGAAATGGATTTTGGACATGGTCCGGGCTCCAACATCACCTATAATTGGCTCAAAATAGGGTCTTGAGACCACATTTTTATATGTTCGAGGTACTTCTTCCTACTGTGTGGGGGTATTTCAACTTCGGTATAGCCGAAGATAGTCCACTCTCTAGTTTTTTTATAACTTATCGCACCCTTAGAATTATAAGTGAATATTGACACTACTTTCTATTTCGTAGGGCTTGTATGGCGGCACAAACTCAAATAGAATTGAATTGTTTACGCTGAAATAATTGAAAAACTGGGTTAGTTTCCTTCCGACCCAAATAACTAATAATCACCCTCTCTCTTCACACAGAAGTATCTACCAACATAGTCTGCTTATGATACTCTCTTGTTTTTCATAACAATAAAATAATTCTCATGTAAGCCACTATGGAAAAAACGAATTAAACGTGCACGTGACTCAATAATAATTGCCGACACACCAAAATATATTTACGAGATAGGAGTTGGCGCAATACATTAGACTTTAATGCAGAGGCTTGATGAAGTTTTTTTTTGTTATTGATTACTCAAAATATCCTTCAGTCGTGGCTGTCATGATGTGTAGTTTTTAATTGCAATTGTTTTCATTCCACAATTTTTATTCTCTTGAGGGTACATTTTTCTCTTGGGAATGTCTGGGATGTTAAAAAAGCGTGGGAGAATGCTTTTTGGCTGAATGTGTTTCTTAAGGCCCTGTGATTTATGCTTTATTCCCCACGAAATTCAAATATAGAAAGAATAAGGAAAGTGTTTGCAACTGCGGGCGCCAATTAACTTTAGCGTGGAATTAAGAGGCTTGATCTTTTTTGGAAAGGGGTGGTTTCTTACATTCACAAATGAGTTCATGATGCAAGTGAAAATTTCCATATTTTTGAGGGAAGTTTAAATTGTCACGCGAAAAGGATTAATGTACGGTTGATAAGGAATGATTTATAAGGAACAAGTGTGTTTCGGGGATTTTGTATTAAAATTGAAATGGGAATGAGTGCATTGAAATAATAAAACGGTTCAAGAGACAAAAATTATTGGTATATATTTTTGTAAGCTAGAGTCGCAAGGCCTTGCTTTTGTGGCCATTAAAACTAATTTTGTACCGACCAAAAAAAAATGTTAATGAGGACAAGATTTACTTTTTAGGGAAAATTACACCTTTATGTTCCTCCACAAGAATCCACACCACCAAAAAAAAAAATTTTATTTTATTTTCAGTGTGGAATTGCCCCTGTATTTAAAATGCATAAATAAAGTTTGTTTTTACATCAACAATTTTTCAAACTCTAATATATTTATACAAAACTACTGTATCTCCGCTCTCTCTATCCGAACACATCGCTTACAAACCATTCACAAAACGACACTCAATTGCCCACCAAATAAGGTGCGCATTCCTTTAACCAAATATGAAATGTACAATGTGTTTTTTTTTATTACAAACAACATTGTGGCAAACTCTGCATACTTAATTTATATAATTAATCACCAATAAAACAATTTTAATGTAGGATTGTCTAAAGAAAACAATAATACAAAAATATTTGCAAAAAAAACAAAAGCAAAACAAGAAAAGCAAACAAATCTGATTATAATTACAACATTTGATTTATATTTTAAATAAGAAATAAGAAATACCACGCGTAATAGTCGTACACATAGCAAATAAAAAGAATAATGATTACAAAACCATTTCCCACACTACTCAGCGGCCAAAGAATTTTTCATCATCTCCACCTTATAATTGAGCCAAATCATGACAGCTACTGGGTAAATTTGTTGTTCTGTAGCTATTTTTATTTCTGATACTTATTTGAGTAAACAAATATTTTCCACACAAAATAAAACAAAATTCCAACTGAAATTGAAGAGTTGCCGGTGTTACGCTGCATCATCGTAATTATCCGTACATCAAAGGTTCACTCTCTCATTAGGAAAGCGTGAATAAACAATAATATTCGTTAGGGCAAGTGAAACCCTTCTATGATTTTGTGGACTCATACTCAAAGTTTTATGCTGAGATTTAGTTGGAAGTAGTTAAGAAGTTTTTTTTTAATTGGTTGACAGCCAAGGAGGAACTTCAAACGCGAGTTGAAGTTCGGACAATTGGTTAATTGTATTGACAGTGTGTAGAGGAAAGGTCAGTTATGACGAAAAAAAAAAGAGAGAGAGAGCGAGAGATTTTAATATTATTGGAATTTATTTTGTAACTCATAAAGTTTAAGGGATATGAGGAATTTATTGATGAGATTTAAGAAACTTTCTGTCTGGGTTGGCACTGTCAAGTTGGCAGAACTACCAAGATTGCATTATTAATTAATTTAATTTGAAATTATTTCCTAAACATTGCTCACATATTTCAGCCTGCCTTACTATTCCCTATCATCATTAGAATCGTACACATTATTTAGTATCTACCAAGGAATCATTATTTCTCTACATAATCATCATCATCATCTCGGACAACTAATCTAATAAACGCGGTGATTAACGTCGCACTCTTGCTTTCATGCTTTTCAGTGAAATTTTTTTCCATACGAAAAAAAGTAGAAATCTTACAAAGAAAACACTCTTCACACTCTTCACTCCTCACAAACACAACCGCAGTAGAATTTACTTCTTTTTTTTTGTATTCTACAAAAGAATTTTTCAAAAACAACATCAGTTGGATGCGCACGGTTGACTTTCATGGATCAGTTGGAGCAGCGAAGGAGACTTGGAGTGAGCATAAGCTCGGCTTGAACAACTGACAGTCTTGTTTGTAACCAAATGGGGGGCTACAAGAAGCAGAGGATGTGATGCATTTAGAAGAAATAAAAAATAGTCGAAGTACAGAAAAAAAAAACAAAACAAAACAAAAGAGAAGATAGCGAACAATCATTACCGGCATGACAAGCTGAAAATGCGTTCGTGCGCAATCGCAAATGCTCTGCTGTGCTGTATGTGCAGTCATAGGGAACATGAAAAAAAACAGTGGAAAATAGAGTCCAACCAACCCAACAGCAGCTTCGAGCAGTACGAAAGAACGAACTGAACGCACTTTTTGTGCGCAATCACATTTTCCAGACATTAGGGAGCATTTGGAGCGGCGCATATGTGGTCAAGTTGGAGTGCAAAGAAACACCAACGAAGCATGTCTGCATGTCTACTCCAAAAGGAGGAAATGTGGAGAAGCACATTTCATGTGCTATGAAGTAGGAAATAGTTTATCAGAATTTTTTTTGTGTTTTTATGAAAGTCTGAAGGAATTTTATGATAGCCCAGAATTTTCATACGAAACACTTTAATGTGGTGAAAGTGGAGTAAAATTCTTGTATGATTACTTCCCAAAATTATTGAATGAATTCCGTGCGCCAAACTGCCAAATCACATCTGTTCAATTTGTATACAATTTTTCGATTTATTTCATTCACCACGTCTGTCTGAGCGAGCGCCAGCGCATGCAATTTGATGCAAATTAAGCAACGCATATGCAACATGAGCAGCATAGCATCATCAGAAGCCGCAGTAGCCTTCGGAAGCTTCAACTGCCTCGATACGCGCAAAAATAAACGCAGACATGCTTCTGCATTAGTGCTGATGATCATTCGTTTGAGTGAAAAAAACATATCGGCAATGCAAATTGACTGCAGGTGTTTGCAAGTACCCACTGTCAGCATGAAGGTAGTCTGTCAGCCATTCGATTTTGAATTAATGTAGAGGCCCTTCCTCCCTCCTCCTGCCATATATAATTTTGCTATTTTTGGAAACAGAAATTATTTTTAAAAGCAACAACAAGAAACATGTTGTAGCTTCTCACAAGTTTCGCCTTTCATTGATTAAAATTGTTGAAAGAAATCTTCTTTAACCTTCTTTTTTTTTTGGTAGATAAGTAAAAACTTGACTTCCGTTTTGGTGTAAGAAAAAAAAATATTATTCAAAGGAATTCTTTGGGAATTTTCATTTTCTTCCTGTGGCTGTATTAAATCCGTGCTTCTTCGTAGTAGTTAGTATTGAATTTCAGTGTTGCTGCTTCGCTTGTGTATAGCATCTTTTAGAGGAATTCCAATTATGAACTAAAGCAAAGTGCGTCCAGCACACGTCGACCGCAAAGTGGAAACGGAAGTGAGGATGTTTTTTTTTTTAATTCTTATTTTTACTATTTTTTTTCATTTGTAGCTGAGATTACAGCAGCAGAAGAAGTGGAGTTTAATGTTATTACACCAAACTGGCCCATACATTTTTTTTAGATTCCAAAGAATCCTTAGAAATGTTAATTGACCAGAAAAAGTTTCAATTAACAATTTTGTATGGTACAATTTTTTGTTATGTTTGGGAAGGGAACATTTGTGCAACTACAGAGTGACCAGATAGGAACGATAGGAATAGAAATTTAAATAAAACAACAACGATTTGATATCGAATTGATTCTGGCTTTATTTTGAAGCCAGAATAGCTATAAAACTTGTCTATATAAGAAACTATTCTTAGAAAAATTTCAAACTTTACAAACAAAAATTTATTAAAAATTTTACACATCTTTAAAAAAGAAGTTGGAATCTTTGCTATATTTTCATAATATTAAATGCTTCCAGCCCCATACTTACATACGTTTAGTGACTCGCTTTATAGTTTTACTTACGGAGGTAATTTACCTTAAATATCTCTAGAATGTTACTTTATAGAAAAATTACAAAAAAAAAAGAATAAAAAAATTTCAAAGCAACTGGCTGCAGAAAAAAAACCACAATTACCAGGAACGATCGCCACATTCGAGTACTTCTTCTTACACTTTCAAGAGCAACAAAACCAAAACAGCAACATCGACAACAGATGCAACAACACCACAGAAGCCCTTCTACTCATTCCTTTTTTATTTTTCATTTTTCAGCGTGTGCACGTAACCATCAGATACTTTGGCATTAATGTGGTTTATTACGAACTGAGGACATGTATTAGCAGCTTTTGTGATTAAACAAAGCAGGGAGTGGCAAACATTTGAAAGAATCTTTTAAATATTTAAAGAAAATTATAATTTTTGTTGAGGTTATAAGTAATTAATTTAATTTTATGCGGCCCTAAGTTCAACCAGGTTAGGAATTATGATTTTTAAATTTTGGAAATTCTTATCTAGTAAGTATAGTATTTGTACAGTCTTTAATTTTTCATTCGCTGCTATAGTTCTCATGAACTCTTTTGACTATGGAAATGGCATCCTCCTATAATTATACCCTCCAAAAAACTGTCCAAAAGTTTCACTCCCCCTGGCATCCATATACATATTCCTTCCTCATATGTCATTAATACCAAAGCGCACATCCACATCCGTAGAAGGACACATGATCAGTTTTTGCAAGCAAACCTAAAGCAAAGGCAAAACGATGTTGAAGAAGACTATCAGCAGCAACAACAACAAACAATGCGAAGAAATCAAAAGAGAGGAAAAAATAAAAGTAACTAAACTAAGCAGAGCTACTCAGCTAACTGCTGGTTACGCCATCTTCCATAACTTTATGAAAGCGGCTTCCTGCAGCATATGACGTGTAGAACTAATTGTCCACTTGGCAAGTGCTGACGTATCCCGGTGCTGCGATCTATCTCGGCGAACACACATCAACGTCTCGAGTGTCTTCATCAGAGACATAAATCAGTTTTCAAATCGAATCAGTGTAAACGCAACTCAAAAATACAAAAACTTCAACGAGTTTGCGAAACGCATGAACACGCATTGCCAAATTTGGTTTCGAAAAAAAAAACAAAGAAAAGAAATTATGGTTATTAAATAAAAACAACAACGAATTCGATTGCGTGATATTTCCCAGCGAGTTGTGATAATTGCATTTAATGGTTGCATTTGGCCAAATACGGTGATTTGTGTACGAAAAACGAAAATGATTAAGAAAAACGAAAATATATACCAACACACGCCAAACTGTGAGACGAAACAAGTTAATTAATAACTGAACTAGTGAAGATCGATCGGTGAAGATCAATGAAGAGGTTTATGTGTTACTGAGTGAGGGACCTGAAAAAGTGCTTCAAGATTCCCAAAATTTTCTTCAATAAAAACTGAATCAAAGTTGAAATACCAGAAAAGTATCCTCTCTTGTGATTCTTCAAAGATATTTTCCTGAAAATTTTCCAAAAAAAACCTGATCGTGTGATTCCAATTTGCTAAGACATTTTGGAAATGTTGCTAGTAGTTGTCACTTAGAAAAACTGTTTGTGTTGCAAGCATATCAACTCAAAGCAATCAACACAAAAATATTCTATCCATAAAAGGGGCACAACGAACAAATTAATTTCAAACAAAGTGCACATAAATTAAAAACTAATAAAATTCGATGAAACTTTACCAAAAAAACATCAAACAAAAAAATCAAACAAGTGATCGTGCGAAATCATTTTTGGAACCTGACAAAGCGTGCGTAGCATTCATTTGTGAAGCCCACGTCAAAATACTCAAAAAAAAAAAAGAAATACAAACGCTGAATTAACAACTAACATTAAAAATTTTGAAACTTTAATGAAGCCCCCATATTTGGTTTGTTATTTAAATATTTGCGCTTAGAGTCGTGTTCAACTAGCTGACGTCCAACTACTTTTTTGTACAGATTTTGTGCGCTTAAGCTGTTTAATCTCCTATAATGTCTACCACAATGTCGTCGTCGTCGTCTACTGTGGCTTTTAATCACAAAAATTCAAGTCACACGACCAACAAAAATAACAACAAAATTAGCAACAAAAACATCAATAACAACAATAGTCACTGCAACAACAACCTCAACAGTTCTAATACAAATCTAAGTGACTCAAGGACCAATATTGTAGCGCCTACACCATGTCAACGTTTAAGGTATTAAATTTTCCATTTTATCGTTGATGCGCCGAACTTCTTTTTTATTTCTATCTAGAATTTATAATTTTTAGCCTTTTAGGGTAGCGTGTAAATGATTTTTGTACAAATTGGGATAGTTGATTTTGATTATGAGTTTGTTTCTTGTTTTTCCGTTTCTTTTGTTCGATATCGGATTTTTCCTAATGGTTTCATTATTTATTTTATGTAAGACGATAGGCGTATGGAATTGTTAATTGAAATTTATACATATTTGTTATTCTATGGTAATTTTTTATGGAAAGAGACAAGATGTCGTCGGTAACAATTTGAAAAATGTATATGAAAAAGGTGAACCAAAATTAGTAAAAACTTTTTCAGAATAATCCGTTAAATCATTCATGGATAGAGACAATTGACTGGAATAGTTCTAAGTATGCTTCTTTTGTAACCAGTTAAGAAAAATTATATAACTAGTTACTAACCGGTTACAAACTAGTTACTAACCGGTTACTAACCGGCATTTTTCCGTTCCACATAAAAATTCTTCCATATCGAACACGCCTCCTTATGGGCGTTACAGACGTTGTGTCAGAGTTAATATACTAGGCCAGGTGTGGGCAAGAACTTTTTTTTGTGCGGTTTGGTTCACATACCAAATATTCATATCGAATTCCAGCCAGGCTATTTTAATACATAATGTTCCTTTCATTTCTTACAGCGAAATGTATCGCCGTTCTATAGCCAGCAGCATACAATCGGGGTCACGCGAGAATACCTACGAAGAGGTGAGTACACTTTGCATGCTCTTTTCCTTATTTAAATGCTAGTAAATGGAACCCTTTTATTTGACGAAATTCACACTGAAATATCAAAGTATAAAACCGCCACAGGTACCTATGCATAGAAAATAGAATCCTTTCAAAACCCTTTCAATTATCTTCTAACATATCAAGTTTTTCCAATTAATCAAATCCAAATTTTCTCTCTTCTCAAAAGAATTGCGTTGCAGAAATCTCTAAACAAGAATTTCCACACACACACACACACACACATACACGTACAGCAGAATAGAAAAATGTCCTTTCTATTGTTTGTCTTTTCTCTGGATTTCCGTTGATAAAACCGATCGAATTTCATAAATTTTTCTTTGCATATGAATATGAAATATAGAAAATACTTATAGATTCACATATGGAAAAATAATACAAAAAGAAAACAAATTTATCACTTTTCCTTCGAAATCCCAAAGAAAAGAAAATTTCATAAATACAACAAAAGCGAATAAGAAATTCGACACGTTCCTTTCAGCAAATATAGTGCCTCTAAGGCACCCAAACGTAGAACTTTGCCACATAAGTGTGCTTAGACTTGTGTATGCGTGCGTGTGTGTTTGTGTGTCTTCAAGTGTCAGTGACAATTGAATGCTATCCTGTCTTTCCACATATCTGCGTCCTTTTACGATGTGGCAACAGCTGCCGTTGTGTTGCTGCTACCGCTGCCATTTCTTATTCTTATTGCAAAAGGACCAACGCAATGGCGCGCATCTTAGGCTCAAATAAACAACCCCCGAGACATATTTATTTTGCTTCAGCAATGATATTTTCCAGCCGCTCCTTTGATTTTTCCTTTTCTTTTTCTTCATCGAAGATAATGAGGACGTTGAAGCGCGCTTCAAGGACTAAGCAGTTCAAAGCGAATGACCTGCTTTGGAATGCAAGAAACATCTGTCGAGGTGACTCCACATTTGAGACGCTCAAATTGCCTTCGAAGATTGTCTCGAGGGAAACTAGTTCGATTTTCTTGATCGCAAGAATTTTTCCAGTGTAACTCTCGGCCTCAGACGAGTTTTCAACAATTCCTTATGCACCAGCATAATACCACATCCTTTTTGGGGTCTCACTTATGCAGCACCAATACAAGCCGACACTCTTAAGAAAATACAGGTTAAAGAACATCTGCTTTTGTTTTTGTCGTTTCTCTCTTTTACTTCTGTTTTAATAAGAAGCGTAAATGCTTTATTAACGCTAAGGAATCTAATGTGCTTGTTGATGGTTGCGAAGATCCCTGCGCCAAGGTTCATTTAAGAAACATGTAGCCATCTTTAGCTAAAGTGCAAAAGGAGCGATAACAAAGAATGTTGGGTTGAATTGTCAGGCACATTGTTCGTGGTGCTGGTGACATAAATAAAGGACATGGCTGGAAAAAATACAATTTTTTAGCACAAGGTGTTTCCTGTAAGGAACAAGAATTAAGTGAGTGTGTATGTTGATAAGATAATAGGGGTTTCAGTAATTGTAGGGAATATTTCTTAGGCAATAAGTGGTAAGTAGAAGAAGAAGAGTTAAAGGATAGTTGGTATCTAATTTAGTGAAAGAAGTTTGTTCTTACGACCTTCTGGGTCCCCAGGAAGCTGAAAGGGAAGACAAACGAGTGGGCACAGGGATTTTATAATTTACCTTGATTCTTACTCGGTCTATGCTATTAACAGAAAAACTCCAACTAATTTAAGTAGTTTTGAAATATCATAATACACCCCAAACCCTTCAGATTGATTTGCCTAACTCCTAGTGCAAAGCTGTGTCTTTATTGAATTATCATCATTCGAAGAATCGAAGAAGGGTGAATGCCAGTCACGACCTGAACTGTGGAAATTTCTGTTTATCTCCAGGCATACACACACGAGCATGATGACCTTATTGACACATATCATTTCTGTAAATTAAAAATGAATTAATTTTATTTGCTCACACTTCGTTTGCATAAAATTTGTCAAATTTAATTTCGCTAAAGACCATCATTAAACAACATCATTCGTCTTTAGCCTCAGATTACAAGATATGCCAAATCAAAAGGTAAAAAGACTAGGCAAAATTAATGGGTTTTGTATAGAAAATTTCGAAAATGTGAAATGCTACTTCAATTTTAAACAAACGCAAAGACAAAATCAAATTTGCATACAACTTCACGCCATCAATTAGTCACGATTTTGCAAACTTCATTGTGGAGTTTGTTTAATTCAACTAAGTTCGTTTCTCGTACGTGAATGTTATTTGTCTGAAACCACAGCAGCAACAACAAAATGAATAAGTTTATTGCTCCCTAATTCAGTCAACTTAGAAATGAATAGAAACTTGTTTCTAGCAAATAGTCGTACATCACAGACCACAGACTATTTCGAAATAGTTGTTGAATTGACAAATGACAACACATGGTTTGTTGACAAATTATGTGATTTGCTTCGAAGTGTGAATTTAAAGAGGAAAAAAATAACAACAAAAAATCAATATTTGTAAGTTCTAAAGGGCTTAATGTCTAGCAAAAGCACAGCATTTTTTTTTAAATATTATTAATTTTTAATAATTACATCTATGTGATAAGACTTATGCCTCCGGAGTTTATTTAAGTTTATTTATCATCATTAAAAGAACGTAATCAAAGAAATCTTCTATAGAAAATAGTTTGTAGAAAGTATTTTATTTATTTTATTCCACTTGATTGAATATTTATTATAGTTAGTCGCTGCTTATCTGTCACATGGAGTGACAGCCCACAAACATTTGTTGGATGTCATTAAATAATACAGAGAAGTGCCACCACAAAAGCAAAGTTGATGAACCCCACCATTTTTATCAATGTGACCTATAAAACCCATCGAAATGAAATCATTTCAGTTGACGACATTCGTCAAAGCGACAGAGCTTTCACACCAAAAGCAAGTGAAATGCAACGAAATTGATTTTCATTTTCATTGGAATATACAGCCAAAAGAAAATGTTATTATAGGCAAAGAGAGCCTCATATAGAAGCTAAACCAAATTGTTGACTAACATTTTTTCACTGGACCTATACTAAGTGTCAGCATTAGTAGCTGGTGGCACCTTTTTTTTTATACACAATATATAAAGCATTTAAATGGCTTTATGACTAAGTACTGATTAAAACTTCTGGCAAAGAAGCTCTATAAAAAAAAAGTATATAATCATACTTGGTATGTTACTATAATGGAGGAAATATAATAAAGTCGGTACAATTGAAAAGGCAATCAGTCGTGCTGCAACGTTTTGTGCTGCGTGCTGGTGCAACATGCAACATGATATTACTATTTAATATTTTATTACGAATTTTCCTTCATTTGTCGCTGTTCCAGCTGAGCTTTTTTCAGCCATTAAGCCACAAAACACCAAGTGCCACACGCTCGATGGTCGACGCCCGGGTATCAATTATGTGGTGGCTGCGAAATCAAACAGACAATCCTCTACTATGGTATCCTATCGTCTCGTCTCGGTTCATTCGGCTACTATTAAACATTTGTTAAGTCAAACAGCAAATGCAACATTTACGCTTCTCTGCAAAATTATTGGCAATTTCATGCGTTTTTCACACACACGAGCCGCAAGCAAAATGTGAGTTTGTAGAATAGTGCAATGGTACGAGACTCGACTCACTGGACTGTCTTTTTTCTACTAACTACACCGAATAGTAAACTTAGCAAAGTCGTCTACTCACCCCAGTCTTGCTCAGTTTGTTGCACACACTCACTTGTGTGTTGGTTAATTTTTGCAATAGAATATCTGTTTGATTTGATGAAAATAAGGCAAGACAGCATTTTCTTTGCGGTTGCTGGTTGTTGTGTGTGGACGGTGTATCAAGTGACTTTTTCATTTTTCCACTGAAGCTGGTCGAGTTGAGTTTGGTTTTGAAGTTTTCTTCTTTTTTTGGATTGGAAATTTCTAGAGAATTGCTCGGACCGTTTTGGTAAATGGAATTGTAATTAGAAAAGTGACTTTGTCGCAATCGAAGTGGAGATTATTTCAGTTATGTTGAGGTATGAAATGTTGTGTTATTCCATTTTAAATTAAAAGGAAGGGGCAAAAAACAAAAAATCATTCATGTTCAGCACGAAATTTTTGGCCCTGTAATTAACATATATGTACACTATGACTTGATAATTGCAGCAAGAAGCGTGTGGTATCTCAATCGGTGTTCCGGCAGTTACCCTAACCAAACGCTACCTCAATGGGAATTGGGAAGAATCTACAGTTATAGGACAATATTCTGTAAAACGACAAAAATATTTTTTTGGCGTATTTGAAAAAGTATTACATAGATTTTGTGTAAATTTAACACCATGCCAAACTTAATACCTTTCCCATTCACTATTAACAACCACCTAAAGAACAGGCGCATCTAATTAAATCCAAGGTTAAGTTAATTTAACTGCTACTCGGCCGCACAAGAACCAACCGAATCGTTGCTTGGCGGCGTGTGCGGTTGCTCAGTTTGGCTGTATTCGTGTACATTGTTTTTTTCTTTCTTTTTGTTATTTTTTTCCTTTATGATCGCAGTGAAATAATGAAAGTCATAAATAAATTGTTTAAGATTTACCTACTCATAAAAGAATATTTCATAAATAAACAAAATCAAGGCAGGTTCGGAGGTCCAGGAGACGGTCGTCACAGTTTAATTAGGCGGAGGCGAACAGACAGCAAGAAACATTTACTCCGAGATAAGTGATGAAGAAGGAGGAGGCCTCTGGTTGTCAGGATAAGACAGGTTCGTCTGGTATTGTTGGTAAATACTGGATGAGGTGTTGATGTGAAAACATTTTCGTAAACAATGAAATGGAATTTTCGGGCATAGATAAGCGCGTTTCGTCGAAAAGCGATAGTATTGTATGGGCTTATTTGTGTTGATTTTGTTGTTCTGTTTATTTTCGGGAGATGTTTATGAAATACGATGCTCAACTCAATCGATCAATGAGGGAAAGTACTTGAAATTTTCTTATTTTCTGTTAATGTAATAAATGCAAGGCCAAAAGTAGCCGCTGGGATGTTTCCATCTAGAAAAATTAATAATGAAAATTCCACATTCGTTTGGTATGTTCAAAGGTTAGCCGCCTTGGTTTACGTTATTTCAAATGATAACAGTTTTGTATAGGAATTGTCTCAATGACAGTACCCAAAGAAAGTCTCTGCCCCCCCACAAGTGTGTGACATATCATGCGACTTTACACTCGAGCAGAAGACATCATTTAAATGCCGAAAGGTACAGAATTCTCAATTTCCATGTTAGTTATTAAAAACACCTATTTCTGTAGTTATCATGGTTTGAAGAGTTCGTACGTGAGGTCATTTAACTGTGATTAATAAGCGGCTACACAAGACACTCTTTATTTTTGACGTAAATGCAAATAACGTGACTTTTTGACTTTCTGTAAAATGAGAGACCCCGAAGAGAGTTGCGTGTTGTTGTCAGGCTGAAAGAAATATTTTCATAAAAACAGATTCTGGTGGAGCTTAATTATGCCCTTTTTCCATTCAATCATTTACACAATGGATAAGCGGTTAAACTAATTAGTATTCCAGACACACAAGCCATATAATTTGAACAAAAACAATTGTCAATAAAAGTCTCAAATGCACTTCGCCCGCAACTCTAAAGGAGTTCCCTCAACAGTTTTGGGGCCTATGTATTTTTTCTTTTCTTTCAAGTTTTTTAAAATATTTCAACAATTAAATGGAGAAAATCCCACGCTACTTTTTATTTGTGCTTTTGCTTTGTATACACTTCGTATTTATATTATCTGGAAAAAGGAAATGTGAAACAATTTAAATAATATTAAAGAGTCCAAAAACCCCCACACCTGGAAATTGATAAGGGAAAAAAGCGAAAAAAGCGAAGCCACCAATGTTAATGAACGACATCGAATTAAATCAATGAAGTGAAGTCAAAGTATGAAAATGAAGCATCGAAATGAAGTTTATCGTGTATATGTTAGCCTTTTTATGGCTTAGCCGAAGCTTCACAATTTGTGGGGCTTCTTTTCTGTTGAATTTTTATTTGTTTATCATAATTTTATACAAACGGAAATCGTTCGTATTCAAGCTTCAGATTCATTCACAAAGTTTACAGCATATACAAAAACTCTGTCAGTTAACCAAAAAATATGTGAGAAATAATCCAAATCGAGTGAACGAACGACCTCAGGCAAGGCAAGGCAGTGAGTCGGTGAGGCTGCGGACACCATCAGAAAGGTGTGTGGAAACATTTCGGTTGATGCTTGGTGATTTGTGCTTGACGCCGGTTGGGAAAACAAGTTTTGTGGGTGAAAAATTAATTTAATCGTTTTGTTATTTATGCATTTTTTGATTTTTGATTTTATTATGTTCAAATTAGTTCATTACACTGAACTTAATTTGATTATCACTTAATTTTAAATGATGAAGAATCAAGTAGAAAATGTTTGTAAATTTTATAACAATCTGGGTATAGAAATAGAGTCACACCTTCAATTGAGTCATCCAATTCCATAACGAATCAAAATTCTACAAGTCGAACTAAAATTAAAATTCACTAAGTACCTTCATAAGTTATACTTAGCACTAAGTACACATGTACTTAATCCACAATGGAACTGAGTGAATAAATTTCTAAAAAATTTTAAATTTCATAACTTCTTTTTTTTTTAGTTGAAGACATTTTTATCACCCACTGTGTCATATTTTACGTATGTCCGAAAATAGTACCTACTTTTCATTAGCATCACTTAGTTGGAATTAACTTGTCTTCATTTGACTTTGTCCTGGCGCTGCTTGAGCTCGACAAGGGAATTTCCTTTACATTGCCACATGTCGTATATTGTGTTCGTGTCCACATTTCTGGTATTTCCTGCAGTTTTTGTTTTCAAGACCACACAAACTCACAATGGTTTGGCGAAAGTCAAATTTCCAGCAGTGCTACAGGCAGAAAAGGAATTGAGCGTTGTATGTATTGGTCTTTCTGTAAGGACATCACATCACATATTTCTTAATTTAAAATACTTAACAAACCATTTGTATTTTTTCTTTATTTTCTAATGGTATTAAACGTAAAAGGGTCTAATCGCCTAACTAATCTTATCTAATCTAAATGGCAGGGTGAACCATATTCTAATTGCATAAAACCCACTGTAATTTTTAATTATTATTCCATTTCTAATTCACCTGCCTCCCCGAAAAAAAGGAACCCTCAAGTAATCCTAAAATACATACAACATTTCGGTCTCATAAAAGTTAATCTCATTTCACATGTAAATATTTAAGGAAAATAAATAAACCAAACTATACGCACAAAAAAAAAGAAACCGCCATAAAAAAAGGACACTTGCATCCAGACACAGCCACAAAAATCGTGCAACGGAAGCAGGTGCAGCAGACAGGCAAACACCAAAACGAGAGCAACAAGTACACATGCAAGCACACAAGAGATTATAAATGAGAAATCTAAAAGTTGATTGACCAATCCGCAAATAATGTCAATTCTAGGCAATTCTACTCGTAAACAAGCTAAAATTTGTGACTAATATAAGCTCAATCGCGGGGGGGGTGAAGTGCTCAACGGGTGTCAGTTCATTAAGGAACCAACCTACTCGTAAATTGTGGCTGTTCGCTGTTTGTTATTGAAAGGCAACTTGAAATCCCATTTGGGGTCATTGGAGTGTATAGCAAAGCCACACAGCATAACTAAGCGGTGAGTAATGCACCAAAGTGGCAACTTTTTAGCACATATTTACATTCAAACATGCATATTGTGGCACAAATTTGGAACCGGTAAATGCGTGAGGCTTACTCAGCGTTTAGGTATTTCTACAAGCCTTTGGCCGGCAGCAGGTGAATGAAATTGTAGAGACAAAAAAAAATAGTGGTGGATACCTCCACTAGAAGCTAAAAAATTAAAACTTTTAACAAAATTGATTCCAATACAATGAAAAAAAAACAAAAATGATTCCAACTCATTTCCATTTCGCTACTTTTCTCACGTAAATTGGGTAAAAGTGCTTTAGTTCGCATCTAATTCGTGTTTACTGTTACATTGCACTCCATCTCGAGCACTTAATGCGCCAATCAATCAAGACCTGAACTGAACCACCAGGCAACCAAGCAACTAAGCAACCGAGCGAGCGAACAACATTTTCGTCCGCAGCAAAACCGTAGCTGTTGCGCGTTCTCAAATTGATCACGGATCGGAGATTGTGGGAAAAGAAAAAACTTGTGAAATACTTAAACGAAAATTTCTTTGCTCCACAGCAATTTCGAGTTTTTCAACTTGACCTTCTCTGCGCGAATGCGGGAAAATCGTGTGCGAATTTTCATCTACAATTAAATTCGCATGAGAAGTAGTTAGTAAAACACAATATTAAAAACAAACACAAGTCATGGCATGGCATAAGCAAAAAAATGAATACAATTTTTAAAATTTAGTAAATACGCAAAAATTTCTCTTTCACTTTTAAACTTTAGGCTATAATTTTGCAAATCTAATTTGAATAACTAAATTTAATATTCGTACACACATGTGTAAGCAGATCGTCGAGTATGTTGATACTTTATACAGTTTGCAGTTCTATTTGAGCAACGTTCGCTTCTTTGTGGGACTTTCACCTAAAGCTTCTTCTTCTCTCTTAACGAACGTCAGCAAGACCAGCCAAAATCTCATCATCATCTCGTCATCATAATAAATAATAATAAAAATGCAAAACTCATTAGAAATTAATTATGAAACTTTAGCCGGAACGTTGAGGTAGTGGCTTCTGTTTTTACTATTTTGGCTGCGTTGCGTTCTGACATTAGCTGACCTCTTTTAATCGAGACTCGGATATTTGCATGGGCGTCTTTCTTTCTTTCTTTCGCTTTCATTATGTTAAGTTTGTTTTCTAAATTTGGCAATAAATTATAAGCGGCAAACATTTATTTTACGATTTTGATACTTTAATTGACACGTAATTAATAATAGAGGAGAAAAGATTGACAATGGAGATCTACCACGAAGAAAGACATCGCAAAAATCATCAAAAATATATACAAATTTAAGGATAAACTTACAGTTATAGTTCGAGTTCTAAAAGTTAATAACACCGTCCTACAAAAATGTAGTCTTTGAAAATAGAGCTACAAATTCTAGATGACGATTTTTTCTAAAAAAAAAAGGTGTGGCAGTTCACAATATGAGCGTGGCTTATTAAGTCTAAAAGTGTTCAAAGGGGGTACACTTTAAAAAAATTTTTTTTTACTAACAGAGACACGTATTTTTGATCTGCGACCCATACTTTTTTGACTGTAGAAAAGTGTAGTGAAAAGTACATATTTACATTTGAATTGATTTGAAAGGGTAATTCTTCCATTTGAATATATTAAGAATCAGTTCATTGTAACCTCATCGAAATTCAAAGAAAGACATGGAAAAATCATTAAAGAACCCTTCCGGAAAAATTCTATAAAAAGGTCAGTGAGATTATGGCATGTAAAATGTGGATGCAATAATTTACAATCTAACAAAATGCAAATTTTTGAAAATCTTTAATCATGAAGAAAAACATTTTCAACGCGTCTCAAAACTTATCAACCACCCAGCTAATCCGTCAAATTGTAAACACTCGACAAGCATTTGCCCTCTTCGACAGAAAATGCCTTGAGTCATTATCAAATGTTAAAAAAAATACAAAATTCTGACGAGACTTCAACTATTGAAATGTAAATGCAACAAGACCTCGAGACAAGCTACTGACTTTTCCCTAACACCGTACGAAAGGCATGGATGAAAACTAAATGCAGTGATAAGAATCTTATCAAAGCCTTTTAAGCCGAAAAAAACGAGCATATTTCTGGTGTGTGTTTGTGTATGTTTATTTGTCGAATATGTAACTTCAAACTGTTGCGGAGATTTTTCCGTTGATGTCTGCTGAATGTTTATGCAAGATTAATGATTAGGCGCCCGCCCATAATTCTAATTTCATATGCGGCCATTGAGGAAGAATTGTGGTGGCACTTTTTGTTCATAATTCGATCGCTGTAATTCATCATTATTCCGTTTTTTTTCTTTACGAATTCTATTAGAGGCGGCAACACTTTTTACCTAAGAGTTGACTTTTTAATTGAAATCAATTTAATTAATGGTTTTTTATGATATTAGCTTTGATTTTTAGTTGATTTATTAATTTCAACGGTGGACACTGAGGTTGGAGAATTTTTGATTCGATGCGGTCGGAAGGTATGTAGTAAAAGGCGGTGGAATTCAAAGCTACTTGAAAGTGATTGATAAAAAATTAGGAATTTCTATAAATAAATATAAATTAGGTATACTTGTATGAACGAAAAATAGTTTGTAAATTGTCAAAAGTCTCTTTCAGGCTAATCATCTTATATTGGAAAAAAGATCAAATATAATTTAAGAGTCTCGAATTCTGTCACCCTTCAAAACAGAATTCTTTTGTGAACTAGTTCAAAAGCAATCCTTATCATTATCCTGCTGGAATTGGTTACAAAAAATTAAATGCCAACAGCTGCTGCCACACAATTGGCAAAATTACAGGCAACAATGTCTCGCACAGATTTTATTTTGTACACAGCAACAGACACCTTTCCGTGCTAAATGAGAAGAAGAAAAAAGTGTCTTATTGGTGAACAGGACATGATTTCTATATGCGACACAGGACAAAAGGATATAAATATGCGGTATCTGGGCAGCATGTGCGAGCAACATGTCACAGCAGGAAAGGAAAATAATAAAAAAGTATATAAATTACAATTGCAATGGAAGAAATACAAAAAAGTACAGATTTTTATAGCCAAGGCAATTAGGAAAACCAGATAAGTTAAAATCGGCTAATATCCAGCAAATAATTTAATAGCTGGTCACTTTATCCGCTTGACCAAAGCTGCTTCCTATGATCTCATTTCTTTCTACATTTTTATGATTTTTGTGTTCCCGTTTTCATCTCTCATTCCGCTTGTAAGCGGCTTTTAATTTCTTAACCACAATACAGCTGCTTGGCTGAAATTGAATGAATGTTGGTAACGAGAAAGCAACTGGCCAACATCACATTTCGGAAGTGTGTGGCAAAAGCCAACGCAGCATGTGTCGCCGCGCTTTCTTGAAGAAGCGTTCGCCAGCAAGAGATCTTTTCAATTCTGCTTCCTTTTGCTATTCACGGTTTTCGGTCTCTCTCTCGAATGTTCACTCAACCTTGGCAAGGCCGTTGAAGCCCGGTTTTTTTAAGTTTTTCTTTTTTGGATCTTTTTGTATTTGTTTTTGGACTTTCAATTTAAAACTTGAAATAAGTTGAAATTGAAGTCATTTGCTCTCAGAAGAGCAGTATTTTATTTAGAGGAATGTGTGTAACGGAAGTGGATACTTTCGGTGGAGATACACTCTTCCTTGATTGAAATAGTTTTTATTAGATTTTAATTCGCGTTGCAGCAATTTTTAGTGTAACATTTCTTCATCTACTCACAATTACCTGCCCTTCTACCTACAGCTGGCCACTGTGGAATGCTCGCAATTTATTCGAATTCAGAGCCATCTGTTCTTCACCTTTCAAAAGGCTCATTTGCGTCGAGAATTTTGAAATTGTTTCTCCTTTCTTATCGGCAAATTGACCTTGTCCATTTATGTCCATTTTTCCCCCTCAAATACAGTCATTATTGGCAGTTTTCTCCCTTTTATGCAACCCTCATATTTTGAGGCCCAATTAAGCGGCGTCTGTGTGCCGGGCGGGCATATAAATTCTACTTTAACAAACCTTGAAATGGAATTTTTATTTTAATTTACGAGTATATGAAATTTAAAGTTATTTTAGGATTTTAATTTATATAAAAATGTGAATTAAAAAATTAACTGTAAAGGCGACATAACCTTTAAAACCCATATTGCAATTGAAAAACATCGAACTGAAATTGAAACACCAAAAAGTTGAACAACTTCGAGACAAGCTGAAATTGAAAAACAAAATCTACAAGCGCTCTTTTGCGCTCATCTGTTCGGCGAAAACACGTTATACATATGGCGATATTACAGGCTTCAACGAAGTTGGAGCATCCTACTTTAATACCAATATTAGTAATTCGTTTTTGTAACTAAGCTTGACAAAAATTCCACTAATGATAGAGAGTCATCTAGGTAGAAATCTCGGAGTGTATATCAATAGTGAACTATTGTACTTCCGATAGTTCCAACAGCGACACAAGTGAACATAGAAGTTTGACTGCCAATATTGAGGCGTTGAGAAGCAAAGACAATTGGTTCGTCCTTAAATTAAGCCTAGACCCTAGGGTAACCAGTGGAATTTTATGAATTTTGTAATACGGGAAATGTATTATCCATTCGCGGTAGGAGACACGTTTTCCCTAAAAATTTAAATTGCATAATGTAGGGTATAGCATCATTGCTACTCTCTCATTTATGCTGTCTTTGTCTAAACTGCATTCACTGTAAACAACGGTGGTGGCTTCTTTGCTGTGTTGTGCATTTCGTTTGCATTCGTGTGGGCCCGGTTATGTTACGGCTTCTGTGTATGTGTGAGTGCTGTGACTTTCGCAACGCCAACCGAACTGCGACAAGCGACATTTAACATTTTCCAAATCAGTTGCTGTTAAACAAGCGGCCAGTGAAGTTCATTTCGGATCGTGTAAGCGGATTAGAAAAAGAGAAATCAAATTCGAAGTCGAAGCTAAAAACGAAAATAAATACTATAAACACAAAAAAATACTAAAAAGTTATGAAAAACACAAAAGAAATGAGTGAATTGAGAAATTAAAACTGTGTAAAATATTGAAGAAAACAAAACAACAGTTTAGTGCAAAACTTGTGAAAAATCTTATTTGGATCTTTTTATAAAAATTACATATTTTGCTAAACCAACAAAACAAAATTAAACATTGGCCCCCAGTCCACTCCTATTCCTCCACCACAACTCAAAATGGTACGCAGTCTGGCACAATGGACGAAAACTCTCAGTTTTCCATCGCGTCTCTCGCCCAATCGCAACTCCAAGGATTGCACAAACTTGAATGCCACCAACAATCCGATACCACCACCAACGCCACCACGGAATAAGAACTCCCATTGTTCCACATCGCGTTCGTCATCATCGACAGTGTCATCCTCGCATTCGGCAGCGTCGACCACATCGCCTTCGCCCACCATGGCTAACAATCACAATAACAACAATATGCCCATTACGGAGCTGGAACAGATTGTAAGTTTTCAATGGGAATCTTCTATATTTTACAGTTTTTTTCGTACTATTTGTTTTACATTTGTTTTCATTGGAAAATAGTGTATCGTAATAGCATAATCATGCTTTGTTCATAGTCTTCTTGTCTGTAAAAATTTCATTTGAGTTATAGAAGATGAAGTAGCAGCTAACTTCAATGTATGGCGCGCAATTAGTTCCACCAGCTTTCCGATTTAATTTAATTGAATTTTCCATCCAACCCGACGAATGATTTGTCAAATTCATTAAAGTAGCAACAAAATAACGCAGAGAATGGAGAAGATTTTCTCTGATGATCATCTTTAATTTAGCGCGCGCTCATAGTAACCAAACCGCGAACAGCGGTTTCACTGTTAATTAACATAAATGGGCTTCAGATTTCGTGTGTAACTCAGTTATTAAAGCGAAATGATATAAATCAGTTATGGTGAATGCGTTTCTTAACACTTTTACGTGTACTGAATGGGAAAAGAAAACTCTTCACTTCACCATTTCACTTTAGTTTTTCACTCAAATTAAAAATTAAAATTTGGTGGTAGGAAAAAGAAAAGTTTTGAGGGAAAAATTAATTTTATAAAATGAATAACTTTTTAGAAGAGTCACTCGAGGTTTGTTTCTATCCAAAACTAAATTTTCTTATAAGGTTTTCCTAACATGTTTTTTTCATTGCTTAAATATTTCCCCAAAAACAGCTGCTCAAATATTTTTCTCGATTTAATACAAGAATGTGAGAAATTTATCAGCGCACCATTAAACTTATTAAACTCACAAGACCAGCTGTCAGTTATGAAAACGTAATTTCTTAACTAAAAAATATATATTTTTTCGATAACAATTTATATAAGTAAAGTACTCACTGATGACCCACATATAAAGCAAAATGTAATACATACTCAATGCAATTTGATAGAAAAATGCCAAATTTCAGTTTTTAAAAGCACATTTTCGTTGGTACTACTGCAGTAGAGGTTATGTTTATCATATCCAATCAATCACTATCGAAATACTATTACAAAAATGTATATAAACAAAAAAGCATTTGGGAAAGAAATAGTAAAGGTAACGCAACAGCTAAGTAAATATTCAGTGAGTGCCGCTTGTGGGAAATGCACTCAAAAATGCGATAAAGAAATTTACAAAATTTATTTATTAGTATAAAATAAATGTCAACATCACGTTTGCCTTAGCTTAGTTTAGTTTTATTAGATTATTTGTAATCTGTGAGGTAGCCAGAAACTACCAGCTACCGGCTCTGTGATTAGATTTTTGTTTGTTTTTAATATTTAAAAGTCAATATTTAACATGAACTACAGCGTAGAATGTTATCGGCGTAGTTTAATTGAAAAAATATCACGAAGAAGAAATAACGTTTGATTAAGAAGATTAATTTGGGTAAATATTTATGAAATTTTTGTATTTACACTGATTAAACGAATCATAAAAGTAATGCACTCAAAAATAATTGAATGGATAGGAAAACTGATTAAAATTCCTATTTAATAGTGTCTCGTTTTTATAATATTTTTTCTGAGTGTACCATTAAACACACGCAATGTCTTCAATTCAAATCTCTAATAAGATCTTTCCACACAAGTTGCTAAATAAATGAAATTCTTGAAATTATCTTCCTAATAGCTTAACTGTTGTGAAAATTAATTTAATAGCCTCAAATCTCAACTGATCCTTTAGCACTTCAATAGCAAGAAGCATTCTCACAGCATGTTGGCGACACATGTTCTTCGGACCCTACACATAGTATGTTCAGAGTGTAGTGTGGGAAATTCACCATAAACATACCAATTAAAATGCACATTATCCTATTTGATTTCCGCTTTGGTTTCTTTTTATTATTATTGTCACACTGGAACACAAACAGGATGTGTCGTTCTCTCGCGATGCCCTCAAAGAAAATACATACGCTGAACATAAACATGTGGAGTTTTCTACATTTTTCCACTGACTCTGGGTGCCTTTTGATCGGAGTAGATAGGAATTCTACTGCGCGAACATGTGTTTAACATGCACGCGATCAATTGAATTTAACGTTTGCTATGCTGCCTTCTTTGAATAAACACAAGCCTTTGAGGAAATCATTTGCTCGATAAGAGCTAATTGCATGAATGTAAAAGTACAAAAAGATTAGATTTTGTATTCAAGTGACTTTTGAAATATGTGGTAGCCACTGATTAGTGATCTTTCCTCTTCTGCAAAGCTTATCTTATTTCAAACCGTTACCGTTCTTTTTATCTTTTTGTAAAAATTACTCAAAATGCATACCCAAATCATGTCTTTCAACTCTTTTCCACATACAATCATCCAAACATCCAAACATTTGCCAATAAACAAGTAACCTGATCGTGCCTGGGAAATGCCAAAGTTTAAAGGCGTTGCTTTGGGCTTTGAGCCGCCACTCTAACCAACTAACTACGCTTCATACTACACTAACCTATACTCGTACTAGACTATAACTACCACCGATGGTCGTGGCATGGGAAAACTGATTATGTAACTATGTGTGTACCGTGCCCGTTCATGGCATTCTTCAAACAAGTTTTCCATCACTGTTCACATTCTTTGGCACCTCACGACGACGACGACGACGACTACGACGACGGGCTATAGGCGCACTTTGTTAGTGTTTTATTTTAGATTTTTTTCGGGTGGTAAAAGTAGTTGGACGGCAAAAAGAATGTGGAAATCTTGTGCACACAATTCATCCTTGCAAAGGCAGGCCAGTTTTATGGTCGATCATACATACGGTTTTGGTCATTTCATATTTTTTGTGGAATTTTCATTTGATTTGACAGAAATACAAGTGATGATTTCCTTTCTCAAACATGTTGTATGTGAGTGTGTATGTGATTGCTAGAAAAGCGTCCAATGAAAGCGGATTTTCAGTGAAATTAATTTAAAGTTTTTTTTTTATCAAACGAAATATATAAAAGGATTTTATAAGTCGTAGCTTCTGAAGATAGACGAAAGATTAGAAAACTGGTGAAATGTGTAAAGAACAGACTTTTCAATGGATCTTTCTGATTGACACTAGCGCTATGTAGGGTAGATAGTCTGGCAGATAGTGTAAAATGGCCCATAATGCACTCTTGCGTCTCTCATTCACATATTTGCCTTAAACGTTCCCTAACCATAGAACTAAGAAGAAAAACTTATCATGACTACTAGCATTTACCGAACATTAGATACACCCAATTTAAAGTTATGTAAACAAATTCAACTAAACAAAATTTAAACAAATTCCCAGCCCCTCATTAACATCTCGCAATGCACCACACAAAAATAAACAAACACATTACATAGCACAGCCCGAGAGTCATCTCAGCCATCAAACTGTAACAGACTGTGCCGCAGGTATCAATGACCGCAAAATAACAGCAGCCACACACATTATTACTACTTCGCTCTCTCTCTGTCTATGTGGGTAAATGTGTTCTTTCCATTTTTCTTTTTTCTAATTCAACAAAAATTCTTTGAAAATGTGTAAAATTCCAAGCCATAATATGGATTTTGTTGCACTTACATACATAGAACAGCCGCTAGTCACAATTGCAGTCCCCAACCTTGCCAACAAGGCACTCATTGCTGTTAACAACAATGCACATTATGCATGCACATGGTGTTGTTATAGGTACGATGTTAGAACACAAAAAAAGGCACAAATACAATGAAAATATATACAATATGGGCATTTGTAGCATTTTCCACTCAATACCACGTTGTGGGTAATTTCACATGTCTCTGCTTTTTTTTTAATGGAGGAAAACTAATCAACTCAAAACAATTCGTAGCTAATGTCATTTCCGTCTTTATTCACAACGGTTACGGCTGCACTTAAAAATGTTATGGATGCAACGGTTATTTTCTTTTGCCTTCATTCAAAGCAATTTTAATCCTTATTTTCCCTACAGAACGGCGGCTCTGGTCGGATCCAAAGAGACACCAGCCAACCAAAAGGAATGCGAGTGCGTGTCTGTCTGTCTTTATGCTTAACTGTCTGTCTGAGTGTCGCGCCTGGGAAAGTCTTCTTTCTTCAACGATATACTTTGAAGTCGCTTGGAAATTCAGAGCCAGTCTAGTTAGATGGCGCCAGACCCAACCAACACTCGTACAATGCTATTTCGTGCGACTAATTTGGAAAAAATGTGGTTAAAGGAATTTAATAATGTGTTATTTCATGATTAATTATGGTGCGAAGGCAAGGCTAAATTTGGCTACACTTTAGGCGACCATTTCTTTGTTTTCTTATTGTTTTTTTTCTGCCTCAATTTCCTGTAGTTCACACAATTCGTGTATTTAGTTCATCATCATCAATATCATTTAAAATAGTTTACTTACAGTCGAACTTTTCTCACAATCAGCTTCGGCAATATGTAGCGCGTACCATTCCCTCAACACGCTTCTTTTATATTCATGTGTTGTGTTGAAATACACTGTTTGTGGTGGCCATTTTCGCATGTTCCCGTTGATTTACCAGGTTTGTTTTCTTGCCAATTAGCACCTTCCACTTTGAATGTTGTCGAAAATAGAAAAACTTTTGTGTTAATTTGTATAAGAAGCAAGTGACGTACGTCCACACAAAATATCTTTCCATTCTAGGATTTTAACTTTTATTTTTTAGAGAATAAATAATTTTGAGTTTAAATAAAAACTTAAAGGTAATTTAATTTAATCTTTAAAGGAAAACAGAATGTTTCCTCCTTCAAATTCTTTCCAAGTTTATTTTTAATATTTTTCCAAGTTCATTGTGTACTTTAATTCTTCCACAAAAGACCAGATGATGTCAAAATAATGACAATAGTTTTTTGTTGTATGAATTATAAAAAATAATTGACGGCTTATGTCATACGAAAAATAGGTACCAACTAAAAATACTTGAACTCAAGCAATTTTTTTTTCTGTTTGTGTTATCTTGTCAAAAAAAATGCTTAAGTAATTGTTATAAACACCATTTGGCCATTTTCAGTTTTGCAGTACATTGCAATTAAGTATGTCAACGCTAAGCGCCATACTTCATATCAGCCAGTTAACCTTGACAAGCCAAGTTAAGCCTTAGCTTGAAAAAATTGCAGCAACTGCAACTAAAATCCGCATTCAAATGCTTCGAAAAAGAAACATACAAATTTGTTTGTGGTATCACGTTTTGTAAGCATTTTAAATGCTGACTTATAGTTGATTAATGTGTCTACTAAGGAAAAATGTAAAGAGAAAAAAACAAGATTTGCAGTCAGTGTAGGTTTTTTGAAAATATTCTTGCCTAAGCCTAAGAGAACAAGAATAAAAACAATTTAGTAATAAACTGAATTTTCAACAAATATCTTGTTATGAGAAACTACTTTTACAGTAGACTCCACTACTAGTCCACTAACACTGGCCAATTACATACTTAAAGCGGTCCTTTTTTCCTCTTTTTTCCCCTCTTTTTTTTCTTCTTTTAATTCCTATTTCATCATCAATTGCAATTCACATTTCCTGCCTTTCAAAATCCAAATAAAAGGCGTCAAAACGAATCATGTTTACTGCCCAATCATCATCGTCATCTGTGTGCTGTTATCGTGTTCAAATTAAATATAACTGCATCTGCTGAACTCAGCTCAACTCAGGCCCGCATTAAATGTGCATTGTAACTTTATTTTCTTATTAACAGCTACAGAAATTAAAACCCAGCAGCTGCCTGGCCTGCCTGAATTGTCTGCCTCGCCTGCCTGCCAGCCGTCCTACACTTGTCTTCCATAAAGACGACTCAACTCGACTGCCAGTGCATTAGCCACACTAACAAACAACAACAACGAAGCTAGCAACTTCACCTGCTTTCAATTCTTCAGAGACTTCGAGACCCAGTCATCTGTTTTGTCTATGGGCGACACAAATTGTACAATCGCAACATTTTCACAAGCCCAAACTGCAGTTGCTGTTGTTATTTGTTGGTAGTAGAAGTAGTGCCTGATTTCATCATAAACCAACATAACTGAACATGTTCCAGCATGTCTGAAATTGAGGTGCAACAGAAAATTATAAATATAAAAAAATAAACAAAGTTAAAGGCCGCGTTCCGAGGAGCCTGTGAGAAAAAAATAGTTTGGTCAAAACTCCATTCCATTCAAGCCAAAATCTAAGCCAAAAAGCTTACGACCGAGTGAGCGAGCGCGAGGGGCTCTAGAAACCAGTTCATCAGTTAAATACGAAAATTTAGGCGCACTTAGGCCATTTGTTGTGAGCTAGTGGCAGCTCAACGTTTTTAGCCACTTTTTCTGTTTTTTACTTAACAATTTTTTTCTGTTTTTGTTGCAATATTAACAACATTTTAAGAATTTTGAAAACAGCCTTGCCTGGTACGCCTTATTTGCTAGCGTTGTGAGTTGTATTGAGTTGGCAGCGGACAGGTATATCTGCTGAGTCGTCTCACTCTCTCTATTGGTTATAACCTCTGCTAAATGCGAGTTACCTGTTATTTGTTGCGTTCGGATCAGCTGCTTTTCTTATTGCTGTTGTTGTTGTTGTTGTTGGAAACCAAAACTTGTTTGTTTTTATTTTTGTTTTGGATTTTTTTCTCTTGCCCGAGAGCCAGACGACTTCACATTTCAACTGTGAGAAATTTTTCGCTTACCTTTTTTCTACCATGTTTTTATTTTCTGGTTTTTTGTACTCGATTTATGCTTTGATCAGCTGTTTTCATTGTAAGCGGATGTTCATGTCGTTTGCCTGTGTTGGCATTTAATTCTTTAGATGTGATGTTGGTTGTTGTTGTTCTCTTCGACTTGCATTTCACCATGATTTGTTGTTGTCTATCATCCAGCTGCCAATTGAAGAGCATGAAAATTTTGGTAGGAAATTCCTTTGGAAATCGTTTTTGAATCAGTTTGAAAGGACACCTAGCAGATGTTCAGAAGGGATTTTAAATCGAATTGAACAATTAAACAGTTTTTCTATAAAGAAAATATTTCTATAGGTTTCCCATTAAAAAAAAATGTACTTTAATCCTAATTCCTTTTAGAAGAAAACTAAACATTTATTATCTCAATTTCCGAGTTCCTCGTCCAACTTGTTGGCATTCAATTCGTTTGGCCCTGCTTAATCCCATCGAACTATAAGATTTGTATTAAAAACCGAAATTAGTTTATAATAATGCCCGCAACTGCCAGTAGGCGTTTCTCATTTCACAAGCAACTTGTTAAATTCATAATGAAACCAATTTTTTTTTCTTTGACAAATGAGTGTGGGAAGTTCTTCAACTTGGCAAACACAAAGCTCCGATATTTAAACCAATAAATTTTTTTGAAGAGAAAATTGCGCTCGCCTCAAGCAATTAGCATAATTATGTACATGCCACTAAATAATAATTGGAATAGGTTCAAGCTCAAGTAGACCATATTTAAGAGATTTTGGAAAATCATGTTTACCAAACAAACAAAAACACAAACAACAAACACCATTTGGAAGCTTAAAATTTTGTAAATCAATATTTGTTCAGTAGAGGCCTAAGCTTTAAGTAATGATTGATTTGTGTGTGCTTGTGCCTGGTTAACAAAAAAGTTTCATGTAATTTGAATGAGTTCGTTTTTCTATAGACGCTATTCTCATTACCGCTCTTGGCAACAATCGCTGGCATTCTTCTTGACATGAACACAAATTTGTGATTTCGAAATTTTGTTTATTTTTTCCATTCCTATGCACACAGGAAAGAATTAACACGTGCACTTAGGTATACTTTGGCCTGTGCTTCCTACAACTCGAAGAAGACCCATGCCAAGTTTTTTTATTTGCTTGTTTGTTTATTGAATACCACACACAATAATCGACAAATATAAATTATAAAAGCGAAAAAGTGTATGTATTTAAATTTTCCTCCTCAAAGCGGAAATCAATACAATAAAGTTCTTTGACTCTCCTGGTGTGTTTGAAGTTTGAAGGGGGAAGTCAATATTTATATTAAAAATAAACTTTGATAAAAGGCGACAGCGCACACAAACGTCATTCACTGCTATAAAATCTCTAAAAAGAATACAAAATACGAATGTTGGAAAATATTTTACCAATTAGAAAGAAACCTCAAAGTGACAGCCTATCAATAATCCAAAAATTGTATAATCCTTCTAACGAAATATTTCAAAAATTTGTTTATTTTCAAACTTTATCTTCTTCGAGGCATCATTGCGTGTGGAATTTAATGCCTACAAATAAAAAAAATAAGAATACTTTACATACACTTCCCCTAATACAGAGAGAGCTAGCCCACTTAGTGCTGAAACCCCTTTTGAACTTCATTAGTTTTTATGATGGCCCCCATACACACATACTTTGTATACAATTGAGTTGAGTATTCCCAGTAGAGACAAGACCCATGCAAAGTTACCATTTCAGTCTTAAGAATTATGGTTTTGTCTTCCGACTATATAGCTTTCCTACGAAAAAAAAATTAAAAGAAAAAATTTAAAAAAAAACTGAAACTATTTTTAAATACTTTTTTTATTTTCTTTACGTTTTTTTTTTCTACTTACAATGTTTTATTTTATATGCTTTTAAAGTCATAAATGAGCGGCCACAAATTACTGTGAAAATTAAGCATTTGAGTGTTTGCTGCTTACTTGTGGTCGTCAGTGGAAAGATATGGTAAAGTAAAAAATAAAACTCAAAAATAGAGACATAAATAATGATCTTTGTTTTTGAAGCAGCAGCAGCAGCAACTTTATATTCACTGCCTGCGTATTCACATGGGAGCTGTTAATAGCTCGTGAACATTTTTGCCTCTTTCGTTTTATTAGTTTGGTTTGCCTTTTGGGAGCATCCTACTTTCAATATTTTCGTATTGTGGCTTGTTGAAAGTTAACGCTCAAGTGTGGCTTAACCACTTAACGTTTATTAAGTTTTCGTTTCAAAAGTTGCATAATAATCGTTTTTGTTGCCTTTTTTTATAATGAATAGAAAAAAAACTAGAGCAATTACTTAATTACTGTATATTGCACTTAAGTTGTTGTTTTTTTTGTACGTCTACACCAACATCAATGCAAATTTTATGAGGTTAAAGTCATTTTGGCCAAGATGTCATTAAAATGTCAAAACCGAGCTATTAAAATGGACATTGAACTTTAATTGTGAACGATGCAGTAGGTACATTATTTAGTAATCAAGGCGATTCGTTTTTGTAAATACGCACGAACAAATAATAATTGAGGGGATTTTAGTTGATTGGATTGAATTGAAGTTTAAGGAAATTCTTTGAATGAGTCTTCAATGATCAAAATCTACTGTAATTGTATTGGAAACGAATGACGCTTCTCTCAAATTTCACAAAATTCTCCAAAAGGAATCAGTTGCTTGTAAAACATAAATTACCAATTGCCTTTAGTCTACTGTTCAGTTAAATTCCTGATAAGCCTATCTTGTCAATGGCCCCCGAAACAATGTCAACAATACAATCTACAAAAAGGTATCAAATAACCAAAAGTGTTACTGCAGAAGTTATGACTTAACAGTCGGTGTTATCTCAAAGAGAAGGGTGTATGGTACATTTATTTTATTATCAGAAGTTTCATAAAAATGTTTATAAATGCGTGTGGTCCATTTCTTAAACAGCCGCATCTAGATCATAAGCCCACATGACATTGTGTCTTCGAACAAGCAACAGAACATGAAGCATTAATTGAAAATGGATATGAATTGTATGAATACTTCAAATATTTATAATTAGGTCCTTTGTATTGGCTAACAAACTAATAATAAATATTAATACTTATTTAAAATGATGGCCCACTGTGCACTTATTTTAATTTTTTTATAAGTTAACAGAAATTTTGAATATCAAATCGCATTTGTTCTACTTTCAATATTTGTTTATATTTTTATCATGCTCTGTTATAATTAATAAGAAAATATTTTCGCTCGTGTCCGGTTTCAAATTCCTGTCAATTCTTTGGAAAAATTATTCAGTTGAACCTTTTATTTTATTTCTCAAAAGTTGAACTTGTTTCTTTTTCGTATTCTTTTTTATATTAATTTTTTGTGGTTTGTCTGAGCGCGCCTCCCATGTGTTAATTAACACTTAACTCAACGCAGCTCTGTTTATTTTCTTCTCTATTTTTTTCTTCATTTTTTTCTTTGGTCTTCATTTCGTTAATTTATCAAAAGTAGTGTTTCCCTTCGGTTCTTAAGCGACGACGCGACAATTCAAAGCAGAGATAAGGTCAATTAAAAAAGTCAACCGGAAATGTTCGCTCTGTGGCATTCGGGTGGAGTTCTTCGGGGGCCACAAATATTGATGGTCATAATTGTCAGTTAAGTCATAAAAATTTATTTAAAAAAAAGGGGGGCCAAGTCGTAAATTCAATTAAAGAGTTATGAAATTAAAAGCGTTTCCAATTGACATTTTCCTAATTTTATTAAAACTCGTATCATTTTTTTGTCCACATTTTATTGAAAAAATTTGTCCCACAAATACATACAATACGCAATAAATAACTCTTGCAAAAATTCTAGCAATTTCATTTATTTATTTTTTTTTTTTATCAATTTTGTCAACGCATTTGCGCTTTTGTTTATCAAACCGCCTTTGTTGTGTTTGTGTTGTGTTTGTTGCCCCCCGCCCCTCATTCCCAAACACTGGCGGCTGGCGGTCTCTTTTTATGAGTGCATTTTTTTTCGCGCCCCAGGGCACTTCATCACTTTAATCAACCGGATGTGGAGCTGCGCTGCGCTGCACCATGCACAATTCGCATTTGCTGCAATGCATTTTCATAATAAATTCAACTGAAATGCAACTGCAACTGGTAATTACGTGTGTTTGTTTGTGTGGCAACATAAATGCTGAATATGCATGTTATTTGGTGCGCGTTGTTGCTTTTATTTTGCACTCTTTCCAACTTCAACATATGGTTTTACATATCGTTTTTTGTAGGGTACAATTTTTTGTCTTTTCATTTCTCGGCATTATTACATTTTTATGATAATTCCGTTTCTGTTTTCTCCTTCCTTTTGCGGTTTTATGCAGATACTTTGAAAAGTTGAAAGTTTAAACTTAATAATGTGAATTTTTTGTATTCTTACTTTACTTTACATGTTTTTTTTCCTGCCATTATTTTCTAATCGCTTTATTACTCGTAAATTTAATGATTAAGTAAGTACTCAAGTATTTCCGTTTCCATTGAACACTCATCCACAAATGTCAGGTGAACTATCCAACCGCGACGCTGCAAATTAAAATTCAAGCATTACACTTAAGCTTAACAGGAAGAAGAATTATTTTAACTTCAAATGTTAGTAAAAATAAAAATAGAAACCAGCAACTGACAATCTAATGTTTAGTAGAGAAAATGGGAGTGTCAATGCGCGGCACTCAAGTGTGACATTACAGTGAAAAGAAAACCGAAAGAGGCAAGAGCGTTAGACACAAAATGTATGGGTTAAAATTAGGTAGCAAAATATTACCGATACAGTAACGTTTAACAAACTAGGCAAGACATGTAGGGTCACTTGTATTTAGTTGTTTTTCTGAATTAGCTTAGAATTTACAAAAAAAAGAGGAAACAAGATAAGAGTTTTGTCAAAAGGTCATCCTTTCTATATTTCTTATCAGTTTTCCCCGATATCCTTTATCCGAAAAGGATAAGTTCTCATACATCTTGTCTGCTATAAATATGTGAGCTCTTTGACTGTTCAATCCAGTTACTCAAGAGATATCCTATCCTACAGTTGAATGCCAATGGAACTTTGGAATAAAATTTGTCCCAACAAACGTCAATTTAAGGTTTTCATTTAATTTTGTTTAATATTATTTAATTTTTTTTTATACACTCATTTTATTTTGCAACTTTAACATTTACTTTAATTACAATTTTTTTCTCTTACAGATTTATCCCGGACCCGATCCCAAACAAGCCATCATGGGCTCTTTGGTCTTCTGCATACATCATAAGCAGGGCTGCAAATGGTCAGACGAATTAAGGAAACTAAAGGTGAGTTGGAAATATAAAAAACATGAATTCCAAAGAATTCTTTCAATTTGGCTAACGCACCAACAACCACTTCTTGGTATTCATTTTTTTCGGTTTAGAATAAATTACTTAACTTCAATTGAAGTAGAGGTTACATCAACGCCCATTAAAGAGTAAACTTTTGTAGTCATTCTATGAACTGAGGGGGCCATCTACTGTCAAAGGTTTTTGTATTCAAATTTTGCTCGCTTCCACTTCATACGAAAATAAAAAGAAATCTCAAAAGTAAATTATCATAAAAGTCGCTCTACTATTTCTAAGCATGTGTGTTTCAAATAAAGAGTCTTTGGTGTGACTTTCTCACATTAAACGCTAAACGCGTGTCTTTATTCAAATTTTATTTATTCAAAAGTTCATTAAATTCTTTTCAACTTTTTGTTTAATTTTTTCATTGCATAAAATACAATAAAAATACTCATTAAATTTTAAAATAATTGAATTTTTTATTAAATGTATTTTTTGTCTTCTTTTCTCCAGGGTCACTTGAATGTGTGCAAGCACGATGCCACCCAGTGTCCCAACAAATGCGGCGCCCAGATTCCACGCATCATGATGACCGATCATCTGCAGTTCACATGCACCATGCGTCGCACCAAGTGCGAATTCTGCCAGAGCGACTTCTCGGGAGCAGGCCTCGAAGAGCATGCCGGCACTTGCGGCCAAGAGCCCATGTACTGTGAGGCCAAATGTGGCCAGCGTGTACTACGCGGACGCATGACCCTGCACAAGTCGAAGGATTGCCTGAAACGTCTTCGTCGCTGTCTACACTGCACACGTGAATTTTCGGCAGACACTTTGCCTCTGCACGCCGCACAATGCCCGCGGGCACCCATTGTGTGTCCGCAGCGTTGTGACGTCGGTCCGATTGCGCGTGGCGACATGGAGTCGCATCTGCGCGACGAATGCAAAGCCTTGGCCATTTCGTGCACCTTCAAGGAAGCGGGCTGTCGTTTCAAGGGACCGCGTCACATGCTCGAGACGCACTTGGAGGCAAATGCGGCCTCACACTTGTCGCTGATGGTGGCTCTGTCCTCGCGTCAGGGTCAGCAAATTCAAATGCTCAAGTCTGCAGTGTCGAAACTCTCGACCAACTACACCGGCACTCTGTTGTGGAAAATCACCGACTGGTCTGCCAAAATGGGCGAAGCGCGCGGCAAGGATGGCCTCGAGTTGGTCTCGCCTCCATTCTATACATCTCAGTATGGCTATAAGTTGCAAGCGTCGATGTTCCTGAATGGAAACGGGCCCGGCGAAAATACACACGTTTCGGTGTACATCAAGGTGCTGCCGGGCGATTACGATGCCCTGCTGAAGTGGCCATTCGCTCATTCCATCACCTTTACTCTGTTCGAGCAGGGGGCTCAATGTGGTCAGGGCGGTGTGGCCGAGTCGTTTGTGCCCGATCCTACTTGGGAGAATTTCCAGCGACCGTCCAACGAGCCCGATCAGCTGGGTTTCGGCTTTCCACGGTTCATTTCACACGAGCTGCTGCATCGACGCCCCTTCATCAAGGACGACACGGTCTTTCTACGCGTGAAAGTGGACCCGAGCAAAATTGTGGCCGTTTAAAGGAGAGCTGAGAGCTTCTCAGTGGGGGACACTGAACGTTTTGAAGAATTTAGAGTGTATTTAGCTTAGATTAGCTCGTAAGTGATATGAAAGAGGAGCATTTTGGATACTTACTCTGCTTATGTAAATACTGTGTATTTAAATTTATGAGTATGCAAATGCATATGTGCTCTTTTGTAAATATCTAAGAAGTGATGCAGGAAGGCTTACAGACAATGAAGCACAGACGGAAGAGAATCGGGGTGACACAAGCTTCGCAAAAGTAGACTCAAGTTGCTATTTTGGGCGAATGCTTTGCGGGCACTGAGACAAGAAGGCAACAACAACGTGTGACTTCAGTGAGAGCTTCAGAAATAATTATGTTAGTCATTTAATTAATACGAAAATATATATTTTTATAAAAAATCTACTGTTAAGTATACATATTTTGGACAAGCAGACCAACCATGAAAACGAGTCGCCCAAATAAGCTACATACATACATACATAAAGCAGTTTTAAAAGTGCTGGAATTAAACCAAAGTAACACAAAAATTTTCATTAAATCAAGACTCGCCGGGGCACACCAGTTTGTGTCTTGAGTCTTTCGTTTTTTTGCATACGAAATTGAGAAAATCGGTAAAAAGTCTTTCAAAAGATCTTCATATTTTGCCCAAAATTTACATTATTGTAAAACTCTGGTAGTTTTTAGTTGTCTTAGTTGTAAGTTTCCCTTCTTTTCCTTTCTTTTGCATGTAAATATATGAAAATTCAACACTTTTTGCTTTAGATGTAAGTGTGAATGGAAAAACGAATCAATTTCATTTCATTTATTATTTAACACAAACGACCGCAATAGTCATTAGTCACGTAAAGTTATCTTCTGTTATTTTTAAGCCATTTCATAACTTTTGTAATGTCCGAAGTAATAACTTTTTCTGAAACAAGACATATTTTGAATAATTAAAATTAAAAACTTAAAATGGAGAATATTGAAACGGTTTTGTTTTATTTTATTTTATTTTGTTTTGTTTTGAAGGGGTCATGGTAGGGAGATACTGCACTGTGTGGAGCATACCCGAAAATCTAGATAAAAGGAGCCAATCATACATTGGTATAAATTTCTCTTCCATAACGCGTTTTCTTTTGTGAATGATCCACTAAAAGTGTGTTTCTGGGACAATGGCTTTCTTGCGACCACAGCTCCGTTCTGAACAAAGCAACAACACCACATTTTTGGATTAAAAAGTATATTTGCATTGCACAAAACTAAGTTTTCAAAATAATTACTACATTGTATGGAAATAAATATAAAATTTGGAATGTTTACGAAAATCGTAATAAGAATTCATTCAATTATGGCAAACGCTTCTTCAATAAGTTCTCCAACTTTCGTATGCGACCCGAGTCGGAATTCTTGTCCGAACTGCTGCCACCGCCTGTAAAGCTGCCCACACTGAAGATGAAAGCGCGCTTGGGTGTAGAGGTTGAAGTCGAAGCCGATAGAGTGCCGCCAGCACCATTCGCTTGACCACCATCGACTGCCGCCGAGGATTCAATAGACTGAGACTGATTGAGGTTCGTTTCAAGTGTTGTATTCGATTCCAAAGTGCTTAGATCCTGTGTGGACTCAGAATCATCTAAAAGACCAGCCACTGCGGCCGTGGACGCAGTGTGTTTAAACAAATCAATCAATTGCAATTGATCAACACGCTTAACGGCCTTCATGTCGAGGATTTTCTGGTACTCGGCTATGGTGATGTCGGGCAGCAGCTTGAGCACTTGTTGAGTAAAATGGGCAGGCGGCTGTACCGGAGTCATGACCACTTTGATGATCATTTCGGCGCGCGTCATATCCTTGACAACCACTTTGGTGAAGCTAGTTGGCGCCTTGCGATTGACACTCGAGCCAATCGAAGGCAAATCGAGCAGGGCCGTCTTTAGTGAGTGCGTGTCCAGCAACAGTTGTTCGCAGCCTAAAACATTATTCGAACCGTCCGACAGAGTCAACTTGCATTTGTACAGCACTTGAATGAACTTCGGTATGAAAGTGTTAACGAACTTGTGACAGAATTGCGTAAAGTATTTGCGTGAGGCGGCCAAATTGTCGCGTATAACGGGCACGGTCTGCTTGAAGTTGGAACACATGCTGCTAATGAAGGCGCTCTGATCGCCCACATTGCTGATGCTTTGCCACTGCAATTTGGCCATGGCCTGGAGTGAGGGCTCACAGCCCGCCTCAAGATCCTGCACGAGCAGTTGAATGCAATTCGAGATTATGCTGGAGAATACAAAAATAAGGTTTTAATTTGCAAAAATGGTTTAATGGTTCGCTCTTACCGATGGAACACGTCTTTCTCTTCGGACATGTCGATTTTGCTGACAAAGGCCGGTGTGACTTTCTCCTTCAGTTTGTCCTCCAATTGCTGCACGGTCTCCAGGCAGTACTCGGCCGTGGTCAGCACACAGCAAATGCGTATCAGATCGTCCTTGGCAAAGCGCTGGGTGTCCCCTTCTTTGAGAAAATTGTGGAAAACCTGGCCGGCCGCTGTAGACAGATTTTGCATGTCGCGTGTGAGTAAGGACATGCTTTTACCTGGGAGAGGGTATAAATTAAAATTTTGGAACAAAACAGTGTAACATTCATTACCAATTGAAGTTGAAGCGCTCAAAAGTTTGGGTGTGCTGAATTCCAGCACTTTGCATGCATACTCGCGCAAGTACTTCTTGAAAACCATAGCCAGATCGTACATGGGCTGTTCGTTGCTCAGTTGATTGCACTGCACCATGCACTTTTTGTAGAACACAAATAAGTCAGCCGAGCTAAAGGATAATTAAATTATTTATACATAAAAATGCTAAAGAAATTCAACAATACCTCGGATATACAGTCGTCTTGGCCTCTGCCACTTTGAACGGTTCCTTGGTCATCTCTACGAATTTCTCCATTAACTCGGCCAAATTGCGATCGATGCTCTTGATGTAGATACCCAAGTGAGCCTTAAAGCAGCTGCCAATTTGATTGTGAAACACGCCAATTGTCAGCCCAGCATTTGCCTCACCCGCCACCGCACTCGTTTCAGCCAACGCCAACGGCTTATCGACAGCGGCGCCAAGTGTAATGCCCGTAAAACGCTTCGACAGCAGCTGCTCGAAAGCCTGAGTCTTATTGATGGCGAACAGCAGGAGACGCACATCAATTTCATTACTGCGCTTGGACATTATCTGGGTCAATTGGTCGCGTGTGAGGTGACAAAAGTCAACGGTAATACGCTCGGACACTTCCCAATCGAACGGGAAGACTGCCCCGAATTTATCCTCAAAGTCGAGCAAGTGGCGCTTGAGCCAGGCATAGCGTTTGTCGATTTTATCCAACCATGCAATGTCCTGGTTCTCGTGGAACAGATGCAAGTACTCCTCGAGTTGTTGGGCTGTGAAAAATACAAAAAATTATATATTTTATTTTAAAAATATAAACGAATTCGTTTCTTATTCACTTATGAACCATTTCAGCAAGTCCTTTTTAACTTTTGGATCCAGTACGGACATCACTTTGCACGCATCGGTTAATTGATTCAAGCCCAAGCGTGGTTGGCCGCTGGCTGTGGCCGCGTTTGGTTTGGAAGTGTTCGAGAAGGCTTCTTTGAAGTCCTCGGTAATTTGCTTGGCCAGTGTGACTTGAATTTTGTCTACGCTTTGCGAGAGATTCTGTAAGGGTAAACATTTCAGTGATGAGACTCCAAGCAGGTTAACATGTTTACCTTAATTTCCTCTATATCCGAATACTGCTGGAAGTGCTGGTTGACCTCGGTGATGGCCTGCAACGGATTCAATATCTCACCGTACAAACGTTTCGCAATCAGCTTATTCAAACTCTCAATGCCTCCCACCAGCATATGCAAATGATTGAGTGTCGTTATGGCCGAGGTGAGATTCCGCTTGGCACAGTCCAATGTCTTAATGTCTCTGGTGATTTCCTTTACCATCTCTTCCGTGCGCTCAGCGCGACTCTTCACATCGATTATATGGGCAAACAGAGCTGTTATCACCTTCTGAGCCTCGCTGAGGGCCATCTGCCCATCCTGACCGGTGTTCGTCTGACCGCGCACCACCGACCGAATGTTGTCGTCTATGAGGGACACCTCACACTGCATGCGCTGAATGGTTTCGTCAATGCCCGCCAGCGATTGTTCATTGGGAAACAATTGGTTGATATAGTCGACCGTATTGAAGTCTGGCGAGTCCATGGGGTCGTCGGTTTTCAGAACCTGTGGACGGGGGAGTGGTTAATTCATTGTTCAAGAAACCGGAGGGAGGAATGGGGAATAGTGCACTACTCTGTTTTAATCTGTAAGAAGAAAGAATCTAAGCCCTAGCATTACCTCGTCGATTGCGCTTTTCACTTCCTTGGTGAAGTGAATTTTATTGTTCGTCAGCATTTTGCTATTTTCCTCCATTTTTTTGATGCACAAAACCACTGCAACTATTTTTGTTTATTTTGTTTATAAAAAAAATTTATTTTCCTTTTCGTAACTTTTTCTTTGCAAAAATATACAGTAGCGAGCAAGAAAAACTGCAACGAAAAACGTCATCATTTTGAACAGCTGATCTCACTTGTCAAAACCTTTTCCAGCTGTTTTTTTAGTGAGCTTTCGGAACACCTTCACTGCAAATTGTCAAATTTTATTTGTTTTTTGTTTACATTTTTTGGCGGTGGTTTTTTTTGTTTCTTTATAAAACATTTTAATTTGCGAGAATAAAATAAGAGATTTACTGTGGCATTTGTACCTCCTCTAAAACCAAGTGAGTTTCATTGTTTATCATCAACTTTTGTTTATTCTTTTGTAATTTTATATTCACACTTATTCAAGACAAAATCTGCATTGCATTTCGACCCTTTTTTCGAACATAATGGATCCGTGTGTTATCGAATTCATTGGCGAGAAGAAATCCACTGTTGGCATTGTACCCAACTTCTCTTTCGATCCTTTGCACTTGATATCGGGCAGCGTTGGACCATTTCGAGCGGGCCTGCCTGTTCATGTTCCATTGTGGCTGGGCATACATTTGCGCAAGCAGCAGAAATGTCGAATAGTGCCGCCAGAATGGATGGACATGGATCTACTGGAAGAGATCAAAGAAGAGGAGAAGAAGTCCAAGTGAGTACCATTTGGTCCCATAATTCTTTTACATGTATTTTAATTTGGAGAAAATCATTCTAGATTCTTCACTAAAATGCCCAGCGAACACTACATGATCGAAGCTCAACTGATCCTGAGTACGGCTCCGGATGATGTGCCACGATGCGAAGAGATACGCACTGTCATCAAGGATATCTTCGATATACGCGAATCGAAGCTGCGCACATCCATTGACGCGTTCATTAAGGGCGAGGGTACCTATGCCAAACTGGACAATCTAACTCTACTTGAGATTCATAGCGTCCGGCCTATACTGCCGCATTCGTTGGATCATATTGCTCGGTATCAGCGTGCCGCAGTGGTCACACAGCGAGATACTTCTAATCTAGGACTGAGCTCTACGGGCAATACAAGCACGTTTTTTTCGCAGTAAAAATGGGTTGGCAATAGCGTCTGCCTAGCTACAAACATTTGTATAAAATTAAGTTATTTTCATAAAAAAAAGAGTATTTTATTTAAAAAAAAGCAAACGTTAATAGGAGAAACCATAAAACCTAATTTCCAATCACTTCCACCAATTGTACACTTTCATAGACAACAGCCAGGGATCTTTTCTACACAATATGATTTATTTCAAACATATGAAAAGTATAAAGTATTTAACAAATATTTAGTACGTATAAAATTGGAGAAGTTTCAAAAACCGTTCGGGTCACATTTCGGTTGAACTGAAAATACACGCTAAGCAGACAAAATCTGAGAACTTTTCCACAAATAAATAAACTCAATTACAATTTAAAATTATAGTTAAAATGTAAATTTGCGAAAGTAATACGAAGCATTGTCATAAAATAAAATATGTAGTATGAAATTTGTTATAAAATAAAACTAAAAGCTAAATAAAAAATATCGTCGTTGAATGGTAATATCGTAAGTTCCATATATGGGTGAGTGTTACAATAATTGAACCTTTTTTTGTAAACAATTGCACTTTATCTCTTACGTACTAATATGTGGTAGTAAAGTAATGACCAAGCAAGCAATTGTCGTTGAGTGTGATGGCCAGTGGTCAATTAAATCGTTTCAGTGCGCGGGTCCAGTTTGTGAATGGCCTGCATCAGTGTGGGGCTGTTGTTGATGTTGATGCCCTTCTTGGACATGTCCGTTAAGCGGTCGGTAATGGGCTTTTGATCGCGGCCACGTTGCCACCTTAAAACACAGAAAAAATGGTTTTCACTTTTATTATAACTTAATTCCAAGTAAATGCCAACAACCCACCACAAATGGGCGCAAGTGTGCAGCAACGGAATGTACAAAGGCAACAAGTCGATATCGCTAAGCGTATCATACCGACTCATGGCCAACATAGCCCAGCGATCGGCCGAGTGATGTGGTACTGGTGATGTCGTGCAGGCAGCCACTAAGCGACAAAGTATCAACAGCACTGGCCGCGAACGATCCATGAAGATTTTATTCAACAAACGAAAGCAATTCTCCAGCAATGGAATGGCGCTCTCATTGCGTCGCTCGTCGAGTAACTGGCACGCCTTGGTCAGTTCATTCGACTGCAGGAAGTTGAGAAAAGCAGGCGTATCCCGTAGTAACGCACGCGAGGCCACATGCAAGAGGAAGGCCTCGAAAGCAGCACTGCGTTCGGCGATCAAGTCTGCGGAGAAATTGCCCACGAGCACTTTGTTGGGAAAATATATTGTGGCCATTTCACTGGCAAAGTCCTTCTTAAGGCTGGCATATAGGTTGCGAAAGTCTGTATAGCGCCGCTCAATAGTGACCGGATGAGCGTCCATAGTGGCTGCATCCTGGCGCACAGACAGCTCGTAGACAACGTATCGTTTCACTTTGAGTGCCTCGCCATCGGGTGGCATGATTCGTGCCAGTAGAATTTCAAAACGAAGCACTGTGGAGCCATCGTTAGGAAGCACTTTAGTGGCCGAAGTGGCTGGGCGTTCCCACAATTCTAGGGAGGAGTTTAGCGTTAGATTGTATCGAAAAAATTAAGTTTTTGAACAAACCCTTTTGTTGTGTCTTTTCGCCTGCATCATGTATGGCCAAGGATCCCACTTCAATGCCTTCGGGACTATCCAGATCATCTGGATTATAGGGCTCATCGATGGAATGGACTTGTGATCTTCTGGCCATGGCTGCGCGCACTTTTGAAAGAAAAATGGTGAAATGATTCATTATACGATTCGAAAGAATGCAAAGTTGCGCTAAATTAAGACTTTGTTTTCACTTATAAAGCCAAATAGACACAATTAAAGTGTAAACAATTCATCCAAATGTAAATAAATAATAACAATAAATGCAGCAGAGCTACTACAGTGAACAAAATTTGTGAAAAATTGTATTTTATCAGGTAATTAAAAAACGTTTGCAGTTTGGAAAAACTCAGTCAATTAGCAATCCCACCCAAAACGACAACATACCACCTACTTCTTTGTTTATCGGACTCCTCCTCTTATCCTCCTTACAGACTATCCAGCCTCGGTCTTTTAATTCAATAAGTTTCGGTTTAAGGAGTGGTATTCACGTTGTAGTCGGCCGCACCTCTTATTTCGTATTATAGCAGGAAATACAATTTATAATATAATTTGGGTAAATGCGGGTACACTCAACTACGTCAATAAGAATTACACATTAAATCGCTGCTCTAAATTTGTCTCAAGTTACATACTCTAAAATTGCAGTGACTAATCTTATATGCAATTAACCACTTGCAAAAAAAAAATTTAAGAAAATTTGTGTTTTTGTTTTACAGTAAGATTTTGTTTGATTCTGTTGTTTTTTTTATGAAAGCACTGTTTTACTAACAGCTGCTAGCTGCTGCTCTCAGTGTTGCCACTACGCCAAATATTTCTGAATTGATACTGATTTTAAAAAAAGATACTAAACAGAAAAATATATAAAAATAGTACCTCGATTACCACTACCGGGACTGGCAATTATTTTATATTATCGATATTGGTATCAATAAAAACGGATATTCAATGCCTTTCGAACCAGGACACTATAACCCATTAAAGTACTATTCAATAAAAATAATTCAAATATTCACAAGTGTTTAGTACTGTTTATGACCAAATTGTTAAAAACGATACCAAAATGAAAAAACCAAACGCGAAAAAGGTACAAATTTTGGTACACAGATACCAAAACGACAACACTTTCCATTTTGTTCCCATCCGTTCCATTTTCATTGCACATTTGACATTTGACAAAGACAACAAATCTCTCTTTTGTTTGAATCACCCACAAATTTTCCTACATCTTACAGTTTCAATAAAAATATAAAACTTCAACAGAAATGACTTTACCGGAGTTCTTCGGTTGCACATTCATTGCCTTTGGGCCGCCGCTGTCCCTATTCGTCTTTACGATTGCCAATGACCCGATCCGAATAATCATCCTGATTGCGGCCGCATTCTTTTGGCTACTATCTTTGCTGGCCTCGTCGGTTTTGTGGTTTGCCATTGTGCCGTTGCGAGAGTATCTCGCATTCGGGGTAACCTTCTCCGTGCTGTTCCAAGAGGGTTTTCGTTACATCATTTACCGCATACTCCGGCGCACCGAGCAGGGACTGCAGGCTGTGGCGGAGAACACAAGGATTACGGAGAACAAGCACATACTGGCATATGTGGCTGGCCTGGGATTCGGTATAATTTCGGGCTTGTTGGCTTTAGTTAATGTGCTGGCCGATATGGTGAGGAACTGAAGGTGTTGTTGTTGTTGTTGTTGAAAGTTACAAATTGTGAAATTTATTTCAGGCTGGCCCAGCGACTATGGGTTTGAATGGAGGCTCTGAGATTTTCTTCATCACTTCGGCAGCCCAAGCGCTCTCCATCATACTGCTGCACACATTCTGGAGTGTGATCTTCTTCAATGCCTTCGACACATCGAATTACTTGCACATTGGGTACGTCGTTGGAACACATTTGTTCGTTTCGCTGATGACGCTCCTGAATGCGAATGAGATGTATGCGGCCACCTTGTTACCCAATTATTTTGTCACCGTCTTTACGGGGCTACTGGCCTTCAAAGTAGCCGGAGGAAGTGTGCGCTCATTCAAGCGATTCATCACTTGCCAATAATTTGGTCCAAATCATTTTCAAAATGTAATTGATTTTTACTCTTAAATAACTAATGATAACTTACTTTAAGATCTAGGGCTTCTTAAGACATTAATAAATTCTTATAAAAGACATACATATTTAATTAAAATATTTAAATGCAAATATACTCGAAAATTTTACTAAAAACCAAAGAGTACTTTTATTTAATTAAAAAACGGTAAAATGAGGATTTAAAATTCAAGGAAAGTACTGAGCCTTTCGCACTGTTATGCCATAATCTGCAAGCGCCGGAGCAAGATCATCCATGGTTAAAGTATATTTTCGATCCTTTGCTGCTGCTGGTTTTTGACCCTACAAAAAGTTTATTTATTATTTTAGCTACCGCAATTCTCTCAAAGTTCCAAGTCTCTCCTCTGAGTTCATACCTTGATTGCTCCAATTGCTCCTCCAGCCGCTTGCTGATTATTGCTGCGCGTTTTGCAGTGTTGGAGAGCATCGTTGGCCACATCCGAAATGAACTTCTGTGTGGCCACTGAAATTATGCGAACGATTCGCGGATCATTCGACTCGAAACCGGCCGCATTTAAATAGTGCACTGTTACTGCATCTGGGACGGTTGGCACGTAATCCTCTAGCTGCGAAATGAAATCACTTAGTTGTTGGCCTTGCGGACGATCCCGCTCGTCCTGATGATGGACGGGACCTGCTTGGCCTCCTGCAGATGAGGGGCGATAAATGCCGAAATTTGTACCAATCATTTTTCGGGTTTAATTTTATTTTTTAAGGTTTTTTTTATTTTTTTTGTTATTCTTCGTGTATAGCACTTTCTTGCAACTGTCATTATTCCTCTTCCATAATGTTCCGTGTTTCGATATGTTTCATTTCAGGAGTGTTACCACCTCCTTCGATTTTAAGGGATGCCTGATTTCCACAATTGAAAAATACCCTATTAATTTTCTTTATATCGATACTTTAAATTACACTATGTCCATTTCTTCAAAACTGTGGAAATGAGAAAGGGGTTTTAATTTGGTATGTTTTGTATGAAATCGATTTTAATTTACTAATTTCATTACTATTTCCACAAGCCACTATAGTCCATCCGAAGCAACTTCTTCTCAGGAATCCTAAAATGATACAAACTCGTTTTTCAGGAAAAGGGACATAGTATGATTGTGTATTACGGTTCAAAAAAATTTTATATAGGGCTATAAATTTAGCAATTTTTTAAAAAAATTAAAATTATCTCCTTTTTAATATAGCAAAGATTTTTACGATATATGAAAATTAAGTCACCATGCAATCTATTATTTGGCAACGATATTTGAAAATGAAGTCTATATACAATTTTTAATGTGGCAACGATATTTGGAATTTTAAAGCCGATGCAGATGGAAAAAAAAACCGTTTTCAGTTTCTACTATGATTCCACTATGATTTTCCCAGCAGTCTGGCATCATTGTATGGCGTCATAAAATTAAAGTGTTCTATTTGTAAACTGTCATAATCAAGACTGATTTTTTCATTTTACTATCAAAACAACTGACACATTCGTTTTTGCCTTTTGCATAAATAGCACACCTTAATTTTACTACGACGTAGCCTATATTACTCATATATTAGTAATGGATTACTCAGACGGTGTAAGTTATTAAGTATATACACCGTTATTATTAATAACAATAAATTATTACTATTTTAGAATAAGCCGAAGCGTCTGCGTCCGAATCCAAATAAAAAGTGGTCGGATATTGAAGAAATGGCGCTTGTCGATTATCTAATGAAAAATCGGGAATTCGAGGTTCAAATTGTGTAAATGATCATTCGCCAACATAAAAAACTCAACATATTCTGCTTTTTTAGAGACCCACGTCGCAACATTACTATAAACGCTTCTTGGAGGCGACAGGCATGCAAGCACATTGGAAACTTTTACGAGCGAAGGTGAGAAATATGCGAACAGCCTTTACCAAAGCGAAAGCTTCCTCCTTGATAGTTGGCGAAAGTATAGAAGGGCGGAAATGTAAGTTTGCGCAACAGTTATTTTGTATAGATATTTCTGGAAGTTTTGCTTATTTTTTTCAGATGGTTTAAAAAGAGTATTCGCGTACTATGATGAATTCGAGATACTTTTTGGAAACAGTTCATCACTTGTGGCCAGCACCACAGAAGATTCGTCTTCCATTTCAACAGAAAGCTTTTTGGTGAAAGTTAAATGCGAGCCGGAACTAATCATACCAGAAAAGGAAACCATATTGCCGGAAAGTAACGGTTTTTGTGGAGAATTCGACGACATTTTTGAAAACAGATCACCATCACTTGCCAGCAATGAAAACAATTCCGTCGAAATGAAACCTCTATTGCTGGAAAATGTACATTCTGTCCATAGTAAAGCAACTGTGTCTGACATTATGCAAATGCAAACGGAAAGACTTCAGTTGAAAAAGCATCAAATGGATCAAGATTTTGTCATTCGGGAAAAAGAGCTTCAACTTAAGGAAAGGGAAATTACACTGAGGGAAAGGGAAATCCAACTAAAAGAAAAAGAGTTGATTAGTAAGGAAAAGATACATATACTTGAGTTGGAAATGAAGGAGAGATTGGCCATGGAAGAGCTTAAGTATAAACGGCAAAATTCACATTGTTGAAGTTGAGTTGTAAAAACCACAAATTGTACCATATTTATGTATTAAAACTGTTTTTTTAAATAAATCATTCCTTGAGTTGGGGGCGATTGATTCAATGGCCACAGGTCACATTCATCGAAGCCAACAGGTGTATAGTATTCATAATTGAAAATCATAAGAATGGTGTTTTGCAGAATTTCACATATGCATTGAAGCTCATTTATCATTAAAGTTAACTTATTTATTCAATGAGTAGATAATAAATAAACGCATTTTGCAAGACGTCACTGGACACAAGAGCTGCTGTTTTGTTTATGTTCCAACCAAGGTTGCCAGAAAGTAGCCAATTTCGTAAAATTGCTCCTAAAATATTTTGGAAATAAAATGTTTGCATTTACCAACATGAAATAACAAGTGAAGGAAATTCGTGAAATACTTGGTTGGTCGATAATACCTAGCTTGAACCAAATTCACAAAATGTACGAAAACAACAATTTAAAATCCACTAAAGTTTTCACCCTAAAATTTGTTTCAGCTATCTGGTAACACTCTCTGGATAGTAAATACAAAAATTGTTTGGCTGGTCGTTTAATAACAAATTTCTTCATTTACTATAGAAATCTAAAAAACTCCGTGCAAAAATGGTAATTATCAATGAGGAATCATCTTCGGAACCTTCCTCGCCACCACATGAAGAGGAACTTGAAGAGGCACCAGGCGAGGCACTCGGCGAATTGTTGCTGCAGTTGGAAGATTATACCCCCACTGTACCCGACGCATTGACCGCACGATACTTGAATACGGCAGGATTTGATGCAGTAGATCCGCGTATTGTGCGCATAATTTCAGTGGCTGCACAAAAGTTCATCTCGGACATAGCCAACGATTCGCTGCAGCACTGCAAGACTCGCACGAGCAACAGCCAACATTCAAGTGGACATGGCTCAAAGGTGAGTTTGTCGGACAAATACATAAATAGTAGTAATGGAATCCCTTTCTTTTTTTAGGACAAGAAACCGAATAAGGACCGGAAGTATACTCTGGCCATTGATGACCTGGCGCCAGCTCTAGCCGACCATGGAATCACAATGCGCAAGCCACAGTACTTTGTTTAAATTAATTGTACTTTTTCATATATTCTAGAAATTAAAAAAGAATTTTACTTTAAAAAGGCAAATAAAATGGAAAAAAAATCAAAAAGCTATGTAATTTGAAATGTTGAAATTTGCAATTAATTTTGCAATGCACCATTTTGCAATGCAGCAAATCGTAAACAAAAGTAAATGAATCGATTTCGATTCCGAACGAAGGCGATTTTGTGTGACTCATTAAGGGTTACCAACCACTTATTTAGTTGTTGGAAAATTTGGGAAATAAGCAGAGAATAAAGAAATTCATCAAAGTTACTGAATTAGCAATATTTAATTCATATATTGAACTAGAGTTTTAAGCGATTGAATAAATAATTAACTTCAATTCGACATCTGTCTCCCAAGCAAAATAGTTGTAAGCCCTGTTTTATTTTCAGCGACAGTCGACAAACAACCCGACCGCCGGCTGTTTGGAAAAACACGAAAAATCATCCAAAATTTTCAGTAAAATAAAAAAACCAAACTAAATTCACAAACAAAATGCTGCAAGGCGAAGAACTAAAGGACGATGAAGGTCCCTCGAATACGCTGGAACATTTCACGGAACTGGAGCAAGTGCTCCAGATGATCGACACAATGAAGTGTTGCGATGCGCCGAGTTTCGAGAAGGAATTCGAGCAATATACCGAAATAATGACCAGGTAAGGTGTGGCAAAACTGTAAACATTTTGCATTTTGTGATATTGTCCCCTCCTGCCAAGGTACCAAGAGCAACCACACTTGCTGGATCCCCACTTGGAGCAGTTGCTAACGATTTTATTGGCCAAAATACGCACATCTGGCCTGGTCGAAATGCAGCTGCATGCGACCTTCAAGTACCTTTACGTCATTTGCAAAGTGCGCACCTACAAAGTGCTGGTGAAGTTCCTTCCCCACGAACTAAGCGATCTGGAGTTCGCCTTAGAGCTGCTCGAACGCCAGAACCCCAAGGAATTCAAGCACTGGGAGAGTCGCTACATGCTGTTGCTCTGGATGTCCATTCTGGTGTTGAATCCCTTTCACATGGCACGTTTAGATGTCTACGCTACGACGGATGGTAATGCAGCGGTGGCGACTAATAGCAACCAACAGGCGCCCATAAAATCGAAAATGGAACGCATTTTCGATTTGTGCAAGCTTTACTCGACCACAAATGACACGTGCAGCAGTATTTCCGCCTTCCTGGCAGCCAAGTACTTCATACGCTCGGACATTAAGGACTTGTACTTGGAGCGGTATTTCGATTGGGTGATTGGCCAACATTCGGTGGATACGGTCGATGTGAAATTCGGTCAGTTGGCAGCGGTGGCAGCCATACTAAAGCATGGCAAGCGCGAGGATATTCTGCCGTATGCCGACAAACTGCTGCAGTGGATCGTTTCGTGTCAGTACAAGGACAGCGCCGATTTTCTCAAATATAGAAATTCCATCAAGATTATACAGCGCATCGGTTTGGTGTATTTGAAGCCGCGACTGGCTGGCTGGAGATATAAGAGAGGCAAGTGTGGACACATGGTTTAATGAGGAGTCTTATTTCATTGTTTTTTTCACAGGCACTCGTTCCCTGGCCACCAATCTAAATCAAACGACCAACAACGCAGACAGCAGCAGTTCGGGCAATCTGGCCGACACTGATGCCGAGGTGGTGGAGCTGGAAGAAATCATCGTGCCCGATGCCATCGAAGAGGTAATAGAAGAATTGCTGCAGGGACTGCGCAGCGGCGGCAGCGACATACGTTGGAGTGCTGCTAAGGGCATTGGACGTGTCACCAATCGCCTGTCGAAGGAACTGGGCGATGAGGTCATCGGTTCGGTCATAGACATTCTAAGTCCACTCGAGCCGCACGAATCGTGGCATGGCGGTTGCTTGGCCTTGGCCGAATTGGCCAAACGCGGGCTACTGCTGCCACATCGGCTGCGCGAGATAGTGCCCCTGCTCATGCAGGCCCTGTTCTACGACGAAATGAAGGGGTATATGTCCGTGGGCCAGCATATACGCGATTCCGCTTGCTACATGTGCTGGGCCTTTGCACGCGCCTACAACCCCGAGGATTTGCAGCCATTCGTGCACCAGATTTCGGCGGGCCTCCTTACGGTGGCGGTATTCGATCGCGAAATCAACTGTAGGCGGGCCGCTTCCGCTGCATTTCAGGAGAGCGTCGGGCGCTTGGGCAATTTCCCCTATGGCATTGAAATTTCCACTACGACCGACTTCTACTCGGTGGGCCTGCGGCAGAACTCGTATTTGAATATAAGCGATTTCATCGCCCAATTCGAAGAGTATCAACGGCCTCTGATCGATCACCTGGTGGAGCGCAAAGTGAATCATTGGGATGCAGCCATACGCGAGTTGACAGCCAAGGCTCTGCTTAAGCTCACATTTAGGGCGCCGGAGTACATGGCCTCGGTGGTATTAGGGCAGCTTTTCGTCAAAACCGATTCGATTGATATCAATACGCGGCATGGAAGCATTTTGGCTATTGGAGAGATTACTTTGGCTTTGAGGAAACTCGAGCAGTCCGATGAAAAACGCTCGCTACTGTCAAATCAGACGACAAGCGATTTGAATGAGTTGATGGGTAAAATTGTGCAGCGCGACTTATTCAGAGGTAAGTACGTGTGCTAAGGTGCTGGTGAATTAATTTTGAGCTCCAAACTTGCAGGTATGAGCGGTGAAATGATGAAGCAATGTTGCACAGATTTCATACGAAATTGCAGTTTGGCTAAAATAAACGCCACGCCAGAATGTTTAGGTAAGAAAATTTATTAAATTTAAAAAAAATTAAATTAAAAAAAAACACAATTAAAACTAAAAAAAATGTAAATTAAAAAAAATTAAGACTAAAAAATTTTTTTTTTTATTTAAAAAAAAAAAAATGTTAATTAAATAAAATTAAAGTAGAAACAAGTTTTTTAAAAAAAGAATAAAGAATAGAAATTTAATGCATTTTTTTATTCTTTTAGATTTCTGGCAACAAATCATTGACAAATGCTTGCTGAATAAGACTGCGCCCATACGCGAGTCAGCCACGGCAGCATTTGCCGAATTGTGTTTGGCTTTCTATTGCACGGACGAACGTCGCTCGGCCAATGCTGAAGTTATACGTTACTACCTAAAAGGGGCGGACAACGATCTGGAGGAGCACATACGCATGGGACACATTAGCGCCTTGGGAGTGCTGCCACCGTTTATGACGGAATCGCACTTGGATGTGATATTGGACAGTCTGGTGAAGCACTCGTTGACTCCATTGCAGGCGGTGATTGCGGCGGGCGGCCAAGCTGCCGGACACTCTGGCGAAAATATAGCTGCCTATCGCTGGAGTGAGGCGCGTCGCGACAGTGTGAAGGCTCTCAGTAAATTAGTGCACACGGTGGGCTTTGATCGCAGTACTAATGGTGCGAAAGACAACATTTTATATTTCTTTCATCCTACTTATTCAAATGGTTATTTTCCCAGCTTCCTTTGCCAATCCCAAGTATTTCAACCGAGTGGTGGAGTGCCTACTCAAGGCTTTGGATGAGTACACTTTGGATAATCGCGGTGATATTGGGGCCTGGGTGCGGGAAGCAGCCATGAATGGTACGAGTTGAATTTTATTTTATCCGTTCAATTGTTTTAAACAAATGTCCACTCCAGCTATATTTGATCTACTAACCGCTTGCCCGAAAGACATTTTGCAACCCATGCACATTCACAAGATAATGCTCGGCTTTGTCCAGCAGTCGGTGGAGAAAATCGATCGTACACGCGGTCTGGCTGGGCGCCTCTTTGGCAATTTAATCCATGCCGAACCCAGCATTCCCCACATACTGGACCATCAGAGATTGAGGCAAATATTCCCAGAGGACTCGTCGACGGTTCTGTGGCTTTTTGCTGATCACACATTTCCGCTGTTCTGTTCCCTGCTAGAATTGCCCGATTACTCGAAGCGAGTACTGCTCGGGTTGAGCGCCAGCATTGGGCAATTAACTGAATCTTTGGTGAGTTGGGAGGATTTTTTGTAAAATTTAATCTTTTCGTGAGAACAATTTTTTTCCGTTAGATAAAATACGCATCGGCTGCTTTATTTCAATTCCTGCGTTCGCACGCTTCTGAAGGGCCTCGCCTGTGCCAGGAGGTTGTTTCGAACTTTGAGGAGAACCTGTTACACGAACGTGTCACATACCCCATGCTGAACTTCTTAGACATTCTTGTGGGCTCTGGTAAATAATTTGCAGTGCAATTTCATTCACTAGTCAACAACAACTACAGCAAAAACTTCCTTCCAGGCACCATCAACTCCATACTCCTCGATGAGACATCTTCATTTGCCGACGACATTTATCGCCTGCTGAATCTCGAAATAAAGGGCTACAAGAAACTGTACAAGCTCATTTCCAGCATAAATGTCTTCTGCCAGCTGGTGCAGGTGCCACGGCTCTGCAAGAAGATTCTGTCCAAAATGTCCATATTCCTGGGACTCACTCATGTGCATGTGCGCAAGACCACAGCCACGAAATTGTACGAAGCGCTGGCCGTTCACGGCGATGCTTGTGATATAACCGAAGAGAACATGGATGAGATATTGAATTTATTGTCGGAGACTGATTGGGGCCTGCCGCTGCTTGAAGTGAGGCCCGTACGCAACGAACTGTGTTCGTTGATGGGTATTAAGGCTCCCGTGAGTGGCGGAGGGGCGGCAGTCGTTGCGGCGGGTACACGCATTGCAAACTAATATTAATAGTAATGCACACAAGTTCTCTTATTCTAATTTAATTTAACGCGAACCTATTTAATAGACTTTCGACATTATTTGACTTTAACCACAAAAATGGCACAGAGTGTTTCTCTCAGTAAAGAAATAATTCAATAAAGACACTAACTAACCAATTAAATTAATAAGTTTTTATTGCTTTGGGATCTTTGCACCACCAAAAATTACTTTAAAATCAAAAATTTTAAAGTGGAATTTTGGGAAATCGTTTAATGAAAGAAATGTTGTTGATATTCGATACTTACCTTCGACAGTCGAATGTGTTTCGATAGTGTTTGAACCAAGTATGAAACTTAAACGAGCCGATATCGACATACGCGAACACACCTGGAAAAATAAGTGATTTGATTCTGCAAAAATTGCATTTGTTACTAACAACCCCTTAGGGGCACGCCCCTCACCTAATTTGAAATACAAAACTCGCAACGTTGGATCAATTGTTTATTTACGTTAGATAGAATTGAGTTAAATTTGTTGTATCGCTCATAATTTACTCTATTTAAAACTAATCATATACGGGCTTTTGTTTTATTTGTGATGGATGAGGAGGAGATTTGTTTCAACGTTACACTAAATAAATACAAGTACATCAATAGAGTTTATTTTCAATTAAAGTAAAAGTGAAAAGTTAAATTGCAAAACTTTAAAATCGAATTTTGATAGACTCTTACTTGCAGCCGACCCCGACCGTCCCCTTTGTCACATTACTGATTTTAGCGAAGCAGCTACGAAATTTCGGATTTCTAATTTGTGTTGTGGATTTCAAGTAAGTTTTGTTATACTTATCGCTTCGGGGATTTTACAAATTTGAAATGTTGTTAAAATAAAATTAAAGTTAAATTAAAATGTACAAATACAATTTACTTGTAGTCAGAAAACCTTTAAATTTATGCGGATACACGCCCAACCACTTCAACGGAATAGGCGGGTAAATGTTTTAAGCGCCATGGTAACAGCTTTGGTAGTATCGGCTCTGCAAGAAGAAAATGGTAAAAATAAATACAAAACCCAAATGTGGTCGCACTCACCTCAGCACAGTGGTGCTGAATTCTTCCAGTTGCTTTTGCGTGGCCGTGACATAGCCGCCGCTATTTTTCTTTGGCAACGCCTCTAGGGCCGTCTGTAAGAACGCCGCCATTTGTTCGCGCGAGACCGCCTCCTGCAGGGCGGTCATCACCTCGGCCACGTCGGGCAGCATGTACGAGTGCAGACAGAAGACCGAAGCGTGTATGAGGTTCATGACCAGGGCCTCGCCGTTTTGCCGGGCAATCTCCTTGACCAGCGGACGGCACTCGGGCAGGTGATAGTTGGAGTTGCGGCCCCACTTCAGCAGGTTGCAGAAGAACTTCATGACCGACGAGTTGGCCTCTCGGTGGTCGAGAGTGCAGGCGAGCAGGGCGCACTGGAAAATGGGCGTAACCAGAGCACTCTGCAGAAACGGCACCGGACAGCAGTCGATGAAGCGCGAACACAAACGAAAGAAATCGTCTACGGTGTCTGGGTTGTTCTTGAGGCCATTCTCCACCTGCAGCATGCTGAATGTGGGCTCGATGAAGGCTTTCAGCATCTCCAAGAGACCTGAATGGCGAAAGGGAGATAGCATTAAAGAAAAACTTAGGATAATGGTTCGTTGCCCCATTCACCTGCTATGCAATCCTCCGATTTGGCAAACTCATCCACCAGCACCGAACCCAGGTACAGGAAACAGCTGTGATGATGTAGCACATACATGCAAATCATCTGCTTGACCAGCGGCTCCACCAGCATCGATGCCTGCTTCCGCACCATGCGCACACTGTAGCGAATGAGGCGACAGGTGCGCTCCATGATACGCACATCGGTCTGGTACCTGTCCATCACGCTCGATATCAGTGGCCAAGCGTCGGTCAGTATTTGCAGCGTGGGATGCATTTCGTCTTCGGCCACGTCCGGATTTGTGTGGCGTATGACCGCACAGGCGCGATCGATCCAATAGGCCGGGTCGGTGCGTTCGCCCTTCGCCACCGTGGCTGCGCTGTTCTCCACCAACTGGGCCAAAGGCTGCAACTGGAAGGAGACTATCTCACGCATGGCCGTCTCCAGTTGTGTACGATGCAGGCGCGACAATATCAGCGAGATGCCCTTGAGCAGACCAATTGCCAGATCGTTGCTGATCTCGAAGCTGTCCAGGCTGCGTGCGATTTCCACGAGACCACTAATGTGGTAGGTCATCTTCTGACGGCAAGCAGTGCAAATGGACGTCAGCGCAATGGCCGCGGCGGCAGCCAAGCCGTTCTTCTGTTGCAGCGAGTAGAGCAGGAAGTTGAGCACCGCTTGCAGCGATTCGGGGTGGTTCTCGATCCAATCGCAGAGCTCACCCAACAGCATGATGGAAGTGTAGCGCACCGCAATGTGTGTGTTCTCGGGCAAGTTGAGAATGGCCTCGACCACCTTGGGTATTACTTCGTTTTCGTCACTGGCAAAAGGCAGAAAGTTGAGAAAATATTTGAAAAAAAAAACGATTTCCAACCACTCACGGTATAATATTCTTGGCCACATTTTGCATGATGAACAGCGCCGATTCTGTAGATTCCCAGGTGGTGCCTGGCGTCTGAAGGGTGAGGAACATTTGTTTGAAACAGGCGCCAGAGCCTACAATAAAAGCCACATCCTTGATCAGATCGGACACCTTGCGTCGGAAGTCCTGGAGAGTGGAGAAGAAAAATTAAAGCACATTCGAATGTTTGCACGAGCGACTAGTGTACTCACATTAAAGCTATCGCTCTCCTCTATTAGCCCATCGTGGTCCGCATCGATTTGGGCATGTCGGTACAGTGCGCCCAAAAGGCGCTCGATATGCGGCTTGAAATGCGCAGTCAGCTTGTCACTGTTGCGCTGGAAGAGTTCCTCGCTCATGCGGTACCACAAATTGAATGTGATCTCGGCCACTTCGTAGTCAAAGTGACCGACGCACATCAACACCAGATCGAGGCCCTTCAGCGAATAGTGCGGTACCTCCTCGTTGGCCAGCATCTCGTAGAAGAATGTCTCGCAGAGCACGGTGAAGATGCGGCAATAGTTCATCGTCTTGTCAATGTCTTCTAAGGCGACGCTCGTGTGGTAGGCCCCCTCCAGCGAACAGACGCCATTGAAGATCAGCGCTTCTAGCGCCGGGTCCACGTTGTAGCGATTGTTGTTCGTCTCAATGCACCCCAGCAGCGCACACAGACACTCGGTGGACGTGTCGTGCAGCTTGCGTGCTGTATCGCCGCTGCTGAGCAACCGGAAGACCTGCTGCGCTATCGGATTCTCGGCAAAGTTCTCCAGTGGCAGCGCCTGGATGGCAATCCACGCGCTGAAACAACGCAACGTGGCATTTAGCAGACGTTCCTGTTGGCCGTCCGAGCGCTGCAGGCACACGCACAAGAATTCCAACACTTTCGGTGCGGCCACATCGAGCTGCTTATGGATCTCCTCACGTCTATTTGCGCCCAGACGCAAGTACCTCGAGTCGATCTCTTCCGGTATGAGTGTGATTATTTCGAGCAGCGGCCACACCGACTGCGGCTGTGGCGACATCATTTCGAGCAGATCTCCAATCGGGTGCTTCCACGAGGCCATGAGTAGAGCCAAATCGGCCACGGCCAGGCTCAGTTGCGTCACAATGATGGGCTCGGTTTCGGCCGTGATTTGGCCAACGTGCGCAATCAGCGAGTCGCGTAGGGACTCGTGTGAGGCAGGTGGTAGTTCGTTGAACGAGTTTTGTATTTTATTGCGCATAGTTTGTGCCGCAAAGTAGCACGAGTGCAGGTCGCGCTTCTGCTGGAGCAATTCGTCCGCAATTGTCCACGAATATATCTGGAAGTTGTGTATTGGGTATTGGTTAATTGGGGAGAAATTCTACGAAATCATGTCGTGGCTCAATCGGTCGCCACCACCCCACACACTCACCGACTTCTGAAATTCCTCCAGCCATTTGTTGGCCTTTTCCTTTTCCTTCGGGTTGCTGTTATGGAAAAGCGTGCAAATTCCCTGATACACTAGTTCAGCGGTGGGCGCTGCGTCCATTTCTTTTACTTGGTTTTGTTTTATTTATTTATTTTACGAATTTTTTCACTAAAATTTGTAAAAACGAAATTTCGCTGAAGTTTTTTTTGACGCTGACAAGTAGAGATGGCCGATATATCGGTTGATGCTATCGAAATCGATATTTTCTAGCGATATATCGAAAACGATATGTGACAAAATCTCACAATCTCGTAAAAAATCCCATACGAATTCAAAATTCTCACATTAAAAAACTTCACTTCTCAGAAGCTCATAAAAAACCCCTGAATTTTAGATAAATCTCAGAATTACTTGAATAATAGCTCTTTGGATTGAACAGCTAAGCTGTAGATGGGAAAACGTGTAATTCAATGGATACTTTATCATTTTGAAAATGGCCAACTTGCAGGGTTATTCCAAATACCGCTCGCGGTCTCTCTTAATTCGAAATCCACGTCCGGAAGTGCCAAAATATTTTTATTGAATGGTCCTAAATATAAAATATTGTTCATTAGAACAAATAAGTAATGAAATGAAACACTCAACTTTGTTTATACGTACATAATTTTATTATTTCATACTGATTAAATTAGTAAAAAAAATAATTATAATAGAACTACTCATTAAATCATTTCCCCCTTTCTCCTGCTAGGGGTTACAGGAAATGATGACCACTAATATTCATTCAACACTTGCGAAATACTTTTAAAATGTATAAATATTCACCCGGTATGCGCCGCTCCATGAATTTCACAGCCATAAAGTTCAACTCGTCCAATTGCTTCATCAATTCCTCTGGCTTATTTTCTCGCAAGAGCAACAAATATAAAACACCACTCAACGACAATGAAGCATCCAATTTTGGCAGCAGCTCATCGATTACCCGCCTTCCATGTTGTCCGCCAGCCCATGAATATAACAAATGGCCTTGCGTGCCTTGATCACCATTTTCGAATTTCTGCTGCTGCAACTCCTCGTCTGTGGTGACCACGTATGGCGGATTGAAAATGAGCAAATCCACAGAATGTGGACGTAGCGCATCGATTAGATTGCACTGAACGCAGTCTACACTTGTGGCATTGCGTTGGGCCGTGCGCTTTGTGACTTGGGTGGCATGCGGATTGATGTCTGTGGCCAGGAACAGGGAAGAGTTTTTGAATATGTTAGCCAAGGCCGTTATTATGACACCACTTCCAGAACCAATTTCCAAGCACACCTTTGGTTGCAATTCCTCCAGAAAGGTGAGATCCGCCTCCAAGGCATCCAGCAGCAGAAACGAGTCCTCTGCGGGCTCGTAAACATGCTCATAGTCGCTGGCAGTGATGTGGTCGATGTGTGGCGTTTCCATTATTTACGAAATATTTGTATTCAATGCCGAGTCCAGCAACGTTTGACGTCGACTCTGCTCCTTCTCTATTAGTTTGTGGAGGGCCGTGAGTCGTTCTTGGCTGGCGCTTAGTATGTTTGTGATCACGGTGACCTTGTGCTTCACGTTGATCAGCTCTTTCACTTTGTCCGAGAACTCGGGAATGCTCTGCTGAGCCTTTTCAATCTCTCTTAACCGAACCGAAAGAGCATCCAGCTGGGATTTCAGCTCGGTCTGTGCGGCTCTCGTAGTTTGAATACGCTCGTCCAGCCGTTCTACAGTCGGCTTGAATAGGTTAACAATTCCTTTACAATGGGTTAGATAAGGTTATTTCGGGTTTCAATGGGGGATGGGGGTATATTTTTTTTTATAACTAATTTCGGAAAGTGGAGTTAATTGAAAGTACGTACCTTCGGCTAGAATGTCGCGCGTAGGATTTGTGCAGAAGTTTTCGGTATTTTCGTCTAAAGAAGTTACCGTGCTATCATCGGAATCCTTGTCCATTTCACCAGAATTCAGAATTCCAGGAATTTTTGTTGCTTCCTCTTCTCTTCGTTTATTATGACATTTATTTTGACATTTGTAAAATTCGTAAATGTTCGGAAACAGAAATGACATTCGACGTAATTTTTGACCGCTAGGTGGCTCTAAATGTGATTCAAATAAGAAACGGAAGTCATACTTTTGATGTTCGAAAATACTGTTCGCTTAAAATTTCGCATTTTACACTTGAAGAAAATATAGCGTCAAATTTTAAACAAAACTAAAAATGTGGAAATTTGTATTTTAACAAAAAAGCTTTGTTCTGGTACTTTCCCAGTAAGATTTTGGAAACGTTGAAAAAACTATTCACTTTTATCATGTCTTTCAATTCTTTTATAAATGTTAATTTTTTTTATATATGAAAAACTTATTTATTATTTATAAGTATTTTGTTTGTTCCCTTATAACTCAAGAAATACTTGACCGACGTTTAAAGTGGGCGTGGCAAATATTATTGTGAAATGCTTTAATTCATTCAGTATTTAACCGATTCGCTGAAATTTGAATGGAGGTGCTGGGTAGTGAATGAGCAGAGGGATGTCTGAGAAAATCGTTTCCCGAATGGGTTAAAAGTGCGATTTTTTTCACTTGTATGGAAGGACCAACTATGCCCGTTAGCAATACCAACTCCTTCTAGGACCTACCTCTAGCTCCTTCAATCTTGCTTACTAATAAAAGACGACGAACGGACAGACAGACAGACAGACGGATATGACTAAAACCACTCCGGGTGTGATGTTGGTCAAGAATATATACTATGTCTGTATACTTTTCTATACTTATCGTGACTACGAAATTGACAAATGTAAATATGGAAAATTAAAATGAATACATAAGAAACTATTGAACTCTCTCAATGGTATTTATAAGTAACGAAATTTATTGGAAAGAATGTGTTCGCAGTACAAAGGTTGAAATTGAAGTGAAGTAAATTTTCTACAAAATTTTCATTTAGACAATAGTATATAAAACCGATTGCCTCGTTTTCCAATACCCCTTCTCAATCGTTTAGTCCTAGTTTCGAATATATATTTTTAAATCGTACAGCATCAAGAGGCTTTGTAAAGATATCAGCAAGTTGATCTTCGGTTCCAATTGATTTAACTTCGATAACCCCGCTTTCGATGTGATCTCGGATAAAATGATGTTTGATGTCTATATGCTTAGCCCGTTTGCATTCTAAGTTATTTGCCATTCCAATACATCCACGGTTGTCCTCGTAAATTTCTATGCATTCATTCTGAATTTGATGTAAATCTTGTAAAATACCCCTGAGCCAAACTGCTTCCGCTACACAAGAACTTAGCGCCACATATTCTGCTTCACTTGATGAAGTTGCGACTGTGGTTTGTTTCTTACTTGACCATGAAACTGTACAGCCATAAACTTGGAACAAGTAACCACTAACTGATTTTCTATCAATATTGTCGCTAGCCCAGTCCGCGTCAGCAAATCCAACAATTGGTTTTGATTTAGATTTGTTGAACACCAGCTTTTTCTCTTTAGATCCTTTCAAGTACCGGACAACTCTCTTCAAAGCTTGCCAATGTTCTTCCGAAGGATTTTGTTGAAATCTTCCCATACAACTGACAGAAAAACATAAGTCCGGTCTTACAGACAGCATAATGTACATAAGGCTGCCTAAAAGTTCTCTGTATGGTTTATCCAAATTGGTATCATCCTTTTTAAGTTGCAATTGCAAACCCTTTTCCATTGGCGTTTTTACTGGATTGCATTCTGTCATTCCAAATTTGTGAAGAAGTTTCTGTATACTTGTTTCTTGTGATAACTTCATCCAATTAGGACCAAATTCGACTTTCATTCCAAGAAAGTGTTTTAGCACACCGCAATCAGACATTTCGAACTTCTTTGCTAAACTCGTTTTAAGTTTTTCTATTGAAGTTAATCGCGTACCAGCAATCAACAGGTCATCCACGTACAGTATTAAAATAAGAACATCGTCCTGTTGAGAATCAATCTTTGTGTATAGACAATAGTCGTGCTTTGATCTAATGAATCCAAGTGTCAAGAGAAAATTGTTGAATTTTTCATTCCAGCATCTTGGGGCTTGCTTGAGGCCATACAGCGATTTAAGAAGTCTGCAAGCTTTTCCATTTTCAGTATCGACCCCTTCTGGTATAGACATGTAGATTTCTTCTTTTAATTGGCCATGCAAAAATGCAGTTTTTACGTCGAGTTGGTGAAAATTAAGACCTTTCTCTAAACCAACGGCCAGTACAACTCTAATTGTAGTAAGTTTTGCAACGGGAGCATACGTCTCTTTGTAGTCTATGCCTGGTTTTTGCAAAAAACCTTTTGCAACCAGTCGGGCCTTATACTTGGTTACTACGCCATTTTCGTTTTCTTTAATACGAAAAACCCATTTTGACTTGAGCAGCTTCGCGTTCTTTGGAGGTTGAACAATTTTCCAAACATTGTTTATTTCCATGGACTTCAATTCATCGTTTACTGCACGATTCCATTCATTAGCATCAGTTCGACCAGCAATATCGCTATAAGTTTCTGGAACATCTGTTGGAAAGAAATCATTTGCGGCAGAATTGGCTCCATGTCCAGTAAAGTAATCAAGAAACTTACTTGGACGCCTGCGCTCCCGTTCGCTGCGCCTCACAGTAACTTCATTCCTGTTATCAAGTTGCGAAGGGAGCGCAGCAACTGCTTCTTCGTCGTTAGGATCTGCAATCATGGATGATGATTCTTCATATTCATCGTCTTCAGAATCTTGATCTTCAATTTGGGAATCAGCATCAGCCACGAGTAAACGAGTATCTTCGAAAGGTATACTATTTTCCCCTTCATGCTCGTGGCTTTCCGTAACAATATTTAGTGATTTTTCAACAACTGGATCATTTGACTTCTTAAACTTGCAAGGAAAGTAGTTTTCGTCAAATACGACATCACGCGCGCAAAACACCTTTTGTGAATCTATGTCCCAAAGTCTGTATCCATTTGGGGAGTATCCAACCATCACACATTTGCGGCTTTTTGAATCAAGTTTCTTTCTTAGCTGTTTAGGAATCCACGCAAATCCTTTGCATCCAAACACCCGAAGCTTATTAAAATTTGGTTTTGTTCCGTACCACATTTCCGCTGGAGTAGCCATACCATGTAGTGATTTTGTGGGAATTCTGTTGATTATGTACGTTCCGGTGAGAACAGCTTCGCACCACATGCGTTTTGGCATCTCGGATTCAATTAACATAGTCCTCACTTTTTCGATTAACGTTCTGTTGAATCGCTCAGCTACTCCATTTTGTTGAGGTGAGTAAGCAATTGTTGCTTCCAATTGAATTCCTTTTATTTTGTACCATTTCAGCTGATCTTTTGAACAGTATTCCCGGCCTTGATCTGTTGTTATCTTAGAAATTCGTCTATTAAACATTGCTGTGACAATTGATTCGTAGTCTTTCAATTTTTCAAACACTTCAAACTTTCTCTTGATTGTATATACCATTGCAAAATGTGTATAATCATCGATAAACGAAACAAAGTACCTTGCACCATTCCAGGCTGGTGGTTCCAACTGTCCACAAACATCTGAATGGATTCGTTCTAGGGGTCTTTTTGCTCTTTCTCGCGTTCCATTGAACGGGTCACGGCTTTGTTTACCTTGAACACATACGTCACAGAATCCAAATTTTTCAGTTTTCACATTTATTCCTGTAGCTAAGTCCTTTTTCAACAATTCATCGAACGCTTGCTGTCCGATATGGCCAAGTCGCTTATGCCATAACTGAACTTGATCAGAATTGCACATACTTGCAACATGAGAGTTGACATTTATTTCCATTTCATATAATCCTCCACGGCAGTGAGCTGTTGCTATTAAGTCGCCTTCCTTGCTGATCAGTGCTTTGTTTTTGTAAAATTTTACTTCAAAACCCGCAGCCGTAAGTTTTCTTACGGACAATAAATTGTCCCTTAGTTCCGGAATATATAAGACGTCCTTCATTATCAGATCCACGCCTTGATCACTTACTCCTTTTATTTTCCCGAAACTCTTGGCAACTAAAGTTTGATTGTCTTTCGCAACATTTATAACAATCGTCGTTTTCAGCTCATGCAATTCCGAAAAATACGTTTTTTGATTTGATAAGTGATCACTTGCTCCAGAGTCAAGTTTAAAGCTAATTTTTGCGTTATTTAACTTCTTGATCTGGCTATCAGCCATGAAACAAAAACTTTTGCTTGTATTAACAAATCTTGCTTCTCCTTGACGACAATCATTAGCCTTATGCCCAAACTTATGACATTTGAAGCATTTACCCTTGAACTTCTGTGAGCCAGCCTTTTTACGATTATTTTTCCCATAAAATACTGTCTTCTCTTCTGAGTCCTCTTTATGACGATCACCATACCTGGTTTCTTCCATAAGTAGACGTTCTTTTGCCATATTGAAGGTTAATCTTCCATCCTCCAAATTTTGCAAGGCGGTAACGAGTGGATCGAATTTTTCAGGCAGTGTCAGAAATAATTGAGCAAGCAGATCGCTTTCCTGCAACGTTGCTCCCGAAACCTTTAGTTTTCGCACCAAGCTCTCAAACGCCATCAAATGTGCAGATACCGAGTCACTTTCTAGCATGCGGAGCGTTGCTAGCTGCTTCCGCACTAAAAGCTGGCTCACAATAGACTTCTTTGCAAAAGTTGACTGCAAAGAATCCCACATCTCCTTGGCCGTTTTCTTGTCCCACAAATAACACAAATAGTCATTGTGCACGAAAGTAACGAGACGCTCCTTGGCCTTTTTATCCTTCTTCAAAAATTCTTCCCTTGCTGCTGTTTCTGACGGTGGATCGCCCGTTAAAACTTCCACCAGATTAATGGAGTCCAGATGCATTTTTATCCGAAACTCCCATTCATCAAAGCCACAACCATTAAATTGTGGTATTCCGTTAGTTGAGTCCTTCATATCGCCCATAACCTATTGAACTCTCTCAATGGTATTTATAAGTAACGAAATTTATTGGAAAGAATGTGTTCGCAGTACAAAGGTTGAAATTGAAGTGAAGTAAATTTTCTACAAAATTTTCATTTAGACAATAGTATATAAAACCGATTGCCTCGTTTTCCAATAGAAACTAACTGAATATTAACTTTCATATTTCAATGAATATTCCCGAATTTATATTCCCTTTGAGTTGTTCGTATTTAATTTCTGTATTCCGTCAAGGGGCTATTAAAAATTTGTTTTAAATTAACTTCTTCCCAATATAAATTGTGCTTGTGAAAATATCTACTCGCACAACTGTACGTTCTATTAGGGGTTGTTGTTTATATCATACAACATATTAATAAAGGCATTCAGGCAGATGCAGATGCGTGCATAATTCGTGGCTCGTTTTTTACCCGCTCTACTCTAACTGGGGTATACATTACTGGAAATTGCAATTTCATAACATTTCTTCATTGCCAAATTACTAGAAATATAATTGTTTGCGAGCCTATAATGATTTATTTTCACTTTACTGAAGAAATTAGCTTTAGATTTACTTAGTTTGAGAATTTCCAGTGAAAGGATGGCAGATGTTTTTCTGTATTTATTTTCCGTAACGAAAAGGCTACTTTTGTAAAGGAAATATTTCAGTTGTGACCTTCGCAATGCTGTTATGTTTGAGTAGCAGCACATGTCCTGTTCAAATACGACGCTACTCCTCTACACATTTGCAGGTAGTTGAACGAAAATGACGCTATTCGCCATTTAGGCTGTTTAATTTGTAGTTTTTGCCTGAATTGGATATTTCCAAAGAAAATGCCGAAATTGTCTTATTTTCAGTTTTGTTCGTATCCTGTTTTCACTTATATAATAAAAGGCTGAGTGAATACAGTTGTGTTGTGGGTGCAAACAGCAAAATGAACCCTAAATTGAATAACTTTCCCGTGTGAAACTGATGTAAGGCTGTATAACGGTTTTGGCTGATTGAGAGAGCGCAAGCGAAAGGGAAGTTTCTCTCTAAGGGTAGGACCCTTAAAGAGAGAATTGTATCGAGTGGAGGAAAACGACAGGGTATAATTGAATCCACCCTACTTCTGCTTACTTTTATTAATAACGAAACGGAAATGCTTTAAATGCTTGTTATCCCGCCTTTTTTACTTGATATGTTATTGATTATATATTTTTTTTATATTGATTGATTTCATTTTTGCGTGTATACGTTGATTTGATGGTGTATGAATTGGTGTGTGAATTAATAAAAAACGGTAATTTGGCAATTTGACTGCCATTTTTAATAGTTTTCGTTTATTTTTTTTTTATTAAAAAAAATGAATTGATTTTGGTATTTACAAAAAATAAAATCCACATGAAGTAACTCATGTAAAATTCAAATTTATTTGGGAAATAATTTAATCTTAAAAATAATTTATTTTAAAATGATAAAATGAGTTCAAAATCAGGGTTATTGCTACATTCGAAATTTGTGTACATAAACTGAAATCACACAAGTCTTCATAGCTTTTGACTCTGTGCAAATACTAAAGTGTTGGCTTTTATATGTTATTTAGTATTTAGGCAATTCGATTTCAATTCAATTGATATTTGTTTCACTTAACTTTTGTTTTTTTTATAAGGTTTATAAGGTTTACTTACACAAGTAATTTTTGGTAGGAAAGTTTTCGCAAAATCAGTCGGTAAAACTAAAAGTTCATTAATGTTTTTTTTTATATATATAATGTTGTATGTATAAACTACAAATTTTAAATATATTTCTGGTTTTTTTTTTCAATTTATTCGGTAATATTGTTAAGAGTAACAACAATATACAACGCAGATTACTCTATATAGTAAGTAAAATAGTTGGTTTTTTTGTACAAGATATTGCTACATTGGTAGGTATTTATATATATGTGTGTGTGTGAGTGTAAATTTGTTTAACGTTTTTATTTTCGAAACTATTGCTAAGTGTTTATTATTTATTATTGATTTGTTCGCTTTTTTATTTATTTATTTGTTTGAAACATTTTCGTTCATTATTGTGGTTTTGATATATTTATTATAAGTAATGATAATAACATTATAGTTACAATTACAATTACATACAAACTATTTCAAGAGCAATCAATATACTAATCATATAAGACTACAAATAATTTGTGAACCGAGTGAGTACAAATGTAAATATCTTTATAGTATAAGTACATTTTTCTCAATAGCTACTGAAAGTTCTACGTAATACTGTAATAAATTAATGAACACCTTATCAACTAGAATTCCTAATGAAATACATATCAACTTGGGTTTAAGAGGTGGTTAAAGGGGGTTAAATCAAACAACACTACACACTTTCACGAGAGTCTAGTGTCTTCCTTATGATAATTCGAATTTGGAATTGAATTCCGTGTCCGTTAATGTTCAAATTTATACAACTGAAGAAGTAGAAGAAACGAAACGAAACGCGAAACGAGTAGACGACAGAAGCCCAAGAAAGCCCCGCAAACGAAACTTACCAATTACCGTTGTTTGTTCTTTGTTCTCTTGTACTTAAGTTAGTTTAAAAGAATTAGAGCTTCCCCAAAAGACAGAACCCCTCCGCTCCCCACACCCACGACTCCTCTGTCACTCAAATAGAACTCGAAGTGGTGGAGTTAGTATGTACCCGTTTGAGGTTTCAAATAATTTCTCAAGTCTGTTGGTTTGTTTTTTTTTTTTGGTTTTTATATAATTTTGTTTTTATTTAAATACTTTTTCTTTTATTTTGTATTTGTATTTGTTGTTTTTTGTTTTATTTGTATTTTTCAATTGTAACGTCTAATTCTTAATGTGGATTTTTGTGTTTATTTTTTCATCTTTTCGCTTATTTTCTTCTGGTTTTTATTTTAAATATATAATATATTTAAATAATATAATATTTATATATGTTTAAGACTTAAATGTAGAGGAAAAAAAATCTTCTTGCATCGTGGGTTTTGCCTTTTTGTTGATCTCTTTTTTATAAAAAAAATTACACATAATACAATAAAAATAAAATATAAGAAATAAAAAAGTATTTCTTAAACGTAATATATACTTTTTGCTTTTGTGTTTTTTTTTTGTTAAACTTTTTGCATTTATATTAATTTAATTGTTGGTTTTTTTTTATTAATTAAATGTTTTTGTATATTTTTTTTTGTTGTTTTTGTTTTATTTTCTTTGACTACTACATTATTATTACGCTTGATCGTCAGAACCGGAACCGTCGTCATTGTCATCGTCATCATCTGCAAAACAAGAATGGAGAATGTGTTTTAGATTTTGTAGACAAGAATGAAAAGTAGATACTTGAGTAAGAGAAGAATGTGGTTTTGTCGAATGTTAATTTGTGTTTAAGTCAGAACCGACGAGTACAGTAAACGGCCAAGTATACAGGCCAGCCATTTCTTACAAAGATTCGTGTTTTCCTTTCTTCTCTAAGAAGGTAACATTGGCTGTGCTTTTTGTTGGACGTTTACTGTATTTTATTTTAGTTTCTGTATGGTATGGAACTTACCGTCACACTCGATATCGTCCTCTTCACCATCGTATGGGATATCGTATTCGTCGCTTTCAATTTCACTGTCGCCTTCGATGATTTCCTCTAATACTTCATCATCATCCGAATCGTCGTCATTCTTGTCGGCCTTCTTGGCTTTCTTTGTTTCTGATGATTTTGCCTAAAATAGAGGAAACAAATTGAGAAATTAGTTAAATTCTTCAAGAGACTATAAAATGTCTCAGTCAAGCCCAGTACTGAAAGTTATCTATTCCCTGTCCTAACTTATCTATTCCCTATCCTAAAAACATTTTTCACCGGATTATGCGGGCTCAGCCTAAACAAAACGTATCTACCTTAAGTAGTTACTAAGATAATCGAATTCTGCTATGTAATCTTGTTATCCAAACTAACTGATTTGGACTCTCACCCATCCTCCTTGATCAAGGGCAAACAGTTTTGGTGCAGGTTAACCGAAACATAAGCTAATGTCTTTTTTTTTTGTTATGTTTTATGGATACAACATACAAAAGAGCCTAAAAATGGCCCACCACCGTTCGCAGGCAAACAAAAAATCGTTACTTTTCTCTGCTACACATTTCTTCTGTACTTCCTGTGTCGGCCACTTTTGTATAACACAAAAATCACTTGTGTGAAGAAGAGAATACAGAGAATTCTAGCAACCAACCCATCATCATCATCAGCAGCAACAGCAACAACATCATGCTTGCTTCATTAAAATATATATAAAAAGACGCATTGGGACGCCGCCGACGACGCTGGAAAGTATCTGCCGAAACAAAACTGTACCTGACATCGGTTGGACGGTTTGCTGGCGAGTTGGTTGGTTCGTTGGCTGTTTGGTTTGGTCGTATTCGTTGCGGTGAAAAAGGCGCAAAGTAAAGTATTTCTCTGATTAACAACAAACAGAACAAATTGTTATGGGCGAGATACATATAGTACATAGGGTGACGGGGTGCCGGGTGACGCGCCAGCGACAATAACGACAACAACAACAACATCCAACGATGACAGAGCAGTTGCCGCACAACGCGAGCTGTTATCGGCACAATTCATGTTCCCTTCCAAGTTTATTTTTATACTAGCATGAGGCAAACACGAGGAGGGTCGAGAAATGCGTTGAGAAATGGCGGTGAGCGCGAGAAAGGGACCATTTCAGCCGACAGAGAGAGTGCACAGATGTACAGATGTGAGTATATTTCGGGGAATTTCCTTACATTTGTCGATTTTTATTTAGTACAAGAACCTAAATTCTCAACCGAACATGTAGAAGAGCAAAATCGACATTCGGAACATTCGTTGCACTCGATTATGTACTCGGGGGGGGGGATATGTATATGTAGTGAAAATCCACATTTTGGCGTTGACTTATATATTGCGGCGAGGAAAGCGAAACGATAGTACAATGAACGCAAAATGAGGCAAGGTAAATAGGTGAGAAAGAGATGAATACCTAGGTGCATGCATGTGTGTATCTATGTGAAAGGTTTGTTTTTATTTTGAATTTTGTTGTTGCTGTAGTCTGACTGCCTCTATATCCGAAATACTTAAGTACATACTTGTGCCAGTAGCCATAGTTGAATAATTGTATGTAAAAATAAACTACTCACATTTGACGGGGTTTTTTTTTCCTTTCTTGTTTTGAATATAAAAAAGAGACTGTACATGAGAATCCATGAGAGAAGGTAGCACAAATAATAATAATAGTAAGCATGTGTGTTAGGAGAGGAATTTTATAAGCTAATAACAATGAACGAAACAACAGGAACCGCAAGAATAGAGATTTTTCCACACACATTAGAATTCAATTTGAGTTTATTACTGTCTCTTTTTTAACATTTTTTTTTTATTAATACCTCTTGGTGATTAAATACAGCACTAAAAACAGCAACAACAACAATTAGATGAGGCAGTATAAATTGTTATTGGAACTGGTTCGGTGTGGAATGGGAAATATTTTAGCGCAAAACTAATGACCGCCAGACGGATGAACGGACGGACGGACGGACGGGCCGGACAGACGATAGACGTTTAGAGAGTCAGATCAACCGGCCGGCATTGTTTTTACAGTGCCTCGCGCGCGCTCAAATAAACACAAATACAAACGTATTTACATAAGTAGTGGAGTACCGATATAAATATATATACATTGCTGGGTGTATATATATAAATACTATGTATGCGAGTATCCCAAATAGTGCGTGTTTTTAGAATGAATGAAACTGCACGCCATTAGCGCTGCGAGCGGCTGCGATTGCATCGATATTTCTTCTTCTTACTGCACGTTTATTATGTACGCCGCCGCTTTTTTTTCCTTTCGTTTTGTGTTGCACATTTCGAATGCATAACATTTGAAATTTTTAATTGCTAATTCTTTTTTCTATTCTTATTCATACTTTTAAGTGGATTTCTAGAAGAATATTTATATATTTTTTTGTAATACATTTTCGATATGAAATTTTATGGCTGATGTGTGGGATTTTTGTGTTAGAGAAATTTGGTGTAGGGGCGATTGGAAAAATCTTGGAAAAATGCAATTTTAATTGGACAATTTGGAAATAGTTTTGATTTTCTATGAAAATACTAGGAGTGTTAATGCTATATAATCCACTAAGTATCCTTTGTATACTAACTAAGATATATACTTAATTGAAACATTGATATGTTGACTGTGAAATAAAATGTCCATGCATTTTTTATCGATTAACCTAAATTACTGCCTGAGGGTTGTTAAACGTTGTATTTCAATAGTCTAATCGATTGTAGATTGTTGACTGTTTTCAAATGTTGAAAAGTTTTACTAATGTGCGTGTGCCTAATGACAGCTGAGTGGGTGGTTAGGTTCAGTTCGGTTTGCAGGCTATCGATTTGCTTGATAAAACGGAATTATGTTGAAGCAAATTACAAACAAATGCAAACCAAAGCCAATCGAATCGAACCACGTTCGACATCAATAAACACCTTACGTTCCCATCACTCTCCAACCGCCCCGCCCCCCCCTCCCCTTCCGCTCTACAGTAAATATCACTAATCACTTTTATTACAAAGCCAATATGTTGAGTGGAATAGAAAAAAATCACCCAAGTCTTTGCCTTTTTGGAATCTATCATATATACACATGAGGTCGGTCGCTAATACATATACTATTCCGTAAAAATAAAGAGAGCATCATGCTGTCGGTCGGTCGGTTGGTTGGTGGAAGGAGTCGGTATGCGGTACGTATGAAGTGAAATGCGCGCGCTTAAAACATTCATTTCCCGGATAATACGAAAAGTGTTTCGACTACAGAAATCTTATGTATCTATTTCTAGAATCTTATAGAAAGTAATAAAAGTATATTTATTTATCTGTTACCATGTTAAAAATTCCGAAATGCCTTTCAACTAAAATAAACAATTTCGTGAATCACAAGTTTCGCTACTACGCACAATGTCTCCTTGCGGCCCCGATTTTCTTTGTTAGGTGATGAATTCACCAAAATGGCAATTGCACAAATAATAATCATTTCAGAATATTTACACAGTGCCGACTGCGACTTCCTCCTGACTCAGCAGAGCGTTATTAAAATAAAAATTGCTGCTGCACACTCGGGCGTATGATTAATGTGAAATGTGAAAATTTCGTATTGTTTGAAAATACTTACTTCGGCGGGCCGTTTTGTTGCTTTCACTTGTTCCTTGACGGGAGCGGCATCCACGGACTCCTCATCATCGACTGCGTCCTTCGACGCTGTGCCGTTGTCGGCAGGCGCCGCCTTCTTCTCTTCGACCGCTGGTTTTGTTGACTTGAGATCCTCTTTCACTGCTGCTGCCGCATCGACGACATCGGCGGCAACTTTCTCGACGGCAGCAACATCTCCGTTATTTTTTTGTTCTGTAGCGGCTGACATTTTTACTTGTGTTGGGTTTAGTTTTTTAGTTGTTTTTACTTTTGAATATTCTTTTTCAATTTAGTGAACTTTGTAAATTCCTAAATTCCTCTTTTAATTATATAACAAAACTCTTGTAATATAATCTACTATGTATTTTTTGTGTGTTAAATTTGAAATCAAATTTTACAATTTTACAGTATATCTCTCGCGCAATATAATCGGGACTATACGAACTGTACTGTACGAAGCACACGGACACACTGTTTGATTTCTCGAATGCGAGGTGTGTATTTAAGTTTAAAATGTATTATTTCTGTACGACTCTGTGACTCTTGTCTCTATCTCTCTGTTCGCAGTAGATAGATAGATAGATGGATTTTGCAATATGCGGCTCTATTCAGGCAATTCTGTTTTTGTGTAACCAAACAAATGCTTAGGTAGAAATCTGAAATGATTTTTAACCACCGATGTGTACCCGTTGAATGCTCGTACTAGACTGAAGGCGTCTGCTCTGATGCAAAGTTAATGTCGATGGGAACAAATTGCTTGACTTTCAATGGTGGGCCACGACGAATCCATTTGGCCATTTTTCCACCCAAAACTATTATTCCGATGGACACAAATGGGGCATGGTTGGATAGGGCAAAAATCCACGCATAATTGGGGATAATCGAAAAAATTTTCCAAATAAATGGGGAACGAGAATTGCCGAAACAAGAGGGTTTCTTGAGTAATTCCATATAAATGCTGCTTGGGTTCCATGAGTACAGTCGACACAAAGTGTAATCAGCGCGCTGCTGTTTGGCGGTAAATTTGAAAATTGTTTCTCGAATGAAGGTGGTTGGTTGGTTTGTGTCCGTTGGTTGGTTTGCTCGCTTGCCTGGCTGGCTGGCTGGCTCTTTGACGCATCGGTTCAGTACGATTCGCATTCAGTAGATGCAACATAGTGTAGCGTTCCGTAGAATCGAATCAGTCGTGTTAGGGTTCTATGGCTTATGGTCGCTGCGACTTGCTACTACATAGCTGGAATTCAACGCGTATCTGCTGTGTCGCGTCCAAGTAGTCGGACGTAGCGTGCTCTTGGTTATTGTACGGCTTTTTGTTGTCACTCGACGGTCTTGTATGGTTCTTACATAGGCTAGAAGGACAGAACATTCTGGCAGAGTTAATGGTTGTGCGTTGGCTGATGGCAGGCGGTGTTGGCATAGGCTACTTTTAGCTGGTTGGTGATATTGAACGCATGGAGCAGCAGACGCCGAAGACGTTTTCTATTCATTGCTTGACATTAACATATTTACTTTTATGCATATTTTTTCTATTATAATTGTGCAAATGAGTGTAGAGTTTGCGAAGCAGGTTTTCTTCGTCTCATTCGTAGTATGTGCGATTTGTTTAGTAAACACCTGTAATCATCATCTGTGGCACGGCACAATCATTTCATTATCATGTTATTATAAAAATCATGCAGTCGTTTGGACGATCGGTCAGTCGCTTGTTCGGTCGTTCGATTTAATTAATTTGTATTGGAAAGCTTTTTTTGATAGGTAGCAGAGCTTATATTCTTCTGCACCACTGGCCGTAGTTCGTGCTGTGACACAAACATAGTCAAAGTGCTGTGTGCTTATCAACCGGCTGCGAAACCTCAAGTTTTTTGTTGTACCCCTCAGCATTTATGAGGTTATTTTGTACTTGATAAGCAGTTGCTAAATAACATTCGCTGGCATAGCTTTCCGCGCTGAGGACTTGGCAACTTTTTGTTGAAATCTTATCACAATTTAAGTTTTAAATAATATTAAATAATATTATTTTAAACGCACCACTCCAGCGGTTGGAGCATTTCAATGCGTAGTTTGTGTACTGTATTTTGACTATATTTCAAAATGAGAATGAGTATTCCATAGAAAATGTATTTGCTATGGGACATTATATTAAGATTAACGATGGAATATTTTTAATATACTTGAAATATTAGACTGGCCAAAACCGGTTTTTTAAATTCGACCGAAACCGATTTTTTAGTCGGAATTTTTGGTCTCCCCTAAAATAGCTTTATCATACGAAGTAGAAAGCATAGTTTGCGAGATATTGGTGAAAATGTTTTTTCAAAATGGGTGTTGAAGCACAACCTCCTTAGCAGCGCCATTTTGATTTTAAACTCAGAACATAATCCAGAAGGTTTAAAGCTAATCTCTTTCCTAAATGGAGAAACGAGTTTTGCCCTACGAGCTTGTCTGTCTTTAAATACCTGTTCACTGGTAGTAGGTCCCATTAACCTAAACTATATTTTCTAAATCAGTACAGTTTCTTTAAACCGCCAAAAGCTTCACACAATTGATCGTTCAAATAACCTAGCCTAACCTTACAATCACAGTAAAGCTGTCATTATATTTTTCTTTGGTAGAAAGAAAGCTTTAAAGCCTTTATGGCAATACAGCTTTCCTTTTACATTTCATGATTCAGTTCGATTTTCTTTGAATGTTTCTGATTCAGCATTGGGAACAGCAAAGTTTTGGTACAGCATTTTGGCTAAATGATATCATGCTTATATTGGTATTGGCTGTTGGGAATTTCGACTACATTTCAACGTGGCGTATAAGCTACATGCAATACGAACTATACATGCCATTGCCGATGATGATTACGATAGGACGGACTGCTTAAGGGGTGTTTGCAAATGAAATGCTTACTTCATCAATGTAATTGGGTAAATTTTTCCACTGAATACATCTGCACATACATGACAGCCATAGCGAAACGAAGAAAGTATTTGGTGAAAATACATTTTCCAACATTAGCACAATTGGGTCGTAGGCATTTGTGGTGACATTTCGTTTTAGGACCACGGTGTAATTAGTTGGTCCTCTTGCAAAAACTCATGCACACAACACTGAAGGCTTTGCGTTGAGCCTCTTCACTTGGCAGTGCTTCGGCTCATGTGCGTGTGCAACGAGGAACGAGGCGACCCTCACTCATATTTGAATATCACTTGTAAGTTATGCTACTAAATATATGCGGATTCCTTGCACCACTCGCCCACTCGCCCACTCGCCCACTATCTACTTATTCTTCACGCTCTGCCTCACTCTCTGTCGCTGTCTCACTTCTTTCGATTGTCATGTATACGCCCCGTAGCACCACCTCGTCACCCATACCCCCCCCCCCCTCCCAGCACATATAACGGTCAAAGACTATTGTGGCATCCTCGGCAATTTTAACACATTTTGTCGCTTTCGCATGCTGTGAGTCATTAAAACAAATCAGAGCGTCATGCAGTGGTTCTTAACAAGAATTTTCCCAGAAAATTTTCTTTTTTACCTGAGCATAAAATTTTGTTTATGCTACAACATGTTTCCGGCCTTTCTATCTGCCAGTTAAGATGTACCTTAAAGTACACACTCGCACCATCTTGATTGTGTTGAGAACAACTGCAATGGCTTCCCATGCCGTGTATAGGCGAGACTGGCCCTATCAGCTTCCTGTGAAGTGTAAAGTGTAAAAGCTTTTGCACAATGTCAGCAAAAGTTACTACAAAACTTCAGCACCGACTTTGCCACACCGAAATTCTTATAGTCATTGTCGGCCAGAGTCGGTGTATGTGCTTTATTTGTGGGCATACAAATTGATCATTTTGTATTAATACTCGTATTGCTTTGCATGGAAAACAACGAATAAAACTGCAATGGAAACGAACATGAAAGAGAATGCATTGAATGAGCGAGTGATGATTGCTACTTGCAAGCGTCGCATCGTCCCAAATGCCGTCAAGCCATAGAATATTTGAGTATATTTTTAGCGCGTTTATTTGCCTCTTCCCTCTCTGTCACACCCTTTAGCGCTATCTCTTTCGTGTTATGCACATTAAACGCTCTGGGATATGAAATTGCTCACATTCACCGGTCTCGGATGTTTGGTAATCGCTGACTATGCAGAGATGCCAACTTTGCAATGGGGCACTGCTTTAAAAGGTGAACAATTTTTTTTAAATAGTCTTAATGATTTTCTAAAAATGTTCTCATAAATTGAAAAATAAATGAAAAATATTTTATAAAGACTTTAATTAAAAATGTTACTCAAAGTTGGCATCTCTTTTCGTAACAGGCAAGCACCGGCCGGCCGGAAAAACAGACAGTGGCTCACAATGTGATGTGTTTATATGTGTTGACTTTTTAGTAAGGCAAGTAAAGCAGGCAGGCAGAGGGAAATGCTTAAGATTGGTCAGCGTTTGACATTTTGTTGCTTTGCTTTACAAAATGGAATGTTTTCGATGCGAGAAGCGGCAATATGCAATAGTTAACCCAAGAGGTGATATGATTTACCTGTGAGGTATTATGTTTTCTCGAAATTTCTTTCTTAATGAGCGGAATAATGTATACTCGTGTGTGGAAGATTTCTTTGTTAGTTGGTCGTTTATTTTCGAAAATTGAACTGGAATGACTCAAACGAATTATGCTAGTATACGAAATGAGTAATTTTAATTTATGTACGTAGTTGAAATTTTGTATTGAAAATTAAATTTTCTTAAGTTGGTATTCTTCTGTTGGTGTTTGATAAAGACAATAAAAAACATTTAATATGTATTCGTTCCATATACTTACATACATATGTATGTATGCTTGCTCAGTGCTGGATTTATCATAGAGGGCACTCGTATCTAGCGCTGATCTCAGAGGGGCGCTATGAACAAATGTTTCATATCAAATACGCAATTTAATACTACTACTAGAAGCATTTTCAAAATGGTCGGTTACGCATAACCTCCACACAGGGCCACCGAAAAAGGAGAGGGGGGAGGGCATTTCGGTGTTTTAAAATAATTTTAAATTTCTTAAACTTCTTAAATTTGACTGTGACTAGAGCGATACTGCAGCTATATCCGGCTCTGTGCTTGCTTTATACTTTTAACTAATCGCTCGTAGAAAGGTAAACGGTGTGCAATTCAAATGCCATTTCAATTGTAATGGCTTGTCCAACATTTATTGGACAATGTGATTTGTGCCAGTGGCAATGGAAAACGTGGTAATTACGCTCTGCGCTCCACTGGCTTATCGGAAACAGATAAATGCACAACATAAATATAATTTGAAATATAAACCTACCTACAATAAAGAAAAGGTATATGCAAACAAATTTCAAAATTTATCTGAACTGGATTAATTACACTACCCTGCAAAATTTTAGCGTCTTGATACTCCGTAAACCACACCTTGCCATTTTTTAACTCTTTGATCCAGAATCTTCAAAAACCAGACGTATAAATAAATTTTCAATTAGATGCGGAAGTTTCTCTTTAATTATGTTAAATTTCAAGATAATTTTAAAAATGTTTCTATTACTTCAGAAATTTGGAGGGTCGAACAGCCAGAACCCCTTCCCACTCGGCTACGTCACTGTTTTTAGTATACTTTACAGAATAGAACAACAAAGGAATTGAAGGGCCCGGCGGAAAAGGGTTTTGGTTTATGTTAAGGATCTACAAAGAAAATGTAAAGTTTTATGTCATATCGAAGCAAAATAAATTAATTCGTTCAACAAACATTTTGTAAGCATTTTGGCTTTTAAATTATTCTGAATGTACTGAAAATCCGAAAGTTCTGTTTCATTTGTATCTCAGCGACGAGTTCGAAAATCAACAATGCCGCCATGTTTTCGAACATTCTGACAGCCATGGAACTTCCGGACGTTTGCCTTCTCTTTCTTTTCGTTTCTTTCTTTGACAGCTGAAATTCGTCAAGATGGTACGTTCGCTGGGAATTCTGTGAAATTTTCAAGAAAAATCTCAAAACATCGCCGATAATTACCGATAAAATGTGAACTTAACAATGGGAAATGAAAATTTACAATTTTCACATTCCAACGGAGGCAATATTAAAGTGTTTAATTGAATGGCCGGAATTTTCGTGCTTTGTTGTGATGATTGGTTTTTTCTGTTTGGTGGCGAAGGAGTACATGAACTAATGGACATTTGTTTCTTTTGGAACTTTAGGTAAACGTACCAAAACAACGTCGCACCTTCTGCAAAAAGTGCAAGTGCCACAAGCTGCACAAAGTGACGCAGTACAAGAAGTCCAAGGAGCGCAGCACCGCCCAGGGCAGGAGACGTTACGACAGGAAACAGCAGGGTTTCGGTGGTCAGACTAAGCCCATCTTCAGGAAGAAGGTAGGTTGAATTTGTGATTTTAATGGATATGGGCTTTTCTAAAGTACATAGTTGTAAATACAGGGTGGCACATTTGTAGAACTAAATTGCTGTTGAGTTATCAATTCTACAAAGCTCTTTGGTGGGATAGACTTGTGTCAAATCAAATTGAGTTTTTATGGTGCCGAATCAAATGCAAGTAGTACATCCTCATTTGGAATTGCGTGCAGTTTTTGTAACCAGAAGATTCAGACATTAATACTAAATTATAATATGATTTTTACGGTTAATTTTGGCAACGTTATAATAAATTGTTTCCTTTCCGTTTTCAGGCTAAGACTACCAAGAAGATTGTGTTGCGTATGGAATGCACCGAATGCAAATACCGCAAGCAGTCCGCTTTGAAGCGTTGCAAGCACTTCGAGTTGGGCGGTGACAAGAAGAGGAAGGGACAGATGATCCAGTTCTAAATCATTCGCTCTACTTTCACTCCCGCCTCCTGCGCCTGTTTTGATTTTTTTACATCGTATTTGGATTTTTCTATTTTAATTGGAATTTTACATGCTTATTGTACAAGCATGGAATTTTCTGTTTCTGAAAAAAAAATCGTAAGCTAAAAACGCCCCAGAGTGCTTTTACTTGAATGATCCATTAAAAAACCTGAAGATCTAAAATTTGCAAGGGTTTTATTTAAAGTTTGAAATGATTTAAATATCGTGGAAATGATAGCTTGGAAATTTGAGGTTCAAAAAAGGAAACATTTAATAATTTTGTAAATTTTAATATATTGAGGAAAGTCTTAAAGCACATCTTATCAATAATCACATTGGCCAGCAGTTCCACTTTGTGTTTGTTCGCAAAAATATCAAATGTTCCACGAGTTCAGGACGTGATACCGTCGGGTAGTATCAAATTTGGAGTGCTGTAGGAATATGGAATTATTTAAAATTCAAATATATTTCACCAAAAACTTACTCAAGAATATTCGGGTCGACGCCTCCTTCCGCTTGCATTTTGATTTTAACTGCTCCCGCGGGCACACCGAATTGAATCATTTTAAAGAATTTCTTATACCGCACATCATCGCAAGCACGCACTCCCGATGGTGGGTCGAGAGGAGCCACGGCATCAACTTCAACTGTTGGTGATTGTGTGCTGGCTTCTTCATTTTGCTCAGACTTTGCAGGTAGTTCGGCTGATGTTGAGGGAGTGGTTGTGGATACAGCTTCTTTGGATGAACTTGTTTCTGTATCTGGTATGGAGGCTAGCTGGAAAAATTAGAGGTATTTAATTTGATTGAACTTTAAAATGTTGATTGCTCGTACCTTTGCTTCGATTATAGTCAGCGCAGCCTCAACTTTCTGCATTTTCCTTTCCAATTCTATGAACTTCGTTTCGCATTTTAGGGCGAATTCATTTAGGAAAGAACAGGAACTGATAAGGAAATGATTGACAAACGCTAAAATCCGTTTTTGATGTAAAGGAGGCACCTGTTGGATTTAGAGTTAGAAGTAATAGAAAGCCCATACTTATAGTAAAGTTCCTATTGAACTTTAGTACTTCACTAAGTTGATAATATTTTATGAAAAGTTACTTCAGCAAGTATAGGGATTGGGGGATTAGTATGCTACTATAGAATTTCCTTTTTAATTTAGTGTACATACTTGTGATTTGTCTATTGATTGTGCCAGTATTTCTGAAGAATCCATAACAATTGTTAATTGAAATAATAAATATTAATAGCAACCCAATTGTATTTTTCTTATTGTTTACACCGAATCAGCTGTTCACTTACTCTTAGCAGAGTTTTGCGCCGAACCACTTTGGTCGGCGGAGACGGCCGGTGATGAAATTGGCGGCTATCGGCAGCTAATACTTGGCTTGAGCAGAGGTGTCAGCCGATGCGGCTAAGCCGGTCGGCTAGCCGCCGCCGACGATTTTAATAAACGTTAGCCGCCGCCGATGACCCCGGCTAAAAAACGGCTTGCGGCTAAGCCGAAAATCTTGATCTTTTTATTCGAATCTAATTTTTTTGTATGATTTCTAACAAAAAAAATCAAAATGAAAAGGACACAGGTCGACATGTTTTTCAAAAAAGTAGCACAAATTTATTTTTATACCCCCACACACACTGTGGCAGGGTATACTCACTTTGTCACAACGTTTGTAACGCCCATAAGAAGGCGTGTCCGGTATGGAAAAGTATATATATTCTTGATCAGCATCACCTCCTGAGTCGATTTAGCGATGTCCGTCTGTCTGTCCGTCTGACCGTCTGTCCGTCTGTCCGTCCGCACGATAGAGGTCGCAGTTTTGGAGATATCGACTTGAAACTTTGGGTACATGTTTTTCTCGTGAATACTGAGATCAAGTTCGAGAATCAGCCAAATCGGACAAAAACTGGGCGTGGCTCCCATACACCGAAAAAAAAGGTAAAAATTGTTCAAGTCTTTTTTATTGTTGTATTTGATTGGAAATGTTTAGAAACGTATTTTTGACATGGTCCGAGGTTCCGAAGCCACATATATATGGGTCTGAATGGGGTCTTGAGACCAAAATTTTTTTTTGGTGGATTTGATTGGAAATTTTTAGAAATGGATTTTGGACATGTTTCGGGCTCCAAAACCACCTATAATTGGTTCAAAATAGGGTCTTGAGACCACATTTTTTTATATTCAAGGTACTTCTTCCTACAGTGTGGGGGTATTTCAGCTTCGGTGTAGCCGAAGATAGTCCACTCTCTAGTTTTAAATAATTGTGACATTTTTATTTAAATAAATGAAAGCCAAGCAATTTTAGCAGTAAAAAAGTTGTATTTTGAAAATTTTTAGCATATTCATTAAAAGAAAAATCGGCTTAGCCAAAAAACCGGCTTAGCCGATCGGCTAGCCGCCGCCGACTGAAATTGGATCAGCCGCCGCCGCCGACGATTATACATCGGCTGACACCTCTGGGCTTGAGCCGAAAAATGAGCATAAATTTAAAAAACCATAAAAATGAAATAAAAAAATTGTTTTTCTAGTAATTTTAGTTTAAAAAGGCAAAATTATAAAGTCAGCGGCGGCTGAATTTCAGCCATCGAATCGGCTCGGTTTTTTGGGATTGAGTTTCAATTATCCCGTACAATAGTCGCCACAAAATGTAACCGAGTGCAATGCAAGTTTGAATAATATTAGGGCACCTACATAATTCATTTACTTTGGTAAAATGTTTAATTTTGTACTGCAGATAATTTAATTTGAGAAAAAGTTATGTTTTAGAACTTTCTTATGACAAACCTAACAAAAAACTAGTAAGAGAATAATATTCAATGCAACATAAGCTAAAATACTCTGCTCATAGGAGGATTAACCATCTTCGATAAATTTTCTATAATTGTTCGATGATATTTCGAAATATTCTCGATAACTTTGATAATTTTTCAATAATTTCTCGATTAATTGATAACTTTTCGTTCAAATTTTCCATAATTGCTCGTAAAGTTTTAAACAGTTTGCAATTCATTCTCGTTCCATTTCCTAATTTATTTATTTCCCTTTCATTCCATTCCAGTTTCATTCTCATTCCATGCCTGTTCCATTTCCAAATATTTATCCATTTTTATTTCGTTCAGGTTCATTTTTATTTTCCGTTCGTCCTGGTTCAATTCACATTCTGTTCCCAAAAATCATATGAATTACTTGTTCATATTAAAAGTTCATTATACGCAATGTTGTACGAGAAAAGCGATGAAACCATTCCAAAATCTCAACAGCGACATACTCGATTCACAACGAAAGTAAATTGAATTAACTTCGATCCTTACAAAATTTCCACGCAAAACAAATTAAGGCTAAACAGGCCATGCTGGCAAGTTGTCGTGTCCACGCAAATCCGCCATTAAATCCACCACTTGCACGCTTCAAATATTCGATTTCAACTTAAGTCACTTCGTCGATGACAGTCGCCACTAATCGCTGAATAATCCAATAAATGGACACACGCAATTTTCAATTAGCAGCTTAACAGTTAGCTCTCAATTATGTAGAAGAATTAAATGGAGTAGAAGTGAGAAGCTACAAGCGTTCATGTTGGCTGTTGGCGGTGTTGACAAGAATTTGTTTCAAACGTTTTCAGTGGAAACGAATTAGTAATTTTGGCAAAAGTAAATAAACAAATTAGAAGAGTTGCATCACCAGCATCGGGGCTTTATATTAACATTCATTAGACCGAATGGATTAGTTTGAATAAACAATTTCCATAACAAACTTTTAAATAAATATTTGGCGAATTTTTTAGTTATTTGAACTAATAAGGGTGTTGCATTTATTACATTTAATCGCATTATTTTGATAATTCATTCAATCCAAGGAGATCCTGTTACAATAGTCGTGTCGTCCAATATAATAATTTAGACAGCAATTTATAATTGTAAGAAATCTATCAACATAAGGCTCAGCAGAAGCGTTTTAACGTATGATTAAATGGAATCAATAGATTAAGTAAGATAAGCCTTTTCGTTATCAGCTTAAAAACGCGCCCTGTCCACCGTTAGTACATATTCATATTGCAATGGCCATTTGATTTGTGTTTCGGGTTATTTTTTTATTTCTTCAATAAAAAAGTGCTTAGTGGGAATGTAAAAAATGTACTCAAATGCACTTCGCTGTTGATTAACGCCTTAATCAACAACGCGCGATAATAAAATTGCTCCACTTTGCTATTACTGGTAGTTAAAGGCTGCCCTGCCATGGTGATAGTGATAGTGCTAGTACGTAACTGTGTGGTGCCTTCATTACAAAATTCTTTTTTTTTTGTGCGACAGCTCAAGATTATTGCTGTGGGTAACGTTCTCCGGGTGCTGGTGTGGAAAATGCTTGTTGATTTCTAATGCGAAACGTTCTCCTTTTTTTTATTTGACACATTGCTGCTAACTGCTGATGATGAGATGATGTACTGAAAATGGCTGGCTGCAGACGTTGATGATGAAGTGCATCACTGAATATAAATTTATTAATGTGTTGGTATAAAGCGAATATTGAGTATGTGGTACATAGATTGAAGACTCGCCGAAGTAAGGGTGGTTAATATAGAATTCCTATTTGTCTCCCCACGACCGAGAGTTTTCCATACAAAAAAGTACCTTTTCTAATAAAAAGTAGTAGAATATTTTGAAAATAAAACTGTACCCATTGTATGCGAAAGTAGTTCTACTCACACCCTTATTACAAAAACTTGTTGAGCTCAATATCTTATGCGATTCATGCGATGAGCGCCGCATCGCATCCACAAACAAATGCTTTCAGCAATTTTCTCATATTCTCGTACAGCAGAATAAAATCGACGAGAAAATCAAAACACATTCGTGCACAAGTAGTATTAGAAAAGCAGAAAACGCGAGTGCCACCAAGTAGTGTTTCTTCCCTCATGTCATTCACAACAATTAAACCCCAAAACAGTCGTTATCAAGCTTCGAACACGCGCGGTTAGTACCGCGGGAAAAAACGTAGTTACTATTTGACGCCGTAAAACATACGGAACGATACTCACGTTTCGAGCAAGGAGCAGATGCGCCTTTGATGGAAGCATATTTGTATGCTGACAGTGGATTTTGTGTCCGTTTTTATTGAGTTTTTGAATTAAAAAAGAAAATGATGAAATTCATAAAATTTCTGTAACAAGGGTTAAAGTGCAAAAAAGAATATTAAAAAAAAATTAAAAGAATTGTGCTTTAAATACATTTTGTAGCTGCGAATATAAAAATATAATTGACAGTTTGGAAAAGAAAATTATTGTAAGTAAAAATACATCTTGCCGAAATCCCTGTCAAACATTTTCAAAATAAATAAAATCTACTTTATTGTTTATCCATTTGTCCTATCGGTTGGTATAGAAATCATCCCACGCTCATTTCAAATCCTGTGATTTCTGAATTTTAACTGCGTCACAAATGTAATTGTTTAATTTTGTTGTTCTTGTTTGATCAATTTGCTTTATTACTTACACCATTTATTAAACAAATAAAATTAATAAATTTAATTACAAAAAAGAAAACTCACAATGAATTTTTACAAACGAGAGATTCCAATATGCGTGTGGCCCTAATTTGAATTGTTAATTAATTCAAGTGACAGTCTGTGGTTCAAGTGCAGATTAATTTGTAAAAGATTTCAAATAAAAAAAAACTTTTCAACCAAATTAAAGTTTTAATTTTATTATAAACTTGTGGACCCCTTGAAAAGTCAAAATTCAGTTGGTTTTATTTTTTGATGAAAACATTTGCTTCAATTCCCATTTTAAATTTCTCTGTTCATAGGCTAAGTGGCCACTTATTTCTCAAAACTAGTTGATTTGATAATATTTATTTATGGCTGACTCACAATCGATACAAGTGATTTGCGAATAAAAATGTATTTTAACTCAATACAAAATTTGACTAGATATGAAACCGAAAAAACCATCAATAAACCCAACATTGACAGTTCCCTACAGCCCACAGGCGTTGACAGTCCTCAGTCGCTTTGCCACATATTACAACAAATAAACGATAGAAAGAACCAAAAACGGTTAATTTATATACATAGTAGTACACACTTGTTCTTTAATTACTCCCTGTCTCTTGTGTTGAGTGATTTCTAAGTCGTTGTTGTTTTTTTATAACGATTTGCAGTCTCATGATTCAGCATCTAATTGTAGTAAGCAAAAGCGTCTATTGTAATTGCCTTTAGCAAATGGTTTCAACTATGTTTTTTCTTCCCCATACCGAGATTGAAAATTTATCCACTCATTTCACTTCATGAATTTCGTAAAACATGAAAAGCTTAAATATTTCTTAATCACTCATTAACTTGCACGGATTATTTGCTGACTGAAGTTCCATTGACCAACAAGAATCGAGTGAAGTGTTTTTTTTTTTATCAATAATAGAAACAAAACAAAATAATAACAACGACAACGCCAACACCAACAATAAAAATTTATATTATTTATTGCGTATTAAAAATGTTGAATTTCCTAAGATTACACTGATTACTCACTCGGCTTCCTTAAAAGTTTTTTTTAACTTGACTGCAGACCTTTTCCTGTGATAATATTCGCTAAAGAAAAACCAAAACTTGATAGTTTCTCGTTAATCAATTCAGCAAAATTTAACAAAATCTTTTCCAAACATTAGAATATACAGAAGCGAAGCAAATTGGACAATCACACAAAATATCTCACATCACATTTCGTTGGGCACTCCTTACGGCAATGATTTATCACAAATATAAACAAAATGAAAGATTGCGGATATTCAAATTTCATTTGTGTACAAAAGTGAATTTTTCGGTGGATGAAATCGGATATTTGCACAAAGTGTTGTACTGGGGAAAAGAATAGAATTTAATTGTTTGCTTTTTTGGGGGGTTTTTTCAAGAGCAATTTGTATAAAATCAAACAAAACACAGCAGCAGTATAAGGAAATTAGAATAGACATTTTTTAGGAGGTCTTCTCGATTCCTTGCGAATTTTTTGAATGTGATTTCGGAAGAATTCTTAGAATTTTTGGCGATTCTTTTAACAGGTTTAACAATAAAAAGGCAAAACCACAATGGAGATGCAAATCCTTATTTATTTTTCTAATTTTTCTTGGTTTCTTTTACCTTTAAAGCCAAGCTTTGTATGTTATAAGGGGATTCACGTTTAACAGAGTAACGTGTAAAATACAAATTACAAAAATACAAATGGTGCCTCGTGAAAACTCTTGTTATAATTCTTCAAATTACAACTTTCATATAAATACACACATGTGCACTCTCTTTAATTGTCTAAAATTTTAATCTGAAAGCAAACAGTTGCATTTCAAGTGCATTTCATTGCCATTTGTTGACTATCTGTGCGAAGTGTAAAACCCTAAGTGATTGCAAGCGATTGATAACCTATGATGTGAATCAGAAAATTACATAATAAAGCAAACAGCTTTGGAAATGGACAATTTCCATTTTACTAAAATGAGTTTCTGAAGAAAAAAAAAATCAAAACTAAAAAGTACTTGACGAATTAGTAGAAATGTCTAGTCACTAATTGACAATGTCCAAATCGGCTGTTGCCATTTCGCGAAGAGCGCAAAGTGTGAAGTACTTTATTTATTTATTTGTTTAAAGTGACAGAAAATCATTTGTAATATTTGCTATATATGACAGTTGAACAATGCAACAGAACCAAAGAATGCAAGTAATTTTCCTGCAATTTTCTGCAATTATTCACTATGCAACAATTCAATTTAAATTAAACACAATTGAAAAATGCCAACGTAAGCCGACGCGCAGCACTCGAAATTGTATTTGTTTGGCAAATCAAAGTTTTTGAATAAATAATTATGCAAATGGGGAAACTCGACTCAAATACTATCTAATACATAATATTTTCGTAGCAATTTGGACTCCCTTCGATAAATTACTGTCTACTTGAATCAATAAAAAATTAAATTCTTTATCTTATCGTACAATTATGAAGATTCTAATTGCCCTTGCGTGTCTTAAGAGAATTAAAGCAATAACAGAACTAATATTTTCCCAGATCGACAGGAACGTTTGTTTTAGTTTCTTTTTTCAATTGAATTCTTCACTGCACATTTTCTTTATTTTTAAACTGAAACGCACAAACATTTAAAACAATCGAAGGAACTCTTTAGAAACGTAGCCAGAAGAGAAATATTCTTTTACATTTTTATTATTTGGTTGGACTTTTGGACTTTGTAGTTCGGTTAGTCCCCAAGTTCCCCTCCATTGCTACAGGCCAACCCTACCTCAAGTTATTTAGTGAGTATTTATTTTAGTTGCTTCGATTTTCAGATGAGTCTTTTGCTTGAACCATAGCCTACATCTCTTAATGTCAAAGCATCCAATGGCGGCGCTTCTTCTGTCAAGTGCTAATTGTGGTTGCATGTGTTTTATTTTTAACTCAATACATAATCAATTGGAATGATAAAAGTGAAAACTAAAATAGCTTCAAATAGTAACATTAAATAAACAAACTTTGCATTCAAATAAAAATCGTTGTGCTCTCATTGTGTTAGTAAGTTTACATTTATCGTGTAGTGATGTAGAGACAGAAATAACAAATCCTGACACTTTGGAACTGAGCGCCTCATTTAAATCTACTATACATACTTTACAATGTAGGTTCTAAATGCAGGTTAATCTGACGTTAATATGTAGTTAAACTATTAAAGCTGCACATTCACCCTTTGAGGCAACAGTTTGCGAATGTAGCGAACTTGTTTGTAATTATTGTAATATTTATTGGAAATTTACTACAACGACGTCACTAATACCAGTTACGTTAAGGCAATTAATGTAACTGATACTTTCTCGCCGATGGAGCGACAATAAACTCAAAGTGGCAGTGGGCTAGTGAGTGTGAGTTACCAGCCCTCTGGTTTCAAAGGAGACTGACAAAACGTACTGAATACAGCATAAAATAGACAAAACTGACAGACAAACAAACCAGCAAATGAGCCGACATCCGCCCACACAAATGATGTGTTTTAGAGAGCAATTCGCAGCAATTCACCATAAGCATCTGTATACTAAATGACATAGTAGATGTAGCTCTACTGAGTTATCAAATGCATGAATTCATACTGTTATGGTGTAAGATTCTTCAAACTTATAGCGCTAATATGCAAATTGAAAGAGCTTTTGTGTGTGAATTAAAAAATATATAAACTTATACTATCTCAGAAGCTTTTCCACTCAAAAGATTCTATTGAATTTGTCCCACTCTCTTCCGTAACATATGCATAAACATCGTGCAATAATTGCATTCAATAAACACAAATATAACGTCATAATTAAGTATTCAATAATACAAAATTGATTACATACGAGTGCGAGTACGAGTACATGTGTATACAAACTATAACAAAATGCCGGTACATGGCATGCAACAACACGTTTTCCTCAATCACATTTCATTAATACATCATTCATCAGACACCGACTGAGTACATTTGCAAAAAATAATAAAAAAAAAAAACTACAACAAGAGCAGCTATGAAAAAAATGTCAAAGACCCTATACGCTCATGGGGTCAATTGATATACTCAATTATAAGATATAATTTGATAAAAAAAATGAAAGAAAAAATTATACAAATGCTGTATTGCATGTGAGTCCAACAACAGTGTATCATTCTTATGACAATGATGCGTTGCGATGCGATCACACATTAAAAAATTAAAATAAAATTCAATTCAGTAACAGTATTTTCTTCAATATTCAATGATGAATAAAAAATAGAAAATTATAGTTGCTTCAAAGTAAATGACTTACTAACTGATAATAAAATGTGTATGATAAAAAAATATATATGCCTAATATCACACTTAACAGAGTTGCACTCAAGCACGTGCTAGACAATTTCGGAGTTCAGTTCAATAAACGCTTATCGGCGGAGAAAATGTTTTTAGACAATTGATAACGTTTTTCCCCCCAAAAATAGTACAAACTAACAGAACAAGTAGTCAGTGGCTTATTAAAAGATTAAGAAAGTGCAGATAAAAAAAAAGGTTGAAAGAGTTTAAGTAAATATTGAATTGGATTATCTAAACGTTAATATAATGCAGGTACAGTAAAAGGAAGTGGTGAACGTTGATATCGAACCCAAAAATCAATCTAAGAACTACTTGTCGTTGTGGATATTCTCTAAACTTTGAAGTGAGTAAATATAAATCCAGTCATTGGCCTTATTCTAATGAAGATTTTTTCAGAAGATACGAGTGAATTCAACACTCCTTTAACAATAGAATGGTTTTAAATCTTTGATAGCAATGGAAAGGTTTACTTAATTCCTAAAAGAGCTAACTAAAGAGCACAAAAATATTCCCGCTGGGTATCGAATATAGAGCAATTGCAAATTTGTATTCATCTAACGCAACTTTGAAAAGCCACTTCATTGATTTTTATTTTTTCCTCACAACCAATTGAAAGGCATCACATTTTACAATAAGACCTCCCTTGAGAAACCATAAGGTGTCCAGTGGACACTGTCCACTAATTGTGCGAGCGAAAATCAACCGGAAACAACTAATTATAGCCACAATTGTTTTGCCAAATCCAGAAGTAAACATTCCAATATGTAAAATTCAAAAAAATAGAAAGATTTTATGATAATTATAACAAAATATTTACACGCTTGTACTCACATGTAAAACAAATATTGTTATTGTGTGAGGGCGTTGATGACTGTGATGATTTCCCAGTAAATATTTTGTAATTAAATCATTTTCAATTATTTAGTACAAACCTTGAATGTGTGGTGATCATTTGATATTTAATGTCACAATTAATAGAATTCGAAATTGATTCTGTTATATTAGAAAACAAAAAGAAATAGTATAGTTATGTATATAATAAAAAAAATACCACTCAGTAGCATTTGCTTTTCATTTACTGTTTGTCTTCCTTTTTTTTATAGACGTTATTGTGCCATCATCTATCTCCGGGCGCAAATTACATTGACTAGATGCCAATTGGAAAAAATAACAAATACGGACAGCAAAAATTAAACATGCCAAAAAAGTCCAAAAATTTGCAAATATGCCGTCAAGGAAATCGCAAATTAATTATAGGCATTTTGGGCTTTTGTCTGGGAGTCTTCGGCATCATGTGCGGCATGTTTTGGGAGGAAATATTCAATTGCATCATGGAGAAGGTAATCATTGCATTTTATTTGTTGTTTCCTTACTAACAGTTATTATAGTGATAACGATCTATATTGATTAATTAACGATTATTTAAAACCATTTAACTAATTATGAGGCACGTATGTAAGTAGAGCAATTGGCTTTTATAACAAAAGCGTTTATTTATTAAATTGTCTTAACGACTCGCCAGTAGCAGCACCCGCGCCTAGATTATTGTTATTGCCGGCGGCGGCGCTGTTGTCATGTTTCAATTAGTGTTGACAATTCATTGCTTAATTAAAGTCGCGACTTTTCTTTAGATTGTTCATGTTCGCTTTGTAATTAAAGTAAATCTGTGTGATTTTGAGATTCTCTCATCCGACTACCTTGATTGATTGTAGCCAATGAAAAATTGAGAATATGATGATGGAATTCATGGAATGAGTTTCCCACTAATTGCTTACAATTGTTTTGATTGTATGTACTACTTTGTTAATTGAAATATTTTTCAATGAAGTGGCAAATTTAAATATTTACAAGTAGATTAAAATTATAAAAAAAATTGATTTTAAATTTGCGGTTTTTCAATTCCATTTTATTTTCTCATTTTAGGAGATGACTTTGCGACCAGATTCCCGCGTCTATGACAACTGGAAGAGTCCACCGTTAGAATTAAGTTTAGATATTTACCTTTACAATTGGACCAATCCGGAGGACTTCAAAAATCTCTCCACCAAGCCCATACTCCAGCAGTTGGGACCCTATCGTTTTACAGAGAAACCAAATAAAGTCGATATTAAGTGGCATCCCGAGAATGCCTCGGTGACGTATCGCAAGAAAAGTGATTTCTACTTTGATGCTGCGGGCAGCAAGGGCAGTTTAGACGATGAAATTGTTACGCTCAATGCAGTGGCTTTGGTGAGTGAAAAGTGTAATTTTTTTTATTTGAAATTTCCTAATTTTGCTCAAATTACAGTCCGCTGCTGCCAAAGCGAAACAATGGAGCTCGATGCGCCGCAGTATGGTCGATGTGGGTCTGAAGTTGTATGGTCAGGAAATGTCTGTGATAAAAACTGCCGATGAATTGCTATTTACAGGCTACAATGATGATATGATTGATATGGCGCGTGCCATGCCTCTATTTGGCAGCGATGTGGAAGTGCCATTCGATAAGTTTGGGTGGTTCTACACAGTAAGTATTACCTAAGCTCTAAAATGAATTATAAAAATAATTTAAATTTTGTTTAATTTTAGCGCAATGGCAGTGCCGACTTGACCGGCGTTTTTAATGTCTTCACAGGCGCTAATGACATCACCAGAATCGGACAAATGCACAGTTGGAACTATAACACCCATACGGGCTACTTCAATTCGCATTGTGGTTTCACTAATGGCTCGGCCGGTGAATTTCAGCCACCCAATTTGGAGGTGGGCGGTTCGGTGGCACTATTCACACCCGATATGTGCCGAACGGTGCCTTTGGACTATGTGGAATCGGTAGAGATTGAGGGTCTGCCGGGCTATAAATATTCTGGTGGACAACGGTCTGTGGATAATGGTGAGTTGCCTTGGAATTTAAAGACCGGAAGCTGAATTATTTTGTAAAAATTTCGAATAGGTTCATTGTATCCCGAGAACTTGTGCTTCTGTGGCGGCCAGTGTGTGCCTTCCGGTGTTATGAATATTTCCGCTTGTCGCTTTGGCTCACCTGTTTTCATGTCGTATCCGCACTTCTATAATGCCGATCCACTCTTTGTGAATCAAGTGGAGGGCCTAGAGCCCAAACAAGCCGATCATGAATTCTATATGGTCTTAGAACCAAGAACCGGTGTGCCTTTGGAAGTGGCGGCCCGTTTTCAAGTGAACATGCTGGTAGAGCCCATAGACTCAATTAGGTGAATACTTTAAAATCCTCAATGAATTAAAAAAATTGTTATACATTCCTGTTTTTTCCAGCTTATATGAAGACATTCCACGTATTTTCTTCCCCCTCATTTGGTTCGAGCAAAAGGTGCGCATTACACCCGAACTGGCCACAGATTTGAAAATGCTACCCATTGTACTGTTGGGCGGTCAAATCTTTGCGGGTGTCTGCTTCGCTGTGGGCCTCATCCTGCTCTGTTGGTACCCCATGGAGCAGTTGTGGTCCAGAAATCGTTCGGGTGATTTGAAAATACAACAACCTAAAAATGTCAAACGTAAACCCACAACACATGCATTCAAAGCCAAAGATTCATCCTCCCCTGCCGATGGTGCTGAGAAAGGCAAATTGTCGGCTGACAACTCGCCGCTGCTGGAGAAATCTGAGAGATCACCTGAAATCATGCCCAAATCGGAGACTAGCGACAGCGTGGCCACAAACACCACTACGGCCAGTGCCTCGCCCTCTCAAAAGGAATAACCGAATTTTTTCGTGGGCGCCCACAAATCGCCTCCCAAGTGGCCCATTTAACAATTGCAGTTCATAAGAGAATACGAATTACCACTGTAATGTGTATTTTTTAAGTTTTAAGTATTTAGCTTTTAGAAAGAGAAGAAATAATTATTTTATATAGAGATATGTATTTAAGTGCCAAAGTGGAGTCGACCGGATCAAAAGAGACACACATTACCCACAGAAAAATACTCCAATGTGAACTCCAAATTCTTATAGTATATACTTATACGATTACTATTCATAAGAGTGGGCTTTTGTTATTTCTTTGTGGGGCTACTCCCTGAACTTGCAGCGAGTATCCTGCGAATCCTAGAACTAAAATCATTTATTGTGTAAAGATTTGAGCTAACTTTTTTACAATGAATTTCAGTATTTTGTATTTTTGTATACAATCGTTACTAAAAACCAATCATTAACCGTTAAATTTAAATTTATACCATGACTAAGTAGTTGTACGAACAATTTGGAAACTTATATGTACATAGTAAGTACACTTACATTGCATTTGAATATGAATTTTTATACTTATGAAATATTAAAAGAACAAAAAACGAAACGCACTGAATTTGACTATTTGATTTTGGTCTATAATTATTATGACGTCATAGTTTTTAAAAGTCATTTTATTACAACAATTTTTTTCCTTGAATTCTTTTTGGCTCTTGGTCGAAAAGTACGCAGTTTATTGTTGCTTTGTCGGTGGTGGAATTTACCAAAAACCTTGGAACACATGCGCTTCATTTTCATTCTCTCAATTTTATCGCTTCCCTTCGCAAAACTGAAATGGTATTTCCCACCCTTAAGCTCGGGTTCCAGTTCTCAACAACTTGCCCAACCTTCACATAACAAAGTACCTCTCAAATAATATAACTGACCAGCTAGAACGGTACATTCTATGGTATTTTTGCTTGAGTCAATACTTGAGGGCTGGAACCTTGCCTTAAAGTTTGAACAACCTTGGTTTGCTTGTAAAGAGAAAAGGTAGAAAAGGATCTCTTTTCAGGATCATTGTTGATCATTAGGTAGAACGTTTGGCATAGCAATTGTAATTGGACAGCTGAGCACTGAAGTAAACAGCAAAGTAGAACAGGAATTATTTAGCTGGAAAAATAAAAAGAAAATTAATAAATATTTTATAAAAAGTCTAATTCTATAATGGTGACCACACAAGGTTTGTTGGAAAAAAACAAATATTTTCCACTGATCTTTTTCAGTATTAACTCCGATTTTCTCGTTTTCAGAAGCCTTTTCCAGCGCCCAACGTGTTTCGTTGCTTACTCTCAACGATGATTGTCTGGAATTGATCCTGCGCAGATTAGATTTATTCGAACAATTTCAAATTTCAAAAGTCCACAACCGCCTTAAGAACGTAATTGATCATCGTATATGGCGCAATAGCCACAAGACGGTGTACATCACCGAGAATCTTTGGCGCATCATTGACAATGACACATTTGTGGAATATCTTCTAGCGATTGGTCCATACATGACTGGCCTGATTGTGCGTCAGTTGGGAATGAGTAAATTGCGTCTGCTTTCGGACTGCATGTTCGCCAATACAACATCGTTTGATCTTTGGATTGACATAGAGATGCAGAATGGGCGCGGATACAGTAACGAAGATGCTCATTTCATGGATGAGGACATACTCATGTTGCAGCGTATATTTCCCAATTTAAAAACTTTGACACTCCACTCCTGCCAGATCAGTGGACGGCATATTAGTGAGTTCGCCAACCTGCTGACTCTCAGTCTCGACAATTGCCAATACCTGGAATCGGAATATTTTCGCGAAATTTTCCAGTCTGTCAAATTGCGGAAATTCGACGTCATGGAGGACTGTGACGAGCTTAACTGTTGTGATTTAATGATAATCAAGAATTGTCCCACACTCGAGCACATCAAATTCGCCGACTATCACTTGTGCTTCGATACGGATATGATCAATGATATATTGTGTATGCCAAAGATACGCAAACTGTCAATATACACGAAGAATTTCGTGTTCGATGTGCTGGAGCGCATCTCGAAAAATTCCAAGAAGCGCATTGAGGCCTTCAAGTACAACGGGGTGGTGCACAATTTCGAAAGGTTCTTCAGTGGCATTGCGAACATGAAGCAATTGCGCAAATTGTCTTTTTTCGATTGTGGCGGTCAACATGTCCAGCCCATACCCAATCACGTATTGTTGATGATTTCGAAGCAGTTGGCCGAGTTGCGGGAAATACACTTTTGCGCTTGTGATCTGGAGGGCAGTCAGGGATTGTTGTATTTCGTGGAGAATTGCCAAAATTTGCAAGTGATCAATATTACGGCTACGCTTTGCATCAAGGAGGCATTCGTTTGGCGCTGCATTGAGCTGCTAAGGAAGCAGAGATGGCGTTCGCAAGCTTTGCAGTTGTGGGTTAAGGGCACCGATATTGACCTTAGCATATTAGAGGTAAAGTGGAGCATATTGTAATATTGAGTCTTTATTTTGATTGCATTTTTCTATAGGATCCGCGCTATATTCACAATAATCGCTGGTTGAAAATTGATACGAGAAAAACGACAATAGACACCAATCCCGTGGGGGTTTTGAAATTCACCTTTTTCGTCTGATGGCGTGGTTAATTAGTATGTGAATAAAATTTAAGTATAAATTATGATGAAGTATTGAAGTTTGATATTTCTTTATTATTAATTTCAGTTTTTAAGTAAGAAAAACTACGATTTGATATAGTATACTTTTAGGCTGAACTTGTCTTAGTTTGCATTTTTAATATAAACTCCCAGTCAGCAGATTGTAATAGATACGTTTACAATTCGTTTATTTACCCGTAGATGAGATCTCTTTCTGATCGTGGAAGTTGCAGGATCTGTGAGACGCACAATGAATTGTCTTGGACATTGTTCGGAACGCCCACTAATCTCCAAATTCGAATTAAAGTAAATAATCATTTCGAGAAGTAAAAACTAATCACTGCCCTTAAGGGACAGTTTCGTAGTCACCATTTAAATAATATTGCGGCCTCTATTATAGAAGCTTTTCGATAGTAAATCCACATTAAATAGCCAACCTCGGGTAATTAAAGTCCATTTTACTCACTGTGAAGCTGGACCTAAATTGCGTATATTCTTGGAATAAGTGGCACCTTGATCGTGACCCAAATACCGGCAGGGACATCGCTACAAAATACGTATATTTTTCCCACTACAATTGACGCCTTTTGCAAATATTTATGTATTAATATGTAAAAACATTACTAACAGTGCTGTTGTTGCAACTACAAGTATACCAATTAAGTATAATTTTTATAATTTCATTTTTCTGCCCGACTTTATTAATTGTATTTCAATTAAGTCATTAGGCAATATCCTGGAAAAGTATTTTAAAATTCAAATTAATATGAGGCTGATTTTAAAAAACATTACTAGTGACGCTTTCTACTATATGTAGAAGTAGGTAGTTGTATCTTTTAAAATGAAAAACCATAAAACTCCATTTAAGTGCAACATACAGACACATATTTTAGATACACACAATTTTCCTGCCTGAAATATGTATAAAAGGGATAATTAGCAGGTACCAAGGGTGGTACCAAGTGAACATGCAAAATATACAAAATTACCTGCCAGCATATTGGCAGCATTTCCTGCTCACCAGTATTGCAATGGCATCAAATGCAACTAGTCGAAATTCTGAAATGGAAATAAAAACTCCGGCGCAAGGTAAGTTTTGTACACAAATTGTTCTTTCATATAAAATTAATGCATTCATCTCTCAGCATCATGCCTCACGGAGCCCACATCGCTTCTCGTACTGAACGAACACTGCTTGGAACACATAATCGGCCACCTAACGATCCTGGAGCAATATCAAATGATGCGTATGCATAGCAGACTTAAGCGCTGCGTCAAATCAATTTGGAAATTACATCTGAAAGTGGCGCAATTCGAGCAGACGGACTTTGATCGTTTTGACTTCGAGGACAGCGACTTCCTCGACCTTATGTTGTCCATCAGTCCCTATGTGGAGTGCTTGACTCTGAACTACTTGGAACGAGAACGTTTGTATTTACTGCGGCATTGCTATTTCGTACGAGTGCACTCGCTAGATTGTGTCGATCCTTATGTGTTGAGTCGCTGCATGGAAGAGCGCTATGGTCATGAGGTCATTACCATCATTGAGAACAGCTTTCCCAATTTAGTGAAGTTAATGGTGAAGGGTTTTCGCATCACCATGGGCAAACGTTTGTTCGGCATGACGAATTTGAAGCATTTGCAATTGAATTTCTTATAGAAATTACTAAAAATAAAACTAAAAAAATAATAATTTATTTCAATAAGGGTATTCATTTAAAGAGGGAACCCCCTCGAAAACGAAGAACTGTCAAACTTCATATGTTTTGACTCCTCATCTGCACAACTGAATCGTTTCCGAGAGGTTTCCCACTTTAAACGAATCGCCCTAATGTCCTTTTGTATACTTCTACGGCTCTATATCCTGGTCGCTGTGAGGCCTTGGCATCTTCGCTTAATATTTAAATACCAACCGGATTGTATTTTACTATCGACAACAGGTCAGACGACACGCGTTTTTCAAAACACAAAATTGCGCTGAGCTCAATCAAATAACAAACACGTCTGTCTGCTCAATCGTATTAGGACATCGTTTAAATTGATTCAGACTAACAAACAGCGCCGCCTGAGGTGATAAGACTTGTATTCGTTTTATAAAATAGGCATTTTGTTTATAAAAATATGACAATCAAAGGTTGTCATTAAAATAATATAAAATGAAATTAATTACTAATAAAAACAAAATAAAAAACATATTCAATTACATGTAATTGTATGTATAAAAGAGCGAACGGTCGTTGTAGGGGTATTTAAGATTTCCTAGATCGAAAATTACAAGATTTTCGTTCTGAATTTGCCACAAAAAATTCGTTGTCAATACCGCCAGTCGTGTGTAATCGAGTTGTTTTTTAAAAATGTAATTTGTCTAGCCAAACCACGACTTATATAAAAAAGAATTTTCTTAGAAATGGCAACCGATGAACGGGGTTAGAGCCTCCTTGAAATACGTATATATCCCTACTACCACCGGCATTCCAAGTTTGTTACTTGCGTCCTAATTGAAGTTGCTCTTGAGCTTGAGTCTGACTTTACATAATCATTTCGAAATACATTACATTATTTGGACAGCATTATACAAATAATTATTTAAAACAAGCATGCCTACAGACAGACAGATCTGGACAAATATATATTTTAGTTTCAAAACGCTTTTCCGGAGGCTTTGATTAGCATCTACAGCTACTGACTAATTTTTACTGATGAGTAGGCGAATACGTGTTACTACTTGCCTCTAACTAGTTCATATTTTATTTCAGATTATTTTATTTTAATTTAATTAATATGCAATAAATGTGAGTTGTCAGGAATCAGAAGTGTTTATTTGCAAGTTTTTTGTTTCCGAGAAAAATGTAAACATTTTGACTTTTGTGTGGAAAGAGAAAAGCCTTGAATCTATTGTTGACGGCTTTAATGATCCGAATTAAAAAAGTTGTTCAACAAACAATCATGACAGAAGGATACAAGAGATCAGATCAATGCTTGAAGTTGAATAACCCAAAATGTGTGATAATGTCCATCACGTCCATGTTTTGGTAGGTTTTTTGGAACATTTTTTGTTATCTTCTACGAAATTCCAATATTCGAAATTATATTGAAAAGAACACACGCACACACTCACATGCGCGCATTGAAATCAATACGATTGCACACAATTTTTCCGCTTCCTAACAAAATCAAGAAACGGCAACAGGGCTAGAGTTCGCCTGATAACAGATTTCATGTTAGTTAATTACAAAAGAAAGTTGTAACTGCACATTAAGCGCCTACTCCCAAAATGCCTAAAGAGATAACCTAATAGATTTAGTTGTTAATAAAAAAAATACACTGTACAAAAATTACACTGTAAACTTTTTAAATATACTTCAATAGAGGGCTTTATTGAAAGCTTTGTACTGAAATTTCACTACAAAATTAATTAATATTTTTTTAAAAAACAAGTCACTACATCCGGGTGGCATCAGCCACGCGCTTGTCCAACCAGCCACCATGTCGGCCGAAATATTAAGGAACTGAGATAAGAGAATAAGTCTAATAAAAGTTGCTTGCATGCAACTCCTGAGCATTAAAGTGAACCTGATAAAACCTGGCGTCCTCATACCGCACAGTGTAATATTTTCTTATTGAAAAAGCACCTAATGCTATAAAAAAATTAATATTAATTTTTTTAATTTCAATGCAGCTAGAATAAAAATCATTCCACTATTGATGAAGCTGTACAGAGCAGTCGTTATCAGGCCGTTGTCAAGAGCGGTCCATTCAAACTGAAAACGCTCTTCAAATTTTCAAACCGACTTCAGTGTGTTCAAACAATGAAAATATATTCTCGATTACAATTGTGTGTGAGATTATGAACTAAAAAAGGAATACTCGTAAAGGACATAATTTAAAAATAGTGCAACTAGTGAGTGGCAGCTTGGCGATTCTATCAAGTGAGTAGTAGTGATGTCCAAAGAACTGCGGACGATGACCGTTGAATTGGAATTATATTCCAGTTGTGTGTGTTTGTTGAATATATTCAAATACGCGTAAAAAGGACTTGTTGATTTGAAATATTCTATAATCCCCAGGAGAATGTTTGAAAAATTGGTTAATTTTTTTAAAGTACTTATTTGAAAGGTATTGAAGAGCTTAATACCAATTTAGACATTATAATTTTTAATGTACTGCAGTAATGATCTCGAATCCGTACAACCTACAAAATAAGCTCTGCAATTGTCTAAAGGATAATAGTTCAGTTTATTTCAGTTCGAGTGCATTCAAGTGCAAAAATATATGTAAACCTGTAAAGATGTGATTAGCCAATCTAAACAGTCGATTAGTGCAAGTATCTGTAAAAATTAGAACTGAAGTGATTCAATCTTGCTGGAAATACAGATTAAATATTTCATTTCATTTCATTATATTGCTAATATCAATACAAATCAATGGCCATCCATGTCAGCGGAAATACTTAATTTAAACACAATTAATGTGCCCTGTTAGCCTATAATTAACTTATTTATAAGGATCAAATAAGACTTTAATTAAAATATCAAAATACTTATGAAATGCAATAATACATTTAACCCTAGAACGGTGTTCGGAACTTGTAGAGGGGGGGGGGGGGGGGGGAGGTTTAGTCAATTGCTATAATAAATGTGTATTTGTCAACACTACGCACGAAGTGATGACGCTATAGTAATTATTCGAGAGGTTAGTTAACGCGATCAAATGTACTAACAACACTAAGTTTATCCGCACTCAGAGTAAATGAACTAAGTAAGTGTCTGTCTTTAGTAATGCGGTTGTAATGTTTTGGCGCCGCAATAGATACTCACCGATTGACGTTATCAGCAATTAGATTTAACACATTTCATAATACTTCTTACAAGTAGCTCACAATAACGTTTTCATTATTCAGCTTAATAATAATAGATTTTAATACTTGTAGACAATTATTATTATCAGTTCGTAGTTCGGAATGTCTCCGCGATTTGACTAGAAACAATATGCAGGCAAAGGCAATTAGCTGATGCTAATATATGCCAAGTGGGCATAAAAAAGCATTTAACTGCGAAAACATTTCAATGTTAATAAGGACTACTTTTTGTTACGTTCAGTTTTGTAGTTGTCAATTACACTGTGGCGCGCCATTTTTAATGTTAAGCGTGTAAACGATTTTATTTGATCAAAGTGCTGAGCATTTTTAGCCGGTAAAGCCAATATCTGACTATAAGAAATTATGCCTTGCTCCCACTGACACAGCTACTAATCATGTAACTTTTAGCTGATACTTGGCACTACGATCCTCTGTTACTCACAGACACGAAATCGTTTCGGTGGATAGTAGGGGCCCTTCTTCACTGCAAATTATACTTTCGTAAGTTTGCCATCGCATGACGAGAAGTGGAGGAAAAAACTTTGTGGGAGTTGAACCCGACACCTCCCGATCGTATGTCAGATATTCTACACTTCAAAACGATACCACATTAGAAATCACAGTCAAAACGAGATAAAATTCACTACTATTGCCCTTAGTAGACATTGAAATTTGGGGTGTGCATTTCTTTTAACAGGCTATTGAAAATGCCGATACGTTCATTACCACGCCCACAAATTTTAACGACATATTTCTCTCGCAATTGTTAATATTGATAATACGGTTGCCATAACAAGTTAAACAAGCAACAGCCGATTATTAAGTTAGTGTAAAAAAGTAAACTTGACCATTCATCAATTGACAATAGGTACTCACCTCGATTAATTATTGTTGAGTTTAGTATTTAATAAGCTTGATGTGTGCTATGTTGAAATGGAATATTAAGTATGTTAATTATTATTATTGTGTACGAGTTTGAACTTTTGCAGCACTAATTGTTTTATCTTGAATATATTTAGATATATTGAAATTTAATTCAGTCTTAGATATGGATTAGTATTTAGCAAACGCAAGAGTATAAGCAATTTCAATAACATTTACTTTTATTGTACTTGCAGTAATGCCTAACAGCTCACCGAAAATCAATATGCTACCATTGAAGAATTGTCGATTTGTTTTGCCCATATTTGGGGCATGTTTGGCCCTGTTGGGCTCATTATTTACCATATTCTGGGAAGATATGATGAACTATGGCCTGGAAAATGTAAGTGACAAGATATTCGCAGAAGAATTTATTTTTAAAATCAAAAATATTTCTTAGTCCCTGGTGATTAGTCCCAACACACGGATTTTCGAAATGTGGAAACAGCCGCCATTCAATTTGTTGCTTGACGTTTACTTTTTCAATTGGACCAATCCGGAAGATTTCACAAATCACAGCACCAAGCCTATTCTGCAGGAATTGGGACCATATCGCTTTATGGAGAAACCCGATAAGGTCGACATCAATTGGCACCCGGAGAATGCCTCGGTGACGTATCGCAGAAAATCGCATTTCTACTTTCAAGATGAGGGCAGCAAGGGCACGCTGCTAGATGAGATTACAGCGTTGAATGTAGTGGCAGTGGTGAGTTGCTCAACTAGAGAAAAATATTACAAAAATTTACCGACTAACGTCTGTAACGCTCTTCCTTTTCTCAGGCAGTTGGCTCCAAATCGAAAACCTACAGTTCTATGCGACGCACCTTTCTTGATATCGCTCTCAATGTCTATCCTGAGTTGACCTTGACGAAAAGCGTTGATGAATGGCTGTTCCGTGGCTATGAAGATGTCCTCTTAGACGTGGCCAACATGTTGCCGTCCTCAATTAGCGACGTGAATCTGCCGTTTGATAGGATTGGTTACAGTTATTCGGTAAGAGAGCAAGAGATAAGACGGAAGTGTAAATCCACAAAATGACTAACAATTTCCCCTTTCCTCCCCCAGCGAAATGGTAGCTCACAATATACAGGCATTTATAATGTCCATACTGGCGCGGACGATATACGAAACTTGGGCAAACTGCATACGTGGAATTATAGGAATTCGTCGAAATATTTTCCCAAGCAGTGCTCGCAAATACGTGCGTCTACGGGCGAGTTTCAGGATCTTTATTTGAAAAAGAACGGTTCGGTGGATCTTTTCGTGTCGGATCTTTGTCGCACTATAACGATGGACTATCAGGAGGCTGTGGAGTATGAGGGCTTAGAAGGCTACAAATATCTTGGCGGCTTAAGAGCAATGGATAATGGTAGAGTGAGAGTGTGAAATTACAAAAGTTCAATTCTGATTATGGAAATTTTCGTTCCAGGCACTTTATACCCCGAGAATACTTGCTACTGCAATGGCCAATGTGTGCCCTCGGGTGTCATGAACATTTCTGCGTGCTGGTTTGATGCTCCGGTTTTTATGTCCTATCCCCACTATTATAATGCCGATCCATTTTATGCGGACCAAGTGGTGGGCATGAAACCGGACAAGGAAAAACATGAAATGTACATTGTGCTAGAGCCAAGGACAGGCTTTGCTTTGGATTTGGCCGCAAGATTTCAAATCAATCTTCTGGTGGAACCACTGCCTCATTTGACGTTAGTACTTGAAGGAGCAAATGGTTGATTGCGGCTTTAACTACAATTTTTCATTTTATTTTACAGCCTGTTCCAGAAAGTTCCGAAAATATTTATTCCCCTTTTCTGGTTCGAAGTGCGCACGAGCATTCCCCCCGATTTCATTACCGAATTCAAAGCGTTCTCCAAGTACATCTGGTATGGTCAAGTCTTTGGTGTATGCTGCGCTATTAGCGGTCTGCTAATCCTGTTATTGCATTTCGTGCGGTATTGGCGGTATTCATGTATACGTCAGAACGAAATGGCTTATGGAAAGGAAGACAAACGCGTCACCGCTAAGGAAGCCAATCTGGCCATACAGGAAATGTCGCCTGTACTAAGTCGGTCGAAAGTATTGCCAAATACGATTTGCCTGGAAATGAATGATCAGAATGAGCCATTTTGCAATTCGGCAGGATAATGAAAAATGTTGGGATTGCGTGTATCGTTCGTACTTGTAATTATTTTAATTTCATTAGATTGTTAGAAGTACATGTGATAGGCATTGTAGACTTGTACCTAATTAATTACAATTTAACGTTAATATATTTATTTAAGTGTAAGGTGGTCTCATTTTCCGAGTATATGTAGGTACTCGTAAATAGTTGAAATTAGGTGGCTCATACTTGTGCATTTATTGAAGGTTAATGTGTTAAATAGATTTACTATTGTAGTGGCTTTGAATCTAAAAATGTAAGAAAAGTAAACTAATGACATTTGTATTTTAATGATTCAAAATAAGTACGTATTTAATAAATATCCCCAAAAATATACCATCTAAAAAACAGTGCATTTTTTCTTTTGCAGTGTACTCACTAGGGAGTTCAATCCCGGGATACCGAAATATTTATCCAAAAATTGCGGTAAAAGAACTTACAATATCAACAACTTTTCCAATTATTTCAACTATTTTATATAAAATTTTTAAGATTTATTTCAAAAAAAGTTTTTTGGTTAATCCTACTAACCAACAACGGCTAATAAATTCAAGTTTTTCATACATTTCGAAATTTTGTACGTTAACAACTTTTTTTTTGTTAACTTTACCGACTTTTTTTATGTGTACTTATCACCTCTGTTAATGCCACATCTATATAACAGTGCTGTTAACTGCATACTAAATGAGTTAGTGAAACTGTTAACTTGTACTTTGTTTAGTTTTGCTGTTAAGGCGTATTCTCGCAGCTCTTGTTCAAATGTTTTTTACTCTCTTATTTATTTAAGTTCTTGCATAGACTGCTGACTTGTATTTTGTTGCTGCTTTTCATTGCTGCCCAAATCAAGGTCTATTTGGGCAACTACTTGGAATGTTCTAATGTTTTTATCTCTATTTTGTTGTTGTCATTTGTATACTTGATCGTACGCATTTGGTATTTGGCGTGGCATAGAATCTCATTCCCCAAAAATGGTATGGGAGCGTGAGAGTTTTGGAGCGCGTTTAAGTATCAGAGCAGTTTATGCTATTGTTGGTGCTGTTGATTTGTGGTTAGTAATCTTGATTAATTAGTTACTTCGATTTTTTGTAACAATATTGACAACGTGGAAATATCTAAGTTCTGGAGGAAATTGGAAAAAAACATTATGGCCATGAGTTTTTTTTATAACTGTAAAACAGTGTTATTAAAATCAATATTATTGAAAAAAATTACTAAAAAAAAGAGCCGAAAAAATGTGTAAGTACCTACTCTATAACAAGTGTGAAATTCCTTTATCACTAGTGGTGAGCGGTTTGACTTTTTCTCGATTCGCTGGCTTTGTTTACTTTTGTGGGCCGCACATGTCGCTGTAAGCTGCTTGCGAAAAGTGGCATGATTTGAATTTTTCATCAATATCAATCCACTTTTTTTGCTACAACAAAATATAATAACAATTTAATTTACTCAAGAAATTTAAATTTTTTATTACTATTTGATTGGAGTTTTTTTTATCAACATTTTACATACGAGTACATATATGTATAGCAAGGAATTCAACATGATTGGTTTAATTATTCGAAGTATTTTTTTTTTAATTTGCTCTTTGGTAATTATGCCATGAATAAAGTTGGTGGACTTGGCCTGAATTTACAAAAATGTAGGTTAGGGTGGATCACATTTTCACCCTATTATCTGGACAATCATCGACAAAACTATCTGACTTAGCTCAATCAGACCCTTAAGAGCTAGCAGACCTTCAAATGCCTTGAATTTGCCAATTTTAACACATTTAGGCAAATCTCAAAGGGTTTGAGGGTATTTTGAAATACCATTTTGCACAGATCGTATTTTTTGTATGTTTGGAACAGGATTAGTGGGAGAGGTACAATTTAAACTTTCTGAAATCTACCTATAGCTATAGCACCCAAAAATATAATTATTTTTTATATTTAGCCACCTCATTTAGTATTAACCTATTATTGATTCATGACAATCTAACGGAAATACTCTTCCTTGATTTATGTTATTCTTATGGTGACTCGTCACATGAAATATGGTTTCAGTACAACCTTTTTCTGCGAACTGAAATTGCAAATGATATATTCCTAATCAAGGTATTTCGACAATTTCTCATCGTGTACTTTTGCCAGACTGAAATTACTCATAATAATAAAGTAAGTAAATACAAGTATAAAGAAAGAAAGAAATACTTAATAGGTACCTACTAAAACCCTGATAAGAAAACGCTTACGACAGTATTCACACTGATAAGGCATTGAACGCGGAGAGGAGAATGAGTCGACTCGAAATCGGGGAGAAACAAAAGTGATCGCTGAGATCAGACATACGGCGCGTAGATCGCACCCACAAAATAGCGACAGCAAATTATAATACATAAAAAATACATATTTACTAAGCTATATAGCGACTGAGTATGTTGCAAATTTGCATACATTTTCAATAAAAAAAATATATATAAAATCAAACAAGTTTTCGACTTTGGGATTTCAAGTAAAAAGCTAATGAGCGAGCAATATCGCAGCCGCTGAAGATATTACTCGAGTTGGGGAGAGCGCCAATATACTTATGTGTGAGAGTGCAGAGCACAAGAAATAAATTCAAAAAGTAACCCACAAAATTTTGAAAATAGTTTCAGTTCAGTTCAACAGTCGAAATCGCGCGTATGGTTGGGCGGAAAAATTATAAAGAAAATTATTAGAATAGGCGAATAGAAAAGAGCGCACACGCATTCGGTAATAAACTGTGCTTTAATTCTAAGTGAATTGTTCGAAAATCATTGCAAAAAAAAAAGAATAAAAGAAAAGAAAATATAATACAAAATACGAAACAAGAAGAAATCCCAACAAACAGCCAAGAAAGTGTCTCAATTTGCAGTTAACCAGACGGTATGTGGCGATTGTGTTTAAAAATAATTACAACGTAATTAAGTAAACAACAAAAAACAAAACGTATTGAGTATTTCAATCATTGAAGAACCAAAAAAAAAATACTATATAAAAAATAAATTTGGTTGTATTGTTAAAGAAAAAATACTAATTAAATTTATAAAATGAAACTAAAGTTTATGAAATAAATACAAAACGAAGTGCTGGCAAATCATGCAAATAAAGAAAAACAAGTTGTTTTCGAAAAAATAAAAATAACTAAGCAAATATTTGAATTGGCAATTGTTGCCAACGGAATTTCAGGTTCCGCACATGTGATAATAGTGTCTAATAAAGAATTTAAAGTAAGCTCATGTGTTTCACTAGCAATTCAACGGGAAATTGGTAATCTTACTTAAGACCCTAAGGTTCTATTAAAGGAGAGCGAAAAGCGGTCTACTTAGAAGAGAGAAATGTATAAATTTTATATACTAAACTTGAAAAGAATCTAAATAATATACAGCTGTTGAATTATTTTTTTTATTATTTTATATTTTTTTCTCTAAATTCTGGAGTGGTTATCGTAGAACAAATTTTATTTTTTCAATCCTTTGAAGCTTTTATTTGAAATTCAAACTTTTGCGCGTGTTTTTGTAGTTAGTTGATTATTGTTGTTGTTGTTTTTCGTTGTTTGTTGTTGTATTTAAATTCCTCTCCACTTGAGATATTTGAAGTGGTCTACGCTCCATTATGTGCTCATTTGCCTATATGTATTGTACACAGTATCAATAAAAAGTTGGGGTTGATTAACTTAAGCCATGCGTTTGTACACAATTAAAGAGTGATCGAAGATCTAAATTTCGTCACTTTCCCTCCGCCACAGCACAGCACAGCACTCACACACACTCATTCTAAATCGAAAACATTGAAAAATTCCAGATGTTGGCTTGATACCAAGTTTCGACGATTGGGTGTGTCTTAGGGTACTTTCTGTTCGGTCATGGCCGTCTCCTTAGTCTCCATTATTTACTGTACTACTTTGCCTATTTCATTTGGCGCTCTGTACGATATAATTTTAATTATATTTGTAGCATAATTTGCCCACATTCTTTTTAATTTTGTAATCTTCGCTTCTCCCTCCCTCGTGTTCTCTTTTTGTTAAGTAAATGTGAAATGAAAAATCGGACGTGATATCATAATCGCTGCGTACTATAGTCGCATTTTTTTTATTCTTTAAAGCAAACATACTAACTAATAAAGATAATACAATTGAGTGACATTTTCAAAAGCGTATGAAAAAAAGAAAAAAGAATTAATTTTGATTGTTTTAATGAAATTGCAGTTTGGTATCTTAATTGAATTTAATTTATAATGTTGGGAGAATGTACAAAAAAAGAAGGCAGTAAAATGTAATCAGTTATAAAAATATTAATTTTAATTAAGAATACACAAAGTCCACGAGCTAAAAGTAATAAGCACTTTAATAAAAATTAGTTCCTTCAATTAAAATCAATCAAAGTCACCAAAAAAAATCAACAAATTTACAATTTATTTAATAAAATTTTCCCTTACTAATTTCAATAAAATAAATTCCATCAATTGAAAAGTTAAACACAAAAATCCGTAATTAACACAATTTATAAATTCGAAAAAAAAACAAGATCTATAAAAAATACATTTAATTTTGTACATTTCGGTTCATTAACATTGAGTTGAAGTTATCAAATTGAAAGAAAAAATAAATACAAAATATATAAAATGTGCCCACAAAAAACCACAGCAGAAAAACACAAACAATAAAAATGCACTTGAGTACTCGCGCGTACATTGAATAAACAAAATACAAAATATGTATTCTTACAAAATGCAAAGACCTTCTGTAAACTATAAATAAATTCAACTTAATCCGCGCAAATAGGTGACTAATTTCACTGTACTTATACGAAAGTAATCGATTGTAGTAATTAAATTAGAGTAAGGAAACTGAAAAAGGCAACAGCAAGAACCACTTTAAGTCAACTGGCGACTTTTTCAAAAACAAAACCACACAAAAGCATAATAAAATGTGGCGAAACTGGTTTTAATTTGCAATTTAAAACGAAATTGAATTGATTGTGAAAACGCAATACAAATAAAAACCAAGACGACAACAAATACAAAAATTATGAATATTTAATTGCACTCAAAACTATACAGCAAATAGCCAATACTCACATTGAACTGCAAACAAAGGCAAATATAGTTTCGTCTGCGAAATTGTAGTGTGGCATTCTCAAATGGCGAAATATGCAAAAAACTAGAGAGTGGACTATCTTCGGCTATACCGAAGTTGAAATACCCCCACACAGTAGGAAGAAGTACCTCGATCATAAAAAAATGTGGTCTCAAGCCAATTATAGGTGGTTGTCCAAAATCCATTTCTAAAAATTTCCAATTAAATCCACCAAAAAAAAAATTGGTCTCAAGACCCCATTTAGACCCTAATATATGTGGCTTCGGAACCTCGGACCATCTCCAAAATCCATTTCTAAAAATTTCCAATTAAATCCACCAAAAAAAAAAAATTGGTCTCAAGACCCCATTTAGACCTTATATATGTGGCTTCGGAACCTCGGACCATGTCAAAAATACGTTTCTAAACATTTCCAATCGAATACAACAATAAAAAAGACTTGAAAAATTTTTACCTTTTTTTTCGGTGTATGGGAGCCACGCCCAGTTTTTGTCCGATTTGGCTGATTCTCGAACTTGATCTCAGTATTCACGAGAAAAACATGTAAAAAAAGTTTCAAGTCGATATCTCCAAAACTGCGACCGCTATCGTGCGGACGGACAGACGGACAGACGGACAGACGGACAGACGGACAGACGGACAGACGGACAGACGGACGGACAGACAGACGGACATCGCTAAATCGACTCAGGAGGTGATACTGATCAAGAATATATATACTTTTCCATACCGGACACGCCTCCTTATGGGCGTTACAAACGTTGTGACAAAGTTAGTATACCCTGCCACAGTGAGTGTGGGGGTATAAAAAAATACACTAAATTTAAAAACTACGCCTTATATTTAATAAACGTTACATTGTTGAGTAGAAAAGAAAAAAAACCACAGCTTCAATCTTAGCTTAAAAGATTCGTTTTACAATTTTGCACAGCGTGGGTGAATGTGTAGAAAGATAGAATACAAATATTATCTGTGAAATTATGCATATATCAGTGTAGAAAGAACTTGAAAAATTAAAATGAATTCAATTTTGTTTCTTGCTTGAATATAAAACAAATATGTATATAAGTAGTAGGCACTTGGCTAAATTTAGAAATGTTTTCTGAATTATCGTTTTTCCACACAGCTCCCCACGAAATTCATCACGTTCCTTGGTAACGTGTTTTTCTTTTGTGCAAGTCTTTTATTCATACATATTTTAATCTAAATAAGTTGATGGTATATTTTTCACTCATAATAAAAAAAGGAACTATTTGAAGTAATAATATTGATATGGACTCCTCTCTCTATTGTATTTGATAAACGTCGTAATCGTATCGCCATGCGATTATCAGTGAAATGAAACTTCAATCGTGCACACTGATAACAGCGTCGCGTCATTTTGTGCTGCTATATTTCTCACACTGACACTGCATTTCTCTCTCCCTCTCTCTCACGCATTTACAGGCTTACATCAATTCATCGGCCATTTCATTTGCCGTGCAACTGAGGCACCTCGACTGTGAGTGCAACAGTCGGTTTCCGTTTCCTGTTGCGCCATGACTTCGAAACGCTGCAGTTACTTTTGGCGCTTTTCCGTATTTGCGCTCGGCATACTCTTCATCACTTCGGGTGTTTATTTGTATTTGAATTGGATCGAAATGTTTACGCGTCTCAGGGGAAAGGTGAGTTTTGACTTTGTAAATTAATTATGTGTTGTAGTAATAAATCACTTTAGAGATTTGTGTGATTTAGCGATGGCTGGGTATAAATATTTAAGATTTTTTACTCGTATTTCGTGGTCGATTTCACGAACTGGCGTAACTCAGCCAATTTTTAAGTAAATTACACTCAAGCCGTTTTGAGTTTTTTTTTAAGGAAGCATATCTTTTAAATGATATCGGTCATTGAAATAAGTAGGCTCATATTTCAATACTAAGTACGTACGTCTCAAGGCGCTCTGATAACAAATATAAGTTCAACTAAAATAGACTAATGAGACCCTAATAAACCCTTCAATATCTAAGCTGATAACAAAAAAAAAAAACCATTACTTTACGACAATAGAAAAACTAGATGTTCATTGACTTTCATCATTATTCTAGAACAATAAAAAAAAAATACTATCATGCATGCATTAACCAATAGGTCAAGCGTTTTCTAGGAATAATAGAAATTATCTTCGAATTCAATGAAATTAAACTCGAAACTAAACCAATAAAATCATTTTACGGGGGTAGTAAAATTACTCCAAAATCTATTTGTATAGTGAATTGAAGATTGTAAATAGTTCACAATGGAATGATCTTCTGGCTGGAACTTAAACTGATAATATAATGAATATAAAAAATGAGCAATTAACTTCGATCAACAAAAACAATTTTTTGTAAAATAAAAAGCCCAAGAAGTATTTTAAATGGTCAACCAAATTTCTTTTTATTATTTAATGTACGAAATATGATTTATAATTATTTTAGAACTTGGTGCTGTTTATTATTAGGCTGTTATTACTCATAATCGTTTTTATTGAAACTGTCTAGTTGCAACAGGTGTTTGATGGCCAGTCAGATTAGATTAACCTCAATCCATTTCAGTATTGTTATTAACAACAAATTTTATATTCAAATAAATGGTCGTAAAAAATAGTTAGAACCTTTGTATGTATCACTCTGCTCAATTATGACTAATTTTTATGACTAATTTTTCATTAATATTATTAAATGTAAAATGTCAACATTATCGTTGAGCACTATAGTATGAAAAGATCAGATCTCTTTATTAAAGTAAATAGCAAACAATACTCAAAAAATACTCTTTTTATTACTCATCCATGAATACCACCATTTACACAAATCTGATAAGTATATTTTTGGAGAGACATATTCCATTTCTTTTGTTCATTTATTGAAGTGTTTACGTTTTTACTAAAATAATTTAATTTAAATAAACGCCGCAAAAGATTTTTCATTCAAAATAGCAAACACACCGCAAAATCGTGCGTGACTTCGGCTATTATTCACTTAGCAATTGCGTGGTTGTCGTATATATTCTTCGTTTCCAAATTTCCCCACAATTTTACAACGTTTTATCTAATCGCCATTGAAAAATCTCCAGTGTCTAAGTTTTTATTTTTAAAGAATTTTATCAAACAAAAAATATAAATATTCATTTAAGTAAATAGAGTAAACCGGAAATTTATATAGTTAGTAGAAAAGAAGGATTGTGTGATGAAGGTTATTTGGAAACTTTATTCCGAAGACATTTTATTTTATTGGAAAACTTACATGTAATGCCACATGACACGTTGTAAATTCTCCTTTAATGTTTCAAATATTCAATGATAATGGACATAATGTGGGTTAACACCTTTGAGTTTTGTTTCCACAATGTTGTACATAGCTTATTAAATAATATTAAAAAAAAGACAATTTAATTTTTCAAGTGAATGATCTATTGCAGTATCAACTACCAAGCTTTCATAGCAAGCAATTCTATTATTGCTTGCTATAAAAATAAATTATTATTGCCGATAACGTGGTATTTGCGAAAATCCAACTGTAAAACAGGTGTTAGTTAATCTTCATTCGAATGAAGTATGGCGACAAAAAAAAAAGTAACCACTAAAGCTCTTAACTAATTACCTTCCACTAACGATTCGACAGAGATACAGTTTGACACACAGCTGGCAATTAGACTGCGTTCTTTTGGTGTGAAAACCCTATTACAATAATATCAGTAGCTTGACTTCCTGTCTTTTGTTTAAATTTCTAAGACCATAAAGATAAGGAAAGGTAGAACTTTTTCGCGAATATCACGCAGCACCTGTCACATAGTTAGCAAAAAAAACACAAAATTGTTTGTTCACACTTTGAAAAGAAGTAATGGCCTTTTCAAGAGTGTACTTTGCACGCTTTTGTAATTAAATTATTTGTAGAAAAAATCACACGCGCCTTCGATATTTAAAAAAATCGCATACAATCAAATCAATCAAATTGTCATTTTTGCCAATTTTTTCCATTGTCCACTAATCTCTGCTAACATTTCACGCTCACATGACTTCGATTGGGCCTTTGCAAAAAGGCTTTAAAACAAGGTAATTACATTTTATTTCCATAGAAAATGTGATGATGAATGTAAAACCGAAAAAGCTATTTAAGTTCGGCAAAGGCATTCTTATTAATTAACAAAGAAATGCACATCTGCTAAATGAGTACCGAAATCACACTGATTAGGTAATTGATTTTCCATTGTTCAACCATTAGTATTTCCCATTTTCAATGCACTTTCTAGAATTCTTTTTCCTTTATTTAATTAAAATATTATTTTAATTTTATTTCAAGTAACTTTTATTAATAAATTCTTCTTTTATGCTATTTTTCATTAGGAAATGGCTCTGAGTCCCACTTCACCATCATACGACGGTTGGAAAGTATCACCACTGCCGCTTAATTTCGATGTTTATCTCTTTAACTGGACAAATCCCGAAGATTTCTATGAGGGCTCACCCAACAAGCCACGATTTAAGCAATGTGGACCCTACAGATTTCGCGAGAACCCCGATAAGGTCGACATTAATTGGCATGAGCACAATCACTCGGTGTCGTTCCATAAGAAAGCCTCTTTTCACTTCGATGAAGCTGGCAGTCGCGGTAGCTTAGATGATCGCATTACCACAGTAAATACAGTGGCACATGTAAGTCTAAATTGGATAAAAAAAAATTATTTTTTATTGATTTATTTTTTCTGGAATCAGGCGGCCGCTTTGCGAGCCATCGACGGCACATATTTCCAGAAGAAAATTTTACAAACCGCTCTGGGCATGTACAAAGAGGGAATTGCGGTCACAAAAACTGCGGACGAGTGGATGTTCACGGGCTATTTGGATCCGCTGGTAACAGTGGGCGGCTTCCTTTCGCACTTCTCAAATGATATTGTTGTCCCATTCGATCGCATTGGCTGGTTGTATACGGTAAATTGGCTATTTTGCATCATAACTTTTCCAAATTTATGCCTTAACACTTAGAATTCTTCCATACGCTTTCAGCGCAACGAAAGTTCTAGCTATGAGGGCCACTTCAATGTGTTTACTGGTGCCGATGATATCTACAAAATGGGCTCAATCAATACATGGAATCATGGGACTCACAATGGTGTCTTTCCGGACCAGTGTGGTGAGGTTAAAGGTTCGATGGGTGAATTTTTTCCACCCAACCTGACGACAAACGATTCCATTTCGATATATTTGCCGAACTTATGTCGATCAGTGCCTCTGGATTATACAGAAACGACGGAAGTACATGGAGTCAAAGCGTACAAATTCAGTGGAGGAGCAAGAGCGGTGGATAATGGTAGAAACATTTTGAAATGTAAAATCGCAAAAACCCTTAAATTTTTAATTCATTTCAGGTACATTGTTTCCCGAAGCGAAATGTTTCTGTGTAAATGGCAAGTGTGAGCCATCTGGAGTGATCAACATTGCCCCGTGCAAATACAATTCTTCGATGTATATGTCATATCCGCACTTCTATCAAGCGGATCCCAGTTATTTAGAGGCTATTGAGGGTCTGGCACCCGATAAGGAGAAACATGAATTCTTCATGACCTTAGAACCGAACGCAGGCGTTCCCATGGATGTGGGTGGCGGTTTTCAGGCGAATTATTTAGTAGAGCCCGTGCCGGGTATTGCGTAAGTGCTAATCACATTTAATTAAATTAATTGTTATAGTAATCAATTTTGAATTTTCCTTGTAGACCTTTCAACAACTTACCGCGCACCTTTATACCCATCATGTGGTGTGAAGAGCGTGTGCGCGTCTCCACGGAAATCGCCTCCCAAATTGCCCTGGTCCCGCTGATTATATTGCTGGGCCAAATATTCACCGGCATTTTATTGGCCGGTGGCGTTATACTCATTTGTTGGTATCCAGCGAAACTGGTGACGCGAATTGGTCACGATCCCAAAAGCAAAGCATCACTACTCAATCCGTTGTCCAGCTCCAAGTCGGTGTCGATAAGCCAACTGAAGCGGCCCATATTCGAGCGCAGCGAAGTGCCGCTGCTAGAGTACAAACACAATGGATCGATTATTCGACCGAATGGCACGGTCACGGATGGCCTTCTCGGCAATTCGCTGCTGCGTCCGCCCACGGATGTGATAATTAGATGATAAGAAGTGGCTTTTTAGTAATTAGTTTTATTTGTAAATAATATGTTAACTCACCACTACTCACCTCACCACACATACCAAAACATACTTACAAAATGTACTTTAAGAAGCATACTCACAATTTAATGCAAGAAGAAAAACAAAACAAACGATGATTACCTCCAAAACGTAAGTTTGCCGTAAGTTCAGGGATGCTGCCAATTAACGCTCATTTGAATTTTTTACTGCATTTTGCTTGTTTTTATTTTTTAAAAATGCCAAAAGGTACATCACCCCCCCTACTATATAAATAAGCAAAGAAAACATACGTAGTCAGTATATTATTTATTGGTATAAATAATTTAAAATATAATTTCATTACATTTTAGTTTGTATGCCAATTAGTTGTAATGCAAAGTTTACATAAAAGAAAAAGTATTTTTGTTTGTAGTAATATATTTTGAAGAATATTAGCCATTAAGTTTGTTTTTGCAAATTAGTTGCTTTATTTTATATGCTATAAATAATTTTATACAATACATAAAAGTGATAATGAGAAAGCTTTCAATGAATTAATATGAATACCTAATAAAAAAAAATAATATGAATTAAAAGACAATAGAAATTTGTAGTTTAAAATAAAAACAAAACCCCAAAACGATTGCGAAAACTTCAACTACACACCTTCCTCGATTCCTCTTTCCAAACTTGATCGTCGTCTCTAACCGACTTAAATTCATTTTAAAGAAGTTTTCTTTCAATTTGTTTTCTTTTATTGAATAAAAATACAAATCCATGATGAAACGTAAAAATACTAAATTCTCCACTCCCTCCTCTCACTCAACTATTCAAAGGAACTAACGCTTCAACCACATACTGGCAGCCAACATAAAAACACTGATCACACCGAAGTGCATCAGTGACGGTACAGGCGATACACATGCTTTGCTGCGCCCTAAATCCAGCCTACTGGAGACTTCTTCTGGCACATCCAAATAGACACGATCCAAACCGAAAGAGAAAATCAATTGGCGCAGCTTTTCAATGTCCACATAATCGTTTGTGGACGACCAAATGGTCAAGGTACTCTCGTTGGTATCGTTGACAGAGCGCACTAAATGATGCAGTTCCTCCAGGCTGTTGGCTGCAATTCCAGCGCGCACAGGAAATGTAATAGGCTGGCCTGTTTCGGTGACATTGTTGTACTGGAAGAGTAACGAGAATGCAATGAAAGCAAATGTAAATGTCATGTGATTACCTGAATGTTGAGTAGCATTTCATTGATTTGGGTTCTTGTGTACGCGTCTTCCCTGTAATCGGCACCCCAGCGCGTTGTCCAGCCTATCGAGAGCACAGCTGTGGTGAAATTGGCACAGCCCGCAAAGAAACGCTCAGGATCAACTGGTATTGTGTCATTTTGATTCACTGGGCCGGGAACTATGTCCGCATTAAGCCAAATAGGAAAGGTCATCTGAGAAAATAAATGTGGGTAATCATGCGAAACTCGCATACATCGTATATATCGCCTCACCACTGGAATCAAGTCCTTGAGTATTTCAAGCGATCCCTCAAACACTTCAATTGACTTAAAGTCCAGCTTGACTCCCTTCATATTTTCGGCATTGAGATCATTATATGAAATAATTTCATTTAAAAATTCTTCCAATGAAATATCCGATGTTGTGGCAGGTGGATGAGCCATAACGGGCATTTCGAAGCCAGTGCCATTTACCTGACCCAACACAATGTCCGCTTCGATCATGTCAATCTCACCTGGATGGGAAATTTGACGTGAATCTATGAGCAGACATTTAATTGAACTCACCTTCCAGAGCATCACTCAGCTCTTTCTGACTGTTCACTGCATGCGCCCATGTAATGGCAGTGAGATTAATAGTACTTTCGTCATTCATGATCAATAAAGTTTCTTCTCCACTCAGCTGAACTTGATATGGCGGTTGGTTATCGTTCGGTGTGGCTAGCTTATAATCGTAACTGGAACTATTTAAATGCCTCGCAGTAGAAGCTGTAGGAAATTGAACTGAGAAAATCCGATTTGAGATTTAATTTTGGAATATTTGACAAATGCACGATTCGATTCAATGTTTTCAAAATGAAGGAAAGTAAAAAAATAAATTTTTAAATATATAAAAAATTTGTTTTAATTGAAGTTTAATAAATTAATTTAAATTTTTATTTTTTTACATTACAAAAGTGGAACTGGTTTCCCCAACAAAAACCAATTTGAGTGAAAACTTACAATTGAGAGTAACTACCAAGGAAAATTGTAAACAAAACAAGCGACGAAAACACGTGAGAAGCAATAAATGTGCAAAATTTACATGGTAAAAAGGTAAAAAAAATTGTATATGAAATGGAGTGTGAATAATGAATGAGAAGAAAGTAGACAGTAAAATGCTCAGACGACAAAAATTAACAGAACAGTTGAACAAGTTGAAGTAGATTCTATGGAATTAAGAAAATAAAAATACTTTACCCAAAGCATATAGGAAAATCAACAATATGTTGAGAGCCCACTTAGAAGGTATTTCGGAATTTATCAACATCTGTTAAATGATATTCACAACAATAAAAATATTTAATAGAATTTAAGTAGTAAAACGAGCAATACTTCAAAGTTTTAAGTGATTAAAGGAAAGGCTGTTATCTGTTATCTGCCATTTACAAAATAAATAAAAAGATTACAGATAAATTGAAAGCAGGAAAAGAGGTTTTTGCAAATTCAAATTGCTTTCGTTGAATCAAAGCCGGTCACAGGTCTATACGATTATTTACAATTTTAGAAGAACTTTTATACTATTTTTTTTTACAAAATTCTGCGTTATGCACCTTTTATTTAATTAAGAAAACACTTTACAACAATTGCTTTCTATTATTTCTGAGTAAGTTAGCGGCTTGTCGCTTGAAGAACTTTATTGCAATTGACTTTAAAGTGCGTGTTTCGCTCAAATATGTGCAGTTTTACTCAAGTTCTCAAACTTGAAAGAGAAAAAGAAAACTTGCGCATTGTATGTAGGGGATATGTCTGTAGGTTGAACATAGTTTTGTATTTTAGCCACACCATTTTTATATATTTTAATTCATATACTTCATACATAAAAAAAAATTTAAATTTATTAACATTCAGCATTTGACTGAGCTGAGCGAATAGTCTTTCCACTTCTATGTCTCACTAAAAGTTAGAGTAATTAGGAATTTACAGCTCAAACATTGGGTATTCAGGACGTCGATGAAAAAAAATCTATAGACCTGCCCAACCAGTACTCCCCTACGCACTCTCTTTCGCTCAATATGCGATTATAAATTGTTGATAAGAGAAAATCTAATCAAAGGTAATAGTAATAATAAAATCTAATCAATCTAATTTTAGGCTATCATGTGGAATTTGGGCGGTCTACGATGCGTATTTATAATGTTTGAAAGTTTTTTGTTTATACCCCCAACCACAACTGTGATAAGGTATAATAACTCGAGAACAAATTTTTAACGCTAATAAGGAGAGGTGGCAGGGAGGGAAAAGTATATTTTTATTTAGATCAGCATCGATCTAGCCATGTCCGTCCTTCTGGCGGTTTCGATCGAAACCCGATTATAGATTCCGTTTTAGGAAATAGGTGAAAAAAGGGTTTCATCCGTAAGAGCCTATTTACACAGTCATTCCCATGACGCATGGGCATGCCGTTTTTAGAATTTACACTGACATGGGCATGACGAAATTTGACAGTTTTTATATGAAAATGTAAACAAACAAAGCATGGAGTTGCCACCTGTTATGTTTTTTGTATGGAATTTCGGTGCAACATTGTCTATCCCGTTTTCACTACCGCAATTTGTCAGATTTTTCGTCATGGAACTGATAGTGTAAATAGGCTCTAAAAAAAACTCAAGTTAAAAATCCAAAAAAATACCACAATAATTAAAAATGCTCACACTAAATAGAAAAATCCCACGACAATTCCGAGACGAATATAAAATTCCATGGAATGTCTTCTGCAAAACTGGCATCGCTGCATTACTGTGGCACAACCAACTTCGTATTGTTTTGAAAATTAACAGAGAGCGGAATTATAAAAACACTAACAACAATTTCGGCTGTTAACACAACAATCTTCCCAACCGCAACCAACTTCATTTTGTAAACATAACATAATGTTAGCACTAGCAAAACACTACCAACATTTTACATTTGTATGTTAAGAAAACTCAGCTGAAAAAGTATTTTCAGCGCATATTTTCCAAAATTCGGCCGGTTATTGGTGTGAAATATCATTTAAAATATACAGAATAGCTCGAGCGCAAGTGCTGAATTCTATAATTACCAAGAACAATAGTGGAAAATGTGAAATTACAGGCGAAAAATAAAATTGAAAATTTGTATGAAACATAACCTCAATTGTGTGAGACTGAGACTCCGAAAAGGCTTGCTTGCTTGCTCCGTCGTCTTTGCGGCTTCGGCTTGGAATGCACAATTGCTTTTTGGCTAGTGGATTGCGTGAAAACACATTGCGTACGGATTTTTAAGCAAAACGTGAAAGGAGAAATAAACCAGAAATGTCGACGTCGTTGGTGCAGCAGTTCGTGTCCGGACTCAAGTCGAAGAATCGCAACCTGCAGAACAAGGCAGCGCAGGATCTCTTCTTGTACGTGAAGACCGAGCTGAGGGAGATGTCGCAAGAGGAGTTGGAGCAGTTTTTCGATGACTTCAATCATCAGATTTTCAGCATGGTCATGTCGGCCGACACACACGAGAAGATGGGAGGCGCCTTGGCCATAAGTGAGTCTATGAAATAATATTTTTTACAATTGTTATTCACTTTTACGCCTTTTCAGATTGTCTCATTAGTGGCGATGTTGTGAATACAATGAAGCGCATTTCTCCATACTACAATCATCTGCGACATTTGTTGCCCTCGAACGATGTTGCGGTGATGGAGCTTGCGGCCCGAACGCTGGTAAAGTTGGCCAGTTTGCCGGGATCGAAGGGCGAAGATTCGTTTGAATTCGATATAAAGAGAGCATTTGAAATGTTGAGCGGCGACAGACAAGAGGTAAGTTTTGATTTTTTTAACAAATTCTTTAAAAATTTATTGTTTTCCTTTTTGCAGTATCGCCGCCATGCTGCCGTTTTCATATTGCGTGAATTGGCCATTGCAGTGCCCACGTATTTCTATCAGCAAATTTCCACTTTCTTCGACAACATCTTCAATGCAATCTTCGATCCCAAGTCCGCCATACGTGAATCTGCGGGCGAAGCCCTACGAGCCGCTCTCATTGTCACGTCGCAGCGCGAGAACACCAAGCAATCAAGCGAACCGCAATGGTATAAGATCTGCTTTCGAGAAGCCCACAGCAGTTTCATTGCAGAGCCCACGGTGGGCAAGGAGCAGAAGGGCATGACACGCGAAGATCGCATTCATGGCGGCCTCATTATCTTCAATGAACTGTTTCGCTGTTCACATGCCGCTTGGGAGCGTCGCTATACCAGCTTGAAGAGTCTGTTGCCCGACAAGCATTACAATAAATTCTGTGAGGCGACGGGCACCGGATCATCCGTGGGCAGTCAATTGACCACAATTGTGCCCCGCCTGAAGGCCCCTTTCATCGACAAACTGGGCTCGGGTCAGACACACTTGGAACCGGAGCAGCAACATTCGGCAGGACATAAATTTTCATCGGTAAAAATATGAAATTAAAAATAAAATAAGAAAGAAATTTCATAGTCAATTTTCCCCTGCAGAGCAACGTTCTTGAGTCTGCCTATTCGCGTGAGATTATCACCGAACACTACACCTCCATCTGCGAGTATGTACTCGAGCAGCGACTCTCCAAATCGCCGCACGTTCAGCAGGCCCTACTGCAAATAATGCCCCGCCTGGCGGCCTTCAACCGCGAAGTTTTCGTGCAGAAGAACTTGAAAATGTGCATCAATCATTTGCTCAGTATACTGCCGGGCAAAGTCAAGGATCGCAACATTGCCTATATCACCATTGGCTATATTGCGGTCGCCGTGGAGCGTGACATCGACAAGCATCTGAAGACGATCATGTACGCCATAAAAATGGCTTTGCCCGCAAAAGATACACCCAGTAAGCGCAAGGGTGCCATTGATCCGGCCATATTTGCGTGCATAACTTTGCTGGCTCATGCCGTGAAGTCGGGCATCAGCGACGATGTGCGCGATATACTGGGGCAAATGTTCTCGACGGGACTGTCGCCCGCACTGACAGCCAGTCTGCGTGAACTGGCGGAGAATGTGCCCCAGCTGAAGCTGGCCATTGCCTCCGGCCTGATAGGGGTGTTGTCGCAGGTGCTGATGAATAAACCGGCCGCAATTCCATATGCGGCCCTGGCCACCATACCGATAGATGCGTCGCTGAATCTGCCACAGGATGTGCCCACAATTGTGCTGGCCTTGCGCACTCTGGGCAGTTTCAACTTCGAAGAGCATAACATGCTCGATTTCGTGCAGAGGTGAACATTCTGATCGTGGAGTTTTGTTTTACATTCGCTTTACCTTTGTTCTGCCCTCTAGGTGCGGCGATTATTTCATCAATCACGAGCAACAGGAAATTCGCCTCGAGGCCGTACAAACGTGTACGCATCTGCTCAAATTGGCTGTACAGTCCGCGGACAGTTCGGACAACTCGAAAACCCTCATCGAAATGGTTTCGTATGTCATCGAGCGGCTGCTGATTGTGGCCATCACCGATACGGATTGCAAAGTGCGCATACGTATTTTGCGCTCGCTGGACGAAACTTTCGATGCTGAACTGGCTCAGCCAGAATCACTAAGCGCCCTCTTCATCACGCTGAACGATGAAATCTTCGAGATACGCGAATTGGCCATGGTTACGATTGGCCGGCTGTCGGCCATGAATCCTGCCTATGTCATTCCCAAGCTGCGCACAATAATGATACAATTACTCACCGAATTGGAACACTCGGGCATGAGTCGCAACAAGGAGCAAAGTGCTCGTATGCTGGACCATTTGGTCATAAGCACACCACGGTAGGGTTTGCGATTTTTTCGTTTATTTTTTTCTTTATTAATTTTATGTTTTCCATTTATTCTAGATTGATTTCTTCCTACATGCATCCCATACTCGCCATTCTCGTGCCCAAGCTGCGTGAACCCGACTCCAATCCAGGCGTCATACTGAATGTTCTGCGCGCCATTGGCGATTTGGCCGAAGTGAATGGTGGCTCCAACGAAATGGAACTCTGGGCTGACGAGTTGCTCTCTATATTGCTGGAAATGTTGGGCGATGCGGGCAGTCCCGATAAGCGTGGCGTGGCCCTGTGGACCTTGGGTCAATTGATTAGCGCCACGGGACGTGTTGTGTCGCCCTACCACAAGTACCCGGTGCTCATTGATATTCTGATAAATTTTCTGAAAACCGAACAGCGCCGCTCTATACGTCGCGAAACGATACGCGTGTTGGGTCTGCTGGGCGCCATGGATCCGTATAAGCACAAAATGAACAAGGGCCTCATCGACAGTCAGAAGGACAGTGTTTTGATTTCGTTGTCCGACTTCAAAATGGACGAGAATCAGGACATTTCCACAGCCGAGCTGCTTGTGAATATGGGCAATGCCCTGGACGAATACTATCCTGCAGTGGCTATTGCCGCCCTCATGCGTATCTTACGTGATCCCACGTTGAGTAGTCGCCACACCAGTGTCGTGCAGGCTGTGACCTTCATCTTCCAAAGTCTGGGCATCAAATGTGTGCCCTACTTGGCCCAAGTGCTGCCCAATCTGCTGGAGAATGTACGCACGGCAGACACCAATCTGCGAGAGTTCCTCTTCCAGCGGCTGGCCATCTTAGTGGAGATTGTCAAGGAGCACATTGTCAGCTATATGAGCGACATCTTCAAGCTGATTAAGGAATTCTGGACCATCAACACACCGCTCCAGTCCACGTTGATTAATTTGATCGAACAAATTGCGGTCGCCTTGGGCTGTGAGTTCCGGAACTATCTGTCGCAGTTGATACCGCAGATCTTGCGTGTGCTCCAGCACGACAATTCGAAGGAGCGCTTGGTCACGAAACGTCTCCTGTTGGCCTTGCAGAAATTCGGCAACACTCTGGGTGACTACCTGCACTTGATTGTGCCGCCCATAGTGAAGCTCTTCGATTCGCCTTATGTGCCGCAGCAGGTTTCCTTGGCTGCGTTGCAGACAATCGACAATTTGGCTTGGATATTGGACTTTACCGATTTCTCGTCGAGAATTATTCACCCGCTGGTGCGTGTCCTGGACACTGAGCCCGATTTGCGGGACCAGGCCATGTCCACGCTGTGTTCGCTTGTCATCCAGCTGGGCAAGAAGTATCTTGTGTTTGCCCCACTGGTCAATCGTACCATTGCCAAGCATCGCATTGTGGATGCCAAGTACGAGAAGCTTCTGACGAAAATCCAAAATAACACCACCATGTGCCTTGACGACGAATTCCATATGCGGCAGGCCAAGTTCAAGAGTCACGAGACCGCCATGTCCGACGGCAGCTCGTCCACGAAGAAGCTCAATGTCTCGAATAGCAATCTGCGCACCGCCTGGCAGGTCACACGACGCGTATCCAAAGACGACTGGGTTGAGTGGCTGAAGCGTCTGTCGATCGGACTGCTCAAGGAATCGCGTTCGCATGCCTTGCGCGCCTGCCAAGTCCTGGCCCAGGATTACGATAAGCTACTGCGCGATCTCTTCAATGCGGCCTTCATTTCCTGCTGGACTGAACTCTCGCACGACCACAAACACGAACTGACACAGTCCCTGATACAGGCCCTGCAGGTCACCGACATGCCCGAGATTACACAAACCATACTCAACTTGGCCGAGTTCATGGAGCATTGCGACAAGGACCCCATACCCATAGAAACTAAGCTACTGGGCACGCGAGCCATGGCCTGTCGCGCCTATGCCAAAGCCTTGCGCTACAAGGAGGAGGAATTCATGACGCACAAAGATCCGCAGGTCTTCGAATCGCTCATTCTCATAAACAACAAGTTGCAGCAGAAGGAAGCAGCCGAAGGTTTGCTCACCACATTTCGCAATGCGGCCAATGAGTTGAAAGTGCAGGGTCGCTGGTACGAGAAACTGCACAACTGGGACCAGGCTCTGGAGCACTACTCGCGTAATTTAGAGCTGGACTCCACCGACCTGGAGGCTCGTTTGGGTCATATGAGATGCCTCGAGGCCTTGGGTGAATGGTCCGAGCTGAGTTCGGTGGCCAAGAAGGAATGGGACACTCTCAGCAATGAGGCGAAATCACGTGCCGGGCCTTTGGCCTCAGTGGCCGCCTGGGGTCTGCAAGACTGGGAATCGATGCAGGAATACGTGAGATGTATACCCGAGGATTCGCAAGACGGTAGCTTCTACCGTGCCGTACTCGGAGTACATCACGAGGACTTTGAGACTGCGCAGCGGCTGATCGATGAAACGCGAGACCTGCTCGACACTGAGCTGACCTCGATGGCGGGCGAGTCTTACGAACGTGCCTATGGCGCCATGGTCTGCGTGCAAATGTTGGCCGAATTGGAAGAAGTCATACAATATAAGCTAATACCGGAGCGTCGTGAGCCGCTGAAGAGCATGTGGTGGAAAAGGCTGCAGGGTGGCCAGCGTTTGGTTGAAGACTGGCGGCGTATTATTCAAGTGCATTCGCTGGTAGTGCGTCCGCAGGAGGATGTTCACACCTGGCTGAAATATGCCAGTCTCTGCCGCAAGTCTGGCTCTTTGCATTTGTCCCACAAGACTTTGGTGATGCTGCTGGGCACTGATCCTTCGGAAAATCTAACCGAACCCCTGCCGTACAACCAGCCGCAGGTGACATACGCCTACACAAAGCACATGGCCGCCTCTGAAAACATGCAAGGAGCCTACGAGCAGCTGAGCCGCTTCGTCAACACGTACAGCTCTCAGTTGAGTCATATACCCGATGAAGTCAAGCAAGACGACCATCGGTTGCTGGCGCGCTGCTATTTGCGCCTGGCCATCTGGCAGAACAAGCTTCAAGGAATCCTCGATCCCGAGGCTGTGCAGGGAGCACTCGAGTGCTTCGAGAAGGCCACGGACTATGATCCCAACTGGTACAAGGCCTGGCATTTGCTGGCCTACATGAACTTCAAGGTGGTGCAGGCACAAAAGCCCATACTCGACAACAAGTCCCAGCAGCAGCCGCTGGACAGTCTGCTACTGAGCAACGATGCCCACATACAGAAGGAGAAAATGATTATCGAACAGTATGCTGTGCCAGCGGTGCACGGCTTCTTCCGTTCCATCAGCTTGATCAAGGGCAACTCGTTGCAGGACACCTTGCGTTTGCTGACGCTGTGGTTCGACTATGGCCACCATTCCGAGGTGTACGATGCCCTTTTGTCGGGCATGAAAATGATTGAGATCAATACTTGGCTGCAGGTGATACCACAGCTGATTGCACGCATCGACACGCATCGCAATCTGGTGGGACAATTGATACACCAGCTGCTCATCGACATTGGCAAATACCATCCACAGGCCTTGGTCTATCCCCTGACCGTAGCTTCGAAGTCGGCCTCGGTGGTGCGCAAGAACGCTGCCTTCAAGATTCTCGATTCGATGCGCAAGCATTCGCTCACACTAGTCGAACAGGCGGTCATGTGCAGCGAGGAGTTGATTCGTGTGGCCATACTCTGGCATGAGCAGTGGCACGAGGGTCTGGAGGAGGCTTCACGCCTCTACTTTGGCGATCGCAATGTCAAGGGCATGTTCGACATTCTCGAACCGCTGCACGCTATGCTGGAACGTGGCCCTCAGACCCTGAAGGAGACCTCATTCTCGCAAGCCTATGGACGCGAACTGACCGAGGCCTATGAATGGACGCAACGCTATAAGACTTCGTCCCTATTGATGGACCTGGACCACGCCTGGGATATGTACTACCATGTGTTCCAGAAGATATCACGGCAACTACCACAACTGACTTCACTGGAATTGCCCTACGTGTCGCCCAAGCTGCTCGCCTGCAAGGATCTGGAACTGGCCGTTCCCGGCTCATACAATCCGGGCCAAGAACTCATAAGCATCAGTCACATTAAGACAAATTTGCAAGTGATCACATCGAAGCAGCGGCCACGCAAACTCTGCATACGCGGCTCCAACGGCAAAGACTACATGTATTTGCTGAAGGGCCACGAGGATCTGCGTCAGGACGAGCGTGTCATGCAGCTCTTTTCACTGGTCAACACTCTGCTGCTCGACGATCCCGACACGTTCCGACGCAATTTGGCCATACAACGCTACGCCGTCATACCGCTCAGCACCAACTCGGGCCTCATCGGCTGGGTGCCGCACTGTGACACTCTGCACACGCTGATACGCGATTATCGCGATAAGAAGAAGGTGCCACTCAATCAAGAGCATCGCACTATGCTGAGCGTGTCGCCCGACTATGATCATTTGACGCTAATGCAGAAGGTGGAGGTGTTCGAATTCGCGCTGGCCCAAACGCAGGGCGACGATCTGGCCAAGCTGTTGTGGCTGAAGTCGCCGTCGTCGGAAGTGTGGTTCGAGCGGCGCACCAACTACACACGTTCGCTGGCCGTGATGTCCATGGTGGGCTACATCCTGGGCCTGGGCGATCGCCATCCCTCGAACTTGATGTTGGATCGTATGAGTGGCAAGATCCTGCATATCGACTTTGGCGATTGCTTCGAGGTGGCCATGACACGCGAGAAATTCCCCGAAAAGATCCCCTTCCGTTTGACGCGCATGCTAATCAAGGCTATGGAAGTGACGGGCATCGAGGGCACTTATCGACGCACCTGCGAGAGCGTCATGCTGGTCCTGCGTCGCAATAAAGACTCACTGATGGCCGTGCTGGAGGCATTCGTCTACGATCCTCTGCTGAATTGGCGTCTCCTGGACACCGATAAGAATCATCGTTCCAAAGCAAACAATGAACCGGCAGGCAGCTCTGGCATGGTGGGTGGCGGTACTAACGGAGGCAGTCTGAGCAATTCCGTTGAAGATTCAATGCTGCACAGCAATCCGGTTGCCAAGTCGAAGGCTTACGATGGCCAGCTGGTGGGAAATTTAGTGGGCGCTGCCATCAACACCGACATAACCAATAGCAAGGCGAGCAAGGTCATTAAGCGCGTCAAGCGTAAACTGACAGGCACAGATTTTCAAACACAGAACAGTGTAACGGTCCAGCAGCAGGTGGATCTACTGATACAACAGGCCACCAATAACGAGAACCTCTGTCAGTGCTACATCGGTTGGTGTCCGTTCTGGTAAAATGGAGAGGAGAAACGCCTGAAACCGTTTTATATTTATATCGTATCTGTATGATTAGCCGTAAGCTTAAGTGAACTACTTTCATATTTAAGTATGTAATTTTTTATGTTTATAATATAGTGTGTGCTAGCGTCGTATTACTGACTAAATTCGCGTGGCTTCTTTTACTAATTGCAATCGAGCATCGGTGCAGTCGGTATTTGATTGTGCTGCAATAAAACATAACCTTTAAAATCGTACTTACATGTGTTTTTGTTTCCTTTAACGCGGATTTATACCTAATGAAAACTAGAGAGTGAACTAGAGAACCTTTAAAATCGTACATAAATGTCAAAAATTATACGAAAACACCAGTTTGTATCGCAATAAAGGCTTTCTAAAAGATAGATATTAGTCTACCCTTTCATTTATAAAAGAAACTGAGTGAATTCGAAACCTAGGAGCGCAGATATTTAGAGTTGACTATAGAATTTCTTTAAACGCTTATATCTCCGTAACGGAGCGTCCTAGAGCATTGAAAATGCACTAAAAAAAATTCAAAAATTTTTATTTTTTTATTTTCTTAATTATCTTTTAACTTTGCAAATACACTTCGCAGAGGGTCCGGCATGCGCCAGAAGATAGATATTAGTCTCCCCTTTCATTTACAAAAGAAATTGAGTGAATTCGAAACCTAGGAGCGCAGATATTTAGAGTTGACTATAGATTTTCTTTAAACGCTTATATCTCCGTAACGGAGCGTCCTAGAGCATTGAAAATGCACTAAAAAAAATTCAAAAATTTTTATTTTTTTATTTTCTTAATTATCTTTTAACTTTGCTAATACACTTCGCAGAGGGTCAGGCATGCGCCAGAAGATAGATATTAGTCTCCCCTTTCATTTACAAAAGAAACTGAGTGAATTCGAAACCTAGGAGCGCAGATATTTAGAGTTGACTATAGAATTTCTTTAAACGCTTATATCTCCGTAACGGAGCGTCCTAGAGCATTGAAAATGCACTAAAAAAATTCAAAAATTTTTATTTTTTTATTTTCTTAATTATCTTTTAACTTTGCAAATACACTTCGCAGAGGGTCCGGCATGCGCCAGAAGATAGATATTAGTCTCCCCTTTCATTTACAAAAGAAATTGAGTGAATTCGAAACCTAGGAGCGCAGATATTTAGAGTTGACTATAGAATTTCTTTAAACGCTTATATCTCCGTAACGGAGCGTCCTAGAGCATTGAAAATGCACTAAAAAAAATTAAAAAATTTTTATTTTTTTATTTTCTTAATTATCTTTTAACTTTGCAAATACACTTCGCAGAGGGTCCGGCATGCGCCAGAAGATAGATATTAGTCTCCCCTTTCATTTACAAAAGAAATTGAGTGAATTCGAAACCTAGGAGCGCAGATATTTAGAGTTGACTATAGATTTTCTTTAAACGCTTATATCTCCGTAACGGAGCGTCCTAGAGCATTGAAAATGCACTAAAAAAAATTCAAAAATTTTTATTTTTTTATTTTCTTAATTATCTTTTAACTTTGCAAATACACTTCGCAGAGGGTCCGGCATGCGCCAGAAGATAGATATTAGTCTCCCCTTTCATTTACAAAAGAAATTGAGTGAATTCGAAACCTAGGAGCGCAGATATTTAGAGTTGACTATAGATTTTCTTTAAACGCTTATATCTCCGTAACGGAGCGTCCTAGAGCATTGAAAATGCACTAAAAAAAATTCAAAAATTTTTATTTTTTTATTTTCTTAATTATCTTTTAACTTTGCTAATACACTTCGCAGAGGGTCAGGCATGCGCCAGAAGGTAGATTTTAGTCTCCCCTTTCATTTACAAAAGAAACTGAGTGAATTCGAAACCTAGGAGCGCAGATATTTAGAGTTGACTATAGAATTTCTTTAAACGCTTATATCTCCGTAACGGAGCGTCCTAGAGCATTGAAAATGCACTAAAAAAAATTAAAAAATTTTTATTTTTTTATTTTCTTAATTATCTTTTAACTTTGCAAATACACTTCGCAGAGGGTCCGGCATGCGCCAGAAGATAGATATTAGTCTCCCCTTTCATTTACAAAAGAAATTGAGTGAATTCGAAACCTAGGAGCGCAGATATTTAGAGTTGACTATAGATTTTCTTTAAACGCTTATATCTCCGTAACGGAGCGTCCTAGAGCATTGAAAATGCACTAAAAAAAATTCAAAAATTTTTATTTTTTTATTTTCTTAATTATCTTTTAACTTTGCTAATACACTTCGCAGAGGGTCAGGCATGCGCCAGAAGGTAGATTTTAGTCTCCCCTTTCATTTACAAAAGAAACTGAGTGAATTCGAAACCTAGGAGCGCAGATATTTAGAGTTGACTATAGAATTTCTTTAAACGCTTATATCTCCGTAACGGAGCGTCCTAGAGCATTGAAAATGCACTAAAAAAAATTAAAAAATTTTTATTTTTTTATTTTCTTAATTATCTTTTAACTTTGCAAATACACTTCGCAGAGGGTCCGGCATGCGCCAGAAGATAGATATTAGTCTCCCCTTTCATTTACAAAAGAAATTGAGTGAATTCGAAACCTAGGAGCGCAGATATTTAGAGTTGACTATAGATTTTCTTTAAACGCTTATATCTCCGTAACGGAGCGTCCTAGAGCATTGAAAATGCACTAAAAAAAATTCAAAAATTTTTATTTTTTTATTTTCTTAATTATCTTTTAACTTTGCTAATACACTTCGCAGAGGGTCAGGCATGCGCCAGAAGGTAGATATTAGTCTCCCCTTTCATTTACAAAAGAAACTGAGTGAATTCGAAACCTAGGAGCGCAGATATTTAGAGTTGACTATAGATTTTCTTTAAACGCTTATATCTCCGTAACGGAGCGTCCTAGAGCATTGAAAATACACTAAAAAAATTCAAAAATTTTTATTTTTTTATTTTCTTAATTATCTTTTAACTTTGCAAATACACTTCGCAGAGGGTCCGGCATGCCCCAGAAGATAGATATTAGTCTCCCCTTTCATTTACAAAAGAAATTGAGTGAATTCGAAACCTAGGAGCGCAGATATTTAGAGTTGACTATAGATTTTCTTTAAACGCTTATATCTCCGTAACAAAGCGTCCTAGAGCATTGAAAATGCACTAAAAAAATTCAAAAATTTTTATTTTTTTATTTTCTTAATTATCTTTTAACTTTGCTAATACACTTCGCAGAGGGTCAGGCATGCGCCAGAAGGTAGATATTAGTCTCCCCTTTCATTTACAAAAGAAACTGAGTGAATTCGAAACCTAGGAGCGCAGATATTTAGAGTTGACTATAGATTTTCTTTAAACGCTTATATCTCCGTAACGGAGCGTCCTAGAGCATTGAAAATACACTAAAAAAATTCAAAAATTTTTATTTTTTTATTTTCTTAATTATCTTTTAACTTTGCAAATACACTTCGCAGAGGGTCCGGCATGCCCCAGAAGATAGATATTAGTCTCCCCTTTCATTTACAAAAGAAATTGAGTGAATTCGAAACCTAGGAGCGCAGATATTTAGAGTTGACTATAGATTTTCTTTAAACGCTTATATCTCCGTAACAAAGCGTCCTAGAGCATTGAAAATGCACTAAAAAAATTCAAAAATTTTTATTTTTTTATTTTCTTAATTATCTTTTAACTTTGCAAATACACTTCGCAGAGGGTCAGGCATGCGCCAGAAGATAGATATTAGTCTCCCCTTTCATTTACAAAAGATATTGAGTGAATTCGAAACCTAGGAGCGCAGATATTTAGAGTTGACTATAGAATTTCTTTAAACGCTTATATCTCCGTAACGGAGCGTCCTAGAGCATTGAAAATACACTAAAAAAATTCAAAAATTTTTATTTTTTTATTTTCTTAATTATCTTTTAACTTTGCAAATACACTTCGCAGAGGGTCCGGCATGCCCCAGAAGATAGATATTAGTCTCCCCTTTCATTTACAAAAGAAATTGAGGGAATTCGAAACCTAGGAGCGCAGATATTTAGAGTTGACTATAGATTTTCTTTAAACGCTTATATCTCCGTAACGGAGCGTCCTAGAGCATTGAAAATGCACTAAAAAAATTCAAAAATTTTTATTTTTTTATTTTCTTAATTATCTTTTAACTTTGCAAATACACTTCGCAGAGGGTCCGGCATGCGCCAGAAGGTAGATATTAGTCTCCCCTTTCATTTACAAAAGAAACTGAGTGAATTCGAAACCTAGGAGCGCAGATATTTAGAGTTGACTATAGAATTTCTTTAAACGCTTATATCTCCGTAACGGAGCGTCCTAGAGCATTGAAAATGCACTAAAAAAATTCAAAAATTTTTATTTTTTTATTTTCCTAATTATCTTTTAACTTTGCTAATACACTTCGCAGAGGGTCCGGCATGCGCCAGAAGGTAGATATTAGTCTCCCCTTTCATTTACAAAAGAAACTGAGTGAATTCGAAACCTAGGAGCGCAGATATTTAGAGTTGACTATAGAATTTCTTTGAACGCTTATATCTCCGTAACGGAGCGTCCTAGAGCATTGAAAATGCACTAAAAGAATTCAAAAATTCTTATTTTTTTATTTTCTTAATTATCTTTTAACTTTGCAAATACACTTCGCAGAGGGTCAGGCATGCGCCAGAAGATAGATATTAGTCTCCCCTTTCATTTACAAAAGATATTGAGTGAATTCGAAACCTAGGAGCGCAGATATTTAGAGTTGACTATAGAATTTCTTTAAACGCTTATATCTCCGTAACGGAGCGTCCTAGAGCATAGAAAATGCACTAAAAAAATTCAAAAATTTTTATTTTTTTATTTTCCTAATTATCTTTTAACTTTGCTAATACACTTCGCAGAGGGTCCGGCATGCGCCAGAAGATAGATATTAGTCTCCCCTTTCATTTACAAAAGAAATTGAGGGAATTCGAAACCTAGGAGCGCAGATATTTAGAGTTGACTATAGATTTTCTTTAAACGCTTATATCTCCGTAACGGAGCGTCCTAGAGCATTGAAAATGCACTAAAAAAATTCAAAAATTTTTATTTTTTTATTTTCTTAATTATCTTTTAACATTGCAAATACACTTCGCAGAGGGTCAGGCATGTGCCAGAAGATAGATATTAGTCTCCCCTTTCATTTACAAAAGATATTGAGTGAATTCGAAACCTAGGAGCGCAGATATTTAGAGTTGACTATAGAATTTCTTTAAACGCTTATATCTCCGTAACGGAGCGTCCTAGAGCATTGAAAATACACTAAAAAAATTCAAAAATTTTTATTTTTTTATTTTCTTAATTATCTTTTAACTTTGCAAATACACTTCGCAGAGGGTCCGGCATGCGCCAGAAGGTAGATATTAGTCTCCCCTTTCATTTACAAAAGAAACTGAGTGAATTCGAAACCTAGGAGCGCAGATATTTAGAGTTGACTATAGAATTTCTTTAAACGCTTATATCTCCGTAACGGAGCGTCCTAGAGCATAGAAAATGCACTAAAAAAATTCAAAAATTTTTATTTTTTTATTTTCCTAATTATCTTTTAACTTTGCTAATACACTTCGCAGAGGGTCCGGCATGCGCCAGAAGATAGATATTAGTCTCCCCTTTCATTTACAAAAGAAATTGAGGGAATTCGAAACCTAGGAGCGCAGATATTTAGAGTTGACTATAGATTTTCTTTAAACGCTTATATCTCCGTAACGGAGCGTCCTAGAGCATTGAAAATGCACTAAAAAAATTCAAAAATTTTTATTTTTTTATTTTCTTAATTATCTTTTAACATTGCAAATACACTTCGCAGAGGGTCAGGCATGTGCCAGAAGATAGATATTAGTCTCCCCTTTCATTTACAAAAGATATTGAGTGAATTCGAAACCTAGGAGCGCAGATATTTAGAGTTGACTATAGAATTTCTTTAAACGCTTATATCTCCGTAACGGAGCGTCCTAGAGCATTGAAAATGCACTAAAAAAATTCAAAAATTTTTATTTTTTTATTTTTTTAATTATCTTTTAATTTTGCAATTACACTTCGCAGAGGGTCCGGCATGCGCCAGAAGACAGATATTAGTCTCCCCTTTCATTTACAATAAAAAAATAAAAAAATAAAAATTTTTGAATTTTTTTAGTGCATTTTCAATGCTCTAGGACGCTCCGTTACGGAGATATAAGCGTTTAAAGAAATTCTATAGTCAACTCTAAATATCTGCGCTCCTAGGTTTCGAATTCACTCAATTCACTTCCTTTTCAGCCGCCGAGCGAGTCAGTTGTGTTCTTGACTTTTGCGCATCTTTTTCTGCCTCAATACAGTTATTTTCATACAGAATTTTCTGGTGATTTTTTTTTTGATTACTGTTTTTTCGCGTTACTTTTATTTTTTCTTAAGTTAGTTTGGAAGTCTACATATTAAGTTTTAAGTTTTGATTTTTGTGGATGGGGGACTCCAGAAGGGAGTCTCTCGTGGCGTCGCAAGCTGATTTCGACCAGTTTGCGGAACAATTATCGTTGGTAAAAAAAAGAAAGTCTGATGCTGAATTTCAAAATGGCGAAGAACCTTCTAAGAAGTTTCTAGAAAATGGCGTTTTTTCTGATGTAGTTGCGGGCAGTGGTGAGTTGTCGTCAACCGATTCTTGTACAAGTATGGCTTTGTCGGGGGTAGTTGCTACCCAGAAAAACATGATAAATATAACTCTTTATCCGAAATCCCACAAAGGGGAATTCCATGTACTGGTGGATTCTTCTAATGGTAACCGTGATGGTAAATTTCATTTGAAAAATGGACTCTTTCTTTTTAATAAATTAAAAAATCTTAATGTTGGAGGTTTGGTTCAGATAAAAACTCTTGGCCAGACACTTTTTAAGGTTAAATTTGATTCTGCTGATAATGCAAACGCTTTTGTGCAGGCTGATTTGTCATCAGTCAATTTGAAGGCTTTCATTCCAAAAAATTTTATATATTCATATGGGGTCATTCGTGGTGTACCCACTGACTTGTCTGAATCTGAGATCTTGAATAACATTTGTTCTGACGTTGAGGTATCCTCAATTATGCGTTTTAGCAGAAGGAGTACGGACAATCCGGAGGTTTTCGTTCCCACCTGGTCAGTAAAGGTAGAATTCCGTGGTGCTGAAATTCCGGAATATGTTGTTCTTTTCTATTGCCGGTGCAAAGTTGATTTTTTTTATCCTCCTTTGAGACAGTGCAGAACGTGTGGTAGGCTAGGTCACACTATGAAGTCGTGTCGGTCTAAGAAACGTTGTTTGAAATGTGCGTCCTTTGAATGTAATGGTGGGTGCTCTATCACAAAGTGTCTTTTGTGTGGTGCTGATACTCATTGTTCCAAGAGTCAAAATGTTTGCCCTAAATGGAAGCAAGAAAACGACATTCATAAACTAATGTCGTTAAAAAATATTTCACGAAAGGAAGTGATTGAAAATTTCTACTCTAACAGTTTTGATCTCTTGCGGGACTATGATAAGGAGTTTCCTGCTGGTGCGGTGGGCTTGTGTCCTGAAATTAAGAACAAAGACAAAGAGGTGAGCAGGATTGTGGTTAAAAATAAGTATAGCAAAGTGGTGCAGAGGGCAGTTGGTGTGACAAAGCCGAAGCCGCATTTTGAACAGGTTTCTCCAATGCCATCAGGGCCTTTTCGCCCGGTCTTTCAGAGTGAATCTTTTGAAAGGGTGTCGAACTTTGAGAGGGTGGTTTCCGAAATGATGACTTTCATGCTTGACTACTTTAATAAGGAAAAGAATGAAAATGGTGTTAACTCGATTAACCACTTTAAGCGTAGACTGAACTCAATTGGTTTGAGCATTGATCAAGCAATGATAAGGGAAGGTAATCATTCTAATTTGTCTGATGGTTTTAAAGATTCTTCAGTATAATTGTCAAAGTTTTCTATCCAACAAAGATAACATTGAATTTTACATAAATAGCCAAGATGTTGATATATGTTTTCTATCTGAAATTTTTTCTGTTAACTTATCTGATAATAAGTACAAATTAATTAACTGCAAACTTGTTGTTAAAACTCGTAGAGATGGATATGGTGGTGTTGCAATTGCGTTAAAAAACCATATTAAATCCTGGCGTTTTGTGAATAATGTAAAGGGTACTCAGCCGTCCAGATATTCGGTTTGGGATTCTGAGAATAATTTAGTTTATCTGAAATTTTTAAAAAGTCAAGTTCCAACTGATGGGGTAGTAGGTAAAATTTCTGAAGCTTTTCCAAGTTCGACTTCGGCTGTTCCGTTTACTCTGGAAGAATTAAATTCTGTGTTAGCTAACAAAAAATCTATGTCTGCGGGTAGTTTTGATAAAGTTACTTATCAAATGCTAAAGGCTTTAAATGTGGAGTCGAAAAAATCTTTGCTCGATGGTTTTAATGGTTGTTTTACAAGTTGTAAGGTAAGGGAGAGCTGGCGTGATATCAAGGTTGTGCCAATACCCAAAAAAGACAAAAATTTGGATGACTACAAAAATTTCAGACCAATTGCACTTATCTCGGTGTTTGTAAAGACAATTAATTTAATGGTTAAGGAGCGTTTTTCCAGTTTCATTAAGGACAGCAGTCTTCTGCCTTCAAGATCTTTTGCTTATCAAAAGAATAAATCGGCACCTATGTGCATTAATGAAATAACCCATTTGGTATCTTACTGGAAGGGTCTTGGCTTTAAAGTGGTTATGGCCACGATTGACATCTCGAGTGCGTATGATTGTGTAAGATTAAGCACATTAAAACAAATTTTAATTGACTATGACACGCCATCGTCGTTGGGGGAATGGATAATCAATTTTCTTACTCACAGAAGGCTTCGTCTGGGAAATGACTCGGTTGAGGTTTTCGATGGACTACCACAGGGTAGCTGTCTTAGCCCCATACTTTTCAACTTGTATACTACCAAGATTCATTTGTTAGAAGATAATAACACCTCAATTTTTCAATACGCGGATGATTTTATCATTTTATCATTTCACACAAAATTTGACGATGCAGTAAACAATTTAAGAGCAAAAATTGTAAACTTTAGAAAAGTGTGTTTGGAACTTAATTTATCTTTTAACCTTAGTAAAACCAGAACTATGTACTTTGCAAAGGGTGGTCGACTTAAGATTAACATTACTTTGGACAATACTGTGATCAAGCAGGTGAACTCGTTCGTGTTTCTTGGACGTGTTATTTCTGCCAGCTTGAGTGTCCAGCAACATTATCAAAAAACTTTGACAGAAAGTTACAGCAGAATTAACTTGGTCAAAATGCTTACGTCAGTCCGAGGTGGTTTGCATCCCAGAATAAGTTTGAATTTGTATAAAAGTTTTGTTCGTGGTAAGCTGGAGTATGCGCGTACAACAACAGCGCATTCTCCACAATCAATTGATGTTAAAATCAGAACTTTTCAGAATATTGCTTTGAGAAGGTGTCTTGGTATTCCTCCTTCGACTCCTGTTCATAACATTTATGCGTTGGCCAATGAATTTCCCCCGAAACAACGAGCAGAATTTTTAACAGCAAAAGAATTAATTAAAGTTAAATTTGTGAACCCGGAACTTTTTTCTTTTATCTCAAATTCTCAATCGAAATCCAGCTATAGTGCTGTTTACTTTAAATTTCAAAATTATCTGGAAAGAATAAACTGTAGTGTCTCCGTCACTAAGTCATCAAAGTGTACTTTTGTTACCAAACTGCTGTATGACAGTAAGGATAAGTTATCAAAAGATACTATTAATGTTATTTATTTGGAAAGATTGGATTTTTATAAAAAAAGGAATTTCTCGATTTTGGCAACTGATGCTTCGATTTCTGAAATTGGGACTGGTTGCGCAATTTTTAATGTCTTGTCGGACAACTATTTTTTGTTCAGCATTTCGTCATGTTTATCCTCTTTGACTGCAGAACTCATAGCTATTAGCAAAGCAATTGACATAGCCTGTGAGGATGGGATGCAGGATGTGGTTGTTTTTACGGATAGTCTTAACGCGTGTATCCTTTTGGAGAAAAAAAATACGGACAGCTTTATTGTGGCCAGGATTTTAAATCAAATTGAATTGTCTAATCTTCGATCGGTGCATTTTGTTTGGGTCCCGGGTCATGTGGGTGTTTTCTTCAATGAAAATGCGGATCGCATGGCTAGGGAGGCCATACGGAATGGGGCTCCTCTTGATGTGGACTTGACTCCTGCAGAGGCGTTAAAATGTATACATAAGGTTTTATATAATGAATGGAATGCACATTTCAGATTTATTTCAAACGAAAAGGGAAGGTTCTTTTTCAAAATTTTTAAGGATGTACCGACAAAGCCATGGTTTCAGAAATTAAAATGGAATCCACATGATATCAAAATTATTAATCGGTTGATGACGAATCATACATATTGTAAATCGTATCTGCATTTGATTAATGCTACTGACTCAAATTTATGTAATACCTGCAATGTGGTTGAAAATTGTGAGCATATCATTTTTATATGCTCTAAATATAACAGTTTTCGTCAAGGCTTTCCTTTTTTTAACAATTTTCATAATTTACCGGATTTATTGAGAACTTTCAATTTGGATGTTTTCATAATGCTTCTAGACTTCTTAAAAGAAATAAAGGTTCTGATTTAATTTTGTTTTTGCTCGGTTTAATTTAATCATATTTTTATTTATCAATGAATTATAAAACACAACTGCAAGCTCATAAAGCAGTCGTAGACTGCTGGAAGTAGGTTTTTAATTCAACTCGTAAAATCGATGTGGGACACCCTGGCAATATGTGTTGCAAAGCAACCCGCCATTAAATTTTAAGAGCACAAAAAAAAAAAAAAAAAATTCACTCAATTTCTTTTGTAAATGAAAGGGGAGACTAATATCTATCTTCTGGCGCATGCCGGACCCTCTGCGAAGTGTATTTGCAAAGTTAAAAGATAATTAAGAAAATAAAAAAATAAAAATTTTTGAATTTTTTTAGTGTATTTTCAATGCTCTAGGACGCTCCGTTACGGAGATATAAGCGTTTAAAGAAATTCTATAGTCAACTCTAAATATCTGCGCTCCTAGGTTTCGAATTCACTCAATTTCTTTTGTAAATGAAAGGGGAGACTAATATCTATCTTCTGGCGCATGCCGGACCCTCTGCGAAGTGTATTTGCAAAGTTAAAAGATAATTAAGAAAATAAAAAAATAAAAATTTTTGAATTTTTTTAGTGTATTTTCAATGCTCTAGGACGCTCCGTTACGGAGATATAAGCGTTTAAAGAAATTCTATAGTCAACTCTAAATATCTGCGCTCCTAGGTTTCGAATTCACTCAATTTCTTTTGTAAATGAAAGGGGAGACTAATATCTATCTTCTGGCGCATGCCGGACCCTCTGCGAAGTGTATTTGCAAAGTTAAAAGATAATTAAGAAAATAAAAAAATAAAAATTTTTGAATTTTTTTAGTGCATTTTCAATGCTCTAGGACGCTCCGTTACGGAGATATAAGCGTTTAAAGAAATTCTATAGTCAACTCTAAATATCTGCGCTCCTAGGTTTCGAATTCACTGAGTTTCTTTTGTAAATGAAAGGGGAGACTAATATCTATCTTCTGGCGCATGCCGGACCCTCTGCGAAGTGTATTTGCAAAGTTAAAAGATAATTAAGAAAATAAAAAAATAAAAATTTTTGAATTTTTTTAGTGTATTTTCAATGCTCTAGGACGCTCCGTTACGGAGATATAAGCGTTTAAAGAAATTCTATAGTCAACTCTAAATATCTGCGCTCCTAGGTTTCGAATTCACTCAATTTCTTTTGTAAATGAAAGGGGAGACTAATATCTATCTTCTGGGGCATGCCGGACCCTCTGCGAAGTGTATTTGCAAAGTTAAAAGATAATTAAGAAAATAAAAAAGTAAAAATTTTTGAATTTTTTTAGTGCATTTTCAATGCTCTAGGACGCTCCGTTACGGAGATATAAGCGTTTAAAGAAATTCTATAGTCAACTCTAAATATCTGCGCTCCTAGGTTTCGAATTCACTGAGTTTCTTTTGTAAATGAAAGGGGAGACTAATATCTATCTTCTGGCGCATGCCGGACCCTCTGCGAAGTGTATTTGCAAAGTTAAAAGATAATTAAGAAAATAAAAAAATAAAAATTTTTGAATTTTTTTAGTGTATTTTCAATGCTCTAGGACGCTCCGTTACGGAGATATAAGCGTTTAAAGAAATTCTATAGTCAACTAATATTTAAAGACAAAGTTCCTTTTCATTAAAATAATTTTTATTACGAATTCGTATGCCGCCGATTAATTCTAACGGTTTATCATGTATGTATATAAATTGTATTAAATCAAATATTTATATATATATATAATAGCAATTATTATATTCTGCGTGTTATCCTTATTCTCACACTAAATACTACATTTAACAAAAAAAAAACTTCGTTTTCAATTTCGCCTTTTTTTCAATTTAATATTATGTGTTTTTATATGCGTTTCTACGAAAAAAATTAATATACTCGCAGGTTCTAATCAATGTAATAAACTATGACCACGCAATGCCAATCGATTGCAAAGTGAAGTGAACTAGGGTTGACAAAATAATTGAATTGGGAATCGTCGGTGGACTCCTCAACTAAATAATTGCAACTAGAAAAAATATTTAAAATTAGCCAAACAGTAGACAATAATATAAAATTATTATTGTGTGGGAGAGTGGAGTTTTGGGCACCATGTATGTATAAAAAAAAGAAAGGAACATGATATGCCGGGGGGTGGTAGGGCAAAAAGGCAATAATTAAGGTATAAAGCAAAAAAAGGAAGTTGAAAACAAACGGAAACAAAATTCGATTCGATTCGGTTCGGTTCTTTCTTTCAAACACCCATCACTATTCTCTAACAGCTGGTCTTGTCGTTCAAGCGTAAATTCTGCTCTTGCTGGCGCTTGAATCGTTGCTCCTTCCGCCACGAATCGATGCGCTGTTTCAGCTCCAGATTTGGCACGAGCATATCCTCGGTGAGAGTCTGCCGATTGAACGGATCCGTGCTGCTGTTCAGCAGATGGCGTGTGATAATAGCGCGATCCATGACAGTGCCCGAGGGCAGAACCACCGGGTCGGACATGAGAGTGTCCATGAGCGGGTCTTTGAACTCGTCCGGGGCATCGGCGCACTCATCTTCCGATTCTTGATTGGCCACTACAGAAGCAAAATGGGAAAAATTTAGACTTTTTTTCCAATAAAGTTTTCAAAATGTATCTTCACCATAAATATTATGTGCCTTGGTGATCAGACCCCGGAATTTCTCCACTTCAATGTCCGAGCGTATGCGTAAGCGTTCAATGCGATTGGCGGCATCGTCGAACAAATGCTTCTGAAACGAACGCTCGTCGGCCGCCAAGGCCTGAGCGAATCTTTCACAGTCGAGGTGTAAATAGATATCGAATATCTGGCCCAGCAGACGACGTGGGTCCCAACCGTATTTGCTCGGGTTGCGTACTTTCAGGTCGTTGCATTTGGGCCCGCACAACTGCTGCAAATTGAAGTTCAGCATCGAGCTGAGACGATCGATGAGCTCGTCACGCATGAAAGGCTCTTTTATGTCAACCTGCAAATAAATTACACCGTTTGAGCAGATATTTTGGCAGTGTGTTGGAGCTACATACTGTGAGATAGTGAAACATTTCGACTGTTTCGCGGGCCAGCGTCAGATACGAGCGACACTGCCGCTCATCGGTGGACAGCTGTGAGAGGCGTGTGTGCTGCATTTCGGAGCCCAATTCGGCCCAGGCCACATCGTTCATCATTAGAACCTGCACACAAGGGGAGAACGGAACATTACAAATCACAAATTCCATTTCAATTTCAAATGCAATTCCAACTCACTTGTGTCTGATGGATTCGCTTCAGGTTTTCCAGGCATTCATCCAGCAGGAATGTGGTGTCATTCATTAGCATATTTACGAACTTTACAAATTGTTTGCCCAACTTCGATTCGGTTATCATAACCTGACGGTGCACTGGACTTTCCCACATTGACTTAAAAAGATGACTTATATGATATCTGCGGGGCGAAAGGAAAGGAAAGGGGAAAATATCACACCAAAGCTCATCTGACTATAGAGTTCGTCTCTTGCCTTATAGTAAATTTATCATAAAATTCAGTGCTTTGTCCAGTCGTCTCAATTTCCACATAGAACTTCATCAGCGAACTGCAGAGCACAGTTTGGGCCAATTCATGATTCCACATCTGTTGAAATGGCAATGGAATGGAATTCGAAATGTTGTCAATGCTAACCGTTTTAGACTACTCACCGCAGTGTTCAGAGCATTTGGCGGCCCCAGCGAGAACACAAACAGGACCTCAACCAATTTGGCAGTGACATAGGGATTCTTGATGAGGTGTGGCGCACACACACACGTCAGCAGCCATGTAATAATCGAATGGTCGATTGTCTGACGGATGTCGGTGAGAGCATGTTGCATGGCGAACAATATGAACTCGGCAATGTCATCGATATACCATTCGGGCAGTGCGGCAAATGCATCGGTTGGCTTCAGCTGGGGGGCGGGCGTTTGCGAGAGGAATGGTCCCTCGATGGAGCGACCCTCCATTTGATAAAGTAAATACTCGCAAACGGACGAGTAGAAGAACATGCACGAACTGAGCAGCTTGGGATCGAGCAGGCACACCTCACTGCAGAGTTTCGATCTGAGAGGGGGGCAAGACCAAATTTAGAATCTAAATAAACAATATTTTTGAGCCACAAGCAAACCTTGTCAACTTCTTCAACTGCTTCAGCCAGCGATCGCGAAACTGTTTATTCCTCTTGGCGTACGGTGTGTTCTCCCAGTGGGCCTTAGTGCGATCGATCTCATCGATCAGCTTCTGCAGTTCCTTGATGGCGCGTGCCTTCTGTCGATAACGCTGAATGGCGGGCATGAAGCCCAAGTGATGCGACTGTAGCGTAAGGAACCAACATTGCGTTTGGAAGTTGGCATTCTGGGCAGCGGACGTCTTCTCGGCGGCACTATCGAAGTCGCGTTTGATAAACTGTTTGAACTCCTCCTCGGTGAAGCGTAGCTTCGTGTCCCCTTCTATGGTGACCAGGGAGTCGCTGTAGAACGGAAAGACCGGATCGATTCGATCCAATTTAATTTTGATCGACAGCTGCTGCAGGACGCTCATCAAATTGATGACGAAACCATCGCGTGCGAGCAGTTTCTCATCGCAGGCGAATTGCACGCGTCGCTCGTTGTGGCGCAGGATTTTCGAAATGTACTCCAGTGTCTTGGGGCGACTGCTGACGTTGACGAGCAACGAATGGAACACCGAGTGCATTAGAGTGCGCATCGATTGTAGTTGCTAAGTAGAATGAAAATTACGATTTATTTTCGAAATCCAAATGATCAAATAAGTCAACCCACCCAACGGAATTTGCCCGTACTCGAGGCGAGCACTGTGCTCTTGCCGTGGGCCTCCGCGAATTTGACATTCTCCTCGGCAAACAACGACACCGAGAGAAACGGACCCAAATAACTGCACTTGACAATCTCGCGTCCGGCGATTTTCGTGCAAATTTCGGGCAAGAAATTCATTTGGGCCGCCACCAAATCACACAGAGGCCGGGCCGCGCCCACTTTGATCGTAATCAGCTTGGACAACATCTCAATTTGCTGCGTGTAAATGTTGGTTGTGCAAATGTTGCGCTGCATGCCAATGAAGAGACCGCGCAACACTTGCCCGAAAATCCGCTCAAAGTCCGTAGTGCGCTTGTAGGCCTCGGCCACCAAGTCGTAGAGGAAGTCCTCGGGTATGCGGTCCTGGTACAGCAACTCCAGCAGACACGACTGGTCCAATGCATAGTTGAAATTCTCATAGATGCGGTCGGTGAGTACGAGTACGGCCGTGCGCAGTATCATGTCAAAGGTCATTTGTAGGGTTTGATTGATTTTCTCCGTGGTCTCGCAGTTGGACACGCCACTGATGTTCTCATTGAATTTTTCGCTAATTTGACGATGGTTGCGATAGCATTTGATGAGGTGCTGGACGACATTGTGCTTGGCCGATGCAATCGGCGAGAGTATGGTGGATGGAACGGGGCAAGAGATCGACTGAGGGAGATTGGAGCCAGAAGCGGAGCCTAAATTGAAAAAAGTTTTTTAAATTTTGTTTCCATTTTGAATTTTACCAACAACTCACTACTCAAACCACGCGATGTCGTGGGCTGTTCGCCGTCATCGCTGGCTGTGGTATTTTCCGCCAGATAACTGGGCCCCGAAGTGCTAACAATCGTTGACACTGCATTGGCCAGTATCTCTTGCACTTCGCTGTCATCGCTTTTGATTTTCTTCGGCGTGGAATAGGTGGCACCATCGCTGCCATGTGTCGCTCTGTCCGACTCACAGCGACACACGCCCGCATCAATCGAATTGCTAGCATTCGGCTCGTCGTTGTACAGCTTCAGCACACATTCCATGAGCACGTCGGACACTACTGTCTCGAAGTCGAAACGCTGTTCGGGATAGTGCTCGAGGAAGGTGGCCGTTTGCGGACAAATCATTGCCCCGGTGCAGTATTCATTCCAAGTGGCGTTTAGTATTTTCGACAGCATCGCCTCGAGACGCTCTTCGACTGGTTGTTGGGGCTTTTGCGACAGAGGCGCCACGGCTGCTGTTATTGCGGGCGACGTGCCGTACTCGGATGTTTCCATATTCTCAATGCCCGAATCAATGTCTTTGGTGGGGACTTTAGAAATGCTTTCTGCTACGGTCGATGACGGTGATGAGGACGATGCTGTGGCTGCACGCAGATCTACTGTTGACGAGGATTTGGCTATGTCCATGGGCTGAGTGGGTGTGGTCGTCACTGATTTCATTTCCACATCGACATCCATCTTTTGTAAATCTTCCTGCGGCATTTGTGTGAGAGCACTCTGAGTCTGTACAGCATTGCGCACCAAACGGGATTCATTGGACACATTCGAGAGGCAACGAGACGTTTCGGTAGGCACAATTTCCGTGGATGCAGTGGGCGTGGTCGTCTTGGCCAAACTGGCAGCTGCCAGAGTACGCAATCGCCTAGCGCGTATCTGGAAGACATTTTTGTGTTGATTGAAAGTGATTAATTGGGTTTTTATTTTTTAAACTAATAACTCACCTCTTCCGGCGTTAGCTCGCTCATTTTGACGCTTTGTTCTTGTTCCGCCATGTTGAATGCTCGGAAATGAAAAGTTTTCAGTTGCACTCAGCTCTATTCCGCCTTGGAACAATTTTCTTTGCACTTTGTTCACGCTGCTTGCGTTCGGTATTTTCTTTTTATTATTGTTGGCTCTGACCAAGGTGATTTGTTCAATTGTTCTTTTTTGCGTTCTTCTTTATGTTATTTGTTTTTTTTGTAAAAATTTTTCAAATTATTTATTTTTGAAAATTGTGTCGTATTTGCCGCTTTGTATGTTGCCCGTTTGTCTGCTGATCCTCCTTTTAGAGTGGGGTGCTTCTGTTGTGGGTGAACGAACCAAGAAATGCGAAATAAGTAAATGCTCAGAAATTTTACACAAAACAAAAACAAAATTTAATACGAACGAAGTCCAGCGGCGCAGCGCGGTCAACGTCAAGTTCATGGTTGCAAAGATAATGAATGATAAATGCATTCGCAGAGATACGGGATGAACGATTTTAAGACTTTTTGGGCATCAAATGAATTTTAATATAGGAATGGGATAATTTTTCTCACGACTTAGGTTTAAGAGTTTTCAGTGGATCGATCGATCCCAAGATTCCCTGGACAAACAAAATATTAGTTTGTGGACACTGTAATATCCGTGGTGGGTCCATGTATTCTAAACCGTCTCATATTCTCTCTCAAAATACTGCGACCGAACTAAAACATAGTCTTGCTATCATTTTAGGTTCGTTCGTATTGAGTACAGATTAAGCTATCGATTAAAAATGCACATGTATATTGATGGCATTGCAAATTGAATGGGAACCACGCCTACCTGTCATACAAAAAGACCGCCCTATTGACTTTTGCTTCTTTTTTTGTACGGGAACGAAATGGCAATGAAATGGAACAAATTTGGAATTGGAACGAGAACAGAATGGGATTGAAACCGAAAAATTAACAAACAAAAAATGGACCGGAACAAACTTGCAATGAGAAGGGAATCAAAGTGTAATGGAAACCGAATGGGAATGGTACTAGAAATCGACTGGAACATCGAAATGGGGGAACATTGAAACGAAACGAAAGAATAAAAATAATTGCCTATCAGAAATTTACTCAATCATCGTCGATGGTATGACCGCTAAGGAATTAGTTAACTAAGCACAGTCATTCATTCGGTCATTACCAATTTGTTCGCAACATTTTTGGCAGGTTGTAAACTTTACGCCCACCAATACTCGTCATTCTCAAACTCAAAATAAGATCAATAAACTTTCTCCTTATTTTTTTTTTTGTTCTTTATTATTTTACAATAAATTACATTCGTTGTCATTGTTTCTGTTGTTGTTGCCGCACTGGTGGTGGTGCTGTGCTGCAACTATTTATAGAAATCAATAAGAGAAAATGCAACGAAAAAAAAGTACACCGCGACAAAAAAAATAAATACATACGAATGCAAAAAAAAAAGTAAATAAAAAAAATTTAAAAAAAGGGTGGAAACATAACAAAAGGAAATTAAATATTTTTTTAAATAAGTTATGTGGTGGCAGGTCACTGCAGCAGCCACACAAAGAAAGCATTACGGATGGGTGATGGGGGTTTTTCAAGTACATTTCAGAGAGTTGAGCGAACAGCAAGCACTTTTCGTAAGAGTTGCCTACACCTGAAGACGATAACAAAAAAAAAACAGATTTCAGGGAAAATGTTTTGATGATGTGGTTTTAATGGGTTATGTTGTATTTTCTGTTCCTTCGCATGAATACACTTTCCCCGAATGAAGAAAGACTCGCAACTATTTTCCATTATACAATAGTGAGAAAAACAAAGTTTTATTTATAAATATATATAACTTGGAACAGCCACAAAACTACGCAATACGTCGGGTGCGAGACTTTTCCAATTACGCCTCAATACCGATGATTGGCTAGATTTTCAAAGAAAATTGGTGTCCAAAAAAGTTCACACTCACCTGAAAAGCTCCCTTTTTCCCACTTGTCTCAATGATCAGTAATTTTTTCACAAATCAACTAATCACTTAATAATGCATTTTTGTTGTATTCGGCCGTTCTTCTTTGGCTGCTTTTCACACGCAAAATTTATGTTTCTGTTTCTTGGCTTGTTATTTTTTTCTTTACTGTTAATTGTAATTGGTAATTGCCCTGACACGCAGAAAAAATAGCTTCTTTGTTTTCAGCTCAAAAATGTAAACTTGTTTCCTTTTTTTCCAATATACTTGCGAATCTCATTGGACTTTCGTGGGGGACTTTAATACGCCCTTAAATTGGTTTCTCAAAATTTTCTAGTTTTCAATTGAAATGCAATTTTATTTTCTTGAATTTCTCACGCACTTCTTCACTTCACTTTGATCTTTTACTGAATATCGCACGAAAATGTATCTCGACAGACCTCCATCGAATAGTGATGGGCCTAAAAGTACTCATCGAATACTTGACTTTAGAATACTCGTCGAATAGTTACTTTTAAAAATATCCAACTAGCTTCATCTTTTTATTGGCCCATTAACAAATAAAGTTCCAACTTTATTTTAGTACAGATAATGCTGTACTTTATGCCTCTATGAAAAGAACACGTCAGTGCAATTTCATTCAAATAGTTCAAGTGCTCCACTAGTCAAAGTAGCCGAGTATTGAATAAAAAGTATCCAATATTGAGTACCCAAAATTCTTAACTCAGCCCATCACTACCATCGAACTGATGTAGCAGTGTGGCCACTTCTAACGTTGACTTTATTAATATCCATTTAGAACACATGAATTCCGTAATTATTTGTACTATTGTCGATTACTGCGACGAGCTACCAAAATAAAAGTTCATGTAATTGTGAGCAGTTAAGTATTAATACACGATTTTTCAAATTTAGTTGTTTTAAATATATCAAAAAATATGGCAACGTTACCAGATGATGACTACGAAGAAATTAAAGAAAGCAACCAGAAGGTAACAACCCTGTTAACACACTGAAACTGAATGGTATATGGAACATGTTTAAATGAAATATACAAATAGTTTACTATGGAGTACGAATATTTTCGATTAAATACTGAAATAAATTTGTAAAGATATTGTTTGTACTCAATCTGCAACTAACATATTTGAAATATAAAACGGGGTTGCTTTTCAAAAATCAGTGAATGCCTCAAATCACATCAGCAAGATTACGCATTCAATTTATCAATAATCTCGAGGGCTGAACAAACAAAAATGCTCCAGTAATAAGATAGATGGAAAAATTTGAGAACAAAATTTGCTTAAGTTTGCCCTAAAGTAAAAATGAAAATCACCCACATTGTGAGCTATTTTCCATTTCTGAATTTAACCATTCTTTTATTGGGGCAATTTGATATTTCGGCGACTTTTTTGCTTACTTTTTTATTTCTTTTCTTTTTGTTATTTTTCTTGGAAATTTTTACGGAGCTTTCGGCAACACCAATTACTTAATAAGAATATGCATCACTGACACTGCGTGAAAATAGCTTGTTCCCGCCAGAAAAAATTGCAAACAAAAGCGAAATTAAAAATTTTTAATAGCTTTAAATCATTGAAATTGTACGAATTTAAAATAAAACTCCAAATGCCAAAAACAAAGAAGCACGTCACTTCGTCATCTGACAGTGATTCCGGACCGGACGATGTAAGTAAATTACAAATTACTATCACCGGTAGAAAATTGTGCCGGCCAAAATAAAGTTTTGTGAATTTAACAGAAAATTTCGGCTCCGGCAAAGAAGTCCAAGCCCTCTTCAGATAAGGACAGCAGTAGCTCGAAGAACAAAAATGAACCCAATCAATGGACGCTCGAAAAAATGCGCCAGGTGCGAATCAACGAATTCCGTGGACGGCGAACGGTCGATATCCGCGAATTCTATGAAAAGGATGGCAAAGTATTGCCAGGGAAGAAGGGCATTGCACTGAACCCCACCCAGTGGAAGAAGCTGCTTGAAATAGCCGATGAGGTTACAAAAGCGCTGGAAGAGGGCGATTGTTGAATTGGCCAGAATGCTTCATAATGGCCCATTTCACTCTCAAACACAATACATTCGCCAGTTTTGTTACTTAACTTAATTTTGAGTATTTCTATTTTCATTACAATAAAATATAACTTTGAATTTAAATGAATTGTATGAATGAAATCTTGCAAACTAGAAATCAAGGCTGCCGAAGAGGAAATCTTCCAAATTGAATAATTCAGATTACCTGTTTATTGTCAAGCTTCAAAGACACTTGAATGTGATATGACAGCAATTTCGGATAAAGCTACCATGACCGAATTAATCTCACTGATTACGGCATGGAACTGATAAGAGAAAAATAACACTACAGGCGATGAATCATGGGCGCTAAACGGAAAACAAATTGTACTAACATTTGCTTGTATTTATTGCACAATAAAAACACGGGTATATTCGCTAATAATTAACTATTTTTGCTCCTCCTCTCCCTACCCCAACTTTAAAAGTAAACGCCCAGAAGGATGCAAACTGTAAGAACCACCAGGAACGGCAACCACGTCTTCACAAAGCCCATCACGCCCACATAACGGCCGCAGAAGAACATCCAGAATGCCAGTATTACCATGTTCCAGCTGGTGTTCTGCTTGTATCGCATGCCGCACAGTGCCGTTGCGACGTGTGAGTGGCAATTATCACAGAATAGATTATGCATGCGCGTCCCGTACAGCACCGAAGCCTTCGAAACAGACTCGTCCCATTCGTAGCGGCCGCCATCGACGAATTTCGGATTAAGACGTAAGTAGCGCGAGGGCCTTCCGAAACCCATATTATCCTCGGACACGAAATAGGGCCCGGCAAAGTCGCGTATAACGCCGTTGGACATGCAAATGCCCATATGACCAATCATCGGTAGGAACCAGGTGAGCACCGGAATGGGAGTCCAAACGATGCAGTACGGAAATCGATCAGTGTCGAAGGCAATTGAGGGCATGCGATCCCCGTTATCCGCCATATCGACCGAGGCTGTTTCTGCGGTTGGGGAACTAGGAGGACTTCTGGACATGTTTTTATACCGTGGTTTGTGTTTGGTGTCGAGTCGTTGAGACATTCGATCCTGCCTGCTGCAAACTACGGGCTTTTAATTTAAAGTTCAATAGGCAACTGTAAATTGTGTAAATGTAAATTGTGTATTTACTTTTTTTTCGTAGTCAACAATGCTGCCACTATTTTTGAAATCTTTTCATCGAATTTGAAGTGCCCAGGGTTGCAATTTATTGAAAATATTTTTCATATGCATGAAACTCTCGGAAACTCAAACACAATCATAAAACACGAAACATGTGTGAAAGAAGAGACGCAAGATCATAAAGTTACAAGATGTATAAGAGGATGTAATTTTATATTTCAATGGCTTTTTAAAAGAACATTTTAAATGATTTAATACAATTTTCAAAGTGGTAAATGGTACATATTCGCATTTTCCATTGTCACATTTTCACTGGATTAATCCTCATCTTCGAACATCATCTCAACGAGATCCTTATTGGAGCAACGTTCGCCATCCAAGCGCTGCGGAGATTTCCAGCGCAATAAAGTAGGGAGAAACACTAAATGCGTGTTGGGATCCTTGCGGAAAGGACAATTCAAATCTTTCCAGCTGTGTAAAGTAAAAATAATCATTTGCTAATAAGGGTATTCATTTAAAGTGGGAAACTCTTCGAAAACGCGTAGTTACTTAAAAGAACTGTCAAATTTCATATGTTTTGACTGCTCATCTGCACAACTGAATCGTTTCCGAGGGGTTTCCCACTTTAAATGAATCGAATATTAGTAATATGTTATAATAATTGAGTAATTAGCAAATCCACTGTACCGAAACTGACCAAAAAGACATAGCGTTGCATTTTTCTTGCTCGCCACTGTATGTACACAACTTTTGTCCACACAAGAATTTACAATGCGCTTATCGCCCAGAAACCCCAACCAATAAACGGCACTTTATCTCAACAATCACGGGAAAAAACAACAACCACTTACTATGTACGTTCGCCCACATCTACATGAATGAAATGGGACTTCTCGGCGGCCTTCTCAAGCGCCTCATGAATCACCGGCTCAGCTAAAAGAAAGCAATTTTGATTTAATTTCACAACCACGTCACTCAAAACTCCTTACCCTTAACACAGTACGGACACCAACTTTCACCTTTCTCGTCCTTGCCGCCACTGAATAGTACATGAATTGGGTCGCCCTTATTTTCCAAATCCTCCATCAACTTGGTAAACTCCTCGTATCCCTTCACATTATGCTGGATAACCATTTTATGGACGCGTACGCTCGAATGTAGTTGGCGTGAAATACCGGTAACAAGTTGCTGTAGGAGTCGCGTGGTGATGTCTTTTGTGAGATGAAGGTGATGAGGAAAATATAATACCTTTGTCCGTGCAAGAATTCTAGAAAAAGCTGGCGATAAGAAAAGCAATAAAGTGGTCGGTGCCGCTGTTGAAGATTGGGAAATGGCAAGTTTTTGTGAACAGCTGACAGGTTGGCGTTGCCACCACATTCACTTCAGTTACCGATTTACAAATGTAATCTTATTGCCAGATAGTGGAAAACAATTTTGCCTGAAGATAAAAGAAAAAAAGTTCAATTTACTACTAAAAATAATTAAAAACCACTTTGTATTTGAAAGTGAATATCCAGAATCCAATAACTATGTATTCTCTATTTTTTTATCCTTTATCAAATAGAAAAGTCCTTAAATATGTTTTGTACTTTTCGCTCAATGATTACTTTATTTTGCGTACGAAAGTAAATCATTTCGTCGTTTTTTTTTATCACAGTAGTACAAAAAAGTAACATTTCGTTTAAAAGTAAATTACAAATTAGAATACAAATTAAACTATTAAATTAGCATAGATGTAGGATACGAATTATTCGGCTTATTGTTTAAGAGAACGCTTAGATGAACTGTTTAGTTCTTCTTTTTCTTCTTTTCCGGTTGGACAGTGCCTTGCACTTCCTGATGTTGCCGCACAATTTGGTCCTGTACGTCGGGCAAACAAGGCGAGTAACGGGAATACTCCATAGTGAATTCACCCTTGCCTTGAGTACTCGATCTGAAATTGGGAAACGTTTAATTTCATATAGCTCGAGGCACCACCAATAAACTCACCTCAATTCACCCGCATAGCCGAACATATCGTTGAGCGGCACTTCGGCGTACACCGTGAACCAGCCTTCGGCACCATCAGTGCCTGTGATGATTCCGTGACGTTTGCTCAGCTGACCCATAACATTGCCCTGGAATTCTTCGGGGGCGGTGACCTCTACGGACATGATGGGTTCCAAAATTTGCCAGCCACCATTTTGGAAGACCTCCTTGATGGCGCCGTGAGCGGCCAACATGAAGGCCAACTCACTCGAATCGACAATATGATGACCGCCATCTTGCAAGCGGAAACGTATGCCCGCCAGCCGATGACCGGAAAGCATACCGCGTTCGGCCATCTCGCGGAATCCCTTCTCCACGCCCGGCACGAATTGCTTGGGCACATTGGTACCCACCGTCTCGTCCACGAACTCTAGCAGGGTATTTTGATTGGGAGGTAGTGGTTCCATGACGCCGATGATACGCGCATACTGACCGGAGCCGCCCGATTGTTTCTTGTGCAGGTAATCGAACTGACAGGGGCCCACCATAGTTTCGCGGAAGGCCACTTTGGGTTTGCCTAGAGTAACCGGGCAGCCATATTCGCGCTCCATACGCTGAGCGTAGATTTCCAAATGGAGTTCACCTGGAAATTGCATTAAAATTTAAAATTCCTCTGATATGTTGTGCAATGCAATTGCACTCACCCATGCCCGAGACAAGAGTCTCCTTGACGTCATTATCGTAGAAGAACTGGAAAGTGGGATCCTCTTTGGTGAATCGGGCCACGGCCTTGGCAAAATTATCCCGATCCTTGGCATTATTTGGCTTGATGGCCATCGAGACTACCGGCTCGGGCACGAAAATCGATTCCATTGAAATGTCATTTTTCGGGTTAGTGGTGAAGGTGTCGCCAGAGGCGCAATCCACGCCGAACAAGGCGAAAATGTCGCCCGCATACACCTCGTTCACATCCTCCATAATGTTCGAGTGCAGACGCACCAGGCGGGCAATCCTAACTTTGCGATTTGTGCGCGCATTGAAGATGTTGTCGCCCTTCTTCAGCATGCCCTGATAGCAGCGCAAATACGTGAGCTGGCCAAAGCGTCCCGCTTCCAATTTAAAAGCTAGACCCATAAAGGGATCCTTGCCATCGCGTGCCGGGTTGAGTATGATTTTCTCCGGCTCACTGCCCTCCTTTTCGATGTGTGCAATATTTTCGACCTCGCCAGGATGAGGCAGGTAATCAATGACGGCATCGAGCAGCGGCTGGATGCCCTTATTTTTCAGAGCAGTACCCACCAGGACGGGCGTGAAAGTACGTTTGATGCAAGCGCGGCGCAGAGCTCCCTACACAATTTTTGTTCTCAATAAATTCAAATTTTAAGTGAAATTCCCGTTTCCTCACCTTAATATCGCTCTCGCTGAGTCCCTTCTCCTCCAGGAACAGCTCGCCCAAAGTGTCATCCACATTGGACAAATGCTCGATCATTTCCTGCCTGCGCTCTTGCGACTCCACGCGCATATCCTGCGGTATCTCGTCGTAGCGCAGCTGCATCCCGTGATCGCCCTCGAAGTAGATGGCCTTTTCGCCCACCAAATCAACGATGCCCTTGCAGTTGCTCTCGATGCCAATGGGCAGCTGGATGAATGCCGCATTGTGGTTCATCTTCGAGCGCATATGCGACAATACTCGATACGGATTCGAGCCGGTACGATCCAGCTTGTTGATGAATGCCAAGCAGGGCACATTGTAGCGCTTCATTTGCCGATTGACCGTCAGCGTTTGACTCTGCACACCGCCCACGGCGCAGAGCACCAATACTGCTCCATCCAGGACACGCAAGGCGCGCTCCACCTCCACGGTGAAGTCCACGTGACCGGGTGTATCGATAATATTGACGTTCGTCTCCTTCCACAAAGTGTAGGTGGCAGCCGACTGAATGGTGATGCCACGCTGCCGCTCCAACTCCATCGAGTCCATAGTGGCTCCCACATTATCCTTGCCGCGCACTTCGTGCATCGTTGCAATGCGGCCGGTGTAGAAGAGAATGCGTTCCGTGAGCGTGGTCTTGCCGCTGTCAATGTGCGCCGAGATGCCAATGTTGCGGATCTTTTCAATGGGCTTGTGCTCGAAGGCGGTGAACTTGGGTGCCGGTGTGCTGTAGCCTCGCTGTAAAATTGCATGAGTTAGATGCATGAAAATTACATAACCTACGCGAGGGCAGAGCCCGATTCGCCCCTTGGACAATGCAACTCACCTGACGCAGCGATTTCAACGCACTCAGGCGCAGCGACAAGTTTGTCGTTACCAATCTGGCAATTATCGTCATCTTTGCACAGTTTAATTTATTATTTTTCGAAATTAATAAATTTTCAGCTTTCCGCGACTGCAACAACACGCGCACACACAACAGCTGTTCTTGAAAGAAGATTTTCAGATGCGATTGCAGGGTTGATTTCAGAATAAATTTATTTGTATGGAATTAAATGGTTTTTGATTCAATTGATTTAATATTTTATTAAAAATAATTTTATTTAGCTAAAAAATAAGAAATACATTTTTTTATAGTTCTTAATTTGTTTTTCTGAAATGCAACTTTTTATTTTCAAATGCAACTATGACTGTATTACAAAAAAAACACCAATCATATGGAAAAGTTTTTTTTCAAAGGCAATGAAAAAAAATCATTTTTAGCCGGAGGAAACTGTTCATAACTCAACATGGCACTGTTACGAGGTGGGTCGGAAGACGTTCCAAAAGATGCTGTGAAACTGACCAAAGACGAAGCGCTGACATATCAGTGGAAAATCATCTCCGGCTGGGACAAATGGGAGGTGTACGTAACACATTGGGCCAACTTCATAAGCATTATAAATTACAATTGAAATTTATTCCTTAGATGGTCACTCCGCTACTCATCGGGTGTGCTCGGCACACTTGCTGCAGCCACGGGCATTTTCGTGAACAATCACTATCGCAGCAAATTGAAACTCGGAAGCTACGGCAAGCTATCCACGTACCTGCCAATTGTGGCCATTCCCGCCATGTTCTCAGTGCTGACTCACAAAATGTTCGTGCAGCGTGACATTTTGCTGGAACCCATGACACAGTGTCCTCTGTGCAATCAATTGCGTGCCGTGTTATTTCAGACGGGCGTGGGTGTAATCTATCCCACACTGTTGGCACCATTTGCGGCATTTATGTTTGCCACACGCCACTACACTTACCGGCTGCCTTCGGTGACGGAAAAACCACTGGAAGTACTGCAGCTGTGGCGCAAAATGACACGGCCGATTGTACCAATGCTGGGCACCATCATTGTGGGCCAATCTCTAATAACCATGTATCTTACCTTCAAAGAGGAAGAGCAGAATTTTCGCATTTTACTGAAGATGAGGCAGATGGAAAAGCAGTTCGATGAAGGCCTCATCGACGAATTGAAATACTGAGAAAATGTGGGATTTTGTTATTAATTTGGGGGGGAAATTTATTATTGCCTTTAGCGAAGTGGAAAGCTCAAAGTGACCACTCTTTGGTATGGTTTTTATTAGAAATTGTTGTTGGTAATGTGTTCTGCCATAAGGAAAATAAAAAATAAAAAATGGAAATTACAAATTACCAAAGATAATTAGAGTATTTTAATTGATTTTATGTAATAGGCGTTGTAAATTATGGACTATTTCATTCATGAATTATGCAATACAGTTTTTAGAAAGAAAACAACAAATTTTTTTTTGATATTATGTATTTTTCTTTCTTATTTGGTAAATATGATTTACCTACATATACAACAACATTTACAATAAAATATAATGGATTTATGTACTTAAATTTAATAAAGGAAAAATATTTGCGAATTTCCAAAAATTTTTATTGAATTAAAAAAAAAATACACATATTTCATTGGCTTGTGTAATCTGTATCAATACCAGCAAAATACCTTTTCGCTAGCAATCACTGAAAATTTCCAAATAGAAAGTGTGTAGTGATTAAAATGATAATTATCCTTTTGCAATCATCTATAGAGGTTTTGGTGGGTGGAACATTCGTGATATGTGTTAAGCAGCAAATGGTTCATATTTGAGCTTCATTTGGATGTGTTTAAGGGACGGCTGGAAACGTTTAATTTCTAATTAATCGAACCAAAAAAGCAGTAAAATTTTGATTAGTAAACAGTTAAACCTAAATCATCGATTCAAACAGATGTTTCTGTTGGTGTGACATCGAAGTGTTGATGATTCGAATATCCCCGCCATACTTGCTTCGACGTATCAAATGCTTTGTTCTGAAATAAGTGGAAATATAAAAGAAGAACAAAAGTGGAAAATAGTGAGTATTTCAAACAACACACACACGATCAAAGTGTTTGCTATTAAGTATATAGAAGTGCAAAAATTACATTACATACATGTCAACGATCAACGATACACATTGTGATTGGATGATGATGATGATGATGATCGAGCTAATGTGGATGCGGTTTTTTTTTTTCACGGCTCGCGCAAACAATTCAATAGATTTTCACTAACAACTCTAACATGTAAAGTGGAATTAGAAAATGCTCTAACATACTCGAAACGAACAAAGAGTCGTTTATATACTTGTTTATATACAATACATTCAATCAGCGAAAAGGGTGGAGAGCTGGTTGGTTGTGGGGAATTTCAAATAAAACACAACATTCAGATTTATTTGAAAATTTTATGAACATATTTTTATTATTATTTATCTTTTTTGTTGGTTAATTTGTTGTTGTTGTAATTTCATATAAGTATAATAGAGAGACTATCAATTTGTAGTATTTATAAGAATACACGAGGTCCTGTGCAATAGAATAAAATGATTAAGTGTAAAATGAATGAAAAACTTCACAATTCTACACTTTACTCGTTTACTCTTTTACATGGTGGCCGGTGAAAAATTTGAATGATTTAAACAAATATTAAATTAATAAAATTGTGAACTTATTTTAATTATATTTTATATAAAATCATTTATTTTAAACTAAACTAATTTTAAATAATACTTTTGTTTATTTTGGTTTGGTTTGCTGTGCATTTCATACTTAACACAGCCTCTTACTTTTACTTTTTCCGCATATGATCAAGCGTCATTACCCTACTAGCAGCTAATTCGAAACTATTTAACCATGAAATGATTAGTGATGAGAACTGTCAGTTCCTTATGATCGAGCGAGCCTCTTTCTTTTCTCTTCTTTTTTACAAATCACATTCTTAAGTAAAAATTATACTTTAAGCCAGGAACGTAGCACGAAAAAAAGTTTTTTTTTGGGAAAATTTTTTGGTTTTTTTCATTTAAAGTATAAGATTTTATTTTCAGCTTAAAGAAATTACAAGATTTTTCCAACTACTTTCCCATCTTGCTAAAAATCCTCTTAGGTTTTTTGATATTTTGAAAAAATTGTGTGCTTTTGGGTTTTTTTTAAAGAGCGATAGCTTTAATTGACAAGTAACTAATAGAATTCTGCCTTTTTCAGAGAGTTTAAACGCAATTTTTATTAAAATTTTCTTTCAAAATCCATTGTAGATTCAAATTTAATATTGAAAAATATTTTAGAAAAAATCAATTGCACATGTCAATCAGTCTAAATACAATTATAAATAAAATGTAGTTACTACCCAGAAAAAAATGTAGGTAAAATTAAACAAAAAAAATGGGTAACTTATAAAATTTTAAAAGGTATGAACACTTAAAATTTATTAACCGAGTTAGTAGGGTAGCATTTACAGTTAGTTAAATAGCTAAAAGTTACTCAAAAGTTACCTCTCAGAAACGTACTAAATTGGAGTGTTTTTAACTTTTTTTCTGTGTAAGGTAAGACTATTATTGTTGTTACGGTGTATTTGTGTATTTGTTTCCAATATGTGAGTTTTTTCTACCAGTGACAAAAGTAATTGATTTTTCATTTCCAATTGAGTTTTATATATTTTTTTCACGTCTTCAAGTACCACTTCCTTTGTTTAAAGTAGTTCTGGTAGTATTTGTTATTATTAATTGATTGGACTTTTCCTGGAAAAAAAATGAATACAAACTTATAAATCTAATCTAAAATTTCTCGCTTTTTAGATACTCATGCTTGATTATTCAATTGCAATTCGAATTCATGCCGACTCATGTTTGCTTTTAGCAACTACCTTAACCTTTTTTTTGTTTTGTTGTATTTTATTTTCTTGTCATATTTTATGTTGATTAATATTCCATAAAATTGTATAAATTTATATAAATTGTATTAAAAATGCTTTGAAGTTGGTTTTCCATCATGGTATTCACGACTTAGTAATACCCTTTATGTTTTTATCATATTGTGTTTTGTCGTTCTACGAACACTTAAATTACCATTTAGTTCTCTTTTAAATTAAAAATGTAATTACGCACACATTTAAGATTCACATAAAAATTCCATTGATTTGTGCTTTTACTGGAGCAAATACTTTCTTAATTATTTAAATATTTTAAGGAATACAAATTTAAAAATACTTTTCAGTTGAGATGCGCACCAGATTTTGCACAAATTCATTTCAAACGGGCGTTATGTCTTGCTTTGGCAGCACTTCGTTTAATTTGTTGCTGCTATCCGTGCTGGCATTCTCCAATTTGACCGAATTCGTGGAATTTGTGGCGGCGGTGGTTGCGGTCGAGATAATGCCGCTTGCTTTAATTGGCGTGGCATGTTCGTCCTCTTCGGTCATTGTGGACAGACGATTGACAGTGGAGTTATTGGCGTTTGTTGGACTGAGGCTGTTGTTGGGGGCGTTTCAGTAATTGATTTTTTTTAAATAAAATTTTGTATTATTTTATTTTTTTATTTAAAACAATTTTATTTAGTTTCGGTTGGGTGAAGAAGCGTTTTGGGGAAATAAGCAAATGTTTTTTTTTATATAATTTACTAGCTTTATACGTTTTTGATGATATTTTAAAGCCGTTATTAAATTTTTACTAATTTAGATATAAGTTTTTGTGAAACGTAAACTTACTGATTGCTGCCATTGATTTGACGCACTTTAACGGTAACCGGTATAATCAGCTGATCGCTGACGCCATCTTTATTGACTTGCTGCCATATTGTCGTGCGATTCACCTCGGGCGCTTGATTCGCTTGTTGGGCACCGGAGGCACCATTCGCCAGGGGTATATGTATGGTAGTTGGGCCCGGATTGTTGCCTCCGTCATAGCCGGCATTTGTGTGATGATGCTGTTGGTCCTTGAAAAATAGCAATCAAGTTTTTTTTTTCGTTGTTTTTGGTCATAGAATGTTTTTGGGTTGTTGTGGGAAATACAATTTCAAGTAATTACTAGGTATTTAGCGAACAAACACTTGCTAGAGTGAAGGTGAGTGGGTGTGTGTGTGTGGGTACGTACTGTGAGTGGTGGTGTTGGAGATAAAGAGAGCCATAGTGAAATAGAAAAGGCAAACTTTCTATGCACACAGAAAGTATTCCGAATTTTATTTTCTTTCCAATTTTTTTTGATTTAGTTTCGATTTAGTTTTCCTTATTTCAATAACTAGCTTTTTGCACGATTTTCTGTGTGCTTTCAACTAAAAACAAACGACCTTACTGTGTATTACGAAAGTGAGTGTAAAACCGTTCGACAACACTCGGTTTTCAGTCGATTCCTTCCACTGTCGTTTTACATAATAAGGCCGAAAATAACTGTGAAAAGTGTTCTCTAAATAAAGTGGGCGTAGCTCAGAAAACCAAAGTGAACAGAGTCCAATTGCGTGAGTTCAGAAATCAAAAATAAAAATTAAGGTGACCAGGTGGTGAATATTTTTTAGTGAGGAAAAGGAAACAGTGGTGTGTATTATATTTGTATATATAGTATATTTTAAAGGAATAAACAAATATTTTATTGCATGTTTAGTTTCGTTAAATGCTAAGATTTTTTATATTAATTATTAAAAACATAAAATTAATTTAACTTTATTCATATATAAAATTTGACTAAATTAGGAATGATATTAGCTTGCGGTCTATTGAAAGTGTCATTTTCCGTTATATGCACATTTTTTCTCTCTTAATTTCGTTGTAATTGTTTATATTTGTTTCCTAAATTTGGAAATGTATTGCCAAAAATACTATTTAGTGAAACACTTATGGTTTCTTTGATTTTTTTTCATTTTTATAAAATGTGCCATTTGGGAAAAAAATGTTCTTCTTCTTTGCTTTTGGTTTTTATAATTTTCTATATATTCACTTAAAAATTTGTAAAGAACATTAAATAATATACATATATGTATGTGTGATCATTAAAAAAAAACTTTTACATTTTACATGTACATAATACGTATAGGTACAATAAAAGATTGACTTATCTTAGAAGCATATGTAAAAGAAAGTTATTTGTTAAAAATTATTGTAAAAGAAAAGTTGAAAAAATAAATTAATAAATAACACGGAAAACAAGTAAATAAGAATATAAAATGTGTGAAAGGGAATTTAAAAGTAGAGTTTGCTAATTTTTTTGTGTTTTTTTTTGTAAATACTACATATATATTTTTATATAGACTTAGAAAGGAACTACATGGCAACGTAGCTTAAATTTATAAAATAAAAAACAAAAGATGTTTAATAATAATAATAAAATGCAACATGGCATGCAACAGATTTTGTTAAAAAAAAAAAAAAAGTACGTGTGTGTGTGAAATCAAAAACAAAAACAAATTTCTTTAAAATACTGTTCAACTAAAATTTCAACATATAAAATGCACTTTTGTCTATTTAAGGAAATTTGTTACCACAGAAATGTCAAACGAATAAAACAACAGTGTATCATTCGCTGAGGTATTGCGTATTTAAATGCAAAAATAGTAGTAGTAATTGTTTGCTTCGTTTGTCTTGTGACGGCAATGAAACCTTAGTATAAATGACTATATCCGCCACACCCCGCCCTGAGTGCTTGAGTGCTTGGTTTGGTGCATTGCATTGCTTGTGTGCCACTGAGTCTACTTCTTCAGTAGGCTACTCTGTGCTTCCATTTCCTTATCACTGGTATGATGAGCTAATCTACTAATATTGCTGTTGCTATTACTACTACTATTTTTCGTGCCCTTATTGCGGCCCCCAAAACATGGTAATAATTTCTGACATAATCCCACCTCGGCATCCAGGTGATGCAGATCATCGGCAGCCGCACGTTTGGTCATCTCTGGCATAATATCATCGAGTATCTTCAACTCTCGTCGGGTGAACACCAAATCCAAGGCCTTGCGTATGCCAATCATCACCACCAACATAAGCGGGAAGAGTATGGAAGTTTGCGAGAAGGACTTTATCAGCCACAAGATGATGAGACAAGTTAATTGGATGATGGTGAAGAGATGAACTCGCTTAATGGGCACCTGGGAGAAAAGAGAAAAATAAATTTTAAACATTTAAACAATAAATAAATTAAAAATAAATTATTATAAATAAATTGATTAAATTAATTATTAAAATTTATATGATTTTTATTCAAATTAAATATTCTCAACTCACTTGTCTGAGGAACATGTGATCCGGCTGGTATTTCGCCGGCATAAACATAATCAATATACGATCGAAGAACTGCAGACCCTTCAGCGAAGCCACGCCCATATACAGGAACACACCGAACAATACTGGCATCGGAATATGGCAGAGTATGGGCGTTAGCAAGACGGACAGGCCAATGGTGAGGAATATCATCACATGCGTCACACGCTGTTCGCGCACACCCAGGAACTGTGGCTTCTCGCCGGGGGCCGAGCATTCAGACTCTTTTTTCAACGAGTTGACGTGATTGATGCTCAACACAGTGGCAGCCACGAACCTTCAATTAAGAACAAAAATAACAATTAATTTCCATTTCATTCGATTCTGTTCCCGAATCAACTCACCACGGCAAACCCATAATACTGCAAATCTGTATTAGAATGGACAAAATGAACAGATCCAAATGATAGCCGCAGCCCTTTTTCAGCTTGTACTCCTTGCGATTGATGATCACCGCCGTGATCTGTTGATCCATGAATATCAAGATTGTTCCCAAAATGGCGGGCACCACCGCAATGATCGGCGACCACCATGGATTCAATTCACTGAAGGGCGGTATTATCCAAGCGCGCGACTCCAATGTGGGCTTCAGCTCGTGCGGCACTTCCAGTTTGGGGGTGGCCACTTGCATGGCAAAGTCCAGGAACGACATGGCAAAAATGGCAATGATCACAGCAAAGTCACTAATAAATTGACGCACCGCGGCAGGGAAGAAGAGCGCAGTCTTGAAGTCCTTCAATATCACGGAGATAATGAAGGTGCCCAAGAACAGGATGACTGACATCAGGAAAACATTGGAGGATTCGGGCAGATCACAATCCATGCCCACGAGAGTGCCATTGTTGGCCTGCGAGATAGAGAGAGGGATTAGTTTTGATTGCAAAGTCAACGTACGTGGGGAACTCACCAGGCAATATGACTTATCATATTTGGCATAATCCAGTACGGTGGAATTGCTACCCAATGGCGGTGTACAAATGCAATCGTAGATGGGATTGTTGACGGGGAATTTTTTACCAATTGACAAAACATTCTCAACAGCCTGGAAGAATTTACAGAGTTTACATATTTCGATTATTCTCTTCTCCCTCTTCCCTTCTTCTACTCACCTTATATATAAAGATAAATGCTATGAGTGTTGCGAAATTCTCCTCCGTGAATCGGGTAATGTAGCACACCAAAGCACTGGCATCGATCGCCGTCAATATCAGCAAGATGACCGCTATCCAAGTGCCAATCCAGAATCGGAATGTCATATAGTCCCAGCCCTGATTCATGCAGAAATCATAGACAATCGTTTCGAACACCAGCACCGGCCCCGTCGAACCCAGTATGGTCAAGGGCTGACCCGAAAAGAAGCCATAGCCCATGCCGCAAATAAACCCGGACACCAACGATTCCATAGCGGCCATATTCTTGCCAGTGGCCTCACTCAACAAGCCACCGAACGTGATAATGGGCGACAGGCAAGCGAAATATAAAAAGATCCACGAGGCAATACATTGCATTGAGAAAGCGTCCTTGAAGTCGCTCCAATACCAGGGCGCCTTGCGTTTGACATCGTTCATCAGACCACCAAAAAGGCGACCCGTACGCGAGAGACCGGACTGTTCACGCAAGCGTTGCTCCTCCTCCTCCTCGTCGACTTCCTCTTTGGGCAGTTCGGGTGGACGTTTGCGCACTTCTTGCGAAGGTATGGAGCCGGGCGGTTCAATTCTAATGGTGGGGTCCCATTCGCCGGGCGGTAATACTGTGACGGCATCGAGAAACTCATCAATACCGGCCAAAAGATGGTCGCGTTTGCGTGCACGGTAGGCCACTTCGTGGAAGATCTCGTCGGACATTAGAGTGGCCATGGCACGGCCAATCTCATGGAAATTGCTTTGACTGCCCGGTGGGCCAAGGAGAATGAAGATGAACCTAACAGAGAAGACAAGTTGAATGAAAATTCGAAACGAAGTGGGCAACTTAAAGAGGGTAAGCAAATCGGTTTCTCTCTCACCTCGTTGGCACGGGCACCTCCGTTAAATCACCCATTACGGCTGCCTGACTCAAGCGTATAAAGCCGCTCAAGGTCTTTTCGAGAAAGTCCACTTCGCCCACCAAGATATTGCTCGCCTCTGCGCCCTGCGGTATCTTACGCATGAAGTGCGTATTGCCGCGATGATCGTTCAACTCGCCGCCGCTGGTATTGCGCTGCATCGACTGGCTGCTCGGGCTCTTCACCATATCCTCTGTTATAGTTGGTAATTTATGTTTTTGCCGCAATTTTTTAGAATCAGATTTTTGCTCTTTAGTACCATAAACAACAAAATTTATAGCGAAAAGAGTTGAAGAGTTCCAACAAAATCAAATTACATAAAAAATTGTACAACAAAAAATGTTTAAATTTTTGTAAAAAAAATATTTGGTAACCGAAAAAAGTGTTGGAGGGGAAAATATAAAAAAAAGAAAAATTCTAATTACAAATCAAGGGTTTAAAAAAGGAAGAGGCATTACAAATAAGTAAAAATAACAAAAATTATAAATTTACATGCAACAAGTGGGCGTAAGGAGGTGCAAGGGTGAAAGCATTCTCAGAAAAGCGTGCTTGGTGAAGAGTAAATATAGCGTTAGAGTGTAGAGAGTAGCATGCATTACAGTGTGAAAGAATGATAGGTTTTTAGAATGAGAATTGTTCGAGTGAAACGATCAGATGAAAAAATGAAAATGAAGATTGAAGTATTGAAATTGACAGAAGTCAAAGAGAACATAACTAAAAGTAGACTTTTAGGTTTTTTGTTTTCAATCCTGAAAGAACTGTATATACATGGTCCTTGACCGGGGTTTCTCTGGTCGAATTTCATGCAAATTTTGTGTTGTGCCAAATTTTGTTTTCTTTTTTTGCAAAGAAATTTTCTATTTTTGTTTTGTGTTGTGAGTGGCCATAACAAATATGTAAACTATTTAACTCAACAGGTTCATTCACAAATTTCTTTCTTCAATTTAACATTTCTTTTCTGTATACAAACAAATCCACACTAATTTTCAAATTTATTCACAAATTTTCAATTCAACTAAAATCTTTTAATTTAATTTGTTAATCTGTGCAGTGTTTACCCATTGGCAAGATCAGAGTTTTTGGCTTTCCTGGTACGGCTAGGAAACGTCCACCGTTGCCGCCATCACTGTTCTGTCCATTAGTCGCCGATAAGGACAAGGTTGCTAAACCCGGTGCGGACGATGAGCTGTGATCTTCCACTGAAAATTTGTGCGGGTTTCAAATGGTTTTTTTTTATAGTTGTTGTTACGCTTTGTTTATCGTTAAATAAAGACTAGATTTAAAAATATTGCTGAGGGGTTTTATAGAAAGAAAATTAAATGTTCTTCGAATTTGTTTTCGAAAAAGTTTGGTTTGTTCGAATGACAATATCTCAGCTCTGGAGCTAGTTACGAGGAAAACGTACTACATCAATTTCCCTTAGAATTTGCTCAAGGCTTATAATTTTTGATTATTATTTTTTCGAATTTATTTTCCATTTTTCGAACTCGAAAAGCTTTGGCAGAAAAACAAATTTATGATCGATACCGACGCATACAAATTAATATCGAAAATTTAAGTTTTACACGGTGTGACAAGATCCAACAATTCCTATATTTTGCCTAATGAGTGTCGATAAGACAAAACCTCCATTACACGAGTAGTCCAATTCCATAAGATCAGAGTGCAATTAGCTTCTTATCATATCATAAATGGGACAAATCAAAAATATAACTCAAACATGTATAATTCGAATACGAAAAAAGTAGGTAGGAACATATTAAAAATATTTTGAAAACTTTTTATGCCATTCAGAAGAATTATTTTATACAAATACAAGAGAAAGAGAGAGAGAGAATTTGAAAAAGTATATTTTTTTTTGTAAAAAGTGGAGTAGAGAAAACATCAACATTTGTGTGTTGTGAAATAGTAAGTACTAAGAACTTGATTGTAATATCGGTACAATATATAAAAAAAATACAAAATTAAACAGTGGAAAATATGATTATTATTTTTGATTTGTTTTTCTTTTCAAGTCTACTTAATTGGTGAAAATTTTGCGCTTTTGAACCTTTGACTGTGCTTAGCGCTGGCTCTGGTTGTCCTTGAGAGCTTTTATGGCTGGAACTGGGCGAGGCACCAGCATGGAACCAAGTGGTAACCCCAATGGCACCCAGATGAGTGGTTGCAAAACCGCCAATGTCAGCTGAATACGACAGAAATTTTGTTAAATTTCTTATTTATGTGAAGGTTCTTGGTTTTGAATCTGTTTGATTGGACTAAGGAAATGAAGCAGCGTGAAGAGGTGCGATAAATACAAGTAAGAGAAATTGAATTTCCATTTTTATGACTTAATGATGTGGTGATGCAGTTAGGAGAGTTTGATAAGCGATTCGATGCGGGAAGCCTATGGGTGAAGTTGTGGAATGAATAGTTTTTTCTATGCTGCTAAGCTAAGCTGATGATGATGATGATGGCGATGTTGATTTGCTAGAAGAGCCGGCAAATGATTTGGGTGGGTAGGAATGAAACGTAGAAATGGATATGGTTGACGTTTTACATTGTGTTTTAGTCTTTTTTCGTTTTTGTTTTTGATTTCTTGAGTTTTTTGTGATTTATTTTGCTGTTCTGTTGCAATTTGGTTTCAAGACTTCTTAGTTTTTTGTGGGTGGTGGTGCTTAGGGAGCAGGAGTGTTGCCTACTTTAATTGTAATTAAAATTTACATTTACAGTTACTTTTTTACAATGGATCTCACTGGTGATTGTGTGCACTTATACAATTTACGACAATTTCCATCCTACAGTTTGGAGACTGGAAATACCCTCAAAGGAAAATATTTCTTAAAGTAAAGCTTAGAGAAAATTTAACAAATCACTAAGCCTTTACTTGAAAACAATGTCCTTTGAGGCTATTGGGGGCTTGGACTTATACTAAACAGTGCAGCAGTGTGTTTTCTTGCGGCAAGTGTGACAAGTTTCATTTTACAGCTTCCGAAAGTTCAACTTATGAGCGCAGCATTACTTTTCGTTTATAACACATACAAATATACATTTTGCATCTTTAGCTTACGTTTGATTTCATAACTAAAATTCGAAAAAATGCGCCAATTAAATTAAAAAAGTAAATACAATTGGAAAGAAAATTAAAAGAAAAAAAAACTTTTTTTTGCGACTTTTTTTTGGGTGTGGGCATCATGAATTTGTACCTGTGGGAACCGCAAGGTAACAACCTCGCTGATCCTTACTCGATGCACACGTCGAAGCGCCCATAGCTCCATCTAAACCGGCCGAGGCATGCAATGAGTGCGTTGATGCTTGTTTGCTTGGACTTGAATGTGCTGATGGTAGTTGTAGGTCTAATATTTATAGTTTATATGTAGTTTGGAGTATGTATTTTTGAACCATTTTTTTGTATTTATATATAAAGTATATGATGGAGGAGGACAAGAACAGTTTTCGATTGTTTGTTGCCAAACAAAACACATTAATCACCATTTATAGAAGAAAAGTTTATACAAAATTTCGCTAATTGTTAAGATTTGCTAACTAGGGTGTACGCCTAAAACGTCAAGAATTCAACGAAATATAATAAAAAAAAAACCTAAATTTGTTTTTGGGGTCGTCTCTATGCTCCTGGCGGTTAAGAACAATTTTCTTTTCCAACAATTTTTCAGTTAAAACACAATGATTTGAAATTTTCGATGAATATTAGAAAACGTATGAGAGTAAAGAAAATTCAACAAATCAATTGCAAGTGAAGCGATTATTTTTTCCAACCAAGCGTTTAAAACCGCCTTGAAATATTTCACATCAAAGCGTTTAAAACCGCCTCAGTGCCGAAAATCACAAAATCACTTCAGCTCAGAATCAATCTGTCAATTATTTAGTAAATGTTTCTTAATGAAATCGTTTACAGCCCCCCACTCAAGCCCATTTCAACACCCTCACTCACTTTTCGATGATGAATGATTTCGTCCAATATCGGCCAGCGAACGTATGATGGGCAAACGCGTCTTCTTATTGTACTCATGCTGATGGCGATGACGCCTCAGCAAAGCATCCTTGACTTTGTCACGCGATTCGGCGGGCAGTGCGCCCGCATTCACCATGTTCTCGCACACCAAATCGGCAATCAGATCCAGATTATTCGCCTCCATATCGAGTATGACCGAGCCATTTAACAGCAGGCTACGCAACTCGAACAGGGAGTGCAGCGATAGTGTGGCCACATGCGGCTTCGACCAACGATTGCCGCCTTCTTCGACGTCCTCCTCGAATTTGATCCAACGTGCGGTCTCCTTCCATTCGATTTCGTCGCCTTCCTTGACGAGTATCTCCATTTCGGAGAACAGTGGATGCGATTCGTGGGTGCCATCGTCCACATCCTCGCCCAGTATGAACTGGACACGTTGAGCGGGTGGCGTAACTGGGCAATGGAGAGAGAGAGAGATGGGAATTAAGGAAATGTTATAAAAGCTGTTGGTTAAGAGGGCAATTAAAGTTTATTCAATTGTTAAATGAGAGAGTATTCTGACATCCAAAGACTTTTTAAGTGGCCAATTACTGGGTATTCATTAAGGTCGTTTATTAAAATAGAAATATCTATTTTATTGAATTATTTGTCAATTTAATGCGTGCATGTTGTCCTATACAAAAACTCCATTGATTTCATTTTCAATAATACAAAAAATTCATTGAGTGTTCGTGTGGGTAAGTAAAAACGCTCAATATAATAAGGCATTTAACAGAATTTTTAAACTTAGCTTGGAGAGAAGCATGCAAATTTATGAATCTTACTAGCCTTTGCTCGGAGATGTGGAAGTATCAACCCGTCGTCCTTGCCTCTAACCCTCTATGACCACACCCGTGAACCTTCCCATGAATTTTCTCAAAGCAGTACCTACTCCTGTCCAACTCTACGAATCATCAAAGGTCAGCGAAACCGGTCCAAGCACACAGTTTTAAAAATATATCGCCTAGAATTCGTATCTAATAAACTCAATTATCATCGCTACCACAACTATCAATTTAGAGTACACCAAATGGTCAGCAAAGGACAATCTTAAAATACGCTTAGGAAAAATGAAGGAAAATCTGACCTCACACATACGTACATATGCTACTTAAAGTAATTCTCTGCTGCAATTTATTTCACTTAAAACTTCTGTACGACACAACCAGGACCCGCTTGCCATAAAAGGCTGTTATTATAGTTTCTACACTTTCAGTTCTCAAATGCTAGAAGCCTTTAATTTGAATTTGATTTCATTTTAGTTTTCATTTTAATTTTCTACTGCTGTGTTGATTGAGCTCACTTGTGTGTATGCACAAGAGCCACGTGATTATATTGGCCAGGCGATTCTGTGCTACGATTCAAGGAATGTCATGCAAGAAGAAAATTCTATGTTTTTCCAGTTTGGATTTTTATTTTTGTGTGATTCTAACTTTGCGTGTTGACCTTTAAGCACACGTGGCAGTATAATGTATATAAAGCAAAAGCCTTTAAATGAAAAATTTGCTTTGTTGAAAGTTGCCACACGGAGAAGTGGACTAGCAAGTTTTGGAAAACATTTGCAATTACATTAAGTGAATTATTTTATTTATTTTAATTGGGTAAAAACTTTTAGTTGGCAAAAGGTAACTCTCGCAAATTAAATGTTAAAATTTCAGTTGAATAATGACATTTATCCGGGTCATTGTGAATAGTATTCGCAAAACATTTCAAAGCACTTAAAAATATTTAATTTCAATCATATCTGTACCTGGTCGCTCCACTTCCGGTTTCTTCTCGCCATTACTGCCATCCTTATTGTTGTGATGATGCTTGCGGCGTCGCTGTGAATGGCGACGTCCACCTGGCACATGAACGCCTACATAGACCGTGTGGGCGCGGTGTCCTAGGAATTAATTAAAAAATAAGTGAAATGTTTAAAAAAATGTATAAATTTCATTTAATGATTAACTTTATAATTGGACCTAAGTGCTCGCAAAATAAAATTCCACGAAAATTGTAAAAAAATATTTCAAATGTAAGCCGCCTCACATCACAGAATGCTAAAGCCTGCACGGGATTTTGCCCATGTAAAATTTATGACTGTTTTGAATTTATGAAAAGTATTTACTTGTAAACAAAACATTAAAATTTAAAGAGCTGCCATAAATAATTTTAATATTTATTTTAAAGTGATAGATAATATATAATTTGCTTTTAATTTGTGATGGCTGGCTGGCTTGCGAATGTGTGACAGTAAATATAGTAAAACAAGATAAAGAAGAAGCCCCGCTGACAGACAAGTAGGCGTCAAATGTGTATGTGTGTGGTATTAAAATTGCAGCGGCTTTGTTATTTTACTGATAACGAATTGAAGCTGCTGTCATTGTGTGTTTCTCAATTGAAAGGAAAAGAAAAAAATTACTAGATGAATTTGGATTTTTCAAGTTCGGAGCACCAGAAACCTTCAAGTTGAATGACAGCAAGTATTGTTTCTTCACTTTTTTAGTTTTCAAATTGTAAATTTTAATATTTTTAGCATTTATATCTAGGAAACCTGACAGTGACAAAACTATGACAAGACTGTGTGATGGCATAGTGTATGTACTGTGATGGTATCTGAATGTTACTGCTTTTCGATAACATTGTCACAGCAGGTTTGGTAGAAAACGAATGCAACTTGATCATTTTATCATGTGAAGCGGATGGGACAGACTAAGTGCGCTTCCACGCTTACTGAAGAATTTTTTGTATAGGCTGAGCTTTATTTGAATTATATTTGAGGGCTAATACACACTTCAGTGTTACCTGTAATACCGGATCTAAGTATTTTCTTTTTTATTTATATAAGGACGAATGTTACGTATACGCCAGGGGCACCAACGATAGTCCCAATAGTCTGCTTAGGCAATTTAAATTACGTTTACTAACAACTACAATGTTTCAATAATGCCTTTTCTATTTGAATTAAGTGTGTACCTACAATTTCAAACAATAAACAAATTAGGTTTGACATTTGTAAGCCCTTCTGTGTTCATTTCGCCTTTGTATGAATTGAATGAAATTTACTCAAATCATTTGTAAAGAAAATTTAATATTTTTGAAATGTAATACATTAGTTAGTTACAAAGTCAAATATTTGAATGTAAATTTAAGCAATTTTTGTAATTAAATTTAATTGAAACGCAAGTATCTCAACTGAGTAAATTGAATTTATTTATTAAAAACTACATCACATGTGCGCGATTTGTTATGCAAAAATTTTAAACATTTTGTTTTGAAAATATGTATTTCTGAACAATGAAATATAGTTGCGTGGGAAGAAACGTGCAATGCGCTTTCATGGTTTTCATGAATGAATTCAGTTTTTTGCATTTGTTATTTGTTTTTATTTGTGTTTGTTTGTTGTTAATTTGTGGCGCTTGCGTGTGCTTTGTTTTTTGGACAGCTTTGCAATGTGAAATTAAAAATAATGTCAGTACTGCATTAAAAATTTAAAAGAGTAAATTGTCACACTGACCGTCAGCAGTTTGGTTGGCATAAGCGAAATTGGCCAAATAAAAGCAAAAGCAGGTAAGTGGTTTTAGCTGGTTTTTAGTTCAATTATTGGTTTTTTTTTTATTTTTGGATTTGCTTTTGATTTAGTTAGGCTCAATTTGTGACAAGGTAGTCGCGTGGGGTTTAATTTGGTTAAATTTCCAGTTATAAAATATTTGAAATTCATCTGAGCACCAGCAAAGGTTGCAAAACAGCTTCGCTTTTAATATACTAGGTAAAGTGCACTTTCGATCAATTATACAAATTTTGTGCAGTGACAGATTTTTAAATTTTACACTGAAAAAAAAAAATAAAACTGTTTTTAAATTTAAAAATTAAAAAATATGTTATTTTGTGTTGCTTGTTAAATAAAATTTTATAATAATTAAAAATAAAATGTATTTTGTGAACATTTCTTCAAACTCACCTTCAAAATCATTCTCTGTGAATTGTTGTGAGAAATCCTGATCACATATTCTGGGATCTTTTGGTGCCTCATCGTCGCCACTTGATGAATGCATCGTCCACGGTCTGTAAAGAGTCAAAAATGAATACATTTAACAATGTTTTAAAGAACTTTATCATGTAAAAATATGTAAAAGTAATTAAACATTTATTTCAAGGCATCTAAACTTTTTCTGAGTATTCAAAATTTAATTTCGAAATGATTTTGTTTCCATTTTTGTTTATATTTGTGTTTAAATTGCATTTCCTTTCTACATATTAGTAATTACAGAAGGGCAAATGTAATTAATTACACAAAAGTTCACATGATTATCGAAATTGCATATCAGGAAGTGTGATTTTTACAAATGTTCTTGGCATATTAAGCAAATATGTAATTACAAAAAACAAAAAAAAAACGCTTAGCAATTAAAATGCATCAAACGATTTTAGTTGAGATTTTTTTTTGTTAACTAATTCACAAAATTTGCATACAATACAAAATGGTTTGGAATAATTTTCAAATCAAAAACAACCGAAAACCGGAACTAAGAAATGCTACTGTTTAGATACAAAGTTGCGAATTACATTTATGAGGGAGGCAACAAAAAAAACAAAACACTCATGAATATGGAAAAAAGTAAATAAATTCTGTACTTCATAACAGATTTATGGCAAAGGCAATCAAATTCCCAATCAATTAGTATCACAAACATTTTGTACATGGAAAATGTCCATAATAATGTGAATAAATTAAATTACAATTACTGTAAAAATAGTTCGAAACATGTGGTTGGGCTGTAATATGTTTGAAAATTACAAAAATTTGTTTTAATTAAGTAAATATTTGTTTGTATTAATATTTTGCCAGCCTGAGTTTTTGTTGCCAATAGAGCATACGTCCCTTCTGAGTTAATTTCATATTTATGCAGTTTTTTTCTTGTGTGTTTGTTGACAGAACCACCTTGCTGTAATCTGCTTAAATCTGCTTCAATCATGCTCGAACCCAATCTAAACTTATTGCAATATTTCGTAAGAATATTAATTAAATGTGAGGTGTTTGAAAACAAAATAGAACTTCATTAGCATTCCTATTGATGTGAGCGAGCGTATTTCAGCTAATGATATCAAGTTGATAAATTGTTTTTGTTTCAGAATGTGGAAATTTTTCCATATTAAGTTGGTAAATATTTAAAGTATTCGCTCAAATCGCACATGGCTTTGTGGCTATTGTACCCACAAACGTCATTGATAAGCAGTAAAAGACAGCTGGCGAGGAAGCTCACAGCAAATGACACCTGTTAATTTAAAGAAGAGCGACTATGTTGACCTTGTATAAGAGCTACTGAGATGAGCAGATGTGAAAAAAAATTTAAAATTTTTATAAAATTTTATGGATAAAATAAACAAAAATTAAAAAAAAATTTTTTTTTATATAAAATAGTTATAATAATCTGTATACCCCTGCATATTGGTTTTATAAATTAGGCGCTTAATTTTATTATAAATTATTCCATAAAAATTTATGAAATATTTAAAGTAATAACAAATTAACAAAACTGCGCCATTCGAAATTAGTATCCTCACATTTTCCAAATCTCAAAATTATTCAAATTAATGTCAGTTATTGTCGTTGTTAAAGATAATCTTAAATATGTACAAATGCAAAATTATGAATCATTAAAATGTGACACATTTCTAATTGTGAGATATTTGATAATGAAATGAGAAAAAAAATGAAAAAAATTGTAAAATGACAACATTTCTATGATGAAAAAATTTCCATTAACACCCACGACAAGCAGTCGGGCCACGTTTAGCCCACTGCATGCCCCGGCCACTGCAACGCAACTAATTAGTGGGCATCACTAATGAAGTGAAAGGGCATTTGCTGTGGGTGGCTTAATAGTGGGTGCGGTCATTCAATGGCTTGATTATAATAGAAATTTGCATTTTCGAGATCGAAATCGGAATCGTAGCAAGCAGCATCAACACTCATATAATTAAAATCCATCTCGATGCAATTTCAATGCTATACTAAATAAAAAAAAACTGCCAACTCAAAAGTGTCATAGTGAAATGTTGTCATAAAGTGCCCGTCACAACTGCACGTGCCAATGCTGGTTAGGCAGCGAACCAAGCACGCCAACACCCTCTCCCACTGCCTCCTAAATGACCGTAGAATTTATTCCAAAAAGGGGGAAACGCATTTGAACGCCAAAGTAGCAATTTGAATTCGAAAATACGCGGCACAATTAATTTTTTCTTTCATTTAGTGTTTTTTTCCAGTTGTAATTTGCATTGGCCGGATTTAATTAAAATGCAATTGTTCACAGTTGTGTTCGTGAGGCAAGTGAATTACTTTGTTTGTAATTGGCTGTTTTTTTTTTATTTCGAATAATTTCAAATGCATTTCGATTTATTTCATTTACCGTTCGTTTTGTCTTGAATGCATTTTTAAAGACAATTTTTTTTATTTTTAATTGGAGCTAAGATTTTGTTTGTTGTGTATTTCAAAATGGAAAAATTACGATTTGCTCGTTAACTTTTGAACTGAAAAAAAAATAAAAATACTATCTTCTGTTGGAATCAGCCTTTCAGTGGGGAAATGATTTTCTTTATTTTAAATTATTTTTTAAGTTAACATTTATTTTTTAACAATTTACCTTTTTTTTAATTTGTTTTTCTTATTTAATTTTTTTATTTTTTACTTTTTTCACTTATCATTTTTGAAAGAAAATATTTATCCCCTACCGTAAAAAGTAAACTCGACCAATGATAAGATCACTTCATTGAAGGGAAATCATAAAACACAGCCGCGCACGGATGATGAGAGCTGACATTGAGAATGATAACAAATCTTTGTGGAAGCATTTCCATAGATAATATGAAATGATCCTAGCTGACACATATTTGTACTTTGTCTCTCATATATCATTGATTGTATCTTCCAACACACGTATCTTAGACAAAGAAGAATTTATTTTATCACACAACTTGAGGTCATAAATGCCGATACCAATTTCAAGGCGATACTATCAAAAGGAATATTTTCCATTTCGTAACAGAATTTATTATATGTATTCACAAATTTTTTGAATTTTTATGGCTTAAGGTTTTAATTTCAAACTGATTAAACGTAACTCGTGGAATGAAACTTTGTGGGAATATTGTAAGTCACTAAATATTTTGATGGGTCATATTTCTATGGACTTTTACAAAAAATTTTAAGTTAAGAAACGATTTGATGCCATTTAAAGTGAGAGGAAGTTATTTTTGACAGGAGCCCTAAGGATATTTAAGTAAGGTGTAATATAAAATTGAGAAGGTCAGTAAAATATCCTGTCGTAGTCATAAAAATATTAAAAATCTTCTTATAATAATTCAGTAAATACTTCCACAACACCAAAAACCTTTCTTTATTTGAAAATCCTTGAATAAAATTTCTCAAAACTTATCATTGTAGAGCATTTAGTAGTGTCAACATGGCCGTCTTAAATTATGGAAATTATTCACACTTTATTTTACAACCTAATGTCAACTGATAAGGGACAGCAGGCAGTAAAGAACCCCAATTATTGTAACGATTAGTTTCGATTTGAATCGCTCAACGTCTGCGTTCTAAATCGAACTTTAATCTCGCCATTCAATCACAACGGCAAGTAAATAAATTAAAATAAAAAACCATTCCATACTCAGCAAAAGGGTAGGCAATTATTTACAGATTAAAATATTTTAAGTTTTGTGTTTCGTTCTGGCCGTTTGTGCTTAAAATTTATAAGCCACTTCAGTCTGGGCGTATGAATCGTATATTTGGATTTCATTTCATAAGACATTGGGCTGGAATTTCGTTTGTTTTCACGTTGAATGAAATGAATTTATAAACTCAACATTTGTTTACGAGCACTTGAAAAAACAATTAATTTTTCTCTTTTTGCAAGACCGCTTCTTTGTTGTTGTTGTTGTATAGTACTACTACTTACAATTCAATATATTCATTCATATTGCAATTGAAACCGTTTTCGAAAATATTTTCACTTTCCCAACGATACGATTCTCGATTCTGTTGAGATTGTTTCTCTCGCGGCGCGTTTGTTTCTTTTTTATTTTCCCCCGAAAAGGGCACAAAAAGTTGGTCTAGACGTGAGCCCAGCCGAACACAGACTAATTCCACAATTCAATTAATTGTCTGCCTCAATACATTTTGGTAAAGCGGTGCGGTATATCTGCCAGGTCTAAAATACGAGTAACCGTACCCGTGGTACCCGGCCGTACTTAAAATTTCAAATTATCCGTGCGAACTTAACTGAAACCGAACGATTAAACAAATATGTGCTTCACCGCCTCCCCGCTGCTTCTACCAATGCCCAGCCACTGTGAGCTCTGAGTGACTGATAAATGGCGATTGCTAAAAAATTATTGTCGTCTTTCGTAAACGTTGTCGTCGTCGTAGTTCGTAGTCGATGTTGATGTCAGTCGGTGCTGCTGGTGTTGCTGCTTGTTCTTCCTCCTCCTTCGATTGTTGCTGTAGATTTGCTTCCTTATCACCAATTCAAAACTGTTTGAATTGAAATTAGTTATATTTTCTTTCTGAAGAAATTAAGCGCTACAAACACTCATACAATCCAACGCCTAGTCGCCGCCTATCATCAAATGGGAAATAGTCATAAAAATGTGTTAATAAATGATTAAATTAGCTGAAAATATGGCCTCACACTCGACTCTGCTCTGTTTCGACAGTGTTTTATTTGTGCGTTTAAAAATTCATTATCACTCCACTCCATCAGTGAGTTTCTTTTCTTCTTGGTTTTTTTTTTGTTTGCCAAAAACGTGCTGATATTTTGACACCTTTGGTTAAGTTGCTTATGGCTGAGATCACTAAGCGATTAAGTGTCGTTTTTAATTAGTGCAAGTGTCGAAAAATATTGTCATTTTATGTTTTTACAATTTGCCAATTAAGAAATACAACAAAATACTTAAGGACATTGTACTGACAGCAGTGCAGTGATATCGGAAATATGTCAACACGCATTCCATGACTTTCTGATAAATTTCCAAACGAAATGTAATTTCTCATTTAATTTTCAAAAAAATTATGAAAAGGCAATGGCGATAATTTAGTAGAAATATTCAGCTGTTTCAGTGAGACATAATCAGCAATCAGCTGTTTTGTAGACTGTCAGATAAGCAATGAAGTAATGAATGAATAAATGTTTTTAAATTTCAAGACGGTGGTGTTGATTTTGTTGAAAGAATTCTTGTTTTAAAGTCAGTGACATATGTTTTAAAGCATAAAAAAAAATTATACTTTTTTTCATGGGATATTTATATAATTTTTATAATATTATTAACTTTAGTTTGTATTTACGAAAAGCATTCAAATTAATTCCCTTCAAGCAACCTCCAACCAAGTCGATTAAAATCAAAACCTTAAGAAATTTGCATACGCATTCAGTTAATAAAGGAAGTTATAAAAAATTCTCACGACAGTCGATATATGTAGCTGATAAAAAACAAACACACTCACACAGAAATCGTTTGAAAATCACATGAAAATAGCCATAAAAAACGATTTTATGGCTTTCGAACTTTTTCGTATTAATGAAATGGTTTATTTCGGTTAATTGAATAATAGTGACAAATATACCAAACGCTTTATCAAGAAGATGACAAAAATATTAATTAAAAAAGACTCACGCAAAGGCAATAACAGTGACGCCTGCGTATTAGATCAGATAAAGTACAAGTTTGAGGCGATCTGTGAAAAGATACGTCAAGAAGTATACTTTTAAGCAAAGTGATGGATGAACGAACAGACTGATACGAAATTATCTCAATAGTAAATTGAATGCGTGATTAAAAAAAACTAATTGGTTTGATCAATATACAAAAAAATATTAATTAACAAAAATAAACTCGTGCAATGACTTCAATTGCTGATAAACACCAAAATGTATTTTTAGATATTCCAAAGATTATATTTTTCCTAAGAGGGTTGTTTGTTTGCAATGAATGGAGAATTAATATGGGGTATAACCGTAATTTAAGAGAATTGTGTGAAAATAAATATAAGTAAAAGCTACGGAGGAGAGCTATAAAAACATTTTAATTTTTGAATTTCACTTTTAAAATTTTTCCCTTTTTTATTTTTATTATTATTTTATTGAATAGAAATTCAAATTTTGTTCAATAACTTTCAAAATTATTATCTCAAATCTCTAATTAATCACTTGGGGAAAAGCCTAAACAAAATTTCTTATCAAAATCAGTATTTAAAAGCCTATTAGTGCGTTCGATTCGATTTTTTATAACAGTTCAAACAAACAAGAATGAATCATGATATGGAAACTTAAAGTAGAAACTATAATTTCACAATTTAAGTTGTTGATTAAATTCGAAGGGTACACTGAGAAAAAATGCTATTAAATATGGGCAATGGGATACCCTTAATTATGAAATAATAGTAGAATAAATACATTTTCAATCCGTTTTTCCTATTAATTCAATTAGTTTCTACTATGATTTTATTATAAGTGTACCCCATTGACGAAATTTAATATTATTTTTTCTGAGTGTAGGGGTTATAAAACCAAAAATAAAAATATTGTGTACCATTTCTAATACTATCAAAATGGAACAGGAAAGAAGACTGTGTGACAAAACCAATATTAACCATCAGAAGTCAAATCGATTAAGTCCACTCTTCTAAATATTTCATATAATAGTGACAAATCACATGAAAACCTTATAACAGTTTATACTCTGAACCACTTTCCATAATAATAAGGTTAACGACCACTAACAGAGCTATTCTGGCGAGGTGAAAAGCTTGTAATTGAGGAGGTTATAGACCTCAATATGACCAATATAAGATTTAAAAAAAAATCTTATATAGAAAGGCTATATTTGTCTTGTTCGGCCAGAAATATAAGATGGAATTTATTTTACCAAGATAATTTAAATTTAATATTTATATTAAAAACCAATTCACTAAATAAATTTGATTGCAATCAAATCTTCACTGACGTCAAAAAACATTAAATTTTGGCTCATTATCAAAACGCATTCCTAAATGTTTGTTTCGTTGTTACAATCACTGATCGCCGTTGATCAAATCCAATCAAATCATTGGCACGTGATTAATTTTCAACACGAATTTAAATGAACTGCGTCACATCAAAACAAAACGAAAAAAAAAACACCGATAATAGCTAAGTGATATTAAAATAATAGAAAACTTAAACCTATTTTTCCGCTACTTCAATAAATGATAAAAATTATCATCAACTGAAATAGTTGTGCTCTTCAAAAAGTGTTAGAATTTATAATTAAAAATTAGTTGTCATTTTAGCAGAAAAATTGAAAAAGTAACTTGGCACTTGTAATCGACAGTCGGTGGTGCCAATCACTATTTAGTGTGTGGTATTTATGGAATATTTTGATCCACCCTTTCGTGTACTAGGTAATCACCAAAACAAAGTGACGTTGTCAGCAGCGATGCCTATCGTCAAAGAAACGTCATTGAAACACACATAAGTGGAACCGAATCGTTGTCGTTTTCGTTGTCGTCTCGCTTAAGTGTCTGATAAGACCTCGCCGCCTGTTGTTCACTTGAAATTCTTCAATTCATTCGATTTCCTTTGTTTATTATGTGTGGCACTTTTTTTGATATCAGAATTTAGTTATTTTCTTGCGATCGCTATCAGACGATTAACTGCCTATTTCTAATGAGCAAATGAACATGAGTTTTTTTTCAGCTATTTTACGACAGCAATGGCAATTATTTTGTGCAATTTTATTACAATAGTTTTATTTTCTTCGACACATTTTTGTTGTTGTACTTGAAATTGGTTTCAATAAGTTGACTTGAGAGTATTTTTGGTAATAAAATTGGCTTGAACTTAGCTTAAGTAGAAAAATATGTAGGAAAGGCTAAAGGTGGGGCAGTTGAACGGATTTTCATATATGGGAAATTAAATCTAATTTGAATTAATTGAGTGGGAATTTTTTAAATCCAAATAAAAATCTAAATTATTTCCATCCATTCATCTGAATCTCAGGGAACTTCATTAGTTATCATAAAAGTGTGAATGTATCTGAGTAGATCGCCGCTACGTTGCAAAGAGTTACTTGAAATGGCTTCACTCCAATTTTGTGGTGAAATCTTTGTCACCATGTTTGCTGAAACAATTCTATGACCAATGAATGCAAACTTTATTTATGCAATTAAGGCTTTGTAAATTACTTAATTGCAATTATGTGAGTAAATATTTGAGATTTCTTGAGAGAATAAAAAAAAAATAATTTAATTATATCAAACACTCATAATCGCATTATCAGGCAATAAGACAATTAAATCATTAAACAATCAGCAAAAGTCTGGCGAATATTTTTCCAAACTAACTTTTCTGGTTGTTGGCAAATTTTTGAAACCAGAGTATGATGATAATGAAGCTTAATGAACTTGGACTTGACTAATTTAAATCTAATTGAACATTGAACCGACTAGGGGGCTGGTCTGTTGCCAAATCATTTAGATTCGCTGGAAAACCAAATGAAAGAAGAATTTTTAATCAAGTTAAAAATGGCCACACACACAAAATGTCATAATTACATTGAGCTGGTCAGAAATCAAATGCAATTCAACTAGAGACGAGCCACATGATGAAGAGGACCAAGAGATGAAACAAATTTCACCTGCACATTGACACATTGATATGTACGTACGAGGAATTTCCTGGAAAGTTTATTTATTGTGGCTGCTCTAATGAAAACGAAAATGAAAATCTAATTCAAATGCAGCAGCTAGTTTGTTTTTTTCCATTAGTTTTTGTTGTGTTTACTGACACTGCATCTGTTGGCAACAACGAAATGCCATCTACCGAGGATGGTTAGTTGATTTGAATCTCGCATGTCCACTGTGCACTGATTATGTGTGTATGAGATGGAAGTTCTACCAACATTTCTATTATTTCTGATAAGAGGCGTTTTTGTTTTGGTTTTGTTTTGGTTTTGTTTTGTTTTGTTTTTAGTTAAATTTTTTCTTGTTGTTGCTTCTTTTCGAAAATGATTTCGCTCTCGAGTTGAGTCATGCTAGTGACATCAGGGGACTATAAAAGCAAGTTGATGACCTAAATAAACAAGAATATACATCAGCAGAAACTACGGGGAGCTAGAAAACCTACAACAATTATTACATCAACTCAAGTTGGCACCAACAACAGGCGCATACAAAATTGAAACAATAGGCGGTGAAATGGAATTTGTGAATCATTTAAAGGACTAAATACCCGTTCTGAGAGAGGGCAGGAGAAATCAATACTGTGGGCCTTTGAAGGGTATTTCGTGGACATGAGAGTATACGAATATTTAACAAATATTTGAGAAAGGATAAAATGACTTTTTTTTATTGTTATTATTTGGTGAATAAACAGAAGTGACTTTGATAAAATATGGATTACCAAGGATGAAGGGGAATGAGGAAACATTATTGGTTATATTTTATGAGCCACAAGGACAATGCATGTAAATATATTTTCCCAAACTCACAACAATTGCCTGGAAGGTTTTCTCTACTAAAATGAACTATTCCAAATTGCAGTTGTCATTCATAATTTCTACGCAATGTGATACTAGCATTTAGTACCGCATTTTGTCCAATTAGTTTCTGTTTGTTTGCACTATTCCTAATCAATGTCATAAAAATAATCAAAAAAATGTAACTATTGTGTTAACATTTCCCGGTAATTCGATCAATTCACATTCGATTCACAGTCTTTATCACTCTTTTTACTATCGTTCACCCACTCAGGAACGGCCTCTAATCAAATGCATTGACCGTTTTTGTGGTCATGTCAGTCACTTTAGCAGTCATTGTCATTAACACGCACACAAATACACACCAAACATTCAAAGTCATTCTTGTAACGTTGGCCTATTGTAAAAGTGCGTCAATTGTTGTACTTAACACAAGTTTATGATCATAAATTATTAACAATGCCATACACTGGAGTTGAAAAATATAAAAGGGCTTTTGATCAGTTAAGGCACGTAGTGAATGGTTAATGCACTTTAAAAATATGCTAAAGTGTTGTTATTCTAAAGATATTTACAATGCCAATAGAGTGAAGTATGTATGATTGCTGTGGTGATGAAAAACTTTCCTAATGTAAATCAAAATTAATTAATGTCTCATTTCTATACATATTTTTCGATTGATTTTAGAGCTGCATTTCTGTAAATATTGAACAATAAATTATCTTTCTAAAATGGGTCATTGCATTTTTATAGCTTCAGTTGTTCTGAAGTTATAGCTTTTAACTCGGAATAGGTTTTAGGAAATCTTCCACTGATATTGTCATGCCTATGAGCATCAAAAAGTGATTGATTGTGTATTCATTTGCCAAAAGAATTTTATAAATTTTCTTTAGTATTCGTATGTTGTATGTAGTTATGCATTACATCAAGGTGTATAAATATTTTAACACTGACGAATGAATGCTAATCCAATTATCTTGCTTGCTGACATACGAAATTGAAATGTGTTCTTCTAATGTCAGTGATGAATGTGTTACGACATTTACACATGACATGGAATTTGGGCAATGAAATGGAAAGAAATGTGACAATTAAGGCCAAAGGTAGCGAGTGCATTCGGTTCTATATGAACTGTTAATAGCCATTTAAAGGGGTACCCAGTGCCTGGGTTAAGTTAATTTGCATGCTTAAAGTTAGGTATGAACTCTCAAGTAAACGTTCACTGTGTAAAGAATAGCAATAAGACGTTTACTCTGAAGAACAGCAATAACAAAGAAAAGGTAAACTTCCTTTCGTTCTAAGTTTTATACTTTCCCTTGGCACTTTTCTCTAGAGTACCCACTGCTAAACATTCGTATTCTTTTAGTATTTTTTCCATTTTCAAATGAAATCAAAGAAAATATTACTTCCTGTTGCAGTAACCGGAAGTGACATACATTTTCTCTCCCACATCGACAGAACGGGAGCAATGTCCCCAATGCACATTTCAAAGCAGACAACCCTTTATCAGCACCAGAGGCATTATACACGCAGAGAAAGGATACAAAAAAAAAACCATACTCCAAACAGCAAACAGCAACTTCTAAAACAATAAAACTCTCTTCGGTCTCATTCGAAATGAGAGTGAAGTGCCATTGCGCTCAATTGTAAACAATTTGCCCATGGAAATCATATGTTTTGAAAAAGAGAATTTCATGAGATTGCAAAAGTACGAGTGTGTACTCAGGTGTTGGGTGGCGGTAGGTACGACTGGGCTGTGAAACAGCTGACTTCAGTTGAATATTTAAATGATGCTCAATTCTACTTCGCAAGCGCTCAGAAATGCAGTCCAGCACCCATTCAACCATCCACCCACTCAATGCACAAGAAGTCCATTGCAAAAAACCGCCCTTAAAAGACGAGTTTGCTGCATCCATGAACGCTGTGCGCTGTGACTGTTGCTATTGCTACTGCCACACGGTGTTATTGACCCAAAAGCAATACTGACGAATGAGTGCACCGGGGGTGGGATGCAATGGAATTATTTCTTTTTTTTTCCTTGTCTCAAAAGCAAATTACATTACAGACAAGAAAGAAAAGATTTTATGCTTTGTTGGAATTTGTGGGTGGGCTTTTTCTGTTCTGTATCGTGTGTCCATGCAATTATCGCAATTTCAATTTAAATCGCCGCCGACTACAGTTCCGTATCGTTCATTCTATAACTCATATATAAATTGAGCTATCACCATTGAGCAATTTATGGTTTTCCAATTTCTATTGCAAATGGAAAAAGTACAACAAAAAAATGTTGCATGTGACATTGCCATAATCGTGAACATTTATTCATCACATATTTCGTATGGTTTGTGTGCCTGCCTGATTTCGATGGGTGTCTCGTGCAACTATATATTTTGCTGCAGTTATGCGTTATGCCTTTCTGTTTATTGTTGTTTTTTGGTATTGTTGTTGTTGTTCAACGAGTGTTTAGGGAAATTTTCGAACCTTGAATTTTTTTATTATTATTTTTTGTTTTGTTAATAAAAGTGTTTGGTTTATGTTTTGTGAAAGAAGGAAGGAAGTCTGGTGGAGCGTTTATCTTTCATTTTATTTTATTTTATTTTCCGTTCTACTTTACTTTACTTTGTTTTTGTTTTTGTTTCATTTTTTATTTTTTTTTTTAAAGGTTGTTGTGATTTCATATGAATAAATCAGTGAACAATATGAACTTGATACATGCAGGGTTCTAGTTCCGTTGTATTTTATTATACAAAATTGGAATTGTCTTCAATTGACTGCATAGTCATATATTTGCCATGATTTTATGATTCTTTTCACAGCTTTGGCAATTTATTACTTTTTCCATTTCAACAAACAACGCGATTTTTATTACTTTTTTATTAACACATTTTATTATTATTTTTTTCGTTTTAAATGAAAATCTGCTTTAATTTTTTTTAATTAAGTTGTGGGTGGTTGCTTTTGAATTTTTTCCGTCATACTTAAATGAATTAATATCGCCATAAACTCATTCGAAAATGAATAAAATATTTATTTCTTGATTTAAGCTGAATTTTTAATTTAATTCGTAATACTTTGTTAATTAGGACATTGTATAAAATTGATTGGTCAATAATACAATTAAGAAAATATTTTAAAAATATGAAAAATCAATACTGAAGAAGAATTTGCATTAAATGGGTTTAAATGCAATTTGGTAATGAAATAATAAAAAAAAATAAATAAAAAAAATTCTCACGTATCCTTATCACATAGCCCATTTTGGATAATTGCTCTGAGGGGCCTATATTTTATACTCTCCATGCCTGAAAGTAACTGTTGCTAGGGAAACATCGGATGAGAGCCACACCTACTTTCCATACAAATGGGCGTCAAATGTATTTATTTTCGTTTATCCTGAGAACTTATGAATCGGAACGAAATTTAATTGGAGCAAACTTAGAAATGGAACGGGAACGAAAAGGAAGTGGAACCAAAGACTGGAACAAAATGGAAACGGAACAAATTTTTAATGGAGTGAGAATGAAGTGGAAATGGAAAAAGAAAATGGTCGAAGTACTCGCATTTTTTTTATTATTTAAGTTCAGTTCCAAATTGGGTTGATAGGAGACACTGTTCTGCATAATCCTGTAAGTACTACACCGAACAATGAATAGTTGAAATCACAACTGTCTGCCCTAATATTTATTTAAATTATTTTCCCTCCAAACAATACATTTTCGCAGTCACTCGAGTCTTAATGCGTCTTCTGCTCGACAAATCCCAGGTTCGTTAGCCGAACAAATGAAAGGATCTAGTATAAAATTTACATACGCATCCATTGTCTGCTAGTGATTCTTTGTTTAACTTTATTGCAACAGGGAGACAAAGAAAGACATTACACAAAATATATTCCAACATTTATAGTTAAGGCGCTGGATGATTCATTTAATATTCAGTAAAGATTTCCCTTTCAGCATCATTTATCAAGAAAAGCAATTTGCTCTACTTGGAAACAAAAGAGAGAATACCAACAAAAACAAAACATCAAGCAGTATTACAACAAATTCCCAAATTAAATTTACAAGAAAGTGTAAAAATATTCTGAACAACAAACCGAATAATGCCGCCCGTGGAAGAGCTGCTGGAGTTGTGGCTGAATCCGGTATAAGAACTGCTGCTGCTGAACTTGTTCTTTTTGTGGGTGCTATTATGCGGGTGCGGCATGCTGATAGAAGCTATTTTAGACAACCAAAATCCATAAAAAAACAAAGGTGTCAGCACCTTTCGTCGTGGGGGAAGTTAACAGACTCTATGCACTATAATCACAGAAGCACACACAAATTCACTTGAGGAACTCATCAATTCCCGGGCAGCATCAAGTATAATGGCTTTTTCGACTTTTTCGCCAATTACAAAGTTCGATAGCGAAAATGAGGCAGAGTGTGAAACCAAAGACCGCGTTTAAATTGCTAGTGTTGCTAGTGTTAAATTAGTTTCGCAGGAAAATGGTAATGCGAAGAGTTGGCTGGAGTCTGGCTAGACAGACAGAGTCAGAGAGATGCGTACCCTTTGTTTGGCAAATTTCTTCCTTTATGTCTACACTGGATTCTATGAATTTCGGTAGTTTTCACGTTTGAGTTTTCCCTCTTCACACTCCCTGCGTCTGGCGTGTAATAAAATTCCTCAACTTCTGTTATACACACACATACACACCGAATTGTAAGTGTATTAATTTCGGTATTTTATCACTACACTTCCTGTACTTCTCACTGAAATCCTTTTCATATATTTTCCTGTCACGAATTTTCTCACATTGAATTTTTCAACTTCGCTGTCCGCTTTGTGTTAGTGCCGGGATGTCGCGTGCTGAACTGAAGTTGCATTTTCAGAAAATGTGTGTTCATCAGACATGTTCAGGCCTCGAACGGAATAAAACGCCACTTACGACAGTTCGTTCATTCGTTGTCGTCGTCATCATCGTCGGTGGTGGTTGTTATTGGATTCGTGTGTTTTTCCGTTTTTCTCTGCGAGTTGCTACTACCTATGCTTGGTGTTGTAAGCTAATGGTTGTTGTTTTATGAGAGACCCTACCGCTTTCGGCCTTTCTAGTGCACAGTGACAAGGCCCAACTAAATCGCTAAACTCAAACAAATGCATCTCGGACATATGCTGTTCGCTCTTGGTTAGTCTGTTTATGATGAATTTGTTAAATTTATTGTTTGTGGTTGTTGTATGCATTGTGTGCTGGCCAACACGGATAGGATATCATCACATGAGTCCACAATGAGTATTCCAGCGAAATTTGTGTGGGAAACAACTGTGCAAACACAGCAGAGTTTTGTTCAGCATTTTCTATGGACAGAACTTTTCAGTCAGTGGCGGTATTTTTTGAAGGATGGTTAAAAATTTGGAGTGCTATCAAGCGACAAGGACAATGCAAAAATACCGTCAATGGAGTCACTCCAATGCAACGGGACCTACCCCAAAACTTCACGAACTGAGAAAAATGCGTTTGAATAAAAAATGAATTCGGTAAAATATTTAAAGAAAATTTGATAATGAAAAAACATACCTTAAACCTAGTTCAGATTTAGTTTTTATAAAGCATTTATGGGCGATTTAATTGTGTTTTTTTGATAACGGCTTCAAACACTAAATGAAAGATACAAACAAATAATGGCAAATATTAAATGTTCTCACATTACAAAATGATGTCATCAAGTTAATATACCCAGTTGCATAGGGTAGTAGACCGCAGACATGTTGCGTGTATAGCTATTTTCAAATTTTCATTCGCCAGTACATATCAGAGAACTCGTATACAAAACAATAGAATGAACCCGGCTTTAATATAGAACAACAACAAATGCATTTTGAGAGAGTGAACGAATTACTCTCGAATGTAAAATGCACAAAATGCAAATAGCCGGGTCGGCTGGCCACTCTCTTTTGAAGAACATCCAAAGTTCTCTTAACCATAAACTTAGTGCATTGAGTGGATTCAGAGAATATGAAATGCATGAGAGATGCAAGTAGAAAAAAATGTCAGTTATGCTGTGATTGCAAATAATTAATATGGCGCGTTATCAGGTACTGTACAATAGTACACCAGACCAGCCCAACTTTGTATGAGGAATTGTCAAATTAGTTTTTCCTTTCGCTTTCCTCTGCCCAAAAATGCGATATTGGGCCAGAAAATTATTGTCAACAAGTTTTATATACACTTCGCATTGCAGACCTAACACTTCGGATTGAATAAGGAACATGAAGGTACTGAACTTCCGCCCAATTTATTCCGTCTAATCAATATTAAATATTAAATCGGCCGATTTGAATAAAATTCCGGGCAAAGAGCAAACCAAAAGGAAATCGAAAATTTTCTTTTCTGGGACTGGCCTAATATAACACCGTTAAATCACTGCTGTTGTTGTTGTCTCCTAAAGGGAAACAAATTAAAGAGACTGCAAATTGAACATGATTGCATTGATTTATTTATGCCATAATATGAAGAGTTTGGATTTGTTTGGGTATTGTCTGAACCACTTTACCCTTACCAATAAAATCACATAACTTCAGTAATCGAATTTATTAAAAATAAAGTGCTTATCTCGAAAATAAGGTAGGTACTTCTCATGTCCTAATAAAAGCGTTTCAAGTGTCACTTGTTACGGTTTATTTTATTTTGTTTGTGGTTATTGTGACACTAATTCACGCAAGTTTTGCTCAGTTCTTATCTCTTCACTGGCTATGCCGCCTGACAATGAGTCTCCTTGAATGTGTCTGGTGGGATTTTTTTTTGTTACCAAATGTAATTCTTCGACTTTTTTATATTATTGAAATTGGTAGGTACAATATTTTTGTATATATCCTTCAAAGAAATAGAAAGCCAATCTAGTCAAGTACTTTTAGAGACTAAATCAATAGCAATTACCTACTTAAAGTGGATTTAATTTGAAAGCCAAGCTGTGTTAATATTAGTTCAAGGCGAAAAGAAAGTTTCAAGTACAAGGATAAGGATACTTGCATTACTCACAGTAAGTTCATATTTTGCAAATTCTAAATTACACAGTCTTTGTCATACAGATTAAGGTTATGTCTTCAATTTAGCCTTTGGCATTTTCCATTCTCCACTTAATCTGCTGATCAAAGTTAAATACGAAACTTTGTCGCTGACATCTTGTCAACACTTTCCCCGCGAAAAAGTAAGGTTAATTGAAATTAAACCAGAGTGTGAAAATTGAAACCATAAAAGCAAACACGGTGGCCAGCGCAATTTATTTCTTAACAAACAAAAAAACAACAACAACACAAAACATACAACGACGACCATGAAATGTAAATGTGAATGTCTCTTGAACAGAACTGATTAATGTCAAGTTGACAATTTCCAGTAGTTAATTAAGTTTTCAACCAACGACGAGTGCGACAAAAAAAAAACAAAAGCACTCACAGCAGAAGGGTTGTTTGCAGTGTCGAAAATGTGTCAACGTGTGATAACTCTGTTAGCTGATGAGATACACAGAGTGGCGTATGGGGAAATACTTTTCAACATACACATCTACTGTCAATTCAATCGAACAAACATACACGCATTTACACGCAGCCACACACGGAATGAAAATGAGGAAAAAAAGAAGGAAAATACTTTTTTTGCACACAAAGGATTATTGATTTTCCTCGATTGTGTTACTATGTCAGTTGGTCTGTTGGTCCCTCACTTAAGAGGAAGGTATCTAGTAAATGTTATTGGGCTGACGCGAATTGATATATTTGGCTTGGCGTTGTGGTTGCCGTTGTGTTGCCTTTGTAACAATTTACAATTTGATTAAATAAAGTTTTGCCGCAAATATTTACCATCTAAATGTCGTCGTTGTTGCCACACCTCTGCTCGTTTGCTCTTGCACTTATTGGCGGTGTTTTTCCCAAAAAAAACCTTGGCGCCTTTGAGTAGCCTTGCGTGAGCCACAAAAATGTTGCAAATGTTTATTAGTCGCGCTTTGATGTGAATGTGTGTGTGTGAGTTTGTTTGAATGTAAACGAAACACGTTTTTTTCTTTGGTTAGAAAGTGTTTGAGGTCTGAACCTAAGGACATCGCTTCATTTTCAAGTTCATTTTAAGGATAACGCAATGTGATTTACAGTGGGCATAGTTTTACAAATCTGAACTGCTTTTAGAAAATTTGTAAATTTTTCGTGACCTATTCCGAAAACCGTTTTTAATCTAAAATTCAGCATACACTCACAAAAAATTCTATTAACTGCTATTAAATTTTATCAATATGATACCCTTACAATTGAAATAACAAAAGAAAATGTTAAATAAAGTAGAAAGAAAAACTGATTAAACTGCATCCTGCTGACCGAAATTAATAGTATTTTTTCTAAGTGTAATTGTTCAATTATTTTTGATAATTTTCGAATTTTTGAAGAATTGTATAAGTAGTACGAGGCCTGTGACAAAAATCACAGTTTAGACAGACTCGTTCGTGCAGAGTATTGCACCTTCAGCCTGACCGAGTTCTGTTATTTAGAACTTTTAAAGTCTTCTTCTTCTTCAGTTTCTTTAATCCCAGCTAGGGAACTTAGATCATAAATTAAAAGTACATCAATGTGTTTACAATTTCTGTTCGGATTCTTGAATACACGCGCTTCCTCCAACACCCCAATCAGTCCCATATTAAATTTTAAATAGCTTCTCAACGAACTTCCTTTGCACGCTTCTCTCGCTCTCTCCACATTAATGAACAGGGTATTTTTCTTTTAATATATGCGCATAATTGGAAATATTCCCTGTAGAAATACGATTACATTCTACGTACAACCGCCCTCAAGAGGATCCATAACATAATTCCAACAAGCTTCACCTGGCCACGTTTCGTTTTAACCAATTTGTGCTAGATTTCAAATTCATGCGCCAACAAGAAGAAAAAAAACTGTTGGCAATAACAGAGTGTGACTTGCCAAAAATGTCACAACCTATTTACCGAGAAAACCAAGTCAATTACGAAAGAGGACTTACCGTGTTTGCCAAAAGTGTTTCGAGCGGCGTTAAAAAGTGAGAAAATCAATGCGTAAGTACAGGGATGCTTTGGTGTAACAGTCGGTCTTGGTACACGGTATTTGATATTGAAGACGATTTCAGGAAAACACAAGTATTCCAGTTAAGACCTAGTTAAATCGTTTAAGTCGACTTTCGAGAGATGGCAGTGGTTATGGTGGCCTTAAAGGTGTGCCGGTGGTGATGTTGCTCTTGGTTATTCGTTTCGTTGGTGCTACTGATGTGCCAGTAAACGTGCCAATCTATGAATTTTGTATGCCACAATCAATATTCAAATATGATACACAATTTCATAGCAGATACCAGAGGAAAAAAAAGAAACAAATTCTGTTTCTATGTAAAATTTTATGCACTCAGAGGATGCCTTCGTTTGGTTTGGTTTCCTTTTTTGTAGTTGTGGTTGTTTTTTTATGGTTCACCTCGATTTTAAAGGTATTTTTAAATATCGATTTATGAAATGTTGGTATCGCTTCGACGCTTATGTAGGTTGGCTTTTAATACACAAGCATGTATTTATAAAAGAATTTTTTCCATTAACTTATTTTTTTTCAGTGAATCTCGAGATTCTAATTCAGGTTCACTTGTTTTTTTGGAATACTATTTTTGTGGTTTTTTTAAATAAATGCACTTTGAAAACTTTAAAATTTTGTTTTGTAAAATTAGACTAGAACAATTTTTGCTATAGATAACACTTCCGTTGATTCTCGTTTTACGAATTATTTAATATTAATTGGCTTTGGAAAATATCGATTGTAACACTTTGTATGCTTTGTAATTTTTCTATTCCATTATGCTCTTGTACATTGTAATGCTTTTCCCAATAATACAAAAGAACGAAATTTCTTGAAATTTTTCACTTTCCACACACACACAATTTCCTTTGATAACTTTCACATTTATGAAGAAGGAAAAACATAGAATATTTTTCTCAACTTCCGCTCTAAAGACAAAAAGCACGTCCGCACTTTTCAACACGCCAGGAGCACCTAAAATTTCATTTCTTCTTGTACAAATACAGAAAATTCGCATAAACCTTATATGCCTTCTGGTGAGCTTCTGTAATGGGAAAAAAAAATCAAAACACATCCATTATCCGTTAAAAACCCCCCTCAACGTTATACCACCCTGCGCGCGCCTAGAAACTGTACCGCTTTTCCCACACACAAAACACGATTTTCTCTTTGCCCCAACACGCAGACTCTCTTTTTCGTTGCTATTTTCAAAACAAAGCTGCTCTCACTTAACGGTTTTCCGTATGTTTGGCTTTTGAAAAGTCAAATGGTTTGGTGGGTTTTGATGTGAATTTGCCGCAAAAGAGCTTCTGTCCTCGTGGTTGTGGTGTGATTTGCTCGATAATTAATACTTTTCCTTCGTTCTTCAATACAATTCGATTTGTTGTGTCTTTTTTGTTATACCCTGCACTCAAAGGGTATATTGCGTTTGACACATCGCTTGTAACGATTAAACAAGAAAAGTTCTTGATGTGGGTCAATTCCTGAGTGTCCGCTTGCCTGTCTTTTTTCCCGATCATTGCTGTAGTATCGGCTGTAGAATGGGAACGAAATGGGATTTGACTAGGCAAAACTGGAACCAATTGGAGGTGGAATGGATATGAAGTGAAAATGGAAACTATCGTGAAATTATCTAAAAATTATCATAAATTTATAGAAAATGACCGAACTATTGCCAAAGAAGGTATCCTACTCGCATGTGCAGGGTACTTTTAACTTCGTGCGCACCGAAGGTAATTCTCTTACTAGTTTCTTTTGTCATGAGTTTTATTTTTCATAAATTCCGGCACAAAGTATTCGATTGATTTGACCACGCGTGTCTCTTGCTGTCATATTTCGCCTTTGTTTATTGTTATAATTGTTTTTGTTTTTTTTTCTTTATCATAATCGTCGTTTACCGTTCGGACAATTGACTGATAGGCGTCAAGGTATAATTGTAATTTAATCGTAAAGAAGACCTATTTTCGATAATTGTCGTTGCAGTCATTCAATGAGGTCGATTGGAAGAAAAAAAGGTCCCAGAAGGTAGTTCAAATGGAAATTCACTAAGTGCTTCAACGCCTCATATATGTCAAGATGATGCAATGAAATCGAAGTTAACTTTGACTCAACTGAAGAGTTTTTAAAAATTTACTTGCGCCTTACAGCCATCACTTAAACCTAACATAACCTAATTTAGCCTCACCTAACCTTCAATCGATGCCAAAATGTTTTACTCCCGGTTCTGTAGTGATACCTACTGAAAGTAGAACCTGCCAAAGACATTGTTTATATAAAGAAATTCAGTTGCTCTTTGGACTTCTTCGTAGCTACAAAATACAACTCACAAGTTTATTATTTCTTTGCCATTGAATTTAAAAGATTTTCTTCTCATAGTTTTATTAAACAATTTAATATTTTTGCAGACATTTGACTAGTATTTGTACACATTTTTTGAAGCCCTAACCTTCGGTAGCGCCTTTCATTTCGGTGATTGATATGTGGATACATTTTCCGCTTTGGCTCAAAGCCTTCATTGACGAAAAGTTAGTGGTGCAAATACTATCAAATGAGATAAGAAACCGAAAAATTCTTGCGACAATATAAGTCAGTTGGTAACCGAAAAACGGAAAGAGTTTTAAAAATATTCAATCAAAAGGTAAGCTCGTCACATAAAATTACGCAGTGTTTTTTTTTGTGAGGGAGAACACAGGCAATGACTAAGGTTTTTTAAAATTTTTATTATTTTCTTACTGTAAATTAAAGTTACTCACACAGCACTTCTTACATCTAGTCACACGTATTTTTAATAAAAATTGTGTATATGTTAAAAATACCTCTTAGGATAACCGTAAGATTTTGTATAAGTTGGTCTGTGGTTAGCTTGTGATTCACAAGACTCCCTAGAATCACTATAATCACAATTATCGCTACTAACCGCTGAATATGTTGATCTTTTTCCACTTTCATACTCATCATTTCGATTAGAGTTAAAGGAAGAAGACTTGTAATCAGTATAGCTGTTATAAGGAGGAAAGTGATCAGCTGATGGTCTATAAGGAGAATCGTTCTGTTCGTTATAGTCATTAGAGTTGTACACAGGCGAATCGTAAGAAGAAGAAGAAGGACCATGTGACTTATAATGGTGACCGCCCGATTCATAAGCTGAACCACTATAATCACTATGGGCGCAAGAACGATCCTTATCTTCATTGGAGTGTTCGGATGAACTATAAGAATGAGACGAATGATCCTTATAATTTGGTCTACGAGACTCGTATGCATCCTTATAGTCTGGATAGTTAAAAGCTTGATTTTTATAATCTGAATTCTTTTTAGTAGAAATCTTATATTTTAGAAGGTCTTCTCTACATTTTTTGCCATCCTGACACTGATCGAAGGTAGGCAAGTCTCGTATGCGATGTGTGGACTCTCTTACTCCAAAGGGATTTTTGCGGGGCGTAACAATATTGGTTAAATAAACAGTAGTGGGTGTTTCCTGGTGCACGTGTCGTGTCTCCTTCAAGTCCTTAGTGAATTTTGTGTTGTGTGTGATTCCTATTTGTGCGTCACTAGCCTCAAAAGCAATGGGCTCCATAAAATTTGTCTTCGATTTACGTCGTCGGTTGAGACAATCTATGGAATTGGGAAATAAATTAAATTTGCACTAAACAATATAAAATTTAGAGTGAAAAAACTAACCCTTACGTTCATCTCTTCGTATGAAGTCATGACAATTGGTGGCACTTGTGCTAAGGTCACGTGCATTCGTACCTGATAAATGCAATGAAAACTGAATATAAAAAGGTATTGTACCCAACTGAGTTTGATTGTTTAATTAAACTTACTTGCTTCTTTGATTTCCTTGGAAATTTCTTGATTAAGATTGGGTTCACTTGTACTTGGATTTAACTCTTCCTTGATTATATTTGTGCTAACTGGCTTCGAAACAAAATCATTTGTTACATTCTCTATACTATTTTCTGTGGATGTAGGATCTGGCGTTGTTTGCTGCTCGAGTTTAAGTTCTCTGGACGCAACTTGTTCCACATTCACGGTGACATTTTCCGTAGTACTTGTTACAGGCGTTGATGGGTGATCAAGTTTTAGATCCTTGCAAGCAATTTCTCTCACATCTTCAGTATCTTCTGGAGAAGTACTATTGATCTGATCTGTCGTAGTTAGTACTTGCTCTGTAGTACTGAGATTATGATCAGTTTCTAAAGTTGAGCTTCTGATGGAGGGTGGTTCGGCTGAGGTTGTTTCAATGACAAGGTCACTGCTGGCAAGACTTCTAGAATTTAATTGAATCTCATTTTGTCTGGTGATAATTACTGGAGCATCAGGTTCCTTTTTGTTCCTCTTAATATTGTCATCATCAGTTTTTGGTTTAGTCAATGGAGTGGTCGCATTATGTTCTTCTATTTGAGAAGTTGGCTCTGGTGTAGTTGCATTTTGTGTTATGGGTCTCGTGTGATTTTTCAAACTAGCCAATTCCTCAATTGTTTTTGGAAAAGCCTTGAGTATCCTTATTGACTTAAATTCTTTTGATGGTTGGGAGCCCACAAATTCTAAATTTGGTAATATATTTCGTGCCTTTTGATTTCTCGGCAGTGTATTTAAAGGAGGCTTTTCTTCCACACATTGTGGATCTTCATTTTTTAGTATGAAAAATACATTTTCTTTGTTTTGTTGTTTTGGTTTTGTATTGGCCTTAAAAGGATACAAGTTTTTGCTCCACACTGGCATGTTGTGGGCATTAATGGTTCTTCGTACTTCGCTGGGCTGTCTAATATTTGCTTGCCCATAAAAGTGATCATATTCACTTTCACTTTCACTGCACTGTACAGACGCATCTGGCGGCACTTGAATTGGTATTGGTGGCCAACTAATATCCGCACAATCTTCATGAGTATCCAATATTTTATTCAGGAAACTAAGCAATTGATTGTCACGCTTTGGTCTTGCTCCTGAGCTGTTAGAAGAAATGGAATTTCGTAGATAATTTTCGTAAAAATTGTTGGTTAACCCAAATTGCCTTACTTAGATGACGGAGCTGCTTCTGCCCAAAGCCAACTTAGCTCAACTAACAACAGCCAAAATATCCTCATCTTAATCACTTTCAGTTTGTGACCGTTTTACTTCGTGGTTACTAATTCAATGTGGTCTTTGTGGCTCTAAGCTTTAATTAATATATCCAATTGACATCTTGAGACACGTTCATCTGATTTCGGCACACGACCACTATCAACAAGAATCATATTACCATCAACATCAAATCTTCTAATTGCATTTATCTCTTATTTTTATCGAATGGAATCTTCTTGCTTTCATTTCTATTGCTCGAAGCTTGATACGGGCGCTGTTGCAATTACGTGATGTCTTGTCATAATTCACTGTTGACTCGGTTGGGCGATAAAACTGTGGCGTCGTTCGGTGTCGTTTACTTGATATTAATTCGTAATTTTCTTTTTTTTTATGTCTTTACTTAATGTAAACAATTATTTTGCATGTACTTACTTAGTTTTTGTTGTTAATCAAAAGACGTGTCGCTTCACACTGTCAACTTGTACTTTTACTTACACCTTAACATGCAATGACGATGAGGGCAATAACTTTATGACATTATTTACAAACTGGTGAGGTCAAGTAGCTTGTAGGAAGTCGAAATTTTCTATTGAAAAGTTGCTGAAGTCCGTTGGTTTTATATTACGTATTTTTGAAATACTCGCTTAACTGCTACTTTAAACTAAACGCTTTTAAATATATTCCCGTGACTCAAGTAAACAATTTGAAAGCGAAAGACATTAGACTTCAATAATGTTGTCAACATGTGCCTGTGGAGGCCCTTCCTCAATATGTACACCGTTTGCATAGCTTACAGAGCGCTTGTAAGTATACAACCGAGGATGTTACAAATAGAGACAACAACAACAACTAGCAACCGCCTTCAGCAAACATTTGTTGTCAACACCGAACGAGTGTACTTAACACCCACATGGCTGGAATTTGCCCCGTGCGATTCTTGGCGACCCGCTTCTGCTTTGCAAAGAGTGTCAAACTTATCAGTGTCAAGAGTATGATGGGTGATTCTGTGCTAAGACACAACCCATGCAAATCACTTGCCGCCATTGTTAGGCTAGAATGACAGGGCAGCAAGGATGCGCTCAAGAAAGCACAAGAAGCACGTGTGTTTGTATGTATGTGTGTATGTGTCAGTAACGCGCAGTTATTGAGGATCTGTGCTCTGCTTTATTCTATTCAGTTCTACTGTACAATAACAACAACTCATCATCCTTTTACTAAACACATAGACGACACTTTTGACAGCGAGGGTTAGGCGAAGCAGGAAATGTACTCGTGTATTGGTATTAGTAGAAGTAGCGCTCAACAAAAAAAATGGGTTGGTTTGCATTTGAAGGATATGGCGGATTTGCTGAAGGATTTCGAGCGCACAAGTAGCATTAAATCGTATTTAAATTTTGTGTGTATGCGTTTTAAATTGCTTGTCTAATGATTTGCGCGGATAAATTGCAGACGTCGACACAAATAAGCAACAAAACACATACAATTCGAAGGCCAAATCGACTGTTGACATTTGCAATGTCAAAGCTAAAGAAGGACACGCTGTGAATGTGAAATGTAATCGAAAGTATTGAATTTCCCAATTCTTCAATTTGTTGGCAAGTTCAAGGATTCGATTGGGATTTTGACTGATTGTGGCATGTGGCAAATATTTAAATTGCGGTTTTGGATTTCTCGCGGTTTTCACGCGTTCGTTATGACAGAGTGAGGTGTTTTGTGTTTGAAAATGTTATCAAATTAGTGCAATTTTCGCTGTCAATCGCACGTCAGTATTTCAATTTGTCGTGCTGTGCTCATTACTGTGCCACACTGGCAACTGGTACACCATTTTTCTATCTCGCATATGCGATCCACTTTTTACCAGTTTAGTCGGGGTGTTTCTGAACCAAATCGGATGCGTAATTGTTGAGATTAAATGGGATTTTGGAGTTGCTTTTTTGCTAATGCGATAATATTGTTTATTTTTTGTTTTCGCCTCAAATCAGCTGGTCGATAAGACCACTTCGATCGAGCCGAAAGCACCTTTTCGTAAACATGGGCATTATTTGAGTTTTTGATTTATGCGTTGCGAAGTGACTTAAGGAATTCGAAGCGGAATACTATTGCCCATTGTGACGTACCATCGTCGTGTTTAATGGATTTTTAATTAAATTAATACCGAAATACTAATTTCCTTCGGTTAAACCCTGTTAAATTCACTTGAATTCAGTTTTGTGTAAACAAAAGTTGAGAAATTAAAATTTTTACTTGTGCGTATAGACCGGTTTATTTTTGTTGTCAACAGCTGGGAAAAGTGAACAGACGGAAGCAAAATGGTGGACAATTAATTGGAAATAATTCACGCTCAATTATTATTTTGGAATTTTTTTTGGAAACGTGTATATAAATTAAAATGTGGTTTGAAAAAGAATAAAAAATATTTTGAAGAATATTTAATTTAGTTTTATTAATATGTACCAGACCCGATTACTGGTAAGTATTTTTGTGGAAGTTGATAACACAATAATCAGTTAACAACATTCAATGGGCCATTTTTCTGACTTTAAAAAAATTGCAATTTATTCCACTGTACAATTTATTTGAGTGCACAATCCACTGTACAATTTACTTAAATACCACAATCCACAACGATAATAACATTTTCTTGTGTTGTGGTGCTTGGAAAATTGTTGTACAATTCAAAGGGTGACTCGAAATGGAAAAGTCGAAAACATTTTCTTCAACAAGAAATTGAATGAATTGTGGTACGGAATTGTTCGAAACAAAATTGGTGAATTATTAAAATACAAAAAATTAATAGAATATAGATTCCAAAGAGAACAACATCCAATTTATTGAAAGGTCTGTGTCATGGCTACACAAAAATACTGTGGAATGTGTGTGAAATAGCAAAGACAACATCCAGTACTTGTTCTGCTAATAACATTAATGCTTCAAAACTGTCAATGTTAATTAACAGGAAAATAAATTAACAGAATTTTTTCATACATTTATTTTAGAAACATTTCAACAAATTTTTTTTCTTTATTATTTTTAAATGCCAAAAACCGCCATACCAATTTTGTAAATATAAAATGAGATTTGGGAACTTCGGCGGCCATATTGGACCCGAATCAGGACAAATTATGTGATATTTTTAATAATAAACCGTGGACGTATATTACACTGAAGACAACGACAAATATTTATTATGAAAAATGTCACACACAACAATTATTTTCCCATGCGACAATGGAAGAAGAAACATTTCAACACAAAAACACACTTAAGAACGGTTTACTTAACAACTTAAAACAATTTGAATGTAACCTGTCTGTAAATTAGCCAAACTGTTTAAATTGTGGACATTTCTCACCACATTTAAGTTGGTATTTCCTTACGTTTTCAATTATTCATGGAGCCTTGAAAGGATTGCAATATATTCTAATTTTATGGCCAACATTTTAAAATTACATTAGCCCTTGTTTTGACGTATGAGAGTGAGATAGTGTGAGCGGGCCCCACTAACGACCGTTCAAACATACTTCTGCCATTTACAATTACACACACACACGCATACACACAAATTGAAGCTCGTAATGTGGCTTATTAACAATGCATGAAGCCTACTTTTGGGCATTTACGGCCGCATATACATGCCGTGTGTGGTTAGATTAATGAAGGTTTAATAATACTTTAAGGTTATTAAATGTAAATGCTGGGGTTTTTTTCCATTTTATGGGCTATGCCATGGAAAATTTAAACAATTTAAACAATTTGATTGCATTGAAGTAGACTGACTACCAAAATTAAGGCGAACGTTTGTGGAAATATTTTTATTAAAATGGTGATTGTCTACTTCAGAGTAGCAATCTGGTTACTGAAAGGTTTTTTCTGTTGGAACCACTTAACCATTTAAATAAATGAACTTAATCCTAATCTACTGCCAAGGAACTCTCTCATAATTCCCATTACCAACTAGAGTTTTGCATGAAAAGCGCTTGCACTAATATTGAAATGCCATTACTTAACTCCACAGCACTTAAACAGCCACTAAAGTGCCAGCTAACCCCAGCCCAGGCTAACGCCTTCAGGCATACCACCAAGCAGATCTAAACTTGAATACAAGTTAAATGGAATGAAGTAAAATCTTGACAAGTCCATCAACCGACACACAACTCATAGGCAGGTACTTTCCTCCACATACACACGTCCTCGAAAGAGAGAGAGAGAGAGAACGGGGGATTAAGTCAAGTTACTGAAGGCTAAAGTCTAATTACCTATTTGTGTCACGTGCAATTTACAAGAGCACAGAAAACAAGCTCTAAAACACAGCCAAGACAAAAACTAAGCGACTGGGAACACGAACACGATGCAGACACCAGCGCTGCTGATGATGCCGCTGACAACGTCGCCCAGGAATCTTCAACTTCATTGTCACATTTGCGTGAGGTAAGCGCCAAAGGATTTACACGCAAATCCCAAGGAACATTTATTCATATATCATATGAAGTGTGCAGGAAACTCAACTTGCGCGCTGCTGCTGCCGCCAGCAGCATATGTGAAGACGTGCCAATTGTAGGGCATGCATGTCTTCTACCTCGACAAGGCACGACATCGACTCGGCAGCGAAATCACGGCAAACATTTCAGCACAACGAATTCAGGCAAAACATACACTCCCACAGGGACCACAAAATGAGGGGGGGTGTTGGGAGAAATGGAAATGGAGGAAGTGGTAATAGTGGTGGTGTAGGCACAGCTTGAGATCTTGCCGAGTTTGTGTGTCATGGCTAGGACTAGAAATCATGTTGCACGTATTGCGTGCCAATGTGTTGCAAAGACCAAGAAGTGGCAGTGCGAGGAAGAAGTCTGCAGCAGAAAGCTTTCTGCTTCTTCGGTGTGTTGATGATGAAGTGATTCAGGAGAAGCACTTGCCACCGCCGAGAGTATATTAAGTGTGGCTATGCTTAGAATGCTCTATGCTGAACGGATGTGAAATGTGGAGCGCACACGCACACACACGTCGTCCCAGCGAAATGGATGTTGGACGGATGTGACAACAATTTGTGACCAAACTTCAAAAATGACTAAAAAGTAGCAAACAAAAAAAAATAGTAGCTTAAATTCAACAAAACTCCGGTCACATGTTTCCCAATTAAATCCAACTTGTGTGCATTTTATTTGTCAATGACCATGCAGCGCTCTGTTGTTATTGTTGCATGTAGTCCTAGGTACAATCGACAATTAAATTGTCGTGTCGCAAACCTCGAAACGCCCGCAAGTGCCTGTCAATTGAAACAAGGTGTAAATTTGTTAAATATTTGTACGCTGCTTTTGTTTACAACACATTTGAATGGTTGGAGCGCAATTATTGCTAGGAAACCAGCGGGTATGGCTCGGTCTGACCCACCTGCAGCGCAATCACCGTGCCTGCTGTGTGTGCGTTTATTTGTTTATTTGCATGCACTTCAATGAAGTTATTGTTACAATTTAAATGGTTTCTGTCAATTGTGTCAATAGTGTTTAGGGTTCAAGTGCCCAACTCATAGAAAACTTAATTAAAATTTAATACAGTGTAGATTTGCTTTGTAAATGTAGGTACTTTAAATGTATATTAATTATATTCTAGCAGCAAAGTAAGAAAATTATGGAAAAGGCACGCAAGGACAATGGCTTTTTCCTTGGGAATGCTTCTGTCACCTGTTTCTTGTTAGTTTCATAAGTTATTTTTATAGTTTTTTTACTGGAGCGAAAAAAAATTTACATAATATTCATAAATAGAAATAGGAATTTATGTACATTAGCCCGGCCCTAGTTTTTTATGGGGAATTTTCCATTTAGTTTTTCCTGTTTGTGCTGTGGGTCAAATATGGATACATAGGGTTACCAGATACTCTTGAGTAGAAAAAACACGAAGTTATAGTGGGTCCTAAAAAAAATGAAAAAAAATGTATAGGGGAAAGGTTTCTTTGCACTGGACTCTCTGCTGATCTCACAATTTGTTATGGAATATCGGTTACTAGAATATATAATTTGGATAAAACCTTCACACATTTATTTATTTTTAAGTACCCTGAGCCAATTTAAGGGCAGCTACCCAAGAAAAATTTAAATTTTTTCTTTCTCTGCTGGTCTAATCAAAAAATATATAAAAAAAATGCAATAAGCCATTTTCAGAAGCCCTTCAAAAGATAGCAAATACTGTAATAAAGCACAAATTTGCCAACAAAAAAGAAAACTGCAAGAGCAACAAACAACAAAAAACATATCAACAAGCAGCACCACACAAAAACCACCAGCAACAGTAACGAAAATAGCGTCAATCCTCCTCAATAAATTCCAATAAGCAACAAACAAGAAATTTCATATTTCTTTCTCTGGGCTACTAGCTATCAAGGAAGGACTGCAAAAAAAAACAACAAAACACAGTCCAAAAAAGAAAAAAATCGTAAAAGTCACCACAAACAAAATAGACAAAGCACACATGCACATACACTAGCACACAGATGGAAATAGAAATTTGCGACCAATACAATGCAAATTACATGCATAAATTTGTATTAGCCAGCCATACACACAGCAACAACCAAACAACAACAACAAGAAGATGGCGACCATCACTATGCCACCCCTTGGGTTTTTTGCAGCACAATGAATTCTTCCCATTTCGAATAATTTCAAATAATATTTGTAAATTTCACCAAACTAGAAATAAAAAAAAGCTAAGAAAAAAATAAAGCACCGAAACGAGAACGAATTTCAAAAGATAAAAATCCTAATAAAGCTGTGTCCCTTTGCGGCCCCCCCCCCGCCCGATAGTCAAAATTGAAAACGGCAAACCGCTAGTAACGCCACCGCCTCCTTTGTCACCCACTAAATGTGTGCCATTGCCGCACGCCATCCGCCGCCCGCCGCATTTCATGTCCGTTTGGATTTTCTTGTTTATGAATTCCGCTTTTGCCAAATGGCGTTCAAGCGGAAATTGTCCTTGTGCGGTTCTTGTTTGTGTGGAATTTTTCAATTCTATGAGTAATTTTTTCTGCTCTTGTTGTTGCTGTTGTTATTGCTTGGCACTCATATTCTTGGTGCTGTTCGCTATTCGTTGGTATTTTCTTCAGATGCAATATGCCACACTGCCTGCTGCCTGCTGGCGCTCTGAGGCTGTGTGAAATTGAAAGGATATCCTTTGAAGAGAGTTATTGATGTTTGGTCTTCTTAATTGGCCTAATTGCAATGCTAACTTTAATTGAATAAAGTTTTTCTTTTTGCTCATATTGTTGTTGTTGTTGCTGTTAAATAAGAGTAATTATGCATGATTGACTTAGGTGAAGGATTAAAAGGAAGACTAAAGAAATTAAAATGGGAAAAATAATACAAAAATTAACAAACCGAAGCTAAAATACCCTGCACTTGTGGATATATTCTTTAGCCATTTTTTGTAATTTTACGATAATTTTTCGATATTTTATTGATAATATTTCGAACAACCTCAATTGGGCGTGGTTCTCATCCAATGTGGCCCACTTTCAATGCCATCCAAATAAAAAAGGGAATGCCAAAATTGGTCTGGCAGTCATCGTGCGAACTGCCACACAGGCAGACTGACAGACATTGTATTCCCTTCACATCAAATTTATACGTTCTCCCCCTTTGCGAAATAATTTCCATATCATTTCATAGCAAATCACTGCAGTGGTCTTATCCTCATCATATCACATAACCAAGCCATTTGGAATTATCAACATTTCAACAAGCCGTCATTATGGCAGCAACGAAATCATTAGACAAATGTACGCCTAACTGCATACATTAGCCACTTGGAAATATCACACCACCACACAACATCGTACACTATCATCTCGCCTTGCCACATAAACACCTCTAATGCCGCCACATGCGAAAACAATAATGGCATAACCGACATTTCGTGAGTGGGAGTGGTTGTGTGTGCGTTCAATTTAATCAACAATTAACGACATTAAGGCGCGCGCGCGGTCATTTGTCTTTGGGATTTGCATGGAAATAAACACACACATGAATGAGGGTGTGTGTGTGCATATATGTATATTGAGTATGTGCGATTTTGAGATGCCAACTGCATTCATCATCATCATCATTTGCATTTGCTTGTGTATGTATAAGATGCTTACATTCGTTGTTGTACTTCGCCTACCGCAGCATTTCTATCTTATCGATGCTTTGGTGTGGCTGTTGTTCTCGTTTAACTGTTTAACTTCTATCATTGTATGCGTGTGTTTTGATGATGTTCACTTCACAATTGACCACAAACTCAATTAGGTCGCTTTGATAGCGTTCGTTAATTGTTAAACAGCAAATAGCAAGAAGCTGGCCACATGCGAGACATTTGAAATATTCAGACAAACACACTCAGCCTAAGTCCACCGCGAAGACACAAGCTAAATGGACATTCATTCATGAATTCGTACGTATATCAAATTGCTGCATGAATGTGGCGGTGGATGGCTCATTTAATGTTAATACTTTGCTCGCATTGTTAGTGAATCTGACATGTTACATTTGCTTGGCCTGATTGCTATACACACTAGAAATTAAGTATCGCAAGTAAGTACGAAATTATATTAGGCCTAATTGCCTGTTTATACACTTGACTAGGATGATGTGGAAGTACCATTATAAGAGAGTACCCCCGTCTAAGCTTTGAAAATTAGGAATTAATGGTTTTCATAATTTATATGAGATAAATGTTACTCATACGCCACCAACAACTTTTTCATATACATACGGCACGTTCCCCATCTTCCAGAGGTTGTAGGGGTAAGAAGCCTTCAACTTTCTGCATACTTTGTTTTCCTCCAACTAACAGGGGCGCCGATAAGGACAAGATACAACTTTCATAATTTTTCTCGAATTTCATATAAATTCAAATTAAAAGTTATTTTAGTGAATTGGAACTGAAGCTCACACAGTAGATGTGTCTAAGTGGGTGCGCCAGCAAGTGACGGTGCCAGATGTCCCTGTAGATATTACACAAATTGCTTGGCAAATAACGATAACCACAAATAATATAGAACAGTTCTTTGTGAAAGCCACTAGAAATGTGCACACAATTTCAATGAAAAAGAAGATGAAAAAAAAAACACACCTGTGCGCTCGCTTCGAAAAGGCTTAAATCGAATATGGCCTGAAGTGGCGGACGTGTTTAATGTACTTTCGAGTCGAGCTGAGTTGCGTTTAATATTTTTTGAATGCATTTTTAATGGTGAAAATCGAATTACTAGTCGCTTGAGCGCAACGCCGAGCCCATTGAGAGGCGCGAAAGTCAATTTTTCACTTAAGGCACATTGACAAATAAATTGAAAACAGATTTATTTATGTATTATTATGCCTTGTTGTTGTAACTCAACTCGAGGGAATGGGTGAAAGCCACTTAAATGCAGGAATTTATCATATACAGTGTGTGTGTGTGTAGGCAGCTGTAACATGTAAGCGAGGGTGTGAGTGTGTCTGTGTGCTTTGATAAGTTTTGTGATGTTCCTGCGGGCAACAATAACAACAGAACGAAGATAAAATAACAACGCAGAAGCGACAGCGGCAACATTAACACTTTATCATGCCGAACGCATAAACAGACACACAATAACAACAACAACAACAAGGTGAGAGACAGACACACACAAGCATAGTGGAAATCTGTTTTCTTTAGATTAAGTCCTTTGAAGTTTATCAGGTGATAAGTGAAATCGCTTAAAAAAAGAAGGGGAAAAAAATCGAACAAATATTATCAGATAGATGACAAGATGACATGCCACTGGAGCAAAAAGGGAATTTTTGTCACGCCAAAAAACACTCAAGGTCGAAATGTTTCGTCTATTTTCTCTACGAACGAAATTTCCATCACATTAATCTCAACAAAATGAACCAATTTATAACACAGACGGGGCAACATGAAAGCCTTCTTGTTGCCATCCATTTCTCAGCACAGACATTGCCCTCCTGCAGCCTAATGTCTTGCGATTTGTGTTTGTCTTCACTACGGCCATGCTCTGTTAACTTCCAATATTGGTAATAAATATGACTCGCGGCTGTTGCTGTTGTTGCATCAATTTTTGGCATATATGGTTGCTGACAGTCCATAGTATGTTACATAAGCTGTTCGATCACTGTTCCTGCTGCTGTTGATGCTGGCAGCATATCATAAACTTGTGCCATAACATCTTGCGAGTTGAAGTTACTTGACAGCTTGCCATGGGGAGTAAACTTGCACAGCCATACCCACACACAAGCAAAAGCGACTACATTCAAATTCACTCACACACCCACACAGATGAAGAGTCATTTTCATCTGCATTTGCTTCGTGCATCGTCGAAGACATTTCATACCAAAAACTTTCAAACCATCTGAGGAATTTTTCAATCATATTTTTATAGTATACGGAAGGCAACCGCTCAAGAACATGCAGACGAGAATACGAAGCAACAGAAGTTTTCAATCAAACGCAGACTTTTGCCTGTGCCCAGGCACGTATACGTGTGTGTGAAACTCACAAACACTCAGGCACAATAAGTGCATATTGGCGTGATGCGTGTTAGTTTTTGAAGTGATTCGTATTGATGTCGATCGTTAAAATACACAGTGAAGAACAATTATGTGGGAATGTCACAACCAAGTTTTTTTTATTTGTATTAAATTGTTAATTCGTTGTGTCAAGAGCCATATCGATGGTCATACGTCTACAGGCGTGTCTACAGGCGTAGGTGCCATATCGATGGTCACCCGTTGACACCTCGTAGCGGAATTTTTGTCAACGTATGACCATCGATATGGCACCTACGCCTGTAGACATTTTGGTTGAATAAATCCACAATCGATTGTTATTTACTTAACGCACACTGTAGGAGTTGACTGACAATAGCAAAGAATGAAAATTAAGAAGAATAAATACTGGAAATATTCTGAAAGATAATGAAATATGATAGAGGAGCCTGTGAATTTAAAAAATTAAAAAATTTAATAAATTCATTTAAACAATATAAATAGTTAATATTCTCAGTGTATTCGAAAAATGCAAGAATATAGAAAAACTAAGTTCTACACATACGACAACAATCGCATCAAATGCATCCATGAATGCGTGTAGTGTTGCCAGTGGAGAATATACCGTATTCTTAAATGTATTATTTATCAATGCAAATAGTGATTTTAAGCGGAATGAAGAGGATCCGAAAGAGAGTGGGTGTATGTGCCAGTCGCAGTTGAGGCATGCAACAAATAATGAAAGAAAAACAATTTGCCATAACGACGTAATCAATAACAACAAACAACGAACATGAAAATATCAACAGAAATGAAGAAGAAGTGAAGGACGCGAAGGGATATGCATGCATTCACTTTTTACATTCAATCGATGTTGAGTGTTGGCTTTACTTCAAAATAAAATAATTGTGTGAGAAAGTCTTCAGAATTTATTTGCATTCAGTTCGATATTTAAGGAATATTATTACTATTTTTTTAAGTGTAAATATTTAAAATAATTTTAAAAATTTTCTTCATCGTAAAATTTAACACACTGTCTCCGGCTTTATAACCCTTTATTTGACTTGTTTTGGGTGGAGTGGGGCGAGCTTTTTCATACACTTCCCACATAAACTAGGGAACTGGAGCTGAAGGTAGGGGGCTTCAAAACTATTTTCATAAACACGGATTAACTTATTGCCCTACTGTGCGATAGAATACTGTACGCTTGTGTGAAACGCAACACCATGAAGTATTGCAATTTTGCTGACTTTAGTCGTTTTATTTTTTCTTTTTGTTGCTATTTGTTATTGTTGTTGTTGTAACTGAACAGCCTCAAAGAAGCCGCAAGCCCGTATTTACCGTAATATAATGCATAATACCAATAAAGCCTCATGAACCAATATTTTGCGAATGCAGGCAAGCATACATGCACACACAGAAGTGTGAGTGCTTATGGGCGTCTGTGTGCGAAATAAATTGTATTTTGTGAATTAAAAAAGAAGTGGAAAAAAATAAGAAAACAGCAACAACAACCACATTTAAGGGTGCGGACTTATTCATATTTTATGTGAAGCCTTAAAGCCATTTGCGCCCTTTATTGAGTTGTCGCCTCAATACATTTTCAATATATTTTCCATGCACACACACGCACACACACACACACACATATGCACATGACTATCAATACACCAGCCCGAAAATAAATAATCCATAAATAAACCAGGCACACAATTTTTCATAAATTTAATTTCGCATTTCACTTGCAGTTGTAAAATAAAGTAGATGAAGGAAGCGGCAGTGGGGCGATTACAGTCGGTCGGTTTGTTTTCGCAATGCGTACTTGTGTATATTTGCAATTTCACACCACCCCTGTGCGGTGTTCTCATTTTATTTTCAATTTTATTCAATTTTCTTGTCTTTCCCCTGTCTGTCCCCTTTAAGGTTAGGTAGGTTCGCCGCGGAGTAACGAATGTCGCTTTACAAATGAATTAAGACACTTTCGCCAATTCACCTTCGCTCATATATGTACCTTTCAGCACCTTTCAACTTCACACTCTCCTGTTGATGTTATTGTTGTTGGCGGAATGTATTGAAACTTTTTATCCACATTTCAATGTATTCATTCGGGATTATCGCTTTTTATTGGTGTCGACGTTAGCTTTTCTCTACTGTGTCTGTCTCTCCGGGTATGTATGTGTGTTTCATATGCTTTTTTTGTATTATCCCTGTGAGTGTTTGTGTGTTTTTACGCCATTTATTGGCTTTCGCACATAATAAAATTATTTATTGCATTATAAAATGCAAATAATCATTTTTATTTTCCATTTGCATTTTCAAATAAACGATAAAGAAAAATTGTGAATAAAAAAAACGCCAACAACAACAACAATTCATACATTCAGCAGATAATACAATTCTGAATGTGAATGAATTGAATGAATCTGGTATATCTAAAAGATTCTTTTATTTCCCTTTTCTTTGCTTTCTTTTTAAATAAAAATTCACATTAATTTCTCAACAAAAGTCTAACAAATTACATTTGCATTTGCGTATATACTTTCGAATGTATTGGGAATAAATTTCCGGTTTTCATTTTAATTCGTCTTATTACCACAAGGAACTGCCTGAAATTCGATCGGTTTCCTTTGTCAACTGTAATGGGAAAGTACATGAAAGGATATATCTACAAATGTTCAGTGTAAACATTCCTTTAATTCAAATTTAATTGAAACAACAACGTTTGTATGTAAAACCATACGAAAAGGTTGTTCAATGATTGCGCACCAAGTAATAAGGGCGTGTACTCAATATAAAACGATCTTCCGAAGCGTTAAATTCCCGGGCGTTGTTCGTTGACTCTGCAGGGAGTTTCATCACCAAAGGTAACATTTTTGATCGACGCATTATTATTGTGCTAGTCTCTGTCACAATGTTCTCTGTCACAATCCCTGCTTTTGCCGAAACGAAATTTATAACTTTCAAAGCCAATACTAAGTAGGGCTTGAGTGCTAGAACACAAATATTTGGGTGGCAACTGATTAACAACCACAAATTCATTGCTCCACTATCGAGATTTATCGATCATGGAAAGGTAGTTTCTTCCAGTACATTAAACTCTGACAATAATTCAGTTATTAAAAGTGGGTGAGTGGTGCATGCCAGTATATGTGCGTGCGTGTGTATATGTAATTCAATATAATAAATTTTGTATCAGGAAAGCACATTCAACCAATGCAGCATCAACATTTTCAACATCAACGCATCACCATCATCATCAACGTCATCATCATGAAAGTCGATGACTTTCACTGAGCGCTTGAGTTTCTATGGTAGTGTGTGTCATGTTATATATGTATGCACATATTTTTGTTAGGGCACTGCAAAAACTATTACAAAAATAAATTTACGAGCTGAGAGTTTTGTATACAAGGTTACTTTTATAGACAAATAAAAGAAGAAAAGAAAACTTACTCATCAAAATATTGCACAACATCAACAACATCGACTGGGTAATGCAAATTCAATAAAATTTTCGTTGTATTTTTGAAAATAAAACTTTGATTTTAAATCCCTTTTTAGTTTGTTTTTCTCTTCGACCACATATAAGCTTTGTGCGATCTGCTTGCTCATTCGACGTGCTCTGGCAGGCCCCACCAACGAGTGTGAAAGTTTCGTAGAAATCCATTTAAATTCGATACCGCGCACATTAAACCAAATTGAGCCACGCCGCTTTGTTTCAAGTGTCAGATAGACACGCATGCAGACAGTGGACCAAATTATTCTCACGTGACTCAGCTGGGGAATGCGCATCCTTCGGTGCCATTTCAATTGCGATTAGCATCATTTTACGCATGGGAAGGTGATGCCAAACACCTGCAAACAAGCTAGCCACCCTTCGATGCTATGGTGGAGAGTACAGAGCAGTAGCTGGGAATCTCTACTGAAGGGGGTTTCTATCAATTATTGATGAGCTTTTGCTAAAGATTAATAACAAAAATCCAACATTGGAACTGAGCCCTGTAATCAATTTCAACATATTTCCTTGCCATGCATGGAACTCCATCCCATATCACCACTCTAGCAGCTCCACCACTGTTTGCTCCGATCAGAACAAAGAACACACACACTCAGGCGTTCCGAATGAAATTCCATGCTTGTTGTGAGCCCGAAAAGTATTCGCAGACTTCGACAGTGCCACAGAAATGCCGCATAAAATCACGGGCACAAGTGAAAAATCCAAAAATGTCACAAAATTACAAGTTACTTTGCGCATATCCTGAAAATGGTTTGACTACGAATAACTGCTCGAGAATTGGAATACAAAAGGGTACTGTTGTCGGTCTCGATTTCGTGTTGGTGCCATTGATGTTGGCAGTGGGCGAGGTGTGGAAGGTGGCTGAAGTCTGTGTGCCATAAAAAAAAGGACCTGCAGCGTCCGTAAGTATGAAAGGAGGGCGAGATGAGGGGGGGGGGTGCACATGAATTATTCATGAATTGACGATGTCACTGGCGGGATGTGGCGACGTAGAGAAGAGAAGATCCCCAATCGGCAACAACAAGAGCAATAACAACAATGGCAACAGCATTGGCACCAACAACAACAACAACAATAGAAACACTCACACAAACAGCCAAAGCACTGACAACAAAAGTGATCAAAATCAAGCGTAATAGCCACACTGTATGGCACATGGACTCACACACTCACCCACTCACATCACACACACACGCACACATACTTACACATACTCACAAGGTTCGGGCCCGAGTCCAGTCAAAAGTTAAAAATGGCGCAGTTCACCGCAACGAATTGACCGGATGTGTGGCTAAGAATGTATCCGGTTTCCGGCGTGTGCATGTCGTTCCTATGCTGACGCTCTCCTGCCCTCGAGTCCTTCATGTCCTCATACTTTTGCCGTTGTCCGGCGTTACATTCGTTCTGAGTTTGGTATTAAAAATTCTCTCAGTCTCAGTGCGTTTTACACATTCATTCACATGTATTTGGGGGTGTCTATGCGACCCACTGCCGCCCCTACATACATTCACATTCACATCCACATACATATGCAAATGCACTTATGCTGTCCTTACTGAAACTTTTGTCAAATTTTGAACTTTTGCTGGCGGATGTTGGTGCAAACATTTCGTCCTGTTTGTGATATTTGTTGCTGTCGTTGTGTAAGTGTGTGTGTTTATCAAATTCGAACAGGAGGCGGTTTGACACAGTGAGCCTGCCGGAGGGGCGACGTTCTGTTGGTAAAGAAAATGATATTTCTAATTTGCTGCAAATATATGCGTGTGCGTGTGTGTGTGTGTTCACATGCATTTGCAAATGCGTATTAGCGTACGTGTGTGCCGCCCTGACAGCACAGACGATTACCGAGAATGAAACTAGTTTTGTGAAGCGTTCACTTTCGGTTTTGTGATTTGTCGCCATTAAAAAGGTTATTGGATGCGTTTAGGGGAAATTTGGACAAATTCGGACAAATTTTGGTTAGTGGATTTTTGAATGAATTTTCGGCAATCCAGCATGTATGTGTGGCTTGTGTGAACGAGTTGTTATTAAAAAATATATAATATCGTTTTACTACCGAAATACCTTTAAGGCATTCATTTAGGGATTCCATCTGTAAGACCATAAAAGTAATCAATACCAGGAAGAGGAGATGAGATTCAAAAGGCGATAAATCACTGAATGCAGACACTATTGAGGCACTATTGACAAAAGTTCGCCTCAACAGGGTAGGAGAAAAGTTGGATTGATATTCTGGTCAGAGTTCTGGACAGAACCGACAAAGGAATTTCGAGAACAATGGAACCTCAAGGAACATTCAAAAGATGTCCTTGTGGACTGGGCGTTCAGAAATACAAAAAAAAAACTTTCCGGACAAAAGAAAAGACTTCATGTCAGGAAGAGTGAGCATCAAGTGTGTTGGCAACTTCACGTAACTGGACTGTGTCATCGCTACGGGGCGAAGGACGACATTTTAGCAAGAATAAAATCTGGAGATCATCGTTAGGCAAATTGCAAGTGTTTGTAATCAAATGTCTGCAAAGGATTTTAAGAGCCTTTAAACGCTGGTCTTCATTAAAAGTAGTGGGCTCATAGCAAACGAGATAAAACTAGGAAAATTAAGTAGGATAGGATGGAGCCTTCGAAAACCTTCTTGAAAAGTGGTGGCCAGGCCTTAGAGAGTCACTTGGTATAAATTGAAAAATAAACTTCTTTTCACAAATGTTGTAAATTTCTCTAGGTCCACTGGTGGTTTTTGAAAGGTGCGGACAGACAGACATCGGGAAAATAGCTTCAAATAAACGTAGATAAAAATGCCACAAATGTCTTTTCCTAGCTAACTAATCCATCTAATTTTTGGTTTGCATTTGCACTCAGATCTATAAAATAGTTTCGTATTTTACATCCAATTTCCTTCTCCATTTGGCCAATTTTGTATGGGAATTCACCATTGAAGTACATCATTTCATTTGCATTACGGACATTCCATTAAAACACCAAGTTACCGTATCACATTGACATCAATTGTAATTGTCATAACTCATCACAAGCAAGTATTACTAAGCAGAACATTTCTACGTTTACTACGCCCTATGATTTGTTATGTCTCCGCCCTTGACGTACGTCCCCTTTCAACAACTTCAACGCACCATCAAAGAAGGAAACCTCTTTCAATCGCTGGCTAGGCCAATTTTATGATATGTGCAAATTAATTAATTTCCTCTGTCAGGGAATCTCAATGTAAATGAAAATCTTTCACTATGGGAAGATATATTTTGACAAGCAACAGCAACAGCAGCAGCAACAGCAGCAACATGCAATTAAAAGTGTGAGTATCATTTAATGTAAACAGCATGGATTCTATGATAGTAATTTAAGGTTATGAAGGCCTAGGGATAGCCCGTGGTTGTGTGTGTGCGTGTGTGCAGACAACGGTGAACGCTGAGCTATGTTGGTGTGGAGTGAAAATCCACTAGAAACAAAAAACACACATAAAATTCCTATGTTTGGAATTTCAGCTATTTTCCAATATAAGTTATAGGTGCAAGGAAAACAAAAAAAAACAAGTGGAAAGAATATGTTTATACCTGACCTACTCAAGTAACAACATGTAAACCTTGTAACAGAAAACTGAGTAGTGCGTGAGTGTGAGAGGTTGCCTACCCTCCTTCAAAATAAAAAAACTATGTGCAGATTTACCCCAAAGAGTTTACATTTAAGGGAATTAATTCTGCCATTCCCTTAGAGCTTGTCTCTTCTGAGTACTTTAACACTTCCTTTTTGATACTCTTTTGTCTGCAAATGAATGGCCTTTGCTCTTAAACTCTCTATCTGCATACAAATGTGTCTGTCCGCTCTGTATCTCTCTCTCTCTCTCTCTTTTCTCTCTTTCTCTCTTTCTCTCTCTCTTCAAGGACATCTTGCAGTTGTTGTATTTGTTATTATTCATTTGCTTTGATTTTCTGAGTCTCCGGCAAAATGCGTGCTTCAGTACGCTCAGTGCTTCTAACATCAAATAGTTTCCGTTTACAGCAGTTAGTCTGCTTTTGGGCGCACAACAATGCCACCATGTGTATATGTGTGTGGGTAGGTAAATATGGCCCTTGGTCTAATGAAAACACAGAATGCACATATCAAGTTCATACATGGAATTCTCCGTAATTAAAAACAGTCAAAATCCAAATTAAATTCTCACCATTTTGTTTAAAAAATAGGTAAATTTATATTAAACTAGTTTTTGCTACAGTGGGTATCTTTTCGGTAATCCAGAAGGATTTATCTTCATTACACTTTTTCCCCCTTAATTAAACTCCAAATGATTTAACTCTTTACTTGTGGTAAAAATCACAAAATGGGTAAAGTAAAATGTAATGCATCATTTTATTTAAAATCTAAAGTAACCGGGTATGAAAAAAAAATAAAAAAAACCGTTTACCTGAAATTTGTGTTCGAATTACCTGTAGCGCAAATAAACTACATACCAGTTGATTGCGATTTAGAAATTTGAATTAAAACAACTAAGTAACCGAAATTTCTGAGTACCGGGTACCAATTTATTGTAGCCTATAGAAAGCCAAGACAACACGCTATCTATGGTTATAAGAATTATATCAAAGTAACTCGGTAATCAATGTAAGTGGGTATTCATTGCTGCCTCAAAACGTGCTCAGAAAACATACATTTTTCTTTATCAAAATTTGAAATGAATCGGAGCAGTAGTTTGATAGTTAGAAGGACACACACACACAGATATAGTTTCGTTTTTATGCACTAGTAAAATTCAAACGAAATGCCTCGATAAAAATTCGGTTAAATATACATACTACTACACACCCAAATACCCAAAAGCACATGCATCCATACCGCTGCGTTGATTCAAAGGACAGGTCAGTGATTGGAATTGCAGAAATGTTCTAATCATGAAATATTTGCACAGAAATCAAAATATTGTGACTGTGAGAGAGCTAAATAACGAAACATGAAATTTCCATGTCATTTTTCATTTTCCATCCACCACTGGCCTACCAAATGAATCTCCTCACACACACCCAACCACAAACTAATTGATATGCGCGCATTTTAGAAACAATTTGAATTTTGCTGCCGCACACACACATTGACGAAAATTTCCTATAAATCAGACACAAATTCCATAAAATACAAATGAAATGAAAAACGCTAAAGAAACATTTGCTATCGATGCCAATGACGTTGCCAACCGCAAAACAAAAGCGATTATAAACCCTTTCATTTCCCTGATTCAATCAGAGCGGCGATATCCTTTTTTTTGACCCCCCCAAAAGTAGTAGCAGACAGAGGCAGACAAATTACATGAATGACAATAATTTTGTCCGAAAATCTCATTCGATTTGAATAAACAGTTGCGAAAGCTCGATGCCCTCAGTGAAAATGAATAATTTCGAATAGTCAACAGACATGTTCCGGACTATGAGGCTCTGGCGACAGCAAGGGGTTCGGAGAGGGTTTGGTGAGGGTTTGGTGAGGGTTTGGTGTGGCATTTATGAATTATGTAGAAATTAAAAATTATGTATGCGTTCGATCATAAGCGCAATTTATCATAAATCATGGACGCCGTTCGAGTTTCCACAAAATGTTGTCAGTTTTGAGAGCGTCGCCGCCGCTGGGGAGAATAAGCCCAATTGAATTGATTTGTGGTTTTGTAATGGGTTCCATTTTTTCACTGTATTATATGATGACGCTGTGACAAAATATTACAAAATGTGCAGCGATAAAAATAATTCTCCTTTGCTATTTTCGCCATTCATATTAAACTTTATTTTATTCGTGGAGGGGGTAATTCAATACCTTTTTAGTAATGAATGGGCTTAATAAAGGAAGGATTAGATTAGGCAAATATTTAAATATTTATTTGTTATTAAATAAATTTAAATAATTAATGAAATGAAATCAAATTATATAAATTATTTGTATTCAAATATTTTTTGTGTTATTTTAAAAATATTTTTTACAATCCTCTTATGTATATAAAAAAATCAGTTATTTTAAAAATGACTCCACTTCAACTGCTTTTCAAATAATTGTCCACGCTATATAAATGCCATTATGCCATTAGAGCATTCCCCAGCTGCGTACGAAAAATCCCCGCTAATATATATTTCACTCGGGGATTTGGATCATATTACATGCCATTCCGGCATAACTTCATCATAATCAATTGCAAACTGCATTTATTGCCAAACCAAAATCCATGAAAAATGTCCAAGCAGCGCACGTTCAAATGCAGCACTTCATATGACTGTTGTTGTTGTTGTTGTGGCTTTCTATTAAGAGTGCACACACACACACACACACACACACTTGCATGTGCTTGTGGCACAAATCGCATTTCTACTACAACCAACAACACCAACAGCAAATCCTTTTTGAGAAAAATCCCTTTTTATAATTTCATTTTTTTTTCGTTGTTCTTTTGGCACCATAATTTTTTGTACGCTTCGCTTCATGACTTAAGTTTTCAACAAGAAGCACATCCAATGTGGTACGAATGGCAAGAAGAAACTATGACCATGGAGAAGACGAAGAAGTAGAAGTAGAACCATTGCAGCGTATAAGCACGAGGGCATGTAACGCGAATGGCATTAATCTTGCAAGTGTGTGCGTTGCAGTTGACGGTTGAAAGAAGGTTCGTGCACGCTCGCCCTTTCTTATGGTCAGTGGGAAATTTATATATACATATGTATGTGTAAGCATATAATGAAAAAAAAATAAGAAAAAAACTGTTTAATTTGCCAGCAAGCAGCAAACGCCCTCTGGGGGGCTACTGTAAAAATATAGAAGAAAAGAAAAGCGCATTCAGTAAAGCAAATACTGCGCCATGATTATGCTTGTAAAAGCAGCTAAAATTTCATGCTTCTTCGTTTTTCCGCTCGCTCACTCGTGCCACTTTGTGGTCTTAACAGCAATGGTTTTTTTCCTCTTGTATTCTTACTTTTAATTGTTTGAACTAATTAAGGATTAATGCTTCCTTGAAGGGTAATTTAAAAAATGTTTGCTGCTGTTATTGTTGGTCGGGAGTTTAACAGTTTATATAACATTTTTTCCTCTTTTTTCCCTCATTTTTTCCCTTTTTTTCTTCCCCGTTCTACTTATAATTTTTCATTAGTCTCTCCAAAAACTCAAATGCAAATTTTATGCTACATCCAACATTCTGTTATTAACGTTTTTTTTTGCCTTGTTCGCCAATTGTCTTTCCGCTTTCATTCGTTTCATTGTTAGAGCTTGGGCTGGCGCTTCAATGCTCATTTTGTGTGGCTTTTTTTTTTGCATGCAATTTGTCTCGCGGGGCTTTCTCTCTTCTGTCCAACAAAAGGACCTTGAACCATGTCCGAAATGACATTTAATTTAAGTTTTCGCGTTCGCTTGGCTGGCTCCGTGATATCCCCCGGGCGATTTTAATTAGTTAATTTTCAGTCATGGGCATAATTTAATTTAATCAAATCAGTGGCCAAAGCTCAGCAGGCATTGTAATCCTTCATAGAGGAAATAAATCCGTTAAATTGAACTGAAATTCGAGTATAAATAAGAAAAAACTTACTCTCACGGCTTATTGTTCTATGATATTCTCGTTGATCTCATTGTGAAATGCAAATTTGTAGCCAAACAAATTCCAATTCAATTTCAAATCCCTTCCAAATCACATCAATTTGTTTAATTCACCAACATGCATGCGTGATTACCAAAGCATTCGAGCATTTACAAAGTGGCACATTTATGTGAGATAAATCAAAATTATTTGCTACACTTATTTTTTGTGTGTGTATCGTTATTGTTGTTGGGCAAATTGTAATTACGCAGATTTAGCAATTTCACAATTTACCATAATTTATGATTTTCCCCATGAAATTTATGAGCAGTCAATATAAACGGGAACACTGGAAAAGGTTTTTCAAAAGGAAGGAAATATTAGAAAATTTTTTTTTTTTATTAATAACTAGATTTAATTAATATATTTTAAAAATTAGTAAAATATTTAAGTTAAAAGAAATAAAAAATTCCATTTAATTGAAAACTCAAGACCAACTCTTTCTTCCAGTGTATTAAAATTTTAGACATTGTCGCTTGCAGTATGGTTGGCTCTCCTGCTGAGCCAAAAGGCAAAACTAATAAAACAAAAAAAAAAATACAAAACCAACAACAACAACAATGTTAAAACGGCAGCAATAATCATAAAATAATAAACATGCTGGACGTCTACTGGAACACATGGCAAAACATGCACATATGATTCACTTACACACATCTATGCACACACACTTAACCACTGCCACTATCCAAACAATCAATGCAGTTTGGCTGTCGATTTGGCCCTAGGCATGTTGGCCTGCTGTTTTGATACAATGCACATATGCATTGCATATTTTTAGGAGACCATAAACTATTTCTATTTTTTGCACGTTTGAAATATGGAAAAAATCTCATTTTATATTTTTGAGTGTGCGCGCGTGTGTGTGTGGTTACTGTGAGTGGTTGTGAAGATATTATTAGATTTTTTATAATCGATTTTTGCGCTGAAAATAGAAAATATTACATGAAATTGAAAATTGATATTGAAATGATATCTTTTTTCATAGTTAAAATAGTTTGTCCCATTACATATACTAACTGAGTGAGTGACTCAGGTGATGTTGGTAATATACCCTTTGGAATACATTGGAGGACGAAATACAATAAAAACTTCAAAGGCAGATACAAACAAATTATTATTTATATGTAAAAATAAACGTTTGGCTTGTATATTGTCCTGCACTGCTAATCCGAGCAAAGCCAGGCATTTTCCAAACTAGCTTTTATACGAGTACATGTACATAATGTAGCCAAAATGGACTTTCAGTAAAAACATTTGTAATTTATTTGTAAACAAATACTTTGTACAATTCGATGAAATGCAATTCGTATCATTGAAATCATTTTGAAGTGGTCTGGAAAAAAAATCGCAAATAATCATAAAATTTTAATTTAAAGTGAATTTGTATTATCTGCCATAAACAATTGTCACAATTAAAAGCTTGATCTTAAGGAGAAACTCGAGGTATACGGACATAAATTTCCTGGTTTTGCATTTTTACCATAAATAAAAGTTTTTTTTCACGTGCATATCATATCAGAGAAAAAAGTACAAAAAAGTGTCTAATGTGAGAAGTGCATTAACGAACATTTCAAAATGTTTATTCAAGAGCCTCAAGAACGAGACAAACAAACAAAAAAGAAAACTCAAGTGGCTACTTAACTAAAAGGATTCATTCACATCATTAGCATCACAAAAATGAAGTGCATTAACGAAATGAGCCACGGGGGAAACTGAAATAAATTACAATTCGTATATGTGTGTGGGCGTCACGCTCCAACTTCATTTTGGCACACATTTACATAAATTTAATAACATTTGAGCAGTTGAAAATTTAAATAAATTCAACCCTCAGATTGTGTTCATACAAGGAAGTTCGTATGGCGAAGACTTAATGCGCTACTTACTTGTGAGCTGTAAGTTGGCAGCATAAGCCCTACCCCAACCGTCGCCCACTTCCTTTTGTGGCCCAACAAAAGGCGTTGCTATTGTTGTTCTCTTTCGAACAGCAGCTTGAATGCACAGTTTCATCTTGCATTCTTTTTTTTTTTTGGTTACGTTTTTGTCTTTGTAACTTTTCGCATTCACCGCTGCAGCTTGTTGAAATAATATCAGCAAATTTGCTGCACACAGCACGGTCTTTTGCCTCTCGTTTGGTGTATGGTATCATTGAAATACACTAAATTACACACGGTCAATGTGGAGCAGTAGAAGTAGTGCGGCACATGAGGGGAATATCGGGCGGGAAGGTAAGGTTGTACCAAGTCAAAACAGTCAAATTCCAGCCCAACTTGAGCACGGTAGCAACCGAACATGCCACATTGTGCATTGTACATTGTACATGCATCTGGTTCCTTTATAGTCTTTTGTGTGAGTATTTTTGTATGAGTGTATGTGTGCTTGTGTGTGTGTGTGTGTGTGCTGGGAGTTTGTTATACAAAAGCATATTTACTTTTATCCGGTGTACTTACATTCTAGGAGAAAATTTTGATAAATTCGCTTCATGTTTCATGTTTTATGCTCTTTCTTCTTGTTCTTCCCTTTCGTGTTCAGTAGGTCGAACGAGTTGTGAGTTTTTAATAAATTATGTATTTGGCAAAACGAAATTCGTTGTTGGTTAATTATGTGCAGGAGCACACGACTAAGCGCCCAATGTTAAGATATAGAGTATGTAACCTTGAAGTAGTTTTGGTAAAGGAGTTATAACTGACGGAGTGTATTCATAAATGGAATTTTATTTAAACTTAAATTACATTTGGTTTTTTTGAGTACTTACAGAATTTACATTTGATCAACTTGAATGAATGAAGAGCTTCCGTACAGAGGAATTTCACTACATAAAGAATATCATCTGCGACTCAATGATTGAAATTTTGAACAAATATAATTAATTTAATTATCCCAATTATAGAATTATTTTCTGCACTAAATAAGTTTAAATTGATGTCAACATAATGTTTGATTAGGAAAATGGAATTTATTATCATTATTAAAAATCATGTACGTAAGTATTATTATTACTTATTTGTGTTCGATACATAACCATTGACATTACGTGATTGTGTGTACTGCCAACTGAGCTCAGGGTGGCCAGGAGCCGAAACAGAAATGTCAAACCGTAATAATTTTAATTTGACCAAGATTAAACTTTGACATGCGACCAATTTAACCACATAATTTACAATGACAAACGAGGTTAACAGACACGCACAAATACACAAATACACAAATACACTTGCAGTCGAACATACAAACGCACTAGCGCACACACATACAAAGTAAAATATTACATGATGACGCAGACAAATGACATAGTAGAGACTAAAAAAATACCGCCAACACTAATACCCACGCACAAAATGTGACAAGAGCTCACCACACTGACAGCAAACGCGACAGTAGTTGAACCAAAAAAAAAAACCACAAATTTGATGCAGAGACGGCGTATACAATACATTTCCACAAACCCCCACCAAATCACACACTACAACGCACTTCAGTGTTCTTGGCTGGAAAACTGCCTATGCCGCGATAAATTCCCAATAATCATGCCCAATTGATTTTCGCGTTGTGATTTTCAAATTTATTTACTTTTAGACGCGCACACAGATTCACAAGAAGCTGGCTCCACATCATTCGCCGCATTTACTCAGCTACTCGGCTACTTCGTCCTCTTCGGATATTTCTGCCATTATTAACCTGGATCCAACCTCCTGCCTCTCCTGATGATAGCAAGGAAGGTGGCAGTAAGCAGCATGTATATGTTGTCAACGCTTATGGCCACCCGCTGCCTAACCGCCAGCGGATATGTTTTATCTGCGGGTAATGATAATGTCAGCGTGTGTGCTCATGGTTTTTCCACTGTGGCGCTCATCTTTTTATTGCGGTGTGCATTTGTGTTTGTTCGCTTGTTGTGCGGCTCCTGTTGTCCGTGATAAATGATCACGCTTGTGTACATATACGTCTATGAGGTGTATGCTTATTTGTGTGTGTCAGTGTGTCTCACGTTGAACTTGTTAAATCTTGACAAGTTGCCTAGTCGCAAGTACTTTTGCCTTTACCTTTGAATGTCATGGTCTTTTGTGGCTTTTTTTTGGGGGGTATTTAACTGGGCTTTTTGCTTCTACCCCACGGTGCAACTACTTGACACTGTTTTGAGCAACTGTTGCTTTGATGTGCAAAAGTATTTATTCTGGTGCCAGTGGAAATATGCTGACCAAAACTAAAATCGGAAGAAGCTAAATGGACTTCTTAAATTTCATCAAAAAATAGCTGGGCATTTTTTTAAATGAGAAACGATAATTTTAATACCATGAATCCAATTTACTGGTGACCTTTTGAACCTTCACTGACGTCTACACACGAGTGCTAATTGAATTATTAAATTAAATAAATCACATACTCATACACAGGCATGGTTTTCCCTGTATGTACTGCCTTTTGGAAAACTCCATTTAATAATATTTCCTGTGAAACTGTGAAAGACACCCTCAACCCTAGCGACTGGAACAACAGGCGACTGAAATTGAATTACAGAAATTCGTCGGAAGTGGCACACAAATTCACCACTTCGACTTAAACTTACAAGGCAAAGAGGACTCTTAATCTTAATCATCGTCAGCGAGAAGTAGTAGAAGAAGCCGCAGCAGTACCAGCAGAAGTACTAAAGTCTGCATCGCAGGGAATGGAGCTTGACTTGCCATCATCATTTTCATCAGCGTTCGTTGGCGGTTAAATTTATTTGCTCTGACAGACTTCTTTTGTGTGGTATGTTGGCTGGCATCATCGCTCCGGCTCTGTGAAATCACTAAAGTGTGAGTGTGAGTACGTGTATGTAGTTGTATTTATCTATGCATATATGCTTTGCTTGCAGCTTGCACTGAATTATATCAGGCACACTATGCGTACAAACAAATTTAAAAGCTTAAACCACCAGCAGCAGCCGAAGCAACATGAGCGAATACCCAAATGCATTGTGGTTGTTCTGGCTGTTCTGGCTGTTGTTGTTGTTGTTGGCTGTATGTGCATGAACTCTCCCTCGTGTTAGTGATTGTGAATCCTCCAAGTGGCACTTTAATGTCCTTATAGTATCGTACTACTTCTCGTATGCTTCGTCTTCACTTTGAAGTTCTTCTTCTTTTGTTTCTACGGCCTTATCTTCTTCTTGATGTTCGTCTTCATTCTCTTCGTCTATGCACACACACACACACGCACTCATAGCACTATATGGCGGCTTGTTTCTGTGGTCGGCCGTTCGCTTGCCATTTTGTGCGCGCTGCACATTTACATTTGCAGATATCATTTGCGGTTCGAATGTATTTGCCTGGCGGCATAATTCAAATGCAAATATACAATTTCAAAAGTTGCACTTTGTAAAACAAAAATACAAACACAATACACAGAACACACAATACACAGAACACACAATACACACACAATACACACACGCACACACAGGCGCGCACTCATATCATCCAATGCCAAACACATAAATGCATTGTTGCTTAGAAAATTCCCTGGCAAATAAAATGAAATCTGCAAATGCAATACATCACTTTGGGCACAAACATCAATTTGGTTGTGGAGCGGAGCTGTGTGTGTGTGTGTTCTTTTTAGATACATTCCAATGCGTGAGAGGGGAGGATGCCTACATAAGTAACCGGAAACCTTTACTTATAGTTTATACATGAGTGTTGAGTGCGTGTGTGTGTGTGTATTTCCTGTCTTTGGAATCCATGACTTTGATAAATTCAAGTTCTCTGATAGTGTCTGCTACTTGTGTAGTATAGTGAAGTATCGTCATCGTCATCTTTCGTGATTAACGTGACAGCTGAATGCGTGAAGTGCGAAAGTTGAATTGTTGGAAATTCTAAAAATAAAAAGAAAATTCCATTGTTTCGAAAAAGATTTAAAGATTTCATGTAGATGATTATGTCATGTGGAGGTAAATCTGTTTTCTTGAAATCGTCACAGTAACATTAACCATTCCTTTGTTCGCAAATGAATCATTACACTAATGTCACTGTTACTCATTCGACAGTTCTGCTAAACTTTCCCCTGCCAACCAATCCATATAGAATGTAAATAAAATCCAACAGAAATATTGGTTGCAAAGGCAATGCACATCCTATTTCCTAAAAAGAAAACGAATGGCAGCCAGATTTGGGGCATGCAATTTCCAAAATTTATGAAGTTTACTTTAGGCATTGTAACTGCACACTGTTGGTTGTCAAAATTGAATAATAAAAATGATTTGTTGATGGGAAGGTAAGTAAGTACCATGCGTAGTGTAGAACATTTACTAGTACCACAAAACGCAGGCAGGTGCGACAATGGAGCCATACTCACTCATAACTCATACGTTCATACAAGAATGTTTCCAAATTGTACGATTCAATTGAATAGCAAACAAAGGAAATATCCAATTAATTGTAATGGCAATTTGGTTGATTTCCGTTTTATATTGAATTTTGTGAAAACATTATAATTTTATTTACATCATGCAGAACCATTCTACTTTTTTTTGTACCATCGAACATTGCATTGTCTCCTCAAACGTACAAACTAAGCCAATAATTTGTTGGACCAAATTAAAATGGAAATTGTCCGAACGAGAATGTGCGAACAATGAAATATTCCTGAGGCCACAACCGCAACAAACCTGCAATTGGTTAACAAACACACACAGACACACACACACACACACGTACACAGAGTCCAGGCAGACGTGTTCTGAACACCACCAGCAGTGGCAAATTATAACATGGATCAGTCCAACCGCAAATGCCGTTACCACAATACAAAAGCAACAGCATCAGCGCACCTACACAATCCGACGCTATCGCAACGAAAAATTCACATTCACACAAAATCGTGTCACACAAATAAAATTGCATTAATTTGTAGGAAATTTCACAAATACCAACACACAAGGGCTCTCATATTATAAGGGAGACTTGACCAAAGACTCAAACCACAACTGAGGCTACACTAGAGTAGAAGGACAAAAAAAAAATAACCACACCACATAGCAGGCAAACCCAGTAAAAATTTGAACTTGATATGAATTTTGTGTCACTTGTGGTTTGTTATTTGCAAATGGTAGTGAATTTTTGAAGGTATCAGGTGAGTTTTTTTTTCGCTTTATTAGGGAAATTCTGTGAAAGTATTAAGCTGGCAACATTTTATAGAATTTTACTCAAAAATGTATTTTGGGTAAATGAAAGAATAAATAAATAAATAAATTTCGTATTCCCCTGTGATTCCACTAACATCCTCACCACTCACTCTCTTTCACTCAAACTTTCCAAGCAGACAATCCCCTAAAAACGTGATTTTGTGCTGTCACTCAGTTGAGGTTAGTTTAAATCGTTTTTAAGGTTAAATGAAAACAAAAAAAAAAACAAAACAAAAAAAGAACTGAAATGTTAACAAAGGTAATAATAGGAATGCCATGCAGGGAAAAGTGACAGGGCGTATAAAAAATAATACCCATACCAAATGTGGTAAGACTGTAAAAGGGTTTATTCGTCGACTGTCAGTGTTCCTTTTACTCTAAGCACCACCGTTCCGTTTGTGGTGCTTATTGCAAAAACGTTTTTCCACCTCACCACCGGTTCGTCGGTCGGTCGGTCCGTTTGACTTACATAAGAAATCCAACACACAAAGTGAATACGAACGTTGATAATAACGCATCCTGCAACATGATGACATGAGTGACGGGCAGGATGGACGAACGAACGAATGAACGAACGAACGAATAAACGGAGGGTACTGATGAACAAACGTACGCTTGTGACATTTGAAATGTCAGTTTGAATTTAATTTGAAAATCAACAATAATTGCCAGTACTTGAAATATCAGCTGCTCTCCTTTTGTTTTTCCCGTTGAAATTTTCTCCAACGTTTTTAATTTAATGAATTTTTACTTATTTTCCTTTTATTGATGTTCCATGGATTTTTGGGTTTGACTTGTTCGTTATTCGATGAGAGCTTCGCACACGAAGGTTAAAGCATTTTTTGTACCCTACACCTCATGGGGTATGGGTATATGCATTTTCATCGGACGTTTGTAAGGCAAAGAAGGATACCTGATAGGAACAGAAAGAAGAATAATTCACAATATCCATTATTGCTCAGTAGGTGTAGAGTATAAATAAGTCGGCTTTGACCGTCTGAAACTTACTCACTTGTTATAAATGTTTCCAAGGAAAAAGTAATGATTCAAAAATAACAGAGAAGGTAATACATACCCAGTGTGCTATGTATGCACTTGTATTGTATCCACTTTTCGATGGATTGATGGAAATTTTTTTCTTCGAAACATTTTTATCGCTGAATCGTACACAATTCGCGTGTATTCGTTGGTGAAATGTGTCAAAAGGAAGTATTGATTTTAACTAGAAAACACACGGAAAGGAAAATTGGTTGGAATGCAACCTCTCCACAGAGACATTTGGGAACAATAATTGAAATTTAATTGCAAAAAATAAAATCGTAAAAACTTGATTTGTAACTGAGTCTTTCCCACATTTGTCAACTGATGATCTACTGAAAATGTTAAAAAAAAAGAAGTTCCCTATCATCAGCAAATATGAGCTCTTCATCCACTTCGTTGCGTTCAATTTGCTTCAATTAAAGCCAAGCGTTAACAGCAATTGCCTCATTTGTGTATGCACAGAGTTCACATGTCAAATGGAGCGACTTAAATGCCAACGACGAGTAGCGAGGCGAAGCAAGTGTCTTTATTTTTGTGCAAAATGGTATTAAAACGGGCACAGAAGCAGCTGAACTTATCAGCGTGCATGTGGAAAATATTAATTGCAAAAAACGCTGTAAAAGCGTGTAGATTGCCTTGAGAAGGGTGTTTGGGGATTTGATGTGATTTTGAGTTGAAATGCGAATGCAACATCCACACCATTTACACTATCGACAGCATCGAGAACAGCGACATCAAATATAAATCGATTAAAATGTGCACTTAAACTTGGGTGGAAAATGCACTCATAAAAAGTGCAAAGTTTAAAAACGTAAACAGGACAGAAGGGAGTGCAGCAAACAATCACGAGGCATCACACACGAGACCAACTGCCCTGAAGTGAGAGAGAGCGAGGAGTGGCCATATGTATGCTGAAGGGGGGTGTGTGTGTGTTTGTATATGTGCGGGCGTTAAAGTTTCTCCGGATAAAAGTGCAATTTATGTGTTGAGATTTTTTTAACGACTTTTTTTGCGATTTTTCATATGAGAGAAAAAAAATGATTATTTTTTCACACTGAAATAAAAGTGAATTTTCACACGTGCACCAGTTCAGCATCGGGCGTTAGGTTAATGTGTGTGCACAAGGTTGAGAAGGGAGAACAGGGGCAGGTGAAAAAAAAATGGTACACACCCATACATTAACACATCAGTGCTGCCACCGTTCATTTGATGAGTTTGGGCGGCAAGGAGGATCGCTACGTTAACTTTGTATTCGCTTTTTTTTGCCTCGTGCATTATGGGTTTTTTTTCGGTTTGGTTTGTGCTGAGATTTTTTAAGCTTTAATCAAAGGATTAATTTTTTCAGTTTTTGTATGTTCAGAAATTAAGCTGTGCACCAGCGTGACTGTGTGTGGTGGCGGTGGTGCTTTGGTGCAAATTATACTAAAGTCGGATTTGAAAGTGAAGCTTGCCGCTTGGTTTTCCCTCGGGTGTGGCTGGGTCGCACACGGTGGCGTATGAGTGGTGGTATTTAATTTTTAATTAATTTTCGTATAAATTCTTTATGTGTGGTGAGTGTTTTTTTATAATTTGTATTTTGTGGGCTATTTTCAAGGGCACTCAAAGGGTTAAAAAGTGGTGCAGATAAGGCTTTTGTTGGCTTTTAATTTTTAAAGTGATTTATAAAAATGTTGCGAGTGGTTGACATTTACAGGGATCCCAAAATAATGCAGGGATTTTTAAATGAATACATTGGGTTTAATTTAAATTCCTTCAATTACATTTTGAATCAATTTCACTTCACTTCAGTTAAGTTTCATTTCCAATTTAATTTGCATTCCACATTCTTTTCATAACTCACAGTAAACTAACACAAAGTTTAGACTTTAAAAGGACACCCAAGCAAAGTCCCTAAAAGGCCAAACCTAAATGCAAAAAAAAAAACAACAACCTTCTAGCTCAAGGACCTTACTCTACCTTTTGCGCGCGTTTTTTCAACTTTTTGGTTTTTTTGTTGTGTTTTATGTTGTTTAACCCCAGCCAACCAACATTTGCACAAATAGCATTGCACGATGCACCAGAATGTCCTCAGCGTCTTCTCTCCTCTGTCATCTGAGGGGATTTTGCAAACAGTCTGCGAGCCTGAATGTAAAAATCCTCAACTCCGGTAAAACTTTCAGCCACAACTTGCAAAATAAAGTAGAAAACGAAATAAAAAAAAAAATGGCATAAATAAAACAAACAACACAGGAAAAAACTTTATTAATTTTAAAGATTACGCCCGACGTTGTGAGTTGCTACAGAATTTGGGCAAAGGAGGACTCATCATTTTATTTATTTATTTTGCGAAACTCGCTGTCTCTCTCTTTTGACTTATGAATGAATGGTGCAAAGAATAGTGGTATTTCCTCCATTCATACAATTGAAAGCAATGAAAAGTTGCAAAAAAATAAAACAAAACAAATACAGCTAAAAGTATAAAGAAGGTAGTTCCACAGAAGCTATAAAGTATCTCTGCGAATATGGCTGTCATGCAGTGGTGCACTTAATATATATTCGACCAATAAAATGAATTTATTAATGAAATAAATAAAACGATTGTGGATGTGAAACGATATTGATAGTGAAATGAAATGAAATTAAAGTAAAATTAAATTAAAACTGAAATAAATTTAAATTGAATTAACATACATTACATTAATTAATAAATTAATTGAAATATAATATAATTAAATCATACCGATACCTTAAAGCACAGATAGGGTATAGTGGCTTGTGGGAATCGTGATGAAAGTAATTGGGAAATTAGGAAATAAAAACCAATTTCCATACATTGGCAAGCAAAATTAGAACATCATCAGCAAACTGATAAAATCACTGACCTATTAGCCACGGGGATCACTAACAACTTTAAGCTAGGATATGTCAGAATAATTGGGCTGGTCATTGAATACCATCATCTGCTACCAAGCCAGTATTTCCACAACAAGTGATGGAATGGAAGAGGTGGTAAGGAAACAGACTAAACCAGCTTTTGGGCTGCTACAAACTGTATGGAGGAATCCACAGATCTCCTGAATGAGGAAACTTCGAATATTCGAATGTCTATTAAAACTTTCTAGATCTTCTGGACTAGAAACAACAGTATCTGAATAATAACTTTTGTTTCATTTAATATGAAATTGCTATGAAGTAAACTTTAGTGGAAACAACTCACCACATCCCCATTTCCCACACAGAAAGTAATTAAATAATTAATTATAATACAAGTAAAACCTCATAAGTGATTAGAGTACATATATCTCCTCACAAAAGACCCACTTGGTTGCACAAATCAACAAAATACTTTCAAACATTTCGAATTACAATTGTTAATAGGACATGGAAACATGGACACGCCATCATTTACCCACTCCTTCCTCGCTCATATTTAACTTCTCAGCATCCGGTTTGGTTTTATAATTAAAGAAACGCCGTCATAACGAAAAACTTTCATAATTTCCCGCCGACATAAACTTTTACACAGAAACTTTTCCAACAACAACAAAATCGAAACAAAAAAAGAAACCATTCCAAGCAACACACTGCACACACACACACACACACATATACAGTTACAAGTGGAGCGTAGTAAATAAGTTGTAAGACTGACTGAATTAAACTGAAACTTCTTGTTGGCCCCGAAATTTAATCCAAAGCGAACGCAAATAATTACGCAGTTTATCCGCTCCACTCTCGCCAAACTAATAGCTTGCGTTTGCACGTGCCTGCGTTGGAAGCCTACATGTACGATCGAGTGTGTGTCTATGTGTGCCTATGAGTATGCTACAATATAATTTATTTCGTGTTCTGTGCCGTGCATGAGATTATAGATACTATATTTGATATCATTTTGGCAGAAAACTTTGGTGAATTTTCATTTATTTAGTGTGTGCAGCGAGCAAACATTATTATGAGTGTATATGTATTGAGGACGTCGACTGGGATACCAACGATGAGCATACCAACTATGATGTTGGCAGTGGCTATGATGAAGCTGCGTTTTTGGCGAATTGTCGCTGTTTTTGTTTTTGTTGTTGCTGATTGCTGTTGATTTTGATAACCTGCTGTGTCGCTTTTCGTAGTTCACCACATTACGATCTGGTGTCGTGTCTCGTGTGTGTTTGCATGTCGATGGTACGTGAGGGTGGCAAGCCAAACAACAGTGTGTCCTGGCACACAACTTTCATAATTCCGTTAGGTTCACATTTTGATTTGTTTAAGCTCAGCACGGCCATGTTTTCATGCTGAGAATGGAAATATTTTCGAGTTTTATTTGATTTGAAAATACCAGCTGCAATAATGTTGCGCACATACACTTAACGAAAATCGTTCATAGATTGGATGAAGCATGAAAATGGAAAGAATATCCTATCGCCTATAAATAGAATGTTAGCTTCTGGCTTGGAAAGCTCAAGTAATCAAGGTTGAATGCACTGCGAAACCTTAAATCTCTTCCATTTGAGTGTATTCAAAAGATTTATAACATTTGCTTGTGCGTTTTTTTCTCTAGAGTATGTCGAGACGAATAACTGTGAATTTTATAAAAAAAATTCCAAAAATATAGTAAGTGAGTGAGTTCCAGTCCCAAGCACACGCATGAATCCACACACACATGCCTAGGCATCCGCACACCCACTGCCACGAATGTGCTCTGCACGTGATATGAATTTTCAATTGTTTCAAATACATTCCCCTTGTTGTTGTTATTGTATTATTTTTCGCAGTTATTCCATTCTGGCTTTTATTTGTTGTTCGGCGTACGTACGTACGTACATATGCTTATATTCCGGTAGGAAACTAAATAAGACAAAAACGGAAAGGAAAGGAAGGAAAATAAATAAATAAAAAGAATCGAAAATCAATAGTGTTGCCAATATGAATGCTAAGCGCAAATATATTGGCAACACTAAATTTTGACCCTACTCCGAAATGAACTCGCTACACATACACACTGCACACCATCAGAAATAGTTTGACTTCCGCTCCGTGGATAATGTTCCAGTTTGTTTCTTTTTTTTTTTTTGGTATAAACACCGGTGGGTGTGGGCGTTCGTGCTTTGTTGCGGATATCTGTGAAACTATTAAATTCCGTGCATGATGCGATTTTCAAATTAAATGAGTTTTACACGCATTTCACATTTTTTATGACGTCATCCCAGCGCAATTAAAGTCTTTAGAAGAGCGTTTAGTTTTTATTGGTATTTAAGCGTTTTGGGTTTTAGATTCCGACGCGCATTTAATTGAAATAGATTTTTAATTCGTTGCCGGTTCGTTCGTTCTCTTTACAATGCCGTTGAGCGTGGAAACGGTTAGTGTGTGTATATATTTGAAATGGTGGAGTTTTTATCACCTGGATTATAACGTCGTTCGGTTGACTTTTGTGCGATTTGCCATTAAAAGTTGTAATTTTTTATTTTAATCGAGAAAGTTTCAGTTTTGGATTAAAGTTTTTTCAGCCATACATTAGACTGACATTGGATTCGCATGGAAAAAAAAATGTTTTTTTTCATACTTCACCTAGGAATAAAAAATTGGTTCCTAATTCTGACAAAAAGTGAGAGTATAAAAAAGGAGTGCCTAAAAAAGAATACGTCTGGTAACCCTAATACTAATAATGTTGCTAATTTTACTATGAAATAAACACAAACACCAAATGATTGCAAAAGTCTCTCCACACACTCAACTCAATCGAAAAGTCAATGCCAGCTTGAAACTGGAACGGCAGCAAATTGCTTTTAATTCATGAGCTAATTTTGATTTACGAATTCATTTCCCCCTTCGGGAATTTCAACTTATTTAAAGTTAAATACTTTCATAAGTGAGATTACGTCCCGCATGTGCATTTGAAATACGGAATCAGAATTAGCGATACACGCAACAACAACCGCAGCACGAACTTTTCGAACTAACTACAAAAATCTCAAACAACCAGGCGAGGCAAGCACCTGCTGCAAACCGTGAAAACCCCAACACAACCGATTGCTGCCATTAATCATGTCGCTCGAGCTAAATTATTACGCAATTTAGTAATTACAATTTTAATGCTAGTTTTGCCCGGGCGAGCAGGAGGAGGTTAGGAGTGGGTTCATGGGGTGGCGCCGTAAAGCACCAGCAAATGTTTTAAAAACAAATTAAAACTCTATAAAAGTTGTTGATATTTATTTGCCCCGAAGTGTTGCTGTTGTGTTGGGACTTTTGATTCTGTGATGCTGTGTGATGCTGTTTGGTGTTGGCAAATGCGTTTGTAATATAATCCGGAAAAAACCAACCAACGACAACTGCAAATTCCAATAACGACAGCAACACCAACCAAAACAACAACAACAACAACAACAACAACAACAACAACAGCAGCACCAGCAGCACAAATGTTTTAAATTAGTTTTCCATTTTACAAGTTAAAATCCGCAAAATCTTCCTTTTGCTTTTTGGATTTTGCCCTGCCGTACCCATACCATACCATACCCAAACCATAACCTACAGCCTAAATATCTGCAGCGTTGTTGGTATGACTGTATGTGTGTGTGTGTGTGTGTGTGTATTGTGGCCCTGCCCTCACGTACCTAAATTTGCCATCAAGTGCAAAAATTTGTTGCACGAACTAATTAAAGTAATTACTTAAACATCCCTTTTGCGAAAAAGCCATTAAATGCTTTTAGTGTTGTTTGCTGTTACTTATGGTTGTCGTTGTTGTTGTTGTTGATGTTGTTCCGGTAAAACTTCTAACAAAACAAGAGTAAAGTGAATTTTCATTTACAAACAAATGACAGAAGCCAACCAAAACAAATGCAAAAAAAAAGGAAAAAAAATATCCTTTGGTTAGAAATTTCATAAATGTGATGCTTTGTGGAAGTGATAAGGAAGGAAGTGATAAAAAATTGTAAAGAAGTTAAACAAATGTAAATATTAATTTAATACTTAAATTAATTAAAAACTAGAAAAATATTTGGGCGGACCACAAACATTCAACATGCTACCCTTTCATTACCCAAAACAACATATAAAATTTCAGCGAAATCGGTTAAAAACTGAATGAAATATAGCATTTCAGAATAAAATTTGCCACGCCCACCTCGAATATAAATGAAATGGTATATGTATATGCCAATGAAACTACCTACATGTTGATATGCGCTTTATTAAAATCGGGCAGGTATTTCTTTAGTTATAAGGGAACAACATACATACAAACAAACTCACAAACAATTTTATATAAGTAAAGATTATTTACAAAGGGAGTTTCTACTCCTTTCATTGCCAGTTCGTCTGTTGAATTGCCTTCCAGAACCACAGAGAGATAGGCTACCACTATTGACCAAATTAGTCTAAGTGAAGCTATTCACCGCCACTCTCGCCATCCTTCTGTGGCCCGGATCGTCTAAGATCGCAATGGTTTAGTTTCGGAGCAGACTATCTATGGCATATATTTCTTCATATACTAGAACATTTTCTCAGTTTTTTTCGTCTGTCCTAAGACCCCGCTCCTATACATTGTCCCGTAATAGTCCCGCCTGTATACCAGATATACATTTTTTTGGTACGTGGTTACGTGTATTATGCAAAAATTCAAAAGGCGTACCTTGCGCAATACAATTTATCTGGACGTGTATTGGGACAAAGTGCTCATTGGACTATGTACATTAGACCGACTATGCAATCAATGTAAAGTTCCTATTATATTAGTACCATTTCCCATCTATGAGTTGAGAATATCATCGCATTGGTCGAGATTGTACAAGTTATCATGAGTACTTCCGACCTGTAACTGCGTAATTTCTTTTTTCCCCCAAAGTGCAATGTAAAATGAAATGTTCCAGTAATCTCCATAAAATCTAATAAATATTTGAGCAATCAAAAGAGTCAAAAGCTCTTAAGGTGCAACACAAAACGAACCGAACCGCGATAAGTAGGTACTTGTGCAAATTTCAGTTGAAAGTTACACCAAATGAAGTGTGAAAATGCATTTGATGAACTTTCACATTCAAATTCGTGCCCAAAAAAAGGAGAGCAAAAACAATTTGCAAATCGACGATAAACACATCATTACGTCGAATGCAATAAAATTGACATTAAATGCAAAACCAAGCAAAGCGAAGCAGAAGATGCCGCAACAACAACTGCCAGCAGACAAAATCCAAATTCACCCAAAACGCCACTTATGCGCCATGGAAATTGCACAGGCCGGGACTTGTGCGACTCCTTTGAATGCCGCCACAGCTGGCAAATGTCGATGATAGTGAGAGAGACTCGATGTCACGGTACAGCTCATATGCACCTACTACTGACACAACTAGGTAGCTACTAGTGCCTACCGCATTCAGGGCCACTAACCCACTAGGCAGCAGTGTAGGAGCGGCAGTTTGATCCTTTCAGAACACAATTTCCTTAAGTCGTAACCCCGATAATGTAGTCAAGTTGCTTAATGCGCTCAGTAGGGAAGTGAATACGACGACGACGACGACGACGACGACTATGACGTTCGTGGGAAAAACACAATCTAGATTCGAGAACCTCCATCACGCCGCTGCCTGTTTGTGTGTGTGTGTGTGTTTGTGGTGTGCAACTTTAATAAGGAAATTACTTCCGCGTGCAAATTGGAAATGGTTCCGGCAGCTCTCGTTTTTCCTGCCGTTCGTCGTTCGTCGTTCGCTGCTGCTGTGTCAGTTTCCGTTCTGTTGATAATCCGTTTATATGGTAATTTCTGACACTGTGTTTGCTGCGTACTTTTCGCTCTATTGCGGTGACAGTTACCATGTATGCATTCATGTATGTGTGGCTGTTTTTATATGAGTATGCATTAATCTGAGTATATGTATGTGTGTGATTGGCTTCATGCAATTGCGGCTCTTTGGAATTAGAAATTTCGATTTGTGTCTCTAACATTTGGTGCAGCTTCATTTCAGGTTTTCCTCCTTCGGTTTGTGTGTGTGTGTGTAACTTGTGGAATGCGAGAATTCAGAAGAACTGTTGTTTTTAAGTTTTAGGATGGAAAAAAATCCAGCTCGAGTGTCTCATGCCAGGTGCATTGGGTATATGTGTGATATGTATTACAGCTCTCCAGGTCCAGCTGTCTTATCGTAAAATTACCGAAAAATTTAAAATTTAACTAAAAACGCAATTATGCTCGAAAAAGCGTTTTGCTTTCAAAAACAATTTTATTTTTTTTGGCTTTCATGGCGTTTTGTAAACAAAAACTTTGCCGCACAAAACAAACTGAAAACTAAATTTGACACAAACCACAACAGATGCACCACTTACAATTCCAGCGTAAACACCGCCTGTCGATGTGGCAGTGTGACTGCCAAATGACAAGCACAGAAAAAAAAACCCCTCAACAAAACCGAAAAAAAAATAAGGGAAAAAGGTAGGAACTCTCGTAATACCCGCGAGCAGTAATTGTGAATTGCTTTTTTAGTGCTACATTTGCACCTTCCTGCGCCAATACAAAACACACACAGCGTGCAAGGACACTGGTTGCGGTTGTGCTTTACAGCGTTTGTGCGTCAAGACGGCGGACATTTGCTGTCATCCGCCACCATTCGTCGTTGTCGCTGTCGCTGTGGTTATTGTTAATTTTTTTTTTATTGTGCATGAAATTCTATTACTTTTCCCCTCAGACATTCAAAAACTGTTAACAAATAAATAAATTCAGACAGAATATGGTAAAAAAAGTGTTAAAAATCTACTCAGTGGTGATTTTTTAAAGGGTTTGTTTCCTCTACGAGAAATCAGTTTAAACTTGTTTTTCGTCTAGGAGAAACCTGCCTCAACGTTGGAGGTTGAAAGTTGGCGGCAACAGCTTTTGGTAACTGCCTGCATTGTTGTTCTTGTTGTTATTAGTTTGGCATTAGTTCGCTTTGTATGTTAGTAGTTATTGTTGTCGACACGACGACATTTCTGCGTTAACCTCAGGTAGATTTTGTTGCCACACTGGCATGGCAGCATGTTGGTAATTGCTTTCATTTTGTTAAGCAAATTTTACCACCTAGTCGGCAGAGTGTGTACGTAAGAGTGTGAGTAAAAGTGAGTTACGGTGTGTGTGTGCGAGAGTGTACTTGCAACGTATTACTTTGTGTATTGCAACAACAGTAACTGCTGATGCCGGTGTTGGTGCCTAGTGCCGAGTGCCTCTCTTCAACCGCCAAAAGTACCCTGAATGCTATAAATTATTTTTATACTTGCTCTTAAGGTAAGTTAAGTGCTCTTGTTTGTTTGCCGTTGCCATTGTAGTTCGCCTTGTTGTTGTTGTTACTAGCCATTGTTGTTGTTGTTATGCTGTTGCACTTTTGTATATTCCCGTTGGTTTATGTGCGTGTGTGTGTGTGTGTATTCTCGTTACGATGCGGCTTTTCATTCTGTTCCTATCCAAACGTTTTGGTGCTTATTTCTTGTTTTCTGCTGTTACCCTTTTGCCGCTTTGAAGTGCGGTTAAAGTGCGAAGTAATTTTGTGTTTCCGCTCTACTTTAGCAGTGGAGCACCTTGTTGTTGTTGTGGTTGTTGTTGTTGTTGTTCTTTTATAACCACCATTCACAAGAAAATTGCATGTTTCTTTATGTTAAACAATCGTAGAGTAATCGTAAAGTTGCGGTGCCAACTCTTCGCCTTCGCAATGGTGTGTGAAGGGAAATTTACCTTGCGTTCAGTACAGCCATTTTAAAATAAGTGATTGGTTCGTTTTTTTGTTGTTTTTATTGTGCTTCTCACATAAATTAGTTTATGCAGTAAAACATTACTCCAGGAAAGAACATTCTTGAATGAAGCAAGTAAAATTTAAGTTGGAAAAGTGAAGTGAAGTGATCACCAAAATAAGTCATATGGGAAGCTTTTTTTCCTGCCTTTGTCTCATTAGTGATGAGTCATCACACTCACTGTTCGAGAAAACAATGCACTGATATTAGCATCAGGAGTGCCTTTAATATTCCTCCACCACAAATGTGAGTAATGCCGTAATATTCTGTAGGATGGAGTATTCTTATCGATACACTATAGAGGTATCATTACATGTCATAAAATTTGATATTATTTTTTTTAATCATTTTGAATTATAAAACTTTGAATTTCCTACCATTTTCAGGCAATCACTTGATAAAGTCTAGAAATGTTACATACAAAAAGACAAATACAAATTTTGTTTTACAAATATGACTTTCAACTGATGACTTTAGGAAACCTAGTGAACTTCCTTTGTATATTTGACTTAGCTGTGTGCTGCTTTAAATATAAATATCGGTACCAAGAAAACTTATACTGGTTCTCGGCACGAAAAATCATATTTTACGATATTAAATTTAATTCTAATTTAACTTTCATTTAAAATTCGTTTTAAATTCAAATTTATTTAATAATTCTATTAAAATTACTGCCTCTTAAACGGACAATGAATATAAATGCGGGAATAGGGAAATTTTTGCCTCACAGCATGATATAAACTTTAATAAATCAAACAAAATAATCTGCAAGATAAATCTGAAGAAACAACATGAACCTCAAAAGCACCAGCACAAGTAGCACAAGTCGCAGCAGAACAAAAGGAATACGAAGTCGAGCCGAATTGAAAGAAAAACTGTCCACAGTGGGGTTGACATATAACCACCACAGGCTAAAATAGCTTAAAGTACAAAATTTCCAATTTTTTTTTTGTCGGTTTGGTTTGCAAAAATATTACATTTTAATAATGTGCAAAATAAAGCACATAGGAGGGGCACAAGAAAAGGGAGAAGATGGATAGAAAATGTTTACTTGAATACGAAAAATACGAAAGCTATAGAAATGAACAACAACAACAACCGCCACATTTACTGGCAGCAAGGGCAGAAAGTACCACACACACATACTGCACAGAAAGCAACTGAAGGACACTTCGATGAACCTTTGGCCACGACCAACGAACTTTATAACGTATTTAATTTAAATATTACAACGAGGATGTACGCGTTTGCAAATAAAATATGCATTCACTTTATTAAGGATATATTTATAAAACGATTTGAGCACAAAGGCCAAGCAGAGAGCAGTGCGTACACGAGCGGGGCGTGTACAGGGGACCCCACAAAATTGGCAGTTGGAAATGAGGGTCAAGCAAATGAAGTTGCAAAATGCCGATAATGCCACAATGACAACCAAATATTGTGCGTAACTTTTACGGGGGCGCGGGCGAGGTAGGGGTTGGATCAATTTTGTTTTTTTTCCCTTGATTCAATTTAAATTTGAAAACATAAGCGGCCGTTATTCAAGGATATCTCAAAGTTTTTTTTTACTTTTTGCGCTATCCTTAGCATTTGCTTTATTTTATTTAATAAATGTTCATTGATTCTTTATGTTATTTTCAATCGTTTAGACAAGATTTCCCCTGAGAATTAAAATGTAGAAAAATACGTAAGTAAGATGAGGGGTAAGAAGAAGAAGACGAACATTTTTTTCTGCTTCATCTATGCCGTTGCCCGCATTCTTATAAGCACCATTGAATGCTTGTCCTTTTATTACTGTATAGGTTAGGGTGAATGAAAAAAGAAAACGAACGAACTTGGTGAGCTGGTGGTGAGCTGGTGGAGGGTCAAATTCAATATAATTTAGAAAATATAAATTCAATGGCAATTCACTTTTCATTTGCCAACTTAAATATGAGGAGATACTTGACGAAAATATTCTCCGCCACCACTCATCCCACTCAGCTCACCACAGCCGCCTCTGCCCGAACCTTAATTTCTTGCTTCCTTCGAATCACTTCAAGAAGCTTTTGTGAAATTTCTTCATGAAATCAAGGCAGTCTTACTGAACTGAGCAGAGAGCTGCTAAAAACAATGGCGTTGAATTGCTTTCGGGAGGGTTTCGGTTTTTTTCTTTCACTTCCAAATGATCTTAATTGAAAGACAAGTTGCTTTAAGGGCAAACGCAAAAAGAATGAAGAAAAATTCAATTCAATTCAATTTGCGGATGCTGTAGCTGTTCGCATTGTGTGCAAATGGATTGCTTTTGAATTTTTACGCGCCTGTAAATATGCAAAGTATTTTTCTTAAGCTTAACGAGCGAACATTTTGAAGCATTTTCTGCTTCTACTCCCTCTCGCTTTCGCCCAAGTGTCTAAATTAAATTAATATATTTTTGTTTAGTTAAACAAACAATTCACACAATTTCACGCTCAATTAGCCTGTCGTTGGACGCGAATGGGTTGGCATTGGTGTATTGTGTGTGTGGGTTAGGCCGTCATTCCTTTTTGGCTGTTCGATTGATGTTCAACATTTTCACTTTCCAATTAGAAGGTTTGTTTGCTTTGGTGCACTTCGTGAAAAGGAATTTCTGTTTGTTCTTAATTAACATTTTGCGTCCTCATTATAATTTCATTTGCAGTTATTTACACTTCTCATTATTAGCCTACGTTTGCGTGGTTTTAAGTCTTTCTTTAAATAAACATCTCGAAATGTATTTACCTTTAGTGACTATTGGTTTGCATTGGAATTTTTTTCATGTGATTTTTTCACGTCATTTTTCGATAAAAAGTGATTAAAAAATTCCAAGGTTCATTCTTCGAATGGAATGTAATGCTCCTGAACGCTGCAAATGTTCCCAGCTGCGTTCAATCGAGGAATCTTGGAGAAATGTTGGAATAAATTGGGTACAAAGAATTGCTATCATGTCTAACCCCTTCCATCAGCACTAAAGGTCTCGCAATGCATGCTTTTAAAAATTTCATAATTTTTCCATTATCCTCTCGAAAATTCTCCATATAGGGAAATGGATTGCTGCAGCCACTGTAATTGCGGGAAATTGTAGGAAATTACGCGCTAATACCCAAAAGTAAGCAGTAATTTATGAGCCACTGACGAGTGCTGAAGTATGACTGCCTGCGTCGCCCCAGGTACGCACTCGGCATCAAATAGGGTCTGAAGTGTATCATGTACAAATTTGTCAAATTTATTGAAGCCCTTTCGAGGTCGGCGTATTCGTCAGCTGTTCCGTTCGTTGGCGTCGTCAACACTTGACAATAGGCAACAAATTGTAAAGCAAATCCAGCCTAATGGGTAGTTACTCATGGTGACCCAGTTAACGAAGTTGGCGTTGCAGGCAGTGATTTCGGTTTTCCCTTTCCCATTCAGAATTTTAAAAAAGGTAGCCAAAAAAAAAAATAAATTCAACCAATATTGAGTGAATTCAGATGTTGAGCAACCTGAATTTTTTTCCTTGATAAAGAAATATGTGAAAATTCCATTTCATTCCCCCACAATAAAAGTACTTCGCTGCAGAACGTTTTTTTTTTAATTTATGAAGGAAATTAATATGCTGGCCATAGTTGACAAAGCCCCCCCCCCCCGGTTCGAACTCAACTTTCGTGCAAAACAGGCAATATTCGTGTTTTTTTTTCAGTTATTTTCTGTGGAAAATTGGGCTTCACTAATGTGCAATGTTGCCTTGTTTCGGCATGTGTTGACACCAGTTAAAAAATCACGTATTTCAGTGTTTAAGGTTTTTTAGTGCCTTGATTGTAAATGTGGCTGCTTGTTGTATGCCACTGCAATGGCAACTGCAAAATAGTAATTGCAACAACATTTAATTGTGCGACACAAAGGAAGCGGATATGTTGCGTGAAATGTGCTTTTAATGTTTTACAGAAACGTACGTAGCATGAGTGGAGGACAACATGGTTGCCTTTGCCGTAAGGCAATACACCGAGGAAACCAGGTCAACGCAGGTGAACACGTTTACTTTCCTTTATTTTTTTTCGAAGTACTTTCAAGTTTATGTTTGGTTATTCTTCTTCAAAGTTAAGCACATGTGACCTGCATGGGAATGTTTTATTTCCTCCACGGCAGTGAAAATGATAAATGGTGTGGGAATTGTGGAAAAGTGAAAATGGACCTCATTAAATTTGTAGGGGATTTTTATGGATTTTAATTAATTCTTCTAATAAATTCATAGAGGCTTATATTGTTGTAAATCTACAAACATACAAATCCTCATGAGGAAATCACTCTGTTCGGTTTGTATAAAATCACTTTAATAAGCCCATAATGCACTTTAATCCTTATCCTCTGTTCTTTGTGAGTGCAATAGCAATTAAGAGTGCATATTATAAGAAATACACTGAAAATAATCATGCAATTTTTGTAGCATTCTATGCAAATTGCAAACAGTTTACATATCTGTTCCGTTATGCCACAAGTGTTATGCTGTTAATATTAATAGTAGAGTTATAAAGGAAAATTTAGTTCACATGATAAAGTACCCTGCCTACGAAGACCTTGTCAGCTTATCAGTTCCCTGTACGCCTCAACAAAATTCTTTCAAAAATTGCTTCGGTTCTGTTTATTGAAAATTACCAAAAGGGAAAACAAACTCTAATAAACTTCATTGTCACCTGAGCATTGTTCGAAATTTCTTTACTGTGCATTTGAAGGCGGCACTGTGTATCCCGCACCACCACTACCTTGTCTATATAAATATGCAAAGGCATCGTACTGTTATGGCTGCTCCTGCTGTTATTGTTAATTTGAATGTTGTTGGTGTGGCTTCCATTACTGCTTTGAGCTGTAACACTTGACCTCAATGGCAAATGTATTAAGGGAAATACAAATGAAAGGAAATAATGAAACGTACTGCCTGCAAAGTTATTAACTTCCATTCATTCAGTCAGTCAGTCAGAGTCAGTCAGACATTCCTCCTACCTTGGTTTGCACGCATAGATGCGGCCTTTAATATGCCAGCAAGCAGCCAGCAAGCAGCCAGCCAGCTACCAGCATTCAGAAAATATTACCTACTTTATGAAAGATATATTATTTTATTCATGCTGTTTGGTTATTAAATTATTTTCTTCATTTAATTTTATTTAATTTTTTATTTAATTTTTTATTTTATTTTTAATTTTTACATAAGCATAATGGTATGCACTGCACATTCGCGTAGAGTAGGAAGTTGGCAATTCAGGAATGAAGAGTGAAAACCTGTAACTGCAGGCAGCAAACAGTTGAATGGATAATTTTTCAATGGCCCGTGGGGCATGCACATAAATACATTGGACTTGCTGAAGAAGCGGAAAGCACAACACTTGTGTACATGTGCAGGCATGCAGGAGTGGAATTAATCAGCAAATGCATTTTACAGATTTTACACTTGCCGTGACTTTCACAATTGCATTTAATTCAATTAATTATATGACAAAGGAGTGACATCAAATTTAAGTTGACCTACTTTAAGGATTTGTTCTCAGCCTTTTTTTTTTTTTTATAAATACATTCAATCGATTTCAAATCAATTTGATAGTACTTAACTGAACCTAATATATTTCGTTTTGTCAACACACCAGCACACTGACTGTGATAAAATACAATTGATTTTCCCCCCGAATCCAAATTGAAACACAAAATAACCACCGGTATGTGTGTGGGAAATCACTCAAATCAACTCGTTCGAAACTTTTTCGTCACACATCACAGACACAGACACACACACACACGAGATGAGACTTTGTACAATTTGTACATCTTTCAGTCTGCCACACCGTGAACACGCACAATTTGTCACTGCGAAATGACAACAAAGAACAATCACCGAAGTGAAGGCAAGCAACAACAACAACAAGCCGAAATCATGTCTCAAGGGCAGGTGTGCCCGTGGTAAAGCAGTAAAATCAAAACTCCTACCTCAAAAAATAAGACACAAACACACACACTCACACGCACAGACACTCTCACTACACGAAAAGTAAATACCAAAAGGCAAAACCTGACGACGATGCGACAAAATCAAATTCTACTTTATTTCATCACATCACATTACAACAAACCAAAAACCAAAACCAGCCAACAACACGGCGCACACGTAGTGGAACCCATAAAAGGGCCAGTCAAGATTTTCGACTGGTAAAATACGATTTTATTGACATTTAGTGTATTTCCTGTGTAACGTACATCCCCTTCCTCCTCCGAAGTAGTTCACGGTGGTGAACAGTTTAGCCAAAAGCTATGCCAGCCAGCATACCATTTGATTTTATTATTATTCTTTTGGTTTAGTTCAGTTTGGATTTAGTGTCTCGATTGTGGTGTTGGTGGAAGTGCTGGTGGTAACCTTTTATTACCCAAACATATCCTTAAGGTCATAGAGTTATTGTGGTGGTCAGGAGAATAACTACACCCCACTTGCGGCTACGTTTTACAGCATTTCAAATGCCTATCATTCACTTCTTGCGTCCTTCTACCACTGTCGGGGGCCGTAACAAATCCTTTTAGTCCAATATGCTGATTAGTTTGAATGCCTTCAAATTTTGATCTCTCCGTAAATAAAACATAAACTTATTAAAAATGCCTTGAAAAGGTTCACTTTAGAAGCTCTTGAACATTTTATGGAAAATCTGTTGGTGCGTGTGCGCTTTCCTCGGGGCACGATAAAATATATTTTTAGTTTATATTTAATCCAAAAGTATTTCCCCGCAACTCTCTCTCTTCGCTGGGCTTTATTATTGAAATGGTCTTTAATCCTTCACTTAAGTTGGTTCGGTTCCAAATTTTGGTCTGTTGTCCTGACCTTTGATGGTCTGTCTAATTTAATTGAGCATTTTGCCTCTTAATGTACATTCGAGCTAATTTACTGGCTGGAGTTTCTTGTTGAATGAATGGTGCGGCTAATAAAGGGTGTGAGTGGGGGATCTGGTTGATAGTCGATTGCCTTTTGGTCCTTTTGTTAACGGTTAGTGTGTAGTAGTGGGCTGCTACTTGAGGTTGGCCAACTGGCTGGCTTGTGTTTTGTTATGCATATAAATTGAAAATTAATTGTGTATCATAATTTTGTTTAATTTGATGTTAAATTTAAATTGAGCTTAATGCGCATAAAGCGGTCGTTTGTTTGCATACAAAAAAACATGGATTTGCCTTTTGTCTATGGATGAGTGTGGGTTAAAGTTGGCTGGTTATACTTTATGGGTAATGGATGAAGTGCGATTCTAAAAATGGATTCTCTTAGGTTGGCTGACTTTACTGAGATTTTTAAGTGGCTTTTAGTGGACAACAGAATATTTTTAGAAACATAACACCGTTCGATAATGGCTAAAAAATTCTTTTAGATACATTGTTACATTTTTCATATTTTACTTTTGTTTGTGGTCAACGATTTCAGTCACGACAAATACAAGTGTATTTTCTCTAAAATTATTCAAGCAATTACGTCTCAAAAACATTAATTCATTGAGTGTAGTAATAAAATATTCACAAATTCGGGCCTGTATACACATATGGATATACTCCTTTAGACCTTCTTTGGACCCATCTAGTTTATATTTCTAAATAAATTAAAAAATTTTCTCATCTCATTCCAATTGATTGTATTAAATAAAAAAAAATCTGATAGTGATTATATTCAATCTTGTTTATGCTTCGCTATTCCCTGTCTTTTTATTTTAATTTAGTACAAATATTTATTGAACATGTCCCATAAAAAGGAGGACATTTCATTGCACCGATTTCAATTTCAATTTCCATGAAAATCCACTTCAATCGAAATGAAACCTTAAATCTTATCGAACGCATAAAATGCGCGCGCAAGCAGTAAAAGAAAATCTATAAATTCCAGTAAATGTGCATAAATTCAAAATTATGACAATACTCGTAACGTCGTCGTCGTCATTCGTAGAGCCACATGACAAGACCACTGAAATATGACTTTTCAAATCACATCAAAATCGAGGGGACAAAGTAGGCCTTCGAAGGCACCTACAAATGGGACTGGGTGAAGGACAGCTAGCCAACTGAATGGGTTAGGCCGTTGAGTGAGCTCAACTTCAAATTGAAATTGGACATAAATGCAGGCATCGTGGTGGGGCAACATGCGTAAACGTAAATCACAAAAACAGAAATTAGACAGAACGAAGCAAAGCGAACGAAAAAATTCGACAAAGTGCCATAAATCAAATTGCAATAGAAGCATTTTGTGTTTGGGAATGTCGGAGCAAAAAGAAAATAGCAAACGAAAAGTTTATCGGCAAAAACTTACGAAAATACCAACAAACGACACACAAAGGCAACTGGGTGGATGTGGATTGGAGAAAACTTCCCATAGGCAAGTGCCCCACTAACGAACTGAGAGAGCCGAATGGCTGACAGAGTCTTCCACAAGACAGTGAAAGACAGACGCCTTCGCCTTTCCTGTTATTCGTTGTGTCGTTAAAGATCCTCCTGTGGTACTAGAGAGCACATGCCGTATTTAGCATATGTTGGTGATATAAAGGAGCCTACGGCAGGGGCTCTAGAGTAGTTCAACACACACACACACACCGACTAACCAACAAACAGACAGAAATGTTATTCATTGATTCCGCAGGAAATTTAAGGCAAAAGCATTTCTTTGCGCTGCCTTCCTAAATGTCACAACTGGGAGCAATAATATCGTAAATTGTTGCTGTACAGAATGAAACACAACCAAAAAAAAAAAGAAAATAAAAGGAAAGGAAAAACCATCAAGAGAAACGAAAACGTAGAGTGTTTTGAAAACTTCTAGCCGGCAAACCGGAAAAATGGCAACGATAACTTTGTGTTCAGGCGTCACCAGAAAATGTAGAGGAAGACATGTCGCAGCTGGGCCATGGGAACTGTCTACCCAAGCACACATGTGAACTTCTCAAAAGAAAACAAAAAATATTCTCTCAATCGCAATCCATTCAAATGGAAAACAAACACTGAAAGAGAGCTGGGCTTGTTGAAGAAGAAGAAGGCAAAAGTGTGTATGTGTGTGTTTTTTTTTTCGGAAGGACTGAAGAAAATTTGTTTATACCGGAAATCAAAGGAAATTTTGCGGAAATTTTTGTCCGTTTTTTTCTTGTGTCGACTGTGGTGGATCTGAGTGTGGATAAAAAGGATATGATAGCATCCATAATTGTTACTTATTTGTTAGATTTGTTGATAATGTGTGCTTTGGTGATTTATGAGTTACACTGTAGAGGTTAAAGTGTCACACACAATCCACATGAGGCACTTTATATGACACATAGAAGCTTCCTTCTCTCTCTCCTTGCATTTGCGGAAATATCACGTTTAGCCATTAACAAACCAAAAAAGCTTCACTAAAAGGTTTCATTACCAAATTACACAATTTGCATTCCTAATCCACTTGTTTACACACAGGCTCTCACACACAGACACACACAATGTGTGTGTTGCTATGGAAATTCACTTAGCAACGTTTTCTTTGGCAATTAAATAAACTTTTGTTAGTTTTGCGTAAATGGTGTGTTCCGTGGGCAGGTGTAGATGCCACCCATTCGCTGAGTCTGAGTGCGTGCCAATGCCTTTTGAAAATGCATTGTTGATGTTGTGGTGGAAACCATACTCACAAAAAAGGTATACACGTAATTTTACAAGACCTTGGTATACTTACACAATAATCCTATTACCCCAATTACATAAAGTCATAGGCACATTGAATACTTTTGAATTTTGGTCACCATGCGGACGCTTCTCAGTTTTGTTTTAGTGTCAGAGACTGAGTTCATTCAACTTTTGATGTAATAATTTGGTGAAGTAAAAATTAAGTAAAACCATGCTGAAAATGCTAATCCTATATTGCAGTTAGTACCTCTCTCATCTGGCTCCTGCATTGATTTAACCAGTTGATGAATCCTTTTTATACTTTTTCGACTTTGATGATTGGTTTCCTCTATTATATGCTACCCTTTCTCCGCATTGAACTATATTTCCACTTGACATACTTGATTTCCAAAATAAAACGACCGCATTTTTTTTTCTTTTCCATATAACATTACAGTTTCTTTTTATTATATTTAGTTTTCTCTTTTTTGTTATATAATTTCGTCAATATAATTTTGCAATTTTTTTTGTGTTGACAGTGTTCACATTGCTGCTTACAATATTTTTTGTTTTTCCACATCCTCGTCTACCGCTTACTGCACTTACATTTTTCTGTTCATCATCATCAACGTCATTTCATATTCTTTCTTTAAATTGTAATTTTTAAATACTTTTTCTTTTCATTTAATATATATTAATTTTTATGTACTAATTTTTTTTCTTGCTTTATTATATTTTAAAGGGTTTACATTATAGTTAATAATAATAATAATAATAATAATATTCATTAAATTTTTTGTATTTAATTTTTTTCGCTTTTCTTTTGGTTTTTTTTTAGTTCTTATGTTTCAAATTGCATTGTAAAAAAATTTCATACATAATATAAATAGTTGTCAAAATGTATATGTATATATATGTGTATGTATGTAGGTGTGAGTGTGTGTTTATGTGTGGCTCTGTGTTGGTTTGCTTATTAAATTTTATTTTGTTTTCAGTTTTGTATATTTTTGTTTGCAATTTAAATAATTGATAGGGAAAAACTCTGGCAATTTATATAGGCTTAGAAGAAAGTATGAAAATGAGTAAATGCATTTTTGCTTTCATGTCTTGGGTATATATGTATGCGAAAGAAAATGTTGTATGTATTTATAATAGTGTTCTCCATTTGGTATGTGATCTATGTGATTTCATTTGGAAAAGTGGGTAAGTATGCAATGGAATTAGGTTACAAGTTACTGTACATCTTTTGAAGGATATCATGTGAAAAACGATTGACTAAATGACTAAACAAATAAAAGATATTCAATTAAAAACAAAGAAGCATAATTTTAGGCGCGTGCAAAATTTATATCTTATGTATTTATAAAATTTAGAATCACAGTTAAATAAACGAAAATTAGAAAATTACTTAATTAATTAAAAAGAAAGATAAAATGAGTATTTCTTTATTTAAATGAAAAAAACTTAATTTAAATTAAAAGTAAAAATTTTGAATCTTATTGTTTTTTTTGTTATTTTTTTTTAGTAAGTTTTACAAAATGATATTTTGGCAGTGCTTTTTTTCTGTTAAACGTGAGCAACTGTAAGTTTTTTGAGTATTTTGAAAAACAAAAATTATTTTTATATATGAATTGTGCTTAATTACAAATTCGTTGGAAGTACACTCAGAAAAAGAAACTAATTCAAGATGAAAAAAATTAAATTTAATTTGTTTTTATTTGTACCAATTCATTTTGAATTTATTTTTAAATGTGAAATTTTTGCATTCTTTAAATACCAAAGGTTCAATGATTTGATGAACTCTTCTATAGAAAATTTTCTAGAAATTGGAATGGCCAAAAATGAATCCTCAACTTACGAAAAAAAGGAAAAAAATGTTAAAAATAAAATAAAAATTTGCAACAAAGTGATGCTGCAGTGATGGCCAAGTTGTGGTTAGCGAATCAAACAGCTTTGGTCCTTTCACATGTAGTACACATGGATACGGCCAAAGCTCTCAGCCATCACTGTTCTATATGCAAATAGTGGCAAAACTAAGTCTTTTTTTGGTTCGTTATTTCTACTTTCTTTTCCTGTTATTAATTTCGCTGCAGTGGCTTGTATATTCTTCCTTTCTTGCTATCTTTTCTTTCATTCTTCCTTTGCTAAAGCTGAATTTCTTTTAAACTTTTTTTTTGTTCTCTAATACTATTTAATAAATGCAAAATGGTGCTTGATATTTCATTTCATTCCTCATAGACTATGCAGAAATGTTGAAAAGGGAAATATTAAAAAGGAAAGGAAACAATAAACAAACGACAAAAGAGAATTTCTACTGAAATTTGCAACATAACACAAAAATACATCTTCACCAGCAGGCTCACACTAATATGCTTCTAACTGAAGGGTATTTTTACTCCAAAGGTATTTTTACTATGTCCTTGGTAAAATTGTAATTGATGCTGAATTTTGTTGGAAATTTGCTTACACATATTCACACCTGCAAAGCCTTCTTCTTTTTTTGTCGTTTATAAATGTGAACAGTATTTGTTTTTCCGAGTTGCTTTAATTAATAATGATTTAATGATTTTACAACTAATCTTAGGTTTGTTTGATTTTTATTTTTGCTTTTGTTGTTGGTATTCTCTTTATAGTTATACTTTTTAATTGAAATTTCACTTAAAATGCTTTAAGGGTTAATGTACGCGTAACATGGTCTTAAAAAGAAATGTTCTCTGTTTTTTTTATTTATTTTTTTCTTCTTTGTTTTGTTGTAATATATTGAGTTTTATAATAAAAAACGGTACAAAAGTTTTGTTGATGTTTTTCTTGTTGTTGTTGTTGTGGTTTATGCAAATATTGTAGTGTTTTTTGTGTGTTTACTTTTTGGAATTGTCTTGTAAAATATTGTTTCTTCTAGGTATATGTTCTGTGTTTTTTTTTTTGTTTCGTTTCGTTCTGTTGTGTTTTACTTAACATTTTTCTTTTATCGTTTACTTGGAAAACTTAATTTGTAGTATTTGTTGTTGTAGTAATTTGTGTGTTATTTTATTTATTTTTTTTTGTTTGTTTGTTTGTTTGTTTGTAGGTATTTAATACTTGCACTATAAATCATGGTATTTTGTGTGGCGCATTTGTTGAGTGAACTGAAATTGAGCTGACTGAAAATGGATAGTGGTTCAAAAGTGGAGAAAGAAGGCTTTGGCATACAACATAAAGCTGTGAATGCATTCTTTGTTATTTATTTATAAAATATTTTTTTCAATAAAAACAATTAAATTTTTGGAAATTTTTTTTAAAATTCGAATGCAGTTGTTGCAAATGAAATGCAGAGCACAGTAGAAATACTTCAATTGGTGATTAAAAGATTTTCTCAGATGGAGAGCAAATATCGGAGCAGTCATCCTCAGTGAAACCCTTAACTTCTACTTCGTCTGCCCTAATTGGTTTGTCTGCCCTCAATTTCTCTCAAGCTAATCAAAAGCAAAGACTTTTGAAATCCGAAGCTTTCATTCTCAAATTCCACACAATTTCAACTTCAATACCAAGTTCACCCAACTTCAACAGCAAGTAGTTCATTACAGAAGAGCATCAAAGTATTTTCACTTTCTGTAAACGAATTACCCCTCATCATAATCAACTCACTCACTGCCTGCGACACTTTGGCTGACTTTAATTTACTCTCAATTGTTAACAAATAAAATTGCTATTGTAACAGAAAAAAAATCAAAAAATCATGGTTACCAACATAATCAATCCGTTAATTACTAAAAGCTAACAACAAACAAAATGCGAATTGTCAATGAACTGAAAGAATGGTGATAATAGTTAAAAAATTGCACGGTTTTGTTTTCTGTTTATGCTATAGACTATAATGAAATTTATTTAAACATTCTATTTAATTGTAATTTTTTGTTTGTGTTTATGGATTTGAATGGTACTTTCTTTGTGGTTGTTTTTGCTTTATTTTATTTTTATTATGTTTTATTATGTATTATTTTAGCCTTAACCTACTCCTTTATTTTCGTTTTTTCTTTGTTGTTGTTTGTTAATAAATAAAACATACAAATACTGTTTTTTTTTACTTAAGTGTGATTTAAAAACCTGTTTAAATGTAGTCTTATGCTTTTTGCTTAAGCACAATTTAAATACATTTTATTTTAATTTTAATTTTCTTTTTTAAATTAAAATTAAATTTAGTTTCTTTTTTAATATTAATTTTTAATTATTATTAATTTTAATGACTTAATGACACTTTAATTCTTTTGTTTCTTTTTTGCTACTACGTTTACGTGCTAAAACTATTTACATTGTATTTGTATTGTATTTATTTATGCTTTATTTTTTGTTTTAATTTTTACTTAAATTTTTTATGAATTTTTATTATTTTACTTTTGTTTCAATTGCGCTAAGTTCATCTAAAAGGTATTCTTTTATGCAAGTTTTTTTTTGTTTTCTTTCGCTAGTAATTTTGAGTATGTGTGAGTGGCTTTCCATTTTTCTTTTGCTTTGTAATTGTAATGAGATTTTCTCTGTATTATTTTGTGGTTTCGTATTCGTAGGGAAATTTACGGTCTGAAAAATTCGGTATTTGTGTGACAGAGAATTTTAATTAATGTGTGTGTGTGAGAGTGTGTAGGGGAAAAAACTCAACTGAAATGGGAAATTATTGCAGATTCTCCTATTTTGTTTGTATTTGTGTACTATTTTATGTGAAAGTATCGCGAGCGACGGTTTCATATTATCAACAACATGTAAGTTCAACATGTTCTATAACGTGTAATATATGCCTTTTGTTTTTGTTGTTGTTCTGTGTTTATTTCTCTTTTTCAATAGTATTTAATTAATTAATTAATTAATAATTATTACAACTTTCTTTTCGCTTTTCATTCATTATTTTTTAAAATATTTTTTTTTCTTTTTTAATATTCATGATGGAACGAAAACAGTCTTTGGGTATTCATTTTAATTTATGTATTTTTAAATTTAATTAATTACGCTTTCTTTTTTCATTACATACTGATGTAAAATATATATATATATATAAATTGTATATATATATACGGGCATACGTATTCAAGTTAAAATTATGAATTATGAAAGGAAAAACAAAAACACGAAAGCATTAGTTGAAATCGTACACGAAATACTACACGGCATGAGTGTAAGTGGGCCTTAAGGGGTTTGTCTCTGGGGAAACTGAAGAAAGTACAGTACTGTTCCTATTGAAAGTTGGAGATTTCCCTAACCATTTTTTGTTTTTGTTGTTTTGTTTGACTTTCTGTTTAACTTCTTGCATTGAACTCAATTCCTGTTTAATGGTATCGTTGCTATTTTTGTTTAAAATTAAATTTAATAATTAACCCCCCTCATTTACATATATAAAAATCCAATACATACATATATGTATATTATATAAAACTAGCTGAAATCTACTTAAATACATAAGTTTAAAAAACTAAAAAAAAAACTAAAAACTTTAAAAAAAACTTAAATTTTAAACCGAAAAATTTACAAATCTTAATTTTAATGATGATTTCATGCATTAACTTTGGTTTCTTTCACTTCTTTACGTCGATCTCATCAATGTCTTCTGCAGTTGGTTGTTTTTTTTCTTTAGTAATTTTGTCTCTTAATTTTTAGTTTCGTTTACTGCTCTTAATTAGCTTTTAATTTTAATTTTAATTGTTTTCTTTTTGTGTTCAGTTTAATGTTGATGATCGTTTTTACAAATGTCATTTTGAAAATTATTCCTCTTTTATAACCTTTTTTTTTTAGAGTGTCAGGCCCGCTTCTTTGGTTGTTCTGCTGCTGCTTCTGCTTAGTTGTGTATCGTTTGTCTTCTGCTTAATTGTTTAGTTAATTCGGTGTGTGTGTGTGGCGTGTGTGACTTACAATTCTAGTTCATTATGAGTATTACCTTCCGGACCGTACATATTATGCAATTTGTCAAAACGTGGCCCCCACGCTCCCAAATAATCATATTCATGCGCTTCATCGTCAGTACCTGCAAAGAGAGTGGATGGACAATTTTAGCTAATGGTACTAAAGAAGGCAACGAAGAAAGGCATTCAACAAGCTATTCTAATTAAGGCCTAAGCTAATTTTTTTTAATTAAATTTAAAATAATTTAATTTAATTACACATTGACAAGAGTTATGCGTTTTTGGTTTATGTGGGTAGTTTTTTTATGTATAAAGGGGGCTCCTCTCATTTTTTTTACACCCAATATTCTGCAGTACTTGAGCGTAGGCCTGTAATTTCAAAAGAATGTTCACATGAGTTACGAAAGTACTTCGACTAAGACAATATGAACTAGTTTTTGGAGGCCGCTAGCTTTCACTTAAATGCTTACTCGGTTGAGCTACGCATAAGGACTTTGATTGAGTTACTGGAGAAGTGATGGAAAGGGGGTATCCGGGAAGGGTTTTCTATATTATAAAGTAATATTGTTCTCTATCAACTACACTATTAACGACTGGTGGTTAGACTCAGGTTTAAGTATTGTAAATTTATCGAAAAATAGCCGAGGATGGTGTCGTACACTCAAAGAATTTATATGTTTGCAGCGTAATTGCTGAAAATGTGGAATTTTTTTTGGAGTAAATACATTTGTATTTGTCGTGACTGAAGTCGTTGACAGCATCGTTGGTAAAATATCAACCAAGTTGACAATTAGCCTTAAAAGCAACAGGATTCATATCAAATACGAATATTGAGTGCAAATATGTACAACAAATATTTCTGCAAATAGGGCCCTATTCTAAAAATTAGATCAAATGGTTGATTGGAATTGTTCAACTAATTTACTAAATTGGAAATAGCTGATTTATCTAATTTCTTTTTGTATACAGAAGGAGTACCAACCTGAAGCCAATGAACTCAATGAACCGGCAGTGCTGCCACCGCCCTCATAAGCGTAATTGCGCAAATCATCGAAGGGCGGGGCATTCGGATCGCCATCAGCGCGTTTTTTATGCTCTTCAATGAACATGCCCACATTCGGCTCCTGGCCGGGCATAAGCGTCATCACGGGATCTGTAATTGGAAATTAAAGAAGGAAAACAAGAAAAGGTAAATTGTTAGTAAGACTGTATCGTATTTTACGACCTATTTCATTTCAAAAGTTGTCCTTTGAAGCTCAGAAGCCTGCCAAAAGCTTGAAATTGGTTTGATTTTATTATTTTTCTCTTTCCAGTGCCATTCTCACTTTCTTTTGCCATCAAATGAATGTCTGACTTGAACTTGCATATTGAAATCAAAGCAACTCTTTCACTGCGAACCCAATTTCCACTTGGCAAACTTCCACTAATTGCTACTAAAGCGGCGGCTAATTGAACTAAGCGTTTCCCGTCCTCAGCTCCTTCCATGACAAACTTACACATTATTGGCATCTTCATGGGCGCTAACTCTGGCGGCATGGGCCCTCCAATTGGTATCTGCAATGGCGTTATATCGAAGGCGGTCATGTCATCCTCGCCGCCACCCTCATCATCGTAGTTAATAATATTTTCTCGCACATCATCATCCGGGCCGGGATATTTAATATGCGCCTCACGACGACGATTATAAACCACGAACACCAGCACCAGAACTGCAAACATAAAAAAGGAACGCGCAGAGAAAAAAACAGCAAATAAAAATGGCGCATAGAACATAGGGGAAAAAGAGGAAAATAAAAGAAAAAGGGAGAAAAATTATTAGCATTTTAGTGTGTTGGCAGTAGAGGGTTTTTAGTATTCAAAAATGATATGCTGCTGATGCTACATGTTGGCTGCGCTATCAGTAAACAACCGAGGCAGCACAACAACAGCAGCGCCTGAGTTTTAATAATAAAATTCACATCAGAGGAAAATGTACTATCGCGCTTAAATATACTACACTACATAGTACCTAAATTTTCAGAGTTTTTTTCCTCTGTTTACTTGCTACTATTTGCAAAAGAAATAAAAAATAAAAATAAAGTATGCTTAAAATACAAATTTAATTCAACATGGCTTAAAACTATGTAAGCAATCTTTATGACATGCAACTGCGAGTGTACTTTACTGTTTATACTATATAATGGCAGCAACAACTACTGCCATTTACTATGTGTGGATGAGTGTTTGGTGTGAGCAATGTTAGTAGTTACTGCTGCGAAACTATAAAACACCACTGATATGTGGTGGTAAAAAGTACGTGCAATCAAAATATTTCAGGCGTTATTAAAATAAATTAAAATGCTATACGCTTTCAGAGGGAAGATTTGCCCGAAATATGTATGATAGCGCGGAGTGTGGAAGAGGAGGCAGCGACTGTGTCACATTTAGAGCACGGATAAGCTCGATGGCAAATATTTTAGCGTTGGAAAATTAATTAGAAAAAGCGTATGCTATCGTGTATGTGGGTTGGTACAAAATTTTTCAAAATATTTCAAAGTTATCAGTGAGGGGGCACTGGGGCTTAGTAGCTCTTTGAGGGCGCTCATATTTCGTAATGATACGAACTTTCGGTCAATGCGGTAATCTGTACATGTGCTAACTGGGTCAAAATGGCAACGTATTATTAACATTTTTCGATTAGTCCCATTTCAGATAAGGCAATTTTATTTTGATATCTTAATACTCTGCAACTTAGTGTCCCAAGGGTTTTAAAACAATCCTCTTATTTTTGATAATAATTGAACCAAAAAGAGTCCTTTTAAAATGTTATCCTAACAAATTGTTTTGAAAACAATGCATTGATGAAAACTATTAAAATGCATTTAACAGAACTTTTTAAACCTTGTTTTTTACCCGAACAACTGAACACTGAAGCGGGTACTGCATACTTCAGTTCTCACGATGCACTTTTCTTTCAGAAGAACTAATATTCGCCATTCTAAATTTCTACTATTTACCATTTACCCACATAGAATCGGAGTTGTCAGTAAAACTCTAAACTAATTAATGAAAGAAAATTGAAAAAAAATAAAACTTCTGTTGGGCGAAATGTCTGAATTTCAAATGAGTGCAAACAAGCAATTGTTGTGCTTATTTTTCCCCCCCATCTCTAAAGTCTGCTGAGTGCGTTGTTTGTCTTTTTCGCTTTAATAAAATATCCAAGAAGGACAAAACAGAAAGTACATTTTGCTTTTAGCAATATTGCACAGCAAATTACTTGCCAGTGTGAAAATTATACGCTGGCAAATGATATTTTCGGCAGAGGAGGCAGCAGATGCAGCTTGCAATTGCAAGTGTACACAGGGTGTGGCAGTCGTGGCGTGGCCATTTTAGTTTTACTTCTTTTTATTTATGTTTGCGAAAAATATTAATTAAATGAAGTAAATTGGAGTTGGCAGTAAGTTATTTATACACTAGAAATGTACATGCACACACACACATTTCCATTAAAATGTGGAACACAAGAAATTCAATGTAAAAAATATCATTTAAATGAGGGCCACTTCTCGTGAACTTTAATTGTGCTTGAGAGCGTGTAATTATTTGTAGCGCCGCATGTCCTGCCAGCGTACAACTTTTAATCAATTTCACAATTTCAATGCAATCTGCTGTAAATCTGCTTCATGTGCTCTCTTTTGAAGTATTAACAAGACACGCACGCCTATCTTTACACAATAATTAAAATTTTAATATTAATTATGCTCGTGGTTTTTCATTGTGCATAGTGGATTTCCAATTGTGCCGCTCCTACCGCCCGTAGTGCATTTTCATTTAAGCACAAAATTAATTACATTCAATTGAATGCGATTCTGTGTAAGTGGACGTGTGTAGAGCCTTTTTGTCTCATCGACTACGGGATTTTTGGCTTACTTTTATGTATTATACTACTTCTGGCTGTATTTTACTATTTTTTTTATGGTTATTGCCTTTCGCCTTGTTCAAAGTACTTAATTTTTAATTTTTTGTGCGTAATTGAAATTTTTTTTTAAATCTTTTTTTTTTTGGGTGATGATGTTACATTTATGTCAATGAGTTTGAATACTTTTGTTTATTGCATTCGACGCCAATTAATTGCGCATGTGGAGCTGTACGTATGCTTTGGTCTTGCACGGTAGCTACCTACTCTTAATTACTGAATGTGGCTTTTTGGTTGTTTCGATTGGAGACTGAGGGCTCATCAAATGGCTACGTGGAAATGTGCCTCTGCCGAAGATCAAAAGAACTTTTTTGTTCGAGTATTTCGAAATAATCACAAGTAAAATCTTCTTTCTCTCTATGTCATGGATTGCATAAATTAAAATTATTTTTTGTGCTTTTTAAAATGAAAGAAATATTGAAGCGTCACTAATAGTATTTTGTATTTTTAATGGCAGAATATGAAAATTTGTTGCACAATTGTTTGGGGGGAATAAGTTGAAGTTTAAATCAATAGTTCATACATAATGTGCGAAATGTAAAACAGTTACATATACCGTAACAATTAAAGTACTGTTTGCACCTACAAATTATGCAACATACTTTGAAATGCATAAATCCGCTCGTGCACTTAATGTGTGTGAAATTGCTACCTTTTTTTGGTTGAGATTTTCACAGACTAACCAGATAGACCGCCTTGCTACGCTGTAGATTTATGCACAAACTTCTTATTTCAAAATAACCTTGGCTAAAATGGAAGCATACTTTCGGGGGGGTCTCATAATTTATGGCATAAGTTTTAATTTGAGAGCATATACCCTACCCTACGTGAAAAAAAACCAGTTCGGCGCCAATTCTGTCACTTTATATGAATCTAACCAGTAACTTTCCGTTGTCATAGAAAGGGATCTGTCAGCTAAGGCTACTCCTATTTCTAAGCGAATAAAAGCGGTGCAGTGTAATTTCAGTTCGTTATTGGACTACCACAAACACGATAGAAGCAAACGATACCAGAATGCCGTCGAACTGACCACTTGCTTTTAGCCTACTGAACCCTTTCTATAACAACGTAAAGTTGAAGTTGCCGGCTAGCTTCTGCCATTTTATAGACAGAATTGGGACCTAAATGACAGGCAGACATTACTTTTACACATCATCAGGAAACCTATATTCTTAGTGAATTCTAGTGTAACACTCAACGCCTCATATGATGGTTGCAAGTACTTGTGAGACTCACCCACTAGCTTTCATTGGTTAGACTTACCTTATAATTGTCATTTAAGTAATATTAGTAGGTATAATTTTTAAAATAATATTTGAAACTTATTATACAAATATACAACAACAGTAGTTGGATGAAACATGCAATACTACAAATGAATGTGCCAAACCATCAATTAAAATAAAATATTTTCCTATTTGACTTACATACGCTGAACTTAGTATATGAATGACTTATGTTTGTATAATTGGAAAAAGCAAATGCTTTGCTTTTTGCTAGCTACGTGTATGTGTATGTACTTACGTATCAATGTGCTCGAGCACAATACCAAAGCAATTATAAAGTCACGTGACGGTGTCAACACGCCCGAGGCCAACAGCTCCAATTCACAGTGCATGCCCGTGTAGCCCATCGGGCAGTGGCATTCGTATTTCTTGGGCGGACTGTGATCGCGGCAGCGGCCGCCATTGCGGCAGGGAAACAGCAGACATTCGTTGTCGTTGACACACTGACTGCCAGAGATTTTATAACCAGCGGGGCACCTAAGTATGCAACGATGAGTTGTTTGTGCGAAATTGTTTTGGTTTAGTTTTTATTTTAGTTTCAGATTTGTTTGGTTGTTTTTATTTTATTCAATGTGGTGGTGGTGGTAGTAGTAGTAGTTAGTATTTGTTACGGGGGAATGCAAGAAAGTGTATGGAAATAAAAGTATGTTTGGAAAAAATTACGTTTATTTTGGGGCATTTTTTGTTATTATTTTGCCAGAAACAGAAAAAAACAAAAAAGTAGTTTTTTTTGAGGGGTTGGGAAGACAGTGCAAGAGAAAAGTAGTAAGTAGTGACAACTGTCAAAAGTCGCATAAAGTGCAGTTTTCGTTGTTCTTTTTTCGGTATTGTCCTCGTTGTGATTATCTGTAAGGGAACTTCCTGTGCGCCGAATTGTCAAAAGTGCAGTTAAGTAGATTTTCTGTTGTTGTTTTTTTTATATATATTTTTGTAGGAGGAACTCTTGTATTTTGGTTATTTTAAAGTAGCTTAAGCATATTTTGTTCTTTTGTTGGTTTGGTTTTCATATTTTCTTAAGTGAGTTTTGGGTTACTTTTTGTTATTAGCAGTTTCGCAACTTGCTACTTGCATCTCGGAGTGCTTAAAGTACTATTTTTCGTTTCTACTATGCTTGTTGTGACTACTGAATTGCTTTTCGTAGTTAGTTTATTTTACTTTTACTTTACTTTACTTTCGTTTGGTTTTGTTTTGTTTTTTTTTCTCTCGGTTTTTTTTTTGCTTTTCCTTCGCTTGGCAACTCTGCAGCTGTTCGGAAAATGCTTAGCGTTGCATGAAAATGGAAAAATGATCATTGCAAATGTTGTCGGTGGTGGCTTGTGCGCGCTTGTTGTTGTTATTATTTTGTTTGGCTGTTGTTGTTTTGCTGTTGTTGCTTTTGTATTTTACCATATTTTTGGCAGTGGGTGTGTGCTCTACGAGTATGTAGATGTAGGTGTCATAGTGCGAAATTGTAAAATAATATTTATGGAATTTTCGCTTCGGATATGCACTTGGAAAATAAATGGGTTTAGAGTAGAATCTTTGGTTTAGGGGAAGAAGTCAAGAGTTTTTATTTGCCATTGAGGATAATGCAAAAACCAGTTTCAATTAGCATTGCGTGTCATTGAAGCAAGGCGACTTCCTGCTTTCTTCAATTACTTCAATGGTTATCGTATAGCGACTTGAACAGTTTTTGGAGCTCGTGACGTATTCACTTCGAGTCAATTGTCTCTCTCTGTAAGAAATGGTAACTTAATTTTTTCCCACACTATCTTAACCCTTAAGGACACATTCTTCCCTTAAAGTTTCAACTTTTTGACTTTGATAAATTATCTTTTTGTGCTATTTCCCATCCCTTCTTACGCCCTGCTTGCTGTGTCCCTATACACCCCTTAGATCAAACTACACACATAACTCTTAACTCTCAGCTGTAAGCTTGGCGCATACTTAATAATATTCATTCCATTTAAAATTTATTAGTTCCCTCGAGCGTATTTTAAACTAAATAAAAATTTCTTTATTTCCACCCCGAAACTGACCAGATCTACTTTTAGTACTTTTTTGGCGCCATATTTCACGCCATCAAACTTCTTTTCGTTTGCTTCTTTTTTTTCTTTTTTTTCGTTTGTTTCTTTTTTTTTTACCAAAAGTTGCCCTAATCTTTTTCGTATTTGGTGCTGCCATCGTTGTCGTTTCATTTGTGCTGGAAAGCTAGAAAAATTCTTTCAATGTGTTCTTTTTTTTTGCCTTCTTTGTATTTGTTTGGTGTGTTCTCTCATCTATTCGCATTTCACATTATTTACTCCTGCCTGCACAAAGGATTCGCATATATTTTGTTTAAACTAAAACTGACAGGTTTTTCGCATGCCCCGCTCCCCCTCCCTGTGTGGCTTTAACAATAAAAAAATAAACCCCCAAAAAAAAATCGCGATTGTGAAAAATCCAAACTGGAGTAGTTGGCATGGCAAAATGGCAGCGGCGCGCGCCCCGGTTTTGTCTTTTGTGGCGTTTGAGCATAAGAAATGCATATCCTTCTGCAGCTGACAGGTCTTTAGCGGTTGTGTGCCGGTAACATTTTCACGGATTCGTTAACTTTTGGAGAGGTGTGCCTGAAGTTGATTTTTTTTTTGGGAAAAAGATAACTTGAAGTTTCAGTCTCAGCGTTTTGTTGCAGAGTTGAGGCATTTTTTGCTTAAAATGTTTTAATTTCAAGTAAAGTTGTGGTGGCATGAGCTTTTTTGTTTAAACAAATTGGAGTCTTTGTCTGCTTGACAAATTAAAACTGGTTTTCAAAGAGATTATTTTTCATTTGACACGATTATTGTGTGATGCTATTTTATTACTCATACGCACCGTATGCCAAAACATTTTCTTTAGGATAATAAAACTTTGTTCGATGAATTGTAGTTCAAATCACACATTTTTGCAATTAAAAAACGGAAACTTTTTGATCTGACAGCGAGTGATTGTTTATTCTGAATATATAGAATATAAGAAAATAGAAGGAAACTTTAGATTGATAAAAAATTTGAATTTTGTCGGACAATATGTTTGGTTTCTACTATTGCTCTCGGTCAAACAAAATTGCAGTCTTTTCAGTCGATGCTATGCTATGAGTGAAACTTAAAGGATCTACCGAATGGTTCACCGAAGCAAGTAAACCTTACGATAGCTTTCTGGCATAAAAATTCAAAAATTTGAACAAAATTTATTTGCAACGAGTACATTGCGTGTCTTTGCACGTATACATATTGTACATCCCTTTGCCGCCCCATGGACCTTATATCGACACCTCTTAGTTCCCTTGGACTACTGCTACGCCCATATCATTTCATTACCCATTTACATCAATATAAATTATAAGTACATCATATTGAGCTCCATAAATATTAGATTGAACAAGGTGTGTACATTTGTTCTTACCAGTTATTCTTGTATATTACATTTTTACCCATTGGCAACATTTCCCTTGACACTACCGATGATCAATTAAATGGATAATGACATAGGAGTTCTTATTGAAGAAGCTTTAAAGTAACACCAAAAGTGTAGCTCATAAACATATACAGTTGCTTTTAAAGAAAAGTTCAGTGAAATTTCCTTAATATCAGTTTAAAAGTATTCAAAGTTTTTAAAGTATTCATATAAAGTATACAAAGTACATACCTTTCGAAGTTAACATATTAAAATTTCACGACTCGCTTGACCATACAAATTATTAAACTAAACTAATTCTTTTTTTTATAAACAAATTTTACGTTAAATATTCATAAAATAGTAAAAAAAAAAAGGAACTTTAATTACATCGACATTTATTTTAAAAAAGTATAAAATGTAGCGAGAATTCGAAAGAAAAATTATGTATGCACGAATATGAAATACGAAATGTGAAATATGAAATGTGAAACATGAAATGCGATGACACACGAAATGATTGAATGAATATATGATACGGGGCCAGTTGGAGAGTATTGGTGGGCGGATAAATTAAATGGAAATGGTACAAATATTACAAAATATATGAATACACACGTTGCGGCCGTGTGTCAAAGGCGAAAAGTTCATTAAAAATGCATTTAGAAACTGTCAATGAGAGATGCCAATGTGAATATGAAATGAAACTGGATGACATGCAACACACACACAGCAGTGGGCCAGGTATTTGTTTAATGAAATGAACGGTAAACAAAATACATACAAAGTGAAAAATTTGTTTGATTATACGAGATGATGAGAAAGAAAGAACTAAATGTGAATGGGGGAATGTTCGTTTTGTAGACTAGTTTGTACAGAAATAAATGGAATATATTGGCTAATAGTGCTGGAGTATATAGGCATATGTATATGAAAGGAAATACATAAAATATACATATATAGATTTATATAAAACAAAGATATGGTGTTTTGAGGCTAAGACCTTGGCAACACCAATGCAGCATAATCAACAACACTAACGAACGGCTTAGCTAAATGGTTTGGTTTTTTTTTCCGGCTAAATGAAACAATATGGAATTGGTACACACGCATGAAGGACACAAAAATGAAAGAGCCTATGGCCCAAAGCTAAATAAATGTATTTGTAAGTAAAGGAAATTACTGAGCTTGAACGAAAATGCTTGAACAGAGAAATGCTTTTGGAGAAATCATAACGGAAAAAACAAACGAATGGCAGCTAATTAGCGAAACAATGAACAAGCGGCGCTAGCGGTATTTTTTTGTTTCTTGTTTTTGTTTTTGTTGTAGTACATTTTCCTTGATGGTGTGGCTTTAAATTCATTGATTGCTCACTCAGTATGATCAGCAGGCAGACAAGTATTGCCGCCAGAGCGCCCATGCTCAGTTTCAGCGTTTGTCCCTCCTGTACCAGTTCGCAATTTTCACCCCAGAAACCGTCCGGACAGATGCAGCGATAGCGTAACCGCGGCTCAAGATTGATGCATGTGGCGCCATTCAGGCATGGCAGATCCAGACATTCATTGCGATCCATACAGCCCTTGGCGTCGGGCGACATGACGCGTCCTTCGCCGCAACTGCACCATTGTCAAACCATGGATTGATATTTTTGGAGAGAACACAAACAAAATGAGGTGGTAAATTTAATACAAAAGAGTTTCTTCCAGGTAGTTGATTCAAGTTGATTGGAGTTGGCAATGGAATGGAGGCAGAAACGAGTATGTGGTGGCAAAGTAAAATGGCCTCGATTCGAGGTTTTAATGGCATCGAATTGAAAAAGAAAAGTGTGTCTCAGCTATGTATTTTTTGGTATTTTAATTTTGAACGGAAAAATCATTTGAAATAATTCTTTTTTTTTCGTAACTTTGCAGAGGATTTCATTGTCAAATTTTTGGGGGGGGGGGGTTTATATTGTGGCTATTTTTGGGTGCAGAATAGTATTTTTGTGTACTTTTATTTTGTTTTGTTTGGATTGTATATGTTTTGTGCAGTTTGTGAATATTTTTAAGGGTTCTCTTTTGTTCATTGTGACTATAAATTGGTTTCTTTTTTTTTAATTTATGTCCTTCGGAAATAATGCTTGAAAATGTAAAAAATGATTAAATTTCTTTTATCAGCGAGTTCTTGTTGTGGTTTTATATTTTAAATTAATTGTTCTTGGAATTATGGAATTTTCCAGAATTTAATATCAAGTCAAGTGAATGCAAAATCAAAGTAACAATGAGAAAAAAAATTGATTTTATCGAAAAAGACATCCGTTAATGTGTAATAATAAATATACAATAGTCTCAATGAAAAGGTTTATTCAATTGTATACGAAAAAGGTGACTTAAGGCACAGTTCGACAAAATTCCACTTTAAAAGAAACCAGACAAATGCTGAAAGTGGTGTATGTTAGCGTTAAAAAGTTACTGAGACTGTATGAGAGTTTACATTTAACACCGTGCTACAAAAATCCACATTTGGGTTCACACTTGGTAAAATCGTTAGAATTTGCGATTATGCCTTTAAAGCCCTTCATCAGCCCTACCCACGCGGGCAAATTGAGCTTTGAATACGTATTCACTGATTACGCTTCTGAACAGGTCAAGTATTCAGTCCACATGTTTCAGTTTCTGCTCAGAGATCGATGAACCAGGACTGCGTTTTCCATGGAAAATGTATCCCACGATGAACAAAAGCTTAGGTTTGTAACAGAGCGCTAACTTTTCTATACAAAATATAACAACGGCAGCTACGAAAATGTCAAATAAATGCGTTTTTGTTCCAGTGAAGTCTCGTTTAAGTTAAGCGAGCTCAACAGACGATTTTTTCTTGAATAGAAAATGCAAGGCTTCTTACTTGTTCTTATTGTGAAAACCTTTCAGACAGCTTTTATGACAAATTTAGCTCAGTGCAAAGCTTTCAATGCATATGCAATATGGGGATGTGTGCATTTGATGAACAATGCTTTAAAATTATTAACTTTCTATGTCCTTTGTCAATGGAAATGAATGTGAGAAATCATATACAAAATTATGAATCATAAGAGAAATACAAAGGAAAACGATGAGAAACATTTTGTCCAAATGAAGTTATTGATGCGGTGTCTGTCTCTGTGGCAATAGTTTCAAATGGAAATTACCGTCATTAATTAATATATAACTTGTCTATTAAAGAAAATCAATGAAATTCATTCAATAAAATTTTATAAAAATTTACTTTCATTATTTTTGCGCACAACATTTTAAATTTGATCATCGATTAGCGTGAAATATATTATGTGGATGTATAAAAAAAATATAAAGTTTCGTTCGTTGTGCAATCGGTGAAAGGCTACAATAACGCACAACCACAAAAAAGGAATTCTATAAAAGAAACGCCTGCAACAACTGATACAACTAAAATGATTTGATTTTTAATTAAAGAACAAATGAAAAAGGATTTAGACGTAAGACTAAACGAACAAACAAACAACACGAATGGCGCAGGGAAAAGGGAAAACGTACAGCGACAAACGCTGACATTTTAGTATGGATTTAATTCAATGTGTAATCCAAAAGGACAATCCCCAAACTAAGCCAGCAGTCGGCGAAAAGGTATTAATGGAAAATAGTAAAATGTTCGAAATTGAATTTTCTGGAGATGGTAAAAACTCCGCGGCTATTGCTGTTGATAGCGAAAGGGAGTTTTATGCATTTTTGAACATTTTTTGTGAATATATTTTTTTCCAGTTACTAGGCTTTTGAAAACGGGAGAGTGCAAACATCGTGTGGGGTTCTCCGATTTTTTGAGCTTTGCCAAAATTAAATGCAAACTTAATGGAGTGTTAAGCGCCTCAGACACACACACAAACAAGGCACATGTACGTGGGTACTTGTGTGTAGATGTGGATGTAGATGTGAAGGCATACGAACACCCACGTAGCTTCACACACACACACACAAGCACATCAGTCAGAGGGAGAATGACGGCATTTAAAAATTTTAATGGCACACATTGCCCCGCTTTTGCGAGGGTGACTGTGTATGTGATGGGGGTAAGGCTTGGCGGTGACTGGATTTTGTTTGGTGCTCTGAAAAGAACAAAACAAAAAAAAAACCCTTGCGAAAGCGAAATAATAAAAATTGGAAAAACTGACAGCATATGCCAAAGTGGCATGACGTGGACACAAAGCACCAAGTGACAGCTGCAGGCTGGTAACGAATGACATAAGCTTAAGCGGATTGCAAAGTTCAGTTGGTTGTATGTATTTTTTTATTTGTTTTTTTTTTTTGCTATTGTTGTTTTCTTTTATTTCGAATTTTATTTCTTCTTGCTTTTTAGCATTTTGTCTATGCACAGCTGTTTGATTGAAAAGTTGCAGCATCGCTTTTGTTGTATGTTGTTGTATGGTACATGTATGATTGGGTAATGGCTGAGTTTTAATGAGAAATGTTTTGAGTACTGATAACGAACGTACATATGCATAAAGAAATGATTCGTTGTAAAAAACAATATACCCTTGAACACTTATGCGTAGGGCTAAGGACTTATTCTTTTTTAAGAGGTCGAGTGAAAAGAGAAAATAATTGGCCCATCCACAGAGGGGTTAATGAGTTGTTACTTGACACAGTTACAGTCGCATTTTTGTTATCTATTTTTCTTAAATTTCTGTAATTAATCATCTCAATGAAATGAGTAAATATAATAATAAAATAATGCAATTTCCCTTAATTTTAGAAAGCAAGTATTAAATACAAATTAATCTTTCATCGAATTACGCCTTAGCCTTAAGCCAATAATAATCTTTCTGCCAAGCACTCACTTGTCCTATTTATGTCTATTCTCATTCTCCGCCCTTGAGAGACAAAGTCGTATGCAAACTTAACACTTTTGAGTGAATTTTCGCGAAAACGAAATTAAATTTTTTCACAATCAAATAACAAAAATCCAATTATACGGATATATACAAAAAAAAAGAAGAAAAAGAAAAAATAAAGCAAACAAGCAAAATCAAGAGTATTACATAAATCATTTCAAGAGTTTTATCTCCAAGAACTCATGTGAGCTGTGAGCCGAGCGTGTTGCTACGATTTCCCTAGTCAAAGGAATTGTGTACTGATATGTGTGCACACGAAATCCGTTTGAAGCTCGTTTATACTAAACACGCGCATGTAGAACATTAACGAATTACACAGAGCTTTTAAGTACAACTGCGCTTTCCACAGAATACGAAGTTGAAGTTTAAGCAGAAGATAGAAGAAAACGAAAAAAGTCACAGTTCACGTACGGGCGGGGGGAGCGGGGGTTTCATAAGACAAATTTATGTTTTGATCTTACAAAAGTGGTCTCTGTGTCTCTGTTAGTGTAATTTTAATTTATTCATTTAGTGTGGCTTTGTAATTGTGCAGGTTTTTGTTAATTTTATTTTAAAAGAAAAAATAATTTTTTTTAAATTAAAAATTAAAGGAAAATTAAACTTATGACTGGAGGAAGAAGAGTGAAAGAGAAGATAGCAAATGTATGTCATATTGTGAGACTTACGTGCACTCGTACTCGTTCCAGAGGTCAACACATTCAAAGGGATCGGGGCAAATCACATTCGAGCAAGGCTTATTCGAGGGGCAGTTCTTCTCCAGATTGCGAGCCATTGTGGCCTGACCCCACTGAGTGCCGTTCATGGCCGGGGGCAGAGGCAAGTGTTTACCTTCGAGTCTATGGGAAAAAAGAAATAAGAAAAAACCAAATTGTAAGTATTTATGCAAATTCAGGTCCACCTTCTCTCCGCACCACCCACCTTATATCGTCCAAGCAACTCTTCTGATAGTCCGCATACACCTCGAACGTCCGGACGCCCGTATATTCAGCCTTGCCACCCGCATAAACACCCTCTTGTTTGTCCACCAACAGCCACTGATGGCCCACAAACTCAAATGTCTCATTATAGCGTCGTCCCTCGCCGCCATCCAGCTCCAAAGTGGCCGCCGAGCCATAACGATTAATGCGCACCACATGCCACTGGCCATCGTCCACGGCCACGGCGTTCAGCCATAAATCTTTCTCCTCCGTACGCAATGAATTCAAATTGTAGCGGAAGTGCAGGCGTGCATCCTTAATTTCCAAAATGCCATATTCGCGATTATGCTGGTCGCTAACACGAAACAGCTCGCCGTGCTGTTCGCGCGTACGGAAGCGTAATTGAACTTGAGTGCTGAAACGGTCCGGTTCGAAGCTCAGGGCATACTTAACGTAACTCTGTTGTTTGAATGTGGTGGGTATGGTGGGTATATTGCAGGCCGGTCCCGTCCAGCCGGGCCGACACTGGCAGCGAGCCTCGGACAAGGAGCCCACGCAATTGCCGTGCTCCCAACAGCGTGCCGTCTGCTCGGATTGCGAGCACACCTCTTCGGTTTGTGGACAGCCGGCCACACTGTTGCGCGACAGACCCGGATGAGCCAGATCGTAGAGTTTGGAATTGTGGACAAGGTTGCGTATGCAACCATCGAAGCCCTTCGCACTGGGCGAGTAGTGCCAGAAGTACAGCGACTGATCGAACTGCTCGCGGTACAAGCCGCCCACCTGCAGCGGAGCATTCACATTGAGGTATTCGTTGAAGGGCGGTATTTGTCCTCGCGCCTGGCAGGACATGTCATCGAACTCGGGCGGTGTGCCATCTTCCATTTCGCTTATTTCGGCAGACTTGCAGAAGTCCACCACCATGCGTATGGCTTCGCTGTCCCAGAACAGATCGATGCGATGCCATTCGCCATCGTCCAGGGTCTTTTTCGTCTTCACACGCAACTCCAAAGTGCCCGAGCCGAAATCGATCAACAATCGCGGATAGCCACGCTCCAGCTCCAGCGAGATGAAGTCCGAAATTAACATTTCATCGCGTTCGGGCGGCACTATGGGGCCATTGTAGATGATCAGACCATCTGGCTTGCGTGTGATGAACTCCAAACTCAAATGCGAGTCGTCGCACATCTCCAAGGGAGGATACCAGGCCCAGCCATTGCCGCGGAAACTGCGTGTAGTCTGCTGACAGCGCGGACCACTATAGCCGGCAGGACACGAGCAATGCGGGCCAAATCGTGTGTCCACACACCGTCCACCATTGTAGCAGGGTGTGGTCCTGCACGATTCCGGCTTCGAGAAGTTACGTGCTCCACACGTACAGTCCGCCAAAGTGTCGACGCGCACCCCCACCAAGGCAGTCTTATTCGCATTCACCATATAAGGCAGCGAACTGATGTCCAGCGTATTCGTGCACGAGCCCTCACACATTTGATTCTCATACAGGCACTCGTCAATGCCCACCATGGTGATGTTGATGCCCACATCCTTTTCGATTTCTTCGCGATGCATGAGCACAATACCATTTAGTCGCACGGGCTTGTAATAGGGTGACCCATGGGCCGAGAAACGTATATCGGTGAGTGGCGGATGACGACGCTTCAATTGCACACTGAAGATGTCCACATTCTCGCGATCGGTGTTCAGCAGATCGGCCAACTTGTCACGGAAACGATCCAATTTCGAGCGACTCAAGCTCTGAGTGCGATAGTTCCACACGCGTATAAAGTCCTCATCGGAAATGCCCGACAGGCGCACCGAACCCGAATTGATGACAGCCTCGTGCGGTATCTCACGCACCGTGACCGTAATATTGGCGGGCACATCTGTCTGCGTATGCTTGCGATCGTACACCTTGAAACGCAAATGATAGCGTCCCTCGCGTGTGCCCGCACGCATTGTAACCATGCCCGAGTCCTCGTCCAACTTGAAGCGCGGATGCTCCTGGGCCTCCCAGTAGAATTTCTTGTCCGGCAAATCCCAATCATCCAGATCGTAGACATAGACGCGACCGATTTGCGTATCAGGCGATTGCCCCTGATAGTTGTAGACGAAGATATCCTTAGAGCCGGGCTGCATCTTATTGTCATTCACATCGCCAATGATCACGGTGAGTGTGCTGGTGCCAGTCATGGCGGGCGAACCATGATCCTTGATCACAATCGGTATCATGTATTCCTTTTGTTGTTCGCGATCGAAAGAGCGCAGAGAAGAAATGACAGCCATGCCATCGCCGTTGGCACCCTCTGTGGAAGGGAAGGAGAAGAATTAATTAGAGTAAAGTCCTTCTGGGCCACAATTTGTTCTTGTTAAAATCCCATTACAGTGGTTTCATTTCCATCATGTTGTTCGCACTTCAACAACCTTTCAATGTTGCTAATTCTATTGTCGATAGCGGTCAAAAAGACCAATTTAACCGCAAAACGATAGAGTCATTTTTGTTGTAATCACTTTTTAATCCACTCTCGAGGATGTATGCAACTGTGTGTGTGTGGATGTCAGTCGTACCCACCCGCCCTCTTAATCAAACTATTACTCTTTCCTTGCTGTATCCACATTTATGGTAATTTTTTGGTAAAATATGTAAACGAAAAATATAAATTTATTTTTGTACAAAGCTAAGCCACACAGAGGGACACACTCACCCCCAGAGTACTTGTGTGCTTTGGACTTTCAGTTCAAAAGGAGTGGTTACTAGTTTTACCAATGTACATACACCAATACACATACACAAACTTCGTTGTCATAGTTCATGTGTGGACACGCTCTATGTTTAAATACAAAGACCAGGATGTAAACCAACGGACTGACTGACTGGCAGGTAGGGTAGGGTAGGGTAGGGTAGCTGGGAATGGTAATTTAATCGGAAAATTGTGCATTTTCGACTTTGTGGACTTTTGTTTCTGTGCACTGTTCATGCAATCACACACACATACACACACACAGATAGGAAATGTTTTTGAAAAGTAACATTTTTTGTTTTTCTTCTTTTGATGTTGTTGCAGTAAATTTCACTAATAGTTGAATCGCATTCGAGTCTTTGTAATTACATTTTTGGGTTTTTTTTTGTTCGGGTACTACTTGCATTGAATACTTAATTTATATGCGAGAGAGTACCCATAGTACTCCTACCTACACAGTGATACAAAGAAAAGGAAAATGAAGGAAAAATGTCGTTTCACATTTATGTTTTTACACACATTCCAGCTAAAGGCTGTGGGAATTTCAATTACTAATTCGAAAATTTTCAAATCGCATTTTCTTCTTGGTCGGTCCTGAGACTGCCTGTCTGTCTGTCTGTCTTGAACCTAAATTACTTTTGATGTACCTTCATAACAAGTCTAGTTACAGCAATACAATTTTAACATTCTGTATGTGATGCAGTAACCACTTGCATATTTCCAGGCATCGATTTATCATTGTGCAAACGTAGGAGAATAGAAGGAAGCAGGAAGAAGCCGTTTGACATGTAAAATTGTAAAAATGTAAAATGTACTTTGGTTCGTTTTGGGAATTTCTGTTTTACAGGCCAGATATATGCCCGTCATAATGGAAATGGTAGATACAACTTGACTTATGTGCAGGCAGAGCAATAGAAACGGTCTGTCCGCTCGTTCGACTCGCTGAGTGTCAATATTAAACTAATGGTCACTGGTAGCTAGTTTCGGTTGCCCTTACTTGGAAATGCCCTAAATGAAAACCTGTTGGCCATGTATTGACTTATTGCTAGACAAACAATTGCCTCAATTGTTTCGAAAGGACTGAAGGATAGTCCCGCTAATGGATTAAAGCTTAATTAAAAGTTGCTTGCACTCACTTTGATCCTGTTCCACCTTGAAGGAAGCCCGTATGATATCATCTGCACTGGGATCCAAACGAAATTGGAAAGGCGGGCCATTGCTCTTCGAGCGATCATCATCGTCTGTGGCCAAAATTTCCACCACCTTACGTGGCGGCACATGCTCGGGCAGTACTGGCCGATAGTCTTTCAAGAATTTCGGAGCATTGTCGTTGATGTCCTGCACTATGACAGTCAGAGTTGCTGTGGCAGTCTTTGGTGGCGAACCATCATCGATTGCCAGTATTTTCACTTGATGGCGTGGCACCACTTCACGATCCAGCGTACGTTGAATGGTCACCGAACCATTTTGATTGATGGAAAACTGCCGTTGACGATCCGAAGAACGATCAATCGAATAGGACACCTTACTTTTGCCTCCCTGGTCCGGATCGGTGGCCTTGAATTTCTCCAATTCCGTGCCCACCTTGGTGTCCTCGAACACACTAACTTCCACATTGGCGCGCTCAAAGTGCGGCTTGTTGTCGTTGATGTCGCGCAATTTGACCACAACCCACGAGTAGGCCACATGGTACTTGTCATTGTCATTATCCTCGCCCTTGTCGTTGACTTGTATGCGGAAACGGAAGCCATTACTTTGCAATTGATCTTCATAGTCCAGCGGTTGGACAATCTTCAACGAGCCCGTGCCATCATTGTTGCGCACCATGGTGAACTTGTCCGCACCATAGCCACTGTTGTCAATGACCTTGTATTGGAATTTATTCGTCTCATCTTCGTCATGGACGGTCACCGTCAATATGGGCATTTCGGGCAGTGAAGTACCATCGGTTTCGTCCACCTCCGTGAACCACTCATCTTTGGTAAATTGCGGCGGCATATCATTGATATCCTTCACACGTATCGAGGCCGTACCCGTGCCCTTCAGCCCGCCCCCATCCATGGCCACCACTTGTATGGAATAGTCTGGGGTACGCTCACGATCCAAACAGCACACGGCAGTCTTAATGACGCCCGTATCGGGCTCAATTTCAAATATGGGCGAACCAGTCTCTTCTTCGATCACATTCTTCTCAATCGAATAGACCAGCTTGGCATTGGAGCCCTCATTCGGATCATCATAGTCCACAGCAGTCATGGTCATGACCACCATGCCGGCAGTGCCGTTTTCAGTGACATTACCAAAGTACACACCCTGTGGGAAAATTGGAGCATTATCGTTGATGTCTTTGAGGTTCACTTGAACGTCCGCATAGCCCACGAGACCTTCGCCGCCCTCATCCTGAGCGAAGACTGTGAAGCGCCATTGTGGTCGACCGTTGGGCTGATCGCGATCCAGTGGCTAGAAAGACAAAGGAGAACAGGGTGTTATGAAGGGGTTTTACATCACCAAAGGCTTCTGGAAACTTTTGGGAGTCAAAGCGAATGAAAATATTATTTGGAAATTTCCACAATCAATTTTTTGGGCAAATTTGTATTTTAAACAAATCTCAACTCTCTCTCATAAGAGCACATGTGAAATTTATGTTTTTTCAGCAGAAAGGCGAAGAAGATTTTTCCTTTTTAAGCCCCGCAACGCTGTATTTGTCAGTAGTCATTTTGTAATGTTTTTCTCTTCTTATTTTTTGGATTTTGTAAAAGGATATTATTCAAGGCTATAACTGAATACAACACCACAACAACAACAACAACAACCACCCGACACACAACATGCAGTATATGTGGCGCATCGCTTTTATTTGTTGGTTTTTGGTTGGCTTTCCTGGTATTATGAAGGCGAAGGCAGAGGGGCGACGCTGACAGAGTTGAATAATGTGTATGAAGTTGATGATGACGTTGATGTGTGCTTTCAACAAAAACAAAAAAAAAAACCATAACAAGAGCGCTGCTTGCTTGTGTGCATAGGGTATGTTTGTTGTTTTTTAATCAGTACACCATTTGTACTCATTTGCCATTTTTATAAGGATATGAAAGGATAAGTGCAGTTGACATTTGGGTTGTTTCTTTTTTTTTTGTCAATAAGACTTTTATGTCCTTTTAACAGTTCGTAATGCGTTAATTTTATTTGAGAAGTTTGTGTTTTATTTATTTTTGCTCTTTTGCTTATTTAAATTTTAGGGGATTTGCGTAAGGATTTAATATTTTCCTTTGCCGGTAAACAAACAAACAAACGGGAAATGCTATGAAAATATTGCTCGCATCAACCGCAAAGTATGCTGTGAAATGCATTTCTCTAACGCCACTCTCACACTGCAGCTGTTGCCTTATGGCAGCTTTGGGTAAAATTTATTATACGCCATTCTCCACTATATTTGCGCTAAGGGGGAATTTTATTATAATGTTGCCCCTCTGCAAAAAGGAAAAATGCTGCTAAAGTATATAACTAAAGTGCCATGCATTTGGGTGAACGAAATTAACACATGAGAGATGGCCCTGCTGCTGGTGGTGGCAGTGGTAGTGGCCAAAACCCAGGCTTAGGCATGAAATAATTTTCATAAAATTTTCCAAGCTAATTTTGTGAGTAATAGGACATAGGCGGGCATTTGTGTTTCCCAGCACAAGTGTTTGTCTATAATTAAAACACACACACACACACACCCAAAAACAAATATTTTTAACCCTTTAAAGGCTTTAAAGTCGTACCAAATGTAATAATTTCCTTTTATTAAACTATTTTTCTTTCTCCAAAAATGGTATTTCTCTCATGAACTTAATTTAAAATTCAATGACAGTGTTCTCGTCTTCGATGTACAAATATTCCAGCCATGAATATTGTATGAAGCGAAGTCTAGCAACTTTTGTTCATAGACCGATTGTAGTTCAGAGACAAGACTATAGAGTAGAGCAAACATACAATTTAAAAAATTTAAAACCCTCGAAAGTTTTTTATTTTCCACAATTTTCAATGTAAAATTGACTGTGGACCTTCTTGTTGTTTTTTGTTTTCATTGTTGTTCACTCTTGTCAAGTTTACAGACTGTGAAAGCCGAACCAACTAAAGATTTGACAAGATTGAAGCACACAGACAACGTGCCGCACTGTGCATGGCTAGATAGGAGCTACCCAGTTCGTTTTCGGTATAGCCAAAAAAATGTTTTTTCTTCTTCTTCTTTACTTTTCGGTCTTCTTCTGCCATTGCCCAACAAAAAAAAAAAGAAAAAGGTTAAAGGCGTGTACATTCTGTTCACTTGTGTGTATGTGTCCCAGTTGATAAACTGATAAGTCGCAATTGTGTCTGTTGACTTATAGTCTTTTCTCTCTTTGATAGGTGCTTGTCACAGCACCGATATTGGCTGAGTTGTCTGCTGTCGTTAGTACTTGTGGCACGAGGAGACAATTTTGCTCTTGCAATTTTTGGGTATTTTTTTGCCACAATTGGGTTTACTTTTCGATGAGTGTGTACGATATTTATACAATAGACTGTCACTTTGATTTGAGTATCGTTCTGATATGCCAAAAGACAAAAGCAATAAATTCAAATAAATTGGAAATTGACAAATTTCTTTGCTTTTTATGGTTCCTAGAAAAAAACTGTTTTCTGCTCGTTGGTCCATAAGAAAGATTTTGAATTGCTTATAATTGAATGAGGCCAGCATGGTTGGAACGTATCTGGATTAGAAATGTGTGTTCATAGTATTTAATGCTTCCTTTTGGTAATTGGAAAAATATTCGGTGTAACAATGAAAGTACAATCGACTCCGGACCATGCATGGGCTGCAGATTTGATTCACGAAAAGCCGTAGGCATTCCATTTTCCTACGAAATCCCTACATTCCTATGATACTTTCATTTGTTTTTGAGTATTGGTTGGTGTACCTACTACACTCAGACTTTTTTAAAATAAAAATGTTATATTAAATTGTTCTTAAAAAAAAACCACAAATTCATCATCATGCTTTTCAGTTTAATGTGGGCTCTCGAAAGTGCATAAGGGATTAAGGAGACTTGAAAAAATATAAAAATGCTGCGAAAAGTTCTTGCCATAAGAGTGGCTGGCGATAAGAGCATAGTAAATATATTAAAAGACGAAAAAAACACAAGTGACATCGTTGCAGTCAGTCATAGTCGACTTAAATGTTGGAATTAAATATTAAATCCTTCACGTAAAGGATATTGCCAAAAATAATAATATTAAGGGGACTCTTCACTACCGATCCCCTCGTCCCTCTACCTACATTTATATTTTTTATAAAAAAATATAAATCCAAAGTTAGGTTTGCCTAGCTTACGCCTAGTTCCTTCCATGGACGGTACAAACTACCGCATAAGTTGTAGGGTATAAAAATAGTAAAAATAATTCCCAACCCAAGTGCCATGAATCAAGCAACATTTTTCTTGTTGTTGTTGATATGGTTTTTTTTTTTCATTTCACTTTTCAGCGAACTTATTTTACATGAAAAATTTTACACCAAATTGCAAATAATTGTGTGGAGTGGACAGGCAACCGCTTAAATTAACGTTTCATTTAATTCCTTTGTTTGTCCGTTTTTCCATTCAATCATTCTTTTTTTTTTTTCGGTAATATTTTTCATTGCATACTTATGAGCGTTGTGTGGGCTATTTTAATGAGCTTCCATTTACGTTGTCGTTTCATTTAATATATTTAACTTTTCATTAAATTTTTGTGGGTACCTGCACTTTTACAATGCATATTATCGTTTTACGGCAATATACAATATCGTTTTAAAGCGTGTGCGTTAATATGAGAATGAGAAGGTAGGAGTGAAAATAATTGCTTTAACCGTTTTGGTTGGCCAAGGAGACTTCTGGCCATCGACAGGTTAAATGAGATTGCAGATTTCTGCAAGGCATGGACTTTAATATTGAAGTGAGTGTGAAAATGCAATCGGGCGAAAAGACCGCAGTTAAGGACTTACGATTGTGAAGAGTTAAATAATTTATTATTTGATTGTAAAAGGGAATTCCTGAGAGTTCTCGTGCAATTCAATGGGGAAATGTGAAATTAATTATATTTAAATGTTCAGTCCTACTGTGACTTTGTGTAAGTACATTTTAATGAAATTCTTTTTGATCAGGGAACAAAGCAATAATTTTTTTAATTTTAAAAATTGAAGTGTTGAATTTAAAAAATATTCCAAACTCACCTTGAGCACAAATATTTCGCCTGTAGTCCGATTGATATCGAATTTGCTATTGGCTGGATTGTCAGGATCGATGCCTTGGCCTGTCAGGAAATACACAATATTCTGTGGACGATCCTTGTCACCATCGGTGGCGGTCACCTATATTTTTTCAATACACCATTGCAGTGCAGTAGGAAAAGGGGAAAAATACAAATAATTTATTAGATTTTATTTAAATTCATTTGAAAAAAAAAAAGAAAAACTTTTTTAATAATAAATGAAATATTAATTTTAAAAAATCATGCAAATAAAAGAACTAAAATTAAGCCAAATGCATGCAAACGTAAAAACAAATTTAAATACAAAATTTTCTATTTACATACAGAAGCTACTAAAAAAACTACCAACTAAATACATCTAATTGAAAATATGTATTTGAAGAAGCATGCAAAAGTATAAATGCCAACACGTTATGGCCCGTAGTGTTTATATCAGCTAACATTGAAACAAATACGGAAATTTTTTGAGCAAAAGTAAACTTTTTTGTTTATTTGCTTGTGTAGTTGTTGGCATATCTCTGTGTTGGCTAACAAAAGTGCAAATACTAACAAACACATATGCAGATTCAAACAAACATGAGTAAATAAATTTGAATGCAAACGTACAAGTTTATGTGCTTTTACGGGCTGCGCTGCGCTTAATTTTTTTGGGTATTTTTTTTTGGTATTTTTGCGCGTAGTCCTCAACGTTGCTTTTTGGGTTGTTCAGTGCTGCAAAAGTCAACAAGGACTTTTGGAGTCACTTTTGGTACTTCAATTTTGAATAAAATTTTGTGATACTCCAAATTTTTGTTAAATTTTCAGGCTCACATTAAAGTAAATGTTTCAAGACCAAAGCATTTGATTTTAAATCCATTTTATTAAACAAAAAATGGAAAAAAAATAGAATTTAAAGAAAAGTCTTCTTAATAAAATTGTAATAATTAAAAGGACATTTGGTCATACGAATTTTTAGTTTATTCTGCCCAAGTAACTTAGTTACCAAAAATTTTCCATTTAATTCCCTTGACTTAAATATGCACTCATGTGTATGTACCAACAAAAAAATCTAAATTTGCTACAATGAATTCATTCATTTTCTTATAATTTTCTGATGCAAACAGTTTACATTTTTTTGAGGTACCTGGAATTTACAATGTTGCAAATTTTTGGAATATCATGTGAAATGGAATTAAATCTTTATGCTTTCGTACTAATTTTTGTACACACATTTGATTAAATTTCCTGATATTTGCTAAAATTTCCATTCAAAAGAGAGCAAATCGTATTAAGATTGATTAGAAAAGTGAATTTACTTTATGACAGTTCCAAGCAATTATTTTAATTATTTTATTCAATTTTGATTTAAATTGACAGTTTGCACATATTTTTTGATAATAAATGCAAAAAGGATTTCAATGGAGTGAAGATATTTTAATGCAAATTCGTGATGACGTAGAAATAGAGACTTTGACTGACATCAAAGTCCTTGACTGTAGCAGAAAATTATTATTTTATGGTAGTGTGAGGCCTAGGCCTATAAGCATTCAAGCAAATTCATCGCTTTGTACTAAGTTTACGATATCATGAGGAGAGCTCGGAGAAAAGAGCACACAAATGTTTTGAACAATTTTCCCCGATAAACGAAAAATGCTTCTGACGTATCAAGTTGGTTCTCTGCATTAAATTTCTCATCCCACTTAGACAACTTATATTAAAACAATTCCACATTGCACTCTTACTGGAACAATTAAATTTGCCATTTACCAGAGGTACATATTGGTTCACCTTTACGTATCACTAGACTAATTAATTTATTGATTATAATTGAATAATATTTTACGCAAATTAATACTAATTAAGAAATACCGAATCAACACTAATGAACCAATGCTCGCGGAAACGCCATTACCGAAATTAAATAAATATTAAATTTTTAATTAAATTATTTGCAACAAAATAAATGAATAAGTACACAAACAAATGCAATATTTATAGAACGTTTCAATATGAGTGAAATAAATTAAAACAAAAAGGTGAATTGTTATGAAATTATTTGGGACAATAAATAAATAAACGCAACCAAATGAAATTACAGTCGCCCAGTGTTAATACTATGGAATTATTAAATGCATTTGTCGAATTGAAAATGTCCACTTGTCACACGCCAACAAATAATTCTCCCAATGCGTGACTCGGTGGAGTTTCGAGATGATTCGAGGCGAAAGGTATTTTATAATATTTTTGCCATTATACTTATATTTACATAGATTAATGCCACAACCTTGTTGAGAGTATATGCCTTGCATTATTTACAATATGAGAAATTTCATTGTTAATCATTTAAATACAATATTTACTATGCCAGAGTGTGGTAGAAAGGAATCACTATACAATTTATGGTGAGAAGTGTTTCAAAAAAGGCCGACCTGTACAATGGTAAAGGGCGCATCCATCTCCTCGTCTAATGTACGCTCGTATAGGGTTTGCGGAAACACAGGCGGCAGATCGTTCACATCGCGTATGTACACAACAATTGTTGTGTGATTCTCGTTTAAACTGTCCGAAGCCACCAATTTCAATTCGTACTTTTCAAAGAGTGGACCAACAAATTATATGCGCAAACAAAAAAAAAACAACGACAAAAGAAAAAAACAAAATACAAATAATTAAAATTAAATATGAAAACAATTAAATAAATTGAAATGCTTAAAAAAAACTATGATGGAAAAAAAAAAATGAAAAATGTACATAAGAATTGATTATGGAAATTGGTGCAAAAAAAAACAAGAATTGTAAAAAAACTGATGGTAATTTTCATTTTTTTCAATTAAATAATTTATTAATATTTTAATCACTCGCTGTACCTATGCCGCCTTTTCACTCATCTCTCTGGGCTGTGAATGCTCTATGCAAAATTAATCGCATTTTCAATTAGTTTCGATGGAAAACAAAAAGAGTCAGCACACAGCATATTTTTTGTATTAAAAGTGAAAAGTGAAAAGGTGTAAAAAAAAAGAATTAAAAAAATAATACTATAAATAAAACATGATTAACAGCTGTGAAACCGCGTGTCCGCACGCTCACTGACCGCATCAGTGTTGCCACTGCGGTTGTTATGCTTTCATTTGTTTTTCTGTTTTTGGGTCAGCCAACTTTTCACCAATATTGTTCTAGTTCATAATGAAGAGTTTAAAATGAGGTGAGCACTTAATTATCTTCGTCCGAGATTTACGCATATTACGTATGTACTTTGGTGCTTTAAGTGGTTTAGGTTAAATTTCTAAAATAGTCAATTACGGAATAGACAACCACATCTTCAGTGGAAAGTGAAATGTATGCTATGAACTGAGTGAAAATAAAAAAGTAAAAAATATTGCGTCGAAGCCTGTTGGATTAAATGGATAATTTTTATAGCAAGTGGTAGCTCTAAAAACTTTATTGGCATAAACACCAAGTGTAAGAAGTGTAAATGTGGCACATAGGCCAAATATATATTTTTAAAATTTTTTATTGTGTAAAAAGTGGTGAAAATTGTTAATACACCGTACTACAAAACTAAATTCTTCATAGTACTCATGAGGTACTTCTATGTAGAGGTATTAATAAACCATTCACATCTGAATTTATTACACAAAATGAAAGAATTTGCTTGTACAACATGGCGTATGAGTAATCACTTATTTTTTGTCGAACGGTGTTGTATGTAAATTGGAATACTAAAAAAAAACAGGAATATTATCAATAAATGATGTTTAATGAACGACCATAAATATTTCAATGGAATTTAAAACTGAACAAAAAATATGTGAAATATTTGATAAAAATAAACTGAAGATTATATGCTTGACGTTTTGTCGTGAAAAAACCAAAAATGTAGAAAAAAATATGGTTTTTAATTTTTAATTTGCAATTTCAACTTTACGAAATTTCAACAAGCGGTAAGCAATTAAAATAATTACATATTGATTGGGTAAACCTGGTATCAAAATTAAACGAATTGTTTCAATTTTACATGCAGTTTAAAAGTTTTTGGAGAATGGTTTACTAAGGCACTATACTAAATTCTATATGCTAAATTCTAAAAGGAACTTGAACTTGAACAAAAACAAAACACAAACGTAAAGAAACTCTTGTATGTGTGTGTGTCAAAGTGTTAGTTGTTAACCTGTAGGACACGCTTCGGCAAATTACGATCGTCCTCTTCGGTGATTTGTGTGCGATAGGTGGGACGCTCGAACACGGGCGGATTATCGTTAACATCCTTGACATGTATTATCACCGTGGTGTAGTTCTCCTTCAAATTATCGGAGGCTGCCAAGCGCAATTCATACTAATGACGATGATGGGCAGCACAAAAAAAAATGTGTATTTTGAAGAAATATTTGTTAGAGTGTTATTTTTACATTTAATTTTTTTAACCAAAGAATTTAAAGGAATTTCATAAAAAAATTTATTTTTTAAATTTAAATTAGTACATTTTATTTTAAAGTAATTTTTAAATTTTAGAAAAGTAGCACAAAGCTCTTTCCTATTCACCACTGGCCACATATTCCAACACAAAAGGAGAAATTGAAATGAAACCACATTGGCCGAACCATGACTCTTGGCCTGGCGTATTATACTGCATACAATGGAATTTTTAATACAAAATTTTCCATTTCTTTTGCCTACAACTTTAAACTTTAACTTCTTTGTGCAAAATCTGAACCAACTTTTTCCTTTACTTCCACGAAGACTAGGTCAAAGTTAAAGGAAATTTCCCTTGAATTTCCCTTTACCCCGTGTGAGCAAGCATCTAATGTTGCCACCAATTTGCAAAATGAACTGACACTTAGCAACAAAAAGAAAAGGTAAAAAGAAGCGAAGAAAATTAACGTTTACTTTACCGTTACATCAAGTTAAAGAAACAAAAAGTCACTTTCAATTGTATTACAATTGCTGACAATACACCAGAGCAATCTTTCCTTCTTTTACTTTATCGAAACCCAACAGAGATTCTTTTGCTACTTCTTTTCCATTCATTTTGGTATCCTTAATTTTTCTGGTTGGTTTGCTTTTGCAGCGCGGCGGTTCGAGCGCATAAAATACCGCATGCAATAAATTGCAATTCTATTGTGTTTCAATTCTTTTGGTTGCTGAAAGTTGCCAGAGCATGGCTCTTGGTATATAAAAAAAAAGGAAAAAATCGAAACAAAAAGTCCTTTTAAAAAATCGAATATTGAAGGGGGAAAAATAACAGTAAAAAAAAAGAAATAGGGAAAATTTCATTTCGTTTCGTTTCGTTTTAGTTTCAATTAATTGTTTCAACTTGAAAACTTGCAGTTCGAGCCGAACATTGCCTTTTGGCAGAAAAAAAAAACACAAAGAATTGGTTGAAATTTTGCAACATTCAATTGAATTTCTGATATAAATTTTCGAAAATGCCTTTTGGGAGTTTTGCTTGCAGTGGAAATTGGTTGAAGAATTTTTTCATTGAAGTGTAAAAAACTCAAGTTACCACAATTTTGTTATGTACGAAGGGAAAATTTAAATGGTTTTAGTGAATAACACTGGATCTGGTAAACACTGGCTATAGCGCTGATTGTAATTTTTGTAATGCTATCAAAATACCTCTCGAAATACACCTTCCGAAAAAAAACCCTCCCCGCTTTCAAATACACCCCACAAATCTGAAAAAGCTTTGGCCTTAAGTTTTTAAGGTTGTGCATTCCAAGAAATCTAATTCAGGCTCAGTCATGGAAGTCCAGCAGGCACCAAAGGGCACTTCTACGTATGCTCTGTGAGCAGCATTCGTTGAAATAGTATAAAGCACAAGTACAAAGGAGTTTATGTATGGTGTAGAATGACCAACGCTGCTTTAATTACAGCCATTCCTGCCTTACAAGTATACAAAGTAAATAAATTTCCATTTAAAAAATGAATTGACATAAACAATGTAATAGGAGCCTAAGCAGAAACACTTGTTTACAACTTGTAAACACGGATGCCCACTTTAACTGAAATTCACAGACCACCAGCTCCACCACCCGCCAGTGTCTGCAATGTGACAAAAGGTGGTTCCCAAATGGCTGAGAGATGCTGCTGACAGAACGAAAGTCAGGAACAATTCACGGTTTTTGTGGTGTAATAATTTAAAATTAAATTGTTTGGCTTCTGCCTCATAAAGTCGGTGAAAAAAAATCATGGGGCCCTTCCTCAAAAAAAAAGCGGAAAAAATGTCCACAGAAAAGCAAACAAAAACAACTTAAGTTTAATATATTTGGTTGTTTTTGCTATTTTCTGTTTATATATATTTTTCGTTTGTGCAAACTGAGAAGCCTACTAGAGCGCACTCCATACGCACGGCGACAACACGAGTGCCGAGTGTTCGTATGTAAATAAGTTTTCTGTATAGTAGTGATGGTGAGCATGTATTGCGAAAAAAAAGAAGAAAACAAAAAACACAACTTACCCTCCGCCTGGTCTCGTAGTCAAGGGCGCCCGCCACATAAATGGCACCCGTCATATTTTTAACCGCGAAAGCGCCGCCAATGTTGCCGCTTGTTATTTCATAACGTATACGTGAGGCTGTTTATGTTCGGCACAGCCAACAACATGGGCAAATGTAAATGTAAAGTATGCGCACAACGTCAACAGTCAACAGCAGTTGGCAGCAAGGAGAATGGCCAGAAAAGAAAAACAGAAAATTGTTTATAATAAGGAAAACATTTTTTGTTTTTGTTGTTGTTTTTTTTCTCAAGAATTTTATCTAAAGGCCACCCATCAACCGAACATCCTGTTTACTTACACTCATCATGATCCTTGGCTGTCACTGTCAAAACGGTATGCTGTATATCCTCGTTCTCATCAACTTCGGCCTCGTACAGCGACTTGTCGAAATATGGCGGATTATCGTTTTTATCGGCAATGCCAATGCGTATGAATTTCGTCACTGTAAGTTGGAAGAAGCGGAGACCATGAATTATTATTAAATTGATATGGTGACAAATTAGTCAGTACATTTCTGTACTGACTGTACGATAGTTGAGAGAGTAAATATTCCTACGAAATATAAAAAAATTTCCTTAATTTTGAGCCCCTAAAACTATGCAATTATCACGTAATCCGTATAAAAATGTAAGCGTGTCAGAATGCTTTTTTCCTTCTGTGTTTGCTATTTGCTATTTGGGCGCCGCATTTATTCACTCTTGTTTGCTTGCACTTTAATTTGGGTTACAATTATTATGAAGGAGCATAAAGTAGGAATTTTCACTACCTTTTTTGTAGTTAATATGCGACGAGGGCACTTGATGTGCATACTAAATATTGTTGGAAAGCTAGACGTGAATGGGGGGAGTGGGTGAAGGAATGAGAGTATGAATGGCTGTTGTTGTTGTTGTGATGTTAAATGTTTAAGTGAATAATTTTGTGTTGAATCATGAGCTTGTTTTGCGTTGGATGATTTTTATACATTAAACAGTTTTTGAATCTCCTGAGTTGATTTTATTTTTAAATTTTAAAATATTAAATTCGTGGCTTCAAATAACTGAATTGTGCTGAAGTGCATTTTTATCTCATATGGAAAAATTTAAAAAAGTCTAGCATAACTTTAGGCTCTTGTATTGTATAATTATGTGATTTAAAATGATTTTTCTGTTTTAAAACTCCTTGTAACATTTTAATAACCGCAAAACATTTTGTATTCATATTTTTATCGCTAATTGCCTTCAAGTATGCATTATAATCTGGGTTAAGCCAAATCCAAATAACAATGATGTAGAAATACAATTGTATTTCGATGTTGCCTTGTTTTCACAAAAATTATAAGCTTAGTGCCTTATGTTGTGTTCCATAAAAAGTTACACAGAAAAGTACTGCAATGCACAAAGCTATAAGTGGCATATGAAGCTAATCCCAGTCCATTATAAATATTTATATAATTACAAAAATTTAATAATAAAATACAAAAGTTTTAAAAAACACATGTTTCCATTCAAAGCTAGTAAAATACCACAAATACATGAAGACTCGAACTTTATTAATGTTTAGCTTATGCGGAAATGGAATATATTTGAGTAAACCAACATTACAATACTTTTTAGAATGCTTAGGATTCTCAGTATTTTAGAGAACTGTTTTAATTTTGTAAGTAGTAAGTCAAAAAAACATAATTGGATTCTAATGAAAAATCTGCAAAAATGTTTTGATATTCATTACATGGAAATGATTATATAATTTCAGTCTATTTAGTAAGTAAACATTTCAGCACATTTCAATTATGTTGGCCAACATTTTTGATTCGTAAATTGTGACAGTAAATTGGGCTCCCAAACAGTTCCCTGGCAATTTCGGTCACTTCAATATTCCCAGCTCTGCAATATCAAATGAAGCAGCACACTTTTAGGCGCAATTATACATGTTGGTCACGTTCAGTTGATAATACTAATTTATTTGCACATTTGCTCGAGCACAGAGAATAAATTAATTAGGCAAATTTAATAGGGGGGAAGATCAGCAACGGCAATGAACGACGCTTCGGTTGGTGTATAAAGAAAATTCAATTAGGCTCTTAAAAGGTGTCTAAATTTTAATTAACTCAAAACTGGCATTAATCGAATTTCAAGTCCGAGGAATGCCTCTTGTAGGCAATTAATATTGCATACATTTGGGGATTGCCAGCAAGAAATATGCATAATGTATTGTTGGATAAACTTAGCATTGATTTAATTGGCAATTAAATTGGAATTTGGTGACGAGGAAAATCTTAGAATTTATTGAGAATCGTTGTGGCACTTAATTGAAATTTTATACCCACTACGCCTCCCTTTTTGAAAATAAAAAAAAAACCAAATCGAGTATATCAAGCCATGCTTTCTGTAAGGTGATTCCAAAAAATATGATAAAATTGTTTTAGGCATTTCTGGCCAATTGGCCACTCAATTTTTACTTCAGTTCTAAACATATATATTTTTAAAGGATTAAAGGATACAATTTTAATAGTCATACCTGACGTGATACAGGCAAACAAACTAAGTAAATTCTATTAAAAATGTGGCTTGACCCACATCTTTCGAGGCCTTGTCGTAATTGCAATATTTATCTTTCCCAACCGCAGCCTGCCTCACACAAAGAAAAACCGCAAATCTTTTGCAAGCAACTTGAGTCAAAATTAATTCGTCTCACACAACAACAACAACATGCAACAAATAATAACTAAAACGGCATGGCATGGCGTAGAAATGCACATAAAGACAAGAGTAACCGCCATAATCAAATCTACAATTTAAACACGAACACAGACACACACACAAGCACACACACACATGCAAACGCCTTCAAGTATACTTGAACAGCTTTAGGGTTTTAGAACGACAAACAAGCCCAGCAACAGCACAACCGCAAATAATAAAAATTAAACACTGACGATGACAAACAACAACAACAACAGCAACAACGAGTGTGCAGCTAGTAGGAAATAAATGCTGCGGTTTTTTCGGATGCGAGATGTGCCACATTTACAAATGCAGCTCTCTTCAAGTGTACTTTCTTGTGGCTTACAATTTTTGCAATTCAAATTAATAAGGCCTTTATTGTGTTGTTGCTCATGTTGTTGTTGTTGTTGTTGGTGATGTTGTTGCTCGAACAGTGACCACTTTGCATATTCAAGCCTTCTAATCTGAAATTGTTTTCGAAATTTGCGGAATATGTTTATTGCAATAATTTTGCTACAAATTGCAAACTGTTATTATGACCATGGATATTGCCTTCCTACGGGCAGCGTGCACTTGACTTGTTTATTATTTGCTTAAATGTGTGTAAAAGTCAGGGGCAATGCAGGGCCGCTTAGAGGAGGAGCCGCATTTGCACATTTGCCATTTGCTATCTTCCAATGCAGATGCATCAGCAAGAAGTGAGTAAGGTAACATATGCCACTGTTAGGATGTCTTTAGGGTTTGACATTTGCATTGGAACGTGTGTGTGTGTGTGTGTGTGTGTGTGTGTGTGCATTGGAGAGGGCGGTTGTTGTTTGCATGTGTTTTAATTTGCAATTATATTTGCGCATGTAGCTGAAGCTGTTCTGCTATATTGTGGCAATTGGTTAAAGCTGCAATTGCCGATTCGTGCGCCTGTTATGCGATGCTTAAATATTGAGGTCAACTTAAGCATTACATACTTTTAGGCTTTATTAAATACTAGATAATTACTTCACACATCGACGATAAGTGCTGGAAAAGAGTTGGTCGGTCATTTGCATTTATTTCAAATTGAACAATTGCATTTGAGTTGAGGAATGTGCAAATGAAGCGTTAAATTGGAAATGAAAATTTCCATAGAAATTTCGCAGAGAAAATGTTTTTCATTTTACAAATAATTCAAAGTTACTGGGAAAATGTGTATTTAAGCTTCTTTCGTACTTAATTGTGGCCCACAGTCTTTTAGTCACGTTAATGCTCCTAAAAGCATACTTAAAACTACTCAAATTGCTCACATACTCATGTACGCGTGTACCAGATTTTAGCTGTTCGTCAACAATTCATTTCCGCACCACAATGCAGTAAAACTTAAATTTTCCCCCATGTTTTCACTGTGGTGCTTGTATTTATTTTTAATGGCTTAGCACGAGTGTGTATTGGTTAATTTTTAAAATGACCATGGTAAGTATTTTCCACTGGAAATGTCGAGCGTAGGAGCGATGATGATGATCATGGCACAATCGTCATTTCCACACCAATGGCAATAGAGGACAATGCCAACGGATATGTTGCGGTCATTAACATTCGTTGAATGTATCCTGACCGGATGTTTGCTGCATGCAAACACACTGGCATGCACACGTATGCATTTGTGGGCTCTCTCTCTCACTGTGTGCATATTTGTGTATAAGTCTAATGCCTTTTTATGCTTATTATAAAATGTTGCAAATCCATTGTCAATATTTGTTGTTGTCCTATTTGCCATTTTGTGCTTGTATGGTTGGCTGCAGTCGCTTGTGTGCTTTGGCTTTTATGATTATGGCTGCTGTGACAATTTCTTTGGATTTTTATGGCTTGAAAAGAGGCGATAAAAATGCCATGATCTATAAAATACAAAGTGTTATTATTGGTTGGATGTGTGAGTGGAAGGGTGGGTGTACTCGTGTGCGATGGGTTAAGCAATTGTCCAGCTACAATGTTGAGGTTTTCATAAATACGTGAAAGGTCTGTGAGTGAGCATATGTGAATCCACTTGCAGTTGTGGTTAGCTTAAGTACAGGAATATTTTGTATGAATTACTTGCGTTGTGCTGTTATCTCGGCTGTAATTTTATGCAATTTGAAAATTGTAAGTATTTGTTTTTGAAAAAACATTCTGCAGAAATAAATGGGAAATCAATAATAATATTATTGACATTAGCAATGCCTTTTGTAGGGAAACAAAATTTCAAGCAATTATGATGGAAAGAGAAGGGAAAATTGCTGTCTACTTTAAGGCGCCATGCTCTTAATATAAATTCAGTTATTACGAAATCCATGAGCATTTTTATCACAAAACTTAATTTTGGGTAGTTTTACTACGTTCATGATAAGTTTAAAGCTCAACTTTGTCATTACCCAAAAAAATTCATCACGTTTTTCCATCAATGTCAGCGGTTTTCGTACTGCTTTTTACAGTTCTATTTTCGTTATGCCGCGAAACTACACCAAATGCAAATATAATTTACATTTCAACACTGTCATCAGAGAGCGAGGAGCACACAAAAAAATATTCATATATATTATTTAACAAACATAACCGACAAGACTAATAGAGCAACATGTCCGTAATGCAATCAAGTGCTGTGATCCCGAATCCTGTCATCATCAGTGAAGCAGTGCAAGCATGACTGCGCATAACATTGCAAATGTACACCAACAAGAAGAAGAAAAAGCAGTACGAAGTACGAAGAAGCACAGAAATGACACACAAACAAAGAGAAGAGGAAAAAAAATGCACCGCTGCTGGAAGAGTCGATAATAAACACAAGTCACCAACAAATAAGAGCAACAACAAGGAAAACAGCAAAAATGCAATAAAAGCCAACGCCAACAAGCTGAGAAAATTTGCACTTTATTGTGGTTCGCCGGTTCGTTTGCATTGGCAAGAGTTTTTTTTCTTCTTCTCTTCCTATTATTATGCTTCCCACATGCACAGCTTCTCCCTGCCACTCTTGTCGAAGCATGCAAATTGCATTGCCAGCGCGTTGATGCAAATTAACATTTATTGATTTCTAATCACACGACTTCTAAGTGCTAAGTGCACAACAACAACTTGTGGTTTTAGTAGATGACGACTTTTTGTGTTAATGAAATCGTGTGAAATATTGAAATTAATGGGGGCAATGTTGTGTAAAAAAGTTCCACGATTAAATTAACTTTGGCGGAGATATTATTTTTTGCATCAAAATATTATTTTGATTTTTTTTTTTTTTTTGGAAATTTTGTTATTTCACATATTTGCATAATAATGAAAGTTGCAGCAGCACTTATCATTTTATTTAAATATTAAGTAGTTTTTTTTTTCGAAATGTTGAATAATGCTGAATAAATTTATGAAAAGTTTCCAAATTGTTGGGACAGGTTCGTTTGTTTTGGTTGCAAAAAAAAGGGGAAAATTTATAAATTCAATGGAAATGAATTTGTAATCAGTGAATGGGCGCTGATCCGCACTGACAGTCAACTGAATGAGATAACAATGGAAATAATGACGATAAGTGAACGGCGAATACTCAATTATTTGGTAATTTAACAAATAAAACCAACTGATAAGCCTCCCAACAGGCATTGCTGGCGGATTTTTAAATTATCTTGTAATTACTTTTAACTCAAATGGCCTTTTGACATCAACCAATCATCAAATCTTAGTACAATAGCACATAGAACATTTTCCGAAGTATCTTTTTAGGCGCTGTCTCTCTCTCTCATTAATAAACGACAGCACATTAATTCGTTAAATACGCAAAATTGGAAGGCAGCTACAGCCGAGAGGCCTGTGTGCGCGTTAAAAACTTTTCTGCCAATTAAAATGGAAAATTTCAGCTTTTGATTTCAGCAAGGCCGCCAGCAAATTGGCAAAAACTTTTAGACATTGCAAAGAATTATTTAATTTAATAATATATATATATGTATTTTTGTATGCTTCTAATTGGCCACTGAGCTCTGGAGCTTAATTTCAAATAACCGCAAGGGAATGGCAATCCTTATTGAATTGTACACACCGCCAAGCACACACAGCATCCGAGAGATGAGTGTTAAACGAAATACAATTAATTTAAAAAGAAAGTTGAACAGGAAAAAAAACGGCACAATTGAAACCGAAGAGAGATCCAAGTTGATACCATTTAAAGGCAAACTGGCAATAAGTTGGCAACAATCCAATTTCCACCATAAATATTGAAACACTCTCGAAAGACAAGAAATGGCAAAGAGACCAGAAATGACAACAAGAGACAAGGAGGGAAAAGAAAATATTGAGGAAGCCCAATATCGACAAGGAAAAACTATTTAATGCTGTTGAAAATCATTCAAGCGAAAAGCGTTGCGATAAACTTTGCCTTTTGCCTGCCGCCCAGACTGCCATGACATAACAAGGACACGAAACAAAAATTTAAGAAAAAAAATAAATTCTGCCACCGAAAAATGAAAACTAAAAACAAGTAGAGGGAATAACAAAAAAAAAAACAGAATATGAATGGCAACACACGCCGGAAAATATAGTGAACGCGCAACGTCTTCGGTTTGACATTACAATGTGTAGTATAGCAGGCATCTACAAAAGGAGAGAAAGAGAACGAGAACGAGAGGGCGACACATAAATTTATGACACTTCATGTGGCAAATCTATACATTTTCTTGCTTTTTCCGTTTTCTTCCTACATGTTTGGACTATTTTATGTGACATAAGTAAGTGATAAAAGAAAGTTTAAGAGCAAAACGATCCAGCAAGTGCGATATTATTGAAAATTGTCAATGAATGTAAGTGTGTGTGTGTGTGCTTACTTTGAATTGTTTATTAAAGTTTTTGAGTGGCAAGCCCTTCCACAAACAAAAGGAAATGAATAACGAAACAATGTCCAAAGCATCTTTAAGATGTGATAAATTTTAATGCAAAATTATTGAATCCAAACCACTTTGCCAACCTGTATTTAAGTACAATTTATTATATCCTTAATGTACACTTACTTAACGTAAATATAACAAAGTTACATGAAGTTATGCAAGAAGGAATTCATTCAAAGTCTACGGCAAAATTATCGGAATGCTCCGTTGAAATTTGTTGATATCTTTTTAATCCGTTTAAAGTGAAACGCCTTTCATTTCCCCCCCTTAAATAACATCCTTATTATACACTTCTTCCTGTCTATCTGCTCCAACCTAATAGCATATAATATCAAAATACGCATAGCATTAACACAAATACAATTTCCTTTAACCCAAAAACATTTCCCCACATTTACCACACGCACACACATGCACAGATACAAAAACAAACCCTTATCATTTCACCGCACTAAATACCATTCACATTCAAATTCGAATTCAAATTCAAATTCCCCAGATTTAAATCGGACGCATTTCCTATACGCAAACGAACAACACAAAAGTCATTTATATGTTTATCAACTTAAATGTCTTGTAAGCAGTTATTTGAGTGTTTATGTAGTAGGTATTTATGCATGTATGTGCTGCCACACGAAACCGAAGCGAATGCCTTTCGCAGGTGTGAGTTTGTGTGTGCTGCCTACTAGTTATACACGCAATGTTCAATTTAATTGTGCTGAAAAATCTTTTGTGCTTCATATTCTAATGCAAAAATTTGGCAAAAGCCGAAATTACTCTTAAGATTTATGATAAGCCCACACAACAACAGGTAGTACAAGCAAGTTGAGGCTGGAAAATTTCTTTAAATTTCCTTGCTATGTATGCGAAATGATAATAACAAAGGAATTATGATGGCTGATGGCTGTATAATTATATAACTGAATTTCAAACTAATTGAATGTAAAGAATTTGCACAACAGGACGTATGAGTGACATGTTACATGTAGTTTGGCACTTGCATAGTAAGTGCAGAAAATATGGGTTTTGTTTTATCTTTGCTTTATTGTGGTTTTATTGTAATTTGATAAAAACAAAGACCTTTGAAAAGTCAAAAGAAACTTTAGAGAAATATTTAACCCGCTTACAAATTTGACTAACTTCTTTACGCACTTGGAAAGGTTGAAAAGTGAACAATTTATGGTTTCCTAGTACGTAAAGGTATTTTTAAATTTACAATTTTTACAGTTTTGATTGATGCTTTTGCTCCTTATAAGTGCATACTGAGCTACATTGTTTCGGAGCTTTTTTTTTGATAATTGCAACTCAGATGTTTGTTAATTTCAATACAAACTTCCTAATGCTCTTTCTTCAATTAACAAAAGTTGTACACCGGACCCCATTTAACCAATCAACGTTCTCAAATTGCACTGAATGCAGTATCTCATTTCTCTGATTTTGTGGCTTAAGATTTTATGTAGTTACCAACGTGTAAGCAAATTCCATTTGCACATTCCTCTGAAATGCATAATTAAACTTTCAAAGTTTTTACCTTTCAATCAGTATAGGTGCATGCTGCATGTGTGCTGTTCTTCAGATGAATTCAAATTTAAAGGGAAATTTTCATTGAAACCATTTCTATGAAATTCTTGATTGCAAATTTCTCATCTGATTGCCAATTCTTAGTATGAGCATATGTCTAATAGTAGCAACGATTCAGGGGTCTAAGCAATCCAAGGCCTGCATGAATAAGTGGTAAATTCTCATACATATAATCCATCCATTGAAGTTGGAGAGGAAATTGATATTTCGAAAGCAAACCGATTTACAACGAGCAGCTAACATCGAACAACAGCATGAAAGGACAGCATTCGGATGGATAACACCTGTAATACAGATGTGAAATGATTGGAATACACACACACACACACACACACACAGAGACACACTATAAATTGTGGCCGCAACATGTGCCAAATATGGCAGGAACATAGTGCATGTAAATTATATATTCACCTACTTGACATGGACCAAAAAAATGTTCAATAAATTTAAATGTTTATTGTATTGCATTGTATGATTTATATGCCTCAGATGATGGCAAATAAAAATGTAAAAATAAAAAATAATTATGCACAAATCATGCATGTTAAATGTGGCCAGCGATTTGGGGCGATAAAACCTTGCAAAAGCGGAAATTGCCCACTGATTCGTATGCGAATGCGAACTGATTGATGTTATGATGCGCAATTATCGTTCTTTATTATTTTAATTAATAGCGGAAATATCGAAATACATAAAACATGCAATTATGCCGGAAAGGCGTGATGACGTGTGTGCGTATGTCGACATTTCGATTTAATTGAAAATTTAAAATTGTCATCAAGTAGGTCACACAGCACTTAAGTGTGGCCATATGCAAAAAAAAAAAATAAAACACATACAATTACAACAATAAGCGTAATGAGCAGCGGCAACATACGCTGGCATAAAGGTTCTCGCGCAAATATGCGTTGACACAAATTTCGGCTCGCATAAATTTGACAATCATAAAAATATGTGGCCGCCATTGTTCCTGCCTGCTGATGCTGATATAAAAATAAGACACTATTGCCGCTGATTTGCTGCGAATTGTTGTTTTTGTGGTTGAATATTTTTAATTAAAAATTTTTGTCGCTGATTAATTTGCAGGCTGTTCATATATTTGTGGTAATATGTTGTTGTTTTTGTTGCCGCTGTAACGGCCACCATTCGCTAAAATACTTGATATTTTGTATTGGAATTTTTTCTATTCAGTTGGTTGGTGGCTTGGTTGAAATCTGGTTATGCGGATTGCAACTAATAACAATTATAATAATAATGAAAAGCCATAAATAGAAATATTTAATATTTCGTGTATTAAAAATATATTTTCATTGTCCTACTCAGATTTCTGTGGCAATGCGTTGCTGAAAGCTTAAATAATATAAATTCCCTTTGTATTAAGTTGTAATAGAAAATTATGTATTCGAGGGCGGAGGGGCGTTTACATTTTCGCTTGATAAAATTGGAATATAAGGAGGCAAATTCGAATTTGTCATGAAATTATCAGAACATATTTATGAAAATAGTTTTTTCTAGTTTATTCATTTTGTATACACAATCCCGCAAACCTGATTTCCAGAATCCAAATAAAATATGAAAATTTCAACCATAGAAGCACTCAGAGCATAACAGCCCCCACCAAAGTTAGACTATCGAAAATATAATATTTTTTGAAAAATATCCTTGATATTTACTGGAATTATAAGGAGACTAGCATCCATACTTCGAATCAAAATGGAAATGCGTTAGATACTAAGTATAAGTAAATACATATATTATTGTCCTTTCAAAACTCCTTACATCTTCAACTAATTGAAAGTGTAATTAAGACTTGTTATAAATTATGTCCAAAAAAGATGTTTCCACACTCATGTCCAATTATAACTGCGGCCATACCGACATCAACTTATAATTTAGAATTCCATGCCAAATACCAGGCCGACAAAACAAGACATAAACAAGTAAGCAAACAAAACACAAACTCATCATTTAAGTATTTGCCCAAGAAAACTTTAATTAAATATCACGCATACGCCCTGTATGACATGACACCTGAGATTGTTTGTTGTAGGTAAAATTGAAATGAACAAAAGCCGAACATGAGACATCGTTATTACGGCATAATAATAATTTCACTCATTAGGTAAGTGTATAGTTTTGGGGAGGGGTTTGTGTTGAAACTAACGAAAATTACCAAACTTATTGCAGGAGAAATCAGTGAGGCAGATCAACACTGACACACATTTTTAGCCAACACGAGATGTTGGGGGACGAAGCGTACGAAGAGGATGGGTATGACACAACAAACGACACAGGTGAGGAATTTTCGAAACATTTCCGTGTAAAGCGGCCACATTTGTGTGTGCACTGGGCCTAACGGTCTGTCATCATCGTGCAGGCAAACTACTGGCTTGCCTGCTGCTTTGTTTGTTTGCTCGATGGCTGTTATGTGAATATGATAAGAGACAAACAAAACCTTGTTAAATATTTCCTGCAAACAGTAAATACATACATGAGCAGCTGTATACACACGCACAAGCAGCGGTGTTAATGCGTAAGTGTGTGTGTGTGTGTGTTTGTGCGTGTGCTCTTCTCTACCTTTTGTAATTTATTTACACACACACTTATGTGCTTACAAAAAACATACTTCTGCCTTTGTTTCGAAGTGATTTAATTAAAATAGAAAGTAGAAGCGCTCCTGCTGATAAACACGGTAATTATGTAGGCTGTTTAAGTAATGATAATGTGCGTGAATGTGCGTGTGTGTGTGTATTTTCAACATTTTTCATGTGAATTATGAAATGAGTATCTAATTTTCTAATTTAAATTCAAAAGCAACAATCGAAATTCGGTTTGCTTCGATGATTTATCTCATTTTTGTGCTGATTTGAATGGAGAATATCATACATCAAATTGTTGGGGGAAACACCTCAAGTAATTATAAAGGTTTTGAAGTACTTCTTATTGAATCTGGATGTATGGAAATTTAATTTGAAAGGCTTTCAAGGTGCTGAATCTGTAAATAAGTTGAATGAAATATTTTTGCAACTAACCGCAATGGTTAGTAACTAACCAAATAACACAAAAATTCCTTTAACAAAAAGTTAAAATATTTTTTAACTCAACACCTTTTGTGCGCTCAACCATCCAAGCATTGTGAATGTTTAAAAAATTGTTGCTAATTAAAATATTTCATTGGCAATGATTTTTTTTGTTTATGTACATTTTGGAACGCCATTTGCAATAAATCAAAATCCAAATGCAACTGACCTACCCAATCAATTTTCCAGCTATGTAATTCAATTGGCTTTTAGCTTTGATACAAAAAATACATTCAAATGAAAATGAAAACACGTGTCATTTGTTTTATTGTTTTTCAATGTTTCCATGTAACTCAATGGAATATACAATTAAATTTGCAACAAAAAAAAAAAACATTAAAAAAAAGCAATTCTACTGCAATGGAATAATTTAATAAAAACTCATAGGACACACATGCTCTGGGCAATTGTAAATTTTAATTGCATTTTATTAACTAACAGAAAAGCCAATATTGCTGTCAGTTTTTCGGTAGTAGTTAAATACTGGAAAACTGCAATGCAAATATGAATACAAATAAAATATTCTTTCAAATAATGTCAATACGGCGAAAAATATCAACAATTAATTAATACTTAGGCCATCCAGTAGCAACAAATAAGGTAGAAAAGCTTAAACCAAAAAAGCCATAAAGCAGGAATTGCTTTTGCTGTTGTCTCCTTGCTTAGAGTAATTGCTGCTTGACAGCAATGAAACCTAAGAAATCAGAATTCAGAAATTCAAATGTTGAAGTTTTAAGCTGTTTGTCTCCAGTTGTGTGGCAATGGTTTTTGCTGTCCATGAAAACTTACAGTGAAAAGGAAGTTTTTTTTTTGCTGAAGTTGGAAAATTCATTTGTTTGTATGTTTGCATCTTGATTGATTTGATACTTTCTAAGCCTCAAAGTATGCAATAGTTTCAGTGCCTAGCCATACGTAGACTGCTGCTACTAATTGGAGTCGCAATTTGTATGAGATGCCGTAGTAAATGCAAACTTTGAATTAAAGTTTTTAAGACTTTTGCAGTAGAGAGATGCCATCAACAGACAGCTGCTTCGCCATACAGAGCTGATGAAGTTAGTAAAGTTATGAAGCTATGCACATTTAAAATGATTACTGCCATATTCAATTTGAATGCATCACGTAACAGCAAGTCATAAGCTGGGATAAATTAAATCGAAAAAGGCTGTCACAAAGTACCTTTTACTTTTTATGAGGCAATTTTTTCAAATTGTCAATTGAATTTTTCCAAATTCAATATACAATTTTCATAATCCCTTCAGTTTTCTCTACAAGCGCAACACTAATACTACCATTTCAATTTAATCTTTAAGCCACAATTTTAGTGAATTTGAATGAAAAGATTTTAGACCAAAAATCATGCAGTTGCCAATGTAACCAGCGACCACCACTAGTTGGCTATACAAAAAATGAGGAAAAAAAAACTCCTTTCCACACTCATAAAAGTCAAGCACAAAATCCAAATTCCAATTTTCATAAAAGCGTACAAATGCCGCAAGCAGCAGCCGTTTCTGGCTAACACACGCATAAACGTGGGCCATTAGTGCTTGTGATTTAACATGCTGCTACCTTTTATACAAATCCGATTTATACCCAAATACTCTGTTGTCCCCCTTCCCCCCACACATAAGCTAATAATAAACCCTACACTTGGCTCAAAATAAAAAAAATATTATTGCTACCAGAGCAGCGGTGAAAAAAAATGTTTCAGCTTCATTAGTTAGCAAATAAAAATGGTTTCAAATGTGGGCTACTACTACTACTACTATTTTGTAAGGAAATCAGAACTCCAGGCAGGACCTTTTTTAAGGAAGACTGGAAGGTAGACGAAAATCCGCAAATGTATACGAATTTGAAGTGGAATGCGTTGGCAAATATGCACGAATATGAGTGTGTTTATTTGCCTATCCTGGCTACCTGTGTGGCCACTTATGTGGCATTTTCCTACTTGTTTGTTAGACATTTTCGAGTGATTGGTCTACTGTGGCATTTCGCTACTATCAAATTTTATTTGATGCCTTCCGTTTGGTTGTTGGCATATATGTACACATTTTTTGTATAGATACGTACCTCTTCCCTTTATATAACCTCAAAATCCTACTACCTTTTTTTTTTTTGCATCACAAACAATATTTTCCTAAGGTTTTCGACATTTTTTCGTATTGGTGAGTTGGCAAATGGCAAATGGTTCTGTATGTGTTTGTGTGTGTGTGTGTAAACAACAATTCCCACGTTCATTTGTCGGAAATTGGTGCACGTAATGTTACGGGTTCTTTTTTCCGGATTAGGTTCGTTGTCGTTTCCTCCGTTACCTACTGTCATGTTGTTGGTTTCTTTTTTGTTAGCATATTCCATGGAGATTGAATTGAATTTTGTTGCGTAAGTGTGTGTATGTGTGTGTGAGCGTGGTGCTTTGCGAGTGTATTGCAACTGATTGCTGATATGCTTATAAGTGTGTGTGTAGATATTTTTGTGTTGGTTTGGTAATGAAATTTTTTTGTTGAGTTGACACATTTTTTTTGGGTTGGTGATGGGTGCAATTTTGAAGAAAAATGAGGCATTTCGTATGCTTGAAGTTACAGCGAAGGTCAATTGAGGCATAAAATTGCCGGACTAACTGCTACACATGGGAAAGTTTTTGTGTAAGCTCAGCGCTTATTTTTCGAAAGCACATAAACAGCGAAGATTTTTGTAATTTATTTTGTTGTAATTAATATAAATTTAATTTGTTATTTAATGCAATAATAATTTTATAATTATAATAAATTTTTCAAAAATTTCTCTTGTTTAGCCATTACAACTTTTACTTTTACCAAAGCTGTCATCCCATATACAATGGCAAGTGCCACTCACAACAGTTTTAAGCATTACACTGGAATATTTGTGTGTGCTTTTCGACTTAAAATACCAAAATCAAATTTGAGACACGAAACACGACGAAAACTTTTCCGCAACAGTTGCTTAAACTTTCAGCTGAAAGTTTCATTGAATAAACTAAACCGAACCGAACTAAACTAAATCTGCCATGTCGCAGTGAATAAATATTTTAAGAGGACATTGAAAAACACTCACCGGTGAGTGGAGTGCGCACACCCCTGCAAGGCGCTCAAGACAATGCGTGTTAAAAATAACTATTTTTTTTTTCATTTTCATTTTCTACACCGACAACATGGCAACACCTGCCAGTGAGTGATGCTTAAGTTGTTTGCGAAAAAGTGAAAAAAGGGGAAGAAGAAAGGAATTTCGATAACTAATCAAGCAGAGCAGTTCAATTTGTGGATGGCAGTGGTGGGCTGACTCATTGAAGTTTCAAAATATGAACTGAAACGGTTAAAAGTTTTTCCATACACAAATAGCAATTGAGGGGGGGCGTGTATAAAAAACGAGTAAAGAGTAAAGCTTTCCAAGGTAACGTGGGTAAAACAAAGTCAACTTGGCTTTTTAGCATAATGACTGGCAACTTATTTTTCTGTAAAGCTTTAAAATGCCACTCGTACACGGGCGCAAGTGTGTCTTAATTGTGAGGCAGCATGAGGCTGAGAGGCAGCATGGCGTGAGGTTGAGGCGCGCATTCGGCATGTGACATTAAGCTTCGATTTGTTGGCAAAGACACAAGCATCACTTGACATCAATTTGAAATAAGCTTTTTAAGCGTAGTTGAATTGCAAAATCAAGCGTTAAATTGCATACCCATTTGTTATGCTGCGGGGAATTCGAAAGACGTGTAAAGGATGAAAAAAACCCGTAGGAGAATGTTAGTACGTACGTACTTTTATTGGGTTTGATTCATTTCACTTTACAGTTGATGGAAATTAAATTGAATTCCAATGAGCGACTATTTATCAAAGAGGTAACCCAAGGCTTTCTGTGACATTTCAAAAGGAAATAGATTGGAATTTGAGAACTTTTCACATTGTTTAAAATAACATGTACAATGTACATATTTGCGTAACCCACACACAAATATAAAACTGAAAACTTTATATACTTTCAGGTGAATTGCCTTAGGCGATTTAAGTTCAACGTCAGCTTTACAGATTCTTCAAGTAAATTAATCCAAGAAAATCTTAAATTCTCAAATTACAAATTACAGAGGCTCATTACAACTAATCTTAACTCAAGTCCCCTCGTGTTAATTAGCTTACAACAGTGTGAGTTAGGGGCGAGTGTAAATCTCTGAGCGTGAATGCAGATAATAATCAAATTGCTATTAAGCCAATGCCACTATTTGATAAATTGACATTAATTAGATTGATTTATGTTGAGCAAAATACAGCGAAAAAAAGAAGCAACATCATCAGCCGCTAGAACAATGCAAACGCAGGCATTTATAATTGAAGACATGACTTATACGCATGCATAGACACACTTATCAAGTCACGAGCACACACAACATCACTCACTCACTTATACGCGCAAGCGAGACAATCAAATGTTTATCAATTTCTTATTTACACGCCCTGCGGACGGTACGATGTATTAGGGCTTGTTCCCATCTTCATTGGTTTTTCTTAGCTTCTTCTTCTTCCGCTCTCCCAACCACTATGTTGGCATAGTGTTTACCACTATTTTCTTGCAATCAATCAACTTTTTGCATTAATTTATCATTTTGGCTATGCGCAGTATAATTTATCACACCACACAAGAAACCGCAATACAATTGAAATGTGCCTCTCAACTATAATTTAATGCTTGAAATAAGTATTGATTGTGTGCTCCGTTGGCTTAAATTTATAGCATCATTTGAAGCTTGTATCCAGAAAAAATCAAAGGAATTTCTAAATATATCTTATAGATTTTTTTTCAAAAAAGTACTTAATTTTTGTATGTAGGTAATGTTTAATGTTGCATGATTGTCAATACATGCATGTATTTTTCGTCGCCCCTTGATTGATGTGCTTGGAGGCTGGCACATGTAATTATGTACTAAAAAAATCACAAGCATTATTTTGCCTATAAACAAGTGATTGCATACTTTGTGGCGCTCATGAGTTGCTTTCCGCCACTAAATGCTGCTTTATTATAAGCGAGCGCGTGTTGACCGCCAAGTATTAATCATTATATTCAAGAAGAGTGGTAGGAGTAGTGACTTGGGCAATGTTCAGACAGACTTAATGAAGAGGTAAGTTTTTTTTATTTTTTTATGGTATAATCTGAGTAATATTTTTAGTGAAGTAGAGAAGAAGAAACGGATGGGTCTTTTATGTATATGTACCAGTCTGAGTTGTAGTTAATTGAGGTTACCAGTAAGTATTTGTGTAGGTCATCATTGGTTTATGTTCAACTTTAGTAAACAATTTAAATTTAAAGTTTTCTTTAAAAACAGAATTCCTATTGACTATTTCTGTTCACTTCAACAGAGAAGTGAGTGCATGGCTGTATATGCTAATTAACAGTGTGAGAGGGGAGCGTGCTCTACTCTTTAAATTTCATTAACATTGAAGAGTTTTCGGCTGGTATTTAACAGTTCCTGTTGTTAGAGAACTGTTTATTTTGTTTACAGTTAAAGAGAGAGAATGCCTGGCTGTCAGAGAAAAGTATGCAGAAATGTATGCTAAATTTTGTTGAAATGGCAAAAACAAAGGCTTAATTCTGAATTTGTTTTGAAACTATTTTAAAATTTTAAATTATTGAAATCGCTAGTAATAAGTGTGTAGGACATTGCAAATATATAAAGTAGCTTTTAAAAAAAGTTTTTATTAAAAAAAAAATTTCACAAAAAAGCCGAACTAAATTTGAAACTAAAAATCACTCCGCTTGAGATGACCTCAAAACATGAGATAAATTTCAACTCTATGAAATCAGCTATTACCATAACAACCGTGTTTCCTGTCTAACTACAAAAAAAAACCCAAATGAAAATATGCCAAAAAAATACAAAAACCCGATTAGAATTTCACCACAACTCATGCATATGCGGTAAATATTTTGTGTACCACAGTTTTTTGCTTGTATTTAAAAAAAATGTCATAAAATATTAAAAAATTGTGTACAACAAAATAAAAGGAAATGAGCAGATATACACACGCACACAAACCTACTAACACACTTTGCCACACAGCAGATTCTTATCGCCTGCATGTGAAATCACTACAAACGAAAGTGACTCGCATATGTTATTTGTGTACATGAATTTGTGTAACAGAAAAATAAAATAATAAAAAATGGGTTGTACCTTGTGCCACAGAGTAAGGACGGTTTTCACAATTTTCGGTTAGTGGCAAAAATATATGCAAAACTTAAAGGTAAAATGTTTGGTAGTAGCAAGCTGGATATTGATTGAATGCTGCTGAATAAGTAAAGTGTAAACTTGAGTGAATAAATTGTTGAATTCTAAATTTTTATATTTTAAGCTTTGTCTTTGGTAGCGTGAAAACCCATTATAAATAAGTAAAAACTCAAACTTTTGCGCTCAAAATATGCCCTGATTATATATTCCTGAAAGTCTTTTTCAAAAGTTTCCAATTTGTCGAACAGTGTTTTACGTATGAGTGCTCCTGTGTGATTGGTAAAGTGTTTTGCATACTGATTGAATTGGTCCTCTTTTATTTCTCTGACTTGAAACCCTGTCACGAAAATATGTTTTTCAATTTTTTTAAACAAATAAATCAAGAGTTATACAAACGCTCTACACGGCGTATGAGTGATTTGTGATTTTTGTAAAACAAAAAATAGAATTTTAAATATTTCAAGAGCTGATAGATAGTCTGTTCAAAAATTGGTATGTATAAAAGAGATATACGTACCAGAAAAGAACAACAGAGAAGCGCTTTAAACGCTTTGACAGCACCTTACAACTTTTAAAGGCAAAGACATGGTTACACTGATGCTTTTTGCTTGAAATTGCAACGGTCCTCTTTTATTTCTCTGACTTGAAACCCTGTCACGAAAATATGTTTTTCAATTTTTTTAAACAAATAAATCAAGAGTTATACAAACGCTCTACACGGCGTATGAGTGATTTGTGATTTTTGCAAAACAAAAAATAGAATTTTAAATATTTCAAGAGCTGATAGATAGTCTGTTTAAAAATTGGTATGTATAAAAGAGATATACGTACCAGAAAAGAACAATAGAGAAGCGCTTTAACCGCTTTGACAACACCTTACAACTTTTAAAGGCAAAGACATGGTTACACTGATGCTTTTTGCATTTAAATGATTTCTTGAATTCGATTGCTTGGGTATTTTTGTAAATATCAAATATTATTTCCTTTCGAAAATAAAAATAATCTCATAGCTTAAGCTTATTGACGGAAACTTTAACTAACCTTCTTTACGCAAGAACATATGCATAAGTACTAAGTGCTCTTTAGCAGTGTGTGTTGCTTGGATTTTAATTTAAGTTCAAGTTTTAATATTCAATTGTGCTTTTCTTAATATTTGCCAAAGGCATAATGCTGAGTAGTATTCAGAAACAAGATTACAGCATTTCCATTTAATTCCGTTAAGTGCTTTAATTAATTTCATTTGAATCATAGGTACTGTTAAGGATTTACCGGAAATATTTCAATTTCCTTGCAATTGTAAAGTGAATTCTTTGAGGCTTCGAAGAACTTCTAAGAGCAGTTAGGGCTGAATGCATTGCTGCAGGTGAATATTAAACACATCTTAATTGATTTTCACTCGTGTCTAAATTTAAGAAATATTTGGAATAACTTTGGGGGTTTTCCTCAAAATATTCAAATCTGTAAATCATACTTGCTAATCGAATACGTCCCCAAAAGATGTGAATTCCAATTGATTTTGCTTACCTGCAAAGAAAGAGAAGAGAATGGAAATGGATTATATTAAGTGTAAATTGAAATTGTCCAAATAGCAATAAACTAAATGATGTCCTCAGACTCTAAGCAAATACCCTGAAAATAGTTTCATTTGAAATGTGTCCGACCAAACGGAAAAGCAGCTGTCCAACTGCAGACACTAAATTAAAAATGTATTAAAAGTATAAAGAGAAACGAAATGGAAATAGAAGTAACCAGCGCACAAGTGTTAATTATGACTATTGTGGTAAATTCGATCGAAGTCGAATATACACACGCTCACATACGCTGACAATTGGATTTTAATTAAGAAAATCCAAAGCACAGACGCACACTGTAACAAATGCTCAGCAAATAAATTAACTGTGGACAGGTTTCGACTGGATCGGAAACCAACTGGCTACACACTCACCCCGTTCAGTGCTGTGCGGTTTGGTTTGGTTCCGTTGGTTAGCAATAAAAAATGTACAACAACAACAAACGAAAAAAGAGTAAGAAATTTCAATTTTGGCACCCGAAAACATATGCGACAAAAAGCGAATTGCTTGCGTCTGCTTTTAGGCGTTATTGCAAGACTTCGCTCCCAGCCAAGTGGACCAGTCGTACGAAATAGCATGTGTGTTTGTAGTAATCAAAGCCAAAGCAAATCAAAACAAGCACAAAAAAGCAAAGTTAAAATTACAAAAGTTCGATAAGGGACAAATCGGTAACAACACAAAAAGGAGGAAAAAGCCAAACTCAAATAAAAATTCTATAAAGACAAAAGTACTGAATGGCTATAAAGCAAACAATCAAATAAACAAACCAACACACTCATACAAATGTGAAATTGCGAAGGTGGACCTTGTGCTAGTATGTTGGTGAGTTTTATAGAACAACCGCAACTAATAGTAACTTTTTGCCGGTCCATGCGTCTATTTCGATTGTCCTTTGGGTTAGTGGGAATTTGTAGGTGCGCCAAAATCGTCCTAGTATTAGTCGGCAGTAGTTTATCAATGGTAGTTTCTGCCACATCAGCAATTATGTGGCGAATGTGGCATGGACCAAAATGAAATGAATTTCTTTCGTTGAAGCAGACAAATGTGTAGTAGAATGTTGCAGTAGACAATGAATGCAGTTGTAATAGGAAGTAGTTTAGTGGGCAAAGAGAGAGAAACTTCAATTCGACCAATTTGTTTGTCTTGTGGTGGTAAATAATGTCGTAAATAAAATGTAGAAGAAATGAGTAAAAAGTTTAAATGAATTGAAATTAAAAATGTACTTCAAATAAGTACTTTTCTCAAAAGTGTTCAAAATGTATTTTCGAAGTTAAATTCTTCAAAATTTATTACTTCAATTGGCACACCTCTTTTTGAATATATTACCTACTAAGGGCGTTTGCAAATTAAAAAAAAAAAATAAAAACACAAAACTACTTACAGCCAGAACTTGAGTAAGTGCAAGTAAGACCAAACCTTGACAGCCCTTTTGCTGTATGCATGTGGGTACTTATTTTTCTGTATTTTCCACAATTCTTCTGTTAAATACAAGCTTTGCTACTTAACAAACAACTTCAATTAATCACCGCATTTGCTGCTTCAAGTGCATTGCATATTTATAGGCGTGTGGGTATATGTATTATACATATAAGGCATTCGCCATAGTAAGGATTTCGCAACAAAATTTATCTTGGAAAGCTTTAAAATATTGCCACACGCACATCCGTACTCAGAGGAGTGACACACAAGCAAAGAAAAGCCTTAAAAAAAAACTGAAAAACGCACACATGCAGTATTGCCGTTTAAGCATCTTTATAGCTGCCTCTACCGTTGTTCGGCTGAAAAAAAATCTGGAAAACTTTTTGCACGTGCTTTCGTTGCAGTTTTGAACGACCGTTTAAGTGGTTCCATGGCATACCGAAAAAATCTTTAAAAAAAAGTATTTAAACTATTTCATTTTGCTGCTCTTGTTGTTGTAGTGGCGTGTGGCAAAAGTTTTGGGCAAGTGTTGTTTAAAAATTTCAACTCCAAAAGTAAAGTGCAAATTTTTTTATTAAAGTACAGCCGAATTGGTCTCGAAGGCTCTTAAGCGGAAGTTGCATTTGTATTTCAATAAGAAAGGAATATACATACAAGTGAAATATTATTAATACTAGGAAACTTGAAAAGGAAAATTGCTTGGAACTTCTTCAAATTCAAATAAACCAAAGCTTAAGTACCCTTTATTCTGTTCTTGGACTTTAACCCTACAATACGAAACACTGTGCCATCGAACCTTATACCTTCCGATCATGAACCAGATATCTTAACCGCTGCTCTACTTAACCCTTTGGTTGCTCAGTGTAATCGTTCTCTTTTTAAGATATCATTAAACTAAAAGGGCGTATTTTCAAATGAATTTTCATGTGAAAGTCTTAGCGGAAATAATTGCAATTTCATGAGATTTATTTACCATTGCGGTCTCTCTGTGGTATCAGAGATAAGAAATCTTTTTTAAACCTAAGACAAAGTTGTTTGTATGCAATTTTAATACTTACTACAGCAATGCTAAGAGTCATTTGATATTGTCACTGGCAACTGACAATAGTTTTAATTAATTCCCGAGAATTTCTAGTTTATGAAAAGTCCGTGAGAGCTTTACCAACTGCCTGCAACTGATTTCCTATTAAATAAAATTTTTATTTCCTGCATTTTTTAAATTTTAAAATACTTTTAAACCTTCAAAGAAGAATGTGTGAAAAATGGCCAATGAATATTTATTAAAAAAAAAATAATAATAATATTTTCCTACACTCACACTTAAATCGTTATTTATGATAGTAAAAATATATTTCATAATGATTCTAATTTATTGGCCTTTCGTTGGGGTTCTCACATATTCCGCAAAATTTTGTGCGTTTTTCCCCAGCCACTTGTAAAGTTTTTATTGGCACATGAAATTTCCTGGCTTTGGCAATGAATTTGGTGTTGGTTTTTTTTATGTGTGGCAAATTCACATAATTTTGAATGCTGGCAGTTGGCGGGGCAAATGATGTGGCCACTTTCCAGTAAAATATTGTTTATTATTTGCCCAACTGTTATGGAGGATTTGTTTTACGTGAATATGAATTTAAAGTGCGATGAAAATGGCTTAGTGTGACTTGGCAGATAGACACAAATTTAAATGAACAAATAAGGCAAAGCAAAATCAAATCCAATTTGAAATGAAATAAAATAAATAAAAGTAAATCATCAGAAAAAAAAAACAAATAACCAACGTCAATATCGAAGTTTCTGCCACAGTTGCTGCTGCACTTGAAAGTGCAATAAAACTTTTCAATCCACTTGAAATTGCAACGCAAATCCCTCTGCAATTCAAAATAAAACCACTTAAACTAAATACTGACCTAAACATTGGACCGAACTAACTTCCGTCGAACTACTTTCCCTCAATTGCCCACAATTTGAAAACAAGAAAAGTTTCTGCGCGCTCTCCACTGCCTGCCTGCCTGTGCGCCGGGCAAAATTGCAAACAGAATAATTTGCAACTAATCTGCTAAAGCTTGTGATTTCTATGCGAAAGTGGAAGTTTCGTTTAAGCACTTAAATGCAAAACTGTTTTCGTTTATTGATGGCGGCCAACTGCAAGCGCCATCGCTTATTACAAGAGGCAGAATTCGATAAACTCACTACAAAGGCGCAATTTACACTGAACGTTGATGAGAGCATGAAAGGGGTATGACAAAAACACAAAATTGCTGCCATTGAGAGGGAGCACAATGGTGGAGAAAAGGTTATTAAAGTCAACATTTATTTTAAATAAAATACATATTTTCCACATTAAATTTTTATATGAATTTATGTTTGTTGTGGCAAATGGCCTCGACCAACCGTCATTTTTAATATGTACTTCAAAACACGTGCGCTCTCACCATTTTCATACCCATGACAAAGGTATAAACTTGACAAATAGCTTAATTTCTCAACATGACCACCGACACGACAGACATGACGGCACACCTGATATCAATATGACCATTGTCCTAAGTAAACAACTTTTTTGGGGCTACCCACGAAACCATTTAAGCACAAGCCCATAAGTGCTTAAGCTGATTACATTCATTTTTTGTGTGTTTCCTTTCTGTTTTTTTGTTGCTGTTGTTGTGTGGACATTGGTGAATCTTTTTTGACGTTATCATCATTATCGTCATCATTTTCTGGTTAGCATCAACATGACAGCTTATTCCCATGGCAACTGTTATACACTGTGCTTTGCCTTTCAGCTTTTTAACGAATTCAACATTTTTAATATTTTTATATGTATAAGGGCTTATCAGCCTAAACAATAGATAAAAACCGCGTCCGAGTTTATAATTGATATGAACTTTTGGAAAAAAAAAAGTTAGAAAGGCCGAACATGTTTTCATGGGTTTGGCTGCATGATTCCCTAATGACAGCACACCTTACAACACATATATCGTACGTGAAGAGTTCAAGTTATTATTGGAAAATCTTTGATTAAACACTTCAATAGTTAAAAAAAAAACTCAACAGAACCTGTGGATGGTCCTGTGAACTTACTATGAAAAAGCTTCTTTAATTTCAGAGTTTCACCGTTCGGATTCGGCATCATATACGTTATGACCACCATACTGTGTATAGTGTTGTGGCAGCCTCATAGGTAATGAGCTTGCAAGGAATAAAATCTGCATGTGTGTCCTTTTTTCGGGGTATACAAAAAAATTAAAACCAACGCATAAAACATGAAGTTAGCATTCTGTTTGTTATGTTCTTGTCTAGCAAAAATTTACTTTTTAGACTTTCTGGGACTGTTTTTTATTTTGAATGTTTTACAATTTTGATGAAAATGGGCTGTTGTCACACGCATTAACATAAGCAAATATGCAGGAGTGTGTACAGGAAAAAGAGGATTACAGAAAATGTGACAGCAAAATAGCTGCTTTAAGTATGTACCATTTTTCTGGTTAAAATATGAGTTTAACAAAAAGAAAGTAGCTTATTGCAGGGTTGTATGTATGTACCGTGGAATTTTTTGAATTCCGTTTTCGACTTGACTGTAAAAAGTTGCCTTGGATTTATTAAAAACTTCCATTTATTATTTCATTTATTTTGTATGTTTCATTTTTAATTAGAATCAAACGGTTTTTGAAGAACTGTAAGCACGCTGCAACATTTCCCCTCACTTCCTTGAATTTCTATTAGCGCAATATTATAATTACGGTAAATGGACTGTTCATAATTGAAAAAAGAAAACCCAAAGACCACTCAGTATTCTATCAGCTCTAATTGCATCGCCACCAACTCTCCTTTGCGCCAGCACTTCCAAAAGTGCGTTATCGTCAACATAAAATTGACAAATACCGGAAATGCCGCCAGCATGTTTCTAAGCAAATCTTTCATTAAAGATTCCGAAGAAGGGCCAGCCGCCCTCTCTCTTCCTCTCTGACTGGGACATTTCAAAACCCAGTCAGTCAAACAGAGTAAATGGCATAATTTATACGGTTACTTTCGCATACAACGTCAAACGCATTGGAGGAAATATTTTCTTGGGCCAAGAAGAAAGCAAAGAAAAGGAAACAAGAAAATGTTCCGAGAAATTGCAGCTGATATTCTCAGATATTCCTGTGAAGACTCTAAATTGAAGTGAATGCAAAACAAAATGAATTTTAATGAAAATAAAATGAACATCAAAGCAGCTGCTGGCAATGCAGCAGCAGCTACGATCGCTGCCAAAGAACGAAGAAGGAATTGTTCACTGGGGGCATTGTGTGCAGCGTCAACCAAAGCCAGCAGGCAGTTTTGGTGGTGAAGCCAAGCGGCACGGTTACAGTGAATCATAATTTATGCGACTGGGTGTGTGTGGGCGACAACCACAAGGACTACCACGACGGCAACGTTTGCTAAAAGCACATCACAAAATTAGCTAAAAGTTGGGTGTACTTGTTTTTGTTGTGTTTTCAGATTTGTTGTTTCAGTTTTGTTGTAGTGCCACACGCTCCAATTGGCAACAACAAAGCCCTGAAATTGCGGCTTCGTAGCTGGGGCGGGGCGGCTTCATTTGTGGCAGCGACGATAGTGTTAATGTTGGTGTGGTTTGTGTTGCTGATATCGTTGGCTGAACGACTTAAACCGAAACGGAAGTGGTGCATTTGCTGCGCGCCCCCGAAATGGCAAAGCGTGTCACTTGCACATTTTTACAACAATAATCTCCAAGGCGGATTACTAAAAGCAACCGACATAAAATAATAATACCAGCAATAATTACTTATTGCAAGGGGCTCTGAAGAGGTGGGGAAACCTGGTAGGGAAAATGTTTTTGTAACCATCAAGTTTGGATTTTGCATTAAGTGAAAGTATTTGTATTAAAGAGAAGCTGATTTGGTGTAGAGCCATTTTACCAGTTCTGACTGATTGGCCGCTTTTGGGATAGAAAAGACCTAAATTATCTTAACAAAATAATGGAATAAATTTCTATAGCTTAAGCTAAACTGAAGTTATAGCTTGAGAAGTGAGAGTTCATACAGGAAAATTAATGCAATATGTGAGAAAAGATAAATTTATTTTTCCTGTCTTCCCCCTTAAATGGTTTCTTATCAAACCACACACTTACATAAAGTTTAATTTAAAATATATAAAAAATATTTCTTTCAAAAACGCGCGCTTTCAGTGAGAAAATTGCCCACACAAATGTTGTAAGTAATTTAATTTTTGTTTTGCAATTTTATTCTCATTTTGTTTCACTTTTTTTTTTTGTTTGCTTCGTAAAACTTTTTCCTCTACTCAATTATAAGGCCACAACATTCTACACCACTGTTGTCTTTACTAAATATTTTGTCATCATCATCATCGTTCACAACGTGAACGCATTTTGCTTTACATTAAATGCCGCATGACAAAAGCCAAAGGAATACTTGCACTGTGTCCTGGCGGTTAAGAATAAAAAAAACAAAAAGAAGCAAAGAAAAAAAAAATAAAACCGCTCAATTGAGCTCAAGTGGAAGTTATTTCACCAAAGCGCTGCTGGTCCCGCTGATTTTACTCTGTGCGGCTAGTATGCGAGCGAGCTTCATTACCCTCTGCTATCTCCTTCAACAGCCATTGCCAATATGACCAACAATATGATACTCTCAAGATGAAGAAGAACCACAAGAACAACAACAACAACAGTGAAGAAAACAATAATAATAATAACAAGAAAATAAGAGGAAAAACAATAAAACAACAATGCAAGAGAGAAAAAAAATTAAGTTTCGAAAAGTCTTTTAAAAAAAGTTTAAGAAAACCGCATGGACAATATCGTGACTGGGCCAAGACGAAACATAAGAAGGAAAAGATTACTTTTCTTACTTTCTTCAACTGAAGAGGGCCCGGGCAGCATCGCTTTCTTACTTCTTACTACTACTTAGTACTTCTTTGGTTTGTCTGAATGAGCGCTTGTGTCTGTGTGTGTGTGAGTGTCTGGGTGTAGAGTGCCCTGTTGTTATTTTTCCAACAGGATGTTTTGCGCTCACAAACTGAAACTCTTGTTGTCTTATTATTATTGTTATTATTTCAACATGGCTCAGTCGTGGTGGTATTTTGAAATTATTTAGTTTTACAGAACAAAAACCTAAAACAGAACGCTAAGATATAAATTAAAAATGAAATACGCTTTTGTATTAAGTTTTATTTACGTGCACTTTGAGTGGTCTCCTGTTTTTTTGCAGTGTCCTGTGACCTATTGTGGCTTGGCTTAATTCAATGAAATGTGGTTATTTTTCTGTGTGTGGGAGAATTGCTAGTTTGAAATACATTCTTTTTTTCATAACAAATTTCTATTGAGTTACATTTACTGACAATGTTGCCAGTTTTAATTAAGCTTCTTATACGAGTACTGAGAATATGTTGTGGAATCTCATTAATATTTCAAACTTGTTGAACTTTTTTTGTTCAGTTTTTTTCCCAGAATTTCCACACAAAAGGAATCCAGTCATGTTCTTGTGGGAGGAATAGTTTCTAACGCCATGACTGTCGATGTAGTAATTTTGCAAAAATAGAATGTACACAAAAATAACCACAACATGTCAAAAGACTTATAACAAGTGGTCAACGGTGAATGACAGATTCTAGAAAACTTAGCCTTCTCAAATGTAATTACAAGTCCTACTTAAGCAAAAATGTTCTCAAAGCAAGGTTAGGTTGAAGTGAAGGCAATGTGAAGAAATGAACGAAGCTCATATATCACCAGGAAATGTCTTCACCAGTGAAAAAATGACATGTCATCGAAATCCGAGCCCTGGTTGGCACTGTTCCCTTTCAAGTATGTTTCGGACCATTCACATTTGATTTTATTCTGATTCATTCCCATTCCGTTCGCGTTCTAGTTTGTTCCGGTTCCATTCCGTTACGCTTTATTTATATTACATTTGATTTAATTTCATTTCCTTTCTAAACTTGTTCCATTTCTAGTTTGTTCCCTTCCGATTCCCAATTCATTCAGGTATGATTTCCATATCGGCCCATTTCCATTTTGTTCCAGTGTAAATTATTGCCCGATGCAATACCCAACTACTCATACGCATCATACCTCACTCTCTGTTCCCATTAAAATGTGTTTCAATTCCATTTTGTTCCTGTCAATTTCTATTTTCTTCATGATTTATTTCCTTTTTTCTAGATTCCTCAGTTTTGATTTTATTTTGCAATCAACAATTTGTCATTAAAGGTTAGTTTCCAGCTCATTTCTGAGTAGTCAATGGTTATAAATTACAGCGGAAATTGATTCATAATATTTGTCCAGATTTCCACAGTAGCTTATTGTGGCATATTTTCAGAATTCAAAAACAAACTATATAAAAATTAAAACGTCAATAATATTTACAATTTCAGCAGTATAGGTACACCACAAAGAGCTACGAATATTGACAACGATACACATAATATTTTCTTGCTGACTTGGATTTTACAAAAAATAAAATTTTCCATTTGAAAATCGTATTTTTATTTTAGTTTAAAGCGATAATAAAATTTGATACTTTCTTCGAGTTTTCTTCCTGTGAAAACTTATAGTTGGCGGAGGATCGTAAATCCGACAGACGATACATAGCCATAGTAGGAAAATGGAAACTTCATAGAAAAATACGCACAAATACCGGAAGTGAGCACGGGTAAAAGTATCTTTGTTAGTGTGCCAGTGAAGAGACTGCGAAACCTTACGAATGTGATACGTTGCGATACAATATGATATACCCAGGACATGGCGTCAGTTTTATGGCATTTTCCCCAACTTAATCGAACTACAACGGATGCGAGTGTCTTTTGAACCAACGAGGAAAAGTGAAAAAAAAACCAACACGTACACGTACTAAAATCCCATAAAATAAATACTAAATCGAAGTGAAGAAAAATCGTAGCAAACGAAGAAAAATGAACAAAAAAAAGGATTTCACAGGACATCCACCAAAAGTTTCCTTTTCTCTGTCATTGACTTGAATTTTATGTGTTTCATGCTTTTGGCTGTTGGTGGTGTATATGTACCTTCGCTACAAATATTCCTGTTTCGCTAGTCGTTTAGTGGGAAATGTCCGACAGAATGTTGCTGCTGGCAGTCGTTGAATGCCATAAAATCTAAAAACTTTATCAATTGAGCTTTTAAAATTTACGAAAACGTTTTTACTGTCTTGCAGTATTGATTTAACGGTTTCAATTTTGATGACATTGTCATGGGAGTGTTCGCCTTGAAGAGACAAGAGAAGTAATATTTTACTTTAAGAAACAATTTGAGCTTGCAAAGCATTTAAAGCTTCACATGAAATGTTCTTTTTCTTGTTTGATGAATTGCTTGTCTGCAATTCAAAGTTAAAATGCAAATCTTGAAATGAAAGAGATGCTAGTGCTCGTCTTTGATTTATTTCCGGTGGTATTAACATTGTGTTCTTTTTCTTCTACTTCCTCGTCTTCTTCTGCTCCTTATTATTATTGTGTATTTTTGTTTTTTTTTTGTCGCTGCTATGTAAGCGAATTGTTGCAGCATATTCATTACCGCTTGCTGACTGCTGACCAATCGCTCTACTTAATTCAGCGAAAAAATTCAAGAAAAAAAATTGCATTTTTGCAACGGTTTCTTTGCATATTTGTCATTTTTCCACACCCCTTCGCTGCCTCCTTTTGTCTTTTTGCAATTAAAAAATGGCCAACTTAAACCGTTTTCATGGCAAGATGCCACTGTGCTTTATTTTCTGTGTGCGACACCACCACCGCTGCCGCTCAAAATGCGCTTATTTGCACATTTCCTATGGAGAAGAGCGCGCGCGTAACGGAAGTAGTTTGCAAACAAGAAGCGAAAAAGACAGAATCCTTCATCGTTCCCTCCCGTCTTCTATAATTTCTTTCGTGCTTCTGTTGTAATTTTCAGCGTTTTTTTTCCCCAACCGCTGTGAAAGGTAGTTTTTGCTCAGTTGCATAGTGTAGCAGCATGATGTCGCCATTTTGTCAGCGGAAGTGAATTTATTCAGTGAATTTTTAAACATTTCAACTTTTGTGTTTGTTTCGTTTTTGGGTGGTTTTTTTCCCCATTGAATTTAATTGTTCAAGAAAGGAAAATGGCATGTGACTTTTTCAGCTGCTTTTTATGCAACGTTCCTTCATTGTTATTGCTTAATTGAAAAATAAGGCATTTGTGCGAATGTGTGGTGTGAGCGGGGTGTAAAGGGTGCAAAGGGTGCAAAGGGTATTAAGTGAATTGAAATTGAATTCTCAACAATTCAGCGGAAAATTTTAAGAGCAATGCATAAATTAAGGTGAAATGTGAAACTCCTTGCGAAATGGCAATTGAATTATGAAATTCGTGCTGACATTCGCACACCAATGCAAGCGACACACACACACACACAGCTGTTTGCCACTTCCACTTGCGACTTGCTGTCTGCCAGTGTTGTTCGTTTTGTTTTTTTTCGGCTGTTTGCAACACCTGCATTTCTACATTTTGACACACCGACCCACCCACATTGGCTTCTTCACTGCTCAAAAGTATCTTTACTATTTTCGTATATTTTCTTCTTCTTCTTCTGCTGCTGCTACACCCGCAATCATTGCTGCCACTCTTCTGCTTCTTTTCCTTTTTGTTATATTTACTTTCTTCCACTCGTACTTTTGCATGATTTAGTGCCAATGCACGCTTTTGAACTTGTTTTCCCATCTCCTTCAAAAAAGTACTGTACTTTGACAACATCTTCGCTCGCCCATTTAAGCATTTAGCGTAACACGTTAACTCACTTCGGTAATAGCTCTTCTAACAAGTTTTTTCTTCCAAGTTTCCTCACCACTTTTCCACATTTGTCATAATTTCTATTCGACTGCATCGAAGGAATTGACAGCACGCTCTTGTGAGAATTTCGGCTTTCGTGAGCTGGTGGGTGTCGGTTGGCGGAAAACTTTGTCCGCCGAAATGGAAGAGCGTGAACTTTTTTCAGCGCGAAATAAATCATATTTAAAGTAAAGTTTTGTTTTTAAGTACCGAAATTTGAACTTAAGTCGCTGTACACAACATTTCGCAAAAAGCTTAAAGTTAAATGCAATTTTCGCAAATTAAGGTACAATAATATTGTTATATACTTCTATATTGTATGGAAATGTTTAAGGAAATCTAATTACAATTACTTGTGTGTTATTTGAAAATCTTAATGAAAATCTCTAGCTAGGCGTACCAAGATTGGGTAGATGCAAAATTAGCTGCACTCCTAGGGTAACATTTGAAGCCTAGCTAGAGGCTCTAGGTCATTACTGGATTATAATCCCCAAAATATATAGTTTGAGAAATATTTTTGTTGCATACTTTTAGTGACAAAAAAATCAGAAAGTGACGAAATTTTAAGCTCAGTAATTATCACGTTATAGTTCACATATATTGCGAAATGGCAGACAGGTACACTAAACAATGGTATTGTTGAACTATTGACTTAAAATTTTAACACATTCTGATTTTTTCTTCCCTAAAGTTTGCAACAAAATTTTTAAGTCAACAAAATCCTTTCCATAACTTTGAGTTTTGGCCTCGATTTTGAACAGCGCTGTAAACAAATGCAATCATTTTAATGGCATTGCCTTGAATAAATCATGATTTCATTCATTGAATGATTTTTTAACTGCAGAATAAAAGATTGAAATCTTTGTCTAGCTTTGGGCAAGTAATGGAAAAATGCCCGAAATACGATCTCGGACTAATATTTAAGTATTTAATTAATTATTTCAGAATTACTTTGATTCAAAAAAATGTATTTGTAATTCAAACCATTTCTATTGAAATCATTTCAGCAGCTGTCGAAAACATAATTTCCACCAAAAAGTAACGCTTTTCACAACTAATCACATTATAGTAATGCATATTGTATTAGCCGCAAGGTATTTGTTTGGTATGCAGTTTCCATTCATTATTATTTTGTATTATTTTCAGTTATTATTACTTGCTCAACACAATTAAAAGAAAGTTGGAAATTTGCTTAATTGCTGTAGGTAAAGTATTAACGCCAAAGTAAGGCAGCGTGAAATTTCCGTATGCGGTATTTTTGAGTGTTGCACTAAAAAACGAACGGCAACAACAACAAAGTAATCGCAAGATAAATCCGTGGCAACATCGGCAAAGTTACTTAATTAAAGTTTTACACTGAATAAATAATTGGAAAGCGAAAGCTAACACAATTTTAAAACGTGTTCAAGTTGTTTTTCGCATTTGTGGTGGGTTATGCCGCTGCTATGGGTGAATTGTTTTGGCTTGGTGTGTATATAGAAGATAGGATAAAATAAAATGAAACTTTTCCATTATTTGTGTGCAGCATATTGAGATTTCAATGCATTTTAATGAGGCTCCTTGGGAAGAAAAAAAAAACAGGCAAAAGTTTAAGCGACTTATGGCTAGGAATGCTCAGAAAAGTTATGTTGGTAAACGTTAGGAATTTAAAATGTTTAAACAATTTTTCTATAGTTTTTTTTGTTTCCACTCAATTTGAAAATAATTCACTGGAAAATGATCTTTCCCACAACGCCTTCACTTAGTTATAATTAAATCTCAAGCTCATTGAATGAGAAAATCCGCTTCAGCACCCAAATGCGAGCCATACAATAAATACGATAAATCTCCAATGAATACACCTGCCACGTACGTACAAGCGAACATTTGTTTTATTTATTTAGTATTTTTTTTTTTTGTTGGAAGCTACTTAGCCTTTTTGGCGAATTCCATTAAAACCTGACCTTAAAAACAATTCAGGCGTAATCCTCCGTGCAGCTCGGGCCGAACATTACAGGAAAGGCATCAGCCAATAGGACACGGGTGTAAGGAGTAGAGTGAAAATTTAGGGGGAAAATTAAAAAGCAAACATCAGGCTGTCATTATTTTTAAATGCTGCTAATGTAGCCATTAAGGCGCAATTATCTAGCCGTGTTATCGCATGCCCTCTAAAGTGTTAGGAGTGGGTGGAGAGCGACCTTCCTTGTATTTCTGCTCGTGTGAAGGTTGTGTGAATTCCTTTTTTCTTCGAAATTTATTATTTTTACTTTTGGTTTTTTTTTTAATTTTTTTATATTCTTACTGTTCAGAAGGTGTTGCTTGTGATATGTTCGTGTGATAAGGCTGTCCGAGCAAAGAGAAAGGTTACTTTCATGCTGGATTTTGTTTGACAGTTTGCTTCCTTTGGGTTTTTTTTGTTTCATTTTGCCCTGCAAATCTCCTTAAGTCGAGTTAAACTGGTGGGACGACAACTGATTTTTGATTTTATAAGCTGCCTTAAGCGGTGTGGTCAGAGGAGTTAAGCTGTCTACTGTGTCACGCACTTCTGACATTTTATTAAGTGTCATAAATTGGCAATCTCTAATGGAAGCATACTGGCCAGAAGTGTTGTCAAATAAATTGAACTAGTTGTCGGAGGAGACAGATTTGAAGCAGGTTTTGGAAAATAACTTTTCTAAATTTGAGGTGAGAAGGTTGGGCTGTTTCTGTATGGGTCCATTGAGATTTAACCAAAAAAAGTTAGTAGAAAATTTTAAAATTTATTTCTGAGAAAATTTTATTAGTATTTTATATTGGCTATTTTAAATAGAAACTAGAAATGTTTTTTTTCATATAAATTTTTTATTTAGATGTTAAACTTATTCTTTGAAAGTTGTTAAGGTTTAATTTTAACTGTTTAAGCCCTTTCTCTGGGACATTACATTTTTCCAGTGAAGTTTGGAATATTAGTTTTCTCTCTCTTAAGATTTAATCAGAAAAGCACCTCAGCGTAAATGACTTTTTCCAAAAAACATAAAACAAACATGAAAGTTTCACAGAAAATGTTTTTATTTCGACAACCTGTTGGTAAATAAGTCTTTTCCCACATAAAAAAAAACAATTTCAAGAGAATTTCGAGTGCAAAATATACTCTCATAAGAGCAAAGCAAGCTCTTGCTAAGATGTCAATGAATGACTGTCAGTGGAGGCGATAAACAAAGTTTTATGAGCTAAATGAAATAAAGCACAAATAATTTATGACAAGACTGAGTACAGACAATAAAAGTACCATGTGAGTTTATTTTTAACATCAACATACAACAAATAAAAAAATACAAAAATTATGCAAAAAGTTTTCAAATTTCAACTTAAATTTCAATTGCCCCGAATCACAAAAGAAACAATTCCACCAAATCCCGAGCACTTTCTTAATGAATAATTTGTGGCACACACACATACGCAGTGTGGCAACCAACCTAATGACTCAAGTGCCCCTGTTGCCAGTGCATGTTCCCATAAATAAACCAGATCATTTGGCAGCGGTATTGCCATTTCATTCCCAAAGTATAAATTTCGCGCACTATTCCCAAGGTATGAAATATATGAGCAAACATGCGAATAACTTAGTATTCACCGCGATTCAGATATGCAAGAGCATTTGGCGGGTGTGTGTTTGTGTACGTATGTGTTCCACTAAATCATTAACGTTTAATGATGCACCATCAATTAGGCCACAGATTTTGCCACAAAAAGAAAAAAAATTCTAATTTAGTATGTGTATATGGGAAGGTATACAATTTCACGCTAAAAATTATTCTATTTTAAGCAGCAGCCAGCGCAGAGAAGTATGCAATGTTTTCTGGGTACACACATTTTGAATCCACAAAGCTTGGCTTTTTTATTTTTATTAAATCTTTACTGTTCAGATATCTGAGAAATTTCTGTCTTTGACCATTTCTGTATAAATTTTGTATGAAAAAGTTTTGCTTAAACAGTAAACAGCCTCAAGTTCTTAAGAACAAGACCAAGAACAACAACAATTTATATTTAAAATTGAGTTTCAGGCGAAATGTCTAAAAGTGAATTTTCCATTCACAATCAAAGATGACATGAGTCGGCCAAGGAAACCATAAGGAAATTACACTGCAACAGGGAAATAAATAAATGAAATACTTGCAAATATTTTCACAACTATTCCTTCACAGAATATGTGACATTTTTCATTTTCAGTGAAATCACAAAACTCATATATCCTCCAGTGATTTGTCACTCAACCCCGATGAAATGTGAACAATAAATCAGAGGGATTACTGGCACATAACCTGCAGGCAAATCGGTCGCCATTCCTTCACTGGAAATTGCGTTGATGGCAAAACAAGAAAAATTGCAATTGAGACAGTCAGCAAAAGCGATTTTGAAACTAAAATCCTTGCAGGTGTTTGGCCAAATTTGAAATTTTTTTTGTTTTTTCTATGACAATTCTTTGAAAAAAACCAATAACTACTTTCGTTTGTAAAGTAACGATATGAGGAATTGAAAAACAAAATAAAATCCTCTCATATCATTTTCTTTTATGGCAACTCACTTTGTGTGTTCCCTTGAACCGTAACCATTTGCCCTTAAAAAAACCGCCAACCATTTCTATGTTAAACATGTCATTTGCTTTACCTATTCCATTCTGTGGTAAAGGTTCACTTACATTAATTTACAACAAAGCAAAAAAGCCAAAAAAAAGCCCAAAAAAAAAGAACAACCACTTCATTTGCTTATAAGTACAGTGTGGTTGTTGCTGTGTTGGTTCAACAAATTATTCTCGCTCGCAATGACCTTGTGCGGCTTTACATTTTCTTTGGCTTCAAAAAGCCGTGAAATCAACTTAGGATATTTGCAAAAGTATGTAGGTGATGACACCCACACACACACCCACACACACACACACCTACACCGCAAACAGATGACAGTTTCGCGAGGGTGCATTCTTGAAAAGGTTGCTCTGCTGAACGTGTGATGAGACTTAATGAGAGCGATAGCCTTCACCTTAAACGAGATGTCAAGATGGTTGGCATACATATGTGCATTTTTTTTCGCACTAATGTATGCAACCCTTTTTGGCATTACTAGAGCGTGTGTGCTAAATTAGAAATTATGGTAAATGAAAGCTTCTTTGAGTATCATCGGAACATGTTCTCCTTTGCTGTAAGGAACTTTCGCCTGGGTTTTGTTAGAAAACTTTCACTTAAGAGAAGAGAGCGTATGAAAAAGAGTGACAAGAAATGCGCTTACAGTCCACATTTCTGAATTGTAAAGCTTTCTGAATAAAAGTTTTAAGGCACTTTGAAATTATTAGTGTTTTATGGCATTGAAAGCCTTTGGCCTGGAAGGACACTCGTACATAATAACTATTTGAATTATTGTAAAGGTTACAATAAAGCTTTAGGGCTCACTGAATATGTAAGTTTTTTTTATGGCATATGGACCTGTGGTACCATAATTTTGAAAAAGTTTTTTTGTTATAATATAAAATTATTTAGCTCTTTTGACAATACGAATGCATAACTTTGCATTATATTTACTTTAAAAAATTATCTATATTTTGGCCATAAAAGAGTTAAAAGCTTTATCCTTGCTTTATGGGTTTTATACGACTTACTTATAGCAGACAATTTTTTTATAGTTCTAAAGTTCATAAAAGAAGTACGGATTTTATATAAGTTAATGGCAGGAAAGCTTTATGTCTTTATGGCATGTCTTTAGAGAATTTTTTATATTATTTACCAGATTTTCGTTAAGTTAATATATTTAGCAATTGCTATCACAATCATCCTTATTATGGCTTCCTGAAATATAATATCTTGTATAATATTCTCGTATAAGTAAAATTATGGCGGACTTTTTTTGAATACGAAACGACCTTGCAAGAATTGGCATGAAAAACCAAAAGAGTCTGGGTAACAAATAAAAATGCAGTTAGTGCCTTAGATTATCTCTGGAACTACCTGAAGGTAATTGCAGGCCTGTGCGCTTGAATTCTTGTGTCTTTGAAGTGGTAATTCTTCCTTTTATATGAAACATAGGAAATTTATTGAAATCATCCTATCTTCATTCCGGTGAAGACATATCATTCTGCATACAGTAAGCAGTTCCAAAATTGTGTGAGCATTTTTTGTTGCTCGCTGGAACTCATCATACCGCCAAAATATGTTTGCCTCTTAGGACAAATGTGCCATTCGGACCTCGACTCCAAATGTTAGGTCTCTATAAGTAACGTGAGTTACCCCTAAAATGCAATTTTCTCCTCATAAAATATGAAAAATGTATATAAAATTTTAATATTTTTCAAGGAAGAAGAATCACTTGAGAAATATTTGCCAAAGTATTTTCATAAAAAATGGAGGAAATGACGTTTTTCATAGCAAAAGTACTCTAAGCATCTCTAACCATGGAATTACTTATAATATAAAAATGTCATAGGGAGAAAATTTAAAGTTCTCTCTTAAAAAAACCCCCTCAAGTTGATGATAAATTGAAATTTTTACGTAACCCATTAAGGAATTAATAAACCATTTTTAAAGTTTGCAACAGGCGAACACAATCTTTTTTATACACTAGAGAGCTGCTGTGTTTAAGTGCAGAAATTTAACCAATACAGAAATTTAACCACAAATAGTGGTGAGGGCGTTTCTTATTGTTGTTGTAGTCAAACAAGGCTGCATTGAATGTCAATTTGCGTAATTTTTTTGCGGCTGTTGTGAGCGAAATCACATTTTTCGCTGATATTCATTTATGCGAAATTTATGCATAAATTTAGCTGTTTGTTGGGTTTTTTTTTTGAAATGGAAAAGAGGGCGGTATGAATCACTTAAATCATATAAAGAGAGAGTACAACAGACAAGAGAACAAAAATTGTATACACTTGCCATTTTGTTGCAGCTGTCAAAATGTATGTGATAGTGAGACAATGAATTTATTAATTAGTGAATGGAACATATAAACATATCAGTGGATGTACGCACGTGTGTGTGTGTGTGTGTGTATTTTAAATGGTTGACATTTATGACATCCAAATGATGTAAAGTATTTACGATAAATTGCTTGAAATACTCGTTCGGACATTAACTGTCACAATCAGTTGCGTTCAATGCAGTAAATCAGATTTGAAGAGAGCCCCAGCGCGTCATATTTCAAAAACATAAACGCCTACGCCCTCGTTTTGCCAATAGCTGGCAATGTAAGGGGAATAAATAAAGTAAAATACAAATTCAAGTGCTTTGTAAGTAGTTGCCCCCCGCCAATATTGAGTATTATTGCATGGGTACAGGTGTCGACAGCCCGGCGAGTGGGCACACAACTTTAACTGAAACCAACTACTTATTTTTATGACAAATGTTGCCATGTTATTTTGCTGTAATTTCAAAAACTACAAGAGCTTTAACTCACTTTTACACACTCTGATGCGTACATTGATACCGAGTTGAAGCATTTTTCTTGCTACTTACATACTCAGTCAAACACACATAACCACTAGCCAGCTGAGGGGGGGGGGGCCGAATGTTAAAGATTAATGGCGCATCTAAAGCGCTGCTCACGTGCACACAAATCGAGCAAGCACTTTAAGCTTACTGGGAGTTTTTTCCTTCCCGCTTTTGTTGGTGTTTTTACGTTAAGTGTGAGTGAGTGTTGATGTTGTTGTGCGTTTGTGGATGGCAACACTGTTAACGTGTTTGACAGTTTTGTCTCGCCTTATTTTTGTTACTGTTCCTGCTGCTGCTGTTGTTGTTGTTTTTGCTACCACCTGTTTTATATTGTTATGAGCTGTTGGTACTTTGTTTCGTCTGTAAGTCCTTTACCTTCTCACACTCATAAATATTGTCATACTCGATTGAATTTGTGTGATTTGTTCTATGTATGTGTGATATTTTTTATGGGGGTGTGGCAGATTAAAGTGTGTTGTGCACTGATTTGTGTTAGCACTGAGTTGTGATTGTATGTGATTTTATGATCGAGTGTGGGTCACACAAACGATAGCGATTAAGTGCGTTGGCATAACTCTTTAAGAAGAGCTTATTGGTCCTAGATCTGTGGCACTTGAGAAAAATTTAAAAACAAATGCTCCTTACCCTAAAAGCAATTCTCCCTAAACATCACACAATAACCTCATTAGAGCACAAAGGACATGCGCTGATGACTTCTTTTCGCTGGCAAACGATTGAGGACATTCAAAACAAAAACTGCATACACACACCCGTGCTCCCCATTGAATAAGGGTTTTTTTTTTCTTCTTTTAATTGCTTTCAAAAGCCCACTCCAACAATAGAAAGTGTCCATCCATTATTGAAAGTGGCCGGCAAAGTGCCTCTGCAAATAATGGTCGAGTCCTGCAATTGAACTGAATTTATTTGTGAATCACTTTTCGGAGTTACAACAGCAACAACAACAACAACAACAACGCCTTTGTGTACAACTGCAATCACACATTTACTCGGGCAATTGTTGTTGTCGATGGTCATGTCCGCTGTGCCATTCAATAGCACTCGAAGAAGAAAGCTTCCTTTGCCAGAGGTACGATTTAGAATTTGGCTTTTATCACTTCAAGCCAACACATACAGGCACACACGCACACACACACCAGACCACTTCTGACCCCTTTTTACCTAAACTAATGGCTGAGAAAAGTTTCTAAAAAAAAATGTGTAAATGCTTCACACATTTTCAAATTTTCTATAAGCTTTTAAAAAAACTTTTTCCCTTTTTTTGTATATTTTTCTACGAGTGTCTACTTAATACCAGCTACCTTACCTAACCAAATGAAAAAAACACGAATGTAAATTTTGCAATTGAACAAAATTGAGGCTGCTGCCCCAAAAGTAAAGCATTTAGGCCGCTTATTGAGTTTGTTCGACATGCTCTCGGTACGTAGTAACTAGGAAATTGTATGTTATTTGAGTACTCATGGAACGAGCGGAGGCTATGCATAAAAATAGTGTTTGAATAAAGTTAAGGAGAGGGGCAGGCTGTAAAAGTTTCAACAGCTTCTTTTGCATAGCAATTTGCGTTCATTCGTTTTCAAGTGTCACGTGTGCGAAGTTCACAATTTCGTGTGTGCATGTGTGTGTGAGTGTGTGGGCAAATTGCTCAACTAACTTAACACAAATGATTGTCAATTTGAGCATCATTTCTCCTCGTGGGTAGTAGTTGTGTTATCAGCTCTTCATGTGTGTGTGTGTGTGTGTTTGTCGATTATGTGCCGTTGTGCCGACGAGTTGTGTCAGCAAAACTGATCACACATGAAGGGATTTCAGGATTTCTTTGGATTTGTTTGTCGGAAGCATTTTATGCACTTTCGAAAATTGTATTGGGATTTTGACAAAAACCGAACAGAGGCTGGACTGTGTGAGTGGTGTGAAAATGAGTAGGAACATGCAACCAAATTTAATCACAAGCAAGTTTACGTGAGCTCCAAATTAGAGTGAAACTAGTAGGCAGTGAACAGTGAATGGAGAATTCGATTTGGTTGGGAAAATTAACTTATCCTTTATACTGAGAATCAACTCTACACTATCTACTGCCTATAAATAACTAGCCCTTGTATAATTTAACATCGAGGAGGGCTCCACAAAAAATATAACCCATGTTGTTTGGAATTTCATTTTTTTTACACCAACAACAACAACAACAACAACAGTGTCATTTGTCAAATGCAATATTGTAAAGGAATTTAATTTAAAAAAGAAAAGTAATTTCATTTCGTCTACGCAGCAAACACGTCAGGCGGTAAAAAGGAAAATATCTCGAGGAATGTAGGGCCACACATGTGTTGCTTTACACACACATAGGAGAAATTAAAAAAAATTAACTACAAAACAACGAAGAATCCTGGTTAGAACAAAACTGTAAACAACACAAATATTATGTGCTTTGACGGGCAAACTAAAATGCCATTGTTAGCAGTGAGACAGCGAGGAAGGACTACCGACGAGGCATTGTGTAATGAAATGAAGCCTTTGGCCAATGACCAACAACGGATGACTTTAGCTTTTAGGCGTGTTAACCTTGTAGACACATTTTACTCACATTTTGGTGTGTAGCTAAAATACATGGCGCTTTCAAAAACTCACATGGGTGTTTTTTCAAGAACTCGATCATTATAACCACACGTCAAAATGTGTGTAAAAAGTATCTTCAAGGTTAACACGCTTAAGTGTGTATTAACAACGCATTTCCGTTTGAAGTGTCTTAAGGAACAAAGAGCGAACGAAGACGCAGTTCAATTAAACGTGATAGCAGCTAAACAACCTTCTCACAAGGAAAGCTCTACTAAATAGTAGACGATAGGCACACAAAGTCAACCTCGGACACAGAAAGGAAAACTTGAAAAAAATCTTGAGAAAAAAATTCCGTCAACTTCAACAATGACTTTGGCAAAAACCAAGAACAGATTTTAAGGACATACAAAAAATTTAAAAAAGAAAATAGAGGAAAAAATAAAAACAAACGAAATAGCCTAACCCACACGCAGTTTACAGTATGCAGTAGAAGAAGACCACATTTTCGACGCGTGAGAAGCTGTTGAACGGATGGGTTGGTTTGAAAATTTCTACTAGAAATATTTTCTATCCTAAACCATTTTAAAGTGATATAATCGAATGTCATGCGTTTGGAATGAAAGGGTATAGAATTTCAGAACATTTCCTCAGCCATACGAGTACGAGAAGGGACAGACACCCCGAAGTATACACGGGCACTTAAAGAGACACACACTCACATGTTTAAAATGGAATTTCTATTTTTTTCATACTTTTTACCGTGTGTTGCTTTCATGCTTGACAGCGCTTTGTTGGGTGTATGAAATTTCGCTGCTGTTTTTCGATTTTCCTATTTTTCTATTTCCCCCCCACATCTACACTTCATTTAGTGCCATACTATTTGCTTTGTTGTGTTGTATGTATTTGTTGTTCGGGGGGGTATTATAAAACAATTTGTTGTCTTGACACCTGACCGCACTTTTATGGAGAATTCCTTTCAAGTGGTTTTCGATAGAATTTGCTGGGTTCTTGTGTGCACCTTTTTTTTATTTATTTTTTTTCTATTTGTATTTGTTTTAACCTTTTCTATAGAGTCTTTATAACCGAACTGTTTGTATGTCGGTTGGCTAGTTGATATCGAGAATATATGTGTGTGAGCAATAATAGATACCCATGGCAACAAACAGTCAATTAAGACAACAATTGGTTATTTTTTTTATTAATTATTTTAAATTTAATAACTTTCTTGGAGAACACTTTGAGCGGAAGCTGACGCTCATCTATAATTGTTTTTTTTTTATTGGAAATGAGTTGGGGGAAAAAATACAAATGAAACGGTCTACTTCAATTTCTATTGAATGTTACTCACTGATGCCTAAATCTTTATCAATTGAGTGATTTTTGGGACATTTGTCGCATAGTGTTGTACATGGCGTATGAGTATAATTTTCCAAAAAATTCAAAAAAGAGTCAATCGATTTGGAAACATAGTAGGTACATATCACAGTGCACATTTTATTCAATGAAAATTAACACACAAAAAAAAACAGACGAATGCATTGCCAATTTCTCACAGTATCCCTAATTCATAGACACGAAATAGTGAAATATCTGCACGGCAACTTATACTCTATGAACAGTATGAGAGAATTTGCGGCCCTTCTAACATAGATTACATTTGTATACAAGTACTTTAGATTTGAAACTCATTTTATCCACTTGGAGAACTGCGATTGAATCTTATATTGAGCTTATCATTGGCAAAAATTTATCAGAACAATCTCCTTTAATTTGTTTATACCCTTTTGCATATTCGAAACCCCTCAATATTTTTAATTGAAATATATTTACATACATCTCTTCTCGAAATTTCCACCTCTTCTCAACAAATATTTGCACTACCAAAATATTTCACAGAAAATATACTTCAATTAAAAATAAACTTGAGTGAAAATAACTTGTAAACAATTTTACACTTCAATAAATAACTGCAAATACAAATACAGGCAAAATGTGAAAAATTTTAATTTTTCTTTTGCAACAAGGCAAACTTGTAAAATTTGATACCAGAATGATAAAATGTGCAAGTATTTGGTCAATTCTCCTAAATATTCAATTGAAAATAAATGCTCATCACCACACCACACCACATCACATCACATCAGCTCAACTCATCTTTTCAATTAATTTTTTTTAGTAATTTTTTCTGTTGATTTTGCTTAGCTAACACAGAACTGTTTGCCCGTAAAATATATTAAAATTGCTCTATCACACAGATGAGAGCTTCGCTTAAATTGTAGTCCAATTTGTTCAGTTTTAAATTTGACCACAAAAGATGTTAAAAGCTTTTAGCTTCAATTCAAGCATTTCATGTGTGTGTGTGTGTGGTATGTGCCTTGCCCAAAACTATGCAAAGAAAATTCTATATAAAATATCAAGAAAATATGAAATAATTCCAACAACCAAATACCTTTGTAACGTCAAAGGTAAGATTGGTTATAGGAATAAAACGCAAATCCATTTACACACACACACACAAGCCTTTATTGGCATAAAAACACAAAAATAACATTTTCTTCACCCTAATGAACACTTCAAATGTGAAATGTGATTGGGAATATTTTAGTTGAAATTTGATTTGATACTTGGGTATGCAAATGCTGTAAAAGCGTTTAGTGAATTTTTAAGGAAAGGCATTTCACTCCAGAGATTATATCGGACATGGCAAAGTGAAAGTATAGTTGTAACATTGAGAAAGGTTAGTTAATCAAAGAAGACATTTGCCATAAGAATTCATAAAGATATTTTGTGAAATATGAAATGGTAATTCCCTTCTTTGTTTGACTTCTTCTTTGAGAGTGTTTATTTGCTCGGCTACTACTTCATAAAGAGTATTTTCTTAAGGCCACAAAGGGAAGGTTCATTAAATTCCCCAAGTCAATTCTGGCCATCAGAGAATGCATGACTTTGTGGGAAAATTAAGTGTGGAATTTGAAATTTAAGGAATCTACTAAAAGCAGTTAAAGTGAAAGCCAACCAATTCAAAAAGGTCAGAACAGCAAAAAAAGTAAAGGGTAAGAAAAATAAAAACTGAAACCGAAAGAATCATATGAAAGACTAAAACTGCGTTTGTGTGTGAAATTTAAGATTTATTCTGTGTTTTTCTCTCTACTTTTTTTTTTGTACTTTTTTGTAATTTCTCTGTTGGTTAGTGGAAACGGTCTAAAAGATTATCTTCTGCAGCATGGTTGCATTTTCGTTATTTTTTTTGTTCCTTTTGGAATATGTGTGAATATTTGCTTGCCTGTGCACCATCTACTTTGTGCAATGGGCCAACTATACACTCCCTACCCTGCGCAATGAAAACCGAATTTTATGAAGAATATATATGAGAAAATTCAATATTTGCAAAAGAGAATTTTTCGGTGTCCATGTGAGCGTGTGTTGAATTGCATTTTTCATGAACATTGAAAAGTAAATTTAAAATTGATGAAAAATATAAGTAATCAAATATGTAATACTTAAAAAGAGAGAACAAAAATACGATTTTAATTTGTGATCCGATGTAATTTTGAACTAATGAAGTGGAAACTATCGGAAATTTTGGATAAATATCAAAAAATTATCGATAACATATCGCAAAATTATCAAAAAATTCAAATGAATGGTGAGAAATATCGATAACATATCGAAAAATTATCGATAAATTTTCGAAAAGTAAAAACATATCAAAAATTATCAATAACATATCGAAAAATTATCGAAAGCATTTCAAAAAAATATCAGTAAATGTACTTACAAAAATGTATTGATATATTTTCAATAAAACATCGAAAAATTTGGAATAAATGGTGATAAAAATCGAAAAATTATCGATAACATACAGAAAAATATCGATAACAGATCTAACTAGAGAGTGGACTATCTTCGGCTATACCGAAGTTGAAATACCCCCACACAGTAGGAAGAAGTACCTCGAACATATAAAAATGTGGTCTCCAGACCCTATTTTGAGCTAATTATAGGTGGTTTTGGAGCCCGGACCATGTCCAAAATCCATTTCTAAAAATTTCCAATTAAATCCACAAAAAAAAAAAAAAATTGGTCTCAAGACCCCATTTAGACCCTTATATATGTGGCTTCGGAACCTCGGACCATGTCAAAAATACGTTTCTAAACATTTCCAATCGAATACAACAATAAAAAATTTTTACCTTTTTTTTCGGTGTATGGGAGCCACGCCCAGTTTTTGTCCGATTTGGCTGATTCTCGAACTTGATCTCAGTATTCACGAGAAAAACATGTACCCAAAGTTTCAAGTCGATATCTCCAAAACTGCGACCGCTATCGAGCGGACGGACAGACGGACAGACGGACAGACAGACGGACATCGCGAAATCGACTCAGGAGGTGATACTGATCAAGAATATATATACTTTTCCATACCGGACACGCCTCCTTATGGGCGTTACAAACGTTGTGACAAAGTGAGTATACCCTGCCACAGTGAGTGTGGGGGTATAAAAATATCGATAATATTTTGTAAAATTTCAATAAAATATTTTCCATAAAATATCGAAAAACTATAAAAAATCTTTCGATAAAATTACCGAAAAATGATCTTATAACGTATCGTACTTGCATGTGCAGTACAAAGATAATTCTCTTATTAGGTTTTTTTTTGTTTTTAAAAACTCAAGTTTCGCACTTTTTCTTATCAAATATGTAAATGTTAATTACACTTTAGTGTTTTTTGTATTCATTTGCGAGAAAAAAAAATTTACTTTTACCATTACTTCTCCAGCAATGTAACATTTACTTTTTCCTTGCCACTTTCAGCAGCCCAAAGCAGACAACGAATTACTTTGCGAATGCACACAAACACATCAACATACTCACAGAGAAAAAAAAACAACCCACACAAAGTGTTGGTTTTAATAATTAGCACGCCAAGCCACACACAGAGCATTTCTAGCACAATTCACATTTCTAGCAAAAAAAATAAAACCCCCCAAAAAAATAAAGTAATTCAAAAATGCATATAACATTGCATTATGCAAAACTTAATAAAGTTGTTAACACCAAAAGAGCCAACACACCCACATACTCGGAAAAAAGACCAACAACAACAACAACAATAAAGCACCAGTCTGTATCAAAATGTTGTATGCATGGAAAAGTCCCACACACACACATAGTTGAGTGAAAAAACACTAGTACGAATATCTGGGGTTTTCGGTAGAAACAACATCTCTGCCCTGGTTGCTGGTGTTGTGGTTGTTGTGTCTGCTTCAAACATGTCACATTGTTAACGCATTTGTACCGCCAACAAACTACTTTCAACTTATAAATTCTGTGTCCTTTAACCACTTCAACCACCTCTCCGCCCACCCCCCCTCAAGTAGTTGTTTTTCCTTGAATTTTTGCTTAAAGCGGTTTTGCTCTTTTAACTGCTTTGCCCCCTCTCACCACTTTTAACTTCACTTGTCGAGTGGCACTTTTGGCTTATTTCTTTTTTTTTTGGGAATTTCTTTTTGCACAATTTTTTTTTTTGGTGCAAACATTATTCTGTCAACTTTGTTAAACAAGTTTTTGTTTTTTTTCTCTTGTAAAATGTTTTAAAAAGTATTCTTGATTTGAATTTAAAAAAAAGAGCACAAAAATCAAATTGCCTGTGTGTGTGTGTGTGTGTGTGTGTGTGTGTGTGTGTGTGTGTGAGTCAGTTTGAGAAAGAAATGCAAATTTTGTGCCACTTTTTCTTTGCGGCTAAGTTCTCTGTGGTAACAGGATTTGGTGGCTTTTTTTTCTCATTGTGTATAAGTGTGTGTGGCATATGTAATGAAAATGCGGTGTTCTGTGGTATTCAAATGTGGTTGGGAAAAGTCCACACAGAAGAAAAAAAGGGGATCAAAAAGTATGCAAATTTGATTTTAAGTTTGTCACTTAAAATTATAAGATGCAATATATGCACATACCTTGGAGTATCGTATGCAGAAGAGATAAGAGCTTTCAGTGGCTTATAGCCAATAATTTTCATTTGATTTAGGCAAGAGATTACGAAGGAGAAAAGGGCACAGGCAAAGCTGTAGCTGTAGCTGAGCTAGGCCACTTCAAGTCAAACATCAAACAAATGTAAGTTTCGGAAAAACGCACTGATGTGCGCTATGAAAAAAACAGATTCGGCTGTTTTGAGATACAAGCAAAACCGTTTTTTTCATAGCGAAGAGAAGTACTTCCGGGTTTTTCCGAACATTGAACAAATGTGAAGCTCTTCATGGCATCGGGAGTTGAGATATTTGAATTCGAAGTTACCCCAAAGTCTATAGATTTTTTATACGTTTCCCATTTTTACTTCTGCAGCTTCTAGTAAAAACAATTCAAACCGTTGGCCGTATCAAAACTAATTTCCTTCAAATGGCTTTTCTAATTTACAAATTTTCCATTACGTTTGTCCCCCTTTCCTCCCACCCACATTTCACTTCACCCTTTCAAAAACCTTTCTTAATTTCATAATCTTATCGCTGTGCCATCGAGAAATGTTCGCCCCACTGAACGCCTTTCTTTCCTTTCCCTCTACACTTCCTCGCAACATTATCGCAAATGGTTAAAAAGCTGATTAACAGCACATTTTCACACCATAACGTCATGTTAAGTACAAGAATGGCGAATATGCTCTCGCGGATTACTTTAATGTAAAAGTTGAAGTTATACTTAATTCTTTTATGCTGTGTAACGCATATTTTTCCTCCAAGGATATGCTCAGAAATAACAACGTTCTATTAACACTTGTTGTTGCTGTTGTTTTTCTTGTTGGCAACCACTTTCTCCGCGGACTTGTTTGTTGGTTGGGCAAATTGAAATGTTTTTTTGTCGAACGAAAGATTCTGCGTTCCCTCAAGGCAAAGACGTTGTCGCCATTCTTGTTGTATCTCTTTTGAGTTGAAAACAACTTTCAACTGTGCCAAAGCGCCAAAGAGTGCCAAAGAGAGTGTAATTATGCTTTTTAATTAATTTAAAATTAGCACAAGGCACACGCAGGCGAGCGAAGGAAACAACAGAAAATAAAGAAAAGAAAATGTTCATGTCAAATTGAAAAATTAAGAAAAATGGTCACCCAACATTTTTGAATTGCAACACGTTTTCAATTACTTTTTTTTTTCGTACACTGCACATAAAAAGGATATGTTTTGGCCTCGCATAAATAATGAATTAATTTAGTTTTATTTTTTATGGCAACTTTTTTTGGTTTTTGCTACACTTTGTCAGTGCACCTACAGCATGGCTTATGCAGAGAGAGAGAAGGCGCCTGCTGTGCTGGTAAAGGGGCTTTCAATGTTGCAAATTAACACAAAAACGTGCCTTAAATTTTAAAATAGCAAAATATGTTGCCAATGTTTATAAAATGTAAATATATGTATGAAAGACAGCGACCACGGCTGGGGTTAAATGTCAACATTTTGCTAAAATAAAGTCTCAGTTCGTAGAAATGCCCTTTATTTTAGACGAATACATAGGGCGGTAGTGGTTGCAGAGAAATTTTGCGAAAATTTGATACTTTTGAAGGTAGAGTTGACTGCGTGTCACAGAATATGTTAGTATTTATGGCACAAGATAAAAGGAAAATGTATCGATAGAATTTCATGAATTTTTAAATGCTTTTAAGGTGAATTAGGGCAATATTTTAGCATACTTTTAGGTTGATATTTAAATAATTTCTTAAGTTGCTTAAATTTGTATCCTTAGAAGATTTGAGGTGGAACGCGATTGTCAGATCCTTGGGAAAACCAGCTTGGAGTCACAGGCATCCAATTCCAGTGAACAAAATTTAACGAATTTTACCAAATTCAATGGAAAAAAAAGGTACAAAATTGAGCACCTCTCACAAAATAACTCTCTAAGTTGGCCTGCAATTATTATTATTATTGTTATTTGCTTAACAAATATATAAAAAAAATAATTTAAAAAAACTGTAGTTAAATGTTCATCATCTATTAACTCCCCCCACTTCCACTATAAACGAAAGTAGTAAAATAAGAATTGCATAGCAAGTTATGTAAGGAAAAAACCGTAAAGTAGTAGCGAAAGTTTTTTTATATTAGAAGGCAGACAAAAGAAATTATAGTTTGTACTTTAAAGTTCAAGCCATGCGCAGATGCCATAAAACGTTTAAAGGACATTTAAAAGTTTTGTGAAAACTTACTTTCAGTGCGCGCGCGGGTGCAAGTGGAGTTTTTTCCCACACAAAACTAAAGAACGGCATTAAGAAACTTTAAGTCTTTTAGTGCTTTTGTTCAGGGAAAATGTGAATACCATAAAAATACTGCAAAAAATGCAATTAATTGTGGAAAAAGCAAGGAGAGAATTGTGCTAAATTAGGGAAAAAGTGAAATCATGTGATATTTTGATTAAGGTAATTTTGAATTTAGTAGAGATCATGGCTTGAATAGAATTAGTTTGAGAGTATTTTCCAAAGGTCCTGCTTCACCTAAAAGATTTGCTTTAGAAATGAGTTATCTTGAATATTCTGGATTAAATTAAAAATGTCCAGTGAAATGGTTGTGTAATAGCAGTCATTGCCAAGAAATAACTTTATTACGCATTTGAGTTGAGAGTTTTGTGAGTTTGAGTTTCGTGCTGTATGGCGCATGCAACAGCTTCCAACAGAAACGCAGATAAAAGGGAAATATATATACTATAGAAACAGCAAGGGTACAACCAACTCGATGACAAACAGAGCAACTAATGCACCAACAGAGCGAACAAGAACAACAAAATATCCAAACGAACTTTGCTCATTTCCGCTTCGAAGTTTTTGTGTCACACGAAACAAGGTCATGAGCCTTTATGGCAATGGATTGTCTCACAACAGGCCAGGCGATGCGTTGCGGCGTACGTGACAAAGGATATTCAACTTTGGATATGGATAGTACGAGTTGGTCATCTTGTTGTTATTGTTGTTGCACACACACACATCTACACACACACACACACACAACTTTTGGTCGTAAATGTCTGCTGCACATTGTACAAACACATTTTACAAACACGTCCGCCTCGAACAAATTGACAACAAATACGACAAAAGGATACGAGCAAAAGTTCATCACCGGCGAGCGCACAATGACTCTTTGAACGGGAAAACGGAAACATACGTTAAACTGGACCGGAATTGATAAAAATAAAATGATTTAAAAAAAACAACCCGAGTGAAACAATGAGTATAAAAACTACAACAAATTTTACCATTTATCGTGGCTAATTTACAAGCGGCCCATATAAAAACCGAAAAACCGGGAATTGTTTAAATTTATGGCGAAAGTTACGTGAATTAGTAGAGCTGCCATAAATCAAAGCCAAAAGAGAAATAAAATTTAATTGCCTGAATTCATGGTTTCTTTTGTGTCCGCCGGTTTTTTATGTGCCTTTTGACCTGAATTAGTTTTTTCCTTTCTGGTTCTTTTTTCCAATGATTTTTCTTATTTGTTTGACTTACATTTTTTGCTAGTAAATTTTCGGTCAGTTGAAATTTTATTTTATTTTTGGTGTTTTTGATTTGTGGTTTTGTTGTGATTTCTCCTTTAAGTATTTCGATTCGTTTATGATTGGAAGGCGAAATGTCGCGGCTAGTGAAACATACCATGAACTGTGTTTACTCAAAGAGTGGGGGCGAAAGGCTCTAGACGTGGGTCTCCAAGGACTCCACTTGAGGCCATACGTAAGTGGTTGTCCTTTGGCAAAGATTTTTTACGCTCGAAAATATGAAAGAGGACAATAACAATAAACAAACAGCCAAACAAACAAAGAGAAATTCAGTAAAATGAACGCAAATTAAATTAAAAGAAAAACGATGGCCGGCAGTTTTAAAGGCCATACAAATGACAAAGGAAAATGAAGTTGATGAAAGTGAACCGAAAAGTTGAGAACGAATTTAAGAACAGGTGCACTCAACTGTTTTCTTCTTTCTGTTTACATTTTCAAAGGGAAATTTTTTTAAATTGAGTTCTTCTTGTATTAAAGCTGTGTTGAAAATATATAATAATTTTTTGTTCCTGATATTAAGTTGGACCTTTACAGTCAATGTATTTTGCTAAAGATTTTAAATTGTTTAATTCACTTCAATGAATAAGTCCTACTTTAATACAAACATTTTTAGTCTATTCCCTTACTTTCGTTGGAAATCTTTTCTATATTTTATTCTATTCTATGAAGTTTCTGCTCTGACTTCCTTTTGGGCGACCATTTTAATTGAAAACAATCAACCGCAAGGCATTTCCTTATTTACGAATCCTTGACCTCCCAATTTGTCCACAATTAAATGTGGAAAATATAATGAAAAATAAAACAGAGTATTTTAAATATCAGTTAACATTTTAAATGGGCATGTAACACCGTAAGACCAAAACTGAATTATTTCTCATTTACTGAAAAATCGATATATGCGTTAAATTACGTATTCAGTGTTTTTTTTGTATTTCCCTGTGGAATTCTGAGACCATTTTTCAATAATGTCTAGATAATTTTTCGATATTTTATTGATATTTTATCGATTAATCGATAATTTTTGAAGAGTTATCGGTAATTTATAAATATTTTATCGATATTTTATTGATAATTTTTCAATATGTATCGATCATTTCCATTTCACGATCCATTTTGTTCCAATTCCATTTCGTTCCAGTCCAATTTCTTTTCTTTCCAGTTTCATTTCCATTTCGTTCCCGCCTCCAAATTGGTGTATGGGAGTGGTACTTATCCGATGTTGCTGATACCGTCCAATCATTAGCAAAAAGAAGAGGAATTTGGAGTTGATAGCAGTCGGCAGTTGTCGTGTGAAATGACAGAGAGACAACAGACAGAATCAACCCTGGAGGTGATGCTGATAAAGAATATGTATAATCTTCCATACCGGACACGCCTCCTTATGGGCGTTGCAAACTGTGTGACAATATCGGTTGTGCTGCCTCTTCTGGCACGATTATATAACTTTTTTCATGTGTGAAAACTACTGTCATACGGTGTAACCAACCACAAAACGCTTCGCCCCCTCCCCCATACTTGACACAAATTTGCAGCAGCACCCAGTCGCAATGCAAACAGAAATAAAACCAGTCTGCACCGCAAAACAATTGAAAATCTCTGCAGAATTTCCACGCACACAAACACAAAAAAAAAACAAATAAAGAAAAAAGAAAAAAAGAAATGGAAACGTGCTTGGGAAATTCGAAGCGAAAATTGAGCAGAGCCAATTGTGAAAATGATACCAATTGCCAGCAAGAGAGGTGGTCTCTCCAACAACCGAAAAATAAATGCAAATTTGCGACTGCGAAACGAAATGTAAAAACACAAATTAATAAATGGTCAAGTGCTCAGCCACTTGTAGTGAATTGCATTTTGTGTAATGTTTTTTTTTTGTCATATTTTTGTGTTGTTTTTTTTTTTTGGTCTATTTAGTTTGTAAAATCATCAATAGATGCCCTTAAATAATTCATTTTAATTTAATTGTAAAAACGTTTTCCAATTTTCCGTTAACCTCAATTTGCTGTTCATTGCTTCTCGTTGTTATACATATTTTTTTTTTTTTTTGGAAAAATTTAACCGCTTTATTGTGTTTACATGTGGTTGAGCCTTTTTTTTTATGACTATGTTGGCGAAACTTTTTTATATAAGGTTTTTGAAATTCGTGTTTGACCTCGCGGCTCTTTAGCATTTAATTAATTGAAATATAAATATTTTGTGTATAAATATTTACATATTTTTTGCTTCTGTAAACTAGTCTATTGTTTTGGCATTTGATGCTAATTGATGGCTTTTTGACAATTTTATGATTGAATTTGTCGATGTTAGCTTGACTGGCGCTATGAAATTTGAAATAAATAAAAATATTTCCACTTCGGAAATACATACAGTGGCTCACATCTTATTTCGTGCAAACGCAGAGTTAAACTTTGAAATGCTATAACTTGCTACCTAATAATGATATCGAAAAAATGTAAACGACATTTTGTAGATCAATGTTTCTATATTTATAGACGAACATCAAATTCTTTACATAAATGTCTACTAAAAAGATAAAAACAAAAAACTTAAAATGTAGCCAAATTCAACGCCACAGCTTATTTCGTGAACTGCACTGATTTATTAAAAAACATGTCTTATGTAATTTTTAATATTTGGTATGGCCGCCCTTTTGTTTTATAACATCTTTAAGCCTCGTAGCCATTGATTCCACTAATTTTTTAGTAGTCTCTGGGGATATTTTTTGCCATTCCTCCATCAGGGCATTTTTCAAATCATTTTTATTGGAAATATTCCTCTTGCGTATCCCGGTCTCCAAAATTGCCCACAAATTTTCAATAACATTTAAGTCTGGTGACTGCGCCGGCGGATTCAAAAGATGCGGGCAATTCCAGATCAACCATGACTGTACAATTCCCGATTTATGTTTCGGGTCGTTGTCCTGGTAGAACCGAAATCCCTGTCGTACACCCAAGCTGTCCGCACTTTGAATTAGATTTTCCTTGAGAATGTTCAGGTACATTGTCTTGTCCATGATTCCATCAATAAAAACTAATTTTCCTACGCCGGAAGCAGCCATGCAGGCCCAAACCATCACGCTGCCTCCTCCATGTTTTACTCTAAAAACCTCTTACAGGAGAGAGGTGGACATTTTTGGAAAAGCTGTTTAATGCATTATGTTCGTTGAACGTTGGTCGTTGAACGTTGTGCGTTTAAATTTGGTCCATGGAAGTGTTTACTTAGCAACTAGAAACATTTAAATTTAAGTTTGTACTCTGCATGAAATAAGATGTGAGCCACTGTACATAGCATTAAGCGTTTCAATTTAAATGTAAATTGATTCATGTTTTGGCTTTTACTTACAAATGTTGTTCACTGTTTGATAGAAAAATTGTGCTTACCTGCAAAGAAAGAAAAAAAAAGGTTAATTAATATTTTAATATTAAAAAAAATTAAAACAATTTTATGCTTTTGGAGAAGAGGTTTTATAATAAATAATACTCTGCACGAAAAGTGCTCTTTTATTGTGCATTCTGCAAAAAAAAAACACTTCCAAAATCAACAGCAACATCGAGTGAAAAACAACTCCATTCACACAATCAGCTGCCTTATTGCCATAACAGTAATGCAATTAAAAAGACACAACAACAAAAAAAACCTAGAGGAAATCATATATTTATACCCAAGAGCCCACTGTAGTTAAGAGAGGCAGCAAGAAATCACATGAAAACAAGATGGTGGCGTATAAAATAAAAATAAAAAACCAAAAAAAGAAAATTTCCAAAACATCAAGTAAAATATTCAAGCGGAAAAACTTTTCTCATATATGTTTTTTTGTTTTGCTCATAATTAAGTGAATTTAACAAATGTACGATTGCAATTGCGGGGAGGACAGCTGCGGTTGCGCGCTGCCTTGTGGCGTTATCTGTGATGCTAAAACGGAAGTGGCAAGTGTGACTTTAGAGTAAAGAGACAACAGCAGATTTCATTTATTTGCATTTTCTTTTCATTCTTTTTTTCTGTTGCTGCTGACAGAATCTTAATCTGATTTCTAAGGGAAAAAACAAAATTCAGGACAAAAAAAATATAAGTCACACAGCAACAAGAAGAAGCGCAATAATTTATGATTTCCTGCCTTCCGTGTAAATTATGAAAATCCGCTGAAGAACAAACAACACACGCAAATCACTTGCCCCCCAAAGCTGTGAGTAAGTGTGCGGGAGAATGAGAAATGCCTCTCTCGCTCTGCCCTTTCTTACACTCGAAGGCAACTGCATTTAATATTTTTTTCAAATTGACTACTCTTGTGGAAACATTAAAGAAACATAAAAAAAAAACTAAATGAAAATACAACAAGTAGCTTCTACTATTATCCTGGCGTTTCTGGGCACACACAAAGTCCTTGTAGTACCTAGTGTTTTTGTACTATTTCTATTTGGTTAGTGGTAATTTTTCTTTCGTTCCGTTTTCACTTTGGCTTTCGCGCTGCTGTCTCGCCAACCGAATCCATCTTCTTGCGGGGGCGTCATTCCATTTCAACACACACCAACTCGCATACAATCACACACACAAACTCATACAGATTTCCGGCGTTGATTTGAATTATAAACTTGGCCATAATTCAGTCAAAGTTGGCAAATCGCAGTTGTGTTGTTTTGACGTTTTCATTTGAGAAAATTCCTCAGCGCCACTCCCTTGTCGTCCTTGTTTTTCTTTCTATATTCCTATTTGCATTGTTGTTATTATAATTTTTGTGCTGGTATTTTCTTTACAGTTTTCTTATGGGTGTTGTTTTTGTTGCTGTTGCTGAATTTGCTTAAATTTTCGTTGCCTGATGAAATTAATTACTTAATTATAAACTTGTTCCATATTTTTGTTCCGTTATTTTTTTGTTTGTTTTTTTTTTTTTGTTGCAATTCGACTGGTTTCGTATTTGGCAAAACACTCCTTTGCCTTTTGTAATTATGGCAATTAGCATTTGAATGAATTTAAATTGTACGTAATCAAGTTTTAATGGAACTTGTATCAGATTTTGTTTGTTTAATTGCAGAAGACACATGTTTATTGTCTTGTTTTCGGAAAGATGGAAATGTTCTTTAGTTTTTTTCTTTAAATATGTACAAGGAATGCCGCCAGACGAATGCTTTAGTTATTCTCCTTAATGTCGTAAGACTTCCATGGTCGGATAAGACCTCATAAATATGTTTGCTCGTTAGTGGATAGTTCCTTGAAGGATATTCCGTTTGTGGAAATAATTTAATAATAAAAAAGATAAATCTGAAGTTTATTCGGAAAAATACTGCCAAGAAACCTTCAAAGGCACCATAAACCGACGTGATGCAGAATATGAAACAGTCTTTTTGTTCATCTGCCTGTCAACTTTATATATTTGTGTAAATCGCTCTAGCACACAATAAATCAACAGTTATTTCAAAAGCAAATCAATTGAACCATCCTTTCGTTTCGCTTGAAAAATAAAAGGCAAACAATTACTTTCACATGTGCCACGAAACATACACCCACACACCACCGATATAGGCAGTCAAACGGTACAACACACTTATGCGAGGGTAAGTACAACTGACAGGAAGCCCTTTGAATGGCAACCACACACACAAATACACGTGCGCCCGATTTTCCCACAAAATACTATTAAATACAAATAGAAATTTGTTATTCTTTGTGGAAAAAGAGAGAGTGAAGCGGAGAACCATAAAGTAAATATACTAAAATATACTATATTTAGAAAAAAACACAAGAGTACAAAGAAAAACATTGCAGTGTTTACAGCTCAGTGAACAGCTAAAAATAAAAAAAAAGAAATACACACACACACACCAACAACATTTAGAAACAAGAGAAAAATGCAACAAAAATTATGAAACAGATTTTCGGAAATACAATCATAAATGGAGATTGCAAAAGAGGAAATGCAGAAATATTGAAAAGCTGATCCTTTTTTTGTTATAATTTTTATTTTACTTAAAAGTTTTGTAAAAAAGTGAAACACATTCGGTTACACAAAGGACCTTGAAGTGTTCCCGTAGGTGCCAAGTGCCTCATAGACTCATAGGCAAATTCATAAACCTTTAACCGGTCTTCCCATCGTGGAAACCCTTACCATTTCATGTATTCGTATTAATTGAGTCAATTGGGTCTAAGTACCCGGTTCTGATCTACGTCTGATATCACAGCATCCGTCCGGTTAAATCCGACCGTTCAGAGAGGCTAATGTTCTTACAAATCTTTTGAATAACCTCCGCAATTTGTAGGCAAATTTTTCAACTAAGGGCGAATACATTTTTCCATATGTATGAAGGTTTGTGTGTGTCATTTCAATTCGGAAGCCGTAATTCGCCAAACCAGAATCCAGACAAAAGTCTCAAAAGTCTGTAATCCGCGTGGTGACGGTATAAATTGCGACTTTATCGCTTGCAAGCATGTGACACGAACTACTTGACTGTATACAGTCTATAGAGTCGTTTGTGTGTGTGTGTGTGGGAGTGTGTGGTCGTTATGGCAGTGCTGCTGCACGCCACTCGTAGCATTTATTCGAAACCCGGAAAGCGGATGTGCGCTTTTTCTTTATCGCTCGCAGTCATATGTGAGTACGAAAAGTGAAACTAATACTGAGTTGCGTTGAATGACGCTGCTGTGATGCGGAATTTCTGGGCGATCGCATACGGATACGCTACTCACTCCATTTTTTTCATTTCCATTTCCATTTTATTATTATTATTGTTATTGTTATTGTTATTTTCGCTTTTGTTTTTATTGTTGTTGGAGCAGAAACTTGTTTACATGTTGCGAACAACATTCAGAACTGCCACTGCTGCAACTACAATGAGAATATACTAAGCCAAACCAAAATTCAAACAAACAACCGAAGCAATGCGATGCATAAATGCATTTTTGCTATTTTGCAGAAATATGCCAAAGCAGAAATGTCCTTCTGCTATAACTGACAACAAAATATTTGATGTGACTGTATAAAATTTTATTGCAATAGAAATTCTTTGTGAGGGAGCATGAATGGAGCGAAGTGAATACTTTCTCTGTAACAATTTGTTTAGGGCATTGTCATAAAAATTGGTTGACTATAAAGCAGTTAGCATTTGAGAAAGATTAGCAATTGAGCCAAGTGTCACTTGAATTTGATGTAAAAATACATGTTTTCTTTTCTATTAAATTACCACTCCAAAGTCTCTATGGACTTATAGCAAAAATATATTTAAATTCTCTACCATTTACCACACTTTGTGGAAATAAACCAAAAAGCGGCCTTGGTAGCAAGCAAATCGTGATCCAATTTCTCATTAACTTTACACGAAAACCGCTTCCTTTTTTGTAGCTCGCAAAAAAAGGAGTAAAAGATAACGGATATTTCTTAATTCCACAATGGCAACGCTTAAATGCCACGAATGCAAATCAAACAGTAGCAAATGAAAATGCCAAACGAAGGCCTACGACAGCACGAAAGAGTCTCACAATGACGGCAAGCGAAAAGGTTCCAGTAAATTTGTGAAAAATTCCCCACACACAAGCACGTTGCAGCAGCATTTTAGCACGCCACAGCGAATGCCTTCAATCAAGCTGCAAAAATTTCGCGTGTGTCAAATCAATTCAACGAAAAGAAAGGAAGAATGAACCAAAAAAAAAATGTTGAATGATTTTTCGGTTAGCAGAGCAGAAAACACACACACACACACACACACACACAGCCACCGAAACTAACCCAACCACAATGGAATTTGCATGCATGCTGACTACTACTGTTGTGCTCTCTTTATTTTTGAAGTGTGGATCGTTCAGGAAGCCATAGGAGGTAAAGCCTGATGCATTTAGGCGTGTATTTCCTGGTACTTCTTGCATTTGCAAAAAAAAAGCGCAACCGAACAAGTCTTCTTTGTTGGCATGTGCGATTTTTTTAAACATTTTTTTAAGTTTAATTTTTTTTTTTTCCTGTTTTCAACGGTGCATCATTAGGTATGCAAAAACCGGAAAAAATTCTATGAAAACTAAGGTGCTTTCAAGGATAGTGAGTTGCGCTCATGTAGTGGCTGAACGAGGAGAAGGTGAACAGAGATTTGGAGAAATTCTTCCGATTGGAATTTGCTACTTTTCGAAGGTAGAAGACATTTAAATTAATGTGAATTTTAATCAAATGATTCCTGAAAAATCCATGACTCTTCGAAAGTGAAAATAAAAGTCACCAAATTTAAAAGAAAATTAATGGCAAAATCCTTAATAGTTTCGACTTTCTCCTATTTAAGTTCTCGAAACCTGTGGGCTACTCTAATGCCTGCCAACTGTTAGGGAATTGCAAAACTTTCCACAAAGCATTTGTTTGCGCAAGACAGGCCACCGAGCTTCTGCCGTGGCATTGTTCAATCGTTTTACGGTCTAATTTAGTTGGGAAACTTCTCAACTCCAGCTGCGTGTACAAAAGTGCGGTGTACAGCTAAGCTAAGCCAGCAACAGGACAGGAGTGAGGAGATTTTAGATTTATTTTTCCTATAAATAATTTATCAAAGTAAGGCTTAAGAGGTTGTGATAGCAAAGATATGTACTAGAAGAAGGCCTATTTGCCTATCAAAATTTAACCTTTTTTGAATGAATTTTTTTGTCGATCTCTTTGGGCTAAAGCAATTAAATCACAAATCCTAAACAATAAAAAAGAATGAAGCTATTTACTTACACACAATTGAATTTCGTATTTCAATTTTCCCGTTATACAATTCATTCATTTTAGGTATGTATTTGGTTTTTTTTCATTCTATTTGCTATAATCAAATTTTTTCTTTTTTTCTATTTTTTTTTTTATTGGAAATAAGGCAGCAAATTTATTTGCTTAACTACCCAAGCGTATGATTCCGGTAGGGCTTTTATTTTGTATTTATTTTATTTCTAAAACAACATTTCCATTTATTCTTTGCATTTTTCACAAAGTCCTTTTATTTGTTTTTTGTATTTTTTGTATATTTTGTATTTCTTTTCATTTGGTTGCTCTTCGTATTCATTACTTTCCGCATGTTGTCCGGTGGAAGTTTGCTCCGCTAGACAAGAAGTTTTTGGGGCATATTGTTTTCACTCTCTCTCGGCGAACAAATTAAAAATTTGTAGCTAAATAAATTGAAAATTCAATTCAAATCGAATCGAATCGAATCAAATTAAACGAAATCCTATTTCGCAATTGAAACTTCAAATGTGCTAATTGAATTTTTGTATTGAAACGTTTGTATTGTCGATTAAGGCGATTAGAGTGACGTTGATGTAATTTGATGTAAACTGAGGAAATCATTGGTGAAGTTAATAAGGGAGCCTGTCCAGTTGTGGGACATGTTTTCGTTTGAAGTCATAACTATGGACAGTAGCTAACTATCATATCATGTGTGATTTTAAAATTCCTTAAAACAAATTTATAACCAACTTTAAAAAGAAAATGCGACCCAAAAATGTCTTCCCACCTGTTGGACACCTGAAACACACCGCCGACAAAGTTCGAAATTGAAGTTAAGACATGAGTTTTAGAAAGGCAGGTTCCCATATGCAAAGTTAAATGTAATCCAAATCAAATTCAAACGTACTCATATTTATCGCAACAGTTGCCACAATTGGACAATAAATCCAAATTTGCCATTTGTTTCAATATTTGTGCCAAAATATTTGCAAATGATCCAAGAGTGTGTTTTGGTATTAATAATAATTTTCAAACAGATTTCCGAAAGGAAAGGAAATAAAATGAAATGAAACCAAAACGTAAAACGCAAAACGCAAAACAAATGCATTTAATATAAAAGCAAATAATTGCAGTTTGCAACAAACAAAATGGTTCAGGATATAAATTCATATTTGGACATTTGTATTTGTTTGTGGGAAGTTTATGGGCACACAGGCATGTATATGGTGTATATGTGTTATATGTTCTAATTTGCAACACAGACACATTTATCAATACATACACAAACATATAAAAAAAAAGAAGTAGCTCAAACACAAAGCATTTGTACTGGTATTTGTCTATTTGGCTTAAGGGGTTAGAAATGCAAGGGTAGTGACAAAAAACGGCAGCAGCAGCAGCAGTGGTAACTAAATACGTACACCAACGACAAAACAACGAAGCAACGAGAACACCCTAACATGGCCGACATGGTAATCTGTCAGTTTAATTAATTTCCAAAAGGGCTTTACAACTACAAAACACATTCAGCACACACACAGTCGCACAACAAAATACTCATACGTATGTGAGGCACATTCGAAAAAAAAAACAACAACTGACAATAGTCCTTTCATCTGCGTGTGTATGTACATTGCGCATATGTGTGCGACATGCCAAATTAAAAACGTTTTCCGCTCATAAAACTGCATGTAATGAATTCAAAGTTCGCATAAAGGTTTCGACACGATTTCGGGAAAATGTCAAAATAGAAAGGGGAAAAAAGCAAATGTCTGAATTAAAATCGCTGCCAGCAAAGCGTGTAGCGAGGCCTTTGTTTTGTACAAAAAATCAAATTGAAATAAAATCCATTTGAAATTAAACTTTTGACTTTTATGCGAAATTTCGTTACCTAAAGGATTTTTTCCCCTCAGAGCCGTTTCTCGGTATCAGCAAGTGGGTATCTACTTTTCTTAAACTTTCTCTATGCAAGGTGTGATTTGCTGTAAGTATTAAAAATGTACGCCTTTTAAATATTAAATTCGGTTGTTTTTGGAAACTTTCCTCTTGAAATATTCAAAGTAAAGGCGTTGGAAAAACGGCAGAAAGGTGTCGGGTTGTCGCTGACACTCCCGAACACGTAACAAACACGTAAACAAGAAAGTAATTAAGCAGCACCCGCCATCTTTTTTACGTTTGTTTTTCTCATATTTTGTCCCTTTTGCTTTGGATTTTTTTCTATACTTCATCATCTCCCGGTTATTAGCGCCCAGAAGGCGTTGAGGTCTGAGAAAATTGTTGAGGATTTTGTTGTCAGCATAAATTTATTTTTTTTGAAAAGGTTCTGGTGGAATGTTTTCCATATTTTAATCATAATGACATTAATTGTTGGTGTTTGTGTCTTCTTTTTTTTTTTTTAAATCTTTTGTGAGGCTCACTTTGGTTTAATTTACTTGGGTCTTACTTGAGGAACGATAATAGTAGGTCTTGCTTTCATACAAAAATTTCAAAAAGAAATATTCGAAAACTAGTCAGAAAATTACCTTCCGTCTGAATGAAGCTAAAATACCCTGCACATGCGAATACGCTACCTTCAAGCATTTTTCGATATTTTATCGATCGTTTTATTGATTAATTTTTGTATAATTTACTAATAATTTTTTGATATTTTATCGAGGATTTTTTATAATTTATAGATCTTTTTCTATAATTTATCGATAATTTTTTGATATTTTATTAAATTGATTATTTTTTTTATATTATTTAATCGATATTTTTTCTATATATTATTTAATCGATAATTTATCGATATATTTTTGATAGTTATCGATAATTTTACGTTAATTTATCGATAATTAATCGATAAATTTTTGATAATATATCGAAAAATTCCATTATCTTTTTCTATTGAATTCCAGTTCTATAAAACAAAAAGTCCTTTAAAAATTGTGTCTTGTAATGTCCTTTTTGCATTTATTTTTTTTTAATTATTTAAAAAACCTCTTAAGACTTTTAAGGATATTATTTCAGAAGAACATTTATGAAGAATTTAGAGGCGAAAATTAATTTCATAACCATTGTCGTAGTAAAAAACTTCGTGAATACAAGAAACCATTGAGAAACTGGAATTTATTACACAGTGTTGCCATGGATTTTGGAGTCCAACCAAGTACCCAAGTGGAAAGTCTCACTTTAAATTGTGCCATAAACCATCCAATGGCCTATAAAAGAGAGTTGAGTTTTATAATTTCTCATAACCAGTTTCTCATATTAGATACCAACAACTCACAACGATTTGGCAGGACGATTTGGAACAATTTTTCAGTACCAAACAACTGCCAACAGAAAAGTATAAAAAAGTAGTAAAAAAAAAAGTTACTAAAACGCAGGAATAATGTGCCGGAAACTTTATTTAAAATGACCGAAAAACTAAATTTCCCGCACATATCAGTGAGACATAAATTCGAAGCTCACGAGCACATATATATGGCAGTGTGTGTGCGTTGGCCATAAGCTTCAGGCGCATTAAAAAAATTATGACCCAAGCAGATACGCGCAACAAGAAAATGTAATACGAAGGGCCAGTCAGACAGTCACTGGGGGGCGTGCCGTAAATGGTGACAATGTGGGCGTTACACGCATCCTCCTCCCCCGAAAAAAAAACTCAAAAAGGCATTAAAAACTTGGAAAGTAGTAAATTTGAATTTTTTTTTCTAATACTTTTTTTGTCCTATGAGTAAAATAGCAGATGCCAGCACAATTTCTATGTATGGAAAAAAATAATAAGTGAATGGTGAATTAGGGTTTGCTGGGGGATAAGCAGCAAAAATCGAGACATTGATAAATTTATGCAAATTTATGCTGATAAATTGAAACTTAAATTAGGCAAAAACAAGAAGGAAAAGAACAAGAAAAAGCAGCAACAGACACAACTTCACCAAAGTCACAAAAGCTTCAAGTCGAAATTGGCTGCACTCTGCTCGCTGCTTGACCAGTTTGATTAGTGGTTTGAAGTGGGTGGGTGTCGACGATGTTCGTGGTGGGTTGATGCTGTCACACGGCTCTTAGATTGCCTGTCATTAATCATTGGCCAAAAGGTAATCTTCCAGAGCTAGACTATTTATTGCATGCAACACAAGAGCGAGAATATTGTCTTAAATATCCGCAAACGTCCTTAAACTCTTGATGCCCTTTTGTTTTTGCTCAAGCAAGTATGACTTAAGCTGGCCGTCATTTTTTTTTGTCTCTGAGTTTTTTTTGCTTTTGCAGTCGCAAATGGTGATGGCAATGATGATGATGATTTTTAAGTAGGGCGTCGGCGAGCAACTTTGTTCTTGTTTTTGCTGTTGCTGCAAGCGCCATTGACTTTTGACTTGTGTCATTTGCGGATGAGCATGAAATGAAATGAATAAGCGTTGCCTTAGGCAAGACGATTCTGTCGGGGAGCAAAGTACTCACGAAAAATTACAATGAAAGAGAAGAAGAAGACGACGAAGCAGCTGAATGTTAATAAGTAGATGAGTTATGAGGCTGAAGAATACGCAGAGTATAAAGAGAAATTTCTCAGAAAAAGCTAAAAACTTTTGATTTCCAAGGAGACTATCTAGTGTATACGATATAATTCATCTTAGATCGAAATTTGAATTCGAAGGGAAATTGAAAATTTAAAGTGAAAATACTCATAAAAAATTAATTTTTTGATTAATCCTCAATCCTTTATAGAATCGCAACGAATTTGCAACTACACTACTTGACCAAGAGCTGAAGATTTCATCACTTTGCCGAGCAATTGACCAATTTTCTCTCATTTGCTAATAATTCATGATGCTCCCGCAGACATTTGCACGCTCACTGCGCCCAACCCAACCGAACTGCCATCTACATGGCAATTAGTAATTCCACAGGTAAGTATGTGAACCAAGTATGACCAGGATGTCGACAAAAGCCGCCGCCGCCACCACGAAGGCAGCAGCAACGTTAGTAATTTTTCACTTTAGTGCCACGTTCTTATCAGCGTCTCACAACGCTATTTAGCAAATTGTACTACTAGGCTTAGGCTACTTGCAGACTATGTCATGCCACGCCGCAGACTGCCTTTCCCTTCCTTTCACTCCCTCTTCCTCTCGCTCTCCCTCTCTTCGTGCTATCAATTCCGCATTTACGTACTAAATGAATGCATTTTCCCCAGCACCGTAAATCTACTTGCAGTAATTTATTTGCCCTTTGATAGCAACAAGATGCAAAAGCAGCTAAATGCGCTCAAATTATAAATCACCGCCGAGGAGCTACTACAAAACACACACACACACACACAAGAACAAACCATGCACTAGAGTGGAGAGATTCCTCACAGGATAGCTCTGGTCGTGCGGCTTGCGGTGGTTGCTGCTTCCCGAGTCTTCTTCAAGTAGTAATTCTTCCTTTCGAGTATTTCATTTAAGCATTTAAGATTTGCCGCCTCAACTGCATAATTGCAAGACCACAAATTTGGTTGGGTTGGGTTGGGTTTGGGGGAGAACAAAATGGTCTATGTGTATGTAAGACTTCACTGAAAAAAAAATAAAAATAAAACCGAAAATGGAGATTCTTAAATTGATTTGTCTGCCATTCATGCGCTTCCATACTCTCCATTGTAATGAGGTTAAATGGCTTAGCAAGGCCATCCATCCATTCCTTGTCTCGCACCATTTTGGTATTTGTCGCGGAAAATGTCCTTGTGCGATTTCTTAACTTGAATTGTATTCTGCGGAGTATTTGTTTTTTTTCCCTTATATTGTATTGATATTTGCTAAATCTCACATCAGATAATCTTGGTTTATATACATACGATACCCGACTGTGTGCTGTTTGAAGATTCGTTTGCTTAAATTGCTTTTCTTTCGATTTTTAATAAATATTGTTTGTCTACTGACAATAATTGAGAGCTGAGATTATTTATGTAGTATCAGATTTTGGTTTCGACTGCTTTGAACTGCGATTTGGCAAACATGTTGAGATTGCTTTAGTTTTTCAAATGGCAATGAAAATGTTATACGCATGGAATCAATAAATTATGTTCTGTATTAGTTGTTAGACAAATTGATTACAAATTTTGGACAATAGCAATTTCCTTGAATTAATTAAATGAATGAGGAATTGTTTGGTCCAAGCAATCACTGAAAGATTTAAAGATAATTTTTGATGTGACAGTGAAACAATGAGTTCATCCAGATGACCTTGATAGGAAAGTTTAATTCCTCTAAAATTGCCATACATGGCGTATGAGTAACCTTCATACAAAACTATTTAATGAATTTATCGAGAACAAGGACGAGACATGGGTATTTCATCTACTTTGTGGACCATAACCTAGTCAAATCTAACCACATCCCAGAATAATGTTGGCAATCGATACAAATCAAATTGATTGCATTCCTGTTCAGCCTAGGACAGAACTTACTTTTGGATAATCGTCTGAAAGTTACTACATTACATCTCTTCTTCCTTTTAACTTACACCAGGTTTAACTTAGCTTGCCTTTTACAAGTGTGTATTTAAAGGAAAGAAGAAAAATGTGTACAATTTCTCATTTTCTCCTATGAAATTTCCCCTGAACATTTTTTAACATTCGAAGAAACGAAGTCCACCGGGCTTTTATCAACATTTTTAAATGGGAAAAAAGAAATAATTTCGAAGTATTTCCACGCATACATACATACGAACGAAATCCTTTAAAAATGTTTATTAACAGTTTGCAAACTAACATACGGCATTCTCCTTTGTATTTCTGTTCTGTATTCAGTACCTTCCCCTTTTAGCCTCTTATAACATTTGAAATACACAAACTGTTGACTTTAGCAGACTAACAACATGAGAGAAGAGATACAAAAATTTACTCGCAATAGCATCCACGCTTCACTCCTTTTGGTATAACATTTTCGATATACTCATTGTATTTTGGAAAATTTGAGAAGGATTCACAGGAGTTTCTCTTGTGAGTATGGTTCGAATTTTAGCATTTACTTAACATTTGCACTCTTTTCGAACATTAAAATACTATAAACACGAAGTGTTATTAAAAAAAGAAAAGTTGTGGTTTCCAGGAGACTAAGATGCACATTTGAAGACTTTTTGCTAGCCAACAAACACAATGAACACTTCGACTGTGTGGAAGGACTAAAATATTAAGCATAAAAGATTAATTTTAGGGAGCGGATTTTTATGCAAATTTGTAGCACATTTTTTGGGGGCTTAAAACACTAAAGAGACTAACTTTTGTGTGTACAATGACGTCATAATTACTATAATTTTTAACCCCTTTCTTTTGCCTTCAAAATTACTGAAATACTTACAAATCCGCACTCTAATTATTACACATTTTATGTGACTTTGTGCGTGAATTAGCAAAAGCGAGTTTTTGCATTAAATTTTACTATATACCTACACAAAAATAATGTGTGTATTAGGAATCCCAAAAGGTTTGCTCTTAATTTTCCAATTGTGGCCACCACAAACTCTTAATAATCTGCCAAACCGCACATTTTGTGTTTCATTTAGGGCTGCTGTATTTTTAAACTATTTCTTGATTAAATTTCGAAACATTGAAAATGCAGCAGCATACGTGTAATTGATGGAAACCATTTCATTTCATTACCATATGGATTGCTGGCAATATTTCGCAGCATACTTGTAGGCGCAGGCACAAGTAATAATTATCAAAATAAACCCACACAATACACGAAGCAATACAACAGCATTTGCACAATTTATAATTGCAAATTATTCCACGCAATTTTGCACGTACACAGCACACACACACGGTCGCAAATGTGAAAATTCAATTTAACAAATGAAAATACGCTGAACCGAAATTATGAAATTACAGATGGAGTTAAAAGATTCAGTCGGTCAAAGCCGACTTATATGTACACTACACGTACACAAAGTTTCATATTATTGCATTACACCAAGTTTGGTACTATTTCAACGAATGGTTACAATGTTACATACGATGATTTTCACTGGTTCGTGATTCTGCCCATTTATCTTCTTATTCCGACCTATCACGCCTTCTTATTGGCGTTACAAGCTTCCGACCAAAGCGAATATACCCATACCTCATAAGGTGTAGGGGAAGCAATGAATTGCACGCATGTGTGCAATTTAAGATGCAATTAAAATGCAATGCAACTTGTTGAAAGAAACACAACTGTCAAAGGAAACTCGAATGCCATTGTTCGTGGTGTACAGTATGCACTCATAGGCTGAATGCCAAAGTGCATACATATTTTTCTTATTAAAAGAGAGTTCAAAGTAGTCGGTTTGCGATAAATGCACGTCTTTAATGTCAGCTACATCAAAAGGCAAGTCATTTCTCAATAAGACTCAATAAAGCAAGAAAGCGTATTGCCATGAACGACTTCGAGCTTAAAATATTTAAACTTCCGCTTTTACGGGCTTTCTTCTCTGCTTCAGGTATGGCCAATGCCGCTGAGACTGAGGCAATCAAATCCTTTGGGTTGAGCCATGGAAGTTCTCTTTTACTTATGATTTCTCATATGAAAGGAATCAGTGGAGCGTTGAGGCTGTCGCCAAGTGAAAATTATCTGTTGCTGGAAAGATTCATTTCAATATAAGTAATTTTGCGTCTCAATAGTTTTCATTTGAGTTCTACTTGGCTGTCAATGTAATCGCACGCTGATTATGGAGGAAAGTTCAAGCAAAGAAAAATGCATGCATTCTCAAATTGATTGGGCATGAATTTGAGAATGAAGCTATGTACCTACTAAATGTCAATATTATTTGCATATTTTAGAATTTTTTTTGGTTGAACGTCTTTGAAGAAGGACGAAGAAAACTTTTACAAGACTTTTGGGTGTTTACTTGATTTAATACCAAAATTAAGAAGATTGGGAAGTGGAGTGAGGTGTAGGGTAGGACTAGAATTTACTATTTTTTTTATTTTATTTATTACAATTCTTTACACTTTGGAGGACAATTTATACAAAAAATGATGTTCGTATAAATGTATAGCGAAAAAAAAAACTTGAAAGCTCTAGGAGGTCCATGGGATGTGACGTTTGTTTGACATTCACGTGGTGTTTTTTTTCAAAGTACTGAAATATTATGTTGCCGCACCAAATAAACCCATTACTACAAAGAGTGATTACCTCTAATATTCAAATAAAATTTCCCTATCTTTCAGTTTATGCAATTCTGCTAGAATTTTTCCAATCAAATCAAATTTGAACAGCCCACGTGGCGTATGAGTGATTTTTATTTCAATATAAATGTTAAATGCTAACCATGAGCCTTAAATATTTTCATTAAATCCATTTCCAGCAAGTAGTAGTAAAATGTTAGTAATTTAAATTAATAACCCTACCAGCACCAGCTTAATGGGTTCGATAATTGGTGGAACGCTTTTAAAGAAATTAAATCATTAAAACAAAGAGGACGAACTTAGAGCACATACTCGTACATACACAGATCACTTTACATGCTCGTGCAGAATTACTTTATCCACCTAAGCGTTGGGGGTTATTATCCTTTTGTTGTTGTTCGCCCTCGCAGCAACACTCAATTGAGAGAGCAAACGCCATAATGGCAAAGTACCATGAAGTAGCTTTAGGCTAAAAAGCAATAAAATAAATTTAACGCCATATAAATCTATAACCCGACACAACAAACAAAACAACAAAAAAAAAAACAACAACAGCAACATAAACGATACACAAGTACAAGGAATATGACGATAAAACATATAGAGTGTAACAGAAAAAGAAATAGAAGAAGAAAAATAACAAGCGAAAATATTTTTATGAGGAAATTTTTATGAGTACTTACTTCTGCCCTAGAAATTAGGAAGTTCCTATTTCGGATGAGCAAAGTAATAATTTGTTTTGGCAAGAAAACGAAAGTGCAGATGGGGTGCTTCGGAAGAGGGAGCCAGGCCAAACACAAAACAAAATACTCTTTTGCGTGTATCAAAAATTTATGATGTGTGTAACAATTGGTGTTGTTGCTGTTGTTGTACATGTAATAATAATGAGAACAACTTCCAAGCATGACATTGAGGCTTTCTGAGCAAATTTTCGATTTAACGATGAGTATTTAAATTTGAAATCAGAGACAATAGGCCCATTAAAATTTTGTATACAATCTCAATGACGCAAGCCTAAAATTAGGCTAATTAAATTCTTAAGTTACCATCATGCTTATATTCCTTGTTAATTTAACTTGAAATTAAACTTTAATTTTAAAGTCCCTTTTAAATTCCATTTAACCGCTTTGAATCAAATGGGAGATGAGGCTTCTGCTGCAGCTACATAGTATAAGCCTTAATGTATGCTTCACTGAAAACAGCACGTTTTGCAGATAACATCATAAGTTTCCACTTTTTTTTTGTTCATTCATTTTTGCTTACCAAGTGGAAAGGAACACACACAAAAAAGTGCTCGTATTTTTTATGGACCTTGTGTTAGGCCGTAGTACAGGCAAGGCATGTACTGAAACAGCTGTGATTTGTTAGAATTACTGCATAAGCCAAATAGGGAAACGGGGCTTGTATGCGGTGTTGCTGCGGTGTTTTGAAGGCTGAATCTCAAGTAGTCAGCGTTGAAAGTGATATATCTAAATTTTGAAGAACAAATGACAAAAGGATTCAAGGAGCACGATAAGAAGAGGATATGTGAAGAGGAGAGCTACAAAAAAATTAAAATAAATTAAATATAATATTTGCCCAGATCTGCCAGAGTGTCGGTATGAATTTGGGCGCCCGTGTCTATATTTTAGTTTAATAATAACTGTTCTGCCATTAATTACCATTTCCTTTTTAATGTTTTAGGTTTTAATGTCTCAAATCGTATATTATCTTCTATACTATTTTTCCTTGCCAAATCATTAAGGATTTTATTTATGGTCAATCTTGTAAATTCCTGCAAGCTAGCTGTTAGCATAAATCAATTTTGTGCATTTCTTTTTTCGGTTGATTCTTTCGGTTTTGCGTTGGGTGCTATGCTTCCTCACATAAACCAATAAATTTCTGCTGAAGCTCATAACAAAATCATTTATAACCATTGAAAAAGGCCAAAGCAAAAACAAAAACAAAAACCAAAACTAAAATATAACAAAAATTGGAGAGAAAAAAAACTGATATGAAAATCATAAACTCCTTCTTACCAGCTATAAATAATATTTCACTGTTTATGCTGCAACACCCAAAAGTAGACTCTAGTTTTATGTGTTTTTTTGTAGTTGTAGTTGTTGTTTCTGCTGGGTACACACTACTTTTATACACACACATACATACATAAAAAACCCCACAAGGAGCGAGAAAATTTGTATGCCAAAAATTTTTTCGTGTTCTTAATAGGTAAAAAAAAAGACTAGGAAAAAATACAAACATTTTAGGCAACGTATGTATGTACTTTGGGAGCCTGGCTGATGGTAGTTGAAGGTAGTTGGTGTAGGTTGATGGATTTTGCTCTCTGTTTTCAATTTAGCTTTTCCCCAAAAAATGTCCTGTGTGTGTGTTTGTCGACCGGAAAAAGCCACAAGCTGCTACCCGGCCGCACTTGTATGCAAACAATTTGAACATGAACAAAATCACAAGCAAACAAATAACAAGCGCACAAATGTCTGTTGTGCGGGCAGAAAAAATACTCAAACAGAACATAGACTCGTCTCGTTTGCTGCCAGAGAGTATAAAGCATTTTTTTTAAGCTCGAAATAATGTTTTTTATGTTTGAAATAAAATAAAAATTTTAAATGGAAAAAGACACACTAAGGGGAAAAGTGTATACACAATTGTGTTTCCCTAAAATTCCCAAACTGTCAATTAATACATTTGTGTTCCCAACTATCTTCTACAGAAAATACTAATCTCATTCGATTTCTTCACTCCCACATCCTCCCCCCTTCACATACTTTCAGCTGCATTTAATTGCCGAATTTCCCCTAAGGACAAGAGCCAATCGAATGCAGCTTTTAAACTTTGTCGCATGACATTAATTGCAAACGCTTTCTATTTGTAATTTGTCGTCGTTGTTTTTTTTTTTGTTTGTTAATTGTCTTTCTCTTCTTTCAGTGTAATATGCCAAAAAGAAAAAAACACAACAAAGATATTGCAAAACATTCTCTGGTTGAAATTGGAAATCCAAATTTCTCCTAAGGACATGATTGTGTATGTGGAACGTTTGCTGATTTTCAATTGCTATGTGACTTAGCTTCAATTGTGGAATGAATTGGGGGTATGATGGCACAATTTGCTCATTGTTATTTGAAAGAAGAGAAATCAAAAAATCCAAATGTTTGGTTGAGATTCAAGGACATCCCAGTTGGTATGGATAAACACAAAAAGGGGTAGATGGGTGGGAGGGAGGAAGGTAGGTGTATTTTTCATTTAGTTTCATGTTAGCTTAACTATTCTGGCTATTGTTTGGGTGAAATTCAATAGCAAGGATGAATTCTTATGAAAAGAATTGGTTGGAATCGTTATCATTTTGATTGATTCAGAAAGAAGCAATCATAACCATTTTGCTCTGCTGTGAGTAATTTTTTTAATGAAAAATTTTTTAAATATCAAAAAAGGTTTTAAACGACAATTGCAAGTAGAAATTTTAAATTGCCATGCTTTCACAGAATATATTTGAAGTGCAACGTCCACTTTTGGAAAAAATCTAAAATTGCCATGCATCTCAGTTATCAAATGGCACCCGATTCTTTACTAAATATGACATTTAGGGACACCCTCCCCCAAATGGAATTTAATTTGATTTAATCTCTCAAATATTGATAATAACTGGAAAAACTTTTGCCTTGCCACCTAATCTTTGCAGAAAAATTTCAATTTCTGCAAATTATCAGAATTCATGTTAACTCATTTATCAGCATGAAGTACTTTTAAAATTTATGCAACAAGTTCTAAGGGAGAAAATTCAGAAAAAATTTGAAGAAAACTTTTTAAACTTTATTACACTTTCCCTCGCTTCTGTGTGCCAAGTGAAAAGTTTACAGCGTGAGAGTTGAGGCGTAGAAAATGTTCATCAAAATTTATTGATAAACTTTGACAGCAGCAGACAAGCACGCCAGCGATGACGACTGACTTGAAGTTTGTGTTTGTGACACATCATAAAATGTATACGAAAACTTATTGATATTTTTACTCATTCAAAAGTTATGCAAAGATTTAATGCAAATGAATGGGCATTTAAAGGGAACTTGCTCAGATTTTCAAGAGCGGAATTGATAGTCAATCAAGAGCTTAAATTTATCACACTCAATGATGGACTCTGTGTCGCATTTTTGAAATATTCAAAAGATTTAAAAGTTTCACTTATTTTGACACATGCTTCGTTTTGATTAGTACGCTTTTACTAGAGTCTTCCCGCTGTCTGGCGTTTTCCAAAAAGCCAAATATGGAAAATAGCTGGTAACGGCGTGCAATTTGTATTTTGTTAAATTCAATTTAAGCTCTACACCCTCCACAATCTACTCTACACCTAACACCCACCAACCATCACTCCTCCTCCGAGTGTGCATCTTCGGAGCGTTCAATCACTTGCCGCTGCAAAACTTGGCAAATAAATTATGCAATTTTCACAGCAAATGGCGCAACATTCATCTTCCGCTACAGTCGCTGTGCGCTCGGTAGTGCCGTGGCTGCAGTTGCGTTCGTAACCCCCCGCATTTGCATTGAAAAATTTAACGAAAAAATGTTTTTCAAAAAAGCTCTGCTGTTACGGAACGTGCATTCATGTCCTAAATGGTGGTCTGGTTTTTCAATATTTACATTTTCAAAGCAAATACACGCGTATGCGTGTGCTGGCAAACGGTGAAAAAAATTAAAATTTTTAATAAATTTTTGTTTATTGCGTTTTTGTTTTCATTTGCATGTTGTCATAAGTTTATGTGTGCGTATGTATGTGGTTCCCTTTTAAATTTTCTCTGACATATTTATTAATTTAACCTTTTTTTGGGGTAAAATTTGTCGTTTGTGGTTTTGTTGTAAAAATGCTTTGACTAAAGTATATCAAAGTCTCTCAAAGGACACTCTAGATTAAACAAATTTTTACATTACCATTTCTATATACCATATATACCATATATACATGTTTTACTAAGCAGAAAAAACATGTGTACAGCAGGACGGATGGGTTTGATAATTTACTATGATTAATATTTTGAAAATACAGACGAATTGATCTGGAAAATTATCCAGTACCTACTTGGATTATAGACCCTACTTTCAGAATATACTAGGTCCAAACCGGTATTTGGTACTCCAAACATACAAGAAAAATAAGCTTCTTCAGTGAGCTAAAGTTTAATTAAAGCCATGCCACATTGAGTCCATCCGGCAGTAGGTACATTGGGCATACCATAGATTTGACATTGGTTTTTTCAAAATGCCCCGCTATTGCGAGTTTATGCGGCAACCATTTTTATTTTAGAGAAAGGCCGATTTCACCTATAAAAATATTTCCTATAAGGTGAAAATTGTACTTTTGTTGACATTGCTTTATAAGGATATTCTGATTTTTGCTTATCTACTTTTTTATGTAAATGATTCATATTTTACAAATGATACCATCTCCTGAACTTAAAACTGCTTATAAAAAAATATTGAATTACTTTGGCTCTAAAGTGGTAAACACTTCAGTGACCTCAATTATCAAATTACTTATACAGTTTATTTATTCACTCTCCTGCAAAATTTTGTACTGAGGACTTGTGTACTTTTCATATTCAATCCGTTTCAATTGCATAATTGCTTTCATTAGCAAATAGTGAATTTCTTCATCACTTCCAAAATATCACTTTCCAGTTCTCTTTACTAGTTTATTAATTTTTTTTCTTCTTCACATTTGTGTACGAATTGGAAATGCAAATCAAAGGCAACATTTTACCCACAAATTGTTTGCGCAGCAGCAAGCAACCAAAAACGCTTGTTTACATTTTCTGACAAACTAAATGCAAACTAGCAACAACAACAACAACAACAACAAGAAACCACTCTACATATATTTACAACGAAAAAAAAAAAGTGAAATTCTCGAACAACTTTTGAAAATGATTGAAAATGACATTTAAAATTTGCATACGAATCACATTTGAACGGAGAATGCAAATACGCAAAAGGCGACAAGAGGCACCCACACACACACACTGGTAGACCGTAGTGTGCGAAGGCATAGAGTGTAGCTAATTTTACTAAAATATATTGAAGCAGCGAGTGAAGTGATGTACGAGAGCGCGTGTGTAAACAAATGTGAACGCTGACTGGGAAATTGGAAATGGAAGGGTACGAAGGGTTTTATACGAAATTTCCTTTTATGAAACGTTTGAAAATCATGTTAAAATCATTGGCAGTGACAAAGTGCCGTTTACTTACTTTTTGAGCGCGTGTATATTTGTGATATTCGTGATATTCACATGTCAACATGTTGCGCAAACATTATCATGGGGGCACATCATGGCAACACATGACATAGATGTGTGCTTGTCATGGCAAGGACTGACAGACAGCCAGTATCGTATGAACATGTATTTTTTTGAAGCTATTTCTTTTTACTGGAAAGGGTTGGCACTCACTCACTCACTCTTCTTATAGGCTTTTATGCATCAATTTTGTTTTCTTATTGGCTTTACCTGAACATTCCTTGGTTAAGCCGCAATATTTGCAATTGTAAGATGAGTTGAGATGGGGATTGAATTTTAATTATTTCCCTTTTTGCTTTTCTTTGATTGAGTATTCACAAAAGCCCTTGTGGTTTTGTACATTTTTTTTTATTTGCTTACTTTGTGCAACACTAAAATTAAAATTAAATTATAATTGAGTGAAGGAGTGACATTCTGTGGAATTGCTACAGTATATAGTGAGAAGGGCATTCTTATTTATAAGTTAAATGTTTTTAAAACTTAAATTGTGTCCACCAAATTTCCAATTCAAATTTTTTTCAAGTTTAATTTCTTCATTTGATTTTTCTTCTTCTTCTTGTTCGTTTTCTGTGTTGCCGCAATGTTGCCGAATGACAAGCGAAACTTTTTTAACGAATTATTTGTCAAAAATTTGTCACATTTGCATACTGCAGTTGCATAATTTGCAACAACAACAATTTCCTCTCTCTCTCTTCTCGCTACCGCCCACCACTTCGATGGCAACATTTGCCGCCAAAAAGTACGTTTTTCAATCAGCAGAAGTGTACGCCAAAGCAAAGTTTTCGTTGTTCTTTTGAAGAGTTTTTTTTTTCGCTCATTGCAAGCAAGCAAATTTGTTTTCTTGCCATTTGGTTTTACTTTCTTTTGCATACGTTTTTGAATAATTTTTTGTCGTGAACTCTTTTTACCATAAATTCTTGCTCTTCTTTTCTTAGTAGGTATTTCGTTGTAACTTTTTGTATTATTTTTTTAGTCGTCATTTTAGTTTTAGTTAACTTTTCACATAAAAATACAATTTAACCGGAAATTTTTTGAAAATTTTTAGCATTGTTCTCAAAATGGAACCTGCATTATTATTAATGCGGGTAATGTATTTTTTACTACTCTTTTTACCTACTATTTTTTGTACCTTTTAACTACATTTTTACTACTATTTTTTGTATGTTTTTTTTTGCAACAATTTTCTTTGATTTTCAATAATTTATCATAAATATACAATTTAACAACAACTAACCTGAATTGGGTTGTCCATTGCTGTTCGGTCGCGCCGATGGTGCACCGTCGCGTGCCTCCACCTCAAGTGCATAGGCTCCCTTCTTCTCACGATCGAAGACGGTCTTGGTGAAAATTTCACCGCTTTGCAAATTGATTTCGAAGAATTCTTTGCCCTCATTTCGCGGCGAATCGACGATGTAGTAGTAGACCTAAAGAACAGGAAGAAGAATGAGAAAAAGTTAAAAAAAGTTCGTGATGCTGCAGCCGAAATAAATTTTGAGAGCTTCGGCAAATCAGTCAATTAAGTACTTTGGTTCTTAAGTATTCAAAGGAGATTAAGTACGCATAAAGGTGGACATTTTCGAAATTCCATTGAAGGAACAGATTTTGAATAACCACCAAATTGACTAGAAATGCCAAAGATGTCCTCCATTGAACAAGATCTCCTTTAAATTAATTCTTTTTATTTATTTATAATGGTGAGTCACTCGACCCACCAGCGTCGTCATCAAAATGAAACAAGCCGGAAGCTGTCGCAGGAGGAAATTAATTTCTGTCATATTGCAGAATGGTCATGTTTACTTTAGAATTCACTGAAACAAGGCCATGACGGTTGTGATTCCTGCTACACTAACACCCACTCGAGTAGAGGAAATTAGAAAATTAAATAAACTTAAAGATTTTGGCAGGCAAAAAAACTCATACCGATAAAAAGACAAACAAAATTCTGCAGATAACTTCTCCTTTGACCTTAATAATTTCATGAAGTTTTCTAAACCTTAAAGGCCAGGCCGGGCTGGCAAGCAAGTCCACCAGCACACAAGAATACTAGAAAAACAAGCGCTGAGAACCGGATATGAATGAGCTCGCTAATTAGTGCGGACATTTTTCAACATCGAAAATTACTTTTGTTGAAAATTTGCGTAGTTTTTTCTGAGTAGCCTTTTCCGTCTTTTTTACACCATTCTTTGTGATAAGTGTTAGGCGCATAAATGTTAGGTAGGTCTGCAAAGTGAGCCGGAGTAGAAGCAGAACAATGGGACAAAGCGAATAAATGACCAGCAGCTTCGTTGGAGCGCGCGAAAACAAGGCAAAGGCAAACCTTTTTGAATTATTATGAGGCATAATACCTTTTGACATTTATTACCAGGAAGAATGAAAATGTAAAGGGAAAAGCAACGGAAAAAAGTACTTTAAGGAGAATAGCACAGAAAAAGTGAAGTGAGTGTGAACAAAAAATGCGCAAAATTATGAAAAAAAAGAGGATAGACAGAATTGAAATTGTTTTTCCTCCAGCCTTGTGCCTGCCTTGGTCAAAGCTCAACATAAGTAAGAATGGCGTATGCAAAAAAGTATGGAAAAAAGGAGCTACTTAAAATTTTGTACTCCAGGATTATAATTATAATTCGCCCTTCGCCTAGGCTTGTTCAACAATTTTTCAACATTTTCTTTATGGAATATTTTCTTAATCCTGCATTTGGTACGGTCTGCCACACATTTTTGTTTTGCCTAAGTGATTTTGACAGTTATTTGCTCTCAGCAAGGAAACTTTTTGTACTCAATTTTTTCCCCCCGCACGTACTTATGTTTTTCCTAAGGATACTTTAAGGATAAGGCGAAAATTTAAGAAATGTAATTAGCATTTTGTATGTTTGCACAGACACACACACACATGCATACACCCCCAGAAAAAGCACGAGGGAAGCGCTTATCATCTGCTCGCACATCGTTGAACATAACTGCATAATTTTTGTATTTTTTTTGCGACTACATTTTTGTCTTCAGCTTTTTTCCACACTGCACCCCCTGCAACATTCACTAGTATTTCATTTTGTGTAAATTTCTTTTGTTCGCCTTTTTTTCTCCGGTGCATTTGTGTGCATATAGCAAACAGCATTTACCTGATTATTTGGGAATGTGCCATCCTTGTCGATGGCATTCACTTGTGTCACTTTTGTGCCAATCGGTTCGCCCTCCAGCACCGTTTCCTGTTCGCGTTCGGTGAATAGGGGTATTTCGTCGTTAACATCCTCCAACATTATGTAAACCGTCGCTTCCGATGCCAATTGCTGGGCGCCATTATTCTGTTTTGTGTGTTTGTGAATGAAAAATGAAAAATGGGTAAATGAATGAAAATTAAAGTAAGCCACGTGGAATTTTAGTGGAAATTTATATGAAAATAATATTTGTGTTGTAAATTTTTAATTAAAAATATATATATATATTTTTTTAAAATTAAATTTTGTGCTCTACTCAATTTGCATATTAATTGCGGCGGCTACTGCTGTTGCTTCTGCTCTTTTGCAGTTTGCAAATTATATATTCCGCATGTATGTTATAAATGGATTTATATTGAACACAATTTTTGATGTGCAAATTTACTACTCTATTGCTACGTTTGTGCTATTATATTTTATTTTTCAATTTTTATTTTCATTTTTTTTTTGTTTTTTTTTATTATTAAATTCCTCTTTTGTTGTTGCGGATTGTTTAATTAGTTTCGAATGGCTTGAATTTCTCATTTTTCCCACATTATTCACGGCCTTTTGTTTAAATTCTTGTCATTATTTTTAATCAGATTATTAATTAGGTAGACACAAAAAAAGTTTCGCTTTAAAATTTAAAACTTCAGTAAAATATTTAAATTTTTAAATATTGGGACAGAACTTTTAGATTGAATACATTGGATACACTAGAGAGTGAATTATCATCTACAGAAGGACGGCTTGGTAGCTACACTATTGCAATATGTGTGGCTTAAAACGTAATGACACCTCCGAGTGCCACTTTTCGATATACTTTCATCTGTGGATTCTAACCGTAAAATTTTTTTTTGTTTTGACTTCAGGAATCCTTCATTATTTGTACTGAAGCGCGGGACACCCTTAAAATAATTATGTATTTAAATTTAATTTGGATTTTAGTGAAAATTCATTTAATTAAAGTAAAATGTATGGATTATATTAAATTTCATAATTGAAAATGTATGTTGAAACATATCGGCTTTTAACCATTTAACCATTTGTGGTAGCCGGCGCAACCCCTTACTGTAACTCACAACAAAGAATGTGGAAACATGTAAATTGTAAGTATTATATATTTTCATAATTTTACCATGATTAAATGTAATAATTAATACAATAAATAAAAACCAATAATGTTTTTTTTTTGTAAATTCAACTACCGATAGGGGTGATTGACATGAGAATTAAATCAAATAATTAAAGCAAATAAGACTGCTGTCGTTATGCTCTACTGCACTTTAAACATTCTGTCAATAATTCTGTTTACAAAATCAAACAAATGAGACCCTCAACAAAAAACCAAATTTAGTTTCAAATTTAACATAGTTTGAAGTACGACTTTCCAGTCTATTGACACAAAGTAGATTTTCAGCCATGCGTTTCCTTCCCAAATGTCATCAGCCCAATGCATTTAAACTACACACTTTTTGTGCATTTTAGTTACTTGTCAAAATGTGTTCACAAGGATTTACACGCCACGCCACGGTTGAACACAATTATTTTGTTTTTTTTTATATTATTTTAATATGCTACAAAGCACCCTTAAGTAAGTACTGCAACACATGGCTATTTTTTTGTGATTATATAAAAAAATGTTAATAAAAAAATTTAATAAATTTTAAATTTTTTACTTATTTATTTTCCCATAAATTTGGTCAAATATGTTATAACCGCTTTTACAAACAACAGACTGCACACACAGTCTCCCATAAAAAAAATCAGCACGTGTGTTTTTGCAAGCGGTCTAACATCATAAATAAATTGTGCGAAGCAGTGTAAAAACAAATAACCAAAAAAAAAAGAAAAAGTTTCCAAAAATTCGAAAATAAAAACAAAAAGTCCCACTTCCACTTCAGTAATTCGTCGGCTCGCGTGGAAAAACAAAAAACCATCAATTTAAACGACATTTCCGCACTTATTTTGTTTCACATTTTACATTGTACATTTGGTTTGTTTTGTGTTAGTTTTGCATTTGGCACTCAAATTTGAGTTGTTTATTTTCGCTGTAATTGCAAAAATATTTCAAGCCGCGGCGCTAGTGCACCTACACATGAACTCGCTCGATGACGGTTTTTAGTTGGTAGTTTTGGTTTCGCTCTGGCTTTTATTCTATTTTCTATATTCGGTTGGGGGCCTGCAATGCATTACTTTATTTTGGTGTGGCATTTAGACAAATTGTTTGAGTTTAGTTGAATTTTGACTCTTTGCTTTGTGTGTGTGTGTGTTGGTGTGTGTGCGTTGGCAGTAACTAGGACATAAATTAGTTTCGCTTTGGTAGCGGCTTATTGTCCACGGACGTGTACAATTAAATTGTCAATTCACTTAGACCATATATTTCAAATTATTTTGTTTTCACGGTTTTGTCATTTTATATGCACTGCGATGTCATGTTTTGTGTTGCTGCGGTTAATGTGGAGTTTTTCGATTGTGTTTTGGTTTTGTTCCGAATCATTGGAGGATCGAATTAATTTTACTAAATTGAAATGTGGATTTGATTGTAACTTCAAGCGAATTTCGTTGTGGATTTTGTGGAATTTATTTGGAAAAATGTTGCAGAGAATTTTATTCTGCCACATGGTTGCACTCTCAGCTAACTGCTCCAGTTTTATATTACAATGGATCTAATTTATTATCAGCTCTACAAAAGTGGTTTCAAGTAAGTTTTAACAGTAAGGATGGCATCTCCTAAGCAACAACATAGAAAACGGTCATCCCACATTGCCTGACAGTCTCTAAATTTAATTGTATAATAAATTGTTAGTGTGACTTTGGGTAAAACATGTTTGGTTTCCTTATTTTCCATAGAATAATTGCGATGTTTTTGGGAAATTTCACTTTCATGCTTAACCGCAAAATATTTATATCAATTTGTGTTGCTGTCAATATCTTTTCTGACAACATAAAGTGTTGTTAAGACCGACAAAACAAACTAAATATTTTCTCACTCATTTATTTGTAAAACCAATTTCAAATCGTTCTAATCGACACTAATTGATTAAATTCCAATTTCTCTGACCATCAACGCCAATCGGGGTCTAATGCAAATATATGAAATACCTGTACGGGTATTAGTAGCTGTTGTTGTTGCAATTTTTGTAGTAATCCATACCGCAGGCACTGTCACATGTTTACAGGTGTTTATTATTGGATTTTATTGCTGTTGATTTGTGGTTTTACATCTGACATGTGCTCGGGAAATGTTTTGACACAATTCATTTGCCTGTGCATCTAAACACAAATACATAACCATAACCAAAATGCATACATATACACGATACCACATTGGAATGAATTATTTATATTGTGTAAAGGATGCGGGGTGAAATGAAATGAATGTATTAATTGCTGATTGAACTCGGTTGGGCTTTGGGGATTTTCGCCTAAGCGCTGTGATTTAAATGTAAATAGTACCGATTAATTTGGGCCAAGCAGAGCGGAGAGTATTTGCATGGCAGTGATAACATATTTGACATAATCTAGAAAGTGGTTGCATACGATTGGATTTCGCATGCAATTAAATAAAATCAATTTCGGACATGTTTTTACCCTGCACACAAATGTTCAAGGGTATATGGTTTTGTGGCATCGTTTGTAACGCGTAAATGGAGGCGTGGTAGTATACATATATATTTTTGATCCGCTTCACCTCCTGAGTAGATCTAGTAACTTGCACCTGTCATTTCACGGAAAATAGGTGTCATCGGATAAGAGCCACGCCCACTTCCCATGCAAAATAGCCTCCAAATGTCTTTATTTTCGTTTATGTTGAGAAATGCAGTGCCGATTTTGTATTTGATTAAAAGTTATGTGGGGAACGGAATGGATATGGAACTGAAACAAAATGGAAATGGACCGGAACAAAGTGGAATTGGAGCAAACTTAGAAATGTAACTAGAACGGAATGGAAGTGGAACAGGAATGAAATAGAAATGGACCGGAACAAAATGGAAATGGAATACATTTTTTAATGGAAGGGGAATGAAGTGGCATTGGAAATTATCTAAAGATGAATTTAAAATTGTACCAAAATTAGTCACTATCTTTTCGAAGCAACTATCGTACTCGTATGTGCGGGGTATTTTAGCTACAAAAATTTTTCGGTAGAACTGAGGTGGGAAAATTACATATGAAAATCATTTCACAAAACTATAGCTCATAAAATATCAAATGAAATTGAACATAATTTTATCTAACCACTTCCCTATCTAATATCCTTTATTATTCATTCGTTTCTCCCCTCCCAGTATTTCCGTTATAAGGACAATAAATTTGATATTGGATGAAATATATAAAATTCCACACTCCATTCCACAATCATAAATTTTGATTGCGCACAATATGTCCATATTAAATGTCATTAAAGGAAATATATTTGCGTTAGTTGGCTTTGCTTTGAGTTGGTAGGAGCATGTACACTCACACAAACTACAATAAATAAAAAAAACTTTCTACAAAAAAAAACCAACGGACAGAAAAATAATAAATAAAAGTTGCTTTTTGGAAATATCAAAAAAGGCTACGAGGTATATAAAAAAATTATTTTATGAATTTGTTTGGAATTCTGCTTTGTGGTTTTGGGATATGACAATCTAGTATTTAATGTTAAATTGAAATTATTATGAGATTGCATGATGAATGGGGACAATAACAGTTTCAGATGAAAAGCAATAGCATAGGTATAATAACAATCAAACTTCAATAAAAGATACTTGGATTTTGTCTGAAACAGTTTCCAAAACTCTGTGCGAAATACAAATTTTATTTAACGAAATCAGAGGAGTTCACCGATTTTTCCTGAGCGGAGTCGTAGTAAAAGAAAGCGAGGGGCACAAACTTTTGATTTATCCTTTAGGGTATGTATAAGTCGGCTTTGACCGACTGAAACTTCTTCACTTGTTTTTATTTACCCTTCACTATTTGTTATTTGTTACATGGAAACCATTTATAAATTTTGTTCTTTTTTATATTGCACCTAGATTTGGATATTAAGCCTCAATTTTTTGGACAAATTATTTAAGTTATTTTGTGTGATTTTATTTTATTTCGTGTATAGTTCAAAATGTCATAACAAGTATTTAAATATTTTATTGTTGGTGTTGTGTTTTGGTATGAATTTCACATTCGATAAGTAACTTAACGGATTTATGGCATTTTTTTTGTATGGCTTGCGGCACAATTTGATAGGATTTACGGATTTAGGCTTTGTTTCTGGTGTAGGTTGTGTGGAATGGAATTGGTAAAAATATTATTTATTTTTTCTACTGTTTCTAATGATAAATTAAATGCCTGACTAATACTTTGAAATTAATAACAGATATTAAAATATTAGCCACACTTAATTTGAATTTGTATTTTGTACTTTTTTTCCATTCCATGTTAGATATGAAAAAATTTTATTCCGCAACATCGAATTAAAATAAATTAATTTTCAAACAATATATAATCTCCCACAATGCTTTGCAGTCTGTTGCAATGAAGCATTTACAATATACGCTGGCAAAAGTTTAGTTGAGCGTTAAATAGTTAAACTCATGATTAAGTTAAGCTAAATACTCGTACCATATCCTCTTCCGCCCAAGTAGATAAACTCCATTTATTTTCCAGTATTTTTTGTGTTATTGTTTTTTATTTTTTTATTTTACTCTCTGCGTTGATATACTCAGTTTCCGTTCATGAACTACGGTTTTATGTATGCAAGTTTTTTTTTTTTTTTTATTTGCCAACACACAGACATTTTGTGGAATTGTTGCTTGCCAACTTTAAGTAATTAAAACTTTTCGTATAAAATAATTACGAAACGTATTTGAATTTGTTGAAACAAGAAAGTCAAATACACATTCGCAGGAGTTTGAGCGGAAACAGAAAACCACACGAACTGAAAGCGTAGAGCACAAAACTTAATTCTGTAAACTTAATTATGTACAAAAATTAACAAATTAAGTTGGCAGATTGCAATTGGAAATGCTTTGCGCATATATGTATTTGAATTAATTACTGAAACTCACCTCAACGCGTATCGTCAAATTGTATTCCTTTATACTCTCATAGTCCAGCGGATGATTGACTTTTATGTCCGCCCATGTGTCCCCATTGTCCGGTCTCTGTTGCAAATAGAATGTATGGAATTTGTTCGTTTGCGCCGTAGACCCGGGCATCAGTCGATAGAATACCGTGGGATTGCCTTCAATGCCCGAACTGAAGACGGGGTTGGAGTTTCGTTGAGAGAAGATTGAAAATAGTCGGTATTAGTAAGGGGAATTTGCTAAGGTTTTTAGGCATTTGTAAAAATAGCTGAGAAAGTAAACAGGAAACAAATGAAAAATGACAAAGAAGGGTTTTCTTTTCATTATTTTCTTTAAATCAAATAAATTAAAATTTAAACTTTTTATTTAATTTTGAAAAAGTTTATACAAAAAATATTTGCCATTTTTCATTCATTTCATTTGAATTACTTTGAATAAAAATAACTTTAAAATAACAAAAAAAAATCAAATATATATAAATGTCAAAAAAGTTGTAAAAATAATTTTTGACACTAAATTTAATTACACTGGAAAAATATTCTGAATAAATAAATTTTTTTTTTAATATTTTTAAATTAATTTCAGTGTGATTAACGACTTAAAATTACTATAATTTGACTTGTCTCGTACCACCACTTTTGTGGCTGCATAAAAATGATATTAATATTATTTATTGTTAATTTAAAAAATATAAATTCAAAATATTTCTCCAAAGTGTTTATAAAATAATTTAAAAAATTCAATACTAAAATTTAAAAAAAAATTATATTTTCCAAAAAATCATCAACTTCTCTTGAAACAAAATGAACTTAAAATTCATTTGAAAATAAAAAGTTCCTTGAACAGAAACGAAAATAGAAGTTATGGTTGAAAAATTTAAGTACTTTTTTTTTTGGTTTGTAAAATTTGCAAAGTAAAAAATATTTGCACATGCGACATAACAAAATACAAAAATGATTTATGACGCATTTGTCTTTTTTTTTGTTTGTCTTTTTTGTTCCTTAATTGTTTTTGCTTACGTTTAAATATTAAATTGAAAGTGCGAAAAAAAGTTGTAAAAGTGAAACATACAGTTGGTAAAAAGAAGTATGTTGAAGTGCGCTTGAAAAATAACGAAAGGAGACATTAAAGACGAAAACAAATGAAAAAGTTCAACAGAAAGAATGTAAAAAACAACACAACAGACGTTAAATGGCATCAAAAAGCTAATTGCCATTTAACTGTCACAAGGCCTAAGGCGCTGTGTGAGGGGGGTGTGAAGGTCTGCATAATGACAAACAAATTAAGAATGTTTACAGCACAGAAACGAAAAAAAACGAAGGAGAAGAAATAAAGAACAATGAGTAAATGAAAGAAGGCAACACGTGCATGTGACACCATCCAAGTGTCAGCTCAAAAAATTGGGTGTTGCCCCTGAACTCAAAATGTGGATAGGACATAAGGCGTTAATGTATTTTCAAAAAGGAAAGAAAAGAAAAGAAAACTGTTTTACATTTTGGTTTGGGAGAATTCGGGGGAGGAGGACAAATTTTGTTTGTTGGGTTTGGTTGTTGTTTTTGTATTAATTTTTATATAATATGACTTTTTTTTATGAAAAATGGGCTTGTGTGGAAATGTGTATAAAATTTGGAAACAAAATGTTCGATTTACTTTCATTTAGATACATTGTGGAATGTGGATAAACTTTTTGCCAATACCAAGTTGCTAGAAAAAAAAAACATGAAATTCTATTTTCTTGTGTTGTACGGGAATGGCGCGGCGCCTACTACGGTTTGGTGTTGTGTGTAAGTTGTTGGTGTATGTGATTTCTTCAAGGTTTTGCAGTACTAAATGGGGAAATTGATTCGTTGCTTTTTTTTTTTTTACTCAATTACACTCAATACCTTTTGCATATATTGTATTAATTTTGCTTATATTTTTAATTGCTCACACGGTGGTTATTTTTGTTTAACCTCTTCATAATCTACAGTACTGCTAAATGTGTACAGATTTTGTAATTAAGCACTATTTCATTTGGAAGCTCATTAAAATTAGTAAAAATTATTTGCAAATTAGTTTTGCTGCTGTTAATTTTATAATAATATTGTTTAATTGAACTCTGGTGCGGTCATTTTATTATGTTTTTTATTGGAAAAAAACACATTATTTTTCATATAATTAATTTTGTTTTCCGATATTAATTCCTAACAGAGCATTGCATTAACAGACAACAGGAAAGTGCTTTTAGAGGAAATATGCACTTGGCAAAAAACAAAATAAACGACTATTAAACAACTGACCCACCTACGATTTATGATTTAACGCCAGCCTGTTTTATTAATTTGATTATGAAAAAATATGTATATGAATTGTGATGTTTGTGTATGTTTCCCTGAAGGTGAACACCGACAAAAGGTGAAATATTAAAAAATACAATTTTGTTTATAAAAAAACTAATTACTAAAAATGTTTTTGGTTTTTTTCAATGAAAAATAATGAAATAAACTGACCTAGATCCTAATTAAACAATATTATCATATTCAGTTTAAATATTTCCTGCATTGAAGGATTCGATATAGAAGAGTCACTCATAAAAGTTATCGATACCAATTGCGGTCAATATAGGAGTTTTATTAATGCTAAGTAAAAATATTTGTGACATAATAAGGAATCTTTGGAAAAGAATTTTCATTAAAAAATACTCTTTATTATTTTTTTAAACTAAAAACACCACACAGGACAAATATATCAAACAGTTTAAAAATAAAGTTTGATAAACTTGTTCACTTTGTTTGAATTTAATAGAACTCTACCACGCAAAAGTGATTTAAATCCTTCTTTTTTTTCCAATTCAATTCGACACAGAAGATTAACCGAAGCACGAAAATGCTTCTTCATACCTCTTTCGATATTCAGAACAGAACAAGCATGTAAATTGCATTTGAAGTGAAAATGCTGCAGTAAATAAGAGAAAAGAAGCAATTCGGATAAAATGGCAACCCGCACGACAGCAGTCAGTAACATGCACCAACAGTACAACCTCAACTCACTGTGCAGGCGTGGCAATGTCTGCAAACAAATCATAATATTTGGGTAAGTAGTTTGTGGTGGTACATGTTGTTGCCTGGATTATCTCGGTAATGGTGCTGTCGTGCACACATCCACACACACACACACACATACAGTGTCTCCCACACTCCAACAATGCAGGAAATTGTGAAAAAAATGAAATTTATAAAATATACGAGAAAATACGATTTTTTGCCTTGGAGAAAAACTATGTCCTTAAACTGTAATTCTTGCTAAAATTCCATTTGTTTTGCGGCAGCCATCTCACGTTGCATTTCCGCCACACTCACACACACTCTACCTTGCACTTAGCGTGTTGTGCGCACATAAGTATGCTTCTATGTTGCACAATACAAATACTTATGCGCACATTATCTGTCGCTACTGCAATTATTATGATATACACCAGCAATGGCAGCAGCGGTGATGCTTCTATGGTTCTAGCAAATGTAAACTATTTTTATTTTTTGTATGTTTTGTTTTGTTGCTTTTTCATTAAATCACTAGAAATTTGTTTTATTTCAGTTTTGTTCACACATGACTCGTTGTTGCTTTCTATTACGTACACTAGCTTCTCGCATTGCTCCCGGCATTAATTCTCGAGTATACCCCTACGCTTACATATACAAAAGTGCTGGGACAAGATAATTGCATTGAAACAAAAATGGTTGAAAATAAGGAGAAAAAAAAACAAACAGAAATTTTTTTTGTTGAAATTATGCGGCAAAAAGAAAAAGAAAATAATACGTAGTAGTGAAAAAAAAAACAGAAAAAAAACTGTTTAATTTTAAATTACAATTTACTTTTTTTTTTGTGGCGAGATGCAAGTTACACGACTCTACGGTGCGATTGTGCGTTGGCTTGAGTGCGAATACTTTAGCTTCCGGCTATGTGTGAATGCACACTGACAGGAAATTATCGATAAATTTGGTATGAACAATTACAGCTAGTCTTGGGATGTCTATCTGACTTGTGACGGATATTGGATGTTGATAAAATTATCGAAAGTTCGTCGAAAAATAATCGAAAAAAACATCGAAAATGTTATCGAAAAAGTCATTGAACATGTATTTTCATAATGCTCAAGAATTTTCGATAACTTTTTAATGTTTTGATCAAGTAATGAAATAACTTCTACACACTACAGTCGATGATTTCGTTCAGTGAACACCACACAATAATTAATAGCAAAACAAAATGTTGCATTATCTCTACATAATTACCCACAATATTAAATGCTCTCTCCATCAGAGGATAGCATTCATCCCAGTTGAAAATTATTGTGCTTCTTTAACATGCAAATTCAGCAAATTACCGCGCCCGGTTTATTTTGTTTTAATTTTTCAAAACGACTTTAATTTTAATAATTACGCCAAAGTAAATGCAATCCGCCAGCCCAGTAATTGTGTGTGCCGAAAGAAAAAACTACGCAACTTTGTAAACTCACGTGTCACATTCCACACATACTATCAGTTTAAATTATCTTCTGCTTTTTAACAAAAAAAAATTGCAAAACAAACAGTATAATTGAAGTCTCTTCCATTGCGTAGTTCTTATGCACAGGAGAAATTATAAAAAACTCTTCCTGACCAAAGGTCCTGCTTCTTTTTAAATATAAATTTTTGCAGAATACTTTTTTTTGTTAGCTTATTACAGACTACTTGAGTGCGTTGGCGCGGTTGGGAGTGCGACGCTATTGTTAATTATGATGTGCAAACAGTGGGGGGAGAATTACACAAATAACAGGTGCCGCTGCTGCAGAGGTAAGATTTTTCAGTGTTGATTATACACACGAAAAAAGAGTGCAGTTATGTGGGGTGCAAAAAGTTTAAATGCGTAAAAATAGTGTTGCTGTGCAGATGAATTAAGTGAGTGCGGATGATAGTTAAGTGGGGCGAGGAGTGGGTGATGGAGGAGCTGGGTGATGGAATTTTTAATTGTTACTTTTTAAGGGTAAAGTTCAGAGTTCACGTAATGCTGAATGGGCACAAGAGATTAGTTGGAAAATATTTACTACAGTGGAAATATAATCTCAGTTATATGGTTTTATAATCTCGGTCCGATAAATTGTATCGATAACTTTTAAAAGTTTTTATTAAGTAGTTCATTTCAGTTAATTTTATTTATAAAATATTTTAAGATTTTTAACAATAAAAGTTGATTTTTAAACAAAATAATTTAGTATCGATTCAGAGATTTTTTTAATTGTTATCGATAACTTTCTATAAATTTTAATCGATAAATTTGGCTTTTAGTAAAGCTTGAATTGAAACAAAATTTTTTGGTACTGACATGTTATCGATACATTTTTAAAAATATTTTTCGATAAATGTCTTTAAATATTTATCGATAGATAATTTTAAATATTTTTAACCATAAATTTCATATTTACTAACATTTTTTACTCAAACGAAAGTATTTTTTGTTATCGATACCGATTATCGATAAAATCTCTACTAATTCTATCAGACATTTCCTTTAATCGACATCAATTGAATTTAAATATATTCCATTCAGCATTGGCTAGAACTTTGTGGTAACTTTTAAAAAAGTTTTAAAAATATTATTGAAACATTTTAAAGGGATTACATAGGGATTCAGAAAAAGGATTCAGTGCAATTAACATTTGAATAACATTCAGAATAACATTTCAATAACAACTGAAAGGAAATAATCCATAAAGACTAGCTTATAAATAACGACAATGGCATTTACTGGAAATAATAAATGAAAATTAAATGTAACTTAAACTTGAATTTAAAATAATATGATAACTTTATGTATGTATTTCTAATAGAGAATTTTAGAAACGAAAAAAAAACATTTGACGAAAAATATAAGAGAAACTGATTTGAATCATTTTTGCTATGCAACAGACCTGGCTTTGATCGAGACGACTTTGCCGCCAACTGGCATATTTTCCTTGACATAAATGGGCCCATAAACGGTATTATCCCACACGGGCGGATTGTTGGCGCGATCGACAACATCGATTTGCACCTCAACGGTACGCGACAGCGGCGGATAGCCTTTGTCTTGGGCCATGGCCTCTAATTTGTAAGTTTCACGCTGTTTTGTTTTGGTTTTTTTTTTCGAAAATCGATACATATACGTTATCGATGCAAGTTCGAAATTCAAAAATTTGTTGTATTAATTTTTTTGTTTTTTTTTTATTGTTTTTTTTTTGTTTATTTCAAAATCAAGCGTTGCAAAAAGACGTTGGGGTTTTGAAATTAAAAAAAGCAAAATACAAAAATTATGTTTTTTTGTTTATATTCGTTTGAAGTAAAAATATTTAAAATTTGTATATTTTTAAATATGTTAAAGAAGAATATGGAAAATGAAAATTTTTATAATTAAATAAAAACAGTTTTTTTTTCAACCAACACCAGTTAAAATTTTGGGTTAAAATTCCTAAAACTACTTGAAAAATGTCTTGGTTTTTTTGTATATTAAAATCATAAGATTCACTCACACATTTTGATTGCATTTTTACGCTTTAGTATTTTTGTAATTATTATATACTTTTTTAAAAAAATATTCATTAAAAATCAAATGAAAATCAAAATTTGTTTGAAGAAAAATCAAAATTTCGTTCTTTTTTTTTTGTTTTTTTTTCTCTCGAAGCAAAAATGTTTTTTTTGTTTAAGATTTTATAGGCAGTGCAAATTATTTTCATATTTTTTGTTTCGTTATTTGAATAAAATTTGAGTCTCGATCCTAGCCTTTACGATGAATATTTTTTTGCGGATAATAAAGTTGAATATTTTTAGAAGAATTTAATTAATGCATAAAAGCTAAAATCAGTTAATGTTAACAATTAAATTTATATTAGGAATATTCACACGTCGGTATAATTTAAAAAAAACAGTGGATATCTCCCATTTTATTTTTTAGTTTGTATCCAATTATTTTATTTTTATTAAACCATTTTGATTTATTTTCATGGAATTTCGCATTTTATTTTCACCACAATCCACAAAACACTGTTTTCCCCTGCGAATTCCACATCAACTATTTATTATGATTCAACATTTGCTTCATTGATTAAATTTTTCATTAAATATTAGATAAACTCTAATTACCCGAATTCACAACTTTTCAATTTAATTGTAAACAATTTTCGGCGAATTCAATTAAAATTTAAAGCAAATTTAATTTGTACATAATAAAATTAACCCTACATAGCTATGTAGATATATGCATGTACGAAGGTAAAATCAAAATATACAAGCACAACGAAATGTACGTTAATTATACGCTAAACTCAGGAGATTCAAAATGAAATTTTATAACCAAATCAAAAAAAAATGTTTCGAAACAAAAATTAAACGTAAAAAAGGATTTGTGCAATTATAGTTAATTTTTGAAATATTTATATATATTTTTTTTTAGCATATATAGAAGAACAATTTGTTTATACATATTTTAAAGCAATTGTTTTTTAACATTTTTTTTAAATATATATTTTTTAGCAGTTGTTTGTTTTTTCTTTGTTTAGCAATTACCTGGTTGGTTGATAAAATCCTAGTTAAGGCTTCAATATTTGTATAATTTGTATTAGATATAAACTGCAACCTCTTTGAAACTAAAACCAATGAAGAACCAAGAGAAGAACACCCAACAACCAAAGAGGGCCCTAAGCATTCTCTGCCTTCAGTTGAGCGAACACTAAAACTCTCTAATGTGTATTGACATTTTTTTTTTCGAGTGTATTGAAATTCTTTCAAGTGTACAGGCAGGTTGGGGTTAAGGTTAAGCATTTGTTTTTGAAATTTTTTTGCGGTACCAATCGATTGTGATATTTATTTCAGAGCATAAGGAGGAAAAGGACTAAATCCAATTTTGAGTGGAGCTTTGATTTTCGTGGCTTGGAAGTGGAATTGTAAATAAAATTCAACATTTTAGCCAAAATTCAAAAATTTGTTTACTTTTGAAAGTTTTTTTTCTTTTACTTTCTGTGTAGTTTGCAAAAAAGATTCATTGTGAATATAAAGGAAGTTTGCCCGAAAAAAGTGACCGAGTCTTTTATTCACTTAGCGGAGACCAACACCCCATCACCATGAAACTACACTAAAAGCATGCAGGACATACAAAAAATATGTCCTTGTTTCCTGTATTTTTTTTTTGGTGATTTCAAGGGCGTAAGCGCAACAAAAAGTACTAAACGGGAATTCACAAAAAATATCCCGTTTACGATATTAAATGGTTATGTTAGAAGAATAACTTAACATTATGTTAAGTGCGTTTGCAGAGTTATGTTAAAAAGTTAGTATTTAGGAGTTATATAAGTTATAACGGTAGAGCCTTAGTTATGTTAGTTAAATGTGAGGCGTATCGTAAATACAAACCTTGCCTTAACCGATGTTACAACCGTACCCACAGTTACATTTTCCCGTATGTGAATTGGCCCGTAAACACTCTTATCCCAAATTGGTGGCTTATTATTTCTATCGACGACATCCAATTCAACATCAACGTCGGCATATGACACCTCTATGACACCTCTATCGGAGGCGCGCACCCGCAAGCGATAACGGTCGCGCTGTTGAAGGACAACGTAGTTGTTAAATGTTAACTTTAATGCCCACACAAAATGTAAGTTAAATTTACGTTATGTTAAGTTTGGTTTGCGCATGTGATAAGTTTACGTTATTCGAATTTTTATCAAACTTCGCGCATAGACTCAAACCTTCGATTTGTTTAGTCACATGTTTTTTTTGTACACGTTTGTTTATTTTTTAAATAAAAAATTTTAAAAAATATATACTAAATGAATAAAAATTTATTTAAAATTATTATTAAAAAAATGTAAATGAAACAAGAAGTTAGGAACATAAAATTTTGTTAATAAGTCACTAAATATTAATTTAACTTTAAATACAATATAAAAAGTTTATATTTTTTTTAGTAGGAAGTTGTGGAGTTTTGAGTTAAAGGATTACGTTTTTGAGGTTAGTTTTACTAAAAGTTTTTGGGTTTTTTCTTAAATTTGTTCGAGACTTTACCATTACATACACTGAACGAAAAAATTAGAATAGCTGTTTGTGGTTCTACCCGCAAAATAATGGAATAATTAGTTGATGAAGGATCAATGAGTGAAAGTACTTAGTTTTTGGCTTTACAAATGGCACAATTGTCATTAATTATTGAAATGAGACTCGCAGTGATCTCACTGTACTCCTAACGGAGTCCCACTATACTCCTCTACTCCGGTAGTAAAATTTCTACTCTCTTTCTACTAATATTCTAAGAAATCTACTCCTCAAAATTCAATGTGAGTTTCATACGACATAAATTTCTACTATGCTTTAAGCTAGAAATGATATCTACTCTACCTTTTTTAAAATCTACTCCACTAAAATCGAAATATCTACTACTTTTGTCGTGGCCCTTAGGCATAATTGTTGAAGAGTTGAAATTGGTCGTACTACGGTTCTAGCTTCAAAAGCACAATTTCTATTTATTCGACCCAGGGTACCCGGTACCCGGTACCCTTTTCACTTTCAAATATAAGTTTTATTTATTAGCTAATAGACTACGAATCTGAGGACTCTTAACTTGGATATTTTCATGGGTGCGGCTCTACTTGATCAGTTTAAAAGGGCGAGAGATTTTAGTTTTATTTTTACAACCTCAACAGATTGACAAGGCTACCCGGGTACTTATCTATATTTTGTATGAAGTTGAATGGTAGATGCTAATTTTAGGTCTTTATTATTCTTAAAAAAAAATGCTATTAATATTTTGTTTGGTACCAAAAAATGTGAAATGCACTCGGGTACCTGCGCTCCGGATAGGAAAATTTAATTCGTGGCTGCAGATTCTAATGGCATTAGCGTTTTTTTAAGTTCTTAATTTCTTTATTTGCATAAAATGTACTCGAAGTCCGGTGTTATATTTCATAACGGTACATACAAAAATCAAATAAATTTGTTTTGGACAATTGTGCCATTAACCAAAAACTGCGTCAAATATAATAAATCTAAGCTTTGAAGTTGATTTAAATGAACACATATACGGCCTGCTAATATTCATTGTGTTAGCGTACGTATGAATTATTACTGAAGTGGCTGAAGTGGACTTTAGGCCGAAGCGGAGCTATGGGAAAAGCGTATTATTTTCAATTTAAATTTTTCAGCATGTATGAAGTTTTTTAATAAATCGAAATCTTTTGACAGCAAACAAAAGGAGTAACGAACGCACACGTCTATCACAGGTAAAAATATTGTTACTTACGGGATAGCAACCCTTTTTTTTTGGACAAACCAATTTGTAATTGATTTAAACGAGAGAGAGAGAGAGATCAATGAAGTTCGTATATGAAATAAATAAAATATTTTTGTAATGTAAGTATTTGTATATAAAATAACTGCCTGCTATTTTCATCATAGGTACTCATATGAATGTAATTGTAAATTTAAATGAAATCAATAACGAAACATATAAAAGTCTAAAACTGAAGTTTAGTTAAAGTGCAGTTAACAGAAAATTTAAAAACAAAATCGTTAAATATTTTTTTACATCAAAATTAGATACCTAAATGTAAACAATGTAAAATTGTCAAGGTGACAGGTGAAATCAAATCAGTTCAGCTTAAATCTAAACATTTACATTTGTAAAAGAGCGTTTTTTAACATGCAGTTGTTTTTCATAATACAAAAGAGATTAGACTCCCTCAAAAAAAAAAACAAATTAAATATGTTCAAGACCTTCAAAAAATAGTTTAGTCTCGTAGTCCAAAAAAAACCTTCTTCAAAAACATTTCAAAGGATTTTTGGATTTTTTAGGAGTAGATTTTTAGAGAGGATTTAAGGGTATTTATTAAACTTGTTTTAAGTTTTAAAAATGAAAAACAAAATCAACAAAAGTTTAAAAATATTTTTTTTTGATTAATAAAACAAAAAATTTTTTTCTAGCTTAAAAATGGCTAGGAAAAAGTAAAAAAATAAACAAAACGATGCTCAAAAATTCAGTTGATCGTTTTTAAATTTATAGTTATTTTTCGAGTATAATTTTTTTGGGCAAAAATGTTTTACCTAGGCCCACTGTTAGTAGTTTTACTTGATTTTTTTTCTTCGTATAATTGGGAAAATGAAAATGTCACTTTTTTGTGCCCCTTGTTTTTGTTTTAGTATCCCTTTTTGTTTAGTATTTTTTTTTTTAGTATGAACTATGGTATAATCTAATAAATATTGTGAATAAATGCATTCTAAAAAATCCTGCCAGAAAGCCTTTAAGCGTTTGACTATATTTGTTAGTTATATGAGAATATATATTCCTTTACAGTTTAAAAGCATTTGCAATTCATAAGCCTGAAAATCGGCACACACACACACGCGCGCAAAAAATAAACGAAAAGGTAGAAAATCATTATTCTGATATTTTTACCATTTTCCAGTTTGTCTTTTTTTTTACATTGTTTTTTAGTGGGTGTGTGGCTAAAAAAATGTTAAAAATCAATTTGATTCAAACTTTTTGTTGTATTTGCTTATATTGAAGCCAATTTGGTAGAATTGATATATTTTTAAAATTATTTAAATGGAAAATTTTTGATAGTGGGCAAAAGGATTTAATGGTTGAACTAAACAAAAATGTAAATTGAAACAATTTTGAAAATATGTTGCCTCAATTTTGGTTTGTGTTGAATTTTTCAATTGTTTTTTTTTTAATTATTTTCAAAAAAATTTGCACTGCTTACATTAGTTGTGGATAAATACTTATTGCATTATTATTTTTTTTGCCTATTTTGCTACTAGATTTAAATATAGTAGGAATAAAAATGATATGCAATTTAACTATTTTTTTTTATATGAAATCTGAAATCCTTGAAATTTTGCAAAGAACGCATAGAAACTATAGTACAGAAATTTTAATTTTAACACAAAAATGGTGCACAGTAAAAAACTAAAAAAAGAAAAATTTAATTCTAAATTAAAGAAACAAATATTAAATTTTCATACAAAAAAATCCGCAATTGTTCTAAACAATTAAAATAACTGTAAAATGAAAATTAATATTTTTACACTTTTAGCGACTGATTTATGACTGCCATAAATTTCTCAAAACACTCACACTTTTAACCTTTTCCTTTTTAAATTAGTAAGTAAATTAGTTAAGTAATTTCAAGGGAATCATGCACACTTTTTTGCTTTTAATTTTTTCTTACTGACAGTGTAAGACTAGCTTACCGAACTAATAGTATTTGGTTAGTAATTTTAACTGATAAATTTTGTTTTTTTTAACCAAAAAGATTCAATTATAACTAATTACTCGCGGTTAGTATAAAAATGGGGTTAAAAGTTCAACTCAAAACAAATAAAATTATTAAAAAAATTAATTTTGTATAAAGAAAATTTTGGCAAGCGAACACTTACGTCAAGGGGCTTTCTCAGCACTATCCATCCAGACTCTGCTTGTATTTCGAAATATTCCAAATCGTTCGGATTGAACGGGGCACTGAGGCTGTACACAATAGCTCCATTGTTGTCGGCATCTTCATCAGAGGCTGAGACACGCAGGATATTGGTGCCTATGCTGGCATCTTGTTTCACATTCTCCACATATTTCTGTAATACAAAAATATTTTAAATTAATTTTCTCTGTACAAATTTTGGATTCCATTCGCACTCACCTGACGATCGAACAATGGCGGATTGTCGTTGACATCTGTGATTTCCACTGTAAACGAGCAAACACCCTCCAGACTGGGTTCACCCTGATCGGTGGCCTTGACTGTCACCGATACGAATTTGCCATCGTCACCTTCGCGATCGAACACTTTGTTGGTGGAGACTTCGCCAGTTTCCTCGTCTACGGTGAATTTGGTGCCCTTCTGATTCGGCTGTTGGACAATGGAGTATTTTACCTGAAAGAATTGAGAAATGTATTAGGTAAGTATATAGTCAGAAGCATATTCATTGGATTTGTAGGAATGACTATCAATCGTAGAGAAAACAACGATTTTTTGTAGAGAATTCTAGGAAAAAACCTGCTTGATAAATACAAAAAAGGCAGCCGAAATGACCAGTGGAGGCTCTGCTAGGGAGATCAGTGCGGTTGAGAATTCAATTCTGCAACCAATACGCATCCCATACACAGTCGAACACATTTGTGGCTTTTACCATTGATATTTATTTACTTTCCATACAATTTTAAATTTACATATTTTCATACTACGCAACTAAATTGTAGCTTGTATTATCAAATGTTCTCTATACTCTCAACACAAATTCATAATTTCCAATTTCATTACAAACATTGATGGTTACTAAAGGCTCAGAATGTATTTACCACCACCGATTGCTTTTGCCTGACAAATTATTTTTGACGGGCCTAAAATGAAAATAAAATTATAAAAATCCAAAATGTATAGCCAGACACAAAAAAATTCCATTTCTATGAAACGCAAATGTTTCAGAGTTAATTATGCGAAAATGTCAAACCATACTGTGACATTCAAAAACTGTATACACTTTGGAAAGTTTATGAGTTTCTAACAAATTTTCGGAATAGAAAATGTTTTTATTAAGTTGGCACTAAAAATTCCAAGTAAAATGAAATGACATCAATTTAATTGCTCTTCTATATGCCAAAACAATTATGACTCATTAAATTCTTGACACTTTGTCGCAGCGTTGGTCTTTCATTGACTTGAAAGTTAGCGCTGCAAAGTTCAACTTTATGCCCAGGTTCAAAGTTTTTAATGAGTCTAATAAAATAAAATTAAGGAAGTGCTACTCGTGACTCGCATGTGAAATGGTACCGAGATGATAGTAAGCTTTATTGTACAAATACTATGAGTGGTAGTAGAGTGAGAGTGTGATGGGGTGTGGTGTGGGTTGAGATTAAATTTTGTAACTCATATTTATTAGTTCGGCACTTTGCAGTGTCATTGAAAGTGTGACAAAAGTAGTTTATCTTCGTTAGAACGCTAGGTTAGATATAAGTCTGACATATATCGCATATGAGTCCATAGCAACACCGAAATCGGTCTTCAATGATTTATTTAAACTTCCTACAAAGAAAACTGATTAAAAAATTCAACTCAATTATTTCTAGTTTGAAATTTCTATTATTTACTGCCTAACTTAAGGCTGAAGGAAATCTGTTAAATTAAAATACAGTATAACCATACCATAATTACTAGTATTAACCTAATTTCTGAAATAAATTATTGAATAAAAGAAAAATCAAAATAACAAATTACCGAACAACATTAAATCCAAGTCCACCACCACCACGAGGCTAACCCCACATACCATTACTGAACTTCTTAGTATTTTCAAATTCAATGGCTATTTATTTGAACACAAATATACACACGCGCGTGCATATAATGACCAAGTTTATTTAGTTGTGCCAGGCATATCCTTTTCGCAAACTATTTACTAAATAAATTACTGCGAGTATAGTTGCTAGGTTCCTTCTGGGCCTTTGTGTGCTTGCCAAGTTTTTGGGGTGCCTTGGATTTTCTTTGTTCCCTCTTCGCTTTCGTTTGTTTACGTTTTGTATACACATATTTTGCTGTTAGGCAGGGTGAAGGGGGGAAAGCATGTTAAGTTTAATGTAATTAATTGACCACATTAATTTTAAGCACCTTTTCTGCGGTTGCTTGTTATGTTTCCCAGCCAAAAACGAATGAATGTTGTATACTTTTAGGAGTTTCAAGTAAGGTGGAATTTATTCACACGAAAGCTAGAGTGCTTTCTTGATAAGATAATCTTAAAAAGTGAAATCGTTTTTGGGGAAAAAAATTTATTGAATCGATAATTCAATAAAAATACAGTTCTTGAATTCAGTGAGCACACAAATGTGTTAAGTGGCAATTTTTTAATTTTAATGGAAAGCCACTTTTGTATGTTAAAGGCTATTGAACTCATTTTCGCTCTAAATACACTTAACACATTTGTGCACTTAACGATATTTTTCAATTTATGCACTAATGTCTCACCTGTCCATTAACGCCCTTATCCTCATCAGTGGCCACCACCTTAATCACAGGACTGCCATTCGGGGCGCCCTCCTCCACTTTGGGATAGTAAGTGCCGCAATCCTTAAACACCGGCTTATTGTCGTTCACGTCGGTGATGAAGACCACCACCACGGCCGTCGATGTATGTATGGTCTGATCGCCATTCGCACAACACGAGCCATCGTCCAGCGCAGTGACATTCAATTCGTACTTATCACGATCCAATATAATGGCTTTATTATGCAAACGTATCACACCGGTGATTTCCTCAATGACAAACTGGCCCGAAGAAGTGCCGCCGCCCACAAAACCAAAGCGCACATTATCGCCATCCTTATCGGAGGCCACCACCGTGGTGACCAAAGTATTCGGGCCGGCATTCTCGTCGACATTCGGCGTATACACTTGCTGAGAGAATTTGGGCTCTTCGTCGTTCTTGTTTTTGGTATAGACGCGCACAGTGGCCACACCCGACTTGGAGGGTTCCCCTTTATCCTTGGCGGTCACAATGAACTCGTAGTAGGCATTGTTGTTGTCCGCATCAAGTTGTTTATTATTGACAATAATGCCATTGGAGTCGACAGCAAAATGATCGTCCGATACAAGATATTCGATTTCGGCATTGGCGCCCGAATCGGAATCCATGGCCTTGACGCGTAGAATACTAGTGCCCAGGGGCATGTCTTCGTCTACATTGTGTGCTTGATAGTCGGGCAATTCGAATTTCGGAGCATTATCGTTGACATCGGTGACGCGTATGGTGAGCTGGGGTAAGAGAGAGTACAAAAATGTTTAATTCACTTAAAGGACAAAGTTAAGGGACTAGAGTCTAAGTTACCCCAAATTGCCTTTGACAATTCCTACTCAAATTAATCAAATTAATTAGTCAAATTCAAAGTCACTAAACATCAAAGGCAAATTGCATCGTAAAGGGTTAACTTCTCTTTACTATTTGGCATATTTCACAATTGAATTGCGCAACTATTACATCCGCTGCAACAGCAGTCTTATTTAATTATCAACTCTTCCAACTATGCAGCAGCAATTTGTGCATTTCACATCCACTTTCCACTCCTTTGGAGAATGTAAACTTTGGCGAACATCAAACCGCTACAAATGCCACCACGAAATACAAAACCAACCTGCTGTGGTGCGATTTGCCACCAACTTGAGTGCACTGTGCACTCGTGTACCCACACAAAAACCAAACAACAGATGCAATAGTAATACTAAAAACAATGACAGTGGCAAAAGCAGCCACAGCATACCTCAACCGATGTGGAGAAACCGCCCGAGTCCTCGGTGGCCGTTACTATCAGCGAGTAGACGTGCGGCTGTCGTAAATCTTCGAAATCCAATTCCTTTGCCAGCTTGACGATGCCCGATGATGGGCCAATATTAAAAGTGCCAGCGCCTTGCCCTTGTGCCTTCAGTGTATAGCGTATCTCACGATCTGCAAAGGATTTCGCCTTAACCGAGATGATGCTGTGAAAAGGAGAGAATAGAGAAAATAGAGTCAGCTTGTGTGAATTGTGTGAGGGTGTGAGGGAGTGCATATGCATGTATGTGAAAAATGCATATTTTATTTGATTTTTATTATTTTTTTTCTGTAAATATGCATTATTGAAAATGTGTACGATTGACTGGTGCTTCCTCTTTTATTTATTTTTTATTATTCCATTTTCATTTTATTTAAAATGCCATTTGACAGTTGGGTTTTTTTTCACCCTTTCGGAATTTCAATGAGCGCATTTCTTATTGCATTATGCATGATTTTATCGAGCACAATGTGATTTTTTCATATTTTCACATTTCACACGAGTGACTGTTTTATTGCACTGAATATAAAAGCGTACATATGTTTTGATGTGGTGCCAAAAATCTGCTGAAGGCATTCAAATTTAATTAATTTATTGAACAAAAAAATTGTATCCAGAAAAAAGGATATAGGTGAGTCATGAAAACGAATTGGTTGGCAATATTGATATTGGTCTCAAACCATATGTGACAATAAATAACAAATTGTAGTACACAATTTTTATAAAATTTTTATAGGAAAAATATATTTTTTATAAAATATTGTGTTCAGCTTAAAATTGTTAGTTGACTTTATGGAACATATTAAAGCCTGTTAACCGAAAAAAAGGACATATCGTTTCCATGCAAACGGTGGGTGATGAAACATTTTTTAAGGAATTTTAATTTAATTAACAGGAAATGTCACATTGCTCAGTGAATTATGAACTTCTAGTAGTTCACAGTGAAGGTGGAAAATTTTGTATTTATCGACAGCAAATATTGCAGTTGACTGTGGAAAAATTTTCATGTTTTTGCCAATACGGAAAATATTTACCCACAGATTTTTAATAAAGGAATTTTTTGCACCCTTCTTTTTTTTGAGAGGGACAGCGAGATTGTGACAATTCATTATTGATTACCATGAACAGCCAAAGGACCAGTAAAAGGTCAACATGTTTGCACTGAACAAACAACATTGAAATCAAACAAAAGTTGATTAAATGAAAAAAATGTACTGGCTGTGCGAGGGGATTCATGTGACTTACTCTGAGTCCTTTTTCTGATTTTCTGGTATCTCCGCCTCATAGCTGGGCATATAGAACTGCGGCGCCCGCTTGCCGCCCACAATCGACAGTCGCTCCTCGGGCGTACTCTGAAACCGACGATCGTCCACTTTGCCATTTTGATCCTCAGCCTTCACATACAGCACATATTCCATATCCAATTGAAAGAGATCAGTGCCGCGTGTACGCACCACACCCGAACGTTCGTCCACCTCAAAGCGTCCGCCTGTGCGATCGCGTACAATGAAATAGTGAATGTTGTGATCGGTATCGGGATCGCGTGCTTGGAGCGTAAAGACTGGCGTATTGGGCGGGGCATTGAGCTGTACGACAGCCTGCATGGGCAGTGGACGATTGATGAAGTAGGGAGGCTCATCGTTGACATCCTTGACGTGTATGATGACGCGTTGATTGTCGGTGTATTTGAGACCCGCTGAAAGTACAAAAGAAAATGGAAATTAAATTTAGTGGAAATATTTAAAAATTATTTGGAATTTTTTCATCTGACTTGACTAGGCAAGCCCCTAAAGTATGCAAGAAAACCTTGTTTTGTTAGCTGAGCTTTGGTTATTTATGCTTTTTCCTCTAGATAACATATGCAAATAAGAGTCTCTGTGTCTGTGTGTGTGTGTGCGAGGGTAACAAACTATGATCCCCCAGACAGTTGCCTCATTTTCCATACTTGCCTCAAGTCCTCTTGAATTTTCTTTTTGTATCAAAAGGGTAAAGGATAATAAGCATGATATGTGCATGCGAATAAAGTGAGGCAACATTGCACTGCACTTGGCTTGTGTCTGTGTATATTTTTGCTTCGTATAAAGCAATTAAATATTTCAATGAATAAATAAAATAAATCAAGTGAAATGCATACAAGAAATTATTATTAATTGCATGCATTTTTAAGTTTCTCATTTTGAGTGCGAAATTCCTTTCAACTAAAGGTACTTAAGGCTATCTGTGATATGTTGGCCCCAACCCCAAAGAGGCAAATGAAATGTGAAACTATTCAATTTCACTTCAGCCATTAAAATGCAATGAATTAGAAAAACAGCGATAAATACTATAAAAGGGAAAAGTCAAAGGATACACACACACCATACTCCGCACCATAGCATTACAGGGAAGCCTCTGTTATTGAATTCATATACATGTTCTCAGCAGTAAATACCCAAACACCACTGTGCGCCTTAAAAGTAAACTCCCCGAAAAGCATGAAAAAAAATCAATAACTCCACATTCACTTCAGATTCAGTAGGTATACATAATACTACGTCTACACCGGAAAATTCCAATCATGTAGCCGACGTTAGCCCGCATATCCCTGAATCGTGCTGGTTACTTATGAACAATAAAGACTTGGGCTTTGGATATTTACGAAGAAAACGTAAAAGGGTGCAGTAAAGTGAAATTGAAGTGATGCACTGGCGGGAGTTACAGAGCCATAACACATTTTACTACACTGGCTACAGGATATGTAATCATGTGGAACAGAAATACAAACAGTAAACATAGTAGCAAAACACAAAAACTAGGGGAAAACTCAAATACAATTTCATTTAGCTCCAAACCGAAATGCCATTTTACATTTGACTCGCCTGCTGTGTTAACGTTTTGCACCCACTTCCCTTTTATTTCTCAGGCATTATTCCTTTTGTTGTACAAATAAAATAATTTCACAAAACTCGAAAGCAACAAACAATCACACCAACAAACAGGAACACCAAACCTGGCCACGAGGTCCTGGCTTCACAACAAGAATTTCGCAATTAGTTTTCGTTTTGCAGGTGTTGAAAACATACATATCTTGTTGTTGCGCGGCAGAAAAATGCGCCATAGTGTGGAGTATGTATGCAGTGTAGGTAGCCCGCCGGCTATGAACTGCCACAAGGAAGCCTCTCATCGCTGAAGCACAGAGACGCAGAGACTCTGAGACGCTGACTGTGTGAAATTGCAAAATTGCAATATTATAATTCCCTTTGTTCGCTTCGTGCCTTATTGCAAATTAAGCTGCAATGAAAAAAAAAACACCCACAAAAAACACATGGAAAAAGAAAAAAATTAAGGAAAAATGTTCCAGCATATCCTTAGCAAGGATTTCCGCTTAACTTGCTGTTCACAGACGACGGCTGGTGTTGGTTTGTTTGCTGCCAGGGAAATTGTTAAAATATGTTTTGCTCGTACATGTGTATTTGTGCATTTCCGTTTGGGCTTTTGTGCATTTATAATGCTCGTTAGTCGTATGTGCGTACGCGTATTTGCCTTTCGTATAGCTGATATATAGTCTTTGAAGCGCTGAAGAAACTGGAATTTTTCTCTACTCTCTTTTTTTTATTTTGTTTTTTTTTTTATAAAACTCCAACTGAAGATTATGCGGCTTAAAGTCAAAGTAAAACTGCTGTTGCCTTAAGTTTTTTGTTCAGGAGAAAGTTGTTTTGTAGCATATTGGAATTTATGCTACAAAATACGCAAGTTAAATGAACAAAAATTGGTTGTAGGAAAAAAGGACATTCGTGGGAATTTATTTATAAACGCTTAAGTCGTAAATGGTTAACAAAATCGTATAAAGAATAATCAAATACAACTTGTGGCAATTAAAAAATTAAATCAAACTTATTTAAAAAGTATAAAGTTTTAAAAAAATTTATTTTTTAAAATGTAATTTTTTTTAAATATTAATTTTTGAAAGCTTAAAAAGTAGTAAGTTTCCACCTCAAAATTTATTCGAATTCAATTAAAATTGATTTGTCAAAAAAAAGGATATTCGTGAAGGTTTGGTTTGGAAAGATTTACGAGCGAATGACTTTAAAAATCGAATAAAGAAGGCTAAGGCCGAAATTGTGGTCTTTATGGTAAGTACAAAACATTATAACCAAATTTGTTTATTTTAATTATATTTCCCCCCTTCACTTTAACTTGCAACACAAAATATTTAATTTCAGCTTAAACCAGCTTAATCCTGCCCAAAAGTATTTATTATTTTCTACTTATTACAATTTCTGTCACGTCTTCTACGTACCAACCATCCGTCTCATCTAACCGGCATTCGAAACTTCCACATGAACCTGTCAAGAACAAACAGAAAACCAATGAAATCCCATTTTGGAATATAACAATATTTTCCTACTTTGACTGTGATGCGGTGCTAGCAGTGTCTGTACACGTGCAACTTACGCTAACAACCCACAAAAAAAAAAGAAACACTGAAATAGGGTAGAATAGGAAAATTACGTGCGACAGACATGTAAGGACCGCTAGAGAGACACCCTGTGCGGTGAGTGACTCTTTCGTTGACAGCTGGAAAATAGCTTTACTTTGTGAGGTAGATACATATGTCTGTACGTCTTGCAAGTTTCCTTTAGCCAAAATGTCTGTTCCCTCGTCTGACTTGCTGCGGCTGTGTGTATATTCTTCTGTGTATGTGTGTGTGCAAATATGCGCTTGTCTTTCTGTCTGTCTTCACATCTCCCCCTGCAGACATGTACAAAGTCTCTAAACTTTCTGTGTGCTTAATCCATTCCAACAACAAAAGATTGTCTGCTTTTAGGGGTGCTTATCAGCAGAACTTTGCCAACTTTGCCTCACACCTCGTTTGTTGAAGTATTCCTCCTTTCGTTCGACCCCTTCGCTTATCTTAGAGGATTCGCCATACTTCCGTTGTTTTTTTTTTCTTCTTTTTTGGTTCTTTTGTCTTTGCTTTGTGCTAAAGCAGCAATTTTGTGTTTCTTTTTCGTCTTATATTTCTGCTGATATTTCAATGCTTCGTCGGCAGTGAAGTGCAACTCAAACAAACACACAATAACGCTTGTTGTTGGAATTGCTGTTGTTGTTGTTGTTGTGCTCGTTGTCATCGCAGCCATCCGCATTGCATTGACAGTTTAAGTTTGAGAGTTATATGCGCAATGTTCATGATGACATTGTCATCAACATGTTGGACGATGCAGATGACAGCTTGTGTGGTGAAGAATAACGATTTTTAAACAACAAAAAATGCAATGTGCAGGATTCTTTGAGTGCACATTTCTTATATAAAAAAATGATTTAAAACTCCTTTTCAGAATATTAAAGTTCTCCCTGAGCATCTATTGGCAATGAATTATTTCATTTCAGTGTCAATGCTCAAAGCCTTCTTTTATTTCTTTGAGATCAATCAACTTCGACTCTTTGTTAACTTCACATTGGGTTCTCCCCTGCATTTTAGTACAGTTTTCCTTACTTTTCTTTTGATTCTGCATCATATCCTTATTTTTATGATGTGTTTTTTGTCCCTGTTGGCAAACAATTGAAATAAAGTGCAATCAAGGTAAGTCTTCAGACGCTCCATCCAACCAAATGTTGATTAAAATGCAGTCAAGTAGAAATTGCGAGGGAAGAAAACATCGAAATGAATTGCTTCATTTATAACGTGAGGGTGTCACCATCACTTTTTTGGGGGTAGATCTTAGCCGATTCTAATGCGGAAAAAAATTAAATATCAACAAATACAGGATATTTATGTAACGTGGAGTTTAATACTGAATTGCCAATGGGGAGAAGATAAGGCTTGAAAAATGAAAGATTTGATTGAAATTTTGTCAGTCAAGTGAAGGGAAATTTAATAAAACTCAATCAAAAGTAAATAAAATTAAAGAAAATTTAAAGAAAAAAAATTAGTTGCTAAATATAAGAAATATTATGTAAATTAAACCGAATATATATCCTGCACATTAGACACTCTTGGACACTTGTGTAAATTTAAAAAATTTTATTAAATTTAACTTAAAAATTGTATTTAAGTAACTTGAGGTATTCAAGGATAGCAAAAATCATATTACTCTACTGACATCAAAAAGAAGTGATATTTTTTATATTCACGCTTGGCTGCTTTCATTGCATCTCCACCTCGCCCCATTCAACTGACTTTCAATTAAATGGTTAAAGTTTTTAATAACATTCTTTACACATTTTTACATCAACCGCAAAAGTGTGTAATTTTACAACTTTCGAAATTACTTAATTCCATTTAGTCATGTTCGCTCATTCGCCATAAAAATTTGTCAACCTCAACGACGACGACGACTGTCACACAGAACGAACGAATGAACGACCGCGAATCGCAACAGAGACCCAGCTGTGAGAATCGCAAACAGAAGTGCACAATTTGCCATAAGTCACTGACACAACGCGGCGATGTCGTTGCTTGCGGCTTACGAATGTGAGGTGCGGTAAGGCAGTAAGGCGCAGCATGCGACAACTTACTTAAGCAAACCGACCGAACGCAATTCAACGTCAAGGCGGATAGGCACGAAAGCGGCAAACGACAACCAACCCGTTTGTAAGTGGAAATTATCGTAAAATCATGCGACACCCAATGCACAGTAGTATCTGGGAGTTGGTAACAAATTGTAAAGTTGATACAGCCGGTAGCCATAAGATATGCGTGCTTCCTAACTGCCAATTTGGCCAGATAGCAGTTAGGAGATAGTACACTTGTCTAGCTGCCCCATAAAGACGTTCACTTTAGAAGGTGTCAAATTGCAAATGCAAAAAGCAATTTGCGTTTACTCAGGTAAAGCCAAGAAGGGGGGGAGGGGGGGACAACGAACAAAAAAAAATGTATATGAAATGGAAAAAGTCATCGTCTGCAGTTTGTTAAGCTATCAAATGATAGAAGTGAGTAGAATGTGATACTTTCGGTTAGGGGGTAATAATATATTTTGCTAATTGTTGTCACTTGTTTGGCGTTTTTGTTGTTGTTATTTTTTCCATTTAAAACTTAGATGGGTTGAGTTTCCTTTTGTTACTTTAAAATAAGTAAATAAACAAATGTTCTTAAAGTTTTAAGCAAACTGTACAATTCTGTATTGAAAAGCGCTTCATAAACTATAAGCTCCCAGCAGGTGCTTCACCTCAGGGAGTGCATTAAAATTAATAACAAAACACCGAAACGTACGAATGGTTAATTTAAGTGCCAATTTCACGCAGCAACTGCATACAAACACTCAAAGCGGCAATTCCCTGCACAAATTCAGAATTCAATTAAAATTTGTACGCGTTTAAATTGCCATTATTAGCCCAGCGGCTGAAAAGTATAACCACATTGAATGCAACAAAATTGCCCTAATGCCCCATGGAGGTGGCATCAGCACGACTCACGCTTTCGTCCATCAAAAACCAATTTTTTTCCTCACTCTATGGCCGATCATCCTCTTCCTCCATGGTTATCCTTTTTATTGACAGCGGGGCTTGGGCATAAATTGAAATTAAGTGGAAAATTATAATAAAAAAAAAATAGTTCTTCTGTAGTTTCTTTTAGTTCACTTTATTCACTTTTCTCTTGTTTTGTTCTTTGAAAGAAGTTTATGCACAAGATTGCCTCTTGATGCTGTGCTTCCCTGTGTGGCTACACTTTTGTGGGTGGTTGCTTATGAAAGATGCCATTTTCTGTTCAATTTACTTGAATGATTGATAAATGATTTGCTTTGACATCACTTTGGCGAATTAGATTCAAGGTAACTAGTTTTGGCAGAGACTTTGAAGGGCTTTTAAAAGTGGAAAAAACAATGGAAGCTGCTGTCTAAACCTAATTTGATAAGGTAAACTGGGGAACTCATATGGATTTTGTCTTGGATAAAAATCATGCTCACCTCCCGGAAAATTTCTTTATTTTCGTTTATCTTGAGAAATACTTAACAGATTTTGACACCTTTTATTGAATTTGGTTGGAAACACAATGGAATTGGAACAAGATTTAGAAATGTATTGGGATTGAAGTGGAAATGTAAATGATCGAAAAATGGTCGAAGAAGGTATCGTGCTAGTATTTATATGCAGGATATTACAGTTTGGGTCAGGCTAATTTCTTTTTGGTTGGATATGACATCGGGAGCAGTATGGGAATGGAACTGGAATGAAATGAAATCGCGCTGGAACATAATGGACTTGGAACAAACTTAAAAATGGAACGAGAACGGAGTAGAAGTGAAACAGGAACGAAAAGTAAATGGTCCGGAACAAAATGTAATTGGAACAAACGAAATGGAACGGTAAATAAAGTGGAAATGAGGACTATCGATAAAATATCGCAAAAATCTGATCAAATTATAGGAAAAATTATCGAAAAATGTTCAAAGAAGGTATATTTTGTGCAGGGAATTTACGGATAAGTTGGACTGAAGGACAGAAGGTCTTACCAGTTTTTTTTTAATTTGCAAAAAATGTAACTGACCGATAACTACGGATGAGAGGCTATCAAACAAATTATGATCCGTTTTTAAACGATGTCGATATTGAGAAGACTCAAAGCTTCTAAGCAATGCTCCTTCCAAATCAGTAGCTAATACCACAAAAGAGCATATCTTGCCAAATATATAAGAGGCACTTTCGTACGTTAGGCTTAAGTTAGTTTAATCTGAACTGAATCTGAGGGATAATGAAAACTTAAAAAGATTAAATCAAAATAAATCAACAAACAAAAGAATTTCAATTAAATTCTCAACAAAACGAAATAAATTTCAAAAATATATTTTCTCACATTGCAGCTGAGCCAGGATAATGCAATTTTATAATGCGCTTGAACATAAATGCAATGAATCGTGTAGACATGTGTGTATAGATGTGTGTGTTGGTGTGTGGGTGTATGTGTGTGCATTCTAGAAATGTCATGTCATATCAAATGACATATCAAGTGACATATTATTTCAACCAACAATTTATCACAACGACAGCAGAGTGTCTGCCGAGGCTTAGAAATACGAATACACAAATAGAGAATGGCAAAGAAGAAAAAGAAGAAAATTATAAACGAGCAAGAAATGCAATCAAGTGCAAAGGAGCAGATACTGCGAAAGGTCTGAACTGACGGAGAGTGAATGTGTATAGGCTCAGAAGATGCACAATTGGGTCAGACACAAAAGACACATGAATGATAAAATATGCAATAAATTGCAAAGTAAAAAGTATTTTCCCCAACAATAGAGAAATGGCATAGTAGTAGAAACTATTGATCAAAAAGGAGAATATTCGAATTTTGTTGGGTTTTTTTTTTGTTGTATTCAAGTTGGGACAGACGACACAAATATTCAAATGTAAAATATTTTTTTGTACAAAGTCTTGCTGTGACATCATTACTAATAATACGAAATGGATATGATAATGTGAGCGCTTACACAAATCCAAGGAAATAATACAATTTTCATAATGTTCCGCAAACACTTATTAAATATGGAATTTTATTGTCCTTCGTTTCAGACACAAATACACAAATGTGCCATAAAGGGATTTTATGTATAAAGGAAAATGGCAAACGAAAAGCTTTCAGCGTATACACATACACACACACACACATAATAAAGTATGCGAAACACATAAAAGTTATCTGAGGGATTGTGTTTAGATTGCATATAAACCAGGCACTTAGGTACGTTCTCCTGCCTGGGCTATTTCGCAGAGACTGCTTTCGCATTCATTCATTTGAATCAAATTGCCGTAATATGCTGATTTGTAATTTTAATTAAATCGCACCATAATTGCAATTGTTAATTTCAACAAAATTCAATTAACAATTTGGCATTTGATTTGGTAAATAGAATAAATCATAGTTTGCAAATAGCACCAGGCAACAGATTTAAAGGTTTTTTTTGGCTTCACACATGATACATTTTTATTATGTTAGTAAAGGAAGACTGCGACACAGATTTTCTAAATAACGTCATAATTTATTATACAAGGATTTTAAAAATTTTGATGGCTTTAAAAATGTAAAAACATTCTTTTCATGCGTTACTGGTTTCTCACACGAAAGAGCTCAATATCCTTATTGATTTTTTCAATTAAGGCAATTGTCTGTCCTCCATATCGTTATCACAGGTGTAAAAAATACAATCACACAGTGTAATACCGCAACAATTCCAAATTAAATTACATTTTTAATTTTTACTTGTTTAAACAAATTTCTGCTTAAATATTTACAAATAGCCAATGATGGCCTATTTTTAACGAGATTACTATTTAAATATCGTTTGACTTTGGTTGGGCAATTCGCGCGATTGAACATTTATTTGTGCTGGCCCGTGCAGATAAGCCCAGGGGAAGGGATTAAAAGCTCAGAGGATGTGACTGTGAAACAAACGAATGAATAACTTCTCTCAATTCTTGATAAAAATGTAATAAATCTACTACATGTACTCTACGGAAAAAAACGAAAATCATTTAATTTTTGTCAATTGATTTCATAAAATTCCTCCGCAAATCCCCACTCATTTGTTAACATTTATTCTTACACGTTAAAACTGTCATACAAAATAAAACTGAAATTTGCATTTCAAAAGGACAACCAACAATAACAAAAAATAAAACTGAGCTTAAGCCCTTGCAAAAAGCAAAAATTGTACCAAAATAAAAAAAATCTCAAACTTAAACCGAAAAAAAAAATAATAAAAATAAACAGTTCATGCCAAATTTGCATAAGCTGCCACCTGCTGTAACAAGCGAAACAACAACAATGAAATAACCCGCGCGTCACCCTTGCTTTTTGTTGTGAACATACAAATTGTCACAAAACTGAGAGAGAGAGAGAGGCAAAAACGCCATTGGCAATTGTCCACATGTTTTTGGAGTTGTTTTTGGCATTGTTTTAAAGTTTTTTTCTGCTGTTGGCAGTTGTTGTTGTAGTTGTTTCTGGTCAGCCAAGGTAGTTGCATACAAACACTCGAGCATAAACGCGCACATAGTTGAGGTTGAAACTCATTAAAATGCACATTTTTGTACGCACACACACACACACACACACAGCCACACACTGTGTACAATTAAACACATTCACCCAAACGCTCATTCAGTCATTCAAGCACCATTCACCATTCACCTCACCCACATATATGTTTGTATATTAGGGTGCCACTTGATTTAAGCTTTCTTTTTTTACAATAAACAGGATTATTTTGATTGGGGGTATCTCTTGGAACAATTCAAAATTTTTATATTGGCACTTCTTTTTTATTTTAAGTTCTGAATTGCACTTTTTATGCTCATGCCTGTATGCACTATTGAAAAATAACACCCCGCAACAAAAAAGTATCACCCGAATGTCTACCCATACCTAGGCACGCACATTGCAATGCCCGCCAAATTGGTGGCGCTGCCAAATTGCATTCGCAACAGGAAGTGCATGGGTGTCGGTGGAAAATTGCGCTATTGTTGTGCTTGTGTGAATGACTGTGGTGGCAAAGGTAGCAATTTTATTGAACGTAAACGTTTTGTGTTTTCAACTTTTTTGTGTACTTACTTTTTTTTTTGTAAAAATTAAGTTATGTGTGATTTAAAAAAAGTTTACAATTTTTTCTTATGGCCCTTAAAGCCCTCTGGAGGATTTTTGTTAAAATGTTCAAATATTTTTAAGCCACACAAAAATATACAGATTATTTTGATACTCCCAGGTGCACTCCTTTATATACATACATTCCTATGATACAATTCTAAAGCATTATTTTGAGCAATATTCGCTATTTGTTTTCAGCAATTGCTGTGTTCGAAAAAAGCTTCATATATAAAAAAAGGATAACTAGATTTAGCTTACTGCAAAATTTTAAAATGGTTATAGAAATGGAAGTCTATATTTCAACTTTAACTTTCAACTCTAATAGAAACGTACACACTGAAAAGTTTAAGCGGCGCAAAGGCCAAGTTGATGAACAATAAAAGCCGAAGAAAAAAATACAACAACAAGGAAGGAAAAACGGTTTTTGTTTGAATACTAATTACCCTTAAACAATATTCGCTGAAAATAAAAACAAAAGCCAAAGATGTGGCATAATAACGGACTTTTGGCAGTTTCACTGCGAGTAAAATCAACATTATGGAAATTATTACGCAGACTGACCAAACAGAAAGGCACAAGGCAAAAAAGTAAAGCCAAAAAAAAAAATAAAAAGGATTAAGTGTGAGGAAGCATATACAGTGGCTTGGCCTTTTGTTTTATTTGGTGGAAAATTTATTGCAGCAAACATGACAGAGCCGGTATCCCGCTGCTTGACCATATATATACACTAGAATAGCCCCTTCGCGTAGTTACTGCCAACAGCAAAGCTTTATTATAGTCAAGCCAGGATGATGAGGTCGTATGGGAGAACACCAATGTGTGTGTGTTTATAGAGCGGCGGCCGTTACTACCGCATTGGTAGTAACGGAAATTGCGGCTATGTTTCTTGTGGAACGAAAATGTAAATAATTGCTGAGCCATTGACGCGTCGTGAAGAGGGGGGAGGGGCGGAGGCCAGTGGCGAGTACTAGTGTGAAACTGTGCTTTTTTAGCTACTCGTCCTTTTCCTACTGGTCCTGCTTGGCGGTGTAGTAATAAACGCAATTTGTTTTATGAATTATTACTGCGGCGTACGAAAAAAAAAAATCTAACACTCAGAATGGGGGGAAAAGGAGAATAGCTGAAAAAAATGTGTGGAAAAAAAGGCATTAAAGGAAAAAGGGTGAAAATTAATGAGGGCTTTTTTTGTAATTTTAGCAAAGAATTTGCGATATTTATTTTAATTTAAATTTGAAATATGAGCTGAGCAAATAATTTGTAACCGTTTCCACTCATTAAAATTTTAAAGCCTAAAATTATGCTATGAATTTAAAACTTCTCAAGGCAACAATACATATACGGCTATGTACAACTTTAATACTACGTACTACCCAATTAATAATAGGAAAATGCTCTCACAATTCAGCTACCACTGCCACCGCTAGTGTTGTTAAACCCTTTTCATCACCAACTACCACGAATGCGAGTGGCATGTAAACGTATGTACTCCTAAAAGTATGTAATTCATCAGAAAAACCACGTTTGCATTTTTTTTTTTTGAATTCACGGGGTTAATACAACAAAACTGTGTTTGTACACATCCCAACTACATTTACAAGGCGAAAGTTCACGAGTTACAACGCTGAGGCCTGAGAGTTTCTCATTTGTTTTCCGCTGATGCTGTAAATGAGTTTCGTTTCGTTTCGTATCCGAAAAACCTTGAAATTATGCCCGCGAGCTAAATAACAACATACACTACTCGAGGGCGTTGGGGGCGCGGGCGAGAGGCGGAGACGCATACAAACGTGAATCAGAAAATTCATGGCGAACATTTTTTGTTGTCGTCTTTAATGAAATCACAGCGAAAAACTTTCATTAGCGAACCGGCAGAGCTCAAGTAGGCAGAAGAACTCACTCCGTAATGAGTAGGAGGCAGGGATGAAAAAATATTCAACTTCAATATTTAGCTCGCTTGTTGTAGTTGCTGTTGTTGTTCGTTTCTACGTAGTGATTAAATTATTAAAATTTGTTTTCTTGTGCGGGTAACAGAACTTATATACTCCGCAGCATAAATTAATATTAATTTGCTTGCAATCCTTCACTAAACTCAAGATTATTCCATGAAGATTGTGGGCAAAATGGAAAATATTTACTCCCATTGTTCCATATTAAAGGGTGGATCGAGTCCACAATTTTTTTCTACCATTTAAATTTACATTTTCAAAATGTAAAATTACAAACAAAATTTACTAAAATAAAATTTCTGTGGTGGTGTTACATTCTTCCAATAATAATCATAAACACTTCTTAAGCAAAATTATTTACCGCATCGCATCTTTTCCACAATCGCTGATTTGAGTATATTAAATTTCATTTCGGAAACCTTGCGAATTCGATGATGACAAATCGTTTGATCTCGGCGCTCCAATATTGAGTTGTTTGATCAACAATTCAAAATTCAATATATCCTGTTTATATACCAGATTATAAGCTCAAATATATCACAAACACGCACGCACACTCATACATGCACATATTAACATATCTTTCTTATCGCAAACACGAACAGATTCTGCGGAAATCCGCATACAATTGCGCATTAATTTGTCATATGAAAAGCGCCTTCTGCTCATGCCAACTCGAATATCGAATGAGTGCATAGACGAGATTCCCGATTCGACAAATGACAAAGTCACTGCCATTAATGGTATTGGCAAATATATCTAATTATTTCACTTGTCGATTGGTGTGTGTGTGTGGGTTGAGAAATGTGTCCCGAATTTCCTTATTAAATTGAGTTTATTGGATGTGCCACAGGCACACAGAAGACGGAAAATTCATGCAAATGCTCAAGGATGTATTTGGCAAGTACAAATGATTTGCATGTTGAATGCTTAAAGTAATTTCTCAGTGTGGCAGTGAGTGAAGTACATTCGAAAATAGTTACGTCAAATGATTATGTAAAATGAAAACGAAAAATGTTTCCTCAAACATACACATTTCCAAGTACCAGCTGGCAAATGTAATCATATCACAATTACAATAAACATGAACAACATGCAAAAATCATTATCACAAATTGAAATTGATGAATTGTGGCGTTGTGATTGAAAAGTTCCCCCCCAAAAAGTTGCAAAAAAGTAGCAAAAAATACCCCAAAAAATACACAAAAAAGAGGAAAAATCCAACGAAGAAAAAAGAATTTAACAAGAAAAATAACTCATGTGAACATGCTTTTGCCATTGCTTTGACTTGTGTGTTTGTAAGCACTGAAGTGTGTGGGGTTTTTTTCGTTTGGTAGTATAAGTATACGTGTGTATGTGCGTGTGTGTGTGTGTGTGTGTATGAATTTCATTTGCAACTGTTGACGTTGACGTCGTTTTCAAAATTTAATGACGATAATGTTGATGCGGACGTGAATGAATGATGTTGCTGCTGATGTTGATGATGCTGATGATAATGTTGTGCACAAATTATTCAATGAGCAGCAAATGAAACGTGCAAAATTCATCAATTTCACTGCGTTCAAATAGGGCAAAAAAAAGTCATAATTTAACACAGGAATTTTGTGGCCAAATCAACACGTTCAAAAGTGTCTATTTGGTAGCAAAAAAAATGTTATTTAATTAACTAATTTTAATTGGCAATGAAAACATTTGATGGAAGCATCACTTTTCTAATTTAGTCGTTGTCAATGACGCAATTGAAGGACGCACGTGTTCAAGTGACTTAGATTCGATTAGATTGCGTATACAATGCGTCCTCAAGTCTACCACGAGAGTTTTAATTGCTCATTCATATATTGTCGTTTCATCGACAAATGGTCAAATCTCATTGCAAATATCTGATGGACTATCCTTATGGGTGTTACAAACGATGTGACGAAAACAATATACCCTTTGGACGCTAGTGAAGGTATACAAATTTAAAATAGTTACACAAAAAAAGGATATCCAAAAAAAACAGACAATAAACCAAAAAGTGACAACATTTAAAGTCGATAATTCAATAATTACGAAGTTATGGTGCCCGTATGTTGTGGAAGTGCATGCAGATACACGATAGGAACAAAATTATTCAACTATTAACACTTTCTGGTTTTTTGTCCCCAAAAAGTATGCAACGAATTTTTTTCAATGGTATTTGTTAGGTTGTATTTGTTCAATGGTAGATTTGATTGGGTTAGGTGAAGGTGGCTGGCGGTACACCAAGTGGTCGCCGAGACTGTCCAGGAAGAATGATATTTTGGCAGCTTCCATTATGAGAGCTTCCATTTACTTTAAAAATAATTTTCCCTTACTTTTCGATACATTTTCAGTGAGTTTTCGATATTTTGAAACTTTTTCGCGAACTTAACTTCTCTTGGTTTACTGCCAGGCAAACATAAATGCCAAATCAAGTTAATTTAATTTCCCAAGTAAATCTTCAAGTACACACAATCATTGTACTTGTTTGCCAGTGAAATGAAATCTGCCAACACTCGCATCCCGTCTCCCCATCTACCAAGCATATTTTATACTTTTCCGCGCATTTATTGTCGCCAAGAGTTTGAGCAGAAGTTTCACATTTTATTATTTTATTTTCGTGCGCGAGCGAACGTTTCTTCATGGAATTGAAACTTTTTGCAGCTCACTGAAATACTAAACAAAAACAAAAAATAGAAAAACTGAAGCAAAGATAAAATAAAAATAAAAATAAAACAAATTGAAACTTTTAAATACGCTTAAGCTAAACAAAAATTGCGAAATGTGCGAAAAACTTTTGCACTTACGCTACTGTGGCAAAAAAAACCAACACAAAAAGGAAAACAACACCAAAAAAAGTAAATAAAAATGTCACTTTTTCGGTTTTCTCAGCAACATGAAAATACTAACGAAAATTTAAAAACAAAAAAAGGGAAAATGTTTCAAACAACAATTCTAAATTTGCAATTTTAAGCAGAAACTTTTTTCGTTTTTTTTTTGTTTGTTTACGTTTCTATGCTGAGCCAAGCAAAAATGCATTTTCACACAGAATTTTTATACGTAGGCTTTTAACGTTTTTGTCCCCCCTCCCCTGTACATGAAGGCAAAGTGTAAGGGCTGTATTCGTGTAAAAGCTGAATGATAAAAATCACAAACAGCTGCGGCAATATCCGTCACTTGTACAGACTCCTGCCGCACATCCATTTCATCTAAGCGCATTTAATGCAAGGATGCAGAAATTGTAGACTCTCTTTGCTGCTTAACTCAAAGCGCTTTTGATGGGAATTTTTCTGTATTTTTGAAATGCAAAACGAAAGGTATAGGCTTGTAAAAAAATAGTAACAACAACAACAAAGAAAAAAGTTAATTAAATAGTTTCATTTAAATTTTGTTTAAATTTTATTCAAATTTTTCCATTATGCATCATTTATGCATTGTAACTTGTTATTGCTGTTGTTGCCATTCAAATTCAATTACTGCAGTTGTCCGTTTGGTGGAGAAAATTGCTTGACAGCCAGTTGAAGTTTGAAGTTGGACGCTATGTAGCCAACTGCAAATGTCACGTTCGACAATTTAGTTGAATCAACATTGAAATGATTGTAATTGAAAATGTCGTTTGCTTGTTCGTTATTGTTGTTGTTGTTGTCATAGTGGAAATCAATGAAATCAGTGCGGCCACAATTGTGCTCCACCCTCCGCCGCCCCACCCTTACACCATTCCCTGGACAGCAAACTTTTGATGAAGAGTGATTTTTGATTTCAATTAAAAGTTAGCTAAAATTGCATTTGTAAAATTCTATCAAATTCAATGAATAATACGAAATTGCTTTTCAATGTTGACCGGTTTCGTTTCGTTTCGGTTGAGCGATGGTTAGGCTATAAATATTTCATTGATTTTCATTTGGAAAGTGGGCATGTTGTGTATTACTGTGCAGTCAAAGTAGGGCTGAAGTAGTGCCTCGCCATTTCACTTGAATGGAAAAAAATACGTAAGAGTGAATACGTAATGTGACCAACATTTTGGAAAATAAAAAGAAACAAAAAACGTAGTTGCGTACCGCCACTCTCTCGCCAAGCAACGGAAAACTTGTGAGAGTAACTTGCAATGAAAAAAAGCTTCTTAAAATTTAGGAGTCTCGGTGTTCGTAGTCGGCAAAAATCGGTAAGTCCGCAATTGTCAGATAAATTATCACCTGTCCATGATAAATGCATCAATATGCTTTGCATTTGTATGGGCTGTTGTAGCAAATGGTTTTAATTATTATGAATACATTCGTCGTGAAAAAGTACATTTGGGTGTAGTCCACAATACCTACGTAGTAGAGCTGAAAGAAAGTACTGTACTACGGTTCATCACATTACTCATACGCCATGTATAACAATATGCAGAAAATTTCGTTTAGTTTTTTTTGTTGGCATTAGCATGAACATAAACATATCCTCACTTTAAATGAAGTACCAAATTATACGAATTGAAATAAATTTTGTGATTCCAGGCAAAATCATGGGAGATCGAATGAAAGTCTCAGTTTTTTTTCTCTACTTCGAATCCTTCATCCCACTATTAATAAATAATGTATTAATGAACCCTCTTGTTTATCATCGAATCACTTCATAAAAAAGCAAACAAAATCCTAACTAAAAGGCAATTACGAAAGAGAAGCAATTTTAATTAAACTTCTGACATGAAAAGGCAACTAAAATATTTTTTTAAGTTTATAGGATTAAAGTTTGCCCAACCATGAATGCTCTCCTCTTTAGAGTTACTCTAACTTTGAAATATAAGTAAGCGCTAGCCAGGCAACGTACCACAAATACTAAACGAAAAACGAAATGGACGAGACGACATTGTTGCAAAACAAACTGAAATGCGACAGCCCAGGACACGGCGTACAATCAGGTTCAACAAACCGTAGTCACAGTCGCTAGACGAGAGGACAAACTAAGCACCGAAATGAAAAACCCAAAGAACGAAACGACCAAGGAACGTGTGCAGCAAACATGATCATGAATTCAAATGCAAAAACAACAACAATAGCAAAAGCCAACCGAAAATGTCACCAACAGAAAAATGCTGCCAAGCCAACAAATTCATTGCGGTAAAGTTGGACAGAAATTGCCCCATGGATGTTAGAGGGGGAGGGAAAGAAGCTTCAGGGAGTACTGCAGCCTCAGAGGAACTTAGCGGACACGAACACCAGAGGAATTTACCGCAAACAAACTTCGACAAAAACGGGACAACAAAAAATTCGAACAGACGTAAAACAAATGGCCAAGGCAACACCAACAACAACAAGGATAACAAAAAAAAAAGTACTAAAACTCTAAACGTCTAGGGCGACCAACGTGCAAAGCCCACACCTAAAGGCCGACTTTGCTGTATTAATGCAGCACACACATCGAAAGCCACCAGCCAACACCAACACCAGATGGAACATTTTCGCAAACTGTTGTCATGGCAGCCGCCAACGTAGTTGCCGCCGCTGTCAGCGCCGAGAGTACGCCGCAAAGTATATTGCCAAAAAAAATAACGAAACGAAACGAAATCACTTCAATGCTAGGCGAATTAAGGCTGCTGCTAACGAAAGCCAAAGAGTATAAAATATAACATAATGGCGGACATAAATAATGGCGCACCATTTACAGTGGGCAGGGGGACCAGCATACGCCCCGAGGTAGATGGCGTTGGATATAAACGGGCGGCGGTATGTATGCATGTATGAGTAAGACTGGAAGGCAAAATAAGTTGTAAGCGGAAGTAAGCGAAATAAAATAATATTTAAAGAAAAAAAAGCACAGAAAGCAACTAACCACAACGAGACTTAAAGGAAGTGTAATTCGCTTCTTTTTTCTTTCTGTATTTATAAGGAAACTTTGACAATGAAGGACAGCAAAGTTTTTTAATTTTTTATGCTGCATAGCCAGATGCTGTGGGCATACTGTGGGGTAAGAGAGAAACTTGTACATGTGGGCTTAAGTAGCGTGTTAGTAAATAAGAAAATTTTGTAATTATTTAGTGAAAAATTGTGTATTCGTCACTGCGGTTTATGAATGGGTCACGGAAATAAATTTAAAGCCTTTAATAGAGAGTTTTGAAAAATTATGAAAGCTAATTTGAAGCGCTGAGACAAAATTTCTATTTAATTGGTAATACTAGAGGCCTAAACAGGCAGTACGGTCTGTGGAGCAAAATTTAAGGGAAAAAACTAGTAACGGAATTGTCATCTGGCAGACTGAAGCGAAAATACTCTGAATATAAGAGAACAAAAACATTTTGGATAATTTTCCGATTGTTTTTCTTTAATTTTTCGATGTTTTCTCAATGATTTATCGATAATTTTTTGATAAATTTTCGATACTTTTTCGATTGTTTCTCAGTAATTTATTTATACTTTTTCCATTATTTCTCAATAATTATTTCTCAGTAATTTCCCGATAGTTTTTCTATAATTTATCGATAATTTTTTCGATGATTTTCGATACTTTCGACTACATTCTCGATAACTTTTCCACTATTTCGCTGTAATTTTTCGACAAAGGTTCTCGGAAAATGTACCTATAGATTTCCGATGTTTTTCGATTTTTATCCGATTATTTCTCGATAATTTTTGAATTTTTTTCTCATTTACTTTTCGATAATTCTTTGACTGTCCAATTAGCCATCATAAAATGTATTTCAAATCCAAAACAGACACCATTTTCTATCAAAAGTCAAATCTATATATCTTCCGAAAACCTAAACCGCAGCAGAGTACAAAAAGTGCTCATCAACGGACAAAATCATAATTTATTTGTGACAATGTCAAAACAATTATTTGCTGCTCAAAACCGTAAAACCTGATGCTTGAAAACACAACCACTGACCAAACCATACCGAGCCAACATCACCACATTTGACAGCACCGACCGACAATTAGTGAAGAGTGTAGAGAAGAGAAATTCAGTCGAGTTGCGAAGCAAATCTAAATGCACAATTGCAAATTTTAAAAGGCAGAAAATCACCGAAATTGCCCCTGACGCATGAATGTGTGTACTTGCATGTACATATGTGTATTTAAAATCGACAACGCAACAATAGCAACAACTAAACGGCCAAACAATAACAGCTCACAAACAGCAATTAGATTTAGTGCAACAATCGAATTGACTGTCAAAATGCTAGAAAATCTATTTGCATTTTTAATTTGGGTTAAGATAAGTGCACTGTACACTTGAAAATGACAAAACACACACATGCACACGTACACACGTACACATGCTGGAGTGTATGCATTTAAAGTGTATGTGACGAACGCACATCCTGTAAAGGTTACACACAAACATAGGAAACTAAACTTTTGAAATGACAGCTAAGGTAAAGTGTGAATACTGATTTTATGGATGGATGTGTGTGTGTGTGTGTGTGTGCGTGGGTGTTGTTCTCGTTTTACTTTTGTACGAAGCCTATGCCGAGGCAGTAGGCTAAAATTGTTGTACTTAAACTGGCAGCAAATTGGGGACAAACTACTCAGAAAGAAACTCAATATGCATGCGAAAGCGTTGCAGTGCAGGATCTACTGTACTACCAGGTAAAGCTATAGTTTCAGTTGTTGTTGTTATTGTTGTTTGGCAAAGTATATATACATTTTGACATGTCCTTTCAGTAGGTTCTGTACAAGGAATGCATATTTCTAGGCGAAGAATTTTTGAATAATTTAAAAAAAAAATTTTAATGCATGTGGGAGCGCTCTAGGTCGGAAGTTTATTGAAAAAATCTTTTTTGTTTGTTTTAATAATTTTTATAAATTTACATCCAATATTTCAGTTATCGGTTACAATCATCAGGGACGATATCAAGTTTTTGGGAAAAGTTAAAAATTATCAATATTTTGCAAGTGTGACTGGGTGGGGTCTTCGTTTATTCGATAATGGATATGTGCAAACTACAAATCTCATAGTTGAAATACTTCCGAATTGGATAGGGATCGCGAAGGAAGGACTTCCAACTTTAAGTGAATAGAGAGTCGTGTTAAAAATCATCATTTGCATCATGTGAAATTATATGTTTACATTAAACTAATGAGGATAGTTTCGAATTTGCCATAATTAATTCGCATCCTTGGCCAACAAAAAGAGAAGCAAAATATTCTGTAATAAACTGGAATTGGACAGTCCTTGCATTTCCGCTGTGGCTCATGTCTATGGCTTTACATTGAAATTTCATCCAAACTACCCAACTATGTATCACCGTTGTTGCAATAAAGTGTATTTAACTGACTAGGAAGCGAAATTTGTTTCCTCGACAGTTAAATACACTTTATTGCAACAACGGTTCTAGTTGGGTGTTGTGTACTGTCAAAACTTTAAATGAAAACACCAAAATAAGTAACAACTTGAGAAACAACCAACAACTTCATCACATCCTGCCGGTAACTAATGGCAACCAGAATACGTGCATTAAAGCACTATTAACATCCTGTACTTAGCCTTTAAAATTCACATTTATTTCAAAGCAGTTCCCCAGAGGCTGAAGTGAGACTCAACTCTACTCAACTCAACTCCACTACATGCACACACAGTCATACGCTCCTATTGTTTTAATTTATTTTCACTACCGTGCGCTCTGAGCCCTTTTACTTCACTCGTCCTTTACTACGACATACTTTTTGCCACTTTAAATGGTAGCATGTGCGTAAAATAGATTTTCGTCTGGCGCCTATCCGCACAGATGAGACTCAGATAGGGTTGCTACCTTATGAAGCTCTGCCATTATTTTGCCGTTCCTTTCTTCATTTCCTCATTTCGTACTCGCTCTACGATTTCATATTCTGTGCATATACATTTTTAAAATGAAATATGTACTATTCCGGCAAATGTTCATATCAAATGCAAAACTCTATAACTGTGTGTGTGTGTGTGTGTGTACATGAGAGCATCCAATTTTTATTTATATTTTTTAAAATTTTACTTTGTTGAAGTTTCAGGTTGAAGTTTTGTTGTGGTACTCTGCAGCTCTTGCCGTTGGAGTGTTTTGGTATGCTTTCATTCCTGGCTAGTTTGAGGTGAAGGGTACTTTTTTTTTGTAAAAGGTTTGTGTCTGTTGTGAACTGTTGGTTCCGGTTGCTGCCGCTAGTGCTTGTGGTGCGGTGTGGTGTTGTCTGTCAGGCGTAATTACTTTCGGAAATTTTTCAAAAGACTAAACATTTGCGGGCCCGATATTGGCACAAGTCAAATTTAATAACAATGTTGGAAATTTCCGGAGAATTTCAGAATTTTCAGAAAATATAATTGGTTGTGAAAAGCTTTTGTGGAAATATGAGAATAACTTTTGTTGAAACGTAAAAAATTATTGGTAAATTGAAAGTGTTGTGCAGCAGGAATTCATTTCCCAGAAAAAATAATCAAAGTCATTTTAATTTAAAGGAGAAAATATGCCGTTTTTCAAGGCTCAGAATATTCTTGCAGACTTATAACAGGAAGGTGGCAAGTTCAACTCAAGCAAGGGCAGGAATTTTGTGGCTGTGAATTACACAAATAGTTGTCTTTGTGATTTTCAGCCAGAAAATATATACAGAACCTCGAAATTTATATTGCCCGTCATACCCTTAGCAAATCTATTCTGGTACCAACAGTCAGAATAGTCCTGTAGATTTATATACTATATGAAAGTGTTTATCCCGATTGATTGATTGATTGACTGACTCATTGCCATCCAGCCCAAACCGCTGACCCTAGAGTTCTGCGCCATTTTAGAATTGATTGGATCGTATAATAGCCCTCTGGCACTCCCACCTAAACTGTAACTGTAAATTCTGAATGTTTACTAAAAATAACATAACTCCGGCCCTAGTGGACCGATTTAGCTGAAATCGGGTGTTTTGGAAAGGTCGACACGTAAAGGTGCATCCATTACTGTAAGTATATGTCCGAGCAACGCCGAAGTATTAAGCTTGTATCCGTATATTTTTTGTTGGCTTAAAGATAAATATTCTTTGAATGCTATTTTTTGGATGATTCAAAGCTAATCAATGTAACAGGTTTAAAGTGTCACAGAAATTAAGACTATAGCAGTCGTAGCCATCACCATGAAATGACTTTTTCATGTTGTTAGTGACTTTTACTTGTATTATAAAATCCTGTCATTGACTCCTACAATAAATCCTACGCAATTTAGGATATTTGTGGCCCTATGCCCCACAGGTTTAAGAAGAAGAAGAATTTAAGGTATTAAACCGAAACTGAATTTTATTTCATTCTTTACTTTTAATATTTAAAGATTTTTTTGGTAAAAAAAACTAATTTCTATAAAGAAATCCTAGTGAGTAGAAATTACATAGCAAATACTGCGCAAGTAACCTAAATTTTTTTAATACAAAAAAATTGCTTTCATAGAAATCATTTCTATTTAAGATTGCAACATGTTGGTTTTGTTGTAAATTGTGTTGTTGTATTTGTATAACTAGAAAAACAACAACAACAAGAACAAAAAACATGCATATTAATGAAAAGTAAAGTATATAAAGAGTACAAACGTTTGTCAGCAGTAATACAAAAAACTAAAACCACTTACAACACCTTTGAAAGGAATGATTGCTCGAAGCAAAAGCATGTCCTTTTTCCCCTCCTACAAATGCTGCACATGAATAAAGCGTAACATAAAACACGCACCGTGAAAAAATGCCTTCACCAGGCACAGGTATTCACTAGAAAAGGGGTAGGGTAAGCAATTTGCCCAACACCCCTTAGTCATTTTTCAAGAACTCATACTATGCACTAGCAACACGATTCGTAGTAATACAATATAGTAGTTTTGAGTGCATACTTTTTCCTTCTCCTTCTTCTTCGTCTACTTCTTCTTCTACTAACTACGACTACCTCGTTTTTTTATTTTTATTACTAAGTTTATGCTGCGGAATTTTCTACACACAACATATTTTTGCATAAATTTCTAAAGGAAATTATGGCTGGGAGAAAACAAACAACACAAAAATCAGTAAGATGAGGGAAATTTCTAAAACAAACACATACAAATGCAAATGAAGAGAGAGAGAAGGCCTAGTGTGTGTGTGAGAGCGGTATAAAATGTAAGGACAAATGTGAAGGAGTGGACAATTTTTAGTTCGAAAATCCTTTCCATACCAATTCAGTCTCTCTCCCTCTCTCTCTCAGTGGGCGAACTGTCAAAAATGTCGGAGAACCAACAAATGTAGCTGCAAATGTCACTCTCCTGGTTACTTTCATATCTGCAAACTCCAATTCCTTCATTTTCCTTCATTACTGCGCAAGTGTTCTTCTAGCTTTTTGGCCATTTGCTAACATGTGTTTCACAAAATTTCCCTCTGTTGTCTGCAGAATTTCTGCAAACTATTTGTGTTTCATTCTCTTCGCATTCCAGTGCCATATTCCCATGCATTCCCTTTTGTTTCGTTTCTTCAAAGCGTTTCAGTTTTTGTTTACCTCTTCAATTTCGAAAGGGAATTGTGTGGTGGTGGAAACTTGTATTCCAAGTGGAATGAAACAAGTAGTTGCAGTACATTTTGAAGCCTTTTCCTTTGAATTTTCCTACTCCCTGTCTCTATCTAATACTTGACTAGTCTTTCTCACAATTTTGCGTACTGCGTTGCTTTTCAGCTCTAGTGACGGTGGTGGTGGTGGTGAGTTTTTGTTGTACGCTATTGTGTACAACGTAGAATTTTAAATGAATGAAATACTGCACGAATATTGTACAATGTAGTAATGCAAGTACATGCCAGAGATTGGCATTTTAGATTATAATATTTCATGAGAATTCACAGGAGAAACTATGTGTAGCGCATTTTATTGTGATTTTGAGAATTAAGTTAATTCTAATGCATAAATGCAAATTCTAAAGAGAACAACTACAGCTTAAATGTCAAGATGAAACAGATGCACTTAGTGCAATTGCGACTGTTGTATCGTTTCAAAGTCAAAGCGAATAAGAAATTTGCATTGAAAGCAATAATTCTATAAAAAATTACGGTCCACTGAGTTGGTCTTAAATTTTAAAAGCTCTCTAACTTGGATCCCATTAAAGGGATATCTATGAAATATCGGTGATATTTTGGATTTAGTGCTGGGTGGTGAATGGGCAGGAGTAGTAATTGTGAAAATTTATTGGCTGTCACGCTCCCAAATTTGTTAAGCGCCATAACTTGGGCCCCATTCAAGGTTTATGCTTTAGTTTTGGGTATTGAAAGGGAGGAGAGAATACACTAAAAATTTTATTTAATTTTTTTTTTATTAAAACTATTTTTGTAGCCTCTAAGTAATTTTTTTTTTAAACCTGAATTATCCAATAAAAATATATCAATTTGATACGAATTTGCAATAAGGAAATGTACTCAATGGCAATTGCGAAAGCTGTCATTTGCATTTCATGAACAATTAATTGTTCAACATTTTTCCTCCAAACCCCCCCCCCCCCCCCCCCCCGCCTAACCACTGTTAAAGTACAAAATTGTGTAATTGTCAAACAAATATGAAGGCACACATAAAGGCAATCAACGAAAAAAAAATGCTTCAAAAATTAAACAAACATGCCCAACGCACATGTTAATCCGGCAATTAGTAAAGAGGGACGAGGGCAACTAGGAGCACAATTATTCGTGTATTTTTCTGTCCAAAAAAAAAAAAACATACACACAAAAAAAGATGTTAATGTCATGAACTTGTCTGTCAAATAGCTGATGTGGAGGCATTTGCTGCTGCCTCAGCCACTACTGTTGGTTGCATGTGTTTTGCGGATGCTAGGGTAACTTGCGTCACATTGGAACGCCACATTTGCACAATTGTGCAACGACGAGACATGTGCGGGTGAGAGAGCTGAGAGCTGGTGCTGCAGCTGTTGTTATTTTAAGCTTGCTGCACTCGGTCCATAATCATCTTTACGTTCAGTCTCCATGCGTCCGTCCGTGCGTCCATCCATCCGCTTGTCCGTCCGCTCGTTCGTCCATCAGTTGTGGTTCTTCAGCGCAATTCAAGCTGTTTGCATTCATTTGTATATGGAGTATATGCATGTTCTTGTGCTTCTGTTATGCTTTTGCCCCAAAATGTTTGCCTTTGTGTCTGTGATGTATTTTCATGCATTTCCTTGCTGTTGTTGTTGGCATTTTTGTTGTTTATTTTGTTCATATTGCCTGTGTTGTTGTTGTTGTTGTTGCACTTGTATACAATATTTGCCCTCTGGTAAATGGTAATCAGTATGCCACATTGGATTTATAATCGTATGGGCCGCATACGATACGGCAGCCCATCTTCCAGACCAAAAGGAGATAATTTCCCATAATTATTTTTGCTGTGGGCTTCATCGTAGGGGGAATCAAATGTTGAATTTACCAACCATTTCACAAATGTATTCATATTTTAATTTATTTTGTATTTACGTTTGGTAAATATTACAATTGCCATTGCATGAATGTGTAAAATGTAATTTAAATTTTTAATAATTTTTTTTTATTGTTTAAAAATGTTTTCTTAAGGCTTTCAGGACTTTATTTTGCTCTTAAGTGTGGATTTGTAATTTTAATTGAAAACTTAGGCCATCGATCAAGTACTTGTTGTACGATTTCTATACACATTTACTTAAGAATAGATATGAAAAAAAAGGAAACTTTTTTGCAAACTGAAAAAATGTTCCAAAGAAATTTTCTTAACAATTTTTTATTTAAAAAAGTTGCTTATTTGATGAGCTGGAAACTGACTTTTATGTTTTCTCTGGGCTTGTATTTGCATTTTAAAATCCTTCATTCTCCATCAATTACTCAATTTGTTCGTTCAATCAATCATCCAAAAAAAAATGTTTATAAAAAAATGTCACATATTTTATTTCCTCATGTCCCTCCATGTGGTGTCAATTATCCATTGAATATATTTTAATTTACGTGCATAAATTTTATTTTATTTTATTTAAATTTCTCCAAAATGCATAACAATATTTTTATGCAGATTTCATTGAATTCAATTAAAATTTTGAATTAAGCCTGATTATCCTTGACGTTGAATTTATTGTGTGAGAGAATTTTAATAAAAGTTTTGCCAGTAATTAAAAAAATGAAAAATAATTCAAATGAAAAATAAAAAATTTTATTTTGTTGTGGTCCTTGCTATATTGAAGCATTTAAGTTATCGATTTAATCAAATTTAGCTTCATTTCCACAAAGGATTTCACGCTTTAATTAAGCCAAAAAACAATTGCGGTGCATACACACATACACACATGCATTAAAAATTCATTATTGTGGTAAGTCCCATAATGAAAAAAAAACGAGTGTCCCATAAATTCTTATACAGAGGAGCTCGTACTTAATAGTAAAAATTCATCGCTATAATGAATGCCGGAAATTATTTTCTATTTCTTCTTTTTTGTAACTCTTCTCAATGTTCATCATACTCCGGCTGTTACTCTCCATTAATAAACCACACACACACACATACACACATCCATTTATGTAGCATCTCAAATAGCAGAACATAAATTCCACTCCCTCGTAATTTTGTGAGTCATTAGCCAAACACACACACATCGTGGATATCAAATATTTATACTGCATCATTCAACGGAATATGGCTAAATATGGAACGTCCATAGAGTACATATGCAGGCCACACACTCCGCACATCACATGTGTGCCTTAAACTTATAAAGAATTTAACGCAAAAAAAGATTTCAGAAGAATTGGTTCCTCTTTAGACAATTTAAGTTTTGTATGAGGGTGGGTGGATGCAATGCACATGTGGATTTTCTATTTTTATATGCAGCTTTACTTTCACAACCTTAAAATTTCGTTCATTTGTTACAATAAACTGGATTCTCTCCACTCACCATTGTGTCCCGTATTCGTGATTATGACCCAAAAGTCAATGGTCTTCTCGGGGCCCAGCTCCTCATAGTCCCACTTCTTTTTCACGCGCACCGCTCCGTTTGTCTCCACTGTCACCCAGGGATTGTCATCGCGTATCTTAAATGTCTCCTTGTCCGTTTCCTTTTCCAGCTGAAACACCGATTTGCCCTCGGTATCGCCATCCGCCTCGGTGAATTCTATACGCTTTGTGGGTCGTACCGCGCGCGTAACCCTGCGTTTCTCGCGATGATGCGAATGCTCATTGACCGCATCGTGTTCGAGGTGTTGCATTATAAAGGAGACTGGCTCGGGTGCCAGAAACTCCAGCAGCACCTTGGCCGGCTTGGAGCTCACCAAACTCGGATAACGCAAATCGTGTGCCTCCACGTCCACCAAGAGTTCGGGATGCAAGGGTTCGCCGGCCAGCATAATTTCACCAGTCTGCGGCACAATGATGACAATGTTACTGGGCGCCGTCAGACGATAGGCAATCTTATCACCGTCAGCATCGGTGGCCTCCACTTTGCCCAGAATACTAAAACGCTTCCAGGTGGTCGACGAGGAGTTGCCCTCCAAATTGGCCGACTTCTGGCCCGCAATGGCGAATTTGTAGTCGGTGGCTTTGAAAATGGGACGGTTGTCGTTCTCATCCAGAATTGACACTTGAATCTTGGACACGGTCTTGTCCAGTTCATCCAAGTCGGAAGCCTGCACGGACAGGTCATAGTGGGCACGCTGTTCCCGATCCAGAGGTCGGCTGGTGACCAGCCATACGCCGGACTCGTCATCGCCATCAATGAGCAAGGTGGCGGCACTCAATTCGCCCGTCTTATGCGATTTGCGACTCTGCAGAGCGAAGGCCTGGTCGTCATTGCCATCAATGATGGTATAGCGCACTTTTTTCGGTGTCACATCATCGCTGGCCGCCGCCGGGGCAGTCAAAGCAGACTCACCGCTGAAGGCCTGCATGAGAGGCACTCCACGTACTCGCGTGCCTGCCGGACGATTTTCGCGCACCTCACCGCTCGCATCGAGCATGGCGCCGGGGAAACGCAACATGTCGCTGCGATGCATTACAAACAATTGCAAGTTGTGCGTATTGGTGGCGTTGGGTGTCTCTTCGACAACCACCAGATTCACCGGACGATTGACTAGTGGTGAAATGTCGGAGGTGGTCATCACAACGCCATCTTCGAGTACGGTAAAGTACTTGGAGTAGTCGCCCGCCAGCATATGATAGGCGCCCTGCTGTTGCTGCTGGTGACCGCCATGGCCATGGGCAGAGGAATTACTCACGGCTGTGGTCTTGAATTTCTTAATACTAAAGCCGGGATAGGTGTCATGCGGCAAGACCAAAGACATGTCATTGCTGAGGCTGCCGCCGCCGCTGCCTGCCAACATACGCGCCGCATTGGCCGCGGACAGGCCACCTTTTGTGTGGGCCATGGTATCTGGAGTCATTTCGTGGGCCTGGCATTTCCCAATTTCACCGACGACGAGCAGTAACGCGAACGTGGCCATGGCCACGCAGTAACGAAACGACGACGACGACGACGACGATGCACGCGACGACGACGACGCATCTTTCAACCGACTCTTGTCTAACGAAGAGTATTTCCTATTTGCTTCTGTGGTACAAGGCGCCCGCTGAGGGGGCCTCCGTTTGGTGGCCAAACAACGTGCCGCCATGATGATGGCACGCGTTTTGCTGACTTTCTTCTGTTCGCTTTTATATTTTGAAATACTTTTTTCCTCTAATTTAAGTCTTGTAGGTTATTTCGTTTCAATTGGTGTAGAAATGGTTTCTGATTTCGATGGAGGGTGTTTACAGCAGTCAAAACATTTTGTTTATGGATGGGTTACACCTTCTTGTTTTTTAAATTGGACAGTCTGTAAAGAGAAAAGATGGGGGAAAATTGTAATTAGTTTCGGAGAAAATTCGAAAGTTAAATTAAAAATTTGACTAAATAGAAAATAAATTACATTTTTTTTAATTTTTTCGTTGTATAGAGTGGAATATTTAATGAAGAAAGAAATCTTTGAAATGCCAGGTAGAACATATAGTAATTTCAGCTCCCTAGCTTATGTGCAAGTGTATGAAAGCCAACATTGATGACTTAAATTCACAGTACTTAGTCTCTGAACACATATTTCCGTAGCTAAAAAGGCTGGAAAACTCAATTTAAACAGGAGAGTACTCCAAGTCCAACTACTACATTAGCATTCACTTGAATAAGCAAACAAATTCTACGCCACTCAGCAATACACCCCATTATTATTTCAACAAATAAATGTGTACAAACATACAATAAAAAAAAACCCAACCATTCGATTCTGTTATTAATCATAAGCAAATAAAAATCGATACACTTCAATTCGATTACTTGTGTATCTGATAGCTTTGTCATAACAATTAATATGAAATTAAAACATCATTAGTATTCGAATTGTGACATTGAATGGGGCCATTCCGTACGCAATCGAATGATTTAGAGGATAGGGTGGACACAAATCATTTGAATAAAGTGAAACAAAACAAACGTCAATACAAAACGAAAAGGCAACACAGCAAATCTTCAATTCAAGCACGTGTTTCACAAAGCGGCCCATCGATTCGGTTTTTCGGTAAATAATGCAAATTTTCGTGTAGACGTTCTATTTTTGCATTCATTACATGAATTTCAAATTGACAGTCAATAAATATTTTATGCACCAACTGTCTGCTGAGGGGGACCTTTTGTAATCGAAGCTTCTTTTTCTTCAGCTTCTTCTTCTTCTTGTTTTTGTCCACAGCAGCTTTACTGGCAGCTACTTCTCAAGTTGTTGTGAATTGTTTAAATTTTCATAAATTTCATGAAAAACAAAACTGAAAAATTGTCTAAAATTTGTGTAGCACAGCTGGTGGTCGCCGTTGGCCGTTCAATCGATTTTAAATGAGCTTGTAAACATTGATTTTTGATTTTGTATTTTGTATTTTATTTCGTTGTCCATGTCGTTGTTTTGATGACTGCCGCTTGTAAATTGGAATTTTTTTGGTTTTTCGTTTTTTTTTTGGACCTATAAGCGTTTGACAAGATTTTAATTGCACCCACACCTAATTCGTTCGAGAGTTCATATGATATGATTTGATACGATTTGAGTTGAGTTGATTTCGTTTCGAGTTTCAAAACACATTTGATTAGGCATACAATATGATCGAGGTCGCTACTAACGGATTGTGTGTCAGATCATAAAAATGATAATTTTTTGGGAAATTTAAAAATAAAAAAAAAAATAAAAAATTAATAACAAATTTGTAGGTGCTGCCGTGAGGCAAATGTGTGTAATGTGAATTTTTATGTAAAATAATTTGTTAACAGAAAATTAAAAAACTTTTTAACAATCTCTGATGGGATTGGATGGAAATCAAATCCAAATGAATCGGAAAATATTATTTCGTAGCTTGAAGTGATTTCAGTGGTTTGTCAAAGAAAATACTTTGGCACTGCCTGCCTCAAGTAGTTATAAAACATCTTAAAGATTAAAATGAATTTAGTCTTCCAATACAACTTTTGTATCACAATTGCTCCACTGTCTCTCTCACTCAAATACAAATGCGCATCAGAAAAAAAAGATCATAAGAATGTCTGTCACTGAAGTAGTTCTTCTGCTTTGATCTCCTCAAAGACAAACAAAAAAAAAGCACTTGCTAATTTCTTATACAATATTCAATACCCGTCTTCAAACAGAAATCCTCAGTGGTCCGTGTCACTCACTCCGCCGTTGCATATTTAATACTATTGCAAATGGCACATAAATCAAAAGTTTCAAATCAGCGCGCCAAGCAAAATTCTTCCATATTAAGTCAGCTAATCAGCATAAATTTCAAATGGAAAATATTATTCACCGAAACTGAAACGTAAAATCGTAAAATCGTAAAGACCGCTCAAAAGACAAACACCTGTTTTGGTGGTATAAAAGGTTTTGGCCTGCCTTTGTTTTAAATTTAAAGAAGCCTTAAAGTTATTTTTACTTGTATTTTAGTGAGGGAAACTGATTAATTTTGTACTAAAACCTTTTAATGAATTTTTACACTTCAAAAGTCGATAAAAAAAAGAAACAAAACCCAACCAAATCAAATCAAATCAAATCAACAGAAATTAAAAGCTCCTAATAAAAACGGTGAATATGTTTAGGTATGTATGTAAAAAGAGTGTGTAAGAAAACGACTAAACGAAAATTCGTGTTGATTAAACGAAACTTGGATTTATGTCTAACATGTCGGTGATTTATGAGCAACAAGATAAGAGGAGCTAATTTATTTCCAATACGCACCTTTACTACCACATACGGCCTACTACTACTACAGGGGCAATCAACTACCTAGAGCAAGACATTGTTATGGATTACTACTTTAAAATAAATTCAAAAAAGATATCGATTCTTTGTTGGTTTTATTTAAAAAAAAAAAAGCCAATAAAAGCTAAACAAATTAAAAAAATTTTTAATTTTTGCCATCATCCCATCATCTGATAAGTATGCAAATAAGTAAAGTGACTCAGTGATTTGTTATTAAAAATACCACATCATGATTGCCTACGTCAGAGTATCGTTGTTAGTAGATTGTATAGATAAGCTTGAGAAAAAAGGTAGCTGCCATTAATTAGTTGAAGTTTATAAATTTTCGTGATAAAATCTTTGGAAAAAATTATACTAAATTTTTAATTTGTAATTAAGATTGTCTGCATGGATAAGCAAAAGGTGACAAATAAATTTTTCAAAATGTCACTTTTCGTTGACATTTCAATAAAAAAATTAGGTTTTGAGAGCATATGAGCGAAAAAAAACTTTACAAAAAGTGCTTTAGTACACTCAAAAAAAATACTTTGTAGCCATCGAAATTTATTTGTTTCAATTTTACACTCAAATTACTAAGATTACTTAAAATAAAAAATATTTTCAATATCAAAACAACAACGTTTGCACAGCAAACGGGAAATTACACTTTCATCCCTTTAATATCAAAATTCGGCGTATATTAAACTAAACTGAAACTAAAGGACCCTGACCTGATTGTGGTGACAAATTTTCTGCGACAACTAACTATTACATAGCAGATTTCAATTTTCGCAGCCTAATATCGAATGTCATTTTAATTCCCTACACTTAGGCTGCGGCGCACACAAACCCACCCACTCACACATAGAAAAGTTACTTTTGCGGGCTTTGCTCGAAAACTTTATGAAACTTTTAACATTAATCTTATTTGCGCAAAATCATACTATCAGCTTGGAACTTTTTTCCAACGCCAACCGCATTTTCGCTTAGGTTATGGTGTTTTTTGTTGTTGTTGTTTTCAGTTTTCAGTTTTCATTTCATGCAACTTAGTAGGGGATTTTTTGCAACAAACATTTTAGAATGCTTCGCTGGACATTTAGTGTTACGTGTTGTTGTTGTTTTTATTTTTCGTTCGCTGTTCATTAGAGCCCAGAGTATTGTGCAAACAAACTAAACGAAAAAGTTTGCTATTCCATCCACAATGAAATAGTAGAAAAGAATTGAAAACAGCTGACAGAAGTATGGTAACGAAAGTAGCAACCAGGAGGCAGGCATGCAGAACCAACATGCTAATAATTGCACTTGATGTTTGCTTGGGGTTTTTTCTGATACTTTGTAATAAAGAGGAAAACTTTTTAATTGCATTAAAAATATGTTTGTATTGGACTTAATGTGCAAAGAATGCATAGGAAACTTTTTTTAATTATGTATATGAGAAGAGCAACTGTGTCAAGGACATAAGGTTGCTAGTTGGTTAACATAAAAAAGCAGCTAAAAGCAGCAGCATATTGAAACACTTTCAGCGTGTGTTGTGCATCGTAACCAAAAAGTAGTCTACAAAGTACAACTTCACTCACATGTTTTACATTTTTTATGCTCTTCCAATTTTATACAGTCAACAGCAAAAAAAAAAAAAAAAGAATAAAAGTAGAGGGGACCAACCTCACAGTTGGTTTTTGGCTTTGTTGCCTTTACGGGCGTTTTTTTTTCTCTCACCCTTCGTGCCATGCGTTGCACACATGTGCCCTTGAAATAGTAATGCTTCTATACATTTTTAGTATTTCTTTATTTTTGGGAATTTTCTGAGCTCAACACACTATAATTACAACAACTGTGATGTGCTGTGTGGCTCTGTGCGGCTTAACAGCTCGTTGGCTTGTGTTTTGCCATGGCGTGTGCTTTTCCCAATCTCTCAATGACGCGATGGTGACTACGATACAAGGGTGATAATGTCCGATCATATTTATGGAATTTATATAGCACAACAAAAGCCAAGCATTTCAACAGCTGCTTTCGCCTTTGTGCTCTCAGATCGTTATTATTGTCAAAGGTTGGCTATGGTAGTTTTTTTTATTTTGTTTTATTGCAACTATATCAGGGGATATTTTGAACTAATTTTTACACGTGTGATAATTGCATTGGAACAATTAGTTCAAATTAGCGTGTCAGTTGTGGCCATGAGAGGAAGTTGGTAATTAGGCATTGTTGATGGGGCTCTTGCTGATGATTCTGTAGACAATATGATATCATGAACCAAATATAAAATCATTCATTCACTTTTTTTGTTTACCTAACTTCACCAAAAACTTTATTTGAAGGAAAAACTATGGCCTCAAGTATGTCTAGCGGCAGTTACGCTGTCAACTCCCAATTTCTAAGGACTTATTTCATTTTGCAATTGGGAGTTTTTTCGTTGGAAGTTATTTCATGGTACCGATCCTAACTGGTGTCGGATACATATAAAAGAGACGTGTATGTTTGGGACCAGTACAGTCTAAAACTAAAGCACAGATTCTCACTAAAATTTATATATGTGTTCTATGGGTCGTGAGTCGTGTTCTAGGATAGGTTTTGATACGACCACTTTTACTTCCCACAAGTTAGAAAAACTGCACATTTCTCTGAAATGTTTGCTGAAACTTTTTTCTCATATCATGGACCTCATTAGTGTTATTATATTTTCTTAAAATTAGAGCTTTTCACAATTTATAAAATGCCAGTAAGGATGAGACAAGGATCAAGACAAGCCCAGATAGCCTTTAGTCAATAGATTAAGGAACAAATATGTTGTGAATTTGAATTAATATTAAATATTATTGGCAGATATTTGACAAAAACCAACTAGGGTGTTCACAATGCCGCCTTTTACTCTATCCATTTGGCCATTTTATGATTCATATTCATAAGTTAATCACACGAATGCTGTAGATGCTTTTATACTGATTGTTACTGATTGTTAAAAGCCAGTATTTCTCTTGACTAATGGCCATAAACCGATTACGTATTGTTTTATATTGAATATTAATTATGGTGTGAATAACTTAAGTTTAAGTAGAAGAAATAAAGTTGTTTTAACTAGTCAGTCGGTAGGGTCATTAGGTATACCAATCATATACCCATACATCTGCAGCCTGTATTGTTCAACTTCATTTCTATAATTGCCGCCTTTTGTTTTGCAGTTCGTAAAATAGGAGATTTTAATGGCCCTAATCCTATTATGTGCATATGGAGGGCCAGAGGGAGGGTATTACGAATGCTTATATTTTTTATTTCTTTTGCGCTTTTGTTGCTTTTAATATTTGTTTACGTCAAAGATGAGCGTATAAAATAGGTTTTTATTGAATAAAATATTAAATCATATTCAGTTCTCGGTGTATAAATATGAATTATTATTTTTTTATTTGATAAACAGTGTTGGGTAACGTTAGAACAGATTTAAGGCCAATACATTTAAAAATCCCTAAACAAACCCATCTTTAGCGCCATTGGAAATTCCCCTGTTTATTTACGCCCTTCACAGTTTATTCAAAAAGGTGTGCCTTCCCTAAATTTGAGTTGTCATTATTCTAACCGTATTACCGTACACAGCCCGTGCCACATTAACTTTCATTGCCAGGTAGAAAAATTCCATACCAAACCATATGCATCCTTCTTGTTCTTCTTTAACATGCCCTCCTCCCTCCATCACTCATGCAATCTCTATACTCTATAGTTAGTACTGACTGCACACCTGGTTACCATTTCATTGAGAGCTACCGACAATGCTTATGGTAAAGTGCCCCAGTTGCTCTGTCAAAATACTACAATTTCGTTATTTGTTTTATAGCGGTGCGCAGGTATTTGATGTGTATGGGTATGGGTTCCGCCGTGCACGTTCCAAATGTCGCACATTAAAATTAAATCGTTTCATTGTTAGGCGAAATGATGAATTGTTGGGAAAACAGTTTCCGCTTGACATGTGTGTGACGTTGACAGTGCGACTTTGATGAGACAATGATTAATTGATTTATGGTTTTTCTTAGAAATTTTTTCATTTTCAAATTACCTTTGATGTGGAAAATTAGCTCAGTGAGTGGAATAAGAAAGATACTAGTCGGAAGATAATAAATTGACTATAACAAAATATTTCTATCTTTGAGATTATATAACTTTTCAAGGGTTAATCAAATCAAAATATTTATTTAATAAAAACTTCTTTCCAATTGAATTCTCTTTTCAAAATGCACAATTGCATTTTTGTGGTTACAAAACTTCTTAAGTTATTTGCAGAAAAACGATATTGCCTTTCAAAAGCTCACAAATTAAATTGTTTCACAAGAATTCTTGAAATTAAATACGAAATGCCCCCCTACGACCTGAATTCGAATGTTTTTACTTTTTGCAACTATAAAACAACTCGCATGTTTGGTTGAAATAGTTTACAAAAAAAAAGTGCTGAAAAGTTGCATGCCAAACGCAATTTCCCGAAAAACTAGTAGCCAATCATATAATACCCAATAATTCGCACACAAAACGAAAAAGCAAATTACTTAATCGTGATGAAAGGAAATTTAAACACACAAAAAAATACCTACAAAGAATGAACATTGAACAACACTAGCCAGTGTTCTAGTATTAAGGAATGCAACAAAGAAAAAATTTCAGCAAAAAATGCATAAACGTTGACTGCTAATAGCAGGTACTTTGCTAAGAAACAAAGCGTCGAAAGAGTCTTCTTGGCGGAAGAAAACATAAAAAAAGGGCAACTAACTACTTTTCTGCACTTTTAATCGAAAATTTTAATTAAATTGTTGGCTTTTGCCAACACCTTGGCCGAATAAGAGGCCAATAAAGACGTTCGTTTGATTGAGAGTTGGATTTTTTTCTGGGAATTTATTACCATCTTCACCATCTTCGCCATCTTCCCTTCATCTTCCTTTTGCATTTAATTGAAAGGCTCATTTTGTATTTTCCTTTCGCTTTATTTATACACTTTTAATGTATATTTTAAGCACGCGTGCATTTACACAAAATGGTATTAAAATCGTGTCCAACACCTGATGCAGAAACAGTCGGAAGCGCCAGAACTTAAAATAAGTTGGAGGCTCCTTTCGAAAAATATAAAGAGCCTCACGGAGAGAGACAAACGAAAAAAAAGCGTAATTATATATTTCGTAGTAAGTAAAGTAAAGTATAAGGTGAAGTACGTAAGGAGATCCACGCATGCATAATTCAGTGGCCATGTTAACACATAATTTGTAGCTACTACCCTTTTTTTTGTTGTTGAAAAAAGTATCAGGTTACTGATTTCTCATTTTTTCTTTTTCCATTTAATTCCTTCTGTATGCTACTTAAAACGTAAACGTTTACTGCATTTTTTTGCTACCTTTTTTTCATGGTATTCTTCTGCTTTTTTTTCGATAGCCCAGGAGAAGGCCTCCTCACGGTCTGCGGCCCTTCTTTCTGGCTGGCTGTCTGTCTGCCTGCCCTGTGAAATGCAAATATTGACAAGAGTGTGTTGGTAAAGTGAGGCGCAAAAAGTGCGTATATATTTTTAATGACTTTATTTATTGGTCTGAGCATGGCCGCGTGGAGCTCTGGCGGCCGTCCCATTGTCTTTGGTGCTATCAGTGTTGTTGTTAGTATGGTTTATTTGCATTTGCCTCGCTGGCGCTTTCATGTTCAGCTTCTGCTTTAGTGACAAGAGTGTCTGTCCGTCCGTACGGTCTCATTGTGACCTTAGGCTTTTCTGTGATCATTCACATATTTTACCCGCATGACATGCTGATAAATGGTCTTTATGCAATTCAATGAATTTTAAATTAAAAATTTCGCCGAATTATTTGGTGTCCATGGAGGAGGAGCAAATTCTTGTTTCATGATCAATTTAATACTTTTTATTTCTTTACTGTAAATTTTTCTCTTTTTCATGTGGGCAGATGGAAAGAAAATAAGGGAAACACACCTTAAAGTTTTGTAATTTCTTTCAAACAGTTGGTATTTGGGATTTCACCATTCAAAAACTTTTAATTACTCCCAGACAAACTCTCATTAAAGATAACATTTTTTTTTTCATCAAAAACTAACACTTTTTTCTCTACTTTCCATTCACCAGCAACAGTTTCCGTAAACTTTTGTTCACCAAAAGCCCTGACACTCAGCTATTGCCTCAAGAACATATTGGCAACATGCCAATAAAAGTATGTTGGACTCAACCCACCCACCCAAACGAACTAAGCCAAAAAAGAGCATTGAACCAATCAAGCAAACGGTGAACTAGAACTTAAATGCAAGACACTCAAACACATCCCAAAACAAACGTCGACCGAAATCCGAAACAAAAGTTCATTAAACTCACGAATCAATTGGAATTGTATAGAAAATACAAGAACGTACATTCATACACCTACCATTTGGTCTTAAACACCACCACCACCACCACTACTAACACCCTCAAGGAACAGTAGGCACTGGTATTTGCCAAGTATTTAGTGACAAGGTTAATATTGACCATTGTGCAAAAATTCAAAAAAAAAACGTGCCAAATGTTGAAACTCCCAACAACAAAGGCCTGAAATCTCATTTAAATCACGGAATCATATAAACCCTTGGCTGTCGCGAAAGAGAAATTCATCCCGGGCCACTGTCAGTACTGACAGTGGAAATTTATTACTGACACAAACGTGCATTCGCATAAAATCAGTTGTTTTTGGCCAACACAAATTTCATTTCATTTTTCCCTTCTCTGTTGTTTTCAGTAAATCAAACAGCGATTGACGAGTAACTACCACCACCCTTGCCGCCGCCGTCACACTTCATCGGTTACATTTTGTCAATGATTTTTCACATTTTCTCTGCGCTTTTTCCAGCGTTTCGCTTTTTTTCCCCCTGGTGTTGGTTCACCATTCACCATTCAATTTTTCCAATTGAAAATATTTTATGCCGACGCTATACAGGATGTGTGTCGCGCTCAGCAGAGCACTCACTATGCAGTGTATAGTATACACTGTCAAGGAAGCTGTGCTGTTGGCAATACACATGCATTCGCACACATGAACATTGTCATACATACGTGTGTGTGTGTGTGTGTGCATTTGTGACTCACTCATATGCACCGGCAAAGAGGGCAATCACCCGTCTATGGCTGCCTAGCGCATCGTCGACGTTGCTTCTTTGCAATATTGTTTTTAGTACATTCGGTTCGGTTCAGTTTTTTGCTTAGGGTTGCAATTTGTATTGATTTTTATTACAACACAGTGTGTAGAGTACAGCGTACAGGGGGGATGCATTTTTATTTTATTTTTTTTTTTTGGTGCAGTGTTATTAAAACACTTTGTGTGTCTGTTCTGCATGTGCCTGTGTGGCCCCAAGAGTCGAGGCCTTTGATGTTTCAGTGTTTGTAGAAAGAAAGCGCCGCCAAAAAAAAATATATATATTTTCTGTTACAAGAAATTCCACAAACGCTGCCATAAATTTAGAATTGTTTACATGACACCGTAGGATTGCAACGAGGCATTGCGGATATTTGGTGTTTACATGTGGCAATATTTAAAATTGGTTGTAATGTTAGGTTGATCATATGTTTGTTGTTTTTGGCGTGGGGAGGGAGGGGGAATAGGCTAAGAGGTCGTTAGCATGTTCGAATGTGTTATGGGAAAGACTGTTTTCTATTTACTTAATACTCGAATGATGTAATGACTGGGAAATTGTAAGAATTCTTTACAATGCGGCAGGATAAGAAGAATGGTTCCTTTACAATTCCATAAGTATCTAGTGTAAAAATGTCTCAAATTTATAGGTACTGCAGGGAAATAAGTGGAAAAAAGTGTGAAACCAAATACTTACTGAAAAATTCTAAATCAAAAAAGTTCCTCTTCTCAAAATTACCAAACACACAGGCCACCCCCTCATATTGCAATTTACCACACAACAGCAAAAACTCATACCACACATTCCTCCACTAATTGAAGGCAATTAAAATTTATTAGCTGCAATAACAATTAAATGCAAGTTTTTTTTTTTTAAAAACCATTTTTTCATAAACTACAATTTAGCTTTCAACGAAGGCGAAAGAGAAATGAATCAACATGAAGCACGAAGCGAGCGTTGCAAGTTTAATTACTAAAAAAAAATTAAAAGAACTGCATACGCATAATCTCATACAGTGAATGCACATCGAGCAAATGCCTATCCAGTCTAATGCAATGAGTAGTGAAATTGTGATTAAGTCATCAGACAACACCACTGTGCCGGGGCGGGCGTGTTAGAGGCCACAAAATGCTGGTCAAACAGAAACACTTCATTTCGATTGCATTCATTAATAAAAGCGTGTATTTGGATTTGTGTGAATGCTTCGAGTACTTGAAGAAATTACTGGGTCTTTCAAGCTAATTTCGTATTTTAGTTAAAATTTTAAAGTTTCTGAACATTTTTTTTATTATAATTTCAAATGAAATCGTTCTAAAGTTCTGCTTCAATTCAATTTGCCTTTCGTTTTATGCTGGTGCTGTTGAAGTACTTGAGAGCCTGGCCGTTACTAACTTTCAAACGAATTCATGGGAAATTTATATAAAGTCTATATTAAGGGTTAATTTAAATTCATTCTCCCCTCGCTTAGGAGGCAATTTGAAAGGGTCACTGTCATGGTACTTGTGGTTTATGTAATATTGAATAAGTGATGTTCTCAATTCAGTCACATTTGTGCACATTTTATTCACAAGTCAATGGTGTGTTCAAAAGAAACCACTTCAATTATCAAATATATTTTATAGAAAAACTAAATTTCAGTTTTCCTAGAGGAAGGAATTCAATTTTTGTTCTTATGCTTCTAATTTGACTCAATTTATGCCAGGTTCTGAAGGAAATTAAAAATATGCGATTCTGTTTCCGGATTTAAAAAATATCAATGACGGTTTCGGTTCCCAGACTCTCCAAAATGTCGGTTTCGGTTCCATAAAATGTCGGTTTCGGCTCCAGAACCGGTTCTTGGCTGTCTTCGAATTTAAAAATTGTATTCTCAAGATCCTTTGGAAAGTAAATTTTCGGAATTTTTTGAACTGTCCCAAGGCAACCCAATGTAAAATTTATTGGTTCCGGAACTGCAACTAGACAATTTTCCAAAAAATCGATCATTTACCGATCCTTCACTACTACTTACTTTGGCCACAGGAATCGTACCGCTCTTCTCAGCCCATATTTCAATTTATACATATTTGCTATTCTGTCCGCCATCTCATCATATTCACCTTCAATGTCATCACGGTCGTCATTGAAAAAACTTATAAGCCCATAACAGCCACATAAGCTAATTTATATGTTATTGAAAAGCAGTAATAACTATAATTTTCATAACTACTATAATCCAGTAATTTTCCAAGCCATAATAGCCAGTAAATTGCAGACCAAACAAAAAACCAAAAAAAAAAATCCGATGAGACGAAAAAATAACGCCACGGAACTGTGGGAACTTTTACGAGCTATCAACGAGTTTTTATTTTTCTTGTTACCTTAAACCTACTCGCGTACTCAATTCAATTTTTTTGTTGTTGTTGTCTTATGCATTTCGCACAATACTCTTTTTCCTATGGAAAAACCAATAATTGACTTGCGAATGGTAACCGCATTTTTCATCTCTTAACCATTTTGCCATTTCGGTTGGCTGGTATGACGAAGCTTAACCCATTATACTGCTGCTGCTTCCTCTTCATCTGCATCACACAAGCCCGGGCGATAATGTGTCTCGTGTGTGTTCAATATTGGCCGAATGGCTTGTAATGAAGCATTGTGAACTTTTTGTTTGACTTGTTGTGGGTTTGTGTGTGCATGGAACACTGCGCTGTTGCACTGCGCTGTGCACGTTTTTTGCTGTTACCTGTGCAAGGGTTAAAATTCATTCACTGCGCTCAACTCAGCCAACTCAACCAACTCAACTGAAACGAAAACAAGAATCGGCGAAAAGGGTCTTATCGATTTCTACGCTTTTGTGGTTAATGTGCATTTTTTGAGCTTAGGGTTTTTTTTTACGTTTTCTGTGCCGGAATTTGTTGCGCTTTTTTTTTTTGTATTGTGTGACTTGTTTTGGGTGCAAAGTAGCGCAGTGCCATATGCGATTGTTTTGTTGTTTTTGTGTCATTGTTGGTGTTACGTTTGCTGGTACACAATGAAACCCTTTTGTGCTTGTTCACTGCAGCAACACTGTGACGAGTTCACTTGTTCCGTTGCCCTCTTGGCCCTTTTTTGTTTGGTTTTTTTTACTAGAAAGTACGTTTACCTTGCCACGAGAGAGGACTGCCTTGCCTTGCCTTGTTAAATACCCACAACAACAACAAAATGTGGTTTATTGGGTGCAGTGGGAAATAAACATCAAAACGTAATCAGAGTATTGGATTTCCGTTAGTGAGACATGCGAATTGAAATTGAATTCGTGGAAGTCCACACGGAATGTATGAGTGAAGTGGGAATTTCTTTTCAAATGGATTACGAAAGCTTAAGCATTTTTAACTATGAAATGAAACCAAGAAGAAGAAGAACGAATTTCAAGTTATTAAATAAAATTACTCGCATAACCCAGTCAACCAAATCAACGTGAAATTAGCTTCACTTCACCAGCTCAGATCATCTTCATTTTCGCCTGCATTCATCATTTCACCTCAACAAATTTGCCATTCCAACATTGTGTTGCACGATTCCGAAATCAGTTGCGCCTGAGCGTAAAATAAAATAAAAACAATCTTCAAAAGGAATAAGCATGAAAGTAATTTTATACTATTTGCTGTTCTTCGTGCTCCTCTTGACTTTTCTGGTTGAAGCTTTTGAACTTTGCTTTTATAGATTTCACAATGAAATTATGTGCCATCTTCAAAGTCTTCTCCATCATCGTTAATGTATGAAATTATTTTACGTGCCATAATGATTAACAAAAGTGTTTGGACGTTGACGAATTTTTAAACAAAGGTTGTCCGTGATTTATGGTCTCTGCAGTCTCTGGTCAAAGAGATTAGAACGAAAATTTGCTTTTGATGCACGTAATTGAATTATTGAGTAGGATAGCTGCTTTTATTTAAACTGACTCAACTTCATATTTCACTTAAAATCAAATAAAAAGTATGTCATTAAGTGGTCCCACCGCAAGCCACTCCAGTGTTCGATTTAACTTTTATAACATTTTTGACCAATGAATAAATACATTTTGTGGTCGCTTTTTTTTCTTGTATGCACTTATGAACACTTATGATGGCCCATGAGGCATTTGCACTTCAACTGCTGTGTGCAAAGGCAGGCAGTTGTGGTTTTTGTGGTTCAGAATCTTATTTGCCTTACGTCACATGACTTTAGAATTCACTTTGCGGTTTTTCGAATTTACACCTTTCAAGAAAGTATATGAAAGTGTGGTGGCAATTACAAAAAAACCCTTGAAAGCACTTAGAGAATTTCAATTTTGATTTGACTCATGGACGTAAGTCATTATGGAACTGTGAGTGTTTCATATGTAAAACTGTATGGAACTGTATTTTGACAAATCAAAATTTAATGTAAAAAAACTCACAAAAAAAGTAGTTATTGACAATCGGATGTGGTTGGGGTTCCACTTTTATGGATCCGAAAAACATAAATCAAAATTACTTTTAAAACTACAAAAATAACAGAATAAAACCATTGGCCCATATTCAAAGCAATATTAGGATTCAACTCAGTGCTCTACTTAGTTAATTGGTACTAACGTTTAATAGTAACTAATTTATTACTATTCGCACAAAGAATTCCAGATTTTTACGAGATACGAGATAATAGCGATGAGCTCGTAAATGGATACAATCGCATCGATGTAAACGTAGCAAAACTTAAACCTGATTTGAACATGTTTGAACCACTTTCGTGTACATCAAACGATATCTGATTGACACTTTGTCTTGTTACAGGCCCGGAAGATGGAAGACTTCATGTACGTCAATCCTTTAAAACAACAAAAAATTACCCATATGTATCCAGTGCTGCCAAATCACTGTAAACCCTTCAACGTAGTACGAAAAGTTATTTAAATCATTCTCTCTAATTATTTCGATCATTTATGTTCAGACAGGTTCCCGATAGCGTTAGACTGTAGGTATTTCAATACTAATATTTTCCAGTATAAATCATTTCATACCATAACTATTTGCTAAAATTTGCTACAATTTTCGCTGCGACTACAACCGAGTAAAGTAGCTTTAGCCTTTAATCTGTTATTCTTATGGTGCAAAGAAAAACTCAAATTAGCGAAATTGAATGTAAAGTGGTAAATAAAAAGCGCGTTAAAACAAAAATTTCAAAAGCCAACCGACAATAAAAATCAAAAGAGTAAATGCACCAAAACCAAAATAAGCAAAATAACAAAAGAACAATGGGAAAGAGTACCCGGCACGGGACCAAAAACACAAAAAAGAAACGTTCACACACACATGCATAAGCTAAAACTCTATAAAAGTCAAACCAAACTGAGAAGAGAGAGTACAAAATAGACAGACGACAACAAAGGCATAGTGGAAAGGGAAGAAGAAAATAAAAGAAGAAGAAGCAGAAGAACAGAAAGCAGAAATAAAATAGGGAAGCTCGAAAAGCGGAGGCAAGCCGTCCAACGCCAACCACTACGACAGCCTCCCATTTCAAATCCACCTTACACACAGACAGCAGCATTAGCGCAAAAGCCCTCCTCCCCACCCCCAAAACAGAAACACACACAAAGGAGACACTCAGCGAAATACAAAAAAAAAAAAACCACCCCCTAGTATAGAGTAGTGTAGCAGCGAGCAGCGCGTATTTATTTGTGCACTAGTATTAGTGCACATTTTTGCAATACAAACACACGCACGCACACATATAAGCACAAAGGCAGAAAAAGCAAAAGCACTCAAAATACCAAACCAGTGCTGCCAAAGCTGGTACATTCTGTGCCTGATAAGAAGAAATCGATCGATTTTTCCCGCTGTGCCCGAACGAACGATGTGGCGATGGTTTTATGTGGCGTAGTATGGAACTCAGTATAGCAAACGAAATGAGAAAACATGTGTATGTGTGTGTGTGTGCGTGTGTGAGTGCGGCTATGTGTATGTACATGTCTAAGGTGTGTTAACCTCAACGGAAAGCATACATTTTTATCAAGATTTGCGTAGAATTTTTCCTCATTTTTTTGCAATTTCGTTTTCAATAAATAAAATTTCATTTCATTTCATTGTTTTTCAAAGTAATTATGGTGGAAAATTGACGAGGAAAATTGGAGAATTCATACAATTTTCATTTGCGAACCTGCGCCGGAACTCCTCCGCCCACCCAGTTCAACCTGCCCATGTCGAGCCGAGCCGCCTGTCTATACAGTTTTTCGTTTCCTTTTTATTCGGAGTTTTTTTACTTTCTACGTTTGCCATGAAGGAAAATTTTCTTCGCTTAAGAAATACCTTCTTTGTGCCTACTTGAGTTGAAAGAAATGCTTACATTTTTTGGTGGAATATCCTTCAGAACGGCTAATCCAAGTTATTGATTTTCGACTTATAATCCGTTTGGGAGTAGTTGGTTGGCTTGCACTTGGTTTTTCTTCGTTGGTATTTTCTTAAATTTGCCACATTTAAGCACTGGGTGGATTGAAATTCCGTTTGAATATTTTCACGAGTGTCACTACTTTCGGTCGGATTTGTGTATAATGCAAAAAACTTTTTTCATTCAAAATTTCATCTATAAATTATTTTAAACTTATACACTTCAGGTTTCGACTTCGACTTCGAAATTTCGAAAAAAAATAATTTACAATTTCTCACACTGAATTTTTAGTAATTTCTGTAGCCAAATTTCTCAGCTTCACTTGCGTTTTGAATTCATGCGATTGACTAGACAATTTTCAATATTTTTTCCACATTTTATCGCACTTGCACTTAGGAGAAAAGGTTCCCATTTTTCATCATAATTTTTGTTGAATTTTTTCTTCCACTTTTTTTTCAACTTTTTTTTATTTTTTTTGTGTGTGTGTGTTCTCAACCGCACAACGTACCACCGCCTGGTTCGGTATTCAGTCGTCCTGACTCTAGCAACGCAATCGACACAATGACTGAAAATGCGAGAGCCGTATTGGGAAAAGTCCTTACCCGTTGAGTGGCGTTGAAATTCAATATGAATTTCCACCGAACGAATGACAATTTCCACCACCAAATGGGCAAACGACAGCAATCGAGTTGCTCGGACAGAGAGAGAGAGAGAGAGTGGTTCGTCGCTCAAACTCGTGCTCTCTGAACTTTAACTCACATTCAGCTCATATTACGGTAAAGCCGTAATGTGCCGTTAACTGCACATTTATAGCAGAAATATGCAAAACATTTCAAATATGTTCGGGTGTTCTGAGAGAAAATCGGTTGGATATTCTCTCGGTGTGGGGGATTGTATGTATTTGAATGTGTGTGTGAGTGTGTGTGTGTGTGTGTGTGTGTGTGTGCGTGGTGTGTTTTTGTAGGCATATATCCGGTAGTGCTGTCCTCCTGTGCAACCGCAGACGGAACTGCTCTTTCGTTTCGATTATAGTTGTATGCTCTAACGTGTGTGTGTGTGTGTGTGTTAGTGTAATATCCTGAATTTTCATGAGTTTCCTTTTAAGAATTTTTGCTTCGCATTTAGTTTTTCATGCTTTCTTTTTTTATCGTTTTTTTTGTTTAGTAATTTGCGTTTCGCTATGTTGGTGTCTGGTATTGAGCTTTAGTTGTTGTTTTCAATTGTTTACAGGGTGATTATGAAAAATGTATTTTGAAAAATTATTTAGTTTTGAAAAATTTACTGAGTACCCCTTGGTTTGACTTAAAATGCCTTTTAAAAGTTTAAAAACCGGGTTTAAAGTTCCCCAATGATTCATTAGTTTGCAAACTTAAATTGGTCTCAAAGTGGTCACTAAAAGGTTAAGCTAATGAAATAAAAAATACCGCCTACTGTCCTCACCTCACAGTTTCACATATACATGTGTCCTACACACCCAGGGCTTGAGCCACTCAAAACTGTTTTTTTAGTTACATAAAGAGGGCGGGGCAGTTCAAAACATGAACATGGCAGATATAGTATAAGCCTATGTGGAGCTATGAAGCTGCCATAATACATTTACATTCCGTGAGACCATGACAAAAAATTCTTGAGTCCGATTTTTCATTTTTCCAAAAAGGGGGGCATGGCAATTCGAAATGTGCCCATGTTCGTTAAAGGTGGACTGTGGAAAGTAGGCTCTCCTGCAGTAACCAGTGGACCTAGGAGATTGAATTGATTTTCAAAAACATTTTTTAGAAGCCGATTTCTCTCTCTTGAAATTCCCTATTCTCGCTTTTTTTCTTTATACGAAATTCTAACATTTAAGTTAATTTTCCTCACCCTGTAACCGAATTGACATTTAAAACCGTAAAAAAACTCAATTCAAATGAACAAGTGAAACGCGCAAAAAAATTACAACAACACGAAAACGTAACAAAACGAAACAATTCCGAATAGGAAATACAAGTCCATAAACGACGCACATTTATGTGTCCGATGTGTGAGCAAGAAATTTCATTTTCAAACACCAACACATCCACACACGCACACTGTCATGCTTGGCTGATACACCGACGACAACAGCGACAGGACTTCATTTACCGTTATTGTAGTATAAGGCTCCCCACACACTGAACATTAACGTTCTGCCATAAAAACGCAATGCGAAACAACAGCACAGAACACCGAAATGTCAAATAACACCAGCAACACCAACAACAAAAGTGAACTGGAATCGCTTTTGCTGCAATAGGCGCGCACGCACTTGCACACACTCCTGAGCGGCGTTGGCGGTGAAGAGCACACGAGTGCGAGTGCGAGTATACGAGTACTTCTGACAAAATGAGGACACGCCAAGTGGGAATAATCTGCACAAGGCAGCACAAAGCACCAGCAACTGTCAAACTCTTTGTTGTTTGCAATTTGACACTTGCAGCAGAGCAGAGCCGAAGAGGTGCAAGTAGTAGATCCAAAAAATATATATTTAAGTAAATACCGGAATGAAATCAGCCGCTTTAGAAACGTAAACGTACCGCGCGTAACGGAAGCAAACGGAATTCTGAGTTGCACACAGCAGTGGCCAAAAGGATTTGGTAGTAAGTGGAATAGAACGAAATGGGGGAACGAAGTGGAAACAAGTGGAATAAAATGGAATAAAGTGGAAGCATGGAATTCGGAATCAAATGCAAGTGAAACAAAGGCATTTTGTGACGTTGTAATGGAAATTTCATAAATATTGCAAAAGTCAAAATTGTGGTACGTCGTTGTGGAACAATCTAGGAACATGAAACAGAATAAAAAAAAAATTATAAGTGCCCACTTCAAAATATTGTACGTATATGAGTGTATGGCTTTCCTTGATGGGTGGGTGCATGTGTATGTGTGTGTGTGCTTGGGTGTAAGTACCTGGAGCAAAGTACTCGCCTATATGTACGAAAAGAAATTATGGAATAAAAAACGCACAGAAAAGAACTTGCTGCCAGTCATAAGGAACTCTATTAGAAGAAAGCATTACAACGATGAACCCGCCAGCAGTCGCAGTACGTGATGCTGAGTAGCAGTATCAGAAATCATCAAGAGGAGTCGAGTCTCCGAACCAACGGCCCATGATACATGTTGTGTGGAGATTTTATGCCGGTTGGCATGCGAGCAGGGATGATTTTATGTTTTTTTTCTACTTCTTTCAAATGTAAAGTAATGAAGATAAATGAAGGTTTGTTCTTCATATTTTTCTGTGGCGCATATTGTTGTTATTACAGGTTCGCTTTCGGTGGCTGTGCGTTGGTCCAGGACTGGGTAATTGTGGCTTGCGTGTGTGTATGAGTTTGCGTGTGCCGGGCTTGCCCTTTCGTATTGTTTTCAAATGTTTTGCATTTATTTGTATGCCCTGACATTTTGTAGATGGAAATGTGTACTTATATTTTGAATACGCATTGTTGTCATTTGTTGTTGTTGTTGATTCTTTTAGGTTATGTTTTCTAAATAAAATAATAATAATATTTCGGTTTAGTTACACTTGAGAGAGGCATTTTTTGGAATTCTTTGCGTTGTCAGTCATAGTTTGGTTTGTTGAAATACTTTTCAAATATTTATAGAATTAAGGAGTGTTAAAAGTATACTTTTACACTAAAAAAAATCATGTTTTTGAGGAGTGTTTGCAGCAAATGTTGAATACTTTTAGAGAAAATACACTTTTATTTGCCGTGACTGAAATCGTAGACCGCAAACAAAACCATATTTGCAGGAAATACTCCTCAAAACGATTAATTCTTTGAGTGTACAAGGATACTTTTCTGGGTTCTTTGCGAAAATTCTCTCATGGTCAGCGGTTATATATTTTATACTGGCATGAAAATAGGAATATCAGCCCCATCTAGAGGTGTATGTATGTTCCTCGTCTAAAACTCAATGAAGATGAAAAATCATCTCAAATGAAAAAAAATATAATTACTCGACGTTACAAAAATTATGGCTTTTTTTATTTTACTTGACTTGTGTTTAAGTGAAATTTAAGTGCTGAAATATGTTTTCATTTCATCGCTATAATCTTTAAAAAAGAAATAAAAATAATAACAGAAAAAAAAAGGGAAAGCCAACAAAGAGACACTGTGCGCACGCGTTAAGACATTTTCGACATACTCCAAATGTAATTATCGACATCCTGCGGGGAGTCTGTGCCCTTATAAAACTAAAAAACGCAACAACAGAACAACAACATCGATTAAAAAGATGCTACACATTTTACCGTTGTAAATTTGTGTACGTTTTCGAAACGCTCCACTCAACGTTTCAACGATTGCGCACATATTGCACACACATGTTTTGTTTATCTTTGCTACATGCAACACAGGCGGGATATTTTTTGTTTTTACTTTTCTGTAAGACTGTCTCTCGTGGTTTTTCTTATGTGTGACCCTTTTTGGATTTAATACTTAAAGACAACAACAACAAAGGCAAAGTAGCAAAACCGTAACCATTAAGAAGATCATATAACCCAACCCTGTGTGTCTCTCTTTGACTGGCAGCAGTCGGAAAGTGTTTGACTGAATGACTGCGCCTCAGCATGTTTCTCTTGAATGGTATTGACGACGGACGACGGACGACACGACATCATCATGCCAAGCCCTCATAAAAGGTTCAATTTTCTTGTTTATTAAAAATTTGACCTTTTCGCTGGCGTTTACAGTATTTCCATGTGTCTGACTCAGGCCACTAATGCCGCACTTTCGGTCAATTTCATTGGCATTTCAACAGACTCTTATGGTGGGGGTAATTACCTATCATGGAGCTTGTAATAATTTTTATTATTTTGACTTTATCTTAAAAGTGTGCGTGTGTGTGTGTGTGTTTAAGTGTGTCCCTTATCGCAATCCTCCCCCGTTGTTTATTGTAGTTTGACCAACACAATAATGGTTGCTGCAATTGCTTCATTCTTCATTCTTCAAATGTAATTAGTTGGAAACGTGAAATGAGCAAAAGTCAAAATAATTAATGTTACCCCAATGAGCGGACTCAAAGCAATTTAACAGTGGGTCTTATCGATGCGATTGATACCAGCATCACGACAAACATCATCTCCATACTTTGAAAATTCGTAAGCATATCGGATTGCAAAGGTTTCTTTGGTTTTTATTGTGACTCTTGATTCTTTGCTTCAGTGGAGTGGTAAACATCTGTTGTGTGGATTTTGTGGGAATTTTTTTTTATGGGTAAGACCCGTAGTTAGTTTTGTGTAAATGACAATTGTCTGTCAGCACCAGGTTCGGAACGAATTACTCAAAGGAACTACTTGAAGAGGAAGGCATTCTGGGAATATTCAAGGAAGAGATACTCTAGATCGAAATTTAAAAATCAAGTAAGTACTTAAAGGAACTATAGTATACAAATGAGATAACCTAAAAAGATACTTGAAATACTTTTATTAATGATCCCATTAGTGTAAGGACTTCTTCCCCAATTATTTCTTTTAATTTTATAACAACTTTCAACTTGCAAACAACGAAACGCCAACTGCCAATCACAATCAGATTGTGGGACCTTCTACTTCCACTTCGTTGGCAATTGTGTGCACCGCTTCCAACAATGCAACAGAAACTTTGCGCGCACAGCACAAATTTCTGCCACATGTAATTAATGTACTTTATTCTCAAGTATCACAGATAAAATTACCAAACACTTAAGTTGATTTCCTTAAAAAAAAAAATTAAAAAAAAAAACACAAAAAACCCGAAACTATTTTCGTATTCTCTCCAGTTACCAAGTTATCTATTCCCTTGCCACGGCAAGCTTATCACACAGTTGCCACTTTTCCATTTTGTTATTATTATTTTGTTGTTTTTTGAAGTTATTCTCGTTGTAGTTAGTCGGGCTCAAGTTTTTACAACAGGGGAAGCTGCTTTTTCCTCTGAGCTGCTTCCGCTTCCTTTTAAGTTATTGCCTTGCACCGTTGTCTGCTTAATTTCTTCGAGCAATGTTACGTTTCTCACATTTTTCATTCTTCAGTTTCCAAAATATACATCAGTACAACAGGGAGAGAGTGAGAGAGTTTGCCGTGAGTTTGGTTTAAGATTGTGGTGTAGGTGAAAGGGGGGTGGGAGAAATGAGACGAGAAACAAGTTTTTATTTATTTTATTTAAATTTAAGAATCGTGAAAATAGTTTACCAAAACTTAAAAATGTATGCAAATTTTAATTGGATTCCCAATTGTATAGAATAAGAACAACAATTAGGCGCACCAAGCCATACAAAAGTATCCTCTTCATTTGCATCATCTCACTTTAATTCACTTCATCTTTGAACAATGATTTTGGAAAAGCTCCACCGAACAACTTACCAAACTTACGCCAAAGAACAATACAAAACTAATTTACATCTTCAACGATTTTGTGTCACCGACAAAAAGTTGGGCACGTTCAGTACGAGTGGAAATTTTCGAAATGAAAATCATATTTTCGAGTAAAGCAGCTCGCGTCAAGCCAACTGAAAAATAAACGCAATTCCCACCGCAGCCGAAAACACGTTCGATTTGGAGAAATAAAACAGAAAAATAATTCTGAGAATGTTTAACTTTTGTGCGCTTAAAACACTCAAGACACCAAAGTGATGACGCTTGGTGCGAGGGGCAGACGTGCCCACAGTGACAACTGCAAATGCCATTCACCAAGTAAACAATTTGGGAGTTGCAATTTAAAAAAAATCATATTTTTTAATGTAAAATAAAATTAATTTAATTTTGAATATTATATTTAATTTAATTTAATTATATTAAATAAAATTAAATTTAAAAAACTTTTTTTATAATTTATTCTAAAACATCTTTCCTTCCGTTGGACACAACATCTACCCATCTGTTGGACATACGATTTTGAGTAGTTCAAGCATTAAATTGTCATTATGATTCTTCCGAATCTGTTCTCCCGAAATATGCCTCCTCGAATCACTTCTGGAATTGCTAACCTCTCAACGAAATAAAGTCAAAAAACGTCCAAAGCAAGACGAGTCAAAAAAAAATAGAGAGAAAACCGCAAGGACATCAGCGAAGTGCACGACAATAATAGGGAGAATAGACATACCAACAAAGAAAACATACCAACAAACAGAGGCAGCGAGAAACCATTGCCATCATCGCAATCGTCAGAGGAGTATGCCAACTTTATTAAGATTACAATTTGAAGGAAATCAATGCAGTATTTTACTTTATTTGAATTTATTTTTATGTTTTAGAACTTTGTCAGCGATGTGTCCAACAGGTGGACAGAAATTTATTGGAAATCTTTTTTTGGAGTACTCCAATAGAGCGAAGTAAAATTAGTTGAAAGAAAAGCTATGGCCTAAAACGAAAATATGTCCAACAGCTGGGCGTAAGCCTCCCTTACTAATTTATATATTTTTATAAACTTTCAAATTTTCATTTCGTTAAAGTATTGCAGTGGTATCGTAAATTTAAGTACCAATAAAAAAAATTGCATATTAGGTTACACCGCCACACTACAAACCATACAAGCAAAAAGCAAAAAAAATAATTTCTCCTAACGAAAACTTCTTAATAGGTTTTGCCACTAAACTTCAAAATTTTGCGTCTTTGAAGGAAGTTTGCCAAATTCAAAATGAAATTGATTTGGCTAGATGCTGTGTTAATGCAGCATGATTCTTCTACTTATGGTTGCTATTGTTGTAGTTTCCTAAAGGACTCGTGTTCACAGTTTAACACCACCACCAACGACCACGACCGAGCAGACGAGAGGCAAGTGGATGCCAAAGTTGAATTCCTCGAACTAATGTGGATCTACTCGTACGTTTTCGGTGAGTATCATTAATGCAGCTTTAACTTTGCATGTAGAAGAACTATGTGTGTGTATGTGTGTGTGGAAATTTCTTTTTATTCATTAGAAAGTTTTCGACTCACTTCCGCTAGGAAGTTGCTACTGCCATAGGGCGCCAAGCGAAAGATGCCGATGAGTGAGTCGAGGTGTTGCAAAATTGCTATTTGGTGTTCATGTCGATTTAAGAGGATTTTCATAGCCAAAACTAAAAGTTCCCAGCTAAAGTAACGACCAATGAAATAACAATAAAGTATAACAACAACAACAACAACAGCGAAAAGTTGCCAAGTAATTCTGACTTAAGTGCTTGTGTGCATTGTCAGGCAGCTGAGCCACTGAGCTCTCTGTTAATATTCAAAATTTATTTATTCATTTATTTGTTTGTGCTGAAAGTGGTGGTTCTGGCAGGGCAAATATTACTTCAATCAACCTTGAAAATGTATATTATATTGTTGGCAAATGTTGGTATGGTTTCCACTCAACTTTGGCATTTAGCTGAGAATTCGCATGTACTTACATACGAGAAATTAAATGACCATGAAATGGAATAATTTCCATAATATTTTACAGGAATATATACAGTTTTGTCATCAGCACTATTGTCCTTTGTAAATAAGTAGTGATGACGTCGTTCTAAACGAGTAATTCAGTGTTTCATATGTTCATGAATATTAACATTCAAATGTGCTTGAAAGCCCCTCGCTGCACATATAAACTGGAATAGCACTGAAACCTTCCTAAGTGCAACTAAAACCAAATTGTTTGCACAATGCAACCAACGAACCAAATGCTGCGGTAAAGTTTTTGGTTATTTTGAAATTTGAGAAATAATTGAGTAGAATATTTGATGGAAATTCATAATTTAGCTTTTAGTCATAAAATATATTAATCAGACCGAATGGAGTTCACACTACGAAACCACAAAATGTAGAATGGAAATTTTGTGAAATGGCTAAATTCACTAATGATTTACCAGTGATTATGAAAAATTATGCAGAAAAGAACACTCCACACTTTGCAAAACTATTGCAAATTGGGTTTTTTGTCATTATTAGTTTTTCTGTATCGTTTGTCTGTTCGGATGGTTGTCCTCATCCTCCAGAAGGCACCAGTGGAGCTATAAGTTCTATAGGCTCCCCTGATGCCACAGTAGAGTTGGTATTTCGATTTTTCTTAGAAAGAGTGGTGCTTTGTGGCTGTTCAAATATGGACGTGACAAATAAACGATGCTCTCCTGAAGCCACCAGTGAACCTAAAGAGCTGTAGTTACTCATGAGGTCCAAGGAGGATGAAAGGCATATTTCAGGAAGATCGTTAAGGAGGTCTGAGGAGAGACTTGGGAGGAGTAAGTCTAAACCAGCTCCAAAAAGAGTCTGGCAGTGCAAATAATGAGGAAGACGATTCCTTAGGTCGTCACAAGGCGCTAATTGGAGGTGTTGCTCCATCTGACCCCAGTTAGGATCTACAGATGAAATATGCTACGACCTCGCAACCTCCTTTATTATTTAATAGTTTAGCTATGCCATTTCTAAACAATTAGGTTTCAACAAAATTTATTTGACTACAGAAGAACCACAATGACTACACACAAACAAGGAAACAAACAAGCCACGTGGTTTTGTTAGTTTTATGGTACACACAGAAAAAATTTCAAATAAAATTGACAAAACATGGTTAGCAAAGTAATTATTTTTGAATTAAATAGAAAAAATTGCATTGGATCCATTAGACAAATAATTTGATATAAGTGATAAGTACTAATTGAATTAAATTAATTAAATTCGATAATAACATTTTTATATTTTTTTGTGTGTATGCAGAAACATGGAAATTTTTTATATTTCGTACTTGTTTTTGACATATTTCTCCGCAATTGACTAAAGCGCCAATGTAGCCATAGCCAGTGTGGCCGGAGTGAACATCACAAACCCCAACAACAACAACGACAATAGCACCAGCACCAGCAGCACAAACCACATTACGAGTGTTTATGATTATTATTGTTGTTATTATTGTCGAATCAGCATTTCAAGCACGCACGAACACAAGCATAAAGCACAGTTACTAACTCACAAACGCCCGTTGAGCAATACGAAAGCACTCACACAATCACAGCCAGCAAATACCAGCAAACACAGACACATAAATAGTAAAAGCGGACATTTTGACATTAAAAACAGAGAGTTAGTTGCAGGAAAACATTTGATATTTTTTAATACACTATAATTTGAAATTTATTAGTTTGTGTTTGAAATTGTGATGAAATTTTTTCGATTTTTTTATCTGTTGCTAATTATGTGCTTTGCCAGATATCCATAATGAGCTCTTGACTTTTTTGGTGGTTGTTATTTGTTTTGGTTAAGCCTCCATCATCTGTCAGAAACATGTCAAATTTGTATGCTTTTTTGTGGTGAATATTTGCGTCTTCTTTTTTCATTTCATTAAGTGAGGGGTAATTATGTTTAAGCGGTAATCTGACAAGGGTATCCAAATCAGACTCAATTATAACTGAAAAGCCATCAAAAGAGTGAATTGCTTTGGTCACTAATTTAGGAAGAATTAAAAGTAATTTAGAAGTAAAAATTCGGTAATTACACTGGGAAACACGAACAAAAAAATGTATGGAAATTATGAATTTTTAATACCATAAGGAATACAATTGAATTTGGGTCGAAGCCAGTTGGTTGAAGTCATAGCTTTTTTTAAATGCTCCTTCCTTACGATTTTTTATATAATGTTTGCCAATTTTTTGCTGTAAGTAGTACTTAAAAAATTACTACCAAACTTGGTAGTAATTTGGAAAAGAGAGAACGCTGAATTTGGCATTTGCGTCATTTTTGACAACTGTACAATGGGAATGAATAAAGATTTTTTTTCCCATTCTAATCATTAACCGAAAAAAGTTCTTTCCGCGGATTAGTAAACATTTAATAGTATTTTCCGTTTTTCCAAGAACAAGCCATTAGCTGCTTTCTTACCCTTTTCACTTAACTTTTTCCAATTACATTCCTACTGTCCTTCCCTGCTCTGGCCTGACTTGGCCTGGCCTTTTGTTTTCGTAAACACATTTGCACATTCCATTAGAAGGAAAAATTTAATTACTCACATTTCGCCAAGGTTGTAAAAATTGACACACTAAAAGTGCAGTTTATGCAGCAGCGCTCCTAAAAAAAAAACACAACGAAGTCAGTGGCTAGCGTTGAGGAAACCTCTGTGCGCCACATGTTTACGCGCAGCGGTTTATGCGGCTGGGTCAACACTGCTTTATGGCCAGCTTGAAAGCTTCTCGTACAGCAAATAAAATAAATGTAGTACGTATGTAGTTTTCCCCTCCATTATGGCAGAAGTAGGTACCACTGGGAGTTGGAAGAGCGAACGAGGAAATTGTATTTAAAGTTTATGTGTTTTTTTTCTTCTTAAATCCAGGATAAGGTGTGTTTGGGGAGTTTAAGTAAACTCTCTCGAGTTGGCTGGGTCTTCAGGGATTGTCTATTTTCACAATTTGTTGACGCATTTCCAAGTTTACTTTATGGGAATTTAAATTTGTTCAAATCATGTCATAAATTAGCAAGTCTCTCCTGACAGTTTTTTTGATGTGACCCTGCCACTGACCCTCTTCAAGACCATTCCCCCAGACTCCTCTATTCACCCTAATTTTTTTTTGTCTCTCAAATGAACTGCATTAGTTTCAACAGACTGCAATCAAGAACTCATTTCCGGTGGACACAAAAAATACAAAAACGTACAAGAGGAGCAGCATTCGAAACTCAACCAACAATGAATGACTTTCTGTTGCTTAGCATTTGTTTGCGACAAATGTCATTAAGCTATTAAGAGTAGGCAAGAAGAAGAACAAAAACAAAATCAGAAAAAAGGATGCTGTGCAGAGAGCATCGCAAGTGAAGCAGAAAGTTAATCAAAGCAATATGCAGGCAAATTTAAATACGAAATTAGTCCATGGGAAACTATCAGAAGTCGAAAGAAGAAACCTCAAATGGGGCTACTTTCGCATTTTAAAGCGTTTTTTTGTCGCTAAATTATATTTTTCAAATTATAAATTTATATTCATTTAACCCTTTTCTCTACAATTTATCTCCACCGTTACACACTTCCTGTTCTATAATAAAATTTAAAGCCATAAAAACGTAGCCGAAAAAAGTCACCATAACAGTTGATTTTTTAATTAAGTTAGTAGCGCACAGAAATGTCTCTGGGTGGGTGTGGGTGTGTTTTTTTTTCAGAGTGTGACAAGCCAACATGGAAAGTCGCTTCCTTGCGTATTTTCAACTGGAACATTTTGACACTTCATTGTGATGCATGTGATTTTAATGGTAACGTGGGTTAAATGGCTGTATGTCATTGCAGTTTTTTTTGTTCGTCCTGTTTAAGTAGAAAAGAATTTTTTCCCCATGTCCTGGTATGTAATAATTTATCATTGTGTGAACATTTTTAAACTTGTCAGAATTTATACAGTTTTGAAACTATTTCGAAAGGAAATAATTAATTAATTAGAATTTCATTAGATTAATTTGAGAAATTGAAAATTTTAATAAGAGAAGAGAAGTCTTTTAAGTCATTTAACCTCAATTAGTCACCTTTGGGAAATTCAATGAAAATGTCTTCCACAGTTAAGCAAACTGAAATCATTTCAAGCCAACATTCAGTAATTAAGTAAATTTATTTTAAGGACAACGAACAAACAATAAGGCAAGGCACCTACTACAGAAGGCTGAAACCTTGACGCGTTCAACTCAAAGTAAGTAAATTGAATTAAGGTTGGCAAATAGCTTCGGATCAATCAAAGTTGGAACGTAGTCGAAATGGTCAGAGATATGCTCAGAGTGATAAACAGAGACAGAGACAGAGAGAGAGAGCAAAGCTAAATAAATCGAACAGTTTAATGTGAAATAATTACAGACATTTAGCAAACACAAGCCAGCCAGTAAATAGTACGTACATGCATGAATATTTCATTTAATTTATTCCAAACAAAAAAGAAGAAGAACAAATGAAACCACAAATAAACCCAACAAATACCAAAAGTCAGCACCGCTTGCCAGTACCCGCCCAAAGTGTTAATTTATTTCACATTTAAACTCATTTGATTATCTAAATTGTGGCAATTAAAATTAATTTTAATTTTAATTTTTTCCAATGTAGCGTCACTTTTTGAATTTATTTTGCGCTCCCCTTGCTCTCGTTGATATACAAATTCACACTCGCAATCAGCTTAAAGCTATTGTGTAAATTAAAAGTGAAATTAATTGTGGAATTAAAAAAAAAATGTGCTGAAGGAGGGTTGCCTCTTCGGAAAACTTTCAGTGATTAATTTTCCTTGCTGTGTTGTGAGTTGTTTGGTTTCAGTTATTTCTTTTTTTAAATTCCTTCACTCTAAAGTTTATGATTCCCAAATTGAATTGAAATTTATCAACATAAAAGTTTTTTCTTTAATGCCATCAAATATAAATTTAAAGTGGTTTTGGTGTTGTGAGCTTGTGGTGAGGAAAGTTGCGTTAAAAGTTGAGATGGCAAAGTTTGAGGTGTTGAAGTTTCGGTATCGATGTGGAGTAAGTTTGAAATGGAATTCTTTTATTTAGGAAATATTGTGTTCACGGAAACCAAGAATATTTTTACAATATTTGCAATCATTCAACCATAAAATAAATTTAAGGATTGGGTATTCCTGATATCTTTGAGTGAAAAATGCAGGGTAAGTCTTTGATGAGTAATCACAAATCCTGAAATAGCTAAAAATATAAGAACTGTTCAATGGGTTTCACGTGCTCACTTCAATTAATACGGGAGGGTACTTCTACTACTGTAAGCACACATCAGAGCAAGTAATAAATAAAATATTACAAAATTTTACCTCAAAATTCCTTTGAATTTATGTATTTCAATACTTTTGCAAAGAAATTTAAATTCTGTTCAATCATTCCATTGAATTGATGTTTAATCAAAATGCATTTGATTGAGCAAATTTTTCTTTGACTATAGAATTTACTTTGCCCTTACTACTTTAAAGATGTTGACTTGTCCAATTATTTCAACAGTTCAATAAATTTCAATACCAACAAAAAAAGGAAATAAAATAGCGTAACTTCTAGTAGCAAAACTTGTATGAAAACTTTCCGAATCCATTTAAAAATTGCAAATAAATTTGACCTCCTCAAGCTCCTCCTCAGCACGCTGCTTTCACAAATGCAATGAAAATAAGGAATGAAAAGTCATTAAAAACGAACATGGCAACAATTTTTCAAGGTTCTTAGCACGTTCGAACTACTAACTGAAGTCGTACGGGGAAAAACAAACAAACAAATAAGAAAGTGAGCTGTACTGAACTGAGCTGAGCTGAGCTTCGGGCGGTCAGGATGGACTTTTAGATAAACTTTTCAAACACACAGACACACGGTCACATTTTTCAAAAAGAACAGAGATTTAAAGGAACAAATATGAGAGATTGTTGGTCCTTTGAAGGATTCATAGAATTCTATGATTTTCAAATTTAAATAAAATTTTCTGCCAATGTGAGTGTTTTCAATGGCACCAACCAACTGTTTGTAGCATGCCAACGAAATGTGAAAAGAAATGAGGGAAAAAATTGCAATTTAATTTGGACCGCACAAGCAACCAAACCCAGTCATGCAGCCAGCCAGCCAGCATACTCGTATTGCGAATGACCACCGTCGTACTGTGGAAGTGTGTACGATTGCATTATATGTGTGTGTGTGTGTGTGCGTCCTTAAAGCGCAGCACAACCCAAAATGATTGAAATCGAATCGATGAGTTTCAATATTTGCTGCCAAATGCCGATATTTGCTCTTTGCGGCGATAAGGGGTGATGGTGGGTGGAGTGATGCGAATGACTCGTCGCTTTGAACGTATGCGACGCATTTATCTCGAACTTAAATTCTATCCGCAAACATATAGAGGATATTTAATCTTGTTCCGTTCAATGCTATTGCCTCAAAACGAATGTTGCACACAACACTGATGGGATAAAGGACACAAACAAATGCACACACACACACACGCAGCTACAAAAGTTGGACACTGAACTGGACGACATTTTGCGTCCTCAGGAGCCATTAGTTGGGCCACCAGCGCATGTTTATCAACGAGCTTTGATCGGGGTAAGAAAATCAATGAATTATTGAAATTGAATGCAATCGTTGCATCGTTCCTTTTGATGTTGTTATTGGTATTGGTGGTGGTTCTGGTGTTGCTGGTGGGGAATCCAACTTTCATCGTTGTCATTTCTCTAAACACTTAGGAATGGTTTATCCTTGGAATTAGTTTAAGGTATGGCATGCATTCCAGTTCCATGGCGAATGTGAGTTAGCTGATGTGTGTATGTGTTTGAATCGCTTGTGTGTGTGTGTGTGTGTGTGTGGTGAATTTGAGGTGCAAACTCCTGTTTAATGCGTAGAGGTAACAACTGTATTTGTGGCGGTGGCGGATTGGTTTGGTTTATAAATGTGAGCCAAGTGAATTGGAAACCATGATGCTCTTTTCGAGTGGTTAAACAGATAGTTGGTGGTCGATAGGTAATTGGCACAGTTTGGTAAAATATTAAAAGGTTTGTTGTAAAATATGTTTGCCACTTTTTGTTGCAACGAAATTCGTTAATCCTCAAAGCTATTTGGCATATTTTCCCCTGTCAAAATATTTCCACTTTAAAACAATGGCCAGTTTTTCATTTCATCTTTGCTCAACTCATACCTCACCACACTCTAACTATATTTCGACCATTTTAGTTCATTGTTGACCAAATTACAAATCAAGTCATATTGTTTTTGGCTTCAACGAGCGCACATGACTTGCCTTGGTTACTTACTAGCCATTGTGGAAGGTAAGAATGAAAGGTTGCCATGATATGCGATACTGGAGTTAACGGGCTTGTCAGTTGGTGGATAGACAGGAGTATGTAGGGAGTTACTCTTCAGTTTCAGAGAGAATCGGAAACATTTCGTTGATTTTTCTTTTGGCCACTGACCATAGAAAAACTTCACAGTGTTCACAGTATTGTTCGCACAACTGGAAAAGCGGAAGTGTGACCGTAAGGATGAAAACAAAAGAAAATGTTTGAAAAAAAGTAAAGAAAACAAAACCATTTCCGTTATATACAAAAAATAGCCAAAAAAAAAACTAGTAAAAGAATTATTTTCGATTAGGGTGAAGCTAAAATAACCTACACATACACTGAGAAAAAAATCCCCAAACTTTAAATGTTTTGTAGACAAAATTTGAACATTTAGTTTTGGCGGGAAATCGACACCGATTCGTTTTGACACACAAATATCCTAGCACATAAAAAAATCTTATCTGGGACCCTATTTTGACCCATTTATAAGAAGCTCTGACCAAAATCGATTTCTAAACATTTTCAATCAAATCCAGAAAAAAAATTATCTTAAGAACCCAAACACCTGCCTTCAACTCCAATCAAAAATAGTTCATCCAAAAAATCCGACATCGTAAACTTTCCACAGATTTTGTTCATACAAAAAACTACATTACAAAAGGAGTAACGAAATCTACGAGGGAGAATGACCATTGACCACCCTTATTATCCCTTCAGCACATTGTGTGCAGGGTACAAAAAAAAAACTGGCCAACCGAAAGTTCAGGTGTAATGCCATTGTCGACCGAACTCGAATTCGCTATGGATTGATAGATTGTGTAATGTAGGAGAAACGAGAGAAACCATTCAGTGTGACCAAAGCACAAGCAAGTCATCATTTCGGTAGAGGAGCAACCACAAATGGCAGAAGAGGATTTTGCAACAAAAGAATGAAGTTGGTTGAGTTTGGATTTTTTTTAAATGATTTTTTCAACGACTTTTTTTCAGCCCATTCATTTTCTAGTAATTTCCGTTACAGGTGAAATATGGTTGCATTACGGTGGACATAACCAGTCAAGTGCGTGCAGGAAGGTTCTACTCAAACAAGAATGGATAACCACATAATGTGATTTCTTCGTTTCATAAATTTTCAATATTGACATTCCAAGTTGCAAGCTTTCTCACAATCTTCTTACAAAGTTTCACTTCATTTTTTCACCATTTTTTTGTTGGCTTTTTCTTGTGAACCCTTTTGACTGGTTTTTTTTCTCTGCCTTCTTACCAACATGACTTTTTTTTCTTCTTATCTTTTCTTTGGTTTTGGGTTTCTGTATTTTTTATTCATGTTAATTCATTGTTCTTGCACCGCCTTGCTGCTGCTGCTGCCTTTAGACGCTGAATTTTTGTATTTGCTTCGCTTCGTTTTGAGCGAAGATTAATTTCACCTTTCAACGATTCATCAATCCCTTTGCAGTAAGCCTCCAAATGGGCAGGTTTCATGTCGTCGTCGTTTAGCGAAACGGCCTTCTTGATTTTGTTAGTGTTGTTGTTGTTTTATAGTATTGGCTTTACTATGATAGCAGGCGTGCAATTGTGGATCTTTATTTTTGGGGTTTGGTACCCAATCAATGTCAAGTTGCTATTCAATAATAAATTTATATGTATAAAGGTAAAGGTGTAGTTAGGTAAAGATTTGTGACGTAATTACCCATATGTTTTATTTAGACTATAACTTTTTTTCATGTGATACGATCGAAATTACGTTTTTTACTTTCAAAAAAATTTAAAATAATTAAATTAATATCAACAACAAAAATCTGCAATCAAAGCATTAATATTGAATTAATCTCAAATCTTATCTTTCCACACTTCCTCATCAATGCAATTTAATATATTCACAAATCTTCAAATTACACTTTCCCATATCGTTTCACCCACACACACACACACACAGCCATACGCACAACTCGCCAACAAATCTTGAAGTCAGAGCAACCGTCTTCCCCCCCTTCGCCCTTATCAAAGCAAATATTGCGATTATTAAATAAATAATAATACTTTTTCTTGCGAAAACACTTGACGGGGCGACAAACATGATACTCATGCGAAATGGATGGTTATGAGCCACTTTTTTTCTCTCTTGCTTAAGTAATTTTTCGTTTGGCCAATTTTCAGTATACTGATTTGCGCAGAGAGTATAAGTGCGTATTAATGTGTAGGGTGTATGAGTGTGTGTGTGTATGGTGGGTATCATTAAGAACAAACACAACAACTGAGGCCTTTGGCTGAGCTCTACTTCTGGTTTGGCTGCAGAAATAAATTACCCACAAGAACAGAGGAAGAAGCCGAAAACTTTCAGTCCAAAAAGTTGTTCACACAAAGAGTCTGCCGCACATCAACAGCATCATTATCATTATTTTTTATTACATTAGCATATACACACCAACACACCAACACACATTCGGATAGACATTCAAACATTTGGAAAGACTGATGATGGTCGTACGGGACGGACACGTCCGGATGGGGCTGGAGAGCGAGGAGCGACACAAATGGAGTATTTATATTTCAGTTTCCTTGAATTTGCATCGCGAAAAGCGAGGAAGAAAATTAAATAAAATAAAATAAAATAAAAAAGCAAAACAACTGAACAGCGCCGAGCAGAACAGGAAACTTTCTTCGTGTTCCACTTCAATGATCAACCAAGTTGTGGGAGTGGTTTGGTATTTAACCACAAATTCTGTGGGCAGCTTGAACAATTTTTAAAGCAATTTCAAGGAAAATAATATTTCTCAGAAGTAGTTCAATTAACCAAATACTAAAAAGAAAGTGGCCAAGATGTTGGAGAAAATTTGAACTAATTACAAAACAACTTCCAAAATCCAAAACTACTCAAAGCTAAGTTGAAACTTGAAGTCCTTAAAGTCTGGTACTAACAATTTTTCTTGCAACTTCAACTCCATTAAGTTCAGCTCATTTGATTCTAAATAGATTCTCCCAAAACGATATGGAGAAGTAGTCCCAGCATTGTTGGAATGGAATTAGTTCTTGGTATGGTCAATGCTTTGTTTGGAATACGTTCCTATAGTTATTTTTTTGTTGTTTCATTAACAACAACAAAAAATTCCTATTTGTACGAAATTATAAAAAAAAATGGTTTTGTTTTCAATTTTTTTCCAGTAATGCTTTGTTTCAGTGAAATGAAATAAGTGAACAATGAAATGTCAAAACAAAAACAACTTCGCACTAAAAATTCTTAAATTCTGTAAACATACGCGTGTTTTGACGTAAAACACTTTGAGTACCCTACACACAGCCTAAGTGTATTTTAATAAAATGTTTTGACGTTCGTTTGACAGCGACCGTGACCATTCTTGTGAATTATGTTTGGTTCTACGGACTATAACTACTGGAAAGGGTTTCAAATGTTGTCCTGCGAATTAATAATCTCCTTCAGTGATACATTCTCTCTCTGATTTCTCTGATAATATCTTCACAAATAAAAAAATTAAATTAAATTTTGGTTTAAAATTTGAGCTTGATTTGTATTTTATGGAACCTTTAATTAATGACTGAACGAAGTATTTTCCAGCTCTTCTGAGATCGTCTCAAATTTCATATCTTGTCAAAGTCTCCAGAACCGACCACTCACTACATATTTAGGATGAATTTTCCTTTAGTTAAACTGTTGATTGATGTAAAATCTGAGCAAAGAAATATCTTTAAAATATTTTTATATTTTTGCTACTTTTGAGATTTATGATGAATGATGATTTTCTTTTCATTTGAAATGTTTTCACAACGGAAACTGTTGGCGAAAAATGCTAACAATAATATCACGAAGCCAGCCATCACCAGCAAGTATTTGTTTTCAGTTGAATAACAAACACCAACAACAAAAAATACTTATGAATGAATAAATGAACACTCTCGCATATGAATATGAGCAGATATGAATGTGTTTTTTTTATTTTGTGTGTGTTCCTTGCTTATTTGAATTTAAATTTGATGAGGCAAGCAGCACACACAATGCGCAATGCTGAACATACTCGAAGATAAATACGAAAATAACGCAAATTTATTTAATGTGTGAATGTGGAAATAATTGATGGTTGTGATATTTATAATGAGTTTTTGTTTGGAATGTAAATATTTTTGGTGGAGAATAAATTTGAATTGCAATTCCAAATGATTCGGGGGAAATCAAAGGGAAAAAATTGCAAAGAAAATTATTTAAATTCGTTTAAAAAATGTATATAAAATAGGAAAATTTTCCACGGCCACACGTTTTTTTTGAATGCTGCTAATACAATTTAAATTCTACGAAAAAAAGTTGTAAATCCATGCTACTCGTAAATTAGGCTTAACATCGAAATGATTTTAAGCGCCAACAGGCAGCACTCAACATGACACTTGGTCGTTTGTTGTATGTGTGTGAAGACCGTTTGCTGACTACGGTTTACATACAAAAAAAAATTTGCGCCAAATTTCCACTAAAAGTCAACATAAACCAAAGCTTGTAAAAAGTTGAAATGTAAAAAAAAATTAAAAAATTTTAAATACTTGTTGGCAGACATTTTAAAATGTTGCAAAAAAATGGCAGTCAGGCAGTACTTTTCAGATAAAATATCTTAATTGGTTAATAACAAGGATTTGCAGTGTTTTCAGCAGACCACACAGTGATATGTGAGCAGTCAGTCAGCCAGTCAGTCAGTCTTCTCTCTGATGTGGTAAGTAGCAGGATTAATAATGATTTACGGCACCGGTTATGAAAGTGAAAAATATTGAATCGTTTGCATACTATTGCCACAAATTAATTGACTAATATTGAACTTCCTCTCCGCCGAGACATTAACACTTTAATTGGGCAAATTCGCAGGCCATTAGCGAAACGCCCGCAGGCCTCCAGGCTATTATTAATTACTGTCAAACGTTTGAAAACAGATTTTAACAAATGTTTTGGATAATAATTTGAGCGTGTCGCTAAAGCCGAAAAATAATATTGATTTATGGCGGTAACTTAAGACGTTCTGCCAAATACACAGACATACACACAATGAAATGTGTATGTATTTTAAGGTGTGTGCGAATATTTACAAAATTTACAAATAAATCAACGAAATGCTTTCAATCTAATACCTGGAAGTGGATTAATAAATTTATTTTCCCTTTGAAAACTAATGAAATATAAGTTGTGTAGCATCGAATGGGGCCGAATGGAAAACGGACGTTTCTGGGTTGGGTTCGTGTGATATTGGGGGTGAGGGTGATTTCACAGTTTCAGGTTACGGATTTTGGTTTTGTTTTTCGTACGAATTATGACGCTTCGTTGCAATTGATTTGGCCCGAAGGCAGGTTTGTTGACCAAACCCACATTCACATTGAATTCGATATTGTTGCTATTTTCTATTGACTCGCAAAATAGTTAAGCCCCCCACGAGAATATGACTCAAAAAAGAAGTTTTTCATGTGAAAGAAACACGCATTGAAATTGAAAATGATATGTCTGCAAATGTAAATGGCCAATGGGACGTGCTCAACCCAATATTTTTACGGGTTTAGCATGCGATATTAGGGAAAACTTATAGCCCCAAGCGGCGATTGGAAGATGGATAAAGAAAAGTTGTACGTCAATGATGTAGTCAACCCTCTGCATATTCACCACTCAGCACCAAAACCGAATTTCAGCGAAATCCCTTTAATAGGACCCGAGTAATGGAGCCTTAAAAATTTGGGGCGTGGCAGTAGGTGGCACGTGCATTTTCATAGTCAACACTCGGCCCATTCATCACCCTAAATCACATGCAAAATTATAGTCTATTAGGAGTCCATCGTCGTGATGAACATTTTTGAATTCTTTCATTTTTTATTTTCAAAAGCACCTATTTCTCCCGTTTGATTGCCATCAAAACTGTATAAGTACCTCATTTTTAAACAACATATCGCATATCATTAATCAAACTCTCCAATGTAAATAGAAAGAAACCTATAAACCGGATTGAGGCTGTCCCACTGCCCTAATCTCGGCGCATATCAGCCATCCACACACGGTACAAAGTCACGCTCCGATGACAACGTCACTCGATACACGTTCAATGGAAATGGAATATTGCTTGGTCGTAGCATAGAAACATAGCATAGCCAAACCCAAACCCAAAAGCCATCATCATCATCATCAACAGACATCATTGGCAGAAGCCTCCATTCGTTCGGTCGGTCGTCCGTCCGTCCAACCACACTATCGTGTTCTCCTTAATTAATTAACAATTAATTAATGCGTATACAATGTGTTGGCAACATTGCACAGTTTTCACGGCTGCCTTACTCGCTATATTATCTATTCGATTCTAGCATGAACCTCGAATGGTCAAAATAAATATTCGGAATGGCTTTCCTTTGTCTGGCAACCGATGAGTGTGTCTATTGAATTTCGAATAGAGGATAAAGAAGAAGAAAAAAAAAGAAGCATAATAAGAAGGAGAAAGAGGTGGCGGTTGAGTGGGAAAACCACAGGCAAAATAATAACGAAAGCTACCTACAACAACAGCAACAACAACAGCAGCGAACTAATGGAAATGTATCCATTTGCGTGTTTTTGTTTACAGGTGCCGCCGCCGGTCATCACAATCACAATCACCGCCATCCCAAGCAACCCGATGCCAAGTTGGTCTCTGCTCCAATAGCCATACACCAAGCTACGGTCTGTTTTTTTTCTGCTTCACTATATCTCTTTGGGTGTAAGTTTGGTTATTATTGAAATTAAATTACCCTTAATTGAATTGAAATGGTCAATAAAATCGCATGGGTACATGTCTTTGCTCTTTGGCTCCACTGTGAGACGATACGATGCGATGCAATGCGATTGGAACGGATTGCGTAGCGAAATATCAATTTAAATTTTTCATAAATTTTATTAATTTTTATTAGTTTAATTTATATTGTCGCTTAATGTGACAATTTGTATTTCTCGTCAAGTCATAAAAGTCAAAAAGAATATCAAAAAAAAAATGTGGAAATTTGTTCAAATTTTGTGGTCACTTTGTTGTTGGAACTGCTAGCGGAACGGGTTATTTTATCTCACTTTGAATGTAGATGATGTGGTGTTTCCCTTATATTAAAACAATGCGTGGAATATATTAGAATATTTTAAAATTATCTTAATAAATAGTTTAATTTGTATGCCATAAAAAATTCTATGAAAGATAAAAATGAAAGATTCCAATGGAATGTTGCTCAGAAATTAGAACATGAGGACTGACTCAATTTTAGAATATATACACTCAGAGAATTAATGTGTTTGAGGAGTATTTTGAATATACACTCCCCAGCAATTGCAATAGCAAACCATGGACCAATTTCTTCTGTGTAATGTATGAAAATATATAAACTGAAAAAATGTTCCCATCTCACAATAACTAAGCCTCTCAACAACAATCAAAGCAAATCAACTTAACCTAAACTAAAAAGCAACACGGACTCTCATGTAAACACAAGAACCTTTTTCATGTAGCTCCCCTGCTAATTAACAAGAACAACGTATGTATTTTTCGTCTTTTCCCAGCCAAACGAAACTAAGGCAATTGGAATTGATCGATTTCCCAACCAGAGCCCAACAGCAAATAACAAAAAGTAAAAAACGTTCGTGTACAATTAATCTCAAGAATGGAGACTGAACTAAACTAAACTAAACTATATGATCATGTAACCATAACAAAAAAAGAAAGAATATATATCGAACGAACAAAACCAACGAAGCTGTGCAAATCATTAAAGAATGTAATGACATTTCCCATTTGTAAAAGCTCAAATGCTAAGGCAAAAAAAACGTCGGATCATTATAGAACCAGAAGAAGAAGAAGATGAACGAGAAGAGCGAAAAGAATAGCCATGAAAGATCGTGGAAGATCGCAGCAGCGGCTTTAAGTATTATTATGAATGCCAAACAAAGTCAAAACATGTTGACAAATACAAATAAATAAATGAATGTGCGCTCTCATGCCTAAAAGAACTAAAGCGAATTCTAAGCGATTGCAAAAGGCTATGCGATCCGAACGTTGCGACTGAGTAGAACACTTACAACAAGTTTTCAAGCATCATTACATCACGAGTGTGCAGAGTTTGTTTTTTTTTTTTTTTGTTAAAGAATTTGTAGCGCATTTTCATTTTAAACGATAGATGGACGGACACACAGACGGATATACAGACAGTTGATTCGATGGCTGGATAGATTCAACCATAAACGATTTGGAGTGCTTTCGATCAGTGCGTCGCGAATGTGCACACATATAGAGGGAAAATAAAAATGTTGATGGCAACAATATGTTCCTCTGCGTTGTGTAGTCATCGTCAACGACTAACTGACTTCCTAGGCTGGGAAATGATACAAAAAAAAATTGAGACTACACAAAAAAAAATGTACATAGTTTTATGTTTTCAGAAAATTATCTGCGCAACTTTGACTATGTTTAGATCGATCGCATCAAATATGCGGGAATGTTTTTTGTTTTATTTGATCTCTGGCCATACCGAGAGCCAGCCAACATACACCGAGGCACACGAGTCAGAGCCAAAAGAATAAACCTGTCAATTTGAGTCTTAAGTGATGAGGCTGGGATGGGCTGGGAAAATGTATAAGGATTTGTGATGAGAAAAATGAGCAAAAGAAGAAGACGGAGGTGGCTTGCATTTGAACACGAGAAATAATTAAAAGTGGAAATTGATTCGAAACAGAAAACAAAAGGAAACTCTTCTAGAATTTCCCAGGAACTAATCAATAAATAAATTCAACAATAATTGCGGACAACAATAATATTTTCCCACCAAAGACATTTACTCTTTTTTTCCTGCCCTCATACAAAGAACCGAAACCATTTTGCAAAATTGCCAATATTATCCACCCGCCTGCCAACCCACCGCTCAAGCGCCTTCACCAACCAGCCAACCTATAAAAGGTCATCATGTACACGAGCGAGCAATGCAAAATATCTTCTTCCATTCCAGCCATTTACACAGCTGCAGTCGCATGGAAGACATAAACTAAGTAGTGGATAGAAAGGAAAACAACAACAACACCAGCAATACAAAATAGAAGACGACACATCTCCATGGGATCGTAATTGTCAGAAGATTTATTTGCAGCAGCAGCACCTCCAGCCACTTCGCACCACCCACTGCTTCTCCTCATTCCTACCAATTGCTTAATTCAATATTTTATATTGTTGAGTAGAACTTTGATCGCCCAATTTTTGTGCAATTTTTGCTTCCGGCCACCCATCACCTTTCACCCCCGCTCTTCACCATATCACCCCCCCCCCCTCCTTACACTCTCTGCTTATTTGCTGCTAAGTGGGGGAAACACGAACCCAACACGAAGACTTCGAAGAACATGCCGCCGTTCGCGCATCGTGATTGTGTGTTTTGGCACAAAAATTCTCACGAAATTTTTCTTCAATTCGATGGAAATAGTTTCCGCCGATGAGGAGGAGCTGGAGCAGGAGACGGAGTTTGTGGGTAAGCAACTTTGAGGTAGCGCGCGGTTAAACTTTCTATTAAACTTGGTTTGGGAAAATTATGAAATGCAAAGTTCAAATTTTGTGTTTTGGCAAGTAAACGCTTGTGCCTGTTCGGGACAAGTTGTTTTTGAGAGCTTTACGCGATTTTGACAAGAAATTTTCGGTTATTGAAGGTTGAGAAGTTCGCGTTGAATGTTTAACCCTTTTGTGAAGCGTTGTGGTGTAAAATAAGGTTTTACAATTCCCGAAGAGAGGCGTGGCAGGAAAAGCCAATGATATATAAAAACTCAATGTTGCCTCCTGAGTCGATCTAGCCCAGACCGTCTGTCTATTTCAGTTTTGGTTTATTTAATCAATATCGGATGAGAATCACGCCTACCTCCCATACAAATCTTTCTTTTTTCGTATATCTTTTATCATGAAAGCAAACGAAATGAGATTGTACCGGAATAGACCTGGAACAGAATGGCAACGAGCTGCAACGAAATGAAAATGGAACTGTAACAAATTGGAAATGAAACCCACTTTGAAAAGGAATACAATTCGGATTGGAAATGGAACAATTTAGAAGATGGAACGGGAACAGTATGGGTATGGAACCAAAACTGGAACCAACTTAAAATCGAAGGAACCACATGGAAATGGAACCAACTTGGAAAAGGAGTTTATTATGAATTTTACTTAAATTTTTCAAAACTATGCCATCGTTTTGAAGATATTTTCAATGTCAAATAATTTTTACAAAATCACTCACACACTCCAGAGAACAACAATGGGTTAATGAAATGCCAAAACACTTGTCGTGCTTTCACGGACACATTCGAGCCCATAAACTACAAACTCTTACTTAAACACATTTTTAAAGCGAGCACAGAAGGCAGTGAAAAAAATCATTTGTGTGGACTAATCGGGGGGCAAATGGTAGCCCAAAGTGTCCCACCAAATATAAAAAACAAAAAAAAAATGAAGGCGTTTATGCTGGGCTTTCTCATGTTTATGATGAATGCAATTGCGGCAATTTGTTTTTACTATTATTACGCAAATATGCAAAACTTTCGAAAGGGGAAAGAACAGAAAATTCTCAAAAGTCGTCGCAGTCGAACACGGTCGGTCGGTCGGTTAGAACAGTTTATTATGTTTGCATTTGTTTGGTTTTGAAATGCGCCCGGAATGCAATAGAGATTCAAGCAGATTCAGATTCGTGTGCAAAGTACTTAGGCGACGACGTCGACGAAATTCGGGGAAGCCATGTGAATTGAAAAGAATAGAGTCTGAGAAGTGCCATGGGGGGAGAGAGAGAAGCAGTCGATTTTCGTGTTGGCCTGAAGACGAAATGGCAAAAGGCGACGGAGAATCGGAAGAAGTGGAGGAAGAAGAAGAATATGAAGATTCCACTGCAAAAACATTAAGTTTAGCACTTGGTGTGTGGCTCGTTCGTTCGTTTTTTTGTAAGGCAATGGGAAGCAGAGACTGGTATCGTTCGTCGTTCATGAAGATGTACGAAACGTGATGTTGGAATTTCGGGTCATTGTCGAACGACGAATACAAAAAATACAAAAAACACATGAAAACAGCCAGTGGAAGGACAATAAAGCAGAACAAAGTATGGCATAGTAAATCCATCTGGGCGGTAAAGGAGGTGTCAATATTGACAGTTATGAGAGGACGTCCAGGGAATATTTAACAGTTCAACGAATTCCCTTTAATGACTTGAGCAAAGATGCTGATAGTACGTAGAAATTTTAAAAAACATTTTTTATTTAAATTGAAGAAAAAAAAAACGCTCGACCCTTAGCTTACCGAAATCATCAATCGTTTGAAACTGTCAAATAAATTGCACACCAGTGCGCACACATCAACAATAACAAATAAATAAGAAGCAATTTTCGTTCCCACAGATACCTCACGGAATGCATCATTAGATGCATTTTAGTTCAAGTCTCAAAGATCGCACCAGCACCAGCACCATCACCATCGCAACCAGGCACGACTTGTGCGACAACAACTGGAAAAAAAGAACACCAGCAACTGGAGAGCAGAAAAAACCTTGGAGATATATAGAAGCATTGCACGTTTAGCACCGAGGCAGCAACTGCAGTAAACACAGGCAACAACAGCCGCCACACAGCATAGTAACGACATGAGGAGGAGCAGCAGCAAGTATCTGCTGTGCGGCGAAATGGCACAGAACAAGTGAAACTAACAGCAAATAACAAATGGGGCATAAGTACAACCACAGCAGCAACAACAACAACAACAAAAACTCAGGCAAAAGGGGTCCCAAAAAAAAAACAAAAAAAAAGGAAAATTCATTTTTTTTAAAAGTGAAAAAAAAACGGCGTGCGACTTTACTTTTGCATTCAATGTTGCAATTATGTCGCTCCCGATGCGTTGCTTCTCCAACTGGGTGCTCGAGTAAGCTGCCAACTAACTAACTAACCACCGCCACACTGGACTCTGCACCGCACAACAAATGAACAGAGTCACTACACAGAACGAACCAAATTGGAGAGGTTTCCGCATAGCCACCACATTGTAACTATGTATGGGTGTGTGTATGGCTTGGAGTAAGAAGTGACAAGTGCCTGCCAACAGAAGAGCACAGCGAAATTAAAATGGGAAAAAACGTATTAAATCGAAATGAATAATTGTCTTTATTGTCACTTGCTGTGGCGAAATGGGTCTCTTTTTTCTCTCCTTTCATTTGGACGTCGAAAAGTTGCATCTTTATTTATATCCATCAAGCCGCGCGACGACCGACTGTCTGCTTGAAGGGTGAAATTAGATGCAACTGCACGTTCGCATTTCGTACGAATGATGAAATTTCCAAGAATATTAAAGAGAAAAAATTTAACTTCACAAATGGTTAAAGGAAGTTCTTATTTATTAAGTATCATTTTTATGTTTCAATAAAGCTAATATGCGAATTACGAATGCACGCAAATTACTGAGGGCCACATTCACAGTGCTCTGTTAATGAATTTGCAGGATAATTTCATACTAATTATCAAATTAGTTAAAAGACCGAATCGTTAGTTAACTAGACGCTGTGAATTCGGTCATTAGTTGGCTAAATTGTACGATACATGTGTACATTCGCTATGACATAGTGATGTATGGGATTTTGAGACCCATCACGCCCTAATTTTGTGAGATTCGGCAAGAGAAATGTCTGACCCAAACAATTGCAGAGGTTGAGAGTAAATGGCTCCTCACCGAAGTAATATTCCAAAAAATGGACTTCTAGCCCCATAGCTGCCGAGGTGTTGCCCCCAGAGTGTTGGGTTATATGACCTGCTCAGGGGAAAAGAATGATGAAATGTACTGACGCTCCATATTAATCGGTTTTTTTTTCTGTAAATCCTCCCTTTTTAAAATAAATAAAAATACGTTTTGGAATCACAAACATACTGCGAAAAACCAAAATTATAAAATTTTGTCAAATTCAAATTTCCCCAAAACATTTTTCCAAATCAAAAATTTTTACATACCAAAATTATGAAAAATATTTCACCGTACTAAAATTTATGACTCAGCATTGTATTGAGATGTAATATTATCTCGTACCCAGCCAGCTCCATTCAAAAGTATGACAAATAAATATTGCACTTTCGTATGGAAAAAGTAACTTACCTCTTGCAGCATGGTAAAAAATGATTGAAATAAATTGAAGGCCCGCGGGCCACCGTTGAGCTTAGCTAAGCTGATCTGCGAGAGTTGAGCTTCAGATATCCACGAGATGAAAACAAAACACAAAAAAATAAAACACAAGAAGCGCCAATATAGATAATCCGGCAAATTATGGTAAATTGCAGCAATAGATAAAAATCAGCATAAATTATGAAGTGGCAACACTGAACACTGAAGGCAGATCAGGGCGAGCAGTAATTTTCCGCTTTCCACTCAAAAACCGATTATGGTAATTCAATTTAATAATTTCTTTCCTTCAATATTATTTATTTTGTAGTAATTTTTCAATTTTTAAAAATATTTCTTCGCCACAGACACTACTTCACTTCACTTTTGGGAATTTTCTTTGCGTAATAATATTTTGAAGAAGCTCACGGATGAAATATGCGCCAACACAGACGCTCTTCCCGCACCCGCTTCGATTCTATAAATAAAACACCAAATGAATTTTCCTTGCCTTTTCTATAAACAAACATTTACAAAATTTGCAACAACAACAAATGCCGGAACGAAACATGGGGTGGGGTGAGCAAACAAACACACGCACGCACACAAAATGCACTTCAGATTTCGTTGCTTTCAAGCCAAAAATAAAAACAACAACACGAGGGCAAAAATTTTCAATTTCTGTGGAAATCCCATTAACCGACGCAAGACTCTTTGTCGAGGAAAAAAAAAGCAGCCGCGCTTTATGCAAAATTCCTACAAAAATAACTTCAATTGCTCAAAATGTGTTTTTGCGTTTCTCGTTTCTGAATTAATTGCCCTTTCGTGGATTTTATTTCGTATACAAATTAAAACACCAAAGCGCACTTCTACCGAGCACGACATTCGCCAACGTTTGTTTACATCGAACTGATGTGATGCCGGTGATGGTCTCCTCCATTCATCGTGGGGATCTCGATCTTCCCCCATTTCGAGTTTCGAAATGAATTTTTCTTAAATACACGTGATCAATGCGAAGAGACATCGCTATCTGAGAGAGTGAATTTCAGCGTGTGATCGAGAGAGTAAAGTTGGGGTTCATTTTGGGGCAAAAATGCCGGTAAAATGAACGCTTTTGTTTACATTCGAATGAATGACGAATGCGTTTTTTTGGAATGAATGAAAATTATTTATTAATCATGATTAATCAATTTCGGAAGGGACTACAGCCCCGCACTCTGCCACATGTTTGATATACCTTTTGATCTTTCTTCACTTGAATGACGAATGAAGGAACACTATTTATACAGTGAACCTGAACCTACCATCTCCAGTATAAGCCATGATCATTTGTTTGGCTTTTTCTCACAGTAATTCGTTACCAATTCGTTCACTCTCGTTACCAATTCATTGTTCATTCTTATAATTTTTGTTTTGCTCACGATATACTCCAACAAAGATGAGCAAAAGAGGAGAGCAAGAACGTAGAGCTTGAAAATTGAAATAAAATCTAATGCGCTGCTTTATCAGTGGAACAGATCTTTTAGTCATGGAAGTAAAACTAAATGACCCACAGAGACACTTTGGAATGGCAATAAAAGAAAGAAAAAAAAGGTGGAATGAAGAACAAGTTTAGTAAGAAGAAGAAGGAAGTTGGAAAAAATGCATGGAATTAAATACAAATGCGAATACTCTTGATGATGATGATGATGGTGATGACAAAAGGGCATCAGCAGATGCATGCAATACAACAAAAGCCCGACCAAACTTAAGTGGGCCTCTGATCGAGCGATATCGCATGAAAGTCCAATGAAATGGTGGAGTGAGCGCATGCGTAACCATTACCACATACTTTCATAATGAAAAAAGGTCATGTTGGTTCATAGTAGTTGTTGGCTGTTAATTTGTTTTTTTTTCTGTTCTGTTTTATATTGTTTTCATTCTGATGAATATATACAAAAGATTCTGATATCACAAACAAATAATAAAATAAAATAAAAAATTCTATGAATGCGTTTAAACGGGAACGGAAGTCGATGAAACTCATCTCTGCTAACGATCTTCTGCGCTTTGGTTTTGAGTTTTGAAAAGCTTTCGGCTACCGGAAGCTACTGTTTTGTGTTTGTTTCGAACTAAGGCAATAGATGCCACGAGGCTCAATTATAAAATTGGTTAGCTGGTGAAAAAAAAACTATAATTAAATTGATTGGTAAACATGCAGGCCCTCAAATCGTTTAAAAACTTTCACACACATTACAAAAAAATCAAAAAAATTCACAACAAAAAAATCACCCAAAAAAACGTATAATCTCCGCTCTTAAATAATCCCACAAAGCGTAGTTGACCATAAAAAAGTCCATCCGAACCAAAATATTTTCATTTCTAATCGTTCGGCTAAGACGCGGTTTATCGAAATAATTAGACAAGTTTATGTGTTCATAAATTTGTGAATTTAAAGCAAGTCTAACGCGACATGGCGACATTTAATTAAAATTCCATAAACCAAAGTTTATGTTATGATGGCTAGGCCAGTTTCGTGGCGTTTCATATCGCTTGCCTTGCTCGTTTCTCTATGCGCGCCGTTATTTCAATACGAATTTGGATTTCAAACGTTTGACAATCTTCGAGTTTATCGATTCATAAGCCAATGTGGAAAATAACAAAAAATATCTTTCAAAAATCCCGCATAAATACCGCTTAAATCGCTCATTTCGAAATTCATAAAAATCGCCTTATCCACTTTTTCGGGTATCTACTTAACTTATGTTAATCTTGAAGCTTGTGCCTTGGAAAAATCGAAATGCATTTTATTTACTTTGTGTGCTTGAAAGTTCTCAAGTCTATTGAATTATTTTGGCTGAATTTTGTCTGCCACCGGGAGCGACTGTTTGATTTTGTTACGATGGATTTGTAAATAAATTGGGAATATTTTCTTTAAATAAAAAAATTCACTTTCAAACGCTTCAATGGAGCGGTGGTGGTGCGTGTGAAGCTTAAAATTTGTATTTTGGGAATTTCGTTTTTGGTTTGTTTGGCGTGGACTGAAGTGGAGTGGATTAAAATTACCATAGTCCCTTTTGAACGAAAGAGGTTTGATTTTACGTTGTCTAGAAATTTAGAGATTAATCACTCCGCGCTATTGAGAGATTAACTACTTTACTAAGTAGATGTTGCTTACAATGTTGCTATTTTATTTCATCACATTTTCTTTTATCACTCAATCATTCAATTGAATTGATTGAAATCTTTGTTAATTTTTTGTATCATTTGTTTGAAGATTAAATTGTGCGGTAAATGTGTGGAAGAGTAGATGAATGGATTTGTCACAACACCATTAATGCTAAAGGTAATGCCTTTATTATGATAAATTGAAAAAAACCTATGATACAATGAATGGATCCATAGGATTCTAGAGACTATCGGATCTTAATTTTTGTTTTTAATAAGCCGAGCTCTATATACTTTAAATAAATACGCACCGCTGCAGATGAAGTTCTTGGCCCTTAGCCCTTCTCATAAGCATAAGCATACGCCTTGAAATGAAACCTCAGTAAGAAATTTAGAAGCAGATACACCAGGTTAAGATATATTAACTTTATTTGGAACAATGTAACGCCCATAAGAATCTATCTGTAAAATCTTAATTGAATTTTGTATGTTTATAAAAAAGAGGAAAATACACAATTTTTGGATACTCGTCAAAATTTACCACGGTTCTTTTGGACTTATCACTTTGTGTATGCTTTTGTATACTTTCTAAAAAATTACATTTATTCCCCCCGCCCCTCTAACTGAAGTATAATTTTTCACACATATTCAACTACTGCATGGAATTTCAATTCAATTCGCCGCAGCAGTAGACCACACGTTGTGAAACTTCATCACTCATTCATTAATTCCTACGCACAACACACAGACTTCAGTTTGCATTGAACCAGCCACCAAAAAACGATAGAAAAATACAGAAGATACCACCACAATCAATAAGAAATTAACATGGCATGAGTAACAATGATGGTCCAAAGCACAGCAAGTGTCAAAAAATTATGAGCAGTCATCATCAATGGCACATCACAGTGACAGCATAATGTCAAGATACTTGGGGTGTATAAAATTGAAAAATGTATGTAAGTAGGTGCCTCAGTAATAAAAAAAAAAATAAGTAAAAAATACTTGCTCTCTCTCTCTCTCTTTGAGTTCATTATGTAAATTGTGAAATTATTCAAATTCTACTGAATGGAATTTCCTCAAACAGTCAGTCAGTCAAATGGTCAATTGCTGGTAATGAGCAATTTCAGTTTTAATGTCTGGAGTGGGTTTGCATACCCGCCGCTTTTCAACAAATTTCACTCACACACTTATGCCGTTTTCAATCAACAAACAATTTGTTAAACAATTTGTTTTCCGCTGTTGCATTGAAATCGATAACGAAGTGTGTTCGATGATGTTGATGTTGACCCCTGCCGCGAGCACCGCTTTCAGGGCCACGGTAAGTTCGGTGCCTCTAATGAGACTGTGGCGGCACTGGTCACTCCAGAGTTAATCGGTTTCATGTTTTTTTTTTGCTTTTTTGTTTTTTCTTCTTCTTCTTTTCTAGTTTGTTGTTGTTCACGGATGTTGGCATTTTTCATTTTAAAAAAAATGATTACAAGAAAAAAGTTTAGAAAAAAAACTTTACACAAAAATACTGTAGTTTGAGGCAAACAAAAACCACAAATGAAGCGCCCTGAGGGCGCCTAATTGTGTACTTATGGAATTGTTAGTTTTGCTGTTGGCTTTTTTGATTTTCACGCTGATTTGAAACTGAGAAATTATTATTGACAAAAAACCAGCAACAACACCGCTTAGCTATGACCAAAACAATTTAAACTTCTTTGGGGTTTTGCTAACTAGATAATTGAAGGTTTCCATTGGAAGTTCGGTAATTAACTGATAATTATCAGTTGGCTGATGAAATCGCTTACAGGGTTAGGCGATCTGAAAGAAATTTAAAATGTTTAAGTGAGCTTTCATTCACTCATATAAGTTCATTATCATATTTTTCTAAATGAAAATACAAAAATATTTCAAATTCTATTCTTACATTTGCCTCTACTCCGTTTCCCTCTCCTCCAATGAAAGTTACTTCATTCATTATAAAATAAAATTTATAAAACGAAGAAGAAGGTAATGACAGCACGTGATAAACGCATTTAGCAGGTTCCACCCATTTCACGAGTGATGAATTCACTCACTTGAACTTTCTTAACAAAAACGCCAAACGGCACAGAGAACACAGTACACCAGCCACTGAGGTACTAAAGAGGCGGGGCACAATAAAGTTCAACAAGAGTTCGGAGCTTCGGAAATGTGTGGCCGCAGAACGTGCGTGAGGTGTGTGTGTGCTTGTTTGCTATATTTCAATAAAGGAACTTTCGAAAAACGTAAAATTTCCAGAATTTCGCTCACCATCAGTTCACATCTCACCATCAAGTTAAACTGTGCTTAACCTTCTCTCAACACAGCCACGATTAATACGAAAAAAACGCTTTAGCTATCGGCCAAAAGAATTAAGCTGTATGCCTGCAAAGCCAAATGCATGTGCAAGCAAATCGTCCCAGGCACTTATGTATGTGGTCACCGGTTAAGCCACCATAGTTAACCACGTTGTTATTGTATGGCGTGCTCTTGTATGCGGTAGGCAATACTGTAGGCACTTCTTCACGCGTGTTCTGGTGGCGGCGCGTGCATCTCATGGGAAGTATAGTTGACTTGTGATTGAAATTAATTGGACACTGATTGGATTCGTCACGGGGTGAGAGAGGCAGAGAAAGAGGCTGACAAAATTTCAGGTTGTCTTTGTAATTTGGGCATGTGGTTGCGGTCAAGTTGGCAATATAAATTCGCAAACATTTTTGGGAAATTCAGTAATACTCATGGAAAGGTAATTCGTTTCACACAAAAGCAAACCTCGATTCTTTCAAATGCAGTAGTTATTTCCAAGGAGTACATTTCGGTTATTGCAAACAAAGTGTGATTGTGCATGTTTTTCTTTTAAACACAACTCAGTCATTTTGGGAATTTGACAATTTTTCCGTGGAAGAAGTGTCTGATATATATTAGAGTAAGATATAATACTCATACGTCATGTAGTACAAACATTATATATTCTGAGTAAAACAATTATGTAATAGAAAAGGGTAACCTGAATCCAAATATCATAAAATAAAATGTATAGAAATGGTTTATGACAACAGAAAAACGTTTACAAGTTGTCATATATAGTGTCATAAAATATGATATGTCATACATTATTATTTGTCATGGTACTTTTCATAAAAAATTTAATGTCAAATGAAGATTTATTTATTTTATTTAAACAATTTAAACGATTTGATTTAGAAAAAACAGAAGTGAGTGCGAAACCGTCTGCAAACGATGTGACAACACTTTGCGCGGTGAGTGCATAACAGGTTTTAAACCTTGTTGCACTCACTCACATACTGTTTCTTGGTGTGGTATTCTTAAATAATAAACTTTTCAACCAATGCAGTTACTTCGGTTCATAGTCTTACGCCTTCCAATGTAATTAAAACTCTCCATATTCATTTGTTTTTTTTTTTTAATTGAAACTTTTTATTTCATTTCATTTTTGGTTTTCTTTATTAATTTGTAAATTTTTGTTTGTGTTTTTATTCTGTTTTCTGCCTTATTTTTTTGCTTTTCTTTCACTTTAATATATTTTGCAATTTTTTTTCTGGTTGTTGTTGCTGTTGTTGTGGCTGTTGCTGAAGAGTTTTCTTAATATTTTCTTAATATTTCGGTAGCGCCATTGGCTGTCGTGTTTCGTGAGTCGTCTCGTGTTTTTTTTTTTTGTTTGTTTTGTTTTTGTTTTAAATAGGAATGAAAAATACAATAAAAAAGAATTAAATGAAATCTATTTACAAAAGTATCTATCCTCATAGCGCTGGCAATAATCGCATATCAATTGGCAACATCGTCCGTTGTTGAAGCGGCAGCGACACTTCTCCACCTGCTTGAAGACGCGCGTCGTATAGCCGCGCCCACAACACAGATTCGCACAGTTATCCGGATGCAGACACTGCCGATCCTTGGTGACCGAACAATAGGTGGGCGATGTCTCCAAGTAGTACAGCGTGGTGTACTGCGATTGTTGCTGGAAGAAGAAGAGAGATTAGTGGTGAATGGCGAATACATTGCTTCAGTTGAACTCCACTCACTTTCTTTCGCCGCTGTTTTGGTTTTTTCATGCGACTTGTGGGCGCTTCGCGTCGCATTGTGCGTGTATTTGGAGCCTTTCGGATGGCCTGATTGTATTTCTGGCGCAGCAGCGCGGCCGTGGCATTAAAATCGGACAATTTCTTCCAGCACGTCTTCATCGAACAGGACCCGGAGACGCCGTGGCATTTGCATTTGTCCTTCATCAGCGTGGAGACCGCTTCGATGCCGACCTGTAAAGCAAAGTAATGGAATGAGTACAAAGTATTCGGAATTTGTTTTGTCTTCTCACCTCAGAATCATGTCGCAATATTTCGGTAACCTCGTCTCCCTCGCCGCCGCGCAAATCGAGAAAACTTCGCGTCACTCGCTTGCCATGCTTCAGATTGTCGTTGCAGCCACCCCACTGGAAATCCTGATCGATGCGATTCTGCTTCTTCGGCCCACAGCTGCACTTGTTCATGCGTCCCTCGGCGCAGGCGCGCGCAATCGAATGTGTCATGGCGGCCGCAGTCAGCGCATGCACGAAGGCCGTCTCCTTGTAGAGTTTCTTGAAGATGTTGCGCTTGCCTCGCGTCTCAATCGAACAATTCCAACGATCGTACCGGAACTGGTCTTCGCAGTGTGTCGTGGCCAGTCGACGTGCCTCGCGTATGGTCTCGGGCAGGCCGAACTCCTTGCGGCACTGATGATTCTGCCGTCGTGTGGCGGGCATGAAGCGGCACGGTCCACCCACCTGTCCTTGCGAGGTGAAAACGGCCATTACAGTGTGCTCGGAGATGAAATGTTCGCTGCAAAAAATTAAAGAAAATTCAAAAATTAAATATTTTTTAAATCAATTTTTGTTGGTGTAATGTGTGCATGAGAACAGTTTCGATGGGAGGAATTTTAAATCCAATGAAAATATACGTTGCCTAACAAATTCTGTCCCCCACTGTCGTCCTGGATTACCGTTTACTGTGATACACAGAATCGTGATAATCCTTAATAAGAGCAAATGAGCAAGTTTCAGTTGGTCAAAGCAAACTTTTATGTACCCTACATCTACTGGAGATTTACCAGCTTCATCTATTGTAAAATGAAAGTTTGGTTCGCGTCTCTGAAAAATCTACTGTATGCTAGATGGCGCTGATTGGACATTGTGACTACCGCCATTCAACGCTATGTGAAAATTAAAATTCACAACTCGTTTGGCCATTCCTGTACAATTTTCCAAGTTTTCCACCGCAGTGGTGAAAAACTTGGTTTCGGTGTCTGGCTTTGCTGTGTTGAGTTCACCATTCGGTTTATGTATTAACTATGGGTGTGTATCTGCTATGTCGGTTGGCGCGTTTGGTACTTAACCTATCTACCGCTTGAGGGCGCCATATGCCATTTCCGCTTTTATTATATAAATAAAACGGAAACGGATAATCTTCAAATTCTAGTTTTCTACATTTTAAATAAACTGTAAATCACCCTACCCTGTTGGTCTTTATGAAAACACATGCTTAGAATGAAAATGGTGATAGAATCTTTTATACTCCAAAAGGCAAGAGATGCATAATGGCACATGTGATAGACAAACGTAATAATTGAAAATAATAGCGAACTCTAAATATGTTCCAAATGAGCCAATTATTGGTATACACTCGTTTTTTGGTTGAAGGAGCGAAGGCAGGCTTGTGGGATAGAAAAATAAAATAAGTACGAATTCCCATATCGCCATTGACCTCTCTAATGTAGTTATTTCTTACAAGAAATGTGCCAAACTTCAGCTTATAAAAGAATTACTTGAAAGGGACTTCTTCCAAAACTTATCTGATTTTAAGTGAAATCAATTCATGGCGGCTGTATAGAATTTGGAATTGCTTTCTCTGAAATTCCTAAAACTGAAAGAGTTCAACCAACAGTCCTTCATAGCAAAGAATCAATTAAATTTGAAAAATTTCAACACAATGTAACATTTTTCAATATATGTTTCCCTTGAAAGTCTTCCAACCTTCCGACATTGTAGTAAAATAACTATTTTTACAACTGTTAAGCATTCCAAACTATTTCCGATAGATGGCAAATTTTCCGTTAATGAACTCAATCAAACATAAAATTGCGCTAATATCGAAATAAACCAGCAGGAGCGAAATAGATAAAAATTCAAAAACTACAAAACTAAGCGAATTTCAAAAATATACAACAACAACAAACAATTAATTAATTGCAAATCGAAGAACACAATTGCGCACGTAATTGTTTACTTAGGTGAATGTGTGTTGAGTATAAATTACCGAAAATCCGTTAATAAAATTATTAATAAACGAGCGGGAATAATATGTAGCACAAAATGTACCGCCACCGCCCACACCGCCCGCTCCACCGCCTCCGCCCCATTATTCATCCGCAATTTACGATATGCAATGCACTTAAATTTTATGAGAATTTAAGATTTCCTGCCGAAGCCGCAGCCGGCAGCCGACAGCAACAGCAGCAGCCTTCAATAGCATTTGCAATAAAAAATCAAAAATCCCAAAAGTAAAGGAAAATAGCCACAGACTGACTACATGGAATAAAAATCAACCACAATTCGGTGCTTCGAATTTTCTAAATTACAAATTCAAATGAAATTGTTTATGGCAGCGAGCAACTAACGCAGCTGACCAACTCAAGATGGGGGCGGAAGGGTGGGGTGAAGTAGGCAAAACGAAACGCAACGAACTGATCGATCGCACTGATCGATAAACGATAACTTCAATCGTCAATTAGTCAAAATACCCAGCAGCGGGCACCGTGCCCGTCTGCAATCGCAGTTGTTGGTATTTTTATGCTTCTCACTTTGTATTTTATTTTTATTTTTATTTCTGGTTTTGGTTTTGAATTTGTTTTGGGTTTTTTTCTCTCCTATTTTTTGCTTGTAAATATTTTCCCTAAACATTTACCACAAATTTAAAAATGTTGTACTTAATTTGGGCGCTTCACGCTTCGCGGAATGCCTGTTGAGGTTTGATTTCTTCTGTAAGATTGCATAGATAGCATCGTCGGTGGAATGAGCAAACTGAATGTGGTTTTTGTTCTGGTTTTTTCTTTGTGGTTGTGCCTATGCGGAACTGTTTCTGGAAAGCATTTTCCTTTGCAGTTGTGCAGGTGTGTTTTCGTTTCCAAATTTTTATTTATTTTTTCTATTTATATTTTCGCTAGCAATTTGAAGGGAATTTCATGGAGGTACTTCATAATTTAAACTTCTAATTGATACGTTTAGTTGAAAGAAGTGAAGAACAACATCGATGAAAGAATTGTACAGTTTCCAATTAATATTGATTCCAGAATGAATATAATGAACGAATAGTATGATTCGAAACATATCTAAATCGAAGCATATTTCTCACTCACAAAGTCAAAATTACATTTTCCAACAAAACAATTGCAAGTTCATTTAGAATATTTCTAGCCCTCTCCCTTCCTACATCAGCCCCAACACTTTTGCGAACGATTTCTATGTCAAATGTTAAAAACTACAAGGAATTAGCTGGAATTAGTTTAAAAGAGAAATATTCGTCAAAGGCTCAAATCGCACAGACTAGCTACTTGAGTATAATGTATTTTGTAGACCATTTGAAAGCCCGCTTAAGTAAAATTGTAACTCAAAGCTTAAATGTACAAAATAAAGCCCATCAAGCGAATGCACAGGTGAACGATGACAAGCAGCAGTCCACAGTGAAGTGAAGGTATCAAATTACCATGAAGAGTTGCCCGTTGCCATTCAAAAGAATGATATTCTGGGCATGTGTGTGTGTGTGTGTGTGTATATGTGTGTCTCCTTCAACATACCGAGTATAGTAAACGCTTTCAATCTCTCAAATTAAGTAAGCGACCAAAAGAACAAGCCTAATCAGCACAAAAGCAAAGGGAATTACTGGCAAAGAGGCATTGCGTACATTGCGAATTACATAAGTAAAATGACAACCACAACAACAACAACAACAACAATTGGAATGGCCACAAAGACATTGTATGTAATCCTTTTGACAAAACGATTACGATGCAATGAAATGCAATTAGTGAGTCAGTCAGCCAGTCATCACTCCGATTGTGTGTGGGTGTCAGTGGCGAGGCGAGGCGAGTCCGTCCAGCCAAAGCGTTGAGAAACTATTGAATAATTTAATTATTTTAAATTTTCCATTGAAGACAATGATCGCCCAGAAGCATTCTTTAGATAGTATCGGAAAGTTAGACACCCAAAAAAAAATATTAGTAAAAAAATAAAAATTTTGGGAAAATAATTTTAGTTTAGAAAAAAAGTTTTATTTTTAAGAAGAAGGTTTATTTATACACATTTTCTTTTATTTTATAAACTAATTTTTTTTTTTTTGGCTGTATTATGTGAATAATGTGTGTGTGTGTATTCTGAACTATGTGCCGAACGTAAACATTACACAAAAGTGTTGACGGATATTTTCCTCATGTTGATGGAAAGATATCCATCAAAAAATTTCAAAACGCAAATGCTCAAAGCCCTTTCGACACACACAGATGCACACACACACACACACTGATGTACTCTTGCGGATAGATTTCAATGCAAATGCATTTTATTGACTTTGCATCTTATGGATTTACCTTTCATTATTTCCTTTCACACACACACACATACATGTAGCCACTGACACACAGACGAAAGCCATTAAAATGTAACGCAAAAGAGCATAAAGTAAACATTTGCCCTTTTTGCGGCGCACATAACGAAAAGGGACGGACAGATCGAAGGCAGCAAAGTATTAAATGCTGAAAAGCACACACACACACACATACATGGCCACTCTGTTGCAATTGAATTGTAAAATAATTGCTTGAAAATATTTTCTTAATAGTTTTTTGACAAGACCGCAAAGATTCCACTTCGTGCTGCTCTCCGGCCACCGTCTATTAGCAACTGCGGCACGCACGAAATTCCCATTTTCAAGCGAAAAGAAACAATCTAATTGTAAGTGGATTGTGTTTATGCCCACAGTGCCTGTCACATAACTTATCTACTTCATAATTACTGGCAAGTATTGAAATTGAATCGGCCAAGAGGCACGCATATTAACTGACCGACCCAAGTCATAACTTTTCCATTTGAATTGCCAAACGGAGACTGAGGCACAATTAACGCATGCTGTATGCATGCAGCTTGATTTGATTTAAATTTATATTTTTATTTTTTTCTTCTGTGCTTCAAGCCACCCACCCACTTGCAAGGCACATTGTCGATTTCATATCATTTACACATTTTTTTTCCCTTTCAATTTGCAATTGAAGAGTTTTTGTGTGTGCTCGTGGCAACTGCCACGTTGCATACATAATCTGCATTTGTTTCAATACAACTTGGCGCAGATTAAATAAAATTTTGCTGAGTAAAAAATCTGTTTGCACTTGGCCAAATAATTTAAATTTAAAACTCATAAGAAATATAATTTCCCCACCACCTGTGTTCTCTACTTTGTCCAATGTTTCAAGCAGCCATGTGACAGCATCAACAAGGAATTAAGTTGTTCATTTTGTGCAAAATTGTGCGTACTCAAGTGCTTTTCAAATACAATGATCGATCTGAAGAAGGCATTTAACAAACAATTGGCTTTGCTTTAATAACAGAAAAATATTTGCAATTGCTTCTGCATTTTTGCATGAAGCCGTACCAACGCTGCCAAATGATAAACAAATTTAAAGCCCATTGAAAGCGTTTTGCAGCTGTTTGTATTTGTTATTGCATTCTTTTTTTTGTTTTCCTCATGTGTATTGAAGCACTTGAAAATCGAATTATTAACAAACGACCGCCAGAGGCAGTGGCGCCATTAGATTTGTTTTAATTTTCCTATAGTTAAGAATGTTAAGAAATATGTTGCAAAAATATTTATAAAAACTATGCAGGCACTTTCAAAATATTTTTTTTAAAAAAAGGAAAAACTATAAAATCCCTGTTTTTGTGGTGGGTGGTGAATGTCCATCCATTCGGTTTTTTTTCATACTTCCCGATGAGATATACTAGGCCTCCTGAAGGCACCAGTGGACTTTGAATGCGGAATTTCTCATATACATTCAGTGGGACCATAGCTAGAGAACTGAACTGAATTTGTTTATTTCTAAAAAGAGGGCGTGGCAGTCCTATACATGGGCGTGTCAATTAAAGAAGGCTCTCCTGAAGCCACCAGCGGACCTTTGAAGCTGTAATTGCTGTACCGGATGGTTAAAGATCTCCGAGCAGGATTTTTTCAAAAGGGAACATTCAAAATATCAGCGTCTAAGGGAAGTTCAAGGAGGGCCCAAGAGGGGCCCCAGAACTAATGGCTTATGTACAAAAAATGTTACCAAACTGTTAATTAAATGTAAGCGACATTTATTAGACGAACTAAGGATCGGAAAGAGGTGATCTCAGTTCATCGAAGTACAATTTCCACCACAACTTCAAAGTAATATTCACAGATAGAAATAAATAAGTACAGGTGGGACCTAAGTTTTTAGAAGACCACCACATCTGGTATTCAGATGGCTCCAAGACAGTAGAAAGGCAGGTGAATTCGGAATGAATGCAAAAAATACGTGTTCAGGCGAAAAGGCATCTAGTACATATAATGGACCAATACCCTTCTTTGTTACTCTGCAGAGTTCAATACAGTTAATATAAAAGTATGGATAAAAGAGTATATGATTGGTATATTTTTATATCAACGCTTCGGAAGCATTTAAAAGCACTCATCAAATCTAAACCACCCTTTACAAAATCTAAACTTACTGCACTGTGTAATTTTGTTAAATACATTTCGTATTTTCAAATATGAAGCATTTTTCATCACACTCAATTGCTCAAATTGTGCAAATTGTGGCAAATCCTCAAATTAATATCAACGCACAGCTCACGAAATGCCGCAAAAATGTTGCACCCAAAATCCGTTGAAACTGATAAATAGCAGCAAACGACACACGAATCCACTGGATGCTATTACGAACGTGTGGCAGATATGAAGAGCGAGACAACGTAAACGGGCAAATGTCGTAAATGCTGATGTATGATTTGACACGTTAAAGCATAAAATATGCTGCATGGCAAATGCGGCTTATGAATAATGAGCGGGAAGGGGGGTGTGTGTGTATCAGTGAATACGGCTGGGGGAGCAAAGTATTTTCGGTGAATATGAGAGAGTGCAGCAATATTTGCAAAACGCATTACACAAAACGTAACACACAGGCGACGCCCGAGCAGAGCATCAAAGATTATAGAGGCCATCAATTGCGGCATCAAGCGGCGAGTGGCGGCGACCAACATTGAAACAATGAAAACATTGAAACAATGGGGACGCCAGCGACAGAACGAAAAATTTTAACCAAAAACAAGAAAACCCAAAAGGAGAAGGTTTTATGTTGGGTCATAAAAAATATCTGTGACGTGGTGAATTGCGAAAAATATCTTTTTTTTTCTGTTTTTTTTGGGGGGGATACTTTCCACAATAAAATGATTTCATGAAAGTAAGAAAATATTTTACACCGAAACTCACAAATTGTGAGCAAAGTATGGCATTTTGTTGCTGCTGCTGCTGCTGCTACGAGATAATAAACACACGGGAGTAGCAGGGGGGGCAGCTTCAGCAGCGGCGGCAAACTGCCTGCCACCCATGATGACGCACAATCCGCATAATCATCCATAGAATGTGAATGAACGGACGGACGGACGGACTTGCTTGCACAATTCTAATGTTGTTGTTTTTCTTGGTATTTTGTGTTGTTGTTGTTTTGCTGCTGTTGCTACTTGCTACCTCAGCTATTATTTACACGAAAGTGCGCGAGGGGGACGGACGTGAAATACAAGAATTATCAAAACGCAAGCAGCAGCCGTCAGTCAGCATCATCACTAACAGGAGAAGCAGCAGCGAAAGAAAAGCACTAAAGCAAATGCAACGCACAAATATTGCTGCTGTTGATGATACTTCGGCTGCTCACAGCGGATTTGTGTGTGTGCTTTCCACCGTGCGATATGCGCTATGCGTGTGTGTCATAAAAACAAAATGCAATAAAATATTTACGACATTCTTATGGGCAACACTGCCTGCGCTGAGCGGGCTCTCCTGCTGCTGCTGCTGCTGCCTCTGTTCCCCGTCACTTCTACCCACTTTACCCTCTTCGCTGCCACACGCAATTTAATGCTTACGTTTATATATTGTTTTTTTTTTTGTATGTTTCGTCATTTATCTCGTCAGCAGATATTGCAGATGCTCACAAAACGTTGTTGCTGCTGTTGCTGTTATTGTTGCTCGTGTTGCCTGTCAACGGTCTGGGCACTAAATGCAGTGTGCGGCATTAATTTGGCTCATTTTTAATGCGACGTTTTTCGTGTTTTCTTCTTTTTTCGTGTGTGTTTGTGTGGTGTGTAGCGCATTTGCAAATTTATTTGTCATTTCGCTTCGTATGGCTTCATTTGCTGCTGTAATCCAGCAGCAAATATTTTGTCATTAAAGCAAATTGTTTGCTGAATTGTCGCTTTAAGCTGGCGAGGTTGTCTCTCTTACCTTTTTTTTTTTTAATTTTAAATGGCGCTGGCGTTTACTTTTGCAAATTTCAGTCGTTGTTGTTATTCGTTAATTTTATGTGACTCTGATGCCACCTGTGTGTTGGTCGAATGAGTCTAATGAAGATCGTAAAATTGTTGTTCGCGTGTGTGTATGTTTGTTAAAAGGACCCCCATGGTGTGTCGATGGAGGCCTGTTGCTCAGTGTGGGCAACGAAATTAAGTTGCTCTGCGGTTTGATGTGGATGTCTCTATTTTCGGTTTTTGATTACAGAATCAGATACAATAGAAACCAGTTGGAATCGGAAAAAATTCTTCCAAATATTTTCTTATATATGCAAAATAAAGTTTGAGGAAATTTCACAAGAAGCCAAATAAAATATTTAATTTAAAAAATTAAAAATAAATTAAATATGAAAAAATTTAAATACTTTTAAAAAACTAAATTCATTTAAAAAGAACAGAAAATTTATAAAACATTCAAAAAATAGTAAAATTAATAAAATTACATAACATAATTTTTTAAAATAATTAGTAATAAAAATTATTAAAATATTTTTTTAAATGCTTCATTAAATTAAAAAAATTCATAAAAATCAAATTAAATTTTTTTTTAATTAATAAAAATTTATCAAAAAATTAATAACAAAATTTAATTAAACGAAATTTCTACAGAATTAAATAAATTCATTGATAAATTAAATCAAATAATTAAAATTTAATTAAACAAAATTTATAAGTACAGAACAACATAAATTTAAAAAATTAAAATAATTAAAAAAAGTAATGACATTTTATTTATATTTTGTTTATTTTAGCTAAGACAAAATTTATAAGTAGCAGAATTAAATTTTTTTAAAGTAATATAATTGATAACATTAATAAAATTATCCTTTCTGTTTTTTTTTATTCGAACTGGTTTGCGGCGCTAACATCTTAATATAATTCCCATAATAGTGCCAACAAATGGGTGAAATAAAAAGTTGAATGGAATGTCTGCGATTTTCAATAAAACTCAGACGAAAATTTTCACTCAAATACTGATGATGGTTTTTCGTCTGGCGCACATCACACAACATGGCACTGCATTATAGCTTTTTGCTAATATTAGACCCACAATGGTTGCTGCCCCTTTTCATGCTTCAACTGCAAGCCGGCAAATTTGTCTGAATTTTTTTTCAATTCCATTTTCAGTTTTTTCTGTTTAGTGGAGAGAAAAGGAGTTTATGCGGCTTCTTTTTTGACGCTTTGGTTTGACTTGGCATTTTCGTTTGAATTTATCAGGTAATTTTCACATAAATATGCAGCAGTATTTCAAACGGCTAATGGATAGCGGGAAACAAGCGAGCGCGTTAAACGCTTTTCAAAAATTCCAAGTAGGGAAATGAGGGAATGGCATTTCTGTGCTTCCCAGAGAGAATTTCAAGGAAATTCACGTTTTATGTGATTATGATTGAACTGAAGGAATTCTAATTAGGCAACAATTTTTAATAAAGAAAAATTTCCAATTGGTTAGTTTGGAATTTTCGCTTTCGATACAAACTTCAGCCACTTTTCTATTTTAATTTCCACTTCATTATAAAGTGGAATAATTTATGACTGACAAAATATGCATGTTTCTCCCCCTCCCCCATCCTTCGATGTAATATCAATTTTTAATCACATGGAATTTGTGTGGAATTTTTTGTCGACATGCCACAAGCCAATTTAGAGGAAATGAAATTTCACCTCTGTGACAGTTTAGCATGGCTGCTGCCACAACTATGACAACCGCGTCGGAAACGTGCCCGAACACCGTGAAATGTCTCATAATTTTGTAAAATAAATGCAATTAATTAAAAAAGCCTCGAAATGCTTCCAATAAAATTTTCGTTAAGGAAAGTTCAATGTGAAGAAAGTGATTTGTGTTAAACTATTTCTACATTTTTTTTTGAATTTTTATTTTATTTAAATATATTTAATATTTAGTAACATTTTTTCAATTAAAAAGAACATTTTCAAGTGTTTTTTTTTTGCAAATTTGTTTTTCAATATTGTTAAGATAAGATTGCACTTAAATTTCCACTCACGGTCTCTAGTATAGCGAATTTATTATTTATTTATTACAGTCAATATGAAGATGTCTTTTCCTTTACATTTTCACTTAACCGAACCCAGAAAGGGCGTACTAAATGCATTTAATAGCTTTCGGCAACATTGTGCTCCGCACAGCCCCAGCACTCAACACCGCTCAGAGCAGCTCAGAGCTCTCAGCGTTTACTCTTCTTTGTCCACAAAACGCAGTTTTACTGCTTACTTTAATTTTTACAGCGCTTTTCTGTTCGCCTTTTCGCACAGTTCGCAGTCATTTGTGACATTGAGTGTTTGAGTGTGTTTTTAAGCGATAACGCAGCTTTTATGCTTTGCCATAATATGAAAGAAAGTAAATTTCGATAATTTTTGGCATCAACATAAAATTAAGCGCAAACAAAAAAGACAGAAAAAAGCAAACAGAAAAGCAAAAAAAAAAGTAATCATCATTAAAAGTGCTCGCACATTTTATTATCAAACACACACACATACACACTCCGAAAAAGGGGGTTTTCCCAATTTCGTTCGCCACTCGTGAGCGACTCTGTGCGACTTTACTGGGACATTCATTGGTAAGCTAGATGCTGCGGTTTAATTTCCTCAATGCTCTTATGCGTACAATTTTTTATTGCAGGGGTTCATTTAATGGTGGAATCGTCTTTATTTTGGTGGCACTTATGCAACGCTGCGCGTTCGGGGGCGTATATAAAAATGCGTTTTTTTTATGGCCATGACGAACATTTTTTGATTGTGCAGTAAATGATGTATTAATGTACGGTCACGTAATTCACATAAGATTTTATTTTTTTTTTATCTGGGCTCTTTGAAAGCTGTTGTACATTATTTCGCGTTTATTGGCAGTCAATATTAATCCCAAGTTTCGTTTTTGATGACTTGGAGAAGAAATTAAATGCAACGCTGGTTTCTGGTAGGGTGAAGAAGTGTGTTGTTTTGGGTTGAAGTACAAAGTTCGAGCAGAAAAATATGTCTGCAATTACACAGTACAACAGCAAATTCTGATTGGCGATCTGATAATGGATTCTGAAAAGACACCATTAAGGTGTTTTTCTGTGTAATCTCGAATAAGCGAGTTTTTTATGGCAAAAGTTCAGAGGAGGCTGCTGCACATTTGTTAAAACCACTGAACGGTGAGTGAATCGTGTTAGTGTATTCAGCAAAGTTATTCGAATTAATTGTAGCTACAATTTTTCCAAATGTCTTAACCCACTTAAGTCAATATTTAGTAATCAGAAATAACTACGAATAAAATATGAATAAAAAATCTTTGCACACTTAGAACAAAAAAAATCCTATAGATAAACCACACACAATTTGACTCTATTCGACTCTTTCAAATATCAAAAAAAAAAATTAAATCTTCAAATACTTAAGAAAAACTTTCACATCAAAAGGAGTTATCAGGAAATGTACCGTTACAAAATAATAATTTGTACTGGGCTATAGTACAAATTTGGAAAAAAAAAATTTTTTTATTTAATTTTTGAAGTGTTTTGGGTTGACACTATGTAACGGTATCGTTCCCGATGTGGAACAACTTTTTGTAGGAAATTATAAATAGAAACGTTAAATTTTTTGGTGCAAATAGTGTTGTTATAACAACAGGGCGTATGAGTAATATTAATACAATAAAATGTTTAAGAAATGGTTTTTAAATTAACAATTTGATCTAAAAAAAACGGCCCAAAGCAGGTATATTATTTTCAGACCTACTTTCAAGATATATAATAGTTTCTCATGGGTGGTATGGGTATTTAGTACTTACTTAAGTACTTACAATTTAAATAAAATAATTTCAAAACCTAGACGAAAAGATTACATTTTTTTTATTTAATTACACTTTATTAGAAAATTATTCAGAGATTATTCAAGTATTGAAAATAAATTGATCCACCTTTTCTTTTCAAATCAGTAGATTCGTACTTTTACTCAAATGATACACTTTTTTTCGCCTAAAACCACTTAAAAGCTCATCATCCTTCACACGGTGGGAGGGCGTGAGCGCGCACTTGGCCACACTTGTGTGCTACATTCTCTCCCAAATAAATTCGAAACAAATAAACAACAACATGTAGAGGAGAAATGAACCAAAAAAAAATCAAATAATTCCCACACTCACACATTGCACGGTGAGTGGTGCGCTGTGGGTGCTAATTAAGAAAATCCCGCCCCGTAAATGGGCCAAATTGGCGCCATATTCCAGAAGCAACAACAAAACAAGTTAACAAAAAAATGGCCGAAAAAAATTGATGGGCAACAAGTTCGTCTCTTCTGTTTTTTCTGGTTGTTGAATGCTTCGCTCTTGTCTTGTCTAAACAAATCACATGTTGCCAACATATTCAATCAGAGTTGTTGCTGTTGCTTTAGTGTTATGAGGTGATAAAATAACAACAAGTACAGCTTTGATATACCTTTTGTTGTTGTTGTTATTTGTTGTTGCATATAAATTCTAAATTTGAACTTAAGTGTGAAGGATGCACTTTTCCAAAACAAAAATCGGAACATCTGCTGGGCAGGCATGCATTTTTGTGGTTGCTTTTTGTATAATTTCTTTTACTCAAATTTTGTTTTATTTATATGAGGTTTCGTAGCCTCATCTATGCCATAGAGCTGAGAAAATTTCAATGAAATGATGAACTTCAGTAAAGCATCACACACATGACTTCCTTTTGACTCAGTCTGTCTGGCCAAATTCGGCATATCTGTTGTCTGCTTATCTTTCATGAAAAGGAATAGTTACCCTCAATATATTTTCGGTCTAAAAAAAAATTTTATAGGCTTCCAGGCCCTTAGAAATACATGCAACATGTTGTTTCTCTTGGAAGTGTTTTTTTTAAATAAAATTTTGAGATATTTGTAAGCTAAGCGTTGACAACACTCTCCGAATGCAGTTCATCTTTTTGTCTTCACTACTAATTTACATTTCGTTTTTTTCGCAAAAGTCAATTTTGCATAATTTCCGAACACATGTTGCCTTCAATCATGCATGTGACGGCATGTTTTGGTTTGTGCCATGAGGCGTGCGGCATGCCTCGAAGGCACACAAGCTGAACAGAAAAGAAACAACACATAAAAAAAACGGCACAAGCCAAAACCAGTGTTGCCTTTTTTCACACTTTTCTATGCGCTTTGGTGTTCTTCCATGTTTACCATTGGGCGCAACAAGCACACACAAATAGCAAATGAATTTTGATTGAAATTGGAATTGCATTTGCCTGAGGAGAAGAGAAGGGAATGCGCGGGGGGAAAGGGTTAAAAAGAAGTTTAAGTGAAAAGCATTTTACTACTAATTACAAAGAAATTGTGCCGACACTAAAGTTTTTTTTTGTTGTTTTATTTTGTGTATTTCCCTTTCAACGGACGCCCTTTTGCTTCTGCAGACGCCACACAGTTTCGATTTCCGAAAATACATTTTTCCAGCTCGCGGCAAAATTCAAGCAAAGTCAAATTCAGTTACCAAAACTGTTTTGTGTGGAGTCTTAAATTTCGGTTTTTTTTTTCGTTTTAATTGGTTTCGACAAGTGCACAGCCAGCGAAGGCAACCCTGTTCGGTTCTTAGGGCAATAACATACAGAAATGTAAATTGTACACACATGAAAGGTAGGTGCCATCAGCCATCATCAGCATTCGTACGTTCGCTCGTTCGTTCCTTTCCTTTGGTCGGTCGCTTTAATCAAATTTTATGACAGCTAAAATGCCGACAAATGACACGAAACACAAATGTCATTACGTAAATAAACAGAGAACGGGGTGTGTGGTGAGAATTTCAGCACGGAAAAAGGTCACACAAGACAAATTCAAATTCCTACAATTTTTCATTTCCGTTTGAAGGCAATTGGTAGCTGATAGGCAGTTGACATCAGCCTAAGAGACTTCAGCTAAAAAAAAATTCCTACAAAAAAATTTGGAAATAATTTTTTCAAGTGTATCAACTTATCTTTTAACACACTGATTCTTCGAATTCTCTTCTAAGGAAATCTTCACAATTGACTGCAATTGTCAATCTTCACTGAGGCTTTTAATTTTTTGTATTTCGTTGTTTGTGGTGTAGTACAAACATTTTTTGGTGTTTTTTGTTGTTGTACTTTTCGACATCGTTTCGGTTTACAAACCAAGTGGAAAAAATATAGTTAAGAGAACAAACAAATTAAATTTGCGATCTTTGGTTTGTCATCAAAATTTATTCACTGAGCCAATGGACTGACAAAAAGTAAGTGGCTTAACCATGAATATTTTACCACGAATACCACTGAAGAGAAAGAGTAGCGTCTTTCGAAACACGCATATGGTCAGCGACCCAGAACTGGTTTTTAAAGATCCTGTCTAATAACAGCATTTTTCTAAAAGTTTTCATTGTCAGAACACTATTGCAAAAACTTGAACCACTGTACAAAAATATTTAGACATGAATACTCAAAGTATGTATTTTTTCGTTCCTCTATCTAAGTCAATAAACTGAACCGATCTAACCATTTCCGTCTGTCTGCTTCTGTGATGTCTGTCCACACAATTGCGGTCGGCTTTAGATATCGACTTGAAAAAGTTTTTATTAGAAATTTTTCTTCTCCAAACATGGATTAAGTTTGAGAATCATCCAAACTGAACAAAAATGAAGAGAGGATCCCATTCAAGCGATGAAAAGCCTATAAAAGTCTATGTCAAAATTGGGTCTTGAGAACAAAGATTTTTTTTTTGCTTGATTCGATTGGAAATTTGCAGAAATGGACTTTGGACATGGTCAAATGTTCCAAAGCCTCCTATAAATGGGTCAAATTGGGATCGTGAGACCACCTTTTTTATATCCGAGGCTCTTTGAAATATCGTGAAGGAATATTTTAGCTTCGGCAATGCCAAGTATGGCACAAATTTTTTATAATTATACCCCCACACTCACTGTGGCAGGGTATACTCACTTTGTCACAACGTTTGTAACGCCCATAAGGAGACGTGTCCGGTATGGAAAAGTATATATATTCTTGATCAGTATCACCTCCTGAGTCGATTTCGCGATGTCCGTCTGTCTGTCCGTCTGTCCGTCTGTCCGTCTGTCCGTCTGTCCGTCTGTCCGTCTGTCCGTCTGTCCGTCTGTCCGTCTGTCCGTCCGCACGATAGCGGTCGCAGTTTTGGAGATATCGACTTGAAACTTTGGGTACATGTTTTTCTCGTGAATACTGAGATCAAGTTCGAGAATCAGCCAAATCGGACAAAAACTGGGCGTGGCTCCCATACACCGAAAAAAAAGGTAAAAATTTTTTATTGTTGTATTCGATTGGAAATGTTTAGAAACGTATTTTTGACATGGTCCGAGGTTCCGAAGCCACATATATAAGGGTCTAAATGGGGTCTTGAGACCAATTTTTTTTTTTTTTGTGGATTTAATTGGAAATGTTTAGAAACGTATTTTTGACATGGTCCGAGGTTCCGAAGCCACATGTATAAGGGTCTAAATGGGGTCTTGAGACCAATTTTTTTTTTTTTTGTGGATTTAATTGGAAATTTTTAGAAATGGATTTTGGACATGGTCCGGGCTCCAAAACCACCTATAATTGGCTCAAAATAGGGTCTTGAGACCACATTTTTATATGTTCGAGGTACTTCTTCCTACTGTGTGGGGGTATTTCAACTTCGGTATAGCCGAAGATAGTCCACTCTCTAGTTTTTAATTGAATTTAATTTAATTTCTTTTCCTAAATTTTTCCTTCTGGGTGTATTGTTGCAATGCTTCACTTCGTCTTCTCTCAACATCTTCTCGGTGTCTTTTGTTGTCATTTGCCAAATTAAATAAATTCACTGATTGTGAGAATGAACATGAGAATTTATTTTTTTTTTTGGTTTTGTCGTCGTTGTTGATACTTGACATTCGTTGTTCAGTCAGGGTCATTTTGGTAATTTGTATTGATCTTTCTTCGGAGGGGCCTTTGAAATGGAAATTGACATGTTTATAGAGTTGAATGAGAAAGCCGATGTAAATACATTCTATTACAGAGAGAGGCAAGCAATGTATTTTTTCTTTTAATTTAATGGAATAAATTTTTTGTCTTGTTTGACACAATTGGTGTGGCTTTCAATTAAAGATTTTAATATGGGGATAGAGAGGAGAAATCAAAGACCGTTTGATTAATTCAAAACAATGTACATATACACAAGAAATGAAAGATGAAAGGCTTCTTGTGATTCATTCAGAGAATTCCCATTCAACAAATAATTATGGAAAAAATTCTTAATGACCTTAAAGAAGAAGAAGAAACAAAATGAGCAACATGCAGCAGGAAGCATAAGAACATTCATAGCGCAGTTGCACAATGTTGCAATTAAGCCTATTAACGTGATTAAGAGAATACCTGGCGGCCGCACTCCATTCAACTCTCTTTTTCATCTAGATGTGCTAGATGTCCGCCAACTTCCTACATGCAACAAACTGAAGTTGTTGGCGGTTGGCGGTTGGCGGCAGCTTGTTTGGCGAAAGCCACGCTTTGATGTTGCTGTTGATATAATTGGAGTTGGTGGTAGTGTCAAAGTAAACGGTTTAACGCCAAAGCGGGCAAATTAAAACTTGGCTACATTGTTTTGTTGTTGTGTTGTGTTGTGTTGTTTCCTTTCTTCACGCTTAAACACTTACGGGACTTTATGGCAGGCTACAGCGAAACAAATAGGTATGTGTGCTCAAATTAGAGGAGTCAAGGTGAGTTGAACTGAGCGGAGCTGTTTGCCACAGCGTTTAAGGTTAATTGATCCTTGGCAGATGAAAGTCTTGCCGCCTGCGCTTTTCTTTCAAAGGCCTCTCTTTTCAAAAGGTATGATGACAAATATGCCAGCACTTGTGGTAATTGTGGGGAAAATTTAAGCTGTAGGTAGACAATTTTAATAACAAATACGTTTTGGTATGCAGAATTTATGTGTGGGTTAGTGAAAAAAATGAGAATGAGGTTAGTGAGAGATTTTTGTATTGAAAATTAAGATTTTGAGACAGAGAGTGGGGGGTCAAAGATGAAGACAATTTACCAACAGATAAAAAGGACATCTAGAGAAATCAATCCACCATAAATTGCCCTAGACATCTTGAGAATCAAGTAGTACCTCACATAAGCTAAAATCTAAATTTGTGTATTAGGACACTGAAATCCTCTCACATCCTTAATATGCAATGGAATATAAAAATTCCTTAAAATGTTGATCGATTCATAAAAATACTGTCCAGAAAAAAAAACCACATTTCCCTGAAGTCATTGACGAAATTCTAGCACCGTGTCGATATTCATTGATGTTTTCCTGCTGCAGCTACACCTGCTGCATGACAGCAACAACAATAACATGGACTCCATCTGCAACTCCAACTTCATGGGTATTTGTTTGCCTTTATGACTTCGCTGTTGTCGTTGTTGTTGTTGTTGTTGCCTTTGTTTACCACTGAAGGGGTTTTCTTTTCTTCGCTTGTTTTTCTTTTTCTCACCAAAAAGAAAACACATCAACACAGAAACACACACACACACTGAAGCGCACACATGCAATTTAACCACATTCAAACAGCCTCCGAAATGCAGCTTTGGCGGCATTTGCCACGCTATTTCGTTGGCCGCATTGACGCAACACAAGCCGAGCGAGATCAAAGGAAGGCAGCGAGGCAAAATCGTACGTTCCGATGGGACAGACGCCGTGGGTGTGTTCAGTGTTTAGAGCCGGTAATTGACTGAGCACACACATACACACACACACACAAACACACACGAACTTCACTTTACTTTACTCTTCCGTTTGAATTACTTTTTACACCTCAAATTGTTGCCTTCGTGATTGTGATGCAGCACTGCATTTGCTGCGCTTGAGATCATCTTTTCTTTTTAGTTACTTCAAGAAGAAGAAATAGAAGGAAAAAGGAACAACAACAACAATAATAACAACAACTCAAAACGTTTCGGTGTTGAAAATTTTAATTTTCATTTCTTTTATATGATTTTTTTTCTCCCACTTTTTTACAAAGCACAAATTATGGGAAATTTTTTATTATTTTTTTTTTGTAAAAAGATTTAATTTTTTTTTTGTTATTGTTCCTTTTCTGTTGTAAGGCATTTTCTCTTAAAGTGTTTAGGCACATTTAATGGCTGCGGTATTTGGTTTAAGCGCTTTTATTGCTGGACGATTATCAAAGCAATTTTTCGAAAGATTCCCGAGGCGAATTTACGAGACTCCTCAATTTTAATCGTTTTAAGTGAAACTGAACTGAAACTGAACTGAAACTCTTTTAACTGTAAAGTCATAAAATTTTATGTCCAAATAATCTATCGAACATTTTCTTTTGAATATTCAAATTAAATACTTGATAATCGGAAATGGGGCATTATAGTTTAGGACCAATGAACTGATTTAATTTTATTCTTCTTTAGGTCTTTTCAAATCCTATCAAACATTTTTTAAGTCCCTGAAAGAAAAGTCTTTAGAAATGATCTTAAAACGATAGTGTGTGGGGGTATAGAAAGAGGAATGCCCAGAATTTGGATTAGATAGATGAATAGCTGCTAGATCAACTCAGGAGGTTGATACCGATCAAGAATCTTTATATACTTTTCTATACCTACCACAGCTCCTTTTGGGCATTACAAATGGTGTGACCAAAAAATACAACCTTTAGACACTTGTGAGGAGAAAATGTTGCTAATCGAAATGTCCCATAAACATTTCATTACCTAATTTTCATCCGCTCTTTGCTAGGCTTAAAACTGATACCTAGAAGGTACCATTGAAAAAATTATTCCTAAATCCGAAAGCACTTCCCACCAATTAATTACATTTGTCATGTTTCCGACAAGAACAAAAAAAAAAAAACCTTTAACTACCTTTGCTGTCACATAACTTTTCATTAGGGAAATTTTAACCCGACCTTTTTCTGTACACTTCACCCTTTCTCAATCTCGACTACCAGCCAATATGACACAACATCTTCACAGTACTTGTAACAATAGACGAGCTAAAGTGAATAAGTAACCGAGAGAGTACGCAAAAGCATGAAGCCTGCAGGCAGGCAGAGGCAGGCAGCACTGAATCAATATTTGCCCATTGGAAAAGTGAAACCAAACCAGATTTAAGGGTTTGATTACAATTTAACGACTGACGAGTACGCAACATCAAGTATGCAAGGAATGAATGTTGGTTTTTGCCTACGAATATGCTACGAATATGCTAGTATTTACTACACACACACACACACAGTTGCTATTTGGATAATCAGTGCTCGAAAGCTGATTAGGGGATGTAATGAAAATTTAATAATTGCCGTTGTCGTCGCTGGCATGAGGGCTGATATGGCCCAACCGAAGGGGTTGGTTTCAATTTCATTTAACAAAGCAAATAATGTAATAATGTTTGACAGACATTTATGACATTACAAGCAGCGAAACGTTGCTGATGATGTTGTTACACACACAAGAAAGAGTAGAAAAATAAAGCACAAACCCCCTACGCCATACAAAGACAAGCGTAACAAACAACCACGACAGAAGTTCTGCGTTAAGTCAATAAACTTGAATGAATTTTGTGATTTCATCACAAATTCAGTGAAGATACAAAGTTAAATTGCGCGTTTATTGAGTATTTGCTAATAAGCAGATTATGTTGTTAATTTTTGTGAAGTAGTGAAGAAACCATTTTTTGGGGTTGCCTTAGTTCGGTTGGATAATATTTAATAAGGCCTCAAGTCAACATTTGCTGAAGGGTAATTAAAACGTAGTGGGAACCTCAATGAAACTTGGAAACGTCTTTGACTTTAATATCCTTAAATGGCAGGAATATGTGAAATATTTTAATTTAAATTCTTAAAAAAGTTAATTTTTTTCCTGTTTCATAGGAAAACTTTTTTTTAATATCTCTGTTTCGTTTAATTTCAAAAGTTTTCCAACAACAAAACCTAACAACAGTGGGAGAAAAACATCAGCATCTAACAACTAAAATTTTACTACTTTGGACATTCTTACCCAAAAGTTGAAACGAACACACACACACACACACAGCAACACACATAAAAATGTTAATTTAACTTTTGGTCTAGCGGAAATTCGGTACAGGAGCTCTATACACCCTCCGCTTATGAAATCAGAATGAAAGGAAACAACAAAAAAACCTAGTCAATTGGAATAACGATTATGAGCAAAGTTTTTCTCTCAACGAATCAGTATGTTTTTCTGTTTTGTTTCTTTTATTTGGCCAACTTGTAAAAAACCATGAGCAGCAGAAAGAACATTTTAAATGTTTGCCATTGTTAGGGGCATTTGTCCGCCATGTGCTTCTAATTTTCCCTGCTAAGTTCAAATAACATATTTATGAAAAAAAAACCCAACGAAGAAGGAATAGTGTTGAGGGAAATGGCCACTGAGCATAGTATAATAAGGGAAAAGCATTATTGTACTTAGCAAATATAACAAAATACACAAGAAAAATATTAAGAAACTCTGCTTATCGCAGTTTTTATTATTTCTAATATTTGTTGCTTGTTTGTCCTTTTAAGTTGGCCTATGAACGCAGTAGGTATTTTTTAATTTAAAAGACTTTAATAGAATAGTAAGAAAAAGTTTCAAAAAATTACTACAAAATTTTATTCAGAACAAAAATAATTTAAAAAAGTTGTAATTCAAAAAAAAAAATTTTAAATAAAAAATATAAAAACAAAAATGAATTCAATTTTTTTTTCGATATTTTAACTAATTTTAAATAATTAAAATACTCTCAAAAAATTTTTTTTTTTAATTATGTAATATTGCTAAGGAATAATTTTAAAATTATGAAAAAAATTAAAAAAAAAACAAAAAGTAATTTAAATAAAAAACAAAAACTAAAAAGAATTAGTCCAAAAATACAAATTTTTATTTGAAATTAAGATTTTATCGAGCTACTTTTTTTTAATAAAAACTTGATTTATGATAAATTTCCAAAGCATAATGGACTGTATTGTATCCTTTCTCTAAAACTAAATGCTTCATCCACTTCTGAAAGGGCCCATTACTTTAGTAAAAACAAAATTGTTCGTTCGCTTTTTTTTCCTCCATCAACGTTTTCATTTTCATTTAACCTCTTCGCCTGAATGCATATCTTTTTTATTTTTATTTCCATTATATATGTTTTTTGTGCCTCCTTTCATTTTCTTTTGCTTCGATTTTGTTTATGCGTCTGAGGCCGGCAATTCAAATCGAGTATCGTAAATCGTAAAATGTCTCATTGTCGGGATGATGATGATGAGGAGGACAACGACGGCGACGACGATGATAATATTGGTGGCCCCTTTCGGTTTTAGTGATTCGATTTTTTTATGTTTTGTATGGTATTTTTTGGATAGATTTTTGTATAAAGAAGAACATGTCTTGGAAGCATTTTGACCATATTTTTGCAGAACATTACCAAATTTATTCATATTATAAATACCAAGGATGGAGAGCAATGTCTGTTAGAAAACCAGTAACAAATTTTAATAAAAAAACTAATTTTTATTTTTTTTAGGACAAAAATTTTTTTTTAATGTTTGTTAACAAAAAAAAGTGTGCTTAAAGCCTTTTAAATGTTTGCTTTTAATCACAAATACATTTGTTCTCTCTTTATTCTCTGATTGTCCTCAGCTAAGCTGCTTAATTGTGATTAGTCTGTGATTTACTGGCATAGACACACTCACAAACATTCAAGCATAAACTTCACTCCCACTGCACACAGTCGTGTTGACTTCACGCTGTCTGCCACGTGCTCTTTTTCGACCACTGTAATGCGCTTTTACAGTGGTACATGGAGGCGGTTTTCACTTGTGGCAGCGACAAATTTTGTACGCGCCTCACTCGATGAGTGGCAGTGTTGCAATTTTCATTTACTTGTTGTTGTTGTTGTTGCATTCTTCATTTACATTTGGTTGTGTGTTTGATTTGTGTTTTTTTATAGGGAAATAGGGAAGTAATTTGAAGGCTTTTGTATTTTGACATATTGCAGTCATTGAGCTTTTGTGTAAATTAAATATCAAAACCCGTCAGTATCAGTGTTGGACTGGAGTGAGGTTTTGAAGTTTAATTGTGTAATTTCTCACCAAAGTATTATTTAATTTGAACATAACAGACTCCTATTACCTCGCCAGAATAGACCTGCTAATGGGAAGATTTCTTCAGAGACCTTATCGAGAGATAAATACTTTTTTTCACACTAGGTATAACTAGAGTGGAAGTCTCTCACCTCAGCGGCTTACAACAAAGAATCTGATATCTGCCAAATAACATAGAAAAATATTTGATTATAATTCCCTGACTGATCCACTGACTGGAGTCACTTAATGAAGTGAGTGCGGGCAGTTTTACTGCAATCAATTCAAATATTTTCTAACAAAAAGTTGAGTGATTGCCCAGTTCAATCAAAAATAAATACTCCTTAATCGCCCACGTTCATATTTATTATTTAATTTCTCCAATAGATAAAGATATTAACGAAGAAGTCTACAAGAGTGATCGATATAGGTCAAACCGAACAAAATTCTACACCATTCAGTTTATAAAATCTTTCATTCATCACTCAAAAGCTGGGCTCTTGAAGATGTCATGGAAAATTTTCAACAAAATTTCCAAACATTTTTCATCTTCGTTTTGCACAACACTGTCAGTCAGTTGTATCACCAACACCACCGCAGCCACCGACTACATACCATAGACCGCATTTCTTTTAACCAGAAAACATGACATTACAAATTAGAAAATCAACAGCGTTTCGCTCTTTTTTTCTCTTCCAGCTTAACAATAAAAATCGACCCTCCGCATGCAGTCGCTGGTAATATTAGCGTAAGTCTATCTGTCTGTCTGTCCATTTATTCAACCGTCCGTCCGTCCTACTGTCTATTCGCGAGTCTGTGCAATTGATGAGGCCTGCTGCATTTATGGCCTGTTTCGTACATTTCATTTTGTGGGTGGGTGGCATTGTTGTACATGAATAAATGTAATGACAAATAATGCCAACGCAGTCGATCGGCGGTGGGGTGTCTAGCAAAAATGTCACACCGTCGTTACACCAAAAACCCCGGTGGCAAATAGTATTTTCTGTCTTTTGCTGCAAAGTGTAAGTAATGTGCACTTTTTGGGATTAAACAAAAAAATTACAACAAAATTCGCGTTTATTTGGTTGGGGAGTGGGGAGAGTGTGTGGTAAGGTGGGAGTAAAGAGTGCGCACTGCCTCTTAAATAATTGCGAGTAATAAAAATGCAACGTAAAACTGGAAAATAAATTATTTTGTTTGCTTGTGTTTTTTTGTTTTGTTGGCAGGAGGGTGTTTTTTTTTGCAATCCATTGTGTTGAGAAGAATGTTAACAAGGGGAGTATATTTTTTATTAGTAATTTTGGAAAAATTGGTTGGAAATTACAGAAAGGGCGGAGAGAAGTGGTAACTCATATTAGAGTATTGCAGAGATACTCTAATATGCAGTGGTGAGGGAAGATGGGTAGGCCAGCGATTTATGTGTCAACAGGGAATTATTGTTTTGATGGAATTTGCTGGGTAAAAGGTGAAGATTAGTTTTGTTTACTTTTGAAAATTGATTAAAAGTAAAAACAAAAATTTGGTTCAATAAAAATTTTATTTTATTTAAGAAATTTTTCTAAAGTAAATTTTTTTTATTTATTAATATTTAATTGAATTTCTTAAGTTTTAAAAAAATTAACTAATTCTTATCGCAACCCATTGCCCCATTCATAAAATGTTTATTTTCACAAAATCTCTGGAAATCCACAATACCACAAGCTTCCGTACAAAACCATAACAACAGCCAGTGTTTGTCTAAGCGATAAAAACGCCTGCGATTTTCTTATTTATTTTAACGCAAACTTAAGTTACGCCAAATTCGTTGAATTTGCTCAAATCACATTGAACCGTCCAATCCAAATAAGGTTCAATGTGACTATTGCTGGGCTCTCTCTCGCAGTGTCTGTGTGATTGTCGATCTTCATCATACATCGCATGCAAAGAATAACAAGATCGCCACTGGATCACCCCTCAGTCAAGTCAACTCAACTCAACTCACTTCAACGTCAATTGCAAGTAAAATGTATAAGTACGTCTCCTCCTCACTTCACATCACATCACATCACTTCGCATCACATCGCTTCACTGTAACTACAATCTTGCTCATTGCTGATCAAGCCATTTCCTACAAACGAAAATTTTCAGCATTCACAAGTGCTCTGATTAATCGTAAAATATTAATGAAAAAAAAACTGTGCAGCAACTGCTGCAATCGGCAAACGATCGTAAAATTATTGCATAACTATAAAAATTGCATATAAAAATAATCACAATGAAATGTTCGAATGTGTGTGTGTGTGTGGAATTAATGTTAACGAGTCTGTTCAGAATTAGCTTAATCAAAGGCATTGACGAGGCTGCAGATGACGACGTACATTGACAGAACTGTGATGCATTGACTGGGGATAAGTTGGGTCACATTTGATTGAAGAGAGAAATTATAGATTCAAAAGGAAAGGAATAATCAAGAGGCAATCAATTATTGGAGAAAGGAATGTCAATCGACTAAAATTTAACTATTTAATGGATCTTCGATAGGATTTTATGAGGCCAATTGAGCAGTCAGATGATGGAATAAAAAAATCTGTCTACTTACTAGTACGGACTGAGACCACCCATGCTGCCACTGCTGCGATCCAAACCGCTGTCCATGCCGCCACCGACAACGCCGCCTCCACCTAAACTCATGCCGGAATGCATGCGACTGCCAGATCCTCCGCCACCATAACCACTGCCCATGCCAAGACCATGTCCAGCCAAACCATTACTGCCGCCGGGCACTACAATGCCCAAGCCAGCCAAGCCCGACAAAGCATGTCCGCCATGCTGTTGCTGTCCCCCATGACCACCATGCGTTGCCAGAGAGCCTCCAGCAGCACCATTACTACCCGAGGAGGATAAGGTAGAGCCCACGCCTCCTGCACCACTACTCAAGCCTCCACCAAGATTCACTGCTCCGCCTAGTACACCGCCGCCACCATTTTGTCCGCCATTCAGTATCGTACTCAGCAAGGTGCTATTGAGGGCCATATTGGCAATATTATTCATATTGCTGCCGGAGTTACTGGCCGCAGAGAGGCCGCTGCCACTGTTGCCATTGCCATTGCCACCGGTGAGTATGGCCAGATCATCGCAGTAAATCAGCTTGAGTTGGCGTAGTGACAGCGCCGCAATTGTGATGAGCCACAGTAAATGCATGTTGTTGATGAATTTGTTAATTACTTCTTTTAAGGGTTATATTACTAAGATTATGTTTGCGTGTGTGTGTGTATGTGTGGGAATTAAACGGTTTTTGTATTGTATTTTTCGCTAGATTACTTGATGGGTTTTAAATGCTAAAGTCTACTTTTTGGCGTTGTTTGTTGTTGAAAATATTGGTTGCTTGTTGTGATATACTTCAATAATTTTGACAGACGGTTTCTTGTGTTTTTGTTTTTTGTTTTTTGTTTTGTTGAATTGTAAAAATGGCTTAAGTACGTTGGTTTTGTTTTTTCCGTAAGTTTAAGTTAATAAATTACTACAGCTAAGTTTTTACTTTATTTTTATTTTATTTTTAAATTGTAATTTAACGTTTAGATTTATAATATAAAAAATGCTAATTAGAGTATAAAGTGGGACTTAGAATTAGGTTTTCTATTGTAATTTTTATCAACTTTTATGGGCTTCTTGGCGGAGCTAATATTTTATTTGAGATTTTCTTCTTTTTTTTCTCTCCTCTAATTGAAAATTGTTTTGTTTTTTGTTTGTTTTGGTTTTAATACTTTTCGTTTTCGTTTTGACACAATTAAGTTTTTCCTTCCGTCGATCAATCTCTCGCGCGCTCACAATTACCTTCCGAAATTTCTTTCAATTCACAAAATTTTCTTTCAACAAAATTTTCCTCAACTTCCAAGAAGTTATTATTTTCCACTTTAAATTTTGTGTTGTTGTGTTGGTTTTTTTGTTGTTGTTGTAATGCTCTTTTTTTTTTTTTTTGTATTATTTTTACTGCCTTTTACTTTGTGCGGCACATTGTTGTGTCTTCAATCGCATACACCGACCGACAACCTACCAACCGATGATCGGTGAGCCTAAACCAGAACATCAAAAGCCGCCCGACAAACGCGCACTAAAAACCCGTTCGTACGTTTCGTTTCGATTCGTTGTAGTCGTGGTCGTCGTCGTACTCTGCCTTATCCATCCATCCAACCAGCCAACAACTACAAGCTCACAGTCGCACACGAGAATATAGCCACACCGACGTCCATCCATTTAGCCCTCCATGTAGGCCGGCCAATTTATCCAACTAGTCCGTCTGTGCGTCCATCCGTCTCCATCGATCAACCGCTGCTCGGAGGAGCGGCGCACTTTGTTGCGTACTGCAATCCGTGCAATTTGAACATTTGAACCGTTTAACACGAGCCTCGGCCCAGCAATGACGACCGTAAGAGCTCCACGTCTTTTAGGGGCCGATAAGAATCAAATCGCGTGCGTCGTCGTCGTCGTTGGAGTTTGTACTCGTGGTACTCGTTGTAATGGAACTTCCTGCTTCCTGGTTTGTGTCCCAACTTCCCTAATGATATACTTTGTTCTTGGCTTGCGAATTGTGTGCAAAATGTTACCGTTTTGTTAGACTTTACGTTGTTTCCGTTACGTTTTCTTTATCACATCCGTGCCACACGTTCGTCACTCTACTCGTTCGTATCTCGACTGATTGTTGTCGTTTCGTCTGACAGGCACACGACCAACAATTGCTTTGGCCTTTGCGTTGTTGCGTCGTCTTCATCACGCGCGCCACCATGTTGCGTCTTGGTCGTTAGTTTGTTTGCGCTAGCTGCCATGATTGCCTGCCTGCTTGCCTTACCTTTGGCTGGCCTCGGTCTCTTGCCTGTTTGCCACAACTCTTCTTCTGCGCAGTCGAAAAGGAACATGCGTTCGTGTTGGTTGCAGCCTGATGGACAATGTTGTTCGCCTTTCAATCAGCCAGTTCGTACTTCTGTCTATCAGCCGGTGTTTGTGCTGTTGCTGATGTTGCGTTTGAGTTTGATGGCCACACTACTAAAGAACTTCTCGATGATGATGATGATGATAATGAGGGTGGCTCTCTGGCTTATTTGGGGAGAAATTGCAGTTCTCGTCTTATTCCCTGGTTTGATGCGTTTTGTGTGTTTTAGGTTCGATACGCACTGTTGTAGCAAACATGTCGAGGGCCAAACAGGGTGATTGCTGACTGCATGTTGATTTTGATATAGAGTTAGGCTGACTTGGAAATGAGAAGGTTTTTTTGGCTGGTGTAAAAGTGGTTGTTGCTGTGAGGAGCTTTCCAAGGGAGATGACTTTAAGCGGATGACTAAAATTTAAATGACTTCTTCTGGTTAGTATCCCCCAGGCATTTGTTTTCAGGTAGGTACCTACTCCTCTAGTTGGAATAGGATATGTGCCAGATATTTCCGACCAGTCTCTCATCATTTTGTGTGATTGTCCAAGTTACGGTGTCTCAGGGTAGGACAGGCATGATAAGGAAGTCATAGAAGATAGGTTTGGTACGGTAATACCGTCTTCTGCTGTTGTATGCCTGCACTAGAACTGATCTCACGAACTTGCTGGTGGAGGTAACAATTCGTGTACTAACAAATCAAGTTAACGTACACGACTCGTTACCTACTCAACACCCACTTATAGTGAACTGATTGTGAGTTGGGTGGAATGGGATGAGATGAGATGAGAGACGTCTTTCTGACAATATTCCTTGCTTGAAAGTTTTCTGAACTCATTTTTTGTTGAAACTGTATAGGATATTTTTCCCAGCTTCCAAATGTCTTTATATCGGATGGTCTAGAGTAAAGTGCAATTGGGACTTGTATGGGCTCAGTCTGTTCATTTTGTATTTTATATATTTTTCATTTTATGAAAATGTTTTCAATTGAGATCATTTTCTAATGCTTCCTTGTCGATGCCACCATTTACTCACATGACATAAATACTTTCCAAATAATAAATGAATGAAGTGTGTACCACCATCAACAGTTCTGTGCTGTGACAAATTACTCTGGCCCGTAGTCTTATTAATGATTTCTAAAGAATTTCTTTGTAAACTAAGAGGATCGAGCATTTATTTTTAGTTTCCATTGAATGATCTGTGGTGGCGACAAACTCAACTTCAAAAGCAATTGACAGGATGAGGATTTTGCTAAGAATTTGTTAATGATTTCGGCGAGTGAGAGCTGCTAGCACAATCATAGATTACATCATAGACACAATTATCATCAAAGAGGCTCTACTAAGAAGCTAAGAGGAAATTGCAATGATATGTCAGCGGGGCCAAGAAATCGTTGCCACAAAAATGAAGAAGAAACGAATGACTGCAATGCAGGGGGAATCATGTCGAGGAACAACTTGTGGCTGTCACACAGCCACTGTCAGTTGAGTGATACTCGGCGCTCAAAATTCAACCAACTTCAAACTCTATCTGTTTGATGGAGGCTTTTTTGTGGATTTTTTATATAATTTTTTTTTGTTTATTTGCCAAAGTGTTGATTGTTTTGAGTGCCTTTTTTTGGTGTAGTCTTAAAAGTTTTCATTTTCATGTTTTCTTTTTTCCAAATCCGTCTTGGAGTTGATGATTCTTGACTTTAGTTTAACCACAAATGATAATATTTACATATAAGAAAATGCACTCCCGATTTTGTGTTTCACTTCATCTGGGCCTCATTTTTGCTTTTTTTTGTGTATTTCCTTCTTTTGTTTACTTACCGTATATAAAATGCAAACATTTCATTTTATGTTTCTTTTCTTCTTCACATGGTATAACATTTAAATTTTGGCTCTCCTTGCTACATGTTCCTCTCTTTAGCACACACATACACACACACGCACACATAAAATTATATTGACTAACAAAGTGAAATTATCCAAAAAGTGCATTTGGTAACATTCCACTTCAATTCACCTCCCCTCTGAAAGACAAGACACAAGACACTCACACATACGCCACAGTTTCCTAGTGCATTCCCGTATATCCAAGACCATAAAGATAACATTCTAAATGTTAATATTTACCCATAATAGGTAATTACAAAAACAACAAAAACAACTGAGGGAAAAATCTGGGGGAAAAAATTGTTAGACCAAACCCATCAAAAGTTTGAAGTCAGTCAGTATACACGCTCATCGTTCGTAAACACTTTTGGTTGCGAGTACAGATAGCACACCACGCAGTCCAATGCCATTCAGACTGTCCAGTCTGTAATGTTGATTATATTCGACGTAATCACTTCATGCGTTGATGCATGTTAAGAGATGCCGCGGCAACGATCGTTTGATTGTCAGTTTGATTTTGTGTTGTTGTTGCTGTGTAGTTGTGTAGTTGCTGTTGTCGAACGATCAAACTTTAAGACTCTGACGCCATGGCCCAATGCACGGTGACAGCTGCTGTCCAATTAACATTCGTTTTAACGCCCGCCCGCACCACTGACTTGGGAGATATCACTTCTAGTGGAATAAAAATTGATAAAAACGTAAACTGGAAAATGCACTCTCCTCACTTCTAATATAAAAGAAAATCGTCAATCGTTTACGTTTTTAAGGTCTTTGGGGGCCGATTCTTATCAGGGGTTTTTTTTTTTGAAAAGTGGAACACTTCTGCGAGCCTTTTATTTACTTTCAGTTGAGCTATTATTAAATGTGACTCTGAGATATGATCGATGTGGCTTGTGATGTTGTACGATGAGAACTAAGTAGAGATTAGGTTGAAGTCATTTGGAATAGTTTTAGTTTAAGTATATTTCCTCTTCATGCAATCACTTTTCTTAAAGCATTAACAATTTCCCATATTGACTCACGTACCAGACGGTCGGTCATAAAATTTTATCATGTGAGTCAGAAAATTACACCATTGAACTCTTGACGAAAAAAAAAGCAGTGCCTCCGAATGCACTTTGTTGATGGCACAGTCATTATCCTGTTTAAGGATATGCAATCAAAACATTTAAATGCATAAGGGAATGTGTCCAAAGAAAAGGAAATTGCTTTTATTGCTGAGGACTGGTGCTTTGCTTGATAGCGTGGAAAAGTCAATAGTGGCGCTAGCCACCTACGTCTATCAGATGGCTGGCAATTTCACATGCAAAGGTAATAGTTTCTTATTGGATTTGTATAGTAAATTGGTCATGTGAGTGTTGGGCATTAGGCAACAGAAAAAGAAGAATACACTTCAAGTGAATCACTGCTTTAAGAGGGTAATTGCAAGCGAAGAAACTTCCAAGTGACTCACTTATTTCCCCCCACAAAACTTAGCAAGTATAAGTAATTTTAGTAACTTTTCTAATTTTTTCAAACAGTCTTCAGGCCTTAACAGCAAACAGTTAAATTCTAAGCCATTTCTCTACTTTCATTGACATATTTTACCCTAGAACTTGGAATTTTTTTCTTCTTCTACATAAACAACATTTAGCCTTTTAACCCTTTCCCTACTTACGTTAATACGAAAAAATCATTTAACCACAATTTGTGGGAAAGGTCACTGACATGTTTAATGTACTGGAAAATTGCAAAAACAAAATGTTTTCCAACGCCCAACAAAACAAACGTTTAACCCCAAAAACGTGCAACGAAACGTTTGCTGAATTATATGCTGACACGCATTTTGACCATAAACTTTTAGCCGATTTTCGTTTCAGTGTCAAATGTGAAAGACGAAAAGTAAAAATCCTTTTTTGAGTTACGTATGTAAGGTTGTCATAATTGTTTTGTGGTATATGTCAACGTAGAGGAAATGCCTCAATAGCGTGTGTCAAAGACATTCAAATTCGACGAAATTAGCTTTTCTTGTTTGAAGGGAAATTGTATTTTTTTGGACTTCCTGGCAAATAGAAAGGCTTTTGCTTAAATCAATTCTTGTTAAAAATACATTTTTTGGTGTGTATGTATTTTTCAAAACTACTCAAAGGTAAATAAAGGCTTCAAAAAAGCTTGTTCCTTCAAATTCAACACAATAACACTTAAGAGTCTAAACATTGTTACAGACAGCTGTCAATAATGACGGTTTGTTTCACTCTATAGCTCTGCAAAGTAACATTAATACAATAACAAAAACGTACAAGTGTTTACAAATGTTTACAGAGAAAAAAGCTTTTGAAATTAGACGAAATAACAAAATGCAGCAATCAAGATAATTGATAATTGAAGAGATTTCATATTACCATAAGTAGCAGAAAATAGGCTAATGTAGACCATATTCATAAAAGTTCACTGTCTGTCTATAGCTTCTTCGCCTGATCACCAAGTAATAAGCCCATTAAATTTGTTCCTCTTTCCTATTGAAAATTCTTAAATTTTGTAAACGCAACATCAAAGGTAGACGAAATGTAATATCTCCAACTGATGCAATCAGAAATATCTTTAATAAATTCTCTTTATAGACAAAGAAAAAATAAAGACACCAGTCACCTCCCCTCTGCGCTGTATCACATAAACTACAACAAAGAAATTAACTGCTCTTTTCATACAGAACATTAATTTCAGGTACTATTTACTTACACCCCCGCCCCCCAAGCCCCTTCGGCAATGAGGAAAAATTAATTTCTTCTACGCATTAAGTACCAGAAGAAAGAGTCATTAAATGCATTCAAGAGAAAAAGCGAAAAAAAAGCCACAAGAAAATCATAAAAATTGCGGCATTAAAGCGGCGCAATTTCATTAAAAGTTTGCTGAAATAGACATTTGCTTTGCTGCTACTGTGGCTGCTGCTTTTTCTTATCTTCGTAGATGCATAAAATCCATCATGAGTTGAATTTATGTTGTTGTAAAAATACATTTCATAGTCCTTAATTGAAAACGCAGAAAAAGAGAAGCCAGTCTTTTGATACTCTTTTATTTTGTTTTTTTTTTTTTTTAATTTTCAATCGAATGATGATAGCCCATGCGGGCTCATCTACCGTCATAATTTACTGACCACTGTTTTGTTTTGACATCAGTGTATTACCTAAGCTGTCATAATTCATGGGCCCCTATTGTTGTCAACATTATGACATTGTCAGAATTATGACATTTCCCGCGAATTATGTTCAGTGTGGATTTTTAGTTCAAAGGAAGCAACGAGTAATTCAATTGAAAGTGCATACTTACTTGCATTGAGGCAAGTATCAATGAAATTCAAGAAGCAGATCCTTTTCATTTAATTTAGGGAATTTTTACTGGTTTTTTTTTAATCCGTTTTATCGTTGCATTTGCCAACGAGGCGAAGTTACCCAGTAGGAATAATAACAAGTGAGGGTATTACTCAAACGGGGTACCTCTGTATGTATCTTGAGAAATGTCCACTGAGCCACGTAAACCACTCTATGGATTGAGGCATCAACAAAAAAAATACCAAAATACTTCCCACTTTACCCCATGTTACCCTATAATGTTTCCACAAACAAATTTATGTTTAAATTTTTTAAATAAAATTGCACTTGATGAAATTTACTCTACTGGGAACACAAGCAATCCTTGTCCATAGCCTTGAAGCATCTGCGAATTTTTCCACAAAAATAAAAATCGAAAATATATTTAAGAGCTGAAGAGAAAAAATCATAAAGGAAAATATGTTAAAGCGGCGTGCAAAGAATGCCAAGGCAATGGCGAGGCCAAAACGATAACTGAATAGAAGAAAATCAAAATCCGAAATCTGCTTACGACGCACAGCAGCTCCTTGAGGTATGAGAAGAGCACCCATTGTTGCACGACTGTTGAAAGTGCCCGGCTTTGCTTTGCCCTTAGAGTCTTGTTTATGTCGCTAATAAATAGTTTGGATACTTAAGCGAGCGTGGAGTGGAGCAACACGATTTCATACACACTGTCGTCTTTGGTGTATTCTTAGCAAGGACCTTTTTGTATTAGAAATATGCGTACAATGCCACTCAGCAAATAACAAACGAAAAATACGAACAAAAAAAAAACAAGAGCTAGACGCATTCATATTCCCTTTTTTCTTTTATATTTTTTGTAGTTTTTGCTATGATATTTTTTTTTCAGGGCCATTTATCTTTTATAAGAAATTTTATTGCTCTACTTAAAGGTAGGACGTTTGTGAGTAATTCGAAAAATGACACAAAAAAGAAAATAAGAAATAAGAAAAGGATAACAGAGCATACCCAACACACACACACACTCACTCGAGCAATTGAAAGGCAAGGATCAATGTAATCAGTTTAAATGCCAAGTGGCGGGAGTAAGTGTTGACAAGCAGCGACATAAGCCCGTCGACGAGTAGTTGCATTGCGGCTCTGGGTGATGGGGAATAAAGAAAGAAGAATACGTTGATTCAATTGCCAGGACGAATAAGGATAATGAGCGGCTGTTAAGCTGTTTGTGTGTGTAATGTGGCGTATAAACTAGAATTCTTAAATGCTTCACTGAGTTTTTGAAGCAATTTTTTGGCATAATTTGCCTGTACAATTTAATACATGTAAAAAAAGGGGACATGTAACCCAAAGAAACTTCATTCCATCTGAATTTCATCAACTTCCATATTCAAAATCATTTCCAATTAATCAACCTCAATCACTCTTGGAGATCTGTTAATTAGCAGCCGTCCGTTATCCTGTCATTTTCAATTTTAGTTTTCCAAACTTTATTTTCGATTCATGAGTGCGCCTGTGGCACTTTCGAACTCCAAGTTCGATATCTAAGTTAAAACAACAATGCAACATGTTGTGAATGGCCTGAATGAAATGCAAAAAAAAATTATTTCAAAACAGTCTCTGTTTGCCCTTCAGCAACTGAAGCCTTTGCGCATCGAACATGTTCCGTATCCTGTTTTATGCTCCTTGGTTTCTTTTTTCAGATTCTTGTTCAGTTGCCTTTCTTTTTTTTGTGTGTGCTACGCTGCTCGTCGTTTGGTATAATTTGAACATTTACCGTTAGTTTCGTACTTGTGCGTGTTTTGGCAACACACACTCATACGCTGAGTGATGATAAGCGGATGGAAGGATGTGACGTGAATTTTTGAATGCAGAAGGTTTTCTCACAATTTGCACTTGTGAAAAGTAGTTGGCAACTCTAGTGAAAAGGAGAAATATTTTGTTGGGTAAGTTTTTAATTAGGATAATTTTTGACGTACTTGATTCATTCATTTGATGAGTAAAAAAGCATTTTTATAAATTAGAAAATAAATTTTAAAATTTCGAATACTTTTTACTTGATTGTTAGACTTTCTCTTACCAAATATGGAGTGTTTAAGGTGAACGTGGTTCAGCCCACATCGTAGTGAATATTACGAATTGATGTAGCTTTTAGGCAATAGGAGTTAGTTGGGCTAGTAAAGCTAGGTTAAAGAATCAAGAAGACATCATTTATGCAAGTTGATATTATAGCGTCAAGTTATAAGCGAGAGTTTTACTCCTGGGTCGAAAAAGAAAAATTTTTCAATGGATAGCTCAAAGAGGTTCATCTACTATTGAAAAAGCGGTCCTAAATCAATTTTTTCACATTAAAATACAATTTTAAATACAATCCTAAGACTCCAAAATTTACCAAATAAAGTTCCAAAAACATATTCCACAAAGCAAATCAAATCAAATCGACCCTCACCACGATCATAGAATTGAAAGTTTTATACAAAAACATTCACATACTTTCAGGCTTCAGAATAAATCGCGATCGAATTGGAGTTTAGCTGCTTGTGTTGCGTGAATACAAACACAAGCAAAAGTATGCAAGTGAATTTTAAACAGAAACGGAAATGGAAATGAAAAATGGAACGAAAGAAATGCGAATGTATTGAAAAAAGTGAAAGAAATCATACGCACCAAACGCCTCATTCAATTGCGATCTCCTTTTTATACATTTCTTGAATAAAACTCTTCTTCTTCTTCCTTTTTTTTCAATTTTTCCATATGAATTATAATTAGCTTTTACGCGATGAGCTAAAAAAAATAAAAGGAAATGAGAAATGTGCATTCGCAATCATATAATTCAAGTGTTTGGCGTATCCATTCAACGCGGGCAAGTTGAAGGATGCACGCCCGCATATGTGAGTCCTTGTGCATGAAAATTGAAAAAAAAAATCAACAAAAAATGAGTGAAAAAAAGCTTACGAACAAAATAACAACCACAAAAAAAAAACAGCCTCCAGTTGAAAATTATTCCATTTTATAAGAGCGAAAACGTTGAATTGCACGGCACTTGGCGAAATCTTAATAACCATGAAGCACCGTGGCTAATTAGCACAAAAAAAGAAAGGCAATAAACATGCTCAATGAGCCAGCAGCAGCAGCAGCAACAGCAACAGCAGTTGCAACTTACACACACTGGGCCCCGAGTGAATGGCACTTGTACTTGTGGTCGTCAGTGTTATATTATGAAGGGGGATTCGCTGTACAAAAAAAGAAATAGATTGTAATATGTTTTGTGCAGAAGTAAGCGAGCGATACACTGAGGAAATAGAACCCAAACAAACATATAAAATAAATTAAATTAAATTTAAAAAAAATAAAATAAAATAAAATAAAACAAATAAAAAAAAAGTAAAGTAAAAGAAACAAAACAAAATACAATAAAAATAAAATAAAATATAAAAAATTATATAAAATAAAATAAAATAAAAAAAATTAAATGAAAAAAAATAAAAAAAAAAATAATAAACAGCAAAAAAAATAAATTTAAAAAAAGATAAATAAAATAAATTAAAAAAAAAACCAATAAAAATGAATTATTTAAAACTTAATCCAAAAAAAATTTAAGAAACAATATTTTTTACTCAATCAGTTTCTCAGTGCAGCCATTGCATTGCGCAGTGCAATTCCGTGGAAAAGTAAACAGCCGATAGCCCACCACGGCGTGTGTGTGCACGAGTATGGGTGTGCGTTTGAAAACAATTACCTTTGCTCCCCCTACACATCAATTGAATGCCATATTTAGATAAACACACTCTCGAATTCAAAATGCAATTGAAGTGCACATTTCGCAACATTTCCACATTTTCATCATTTCGACAAATGGCAAACACACCTACCCCCCCGCAACCCCAACCCCAACCACCACAGCCACAATTAGAAAATTGCACAAATTTCGTATGGCAAATATGCCAGTCAGCCAGCCCAGCCGGTCATAGAGTATGCGTTGGTTCATTCCTTCGTCTCCCCCAATGAGACCCGAGGCATTTCAACGTGCATTCATCCAATTCTCGCTCACTCGACGTACGTTCAATGAATGAATTGAATTGTTTTCGTGCTGAACATAAACTCACCTCAAACCACCTCACCGCGCCGTAGCACAACCTCATTACCAGCCCAACCACCCACTTACTTATACACTCCACCCAATGCACACTTGCTCAATTGTTTACGTGCTATTTCGCGTAAATTAGAAACGTATTTTGTGGGGGTGGGGAGGCGAGTTAGGCGCTGAGAGTGTCATGCGTAGGTGGGAGGAAGCTGAAATACGAAATACGCCTACGTGAAATTTGCCACACGCACACACCACCGTCATGCACTTGAGTGCTTGGCGAAATGGCAACAAAATTTCACCCGAAATGAAATTTCAACAAAATATTTTCAACAACTCCTCAATAGGATATTTGGCCTGGAGGGAATACAGTTTTGTGGGAACACATTGTTCATTGTTGTTGCTGTTTGTGCGTTCGTTTGTTAATTCCTTCCTTCGTTGCGTTTGGTTGGTTGGCCTGTTTGGTTGATTGGGTATATTCGGCGCTGAGACTTCAGTAGGGTGCTTTATGGGGAACTTAGGCTTACATTGTTCACTTGCTGCTGCCACCATCAATGCAGCTGCAGTGTTGCATGTCAAATGGGAAGTTTTTGGATTGCCTTGAGGGTTAGATGCTGTTTTTTCCTTTTTTTTGTTGTTAACCAAAACTCAAGTTGAGCGCTTGTTAGTTGCCAATTTGTTAAACAAAAGGTGAATGCCATCACAGTCATAACAATGCGCAAAAAAATTGGTTAAAATGAAAAGTTATTAGCGGAAAACACGTTGCCAATTAGCAGTTCAAATAAGTCAGCTTCTTTTTGTGTATTGAAATGGTCTTAACGTGAACGAAAAAATAAATAAAAAATTGTATTAATTCTTGTTGGTATTTCCAATACTAGTTTTGTCTACTTTCAGACATTCTTCGCCCATGACTTTCCTCTTGCCACATTTATAAATCTTTTAAATTAGTTAACCTTTCATCAAAAGTTCACCTTTCACTGAAAGTTCGAACGCGCGACCTATGAACGCTATTCAGTGGACCAAGCAAACAACCAACAACCAAATGCCAAACCGGCCTGTTTGCCTGCCTCAACCCAACCAAATTAATTTTAATCGGCTTAAACTGCTTAAGTAACGACATCATTTAGTCAAAATGTGAAATTAATTTTTATAGCTTCGCTATTATAGGCACAAAAAAGCAAATAAACCAAAAATCTAAAAACAAAAAACTAAAAAAAATTTTTAAAAAATAAATAAAAAAAACGAAACCAAACCAAATAAACCAAAATGAATCAACATTTCTGCATTAATTTCCTAAATTAACATATCAACATTTGTTAAATGACGTTTGACTTCACGTTGACAACTCAGAAATGCTCGACATTAATTTCAAATAAAAAAAAAAACACAAAATAAAAATAAATAAAAAATCAACATAATTTCGTATAAAATTCGTAAATAACTTAATTAAGACCAACTACAAATATTTTCTGTCTGTGTGTGGCTAAAAAAAATACCAAAAAAAAACTGGTTCATTGAACACTCCACATCGCCCAACGATTTCTTTTGGGAATTTCCCAAACGCATTTCAAAACAAATCCGTCGCATGGAAATTTCTTAATTAAAAATTAAATTTATTGCATTCAAAACTCGAAAACTGTTATAATTTGTTTAAGTAATTTCTGTTTGGGTATGAAAAGTAAAATTAGTTTCAGTATAATATAAATAAATTCAATAACTTACACTCGGCCTCACCTTTAAGCTCTACTTCAATCCTAACTGTCCTCACCTCATTTTATGCTAATGTCCCTCTAATATTTTGTTTCAATTTCAATATGTTTTTTTTCGATTAATATTCATACTTTAATTCAGAATTAATTCAGTCTAGAAGAAGAAAAAAAACACACACACACAGCTTCAAAATAAAGCCATTTGAAGCAGTTAAAGCAACACAGTTGAAAATTAATTTGAAATGAATTTTGGCCCACCAACAGACCTATTCGGTGGCCATTTACATGCGCATTAATTAAAATTTATCTGTGGATTTTATTGTATATATTTTTTGTGACATTTCTTGACATAGATGGACCTATAAAAATGTTCGAAATTGGAACATCGAAATGGGTGGAAGATTTTTGTGTTTTTTAGAATGAACTCTACAAGAGATAACTTTGCGGTTGCTTACATTAAAGGAAGATTCAAAAAAAATATTTAAGAAAAAGTTACAAAAATTGTAAAAAAAAAAAAAAACAAGACTATCTCATTCTTAAAATGACTGTCCCTCTGACTTACAATTTCAAAAGAAGTTGGGACTAAGCTAATTTTTTTTTAAATACATAGTTTGGTTTTACTCCTAAGCACTCAGATATTTTTGAAACCATTGTAATGTGACCTGGGCTGCTTTATTTTGATGGAAACTCCCCATCGACATGAACGCTCTATGTAACAGAATCGAAGCGAGACTATATTTCAGCAAATTCCTCCTGTAAGCATTAGGCCAACCCGAATTCGAAGAAAGATGAATTGGAGGCTAAAATCATCGAGAATGCTCCAGCCATCTTCAAAACTGGACTGGAACTCCCTCTCCTTTTACACACTTTTGTTTGTTTAGAGCTCCCTCACCACTAAGGAGTGAAAAGTATTGTATTGGTGGAGACCACCAGGATTCGATTACCGACAGCTAAAGTCAATAGTTGTGCCATCGAATGGGAGGTTTAAGTTAAAATTTTTGTTCACTGCTTATTAAAAACCCTTTGGCATAGTTATTCTCTAAACGGGAATTTTCGATATCTTTTGTATTAGTCCTTTTTAGCTGAAGTCGTCGTTATCACTCCAAGTTTCTTCCACTTGTGTTGGCCTCCCACAACAACTCTGCCATGACATATGTTATTGATCAAAATTTATAATCATGTTGTTAACCCATTAAAAACTCCACACATTCCAGTGGCCAAATTAATATGTTGAAATGTGATATTGCGACAAGAATAAATTAATTTATTATTAGTGGAAAAACAAATGAAGAACAAGAAATAAAAACAAGAAATACCGAAATAAATTTGTCATAGCTTATAAACAAAATCAGCGATAGAAGAAGATGATTGCATGAGACCACACAAGAATTGGTGTGCGCGAAAAAAAAAACTGATTAAGGATTTTCATAAAAATTATATTTCTAAGATACACAAGAATGCAGTCCAATTGATACTGAGTGGCTTAAAACTGTTATGAAATATAAAAGAAAAAAATTTAACTTGAAAGCAATTAATTTATTATAAGAGAGATTAAATTTATATATCGAGGCAACGAAAGGCGAACAAAACAACAAAATCAACAAGCAATTTGTAGGGCAATAAAAAAACTTCAAGCTTCCAATCGTATTTTATACAAATTTGACATTTTTACTACTTTCAATTTCAGATTTGCTCACTCGAGAAAGGCTCGAAGTAAAATAGCTTAAATACTGCTTTGATGACAGGCAGATAGAAAGACGAACAAACGGACAGACAGACCAAAATCGAGACAGACAGAAGCTGTTCGTTAACAGCAGTCTAAGCAGTAAAAATCAACAACGTAAAGATCATCATCAATAGTTAAATTGACAACAATATTCTAAGAGGAATACTTGATACGCTTTAACGATTTCAGCTGTGCGATGATAGGATACAGATAGAGAAAGGGAATTAAAAGTTTTATAGTTGTGATGTATTTGTTTTGTTTGTCTCTGACCCATTTTAATTAGTGTCAAATTAGAAGCCTGAAAGAATGAATAAACAACCAAAGTCCCATGCCCATTTGCTGTGTGTGATTTTACAACCTTAAAGAATTCAATCAAAAATTTCAACAAGAAAAACGAAAGAAAGAAAGGAAAAAAGTATACAAAACCAAAAATCAACCATAACATCTTAATTCATTCGGCAAAACCAACCAACTGATTCTCAATTTACACTTTGCCGCTAATTTGCATCGTGCTTCGTGCGCTTGTTCATGTTTGCCCCTTTCAGCAGCTTGTGTGTTGTTTGCTCAGCAGCATTATACATAGCATAAAATCCGAGAGTTTGGGGCCATTTTTATTATTATGATCCGTTCGGCGGCGGCGGCGTCATCGTCATCGTCATCAACATCAACATCGTCGTCGAAATTGTTCATTTCGAGAATGCCTCATAACCATAACAATTGTCGTAAAAGTGCTGCAGACGCGCTATGCGTTATGGCTTTGCGATGCGATTCGAAGCCGTTGCCTCTCTCATCGGGGTTTGAGTTGTGATTATCTGTAAAAGGATTCCATCAGATTAATTGATATTGAGGAGATTTTTGTTCACTAAAACAAAAAGAAAAAAACAACAACAAAATTAAAACAAAAACAAACCACGCCAATGTCATTTACAGTGGCTACGATAAATGTGTACTCTGGGCTTAAAAAGTAAAGCCAAAGAAGTCAATCGAATGAATGATTTTTACTGCTACTTATTGAAATTGTCAAATAATATTAATACGAGTAGTAGTTGGTTTATGAATATGCTTTAGAGCTTAATTTGGTAAAGTTATTTGGGAAATAAAAAGTTCATCTGCATGCCGTTCCGTTCAAGAACTGAAGATAAGATAAAACCGATGACAACCCTTGCTTAAACCTCGGTTTTTTTATATTTTGTGGAAAATTTCATCGATAACAAAATGGCAATGAAAAATTAACAAAATGGGAATGGACTGGAATCCAATGAGAACAAACTAGTAATGGGACAAATTTGAAAATTGACTGAAATAAAGTGAAACTGGAACATATTGAAATGGAAATGGCGCAGAAAGAAAGACCTCACGATTGGAAGGTACTTATTATGTTCGACTACAGCATCTTCGTAGACCACCACTCTCTTGCCAAGGAACGGTAAACTGTAGGTACGAAATTATCATATACTTGCCCATGATAATTTAGGACTAAGCCCTAAAATGTAAAATTTTTAGTATAATATTTCTATCAAGCGAGAGAACTGACAATAGAAAATTTTACAGGACATTGTCTTATTATTCACCACGCTTTTAGGATGGGGCTGGTATCAAACAACTGGTTTTGGAACTGCAGGCAGAAGAGAAGGAAGCGCTTGGACACCAACTTTGATTCTATCCAACTCTAGCTGGAGTCAGGCTTGGGATACTCTGAAAACCCTTTTGAACTCGTTACGGGAGGTAAGTACACTATATCATTCTTTCGACTTGGTACACTGCAATGATTTGTTTGTCTAGATTGAATTAAAACTCATAACAATTAAAGTCTTCCATATTATAACAACAAATTTCACCCCATGGCCCCACTGTACTTGTGTGTAATGCGATTGGGGAGCAATAAAATTTGAATTTATGGCGAGATTCCATTAAAGCTTCTTCACAATATTTGCTTTCCTGCAAAGGAACATGCACACACAAAAAAAATCTATAAAACAAAAGAAAAAAAGTGGAAAAAAATTAAATCAACAGAATATGATGTGATATGATGCGGATACGGTGACTTCTCCACAGACTGGAAGCCAAATTGACTTCTGGTAACACTGAACTCCCAGAAGCTAAAAACACCGAACAGCGGCAGCAGCAGCTGGACAACAACTTGTTCGGTCATTGGTTGGTACTTGCGTTTCATTACCCCGCTCATGTCCTTTGGCCGTATGTGCATGTTCCTTCTTTCGGTCGGTTGGTCCGTCTGGCCGTCTGTCCTTTATTGTTTGCATTTCATTTGCTGAAATGAAATGAATTTTTATTACGCACCCGGACTACCTTTTTACTAATGTAAAAACACTGTTTCGTGTTAAATTGAGTGAAATTAGTTTCACCGTTTTCGTTAATTTAAATGGATGCTGACTGCTGACTGTGATTTTTTTTACTTTTTCCATTTCAATACGAAATATTTTTTCCGATTTTAATACAAATTTGAGGTTCAACTTGTGAGACAGACCACTTTATGGCCCATCTGTCTGTCTGCCTGCCTTGGCATGACTGTGTATGCCTTCCAATACAATTTATTGTTTCACTAATTTGTCATAACATTTTACGTTTATTAACCGTAATTAGTGTGATGCAATGCACAACAATGACAATAAAAGGTGTCAAAACGCTTGCGCTTGTTTGGGGAAATAACTTTTGGATGAGCAAATGTATTTATATTTTATATGTAATTTATAACACATATGTACGAACTTCCACGAAGTGTGGAAGAACTTTATGAACTTTTATTTGAACTCCCACGCAAATGCCATTTCCACACACAGTATCTTATCAAACCAATGCAATATGTCAACAAATACTCAACAATTGTGTATCGTTCTCATATCCCAGGTGATTTTTGTTTTGCCTCGAATATATATTTACATGGCATAATCATCATTTACTTGTATAATTCATATTTACCATTCCATCCATTGTCCCACGCTAATAAAAAGTACTAAAAATATTTTACCGCACAGATTCCAAGAATTCCATAAAAGTCAACACACTTTTGGCCGGTCTTCTGTCCCCTTTCGCGGTCCTCTTCTTGTCGGTGGCTCTCTATTGAATGAGAGGCCTTTTCTATATAAGAATCTTAATTGAATTGTGCTTGTCTGATTACGCGACAAGCTCTGACTGGCAGACTGACGAATATACAGACGGACGGACGGACGGACGAAGAACGTCTATGAAGACATTGCAAGAAGGTGTGTTCAATTATATTTCTCGTTTGACAACATTTACTTGGGTAATATTTGCTTTTTAAATTTCTTTACTTTTTTTTCCGTTTCTTAAACACAATGTGTTGAGAGATAAAAATTCATTCAATTTTTATTTTTTTTTGTCTACTAAATGTACTGGAAATAATCAGAAAGACAAAGTTTTTTTTTTGTCTTGCGGGAATGCTCCAAAAATATTTCGACCCCCTAGCTTACTTCTTATTCCTTCAATTGTGCTTACCAAGCTGCAGAAAATGAAAAAAATTAACTAGATAAGGAAATATTTCTTCATGGTTTTTCTATTTTCAGAAGATGTAATAATTGAAAAGGAGCTTTGTTTGGAAAAAAAGTGGAACTAATTCTTGACTTTGGATTGATCAGTGGATGGACGAAATCTTCTTAAGAGGTTTGCTTTGTAAAATGTTAATTTTTTAGTTTTTTTTAATACTACAAATATCATTTCAGAATCTACTCCAGGTACCATCAATGTGGTCATCATCCTCATCAGCCTCAACATCATCAATGCATAAAACAAACAGCAGCCAGCGAAGCGGTCAGGTCGCAATATTCCAACTCAACTCATTTCATCTCAACTCATTGCCCGCGCATATTCATCGGTAAATTTAAAAGGAAATTAAATCCGTAAATGAGGAAATCAAACATCATAAAGTGCGCAACGGCGGTAGACGAGACGATCACCGCTGCACTTGCCCATGTGCAATTCCCATGAATGTCGACAAACACAAAAGTCATATTGCCCAGTGTTCCCTCGCACTCCTCGGTCCGAGTGCGTACTTTTATTTGTTTGTCGAAAACATTTTTCAATTCGCTGATGCATTTTATGTACAGAAAATTAAAGAAACAAACCGACTTAACCCGCTTTTCACAGACACTTTCCAACCAAAACAAACGGAACGCACAAAAAGTGGCCAATTGAAAGTTGAAACTGATGAAGAGGATCGGCCAGTAAAGTGCATTTCCATGCGTTGTTCGTGAGCATTTCGATGTTTTTGTTATTCTACTCTACAACAAACAAAGTTTTTCATGAAAATGTTTCGAAAATAAGCAAATCCTTTTGATGGAAGATCTTTATTGAGTTTTCTTCTTCTTTTAGAGAACCCTTTTGTGGCCGAAGTTTGGAAATGTTTGTTCCGCTTGACAAGATGTTTAAATTGGCTTTTGACACTTGGTCAATACGTACGAGTATATGTTGACTGGCTAGACCGGAGAAGGGTAAACCTGGGCAAATAAAAATTGGTCCAGCATGTGATTTGGGTGAAAAGTTGGTTTTGTTTTTTTAAAGGTATGGTAAGTAGAAAATTACATTTGTTTAGTATTTTGTTTCGAGTGGTTAAAAAAATGTTTCCTTTTCATTTACAGATAATGGAAATACGCTAATCACAAAGGCAATGAATGGACCCACAAATATTTAGATTTGGCTTTTAGGATTTATTCATGTATATGAAATATTGCATTATTTATCTCCAGCGGCAAACCGTTATATTTAATTAATTACGCTATCACTTGTGCCACATATGGCTTCTTCCACCTTTCTCTCTCAGCCAGATGGACACACTGCCAGGTGGTCGCTTGTTATAATGAAAATATTTCCTTTCCATTATTTATTTTTTTGCTTCGTTCCTTTTTTATTTAATTTTTTTTTTTTTGCTCCTTTAGTGCCTCAATGAAATTCTTGTTTCATTGATAAAGAAAAACTTGGACAGGTGCAGTTTTATTTTCGCTCGCTTAATAGGCGAAAATATTTCACTGTTTATCACACAATTCCATTAGAAAGGAATTTCCTAGTGATTGCGGAGAGAGCGGCAAATAAAATTGTTATGTTAATTTTTAAGTATTTAATAGACTAGCTGAAATGTTTGTCATAATGATAAGATTTTTCATTCAAAAGTTTTTACTTATGAAATGGAAATTATGTGAAAGGAAATGTAATTAATGCTTCGATAAGCTAATGTTAAGCAAATGTTAACTAAATTCCAGTAAAATTAAGTTATCACAGTAATTAATAGTAGGAAAAGAATTTCATGTAACAGAAGTGGGTGCGCTACTACCTATGTAGTTTTGAGATTATACTAACAAAAAAAGGCAAATGTATAACAATTGTATTCACATGTGATACCATTTTAGAAGCAACTAGAGAAATGCAGTAAAAATTCAAAAAATATATATTTTTTTTTTAAATTAATTCTTAAGAAATTATATTCCTTATTAATGAAATATTAATTGTAATCTTTAATGAATTATTTCAAAATGGATTTCACTCACATAGAGAACTATGACAAGACTTATTTGAGTTAAGTTCAGGATATGTTATACTTTTAACAGTTCACCTATATGAAGAGCTCAGGGCAAAAACTTACCATAAAATTCCCTAGCGAAAAAGAAGACCAAAAATAGCATAGAGCAAAAAATTAAGGTGATTCATATAAAATCATTCATTAACATTTTTCATTGTTCATTAAAATTTTTTTTTATAAATACGCTTTTAAACCGAAACAATTTCCAAATATTCTCAAATAATAAAGATTACTTCTCTATGCCTCTACTAAGAACAAAAAAAACTTAAAAAAATTTCATTGTAAGCAATTTAAACTTTTCCTATACCTAACAAAGAAAAAATACTTTACAGCTGCTCTCTCATAAAAATGAGCAGCAAAAACGAAAAACAAAAAACCAAATGATAAAGATGTAAGCATAAATTCGTAACCAACAAATGCCGATATAAGCCAACAATTTAAGGGCTTTAAGTAGCTGATATGAATTTCATTGCCGGCCAACCGAATTCCATGGTTAAAAAATTGATGTCGCCAGCATATGACATAAAATAACCCAACAACCACTCGCCAATGAACATAAATGGAATGGAATCCCAATGCAACTGAACGAAGACGACTTCTCTGCCATATTGCAGCCTTACTCACTGACTTACCTCACAGCATTTAACGTAGAGCCTTTATTGTAATCAGAAGAGCTGTCCATTACGCGATAAGATTAATGCAATTTTATTGCTGCTCTTTATTTTTAATTTAATTAATTTAATTTTTATTCAAATTGTTGATAAGGTCGGCCAGGCGAAGGCAGGAGGTAGGCAGGCAGCCAAGCAATCGCCACACATGAACGGTAGTTAAGAAAATTTTTAGTTTTGTGGCCGAGGAAATGCTAATGGAAATGACAAAATTAAATTAGAAATTAAGTTTTAAGCTGGGAGACTAAAGTTCTAAGCTTTGAGAAAACGATTTCCTGTAATATCACCTAACTACTGCCGCGGGAGATCTGTTCAATTGCCTGTGATCCCAGTGCGATCTGTTTCCCAAAGGCGATCATGATAATATTCCAAAATTATTGTGGCTTAAATCGATTAGTCCGGCCTTATCAGCGCTCTCGATCTGCATTGTGCATTCATTTGTTCATTCATTTCATTTGATCTTCTTCCTCTGCGTCATTCCAATCCCCCTACCGAGTCCGTACGTACGCTCATTGATTCATTAAAGATTTTATATTAAAAGGTTTTAATTCTCGCATTAACTCCACACGATCTCACACACAGATCACACGAGTGAGCAGGCCACTGATCGTATCTTCTCTCTGATCTCGATGATCGCGGGAATTACCTGGCGCTTCTTTCGGCTTGTCATCGTGTCATGTTCGATTCTGGGGCTTCTTTTTCATTGCCAGCACTTTGCTGCTCTTGTTATTGTTATTGTTATTGTTGTTGTTGTTGTTACTGTTACCAGTATAATATTGGTAATATTATATATGATTTCTTTTCATTTATTATTTTTTTTTTTTGGGAAAGTGTGAGAAAGGATTTATGAAAAGAGTTCAAGAAAAAAAGGGCGGCTGTATTAATAAATGTTAAAATGTATTCGAAAGACAGACAGTCCGACAGACTGACACAAAAAGATCAAAAAGTCAAAAATTATTGACCGCAACGGGCACGAGCAGACCCAAACGATGTTGATGGTGATGATGATGGTGTGGTGGTGATGACTGCTACGGCTCGAAGTTGTCGATGGCTGCAAGCGACTAGTGTAAAATTGTTATTGACAGTGGGCACAATGGGTGGTAACATTTTCGGAGGAGATAATGAAATATTTTCAAATGATTTAAGTAATTATTGAGATTATCAAAAATTATTACAGGTTGTTCGAATAAATAATATATTTAAAATAATTTTAAAATAATAATTATTTCTTAAATTTATTCCATATCGATCCACTGTACTTTTAAGCTCAAAAACTGACTCCTCTACTATTAAACCAACTTTTTTTTTACTAAAAAATAAACTAAAAATCACTTAAGGAACGACAATCTTATCAGATTCGAAATAAAGATTCAAGTCCACGCAACAATACACACACACACACACTCGCACAGCAACTCAGCGACTGGTGTGAAAAGCAGGACGATGCCAACAACAACAAGCAACAAAAGCACAAACAAATTTCGACAAAAGAAAAATATTCAAAATGTGAATCAATGAATCTTTTAGATCATGGACTGCATTCCAAGACCGTCAGACGAAAAAAAAAAAACATACGAACGAACAACCGAGCGAACGACAAACTACAAGCGCCTGCGCCTTGAGTCTGAGCCTGTGCCACACCAGTCATAAGAAATTAAAAAGAAAAAAAAACAAGAAGCGTATGGCCAGAAAAAAAGGGTACCGCTTAAGAGGTTCTAATTGCCACACTAATGTCAGACAATTTTAATAACGCTCAACTCAACTCCACTTTACCCAACGCACAGAACCGCTCAACCGGAATAGGGTCGCTCCTCTATTAATTGAATTGTGCCGCACAACCTGACCACGGGCAGCTGGCCATCTTACATAGGGGGACCCCATACAACATCAACAAAAGGAGTGGCGACTCTGATGCCCAAATAGTGGAGTGTGGTGTATAGTGCAAGAGGAAGAACCAAAGGGAAGGGAAGAGAGGTGGCCAAAAGCAACAACAAAAATAAAGGTTAAAAGGTTCAACATTTTCGGGTTGAATTAATTTTAATTTTTATTGTTTTGAAAGTGAACTCAATTAAATTGAAATGCCAAATGGACGGACAGACTGGACAGAGTTGGTGTTGGCATTGGCGTTGGTGGCGCTTAATTGAAATTCCTTTACACCGCTTCAATTTGTTGAAGCGTCCATTTGTGTTGTAGTTGTGTATTATTATTTTGAGAGTGGCATTGGTATTCCGAGCGAACGCTCTTCTCCGGTTGCATCCGTTTTAATGGTGACAATGAAATTTATGTACTGCATGGACGAGTTGCTGATGCAGTTCCTGTAATGGTTGTGCCATGTGTGAAGCTCTTAAAATCCAAAGCGTAGGGAAGGGGGTATTAAATGATGTATAATTGAGTTGTTTCGATTATTTCTTGTACGTTCCTTTTTATGGTCCCCCCATATGATATCGGCGAAAAATCCTGATATTTTCATACCGTTTCCCTTTCTTCTTTTAAGTATCATTTGAAAATTTCTCCACTTTCCAAAGACAACTAAGCTTTGAAGAGGATAGAATATTACCCAAATCATGGAGCACCAATATCATTCCCAATTATTTAAAAATTTCTTTAATTAAAACAAGAATTTATTTATTTATTTGTTTACAAAAACAGCACACCTGTGTCTTTAAGATTTTAATCGTTGTTTTGTCTAATTTTTGCCGAATACATTTTAAGAGTATGCAGCAGATTTAGCTTATTAAGATAATCTTACTTAACAAAAGTAGACATAACAAAAGCACAACAAAAGGTAGTTACTATCTGCAATGAAAATACGTGCGCATGCGCATACTTGAGAGAAAATTGTTCTAATAAATTCGCTACAAGAAAAGAAAATAAAAGAAAAGTAGCAAATGTAATCCAGGCGATGCAAATCTACTTGTCAAAGCTGATAAATGAAGTGCTTGTTGCACACTGAATTTCCATTTCCTTTGCCAATAGAAGATGCCAGTTTAAGCAATCGCCTTGAACAACTCGAACTGGAACTCTCACTCACGCGAATGTGTGCTGTTAAGCGTGCGCCGCCATTCGACACTTCCCGGAAAAAGACCGCCAAAGTAGAGCGCATAGTACCTGAACAGGTTGCCGAGGAAATCTGAGTTCAAATATTTAAATATTGGATTTGTTGCCTTATTGTTGCGAAGGTTCAAAGGGCGCGTGTACGTTTGCTGTTCTATGTTATCTGTTGGCAATATCGCCCAGGGCAAATACGGCTTTTGGCGCGAAGTGGGAAAATTGTGATACAATTTCAGGGCTCACGAGCAGCGTTTTGAAATTTGTTTTACTTTACATTGGAAAATTAAAAATGAATATACGAAAATGTAAGTTTCCAAGATCTTTAATCAATTATCTTATTTTTTCCCAGGCCACTCAAATCCAAATCAAATTTTTATACTGAAAAAAAAGTGTCTTTTGTCGTCACCCAAGTCAATTTTGCCGCTGGCCATTTTTATGAATGAGAAGGCAGCATTAACAGCCATCAGCGGCAGCAAAGCATTGCAACCAATACAGCATACCTTACAAAATAAGCGGAGATATTTGCTTTGAGATAAACTATTTTGTCTAAAAAAGTGAAGATCGAAATAAGATGAATGCGGGCCGGGAAGGATCCTCTTCATTGCCTCAAGCAAAACCCAAAAAAAAAACAGATTTGTTCTTTTTGTGTGTATGTGTGTGTTCGTTCCGTGTGTTTTCTTATCAATTAGAGCAATCACAAGCGAAAAAAAAACACATCCATCCAAGTCATTCATAAAAGTTAATCATTGGAAAATCACTTCCTGCTCTTCCTTCGAGATGGGCGCTTCAAGGCATTAAACTTAATACGCAAAATTGGAAAATGATACATTCTCAGATGAAGTATGAAGTATGGCATTAATGTAAATGTGTACAATCTACACATATGCTGGCTTGTTTGCTTGGCTCATAGGTTGTATTGTTTTGCACAACATTTTGTTATTCGCAAAGGAGGATAGACATTTACAGTTGTTATACATTCAAGTGTGCATTCACTCAAGCGAATTGAAAGGAAAAATTAAATAATTATTTTACATTTCGATTTCGTTATGGAAGCAGGTAAAATGGGATCATTATGCCTCATCCTGTCATTGCGAATTGCTATTGAGTTATACTTACACTTATGTGTATTTGTTACAAATATTTGTCCCATATGCATGAGAACATCTTCAGTGCATAGATTATCCTCTGGCATGCATGTTTAAACTGTATTTACTTTGGCTTTGCTAACAAAAAGTAGAGAATGGCAGAGAATGGAATGAATAGAAATTTATAGAGGCCCTTCAAGTAGTAATTTTTGAAAATTACAAGATTCTAAAATTGAATTGTACTACATAGAATATCAAAACAAATGAGGCCGTAACTTTGGAAACTATTTAGAGAACATTATTGGAAAGCTTTGGAAAAGCTCGGAACCGACACTAAGCTGAAACGATTTGGAGTATGTGAATGATGGAAACTCAGACATCTCTGTAAAAAGTTGCAGCTAGAGGCTTGGCCAAAATCCCTCGTAGTGTCAAATATTTTTTTTATTTTAAATATTTTAATTTGGTTAATTTTCGCTTTTAGTTATGTTTAATTCAAATTTCTTGACAAAATAATTTTTACACTCGTCTTAATACAAAAACTTCTTCCACTCAGAGCAGCAGTCAGGAAAATATAACCTTTAAGTTGCACATGTTTAGCATTTAAATGCTCTCAAGAAGTCAGTTACAGGCTGATTGATTTGTGTTTGGAAGATTTTTAAGTGGTCTGATTTCGGAACTCAAAACCCAACCAAATACCACAGTAAATACCGGAACAGTGCTTTAAACGACACATTACATAATTGTCAGTTAACTTACTAGAAATATATTCACAGTTCGACTAGACCGAACTGCAGTCACTCTACTCAAAAGATAGTGAATCATGGAATCATTGGGTGGAAATTTGTAGCTATATACAATTGCAGACTGACCGACGAAAAATGTACAGAAAATTATGTTAATCAGAAACATACAACAATAAAGTGTATATGAAATTAGTTAGTTTAGTTTATTTCAGTCTATGGATACAAAAACATCCTTACAGACTAGCAATACAAATAAATTATGTAGATACAATTAATACTACAATATTATAAAAATAACAAAGAATCCAGAAATAAAAAGAACTTTAAAGAAATTAAAACAGTAATTTACGACTTCGACCGAAATTCTCTCTGTTTCGGAAAAAACTTAAAAGGTCGAACCTTAACATTTGCCGGCCACAACTCAGGTTTTAGCAACTCATCATAAAATGAGTACGAAACACCAACTTTAAAATTTATGAATTTCAAATTATCCAGAGCAGCATCATGCTTGACGAGCTTATAACAAGCAAGATGTTTAGAACCAATTTCAGCGTGATTTTCAATATATGCAACTATATTCTCCTCGGTGACAGTATTCTTGAAGGAGGATAGATGTAGCCATTTCTTACTCTCATTCTCCACAACATCTAACTCATTGTTATTGTCGACCCCAACAACAACAGGCTGCTTTGTGATTTTCTTCTTTCGTCTATTTACATTGACCCAATCGTTAGGCGTTGCAGGGCCAAAAAACGATGCATCGGGAGCAGCCAAAGTTGAGACTGGAGCAATTGATGAGCGCGAAGAGAGCGCAGCAGAATTCACAGAATAACAGTCAGCGATCAAGGTGGGCGAAGCAGGAGCAAAACCGGTTTTTGAACCAGGCGAAGAGGTGGAGGCGGTAAGAACATCAAAAGTATCAGCAGAAAATTCAACAACAGCAGCTGGCGAGGAAAGTGCATCGGCGTACGAGGCCGGAGAGACCTGCCCAATAACAGCATCAGAAGCATCGAAAACAACATGTTTTTTTTTCTTCAGCATTTCTTTCTTAGCTACATTCTCGGCGAATTGGCTCTTTAGTTCTCTAATTTCAATAGACAAAATTGAAATCGCGGACACCAAATCACTGGAGGCACTGAGACAACCATCACAATTGTAAACGATGTTAGCATTTTTATTTATAATTTCAGAAATGTTTTTATTATCAATTTTTGCGCAAATATTGTGCAATTTAGCATGGCAAATATTACATTTGACAGAATGCTTAGTGAGAGTTATGAAGCACTTGGCACACACGTTTTTCGGAGAGGACATTGCTAAATCAACCGAATCTAAACGCAGTCACTGAACGACTGATTTCTTTTTTCTTTCTTTATTCTTTCTTTATGTTTTCATATATAGCCCGATGAGGTCTTCCAGACCTATTTCTAGTATTTAAAAATATATTATGTTCATTTGGATCCCAAGTACGTAGCGCCGTCATAAGAAACTACAGCGATTCTAAGTATTTTTTATGCAACCAATATAATTCACCTAGGTAGGGTAGGGTATCACAGGAAAAACGGATGCAAAGCAGGAAAATGCACTTCACATCAAACGCCGGAGAAGTAACATGAAATTGCAGCTGTTGGTGAAGATGTACTGCAAAATGATTACAATTTGCGGCAATTGAAATGTATTTATCTAATCTAACAGACAGTAAACCAAGAGAACAAGACCGAGAAGAAGAAGAAGACGACGAATACGAAACATGAGAGAAGCCCAGGCGACGACAGCTCAAACAATTCATTGACGACAACACTTACAAAAGGGCCATGCAGAGCGTCAAGAAGAAAAAGACCGAGAAGAAGAAGAGGCAGAAGGTGAAGCAAAAACTATGCTGGGTGGTCGGATGCAAACGGACAGCTACAACGATGACGGGTGCGACGGCCATGGAAGCCTATATTTCGAACAGAAGACGGGTTTTGGGTCGACCGGTTGCAATGGTTAGATGGTCGTTTGTGCGGTCATCATGGACCAGATGAGTTGGGAAGCGTTCGTTCGTACGTTCGTTCAGAAGCGCTGATGCTTACGGTAGCCCATTAAAAACCATTTGAGATACTGTCACAGTGAAGATGATGATGGTGATGATGATGATGCTGCACGCTGCATGACATCACATGAGAGCGTAGTAGTAGCTGCTGCTGCCTCGGCATCTTCGACGATGGCACATGTTGACCACCGCTTAAGCTATCAACAGGAAATAACAACAAAAAAGCCGATACGGCAAAATAAAAGTGGTCAAGTTGCAGCAGCAAATGAAGTGATAAAGACGCACACACAGCGGCAGGGGTTCTACGCCACCGCCGACGCCGCCGCAGCTTGGTGGTGCAACAAGTAGTCTTGCATGGCGGTGGAGTGCACTGAAGTGGCTCAAAGCGTCTTTACATTCCCACATTTCACAGCCGTTTCGGAATTTATCTCATAAGATATGAGCTCGCTTTTGATTGTCGTTGTTGTATTCGTATTTGTTGCCTAATATCTCTCGGAGTTAGGCTTTGTCTCTTTTGTCTTGGATTTGAATAAAAATTGTGTTACTTTCAGTTATCAGTTGTTGGCCGAAGGGAACAATTGCGGCTAAAAGCAAAAACAAAACAGAAGACATAGTTCAGAAAAAAAGTGTCATTCATGTTCAGGTTTTGTAGTTCGGTTATTTGGGCCACCAACTTGGCAAAGGCCTGCAGTCCTATCAGGGCTGAATTTTACCTTTTTAGTACACAGTCGGACATAACATTTTAGCACATGTGGAGAGTAGGCCCATGTTGCCACTGAAGTGTCATAAAGAAGCTTTGCCATAGCGTCCCAACTGGTCTCAGACTGGACACCTTATGATGGCCCGTTCCGGTGCCGTAACGATGACGGGGTCATTTACTGGACTCTTGTAGAGCACTTCTCCCTAAAAACAGCTTACTGGGACACTCTACACGGAACCAGATGTCAATCTCTACTAAACTCAAATCATTGTACTATTTACAAATTGCATATTAGTCTTCAGGCCCCTGCAAACCTCCGGGGACCGCCACTGGGTCCATGATAAAGTCTTTAAAATTTTAAATATATTTTGTTTTTGTGTGAACACATTTCTTCGGGGCCATCATCTTGTGTGCCCATTTCGCTCGCTGTCATCGTCATATTTTTTTCCAATTCACAATTCACACACACACACGCATACAGATACCATAAAAGAGGAAAAATATTTTCTCCAAGGTGGCTAATATGTGTAAACCATATTAGCTACGCTTCAACAATAATGAAGACATTATTAACTTATTTAGGCTTGTTTGTTTCCTGCTCACGAGCATTTCTATGTTCCCTACTTTCTTGCATTCTTCAGCTCGTATGCAGTTGTGCTGCGACATGGGGTTGGGAATTTTTCTACTTTTTTTTATATTTTTTTTCTATTTTTTTCTACATTTTCTTTCTGAATTTTTGCCGCAACATACAAACGCCTCTTACCCATCTTTTCTTTCTCCTCTCTTTCACTCTTTGTCGGTGGGACATTGGCAATCTTTGGCAACATTACTTTTTTTTCATTTCATTTGATTTGTTTGATTGTTTGCGGGACATCATCTTTATACTCATCTTCATACGCATTCACATCCTCTTCATCGCCGTCATCTTGAAAGTCCTGCCTGACATATAGATACTACCACTGCTGTGACTGAACAATGCCTGAGGGTGGCCTCTGACTACCGCTGCTGTGTTTGGTCCTTCCTGTATCTCGTATACACATGCATATATATAGTTTTTTGTTTTAATTGCCATTTACCGTTTGTTTGGCCATTGTTCTTTTTGTGTAAATTTTAATTAATGAGTTGAGTGCCGGACCACCATGTTTGCCTGCTGCCCTCTCATAGATTTTTCTCATAGGTACTAACTCTGTAATTTAAATAAATCTCTTTAATAGTCTTTAATGCCACACACACACACACACACACACACGCAATGCAGAATCTCACCCAATCAATTTTTGATTTATACTTGAAATTTTATACTTTTATTTTTTTGCCTATTTTGCATATTGCCGCAAGTCATTAGAGTCTTTTAGTAATTAAAACAGATGCCTTGCACGTACGTACATACATACAACTTCATTTCATTTCATTGCCAATTCATTCATTCGCATTCGCTTCATATCATTTCGTGTGCGTGTGGAAATTGAAATCCATTAATGGAGCTCAAGCAGAGAAGCTGACTCCCTTACCCCTCGCTTCTACACTCCATCACTTCTTGTAATATGTTGTTTTTTTTTTTACTCTGCCATCAAAACACACATCAAACGTATTCATTTGCCTCGCTGGTGCTGCTGCTGCTCATCTACTCATGTTAATTGAAAATTCATTTTCCCGCTCGAAATCGATTTCGACTTGTTTCAATGTTTCATGGCGTATCTTTATTAACCATTTTTATTGTGGTTGTTGCTGTGTTTTTTTTAAAGTTAATATTCACCGTTACATCATTGCCATTTCAGATATACTACAAAGATCGAAAACATGGCTACTGCTGCTGTTGTTGGTGGTGGTGTAATTATTTTTGTTTATTGATCGTATTTACCTTTTTAACGATTGTAATTGCAGTTGATTGTCTTTTATATTTCATGTTTCATTGAAGTTATTTGTGGCTACTACATTGCAAATGAGAAATCAATATTTTTGCATATTTAGCAACAAATTAGTCGCACTGAGATCGTAAATGATCTACTGGCTGGTGTTTATGGGAATTGTCAATAAATATTGAAAAATTATTGATAAATTATCGATAAATTATACAAAAATTATCAATAGATTATAAAAAAAATATCGATACATTATAGAAAAATTTTCCATAAATTATAAAAAAAAATATCAATAAAAAAATTGATAAAAAAAAATATAGAGAAATTATTGAAAAATATTCTAAGATTTTCTGCGGTCAGACTGAAAATAATTCTTACTATTTTTTTTTTACCTTTTTACTATAATTTTGCTTAAATTTTTTGTATTGCCAATTTAGTATTAAAGGAATTTCATCTGCAAAATGAAAATAAGTTGTACAAAAATTGACTTAATTTTCATCCCAAACTCATAAGGATTCTTTTCGAAACAACAGAAAAAAAACCGTAAAAATTAAAATAAAATATGTGACCCTCGTTAAACACGACTGAAAGCTTATTAAAAATATTTCTTTATTATGGTCATAAAGCGACTGAAACCTGACAACAAAAAAATGTTTTTTAAACTTTAAAGCAACCACAAAAAAATATACAAATGTTTATAGAACGTAAACACATATAGCGGAGAAGACGATGATGAGGATGGCCCAGCAAATTCCTTGCAAAAAAATTCAAAGATCATCACCAATCACCAAAAGGATCTGCAATGCAAAACGACAAATGCCTCGGAATCCTTAACGAAAGAAATAAATCTCGTCTGATCGTTTTCTGGAGGATGGTTCGCAGTTTTTTCTTGCACACTCCAACCCCAACGAGCGACCGAACGATAAAGTGTGATTTAAGGCAGCGCAAAAATTTCTAGTTTTTTGTGCGGTGTTGCGTCTCCGGAGAATTGCACGGTGCACCATGCCACTATCAGCTGGAAAAAACAGTCTCGCTGTCTGTCAACGAAATGGTCAAAAAATTCCAACTGACATTTTATATATTTTTTTTTTCGCCATAGAGTCGGACAATCGGGGGATAAGCCACCACCAAAACGAAGCCATACTTTGTGTATTTTTATAAATATACACGCATACATACCACAAATGCTCGCTTCTCATCCGCTTGTCACAATATTGTTTCGGTTTTTTTTATTCCAGAGCATTCGTCAGTCACACCGATAATACTCAAAGGCAGGCAGTCAGTCAGCCTTTGTCCAGTCCCAGTAGCAGCCAAAAATATAAGAAAATTGCGGAAAAAAAGCTCAAAGTCATTTAAAACTTTAAATTAATATTGGCCGCTGGATCCTTCGGTGAAGAAAACCACCACCAACAACAACAACAACAACAGCAAGAAGAAGAAAAAATAAATCAAGTAACTAAAAAATGCGTGCGTCAACTGCAAAATCATCTTAAGCACACCGAAAAAAAATGTACCAAAAAACAAACAAACAAAAAAAGCAGCCCAACAACGATTGAAAACTGTCGAAACTGTGAAAAGTTTAAAAAGCCATAAAAACTATGATGAGTCGCAGACAAGCGAATGACGAATATCTTCGCTGTGCGTTCTTAACTTGTCGAATTTCGCGCGGACAATTTGCGGTATTTCGGACTGCACGGTCGTTACGCTGCGTTAAATTCGCGTATCGACAATTAAGCACGATTCGCACACAAGCAGTCAAGTCAGCCAAGAAGCAACGAGCCATACGCCGTGGCCAGTGGGAAGCGGCGAGATGCTATGCGGACACGGGAAAGGATGTTAAATTGTCTCCCACAGATTCTTGGGCGCGTTTTTCGGGCAGACTTTTTTCTTCTTCGGTTGTCTTTTGTGTTGCATTTGATTTTTGTACAGAAATTCTCTGCAGTACCCACCTCTGATCAATACTGACATTTTGCTTTTTAATTATGAGACATTTTTGCGATTGACAAAGACCATATACATTTGGACACTATAGTGTGCGAGGTATAAAATTCTATCACCATTTTTATGAAATTTCCCTAGAACAATTAAAAAAATTATGATTACCAAAATGTTCTCATATTTACAAATTCCAATTCACACATTTCCTTCATAAAACACAGCACTCCATTCTAAAGTATTTCCAACACTCTCACAAGCGTCAAAAGTAGGCGCATCCACCTTTCTTTCTACCAACACCGGCCACAACCAGAAACAAGTCTATAAACTAAAAATTTATCCGAAAAAAAAAACAACAATTTTTATGTGCCCCTGTCCGTCCATCACAAATTACATAATTATCACCTGAACTGGGACGCTTATCTGGCGATGAAAATCTTCTACGGCCTACAGCCCAGCAACCTGCTTCTTGCACTTCTGCGGCGCGTCGCGTCGTCTTTCTCTGCTGCTAGTCGGGACGGGAGGCGCTGCCCGAATTTTTCGATTAGTAACGCTTTATGTCTTAATTTAGTTTCGGGACTGTCATTATCTTTCTACGAAATGCCACCCATATTTACTCTTTACATACAAGCATTTAAACACACAATTCCCAGCTTGTCGGTTTTTTTAGTTCATTTTTTTTCCTTTGGTTATTTGGGAAAATGCAACTTTCATTCAATAGAAATTCGTAGAATTTTTATTGCCTTCCACTTTTTGATTGTATGTAGTCATGATGGTAAGACAACAGAATTTTTAAGTGCTGAATGACTTTTGTGTCTTGTTGCAATGGCGGAAATATTTCATTTTGATATCATTGATAAGAGGTTTTGGAATTCTCATAAGTAATAAAATAGAAAAAAATTTTGTTTTTATATTTTTGAATGTTGTTCCCCACACAATTAGTTTCAATTTTTTTTTTTTTGAAAATTTCCTACTCAATTGACTACGCAAATATACACACATGCACACGCCTTTGGTCCACCCTCACCTTCCGATTTAATTAACTGAAACTCACCCGTCCGTCTGCCGTCATGTTTATTTGCTTATTATTGGCAGTAGCATTTAACTTGACAAACACTTTGCTAGCTGGAAGCTGTGTGTTCTGTCAACTTTAGTTTCGGTTTTGTGTGTGGGAAAAGCCAACAAATGTGTTACTTGCGGTGAGCTATACAAATCTAGTATTGACACAGCGCTTGAGTGGGGGGAGGTGAGTTAGTTGGCCGCCAATGTCAACAGTTAATATGCAAATTGGTGAAGTATTAAAAACATACAAAGTGTGTGGTATTGTATTGTACTGATCACCTATACTATGATCACTACAATACAAGACTCCCATATTACTTTGGAAAAGTACAGCTCATTGAAATGTTTACTACAGTGTACATGGAAGATTGAAAAAAATCCATCTATATCTTTAAAAAATAATGCAAATAATTAAAAAGATACCACAGAATCAGGATCCCTTACTCCTACTTGCGAAACAAATTAAAGATCATTATGAACCGCTGAAGACTCCCTATGTTGATCATCGGTCACACAGACTATCTAGGAAAAATGATTTCATCACACAGCACAGATGCGAATGCAGTGTTCACCAGCCGATCGATATGAACGACAGCAGTTGTAGAATACCAAAGCTTCAAAGCTCTGGAGCGATTTCGCTGAACACTGCTCCAATGTCTCCACTTCCTCCTAATCTCTGAAGTCGTTAGCGAGGACACCAAGCCTTACACCGTCCAATCAAATAGTGACCAGTGATCACACCTACCACCTTTTATATGTTAGTCCTAGATAGCGAGATGAGCCAGCCAGATCTGCATTGTTATTTTACAAGTGCTTCCAGAAGACTTAGTAAGTAATCCCTCTCAGTTAGATAGAACTGCAAAACAATTGGTCAATTGGAGAAAAAAAAACACATCCGACAGTCGATCAAATAGGAGGCCTTACGGCTACCCTTAAAGTGAAAAATTATGGGTTCCTTCTAGTATTTTTCAATTTATTTCGGCCAGTTAAGAGGTAAGAGGTTAAGAGTTCGATCGCCGGGGTAAGTATGAGCAATTTTTGTCAAGCATTTTGTGGGACTATATTTTGCCAACTGCAATAGAATTCAATTCGATGTTTGGAATAGGTTTGAAATAGGTAACTGTAGGTTCTGCAATTCTCATATCACATTTCACTAGTACACATTATGTTGAAAAATACATTTTCTAGTTTTTGCTGGAACTTGTAATGTTCAGATAAGATGGTTCATTGAATCTTTGTGAGTAGATAAATCAGTATCTCAAAAAAGATCGATTTTTTTTCTCTGTCTAGCAAATTTGGAATTTGTACTTTATTCAGAAATTTTATACCAATTCATTTACAATTTTGTCCAGGTGACAGTGTAGTATTACGAAAGTTTCCTTTCAGATCACATATTCCTTTACTGACCACCATTTTAAATTCAAATATTAGAGTGCCATTTCGGGTACGATAGGGGCAAATAATAAAAATGTTGTTGTATTTATATTCAAATAAAATTGTTATCGCTGACATTTTACAGCTGGTCATTTATACAAAATGCAAATGACAATTTCCAAAAAAAACACAAAATTATATTGTCAAATTATGAATATAATAAAGCGTATTTTCGACTCCATTACTTTATCAAAAAAAGAAAAGAAAAAAACGCTTGACTGACCTGAGCACACATTAACATTGACTATGTGTGTGTTTACCTTTATATGAGTGAGTGGGGAAACAGCCGCCATATTGGTCAAGTCAAAGTCAACCACAATGGCTGCTTCAACACTAAGTCACTCTACGCTCAAAGGCCGCCAACGACGACCGACTCAATGAGGCTGCAAAATGTATACATTTTAATTGTCTTTAATTTATAAAACAAAATTTTTTACCGAATCACTTTTTCTGGTGGTGTGCCCATGTGCCCATGTGCCCATATGCCCAGCGCTCAATTCAACGCATTTTGGTGGTGTGTAAAGAAAGTTTAACACCTTTTCTTTTATTTATTATGGCCCAAACCTGAGCGTAGCCAAGCATGCGAACATAATTTTTGAGATTGGAAAAAAAACAACAACAACAAAGTATAAGGAAACATAAATTTTAAATATTCTACAATGTCATCAAAGCGTAACTAAACGCCCCTCGTTTTTTTGGAATATTTTTTTCTCATATTTTTTTTCATATTTTTTTTCTTTTTTGGTTAAAATTGTTATTAGTGGAACATTCTTTTTTTTGGAATAATTTTTTTTTCGGTTTTTTTTGGCTAAAAGTGCGTGAACCATGTCGGAGTATCAAAATGGACCTCCTATGTGCCACTTTCAAAAACGCCTCGAGCTGTTATGTATCATATAAATTTAACAGCAGCAACAACAACAACAACTACTACTACCAAAAAAACCAAACAACTGTTATTTGGTGCGGGTTGCTTCGTTCGTTTGGCCACCATCATTGCTGATGGTTAGTTCGTTCGTTCGTTCGCTCGTTCATTTGGCTTATGTGAAATGATTATGGCTTATTTCCATTGATTCTTGGAAAACAATGAAATGTTAAACGTCATCATCAACATCATGGCGTGTTCGAGCAAATGTTCGTAGGCTTACCTTTTCTGAGCCAATCCGGAATCCAGCCAAGTTCCAGAATTTCAACCTGAAGAATGTATGCAGGCTAAGTGGGTTTTTGGTAGGAACCAAAAAAAAACTTTTTAAATGAGCGAGAAGAGGGCACAAATTGGTGGAATGCCTGCGTTTGTTAATTGACTTGGGTTGAAAAGAAACGAGCAGAAAATGGCAAAAGAATAAATCTCAAACGAGGATAAATTATAATTTTTTTCGGTGTAGGTACGAAAAGAAAATATTTTTATAATTATTTTAAAAAACAATAGTTTGCATTCTTGAATCAATTTAAAAAAAAATTAAACTAAAACATGTGAGTAAATTTCAGTTGGTCAAAGCAGACTTATATAGACCTACTGCGGTCAAGTTTCATAGCGTTTCGAATCTCAATCGGCGTAATGATTCCTCCATCTTGAATTAAAAAAAACCTAAATTCAATTTCCCAAAACAACACAGTTCCCAACGGACCACCCAAATCAAAATCAAAGCAAAAATTGCATGAAGTTTAACCTCTGCTGAGTGTGTTTTTCCCACCAAGTCAATGGGATTACGTACTGTTTTTCCTCGGAATTTTAGAACAGAATTTAAGGCGCTTTCTGGTCCAACCGTTTTATGGTTAATTAATAAATTTACCACAATTGACCATTGTCTGGGCAGGCCATTGCCGCTATTGTCTAATATTTTTGGAACATTGTGCGGAGACTTCCCCGAATTGTCAGAACGGTGCGAGCGCTTTCGCACCGAATGTGGAACGCTCCAGTGATAATTATGATGTTTCTCGTTTAATTTTCCATTTTTGATTCTTTGTCGATTTGTTCATTGATTGCGACAGCACAAGTCACGCTCGGCAGCTGGTGTAAATTGATTTGACGCTGAAGTGAGACAACACTTTTCCCGTAAGCCAGTAAAAGGTGCTGAAACGGAATTTTATTGTATTCAACGAGGGCGACACGACATAAGCGTAAGCGACGTGAATGTTACGGGCTATGAGTTATGGAATGCGAATGAATCGGACGTGTGGTCTATAGGCTGGGTAACAGCTGGCTTCAGATCAGTGGGTTCGAACGTTTGGTTCTAGTCAAGTCAATACAATCAATACAGTTTCGTAATATTTTCTGAATTCCTTAAAAAAATCCCTCGTACAAACGGCGCCTACAACGTTCCATCGCAAACCCATAAAGACGGCAGAATTCGTGTTAATTGCCATTAGACCGCTTTTATATGCCTCTAAATACAAATAATATCAAGTAACTTTATTAGTCGCACTTCATAAACTCTTAAAATTTACAAATTCCGGAAATGCACTTTTTTCCAGAAGTGGCTCGCCCCGAGGCGTCAACGTGGTTTTTCCTTTTTTGTTTTGGGAATTTTCTCAGCTCTCATAGTCTGGCGCAATAATTAAGTAATATTCTTATTATTCTAGTTTAGGTTAGGTGTAGTTGCTGTTGTTGGTGTTGTTGTTATTGCACATGTCACAAGCTGCAGCAACAACAAACAAACCAAACCGACATCTTCATTCATTCATACTTGAACATGCCAACACTCATACACACGCACACGCATATACTCATACGCTCTCCAGTCCCGCCGAGTTGTCAAAAAATCTTCAAACTCTTAACCAAAAACAAAAAAAAATTGTAAAAATAAAGCAACAAAAAAAATTTCAATAATCCCCCAAACTGAAGCGTTTGTAGTAATGCGCGCGTGTTTCGCCGGGGTTTCTCCTTTATTTGTTTTTAAATACTTTTCAAGCTTGTTTAGACAATTTATTAATCCAAAGTGTTGAGTAAATAAGACGCCGTCGTCGCCGCCGCCATATGAGTGGTTTTCCATGCACTGGAGTTTTTCCGAAAGGAGTTTGGTTTCGTCTTCGTTTTTTTTTCTATTTTTTTTTATTGGCAATTGCTTGGAAATTGGGCAATTGTGTCGAGTCATGCAGACAGTTAATAATTTTACATATTTTATTTGCGTTTCAGAACTTTGTGATTCGAACTTTGGCTGGAAAAAGAAGAAACAAATCCAGCCTGGACAGTTTCAGAGACTAGAAAGGCTAATTTTGATCCATAAAGTCAGCCAGGGAGACTTGGTTGTTGATGGAACATAAGAACTTCTTTGAAGCCAAAAGCAAAATCCAATTCAACTTCTTGACCCAAGTTAATAAGTCAACGCAATTCCTCTATCGTATAAAAGAAAAACAAAGCCCGAGTATGACAAAAGATCGACACGCTCAGCGCTCGGGCTGGACATTTCAACCAAGCCAGCAACGAACAGCGAGCAACATGAATGCTGCTGATCGAGCAATGATGGAAATGATCGTCTGAGCAAGCAAGCGATCAGTGATTGTGACTAACTGCTGCCTGCGATATGTACCCCCGCTCCCTCTCATAAACAGCGCGGAACGAGCTAGATTTTTGCATGGCGAATTAGCCAGCAGCAAGCACCAGCGGCTACCAAACTAACAACAAACAAGCGAAACAACACAAGCAACGGCCAACAACAATCTAGGCTCCGATACTATTTTTCGAGTTATTTGGAAGCAATTTTCACACCCTGTGACATTTATTGTGCTCATCCGCTGTCATGCTGACCCCGTGTCAATTCGGGGACGGCGTAACGAAATGTTGTACACACACAGAGAGAACACATACATATCCAGTGACGACAACTATGGAGAACGGACAACTGTTTCATGATGAAGATGGACTTGTAAACTCTGCTGTGATTTGCACGCTGCTGCAAACTCAAACTGCTGCCTGCAATGATGGCGCAAATGATTGCCAAACCATATACATTTCGATTCGACGATTATTTGCTTTCATTGTTGTTGTTGTGGTTACTTTTTCTCTATTATTAGCTTCACTTTGTAGCTTCGTTAGTAGCGATTATTTGCAATTATGCGTTGCATTTGTTCTCTAGGTTGGCCATTGTTGTTTTCCTATGCTTTGAGTTTTCGCTTTCGTTGGGTGTATTTTTAGGGGCTTGACCCCTTTTTGTTATGCGTTCCATATGGTTTATGGGAAATTGACTTGACTTTTTGACTTCGAGACTTCGACTACTTGCTGCAAGCGTTCTGTGTGTGTGTGTGAATGCGGGGCGTAATTTCCATGAAGGCAAACGTACAAGTTAGAGAAGTCGATCGAGGTGACTTCGTTGTGGATTTCTGTGTGAAACAGGGAAATTTTTTTCCATTTTAGAATATGAAGTATTTATGTGAAAGAGCTTTTTGAAATAGTTTAAAGTTCATTGAGGTAATTAGATAGCTTGTTGATAGACAGGCAAGGAGAAAAATGTCGTGTATCTCGTACAGATTAGGTGTCTTAAAGGCAATTGTGCTCGCTGATCAGTGATCACGAAGTTTCAATTTGCCGGCTTGTGTTATCCACAAAATAGTGTGTTTTTGATTGATTGCTAGCTCCAACTAGTTTTTTAAAAGATGAGAATGTAAATAAGTACTTTCCACTTGCCCAAGTTAACCTAATTCCCACATAAAATTTCAAATTAAAATAAACATTTCATATCAAAATTGATATTATTCATATCAAAAAACAGTTCTCTTTGGGTTCTATATTGGATGAAATATTTTCTAGTTTCTCTTCCAAGACTTTTTTCTCAACCACACAACACCAATTTCTCAACAGTCTATCCACAAGAACGCAATTGGTTTACCGCGAAGCCATTTCCAATACCGCATCCAAGAACTGCCACGCAAAAAAAGAACCAAACAACCTTCAACATTCAGGCAGAACTAAACTGTCACACTAGCTGAGTGACACAGTTTTATCACCAAGCAACAATCTATGCGACATGAAAAAAAACGCTGCAACATTTGTTTACACAAAGCACGCAAAGACAGGCCAACTCGAGTCGGGAAGTGTCGTTTGCTTACCAGTCAAGGTTAAATGCTGAGAATCCACAAGAATCCAAAAAGTTCTGGTTACGCTCCTGTTGCAGCAACTAAGAGAATTTACTTCAAGGACATTCAACAGAAATTAGCTAGCTCCCCAGTGAGTTGATGTGGCGATGCGGCGGTTTGTATGGTGGTGGCAAAAGCATTTCAAGGAAAAGGTGACAATTGCCAATTGAGATGAGATGAGAGGTGAGGTGAGTTGAGTTGACCTTGTGACAAGCCAAATGATGGATGGTAAGGACATTTGAGACTGAATATCTAAAGATGAGTGATGACATTGAATTTGGACAATTAATTGTCAAACATAATGGCAATATTTGTGTCTGTGTAGCCACACTGTGTAGTGTCCGCCGAGCTGCTGTGGTTTCCCGGGTGGGTAAATATTTTTGTGTGTATCGGCAACGCTTCCAATGAACTGGAAAATGAAATTGTTTCCATTTTGAATAAGTTTTCTCTTCTTACCCCATCTAGCCCAGAAATTAGCCTATAGACAAAGGCAGACACATTAACAAATTAACCCATTCGCGGGTCACTAAAAACAAAAATAAATACTGATGAGCCCATAAATGACGCCCGATTGATGTATTGAGGCCAGAACGCAGCTATTTGGTGTGGGTCAAAAGATCGCAGAGATCGATTCGTCGAGTGAAAGAGTGAGCTGGCGTATGGGTTATGTTGGTCGGTGGTTTATGATTTGTTTGCTCGTGTCCCAGCGTACAATGTTGCACAGCAATAAAATTAACAACAAATCGCTAATTTATATGTAACCCTACCGCTGCCACGATCTTAGTGCATACGCATACGTAACACTGAGTAAAATCAATAGCCTAGGCAAATAGTGTGGATGATCCTTTCTGCACAATGGCGAACACGCACACGGAAAATTCGTTTTGGTTTCTTTTTCTCCTTACTTCTCGCGTCCTTAAAGGTTTTCTAACTTTTCGTAATGAGCCTCTAGTATATTTTCGTATTCAGCTACTCCTCCTGTTTGTTTCTTGTTTCCTTCGTGGATTTCGTTTTATTGATTTCATATTTACAGAGGATGAAGAAATTCCCAGCGTACGTAGGCCTGCGACAATAACAACAACCGGTGGAAGTGCGCAATTGTATTCGCGTGTGTGTTCCGGTTGCAGTATTAGAATCCCTCACTGAGTTGCCTCAAGCAAACATCACGGAGGTTTATTAGCTGCGAGTTGTTGCATTGTTATGTGGACTTGCGCTAAAGGGTATATCCTGGATAACGTAGCGGAATCAATTGGGAATCGTGAAATATTTATGTTCTTTCAGTGGAATTGAATTGTCTATTGGAATGGTGGGTCATGTTAATTGGCTGAAGAAATGGAAGTTTATGACAATTGGCAGGATTGGGCTTATAGGCAATCAACAAATACCACCCGGAAATTTCATGTGATCTTAGGTAAGCTTTCCAATCGCGTGTTTCCATGGCGAGCGAAAACTGTAGTCGTGCTATCATTTTACGTTTCATTCAAGTTGAACATTATCGAAACATGATCGACATCATTTTGACTATCTCCTACGATAGTCAACTATCGAGTTATGAAATTGAGCTCCGGTTCAACAGCCCTTCCATGAGATACGAGAATCTAACACGACGTTTGCACTCCAGGCCTTGCATAATGTAAGTTCCAGAGGATCATTGTCTAAACGAGAGGACATCAGGGTTACGTCCACGTATCTCTCTATCGACTAGACTTGCTGCCGTGGGTGTTTTCGATAGTAGCAGCTAGACACCACTTTCGGTATCGTTTTCACTTGTTTCTCATCATATTCACGTTCAGAAAATAGTGAAACAAATTGGCTCGGAAATCATAGAATCGGGTACAATCGTGTATCTCGACACTCGATGCTTCGCGTCAACATCTTATATGGTGTCGAATGTGGTTTGATAGTGTTTGAACCTCAACGAATCTTAAATGCTAGCAAGATACCGAGATTCTGATTGCACTTCAGAGGTGTGTTCGCATATCACGACATCCAACGAAATTGAGTTTCGGTACGTTTAGATTTTATTCTTCATTCAAACACTAGCGAAACACATTCGACACCCAGCTAGATTACTCTCTGTTATCTCTGAGATCGTTAAACGTTGTTCGCAGTTGCCAACAGGCGATTTATAAAAATAAAGTATTTTATATTAAATAATTTTTTTTATATAAATTATGAAATAAAACTTAACCAAAAATGTGATAAGTGCATAATTTAAGTCAATTGAAACATAGTGCCAAGGAATTAAAATCATACAAGAAAGATGGTCCATAATTGAGGCTACCTGGAAAGAACAATTAAGCCCTAAGTAGATAAGTTGCAGTAATTGAGAGACCAGAGGAATAAAATGAAAAAAAATCAACCAAAAAATAATGGAAAAATATGGCCAACAAAATTTGTATGAGAGAGCGAAATAGCATGTGAGTGTAGAGCAGAGTAAAGAAGCAAATCAAAAATCCAATTAGTGGCCGGAGAAGCTATTGAAAATCAACATGAAGTTTATGTGCTAAGTACATAAAGTAGGAGAAACGCAGCACAAAGAATTTAGTCCGAAAAGATTTACTCCGAAAAAGCAACAACAACAACAACGACAACACGAAAATGTAAAAGTGTAAAGGTGTGAATGTATAGGTGTAATGAACACGCCCTCTTTTCTGGCTTTACACAATTTGGTTTCACAAATCTTTAATTGGAAATCCAATTTTAAGTGAAAAAACAATTGGAAGAATTCAATTTTTAAACAAATTTTTATAAATTAAATTAAAAATGAATTGTTTACCTCAACTTCACGCCTTGGCGCCACTCAAAACGACTCTCCATGTTTGTTGCCCAGCAGCACCCCACTCAAGCGCCAACACGTTTGTATATGTTTCAACATGTCCGCACATTCTTATTGGCTACCAACAGCAGATCTCTCAATTATATACAACAAATATAGCTCGTACCCATGTACAGAGTAGGTAAGCACGAAAGAGCGGGAGAGTCTACTGACAAATCGCATATAGTGGCTGCCTTCATGCTGAGGCGGCTATGCATGTTGTGCCCTCTCTGTTCCACTAACTGATAGTGTCTACCTTTGGCCAAACACGATCGTACAAATCGTCACATGCAGTGAAGTGATCTGATCTGAGAAACGAAGAGGCGAACAAAAAAGCGAAAAAAAAAAAACACCAACGATAACAACGATGAGACACAACAACACAACAAACGAAGTGGTAGACGAAGAAGGCAGGCGAAGACAACAACGGCAACGACGACTACGCAAACGAGCGACGACGTCAGTGTTGAAGTGTAGCAAAAGAACGCCAAGTGTTTCAGTTAAGCGCTAGCACTGAACCGGGTAACAATATATATGCTCAATCAAAAATCTTTATTTGGTTCACAACTATTTAGAGCAAAAACGATTCACGACTCAAACTAGAATACAGTACCAACGTTTCATCAGTTTATACGGTTTGAGTTTTTAAAAAAGAAAGTGCTCCATTACTAGAAATGAAAGTGTCAAGCGATTAGAAGCAGAAGTGAACATAGTCAAATGCAGTGATCTTGCCAATTGAGATTGACTTTTGATATACAATCGCCACCGCCACCGCCGACGCTAAACCGACCTTTAAAAGATAGAAACGCTCAAGTGTGACTTACATAAAATCAGAACCGATATTGGGCGCAGTGTTGATTATGCAAACTGCCAGCACGAAGTGGATCATAAAAATTCAAGTGTTAACCTAACAACAAACAAAACATCAACAACAAATGACGTGTTCGCGTACGTTTTTGGCCGCTATCATCGTGATTATTATGCCTCATTTATTGTGTGCTAATTGAACGTGAAATTGCCATAAAATATTTAACATACGAAATAATAATAATAATAAAAAGAAAATAATTACAATTCAAACAAAATATCGATCAGTAGACGGGCAAATTTCGGTTTTGAATTTAAATTTGGTTTTTGGCAAACAACTAACTAAACCAACAAATCTAAAGAAAAGATCACGGAAAATTGTCGAGTTGCCGTGGGCTGTTATTGATTTAACAGCAGAAAATTTGCCTAATTTGCTTCCGATTTTTTGTATACTTTTTTTTTTTGGTGAAAAAAAAACAACAAACACACATTGAACATAAAGTTTAAAGCGAAACATTGAAGCAACAATAGAACACATATCTTCACATCACTATGGATTTATCAGTTTTGTTGTATGTTTGCCTAGTGGCTCTGTGCACATGTTCGGCTGCCGAAAGTAAACAGAAACCTGGACGGGGGAGAGGCTCCATGTGGTGGTAAGTTTGGAAAATAATATTAACTAATTCTGTTGTTTTTTGTTGTTGTTTTATGATTTCTGGGCCACTGGATGTCAGAAAGCAATATTATACGACAAGTTTGTGTCTTAAGTCTTTTGATTTTTGTTAGGCTTTTAGTATAAGCATTTATTTCGAGTATTTTTTTTTAAATAGAAAATCATTTAAATGTGTAAAAAGAATAAATAAAATGATATCGACACTTATTGGAAAAAATGTTCAATCATACAACTGAGTCAAGTTTGTGACTTGAGTCTTTGGATTTTTATGTCAACGCGTTGCTCTTCAACTTTAAAATAAACAATTTTATAATTTGCATTAAATTCTGTTAGCATTTAATGTACTGAGGTGTCCAATGTATTGGCATTTGCATATTAAATCCTCTTTTAATACAAAATTTTTAAAATATAAAAAAAAATTTTTTATAAATTTTGACTAGAAAAAGAATAGACTAAAATAAAAAGTCTAATTGACCTAAGGTTAGGTTAGGGTGGCGGGTATTTATACCACAGAGCTCTCTTATCCTTTACGTGGAGATGTTAGACCTTTTGACCTGGTCTGCATTTCGTACTTTTAATGGCCGACGGTTTAACACTTTTGCAAGAAAAGACATTTAAAAAAAAGGAATATTTTCATTTAGGCACAAAAAATAATTTCAAATGACATCAAGTTTTTTGTTTGAGTCTTTTGATGCTGAAATTAGTGTCATTTAAATTTTTTTTTAATATTTATCATACTAATATTTGTCCAAAAACCGTCTATCTGTCTTTTTGCCTTCTGTCTGTCAGGGACTATTTTTTGTGAAACCATAAGATTGCACGACCAAAATTTGTTTGAATAATCTAATAAAAAATTCCATTTTCATTGAAATAAAGTCAACCGAAAATTCACAAATCCCATGCTTATATTTACCGTAATAACCAACAACAAAAAACCAAGCACATCTTACAAATCAAAACTTCTTCCCTGTATTAACACAAAAAATTAGCACATCTGTTAAACATACCAAAAAAAATAAAATAAAAAATATCTCAGAAAAAAAAACCAACCAACAAACAAAAGCGCGTGTGCTCGCGCGCCAAGTAACATGATCGTGATCATTTTTACTATAGCCCACAAAAGAACAAATACAAACAACCAACAACCGACCGGCAACTGGGGGAAAAAAATCAAGAACGTGTGAACACAACATTTATCGAAATGAAATGAAGAAATTAAAACTTTTTACCGAAATTGGCAATTGGCTTGTACCAAAAATACCAACACGGAAGCTGTTAAGCGGCCAAATACACACACCAAACGAAGAAAAAAGAACTCCAAGAAAAAAGCAGCGTGAAACAGCGCCATTATCATTATCAAGCCAACAGCCAACCAAGCCGAGCTCAATCTCAATTAAAAATTCTATGTGCGCACGCGTTGCAAGCGCAAGCTTTCTTTGTTGCACATAAAAATGAAGCTCTACCGCAGTGTCACCGTGCACAGACGGACAATGGGCCACTTCGGTGTTTACAATTAAATTTCACGTTTTCACGCAATAACAGCAACAACAACAACAACAACAAGTGAAAAAAAACCATAAAAAGTCAACAAAAACTGATACAAAACACACGGCAGTTCTGGAGCATCCGCAAAGATGTGAGCCAAAAGAAAAAATGTCAAAAAGTGGAAAGAGTTGAAATTTTGTGAAATGTGGAATTAATGATGACGATCTTGGCAATGATGATGATGATGACGATGACAATGATGGGACTGTGTTTGAGTCTTAAGTCTTTCGTTTTTTTTTTCTCTTTTTTTCTGACAATAAACTAAAGAAGGATTTCAGTTGTACGGCAGGACCGTGACACATGCTACTGTTATTTCACAAAGGAACCTTTAAATTATGTTTAAAAAAAAGTTGATGATTTCGTTTGAATTGAACACACAAAAAGTGGTCTAGCGTATGTTTGGTGGGCATTCCACGGTGAGTTGAAAAAAAAACCTAAAAAAGACAAACCTTTTTTTTGTGAAATAACCAGAGCATCTCTGAGTGAGACTTGCGACTGTCTTGAACCCCATGACGATGATCAACTTGCTTTCAACTGATCTGATCAACGCGCGCACCCAAACGTAACACAGCGCTAACGTAAGATCATGGAACGTTTTTTAAATATTAATAAGCTTTTATAACAGTATAAATTTAAAGCTTAAAACAACAAAAACGTGCATTTTTTTCGTACAGTAAAACAGCAAAGGTCTTAAACATAAATCTCAGCCAGTTGATTTAATCCGCATGGGAATTGAGTTGCAAGTGGTGGTGATCGTGAGGCTTCAAGTCTATGTGTAAACTATCAAAACTGTACAGCCTCCAAGCATTTAACAGTGAATACACACACACACACAAAAACTAAACTTTTATATATAAAAATTTTATAAACAAAAGGTATTTTTGTTGTTGTTGTTGGTTGGCGATTTTTCAGCTCATTATTGTTACGAATAGTTGCGCACAGCTTCGGTTTTGACGTTAAAGCGCAACTGTCACTTGCACTTAATGTTTACTTGGCGCTGCTCATGTGTGTGTGTGTATGTTTTGTGTCATCGCAATGTTGTTGTACTGCTGCGGTGGCTTTTGGTTTAATTTAATGCGTATTAAAATTATACGCCGCTTAACATAACCGTTGCTAGCCCGACTGGCATGGTGGCTTTTTTTCCACTACTCCACTGCTTGACACATTTTTATATTCACATTCTGTGTTGGGCAATCGAGTGCATTATTGTGCGATTAAAATTAACAAGTGTTTTGTACTTTAAGCCACTCGGAATTTTTAATATCAATCAAACGGAAATTGGCAAGTGAACAGAGTCAATTGTTGATGGAAACTCGCAATTAAATTGAAGTGTTTTGGTTTAATGGAGGTTCAGAATATTAGAACTGAGCTTGCTTTTTATCCATATGAATGCTAGAGGTGCATATGAATGTTAGTGCAGAGGAAAAATTTTAGAGCTCAGGTTCAAATCTCAAAAACATACAAATATTTTCTGAGGCTAAAATGAGTCTTAAGAGGGTTGAAAAAAAGAAGTCATAACGTTTGGTTGTTGCATTAATTAATTGCTAATAAGTTGATAGAATACTTAAAAAATTGTTCTCTTACCATCCTCACAGAACCCTACACGCACACAATTTTAAACACAAAGTGTATTTTCCCGCCGCCTAACCGCCACTTCTAAAGTCACACTTTTTTCCGTTTTTTTTTTGGTTTATTTTTGTTATTGACTCATAAAAACTAAAAAGGATATTTTTGTTTATAATAAAAACACCTGACATTTTAACGACTATTTTTTACCCTACCCATTCTTATAGTAAATCGTCAAATGCACGCAAACACATGTGCCTTACCATAGACACACTCAAGAGCGTCTACAAATATTGGGCTTTGTGCGTGTGGCGGTTTGTTATTTCTTCCTTAATTTTCTTCTTCACTTATTTTATTCCTCCCATATATATGTATTTATGTGCGCTTGAATGACGCCGTCAATTGTCAGTGTTGTGGTTGTTTTTTCTTCTTCACAACCTTAATGCGAAAGGTGGAAAAATTTGTAAAAAAAAAAATATGAAAATCAAAGCAAATATACTTTTGAGCCTTTTTGGGTTGAAGCAAGTCAAGTGGAAACAAGTAGAACGAACGAACGCACGAAGATGAACCTCCACTGCGTGTGGCTTGGATATTAGCTGTATTTTGTATGGCTATTAGTTGGGCTAATTAACGGCAGAGTTCTTTCAAGCGTTTAATAGTTTTGACAGTTGTCAAATTGAAGAATTGTTTTGTTTTAGAATTTTTAACTCAAATTTCTCTCTTCTTTGCCTTTCTTTCTAGGGGCATTGCCAAAGTGGGCGAACCCAATAACATTTCCCCACTCACATCGGGCATTATGTACGTGGATCCAGCCATTCATGCCACACTGAGAAGAAAACAGCGCCGCTTAGTACGCGATAATCCTGGAGTGTTGGGGGCCCTGGTCAAGGGCGCCAATCTGGCCATTAGCGAGTGTCAGCATCAGTTCAGAAATCGTCGTTGGAATTGCTCAACGCGAAATTTCCTGCGCGGCAAGAATCTCTTTGGCAAAATCGTCGATCGTGGTAAGTTGTGAAAAAATGTATTTAAAAAAGTAGTAAAAAATAGTAGCAGAAAATTGTACAAAAAATAGTATCGAAAAATGTATACAAAAAAAATTGTATTTATACAAAGTAACAAATTTCCCACTGCCTGTAATTCGATATGAAATTTGTTCATCTGGAATTTTTTACAATTCCTTCCTGAGCGCACGACTCTTTTAAAATGTTACTTTTTTTCCTTTTCTTAAGATCTCTTCACCATTTCACTTATTTTACTTCAATTTTATGCTTCCCTTTTCTTTTTTTTTATTGTATTTTTGTTGTTTATCGTAATGTGATACTTATGTTATTGCATTGCATATGTAAAAAGATCATCATCACATGAAATCAGTTGGATCACTTCATCATCTTCGGTGCAACCGTGAATGATATATACGCTGTTCGGCATGGAAGGCCGTAAGGTAGAGCCAGGCAACACAAGACAAGGCAAGGCAGCAGGCAGCGTATGGCCGTACTAACTGCACAGACCTTCCTTAACTTTGCACTCACGCATTTCATCCTTGAGCGGTTTTTTTGGAGTTTGTTTTGCTTGATTGTTTTTGTTTTTTTTGTTCTTCTTCTTTTTTTATGTTTTATTTTGTTATTCTTTTGTTTTTGTTTGTTTTCCTTAAGACACACACACGCGCGCTTACATGATTATTGGAAATACATATCGGTTTTTATTTTGGTCCGTACGTTTTGGAAACAAAGCTAAGGAAAATACCGCCACTTTCGATTGTTTTTTGTTTTTGCAAACAGCTGTCATTGATTCCTTTTGGATACTTCAAAAAAGGAAAACATTTCCCAAGAGATTGCACTAATTGTGTTAAGTTCATGGCCGATACTACAAAGTGAAATGCGTTGTTTATACACACTAAAGCGTGTAAAGCTTCATTTTATGTGTACTCGAACCTTTAAAGTTTATGCGTGGGTTCTAAGGCACTCTAGCTTTTTAACTACACATGAAAATGTCAATAAAATTAGTTCACATGTTCTACACGCTTAAGTGTGTATAAACAACACATTTCACTTTGCCAAGCATGTGAGGCATACCAAAAAAAAATTATTTAATTAAATTTTCTCCACATGTGCTTTGTTAGCCTACAAAAGAATATATAAAAAAACTGCATTCATTTTTCTATTTCTTCTTGACATTCATTCAGCAACTTTCTCTCGGTCACCTTGGCCATTTGACAGGCATAACAAACATGTTTATGACAGCTATTTTCCACAACGAGCGATGAGAGGCTAGGGAAAAATATTGAACAAACCACAAATGAGTAAAACAAAAAAATTAAAGCCACTGCCACCCGCAATATTGCAAGCCGAACTATCAGCCAGCCGATCAACAATGACAGGCTTTGTCCACACATAGACACGTCCCAAATGCCTGCTCAAATGCCAAAACAATGCCTGGGCATGTGTTTTTTGCACACTGCCCCCCACAACCGCACTCAGAGGCTTGTCAATATTTTTGTATGGGTTTTTGCATTTTCCTTTAATTTTTTTTATATATTTTCCATTCATTGCTTCTTTTCTATACGCTACTACTGATGGTGGTGGTGTGGCAACAATGTCATTTGACAAGCTGTCAAGTAAATGTTAATTAAGTGCGACAAACTGCACACAACAAATTTAAGTGGAATTATAATGCACACAAGTGTCGGGAGTTGAGTCGAGAGTCGAACAGGAACATGCTCAGCCAAAAATTGGCAAATCAATCAAATGAAAAACACAGTGTTTGTTTGTTTACTGTATACAAATGCTGGACTTAGGCCAAAAAAGGTGTTATAACTGTCATTAGATGTCAATAGACAGAATGTGAAAATCCCTAAGGTATATTTTATTCTCATATGCACGAGGGTATTTTCGGATTTAAAAAAAATACATAAGAGTGCAATTATTTTATGGGGAAAAAATACATTTTTTGACATTTACTTTAAAAGGCCTTTTGACACTTGCCACAACTGCATACATTGACCATTTGTTGGTACGAGTGACAGCTAGAATTTTGATTTATTGCCATTTTTGACTACTGACCGGATTCCAATACTGACTGCATACGAATTTCCTGGGAAAATCTATGGAGAGCTTGAACATTTTATTGCCACTGTGCCATAAATGTGCACAATGACCTTTGTTGACAAAACAATTAGAACAAAAGGCGTTTATTGTCAAGCGCGTGGGCTACTGCAGTGGCACACTCGCGACTATTTATTGTGCGCCTTACCTGTGTGTCAAGTCAAGTTGTGTTCTTATACCAAAAACCAGCAGCATATCAACGCACTGAAAGTCATCCATCGTCGCATTCGATATTAAAAGCAAATAAAAGTTATCTTTTTTTCCTGTTTGACAGCAGGTCAAAAGTGAAAAGTGAAATTGTCAATGAAATGCGGGAAAACCTATGCCTGTTGACAGCCTGCTTGTGTATGAGATAGTAAAATGAAACATAAAAAATCAATAAAAAAATTTGTATCATGACATTTGCTTATCAGGCAAGCCATCCACACTAAAGGATAGCTGTCTGCGTGCAATTTCATTCAACAGATCTGGCTGTACGGCCCACTTATAAGTGATCTTGTAATTTGTGGCCTCTTAACCTCTCTGCCATCACACTTTAGGCCATATTGCACGTGATCTTCTGAGCATTTTATGCGTCAATTAAGTCAAATTTTATTAGGGTGGCTCAATATAACGGCCATAAAATTACAAAGAATAATAGTCATGATCATTCATTCGTTCGATCACTTTTCATTCCCTTTTTTTTACTAGGAATTTCCTTCACTGCTCTTTTACAACTTTATTTTATAGTCTCGTATGGTACGTCTATTTGGTAGCACATACAATCTGTCTACTGTCAAATTTGACTTTAGCATTAATTAACACCTACTGTCAGAGCCATTAACACTTGGGGTTTTCTCATGAAGTAACTCACCACTTGGTAGTAGACCAAAAAAAAAAAGAAGAAGAAGAAAAAAATACCAACTCAACTGCACTTTTGGCTCTGAGATCCTGCTGTCCTCGTATAACTAATGAAACTGTCATTTGCAACGCCATGGCCAAGAAAGGCAGGCAGGCAAGCCAAGTTAGGTTCTCTCTCTACAGCTTAAGGCTAATTTTGTCAACCTACGAGGCTACTGTAGCGTTCCAAAAAAAAACTACAAGTTGTCAGCATTCATTTACATCATGTAGGACTCGACTCGGGCCTTAGGCGTGTATGTATGTGTGTCACAGTAAGTTTTTGTACTAATATTTCACTTAGGTCCACTACCTTTTCTTCTTCCCTCTCTCTGGCAATTTATGACATGCCCCGGCGGGACATCTCCTTTTCTTCTACTTCGACAAACGCATTTTCACGTGTACTTGCCTGTATGTGCAAAATAAATCCCATAACATTTTTCTAATTGGTGACACCTTTAGGGGTCTCCTACTTTTTCCTTTTTCCTTCTTTTTTTCTTCTGCATTTTACTAATCCCACTGATTTTTCTACTTCTGCTTCTACTGGGTATTGGCTTCCTCAATCAATTTGATACGCTTTTCTTGAAAGATTGTACAACAATTTTCCTTGGTGATCAGTTTGCCATGATCATGTTGTCTGCTTTAGTTTTCGTCATGCTTTAAATTCGTTCTGTGCTCAGTACGAAATGATTACATTTGCCGAAGGCGTCATCACATTTTTCAGTTAGGAAGGCATAAAAAAAATACGCATTCACTGGGGTTTTCACCATTTCTCACCTAATTGACTTGTTAAGGTGTTCTGTGTGTTTCTCTTGTGGGCCTAATCTGAACAATCATGGGCTCAAATAATCACAAAAAAGGAATTGTGGTGAATTGGCAATGTTCGTCAATGTGTGACGAATGATTTGGTAATTTACCAGTTTTATATCAGGAAAAGAATTCTCGGAAGTGTCGATGAGGTGTGAGCATTTGTGTTTAAAGTGACAGATTATGAAGGTGATTTTTGTAGGAAATCGAAGAGATCCTTGGAAAAACTTTTCCTCATTCTCTCAATTATCTCAACGGATCATTCCACATCTGATCATTAATAATTTCAGCTCCATTCCTTTGTCATTTTCAAGTTGTAGCAATTTGATCACATTTAGAGCAGCTCAACCGCTTCTATCCAAGTGTGCATAGTCCACTAGACCACACCACATATATTTATAAATATTTTTTCCAGCTGTCATGTTCTCCCCACCCGGGTGATCGCGATAAGTGTAACTCTCTTCAGGAAAACAAAACAAAAAACAAACCAAAACTGATCTCGATCTTGTTAAATTCTTTCAATGTTAATAAAAGACATTTTGACAACAAACTACTTTAGTAGTAAATTGTTTTAAAATACACACAAAAAAAAAAACGTTAAGTGAAGCAAAAAGCAAAAAAAAATCGTTGTACCTTTCCTGAAGCATAAATCTGAAATCATATTTCTTATGAGTAATGGCACTTGTCTTTGAAAGTCTGGTCAATTATGACACTTCAAGTTATCACTGCCAGAGTGTCGTTGCTTGTTGCCGTTTGTATTAAGAAGCTGACACAGATTTAATGCTTGCGTTATGTAAACGATAAATTTTGATGCGCTGGAGTAGTGCTTCGATTTTTTTTCTTGCTTCACAAAGTAGTAGAGTAGATGGACACTATACACAAAAATACCACACAGCAATAATGGAGTAGAGTAGTAGCTCATCAGTTTTTTCATTTTTTTTCTACTTCTTTTCATCATTTTTGGCTTGAATTCCATCTGATGTTGCTGCCTGTTGTATTCACAACAATGAAAATTGAATTTACATGTTGCAGACAATTTCTCAAGTGGTTTTGGCTGTGAGCAGCGATAGACTTATCGAAGCGATATGTCAAAGTGGAGTAGGGTAGGGAAACAAGAGCAAGAAAAGTAGACGAATTGCGGCAGAATGTGAAAAAACAATTAATTCTCAAGTGGTTGTATTAATTTATTATATTGCATTGTATTTTGGCTTGGGGTAGGGGGGGCTCTGAGTTTGTTTGGTAAAGTAGCGGTAATTTGCGGTAAATGTGACAATAAAATTTTGGTAGGGAAATAAGTAAAAAACACAACAGGAATTAATTTTTTCTAAATTAAATAAATTAAAAATTTGTCACTTAAAAATAAAAAAAAAACTTTTTCTAAAAGAAAAAAAAAATTTTAATTTAAAAAAAAAAAAATTTTTTTTAAAAAAAAAATGTGTATATGAATCAAAACTGTAATTTTCTTTATTTAAATAAAGAAACAAGTAAAGTACATTTTTTTTTTCAATTTATTTTCTTATTATTTTTTATTTATACAAAATTTTATATTAAAATTCATTGAAACCCCCAAATTGACTCAAAACCACATTCGATCTCGAAAAAAATTTAAATAAATCACACATTCATCTTAATTCCTAGAATTTCCAACATAAAACGCATATGAACGTAATCATTTGAAACTCACACAAAGTATCAAGGTTGTGTTGAAAATACGACAAAGCGTGAACAACACCAAATCTGACATTAATCCGTCAATGAAATGTTCCACAACAAATAGAAGCAAAGTTGTGACTGAAAAAAAACCAAAAAAAATGCAAAACCCAAAATTAGCTCAAAATGCAAACATACCGCAATTCATCGCCACAATACAAGGAAATACGCCACACAGTGTTGACAGACGAACTGTCAGGGGAGACGTCAGTTAAATGTCAAATAACACCAGCCAACCTCAACGATCGTCCGCAGGGTAACCAAAGCCAATGCAATGCCAAGTGCATTTATTTGTAGTTTGCCAGACCAAACAGAAATCAAAAATTCTCATCATTCATATAGTAGAGCATATATAAATGGAAAATCGAAGAATTCCCGGAAATCCACAACAGCAAACTCTTCAAATGGGATCAAACAGGAATTTAGCGTTTATTAAACGCAAATGAACGATTTCCAGTTAATTGTGTGCATTTGTTTTGTAAAATTTGTTTATTCACATTTTACCGCCGCAATACACACACACACACAAGCCGAGAAAAATGTTTACAATATTTACCAAAAAAGGCCAAAAAAAATAAGCGACGAAATGACACACCATCATCGGCAAGGAAAAGTCACTTTTCGTTTCTTTTCATTTTTTTTTGTTCACTTTTTTCACTTAATAAGAAGTATTATAGGGCACTCAACATACATACCTACTACAATCCACAAATTACAATAAATTACAAGAAAAAAAAATAAATAAAAGATGTGAAAAATAAGAAGAAGAAGCCTTTGCATAAATACCTGCACGCAACCAAAAAAAAAGTCTTGTAACTCAAATTGACGATATCGCATTTAAACAAATCAAATTTGTTGACTCGTCTGTACGTCGGGAGTACAAAAAAAAGGCAAAAATTATAAAATAAAAAAATTAGGTACCAAATGAAAAAAGTGAAAATATAAAAAAAAAGTCAACTACACAATAAGCAAACATGATTGCGATGCGCTGGCAGTGATAAGAACGGAGTACACTCAAAGAAAATTGTTTAGAAAATCTCTAGAAATTATTTCATGGATTTTAATAATAGCAGAACATCAGTTCTCCTACTATCTATCTGACAAAGTCATCTGACTTGTCTGATAAATTTACTGATTATGTGGATTACGGTTTTAGCTTATTAGAAAATAATCTTCCCCTAAAGATTAAATATAAATTCTTATATTTACTAAGTTTTTCGCTTGAGGGAAGCTATCACTCACTACGCATGTGTAGCACTGAACACGCCCGTTCGTTGGCTTGGAGGCAAAGCGCCTGCGTGTGATTAGTTTTGCAGGAATTTTAATGTCTTTCAGTTCATTACATTAAAATGTATTCACGTTGGCAACATGAGTAAATAAATAGTACTTTTTTACTTTTTTTTGTGTTCCTCATTGTGTTGTTTTTTTTTTGTAAGCAGGTGACCGCAAATTCGCAGAAAGAATGCGGAACGAAAAATTTAAAAAAAAAACTGTTTTAAAGAAATATTTGACAAGACAAAATGCACATTAATTTTTTGTTGTTGTTTAATTTTTTTCCGAGTTTCTTTTACGCAATACAAATACAGCACTTTTTACGTAGACGTTTTACGTTTAAAAGCAATTAAAATGAGTAGTGGGTGTGTTCGTTCGCATTCGTTCTCATTATTTGCTTACTTTAACTTTTTTTTTGTACGCTTTTATTAGCATTTATATTTTTTTTCATATTGTTTAAACAAATGTCAGTATTTTGACAAATAAATGACAGCTCATATGAGTAAGAGTTCTTACGTACACAAGAGTATATCAATGATTGTACGGTAATATGACACCGTCTAGAGTAATTACGGGCAGTGAATGTAGTTAATTTACAAAATACACGTGAAATGAAAATAAAACGGATTTCCGTTCTCCTTTTCATTTTGTTGGCACAATTGAGTGGGCGTTTTCCTCCATTAGATTTAAAAAGATTTAATTCAGCAAATTCGTAGGGATTTCTTGTGTGGGCGGGGCTCAGGCATTTAAGCAAAAATGTGAAATGAAAAATCGAACAGGAAAAAAAAAACAATTACCTTCTACAGTTGCCCAAAAATTGTGAAATTGATCTGTTTTGCTTAGGTAATCCTGCCACTTAAATTCCCCTCTGCTTCTTCTTGCTTCGACGTTCTCTTCATATTTAGGCATTTTCGGTTCATGTGCCCAATTGTTCCAATTTCCACAATAGCCTCTGACAAACAATTGAGTTTTCAAGCGTTCGGCACTTTCCGCTTTTGTTGCTGCTGCCGTTGTGACCCTTTTGCTGTCTTGTTGTTGTCGGGTGTTGTACTTTTGTATTGACTAGGTTTTTTTTTCTTCTCATTTCCTTTGGTCCTTGTTGGGTGTCTTTTATTTAATTGAAATATGTTCGGCAATCATTTTGGCAGTTCACATGTTTTTGCGGTCAGTTAATCGGCTTGTTGTGCCTTTCATGCCTTTGCCCTGGATTTATTTAAATCACACATTCGAGTAGAATTTTTTTCCACTGCTGTTTTCGGTAATTCATTTAAGCAGGATCATCCTTAGGTATGCTAAGTAAGGCAATTGTGGGAACAGATTTTGAAGATTCCATATTCAGCAAGGAAATGTCTAAGGGAAGATGCTTGAGAGGATGCTTGACTTGAGAGCTTTAGATTTTGAAGTGTTGGGAATGAATTCCTTGAGGAAAGGCCTGTGCTTCAAATGAGGAATAGAGCTTCTAGTAAGGAAAAGGCCACAAGTCTTCTGCCCTTTTATCTTTTTAATTAATACTTTATTTTCTTTATTAATTTCCTTGGTTTCTTCTTTAAATTTCTCATTAAATTATTTTGTATTCTCTTCTCCGTTTGCAGGCTGTCGTGAGACTGGCTTCATTTATGCCATCACCAGCGCCGCTGTCACACATTCGATTGCGCGCGCCTGCAGTGAGGGTTCAATCGAATCGTGCACCTGCGATTACAGTCATCAATCGCGTTCGCCGCAAGCGAATCATCAGGCCGGCAGTGTAGCGGGTGTGCGCGATTGGGAGTGGGGCGGCTGTTCCGATAATATCGGCTTCGGCTTCAAATTCTCACGCGAATTCGTTGATACCGGCGAACGTGGACGCAATTTGAGAGAGAAAATGAATTTGCATAATAACGAGGCGGGCAGAGCGGTAAGTAACAAAAAAAATCATAATTTAAAAAAAAATTAATGGCTATTTAAAGTAACAAACATGGCAACAATAAGGCATAGAAAAAACTTGAAAACTTTCTCTAAGCATTAATTATGGGCAAAGACAAATTTCTTGTACAATTTCCCCAAAGCAATTCGTCATAAATAAAATGAACCTCTTAAATTTACCCTCAATTTTTTGCTCAATACGCATTCGATTTCTATTTCCAATTTGGCATAAAATATGACCAGCAAAAAATAAACTTCTCATGGTAAAAATATTTGAACATTTTACGACGCAAGTCTCAATAAAAATCAGTTTGTATAAAATTTTTACTACATGCGCTAATCAAACAACTTAATTTACTACCTTCACTCCGACATCAGCCCCCCCCCCCCTACACCAGCTAGTAGTTCTACTAACTTTTCTACTTACCACTACTAAATCACCTTATCAACATTAGCGCCCATGTATGTGCATTAATTCATGCCGTGCTGCTGCTGCTGCCGACTTCATGTTGTTGTAATGGCCGTAGTAATGATTGCAAATGGTACAATTTAACAGCTTTGTGTGTGATCCTCATTAATTGCCCAGCACAGTGGAGCAGAGGAGAACAGCAGACTGCACAACTCACTCGACATTTGAAAGTTTGCAACTTTGTTGTTGCTTGGTTGTTGTTTTATCTCAATTCTTCGCAACTACTTCGGAGATTGGACCACCTCTGCCACATGCTGTGTGCTCTCTAATATCAACTAGCCACAACTACCGCCCTAACATGGGGGTTTATCAGTGCACATTTGTTTGGTTATATGTGGATGCTGCCTCGGTATTTTCTATGTACCTACTTCCTACCTGTAATGGATTGTTTTGATCCTATTTTTTTTGGTAGGCCTTTAAAAGTAGTAGACGCCTGCATTGCTTGTGTGCATGTATGTCGGTGGGATGTGTATATTTTTCTACCGCACACACAGTTAAGTTGCTGGCTGCTGCTTCTGTTGCGGGCAATTTAAACTTGTTTCCCTGCCTATTGCTCATATATTAAAATGTTGACAGCTTTGCTGATATAAACTTTAACGCGATCGTAAAAATTGCCAATGCAACTTCTCAGTACAGTGGCTCCTGAAAGGAAACTGTATTGATGCGGATTAATAGTCTATCGTAGGGCATTAAAGTTGTCAGTCAATGGTTGTAAATTGTACTCAAAGGAAGGATTTCATATCCTTTATAATAAAATAAATCAATACAGAATTTATGAAATTTTTTCTAATTTTTTTACTCATTTTTTCATATTTTCCTTGGAAATTCCATTGAAATCAAATGTCTATTTGATGGTCCATACAATCTTCCCTAATTGACCATAAAAAGCATAAAATGTCCACTTTTATAACTATTTTTCCGCTACCACATTTAACCCCATAATTTTCCCCCTAATCCTTTACTGCCGACTACTAACAGCAACTACTACAACATTTTACCATTTTTAATCGACTGATTAGTTAAGAGTTTCTGCGTAAAAACTCAACACAAATTTCGAATTTTATTACAAAACAAGGGGGGGGGGGGGGATAACATGCTTTTGCTAGACATTTTATGATTTCGTTTTTTTTTGGAATTTGCTCCCCATCTTTGCCAACTCCTCCTATGAAAGCTAATCGCTAGAGCAATTAATATGCTTTTATGGCGTATTGGTTTCTTTTTTTGTTTGTTTGATTTTTTGTTCCAACGTAGAGCGTCACATTTTTAGAAATAAATTACAATTGCGTAGTTGGTTTTTTTTTCAATGCACACTCACACACAAAATTAAAAATTGAGTTGCAACCACGCTGCATGGCTGACAGAGGCTTTGATACCGCAAATTTTCAACTTTATTGATCGTGTTATGGAACGACCTCCTCTTGTGTTATTGTAGTTTGACTGTTTTTGTTGTAGATCGGTCTTGTAATAATATCAGCAACAACAACAATATAAAAATTGACCTCATGCTGCGTTGATTTCTTACTTCTTTTTACAACAACAACAACAACAGCATCGAGTAAGTAACTCTCGCAGGAGTTCAGGCTTTCATTCGAATCAACTCTGATCTACCTTTGTGCGCGCGCGTCGCATCGTTCCATCGAAGCAAGCGCGCACAACACACACACAACTTGATTATTGATCGCCTCTTGATCGTACTTTGAAATTGCATTTTTGTTCAGATCAGTTCAGTTCAGCTTTTGTTCATTTATTGGTTTTTAATAACGCTTTGTACATTTTGAACATGATTTTCCCTCCCAAGTGTATTCAAGTAAGACTCTTCTTGGACGTAGTAGTATATACGGGGGGGGAAAAAAAGTGTATAAAACTACCTACATGCGAGAGTCTACTCCAGTTTTTGTGCCGCATATTGGCCAGTTGAAATAATTAAGTGGAAAACATATCAACGCACAGCGGCCGCGGCTGTTAATTCACAATATGCCAAAAAGGCAGATCCTAAATAAAATACGATCGCGATCGCGATCGCATCAGAATGGCAAGCGGTGCGCGGTGGTGGTAGCAAGGGCGACACATTTAGGGATTAATGAAGTCATATAAAAGTCAAGAAAGCCAACCTCATCGCACAGCGATGATGATGATGATGTCGCCATCGTCATCGCCATCGCCATCACTGTGGGAATTTATTGTTAACTACTTACATAATATTTTCATTTATTTTTTATCGCATGATATAAATTACAATTTTACTCATCTTGTTGGTTTCGTTCTTCTTTCATTGCAGCATGTTCAGTCGGAGATGCGTCAGGAGTGCAAGTGTCACGGCATGTCCGGTTCGTGTACGGTTAAAACCTGTTGGATGCGCTTGGCCAATTTCCGCGTTATCGGCGACAACCTCAAGGACCGTTTTGATGGCGCCTCGCGTGTCATGGTCAGCAATAGCTTGCGTCAGGGAGGCAACTCTGTGGCCGGGGGAATTGCCGTGAGTCCGAATGCGGTCGGTGTACCCAGTGTGTTGCTGAGTCCGAATGCCGCCAGTCCGAATGCCTTCGATGCTGAGCGCATGCTGAACGATCATATGCCCGAGCATATGGTGAAACACCATCCGAATATGCCGTCGGCGAATAGTTTGCAGAGTCCGAATAGTGTGTCACGGAATTCAGTGCGCGGCCGTGGACGTCAGGGCAAAAAGAATAATAGGTAAGAGGCATTTTTGAAAGTTTTTTTGAAATACTTTTAATTTTACTTAAAACTTTTTAATTTAATAAAATTAATTTTAATCAATAAACTAATTTTGTAAATGTTTTTCTTTCTTCCGCTCCTCTTCAGATATCACTTCCAGCTGAAGCCACACAATCCCGACCATAAGCCACCCGGTTCCAAAGACATTGTCTACCTGGAGCCATCGCCCAGTTTCTGCGAGAAGAATCTGCGTCTCGGCATTCAAGGTACGCACGGCCGTCAATGCAATGACACATCAATCGGTGTCGATGGCTGTGATCTGATGTGTTGCGGTCGTGGCTATCGGACGCAAGAGGTCGTCGTCGTCGAACGTTGTGCGTGCACATTCCACTGGTGCTGTGAAGTCAAGTGTAAATTGTGTCGAACGAAGAAGACGATACACACGTGTCTGTAAGCACAGCCGTGCAATGTTTAAGTATATGTGCGTGTTTGTGTGTATGTGTGTGTAAGAGTGTGTGTGTGTTTGTATCACCAACCCAACAGCCGCCCCAACCATTCGACTCCTCCAAGCGAAATGCAGACCAACTGCCCCTGCCGCCCACAAAGGCAAGGCAAGGCGCCTCTGTTGTTGATTTGTTAGGTGCATTCAAGGTGGCGTATTGCATCAATGCTGCTCAACTGTCATATGCAATGACAATGCACAATGTCAACTGTCAATTGTTGGTCAATTGCCTTTTGGCATGAAGTGCACGGAGCGCTGCTACGGATTGGTTTGGCTTGGAAGGGGAGGAAGACGGTGTTTGGTTGTTTATTTCTTAACTCCTTTCTGGTTTATTATTTCTTTTTTTTTTTGTGCTTTTGTTGTAATAATTATCGCTGAAAATGTTTTGGAAGCGCTGGAAATTATTTTTTTTTTCTATTCGTTTTCGTACTTGAATTATGAATTATGCTTAAGCCTTAAGGCCGTCCTTGTTTTCTAAAAAGAATTATTTACTTATTTCCCTTCCTCTGTATTGTATTTTGAAATAATTAATTTTTTTTTTTTTTTATTATTTTTTTTTTAAAACTAGGTATTTATTGAAAAATTGTTAATATTCCAAAACATATGGCCTGAAAAGTACTGATACTTTTTATACTTGAAAAAAGAGTATTTCTCAGAATTTATTTTTTTTACCAAAAATGTCACTGGTTTGAAGCACTTTTTTCACAGTGTATCCCAGCACTCATTTTTGGTAACGAATTTTTTTCCAAATTATCTCAAATCAACTCGAAATCTTTTGCTCTTGCATGCCATGTTCATTGTAAATTAGACCGCCCTGAGATCAATGTATTCTCTTTCACTCACACAAAATCTCCCTGTCTGTCTCTCTCGCTCTCTCTCTCTCTCCTCCTAGCAGTATTACATTTTACAATCATTAAGTGGAAATGAAAAGAAAAAACAAAAAATTAAATAGTAAAGTACGCAAATGCCCAGTTCTTAGTTAAGTAAGTCCATTCATAAAAGTAAAATACTAAAAATTACTTCAATTATAATTGTAAAATTCAACAACGTAGCCTAGTTAAAAAAAAAACACACAACGAATTATGATTAATGAGAATTATAAAATTTTTGATTGTTGAAAAATTTTGTTCATTTTTATTTTTCGTCAACGAAAACTTAAAGTTAGTGGAAGAAAATGAGCCAAACAAAGACTGAAAATTGTTGAAGAAAAATAAGAAAATTAAGCGAAATAAATAGAAAAGTATGAAGAAGCATGCAAAATATTTTTTCCAAATTTTTTTTGTAAGCACCCTTCAGTATTTTTGTGTAACTTAGCCAAGCCTTAAAGCTCCACACCACTTTTGTCGCTTATGAACCTTGTTAAGTGGCACTAAGTTGGCCCGAAGCTTTGAGGCTTTCTGAATATATTTAAATTAAAACTTAAGTTTTGTAAATATAACTGTACCACTTCGTAATTATTTAATACGTAATAATTTATATAATTTTTGCTTGAAAAATTCTACATAGAATTGGAAAAATGCCGCACAATTTAAACAATTTTTTGGAAATAAAATTGAATTGAAATTGTTTAGGAAATGTATTTTGTTCAAAGGAGGAGTATTTTTTTTTCGTTTTGTTTTGTATTGCCGCGAAAATGGTTGTGCGTTTCTTTGTATTATTATAATAATAATTAATATTAATTAATGTTTAATTAATTTATACATATATTATATGGAAAATAAAATAATATATTGATTATAAGATTAATTATTTGTATTTGTGTATAGTATTTCGGAGTTATGAAATTTAGCGAAAAGAAAAATTATTAATATAAAATTAAATATAAAAATATGAGAAAAATTAATAAAAATAATAAAAATGTATGTGAAAATTTATACCATGAAAATTAAATGAACTTGTTTGGAATTTTATTGGAGAAACTAACCCATCTTGGACCCTGTTGACCCTATCTTGGATCCCCGCAAACCCTTTTGGACCCAACTCTAGCATATTTTGAACTGCCACGCCCTCTTTCAAATTTAAAAAATCATGATCGTGAAGTTCTCGCTGGCATCATCACAAAATATATATGTGCACCTTTACTAACACGCCAAGATTTTGAATTGGGATTGTCCGTTTCGAAAAAATCAAAAATCCGGCTTAACAATCTCTTGCCAGGCCTCACAATATATATATTTGCAGCTCTCTAGGTTCAGGAGAACCCACTATAATTGCCACGCCTATTTCGTTACCTGCCACTTCCCCTTCATGACAATCAATCTGCGGTTGCTGATATTGAATTAATGGACAAGGACATCTTAACCCCCTAAAGTAAATGTTTTCAGATCAAAAATAGCCCCAAATGCGAATAATTGTGTTTTTCCAATAAACAAATTTTAAACTAGAAGAACTCCTTGAAGGGGTTATTGTGTGGACCAAGACCATAATTTCCATCATTTCGTTGTGAGGATGTCGACTTTGAGTTCAATGTTGTTCCGTTGGTTGTTTGTTTTTCTTGCACCTCAATCAACAGGAAGCCTTGCAATAATTTGACGTTAGCCAACATATCCTTGCCTTGGAGAATTTCTTCTCGTACCAAAAATTATTGAAATCTCTGATGAAAATTGCACTTAGGCAATAGAATTTTCAAAATCATCAGGCTTTCCTCCAGTCTTGATAATATTAGAGGCAATCATTCATCGAATCTATAAGATGGTTCTAAATAGAATTTCGAAAGAAACTAATTTATGCCAAGTCCTTGAACGTTGAGAATAATTGAATAGGAATTTACTTTTAAAAGCATTCCATTCAGCCTAAGATATTCCAATCAATCTATGATTTTCCTGAAGCTAAATGATCCTTAACACTTGATCCGTTCTTCCATTCACAAATGTTTTAAATGAAAGCACATTCAATTGGCCGCAACTAATCAAATTGAAATACACAATTTATCAATCAACAGCATTTTTAATTTTAATGAACGTGCATCGAGTTATCAGTTTTGTATTCCATTTTTTCACATGAAATACGCCAATCCCCCACGGCGGTCTGCACTCAACATAATCGCCATGCAGCGGCGAATGCAAAAATATCGTGTGTTGCCAATATAATTAAATTATGGCAATAATTATGTGCTCCGTGCACTTACATACCGAACGGCATAAGATAATTAAATAAATTGCACATAGTCAGCAGCGATTTTATTTTTAACTAATTAATTGCTTTTTTCAGCACAATTTATACATACCAACATACAGTAATTTTCCATTGCCGTGTGCAATGGACCAACAACCACATGAAGAGTAACAATTGCCAATATCAGCAGGCGAATGTTGCTCCCGTCGGTGGTGGAGTCGTCGTCAATGGGTTTTCTGCTTTTTTGTTGCTTCGTTTCGTTTCGTTTCGTTGTGTTTCTCAGGCTGCATTTTTGTTTACGCTGACAGTTGGCGCGACTTTTGAACATGTCCACCGACAATTCACAATTCACCCTGTCAACAATTGCTACAGATTTCAACATTCAACAATGTTGACAGCGACAGATCTAGACGACATTTTTCTCTTCTCTTCTTTCTTTCGCTAGTCTGCTGTTCACTCCACTTTGCCTTGCTTCTTGTTCATCTTTAAGCTTTTTTGTTCTGTTTCAGTGTTGGCTGTGCGAGGAGGATTCCTTTCAGGATCACTGCAATTGCTGGTGACTCTTTTTGCTTCAGTTTTTTTTTGTATTTGTTGCCTTTGTTTTGCTTTTGTTTCCAGAGACGAGGAAGCACCAACCAGCGACAATCAACGTAAGCTGTTGTTGACAGTTTCGCTTGCTGGCGATCGATGATCGCTGATCGCAACGACGATCACAGCAGCAACTGAACGAACGACAACAACAATGGTCCGTTTTGCTGCTGGTAATGCCACTCTGCATATTTGCTGCTGCTGTTGCTCCTACCTTCGTTCAACATTGTTGCTATAAATGTCACTGTTGCCAGCGAGATCAGCTTGACATTGTGCCTGATCGCGCTTACGTTTGCATGTGCAATCATCGGCTAGGGTCGTCGTCTCCTTCGTCGTCGTCGTCGTCGGCAACATTTTCGTCGTATTGTCAAATATAATAATGAATGACGCTTAGGGCTTTAAGCTAAATTAATTTTTTTTTTTTATTTCTTTCATTGCCATTTGGTATGTTCCTCCTCGCTGTGGTATGTATGTGAGCTTCCAACTTCCAGCTTCCTCTTTTGTGTGAGTATCGTTTTGTCGTCGTCCTGTCATGCGTTGCGTATAAATGACAGTAGTACACGACAGTCACTTATGTTGGAGTGATGTAAAATTAATGGTGGAATTCCGTTGAAAGGAATTTTTCTTTTAAATGAGTTGATCGATTATGTGCGCGCGCAGCGAAAGTTCAATGGCATTTGGGATTATGGCAAAGGTAATTAGTAGGAATATCCAGTGATGGGCCTCAGAAGGGCACTTGGGGCTGCAACTAGAGCGCTTCGACACCCAAATCATGTCTCTAGAAATGAAATGTCGAACTTCAAAATTACCTCCATTCCAAGAAAATTTTAAACTTTTTTTATTCTTAAGAATTTTTATTAATTTTTCATACAAATTAATACCAAGGCTTCCTCTCCTGAGTCTCCACTACGCATCAGACTGCCACACTGTTAAAGCATCTAAATTTCAAAACCTATTCTGTCTCGTTTGTCTGTCGCAGCCAATGTAACGCTCATCTCATTTGGGATTTAGACCAAGTACAATGTGCACACTGCACTGCAATCTATCAGCAATAGCAAATGCATGCCTACAGCAAATATGGCACAACGAGGCGACAATTGCTGTCTCCAAAGAAGTTGGCATCATGTCTGTTGGGGTTGCATTGTTGCTGTGGTGTGTTGTTGTTGCTGTTGGCGCAGAAGCAGCATAATCAATAAACTTAACGAGCGGATTAAGATTATAACCGAACAGCAGCAATGGCAGTGGCAGACAACAACTCCGTAGTGTCCTCGGAGCGTTCTCGGGAAACATGCTGCCTCGCTCCATATTCGGAAAATGATGCGCACGCGCAACCGATACCAAATTGTTAACGCGACTGTGTTGTTGTTGTGTACATCTAAAAATGGCCAGGAAGCATAATGAATTGTTGCAGGCATCTCTAGTCTAAGTGTGTTGCACGCCTAGGTCTAGGCGACATCATTTCATATGCGTTTTGCTAAATTGCACACTTTGTACTACGCGCATGTTCATCGTCACTCGGGTGATGACGACAATTGCTGTTGTTGTTGTTAGTGCCTTAGTTGCCTTTCCGGAATTCCATATCGACGTGTCTACCGCATAGTCACACACATACATAAGCACATATATGCCGCACTCAGTTAGCCGTATGATGTGACAATGACAGTTGTTGTTCGTCATGTTTTCCTGATGCTGCTGCTGTTGGTGGCTTAACTTCTGCTTTATTCTTTCTTTTAGTTTAGTTTCCTTCCTAGCCAGTTTTGTGTTGTTCAAATAATGCTGTAATTGCAGACGCCACACGTTTTGTTAAAATTGGAAATTGGTAGAAATAGTTGTTGCTGCCATGATGTTGCCTGTCGCTGTCGTTGTCGTGTTTCCTCTCCACGGATCATTTGGCAGTCAGTGCACGTGCATGCAGGAATTACAAAACTTTGAATGCCATTGTCACACCATAACCATGGGCAACAATTTCAGACTACTTTGGGGTGGTGCTGATCGAAAGGGGATCGAGTATATTATTTGGATGCAAAAGTCCACTGAGATGAGTCATATTTTTTTAAGAGGTTCTTTAACAGTAATTGAAATGTGAACTTTGACTCAAGTGGAATCCAAAAAAATACCTGGTACTGCCCATAGAAGACTCTGAGCTACAGAAACAGAAAAAAAAACTCATTTTAATTGCCTCCGTTGCAGTACAATGGCGCTTCCAATTGCAATCCCACTTCATATTCGTCTGTTTTCGCCAGTCGGTCTTCCCGTCGAAGTAATCAATCATCATTCCAGTCGACACATTTACTGTTACCATTAAATGAAACACTTGAAAGCGAACGAAATCGCTGTGTGGCCCTTCGAGACAACACATGCGTACATTCCGCATGTAATTAACAACACGCAAAAAGTGTTTAAAGTCATGATGTAAACATGGCTTTCATACCATTTTTGGTAATAGGGCAGACAGACACAGAGACAGCGAGACGCAACAGGCAGGCAGGCAAGTAAGTAAGCAGCTACAACAACAACAACAACAACAACAAAAACATTGTAATTGTAAACTACTAGGCGAATGAAGCGAAATATTTCAGGCCCCCTACTTGGGTGGGCAATTGGTAATTGAGTTACAACGAAGCGGCCAGGAAGTTTTTTTTTTTCATTATTACTTTTTCAATAAAATAAAAGTTGAAATAAAAAAATGTGAATTATTTTTGGTATAATTTGTTTTAATGGCTTTTTTTTATAAATTAATTTTTGGTTGGAATTTTTTTGGTTTAATCTGAAAAATGTTCATTTATTTTATAATTCAACGCACTTTAAAGACTAATTAGCCTGCCTGCCTGCCTTACTTCACCTGAGCTTGCGCTTTCATGTATGTACATCCAGCAACCAACAAAAGACGTCCAAGTGCCAAGTGCCCTTTACTTGAAGACTGAATGAAGTAAGAAGAGCAAAACCGAATGTTTGACCGAAAAAATGTTCCCATCATTTGCGATCATTATTTTCCAAGCGTAGCCACCGAATTCCAAAGTCTTTTGAGCTACACTGGCACTACACTACACTACTCGCCCCGCACAGGTGAACGGATGTTTATAAGCTTTTGTGCCCTCAACTGTGAGATGGTCGATCGGTCGCTCGGTCGGTCATCAACGCAATCCTTTGTTCGCACACCACACACACACACACACACACACACACTCCAAACGAACCGTTCGTTCTTCACTTGTACACTGTCTGTACGCTGAAATGCGTTGAAATCTGTGCAAACTTTTGATAAAAAGAAATTAAAAATGAAATCGTTTAAAGTGAGGAATGGAGGGAGTGAGGAGGGGGCAAACAACTCGATCTGTGCACAGGTGGACACTATTTGGCAGGATGACTGAAATGGTAATACAAATGGGTGCGTCTGCTCAAGTAATACTTAGTTGTGTTTGAATTTGTATGGAATATTGAGGCAAGAAAGGGTTGCCAAAGTTGATTTTAGTTGGTGGGTTTTAAGGGGAAATTAACATAGAAAATTCAAGTGAAATTAGTTGGAAGAAAGAAAAGATCCCAAGTAGCTTCATGAGATTTAATGGATAGGTGTGGGCTTTGCCCTAGTTAGACCTCTCACAGTTATCGCTCTCAAGTCCACAATGACGACCCACTTCTCTTACTTTCAGAGCCATGTGGCAACACTGAAACGCCACACTTGTTTGCCTCAAAAATAAAAAATAAAAGCCGCCATCGTACCGCAGATTGTGAGAAAGATAATTTACAAAACCAAACCAAACCAAACCAAACAACAACAACAAACACCGCACAAAATCACAACAACAAGCCGAAGAATTTCTGCACAGATTACGAGAGCAAAGGCCCAAGTTGTCGTCGAATACGCTTGCATCGCGCGCTTTGTACACTTCAAAATATGCCACAAGGTATTGGGGCAATTAGTGCTCAACTAATTGATTTAAGGCATTTCCTTTCTTTTTCGCAAAAGCGATTTCCGTAGCACTTGCAACACGGCCACTATACACCCAGTCTCAGGCTCAGTCCCAGTCTCAGAGTCGGTCATAGTATACAGAGTGCCCCACTATATGATGATGACAATGAAGTCGACGCACTCACAACTCGCATGAGATACGGCTTTGCGGGCAACAACGACAACAACTGAACGAACGCAACGCAGCGACATCTGTGGTATGTGCGTTTTTTGTAGCGCGCCACTCGGGCCAATGTTTGTTGACAATTCCACACACACACGCACACACACACACAGGAGGAGGTTTTGGTATTTTTCGTTGGTCCCCAACTGAACTGAACACATCTGTTAATACGGCTGCTGTTGCGTTTTTGTTGTTCCCTGGCTTTTGTGTTGCGATCATGAACAAACGAGAGAATTCCGGAGATGCCATTCCAGACGATCGCTTCTATGCTCTCTCACTTACTTACTTACTTGCAGGCACTTGTGCCTCGGCCAACTTTTAGCCAGCAATTAAAAAAATCCTGCGCAACTGTGGACACAGTAATTTTAGCACTGATTGCAACAATTTCATGCTAAATGAACAGCGCCGGAGATCGTCGGCGATCTACTACACAGCGATCAGCAGCAGCAGCACTTCCTTTCGTATGATGTTTGCCTGTTGTATGCATTGCTTGGTTGCTTGCTTGACCGTCGATCGTACGCTCGATATCGCTCTGTCCTAGTATCTTTCGGCTTTGCTAAGCATCCTGTGCCAAAGTATTTAGTTTCAATTTGTTTCGTTGTTAGTGCGTGTCTTGAGGTTTTTACTTATTTTGTCTCCAGACTGTTGGTCTTCGCTGTAGCTGTAGTTGTTGTTGTTCTTGTTATTTCGAAATAAAATCATTGATTAATCTTTAAGCTATTTACACGTTCAACATCTTGGAGGAATGGTTTTCTTTTTTGTTTCTGCGGAAATTTACTTTACTTTAGTTGTGCTGTGCTTGCCTTGTTTTAAAATTAGTCACGCGATGATTTTATGAAGCCACCACACATTCTCGATTGCCTGTATGACAAATGATTTTATTAGCGTTGATGTTACAGTATGTCGTTGGTATTTATTAATTATGTTGTAGGAAGGATATTCAATACTTTACTTACTTTAGCTGACGATTGCACAAATTGCTTAGTGGCTTGAAAGAAGGGAGGTAAGATGTAGAAAATAATGAAATAATGTTACAATGAACTTAGTAGCAAGAGTGTGCATTGCTACCGAAATAGATGATTTGTGAGGCCTTCCTTCTGTTTGATTTTAATTTCATAAGTTCGGATTTTTTATAAATTACTGGATTTGTGTTTGATATTTTGCTTGCGGTTCCCCAAAAATGTTTGAGCCTTTTCCGGACAGTTACTGGGCATTCGCACAGAATATGTTCAGGAGTGTCTGCAATGGTAACCAATTGAGAAACAGTCAGCGACATCTCAAGTGAGTGCAAGCAAGGTGATACTCTCCCATAGTCTCATTTCGTAGACACTGTCGTGGGCATACTTCAACTTGGAATATATTTAATGTCCTACTCATAAATATATGTTAACCAATTCACTCTCTTTCAAATTATTCTCTGAACATCCCCTCATCCTAATTCAATTTCCGAATGGTCTTCACTTCAAACTTAGCCAAACTAAAGAGCCACCATCAAACACCAAAAGTGGGTGCGCAGCTTGTAGGCCTCACTTATGGCTTTAATGATTGAATATTTCAAAACAACAACAGCAAAAAATATCAGCATTACCAAAGGTAAGTACAATATTTCACAACCAAATTTGCCATGGCTGCAAGTGAAATAACTCCGAAGTAATAACTTTTTTGCAAATATTTGAATTGCCTGTAAGGCAGACAGCCCAACAAATTTCATCAGTCTTTACAGAGATATTAGCCCGAATGCTGCCGGACGGAGCGACGTTTTAATATGCGCCCAAAACGAATCAGGAAGGCAACGCACACACAAAAAAAAACACATTCGAATTGGCAAAACGATTGCAATCGGTGCGAAATTGAGTCCAATAATAACCATGAACGGAGGTCCAGCAATTGTGCATTTGAGTGTGTGTGTGTGTGTGTGTGTGTGTGTGAATTACTAGTTGCTTTTAGTGTTGGTGATGGTGTTCCAGAAGATGGACCAACCAACAAACTAACAGTCTGCACTTTAAGTCACGAAACGTCTTCATTCGCTGTGGACCTCCGGCTGAGTAGAAACAACAACAACAACAACAAGAAAATCAACCAAAAAAACAAGGAAGGCATCCACAAAAACATAAACGCTGAAAGAAAAAAGCGTTTTCACCCAAACGATCGCCAGGATCGCCGCTCGCATGCAATGTTGCTGTTAGTAGTCATCATCGGTAAACAGCAACAGCAGCAATATATGTTCTTCAACGACGACGGCGGCGGCTGCTCGGTGACTGTGGTCGAGGCAGCAGCAGCAGCAGCAGCTCTACTCTGGCCCCAGGGCGTTGATTGGCCATGGAAGTGGCGGTCCATGCAGGGTGGCATACTCGTATGCAAACGTTTTTTTTTCGTGCTGTTTCTTGGCTTTGCTCTTCGTTCGTCTGGGCTTCACTTCTGCACTGTTGGAGGGGCCTTTCGTGTTTACGTTTTTGGCTGTGTTCGGGCCTGCCTGTGTGACTTTTTGATAACTGAATTTTGTGTGCGTTAAGATTGGTACCAATTTAACACACTTCAGCGCGTGAATTAAGGGCAATTTGGAAATTAAGTAATCTTCGAATGGTCGTCGGCAGTCGGCAGTCGTCTGTCGTTGGTGTCTGCTGGACAAGGAGTTGTTGGTTTCCTTTTTTTCTTTTGATTGACTGAATGAATGACTGAGAAGTCCTCGGTATTTCAAAAGGTAGAAAATGCTACAAAAAAAGATTTCAGTGAAGTTTTTTATTTTTTTTTTCGTTGAGTTTATCTAATTTTAGTTCAAAAAAACTATGCCTTGCGGTTTTTATTATTCATTCACTTTGCTCTCTTTCCTTCTATCTTCCCCAACTATTGCCCAGTGAAGTGTTAAACATTTTTGACACTTTTCATAATTGACAAATTGAAAGCTGAAAACTGAAATTTATACATAATAGCCTACAAGTCAGAGAAGATCAATTCACTAATTTAATTGAGACTCACAATATTCGTTAGGCATATTGAGTTTCAGCATCAAAGCCAAACCAACAACTGTCATTTCGCATAGCTGGTCGACACAAAAACTCGTGTGTCGTACGCCGCATATAGAAAATTATTTTATTTTGTGGTCATCTCGCTTCAAGTATTAAATTTCAATTTCAACAAACAAAAAAAGGAGAAAAAAATTTGAAAATAAAATACAAATTTTAACTCTCAAAAAGAGTTTTTTGGATTTTACAGATTGAAAAACATTGAAATAATATTTGGAGGTGCTCCCTTTTCATTCATTGCAGGCTAAATGAGTGAAGTGTCACAAGACATACCCATTTTGCTGAGCACATATTCAAACGAAAGTACATAAATGCTCAATGGCGATTACTTTCCAAAATGTCAGCTGTCTCCACTGAAAAGCTTATGGCTAACCTTCATTCATTTAAGTGTGTTGAAGTGAGCCTTCTGGTGTATTGTGAAATTTTGGCTGAAGTAACATTTTCAATGCGACATAAAGCTCTGACGAGATGATGAGTGAATATTTAAGAGGATCTTGTGAGGATCACCGATGTTTCATTCATTAAAATATTAAAGTATATGTCAAGAAAGAGGGAGAAAATTTCGTTTAAAAATATTTAAAAAATTACAAAATCAAACCATTTAAGTCACGATGGTTTGCGAACGAAGTACTCAGCGAAAGATATTTCTGAATCCTCTTGGGTATAGGTGTTGGACATAGGCTAATGCCTTAAATAACTTATGTCTGTTCCTTTTCCGACCTGCCTGGTTTTTTGGCCCCAAAAAGTATGCAACAAATTTTGAAATACAGATAAAAATTAACCCTGGATAATATATCATTATTTCCTTAACACGTTAAGAGCCTTTCTCACTTTCAAATGAAGAAAAGCTCCTATGTATTCTGAAACTAGAGATCAAAATAGAATGCAATAGATAACACTTGCAACAATTGGTCCACATTGCGTATGAGTAATTTGTTTGGGAAAAAAAAACTGTTTATATGTGCACTATAAGAATAGCAACAAACCCTCAAATCAAATTCATTTCTAACATAAATTTAATAAAATCGGATTTGAATCTGAAGCACACACATGTACACTTCTCCTACCTAAAATCTCCAAACCCCGAAAAAAAAATGGAATGCAAAATCCCAACTTATCAAAGCGATAATAAGAAATGTCACTTGTCATTTCACAAGCTCGTAACATATTTTCAAAGCTCCTTCCGCTAATCGCATCAATAAGCTTATTAAATCGCTGAAAATGAAAAGAATGTTAAAAAAGAAACGTCCACCAAATTAAAAGTGTCAGTTTAGGTTTGGCACACAAACCAAAGCGGAGTTCCTTGTCAGTCTCAGTCTTGCCATTATATAACATTCTTTTTTATTTGGCAACAGCAGCATCCATTCAAGGATGCACACACATGATTAAGTTGTGCCGATATGTATTTGCACAAATGCCTTTTTAGGCTAATAAGCATCATGATCAATACATGATTGGGTCATCAGCAAGTTGGCAATGAAGTCATCATCGTCATCAGCCACATCAACAACAGCACCAGTGTTGATTGCATTAAATTTGTCATCGATTTGAAAATCATTTCCAAAGTACCTTGTCCGATGGCTGCTGAAGGGGCCACTAAAGTTGACAGTTTGGCATATTTTTTTCGGCAAGGATATATGTATGCTAAGCTTCAAGAATTAAAAATTAAATGCTTGCTGACAGTTTCTGCTCTAAAGCAAATTAGCAAATGTCAATTTAAAGTTGCCCTCAAAGCTGAGCTATTGACTTCATTTGCCTTCAGTGAGAACATATTCCAGTGATGAGTGTGATGCTTCTAATGAAATTTCCAGTCATCGGTAGGTACTTTAAAAGTAGTATCACGTTGAGGCTATTAAAATGAAGAGAAAATTTAATTTCGTTTGTTTTTTTGGGGTATTTTTTTGTATTTTTTTTGGGTATTTTTTTTTGTTTTAGATCACTTTGCGATAAAATCTCTTGAAATTCTCATGAATATGAACAAATTTTTAATTTGTCTCATATGAAGTTTCAAGTTCTCATGTGACCATCCGCAGCCATTCAATGTCAAATCAAGTTTATTTTTTTTGTATAAGAAGCTTCTGATTTTGCAAGGAGATTAGATCGTATTTTTACTAAATATTTTGCAAATATTTCATAAATGTCTATTGTGTGGCTTATTTATAAGGAAACGGGCGAAGAGTCAGAGAATTTATGTGTATTTTTTATGACTTTAATTTTCTATAAGCCTTGACTGTGTAGGAACTTTTTAAAGGGATTTGTGTCAGAGACTTAAGGTACGATCTTATCTTGAAACGTTTAGCAAATATGGAAGGAGATGAGGATCTTCAAAAACGTTTCCTCAAAGCTTTTACAAAATATTTTCTCACGGTGAAGAGGAAAGACTTCATAAAATATTTTAAAGGATGAAACTTCATTCAAGGTAAACACAAATAAAAATTATTCTACAACTAACCAGCTTGTTGTTGTCATAATTTCTCTAACTCAATTAGGATCTCTGAATGATAACAGCAAGAACATCTTCTATTCACCCTCAACCTATTTCAAGTTGTCTTAAATTTAAACTCAATTTAATTTCCTTTGAAAATACTCAATTCTCAATTATGACATCAACATCAACAGACATCATCTACCACTGAGCCACAGAAGTTCACCCAAAAGTTCAACGGAATCTCCACAGGCAAACACTTAAGACTAAATCACTTCAAAGCCAGCCACAAGAAACACCCAACCGGCAATCAAATATATTCAGCTAGCAACTTCATTTCCTCAAACCCCATACCAATAGCAATCTTCTGTTAAGAATCTCTTTGCTAAGTTTATCTGTTCTTCTTCTTCTGCTTGGCAAATTAACCTTGAAAGGTGTTTCGAAAAACTATTATTTACTTAATTTTGTTAAAATATGGCAGAGACGATGCCAACGTGCCAACGTTCATAAGGCACCACAGCCAACGCCAGCTCTAACAACCGACAGGCCATCTTCCATCTAAGCGTCCATCAAACTGCTCATCTGTCTGTCCAAAGCACTTTTGCCACAAATTGTTGCTAGTAGGCGCGAGGTAGGTGTTCCCATCTTTTTTTCTTTTACCAATACAAGTACATTAAATATTTCCCGATTTTTTTTTTGTATTTAGATATGTGTGTTGCTGTTGTTGTTGTTTGATGTTTGATGTTTCTACACAAAAATTAAGTTTCACACATTAGGCGCACCATATCTACTTTGATTGCATCTTCATCGGCCGTTGCTGCTGCTGCTGCTGCCGTTGTTCAAATTGAAGTGCAGCTCTCTCGTGCACTCCAAACAGCAACAGGTTGTCTGCTCGTGTTGCTGTTGTTGTTAGTGGTGGTGTTGGCTCTGGGTTTTTGGCCTGTAATTTAGTTTGATGGCCTTAAAGTTATTTATGTCTTCATAACTGATCCTCTTGAGGGCATTTCATTTCAGTTCATATTTCTTTGCTTGGAGATTTCGTTGATGCCACCAAACTTGACAGGAAGTTACTGTACCGTATGTACTTCAAATGTTTGTATGTTGCGCTCGTACACTCGTGAAAAAAGTGTTAGGAGTTACATATTTTAGTCATGGCTTGGTCAATACTTGCCTTTGGTCTTTCAAAATAGGGAATAAACGAAGGCAGGGGAAAAAAAATTTGGAATAAATCCAAAACCCACGATGGGGTTTGCCATTTGTCAGTACCTCGAATATAAAAAATTGTTATGAAATATTTCATTCAATAAATTTAGAAAACTTATTGAAGCTTCGCATGGGCACATATACCATACTATGTAGTTAGTAAATATTTATTCAATTGAGAAATAAAAATCTCCATGAAAAAAAAAAATGACTGAAACAAGAAATATTTCCAATGGCCACTTAATTGCATTAAACAAAGTTGAGTGCATAATTTGCATGACAAACCGCAAATGCTGCACTGATTAGCCAATAAATTGTCAACAACCAGCGATGACAACATTACAGAAAACCACATGTGGGGCTATAAAAAAAAACGAAACTAAATGCAACGACAAGAAATTTTTTTCCGCACTATCAAGTAAACAAAAAAAAAACCAAGAAAAAAAAATAGAAAACGAAAAAAAATACATAAATGTAAGATTTTGTTATTGCTGAACTATTTAGCCACATCAAAAATAAATTATACAAGAGAAAAAGAAGAAAAAAAAGACAAACTAAATCGAATCAAACCGCAGCATAAAGACACCAACAACAGCAACAACAAATGGCATGTGCTATGACCGATGTAGCTGGCGTTACGTTACATTCCATTAAAAACCCACAAAAACCACACCAAGTCCAATCCACACACACACACACACACACACATATACGCACACACCGAGAGCGACACTGTGGCCAGGCCATAATATCATATTTCACTTCCTTCAGGATATCATAAAACTCTTTGCCGTGTTGTCAACATTTATTGAAAAGTCGTGCCGATTTTATGGCCGCCTCAAACTTGGTTAGAGCTGGTGCTGGTGCTGGTGCAGTTGGGCAACTCGGAGGATACATACCATTGGCAGCAGCTTTGTAGGCTATAGCTAGCGAGGCACCAGTGGAAAGGCCTCATTTTATGGATTTATATTTCGCAGCTATTTATCTCGCTTTGCTGCAATTTTGGCATAGATTAAGTGCGGCGAATGCAGCAGAATTGAGTGAGTTTATGGCGAAACGATTTGACTCCCGCTGAACAGAATCAATGACACCACCACGTTCCGAGCCGACGACCATAATAATAATAATAATGAAGCTGCACCAGACGCTGGTCGATCGTCGATCGTCTATGATGATGTGAACCAAGTGCACAGGTATTTAGCCTAAATTGTGTTCGGGTGGGATCGCTTGACTTGACTTGACTTGGCTTGGTCTACTCTGCGATCTTTCGTGGCTCTGTGTGCCTAAGGTTAACTGCCAGCCAAAGTGAGTTTGTAGACAAGACATTTACCGCCAGAGTACCTACAAACTACAGCAACAACAACATCAACAAACACAGCAAAACTCACATTCACAATGAGCATGACAAAAGTTTCAGGTAAAATGTGGAGTACCTTCGCTTATTATTTATGAGTTAATATTCATGAATTATGACAGTTGCCTGAGATTCTGATCAAATAATCAACGCTGGTGGTTTATTGGGTTATTGTTACGTACATGGGCCGACTGACTGGCCTTGTGGCGCACAGAGAAAACCTTTACAAGCGTTTCAACAATTTTACTTTTACCACCTTTTCACCTCAAAAGCGTTTGTTTTGCTTTTTTTCTCTCTCTCTCTCTCTTTGTGGTAACTTTTCACTTTATTTTTTCAGCCCACATTTTTGCTTTTAATTCATCTTTAGCATTTACTTTTCCAATAAATTTCAGTTCAGCCTCAAATGCCAATCCCATGACACCTCGCTGAAATTAAATTTCTTCAGTTTTTTTCCTTTCCATATTCTTCCCTCCAAAACAAATCGTTCGGACCACACACATCTGCTTTGGTTTAGTACAAAAACGTTCAATACCAAAAAATGAGAAAAAAAACTTTAAAAAATTAAAATACAAAAAAAAAACACAGAAACAACAAACACCATCGTTCTCGTCCATACTAAAAGTGTGGCTGCACAAAATTAAAGGCCACGCTTCATAAAAGTGTTGAAGTTGTGCCGCCATGGTAGCTGCCTCAGCAGCAGCAGCAGCAACAGCATCAGCGGCCGCTAAAGTTATTCTTCGTATCTGAAGCGGCCGCCTTAACAAACAACTACAACAAAAATCAAGCACCACAACAACAACAATAAATAGCAGCAAAGGTTAAAATTATTTTTATTAAATTGAAGGTTTTTTGTTTTAAGATTTTTTTTTTTGTTGTGGTTGGTTCCGTTGGTGTTTCTTGTTGTGTTCGGTTAGTGTGAGAAAATGTAGACGCACCAGTGGCGGTAAGACAAAAAACTATATAGAATAGGATACATAATATACCTACTTAACCCACAAAGCTCATCAAGTTACAGAGTTTGAAGCTATTCCACACCAGCTCCAAAATAATCGGGAAGGACCTCTCCCCACCGTTCGATATCCAGCAACGTTTCAGCAATTCTATGTTCAATTTTTGAAATGTAATTTTAAATTTCCGAAGCAAAATGTCTCCACCGCCACTGCCAGTTTATTAGTTCATCAACATTTTCACTCTCCACTTTCCTCACACAATCTTTCCGATGGTATATCATCTTTTTTATATTTCTTCGGGTATCTTTTCAGGCATAACGTTCTTTATTTTCATATTCGTGTTACAGTTTAGTTCATTTTTTTTAATGTTTTGGAAGTTTTTTTTGGCTCGCGCTGAGTAGAGACGAGTAAACGAATAAGCTGGGCATGCGCGGCGGCGGAGCAGTTGCCCCCATGACATGTACCCTTTTATATATTCAAAAATGAAGCGAAAACGAAGCGGATAAAGGTACGGAAACAGAAACCGAAATATTTTATGACTACACGTAAGAAGAACAAAGGCTGAAGCAGCAAGCACAACAACAATAGCCAGAGCAATAACAACAACAACCAAGTGAAGAACAAACTATTACCAAATTTAGAGCTTCTGTTGCTTCTGCTGCTGCTGCTGCTACTTGGGCTGATTCAGAAGATCTTGTGCCGAAATATGTTTGTGCCTCTTTTAATTGCGACATCATCATCATCATCTTCCTCAACGCCGCCACCGTCGTCCACCGGGGACTAGCAACAATAGCAGATGCCATAAAAAATGGTTTCGGAATTTTCGGTGGAGTTCATTTTTTTTTTTTGTTATACTTTTTTTACGATTGAGTTGCGTGCCATGTTCCGAGCTGTTTTTACATGTGTCGAAACGGTTTTCAAATACAATTTCATTAATTTTATTCTCTTTTCTTTTATTATTTTTTTTTGAGGTACAATTTTTTTCTACTATTAGCTTGGGTCACAAATGGTCAAACATTTTTGTGGAGCATTGGCAACATGATTCAATTAATAATAGGAAATACACATATGAGGGACGGACGAACGTACGGTCACTGATAGATCGTGGATCTCGTGCATGTGTGGAGAAACAGAAGTTGCGAAACTAATTGGATTATGGCGTATTAGCGGAAACATTAGTCATTTGAGTGGGGAGGGGCGAGGTGGTACCGCTTCAGGAGAAACGCAAATTACGCATAATTTTTCATCATTTTTGCAAATACACACAATTTTTTGGCAAAGTTCAAATGATTTCATGGGAATCATTTGACTCATCCTCTTGCAAATTTAGGGCCTAATTTTTTCGTGAGCCATCTTCAAAGCTAGTTCCTTATTGCCCACGGAACACTTAAATATAACTTAAAAATCTTGTGCCATCATGACTCATTGTCAAGGGACTGAGCGCTCTCTCGCTTGTGACTTGTCACATTTGTAATTCCTTTCAAAAGAAACCCTTTTGTCCGTATGAGTATTTATGGGAACTGCTGCTGCTGCTGCTCACAATGTTTTACCTTGTCGAGTTCGCTATCATTTTGTCCATCTTATATTTTATGCTCTCTACAATAATGGCCTCAATGTTAATCTGAAAATGATTTCCCCATGATTTCCATACAATGCCAAGTGGACTGGTTTTATTAATGAAATTAGTAAACTGTCTTGACAACTCATTAATTTGTAGGATTGCCTAATTGTCTGTTTCGCGTTTGAGTTGCAAGGTAGAGGAATTTTAGCATTGATATTTCATGTGATGGGCTACTATTTGATATAGAAATCGTTGGATTTGATAGCACTGTCGGACAGACTTTGCTTTGTGAATAGAAAAGTAGTTTGGATGCATGCAATTTTTACTGAAAATGCTTCAAATAACAATGTACAACGGTAAAAAAAACAACATTATTTCACCTACTTTTCCTACTATTTTATGGGTCACGAATATGCTATCAGTTTTCTCGGGTAACCTCTCGGGTATCCTCCTTTCAAAATGTTATCCTCAATGACATGATCGTGATCAGCGGACCTTTAAATTCTAGAAAAAATGTGTGAATCCCTGGGGAGTTTTTGAAATCCCAAAATTGTCATACAGTGTAATTTTCCTAACATCAAAAAATAAATTTTTCCAAAGAAATTGTTTTCATAAAATTCCTTAATAAATTAGAAAAGTACGCCAGGGAATTGAATTCGCTGCTTATAAACTTCAAAATAAATTCCCCAAACAAATACTCATCAAAATCATTATTACCACTAAGTGCGCACGAGCATTTATGGACTTTCAAAAACATTTTGGAAATAATTTACTTAACAATTAACCACAAAATAAATAATATTTAATTATAAATATAAAAATTAGCTCTTTGTTTATTTTGCTAAACATGAGTAACTTCAGCAGTCATAAAAAACTGTAGTTTGGAAATTAACAAAAAAAAAATCAACGCCTTCAAAAGCTTACCAAGCGCTGCGCTGCCCTAACTTTGCATCGAAATACGATGTGGCAGAACGATAATGGCCCAACTTATCATCTTTTTATTTCGTTTAACACACAATTTGCTCGGAATTTGAGCCGGCAATTTGTTCAACGTCTACGAACGTCTCGGAAAGCTAATTATTGTAAATTAGCCCAAGAATCTATTTATTTTGCACTTAATTTTACTATTCTTTTCAATTTAGCATTTAACGTGCTACTTTTTCATTCGGAAGATGGCAGAAACGTTTTCGGCATATGGCCGCAAATACAATAAATAAATTAGATACGTAAAGTATCTCGTGGATAAACAAGAAAATTTCCAGTTGTTGCGTATGAGAATGACGTGGTTTCGTTGGTTTTTTTTTAATACTTTTAAATAATAAACATATTAATTTTAACTGCTCGCCGCAGTACAATTGCCACCGCGATGCAAAAATCAATTTGTTTTAATTTGTTTAATCTCTTAATCCAGTGACAGCGGCAGCCAACCCATCCCTACTGCAGCTTAAACACTAACTTATTTAATTTGTTCAACAAAATTGAAACTCCACGATTATTAGTGGATATTTTTTTCCATTCGAAACAAAGCGTTGCCACCAATTTTATGCGCCATCCTGGTGGTCTTCCATCGATGAGGTTTAATTTCTTTTTTTTTTGTGTGTGCTTCGTTTTGTTGTAGTTTTTGTTGTTGCTTTTGGTGCCTTTGATGCTTTTCTCACTAATTTAGCTGTAATCCCACGGTGCGTTGAAGTATCTTTCGGCAAATTGCCGCTTCGTATGTTCAGCGTGGTTCTTTTTTCGTCTTCAGTTATTTTTTCCTTGCTTGCCGGTTTCTGCCACTAATTCCAATTTATTGATGATTCGCCCCTCGTCGGAGTTTCGGAGTCTCAAATTATTTTTACACCTTGCATTCACACGATTGTGGTTACTGTTGCTGTTTGGTGGCACAGCAGTTAGACTGTGTAGCGATTTGTCTGGATTTTTTCGAAAAAATATATATTTTTTATACTATAAATTTTATAAATAGATAAATACTAAAAAAAGATTTTCTTTAATTTTCATTGCATAGAAATACTTAAGCTCTTATGTACAGAAATATTTTCTAATGTCAAATGAATAAATTCAGTCAATACAAGAAATGGTTCTCGGAAGTAAAGTCAATCTTATCTGCTGCATTCCTGGAAATCGTTTACTCTCTAGTTTCATATATATAATGAAACAAACTTTAAATAATCGGTGAACTTCATTTTAAAAATAATTTTGTTTTCGAAGAATTTTGTACTCAAAAGTTGGTGACGTAATATTGCAGCTTATAACAAAATTTCACATGGAATGAAATAGATAATGAAACTACCGAAATCCAAATTAATATTCTTTTTGCATTTATTAACGATAGATTATATAATTTTCGTGTGTATGACTGATAAGAAAGCTCGGACAATGAGTTTGAAAATGTTGTATTGTTCAAGCATCCGAGTGTTGCGATTCAGTTTCAGTAGAAAGGCCAAAGGCAACGCATTCAAGAATTCCATTTATTCCAGATGACCGTGAAAGTTTGCACAGCACTATTTCTGCTATTTCAAGTAAGATCGAATTAGTTTTTTAAATTTAAAAAACTCAAATAAAATATAAAATTTTTTAGTCTAGCGTAGTCCAGTCGTGGTCACATTCGAGTAGTCATGGAGATAATCATATCATTTCGCAGTATTTCAACTATGTGGATATCATAGGTCGCATCACACGCGACAATCAGCTGCAACTAACAAGTATTTTCGCTACTCTAATCTTGGACTCTGTGTCTTATGGCGATTCGGCTGACATGTGGCAGGAATGTATGGACAATGCTGAACGTTCGAGTCAAATGAGTGTTAGTAGGGCTGAGAAGGATGATGTGCTGCTTCAGTTACTTGAGACCATACAATCAGAACTGGTGGAAGAGGACCGAGGGGATTTCAATATGCATGATAGTCTGACGAGCCTCTTTGAATTGTTGGACACACTCTCAAGTGTAGAGCATAAATTACATGAGAAATTTGTCAATGCAACGAAAATATTGCGCAGCAATTTAGGGCCTGACGAGTGGCAGCAAAATGCTGAACTACTTGATAAGGCCATATCAACTGAGGAACATGAGCATAATAATCTCGGTGATGAATTTTTGCGAATCCATAAGGAGCTTATGAGAATATTTTCGGATGCGGAATTAAATAGAAATTAAATAACCGATCCGATGCCTTCAATTATATATATTTTTTGGATTTATAGTTTTTAATTTTTTATTTATTTTCTTTTTTTTAACTATACGAATTGCTTTTAGCTTCGCCAACTATCTTGCTTGGCTCTCTTCGCTTTCACGATCACTTAATTTGCATTTTCACTCAAATTGAAGCGCTGATATTTGCAACCACGACACGGTTTATACTTTGTAGCTCGTGGCGTTTAAAATCGCGTTGAAAAGTGATCGCATTAAAGCAATTAATTTGTGTTAAATTCTTAACGCTTTTAAACGCTTTTCTCGTTTCGTTGTAAATCTTAATGAATCATTTTGACGATTAGCTGTGCCCAGTCATGAATGAGGATCATTATTATGTACATGCAACGAAGGAGAGAAGAAGCGTGACTCACAATCACATTATTGTGACATAATGGGGGTTTTCACGAAGCCAAGTGTAACAGAGTTGAGGAGAAAAGTGTAAAATCCAAGCTGTAGTTCCAGCAAGACGGTGGATGCCATACAGGCAACTCAACGCTCGGAGTGGTGAAGAACTGATTTGGCGACTGGATCATCTAAAGACGAGTGTTCATCACTTGGCAAACTTTAAACGTTCGAAAAGAATTGAAAATTTTGACCTTCTCTTGCAAGTATTGGCCCGTCCTCCCCAAATTTACGTACTTATATAAAAATTCTCTTTCACTCAAAATATTTCAAAACATGACTAAGCAAAATTAGGCACTCACTCAGCTGCCCAAAAATACTCACAAAAACTGAATAGTGATGAAATAGAATCATCGCACGTGCTGTAAACATATGTATGACCGAAAATCGCAACAAATTTCTAAAAAAAAAATAACCGAACTGTATACGCAACCAACTTTATTAGTTATGCTAAGAAACAATTAAAAGATTTCTTTTCTTTTATTTAATTGTCTTATTTTTTTTTTTAATTTACTTACCTCAGAAAAAAAATTAAATTAAATAAAAAATTAAATGAAAAAAGCAGCGTAGATTTCGTGGCTGTGGCAAATGGTAAACAAGTTATAAATCTTTTTAGATTTCGAGCTGGCTGTCAACACTGACGAACATTTTCGTAGTAAATCAAGTGAATATGTTAAAACAACAACCCGACAGTCAGTTTTAATTGTTTATAAAACAATGGGTGGCAGAAATTGCATAAAATTAATGAAATGTTTGACGTCTTTCAAAAAACTATAAGTATTTAAGAGAAGAAAACAAAAACAGTTTCTGAGGTGAGTTGATTTGAGAGGTGATGAATGATGATATGATGGCATGGAGAGAAAAAAGACCTATGGGAAATATAAAGAAAATGGTAGAATTAAGGGGCAGAACAATGAAAAGGGCACACATTTCCCTTTGGAATATTTCTTACCAAATGCAGGCAATTGTAGGATAGAAAAAATATTTCACAATTTCCATACCAAAATTACGATTATGTTTATAAGCCTATTCATAATTTCCCCTACCGCCCCTCCCTAATGTCTATTCTTTCTTCATTTCTAAACATAATTAAATTATGAACATTTCGTAAGAAATACTTTGTTCAATGATTTTAATGGCCTTTGAATTACAAACGCCAATTTGCAATTGATAACAAACATAATGCACACAAAACGAAAAAAAAATACCAAAAAAAAACTCTCATCTGGAAATTTCAGTAACAAAATCCCTCGCAACTCCCACAGCCACAGCAACCCAAAAAGCATACAGCAAAATTTTTAATTACAAACACTCTAGAATTGTAGTCTTTGAAACACACACTTTTCGCTTTGAAAGAACCACAAGAAAAACTACGAAAAAAAATTATATTTTCCTCTTCTTCCATGTGCTATTGTTGCTAACTTTGCCCCGCACCACAAAGCCGCAATACGGCGAAAAGCTCTTAAAAAATTTGTGGCTCATAAAATTTTTATGAGCAATTGATAGTGTGAACAAACGTTTTCCTTGCATTAAAATTCGAAGATATAATAAACGAATTTTCCACTTTTCCATTTCTCCCAACCTCTCGGCCAAAAGCCCCGAAAATTCAGAGTGGCCGGGGCAGGACGTGGGCAATTGCAGGTGCTATGCGGTACGAGGATTGCGTTGTAGCGCAATTTTAATGGCCAAACAAGTGCGTGAGTGTTCCTATGCAAGTGTGTAGCCTCTCTCTGTGTGTGTGTGTGTGTTTATGTGTGTTTTGTGATCTAAACAAAACAAAAAATTTAATTATTGCGAATTGAAGCGCTTAGCACTTGTATAAATAAATAAATAAACAAATCGAGTAGAGCAACGTTACCGAAATGAAACGTATGAAATGATTGTGAAAATAATGTATGTGTGCGTGTGTGTGTGTTTTCATCAACTGACGCTAGGTGGCGTTTCGAACACAGAGCAACAGCAGAAGAAGCAGTTCAACTGATTGACAGTTGCGTTGAGTTTGACACGTTGCCATTTTGCTTACGTTTGTTGAGTTGAAATTAACACACCGAGGAAGCCCACTATTTACTACTGTGGGCAGTGCGAAGTTTACTCAATACGCATAGTTTTGTGTCGGGCTGGTGTGGCGGCGCGTGTAGAGTGATTTGCCATTTTGTTTATAGTAAATATTTGTTGCTGTTGTTGTTATTATATATAAACTTTTTTTTTTCGAAATTTTCCAACTTATCAATCTTTTTTTATCGTTTTTTTTTGCTTTACATTTCTGGATTTTTATGATTTCTTTATTTTTTTGGCATTAATTGGCGTTACTTGCCCGCTTGTCTATGAGCTACCCACCACTGGTGGTTTGGAGATTTTCGAGAAATCTTTACTGTTTATTTGTTGTGGCAGCTGCCACGATATTAGAGTGTGTTAACAGCATCTGCTGCGATAAGAGTGGAGATCTCTCGAAGCGGCAAAACAATTTGACAACTTGTGAAATGTAACATTTCTTTATGGGCTAGTTGTAGCTATCACTGTGCAAATAAGTAGCTGAAGACAGCCATGCACAGTGGAGCTGGCGAAGGAAGAACACAAATTTTAAAGGAAAACAATTTTAAATTGTTGTGACTTACTTAATTATAAAATTCGTACACTGTAAATAAATTAGAATTTTTTTTAATTTTTATAAATTTCACAGTAAATATAAGACGTTTTTTTGTAGTAATTTTTTAAATCCAAACTTTTCTAAAATTATTTTCTTAAATTGAAAAAAAAATTTTAAGTGTAGGTAATTTAAAATTAAAATTTTTTTTTTTTTACAATGGAATTTTCTATTTTTTTCCAATTTTTTGTTTATATAATAAAAAGTTTCAACATAAAAAATGGTTGTCTAATAAATTGGTTACATCGCTCGAAAAAATGCAGCTTTCGACTAGACCCCAGAAAGTCTCCTAGGCATTCTGAAAGTATAGCTAAAAAAAAATACCCGTGTCTCGCCGTTTTTCAAGAGCACATCGGTTGACTTTTTCAAAAATTAAATAGTAAAAAATGACAGTCGCATATTTAATAACAATTTGAGTTTTGTATAAATTCAATGAAATCAATTGAGAAGTACGGGCTTTTGCTGTACGTGCAGTATATATAAACTTGTTTCGGCCCGTGTTATAATGAAACCTTGACGATTTCCTTGATATTTTTAAGTTTTTCATAAAAATTTTATTTTTAGTTTAATTTTTAAAGAAACTTCCACAAGATTACTTTTTCAAAATGTCTTTTTCAACTCTGCCATCTGTGCAATCCCAACTCCAATGTGACGGATTACTCACAACCATTCGCACACACACACACACATTCGCTCATCCAGCGTTCATATGTCATCTTTGAAATGTAAACAAACAGAATCACACAAATTTCATCAACCTCATTCCATTCTCGAGCTGATTCCAGAGTCAAAGCCAGATAACTTAATTTTCATTACACTCAGAACACTCATTTGCTCTACGGCAGCAGGCGAGAGAAAATGCAAATAAAATGCGTGAGAATCGTTAACTCAGAGCATCTGATCTAACTCGAACGTATTCCATCCATCCATCCATATCCACCAAGATATCCGCCAAGCAGATTAGCCAAACGAATAAGCGAACGAGTGAGCGAGCGTATCTTGATGTGCCACAAACGACGACGCTGCCACTGCCGCCAGTGTAAACAAATCGTTTCTTTGAACAATTTTTCTGAGTTAAGTTGGCTCTCAACTTGTGGCTAACATTTAGCACAGTGCTTACATTAGAATTGCTTATTAGATGGGGCAGCGTCTTATTTTCTATGGTAATTCTACAGTGGGGCAATGCAATTTGTTTACTTAAATAAAAGGCAAATCTTTAAATGTTGAAAAATGTTTCCCATTGCTTACGAGAGGAGCCGATCTATATAACAGACAAAACTCTTGCCTGTCACGAGGATCGAATTCAATACATAATCACTGAAAAACCTGTGGTACTGCTTAGTATTGGTTTAGTTAAGAAGTTTCAAAATAGTATTAAAGAAAGGTTTCGAGAGGAGCTGTCATTCTACAAAGAGACACTTTCCTTGAAATAACCAAATATTGCCCCACAGTGGGTAGCCGAGAAATCCCATAAAAGCTTTATTTACATTTGTAAAAAATAAACAAACACAACAAATGATTGAGGAAAAGTCCACACCAGCACCACGAAGATTACATTCGACTTTCATTCGAGCATCAACTGTCACAAAAATAGTACCAACTTTACCTACCTTTTGGGGCAAACGAAGAGGAAGCAACAAAGTCGCTTGTTATCAGAGAACGAACGAACGACAAGTTCAAGCGATAGAGAAGATCTCAATAGACAGTCAGACCCGTACGTCCACCACCTGCTCAACAAAAACTAAAAAGTAAAATTTCGCTTTTAATCAGAAATTTCACGGATTCTCTCGCGATCGGTTGGCTGACTTGCGGTGGGGAACAACGTGCGCGTTCTTGTGTCTGCCAGTAGTGATGAGTATGAGCGACTTTTCAATTCGTACCGAAAAATTTCAATTTCAACCGTATGTAATTAATTTTCGCGCTAAAGCTCATTTGTGTTTAATTAACAACAACAACAACAACAACAACAACAACAACAACAGATACAACAGCGAACTACAAAATTCGACCAGCCGCGAAAAGTGAGTGAGCAGATGCGGGCGATGCTCGTCGAACGCTCAAAACGCTCAGAATTGTGCGCCGAGGTGGTTCGTCGTCGTCGGCGTTAGTCAGTCTTCTTCTGGTTGGCGGAAAGAATAACAACAACAAAAAAAAAAGTATAATTCGTCTACGAAAAAAAATTTATATATTAAAAATGGGCAAAAATCATTTGTGCGCCGGTTACTGAACGAGATATTCTCTGTTTGGGGCTACACTCGTGTGTTTGGTTTACCTGTGCCCTCGCCAGACAACGTTGTGGTCAGTTGTTCAGCGCGGACTATTGTGCGAGTTTGACGGCCAAGTGTAGCAGCAGGTTGGTGCCCGAGACCAACGAAATTAAAAGCAAAAAATCCAAAGAATATATATAAAGTTATATGAAATCGAAGGAAAAAATTACAAAGTGCTCGAAGAAGCACAGTCAAAAGGCACTTTTGCAACACACAACGGCCAGCAAACAAAAAGGAGGCGAAGACGCAGTCAAAAAAAACAAGAAAACACACACAAAAACCAACGAAAACTCCACAAACTCTCAACGCAACGTACGGCAACCCCAAAGTGGATTTATTAAAGCGCGATTAATTCATTTTTTACGCTTTTTGTTGGAATTTGTATCATCAACCCACCGTGCACCGGGCACTGCGCGCTCTCGCTAGTGGCAAGTGGAAAATATCAACCAAAAAAAAAGGAAGAAAAAAAACAACAACAAATTTTGCAAAACAGTTCCCATCGCTGCTGTGGCCCATCGTTTGACTATTACTGGTTGCGTATCGTACGCAAAAACAAAAAAACCACCGAACCGGAGCCCCTCTATAGTAAAATCGAAAGGAACTCCTTCGTCGGGCACAGCCAACTCCTTGCGCCGTTTTCAGTACGCGCGCGTCTTCGCAGCGCGTTTGACGTTGATTTTAGTGCGTTTTTTACCGCCCGATCTCAGTTTCGGTTTCATCCACTTCCTGCGTAACGCGAACTTAAACTCAAAGTCATCAGCAGTGACGATTTGGTGAATTTTAAGTCTTCCACCAAAAAAAAAAAAGATAAATTTTAGTGTTTCGAAAAGCCACGGCCCAGTTTCGAATTGCGCAAAAGTAAAAGTGTATTCCGTTTGGTTTTTATTTGTGGTTACTGCTGCTCGGTTAATGTGGCCGTTGTCACACACAATGATGAAGTGTCTTGGCCGTATCTTGGCCTAAATTGCTAAATTGCTTTTAGCCCCATGTACTCGGTACTTCTTACTTGGCTTAAATTGTGCTCGTTTGACTGTTGACTGTGGCTGATCTTTTTTTCTTTTCTTAAAATTTTTTTTTTGTTTCGTTAATTTGCGCAATTTGTTTGTAGTCGCACGTAATTGTTCGTGTGCAATTGCACCGATTTTTCGTTGCTGGATCTTGTGGCGGGAAGATATGCGGTTATTCATGGTTATTGCAATTTTAATATTTGCAATGCCAATGACTGGATTCGGTTGGTAAGTGTGAATTGGAGTTGTTATCGTTGTTCAGTGTTTATACTTATGGGTTTGCGTGTATGTGTGAATTAGGCATACGCAGTAATAGAAGATCGTGAAAGACAGTATAGATTGATAGACTGACTGGCATACATACAGCAGATCCAACGAATGGAAAAGTCAGCTTAGGTTAGGTTAAGAAGGAAGAAACCGGAAGAGTTATTCACTTACAAGTATTCTTAAGGTGTCCATCAGTATATTCCACTCGAAAAAATATCCGGGAAATTTTTGATTCGCTCCAATTTTAGTTGGAAATAGAAGTGACAGGGTACATTTTTTTTATTAGAGGGTATATTCTGTCAAAAAAATGTAAACAATTTAACCCGTCTCCAGATATGTTGGCATTTTGAACTGAAATGTTAATCCTTTTTGGTTGTAATTTTTTTTTCACGAAACTTTTGTTACCCTTTTCACACCTTCGTTCTTACCACACATTGCGGTCTTGTATTACACCGTTCGACACTAAAAAATGCACATGATTGGGCCTAATAAATTCTAGTTGAGGGGGCTAAAAACGAGTACCCATGTCTCCCAGTTTTTCTGGATCAATTCTTTCAACCGTGCACATGAAATTTTACCTATCCATTTGATAGATAAAAAACATACCTTTAAAAAACATCTTGACTTTTTACTGTAGGATGTAAACTCATCACAAGGAACAGACGCTTTGATTTTAAAATTTGTACACCTCTACTCCGGTAGTAAACTTTCTACTCTCCTCAATATTTTCTACTACTATTGTTCCTCAAAATTTGATGTGAGGTTCATACGATGCAAAACTACTACTCTTTCCTACAACCCTGATAGAAATTTCTACTACTCTCGTAGAATTTATACTACGCTATGCAAGAAATTATATCCAAACCCCTTTCTTCTAATCTACTACCCTAAAATCGAATATCTACTACTTTCATCGTGACAAAAAGTGAGAACCCTGGTACCATGGTCTTTGGAAATATTATCTTTGATTTGAATTGGAGTTTTTTAGTCAATTCGAAGATTATTTTTCTACACTATCCTTTTTTCTTTAGCCATAGAACCTGTTTGGAATGCAGAGAATAAATCCAAAGCAACCAAAACTATTAGATTATAATGAAGAAGAAGACAAAAAAACTGTCATATGATTTTAATTCCAATTCGGTTTCCACCCGCAAAAATTGCACATTTCCTGTTTCCGCTCGAAAATCAAAAAGAAAAAATTGAATTCACATTAACGAACGACTAAAAATAATTTGCAAACGACGTCATTATCATCGTCACCTTCAAAGAGCGCGCTTTGCCGCTTGATTGGTTCTAATTACATTAACCTTTGGGCAAAATGTCAAAAAAAAACCAAACCAAGCAAAAATTGTGTGCCAAATTGTACACCCGCAAAAAAAATAGCCCAACAAAAACACAGAAAAGATGAAAGAAGCAGAGTCAAAGACGCAAAAAATACGCACGCCATATTGAAAATTATTTATGCGAAATTTCACACGAAAAGCCAAAATCAAATAAATAAATTAGAAAACATCAAACTGCTAACGGCCAACAACGGCCAAAAATCAAATCACTCTTTGCTAATTTTCGGAAAGGAAAATATTTATTTTGTCATAAATTTGCCAGCGACCACAGTCGCACAATTTATGCAGAAGGAGAAGTGAACAAAAAAACAAAATTAAATCAAATGAAATGATTTTATGTCAACAGCAGCTCAAAAGTGCAATGCGATGTGCAAGAAGATGCTTACGCAAAAGTGCGCCCAAGTGGGCATACACAGCTAACAGTTGGAAGCCAAAAGTGCACGAAGGAGGAGGAGCCGCCGGTGAGGCACACGTACTTTTTGGGTAGACTGAATGACGGTGACAACGCCCTCGAACATTTGCGAATTTTATGAATTTATGAAAGAAATGTTTCAGTTGTCCGAACTACGAGTATAGCGTTTGTGCATTTTACTCAAAATACTTATGATTTTTACCGGCCACCTGCAGCTTCGAAATTGCAATCGAGCCTAAAATTAAAGCAAACATTTATGCATTTACATACATGAAATTTATGATATTTTTCGCTATTTTACACTGCGGTACTGGTGCCAAATTCTTAGTTAAAGTGTTGCTGACAAGTAATTTTCTTAGTACACAAAAAAAATGGAAAAAAAAACGAATTCAACATAAATACTTAACATTTTCTAAACAAATTATATGACAAATTAAATTGCAATGCCTTGCACATAAATCAATTTCAATTACGGTCTTTTCAAATTAATTAATTTAGTTCAAGTTCAAATCAACAAAAAACAACAACAACAAATAACTAATTTGAAATAAAAAGAAGGCACAAAAATTGCAACTTAGCCGCAATTGTGGCAATTGCGCTTTCCGTCAGCTCCCAGTAAACCATGGTGTCTGGTAATAGAGATAGAAAGAAACTCTGGCAGTTAATACAAAAAATTTGTATATTGAATGTTCAATGAATAATGAAAGAAATGGGACATCATTTGAAAAAAAAACCGACTCAGAACTGTAGTCCCAACCGAAGTCAACAACAACTGAGTTAAAATCACACGAACCAGAATAGGTTTTCGAGAAAAAAAACCCCTTAAGATGACTATTATGTGGAACAGGGCTTTCCCTAATCTGTTATTAGATCTCCAATCAGAAAGATGTACCAACGCTTATTTCGTACAGTGTAATTATGAATTGGCTTCTCTATCAAAGCATGCGGCTCTTTCGTAGCTAGAATTCAATTCAATTGGTTGGCTGGGTTCTGCGATGTGTCACACGTATAATCTTTGAAAATCGAATTTATACGCTTCATCACATCCGCACAAGGGCACTCAACAGGCCGCAACGGCAAACGGCACAGGCATTAAATCAATTTCAACTGTTTCATATACAATATATCGCAAAGGCTTGTGGTTGTTTATTTTGTTAATTTTTTAGCCACTGTTAAACTGGGGCGGACTATCAGTAATGATAGTTTATGGATTTATCTAATAAAAAAAACATGTCTTATTCGTACTTCACTCTTCTCAGGGGCCATTTTGTTTTCTTATGAATTAAGTGCAGCAACAACAACAAAATCCACTTTAAATTTAATGAATTTAATGAAATCAATGGAAAATTCCCACTAGCAAAGCTCACAACACATCACATAACAGCGTGTGCTCATTGATTTTAATCAATGAATTGAAAAAATACCAAACCCGCCAGCCACCCACTGGCCACCCCCCCGCCTACTACAAAATGACATCGATCACTGCATCAATCGCATAATGTAAATTCTCGAATTTATTATCTTGAATTTGATTTTTAATTAAATGAGCTCATTTCCGCAGGAGAGCATCGCCGATCGTGGCGCGGCATGGTGTTGCTCTTCTCACCCACCAGCCTCAGCATTTGTTTTTCAATGGCACTCATAGTACGAGAGGACCGCCAACCGACCAATATACTGACACTAATGTGGGTCTGTGGGTTGGTTGGCAACTTTCATCAAAAACAACATCAACAACAACAACAAATATTAAAGCACATTTCCTCATGTTTTCATTGATACAAAATTCATTCAAACTCTTCGTATGTTCCGTTTCTGTGCTTTTGTCTAAGTTCTGTAAGAATTATTTTGTTTTTCTTTGAAATATTTTTGTACTTTCATTGCATTAGTTGTGCATTTGTTTAGCATCAACATTTAGCGGCGATGACATAAATCAGCGGGCCACACTGCAATGCAATTAAGACATTTGCACTGTTGAAATTGGTGCGGTGATTGTGCACATATTCTGCAAACTGCCACTGCCACAATCGAACTCACGCGTCACAGTAATTTTTCTTTGGTCGCAATACGAATTTTTGTGATTTATTGGGAGGATGAAAGTCACCAGGTTTATAGGGGGATTACGTATACTTAAGATGGAAAATTATGAGCAATTGTGGGGAAAAACACTTTTAATTAAATGGAAAGCATTTTTTTCTGAAGAATTGTAAAAATATCAAAATTGATCTAGGAAATTACTCATCTTGATGCGATACTATCAATTATTTCAACCGGATGCAACAATTAAAAATTTCATTCTTCGCAAAATTTATTTATGATTCAAAATGAATTATAAGAGGAATTCAGCAACGGAAGAACACATTCATATTTCGATAAATAATTTCATTTCTTATAAAAAAAAGTTTAAACTAAAAAAAAAATACAACAATTTCAACTTAAAAGACTTGACTATGAACGGGTGAAATACAAGTAAAACGCTCCTAGGGCTCTTGAAAGTTTGCAGCCCATGCCATGATGTATGCCATGATGTATCCCATACGTAATAGGTACAAAACTACTCGTAGAAATTTAGGAAAATAAGGCTAAAAATAGTTTCTTGGTGGCGTATGAGTAACATTTGAGCTACCTAGGCGGCATCGACTAACAAAAAGTTAAACCCACTAATCCAACATCGAGAAAACCAAGCGAAATGGTTTACAAAGTTTTTTTTTTAAAAATACATCCAATCAACCCACAATCAAACGATCACTTATCGTCAAATTTTGCACATCGTCGCGCCCAGCCTGCATCACACAGTGGGCTGCATGCCAATATTATGTCAGTCAAAGCAGCAGCGGCAAAAGCCAACCACCTCCTTCTCCTGGTGGTACCTGCTGATGATTATTATGTCACCGTGTCTGATTATTAAAAATCACAAATGTAACAGCCAAAGCACTGCTCGGCGTTGCATAGCTGCTGGCAGCACAACGTCTAGTTGGCACAAATTTCGTATCACTTTAACGACAAAAGAACGGAAACTGGTTCACGATCAAGATTTTGCATATTAAGGCAATTATGATGATCACGATGAAATGATGATGATGATGATGATTAGCTTTGAACTTGCCACCAAATGCAAAAGAAATAAAACAAATGCAGCCAGGATATTACCGCATCGTGTGTTTTTGCATGTGCATCTATGTATGTATTTTTAGCCAAATTTTAATTAAGTGTCACGAAGGCGTGTATTTTTAAAGTGCAATTTGTACATTTTGACATTCGACCAAGGAACTGGGAAGCATACACACAATCTTGTCACTTTGAGTGATCGTGCCAAAGTGTGGACATTATAATTAACGCAAAAGCCCCGAAGTACGCCAGCACGCCAATGTGAATCACGCTACGTGGTGTTATGCTCCGAAGAGCAAACAAGTGTTGCAGTAGAAGTGCATTTCCTTTTAATAATATTACAAATTTAATGGCAAATACACACAGCAAAAGCCTAAGAATATTTAGTAAAAATTAAACAAAGTAAAATTTTCCATATTAGCCCAGGCAAATGTTGACACTACGTTCACACCTCACACCTTTTGTAGATGTGGACTTGCAAGAGGCGCCCAAGCGCTTTTACTCGTGGGAAGCAGACAAGCAAATTTGCAGATCATGTGACAAAGCCAAAAAAGCCAAAAAAGCAAAAAAAGAGAAGAAAAAGTAAAAAGCAACAACGCAAAACTCAAGCGTGAATCATCTTATTACCAGCAAAAATCGTTTAGACCCTTTGTAACAATGTTGCTACGCCTATTTTAGCCATAATTAAGTTAAACGTTGCCTTGTTGCAATTCCCTGCATGCAAGCATGTTGCAAGTCCACCAAGATTGATGTACGGAGTGGGTTTCTTTTTTTTTGTAGTTGTTCCTTGTTGTCGCAGCAAAGCTAGCTGCTCCTGCGAAGAACTGTTGTTGTTGGTGGAGGTGATGATCATCTCTGTCGTGTTTTTTTTAGTTACGCTTAAATATTTGCTTGTTTGTGTGTATTACGTGACAATAACGTGTCGCATGGCATCTTTAACAAATGCCACAAAAAAAACATATTTCAGTTAATGAACGGCAATTTTAGGAATCCTTCTTGAGGTGGTTACTTTTTTTAGAAGAAATTCTCAATTGGTCACAGTTGGCTGGTGTGAGAAAAGCAAATAATTCTTCCACAAACATGGCCATAACCAAAGAGGTGAGGGTCTTAGACCCAAGGCATAAGTCATAATAATTCGAAATAATTCCTGCAAAAATATTTCCTTCCCAGAAGAATTCCATTCATCATGTTCGCTCTCCTATTAATGAAGGCCCGCTCACTTGTATCAACTGTTATTACCCTCTGACCACCACTTCACCCACTTGGCACTCATATTTTGTTCGCCATGTATCTCCATTTAAGATTCCGCGTTTATTTACTTAACTAAAAAGTTTATTTGTTCAAGTCATTAAGCAAATTTTCGCCGCCTCATCCAGCGCGCGGTAGCCGCCGCCGCCGCCGCCGCAACACATTCAACAATCAACAATTGCGAGTAGTTGAACTAATTTATAGTAAAACCGATACACCAGTTGCGGGCAATAGTGCTCTCCACCTCACCTCATCTCAAATGCACCGCACTAGCCGCAACCACCTACTCACCGGGCCGGTGTAACCATTTAGTTTGAAATTTTTTTTACGATTTTTTTGTTGGTTTTCTGGGTGTTTTTTTTTCTTTCAGTTGTTATTTTTGAGAAATGCACACAATTCGTGTTTATTATTTCAGGCTAGTAGTATCTCGACGCGTTGGTTGAGAAGTTAATAAAAGCCGCACACACAAATGAGAGCGTACATCATTCTTGAGCTTGCGCGCCTATTAAAATTTAATGCGAATTCGAGGCGTAAAAATTGAATTTAGGTGGAAAATTAATATTTGCACGTTGCACTGCAGCAGCCGTAAATAGAAGGAATCAAGCAACTGTTGCTTCATCGGATTTCAACGCTTCTGTGTGCGAGTGTGTGTGCGTGTGTTTTGGGAAAGGATTTATGGTTATGATTTTTAGGTAGAACTTTTCAAGATTTATTGTTTTTTTTTGTATGTGTGTGTGTGTGTGGTGCATTTGTAGAACTGGGCAAAGGTTAGTACAATAAACTTTCAAGTATATTCCGTAATGTTTGCCAAAGTGCGCTCTAATTCTTTCAATAAATATTGGAAGATCTTGATTTTGAAATTTTCGTTGGCTCATCATTTGTTATCACCGAAGAAGGTAGAGTAAAGATAGAGTGAGTAATGGAAATGAATACAATTTTAAAATTAAATGGCCATTATATCGTTAAGACATATGTCCCTATTATGTAAAACGAAAGGGGACGTGAATATCTAAAACTCTGGTTTGTAGTGAGCCCAAGGTCACAATGTTGTCGAGCGGTTTTGTAAATGTTCTAGTGTTACATGACAACGGCCTTAGCTCCTTATTATGTAAAACGAAAGTGACCGCAAAACGGTTTCACACACGGTGCTTAAGTGAGTAAGTGAGTGAGTGAGTAAATCGTATCAGTGAGTGAGTGAGTAAGTGAGCTAATATTCGTTTTCCACTCACTACACAAATAGTTAAAAGTAGTCATACGGTTTTCAGATGTTTTTCGCACTCGCTTTCGTTCCACCTAATAAAATGGTTAATCTCTTAATCTTTCAACTGGCAACATGATGGAATAGAACCAACCAATCGACCTTGTGAGCAGCTCCTGCGCAACCAAATTTCATAATTCCATAATTGCTCACCTTCATCGCTTCTCCTTGACTTGTCAGGCAATTCTCTCGAAATACATTACCAACAATCTTGTTGTATCCAACGGAAAAAATCCACACATGACAACTTAATACCCAAAAACAACTTAATCCCGAGAAAAATGCCTAATACCAAAAAACCAAGCAGAAAAAAAAATATAATAATGCTGCCACATTGCAAACAAAGTGCACACGTCGAAGAATTCTTTTCACTAATCTCAAAGACCAATAGAGTACGGCAAGAAGAGTACAAAGAAGAAGCACAACAACTCCAACTCAAACACTTTCAACGAACACACACAACGTGCTGCCCAAGCGGGAAATTGCCGTCGGTGTGTGTGTTTAGATCGCGTGGAGTTTGGCGGCATCGTTTCTTCTTTTCTTCATTTCAACACACAACTTTACTGAAATGGATTTTCAGTGATTTTTCGCTTTGATCAAGTGCACACACAAACGCACAAACGCACAAACACAGCCGATCAATGGCTGATCAATGCAACACACAAGAAGTCAGAGAAGAAGAAGACTATGTGGAAGTCAGGGCAGTTCTGAGCTAAAGAAATTTCCCAGACATTTCCTAACACGTCCGCCACACACATGCACACACATTTGAATTCGATTGGAAAAGTGAGAAAAGTTTACCTTTCCTCTTGCCCACATCTCCCGTAAATTTGTCAAAGTGCGATCGATCGCTTTGGCGTTTGACTCATTTCCATGATCAATGTGTTTTGGGTAAACAAATCAGGCTCAAACCACTTGTCAAACCACACAGTGCACCACCAGTGGGGACGTACTTAAACAAGTGCCCCTATACACAGGCACAGCCACAAGCAAACACGAAACGCCAAGAGCCAAGAAGCGTATAATAAAGCCTAAAGAAGAGTGGCAACAGCTCACTTAGAACGTGAAAAAAGGGTACAAGTCAAGTGATCTTGCGGCTGGTCAGTGCCGAAGTCAACGATCAAATATTTGCAGATGAGATGCCTCAGCAAATGCTGATCTTTTAAGCAAACTTCAACTGAGTTTGGTTTTACTCTTTGGCATTATTTGTATTTGTATGAAAAGTGAGTAATACTTCAGATGTTACTTGGAGGAGGTGGCTACTTCTGCTTCTTCCTCTTCTTCTATTAGGTACTCTAACACATTAGCTCTCAAGTTGTGGGTGTCCTTAGCCAAAATTGATTCAATTGATTAGCATCTGAAGTTAATTGTGGTAGGGAAAAAGCGGCTGCCGCCACTTTTCAGCTTTGACACTTTGCTTGTAGCTTGGCCATAGTCAACAAATGGTCTCCAACATGCTAAGTTGACGTTTATTTTGTTGGTTTCTTTTTTTTTTTTAAATTTTGTTTGGTGGAACTGATAGGTGCGCTCACTTTGTGTGCGACCACATCGGATTGGATCGAGACACGTTCGATCGTTTTGTGACAACCAGCGCGTCGCGTCGAGCGTTGAGTTACGAGTAGGCGTTTTCGGGTGTTTCTCTGTGTGTCATTTAATTTTCAGTTTGTTTAGTATTTTGTCATGTCAGGCAAATTAGCAAATTAACATGTTTGCGAGGTGTTATTTGAAGTAAGCGCCACAAATGTGCCAACAGCGTTTAAAAAAAAAGCCAACCGATCATTAGCCGATTGCAAGTAGCAGTTAACAGTTAATGGAAATGGTGGGTGGCCTAATGGTAGTAGTTATGAGATGTAGGCATTTATGAGACTAGGGGAGATCTTCATTGAAATGATGATATTGGGTCAATATGATTTCACAAAAATCCCTAGCTAAAAAAAAAATACATGCCCTAAGGAAGCATGTATTTCGAGTGTTTTTTGACACCTATCAAGTGTTTGTTGATCAACTGCCTGCCCGCCTGCCTACTCACTCGATCACTTGAACGCGCTCAATCGATTCAATTCAATTCAATTCAACTTGGCTGCCGTTCATTCGCGCAATGTTTACACAATCTATCAATCGGAAAACAACATTCAGTGGAAAGCAAGAGGAAAAAATGTTTAACAAATTTGTGGTATTTTAAGAGCTTATAAAAAGAGACAACTCGAACTGCTGTTGTTTTATAAACAAAAAACTGTTTGAGTAGCGAACACAAAAAAAAACACTTCCACTTTTGCTTGTGAATTACTCGGGCCTGCAGGCAGCTTCAACAAATCAAGTTGTGGGTTTGGAAAAAAACATTTTTAATTTTATGAATTTAAAAGAATTATTGTAATTCAAAGTTTATGGCATTTTTGCTGTGTAGTTATACCAAATCTAATACTCTCAATGACTTGTAAGATATTGCATGCAACATTTTATTGCCATAACTTTGGTGAAAGATATTTATCGAATGGAAATTGTGGCTATTAATTATTTTAATTATGGTTTTTCGGTTTGGAATGTACGAGGTATTTGAGGTGCACTACTCTAGAATTTGGAGTTATGGGAAATTATATGGAAGGAAAAGAGCGCTTTGATCTGTTGCTTGAACTCCCGTGGAAATTGCAACATAGTTTTTAAAAAATAGCAAATTGTTTGCAAAATCTGTCACAAGTCAATGTATTCCTGAATACTCCAATCGGATTACTCTTTATATATTTACAAACATGTCTAGCCTTTGCTTTGTTTCATCTGCTTGCACCTCTTCGCTCACGTCAAGTCTCCAGAACCACACAATGTTTACTTATTATATTATTTAACTAACATCTCTGCCTGCGCGTATATTTTATATCATTACAATAAAATCATATAGTTTATGAGCTCCAGCTACTTTAACGCAGCTTGGGTGACAGACGATTAGCTCGTCTGGACCCGCATATTTGTTTAGTTGAATATGCCACCGCCAAGCACAACACCACCCGCCACCATTTAAAGTGTTGAATCGTGTGAAGATGTTGAACATTTCTTTGAATAAAACAGCTGGAATTATTTTATAAGATTTTATTGATAACCGAAGGTAGTTCGTTAATGATTCGTTGATAGTCTTGGGTAAACCTTGGATATAGCAGATATAAAATATAATAAATCCCCAATTAAATAATTTGAAATGTAACTACTCTTTTCACTCTTCTCTTTCTAGGGCCGAGGGCACAAATATTCTACTCGATCCAAATTTAATGTGCAAGAAGACACGTCGCCTGCGCGGTAAGTTGGCTGAAATATGCCGACACGATTCTGCCCTCTTAAAGGAGATCATCAACGGCATCAATCTGGGCTTCCGAGAATGTGAATTTCAATTTAAGAATCGTCGCTGGAATTGCACCGCTTTGCGTAAAAGCATGAGGAAAATATTAATGAAAGGTACGACTACAAAGTGAACATTTTCGTAAATTTTATTCTTCCATACACTAGTGTGTTTTTAATGGTTGTAGTAGTCGTAGTTTGGGCTGTAGTGTGACTGCTACTTTATAGATATCCTCGGGGCATTATTTTTTTTATATTGCAAGCTCTCTTAACCCATTACCACTGCAATTTGCATATACTTGTGCAAAGAAAAGAGAACAAAAAAAACAAAACTTTACAAAAATTAACTTCATTACTATGCACTGTTGACACTGCTGTCAACACTTGTTGACATGCGCTGCAGGTTCTCCAAGCGATACGATCTGATCAAGTTGTTCTTCTTCTTCTTCTTGCTGTTGTTGTTGTTGTTGTAGTCTATGCGTTGTATTCATCCGTCTTCTAAAGTTGCTGTCTGACTGTGAGCCGCTTGTAAGTCAAGTGTTGCCGCCTTTAAAGCACTTTTAATGGTTAAGGAGTTAAGGAAATGTTTTCGTATGTAACTTAAATGGTTTCAGTGTTTTATGTAGGTGGAGAGCTTTTTATTATAAGAATACAAAGGACTATTTAGGATACATAATAGGTTATGGAGAATAGTTTAAATAGGAGAGTTTTTCATTCAATTGCAAATGGTAGTCCCAATCAAAATTCTTTAGCCTCTTCTAGACATTTTTTCCCATCTCATAGACACTCCCTTCTTGTAACTATTTTCGTTCTATCCCCCCCCTTATTGTTACTCTCCTATGTACGTTACTGCCAACACCACAATTCCTAATTATACCGACAATTTGCAATGCAAACTGCCATTCATCAAACCACATCATCCATCAACTTGCATAATAATAAAAATGTTGAAACCTGATGAATAGCGCTTAAAATGAGCATCCAAACTGTCAATTTAAATAAATTATTGCCCAGGCCATCCACAGGATGGGCAAGAAGAAGACGAAGAACGGCAACAAAGTCGAGGCGATCCCCACAAAAACGAAATCAAAATTGGCCAAATCAACAAAACTACAAAACTGCGCCACCAACCGCAAACGTGCAGCTCGGTGCAAATTGGTGAAGGTGGTGCTGTGCTAGTGGTGATGGTGATGGCATTGCAGAGTCGCTCTCCACTGGGGCTCTCAAGAGTGAAGGTGATGTGTGTGTGTCACCCGAAAAACGACAACAAAAAGCGCAAAATCACTGCTGCATTCATTCTTTCGGCTGCATAATTGCAGCACGACACAAAAATCCCAAATCATCCGCAATAAATTACCACATTTAGCCGAAGCCGCACGGATTAACCGCTTTCGCATTGTCAATCTGTCAACGGTGGTAGTAGGGGCAGCGACGGTGCCCGTAACCTGCTAACTGAACTTGTGCGAGAGATAGAGAGCGGCGGGACACACTCCGAATGCAATGTGTCAACGGCAACAATTTAAATGTCCAACTTAGTTAACTAATGCGAAATTTATTACGAATTTCAATTGCAGTGCGGTTGGCCTGTTGGCTTCGCGGCGAATTGGGCTATTATTTGCGCTAAATTGCCGTTTGTACACCCAGGCGATTGGGTATTGGCTTGCATGTTGATCTCAACTCTGAGGTGAAAGATATCGCATATGTTTGGGGGAAGTGGGCAGGGCGTCAGGCGAATCAGTGTCAGTGTAAATTAATGTGATTCGTTAAGAGTGTGGTACAGGTTAGTTAAGCTGGCAATCAGGAGGCTAATCAATGTGGTTAAGAGAACTTTACTTTACTTTACTTTCCTTTTGACAATGTTTTTAACAATGTTTCATTTCAGTTATTTTAATAATTTTCCCTACTAAGTCAAACCCTTTCTCTCTTATCTCTTGGGGGTTTCCCACGACTGCGTCAAACAAGTTCATGCAAATACCATAAAAGCCATTACTAACGCCCAGGCCCCTGTTGCTGACAATTTAATGTCAAATTAGACATTCATCGAAAATAAAAAGTACAATACCGTAAAAAAACAAATATTTGAGTTTCCCGGTGTTAAATAGCACTAATTACTCATTGAACGCTTAAGCGGTCTACCACTTAAGTGACTAAATTACGATAAAGACGCACAACAGCCCAAACTGTCAAATGTGACAAGTCAGGGGCAGTGTCTCATCCAGTGACTGACAAGCTACAACTTTCTCATGTTGTTGTTGTTGTTTGACATTTGCGAACGTCAAAAAAAATGTTAAACACTTTTTCCCACACAAACACACTCAGAATTTTAATGTTAATATGTAAATTCTGTTGTTGTTAAACAGAAAGAACAACTGAAACAGAAGGTAGCACAACAAAACAACAAAAAAAAGCACACATGCGACAAACCAATCGAACGTGACATTTGACAGATCTACACAAGCGGTGTGACACGAGGTGATTTGCATATGTTTGCAGCCAGTCATGTTTGAACAATGGAACCCTGGTAATAACTTGTATAAATATTAACTAAATTATTGATGTGGTCACAAGCTTTGCCAAGTGTCAAAAGTGCGGTCAGACATTTGAATAAGTTGGCAATTGAAATGTCAAAGTGACATGTATGCATAGAGAATCAGTCTCTATCTTAAAGGAGCCTAGACCTTATCTGATTAAATATCTCTCTCCTCTCCTTCCAGATACCCGCGAAACGGGCTTCGTGAATGCCATTACCTCGGCCGGTGTAACCTATGCGGTGACCAAGGCCTGCACCATGGGCAATCTGGTGGAGTGCTCCTGCGACAAGAGTCATTCGCGACGCAATGGCGGTCAACCACAAATGGTGAATGCCGTAACAGCTGTGGCCGCTCTCGAACGTCAGCAGGCCGCTTTCGAGAGGAACTCAACGCGGCCGCGACGCCCCAACCAGAACCGAGGCAATCGTGGCAATGGTGGGCCACGCAAGCGTAAACTTCTGCGTAATATCGTTTTCCCCGAGGGCGAATGGGAGTGGGGCGGCTGCAGTGATAATGTCAATTTTGGTTTTCGCAATTCGCGGGCCTTTCTCGATGCGAAGTATCGCCGAAGGAGTGATCTGAGGACTTTGGTGAAGCTGCATAATAACAATGCGGGACGTTTGGTAAGTAGAAATGGGAACACTTTTTAATGGAAAAGCCTCTCCATAAACTCCCTCTCTCTTTTTATAGACCATACGCGATGCAATGCGCTTGGAGTGCAAATGTCACGGTCTCTCGGGCTCTTGTACGGTGAAGACGTGCTGGCTGAAAATGCCCCCCTTCCGAGAGGTGGCCACTCGCCTGCGCGATAAATTCGACGGGGCCTATAAGGTAGTGCTGCGCAACGATGGCAACAGCTTCATGCCCGAGGGTGAAACCATCAAACAGCCCACCAAATACGATATCGTCTACACGGACGACTCGCCCGACTTTTGTGGGGCAAATGTGAAAACGGGCTCAATGGGCACACAAGAGCGCGAATGCAATGCCACCTCGGCGGGCGTGGATGGGTGCGAGCTGCTGTGCTGCGGTCGAGGGCACAAACATCGAATTGTCTCGGAAATGGTCAACTGCAAGTGCGTCTTCAAGTGGTGCTGTGAGGTGACGTGTGATAAGTGCATGGAGAGACGCGAGCTGAATACGTGTCTCTAGGAAAACGAAGTATGTTTGGGCGGGTTCGATACATAACAAAACATACGTACACATATTTGAAAATAAGAAGCTTTCCATTTCGCGTGATAATCCAATAATTACTGTAAACAAGCAGTTTTTTCTAATTTTAATTGCAGTTAGTTTAGATTTTATGTTAATTTATTAACAACGTTTTTTTTTTATTTTTGTTTTTGTAATAAGTCATTATAGTATTATTATAAATGTATTAACTAAAGTACTTTAGTATTAAAATTGTATTATTCTGTAAATATTTATGAAAAAAAAAGGAAAAAAAATTAAGAAAAATTAATAAAAAGTAATTATTTGTATTAATGTTCACACACAGAACTCTCGAAATCGGAACTTTATTGTTATTATTTTTTTAACAAAATGTTTTTTCAGGATTTGGCCAAAATAATTCTATAAGTAAAACCAAGTACAACGAATTTCAATTAACAATACAAAACCGAACAAAAAAATGTCAAAAAAACTCCAACAATTAACAGCTAATAAAAATGTCAAAAAAGCTAATCACCGTCTAACATCAAACATGAGCTAACATTTAGCCTGACATTGTCAAGTTCATTGTCAGATCACACAGGCAGCAGCAGCAATCAAAACAGAAAAACAAACACACACCAAAAAAGCAACAACATCAGCGATAGCAATCACAATCGAATGTTCAAAATTTAATTGTTGCAAAATAAATTAATTGTAGTGATTAAATGAAATTTAATTCAAAAAAACATACACACAACACAACGAACAGAAAATCCCAAATGGCTCATTATAACCAAAAAACATACACACAACACAACGAACAGAAAATCCCAAATGGCTCATTATAACCAACAAAAAAAAAAAACAAAATAAAATCAAATCAAAAAAAATTAACAAAAATGTTCAACCATATATAGAAGACGACGGTGATGGAGACGATTACGATGATGATGACGGCGATAATCATGATAATTTGATTGAAATCTACATAAATGATTAACAAAATCAAATAATTAGAGATCACCAAGGGAGCTCGCTCACCTGTGTCACGAAACCAACAAATTTATTTTCAAATAATCGAAAATATTGAAAATACGAGTTCGTTCGTTCGTTATTTCATTCATGTTTTTATGTTTTTTTTTTCTTCTATATTTTGTATACTTTTGCTATTGTTGTTGTCTTGTATCCGTGTGAGTCCGCATTATTCATATAAGATAGCAACAGTCGCAGCTAGCTGGTTTCTCTACTACGCTGCCATAAATTAACACAATTTTATTGATGTCGACACGAGATAAAAATCGACAAAATTTGCCTAAACTACATTTTAAATGAAATGAAAATTGATTTCGTTTCTGCATAAATTAACAACAAATTATAAACAAAAACAACAAAAAAATGCTACTTCTCCTGCTGCTCGTTGTAATTAAAATATAACAAAATATTTCGATTGACATTACGGGGCAGCGAGATTTGTTTGGGGCAGTAAGCTTGGATTTTCAAGCAGGGAGAGGCAAATTTTTGAATTTGTGAGGTTATGTGAAGATTGTGGCTGCAGAGGGCATTTTCTTATGTTTTCTTACTGATCAGTGTCCCCTATCTACCTTTGATTAGGTATCCTATCATGAATTTTTGGTTTTTAATATTTTCAAGCCTTAATTCTGTCCGCCATTTAAGAACCCCTGCATTTTCAGTTAATTAACAGCCTAAACTGAAGTGGCTGGCGGGTGTTGGCTTCTACTCGACTGTTCAGTGTATAAAAAAAATAAAAAATTTTCTGTTGTTGCCGTTGCTCTTGATATCTTTTGGGCCCGTGTGACATTTTTAATTTTTATCTGCTTTACGTTAATGAGATTTGCTTGTATCTTGGGCCATTTCTGAGATGCCTATCAGTGGTTGGTCTTCAATTAATTGCATCGATGCTTATTAGTCATCAATCTAACAACAAATCATTTTCAATATTTTAAAAAGAAAAGAAATAATAATACAAAAAAAGGTGAACCAGAAAGAGCGCTTCGCCCCAGTTGAGAAGCACAGAAATAAAACAACGAAGGCCCCAGCGAAAAAGAAGTTATTTTAGAAATTTGTAACGAAAACATGAAGACAGTCTCGGTGGAAAAAAAAAGGAAAGAAACAAGAAGAGAAGAAGCATTTGCTTTGGGAACTACGGCAGTAGGCTGCCAAGGAAGCCATTGACCATTGACCCAATCGGCCTTGATTTTGAAACTGATATCGTTTAGTGTGGCGCATTTTCGGTTGGGTCTTTTTTGGTCCAGATTTGTGATCTCACAAATTATGTGTGATATTTTTAATTTTTATGCATTTCTCTCCACTGATTTTTATGCGTTTATTGGCTCGCTTTGGGGGGATTACGAGACTCTGGCCGTACACATAATGTTGACGGCTGTTAATTGGCAATAAATGCGTATTTTATGTCATTTTAAAAATCCATGTTTGTGGTGGAAAGGAATTTGGAACCTTATTTTGTTGTTGTGTAGTTTCCTTTGGTTTGTTTAATATGGCGCTAAAAATGGCGCCTATTTTCGTTATCGATGTGAACTATTGTTTTTTTAAGGCCTTACATTAAGATCGTATGAATGATAGCAGTAAATGTTTTTCTACAAAGTATGAGTTAGCATTTTTATATTTTTGTTTTTGTATTTTTGTGCTGTCCTTTGCCTTGTGTTTTGCACCAAACACTTAATGGCTTAATTTTTCGAAAATCAGTTACACCTCCTCTGACTTCCTTTTGTTCAAATACGATACCATCGATGGGTATCGATGTGAGGCTGAGAGGCGATCTCACATCAAAGTTGAAAAATATTCGTTCAAATTATTTTAGCCAAATTGCATGTTTCGTGTGTTTGGTTGGACTGGACGTGGAAGAAGTTCGAAGTACAAAAAAAAACGGAAAAAAAACTGAAAAGGAAAACAAAAATGAAATAAAATGGAAACATGAAATTCCTGCGTAATTTGTAAGGAAAGGCGTGAAGAACACCAACGAAGGCAACACCTTAATTAATGTTATTAAAATGGAACGAAGGAATGCTGAGGCACAAGATGAAAAGGAAAAAAAAACAACACGAAGAAGAAGTGTAAGGAAGGGTCAGCAGGATTTTGAAATGAAAAGGCAATGGCTGGAAAGAAATAAAGTATGAATCATAATTGCACTGGCCACAGGACAAAGAGGAAGAGTCAAGATTCAAGTTTAGCATTGTTTATAGTTAGTAAAAGCCGCACTAATTTAACCCAGTTTGTACTTATTTAATCGGTACTTCCGTGGGTCTTGCCGGTCCCATCTGCCCTTCTAATTAAATACAAAACTCAACCAGAAGAAGTGTGCAGCCTTTTAAAAAGTATTTAGACCCAAAAGTATTTCATCAAAAAAAAATCCAAAATGTTCCACCTTAAATCCCAACTGTTACCAACCATTTCCGATCTCAGAGATCATCATCAACGCAATGACTTTGCATAAAAAAAATCCCAAAATTTGACATATTTATTATGGCCATGTAGAATGTATGAAAGCGAATCATTTTGACACCTTAATGCGGTAATTAGGCCTTTTCACCATTAGCCAAACGCACCGTGCCGTCGTGCTCACCAAAAAGAACCCCAAAATCCAGTCAGGCCAAAAACGAGCTGAGATGAGAGACGCCCAGGCGATGAGCAAATATTAACACAGCACAAAATGTAGATGTATATCGGCGGCAAAAGTGGCAACGCCTGCCGTCGCTTTTCTGGTAACGGTTTCTGGCCTGAATTGGCTTAAATTATTAAAAGATTAAAGCGGAAGAATTGAAGATTTTGTTTTTGAGTCAATCTGTCTGCAGGTACCACAACCATGAGTACTCCACGATGTGAAAGGAAAAGGATATCATCAGCATCATCTCGTCGTCTTTGTGTGGATTATGCGCCGCGTGAAGAAGATTATGACGCAGCAAAAAGGGCAATTAATTTCGAATTTGGTGGGAATGTGAAAAGCATGATCCGATGATGATGGTGAAGGTGAGAAGAGAGAGCACACGATGAGCAGACAAATTAAGATTAATGAATTATTTGATTTGTACACCCAACAAAATGATTCGAAATGGTGCAACATTGTTGCCAGTTGGAAGTATATTTGGTGTGAAGAAGTGGTGAATGTTACAGACTGGAAAGAACTGAAGTGATAATAAATTTTAAAAAACTCACAAACCTCCATACATGTTAGCCTCTTCCGTCTACGCAAATAATTCCCAAGACTGATCTAACTTCATATAACACAAAGTTGCGAAATCTCTTAGCCGCCTTGCAATACTTCAACGGAAAGTAATTAATGTCAATTTGAATCAAGCCAACAACTCGAACAAAGAACGCCAATACAACAACAACAAGAAGAACATCATAAAGAAGCTATCGTCGACCCTGGTGGATTCTACCGAAGCAACTACAAACGATATTAGAAGAGCATAAAGACGATAGGCACACACCGGGATTGAGAAAAAGAACATGTCGATACGCATTGGGGGGTACATTGTCAGCAGCGGTAATAAACGTCAACACCTTTTATTGAGGAGTTTTTGTGTTTTTTTTTTTTCTTCCAACTACAACACAAAAAACGATTGGAAAAAAAACTACATCACACCACAGACAAAAGGAAAGAAAAAGAAAAACAAAGCACAAAACAATCACGAACAAATCGAAATCAAAGCAGGGCAAAACTGTTGCGAATCATGGCAAGCGACCCTAGGGGCAGCATTGTACCTAGAGAAGACAGCCACACATTAACAGCAACGACAACGCTAAGAAGAAGCGTTTGCACCGAACTGAACTGGAACTGAAACTGAAACTGGAGTGGTTCGCACTGGACTGCACTGAACTAACTCAACTGGGCCAGAGACCGCACAGCAAGTGTGAAATCAAATGAGAGCCCGAAGCAATTAATCACGTGCTTGATAGCGAAATAATGATAGACGCAGGAGGAGGATGTCGATGAAGATGAAAGACGCTAGTTGAATAAGAAGAGTTTGGTGTTGGGCAGGACTTGTTCGGTTGTGCGGTTCACAAAGAAGCTGAACAATGAAGTGTCATTTGTATTGAGGAAACATGTTGAGGTAACTTCGATTGTTGTTCGAGTAAGGAGAGTGAAAGAATCACATTGAAGAACTGCCATAAGTTCGATGGTCTAAACTAACAATCACTATCCTGTAGGTTAAGATATTAACCAATGAAATTAATTGTAGACTTCGTATGAAATTATATCATTCAAAGATACGATTTCCGGCAATCATTGCTTCAGACATCTAATTAAATAGCTTGAAGGAATTATGGAAAATGCTTTCTTATTTTCTAATCGATCCCCTTGGTCTTCTTTTGAACCCAACTTTAACTGCCACGCCTTCTTGCTAAATCAATAATCTATGTATTAATTATGGGTTTTAGCTCATTTTCCAAAAAATTCATTTTGGAAAGAGGAGTACAACAACTAAGCAAAAACTCAGTCTGGCAGAGTGTACAGCTGTTTCGGATCCAGCCACGGATCCTCGTCAGCACTCTTTATGCATTTTATTTTATCCAAGCGACGCTATAAGTAAGTATTGGTATGACGCACAAGAGAATTGTTTCTCCTTTGCATCACACGCCAACTCACTGAAGCAGCGAATGGTAAAATGCAGCAAACTGAATTTTTACTTGTTGTTGTATAGCAACCTACTACTATGCCTGGTTGAAGAATTTCCTCAAAGTCCCAGCAAGCAAGTTGCATGGCAAATGAATTTTTACATTGTGTGTGCTCTGATACACACACAATAATCCTAATCCGTAATCTCCCATGAGAGCCTATCTTCCACAGTCCACCTTTAACAAACATGACCACATTTCGAGTTGCCATGCCCCCTATTTGAGAAATTTAAAAGTCCAGCTCAGGAATCTCTAGGTCCACTTGTGGCTTCAGAAGAGCCTATACTTTACTAGTATATCTGTCACGTCCATTTTCTTAAAGGCTCGAGAGTCTCAAGGCAAGGATGCATAGCAAATGCGAAATTACAACTCTCTGGGTACAGTGGTGGCTAGTGGCTTCTGGAAAGTGAAGACAGTCATCCGGATAGACTCCGGATGACTGTGATGGTCACCTGAGATTAAACTTAAGACACATTCATATCTTTTTTGTTTATTTCTTTGTTGTTGTCTTTTCATCACCGCGACCCACCACACCATGATTAAGATATTACTTTGTTGGCACAGCGGGTGTTAATGTTAACAAAAATAATTTGAGTGCATTTTAACAGTTTTAACAGTTTCAACTCGGATATAATCTTTTTTTTCGCTCTTCGGTCATCATTTTGTTGTTCCTTCTTCGTCTTTTATATGTTTTCGATTCCAGCAACTTTTTTACGGACCCACCAAAAAGACTCCACAAGTGCGAAGTTTGCAACGCCGCTGGGGTATTTCGAAACATCATCATAATTTTTTTTTTTCGGTTGCCACCTTGGAGGTCTTCATTTATGGTTCTGGGTGCGTGCGTGCGTTCGTTCTTGACCCCTGGCCAGTGAAATTACATATGATTTTGAAACAGTAATTGCGATCGAAAAAGAAAAGAATAACGATTTCGTAAAAACTGGTCCAACACAGGAAAAAATGTGACTTTATTTTACAGTGGAAGAAAAGTCAGTGTTGTGTATATGAAAAATTTTAAATTTCTTTAAAATATTACAGAAGACCTGCTACGCTTATTCATTTATTTAATTACAATTTCACATTTTCCTTCTTTTTTAATTACTCAATATCATTCGTACTGCCCACCCTGTATAGGGGCCAGCACAAAGGCATAAATATAAATTTCCCGCTTGTCTACACCTATTTTTACATGCATTTAAAATTATTGCCATTGCTTTTTCATTATGCTCTTGATGACCTTAAATTAAATGCCCTCTCCACAAAGCATGAGTTATGTAAGCATTTAATAAAGTGATTTCATTTGCATCCTTGCGCAGCTCCTACAGGCGGCAATGGCAACGGCAACGGCGTCGATGACGACGAACGACGAACGACGACAACGCAGCTCCACACACACGCCAACCATACTCACAATAAAGCAGCATAAAAGCAAAGGCCCAACGCAGCGCAACAGGCAGTCCCCATGTCCGTCCGCGTCCACTCGACAACTTACTCATACCACACCAGCGCCAACACACACCGCAACTATGGTTGTGGGAATGGGGGGCGGTTAGAAGGACGCCACCACACGCACATGCACTCGCATTTCCTTCCTCCACGTTCATTTGCATTTATGACTTATTTCAGTGGGGAACTTGGACCGGATCGCACCAGATCCGAATGAGCTGAACAACTGGACCGCAGTACAGAGCACACAGGTTGAGGTCCAAGTCCAAGCGCGCGCTGCTTTATCTGTGAGCGCTCTGCTGGCTCGGCTCATTGTCTCTTAATAAAAATTGTTATTGTATTTTAAGAGGGCACAAAACGGCGTATTTATGTGTGGCTTAGTAAGAATTATTAATGTAAATCTTTCATAATTCGTAATCTGAGAATGTTGCGCGTGCGCGTGTGCCGCTCAATTCATGTTGTTGTTGTTGTCGTTGCTGGTTTTGTTTGTGCTGTTAGCTGGGAATTGCCTGGTGTGTTGTGTTGGTGGTGGTGGTGGTGGTGTGCTGGACTTTTCCCTCGCATATGGCATGCGTAGCTTTTACAATGATTTATTAATGTCAATAATTTGTAAAGATTTCTTCAGAGCTTATGAGAATTCGCGGGTGATTTTTAATTTATTTTCTTTGGTTTGATGAAGTGCTAATACAGGGTGCAATACCTTTTAATTAATCTAAATTCTTAGTTTACTATTGGAAAAACCAAAGGCCAGTGGCCAATGTGCCCCACTGTCAGCTTAAAGCTCTGTGCGCTTTTGTCCTTATACAACTTTCGCTCTGAAGTTCGCTCTCGCAAGTTTCGCCTCTGAACGCATACGATGGCCACACTTTACCTGTAGCTCCACCCTTCTTTTGTTGTTATTTTATTTCCCATCAGCCTTGCTGTGGCTATTGTTGTTGTCGTTGCTTCATCCATCAACGTTGGAATTCCTTAACAGCCTTTGGGGGCCTTGACATGCGCATTGAATACTTCATCGCTGGCAATTCAACAATGCGTTTGCACTGCAGTCGTCCCGAGGCAACAACCCTTCTTCTGTCCTTCGTTCGGTCTGTCAAGTCCTGCAATACGCTGCTTAAGCATTCAACAATGCAATTCGCAGACTATTACCAAATGCTTGACATGCCGAGTATGTATTTTTTCTATTTCTATAATTTCATTAAATTTCATTTTTCAGCAAATAGAAAACTTGTTTTTCATAATTGAATTGCCATTTTAACTAAATAAAAAAAAGAAAACAAGAAAATATTACTACATGCGGGGCTTTTATTTCCCTCAACATATTTATTATTTTTACTACTTCCAAGTCAAATTCCAGCTGCAATTATTTCGTTAATGGCCAAATGGAATTTCGTAACATGCTTATCTAATTGAGAAAAGCACATTTAGAAGGCTTCTTCATTTCACAGGAGTGGGGCTAATGAAGTATTTAATATTAAAATATACTTTTTATGATTTTTTTCACTTCTTTATGACAAAGATTTCTGGCTCAAGGTCTTTATTTTCAAATGGCTAAAAAATTTACAACGGAACGCATTGGAAACATATTTAGTCCTGTCACTGTCCTTTAAAAAATTAAAAATGCAGTGTCTCTCTGCGAATCTATCCATGGTACCACAGAATATATACGTAAAATTTCCACAGTCCAGTGGTGACTTCAAGATAGCATATTCCGGCTCGAGACTCTCTAGCCATGGTTTCACATAATATAAGTGCAATTACAGCTCCCTATGAGCTTCCGGAGAGCCTATGCTATAACTGCCCGACCCATTTTTTGGAAGTGACTTGCCCTTCCTTGAAAATCGATCGAGAGTCTCAAGCCATTGCAGCATAAAATATGTAGACCCAGAGGTGGTTTCTGAAAGGTAACGACTGTACGATAAGAGAATGTAGATAAGATATGGTATTTTGAGGCAACCACATTTGGCTAGGGTGGAACTTTGAGCTCGGGTTAGTTGGGACAGTGTAGTTACGTTAGTTTAATTTGAGTGCTACCAAACTGGTCAAAGTTTGTTGTTAACATTTCTAAATTGAAAAGAAATCCATTTGCCCATACCTGCAACAATCACAGTGAAGATTTTGCATCCTGGCATCTTTTAAAATAAAAGCAAAAGAATAACCACAAAAAGTAACGAAGAACACAACAGCGACAAGAAGGCATAATGGACGAACGTCACTCATTCGCAACACAAGGCAATCATCATACTGACAATGGTGGTGGTGGTGGTGGTAGTGATGATGATGATGCTGATGATGACGATGTCTGATGGCTGATGGAGTCTGTTGATGCTGCTGTCAAGTTGACGCTTGCTCCAATGAGAGGAGCCTGAAGATGGCCTGCAGAAGTAAAGCGGGCATGCGGGCAATAAAAATGGCAAAAGACCTGCGAATGATTGCATACGAATGCAATTTGAGGGAATTAAATGGGGAAGATATTTCAAGTTGTTTTTTGCTCTACCGTACAGACCCGCCCTTTTGCCAACAACAACAACAACAAGAACTGCAACAGCAGCAGGAATAACAACTGTTGCTGTGTTGCGTGGCGTGGCGTTGCATTGCGTTGTACATATATTGTGTGTGTTGTGATGTTGTTGACTACCACTCGACGACTTGTTGTAATTGTAAAAATGAACATTTGAGTGAATGTTTTAATTTGGTTGGCTGAGCAGCAGTTGCACCCTGAGCGCGCTGCAATATCCCGCACACAGCAGTAGCAGCATTTCAACAACAACAAGATGGCTGCTTGAGCTCTCAAGTTGCACTTGAACTTTCATTTTGTCGTCATTTGTTTCATTTTATATGTATTAGCTCATATCATTTTTGGTTTTGTTTTCTTTTTTGTTGTTAAATTTCCCTTCTAACCACTTGAAACTATTTTTAATTGCAATTTCCTTGCTCTCGTTGGTTTTGTTTTTATTTTTGTGTAAATTCATTGTTACCCCCCCCCCCCCCCCTCCTGCTTGCACAGAAATGTTTCAAATTCCGAAATTCCTTCGAAAGCTTCTGTGTGCAATTTCAGGAATTTCCTATTTCAAGGAGGGGCGAAATTACTGCTGAAGGTGAGTTGCTCCAGGGAATGTGCGGTTGCTGCAATTGGAATGTAGACAAGGAAATGTCTAAAATCTATTTTTTTACCATATTTTTTATTAAATTATTTAATTTAGTTAACGAAATTCCCTTCACTGTAAAAAATGAACTCCACCAGATTTTCACCAAATGACAAACGTCACCACAAACAAGACAAAGAATTGAAACAAAACAATACCAAAAGCAACAACAACCAATACGAGAGAAAAAAAAATCACCTCAATGTTGCCCCCTTTAAATCGAAAAGGGCAATTAAAAATGAAAAATTTTCCCACAGTTCACCGAACAACACACGGCCATGTTGTTTGCTCAAAAACTTTTAACCTTTTTGCGCGCAAGAGCAAAGTGACTGACTCCCGCTCTCGCTCCTCTGCCTGCCATGCCCGACTTATGTATTTATATGCCAATACAAATTGCGTTTACGTTTACGTTTGCGTCCAGCCAACCGTTCCGCCGTCCATCTCGGTGTATTTGCCCAAGATAAGCAGCGAGTGCACTGATTTCTTTTCCATGTCAAAACTCTGTAGGGCTGCGCAGTGCAACTGATTGGACTCGTGGAATTTTTCCCATACGCGCCGCAGCACAGTTCAAGCAAATGGTGAACCAAACCAACAACGACGACGCAGGAAATGAGGAACTGCGAGCTGCGAGCTAAGCTATGTACAGTCGAGGGGGGGTTTAACACACACACGCACACATAAGAGAAAAATGTGAACTCAAACTAAACGTAAAATATGCCAGCAAATATTTTGATTATGCGATTCGGGGGGTAATGAGGAAGGAGTTGAGGTTAAATATTTTTATTTCTTACTCAAGCATTGAATTTGGCATTTAATTTGTGATCCGATGGTGATGAAAACATTCCTCTTCCTTCTCTCCTCCTTTGAAGAATTTAATAATGAAAGCCAAAATGTTGTCCGGGAAATGTTTGTACTTTTGATTTGCTGGCCACATTATTGAGCCACATTGTGACCTCGTTTGTTTTGCATGGCCTTTCTTATGTATTTGCTTTTCTTATGTTTTTTCACCCGCCCGCCGCGCCGCGCCCCGCCCAGTCCAGTGTCGATTTGTAGCATTTCGAATTACCCTCATTAAATGCAATTTAATATTTCTGCAACAAAGTTCACATAATAACCCGCAATTATGAGCTTCGTTATTGCTTCTATAAATAAATGAAATACCAGCAATTAGAAAGTTCAGCAAATTCGCAGTTCCGATATCCCAGGGCAACCGCTTATCGTCGATGTGCCAGGTGGTGAGCATTTCATTTGTTTATTTTTTTAATGATTTCAAATTGCGGCTCACCGGCGCACAATCAGCCGCGTGCTGGCCAAAGATAACAAACAGAAAATGGTATTTCTGTATGGACGGCCAAAGTTGTAATTTCATATGCAATCGAGATTTGCTGAGAGCAATCTGAATTCGTAGTATTCATGCAATGAGTGTTGAATTACAGCGAATGTGAATTGATATTAGTACTAATGACGGATGGATGGAGGAATGATAGAAGATTTGAGTTGCGATTGAGATGAGATTCACTTAGGAGATTTAGTGGAAGTACATAGTATATAACTCCAATAACAGCAATTACCGGAAGGAATGTGAAAGGTAGCGCAAAACTATTTTTAAAAATAAATTAAATGGTTTCAAATAAGAGAAGATAAGAGAATGCACTTCTTCAGTATAAAGTCGCTAAGTTACATTCGTTGGGTAATATAAGTTAAAGTATGAAAAGTTTGGATTGGGCTACAAAAAAGCTCCTGAAAATAATTTGTTTCACTCAATTTAAGGGACCTATTCCATATTTAAAAAAATCGGGTTTCCCACTTCCTGAAAAAAGTTGGGAATGGCAGACAAACTGACGCGGGATCGGCTCAAGAGGTGATACTGGTCCAGAATAAATATACTTGCATAAAAATATACTTGCTTATGACAAAAGCTTTATACCCTTGGACACTTGTGCGCATGTTATCCTGTGCAGATCTCAGTTCACCATTACTTTCTACACTTTTAACTATTTTACTTAAAATTTCCTAAAAATCATTAATTTTCCTCAATTTCTCTCATGCGATAATTTTTTCCCAAGTCATATGCACACAGCAAATGCATAATTCACTTTCACATAATTGTGTTCAATTTCTTTTGCCCATACAACATGTTTAACACTCTTTGTACACTGAGAGGCCATTAACAACCCTTTTCGGTTGTTGTAATTACAATTAGCAGCGCTAACACAGCCAACAATCAACCCCTTGTCGCATTTGTCGCGCGCGTAATAAAGCATAAGTGGATGTCATCCATTAGACAAAGAACAATAAACAAGAGGACTAACATCGTAAATTACACTCATTGCCAAATAAATGGAATACTATCAGCGAATTGATCTGATTTTAATGTGGCCCCCTTGCCAGCCCAACTGCGCTTTCGATTTCATATCACTTTCGGGTATCTTGGGCATGCTTTCTGTTGTTAATCCTTTATTTTTTTGTTGCTGTTGCCGTAATTTATGCGTATTTTCGCTTGGAACGCATTTTCTTTTTCATCATCATCGTCATCATCTTGTTTGTGTAGCCTTGCAGCACTATTGCATTGTTGTGACAATTCTGTCAACGCACAAATGCAAATGTCACACGGGCGGTGATGTATGGGTCGCGAGCGACCTTTTTGGCAGTGTTTTGTTTGTTTTGTTTGCTGCTTTTTCTGCGCTTCAAGTTCAGTTACAAAGTCTTTCTTTTTCTGTGTTCGTTTGTTTGTTTATTTATGGAGAATCACTCAAGTGGAAGGAAACCAGTCCATTGTGCGTTTTTTCGAAATTTATTTGCGGTATATTTTTTTAATGGCTGTCATGAGAATGTTTCCAATGAATTTTTATGCTTGGTGGAAGGACATACACATGCATACAAGACTGACTGACAGCAATGAACCGATGAAGTCAATCAAATTCCATTTGTAATTCAAGCAATCCAAAATTTACTAGAAATCACCAAATGCAATTTGTTTAACAGAAAGTCCCTGCCATATATCCGATATTCCGCATTCGCCTTGCTGCCGCAACAAGTGTCATCAAACTGAAGTACCCCAGCCGAAGAAGGGCTGAAATGAAATGTTCAAAGTATAAAAAGAAAGCCGACCCACATTTCCCCTTGAAAGGGTAATGTTTCCCCATTTCTAAATCCAATCCAGCAAACATTCGCCAGCTAGACAACATCCAATCAATTAAATTCCTTGTCTTTTTTCATCTCATAAATTTCACAATGCAAATTAGCATGTTTCACTGCAAATGTAATTGGAGTCCTTTAAGGCAAACACAGCAAACAAATAAAAGGTGTTTGTGCCCCACGAAGCAACCCTTTATTGGTGAGTTGAACCAGATTCAGTCATTCATTCTTTCATTTTTTTTTTATCCGTCTGTCTACCTTTGATGTTCTGCTGAAGTGGCACTCAGACTCGTGTCCTTGTATGTCTGTGAATGGCAAAAAAAGAGTCGTACTTAATCAGTAACTTTTAAAGGATTTAAGGCAATAAAGATGTGCAAGGAAAAGCATTTAATTGGTTAAGAAGAAACGATTTATTGGCATTCTTCTGAGTGTCGCTAACAAGGATATGAAACGTGATATTTGCATACAAAAATTTCTTTTTACTCTGTACAAAATGCATTTTACACACTTTCTCTTGGGGGTGGCAATAATGCTGCAATCTTTCACAGGGAATGCACAAATGCAATCATGTCTTGTGACTTTTCTCTCGCATGCTATACATTTTGTTTGCCTACCTTGCATCACATCTGTGTGTTTGCTTTGATGTCCTGAACCTTATTCGTTGTGTGCGCACCCCAAAAGGGAGCAGCAAGGACGTTTGACACGCGCATAATGGACTTGTGGGCAGGCTGTGCTCTGCAGTTCGTTTGTTATTGTTGCGGAGAGCGTTTCCACTCGTGTGTCTGTTTGCTGGCTGGATGTTGAAACAATTTTGCATATTTATGTTTCACAGTGTTGCGACTATCCTCGGTGAAAGGACGTTTCATGGAGTGCGATCGGAAAAGCTCAAATTGTGAAAAATTGGTTTAATGTAAAGTGTGAAAATATATGTACCGCAGTCAACGAAAGACAATATTTAATCACTTTTAATTATTTAATTCCAATTTAAAAATACAGAAATGATTGAAATTATAAGAAATACTAAATATAAATCAAATATTTTATAAAAACGGATTTTACTAACGAGAAAAATAATGGAACCTAAACCAAATTAAAAACAAGTGTAATACAAGCAAATTCCATTCTTCGAGTTTAAATTTTAATATTCAGAAACATGTTAGAGGTGGAAATGATGGGAAACAGCACTTAATGATTTTCTCGTCCAAATTAATTCGACCAAAATTTCAAATTAAAGTATCAGTTTGATATTTACGGGTGTATTTTACTTCATTCAAATAGAAATTTTGTAACTATTCTACGTATTCCAATTTAGAATTTTTGTAACATTTTTTTTTAAATATATCTTTGAGAATTGTACATTTTTTTAAAAAAGATTAGATGAACATTTTTTGTTTTTGGTCTAAGATAAAATAGAACATTTCTGCAATCTTACTGAATTTTTTTTTATTTTTTTTAAATGGATTTTTTAATACTTTGGTTGTCATTGAATAGCACAAAATAAATAATACTTTTAATATTAGGATGGAGCAATTCAAAAATTTTTCGTGAAAATTTCAGAAAAACGTGGACACAAAAATAGTTTAAGGCAAAATTGACAAACAGATTATAATCAAAATAATAAAAATAAAAATTTTGTAATTTAAAAAATAATAACATTTTAAAAGAAATTTATCCAATTGAAGAAATTTTATCATTTAACAATTTTTTTTTCTGTATAGATTTTTAACAATTTTTATTTGGAAGTAAACTATTTTTAGTTTCATTCTTAGAGTGGTGCAAGCATTTTTTTTTCTACATCTTTGTTAACCAAAATAGACAAACCTGCAATATAATTAATCAACTCTATTTGTCATGAGCCCAAACAATTGTTTGTAGTGTTTTTTTTCATTTCTATTCATATAAGACTTAAAAAATATTTCGCTCCACCCTAATATAGCTACGTTATATGTATATTTGCGGCTCAAATTCGAACGCGAAAAATTAGTATTAAATGAGGAAAAAAATAAATTAGCCCTCGAACGTGTAAGTTACATGGTCCTGACCGTTTCCCATCGAGATGGAAAATTCGGTTTCGGTCCAGTACCAACCAAGTAAAAAAACACCGCCCACCTATCACGGGGGTCGACTGCCGAGATCCCATAATTTTCGTGTACTTTTTTTTTTTTTTCTAAGTTCTGTACGTATTGACCAATTTGTGTTTATTTTTTCGGGCCACCCTAAGCTACATCTATAGTTCGTTTGGCTCTCTGCGTTTTTATAATATTAATATGCTTATAATGTTAGGTTTACATTTAATTTCCGCAGTACCTTTTTCTATGAAACATTTCACACACCCGTCTTATTAGAATTTGCTTGTATTGCATCAAGAACTTAACTCCGAAAGAAGCGGCGGAGACGACGGGTCCACTTCGAAGCAAGCCATAGGTAATCGGAATAATAATAAAAATACAAAAAAAAATACAAAAAAGTAACAACAAAAACCCAGCCTCCCAACGGCACCAGCACTACCGCGCGATCACAGTCAGTGAACAACGGCAGCAACAACAACAAAAACGTTATATGAACAGAAAATATTCCAACGAAAAACAAAACCAATCGCGGCGGTCGAGATACAATCGCGTGTATCCACTCGAACCAAAACACAAAAGTATCTAAAAGCCTTAACAACTAAACATCGTTGCTACCAACGGGGAAACAAACGTAGCTAAAAACTGACGGTGGAGCTGCCAATAGTCGAACTGACAGAGATGGCGCTGATGATCAGAATGACGATGATTTACTAGTGAAAACTCACTCAAAGAGGAAAAAATTTATGAAGAATCAATACGAAATGGAACAACAATTTTTACAATAACAGTTCGTTAAAATAGAAATATTTAGAAGATAGTTTAGCCAAAAGTAAAAAAAAAAATATTCATTAAAAATTTAAAAAATACAAACAAAAAATTGTGATTACAAAAAATTTAAATGTGAAATTCAATGAAAATACTTAAAACGCTGCCCAAGCAAAAAAATTTCAAATGCCTAAATCTAATGTTAAAGGCCGCCATCAACTGCGTTGTCGTCGTCACCATCACAATTCTGTGCCGCCGCCGCAAAAATGCTTAGGCAATTTCGTGGCCAACGAGATTTTCCGTTTTATGCCGATCAAAGTGAAAACTTAACAATTCCGAAAACGTGTCAATTGCCCAAAGAATCTAGCAGCAATGTTTGTGTGGCGCTGGCAACGACGCACACATTGCCAACAACAGCAGCAGCAGCAGCAACATCGTCGTCGTCGTTTATCACCACCATCCTCAGCGATAGCAACATCCTCAGCAGTGGGTACGCGCCAACATTTGCATTTAATTATTGTGATTATCTTGGCCTGCTGCACACGGTGGTAAGTTCAGTTGTGTTGTGGTTGCTGGTCGTTGCATTTAAAAGCCTAGTGTGTAAATTAGCTGTCAACCAACAGCACAATTAATCAATCAGCAACACTTGATGCTTTGCTTGAGTGACAAGAAATTAAGTGTGTGCGTGTGTGTTTTTTGAAGGTGTCAAAGCAGAAAAGCCTTACTGTGGGAAAGACGACCATGGCTTAGAGGCTAAAACCTCTCACTTTCGTATGAGCCAAGTTCAATTTAAAAAATTAGGTCTAGATTTAACCTTTCATTGTTTAATTCATTGGACAAATTCAATGCATTTTTCAATTTTTTACCGAAAAAATATTGCTTTAAAGGCGTGTGATAAACTATTGATCGTGGAGAAAAAGCGAATAGAAGTTCTTTGCAGAGAATTTTTCAATTAGCTACAGGGTCCATAAAAAAAACGAATCTTATTAATCTAAACTATTTTACAGTCACTTCTTCAGTTTGACAGCCTGATCTACAAAATCACAATAATGCTATGTCCTTTCCATGGAAATCGAGTTTTTGTCATTTGTGGATTCCTGAGAAGAAACTTAATTGAATAGGAAATTGTGATTTATGGAAAATTAAAAAATAAATGTCCATTTCCTACAAAACATAAATTTACCTTAAAGCACAATCATTCTATGTCCATTTTTTAGAACATGTTGGTTTTATTGTATGGTCTAAATAGTATAAACTAATTTTATAATTCGAAAAAAATTAAAGGCTGCGGATCAGTAAGGTGATAAGTGCAATATAAGTGCATAAATTACTGGAATGGTTAGTTTTATGTATTTTACGAAATCCTTAAATATTAGGATCAAAACGAAAATTTATTATGGGACTTTTCACCCTTTTGCTATGAAAAATGTTCAACATCTTTAAAATATATCGAATAAAATCGGAATTTAAATTGGGAAAATCTTGTGTTTCCTGTCATGATCAGAGCATTTTAAAGATTTATGTCGTATTTTAGTCCATATTTCTCGGCCAACTTTCGAATATTTTAACATAAATAAATTTCAGGTTCATCTAAGGTTTTTTTGATCTAGTTTTCGTTCTTTGGTTTAATTAGATTTTGAATAATTCATAAAGCTCTTCTAACATATCTGCCAATGGGAAGTCAGATCATAACAAGGAATTGACCACAGTGCACAAATGCTTGCAAAATATTAGCCTTTTTATCCGAATTTAAAAAATGATAGGACATTTTTTCGATTTTCTTTGATTTAAAAAAATTGTCACTACTACCTACACAAATTTTTCGCTGAGTGTAACTTAACGAGCGCATAATTAATAAATAATGCAAATAGTAAAGTAACGCAAAAACAAAAGTAACAAAAACAACAACAACAACCACATTCATCAAAAACCACAAATGAGCCTCCATAACACGGTCCTACACACACACACATACACACACACTCCCAATCACCCAAGCAAGGAGCCATTCGCCACGATGCCAAACGCCAACCAGATGCAATTTTCGTTGCATTTTTCAACAGCAGGGTGGTCGCTGCCACTCAAGTCATCTACTGGCTGGCTGAATGGTTCAATGGATGCTTGGATGGATGCAGTAGTAGTTACTGTTGTTGTTGTTGTTGATGTTGTTATTGTTGTTGTCAACATACTTTTGCTTGTTGACATCTCGAAAACTCAACTGAAGTCGAGTCGAGTCGCGTCAAGTCAACTGCAACAAATGCAATTCAACGCACTGAAGTGCAATGCAACGCAACGCACCGCAAGAAAAAAAAACAGACGAAACCAGCACCAAGATGCAGATGCGCCAAATGCAACGCCATCGTGCGTCATAATTGCAGCGCATAATGAGGTGTACTCACAAACACACAGACACGTATATATTTGCAAGTGCAACTGCAGCCGCCGAAGTAGCTGCATGTAGGAAAAGAAGGTGTTCCCTGCGGTGCGTTGCAAGACGAATTCGCGTTTGCATATGTTTGAAATGCAAATGAAGCATGCCCGAACGACAATAAAATGCCTCATAATTGGGTGCAAATGCCATAATGCAGCTGGTGCAGCAGCAGTGCACTTGCAGTCATTTTGCATAAATCCTATGTGTGTGTTCGTGGGTGGTGTCCTTTTGCGATTTGTAATGAGATGTCATAAATTTAAGTTAATTTTTTGTAATTTTAGTGAAATTAATTAATGGAAATCTTTTATTAGGGAAAATAAAATCAGAACCATTTTTGGTCCATTCAATCCTTTAGCTTCAAATCGGTTGAAGGGTCAATAGTATATAGTTCATAAATCTTCTGGAATATATTCGAGGTTGTTGTTCTTTCCAATATTTGCTCACTTTTATTTTTTTTTTTGCATTCTTTTGGTGCACAATTTCAAAGTTATTCCTTTAAACGTTTCTCATTTTTTTCCCCTCTTTGCGTTGATTCCTCCATCGCAAATACTTATGTGCTCCTTTTTCTTAATTGGGCTTTTGCTTTTTGTTAAAGTTTATCTCTGTGAGATATTTTGTTGGTGCTCCGCTTTGCTGCAAATATTGCAAGTGAATTAAAATTTCTTAAATCCGGAATTTATCTGCTGCTGATAAGACAGTGACGCGGCTGCACTGATAAACGCTTCGAGCTTGTTATGAGGCTTCCCTTGTCTGAGAGACGTTAGCTTAAATGATCTTGAGAATGGTTAACAATTTTACAAATTTCATGAGATTTTTTAAATGTTTTTTTTAATTAGTCTAGAACTAACATTTTTTTTTTAATTTCGAAACAAAATTTTAAAAATTTGTCATTAAAAAATATAAAAAAAAATGTATGTAGTTAACTATTTTGTTTAACACACTTTGGTTATTAACTTTAAAAAAAAAATAATTTTTTTAATTTTCGGTTTAATTTTTTATAATTTTTTTATACATTTTTTTTTTAAATTTTGTTTATGGTTAACATTTTAAATAAAAATTTTGTATTTAATCTGCTCACCAAATTTAAATAATTCCATCGAAAAGTTGGCAACTCTAATGCACTTTGAAATATTTCCACCACACCATATCAGTAGAAAAATCTTTCAAGTCTCGAAAGTGAGAGAATTCGAAAAGTTCACACGGCTGCAATCGAACCATACCAAAAACACAACAAATACAAAAAATCTGCATTTAAAAAAAAATACGCAAAATGCATTTTAATTGGTTTTGGTTAATGTGCAAAGTATCTTTGCGATAAAGAATTTAAACTGATGCTCATTTTGTTAACAGCTTCATAAGAAGTAGGTACAAAAACCAGCGAAGAAAAAAAATTTACACAAAAGTCAATAAAACTGATAAGCAGCCATCCATTGCCTACCAAGGATAAAAGCGCCAAAGAGCAGAAGATGCAACCGCAACCTCTCTGCCGCTGTCACAGAATTGTACATCCAATTGAAAGTGAGTCATCGGCCATTCACGCGATACCGATTCGCCGCTCTTTAAAACCGCTTTATGCCGATAATAATTGATCGAGTATAAATTTCAATCGATCGCGTTTCCGAGTTGGCCAGTCAGTGCGCGGCCTTATCAGCGCGCAAATGTGTTTTAGATAAGCGCCATGCATTTTACGACCAATCGAAAATGTTGCACCGAAGTGGTGGTGCTGCTGGTTGGGGGACCTTTATCAGACTTAATTTTAAAATACTTTTAAAATGCCTTCAAAGCGGAGTGTTATGCCTTGGAAATTATTGTGGCTAAGAAAAATAATTTTAATAATTTTTATAAACCAAACAGAAAAATGTTCCCACGACCTGTTAGGAGTCGTAGGAATTTTGAATTTTTTTACCATTAAATTTAGCATTTTTTGGTTTATATTCGATGATTTGACAGCTGACATTTGAAATAATTTTATTGCATATTGTTTGAGCTTTTATTTCACTCATCTTCAAATAGGCGCCGCCGCGAATTTTATGCGGAATATTTCATTTGCCTACTTCACGCAAACAGAAGCCATCTCTCATAAATCAAGGATTATTGAGTTACTTTTAATATCTTCAACTAAGCAATTCCCCTCAAATAAAAGAACCAAACTCAGAATAATTCTAAGCTAAATATTCCAAGTGGATTTCGACACAGTTTCCCATAATCGGAAATTCCTTTTTGGCATGGAGTTTGCAGAATTTTCGGTGTTTCTGCTGCTGTGGCTGCTGTTGCTGAAGCATTTCAACGATTTGCACTCACATTCACATACCAACTGACTTATTCGGCAGCTAGGAATGCGCTTTGATCTTTGAGCTAAAATAGACAACAGGGTGTTACATAAATATTTTTATATATTTAAAAAAAAATTATTAAAAATCTTCAAGTACTTAGATAGGCAAAGTATTTTTTTATATTTTATTAAATATTAAATATAAAAACTTAAAATTTTAAATTATTTTTATTTAACCACACACCCTATGTATTTGTTTCTGTGCCTTAAATGCATAAAAAAAATACAAAAAATAAAAAACTTTCAGGCCACCACAAATTCTTTACAATTAAAATGCATGCTTTTCCCCCCCTTTCAGAGCAGCGAGAAAAAGAAAAATTTAACATAAAATACCAACGAACCGAAAAAAAAAATAGATAAAAACTTTCAAAACAATTTCCATTCTTCAAGTGGAAAATTCAAACAAAGTCTGAACCACATTGCATCAGTTGAACCTCCCCAACAACAAGAACAACAACGATAACAGTATCCACAACCACAACACCAATAAAACAACAAAATATTTATATATGTATGCACAAAAGGGTTAAGTAGTCGAAAGAGAAACAAATTGAATGAATTTTAATTGTTGTGGAATGTTGCGAAGTCGAAGTACAAGTACAAGTAGAAGTAGTAGAGGAAGAGGCAGAGGCAGAAAGAGGAAAATGTGGTTTAGAAAATGGTTTTGTGCAAATTAATTTAATTTGCGAATTCCACAAAATCAAAAACCCACCAAGCTCCAATTAACCTTGAGTCAGTTGGCAACGCAAATCATGTTTGCATTTAAACTGGAAATAAATTTAGTTTCATAACAATTTTTGAAATGATTTAATCAAAAGCCGCACTATTAAAAAATGTTGATAACTTCCATTTCGGCTACTTACTGGCAAGTCGTTAGCTGTTAGTTGCCACCAACGCTGCTACTAATTCCAAATCAAATTCGTGGAATTGAGAATTCATCAAAAAAAATTAAACATAATCTGTGAGAAGATACACGCTCGACTCAAATTAAATTGAAATAAAAACCGCAGCAGCTTATTTTGACTGGAAACTTGACTGCCATAGAATTGCATGATATCTCTTCATATATGTATGTATAAACAATAAAGTCTTTAGTAATTATAAGCTGGGGAAAAAAAATAAACTAAAAATTTATTACCTTACGATACTATCTGCAAGCATGTATGTGCATTAGATTTTGGAGACTGTCCCCAGTCGAACTTCTTCATTATCTCATTCATGCCCAAGCAGCTCTTGGTCATATTTGGCGGCGTTTTGTGCGCTTTTAAAATTAATGAAAGCTTTTCATCATTTTTATGGTTGGTACCATTACCGTCCTGCACTGAATTAAATCAAAACCAAACATGCCACACCTTTTCTTAATTTGTTTGCCTTTTGTGGTTTCGTTTTTTTTGTTTTTTTTTTTGTTAATATTTTACTTAAAGCCTTTCTCGTTCAAATCTCAACACATTCAAGGTCAGAGGTTGATCTTTTCATAGATATCAGTTGACGTTTTACAACGATTCTTTATTACGATCGTTGCGCGAGACGTCGTTTCGGTAACAATCTTCTTTTTTCGTTGTTCGTTACGCGCAGAAATGTGGCGCAGAGTGGAGTACGTGTCAATTTAAAGTGGCGTCTTCGCGCACAACTTCATTTTAATGCTCAGAGCAGGGGACTAAGTGCGGTTTTACGGCACATCCGAGGATTAACACTTGAGCGGGTAATGGGGTTCCAGGGGACTTCTTGCAAAAGAGGAAAGAAAAGAGGCATGGTGAATACAACAAATTATTTTTTTTTCAATATAAAGTTCCCTTTAACTGCTATGTGGTCTTTGGAAGGCTTGCAGCCTCTACCCTAACCTAACTTTCTTACAACAAACGACGTCTCCCAAGTGGACTGCGGGTCTGTCACTATACGAAGGATTGTTTGGGAACTCAAGTGATTTTTTTTCTAAATAAAATTTGAATGCAACCAACCAAGGATTAAAGGCAACCAATCAGCCAACCAACCAGAATCGTAATGGCAACAGGTTCGCGTGCTTACCTTTGAGGAAAAAAAAAACCGAAACAAAACTTAACCGAATTGCCACAATCCACCGAACGCGAACGTGCCATTTTCACACACGACCTCAGCTCGAATTTCGTATTCCATTCATGCTCGATTACAAACTGAGCCAAACCGAATGCCTCATTGTCATCTTTTGAAGAAGACATTCATTATTCGCGTCCAAACCAAATAATGGCCCAAATAAACGGAGCGAAATTTTAATTTCCATGAAGAAGAACAACGAATGAGCGCCGCCAACGCTTTAGCTGACAATGAGCTCGATTCTGGCCAATTATGATGACGACGATGAGATTTCTGTATGTTTTTGTCTTTTTCTCCTTAGCCAGTACTTAGTTTAATTGTAATAATGGCCTGGGAAGGGGCGGGAGGATGTGCTTCAGCGTTGAGTTGATTCCAAAATAGGCTCCATGATCATACTAAGGCGATAACCATTTGACATTCGGATATTCTGTAGTGCTTGGATGGAAATTCCAAAGTGTACGTCACACTCTTGAAATTATTTTATTATTTTATACGAAGAAGGGATTTGATTTTTGGCAAGTGTGGCCACTTTGTTTGCCATACTTGATTTTTATTTTCTCAGTGAAATGACATAATTTAGAAAATACGCTGATAACAGCTTCCTATTTACATTTGAGCAGCAAACGTCAAACAGTCTCGCACAATATTATTGAATGTTTTGTATACCAAAATGATAACATCGCAAATAAATTGTGCCTCATTTAAGTAAATCATTTGATACGTAATAGTTCTCTCAAGTGCCCCATATGCGTTCAAACATACATTCAGTTTAAATTTAATATCTCATCAAAGAACTTCATTCATAAACACTCTCGAAATGATTTTAAAACGGATTTTAAGAATATTCATAGCCGCTTTAATACTGCAGGTAAGTTTTACTCTATCAACACACCCGACCTACCTTATAAACTGAAAAATACTTTTTCCCCAGATGGCTAAAGGCACACCAGATGAAACACCTAGTACAGAAAGTCTAGAGACTTACGTTACTCACCAAATGAACTTCATACTCAATCACATCCTCTACACCTACAAGGATCTGGTGATTAAAGTTTTGGCTCAGCCCTGCTCACATGCCCAGACGGGACGTGTGTCACTCAAAAGTTATATAGGCCTTCTGAACAGTGTACTTACTGAAGACCCCCCCGCCGATAAGTTATACCAAAGTGCTAGAGACAAATTGGAATTCCTGCAAGCCAACTCAACCAAGCAATTGTCTGAGAATTTACCCTCAGATTATGTGACGGAATACAAGAGAACGCAAGTGGAGATCTCAATTTGGTTGGACAAAACTGCGGATCGTATGCGCAATCGCCTAATCGAACATGAAGAATCTCCATTGCGTCGTCAATATTTTAATAATTTATTTGACGACATCGCAGATGTGTCAATGCTTCACAACGACGAGGACATTTCGGGTATTCTGAAGAAAGTAGACATTTTGGCGAATGTGACGAAAGCTATTGTTCTCAATACGCCCATCAACTTCAGTGATTTGTATATGCAAAATAATGTGTAATTGGTAGTGAATAAAACGGAATTTCTTTAGGTGTGAAATAGCAATGATGGGTTGGAGTTTTTTTTATTTCCATTCCATATTTACTATCGAAAACATTCTCCTAGGCCCCATACTCCGAGCGTTTAATGTCCCTAAAGAATCGCATCAGTTCTTCACGGCGCCCAATGTCCTGCTCTTCCTCAATCGACCGGGCCGCATCAAGTAACCTCGCATTTCGCTGCAGCTCTTCTGGCCTCAACTTGCTACGCAGCACTCCCGTGGCATAGACAAATTTCTCATGGAATTTGCGGTCTTCAATTGAGAGTCTTGCTAGCAACTCAAACATGCCCATCAGACCTGTACGTATGATGAAATCCTCTCGTTCCTGTTTAACCATTTCCGATTGTATGCTCGCAATCAATTGCTGCAATTGCTGCAGCACACCCAACTTCTCCTCCAGACTGGCACTCATTTGACCCATGCGCTCAGCATTGTCAATATATTGTTGCAGCATGTCAGCCGAATTGCCGCGCTCCTCATACGGCACAGAGTCCAGCAGTTGGATAACGAAAATCCGTGTCATCTCCAGCATATTGTCGAGCTTGATGCGGGCTATGATATCCACATAGTTGAAATACTGCGAAATGATGCGGCGATCTTCGGAGTAGTTGCTCGAACGCGAATCACAATTGCTGGACTACGCAAATTAAATGGTTTCAATACGAATTTTCCAATTTTCACAAAATAGAAAAAAAATCCATCTTACTTGAAGCAGCAGCAGTGCACCGAATAGTGCTGTCAAAAATTTCACGGTCATCGGGAATAAATTGAAGTCTTATCCGTTGCCTTTGATCTTTCTAGTGAAACTGAATCGAAACACTCGGATGCTGGACTAATGAAACATTTTCAAACTCATTGTCAGTGGCGGCTGCTTATCAGTCACACACATACCGAAAACTATACTATAACCCGTAAATATAAATATAAATATAAATGCAAATGTGTATTTGAATTTCATTAGTTTCGTTCTTATCAATTTCTTTTAATAAAATGCAATATTACGTAAACAACTTTTGTATGAAAAACATAAGAAAAACCAAATTATTATTAAAATTAAATTCTATGAAAAAAAACCGCTCCCCCCTTCCAGGCTGGATTGCTTGCCCGATGGTCGAGCAACATGTCGCTCTGTTCCCGGTCTGACCAAAGACCAACTCGAGCTCTGCTTCAAGGCGAGTGATGTGACAGCAGCAGCCTTAGAGGGGCTCGACCTGGCCATACGAGAATGTCAAATACAAGTAAGACAACAAATAAACAACACCAAATATCTAAAATTTCTTACCAAATCAGCCCTCACCCATTTTTCAATACAATTTCTAACCTCAAATATTTTTTTTTTTGCTTTTTTCGTTTCGAATTCAGTTTCAGTGGCATCGTTGGAATTGCTCATCGCTCAGCACGAAGAGTCGCAATCCACACGCATCGAATTTACTGAAAAAAGGTGAGTAGCTGGTAATAATAATCGCCTCCACACACACACACACACACACCATAAACTCTAGCACAATAGCACATAAACCAAGAAAGCGCACAAGTAGCGGTGTTTATGCCATAAACCTGACACTAAATAACCGCTTAAAGGCAGCCAACAGCGAAGCTATATTAAATCTGTAATATTAGTTATAATAAAAATAATTATTATAATAATAAAGTCAAGCCCCAACCGTACACGACCAGCCGGCGGCGCGGCGGCTGTCCGTTGGCCGTTGATGACAAGCAGATTATGTGAGAAAAAACCGCAACAACTGTCAACGAGTTTGCGGTTACACCTCCTAGCCTAGGAAACTTGCTGCACCGCTGGCATCAAACATCAAATACCAGATAGCAACAACAACAGCAACAACAACAATCGCATACAAAGTGTGTCTAATTAAATTTGTAATTCTTCAGCGGGCAGGCAGTAAGGGCTTGGAAGAAAGAAGTGCCATGAATCATCTCACAGCATTTGACCATTGAAAACACCAGAGTAACCCTATTGAGTTCCTCATTGGAAGCTCTTTGTTGTCGGTCGCTACTCTAACTGCAGCTATCTTGCAGTCCAAAGCTATTAAGTCCAGCATTATTAGACACGCAGCCAACAGTTTTTTTTCTCCACTTCTAATATTACAACAAAAACCGCAACGTTGAAGGCAGTGAACCTCAGCACTCCACTCTCAACGCATATGATCATTTATAAAGCATCTAAAATAATCTAATGTTGACTGACTGAGTGGCTGGCTACTCCACGCTGTGACCACATATCAGATTTCGAAAATTCAAAAAAATTAAGCGGTGTTTTTGCTTTAAATACAATTTAATGCCATTTGCATCCTATTAGATTTCCACGGGCTTGTAGTAGAGAGTGATCGTGGTCATGTTAACTACAGCGGCTCTTCTGGTCTTTTTGTTTTAAGTGGACTCCTCTTATTTGGTTTTTGCATACGTATTTGCCAACTTGTCACACATTGGTGCACAAATCTTCATTTGAGACTTTGCAAGCTGGTAGGCAAATCGCTTTGAAATCTTTATCTCTCATTGGTATTGAGTTACGGCAACACTTCGGAGCGTGCTTCATGATCCGCGGATTCCTTTAAGAAAACGCCGCCTTTGCGTTGAAAGGAGACACGAATATTGTCTATAAACAAACCGTTACATGTTAGAAAAAGTCGGAAATGGTACGAAATTGCAGTGAATTCCTTGACCAATTTAAAAGCTTTTCCAAATTCAAAGAAATTCCTCAAATTTTATTAAAATTAAATCTAATTTGTAGGTTAAAAATTCTTTTATCAAACTCTGCTTTTTTTTCCAAATAAACCCAATGCTTGTGAGAAAATTCCAAGCTCGAAACTCCACTTCAATGACGGACAGTCACAACGCGCCGTCAATTAATTACCAAATTAATGTATCGCTTAATAATTTCTGATATATGAAAACATTGACGCCGATCGACATTTTTTATTATTGACAGTTGACAGCCGCAATCAAATAACTTCATTAATTGATTTCAAATCAATTTTTGAGAGAGCAAGAGGGAGCAGCCACAACATAAAATAGCAGGGGCGATTTCGGGGTAACAACTTAAATTTTTCGGTATTTTATCGATAATTTTTTCATAAATATCGATAAACATTCAAATCGTTTAAGTATTTATCAAGGTAAAATAAAGCTACATCGACTCAGGAGGTGATCAAGAATATAGATAGTTTTCCATACCGGTCACGCCTCCTTATGGGCGTTACAAACGGAGTGACTGCAGGGTGTAAAAATAACAAGTTTCTGCTTGACAGGGCCTACTCATTAGGCCCTGTCAAATTTTGAAGTACAACTCTTAAATCCGCTCCTGCTTCACCGAAAGAATAATCACTTAAACACAACCGTTTGATGTGGGGAATGACACATTCTCCATTCCAACTACAGGAACCACCTCACGAAACGTCAACGCGTTGTGTCAATATTAACGCAGATTATGCTAATAAAAAGAGAATCAAATGATGATAAAAATGTGGCAGACATTCGTAAATACTCTCGGAGAAGTTATTTTTCATTTTTATATATTTTTTTCAAGATTATTAACGAAAAAATGTATAGGTCTCTTGTCAAGAGATAACATTTATCATATTTGTCCAAAATTTACATGTTGGAATTTGGAAGTGGGAACAAGAATTTCTGGCTCATCATTCGGAATAATTGGGTGAATTATTTTGAAAGCTTTTTTGTTTTTTTTTTGGTTAGATACGTTGTTGGTTATTATGGGATTAGGATTTGTTTATTGGGCGCTGAGTCATTGTGTCAGAAATTGACATTTACACATCAATCAAATGATCGTTATCGATGGGTACTAATTGAGTAAAGTCAGCATTAACAGAATTTAAAATATTTTATTTCATTTTAAGCCACTTTAGCTGCTGTCAATTTGTCGAAGTATCAGATCGTCGAAGCGATTGCTCCTCATAAAAGCAATTACGCTCACTTGCAGACCACCCATTTGCAAATTCTTGCTTCGTACTATTACTCCACTCGGAGGGTACTTAAATGCACTAAAATCGAACTGTCAAACAATGCAGCCAACTTCATTCATTTATTCATTCGTTCGGAGGTACCTTGCGGTTCGCTCGCTGGTTGCTTGAGCACTCTTACAGCCCTTGCTACTGTCTGCGCGCCTGTGTAACTTCCGTCTGCCCGTTGCTGGAGAGTATAATAAATTTCTACATACCGGGCGACATCTACCGATCATGTCAATCGATAAACGATCGATTGTCGCGCGCGATTTCAGGCAATTTTATGCATTGAAATGAGCCCAGCCAAACGACCCAGCAATCGTAATAAATTGTTTCAACATCGACAGGGTAGCAGCAGTAGCCGTAGCCTATGAATGCTGTCAACAAGTTGGCAAAGTGATGGGGTAATGTTGAAAAAAAATATTAAATGTGCTTTTGAGGCAAAGGATTTGGACAGATCTTTGGTAATTACTACTTTCAGTAGAAAAATTAAATTTTTTTTCAATTCAAAAAAACTCGACTACAATCTATGAATTATGGTAAATTTCATTTCAAATAGCCCCGATTGTGCAAAATTATCATGCCACATTCATGCTAATGCTATGCTAATGTAATTTTTATGGCTTATTCATGTCGGATTGATGTGGTTAGCCGATAAGTCATCACCGTGTGGCATTGTGTGTGGCCACATATAAGGCAACTAATATTGATGATTCCCCAGAAGACAATAGACTGCTCCAAAAATGTAATGTTCGTATTAGCATAAAGTATATTTTTGGAATATCAAATCCCATGTGCAACAATTGCCCGCAATTATCATATGTCACTGGCAAAGTAATACAAACCCACTGTGCAAAAGAAAAACAACAAAATCGAAAAACCTTTCGCAAATCATTTGACATTTATTGCAAATGACATGATCAATGTCATTTCACAAGCCAACACACAACAATTGTCATTTCCATAGCGGGCAGCCGACCAACATTACCCAAATGCGCAAACATTCGACATTCGCACATACACACCGACAGCAACAATTGCAGTAACGAATTAAGACATTGCATTCGTTACGTTCAATCATTCAAGTTGTCAATTGTCACTCAAGTCCCCCTTACCAGGCCCGATCGCCATTTGCATACGTTCACACAAATTGTGCAATTCAAATCAAATCGCATCAATCGATGGGGCGATCACATCACATCGCATCACACATCACACACACACGTATGTACGTCCAAAACGAGGTATGTCAATTGTCAATGCGCCACGTCAGGACGAACGCAAATGTCACTAGTGACAAGAAGTTGATTCCCATTGAGTGAGACTTGGGGGTAATATATGCACCTCTCGCAACACGCGCAACACTCATCGGGGTCCGTGTCCATTCGCCAGGCATCTACGTCTTGTACGTCATTTGTATGCAAACGCAATTTGACTGCTAAATGTCAAAAGCTCACACGCGACTATCATCAACCCATCATCGTCGTCATTGGTGTAGCCCATCAAATTGCTGGCCAGGCCTGGCCTGGCCTGGGGTCTGTCGTTGGTTGTCAATCACCGCAACGACATCAACATCACATTGTCGTTGACAAAATCTGCAATTGATTGCTTAACATATCGTTAAATCGCCATCAATCAAATCGCGCCCCGGAATGTTGCCGACAACATTCAATCGTTCGAGTAACAACTACGAACGTTCGTACGATCCAACGCAGCGATCGAACGATCGATCGCTTGTCAATCGGCGATCTCTTCGAGTTTAATGGCGCGACATTTGCAAATCGCATAAGTACGTTGTGCGTTCCGTTTGGGCTTGGGTTCGGCTTGGCTTAACTTGGCTCTCGGCGTACGGAGTTTTGCATCGTTTATAGCTGAGCGATTGACAATAAACGAATTACATTCGTAAGACTGTGGAATTGTTAGCGATGCTGTTGTTGTTGGTTGGCTGGTTGGTTGGCTGGTTGGTTGTATCACATAAATTGCACCATCGAGGCTACTTTGCGGTAAGCAGTTCCCAGCAACAACAACAGCAACAACAACAGCATTTCAACAATGGCCATATAACGAAAGTAATTGTTTGCGACATTCGTCGTCTGACAAAGGTCGTTTAATCCTTGATTCATGATCGTCGCTGGCAACTCGTTGCTCGATAGTTGGCTGCCCCTTGATTGACAATAAAGCCAAGGCGAACAATGCCAATGGCAAGCCCGCTTCGGCTCTCGTACTCACTCAATAAGATATGCAAAATAGTTGACCCGTCAGTCAGTCAGTCAGTCAGTTTGGTGGCTCGGTGACTTGTCAACTACGCTGGGCCATGTTTTCTCCTCCTCGCTTTTAATGGGTCTCACATTGACATTTCGATTTCCATATCGGTTTGCAGTTATTTGGAACTACATACACACGGCATTTTGTGGATGTGCGTGTAGTTAAGGAAGAAGATTTATGACTCGCATTGTTTCAGTTAAGGGGTACATATGGAAATTGCCTAAAATTTGTTGGGAACCATTTGACCATTCAAGGATATGGTAAAATAAAAATATTGCAATTCCGTCCACAAAACGATGAGTCATTTGAGCAGTTTATGATGCCAATACTTGTCAATGTCTTCCTTTGGCCAATGGTTCCATTTAAGGTTTCCATACTTTACTGTCACCACATTCTGTCACATCTCAGACTCCCCCTCGACCTGCCCGCCTAGCGAATCCCCCCAAACACGGTAAGACACTTCTTCTTGCCATGCCATTCCCGCGTCCATCTAAATTGTCTGCCCTGTCATTTAAATCGTTGCGAAGACATTTAAAAGACAACTTCTATCTGAAGATATCAGACTCGCCATCGATCGTTTGCATTTCGTTCTGTGCTGTTTGCCCACTAAATACGTTCACTTAGCAGTAGTTGCAGCCGACCGCGCTCCATCTCGTAAGCGATTTATTCAAATTTCTCGTTGCTTTTAGCTCGTTTAATCCAAAATCACATCGCGCATCGTTCAGCGTTCGCATCCGTCAACTGAGATAACAATTTTTTAAATTGAAATTGAATGAAGAGATTTGGTTACAATATAATTTATACGGCCAGTGCATATAAATTACTTACTGCTTGGCTGCCTGGTTTCGTTTCATTTGGCTGCAATGCCCGTTCGCTGATGAGGATGATGATGAGCCTTGTGAGAAATTTGCGCAAATCAACCGCCATTTTGGTATGCATTGTTCAAAGTATATTAAATTGAACTCTTCTTCTTAAAAATGTCATTCCCAGGCGAAACTGGTGTGCCGCTCATGGAGAAATTGGTCACATTAGAGATTTGAATTGAACTTGTCTAGGTAAATTGTGGAATATTGTGGGAAAGTAAAGAGAGGGGGGACAACACAGAATGAAGCCTCCTCTTCTTAAATTATCTCACTTACCAATGGCTGTCTGATCTTACCAATCTGGTAGTAACTGCAAATCAAGTTTCGTCCCTACGACAAGATGTCTTATCAAAATATCTCCCTCCGATCCCAAGCCACTAGCTGCCACACTGCATAAGAAAACATTTAATTGCACGAAACTTTGCTATACTTAAAAACAATACAAAGAATGTTGATCCGCAGCCACGGACAACACAAAAAATAAAAGGCCCGCACCGTACAAAAAACCATGTCCTTGTGGCCCTAGTCCAAGTGTTCGATCAGGCCGGGCACACATTGACAATGCGTAACAAAGCTGAATGCCATCAGAAGCCGACTTGTCACACTCGAAATTGTGTTGAACACTGCATTTTTATGTGCATGCACGTCCCATACCGCCAGCCGTCCGTCCTTCCCTTCATTACACCATGCATTCGTCAGTTGGCCTGCCGAAAAGACCAAACCAAAAGTGCCGCAACAACGCATTGCCAACAATTCCCATGGGAATCACAGTCACAGTGGAAGGCAGCAAAGCAGCCGTGCACTGAGGTTACCTCTGTGAGTGCTGCTTATAAATGCAGTGCAAATAAAAGTGCATTTTTCAGATTCCCCGGAAGGTCATTTCCCGCAACTACAACGAAATATTTTGTACTTACAAAAACAACAGCAGCAAATAAAAATAAAATTTATTATAATGTAGCGTTACGTGACGTGTGGCTTTTGCTTTCATTTACAGGTTATCGCGAAAGTGCTTTTGCATTTGCCATCTCTGCGGCGGGGGTGGCGCACAGTGTGGCGCGTGCCTGTAGCCAGGGTCGTCTAATGTCCTGCGGCTGTGATCCGTCGGTGAATCGCAAAACTCTCAATAAAAATCTCCGCCAGAGTTTGGACAAGGAGAAGAAACTATTTTTACAATATCTGGAAACGAATCAAATACTCACACCCGAGGAGGAGAAGAAGTACGAACGGTCGAAAATCGCCAGCCGCTGGAAGTGGGGCGGCTGCTCGCACAACATGGACTTTGGCGTGGAATTCTCCAAGTTGTTTCTGGATTGTCGCGAGAAGGCGGGCGACATACAATCGAAAATCAATTTGCACAATAATCATGCGGGAAGGGTGGTAAGTGGGGATAAAAGTTCATCAAGGCGTGGTCCATTTTTTGGTTGATTTTCAAGAAGACAAAACTTTATAATAAAAGCAAATTCAATGATATTCTCTCTTGTGTTCCATTGCTTTCCAGTCCGTTTCGAATAACATGGAAGTTCGCTGCAAGTGTCACGGCATGTCGGGCAGTTGCCAGCTGAAGACCTGCTGGAAGTCGGCCCCCGATTTCCATGTGGTCGGCAAGGTGCTGAAACATCAATTCCGTCGCGCCATACTCGTCGATCAATCGAATTTGGGCAATGGCGAACCGATTGTGGTGCTCAAACGATCGCGCAACAAAAAGTCGAATGGCGCCACGAATACGGAGAGGAATGGCGACGAGCGACAAGAGCGTACGACGCGTAAAACTTCATCGGATAAGAATGCCCAGAGATCGGCACGCAAATTGGAGACTTCCTTGTTCTACTATCAAAGATCGCCGAATTTCTGCGAGCGAGACTTCAGTGCCGATATACAAGGTAAAGAGGGCTTGACTAGGTACAAGGCTCCATTCATGGGAAAAGTTTTTAAACCATTTCCAAATGAATACAAATTTGTTTACAAATAAATATATAATTTTATTTTATTTCACCAATTAATCAAAACAAAACTAAGCAAATGATGTCGCCAGCAGGCCCACCTACTAATTAAAAGTGATTTACGATAACCTGTTGGCAATAATTTGCACTGCAATAAATTATGAACAATAATGGCACAAGTAGCAGGCAGGCAGCGAGCAACGACAACGGCGACGACAACCAAACAGCACAAAACGACGATCATTCATAAATAAAAAATGCAAATTTTCAGTTAAATGTTTTGTGGTTGTTGTTGGTGTTGTCGTTTTTGTTTTACGCTCTTTTTTTTCCTATTTTCCTTTGAGAAACTAACAAATTAAAATAATAAACGTCAAATTGCCACCAAAACATTCATTATTTTTCTAACAAGTCACACTTGTGCAGCAGCAGCAGCAGCAAAAAAAAGCAACAACAAACTACAAACTAGCAACATCAACATCACTACAACAACAAAACACGACAAATGCTTTTAACGCCAGTTTAACGGAAAGCGCACGCGCATATGCGCAGCTCTCAAAATGGCTTAAATGCAATTGCCGCCATGAAATGTTCGTTGTTGTGGCTGCTATTGCTGTTTGGCGTGTTGTTGTTGTTGTGTTGTTCGTCGTAGCTGCTGTCGGAGGCTCCATTGACTGATTGCATTTTGAAGTGTTAATTATTTAATAATAAATTTTAAATATAAATTAAATGCGATATATTTTTGCATGATAGCGTATCGCAGCTACTTGGTTGTTGTAGTTGTGCCTGTTTTGTTGTTGGCCGCTTTAATGACTTTGAATTGCCACTGCAAGTTGCGGGCTAATAACTGCATAATTTAATTTCAATTTATGGTCAATTTTGATAGCGGGCAATTAGCATTACTTGCAATTAATTTTGCAATTATTTTCATTTATTTTATGAATTATGGGATTTTAAATGCTTTGGAAAACGAATGACGGAAAGCAGTGCAAATGCTTGGAGATCTGCACTATTTTTGAAATGTGAATAGATTCAAAGAAGAGTGAGGAGACAACAACCCCAGACTAACAATAAAATATTTAATTCTTTAATGATTTCGATTTCGTTTGTGTTAACTTTACTAATTTCCCAACCTTCTTTCCATTCACAGGCACCGTGGGACGTAAGTGCAATCGCAATAGTACGGTTAGCGATGGCTGTGCATCGCTGTGCTGCGGGCGTGGCTATAGTCTGGTGAAGGAGAGACGCTTCGAACGTTGTCGTTGTAAATTTCAATGGTGCTGCAATGTGGAGTGCGATGAATGCCAAGTGGAAGAGTGGATCAGTGTTTGCAATTAAATTTAATACAAATATAATAAACAATAATAAAGAAAGCGAAAGAAGGAGAAAATAACATAGAATAGTATTGAAATGCATCAAAAGACTTCAAACTCATGAAAGTAAAAAATAAAAATAAATAAAAATAAAAATAAAAATAAAAATAAAATACTTATATGCAATGTCTTCACAAGAGTATCCTTTTGAATACGGAAATTTAATGCAATACATTCTTCTAAACAATGTAAGATAGATTTTCCATATTGTCTTGAAATATATGTATCATTCGACACTTTCAACATTCCAACTTAGCAGTATATAGTAGGTATACATATATATAAATAGTAGATTTTTTTGTAATCCAAACTAAATAGAAATTAAATCAAACGCCATTGGATACGTATATTGTATGTAATATTTCTTGTGTGTATAAAAGCAAAATAGTTTAGTGTAATTTAAAGTATTTATTGTCCGCTTTTTTTTATTAACAAAAATTTAATTAAATAAATAACATTAAATGATAAATATTGTAAATACAAAAAATACAAAAATAAATAAAATTTAATATATAAAAGTGGTTTAAAAATACTTTTTCATGGAAAATGCCGCAGTTACCTTCTCGCAACCCTTTCACTTGCAGTTATGTGATTTATTTTCGCACGTGAAGTCTTGGCTTTTGGCTAATTCAATTAACCTGATTTGCATTGTGGCTGTGAACGACAGGCGTGCTAACCGAGCGGCGCCACAATTTCCCCTATTCTAATGCCACAGACATTTGAAGGAACTTAACTGAATGCAAAGTACAAAGTATGCAAGTGCAAAAAAAATAAAAGATCGATACCTGGGCTAATAGCAACTTTGTAAACTTTTCGTATTTAGTATAGATTTTGTCATTGTTTTTCAGTTCTTTTCTAGGGCTTCACTTGCATAAAATTCACTTGGATGGAATTTTCCAACTTTCAGTTTGGTTTTAGCAGCTAGACACGCTGCACGTCGCGACGGTTTAAGAAGCTCGTGAATATTGTGGAATATTTTAAATTCATTAATTTCAAAAACAACACAGAAAAACCCTACAAAGGTGCTTATAAAAGTATATCGCTAAGGACTATTTTGTGCTAAATTATAAAACAAGTTAACAAATACATGGCATAAAATCTGGATGCTTTCATTGATAACGTAAAAATATCTGTTGCAAGGACTTCCGAAAGCTAGAACAAAAATTAACAACTGTGAAATATTTTTACTTAAATTTTAATTTCCAATAAAAGTGCAATTATGACCTAAAAAAAGGAACAATCGGAAATTCTAACTTTTTCGTGACTTTCGAAAATTAAATAAATACTCTCATCTCAAAGTCCAAAAAGCTAAGATTTTGAAAAACTTAAAAAAAATTTTTTTGTTTTACATAAAAGTTTATGGGCACGCATCCTTAATTTTTGATTTATTTCGTGATTTTGAACTGATTGTTACAGAAAAAAAAACTACAAAAATTATGTTTGCTGGGCAAGCAAACAGTATCAAATAATATTTAGAAAAATAAATTATATTTGTTGTAAAAAAATTTTAGTAGGAAAATTCGAAATCAGCGACCCCAAAAAACCCCTTTTACCAAGTTTGGAACAAAACACGATTTTTCACTTGTATGGAAGATATGAACGATTCCGCCCATTTGCAATACCAACTTTTTCTAGGACCTAAAAAATATAAATTCTAAGTTTGACTTACTTCCAGCTCCTTCAATGATGCTTTTTGTGGGTCTTCCTTGCATTCTAATAATTACCAAAATCCTTAGCTACTAGGATTAAAACAAAAATTTACTATGCGACTTATCATTATTATTACCCGAAATATTAGAAATAATTTTAGATACAGTCGAACTTCTCTATAGTGAACTTCTATATAATGAAATTTCTATATAATCAAGTGATTTTCTGATCCCGTCCGAATTCTTTATCTTAAAATTATGTCGAATACAATGGAAATACCAAAAACTGTTTGGCATTTGGAACCTTGCGTTACGTGGTAGGATCGTAACATTAGCACTCATGGTTTAAAATGTTGTGATACGACACAGGATCCAGGAATAAATTTCGAAAGGGCCCAAATTATTTTGAAAAAAAATAGTTTTTAATACAATTCCTGCAAATACCTGTTTTTTTTTTTTGTTAAATGTACACAATTTTTCAAAAATGTATTAAGTGACTTTTAGAAATATTTTTTGGTATATTACAAAAACAGGAGTTTGGTACAACCTGCAAATCCATACTCTTTTCTTATCAAGAGAATCTGGTAACCCTAACCAAAAGAAGCATAACGAAAAATTTATTTTAAAACGGTTAAGTTGACAAACGGTTATCGCTTTGGAAAATTCGACCGAAAACTAAACTGATTACTCAACATTATACCTGTCCCTTAAACAAAAATCGCTTAAGGGTGTTTCTGCATGTGTAAGAGGTACATGCTCCAAATATTCATGGTCGTCCGTCACACTTTATATGGTTTCGCTCTTAACGAATTTATACAACAATTGTGCCATCTAATGCGATTTGTGTTATTTGCCACTTATACGCTAATTTAACCAAGCAAAGAAAACACTTGAAGAATAGAAAATTAAAGGGTTCACCACCATTCGATTCGACCTCGTTGGGTGAGAAAGTCTCTCAAACAATATTTTCTAACTTTTTCCAGTCCTTAAGTTGATACTAGAACTAGTCACTACCAATTGGAGACAAAATGTATTTGCCTTACTCACAATTGCCGGATCCCACGGATAAATTCGAAATTTACGACGAAATCGCTCAGGGCGTCAATTCGAAGGTATTTCGCGCCAAAGAGCTCGACAACGATCGCACCGTAGCTTTGAAGATTCAACACTACGATGAAGACCATCAGGTGTCGATCGAAGAGGAGTACCGCACCTTACGCGATTACTGCAACAGCCCCAATTTGCCCGAATTCTATGGGGTCTATAAGCTGTCGAAGCCGAATGAGCCCGACGAGATATGGTTTGTTATGGAGGTGAGTGGGAATTCCCTTTCAAAGGAGTAAAATTACAATGAATTCCTGTTTTTTTTTATTGCGCAACCCTCAGTACTGTGGCGGTGGCAATGCCGTGGATATGGTTAATAAATTACTGAAATTGGAGCGTCGCATGCGTGAGGAGCATATTGCCTATATCGTACGCGAAACTTGCCGCGCTGCCGTGGAATTGAATCGCAATCATGTGCTCCATCGCGACATACGCGGCGATAATATTCTACTGACCAAAGATGGACGCGTGAAGTTGTGCGATTTTGGTATGTCGCGTCAGGTGGACTCGACACTGGGCAAATGTGGTACGTGCATTGGCTCACCATGTTGGATGGCCCCGGAAGTGGTCACAGCCATGGATGCAAGTAGGTTTCGTCAAAGTATGAAAGAGGTTATTGCCAAATGGCTGCACGAGTTTCTTTCAATTTCCAGGAGAACCGGACATCACTTCACGTGCCGATGTCTGGGCCCTGGGCATTACCGCCATTGAGTTGGCTGACGGCAAGGCCCCCTTCTCCGAAATGCATCCCACACGCGCCATGTTTCAAATTGTGCGCAATCCGCCGCCCACACTGGTACGACCCAGCAACTGGTCGCAGCAACTCAATGACTTCGTTTCGGAGTGTCTGGAAAAGAATCCGGAAAATCGTCCGATGATGGTGGAGATGGTGGAACATCCCTTCTTGACGGAACTTTTTGATAATGAGGAAGAGGTGGGTAGAAGGCTAATGGAAATAATTTGAAAGTACATTGGTTTTTTTATACATCACAGATGCAAGCTGACATACGCGATTTGCTGGATTTGTGCCGCGATGTGCCTTCCCTATACAAGGAGCCCGAATTATTTGTGGATCGTGGCTATATAAAGAAGTTCGAGGGCAAGCCCGAACGCATGTACCCCGAGGATTTGGCCGCCATTGAAAATCCCGTTGAGGAGACCATCGTTGATTCTCTACGAAGCCGTATGGAGCTGGGCGGCTCATACAGCTTCATTGGCGATATTTTGCTGTCGCTGAACTCGAATGAGCTGCCCGAGGAGTTTCCCGAAGAAGTGAGTTCGTTATACTCTATGTATTATATTTATTTTCTGGATGCCCTTTTCAGTTCCATGCCAAATACAAATGCAAATCGCGCTCGGAGAACTCTCCGCATATTTTCGCTGTGGCCGACATAGCCTATCAGGACATGTTGCATCACAAGGAGCCCCAGCATGTGGTCTTCTCGGGCGAGAGTTACTCGGGCAAGTCCACAAATGTACGCTTGCTGATCAAGCACTTGTGCTACTTGGGTGAGGGCAATCGTGGGGCCACCTCACGCGTCCAAAGATCCATTCAGGCCATTCTGATGTTGGTCAATGCGGGCACTCCGATTAATAACAACTCCACACGCTGTGTGTTGCAATACTTTCTGACATTCGGCAAGACGGGCAAGATGAGCGGCGCTGTCTTCAACATGTACATGCTGGAGAAGTTGCGAGTGGCTACCACCGATATGTGAGTTGAATTGAAATTTTAATGTCATCCGTGGTTCCTTGGCTAATTTGTGAACTTCCCAGGAACCAACACAACTTCCATATCTTTTACTTTTTCTATGACTTCATGAACGGTGAGAATCGTCTAAAGGACTATCATCTGAAGTCGGATCGTGGCTATCGCTATTTGCGCATACCTGCTGATCCGCAAAGTACAAAACTCAAATACCGACGCGATGATCCGACAGGCAACATCGAACACTACAAGCAATTCGAGTCGATTTTGGAGGACTTGGACTTCAATCACAAGCAATTGGAGACGATACGTAAGGTCTTGGCGGCCGTGCTGAACATAGGCAACATTCGTTTCCGTCAGGCGGGCAAGTATGCGGAGGTGGAGAACACCGAAATGGTTACACGCATCTCGGAGCTGTTGCGCGTGGACGAGAAGAAATTCATGTGGTCGTTGACCAACTTCATTATGGTCAAGGGGGGCATTGCCGAACGTCGGCAGTATACCTCGGAAGAGGCGCGCGATGCACGCGATGCGGTGGCCTCGACGATTTTCTCGCGTCTGGTTGATTGGATCATTAACAAGATCAATATGAACATGAGCTTCCCGAGGGCCGTGTTGTGAGTTCAAGTCAGGAAAAGGACTCTTGAATGGAATTAAATTTTTGTTCTGCAACTTTTCAGTGGCGACACCAACACTATTGTGGTACATGATATGTACGGCTTCGAGTGCTTCCACCGCAATGGCCTTGAACAGCTGATGATCAATACGTTGAATGAGCAAATGCAGTATCATTACAATCAACGTATTTTCGTCAATGAAATGTTGGAAATGGTAAGCGGAAAGGTTGCCGCGGACTTTATGTGCCGTAAAATATTGAATTTCTATTTCAGGAAGCTGATGATGTGCCCACGGTCAATCTGAACTTCTATGACAATAAAACTGCTTTGGATAACTTACTAACCAAGCCCGATGGTATTTTCTACATCATAGATGATGCCTCGCGTACCAGCCAGGATCAGGACTTGATTATGGGTAAGTTCAATGCGAGTCACTTGTCTAATTTCACTCTAACCTCACTCCTCACAGATCGCGTAGTGGAGAAACACAGCCAATTTGTGAAGAAACACACGGCCACCGAAATCTCTGTGGCCCACTATACCGGACGCATTATCTATGACACGCGCGCCTTCACCGACATCAATCGTGACTTCGTGCCGCCCGAAATGATTGAGTCATTCCGTTCGTCTCTGGATGAGAACATCATGTTGATGTTTACCAATCAACTGACTAAGGCGGGCAATCTAACCATGCCCTTTGAGAGTGTTCAGCATAAGGCGGAAGACTCACAACGGAAATCATATGTGAGTTGAGCAAAAAATCACATTTTAATAGCAAACAGAAACAAATGTTCACTTCAGGCTCTCAATACGCTGTCGGCCGGTTGCATTTCGCAAGTCAACAATTTACGCACTTTGGCTGCCAATTTCCGTTACACTTGCTTGACCCTGCTCAGAATCCTCAGCGAAAAGGCCAATTTGGGTGTGCACTTTGTGCGCTGCATACGCGCTGACTTGGAGTACAAGCCGTGCGCCTTCCATTCGGACATGGTGCAGCAACAAATGAAGGCTTTGGGTGTTTTGGATACCGTCATTGGGCGTCAGCAGGGCTATTCGTGTCGCGTAACATTCCAAGAGTTTCTCAAGCGGTAAGTGGTAGTTTGTATACAAGAAAAAATACTTCCTCACCAATTTTTTCATTTAATTTTTGTTTGCAACAGCTTCCAATTTTTGGCTTTTGACTTTGATGAAACTGTGGACATAACCATGGACAATTGCCGTTTGTTGTTGGTGCGCTTGAAAATGGAGGGCTATGCCCTGGGAAAGACGAAGGTCTTCTTGCACTATTACAATGATGAGTTCTTGGCCAGGTAAGGACTGAGCGGGGAAGTAAGTTTCAATGTATTTTTTTTTTTGTATTTTTTAACCCACAGATTATACGAGCTTCAAGTTAAGAAGGTAATCAAAGTGCAGTCAATGATGCGTGCTTTGTTGGCTCGAAAACGCATGAAGGGCGGCAAGGGCGGTAAGCCAGGTGAGTTGTTTCCAATGGAATGTTTGATAATATTAAAAGTTTGTAGTCAAGTTAATTATTCCCTCCCATTCACTTTTTTAGTAAATCATCCCAGCAAACACTTGAATTCATTAGCATTTCGATGACCTTTTAAATACTCAAAAATTCCCTATTCAAATGTCTTTTTTCTCATTCTCTCCCTTACGCCATTTTACTGCAGCTGCACCCAAGGGCGTCGGACGTCAGGACGAGGCAGCATTCAAAATTCAAAAAGGTAAAAAGGGACAGGGGCGCAACGAACATGAATACGAAGTTGAGTATTTCGATACTAGCGAAACGCCATCCGAGGTGGAAGATTTATTCGAGGAGGCACGCAAAGACGAGGCTCTAGCAGCGGCACGTATTGCCGAGGCTGAGATTGCAGCGGCCCAAGAAGAATAAAATTAAGAACACAACGAAATTATAATCGTTTCAAAACGTAAAATGGTCATTTTGAATATTCTATTTTGAAAATATGAGATTCAAATCACAATATTAACATAATCAATCATAGCAGCAACTATTATGCCTTTATGATGAAGAAATATACATTTTCAAACAAACAAACAAACCAAATAGTCTAGAAATTAATACAAAAAAAAAGAGAAGAAATAACAGAAAAGTGGCCCAGCAACACTGTACTAGCTGTGGTGTGTGGAAAGGGGTGGTGGCAGCATTTAATCGGCTTAGCGGTGGCACCTCATTTGATTTCGTGTCAAAGTCTTCCTCTTAGGTTCTCCCTTTTCCGCTCAACTAATGCAAAACACGCTAAAGACTCTTACGACACAGAAAGCTGCTTACTAAACACAACAAGACTTACTAAGCAATAAGAATGAAAAGAAGCCTTGGCAAAGATGAATTATAAGTGCTACAATGAAAATAAATGAAAAATTAATTAAATTAAGGAGATATTCGATATTCGTATTGGCGCAATCGGCAGTCGCGCTACCACAACTTCCACAATGCCCTTAATGCCAGGATGAGTGACACCACTTTCGCTTGACTTGACGTCAATCTAGCCTCTACGCCACTCACTTATTGAACAGCTTGACCTATACTTGTCTGATGTACATTTATTGCCTACTTTCTTCCACTTTCAGCTATCCGTGGTTTCGCGCAACGTCAACGTTACCATCCGCTGGTGGATGAAAAGACCGGACACATCAATGAACAGACTGCCGAGTTTATACGCCACTATGCCAAGAAGTGGCGCGAGAAGTCGCTGTTCCAAGTGCTGTTGTACTACAGGGCAGCAAGGTTCCAGGATATGGTGAATTTATCGCAACAAGTAAGCAATTGCAACAGGACACTGTGGCGTATGAGTGATTTTTTCGAAGTAATGATTGAAATGTTACTCATACGTCATGGTGAACATTTTTCCTTATGATTTCTAAAATATTACAATGGATTTCCTTTCCAGGTGCACATTTACAATCAACGCGTTGTGGCCGGCCTCAACAAGTGCACACGCAATGTGCCCTTCGACCGCATCAATACACGCGAGGTGAATTCGTCGCAGTTGGGTCCCATGCCCATACCCACCAAGAAAATGCCCTTCCGCTTGGACCAGATACCCTTTTACGATACACAATATATGGTGGACCCGGCCAATTCGATGGCGCGTCAAACCTTCTCGTCCACCTTGATACGCAACGATGATGAGGAAGACTGGGACAGTCCGCTGCAGCGTAATCCCTCAATGACATCGTGCCTGATGACTTACAATGCCTACAAGAAGGAACAGGCCTGTCAGACGAACTGGGATCGTTTGGGCGAAAGTGATGTCATCTACAATCAGAATTTCCATCGTGATCCGCAGTTGCTAAGAAGGTAAGGAGGAAGGGATAAAATTCGATGTAGAATTCAACACAACAAATTGTAATTTTTTCATAGAAACCAAGTGCAGCAGAACATGAATGCCTACAATACTTACAACAACAACTACAACAACTCACCCTCTCAAACCTGGGGCAATCGTGCGGGCTCACGTCGCAACTCGCTGAAGGGCTATGCGGCCCCGCCACCACCGCCCATGCCGCCCATGAACATGATGCAACGCAACGACCGGCCCATGCAAACACAGACCATGCAGTCGAATCAAATGAATCGAAACTATCAGAATCAAAACTATCAGAATCGTGGCTCATTCGTGCCCTCCGATCCGGTGCGCGAACTCCAGGACATGGCGCGAGGCCGCTCCACCGATGCGGATGTAGGTTGTGAAGCAACAGAAATTCAAAATTACTAAATTACAATATCTTCTTTTCTCGGTTTTCCGCAGAGTTCTGAAGAGCCTCCATTCAATTTCAAAGCCATGCTACGCAAGACCAATTACCCACGTAACGAGTCCACCACCTACGAGTACAACAGCAGCAGCAGCAATCGGAACATGGACAGCGACAATAGCAACGAGCGGTCATACCAACAGACGAGCACTTTCCAAGCGCCAAAATTACGTCCCACCGGCCGACGATTCGACAATGAGGCACCCTCCACATCGGCGAATTACGGGGCAGCCGGTAAATTCGGCACATACAATCGTCCGCCTCCGTTGAACCAGAGCTCCGCATCGGTGGGCAAGAGTTTGGAGCACACCGATGCCAATACATTCGAAGAGGCGGGCTCGTATGTGGACGAAGAGATAGCGCCCGGTGTGACCCTAACGGGATATGCTGTCGATATTTAAGAGTAGTGTGGTTTTGGGTGAAACAGCTAGCATTTAGGAGGAGTTACTTTTAAGGAAATCATCAAATATATGATGGAAATCATTGCTTAAAATTCAAAATTGCAAAAAATATGTTATTATATAATGTATTTTAAAGGTTTACAAGTTATGAAATAAAATTTCAATAAAATTCAAATGTTCTGACCATCCCTATATACGTATGGATAAAATAAATCCTTTTGTTTGTATGTATGGATGTCTGTTTGCTACCGCATACTGCATCACAGCTAAATTGTTGCACGGAGTTGGGAGTTTAACTGAGTTTACTAATAATAAGAACTGCTGACCCGCCTACTTCTGCGGCAACATAAATACACAAAAAAGTAGTTCCGGTAGTGGGCATACTTCGCTGAAATTTTCAATTTAGTGTTGAGAGGAATTTACCATCAACTACACCCTCCACTGAAGCTGTTGCAAATCATTCAGATTTCAAAAATGTATACAAACGGAGCAACCCAAAGAAGTCCCCAAAAAGTGCCTATGAGTAAAATTTGCAATCTTTTGTGGTTTTTTTTTTAGTACTTAATTTGTATTTGTTTGAAAATTTGCGATCTTTACATGCCTGTGGTGGGCAAATATGCATGTACCTATGTAAAAATCGAAAAGATTTGTACGCTCATAAATCTCAACAAGAACACTGCCGCCTTATTGCTTATCGATTATTACAGAAAAGCATATAGATTCCTCTTATCATCTTATCATAGTTAAACTAAAATTAATAGATTTAATTCGTAGTTATTGTTAGGACCGAGTAGTTTACATTTTACAACGAAATTGGAACTCAAGCAATCTAATTGCAAAGTGTTTTCATTTAACAAAGATTAATAAGATTTAGTTTCAATAATAGCATATAGGAATAATCACGCTGATATTAGCATAATACACGTTCGATATACATATAGCGCTGATGCAGAACGCAGAGGTTCACAACTTTAAATTTAAGAATATCAAATAGTTTAGTTACAATTAAAAGCAATACATAATTGAAATGCGTTTCATAAAACGCACACATCGATAGAGTTTTATCAAAAAATGAAAGGAAAAAATTAACGCTTTTAAATATGTCTACGTTTTCCTATAAATATGGAAATTTTATAAAATTAGCACCACATTTGCTGGGAGGGCGGGGTTTGCCGTGTGTGTGTGTGTGTGTTTGTATGCGTGGTGTTCGCTGCTTACTATATATATAATTGAATTTCAAAAATTAAAAACGCTTCGAGCTTATAAGTCCATATCGGGATCGCGCAGACCATCCGAATGCATTTGATGGCCCGACAATTCCAGCATCACTCGATCCTCCAAATTCTTATCCAAAATTGAACGTTTCGGTTCCTAAAAGTGGAATGTGTTTGGTATTAGTTTGGGAAACACGCACACGCATTTCAATTGTGTGACAAACTTACGTCCTCGTCATCGCTGTCATCCTTTGGCTCATCGCCAATGGCCCACACCTCCAATGAGCGTATTCGGAACTCTTTGCGTTTGCTGAGCTGCACATAGTTGTTGTACGTGGAGCAGGACTCACTGCTTTGGCCCAAGCCATACTCGCTGTCCAGCCACAAGCCCCAATAGTCGAATTGACCGCCAATGCCCTAGAACAAGGAAGTAGAAATATTATTATTGAATGAATCTGTCTGCCATTCTGAATTATTCAATTTCCACAACTCACCAAGCCGTTGGGCATTGTCTGTTGACTCAAATTCAAATACTGATAATGGTCATTATAGCCAGTGGCAGTAAAGCAGCGCATAGCAGGACTCAATGTCAACAGCACCGATGAATTGTCGCCTGAAAATCAGCAAAGAAACTGTATTCCAACCTCACTTATTGCCATTCGTCGAGACTCACCTACAAATGTTGGTCTCAGCGCCCACGACTCGGGAGCATAGCCTCCGAATATAAAGCGATCTTCATCCTCCACAATCAACAGTGTGGGACCCTTGTTGGTTATTTTGCCCAACATGGTGGAGAAGCTCTCACCCATTATTTTCGACGAGAATAGGAAACGCCACTTGTGGCGCACCTCATTTGGCAAATTGCTATTCACAAATATCACATGGGGTATATCGAGAATGGGCGTGTAATTCGTGTCGTTAGCTAGGCCTGCAATTAGTACAAAAACCTCATTAATTACGTCTGATTCGCCGGGTTTCCCCCACAACAACAACAACAATAACCTTCATTCATGGGCAGAATGTTTGTGGCCGAGCCATTGCCCAGCTTGTGTGATTTGCTCGCCTGTTTGCCGTACAAAAACGTGAAAACCTCACGCCAAATCATCAGGAATGTCGGATTGATTTGCAGCCAGCGCTCGAGATTGTCCAAATCGACGCGGTGCTCGCACTCTTGTGTCAGGCTGCGTATCAGGCCCTTGGCAAAGGCGAGTATCGAGCGTTCGGCCGAAAGATAGCCGTGCTTCTTCCAAGTCTCCAGGGCCGGATTGTTTTGTTGCGCCTGAATGTTCAAGTAGCTCTTGATCACCGAGGCCACATACTGCAAATTGAGGGGGGCATTTTGTGAGAAAAATCTTAACGTCGAATGTATATGGAGCCTACCGTTTCCAGAGCCTTCATGGCAATTTGATTTCCATCCGCCTTGTCCAACGAGCCCGCAAGGAAATGCAGCTTCTCATCGATTGTGCCGCGCTCCACAATGTAGAACGGTTCGGCAAATCGACGCTGTGCTATGGTGGAGACGCGCTGCTGCGATTGTGCGCCCGCTGTGAAGAGAAAATTCGCCGTGCATTGCGCCAAGTGGGCATCAATAATTGATGAAAAGTATTCCTTATATAAATGAGAGTACACGTGCACTTGATTAGTTATCGTATTTAAGTCTAAATTAGTTGGAAATAGGAAAATGTATGGGAATGGAGCGAGTGCGAGAAGAACGATTATCAATTAATTTGCTTGCACCACAACGTTTCATTGACAATTTTAATATTATTCAAGTGCTGCAATATTTCCAAATGAATTTATTCATTATTTCAAAATACTTGTTCAACTTTGCTCAACGAATTCATTGAATTAAGAGAAAGCTACAAACTGACAAAACAGTGAATTGAAACGACCGTCGTCGCGTCTCGTATTTGACAACAATAAGCAGTTCATTTGTGTTCTAATTAAGCAAATTGGGATATTCATGGTGCCTGCCTGGTGTGTAGTCCAATACTAGATGAATCCGAAAAATTCCTACTATTGAATTGAGAGTATTCCCAGCGCAAAAGGCGATTTAAGCGCTTTAAAATGTTCAATTTGCAAATTGAAACGAATTAGGGTATTAGGAGCGTCTGACAATAATCGAATATAAAAAGGCAAATTATCGCTGTGAATTAATAAACAAACAAGAAAGTGTGTTTATCTATGCGACAAACGACCAGCTTCGCTATCAATCAGGCACGTTGCTCATTGCCGCTGCGCTGCCAACAGGCCAAACAGCCAACAGTCTCATGACTTTGATAATGATGACTGTGGCGATTTTTCTGTTTGTTGTTTTTTCAAATTTTTCGGATATTGGGCAAAGTGGAAATGACGTGATGGCGTGATCCTGTCCAATGCTAGCAGGAAGCTATTTATGTTGTTCTTGTATTCTTGTGACAATTGATTTTTTTTGCTTAGTTGCACTTCTTTAGTCATTTCGACCAGCGCATTTTGCAAGTTTGCGTTTGCCCTCCTCACCGCTCACCGTAAGTTTTTCCTTTGGCAGCTTTTCTGATCCGCCGCCATTGGCCGCCTTAAAGCCTGCCTCCAAAACTTTCTGCTCCTCCGGCGTGAAATGTGATTGTGCACTTTCTTTCGCACGTGTATTTCCCATTTTTATTTATATTTTTTATATATTTCAATATTTCTTATTTTTGAAACGCAAAACAACCGAATGAAAATAAAAAGCTGCTTCTTCCTATACGATTCGTTGTAAAATGTCAACACCACTTGGAAATATTGCAATGGTCGCATGCATGGTTGCCATCTTTTTTGGTAATTCTTTATTATTCCAAGTGGCCGATTACACTATCCAGAAATTCCGCATGAAGATACCGTTTTGAATTTACACTTGTTGGGCGCAATTTGGACTCGATTTTTGTCCAATAGGGAAACGTTAATTTTTTACTTTGGCCAGAAGAAAATATTCCCTTTCTCCAACTTCCATCACCACAATAAAAATGCAGTCATCACTCTAAGAGCCAATTTACACTATCATTTTCATGACGAAAAGTCTGACAAAGAGCTAATAAGAACTGCAGTAGTGAAAACGGGATAGAAAATTTTGCACCGAAAATCCATACAAAATAAAAGGTGTCAGCTAGATGCTTTGTTCATTTACATTTTCATATATAAACTGTCAAATTTCGGCATGCCCAGGTTAGTGTAAATTCTAAAAACAGCATGGCCATGCGGAATGGACATGATAGTGTAAATAGGTTTAAATTTTGTAATTTTTTTTAAATCAAATCTACAAAACATAAAATTTAAAAAAAACTCATATCACAATATTTAACGTCAGTTCGTGAAATGCCAACCTGTTTTCTCTTAACTTACACAAAACACCATTGATTACGACATAAAGAAAACCAAGCTTAAGTCAGGTCGTTAAAATGGCTGACAAAAAGTAACAGCGAAACTACCTTTTCAATTTTGCCATAAATTCTGGATATATCGCTCAAAAATATCGATTTTGATAGTATCAACCGATATATCGCCCATCGCTACGACAAGGATTATTGTTTTCCTGCTTTTTTTGCTAAAAATTTAATTACAAACTATCAAGAGCAAAGTTCGAACTATGTTAAACACGCAAAGACTGGCTTAAGTGCATATACAACAAATCGCAATGAATATGCGTCCGCGCTGTCGTGAATGGCTGCCGCTTTCCAGCCAGCAGCTTCGCTTACGAAATCTGGTGAGGATTCAAGGACTCAATATTGAGTGCAGCAGCACCAACGAGGCGAATATATACTACACGCTACACCACACCAAAGACGGAGCGCCTTTTTACGTGAGTGAGGCTCTGCCGAAACGAAAGCATTTGCAACAAAAGTGGGCGGAAATCGCGTGCCCCGACATACTGAAGTCAACAGCGAATTGTGTGTGTGTGAAGGTATGGATGCGCTTGGATGACATATCGAGGCAGGAAGCAACTGCAAACCAGCCATTGGAACAAACAACGCCACAGAGCAAAGAGCCAATTAGGTGAGGGGAGGGATGGGAGTGACAATAAATGTGAATTTTGACATTTCCGTTTCATTTACAGTGCCTTGTCCCAGAATCTAACACACACGACCACCGCCTGCTTATCACCCAACAAGCTGCCACGGCCGCCGGACAAGCTGCTGTTTACATGGGGCGTCTACTTCTCCGGCTTGATACTGTTGAGCCAGCAAACAGATGCCAAATGCGGTGCCAATTCGTTAATTTTCCAAATGAACGGAGCATATTTCGCATCGCCGGAGCACTTCACGGCAGACAGCTTGCGAGAGCAGCTCTCGCTCAACTATCAACGTTACTCCGCTAGTGTACCAAAAATCAGCCAAGAAATGCCCGATGAATTCTCCATCAACTCGCCGCAAGTCAGTCGCAGTTCCAGTCCAGTCCAAACGCTCGACTGGCAGAGCGACCTGCTGGGCATGTCCAAAGCGCGTTACGTCCAACTCGACTGTGTGCGAGCGGACGTGCGACAGAGTTACGATCTGAACAAACTGCTGCAGATACAAGAGCTGCAGCGCTTACATCTGCAAAAGATGCGTGAGAGCACGGAAATCTCGTCGGAAGTGAATCAACTGAGTGTGCATTGCATTACGAAAGAGCACCTGCAGCAGCGCAGGCAGCGCACCACTTCAGCCTCCTCCTCAGCCAACAGCCATCACCACTATCACCATTCCACGAGCATGGGACGAGCTTTGAGCGTCCTACTAGCCGAACAGCAAATAATCGATCCACATACACTACTGCGGACACAGGCCCTGCAGCAGCAAGTGGAAACTCTGCGCTGCAAGCAGCGACTGCTACAATCCGAGCACGACACCTACACCGAACGTATACGCCAACTGCGTCAGCAGCTCTCCGAACTAGCCGTTTCCAGTCAAGAGCGGCAATCTAAGCTGCTCGAGCTCGACCACCAACTCCAAGCGGATAAAGATCAGCTGGACGAGCTCTATCAGCATCAGCAGACGCAACGGCAAGCCAAGTGCCACATTGTACAGAACGTAGAGCGCCTCATGTCGTCGCTGTGCATGGAGCTGCGCGAAATCTATCCAATTGCAAACAACCAACAAGGCTTCCACACCGTTTGCGGTATTTTCTTCCCCAACATGGAGGTGTACATGATCGACTCCAAGTACGCGAACAGCGTCAGTTTGGAGAATGTGTCTGCGATGGCTTTGAGTGCCTCGTTGGGCTACATAGCGCATCTAGTTCAAATGATAGCGGTCATTATCAATCGTCCTCTACGGTGGGATTTTTGAAAATTATACTTTTTCGCTTTCTTTGTTAACATAACCTCACTTTTCAGAAATCCCATACTTCACGAAGGCTCCAGGACTCGTATCATGGATGTTGTAAAGGAAATCCCTTATGCATCGCGAGAGTGAGTGGATCACATATATATTTTTTCAATTGAAATTTTTACCGATTCGAATTGGGTTTTGCAGATTTCCCCTGTACACTCGCTCCACCATACCGTCGAAGCCGGTGAAGTATGCCATTTATTTGCTAAATCAAAATATTGCTCAACTCTGTTACGACATTACGGGCGTACGCTGTGATCTGCGAGCAACCATCGAAAATATAATACGCATCTTTACGACCCTGGAGGAAATCGAACGAAACTCAGGTGAAATTCACCCAACCACACAAACACATCCCAACAACCGTGAGAATGGCAGCGTGGGCGGCGGCAGTAGCGCGCATCGCACTGCCGATTGTCTGTCCAAATCGCATTCGTCGGTCGATATGAATCATGATGTGCCTGTGCCGCAGCAGCCACCGAGAACAATGGCCACCACGAAACTGAGTGCACTCCTGCAAATGCCCAGCAGCAGTCAGGCGTTGCCGATTGTGGAACGTAACTCACTGCAGCCACGGTAATGTGTTTGGATTAAAACATTTTTTAAACTACATTTTTACATCCTTCGCTGCATTTTCTTTCAGTTGCCGTTCTGTGGGCTCTTATTCGGACTGTGAGGACGATTTGAAGGACATCATCAATCACTGCTACTCCAATTCCGATTCAAATATAAAATTTCAAAGCGGACACGTCTAAGTTGTGATCGAGGGAGCATCATTTAGTTCTCCCTCTCTTCTCTCTGCTCTTACTCTATCTTCCTTTCGTCTCTATTTTGTATAAGATTCTAAAGCAATTTACCGAAAATGTTTAACATTTGTGTTCTAGGCTATTCGCGGATTATTGTGGATTGTATTTTACTAAAAAAAAAAAAACTTAAAAACCATATTTATTTCAATGAACCCAACCGTTGGCTGAGTACCGTGATTGTTTGAAATGCAAAGTCAATTTTTAAATCAATTCAAATCAACGAGTATGCAGTTAAAATATGATTTGGCCACTGCTGTATCCTTATTCTTTTTAATTTTAACATTTTTTAAACTTGTGTGTGTGCGTATTTTCAATGAAACTTTTGCGAAGCAGTTTATTTGTTACTGGCATATTTCAATGGTTTTTATTATTATTATTTCTATAAGATCTCGCTGTTCTTTGAAAATATGATACCTATAATCAATATAATTTATAAATTATATAGAAAATAAAACAATCTTTTTTCATTGTCTTGTAACTCGGCTCACCAGACTCTCTTGACTAGAAAAGAGTACAGAATTGCGATTTTGGGGCAGCAAAAATATTCTTCAAAAAAGTTCCAGAAATATGAGAGTTAGAGAGTTCCGTGTGGAAATTTGTTTACAATGTGATGGATGGATTCACGCTGGTCCGGAACGGCCAAATGAGCTGACAACAAAAATCGAAGAATCCACGATGGTTTTGAATGATTGCAGATTGAAAGGCCAGAAAATAGTTGAGACAACTGAATGAATGGATTCATTTGGTTCCGTAACTCGTTGGTTCGTTATCTGTAAAATCTGTAATCATTGGTTGGGTGGGGGGGCGGTTGATGGAAACAAATGGAAAACTGATTTATTTTTTTAACTGCAAATCACCTATAACAAAACTCAAAGAATAAAAAAACGGGAAATGCTTAGGTAACGAGGCTTGTCTGCCAGAAGATGTATCACCTACTCGAAGTACTCACGGTTCCTTGACGGCGACGACAACTTCGCCTCGTACATGGCAGGAAAAAAGGCCGAATCTACTTCTACATGGGCTTTTATACCCTTTCCCCTGAATCCAAAAGTAGCCATTTTGAATTCTTCCACTGCCATCGGCCATCTAACCTTCTACGGTCAGCTGTAACGATATCTCGTAAAGCATCCCTCCGGCACAATGGTTCATCAAGTCCATCAAAAAATTCGAATAATGTCTATACCGTTGGGAGAAACGTCAAACCCCCCCCAAAACTAATAAATGAAAACCAACAATTATTTTTTAAATATTTTTTTTTTAATAATATAATTTTTATTTTTGAAATTTCGTTTTGTATTTCGAATTACTAATAAAAATGTGTGTGTGTGTGGTTTATGCACGATTTATTTTCTTTTTCCATATGAAACTTTACGCATCTCTAGCATAATTCAGCGTTTAGCTCTTGAAAGTTTTCTCATATATATATATATATATATATATATATATATTAATATACATATATAATATATTTATATTAATCTTTGTTTAAATTTTAAATATTATTTTAAATAATAAACATAATAATAGATACTAATACTACATTTCTTTTAAGACACTTTGTTTTTGTTTAAATTATTTGTTGTTGGTTTTTTTTTTAAATCTTTTTTGTTTTTTGTGTTGTATTTTTTTTTTGTTTTCCAGCTTGGTACAAACTAAATGTAAGTGTAAATGTATATATGCAAAATGTTTGTTTGTTTACTTTTTGTTTTTCTTTTTTGTTTTTAAATCTATTAGAATATATTAACTTCTTTTATTTGCGATAATATTAAAACATAATTAATAAAGATTTTGCTTTGTTTTTTATAGACAGAGAAATATTTTACAAATAAACAAAAATTTATTTAAATTATTTTATGTCTATGCATGTGTGTGTGGGGGGGGGGGGAAAGGGGGTAAATTGTATTTAAAACAGCAGGACAGAGAGAGAGAGAGAGATATATGGGGCGTATAGAAGGAGGAATATAGAAAGAGTGAAAGGTTCTTCGACGACTAATTTAAGTTCAAGAAGCTAAAAAATTAAATTTTAAAAATTGCAATTGCATGTGTGTGTTCGTGTTGAGAGTGTTTTTGAGAAAAACATTGTAAGCAACTTAACGTTTTCCTATTTTATTTGTTTTTGTTTTGTTTTGTTTGTATTTAAACAACATTTAGCAAAAATAGTGAATTTATGTACAATTTTTAAGATTTCTGGTTTTTCAAGCTGTTCTCTTAACTTTTCCTCTTCTTGTTCTCAATTATCTTTAATGCTAAATACGAAAGATTGTTTTACTTTATACTAGATATGGGTATATTTTTCAAATATATATATTTTTTTTATTTACTACAAGTATATAATGTAATTAGTTATATTTATATATATATATATATGTATGTATATATGTACTACTATACAATATTAAACACTAGGGTTTTTGCATTATTTTTATGTTATTTTCTTCTGCTTCTTCTTTTTCAAACTTTACTAACGTGTGTAGCGGTCGGTAACTCTATATTACTGTGTGTGTTTGTGTGTGTAGTGTAGGGGGTATTTGTGTCTAATTATTTCTATGTATTTATAAAAATATATGTATATTATATATATATATAAAGTATATGTAAGGTAAGCATATTTAAAACTACAAAACAAATTGCAAACAACTTAAGTGTAGGGGTAGTATGTAGGGTGTAGTTCGGGTGCTACAAAATTTTCCACTTTTTTTATTGCGGTTTTTCAAAAAAAATATAAGGATTACAACTAAAATTACATATGTACAACAATAGAGAGGGAGTGGTGGAGTAGAAGATGCTGTGATTGGCTCAAATTGGTTGCTTGCTGGGTGTGTGTGTGTGAGTGTTTATATATAATTGTATATAATCTATTTTTCAATACATAATAACGCGTTTGTATATTTGCATAATCGTAACTGTGTGTTGTATATTTAATTATGTTCGCCAACGTTTCGTTTGTTTTTGCATTCATCAATTTTATTGCATTTCTAAGTGTACTAAAGAAAAAGCAAACGCGTATGGGTGTGGGTGTGAGTTTTCGGGTGAGTGTAGTGATTTCTTCCTTGATCTATTTATGCTTGAATGTGTACATTTATATACGTATTTTATATATATATATATTGCATTTGTTTTTTCATTTCTTTTTGTAGTAGAACGTAATTCAGAAAGTATATGTTTATATGACGCACAGGTAAATACATATATTTATATAAAATGCATTTAACTGCTTTTGAAAAATTAAATTTTGAATTTTTTTTTTTATTGTTTTCCTTTTGTTTGTTTGTTTGTAATTTAATGCTATGTATTTTAATATTTTGTTTTGTTTTTTTTTATTCAACACAATCGTATATGTATATTCAACAAGTAGTAGAGTTGTATGCGAAAAGTAGGTAATTTTTATGTCGTAACTGGTTTTTGTTTATTTTTCTTTTAAGTATTTTTGGTTCAAAAGTTGAATGATGTAGTGTGTTTGAAGCAGGAAATGCTGTATGGCAAAAGGGGGGCGGTTGCATGTCAATTATTTTAAAAGAAATTAATCTTATTTGTGAGAATATTTGGGAATGCCAAACTAACTAAACAAAAATGCACTGTACTAAAAAAAAAAATTTTTTTTACTGAAAAAAATTGTAACTTAGAAAAAATTATTTTAAAAACAAATTTAAAAAAAAAAATTAAATATAAAAAAAAATTTTTTCAATAATAAAATTTTTAGACTAATATATTTAAGGTTTTAAAAACTTATCTTAAAATTTTTTTTCAAATTTTTTAAAAAGTTGTGATTTTCAGAGAGAGTATATTGAATATGTTAAAATTTCCATTCGAATTTGAAGATGCCAAAAATAGGAGTCAGCTTTTAACTTTTGCAAAACTAATGACTAGAAAATAATAATTTTAAAAAAAATTGAATCAAAGGAAGCCAAAATTACTTGCCATTAAAGCATACAGCATTTCCTTCAAAATAAAAAGATTTTTCAGAAAAAAAAATCGAAACTTTGTTAAACGGTTTAACTAGAAATATTAGTATTGTGGTTGTGTGTGTATTGTGTGGGTTTAGGGTTTTGTGTATTTTCTGTGTTCAACAGGTGTCCTTTACTACGTTGTGTTTAAGTGTTGTGTTTTGAGTTGCATCATTTTTAGTTTTTTCAACTTGTTCTTTTGTTTTTTTTTTGCTATTGCGTACTTATCTACTGATTTACGTTAACTATACAGATTTATCAACTATTATTGAAATATATTTACAATACTATGACTATTTCGACTGATGACATCCATGGCTGATGAGCCACCAACGCTAGCAGAATTGCCATGCTCCTGTGCCACCTGTTCGGACTGCGGCACCAACGACACACTCTCCTGTTGAGAAGTTTGTTGTATTATCTCCAGTGTTGTTGTTGTTGTTGTGGTGGTGGTGGCTTCCGGAGTTTTTGCTGCTGCGGCTTGATTTGAACTTATTTCCTCTGTCTGTTGTTGTCTTTCTTGTTGGTTGGTGGCCGCATTTGTGTTCACCACTTGCTGTGAGTGATAAAAGTTCAAATCCAAATCATCGCTCAGTTGGGCAATGTTGAGTATATCATCGATTTGTGAGTTATTCGGTGTAAGCATTTTATTCCAATTGCTCGACTGTTTCAACGTGAATTGGCCATCTTCCTGCGTCAATCTGCCGCCGCCCATCATTTCGTTGGCGGAGAGTTCATCGTCGTCGCTCAAAATGTTGTTCAGGCACAAATTGAATTCATCGAAGTCGACAAAATTGCCGCAGTCGAGAGCGGTTGTGGGTTCGGGAAGCAGCAGATTTACCGTTTCCGTGGCCGCATCTGTGTGATACTCGAGTAGATGATCTTGCTCTATACAGGAAGATATATCATCGGCATCAGCATAGCAGTCGGTGGCAGCACTGCTGTTCGCAGCTGGGGTAGCTGCTGTACTATTATCATCATCACTAACATCATTTGCGTCATCTACTTCCTCGTCATCCTCGTCGTCATCATCGTCGTCGTCGTTTTCAGCACCAATACCAACACCATTGTCATCATCATTGGTATCGCTTGTTGTTGTCACTGACAATTTATCCTGCGTCTCGGCCAATATAAAGCAGCTGTCGCCATCAAGCTCAGCATCGAATGCATTACTCAATTCATCTTCCTCATCGTAGTCGTTTTCGTTTGTACCACCCGTAGCCGAGGCGCAAGACATTGGTCACTTGAAGTCACGCGAACCTCTTCTCCGCCGTCCCTCGGTGAGCATCGCCTCGCCAATAACTTTGAAAAGTAAAAAAAAAAATAGGTGAACGAAATTTTCGATTTTTTTTTAGGTTATGTTGGAAATTTTTTCGAACTTGATGCGGAATCGTGGAACAGCAATCGTAAATTTATACAAATTTCCAACAAGAAATTTTTGACCCAAATTCATATTTTCAATTTACCTGCACTTCTAGTTTTCCGACGAGCCTCTGCGACACTCTCGCCCGCATGCGCCCCACTTTTTGGTGTGGTTTTGGCTTCAGCGTGGTGAGCTGCGGCTGCTGCGGCGGCATTGCCGCGACTGTAGATGATCTTGTTGGCTGCCGCGCTGGCGCGTACGCTACGCCGCGTACCAATCTTCTCATCGGATGGACTGTTGCTGCTGCTGCTATTGTTGTTGTTGTTGTTGGTAGACGCACCCGTACTGGTCACATGTGCCGAACCGCGCGTCGCATGCACCACTGTTGTGGGCGTAGTCGTTGCTGCTGTCGCTGTGGCCGTCGTCGTGGTCGTCGCTGTTGTGCTGTTGCTATTCGAGTGATTTAAAATACTGTTGGTGGTGGTGGTGGTGGTGGTGGTGGTTGTGGTCACGCTGGCTGTTGTTGTTGTTGCTAAGCTGTTGCTACTGGCACTACTGCTTACAATCGTGGCATTTTTTCCACTTTTTCCCGACCCGACTGGTGTGGCGGAAATGCTGGATGTTGCACAGGCTGTGGCGGCGGAGGTGGTTATTGTTGTTGTGGTTGATTGTGAACTGTTGCCGCTTGAATGGGAGGTTTCTAAAAACATAAATTCGAATGTTTATCAAATACTTAATACTAATTTAATTTGAAATGCATTTCATTGCAACGATAGAAAGCTCTTGTGCGCCAAAAAAGTGAGGTTATGTTCGGTTCAAATCAACTTTTCAACTTACTATTTTGCTGTGGATGCGTTCGACTGTTTCGCGTTACTTTTTCAGCATTACTTGCCGCTGTTGTCGTGTTGGTGGCGATGCCTTCCGTGGACTGAGCAGTTGCCGTCGTCGTTTCATTGCTGCCAGCAGCTGTGGTGGCCTTCGAGTTACGCACTTTTCCAGCAATTTCGATCAGCGGCTCGTCGGAATCCGAGGATTCTTCCAACTTCTTGGTTGTTGTTGTTGTGGTTGGGACTTTGGCCGCTTCCGTCGTTGTTGCTGATGTTGTTGTTGTTGTTGTTGCTACCGAGACTACAGCCACATCTGTTGTCTGTGGTTTTTTCGCAGAAATATCCAACGAAGCACAGCTGCTACTGGTACTCACAGTGCGTATACGCTTTGCGTCCGTTTCGCTACCGTTGTTGCTACTCTCCGACTCTTCACGTTTGCGTCTGTTGTTGTTATTGCCCGGGGCCGGTGCACTGGTTGCATTTACCTTTGGACTAATGCTAATGTGTGACGACGCTGCTCGCGTTGTTATAATGTGCTTGTTGGTCGCTGCTGTCGGGACCGCCCCGACAATGGTTGCGATTAGCTCTGTTGTCAGCGAAGGGCTTGCTTTGGCTGTGTCCATTGGACTCTCCAGACGACTGCTGGCCCGCGTTCGTATACGCGGCGACTCCGAGTCGGAATGTGAGGGAATTTCAATCGAAATCGGTGGCAACACCAACTGTTCCTTGTCTTTGTCCGCATCGTCTGCGATTGGCTTCTCTTTGCTGGCGGCGGTTAGGACGACTTTGTTAGCACTATTTTGCTCCACAGACTCCGCAATAATTTCCGTCTTAATATCAACTTTTATGACTGGACTCTGTTTGCATTGGACAGCCGCAACGATTTTGTCTGCTCCGGCCATAGTGGCTGGCTTAATTTCCACTGTTCTGCATGCATTTTTGATTTCTTTCACATTTAAAATGGATTTGCTGTCGACCGCTTCGATTTTTTCCACTTTTATTGAAACAATCTTAGTCTCAATTGATGTGGTGGACAATTTCTGCTCTGTGTCCACGATGCCTGTCAAGTTCTTAATGAGATCCTCATCGTCATTGTTAAGCTCTTCTGACAACTGGCCACCGATGTGTTCACCATTTATTTTTGGTTCAACTTTAGCCTTAGCTATGGCCTCTGCTGCCGTTGCCACTGACAATGCAGTACCTAGGCTTTCGGCCGGATCATCCTGAAACCCCTCCATTTTGGCCAAGGCCTTTTCAATTTCATCATCGGCAGCAGCATGAGCTACTACATCAGCTGCGGTTTGCTTTGGCAAGTTTTTGTCCGCAATATTTTCTACCTTCACGGTGGCGGCCGCAAGTTGCGTTTTGCCAGCCACAGTTTCGGCACCGACTGACGCAATAATTGTTGTGGGTGTAGTCAATTTGTCTGCACCTTGTTGCTGTGCGGGACTACAGGATGACTGCTGATGGGGGCTCTTCTCGGACAAAGCATCCATGGACTCAATGCCGCTATCTTCGCCTGTGCCGTTATTGCCATGTCCGGGCGTGCCGCTGCCATTACTTGCGGGCGAACTGCGTAGAGTGGTCACAATTGCTGCTGTCGCAGTAGACGGGGCCACATTTGGTGGTGTTGTTGCTACGGGGGTGCTGCAATTACTGCTGCTGCCACTGAGGCTGCTGTTGCTGCTTTTCATGCTTAAAGCATTATCCACAGCCGAGGCAGCATTGTCGTTTGGAACATTCTCTGCTGCTGCCTTTTTATCACAAATGTCTGCTGTTGATGTTGTAGTAGTGGTTGTTGCTGTCGCTGTGACCGTCGCCGTGGTTGTTGCATTGGAAATCATAACTACTGCCGTTGCTGGGCCATTTGGCTTTGCGGCCACATTTTCTACTTTTGCACTCAAATTGTTACTAACCCGTTTCAGCGTAGTCGCACTCGGCAGCATTGTTGCTGCCGCTGCCATTACTTGTTGCTGTGACTGTTTCTCAGCCGCCATGGCTGCCATTTGCTGTTGCTGCTGCTGTTTTTGCATCTGCAATTGTTGAACCGCCGTCAAATACGACGGAGGCTTATGGTTTTTTGTCAGCGGTTTGCCTCCACCACCGCCGCCGCCGATGGGCGTTATTGTTGCCGACGTTGTGCGCAAGGCATGCTTCAAATTGCTAACAACAACACGATTCGTTATGTTGCTACCAACACCGCTACTGCTGATGGGCACTGTGCTCAATGTGATGCTGCTTGGCAAAGTGGTTTGAATTTTCGATAATGTTGGCAACTGCAAAGTACCAACATTCGTCGAACCAATTGTTGCTGCTAGGTTGTCGTTGACATTCGCCTTGCTATCAACACTGGTTAGGGCGCTTATTGTCAGGCCATTTTTGCCAGCGAGCAAAGCCGTAGCATTGCCAACGATGGATGTTGTTGTTGGTGTCGTTTTGAAGGTGTTGTCGCCACCAGCCGTCGTATTGCCGGGTGTGCCGTTGTAGTGCGGCAGCAATTTAACTTGCTTGGCCTCGCTGGGGCCTTCGCCGTACAGCAGTTGCTGGTCGCTCGTGCTTGACGCAGAGAAACTTCGTTTGAGTGTTTTGCTTTTCGCTTCATCACCGTCGCCATCGGCGGCAGTGGTGGTCTGCGACTTCTTGCGGTCCTTGCGGCTATTCTTGATCACAATTGAATTCTTGCCGCCACGTAGACTGATGTGCAGCGGCGGTACGCGTGGCGGCTCGTCCGTCGCTGGCGATGAGGCAGAAGAACCGGAACCGGCCACAGTGGCCGCGTGCGGAGGTGTGAAGTTATTAAAAGGCTGCTGCTGCTGCTGTTGTTGTTGCTGCTGGGAGAATTTTTGTTGCTGATGTAATAACTGCGGATGATGTTGTTGCTGCTGCTGCTGCATTTGTTGCTTCTGTTGCATTAATTGAGTTTGTTGCTGCTGCTGCTGTAGTTGTTGCTGCATTGCATTTGCCGACAGCATCTGAGCATTCAGTTGCGACTGTTGGCTGTTGCTACTATTTGGAGTTGTCACAGTCGCCTCAGCTGTTTTAGGCGCCTGGCCAAATGACACATCCACTTTGTAGGCGGGCAGAATCGGCTCCGATTTCTCCAATTTCAAACGTAATTTGATCTTCTCTTGATTAGAGGCACTTGTTGGCTCGGCAATCGCTGTCCCAGTGGGTGTGACACCCGCACCAGGGAGTACTTTTGCTCCTGCTTTTGCTTTACTGCCCGCTTTGGCGCGTTCACGCTTTGGTTTGGTGGCCCCCGCTGCTCCGCTGGCGCTTTCCTTTTTCTTCTCCCTGACGCCTTGCTGCAACTTTTCCCGTAGTAAATTTGGTTTGGATTTCTTAGTGACCGGCGCACCAATTGCATTGACACTGGTCGATCCGGCTGCACTTCCGGCTACCGCCGGTGAGGGCGAGCTGTTTGTGGAGCGTGGCGAGGCGGAACCCATTTCGCCTACCTTATTGCACATTTGACCCGTCTTTCCTGACTTTCGACTACGACTGGATTTGTTCGAATTCAGTGAATCGCGCGAACGTTCCGTATCGCTGCCAGCACCACCTCCGCCGCCCAGCACGGCATTGCCATTGTTATGCTCCGCCTGCGACATCTTCGATACCGCTGTGCTGCACGAGTTGGAGTCTTCTTCCGAGAAGAGCGTATTGGGCAGCGTCATGTCGTTGCAGCTGTTCACAAATTGGCTGAAGGAGTGTGTGGTTGTTGAGGCCGCCGCATGCAGTTGCTGCTTTTTCGTTTGATGCGTTTCCTGTTCCGCTTCCGTTTCGCTGTCGTCGCTGGGAATCGGTTCCAATTCGCCGGTGAGCGGATTGATGAGAAATTGTTTGGAAGTCGAGTTCGTCACGGACGAGGCGGATGAGGAGGTGGAACGCATGAGATTGTTGTGGTTGTGATGGTTGATGACAGGTATACTTTGTTGTTGGGGCTGCTGTTGCATGCTCATGTGCTGCTGCGACTGTTGCTGCTGATGCTGCTGCATAAAAGGTGTTATTGTTGACGAATTTGTCAAGAAACGTTGCTGCGGCTGTTGTTGCTGATGTAGTTGGGGTGGCACTGAAACTTGAGACATTTCTTGCTTTTGCTGTTGCTGCTGCAGAAGCTGTTGCTGTTGTTGTAACTGCTGACGTTGTTGTATCATCAATTGTTGTTGTTGTTGTTGTTGCTGCTGGTGATGGCGCTGTATCATAATTTGCTGTGGAATCGATATCTGTTGCTGTTGTTGTTGTTGATTTTGTTGTTGTTGCTGTTGTTGGTGCTGCTGTTGTTGTTGTTGTTGCAGATGTTGTTGATGATGCATTTGCTGTTGCAAACTAATATTTCCGCTCACAACGACATGCTGTGGTTGTTGTTGCTGCAACAATTGCTGTTGCTGATGCTGCTGTTGTTGGGGCATTTGCATTGAATTCATAGGCATGGCAACATTTTGCATCGGCATTTGTGTATCCGATGACAGCAATGCTGCTGCCGTTGTTGTCACATCGTCCACATCCACGCCCACCAAATTGTCAGTCAGATTTTCCTCCATCAGATCCAAGTCAAGATCTTTAGCATCTTGAAGAAGCGATTCGAGATCATTCTTATCCTCCAGACTCAGCGTCGAATCGAGATCACAGCTCAGCGTCGGCAGCAGGGCGTCCAGTTCATTGGTCGTCAACGCATCCAAGTCAGACAAGGTGATCAGTGGATCGGCCATGCCACTGGGGGGACCAGCGGTCGGTGTGGCTGGCGTGGAGGCGGGAGTTGAGGTGCCCGCCACAGACGGTGAATTGACAATTTCGGCATGCATTTGCTGCTGTGGTTGGTGTTGTTGTTGCTGCGGTTGTTGCTGTTGCTGGACCTGAGCCTGTCCCTTGCCCCGATTGTCGCTGATTTGCTGCTGTTGGAGATTGTATTGCATCTGATAGCGTGTGAACTCTTGAAAACTGCTTTTCGTAGCCGAGTCCATGGGTTTGTTCAGAGCGGGCCAACGTGTTGCTGCTGCTGCCGCTTGATTGTAGTCGGGCGGCGGCGGCAATGTGGTGGGCGACGAAGCTATGAGTGGTGAGGCGGAAGAAGGTACATGGTGAGACGATTGCAGGTGTGATGATGAGGGGGATGCTGCTTGAGGCGGCGGCAGCAGTGGTTGTTGTTGGTGTTGTTGCTGCAGTTGCATTTGTTGCTGTTGTTGCAATTGCAGCTGCTGCTGCGTGAGGGCGTGCGGATGGGAGTGTTGATGTGGCGATTGCGCGGGAGTCGTTGACGGAGATAGCAATTGTTGTTGATGCGGCCCCAACAACGGGCTGTGCATCGACGAGTGGTGACTGGAGGCGGGCGAGTGAGCTGTGGCAGGCGACATACCACCGCCAGCCATATATTGTTGCTGCGATTGCTGCTGTTGCATATTGATAAGTCGCTGTTGTTGCAGCTGCTGTTGTTGTTGCTGAAGTTGCTGTTGCTGCTGCGGCGTGAGTTGCTGTTGTTGGGGTAGACATGCACGTATTTGTCGCATTTGCAACTGTTGCTGCTGCTGTTGAACGTTCAACATGGGATTCCCAATAGCAACGTGTTGCTGCTGCAGTATTTGTTGTTGCTGCTGCTGCTGCACAAACTGTTGTTGCTGCATGAAGCGTTGCTGTTGTTGTGGTGGCATACCAGCCAATTGCAATTGTTGCTGCTGCTGTTGTCGCTGCAGTTGTTGCTGACGCAGTAACGTCGCTTGTTGTGGTGAAATTTGTTGCTGCTGAAACCGTTGCTGCTGAGTATACAAATTGTTGCCGCTCGGACTGAGCAGCAGTTGTTGCTGCTGCTGCTGCATATTACGCAAACTCACATTGGTTGTGGGAGAGGAAGGCACACCTATTGCTGGAGTTAAAGAGGAACTGATGACGTTCTCAGTTCCTGCCTGTGGTAGTTGCTGCTGCAACATAAATTCGCCAGGCGTTGTTGGCGTTCGCATGGGCGAATTCATCATTTGATGCTGTGGACTCATATGCGATAGCGGCGATTGCTGTTGTTGCTGCATCAATTGATGTTGCTGCTGTTGAGGCGACGTCATCGACTTCATTTGATTCAACGATGAGTGACCATCGTTCTGCAGTAGATTCACCAGCAACGGCGATGATATAGAAATGTTGTTGGTGGGTGTTGTTGCTGCTGCTACGACCGCTGGCCCAGATGCCGTCGCATTCTGTTGTAAGTAATTTTGCACTGGTTTCACAATTTGGGTGGAGGCTGAGACAGAGGAGGCGGGTGAGTTGTTATTGGCTGTTGTAGATGGTGCACCTACGCCGGGGTAGGGTGGCGGAGGCGGCTGCATGAATTGAGATTTGTGGCTGGTGTTAGGGTTTGTGGCAGCAACTGTTGTCGTCATGATTTCTCCACTTTGAGGATTCTTGATCACTTTGAGCGCAACATTTGGCGGGGGTCCCAGTCCGCTCATCAACTGCTGCTGAGGCGTTTGCGCTGGATGCAGTACACCCGCCCCTGACGGTGCCCCTGTAGGCAGTGGTAGACCGGCTGGTGGAGGCAATACGCCAGTAACCATTGCACTATCGCGACCCTGGAGGACACGCGCCTGCCTCATACTCTCGAATGGAAATTCTCGAACGCCAGGACCCAGACCGGTATGTAGGGGCATCGGCGGCACCGGCACCTTACCATCCATGGGACACACAGTGTTGGGCGACTTAAAGACGGGCGGCGTGAATCCACTCGGCTGCTGATGTTGCTGCTGCTGCTGTTGTTTTTGGAGCATACTCTGAGCAGCGCTGCTCGTACTGGGGCCACCCAAAAGTAAGTTGCGTCGCTGTTGCAACAACTGTTGTTGCTGTTGCTGCTGGTGATGCATCGCTATTGCATCTCCCACATTTGGGGGCATGGCGGCACTTCGCTGTGGCTGCTGCATTTGCACGAACGCACTTCCACCTGAAGAAGAACCTCCAATATTCCCTACCATATTGCTGCTGCTGCTGCCGGCGCTCAACAACTGCGACAGATCTCCCAAGCCGCCGACTCCACTGGAGGACGTGCCAGCCGCCTCATTGCCCAAGCCTGTGGCATTATCTGAAAGCAAATGCGGTATTTAAAATCGATTTTCTAACAAAATATTTTTGTTGTTGCCTTACCTGTTGTTCTAATGTCAATATCTTGTCCGGCTATTTTTAAGGATATCACAGAGTCGCCTTCTAATTGTACGGATAGGATTCCGAGAGCACGCAGTGCAGCGTTGCCCTCGGCAGCCAGTTGGCGTAACCTTTGCGCCGCATCCTTCGGGATTGACAATGTTATCCGCACACACGGTTCAATCTGCTGTGGAAGGTAAAGATTGGAGCATTTTAATATATTTAAGTAAAAGAAAGTTATTAAAATTTTAGAAATATATAATTTAATGGACATTCAATTGGTAGGGTCCATTGTTGATACTTTATTGAAATTAATTGGTAAATAACAAAATAAGGAAATGTGCTGGGTTAGCAACACTGGCCCATATTTATAGTGAAATTCCGTTCCAACTTAACTTTATTGTTCTACTTAGTTGACAGATGATGCATTGACAGCTACTAATTTGGTACTAAGTTAGTTGGATGGAAGTGGTGAGAGGGAGTTTCAATGGAAGTGAAGTGGCTGAAGCAGATATCAGATATTTTATGTATGCTTACATCTACTAATCTGACAACTAACAGCTGATGGCACATTGTACATTAAAAAATACATTTAATTTTATTTTCATTCGGAATATCTCATGAGATCTCCACGAAGTCCAAAGATTACATTAATCTCGCTATTATTTTTGTTACTAGTAACCTCGGGAGTTTTTCACCGTAGACTTGCGAAAACGCCGAAATTCTTGATTTTTCACTAATTTTTTTTGGAAGCTGACATTTTACCGATTTTTATCCTGAGGACTAAGGATATATCAAAAAGACTTTAATGTAAAAAGTTGTAAAAAAAAAGTGGCAAAGTTTTTTAAAAAGTTTTTATACAAACATCCTAACCAAAATTTTAAATCCAGTATTTTTTTTATAAAACATTTTTTACAAAAAAAATTTAAGAGCTAAACTTTTTGCAAAAAAAAAAAATTTTTTTAGGACAAAACTATTTTTTTGTGTTTTAATTCTTTAGTAAACATTACCAAAAAAAAAAATTTTTTTATGAGAAAAATTATTTTTAACACTCTTCCCCCAAAATTTTTTTTGGTTACGTTTCTGGATTTCTGCAGCGGCTGCTGAATCTTGCCCCAGTGTACCACGGTTACCAGAGTTTTTGTGAGATATTTAGCTGGCAACTATGGTGGGGACCTTAAAATGAGCGGCGGCTGCATTTAGCCGATCTAAACCATACAATTTCTTGTCGCGGCGGCTAACCAAAATTGACGGCGGCTCGGCTCAATCGGCTGTGAGCCGGTCGGCGCAAGGCTCTGATCAGTACACAAAAAATTTCCATTAAATAATTTGGACATAGTTACGTATAAAAAAACTTGATAGTCCGCTAAAATTTTGTATTGCCTTAAGTTGAGTATTATGAAATATGCCCATAAATTTGCATTTCATTAACATTCTAATTATGAAATGAATTTCGGAAATATATTCTGATACATTTGCATTTTCAGACCAATCAAGAAGTTTTTTCTGCCTTTTTGTCCAACGAATAGGAACGAAACAAAAGAGAGATTGAAAATTGGTTTTTTGTTTTTGCTTTTATGATTTCCCATGACTTTCCAATACAATGGAAATCGTTGTGTAAGTTAGAGCGAAACGACTGTATAGGTCATGGAATCCACTTATTTTGAACGAAAAAAGCTTACCATCAGATTTGATTTCTAATTTTAAATGACTTTAGTTGCAATTGGTCCCACTTTGATCGAAAATAATATTTTTAATCGAAAATAAACATTTTTCTTTTAACAAATTTCTTTTGTATCTTGGATGTGTGGAAAACTGGAAGTAGCGCGTTTTTTTTCTTCTGTTATCGATACCGCCGCCATTTTGGTTCAAGTTCTTTTAACACCAAAAATCGGGTTTGTGTATGCAAAAGGGGTGTGTGCGAGCGAGAAAGCCACTTGGTTGCTCGCTGCTATGGTCAGATGTAACGAATAGGCGGATTAAAGAGTAAACTGCGATTATACAACGAGCAGCGAGTGAAATTGGGCGTAAAAGGAAATTAACAAGACACTGTTGACAACACTCAATCCGCAAAGGGATTGAGCGAATAGTTGAATTATTTTATTTATTTATTATTGACGATAATCATACTTGAGATTATAAAGTTTATAACAATAAATCATGAATGTATTTGGAATGTTGCCAAATCACTGTTAAACCTTCAACGTAAGAAAAGTTTGGAAAATATTTATCTTTTTTGACGTTCGTGGAGATATTACTGGGCAAAGTATATAACAATCGGTTGTTAATTTTATGAATGACATTCGTAATCTACATAAATAAAAATTGGACAAATTCAATGGGCCAAATGAGCACTTGACACGAGTTGACAACACTGAATGGAAAGAAATTAAAACTTCCGAAACGAAAATAGAAAAAAAGGAGCGTTCGTGCAGCAAAACGAATGCTGGCTGGCGAAGATGTAAAATACGAAAATAATAAAAATATATTAAATAGAAGAAATTTCAAAGGAGAAATGACAACTAACTATTTTTTGAAGATATTTTCTATTAGCCATAAACATGACCGACACGTGCCACAAACAGCACAACGGCGCCTGTAAAAGTCTCAAAGGGGGGCCATCAATAGAAACCTGAAATTAACTCAATTAGAATAGCCGTAGCCGAAATCCAAATAAACTGAGGACGGACTCCACCAAAAATGACTTTAAAACAACCAAAATAAAAAGCACTGAGCAAGAAGAACTAATCAAAAGAGGCGCCAATAAATAATTAATAATTAATGAGAGAAGAGCTGAGGAAAGCGTACGCGCTAACTCACCTGTTTAAGTTGCATATCATCACACGACAATCACACTCGACGGAGGTTTAATTAATAAATTCAAGCAGAAATTTAACATTTATAGATTTCGTAAAAAAATAGTACATTTGCTTCTTGTTCGGTAGAAACTGTTGCTATTAATGCAAAATATGCTGGCCGCTACCGCTGCTGTTGCACCTTTTACAATCGCTTTGTATGAAAAGGTAAAAATTCGTATGATTTCGCGGTTTTTGCATTTTTGCACTTGACGCACTTTTTTTTACGCATCTGTTTGCATTTACTTTTTTTTTTTACTATTATTTTTTGGTTGGAGTATGGCAACACTGTTTTACATTAATAAATTTTTTGATGATTATTCGTGGCAAATTTTTATTTGACAAATTTTAAAAGAAATCACGGCCTTGCTGCAAGTGCACCGACCATGCTTCGCCAGAAATTTGAGACTATCACGTTACACCTCCTCTCGGGGCATTCACTGTCTCACGCACGCCGCACGTTCCTCGTTACAAACGCACTGCACTTTACACACACACAAACTTTACACACCTTCCTCCTTATGATTTTGCGCTAGCTTTTTTCTCATTTGCTGCTGGTCGACAATTTGTTTAAACAATTGTCCGTCACTTTGATAATTTTATTCTTTGCGATTTGATTTCATGCTGCCGCTGGCTCTTTTTCGATTTGACTTTTCATCACTTTCTTCTTGCTTCCGTCGGGTTTTTCTTTCGTTCGCACACAGCAGAAGGGACCAACGAAGGCGCCGATGTAGCGATGATTGGCGATGATGTTAGTTCCACGGGCGCTCCGCAACTTCTGCGTCACTTTTCCTGCACAATTTCACACTTTCACACACGCACTTCGCTCCTATTTTCAAACGCAAGACCTGAAAATTTCCATTGCTTGCACCCGATTTTGGTCGTCCATTCGCCCGTGTTTTGTCCCAAAATTCAACGAAAAAGTTCTCTGCACTTTTTTTTTCGTGTGCCTGATGAAATTTTTTTTCTCTGTTCGCCTTTAACACTTTTACCCTGCAAACGAACGAATTTTTCCGAAACGATTTATAGATTTTCGTCCGCCCGCATTTGCTTCAATTCTATGCACACTTCAAATTTAAACATTAATTTTTAGGTTTTTCGTAAAATTATTGCATCTAATTCGTGTTTTTTATGTGAATTTTGTAAAAAAATTTCGTGTTGTAGAAAAATTTTCGATACGACAATAACAACCGCCATTTGCATTTGCCACTTCCAACGAACGATTGTGTGTGCTACACGGATGCCATCTGGGGTGAAAAATCCAATCAGTGGGATTTTCATAACTATGTGGGACAAATGGTTTCTAAGTACAAAGAAACATAGCTTTTTGAAATTTCAGTACAAAAAAAATATTTTGTAAGTTCACTTTTTTGTTGTTTGCGACCAAAAATTTTGAAAAGGATTATAAAAATTTAACTTCAATACGTTAAAAAAACATGGATTATGAATTAAAAAAAAAAGGTAATATAGAAAAATTACCTTTAAAAATATTCTTGGATCATGATGCAACACCAGTCACGGATCTCCAAATTTGAAAATATTTACTGCCATATAGACTTAACACTTGTTTGTTGTTTGCTACTTAAAATTTCTAAAAGCGTAAAAAATTTGTTATAAAATGCCAATAACCAAATATGATAAATATTTGGTGTTTCCGCTGAACATTTTGATGGTTGATGGCCGGCCATAGGGCTCAAATGTCAAAGATCTTTTTACAGCACATTAATTTTGCCCTTGAAGGCTAAAGAAAATTCGAAACTATTGCCGTCGAGCTACGAGATCTTAATTTAAAATCGAAACCGCTTTTCCCTGTAGCAATGGTTTTGCCTCAATTATTAAATATATACGATTTCAAAGTAATTGTAACATTCAAACTTAAATGCTGAGAAACTATCAACAAATTTGTGCTGAAAAATATAACTTCTAAAAAATTATTGGATATTTAATATTTTTGTGGAAATTGAAGAACTTTAATAGGATAAAGTGACAAAAACTAATTTTTGTAACAATTTAAGGTGGCAGCACCAGTTAATTTGCCGTGTGTTTGAGCGAAACAGCATGATTGCGTTTCGTGTTTGGGCGAATGAAAGGCATATATTATCCACGGTATTTCCAGTCAAAATACAATGTTGCATTCGTAAAAATAAAAATTAAAATCCCGTGTATCAGTAGGCAGATGAAAATAACTTCCGATTCCAAAAGAAAACTTATGTAAAAAAGCGCATACCAAATGGAATTTATTTTCGAGACCGAAACGGAAATACGCCGAAAAATCTTTCATTTGCATACCGGGACCGAAATTTTGGTCCCGTTTGGTGATTGTGACGCCATTAGAAATAATTTTCAAAGCAAAATAAAGGCCAAATTTATGACAACATTTGTTAAATTTTCACGACCCAGATCTTATTCATTCTTTGTCACACTCCTGATAGTATAAACAAAATTAAAATCCATACAAACATATCAAAAATATTAAATTCAAGAAGTGTAGTGAATATGCTAATCCCAGAGTGGTTTTTCAAAACCGTGTGGAATCTTAAAACTGAACACAGCTCGACTTCGAATTCCATCATCAAAATCGAAAAGCAAGTGTCAAAAGATTTTGACAGTTCTTGCAGAAAAAAAAATTCTGACGAATTACAGAATTTTCACGAAAGGTGCGAAGTTATTTTTTGTCCATTATTATTAACAAAATTATATAAATTTGGGAAGAAAGATTAAATCAATCGAGACTAACTGAGATCTTGGCCAATTGAGGATTCCACAAGCAATGACTGCTTTGAAGCAAATCCAAATGCGTGCAAGGAGTTCACGCCAAATTACGTAACCACATTGTTACCAGCTTTTAATACCTGCCTTCGCTTCTTTTTACAGTTTTTCTCAAATCCAAAGACGACATCATGACCACACCCGCTGCTGCCGTTCACGCCGCAAAGCCACTGATGCGCGGCCTCCACAACGCCACCATCAAGAAGAATCTGATTGTGTCCACCGCCCTGACCGCAGTGATCACAGTCGCCTACAAGATCTTCATCAACGACCCCAAAAAGGCCGCTTATGCCGAATTCTACAAGTAATTTGGACCGGAACTGGAGTGAAGCAGGGTTGAATTGTATTAATTTCGGTGTATTTTTGCAGGAATTACGATGCCGAGAAGTCGTTCGAGAGAATGAAGGCCAACGGTCGTTTCCAATCCTGCTAAATTACTGTACTCGGAAGAGTCTTGTCATGGATGATTAGTATAAGAAGGAAAGTGCGGGGCTAAAGTTTTGCAATTAAATCAAATTGTTAAGGCAAAAATAGAAAAAATCTTGTAAAACTTAAAAAAAATCGTTTTAATTCAAATTTGAGCGTTTGTAAAATATTTCCTTGAACGGAATTGCATGAAACGGATTGAATTTTTGACACTAACTACCACGATCTTCCTTTATTTACAAACATATAAAAGTATTCCACGAAAAAAAATAACAACAAAAATCTAAACTAAAAAAATTTAAAAGGCAAATTACAATTCTAAAGTTAAAACTAAAATCGAATGGCGAAATCCTTGTAGTCCAACCGGTTCAAAGTGCCCGTGTTCCTGAGTTCGAACTTTTCAATCTGGCAACCGGGCGGTCCTTCCTTGGACAGCCACTCGATCCTGAAATGGGGAAAATACGTAATGAATAAATTCTTTTATTATTCCCATTGACACACTGAACTCTTACATTTTATCGACTTCCTCTTTCGGTCCCTGCATTTTGCCTATAACCGTGCCTTGCTTTGTATTTTTCACCCAGCCCATTATGCCAGCCTTGGCGCAACGTTCGCGGGTACATTTTGTGAGGGAACAACCTAGGAAAAGAGAGGAATCTTTAGTAAATAAATAAATTAGGCGTCGTTAACGAAGAAATTAATTTCGGTAAGCAAGAAGTTAACTTCGTTAATAATTTGTTAATTTAAAGTTAATGGAATATCTAGATTTTGTGTTCAGCTTTGGGATTCAGGATTTTATGTTATCGCAGTCAACAAGTTTTATCGCAGAAAAATCTGCAACAATTTGGAACCCATTTTGACGAGAGCTACAACTTTTTTTGTGTGTTTGTTTATCTTTATTATAATTTCTATAGTTTCCATAAAAAGAACCCAGTCTCCAGATTTTTCCAGATCGGTTTGTCCTTGATGTACATCTTGGTGGCCAAAGTAGGGTACATAGAGTAATGAATAGTTAGTATCCGGTATCTAACTTGTTAATTTTTGCACACCAAAATCAACCAAAACAAAAAGGCCGCAATTCCTTTTTTTTGTACAAAATTTTTGTAATGTTTCAGCGAAAACCGTCCGAAAGAGGGGTTCTGGCCGAAATAGATATTTCGCTTGATCTCTATAGAGACCGTAAACTCTATAGAGTCGATTGATTATTTCCACTGTCAACCGGAGGAGTAAAATGTCCCCTGTCAAAATAATCCTTTCTGGAATAAAATGAAATTTTTACTGTCAAGGCCAATAAAAGCATTTACTGTATTAAATGAATTAACCACTCACTAAAAATCAGTTTAATGCGATTTAACGACACCTTACGTATTTACAACTATTTTTAGATATTCTAAATTCTAAATTTAATTGAAAATGTAAATTAATTTATTTTCTCATCGCCGCATTTAATGAAAAGAAAGTTCTGGTCGCATTACTTTATTTATAATTGAATTAAAGTTCATCACCACTAGTGGTGGAAGGTTCAGCTCACCCTGAACATGGCCATACACCTCGAACTCCAAAGTGATCAGCATTCGAATGTCGGGAATGCCCATATCAATAAAAAATATTTTAAGATAAAAGATAACCCGAGGTTTGACAGTAATTATGTAAAATAGTTTTTTTTTTAAATTATATGTTGATTATTATAGTTGTTTTCTTTTATTATATTATTTGTTAAATTAATTTTTATTATCTTTTCCACTGCAAAATATTATAGATATTTCTATCAGCTTGGAGCCTCTTCCGAGTTCTTTCGATGTTGCGCGTTGAAATCAAACTAAGGTGTAAAATTCGAAAATTTTCTATTTTGAAAGCAACAGAAAAGCAAATCAATGCAGTTCCAATTGTTTTTGTTTTATTTTGTATTTTACTATAAATTAATACAAAAACAACATTTGATTTGTGTTGTATTTGTTCGGAATTGTACTTTAGTTCACGAGAGACACATTCGTTCGTCCTCGATCGACTTGAATGCTCGCCAGAGTATATACTTGTTGGCTGCTTGGTATCACAACGTACCCATCCGATGCAAATGCATTTCGTTGGCTGCATTTAACATGAACGCGTGGCAATCAAATTGTCAAAAAAACTCAAGAAACAACTAATTATTTTTTTGCATTAATTTATTTTCCTGTTGATAAATATGATGCCTCCTCATTTCAATGTTGTTATTTTTTTTGAGTGGTCATTAACACAGTGGCGCCTTGCTGTTCGACATCAAAATACTTCAGGGCTGCAATATAATTCTGAAATTGTGTGGCAAAAGGGCTGAACCCTTGCTTTTATAAGTCACCTTTGGCAACGTGTAGAACATTTCATTGCAAACCATCAACAATACGTCACATCCCTTTGCGAGTGTTTTTTTCGCTGGTATTTTTAGCAGAATTTAATTTGATGAAAAGGTCAAAACAAATTCGCGAATTTCGTTGCTTGCCGTGAGCATTTGACTTTCACTTTTGTCACACTAACAACAAAAATGCAAAAATTGCATTTATTTGCTCGAAATGTGTGTGTGTCTAATTACCTGGGAATTGCGCTTCTTGTTCAAATGGGCATGAGACAAGGCAATAAATTTTATTTAGCACACAAATATTCAAAGAATGACAAGTTCATAAACGGGGAAGTCTCCTCCGACGTCGACTTGAGAGAATTTCAGGTGTTTTTTTTCGTTAAAATGCAATTTGTTTGTTTGTTTTTATTTACAATTTATTTGTTCACTTACAATGTTGCCACAATTTCAATAATATCAAATAGTTTTTCAAATACGTTATATACTCTAAAAATAATGGTAATGTTATTTAGTTCAATGGTTAAATACAATTTATAATTTAAATTAATTTAATTGGAAAATTTCGATACTTAAATGTACAATTCGTGAGTGTAAAATGCGTTTAGATTACTTTAAAATTACATATAATAATATTAAATATTAAAGTGAGTTTTCTTTTTGTTTTTGTGTTCTCTTTTGGTTTTTTTTTTTGATATAATTTACAATTTGTTTTTAGCCTAAGAATTGTGTTTTCTTGGTGCTGCTCATGAAATAATTCTTTTTACAGCTAGAAACCGATTTCGTTTTGTACAAATTAATTACTTGGTATAAATAATTGTATTTCTTTTAGTTGTGCAATAAATTCATAATTCTCGTATTTGCCTTGTCTACACACTTACAAAAAAACTTAACTTTTGTATTTCCCTCAAATTAAGTATTTTTTTTTTCGTTTTAAAATATGTTAAAAAAATAGTTGGATTGGTCCTACAGTAAATTAATCGTTTTAAAATCATTTCCGAAGAGGCAAGTGCTTCGCCCTTTCTCCTTTCAAGGGCTTGCCATCAAACAATTTGCGTGGCCGCATCCATGCCGCTCTGTATTTTCACTTCCGGTTTCAGGGGTTTTTCGATTAACGTACTTTGAGCTTCTTTTTCGATATTGGCCGCCAGGTGGTGCTGCTGACGATAGCGTGGATGATTCTTCTTGTTTCGTTCGCGTTGAAAGTGTAATTTCACATAATTGATTGGTATGTCCACGCATTCGCTGCCCTCGCCTTCAGCATCGATGAATACCCCGCGCACTAGTATGGAATTGGAGCACTTGATGGCGGCCAGTATAAGAAATGGTAGGACGTGAGTAATCCAGTAACTCAAAATGGGATTTTCTATGCAGATGGGGGAAAACACACACGGACAAGAGTATTAAACACATGATGCTTCGTTGGACCTTTCCATGCGCTTCTTAGCTTATCTTACCTGGATACAAATACACATCGAGGAGATTCCAAATGCCACGCCAACAGTTTACCGCACCGAAAAAGGTCATAAAATAGTAAATGTCGCAGAAGACTAATTTGCAAAACCCATCGATTCGCTTGCATATGTAGCGAACTAGAGGATGTATGAGAAAGGTGATGAAAGCGGTCACATAGCCAAGTACCTGAAATGAATGCAGGAAGAATGCGTAAAGACAAGAAGAAACCAGTTGCTGGAGAAGGAAACTTACTAGTGAGCCCCAAGCTGATTTCGCTTTACTATAAGGGAATAGCGTTAAATCCATGATGCCCCACAGTCCCCTCCACGCAATGACCACCAAAGTACCAATGACAAGCACCGAGAATAGCGTATCCAGGACATACAAGCCCGGTTGATGGAAACCCTGTAAAGGAAAATTAGGAATATAAAAATGTAAAACTTAAAACTGTCCTAAGTCCTTCTAGGACCTAAGGAAGATAAGTCCAAAGTTTGGACCCTTACGCCTACTCACCGGTATCTTGAACATTGTGTCCACTTCAAAGTAATCGTGCTTGTGATCCATTGTCACGGTATACGGAGCCGCTCCCAAATTTCTCACGGTTCTTGTGGCAATCAGGAATAGAATCGCCACCAGCGTGACCACACAAATGATGACCAGCGAATCGGCCGAGGTCAGCCAGTCGCACAGGATCCACGAGCCACGCCACATATTCACGCAAACAATGCCGAAGGCTGCGGTGTAACAGCGCGAGATCACATAGTACGTGAGTCGTCGCTTGTCCGGGTGAATGTAATCCTTGAAGAACGTCTGAGTCATGGTGAAGAGCACATGGCCCAGGCAGCCTATCAGAAATGACATAAGGGCGGATAGTGGTATGTTGCGTGGGAAGACCAGTACTCCAATCAGTTCCCATGTTCCACGCCAATAGGCGATCACACAGGGAGCCACAATGAGACATGACAGCAGCACGTCCAGTGTCTCGAGCAACAGATCGTGTAGATTTCTTTGCTTGTTCGTTGTGGGTGGAAAACGTTCGTCGGTATGAGATTTCTTGCAAGCGACTGGAGGCGACGAGGCACGATCGCTACTCAGCATTGTGATGGAGTGTGGCTATTGGCAGCGTTTGAGGGCAGCGTGTGGATTATGATAATTTGTTGTTGTTGTATTGGCTGGGATCTCTTCTGCTGGATGTGTCAAACGTATGCGAATTGTATCTGACTTACAAGGATAAAGCGTTTGCGGTATTTATACAGCGTACGCTTCATTTAAAATGCGCTAAGAAGCGCTTCCGATCGCTACGTCGTGGTATTTATAATTCGCTTGTTGTAGCAAAAGACAGAATATCCTTCTTCCTCACAGGTAGATAAGTTCTCAGGCTTAAGCCTACTAAAGATGATCTCAGGTGGCTTATGTCACTAACTTTTCACACCACCTCAGACGACTTCGATGCCTTCACGTACTCAACCGTTGTTGTAATTAGTCTAACGCCAGCGTTAATTGACTGTGATTGAGTGAGACCTTGCCGAATTGCGGGATGTCTCTGTTGTTGGTATTTAATAATTCGTTGCAGGTAGTTGGGTCCTCTCTAAGGTCTACTGCACTCGCACTATGATTTCGACGGCTGAATGCTGTCCAGTTCCGTTTGAATTTTCGTCGTTGACATTCAATTTGCAACTGCGACAGATCTCAACTGACATCCTCCCGAGCGCGTTAATAGTAATTCCACTGCCGATGATGATAATTCAGAGCTTCGTGCACTTCACTTCATTCGAGTCTATTCTATTTCCAGCGCATAATTGCCCACAATTGCAAACATTATACACACACGGTAATCATAATTTTTACATGGGCGAGGAGGCGCTGTAATGACATTGTTTAATTATTTCGTCAAATATTGACTAATTTGTATGAGATTGGTTGGTGGGTTAGTTTTTGTGTTTAGCCCGTTTTTATTGGTTTAGTGTCCTCGTGACTTCTTTGTGTCTGTCTGTCTGTCTGTGTTATTTCATGTCTAATTGTGTAAGTTTGTACAGATTTGCACAGTGACAATTTAAATAAAAATTTTCCTTTCGTTGCACTTTTTATTATCGAAATAAAAGTTTACTTAAAAAAAAAACAAAATTATTTGCCCACAGTATATAAATTTTAAAATTTTACTTGGAATTTTACTGGGGATTCTTGATGAAAACCCTAATTCTTATAAATGATCTGGAATGAAACAAATCCGTGAACTTACTAAACGGAGATTCGAAACACAATTGCCAACTGTCTTTTCACCAACAAAATGCATCTCTCTATTGGGAAGAGGTGAGGCTTTTGACTAACCTTAGATTTTGAGTCCTTATCGATCCAATCTCAATCTCAATACCTATCAATCTCTTTCTGTCCCACCCTCTTTCCCTTTCTTCACTTGTCTTCCGTAATTGTATTTATTTGTTTTTTGTTTACTTTCGATTAGGAAAATATAGAAAAATGTTGTACTTTTCCAAAGTCTTCTCTGGTTGTTAACCTTATCAGTTAATTTTGCTGATTTTGACTTGGTGTGGCACTTGGTGTACTCACTACTTTACTATTCGATTTTATTGAATACTGTTGATATTGGTTGGTTTTTTATGACTAGGTTATTATGGGTAGGCAGTTTATCTTCAGTTCCTTACACGTGCCACCGTCTTAGTTTCAGATAAAGTTCAATTTGGATTTATATTTTAATGACTCGCTGGACCTGCCCTAACTTAAATTGTTTTGGGGATCAAATTAGGTGCGTTGATCACCACACATGAAAAGTAAAAGCCACCATTTCTAATTAACTATTGCGAAAACCTTGTTCTTTCAAAATGGGTCAAAGTTAGTGGTAAAATGCAAATCATTGACTAGATAGATGCCAAGCCGCAGCATTGTTGTTCACACAAGTACATCAAATGGCGAAATATGAAATATTCTAAATGGAATTCCCACTGCGATCAGCCTCCAGAACAAATTCAAATACGAAACCGTTTAAAAAACGCAGCAAGACTTCCTCGACTACAGCGCAGATTCCATTACTCGAATGGTTCGTTTGTTTTTTCTTTTTTTTTCGTTTTTTTTTTGTTGCACTTTTTGTCATTTGTCAAATTGCGATTTGTCACATGTCATTTTACTGCATTTATGTAGTACCATCATCGCACAGGCCAATAAATTGCAATTTGCCCTCTCAGTACCGATTTACATACACTCATAGTATATGATAAATCGTTAAAGTATTGTAAGAAAAGTGAAAATTGTTAATGTTTTTTTTGCATAAATATTATTAGAATGGCGGCAATTATCGAGGGTGCCTCCCTGTGACGGCTTTGGCTTTATATAATTATTTTTGTATTTAATTACTATTGAGCGCACAATTTTAATTGTCGCCCCACTAGACTAGGACAACATCGTAAACTTTTACGATTTATTGTCACTTGGCATGATAACAAGTCAAATTATATCATTCATATCATAATAATTTGCAAATCAAACTGAATACAAAACAATAAAATGTTAACAGCCAATTGAGGTGTGAACAATAGACAATGGACAGGGACTGTGACTGGGACTGTGACTGGGACTGGCGACAGCAATTCATCGACGCAATCACGCATATCAAAGACCGGCTGATAAATACGTTGTGCTAGGGCAATTATCGTGGGCGATCGAGACCAAACGAGGCCATCAACATGTCCGATAAAGGAGCTTATGACTTTAATGTCACATACGATATTTCCATGCCGATTCTCTAATTGTTGTTGTCAGCACAATTGAATGAGATTTTATTAGATTAAACAGTTTTCTAATCGCTGCATTTTTAGTGGCTTTTTATGCGCCATTTTATTTATCAATTTGCATTATCAATGGGAACGCCGGGCAGACTTGTGTGACTTGTGTGCCTCTGATGGTGACTTGTGATTTGAGCCTGTGTATTGTATTCCAATAAAACGCCGCAATTGAGTACCTAATCAACTCAACTCAAGTCAAATCAAAATCGACTTAACGTGAACACACTTAATCGGAATATCATTTGCTAGATCCTCAATTACTCTGGAATTGTTTTACCCTTTTTCCCTCCGTCTAAATGAATTCATAATACGCAATTAGATGCGATTACAACGCCAATTTGCCCTGATTATGACACTCTGATTGCACTCATTTGTCAATTTTTGTTGAAGTGGGGAATTGTTTATTTGCTATCTACTAACAATATGTATTTCTGTTGCATTACTCAAATGTTATTAGTGTTGTATAATGTTAGTTTAATTGTTATAGTACTTCTTATTTGAATAATGATTTCTTTAATGGTGGAAATAAAAATATAAAGCCATTAAATAGTTTTTAGAAAAAAATAGATCCAACATTTGCTTTGGATGTGAATATTAGGTAACTCAAGACTGAACATTTAATATTTGCGTGAAAATTAAATCAGAAACATCCGCTGGAATCATCAGACACTGCACATTCATGCATGCTGTACCAATTAAAATATTCCACTTCTGAAAGACACGGGCACACTGAAAAATCTTCCCCTAATTAAAAAAATGTCCAAGCTAAATTAGTTTGCCATGTTGTGGTTTGTATGCAGTTATAGTATGTTTTCTAACAACAAAAAAACATAGATTATTCCACGGTCAATTACTGGAAATGCCCATGAAAACAGAGAAGGCGCCCGTTTCCAACATTTTCTATAAAATGTCAATTTCGCTTTTTTTCGATGGTGTAAAAAATAAAACTTCCGTTGTTTTACTTGCGCCTTGCCCTGTCTTGTTTAAGTCAATTATGCTTCAAAATTACTGCGTTGACCGACAAAACTGAGATAAATGAACTGATAATGCCAAACGACAAGTTCAATTCTAAGACAATTTTTTGTTTGTACATATTTTGGCGAGTATCGCATATCGCACTTGAAATGAGCAAACACACGCGCTCACGAATTTATTTATTTATTTATTAGCTCTTGAATTGAAGACTTCTTATGGCTCTTCTTCTTCTTCTTGTGGAGATTTGACTTCATTCATACGGTTTACTTTTATTTTTTATTTATTAATTTTTGGGTGCACTCATTGCCAGTTGTCAATGCAAATGATGTGAAACGGTTCTTAAATGGGTAATAAGTTCGTCTAAATGGTCCCATGTCTATTGCCACTTAGATAAATGTTTCTCAAAATTTAAGTTGAAATTTGTATTTAAGTTGAAATATTTGCCAAATTGTAAAAAGTTTAGATCCGCAAAAAAATTGGCTGAAAGAGGTGCTAGGTCCTACTTTCTGCACTTTTCTTCTTTCCAATTTTTTTGTACTGAACTCTGGCCGAGCTCATAATTTTCAATCGAAAATTGGTTTTCAGTTATCCGACTTTGATAAAAGATTGCGATAGTAATTTCTATACCCAACTCACATTTCAGGCGAGCAAACGAAAGCGAAACAACAGTGTGACAATATCAAACGCAAAGTTGGACTTCTAGGCATTTTGGAGCCCCTATAATGTGGCTTATAGAATACAAAAAAATTACATAAAATAAAAAAAAAATCTTAAAGGGGAAGCTATTTCCAAGCACAATAAAATAAAAATCGCAAGATATTCACAAAAAATTCTAAAAGGACTATACATAGGGTGTCTTAATCTCATATTTCTGTAAACAATTTTCTAAAATATAGAAAGGGATACAGAATAATGAAATGAATGCAAACTATGGTAATTTTATCGTTATAAGAAAAATCTGCCATGACTATTAAATTTTTTGAATTCCACATTAGATTTTTAACAAATTGAGACATTCAGAAGTCACATTGAATGATTTTGATTTGCTTACACGAAAACCCACTAAAGTTTCTTTCCGAACTAAACATACAAATTAAGCAAACTAAATGAACTTTGACCTACCAATGCTGATCGTGCGAAACCCCAGAAATACTATATCCAAAGGTGATCTATATTTTTAGGTAAATTATGAAATTCAGATTTAATTAGACCATTTCTATGCATAAAATATAACCGTGCCTTGCCTCATAGGTTTAATGGAATTATTTGTTATTTTTTGTTGTGCTTTGTTTTGGCTTTTTTTGATTGGAACTTTGCAAAATGTACTCTTTCATCGTCATCACCAACGCATCATTGTCGTCACTTTTTCAAACATCGCCGTAACTAGAACGCGCGCCGTTCTTCCCGCTTTGGTTTTAGTTTAGTGCTGGATTTGTCTTGTGTTTTTTGTATTTATTTATATTTGTTTTTAGTAGTGGTTGAAAAATGTGTTTGATTCGCTGGCGTGAAAGTGAGAGAAGAACGTTCAAGTGTGGGCATGTAAAAATGACAGCGGCTATCAAAGTCAACGTTCGTAAACTAAATTAAAATAACATTTATTATTATTATTTTTAAGTTTTATTTTTCGAATTTCTCCTTAGTGATTAAATATTGTTTTTTTTTTGCAATTAGTCAAAAGCCTCGAAACACTTAAAATGCAACTGAAATTTTCGTTCAATAAATTTTTACCAACAAAAATTTTGCAGTAAAAAAATTTATGAGTTCTTAATTTGATTTTGTTGTTGTAATTTTTCACAAACCACTTGATTGATCCTCGATTGTTATGATCGTTCGTCACTTATTCGTTTCGAGTAGGAGACACTCAGCGACCGGAAATAGCAAAAGGACTCATAATTTTCGCGACAGAAACTTTTGAATCTGCGTTTAGATCGCTTAATTGCACTCGTTCGTTTGTGAGGAAAGGAAAACTGTTTGTATGCTTTCCGTATGATGATTTTTTATCACTGCCGCCGTACACTAAAGGAAATCTCAGATTATGAATGAGTTTTATCTTTTGAAGAATTTATACTGCACACGGGAGCGCGCGTGAAAGCCAGACTCAATAGTTAGATATATTCGCGAGCCGACTCGAGAGTTGTGTTGGTGGTGGTCCGTTTGTCGCGCATCAACTGAACTAGCAAACGGCTTGGACATACAGAGAATGTCTTATCACTCGGCTCAGTGGATAAAACGAGCCAAAGGTAGTTTTTTGTGTGCTTTATGCAAAATAATGTGTGCGGCTGCGAAAATATTGTACTCGTTAATCTCACTGTAGCACAAATACATTCAATCGGATGGTCAGGGCGGGGTGGGGTGGCTCAAAAATGAGCGTGTATTTATTGGATTAAAATTGCAAAAGGGGGGAGAGCAGACTTGGTCTAAGTACAGACCAGTGATTAGTAGTGAGTGTGAAAATAGTCTGCCAAGATTGGATCTTTATTCTTTTGGTTCTACTGCCTTCGATCACTGATAGCCACTTTTACGTTATCACTTTTACGGTGTGCTAAGTTTTTGGATATATTTAAATTATATATATATTTCTGCTCAGTCCGTCTGGCACTTACACTTTGTCGCATGAACTAAATTTAGTACACTCTTTCGCCATTTGGTGTGATGGATGTTAGTAAACAAATTTGTGTGATTATGATTTTCCTAGTCCAACATGTGACATTGCAGCGATTGAAATGGTGACTATATGCGGAATCACAGTAGTGTATTCATTTTGCATACTCTATGGGCTGTGGGTGTAGTGGTTTGTTCTAAATAAATTCGAGCTCTGGTAAGGGTTGATATCAGAATAAATTTGATAAATTTTTGTTAGTACTAAAAACAATTTTTTTAAAATAATAACGTCCAAATTGGTTTCATCATTTTCATAGTGTGAATGACGTATACATTTCTTTTGAATTTTCAAAAAATGTTTAATTCATATTTTGCACAATCACTTTGTATTGTGGCAACGTGCAACATTTTATTTATTTATATCATTTCACACATTACTTTTCATACTCGAAGAACTTTTCCATAATTATTGAGTTGAGGGACTGGTACCGATTTAATGGAACAACCGTAAGAGATTTAATGGAACAACCGTAAGCGTAAGAAGTAATGCTAAAAGCGTTTAGAGCTATTGATAAAAATAAAAATAAAATTCAAGATGCTAATTGTAGTATCAAAGCAAGCGTCATGTTTGTTTCATTAAAAGATGTTACTTAAATGGGAAGTGAAGTAAATAAAATGTTATTAAAATGCCTTAATAAATGTAGGAAACAGTGTTTAGTATTACGAAAAATTTAAACAAAATGACAAAAGACTCAATAAAACGAACACTCTCTTATTTGACGTAACCATAAGTATAATATTATTCCAGACTTATAAGCGTTAAGTAATTCACACATAACACAAACAACGGAACACATCTGTGAAATGCACGGGTTATAAGGTTTTCAGTCTACTTGAAACCGTTTAACGCATGTTTAACGTTGCTAAGTAGAATGGTAAACAAAACAAAAGAATTAACTTTTAATTATGAGAAACTCAGCTGAAATGGAACTGAAGGCCTTTTCGGTGAGTGTGAACATCTCGATGACAGCAGAGAATAGGCTTTCATACACTCCAAAGTGCTTCAAAAAAAGAGTGAAAGTGAGGCATAGATCTAGAATTTAGTGACTGTGTACTTGATAAGATTAGACCAAAGTGAATTGAATCGACAGGTTAGGTTGCCTGATAAGGCCAATAGAGATTTCAGTTAAGACAGAATTGGCATTGAATTTATTTTTAACTCAAATAGTTGTGTGTGTGTTCGTGTCCGTTTATGTTAATTTTATGCAAGCGCCCATCGATTGAATTCAGTTTTAGGGAATTTTTAATCAAAATATGAAATGACTCGCATGTTTTGTCGATTTTGACACGATTTCTGGTTAAATTATTGGTTTCATTTCTTTGGTTGAAATATGTTGGGCGCCACTTTGAACTTGAATTGAAGTTTCGTTTTCGTTGACATTTGTTTTTCGTTATTTTGGTTCATTAATTAATTAATTAAAATTTCAGAAATATTTGCATATATTAGTAAGAAGTGAGTTATCATTTACCACGAATATGTGTAATAAGCTTCATTCAACAATAAAATGCAAACAACTCGAATGCCTTCGCACATTGATGGGGACTAAAACTTTTTCTTTGAGTGCACTTATTAAAATACCAGAAAATCAATAAAATCGCATTTAATTAGAATTGAATTAAATTAAATTAAAAACAAACAATAAAAACAAACAAACAAAAGAAAGAAAGAAATCACAGTCAGTTCGGTATTTTCCAATTGCGTCTGGCGTCCACCGGTGCTGGAAGTACTTTTAACGTTTTTTTTCGAACCGATTTTCATGCGCACCACTTTCAAACTGCCGCCATCACTTTGCCGCGTCCATAATCACACAGAAAAGTACAACAATAACAAAACAAAAAAACCATAATGAATTCAGTCTCTCCGAGTGTTATCAGCTAGAAAAGTTAAGCAGCCTTTACTTTGGTTAAAGTAGGCGAGTCTGAGTTAATTTTTAATGGCATTTGCTTTACTTTCCGCATGAGATTATCAAATCGAAATTGATTTACATAGTGTGTTAGCCATAGCGATTAGAAGCTTACACACAAAGAGCCTCACAACAAGGTCTTGCTAAGGTTTTGAAAATACCAAACCACATTGATGAAATGATAATTTTTGTAATTAAATATTTGAATCAGAAAACTCCGAAAAAAGCATCTCAAAAATATCTAATCTGGTTTTATCAATTGATGAAATCTCAAATTTGATTACAAGATAACCCTGTCAACAGAGAATAATGTGATTAAGCAAATCAAAAATCCTCAGCAACAGTAATTAATAAATTTAGCAAACCAAAAAATTAAAAAAAATTTTTTTTAATTGCTTCAAAATATATTGAACTCCTTATCATGTGAAATGGTTTTAATATTTTTTTTTATGAAAGGGGCTTATGACCTGATTAAGCAAATTTTACAAATAACAAAAACACACATTCGACAGATTTAAAAAAATGTATTTCAAGAGATAAGAACTTCAAATACATTTTCGGTTAACGTTGCGTATGAGTAACGTCAAATAAAAATTAGAAATTTCCAATTTCTGTGTTTAAAATACTTGAGAAAAGCGAACCAATTTTTGATAAAATCTTCAAATAAACAACGTTAAGCAAAGTAGTCTCTTTTAATCATTAAAAGTTGAAGTGCAAAATCTAATTTGTATCGATTTTGAGTTTAATATTAATTAGTTGCTGTTGAAATTAGCTTTTGTTTATCAGTTCCGATAAAGGTTTTTATTTCATGGTATTCGGCATTTAATTAAATTTAAAAGTCCCAATCCCTTAACATAGGCAATGGAAAAAAATGAGTTTTACGACCGTCTGAGAGTCATGGAACAAATTATTTCTGAAATTTATTTGCTAGATTTTAGGATGACTTTTTAATGTAATTAAATATTTCGGAACCTTGTGTTCCTATTTGAATTGGGTCTAGTGTTTTCCGTGGATGCCAATAAATAAATAGAAGGTATGGTTTCAGTAAACGTTATTTGGTTTATTTTCAATATGGCTCGCTCGATTGAATTTTTGATGGCGAAGTCGCTGCTTATATCAAACGCCATCTACATCTCAAACTTAAATATATACAAATCACAAAACAGTGGGTGCTTGACGTTAACAGTAATCATTCACAATGACAAACTATTGTGCCTGCTTGCACATTGTTTTTGAAGTTTTGCTAAATTGTTTGGAAAATGGCTACCAAATTTGAATTATTATCGCATATCTTGAGAAATACTGAACCAATTTCGCATTCTCAATCGAAGGTATCGATGTCGGCTAAGAAAATAAATGTTTTAATTTGTCCAATCCATAATTCGAGATTTCGTCGCATATAGTCACTTCAATCTTTCCAAATCTTTTACAATATTCAACCAATATAATTTTTTTTATTTTCATTTTATTTACTTTTAAAAATATATAAATTTACATAAATTCATTACAGCATATTGTAGTAGTATAATATAAATACTTTTAATCATTTATAGAATTTATGTGAAACAAAGGGTTTTTAAGAGCATATAGAACTATTTGAATTGTTTAAAAAAGAAAAGTGGAAAAAAATACAAATTAAAATGCGCGAATTTTGAATACCTTTTGGAGAAAGTAATTCATGGAAATGAAATGTTTTCCCAATATATAACAAATGAATTCAGTTTTTATTATTTTTAATTGTTCGTTTATAATTCAAAATTATATATATGATAATAAAAAATTATAAAAAAAATATACTTAAAGTAAGACATTGTTTTTAAACATATATAAGATAATCACAATTAACAAGTATTTGGTAAATTAATTAATTTTATTAGAGCATACGTTAAATTTAGGAGATGCCAATTGTAGTTCGATTTTTGGTTTGTTTGTTTGATTCGTTAAATGAATGAAACACGCGTAAAATTGTTCAATTTGTTATTTTCTTTTTTTTCTTTTTTAATTTGGACAATGCAAATTATAAACAAATCGGAAACAGAAAAGCAAAGGTCTTGGAATGTACTGCTCTACGGTACTAAGTGAATTTCGCGCCAAGCTCAACTCAACTGACTGGCATCGCATTAGCTGTGTCCGTATTGGACCTAGTGTGGCCACAACGAATGCAAGGCGTCAGTTCAAGTGTTTTTAGCGTTCAGTTCGTATTTATATAAATGCATCTTAAAGGTAAATTATACAGAGTGCTAAAATTGGTGCATCAAAAAGTTCACACATTTCTGTCAGTGGGTGTTGTTTAAGTGTGCTCAAATACATATACCGACATGCAAAGTTAAGTTTTAATGTTTTTCGGGGTCTTTTCCCCCCTTTCATTTGTGTGATGTTGGCCAAGAAAGTTCCTTCTTTGTAGACACTAATTCGCTAACTAAATTTTAGTATGTGTGCGTGTGTGAGAGTTTTGTTAGTAATTGTGGAGGTGATGATGATTTGTTGTTGTTCATTTTGTGTGAGTGTGTGCGTTCGCACGTGAGTGAGTTTACACAATGAGACGTTTCAAAATGGTTTCTATCGTTTTGACCGACTTATCCTCCAGCAGGAATGTGCGGTGATTGCCTTCCACGGTGAGTACTTCGACATTCTTATTGGTTACCTGTAGAAGCAGAGACGAGTAGAGATTAGTTTCAGTAAAGGTTTTGAGTTGAACAGTTGACACATACCTCTTTCAAGCCGTAATCTTCCTCCAATTTGGCGTAGTTCTCTGTGGGCTTCACCAGCGTCACATCGCAGTCAAGTTTCACCGTCACTTCAAACCTATCAGCCGCGTGCAGTTTCTTATAGAAGGCGCGGGCGGCTGTGACAATCTGTAATGCGAATATACAAACGGTTGACATTAGTAGGGAAAAAGTAACAAATTTACGCTATTCATGACAACTTACCAATTCAATTGGTTGATTAACTTCGGCGGCTACGATTTCAGAACACTTTTCCAGCTTACCCTCCCAGGTGGGAATGGCCATAAGCAAACGCCATACCTGAAAGAAACGCAACAAAATAAGCCACACTGTATACTCCAAGTGAGTGTCAGTTGAAACTTACCCCGCCAAAATCAACATTGGCCAACACCAAGCCGAAGTAGGCCAGGCCATATGCCTCATTGTGATCCTCGTCGCCCGACTTGTTGTAGCGATCCTGGAAGCTCTGAGTGTACCAGTTAACATACTTGGGCGCACCATCCAACATCACTAGCTTCGAAACTTCCTTGTTCTTTTGCAGTTCCGTCACCATCACATATGCAACCAGAGCACCGAACGAGTAGCCCGCAATGGCGTAAGGACCCTTTGCTTGCACAGTGTGCATTTGCTCGTTATAGAACTTCGCCAACGATTCGATTGAGTCGAGTGGAGCCTCGGCGGAGCATTGCAGACCATAGCAAGGGCAGTCCAAGCGCTCTGCCAGACGGCTCAGTGGCGAAGCAAAGCCCTCAATGGGCGAAATGAAGAAGATGGGTCGCTTGGTACTGTCGTCCGCCGCAGCAGATTTCAGACGAATAATTGGCGTGGAGGGCATGATTTCCTTGCTGAATACGACTTGCGTGCCATCACCGAAGGGGCTAGGAGTGTTGCGAGCGGGTGATGAGACACTGCCGCCAGCCGAGATTTCGCCTTCACCGCCCAACGCCTTTAGGGCGCCGAAAGTCAATTGACGGATTTCTTGTGGGGACATCACTATGTCAAAGTTGCGTTCCAGAGTCTGTTTAATTTCGGCACTCATCAGTGAGTCCATGCCGAGATCACCTAGTGTGGCCGCGTCTTGGACGTTCTTGGTGTCGCGCAAGCCCAGGATATTCGAGACGGCTCCCAATAAACTGATAGTGCCTTGGTCGGATTTGCGCTTCTCGGCCACCACCATTGACGAAAGTACGGGGTGTGGTTGTTGCAGGAATAAGTCCATAGTTTGCAGACACGAGGTCATGCGCTGTGGCAGGGTACCTCCGATGACAGTGTCGTTGTCGCCCAAGCTATCAATGACCAGGCCGGTATCACCGATGGCTCCCCATTGGATGGCTGTGCCGGGGAATCCACTCACTTGACGTTGTTCGCAGATTCGCTCCATGGCCGAGTTGGCCAGGCCGTAGTTTGTCTGGCCAATGTTGCCACGGCCGCACGACACACTGGAGAAGCACACGAAATAGTCGAGTTCGGAGCAGATGTTGCGGGAGTGTTGGTCGAGGAATTTGGTGCCCGAAACCTTCGATTCGCACACGATCTCATATTCCTTCTTGGTCAGATCTTCGATCAAAGCGTCACGGAGAACGACAGCCAAGTTGAAAATACCACCGACGAGAGCCATTTTATTGGCATTCTCGAGGAGCTTCTTGCATCCCGCCGAAGTAGTCACGTCGTTTGTGTCGATCAACACCTTCACGCCACGCTCCTGCCAGCGACGCACCATCAAGGCCTGGTAGCCACTCTTCACGCCCGAACGCGAAGTCAGCACAATGAAGTTGGCACCGCGCGATATCAGCCAATTGGTCAGCTCCAAGCCGAAGCCTCCCAAACCGCCCACAATGATGTAGCTCTTCTCGGGATGCATGTACGTGCGTGGAATGGCGTTGATCAAACGGGGCGATGGCTTCAGAACCTTGCGGCCTGGCTCTTCATCGCGGATCTTGATGACGACCTTGCCAATGTGTTTGCCGGACGCCATGAAACGGAATGCCTGTTCAACCTGCATCTCGTTGAAGACCGATGTGGGCAGTGGGCGCACCGCACCGTTCTTAATACCTTCGGCCACCAGCGATACGACCTGCTTCTGCATATCCAGCTCGCCTTCCATAACACTGTCGAGCAGAATGCCGTGGAACGAGGTGTTCTTCAAGAACACAGACATGCCCAAGGGACTATTGTTGCTCAAATCGAATTTGCCAATCTCCAAGAAGCGTCCATTTAGGCCCAAGCAACGCACCGAAGCCTGCAGCTTCTCCTCGGCCAGAGAGTTGAGTACCAAATCAACACCACGCCCCTTAGTCTCACGCATGACCATCTGTTCGAATGTGCAATCGCGAGAGTTGCCGATGTTGCGGTCTTGTAATTTCGGGAAACGTTGCTTGAGGAATTCGCGTTTCTCCTTGCTGCCCACTGTGGTGAACACGGTCAAGCCGTGGTGAAGGGCCACTGAGATAGCGGCCTGGCCAACACCACCGGAACCAGCGTGAATGAGGATTTTCTCGCCCTTCTTCATTTGACCGCGCACAGCCAAAGCATAGAAGACAGTAGCATAAACGCAGGGCACGGTCGAGGCCTCCTCCATGGACCAGTTGTCGGGAATTGGCCACATCATGTGTTTGCTAGCCAAACAGGTAGTGGCCAATGACTTGGCCGGCACCATAGCCATAACACGGCGACCAGTGGAATCGCGTCCAGCGAATTCGAGACCCAAGACGCAGTCTTGGTGGGCACAATCGCCGGGCAGAGCATCGGCAGACAGTTTGCCGGACGAGAGCATCACATCACGGAAATTGATGGGGGCATGGTAAACAGTGCACATTTCCATGCCTTCGCGCACAGGAGTCTTTACTTGCTGACCTTCTATCCATTTCAGCGAAGCGAGATCACCTGAAAAATTGTGGAAGAGAGTAAGGAGGTTAATTTGAATTTGAGTAAAGTGGTAGTTGCGTAGGAAATCTTACCTTTCACTAGAGCATTCACGAATGCATGCTCCACTTGCAGAGTAGCCATATCGGATTCCAACTTCAAATGTCTGAATGAGCCGAATGAGCCATTCTTCAGCACATTCGAAATCAAGTCCTTCTGCAGTTGCTTGCGATAAAAGTCTTTGGTCAGTGCGAATTTCTCAGCATTGGTATCTTGAATGAAGACCAATCGTGCGAATTTGCCACCATTCTCGTTCTTGATGCAGGTCATCAATCCAATGGCACCGAAAATTTCCTCCGCTTGGCAGACAATGTACACATATTGCTCTTCTGCTTCTGCGGTGGCCAGTGCGGCCTTCAATTCCTCCAACCAGTCGAAGTTCTTCTCGGTGACATGAACGACAACAAATTTGCGTGTGTTCATGTCTACAGCACGCCTGGCCATAACGATGACACGGGAGCCACAGTTTTGTTCTTGAACGGAAATGAAACCGTACTTTTCCAAAGTTTTAGCTCCGGATTTTGTGTATGAGCTGATGTTCTCCTCAAAGATTAGGAAACCATTGTCCTTGATTGTGGCGATGCTGTTCTCGAGGATGACAGTGTCAGGTCGAGAGAGTACGTCCATGGCGAAGATGAAGTTACAGTTCTGCTCAACCGGCTCTTGCATGATGTTCTTCGAGATTACGCGCACTCCTGAGTCGGCCAGTGTGGCGGCAATGGTCTCCTCATTATTGTTGGAAGTAACGACCGCAATATCAGCGGTAGTGGTGGGTTCACCCTCGATGAGTTGCAACAACTTAGGGGCAACCAAGACATCAGGATTGCGTCCATTGGCCAGCTCAACTGCCTTTACCTTAAGAGCGCCTGCAGAGTTCTCAATCACTAAATGCACGGCGGCAGTGAGAGCATGGAGGCGAGCCTTCTCCGAGTTCTCATGCAATTCGGAGGTATTCACATTCGGAACGAATGTGTAGCGTTCCAAAGTGGGTGGATTCTGTGAGCTGGGACGTTTCGTGGCCAACGAAGCCTTCATGCCGCGGAACTCAATGCCACCACTTTTGATGACGTTGATGTCTTCGTAGAAGGAAATTGGCACGCCCACTGCGGCTTGATCCTCCTTCGACATTTTAGCCACTATTTCCAAGTGCTTGGTAGGATTGATGACGGCTCTTTCGATGCGAGTGGGCAGATACAGCTCGCGCAGGCTCTTGCTGAGAATGCTGAATTGTAGCAGGGTATCCATGAAACTAATCCAGTTGTCAACCCATTGCAGTTTTCCTGCACTAGCAATGCTATCTGAAGACATAACTCCACGGAAGATACCACCGTAATCGTAGCCACGCAGACGCAATTCCTTGTAAACGTCGTTGGTTGCCAACTCCTTGGTTACAGTGCTGGCTGGCAGCGGCTCCAATGGCAGCTCCTCGTGTTCAATATTCTCCGGTATGGTGATCTTGCCAGACACAGCCAAACTGCCACTTTCGCATATCTCAAAGGCACCAGAGCCATCGAAGAAGTTAATGCCGAACTTGACGACACCTTCCTTGCTCAGAATAGTAGCGCGATGGAAAACCACGTCTTCTAAGACTACGCCCGTCTTATGGAACTCAGTGCCACGCATCTTGCAGTAGGTCATCCATGCCAAAGTCATGTAGCCGGTAGCGGGGAACAGGATGCGTCCGTCGATGGTGTGGCCCACCAAGAATGCGTAGTCCTCCTTGGACAAGTCGATTTCGACAACGGTTTCGCCCGACGAGGTCTCAGCGCCATACTTGGGCACCAACCATTTCTGCGAATGATCCCATCCGATCTTCGAGTTCAACATGGGAGTTCCTCGTCCCACCGGGTAGCTCACGGGACGCACCAATTTCATGATTTGTGGTTGAGCGCCAGCAGCATACAACTTGCCCACATTGGTCAAGAAGAATTCAATATTGTTCTCAGCGCCGCGTTTGTTTAGACTGATGTTGGCTGCTTCGGGAAGAGCACGCTTCAGAATAGCCATCAATAGTCCATGGGGAGCGATTTCAATGCAAATGGCATTCTTTGGGATATGTTGGATAGCCTCGTGGAAGAGCACAGGCGACAGTAAGTTGTTGACATGGTAAGCGGCCGATGATTGCTTGGCAATTGGGTTGTTCCATGCACTCTCAGGAATGCTGGTACTCAACCAACGTTCCGAACGATTCTTGGCATTGGGTATGATTTTCTCCAAGCTCGCGCGTAGCTTTGGTCCGGCGTCGGCAATGTATTTGCTGTGGAAGGCATAGCCCGAGGATTTGACCGCCCTAGCGAACACGCCTTCAGCGGAGAGCTTCTCAACCAGAGGATCAATAGAGGCGTCAGGTCCTGAAATTGTGCAGTTATCCTCACTGTTGTGGCACACAGGGAAGCAATCTGCAGGCAGGCTCTTGTGAGCTTCTTCCCAACTCAAGCCGATGGCAGCCATTTTACCTTTTGGCAAATCTGTATCCAGAATGCTCTTACCACGCCAATAAGCGGCCAAGACGGTTTGTTCGGGTGTGAAGCAACCATCAGCATACGCACAACCCAACTCACCGACAGAGTGACCGACAATGCCATCAGGTGTAATGTTAAGCGATGTCAGGAGATCGGTGAGTGCCACTTGCATGGCGGCAATGGAAATGAACGAGTTGAGAATGTTTTCGAAGCTTTGTTCGGTGGACCGTGTGAGCACTTCCATCAAGTCGATGCCTTCGGGACGCAAAACCTCACAGCTGCGATGAATGGACTTGTTGAAGACTTCAAAGTGCATCAGATCCTTAGCCATGTTGGCAAACTGGCTACCCATTCCCGAATATACGAACCAAATGGGACGTTTCTCGTCCGAGCAGTCGACAACCTCGCGCTGAAGTGAACCCTTGCTGTTCATAACGCCATATCCGCGGAAGTAGTGCAGTGGAATGTTGCGCGAGTGAATGTCGTTGATGAGGGCCAAATATTCGTCATCATCGCGATGCTTGACGGCATCTTCGAGTAGTTCTTGTACAGCCTCGAAGGTACGACCTGAGCAGACAACTAATTTCGGTGGCCCATCACGAGGGGTAATAGCTTTCGGCTTGGGATTTGACTTGAGAATGACGTGAGCGTTGGCACCGCCGAAGCCGAATGAATTAAGACCCACAACGCCGCCATCCCAGGGCAAATTCTTGTCGACAACCTTCAAGCGGCCGTCCAATAAACCATATAGATCAGGGTTGGGGCTTTTGTAGTGCAAATTGGCGGGAATAATGCCCCGCTCCATGGCAATTACAATCTTAGCAATAGAGGCCACACCAGAAGCAGGTTCCGCATGACCCATATTCGACTTCACCGAACCGATCAAGAGCGGTGTCTTGCGATTTTTGCAGAAGAAATCAGTAATCGAGTTAACTTCTTGTGGGTCACCGGCTTTGGTACCGGTACCGTGAGCCTCTACATATACAACTTCATTGGGGTCCAGATTGATTTCCGCATAGGTTTCACGAATCACACGATTTTGCATGCGTCCGTCGGGGAAAGTGATGCCCTGCTCCTTGAAGCCATCGGTGTTTGTCTTTACGTTCAAAATGGAGGCATAAACACGCTTGGCGCAAGCGGTGCGCTGCAACAGAACAGCCACACAACCGTCTGAGCGAACATAGCCGGAGCCAGATTCGTCGAAGGCCTTGCACATACCGTCATCGCTCAACATGTTGAGGCGTCTGAATTGCAGCGACATACTGGGCTTCAAGATTACGCCGGCGCCAGCCACCAATGCACTGTCGCACTTGCCATTGCGCATATCGGAGAAGGCCTGTTCCATAGCGTACAACGAACTGGAACAAGCGGTATCCATACTGTAACTGGGACCCTTAAAATCGAAGGTGTACGAGATACGGTTGGCAAACATGGCACGAGCACAGCCAGTCAAACCGTAACCATTCACACGAGCCGGATCAGTGCACCAGTACTGTTCTGCTTCGGAGGTGGACACACCAATGTAGACACCAGTGCGCGAACCGCGAAGATCAGCGGGGTTGAGGCCGGCATCAATGATCGCCTCGTGTGTGCACTCGAGCAACATGCGCATCACCGGGTCCATGCACTCGGCCTGCTTCTGATGAACGGCGAAGAACTGCTGATCCAAATGCTGCAGATCCTCCTCCTTGATTTTGCCCATTCTGCTGGGTAAACCAAAGAGTCCTGGAAAATACCAAAAATTTACATACACATAAGTAACACAGTCTATGCTGAATTAAACAAGGAGTACACACCTTTTGGCCAACGTCGTTCATCGTCGTTAACCATATCAACGCCCTCGAACAGATTCTTTTCGAACTCTTCAATGGTCGAGCTCTCGGGCAGCCTGCCGGAGATGCCAGTGATGGCAATTTCGCCATCGACCACCGGACGATAATTGTGGTGTCCACCTAGGTCCATGGGGACACTACGATCATTGTCGGTGATGACTTCTTCGGCGAAACGGGCGGGCATTTTGTTAGCTGCTACTATCTGCTCGTCCTGTAGTGGCGTTGAATTTTGATTGTTTGATTGGTGATCTTTGTTGCGACGTTTTCGGCGACGATTCGAACGTGTTTTCCCGTTCTTTTGTAATGGTGCTGGAATATTGTTGGCGGCACCAGGCTGAATGGTATTGATTTTGCTGACGCTTTGCAACACTTTGCCGGAACTGAATTGGAAAAAATACAGAAATCCATACTAATTAGAAATATACTAATTAGAAACAAAACGCAATGGGTTCAATATATTCCACACTCAAAATTAATCTGCATATTTGGAATACGAATGCTAAGTGGTGAATGATTGGTGATGCACACTAGCCTAGGCTAATAATTGATATTTGGCGTAGTGCAATTAATTAAATGCTTCTCAGGGAAGTGACTAGTTGTTTTTAAGATATATGACATTATACGACATACATGTGAAATTACATCTCTCTAGATGTAGGTCTAGGTCTGGCAGGTGACACAAACATATGGACATCCGAACAAATGGGTTTCCATAAATATAAGAGATAGTGGCAAAGCTTGGCCACTTTAAGAGAAATATTCTTTCCCATTCAGAGACATTATTCTGCTCTTACTTTTGGTGTAACAAAAAGTTCTCTAAGAGCATATCGGAGCTTTTTTTGTGTTTGCTAATACATATTTGTATTGAAAAAGAAGCGGCGGCGGTGGTTGTGCCGGCAGCTGCAATACATACTTATTTAACCACTTTTGTGTATCTTTCTTTTCTGCATTGTGAATGGAACGAAATGTTGGTATAGAAATTGAAAATCAGGTGATTTCTGGGCTGTTCGGATAGGTTCGGTTCGTTCGTTGGGAATTTGCTGCTTGTTGTACTCTCATAATCGTATTTCTATGAAGAAACATATGATGCTGCGGCGCGTGTGGATAGCGATAGAATCCACACTTTTTTTAATATAGTAGATAAATACAAATTTTTTTATTAGGCAAAATAATGCCTCATTTTATAAATATTTTTGTGTCTTTCTCTTCTCAACTGAATAATCGATTCGCAAGAAAAATTTAATCATACTTATTTGCACTTGTGTGTACATCTACTCATGCCTCATTGTTTAAACTTTTCAAGCATGCTTGCTCAGCTCATTCCAGCCCCGTGTGTTTACAAGCGTATCATAATTATATAGACGATCGTCATCCAGTCGACGATCGTACGGTTTGTTTTTGGTAGGCAACTCAACTCTTTCGTTGGTGTATAGAAATTAGAGAGATTTTTCAAAGTCAACTCCCATTCGACAGAAAAATCGTACGATACCAACTGACGACCAAAATAAGGTAAGGCAGTTTAAACAACAACAAAACAATAAAAAAAAAGCGGTCGATACAACGTTGGAAGCGAATTTGGAAAATAAACAAGCGCATTTGCGAAGTAAAAAATGTTTAGCCAATTTCAGTTACTTCAAACGCTTAAATGAAATACTAACTTTATGCCATAATCATAATGTTCAGAATCTACAACGACTAATTAGCTAATTAGGTGCTGAAGTGTTGTTTAATTACTTCACCTAGGCTAACTTCAGTATATCGGTCAATGAGCCATTTCGAATTCATTTGGAAGGAGTTCCGTTAAATGCGATTACAAAACAATGACCAAAAAAATGCATATTATCAAATATTTGCCAAAACCATGTCATTTCATATCATATCGCTGGCAGCGTGCAAAAGCCAAAACGTCATTAGATTAAACGAAAGAACCGAACAGCAAAAGAACAGCAAAAGCCTCAAACGTGTGAGAGCACCCCATTTCAGATGTTTCCCAACAGAATTTCCGACGTTTCTTGCTGAAGAAATTCTCACCGAAATATCAGAAATTATGGAGCTCTCTCACTCTCTGCGGTTTAGCGTGCCGGCTATGGTTAGCCATTCTACGAGATACAGATAAGGTGGCGTGATTTTCAAGTTCAATGGAGTTTCGAGTGATTAAGCGATGGTGAATGTGTTGCTAGGTTTATGTGCCGCAAGCGTGCAAATAAATAAAAAATTCTCTTTTTCATATATGTACATATGTATGTACATAATTTTTGACGATTTTTTTTTTGGCAAAATGTTCGGCTTAAGGAAGAATGGCTTTTTTCGTTTTCTTTTTCGTTACTTTAATTCTTTAAAAAAAGCCAAACCAAAACCAGTTCACAAAGTACAAAGCGAGACACACATGCTCAGTATTTTGGATGGCTTAGTTTGCGATAAATTTTGTGTACGCCGACATATATCAGGCGATACTTTCAATTGCGTCATTGGAAATAAACACAACATGAAAAAAAGTAACGCAAAGTAGTTTGTTTATTCGTAATTTTGTTTATTTTCACCGGAAAATTTCTGGTTGCTATTAGTTGACATATACTCCGATATAGTGAAGTGAACGCATGTCTGTGCTTCACTGGATGTATAAACGGATGTACAAACGTAATATGTAATTTGAAAATAAAACTAATTTCCAAAATAAACATTTTTACTATATTTGCTGCGTTTTTAGGTTTTCCATTTTCCACTTCACTCACAAAGCACTCCCCATTTTTATTGATTATCTTGAATATTGTATGAGCCATACAAACTTACAACGTTGAAAACGGAAGGGTGATTCTATTGCGCGTGGATAGGTTCAAATGCACCTAAAAGTGTAAGTAGTGGCTGTAATGTACGTAAGTGGGTGGGAAAAAAACACTTTTTATCACTTTGTTAAGGCTATTTGTCTAGTCGATGGGTCATTAGCGGTGGGGTCAGGTGCAATGTGGGCACTGGAAATATCGATTGTTAGGTAAGAGAATGTTGATAATATAGTGGTGGCCACTGGTGTGCCACTGTAATACTAAGCCTTATCAAGCTATGCGTTACACATTCACCTTTCCAAAAGAACATATTAGGAATTAAATTAGGGAAAGTGCAAAGCGGCATACTTTATATAATAAAAAAATGTTTATATTTTGAAATTTCGGAAAAGAACTGTCAATATGCGTTTCCGAGGGTATGAATCCTTGTTATTTCTTGCTTCGCAAATGGGGCGTTCATTTCCATGGTGGATTAAGTTCTTTAAACAAAGCTCAGACAAATTAGAGGCTCTGGAAAAACGAGTTGTATGGGCCTAAATAGTGGAATCGGGCACCTCAAATGCGGTCAACGATAATCGATTTATGTTTACGTTCACTAATAAATTGGCATAGATACTGCAAACTGAGTTTGAAAAGTATACAGCGGAATTGGTAGTTCAATGTCGCTGAGAATTGATAAGAAGAGGTGATTTGATTAGAACTTCACAGCTGACAATCTACAATTTACTAGTTCACAAACAGGCGATTGCAATTGACACCTCAGGCGATAAGTTGAAGCTGGGCTTATCGTTATCGCTGAAATGCCTGGAAAGAGGAAGACTACGAGTACTTAGCTAATTAACAATATTTTAATATGAATGTGATTCGCACACTTCTCATGTGTATGCATAAATACTTATGTGCTTCTGTGTGTGCCATACAGTATCTAATAAACAAACAAAAATCATGCCATGCGATCACCACACACGCTAATTCTATTTCAGAGGATAGGTACTGGCTCTCTGGAAACTGCTCGAATATATTACGACGGATTCGCAATCTCCACGCATTTGGCTAAACGATCGTACGATCCGCATCGCATTGGTTTTTGAATTTTGTTATTTATTTTGACAAGTTGTAGGAGCTGCTTTAGAATACTTTTGGTTGTGTGTGTGTGCAAATGATTATTCTTTTTGTTATTTATTTAAACAATTTGTTGTTTAGTTTAAAAGAGAGATATAGGAGGATTTATCTTCGAATGGGATCATGTTTTATTGACATGGCAACCGTCAGCATTATTCGAACTAAAAAAGAAAAAAAAACACCTTCCCGTTCGAAAATTTGTTTATTTCCATTAGCGCAAAATAAATGACAAAAAATGCAAATGTAGGTATATATGTATATTTCTTTCAAATCGAGTCTGACTTCGCACTGAACTTGGCCTTTAAATTAAACAAACTTTCAAGCCACTTACATAACCGATTACATTCATTTATTGCTTAAGTTGGGGTCATTCACTTGAATACGGCATTAAAGACATTTGCAAGAAATGCTTTCCAAAAATAAAAATAAAAAATTTAAGAATACAAATTTTTGTATAATTTTTGCTTGAAATAAGTGGGGAACTAACCTATTATTGAACGCTAAATTAATTCAAAAAACGTTTCTCTGCGACTATTTTTCGCAATTTTGGCTGCTCAAAATATGCTGTAACAATTTGTGTTTGCGTTTAACATTTATTATCATTTTTTTTCTCTTGTCTTCTCTTTGAACCAACTTTCATTTGTCCAGTTAAAAGGAATGAGTTCATTGACTCCGCCGAGTTGAGTAAAAATATTTGCTGTCATAGTTTTTGGTAGATTTCTTTCATTATCATTGATTTGGCGATAAACAAAATGGCGATATTGAAAATCACAGCTAATTCGGTATTTGTTGAATGCTTTCAGCTAATCATTTTCGCTTCAGCCAAGTCCGTTTACAACAAACTTAACTAGAAAAGTAATGGTTTAACCATAAATAACAACAAATATAGTAAAATGGCAGACAAAATATATATGTGTGACTCAAACATCACGCCATTCTGTATATGTACTAAAAGAAAACAATTCAAAATTCGCGCCACATCGAGAAGATGTGATAAAAAAAAATGTAGAGAAAATAACAATAAAAAAGCCAGAGGAATGGGTACAAGTATGTGATGGAGAAAATTAGATTTTCTACGGACATAATTGATTTTCGTAAATAAAATCAGTGAAGTTGGCGAACAAGTCGAGTTAATGGTGAAGACCCACGACGTCGATTCCATTTTGTGGCATAATTAAGCAAAAAAAGAACGAAATAATCATTTATAAAAACTTGGCAGTACGAGGAAGCCATAGAATGTATGTATTGGGAATGAGATTGTGTTATGGATAATTTCCTAGATGGAAATTGATAGAGCTTTTCGTACAGTGTACAGCTGTCATGTTATTATTAAAATTGTTTCTTGTAATTTGGGTTAGAGCGAATGCAACAACGATAATGACAATAACAACAAGAGAAACGTTATTGTTACTGTAATTTCTGTAATTTCTCATGCAAAAAAAAAGTCGCTCATTTAAAGCGACTAACCATTCGAGACACTTAAACTAAAATAGAATACGAAATGTGGATAAATTTTTAAATTTTATCATTTTTTTTTAAATTAAAATCTATTGCATAAGTCCCCTGTCTAATAAAAAAAATGTTTTCAATTTCAAAAATTAATTTGTACAAAAATAAAACCACTTTTTCCCTTCCCTCACTCTTGTCCTAACTGCACCAACGTGAATTTTCTGCGGGTACATACCTAATATCGGCTGACTTTAGCTGTTGTTGCGAAATGTCCTTTCGCTTCCTTGTACACCGGTGGTGGTGTTCGCTTTTACGTTTTGCGGTACGTCCGGCAGCTAATATCCTCTTTCGAAGTTCTTTTTAACCAACTGTTCACAGCAGACCAGAGCCTTTTTTTCTCGTACAGTTCAGCACGAAATTTATTTTGGGCGTGTGTGTGTGTGTGTTTATCCTTCAAAAGTTAAAAAGTTTTTTTGTTATTAATTTGATTAATTCGAAAATCGATGTTAGTTGATAAATTTATTTCAAAATATTTTTGTTTTTTACACGTGTCTTTTTTTTTTCTTTTGGAAAAGTTTAATTTAGCACAAGTCAGTTTTTTTTTTATTAAAGTTACTTTTTAATTTTTTTATATTTTCTCAAATTCTATGCACTTGCTTTTAGCGGACAGAAGACGTTGACACTCACTTCTTAAATAGCGGTTGCGAAAAAGTGCCGTTAGCTTTTCTCAACTTGGTTACTTCTTGGCAAAAAATTATTATACAATTGATAATTTATACATGTATAGAAAGTGCTTCACTGCTTTGATTCAATGGCGACGAGGCGGGTCCAATTTAAACGTCTTGTCGTTGTGAACTGTCAATGAAGACTAACTCAATTCTGCAGGCGCTTGGTCGCATTTAACCACACGACGACGTCGCTGCCGGACGCCCTGAAAGCAGCCAAAGCGCTCCACGGGCAGAGAATCGACCGAACTCACGCAATTGTGTGGAAATGAGAAATGAGAAAAGTTTGCAATACACCACCGAGATACCAATACAGTGAAGCAAATGCCAAATTGTGTGCTTCCATGCCCGTTTGATATTGCATTCGGCATTCGGGAATAGAAAAAAATTCCTCTAGCATATGCTTCTCGAAAGCTAGGCTCTTCCGTCTCGCCGTTGTTGGGTCTCTCATTTTGATGACGTCTGCCATGTTATCAGCTTGTTTAACGTTCTGAAACTTATGGAACACGTTGTTACATTTTGCGGTTCGAAATGTACACCGAAACTCAAAATTGATGTAAATGCCAGCTTAGCTTCGTTTCACAAAAATATTTCAAATGTGAAAGACTTTCTGCTCCCCTTCTCCTTCGAAAAGGGAAGTTGATTCGAAAAGTTAGGGAGAGCCCATGCAATTTGATATGAAAGTCTGATCCGAAACTACATATCCCACAATTACGTTCAGAGTCCTTTTTGTCCTTGGCTAATCTAGGATACCTTTATTGCACTCTTATATTAAATAATTCAGATGCCCTTTCTTAGACTGTACTACAGCGCTGCATATCTATATTTCAAGGCATAATTCGATTATGGTTCATGAACCCTGGACGACGATCAATGGTACATTCCAGCAATAACATTTCAATTTGCCCTTCAAATTAGCAATTTTTCTCCACTATTACAATTCTACTTCCTTGCGAATTCTCTTCAATTTCGCTGCCCTTAATGCCGGCGCTCCCATCTCACACTCATACATACACTGTTAGAGCATATCACCTCATCCAAAGAACCAACCAAAACTCATAATGCAAAAACCGATGAAAGGCAAGAGGCACGCGAAAGACGGAAAAAGCATCTTATGTTAGGCGCAAAAAACACGTCAACGCAACGTGAAACCAAAATGCCGACAAACATGAATGTGCTGTCTCTTTTCGAATGTGTAAGCTTGTAAAATGCCAAAGAGCGTCAAACTGGGCAGTATAATTTTTAAGAGAGTGCTTATGGCCACCGAGAGTTCACAAATTGAATGCCGGCATAATTGTGGGGGAGCAGAGCAGCTCCCGAAATAAAAGAAAATATTTTTGAAGGGCAATAACTTTTGAGCTTTGGCACATGGGGTGCAATTGCGTTAGTTAGTTGTGGGTTAATATTTCAAGATATTCAAGACTCGAGTTCATCGATAGCTGCACTGTTTACCTTTCCAATCAATAAATAATATACAACAGTTAGTTCTTAAGAATACTATGACATTCCTCAAGCCCCCATTACTGTGCAGAACAAGATCCAACACCAATATTTATAGCAAAGATACACATTTCCGAATTTTGCTCTTGAATTCCTTTTCCATCCACAGGTTATCGAAAGAGTCACCTGCAAGTCCGAAGCAGAACAGGCGTTTAATATTAAGCCTCATTAAATTCATTATCAGCAAATGACGAAACCGTTGAGAATACTTACATAATTCTGGCTAGCGACTGACGATTTGATATCTCCAAGAAATATGGCTACAAGAACTGGAGTCTTCCAATTAAATTCACCACAATCATTTTAAATTATAGAAAAGTATTCCAGTTATACATTCATTAGATTAAATACGATCCCTGATTCTGAATATATAAAACCATACTAATAAACTTCACTAAGCTCCTGTTTTCCGATTCATCTTTCAGCGATAATGCTCTAAACTATTTTGGTGCAAAAAAAACCGTCAAGGTTGACCAAGCCATCTGGTATTACCAATAGAATACGAAATGTTTCCTACACTCAAGATTAGAATGTATACGTGGAAAGGCAACTAAAAGACCCCCAGCAAGTGTTTTTTAAGTTTATTTTTACGAAAACGAATTATCAGTATAAACAAACCGTTGCTGCGCGCAGGCAATTCCCAAATATAATTGCCGGTTGGTCTTATCAACGGGCGGATACAGCTAAAAATGACCAAAAGTTTTTAAGTGATAAAGATCACATAGAAGGCATATAAATAAATTGAAGTACACGTGTGTTTCACGGAAATATCGGAACATGCTCAGCTGATTTTTGTTTTGATTGAATTTTCGGTATCGTGCGATATTCTACACACTTTTTTTTTCGTAGGCAGTAAGTAAAGAAAGCCAGGCGTAGGCGACACGACATTATCATGATTTGAGCACGGTACATACATACACGCTTCTATCAGTTAGTCCGTAGCTAAGGGCAGAGATTGGAATTGGAAACATGCGATGATGAACTGAACTTACGATCTACAACCACCGACAGGCAATGGCGGCGCACTGGAGTCATGAGGTGATCATCGAAGACAGCGTTTTTTTTTTATGAAATTAGCTGATAATGGCTCATATCACGCGACAGTTTAACAAATCCAATAACAACTTATTAGTTTCATTTGAAATGTAAGTTATACGAGGAAGCTGATGATTCGCTGATAGTAGGTGCAAATTTTGTAGTTTTATTTGTACTAAGTAGTAGAATGAAAGCGTTAAACGAATGTCAACAAATATTATGTATTCCAGAAATCCCTTTCAAAGTTTCAACAAAAATTAAAATTGGATAAAAAATTTTTTGTTTTCGTCAGTTAGTTTCGATATTTTCTTTTTACAAAAAATAACAACATTCCGTTTTTTGAGATATTTTTCATTTTTTTTCGGAGATTTTTTGTTGGGGGAAAAAAATACGGGCTATGTCCTGATTCATAATGAAAAAATGCAAATGAAAAAAATTTTAAGCTGCTTGAAATATTTTTTCTGCTACGCTAAGGCGTTTAGCTTTCATCCATTTATCCCTTAGTAACGAATTATAAAAACTATTGAAAAATACAAGAGATAATGAAATCTCATTGCACTGCAAGGTGAATCGAAGTTGCGTCAAACTAATTTTAATCTGCATGCATACGTAAAACTCATCTCCCGTCTGTTTGTTTTCTATACAAATTTACACCTCAGCACGGATTTCCTTATAATTTTGCCCCTAGAAAAGGTAAACTCTACTACAGATCTTAAATCCATCTTCGAGCGGTTAATTTAGATTTATTATGTTTCTCACTTGATCAAGCCAAAACGAACCCTAAAAATAAAGTTCTTAGTACAGAAGAGAGCCAAAAAATTGCATTGAGCTAATATGAATAATTTTGTACTGTTTCATATACAATACACGGTTTCATACAAATACAGATGCTGAAGATTTATTTGGGACAACTATTTTCGCAAAAGGTACCACTTGCGATAAATTGGCAATTAGGGGACGATGCACAGAAAATTGTACGCTAAATTACAATTGAGCATCAGCTGAATGACGTCTGTTTACGCCAAAATCTCGTTGCCCTTGATTCCATTTGCGCTTGATCTTGAGCTCGACAATACACAATCATGCACAAAGTGCATTGCACTTATTAAAAACTAGTCAAAACTAGAATTAATATTCATAGATTAATATTAGATCATAATGAATAAAAAAAAATCGAGAACCGTTCTGTCCAGAAAAAATTCTGCACCATTGGGATTCCTGGCTTTTATCTCTTAGCACTTTTAACTCTATACCCAGCCGGCCAAACGGTGCCATTTATTCCGAAGCCGTCGAACGTATACAAAAATACCGTGTACGGAAAGCGAATTTTAATGTTAATCACTTTACGTACCACCAACAATCCCCTTTTGCGACGAGAACATGATCAAAAAAATATATGTATCTAGGACACGTACTTAGGATCCTTATTAAATATAGATAAATTCACTTACAAGAGTGACCACTCCATACAAAGAAAAAGTTTGGAAAAGTTCACCCTTCAATTGAAAGATTACCCACAAGGGTTTCAATGTATTTCTGTTCATTTTATGTCCGATCAACAAACGTGATATATGACAAATACTTAATTTTTCAGTGTAGGTGTGATAAAATAAAATACAAATTTTGGGGCTTACATTTTTTGTAACTGAATTTTCTAGGCATCTCCGGTAAATTAACCTACACTTTAAAAAAAAAAGTGCACACCTGAAAAATTAAGTACTCGTCGGTCCAGCGTTTGTCGATCGCACATGCAATGAACCAAAATCAATTTTGGCGGTTTTTTGCGAAAAGATTGCGAAAAGACTTGACTTGGTTATTGGTCTGCACGCTTTCTCCTCGAGTGAAAAGCCCGACTATCGACTCACGACACAACACGAGTTTAACCTAACACACCTAGCTGCAAATGAGATTCAAACTATGTACATAATTCAAAATTTCAGCGCAAAAGAAGTCAAAGTTGTCATTTTGTATAATTGATGAAAAATTTAAGAATTTAAGGCTTACGTATTTAATTTGGTATTCGGTGGTGAAGAGAAGTTTTGAATTTAGCTATTTCTTCATTGCCACTTATTCCATTTCTTTTGCTGCTATTCGGATGGTATATGGTATTGAAAATTGACGACCTTAATGAGGGTGATTTTGATTTCAGTCAGTGAACAAAGAACGACTAAATGTGTATTTTCTTTTAAATAATTCAATTTTATTACATAACAGTATCAAACTAGTTTCATACTATGACTAAGTACAAATGTTATGTACTACAACTTACAGTTAGCATTGTTAAAACTAAATGGACGAGTTAATTTACATTTACAACAACTTTGCCCCGCAAATGGCCACTTTGCACCTTTTTGAAGGCCTCTGGCAATTGATCAAACGCAAATGAACTGTCTATGGTGGGCAGCAGCTGAAAAAAACCAATCGAAATAAACTTTCCAAAACTCTCCAAATCAATTAATCGCATACAAACCTTCTTTCGTTCCACCAATCGTTTCAAAAACTCAATGCCCTGCGGTGAAGGCGCAAAGAAACCCCATTTGACCAAACCACCTTGTTGGCTCAAAGATTTTGCATTGCTTTCCACGATATTGGCGAAATTCTTCAGCAAACCCAAACCCAAGCCGGAACTATCAATGTTGCGCACCAGCGGCGATGAGAAAGTGATATACTGACGAAAATTCAAGTTGATGGATTGGGCATGTTGAGCACCCTGACCGGCACAATCTAAAACGATATCAAAGGGGGCATAGCTGCTCAACGTTTCCATTTCGGCAGGATTTGTGTAGTCCACAACATAATCGGCGCCAAAGCCTTTAACAAGTTCCACAGCATCCGAACTGCAAGTGGCCAGCACTTGAACACGTTGCGACTTGAGCATTTGAATGGCAAGTGAACCCACACTACCGGAGCCACCGAGCACCAGAACGCGTTTGTTGGCACCACCGCCCGATGATGTCATGCCACCGCAAATGCCGCCCAAACGTCCGCTTATATAGAGACCCGACCAGGCCGTCAAACCGGCATAAAGTACCGCGGCAGCTTCTTCGTTGGACAATTCGGATGGAGCACGAGAAAGCTGCATTAAATTGTGTTAATTGTTAAAAATGTCGCACTATTCCAAAAACATACACAATAGTCCGGCACTGTAACATATTTGGCATGAGCACCATTCGCCTGGAGAGGTACAACGCCCCAAACACGATCACCCAAGGCCAACTGGAGAGACAAATAAATGTAATTCTAAGGATACGAAATGGAACTTTAATTGTACAATCACCTTGGAACTAGCACCCATGCCTCTCTGGACAATCTCTCCACAAAATTCGCGACCCAGCGTTAATGGGAATTCGATATCGTTTGGTTGACAGCGCATGGCATTGAGCACCTTTTCACCATATCCACCTTTAGCGGGATAATAAAGTAAAATTGATGAAAATTCATAATCCACTGAACTACAAATCACCTAGCATTATAACATCTATTGGATTCACGGTGGTGGCCTGTACACGCACTAAACATTCATTGGCACTGCGTATTTGAGGCATTTTCATGTTGTCGGTGTACTGCAACTCTTCCAGATTGCCGTAGCTGTGGATTTGCCAACCGCCCATTTTCAATTTGGATGATTTGGATTTTGGTGCACTGTCTCGAACTAGGGGTGATTGTGCTGCTGCGATGGCATAGTGTTGAGTGCGTATTGCTGCAAAATATTTGCTGTTCACTCGAATTAACATTTTTGCGTTCATTTTGGTTTGTTTGGAAAAGAATTTTGATGAAAATGTGAATTTCACAATGTATTACATTTGGATTTGTTGATGTTTTGCTTTTTTCCTAAACACAGCTGATCAGAAGTTTTATAGTTCGCAGTAGGGTGTTCGTGTTCGCCAAACGCAGTAGATCATATACTACGGAAAAGAATTTGGAGTTTTTTTAAGGCTGTGTCCACCTTTTAAGAAAACACTTGAGAAAACTTATAACTGTTCGGTGACTGTATTATCGACCAGCCATTTCTTGATCGATTTTAATATTTTTTTTAAAATATCTCGTCGATTCGAAATTTGTGATTCCCTTTTTATACCAAATTTGTTAAAATGCGAGGTGTTTGGAAAATCACGCATAATTTTTCCAAAAGACAATTTAATTGTATTCTGTTGATGCAACAAGTTAGATAATGAGCCTTACTATGAAATAGGCCCTTCAACAGATTTAGAAAAGCATTTTGTAAGAATTTCTTGGAAGACAGATAAAAGTGTGTCAGGGGAAGAGATGTTAATAAAATTTTTCAAATTTCACATTTTTATTAATTTTTTTTATTACTTTATTTTTATTCAAAAATTGTATGACAACAAAATTTGTATTTAATACAATTTACAAAATTGTTAATAAATTATTTTATTTGGATTTGTTTTCATTACAATTATTTTGGTAAATTTAAGATACTCAGAATTGATTCGTTTCGTAATTTTTATAAAACTGTTCAATTTATGGCATTAGCCAGTCATTAACCAGCAACTGCTAGATCAACTCTTGACTTAAATGTTCAACAACTTTTGACTTCGACGAACCACACTATCACAAATATATTAGCATTACTGGGGGCAGTTCCATGGAGAAGAAGCCAAGACTCTCTCGGCGCATAAGAGAAAAACTTAAATAGTTTTGTGTACAATTCGACAAGCACGTAAAATATAAACTAAAGGCCTACGGCCCACCCTAAAAAAAGCGTTTGTACAACTAACTGAAGAAATATATCGAGTCCAGGACATTTCGCAGATCGAAATCACCCTTCTGCGGCAACTGGCGTAGCAAACGGTTTAGGTGACGTTTGGAGAGATCCTCAGCAGAGCCGTCATTGGATAAATCGCTAATGGAAATTAATGAAAATTAATACAAATTTAAAATATATTTCCAATGAAAAAAAAAAGCACTCACGCTTCTTTGAAGCTATACAGCTGCCGCATGAACACCGACAAGTCTTCCAGTATCGGCTGCGAGTGCAGGGCCACAAATTGTTCGCGGCATATCTTATTCAAGTCGGGCACCGTGCAGGCGTGGGTCCAGAAACAGTCGTGCACTGAGACAAAGGTCAAACCTTTGCGCTCGCAATGCAGCGAAGTCAGCATCATGTGCGACGAGTCCAGCGAGTGTATGAAATTCGGAGGGAAGGCATTTTTCTGTTTCATCACATTCGGCCGTTCGTACATGTCCATTGGCATGGTTTCGGAAACGCGTGTGCCAGTACGCAAAGTGTGACGGAACTCCTGACGATTGTAAGGCTGGACAACGGGCAGGCCCAGTGGGGTGCACCACTCCACATTCTTGCCGCAAACACCAGAGATCAGACGAGCGCACTCGGTGAACCAGTCCTGAATCTCGCGTGTGGACGTGAACATCTCGCGAAGACTTTCGAATGTTTTCGTGGTCAGGTACGTTGAGCTGGGCCACACCCAGTCTTTGGGGAAATCGTCGATATCCTTCAGTTGGCGGGCAATCTGAAGACGGGCCCCATAACGCGTCACACCATAGACGGTGGTCATGACCGTTTGTTTGATGACTTTGCGCCGGACGAAGCCGTCCAGAGCCTGGGCCACGTGCAGGCCGTTCTCCGCATCGCTTTTGCGTGACTTCTCGACCAGTGTGGCCACGGCACTGTAGACGTCTTGAGGTATGGGCGACGGGGCCAAATTTACGCTGCACGCACCAGCCTTATCGCGGCCCAAGGCCGCATAGTGCTGGAGGCCATTGCAAGAGCCATCCTGGTGGATGGGAAAGCGACTCAGGTATTCTACAATAAAAGATTGAATGTTAAAATTCCATAAAATCGTAAGGAGTGAAGGGAAATTATACCTTCTGGCTTGGGTGAACGCGTGACTTTGGCGATTTCTATACAACAGGCCAATGTCTGCCAGGGCTCATCCGACTTTGTCCACCACATTCGTCCAGCCAATGGGTTATCTGCCGAATCGAGAATCTCCTCCATAACATCCTCGGCGTACAGTAAACGCTCACGCACGGAATCGCGTTTTTTCAGCCCGGTCAAATTAATGCAATGCAATTTAAGCCAGCTGAAGCCGTCGGGCCCCAGCGGCTGGGCCTGGTCGAAAATCAGCATGGAACGTGCCAAATCGGAGCCCAAGTGGTTTAGATGAGGAGGCAGAGGGTAGACACGTCCACGGAAGTCCATATTGTGGGGCAGCCAAAATACTTTGTCGCGATACTATGGTGGCGTGTGAGGAATAATTTTAATTTTCTCTCTCTGTGCATAGAAGGGAAATTCAAAGGCACTCACGTGATTGGCCAACGACAGACGGTACAGAGTATCGCACCACAAACTGTACATTTCCGCTTGCTTGCGACGGTGACCCAATTTCGCTTTAAACAGTCTGGCGCGTTCGACATTCGAGATGGAATCGTCTTTTTTGGGTATTGCAGGCAACGGAGGCAGAGAACTGGGCGGCTGGGGTACATCGAGTTTGTGGTCGCCACCACTTTGGAAGACCTCAACGATCACATCGAGAATCTAAACAAGGAATTTGAAATTATATTCGTTATACTTCTCGGTCTCCTCACTCACATCTCTGTTAACACGCCACGGTATGCTGGCCAGTTGATTCAGTGAGTCTAGAGCAGGATAGAGATTTTGTGGATTGGAGCCGTTGATGCGCTCCCATTGCTGGATGGCCTGGTGTGGCAGGCGTATCAAATCGGACTTGTTCAACAAGTAGGCACCATTGTGTGCGGTACTCCAGGGCTGAGGCGGACAGAGCATGGGCACAAGATTCGATTCAAATGTTAGGGTTTGCTGACGCGAAGCACGCAAAAGTCTGTTCAGTAAAGTAAAAAAAATAAAATTGCATTTCAACTGAGACAGCAACACCATTACCTGGCCAGCACTGGGTGGGGCTTCACTTCTTCCTTCACCAAACGTCCCTGATTGCGGAACAGTGTATAGAAGGCGGGCAGAAAGTTCTGTTGCTTGACTTTGGACTTCTGACGCATGATGTTGGAATCGATTTTGATATCACGCATCAGCACATTGTAGAGGAACCGGCCCACGCCAGTCAGTACATTCGAGGGCCAGGCCACCTCCATGATGTCCATGCTGGGGCCACTGTGACGCTGTTCGTGCACCAGCCGTTGCCACATTTGGCGCGTATTGTCGCTGGTGTGGGCATCCTCCCATTTCTCGCAATACGAACTGTAGATTTCGCCCACTTTTTCGAGGGTGCCATTCTTCTTTTTCTGTTCGATTTGATAACTGGAAAAAGAGTTGAAAATTTCGTTCAAACATTCTAGACGGATTAAGCGACTGTATGTACCGCTGTTGCACTTGTTGGCCCAATTCTTTATAAAGCTGTCCCACCGTAGGACTGAATGTCTCCGAGCCCTCAGCCAGCTTATAGATTTCCTTCAGTATTATATCGACAAACTGGGCCGTGTCCAGTGTCTTCAGATAAGTGTAGTAGCTCATAAAGCCGTGCGGTTTAAAACGCACTTGCGCTCGTAAGGTATTCAAATCGCGTATGACTGCTGTCGATATTTGAGAGCGCCACAGATCTTCCAGTTCCTTAAGCCTTTCGCGCTAAGAAGAAGACGACAATTTTCAATAAGCAGTCGAAAAAATTTTGTGTGGTAATTCAATTATTTTCAAGAAAATGTTTGACACTTACACAATATTCGGCATTTGCGAATTCTTTTGTCTTCTCAATCGATCTTATGGTAATATGACCATCCAATTCGATTTTCAGCTGCTCGCGCGCCATTTGTTCCAGCTGATCTTTGGTGTAGCCGCGCTTGGAATTCATAATTTCGCCACCGCAAACTTCAGAGTCTTCCTTCAAGGGCGTATCAGCGGACAAAACATGTTCATTCAAATGATTCAGCAAGGGATTTACATAGCCCAACGAGGGCGACGTATAAACGGGCGTAAACTTGGGCTGAATACGACGTATCGCATCTAAGGCTATATCCCGTTGATCGGCTATGAATTTAGAGCGATCCATAATTTGATTCAATGTGAAACCCTGGGAAATATTAAAAAACTTACTAATTGGAATGTTTTGATAATCAAATGCAGTACAAACCATTTCATTTGCCCTTTCAATGTATTTCTTGATTTGAGTGGAATTCTCGTTAGATGGCTCCAAACGTCCCAGGCACTCAAAGATGGCCGCAAATGTCTGCTCGTTAAAGTCCCACTCGTCTGCCTCAATTAGGGCGAATATCTCTTGGAAACGTTCAAGTGAACCCTTTTCCGCAAACCCGTGCAGCAGAATGTTGTAGAGATCAATGGTGATTAGATTATTCTTTACGCCGGCGCTCTTCTTGGCACGTTGCCTGTAGGTAAGTATAGTGGAGAGACCGCGATTCAATAAGCCCGCTGTCACGCACACATTCAGATAGGCTGCCAGATTGATACGCAGGGCGCGTTCCTTGGCTAGGCGTTCGTGCTCTTCGTTATTGTGGATTTTCGATTTGAATCTAAAATTGGAATTAAATTGGAAAACTTGATCCACAATTTATGTAGCCTAAAAACAACTTACCTTGGCTTAGCTTTTCCTGTGGTCACTGCCTCATCTAGTTCGGTTGTACGCTTCTTGGGCACCGTCTCAATTAAATCGGGTGATACATATGGATCCAATGATTCCAAGGGGTCCTCTAGTAGGTCTTCTGTCTCAGCCATTTTTGTGGACGACAAGCTGCTGATGAAAGAAAATGTTAAGTAAAAAGCATGACAGACATTAGCAATAATCTCACCTATATGAATCCAAGCCAGCATCAGTTTCATGATCCTCGTGTTCCATTGTCTCAATTATGTCGCGAAAATTATTGAAACTCTTTAGAATATTGTGAATTTCGTTGGGATTGTCGATGACGCGTTTTGTATGCTTCTCTTTGCCAAAGAAGATCAATGGCTTGTCGTCGTAAATGCCCGTCTCCAGTATAGAGCTGTGCAAGGATTCCATGTCGATTTTCTGATATTCGATGGGCTGTGGTGTCAAAGCGGGCTTCGGTAATTTCTTGGCTTTCGCTCGAGTTTTCTCCAGTATTTGCAGTTGCGTTTTCAGTATGAACTCCTGCAGTTTTTTTGCCTTGAGGCGCTTCACACGCGACTTGCGTTCGTTGGCCGCCAGTTCGGTAACTATGACATGGAAAGTGAGCTAGAACGATTTCCTCAATATAGATCCAATATAGATAACTCACCCTCCAGCAGCTCCACATATTTGGCATAACGTGGTTTCCTCAAACGCTTTTTCTTCTTTTTCTCCACCGCCTCGGCATTCGTTGGCGTTGTTGATTGCTGCCGGGACGTTAAGGCAGCGCAGCTTATAGTAGTTGAGCGGGGTGTTATCGAAACAGAAGGTGGCGGCGACGTCAACGCAACTAGAAATAGTAAAACGCAATTACTCCAACGCACTCTAATACGCAATTATGACGCACTTACCAGAGTTGGCCGGTATTTGTACGGGTTTCTGCAGCAGTTGACTGTATACGGCTTTTGTGCCGCCTAGACCTCCCAAATGACATAGACTGGCATCATTTTTGTTTCTCAGCGCCAATTTGATATTCTGCACTGTGGCACGGTTAATGGTCAACAGGCGATACATGTTAACGTTCGTCTATGGATTTTAACGTTTTTTTGCATAAATTGCAATAGTTTTTCCGAGTTTTCCTGCCAGTTTCACATTTATTTCGCTTGCATAATATTTTTGTATGCAGCTCTTCGCACAAGTTTACCAAAAGGAAAGAATCACATGTGGACAGAGTTACCTTTGCATTTTTATACTATAACTTATTATGTACTGTGGAATAGTATGTAGGCGTAGAAGAGTATATTTTTGTAAAAAAGAAAAGATTTTGTATAACGATTCATCTGGTTAATAGTAAGCACCATGAGGTGGCCTGGAAAAGGGGGAATCGGGGGTGAAACCCCAAGAGGTGTCAATAAATCTTTAGTATATATCATCGTGTGAAAGGTATAACACTTTAGTCACACAACGGTAACACTGATCACATTTGTGTAAATAATAATCGTGAATTGTTTGTTTGATATTCACAATGGTACACGCGATTCATTAGTAATTATTAGGGATGTGATGGAGCCCCGCATACGCATCCGTAACATTCCATTAGTTTGACACACGCATATACACCGCAAATCGCATACACCCCGCAATTTGGGGAACCTCGAAATTTTAAGAGTAAAATCTCGGAAACTAAAGCAAAAGAGGCAACAAATTGTAAAAAGTTGTTATTTTAAAAAATATATTACTGTGAATGAAATTTCTTGAAATTTAAATTTCTATTCAGTTTTTGGTATTGACAACGATCCAGCCCATACACTTATCCCTTACACTCCGGAAATATTTAGATATGTACTAGAAACTAGGAAAACTGTTTAATTGGAGTTGGCTAATTAACTAAACGATGATAAATATGATTGACGAGACAATTCTACTGCCTTCCCGCAACTGATGACTAAGTTCGATTTAGATTAAATTAAATAAACAAATTTTACATTTCTTGTGAAAATGTTTAGTAATAATTTAAAGGTACAAGTTTTTTAATTCAATTGAATTTCATTGCACTTAGATGCATTTGAAAACATGCAACCATAAATAACATAGCATACCAGCATATTCGGCGCGCATCCTCAATGCTCAAAAGCCACTCAAAAAATAATTTTTCAAAGAAACTTTAAAATAGATTTAATTGCAGCGAAGAAGACTGCATGCATGCACAAAATGAATTATTAGAATTAATGTTCTTCACAATCAGCAATCAAAATAAAGCAATAAAATGGAAGACCCTTATCATGATCACATAAGGCGCATATTTATTTGCCTAAACAGAGAAGAGAGTATCGAGCATCTGGTTTTGCACCCTTCAAAAATGTGCCTGCGCGCACAATTCGTCAAAATGTTTTTATTTGTTTGAGAAATGGAAACACATGCCAACAAATGTACTTACTGATGAAGTGGAAGAAAATTTTCACATGATCATCATTATCGAAACCATCAAGAGAACAATTGACCATACAGAATCATTTCAATTTAATTTAAATTTCTCTCTTCGTTGTAAGTTTAGAATATCTAATTGGTTCATTGCATCGCCCCCACTCGCTCAAAGATGCATCTTCATTGCATTCGGTATTTCTTCGCATCGATCTTCTTCGAAATATAGTTCTCTTGGAGAATTTCCACAATTCTGTAGATTCATTCGGTTGCTTGACTTCGTGCCGAACAGTCGTGGTTTGAAATTTCTTCGGGCATTAGCAGCGGCGTCTTGGAAGCAGCAGTGTATTAGAGCGCTTCCCGGTTGTTTCACTCAAAGTCGGTGTAAAATCATTATCAATTTGAAATATTTATAATTGCAATCGTATTTAAACTTTGTCACATTTGTTGGAATTAGAACAATTGGAACGTGTAGATTTTTCTTTTATAAAATTTATGTGAAATATATTAGTGCCGACAAAGCTTTATAATTAAATCGAACGAACAACATTAACGCTTGAGCGATTACAAAAAAATCGCTTTAGTTTTGAGGATATCAAAAAAATTGTAAGTACAAAGGCAAATGGAATTCTTAAAACAAAGAAAAATGTACTTTTATTTTGTTATAAGACTTAATTTCAGTCATAAGACAAGTAAGTATCGTTGTTTCTTTATCCTTATGCCCAAGTTTATAAGAAACTCTTCACAGTCTGGCACAACAAAATCTTTGTACTTGAAATTTTGCATTATGTCAATGCTGTCCTTTTGAAAATCCATTAAAAAAAATATTAATTTAATCTGATTAGGAATTTCCCATGTGAATTAAATAAAGTATGTATAGTATTTTGTTTTAGTATTTTTTTTTACTAATGCAAATAACTTTTGCCAGTGCCTATTCGAAAATGAAAACAAAGCGCGAATCACAATTTATCAACCTTTTGACCCAATTAGAATATCACAACAATTTCGCGATAAGGATAAGGTTAGTAGGTAAACTCTGATCACGACATTTTGTAAAAATGTATTCATTAAATTGAAAGATGTACATTTGGAAGCATGTAGTTGTGTTACCAGGGTAATCAGTTATTATCATATTTGAAAAAATATAATTCGAAATTTTTGATTTTATATGAGAATAAGTTGTATGGAAATGTCTTTCAGTTAAAAGTAGTACGGCGGAAAATCATTTAAAAAGACTAAAATGAAGTTGTATATACAAAGTTTAAATTAAAGTTCATTTGTATTGCAATTGTTCAATTTCTAAGGAAATTAAATGTTTTTTTTTAACTTCCAGAATTTAATTATAAAATTTATATATTTTCTGAAATATAATCTTTGCGATACCAAAATTAAAACTGTATATTCACTAGAATTAAAAGAAACGAAATTAGAAAACTCCAACACAAAATATGTATTCTCCCGCAATTGGTATCCAACTGAAATAGAAACTAGGACACCTTCTAAAATAATAAACTAAAAATGTGCATAAAAAGTTTGTAATTATTTTTGCAACTAGACTGGCAGATGGGGAAAATCATTTCCCAGTTGAAATCGTGAAGGAAATTTTCCACTTTACTATTACGCACAAGCGAATATTTTGTGCGCATTTATTTTATTTCAAACTCAAAAGACTTTTGTATAATTTCTCTTGGATACCTTTTGTTCTGTTTAAAGTTTCTGTAAAATGCATTCAAGTCTTATTAAAACAAAAATTTGTTTATTTTTACAAGGAAAAATGCGGAATATTTACAGAATTTTCATAGAGGAATGCATGGATATTTACATCAAAATTAACCATTGGCAGTGAAAAGTATTTATTATTATTAATCGCCAGATGTTTACAATTGAATTTACAAAATATTAAATATTTAGTTGCAATATTTCAATGAAAATTTCAGACACAAATGTTACCAGCAAATTAGAGAGGAATGTTTGTAGCTTTTGAACATTCCCGGCACCTCCAAAATAAAACTTTTGCTTCGACTTAGTATCTGTCAAATCAGAATATTACCCGTCAAATAAAGTACATACTAAAGTTAAGTAGGGACATTATTTAATTATGAATATGCGCAAATGTGATCAAGTCTCTCAAATTTATAATATTTCCAATCCGTTAATAAGTCAGTCACGTTTGGAAGTACATTTCCTAAACTGACTAATGGAATCATGTCGATACCAATTAATTGCATGAATGCTGTAATTTCGCTTGTATGCTAAATTTAGAAGTCGTCTTCAATTTCACTTTGAAGATTTCCGCATTTATTCCATTTCAAATCAAACATAGCCTAGCATTATCTAAAAAAACGTAGTATAGATTATACTGTGCTCATTAAATTCCAATGAAGATGGAAGATGGATGAATGCAATTGCCAATTTGAATTGAATGCCGGCAGCAGATACAAAATTTCAATGAAGCGCAGCACGGGCTGTCATTGCAACAACCGATCCCGATTTTTAACTGAAGTGCATGCGCCTTCATTGACTTCATTCCGTTCTTTCTGTTTGCAGTTCTTGAATAAATAAATAAAAGCGGAGCGCGACGACAAAAGGAGTCAGTATTCTTTTGGAAATTGCAATCGATTAACGAGCAAGATGCGACCAACAATTGGAATTCTATTTCTAACCCTAATTGGCTTGGGATTATTGGACGTGACGCAGTCGTCGGGAGAAGTTCGGTAAGTTAAGACAAAGAATACTGGAATTCGGATGAGAGAATAAAGTTGAAAGTAAAATTAAAATTGAATACTGAAATTGTCTTACATAATACAAAAAAAGGGGAACGAAATGTTCACGGAAAATCGCATCGATCAAAGACTACGCACCCAACTTGTTCCAAGCGCAAATGCAGCCAGCACTCAACTCATTAATTTTGCATTTCAGAAGTACAACTAAAAATAAAGTAAAGAGAACCGGGGGCGGGAGCGGCATCTTTGCCAGCTACAAATACTCACAGCAGTCTGTTGGCAGTTGGGAGCTTCTATATAATTTTCGCTTCAAAGAACTTATTTGTTTATTTTAGGAATGCACTACTCCAAACCCATGCTTCCCTTTTGGCTTACCAAATAGGTTCTCTGACCCTGACTACACACACACACACGCTTCTGCACTATTTATGGTGCATTCATAGGAAACGTGAAAGATCTTCACTCATTCTTAACGCCATCTCTATTTGTATAAAGTAAAATGCTTCCCAGAATTTAAACATTTATTTCAAAAAAAAAAGAAAAGATTTGACGCTAAAAAAACCAAATCGGACAGAAAAAGATTCAGTAAAATGAAGGGATTTCTCTGATTCTATGTGTGTGTTCCCCCCATAATGATGCCCTTTGAGTTCTATGATGTAATGAGGCGCGTTGCTAAATATTTGAAGGAAGAGTCAAGCTAGTCGTCAATTATACTCACAGCCAAAGAGCATTCATCATTTAAAAGACAAAAAATGACTTGAGTGATGAAGTGCACCCGCACTGCCATTTATCAAAGGGAATTCCACGATCGACGATTTTTCAGCTGGGGCATTGCATTTTGTTTAGTTGGTTAGGCAAAAGTGTAGAGGGCTAAACAAAGCAATCAAAGTCAATGGACTTATGAATTGTGCAGAAGAAAATAATAAAGATTAATGGGCAAGTGCCCAAGCGAGAATACATTTTTAATTAGGTTTCTATAAATTTGTTTTCACTTCACTTAGGCTCGAAGACATACGCGGCACCATACAATCGCTAATCTACTCGTACAATCAGTTGGACAACAAGTTGGAGCGGCATGAACATCGTGAAAGGGCTCTCGGCGAGATTCTGAAGAAGGCAATGCAAAACTTGTTGAAGGGCCAGAAGAGTCTCGAGCCAATAAATGGCATTTTCGGCAGATTAGATGAGCGCGTTAGTCAGATCGAGACAATGTTGATAACGGTTAATATTATATTTTTTAAATACATTTTTTAAATATATTTGTAACGTCCTTCCTTTACAGCAAGAGGAGAAGTACAACATACAAACGGAGAAGTTGGGCGAGGCCTTGGAACACATCTTCAAATGGATGCGAGACAATGATGAATGCTACAAGCGTCCCCCAGTACCTGCAGGTCCTGTAGCTGCTCCACTGATCGCACCTGCTCCTGTTCCTGCCATCTCACCCGAATTCGTAAAGCAACAAGAGCAAACCAACAAGGAGTTGTTGGAACAGATCAAGAAACTCTCAGGAGATGTGGGAAAATTGCTTGACACTTCGAAGGACATGATGGAACAGACCGAAGTGGCATTCAAGAGTGTGCCCTCTACGGCCGAAATGCTAACAAAGATCGAGGATAAGTTGGTTAGTTATAGTATAGCGCCCACAGCGCCTGCCCCCGTGGTGGTAGAGCCCGTGGATAATTCCGAATTCGAGAACAAGGTATTCGAGAAGTTTGGCGAGTTGTCCAGCGGCATGGCTGAGCTGCGTGCTGTACCGAAGGCGAACGAGGGATTGACTAGTGAAGACCGCGAATTCATACAGAGTCTGACTAATGAGACTTTGAGTGCTTTGGAGAGTGCAAAGGTCGATGCCTTGGCCGCTTCCGAAAAAGGTATGCTAGGGTGGGCGGTGGTAAATGTATCCTTTTTTGCTACAAGTATATTTTTGTATACACTCCAGGACATTCCAAAACCTCAGCAAGTATCAAGGAATTGCAGGAAACCATGGGCGGCCAGATTGACAAAGTATACGAGGGCGTTAGCGAGTCAGGCGACTTATTGTCGAAGTTCTACAACGAAATGAATGGTACATTCAGCAAACTCAACGAGGGTCTGGAGATATTCACCAAGTTCAACAACATACTGATGACCAACTCGGAATATGTATTGGATACTCAGCGCAAGGTCGAGTTCGGTACAATTCAAATAGTGCAGAAATTGAGTGACGTCCTGGAGAAGCAACGCGACGAAATGAGCGCACTAATGAGGGAACGCTTTGATGGCATCGATGCGAGCATTGTTAGCAATCAATTTGAGGCCATGCAGAACCTCAGTACGCTTATTGAGTCCGAAATAAATCCAGTGTGGCATCAGATTGAAATTATGCGTGGCGATCTGGCGGACAGCAAGGATCTGCTTACCTTGATGCAGGGACGCAGTGAGGTCTACCAGAACAGCACATTTAGTACGATGAGTGGCATGGGCAGCAAAGTGGAAGATGTCAAGGGCAGGATCCTGGATATAGACTCGAATTTGAACTTCTTACAGGGCAAACTGTTGCTGATGTCGCAAGAATTCGGCAACATCAAAGTGGGCGTGGCCGAGTCTCTGAAACAGCTGCGCGACACTTTCCATACAATCCAGGAGAAAATGCCGGCTCAGGGACCGGGGCCACACACCATCGCCAATAACGAATACGAAACGGAGTTGAATTTGCTGCAAAAGCGACACACTTAGATTAGGACTGAGCAGCGTGGAGAACGAAATTAATATCAATAATACTTAAGCCTGGGACAGCAGCGACGGCGAATTCAATAGTAGTTTTAGTACTTGTAGGAGTTTCATAAATAGCTTTTTAGTGATTTTCTATTTAGAACGCTTTGGACACACATTAACGCACGTACATACACACAACAATTATTTATCAGCTTTGCATTTATATATATCCCAAGTTCAAGAATTGTTCTAAGTGGTCTGTGAAGGCAGGCCTTTGGAATAAATGCTTACCATTTTTTTTATTTTCAAAAATACTTTGATGTGCCAGAAATATGTTTTTTTCATAATAAAGAGCAACTTAATGTTGATTGGAAGTTTTTGTACTAATTTCATATTTTCTATTCATGGTTACAAGTTTTTCTCCGCCAAACTGAGATCAAGTTTGAGAATCAGCCCAATCGGACAAAAACTGGGTAAACCCGAGGTTCCAAAATGGCGTCTTGAGAACAAGTTTTGTATGTTCGGGGACTTCTAAATGGGTCATATTGTCATATGTCAAAGTATTCCAGCTTTGGCTTAGATCACTCTCTTCTATCACAATTTTTATAATAAACTATGTTTTTTTCTTAAATTTTTTTTATAAAAACTTGGTTTGTAAAAATCAGATAATTTGAAAGTATGTATTAGAATGATTCCACTGAACACGTTTTCGTCTGTACAATTTGAAAATTGCTATTTTGACATATGAACTTCTTTACTGACAACTGATAAGGATTGAAATGGAATGGATTCCGGGAAATGCTTAAAAGGCAAAATAATTGACCGACAAACAATTCGATTTTTTGTTTTAAGTTTCTTTATAAACGTAGCTTAATAGTATATTGAATTTACATATTGTTCTTACCTTTCACGAGGATTTCATTAATTTAGTCAAAAATGTTGGCCATTTTTTGTCGCCAATTTTACGAAACTTTCCACTTTTTCACTTACAGTTACTTTTAATAATATACATTCAGCCTATTTGCAAGAACAAACAAAAATTAATTAATTATTTTACAAATATCAAATAATTGTGTCTAACTTAAACAAGTGTTATTGCTAACCGCCAAGCTACGATTGGACCTCACTCCTCACTCAAACGCACCTACTTGCCCCACCTTTGTTCGCAGCGTGAAAATTTGAAGAGCACATTGGCGAATGCCTCTGCATTGAAACAACTGCCCGTGGCGTGTGTGTGGAATTCGGTGAAGCGCGTCTGCCACGGCAACATGCCAAAAGTGCACATGTCTCTGTTGAAGATGACGCTCAGTTCGGGCTCGGGGAATTTACAGCGACGCTGCGACAATTCGTCGCTTATGTGTTGCGTGAGTTTCGTACGATCTTTGATCATTGCCTGGACATTGCTGGTGTGCCGTTGTTCGAATAGTTGCCGGCACACTTCGGCAATTAGTGGACGCCCATCGTGAGGAGTTATTGCATGAATCTGAAAAAAGTTCAAAGTGAATTTTAGTAAATTTCAAATGGAAACAAATTTATGAATCTAAAAAAGGAAATTGGACTGATAAGAGCAAAATGGAAAGGAAATGAATAGAGACAAACAAATGTGTTCTAGATAAGATACACATACAACTACGATAAACAACAGTGAATAATACACTTTTTTTTTTCTTGTACGCACCTCAATAAAGCGATCCAAACTTTTATGATTGAGCTGACCGTTTGAACTGCCATTTGGTATGCCACCACCATTTGTTTGCGTTTTCCCATTAGTAGTTGCTTTGGCTGTGAACCATTGTAAACAATTTTCTTGCAATTCTTTGCAATTAACACCTTTCGGCACCCGAATTTTCTCAATCGACACATGCCCCCTACCCGGCAGCCGTGCATCGTAGAAACTAATGTAATCGATGTCCATAGTCAGGGCATAGCTAATAATCCGTGCGAGCGCCTCTTCGTCCACTTGGTCATCGTCGGGACCTATGATGATATTGAAGTGTCGCGGCACTTTGCTCAGCTGCGCTTTGCAACGTTCGAGCAAAGAGCGTTCGCGGCGAGTTTTTGCAGCTCGGCTTTTCAAGATGTCATATGACCAAAGCGTCGCTGCCTGCAGCCGCAATCTTAGTATGGTTATAACCTCATAGGCGGTTACTAGCAGGTTTAGCAATAACCAGAGCAGACTGTAGAAACGTTGGGCGAACATCTTGCGGAATGGAGATGGTGGTGGGCTGTTGCTTGGAATGATGGGCGATAATGCGTGTCTTTAGCTCTTTTGTTCGGTCGGTTGCCGCGACATAACCTGCAATTGGAATTGGTTGTTAGTTGTGGTTGAAGGTGCGCCAGCGATTTACCTTTATTCGTGACGATTATCAAATGCTCGTACAGTCCCTTGTTGCTTCATGTTAGTACCTTTTAGTTATGCATTTTCTTATCGCTTTGTATTTTGTATTTAATTTTAACTAAAAGATCCACATCAGGCAACAGAAAAATGAAACAGCTGACAAGTCAACAGACATTAGGGATGGGCAAAAGTGACCGGTTTTTATGAATACCGATTTTTTTGGTAATTTTTTACACAACCGATGAGGATTTTTAAAATATGTCTTAATTATGGGTTTTAGCTTATTTTCCAAAAAAGTAATTTTGGAAAAGGGAGTATAACAACTAAGCAAAAACAGAGACAAGTCTATGTTCTCTGGCAAAAACTCAGTCTGGCAGAGTGTACAGCTTTTTCGGATCCGAATTTTTTACTAAAAAAAAAAAGATTTTCAAAATATTGGTATGGGCGACTAACAGTTTGACAAGCGTTGTGTTACCAACGGCTAAATTCCCACCTATTTTTCGATAAATTTGCAGTGGTATTGCCCAAAGCACATTAATCAAAGTAGGAGTGACTTTTTATATATTTTTTAGTACAGGGTCTGTCCTGTCAAAAAATGTAAACAAAACCGTTTAACCCTTATACGGTCCAGTTGTGCTTTTGCTTTCTAGGACAACACTGCAGTTGGTTATCCAATGCTGGCGCTTTGCTTACACACTTCCACTATTATCGCATACTGCCAACCGCTTTATATTTAGGTTCCCTTCATTTAATTTGCAAATTTCCAAATATTCACACAAATTTGTTATTTTTATTTTGAAAATATACGGTTATTTCGGGTTAAGATTTTCTTAAGTTTGACATTCTATGGATTGAGAAAAAGATAGAAGTGTCAAAATCACCTCTACCTTGATAATATGCTTTGGTATTTATTACCGAGTGTTGGTGTGTGAAAGTTGGTTCGTTGGTTGAAAAGAAGGCAAACCACGCAAAAATTTTTGTACGCAAGAAATTGAAAAAAACAATTAAAACGTGTTGAAAGAATTGTTGGCAAAATGTCGGAGAAAAAACGCGCAAGGCGTCGCAAAGATGTAAGTGTAAAATCTACAAATCGGTTTGAAATCTGGCAAAAATATGTGAAAATTTTTTTGTGAACTGCGAAATGGGAAAAGTGAAAACTTGTAAATGAAAATTGTGTGTGAGAAGGAGTGTGATGGCATGACAATGAGTTGTATAGCCGTGTTGCTATTTCACTTGCACACATTTTGTTTGACGTGACAAATCTATAGTTGGCAACTCGGAAATTAAATTTCCACTTTTACAGTGAGTAGCATAAATATGTAATCGGTTTTGAAATTTGGAATTCTTAACTGTTTGCGAACATTTTAAAAAACATAAAATCGGTATCAATGAAAAGGACTTTTCAATTCCTTTTGATTGAGTACCAGCAAACTTTAAACCGTTATGTACTTATCGAGAAAATCCTAGGTTAAAATTAAGCTATTTTTCGAACTTTTTGATAAAACTTTTTTTGAGTGATAAAATTTAGAATTTAATAAATTTTATAACGTTTTCTCAAAAATTTACAAAGAGATAATTAAAAAGAAAAAAGATTGAAAATAGGATTTACTCGACAAATACTTAATTGAATAAAGTGTCTTGCTACTTATTCGAAAATAATTGAATAGAACTTTTTATTGCTTTTAAAAATTGTGTTTAAAAATGCTCGAAAGTAAAAAATTATAAATTTCGGAAACCGAATATTAATGTTACTCACTGTACACTTTGGGTCCCATTCTGAACAAAACCAATGTCAACATACAATTAATTAATTAATTGGCGAAAATGTTTTAATTTGGAATTCCCATAGAACAGTAGTTGGAACTTTATATCGCCAAGCCGATAAATATAAATAGTAATTCCCATTTTTTTTATCTGTTCGATTCAATTGAAAATTTTAGAGGCCTTTAATTAAGAACAGCCTGTACGCAAAAGATTCTTAACTCTACAATACCAAATGCAGCGAAATGGTAAACAATTTTTCATGTAACTTCTTTGTGGGAGGTGGGAAATATTTTGGATGATTTTCTGCTTGCGCGCACATTAAAAAATTTCAGTAGCTTCGTAAAATGATGTAAAAAGAAAAGACAGACAGATATGTACAAATACAAAAACAATAACAATCCTAATTTTAAATATTCCCTGTCTATTTATATGCGAAAACCTAAAAAATTCTTAAAAAATATTATGTGTACGGCGTTGCTAAGATCCAATCAATTTTGATGACGTTGCTTTTCTTTTGAAATCAGACTTTACTCTTCTTTACTCATCTGGGCCAATTCGTGGCTCTTTCTCAATTTCAAACAGCAACAACATTCATTATCATGCATTTAAATCAACAGAAGCAAAAGACAAAAAAAAAGCAGAAAGTCAAGTTTACTGCTCTAAAAATTATAATATAAGAAAATTGATAATTTTTACAACCACAATCTTATATTTCGCATTGAATTGCCTTTAGATTTTTTTTGTTGTTGTGGGTTTTTTATTCTCGTTTTTTTTCACTTTTTTTCTTTTGTAATTAAAACGCAAAATGAAATTTTAAAAAACTAACAGCTGAGCTAACATGCTTTGAAGCCAGATACCCCAGGCGTTGAGCGAAATGTTTGTTTTCTTTAGCAGCTCACGTGGGCCAATCATTATTATTGTATTAACGATCACTCATTAACTTATTAGGCAAGAACTCCAGGCAGAACTATTGAAACTAAATCAAATCCATAGCCATTTTCGTTTAAAAGGCTAATGTAAGTATTTAGGTTTGAAAAATTCTCACAAAATTGGGCCTTTCCAGGGCGAATAATAATTGCTTAGCGATTACATTATTCTTGTTAATATCCACTGCAATTAATACATAAATGCACTCTCCAAATAATCGAAATCTTTTGTGATACATTTTTGATATGTTTCTTACCCCCCACCGAAGTAAGCCATCAAATTTCACAACCTTATGCGTGCCATGCTAATATTTTATTTATTTTTTTCTTAATAATATTGAATTGAAAAATTAACACATATTTTTACAGTTAAAAGCAAATTTCGTTAGAGTTCATAAACGAATTTAGGCCTCAACAAGTGGGTCACAGAACGCTCCTCCACTCTCCTGCTCACACTTCTTACTGCCAACAAACAGTGACGTAGTGAAGAAAGAATCAGCTGAAATGCCACAACAAACAATACAAACTTACGAAAAACTTGTTTCCAAGCCAAAAAAAAACCCGCTTTAAGCCAACACTCCAAACCACTTTCAACGTGCTTTTGACCAGAACAGAACTAAAGACTCAATTTGAAAACACAAAGGCGGGGCGGGTGGTGCGTCGAGTGCATTGGAGCTCTCTCTCGCCATGCTTGGAAACTAGTTTTTGTTCGCTTCGCTTGAGAATCTTTTTCAAGACTTTGACTGTGTGACTCCTCTTCTGCTGATTTTCTTCTCCCAATCGTAATTGCGCTGGCCTGGCACTTGTTGTATAGGCATTCTGTTAGCAGTTATTGTGGTTGTTGTTGTTCGGGGAACTTTCTACTCGAGCGACGTGATTCAGTGATCACTTTCTAGCGCAGCTATACGGTTTGAAACGCGCACTATTCACAATCTCAGATTTTTCTTTCTTCATTGAAATTTTGTTAAAATATTAAGTATTTACTTCTTAAAACAAATATTGTAATCGTTCAACATTGGTGTTATACAAAATGGAAATAGTTGAAGAGCATGAAGAGGATGAGTGCAACGAAGTGGACGACGGAACTGTTAGTTTATTTTCATTGTTATACCATTGACAGGTTTCTAGCAGTTTCAGTCAGTGCAAGGCGAATTGCATTTGAATTGATGAAATTGTATTTCCACATAATATTATTTCGTGTCGTGGCAAATGAGATTTTTTTCGAGATTATAGACATTAGCTTTTGTTTAAATTCATAGCAATGAATTGGTTCGGTTTACCGTAACGTTAAAGACTTCAACGAAAACGTCTGTCCTTTGTACAAGAGGACGAAACAAAAATTTAATAAATACAAAAATGATACTGACGTGTATATTAAATCAATGACATCATCTCAGCCCTCAGCTGATACTGACAGGGAACACGTCTTCTCTTTACCACATTGATTACACCACAACTGTCTGAAGTTTCATTTGAACTACTTTGCATTTCAATGAAATATTTGAGAACAAAAAATTTAAGTGAATTTATTGTTTTGTCTAGGAGTACACCGGTCCCGGCGAGCAGGAGTTGGAAAAGCCCACAAAAGACGAGTACACGGTCGCCAAATGGATGAAGAAGAATGTGAAAACGAAGAAGACCAAATTTCTGAGTCACAACGTCGAATACTTCACCTCGAATAAAGCCATCGATGCTCTGATGAAGTCGAAATTCGCCCAAACGCTCTTTACCACACGCGAACAAGCCGTCGAATTTCTGGATGTAATGCTGGAGCATAAATTTTTCCATCGCGCCAAGAAGGTGCCGGTCACTATGGAAGAGCTGCGCGGTAGTGCTGGCGGGGCCGCCAAATCAACGAAAAAGGAAAAGGAAGAGAAAAAGGAGGAGAAGTCATCATCGTCATCAAGTAAAAAAGACAAGGAGGGCGATAAGAAGGACACGGAAGCCGAGGCTGAGGCTAGCGGTGCAAATGGCGGCGACGAGGCTGGCGGCGCTGCTGGCGATAAGAAGGAAAAGCGCAAGCGTAAAATCCGTCTCGATATGCATCCCGAACAGTTGTTCGTGGATGGGTCGGAGGCGTACGTTTGGATTTACGATCCCATACCCATACACTATTGGATTTACGGTTTGATCTTGTTGCTCGGCGCTATTGGCATATGTCTGTTCCCGCTGTGGCCGCCCATGCTGCGCAAGGGTGTCTATTATCTGTCTGTGGCTGCGGCCGGATTCCTTGTCTTCATATTGGCCCTGACCGTGGTGCGTTTGATTGTGTTCACCATTGTCTGGGCTTTGACTGGCGGCAAATTGCATTTCTGGATTTTCCCCAATTTGACCGAAGATGTGGGCTTCTTCGCTTCCTTCTGGCCGCTTTATGAGGTTTGATTTCCGCGTTTCTTTTCGTACATTGGCAGTAGTTAAAATTTCTCCCTTGCAAACTATTTCAGAGCAACTATGTGGCAAATGGCAAATCCAAATCAGAAAAACGTTCCAAATCGAAATCGAAGAAGAAGGACAAAGATAGCGATAACGAGGATGACGCTGCTCCGGATGCTGTTCCGCTGGAGCCAGAAAAAATCGAGGAAATCAAAGAGCACGATGCCGACATGGAGTTGAGACATCGCAATGTTGCTACCGCTGCTGCTGCCGCCGCCGCAACCACTGGCAAAGGCGACACGGAAGAGGAGTCGCAGAGTGGTGGCGACCAGAGTGAGGCTGCTGCGGAGTCGGATGCGAAATGGTGAGAATTCGCATTTATATTAAAAGGCTTTTGAATGGTCTCTTGTTTCCGTCCCCCCGCAATGCATGTACATATTATTCTTATAACTTCAATGAAACGAATAACCCAAACATATTTTAGTTAATTAATTTATGCTTTATGGATTTTATTATCAATAAAATTTTACTTTACTTTAATTTATATTTTTTAAATTTTTTACTTATGCATTTATCATTTGATTTTACCATTTTTTCTCACTATAATTTGTGGAATATAAAATAAACAAGACAATTTTCCACACTAACAATTCGGTTTGGATATGGTGGAAAAGTTACTTAAAAAGCTAATCTAGAATTAGAAATGGTTAACAGCTTCTAATTCCAAATCAAAATAAATCTCACAACTGAAACTTTTGATTGGGACTTAAAAAATTTTAATTTAAAAAATGGAATGGTTCTCTAGCTCTTGAAACGTCTGCGAAAAAAAACCATTTAAGATCAATGCGTATGACATTTTGTTTGACTAAATTGAATTACTGTCACATACGTAACTTGTTACTTTGCTCTTATTTTAATTGTCCACGTACACTTTCAGTTTTAGTGTTGCGTCATTGCTTGTACAAGCTGTTGTGAAATATTGATGGCTGAATGGTATTGCTAAATATTGTAGAAGTAAACTAAAATAATATTTGGTGTGTGTGAAATATTTATATCAGGAATTTTCTCAAACAGTTTCGAATATTTACAATTCTAAAAACACGCAGCTTAATGTGTTTTCGGTGAAATCAAATGGTTCTAAGCACCTAGGTACATCAGCGTTCTTATACTTGTAGTTTTTGTACATATCATACATACGGAAAGGCAAATTCGCAAATTAAACACGTGGAAGCATACCAAAGCTTTCGTAAATTGTCTAGTTTTCAATTTCATTGTTTTTTTTTTGTTCTTCCATACTAACACAAAGGTAATGTATGAAATGCTCATAATTCAAAACTCCATTTCCTCATGGCTAATATCTCATTTTGTAACAATATTGTCCATTACTCAATCATTTCGATGTCTGACTCTTCTAGCTCGCAGACACCATCAGAATCGGAATCGGAAATCTCTGGCAAGGACTATGAAATCATCAGTACGAGTGAAGTACAGAATGTTGTTGACAACTAAACCAGAAACAAAAAATTAAAAAAAACTATAATCTAAATTTAAGCAAATGAAAATATTTGACAAGAATGAGTTAAGTTTAAGAAAGAAAAAAAAAACAACTAACAACAACAAAAACAATTCCAATTGTAAAAATGCGTTTAAGCTTCGGTAAAAAAAAACCCATGAAACTGACTCACATATACACTCACACACGCGAACATTTATAGTCAAATTAACTTCGATTGGGAAGTACAACAGTAAAGGAAAACAAAAGTTAAAGTGAATAGAAAACGAGACATGTAGCAAATCCTGAAATATAGACAAAAATAAAAACAAAAGAAAGCGAAGGTATTTCGATACATTTTCCAATTTTAAAAGCATTTTTCTTGTATATTTACAGCGAGATTATTTTCAACTGTGAGATGCAATTATTTCATTAATTTTTGATATCATTTTTTCTAAAAGAAAAACTAAACACATTACTACTAACTCAAACAAGGAAAACGAATACATTATGACTGCAAAGAAATTGGAAAATTTCTAAAAATTTACAATTAAAATTTTAAATATTTTTATTTTTTAAATAAATTTAAAAGATTATTGCATATATTCAAGACATTTAAGTAAATTCCATGGGATTTATTGCAAAAAAAAAAAATTAAATTTACAAACTTAAAACAAAAAAAAATGTATTTCGATTTTTAAAAGTTTCCATAATGTGCGCTAATCTTCGGAATTGACAACATTATTTTCCACAGCAAAACACTGAAAATCATTGATTCTATTTTGTATTTTATGTTCTGTTCTTTAGTTTTTCATTTTATTTGCTGCAATTTGTTCCATATTTGCTTTGGAAGAGTATAATATAAAAATCTATTGAAAATGTAGTAGTTCAAAGTTGTTGGAATGATAAAAACAAAACAAGAAAATCCGCACCACCCCACTTGACACACTATTTTGCGTTTAGTTTTGTAATTACTGAAATATTTATGCAAAACAGAAGAAATATATACATACTTATATGATTATTATTATTATTATAATATAAATATACAATATGTAATAACTTAATTAGTAGTGTAAACATTTAAATTTATTTAAATTTAGTGCAAACAAAAGAAAACAAAAACCACTCTGTTTCTATTATTATTATTTGTTTATAAAAGAAATAAATACAAATAAAAACAAGATTATTGTAAAAAAAAATCAAAGTGACATTTCTTTCGTTATAAGTGAGCCTAATAAGCTATCAAATTCGGAACACTAAAATCGGTGATATCCCATTACCGACAATAATCACACAAGATAACTCTATTGCAGTCGTAATTAGAATAAAGAAAAAAACCCTGAACTTGACTTGACAACGTCCACGAGATGGTGGAAGAACTGCCAAAAGTTTCAATAACCAAATTATTGCAGGTATAATAATACTTCTCCAGGGACTAGTCAAAGTGACAAACTTAAATTTTTCCAAGTTTGAGATTTTTTGCTAATGGCCTCATGAAGCCTCTCACAAAATTTCCATCTTCTATCTCTTTGGGAAGTATGAAAAAAAACACTGGATGGACATTCACCACCCACCACAAACGAAGGGATTTTATATTATAGATGATTTTCAAAACAGCTGTAGGTACATACTCCAGAGCTCGATTCCAGTTTGTGAAATTGACGTTATGTAATTGAGCTGTGCAGTACAGCCTCTCTGACTAGACGCACTCTTTTTTTTATGTATTTAATTTTATTTAAAATTCAGGAAATCCTATATTTGCAACTATTTTTTCTTTCTGTTGCAATTACATTTCCCCGAATATTTAATTGAATTTACATTATTTTATAGCCACGTAGATGCCATAGCAAACGCAGCGAAAAGTAGTACAACATCTCCACAAAACCGAGCACACTAAAGCCAAGAAATAGACCAGCCGTTCCACCAATCGACACTGAAAGAATCCATTCGAAAATTAAATCATTAAAATGTTTAATAAAAGTCGAATGTTACCCAGCAAATCCGTGAAGGAAAATATTATCTGACGCTTTAGCCTCGAAGTGGGCGAGTTTGTCATCGTCACAATTATACTGTTGCCGCCCATGAGTACATTTGAGAAGGGCATATTCTGGTTAGAAAGGGAATAAAACAATTTAAACATATTTTATTATCGAAAAATAATTTTCCCACTCACATGTTCCACAATCTTATTTACAATAGCATCTTGGCAATTCTGCAGGCAGTTGCATTCGATGGTTTCATTTGGATGAGAGTTTGGTTCATAGAGTTTTAGAAAAACACCTGCGGTGAAAAACCAAGAGAGAGAAAGTAAAAATAGACAACATTTTATGAATATTGGTTATTTACTTTCATGCCGCGGCAAGCATTCGCGTAGTGTTTTGTAATTGCACACCTCTTTGGGAAAGGCAACTGAAAAATAAATTGGAATTTGTGGACAAACGTTAACACAGAAATCCGAAGAAAAGAAACTTACTGCGGTTGGGATAAAAATGCGGTATGCATTTGCAAATTTTATACACCAAATTCAAGCGACATTCTTGCAGGCAAATATTTTTCGTATATATTGGATAATGCGTTAAATTAGACTCATGCTGAAAGCGACAGTTGCGCTGCGACACAGTGGTGCTCCTATAAAAAAATTGTATTAAAAATAAACTCAATTTCCAATTTTTCTTCTTTTACTCTTCAAGACCCTCATCGGCTATAATTTCCATGCATTCCATTTCATGATACGAGGAATCGTACGTGAAACCGTAATTATGATCAACTTTCATGATCTCGAAGGCGCTGTGTATGAAGGCCTTTGAATGGAGAACAAGGCATTGGGAATAACTCTTTCAAATACGATTACTTCAAGTAGCAACTCACATCAATTGGCATATCAACGAAACCCAAAAAGTTATACTCGTACACCATGTCCATTTCGAAGTAACTGCCGCGCATCACTGATATCAACTCCAAATCCTCAAACATCGTTTCGGCATACTCACCGAAAATCAAATAACGCGCCGAGAACTGTTTTAGCAGCAGTGTATTCGTCATATAGCACAAACCATACTCCGTCAAGACCTGTCGTGAATTGAAATTAATTTCCGATTTTCCGAAATCTTAAAATCTTAAACACACCTGCCGCGAATGCATTAATTTCTTGCCAGCCATGCCGCGCACCTTCTCCGATATATTCATTAATTCATCTTTGCGTTTGAATGTATTGTCCAGCGTGAGATTGTAGATGAGTTCGATATAGTTTTTGGGCTTCACATTCAGTTGGTCCAAAGTCAGATCGATGCTCTCGTAGTGGGAAATATTCCCGAAATTGATGTATGTGGAATTCGCAAGAGATTCGAGAAATTCAAAGAATTCGTCTTTTTGTTGGCCCTCAATGTTGTGGTCACTAGGGGGGAGGATGAGGCGAATTGAGATTGGGAAATTGAGAATTTAAAATTTAAACTAATGCTTCGGAGACCAATGCGTATATTTCGTATACACCTTTGGGTACGCACCAGCTCAGGAAATGTAAAACTCAATAAAATGAAATTTACCCTTTGCCACATTTTGCTAAAACCTCATTAGCCTTCATTGGATGGACTTCTAATTAACTCCAATTTAATGGAAAATCTCAATTGAAATTTCACACATTACAAAAAAAAATAACCAAAAAGTGTTAAATTAAAATGGAAGTACCATGTAACCTACCGACAATAGGCATCGAATAGCGGTAAATCCAAGCGTTTTAACGGACAAACCGTCACACCTGGCATTGTCGTATTCCAATAGTAGAAATCCCGCTCCAGGCCAACCACAGTGCTTTTAGTATTATATCGATCCACAGATTCGAGGCCGATTTTCACGCAGAAGAACATCGAAATAATTAGGAGAACGAGCCAAAGGCATCTGCATGGCACATGAGTGTGTGTTTGTGTGATGAAATTAAATGGAAATTGGTATCAATATCAAATGTAAAAACACATTAAAATCTAAATTTCTATCATTCAAATGGAGAAATTGGAAATGGCTCACTTTTCGATTAGCAGCACACCGTGTTTCACCAAATAAAAGAGCCCATGAATGCCGCTTTGGTGAAAAAACGACTCAACGAAATCGATGATGGCGTCCATTTTGCAGAGGCGCGGTCGCAAGCGGTTGATTTGTAGGTGCATTTTGTTTTATTTTTAATTTTTCGTTGTATATTTTATTTTAATTTTTGGTTTTGGATATTTAACTGTATTTCTCTTCAACCTTACAATTCTTGGTGTTGGAAATGCTTCTCGGTTTTGTACTGGTCCATCAAATGAAATATGGCGTAGCCAAAGTAGCGTGGAAATATGAAGCCCAGAATTAAACCAATACCAGCAATCTAAAAGATATTTAAAATGAAAAATGATTTAAGAGAAAAAGTATTCGAAAAGTTCTTTCGATTACAAGAATATTAAAATATTCAACCAGAAATCAATTAAGGGACTACACAAATTATTCAGCCTCTTATTGATCCACAACCTCCCGAATTTACTTACCACAGTAAAAATCTTGGCACTCCAATACACCAACCAGAATATCAGACTGGCCAAGGTGGCCAGAAAGGTCGTCACTGGATTGCGATATAGAATTTCTGCTTTTATAATGGGCGTATCCTCTTCCTCGTCATCGAGATCATCGACTAAGTCCGAATGAATTTGATACAAAAATGGGTCCGTGTCCGAGTGCGGGCGCTGTCGCAACATGACGAATACAAAGAAAAATCTGGGCGTACTGTCGTGCTGTGCTACACTGTAATCAAAATGTAATGAAATGGACAGAAATGTACAAGAGTAATTAAGAACAACAACAACAACAGTTGCACAAATTAAGTGGTTATTAATTATGAATGAAGTCTGCCTGTCCGTTGGTGGTCTGAAAACACTTTAAAGTTTGTTCCATGGTAGGATGATAATGGTTGGGTGGGTTGAAGGCAAAAAAAAAAAACCATAAAATCTTTTATGGCTGATGAGGGTAAGGTGAAGAGAGAGTACAATTTGTCAGAGTTAAGAATTGAATTAAATTGAAATTAAAACATATTAAAAATAAATTAAAAATAAAGAGAAAAACTAAATATTTTTCTTAAATTTAACCAAACATTTTATTTTTTTTAATAACAACACTTTTGGTATAAAAAAAACAATTGCTTTTCACAGTTATAGAGTGCTTACCATCTATTTCCGGTTTCCGGTGTATGTTAATTTTTTCAGTTTGCTTTCTATTTGGCAATTTTTTTTCAACTGCACATCCGGTTTCTAAATTGAACTTTATTCTAAACGGAAGTGCCACGTGCCGAACGATATCGTTGCAAACATCACAATGCACATTTTTACTTTCATTTATTTCATTTTTGTTGTTCACCATTATTGTCTGTCCGTGTATCTTCTTTAATTAATTTGTATATGTGTGGAACGGCAGGTGGTGGTGTGTCAAGTGCATTTCATTGCACGTACACGTTTGCATGACTCTGTGTACATGTGTTGGGGAGTGTGCTTTTTTTCCGCTTTGCTTGTATGTGTTTGCTTTCTGCACTTTGTGTGGTTTTTAAGTGAATTTTCATGTTTTTGCAAATTGATTGTTGCGCTCAAATTGAGGTTAGGTAATAGAGTCAGTTTCGTTGATGTATTCAAATTATAAATACTCTCTATGCGATGTACATGTATGTTTTTATGTACACAATTAATAAAGATTAATTCAAAATGCGGATTTCCTTCTAATTGCGTGTTTAGATGCACTAGAACATAGTCAGGGAACGACATTTACCCTTGGTTGTTGGAATGTGCAGACAATTGCACGTTTGCAATGCCATTACCGTTGCAAATGATTCATTAAAAGGCGATTATAGTAAGGCTCATGGGTTGTCTATAATCAATCCTTCAAATCAAACTTCAAGAATTCAAGAATCCATACAAAGTCTCAGATTTTTTACAATTTCTTCTCAACTAAAGGAGGTTTCACTCAACCTTAAATTTTTGACGAACTCGAACCGTAAGCACTTCTCCAAATTCAACATCACATCACAGGTTCAGCCACCTTACAAATCCACCTTCCTATGTTTCGACTACAATTTCCAATTGCAGTCAATCGCAGAGGAAAAAGCATTTTTACAAAAAACCACAACTCTCCGTTCGTGGATGAGATACGTTAATGGACACTTTTGCAGCAGCGTGTTATTAAAACGTTTTGATTGCAATTATCTTAAACTGCTTCTATGAAGCGGAAATAATGGTGGTTAGAACGGTTAGTCGTTTGCTTCGGTCGATGTGGAATTTCATCCATTTTTTTGTTCTTTGTTTTTTAGGTTTCGTTGTACATTCCCTTTTCCTTTTAGTGGCGGTAGTCGTAGTAGTGTACAATTTACCTGTTGTTGTTGTTTTCATTACTGCTATTGCCTGAAGTCAGTTGAGAATGCTCTAGCGTAGATCTGTGCTCGTTTATTAAAAAATAACCCTTTCTGAGTTTAAGTGCAGTAGAACATTTTTGCGGTTTATTTTGGTGCATTTTGGTGTTTGTTTGTGTAATTTTCGTTGTGTTGGTTTTTAGTTTGTACTTTGAACTTGTTTTATTTTGCAATAATTTGCATTTAAATGCGGTTCGACGAAGCAAAAGTAAAAGCGGCCAAAGCCTTTTAAGCCGAAAATTGCTCGGCCAACCGTCAGTTATTTGGCAAAAGAAAACATTTTCACAATGAATTTTTTGGCGTATAAAATTGAAAGTGAGTAGGTGTATGAGTTAGGATGCAGTTTCCCTTGATGTTGACTTGGTAAAGTAGCTATTATTTTCGGGTCAATGAAAGTGGGTACTTCGGTGGCTCACATAGATTTGAATTATTTTCTTATTGAATCTTCTACAAATTTGGTAGGATCAACCTCTCTACTTTCAGAATCACACACTATTTTCAATCCAAAGGTTCAATACTTAAAAAAATACTTTGGAAAAAATAAAATTATAAAAAAAAGTATATATTAATTTGCTGTAAAGCCTAATCCACACACACACACAAATGAATGAACTTTTTCCGTTCCCTTTTATTCAACACAAAATAAATTGTCTTGCGAAAAAAAAAAAGTTTTAAAAAATGTGGCTGGGAACAAGAATTTTTATGAGTTTGTTTGCCTTTGGCCGCGAAGTCACCAAATAATGGTACCAAGTTTTCCCCGCATGACGCCATGTTGCGTGCAACGAGCAACTTCCGGTGTGTGGAGCAGACAAAAAAAAAATAAACACAGAAAATAGAAAAACCGAAAAAATGCCAGCATAAAAGTAATAATAAGAATGTGCCAAAGGAATATAAAACGGGAATAATTTGTACAAAAAGGAAAAAGAAAAAATAAAAGAATTTAGTGCACACAAAAAGGAATATAAAAAAAAAACCAGTACAAGTTTGGGGGGATTAAAAATGAAGGGAATTACAGTGACTGGTGGAGGGCAGGGAAAAGCAATAAACGACAAATTCATGCTCTAAAAAAAGACCAGAAAAAAAACACATAACAATGCATTTAAACGCTTTTTCCTGCGGTCTTTTCTACAATTTTTATGTCTTCCTGCTAATTTTTTGCTCTCATTTTTACAACTCTCCTAGGGCCGTATGAAAAATTCACATTTTCACACACGCAGGCAGACACTCATATGCAAGCCTTATTGCGACACAATTCATTTAACAATTAGGCAATCCCTTACAAATTTCGTTGCGTATTTTTTTGCGACACAACTGAAATTGTGTGTCTGCTTATATTTTTTTATATTATTTATAATTTATAATTTGTTTTTCATATTTTTGCGTTTTTTTTTTGTTGCGATTTAACACAAGAAGAATTTTTATGACAACAATTGCAAAGTGCATAAATTTCAGGCCACAAACAAAAATGTATGCGAAAAATAATTAAAAACCGCTGCTTTTAATCCTAGTAACTGTTAGACCCGGACGATGCTTTGGCCGCTGTCGTTAATAAATTTGAAAGACTTTCATTCATTAAATTAAAATCCTTATCGAAATGTTAATGTGACCAAATGCCAAAAGTCTAGCCAACTGCATTTAAAATAAGCGAGCGAGCCTTCTATCAGCCAACTAACCAAATGAAAAAGGCACAAAATGTGTGTGTGTGTGTGTTTTTTCCCGCTGTGGTAAATTTATGCTTTTACATAATTCGTATCGTAAATTTTGTGTGTAATTCGGTATGTTATTCCAATGTTATCTATCTGCCTAATGAGACGGAAGTGGCCATTTTTATGGGCAACGTATAAACGAACGAACGAACGAACGCTTAATGTGGTTATTGACTTGGATTGCGGCGTTGAATGCATATGTGAAAAATGACCGCTTTTAAATGGGACATTAATGAGACAGTTCAGTTGGTCGAAAAGATTGGTACTTCATGGGGAGCAAAAGAGCTTTTGAATTATGTAAATATAATAAAATATTTTTCATTTAAATTACAAATTGTAACTTCTCAAGTTAATTGGTTTTCGTCGTCATTATCACGCCCAAGGGAAGACGTGTTAGGTATAGAAAACTACCTATGTATATGTATATATTCTTGATCCGCTTCACCTCAAGAGTCGTACCATTTTAGCTTCGCTCAGACCGCTGATAATTCTCTTATGTACTTGTTTTTATACTCTTTATTTGCTAACACCTGTTAACATTTAAAATTTTATTGTCATAACATCTTGCTTCTTGAAAACTAGTTTGAGAGCTCGCTACACTAAAACCAAAATTCTATTGAATTCGGGTTTTTTTTCAATAATGTGAATTATTTCTCATTTCCATTTTATTAAAATTTTCTGTAAGAAGAAGCCAAAGTAGTCTAACCTTCAAACGAAATGGCTAAGCACAAATGCACTCACACACGGCACACACAGACCGCCACATGCAACACATTCAAAGCGAAATGTAACATTTCACACTACTTAAATGCAACGCTGCATGAAAAATTCCATTAACAGCAACGGCAACATAGCCGTGCGTAATTTGTAGAGCGAAGTAAAATGTAGAGTAAAATATAATAACATTTCTTTAGCAAACAGTTGGAAAGTACTACCGAGTTACCGGTGCTAGTACCACTACCACTACCACCACTACTGCTACTACTACTACTACTACAATTTTGTGCTACTAAAGTACTATAAAGTTTTTTTTTTGTTGGTTAAGCTTTGAAAAATGTACAAATTGTATTAAATAAGCGAACATGAAGGCAATGCTGACGGGCAGGTGTACACACACATATAAGCGGTGACTTTTATGATGAATAGGATGCAATTTTCTGTGAGAAATAAAATGTACTATATATGTGTGGTTAGTGCATGTTTGTGGTGGTAGTGCATGTGTGTTGAAAATGTCAAGGTTGCTTTTGAGGGTGGTGCTGTGTGTTGTGTGAGGTGCGGGTGTGCGAAAGGGCCTCACAGAATTTTTCACATTTCTCATAAAGCATATTAAACTTAATAGGATTCATTCATGGACTTTGTTGTTTTTTGAACTGCCTAAAAGTATGCTGTAAGGATGAAAATAACACAAAATCATTTGCATATAAAAATTAGTAACAATTCAATGATCCAGATGAGGCGTATTAGCAGAAGGTTTGCATCACAAGATGAAATGAAAAGAGAACATTAATTACATGTCGTTGGTTGAGCGCACAAATGTGCTAAGTGACTTGTTGGTGAAAGTTCTTTAATTGGATTTTCCAGGATTTTCATACCTACTTGGATTTCTAAACTGTCACTTAACACGTTTATGCATTCAACCAGCCGTATTGAGTTCAATCTCTTTGATAGAAAAATGTTTAAAAATAATATTTAATTTTGAAGGTTTCAGAAAATTCTTTAGTAGAAACTTGATTAAATGGAATTTGTTTAAATATTTATTTAAATTACAAAATTATCCAATTATATTTTCCAACTTTGCAACGGAAGTTTCCTTTTTAATTTCCAGTACAAATCGTTGTGAACATACCCTTTTTCAGCAGAGAATTATGATAAATCAACTAACAAAAGTTTACTCACCATAAAAGTTAATAAGCCGGATATTGCCTTTAACTTTAATGACGCCCTTTACGCAAACAACAACAACAACAACAACAAGAACTTAACTTAATCACCACAACGCCCTACTCAACTTTAAATCAATAATAAATTTTTATGATGGAAATAAATGTTTCCAAAAATAAAACACCGAAAAAAAGTGTTGCCAACTCAGCTTAAAGCCAAAAAAAAGTGCGTAAAAATTACAATTTCAATGGGAGTAAAAATGCAAAACAATGTTTGCAATCTCAGCGCGAAATTTAAATTAAACTCTTGCGCATTAAAATGGCGTCATTGGCAACGGAAACGGAAATGAAATTCACACAAACATACAAGTAATCTGTGGAATGTACAGAGTGAGAGAGAGCGAGCTATACACACAGGCAGACAGGAAGAGTGGGACAGCAAGTAAATGCAGTAAATGGCAAAGTTGCCCGCAAAAACTTTACTTTAACACACACAAATGAACAAAAAACAAACAAACACTCACGCACACACTTTTACATTCCGTAATTAATGCATTAATGCAAAAAGGGAGTCAATTACGAAAACGTATAAGGCAGTAAATTCCATAGAGAACCTCACCTATACTTTAACACTTACTCGATTGCATACTTGCATTTTAACACACACACTCATACATACGCACTTACGTCGCACTCTCATATGCATACATTTGCACAAAATTTAATCACTTTTTGAGAGAGTGTTGTCGTACACGAACGTATGTATATGTGCGACTTGGCATACATACATGTGCCCTAAGTGATTTGCTTCGGCAACAAAAGTGAATATCAGTAAAGTGAAGTAGACAAAAAAAATCGTGGTAAATTTGCATTTAATCTACCTGAATGAGCGCCAGTAAATTGAAAAGGCAATTGTGTAGAATGTGGAAATTAAAGCAGTCCATTTGTCATTTATTTGCTCCTCGGTTTATTTGTGCAAGTTAATCATCTCATTACTAGTTCCTCTGAGTAACATTTAACAGCCCACAGTTTACAATATGAAAATTCAAAAAGAAAATTTCCTTTTCAAAATCATTCTTTAACCAATTACTCGCCATTGCAATGCCAGTCACGTGCCCTGAAGAGCCACAAAATTTTCCAACTGACAATGAGCAAACGAAGTGTGAGCTTTTGACACCGCAACGCAACGCACAATAAAAATCAGCACGTCTTCGAATTACACGCTGCCAAGGACGTCTTCTTGAAGAGGTGGGCGTGGCCAGAGCATGAGACATGAGGTAAAAAGGTGCCATGTGATTTATTATGGTTCCGTTTGACAATTTTCGATGTGAGGGCGAGGGGGAGAGTAAGGTAAATTTTAAGAATAAAGCCAAAGTAGTTATGTGAATGAGGTGACACAAATATTTGAATGCTCTTAAAAAAAATGAGACATTTAACTCGCTTGACATGCACACATTTCGCATGACAAGTGCAATGATGCATGTGATGTGATGGTCGCTTTTACCAGAATGAATGCAAATAATTTTGAGAAATCTTTAGTACAGGTAAGCTTTAATGTTTTGCCAGCATATTCATCCTTATATAAAAACATTAACTTTAAAAAACTGCCCCGTCTACATGGCGACTCATGAGAACCGAAATTAACATTCAGGGGTTTAAGCCAAACATTTTTTCGATAGAGAGTATGATATGCCTTTCTGGTCATTTTGACTCATTTACATCTTTGTTCGGATTTTAACCATGTCATCTGTAAAATTCTGCATGACAACTACAAGCTGGTAACGTTTTCAGTGTAGGGTTTTCGCGTATCTGAATAATAAATATTGCTCATACGCCATGGTGTGCGGATATGAAAGTTTGCTAAAAATACATACAATAGTAGAAAGCTAGGAAATATGATAAAAGGAATTTAGTGGAAAAACTACAATGTACAAAAAAATACAAAATCAACAACGTATGCATGTCTTACGGACCATTTCGGGGGTGACAGAATGATTGCAACACAAATTCGAATTAAGATAGGTTTGATAACATAAGGTTTTGTCAGATGAGGTTAGATCAGAGTGTCGGTGGATTAGCTTACATATACTATTTAGGTGCATTGTATTATCATGTCTCTATGTGTTCCCTGAAGATTACACTTTCTTCTTTGTAAAGTATAATGTGTTTACTCAATTTCTTTTCAATCAAAAGGACTAGAAATTTAAAAAGGATGAACTTTACAAAGAAATTATCTCTTTTATAAAAAAATTTTAACTATCATAACCATGAACACTTTCTTTTAATTAATAATCAAATATCCACCAAAAAAGAATCAAGCTGATCTAAGTAATACTAACCATGCAGCATCATAAAGGTTGAAAGTTTTGGCGGAAATAAGCTTATCTAAAGTATCGAATAAAAGCCAAAACTTCTATCACACAAAAAGGGAAAAAAACCAAGAAAATAATTTCAAAACTTTTCAATTAACTTCATAAAAATAGCGCATAAAAACTTGCGCGCTTTCTTGTAACAACAATAAACTTTATAGTAACAAGCTAAGAAAAAAAAAAAAATAAAAAGTGAACGTTTTTATAAGCGCAAATTTGTTAAAAGTGGCATAACTCACTCATACACTCACATACCCAACACACAAGCTCTTGCCCAAGTGCAAAACTGAAGCGAGCGGAAACACACAGAGTACAGAGAGCTCCCCCCTTTTCCAATACAAAGTTTTCAACATTTCAACGTTTCAACGTTTCAGCGTTTCAGCGTTTCACTTTGTGGATAATATTAACAAAGTTCTTCACACACCCTTACAAAGTCCAGCGGAAAGTGTGCAAGGAAGCTGACTTTTTCCTTTTCTGATACTCGAAACAGCTGCACATAGTATGCAGAAAGTGTATGCAATATGAAGGTATGCCATCCATCGTGCTTGAGAAAGTTATGTGCTCAAGTACTAGTAGCTGCAACAACAACAACAGCAACAAAAATGTGTTAAAGAGGACGGGCGTACATTTCAATGTCACGTTCTTATACATATCTCTTGAGGTAGTTTGAAGATTTCACAGAGAATATACTTTTTAGTTGATGTTTAAAAAAAAAAAATGAAAATTTCTTTTACAACATTTTTGAATACAGTTTTGCAAGAAGCGGGCAAATGATATTGTAAAGGCCTTACAATATCAGACTCTTAGCATTTCAAAGTATTTTTTCATTGAAGAGCTCCAAAAAGGTTGTGCTATAATTTGTACTTTATTTAAATTTTTTTTCACAGGTTTTCAGTGTAATTAAAACGGCTGCAATTAGTACTCCACCACAAGCAAGTACTTTCACATGTGCTCTTATGTACCTACAGTTAATTAACAATTTAAACTTTTATTTCCAAAGGCTTCTTTGCCCACTGGCCGTAGCTATCATTTGCTCAGCAGTACAAAGGTTTTTTGTTTAATAAAAAAATATATATGTATATGTATATAGTATACGAAATTAACTGGCATCGTCATTAAAATTCATTAAAATAATTTCTACAATTTATATAAATTAATTTCGTTTATTACAAGAACCAAAAAAGGCCACCTACCGAAAAAAAATAAACTAACCAAAAAGTAACGTAACCAGCATCCTGTGCTCCATCATCATTTCTTTTTTATTCCTTTTCTAAGAAGAAACAACGCTGTGAACACTTCCTTTACTTCCTTTACAACGACAGCCAGAGGGATGACATTTGCTTGTTCATTTTCAACATTCGTTTCATTTTATTTTTTTCGAAAATATTATTTTTACGCTAAAAAATAACTCATACGCCCGTTGGCGCTAAAGAGAAACTTTTTTCTTTCTCTTTTTTTTTGGAAAATAAAAATTCGCTAATTCGCAGCTAATTAAGTTCAAAGCATAGTTGCAGGCGCCCATGCTCTGGTGAGCCATTGTGCACGAGACGTTTTAACACTATAGCAAGTAGCTGATAATAGGGTCTAAGAGAGAGAGGGAGAGAGATAGAGAGGGAGAGAGAGAGAGGGCGAGGAATAGAAGGAGTAGGTACGTACTTATACGTTTTGCCCCAGGTTGTCATCATCATGCTGGTGTGTTTAAGGCTAGAGTTGCAGAGCTAAAGTCCTCATTTGTCTGGCTGACTGTTTGCCTGCTTGCTTGCCCGTGGTGCAACTTGTTCCGGCATATTTCGCCACAGCACAACGTGAAGTGATGTGGCGCGTAAAGACAACTTTTTTCTGAATGAGTTCTTTTTTTGTTTTAGATTGGTGTGCCCTCAGCTGTTGGTCGGTCAGGTTCTGTCTGGCAAACTTTGTTCGTAGCTTTTTATTTTAATTTTCTTTGAGCTAATTTGTGGCATTGGAATTACATTTTAATTGCTTAGATTTGGGCGCCATTATTAGATGTTTACAAAAGTCTGTTAGCTTGGGACTTAAAGAAAGTTGCTTGTGTCATTTGTGTGTACCTTCTTTGTAGTTGGTAATTGGGTAAAATGTGTACAAATCAAGTCCGGAGTGGGTGCTTAATTGTATCTAGTTAAAGTACAGTCACTACGAAAGGTATTCCGTGAATTTATTCAACGTCATTTCAACTGAAATTTGCCCCTCATAAGTTTGTTCAAAAATCAAAAATAAACTTCCACAGCCATGCCTAAAAGTATGCCATGTAATTTAATGTCCACTGCTTTATTGAATCAACTGCTTGCAGAGACATTTTCAGTTCCACAATTGCCAACAGTTACAAACCAAAACCGCACACAAATCATTCGCCTCGTCTACCATCAAAGTCATCCAATGAATCACAATTATTTAAAATAAAATTGCATTCAATTGCAAAACTAACTGAACAAGGAGATAGACGCCGTATGTAGTATCAAAGCTTTGTATTATTGCGGCAGTTGTTGCAGTTGAAGTGGTTACTTAAAAACTCATCAGCTGGAACAATAATGACAACAACGCAACTCCGACAACAACAACCGCAACGCCCTGGCAACAACAATGTCGGCTAGAAAAATAAACACTAAACGAGAGTTAGAGCAAAAGCTCGTATATGGCAAAAATACCCACAGGCGCAATAGAAATGAAACGTCCCAAAGCACCAAATGCGACACAAATCGAAAGGATGCAAAAAACAACAATAACAGCAACAAGAAAAAAAAGAGGGAAAAACCAAAAATATGCACAATGGGAGGGAAATTGTAGCAACTTTTGTAATGATGGCGTTGTGGGTTTTTGCCGCAAAATTGTCTGAATGAGGAATGAATGGACGAAACTAACTGACGCAAAAGGCCGCGCGGACAGATGGGACAAAGGAGTGAAACGGACAGACATATTCACAGATCAAAGATTGCGCAAGTGTTCGGTCAACTCTGTTGGGGGAATTATGCCGCTAAGCCAATGCACATTAAAGATGACGGCAAATATTTATAGAACAGCAGCTTGTGGCTGGTGGCCCTTCATCTTCCTCACTTGCATGCCTGGTCACTCATTTGCATTGTCTTGTAATGAGTGGGCCATGTGCTATTGTTGCCTTCGTGGTCTTTCTGTTTGTATTTCTTTTTTCATTCTATTACTCTCACACTCTCTCTCTCTCTCTCTGCCTTGTTGTGTGCATTGCATTTCGCTTACATTTCTTTTTCCCGCCTGTCTAACTGTACTCACAGCGTTTAACCGCCGCACTGAAGTGCTTTTAGGCACTTGTGCTTACAATTAGTTCAAATATTCCAACAAAAGATGTGATATCCGCAACAGTTGTTGGTGGTTAGTTGGCGGCTCTTGAAATGCGTTTAAATGTCAAATGTCAAGTTGAATGTGACAGCTGAAGGGTTATACATACTGGCATTGTGCACTAGTCTCTTCTGTGATATTTCGTTTCGGCTTAGTTTCGGGAATCGTTTAAACTGACAGAGCAGTACTTACTCGTATGATTTAGGTATGCCAGACGTATTTTTTAACTTAAATTTAATATGTGAAGCATTTGAAATAAAATTATTATTGGAATCATTTTAATTAATTTCCGAGGCATTAATACCTTATATAGCCTGAAATCGCTCATGCTCGAGTAAAACGCATTGCAATGCAGAATTTTGCAGCGCATAAAAGCCGGCTTTATCTCATTAATTAAAAAAGAAGAAGTAGCGTAAAATCCGCTCACATGCCTACTTACGGCCAAGTTGGTCACCAATATGGCCGTGTCATATTTTAAGCCGCTCAGCTGTATTTGCAAATACGTGTGTGAATGTATGCGAGTGTAAATTCGTGTATGTCGACCCGTGACGCACGTGACAACACACTGACATTGCTATCATTGCCGTTGCTTGTTGCTGCTCTCCGCAAATGAAAACAACAAAAATATGTGTTTGTGTCTGTCTGTCTGTCTATCCGCCCGTGTGTATGTGTATGTGTGCGTGTGAGCTTTTAGGCTTATGCGCTTGTATTAAATCAGAAAAGCCGGTGACAGGATTATGACATAAATCGTTGCATACTTTTTTGGGGGAATCAATTTTATGGGTGAGAAAACATTAACAGAATCAGTCTGTGGGCCCACTTAGGTGCTGATCTGTCCTAGATAGATTGCAGTCTATACAATTGCAAACGTCTGATGTTGTTATGAAATTTAAAACATTTCTAGTCTACAATTTAAGTAGCAGAGCTTTAACCGAAATTCTTGTAGCTATTTTAGCCCCACAGTAGTAGGCTTTGTTTTGTTAAAACATTACAAAGTAAAAATACAATAAACATTTTACGAAAGCACTTTAAATGCTTGAGCAATTCCAGCACCATTTGCAGCTTAAGAGATAAATGAAAATGTTAAAATTGCATACATTAAGGCGCTTAGAATTAGTGGTGGGAGAAAACGTTTAGGCTTCAGCCTCGTCATGCGAATGCGATATCATTACGGGAATATGAAATATGAAGAGTTATGCCATAATGAAAGCAAAATCAAGCATGGAAGGAAACACAATCTTAAATTTAACTTTCTAAATGAATTGCAAAGAATTAAGTGTTGCCATATTTTCAAAAGCTTAATTTTAAGTTAGTTTTTTAATACTTCAAGTAATTGCTACAGTGAGCAAAGTACTTCATAAGTATCAAATTTAAACACAAAATTTCAAATCTCAAATCCTTTACAGTTCCACTTTAAACACTTGTAAGCCCCCCCGACATTAAAAGAAATGATACCGCAACTATAATCTCCTTCTAATTCTATGAAAATGCGCACGGTCATTTACTATTAAATTCAATTACACCACAATTTCAATGGTTATCCTGCGGTCATTGTAAAATTGTGAATAAAAAAAAATACTAAAATAGAACAACTAAGGATAATAGTTTTAAACGTGCTCAAGCACACATATTCTCTCTGTCAAAATGCAAAAATAATGATTAGCTTAAGTTGCTAGAGTTTTTTTTCCCTCTCTTGTTGCCTTTTATTAAGCTGCTGTTGAGTGCAAAAATGCAGCATAATCCAAGGGGCTGCCTTTGCATTGGCCCCATTTCAATAACGCTTAAGCATTGAAAATTGCTTACAACATACGTTTTTTGGCGGTAGTAGTAGCAGTGAAGCGTTTTCACAAGTACAAAACTTTTCGAATTTTTGTGCCCTTCAATGGAGTGAAGTTGGCAGAATGTAGCATGGCCTTAGGATGAACTCGTACTATACAGTGTAGCAATGCGTTCTTCTTACTCTCCTTTAATGGCGTTCAATTTTTATTTTGATTGTTATTTTATATTTACTCACAGAGAAATTTGAAATTGCTAATAGTTTCGCAAGTATAGCAGATGCGTTTTGGTATTTTCGCCTAAGCGATGCTGAGAAAATTTTTGTTAAACATTTTTTGTAATGCAATTTTGAGTTTTTGTTTGAAGTAATGACGAAACTTAAGTCTTGATTTGCTAAAAATAATACTGCATACTTTTAGGTGTTTTTGATATTATTTTAGAAGTTTTATAATTGAAAGGGTGAGTGGATCAAGGCGGTGTGTAACAAAAGTTTATATTTTATTACCCCTTCAATTATTTTTTAGGCACTTAAAGTAGTTACATTCCATTTTAAATTATAAAATACTACAAAAACAATTTAAATTAAATCTCCTAAAATTATGCTTTAAAAAATTTCTCTTCTACCCTCTGTCACAATCGTTTTACAAAATGATAAAATGTCAAGCAAACCCAACACAGCATAATAATTAAGACATTTTAGTTGCCATAAGAAAGACATTGCACCAGAGAGTTCTTGACTCTGTCTCTCTCTCTTGCTGCTGCTAAACGAACATTTGCGTCATTTTGTCACACTTTTGGCTAATTTTCTGACACCATGCAAATCATTGCTTAAAGTTGCATCTCAACAGAAGAGGGGGAAAGCAAAAACTATTGCCCAGCAGCAAGTGCGAGCATCTTCATTCATTTTTGACAATTTTTTTCTTTTGGTTTTTTGTTTGTGTACGTGTCAGAATTCCCTCCATCTCACTTAATTTATGCATACAAACGTTCACACTTACGCACACCGAAATGTTTCACGCTCGTGTTGCTGCATTTATTCAAATTTATGTGGACATCTTCGCCAAACTATTAAGTTTGGTTAAATTTTATGTTCAAGGAGCGTCATAAATGCTGTTCTGAGCCATTTGTCAGATGGGTGTGAGAAATAAATGGAAGGAGGATATATGTTGAAAGTTATTCCGGGGAATTAAATGCTTTCAAGCCAAAATAAAGCAAAGTGTGAAATTATATTATTTTATCTTGCAACATATGGAAGTCTTCATTAAGGTAATGCATGCAAGTTAGATCTGCATATGAGTAATTTTATTTGCATTGGCACTCAACTATCAGGGATTGTCTGGATTGTGCAACTGAAGAACGAATAAATGAAACAAAATTTTTTTTATGATATTTTCCCTAATTTCCTACTGGGCAATATCATGCAATATCATTTTACTCTCCCCGAAACTGCTCACCGGTTTATCTCGTCTCCCGCTTCAGCTCACCCACAACACGCAATACCGCTACTCTTCGCTTAACGTTTGCTCAATTTTAATTCATGGCTTAAAGCAGGTTTTTTTTCTTAAATGCCGCCAGCAGCCGCAGCAGCAAACAAATACCAACTACAACATTAAAGCCAGCAATTGCATTCGACTTGAAATTATTGAACAAAACGTGATTTTTGTTGAAAGAAAGACAAACGGCGGCACTCGTAGCGAAGTTGAAGTTGAAATTGGAATCGAGCTCAATACTCGTATTTAACATAACAGCAACCTTCGTTGGGCTCCTAGTCTTCGGCGTGAATGTGCAGAGTGTGGAGCAGAAAGATTTTTCGTTTTTGAAAGTGAACACAGAAAATAAGTTGAACAAAGAGGAAAATAAGGTGCGAAAGGTGTTGAAAGTACAAGAAAAAAGCAAAAAAAAAAACATAAAAATATAACTAAATGCAAATTTGCCACGAATCGAAAAACGAAATTGGAAAGAAAAATTTGTGTTTTGTTATTGAGTGAATATTACTTACTTTTATGAAAAAATATTGCTATAAAAAGATTTTAATTAATTTTTTCTTCAACTACATTTGCAATAGATTTCTGCAAATACAAAATGGCGTTTTTGAAAATTTGCATATTCGCCATGGCTTTGGGTAAGTGTCGCACAATTTTAGTACTTTAACTAGTTTCTAATTATTTTAAATGTCAAAGTTGGCTTAGTAGACATTAGGTTAGATCTAGATTGTTTTCCAATTAAGATGATTAAATTCATTAGATTAGAATCTCTTCGAGTAGATTGGGTTTTATTTTAGAGAACGGTAGCGATACATATACAATTCGCTGAAGTGATGATAGTGGGACAGGTTCCGTAAACCACTTATGTGACAGGTTTAGCTGGGAAATAATTGGAAACTTGTTCCTAAAATCTCATTTAACCGGCAAATTCTAAATAGTCAAATGCAAAATGTATTTATTTTGAATTTAAATTAATTAGCATTTTCAGTCCACTTTTTGATATTAAATTATTCGGGCCGGTGGCGGCTTCGAAATTAAATTTCGTTAAAAATCATTATTTTTTCGAAATGAATTACCGGCAGATCATCCAACCTAACCTCACTTCCATGAATCACTAGTCTGACACTTTATATTTGTATTAAGTCCTTTTCAAGCTGGTCACATTCAGACACACCTCATTATTCCATAGATAACTTTTTTATTGTAGGAATTTTCCACCATTGAATCAACTCCGTTTGAACTTATGCAATTAACCAAAAGAAAAATAATGTTCGTTACCACAGCCCATCATCGCCATCATTAGTGGTTTTTGAATGATCAACAACAATGCTAATTTTATGGCCATATTAATTCGATTGTTGGTGTTGTATTTGAACTCGTTTAGCTTCAAAGCGTTGCCACTTTTGTGTTGACACTTTTACTCATTGTTGTTTGGTTGTTGCTCTTTTTGTTTTTGCTAATGCCTTTGAAGTGTTACGAAATTCGTCTCGAATGCGCGTACGAATGACCTTAAAAGTGAAAGTGTCTTGACTGAGTGTTTTGTATTGGCTGTGGTAGCTCATTAAATCTTGAACTGGAATTGACATTTCATTAATTTGAATTTGTTGCAATGAAATAATTAAATTAAATTAAATTCAAAATAAAATACAAAACAGAGTTAAATTTTCACAAATGGAAAACTTTTGAAAACGTTCAAAATTTCCTTTGTTATCGCTTACCAATCGCCTAAATGAAGCTTTATTGAAACACTTCTTCAATTGGATTTGGCATGCAATGCGATTTTTCCCATTAAGTGAGAATTATGTGCGCTCATTCACACTAATACAAGCACACGCTCAATCGCGCACACACACACACTGATTCGGTCAACCGAATCAGTGTGGTTAACCAAATAATACAAATGCAGAAGCGTATTTTTTGTTCACCCTTCCCCACACACACAAATTTACTTATGCTAAGCCGTGGGCCGCACTTTTGTTGCCTATTAAATTTTCGGTTTGGTCGAAATTATGTGTTAATGTTTTAATGCCTGCCGTTGTGGTGGTCCGCTGCATACACTCGTACATTTGCTATTCTATGTCTCATTTTTTATTTAAGCCAATCGCTGTGTAAATTCATTGAAATTTACGTCAAATTGCAGCACGTGCTGCATGGTGTACACCGTACTCGGGCTGAATGTTTTTCGGTTTATCAGTGTGACTGTTGACTGTGTTGGAATTATTTGCAAAATAGTTTTGCATAATTTCAGGCGCATTATGCGGTAACAGACGATATTGTTTGTTAGTTTTTGTGGTGGCTGAAAACGAATTTATTTGGTAAATATTTGCAGATGTTTTGCGATATTTTTCGGACTAGAAAAATAAATAGTTTTAATAGAGCAAATATATTGAAAAATTTCGTTTAAATAACAACGAAAATCTATTTTTTATTAGTTCAAAACGCAAACCGAAAAAATAATAAAAAAAATCTCAATTATGTTTGCCATGTCATATCCAGTTTTGCTTCCGTCCAGCGTTTATGGCCGTGTGTTGTTGCATTTTTTTCTGCTGTTGTTGTTCAAGGTGAACCTCTTTGTTTACCTTTGTAAGACAATCGCATTTACTGCTCAATTGCAATTCGAACGATTTGCGTTTCGATTTCCTTCAACTCGCCAACAATTAGTGCGAAACACAAGAGCAGCTGTCATTGAGCAAAAGCAGCAACAACAACAAAAACCACAACTAAAACAACATTAAGTTGCTTGTGTCAAAATTACTTGAAAAGCTTGTATAACGGGATTTGTTTGAATGGCAGCAACTTTGCAAGGTAGGAAAACTTTTTTCATAACTTTTTTTTTTAAATGAATTTTTTAACATTCATTGTAACCTAAAACGAATACGCATGGGAACTAAAATTGGGAGTAGAAAGAAAAAAAATTATGTTTAAATATAAAAATTTTAACTGCTGGCATACAATTTGTTGTTGTCAAAATTCGCATCTTAAATTAATTTAAATTGTAATTCGAGAAAATAATTTTCAAAAATTGGTCAAGTTTATTTTCTGTAAGATCAAAAATGTTCATACATGAACTTCAAAGCCTACACGCTTTCGCGCCTAATTAATAATATCACCGCCATAAACCAAAGCCGGCTTAACGCGATGCACTTAAGTCATTTTGGAAAATTAGTTGCAAGGGAATTGCAACGTAATGCCATTACTTATGTGAAATCCCATAGCGGATATCATAGTTTCCCTCGCTACAGCTAATGGCACACACACAACTCACACATGCTCAGCGCACTGAGAGCCACATAAACATAAGACCCCAAAACGTGCATTCCAACACCACCCGCCCTCAGCTCTTCGGCTCCTGCGACTATGCGAGTTTGACATTTCAAGTGTCATTTAATTAATCCCCAAACGCTAATTTTAACTCTTAATTTTACTCCCTTCAGCACTTTGTGTGATGCGTTGCGTTGTTAATATGCTGTGCTTCTAGCCGTGCCGTGCCACACCTGCCCTCCGCACGCCCACGTAATATTTTCGACATAGCCACCTACATACATTGTCATCGTTGTCGTCGTTTAATTTGCACGCTCCTGGGTTGTCATTTATTCCGTGCAAGTGTTGCCATTGTTGTTGCAGGCGTTCGTGGGAATTTCTTGTGTTCCTCTTTTTTTGTGTGTGTAGATTTTCACACTTTTTAACCTTCGAGCTATTTTGACGTGTGTCTAGCTAATGTGCGGATGCGCAATACTGAAGTTGCGGTTTTTTTTTTTACATTTACTCTGCTCTGGTGAAAAGTTTACTGTTTCGCGCTGTCAGTTAAGTTCATGGCTTCAGTGAATTTGTGTGTCCGCCATATAATTTGCAATTAATGCAGTTAGTCGGAAATATGACTTTCACCTTTGTGTTGAAGTGTGTCAAGGATGAGGAATTTGGTTAACCAAGACAAATATGATGGTCCATTGTTCTGTGTTGATGAAGTACTTCCATGATAGAGATTGACATGAGTATGCACAGACATGAAGGAACAGTGATTAGGCTACCAAGTCTGGTCCTAAAGGATTCCCCATTCATTCTATGATTAAGAATTTATGTAGTACCTTTTTATCTTCAGTGCAATTTCTTTAATTAATTTGGATTACAAAAAACATGTCGACTGCTACATTTCTAAATTCCACTCTGATCCTCTTGGGTATTACAGGAAAAAATTGATCAAATCTAATATGCACTCATATGTATATGTCTGGTGTAGGGAGCTCTAAAATTTTACAAAAAAAAAATAAAGGGAACAAAAATATTATCAAAGATATTCCGAATGTGTGTAAAAGGGGGGGCAGACTCGAAAAAAATACACAACTGACTGACTGACGGACGTCGCACTGCACTGTACAAATAAATAATAAATATAAAGTGACAGTAACGTGCGCAATATTGCAATAGTGCAAACAAAAGGCAAACGCGAAAAGAAAACAAAAATAGCAAACTAAAAATTAACTAAAGGATCTAGGGACGTGTATCCTGAATAGTGGAAAAATAACAATTTCTGTGTGTGTGTGTGTGTGTGTGCAATACAATTGCAGACAATTTTTGTTCTAAGCGAAAAAGAATTGCGCGAATACAGTTAGACACTTGACAAGGATAGGATTCTGTGAAATTCGTGAAACAGTGTTGCCATTTTGAAAGAGCAATTTTTCATTTGTTGGCGAGGTAGCTATTTCAATCTAACCTTAAAACAATGTTGCTAGTATTTATATATATTCTTCTACGTTACTTACTTTTTATTTTAATTATAATTTAATTAGATTTAAATTAACATTTTTTTGTTTTCTAGGTTCTGCCTTGGCACAACGTCCTGGTTTCCGCATCCAGGGCCATCCCTCGTCACAGCGTCATCTGCCCAAACATGTTACCGAACCACCGCCGTCTGAGAAAAGTTACATTCCCACAGAGCGTTGTCCCTTACAGCATGGCTTCTTCCCCGATGAGGACCAGTGCGACAAATATCATGCCTGCACGTAAGTTTTCAGACATAAAACATCAAAAACGTTAAAAATTATATCGAAAATGTGTCAAAATAAATTCAATCCTATTTTGGATTGTATAAAATACCTCGATTTGCTTCTAAAAAAAATAAATTTTTTATATAAAATTGCTTAATCTCTCCGAGAACACAACTTAATAAAAGTAACACAACCTTCACAGGTCCATTAAAAAATCCATCAAACACATTATTCACACGCAATTTAACATTGCCACCACCGCCTCACACGCACACCCAAAATGTAGGATCAATATTTGATACATTTTATTCGGTGAAAGGATATATTAAAAAATATGAAAAAAACGAAATTGTGTGAAAAAAAGCTGAACATAATTTTGCTGCCAATATTTTGTTTTTATTAATTGCAGCGACGGTGTTGCTACTGAACGCCTTTGTGGCGACGGCATGGTCTTCAACGATTATAGTCCCACCGAGGAGAAATGCGATCTGCCGTACAACATCGATTGCAGCAAACGCGTCAAATTACGTGAGTAGAGTGTGCTAATGGGAATATTAAAGGGAAAGAACGAAGAGACAGAGCGGGGGTAGGACAGACAGACAGACGAACGGACGGAAAGGCGAATGAACGAACGGAAGGATGAATGTATGACTGGTTGTTTGGTTGGTTGGTTGGTTGGTTGGTTGCTTGGTATGGCCGTAGACGAAAAGGTCGGCAGTTGGAAATATAATTTGTTGTTGTGCTTTAAAAGCGCGTTCAAATGGATTTGCCACACGGGATGTGGGTGAAATTAAACGCAAGTTCATTGAGCAGGATGTAGAACCAGAAGAAGAAGAAACAAAAGAGTGCAAATGATTTAAGGTTATGAAAGGTGGAGGAAGGAGGCAAGCTAGCGTGGTATATCGTTATAATTTGTAACTCACTCACATACTTTGTTGTATTTTTTTATATTTTTTTTTGTACTTCTCTTCACTTTCTGTCCATTGGATTCATTCGATAAGATTGAATGAAGCTGCTTAAATGGCGCCCAGTCGGTTACAAGCCCCCCCAGTAAGCGTTGGTATTTATTTTTGGTATTTTTATTTCCGTTGTGGGTGAAAAGGTTTGTTAAAATCATTTCGCTTTATTTTTACTTCTAGTCTATGTTTGTGTGCATGTGCAACGTGGCGGTCGTTGGCTGATGTTAGTCAATTAAGTAGCAAAGATAAATCGTTGCCCAACGTCCATGATTCTGCTCGCATGTAGTGTGAATGGTTTGTCTGTGTGTGTGTGTGTCTTCGTTTGTGTTTTTATGATATTTATCATTTGATCACGTGACCCTTGATGTCATATTGACAGTTGCCACCAATTGGCCATATTAAAGCTTGGAATGGATAGCTAGGAATGTTTAAAGGATATTAAGGATAATACAAAAATGATTGATTATGTTTCAAGAACTAAATCGGTAATTTGTTATAGGTACGTGACTAAACTGTTTATATTTATATATACCCTGGACCTACGTATCATAATTGACACACTCAGAGAAATAAAGCAATGTAATGTATAGAGCGTCAGTAAATTTCATCTCGTTTTTCCTCTGAGCTTGTCAATTCCATAAATTTTCTTGTTTGACAATTTTTAGTCGGCTTTAAGGAAAAAATTCCAGTAACTGTTTTCTTCAAAGCTTATTCAAGTATATTTATACCCCCACACTCACTGTGGCAGGGTATACTCACTTTGTCACAACGTTTGTAACGCCCATAAGGAGGCGTGTCCGGTATGGAAAAGTATATATATTCTTGATCAGTATCACCTCCTGAGTCGATTTAGCGATGTCCGTCTGTCTGTCCGTCTGTCCGTCTGTCCGTCTGTCCGTCTGTCCGTCTGTCCGTCCGCACGATAGCGGTCGCAGTTTTGGAGATATCGACTTGAAACTTTGGGTACATGTTTTTCTCGTGAATACTGAGATCAAGTTCGAGAATCAGCCAAATCGGATAAAAACTGGGCGTGGCTCCCATACACCGAAAAAAAAGGTAAAAATTTTTTATTGTTGTATTCGATTGGAAATGTTTAGAAACGTATTTTTGACATGGTCCGAGGTTCCGAAGCCACATATATAAGGGTCTAAATGGGGTCTTGAGACCAATTTTTTTTTTTTTGTGGATTTAATTGGAAATTTTTAGAAATGGATTTTGGACATGGTCCGGGCTCCAAAATCACCTATAACTGGCTCAAAATAGGGTCTTGAGACCACATTTTTATATGTTCGAGGACAAAAACTGGGCGTGGCTCCCATAGACCGAAAAAAAAGGTAAAAACTTTTTATTGTTGTATTCGATTGGAAATGTTTAGAAACGTATTTTTGACATGGTCCGAGGTTCCGAAGCCACATATATAAGGGTCTAAATGGGGTCTTGAGACCAATTTTTTTTTTTGTGGATTTAATTGGAAATTTTTAGAAATGGATTTTGGACATGGTCCGGGCTCCAAAATCACCTATAATTGGCTCAAAATAGGGTCTTGAGACCACATTTTTATATGTTCGAGGATAAAAACTGGGCGTGGCTCCCATACACCGAAAAAAAAGGTAAACATTTTTTATTGTTGTATTCGATTGGAAATGTTTAGAAACGTATTTTTGACATGGTCCGAGGTTCCGAAGCCACATATATAAGGGTCTAAATGGGGTCTTGAGACCAATTTTTTTTTTTTGTGGATTTAATTGGAAATTTTTAGAAATGGATTTTGGACATGGTCCGGGCTCCAAAATCACCTATAACTGGCTCAAAATAGGGTCTTGAGACCACATTTTTATATGTTCGAGGACAAAAACTGGGCGTGGCTCCCATAGACCGAAAAAAAAGGTAAAAACTTTTTATTGTTGTATTCGATTGGAAATGTTTAGAAACGTATTTTTGACATGGTCCGAGGTTCCGAAGCCACATATATAAGGGTCTAAATGGGGTCTTGAGACCAATTTTTTTTTTTTGTGGATTTAATTGGAAATTTTTAGAAATGGATTTTGGACATGGTCCGGGCTCCAAAATCACCTATAATTGGCTCAAAATAGGGTCTTGAGACCACATTTTTATATGTTCGAGGTACTTCTTCCTACTGTGTGGGGGTATTTCAACTTCGGTATAGCCGAAGATAGTCCACTCTCTAGTTTTATTTTGTTTCATTCCCATTTCGTTTCCTTTCCAGTTTGTATCAATTCAAGAGGTGACTCCATAAGGGTCAATATTTTTTTTATTTATTTGCTAGTTCCTCCTCAATTCCAATTCTTGTGTCTTATTTAAAACGATAATCAACCCAGTTAAGCAGTGCCATTAAATCAGTTTTCGAAATTAACTACTTTATGTATTTAACCAAAATGAGGTCATAAAAATCTCACCCAACTCTCTTCCAAATTAAACGGTATAAATTCTACAAAACACAAAATCTACTTTCTGTCCATGAAAATGTCCTCAAAAAAATTTATACATTCCGAGCATGTTTTCCTTTTTATGCTATTTTAATTCTATTTCGCACTCATTCTCTCAAAAATGTCCCACAGAATAATCAGTATTCCGTGAACATTTTTCCCGAATCGGTGTCATCGATACATTTTACTGCTTGTTGTTGCATTTGTTTCTGTTGCTTAGCCACTTTAATGATTTTACGTTGGCGCTGCTACCTACTAAAAATATTTGGTTCACACAACTTTGGTTATAAATTTGTCCATTTGATTGTCTGCTTGTGCTTCTTCTTATATATTTTTTTTTATTTTGGGTTAGTGTCACGTCGTTTCTCCAAAACCGCTTGGTTTGTGTGCGTTTCTTTGGGTGTCGCATTTTTTCTCTATCTCCTCCCATCTTCTTGGTAATTTGCATGTCTGTCCATTAATTTTTATGACCAGTTTATGGGCTGCTTGTATTAAGGAAATTTCTTTATCTAAAGTGAATGCAAAATTGGGAAAAAAGGTCTTTCTTTGTTTCTTTAAAAAATTAGGTAATTACATGTTAATTGGAATAGGGGTAAAAATTTGTATATTTTTCTTTGAATGACGGCCAACGTTTTGCTAATATTGAAGAAAACTTTCGCATAGAAACTCCATTAACATTTCTGTGAAACATTTGTGGTAATGCCAGGAGATAGTTACTCATGTGCACGCTCGACCGAAACCCAAACATGCATGTAATTTGCCAAACACACCTCGAAACTAAAATTGTAGTTTGCTGCAATTTTCGCAGCTAATTCAAATGAAACACATGTCAAAAGTGGGTGCCCAAAACAAAAGTTCAGCTTATTGCAAGCAACTCAACTGAACTCAACTCAATTCAATTCAATTCAGCCCACCCCACTCACCTCTCTAGACTCTGCTCAGCTACAGTTTATAAAATTTTGAGGTCTGCTGACAGTACAGAAACGGCAACCGAAAATTACTCATGCAAAAGACTTGCTCTGGCCGCATAGTTCAAAGTGGTCTCTACGTTCAATGACCGTCCGGTGCACTCCAGTCAGTTGGGAAAACACTCACTTTGGTCGTGAGCATTTGCAAAAATTAAATTGTTTTCTATTTTATTTCATTTCATTTTATTTCATTTTTGGTAAGTACTCATTAAAATTCAAAGCGATTTTGATGAATAATTTTTGGTTGATTTTGTACTTTTCTCGTGCCAAAGGATTGTGCTATTCCGTGCGCTTCATTTAGTGTATAAAGTTTCTGGTCTGTTCGTCTATCGTAGCGCACATTTTTGGCTTATCTGTCTGTCTGTTTGTCTGTTTATGTGTGTGTGTGCCTGGCATACATTTATTTTCACTTAAATTAAATTTATTTTTTTAACCCATATTAACAGTTTATCGTATTTTTGCATACATTTCTGCCCCTCTGTGTTTGTGTGTGTGAAAGTTTGCTTTGCCAAATTAAATTAAAAATGTTGCAATCGCTGCATTGAGTGTGGAGTGTTGAGGGATGGGTGTCGCTAATGCAATTCGATTGCCTCCACCCAATAATATTTTTAATTTTATTTTATGTTGCTGTTTGTGTGTGTATTTGTTGCTGTTTTCCCGTTATTTATTTTTTGACAAATTCAATCATAAATAAACATTTTATTTATTTTGAATAGAAATTATTCTCCAAAATGAATTTAATTTTGTACATTTTCCAAGTTATCGAATCAAATGTGCCAAAATAAATAAAAATTAAAAAAAAAAGGAAAATTTAGAAAAAAAACGGGTAAAACAATTTTCCACTTCACAGCATTAAATTCCACTTAGTACATATTACGTACGAAAATTGAAAAATTAAAAACTAAATGACGACAATCTGAGTATGAAAAGGACACTTACATACACAAACACACTCAATCACACACTCACGAACGAATGAACGGATACTAGGAAACCAAAAACAACACACAAAACACATGAGACAAGTTGTAAAACATGAATATGTATTGGTGATCAACTTTTGGTCATTTGCCATTTCACACAACAACAACAAGAAATACACACTTTACAAGAAAAGGGCAATATAACAGCAACTACGACGACGACAAGGGTAACCAGACAGGAACCACCAACGGAGTTTGTAAGTGTTTGCTCTAGGATGCTGTAAAATAGCAAAAAAAAAAAAAAGAAGTCAGATACTGGCAAACGGTTACTGGAGTAATTCTGAGAAGGAACAACAGAAAAATTAAGGGAAGCATACAGTCGTTTGGTTTACTCCTGAATGATCCTGGATGTTGTTCCGAAAAAACAAAACAAAAACACAAAATCAAAAGTCCAAACAACAACTGCAAAAAACCATGTCAAAAACTCAAAGGGGACCAAACATTAGAGGCCAAGCCATAATGCTTGAGCGCAACTTTTCAAGTAGTGATGCGGTTGGCTTTAGTCGAGCGTGTGCTCTCGAATGTCAGTTAAAGTTGTTGACAGTTGTCTGTGTACGCTATGTGTGTGGAGTAGTTGGGGCATTTCCTCGTTTTTGTCCTTACGAAGGACCAACGGAAGTGAACGATGGCACGTAGTGTTAGTGTATGTGTGTCTGGTGGTAGACGGTATACGTTTTGAGTTTAATGAAAGCAAACAAGAAAATTTCCACTTGAAAGCTAAACAGTATCCTCATGCATATGGAGTGCGGGTATGCCTGTGTGCAAATAAATTAACAAAGTTGCGTGCACTTTAAATGTTCACATGCAAAGGCACACAGGACATAAATTGACATTAATGACAGAATGGCCAAAATTAAAGTGCGGTTATTGCCCTTTGGCTGGTGGCCCAACGAACGAGGTGACAATTCCAATTATTTAGGCTTAGTAAGTGACAATGTGGTCATTGACAAGATTTTGATTGCAGAGTCAATTGGTACGTTTCTAAAAGCTAAAAATAAAATTCTTCATTTACTTTCTTAGAAACCCCTCAGCCCACGGAGCACTGCCCGCGCAAGAACGGCTACTTTGGCCATGAGAAGCCCGGAAATTGCGATAAATTCTACTATTGCGTGGATGGGGGCGCCAATATGATCACTTGCCCCGTCGGTCTGGTCTTCAATCCCAAGACCGGCATTTGCACTTGGCCCGATGAGGTGGGCGTCACCGGTTGCAAATCGGAGGATGTCTTCGAATTCCAGTGTCCCAAAGTCAACGAATCGGTGGGCGCAACACATCCACGCTATGCCGATCCCGACGACTGCCAGTATTATATTGTGTGCGTGAATGGTGACATACCGCGCCGCAATGGCTGCAAGCTGGGACAAGTGTTCGATGAGGAGAGGCTGCTGTGCGACTGGGCGCGCAAAGTGCCCGAATGGTAAGGATTGGTTAAGCTGAAAATTGCCTTTGATTTTATTGTTATTTTTTAATAGCGCTGACTGGTACAAGGATCGCTTGACCGATGCTGAATTGGAGGAATTGGAAAATCCCAAGCCAACCACTAAGAAACCCGCACGTAATCGCACGCGTGGCCCTTCGAGGCGAAAGCAACCAAAAGCGGCAACTGAAGATGATGATGAGTAGTTTGGGTCGTAGGCGAAGTTGAGAGTGAGGCGCCTGAGAGTTTAGCTTTAAGTTGGAAAATTATGTGAAATTGCTGAAATTTGTATTTGAGTATTTTCGGAGAATATAATAAATTTTATTAAATTAAAAAATAAATAAAATAAAATTAAAAAAACCTCACCCATTGAACTGTTGACAAAAAGCCACCCATAACGAATTTTCCGCTTCATTTTGCGCCATTTTTTATTCGAAAAATCTTACAAAAGTCTCATAAAAAAATAACATCTCAAGTTGCGTTAAAATAAATGTATTTGAATTTTACTACTTGCCAATAGGTTGGATGGCACAAAGCGTGAGCAATATAAAACCTGACATTTCCTGACCCGACGTACGACTTACACATGTCAGACATAAAATGGCATTATTGTGAGTGTGTACTGGTAATATCTATAGGATAATTTTATATTTTGACGCAAATAACGCACACATGCGAACAATTTACGAGCCACACAGACATACTGCTGCTGTTTTATATTTCTTTACACAGTCAGTTTCATTTACGATGCAGCGCAGCAGGATCCAGTGCCAAGAAAATGTAAAAAAAAAATCAAAAACAAGCTTAAAAGAAATGAGGAAAAGTGCATGCGTTCCCTCATAAAGTGACGGAAAATCCGCAGAATGCAGTAATATCGTAAGAACAAGGAAAATCTGTCGCCATGCTGCTTATCTCCGGGCTAAGAACGCATTTTTATAACCTTCGTGTCTGCAATGTTGAATAGATGCGTTCAATTGGCCGGGATTTAATGGCCTGCGATTTCGCTCTATGTTGACATGGTTACTGTGGAGCGAAGGGTTGCTTGTATTTTTCGACTTTTCTAATTGTTTGGAATTACTTGTTGCTCCAGTTAGTTGCTTGAGAGACATTTAGAAAATGGCTGCAATTCGATTCCAACCGATACAGAGAAGTGTGAGTGAACTGATTATAATTAATACATAATTTTTACAAATGAAGGCATCAAACATACATAATGATGGAGACAAATTGGTAACGAGTACCTTTCCAAAATTTGTCTCATTTCATCAATTCACATTTGGTTCTTGACCCTTTCACAATCTGTTTCCTTTCACTTTCAAAGTGTGTTCCATGTGGTTATAGTTAATTTCCTTTCACCACTGCATTAGCCTTTGATTATGGAATTTATGCCGATCTTAACATAAGAATTCAAACAATTTTCTTGATTTTCGTCGCATTTCAATACTTTGCCTTCAATGACTGTCAAAACTAATATTTTGCCTTTTATGTAAATAATACACTCAATAGCTACACAAAAAACCGACATTCACAGCGTGCATCAAATGCCATTTGCGAACAGTCAATAGCACATTAGGAATACTTTCATAAGTACAAGTATATGTCAATTCTTCGGAAAAAAAAAACATCTTCAAAACATGTTATCTACTCTCTGCAATCTACGGACTAAATAAGTAATTCCATTTATGTGCCTTGCCCATATACATACATGCATATGTGTGCTGCCTGCTCCGTTCTGCATGTCGACAGACAATGACAAAATCAATGCAATTGAATTTTTTCCTTGCCAGTTGCTTACAGCGAATAAATTCAATTTCAGCGCACAGAAATATGCAACATTATTGGAAAATAAAAGGGAAAGGAAAAGAAATGAAGAAGAAGAAGAAAAAGAATATCCATTTTCTCAAAATGAGCCAAGCCACTAGCGTTACGTTGTTGCACTGTTTTGAAAATCTTCATATTTATGCACTGGAGAAGGAGGAAAATTTCATTACCCAATTGGGCCAGAGAATGGAATGCAGCAAAAGGAGCAGTTACGAGTTCAGTTAACATATTCTGTGTTACAGTACTCTCTCTCCAGCAGGGGTTTGTTTATGTGCTGCGATATCGATAAATAGTCAATCTGAATTGCGAGAAAAATAAAGGAGGTTTTCATCGTCTAACATGTTCGTCCATTCGCTCGTCCGTACGCTGCCGTAGGGCAATTTGAATTTCTGAAAATGCAGTTTAGCTTGAATGTAAAAGTACTTAGATTGAATGCTTATACTTATGTCCATGCATATGTTCTGTCCAAGAGCAGGAGAGAAATTACTTGCATATAAGCTGAGTTTACACACACTTATTCAGCAGTTGCGAAATCGCCTAAAGTGAAATGGAAAGTTGTGAAAAATTGTGGCCAACTGAGGACGAAAGTGGGCAACGAAAACTTCCAAATTTCCAATTTAACTTTAATAATGATTTTTCCCTTATGTGTCGACGGGTTTTTTTTTTGGGTTAGTTGAATAACTTGAGTCCCCAAATTGCCTTAATCAAATGTACTTTGCTCTACTTAAAATAATAAATAAGTATGAGAAATTATTAATATTTCCCTCAAAACTAAAGTCAAATTGACGCTATCCGTTATCCTTGAAAGATCCATGGCACATTTTATAAATGTCCCTTACGACGTTTTCATACAATTTCCATATTTATTTTCTTCACTTCATCTGAAGTGTACGCACGACTAAGCTAATTGAATTGCATTTATGTGAAGCTCTTTAGCATATGTGAATACAACTGCAAACATTACCACTACAACAACAGCAGACAGTACTACTGCCGTACCATTTCTATTTCCAGTACGTACCACTATTGCCATTGTATATCACAAACGCTGGAATTTTCTGTTGATTTAGCATATTTTTAGCATGAATCACGTTCATTACGCTAAATTCTGTTACAAGGTCAAACGACACACAGACAGTCAAATACACATTCACTCATACCAACTGACATGTTGGCTGAGCAAACGTTCTGATGAATTGGTTGGTTAGCAATTTCCACTCAGTTTTACGAATCTAGTTTCGGATTGGCAATGAAAAGTGTAGTTGGTTTTCTCCTCTATTATTTTCCTTTGCATAAAATGGCTTAAACGTTTGCAATTTAGTCTTTATTTTATGAAATGGCAATTTTGTATGCATTGGACCTACGAACGAATATGTGCGCCACATTTATGCTCCTTTGCCCAACATGACGTATGAGTAATGTGATTTAATTTAGTTGAACTTTTGCGAATATTTGGCTTAATTGGTATATTTTGGTTTATTGTTGGCATCACTTTCGTTTTTCAATTACTTATGGACATAATTGGATAAGGGGCGTGGCATTGCCCATACAATTTTCTAGCCTAGGTTTGAACATTTTTCTTAAAACCATCCAATTTGAGTGCAGATCGGATGGAAACCAGCTGAATTATTTATTAAATCCCGCCAGATTTTCAATTTCTCTGAGACCCTATGCTCCCCGAGGAGTTCAAGGATCCAGTGATGATGAGGTTTTGTAATTTTTGTTGTTGTGGATTGGTTGGTTGCCTCTGGGTTACAGCCAAAATTCATTTCAGGTTACTTAAAATCGCAAAATGTATAAAAATTTAATTTTTTTAAAATAATTTTCCAGGTATTACTAAGATTATAGGGGATACAAAAAAAATTTACTAACAGGAATTTATTCTTTGAAGGGTTATCTATGATCACAACTCATAATTCCATCGAACAGTTCTCTCCGTGTATGTAGCGCATATAATTATAGTATAATTATTGCATACACTGTGGCTGTTTGGTAATTTATACTGTTAGTTACTTTTATTTACGCAAATGAGCTTTTTAAAAAAAGCTATTTCATATGGAAAAAATATATCCGCATGTTGGCGTTAACTTATGCTATAAATCAATAGACAAAATTGGCAGTCTGTGGGGTAAAAGTTAAAATTTAAATTATGTATATTTGCGGTTAAGTGAAACAATAATTAACATTTTTATTATTATAATTGATTTTTTTATAAATTACTTGTGTTTAAATTAATATGTACTTTTTGTAATATGAAAAGCTATTACATCGAATAAAATATTTTTCATAGATTAACTGGATTAATCTTAAAATGAAATTATCGTTTCTCTTCCAATGCCCAACCAAATATTTATGCCACAAAAAATATAAGTTATGTCAGTTGAGCTGCCACGTAGCTGACATAAACCGCAAACTTATTCTCCTGCTCGACTCCATGATAGGAAAAATCTGCAAAATTTTTAATTCAATTGGACTGCATCCAAATGTCATTTTGTGTGTGTGTGTGTCTGATATTCTTTGGAAAATAAATATTTCAAACGTTACCAACATTACATGTGTGAATATGTGTGTTTTTTTTAGAGCTTTTTGAGTCTAATTTTAAAATGCCAACTATGCTCGTAAAGTTCGCAAAAGAAAAATTTAAATTTGTTGTTTATTTTGTTGGTGCAGCAGCGAAAAAGTTCCACTTGCAGGCAATCAGTCTTAAAAGCAATTTCAAAATTACATTGCCAAATGTATGTATGTATGCATACTATTAGGGTTGCAACGAAATAATGGATAAATGGGTAGGGGTTGAGAGCAAAAAGTTCGAAAATTTCGCTGTCAATAGTTTTGTGAAAACTGCACAAGTACCGAATAACTCAAAAGTGCATTAAAAGTGGTGCACGGTTTTTTTTAATTTTTCTCTATGACATATGATTGACACTAATACATATATGAGTTCAACACAAGTCTATGCAATGAGTTTAATAATTCATTTAAAAAAACTGTAAATTAAATTAAATATTGAACAAAAAAAAAACAAAATGGCGGTTTAATTAAAGCAGTGTTGCATGCCACTTCAGCCGTTTTTTGATTAATTTTTAATCAAATGCCACTCAGACGTCTCCAGTCACATGACAGTCGAAGTGAAAAATTACTGCAAATTATTAACACTTGAGCGGTTGAGTAATTGATTTTGACATATGTATGACTTTTAATAAGAACAGGCCTCTTTTGGAAAACCAGCGAAGCACATAATTCGCACAAATAAAAAAGGGGAGGTAGAAGGAAATCAAAATCAATCAAAGCAAAACAAAGAAAGGTAGAAATCATTAAATAGGAACTTAATTATATTTAATTGAGTTAATTTAACTAAGGCGTTGGACTTTCGTTTAACAAGGTAATGCCAAAAAAAATGTTTCCAATTAAAAAAAAAATGGTTTCCGATGGCTACAAAATTTAATTTTCCTTTAACAGAAAAAGAAAGGAAAAAAAATGAAACCAAACAGAGAATAGTTTCGACAACTGAAACCAATATTTTTGCACTGAGGGCAGCAGTGAAAAAGCCAAATAGCAAATTAACTACATCCAATTACGTTTATACATATGTGTGTGTGTGTGTGTGTGTAATGTTTGTTTGTGAATCTATGAACACAAAGGCACTTTGATCTATACAAAATGCAAACCGCATGTTAAAAGCAAGCAAACAAACACATATACAACCACTCACTTGCATACATACAAGCTCGCACACAAAGTGTTGAAATTGTAAAATGTTCCAAAACGCACACAGCTTTAAGCTCACGAACAAATTACAAAATTGCGCAAAATATGTTTGTGTCACTTTTTCCCCATAAAGGAGGGAGGGAGGGGTTTGAGGAAAGGGGGGCATAGTGGCATAAATGCATAAATGTTTACATGAAAGTGTAGTATATCAGCTTGTATGTGTATGCGTACGTGAATTATTGTTATACGCTCGAGGCATCACACACTGCACTAGTACTGAAAGCAGGCGATAGCAGAAACAAAGCACACAAATAGAATAGGACAGTTGACAGTGTTATCAAAATTTTGTGGGATTCATTTTTTTCGAAATACGAAAGTTTTCATTTTACTTAAAAAAACACCTATTTAATTTCATGAATGTGTGTGTGTGTGTGTGTGTGTCGAACACAAATGCACTTAATGACAAATGACGAGCCAAAAAAAACTCACAATCACTGTTTTTTATACATGCTTATACATTCATTGTAGTGTATTTTTTTCTGTGTGTAAACGTATTGTCAACCATTTTTTTAAATATTTGAAAAAACATTTGTTTGTTTGACAAATTGCATGAAATAGCTTGAAATTAATTGCCGAATTGTGTTTGTGTGTTTTTTTGTTTTGTTTTAGAATTGCATGGGTTTTTTTTAGCGTACTTTTTCACTGCTAATAAGTATAATTGCCTGTAAACAGAATCAATTGAAATTCATGCTAGACTGGACGTATACGTGATTTGTAATTGTTTTCGTAGTGTAGTAGGAAAAAAAGCGGAAACAGTTGCAATGTAAATAATTGAAACAATAACTAAAATTCAATAAAATATTAAAAAAAAAATTATTTAATAAAAAATATAATAAAATTAAAATTTTTCTTTTAAATTATTGAAAATTGTAGAAAAATAAAAAAAAATATTACGTATCACTTATTGAATTAACAACTTAAAATTATGTCACTTTCTGGTTTCTTGACCCCAAAAAGTATGCTCCTTTTAGGTTACCCTAAAATCTTTCAACCTTCATTCAATTATGGCTTGCATATTGCGTTACGACCTCACTTCACTCACGGAGTACTCAAAAAGTTTAATGAACTTATCACCAAAAATTATTGTCACGTTCTTGTGTTTGAGTGCTGGTACGTAAATTGGACCAGACCGGGAGACAAGAATGATGACGACAATCACAACAACAACGAAAAAGCAATTATGCTGTCACACAAAAAATCAACAGCATTAATTATTTCATCAACTCGGAGGAGAAAGCGAAAAAAAGTTCAGAGCCAGCGAAAACGAAAGTTCAAATGTCCAGAAAAGAAGCAAAATAAATGAAAAGAAAAGAAGAAAAAAACCGAAAGAACATACAACAACAACCTAATGAATTTTCGTCAACGTTAAGCGCCATCAAGTGGATAGGGGATGCCTGATATGCTCAAGAGCGTAAAATTAAATTCTATTTACGCACTTTTCGACAACATTTTCCTGATTTTTCCGCTCTTAAAGGACAATTGTTGGCTAATTAACACAGACAAGTGAAAGACCAAAAAAAAAAACCAACCAAAAACACGCTAAGGCACACTGGTCACAGGAAATTCAGTGAAAGTGAGAAAAATTAAGTAAATTCTCTGAGCAATCACGTACATTTTTTTGTTGGACTTTTTTTGGTGTTGTCATTGTGCAAACACTTGTATGTGTCAATTTTGACATTTGATATGCTGGTCGAAGCAGCCGAAGAATGCTTGGGAAGGAGACACAGAGTAGTAGTGGAGGGAGAGGAAGGGAGATGCTGTGAGTGAGTGTGGAAATTAACGGGCCATGTGTCCTTTATTGCCGTCAGCATGGACTCGTGATGCGCTGAAGCGTAAGAACGTGTCGGATTAAAACACTAGAAATGTTCTTTTGTGGGGTGGGGTGAATGATTTGGGGACAGCAGCACTCTGAAGTAGGTGAGAGCGTTGGGAAAAGTGTGTGTGCCAACGCGAGTGCGACCGCATAAGCGGAAGTGTGCAAAAGTGGAAGTTGATTAATTAATTGGTCGCTACGTTGCTCGATTTTTAATATGCACACTCGCAAATGAGCACACACATGCACTCGAATGGAGCGACAGACAGACAGACTCGTATGTCAATATGCTTGTATTCATGTTCACGGCAGTTGGTTATTAAGCGAAGAATTGAAAGTTTGGTCAAGTACTAGAGGAGGCTGGGTGGAGGGAGAAGTTAATTAATTTTGACTCCTCACAGTGGTGAGGCATAACAGGACAACGTGTGGGAAAGTCACATCTTCATGCTAATAAGGTTTGTATGTATTTTTCTTTGAACAATTTCTTTTGTTCCTAAAACTATACTTCATGTTGTCAAACTGTCAATTTTGCTCACAGAAATAAACCAAAATCTGGGTTTATTTTCATAATTTACAAAATAAATGTTCTTTCACAGCCAAACAAGGCACACGAACACACTCGCGCAGAGAGAACATAACACATTTCAGCGATCCTTCATCCTTTCGTTGGCGCGCGCTCTGCGCAATTTAGTTTCGAAAAATAAGTATTTGACAAATAATGAATGAACTACTGCGTACTGCGCCTCGGCAGTGCAAGCAGCAAGCCAGCAAGGCATGAAGCAAGAGGATGAACGAAGAACGAAGAGATAAAGCACCTCATAAAATATTAGGAAAATAAACTACTTGGAACATATTTAAAGCGATTCGCCATTGTTATTAGTTAAGATCCTGTTGGCGTCATCGTGAACAATGTAGGTGCTGCAAAAAAAGGGATACCGTATTTTTACTAAGGTAATTACCACAAGGGTAGGCTTGTGGGTAATGAATACTCTCTTGAGTGGGTAGTTGAAGTGAAGGTTTGAGATTTTATTAAGCCTTTGCACTGTGTAATTTTTTTAGAGATTCAATCTCCCTCAGTATTAAAGTGATGGAATACCTTATATACAAAGGTTCCAAAACAAAGTTAGGATCTCCAAAACCTTTAGGTATAGTAGAGTATACAAATGTTCTTTTTGAAAACTTTTCACTTTCTCCCTTGAGATAACTCAAGTAAGTTGGAATACTTTTAAACCGATTACTTTCCATGTAAAATTTAAATCACATTTTCTCCCAATAACTCTTACACATACACACGCACACACACACACACACAAAAGCACGCTCACTTCCGCTTGGCGCGTATTCCCCAAATTCGTTACGCATACAATTCTATCCAAAATATGGGGAAAAAATATAGATATAGATGCAAAAATGTATTTTATCCGGGCAACTTTGTTCGGTCCCCTTGAGATAAATCACATGAATTTATTATGATGATGGCATAAATCACACTAATACAAAAATTTCACTTTTCCTTTAACGCCGAACTGAGCTGAGCTGGGCTGAGTCGAGCCGAGCCGAGAGCCATTTGCATTACATACAAAATTGCACTGCAACACTGCAGGCAGGCAGTCAGGCAGTCAGGCGGAACGGCAACGTGTGCCCATTGCTGTTCATTTACTTTTTGGCGTAAATATTTTCTCGTTAGTGGTCCTTTCGCCTATGGCGCTATATTTTAGGTGTAGCGGGCAGAGGTGTTCGGTGTTCGGTATGAGCGATTCACAATTCACGCTCTCCGTGAATGTTGGTTGTTCTGTGAGCTAGTCTTGTGTAAGAGGCTAAGCTTGCAACGCTTTGCTCTATACAATAACGAGATTTGTGCATCTCTCTGAGCCTTTGTTGCTGTTGTTGGACTGAATTTGTGTACGTCGTGTCGCTGGTTTACGGCGAAATATAATTTTCGGCGCAAATACACAAGTTGTTGTTGTTGTTTTTTTTCGGTAGCTTAGCCTGCGTTTGTTGGCTTTTTGTTCAGCCTTCAGCTTTCATAATTTCCATGTTAATGCACCCCTTGTGGCATATTTCAACGATAAAATTAACTACAGTTTGTTTGGGCTATTGTTGGTATTGTTGTTGTTGTTGTTGTTATTATTGTTTTGTAGTAGTTCTTCTAGTAGTTGTTGTTGTAGCTTTTGTGTTAATCCTCTTTTGTGGCCTCCGGTTTTGCCGGTTATGAAAATTATGCTTCCGTATAAGTGCACGTGATGACGTTTTGCTGTTGTTGTTGTATGTGTTTTACATTTTTTTTTTTTTACTTTTTCGCTTGCAAATTTTGAATGAGTGGAAAATGCATTCCCTCAAATTTCCGTTAATGCCACTGAATTACCCTAAAGCTGCGAAGGATTAAAAATTAAATTTAAAAACAATTTTTCGTTCTTGTTTCTATTAGTAAATGTTGAACTTTATTAAACATTTTAATGGGCTTATAAATTTTAATGCTCATCTGAATAAATTATTAAAAAAAAACGGCGGATAAAAAATGCTCAGACATACACACACTCGCACACATTCACGCTCTTATAAATACCCGCTGCAGTAGATGCTGAACGCCTGCCTTTCAAGAGCGTTTAATTAAAATTAATTTATTCAATGTCAGCGCAACAACGCATGCAATTTTATGGTAAGAATTTGATGCAAGCATCAAGGCGGCATTTAACGTGTTGGTAGCTTCAAACAACGGTAGACGGCCTGTGTCAACTAGAAGAAGAACGTAGTGTATAATAAATTTAATGCTTAAAGAAAATGATTTTTTTTTAAATTAAGTAAACTTTGGTAAAAGAAAAAATTCGCTGAATTCTTAATTTTTACTATTATCCTCATTTAACTCATCTACCCACGTCCGTCAGCGACATAATTGTAGTGTAAATATTTCCTCTCTTGATAGCCGACACATATATTGCCTTGTCCGGCTGCCATGATCATGCCCATAACCACCATCATCATCGTCCGCATCAGTGCTGGTACCGTTGCCATCTTAATTATCCTTGACGGAGACTTTTAAGCCGTTCATGTTGCACGTTGAAATATTGTGTTGACGACATAGTGTGGCTGTTAACATGTACACGACACCACACACACACATTGACTCAAACTCGTATGCATGTCAGGCAAGGTGGTGGCTGATGAAGAAGTCTTTTGTGCGCCAGTTGTTGACACGGTGGTGATTTTATAGTTGCTTTGAGTAAGGCAACACGTACCTTTGGAAGAGTTAATTTGTTAAAAGTGAAGGTATTCAAAAAAAATACTGCATTTTTTTAACATTTTAAAAATTAAATTAAAAATTGGATTTTTTTAAAAGTTTTTGAATACTTTGCAAGTGCATTGTCTCCACTCGCAAGAGGTGTTGCTGTGCGAAAAAAAAATGGTTTATTTTCCGCCCAAGGCTCGAGTTGAACTTCACCTCGCGGTTGTGAGTCAGATGTGCTATTCACAAGGCAACTCACATCACCGCATTTCTCCTTTACTTTCTCCTTATTTCCATTTGGAACGAATAATTTTCTATTAGCAGCACGTGCCCGTAGGCTCACGCAAATGCAAACACACACATGTGTATATCCTAACTAGCTGCTACCTTTTCCTCTCTGCAATTTAACACCTCTTCTTAATGGATTTTGATTGTTATTACCAATTTGCTGCCTAATTTAATCAATGAGTTTAATAATAACCTAAATGCCCGGCCCTACCCTTGCCAATGCCCGTGTTCTGCTCTTTCACAAACGTCGATGGGCCTCTAAAAATTGATTTTAATTTGCTCATGGCACAACGTGTGCCCACATAAATCGTGTGGGAATTCGATATGAAAGTGTATGTGAGTAGGGATTTTGACGTAAGTGAACGTGCCTACATTTAGGGTGAGCAAGGAGCTTATAATAATAATAAAATAAATTAATAATGATTACTGTGCGTTGGCAGACTACTACTTGAATGTAATTTTACCTTAAATTGTATACAAAAGCATTGCGTGAAGTTACAAAATCGAAACAATAATCAAGCAATAACACCTAAAAGTATGCTATTAAATCAAAAATTTCAAATTTCATTAAATTCAAAATTGTGGTTCACACCGAAAAATATGCAATAGAAATATATCAATTCACACTTGCCTACATTTAGGCGTTTGAATTTTTGTAAAATACTTTGCATGGCTCATGGAAATTAGCGCTCATATGTGAAATGGGAAATAATTCAAATAATTAAATTTAACAGGTTGTAAACATAAAATTCCAACAATTCTCTCAACAAATCTAATGAAATCTGTTAAGCAATCAACACAAATCAGGCTTAAAAGTATGCAAATACTTTGCCAAACCAATTGCAATTCACAATTTATTTAACTGAAAAACATTGCAACCAATTTCATTTTGCCGAATTGCCTAGCACACCTACAGGCCTTGGCAAATAATTTCATTGCACATTTCCTTTCTAAATATTTATTAATAACAATGATGGAAAAATGTTTCCAAATAATTACCACAAACCAAAAATATGCCTAAAAGTATGCAAACATACGCATATTCGAATAGGCTTTTGAAAAATTCAAAATTGATTTTAATTGAAAATTACTCAATCAAAATCAAATCAAAATTCATACATAAAATACATCTTTCTGGAAATTTCCATAAGAAAATTAGTTTAAATAATTTTGGTTTTGAATGGAAATATCTTGGCATACATTCAGACTTAAATATTTAATGCTAAAAGCATTTCATATAATATAAGAAATACTTTTTATATTCATGGCAAACAAAGTGCAAAAGTGGAAATATACTAAAATATAGAAAATTCAAAGGGCTCACACATCAATCATCGCCTGCCAACGATGAAAAGGTGAAAATAATTCCAATGTAAAATGGCAACCAAGCAGATATGCTTATAAGTATGCAAACACTTGCCAACAATTGCAAATCAAGAGCAGACAAAGCTTATGCCGTCTACACGGAACTACTTCTAGCTCCTGCTACTAGCGTATTCTTTTACTGCATACGGTAACATCTGCCTCAAAGTATGCAATGGCGGTAAGGAAAAATGCAAAGGATATTCAGATGATGACAAAGCGGCTTTAGAGGAATCCACGAGAGTATGTACGAGTGCGGAAGCAGCGTAGTTTCACATGTCAGCGAAGACATCCATCAGCAGTGGCGGCAGCGAAGACACTCATAATTCATGCACAAACACATTGTCAAATGAACATGCACTCATACGCAGACAGATAGAGTGGCGCAGACCAGACCAGCGCAGTCTGGAGCCTTTGTTACATTGTATTATTTTTTAAGCGCTTAAGCACTCGAACTTAAGCTGCGAGCGGCTATATTTCAATGGTTTTTCCCCAGCAGCTTAGAGTAGAACTCTATAAAAAATTCTCAAACCTGCAAACGGTAATCAAATGCACTGTTGTTGGCAATGATAGCCTTTCTTCCTATAAGGTATCAACGTCAATTGATTTCTCATTCAAACAACGCACACGAACACACACATAAACGTCTTCTTGTTGTTGTCATTTCATATAGTCAGGGCTAGTGCAGCTTGCACATTCTGTTTGACAAAGGAGCTGCTCGCATCGTCTACTTCTTCGTTTGCTGCTTTGCATATCCTGTCAAGTGTCAATTTTGACATATTCGTGTGTTGGTTTAAACTCACACACGCACACACTCATCCTTATGCAGTGTGTGAGTGTGAGTGTGCATGTTTGTTTGCCTGACTGTTTGTTTGTTTGTTTTGTGTACACATCATCAGAAAGGCTTCATCCTTGGTGAATAACAATGGAGTTTCGCCTTTTATTTACAATTATTTGGAGTGACAAGTGGCAAGCATGATTCACACTTTTGGAGTACAGGGAGGTTCTGCATTTAAAGTTTAAAGAAAATATTTTTAAAAATTCATAATAAGCCACAAAATGGCTTCACAATTTTGTCCTCACCATAAAAGACTTTCTCGTGCTGAAGTGATAAAAGTCAAGTTGCCATTTTCCACAAATAAAATATTAATCGAAATGCATTTGTGTGTTGCCACAAGTGGTAAAAAAATCCTAGTGTTGATTTTATTAAATTACGACACAAAAACCACTTTGCTAAAGTGAAATCGAACGGAATACTAAGGATCTGAGCAAGAAAAAAATACTTAAAGGAAATGCAGGCGAAACAAATATTGGCAAATTGCATTTTAATGAACTTCCATTTCCGCTACGGTGCGTCTGCGTTTGCGAAAATGTAAATATGTCCCGTGGCAAGAAAATGAAATACAAATGTGTGAGGAAAGCAAGACAAGAAAATAGAAAAATCAAACTAGGGGGAAGTCTTAACGAAGCAGCCACTGCCCAGGAGTTCAATATATAAAAAATGGAGATTTTTTAAATTTATTTCTTCAATTGAATTAATTGTAAATAAATTTTATATTCTCACTAATATACATTATTTTTATGTTATATTTTTTAATGTTTTACTATTTTCACCGCAGTAAACAAACAAAGTCACTTGCAGCTAAGCGTTACGCGCTACTTCTTCATTCGCATCTCTGCAGCCATGATTGATTGCGCTCTAAGCTGCCACCCGCTTGCATTTGACAGGAAATGCAGATCAACGTGAGTATCTTCATGCAAAGATGGCGTTACAAGAGCAGGAAACCGTGTAAACATCAGCTTTTCGAGCAACCCACTCAATCATGGCGAAGGAAAAGATGGCGCCAGCAGCGATGAAATCATTTGGAAAAAAGCGTAAAACTGGGCAAATAACTCAATGGGCTTTGAGGTGAAGAAGATGAAAGAAGTGTTTACAAAAACAAATCAAAAAAGGAATTCAATTGAGTTAATAAATTGGGGAAAAAATTAATTTAACTAAACTGGTTTTTCAGCTTCTAGCTCTTCTCGTAAAGCACATAATTCCCAACATTGGCTATTATCTTTTTCAATTAATCTTAATAACAGGATATTTACTATCATTATTACTTCCATTGTAATCTGTTTTCGTGGCAATTAATTCGCATTAAAGCCAAATTGAATTTCTGACCAAATTCAATTGAAACACAAAAATGTTGTTCCATTCACTCCGCTCTTATCAATCAACATTTAAAGCTGCGATCACATTTTTCCGCATTTCTATTTAAGCTTTTTGCAAATAGAAACACAATCACGTCGAATTGGATTGAATCTAAGTAATCGACAAAGACAGACGAGCCATAGCGAAATGAATAAGTCATGCTCATAAGCAGCGGCACGGAGTATGCACCTTTCCTTCCACAACCCCCCTTACCAGCTTCAATTGTTCTAAGATGCCCACCGAAAAGCCAAAACCCAATGCGTCAAAACGGCGCTCGGATTTAATCCATCAAACGAAACCGAACACAAAGCCAAGTCGCTATACGACAGTTAGATAGACAGACAGACAAGTAGCACCCACACAGGTAGACACAGTGAGATGTCGATGGCGGCATTTTGTGGGCGGTTTTCAAGTTTAAATTTTTCATTCGTTGTAATAATTATTACGGTTCTTGTTTTATTGGTTTTGTGACAAGCGGTTTAGACAAGCAACAGTACCAAAATTATGCAACCATTTTTTTTAATAAATTTTTTTTTAATTAGATGAAATTTGTTATTTAATTACTTAAATTAATTATGAATTTTGGGCCATAATTTTTAGTTAATTTTATCACTTGTCTCACCCTGTATTAATATAATCCTCTCGAATCATCGATTTGAATGAATGTTAGCGCCTGGCGGCTTCAAGTGACGCCAATTTAGTGACTCGACACGAAAAATCTAAAAAAAAATGTAAATAACAACAATAACAATTATTATGCAACAATCAATTGTAAAAAATATTATATAATGTTAGGTTAGGGTTCTATGAAGAATATACATTTTTTTATACTCTTTTTAGTGAATTTGAGTTGGAACATTTCCAGAATAACACACAATCATATGTACTAATTAAAACGGTAAATTCGAACCATATTCTTATCATGGAAAATATTCTCTAATAATCAAAATAAGTCAACCGAAATCACACTCCTGTGTGTTCAGTGCATCCGATGTAACCTATCACATTCGATCGAATCCAATTAATTCGAGGCGTATCTGTGTCTCTGGCTGTCTGCTGCTGTGGTCGCTGAATTGCATGACTTTCGTCTCAAGCATCAAAAGAGATCATGTTTGCCCTCAATCGTCGATAGTGGAGTGATTGGATGGAGTGTAGTAATTGTGATTGCTGTGCGTTGTTAATTGTTACACACTGAGATTGAATCTGACTGGGATATACGTGACGTGGTTCATTTCTTTTGCTTGGTGGTAATTGTTATTGTATTTTTTGTTGTACTTTGTTGCTCTTTGTATGGCTTTAAGGTCGTTTACTTAACATAATTTGTTTATTTGTTGACATTTTTTGTCGTTTTTGAGCTGAGGTGACAAATTGCACGAATTTCCATTTCATTTCAATTTATTTGAAATGAAATGCCTTTGATATCAATTGTACTGAAATTATTGAAATTGAATTTCAATAAATTAAGTGGTCATTGCCTTCGGACAATTGCGTCTGGTGTTTTCAGGCCTGGTTTTTTTTCCTATCATAAGCCGGAACTTGTATTTTGTTTGGTGGGGGATTTTTATTATTAAAATGGTTTGAGATCATTATCGAATCAGGAAAATTTGTTAATGATCTTTTGTATTGAGCATAATAAATGGATTTTGAGTTCAATATCAATGGGACGGATGTGAGCAAGTTTTGGAAATATTAATTGGAATTTTTTAAATAAAATTGTATTTACTTGCAGATGGAAGATTTGCTTTGATGATTCATCAATGAAATTATTTAATTGTTTAAGTGCAAAAATGTGCTCAGTGAATTATGAGTGAAAAAGGGTTAACTGGATTTTACAACACTTCAACGTACTTATTACTGTAGAGCTTTTGTTAGTAACTAACCAATATTTGACTTGACTTGATGGTTGGCAAAAATATGTTAATTGGAGCCCACTGTGGATAAGTTTTTAGATGTAATATTTGTTGTTTTTGTAACAGCAGAAAGTTGTGAACATGTTCTTGGTCGGCCATATGTGTGGATGTAGACCGTTTGCTGGAACCTCCAAAATTTAGAATTACAACTACCGACTTCAATGTGACCAGGGGCGTTTTCGTTGTCAAACCATGTTATTTAGCCATTTTTTTCGTATTTTTGGAGTTATTTTCCTTTAATGAAAACGTGCCGATTTTCGTTCCTAAACATTTAGATACTTTTGAATTGTTAACCTTGCTTTACTAATACTACACTATTAAGAAGCAAAGTTTTGAATCAATTTAAAAGAGTACTTAAGATTAAACAAGAAATGACTCCAAAACCTTCTGAAACATGATTTCCTTCAAATCAAAATAAACACAATTAATGATTTACTTCTTTTCTTAGAGTCAATTGCATTTAATTGTATCAAGCCTAAACAAACCGAAGGCTACCGATACAATGAAGTCAAGACATCAATTAAACACCAAAACTAAAACCCTAAATTAAGTAATCAACTTGAAAATTCTAGGCTCAAACAAAAGAAAAAAAAACTGTCAAATCACTTAAAAAAAAAACCTAAAAAAGCAGAAATTGAAAAAAAATATGTCACCTTCGACGCAATCAGTCCATAGCCGACTAAAATATGACAATACCAGCAAAAGCACTTACAGTGCGTAAAGTCACCCAGAAATAAGTTAAAAGATACCAACAAAAAATGTGAGAATGAAAAATTAATGAGCTTCCATTTGAGAAAAAAGTGAAATAAAACATGAACTAAAATGAAAAGTGAAAGTAAATGAATTCGTAATATATTTAACACACGAAAAGTTCCGAGTCACCAGAAATATATGAAAAAAGTCTTTTGGAATCCCTTTTACCTTTTGCATTCAACAGAGCCTCATTCGCAGCCCAATCACGCACTTTAAATGCCAGCAAACACAGTGGCCCCCTAAAATTTACGCTGAACTTGAAAAATCGAACTATTTACATGCAAACAGCCAAATTATGTTTGAAAATATTTATTTAAAAAATACAACAATCGAAATTAAGTAAAGTTAAGGAAAATATTAGTAGGAGAGGGTTGCCATCTAGTCTTCCCAACACAAAAATATCATAGTGGGTAGTTCCAAAATCTATGAAGAAATTGTGACAGTGACAGTTATTAAATTACCATTACGAGTAACTTCATGAATGGAAACTATGAAGCATTGAGGTATCATGGAGTGAAATACTCTTCCGTTTCCAAGACGGCTTAGCCCACTCACCTTTGCAAAATTTAGTTCAGAAAATGAAATATCATCTTTGCATACTTTCGCGTAATTTTTGGTTACTTTTCGGCAAGTTTCCGTTGGCAACACCCACAAAAGTGCCAAAAAAAAAATACTTACTGTTTTTCTTACCAACTATTGCATTTGTTATTTCAAAGGGTGCCATAGAAATAATATAAATACACGAAAAACCAAAAAATAAGTCAGCGTGCGGTGACAACAAATAACAAAAAAAAGAGTTAACAAAAGCAACAACAACAAAATTAAAGAAGGTGTTGACAGCTCCACGAACACAAGTGAGCCAACACGCACTAAGGCGACAATAATGATGGCAGCGTGCAGACGATGACAGCTGACAATATAATACAACAACAACAATAGTAAATGCAAAATCGTTTCTTGTCAGCTCCAGTTAAATTGCAAAAAAAAAGTGAATATTCCAAAAGATTGTATGTAAAATTTGGTAATATATAAAAATTTGGCCCACAGTAAAGTTATGTAATGTGCCATTAATTTTATTTGTTTAATTTTCAACAATTGTAATGTTAATTAAATGTGCGTCAAGTGGCAATTAATAATTGTCAACTTGACTTTGACAAACGGCCACCACCACCACAGCCACAGGGAGTTAGTGTAAAATTGGTTCAAATATTTTGATGTGATTTTTCAGGCCTAAAATAACAAATGAACCGATATGTACCGAAATGATGAACGAAAAAAGATCAAAACACTTAACCATATCAATGAATTTTTTTTTTAAGCTGATTAAATGAAAATAAAATTTAAAAAAAACATTTTTGAAGAAACCGGTTCAGGTTCAATTGTCAAAGAAGCAATAATTACTGCCAATAATTGAGGGAAAAAATTTGTTACACTTTTTGACATTTTTTTGTCTTCCTTTAATGTTGACTCGAATGGTGGCCGCTGTTTCCAGTTTTTTTTCAGCTTTTTCGTTAACAATTTCGCAGAAGCACAGTACCCTCGGTCTGCCATCCGGTTTTTGTATGTATAATTTTATATGTGTGTGTGTGGATGCGTGTAGGTGGGTGCCTAGCTCGACTTCTTTGCTAATTCTTTGAATTTAGTTTTGACTGGACAATATGTAATTTTTTGGTTGGATAGTTCTCTGTTGACAGAGTATAAAATTGTTGTCACTTTATGTTGACAGCATCATAACGCAGTTGTCACTCGCCGCCTGTGGATCAGCCATACAAGCAGTAGCAGCTGTCAGGAATTTAATTTCGCATAAAAAGAAAACCTTCATTCGTCTGTTAGTGGCGCGTGTTTAAATTTACAAAAAAAAACCTTACAAAATATTCCAAAAAAAAACAAAATAAAAATGGCAAGCAGAGTAAGTGTTGTGATTAATTGTTGTTGTGTTCCTGGTCTTGAATACCATTCATTTTTTTGTTGGCTTGGATTTAAATAAATTTATTTTTGGCCATGATTTTGACTTCCAATTCGGGTGAATGGCTAACAGATAAATAAATGAAAGGATGGACAAGGACATTTCGTGAATTTAAATGTCCAATTTTTGTCATTTTTAAATAGTGAAAAAAATTATAATAGAGTGGAATATATTTAAAGTGTGGAACAGCCGAAAATCCTGCATTTAAAATTTCCATAGCAAAAGAAACGACCTAACACCACTTTTCACTTCCATCTTTATTCCACAACAGTTCCTTGGAGTACTTAGCCTGATGGCCATTGCAGGCTCATGCATGGCTGGCCTTGCCACCTACGCCTACAATCCCTACACCACCACCTATCATGCACCAGCTCAAGCCCTGACCTATGCCAGTCATACGCCCGTCTATCACCACCAACAGCCAATTGTGTATCATCAACAGCCAGCGCCGGTGTACAAGACCTATGCTGCAGCACCCGCTCACTACGTCAACTCGATTGCGGCACCCGTTGTGAAGACCTATGCTGCTGCTGCGCCCGTAGCTCATGTGGCCCATGTGGCTCCCGTGGTGACCAAGACCTTGGTGGCTGCCCCCGTACTGAAGCAAGTTGAATACGAATCGTCGCCTCGTTACGACTTCTCCTATGGTGTGCACGATTCCGTCACAGGCGACATCAAGTCTCAAGTTGAGTCGCGCAATGGCGGCAATGTTGCTGGCTCCTACAGTGTGGTGGATGCTGATGGCTATAAGCGTACGGTCACCTATACCGCTGATGATGTGAACGGTTTCAATGCGGTCGTTCAGAGAGAACCCATTATCACCAAGTTGGCCGCTGTTGCTGCTGCTCCGGTTGCTGTGGCGACGCCAGTTCATCATGTCCAACCACAACAACACTTCCAATATTTGCCTCAGGCTCCTTTGTACCAGCAACAGCACTTCACTGAAGTGCAACAGCAGGCCCAGCAAGAATACTTGCCCACACAGGAAGTCCAGCAGCCACAAGAAGTAGAACAAGAACAGCAGGTGGTAGAACAACCTGAAGTCGAGCCCACACCAGTGGAATACCCCGAACAAGAGCAACAACAACAGCCTGAAGAAGAGCAACAACAACCACAGGAGGAATATCCTCAGGGTCAAGACTTCCCACCCTATCCACAATACGAAACTCCCCAGTCTGGTGGCGCTCAGGACAACTCTGATGATTCCGATGTGATTGAAGCTCGTTCGGCCAACAGCGACAACAGCGAACAATCGAACAACCAGGAGCAAGAGCAACCACAATCCCAAGAAGCCCAGCCCTCGACCACTGCTGCTCCTGCCCCAGTCACCGAAGATCAAAAGGAAGCTGAGTCCCCCAAATCCGCCTAAGTTCTGTGAAGATTGACTTTGTTTAAGGTTATAAGTGTTAAAAGTGAAAATAAATTAATGAAAAATATATAAAAAAAAAAAGAATCTTTATTTTTTCACAGCGATACCAATTCTATATTTAGGGTATCTACTCCTTTCCCTCTTAACAAAAAAAATAGTTCAAAGTACACCGAAAATGTCACGACAGTAAATTTTCCTTGAACCCCATTTCACCTTTGCGATTTTGATAATGACCATCACAGATCCTGACAACCCTTCTTCTTCAACTTCAACTTCAACTTCGTCTTCCAATTCCCATTCTTCTTCAGCGTGAACAATTGAATTCTCCAAAGTTCAAAGTCATTTTGGTTTTTGTGCTCACCCACACACGAACATACCTTGCTTAAACGGTATTCCCTGGTTTTTAATTTGAAAAACGGACAACGCAATTCCCTCTGCCAACCATCATGAATAGAAGTAGATAATCGCATTCTTATACGTTGGCTTTTTGTGCTAATGATTTTATCTTGTAAAAGTAAATTATTGTTTTTGTTGTTCGTTGTTCGTTGTGGTCGTTGTTGGTTTTGGCTTAAGTGTAGTGAAAGTAAGAGGAAAACGTGGGAGAAAAAAAAGAGGTCAAAAGATAAGTTTTATTTTGCTAACTATGGAAAAGGAAAAACTATTAAAGGTTTGCGAAGAGCGCAACAACAGCCAGTAGTTGACTGAAATGATGCAATGAAAATAGCAACGTATGGTTAAAGTTTACTAATTCGAGTGGCGTTGGCTTCAATGAAACCTCTACTCTGCATAGCATTTCAATAGCTTACATTCAAGCTAAGGCTTCATACCGAACTTTGTACTTCTCTTCAAGCATCACTACTAGAAACTTTGTCAATTTTGTTATACTCGTACTTGCATATTTCTAGCTCAAATTCCATTTGGATTTATACTGTTCTACTGTCCTCCTTAGCTGAGGACTGCTCTAAAGTATGCCAAGCTTGCGAAAATATTAAAAAATTCAAGAGAATACGAAATGCTTGAACTTCCGCTAATATTTCAACGTTGAACTGCTGCTAAGAAATACAAAATTTCTGGAAATCCTCTTCCTTGCAATAAAAATATTATTCTTTCTATGCAAATATTTATAAATTTAAAACACAATTTTGTTTATCTTAAATTGGAGAGACCTAAACAAACAAATGTCCAACATTTCCACGCATAGAAAGCGAATTAGGTTCAATGATTAAAGCAGTTAAATACAAACATAGAAATAAAATTTCACATTTCTTGTGATTTTTGCACAGCATCCTCTTTCAATGGTCCTGAAAAACGTACTCAGTCGCTGTATCTGTAAAATTTGGTTTTCCTCTTTTTTTGCTTCAGTTTTTGAATTTGGTGGAGCCTCTCTTTGCGCATTATCCTTGTTACATTAGAGCTCTCTTCCACATTACTACAGTAAAATGAATTGTGGATTGTATATCTTGTGGATTGCATTGATAAGAAGATTTGTGTTGGTATAAATGCTGATAAGACTTGTGAATATTGCCCATTTGAATGGCAAAGGTCAAGGGGTGAATGCCTTAAATAGCAAAATGAATTGAAAAATTTAAAAATCCTTTTTTACTTTAAGTTTAATTTTTTTAAATCCACAATAGAGTAACTTTGATTGTGGGTATCATTGTAAATTAATTGTAAATCAATCCAAAACAGATTTTTTAAATGAAATTCTTGTTATTTTAATACCGAATCACGTGTGGGAATTTTTGGTAAAAAGGGGTTTTTTGTCGACGTTTTTATTTGATTTTTCGTTTATTTTTTCATTTTATTACTGGAATCATGTTATAAATCTATTGAAAATCTCATTTTTTCGTAGTAATTGTCTGTGGGAATATTTTGTAGTTGTCATATATAGAGTCATAAACGAGAAGTTGTCATAAATTTTATTTGTCATTGAATTTTTCATACAAACGTTTTGTTTGGAGATTTTTTGGGTATTTCAGTTTTATTACATTTTCAATGCATATCTTTGGGCGGGAAATTTAAAAAAATAACTCTACACTCATGAGCAAGCAACGACAGCCAACTTCGTGCGGTCAAACGAATTCTCCAAACTGAACAAGTAAAAAATGAAACAAAATCAAACACATTTTCTCTTTTCCACTCAAGGGATCTGTACGATCGGCAAATTTTTGCGCCTTTTTGCTTACTTTTTTGCGAAATGTTAAAATTTTGCAAAAACAACAATACGGCAAAAGTCTCCAATCGCGCAAGCGCTACAGAAACCGAAATGGGAATCGAATTTCAAATTCAAACGGAATTTTTGCACTGCATCGACGGACGCAATTTCGGTGTTTTTCGCTAGAACTTTGTTTTATAATTTCTACAGTATTTAATTTTGAACGTATATATTTTGAGAACACTTTGAAGTGATCTACACATCATTTGGTTTATTAATTGAATGAAAATACAATTGCTTTTGCAACCAACGAACAAAAGAATCAATCCGGCTATCCGGTTTTTGGACAGAACTTAGTTTTTGGTGAACAGGATTACGTGCAACAATATTCTCAAGGATTTCGCAAAAAAGGTAATACACAAAGGCTTTTTGAATTGTAATAATTAATTTGCTAAATACACAGTTATTCGCGTTGAAAAATTCTTCAATTGCACGTTTTTTTGGCTTTCCCTTTGTGGCGTTAATTCGTAGTGGTATCCTTTTGTGGATTCTATAATTTACAATGTGAAATTGAAGGTTATCTTTTCCGTCATTTTTGATATTTTTTGTATTGGAATTTTACCAGCTCTTTACTCTTTGCTGGTCATTAATTTGCCCAGAGCGTTTCTTTATTTGCATTTCAATGTTCAAGGATCCCAACATTACCACAATAAGAAATGTTCGTTCCAATTCATGTGCAAATGATTAATTCGTAGTATTTAATTAATCATGTAGTACACCGAAATATAATACAAAATCGGTTAATTAATTTATAACTTTTCCATTTTCAGTGATTTTCTCATTCAATAAAGAACCTACAAAATGAGTAAGGCCGAGCCCACACGTCAAGGCTCCTACAAGAGCAACACCATCAACAGTCAGGAGTCGCGTATGCGTCGCCATGAAGTCACCGTCGAATTGCGTAAGTCGAAAAAGGAAGATCAACTCTTCAAGCGACGCAACATCAACGACGACGACATCACGTCGCCGCTCAAGGAGAACAACGGCCAGTCGCCCGTGCAGATGACCGTGGACGAAATCGTCCTGGCCATGAACAGCCACGATGCCGAACGCCAGTTTACGGGCATGCAGGCGGCGCGCAAAATGCTGAGCAGAGAACGCAACCCGCCCATTGATTTGATGATCGGCCATGGCATAGTGCCCATCTGCATACGCTTTCTGCAGAATGCCGAGAAGTAAGACGAATGCGATTTTTCAGATTGTATTTGAATTTCCTTTTATATAAAAAATCCTTCCAGTCCCCTGCTGCAGTTCGAGGCTGCCTGGGCGCTGACCAATATCGCCTCGGGCACCTCCGAGCAAACACGCTGTGTCATCGAGAATAATGCCGTGCCGCATTTTATCGCCTTATTGCAGTCGAATGCCATCAATCTGGCCGAGCAGGCCGTCTGGGCCTTGGGAAATATTGCCGGTGATGGTGCTGCGGCGCGCGACATTGTCATTCAACATCACGTTATCGATGGTATACTGACTTTAATCAACTACGATACACCGTTGTCGTTTCTGCGCAACATTGTCTGGCTGATGTCGAATTTGTGTCGCAACAAGAATCCTTCGCCACCATTCGAGCAGATTCAACAGTTGCTGCCGGTGTTGTCGCGTCTGTTGTGTGGCACCGACATCCAGGTGCTGGCCGATGCCTGCTGGGCGTTGTCCTACGTCACGGACGATGAGAACAACAAAATACAGGCTGTGGTCGATACAGAAGCCGTGCCGCGTTTGGTTGCTCTACTGGCCACCGATGAGCCGAGTATTATTGTGCCAGCGCTGAGAAGTGTAGGCAATATTGTGACGGGCACGGATCAGCAGGTGAGTGGAAGAGGGGATGGCTAGATGAATTATTTATTTTTAAGATGAGAATTGGGACAAAATTGAGTAATTTTTTTCCTATTCTGCTGAACTGACAGCCACAAATGTTCAATGCCTAATTCCATTAGTTAGTAAATTACGGACAACACACCCTTATTTTTGCCCACTTAACGCTCTTAGGTCCTAACTTTACTTTACTTAGCTGAATTTGCATTTTAAGCCGTTGAATGCTTGACATAGATCCCCAGCACTATCAGAAAACAGAAAATCTCTGGCCATTTTACAAATGGAAAATGAATATTTACTCAAAATTCATGCAGGATTAGCATGACGATGAGTCGGCTGCACTCGCAGCCCCTAGTCAATGCTCAGTCCGACAGACGAGTGTCAATTGACTTTGAGGCTTAGTAAGTCTCGCACATATTTGCATTGTAAATTTTCTTTATTTCTTTTTCGCCTTACAACTATTTGTAGGATTGCCTTTTCTTCCTTCCGTCGTCCCTCTCTGCTGCAGTGCTGCCATCTTTCAACTTCCATTTCAATTTGTTGAAACAATTTTCCATAGAAGTTGTCCTCCCTTTAAGTTAAAAAAATTTAGCTTTTTTATGTAAATTTTTTGGTTGCCTTTTTCAACGGTAATTGTTAACTTGCAAAATTTCATTGGGCCCCAAAAAAAAAAGAAATGGCAAATGTTTTTCTGTCATTCCGCTTTTACCCAACACACATTGAAATTTTTTTGCAGACGGATGCTGTTATCGCCGCTGGTGGCTTGCCAAAATTGGGCGTTTTACTTCAACACTCTAAGAATAACATTGTGAAGGAGGCCGCCTGGACGGTGAGCAACATTACGGCCGGAAATCAGAAGCAGATCCAAGCTGTAATCGATGCAGGTGAGTTATTTTTAGATTTATGGCAACAAAGAAAAGAAAAGAAAATATTTTTGCCAATTCAATTGCATTTTGCATGTAGGATATGTAAGAGGGGAATTAGTATTTGGCAAATTCGAACATAATTTTGACATTTTCCTCACACGGCATTTATTGTTGGGAAATCACGATTAAGCGGTTGAAGAATTCTAAAAATCCTAGTGGCTTTCATTTAATTTAAGAAACTAAAACGATCGAACAAAATGTGCCTCGCCCCCTTATCATTGCAGACATTTTCACCCATATACGCAAAGTGCTCGAAAAGGGCGACTTCAAGTCGCAAAAGGAGGCTGCCTGGGCCATCACTAATACCACAACCAGCGGCACACCCGAACAGATAATCGATCTAATTGAGAAATATCAAATATTGAAGCCATTCTGTGATTTGCTCGAGGCCAAGGATCCGCGCACCATTAAGGTCGTACAAACGGGACTCTCGAATTTATTCTCGTTGGCCGAGAAGCTGGGCGGCACCGAAAATCTCTGCCTTATGGTCGAGGAAATGGGCGGTCTGGATAAGCTGGAAGCTTTGCAGCAGCACGAAAACGAGGAGGTCTACAAGAAGGCCTACGCCATTATTGATACTTACTTCACCTCCACCGACGATACCGAGAAGGAGCTGGCACCGCAAGAAGTTAATGGTGCGCTCGAATTTAATCCGGCTGCCCAACCCAAGGCACCGGAGGGTGGTTTTACATTCTAAAGCAGCCGCGGCCACGGTGGCGAGTAGTGAGTGAGTGGCCCGAAGGCAACCAAGAGATTTGAGACCAAGCAAGCGCACGTCGTTTGCGTTTAAATTTAAACCAAATTGTTTCATCGTCATCAGCATCAACATCATCAACATCATCTTCGCAAGTGACTTTACTTATGTAGCTGTAGCGGGAGTAGAGCTCCCATATCCATTTGTAATACATCCAATGTCCAGAATCATGCTTGCCATTCGTGTTTTCGCGCCATTTGAATATTTTTTTTCATCAAACACAATTTTATTCATCATTTCACCGTCTCATCCTCTCGCCTGGCGTATTGTTGCTGTTGTTTTGGCCACCATTACCTTTGCGTGTTTTTTTTTTTTACTTTTGCATGTATTTTATATTCTGCGTTAATTCATTCATTCGCATTTTATATATTTTTTTTACACTCTATATGCATTTCTCTTCATTATCGTCAACGAATTGCTTTTACTTAAGAATTTTGTAATAATTGTTTTGAAAATCAACTTATAATTTCATTTGAATATTGTGTGCACTTGATCTAATGAATTTTAATAAAAGAACACTGAAATACAGGAAATATTGTAAAAAGTCTTTTTTTCAAAAAATTACACCTTTGTACATTAAATATGCTAATAGAGTGGCCGGAAAGTGCTTCGTTTCGAGAACTGTCTTACTGAAATTTAGGGTTTTTTTTTTGTTGAATTGAAATAATTGGGGAAAATCTTGAAACGAACTCCTTGAAGCAGGGTTGTTGCATGTGAATTCGATGCCCGTAAGCAATCGAACGCCAAATCGTTATCGTTATACAGTAATTAAGTATAATGAAATTTCTCAAATTTCTCCATCTAGTATATTTCTCTATAGGAAAGTATATTTCACCATTCTGTAAATATTGCCACACACAAGCCCTTAACAAGATGCTCTCGGTTGTTGTAATGTTGAAATGTTTTCATAGATAACAAAGCCATCAAAATAAAGTGTAAACAAAGTCACTTTATGACACTTTCCGTACAATGTGTTTGCCATAAAGTTACACTAACAGCGTCAACAACAACAATTGACTTGAACTCACCTAGGAAAACTAACGCGCACAGGTGGTTTATGTGCACGAAAAACACGAGTATAAAAATAAACTCAAAATCATTATCGTCAATTTTCTTTAGAGGACACCGCGGCACACTTTTGTCCTAAAAAAAATGAAACAAAAATGCTCAACAACACACAAGCGAAACAATTCAAATCGCTGAAATGAAATCTCACGTGAGCTGTAGTGAATCGGTGGCGAATTTCCCTTATAGACGAAGCGTAGCGTACCTACAGTCGCTTTGAACATTTATTGGACTTGCACAGGTAAATATATTTACAAAATTTTACTAAAACATTTTTCCTTTCATAGAGCGCAGCTTTTACTTAAATGTTACCGATGGGTGTTAGGTGTTAGATTTTGTGAATATTTGTTATATTTCTAACCTAGTTGCTTACAAGATAACTTTTAATTATGTACACTTGTCAGAAATTCCGACTGTAGGGGGCATACACATAAAAAAGAATATTTCGAATTGCAGGTTGCTTTATCAGAGGCTGATGCTGCGAGATGCTGCTACTGTGCCAACGTTTTCGAGTAGATACAATGAAAAAAAAAATGTGCTTGAGTTTAATTAATTTATAAACGAGTGCGGAGGGCAGAGTCGAGGCGTCGTCCACTCGTGTATCTATTGTTTTTATTCCTAATGACCGCCATATGTTCCACTCGCACTGCGGAGAGTGTGCCTGGGTCGCTCTATGTGTGGGAGAAATCAGCTTGGAGCACTAATTCGCCTACTGCTCCTCCATTGACGCTCTTCAACAGTTCTCTGTGTATATACTCTGGACGATTTATTGTATCCAAAACTTAATTTTTTGTTGGTTATTCATATGGTTGTTGTAATTGTTTTTATAGTCTTTTTGTTGTTGTGTTTCTGCTCTAGAAAACTAATGAAGCGTTGATTTCGGAATATCAAACTGTGGGCATGTTGCCTTCTTTTTTTGTTCAACAGCCTATGTACAATGTAGCATGTGGATATGTCCAATTTAATTTGTTTAGACACATTTTATATTCATTGAGCGATTTGCGAAAGACATTTATAGGGTGAGTGGGTGTGGGTGGGGTCTAAAGGAAAGACTTGGACGAAAGTAAATTTTGTTTTAAAGAAAATAAAAAAATTATTTGTCACCGGTGTCCTGTGTTGATCTGTAATAAGTGTTCATCTCACTTGACATTCTACTGTAGAGACACATACTTCCCTCTGCTTGGAAGATCCTTGTACAATTTGTTTCTTGCTTCTTTCAGTTTCACCTCATTTCTCTCTTACATTTTCCATAATTCCTTCCGCCACCCTATCATTTTTCCGGACTTCTTCAGTTTAATGAACGATCATTTGAAAACACAAACCAAAAAAATGATTTCCATACAACAGCAGCAGCGCAATTCAGCCTCGATGCTCCAGATTAGATTAGACCGACGAAAGTACAAAAACAATTCAACTGCAAAAAGACTTCTGCTGCTGATGGTGTGACGTCATGATCGATAATAGTGCGCGCCGCAAGTAGATTAAAGTGGGCCCACCACGTTGGGGCCGGGCCGGCTTATGGCAGAATTTCGGAATTAGTTTGGCAGAGAATGTCGAGAGGAGCAGCAGCAGTGCGCATTCGGTACTCTTGAGAAGTATAACATAAAAATAGAAAAACTCAAGCTCATTACTCATATAAGAAAAACAAACTTAACCGAAAACGTCTAGTAAAATGCGAAAATTTTTGAAATTCGTTTGACTTTTCCCTGTTGATCGCGGCGTTGAGAGCGAATTTTCGGTTCAGTCGAAGTTTGGCAATTGTTGAGATTAAAAGGCGTGTATCAGTTTTGAAGATTGCACTTGGAAGATTTTATTGTGTACATACGAGGTAAAAATTAAAAGAATTTATTCATTAAAAAATACTTTGAAAAAATGTAGCAAAAAATTATGAGAAGTGCAAATAAAAATATGGGAAATTTTGAAAATGACGAAGGAAAAAATGAAAACGAAACGAAAAATATATTAAAAATTGTGATGTAATTAATTAGTGTTGTTGTGTCTTTTGGGTGAACCACCCGCAACCACACCACACACGCCCACAAGATGTGAAACTTGAAGAATTATAAAATTAATTGAAAGTGATTGTTTGGAGAGCCCAGCAAAAAAAAAAAAGGAAAAACAAAAATTATTTTGGTTTTACTTAAATCCGTGTGTGACGTCGAAGCGAATACAATATTGAAAGTGAAACAAAATAACATAAATCATGAGGAAACGTCCACAGGAAATTTTAAGTATTCGGATTACTTGTGGCTGTGAAATATTTGCGTACAGATTCAAATTGTGGCTGGTTCTAATTGTGGCATGAAATGGGCCACGAGGAAAACTAAGTATCTTCCATTTGAGATATTTTTTATTGTTTTAAATTGCATTTAATATAAAATACTAAATACTTACCACCTTTCAGTGATTTCATAGCGCAAAACAATAACAGAAATTACAAAAAAACATGGCCACCACGGAAATCGCCAACAATGGCAGCAGCAACATACCCACAACATCGGCGACGAATTTCGCAGCGGAAATTTTCAACCTCATTGCCACCACCAATAGCGAACAGAACGTAATCATATCGCCCCTACTGCTGGAGGCAATGTTGGCTGTGTTGTACCTCGGCACCGACGGAGCCACCGCAGAGGAGCTGAAGCGTATACTGCAGCTGAAACGTTTCGGCAGCAATGCGAAAATGGCCAACTACTATGCGGGCAATTTGGAGACCGCCACCAAGGCCCAAACGGAAACGCAAATACAATTGAACAACAAAATTCTAGTAAATGAGAGATACGAAATCGCTGAGGAATTTCAGAAAATCGCCCACAAATATTTCCACACCGCCACGGAGAAGGTGAGCAGTCTGAAAAGCATGGAAATATTGCGTCAGAAGCTAAGCGCATCAATGGCCAAAATCGGTGCTCACTGCCTGGAGAGTCTATTGGAGACGGCCGTGGCAGCGGAAGCGGATGCCGGCATTGTTGTCATGGCTGCGAATTTCAAAAATACTTGGTTTCTACCCTTCAGCGCCTATCGCTCGGGAATATACGATTTCCATGTGAACGCAACGCTACAGAAGCCGGTGCCGATGTTGTATGACGATGATATGTTTGTGAAATTCGGTGAATTCCGCGAGTTGGATGCGCGTGCAATAGAACTGCCCTACGAGCACGATGACGAGCTGTCGATGCTGTTGCTGTTGCCCAATAAACGCGATGGTTTGTCGGAGTTGGTGCAGAAATTGCAGACGATCGATTTGAGTGCGCTTACCGAGGAGGGCATGCAAATGGAGAGCGTTCAGGTGCTTGTGCCGCAGTTTAAAATCGATTTCGAGTGCAGTCTGCGGCGGTGCCTGGAGAAGGTGAAGGGATTTTTCTTTGGCCTTAGATTGGCCTGGAAGGTTTTCTAAAATGTTCTTTTGAAATTCCTTTTAGCTTGGCGTGTCATCAATTTTCTCGAAAGATGCTAACTTTAAAAACTTATTGAGCGAAAATTCCAAAGAATCTCTGCAAATCTCAGATATTTTGCATAAAGTCTGCATTGAAGTGTACGAGTCCGGCTCGGTTGCCTCCAGCGTTGTGGGTTAGTATATGAAAATAAACGAGAAACGTTTCATTCTAAAAAGGTCTCGCTTGGAAATGACCAAAGCTAACAGCAGGCGAATGTTAAATCAATATTTAACGCTCGCATTTTTATTACAAATGCCTCAAATTTCAGTGCTTCATTGCTTGAACATTTACTGCGTTTAAATATTTCCAATTGAACCTTGGATTGAAAACTTTCCTTTTTCAAAATACCGGATATTATTGTTTTCTCATGAGCGAACAAAGTCTTCTTTAAAATGTTCGTTACAATAATAACAATCTACAAGTATTTACAAAAATTTTAAGCCCTCATTTGTTAAAATCGGTTAAGAAATAAACCAATTATAAAAAAAGTCAAAAGCACTGATCGCGCGACGAGCGCCATCTAGTGTTGATTAGCTAAGACATTTGGGTGATTCGCTGGTCAAAGTGTGTCTGCTGATCGCTAGAGGGGCCACTATTTTGATAGGCATCAGCTTGCTTCTGATTTATGTTCGCCTGGTGCTTTGCGAAATTTCTAAAAATCGATATTCGAGCGACTGGAATTTTTTTTCATAGAATTTTTGTGAAGCCGCGGCTGCTGGCTACTTTATTTATTTTACTATTCGGTCAATTTGACAGCGATTTCAACAAGTGATAGCTTAAAATTTTTGTCACGATTCATAGATTTATATAAGTTACTACGAAAAAGGGGCATGGTCTGCCCTCTAAATATATACAAATGTTAAACAAACTTGAGGGCCTTTTTCTCCATTTTCACATAAATCCTCACTCACTTTAAACGCCGCTTTGTGTATAAAAGTGTCAGTTAAAGTAGAGTTATCAGATCCTCTTGAGCAGAAAAGAGTAAAGATTTGCAGCGGGTCCCAAACAACCCAGTTTTATACCACTTTTTTTTATAAGACTCCCAAAAATATTAAAATATTTTCTTTTAAATATTTTTTTTTTATTTTTCCCTTCAGCGCACAAACCAATTGTGATCAGCAATTCCATTGATTCCAGGCAGAAATTCTTTCGGGCCGATCATCCATTCTACTTTGCCATACGAAACGGCGATGTTACCTACTTTGTGGGTCATGTGACCAAGTTTTGAATTGAATCGAATCAAGAGAAAAGTTGTCCCAGGGGTGTGTGTAAAGTTATTTGTGTCAAATTTATTTTACTTACTTACTTTTTTTGTATTGATTGTCGCTGTAATATATATATTTTTTAATTTATTGTTGAAATATTAAAATAATAAAAAAGAAGAGAAAACAAAAAATCGAAATAAAAATGCATGTTTTTTTTGGTATAACAAAGAGTCTTGAGAATTTTATTTTAAGTTTTATTTTTTGGGTTTTCAAAAATGTTTTTAATTTTAATTTAATTTAATATACATTTTTGATTTTATTTTTATGATTTAGTTTCTTATTTTCTTGTTGGATAAATTCATGAGTGGAATTTGAAGTTAATGAATATTGTGTGGTTTTTTTTTTATACAAATTTGTAGGCTAGCTAGACTTAATAAGTTATGAAATCTGATGTTTTTTTTTCAATTCTTTATAATTTTTTTTCTGTTCAATTCGAATTCAAAACTAAAGTGTACAATAATAAGTATAATTTTTGTAATTTTATTTTATTGTTAAAATTGTTGTGGTTTTCGGGTTTAGTTTTTGATGGCAACATTTTTACAAGTATTATGAAGTTAATGTGGATATTTACAGTTTCCATGTATAACTATTTCCTTAATGTGGTATGTTGTTAGCCTAATTAGTTTATATTTTTTTATACACAACTATAACTATGACTATAACTATGACTATGTATTTAATACTGAATTGTTTAATTTAATATCATACAAGTTTTTGTTAGTGTTTATTAGCAGTGTAAATTCTTTCAACCATGCAAACTGAACTGTTCAGCCTACACAGTCTGTTGGAAGATTAATTTCATTTAAATTATATTTAATTCATTATTTTATTTTATTTTTAGATGGATACCTACATTTAATTTAATTTTGATTGCAAATACACAATTATCATTTGCATATATTTACACTTAATAGTCGAGCATACACACATTTGGTTCGTATGTATAATTATTTACAGTTTTTTTTTTACTTTACTTATTTACAAAAAAAAAACGATATGAATTTGTTTTTTTGCTAAAATTTAAATGAATTGTTTAAATAAATTCGTAATATCATGTGTCAATTTAAAATTCATGAGTTTACGTTGTCGTTTTTAAAATTAAATCATTCGAGTAAAGCAAAAAAAATTTAAATAAAAAAAATAAAATTTAATAAAAAAATAATAAAAAAAATATTTAAAAATAAATACTTTACTAATAATAATTTCTATAAATTCATATATTCACTCATCAACTTCCAAAGTCTTAATTAATTTCCCAAAATTAATCTCAAATGAATTTAATTCCATTTTGTATTTACACTGACAACCTTTCATTAAACTTCAATTAATTCTCTTTAAAGTTTTTTCTACAAGTTAAATTATTTCACAAACTTCCCTTTAAATGAAATAGAATAAAAATCTTAACCGAACTGAATGGCCACTGAATCGACTTACCACGGCCGCTTGCTTACCAAGTCACTACAATTCCTGTTCGGATTCTTCAATGATGACACCGTGCTGGCGATTATTCACAACCGACGTGGCAGTCATTGTCGAAGTAGTTGCCTCCACAGGAATACTACCGCTTGGTGGCAGAGGAGGCGGCGGTATGTCATCATCAATACAGTCGCTCATCAGTCTTGGCGGCGGTGGAGGTGGCAGATTGCGATTGAGCAAATAGTCCAGATCGTGCGTGATGCGATCGTACATGCCATTGATGGAGTTATCATCGTCCGGTGAGGAATTACAGGAAGCACTGGCGGGCGGCAGCGTAGGATCGGCAGTGGTTACAGTTGCATTATTTGCTGTAGTATTTGTTGTCTCAGCTCCACTGCCACCGCCCAAATTCGGATTAGCCTCATCCATAGACGAACAAGTTATGGTGATTATTGGCGTGGGTATTGTCGTCGAGGTGACACTTGAGCCGCTGGACACGGCCACCATGGTGGGCAACAGCGGATCAAATGTGTGCGAAGTGTGAGTTGTGGGCTCCATGATGGTGACACGCTTTTGTGCTTTTGGCGTTTGTGTGGTCACCGATGTGGTGGTGATTGTTGTCGATGCCATGTTGTTGCTGCAGGTATTATAATTGGGCAGCCCGGTTGCGGTTAAGCCGCTAATGGAGACTATGACGGGCGGTAAGATCGTGCCGTCCACATAGGGTTTGTGGTGCTGGGGCAAATGCTGCTGCTGTTGATGATGATGATATTGTTGTGTTGCGGGCAACATGTTGCTAGCGCGTATGCCAATGATGCTGTCTGTGTTGGGGAAAGTATACACAGGAGAGGAGAATTAAATTTCTTTACTACGAAATTATTTCCCATTTATATTCTCTATAAATCCCCAGTCTCGCACACACACCACTCACACACACACACACACACCACAAACAATTTCATAAATATTAGATCGAGTTCCCAGATTTACCCCATGTAAACTAACCACAGATAGCGCAAAGTTTTTAAAGATTAAAATGCCTTAATATCTTCTGGTAAGCATAACGACAAGCAAACTGCTAAAATATTTAACAACTTGCCCAAAGCTCTGATTCGTTCGTACTCCCAAATATTTTGTTTCGCATTTTTAGTTTTTTTTTTTGTCGGTGCTTCAATAGTTTCGGTGGTTCCCTTAGGACCAGAAACAAAAACAGCAAATAATAATAAAAAACTGAAAAAATAAAAGGGAATTCGAAGCATTTTCCGGCTGACATTTGGGGAGTTTCTAAGCACCTTAGCCGCACTGCTGTGTTCATGTCGTACATCAGACCACCGACAGGCTACAGGATACGGTTAACTGTTCGAAAGGCACATATAGGTTGCGGATAAAAAAAGTAATAATATGGCAACGTCGCAAAATCTGCAACAAAAAGTTCACAAAAATCTACAAAATAATCCCAAAAATTGGAAAATTTCAAAATCCATAAATATTAGGAAAATAGGATCCTACAGGTCCTGCCTCTTCCAACAACATATGGGAACTTTTTTGTAGGATATCGTGATTTGGGATTTTATTTTATTTTTTGGAGATTCCGATTTGGGAATTCAAAGCCCCACCCGAAAATATCCTGTTTACATTTTTATTTTACTGTCAAGTAGTTTTCGAAGTAAATCCTTAACATTCTATGCCAGAGTAGGTACAAGCGTACGACGACCACTCTGTTTGGTCAACAACCGAAAACCAGTTTGAAGCAGTTTTGGCAAGTAATTTTTTTTCTATCATTCGACAATCCCCTTTACCTCCACTCTAGTACACTCTTGTATATGTACCATAAGATTATTACCGGCCACTAGCATGTGTCCTGTGTGTGTTGTTATCTTGTTCGCGGCGTCTCGGTGATTTCCTTTCCTCCATTCAGCCACTTTAAGGCATCTGCCTAATGCCCTCGTCCGCCACGTGATACAAGTGTGGAGAGCAATGTGTTTCCTGCTCGACTATCTGCTATTTTCTTTTGAGTGTGTGTGCGTGTGTAATTTTTGCCTTTATGAGTGGATAAAAATAAATTCGCTGTCATTGTCAGCGTAAAGCGCTTGTAAAGTTTTCGGACTGAAGTGGAAATTATTTATTAAATAGTTTTTCTTTTTGGCGGGTTGTACTTTGTACGTACTTTGGGGATGTGGTAAAATGTATCTAGAGGATTTAAGTGGATTATGAACATGCTCAACACACACACACACACAACAGACATTTAAGTCAAGGAATAAACTAATTCCCTTGCCTTCTTTGGCAAACTTAATTTTTATAATAAAAAAAAAAAGTTGAATGAAATCTCACCTGGTGCCACACCTTGTAGAATATCCAGCGTTTCCACACCCACAAATTCATGCGTTGCATGTGCTTGTTTTTGTTGCTGCTGAACTCGTCTGCCCAAACTGCCCGTCATGCCCACCACAACGCCTCCATAGGCATCATAGTAACCCATGGAGCCGGTAGGAATCATACCGTGCGGTAGCGTTTGCGTTTGACTACCACTGTGACCGCCACCACCGCTGCCACCACTGCCCAGTATATTACAGCACCTCGTGGCGGGCGAGCTGGCAGCAGCCATGGTGGCACCTTTCAGCAGATGTTGCTGTTGCTGCATATGTTGCGGCAGCACTGCCTTGCGATCCAGACTGCCCACACTGAGAAACGTTTCCACACTACTCGCATGATGTTCATGCATCATGCCCATTGGACCGGCCGCTGACATCATCTGACAGCGTGGCGCTGTCGAGATGATGGTCAGCGGCAGCTGAACGCCTGCCGAAATGTCGATGTGTTGTGATGGCAACAGAGTCGACATCGGTGGGGCACCACTCTCGTTTTCTTTCTCTTTTTCGTGATTGGTATAAACTAAAAATTATATGAAAATAATTTATTTTTAAAAATTTTATAAAAAAAGTAAATAAATTTAAATAAAATTCTTACTAATATTAAAATTGTTTAATTTTTTTATACTCACAACTTAAAGGACTGTTAATGGACCCCGTACAATAGTTTTCATCCAGACTCGTTTTGCTCGAGCTTAATTTCTTTTTGAGTGCACCACTGCCGCTGTCACTTCCGCCGGAAGCGGGTCCACGTAGATTACATTCTGCTTTTAGAACAAAGCAAAAGAGTATGGCAAATCCCTGTGGATTACACAAATGGAAAATTGGAAAGTTATCATGCATGTTGTAGTTAATGGCGGAGTTTTAATAAAAATGTTTGTGTTTTTATCATTTATTTTCATTCACAATAGCCTTTAAATTTATGAACAGTTGGTATAATATAATTGTAATAGCTTCATTATCGATCTCAATGGAAAGGAAAACTCTCAAAATAAATTCCTTCAAATGATATCACTCATACATACACCATGGCATTTGCTCCTTTCAATCGTTAGGAGGATACAAAGCCACTGTACCACACAAATAATTTTTTTACCAATTTAAATCAAATTACAAACATTTTAATTTGAGCGAAATTCAATGTGGGGATTATAACTTGCGGTTTGAAGGAACTTCTCAGTTTATGCGTTAATTATGCAGAGGCTTATACGACATACACACATACGCATTCATATGTATTTATGTGCAGAGGCTAAAGTGAGTTAACATAATCATAACGAAGCAGTAGAGTAAAGGTAAGTGAAATGCTTCGGTCACAGTGCAAAAATATTGTTACATGTGTTGTCTATCTTAGATCAAAAGAAGTTGATTAATCTTTGTTGGTTATTTTGGCCAATGGAAATAGCTATGAACACGACTGGCTAAAACTATGATATCAATGACGAAAAATGGTGGCAGAAATGGCAAAGATACCTCATGGAAATAGTAAAGAAAGTTGCAAAGGGTAAACCCAGACATAAAGCGGAGAAATGTTCAAAATGAAATTGCAGCTTTAACTCCTACGCAACACGCTGCTGATGATAAAACGATGGGAATGAATTTTTGTGCAACCAAGAATCTTCTACAATTCTCACTACCGGCAGGCATCTTCTTTATATTAAAGACAATAGAAAGTTGAAGGCAAATAGCCCCAACGTAAAATAGTGCCCTGAGGCATCTATGTGTCCACCACCAGCAAGGAAAATGGATACATTCACTTTGGCAAGGCCGAAACATACCAAGGATATTAATTTTTTTTCATTAGAATTAATTGGCAAATTAGCGCACAAAAAGGACGAAATTAACGCTATTGTCTGTAGTGGTGAGCCCTTATGGCCACACACAGGCACACACGTACATATTCAAACACTTACAAACTGCTTGAGCAAGGCTCATAAATATGGCCAGAACTCGCTAACAAACCATTACATATGCATGAAGGTTGTTGTTGTCATTGTTGTTGTTATTGTTGTTGTCGGTTAGTTGGTTGTTCGGTTTTCTTAAATAATTAAGCCATTCCTTGCCATGGCCAAATCGATTGCCGATAATATGGCCTGAGAGTGTATGCCGTAAATGTCTGAGGGTGCATGTGTATGCCGTGTATGTGTGTGTGATTGTAACGATGTCTTAATTTGTTTATGTATGCATGGGCCTTAGTGTGGTTGCAAATGGGTTGTGGCATTTGAGGGAGACTGGGATTTCACGTGCGTCTCCCCGGGACCTTTCATAACGCATTTGTTTATTTCCCTTTTGAATATTTTTGCCCAAGAGCCTTTCTCCCATTGCCCGTTATCGGTCGGTTTACATAACTTGGTGGAATATTTACGGAAAGTCGGAACTTTTCGACGCTTTTTTTTCGACGCTAATTGAATTTAAGAGGACATTGATCCTTTGCGTGTAAAATTCTGTAAAATTCGGATAATTTTTTTTTTTTATTTCTATTTAATTTTGTGGCTTTTTAAGAGGCTTACTATTTAATTAGAAAACGGTTCGATTTCTGGGAGATTTCATTCTTATTAAAACGGGTTTTTCTAGAAATATAATTCAGTGCACAACGTAAAGTTTAACGCACCCTTTCAGGAAAGTTCAACAAACAAAAGTTCATTGACTTATGCGTGCGTGCTACAAGCTAACAATAATGGCAGAGTGGCAAGTCAAAGGTGAAGTCCCAAGGATATCTGAAGTACTGCGTCAGAGGAGGAAAGTGAAGGAGATTGCCGCCTGTACAGCAAATGGACTCAAGTACAATTATCAGCAGCTCTACTACGAAACGCATTCAATTGCGCTCAAAGGCAAAAATGGTGGTAGAAATGCCCCCGTGTTCGAGGCAGAGGAAACGGAAATGAAAATCCCAACGACAAACGCAATGCGTGCAACAAACTGACACACGCACACACTCTGGCAAACAAACAACAATAAAGAACAAAAAGCGAGAGCGAACACCACAGAAGAGAGCAGGCATGGGAGTGAGAAGTGATTGTGAGTGCTGCTGCCTTTAAATGAATTTAATTTTGCAAATCTTTTCCATTTTCTCGTGTGAGCGTATAATTTACGCAAATACTCGCAAATTCTCTACTACAATTGGAACGGAATGGTACTTTCCACTACTAAGTAATTTTGTCGAATTGTGCTGAGAACAGCAGCTGCAACTAATGAATCGGAAATCGTCGCAATTTTCGTAATTCCTTTCCTTCATTCGTTGGGATTTTTCTTTTATTTTTCTTTCGCAAATTTCTCGTTTTAGCAGACGAAATTGGCATTTCCCAGTGTTTGCTGGGTGGCCAGTGTTGCTGCCGTTGGTGGTTGTGCGTAATTTATATTTGCATAGTTTCTACTAGTTTCACCAGTTTTTACTCAGAAAATATATTTTGATATGGAATTTGCTTCTTTCTGCTAGCAAGTGATTTTTTTGGGAATTTTCATTACAATTTTAAATGGAAAATTGCCAGTCAAAAAAAGTTGTTAAATATTAAAAAACAAAAAAAAAAATTAGGGAAAGTGAAGTAAATTTTCTTCTTTCTTCGCTCAAACACCACACACCAAATAAATTTATTTAACATCAAAAAGTTGCACTTAGTTGCACGATTTTCAGTTCCTGTCTTATTTATTTAAAGCAAAGACATTAAAAACTTCCCCCAAAATCACAAAATAAAGTGCCAAGGCAAACTTTGCAAGGGAAAATGAAAATCTTACCAAAACTCCTCAGCAACGTAATAGCAGTAGAGCTTATTTTGCATGCATAATTTCCCTCCCATAACTAACGACAGCAACTAACAAGTGTCTTTTCAAGTGTCTCCTCCTTAGTCTTTTTTGTTGCTTAATAAAATTCAAAAGTGCACATTTGACGGCAATCTCAGCAGATGATAACATATGCGCGAAGTCCCCCCTTTAAGAAGTTCTTTTCCTCGTGCGTTTGTTTGTCAAGATTGGCTAAGGAAGACTATATGTGATAAGTGTGCAAGTACCTGATAATGTAGCAAAAAAAAGCTTGTTTTTTTTGTTGCTTTGTTGTTTGTTTTTCTTGTTTTTTCTATAAATCTTTATGCAGAGTCAGATAACAAACAGAAGTAAGTATGAGAACGTTGAGGGGCAAATAAAAATACTTTAAAACGTAGAAAGGTTGAGTGAAATTATAAACTTCAAAGTTCTGAACATTCCTTGAGCAGTGCTGTTTACCTTCCAGGAAAATATTCATATTAAAATTAATTTCATTAAACAATTCTCTACAAAGTATTGCAACCATATCCTTTGACTTGCGCTGTGTGGCTTCATTATGAGCATGTAAATGCAGGGAGGAGTATGGCATCATAAAGTCATTAATTACGCATCACTTTGATACGAACACAATTTAATGCCAGACACTTAAGCATTAACGAAACGGGGTCAGGGAGGAGTGTCACGCTCATTTATGTCATTTTGTAATATAAAACAGCAAAAATTAAAAACACCCACAGCGATAAAGGGTGGAACAAACTGAGGAGGGGCACGTATTTAAAATAAGAACCACTCTAGAAGATTTTGTGCTTGGTGATTTTGTTCTCGGGTATTTTTGTTATGGGAAATTTAGTTCCATACGGAATATTTTCATAATAAATCCTTTTCTTGTTTGTGTTATAGTTGAATGTGGGTAACTACTTACCAATAATATGCAGGATATGCCGAAAGGATAGCTCCATAATGAATCTTGTGTTGAATTTACATATGCTATGAACAAAGCATCTGTGGAAAGCTTCATCAGAAGCAGGCCACCAGCACGATAAAGTAGGCCAATTCTGCAATGGAATTTGCAAATAAAGAATTTTTTTTAATACAAAGTTCAAAAGCAATATTGGCAACACACTGAGTCAAACATTTAAAATATATCAAAAGTTTACATAAATAAGTACTTGAACGCAACTTAAAAATAGGCAAACGTTTATCGCCTACAAAACAAAATCTTAGGAAATCTTAGTAAAAAGAAACACTCACCTTCTGCCCATTGCAATATTGAATTTATCCAACGGATGCGGATGAGCATTTCGATTTTTATGCCACAGCCATAAAAGCTTCTTGATTAAAATGGCGAACAAGGCGAAAAAGAGTAGAATAAAAAGCAAATCGACACAAATGAAAATTATGAAACTCAAAGAGGGCGCCGCCTGCGAAGCGACATCATCACCAATGCCATCGTCATCAACGCCCGCAGCCGCATCCGCCGAGGAGGAAGAATAAGACGAATCCAACGGCTCAGTGCTGAAGACATTGTGTGGATGAGACCATGTTGAGCTGAAGGAAGACGTTGTTGTGGTGGTGGCAGCAACCACTGAGGTTGACAATGATGTTGTCGTTGTTGCTGCTGATGATGTTATGTCCTTTCCATTCGTCGCCGGGTTCATCAGCATGTCTCTCCGACTGTCCCCATTAAACTGTGCGGTCATGTGATGCGTACGAAAATAACTGCTGCCCGTGCCATCGTCCGCATCTGCACCTTCCTTCTCCGTTGTAGATGTTGCTGTGGTCGTGACCGACGCGGTCATAATTTCCAGCCACCAATTTCGTGGCCATTTGCCAATGATGCTGCATATAAGCGGCGACGTTATTGCGAACAGCAACGGCAGCAGCCAACTGATGCCAATTGCACCGCGTCTGCCGGAAGCGGCAGGGAAATTCACATCGGCTGAGGCGGCCGCGGCATTGGACATGCGAGAGGGTGGTGTTGTTGAACGCCTCATGGTGTTGTTGGTGGTGGCGGTGGTGGTGCTGCTGTTGCTGCTGATTTGTGTGATGTTGGTGACACTTATGCTGCCACTGCCGCCACTTGTGGAATTGTGCCGTTTCTCCATTTCTTGCTGATGTTCTTTTTTGGCCAAATTTGTTGTTGCTGTTGTTGATGTTGTCGTTCTGTTGCCGACATGCAGACATTTTTTCGGCACCAATTCGGAGTGTATGACCAGGGCGATGGCTATGAGTGTAGATATGCCCAAGAGCAGCAGCGAGGCCAGCGATGAGCTAATGATGGCCTGCCAGTTCTGCAAGAGAAGGCAATTGGGAGAAATAGTAAAGCAAGGACTGACAAGTGAAGATGTTCAGTTACAATTTGAATAAGTTTTTGTGTATACAAATTTCGAGACTTCGAGCGTAGCGAAAGGGCACTTCACACAGTTTTCCTTTCTACGTGGATAATTGAAATTTCCCTTCTCAACAACTTGCTTTCCAAGACGCTGCAAAATCAAAAAAGCTCATCAAAAAATGCCACTTAGGATTGTTCTAAAGGCAACGCAGCTATTTCTTTGCATTGCAATTAAGTTTCGCTCTAATTCCTTTAAGACATTCTGTCATAATCACAAAACAACATCCGCCAACCAGCTAACCAAGCAATCAACGTCCTTGAGAAACATTGAGCTTAGCATTAGCAGCGAGGCAGAGTGCCTTTTATTACCTTGCATCATGGGATTTAATTAAATAATAATAATACACAAAAATTTTACACAATTTCACAATTTTATTATCTCTCCAGAGGCAGTCAGACAAACAGAGGGACGAACGGACGGACGGACGGACGGATGTACGGGGATAAAGACAGATCTTCGTTCAGCAGTCAGTGGCACAATTACCAGTTGCTTTTGTCTACAGAAAGAACTTAAATACCTTAGATTAGAATTACGAAACGGATTGGCGCATTTCGTTAGCATTTCTGGGATTTATGGAAGATGGAAATGTTTCGGAATGGAAATTCAACGAAGAAAGAAAGAAATTGAATTCCCGCGTCATAATCAGCCAAGTTATTACTTGTCTTTGTTTCCCTTTTGCTGCAAAGACTTCTGTGAGATTGTCAACATAATTTCCATAGAGTTTTGAATAGCGGAGGAAAGTGATAAAATGTTTTGAAGAATGAATTATAAAGTAATAGCAGTAGAATTAAAGACATGAGCTATTAATTTTGTTAAAGTAAGTATTATTTTTTTGTAATAACAAATATTTATTAAAATATAAACTCTTAAAAACTCGTTTGGTAATGCTCGCTTATATAGTACCAAAAGTTTCGAATTTGATGTTGAAGTTTCCAAATTCAAGATGGCGGATCCAATATGGCTACAGAGATACCAATATGGCTTTGTCTGAGTTGAACCTACTCTCTTGTTTTTTTTATCTCGACGTTAGAGTGTTAATGCAATTTTTCTAATTTTTAGTAAACATATTTTTTAAAATTTCAATCGCAAAATAAACACGTTTCTGAACTCTACAAATGTGGAGACTTCTTTTATTTCCATTAAAAAATTACTTCTATATATGAGTTAGGATGGCCAAAAATACTTTCTACCATCTTTCGTATTTCCCTAATGCTTGTAAAACGTCTGGAATTCGCTTTCGCTTAGTATTCATGGCGAAAACAATTAAAAGCGAATTTTAAAGGAATAAAGCTCATAAAAGATAACGACCGTTGATTAAACTTATAGAAAAACTGCAAAGTAGACCAAAAAAAAAAATGGAGCGGTTTTCATTTTTTGCTTTTATTTCGTATTTTTCATGGGAATCATAAGTCTGTGTGTGTGTGAAAAGGATCTTTCGCTTGACAGCAGTACGAATGCAAATTTTTTACTGTAAGTAAAATGAAATAATTTAGATTTAAAACCAAATTGGCATGAGAGACTTTGTAGACTTGACAAACTTTAGGCAAAGAAAAAGTTTTTTGAAAGCTGTCTAAAGTCTGTCTGCAGCCATTTTTTTTTTCTTGAATTGCAAATGACAAAAATTTGCATTTAATTTGAAAGGAATATGAACGAACTTTATTTACATAAGTCAAAAATTGTGTTCTTTTAAATAGTTTTGTGACATTAAACCTTGGCAAAATCTTATATAAATCCCACTCACTAACGAATCGCAATAAATATTAAATGTTGTAAGCAATAATAATTTGCAAATAAAATCTCTCCAAAGGCCCGAATATGCAAATATTGAGAGCAAACATTCTGCGTATATTTATGCCAAAAAATTCTGTTTTCAAAAAGCAGGAAGATTAAAAAAGTGACAAAATCCCGCATGTCATAAGAAATTCCCCAAAAATACAAACAAAAGCTTCTACAACAACAACCACAACGGAGGACAACATTTTAAATTAATATCAAACGGCGACAACAACAATCAACAACAACAAATGGAAAACAAATAAAACTCTCCACTGTGGCTCCGAATGGCAACTGGGACAAATATCATTGGGGAGAAACACAGTCAATGGGGTGAGTTGTGGCGACGAATTGAAGTATGAAGTACGAAATATGCAAATATGGCAACAATAAGAACAACAACAACAATTTCAACAACATTTCATGCAAAAAAACGATGGATGATACGGACGGGGGGGAATTGAAATTGAAAATGAAAATGGAGTCTAAAAAGCGACAGAATTTTTAAAAGCATCGCGAGCAAGCGCCTTTTCAAATGCTGCGTTCGAGTGTAAATTTCACATTAGCTCTGGAACAAATTTTAAATTCAAATTCGGCTCCTCGCTTCTGTTTAATTTTATGTGTAATTTCCATTGCCATGCTTGCTGATGATAGCCGAGCAATGTTAAATAAATATTGTGTTGTTTCATTTTGTTGCCGCTTTTTGTTGTTGTATTTGTTGTATATATTTACATTTCAGTACGCGGCTCGGTTAATAAATAATAATTTCGACTTTTTGACTTTTCTGTTGACATTTCATTTCCAGAAACAGATAAGCCCAGGGATTTTCTGTTATAATTGGTCTGTTGGAAATTTATGCGCCGAAAAGGTAGCTGCCCTTAGTGGAGATTTCTTTTGGTTATTATTTCTAAGACGTTTGTGCGGTTGTTTGTTCTTTTTGTTTTGTGTGCGAATATAAATGAGGTACGAAAGTTTTTTGATTCCACCAAGGAATTAAAATATTTGACAGCAGAAGAGAAGTTTTAAGTGGGAGGTACCTAAGGAAATAAACGAAAGGACTTCGAGGTTGACTACTAAAAACTCAATTTTTCTTTATAAAATTGAGAGTTTTCTACTTCCAAAATATAAATCACAATATTGGGTCTTATGTCTGATATCAACTACACCGAAAAAACTTTTACATTCAGGTACTATTAAAAATCACTCATACGCCAAGTACAACACGATGCGGTAAATGGCAATTATGTCTGAATTAACTACCAGAATGTAAAGGAGTTTTACTTGGAAACCAAATTAAAATATTGAATTGTTGGCACCAAAAAAATGTGGTTACTCGCCTGCATACAGAACACTATACTAAACAGTAAAATGTAACGAATATTTTGGATGTTGGGAAAAACACCACAATTTTATATTTACAGTTACAGATTCACTGAACGATTAAAAAAAATTACGAAAAAAAATCTATAATACTTTGGACAACTTTATTAATAAACACATTCAGAGAGAGATGTGCAAAAAATAACAAGCATACCCACTCAACGATACGTGGACAAATCCACAAATGGTTACATAATACTCACATGTATGTGTATTTTTACACACATACGTGTGCGTTAATAAAATAAAAGAAAACAAGAAAATTTAAATACGCGGTTTTTTGTTTCGCAACATTGCAAAGGAACCAAATCTGCTCACCCCCAGCCTGCGCTTGTTAAACATTAAAACGGCATTGAAAGTATTACTATGGCGACTTTAAAAGCTTTTAAGCCCACTTAACTCATAATTTCATGAAAATGAAATGAAAATTAAAAAGTTTTTTTTCGTGGAATTCCTTTTTTTATAAAATTTTTTCACTTGTTGTATTCGCCCTTTAGCACATGCAATAAATATTATAAATTTCCGCTACTCTTCCCTGGTGAGAAAGCGATTTGAATACGCTACAATGCAGTTGAGGGATTTTTTTTTAGGCGCTAAGGGTAAAAGCGAACAAACAACAAAGCGAACGAATAAAAAGTTTGTGTATTTTTTTTCCGGATTTGTTTGTTTATTTTATTGTAATTGAATTTCTTTGCAGCGAAAGTTTTGCTTTATAACAATTTGTTTGCAGTCGCTGTTAGGGGAAATACAAATCCGAATTGAAATTAGCGTTTCCGCCTGTAAATATGCAACGTGTTTTATGCGTTTGTTTGTTCATTTGTTTATTTATTTTCTTTTCTCTTTTATATTTGTGCAATTCCACTAACATAAATGGTCGTTATTCGTTTCGTTTGGTAATTTTGTGATAATAGCATAAATACACTAATATAATTTTCACTGCCCACGTTAGCGATACCCATCAAACCACACCATACACACACATGTGCTTATACCACAACGACTATTATACTGTCAATGCAAATGAACGCCTGCCATCATTATGCTAAAATGCAGCGGGTGGCTTAAGTTTTGCCGTGTTGTTGTGTGTGGCCTGGCCACCTTATTAATTTTGAACAATTCAAATTGTCAGCGGTGACTGGTGAATGGCCATGATTGCCATTTCTTGCCAATTTTGTGGCTTATTTGCGAAATGTTTATTGTTACTAATTGACAGTTGCTGATTGGGATTTTGTGGCAAAGAGCGAAAGTTGATTGGCAGCATTGCGGAAAGCTCGCAGCTATTGAAACTTTATTAATTATTGCAATTGTGATGGGATCAATATAGTCAAAGTTGATACTTTCATATTGAATATGCGAAATGTGATGTTTCCTTGAACTAATCCGATAGAAGTATTGTTCAAACAAGTACCACTTAAAGCAGAGTGAAAATTTACCAAAAATGTTAACGCAACCGTGTAAAAATTTGAAAAAAATAAAACTTTCACAGGAAAATATCAAAATTCGGAATACCAGTTCGCCACAAACAGACGTACATTCGCAAATACACAGTGCGTCCCACATTTCAGTGCAACTAATGAAGTACATAGGCGTTTCCTTGGGCAGCAACAAGAAACCAATTATGTGGGAGGGGGGAGGTGGACCATCTGACCTCAGTTACGATCTGCAGATGAAAGTATATCGAAAAGTGGTATTCAGAGGTGTTATTATGCTTTAAGTCATATATATTGAACTACTGCTAGAAGGTTGTCCTTGAGCGTGTTAGAAAGGTAATTGAATAGCAAAAAAAAAACTCTTGAAATTTCTTAAATCATCGATATCGATATAAAGCCAGTTTCTATGTCAAATGTTCCACATGGCCGTTAACTTTATTGGAGTGTGCCTAAAATCGATGGCAATTGTGTTTTTAGGACAATCAATTTCGATTGAACTTTCTCAATTAAACACACAGAAGCAAAGGCACACAATTCATTAGCCACACACACACATTTTTGTGTGTATATTGGCGTGGTCCAAAATTGTACGGGAATTTCTTTTCTTTTCGCTGGAACTCCATGATGCCTTAAAACCAAATATATTTTGGTAGAAAAAAAATCTACAATTGGTTCATGTGCACGAAATAGAATTCTGAGAAATGTTGGGTTGCAAGTTATATGGTTGTCATCTTCGATTTTCACCTGCTGTTCCTCGAATTTCAGCTTAGAAAGAGAATAAGGATTCACATCCGATTCAGCTTAAGAAAAATATGGACTTAATCGACTATTCAACTGGGCCTGACTGTGTACTAAAACTAAGTACTACGAATTTTAAAAATAAAGCAATTTAAAATTGTTTTGCGAATTTCTGCACTCATGTATCGGAATAGTGGTGTTCCAGAGAAACAAATTTTGATCTTACCACGCCAGTGTACATTCATAACAATTTCCCGTTTAAAATCTATATGCCAAATCTGCCATTAGCCGTTGATTTTGTAACAATCGTTGTCGTTTACAACCGAACATTTTTTGTTACTTGCAAATGGCCCGCTATTTGTGTGTGCTCTGCTGTGTGTGTTTCAATCTGTGTATGTAGCTGTTGGCATATATCTCATACATTTAGATGCTATTTCGATTAGAGTGTGCATTTATTTTGGAAATTTTGTGCAATTAAAAGAGAGTGACTGACTATGTATGTGTGCTTGTGTGCTATACTTATGTGCGAATTAAAGTGTTCTGTGTTGAATTTTTGATTCGAATTTCCGTTTGGAATTAAAAAATTAATTATACCGAAAATGTATTTAAATTATAGAATAAATTCAGCAATACGGTTGAAGTCTTCTCCTATTTCGATTTAATCGACCTAAAAATTTTAAATTATATTTTCCTATGAACCAATGTAATCTGACCCTAGGTGAGCCTATCTTTTTAATTAATAAATTGGAACATTTAATTGCAAATTTGCACATTGAAAGAATTACAATTATTTTGAAATTATCCTTTTAATTTAAGTTCGTGTTCAATTAAAATGAAATTGAAGCGCTTGAAATTAGTTTTCACATTTCATTAATTTCCGGTTTTAACCCTAATTATCTGCCAAATATTTAATTCCAAATCAAATTCAAACTCATTAAAAATAATATTTTTAAATATTTTAATTACGAAACTGAAATCTACTCACCACAGGCAGCATTTTGAGGAATCCCAGCAAGAATATCACCATAATGCTCGATGTCGACACGCAGAATTGCATTTTCAGAAAGGTAATGGCACACTTCCGGTTGAACCAAATCGGCAATAGAATAATGAATGCCGAGCATGATTGCAGCAAACAACAGGCACAGCTAATGATGACGAATAGCGGACTGTTTGGTGGGTGTGGCACGGAGGACTGAAGAGATACAAGACAAAAACGAAACAAAACGAAACGAAACGAAAAGTAAAGTGAGAACAAGTCACAAGTCATTTATCATTAAAGAAGACTAAACAACAACAACAAAAATGTACAGAAAACTGTTTTCACAAAATCCTTTTCACTTCCGCTTTTTTGGACTCGAAAACCCTGACAAAAGCAACCTTGAACTTTGGATTAACGGGTTTATTTGGTTTTTTCTTTTTTCGGTATGTCCTAAGTACATCCTTTTTCTTTTCAACTACCACAATAGTAGCTTAAAATGTTTATAAATAAACAATGAAGGATTGTATTTGCGTTTTTTTTCTGTTGCGGTGGCTTTCTCCGAGTTAGGCAGTTACTTACGGAAGCGGAAAAGAGCATTAAAATTTGTGAGTTTTTTACAATTTTATTTTATTTTTTGCGGGCTTGGGTCTGTACACTTTCGGTGAAGTTTCCCAGTTAGTGTCATTTGCCACAGCTCACATTGAACTTGAGGGCGTCTTAAAATTGTGGCTCAAGCGTAATAAATCAAAGTGTTCAGTGCGGGTTGTCAGATGGAAAATGTTGCAGAGTTGCTTGGAAATGTTAAACAATTCAGGTGAGACATGGAAATTATTTCGCACTAATACAAAGATGTCTGCTCTCATTCAGCTAAAGCTTAGCCGCCAGTCGGTAGTGCATTATACTTCCCACTTAGTCTGCGCTACTACTTGACTCTTTTGTCAGTAGAATTTTGTTTCGTTAATTCCATTTGTGCGTGTAATTCCTCCCTTCCTGCATCCTACGGTCATAGCACTCTGTACTTATAGGGTTTCACGCTTAAGATTCCTACAGGCACACAGGTAAGTTCCACCCACCATTGTGATTTAAGTATGTTCAAGTTGTCGCGTTGTACTTACGTTGTGATTACGTTTCGTCAGCATTACCACATAGGTGCCAGACAGCGGACATATGCAGCGTGTAATGTTTTCCATGAGATTTTTCGTTATGCAAAGATCCGAGCGCCAAGTCGACTCGAAAGAGGCTTTGTAGTCGTGGCTGGAGATGCATTTAAGATTTAATGGAAAATTTAAATAAAATAAAATTTAAAAAATATTTTCATATGAAACTGTAGAGGAATACATTTTTCAAATTACAGATTGTAAAACGAACAGAAAAAATATATTTTTAATTTCGAAAATATATTCGATTTTATGTTCGAAACATTTGAAACTGTACAAATGACACAAATTTTAAACAAATTTTCCACCCACACACTTACCCACACACGGCCACCCAATCGCTGTCCTTCGGGGCGCTTTCATGCTGAAAAATGATCTCCACGTGACCCGCTTCGAATGACAAATCGAGCGGCTCGCGGAAATTGTCATTGGAACGATTCGACTGAAAGAGCCACGTTTGTATGATGCGTGAAGCCAAAATGTAATCCGTTTCCTTGGGATCGCTACAATAAATATAAGCCAATTCGTAAACGTGTCAACGTGTTTGATTTAAAAATTTATTTTTTTTTTTTTGAATTTTCCAATAAAATTCGGTTACACAATAATTCACACACAGACAGACGCATTCATACAAACAGACACACGCTTATTGGAATAGCCTTTTGAAATTCCACATGACATAAGGCGGTAAAAGTGGTGGCTTCATTTGTAATTTTATCAACGCATAACTGCACATGTTTGTATGACCAAAACAGACATCCGCACTCACGCACACACACACACACATATACAGACAATTTCCCTCAAATACATGCCAAAATTGCAAAAGGATTTTATGTGAGCAGAACATGCGGCAGCTTTAAGCTGATTTGGTTGCGCATTTCGCAGCGGCGGTCGTTCAGTTCGCGAACAAATTTTTCTAGTTTTAATTAGAATTTGTCAGCGTGTTTGTGTATGTACGCTCATGTCGCTTTTCATGTATGCACTCCTGCAGACGTGTATGTGCGGCCACTGTATTGGGGTTATTAAACAAGGACTTAGTTGTAAAATGTGTTTTAAGCTGTATTTGCGGTTCATACAATATCATAGCAGCTCCAATAGTGAGAAAGAAAGAGAAACTGTACCAAAACAAAACTTAAAAAAAATTAAATTTAAATAAAATAAAACCAAATAAAATCAGACAGACACATTGAAATGGTTAAATTAAGTAAAATGTAAAAAAATAAGAATTGAAAATTAAATTTGTTCCAGACATTCTTAAATCAGGTACTTAAAGAGAAGACCCTTTTCAAAAAATATAATAAAAAAATTTAAATCAACCAAATCGATTGCCAAAGTTTAAAAAAACCAATCACAAAACCCACACACGCACATACACACACACTGGACACCGAATCACAATATGTATGTCCCCACTAATTGACATAATTTAATGGTTAACAACATTGCGGGCGAAAATACTTTTACCAACTTTTATTTTTTTTCCGAATATTTTATGTAATTTTTTGTTGGTTGGAAAGTAACTTTTGCCTTGCCACACTTACCTGCCACGAGTATAATAGGTTTTGGGTAGAAAACTTTTTAAATTTTTATACGAGATGACCGAAGTGAATATCGTCGAATTGGCCATGATGTTGAGCAGACGCGGCGAGAGGCCAATGTCCATATAAAGTTGATCCGAGAATAAATCATCGCTGTGTTGGCCACACCAAAAAAGCAAGTTGCAATGAAATGAGAAAACGAAAAAAAATGCAGAGTATAAAAATGTGTTGGAAAAAAAGCTGTTCCTATTGAAATTGATATTCATACAATTCTAAATGAAAGGAGTAGGTTAATAAAAATAAAAACTTTTTCTTATCGTAAGTTCAGGGATTTATGTTGGGTACAAACATTTTTAATAATATAATTTTTATGCTAGACAGTTCCACCATTCCACTATTTCATGATTTCCTTTTGCGCCATGACCGAAAAACTTCAGCCACTGTGTGCGCTTGGCATTCAAATGCCACTTAATCAAGGAATGATGATGACGATGCCGCACACTTTTGCGCATTTACTTTTACTACTACATTTCTGTTTCACCTGCCAGTGATATACATTTTTTTACTACATTTTATATTATGTGGCTAGAGTCTTTATGGAAAGTATCAACGGCTTTGGTTAAATATTTCCTTTATTTTGCACTTTTTCGTCATCGCTCTCAGGTAAACAAAATTAAATTTTAATGTAAAGTTTTTGAAAGTTTTCTTTTACGCGCTTTTCCGTATTTTTTCAAAATTTATTTGTTTGTTGTTTTTGTTGTTTTTGTTGCTTTTTCTTTATTTCCTTGTGTTGCCATTCTCATCTTAAGCGTGCTTGAGCACATTTTCTGAGTGTTCGGTAAATCAATGCGTTCGTCCCAGTTTTTATACTTTTTTTTTTTCCTACTTACTTTTTATGAGAGTGTTTCATTTTTATTTATGACTGGCGTAAAATTTTTATGAAATTAATTAAGTGGTTATAAAGTTTTACAGATTTTTAGCAGCGTAATTAAGGGTTATTTGGAGGGTTTTACTTATTTTTCCAAGCAGAGTTTGTTCGAGTTCCGAAGGGATCAGGAAACAAATTTAAAAGTTTTAATTTTCAAGGTAAAAATTATTTTCATAATTTAAAATTCACTTATAGGGAATTAATACATACACAGGAGTTTTTATTAGGAGGTAAAAAATTTAAATACAACATTTGATTGGTGTGTGAGACTAATCCATTCAGGGTAAGATGGTGAATCTGTGTACTGGAGAAACATGAACTCATCGCTGATAGATACTTGTGCAAGGTGACTTAGAAGACGAGCAAGGATCACAGGAACACTAGCCACAGTAATGTTTGAAGGTTTTATGAAAAATCCAGTTAATCACCATCGATAACACTCAACCGATGAGCCAATTAGCTAATTTTAATATCTACTAAATGTTCCACTAATAACTTCGAATCGAAACGTTTGTCTCATCAATATTGTTGATAGTGCTGGTTACTGACTCCGAAATAGCCTCAATTAACCTATATTCCTTGAATTAAATTTACATTTAAAGTTACTGAACCTTATTGAATAGCAAATGCAATTTGAAACTTAAACTGACAAAAGTCAACAATATCAAATTGCGATTCCCTGCTTACCAAGTAACGATGAGCAAAAGAAACGGAAAACTTCACCAAAGTAATTCCATAGTAAATATAACTTTTTCCAAAAAAACAAAAGAAGAAAAACATGGGGAATTCCAGAGTAAATGTCCGAATTATGGAAATTTCTCTGAACATTTTTCGCAAGACTTTTCGAATGCTAATTTTATTTGACGAAGATAATTTAACAATTTTGCAAAGTAAACTTAAAGGAAATTTTATTTTTTTTTTTGCAAACAAAATTTCATATTGTTAACAAATCACTGAGAAAAATAATTACATCAAGGAAAGTGTAATTTTAAAAATTTAAATAAAATTTTTGACGGCCTCTCAGAGGTGTTTGAACTCACCCATATATGCGCAAATTGAATGGCAGCATTTTCACCGATGTCATGTATATGCGCAACGAATTGAGACGATCCAAGGACAGTGAGTCCTCGTCCACGGTGAGGAAGCTGCTGTCAGTTTTTGACAAAGTTGCACTGCCATGCTGTTGCTTGATGCCGACTACGTTGTTGGCTGTGGTTATTGTTGTTGTTGAAGATGGCGACAAGGACGATGACGATGACGACGATGCAGCTGTGTCTGCTTGTGTAGCTGATGCCGACGATGATGATGACGATGCTGACGATGATACTTGGGCATTTCCTGCTGCAGATGATGATGCCGCTGATGTGGATGTTGATGTTGCTAATTGTGAAGCGGCAATCGTTTCTCGGTTCAGCGCCGCTGATTGCGTTAAAAGTTGCAACTTTTTAATTTGCTGCAAAAATAATGGTAAATAATAATAATAAAATAACAGTTGTGCCATTTTTCTGCAAGTAATGCAATTACTTTACACTGCTGTGCTCGATTATTTATAAACTAATTTAGGCGAAGGAGAGTGGGAGAGATTTTGAGTGTGTTTTTCATAATTTTCTTAGTAGAATTTATGAAGTAGTGGAATGTATTAAAGGAATTCTCTGAAATGTTTAAATCTATTTAATGCTTTAACATTGACAATAAATAAAATACCACCAATATCAATATCCTGCCTATTTGGGTCAATTTGACAATTTAAAAGACAAATTGAATTTACTTTTGCCCCCGTATTTGGTTTTTCGTTTGGGGTTTTTTTTTCGGTAGCCTAGCAAAAAAGAACACAAAAAACAACAACAACAAAAAATTTACAAAATACGTAACGATATCAACAACAGTTTATTTATTGCGTACCGTATGTTACCTGATGTTTTATATGAAAGAAACAAAAGCGAAATGAGGTTGGCTTCAAAGGATAATACATATTTAAGCCTAAATGTGGCCTTGAACGTTGAGGTAGGCATGACATTAAATAAATATGCCAGTGTGTGTAAGTAACTGTATGCGTGTGTGTGTGCCTGTTGTTGTTGAATATTTATGATATACACAAGAACAAGATTAACAACAACAACCAGTAGGGCAGGCCCTGGTTTAAAACACATTTTCCATTGACAACAAATTGAATTATGGCATGTGTGTGCGCATTGAAGGCCATTGAAAAGCAAAACAGATTGTGTATTGAAAGGCATCTAAAGATGTTGTTTGTTAGTCATTCCTCACAGTAAGCGTATGGTTTGGTTATATGTGAATAATGGTAAACATATTTTGTCAGGAATATGCGAGGAAAGCTAGGCAGTCAATAAATAAATAACAAAAAGTAATGGTAATGAAATATGAATGAAAAGTTAAATAAAATTCCATAGCTTAACAGTAAACCGATGACAACATACAAATAGTGCACGGTATTCATAGTTAAATTTAGTTGATACTAAAGCTAAGTACCAATTCAGTATTAGCTGTCAACACTCTACTGAGTTGGTGACTATGAATTTCAATATGACTACTTGTCAATTTTGAATAACTTATCACACCTAAGAAATGTCTATGGTGTGAATAAAAATATGCTGTATTTTGTCCACCTCTTGTGAGGAGAATATTATGGCCGGGTATAGAAAAACTGCAGCAATAATAATAATTCCATCATACGGCAATTCAAATATATTATATTCAATTAAATTAAATTACATATTTTTGTATGTTCTGAAAATGTAATTTGCTAACGGCAATTGCCAATTAAAAAATCATTTAATAATGTAAGCATCATAAATTGACCAAGAACAGCACACAGAACACAAAATTGTTTAAAACAAACTCAATATAAATTTCAAAATCTATGAGAACTAAAAGTTTCATGCAAAAAAGGAAAACCTTTTACAAATTTGTGAACATAAAAATTTGCGACAACTAGCAAAAAATTTGTAGGCAATAAAAAAAAAAGTAAAACAAAAAATTAAGCCAAAAGTCAATGCACTCGCATAAAACAGAAAAAAAACTTGTTGTCGAGCAGCAAATATTGCCATATTGCATGATTGAATAAATGAATGAGTGAGTGACTGCACAATAACAAATTCCACTTCCACAACAACAACAACTAGTGGTACTATGCCATAAACGTTAAAAGAGAGAGCGAAAAATCAAATTTCCCGCATGTTTTATTTTTCTTGATATTGGCATGCAAAAGGGAAAAACGAAAAACGAAAAAACGAAATCACATTTGAAAAGTAAAGTAACTAATCGAAAACAATTTCAATTGAAAAAGTTTTACATCACTTTACAGCCAGTCATCTCTGTCGCTCTGTCGCTCTGTCTCTGTCTTACGTATCGTGGTTATAGATTTCGAGCAAATATGCAAATAGTTTGCAACGAAACGAAACGAAAGCAAAGCCAAAGCTCAGCGCAGTGACGTTTGATTTGATTTCAACTCTTGCCTTTTTGCTGGTGATGGTGGTGGTGGAGGTGGTGGTGCTGCGTCAGTTGAAAAGCGGAAATGACGTAAAGGACTTTGCATTGCAAATCAAAATCACTGATGTCCGCTTAAATGTGGCCCACACACACACCCACACACACATGTGCATGTGCGGGCGAACAAGTTTTGCCACTTTTTTTCTCCATTTTAATGTTACGGTTTTTTTGTGTGCATAGCTACAAGACTGGGAAAAGTCAGTCGACAAAGTTGACGCAAGAACCACTTGTATTTTGCATATTAGGGAAAAAAAGTTTGGAGAAAAACTGTAAAAGTTTTGGAAAATTTTGTATTTATAAATGAAATCAATTCGTCAATGCATTCGACTTGAAGTTAAAGTTTTTATACGGATTTAGGGAATAGTGGTTAACGTGGCGTATGATTAACATATACGGTTTCGGAATTTACCAAGAGTACAAAAGAGAACAAATTTAACCTAAAGTTTCTTTAAATTCTACTTTGCCCTCTGCTAACATGAAACTGAACTACTGTCTGGAGAGTCATTTTCATTAACCGCTACAGTGCAGTGTACCTGTGCAACTCAATGCACGGTTTACTTCCTTTAAAGTTTTGATTTCATTTCTTACCTACCTCGGCTTTGTTCTTTCTCTCTCACTCTGTCGCTCTCCCTGTCTGCCCTCCCGTGGTATATTAATTTTAACGACTTGTCTGGAACATTTCTATTGTGTTTCACACTTTCCGTAAGGATTTTTCTTGCAGAAAGTTTCGTTTTGGCGCATTTCATTTCTTAATAAATGCTTTCATAATAAACGAAAATGGCAGTTATGACAAGAGCTATTCGGTGGTTTTTTTTCTTATTTATTTTTTGGCTCAGTGGAATTTTGAATTTTGTTTCAGTTCTATGATGGAATTTGGGTGGGCATGGTTGTGGCGTAAAGTTGTCTTTTAGGAGACAAGTTTCCTTTTGGCAGAAGGACTTTGATGTGGAAAGTTTCGTTTTTAGTGTCTTGTCTTAGTTGAGATTTTATGTGGTTTCTGTTGTTGTTGTTTGTTACTTTTTTTTCATGCCGACTTGAACGGAAATTAAAGAAGTTCTGAACGATTGTTTATTTAACAATGAACAATATTCTTCTAAATTGTAAGTAGTTTTTAAACTGTTTTTTTTTCTGCTTGCATTCATTGTGACTTCAATTGTTTTGTAGTTGAATTGAAGGTTGAGTATACGCCATGGGTGCAGAGAATTTTCTGAGTTTTTTTGCTAAGAACTTTTTAGATATAAATTCAATTACGTTATGTATGAATCAATTCATATAAAAATATTTTATTGTTAAATTGTTAGTGGTAGTACACAGTGCTACAGGAATCTGCAAAATGTTAACAAAAGTATGAAAAATTTAGAAAAAGTAAGTTTTAAATTTAGGAGGTGGGTATCACACCCACGAATAGATAAGTACCTAAGATGAGTATAACAAAGTTTTTCACAATGTTAAAAACAAAAGTCCTCATACCCGTATACGTTCGCAATTTTATCGCTATCTTCAAACTTAATTAAAATTCAGGAGTTGTGAAAAAAATAATAAATTTTCGCCGCAGTGTGTAACAAGAGGTAGCCTTTGCATTTAATTTATTATTTCATTGCCAGTTTATTCTTCATTATAAATATTTAATTTTTCAACTCAACAACTTTAAGCCTTATCTGCGTAATGTGCTCAATCAACAAAATTCATTTCGTTGAAAACAAAAGAATAACAACAAAACCAACGAAACTGCACAAATATGAAAAAAAATTACGCGCCCGTATTCGCATGAGCGTAAAACTACATGTCATTTAACACATTTGCTGCAATATGTAAAGTGCGTATTGTTGTTGTTATTGTAATTTACAGAATTAATAAATACGAAAAAAAAGAAGAAGCGAACAAGTAGCGGGTAAACAACAACTTCATACAGTACCTACATAAAAGAATTTTACTGAACTTTTGGCATAAATAAATTGCACTGTTGATACGAAAGAAGGGAAAACAAAAAGCACTTTGTATATTTACCACTGTCACACACATACTTATACCGAAAAGGGTTTTTATTTCATTAAATATTGTGGGTAAATAAAAACGATATTAAATTCCACGAAAGAGTGGAGAATTTTCTTTAAAATTTCCACATCCACTTCAACTGCAACTCCGACTTGCAACATGTACATGTTTGCCTTTGAAACTATCCAAATTTATCATGGCTTATTAAAATGTTACATAAATGGTTTGTATTTAATTTCCATTTTGATTTATTCAACTGGCGCTGTTCCACTTTGGCGTATACGTAACATTTATTTAATTGCATTTATCATGTGTCATGTGTATGTGCATGTGTTCGGCGAGTGGAAATATTGTTTACACACATGCAAATGTAAATCATACCTCAGGGTGAAGGATGAATGTTTTTGTTAGCTAAAAAAATAACATTTGTGCATGCCATTGTTTTGCGGGAATAGAGTTGCATGTTTACTCAAAACTAAATAAGTGGACGAATTTCTCATTTAAGTTAAAGTTTAAATTAAAAATATGGCCCAAGCAATCAATTGTACTTAATTGTATTCTTTCGTGAAATACTCTAAAGCAGAAAGCACTATTGAAGTTATTGGTGATTTGTGCTTATTGGCCGGTTTTTGTTAGTTGCATCATAACAAAAGACAACTGCTTGTTGCTTCATCCTTGGCTTAAAACGTCTTTCGGAATAGTACCTGCTCAACAGTACTTTATCGCAACGATGTGAATGCATCTTCGGCTGTTGCGGCTTTTGTTATCTGTTTATGACATTTGTAAATTGCCCGCAAGGTGCAATAAAATCGTATTTTCCCATGGAAAACACTTTGGCAATACTCTCACAAACACACAAGCTTAACTTTGGCAATTGCAGTTATGTGTTGTCTGTGTTGAAATTCTTTCCTTACAACACGCAAAAGTGTGTTGTCCTTAGCTCCAAGCAAGAGCAGTTTTCTTGCATATGTATCATAAATCTTGTCCACACTACAACTACTAAATTTGTTCTTTATTATTTTTTGTGTTCTTGGTGTTTCTTCTGGTAGGGCACATTTTCGAGTTTGCCTGGAAAAATATGGGAATGGCCTCGGCTTATGTGTGACATTATAAATTATAGGCAGTTATTTTTTTTTGTGTGGTTAAATGCATTTTTGCATAATTTATGTGTGCATAATGTGGAACGGAAAAAAATGAAGGGCAGCCCTGTATGAAGTGTAGTGTAAAGAATGGTAGTAGCAGTAGTGGAATGGTATCCCGGAAGTGCTTTATGGTAGTAAATTTTGCATACAAAAGGCTTTTAAATTGCTATTGAGAAATATTGATAGAGGAACATGATAGAAAATTTATTTCATCTATAGAGAAAGGTTTTTTTAGAGGATTTTTTTTTTATAAAAATAAGTAGTAGAAATTTGCATACTTAAATAGTACCTAGTACTAAAATTTTAGCGAAAAAATATCCTAAAATGTAGTACAATGTTGATACAAAAGTATAAGTATTTATTATACATGAATACGATCTACTACTAATCTACTACTATTTTAAAATTATATCTTTATTTATTTTTTTATTTAGTATTACCCATTTTTCTACTCAATAATTTTCTAGTTTCCATTTCATTTTTCTAAGGTAGTAGAATTTTTAATCTCAAATTGTACCTTAAAAGTACTAAATACAAAAATAGCACAACTTTCATACAAAAGTCTAGTATTTAATATGAGTTTTCTACTACTTTTTTACAAAAAAATTTTTACTACTTTCGCTAGAATACAAAAGTTTTAATAAGAATTTTTCAATTAACTTTATTTTTTCATAATTTGTGTTATTTGCTTTCCTCTTTCTTTTACCCAATTTCTCTCACCGAATCTCTCTCTTTTTCTCTTTCTCTCAACATTTCCACTTACCTGTTGACTATTCAACGATTGTGCATTCTGCATGACCTTATCCAATATATGCAAAATTATTTCGGCGGCCATCTCACGTTCCAGTTGGGTGCCCTTCAGCTGCAAATATGAGTCAACCTGGAAATAAATCAGATGAAAAGCAAATAAGAAAAAAATTGTTCAGAAAAAGTTACACAAGAAATACGGAAAAGTGCAAAAACCCTTAAATGTGTTTGGTTAAGAAACGGAAGTGGTTATAGGCCCTTTACAGAAGAAGAAACGGCTGCCGTTGCTGTGGCGCAAATTTGTGTGCGCATTAAAATGAGAAATTGCACTTCCTGTGTCGTCTACGTCGTCTACGTCTTCAACTTCGTTTGGCGCTTGTTCTTTTTCCCACTAAAGCTTAAACTGTAGAATAGTCTGTGGGTGGATGAGGTGCTAAGAATGGTCGCACTTCTGCATTTATTTGAGTGTAAAAATAGTTGAGCAGAGCCCAACGATGAAAACACTTTACTGGCAAGGGTTCTATGTTGTGGATGGAGCCTTGGTAAAAGGGTAACAGGAAATGTCTTTTTTAGGGGACAATTTTTGACAAATGTGTATTGGAAAAAAGAAGATTCTGTGCTCAATTGTGATACGTTGTGGAAATGTATTTGGAACAACTTTAAATTCAATTTTGCATAGAATATTTCAATTGTAAGCTAGTTAGATCAGCTGGCAGAAGAAGTCAAGTCCAGCTGCCCATCAAATTTAATAAATTTCCATAACCATAATTTTCTGGTTTGTCTCATTTTTGTTGTGATATTCCGAACTTTTCAAATGGAAAACAACATTTCACTGGTCAAATGAACTTTAATGCATTATTGTTCACTTTTTTGCCAAAACCACGGATCTGCTTTAACTGAAAAAATATTAACTTTTTGGATGTTCTTTTTTGGCATTTTTTCGCTGACCATTTCAACAGCTGCAAGTCGTTGATTTCACTGCACAATTTGACTTTTATGAAAATTACAGGATTTGTACGGGCGTGTTGTTGTGATGGTTTTTGGCTTGGTGGCTGCTGATGTTTGTTGATTGCGCTGCTGCAGTTGTAGCCTGGTTGCTGTTGTTGCTATCGCGGTATTATTTATTTAAAATCTCTTAACGGAAATGTCGAACGCAATTGGGAAATAAATGGATGAAATTTTTCCTTCCACCCTGTTTGCGCTGCTCTGATGTTGAGAATTTTCGCATTTCATTTAATTTTGATTTATTTTCTTTTTTTCTTGAACGTTGCTTTTATTTTTAATATATTTACTGTCCGTTCAGGATAAATACAAAAATATTTGCATTATTTTTTATTAACTTCGAGGGGAGCATTTATTTTGATTGAGAAGTGAGAAGACAGGATTCCGTCTATTATGTGTGTTTTGGCTACAGTTTTTACGATGCATATGAACTCACCTCATGCAGCATATCGATGAGAAAGCCCGCCTCACCGGGCAGAAAATGCTTATGCCGCCTGATCGTATACTCAAAGCATGACTTCAGGATGGCCGATGAATTTGACTTCTGAAAGCCCGAACTCAGTGCGCGAAATCGATTGTAAATCTCCAGCAATTGATCGCGTATGCAGAGTGAAAAGTCGGGCAGCAACCAGCTGGAGTTGCCCGCATCACGCTGTTCGCACACACGGCGCGTGTGGCCCTCAAAGCCGCGCGGACAATCCGAGACAATGGCGGCGCCCGGGGCGCTGGTGGGCCAACGTACACCGTATAGCGTTTCGGCATGACACACTTGCACGGCATTGCGATCGATGACGGTGATGTAGACACTTTTCGACACAGGCTTCACGGTATTCGAAACTATGCACGAATACTCGGCGGATTTCTAGAAAATTAAATTAAAGTGAAATTTCTTCAAATGAAATAATTGTTCCCCCTCACTAACCTGTATGTTGTTGATCTTCAGTATGCTGCCATCGGGATACAAGTCTTCCCACATCACTGTGGCCGCATCGGATTGAAACAAGACACCGTTGCGTGTCCAACTATAGCCCAGCTGGGCATAACGCTTGATATCGTCATTGCCGGGCGACAGACAGCGTACACGCAACGAATCGCCACGATGCAGCGTCACACTGGCGGGGTCAACGCGAAGGCGTGGCGGCGATTTGATGTGAATGTGCAGCGAGCGACATTGCGTTACGCCCCAGTCGGTGACCTGAAATGATACATGAAAATAAGATAAATAAGAGAAATTAAAATTTAATTCCTTGTACAATGTACGTGTCCTCAAATGAGTTCACTGCACACACACACACACACACAATTATGCGCTTTCTACACGAAAATCCCAGCTACGCACATTACCAAGCGAGTGTCATTAACAATATCAGCGAATTACCATTTCGCACTTCCACTACCAAACGTATAAAAAAAAAATAATTGCCACTAAAATCGCTCACCATCAGCAACAAACAATTGAAGACCTACTTAAGTCAATGGCATTAATTAAAGGAAATTCTGCTGCTGCTGCTGCATTTTTATGTATTTCTCAAGTGATTTTGTCATAAAAATGTGGGCGTTTAATTACAAACAACAATGGGTAAGGAAACCCACGAACCAACGATCGATTGTGAACTATGAAGCGGTTTTAACGATTTTTTCGACTTTGTTGAGTCCGCACAAATTAGATCTGCACTTAATTCGCTTTTATAGCAAATAATAAACTCAACGGATTTAGTCCTTGTCATTGTAAAAATTTAATAGTTTCTAATTCGAAAAATTACTGAGCACTTGCCTTTGCTTGTAATTGACTTGGCCTTTTTCTTGCCCCATTATCTACCCAATTCGAACGACACGATGAAGTACAATTTACCACAAAATCTCACACACACATTCAAACTGCAAACATTTTTTGCTGTACTGCAAACTATTGCACATCAACAATGTTGAAGCTTTCAAGTTTTTGCTAGCTTACGGTTTTTGCTTTTGCTTCTTCTACTTCTGCTTTCCATATTACCAATTGCTATAATTTATTCAGCTAATGCACTTTGGCTACTTGTTTCTTTTGAAAGTATCATCATTTGGCCTTTGAAATGATGCATATAAGAAGAAAAAAATTGCAATATTAAGGGAGAAAGAAAAAAATTTGTGGCATCATCAGTATGCTGCTGTAAGCCCTTGTGGTAAGGACTTGAAATCAATTAAGTGGTTGCACTTATACTGGCTGAATTAAAGCGGAAATTAACTTTCAGTTAAACTGCTTGGCTGATAGATACTCTCGGACAAAGGAAGTGTGTCAATCAATCGGATAAGAACCACGTCTACTTCCTTTGCCACTCACTTTCCTTATAATTGCAATTCTTCAGAAATTCTGGAACAATTTTAAAGTGAATTTTTGGTATTTAGTAAAAAAGTTTTGAATGGAATCGGAATATAATCGAAATGAAGTGGAAACTACTTGGAAAGAGAATGGGAACAACACAATGGTAATCATACAACAAATCAAACCCAGTTTCATATTGGATGAAGTTTTTACATTCGAATTACCCACACAAATTAGAATTCAGGAATCCTAATAAGTCAATAACTCGATTTTCATGAAAAGGGACATTCTGCTTTAAGTTATCGATCTAATTTTAATTTACATGTAGGTACTTACTTAAATTTTTGATTTTTTTCTTAATTTATTCTTTAACTTTTGCTTGACTAATTTAATTTTGTCAAAATGAACATTTGTCATACGATCGATTCCAATGAAATTGTATACGTGATGACCCTTCAGCAATGACCGCCTCTAAGCAAATGTCACTACCATAACATATGCATATAAGAGAGAAGAGCAGTAGCAATAACAAAGGGCTACTTGAATCAATTTGACAAGCATGTTGACATTAAAGAGACGACAATAACAATCAGGGACACCAACAACAGCAACAGCAATATGAACTGAAGGCGCTATTGATGGGTTTGCATATGATATGCGCTTGTGTGAGTGTGTGAATGTGTCACAAAGTACAAGTACACTCATGCGGTCTATTCGGCCTGTCTGCTGCCTGCCTGTTTATGAAAATGTCCTTTCAAATTGTATACTGTGAGATATGTGTACTGGGCGATGCTCATTGCTAGTGTTTAGTTGACGTGAGACAAAAGTGACAATTTTTGTTCGTTTCGAATTAACTTGTAAGTACGATTTAAATACGTAATGACGAATAGAAAATGTTTATTTTACTTGGCCTATCTCCGAAGTACTTAAGAGAATATAAAAGTGAAAGGATTTGTGTTGCGAAAGTTCCTTTCAAGACGATACTCAGCACTCATTGCCTATTCAAATATTCAAGTGTTTGGCCAAGAAATTGCACAAAATCAAGGATAACCGGATCCAGGGTATGAATGGAAAAATTCCATTAAATGGTGCAGAAGCACAATATGAGAGGAAACGAAATTTAAATAACAAACACTTGAGTTGGCAAGTGCATGGTGATGCTGACGATGATGCTGACGAGAAGAAGATCCGCAACAATTGCATTTTTCATTGAATGCTTAAGAGGATACTACTAGCGCTACTACTACTACTACTACTAAGGCAAAGGCAAAGGTTTCTCTAATATGCACGTTTCAAGCGCCATGGAAGTGATTTTTGATTTACTCCCACAATGGAGAAAAAATAACGGCAAGTAAATTTAAAATGGAATTCCAGTAGAAATGCAAGAATAAAAAAGTAGGAGAGGAGAATTGGCAGTGTGCAAGAATTTCAGCACATACATATGAAAGTATTTAAATTACACACACACACCCTCAAATAGTTCAAATGCTGTTGCACTTTTTGCTTAAAAAAAAATGTAATTTTTCTATTTCTTCGTTCTTCGTTCTTCTTTTGGCTTTCAGCATTTCAGTCAATTCGTTTTGTAGACATGTGTGTGTGTGTGTGTGTGCATGTGTGTGGGTGCCGGAGAGATTCAATGCAATTCATGCCAGAAAATAAATATCGCATTGACTGCTCATATGCACACCAACCAAGTAAAAATGCAAGGAAAAAAAGTCAGGTATACACACCAACCGGAAACAATTTAGTTTGCAGACTGCAATATAGTTCCGTTGCTACTGACTACTAACGAGCAGTATCAATATTTGAAACGGAAATCACAGGAAAAGAACCATCGATTGATTTGGGTACCATTTTTTTTGCCTTCCATTGTACATTCGAAGGAAAATTAAGTGAATTTTAAAGTTTCAGTTGGAAATAAATTAGTGCATTGTTAAAATGTTGAAATGTATTTCACTAACTTAAGAAACACTTCATATTTTACATTTAAAAATGCTGACACACCTTACTACAAAATGCTATGTCTACAAAAACTAAAAGTGGTCCTGCTGCGAAATCCTACGATCCAATTTGGTAAAATTTAAAATTTAACGTTAAAAAATTTAAGAGAAGAAATTACCATGAATTACACTGTCCACTGAAGTTGTCGCAATTCATTTTATTTATTTTAAAATTTGCATACAAACCGAGCTAGTATATACATAGTTTCCCAATTTTGCAGGTGAGACTCGTAATAATTGTACCTTTCAATTGATTTAATGGAAGTAATTCCATAGAAAACCTCCCTGAACTATGAGTAATATTCAATTTCAAACAAAACTGATCAGTGATCTCAATTTGTGGTTCTTTCTCGTAATCGTATGTTGAACAATTTTTTTGAATGAATTCTCGTACATGAAGTCATTGAAACACTGCATGAATACAAATTTCAATGCAAGAAATAAAATAAACTTTTTCAATTAAGACGACCACATCTCTACACACTGTATTCACTCTACTCTTTCATAAACTTCAGCCACACTCTACCTTTTTATGTGGATATCTGCATTTACCGTACGGTTTGTTGATTTTATAAATTCCCCATTGTATATGCTTTTCTTTTTCTTTGTACAAGTGTGTGTGTGTGTGTGTGAGTGAGTGAGTTTTGTATATGAATGTGCAAATATGTAGTTTTCAATTTCCCAAACGGCCATGTACAAAGTAAATTAAGAGTAAAAGAGAGTTTTTCACTCTTTGTTTTTTCATTGCATACTTCTAGGTAAAAACTTTACTATAACAGTTGATTATTTGTGAAATGTTTAGTGAATATTATGAATTTTTAAATAGATTTAAAACAAAAATACACTTTAATTTCGTATTGCCTTTGCACTGGAAGGCGTTTAATTCACTCCACATTCAGTTAATTAATTTTAGTGGAGCACAAACATGAGCATGATTATGAGTATGGCCACATGCTCCGAAAGTGGCCCAGTCATCTCGATGATATGTGATTATATTTACTTTGCCTTGGTATTCTATGTAATTGAAGATTTCATGATAACGCTGTGGACAGTTGTTGGGTTCGGCTTACTAAGGTACGCAAGTGGTCCATTGAAAATCAGCCTCATCATTTGTGTTACTTACACATGCAAGTATCGAGAGTGGATCAAATTTACACATTGAGTCAATTCAGTTTGTTCACACTTGTGTGGAGTATGTGGTATTATGCACACTCAATTTCGTTACAAATTATTTAGGCTAACGTAGGCATTTCGTGTGCTTATGCTGGGGGAAATCTCCTTCACTCAGTCTAAGGTCTAAGGATTTTAAAGTAAGGAAAGAGCATTTGTAGTTGAGTAGCTGAAATCCATCATGGTAGTTAGTTACACGAATTGCCTGCTGTTCACACAAATACCATCCTCAAGTTCAACTTGTATTTTTATTTTGGTACAAATTTGACTACAAATACAAATACTATATGAATGACAAGTAAAAATGCAACGAACACCAACACCAAAAAAAAAAAATGCAAAAAGAAAAACTCTTCAAAAGCAGATATTTTGGAAAAAGTTTCTGGCGTATCCGTTCATTGCAGCGAGGACAATTGCCACAACAAACTAAGAAATGTGTACAATGTACTTCAGAATGGTTCTTATTGGTACTAGAAATATTGTTTGGATATTGTACAAGTGCACTGAACCAGTTGGTTCCTCTGTTGGAGAAGACAAAACTGCAAAATTTTCAGAACAACAATATTGATATTTCTGCATTACTACCAGGAGAGACCTCCTTCAACTCGATAAGGGAGGTGTCCAAATTAAAAATCTCTCACCTGACACACTTCGCATTCCAGACCAAAATATTCGGATTGAAGACAGATCAGGCTAGGAGGACTGCAAGCTTCGAGTGAACAGAGAGTTGTGGTAACACTATGGACTGGCATATATGAAGCTATTCACCGGCACTCTAACGTCACCTAACGTAACCTAAATCTACCATACCAATAAGAGCCACTCTAATGTACATACATGATTGTCTGCAGTTTCCCAACATTCACATTTTGTTGCTAACACTCACACTCACACACAGCCATACGCCAACGCATCTGTTCACTACTCGTTCGTGGTGTTGGCATGTGTCTGCATGCATTTTTTCTTTGTAATTTTATTCTTTTATAAAAAAGACTTTTAAGGAAAACCATAACTTCTAGAAGCTAAGTTTGAAACGTGCATCATAGCCACTTAGTGTGATCAAAGTTTGTATGAATTATTCTTTGAATGCACTTCAATTTTGTTAATTTGTATGCTTAAGCACGATGTTAGATTTTTTATGGTTTTCAGTTTCATTCCTTGGAAAATGCTGTCTTCTTGGCACAGGTAAATACTCTAGCCTATAGATTGGTTTTTGTGAGCATGCGGATGGACCATCCACATTGTGGATGGTATAAAAGTAAAGGCATTTTCTGATATTGACGACGATGTGGATTGGACCACTTTGCTTCTCAACACCTCATATAATTTGTTCCTTTAGTCCTTCGGTATTTAAGGGTTATCCATTTCCTTCATTTAAATTGCACAAAAAAAAAGAACAAAATGTACTTAAAATGTTTTATTTCCCATCCACACAAGAATATTTAGCAAATTCGCTTTCACCAGCGTGAAATGGAAAAGAATCAGATTACATGGAATAAGTACGACAATCACCCAGGAGAATTGCCTTAACTTAAGTTGAAAGCTGCTGCTGCAGCAGCCGCCGCAGCACCTAGCAATTGTTGCATGTTGTAGTCATTGTACGGAGAGTTGCGAGTTGTTGTGCAGCGAGCGAAAAGATGATGACAACGGGAACAACAATAGCAACAACAGCAACAACGACCGAAGAGCTAACAATAAAATGTGTTAAGCGTACAATTGTGCAGCGACAACAAACAAAACTAAAATAAAAAAAAAAAAAAGGAAAATAAAAAAACTTTTGAGGCTACAGGAAATGTCAGGAGAAATAAACCGGCACTGCCATAAAGTGAAAAGTGTATTATTTGTTGTTTTACCCTCACCAGCAGCAAAGCATCTTGATTTAACGTGTAATGCAAGGAGCTGGTAGCTCGGAGCTGATGATGTGGTTTATATTAGAGCAAATATATGGCAAAATAGAAAGTGAAGAAAGGCTATTGTATGAGTTATAAGGGAAAATAAATAAAGTGAAAAAGGAGAAGAAGAAGAAGCACAAGTTAAACTCAATCTTATAAGATAGTCCATAAAGAGAAGTTTCTTTTCTTTCGTTTCTTTTTGGATTGTAACGAAGGAAATGGAGACGATATGTTGCTGCCATGGTTGTTGCTACTGTCAGATAAGTGATTGTATCACTTCTAATGCTGGTGCTGGCGACAACAAGCAAGGCAACGACAGCATCATCAGCCGAAACAAACAATAGCCAGCATGACTCACATCATGTGCGGAAGACGAATTACTTTGCTTGAAGAAGAAAAGAAGCAGCAGAAATCGAAGAAGACCTTTTCTGTCAGCACCTTCCGCTGACTGACTTGCCTGACTTGCCCGTCTTGCTAACTTCCTTTTCTTTTGTTCGACTTTTTTTTTGTTTATCATTTTCTTAACTCTCTGCATTTCTTTTTTTGCTGTTGCTAAAGTTCTTTTTCTCCTTTGCTTTTCAATCAACTCTCACTTGATTTATTGCTTGTTTCCTTTTAGGGTCTACCTTTATACTTACATATTGATAGGATGTGTAAAAAATGTACAGAAAATGTGTATAGATTTCGTATGTTCGATTCGTCTTTGTATGCTGGAAGCATGTCAATATTTTACAAACAATTTGCGTAATTTGTTTGTTCGAAGTTAACATATGTATTTTTCGTACCCTTCGACTTTATTTCTGTGGACTTTTATTTATTTATTTTCCTGTTGCTGGTAATGAGGGTCAATAAAGGGGTTAATAAACGCTTGTTGCACTATTTGCATAAGGGTTGGTGGTGGTTTTTGTACAAATGTTTGCTCATTTGTATTGACATCTTATTCTTAAAGGAAAGTTACTCATACGTCGTGATGTGCGGATTTTTGGGGGGAATTTAAACAGGATTTTAAGATGAAATAATATTTGTGGAATTGGAATGGAGTGCTTTTGGATTGTTTGTATTTATGAAGAAAATGTGATCAGGTTGTGTATTGCGAAGCGAATTTTAAATGAACTGGTATGGGTATGGGTTTCTCAACTAAACAATAAAAAAGTTTATATTTCCACAAATTCATATTCCAAATTAAATCCACAAGCCACGCTGATTATTCTGATGAAATTTCCATCACTTCCTGAAATAACTCTCGAAGAAAGATAGTAAGCAAAACAAAGCAACCCACAAATTTTTAAATAATTGCAATTTAACATCTGAGAAAGTAGATTTACTACAGAAAAAACTCCCCCACAATGGCTACTGACCGTAAACAGGCGAGTAAACACGAAGAATAAAAGGCTCACCCGCATTGTGAAAATAAAAGATAAAAGTGCTTCACCATTTTCCACAAACACAATCCTGAAGGGTTCTCGAGACCACCACAGTTTCAACTCCTATTTAGCTAATATTCTAATTAGGCTAATTACAAATAAGGCATTTCTCTTGTTTCGTGAATTCGGTTTTACTTTCACTTGATTCATTCATCCTGCGTTTTTTTTTGATACATTTAAAGGCATTTTCAGGTTAATAATTAGAAAAGGCAAGGAAATCTCCTTGAAGTAGGAAGTAAAGGAAATTCAAGTCAAGAGTAAAGTAAAGTACACTTCCTTGGAAGGCAAATTTTTTGCTTTATCAAAGGGAAATTCGTTGAAATAAAATTCCAGCAATCTGAGATGTATTCAAATATCAAATGCGCTTTTTTTCTTTACAATTCCTTCAGATTCAAAAGAAAATTGAGAGAAATTTTGCCTTTATTTACATACCTTGCAAGTGTAGATGCCTTCGTCCATGCGGTTGGCTTTGGTTACACCCAAAATGGCTGTGAAGACGTCTTTGGTTTCTGGTGGCAGTACGGTGGTCCAAATTTCTCTGAAAGGAAAGAACATTAATTAGAAAAGGAGTATTACACAAAAGTGAGGTTTTTCTGGAATCATACTTTGAAATCCACCTAATATGAATTAGCTTACACAAACAACTGTGAGGCATTTACAGGAAAAATGGTACAAACCAAATTGTGGTGACCATTTTTCCTTTAAACGGGTCTTCAACATTACTGCTAATTGCTTGCTATTGAAATTACGGAATCATTCACCCATTGGCACGTGCTGTAGACCAATGCACTTGAACTTCCACAACTCACACATACACTTATGTATGTGAAACAATGTAGATCATTAATTTTCACACTGCATTGTGAGAAATGGCAAATGTGGTTTTCTATTGAACTTTTTTCCCAGAGTACGATGATTGCCACATATTGGTTTTGAGTAAGTCTGAGAATTAGAGCATAATGTAATGTGCTATAGTCGCACAAACACACACACACCCGCGAATTACGCAATTCACCACATGATGCTAAAAAGTTGCTAATGTGAAAACAATAGCGGATGCTGGGTGCTCGATGTGCGGTAGAAAGTCAATTAGCAGTTTTTAGACAAGAAGAATTGGTTCGAGGGGAGTGTTGTGTAGTGATTTAAAGTGATGTGGTATGGGCAGAACCTTGATACAAGCAGTTTAAAGGGAGAGTTTTCAGCAGATTTGAAAAACTTTAAATTAATATAAAAATTAATATTAATTCACATGTTTTTCATTTAAAATTGTGTATGGATTAAATCAAAGAAACCAGAATTACCATAATACTTCATTAAAATCATTTTAAAATACAAAAAAAAAGGGGTAAATAAATACCAATTATAGGCCAGTTAAAAGCAAAAGTGAAAACAGAATCACTCATAACTAGCAAAGGGATTTCACTTTCGCTCCTACATGCGAACAACAAAAGCAGCCGCAGCAGCAACTGACCACACACAAGCACAAACACACACCACACACATACTCAAAACCAATTAACAACAACACACAAAATTATAAAAGTTCACTGCTGCACACCACATGCATCAAAGCATATGAAAAGTTGCATTGATGAGCTTCGCCTGGCAAATGCAAATGTTCAGAAAACCCCAAGCAGCAACACAAAACGAAGCGAAAAAAACTTTAAGAACCCCTCTGAAACACACAGCCCCGCTGCCCCCCAACACAAAGAGTTAATATGGAACGTGTGCGTGTATTCATTATGATTTTCGCCATATTCACCACTAATGGATTTCCAACACACGCATGGACACACAAACAACAGCAAGTTGAGCGGAAATTGCACAAATGCGTTACGACGAATGGTGAATGGCACCGAAGTGATTTTCGATGTTCCACACACAGTGCAACAGCTAAAGCACATGGCGAGCAGCAACATTAGCGATAACCGCATTTCCTCGGCACATGTGTGTGTGTGTGTGTGTCTCCGTTTTACTTTCACAGCATAACGCTAATGGCATGGATGGAGGTCCGTCCGTTGGTATGGAAAAGTGAATAGAAATTTTGTAAAGGCTTTCAGTATTTTTTTTTTGGTTGCTTCTTCGTTTGCTATTGACCCTCTTGGGGGTAAGTGAGGTATGGCATAGTGGGAATCATTGGTGCGTTATTATCATTTGCATTTGACATTGTTTGTGTGTGTGCGTGTGTGTGTGTGGCGGTAAACTGAGTAAAGTACCTAGCTACCCACGAAAAATGCATTCAAACCAAATAACCGCAAAAGGTTTAACCGCTCGCTTGTTGCGTATGTTTCTGTGTTGATGTGAATGCGTGTGTGCGGTAAAGCTCTTAGCTATATTGGAAAAGGTCAGTAAATGGGCTCGTTGTATATTGACTTTAAAGTATGACCTTGATAGCATTTGAATAGATTTTTTAATGGCATTGCTTGCCTTAAGCAAACTTTCAGGTAATTAGTTTTTTTTTAATATGGTTTACGATTAAAACTCCTGGCCTCTCCCCAAGTGAATTTATTAAACATTCTATTCAATACGCACTTTACCTTATTCATGAACTCACCTAGCCTATCTCACCTCGATTGTTAAGAGCAAACTATTCCAACTATTCGTGTTATTAAAATCAAGGTACAATTACTTAACCCACACACAGCATTTAACATCAAATTGTGCTTATCTACAAAAATGTGCTGCAGAAGCAGTAATTTCGCTTCTTTCGTTTTTTTTTTGGTAGTAACAACAACAACAACAATAACAACCTCACTTTATGTTAACGGCCATAACAACACATGCCTAACGACAAATTGGTACAATTTCTTTTTATATCAACTTTTTCAACACATGCACGCACCCACACACACACTCACACACCCACACTAACCCCAATAGCCTTGTTCGTTTTATAGTCACATAAAGGCATGTCATTCTTGTGTGGTGAATATATATATAAAAAAAAGAAATCAAATCACAACAGCATACAACCGCCCCCCACCCCATAAAAAATGCGTGGAATGGTGATTTTTTAACTGTTGCATTGTCACCGCGTTATTACAATTGCGTCCACTCACATGAGTGAGTGAAGTGAGTATAGCGTGACGGGGTAGCTCTTAAAATTGCCACTTTTTGGCAATTTTTTTTTGGGGGCTTTTTATGTTCCACTGAAAGTGTCTGCTGTGCGCTGTTGTTTCTGATATGAAATTTTTTACAATTTCTTTTTTCTTTTTATATGCGAAAACATTTAAGGCGCGTAGGTGGACTATTAAAGTTTATGGTGTTTGCAAGTATTTACATATATGTGTTCTGGTTGTTGTTGTTGACTGTGTAGCTGCTGACTATTGTGATTTTGCCTGAGCAAATTGTAGCGTGAAAATTGGCAGTAAAAGTAAATATAAAAGTGAAAATCTCACTTGTCACCCGCTGGCGGTCTACGTGAATGAATGGTGGAGTTTCTTGAAGGTTAAGCTGAGATGAAAAAAGTCTATGGTTGATGGAACAGGGTCAGGGGAAGGAAATAATAACAGCCTATAACTATTAAACTGTGTATAAGTCAATGGCTAATTATGTTGGCTAAATACAATAATGCGCACTCTCAAAGTACCTGATTAAAACTTGTATGTACGGTTTTTGGCTCAAAAATTTAAAATTGTATACATCATTTGCCACAGTGCTTTTGGGTATTGTGACACATTCCTAATTAGACCAAACCGAACTCTAAGGCATAAGTTATTGTTTAGAAAACTAGAATTCAGCTAAGGAACACAAAATGTATTTAGTGCAGCAGCCTGCCAAATTGTTGGTTATAATCCTGGCACCCTTTCACAGTTTGAACTAAAAGTGATTACTTTTGTGTGGTTAATTCAAACTCTAAACGTATAAATACAAAATCATCAAAAGTATAATATTTTTGAAAGTTGACTATGATATTTATAACGATGTTTATGGTTTGACAAAATCGATATTGCTTTTTTTAATGAGCTTCCAATGAAATGTTTTTAAGAAAATATTTTTTTAAGTTTATATAAACCGCCATTAAAAAAAATATACAGGTAGGTGTAGGGTTTTTAGCTACAATTATTTTCTTACTATTTTTTTTGCTATCTTTTTTCAAAATGGAAATTTTTGTAAATTTTTATTGAATTTTTTTTGCAGATGCATTTTTGGAATTTTCTTTGGATTTGAGTTTTCAATTGAATTAAAAAAAAAAAAATCACTCAGAATAAAAATAGTATTAAATTTGGTAATTATTATTGAAATAATAGTAGAAATTAATTGAACTAATGGGAAAAGTAAATTGAAATTCGTATTTAATAAGTTTTTCCTATAAATTCAATTATTTTTTTTACTCTTATTTTAAAAGTATTTAATAGCATTTTTTCTGAGTGTACTGGGAACTGTTTAAAGCAAATTTTATTGCCAGTTTGCTGGATGAATTTCTAATGAAAGGATTTTAAATGAATTTCTAATGAAATTTAAACGAAAAAATTGGTAAACAATTTGAATTTTTAATGAATTTTTCTTGATGCGATTTTAATGAATATTTCGATTTGGAATTGTTCTGATGAATTAAAAACACTTTTTTTCCGAATTTCCAATTGCAATTATTTTCTGAATTTGCAATGGATTGTTTTACTATTATGTTTATGTTGAATTTTCAATGAAAATGTATTAAAAAATTTCCAGTGAAATATATTTCTTAAATATGGAAATCTTTCGATAGAAATTTTTTGAAATAAATAAACTTTTAATTTGTTTTGATGAAATTTCTATTTTTTATGAATCGTTTTCCAATGATTTATCTATATGCTTTGATATGCGATTCTTGATACTTAATATTTTTTTTAATCAATAAGCATTTAATGAAACTATTGAATCAAATTCCAACTACAAAACTCAATCTAGTATCAAATGATGTATGAATGTACGTAAGAAAATATTTAATTTTGAAATACAATCAGCAAATATTATTGAGTCCAAGTAATTTCGCCAAAAAAAATGCATAAAACAAACAAAAGTAATGCCACATAACTTAGGGCAACAAACGTGTCTGAACATATAAATCGCATGCAATTTTCAAATGACAGCAATCTATACAATTTTCCTCGCTTTTATGTGACTGAACAAAAACTAAAGGCTTGATTAACTTTTGCTCATCTACCATTTTACTGAATGTGCTCCATACCAGCAAGTAGACTTCCCCACCAAAATAAAAAAAAATATAAAAATTGGTGCGTTATTTTGGCGACCCCTTGTGAAAAAAAATGTCACAAAAGGACATCTTCGTTGCCTTGCAATGGTCATAACATAAAACGCAACGGCCCATCTTGTTGTGTTTTATGAGCAGAATTTTTGTAGAGCGTCTATGGACCACACCCTAGACTATCCTATACGAAATCATGAAGTCAATTCCAATTACATTATGTTTTTGCGCTGCTGCTTTCATACCGACTGTAGATGGGCAACAAAGCAAAGCAAAAAATGTAATAAAATAATAAAAAGAAAGGTTCGAATAAAAGCAATTGCAGCCGCTTTGCTGGCTCAACTTTTCAACTTTTATTTTTTGTACTTTATGCCGATTTCGGTTGGTTTTTTTTTTATTTTTTGTTTTTGTTGTTTTTCGCCTTTCAACATGTTCGGTAAACACCCACGTGATTTCCAATTTCTACTCTGTGTGTTTTTTACCCTCCGTCATTATGTTTTTTGTTTTGATTCTTGATTTTATTTTGCTTCGTTCCAGCTTTGGGTTCGGTTGACTTTCGCGTTGAGTTGTGTTTGCAATAAATTGCAGATAGTTTTGCTGCCTGAAAAGGAAAAAAGTGTAACGGCTGGAAGGACCACTTCCACATTTTGTGTATTTTCACTTATAACAGTTAGAAGGATAAAATGGGACGCTTGTTGTGTATGCGTAATAAACATAAAGGACTGTTGCCGCGGCGACGATTTCTTTGTTGTAGTCAATTGGGTGTATTGGCTGTGTTTTTGTTTTGTTCCCGATGTCGTAAATTGTATAGGAGTTTGAACACATTAAAGTTAGATATTTCTAGGTCAAACATGTGAAAAGAAATAAGTTGCGAAGTTAATGTGGCATAATGAGGATTATGAAAGTAGAACGGCAATATTCGGAAATGGATCATAGTTTTTGGGCTGATGAAAATGAATTGGCTTGAGGGGGGGAATTGTGTGGTTAGTTTGAGGTGTACTTATTGCAAATTTTATGATACAATTTTATAATCAAAATTTATGATTTGTTTTCCATAAGAGTAATGGGTAATAGCCTACATGTAAGCAATAACTCCCATCAATGCATCAAGCAAAGTGTAAAATTTTATTTGATTCGATTGAATGAACTTAAAAGTTATTACCAAAGCATCACAGAAAGTATACAGCATTCTGCATAACTAAGAAAAGCCATAAAACCCACAAGAGCCTACCGAAAAACCATATAGCAAATATTTACTGATACATACTACATAAGTACAATTTATGTTATTTATTTCATTTGGAAACACCAAAAATATTTGTATACAATTTTTCAAATCAACATTCGAGCCAAAGTTATTTTAAGGAGAAAAAAAATCCTCTTGGCAATTTAACAATTCATTGAACATAAGTACAAACATAAACACACATGGTACACTAGCTCATCACCCCATCACCGGAGAGTGTGAGAAATAATAATATTAAACTTGACTTTATGACTTTGGCCACACATCAATTCGGATTTTAAATAAATACTGTAGGTAAGTACTTCATAACAGATTTCAAGGATAAACCACATACATTATAGTTCGAAGGCTCTGTGCCACAATTGTTGGTTAAGTGCAGTTTTTCCCAAGTAAACCGACCGAAAGTAAACACTGGCAAATAACAAGAAAATATTTGCATTTTCCCAGGCAATGGTGAGAAAGAGGGTGTAGGAGAGGAGTGGGAGTATACATTTGTTGTGTTTATTTTCTATGAATTTTACCTTAACTCATACATATTTTAATGTGGTTGTATGGCTATTTTGTGTGCAGCTCATACTACTTGAATTCGTTCAATGTGTGGGTGTTTTTTTTTGCCATACTAAAATTCATTTCATTTTGTTTTACGAGAATTTATTACTTTTTCTACTGAAATTAATATCAATTTTTGACCCAGCAATTCTTGAGGTATAGGTAGGTATATTTACAGCCATGTTGAATAGAAAATACACTCTTATGATGGTTTGAAATGATAGCATTTAATGCAATATTTCACTTGTTATGGCAATACGTAGAGAGTAGAGACTTGTTTTTGAATTTATGAATAAACACATTCATAAATATTGCTTGACATTTATTGGTTTAAATGTGAGAACTTTACGTCACACGTTTACTACATTTAGTTTAATAAGTACCATGGCGTTCATCGGAACTGTAGCAAGAATGTTAAAAATGTACACATTTTTTTTTTGGTATTTGTAGCAGCAGCAGTCGGACACACATTTATCAGAATCAGTTGGGCATGGCAGGGGTGATCCTTGACCAATCAATCAGTTAAGGACCCCGGGCCACAAAAAAGTATTCGACCGAAGTCATAGACTTTTACACAGTTGCGTAGTGATTTTCATTTGGTTTACTTTTACTTGTCTGGTGACTGATAGTACAGCATTTCTACAGCAGTCAATAGTCTCCTTTCTACGAAATCAGTCTACGAAAAAGTTCAAAGCTCTAATTTCAGTTGTTTGGGCTGTGCGGTGATGTGTCAATCAATCCATTACACCAATGGCCAAAATGCCAAGAAACAATTAGCAAATAATTGGGACAAACTCTCGTGACATATAAATTATAGGGTGGCTAGGATTCAAAATCACACAAGTCATCTAAACAATTTAATTTTTGTTTACACATTGTTGATTTAACGCATTTTAAACAGCTTACAATTTTTGGATGCAATTTATAGAAGAAGCTTCTTTTATTGCAAATTTAGTGTCAACAAATTGCATGTACGGTGCACAGTTTTTTCCCTTATAAATAATAATAGGTATTTTTTGTACCACTGTGCAGAACTAATTATACCCCCACACTCACTGTGGCAGGGTATACTCACTTTGTCACAACGTTTGTAACGCCCATAAGGAGGCGTGTCCGGTATGGAAAAGTATATATATTCTTGATCAGTATCACCTCCTGAGTCGATTTAGCGATGTCCGTCGCTCTGTCCGTCTGTCCGTCCGCACGATAGCGGTCGCAGTTTTGGAGATATCGACTTGAAACTTTGGGTACATGTTTTTCTCGTGAATACTGAGATCAAGTTCGAGAATCAGCCAAATCGGACAAAAACTGGGCGTGGCTCCCATACACCGAAAAAAAAAGTAAAAATTTTTTATTGTTGTATTCGATTGGAAATGTTTAGAAACGTATTTTTGACATGGTCCGAGGTTCCGAAGCCACATATATAAGGGTCTAAACGGGGTCTTGAGACCAATTTTTTTTTTTTTTGTGGATTTAATTGGAAATTTTTAGAAATGGATTTTGGACATGGTCCGGGCTCCAAAACCACCTATAATTGGCTCAAAGTAGGGTCTGGAGACCACATTTTTATATGTTCGAGGTACTTCTTCCTACTGTGTGGGGGTATTTCAACTTCGGTATAGCCGAAGATAGTCCACTCTCTAGTTATACCCCCACACTCACTGTGGCAGGGTATACTAACTTTGTCACAACGTTTGTAACGCCCATAAGGAGGCGTGTCCGGTATGGAAAAGTATATATATTTTTGATCAGTATCACCTCCTGAGTCGATTTAGCGATGTCCGTCTGTCTGTCCGTCCGTCTGTCCGTCTGTCCGTCTGTCCGTCTGTCCGTCTGTCCGTCTGTCCGTCTGTCCGTCCGCACGATAGCGGTCGCAGTTTTGGAGATATCGACTTGAAACTTTTTTTACATGTTTTTCTCGTGAATACTGAGATCAAGTTCGAGAATCAGCCAAATCGGACAAAAACTGGGCGTGGCTCCCATACACCGAAAAAAAAGGTAAAAATATTTTATTGTTGTATTCGATTGGAAATGTTTTGAAACGTATTTTTGACATGGTCCGAGGTTCCGAAGCCACATATATAAGGTCTAAATGGGGTCTTGAGACCAATTTTTTTTTTTTGTTGGATTTAATTGGAAATTTTTAGAAATGGATTTTGGACATGGTCCGAGGTTCCGAAGCCACATATATAAGGGTCTAAATGGGGTCTTGAGACCAATTTTTTTTTTTGTTGGATTTAATTGGAAATTTTTAGAAATGGATTTTGGACATGGTCAGGGCTACAAAACCACCTATAATTGGCTCAAAATAGGGTCTTGAGACCACATTTTTTTATGATCGAGGTACTTCTTCCTACTGTGTGGGGGTATTTCAACTTCGGTATAGCCGAAGATAGTCCACTCTCTAGTTTTTTTATTAAAAATGAATTGTAAAATATTCTATCGTAGGCGAAAAACTGTGAATGTAATGATGTTCCGCATGACCGAATTGTATAAGAGCCTTCTATCAGACATGTTGGATTTTATTTTTGTAAATCCGTCGCAGTATTGAGACACTGTCTTTCACAAATATAGATAACAAAATCATTTGCCTGAATTCACCCCAAGCAGTGAGTTTTGACTTTCTTTAATCTTTCTTTGATCAGTGATGTTTCTGAATTGGAACATGTTTTGCTTCTCACACATTTGTCGCCGAAGAAATTGCATTCAGATCCACATTGTCTGCACGAGTTCCTACCAAAGTTGACTAATCATTGTGCGGTAAAACTCAATTATGGCCAACCAGGTTATTTGAGAAGAATATTTCACAGCTTACCTAGACTATAAGCGGTATTTATCTCAAATATTTCAGTGAAACTATTAAGCATAATAAAAAGGCTATAAAGATAAATGTTCGGAAATCTCTCAATCACGTCTGTCCACACAGGCGGCTTTAATTGCCCATTTGATATGAAACGTTTAAGCAAATCATTCCTGATAAAGTACAAGTTATTCTCTCCACTGATAAAGGTATAAATTTAAAAGATTTTTTCATTCAAAAGTTTTCATTCGCGTAACGAGTCGCAACAGTTAAGGGTGGACCAGGAAGTGTTAACAGTGGAATTGCAAGTCAAAAATTCAACAGAAAAGTGGTGAAGTGAAAACGTGAAAAAGTGTTGAATTGAAAATTTCATACGCGTATATGCTTTAAAAATATAAATAAAATGTCTGCCCTTCTAAATGACACTGTGGCCGCTGTGAGTGACATTAGCCAGTTCACATTCGGTTCCATTGATTATATTGTTTTTGTGGTGATGCTGTGCATATCGGCCGGAATTGGTGTATATTTCGGCTTCTTCGCAAATGGCGATGACACCACTGAGGAATACCTGATGGGTGGCAAGCGTATGAAAACAATACCCATAGCCATTTCGCTGGTAGCGAGGTTTGTTCAGCCCTACTTTAGCTTGTGATTCATCCAAAATTAATCAGCTTTCCTTCAGTCAACTTTCGGGCATTTCGATTATGACCATTCCCGCCGAAATGTATTCGTTTGGCCTCAATTGGTGGTTCAATGTGTGCTCAATGGTTCTGATTGTGCCCATTTTGTGTTGGGTTGTGATACCAGTTTTCTACAACAACAACATTTCAAATTGCTATGAGGTGTGTGTGTGTTTTGAATTGATATATAATAATTATAAAATATAAAACATAATTGAGTAATCGAGTAAAATTTCAGTATCTTGAGTTGAGATTCAATAAGAGGACACGTCAACTGCAGACAATTGCCTTTATGACCACATTATTCTTTATGCTGCCAGTGTTCATATTTATTCCAGCTTTGGCTTTTTCACAAGGTGAGTAAAGTGAGGAATTACAATGCTTTTGTAGTTATGACAAATATGAATTAAGCCTTAATTACTTTCTCAAAAAAAATGTAAATGAAATCTTATACAAATTTCAAATCAAAAATTCTCTAATCTCAAAAATTTCAGTTACCGGCGTCAATATTCACCTCATCAATACGGTGGTTTGTTCGATTTGTGTATTCTATACAATGTTTGTAAGTTCATACTCGCATATGTCAAAGAAAACACGCAAATAACTACATTTCCTAAACACAAATAGGGTGGGATTAAGGCGGTCGTTTGGACTGACGTGGTGCAAGCAGGCATTATGGTTGTGTCTGTGACATTGGTGGGCATAATGGGTGCCATGAAGATGGGCGGTTTCCGTGAAGTGTTTCGCATTGCTGCCGAAGGACATCGTTTGGATATTGAGTAAGCTCGAGAGCCACAGCCACAGCCACAGCCCCAAACGATCTAATCAATGCCCGTTTGTGCTTTCAGTTTCACCTTCGATGCCACCTCAAGAGCCACATTTTGGAATTGCTCCATTGCCTCGATTGTGATGTGGAGCTCGTATGTGGGCCTGAATCAAAGTTGTGTTCAGCGTATTGTTTCATTGCCTTCGTTGGGTCAGGCCAAAAAGTAAAGCGAATATTCCGAATTGGTAGATTGAGAGCGTAACTCCAAGCCTTTCCGTTTCCATTTCATCTCCTAGATCACTTTGGATTTTCGGCTTTGGCTTTGTGCTGATCATGTGCTTCAATTGCCTGACTGGCATTATCATGTATGTGCGCTACCATGATTGTGATCCGCTGACGGCAGGCTATGTGGAAAAGGCCGACAAGATGATGCCCTTCTTTGTGCAGGACATAGTGGGCCACCTAAGGGGCATGCCGGGCGTGTTCATCTCGTGTGTGTTTAGTGCGGCTCTGAGTACGATGTCGGCCAGCTTGAATTCGCTGTCCGGTGTTGTGTACTTCGACTATATCAAGCCACGCATTAGGCATACCGAGAGTAAGGCCAATCTGATCATGAAGGTGTTTGTGCTCGTAGCGGGCGCCTATTGCATACTGGCCGGCCTAGTTGTCGAGAAGTTCACCTCCATTCTGCAGATGTGCTATTCCATTGGTGGGGTAACTTTCGGTTCAGTGTTTGGTGTGTTCATGCTGGGTATGCTGGTGCCGAGGGCTCATGGAAGGGTGAGTAGAAGCTGAAAGGAAGATGAGACTTGCGTCTTCATTTAACGATTCACTCCTATGCTAGGCTGCCTTTTATGCTGTTGTCGCCAGTATGACGACTATGTTTGTAATCGTTGTTGGTGCCCAGGGGCGACTAGTTTATGAAACTTTGCCCACAACTACCGAAGGATGTCCAGCGTCAAATTTCACTAACATGTGAGTGATTCAAACAATTTAAAATTATGAAAAATTTATAAAAATTTTCTCATTTCGTTTCAGCCTAACAAACAGTTCCGCTTTTCTACACACACCCGATTTAACCGTTGACAGAAGTTTCAATATCTTTGACATCTCCTTCAATTGGTATGTGGTGGTGGGCGCCTCAATTGTCTTCATTGTGGGCATTCCCCTTAGCTATATTCTGCCCGCGGAAAAGGGCACCAAATTCGATCCGAAACTGCTGTCGCCGATTGTGCAAAATTTCGTCAAATATGAATTGACACATGCGGAAGAGCTGCCCGAAGTGACAACAAAATTGAACGGAAAAGAGTAAAAGTTGTTTTGAAACTGGCAAAAATTCACAATTGTACTATGTACAAATATTTGCTAAATTATATGAACAAAAATGAGAATTGAGATTAAATTTTTATCTCAAAAGATTTACTCAAATACTAAACTAATTAACTGTACTTATATAAGACAAATACAATAAAGAGTATATAGTAGAGCCTTGTGCTTTGATAAACGATTTTTATGCCCTTTATCTATGGAACAGCAATCCATCCATTCATATGCGCTATAGCCGAAATCTTAATCAAAACAGATTTTATTGGTTCTCTCACTTAAATTTGAATTGAAAGTGATTTGAAGGCCATCGCAATCTGCTTATCATTGACTGAAGTAATTTTTCAATGTTATAAAATGATAACTAGTTACTTTGTGTGGATTATTAGAAGAATAAAAGTTTGGTGAAGGTGTAACGACTAGGGCCGAAACCGAAAGCGAATATTTGAGTTTGAACTGAATTGAAAAAGGATTGAGAATTGTCTAGTCAACATGTTTGCTCAACAACTACAATGGAATTGGTACAAACTAAGAAATGAAACGGAGTGGATTTGAATGAAATGGTATACATTTGGAAATTTAAAGGAATATATCCGGAACTAAAGAAATGGAAACGGAACTAAGTGCGATCCCATCTCCCACCCTCTTGCTGATTCTTATCAATGACCTTCTGTCATTGATAAGAATGCTGATAACAGCAGCCTTACTCATTCAATAAACGAACTACCTCTTTGGAGATTGAGAGTAAAGGGCAAATCTTGAATGACACAATCCAAGTTCTGGGCATGTCAATCCAATGTGATCGCCATTGGAAGGATCACCCATATCCGTCTTAACTACTCGCTTATACACAGAGGCTCACCCGGTTTTTCGTAACGACGATGTTCCAACGCATCACGCATTGCCTCAATGGGTCTAATTGTATCATTCAAAATCTATAAGCCCATGCCACCAGTTTAGAAGTAAATCTCCGCAGTTTTTTCTTTTGCCAATAACTAAAAACACACATGCCATTTCCTACCAGATAAACATTTATGTTTTTATTAGAGTATCACTTAAGTAATTATCTTATACAATACCTTAAAGTAAAGAAATTTTCCTGCATATTTCTGTTGTTACTTATGATTAGAACACATATACTAAAGAACGAGAGGTGCACGTCTACGGCAAGTGGTCATTTGATCCACCAACTTGCAACGAGATTTAAGGCGGTGCATGAGTAACTTTGAAGCATTAACGTTAATATATTGTTGGTTAACCCTTAATAAATATTTGAATTAAATTTCAATTAAACTTCTGTCCACTGCTGCTTCAGCCAATCATTCACGGTCTGCACATGTCCGAGCATTTACTGCGCCAGCACTTAAACCTTTTCCAAACATTCCCAGTGGCCTTTGCAGCAGTCCATGGTGAGTTTCATTTTTCTTCACCATCCGCAGATTTTGTTTTCGATTTCTTCGAAGATTTCTCCTCACTATTCTCAGCATCCTCTTCGTCGTCCTCCTCGCGCTTGCGAGCACCCTCGATGGCTTTGGAGCTGTTGTTGTTGTTGGTGTTGGTGGTACTGCCAAAATACGCACCGGTCTGCACAATCTCTATCACACGCTCAACGTCATCTAACGGTGGTGGTGCGGGCACCACTATGGTCAGTATGCCATCCGTCGATATGTTAGCCTTCGCCTGCGTTGCATCATAGTTGCGCGGCAGTTTGTATTTGCGCGTGAACTCACGTGTTATGCAGAGTGCTGCCTTGTCCGAGCGATCATCGAGCTGTTTGCCCTCCAGCACAATGCTGTCGTTGTTTCTCACCTTCACGGCCAGCTCGTCGGCCCGAAAATGATGCACATCGATGACAACCTTGAATGTGCCCTTGCCACTCGTGTCCGCCTCGTCGCCCGTCTCAATGGAGACTCTCGCAGCCAAGCACGAACGATGACACCACGATGCATCGTGGTGCATGTGCCAATCACGTGAGCACACATCAAAATCGATGGCACTCAACGGTGACCAGTGACGACGACGCGTCGGACATTTCAGATGATAACTACTGCTGCCGCTATCCCAGGGCCAGAGATGCGTCCAGTGCCAGTAGTGATCGTGGTGCAAGTCCCAGTCCCAGTGGATGGGCATCGCGGGACGTCGCTGCTGTACTTTCTCGTTTGTCGTTCGTTGGTTCGTTGTTGGGTCGTAGTTCGTTCGACAAACGAGCTGTTTTTTGGACTTTCTACCAAAAAAAGTGTTGTCTCCGCACTCGGCACGTGCCTGTTTCGTACTGACATGGTATTGTGGCTGCGTTTTGGCGATGAAGCCTTCGCCCGACTTTTCGTGTTCATGTTGCCGTTGAGTGCTCGGTGGTGATTTCCCGTTTCTAGGCATTCCTTCATGGTGAATTCAATACTCCATTTACTACTCATGTTGGTATGTAAGGTATTTGCTTTTTTTGGCTGTCTGTCGAACTTGAGTATCATCGTGACTCGAGGTGGCCATACTTTCTATACTATTTCTGTGAAATCGCTGCATTTGTAAACAAGACAGGGGTGGGCATAAGGGCTTTGAGAAAATTTTTTTTTTAAGAAAATTGGAGTTCATATATTTTTGAGTAGAAAGGCCTGGGATTCTAAAAAGCATGTGTGGAAAATAAATTTCGAAGTATTTTTTTTTTTGTAAATTTCTAAGTAAAATTTCTTTCTTCTCATCATAGTGCTATTGCCCACCGCCGGGCCCTATATATAAACATTTCTGCACATGCACACAACCTTTGTTTGATCAATAATCGTCGTACCGAAACACCAACGGGTGCCATGCCGTGGAATGTGGAGTGTTGACTCTTGATAGCTCCATTTCTTAAACTATTTTAAGAAACAAAAAGAAGAAGAATTTTATATAGTACACACATACTCATATCGTGTATAGGTATAGTACAGAAAACTACTGAACTACATACGAATGGCGAATGGTGAAATGCTGCTCCTGCTGATGTTTACTATGTGCAACATAACAAGCATTACTTTGCGCTGGCGCAAAATTTACACAGCACGGAAGTCGAACTAATGAAATTCGTGACCTTACGCGATAGGAAATCCAACCACCAAAGCCAAGCCAAGTCAACTCAAGCGAGAAGTCGTTGTTGTCGTCGTCGTCGTCGGTGTCGTCGCAGGAAGGACAGCAAAGTACAACAAAAACAAAATGTTGCTAGAAGAATTACACAAAAAAATTAAAAAAAAAAACAAGAAAATGATTGTATGAAATTTACCAGCACCTCTCAACAGAGCGACGGCAACGAGACCAGCAACCAACACGCTTGGAAGTGAAAAATAGATGAAACATTTTAAAGTAGTGACAGTTTAGGGTAAAAATGTCGAGCACTGGGATTAGGATTGACGATTGTCTGAATGAAAATTGTTGCATACTTTCTGGCGTTTTATTAAAAATTTACTGAGCATCGCTTTGTTTTGCTGTTGGTTTGTTTTTGTTTTTTGTGTATTTTGTGAAAATTTAATTTTAGTAAATTGAAATTTTAATAAAATCACATGAATTTATGCAATGAGAATTGGAAATTAGATTGCGAAATACACATTCATTTATTTAAGTGAAACTACTTGAAATACAACACAAATAGATTAGAGCGGGACTTACTCGTGTTTCGTTTCTCAATGCTTTAAATTTTTTAAACTAAATAAAAAAATCTACTTAGTAAGAATATTTTCTTCGGTTGAACAGGACAAAATTATCCGCCACATACATACGAGTACGATACATTCTTTAACTATTTCCCGGTCCAGTACCATTTCGTTCCCAGATCCCTTTCCCTACATAATCACATTCCCTTCCAGTTTCTTCGATTTCCATTCCAGTTTGATCCAGTTCCATTCCCATCCCGTTTCGCCGTTCCGGCTTCATTTCTAAGATTCCAGGTCTACTTCCATTCCGTTCCCTTTTATAAATTTGTTTCAATTCCATTTGATCCTGGTTCTTCTTTTTGCAGTTCCATTTCCATTTCATTTCAAGACTATACCTACCCCATATCTAGACTAAATATAGGAAACGTCGTGGTCCCTAAAATTGTGAGTAGTCTTCCCAATAGGAATTTTACAAAATTTCACACTAAATAACTAAAATCCCGCAATCGTGTACCAATTTCGTTTTGGAAAATTCCAACTAAACTCCAACATGAGAAAAATCAATTTTCAATCCTTTCAAATTCACATTTACTTACTGCATGCTAGCAAATACCGAATATGATCCTTCAAAGTTAATCAAGCATTAAAAATTCAGTTACTTCCGGCTATTTTGCTGGCCACTTTTGGCAAAGTTTTACTTTTTTGTTGTGTTTTTCTAGTTCACGCACATTACTTCACTTAGCTCGAATGTATACAAAAGTAGCACACGCACACACATACGAGTACGCCATAGACCTTGCTTACACATATGCTGCTGCCGAGCATTCGTAATCCTTAACAGAATGGTGAATAACCACATAAAATGTAACACACCAGAAGCACAAGGCATATGCAGGAACTTCAACTTCTACTTCAACGGCAACTTCGTTTCCAGCTGATTTCACCGCCACCATTTCTCGTTTCAACGTTTTTTTTTAGGACGTACATTTTATTACCATATCAATTGGCCATTGGAGTCAGAGGACTGTGCCCTCACATACACATAGGTCGTTCGTTATTTTCGCTGTTGCTTTCTTGTTTGTTTTATTTGCCACTGTTTTTTTTATTTTTCTTTGCTTTGCTGAATGTAAACTTGATTTTGATTTGAAAGGGTGAACCCCTAGACATTTTGGTACTCAGACGAACGTATGTTTCCGCTTTATATAGCTTTTTTGTTGTGTGTGTGTTTTTTTCTTCTGTTTTTGTATATTTCTTCAGATCAATCATTCCTGTTTATTTTGGTGTTATGCGAATGCGCTTAAGTGTGGTTGCGGTTGAACGGACCGCTACTGCCAGAACTCGTAGTCAGCATAGTTTTATTAAAGCTTCGTCCGGAATCAGTTTAAGGAGGTTATCCCGAATTTTATTACTTGGCGTTACGAATTGAGTTTGGCTTTTTGATTTGAGTTTATTCCGGTGTATACATACGAAGCTGGAGTTTCATTTATGTCATGTTTATTGATGTGTAACAATCGTAAGGCAAAAGGAAAATACGAACACTTGTGTGCGGAAGGGGCTGAATGGAAATAAAAGCGAATAGCATCTAAGATGGAAATACGCTACAGCGGAATATGTAAAATATCGTAAAAAATTGATTCAAGTAAAAAAAAATGTAATATGTAAAAGAAAAAAAAATAGGTAATAGAAAAGAAAGCAGTAAATCCTGTTGGTGTTGAACTTTTCATTCGAACGAAGTGCTGGCCAATTATCTTTATTATGATAGCGAATTAAATTTAATTTATTTGTTTTGTATAACAAATTTTAACCAAACCATGACAACAATTTGAATAGAAATTGGAAATATTTTATTTCCACACAATAAAAAGCAAACAAAATAATTCCTTTTAATTGTTATTTTCGATAAAATGTATGCATAAGCGTGTATACGTGTGTGTGTGTGTGTGTGTGAATGAAACCATATCTGCATATGTGACATACCACCAACATGCCTTCAAAGCTGATGATAATCGAATAGTTTGAATCATGCTCTGCTGTGGTATACGAGACCAAATTGCCAACTATTGAAATACAACAAGTCAATAGCATAATTGTGTATAGAGATTAGGCGAGTGGGGGGTGATAATGGTGGAGCGGCAACAAAAATTCCAAAAGACAATTAATATTCTATTTGAAATTCTAAATGAACTCAAATAAGCGCTGACTTACGAGCTGTTGTTGTATCATATACGTACTATGCTACATTAGACCAGTACAATTTTGAATAGAGAATTTGAAAACGGTTTTGGTTAAGGGAATTACTTTAAATTTTCCCCGGACAAAAATTTTTCTACTAGGGGTATGACGTGTATATTTTGTTTGTGGTGTTCTTCTCTAGTCTTCTCATTTTCAATAAAAAAAATAGGTGAGGCTTCTAGTTCTACGATTTGGATACCATTTTTTGAGATTAAATTTTGTTTTACCGATGATTTTATTATGTTAGACTGGTCTAGAGCTCTGAGGTTTATGCCGCACAAAGTCATTTGATGTTGAAGTCGCGCCATCCTCGATTGCGGTTTGGGTTGCTCACTTCAATAGCGTTCACTCTCAGATTAAACAGTCAAACAATGATTGCTTTGCAAACGTATGGTTAGGCATTTCATGGTTTTGGCTTTGCCATTACTGTTGCTGGATCGGTTGCTATTCGTATTAACAAACTAATTCCGTTTTTATGCGTATTGCAGTTGCCAATTTCCATTGTTGTGGCCTCATATGTTTTGGAATTGTGTTTATGTTTGGAGAAGTAATGCAATTGGATGGTATTGATTTGCCAATACCCACCCTACATGTCCTAAACACTCTACAGACGCCCACAGTGTTCACTGCTACCTCACACTCAAACTGACAGAAGTGTGGCAACAACTGCTGTGGTAGTTGCAACCATTGCATGGGGGATTGCTCGAAGAGGGAGTCTACATATGTTTTGTTTTATGAAAGTTTTTGAAATGCTTGGCAACAAAACAAGGGAAAAGTAGGGAGGTACCTAAGCTGATATTTCTTTGCACTCAATGTGTTTTTCTTACACTTCAATTTGTGTAATGTTACATTTCCCTTATTGGTTGGTGTAGGAAGGAAATATTCCAACATGTTAGCCTGTTCAAGGCTTTGGCATAATTTCAGTTCGCTTCGAGAACAATAAACAAAACAATTCACTTTTCTCGATAATCGCATCATTTTCTATTCGGGGAATAAGTACCAACGCACAGATTTTTTCTTTATTTTGTGCCATGAAGTACAAAATTGACTTCTTTAAAAGGTTTTCTTCCTCTACACATGTTTTGGTAATGGCCTCAATGTATTAAAAAGCTCTTGAAAGTGGGGAGACAACTCTATAACAACCAATGGAGAACAGTTTTGGTTCAGTGGCGATTTTGATCACCGGGCAAGATTCGGCTTTGCCTATATCTAAGCCTTGAAATGTTTCAGACATGAGGTAGGTAAATGCCAGTTCGGTTATAACGGTTGATTTAATTTCAAGTAGCCACTCGTGAATATTGACTACTGTATTAACTCTATTCACTTCACTCCACCTGGTACTCCAGTTAGGCATGCACTCAAAACCTATCTACACTATCAAACCAACGATTGTCGTTAATGAGGGTCTCATTTTTTTCCGTTAATTTTGTTTCCATTTTTCATCTTTTTCATTTTTCATTATTACTACAACAACAATAAACGATTATTACCTGGTAGCCTTGGAAGCATTCACAATGGCGCCATCCTTGAACCATTGAAATTGCATGCGTGATGATCCTTGTGCGGTGCAGGATATTACAAATTCACTATCTTCGCGTATCGCTGATTTCTGGTTAATAGTCATATCCTGTTGTGAGGGAAAATGAAAAAAAACATGACAGAATTAAAATCAATAAAGAGAAACAAACAGAAATTTGTATGTGTGTATGTATGTGTGTTAAAACAATGAGTGCTAATTATCAGTTGATGATGACACTGACGACTGACGATGATGATGGCATCCGGCATGATGCAAGTGATGCATTTTCCGCTCTTGCGGTTGATTTCGGTTATGGTTGACTGATTGGTGGATTGGTCGCTGATATGATATTGTCAATGGGGCCATGGGATGCATGGGAATAAGTGCGTGCGTGTGTGTGTGTGTGTGTGTAAATTTGAAGGAGTGTATTGTTTGACAATTCATAAATAATTATTTTGCACATGTACGCACATACACTTAAAAGGCAAGTAGTTGACAGTTGGAAATTGACAACAACAAAAAAATTGTACAAAAAATAATTTCTTTTTTTTTTATTATTATTTTTTAATTGAATGTGTCGCGTGTGTCAGTAAATAAATTGGTTAATTATTCGCCAAGGGTTGTGCAATAAAAGCTCACACTTGTTTGAATGCTTCCGGTAACGGTTGAGTGTGGACGCGCGTGTGTGTGTGAATGTGTGTATGGTTGTATAAAATTAATTAACATGCGCTGAAATTTTAATGAAATTTTAATGCAACTTTTTTTCCAAGTGATTGATTGGTGTATTGTTACGCTAGCGATAAAAAAAACATCAACATGTTGTTGTAATATTGTTTAATTATTATTAAAAAAATAATGAATTTTAATAAATAATTCATCAATTGTTTATGTCACCAGTTAATGCGAAATTAAGTGAAGCATTGATAGGATTTAATTTTTTTTAATGTGTTTTGTGAAGGTGGGAATTTTTTTTATTTCCCACAAAAAATAATTTAGTTTTTTTTCCACCCAACTCACCAACAAGTTCAATGGTGGATTCTCATCGAACAGATGATAATTGGACACCAGCGTTATATTGCCAATACGACCACGCTCAACCATGCGTGTGATAGCCTCACGTATGCGATTCGAGTCGCCTTTTATGCCGAAGAAGTGAAATGTTATGTCCAAACGATCGGTGCTGCAATTGAAAATCATGGCGAATTATTTGATTTGACAGAATTATTAATTTTGCTATTGGAATCTCATTTGGGTATGTCGCAAAATACTACGAAAGCTGTGGACTTTGTACTCACGTATTTGAAATCAATTCCAAGTCGCTGATTTTTGTGATATTGAAATTTCGCAGTACTCGCATCAACTGAAAGGGTAGAGGAAGGTAAAATATTAAAGCGAATCAATTATAAAAAAATATTTAAAAAAGGTCAACTATATGCTATAAAAGACAAAAAGGTTCAGGTTCGCCATACCCAGTAGGAAAGTCATTGACTCGATAGTGTCTACGCATCATCAATGACAAATATTTGCATGAATGACACTTCTCTGAAATTCCAACGTAAGTATTAATGTTTTTTTCATAAAAGACATTGCATCAATGCTGAATCATGTCAGGTTTTCACAAGCTAATAGCGTCAATGTCAGCAAAAACCTATGAATTCTGACCGAAGCTAAAAGACCCTGCACATGCGACTATGATACGTTCTTAAACAATTTTTCCATAATTTTATTCATGATTTTTGATCAATTTTCGATTTTTTTATCTATAATTTATCGATCATTTAAAAAATGTTATCGATAACTTTAATTTCTACAACCATTTATAAATTTTGTTCTAATTTCATTTTGTTCTAGTTCAACCATTTACCATTTAGGTTCTGTATTTCTCAAAATTAACAAAAAAAATTTTTTTATAATTTTTTTTTCGATTTTTTTTTTAGTAAATTTTCTTTTTTACTTCATACTATTTTACTGTTTTCCTACAACGTTGCTAATCATTAAAAACAAATGTTGTTCTTCATATTGAATTTCATTTGCATTTAAATAACACAAGTTTTGATTTCATGTTAACAACATATTTTCCGAGATACCCGCATACGTGCACCAAGGTAAAAACAAAATACTACAAAATTCAATAGAATTGATGATGAAGTAATTTATTTTGTGCATAAAATTACGATAAACAATTTTGCAGAAGTGCGCAGCAAAAAAATGAAATTTGTTTACATCAACATAATGAAAGCATAAACAGAAACGAAGGAAAACAATAAACGAAGAAGTATTTTTATATTTGCGGGCTTTTGTTCTTCTTCTTCTTAGCATATGCTCAAGTCGATGTTCTGACAAAAAGAACCATTGCAAGTCAAGGACACTCAACGTCAAATTAATGGTAGAGTAATCCACTCAACATATAATTTATGACATTAGGGCAGGCCATGAGCGAATTCCGTGAAAACAAAGTTGGCAACAACAAAAAATGGGTTGAAGAATTATGAAATGAATTCACAGAAAGGCAGGTCATATTAAAGAGTTTTCAATATGATACTTGCCACCACTTCATGGAATATTGGCGCCATTAACCATTTTATTTGCCAGAACTGAAACTTTTTTTAGAGCGAAAAATAAGATTTAATATAATCGCACTTTGGAGAGATCCTGCCACCAAGCTTTACTCCATCGCGACTCAGAAAAACCCCTGACTATAACCTCAGTCAATATTGCGCCTCATATGCTTGAACCAATATTGCTTCCGTTCGGTTCGTGCTGTCCCGCTTACCATGGTACCCACCACTTTTTTACCTTCGCCATTTTTTATGTTTATCACTTTGGTGGCAGCTTAACTTTCGACGCTGCAAACAGCAAACAACCTCCCTTGAAGTCCAACATCAACACCCTCAACCGTATTATGTGAAAGGTCCTGCCATCTGCTATGCTTAAACTATACTCAACCTGCCGCATGTTGTGGCTGCCTGCCGTTTCAAGGCAACAACAACAACAAAGCCAACTTTTTGCCACCTTCATACCTTTTCATCATTTGAAATTAATGATAATATATTCTGGCAAATAGCACCATTGAGGTTTAAACACGTATAAAATATAAAGAAAATCAAGAGTATCCTTTACGCTTCAAGAATGAAAAGAAAAAGTAGAAAAACTGTGCCAATCGCAGCAGAAGCGAGGACGAAGCGTTGCAAAAGTGGTAAAGAAGTCGATGTGAAAAGGCAGTCCTTTGCTGCTTTTGCCAGTTGAGTTAAATTACGTAAGGTAAACTCAGGTAAAGCAGGGCAACCTCTTGAGACAACTTAGCATCCTTGCTTTACTTTTACTTCACTTTACTTCACTTGCCTTCAACTTCAGGCGAATCTTTCGGTGAATCTTTCTTAAAGGAGCAGAAGCTCTTATACATTTGCTCTTTAAGAGTTAAAAGTGTGTGTGTGTTGTGCCAATATTGGTGAAGACTTTTTTGAAAGTTTGCTCTTTTGTTTCTTTTCTGTTGGTAAAATATTCTAATAAAAAAAAAACACCCAACCGCAGTGGAGCTTTTCAAACGAAACATTTTCATCTATGCAAGTGCAAGTCGACGCGGCAGCACCCAAATGTGTGTGTGTCATATTGTTTGCTGCTACCACTTTCTTCCTAGACTCTCAAGCTCTCTTGTGCATATTCTTGTCCTTGTAAATGTTATCCTTATTTAAATGATTATAGATTATCCTTAAGTCCACGCTTAGTGCTTATTTAGGGTAACTTATATTGAAAATGTTATTACCATCCCAGGGGTGTACTATCGCCATAGTCCCTGCTTTGTATTTGTATATTTGTATATGTGTGTGCGTGTGTGTGTGTGTGTGAGTACTTCAAACTCAGTATGAAGTGCGATTCTAAAGTTCAGGTGGTAATTTGCGGAGAATGCGGTGTAGGGCGTAGGATGCAGGGTGGCATAGACGTCTTTTAGGAATGTGCAGCAAAAGTAAATGATTTATTTCGATGGTAATTTGCGTTAGTGGAGATATAAATTGAAAAATTTGTCAAGTCTGTTGTGATTTATGTTTAACTTTGCAGAAGGCTTTTTCTTCTCTTTTTTGCAGAAAAGTGGTTTTTCGCAAGGGCATTAGGAGCTCTTTTTGTTTAAGAGGGAATTGTGGAGAACGCCTTGTTACCTAGTATATTTTTGCATCTATCCCTTCTTTTAAGACACTTTTTTGACTAAGATGCATATAGATTTTGTCAAATGCTTTCGAGTAATCTATGTATGCCGTATGTAGCTTCTTACTTGCACTATTTCCCTGTTGAGTGGGTCAACTTTTTCATTGATCTGCTCTTGAATAAATTAGAGCCTTTCAATGGGTTTTGCATTATAGTAGAGGTCTCCAATATTGAAATAATTTAAAATATTCTTGCCAAATATCGTAAAGATTTTACTATGAAGACGTTGGACGGTGTTGCACCATAGAAAATACCATTCTTCATACTTCCGTTAAATGGCTTCTTCTGCACTTAATGAGGCTACTCCAACGGATCACTTGAAGCTTCAAATTAATACGAAACAGCACACAGCTTGGAGGAAATATTAAAAGTGTCCGTTATGTCAATGCAATAATTTAACCCGTCATTAGAGATGACAACAGCTTCGATGCACAGAGCATTACTAAATGCAAGACAAGCGAAACACAAGCACACATACATGCAAGAAGAATGTACTTACAAATGGTAAGAGAAGAGCCACCACGACATAATGCAGCGGATGAAATAATAAATGTGCCTCACGATGGCCACATAAAGCACTTTTACCACATACTCAAAGTCAGTGTCAGCAGGAACAAGAACAACAACTGAAACTACCAACAACAATAACAATAACAACAACGACCATCTAAACATTTTCCCCCCCGCCTTACACCAATTTCCTCAGACATTCTATTATTTTTGCGCACAGCACCATGCTTCTTCTGTTATTTTTGTCTCTTCCCTCTTGTATTTGCCGTGGAGTATAACTCCAATTAGCGCTATTAATTATCAGTTCGTAAAAACAACCATGACTGCAAGAGACGACAGAGTACGAGAACGAGAACCACCGTCCGTGGTTGGGTCTTGGCCGGAGCGCTAAGACTTTTGGAATGGCTTCATGTTGACGAAGAGGTAAGTGGTGTGGGGAGCAAGTGCCTGAGAAACTGCTGGAGCCGAAAGACGTTGGAGTGTCTAGTGAGCTTGAAATTAAAGTTACAGCAAGTGTGGCAAGACGTGACAGTAAGACCTGAAAATGAACATTTTACGTAGGATTTTTCGCATATTTTGATTGAGGGCGCTCTCTGAGAAAATTGTGGGTTTCATTTGTAAATAAAGTAATATAAAGTACCAACCCACAACAACAACAACCAAAGTAAAGTAAAGTAATTACACCCGAATTTCCCCCTTCTTAGCAAATAGTTTCCTTATCAATATTAATATCTGAGTTTGGTTATGTTTTCCACCAATTTTCCCCAAGTACCTACCTACCCTGTCGAAAAGTTAAGCTCTTCTTCAACTATTTACTTTTCTGCTGCTGCTTCTCCCCACGATCTTCGACTCATGTTATACTTTTCTTACGTCATTGGCGTACTTTGTGTTTGTGTTTTCATTTTTAGCATTAATATAATAATTATTTTTATTAGAGCAAAAGTAAGTAGCACGAAAAATATATATATGAAATAATGAAATTTTCTGATGCCTTCTGCTTGGGCGCTGTCGTTGTTCCGATTCGTTTCGCTTCGTTGCCTCTTCCACTGGCCGTGTTTAGTTACATTGTTATTTTTGGTGCGATTTTGCCGAGCTTAATGTGAATTAAAGTTTTCTCTTTAAATTAGTGCAGTTGTGTTTGCTTAAGTGAGAAATTGTCTATTTGCTGTTGGTGGAAAATGTGCGCTTTTCCAGTGAGCTTGTAATGTTTTTGTGCAACGAAAGCGTGTCTCTCTGGCGAATGCAGGACGAAGGATATTTTTAGTGGCATTTACTGCTGAGTGGGGCCCATTTGCATTGAAGGAGAAGTAATTTGAATCTTCTGAGGGTATGTGTTAGTAGTATTAGTACAGCAACATACTTGTGAACCATTAGCGAGAAAAATTACAGCTACATTAATGCACAATTGTGTTATGATTAAATTTTAAAAAGTTTGAGAAATTTAAAAGCAAGTGCAACACAGCTGCCAACTCAGTGATCTGAATCCATTTTCCATAATACTGGTATCTTTAGCACATAATTTTACATTTTGTTTGCTAATTTTTGCTTTAATTTGTTACTTAACAATCTTTTTTATCGTTTGCCTGTCTTTGTATATTTTCCAAGAACCACAGACGTTTTTCAAAGGCGGGTATTTATTTTATTTTTCTTTCTATTTCATTCCTTTATTTTCCTTTCCTTATTTGAATAAATTTTTTGTTTTTAATGAAAATCAACAAATTAAAACGCCATCAGCCAAAAGTTAAGACAAAATTAAGAATCTACGTGCAAAGTCACTACGTGATGGTGTGTCCCTGCACAGAAGTACATTTGCCATGTGTCATGTGTCGAATTGAATTTAAAAAAGTTATCTGTCGCATGTAGGAGTTTTAGCAAAAAGGATTCATGTTGATTTTAGAGATTTATTCAAATTAAATTTAACTTTTCGGTGGATGAATAAATTTAATTTACATTGAAATGGAAAATATAATAAATATTTTCTTTTATTTTCAATGTATTTACTTCAAATTACATATATTCCTTTCACATTATTCATTCAATAAAAAGTAAAGGTATTCACTTTGATTTGTTTATTTATGAAATCCTTATGCCACAAGATGTACAAAGTATCCTACACATTCATATATATTCTTTTTGAAATAGTTGAGGCAAAGGCAGTTACCCAAAATATGTGAAGTTCGTTGGCCTGTCTGTTTATCTGCCTATCTGCCTTTCTGTCTATTTCTGTCCATTTCCGTTGCTTTTGTAACGCAAGAATACACACTAGAGACGAGCAAGGAAATTGCACATCTAATTTTAGGCATACTTGCAGTCTAGCAACATGAGACGCACTTCAACTTCAACATTCTGGCAGTGGAAAGTGGCAGTGTAGTGTAAAGTGCAAAAGGCATCAGTAACCAATACATATATTAACAAGAGCCGGAACAGGAATCAGAATCAAGAGCACGACTACTCAACAACACGTCTTCAAATCTGTGGCCTTCTCGGCTCTGCTCACTGTACTGCACATTTCATAAGGCGGAAAGTGTGCCAGAAAACTTTGGCTCCCTAATGAGGTTTGCCCGAAAGTTAGCACTTTAGTTGCAAATTATTTCTGGGCACACCAACTACACCAACTGACAATGACGACGAAATACCGAGCAACAAAACTCACCGACATTCAAATGAGAAACGGAATTTCACAAATAAACAAGACAAAAGAAGAAGAAAAAAAAATTGTTTTAGAATTTGTTTTCCCTACGAATTGTGTGACAGCATTAATTCGGGCAATGACAGGCCAACAAACTGCAGGAATATGCTTGGGAGCCTCAAATGAACTTTTAAAGTGGATAAAAAGTGGCAAATTGTGGTAGATGCCACACAAAACTGTGGGAGCGGTTGCCAGTGGAGTTTGCCAAGTTTAGGCAACAGAAATCCTACCAGAAGTTGGTGGCAATTTAAACAGAAATCCTAGGTATTAAAGGAAAATAATAGCTAACAAGAGATGAGACGGCAAAAGGCAGCACAAGTTTAGTAGACGAAATTAGTTTGTGATCACTTTCTGAGAGTGTGGCTTGAGTGCAATTTTGTGCGCATATTTCGATTGGCCGTAGCCTAAAAGTATGCAAAGGGAATATAAAAGTCATACCCATTTCTGCAATTACATTTTTTATTGTATTTTTTTCCCACGTACGACAATAAATATTTTAATTTCAGGTAATCAACTTTTAAATCACTAAATTACACATACACAACAAGGGAAACAACGACAATAACACGTGTATAAAACAAGAGCCCTACCAAAATGCCTGGCGTGGTATTTCTAATTGTTGTGCCAACAGCAAATTTTGAGCGTGAACTTATTTACGGTAAGCATGAAAAATAAAAAGTACCGAAAAAACGAAATGAAACGAACCAACAAACACACAAATTGTCGCATATAAAATCTGTTTAATATTGCACACACTCGCACACACACACAGACACAGAGTTTCGTTTATGTCATGTGTATAATTTCGCCAAGCTAGCATACATTTTCGGGGGGATTAGCTTAATTAAATAACTGCAAGTGGCAATTTGTAAAATTTAAGTATTGCTCTGCGTGTCTGTTTGTGTATTTGTGGTTGTGTGTTTTTGCCCGCTCCTACAAACATACGTGTAATTTGTGTTGTATTTTGTAAGGTAATTAATTGTTTTATGGCATAATAAAGTTTCTCTCTTCGCTAAAGGTACGCCATGAAAGCTTGAATGTTGCGGATTTAATTTTATTTCATTTTGGTTACAGATTCGAAAATACTAAAATGATTTTTGTGTGATTTTGGGGAATGTAAAAATTATGGTTTATTGTCATCCTAAAAATATGCAATATTGTTTTACATTAAAACTTAGTGTAATTTTAGGGGTATTTTGCTTTAAATTTAAATTAAATTACATGTATTGTATACAAGATAGTGTTTGGTCCACTGATGTCCAAAGAAATGCATTGAATTTAAGGAATTCGAAGTCGTGACTGTAATAAAGTGTTAGGTGAGCATTTTTCATAGAGCCACATTGCCGTAACGCAGTATAGGTATTAATATCTCACCACACCTTCATTTGAAAATTTGAAATTTATGTGTGAGATTTTTCGTAAATAATTTTAGTAGCTCATCAATCAATCTAAGTTATTTATCAACTTTAAATTCAAATTAAAATTTAAGTTTTATATGAAAAAACTAAAATCTTATCTACCGTTATTATATTTTCTAAATTTATTCTTTAATTAAATATTTTTGGTTTACTTTTTGCACTTCGTCGACGTTGTCATAGCATCTATGCGACTTTTTGCCATTATCGTTGCATATGCTAACCACATTGTGCGGTGCAATGTCACGTGTTTTGAGTGTGAAACATTTTTATGGTTTGTCATGTTTTTAATGAAGAAAACACCGCATATGTGGTTTGAAGTTTGAAGTGATGGAAATGAAAAATGTACTCAAGAAAAGTGGTTTAACTAAGTTTGCGGTTTGGCTGACATAAAATTAATTAATCGAAAAACTACAAGTTTTTGGTAGATCGATTTTGCTGAAACTTCAGATAATCGACAATATCTGTTCGAGAAATGTCGGGTCAATGTTCTTAATATTTCCTTAACCTTCTTATCTATTTTTTGTAACACTTCACTTGCATGTACTTGTACCAAACCATCACTTAATGATGCTTCCTTCGAAAGCTGTTCCCATAACACTCAATTTTCCATGAGCAATTTCTTATTTACTCTCGACACACAACCGAGAGGAAAAACTCGCCCGAAAGTACTTGACATTAATCAAAGATTATTCGTCAGCATGTAAAATTGTCTCGTTTTTTAAGCTTTGCTTCACTTTCAAACACCCAATCATCATCAATTTGAACGAACACACGCAAAAGCGAAGCCAAGCCAATCCGAAATACAAAATAAATCGTTTTTCAAACAAATTTTGACGTAAATCTTAACATTATCATGTTAATAAACATTCAGCCAGTTGACAGCACAACGTCATGCATCATTGTTCGAGGAGCGGGACTGAGGCAAGGTGAAATTTGTGCACCTCTAGTGGAACAAAAATTTGACAACTGTTGAGATAAGTAAACGAAGGAATGACGGAACACACACACGCACACTTTCCACAAAAGTTATACATCAATGTCGGTGCTCTGCTCATCGTTTGTTGTCATTGGCAAGAGCAGAAATCATTAATAATGTACGATGCGATGCGATACTGTGATACGATATACATGAGGACGAATTGTTTGTTTTTGCTTTTTTGTTTTCTGGATTTTGGCTAGGACATGTGTTAGGCAATGATAATCCAATAGCATAGTGGAATCACAATGCCTACGATGCTGAGTGGTAAAGAAATCTTAAATTGACAACTACAATACGTAAACTGTCGTCTGCAATAAACACACACACACACACACGCATATGAATCGATGTGGCATAGTGCTGGGCTACGTTTGTCTTCTCCTGTGCCATAGGTCTTAAGCACACTTAAGTTTTATTTGGCTTTGTGTGTCGCTTGGTTTGGGCGTTTTTTCCACAAGCAGTTTGTGTTAGGCTTCTTGGTAACTCAATTGCTTGGTGGTGGCCTTTTCTGTTCAAATTTTTTATTGGATTTTCCATAGTCTTTCTTTGTTTAATTCTATGTGTGTGTGTGTGTGTGTGTGCAATAAAATTTGGATCTTTGTTTGCTGGCGTGGAGTTTCATAGAAGCACTTTTAGTTGACTTTTCTGTGAGACTTTTTTGCATATTGTTTTTGGCATCTGAATTGATTTGATTTGATATTATATTGTATTTGGGTTCTTTTTGGCTTTTGGTGGGTTGCATTAATTGATGAAATTCCAAGTTTTTTTTTATTTGCATAGGACAAAAGGGTTTGGATCCTTGATCAAATATGCAGTCAGTGGGTCAGTTTGAATTTTGATTGCATAGTTTTTGGGGCTAATTTTACAATGCTTATTCTGTTTCTGATACTGAAGAAAGTCTTGTGTAATTTTACCCAGTAAACATTATTATGATTACTTAATTTTTAAATACCCTTCCCTCCTAAAATACTGGCATTCCACTTTTTTGCATCCAAAAAGTATGCAACCTGCCCTTGCTCTTAAAAATATTTTTTTTTACAGAAATAAAAGTCTACATGGAATGTAAAATAAATCATAATGTTTGCTGGGCATAAAATCATTTGATTTGCATAACTGAACTATCGTTGCTTTAAAATTTGCTGCATACTCAAAGATTATAGCTAGATTGAAGGCATCATACACGAGTATGTATGAGCAAATATTAAATATGCTTTTGCCTAAATCTAATCAAAGAGGATATTGTGTTTGTCAAATGTAATTTAAGCTGTAGGTATATGTTAATTGATATCATAGACATTTTGAAATGTTTTCAAGGCATACTTTTGGGAGAGTGAAATTGGAGAGGACATTTTAAGCATTATAAGGACAGCATTTATTTGCTTATTTAAGATTAATGAGGAAGCAATTGAAAAGGGTCAACTAATTTTGCCTTACTGTGACTTTGAGCGTACAAAGTAGAGTGTACCTTTAGGCTTGGTAAATTGATATTAGATATAAGTTATTTACTCAGAATAAATTTGAACGGCCAAATTATCAAATAACCAATTTCATTGTTAACTTTATGTGAGGTTGATTACAAAATTTGTCCATAAAAACCAATTTTATAGCATATCTTTAGGAGCAGTTAAAATCACTTAGTCGTATAATTTTTTATAGTGTCTTTTGTTCATCTCCTTTCATTTCCGAATCAACATTTATAAACCTAAATAACACCTTTTTGATTTGAAAAATACTTTCGCAGGTAGCAATCATGAAGTGCCACCACCCATACCGGGCCACCAGATAGCCACAACGACAACGCCCACTGCATCCTCGGGTGGTGGTGGTGGTGGGGGCAACAATAATCTAAACATCAATCTTCCGGAAAATAACAACGCAATACTACGACTTGAAGTTGAATTACGTGACAAGAATGCGCCGCGAAATCGCCGGGGCATGGGTGGCAATCGTGGCGGTGCGTTACGTGGTGGCGGTGGCCGTGGTGGCAGCGGTAAAAGTCAAGCAGTGCCCACAGTTGCATTGCAACCGGACAATCGAAATGCCATGGTGCCGCTGGAGAAGGTGAGTTCATTTATTTTCTCTTTACATTTTTTTTCTTTTTTTCCACTTTTGTTGTTGTTTTTTTTTTTGGTATTCTTTAACGTGCATCGTTCATTTTTACGTGACACAACGCTCGAAAGCGTTGCATACTTTTAGGTGTTGTTCGCCGTTGTTTGTGTTATTTGCGTGAAACGTGCTGTAAAAGAGCGCTGATGTTGATGAATTGCGGTTGGTCGTGTGTGTGTGTGTGTGTGTGTGTATGTTGGAATGAAGATTAAAAATCCTTGTTTACGTTCACAGTCGAAAGGACGCTGTCAAGCGACGGAACATGTGTTCCCGTAATGTGTTAATGAGCATGATGAGATTGTTGAGGTGAAGCCAAGTGATCGATTGTGTGGCGGCGTGGAATTTTCCGTGAGCAAAATTTTATGGCAAAATTTATGGGGAATTTATGAGCACAACTAAATGGGTCGATGGCGCACTTAAGTGGTATTAAAAGCTAGAGCTTGGCATTATTATGCTCAAAGTTGAGGAATGGATACTAAATAGAAGGCATAGCGAATAGGAAAAAAAATAAATGACCACAGCAGTATTACCGTAAAATTTGGAAAATTATACAAAATATGACCCCAAATTTTTTAGAAGGGTTAATAATAAAATTTTGTTTTGTTTTGGTCATAATTTATTTACTGTGCAATTTTCCTTACTGTTTCAATTTGTTTTCTTACAATTTCTTTCCCTTTCTTGCCAGGTTCTCGAAGAGTTGCTTACCAAGCTCGAAATCGATCAGGTCACCTGGACAACGGGCAAGAAAGGCTATTTCCATCAGGTTGTCTTTCCATTGCCGTCTGGCGAACCGTGCGAGACGACACTTCACTGCTTGACGGAGTTGGGCATTGGCACGAAATTGAATTCCAGTGTCAGGTGAGAAGAGTGAATTTTACTAGAGTAGAAAATTAAGCAAGGACCAGACAATGGACGATGGACGATGGGCGATTGGCGGGCGGAATGTGCAAAGCGTTCATACAAAGTTCAACTACAGCAGATGAACAAAAACTATAGTTTTGGGTTTCTCTTATACCCTACGCCTGGCAATATGTTTGCAAACTTTCTAGTGATAACTTAAGCTCAAAGTGTCTTCACATCCTCCACTTTGACTGAGTATAAGAATGCATACCAACATTTCAAAGTACGCAAGTCCATTCAAAGTTATATGAAACTAGAGAGTGGACTATCTTCGGCTATACCGAAGTTAAAATACCCCCACACAGTAGGAAGAAGTACCTCGAACATATAAAAATGTGGTCTCAAGACCCTATTTTGAGCCAATTATAGGTGGTTTTGGAGCCCGGACCATGTCCAAAATCCATTTCTAAAAATTTCCAATTAAATCCACAAAAAAAAAAAAAATTGGTCTCCAGACCCCATTTAGACCCTTATATATGTGGCTTCGGAACCTCGGACCATGTCAAAAATACGTTTCTAAACATTTCCAATCGAATACAACAATAAAAAATTTTTACCTTTTTTTTCGGTGTATGGGAGCCACGCCCAGTTTTTGTCCGATTTGGCTGATTCTCGAACTTGATCTCAGTATTCACGAGAAAAACATGTACCCAAAGTTTCAAGTCGATATCTCCAAAACTGCGACCGCTATCGTGCGGACGGACAGACGGACAGACGGACAGACGGACAGACGGACAGACGGACAGACGGACAGACGGACAGACGGACAGACGGACAGACGGACAGACGGACAGACGGACAGACGGACAGACGGACAGACGGACAGACGGACAGACAGACGGACATCGCGAAATCGACTCAGGAGGTGATACTGATCAAGAATATATATACTTTTCCATACCGGACACGCCTCCTTATGGGCGTTACAAACGTTGTGACAAAGTGAGTATACCCTGCCACAGTGAGTGTGGGGGTATAAAAATAAAAGACTCCAATGAAATTGGATATCAATAAAAAAAATGTAAGGCAGTCAACCTTCTTCGGCTAGGTCACACATAAAAAAGTGGCCACTTTATCTTTAATCTCTGAGCGAGCTGAGAGCAGGACAAAAGCGAACACTTTATTACTGCCGTGCGTGCGTTCGTTCCTTCGTTCGTTCGTTTGTTTGTTTGCTCTTCTGAACAATTTCGTATCAGAAGACACATGACTACAAAGAGCAGCGAACAAGCAAGCAAAATCCAGCAAAAACAAAAGGCGAAAAATGCAATTAAAGGGTAAGGGCGATAAGCATTTAATGGCATTAGTGGAGATTGGTATCACAAAAGGATGCCTCTGCTGCTGGCTGTTTTGGAGTGGCCAAGACCACTTCGGACTACACAGAAGGGAACGTGTGGAATTTCAATTATCCTTTGAAAAGTGACCTATGGTCTAGCAGCTACTGCACTTAATTCTAGGGTGTTTTTTTTTTCATTAGATTTAACTTGATACTTGCATTTAAATTCATACTTTTCAACACAAATTTTACTTCGTGTTTTTAATTTTATAAAACCCCTTCATATTCGAAATGGAACAAGCTGCTTGTCTGATGTCCTGAATTTTTCACATACACGTGCACAGCTGCTGTCACATGGAATTTTTGAATTCTTTGGCAATGTTTTAATTTAAGTTTGTTGCTTCCTACGCCAAACCAGCCCGCCAACCTATCAGCCAGCCAACGAACTACTCTCACTACTACCCACTTTTTTTTCACATTCTGAACATTTTTATTTCTCTACTGTTGCAGTGTGCTGCCATGCAGCGTCAGTTACGATGCTCTCACGGCCGCCGCTAACAAGGACGATTACAGGTGAGTTGGAAGCCAGTCCGGAGTGGATGCGACGGGACAGGTAGCATTTGCTCTGCTCTGTTCGGTTCGGTTCAGTTCTGCTTTGTTTGCAATTACAAACATCGCCTTCTGCGATGGACAGAACAAGAACAGGCACATATAGTCAGACAGACTAGCACAGTGTTTGTGTCTGTGTGCTCAGAGGGCCCAACGGTGCACTTGTGTGTGCTTATTCTCTAGGGTGCTGCAGTAGTCGAGACCATAGCATTCTGTCAAAATTGTTTAGTTTAAATGTTGCCTTTTGAAAATGTTTAACAAGTGCACTTGGGCACTTGGTTGTGCGCTGCATGTGCGTGAGTGTGCGTGTGTGTGTGCGGGGTGGGGAATGCACCTGACAAAGTTCAAAGAAAGCATGGAGGCTTTAGTATACATTTTTGAAGTGTTCAAATGCATTTGAAACAACACAAATTGTAATAAGAGAGAATCAACTTCAAATATATTCCACAATTAGCTTGTGAGTGACTGAGTAGGTACTCAACCTTTTACCGTTAAATGTTCTTTCCTTCCCTCATAAATAATTTTATTACCTGCAGGTTCACTTTCAATTTCAATTGTAAATCCGCTAAGTCACTACAAAGATTTTCACAGATTTAAATTCAATAAAAAAAGAAAAAAATGTCCACCCCTTCTTTTTCCCTTTACTTTTCTCTAGTTGTCGCTTGGCTTTGCGAAATTTTATGCGAATGTAAAAAGTGAAAATTGTAAAGGAAGTAAAATAAAATGCGCATAAAATCAAAGCCGCATTTTGCCTCCCGCCAACAATTGCACTCAAGCGCCGAGTACCACACAAATTGTAGTGGAAATATAGGGGCGTGGTTCTTTTGTGCAAAGGCAAATGGCAAAAGTGTTCGAGCAACGTGACATTTGACATTGCTTTCATTGTGATTTGGCGTGGCAAAGCGAAAAGTAGTCAAATCAAAATTCAAATTGGTTGGAGAAAAGTAATGAAAAAAAAGCTTCGCTTTTTGACTGGGGAAATATTGATGTGGAGGTGGAATTAAATTCCTTGTTTTTTTTGGGGTTTTTTATTAAATTTGAGTATTTTAAGGAATCTTTGACTCACTAAGACCCGATTGTACATTGAATGCTGAGTGATTTTTTCTTTTATTCATAATATACGTTTTCTTATTTAACTTCTCAATTACAACAAATTTCCAATAACTTCCTTCTATTATTTCTCTTTTATGCATTATCACAGTGACGACGAGGACCTCTCCAAGTGGAATAATTTTGTGGAATCAATTAAATCCAAGCTGACGGTAAAACAAGTGGTTGACGGTGTACGTGCTGGAGGATCGCTGTCCTTTGATTATCTGCTACTCATTGTGACCGCAGAGTATGTTCAACAAAAAACACAGAGTCAAACATAGAAGAAACCCACACACAAACATTCAAGCCAACACTCAAACCAAAGTCAAGCAAATCCTTTACCAACTTCATATGTGTCCAAAGTAGAATACTATCGTTTTTATTTTTCCCAAACTAAAAATGCATAAAACTTTTGTCCTCTCACTGGAGCTCAGTCATGCCACACCCAGGGATACACCCACTCTATGGCATGTGCCTTTTCAATTTTAATTGCTTTTAACTGGGGGATTTCCTTGTTATTCTTCTTGTTATCCATGTATGTTTTTGTTGCCCTTTGTGTTTTATTTTGTTCTGCTCTTTTTCACAGCTCCCTGGCCGCACTGGGTTTAGTCGAAAATAATGCACCGAATATTACAGCGGCCATGTTGGTTTCACCGCTTATGGGCCCCGTAATGTCGATTACATTTGGTGCAATTATTTCGGATAGAGAGTTAATGGTGAGTAGGAAAGTGTACAAACACCCACACAGTCAGAGTGGTAGGTGTACTTAAGAGGACAAAAGGTAGTACATAAATACTTTCCTTGTTTGTTCATTTGTTTTATTGTGTGGGAGTGACTGAGTGTGGAAACTTAATTGTGGCACCACAAAATGAGGTTTGCTGAATGTGTGCAAAGATGAAATATGCCGCATGAGTAGAGGCTTTGTTAAAGTGTCATTTAAAAGCTCAAACAATTTAAATTTATTTTTAAGAAATTTTAGTTTTTATTTCAATTGCTCTATAATCCACTCAAACCCTGAGATTCCATTTGAATTCGATAACGGGAAATATTGGAAAAAATCGAAACAAATAAAAGATAGAAAATTGCCAAAGGAATTTGTTACATGAAAGAAGAAATTTCAATTACAGTTTTTGGGAATAAAAAACCATTTTATGTTCATACAAAAAATAAAATAAAAAGAAATCCCTATGAATGCATAAACTGCATTCAAAACCACAAATTCATTCAATTGCTAGGAGAACTACACACACACACATGCACTCACTTCAATGCACACACATACACTCTCATATGAATGCACTTCTGTGACACCGCATGAAAATTCCACGAAAAAGCATATTGAAAATTATAACGATTGCCGCACAAAGTACTCCTCCTCCACCTACGGCACCGCACCGCGCGCGCAGCCCCCTTGGCACTCTGATATGCTATGAAAATGTCAAATTTTTGTTTGAACCAGAAGTTCACGATAGAATTTTTTACTGTACGTCATACACACATACTATAAAAAATATGCATCCAACAAAAAAAAAAATGAATGAATGAATTCTCGCGCGTGAGTATTACTGTCATCCAGTCTTTTTGCTTGTGAATTTTTTGCGGAGCACTTTTAAATGTCAAATAAACAATTCACGAAGTTATGCTTTGAGCGTGCGAAAAATGCAATTTTCATTTTATGAATGAGTAAACATTTCGCAGCTGCATTTGAATGTGACAATTGCAACAGGAACAAAAATAAAAAAGCAGAAAAAAAAAGAAAAAAAACAAAAACCAAATACAAAAACAAGAACAAAATCCATAACACCAACAAGAGCACTCACACACTCCGACATAAATTGCATAGAGTGAAATTGCGTGTGGTGGTGGCGGCGCTGATGACTCTGTGGGTCGTTTGGTTGCCGTGCCCTCGCAAACGTACGAGTGACATTTCCCAATAAATCACTTGGCAAAGCAAATGTCAACATTTTCATTTAGCCAGTTTCCATTTTGGCATTCGGTTAGGTTATTATTGTTGTATTGTTGTTGTTGTTATTGTTGCTGGCATTCATACATTCATAAATGCGGTAAAATAATCGTAAAATCAAGTTGAGTGCATCAATGGCAGAGGCACAGCGCATAACATTTTGCTGCAGTTTTTTTGTGCACAGTTTTTAGTGGTCTTTTCCGCTGCGGGTTTTATTGGTTGCATGATTGTTATGGTTTTTTTCAGGGTAACATTGAATAAATTTTTTATGCTTTTTAAAAAAAAGAAATAAAAAAAATTAAAAAGAAATTTTCCTTTTAATTAAAATTAAAAAATAATCCATTAAAAAAAATACAGTCCCTTGGACTACTTTGAACCACTCTAGTATTATATAGAGCAGTAACTGTTCAATATTAACTGATTGCAATTGTGTAAGAAAAAACGAATTACAAAAAATGATGTTATATTTCGAATTAATTATAAAACAAATAGAATGTCTTTCAATGGAAATGCATTAATTTGGTACACAACCGTACGGCCAGCGAAGGCGTATTTCATAGACTTTGAGTGAGCCTGACAGCATTCACGCTGATTGTGTGCTAAAACAGTAGAAAGATGAAGGGAAAAACGCAAGCTCACAAAACACTTCACAAATAAACCAAAGCGTCGATTGAATTGACTTGAGTGGGAGTAGTTGCCAACGAAGGGATTGGAAGCGTTGTAGGGCAGAGCGGAGTGGTGTAGAATGTGGACGCCACTCGTGCATCTTCGTCTCCTTCAGAAAGTGTTTCAATTAAAATTTAATTAAAAAGCATCAAGTGCGCTCACTGTGTGACGACAGCGTCTATATTTTAGTCTGTCTGTCTGAAGCTTTCAATGCAAATAAACTGGAAAGTGTGTCAGCAGACATCAAGCATCAAGCGCAGCATACTCCTCCACCGCTCATTATGCTTAGAAACGAAATGACAAGTGGCAGCGCTATTTTTTTTTTTTGCTATTGTACAACTTGTTCTTGTTTTCATACATTTTTCTAACAAAATAATTGTGGAAAAAAAAAGCAGAAGCTGGGCTGAGAAGCTTTCATTTGGCGTTGAAGTTGCTGATTTTGCATAAATTAAGGAAAATTTCTCAGCTTTGTGTGAGAAATTCATAAGTTACCAAGTGGTTTTATGGTGAGGTAGAGAGTGGATTCTCAGCTAGCTAACTCTAACTGACGAAGATGACAGTGAGCTTTATGAAATTTTTTAATTAAAAACAAAAAGGCATCAAGCAGCTTAATGGTATACGAGTGCGTATTTAGTCAAAGCTGTGGAGGTGTTTTTTAAAGAATAATAGTAATAAAAAAGTTTTAAAAGCTTTCTGAGGTCAATTAGTCTTGGTAGTAATTATGTGCATATAAAAAGCATTGAAAAAATTTAGTATTCTAGCTATGGTTATTGAAATTGGTATATGAAGAATTTGTTAGTTTGTTTGTACAAAGATCCAATCAATGCAAAGGTAAATTTGTTGTTCAACCCATACTGCTGTTGAATTCGACATCTCCCGGTTGTAAGTCAATGGTTATACTCCATGGATGTGTATGCTTTGCTCCCAGCTCCCACATTTTGATCATTTGTTCATGAAACTCATTCCCAAGCTTTCAAGCTTCTACAACAGATGGGGCTCATATAGATCAAAGCTTCTTTGGTCCACGGGAATGGGACTGATGAACAATAACCTAGTCCATTGATGGGCAGCTTTTGCACACCAATACACACACAATAACAGACAGCTTTCCTATAAACTTATTTAAGGATCAATTCAAATAAAAGCAAAGTTAAGTAAGTAATTTGTTTTCTTCCAAAGCAAACAAATCAACCTTAAAAGTCACTCCTATGACCAAAATAAATAACTTTTAAAAGAAGAAAAATTAAATAAAATAAAATGAAGCTACCGTTTGACTATGCGTTTGACATGCCACCGAAGTACGAACACTTTTTCACTCATTCAAATTCATTTCAACTGGCAGTTAAACTAACACATACACTCACACATATACTCACACATGCACACCCTCTCAAATGTCAAAGAGTCATGTTGCTGACATTATACAAATGTTGTTTATTTCTTGTAGTGGTTGTTGTTTTCTCGGATTTTTTCCCCTGTCGCTTCTTTTGATTTCTTTCGCTGCAGCACTTGCACTTTTATCCAACAATGCAGACATTCCTAACATTCCCAAATTTCACAAGCAGCCGAGTCTTGAAATTTGGGTTAACATGTCACGCGAGTTCGTTTGTTGTTTTTTTACATTTATTTTTTTCATACTCTAGCTATTCACTTCAATACACACACACACACACACGATATATATTTACAAATGTTGCGCATACATGCTCTTTGCACTATGACACATGTTACTTTTTGCTTTATTATGTTGGCAAATTTTGCATTATGAAAGAATTTTTTGGAAGTTTTCTTTTTTGGTGTTGTTTTTGTTTTTCTTAGTGGTGCATGCGTAACTTGCATTTTCGCACTGTCATGGATGTTTTTGTTATGAGTCTGTGCGGAGAGACTGTCAGACTTACCCTTATGCTTGCTTTTTTCGTAGGAAACTTTGAATGTTATTTAAAAAATTAAATGCATTCAAGTAGATTTTTGAGAGGAAGCTTCACAAGGTTTTAAGCAATTTGGAGACATTTTTTGATTACATATGCAAATTGTTAAGTATTTTACAGGAAGAGTACTTAATTTTGTTCCTCTACTACAAATGTTATTCAACAGTGAGCAGTGCAATGTTTATATCAATTTGAAATGTTCAACAAATGTATACACCACTACATTAAAAAAATTCCTTTCATTTCCAGCGCGTTGGTTTCATTTCACTGGCGGTTGGCATGTTCATTTCCTGTTTATTTGGCTTCATATTCGGTCTAATTTTGGGCACCACCGAAATGCCGTGGGGTGCTGGCGATTGGCCCACCGAGGAAATGCGTGGCAGGTGAGTTTATTCGAATTTGATTTTTTGAAAATTTTCATTGAATCGTAATTTGATATTTATTGCAATTTTATTGTTCTTTCTTTGGAATTATCAAATGCTGAAACTTTTAGTGAAATATGATATCAAAATTCATTGGAATATTAAATATTAAATTCTGAATAATTCATTCGAGTGTGGCTATGACATAGCTTAAATATTTCAAAGCTCAAAAGACATTATATTTAAATAATTGCATTACTGACAATTATGCTCATTATAAAATTTACATTGCAATCAAGCTATTATGTTGTTGGAAATGATTAAATAATTAGTTAAGTTCCATTTCATTACTTTACTGACTAAAATCTATTAGAATTGTATTAATGCGGCTAATTGAGCTAAATTGTATGTTGAACGGTTTGTCATGTGATGCTCACTATTTGATAGCATCGTCGGATGAAATTTGAATTTATACAACATTTTTTATTATTTTACTCATACGCACAGTGTTGCGACTCTTAGAACAAGCAAAGTTGGGCAGAAGTTTTGTATAACATTAACTGATGGTTTTCGAAATATTTACATGTATAGCATAGGAGATTAGCTCGGTATATTCTAGGTGTGGCAAGTGGGCGTGGCATCGCAAACTATTTAGAACACTGTGCGTATGACTAATATTTACAACAAATTCTATTTAAAATAATTAAACCAACTTGGTCCTTTACCTCTGACATAGAGCGATCAATGCCTTGAATTTCTAGAATCAATTCGTTTAACCTGAGAGGCGCAAAAATTCAAAATTTTGTTCCAATTCCATTGTGTTCCGGTTCAATTCCACTTCGTTGCTTACATCATTTCGAAAGTCGGTTTAAGTGATTTATTTATTTTCTAAGTTAAAAACTGTCTACATGACTTCCTATTTCGACCATTGTTTAAAATAATTTTGTATGCGTACTTCACATACATCGAATCAGCAATCCAATTCAATTGTACAGATTCAATTTGTGTCTACAATTTGCAAACGTAAATATTTCTGGCGCGGTCATACACAAGGACCCAACGGCGCTCTCAGGCATAGACAAGCGCGAACACGAGAATGCATACTAATAAACACATACAACAGCCCTTCACAAACTTTTCAAATGACACATGACAGCTAACATAGAAACACACATACACACACACATACACGTGCCCTGTTAAAACCTCCGCAGGCAAAAATGCAAATCTGCGTAAAATTAAATTTGAAAATGGAATTTTGCGGTCAAGTGCCACAATCCAATGCCACGAGCCAACAATTCGCACACCATTTTTGCATATGCACGTTTCTATTTTTTATTTAAAAACATTTTATTTTTTTTCCATTCTATGAAATCAAAATGAAAATAAAAATAAAACTCAACTGCACATCCACTGATTTTCAGCAGCAAAAATAATGCACACAACGCGGGCGTTTTACTTTCTCTTTGATTATTTTGTTAATTTGCCGGTGACAGGCGAGGGAATTAGAAGGAGGCGTTTGAGGGGCGATCTAAGCCATGTACCGAGTCGTTTTGGTGCATTGTGCGGTGGGCGTTCATAATACTATGTAGTCAATTGCATAAATTAGTTGCGAATCTGTTGTTTTTGGGGTGCAGTGATGACCGCCAACCAGCAGGCGTTGCGCTGGTACTTAGTTGTTGTACGTGTAGTGGCTGGGATTAGTAGCGGTTTTGAATGCTGGTCAAATCAGTGGTGCTGATGGCTGCGCTGATGATGGTGGTAATGGCCCAACATAATTACAATTATTTTGGAAATTACTCTTCGGTGATTTATGTACATTTTGATTTTAGTAAAATTTTTGCAAACTCTGCAGACTTTGAAATATTTCAGCACAAAAAATATATATAAATTGTAAAATTTGTTCCCATTTAAATCTGAAACTCAATTTAATTATTTCTCCGCATCACTTATGCCCCACAAACACATTCGCACTTATAAGTCCTTGTGCTAATCAGGACCATTAAAATACCAGCCTTAAACCATTCATTTAATTAATGGTTTCTTAATTACCCTCACGTCTAGCTGAGTTGTTGGGCTTGAGCGCTTGGGTAAAAGCTATCAAATAAATCACTTTTAAAGTCGTTATGTGGGCGCGCGCGAAAAAGCTTTAAAATTTTAATTCCATTTGCAAAATCGATAATTTTACTTGAAACTGCCTTGAAGTTGAGTTGCCTTACACCCGATTTATAGTCGTTGCAGATTTTGCCAAATAAACGTCTTCTCGGCGCACATATTAACATACATACATAAAAATAACAAATTACTGGTAAATAATTCAACTAATCCCAACGTATTTTCAAAAGCTTTTCGCAGACTTCGAAAAGCCTGAAGCACGCGTCGGTTTGGTAAAGCCTGGTGGATTAGTCATTGCTGCCAAACTAGAATTTTTAATACCCTACAGTGTGAGCAATATCGGGTGAATGAAATGTAAAGGAGGTTTGAAGGCAGTGGTTGGGAAATTCTGTGAAATTTCTCTTGGTTATTTGCAAGTTTTCTCAAACATTTTATAGAGTTGATCTTTTGGTAGAGTATTTTCTACTAAAGCAGGGCCTTCTACGTAGAAGGAAGTAAGGATCAAATTTAAAGGAAATTTGATGATAAAGAGTTTTCTTCTTGGAAGCTTTCCTGTAATTTAAATAGTTTTTGAAAAATCTATACCATCAAAGTCGAACTAATTTTTAGTACAAGAGAAAGTGTTAGAATATTGTATTCAAATATTTGTATCAGCTCACTAGTCCTACTGAATGATGGTTGGAGCATACTCTCAGTTGCTAAAGATATCATTATATCCCTAATGACTATAACTGATTACAATTCTGTCTTGGTTTCGTCTATGGCCGAACATAACCTATAAATTTAGTTTAATTTTTTTTTTTTTTTTTTTTTGTTATTGTTTAGTCTCACAACCACATAACAATAATAAAGCAATTTACAAGCAAAGCAACGCAGGCAATGTATAGCATTTCAATTGAGCTAACCGAGGTATAGAAAAAAGAAGAAGAATAAAGCTTGAAGCTTCTTTTGGGCGGTTTTTCTCTTTGGAGAATGAGTAAATCTTGTTGTTGGTAAATAGATTTTAGGCCTTAGCCTATTTAGATATGTTCTTGGTATTTAGGTAACAATAAATTAAGCTAATTTTCGGGCGGGCTGCTTGCTGGCTTGGCGATAAGCAATTAAAATCTGCTAAATAATTTAGGTGTATGTGTGTGTGTGTTTGTGAAAAAAGCATAGAATTCAGCCTAAACAATATATGAATTCTTGTGCGTGGAAAAATTAAGCTAAGCCGAGGGGAGATGATTTGCAGTTAATGTAATTACATGTAATTAAGGGAATGGAAATATGTTGAGGGGGAAATAATATTTGTGACTAATCATAAAAAGAAAGTGAGGTCTGCAAGGCTTAAAGTTTAATTAAAATATTTAATTTTAGTACAAATTTTCTCAGAATTTAATTTCTTATAGCGCCTTTGAGCTGACAAAAATTCACTTTAATTCTGTTTATTATGTTAATTAACACTAATTAGCTACATTTGAGTGTCATTTTTGACACAGCCACTGTCAAAAGTATTCAAAAGTCTAATTAGTTCAAATGGAATCACTTCAATGATGATGACAGTTCACTTCACTGACACCCTTTAACGAGTTGTAACAAAGCAAGAATCAACCTCCTTACAAAAAAAATTCCAACAAAATTATCAGCAATCACAATGACTGTCACTTTAATTAACATTTGCCTATGCTGTCAGAATAAATTCAGCCTATTTCCCGAGAGATTGAATTTTTTTCGGTGTAAATGTGTGTGTGTGATGTTAAAATACCCGTAACTGAGTATTACAAACGTGACATTTTTGCGTGTTAGCAAAAAATGTGACCGCATAGAAGAACAAATCATAATAATAAGCGAAATGCTCTCTGGCCTCATAATTCACTCATATCATGTGTATGTGGTATTTGCTCCGCACATATTAGTACATTTGCGCTGTCACAAAGGCATGTGCACGTTGAATTACTGTGATGTTTTCGCTCACCGCAAATGTTTATTACAGCAGTCAGCGCAAATGAAAATGACTGAACTGTAATTTAGTTGAAAATAAAATTAAATCCATTCTTGTGGGAATACAAATTTTTCTGACACTATTATATTTCATAGTTTTAATGAAAATTTCAAATATTTTAAATGAAATTAATTGAAAATAAAATGTCAATGAAACCATTTCATATGGAAAGCAGTGAAAGAATTATATCCGGTCTGATCGAAGCTGAGATACCCTGCTCATACGCGATACCTTCTTCGACAATTTTTCGGTGATTTTATATAAATTACTCAAAAATTTGGAGTGGAAAGCTCAAAACCTGCGGCAGTTATCTTGCGAAATAACTGCATGGTGAGGACAGACATACAGACGGGCATTGAAACATCGATTCAGAAGGTGTTGCGGCTAATATGGAAATATTAATCAATATAAGCAATATACCCTTGGTCACTTGTGTGCATTCTATACATATGAAAAAGTTACTCATACGTCAAGTATAGCACGTGGACAAAAAAGTGTTTTTGAAGCAAAAAATTGCAATTGACTAAATAAATATTTAAAGAATGAGAAAAAAAATATAAAAGCATAATATGAATAATTGAATGGCAAAATTTCCAAAAATAAAAAATGATTAGTTCCATTCACAATGTGTCAGGTATTAAATAAAATATGAAAATTCAGTTCATTAAAATAGGTGGAATAAAAAATGGCCTTATGAATTCAATCAGTGAAAAAGGTTTCAATCGGTTAAAGTTGAGTTGTGTATATTAGAGTGAAGTGAAAAATGGGAAAATCGCACCCAGCATTTCTTTCTGTTCTTTGCCTAAGTACCGGTCAGTGACTTACAGTTACAGCACATAATCTGGTTTCAATAGAGAAAAAAGATTTGCATGTAGATTTTGTTCCTTGCTAAATTTTTTACAAAAACTTTCATACAATCAACGGTTAATCCATCTGGCTCGATTATCGACAGTAGGTTGTGCCACATAAAAGCGTGTAAAAAAGTGGTATATAACCTTATATACTAAAATCAACCTTGCTGTTTCATCATAATCCCATATATTGTGATTCATATTATGCCAACCGTGAAGTAATTATTTGGGGACAGACATTTAACACAACTCTAGAAAGTTTCATAACCAAACCACTCTAAACATCAAACAGGAAATTAACTCAAATTTAACAACCATTACTCAAAAAACTGAACACAAAAACATGACATTAGCGCCGTGAAGAACTAACCTAATCGGAACTTCACTGAAGCTGAAATGTACAGACGAGAAATAGCTAATGTATCACATAAAATGTATAAAATCAAACCAAAGCTCAGACACACTTATGACCAACAAAAAACACAGTAGGCAAAGCAAAGCAAACGTTTTAAATAATGAAGCGCCGTTAGTTGTGACAACCACCATTGTGGCGGAAGTGATAACAAACTTGACAAAGCTTAAAGTGCAAGCGGGCAAAAAAAATACAAAATGAAACCCAAGGAGAAAGTGGAAAAAGTGGGCGACCACAATGATGAGATGCTGCAGAGCCGAGAGCACACAGGTGTTGACAGGATGATAAGCGTGGCGCGGCGCGGCGCGTCGACCGTACGAAATGGAAGACAACCAAACACAAGCCACCACACACACACACACACACAGAAACAGACAAAGAATAGAACAGAAAACCAGTCGACGACGGCTTATTATGTCGACAGTGAAAACCGCCGCCATTTATCTTAATGCGACTTAATTTGCTGCGAGAGCGGAAGTGTGGCAATGAAAGTGGCTGGGCAAGGCAACATAGTATTTGCAACAAAAAAAAAACAAACTAAATAAATATGCCTGTCATATTAGAAATGTGAATGCGGTGACATTTGTCATTTACGCCAAGAGAACAAAACCAAAGAATAAAAAATGAAAAATATAAAACGAATGAAAGAATAAAGGGAAACACAAATAAATTACAAAAAAAAAATGCAAAAGCTGTAGGGAAATGTAAACATTTTGAGTAATTCTTTTCTAGGCGCTAGACCCTTGAAACCCTTAGATTTGCCAGCTGTCGCATGTGGGATGAAGAGGTTTTAAAAAAAATTAAACAAAAAAAATTTGATTGAAATGAAAAAAACCTTCTCTCTAATTTTAATTTTAATTTAAATTTCCTGTTTCGTTTTTCCCTTTCCAGAGGCAATGTGCGTTCCCTTTGGATGGGCGTTCTGTGGGCCTTAACATCTGGCACCGGTGTGGCTGTGGCATTGCTTCAAGGATCCGCAGGGCCTTTAATTGGCGTGGCAATTTCGGCCTCCCTACTGCCGCCGGTGGTGAATTGTGTGAGTAGTAATACAAAAAAAAAGGAATCATGAAAAGTAAAGGATTTTTTCACATGTGTCATTATTTTTTGGTCCACATCTTCTTTTAATTAGAAGCAAAGTAGATCAAATGCTGCATGTTTCGTATATTTTCTGTTCGTACTTTTCTTCCCACCACTTTTCTATGGCACATTATTATCTAATTGGAAAAATGATAGGTAACGTACGTAAAACAAAAAAAAAATGTTCGAAAAGAAACCGAATCGAAAAGAAAACTGGGAAAATAAGAGTGGGTTGATGTGAAGGACAATTTTAATGATGCGATTTTGCTATTTGCATTACTAATGAGAAGAATGTTTTGATGGAAGAAATTTTGTCAAAAGTTCGAATTCGAGGAAAACGAAAATTCATTATATGCTTAGAAGATTTACAAAAAAAAAAACAAAATATATTTGATCACATTGATTTGACAAACTAATGAATTGTAAGCTTAATTGGAAGAATGATTGAATTTTCCAACCTTTCGCAAAATAACAAGGTTCTGACACTGGATTCTGTCTGTTAATGAACTTTACATTTTAAGACTTGTTTGCATTGGGTTGAAATGCACATTTTTTTGTTGGAAATCAATGATGAATTTTAAATTTTACATGAAAGATGTCTTGGGTAAGTGTTGATATTTTGAAGGCATAAACATTAAATTTGATTAAACTTTGATTGAAAATGTTAAGTTGCAAACCAAAAATTATATAAATTATCTACTGTGTGCTCAAAAAAAAAAAATCCTCACTCCTCTGCCCCTCACTCAAACACTCACTCAAATAGATAAAAGAGAAGAGTGTGTACCAACTCCTGCTACTAAATACTTTGTCTATGCAGAAAAGAAAGGGGTGGAAATGAGTTCATATCCCGTTCCCCACTAAAACATTCTGCGGTCGTTTCGTGGACGTACATCGTCATTGTCATTGTCGTTGTCGTCGTTTGCGCTTTTGTATGTTGCGGCTTGTATTTGAACAAAAGCATATTGTGGCTCCCCCACACTTTTAGCATTATTCTTGTTAAAACAATTTAGCGATTTATTACGAGCGCCAAAAAACCAAAAGCGGACTAGACCAAGTGCCAGGCGATTAATTGTCTCTCAGGAAGGGCTTGGCATGCCAGCGCTTGTTTGTTTGCTTGCTGGTGTACACACACACTAAGTTGTGATTTATTTAGCTCATATCCTTAAATTCACACTCACATGCTTACAAGAATGCATACACACACAGACACATATGCATCTACTCTTACCACAGGCGACCATGATTAAGTGATTTTAGCGCCATTGTTGCTATGCCTAGCGCAAGTAATATTACGCGGCAGGGCAGTCAAATGAAGGGCCAGGCTGCATAGAGGAAATGGCCAACGAAAGAAAGCATCTCTGTCCCTTTGATTTCGGATTTTTTTTTGTTGCTGGCACCCATTATTTGCTTTTCGGGTCATTTTGTCACCCTTGCGGTCTCGTTATCACCGAATCGGGTGGCAGCTGTGTGTGTGTGTGGTGTTCAGTTTACTTTTATGATCATTTTTTACTTTCCCTTAACTATGCTTGACTTGTGAACCCTTTACATGCCTTTCATGCCATCAAAGTACTCTGTGCTCCTGCCACATGATAAATGCCCTCTGACCGAGTAGATAATTTTCACATTTAATGTTTGAATGCATTTATAAAGCACATCAGTTTTCAGTTTGCCAGTTTTCGACTTGGTAGCCTGCAATGCCCACTTGGCAATTAGGTCGAAATTTATGTTGAAGTGCAATTTTTGGTGGATTTCCCCTTTTTTTTGAGTCTTTTTGTTTTTGTTTTGTGTTCACGTTAGCTACTGTTTGTTGTTCTTGTTGGCCTAAAGTTTTTGGCTATAAATGAGTGCGTCTGAGAAAAAAATTATGACAGATTTATGGCAGAAAGTTTTGGTCGCTCTTCAGATTAATCAGCAAATTGCATTTTAAAGCTAATTTATGCAGATTTGCTGTGCATTGTCGAGGCTTTTACACGATTGTAACGTTAAAGAGTCAATATTTAAGGAAATTTAATTTGTAATTTAAAAAGTGTATTTCCAGACCGAGGAATAGCAAGGAAATTACTCAGGCTTGACAAATCTGACCTTAGTATTGTTAAAGGATTGAACATTCGATATCATCTGTTGGGCCCTAGTAAATTCTAGAGCTGAAATCCAGCTTTAATTTACAATAAGCACTGACATTAAATATTAAACAAAGACCTGGACAAAAAAAACTAATTGAGAAAAATCTGAAACTTGGAAGAATGGGTGTGGTTCCCGCCCCTTTAACTAATCTATATTATATTTTTAATATATTTAACCAATTCTGTCTGTCTGTCAGGCTTCTTAATTTAACGATTTTATGCATTAATATTTTCCAATTTACAGTTATTTTATTACAGCCTTAAATGACATTATCGTCAGGCTGGCGCCTGCTAAATTTTTCATGAACTTATTTGTATTCGATAAAGTTCATAGAAGTGTTTACAACTAGACAATTGAATATAAATTAAATTCCATAAAAATCACTCAAAAAGTGTGCACTAAATTCGTACGATAAAAGTGAAATGGCATTCCATTTCAATTCATTGCCAGCTCACATACACCCACATACGCAACAAAACAAGAATCATCATAAACATCTTCGGCTGGCACTTATGCTGAGTCATTTTAGTTTGCTCCGCACGCAGACAAATACAATTTCTGACAATTCAAGGGCAGCAGCAGCACCATCACCACTACCGCCGCCACAACTATAACTTCTTTTATTGTCCTTGTTTATATTTTCCATTTCATTTTCATGAGCAGCAAACGAAGAAAGCCAAGCAAGGAAATACAAAAAAAAAACCGAAATTTATAGTCCAAAGGCGTGTGTGTTTTTGCGGCGACCTCATGACCCGGAAATGCCGACAGTTTAATAAGAGCACCCACACACACACACACACACAGAGAAACGAGACAGGCATGCAAATACACACACGCACGCACTTGATTTTTAGCCTCATATACATATAAAGAATAAATGAAGAAGAAGAAGAAGAGGAAGAGGAAGGAACGAAAAATCAATATGTCGCCAAAATTTCAATTTCCGCTTGCTTTCCACCACGTTCTCCAATATTTGTTTTCTTGGTTTGTTTCACCCATCACAGGGACTCTTCTGGGCATTGGCCTGCATTTGGCTCATCTATCCGGGCACACGCATTCCACATCTGAAGGACGAACCCCACAATGGCAACTCATCATATCCGTTTCTCTATACGGACTATCTGCCAACGGAATTTCTGATCAATGGCATTGTGTCGTGCCTGCTGACTGTGGTGAATGTGATTTGCATTTTTATTACCGCCATAATGGTGCTGAAAATTAAGGAAGTCTCGGCGCCATACACAGCCAGTCCGGACTTGAAGCGGTAAGTTAGAGTGGGTGCGGGGAACAATTCGATTGCGGCTGGGTGAAAGCGAAATTTATCGATAAGAATTAAATCGGATTTATTAGTTGAACAGTAATAAACTGTGATATTGTGGAGAAATATACGCCTTTCCCTTTGTTACAACATACAACGTACAATTCCTTTCAAAACAAACAAATTCTATTTCCGTAAGATCTTTCTTTCAGTTTATCCCTTTCATTTAAGTTAATCTCAGCCTCATTACTTCAATCGCCCTAATGATGCTAATAATATTTGTACTTTATTCGCATTAATATGACAAGCGAAAGTGGCATTTCGCACTTTAGTGTGGCAATATTTTGACAGAGTGTACGGAAAAAAATGGTAGCCTACTTTTGGGTATAAAGGACAATTTTTCGGGCACTACATTTGGTGTGGGCATTTAGGATTTTGTTGTTGTTTTGGCCTGAGGAAAAAAATTTTATTCGTATTGAAAAGTGATTTTTTTTCTTAAAAATTTTAGAATATTTCATCTTATTTATAATGACGTATGTAGGGACAACGTGGACAAACAAGAAGACGAGGATATACACCATTTTCTCTACGAATGACCAAGCCAACCATATCTAAAGCACAGAACCCTGGGGGAATACTTTCTTATATGATGTGATTGGGTTGACAGGGAAACACATTTAAGATATTCTCGGTTTTGTTAGAACTTTTGGCTTGGAAGCAGTACATGATTCCTTGTACAATTTAACTATAAAATCGCTGCAATAAATAAAATTGCCTTCGAATGCGAACTTCCTTGTAGTCCACAAGACCGATCGAAGTTTCTACATCATTTCACAACTTAATTCTCCTTCATAAACTTGGCTTGGAAAAAAATTAGGCCATATTTTTGTTGTTGTTCTCGGGCGTTGTGTACCGTGGTCGGTGTGCAAAAAGCAACAAGGAACATGAAAAATATTGTAATTACGTTGATTATTTTGTATTTTTCAAAAGCATTCCTTTTGGCTGGGCAAAGGCAGGAAAAAAGGCCAACACCAACACAGTGCACTCGTTCCACATAAATAATAAAAGAAAACTCCGGTTCTTGGCTGCTGTTACACACGAAAGCAAAAGTAGGAAAATACAAAAGCAAAAGCGAAAGTAAAGGCACAGGACAAAAAAAACCAAAACCAAAAAGAATGAAACTTGTCACAAAGGCGGTCATTTTATTATATCATATTTTGTGTGTATGCTCGTGTGTGTGCGTTTGTGTGTGTGCATTTCTGTGTGCTTCTGTGCGTTTCTCTTAGGGTAGCTGGGGATTAGATGAAAATAAATGCGACCACGTGGCCGGGTTAGCAAATAAGATGTCTTTGTACTCATTTGTATGTTTCAATTTTTGTATGGCATAATTTAACTTTATTATGGTGGCACGGAAAAGAGATGGCAGAAAGGAAAAAATATAAAAAAATTGGGCGTAAAAGAACAAGAAAAGAAAATGCGCCTAAAAGCCCGCTGTGCTCAATAATTTTTGTCTTTGAGAGGGAGAAAAACATTTTTTCGGACATTTCATTTCACAAGTTGACATCACAGCCAGCGGCCAGCAGGCTTTAGTGATAAAAGCGAAATTGGTACCAAATTTAGGGAAAAATGTAATGAAGAAGACGAGGAATTAAGTGGTCCAGGCTAAGCGAAATATGGAAAAATGTATTTTAGAAATGAAATATAATTTTGTGAAAAATATTTTGTCTGAAAACTTTGCCTTAAATTAATAAAAATTAATTTTAATTATTTTATATTCCATTTTTTCTATTCTTTTCATTGATATGTTAAAAGTTCCTTCCGTTCCATTATTGCTCTAAGATCTACAAGTCATCATCGAAAGAAATTTCCCAAAAAAAAAATCACTGCCTACTTCTAGGCTTTTAATATTCATTTCCGTTATTTTAGTTTAAAGAACGGAAGACGTTTCTATTAATCTGCTACAAATATATTTATATTTAGGCATAATAGGAGACAATCAATCTTCCAAGGACAATAATGAATGTCCTTGAATTTCCGACCCATTAACGAATATCCCCAGCAACACAAAGGCCTCAAAATACTCAACCAAAAAAAAGAAATAGAAGAAAAAATCATTTCCGCTTGCCTATAATTAATTACAAGTACTTAATACACATGTATGTCCATGGACAAAGCAGAAAAAAGGATCGTAACGAAGCAAATCCGCTTTAACGTATCCTTCATCATGACTTCAGCAGCAACAACACAGCAAAAAAAGCATGATAAATAAGACCAAAAAAAAAAAGGTTAAGTGATTTCTTCCACTTCTTTGGAGCTTTTACAGTAGTTTTATGGCTCACAATGCGCCAATATGAAGCACAGCTTGTACGGTTATTTCCTTTTAAATGGCTAAGGGCAGTCTTTTCTTTTTTCTCAATTTTCATGTTGCAGTCATACTTTTTTGTTGTCCTTCGACCATATACACAGATTGACATGTGTGGAAAAATTGATGTCCTGCTGTTGTGTGAGAGCAAGTTGGGCGGGTGTTTCACACACAAACAAAAAATAAAAATAGAAGAAAAGAAGAGAAAAGAAAAGGACATTCATCTCATTCGGCGTCACTTATGTCGTCTGTCACACACTCACACATGCACATGTGTGTGTGTGTAATTGTGATTGAATCAGGATTGAAATGTATTAAGTGCGTATGTTTGGCGTCTAAAGGATTTGTGATCATTCGTTGCTAACCTTTTGTGTGTCTGTAGGAGCGGGTGTTTGTGTCAAAATACGGCAAATAATTAAGTGTGGCAAGTGAAATTTCCGACCAAAAGTGGTTTTATTTCGTTTAAATATTGTTTTGCAAGTAAATTGTTGCCAAGGGACCTGACGTAATTACGAGTCTTTTAATGTTAATGGATTAAATTGAATAATGCGAATTAAGGAAATAATTGATTCAATTAATAAATATTCTTTATTTTCGTGGAATATGCATTCCAATATAATTTCAATTTCATTTCAATTTCACTTCAATTTCATTTCAATTTCACTTCAATTTCATTTCAATTTCATTTCAATTTCATTTCAATTTCATTTCAATTTCATTACAATTTCACTTCAATTTCATTTCAATTTCATTTCAATTTCATTTCATTTTTAATTTCACTTTAAAAATACTTAAAATTTCCTTTTCTATTTCATTGTCCGTCCGCCCCTCACAAAAAATTACTGAACTTGAAAAACTTTTGTCGACATCCTGCGGTCACACCCACCTTTTCAACGCCACACTCAGCCACCGCATTGGAAGCACACAAAAATGACAGAAAAAGTTTTTCCTTTATTTTGCAATCGTTATCGATAATATTTTTCTTGCGTTGAGTAATTGATTTTAAATTAGGTTTTTGTGCTCAGAGCTGTGGAATTTCCCCGGGGCAACATATGTATGTGATAAATGGACTTTTGGTGCGCCATTAAACATTCGAATTTTTGAAATGGGAATATTCTAAAAATAGAATATAATTGAAAATAAATCAAATATGAGTGGGAAAATGACAGCACAGAAATTTGAAGGACTCAAGTCTTCAAAGTTTAAATTCGTTTCTTAAAGTAAACATAAAAGGGAGCCACTCCGCACTCCGTTTAGTATGTATGTGTGTAGCAGCTGTGCGAAGGTACACATTGACATTCTCGACATGCATATATTTTTTTAAGTACATTTCGTTGTACAGGTTTCCCAATTGCTGTACTGTTATTGCAGTGGCAGTGGCAGTCGCAGCTTTGACTCTCTCTACCCCTTGCCCAATAGAGGCAACCCTTTTAGCTGGTGCCTTGCAAATATCTATACTCAAACACACACTCAAAAGTAAATATAACAAAAGTTTTGTTGTATTTATTTTCTGTATGTTTCTTAAGAGCTCAAAGCGGAGGTTTCAGTAGGGTCGTAGGGGTCCACAAAGGACACAAAAAAAAATAAACGAAGTAATTGAAACCACAACAAAGTGTTGCCAAAAAACGCTTTCGTATAAATACTGCAAATGGAGAATTTGTGGAGTTTTTTTTTTTACTTTTTGTTTGTTTGTTTGTTTGTTTGTTGTTGCTACACATTTGAGTTGGGTAGAATTTCCACTAGGTGGTGGTTTAAATTGCGGTAATTTAAGTTATTTTGTTAAAAGTTAGCAGTTTTAATTTGAAATTTAATTCATTTGAGGGTCAAACATTCGAAATTAAATTTGAAATATTTGAAATGGAATTTGAGTAGAAAATAGATCAGAAATATTTTGTTTCATTTTAAAGCAATTTCCAGAATTCAGAGAAAAATTCTAGAGAAAATGGTTTGCCTAATAATAATTCGCACAATATTATATTGTAATATTTATGAATTCCTGAAATTAATCTAAAATAAATTAAGAAATTTCTTAAATTTCTCAGGCTTTGTGAAAATTCTACAATCCATTCAATTAATTTTTATTTTCCCGCTAGTAACTGTCATTTCTTGGATTATTTTGTTACTTTTATAATATGTTTCCTTCTTATTTGATTTCGTTTCTTTCACTCTTCCAGCTTCTGGGAGACCGATCTACGCACCGTGCGCAAAACGAATCGTTCCACCATGCGACATCGGAAGGGCACCTTCAGGGAAAAACTATTACCGTAAGTATGAAGCTCGCACCTAGCAAACGATTTGCCACACCAGACCACACCTGCCCCATTGCTTTAACGTCCGTGCGTCTGTCCTTGCCCTTGCCACAATTTATTGTGGTGGCACAACTGTGAACCGCAGAAGCCATATACCCCGCACGCAAGTCCGTATAGCCGGCGGTGCTTTGCCGCCCAATTTCATTATCTTTATATTTCTATTGTTGTTGCTGTTGTTGTTTGCCGTTATATGTATTTTTGTTGTTGAATTGCGGGCATTGTTTTTTGTTGTTTCGTATTCCTTCCCGAGTATGTTGATTGTTTATTGTGTTGCTGGCGTAATTGTGTACGAATTCGTGCGTGTGTGTATCAACACATATGTGTGTGTATGTGACACACCCACTCATATGCACGCACCGTATTCAATTCCCATTTGCCAACAGCGTATTATTTTTGGGTAATTTATTTTTTTTTTTTTTGTTGTACCAAGGTACTCATAAAAATGCAATTTACAAAGGTAAATATTTATGTTCAGAAATGTCCGGGTGTACAACAATTTTAAGTTAATATGCATGAGTGTGGAGAGGAAAATAGAGAGTTTACCAAAAGTTGGTCTGTTGGAAAAGCATTTACGTCTAGCGGGGAAAAAAATGAGAAAATAACCAAAAAATTTCTAAATTTCTAGCGTTTGAGAGTAATAGAATTGAGAATAATTTTACATTGGGCCTCCTTACGAAAAATGTATGAAAAAGTATGAAAAGGCTGTGTATAATTTTTGTCAGACAGTGTAATAGTACCTATTGAATTTTTAACATAAAATGTTCATTGTAACCAAAAATGGCAATTAACACTTCTTTGGAAGAATACAATTTCCAGTGAAATGAGAGGAAACACAAAACAAAAATTCAACAGCGTCTTTTCCACATAATTCTTCTCAATTAATTCATATCAAAAATTGTAATTTAATTTAACCAAAATATTATTTCGCCTTAGCCTTCACCGTGAACATCCTTCCATTCCACTTGCCTTTCCTATTGCATTCACTTGCCAATGATACTGTGCCCCCACGCCACCCTTTCATGTAGCTACATAGCTACGAAAATGAATAAGAAGAAGCACAAAAAGCAATTAACAATAATCTTCCACGATGCGCAGCAGGTAAATACAATTCCATTTTAATTATTCAAAAAAAAGAAAAGGAAAAAACCCCAAATAAAGCAACAAAAAAACCGTACAGCAAAAGTACACAGCCAACGAAATTTTTACTCATAAATTGAAAGTCTCTGCAAAATGTAAATGTAAGTAACTAGTATGTACAAGTGTGAGTGTTCACGTCTCTCCGCTTCCGTTGTAATTTTATGCTTGGGCTGCCTTTTCACTCAAATAAATTTCCGCTTGTCTTGGTGCATTTGTGTTGTGGTCTTTGGTGGAAATTTTTAAATAATTTTCTGTTTACCTTCTACCACCACTTTTGTACACATTTTCATTTTATGTGATTCGGAAAAAATACACACCCAACAGCAGCTACCAAGGATTAGATGAGCCTCACAATCGCGAATTGGACACCGTCTTGGAGCAGGCTCTGAAGGAGGCCGAGGACGATGTCACGTTCAAGAAGGTCAAGCGTATGAGTTACTCCAGTAATGCTGCGGGCGAAGTAAGTAGGCGATGCATGTATGCGAAGTCGTTGCTTATTTCTTAAGAAGCGGATTAAGGGCATGTGCGGGCGCTTGCGAGCGTCTGGTGGTAGGAATAAAGGGTGGACCAAAGGAAAGTACGAAAGCAAAGGTTTAAGTGAAAAGGACAATTTTTCATACTTGTCGCTTAAGTGTTGACCTCGTTTGTGGTATGGAAGATGTGGTTTAGGAGAAAAAATTTACTTTTTATTTACAATTTTATGAATTTCTAGTGAAACACAATTTTAAAATTTTTCACCAAAATTGGATGGACATTTTAAGGCCAATAAAAGTTTCGAAACAAAGAAGGTATTTACATTCGGTATTCATCAAGACAATCTCTGGCTTTTCAAAGAAGAGGAAGAGAACCAATATTTGCAACCACTTCGATAACTTCGTTTGAGGCTTCCGAGAAAATCCAGAAAAATTTCTTATTAATCGAAAAAAAGCACAATGACGGTAGAGCGAGTGAGAAAATTGAAATGTATTTGGCCAGACATGGAATCCGTTGCGGACAACACGGAAAGTCACTTCCTTAAATTGACTGAAAGCCGATTATTCCAGCACGCCACCAAGCCAATCCGAGGCGCTGTCAGTGGTTACTAATGAAAATTGCAAGTAGCGTCATTGCTCAGATGCTCAGACTTTCGAAAGCCATTTTCAGTTTTCTTCTTGTTCTTCTTCTATTCTGCTGCATTTTTCTTTTTCTGCCAAAGGATTAAGCTGACCTACGCTATTTGCCATTTAACCCCAATGACTACTACCGTTGGCCATTTTTCTCCACATTGATTGTGGGGTTTCCAGTTTTAAACTTTTTATTTTTGTTTGTTGTTGTTGTTGTTGTTAGTTTTTCTGCCTATTCTCAGTACTACTTCCGTTGCAGGAACTTATAAATCCTCGTTGATTTGTGGAGCTTTTTTTTCTTCTCAACTACAGTGGGTTAGTTTTTTAGTTTACTTTGTGCCCAAGTTGCTGTTGCCCTTCGCAGGCATTCGCTGGTTCCGTTCATTTGTTTCGTTGGCTCATTCATTCACTGGCCGACTAGCACTGACCTTTGAAAAAGCATTTGGTGAACTGATTTATATTTGTTCATTGTTTATTGTCTGTGGAGCGCACGAGTGCCGACAGTGGATTCAAAAGGAAGCTGAGAGTCAGTGGTGGTAAACGAAAAGAACAAAACACAAAACAAAACCAAAAAGAAAAGAAAAACGAAACCAACGAAAGAAACTGCGAAATAATGATTAAGGTCAGTTATCCCGCTGCTCTGGCGAATTCGTTATAATTGCGGGTAATTAACTTTAAATGACCGAATGTGTGGGTGGCGTCGAAAGCAGCACAAAGACGAAAAATAGCCAAGTAAAAATAGCCAAGTAGCAAACGGAACTAATGTAATATCATGTCTTTGTGGTAAAAGAAAAAATTCTTTCATAGGAATTTTTTTTAAGAAAATTTGAAATTATTTTTAATTGCACTCAGTAGAAAGTCGAACGGAGCAGAAATTAATTAATTTGCTCTTCCGTTGGTTCTCTTTTCCCGAAGAACCGCCTTTGCAGAGCTTCACTCAACTTAAAAGGTTCGTCATATTCCTTATGGTTATTCTCCTTCGAACCCAACTCGAGCCTAGCCAACAAGACTGCTAACCGCATGGTAGAAAGAACCTTGTAAACTGCTTGTAATTCATGGCAAGTGAATTGCCGGCAGTAAAACTCAATTAACCTCATTCGCAAGAGAAGAGCAACCGCTTCAAATCCATTCCAACTAACAAAGAGGAAAAACAGAAACAAAAAATTAAAACAAAAAAAAATTCAACAGAAAAATCAACAAGAAGAGGCTACACGTGGGGGAAGGAGACGGAAGAGCAATTTTTCACTTAAACCGCATTGATACTCAATTACGTGCAGTAGACTCAATAGCTTCTCGCCACCAGCCAACAAATCGGCTGCACAGAGCAGCAAGTTCAATGTAATTTTTTCGTTTTTAGTGAACTGTTGAATGCCGGAAGTTGAAAACAGGAAAGCGGAAACACTTTGCAACGGAAATGAAACATCAATTAAAGTCACACCGTATACAGCACGGAAGCGTTTTAAAGTGGAGGGGGCATAGGGAATAGAGAGAGCGGGAGAGAAATGGGGGGGGGCTAGTGTGTTGAGCGAAATAAACAAACATGTGAGAAGTTTCTTTTCAATAGGCTTAAGCAAATTGAATTGAAATTGATTAAAATCAAAATGAAATGAGTGGAAAGAGCAAATATAACTTAAAGTAAAAGAAAATTAAATTCAATTTAAATGAAATTAAATTCAATTGTAAAAAATATACTTTTAATTGCGAAACTGTATTTAAATTCCATTCCAGCTCACGCAGCGTTTGGCCAAAATGGCCGGCATCAATAAGCGCGACAATCAGGATGCGGCCACTGCCGCAGCGACCGCAACCGCTCTGGGCAGTCGTCGCACCAGTCGCATGAACTCAATGAGAAACTCAAAAATCAATGTGGACCTTAGGGCATTGGATAAACTGGTGTCCAACCTGTTGGAACAGCATGCCGCCGAGGCTAGAGACGGTGCTGGCAGCAGCACTGGTGGCGGTGGTGGTGCGGGCACTGATGCGGCTGCCACAAATCGCAAAGCATCAATTAAATTAAATCGTTGGCGTCCCACGTCACGTTCGGCGCACAGTTTTAATATTTCGGAGGGTACAACAAACAATTTCACAATCATGCCCGAACACCATCAGCAGCAGCAGCAGCAACAACAGATGCCTACGATAATGGAATCGGGCACGGCAGGTGGCAATAATGGCTCTGCATCGCCCGAATCGGCGGGCGGCTCGCCTTCAGCATGGACTGCCTCGCTGGAACGCACGCGTACTCCGGGGGCCGTTAGAAATGTCCTTCAGTCAATGGCGAATGCGCCGCAACGTTTCAGTCAGAGCATGGCCGATAATGCCGAAGAGCATCTCAATTTGACGGAGAATTATGTGCCGTGACAAGAAACATATTCTGCTTAGAGCTTTTATGTATGAGGTTGCATAGGGGAGTTGCATAGGCAAATTTAAATTCTCTAAGCGCTTACGGATATCTAAGTGCTTAGTGGACTTAATCCACTATGAAACCGAATGCCTCATATGTAAATTGTAGTTACTTTAGCTAATTGTTGTTGTTATTTTATGTTATTTTATGCAATAAAAACTATAATATTCTAGCTGCCTTTTTCGCAATAGATTTATTGCAGTTGTTTTTGTTTATGTTTTCATTGGTCGTAATTTATATTCCGCTTTTTGTTCAAATTTAGGTATTTGATAGGGAAAATGAAAATGAATTTCGCCACTTGTTGTCCGCACACAATTCGTTGTCCACCAATTGCAAATGCTGTTAATGCAATAATTTATGTGATTTTGCTACAAAATCAATACTGGAAATTATTTGTGTGCCCATGAAATTTAAATTGGTTCAATTGTTGAATGAAAGCCTTGAAATTCGTTCATTTTAGCTTAAATTAAATGAATGGAAATACGAAAATATTCCTTAAATTTCATTCGATGAAATTTCGTTGCCCTCCTTTAAAATATTACAATTAAATTTGATGTCCCCGCAGTCTGAGCAAAATTCTAAAAATAAATTAGAAAAAAAGGCCATTCAAATGCCACAGCATCCAAAAAAAAAACAATTATGCTAATATTCGCCAAAGCATCCAGAAAAAATTTCCAAGCACTTAACAAGCACGTCCATTTCACACTGACACCCAACCACCTCATCAAATTTGTTATTTTCCAATTATAACCAAACCCAACAAAAATTTCATGATTTTCCACCAACACCAAGGCGAAACCAAAAAAAAAATTTAAATTAAAATAAATTACCAACGCAGGGAAAAAGTAACTTAAGTAATTGCCCGGCGCAAGTGATGAAAAACAATAATAATAGAAGTAGAAAAAAAAGAAGAACGTCAAGGTTGAAGAAATTTTTGGCGTTCACCAGAACACAAAAGAGAACAAAGAAAACATGGCGTGGCGTTAATAATGGCCGCCCGGCAGTGTTATCGGCCTTATCAAGCTGCTGTAATTTCAGTTGTTCCGTCTTTCTTTTCGCAGTGGCTCTTTGTGGTCTGTTCCACTGGCTTGCGGTGGCTTGCGACCGTTGCCGTGGTTATTAAATGCTCTCCGAGTGATGAATGACCATTAGCGGTGAATTTATAAAATCTAGCAAACGCCTCAATGGGCGTCAAAGCTTAAGACCATAATCACCAACGGTGCAAATATCCGCCTATAGGCGAATAAGTACGAACTGGCGAAAGTTAAGTAAATACTTGCACACAAGGTCGATTTCAATTAGAAGCCAGGTGGATCAGTGGGGAGGAATGACTTGTGGCGGATGAATGGACATTGTTTTGAAGAAAGCCATAAGTTGAACTTTCCACTGATTTATGAATGTTTGTTATAGCTTCGTGTGGTGCTTTTAATTAGCCTACGGAAGGCTATTTATTTTAAACATAATTCAAGGGCACTTAAAATTTATTAAATATTTTTAGGAGTAATTTGTTCTTAGACTAAACGTGTGCAATATAAATATTACCTCGAATTTTTTGATGGAAAATACTTTTTACATTGTCTTTTATTGGACTTATCGTCTTTACAAGATTATAATCCACATTATACTTTTTTTTTTTATTAAAAGTCAATTCCACTTACATGTCTTTCCAACAGGCTGGGCAGATGATCGTTTGGCCTACGCTCGGTGTCAGTGTTACGATAATATGCAGTTAAATTAGCGCCCAAACGTATAGTAACTTCGTAGCGAGTCTTGCCACTGCGTCCTAGAAGTGACAAAGTAAATAGAAATTTAAAACGATGCAATGTAGCGACAAACCAAATTAGTTAGTTATTTCATGTGATTTTTTTAACTACTATAGACTTTTAGCCTTGAGTGGACTACCACAGTAAAATATACAATTTGTAAATTTACCTGAACTCTTGCTAGCCTTAATCAATGACATTCCGGCAAATGATTTCTCAAAATCACATTCACGATGACAGTCGCTGGCAGTGGAATTGGCAGTGCAGCCTAAAAGGAAAACGAAACACAAATAAGATTAAATTGGATATATGCTATAGAAACAGGAGTTACTTAAGTTATGTATATATATGATAATTTTTTTCTTTATTCACTAAAATGTAATCAAAAGTTAAGTAATTGCAAGAAAAAAAATTCCCAACAAAACTAAAAAGAAATTATCCAAAAATATTTGATTCGTACAAAAAAAAAATGTTAACATAAAACTTTGAAGTAGGCATCGTCGGCATTGCCTGTAACCAGAGCCGCAGTAGCTACAAAACGAATCAAAAGTTATATATAAAAAAAATAAATTAAATGAAAATATTTGGAAGAAATATGCAAAACTTTGTTAAAGTTCAAATGAAATGCTTCATCGAGCTGATGTCACCATAAAGAAGATTTTATTAAGAAAATTCCAGAAAAAAGTAAGTAAAATTATAAAATTTATTAAAATTAAAAGTTTTCTGATATTTTAAAGGCCTTTAAGTTATTGCGAAAATACAAAAGAAAAGTTTTTTTTTTGGCAAATTTTACTTAAAACACACACACATTAAAAGAGCATAAGAGCAGAGCTTACGTGCCCACACATTATTTAATAAAAAAATTATTTTGAAGCACTTTTTTTTGATTTTTTTAAAGGAATTTTTTTTGTTATACTTTGACACAAAGCAACAATTTATCAGCTTCATGTTGCTTACCAAGTGATGCTCTACGAGCGTGTAATGTGATAAATTATAAAGCGATGTTCAAGATGATTTTTTCTTCGTTGTACAAGTACTCTTACAATCCAGTTAGGCAGGCAGGCAGCCCTGCCAGCTTGTCAGATAAAATTGTCAAAAGTGTGCTGAGGTGTACTTATGTTCAAATGTCTTGCTTACGGGGTGGATACTTTCACATACACATTTTTTTTTGGACAATCTTTCGAAAAGCATTCAACTAACGATTTAAAGTTGCATTTTCTGTTCTTGCTCCTGTTTCCATAGACTTTGAAAATCATACAAATTTGTATACCCTGCACCGTGTACTCAAAGTGTTGAAGGGTATATTGGTTTAATTCACACTGTTTGTAACACACAGCAGGATACATATCAGAAATTGAAAAATATCTACATATAGAGTACCATGTCCGTTTCACGGTCCGTTGTTAAAATTTTAGTCTTGCGTTTTTTTCTACTAAAAATCGGAAGAAAAGCCCTGCCTTTTTTTCGAATATCTGGAGAATTATTCAACCAAATTTTGAATTTAAAATGGCAATAGTGAAAACAAAAACTTATCGGAAATTCATTGCAAGCTTATCGAAAAAACGAAAATTTGTCTTAAAGTAAAGGAAATATGATATTGATCAGGTGCAGGTGTAGGTGCAGATGCAGGGTATTTCATCGTCAGTCTGACCGAAAATAATTCTCTTGCTCGTCTGCTTTTATGTTCGAAGAGGTTGATGTCGTTTGATGCGTTGCCCTTGTTGCTCCCCATGCAATCAACTCATGTCATGTGCAGTCATTTTTTAACAAGGTACTCAAATGTGTTTTTTTCTAGTCAAGTTTAGCCACAGTTCTACGTACTTTGATGCTCAGGAATTTTCAAACGCAACGATAAAAAAAATCACACCTTTCACTTTAAGTGTTGATAGCAAACCCAAAAAAAATAAATAAAGGGGAGCACTACCTACTGCGACGTTGTCTGTCTGGCTGACAGCTTTCGGTTGGCTGGTTTGGTTAGTTGGTCTACGAAGCTTTTCGGTCTACAAAGTAAAAGTGCGGTTTTACTCATTTTTTTTTCTTGTTCGTCTTCAGTTGACTAACTTTTTTTTTAGTACTTGTTTTCCCAACACCAAAGACCACTCACTGTTGGCTATATAAACGTTTTGATCTTTTGGTTTTGTGTTTATGCCAGCAAACTGACGAATTTTACACTTTTTGTCATTTGCTTGTGTGGTTGATTTTTTAAGAGGATGCAAATTTGTTAAATGCCCGCAGGCAACAAAGTACTGCAAAGTTAAATTGCCCGTAAAGGTGGGGACAAATTGTTGTGTCAAAGCAAAGAATTTATATTTAAATTTGTATTCAACTTATTTCGGAGGCTATTCTTAAATTTATTCCCCATGAGAACGAACACAAATGCCAAAATGACCTCGTTCACATTTGATCCCTTTTGGCTTCATCCCTTTTATTTTCAATAAAAATTTATCAAGTGTGCTGCTCTCTTTTATGGCCTTATGCTTCATGTAAAATATGGAAAAGCGAACGCTCAACTTAATGCGTTATATTTTACGCAGTTTGCCTTTAATTTACGCTTTCACTCACTTGATAAATGACGCATGCATATGTGTGTGGAAAAGCATGCGTGTTCGCGTTTTTTAATTTTTAATTATTTCCTTAATTCAATACGCACTAAAAGTGCCCTCTGCCTTATACCAGCAACAACCAAATCTCTTCCACTCTTGCACTCATCTCTCTGCTCTTTTGCTCTTCGCCCCTTTATTTTCATTTACATTTTCCACACACTTACCCATAGTTATTTCGTTAATTTCCGGTATTTCACATTTGGTGCCTTTGTAGCCCGACGGACAATGGCATGTGATGGCCGCATCACCGATGTGCCTGTAAAGAAGATGAAATTTTGTTGTATTTTTGTTGAAAATTAAGGGCATGGAATATTATGAAAATTTTATATTTTCCATTGCCAAATTGGTTGCGGCGTTTTACACATTTTCCATTTTAATTGTTGAAATATAATTTATGAGATTTTGGTAATGCACCTACTTTGTGGAAGTCAAAAGAAGTTAAACAAAGTAAGTGCTGACGTATAAATCAAGTGTGCTAACTTGTTAAGCGCACCACAGGGCGAATGAGTAATATTGAGGGAAAAAACAAAGCTTTGTAAGAGAAACCATCTCCATGGCACTGAAGTCATTGTGGGATAAAATTGAAGATTTTTTAAGTATAAAAGTGTCGGGAGCAGAACTTCCATTTTGTTTACGTATGTCGAATAGAGAACTATATTATTTCATATACAAATTCTTTGAATTTCTTCACATTCGAACAGAAAAAATTTATGACCTGTGTAGTACATACTTAATAGCAAGTAAAGCTCGATATTATAAAGAAAAAACGAAAGAAAGATTCTTGTTATTATCAGCAAATTTCTTTGAATTTTCCCAAACTAAATTTCACAATTTTTTTAAAAATTCATTTGTAAAATAAAAATAAATCTCAGACTAACAAAAATATACAACAAGGCAAAAAAAAAAAACACTGAGGTATGCAAGAAAAAATAAAATAAAATCACTTTCCTTGCGAAACTCACTCATCACTTGACATTAACATACGCATGATGTGCCGCCTGCTACAGCAAAAGCGTAATAAATTATTTATTAAAACATTTTTGCATGTTTCGCTTTTGCCTGGGTCCTTGAAGGGAGCCAATTTCACATTATCACAACGGGCTGAACTTACGCTTGAGTGCAAGCGATTGAGTGCGATTGTAAATTTTGCATTCTGTTGTCTTTTTTGGGGTATAAATCCTCACTTGCTGTGTTTGTAACAACAACAACAACAAAGAGCGGCAATGACAAGTAAGTAAAAGGCAGAATTTACGAGTGAAATGTGTATTTTCAGTTTTGTTTTCTTTTTTGGTGAAAATGTGTTGAAATCAAAGAGGAAAATGTTCTTTGCAATATTTATGCAAAAAGAACAAAAACAAAAAAGAAACAAGGCAGGAACAGACAGCCAGAAGAGAAGGAACTTTTGGATTTGAGCTTCACTTTTTTTCTACTTTTTTGCTGCTTTTTCTGTTTTTGTGTGCAAGCGAGTGAGCAACTTTTTTATCAGAGCAGCAACTTCAAACATGCAACAACAATCTACAATGCCTGCGTTGAGTTGCTGACATTTGCAACTGAGTGTGTATTATTGTGTACATATACAATATATGTATTTGTGTGTGTGTATGCGGCTGTTTATGTCAATTGCGGTTGTTTGCCCTGTGACTTTTACCCATCCACAGTTTCCTTATACTCTCACTGGTGCTGTATGTGGGCTTGTGTTGTGAACTTTTTCTTTCTTTCCTTTTTTTTAGAGCAATGAATTTTTTATATTAGTAGGTACGACTTGTACTTGTGTTTGTGTCTGTTAAATCGTAAGTGTGTCCGTAATTGATATGGCTTGAATTCAAAGGAAATTTGCATTGTTTCCCATTCAGATCGTAGAGCGAGTAATAAGATTATTTATGTATGAAATATTTATTTTTAGTTGAAAGGTTTCATTGGCAAATGGGTACCCACTCAATTCCAAAGTGACGAAAGTGATGTTCTGGGTGAATACGTATTGTGAATTCATCACTATCGTGGGTGTATATTGTTGCAGGTTGGCCATGTTATTTATTATTAATCAGCAACATAAGTGCACAAAGTAAGTTTATTGTGAATGCGTGGGAGTGAAAATATCAGAACCTGTTGGTTGGGGAGTGACGAATTGGATATTTGGACAAGCATGCTCTGGATTATATTTAACTTTAGCTATGACGCATATTATAAAGTACAGGACATAAGTAGAAGAAGAAAGAATATTCAGACCCAGACACAAATCTCTCCAACTTCTCCTAATATAAAAATTAAATTAAAATAAATTTTGTGCACCACAGGGCGTATGAGTGACATTTTCTATTAAGTGACTTTTTTAAGCAGCTCAATGTACACAACGAGCCTACTACACGAAAACTCTTTATAAACAATTTTAATAATACCAAAATACATTAAAAAAATTGTCCCTCTGCTTTGACCAATACCGTTCATAATAGAAATACCTGCCAATATCCTTTGTGAGAAACAGCCTTCAGCAGTTAACCTGATGCCTAAGCAAAAATACGTTATTACACTCACACCGAGCCCTACTCACGCACACACACCAATTGCTTAACGAAAAACGTATCATGGCAGTAAATTCCCAAATGCTGTAACCCGCATCATTTGCAATTTGCCACATTGACTCTTAAACGTCAGGAGCTATCCCAGGAGGATTAAATACGCTTGTGTGTGTGTGTGTGTGTGTCAAATGTGCGTATTGACTGCGTAAGCAGAATATAAGGCGATCGTATAAACGGAAGAATGAAAGGGGAACGTTGAGTGGACTGAACGACTTTCTACTGCCTTCCACTACCACTTTGAGAACGACTACGATTTTGTTGGTCTAGAGCTCCCCAAATGCCTTGACGTTATTAAATGTAATTTGACACTTTTGAGTGAAGTTTGAGTGGAGGAGTAGCTTTGCGTTGAGCACGGAGCTGGGCTAAGTTTCAGGGTGGAATTCAATTTTATTATGCGTGCAAATGAAATTACACGCAAAATAGACGATTGGACTTTGTTGGGATTTTTCGGACCAAAAAGTTTCTACAGAACATATTAATTCGATGTGGCAGAGTGGTGTAGTTGTCTGGGAATTGATATTTATTTTTATTTTCTATTTGCTTCTCTTGTAAAAAAATAACATCACAGGCAGCATTGGAAATTTGTTGTTGTTCTCATATGGCAGTTGATTGTATTTTTTGTGAAATGTGAAAGGTGCTCACATCAATTAAATGTTTTTGTGTTGATATGAAAGTGAATTGATTTAGTTCTCTCTTTTTTAATATAAAACCCATATCAGTCATATGCCATTCATAACAAACACGCACACGTTTTCTAATTTTGACAGATTTAATTTATTTTAAAATCATTCCGCTTGCTAACGATCCACTGGAAAAGGTCAAATTGTTGATGACAAATAAATTGTACAAAGAATATGAAAAAAAAATGATTTAATTAAATTTTAAGAATGTTTCCATTACACGTGTGTGCATTATTAAATATTTGTTGTTCAATATGGAATTGAATTCAATTGTATGCCTGAGAGAATCGAGAAATGGATCGAAATCGAATCAAGAAGGGACTTTGTCGTTTAAATTTAACCACAGGCATTTAATATTCTATTTCATATATCTCCACTGGATGGTGCTACAAGCTTGAATATTTCAATCGAAAATAAATTTAAATTTGAAATTTGTCGAAAATATTGTCAAAGCTATCTTAATGAGTTTCAAATAACTTTGAGGACAGCAATTTAAAGTAAATGCTGTAAGAATTAAACAATTTTAAATGGAGAAAATTAAATTGAATGCAATTTATGTAATACACTGCTCAACTGATAGGAGAATACATTTGGGGAACTTATCAAAAATGCATACAAAATTATATTTATGCACATTCTCAATTTGAAAATTCCTTTTAAATTCACACCAACTTCTCTGTACTCTTGTTTAAAATCCAATGAAATTCCAGTGTGACCGGAAAATTCATTACAGGGGAATGCACATGCAAATGTTCAGCACGAAAAAAAATACCTATAGCCAAAAAAACAATGAATGAAAAAACTTTACAATTCTACAATAAAGCCACACTTACTTGCATGTGCCGCCATTTTGACATATATTCGTATGTGGATCTTCGCACAAAGGGCCACGACCACAATCGATGCCACTAAAACCGGGAAAGCAGGAACAATAGTACGAGCTGGAAATATACAAAATATAACAGAAAAAAGAATTTAAAATCAATTTCAACTTTAGAGGGAAGAGAACAACTAAAGACGGGAAATTGCCTAAAATAAAAATTGCTACATATGAAACGGAAGTGACCACAGGCGAAAAAACACACAAAAATATGGTCAAGTGAAAAGATTTATTTTCATTTGGTTTTTTTTTTTTGTTATTATTACTTTTTGTTTCCATTTTTATATGAAATTTCTTAACAATTCTGCTTTTTTTGCGTTTAACTTTTCCTTCATGGCGGATGTGGTCAGTTCCGCTTTGTTTGGTTTTGGTTTGTGCCATGTGATAGAGAGACAGACCAGTTGATGCCATATGATGCCAAAAGCTTAGAGGGACAAGTGAAATTAAGCCTTATGACAACATTGGCCATAAGATTTGTGGCAGGATATGAGAAATTTATTATTCTGACCAGATTTTCCGAGCAGGATTTGAACATAATCACAAATCAAACTAGAGAAAAGCCAAAGTGTGTGTTTAATAATAACAAACATATAAAAAATTGTGAATTAAATTTTTCCGAATTTAATTTTAGTTTAAAAATTAAATGAAGTGAGCCTTGCATCATTTTTGCACTGTGCTTCCGACGTAGCCTACAAATCTGTGCTCCATTTATGTACAGTTTGCCTCCACGGACTTATTGCGTTCATTTGAGTCCTGACACGCTCCAAATGTTCTTTGTATTCATTTTTGTAATTCTCTCTTGAACCGCTATCACATGCCTTTAAACGAGTCCATCAGTGTTTCAGACGAACTGAAGCAAACGTCACTTTGAGCATTTTTCATACCATTTGTGGAAAATCATTCAATAGACACGTGTGCCATGCGCGCCATAATGATAGAAAAAAGTCTCTAATAGAGTAGAGAGCGTAGGCGGAAAGTATTCGTGGACACTAATGTAGGAAAGGAATATTTATGAAAATATCAAAATAATCAAAAGAAAATTACGGTTAAGTAAATCCGAAAAAGAACATACATATGAAAAGAAACATTTTCTTCGAAGAAAAGACAGAAAAATTTATTTATTTTCCTTAAAAAAATATGGAAAAAATTTGTGACCGACTGTCGCACATGCTGCCTTTGGGATAAAAAGATTTTTAAAGTGAACAAAATATTCGTTGAATATTTGTGCTTGTTCGAGGCTTAATTTCATTTGAAACAATTTACAGTCAATTGCAGGGAAGACAAATTTTGTTTCTATACTTTACATCGTGTTGGTATGTACAGACATTCATTCGTTTAACACGACACTCTTGGCTTGCACACTCACTCACTCACAGCGTAGTCATGCGTTTGAAAAATTTTTGGAAAAATGACAGATGATATTAATGTGAGTCGGAGTGCTATGACAGATTGGGGAACACTTTCGTATATAATTGAATTAAATCCGAAAATGTATTAAAGCAGCACGCACACATGCAGAAGAAGAAGCAGAAAAGAAAAAACCAAAAGAAGTCACATTCTTCAGCTTATTAAATTTATGTTTTAATTAAATTTAAATGGAAAATAAAAACAAGAAAACTTTGACGGAACCACTTGTGCATACAGTTGTGGGTGGTGTCTGCCTGTTGATTTCGACTTTATAAACAATAAAAAATGTATCTGAAAAAACAATTTTATTCGAGTATTCCTTTGCGGTTGCCTTTTGCCTGTCCAGAAAACACACTAACTTTGACTTGAATAACTTTAAAAATTTTATCCTAAAGCAAAGTAACCAGAATTTCTGAATAGCAACTTATTATAAACCGCAGCACTTCTAGAAAACACACAAAAACATTAAAAATTTTAGTACCGGGTAGAAAAAATAATATACTGGTTACTTCAAATCCATGTTCCAGTACCTAGATAATACATATTACGTGTTATATATTATTTGACTGGGACTGTACTACTTTGTTCCAAAATCCAGTACTTTTGCCGAGTACCGGGTACCCATTAAAAAGCTCTATCTTTTTTGAATGAATATTTTTTATTATTCAATGAAATGTGATAAGCGAAAAGAAAAGTGTATTTTTATTTCTTATTTAAGTTTCCAATTACATTAAGTTCAATTTGAATTTTACAATCTCAATTTTCGTCATTGCCAAAAACTTTGTATTCTTAATAAAAAATATCTTCCCCTTTGCTGTTTTCGAAAAAAAAAACTTTAAGTTATACGGTAAAAATTTGAAATGCAAAAAACTGCCTGCATTACTATGTGAGAAGTTCACGAGAAAAGGAACCAAAAATAAAACAAAAAAAATGGAATAGAATAGTAATTTTCAGCCCAACACTAGCTTTTTGTACAAATGCCCACTATGTGTGTGAGTATGACATGTCATAAAATGCTAAAAAGAAAAATGAAATAACAGAAAAGAACTTTGATAAAATCCTGCTGAAAAATCCATTTAAGCCTTTTTGACAAAAAGCCAAAGTGCACCAATTTTCCTTTCCTCTACTCTGTGTTAGTGTGTGTGTGCAATTGTTGGACAACAATTTCGCTTTGGCGCAATTTTCGCATTTTGTATGAGCAATCACTGTCAAAAAGCATAAAATGCTTTTTTTTTTGTCGCACCGAGCAGTGCCTTTTGTTGCTGACTCAGCTGCCCGCCGCCGTCAATCGACACAAAAGTTTAAATGGCAGCCAGCGGATAAGAATGTAAATGCCTGAATAAAGAATTGAGCGAAGTTAACGAAGAAAATGGAATGTATAAAAACGAGCGTCTCCTAGTGTGATTTGCTGGCAGCATAAACTTATTACAAAGCTGCAGAGGCCAGTAAACGGTTTGGAAGGAAGTCAGCGTGTCACATGATGGCTGGAGGGGGAAATGCTTACACTGAAGTTGGCTGGAGTATATTCGGTTGAAAGTTTGAGGAGAATTTAAATTCAAAGCGATAAATTTCAATGTATATTTAAACAAAGAATCAAAAAAATTATAAAAAATTCAATTAACAAATTTTTTTTAATTAGGATACCAAAAATCTATTTGATATCTATGTCGAATTTGTCATGCAAATTTATTTAAAAAAATTCAAAAAAAATTTAATAAAAAAATTTAAAAAAATTGTTTACGAAAAGTTTTAATTTTTTTTAACAATTTCGTAAACATTTTAGCATAACCATTAATTTAAAAAATTCCACCGAGCCAATGGCAGGTTACAACCAACATTTAATTTCACCATTTTAATGCCAAATCACTCATACGCCCCAGTGGTCATAAATAAAGCCAACCCAAAGACAAACAAACAAACGAAACCAAACCAACAAACATAAAACACCATTTGTAGCAAATGCAAAATTTATTTAAATTGCATAAACATTGCAATTATAGCGAGCAATTGGTTATTTGGTTGCTGTTAAATTCACCAGCAATAAAAATGCAAATTTTTGTACACGAATGCCAACCGAGAGTCAAACAACAAGAAGCACTTATTTCCTTTTTTTGTTGTTGTTATAAATGTGTTTATATATGACAACCACAACACGCTCGGCAATTAATTTCAGTAAAGCAACACAGTAACCAGGAAAAAAAAACATAACAAAAATTTACAAAAAAAAAAAGAAACAAGGTGACAAAATGCAAACAAATAAAGCAAGCAAATTACGCGCATAAAAATAATGGGCCTACAAGAGTATAAAAAAAAATAAATATGAAAGGGTTGCCATAATTCACAAAAATTAAATGCAGCGTAATTTGTTTCATTTTTTTTGTTTCATTTTTGTCAAACATTTTGTGCTACAACTGTCAGGGGAAAAGTTAAATGTGAGCCAAAGCAAAAGCAAACGTGTAAATATTTATGAAATATTAGCCCATTTGTTCGAATGTAAATTTGAGAATTTTATATGACCATCATTTCAGATTTGTATCATTTTTTTAGCTACAGTAGATTGAGAGACTTATGTATTGAAATGTTGCAAAGGCTTATTGTCAATTAATTGCCCATCAAAAAATATTTAAAATTTCAAAATAAATACTTTAAAAAATACAGTAAAAAATAAGCAACCCAAAAAATTACCTTTAAAAAATCCAAACGATTTAAAGAAAAATTGTGTTTCAAAGAAATAAATGTCGACTGTCAACTGCCAAGTAGATTCCCTTCGACTAAAAATATTCATACAAGTAATATCCACAGTGCCTATCCACAAGATATATTCACATTCGCCTCTCTTCGCATGTCAATCAACAGCAGAAATTCGCATTTATTGTGTGTAATGCGTCATTAAAATGTATTTAAAAATTGTTTAAATTTAAATCATGTACGCAACAATTCACATTTTAATGTATACATGCATGCCCATATAAATTCTCATACATATACGCACATGAGTCAATGTGAACCCGCCATTATTTAAGGCTTTGTGTAATTTATATGCTTGCTGCCTGGCGAAAGTCACCCTGGGTGCGTGTGTGCGTTCGTTACAATTATTTGAAACACAATTATTTGTATTGCTTTTGCTGTTCGGTAAGTGTGTATGAAATTAACATGGAGCAAGACGAGTTGCAACATGAGTAAACCAGTTTGTCAGTAGGGTAAATTCGTTAGAATTAAAAAAAATAAATTCTAAAAGGACAGGAAACAATTGCATCTTGAATTTCAATAATGACTCGAATGGGAAGGAACCAGATGAAATGACATAACAGCAGGATATTGTCTAAGCCTCATGTTCATCGACAGGTGTTAAACCTGTAAGGATTCGCAAGAACCGAAGCAGCAAGAGAATGAATCAAAATTGTCTTGATAATGCTGTAAGAATGGTTGGTACTGGGAAGCTGTAATTATTGAAGGCCTTGGGACAATACGCTAAGCTGAACTCAGTACCTGTCAGCAACCTTCTAAGGCATCTGCCGTTTGCCTGGGTTTTTCCATCACACATTTTCATTGATACAAACCTTAACTTAAGCAACCACCAGAAGAGGAATTATGCATACAGACAATAAATTTGATGACCAAAATTTAAGTTTCTACAACAACAACTTTGTTAAATATTTCTCTATTCCAAGGGGCATATATTATATTTATGTTTAGTTCCAATTGGATTGAATTAAGGGCCATTAATACGAAATAAAATATTTATTAAATAAAATAAAGAAAATAATTGAATATTGCTCATACGCACCGTAGAGCGGAAAACAAAAAAGCAGTGTCTCTCAAAATAATAGTAATTTTATCACAACAACTTTATCACCATCATACGCTTGACCACTCTGGGGAAGCCCATAGCGGCACAGAAGTCAAAAGTTCAGAAATCACTGAGCGAAATAACAAACAGGAGTTTTCGAGTTTCCACGCACACACAAAAGTCTACTATCGCCACAGCAACAATTCACTGAGGCACAAAGTAATAAATTGTCAAGTTGAAGCCTATAAATAAAATGCCATTAGACGATATGCCTCGGAGAGAGCGAGCGCACACACGAGAGCCGTTCAACAGTGATGTAATGTGTGTGTATTATACACATACGCACATAAAATGGATACGTTTCACCCACAACTGCCGAACCGAACGAGGCATTAATTCACAACAGCGACAAAAGTCTTTCACATTTGTGTTTGAGCAACTTTCGCCACAGCATTGTTGTTGTTGTTGTTGCTGCCATTGTTGCCAAAGCAGAAACTTTAATGAAATATATCACATACAGTCAAAGTCGCACTCACACTACACTTATGCACATGCATGCATCTTTGGTTGCTTGTTTGCTTGTTAGTTTGTTTGCTTGTGCGTTTGTGTGTGTGTGCTTCTGTATCGAAGGCGTCACTGATGCTGTCTGTGATATTGTATAAAGTAATGCACGCGCTTACGAAACCTCAAAATTAATTGCTTTTCTTGTGATTTTATTTTGCTTTTGGTTGGCAGCCTTTGGCTTTCTTGAAAGGAAAGCACAACAAAAGCATACCTCAGCCTAGTGGAGAAGAACGAGTCACCAGTCGAACGATGAACACTCAAAGAAGTATAACGAGAAGACGAAGGAGCCGAGCAGGTTATTGAGGCGTGAAAGAGCTGAGAACTTAATGGAAAAATGACAAGCGTGACATAAACGAGTTTCATTGAGTTTACCGATTCGATTGGTAAAGCTTCAGTGCATTTTGAAGAAGAGTAAGACTAAGAAACTTTAAAGGATTTATAAAAAATTTAATAACTATTTTACCTGTCGCAACCAGTTTCTTAGCTATTCAAGACACTCTGTGAGATAATAGAGATAGCCTCTTCGCCGTTCACTATTACAAGACAACCTCAAACATTACTTTTCTCTACCCAAATTCATAAAAACCTTTCGAAATTTAATTTTAAAAACATTCCTTCACCAAAATGGTCCGCTCCATGCTTCAAAATGTTCAGCATCCTTTAAAAAAAAAATAAAAGTTACATAACAAAAGGCCAAACAACAGCAGCAATATAAAACAATTTCAATATAAATTTCATTGCATACTTGTGGGGGGGACGGACAACTGCAATTAATTGCATACATTCAAAATGTCACTTTCACCCAAACAAACGATCCCCCCAATAAACGCTCACATCATTTCACCATTTATGGCCAAGGCAAATACAGAAAACAGCAAATACAACGGGAAATTGTCTTTTGCATAAACTCACAGCCACACACACAGCCCGACAGATAGGCCACTGAACCCTAACCAATGTCATGGCAGACTCATGTGACAACAAACAACCAAAAACGAACAATAACAAACAGCAACGAGAGCCTTGTATAAGCCCATAAAATTACAATTGCACACATTGCACAACGAAGCCGACACACACGCGCGCCAGCGAACGAACCAGAGACATCTGCCGAAAACCACCTGTTCTCGGTTGTGTGCAATTTGATGTGGTTACGCGTATTTTTTTTTTGTTTGTTCTTTGTTATGGCATTTGACAGCCAATGTTGACAGTTATGCCATGACGCCGAGTTGTGCTAATGAAGAGCCAAAGTGCAAAGAAATTGACAACCAAAATAAAATAAATTAAAATTAAAAAAATATAATTAAGTGAAATTAATCAGGGAAGGCCATATGTGCACATATGACAGGATATGAAAACAATTTTACAATGAAAAAAAAACAAAATTCTACAAAATAAAAACAAAATGATTTTGTTTTAAATTTGAAAACTAACACCATATGTGGAAAACACTGTGGGCCATGTACCACTTTCTGTGGAATGAGTTTCATCTCACAATTAGCTGCAGGCGTAGGAGTGCATATATTTGTTTTGCTTTTGGCACAACAAGCCAGCAGAATTTTCGTGCACAAAGTTTTCATTACATTTTTGTAGTGTTCTCTCATATTTTAAAAGTTTTTTGTTGTTTTTGTTTTATTTCATTTTCATTGCCTTGGCTCTTGTGCAGTAGATATTGGTGCAGAAATTTTGAAATTTTAATATAAGGGAATTGCAAAAAAAATTAGGAAAAAATTCGGAAAAATAACAATAAAAAAAAACCAACCACCTGCAGCAATTTGCACAATTTTGCGATAGTTTTTGTTTCCTATTTTGATGTCTACTTTTATTTACTCGCATTTTTTTGTTGTGTTTTTTTTTCTGTGAGTAAATATTTGATTTAAATTTTTTTCGCTTTTGCTTTATGCCGGAGGTTAAAAATATTTTATGAGCTCAAATATGCTTGTTGTTGTTGAGCAAATTCAATTTGAGCCATTTTGACCCCCCTTCCGCCCACTCTCTTAACTCTCGGAATGAAGTTTATTATGAAAGTGGAAATATGTTTGAAAATACTGGCCTGGGGTTAGCAGTTGAGTGTGGGTGAATGCTGAATGTTTGTGACAGGAAGCGCCGAGCAATTGTGATTTTATAATTAATAAATACAATTTGAATAAAAGAGTGAAGCAGCCATTGCACATGAGTATGTACTTAGTTTGTATGCATGAAAATAATGCAATTCGATGTGAAGTTGTGGGGTTTTTATCACAAAAACCGAACGCAAATGAAATAAGCCACAAATGAAACTAAAAATCAACGATGATGGCAATTTTTTTGGTTCACATGATTAACTTCTGACTATTTGAAATTGTTCATTGTTCAGGCACATTGCATGAATAGTGGGATCCTAATTATACAGGCCATATTTTGCAAGCTTTTCTGGCTGATTACATTCGTTTCTTATTGAATTACTTAATGGAACTAGGCGCAGTACAAGTTGAAGCGCTGTTACGAACGAATACTTCAAGTGAAAATAACTTGAATATAATAAAAATATGAAAAAAACATGAATAGTAAAGGGAAATGCAAGCAGGAATTTTCACATGCCGGACTCATCAAATGATTTTTTTTTTTATTATTTTGAATACATTTCCAGCAACTGCCATTTTATGTCAAAAAATAATTGAATTTTTATTTTTGGCACCATCATCAATGTCCATGTTGGAGACGAAACATTTGATATTAGAACAATAGAAATTCGTTAAAAATCGTAAAATTTTATTGGAGGAAAAAATTAATATCGGACAACTAGTTATATTGTACGGATATCCAATTATAGTAGTTTAGAAAACATTTTTGATCATTTTACAAAAAAATACGAAAAAAAAGGTAAAGAAATTTCAACAGAAAATTCCAATTCAATGGAGTTACATGTAGGTATTGCGCGTATTGAATTACTGAATTTTTTTGTTGGCCGATGGTTGGCTGGTACATTTGAAAGAAATTGAATTCTAACAAAAAAAAATTCCAAAATAGCATCGGCAGAAATGTTAAATGTGTGAAGGAAATAAATTTTTTATGATAGCATACTGGGCGTATGAGTAACTATTTGAGTAGAAAATTTGCAAACATTAAATCTCCCTACGTACGAAAAATCGCTGAACACCTAAACTCTACAGTAATGCAATGCAAGCCAGTGCAATTCCACTGCACTTTTCGCCGTCAAGCTCGAGCATAATGCAATCCAATCCAACACAGCACATGACATGACATGTTTTATATGAAATTAGGCCATGTTCACATTTCCACAATGCAAATGTTCCCACAAGCTTAAATGAGATGAAGTTTGGAGTGCAAAAGTGCCATGCAATCAATGTTTGTTTGTCGTGGGCGTTGTTTTATTTCTGACGACGTGTTGGTGGTGGTGATTACACACAACAAATTTCACGCACAAACAAAACATTTCCCCTTATAAACATACAGAATATAAACAAAAGGATTCACGGAGGGCACGTTGACAATGGGAAAGGATTTCGTGCACGTAAAATTACACAATTGTCGCTGTTGGTAGCGATACCATGTATGCGGGTGAATAAAATGTGCACTAGATGATGCGTTCTTTTTTTGTTGTAAATTTTGAACCGCTCTTGACATATACCAGTCGCTGCTTGCACCTTGTACAGCGTGTGTATGGTGTGTTTGCGTTTATTTTTGAGAATTTTGCAATTAAACATTTTACAGGTGAAACCACTGCAGCGTACTTAATATCCTGTATGGGGCTGATATTGGAAAAAATTTCAACCAATATGCAGCAGGTATTTTGTGTTCCCTTTCGCTACTTTATTTGTATAAAAGTGCAACTGACTGAATAGCTGTGTGAGTGAAACTTTGCTTTCGGCTGGAATGGTGTTACAACGCAGTGAAAATTCGTTGTAGCATTTTAAAGAATTCAGCATCCAGGCCAAGTAAAAAGGTTGGGTATTGGCTGATGGGAAAAAGAACAGATTTGCCACTTGATGTGGATATGTCCTTGAGTTAACGGTTTATTTCTGAAATATAAAATTCACCAATTACAATTTTACAAAAACCCCCAAAAAAATAAAGAATTGCTTTGATTATTTTTGCAAAAACATTTTTTTTCGTAGAACAATAACTCAACAATGCAATATATGGCCTGAAAAGCAGACTAACAGGTAAATATATTGCCTTGATGTTTATTTGTTCCACACTAAAAACGTTAACTGAAAGTAAATACCAACAAAACCCCCCCCCAAAAAAAATATTAAATATTCACAAAAAATTCTGAAAAATAGTGAAAAACTGCTAGGGAATTTTAGCAAATCTGCATGTAATGGCTCAAGCGAGAGTTAAACTTAACACCTCCCCGAAAAAAACGTTTGTTTATTTGCTGCAACTTTTTATTTTTATTTTCCAAACAAAATCAAACTTTGCGCTTTGGCGGTCAACGAAAAAGGGTTGAAGGGGCGTAATTTAATATGCGTTAAATAAAATGCAACGATGAGCATGCATTTCAAAAATGCTTTGAATATATTTTGCAGTTTATTAATAACAAAGAGAGAAAAAAAATTGAAATTGGTAAACAGAAAAACTGCTTTATTCAGGCACTAATTGAATTCAGTTGGTGAACTTTGCGGGCAGTTAAGCAACAGTGTGAAGTGATATTAGCGCAATTATTAAATATGCACATGATTAAAGGGCAAAGGAAAATATAATTTGGAAAACTAAAATAGAAACCTGAGGAGGAGGACTCAGGAGTATTATTAAATGTTCACCAGGACGAAATCATGCCTCCCTCATCCGCACCTTTTTCCTTAATTTCCCTTATGTACATAGAATACCCCCAAAACAAACAATATAATATTCTAATGAACCAGTGGTGTCAATATAATTATGTAAATGCAAGGCAAACAATCCCACACAACTACACACATACACACACACACACACACAAAATATAGAAATTAAATTGAATTTTGATAAATTTTAACGCTTTGCTTCTGCGAGTGGCTACAGTATAAATTTTCTAATTAAACGCCTTTTATAGTCGTAGTCTTCTCTGCCGCACTCTGAAATGTACCGCTTCCGGGCTATTAACTCAATTTTAATTAGAGTGCGAAACAAATTACTTTAAAGCAGCCGGCAGGGCTAATATGCGCAGTGTACAAGACACACAATAAAAAAAAAGCCAACGACTTCAACAAATGTACAGTTTCCAGCTTCAAAACCGATTTAACTTTAAATGCGGCAGCAGCATTGTGGAAGGCACTCATCTCTGCAAAGTTTAAAAGTTTTTCTGTCATTCTTTTTGTCGGCGTGGGGGGGGGGGGGTTGGGAAAAGTAAAAGGAATGCAGATTTATTTTCTTCGCACTTGTGAAACTTTTGTTGGGAGTATTTTTTTCTATCTTTGCTCTTAAAAAAGTCCAAAAAAAACCGCAGAAGAACACAAAGTGCAAAAGTCTTGCAAAATGCATAATTAACTGTAATTAGTTGCGCGCCAAAGCTAGGTGGGTAATGTGCAAAGCTTGTTGGGCCCATTTCACATTTGAGATACTCCAAAATGAAAGCTTCTTTGCATTTTGTTACTAAAAATATTTAAAACATTTTCATTTTATTTTTATCTTAAATTTTTTCGTTTGTATGTATGCTACCCAACACACTGCTCTATCGACACATTTTCCTTTTCAATTAACAGGAAAACAAAAAACCAAGTTCAACTAAACTAAGTAATGGCAATTGACATAAAACGTGCGGGGATTAGCTTCTTGCAGCTACTCCACATACGATTACGTTCGTGCAACTTAATTACTGAGCTTGAGAACCCATACACAAACACGCACACGCTTATCCCAGCAAACTGTAGTAATTTTTCGTCGTCATTTAGAATCACACGCTTATATCATTTAAGGGGCGGGCGAAAATAAATGGAGACAATCTCAAATATGGGAAAATTCTTGGCTCCTTTTCGCACTCAAGCAGAAGTTGTAAAAAAAAACAACAACAAAAAAACTACCAAAATAAGAACAAGAAACCGAAAAGGTAAAATTGTCAACAAGCAAACATTTCATTTGGGAAACCCTAAAGGGCAAAACAACCCTAACCACCGAGAGAGTGGGCCACATTCAGCCACCCCCCTCAGCATCTTCAGTGCTAGTCACTATTACATCAACCGTGTGTGAATAAAGTAGATTACAAGCCACGTGACATTGCTTTGCTCTCGAGATGGCAACGAAAGAAAATGTCTCTTGCGAAAATTATTATTTTTGCACCTCTCAACTCGGGGTTTTTTTTATGCAGAGCCCTTTTTGTCAACCCAATTTTCTTTATTACTTAGCTGCGTTGCTGATGGTGCTTTACTATATTAGCAAAATAAAAAAGCAGCAACAACACAAACCACTGAAAAAAAATCTTTACAAAAGCACTGTTGTATTTTGCTATGACAATATATGGCTGAAAATCAAATATATCAAATTGTATATTGCTGCAATACTATTTTGATATGGTAAACAATATAGAAAGTACTTTTGATACGAGAAAATGTCAAAAAGTTGTGTCACCAATGTGAGTTTGATATGAGAAAACGTTGAATTGATATGGAAGTACATAAATAATGTAGTGTCGAGAAGAATTAGGAAATGTAGAAGTGGAAATAGTTATCAGACAAAAAGAAATTGATAGGGTGAACACGTACTTATAGTATTGGCCATATCATAAAGTTAGGAAAAATCGTTTGATTGGTATGGATATTAATATGGTATCAACATCATTTCTCAAGTTACTGTCAATGGTACCCATATCAATATTATCAACTTCTACAATGAATCTGTCATATTGGTCTTGGCAATGTGATGGTAGTCAATGGCATGGTTTCTAGTCAATTAATATGCTTTGATGAAAAATTTAAGGTAATATGAAAAGTACATCGAATTTTTTTTCTCAGCGTACCTTTCATAACAGAATAAAAAATACACAAAAGGTAAAGTTTTCTTTGAGGGGAAATGGTGACGGTATGCTAAGTTGTAAAATTGTGTGTATATAAAAACGTAAGTGGCAAAATGGCAACACTTTTATTATATTTTCCCTTTTCTGGAATAAGAAAATTTTTGTTTTGTTATCCTTGAAGCATGATACTTTGTCACAAGCACAAATACATAAGATTTTATTAAACGATTCACTTTAGTTTGGGGGGTAGAGAAAGGTTTACTTAGCTACAGTGGTAGCTTTGTAGGTTAAATATTTGTGATATCATATTATATTCTTTATATCATATTTCTAGAATTATTTCAAACAAACACTGAACAAGTTCTGCGAAAGTCACTCATGAATTAAGGACATTTCGGAAAAGTCAAATTTCGGTGTTGATAAAAACACCGAAATGTATCCAATTCAAATGTGCATTGACCGGAATTGAAGTGGGTGCAGTATGCAGGCGAGTGTACACTTGTCGGTGAGTGTACGTTGTGGAAATATTTTCCATTTGACTTTCCCAGCTCTGTTTACAAATGTAGCTTTATATGGAAACTGTTTGCATATTTTGCGGCGTTTCTATACTGTGTTGATTGGACATTTGATCGAGTTGAAATTGTTTCGGATTCTTTTGTGTTAGGCTTTGAAACTCATGTGTGTGCCAAACTTCAATACTCAAATACAGTTTCGTTATTGAAACTTTTTTTGGCAGAACAATCATTCATTGTCAAATCAAAGAAGAAAAATGTTGAAGAAATTCTTTTTTAATAAAAGGATAGGTATAGAATAAAATCAAAAAAAAATTGTTCCATTTTTAAAATATTTTAAAATTGAGAACCAGGAAATAAAAACTTTGTACAGAAAAAAATCCAAAATTCCACTCACCCGAAATCCTCTTTGGCATAGCAATGCCCCAAGAAGCGGCACTGCAGTGTATTGCACTGATACGATTTCACATCATCCTGCACTTCGTATGTAATATTGAAACCATAAACATCCAGCAGACGATCCAGGGCACGCAAATGCGTGCCATCCAGCGACGGCATGACGAAGCGTATCTCCAGATATTGACTATTGAACTGCACCCAGGCCACCTGCGTGACATCGTCCTCGGTGAGCGTGAAAACGCGATGCGCCGGCACTTTATAGTCATCCGAGTAGTACATGTATTCGGTGAACTTTAAGCCGCCGAGCACATACAATTGCGTCAAATAGACAACAATGGAAATATTCGCCGTGGAGCTGGCGGCCGGCAGCTCGGAGGCGTCAATCACCCAAACGCATTCGATGGGCGTGGTGAATTTATGGGGAAAATTCGGTGTCTGAATGATGCCATGGCGTGCTTTGAGTATGCCGCCGCAGGACGTTGCATGATTTCCTTGGGAGGCACCAGAATTGCCGGACGACTGTGCAAAGGCATTGATGAAATGTGAGGGCGACGATTGTTTCGCGGTCGCACTGCCGAATGGCGTTATTGAAAAACTGGCCGGAAAGGGCGGCGGTAGGGGCATGGGTACGGCCGGTAGACTGAGTTTATGGTCCATGCTTTGTTGACGTTTGAAACGTTGACTGCGATTGATTGGGGCTGGACTGTGATGGAGTTTTTGGTCACCTAAATCAAGTGCATTGTGGAATGGGCTGTCATGCTGGTTATTAACTCCAGCTTGGTTTGTTTCTCTTTGCGAGGGCTTCTCCTTAATTAAATCCAAAGCTTGTAGAAATTCCCGCTCTGGTGACTGTATACTACTCTCATTTCCGGTCACGATCACTTTTTGCGCTTTCTCTTCCGTTTGCCTTTCTTCATGTTGAATGACATGGTTTTTAGCAGCTCTCTCAATGAATACAACTTGTCCTCCGCCGGACCATTCTGGCTGATGCTCCTTCTTTGCTTCCCTTGTGACTAGCTCACTTTCCAGTGAATTCCGTGCAAAGTCCACTCCCCGAAATAGCCTATCTCTGTTCGCGCGCTCAAGTGTAGCCGTTGTTGTCAGCAATGTAGCCACTAGCAGCGTATAAAGCAGCAATCTTGATGGAAATGTCGTCATCGACATTGACTTTATCGCTTTCCGTTCACCACCGCCGTTCGCACTTTCTCACGCACTGATATGGTTGTTGAATTTTTGATGGAGTTTTCTGTTTAGTTTTTATCGCCGTTATGAAATTTATGTCTTGTTCGAATTTGTACTTGGAGCGCATTGCGCATTCGACTTGTGGGGCGGATGACGATGATATTTTCGGTTAACAACTTTCTAGCGATTTTACAGCATTTTGAATAGTAAACTTGTTCATTGCATTCGTTTGGAGGCGTCAATTCGAATCAAATGCGTTGAAGCTGAAAAAAAAGAAATGAAAAATCTTCAATATTGGAGAATTTATTAGCGAAAAAAAGAATAGAGGAACACAAAAGGTTCGTTCCCGCTTCAAAGTTCATGCCAAAACTCAACCAAATCCAACTCCATTCAGTGGATTTCCTCTAGGGCTGTCAAGAAAATCAAATTTAAAATGCATCGATCAAAGCCGCCATCGAATTTGTCTGTCAAACTTAGAAAACTAAACGCCCAACAAAAAACGGAAAATGCATTTTCCAAAAATACCCATCAAAATAAACTAACACAGTCAAGGAATGGCCACGAACAGAAAATACTCCAAATGAAAAACGAATAATCTTCTCGGTTTTGGGCGAACATTTTTTACTCTCACCCCCACACCCCGCACAATATCAACATTCACATCCTAAGAGGCTCAACTGTCATGGTCGTCGCTGGCAGTCCCACAGTGCTCACAGCGGATATGCCCTACAACTGCCTGCCAAGGCAAGGACGCACAGCGCCCACATGGCGCTCACTTCCGTTCGTCAACATTGAACGGCGCACGCGGATGGCGCGAGGGTCGTTGCATTCAATTAATACGAAAATGATCGAAAGTATGTTGACGCCCGCTACGAGTGCGCGTATTTCAAATTCAAAAGCCTATGTTAGCAAGAAAAAAAAAGTGGAAAGCCTTGGGAATCCCAGAACGGAAAAAAACAACATGTGCTTTTGGCGTTAGTGAAAGGAGCAAAAAATGTGAGCGATGTTTTTTTTTGCATTTTGAATGCGAGACTCTGACAGATGTTGGGATGTTTTGGTTGTGTTGTTTTTTTTTTTTGTTACCGGAAAAAGGAAGTTGAGACTCAAACTTTAAGAATTAACTGGACAAAAAATACTCCTCAAATTCTAAATGGAAATTTATTATTGAAATGACAAGTGTTCACTGGTGCCACTTCCATTTTTAGTCATAAGGAGATTACAGGGGAACAATGGCATATATACAAAGCGGACGGTATTGGACTGGTACCATGCCCACTTAGCAGATACCGGGGAACCATGCTACCTTTTACACTAAATATTTAAAAAAAAACCTCAAGCAAAGCCAAAGAAACCAAACTTCTTTTGTGAGCCGGTCCATTATCAGGCCCTCTTATAGTAGAGATGTCTCTTGAGTAGAGATGTCAAATGACTGACTGTGGCTAATCACGATAGTCATTACATTTATAAATTTTGCAACTCCTTTAATTATAAGCTATAATTTATAACATAAGTGTACTCACATGAAAAAAACACGAGAAACTTTGACACACAAAAACTCTCTAATAACGCCTAAAACTGTGCAATTTTATGGGCAGCAGAAATGGTTTAGCAATAATCCGACATATACAACAAAAATAAACGATAATCGGAAGCTGTCTGCTAAGCCACTTGAGAATTTTGTCAAGTGAATTATTGAGTGCATTGTACACGTAAGACTTTTCAGAGTAGAAGCCGAAGCAGCAGCAGTGGCAGTAACGCCAAACGAACAAACAGAGAGCAATATAAAGCAGAGATTTACGACTACTAATACCGAAGGGAAAAGACTAGCACGCACACATACATGGTCGAGAGTGCATGGATATTGTGTACTCGATAGGATATTGTAAAATACAGGGTGTTGGCAATGAAAATCTTTGAACGAAAACTTATACACGCGTGCTTGTCTAGGAGTCAAACGACTGCCTGCCTGTGTATATGAATTGTGACAACACAGGCACACACGTACTAGTACAAAAGTACATATAAAGGATGCTTAGTAATTTTCCGGATATCCGGCTCCCGGTGGTTTTATGCATATCTTAATGCAAGCTGCATGTGTCTGTGTGTCTGGCGATGAGCTGTCAACATATGTGTAAAGCATATTTGTGCTACGACGTCAGTGTGTGTGTGTGTCTTCGTTGGCACATACTCGCACGAAATTGTATACGTATTTGCTACCAAAATACATTCAATTTCCTGTGTTAGCATGTTTAATCAACATCGCTGAGAATATGCTATGAGATCAAGGATTGTGTGTTTATGCGAATGTGCTTGACTCATCGACTCTTGCCATTTTATCTATCCTCTTTCCACCGAGCCGTACCCTCACTCTGTAGCCCGTATTGAAGTTGTCGTGTTCGGTTTTCGAGTTTGAAATTACTTTCGTTACTCAGTTTGCAACATGATGAATACTTTGTATGGATGTATGTGTGTTATTTGGCGGAAGTTGTGTTTAATTTTTTTTTTTTTGTATTTTTTATTTGCAACTTTGTTTTGTTGATCTTTCGTGGAACTTTTTGGTAGCAATTCGATACCCAGAATCTCATTTGGGTATTTATTATTTATGTTACCTACGAGAGCGGAAACGGAAGGAAGCTTTAGATTAAGGTGCCGGAAGTTTGTGTGAAATTAAATGTTTATTTTTCGCATTTCATAGAATTAGAAAATTTATATTTGAATTATGCAGTGGTTACCACTTGCAATTAGGGCATGTGTTAGTTATACAAATACTGTAACACAAATAATATTTTAAAGGCAATCATCTTTTTTATGTAATCTATGGGAGTTGCACAACGTGTCGTATGTGTATTTCTAATTGGGAATACAACATTGAAAGTCTCCTAAACCGCATCAGGTAGAATGGAAACTTATCTAAGTTGCATGGATTTCTGCTTGAAAAATGCTATGCTATCATAAATTTTTCTCTATGTTTTTGACTGAGTGTAACTAACTAAAAAATTACCTCGATGTACTTACGCGTACAAGGAATTCATTTAAAATCAAAGAAAAACTATTTTTAAGCTCTTATCTTCATAGCAGCCTCTTCCGTCTCTACTCCTCTTCACCTGCCACTCCTCATTTGACTTTTATCTTGATGTTAACTTTCAACTCTAAGGCAAAAACAAAAATTAAAAAAAAAAAAACAAAACACATGGGTGTAAACACTGGAAATCAATTAAATAAAAGCAAATTAAACAATATTAAATGAGGAGGAAGAAGAAGAAAAAAATCGAAAAACAATTAAAAATTGAAATAGTGGAAAAATCTCTTCAATTGGCCTGGGCCTTATCGCCTTTTATGCGCCCACCAGGCAAGTTGCAATGCTTCTTTCTTTCTTTCTTTTTTGCCTTTTCCTCGTAACACGTTCGCATCGATTCTTATCTTCTCTTAAATTTCGCTTCGACTGTGGTGTTGGCCACATTCGATTTTTCGTAGTTTTGATTGTACGCGTATATGGTTTGTATTTTTTCTTGTATTTTTTTTTCGTTTTCAATTTTAATTTACCGTTACTTTGGACGCGTTCGACAATTGTTGCCGGTGCGATAAGGAAGTTCATGCTTTCAAGCACGGGCAGGCAAAGTGCTTCTTGGCAAGCCAGACAGGGGCGGTCAGAAAAAAATCTACAAACTTGTATTAACTAATTTTTTTTAAATTTAATTTTAATTAATAATTGGAAAAAATGGAAAAAAAAAATTTGTATTTCTCAAATCAAACTTTGTGTGTTAATCAGCGAACGCAAATTACCTCAAACACCAATCAGTTATACGAAATGAAAAATCTTTTGCCAATAAAAGATTTTTCTAAAAAATATTGTCCCACAATCCGCCACTGCCTTCGCTCCTAGTTCTTAACGTTTCTGCTATCATATCAAAATAAATAAGAATAAATAAATCGAAACAGAGGCAGCGGCACCAACAACAAATGAGCGTCAGCTATTTGCTCGACTTCATATGCGGCTGCGGCTGGTTGTTGTAATTGTTGTAGGCGACAAATACCATGCCGTCGTTCACTCGCTCCGCTCATTTTGAACGTACCTACCCGCGTTGCTTACTCGCAAATTGCCAATTTAAATTGGCCGCGGTAAATTAGTCGAGCTATCAGCTTCCACGGCGGCAGGTGTTGTTGCTCCACTTTTGTAGGCTCGAGTGCGCGCGTTCCATTACACCAGACAAACACCAACACACAAGCAAACATACACACACGCATACACACACCTTTGTACACACGAAAATCGTTTATTTTACGCTATCCACTCCACTCGCCGCTGTACCCGCTGCACTACTCGACCGCTTTTTATTTCCGCTTTTAATTTCGTCATCATCGTTGTTGTCGCTTTTACTGTTTCGCTGTTTCGCCTGCATCATGCATTGGCCAATGCACATTTGTGCCGGAAGTGTTGTGGCGGTATTTTTGCATTTCTCACCGGAAGCCGCAAACTGAAACCGAGATTGTTGTTGGTCTTGTCCGCTTTGAGGTAATGCTAAACTAATTTGTGCGGTGAATGGCATGCGAAATGTAGGAGAAAATAAATTGCCAGTGATACCGGAAAGAAAGAACAACTGTGCAAAGTAAAATTAATGAAAAAAAAAAGCTGAAATGCTCAAGTAAAAGTGTTGAAGTGAAAAACGTGTGAAATGGCAAAAAAAAAAAAAGGAAAATGCACGAGAGAAATACAAGAGAAATTGCCAAAACGAATGGAAATCCAAGAAATTGATCGCAATTCGGTGATGTGTACTGATATGCAAATCATGCGGAAAAGTAAATAATGTGCGACACGAAACGTTTCGAGATAAAACTAAAGAATATTTCACACAAGTGAAAATAAGCGTATAAGGGTATTCATGACTTCCTGTGTAACAGAGAAAAGAGTGAAGTGTAAAATTTAAATATTTTCAAACAATACCTTTAACGAAAAGATTGAAAATAGTTTTTTGAATCACATTGTCAATTTGTTTTCAATTGTAGAGTAGTATAATTACATTTTCTGAACTCTTCTCCCACTATCCAAACTCATTTCCATTCTCCTTGCTCTAAACAATATGTCTGATCATTCGAAGCCCTACAAACAAAGTTCCTTTCTAGACTAACTTTTATGGTTGTTTAAAAATAGCTTGAAGCTATTGAAAAGTGTCTACTTGGCTGTCCTTCTATTTAACTGTTCACTACTTGCCCACGGCCATGGGATAGAATTGAAATAATTCACTTCAACTTGGCCCAGACATTGAAATTTATTACAAAAACGTTCAAGTTCAAATATAATTACATGAAATGTGTTGACCATGAAAATACCCTTATAACGGTTAACTTAAATGAAAGGAAATAACTCAATTTGGGATTTATGCACTCAATTACAAGCAACATATTTTACAATAATATCAGTGCTTTAATTATTGTAAAATTGTTGATAAAAAGTGGACATTGGAGTTTGGTCGAATTATGATTGAAGGCAGAATATTCAAAGTTCTGGTTTTGCGAAATTCAATTGACATTTAATTTTGATAAGAAAATCCATTAAATTTATGAAGAGGTACAGTGAATATTTTACATAAGCCTCAATGGCCTATTTATATAATTCATTTAATATCGAAAATCCCCTTAGCCGCCAACAACAAACAAAAATAATAATAATTTAATGAATGATAAGAAGAAGGTGTATGAGTCAGCAAATGGATAAAAGGAAAATTATCAGAAATTTATAAAAATTTAAATTTGATAACAAAGTGGATAAACGAAAAAAAATTTATATAGAGATTGTGTGCTTTGAAAATTTTGTAGAAAGTGAATAGAAAAAAAAAATGTGATTGAAACTTATTAAAAAAAAACCAAAAATTAAATGGAAAAATAAATATGTTCCTTATACGATTTTACGCTCAACAGGTGCAGACACACTTAATGGTATTTCATATTGCCGTAATCAAATTACGGTTTGTAATTGAAATTCCCAATTACCACGCAAAAATTGTATAATTCGAAAGTTTTAACGAAATGAACATAAATCTTGATAAATCTAATCGATTTAAATAACAAAAAAAAAGAAAAAAAAATATTTGACGAAATGATAACAGGCGAGCGCCAAGATAAGCTTAATTGACGAAAATTAAATGCACGGAAAAAAATTTTAAGCGAAAGTTTTTAAAGAAAAGAAATGCCTTTTATGCACATCCAAGTTCTTTAAAACTTTCATTAAAATCACAATTTTATTTTACTAGAATAAATTACACAGGTACTGTGTAAACTCAAATTGAGTGAACAAGGTATAAACCCCAATGAAGGCAAAAATACACAAACAAACAAAAACAAATCAAAGTGTCTAGCCTGATAAGCCACACAAACACAATTAAATTGGCGAGGTGAGATCAATATGTCCCATACAAATTAACTGCCAATTACAACAACAAGAATTACCACATCACAACAACACTACCAACATGGCATGCTTTCCACGCCTCTTCAATCGCAGCAAGAGGAACTTTAATCCCGCGGAAGATGACAACACTGACACACTACTCAACAACAATGACAGCCCTGTGGTGAGTAACTATTGCAAACAGATAAAGTAACTCGTGGTGAATTTCGTATGAGAGATAAGAGAAAAATAAAAGCAAAAAAAAAATACGATTAGATAAATTTATTAAGTGTTAAATTAAGTTAGTCAAAGCTATTGTAAATATACGCCAACACCCATCATCATCATCATCATGATGAGCGCCAGCAAAGCCTTTAACACTAACAAATACAGTGCCAACAATAACAACAACTACTAGATATAGAAGTGACGTTTTTTTTTTGGTAGCATTCGCTCATTTAAGGCTTATCGTTAGTTTGAAGATAACTAAAAGTGGACTTAGTTGGTGGTAGCAGTTAAAAAAAAATAATGGTTTTTAAGTATTTTAGCTGACGGTAGTCACTATTGTATTTTAGAGCATAAATTAGTATTTATTTTGAATACTTGAATGGTTCTTTATGGCTCTTGACTTATTTAGAAAATAAACCAAAAAAGCTCTGGCCACTTTAAGCCAGCCATCGTTATCATATTAATGGTTTAGCTCATACCTCAAAGTTATAAAAAATATAATAATTAATCAAAGAAAAAACAATCAATCATTACTTTTGTATTTTTAGTCCAGCCAATAGAATTATTTCTAATTGTCTACACTTCTGACTTATTCATTGTTATATTTTTAGTAAATTTAAAATTATTGCGGTGTATTTGCGTAGAATAATTTGACTCCATTAAAATTGTCGTACAAACAGTGGGATAAAAAAATAGAAGTGGCCCAAAAAACCAAAATAAAAAATTTCCCAAATAAGAAAATTAAAAATTGCACAACAAAAAATAGAGCCACTGTACACACTCACAAAGAGTTTTATATTAGGTAGGTAGTAACTTAATTTAAAATACTTTTTTTTTAATTCAACTCTAGCAATGTTGAGAATATGTTTCATCACTTGTACAAATATTGTTGTTTGCTATTTGTTTCATTAAAAAAAAAAATGCCGGTGAAATGCAAACAAATTGCAACAAGAGAAACAGTTGAAACAATTGTCTCCAATCAAACAGTAATAGAAAAACCTGAAAAAAATCTACACCCATGACATTATTATTTGCTCTTCTATGCCCATAGAAAAATGTGTGCTAACATGACAAAGCCAACTTGACGCAAACGATCGTTAAACACTTGAGAAATATGAAATAAGAATGAATAATTGTTAATTATTGGAAAGTTTGAACGCAAGCAAATGCGTAGAAAGAACGCACGTCATTACGCCGATCGTTGGACAGAAATTTCGATGTGAAAAATTTTCCAACGATTACGTTTGCACCATCATTGCCGGAGCGGATGTGCGAAGCCGACTATCTGTTTGCCTTTAAATGTATTTTTATTTTATTTCATGATAAGATTAAAATGATTTTCAATGCGAAGATCAAAGTTTACAATTGTCGTAGGTCGTAAACAGAAAGTTCCCTTGAGAAAATTTCTCAACTTTAAGTTTTTAAGCTGTTACAAATTTTTTTAAAGTAGAATTTAAGTAATTTCTTTCGAAAACATCTCCTTTTTTAGCAGAGGAAGTAGACATAAACTCAAATTTCAATAAATAATTTTGTATGAGTAGATAAATAGATTTCTGCATCTCACAACAACGACCTTGTCAATGCATATCTGCCAAGCATACAGCTTCGACAATTCACAAAATACGTAGCAGAAAATATTCCTCTCCCGTTGAATATTACATTATACCATAATGTGATTTCTTACCTTCCGCACATTGATATTTCACTGAGTATGTATATTTATTCATACACTGACATTTAAGAGATAAACAATTGATTGCTTGTCGATACATTTTTTTTTTTTAATATTTTTTTTTTTTTTTGGCTTTCTTCTTTAAAAGCTTGTTCGCTGTTTTTTCTTGTTGCGATTGTTTATTTTTGTCTTCATGTGATTTGATAAGATATACTTATATTTTTTTCTTTTAGTGGGTGATTGAATACCTTTATATGAGATATATTTCATTCAATATGAGATATTTCATTTTCAATTATGATTATTATTTAAAATTTCTTTTCAATTTTAAGTTCAACTCAATTTCGGTTCCATTTCATTACAATTTCATTTCAATTTCATTTCAATTTCATTTCAATTTCATTTCAATTTCATTTCAATTTCATTTCAATTTCATTTCAATTTCAATTTCAATTCAATTTCATTTCAATTTCATTTCAATTTCATTTCAATTTCATTTCAATTTCATTTCAATTTCATTTCAATTTCATTTCAATTTCATTTCAATTTCATTTCAATTTCATTTCAATTTCATTTCAATTTCATTTCAATTTCATTTCAATTTCATTTCAATTTCATTTCAATTTCATTTCAATTTCATTTCAATTTCATTTCAATTTCATTTCAATTTCATTTCAATTTCATTTCAATTTCATTTCCATTTCATTTCAATTTCATTTCAATTTCATTTCAAATTCACTTAAATTTCCTTTCAATATCATTGGAATTTTCTATCAGTTTATAAAAACATCAGCCTTACCATAATCTTCACTCAAAATACATATATGTTAAGTTTGATTTATGTGCAAATATCCTTAGATATGCTACGTGTTTTGGTTTCAGCTCATCGCTCATCTATCGACATGGTGAGCTTCCACCTCTGATATGCACACGCGCTCCACATTTCCGATAAGACTAACATTTTATGCAAATCCAGCTTATCTTGTAAAATCAAACGTCACTTATACACACGCACACACACACGCACATTCATATACAATCAATATAACGCAAGCAACATTTCTGACTAACAGAGCCACAGACATTGACTACGTCACGCATTTGATTATGTTATTAGAAGACTTTTCATACCGAAGCGTTATAGAGGAGTAGACAAAACAGGCCACTATCTTGCCGCTCCTCATCTCTTGAGGAATATTTCTTATTCTTTTATCTAAAATGCTTGCGGTAGTTGCCATTTTTTTGCGACTTTTCATTGCTACTTTTTTCCTTTCCCTTTTGTCATTTAAATTTTCTTGTTGTGTTGGAGGAGGAAAAAAATCCATCAAAATTCGGAGTTCAATCGAAGCCGCACTCGAGGGCACAGAACATGTCGCACCTTCGGGGGAAATGTAAATGTAAACCGGCAGCAAGGCAGCCAGCAACTGACACACACAAGAAATGTCATGTCGAATTTACAGCATCACCAGTCGGAATGTCATTTATTGTATTGAGAATGTTGTTTCTTCCACAAGCAAATGTAACGAAGCTAGTGGCAAGGAAAGGAAAGGCAAGAAAAGGAAACAAACAAACGAACGAGCGGCAGCAAAATGAGATCAAGATCTTAATGTGTCGCATTTGGCGGCAAAAAGTAAATAATTTCTTCCCTTCTTTATTTCGGCTAAGGCAATGCGATTTCACACATTCCCCCAAGTATAAGCTTGCGTAAGTGTGTGTGTGGATGTGCGTCGGTGTGTGAGTGAAGTGTGCTTCGCATTTTCGTTTTTATTTGTATCATGACATTGATTAAATCGCTTAATTTAATGAAATATATTGACGGCTGTGGTGGCGTGGCGCTAGGCTTTTTGTATTTTTTCGTTTACTTTTTTTATTTTTCCTTTTGCTTTCAAATTTGGTTTATTTAAATGCGGCGGAAAGTAACACGGGAAGAAAAGCGGAAAACGCTGTTTACACCTGATTTGCATTTCAAAACGAAATGTTTGGCATTGCGTAATCGTAATGACATGTGTTTTGCGGAATTGAAAGATCCAATTGTCGTTTGATTAGGACTTTTTTTTTTTGACTTTAATTTTCTGAAAATTTTAAATCATTTACTCTTTTAATTTAATTTTCTTACAAATTCAACTATGCATTTTCAAGTAAATTAAAATAAATTTTTATAAATTTCCAGCAAATCGGACGCTACATACGCCGTGAAGAGACGCCACTATTTACACCCAAGAGCAGCGAGGTAAGTACCAATTAAGTTCGCACATCATCTTCTCACTCAAAGCATATGCAAAGTGTTCAACTACCACGAAAACTTTCGCAAAAATCTTTCAAAGACTAACCAAACTGTTAACTATCTTCTCTTTTGTTTTTAAATCACTGCACCTGTGTTTTCCTAAATGTCAAATTGTGTGCACGGCAAACCAAACAAAAACGTAAATAACCAAACTGAATCCTTTGTAAACTAACACAACAACAAAATACTAACACACTCAACTTACACACACACACACAATGCGGAAAACTTAACAATGAACGCAGCGTATGAGGCGGCAAACGAAAATACAACAGCAACAAATAGAGCAGCAGCAGCTACAACTACTGCAACAACAACAAGAAATCAAAGCAGAGCAGGAGCAACGACAGCAAAATAATCACCCAAGTGAAACTACTAACCACACCAACAACAACAACAACCACATCAACACAAACAATTTCCACAACAACAACAACAACAATGTCAATAAAAAATTCATTTCCAACAAAAACAAAATCAACAGCAACATCCACAGCAATCACAACAACAGCTTTAACAGCAACTCCACCTACAACAACAAGAGCTCAACTCCTAATCACACACACTCAAAATTAAAACCTGTCAAAGAACGTCGCCCCACGGCCCTGCCCACCGAAGTACCCCACATCGGCGAGGATGTTCTGGACGGCAGCGCCGAAGAGCACTTTTCACCTTTGCCACCGGCAGACGATGACTTAAATGACAACCGCACGCCGACGACGACGCCCACAACACCCACAACGCCGACAATACAAAATGTGAGATTTTTCATTGGCGGGCCAAATGATGAGAATGGCTTGGACGATGACGACAGGGTGGGCGCGTCGTTATCACCAATACCCCGTGATATTTCACTGGATCGTAACCAAGCGCCAACCAAACTAAGTGCCAACAAGAAGGCTTTATTAATCCCCGCTAATGGCGAACGTAAGCCGAGCTCTAACCTGCATGCCTTCCTGCCGAAATGTGCAACGGGCACAAAGGCGAAATTCCCCAGCACCACCAGCAGCAAAGAACGAAAGAAAGGTATGCCAGGACGGTCGCCACAAGAAATGGAAGATTTGCATATACCAACGCCACCACCGCTGCCGCCTGTAATATTGACAACAGCCTCATCGTCAGCCTCATTGTCGCTGCCGTCGTCAACGCACAAAAAAACCTCAACAAAACCGAAACGGAATTCCTATGCGAATACGTTGGACTCAAGTTGCAGCACCACTTTGACGGTGGTGTCAAACGCAAATGACAAAGTAAGCTTAAGCTCTGGTGGCAATCGTGTACACTCAGAGAAAATTTGGGTTTTCAGGGAATTTTGAGTATTTTTAATTAATTTTTAGACAATTTTTTTTATAAATTTTTTAAAATCTTATAACCATTTTTACTTTAAGTGTATGGAATATGTACTTTCTAATGGAAAATTGTAGTAGTTTTGGGTGGTGGTTGGCTTGGTTGATTTGGTTCAAGCATACACAAAAAAAAAGAGTTCACTCCTGTGGTCTGCTGCCTTCGTGCTCATTATCAAATATTTATTATATCTACACACACACACTCACCCGTTCACCACTTTGATACTAAAAGAAACCTCACTAGCAACTAACAATCTGCTTTTAAATTGTTTTTTAAATGAAACTAACAAAGCGTTCTGAAAATGCTTTACCCGAAATACAGTCAAAGAGAAATGTTCGCGGAAGTCAGAAAAATGCACCAATAATGTTGCTCACTGGTTAAAGTAGAATTTTACAAACAGCAATTCTATGGAATATATAGTATTACCTTTTATGTGTTTGTTAGGTCCCTAAATTAATTAAAAGTTAAACCAAATTAACATGAAAAATGTGATGTCAAAGGATATTACAAAGTAAATGCATATTTCTAGAACATATTAACCATAGAAATATATTTTACAGGTAATTTTTGTCTTTATATTTTTAATGGTATGAAAATTAGTAGAAAAAAAGGATATATAAAGTCAATATGTTCTACAAAATTAAATATAATTTAATCCTAATTATATTCCTAGCGAAATGTAGAAAGGAGTTTAATATTTTCGAAAGAGTAGCTCTGGTTGACTAAATAAAAATTTAGAAAAATCCAGGTTGTATGCAGAATGTTAGCAGATAGTAAGTTTACTGTAGAGCAGTGCTAAGAAGCTTCTGACTGAACGACGACGATACATTATTGAGATATAAAATTCCATTAAAGCAATTAATTGTGTCCGAACAATTCTCTTGGGCTGTTATAACCCTTAGTATCCTTACGTCCCCCCCCCCCCCCTCACCCCTTTTTACACTTACAACTGACAACTTTTTGTTATGTTGCTTCCTCTCTACTCTACCACTAAAATCGCTTATCTTTCCTTATGCACTCAATTAATTTATGGACTATAAAATGGCGCGCTTCTATTATTTCTCTTTTCTTCTTAAATGTTCCTTCTATTTCTTGGTACAAGTAATTCTTCTGCTGCTTCTAATTACCCACAATGGGTATTTCTTGTTGCTATTTGCTACACTATCATTATTGTTATTATTTTGATTATTGTTGGTGCTCTCGGGCTCTGCCCGTCTGTCGTTTTTGCAGTACAATCTCGACTTGCAATCGTGCACCCTTTCCGAAGTGCTCAACATCAGCAGTTCTACAAATAGAACAACAACAGCTGCCGGTAATAGTCTCAATGAACGTGATTCCGGCGTGCAAGTGGAGGTAAATATTAGCGAGAAATTGTAACTGTAGTTGGGTAAACTCCCTTCTCAAATGTCAAATGATAACTGGAATTTTTGGTTTTTTTTATTTATTTGAAATATGAAATGAACACAGAAGAAGAGCTGAGAAAAATTCTTAAAGTTTAAATAAATTAGGAAGAAATCAAATTACATTCGATTTGAAAAATTTATTAGTGGCACTAAAATTATTTCTACACTAAAGTATTCCTTGGAAAAAGTCTGAAATGTTTTTGAAAATTTTAAAATTTATCATAAAATTTCCCCAAAAAAAGGATCAAACACCCACACCCAAGGACAGCGACAGCAGTGATTCGCCCAAGTCACATCGCATTGAGGGCGGTCTGATCTTTATGCGCTCAAATTTGCCCGTGAGGAAGGATGATGTAGAAATTGAGTTCATAACAAAGGATGAACCGTAAGTGAACCTTAAACACTCAACCATCCTCACATTAACATTTTCCACTCTTCACAGCACACGGAATCTCATATGCTCGGCCATTGAGAAGAATGACTTCCTCAACAATTACATGGACAAAGAGCGCAAAGAGATGGTGATCGATGCCATGGCGCCCGCCACCTACGAGAAGGACAGTTTCATTATAAACGAAAGCGACGAAGGCTCGGAGATTTATGTCTCGGAGGAGGGTTGCTTCGATGTACTCAAGGCGGGCACGGTTATTGGTAGCTTTGGACCGGCCACTGTGTTCGGCGAACTGGCCATACTTTATAAGACCGCACGATTTGCTTCGGTTAAGGGTGAGTTTACACTTTATTCTTTAATTATATTAAATTAATTAGAAAAGTTTTAATTCATATTTCTTTAAAGCCACAACCCAGGCCCGCGTTTGGAAACTCGACCGTGAGACTTTCCGCAAAATAATGGTCATATCGGGGTCCAAGGAGCGCGAGGAGAATTTGAATTTCTTGAGGTCGGCTCCGTTTTTGAAAGACTTAGATGTGGATGTCCTGAATCGTGTGGTGGATCTATTGCAAAGGGTAACAAACGTTAGATGTCTTTAAGTTGAGTTTAACTTTTTGCTTTTCCTTCAGAAATTCTATGAGACAAATACCTGCATTGTGCGTGAAGGTGAGGTGGGCAATGAGTTTTTCATCATACGCGGCGGCACAGTGACCATCAAGAAGAAAAACGAAGAAAATATTGAACGTATTGTGGATCGCAGAAAGCGGGGCGACTTCTTTGGCGAGCAGGCATTGCTCAATGCCGATTGTAGGCAAGCAAGTGTATATGCGGATGCGCCCGGTACTGAAGTGCTTAAGCTGGACAGAGAGTGAGTTTTAATTTCAATAAAACTTTATAATTTATGAAAACAATTCACTTTTCTCCAGGGCCTTCATAAGCTATTTGGGCACCATACCCCAACTGCGTGAGAAGCCTGGCGCACGCGATGCTGCCGAGGTGCGCGACAGCAATCGCAAATCCGAATTTGACAATGAATATGCCCACATCGAACTGACGGAGTTGAAGAAAATTGCCACCTTGGGTGCGGGCGCCTTCGGTCGTGTCGATTTGGTGGCTTATGGTGGGAAAACTTTCGCCCTGAAGATTATCAAGAAAATTGATATCGTCAAGCAGGATCAGGTGGAGCATGTGTACAGTGAAAAGCATGTTATGATGAAATGTCGCAGTTCGCTGTTCATAATCGAGTTAGTTGCTGATAGTTTGGAGTGTTGAGAAGCTTTTAAAAGCTTCTCTTTTTAATTAACTATTTTATTTTCTGTTTATTTTTGCAGATTGTATAAAACTTATCGCAATGAAAAGTTTGTCTACTTCCTGATGGAGGCCTGCATGGGTGGCGATGTGTGGACTGTAATGTCACAGCGTCGCTTTTTCGATGAGAAGACTGCTCGATTTATTGCGGGTTGTGTGGTGGAAGCTTTTGATTTTTTGCACTCGCATAATATCATTTACAGGGATTTGAAACCGGAGAATTTAATGCTGACAACGGATGGCTACTGCAAATTGGTGAGTGAGATGATGTGGGAAGAGTGGAATAGTTAAAACTTACAAAAGGTTGAAGTTTATGATTTAAGCTAGTTTGATTGAAAAGATTACTTTACTTGAAATGAATTTGAAATGTTGGTCATGGATTCTTTTATTATGTCCGTTTTTTATTATAAATTTTTTACAGACTAATTATACCCCCACACTCACTGTGGCAGGGTATACTCACTTTGTCACAACGTTTGTAACGCCCATAAGGAGACGTGTCCGGTATGGAAAAGTATATATATTCTTGATCAGTATCACCTCCTGAGTCGATTTCGCGATGTCCGTCTGTCTGTCCGTCTGTCCGTCTGTCCGTCTGTCCGTCTGTCCGTCTGTCCGTCTGTCCGTCTGTCCGTCTGTCCGTCTGTCCGTCTGTCCGTCTGTCCGTCTGTCCGTCTGTCCGTCTGTCCGTCTGTCCGTCTGTCCGTCTGTCCGTCTGTCCGTCCGCACGATAGCGGTCGCAGTTTTGGAGATATCGACTTGAAACTTTGGGTACATGTTTTTCTCGTGAATACTGAGATCAAGTTCGAGAATCAGCCAAATCGGACAAAAACTGGGCGTGGCTCCCATACACCGAAAAAAAAGGTAAAAATTTTTTATTGTTGTATTCGATTGGAAATGTTTAGAAACGTATTTTTGACATGGTCCGAGGTTCCGAAGCCACATATATAAGGGTCTAAATGGGGTCTTGAGACCAATTTTTTTTTTTTTGTGGATTTAATTGGAAATTTTTAGAAATGGATTTTGGACATGGTCCGGGCTCCAAAACCACCTATAATTGGCTCAAAATAGGGTCTTGAGACCACATTTTTATATGTTCGAGGTACTTCTTCCTACTGTGTGGGGGTATTTCAACTTCGGTATATCCGAAGATAGTCCACTCTCTAGTTTTAATGCATTTTATTTTATTTTTTTTATATTTTTTTTTCTTTCAACCTTACAGGTCGATTTTGGTTTCGCCAAACACATACCACTCAATCAGAAAACCAATACCTTTGCCGGCACACCGGAATATGTGGCACCGGAAATTATACTCGATCGCGGTCATGATCGTTCCGTGGATTACTGGGCTTTAGGCATACTCATCTTTGAATTGCTTGTGGGGAAAACGCCATTCCGTGGACAAAATCAAATCAAAATCTATCAACAAATTCTGGGCGGTATTGATGTCATACAGATGCCCTCGAAAATACCGAAATCGGCACAGGGTCTGATCAAGCACTTGTGCAAGCAGCTGCCGGCTGAGCGATTGGGCTATCAGCGGAAGGGTATATTAGATATTAAACGTCATAGGTGAGTACTGCTTTTTTGGTGTAAACACTGTGTGACTGATACTTTTCACAAATCCTTTCAGTTGGTTCGATAGTCTGGATTGGAATAAATTGATGTACAAACATTTGAGTTCGCCCATAAAACGTCCCATTACGGGCAATACGGACTTGCAGTACTTTGGTCCGCTGGGCGTGGAGAACGATCATGATCCGCCCGATGAAACCAGTGGCTGGGATATTGATTTTTAAATTTTATATTATTTTGTATTATAAATTGTTTTTGTAATCAATTGTCGATTATATATCATTGTATAATAAGTAAGTATGAGAATTGTATGAATTAATGACTTGATAGACTATCAAATTTTGCTTTGAAAATGACATGTTATGAGTTAGTTTAGATAGCTTTTAAGACGAATTTGTTTAAGTTTTTAACTTTAAATGATGATTGCCAAATTTAATATTTCAAAAGTAAACAAAGGAACGAAAATGAAAAAAAATTATTTTAAATTGTATTGTATTTAAAGGAATTGCCTTCGTTTCTATTTGTAAAAAAATACAAAATTTAATAAAAAATTCAAGTAGGTATTTTGAGTTTTGTAACGTTAACTTTTGCTCTGATGATAACCTTCACACCATCCTCAGCGAGATTTTCATAGACGAAATGCTACAGGCACAATACGAACAACGGCATGTGTCATTAACACGGGGCATATACGCATGCATATGCAATTATTATAATTTACACACCCATAGACAAATACCGAAAACACGTACATATACGCATAAAAGTCAACTACTTCGTAGCCACACGTACGATGAGCTAAACTCATGAACACAATTACAAATAAATGCTGTACAACATGGAATGGAATGCTGTACAACAAATACAACGAAATACTGAACAAAGGGACAAATGTCATTGTCAGTGTCGTTTGATGTTTGTTGCTGGCAACATGGCAACACCACCGCCAACAAATAGCGAACATCAAAATCACAAGGCGAACAGTAACAATCAGCATAATCAACATGAACATGAACATCATTCACAACGCGCCTCATAAGATCAACAACGTGCAGCAACGTACACACACACACACATACGTCAATGACACTCTAAGCAGTAACGGAAACGGATGTAGTTGATTGTTCTTGGTAATGATTTCGGTGTTTTGTTGCAACTTTTTTAATAAATATGAAGATGAGTTGATGAATTTCCCAACCAAAATGCACACATTCAATTGTATTTTCTATTTCCATTTAAGACATTTCAATTAAAACTAAATAAAACCAACAAACTTGGCAATTCTATGCAATTAGTTGGTGTGAAAAAGCGGTTTGTACAAAATATACAAAGTTAAGTAAAAAAAAAAACAAAAAGGAAAACAAATTTCACACTCGGTGGAAAAGTTTAATGGGAATTTCCTTAGAAAACCGAAACGGGAAATTGAAAACGGCGTCACAACTCTAAATAAAATCGTGGGAAAACCTTAATTGAAACTTTTGGTTGGAGGCCATTGCGAAGTGTAGAAAGGCAAAATAAACTGAAGAAGGTGCAGTTGAAGAAAACGGAAACAAAATGTTTCGGAAAATCCTTCCAACAAAGAATTAAAAAGTTAGTAAGTAGAAGAGAACAGAAAGGTGCTGTCACAGCTGAGGTCTAATGTGGCACTGTGGTTTTTCAAAGAATTTGTAAGCGGAAAGTGAGGAAAACAATTAGCAAATTGAATTTTAATTGCAAATCATTTATAGTATTTACTTGGCGGGAAACATGAGGCTTTTCTAATGAATTTAAATGCCCTGAGAAGAATTTCAAACGAAACTCATTTTACGAATAATATCATTAACCAGTTACTGATTATTAAAATTAGATTAACTTGTGAAGCAACTCTCAATGTGAATTTGATGTGGTTGCCTGACTGTTCTACTAATAGTGCTGACTGAAATCGTAAAATCAACCAGAACTCACTTTCAGAAATTAATTTTTATTTTTGTTTGTATTTTTCTTGTTCCCTGATAACTTGGCTGCAGTAGCAACAGCAATTTCCATTATTCAGCCAAATGTTTCCTTATTAAATATTTCATTTCAATTCATTGCAATCTACACTTTTCACTTCCTGCTTGTAAGGAAAACAATCAGCATATTGAATATTTCTTTATTTGTCAACAGCGAACCGAAAATTTCTATTGGCCATTATCCGTTTTGCACACACAATTTGAAAAGAAAAGAGAAGGAAATGAAAAAAAACTTCGGGCATTCTCCGCTAATACCCGTAACTGATACTAGAAATTTTGAAACGAAAAAGTCGTCTTTCAGTTTTTTTTTATTTTATTTTATTTGTTCACTGTTTTTCAAGGGACCGCAAAGCGAACGTGCTGAGAAAGTTCTGGTGGCCTTCTTTCCGGGAGCCTTGACTGCTGAAAAGCGAATCGGTGATAGAAGTTGATTGAAACAAGCAACGCTGCTGCGTATAGCTAGCTGCTTACGGTTATTAAACGAAGCGTGAAATTGTTAAATGAGTGCGAGACGAAATATTTAGACGGGTTTAGAGGATACCTAACGGATTTCGAAGCGCAAAGTTTCAATGAAGAGTGGCATTGGAGGAGTATGGGGCAAAGGGAGGTATGGGAGCAGGCCGTTATGTTGGTTGGGGGTGCAAATGAATTGATTAAGAAAGTTTAAGTCGACTTTTTTTGGTTTTCTTTGTCTTGTCATTGAATTTATAGGCCATTCTGGCAATGGAATAATATTTATGGGACACAACAGTTTTTAAAATTATTTTTTATACTGAGAATTCAGAATTTTTATTCGTGCTCTTAAACGCTTTCATTAGTGTGTGATAAGTTCCTGTTTGAATTAAAAATTGAATAAATAAAATTCCATATCACCGCCGCTCATCTCTGTTCAGAATCAACTATACTTTTCTGCCCTCCTGCTCTACTATTATGAATTCCATTTAATAAACGTGCGACTACTTTACAGAACGAAAAAGCAACGCTTTTAACCGGCAGCTTCATCAAAACTTGCGTCAACTCTTCTCAAACTAACCAAAAAAGGAAAAAAGCAAAAAAAAAAACAACCATTCAACTCCAACCGCACAGAAGAGAGTATAAAGAAAAAAAGTAAGTAAGTAGTTTTTGTGTGTGCAAATTGTGCCAGAAGTAAAAGCATAAATAATCCACACACAAAAACGCCCGCCAGCATGTCGATATTTAGTGCAACCGAGAGGAAACGGAAATAATGATGACATTCCGTCTAACAACTTTGCCGGTGAATGTTTTGAATGAAACCGAAATGGTTACCTTTTCTCGGCAATAACACAAACTGCTCGGCTTGTGTGTGAGTGTCGGGAGGGGGGTGGCAAAAGGTGAAGACTACGGAAAAATGGAGAAAAACTAAAAGAGAGGAAAGCAAAATGGCTAACGGAAATGGCAAAATTCGTTTTGGATCGTTTCACTTGTGGAATTATAATTTGTTGACAAAAATTTAATAATAAAAATTGTTTTTATTGATTTGCGTACTTTGCCGTACCAAAAAAAATGACTTCTAAAAAAATGTGAAAAACAAATTTGTCCTCTATCCAACAATTTTGACAAAATATTTGTGAGCAATGGACGAAAAACAACTCCTCATCATCATCTCAATTATTCCATATTCATTCCGAAAATAAAGTATTTTTCTTTTTTTTTTTCTGCTTCACAAAATTGATTGAATTTTCCGCTTCGTTGAGAGTTTCACTATCGTCCAGCAGTTACTGTGTAATATTTTATCCCCTTTGAGGATCGAGCGGCATGCACCATAGAACAACACTAACGGCAAACAACTGCTGCTGAATGAGGGAGTATACATAAAATTGAATTAGTTGTAATTTGTAGCGTTTCATGCCGGTTGATGGTGTTTAGGTTTCTTTTTGGGCGGGGGCCCAACAAGGATGGGTCTTAATTTTTGCTTGCTTAGAGGATGGGCAATATTTTATGTAGTTGGCTTGTTAAGTTATTTACTAATTGGTGAAATTGATTGTACGTGTTTGAAGTGGAGTTATGGAAGTTTAGTTCGAGTGAAATACTGCAGGCGTAGCATTTCTTCGCTTTCTGCGGGTTGAAATTCATGCGAAGAACAAGTTAAGAGCCCTTAAGTAGAATTAAAATATTACATGGGATTCTGCGATTTGTGAGCCTGCGATTTTGCGGTAAAGGATGGAGGCTTTTGAGACAATTGAAAACAATTGAAAAGAAGTGAGGTATATACCCTACACGGTGGACTGTGACAGTGGAAACGAAACGAAATGGAACAAAGCAAAGTGGCCTGAACAGGAACTATATAGCCATGCAATAGTCTACACTCTGAAAAAAATCCTATAAAAATTAGTCAATAGGACACAATTCTATTGAAATAATAGTAAAAACTAATTGAATTAATAGGAAAACTGATTAAAATTCCAAATTTGATAGTATTCATGCTATTATTTCATAAACTCATTTTCTATGGGATGTTTTTCTAAGTAAGTAGGGTATAATAATAATATCAAAAACCATTATGATGAAAAGAGAAGATAAATTACCAATTTTCCATTTAATATAATAAAATTTAACAGAATTGGTTAATTATGAACTTCTCTCAACAGAAATAACCAAATTTCCATTGAAAGTGACATCAAGTGGCTTCATCGAATTGAAATTACTATTAACTCCTTGTCTCGTAAAAGCGAATTTCAATATTTATCACTTATTACTTGTGGTCTTATGACTTTTCGAAGGACTTTCCGCTCTACATGCCTTACTGACCAATCAAAAAATACATATTCCACTTGAAATTTCCAAACCGAAGCTATACGCACTTGTAAATAAGAAGAGAAAATATTCATAATAATCATGAGAGAAAAGTTATTGAAACTGACATGAGCATAGACCGCACTTATAATCGTTGGCAAAACTCTTCACTACTCAAAAGCAAAATCATATCAAACAAGTCAAAAATATGCTATCAACTTTGCGGCCACAATTGTTAAGCAAACTACCACATACACAGAAGAGTTCAACGGAATTCCACAAAATTCCACAAAAACCGACAGATAATACAACGAAATTCGGCAAAATGTTACAAAATTGCTTGTGAAATGCAAATTTTATGAAGATTTGGCAAAATCACAAATGAACGACCATGGAATGCCTTCTCTGTGTGTGTGTGTGTGTGTGTGTTTGTGTGCACTTGAACATTGAATGCTCAAGTTTTAAGTAGATGATGGCTGTGTAAAATCAAGACCCAAACCAGAAAAAATTAAACCCTAATCAATAGAGGCATTGTTTACTTTGTTGAACCGAAGACGGACGAACGAAAATATTCCCAAATGATACTGTTTTGGGGGAGGGGAATTTTGAAATTGCCTTTGCGTATCCACAATTGTGATCTAGGATAGGGCTTTGTGTGAGTGGGTTTGTTTTTGTGGTTGGCATTCGAATGTGGCCAAAGAAGAAAAAGGCGGTGGGATTTTGCTTGTAAACTTACTTTGCACAAATATGTGAAATACCCATGGCCAATTGACACAAAAGCCATAGCGTCTTCCTTCAATGTATTGTGCTTGGACCAAAGGGATATTGTCAAATGTGTGGTCAATTTTACATTAAAGGATACACAAGTAATTTGCATAATCCTAATAAAGTGAGGGATGTATTGAACTGTAAATGCTAATACGTTTATTGCGAATTAGGAGTAGTGTTTTGAAAGGAATTTAATAATCAATATTCGATTTGGAAACAATTCAATGTAGCTATTTCTGAGGAATCCAAAAATACGAAAAATAGCCATCGCAGCACGATTTTTCATAAATTATCGGAATTTTCTCTTAAATTTCAATCACTCAAATATATCAAAAGTTTACTTTCAGATGCAACCAACAAGCATTAAATATATTTTTAAATTCCAACCAAAATGTCGGAAAAATCCACTAAGGTCGCTGGGTGGCCTACAATGACAATGAGCCAGTATAATCCCATTTAAATGTATGCCAGCAAATGTAAACACTGAAAAACCTAATTTCACGCTAAACTCAATTTTAAGCGGAAGTAGGGCCCACGCACTAGCACAATTTCAACAATGTCACATATATATGTGTGTGCGTGTGTGTGTGTGTGGGTCCATTTTAGAAATGTCTCTGGGGTGCAATTTTCGATTTACTTCCAATTTAACTACAACAACGAAATGAAACGAAACGCCACACAAAACCTCCACCATACGTAAACGAACCACACACCAACACCACACACCAACGACAACGACAACACAAATAATTTTACATTTTCCAATAGCACTCAAAATGCGAACATTTACTTGCAAATTGCATGTGTACACACACACTGACACCGACAGAGCTCACCCACTCATATAAATAGTCATATAAACATGCAAGGCAAGAAAAGGGCTGCAGAGATTGTTCACATATGAAATGTTGTAACAACAACCAACACACACTGACAACTGAGCAAACACAATCCCTGTGTGGAAAGGAAAAAAGACAATTTAAAAAAAAAACACAAAATAAAGGCGAATCTCACATGTATTGTTCGACGATTAACACATATTGTACACAATGGATTTTGAATTTTCCAAAAGGATTTTCCAAATTTTATAGCTTGTTTGTTTGGTTTGATTTTTTGCTGTTGTGGTTGTTGTTGTTGGTGTTGTGGTAGTTGTTGTTGTCTTTCAATGGCAGCTAATCATGTGAAGAAGATGTCAACCATATTGACAATTTCATTTTGTGGCCAGTTGCTGTGAGTGTGTGTTGCTTTGTGCATGAATGTGTTTTGTTCGAGTGAAATTTGCATATTTTTAGGCATTTTGTATTATATTGCTGATACTTATGTGTGACATAGAAAAGTTTCCAGCTATGAATAGTTAATGAATGTCAGCACAACGAAGAAGAGCAAGCAGTCGGAAGGAGTTGTCCCAAAATTTGTAGTTTGTTTAAGAAAATTTCGAATTTTTGTGGCATATTTCTAGGCGAAAAGAAAGTATTTGTGAAATTGGGAAATTCCTTTTGAGTAAACAAAAAGTATTTCGTTAGTTGAATACGAAAAACAAGACAGAACAGACGACGAAGCTAATGGACAATTGTTTTGAAAGAAAATGAAAGATTTTTATTTAATTTAAAAGCCTTCATCCCATTGATTTAAAAATTCACAACCAAGACACGTACAGACAGAAATAATAAAGAAACAATACAAATTTGGATGAAAATATTTTCTGAATAATAAAATCCAGTTTTCCTTTTCTCAACTTAATATTTGCTTATTTTCCCACAAAATTTAGTTGTAAAGTTTTACCCATAATTTCTTTTGCAAGATTTAACAATACTTTAACTGCCTACTAAAACCATATGTACATATAAATATTTGCTCTACACAAACATATATTTTTACCGAAAAATTGTTATGTTCCACAAAGTCAAAGATGGTAGCCAGGTAGAAACTTCAGGCTTCAGGTAGCTACACCATATTCCAGATTGTGTCAACACACACGTAATAATGACATTTCTGTATTTGCCCTGAAATGTAGCTCAACCCTAACGTATAACACATAAACTGGTTGAGAAGTAAAAGATGGAGAAAGTAGTGAAATTGCTCCGAAGGGAGCAGACACTCGCCGTACAGCAAACAAAGTAGCAATTCTGCCAAAGAGGTAGCAAAACACAACCAAAGGGTAAACAGCATTTTGGGCAAAGCAATTGAAAAGTGTAATGCTTATTTGCATACTTTTAGGCAATCTTATGGCAAGGCAAGGGATAGGATGAAGTGGCACGATGACTTTTGTAGCTAGTATAGAGAGAGAAAGGAATTCTTAAATTTTTGAGTATAAATTTAAGTTTAAAGTTACCAGGTTTTTTCAAAAAAATTTAAAAAAAATATTTAGTGAGTTACTATATTACTGTATTTTAAACCATTTGTAGTCGAAATGCTCCCGGCACCAAACACCTAACAAAATAGAACTTAATTTATTTTCCAAACTTCGCCTAACACAACTCGCCTACAGACTGTTATGATGCCCTTCCGACTCAACGTGAATTACGAATTTTAATTAATTTTCATTGTTATGACAACTGATGCTCTCGCACTCTCACTCACTCTCAACAGCTGAGCCCGGTCGACAATTAAAAGCAAACAAAATTTTGTATATTTTCACTAATAACAACATTTAGGACAATTATTATAGTAATACCAACACTAAAGTAAATATTTATGAAATTAAATGAAATTGTATGCAAGCCAATACACACCAACACACACACACACTAAATTAAAAACCACCAACGCATTAAACTAAATGCAACATAATTGCAATGTATGCGCCAACACGCCGACTGGTTCGCTAAGTATGCAACAACCAGTTATACTCATTAGCGTTGCATAATTTTAGGCGCCCTACTAAATTTTTAATGGGTCATTTCCTGTTAATGTTCATTTAAGTACCGAACATTTTTTGTTCAGTTGTAATTTCCGTTTGATTTTCAATTGGTTAGATTATTTCAACTAAATTTATTGCTGAGTTGCTGTTTCTTTTTTTGCGCCACATACTTTTGGGCGCTGATGCAATTTGTGGTATAATTAATTCGATTCTATTTAAACACTTTTCAGCTATTAATAATTGCACACAACATTTTTAATTGCAAATTAATTAATTATGAATATTTTATTTTTAGTTTAGCCTTGCATGAGTGGAATATTGATTGTTAATTTTTTAACCGAAAGCAAATTAAATTGCATTTAAATGTAATTGGAAAACTAATTGACAAATTTATTGAATTCAATTCGTTTAATAGTTGGTAATTGTAGAAAAAAAATTAAGTGCACAACTGACTGAAATACAAACTCACTTTGCACATTAAAAAGAATCCCTCAAATGACAGTCAAATCCACCATGCCACAGATAACCGCATAAGAAAATAGCAAAGTTAATCGCACCAGAAAACAATATGGAAACTTCCAGGCTTGCCTAACTTCACTTACCATGTCTCACCGCCAGACTCAGTCAGTCTCAGCTAAAATTTGGCTTAGAGTTCAATTTACCTTGCCTTGTACATCCTCTGCCAACGGTATACCCTGGAAAATGGTATCTAATGGCGCTTAAGCGTTCAGGATAATTTGTTTGCTTCATTTGCGGACTTACCGAAACACGGCAGCGAAACTTTTCGCACCAAACCAAACTTTGTACGGTGTTGAATGCAAAGTTGTTGTGCGAGGAAAAACAAATTAACGATTAAAATCCGTAGATAAGGTAAGGTCAAAGGGAATAAGAAGATGAAGCAGAAGCGGAAGCGGAAGAAACAGAAGAAGTTTAACTTTACACGAAAGCTTGACTAAGAAATTGCTTTAGAATTTATGGGGAGGGGATGGAAAGAGGAAGCAATTGATGCGATTGATGGGCAAAACGTTACTGACAGCTTTTGTCGTGGCTGAATGATAGAGGAATTTACAAAGGATTGATTGCGGGCACTGGGGGGGTGGCTTCACTGTGCGCAGCAATTTGTCTAGCTATTTGTGTAGTGGCTGGGCATTTAAGTGGCGTTTGTAAATATTGCAGAATTTTAAATTAAATCGATAAAAGCAATTTAGTGTTCTACTTAGTGAGGAGCATTTCAAGAGATCTTCTTGGAAGGTGCTTAGGTACATAAGATGGATAAACTTTCGATTGATTCTATGAATTTGCTTGCTTAGGTAAATAAATAAAGTTCAAATCCTCGCCGAACACAAGAGCGACATCGCCCATAATTCTGTCGTAGACAGAGACTTTATCGCTCAGATTGTCCTCAGCTAAATTTTTGATAGCTACTTCAGTATATTGTTGTTTGAGACAACTTCAGCGACAACTAACTTCTACGTTAAATCCAAAAATATCTTTTAGACATCGTTGAAGACAACTTAATGTACGAAAGTTTAGCCAATTGGCATATGTAAGGAATTGTATAGCAATGAACAGGGAATGGTATTTTCTGACCTACAAAATTTATTGATACGAAATGTCAGAGAGGTACACTAAACAATGTAATTATTGAGCTACCGACTTCCGGCTTTCCCAATTAATTTTCCTTTGCATCCAAAAAATATGCAACAAATTTTTAAATCCATATTTTCTCATTCCCCTACTAATTACCTTTTTAAAAAATTGGATACCAAAACAAATTTAAAACTCCAATCAAATCTTTCAAATGTGTTTGAATTTTTCACGCAAATCGCCTCAATTACGCGCGACTATAAGCCCACAGAATAAATGGCCTCCAACGAGCGCAAATTATCAAATCGTATTTCAACGGCAAATAACAACAACAATAGTATCAGAAATACAAGCGAAAAAGAATCACTCAAATATTAAAGCAAAATTTTGCACCAGCCGTGCTACGCCGCTGTCAATTATGACAGACAATATGGCTGAGGGACGGAAGGCAAACATTTTACCTTTTGCATTGCGAAGGGTATAAATAGCGAACAAATTTTAAGGAGAAAAAGTAAAAAACAGAAAATATAATCCAAGCTAATCCAGCTTTTGACCTTTTTTTGTGTTTGCTTCTCCTTTTTGTCGGGCAAAATAAAACTTTCATGAATTCGTTTGAATTTGCTAAGCGGCCACCATTGTTTTCGAATTTGAAATGCTGATTGAAGCACAAATTGCAAATATAAAAAAATAAGAAAATGGTGAATGGTGAATGGTAAAACGTAATAAATGCTTTTTTCTCCATTTTTTTTTTTTTTAATTTTTTATTATAAATTTTTAGTGTAAATTCGTTGAAAATTGTTCGAATATTTGTGAACATTCTGCTTTTTTGATTGATTAGTTCGTGATGATGAAGGATGAACTCGTTTTGAATGTTTAGCATACTGCCTACAACTTTGTTTGTCTATTGTCTGGCAAATATTGACGTGCAGAAAAAAAGAAGAAAAACAAAAAGTAAAAAAAAAAGCTCAGAAGCCCTTTTCATAAATATGGCCCATTGTCAGATCAGCTTTGTAGCAAGTAAAATATGAAAAACGTAATGAAATAATCTAATTGTGTAGGCCCAAACAAAAATTGCATACACATTCAGGCGCCTAAAAAGTCAAAAGGGGCACAAAAAAATTTTGTGAAGTTTGGGTGAGGGTTTTTCATGGTATGTTTTTTAAGCCATCTGCTTACTTTGCAACCTTTGATGTTTGATACATTTGAAATGTTCTGCAAGCAATTTATATTTTGATATTGCTTTGCAACTGCGTAGAAAATAAATATCGTAAATGTCATACATCAAATAGAGCGAATGATATTAAATTTTGAATTATGAGCGGAGATTATTTACAATTTAATTAAAAAAATTTCCTATACAAAGAAAATTGATGGCTAGCAACCCAAGCCCCTACAAAATAAAATGTATCAATCAATTTTGAATGGTCGCTGCAATACGCAATTTAATTTTTCGTTATCTTCAAAAGAAACACAGAACAAAAAACAAAATCAAAAGAGAAAATAATTGCGAAATTGTGCGAAAATTGATTAAATTGTTTAATCATTTGTGAAACTTGGCAGAAATCATATTAAAAACAACAACAATCACAAAATTACAACAATTAAATTTTCTAATTGACTTACGTTACGAAATGCGTTCAGATTCGTTGTCCAAAAAGAAATTCATTTTCTATAACGAAATTTATGAAGCCCCACTGTTTCAGACGAAGAAATTACTCAGACCAAACCACGCCCCGAACCCCACCCCCCTTGCCCTTGGGAAACTTCATCATAAGAAATTGACGTTGGTATAAGAAATTCATTTCATGCTTTTGCGGTAGCATACTTTTCGGATGGATTTTCATTTGGCAACGGGGAAGTGATGCGCCATAAATTACAAACTTTTCCCACACAATAACAAAAATACCAACACACAAACAAAAAAGAAACGGGCAACAAACAACAAGAAGCGAAACAACTCGCATTAGTGCAAACAAAAGCTTTAGAGCAAGTTATGCCAAACGCGCCTAAAAGCAGTCAATGATTTTGTAAATTTCACACAGTTTCGCTACGTTGCGCCGAGGCAGACAGTGGAAATTCGCAATTCGCACAAAATTGAAATTTATGTGCCCTCACAACAAAAGTAATTTCTTTTTTGGGGAAAAGTCCCCCCTTTCGTGTCCTCTCGCCCGAAACCGAACCGAAGTCAACCGCAAAATGTATTGTGAAATCGAAACCAAAACTGTTTGTACAATTAACAACACTTGGTGGGGAAAGGGTAGGTTGGAGTTTGTGTGAGCATTGCTAGCATCGCAGATTGGTGATGAACAGTCTCCAATTTCTTTTTGTTTGGAAACTTTCGCAAAATTTACTGCGAAAGGGCACTGACATCAGCACGAATTTTCACAATTGAGCCTATTATGGACTTTGTAATTATTTTAAATTATCTTGTAAAGGAGATTAATTTGTACACTTAATAAGTTAATTAAAATTTTGAATCTTTTTTGATTTGTGTACGAGGATTTCATTTCGGAATTGCAAAAGGTTTGGTTAAAACAAAAAACATATATTCTAGTAATTAAAAACCTCGCGCTTACCGAATGACACGGCCTTCTCAGGGACATCTGGGTCACTTGGAGGAAATATCAACAAAATTCAATCACCTAAGTCATCAAATTGATTCCGACCAAATAAAGTCCATGTCAACTGGATACTCAAAAGCAACCAACCTTCAACGTCTGCAGGAAACATATCGAGGAAGTATCCTCTTTCAACTGTAGTAGTATTCTGACTGTCAAAGATGACGTTCGTGAAGATAACCACTGAATAATAAACAAGGCGAGAGGTGCCTTCATCCAGTAGCAGAACATCTGTAAGTCAGTCATCTACCAAACGGCCACCAAACTTGACGGTTGCTAGTCCTGTGTCTTAGCCTCCGACAACGACAAGACACATCATGACAGCAGATTAAATCAACTGCTCGAGACCGCCTTTGAAGGAGTAACAGGAATCAAAGAAGAAGACACTTGGAAAATGCTTTTAGTGCTTACAATATTTAATAGTCAATAACACTAATTAGTAAAAGTTACAATACTGGCCATTTACCAAATCAAATTAAATTCTGCTCTTTAAGCTTTTAAGCTTTTCACATCCAAGAAAGTGTCTAAGTCCTTAAGCTATTGAGAATGTAAAGTCACTTAACTTTGTATGAACGAAGAATTTCCCGGAAAATTAAATTAATTAATTTCATCCATAATCTTTCGTTTCGCATAAAATTTACCCGAAGCACACTTTGAGATAATGCAAAAATTTAACACGCACTTTTTCGCAAACGTTTTTTTTTATTGACTCTGAAGGAATTTAATTGCCAAGGCAACATAAGTTCTTCGGGAAAAATTCGTATTTAAAATCACAAAGAGAGAATTTATTTTGTAACATTTTTTTTGCATACGACGAAGCCCCCGCAGCAGCGACCTTTTTCTTAGACACTCACACAATTCAAGCACTCACACTTCAGAAACGAAATCTCATTACAACGCCCAAGCTGGAAAAACACAAACACTACAACAATGCAGCTTAGAATAGATGAATAAAAGAAAAAACAGCAAGAGTATCATCAACACCTGGAATAGAAACCTCAGAAAAGTCCAACACATGAACAATAAAAAACCGAGGCAGGGATCAGCAAATATGGTAAATACAAAAATGCTGGTGTGTGTTTTTGACTATGTGAAAATCGTGTGGTGGCAACCACGTGCACACAACACCAAACAGTAAACTTTCATCCACAGGCACACATTTGCACACCTGCGTTGTGTGTGTGTGCAGTGTTCATTCGTTCAGAATCAAAAGCGCGAATGTTGTTGGCGGTGGTTTTAAACGGTTACGGACATGTGACAATATTAAACCGGCAAGTACTTTGTAGGGTAAATTTACTACGCCGAAGTAAATACTCGTTCGAAAGAGCAGGCAAACATTTTGTGCAATTAATTTAGTGAAATGAGTGCAGAAGACTGTTTGTTGCTGGCAGCAGAGCTTTAATAATTTTAATACAGAAACTTGGTAGAGAGGGGTTTTCGGGGTCGCCTATTTTCCCCCATACTTTTTTCCTTTAATTCAAATACTAATGGTTTGAAATTTCAATGAAAGCAGGACAACGTTGACCCAGTCTGCACACCTTTAAGTGTGCTTCTTCACCTTTTTATGCATGGTCATTCAATTTTATTTCACTTCATTTCCAAATGGGTCAAAGCAAAACAATTTCAAAAGTCATTCATAAACTAGAGTAAGTGCATATTTATTTTATTTTATTTCACGCTTCAAGGAATCGCTTACCAAAAGTCATCAATAAATACGAACACGTGAATGACTAAGGGAAAAAGAAAACAGAAGAAAAATAAAGAAAAGAACTGCAAATACTTCACGCCTCAAAAGTATCTACTTTTCGGCGAAGAAATGTGTAAATGTGTTAAAAAGCCAAACGTGCGTGACAAATGTTCAATAAAGAGAATTTGCGAAAGATGGCAAGCAAAAAAATCAAGACGAAGAAGTAGAAGAAAAAGAAAAATATAAAACAAACACACACACACACGTACAAATCACACACATCACACTTGGACATGTTTATTTCCGCTTTAAGTGTGCGCTTGTGTGTTGACAATAAAATTTACAAACCTCCATGTGTATGTGTATGTGAACACACACTCAAACGCGAGTGTTGGCTATTTCAGGTTTTTTTTTTGCCTTCACTCTCCCTTTCAGTGTGTATGTGTAAATATGAAACACAAATGAAATATTAATGTGGCCATGTTGGATCAAAAGGAAACCATGCCGAAATGCCCAAAATAAAATAATGCGAAATGAACAAGGATAGCCCGCATAATTTAATTTGTAATCGGGTTATTTGTGGGCAGTTTTCGCATGAAGGATATTATTTATTTTTTCTCTACTTGCATTTGTGTTTATATATGGGTTGAAAGAAGATGAGATGAAATGAAATTTTATTTCAAGCCCACGATGCGATCCCTACCTTCGTTACACAGACGATGACATAAATGAAATTATTAGACTTGCTTTCACCTTCGTTAGCAAGATGACGTAAAAGAAATTATAATTTTTTTTTTGTGGACCATCATGATATGATACAAGATGAAAATTCAAGGGAAATGGGATATTCTCAGAACAAAATTAATTTTTTTAACGTATCTTTTCTTAGGAAATAATTCCTTTGATGTGGTGGCGGAAATGAAGAAATCGCTTACCCTCTCTCTCTACCTCTCTGTAAATTAGGCAAACGATTCGAGCCCCTCAAAATCAAAATTCTGTTTCATATAAACGACAATGAAAGCACCCAAAATCCATAATGAAAAATAATCTTTATGGAATATTTTTATATATGTTCTTCACAACGCGTTTTTGAGTGTGGGTGTATGGCTTATGGTGAACGAGAGAGCGGGCAAAAGGCATTCATTTTGTTGTATACTCAATTTAATCCATACAACCTGCTGACTACTGGCTTTAGTCTGCCATTTGGGCCACCAGCCACCCACTCACCCACTTCCAAGTTCAATATTTACACACAATCACACATGTATTGGTATCGCATATCGCATTTCAATCTTACTTGTGTGCTTATGTATGTGTGATGGTGGGAGGTGGCGTGGAAGAGGGAGTACGCTATTAAAACCGGTCAAAAACAAACTGAATATAAATAAGTATTGCCGCATAAACTCTTGCGTTGGCTTTTGTTTATCCTTTCATTGTTTGTTAGTGTAACTGGCACTTAACCCCGCTTGTCCTCGATGGCCATTTTTAGCCCGCTCGCCCCCGCCCCGCCCCCACTCACTGCTAGCATTTCTTTTTCGTTATCAGTTTGTGTTGTGTTTCTGATTTGTGTTTTTCATATCGTTTTATTATCATTTTTCGCAAATAGTTTCGGTTTTTTTTTTGTTTTGTTTGGCTTTCGTACGCTCATAAAATTCTATTGTTCGTTTGTTGTTGTTTTTGTTTTGGTTTTGCTGGTACATTTGTACGTATTTTATTTGTATTCGATTTTGTTGACTTTGATTTTGTCATCGCGATACGATTTAGATGTCCTTTCTGCTTGGTTTGGTGCTGGTCTGAGTGTCAGTGGCAAATTGAATAAGCATGAGAAATTGTTTTAGTATTCAAGTTTTTACTACAACATATTTGATTTAATTTTATACAACCGATTCGGGCTATTGGTGGTGTGATAATAGATTAAAATAAACCAATTTCGATATTGGCCGCTTTTATTCGCAGTTTTATTTTTTCAGTTGTCAGTTTTTTTCCTTTTATCACTTGAAATACGTTGGAAAATTTAAAGTACTTGGTATTGAGTGATAGGTGATAGTCGCTCATTATATCCAGGCGTCACTTTCATCGATAATTTTGTCGATTATGTTACAGAAATGGGCTGGAGATCTCTCTATGTGTGTAATAACAGCTCTCTAGGTTCCCTGGGGGCTTCTGGAAGGTGAGGACAGACATCCGGACAGACAAACTTTTGGTTTTATTTAATTCACGGAGGTATTTTTCGAAAAAATAGTGTGGTTTGTAAAACTTATAATGAAAGTAATTGAAAAATGTGTAAACAAGAATCGATTTTCACTCAAAATATATCAATTTGATTATGTGTTTTTTCAGACCTATCAAAATTCTGCTTTAAGGTGTCAGTATAAAATACTGTCTTCTATTTGAAAAAAAATGTTCACTGCAGCATTCCCCAATTCCAATGATCACGATTACAACTACTTTCCCAATAGAATTTTGAGAATTTACCGCCAACAAAATTTATCAAATAAATTTCCGAACAAAAGCGTTTTCCGATGCGTTTTTGTTTACCTAAAATGCCATTGTTTTTTTTCCAGCAGCTGTTTGTTGTTGGTTTTTGTTTTACTGCTCTTTTGTTTTTCTTTATCACAACAAATAGAACATGGAACATAGCAACCAACAAAAATACCAACAACAACCGCAACAAAATGCCAACACTCGTAAATATATCGTTGCATATCGCATATAAAATAAATTTTATGCGACCAACCAAGTCCTTTGTATTTATTATCAGCGAACCGAGCAGAACATAAACAAACACTTACACCATCACACACACACACAAAACGCACGCACACACTCTCGCATATGAACACATACCAACACATCGCTATCGGTTGGTAATTAAGCGCACTTATTATGAACATACATATAAAACAAAATATAAATCATAAATCTAACCAACGCTGTACTGCAATGGCAACAATGTACTGCATTGAAAAAATACGAGTAAAAGGGGGGGGGGTGAAATACTAACTACTAACATTTACACCACAATGAAAATGTTAAACATTTTATTGTGAATTTACTTATTTTATTTAGCGAATGTCACTGACCATTTTCAGTGGTTTGGAATGCGCTTCAGTTGATCCGGTTTTTTGCCCCATATTGCACTGAGCTTAATATTTTAATATTGTTACAGTGTTGGTCATTGTGTGCTTATGCATGCGAGCGTTAATGTGGGAGTATTACTGTGCGTGTGTGTGTGTGTTAATGTGTGGCCACTATTGCTTTTCTCGTACATGTATATGGGCATTTATTTCTATATGCGGTAGTTAGTGAATGAGCTAATTATGTGTTTGTGGCTTCAGTTGATTTTTCACACACTATTGCACCCTCAATTTGCGGAAGTTAATTGTACGCCATTGTACACAGCAGTTATGCGATAACAAATTCGCTCATTGTTACATTGTGAAGGATGCTACATATGCGTAGACCTTTAACGCTTGCATTTCTAATGGAAAAACTAGGTTGAAGTAAAACCATGAATTGAGACAATTCAAGTCAACATTTTTTTTATAAGAACGTTAATATGGCCACATTATTGCTTTTTTTCCACTCCTAATGGTTCAAATGCTTTCTTCGTCCACATTATTAGCATTTAAAATACTTTAAAGATGTTCAAGCCACTGTCAAATTTGAGTGGCATCATAATCAAACTATTGCGTATACGCCTATGTGTCCTTGAAAATCATAAAATCATACAAATTACTCTTGGAAACAAAGATAGCTCGACTAGCACACAAACAGAAGCCAACATGTCATAAAAATATATACGAGTATAATAATTCGGCGAAAACCACCGCCAAGTTGTTTATGAGTTTTCTTCACAAAAATGGCCCATAAAGTGAAGCCCACACCTTAAAGATGAAACATAAAATGTCAGCCATTCTGGAATTTTAATAGGATTTAAGGTTTAGTTAACAGAAATAAAAACTTTTCACATTTCTTCGTTAGATTCGGCTCATATCATACAATGGCTCATAAATCAACTACAACAAGGGGTGCATTAATAAAAACTCTGTGGGTTAAAAAAAATTTTATTACTTAGTTGAATGCACATACAATACTAAGTACACATGGGGGCGTGCAATGAATGAAACGCAAATAGGACCAACTGCAGTTGTGCCAACTAAAAACATTCGATATAGGCTCATGTACACTTTCCAACTAAGCCCCTTAACAGTTTGGCTATTTAATGGTCACGCACAACAATTTGTTGACAAGCGTCACCCCTCCTAGTACGAGTCATTTTTGTGCGACTGCAAATTTTAATTACGATTCGAGACTGGGCAAAAAGTACTTTCTCCTCGGTGCTTTATTCTATTTTCGCCAGCCATGAAATTGTCGTACAATTTTGCTATGGATGGGGACAAGCCTACTGAAATGTGCCTGCACGCGCATGTTCAATTTTCCTTACAACCGGCCAGGGACACATGAAACTGAAACGGTGCAAATTTGTTAAATGCATTCGTGCGTGTGCAGGCGATCTCGCATATAGTTTTATTTGAGCATTTGTGTGTTTCTCTTGGTCGCACACGCACACATGTGTGCGTATTTAATTGTGGTGCCCAAAGTTTAAGCCTCACTGCCAACGCTACTGGCGAACACGAACACGAACACAGCACGGCAACTGCATCGGTGGCTGTTGTTGGTGCGTTTCAATGAATGTTTGTTCGCTTGCTTGCTTGCCTGTGTTTGGCTTGAATCTGTGGGCATCCAAATGTGTTTCTGCGGAAATAAATTGAATTAATGACATTAATTTATTGCATTAACATTTCATTGTAGCTCTCTGCATGTGCACGGTGAGGTGATTTGATTGCCCGTTGGCCTCTGGCTGAGATTTATTGTGGCTTCCATTTTCAGGTTTGGGTTTTTTTTCTTTGTGTGTTTCACTTTAAATTTTATTGGCCTGCCTTTGAACGCATAGCATAAATACAAATTAAATTAATTTGTTAACTTATTCCATTTTCAATTCGGATACTACCTTGGCGGATTTTGTTTAATTCTATTTCACACTTGAGGGGTGAAGCGTATGAGTGAAATTTCCACACTAATTTTATTGTACAATTTTCGAATGATTTTCTAATCATTGAAAATAAAATTTTCGATTTAGTCTCCCAAAAAGTCAAAGTCCGAAGTAAAACAATACTCCCTTCAAAGAAAATTATATTTTTTTTTTTACTAAATTTCATATCTAATGTAATCAACTGGAAATTAACTCTTGTGAGACAAGCCAACAAAACCAAAACTCATTATAAAGTGTATAAATGCGAAACTTATCACATCAAAGTTATTTGCCAGATAGAGGAGTGGGGAAATATGTAATTTGTCATAAAGTCTACAAAATTTTTGACAACCACAAAGAAGGAGTCTATGGGAAGAATACGAAGAAGGCACTCGCTCTGGCAATTCTTCGCCAGCCAATGTAGAAGTCAGATTAAAGGAGAAAAAAACAAAAACAAGCTCTTATCCTCTTATGACACAATGCAAAAACTTTTACACATCACAAAAACTTCTCAACAACTTAACTAATGATTCACATAATGGAGTAATCGATAAGAAAATTACACTATCTGTCACTTACACTCTAAAGTGTACAGGCGCTCAAAAGTGTGTAGTAGGAAATACGAAGCAAAATTCTGTATAGATTTTAAGAATGCTTTCTAATGAAATCAAATTAGAAATAATAATTAATAATCACTCATACGCCATGAGGGACTCGAATATGTTTTTATTTTTAAATATTTGAAAGTGATTTTACATAACTTGGATTCACGATCGACTCCCATCTGTGGCTAGGAATAAATTGTTTCTGTTTTTCTGTGTAGACATAGTAGAACATCTTGGCTGCGGTCTGACCGCATTAAACATTTCTTACTACATTTTTTTATTAAATTTAATTAATAAATAACTAACATTACCACAAGCAAGAAAAACACGAGAGTGGCAAATAATTAAACTGGAATGTGCATAATAAGTATGCGTATGAGTGTGCGTGTATGACTGCCCATAAATACAAAATATTTCAAAATAACTTAGTGACTTACAAACATATCTGCTTAAATATATCTCTGTTGACTAATGAACTACTGATGTCATGACTCCAGTAACTATGCGTGTGTGTGTGTGTGCTTTGTATCCTGCCTTCCTCATTTCTGTTTCTTGTAATTTGTTTTGTCACTACTTGAATTTCAAATATTTTGCGCATTTCCTTAGTAACTTTTGGTAGACGAGTGAGCTAGTAGCTTTGAATGTTGAAATGGTATGCTGAATTGTCAATATTTGTGATTGTGGCTATGTGTGCAGTTTGGTTAATTTACACTGAATGTGACAGTAATTATGGCTTATTTTTGTGGTCATTCAAATTGACAAGACATTGGTGAAGTTATCATCATCGCAGCGGTTGTTAATAGAGAGATGAAATTTTGCACACTAGGAATTTATTTGAACGAATTGTGGCCTGTTGGCTTGAGTTTGTGGTTGAAATGATAAAATGGCTAAATTGTTTAAGTACATAAGTGAATGAAAGATTGATTGGGAAGTATTTCATCAAATTTATTTTGGTTTGATTAGGCCTAAATGCATGCTGTGACTTTTGAAATGTTTGTCGTATGAAATTATTTCGCAACCGTAAACAGCATGAAAAGAGCCTTTATTTGGATGATATCAGAAAGTTCTGTCAAGTATTTTCAAATGTTTGAAGGATAAATTCTCAATGTTGTCGTCCTCAAGGATTACTTTGTATTACACAAATTTGTTAAAATGTTTTTCTTTACCAGAGATCGATCCGAAAGTCCTTGAAAATTCAAATGTGAATGCCAACACAAAAATCCCTCTCAAATGACAAAGTTCAATGCAAAGTTCTAACCAAATAAAATTATAAATGAGAAGAAATTAATATCGTCAAAGACTTTCAAAAGGCAAAAGGAGTTTAAGGCGTTTTCAACCCAGTGGATCCGATTAAGTTTGCCTCACATCAAATGTGACAACCTTAACCAAAAGAAAAAACCCCAAGCAGAACCACTAATCGCATAAAACAATACTAGCTACGCAGCAGAAGCAAAGGAAATATAAACGCAAATCACAAATTCACTAGGAAACCCCTATGCATTTAAGCTCTGCCCTGAGCTTAGTTATATTTGTACACACACTCAATGCAGTGTCATGTTGTTGTTGTTTTTTTCCTGATTATTATCACTTTTTTTTCCTTACGTTTTTCGGTGTTTAGAGCAAATTATGAAAACGATCAGGATAATAGCAGGATAACATGTGTTTCCAAACAACACACGTTCGCTGGCCACCCTTCATAACAACGACAACAGCAGAAAACAAAACAAAATCGTAGCATAACATTAGGCGACAATGAAGCAATCCACACAAGGCACTCACACACACACACACACACACATAACCATGGACTTGAGCGCATACAAAACACCTCGCCGCAGTCAAGTCGCTTTGTTGGGAAATTGTCTGCAATACACGACGCCATTTCATTTAATATCCTTTTTCGCATGCCAGCGATTATCTAAAAGACATTAGCGGCGGAGAGGGAGAGAGAGAGAGACAGAGAGAACATATGAACTTGGTTTGGGTTTTTTGTTTCGGTATTTTGTTGATTTCTATAAGCTTGTGTGTGACGACACAAGGATCCAGCAGGGCAGCAGTAAAATAACTAGGAAGTCTGCAACAACAGCAACAACAAAGAGCCACAAAGGAACAGCAGCCGCTATGTGGATTTGTTTTGTTATTAAAATCCCATATTCTCTTGTATGTTCTGTCAGCTCTGCTGTTGCTTGGCTATTAGAATAGTTGTCGGTCGTAATGTTGTTGTTGCTGCTGTTTCGTTTTTTGGTGAGTTAACACATCCGCCTGCTTTGTTTTTTTTTTGTTTGTTGTTAATTTCCACAAGATTTTCTCTTTTGTTTTCATGGAATTAAAGCGACATTATTTTTGTTCACATACTTGTAGGCGCTTCTTTGGTTTTTTTCTCTTCTACTTACTTCATTTTAATTATCCTGGCGAGAATCTATTTTTGGGTACAGATTTCCGGGTTTTAGTATGTATTGTGAATTTACGAAATGTTTGTTGCTTGCCTACTGACTAAAATATTTTATATTTAAGCCAAAATATAAAAGCCGCTTGTTTTTGTTCAAGTTTATGTTATGCTGTTGTTTTGGGTTTTTTGGCACATCTCTTTAGCCAACAAAGTTTTTTGGTAAGCTACTTTTATGTGCGTTGTGTGTGTGAATTTTAAACGGAATTTTTAGTGAACTATCAAGGATCGAAATGAATGGCAGACAATGTAAGTTTTAACTAAGTAGTTTGTGTTGAAAGTATTTCGGTTGTGGGTCTTTTGTAAATTCTTTTAAACAGTGTAGACATCTAATACCAATTACACAATACAAAATATTTATATGCCACAGTGGCAAACAATAATCTGTTGATGGAAAAGCTTTTCTTTCACACAAATGAACAGTTTCTTACCTACAAAAAATTCAGTTGTTAGCTGGAAATAAACGGGTAGGCTCCCTGTAGGTAAAGTAACAAAATTTATGAATTATCGGCTCTGAGGGAAACTGACACGTACCAATTCTATACTATTATATGACAGTCATAAGAGGGAACAAAGCAACATCGTATAAATACATTTTGTCCAGTTCTAAATCAATGCAAAATGCTTTGGTTAGTTAAAGACGTCTTAAACGTTTCAGTTCAAACGGGTTACTGTATGGCAATCATTACAAGAATTCAAAAACAAATCAAAATACAAGTAATTGCAATGAATCAACACCCCATAGACAGTTCTTACCCATATCAGCTGAAAAGCCGCATAAGAAAAGTCTTCAACTAAAGCCTTTTAATTAAAAGTTTGTACAATTTCGAAAGAAAGAAAAACCCAAACAACAACAGTAACGGAAGAAAAAAAACTGTGACCATTAAACGCCGTCATGGTTAAACAAAAACACAATTACTTGCATCATTTATTTTAACTTGCTTTCGTTTTGGAGCATTCTAACAGTTGCCAACTGGTATTTAGTTTACTTTATGTTGACCTTCTTGGATTTCACATGAAACGAAAAATTGCAACAATTTAAACAAACAAGAAGAAAATCCCTTTGGGATATTCTAATGAGAGCAGACCAAATGAATCAACTGACCGAAGAAAACCCAAACTGAAAATAAAAGCCAGAAGTGGAGCAAAGCTCTCCGTAGGAAAACCCTTTGCCGGGCCACAACTAAATAACTTAAAATCCAACGTCTTCTCAATATAGAACGGCGCACAGCGGCAGACAGTTTGGCCCGAACCGACTGCCGGCTGGCCCTTGGAGATTCATTAACTTGCGTTGAAAGTCAAATCAAAGCCAAAAAGGGGACACATTTTTGGCTGTTTCACTTAATTCGCCTTTCGTTGTTCTTTTGTGAAGGCCGCCAGATTGGGGTTTTTGTATTCTACAAATTTGGCACATAATTTGTAAAATTCTTTTGTAAGTAGGCAAAAGAGAAATTGGGAAAAATTACAAAAGCTACGCTTAAGGTCAAGTGGGATTAATTAGGTTCTTCTCGAGTTAACAAATTCGTTGGGAACTTTTATTTTTATATTTTTTTTTTTTGCTTGGTTAATGTTTATACATAAATTGTAATTGATTAGAAAGAAAAGTAAAGGAGTTGACAGACAATTGATTGGGGATTTTTTAAATTATTTTGTTAAAGGTTCAAATATGAAATAAACTCTGCTAATGGAAATTTGAACTGATAGGGCCGCTTAAAATGCTTATCAAATACATGGTGAAAATATTGGATTTATTTTTTTAAAGGATTTTACACCTTCTTAAACATTTTTGGGATTTCAATTTACGGTAATTCACAAGAATTACAGTACCTTCTGCTTACCAAAACTTTTAACACCAGTTCCCAGAAAAAAGAAAATTCTTTGAAAGGAAAACTCCTGAAAGTAGGCTGCAATAAAAGAGAAATCCACTGGTATGTATGTAAAACCAATATCCCATGCTTGTGCGACATGTGGTACATGAAAGAAAAATTCACTCCACTACATAACTGTCATTGTGGCTCGAAAGTACAACAACCGCCAGAAATCCAACATGTGAGCTGGGGGTATTTCTGGAAAAAAAAATACATACACCCAAAAACGAAAAAGTATACGCGCTGGTAAAAAATTCGTGGAATATTTTTAAAACCCATTTCGTAACCAAAACCCGAGTACAAAAACAAAAAAAGGGAAAAGGAAAAGAAGTGAAAAAAAGCAACGGCAGTATTAAAAATTTGCATGCACTTACTTAAGCCGCCTTCAACAGAAACAAAAAAAGCTGATTGCAGGCAATAATTCATTTCAGCAATTTCAACCCAATACACTCGAAAGCACGCAAGTACACACAGACATTCACAGCCAACACACACACTTATACTTACACGCCGCATGTGAGTGAGTGTGTAATTTTGTAATAAATCACATGAGCGCACTGTGTGCTGATGTAAAAATTTTGTAAAAATTAACGAAAAAATAATTTGAAAAAAAAAATGTGAATATTAAATTTGAAGAGAGAAAATACACGTACTGTATTTAAGTATATGAAGACGAAGAAATCAAAAAGACCACCAACAACAACAACAACAACAATGCACACACATACACACACACACGATGAATTTAATTTAACCGCCATTCACACACAAACTTAAGTCAATTTATATGCCATTGCGTTTACATATATTTACTTGTGCGTGGGTGGAGGACACATGTGTGATAATTTCATGCAGTCGCATATGTAAGTAGCGTATAAATCAGCTTATTGGTATTGCTTACTGTGCGCTGTCCTCAGTCCATCTGTCCGACTGTCAGTAAGTCTGGGTCTTGTTTGCTTGATTGCAATTCGCCTTTCTTTAATCTTATCAGATATGAAAATTTTAATTGGTTAAAACTGGAAACAACCATTTTAAGTATAAAATAAAATTAAAAACAAATTTAAAAATGTTGCATAGAGTAAAATCTATATTTTCACCTAATAAAGTCTAATTCTTTCTTTGTATAAATGTTTCTCCTTTTAATTTTCTAAATTTTAACTGTTTTAAACAAATTAAACATAAAATAGACTTTCCCAAACGATTCTCTCTCAAATTCTACTCCATTAACTACCATTTCATATCATCACATCTTTGCAATATCCTGGTTGGAATGGAATTGTCAAAAGTTTATGGATTTATTCAAATCTCCTTGAAATTTTATGTTTGTCCAACTCATTAGCATAAATTCAAATGCCTGTACACCGAATCCTTTGTTTGAGTAACCCATATTTCATGGCAATCCTTTAAGCTCCATCAAAAGCAGTGCTCCACACTTGACCACCTTTAGGATGCAAAACACGTCTCAATACAAGATGAAGTTCACCACTTGGGCTTAATATATGCCTAATAATAATACGATAATGTAACGAGGTAGAGGTTGCCAACGAGCCACCCTTGAGGTGTGTGTTAAATTATGCGAAGGACCAATGAAAAATGAAGGGGCTCCCGCAAGTATGCTTTAAACATGATTAATGATGTGAAAGAAGCAAGATTCTCCTGCGTTTTTTTAATGCAAATAAGCCTTAATTCAGTATGGAAAGCGGTTGTAAAAAATTGTATATAAAATGAGATTTAAAAATATACAAAATACTTTTAAAGAATAAATAAATAAAATGGAAAAAGAAAAGGATACGAGGCACAGAAAAAATAAAAGAAGAAAAATTGCACCAATCAATTTGAATTAGCCTTTCGAAAGAAAATGGGAATTGGCAAAATTCACAACGGAAATTTAATTTTTACGACCAACTGCCAAAAACAAAAAACAAAAAAGGGACAACAAATTCAATTTTCAATTTCTTTTCATTTTCGTCGCTTTGGTGTTTTTTTAACCCATTTTTTAATACAGCCACACGATTTGAGCGTAACTGACCCTTGAGGCGTTGCCCCAACAACATTTCACAGTACTTTGTTACTGTTGGTACCGTGGGGGGTCGTTAAAATGCATTTTACAACTACCAACAGTCACCCACACCCCACCAAAGTGTTTTATAACGATGTGTGCGAGTGGGTGTATGAGTGTGTGTGTTTGTATGAAGATGCGCTTAGATTAGATTTCCATTTGTGCCATTTTTACCCACTACACTCTTGTGCCATTCACTTGGTCTTTCGTTTTTTATTGTGTTTGTCGGTAGTTAAAACATTTTTATGTGCCAATAAAATTTATCCTCTTCCCCCTCGTACACGTACTTCTTGTCCGATACAAAAAAAAACGATGTCTAAAGTATTGCATTGTCAATGAATGAGCGGAGTAAAAAAAAAATTGAAAGCCACAGCAAAAAAACAATCATCGCTTTAGCGGATGAGCATGGACAATGGTGGGTTGGTTGGTGGTATTATTTTCAAATTTTTTTTTTTATTATTCGACAGCTTAGCTGTGGCAGCTGTTAAGGCACATGTTGATTCTGCTGGGGGATTTGTCTGTGCTAGGGATGGTGGTGTTGGTGCGGCTCAAGTGAAAACACTTTATGCATGTTGATATTTTAATACTCGTTTTATTGTTGCTTTTTTTCGTTATTCATTTGAATTCATGATTGTCTCTGGCAATCATTCATTTCTAAAGAAAGATAAGCGCAAAAGTGATATGTTAGGAAAATATAGGAATTTTGTATTTTAATTGGAAAATGTATTTACTTGTGTGGTCTAGTAAATAATGCTAATATTCAAACAAACAATTTTAATTGCATTATTTTCGTCAAGAACTGAAGGAAAAAAATTACAAATTGAGAGAGAAAATAAAGGAAATTATTCTAAGAAGAAAAAATATTTTGATTTGTCAAAATAAAAATGTAGAAAAAAAACAAAAAAAATTATTAAGAAATAACATTTTCTAACAGAAATAACATCGTCTACGTACTACTGCAGTAGAATTTTTTTGACTTTTTGGCAACGACTTTAGCTCTGACTATTTGTGGCCATACCCTGGCTTTATTATTCCATTTTCCACCAGAAAAAAATACGTAATAAAATAACATTTCCAAGAGGGACATTGGTACCGGTGAGGCTTACACATAAGGCATATTAGGAATCAAAGGGGTATATCCACCTGCCTCTTCAATGTTGATGATACCACAGATGAAGACCTTTCTACATATCCTTCTATATGCTGCGCTGGTGATGCAGAACAAATTTAAAATTTGTATTAATCAAAAATTTCACTTTTTCATTTGTAGATTGAAAAAATTTTTTCAAATTAAGAATTATTTTATTAAATTTATTAAAAATTCAGATATTTTTTTGTGTTCTCAATGTTACAACTACATTTTAATTGCATTTTTTTATGTCTGCTAATTGCTTTCAATTAGATGTAAAACTCTGTAGACTTTCTATGTGGTTGTAACACATTTTATTCTGCGCCTAATTAAAAGCAAATATTAATTTTAACACTTTTACCAAAGCACAGCAGAAGTGTTGAAACAAAATATTAAATTCTGTTGTAATTAAATGGCCAATGGCCAGGTCAATGAACAATTTCATTAGAATAATAAATATTAAAACATAATAATAATGCCCATACGTCATTACAGTTTAAATTAATAATTCCAACAGCAACAACAACAACAAACTTAACATCACTTTCAAATTGAACTCATTAAACGAATTATTAATAGCAACAGCTACAATATGAAATTCCACAAAAAATATTACAGGTTGGCCGCAAAAATTTCAAAAAAGTCATCAACGACTTGTAAAAAAAATGTTTAAAAAATAGTTTTCCAAAAAAAGGTTAAATAAAACTTGAAAAAATAAAATTAAAATCCATGTCAGCGTTTTAAAATTAAGTTGTGTTAAATTTGCAACGAAAAAAACTGACATATTAATAATTGTCCTTTTTAAATTGCTACGTTTTTACGCATACATGAAATCAATAGAGTTTAAACCGCGATTATGCGGCTTATGCGTGTTGTACAATAAGTTTATGTGACATGTGGACACATGCACGTTCGTGTCCATTAATTGTATGGCGATTTAACGGGGCTTTAATAATTACACTCATTTATTGGTGGGTCAGTCGGGTTTTTTTCTCTCTCAATATCGATAAGTCCCCTACAGTGTATTCACAGGTGATAATGCAAACGTGTACCTGCGAAAATAATTAAATGAGTGGTACGCCACGAGCCACATGATATTAAAAACTTGTGAGAAAAAAAATGTCCACAATTGAATCAATTAAGTATTTTGCCGCTTCGCACATTGGGCGAAAAGGAAAATGTAATGAGGTATTTCAACAATTAATTGAATTTAATTCATGAGCGATCCTTTGAATGTTAATGCTTCCCACTAAAGTAAACACGAAAAAAAATGCACATGAAAGAATTTCAATCAATTTGAAACGAAAGGAAAGTGGTTGCAGGAAGGAATTCTATCATCGGTTGAGTCGATTCATTCGGTTGAACTTGGGAAGCAGATGTACAAAAGTAATAATTATTATTTAATTTTTTTTTTTATTTATTATTGTATTTCGAACCATTTTTAAGATTGAATTTAAACAAACGATTGACATTAACGGAACTGGTCATTGTATATAATGCATTAAAATAAGAAATAAATTAGAAATTCTTTTTATATTTTATTTCCCGGAAGCAATAATTCATTTGGTGTAATAGAAGTTTCCCAAAACCACAATAAAATAATTCAAACATTTCTCAACCGCACAATAGGATACACCCACGGATGTATGGTGATAGTAATTCACACCCAAACTCAAATGCATACAACCTCACCTATAAGGTGTAGGGTGTGTATCATCAGCATCCAAATTATTTGCATATTTTTGGTCATGCAAGCGTAAAATTCAATTAAACTTCAACCAAATTAAAAAAAAACATAAAACCTACGTACTTTCCGGCATTTCCTTTTGTGCGCACAATAACGCAAATACACAAGTACACAATGCAACAACAATGGCAACAGTAAGAGTAACAGTAACAACTATAAAAGTAATGGTAATGGCCACACATAAATTATTTTATTCTTAAACGCAGCAAACGAGTGCCTTTTGTTGACTGCAACAGCTCCGAAAAAGCTGCAGCGGCGCCCAAACAAAGAAATCAAAAGATAATCCCTACCAAAAATAGCCAAACCAACAAAAGTTAAAACAAATCAAACAAACCAAAAGAAAAATAAAATAAAAAGGAAAAGGAAAAGGGACACTCGAATAATGCCTACTACACTCGCCTCGCCTCGTCGCTACTCTTCTCTGCCTTGCTGCTTTCGGTAAATAATTTTAAACGGAAATAACGTAGATTATGCGCCGGAAAACGGAAATAACTTGCCCATTTCCGTAATGTATATTTATGCGATTTCAAAAAAAAAAGAAATAACAACAAAAAAACAAACAGAATTTGAGAAGAAAGGCCCAACAGACAGAAGCAGAAAGGCACCTACCAAATGCAACAAAAAAAAATGGCCAACAATAATTGTAAACAATTCAACAGAAGCAGATGAAGAAGATTCAACAGCAAGTAACAAACGGAACACAATAAGTCAAAAATAAAAAAAATTAAAAAAAAAACTTAACTTTGTAGGGCCTAGGAGTATACAACGATTTTTTGTGTTTGTCTTTTCCTTCTTCTTTATGATTTACATTTTGTATAATTGAATGATTTTTAAAGAGAAATGAAATGCGCAATAAATTCAAATTAAAAGAAGAAAGGCAGAGCAACAACTACCATACCGTTAGAGGAATTTACTTAACCGTAGGAGGAGAAGTGGAGGTCAAACAACGAGTGAAATGACCGGGAAAGTATGCTATGATATTTGTATGTAAAGGAAATTGAAATTTTACGATTATAGTTAAATTATTAAATTCGTTGAAGCAGATGGAAGTCAATGAATTACGGGCTACTTTTTTTCATTACTACAATTTATTTGAAATTTTTTTAGGTAGTACATTACTCAATATATTTTATTTGCGGAAAAATTGCTTAATAGCCCAAAAAACGCATAATTCAGATATATGGCTATGTTATACTATAAACTGCATTGAAATGTCCAATGGTACCTAAAGATTACAAAGTGCAGAAAGAAACCCGGCCGGTATATAAAAATACATGACCATCACTCAGGAGCACCATTACTTCGCAGGAGCTTGTGAATAGTATAGAAGAACAGTGAACTAGCAGCTTTTGGGATTACGAATCATATAAATATATTTTAAATTACATGAAGGCATTGCAACGACCATACAAAAAAAATAATGAGAGAGCAGTGAGAGACCCAGTTCTGAAAGGCGAAATTATATGACAATAAAATTTCAAGCCATTCCTATGGAGTTAGTTGTAAATAAATACAAAAATTTTGTAAAATAGTCTTAAAAAGTTTTATGAAAATACTTCCTAAAATTATACACAATCAATTTACAAATAAAATTCAACTCAGAACTTCATTAAATCAAATTCTTTACGCATCACACTACGGATTCAGTAAATTCCTCAGCAAAGTTCATTTGAATAGGCGCATAACTCAAAGATTTACAAACCCTCGAAAGAAACAAACCATAAAAGGAAGTCTGCCACTTACATTTAACAAAAACCAATGCTTAGCACTTTCGACATAAGTTCCATTCGAATTCTTTTACCATTAACTAAGAGGGAAAACCATTTTCCACAACTCTTTCGGCCTCACACAAAAGCACTCTTACCCTTAACTATCCTTGGTCTGGTAATACACATTTTAACAGTAAAAACTTTGTTCTGGCAAACAACTATTTTGATTCTAATTAAGCACACAAATTCCAACCAAATGTATTACGCACACCGAACGACACAAAAAGGACAATATTAAATTAATAGCTGTGACGACGACGACGACGGCAAAGGCGCCGCTGTCGGTGCAGGCGATTGCCAATTGAAAGGATTTGAAGGCTGTTCATACTTCTCGTATTCATACAGAAGACAAAGTGTAGCGGAGAGACTCTTTCTATTTTCAGTATAAATTCTTCTTCGTCTTCGTCCTTTTCTTCTTCTTATTTTAATTCGGCAACAGTTTAACCAAATGGTTACAATGCTTTATTGTTATTTATGTAGGTTCCACCAAAGATGAAAAAGAAGCAAAATATTTCGTAGCCTTGCACACTTTTGTCGCTTAATGTTTTGTTGTGGCAAAAAGAAAAGTAAAGTGAAGCCAAAAGAAAAAGAAAAAGGGCACACCAGAAAACGTCCAGCCACAACGCAACGGAAGTTATTATTTTATGGCGGCGAATTGAAGTCCTTTGCCATCTTTGTTCGGCTTTTGGGCGGTAAGAAAACCAATTTAAGTTTTCTTCTCTAATATTTATAATTTATGAGGGTTTACACAAAGTGAAAGGTATTTCTGGCTAGAGCCACACGTTCCGCAACCAAAAAAAAAAACGGGGGGGTTTATTAAATAAATTGTTTCCGTTCGGAAGGATTTCCGGTGAAAGGACGTTCAACGAATGAAAGCACATGTAAGTGAAGGGTTTCTTAAGTAATTATAGAGGAAGAGACTGTTTAGGTTATGGAAGCAGTTACTTCCCAGTGCGGTTTGAGTTGAAATTGACTTTACTGAGAATCAAAATTTGTATTCAGACCATGAAGAAAGCGAAGCACTTAAATTCAACAGACAATAGCAATCCAATTAAATTATTTGTCCTACGAAAACGATTATGCGTAGAGAGTGTCTATTCTTCCCGCTCTACATAGCATGTTCAATTATACAGCCAAATAAAATGTAGTCTCAATTTTGTTGGCCGTCATATTGTCACCATTTAATGCGCTACGCTGTGTCATTTTAAGAGCTGCCTCTTTTGTTTTTTGCAAATAGAAGTCATTGTGTGGAGCTATACGCAATTCCTTCGTGTCATAATCTACACACGCTGTTGGTTGTTTATATTGTTTTTTTTTTAGGATGCCATCCTAAAAGTATATTAAGCGTAACTAAAACGAAATTCAACGAGTTCAAGGATATGTTGCCCATATCGACTCAACACGACTTGATTCAACTGACTCGAGTGTGTCGATTCTTTCGCACTCTTGGTGTATTTCTTTTTTGTTGTTGTCGTTGTTGTGCTCCCAATTGTTATTATTTATTTATGAGTAAATAGGCCGCAGAGACTGCTGCAGTAATAATTTTAAAACCATTATTTTTTATATATTTTTTTATTTTGTTTTATTATTTGTTTAAAGTTGATAACATTTGTGATTTATTGACACTGGCTCTCGTGTATAACGGCAGGATTTTAAAAATATTTAAAATTTATTTTATTGCCTACTTTTAGGTGATATTAAATTAATAAATTTTGATATTTATGGTGGTGCATCAATTGACAAATTTGCCATAAATGTGAAATGTGGTGGGTAACAGATTAAAAGTTATTGTTCTTGTTATGGTATACTTTTAGGAGCTATACGCAGAATTTATAGACAAAATAAAGCTGCAGCCAAAAATACAGTTCTATTATTATCGGGAAAAGTCATGAACATTTAGCATAAATTCGAAATTATGCGGAATTAAATCGAAATGATCAGTGAAAATCGTTCAAATGCTGAATTGCTTTCGATACGAATGCCAAATTGAATTAAATTGAATCGACAATAATTGTTTTTTGCACAAATTGATGTTTTAGTCCAATATGAATGATAAATTTGCCAAAAAGTCAGAGAGATTTTTTTACGGTCAGCTGGAGAAAAGTTCATAGGAAAAAAAAGATGTACACCAAACCTTCTAGCTTTCTAAAAAAAAATACCAACCAAAATTAACTTCAGCCTAAAAATATGCCACAATATAGGAAATTCTCAACCACCCAATTTCCACTCAATTTCAAATCAAATAAATAAAAGAGAAAAATGCACCTAACAAATTAAATCTGTTACCTTAACGTATGGCAGTCACCACACATTAAAGCATAACCAAATTTCGCTTTCATATGAATTTTTATTAAAAGAATCACTTCCGCTTGACTTTATTGTTCCACAGTGTAATGTAAAAAAAATTTATATTTTCACTTTTTTTCGTTTGGTTTGTCTGGAATTAAATATGTGTTTGTGTGTGTGTGTGTGTAAGTGAAAGCATATTTTAAAACCGCAAATTGTTGGCATAATAATAGCACCACACACGCACATAAAAACACTTATGCAAAATGCACACATATAAATGTTAATAAAAATAAAAAAAAATAATAAAAAATAAATGAATGAATGACTGTGTGTGTGTGTGTGAAAGTCATATGACGTAAGTTGAGCCAAAAGTCTGCACCAACTGCGAAGCAGACGAAAATAAAAGAAAGCTCATAAAATGAAAGCAAATAGTCGTGCATGAAATATTTGCATGTACGACGAGTTTTGAATTTGTGATTGTTTTAGTAAACACACACGCACACATATGCTGGTAATCGCCGTTCGTCGACTTCAAAGATGACTGGCTCCCTTGGAGTTTCCTTCTCTCTACACTTAATGAGCATGGAGATTTGCATTGTATGCGAGGGAATTAAATTAAAAGTTATACGTTAATATTCCGTGTGCAGTTCCGGTTTCACCGTGAGGTTTTCGTATTTAATTTCGGAATTTGGGCCATTTGGAAACGTGTTGCATATTTCAAAGCGATTCTTTGGTTAATAATGGAATTTTCCCTACTGAATTTATTGAAAACCATAAAGATAATGGCCCTGCAATGAGGGCGAGGTCTATACTCTTTAGTTTTGTTGTTTTCTTTGCTTTCATTTTGTGCATAATTGATGAAGACTGCGATGAGATTTTTTTAAAGAATATCAAATGAGGGTGAATATGTGATTTTTATGTAGCATACTTTTATGTGCTTCATAATGAATTATGATTGCTTCATCAAAACTAATTTTATTTCCTTAAATAAAATTTCACGAGCAAGTAAACTTTATGGGAGGGTGTAAGGAATAACAACCACTGAAAGGACTTTGAGAAATTAAATTACATTTTATTATATGATTGCGGTTTTACAATCCAATAAAAGCTGGTAGTATTTTAATGGTTTTCAGATGGCGACGCTCATATAACAAAAAAAAATATACAAAAATATAATTTTTTTCAGTGTATTTTTTATTTGTATTTACATATATTACCTACAATTTTTTTTAATTTCTAGACCACCATTTTTTATTTTAAATTTAAAAAAAGTTTATTTTCAATTTTTGGGGACTCACGTCACAGGCACCTAAAATTCTTATTCTACAAAGAATTTCCCTTTGTGTATAAAATTTCACAAAATTACAAAACAAATAATTTTGTGATTACGAAAATAAATGATAATAAAAAAAAGCTAAAAAAAAAACTTTCTTCAATACACATTAGAACTTCAAAATATGCTTTCCACTCAGCAGGCAATCAAGGCACATAGAACAACAAACAAAAGCACAAAACCACCCCATAAGGGCCTTAAGAACATTGCGCCACACTCACACCAAGTGTTATAGAAATTCCCCGAACTCAGCCCCCTCGTTTTATGGCCGAGCGCATAAAATTTTAAAATCTTAAACGAAATGGCAAAACTTTTCAAAATGTAATTTTATTTTTCAAATCATTGACATGCTGTGGCTGATTTCGCCACTACCCGCACAACGCACACACATGCGTACATACCACAGCATGAAGCCGCACAAGGTGTCTCCACGGCTGCAAAATGGAGCAAAGAAAAACAAACAAAAAGCCACTACACCACTTATAGGCGCCAGCCCATCCCTCACCCAATTGAATCATAATTCCACACGCGTTTAATGCTTTCGACACGGCAGCGAGAAGATTTCCTTTTTTCCTATTTTGTTTTTGTGTTTATTTGTAACGTTTGTTGTTTAAACGTGTTCGAGCAAATATTATTAACTTTTACGCATTTTCAGCATAAAAATAAGTTTTGGTTTCTTGTTCACACCCAAGTTAGAAAGTTTTTTTTTCTCTCCATTTTTGCTGGTTTAGAAATTCCAAAGTTGTGCTTTTTTGTTGTATTTGTTTGTTGTGTGTTTGCCGCTTGTTAGCAAATCTCTTCTGTTTGTTTTCCATATATTTTTGCCGTGTTTTTCGCATTGGCTGATTTATGAATGCTGCATGCATTTGACAGCGACTGGGCGATATAAGATGGGAAACAGTGCCACTGCCTTAAAGTGTGCTACGCACTTTTTTCTTGTTTCGCACATTTTTATCTTTTGCTTCGCAGTCATAATTCTTTATCGCAATTTTCCTAGCTAGCTCGCAAGAAATGCTTAATTTTCCTTGTCTATTTTTTTTGGTGCTTGTAATAACGCAGTTCTGCCTACTTTAAGGCTCGCGATTTGCCCATTACTCATTTGATTTATTTGTTTTTTTTTTTTCGTTTTTCAGTTGTGCTGAATCGTTTTTGCCCAGCCGTTTTTTCTAGTGCATCGAAAAACGGCATAAAAATAGCTTTCTTTGTTTTTATCAATTTGCTTTTTTTTTGTTCAGTTTGCTGCTCACTCTGCACTAGTGTTGCTGTTTTTAATTTATGTTTTGCTGGGCATGTATTTTATTTGCTGCTGTGTTGGTGGTTATTGCCAGTGGGCGTATGTGTGTGTATCAGTTTTTGCATGAAATGGTTCGACATTGTTGTGATCCACCATAAATATTAGAAATTATCTGAAGGTCAAATGTGCGCAGTTATTTTTATTTGCTTGTTTGCTTTTGTTTTTTCTACTTTTTTTTTTGTAATTTATGGTGGAAAATCTCTAATTTTTAAATTAACATCTTTTTGTTTCGAGTAATTTATTTCCTGTTTAAATGAGAAACATCCTGTCCTTGACATTTACAGTTAAAATTGCAACAGACAAACTTTTAAATAACTAATCTCTTCAACGTCAGGGTCAAGATGAAGGAGTGACCAGTAATTATTCCAGTCAACATTCGTAAGTTAGTTCTGTCCAGCAATATTGCAACTCGCGTTATTTTAGCATGTACGGAAGGTCAGAGCGATCTGAAGATAACACAGGTGGAAAGGTTTCACCATCGATCGTTTGCTTTATGTTGGCATCGTAAATCTATTTCGAATGTTATGGAAATAAAGGGTTTTTTGACAGACTAAGAGGAAAGAAGATCAATTTCTGAACTTTTCCTTCCGAGTTCGTCCGCAAATGTCAGCTCTGAATAAAATAATTTCTTCAGTAGATCCTCTCATACAATTTTATTCTTGTCAGTACACAAGCAATCCTCTCCCCGCTTATTGTCATTGGAAGACTTAACACAAAAATACCTACATCTTGTAGAGTTTCTTTCCCTGAACGCCCCACAAATTAACTAAAATCATATTAAATTCGAATTTAATTATTGTTATACCAAATTTTTTAAATTTAAAAATGTGTGTAAAATCCTAAAGTTAACCTTTGGGGCTAACACACAAAAAAATGTATTCTCATCACACCACAAATGAAAAAAGAAATAAAAAAAAATAAATTCCAACAGTTATTTCTGTGAAGAAAAAACATTTAAGAAATGTACCAAAAAAAAAGAAATGAATTACTTCAGACTTACACGCACACAGCGGAGTAAACAATGAGAATTTTTGCAATTTTTAGCGAAATTCACCAGACAGACGGACAGACAACGAATGCCAACAGCACAAATTAACAACAACAAAAGACGACAACTACAGCGCCAGGGCCAGGCAGGCAGACAGACAGACAGACTCACCAAGTAACATACAAAGGAATTCCGCAACGAAACACATACAAAAATGAAATTTAAGCGACATACTTTTAGGCGCAGCGCCCTTACGCCACCAAACCTGCTGCTGGTGTATACACAGCCAAATATACACAACACTATGGTTTACAAGTGTGAAAAACGTGCGCCGAGGCGAAAATGTAACACAAAACGGAAATAAAGTACAATTGGGCAAGGAAGCGATGGCAGTAAGTAACATTTATTATGTGCCATTTTATTGGCAAAACACTTTATTCCATGTTGAGTAATTATGTATCCTTCTGCAAAAATCAAGTACCAACGAAAAAATTTCGAAACCGGAAATGGTGGAAAGATAAAAAAAACCCCAACACCCATTTTTCTATTAAAAAAAATAAGAGAAAAACAGCGAAGCAAAGAGGAAAGTAGGTTATAAAAAATTGCACACAAAACAAGAATAAATGCGAATGAGATAAACTCGAATTTGTTTCATTTAGTTAGCATACATTTAGGCGTGCTTTACTGTTGCGGATGTAAGTATGTGTGTGTGCCCTGCGCAATTTGATGCAGCAAATACGTGGCTTTATTTTTTCGCACATAAATTTCCCATGTACTTTTGGTTGGATTTGTGTTGAATTTTCATTTTATTATTTCCTTCAGGGCACGTCATGGTGGGGAATTTCATTTCTTTTCCCATAGTACTACATTTGACTCATTTCGGGTAGAAAAAGTGCAACGTAGATGGGTAAAGTTTGATGTCGGCTGGTAAAGGTGTGTAAATCAGGCTGACAAGAGTCATGAACTGAAACTGGTGAACGAACTAAAATGAATTTGTAAAGCAAGAATGTTAAAGTCTTATGCTCCACTGTTTCTATTCATTACAGCAACAACTTCTATAAAATTCGTTAAAAATTTACAGAAATTCCAGCAGATGATTGATTTTAGTCAAAAAATATTTTCAGAAGAGTCAAAAAATCACTCATACGCCCTGCTGAACAAAATCATGAACATGTAATTGCCAACTTGGATGGAACAGATTCCAAAGTCTACTTATTTGTATATTTTTTTTTATCCTTTTCTCTTTCTTTCTGCCTACATCTTGCTCTTATTGCCTTTATCAATTCACAAAGAAGCAAGTAAGTATTAAATTGCCAGGCGAATTCTCAAATTAGCCTTTTATAATTTCATTGCTATCAAACATTTGATTTCACACTCACGAAGCCATTAAAAATGAACAACACCAAATACTTAATTCAAGACAAAAGAATGCCAATTCCTTTGACAGCTACAGAAGCGTTGGATGGCCTAAAAGTATACATCCAATTATGAAAGAAAAAGAAAAGCAAATAACCCATCATGGCGTGACATGATAATAAAAAGACAAACAAAATAGCGAAAGGGAAAAACAAAGCAGCAACAGAAAAAAGAGCAAACGTTTGCTTAAAACAATTTTTTCTTTTTTTAATAATTTTTTGTTTTTGCTCTTATTTTGGTTGAAATTTCTGAATAACACCAAGCGGAAGCAATGAAGTATGAGACAAGACCAAAAAAAATCTTTAAATTAAGGCTAAGGCACGCAGCATGGAGAACAACTTTTTGTGTGTCAACTTTAAAAAGTTTTGTTGTATTTTATTTGAAAATTCGTTCTCGTCCTCGCCATCTTCTCTATTCTTTGCGCTTCTTTGTTGTTTTATATTTTCTCTTACCCGTTTGTTGTTATCGCTACGCATTTTTTTATTCTTCATCTTCAGCTGCCTGCTACTGTGGTGGCACAGATATATACTTACATATAAAAACTAGTCGACAAAAGTAACTTAAAGAAAATGAGGCTATAAAGATTTATTTGAAAGTTTCCGTCAACGTTTTGTTTCGAGCGCGAATTTGTTTGCGTCGGCGGATGAGAACTGATGGTGGCTGGGTTTTTGTGGGCTTTGCAGTTGGAATTTATGGTTGGGCGACGCGAATTTGTTACGCTGAGCACTGAAGTTGGTCATTGTTTGTTATTTTAAAATCAAATGAATGTTTTTAAGTAGATTTGTGCGGCCTTAAGTGGCAAAAGTTTCAAGTTTATTGTGAATTATATTTTTTTTCTTCCATTGTACTTATAACATTTGTTGCACAATGCCAACGATGAAGTGGTATGAAGTGGGTGTGGTGGTTGTATATTCTCTTAGGCGAGAAATTAAAAGTGAATTTGAAACAAGAAACGACAGTAGGGGACACTTTTAGTTTTGAAGGGAATTTAAATGTGCAAAAAGTTTGAAAAACGAGAAAGGGTGCTATTTCCTTTGAAAATTGTTTGCAGTAAAATACTCCAAAAATGTTCAATAAAATTGAAAATTAATGGCGTTCTGAGGAAAAAATAGGTATTTTTTATAATTAGAATGCCAAGCAGCAAAGTGGCATAACTGCATTAAAAAGAGTGAAGTGAGTTCTAGTCTGAACCATAATTCAATCTTCCAAAAAGCTTGACTCTCAAGCTGTGACCACACAGAATTTGACTTTACCTTCCAAGCTATTCAGTACCAGCTTTTTAAAACCTTTTTTGATTGCAACACTTGTTTTTAGCCCACTTAATGCCAGTATTTGAGGATCTAAAATTTAATGTAATAAAATTACTAAATTTACTAGTTGATTGTCTCAAATATTTCCTACATTTAATCAAAGGACCGAAGTAATTCGAATTGTACTCCGACCACTTCAAAGTGCATATAAAATGAACCAAGACCAGACTTTCAGTACCAATTAAAATGCATATGCCAAAGCTAAGTGCTTGAATTGTCTCAAAACACCAACAACAACAAACAACAACATTTTTAAAATATATATAGAGCTACCAATTACAACAAAGCCCATCAATTACCAAACTCTTATCAAAACAGCTCTATATTGAAACATTCGCTTGAACAACCAATTCTCACACGCACACACACACACACACACACACACATGTCATTATAATAAATTGCCACAAGCAATCTTGATGTTGCAGAAATTTTCGCATAAAATTCCTTTTAAAATTTGACTTTTGACAAATGTTTAATATGCCTGGCAGGCATTTAACTACGGCGTACGCATACACACAAGTGTTTGTCTGGAATTTATATGCATGCATAAGTAAAGAAAATGACTTGCTGCACACCACTTTTTAGACATACACTAACACCTGCAAGCTTCATTCACTTCTTTTACCTACTTTTTTTTCTTCTTCTTCTGTTTTTGTTGGTTAGAGAATAATTTGCATTTTAATGCAAAACTTTTATGGCTCGGTTGTGCGTGAACGTTAAGGAAGAGCCAATGAGAGAAGTTTGGATTTTTTACTTACGTACAAAAAATGTGGTTTGAAAATTGAATTTTCGCAAACTCCCCGCGTCAAAAGTATGCATTAAGTGTTTTCAGCTGTTTGTATATCAAATTGACCTAGATTATATTCTATTGAAATTTTAAATTATTTATTACTATTAATATGATTAATATTCTATGAGTACGTATGAATTCGTTAATTTTTTTAGTTGTTAGTGTAAATTGGAAAACATCAAACAGATTTTAATTATATTTCAATTATATTTCATATTTTAAGGGATTTATTTAAATAAAAGCTTTTGAATTTATACAATTTAATACAAACTGATATGTTATGATATGATAAACACAACTCTCTTTGAGGTATTGATTAATTTCATAGAGGCAATCAAATTATATCATAAAAGCCTACTCAATCACTTTACTCAGGCATTTCACTCACAAAAAAGGCATATTTTGATATCATAAACACCACAGAGCGTATGAGTAACATTTGACAAGAAGGAACATCAGTAATTTGGTAGCCGTAACTGAGTGAATCGAACATCTGATTGATTATCTGGAGGGGTCGAGTTCAACTTCAAGTAGCGAAAAACTAAGGAGAACTGGACTGAATAGTGTTGAGCTTAATGATCAGCGTGTTTGTTTGTAATGAAAGGCTGATTCAGTAGAAAGCAACAATATGAAAAAACAACAGAAGACCTCTCTACCGAATCAGCCTTTCATTACAAACAACCACGCTAATCCCACCAAAAATTTACTTCCACAAAACAAATTTTTGAGGAAACCGAATAGGAAATTTTCAATCAATGTTCGAATTAGCGGAAAACGCAGGAATACAAATGAAGTCCACACAATATTTCATCGTGTGGGCGACTACTGATTTCAATTACTTGTTGTCAATATCAGAACTAGAACAATATTATTCACTTTTTCAATGTAAATTTTGTTCAAACCCACACACAGAGAACTGATTGCAGGAATTGTGTGTTATACTGTGATTATTATATTCATTCATTATATTCAGTCTTAACATAACAAAAATAGTGTTAATTTGAAGCAACTTAAGTTAACCTTCATAGCTTCAAAGTATAGACCACAATGTTTTTGCTTTAATTTCAGTATAGCCATTTTGCTCAAGCCTCCAACTATTTCAGCACACTTTCAAGCGCATCTCGTTCTCAAAGTATTTCACTCGCCTTGCTTTTTTTTCCACTTCAACGACTCCAAGTGGTTGTTATTTTATTTCATATCTGACTTTTACTTTTTAGTTTTGTACAGAAATTCTTGTACATTAAAGCTTTAACCTATTTTTGCTAGCATTCACCCTACACTTTCCAGTTCAAATGAAATGAAAGCAAAACTTTTGTACATACATAGTTGTTGGAAGTTTACAACCAACAAACTACAAAAACAATACAAAAGTCTGTAAATAATGAAAAGAAATAAAAGAAAAAAAAATCTGTTGGAACAATTTCGAACATTTGTTAGAGAATGCGCTGGGGAATTTTAGAATTTTAGGTAAGTATAAAACAAAAACAAAAACAGAAACATACTCACATTCAAATTCAATGCCTTGTTGTATGGGAAATAAATAAGCGCCGTAACTCCAACTATGTACCAGTTGCGAGTGAGAAATGAAGCCAATGAGTTTTTGTTTTATTTAATTTTAACAATTGCGGAACTCACTTTTATTTTGTTTTTTTTTTATTTTTATGCTTTCAATTTAAAGTTTTGTCATTTTTTGTTGGACTTTTTTTACACATTTCAGCGTACCTTTTGTGGCGCACTTCTGCTTCAATTACTCTTGTTTGTGTGTGTGTGAGTATATGTGGTGAAGCACTTAATTTGTTATTTGTTTAGCATACTTTTCGGTGTTCATTTCACTTTTTTTCTGGCTTTGTTACGTTTTGGGTTTGTTTATCCCGACAAAACAATTGTGTTTTAATAACCTTGCCCCGCGGCAGTTTTCGCTGCTCAAACTTATTTCATTTTCACCGCTTTATTTGGACTCTTAAGCGCGCACTTTCAACACAATTTGCTTTTAAGGATATTTTGCATAATTTTAGGCGTTATTTAAAATGAGTTCGCGGAAAAACTTGACGATTTGTTGGAGCATTTAATTATTTTTTTTAAGTTTCCTTTTCATGTTTCCCTCTTTTTTTTTTGTTGTTGTGTGCGTTTGCTTGTGATTTTTCAAATGACTTTATTCAGTTGCGCTCACTTGGGCTCACATTGTGGCATACTTTTGCATGACTTTTAGCGTTTCAGTAAATTAAATGTTTTCTTATTTAGCTTTTCGTTTGTATTTATTTTTGTTGGCATATTTTTTTGATACACTTTTGAAGCACTTTTTTCTAGATTTAATGTAGATTAAATTTTTATAATTACAATTTTTAAATTTTCAACTAGTTGAACACATTAAGCCTGAAAAGATAAATGCATTTCATTACTAATGGAAATAATTATGATTCTGTATATTTTGCGAATTAACATTGAGTCTCAATTCAACGTTCTACTTAGCCACCTAACCACCTAACCTAGCGCCAATGTTTCAGAGCTAGTTTACTTAAACTAAATTTACATTTAATGGTATTGAAATGAACTAGAATATGAAAGATCAAATAGAAAATATTAAGAAATTTAATACAAACCAAACATAGCTTACACTACAATTTGAGTTCAAGACACACGAAAAAATGTTATCCTTAAAATTAAATTAAAATTCAGTCAAGCTGTAATCTGGAAAACATTTTTATGTAAATGAAACATCAGATGAGAAGTTTCCTTTCTTTTTAAACGTTTTAGAATCTTCCTCCACAATAAATGAACTAAGCAAATCAATAGCTTCCACTATGCTCCAATAATTCGAATATCCATTATTCCACTTTCAATTCCTTAAGCAATTATTCATAAGCAACAAAACTTATCTAAATAAATTTCAAAGTCTACCACAGAAAACCCTACTCCTAGAACTATGCTAAGAAATTACGAAACTAAATTTGAGGCTCCATTGAACTCCAACAATTCCTGTTCAACTCCACCATCAGCCACTTATCTTCTCTGTGTTTTGATTTATAATACTTTTCGCAAATACTTTAAGCAACTCTTTGGGTGAAATTTTCCAGTGACTTTTTAAAGCCAAATCCGAAGTTCAACATGGCAAAACCTCATCAAACTTGGCCAACAAGGACTATTTAACTTACTTCTTTAAAAAGTCAACTGTTTGACAATGGTCGAGCTGAGCGGAGCGCCACTGAGCCACACCGCACTATCTACAAAGTAAACCAGGTTAAGCGCTTAACGCCCACTCGTTTTGCAGCGGCGACATTTTATCAAACAAAGTGGAATGAAACGAAACGGAATGAAATGAAATGAATGGAGAGAAAGTCGGCCACTGTGAACCTACCCCACTCTAACGCAACAACAACTGCAACCACTACTGTGAGACTACTAGAACGACGAGGACTTGGAGTTCAACTCAAACAAAACGACTGGAAAAATTACCAGCTATGCACTTTGTGCGGGCGGGGAAGGGAAACCATAAAGCAAAATTGTTAAAATACTAGAACGAAATGGGGAACAAGTGAAAAAGGAGGAAAAAACACAGGACGCCTTGAAATGAAAATGAAATGATCATCATGAAAATGAAGATGATGACGACAAGCGACTTAACGCAGATTAATTCCATAAAAATGTATGGGAAAATCCAAAAATCCAAACCAAAAAAGAGGAGAAGAGAAGCAAAGAATATGAAGCCAAAATCTGCTGAACTCACAAAAACCGCTGATGTGTAAACAATAAAGTTCAAGGATTCGTTTTTTTTTCAGCCACGCACACACTGTATGCTTCCTACTACAACAACAAAGTCGCAGTGCGGAAAAGAAGTCGGGTCAAGTTTTGACATAGTAGTTGCTGAAGCAAATGTTTTAGAATTCTTGGTCTAATTTTTGTGTGTGTGTGTGTGTGCTAAGCTTGTGTAGTTCATTTCAATCTGTGCTTCCACATTTTTTATTCTGTCTTCTATTTGCATTTTGGCCTAATACTTGTGTGTCTCAAAGTGTACTTCTGCGACTAGTGGTGCTCCTACTAGAGTGGGTAAATGCGTAACCGTGTGTATGTGTGAGCATTTTCTCTTATACAGTATTTATCTTTTTTTTAAGCATACTTTTAGGTGGAGTCTGTAGTGTATTTGCATGTTTTAATTATGCTAATGTAAAATGTTTGGCTCACGGCTGCCATTTTTCTTTTGCTTGTCTGCGTTGCTTTCGTTACCCAGAGCGCGAAGCTTGTGTGTGAGTTACACTTTCAGCACATGCAATGCGGGTGTTGGTTTTTTTTTCTCCTGTTGACTCTGTGAAAGGTGCAAAGCACTTTTTATGCGAAATCCTTTTCTTGTCAGCCGTATGAGTGTTCGTGGAATGAGTTTCTGTTTTTTTTTAGACTTTGGTTGTTGTTTTCACCTTTGCTCCATGTGCAGCATGTGAAGATTGTAGGTCAAGTTTACCTCTACCGCCACATGTTGCAAAAAAAAACACACACACAAAAATTTCAAAGAAAGTTACTCTTCTGCCTAAGGTTAGCAAATTAATTAGAGTCGCTTGAAGTAATGCAAAGAAATTTTCTTCTAATTAAAATTGCAAATTAAAATGAGGGCCACAAGTGCATATGAAGTTTTTGCGACTTTTCGACTTGTACAATTTCTGTGGCGCGGAAACTTTTTCAAAAAATATTTACGTCGGTAAGTACATGTTTCTCTATAGAAAAACACATGCGTTCACTTTGGCTTTTAATTGGAAGTCAAATCAATTATGATTTTCAGCATTGATTTACATTTCAAGGAAGTGTAGCTGATGGGAAAATTAATTAATTCCTTCGCAGCTTAGCAACTTTTGCGCAATTCAACTATAAAGTTTCAGTGTGCAAAAGTAAGCGCCGACTAAGCGACAAGTCATGTAGTCATTCGATTTCAATCACATTAAAGGTAAACTAAGTTTGTAGTATAAAGATAAGTTTTTTAAAGGAATATTCATACACTATTTCCTTTAAAATATATGTTTCTTTTTTTTCAATTAAAAATAAATTGAAAAGGATTTTTTTTCTATAACTTTTTACATCAGAACTACTTAAAATAATATAATTTCAAAAAAGGAAAATTGCTTATCAATACCACTTTTATGACCTAATACATGTTTCACAGTGAAATCCAAATTAACTTGTTTTAGTTGCTTAGCTATAAAATCAGTTGTTTTTTTTATTTTAAAATCAATTAAAAATTATATTTCAAATTGCCAAAATTATTTTATAGAAGTCTGCCCACTACCAGGTTTTTTTAAAAGAGTTCATTTCTAAAATATTAGACTACGTCAAAAACTTGAACCATTGTTTTACTGTAATTTAATCTATTGAGTCAAACTGATTAACTTTTTTAATAATTATGAAAAAATGGTATTAAAATACGCATTGTTTGCATATTTTTTGTATGCAAAACAAAGTGGGATGCAAACATTTCACGTCAATAATTGATACATTATCTTCCAAATATCGAGGAAAATTACAGAAAGGTACCTACACGATAACGTCTCTTTTGTTGAACAATCGACGTAAAATTTGTATATCCAAATTTTTTTTGCATCCAAAAAATATGCAAAAAATTTGTGAATGCCCAAACTTGTTAAATCCTACTCACAATACGTGCAAATATCACTCAGCTTACAAAAATATACTTTAAATTTAGAACTGCTACATACAATGAGGAGCCCTGATTAACAGTGGATTAAGGGTTTTTTTTCAAAACTGATACAAATCCAAATTAATTTGGTGCCCGAACACAGAAATCCTAAGTAAAAAATTCCAGCCATGCTCAAATATCTTTCTGCAGAAAGTGATAGTTTAATACTTTCTCAAAGCAGTTTTCCAAAATTTTTTTTTATTTTTTAAATTCTATCGTTAAAATGTTTTTAATGAGAAACACCAACTGACTTATACCTCTGAATGTTGAAAATGTCAGATGCATAGTTTATATTAAATACGGCTGTATACTTGCTCTATTCCCAAAGCAATTGCTTCACACTTTTAGTTTGAACATGTTGCCGTGTATATTCCTATTGGTAATTACATTGGGAAGTTGGGAATTTTGTGATGTTGTTGTCTTGTTAATTTTGTAAGCATAAGATGAGTATAAATTGAATTTGCTTTATCAAATTAGGACTACAATTTTCTATATAGAACTTTTTAGAAGGAAATATTAAAAACTAATGTAATTTAACATCTATGCATTGAATTTTACTGCAATTGCATACTTTTTCCAAAAATCCAATTCGAAAGCGGCCATGTAATTTCATTTGACTACGAACACACGCAGTTAGTTACACGCACGCACTCACACACATGCGTGTGCGTTGAAGAAGGTCAAAGTTGATGAACTTTTTCGATAAGATTGTAACAAAAACAAAAATAATCAGCCAACAAACCAGCGACAAAGATACCGACGAAGAGTCCGTAAGAACGCCCAACACGAAACCCGCGATTTGCGACGAAAAACGTAACGAGACGATAAGGAAAACTTTGAACTACGCGCTTTGCTATTTTTTTGCAGTTATGAATTTTTTCTTATATTTTTTTCGGGCCCATTAGGCTCTTGAGAGTTGGCCTTTTTTCATGCCATCGGCTGGTAATTTGTAATTTATTTTGTTGTTGGTTTTTTTTCACTAAAGATTTCAACTTTTATGTGTGCCTGCTTTAAAAGGAAGTTTTAAACGCGACGAGCTTGCGAAAAATGTCAACCGCACGTTAACGCAGCCACGAAAGAACTAAATCCAGACTAGCCACTGTGAAGCACCTAAGAGTCGGCGAAATACATTTTGTGTGTGTGTGTAACGATGGAACAGTTGAAGGAACAGCATCCGCCTGTTATTTGGCTCCATCCTGCCCTCAAGAACGGGGATGTTCAAAGCACGCACAGTAGAGCAGAGTCACTGTCAATGAATTGTGGATGGCAAGGCCGTATGTGTGTGTGGAATACTTTCAGGCGAACTCACTGATTCGTTCGCTCTTCTGTGTTATTTTTCTCTGAGTATTCTTTGCAGATTCCGCTGCAACAAAACCATTTCGCTCTCAGCAATGAAATGCCACAAGTTATACCCTTGTAACTTCCACAATATCACTAACACACTCACGCACTTTGTTGCTCTGAGTGAATGTGTGAGTTTTGTGGATTGCCTGTGTGGCTCTCTGTGCGAATTCTTCTTCTTCTTTTTTTTAAAGTTCATTTGTGTTTGCTTTTGCTTTGCCGTTACTGTTTCACTAGGTCAATATCCAGTTTGTTTGGCTTTCTTCTTCGGCATGTGGCTGCTGTGTGCGCACGTGTACGTTTGTGTGTGTGTGTATGATTGTCTTTTGTGTGTGGTGGCAAAAAAATGCCGGTTTGTGGATTACTTGGCAGATTTTTTTTGTTGACTGGGTCGTTGATGTTGGTTCGATTGGTTATTCTTGTTGTTTTTTGTTGGACAAGCGAAGGTATTTGTGGGTTTCAGCAACGGTTAGTGGTAAATTGTTTGTGATGGACTTTGCAGCGACAAACTTAAGATCGGTTTGGAATTTTAACCTCAATGTTTCACTAAAAGTCATACAGGTCGTTGTTTTTCTGGCTATGGAAAATATTAAAACTGTTACTGTACAACAACTGGACATGTCCAACAGCTGGGCCTGCTCCCTTACTTAATTTAAAATAAGCAAGTACTAAATGTATGAGACATTTTATCCCAGCCCATTTAAAATTTAAGAATAAGAATTTCTCAAGCCCTCCACAGCACGAAAAATTCCACGCTACCACATAAGTACGAAATTCGCTCATATTAGCTCCACTAAGTACGCTTGGTATTTTACACACAGAAATTCTTTCCTTCGATCATCTTTCGAACGAATGTGCTGCACTCAATCATTAACATTCCAAGATGATGAAAATTGACTCAAATAAAGTCGAAATCAAACGCTGTGTGGGAGCTTGTGCACTTCTGCTCGTGAAAGACATACTATCCGTGCTCCGATATAATCGCAGTGCAGCCAATAAAATAGCAATTGTTGGAGTGGCGAAAGAGGGCTCGGAACGGAGAGAAGGTATACTGGGAAATAATTGTGTATTTGTGTGTGTCTGTGTGCGTCTGACAATCGCAATTACCTTTAATCAAATAAAAATAACTCAGCAATAAAAACAGAGCAATAGGGGGGAACAGATAGTGTACCAGCAGCAGCAGTTGTTGTTGTTGCTGTTGCTAGACAATGGCAACAAAAATAAAGGGAATCGATGAAATTGTGCAACACTGTCAGCATATTTCTCGATTCCTCCTTACCTACCCAACCCGCCCCGCCCCACACCTACACCGCATCTTATGGTCAATAATGGTTGGTTATAGGAAAGCACATTGCACAGTGCAGTCATTTGTGAAATAGCCCCGGAGTCGCTTCAGTGTGGAACATGGAATAGATGGAAACTTCTATTTTTTCAGATAAAATATGGTTAAGACGTTTGTTTATAACCGTTTGAGCTTGACAGCTTTCTTATGGAAAGGATGATGATGACGATGACGATGATGAAAATAGAAAACTGAAATAATATTTCATACTTTAAGATTTAAATGCATACTGTACACATTTTGTAATGCGTATAGTGACGAACATTGAGATGTAATGGTATACGCTCTGTTGTGCCTGAACACATTCCGTCTTCTGTCGTTGCTAGAAAATCGATTTTCATGGAAGTTCTCCCACATGGAAGATAAGAATTGAAATTGCTTGTGAGTGGCACTGTTAAAGCACTTGCAACTTTTTAGAGAAGTTTGTCTATGCGCCACACACATATGTACCACAAGGAGGTATGTACAAGAAGAAGAGGAAGACAAAACCTAATAAAGGAATGAAATAAAATTTAAAGTATTTCCGCAAAAGCTCTTGAAATTTGAATATAAAGTGGTGTCAGAAATAATATGACTAAGGAAATAAATATTCTGAAGATGATTGTCGTGTGGTAGAGACATATGAAGAGTTTTAACGGAAATCCGGACGTCTGTCCTCACCTTCCAGAAGCAACCAGTGGACTTAAGGACTATAAAAATTGATTTATTTGATATTTTTAAAAAAATGTTATTACAAAAAAATCTTGTTTGCTAAATTCTAAAACTGATTTCCTTTGGACAACGAAAAAAATTCGCATTAAATCCTCAACTGAAATCCTCCAGCCTGCACACCAGACTCACATCAATCTACTTCATCAAAAGTAATTAATGAGATAATCAACTTGCAACTTTTAAGTGCTTTCTTGACACGAATAACAACACTTCCCAAACGCACACACTCACGGCTCACAGAAAGTCTACAGACAGACACTTCCGTCAGCATTCCAGCAGTAAACATGCACAACAACAATTAATCTCATCAAATAAACAAAGGAAACGTACACAAAAAATAAACACCATCAAACGAACAACAACAATAATTACGCATTTCCCACTTGAGGCATAAAATCACTCCTAGCCTCCCCCTCCCCCCTTAAAAGGCTAAAACGGCGAAAAGTATGCAAGACAAAAGGACCACCGAAAACCAAAACAGAAGGCAATCAATGCCGAATTACGCTAATTTTTTTCTTTAAGTAAAGATGTGCGCATAACAGCGAAAACGCACAAAATATATCAACAAATCAAAATAAAGAAAAATGAAACACCAGAAAAATACACCAAAGAATGCAAAAAAGTTTCGCTTAACTTCGTTTTTTCTAAGGGAATAAGTAAAATTCGCAACACTTTTGGGTTAAACACAATTCAATTAGCCACGCAGCTAACTCATTAGCAAAACAAGTTGTGAGGAATCCACATCAAAATTGTGAGAGAGCAAAAAACGCATGTGATGAAAACAAATATGAAGTGCGTCATTTCATTCATGGCGAAATTTGATATTACGAAAACATAAACAAAAAATCAACATCAAATACTACAAATACAAAAAAAAATTGCAAAAGTTTCATCTCCTCAAAACTTTTTCGATTAGTTGTAATTGTTACACACTTAATCTTCCTACGATATTTCACTCACACTTAATTAATTCATTTCAAAAATTGCATTTACATTTCACGAGCAATTTCTGAAATTCCTCAACTGAAAGAAACAAATGTCACAATTTACCGTTATGCATTTGAATGTTGTTATTTCTTTGTCAACTGGCACCTGTTCGCAGCGTTGCCAGATGGACGACGGCGTCGCCTGCGATCTTTAGTTCCCCAACGAATGTTTGTAATGCCCAAATGGAGGCGTGGCGGGCAGGTATCACTGAAAATATTTTTTCCAAAATTTATAGAACAAATTATCGAAATGTTATCGAAAAATTATCGAAAAGTAAAAAAATGTACAATATTATGAACCATAAAAAGTGGTTACAGGATATTGTAACTTCGGTGTAACCAAGTTTTTTTTTCTATTTTTTATTTTCGTCAAACGAAAAAAATTCTCAAGGAAAAACTAAAAATTCTTAGAATTTTCCGGTCGACATTTTGCTTTTTTGTGCGTTTGCCTTTATTGCCTGTCTGTAGAAGGGATAAGAAAATGTGCTCTGGCTTCACTGACATCAAATTGATTACGCGGCTTTGAGGTTTGCTTCTGTGGTCGTCGGGCCAATGTGCCAATGTGCGACGAAGAAGTATAGCAAGTAGAAGAATAGGAGAAAAGGGCTCTTTGGCGAAGTTTGCCAAAGGAGATTTCATCAGACGTTGGAAAATTTATAAGCATTTTAAGAACTCCGACGTTACACTGAAAACAATTCAAGAGGATCATTTTAGTGTCTAATGTAATGCTTAATTGAATAACGGCAATTCTTGTTAAGGATATGACATTAATAGTTTCTTCTGTCACTTTCAATGAGCCAAGGATATTTCAAATTACCTCATTTTCGCTCAAACGATAATTTTTTAGCTCAAACGATAATTTAAAGTTGTCATAAAAAAAGGAAAAACGCTTTTGGTTAGATCTTCGCTTTTGAAACAACTATTTTCGCTTAAGCGATATTTAAATAAAATTCCATCTTATTAAAACCTTACTGAAAAACTTTCCAAAAATATATATATATTTAAAAAAACCCATTTCGCTTATACGACAAAATTTGCGCTCAAGCGATATTAGGATTTCTAAATTCTTTTATACAAAAAATGAGTTTATTAACAAAAAAAAACTACAAAAAATATCGCACTCTGTTCGAACAGACAACGACGGCTTTTCGTTTATGCACATCTCCTTTGAGTCAATTGCCTCTTACTGCCACAATGTGTGTGCGTGATTAATGTTTACTCCATTTTACCGAACCACCTCCTTCACATCGCACACCATCCATTCACCGCATCCACTTTGAAATGCTTTCCCCCATTCAAACGTTATGAATGCGTTAAAAAGAATTTGCATTTATATTGGAGACATGCCGTGCGAAAAAGCGAGACAGCAAACATTAGTTTTTTGCACTGCTGACTACTATTCTCTTCACTTTTTGCAAGGTTTTTTTGTTGTTTGCTTTCTGTTAAACTTTTTGCCAGTTTGCCGAACTTTGCCACAAAGATAATGCATCAAGTTTACACTTGAAAAGTCGTTTAATTTCGCCCAACTAGCAGACATATTCATTTAAGAGCGATGCAAGCACAAAAATTCAGCATATCCCTAGGCGGTGGAGGTGCGCGAACTAGATTTTGTTGAAGTGAGTAGTATGTAAGGGATGTAAGGAATGTTATTAGTAAAGTTCATAAGATGTTGATGACGAAAAATATTTAATAAAGAATATAAAATTTTATTTGCATATAAATCCGCTCTCCACTCATAAGGAAAAACATCGAATTTCACGATTTCACTTTATTGTCTTTCAATTCTTCCATTCGATGTTATTGCTCTTGTTACGCTTTCCAACTAATTGCACTCAACACAACCCAGCAGATCCTTAAAAACTGAACTGCAATTGACCCAAAAAATTGGATTTTTCTTTGCATGCACTTACATGCCCCCGCCCCCCACCCGTTCTCTCTTACACGGTCTTTGCCAATTACTTGGCCAGTTCGTTGAAAACCCACCTAAGACTCCAATTAAAGTTAATTGCCCTGTAGCACTTCGATTTCCACAAATATTCTTCAAAACCCACGCTTAACGCGCACAAACACTCAACTAACCGAACACAATGCAGAATGGTCTTTCCCTCTCTCAACACCAAGAACCCGTACTACACCCAGTGCCGGAATTGTTGCAAAAGAAACTATTTTACAATCAATTTATTTTTGCAATATTTTCAGTTTCATATTCTCAAAGGTGCTGGCTGGCTGGCTGGCTGGGTGCGCTCTGCTGTGTGCCAGATTTACTGTTTATGCATATCGCATTACCAATTGTTCAGCACTTGAGCTACTGTGAATCGACCTGATTTGCAACTTGTAAGCCCCTGTGAACTGTGCATTCGAATACTATGGACATTTTGCATACATTTAGGGGCGTTGGTCCATGTTTTCGCCATTCGAATTGTATTGCTGGGGATTGTATGGCCCGAAAAAATCTTCCCAAGAATTGGAAAAAGTTTTTAGCAAAATGCTGAAAAGGGGTGTTTGTGGAAATCGAAAAGCTTTTCGTTCGTTCGTTCGTTCATTGGCTCTGAAGTGTTATTGAAAAATATCATAAAGATTTTGTGGCTTGCTGAGGCCACTTGAAAATTTGTATTCGCCACAGTTGGAGCAATTGGCAGTTGCAGTTTGATGAATTCGAATTGCGATGAGTGGAAAACGAAGAATTTACTTACACAAAAATGACTTTGTCATGACATTTCCGAGAGCCAAAACATTTCTTGTATTAATAATTTCTATTGATTACGAATGCTTTGGAAATATATTTCAATTATTCATGAATTGATGAATTCACAAAGAATCTTTAATGCAGTCCAGTGGTTATGCGATAAGAGGTGACATAACAGCTTCTTGCCATTTAACAATTTTGCTTTTAAATATTACAAATTATACCGAATCGAATTTTATATGAAGTCACGTGACTGTGTCACATCTGAGACTGGTCAACATTTACAAACAGATAAACATATAAAAAACAAGTACATACACACATACATATCTCTACTTCTTCTTCGGTCTGCCACAAAAAATAAACAAGCTAAGAGAAGCAAACTTTTCTCAAGCATATCAAAATTGCTCTTGAAGGCAGCAAACGCCATCCTGCGGTTAGCAGCACGAAACATCAGTCAGACGACGTGCTTGCAGTATAGTGCAGCTGCCACATATACATACATACTTCATGCAATTGAGCACGTGAAAATTTCTGAAAGAAGAAGAAGAAGAAGAAGCCTAAGCACATATGCAACATTTTCCCTATTGCCTTTCTGTTTCTATTTTATTTTCCATTCAAGTGGATTTTGTTGTCGTCTTGCATTTGATTTCCGGTATGTGCGTTGCACTGCCATGAGTGTTCATACATTTGATGGTGATTGAGTGTGTATTTGTCTGGCATATGTCAGAAGTGGGCGTGGTGGGTGGCGTGGGTTAGATGCGGTATAACTTCATATGTAGTACAAAAGCTGGGTATCATCTGGCGATTTGTTTAACGGACAGTTCGCACGTATCTGCATTATGCATAATAAATGCATAAACCAAGGCTCATGTAGGTTACGTTCGTTTGTGTGCAGCATTTGTTCTGCGTTTTTTTGTTGGCCTGGCATTGGTTTGTGCATATTTCAAAAATAGATTGTGTTGGAGTTTTTTTCCTTTCCTTTTCTTTTCTATTTTATTTATTTCTTATATTTTACTTATGATTTCCCTGTTCATACTAGCACTGAAGTCTATATGCATATTTGTATATGAACGAAAGTAGGGAAATACTTTAAGAGGGAGGAAGAGTTTAAATTTAATTTTTATAATTTCCTATTTCATCTCAAAACTTTTTCAAATTTTGATTTCTTTTACAAAAATTTTCCATTTATTTCCTTTTACATAAAATGTAGTTATAATAAGAGAAATGTACAAAATAAATTAAATCACTTTATGGCACATTTTTTACACATCGAAAAAAAAGAACATCGAAAAGTTTTCACTCGTCATAATACAAAGATTTATTTTAAAGCTTATTTCCGCCACCACAAAGCTACTTTCCTGCCAGAAAGTCCTGCTGAGCACCAGCACCGGCATCGCTCAGCAGAGACAAAGGCCGTCCCGAATGAAGCAGGGAATTGAAAACACCATCCGACTTCCGTTGCAGCTCTTGCGGTGAGCCATCTTCCGCAATTTTGCCATTTTCGAAAACAATAATTCGATCATAATCGAGTATGGTTGAGAGACGATGCTGCAAAATGTACAACCAGAAGGGATAATATACAATTAAATTGAATGCACATGCACATGCACACAACACAGGAAACTACTCACCGCAATTGTCAGAATCGTTCGACCCTTGAATGCTTTGTGCGCTGCCGACAGTAGAGATTTCTCGGTTGAGCTATCCAAGGAACTGGTTGCTTCGTCCAATACCAGGCAAACCGAACCACGTAGAATGGCACGTGCCAGGCAGAAAAGCTGGCGATGACCAGCGCTAAGATTGAGTCCACCTTCGGTGATTTCCGTATCTGAGGAATCAGTGGAAATTTAATTGGATTTTGCGGGGAAATTAAAAGTAAAACTTTTGTTTTTATTCAATTGTAAAATACAAGGATTTAAAAATGGTAATATATTGATGGAAAGTTGATGCGAGGTTGTAAGAAAATTGAATGAAAATTAAATGAAATTGAAATGAAATGGTAATAAAAATAAAAAGAAATTGAAATTGAAATTGAAATGAAATTGAAATGAAATTGAAATGAAATTGAAATGAAATTGAAATGAAATTGAAATGAAATTGAAATGAAATTGAAATGAAATTGAAATGAAATTGAAATGAAATTGAAATGAAATTGAAATTGAAATGAAATTGAAATGAAATTGAAATGAAATTGAAATGAAATTGAAATGAAATTGAAATGAAATTGAAATGAAATTGAAATGAAATTGAAATAATATTAAATCTTATTCAATTCTCACACTTATTAAATTCAAATGAATACCAACGATAAATTTATTGATTAAAATTTAACTTGTATTACACTTTGTAATTCCAAAGGCAAACAAATGACAAGCTAAATCAACAATTTATCAAAATCCTGCCAACGCATTTCATCAGAAGGGTCCATCCACTTGAAAATGAACATGATTTTTCATATCCCACTCAACATTGAATCCCTCAAACACTTGCACCGCAAACACAAAACATACAATCTGCCACAAGGCATCGCCCCCCACTAAACATCTCCTCGGCTACCTACCCAAACCCTGAGGCATTTGTCCGTTGACGAACTCCTTCAGCTGGGCCAATTCCAGGCAATTCCACAGCGCCAAATCCGAATAATAACCGGGCGGGTCGAGATTCTCCCGTATCGTTGCACTGAACAAATGCACATCCTGCGGGATTATCGATAATCTGGTACGTATTTCGTCCGAATGGATTTGTGTGATGTCGACATCATCGATGCGAATGCGACCACTCGTCGTCCGCAATACACCGAATAGGGATAAGGCCAGTGAGGATTTGCCGCTGCCAGTGCGACCGCAGATGCCAATCTACGAATTGAGTTTGAGTTGAGTATGAGTAAATGTAGGAAAATACGTATATGTGTGTGTGGCATGTGGTCGTGTTTGTGTGTAGACGATGCGGAATGAAATAAAAAGAAATCGAATTTGCAATTGAAATATTTGTAAAATGGAAATCATAAATGTAAAATGGAATTGCAGATGAAGGAAGAAGATGTCCCTGGCTTGCTGGCTTGCTAGCTTCGCTGGTTTATTTTCTATTTTTTGCCGTATTTTAAAGCTTTTTCATCGCCCGTCAGTGGCTTTGGTGCCGAGAAATGTCATTGCATTCAAATGTTGTTTAATTTTTAAGCTTAAAAGAGTTTTACAAATTGGAAAATTATTTTCTTTAGCTTTGTAAATATATTTTCATGCTTTGGTTTCAATTTTTATTCACATCAATCTAATAGCGGGTGAACATTTGAATGTTTATTTGTCTCTTCAATGAATACAAAAAAATATCGATTGACCCAATATAGGCCAGTAAAATGTAACCATTTTCCATCACCACCACACCTGCTCGGCTGCCAGAAACAAATCAATTCGTTCGTGTGTCTTTACAGATTTTATTTCTGTCTGCTTATTTTGCAAATATTTTTATTTTATCTACGTTTTTTTTCATTTTTTTTATTTCCGAAATGTTATTGCTCTTCGTTAATAGGCAATGATGGAACTCGACTGGTCGTCGTCGTCTGGCCGTCGTGGCTGTCAATTGAGATATGCCTCGTGCCACGTACGCCTGTCCGCCCATGGCCTTCTCCTGACATGTGTGTGCTGAAATGCTGATTTGATATTTGTTTCCATACTATTTTCGTTGTAACTACTTTGCATATTGAATTGGATTTATATCGGCTGGTATTTTCTCTTTTCACATTGACTATTTTTGTGCTGCTTGGAAATTGTTAGTATATTTGTGGATTTGTGATTTGTGATTTCAGTTATACTTTCCATTCCATTTCAAAGCAAATTGAAATTTGCCGTCGAAATAATATTGATTAAATAAATTTATTTATTCTAGAATTAGTTTATTATTATATTCTCTGGCGAATGTTGGTGGTGAAATAGTCACCTGTCGTGATCAACAATTACAGATTTATGACTGCAAATTGCAATTTAATGAAGAAGGCCACAAACTATTATTTATTTTTCTGCATACCAATCCAGTAATTACAGGAAATTTTAGTAAAACGCGAATAATTACACGAAGTTTTTCAGAGACACTAACTATTTCAGAGTAATCGCATGACTATCACACATCTATTTTATGGATACCAGATACCTAGCAGGTCTTAGTACTGCAGCATGCACAGCAATAAAATCAACCATTGTTTGTACATGAATTCCACATTCCACATTGCCACATCGTTTCGGTTGTGGTCGCCCATTTAATAATTATGAATTATTTTTAAATAAGTTTAATTACACGCTATCATGTATATGACATGTTTTATACAATAGAAATTTAATACAGCATTGAAATTAATGATATAAATAAAGGCCCAGGCCTTTATTCGACAATAGTTGGAAATTCTTTTCACAAAGGCAAACATGAAGTTTCATTTGATTATACTGGCAGTATTCGTTGTGATGGTATTACTTTAAAATTTATATATTCCTCAATGGAACTTGGTTAACTGTATTTTTGTTCACGCATTGATCTACTCAGGTTCTAGGACAAGACATGCCGGGCAATCCTGCCGGCCAAGCTGATGGAGGAGCAAATGCTGGCATAGGAACTGGATCAGATGCGGCCGGCACAGGCATCGGAGCTGGTGCTAGTGTAGGCGCCAACATGGGCGGAGGTGCTGGTGGTCTGGCAGATGCAGGACGCTAAATTTTCAAGAATTCCTCTAATAAACTTTACCCAACCGCAGTCTGTTTAATTTTTCAACTACACAGTGTTATTGACCAAATATAACGTAGTAAAGCAAAACTGACCACGAATTCGAATTCGTTCTTTGAATGAAATGAACTGACCTTTATTAATTTCGTAAATTTATTTTAATTCAGTTCAGTTACTTTCCAAAAATGTCGAATTTCAGAACAAAGTAATTAGTGAAAATTTAAAATGTATGCATGGAAATGTATTTGTCAATTATTTTTTCCAATTTACAAGTACAACCGCATCGGTCATTTCTAAACCAAACAGATGCCAAAAAAAGTCCATTGCCTGTTAGAAATTCATGAAATGCACATACAAACTTAACCACTCATGTGTATGTCATCGAAATAAAAACGGCTTTTTTGGCTGACAATTTCCATATTCACCACAAAGCAAAAGTAATTAAATAAATTCCATGCTCTTCTGCATTGTAATTTTTCAGTTTTTAACAAGCGGGCCTTTGGCCACCACCGCGTCTATCCAACAAAGTGTGAAACGAAATAAAAGCAAAATATGTTTTTAAAATCTACAAACCAAATATGTATGTATATAGAAAATCTAAAATGTTTCTAAAAAAAAAAAACAAAAAACATTTGCAATCTACACTAAACCCAAAACAAAGCTGGGCCTGGTGCTTTTGTTGTCATTGTGGTGTTGACAAATATGTGACATTTAATGCACTCAGCCATGTATGAGTTTGACAAAAACAAACACACACATGATGGTGTTGGTGTTGCGTTTTCATGCCAATAAAGTGAAGAGCCTAAATAAAATGCCCATTTGCGGGGGAAAAAATACATGGAAATAAAACCAAAGTGGTTGCGAAAAATAAAACATGGACTTTGTTTGTTTTTTTTGGCAGTATCACAAAATGTCAGTAAAATAATTGTTAAGAATATTTAAAATGAAAAACTGTGGCAATTGTTAGCCACTCATCCACACACTGTTGTGTGTGTAGTGAGGGAGTTCTCAGGCTGTAAAACAGAAGAGAACATAAACAAATGACAGCCTGTGGTGGTGATGAAGGTTTGGTTTATTTGTCAATATGGTTTGCTATTAAAAAGAAAGTACAGCAAGGACTTAAAAAATACTAAGAAATAATAGAAAATGCTAAGAAAAAGAAAAATAAAAGTAATTTTTTTGAAAAATTTAAATTGGAAAAAAATAAAAATGATGTATAAAATATACTCTCCTACTCACCCTTTGTCCCGCTGGTATATGCAAAGTTAAATTTTTGATCACATCCTCGCTTTGTCCCTCATATCGTAAGCTGACATTTTCGAAACTGATGTCACCGCGTTGTGGCCATGAAATTGGTACCGTTTTGTCTGTGAAATATTAAAAAAATAAATGCCAAACAAAAAATTGTGTGTTTCGGTATATTCTTTTATTTGCAATCGCGTTTTGAAATGCGTTTTTAAGAGATTTATGTGTTGCTCCCGCAAGTGTCACTCAAAAGTGGTTGGGCGACTGCTACCACTGGCGTTTTTGGTGACTGTGGTGAATTTATGTGTATTTAAAAGAGCATAACATGCCAGATGTCCGTTACGGTAAATAATTTTGTGAATTTATTGTTTTTAATAATTCAATTTGGAAAATTTTGTAACAAATAAAAAAAAAAAAAGTTAGTCGAGTGGGGAATTATAAAAACAAAATTTTATTTAAATTAAACGCTGCTTTAGTAAACTTACAACCCAATAGTGTAGAGCTTTTCAGATGCCTCCATTTTCAACAGTCATTCAACTGCAATGAGTGAACCATTTCTTTTGGAATGCAGACAAAATATATATTTTTTTAATCAACAACATCCATAAATAACTACAACAGCAAAGCACAAATTATACAAATTAACTTGCCGCCCGAAGACAGAAATGAAAATCAGCGACAATTTGTAAATAAAACCTTGGCAATTGAAAATGGAAAAAATAAAAATCCGCACACGAAGTAGAAATCCACTGACTGACTGCCTCCTCGATGCATTCGCGCATGGGGACTAGTAGTTGTAGTAGAAAAGGAAATAGTAGTTGTTCCAATTCAGTAAACTGCATTAGGAAATGCAAACGTGGTGGAACATTTACTTAACGTGCATATAAACCTGAACACGTGACGGTTATTCGCCTGCGAGTCGAGAAGAAGTGCATTCAAGCCATTTGAGCGCTGTTATTCACGTTCACCGTCGCAGGGAATTGTTAAGTGTTTCGTGTGGAGCTAAAGTGTGATGTGGTGGAGTGCTGTATACGTGTGTGTGTGCGAATTGGTGTGGTAGCAAAAATAGCATCGTAAATCAATTTACACCACAATTCAAGCGTAACTTTGAAGAAGGATACCAGCAAAAAAAATGTCGCCGAATGCTTAGTTAGCAGGAAAATTCTTCTTGGTGGATTTTTTGAGTTATTTTTTTTCAAGTTTTATTTGTACGGCAAATGAAAAGCACACACAATTGAATTGGTGAATATTGAAGTAGGTAGGGAGGCGCTCAGGCCAAATATATTTTACCTCTGGTAATGTTAAAGATTTTATAAATTTAAATTCAAGTTAAAAATTATGTTTGAAGCGAACATTTTTAAGAACTGTGGTGAATTTCTGAAATTTATATGGTATTTAAATTTTTGAAGAAATAAATTGTTATTCGAAGTATGGTGAATTTTTATTAAGTGTGGTGAATTTCGAAAAAGAGCTCAATTTCCTTTTTGTGATTATGAATGTTAGGAGAGGTATGGTGGATTTCAAATAAACAGTATATACTGACCAACTCACTCTATTTAATACTTTTAAAAATTATACAGAAACTAACGTGATGAATTCCAGTATAAAAATGCGAAATTACAAAATTCTAAACTAAAGTGGTAATATCAAAAGTTAAAAATGTTTACTTTTTTTACTTACACCGTTTGCCATTCGACAATCTCCTTACACTTGCCCTCCGCTCCACATCATTGCGCTCCATTACGGCTGCCAGAACTTTTTCTTTACCCTCAGCTTTCTTTACTTGCTTGCTACGTGGTGCATCATCATCATCATCATTCACAACTGTGGCATCATTTAATTTATCATCCACAGCAGATGAACCACCACCAACGTCATCAGCAGCACTATCATCATCACCGTCATCATCATCATCATCATCATCATCATTGGTAATTTCCTTTTCTGCTTCCATATCCGTTTCCGCATAATACGAAATACGTTCCACCGATCCCACATACATTTCCATATCGGCCAAAAGTTTTACAACCCAATTCAGGTAAATCGGCACCAAAAGCGTGTAGTTTATGGCCAAACCAACAAGTGATGGCGATGGTGAATTATGTGCCTCGGTAGCCATATTATTTTTATTGTTGTTGTTGCCGTCATAACTTCCCACTTCATCGTTCGAATTTCGCCTGCAACTGATGGTGGCGGCCAACAAAGCTGTCACTATGGCCACAAACACAATGACGCCACCCAAGTAATCCTATGGCCAAGAAGAGGAGGAAAAAGATAAAATAATAAGAAGAGCAAGTCGTATACTTTTAATAACTATGGTGAGTTTATGTGTATTTGTGTATGGGAGTTTCTTCAAAAAAAAAAAAAGTAGTTTAGAGTTTAGAGAAAACTGCACACATGTGTTTTTAATCGCATGCTCCGAAAATGTTCTTCTCAAACTTTTTACTGCTTTGAATGCCTGTGTGTGTGTAGTGTGTAGTGTTCATGTGGTTAAGTTTATGACACGCAAGTGTGGTGAGTTTGATGTTCTTCTGCTTATATTCGCCCACTTAATTGTTTTTTAACTGCATTTCAAAAGTTCTATTCAGCTACTAGGTAAAAGTTTTCCATGTGCACGGTAGTCTGTGTGTGATAAGTTCACCTCAAAAATGAAGATGTGTTGACTTTGACTTTGACAAACTTTGAAGTTAAAACTTAGTTCAACAAAATATTTTAAAGGCGATTTGGATTTTTTTTTAAATTGTTGAAAGTTTGGAAATTTGCAATTTTGTGGCAAATGCGGTGAGTTTAGATATATGAAAAGTTTTTTCAAATAAATTAAATTATTATGATGTGGTATGGTGAATTTTTGATAATCAAAATTTGAAAATATTTTCGAATTCACCACATCTTTCAGAAAAATCAAAGTGTGGTGAATTTTTAACCAATACATTTTTTTTAACTTTTTTTATATCATAAATAAATTTTAGTAATCAGTAAAACCATTTCCGAAATTTAAAATAAATTTTAGAAATTAAAAATCATTTTCAGATTTACCACATTTCCCAAAAAATTTTTTACAAAATAGGTTACAAAAAATGTTTAACGTATGGTTAATGTTTCAATCTTTTATTCGCTGCTCTGCCCCATATTGTCTGACTCCACCTTTTTCAACACCTTTTTATTTCAACAACAAAAACTACGCAAACATACCAATGATATACCCAGCCAACGATTGCTCGTGTTCAATATCGTAAATGCAATTGTGTTTGCCTCCAGGCGTCGAAATAAAATTTCGGTGAAACGTGCTTCTTGGTTGTAAGCACGAATCGTGGTCACACCTTGTATTGTCTCCGAGAGATGCGATATTACCGGGGAATTTGTGGAGTTTTCAATGCGTTGCAATTCTCTGGAAACAAAAAGAAATCAGAAATAAGAAAAAGTAACGCAAAAATGAATAAAAAAGGAGAATATTTTATTTTTTCTTGTTCAAATAAATTGCGTGAAAGCGTCTTCGGGAATACAAAATAAAATATGCAGTTGGGGTTATATAAAGGCAATCGATGCAGTGAACTTAAAAGTTAAGTAAAGTTTTAATAGGGGCACGTATGGTGAATAAAGTTTGTACTTTCACGGTTGACAAATAAATTTTCCGTAAGAAACTAGGAGTATTTTCAATATAAAAGTATAGAGGGTCAAAGAATATTATTTTCAACTGAAAATATTCATATTTAGTGACTTGTAAAGAGATTCTTTTAATTAGATTTGAAAAGTTTTCAACTGACTTAAACGAAAACTTAGCAAAAGTCATTCGTCTTCGAAAGCCCTTTCACCCTTAACATTTACGCTTCAAGTAATTTCCTGTGCCCGAAATCCACACAAATTATGTAAAACTATTTCAAAAATACTCCCACTTGTCGTACAAACGACAACGAATTATTTCTGGTCATTACGATAAGATGTCAACCCAAGTCTTCACTCATTTTCCTTTCTTTAAACAGAAAAAAAAATACTTGGAACTTGACTCTTTACGGCTTATTTACAAAAATTTTACTTTTCCAAAGTTTCCCTTACACACCCACCTACAACCCCTAGCAACAGTAACGAAAACAAAGCGCATACATTGTTCGCAAATGTCCTTACTTATTTACTCCGCACAAATATATGAAAACTATAAAATCAAAATTATGAAAAAATTCCAACTTTCCCAAAAACTAATTCCTCTTCTACCACATTTTGAAAGTTTTGCACAGCGCTCACTGAACTTTTCGCCAAAGCATATTTTCGTTAAACAAAAACAACAACAACAACAACAATCTGTTGGTCCAACAGTCAGTAATGCCAACTTGAAGTCTTCCTTGGCATGCCATCTACAGCCAATAGGGCTGAAATTAGATGCGGGTGTCTTCTGTGGCGGTGCGCTATTGAAAATGACTTGGCTGAATTTCCTAGTCTAGACTCTGCTCTGAGTTCTCGAAGTATTTAATTAATAATTGATGTGATCAATTTATGGCAGATGACGTGGCACAAAGTTTCAACTTTGTTGCGCAATTATTTTGGTTTAATAATTTTGGCAAGAACTTTCGGGATTACGGATGCCTTTAGAACGTATGAGTGATGTGTGAATGAGAGATAAAGCTATCAATTGTGGTGGCATTTGTGTGGTGCTTATGGGGAAGGAGTTTCGTGTGAAATTTCCAACAGTTGAGTTGGATTGTTTTTGCAAAAATAAAGTTATTATGAAGCCGGGAATGATTATGAAATTTTGTATATTTAAAAGTGAAACATTTCTTTGTCAAAGAAATTGTGAATAGAATTTTGTAATCCTTTGTTTGGTAAGTTGGAGAATTTCTTCAGATGAAAAAATAGTTTATTTGAGTAAACCCGAGAGTGACAAAATTATGACCGCATAGTGGTGAGAAAAATCTAAAATTCATAACATTGCAATTTCACTGTCAGCAGTCGCTCAACGCAATGTCATTGTCAAATTTTTCTTTCTCATAACTATCAAAATTTTACAATTCCCCATACAACTATTAGATAAATTAACAGTTTACCAAAGTCCCACTTAATTGCTGAAGTGAATCTAAAACCCATAAAGTATCTCCCCTTAATCTGCTGCCTTCCTTTATGCCTCCACACTTGAAATTATTTCCTCCTTTTTTCCCACCATTCCCACATAACTTACCGCGACGAGCACCTGTAGAACTTCTGTATGGCATAGTAGGCGACACATATCGGCAACGTCAGCAGGATGAACCACGGCGTTATGCTAACATTAATCAATATGGCGCACAGGCATAATAATGTGAATTGTAGCAAACGCTGACTTGTTGCTGCGATTTTCTGCAATGGAATTTAAATGAAAATGAATGAGGAGCGATGCGATGCGATGGAGGTGCGTTGGAGGTGGTTCACTTTGCCAGTGAAATCGTTGAAAAGGTGTTATAAATACAGAAAGTCTGAGCGCGTATGGCGGGCGTTGTATAAAATTGACAAATGGCTAAACACACATACATACATAGGTGTTTCTGTCTATGTATGTATGTTAGGCTGTGAACATGCGTTGCGTCGTTGTAAATTTGATAAATGTGTGTCAGAGCAGAAGTTATGCTTCGTTTTTCAATGGCATCGACACGGTGCTAGGTGAATATTTTCAAGTTTATTAATGTTCAATTTGAATGTGGTTGACTTTGAAATAAATTCAAATTTGAAATAAATTTGCATAAAATTAATAAAAGTTCATGTGGTGAATATTTTTTTTGGTATAGAATGAATTTTTTTTAATTGTAAGTAATTTTTTATTATGAATGTAATATTTGATTGATAATATAGAATCGTGGTGAAAAACTAAACGTGGTGAATAACTTTGAGTGTGGTGAAAAAAATTAAAGTGTGGGGAAAATTTATTACTTTGTTTATTTTGTAATTTTAAGGTTTTATGAATGATGAAAAATCTAAGAGTGGTGAATTCACTTGTGTGGTGAAAAGTTATTTAATTCGATTTTCTGAGAGTTCGGTACAACTTTTTCCACTATGCAAGACGATGTGCTCCAATAATTTTTTTGTCATTCATTAAACGCAATCACAGTAATCCCTCTAAGCTCCACTGAGCTGGAAACATTTTCCCATTTGGAAATCCAATTAATCAAGCTACGAATTTAATAATATGCCAAAGTACCTATTCGCTAAAATCAAATCAACATAAAATGTGCGCCCTCACTCACCTTATCAATGATCGCCATATCATTACTGAATCGATTCATGAGCCTGCCCAGCGGCGTTACCTGGAAAAAATGCAACGATTTACGCATAATCGTTTGCAAAAGTTTGTCATGCAAATTACGACGAGCATTGCAGCCCGCCAGCTGGCCGGCCGGAGTCGATATCATCGCCATTACGATGCACACACACGAAATGGCCGCATACACGTGGAAATAGTACGTGACTTCGTGCTGAGCGACAATTGCGTTCGCTGTGGATGTGGCGGATATTGAAGCTGTTCCTGTTGTTGTGGTTGCTGCACCATTGTCGTCCGTCCAGTGCTGCAGCCACACGTCCGTATAGACACGCAAACCCTGCCAAATTAGGGCAGTAGCGAAAAATATCAAAACAATCGGTAATCCAGATGCGCGCAAATAGAGCAGATAAATTTGTGCAGGGATTTTGCCATATTTGCGTTCACCACCATCGGCAGCAGCAGCAGCAGATGTCGTTGTTGTAATAGCTTCCAAGTCCTCTGCTGGCTCCGGCTCTGATTCGGCTGCAATTGATGGTGATGGCCCTGCTGGCGATGATGCACCTGTTGGTGGCCCAACTTCAGCTGTCGCATTTGCATTGTTTGTCAATGCTTTGTAGTCGATGTTGGCATCTGTGAACACATCAAAATGGGTAAGTATATATAGTATATATTTTACAAAAAAATTCCGCATGATTTTTAATGGTATTGCATTGTTTTTGTTGGTATTGCACTGTTTTATTGCATGCGTTTTTGCTGTTGCAGTTGTGTTTGTTCTTTCATTGTGGTGCATAGTGACCCAATCAATATACGACCATGCGCGCATTGTTGCCAACATTTGCATATAATTTCAATTAAATATTTAAGCGAAAACATAACGCAAATTGTTTTCGATTTTACTTCCATAGAAGAGGTGCTATTATTGGTTGTTAGTGCAACATTTGTTGTCTCCCTCAGCTGTGATGGTAAAAATATTCACTCGATTGACTTCCTTATTTCGAAACGAAATGAGTGCAAGAGACGTCTAACGGCAGAGAAAGGGATGATATCATATTTAACTCAAACGTCAACTGTCAATATTTGTCAAATTCAACAACAGCCAAGAGTTGCAACTATTCATTTTGGATTTGATCGTTAATGACAGACGTCCACAAAAAGACAAAAAAAAAACCTACTCCCCATAGCAAATTGTGTGCAACACTACACTCCTAGTGAACAACAACAGCATGCGGCATTTGCATCAACAGCAACTGCAAGAGTATGCGTCCCATTCCATTAGCGTTGACTCTGGCAATGAATATTGATTAGATTTCATTTATTTTACGCGCCGATCACAGTTTCGTGCTTTTGTAATATGATATTGGCTGCAGTGAAATTCATTATAGGAGAGTATCTCTTGTTGCCGATGACTATGCTGACGCTAGAACAATGCGTGCCTTCATTTAAAGTATGCGTCATTTTGTATTCTATCGATTTTTTTAATTTTTATTTTTTAGTTGAAAATAATTTTGTAAATTGAAGGATGTTGCGGGTCTCCGCTTTAAGCGACTCTTTACAATTCCTTCTATTTACTTCACGTTCCCAACACAATAATTAAGCCAGTAAAAAATTTCCAAGTACCTCATTTACCCAAGGCACCTGTGCAAATACCGAACTGTCTACAAACTTAAGCTCAAATTTTACTCCTCCTTCCTCTTTCCACATATTCCCTCATCAACTCAAGCCAACTTTCCCCCAGCCGAACGTCAGCTATCGCAATTCCTGTCAATATTTCCGCAACTAACTAAGCGATGACGCGCCGGTGGAGTCATCTCAAGTGAGTAACAAACGCGAAAGACTATCAGGCGCAGACCGCCATACATCGACTAGGGCACCATCACCATCGCCCCTAACTCACCATATACGGGCTCTTCATTCTCGATGTTGGCAAGCCAGCTTTCTGTCTCCGTGTCCGTTGCAGCCGAACTCAACTCTATCGATGGCAGCGACGATGCTATTGTTGAATTTGTTCCTATTGCTGTTCCTGTTGTTGTCGGTGTTGGTGTTGTTGTCGACGTTGCCTCCTCGGAGATGCTCCTGTTTATTGTTTTTGAGGGCGCATGTATGAGAAGCAAAATTGAAGTTAATGTCAAAATGCAGTTGGAAAATAAATTGTTGCAGACAATTGCCAGTCGGGGTGGGGTGTAGCGAAATAGAAAATCAACACAACAAGCACACAATCTGTATCGTGTCGTTAAGTTCAATCAATATTGACAATGCACTCTAGCGTCATTGACAGTCGGCAGCGACGAGGATCTGTCGGTGAAGTAGCATAATTGCGAAGATTTTTTATTTCAGAAAAGTTTCGGTAAGGAGCAGACTGGAAAAAATCGCTGTCTCGCTTCTTTTTTTGTGGTTATCACATTAAGGAAAATATTTAACTTTCAAATTGAAAAAATAATTTGTTTGGCGTTTTTGGGACCAAGGACTGCTCTTCTGGACGTCTCAGATGGGGCAACGGTTTTCGCCAGTCTGTTCAAAAGTCCTTCAATTGCTATGCACCTTTTTAGCTACTCCCCACCCTTGAGTATTTTACAAAAGTTCGCCATACTTACAGTATCGAATTGGTGGCGCTCACCGGCCTGTGCATACGATGCACGGCCACCGTCGATGGTTTGTTCGAGCGACGCATTGACATGCGCCGCAAAAACTGCTGGAAACCGCCGTCGGGCTTCGTTGACTTTACCAAATCGGCCACCAAGGCGGCATCAGCAGACAGCGGCTGTGCCGGCGTTGTAATGGTGTGCTGAAAACTACCTGGCGACGAAATGTTGCGTGCAACTGGCTGATGTTGCAATTTAGCAATGGCAACCGCACTCTGTGGTTGCCACGATTGTACGCGCGGCGTTGGCTGGCCCACTGCTTCGCCGGCATCTGTCGTACTGGCATTGCTGCTATTGTTGCTGGCGTAACTTGTCGCGCTGCTACAGCTTGCGGTGAGCAGGCTGCGTCGCAATTCCGTGGAATTCGAATTGATGCTGATGCCGCTGAGGCGGCTGGAGGCGCGCGAGTTGGGACGCTGCTGTTGCTGTTGGGTGTGTGTGCTGGCATTGGCGCTGATGGTGGTTCCGCGTCGTCGTCTCCGCATGATGACGTCCTCGGTTTGGCACTCATCGATGGGTAACGGCACATCGTAGATGAGATGTCTGGAACCGTATACACTCGAACGCTTGCGTGTTAGTGTGAAGTTGCCGAGGGACTGAGTGCCGCGCAGGGGATGCGCCGAATGCAGTGACTGGAAAATTAAGAGGTGGTTGATATGTGTGAGTGAGTGAATTGAGTGAGTGTGTGTGTGTTTATGTGACAGACAGATGTGGTTGTTGTTGATGTTTTGAATTTACCATTAGAGCTTCTACAGTGATTTGACTTTAGCGTACTTTCCTCGGTTTCAGTCAGTTTTCAGCTTCAGAGTTTCAAAATGTATTTACAATTTTTATAGAATACTTTTAGGTTCTTCAGATTTTTTTTGGCAATTTCTTGCTCCAAACTGCGGTACTAAACGTTTCTAACAATCTAACATTTTTCATTAGTTCTTTAGATATCCACAAAACTGTAAACTCCTCCAAGCGAAAGTTCACTTGGCGAAGCTTGTCCCAGTTAATCTCTTAATTTGCTCTACTGAAGATTAGCTCTTACCCATGCTTGACTTAAAAAGCACTTAAAACTCGCACAGTAATAAAATTTCACTGTACCCTGTGCGCCGTGCCGACGCTCATTGAGCACTTCCGGTTGCGCCATTAATTTAATGAAAAATCAACAAGTCCTCAGTATCCCCAAGAACAATAGCAGCAACAACAAGAGTAAAGAAAATAAACCAACACTCTGCACTGCAGAAAAGTAATTAAATACAACAACAATAACTACCACAAGAAACAACAACTTCATGGCCTGAAAGAACAAAAAATACAACTAAGAAACTCACCGCAGGCAACACATCATCATTTTCCGCATTTCTTGCGGCCATTTCCGCTTCCACATCATCAACATTGTCCACACCACCTCTGCCCAACTGATATGCCGCAGATGTTGCGGCCATGACCGAGGCCGAACGCTGCAGTCCCATTTTGGTGACATTCTTAAACAGCTTCCAACGCTCTCGTGCTGTACGTCCCAGGGCAGACAAACTGTGTAAAACATTGAGAATATTTAAGGGCGGGCGGGCAAACACGACAGCAGGTTAAAAGGGAAATTCTCAAAATTGAGTTTAATGAAATGCGTAATGATATGCGGCAGGCAGGAGCATAAGAGGGCGGTGGAGGGATAAGCACTGGATAATTGATAGACTGCTGGCGTAATTGACGTGAATGTCAATGTGAGGTGAGGTGAGGTTTTTACTACTCAAAGGTGTTGAAAAGTTTAACGCCAGCGTCCGTGATAGCGGGGGTTGGCAAACAGCTGTTAATGTGACGACTAATTTAAATATTCGCAAAGTTAAAGGTGGAAATTCTATTTTTGTCATCTGATATTTGCGGTTGGTTGTTCTTTGTAGGAATATTCAGTGGAAATAAATGCAAATTTTCATAATTTTTTTTTCCTTTTCGGAAGGTTGGAAGAAAGGGGAATTTTAATGAGTTTTCTCTATTCTCATTTGTGAAGAGAATGAAATTATTGGAAAAATCTTCAAGGTTTGAGGAATTCTTGAGGCGCTCATTTCATTTTTCAAGCTTCGAAGTATTTTTAAAATTACTTAAAATATTTCGTTGCCTTTCAGTTAAATGTTTGCAATTATTAAGCAGATACTCACTTGTTCAGGTCCCTCTCCGTGGCTTTGGCAATTATGGTATTCCATTTGACAATAATGTGTGGATGTTTCATTTCAATATCCTTATAGCTGCCCGAAGCTTGCAGGCGGCCATCTTTCATGACAATTAACTGACAGAAGATAAAAAGGCGAATGTACGATAAGTTGAGAAAAGATGGAAAAAGAAAAGAAAATAGAAAAAAAATTCAAATGAAGTGTAAAATGTGTATGGAAATTGACCAACAGAAAAAACCCACAAAAAGCAATAAATGCAATTTGGAAATTTCAATTTGAAAGACCAGCGAAGACGCCAGCGAAAGCCCGGAAGTGAAAATAATTGTGTAAAATGTCACATTTAGTGGCAAAAATGACAGTCACCGCTAGAACATGAATAAAAATTAACAAAAAAAAAACAAACTGAAGTTGGCATTTCCAGCCAATTGGCATACATAAATGGCCAAAGGCGATAAGCAGGAATTGGAAGCCGAATGACATTTGAATTTGAATGTGGAGGAAAGAAAATGATTCTAGAAAGAGACGCGGTGAAAAAGCTAATAACACTGTTCGATCCATTGGAACTTTTACAATAATTATAGTATAGGTACAGTATCTTCGGCCACTATACAAACGATTCAATTGAATTGGAAATTCATTGGGCTTTTCTATTGCTCGTATCGTATGCCTTTGTCAGTTGAGTGTCGGTTGGTTGGAGAAAAATCAAAAGATTCTTATATGAATCCATGGTAAATACAATTAAAATAAAAAATGAGGCGAATAAACTGTAATCTGAATTTGGTCGTTTCTTGCGTTACCAGACAGACTCCCCTCATAAATACTCACGTAATGCGCCTGCTGCACCAAATGCAATTGTTGCGTCACCAGTATAACAGTACGATTGGCTTTCAATAGCATCTTCTTGATGCTCTGCTCGAAAATGTGACGTCCCACTTCATTGTCCAGCGATGATAGAGGATCGTCCTGTGGAAGCCGCACAACCAGCAAATAATATCATCATCATCATTTGTTATTGACAGCGACAGCATAGATAAATCAAATCGTAATCGTAATCGAGGTGCAATGAAATAAAAAGTGAAGTTGTAAAAAAAACCATGTAATTGGTAAATGCATCTCACCAAAAATTTGTATGGTGGATTGCAACATTGTCATTCTTATTGTCATATTGTTTATTGAACATTTTACGAATGCTGAAATTGCTTATGCCTGACTGACTATGCACAATTACTGCTCTGAAGGAAACAAGCAGTTGGGATTTTTTAGTAGAGCAAAAAAATAAAAAAGTTTTTTCTCATAAAAATAAAAAATGTAAGTAGTGAAATGGTAGAGACATATTTTGACATTTGATTTCGTCGACTTTGTTGCATTACAAAGGGAGTGGAAAAGACATTTGCCTTATTTGTATTCAGTTTACAATTGTTTGATAGCTAAAGTTATCAACTGTGAAGTTTCTTCAACTTCACCCCCAAATAAATAATTTGTTTTTAGTAAAAAGCATTTTTAGTAGTCAACTACATGCCACATTCAACACAATCCATCATAAGTATATTTTCATGCTTTCTTCCTACCATTATCACCACATTAGCCGATGAGTATAAGGCGCGTGCTATGGCCACACGCTGACGCTGTCCGCCCGACAGATTGATGCCACGCTCCCCAATCACCGTGAAGTCCGCCTCGGGCATTAATTCAATATCCGGCTTCAATGCACACGCATCCAAAACGTAATCGTAACGCTTGGGACGAAAGAATTCGCCAAAGAGTATATTTTCGCGTATGCTGGCATTCAGCAGCCAGGGTTGTTGCGGCACAAAGGCAATGGTAGAGGTTCTGAAATTGCACAATTTTTTGTTCCCTTATTTTTGATACAAGTTCACAATTTATATTATTCTACCGACAAGTCATTTGCATTTGTAAGACATTATTCGCACATTGACAATTGTACGCTTTTGAATGAGCATAATTTGTATGCATATATTTTACACACATATGGCATTAGTTTTACGGCTCCTTTTCCTTCTCCTATTTCTATTGCCATTTCCATTTTAATTACAATTTCTATTACTATTGTCATTCTTACACATTCGTACATGTATGTATATATATGAGCCCTATGTTCGCACAGTGTGAAAATTCAACTGGCAGCACCTTTCACACAATATTCTTGTTAGACATTTGCATACATTTGCTTACGCTCTCGCTCTAATATAGTGAAATTGTTTCGTATTCAAATGCAAATTTTAGTTGACATTGAAAAATACAATATGCCATTGGGCTATGTTTCTGAGTCGAAGCGAGGAATTTTCCGAATTTCTTCTGATAAGAATAAAGAAATTTGAATAAAAAAAAAAATTCTTTTTAATTTAAATCTTGATTAAAATAGATTAATAAACAGAAATTAAATTATATTGCCTGTTGTGATAACTATTAAGATATTAATGCAATTTTTCCATGCAAATAACTTAGTCAGTTCAATACTTATTCAAAAGCTCCCACTCGATCGAATACCAGCCTGCATTATTTCAAGCTATAATATTATTGACATGTTTGCTACGCCCTCTATGCTCAACCAATGAGCCGAAACTTATTCTAAATATGTTCCACAGTTTCCTTAAATAAATATTGATTGCTGGATGAGCTTGAATGAATATTCGCAGTAATCGTTGTAGCAGACAGATTAATGTTAACTAACTTAAGCATTCAATAGCCCCTGGCCAGTCTAGTCCACCAATGTTCGTACTATGAACTCTTAATCAGAAAACTAATGTATAAAAACCCATTCATATGTTAAATTTGTAATACAAAAGTAAAAGTATTGCCTCGTCTGGCCAACAACGAGACAAATGAGCAATATTAATTATAATAACACTCATGTGCTTATGTGCTTGCGTTTGCGGGCAACATTGCTTAAGTATCATCTTCTAATGCAGACAAAAGGACGCACACTTAACTATAAGTTGGATGTTATCTCTGATATAGAATATTTTAAGGGTAATGTGAATGAAAAAAAAGCAATTTTTATAAATTGCATAAATGTTAAAGGAATAAAAGCAAATTACTAAAGTAAACAAAACTTGTTTGAAGTTAAACAAAAATTAAAGCAACAATTAAAAAGTTTCAATTGCCTGTCAATACAAGCAATCAATTTCCTTTCATCATAAATTTCCACTGCCATACGGGTTCCCATTTTTTGCTACGTTGCAGGAGGACCCCTAGCGTATGCGTAACATTTAATTGAAAATTTTGTAAATTTCTCAAATACAAACCAAATATATTTTCAATTCAAATAAGTATAAACCAATTGCCAGTTGCAATTGCTTTTAACAGGCAATGTACACTTGAGTATACACTTGCACATTACCACTCATGCACACACACACACACACACACATATATACATACACACGTACACTGACATGTGTGCATCGGGCAAAACTTTCGCCTTTAATTTTTCCGAAACGGAAACTATCAACTACCCCATAAATATCAAAATAAGCCCTGAAACCAGGCAATAAATTTCATACAATTTCATGTTTTTTTTTTATTTATTTCTTTTTTTCCTGTTGGTTCCATTTACTTGTAGTAAACGTAATAAAAATGCAATTGAATTCAACTCAATTTATATGCAATAAGATTGTAAAATCAAGCAATTGTGTGAGCAAGTTTTTATTTTATAATTTATTTTTATTTCTGTGAAGGGAGGCTACAATGGTGGCAGGAAGCCAAAGAAAAATGGATTTAAGTGAGCATTTAAAGCACACAAAAAGGTGCTAATTGAAGGAAGCTTTGTGTACGGCATCAATTGAAATCAAAATAAATGAAAAGTATTTACAAAATTTTATTAAATTTGGTCACAGGCAGGGTTGCATGAAAGTAAACTCACTCTTCATCCTACTTCACACCCACCATTATCCCAACTAATCCTTGTTAATCATCCCGCACTCATCACATTCAGTCTGACACTTGCGACATTTGCCTTAATCACAATTTCGCTTTTTCCACGCAGTAAAATAAAACTTCACTCAGCCGAAAGGAAAAGAATTCCAAAGAACTACATACGAAGTGGGGAAGTAAAAAAAAAAGTAATGTGCACTCATTCAACATATTTCCACAGCCATTTCCATGCACATCACGTCACAGTAATTTATCACAAATGTTTGTATGTTAATTTTATTGCACATAAAAAGGCGTGTGCAAGTGCACCACACCAGACAAGGGGTGCTACGGCAACACCCAGTCAGTCAGTCAGCCAACCAGCCAGCCAGCCAGCACCAGCCGCGCCTCAGAGTGCAAGTAAACGGAAAATGTCTTAAGGCAAACTGCTGCATGACTGCCTTACAGCACAGTGCACCAGTGTAGAAGTAGCAGCAGCACAACAGCAGAAGTGCATTTAACACGCTGCGCAATGTGCAATAATTTCAATTACTGTTATAAATGTCTATGTTGGCTGGAATTTATGATGCCACAACTTGAACTCGGAAGAAAGGATTTTGTAGTGAAAAGTTGAGATTTTTCTTTTGTTATTGTTAAAAGGAAATTTTAAATTGCTTTAAATTGCTCTCGCTAAGGGGTGTGGTGGCGTATGAGTAATATTGAAATTGGTAAAAATTGTATTTAAATTAACTTAGCTTAGATATTTTATCAACAATTTTTCGATTACCTATCTATGATTTCTCTATATTTTATTGAAGAATTTCCTATATTTTATTGATATTTTATTGATAATTCTTCGAAATTTTATCGATTTTTATTCAATGTATTTCCGAAAATCTATCGATATTTCATCGAATATTTTTCAATATTTATTGATAATTTTGCTATCATTTATCGATATTTTATTGGATAAATTACGTTGTCTTTTCCAAAAATATAACTCACACGCCACCTTCACCAAAATAATCATAGATTCCCACAATTAACTCTGAAGTACATTTAAGGGTGGGAAGATTTACATAAAACTGGATTGAGGCAAACAAACTCATAAATTATGAACCACACCGCAAAGTTCTATACAATCTTAAGAGAAGAGTAACATTTTTCTACTTTCACACCTGCAAAATAAAAAAAAAACACACTGTAAACTAAACAATAATAAATAAATCAAAAATTCAGTTTATGCAAAAAAATAAAACGAAAATCAACTGGAAATGCCAAAACAACACGAGATTCATGCGATAAGCAGTAGTGAAATATTTCCAAATGCCTCCAAGGTGCGAGTGTACACCTCAAATTCTTTGTTTATTAAGCTAGTTGGTTGTCGTGTGTTTACATTAAGCTTAATTAGGTTGAGCGTTTCAGCAGCACACACCCGCTCCTTACATTCCACCAACAACAGCTTGTTTCGGTTACGTTTCGTTGGAAAATTATGTAGCAAGTTGAGCTCTTGCGCTTGTGTTGGCACAACCTTTTTTTCGCTGTGGTGAGAGAGGGGCGCGCAAACGGAATTCTTTGTTTGTTTGCTATTTGTTGTTTAGCAGAATCAACAACGAAAAAAGAAAACAAGGAAAAAGTTACACTTTCAAGATTACGCACGTTTGAGCAAGCAACTATTTGACATTTGTTTGGTGGGAGGGGGAGTAAACAGAAGTGTGTATGGCGGGGTGAGTGGGAGTGTTATTTATTTATTAATTAACAATACTTAAGTAAACAAAGCAAACGGAGAGAAATCTAATGAAACTTTTTTATTTGATGAATTAAAAATTACTCATACGCCCTTTAGTGTGAACAGTCTTACCAAATACCCAGCTGATTTCTGTCAAATTTATGTTAAGATTAAGCTGAGCATGTAAATTTCACTCAACGAAATTCAACCCAAATATTTCCTTGGGCCTTCATAGTCTTTCAAACGAAATTAACAATCACCGCACAGCATCTCAGCATCAATTGCATTTATGTTAATGTGCATGTTGGTGGTAGTAGCCCCATTTGCATTGCACATTGATTAAATCAAATGTATTTATTGCATTTATCCTTTATCCATAATCTGGCCGGACTGGACTGACGGGCCATTATTTATCATATGAATATTGAGTTTAGGCAAATTACCACATGAATGCCACATCAACATGGAGTAATGAGACTTTGGATTTGGTTCTACTTACGGTGGTTTATTGCACGCACATACACACCAAAACATTGTACATACATATTAAATGTCAGTTGTGATATTGCCTATTGTGTGATTTAATAGCGACCGACAACCGCGAATGTGTTTAGCATAAACCATTTCCTCGTAATGCTTAAGTTCAATGTGCTGATAAGGGATGATTTTCGGTGGATGTGAATGGTGGATTGCATTTATCTCGTTAAGTCTATTAGCGGTTTCAATTTGTGTTTGATTAGCAGCAATGGCATGCCTAGACACCTTCACTTTCGTTAAGCTCAAACGCTTGAAATGAAATTCAATTTTATCTCGCTACTCACTTATTCCATATCATGTCTCCGCTTATGAGTGGCATTTCCATCAGCAAGGCAGACAAGAACGATGTCTTGCCGCTGCCATTCTTGCCCACAATAATGGTCAAGCGGCCCCTCGGTATGGCCACATCTTTGATGGTCAACATATTATCCAAACGCTGGGGATTCCAAGCGAAGCTGCACTCCTTCACCGACACGGCCATGTCCACGGGCATTTTCAGCAGCAGTGAATCACGATGCCACGAATCGCTCTTCTTCGAATGCATTAGGTGTGCGAAATTCTTCGAAGTACGCGGACGTATAACCACGTAGGGGGTATTGCGTAGCAGCTCTTTACGCTGCAAACTCAACCGTTTGTCAGGCCCTTCGTAGCAGTTGACCAACGATTCGTTCACATACTTGGTGAACTTATCTTCAAGCGAACTACGATTACTGCTGACAGTCGTTGCCACTTCCAGGGGCGTCTGCGGCTCAGACTGAGCCAACGGAGCAGGCTTGTCTGGTATATGGATCCTCAGAGCCAGCCGTTCATTTAGTTTATTCTCTTTCTGTACTTGTTTGTCCTTTTCCTTGTCATCCGCGAGTTCTTGGCCTTCGTTGGGTGGCCGCTCCACCAGTTTGACATTGTTGGTTTCGGCCAAAATGCTGGTCTTCTTTCGCACCTCATACATGTCCAGTGAGGCGTCACTCTTACTCAATATACGCGCCATATGACGTATACCCTCGAAGTGTTTTTGTATTTCACGTGCATAGAGAAAACGTTCCAGCCGCTTGGTGGACACCACAGCGGAAATAATGATGGGCACTGTGATGGGGAAGATCAGCAAGGGCACAGTCAACTGTTGAAACAAGGCCAAGGCGGAGAATAGATGGCTTGCTCTGAACTGGTTCGAGCCATCACCTTCGATGTGTACATACACTGCCAGCGTGACGAAAGTGATCAGTACGGAGGACATGTGCGTTAATACAGCTGGTGGGGAAATTTACACTTATTATTGCTTTTTTTGGGGGCGATAGAGAAGAAGAGACTCACTCATTAATGTCCAGTATAAGGAATCCTTGTTCAAATACTTCAACTCTTTTTCCCTGGCTGCACAAATTTTCTTGAGGAACACATCGTCCCAGGCATTTAATTTAATCAGCTTTATGCCCACAAATGTATCATGGATTTTCTTCAAGCGCTCATCGGTGTGTTTCTAGAAAAGAAAGAAGGGAGAGTAAAATAGAGAGAGAAAATATAATTTTTCCTATAGCCGGGTACCCTAATAATCTACACTGTGTCTATCTCTGTATCTAAAGTAACCGGTTTTTCAGAGTACCCATTTATTACAAATACAAAAATGTTTCTAATAGCGAAGTAACCAAGCGTTTCTCTTGACTGTAAAAGCGAAGTAATCGGGGTTTTCAGGAACTTAACTACTTTCTATACCATACAACAAAGTAACCGGTTAAAAAAAATGATGTTCCGTTTTCTTTAAGTCCTTGTTCGAGTAACCGAATACCCAGACAAAGTACAGAGCAAACTATCTCTAAACTCTGTTTCTAAAATGTTGACAAAAAAAATAAAACTAACCGGACTTCTCGAGTATCCACTTATTGTACGCTAAAACAATCCACAAAAACATAACTTTTTAACATTTTTCCAACAACCGTTTCAGCATTTCAATGTCAATTGCAATGTAAATTCCCAGCAAAACTTTCGCTCAATCTTAACTTGATTTCATTTGTAGAATTCGGTCCAATTGAAAGCATTTCAATATCAACTAAACAAAACGAAATTAATTTCACTCGCCGAAGTCTTTGAATAGCAAACTAGCAGCTTGAAAAAGTTTAATTTAAAATAAACAAATTCAAAACTTTTCACTCGACTTTTCAACGCTACAACAACACGAACTATTTAGCGAAATAATTGGGTGAGCCAAAAAATGCAATTACACACAGTACAGTACGGAATAGTAAAGAATGGCAGAGCAGAGCAACAACTTTAAATTGACCACAAATCTGTTAACGGAAAACTTTTAATGAACGATTTTCGGCAGAAGCAAGCAACCAAACCGAACAGGCAAGGCAGCCTGGCAGTGAAACGCGAAATTTGCGGACAATTTTCAGGGCCGGAAATCTCCAACCATTGTTGCTTTTACGATTTCTCATTTTCCTTTTGTGCAATCAAACGTCGAATGTAAATTTGAAAAATTTAATAAACTACAATTCACTTACAATTCATTTGCACTGAACACTGCACCAACTGAATTAAATGTTTACATAACTACGAATTGTTTGGCAAAAATAAGAGAACAAAATTGAATTGCAAGCTCTAACTAGCTTCTCTAGGACATATATAGGCACTCGCACATGTATTTGCTCACACTGTCGGTACTCACCGCCATAGTTTCCGTATTCGTCGACATTGCCTTGCCAATTAGGAACTGTAAGGGAGTCATTGTTAAAATGCATACAAATGAGCCGATGACAGCACTTATGCCCAACTTCAGATACAGCAGATACATGACAACGGCAATCTGTAAATAAATATGAAGAGATGAATACAAATATGCACGCTGTTGAAATGCATACCCTACACACTCGTATGGTATGCATACGTGATACGGTAATTAAAAATCGATATTAAATTAGTTGTGTATAGAATACTCATAGGCTAAGGCAATTGATATTTAAGAGAATTACTTGGGAAATGTTACTACAGTGTGCTAAAAATATGCAACAATGTGTTGGGAAAATTCAATTACAACACCACAATGAACCATTGAGTGTTGACTGTATTTGGTTTGGAATTAGATTTTAATTTGAATCTTGAATATTTATGGAGAAAATTACACGGAAATTCGTAGGTTCGCCTGAAAGTGTGCCACACAAGTGTAAACACAAAATGTTTTTCAAGAAGCTTGTCTATCTATATGTCAATCTGCGGCACACCTTTATAGAGCAAAAAGGAGCACAAGTGAAAAAACTTTAAAAAAAATTGGTTGATATATATATACGGAGAACATTAAATTCGCCTAAAAGTATGTGAAGATATTGAAAACTTTTTTAATTTAACTTTTTCGTTCTCATCTACTTATTGATTATTATTTAAGCGATAATTTAGCAACATTAAACTATTTGTACGATAATGCACCTAAAAGTATGCAAAGTACTTTATCAATTTGTTTCCCGCTTAACAAGTCAAAAGTTTTCTCCTTCAATTTAAGTGAAATTCTTCACTTCAATATTTCACTTCACTTCATACTTTGTAGTTGCTCACTTCTTGTTCAACACAACGCTCAAGCTGCCTAAAAGTATGCCAAAGTATATTAATTTTACAGTGATTTTGCGAAAACTTAAATATTTACAGACTACTTGAGACACTTCGTGGTTTGCTGTATGTTTTAATTAATAACTTTGTACAAACGCATACCGACGCATACGAAACGCTTAGGCAGCTGTTCGTACAAGCACACGCGCCTATATGCCACAGAATCAGAACACGTACGCATGTTGTTGTTATAATTGTTGTTGCTGTTGTTGTCACTACAAATACAAATATGTTGTATGTTTGTACCGTAAAATATGCCACAATGCTAAAGGTGGATGTGCTGGTTCAGCCGTCTAAATGCACGAGACCATTTAATATAGAAATTAATTATGTGCACTTGTCAGTGTATTTGTGTGTACAGAGCAATTGTAGGGGTGTAATTGTATAGAGTTTGTGCTGGTTTGTTTGTTTGCAGTTCAACATCTTTGCATAATTGGTAAATTCTAAACTAAATACATAAATTTATGAATGAAAAAAACAAAGTTCCTTTAATGGCATTTCAACACTTCAAAAGGACGATTGCCGATGGAATTTGTATGCCGAACGATAGGCATTTCCTGGCCACTCTCCACTCAAGTATCCGAATTCATTGCCAATACCATAAATCCTTTTGTCTTTTAATGAAGACATTTATTTCCACTCCCAAGAATGATGATTTTAATTTGAGTTGAATGCATTTCCCTGTCTGGGCTATTATTGGCCCAGATTCTTCTCTCGGTAGTTAACAGTATGGATCTATCATGCATGAATCACTGGGAAATGCATTTTCAACAAAAATAAATCCGTACTTTACTTACAATCAACGATAAATTTAAGTAATCCATCTTGGATTACTCTTGTGCACACACACACATATACAACATATACCTTTAAGGGAATTGCCCATACGTAGTGGGCAATCCAGAAGAAGGACATTATGTTTAATGTGTCCTCGGACATCAGATTTGTAATGGCACCAACGTCATTTAAACCTGGGGGAAAAGACAAACAAATATTTTGTTAACTCACAATTAAAAAAATGGTTTCAAAATTTCAGAAAACAGTTTTTAACCAATCCAAAAATAAAAATTAGTTTAAAAAATATTAAAGTTTTTCTGTATAATTTAACTTAATTTCAACCGAACGATTAAAGTACAGTAATTACACAAAACAGCCTGCTGCTCTCCCACCTACTCCCACTCTAAACCTCTTAACAATTGACCCAATTCAAAACTAAAAACCGACCATTAAGTTTACCATTCTCATGCTCCTGCCTACTGCTGCTGCCGCTACGTTGCTGTGGATCATTATGCTCCTTTTGACAATTATTTTCATTTATCCCATTATCGCCGGCCGCAGCCTTTTCACCCCACCCAGCACCACTCGCACTGCAGTCCACATCAATGCAACTGGAGTTCAACAGCAGCGTTTTGCGATATATCAAACCCTGCAGCGATGTCTTAATCCGTATGCCCGTCATATTGAGTATGTGCGTCGATGCCTGCGAGAGAGCGGCCTGAGCGAGGGCGGCCAGCAGCACCAGCCAGGCAATCGCCCACCCGTTCGACACTAAATCTAACCAGCTTGGATAGTAAATTTTCACTTCAGCGCTATTGTAATCGACGCCATTCGCAATTTGATTGTGAGCATCATTGTCGTCGGGATTTGGCAACCAAATTGATCCTGTTGCTCGTATGCTAATGGGAATGATGCTGCTCATACTGCTGCTATTGCTATTGTTGTCGTACGGATTTCTCAATCCCCTTCGGGTAATTGATGAATTGTTATTGTTGCTGGCGCTGTTACTGCTATTGTTGTTGTAGTTGCTGCTCACTTGTGGTAATGCGCCGTAATGCAGCGCATACATCGCTTCAATATATTGCACAATTTGCTGTATGGCGAGTGGACCAATCAACGCAAATAAATCACCGCACAGTTTTAGAACACCGCCCAGGGTGAACATGCGCCAACTGCTCTTAGCATAGCACAGCCACAATGAAGGCGGCCGATCGGCGTTTTTCTGTCAAAAGAGAGATTTTCAATTAGCTTTAATTGCATTGGGCTATTTAAAATCTACTTTTTATTGTACTGGATGTAGTACCTTAAGCAAAACCAATGCGATTTTAAAAATGAATAATTTTAAAAACTCCCCTTTAATATCCACAACAGGAAGTGCAGCCGCAACAGTAACTGCATTGTTAAATGCATTGCAAATATTTACTTAATGCAATTTTAATTTAAACTTCAAAGACTACATTCCGTTGCCAGAGAAATACGCATACGAAAATGATATTTAAATGAAACGCCTTTTCGCTCATATTTCAATTTTAATTAATAAGTTTCAGTTGCGGACGCACACTGTTGTTTTTCGTTTGTTGTACATATTTTTATTTTTCTTGCAATGTTTCAACAGTTGTGGAAATATTATTGTGAAAGTAAACATTAATTAATGCAGTCCCTCTGACGCCCCCCTACCTACCACTTTAGCCTTTTGATATATTAACAGGAAGCGATCGTAATGCGCTCGGGCACTATCCTCCACACGCATTTGGCCCAAATCCTCCAGCTCCAAGGGTTCCTTGTAGCCGAACCAGAGTAGTGGAGTTAGCCACCAGAAGCATGTTTTTGAGTAGAAAGTGGCCAGTGTGTGTTTGTAGCCAATCTTTTCATAGTCCTCCAAGTAATCGGGGCGATAGCGCTGTAAGGAAAGGGTACATTTTTTTAATAATCCCTTTTTTCTACTTTCTTTATCTATCACAAATATTTTTTTAAATAAAACTCGTTGGTTTTGTGCATTAGGGAATACTTTAAAAAGAACTGTTTATTGAATTCACAATTTTAATTTTAAACAAAGTTTGACAACAAAAATGTTCAGAAAAGGTGACTGCGAAGAGTTACACAATTTTTATTGAAGCGATGCCACATCTACTTCACCCACACCAGGTAAAACTTCTTCAGTGGGCTCGTTGACAGCCTCTTCGACTTCGGGTGCAACCTGAGGTCTCTGTGGTCTTACTCGAATGAACGTAGGTCTGTGGCGAATCAATTTTGGCATGTGACGCACCAGCAGCGATTTATCCGAACGCCTCAAGTGCATGGATATTGGCACGGCTTTGAAGATCGTTGGCTTGGAAATATCGGATGACTCGCCATTTTCACCAACGGCATTGGAGTCTTCAGCAACGGGCAGAACAGCAACTCTTGCGCGATGACTTCTTCTAGGCGAAGCTGTAAATACGTGGGAACAATTTAAGTAATTTAGTATTACATTCTTCTTATTGCAACTCCTTTAATTCACTTACCTTCGCAAATTGCCACTGCAATACACAAGGCGAGTAGAACGCCAAAAACTTTCATTTTGGAATAGAGAAGTTAGCTACGAAGTGACTGGAACTAAACTGAACGAAATTTATGATTGAATTAGATTTTATACAGAATTTTTATACACATAACATTAATGATTCACTGGATTTACATATTTAATTAGGCTTTTTTTAAACTTAATTTCTGCCATTGAAAAGTAAATGGAAATTTTCTTCGAACACTTGTACTATGAATGGAAAAAAATTGGTACAATTTTTGTCGGTCCAAACTGTGTCAATATTATGGAAACATTTGTCAAATTAAGTCTTTTTGCGGAAAAAACCCAAGCCGCACAAAAGAATCTTATTTTGTTTGCAATTAAAACATTTCAAGTAAATAGTAAAACGTGTGCCAATCATTTTTGGTTATAGCGAGAAAAAAAAACCGTTTAGTGATTGAATGCAAAGTGGTTTTTACGAAAAATTAATTGAATGAAGTATTTTTGGATTACCCTGTATGTGAAGGTCTCGTCTGATGAAAGCCGCATTTTATTCACCCTAAAATAAACCAGATAAAAATTCACTACTTAAATGCTACAAATATAACCCTTTTTTCGCTCGTTTAAGAGTTTTGGCAGCAACTAATGCTAGTGGCTGTCTGCATGAATGGTACTTGTGAGCAATTTATGGAATAACGCAAACAGCTGGTGTCAATTTACTGTTCCTAAATTCAAATCAAAATCCTTTTATGAAATATTCAAAATAACGTTGGGCCACTTGACTGGAGATACTTGAGTGCGGCGACTCGAATAACACAGATAGACAGAAGTAAGTAGCACCCACAAGCCAGAAACTCTCACACGAATCGCTATTATGACATGGGAATAAATGCTGCTTAGAAAGGGTAGTAAATGTCACTAGTGACATTTGTTGCAACTGTAGCAATTGCGGTGGTTATTTTTAATGGTTGTAAAAGGCCATAGCTTTTATTTTATAATGATCCTATGAAATTTAAGAAAAAACTAATTCCTTTAGTCCCAAGAGCTTCTCGTTTGTCCAGAGAGGCTTGCAGCTGAAACAGTGTGACTTCTTTGCATACAAACAGCAAAAAATAAATGCATCAAAGCCCACAGGAATATAACTGAAAATACCAACAACAATAACAACAAGTGCATTCTTCCTTCATGTCACTGGATAATTGTGATTCTTTCGAACTAAAAAAAAAATTCTACAGTTGGTGGGGCTTACCTAGCACTCCTCCAACTGAGCCCATCCTACTTGTACTCCCACTTCTTAGATGGTGTTTGTTATTGTTATTGCAACTGTCACTGTTTATTCACGCTTTGACTTTGAAAAGCAAACGAGAACCAACAAGGGATCACCCACGCTGGAAAACTCGCGCGGACTCTGCTACACTGAAGCGATTTGAAAGTTGTTTCTTGCGCGCACACGAGGAACAACACAAGCGAGCTTGGAAGAAAATATAAAAAAAATACAAATACCAAATCCCAGGGGACTTTTGTACAAAACGAAAATGTTTTTAAATAAAAAATAAATAAATAAAGAAGAAGAAAAGGGAAACTGCAACCGAAATGGAACAGGAAAATAAAAGGATAATCGCATTGGTGGCTGCCACTGGTGGTAAGCGTACATTTTTAAATTTCGTGCAAAGAAATAAGCTGCAACGCGGCGCTCCACTGCTCTACACAAAACAACAAAAATATACACTGAAACGTGGCTGAAATTGTAGGACGTTTTTTATTTGTTCTCCTTCTTTCAGTCGCTTTCCCCTCGCACAAAACCGAAAATGTATAAAGAAAGGTTTGTTTCGAAATTAGTTCCAACACAGCGACCGCATGAGCTTCTTTAACTATGCAACAGCATTAGAGTGCATCCTCCGCAAGGATAACAATAATTTCCCAGAACACACTTACACACACACACACACGCACACACAATTTCGCTATTTGCATGCCCACGCTGTGTAATGCAACTGGAATGTTTTTATTTGCGTTTTTTTTTATATATACTCTGCCCAAAGGGTATATTGTTTTTGTCACAACGTTTGTAAGGCCCAAAAGGAGGCGTGGTCAAACGGCCTGTCCGTTTGAATGTCTATCTGTCAGTCAATAACCGCCTTGACTTGTCGACTTCAGATTGCTTCATCGCTATATCAGATAAGAACCTCGCCTACTTCCCGTACAAAATGGCCGCCATTTTCGTTTATCTTGATAAATACTGAACCTATTTGGACGCCATTTTTTGTATTGGGTGGGAAATGACGTCGACAACGACATGGGAATAGAACTGGATTGAAACGGAAATGGACCGGAACAAAATGGAATTGGAACAAAATTTTAAAATGGATCAGGAATGCAGTAGAAATGGAAATTATCGAAAAAATATTGAAGAATCGTCGGAAAACTTTCGAAAATTATCGATAAGTTATCGCTAAAATATAAAAAAATTTACTTAAAATGAACGATAAATTATTGGAAAAGGTATCACACTCGTATGTGCAGAGTATTTCAGCTTCGGTCAGACCGATGATATTTCTCTAACTAGTTGTTTTTTTTTCTTAAGAACTGGCGTATGGCATTTGGCATGCTTGGTCGAGAAGTTTTCTTCTGTTTGAAATGGAAGTAGTTCAAGTTAGAATGCACGTTTAAGATTTCTGGGTCGAGTATTATTTTATAAAAAACGTAACACTTTTTGAAGGTGAATAAATATGGTGTGGTGTAAATATGTTTGAATTTAAAATTATTTTTTCTCAAACATTTTTGTCACGTTTTTTGTCATGAGTTATGTCCCTATCTATTCACAAAATGTTAATAAAAATAAATCACCACAGAAAATATGTTTCTTTTAAAAAACAAATTTGTTTTTTTAAACGATATTTACAGAAAGTTCTTGTTTCTTTAATTCTTCTTGCCACCACACACAATAACTCTTAGGAAATTGTCAAAAGCAGCTCTTCTGTAGAAAACAACTTCCTCAAAAGGGATTATGAATGCAACAACATGCCCGCTGCGACTTCTCAGCTTTTCTTTTTTAAAGTGCATAAAAAAAGAGCGAGAGAGAGAGATCCTTCGTGTATGCTTTAAGTTGTTGTTGTTGTTATTCCGTTTGTGTGCAAGTTTTTATTACTTTTTTTTGTTGTTGTTGCTACCTAAAATGCTGCTACCAGTTTTTGCGCTTGACTAAGATGAACATTTTCTTTTTTCTTTTCTTGGAAGTTTTCCTTTTTCTTGTTTTTGTTTTTGTCGTTGTGGCATTTGTTGCACTTTCCAAGGACTTGTGAGAGATTTTTGTTCTTTTTGCTTTTTATTGTGCTTGTTACGCATTTGGTTTTTCTTGTTGTTGTTTTTGTGGCTCATGTTGTGACTATTGCTAAGCCACATGTTGTGGTCAATGCAACTGACATATGCCTTGAAACACACACACACAGGATTTGTTTTCTTATGTTAATTTCATTGTGAAGTTCTTGTTTTATAAAGAAAAGAAAATAATCCAACAAAAAAAAATTATAGCAAATTTTTTTAAATTTTAGAAATTCTGTAAATTTTATAAATATATCCGCTGTTTTTATAATTTTTTTATTTTTCTTAAATTTCCTACTTAACCCCAATCCAGTTGTAAACATATTAAAATCCCCCATAAAATCTTAAAATCTCTGCAAATGCCAAAAAAAAAACTTCCGTTGCCCCTGCAACTAAATTAATTAATACTCAACCGGATTTGCTGTCACTAACTTCAGCTATTTACCACTACGCCCAAAATTATGCTAAGCAAATGCATTTCTACTGTTCTGCAGCAAAACCATCCCAGCCAAACTGTCCAAACCCAACCCCCACTCAGCCACTCGAAACTATAAACTTGCTTTATTAAAATTACTTGAGTTGCATTTTGTGTCAACTCGCAAAAGCAAGTCAAACAGCGGAAAATATCCTCCTCCACACTTACTTCCGCTCTAGCGAGGCCACTACTTACCAACTCCCCTGTCACTTTCTTCACTTTCCCCCTGCCTCTCGTCACAGTGTGCTGGTTGCCATTGTCTAGTTTGTGTTTTGTGTAATTTTCATGCCACACAATGGTGCATTTTAATAGCAACCGAAGTGAAAGGCTTTAAATAAGTGCAATAATTGCCAAAACCGAAAGTTGGTGGAACGAGAATCATTCTTTTGGGAATAAAATAGAATAAAATTGTACAGAATAATAGGATAACCGTGTATTAGAAACAAAGTGGCAGGAAGTAAAAACATCTAAGGAAGGAAGGGCCAACGGAATTTTACCTAAAAGCTTAACTCAGCTTAGTACAAATATATCTGCAAACAATTTTAATAAAAAATGCTTGCAAAATAAATAATTGTAAGAACAAAATTTTCCCAAATTTAAAACCAACAAAAAAGCTCACCTCTTTATAAACAGTGAAACCATCGGTGATGCCCAGCGACAATAAGCAGGTTGCGGATACGGCCTGCAAACACGGTTCCAGTTCGAAAATATACTCATCGTAGACGATTTCCGCCAGCTCATAAATACGAAAAATGAAAATTAAAATTGCCATAGACGAGCTGACGTAGAGAAATTCTACACAAAAAGAGAGAGAGAGAGAGGAAATAATTTCCATTTTACTTCATATCAAATTAGATTTGTAATAATTTATTTAATTTTTCATTAAGTGGCAACTCATCTCCTTCACACTTGAATGCATTTAAATATTAATTGGAAAGTATAAAGTATTTTTTTTTACAATAAGTACCTGCAGTTTTTTTCAATTCAACGATGCGATGATACCACATTAACATTATTGTAAATAACATGGCAGCGATTCCATTCCAAATGCCCGACATGCCAATAATAACCAGGACATGATCGCTTGGCATTTGTTGTTGGTGGAAATGATGTCGATACTGCTGCTGCTGTTGTATGCTGTATGCAATGGCAGGATTCGAGAAATTACGTTCACTTCCGCTACCGTATCCGTGACCATTTCCGCGGCCACTGTTATGGTATTGTTGTTGTTGTTGTTGTTGTTGCAGGCCATTTGTCGCTACATTTGCGGCGGGCGGCCATGGCAAGAAGGCACGCGCTAATTCAAGCGAATTAATGGCCAACAAGAGCAGCGCCACAGCTGCGCGTAAATTATGAAATGTTAACAAAGTTTTATGGCACCTGCGAATGAAATTGAAGACGAAAAGAAGTGAGAGAGAGAGAGGAGAAGAATTATGGCTTAAATGCAATTTCGAGTTAATTAAGTGAAATGCGTGTGTGTGTGTGGGTGTGTATGGCGAGAAGTGTTCGGGGATAATGGTGGTAATGAAAGGGAATGTACGCTGGCGAGGTGAGGTATGTGAAGTGGCTTTAATTGCCGCAATTAACTTCAAGTGTTTTGGCAATTATTCTGGCGCGTCATTTTTTAAGTGGTCCGCGTCTGCCTGTGTGATTTCAGGCGCACCACTTGCCAGAGAGCGGAAAGTGTTCCCATGAAGTTCTATTGTTGTTGGTGTGGCATTAAAAGTTGTTTGGATTTTGTGTAAGGTCAAGTAAGGGGGAAGTTTTCAAAGTTAAAAGTGAAAAGTAATAAATTGGACTTTGGATTGGTAATAGCTGAACTGTAAAATAATGCCAAGAAATTCTACTCATAAACTTTCACTTGGGTTCAAAAGCTCATTGGAGCACTTCATTTTTCTTTCTGGAACTGTGATTATTGATTTCTCAATTGCCAAATATTAATTTAAAATACATTTTATAAAATCACCTACTCACTTAACTCTCACAGCCTTCAAACCCTTCCACTCACTTAAACATTTCTCACTCAATGTAATTCCTTTAAATTCACTTTTATTCAAATGAAAATTGGAAATTTTATTTATTAAAAAATGTAATTTCTTTTATTGACCATTCAAACTTTCATTTCATTTGAATTTATTCGCTTTCCCCTAAGTAAGAAAAAAATGTTTCCACTTACAAGCTTAACTCGCAAAAAACGCCATAAAGTATGCACACAAATCTATTATTCATTTTTTCTATAGTAAAGTAATTAATTGGAACATTTTTTTAGCTGTTTACGTCCACCGTGCAAACGTATTTTTTCGCATAAAGTTTATAGGTAAAATGAAATTTTGTAAAAAAGAACGTATCTCCTGTATTAAAATGAACTCTCAGTGTGTGCGCTTTCGCCAGAAGCCGAAAAATATGCAACAGCGACATGGTATAAGTGTTTGCATATAATATTTTCACGGACCATTTAACATTTTTATTTTGCCACTACTCACAGGAAGAGAGGTCATTTCAGTTCGAGCAAGCCTTTGTTATATTTATGTAAATACATTTTAATTGAGTTGATAGGTTATTGAGTTTTTAATTTCCAAATTTTCCCGAGTTCATGAAAGATTAAGCTTCAATGCCATGAACAAAACTAAGTACATTTTTGGGTATTTTGGAGAGTATACTCTCCTGCCCACAACAACAAAAAAGTCCAATCTGTATGAAATTCATTCATGAAAAAATACAAACAATTTCAAAAAAAATCCCAGTTCAAAAATAGAGAACAACCCAACTGCACTACACTGCGCGGCCCACTTCCGAGTGGACCACTCAAGCGTATTTAATATTTACGTTTATAAATACACCCCAAAAAACGTACAAACATACAATGGGGCAAACGCACACACACGATAGATAAACAGAAGTGCTGCCAACGCACTTAAATACGCACATATGAGCGTATGAGCATTTGAGTGGCATGAGTAGTGCCATATTTAATGGCTAATATGTGCATAATTTATATTTATTGTTTATTTGTGCAATGAATTTAATGCTTAAATGCAACACTGGCTTTGAATCGATTGGAATGGGTGGAGTACAGGAATACCATACCCATCCACGGCATGAGGCCCGAACGTTTGTTTATGAAAAGAGAGATATGGTGGCAAATGTTATTGGTTTATGGTGTGAATGTGAGTTGGAGGGGCAGGAGTGCTGTGTTTGCGAGTAGCAGAATTCATCCAAGTGATGGTGCACTTGTAGAGCAACCAATGTATGAATGAATGTTTGGTTTGTCTGCCGGTGCTAAATATAGAAATCGCATTAAATCCCTCATCTGCCTCAAGTTCGTGTGCTTCATTTTAATTCTTGATACCAATTGAATGAGATGAGTGCGTTTATGGATTGATGTATAGACGGACGGAAGTGTATGAGTGGCACGATAATATTATCGTTCAGTATTGCATTAATTAATGAATCTCAATTGAAGTTTTTTTTTCCACTTTTTTTCACTTTTAATTGAATGGACTTTTTTTATAAATTCAAGCCACAGTTTTGGTTAAGATTTAAGTGTAAACAGCGCAGACTTTTCAATTAGATTCTTTTCCGAAGGCTAAAGATTCGTTCTTCGCAAATGGGTAAAGTTCTAACGCCAATCATCCTGCCGAAATGGGTTAACTCATTCTTTTCAGTAACGACTTTAATCCACTCACAGGACAGGATTTGTGCCCAATTCAAACACATAGCTTACCCAAGAAATCCCAAACATATCATTTGTGTGTCAATTGCTTTGACATAAACACACCAGCCACCAGCAGGCACTCAGTCGTCACATTAAACCAAACACCTAAAATGTGAAATTCACTGTTCCCAACATTTATGATGGAACCGCGACATGTGCGACTGAGTGTGCCGATATGTGGGTATGTGTGATTGTGTGTTTCTATGTGCTTGTGGCATTAATACTGCACACAATTTCATTATTCATTTCGATGGAGTTAAGTGGTTTTCTTGCAGATGGCGGGAAATTAATTTCATGAGAAGCGACACGCGCACAAAGAGAATGGCGTAGAGAAAGTGTGAAAAGCAGAGAAAGAGCGAATAATTTTGTATTTAATATGGAGGTTTGCGAGCAATTGAGTCCCTTCTCAGCCCCCAATGCCTCTCGCATTATAATAAAAATACTGAAATTATTGGTTCCTCGGTCTTGGGTCAAATTTTGTTATGTTCGAGGTACTTCTAAATGGGTCATATTGTCTGAGAGTAGTCCAGTTTCGGCCGAATTTTCTCTATTTTTTTTATATACTGAACTCCCAATGGAAAAGTGAACAAATTTTTCCCCTGGGCTATCCCAGTGTAATACACACATTGTCTGTATGTATGTCTAATATTTTTCTAACATTTTTTTTCCTTCTCTATTTCAAAAGCACTTTCGCAGAATTTTCTCTAAACATTTTTCAACTGAAAAGTATTGGCAATACTGTCAAAATTATTAAGAAAATTTGTCATTCATTCTGCACATGTGGCCGCGAGTTGAGTCTAATTGAGTCAACAACGCCATCATCATCATGACATCACATTATCAACAGCGAAGCAATAAAGAGTTAATCATAATGATTGTCATGTTGTAGATCTTGCTAATGATAATTATAATTTCGCTACTGCATACAATACACAGTTTGTGATGATGGGGATGACTTTGATGAATCGCCCCGTTGACTGGGGAATTCCACACATTCTCGCAACTGTATCGCTTCTGTACCAATTGAAATCATTTTTCTGCATACATTTCGAAATTGCAGCGCCACCACACGAACTGACACACTCAATACATACACATGTAATGGACACAGACAAATTGAAAACATTACGCAAAGTGCATTGTTGTTGGCGCAAATCAATTTTAAACAAATTTTGAAATTTCAAACAAAAAGATACAAATTTTGAATGTATTCGAAAATGTTCAACATTGGCGTGCTGTGCGTACGGTGGGGCGAAAAGATAAATTTAAGGAAAATAAATTCTAAACAATACATGTGCCTTTTTACTTAAAAAAATTCACAATATAATTGAAATTTAAAAAATTTTCTTCAATAAATTTTTAACTTTGATCTGAAAAATATATTTCACTGAATTATTTACATTTTATTTGAAAATTCTTTAGTTTTTTTGTCACTGTGCGAAAATTCGAAAATACGTGGGCGTTCGCTGTGGTACAATATGTTTGCATTTCGAAATATCGTTGGTGCTGTTTTGTTTATAAATTAATCATTTTTGCTAAATTTAAGCATTTTGTTTAAATTAAAATCTGATTTGAATTCAAATTGTACTGAATCGAATGAAAGTCATTTGGCAAATTAGTAATAGGGTTATGTACTTCCATTTGAAATATTAACGAAATTTAATAAACTCTTTTATTGTACCCGATTTGCTTGAAAAAAAAACTCCCTCCCAAAGATATCAGCCAATTAAACATATTCGCAAGTTGCTCAAGAATTCTCAAGAAAACAAATATACGCTTGTAAATAATATGTACACGTAGTTATGAAATGAAGTCTTTAGTCTTGTGTCCTTGCAGTTTCAATGAACCCTCAGTAAAGTGTGCTCAACCACGGCAATGTTAGGGCAAATAAACATCGAGTCTGTCTTATTCGTGTGACATTGCAATTATTTAATGTAGAATTACAAGACTGTATAAAAATGTTATGTTATTTTATTTTATTTAATGTTATGAAATATGTAACGGCAAAACGTGTTTCTTTTTTTTTTTATTTATTTATTTATCTACTGTTTCGAGAGATTCACGACTGCAACTCTGAGCTTTTCTTTTGTGACAATTATTCATTTATATTTTGAACTTTTTTTAATGATAAGTATGTAATGATAATGCCACTCTTAACATTTTTTAAACATAGCTTTTAACATAGGACCGCTTTAATTTTTAACAATACCGCCGCCGTATTAATCCCTTTTACGCTTTTTTCTTGTTTATTATAGGAAAAATATAAAAAAAAAACAGAAAAACGCAGCAAAACGACGGAGGTGTTGAATAATAATAGCAATCCTCTGTTAAAACTTATGTGGAAAAAAAATTTAAGAATGGTGCTTCTCTGCAACTCTAAGTTCTCTGGTTCTACTACCAAACGGAAATGGATACAAATACTGAAAGTTTAACTAATTCTAGCTGTAACATAATTTCGGACCACCAACTTACCGAAATTTCCATTTATGCATTAAGTACAAGCCCACGGCCAAAAGAGCCACACTGGCAAAGCCGGTAACCTCCCATTTCACAGCCGTTACACTGCAAATATCGGTGCTTAAATTTGAGGGAAACGTAGACGAACCTGAAGTATCACAATTGAGATATGTGAGACCCATTTCGTTGTTGTTGTTGTTTTTTTTAATAAATAATACTGTTTGAAAATTCGAAATAATGGCCAAAAATACAAGATTTACATTTTCACACAAGTTTATTTGGAATTTTTAATTTCACTTAATTTCAATAAGTTTCAATATTTTTTCACACAATTTCGCACATTTTCGAGAATGGCCAGAGGTACACAAACATACACGAGCACTTTTTCACATACATTTTGGAATGAATGTAAACAAAATTCCACAAATTAAAATTCAAATCGCCAATGAGAAGCCGAAAGAATTGAACATTTTTTTAATGGCGAAAGAATCGAGTAACTACACTATGAAGAATTATATTTTGGAAGCACTCAGCGCGGCCTTCCGCAACTTTATTTACGTACGTAGGTACGTCGTGTACAATTTATTTATTTACTAGAACTAAATACCGGGTCAAGTCAAAAATGTCTACTACACATGCACCGAAACAAAGCACTTTCCGAATGATTCTTGTTGGCCGCGTGAATCGAGTACCGTGTCCGACGAATGGCTCTGCTCATCTGAGTTGCTAATTTCAAAAATCTCAACATGATGCGTGTGTACCGGTTGGCTTTTCTTCCAAGTCAGAATGAATATTTCCAAAAAACACACAAAACTGAATCGAAAATCTCAACCAAAAAAAACAACTGAAAACGGGAGGAAAAATTAAAATCTGACAGAGTAGATTGAGTAATAATTTTTGCGTTTAGCTTCCAGATTTTGTGCTCATCTCTGTACTTCGGCGGAATCTTGAGAATTGTTAGGGCGATTCTCGTTTCTCCTGCAAAATGTCGTAATGATCATTTCTTTTGACTTGAGTATTTATGGGGAACACGCTTATTTGCAAAATGTTGTGCCAACTTGCTGGTTTAAGTTTCTTTTTTCTTCGATTTGTGGATTTTTGTTATGGTTTTTTTTGTCCATTTTCATGTAAGATTCTTTTTTTTGTTTACAAAACAAATGCAAACGCATTTGTTAATTCAACAGTTCCTCGCTGTTGTTGTTCTCATTTTAAATCGTTTGTTGTTGTTGCGCAAGTTTGTTTTTTTTTCGTCGTCTTGTTTTGGTTTGTGTTTTATTTTTGGTTTTTCCTCCCCGTCCGTTGAAAGATCAAATGAATGAAGTTGCAATATTTTGATTATTTGGAGAACGTTTGTGTGTAGCTGTTGGGATAGGTGAATGCAATTTTGAGGAATAAAACTTCTCTCTAATTGCATGCATACCAAAAACAAATTGGAAAGATTTGAAAAAAACAACAAAAAAAAAACATTAGAGAATCGCCCAGTCGTACTTGAAGTTAAATTTCACATGGGCGAATTTATGGAACGATTTTGTTTCTATTTTGAAACTTTTTTTCAAGTGACAATTTTATTAATTTTTTGATTTTTTTCCCCTTTCTTAACAGGAGTTTCTGGACAATCGGACGATTTTTTGGACGAATTTTCCGGCTTTTTTCGATTTTATTTTAAACGATTTTTCGTTGGTTAGATAGGAAGAAGAAAATCTCTCCTGTTCACTCAAAAATATTGGACAAGGCCCGACCAAAGTGAAGTTATTCTAAAATGTTAACGTAACAAAGCTTTTGTTGTTGTTCATATTAAAAAGGTGGTTAAAAAGTTAAGTGAAAAAAGTGGTACGAGTCTACGACACAATGAAAAATGGAGATTAGCTTTACCAAATTGAGCATGAAAATTTCTATTTGAGTAACCCGCAAGGGAGGAGTAGCAAAAAGGTGAGGAAGCGCTCCATGCAAGTGTAAACAATTATGAAAATATTTAGTCTGTACTGTGTAGCAAATAAGATTGGTAGTTGTTAATATGGAAAGTACACAGTGCTAAAGTACTTAAGCATTGAAGGAGTAACAGCAACAACAATTAAATAGACACAGTAACAAAAACCGTAGCAGCAACCGCCTCAAGAGTAGGTGCTCTTCCTTGCTACAACGGACTCCTTGCTACAACGGATTAGGAGTGTTGCATGTATGCATGTGTGAGGTGGCATATGTGGGCATAAAATAAAATCCTAGTTGAAAGCTTTTTTTACCCCGAACGACCGAAAATCGTTTTAAATTATGCAAGAGCCAAAATGCAAAAGCGTTTCACAGCTTGGTGGCTGAAGGAGTTGTTTGTGGGCGGGGGACGGAGGGCGGAAGGCGATGGTGAGCTGTCTTTTGTTTATCGGTTGGTGGCTGTGTGTGTGTGTGCTATAGAAGTCTAACGTGGTTGCTTTTTGCGGTTTTTTTTGTTTGCTTGTGTTGAAATTGCAGTGATGGAATGAACTGGCTTAGTCGATTAAGCGGAAATGTGTTCAATTTCCTTTGAGTCGATTGAGGATCCTTGCGAGAAGCACTTGATGGTTCACTTTCAAAATGAACACGTCTTCAATTGACTTTCATCCCAGCATCTGGCGAAAGGCGTAACCATCTCGACAGTTATCCAAAGCTACAATTTAAGGGAAGATAAAAAAATACTTTCAACGAACTCATAATTACCATACACATTTTAAAGGGTTTTCCCCCTCAATGCAGTTCAATCGGCCAACAACAACTGTCTGTCACACATTGTCCATCGTCCGATTCATAACCCAAGTCAATTCAACTGGCTTTCGTTGACACAATGCAAACAGATTTATGGACTGTTTTAGTTGGCTGGGCGGTCAGGCCGGAGCCTGGGCTGAGCAAACTCATCGTCATCATCTTGACTTGGCAAATATTTGATATTTGAAGTTCCGTTTTGAACTTATGTGCTGACAAATGGGCAAATCAATAAATGGCAAATATACGATATGAGCCAATTGTTGAGAGCTTATGGATGTTATATAAATCCACATCCTGATACAACATACCCTTCTATATTTACTGCTAAATTCTGTCTAATTGGGTCTAATGTGGAAAAAACTGGTCTCGGAACTCCAACGAACCTAATGAGGGTAAAGCACTGCAATGTCTATTCTACCCTTTTCTAACTATAAGCAGACTCAAGAAACATTAAGGGTATTCACAAGTCATCGTATATAGAGTCATAAACGGGAATTTGTCATAAATAATTATTTCTTACTGATTTTTTTATATAAAATTGAGTGTCAAATGATAATGTATGATAAATTCTCATTTATGACTCTATATATGATTTTTTTCGAATTATATTTCTGCTGTTGCAAAAAGTCAAAGAATCCCAAAAACCTTCAAGCTTCAATTGAACCAAAAAAAATCAGTTTATCTTTTAATCAATTAGTTTTAATAAACAGAAAGTAGTCGATAATGAGCCTTCCAGGCCATTCAATAAACTTTTCAAAGCGTTTCATTCTAAGTTCTATAATAGCAAACTTTATAGGATAACATAACCCAATTAACTTTAGTTAACAGAAAAAACAGAAAAACAATATAAATTCATCAAAAAAAATACAAAATAACTTCCACATATGGTTAATCATATTTGGTGTTGTTTGACAAGGATGAATGAATCAATCACCGAACTGGACACACTTAACAATTGAATCAAACACATGTATACATTTTACAAACTACAAAAGTAATCACAAGACTCGCACATTGCATTCAGAGCATTGTCACCAGACGCTTGTGGCTCCACGAAAAACGTGAGGGCATGAAGACAGCGCTGTTCGTGCTCATCGATTTTGATTTGCAAGGCCGCACGGAAGTGTTCCATGTCACCGTTATAAGCAAAGCTGGAAGAGGATGGAATTAATAGAAAAGTGAAGTGTAAAAAGGATATATTACCCACTCCCCCAATTATCCTTACCTTGCCTCACATTTGCACTTGAAGCCGTTTCGTTGGCCAGTGCCTGCACCACCGCATACCAAAGCTGCTCTTTGACAAATTGGACAAATGAGTTCGTTGTTTTCGGCCTCATTTATCAGATAGGTTTCCTCTTCTTCCTGCTGTTCGGCAAACCATTCGTTGACCTCGTCCAACAACTCCTTGTAGATCTCCTCCTGCAAATTGATGTCGTTCTCGACCTGAGCCAATTCCTGACGTAGTATTGTATTGATGTCAAGCTGGAAAATTAGAAAACACAATTAGTATTTCACCACCAGCAGCTGCATTTTAACTCACATCGCCCTTATTCCTGGAATTCTCAAAGCACAGTTGACGAGCCTCACGAACACGTACACGGCATTTCTATAAACAGAATTGGGAAGACAACAATTTAGAATTTTTGGAATGGAATTTCCTGGAATCAGACACTTACTTCTCTTAACAAATCCCTTAGGCGTGGCGAACCATAGCGATATATTTTGGCTGCATTCCGCGACTGGAGCTTCTGTTGAGCACTCGTGTGATAGACGGGACTGGTAGGACACTTGAGCGACATGTTTTTCCAATTTTATACTTGTATTTAATTTGTGCAATGTGCAAGAAACAAAAAATTCCAAAGCCAAATTGGGCGCAAACATAGATCATATGTTTGAAGCAGTGATGTTACATGGTGTTTCAAAATTTTCCCTGTTCTTAGCCGATTCATTCCTAAAGGTGCATTCGTAGGCGAATGCTCGCTCAAGTTGTTCGGGCGGTGTAAACACTTATAAACGAACGAATCTCTAGTTTCCGATGCTCGTTTGCGATATTCAGGCAGTGTAAACGGTTGTCCGAACACAAATTTTGTTTGCGATTGGAGTTCGCAATAAAAGTTGCGTGCGGTCTGAATGCACCTTAAAATTTCGAATCTGGCAACGTCAACGAAGGACAGCTGACAGCATGAAAGAAGAAGAAGAACCATAAATAAAAAAAGATAAATAATTCTTCAGCACCGTAGAAAAAGATAAAAATTGTTTTTTAATTAAACTTACAAAAATAAAAAACATTTCTGCACTGATTACAAAGAAAACACAAAGCAACGATAAAGAAAAGATACTGAAAAGTAAAGCAGAAAATAACAAGAACATTCGTTGTTCGAAGGACGTGGCCAGAAAACACCAAACACCAAACACCAATCAATAACTGCGAAAGAAAAAACCAAATATCAAACAAAATGTGCTAGCGACGAACGGATGTGACCCCATTTCCATTTGCCACTATTACGTTTCCTATTAGAATCAGACCTGCTACAATGACGCTCAACAAGGAAATGGGACTGCCTCTGGTGCTTCCGCAATCACGTGGCGTGTGGGCGATTTCATTGGGTGCCTTTCTTATTTGTTTTATCTTCTATTTCTTCTACGGAGGCTTTCTGACGTTGGGTCTCTTTGGTTCGTTTATTTTGGGTGAGTACATGTTATGGGTCATAGTCATGTGTAAACATGGTATTACACTCCATTTTTACTAGGCATACTTTATTTTGCGCAAGACATACTGCTCTACCATCCCGATCTGCCAGCGAACTCGCGAATTTACATACCCATTCCGACCATGCACAATTTGCCATTTGAAACCGTCAGCATTCGCACGCCGGATAAGGTCACTCTACATGGCTTCTGGGTGGCCCAGCCGGACGAACGCTCCAAGACTGTGCCCACATTCGTGTACTTTCACGGCAATGCAGGCAATATGGGTCATCGCATGCAGAACGTTTGGGGCATCTTCTACCATCTACACTGTAACATACTAATGGTGGAGTACCGCGGCTATGGACTTTCGACGGGAGCGCCCACCGAGCGTGGACTGTGCATAGATTCAAGGGCAGCCCTGGACTATTTGTATACACGCCACGATTTGGATCACACGCAACTTGTGGTCTTCGGTCGGTCACTGGGCGGTGCGGTGGCCATTGATGTGGCTGCGGATGCGGTCTATTCGCAGAAAATCATGTGCTGCATTGTGGAGAATACGTTCACGAGTATTCCGGCTATGGCTGTGGAACTGGTGCATCCATCAGTCAAATATATACCAAATTTCTTTTATAAGAATAAGGTGAGTTGGGGGGATGGGGGGCCAGGGCTTTAAATAAATAAGAACTCTTTGACGATTTCATTCTTTCTCTTTGCCAGTTTCATTCGTTGACCAAAATAGGCAAGAGCTCGGTGCCATTTTTATTCATTTCTGGCCTGGCCGACAACCTGGTGCCGCCCCGCATGATGCGCTCTCTGTTTACGCAATGCGGCAGCGAGCGGAAACGCATGCTGGAATTCATAGGCGGCTCACACAATGATACTTGGATAGTAGATGGGTAGGCGGGGATATATGCTCCATTCAGTAACAGTACATTTATTTCCATTTTGTCTGCATTGCAGCTACTATCTAGGCATTAAGAACTTCCTCAACGAATGCCAGAACATTGTGCCGCCCCTGCAGAAGCCACCAGAGAAGAGTAACGTTTGGAATGAAATACAGGATGTTTAGTTGAAACAGCAACAACAACACCAACTACAGAAAAACCAAAATACCAAACAATTGCCATTTTAAACTATTTCCCATCAGCTGGTTGCGGTCGATTGTCGAGGAGACTGCAACCGCTGGTTGGCGAGTACAAGGCTGTGGGTCTGTCGGTTAATATTTACTATTTTATAAGAAAATACTTCGTATTTAGTTTTAATTTAAACTTAAATTTAACACAACTTTCAATTGATTCAACTATCCAGCAGGCTTTAGCGAAACAAAAGCTTTAACTTTAAATTTAAATTCGTAATGGCGTATGGCGTCAAACATGATTTATGTTTACTTTTAATTGTCAATTTAAACGCAATTCTCTTAAAAAATTAACTTAAACCAAAAGAATATGTAAATAATCTTTCGAAAACGCTACCAAATCGAACGAAATGTGCTGAAAAACGATGGAATATTGCATAGAAAACGAACTACTTATGCTTAATATTCGTGCAAATGTAAGTTAAATAGAAAATTAAATTTGAATAAACAAAACCGTTCAACTTTAAGGTTAGCGAAAAAAAAAATAACAGAATAATCAAAGCAATTATCTAAACATTGATTAAGTATTTAATGTAAACAACAACAACAAATTCAGGTTCAATTAATAAAATTATTTATTAACAAATTCAAAAGGAAGGCAAATTTTAATCAAAAATCGATCGAGAAATTGTATTTATCCCATAAACCGTAGGGTTTGTAATTAATTTGCACAGTAGTGCAGTAATGTGTGGGGTTAAACAACAGAAACTTCCGAAATGATTCAAATGTACTGTCGCCTCGAGGGGTATATGAAAAGTTGATAAAAATGCGGTCAAATAAATTTCAAACTCTTGATTATTATATTATTTTCTTATTAAAAGTTTTATTTTTCGTCTTGTTTAGTTAAATGTATAGTTTGTAGGCTTACAAAAATGTCACACAGTCTCTTAACACTAAAAAGGACATGTAGAAGAACACAAATCAAACGAAGGTAGTACCCAATTCACTGCTCTACTTCTTCAAGTAGCTCAAAGCCTCCTCCACGTCCAACCTGGAGCCCAGGAAAATCGGGCTGCGTTCGTGTATCTTCTGCGGTACAATATCCAAAATGTCAATCTTGCCATTGCTAGCCAAACCCCCAGCCTGTTGCATCAGAAAAGCCATCGGATTGCACTCGTAAAGCAAACGCAATTTGCCACTTGGAGCCGATTTGGTGGCGGGATAAATGAAAATGCCACCATACTTGATAGTCCGATGAACATCAGCCACCATCGAGCCGACATAACGAGCACCGTACGGTTTACCCTTAGTGGGGTCCTTCTTGGCGGCAATGTAATTGAAAACGCCCTCCTCCCAATCGGCTGCATATCCCTCATTGATCGAATAGATTTTACCCTTCTCCGGTACGCGCATATTCGGATCGGTCAGTATGAACTCACCGATGGCGGGATCGTATGTAAAGCAATTGACGCCCGCACCCAAACTCAACACCACAGCGGTGGCCGAACCATACAAGGCATAGCCGGCGGCCACAATTTTATTGCCCGGCTGGAGGGCATCCTGGACTGAGGGTGCGCTGGCATCGGATTGCTTGCGGAATATGGCGAAAATCGAACCAATCGAAACTAAGCAATCGATGTTGGAGGAACCGTCCAGAGGGTCAAAGGTGACAATGTATTTACCCTGGAAAAAAATGAGATTAAGTAAATTCATTCAATTGTTATCCTTCAAAGGAGTCCCACCTGCTTCTCCGTTTCCACTTCAATGCAGAGTTCATTCTCCTCGGACACCATCAGACACGTCGTATAGGACGACTTCAGCATATTGATGAAGAGCTCATTGGAAAGAACATCCAGTTTCTTGACTTCCTCCCCTTGGACATTCGTATCGCCCGCAATGCCATGGAGCTTGGCTATTCCTGCTTTGCGTACGGCCGATGCAATGGCCTTGATGGCAGTCTGAATGCAATTAAGCAGTTGGGATAAGTCGCCGGTGGCTGTCTTGAACTTGCGCTGTTCTTGGAGCACAAAACGTGTCAGCGTCATGGCATTCGAATCGAAGGCAAGACCTTGTTGGGTCATCGTGGCTGAAGGATGAAGAAAGAGTGATTAATTTTTGTTTGGCCTATGGGTGTGTGGTTAGTGGTTTTATATGACAAGCAGAGTTAATACTTTTATTGAAACAAATGAAAGGAGTTGCAATAATTGAAACATGCATAAATTTTGATTAAATGTTTTTTTTAGTAAATCAATTTTAAGTCTACTTTCTATATTATTCTACATTATAAAGAAAATTTTGTTTTGATTAGAATATATAACACATGAGTAGAGGTGATGATCCGGATTAGAAGCAAAGTTTTCTCTGATGACATTGCATTTGTATGCAATTTTATAAAATCGGTTTATTGTTAAATTTTGCTGAGATCACCACTTCTGCTTCAAACAACTGGATTAGGAATAGGAATACAGACAGGCAGGGAAGTTTTCGGTTCTGTTTTTAATTTGTTAATAACACAACAGCAATTTTAATAAACATTGAACTTGCTGCACTTACAATCTTTGGACTCAGCCATTATTGGTTTTGTTTTGATGAATATCGTTTTTAAAAAATAATACAATCAGCAAGAATTGTCTTACTTGACGTATTAGGAACTTGATTATTTTAGGCTTAACTGTAAAGAAAATATATACTTCAAAATAATAGAAATTCAAAATTTAAGGAATTGTCGGTTAGGTTGAGGCACTTTAAATTGTTTAAAGATATAAATGCCTAGAATGAAGATTTATTTATTAGAAATCAAATGAAAAAAATCTTCGGAGTCCCATATTCTCTTAATAAATCAGCAATTTTGTTATTAAACTAAAAAGTTCCATATCACACGCCCACTGCCTGCATAGAGAATACCTTATCTTTTTTTAATAATTATTTTGAAGATGTTTCATACATACTACACGTAGGCAAAATGATAACTTGTTTTCTATAAAAAACCGGCAAATATGTGGCTATCAATTTTACTACACCAACTTCATTATCAGTCTACAGTCTATACTGCGAACGAAGGTCGTCAATGACACTGATCAGTGTGAGAATACACCCACCCAACTAACGGATGACTCTTTTGAACTTTTCAATCCAATTTCAATTGTATTCTTCAAAATATTCCTAATTTTCGGCACGTGTATGCAAAAAACTACAAAAAATGAAGACATTTTTTTTTTATTAATAACTCAAAAAATGTCATATGGCCACCACGCATGATAAATGAAAATGTATGTGTATTTTTAGATTTTTGCACATCATCATCAGAGGGATTCAGTTAAAGCTAAATTTTTCACCAATGAATTCCAATTATTTTATATGATTTCAATTATGGAATTATCCATTCAAATTTCCACTTACAATTTGGATTTTAAAATGTAATCTAAAACAAAATAAAAACACAAAACCGAAACGAATTTTCTAGTTCCACAAAAATAAAAATAAAAACCGCAACAGAAAGCGTTGCTCCACTGCTTTGAGTCGGCCGAAGTGCGCGAGAGAACTTTTGAGACTGACATAAAAACATAAACGGAACAGTCAGTGGAGCATATTCATTGCCATAAGCGAGCCAACACATTGGATCCCCTTCCGAAAATAGTAAAACAAACAAAAAGCAGAAGGAGAGAGCCTACTATAAACTTAGGTACACCCTACACTCAGATGATATCAATTTGAACAGTTTTTAGAATCTATCTACTAGATAGTATCTAGACTACAATTCAAAGAAAGTGCGTCTATTCCAGACATAGATTGAAATAATAGGGTTTAAAACGGACAGCTTCAAACAGAAGTCCAATACACTGCCCACTCCTTACGACCTAGGGTCTCTAGATTTGGTGACATTATTTTGCCGGTCGTGGGCTTACAATCAAAAATAGTTTCCCAATGAACTAATAATGCCTACTCCAAAAAACCTCACCTCTATCCCTTAGAAAAATGAGTGTCAGACTAGGCTCTCTTTTGGGAAGGAAATAAATTTTGCGATAAGGTTCGAGTAGGCACAAACATGTAAAGCTGTAAAATAGCGATTATAAGTGAAAAAAACTTGTTTTGTATACATAAGTATTTACTTCAAGTTGCGTGGCTGTTGCCTAAAAAATAAAAAAAAATTAATTAAAAATCACCAGCACAAACAACAATACATTGAACCTTGAATGTCGGGGGGCCCGTCACGGCGCTCATGTTTGTGAGTGCTGGCGCAGCATGGAAACAAGCAAGAAAGTCACAAGCCCAACAACTATTATCGCTCTCATTTCTGGTTTCCTATATGCGTTCTCATAGATACAAAAATGTATTATTTTTTGGCTGATATCGTTGAACGTGTGCAGAAGAGTGTCCAAAAAAATAATAAAAAAAAAAGCAACAACCGAATTTTTAAGCTTCAATTCACATTGAATTCACCTTCAAATTTAATTTTTGATGCTGGAGCGGAGTTTGGTTATACATATTTATTCTTTAAGGTGATAATAATATTATTTAAATATTATTTTGTGGTACATTGTACGTACTACATGCATCAGATTGTGTTTGTAGCTTTGCTTATAATTTTGTTTTTATTTTTCTTAAAAAAAACAATTTTATTTTTAGTATCCAGTTTGTTGACTTAAATCCAGAGCTGTTAGAATTTATTGAATTTTTTTGGAGTCGGAGATTCATTATTTCCACGTTGTAGTAAATGCACTTAAACTAAACTTTTATTTTACAATTTCTTTTTGACTAATTGAATAAATTACACGATACTCACATAAATTCACAGATTTCATTCGATTACAGTGGGACAATTAAACCCTAAATTAACCCTTAATAATCGAATTAGATGGTGAAGGAAAAAGAAATCATTTCGTATTACTCACAAATTAACAACATTGATTTGCTGTCAAATCACCAACAAGGCAGGCGTTCTACACCCCCTAAACTAGGCTGTGTACGATATTTAATATGCCTTTTTCTCACAACTGAATGGATGTCAAAAGTTCACAACAACAACAGCAATGCCGCCAATAGAACATATAAAGTGGCAAATAATTGGACAAGTGCAACCCACAATTACGCTTGTCATTATTACTGGTATTGTGACATTTTCGATCGGAGGGTGGCCGTTTCGATAGCTGGTATATCCTTTCAACCCTGCCTAACCTTATTAAGGCTTATAAAATTTTAAAATAATTTCCTGGCAATTTTGTGGGCGTGTTTTTTTGGAAGATTTTTAATTGAGTGGCATTTACATGTAAAGATAATCTTTTCAAAACGGTTACAAAAAAAAATTCATTCAAATTATTACATACTTAGCCTAATATTAGTTACCTTAATTTGGAAAGTGTGTGCGATTTCTTATCTTTCACATTCGACAGTTTGGAATTACTTAAATTAAAAACTTGTGCTGCCAATTAGCTTATCATTTGTATAGTTTTGGAAAATGTTCGTTTCTTAATAAAATCGGATTTTTAATGGGTATTTTTTTTCCAATACCAACCTACCTGAGAAAGTTAAATCCAAAGTGTTGAACAGCTTGACCACAGACTGCCAGCGAATAGGGCTGAGTCTACTCAGATGCTGATGTTTATTTAGAATATATATACTTTTCCATACATATCACGACTGCAAACTTCCAACCAAAGTGAATACACCTCATACCTCATGAGGTAAAGGGTATAAAAAGGCATTGTTCATGCCAAATTAGAAATCGTCTCAAATAGGTGACTTCTTAGTTCCATAAAAGTATCTGGTGTAATCATAACACCAGATACCGCGTTGTAGCGACTATAGTTTCAGTTCGGAATATTTAAATTTTCGACAAATTGTTGGCCAAGAAATATGAACCAAACTATCCAACAGGAAACCCCAGATTCCAAAGATCGAACCGGTTACGATTTATATTTGTATTCCATTCGATATATTTTTAATATATTCGTTGCAATATTCCGGATCATCAATATAATTGAAAATACGTAAAACTTGCCATCCCCGCCATTTCTCCATTTGATATTTTTGCGGGTTTTTAAAAGTATTTTCTTTTCGTAATATTCAACTCTTCATTAATATCACATTTCATCACAAATAAGAAAATAAAACTGAATATTGCCATTTCTTTCTTACGTGTTTACCATTGTTTTAAGCCATTTATTTATATTTAATTTAAAATAAGTGATTACAGATTAATTGAAAACAAATACATAATTACGTGTTTCAAATTTCAATAATATTAATATACTTCTCGCTATTATTGTGTATTTTTTTTTGTTGTTTTCTTTTTGTATTAATTTTAATTATATGGAAGTACTCGAATACTACAACTATGCAAAAATGTGAACCGAATTGAGAGACTACAGAGACTAGAATATGATGCTCATTAACCATATTTACAATTAAACTCCCGCTTCGTGCCCATTATGTCAAATGGTATAATTTCGAGTCGCCAACAATGTCAACGTCGCTGCCCTCATCATCGTCGTCATCGTCCTCGATATCCGAATAACCATCTGTGGAGTAATCGTGTTGCAATAAGCCAACCGCACTATCCAGACTCTGTTGCTGCGAGTGCGTGTGGCCGCCATTGCTACTACGCTCTTCCTGTTGTTGTTGTGTGTATGCCTGCGTTGAAAATGGCTTCTCCCCGCCATTTGCATTTCCATTCGATTCATTGTTACTACTTCTGGCTGGATTTCCCATAGAAGAGGAAGATGACGAAGTTGATGTGTTGCCGCCGCCGCCGCCGCCGCCACCTCCTCCTCCGCTTTTGCTACCACCTCCTTCCGAACGTGAGAAGTCAACGGGTTCTAGAGAAAATATATTAGTTTTGGTTAGTAGTTGGAAAATGCATTTTAGTCTAAGTTCGGCAAAGACGTTTCTCACAATTTAATTGAATTTTCTTTTGGCAAAAATGGTCAGCAAAGTTTTCGGTTAAGTGACTCAAGAGTGAAGGAGTTTGGGTAGGAAAATGCATTTTGGTTGAAAGTTTTCCTAAGACATGCTCTCGAAATTGGGGCTTAAGTGATGTTTTAATAGTTTCGTGCGGTTTTTGTCTCTTCCATTAGAAAGTGGTTAAGACTTTGTTCTTGGTCTTAGAGCATTTGAAAGTTGGAAAACTTATTGAATTTAATTAAAAATGCCTTGGAAAGATGAAGGAGCCATTTCCAAAGTGAGAGGAAGGGAAAGTGTATTTCGGGGAGATCAGATTGGAGGAAAGAGATTCTCTAGTTAACAATGGAAACTTCTTATCTTTTTAAATCAAAGGTCGATCCAAAATCTAGTTTGTAGAAGCATCACTTTTATTATCCTTTCACTCTTCTTCTTATTTTCTTATTTTCTTCTTCTCGACCCCTCATTCACTCACCATTTGTGGTATCCCTCCGGCGCAGCTGTTTCTTATGCTTCATACGACGATTCTGAAACCAAGTCTTCACTTGTGTCTCACTCAAACCCAAGGCCGTGGCCAGCTCCACCCGTTCCGGTGTGGACAAATAGCGTTGCGCCTCGAAACGCTTCTCCAAACCGGACAATTGGGGGTCACTGAAAACGGTGCGTGCCTTGCGACGACGGCAATGACGCAAGGCATTGACACCCATGCCCAGGCCAAGGGCCAATTCGGGCACACAGCCTGCACCGCCAAAGAGGTGTCCACCACCAAAAAGACCAGCTGTAAATACAAAAAAAATAATCAACTTAATTTTCCTTGATAGTTTTCCCGTACGGTTAGTTTCCGTAATTCAATTATTGACCAATTCGATTCGGTTGAGTTTCGGGTAAAGTTTTGGTGTTTGTAATTAGTGTATGCGTGTGTGTGTGTGTTTGAGTGTTAATTTGATTTTTCCAACTTACCCTGTGAGAGAAAATATGGATCCACTGATTTGTAGGCTCCGGACGAGGGTGACAAATAGCCCAGAGTCATTTGTAGAAATCCATGGTCACTGTACGGTGCGCTGGAGTAGAGTACCGAACTTGGTGGCGGATGTTGGGTGGGCTGTAGAGATGGCACATAGTTTGGATTTGGCTGTTGTTGCTGTTGTTGTGACGCTAATGACGTGGGCGGTGCATGTGTCGGCGATAGGCCCGAAATGGACGACGGATGCGGTGCAGACGAGCTGTTTAGGGCTGATGGCAGGCGTTCGGTTAGCTTGAAGTTGCTGTTGAATATCAAGAAGCGTACCAAAAAATGTATATTTAGTGAAATGAATTGTCTAATGTTAACATTTTTTAAAAAAGAAATCGGCACACGCTTATACCGCGAACAGAATAAATGACCCGCTCAGATGACAAAACCGATGAAATGTATAGAACATCAGTACATTATTGTATTAGTGTTGAGGTTGTGCTGTAGCCATCATAATGGGAAGCGAACTTTCTGAAGTATTTTGCAAATTATAATCCCATTAGGCCTATTCCACGGTCAGAAACACCACCCTCCTCCAAACCAAAATATGTCGGTGGTTATGTTAGGTTATCCTGGTTGGACGAAGCCACGCATTGTTATACTAGGTCCCTAGTGATACCAGACCGAGTCTATTTGTATTTAGCAGAAAGCACAATCATTCTAGTCTAGAGGATGATTAGAAATTTTACAGGGTTTCCATTTCATAGCCTTCCTGACATTCCCTCCACCTGACATTAAATCCGTCGAAGCAAATTGTCGTAATGGACAATAATCTGTAGTCTCGGGCTTAAATTTAATGTCCACGGTTGCAATGTGCCAAATCTTTCCAAAAAAACATAAGTCTATTTGCTTTGAAGTTATTGGACTGCGAATGACTCTTATTGGGGCTGACTCAGTACTACCATTTGCTTTCAGACTTACACATATAAATCCCAGATACCTATCACCTGTGAAGATATTGCAGATGGGTTCAGACCGCTGTCATATTTCTTTGGCATTTCCGTTGACCAATCAATTAGAGAGATCCGACGGGCACTAAGCTTTTTTACTTTCAAAAATCTTGCTTTATTACTTCGTGGATGGCATCGTTGTTTGTTGCCACCACCACTTTCGACGTTCGGAAAAATGCATCCATTTACACAATTTTCAACCCAATCAAAACTAAATAAATACCGCTTGTATGGCAAAACTTTCTAAGTACGTTAACTGTTAAAAAAAACGGCAAATTTTAAAATAGATTTGCTATGTTGCAATACACAGCCCTCGTACGTCTTAAGTCCCGATTAACGATTAGTTACTTATAAAAGGCTAGGTTAAGACCTCACAGGTTAAGACGTAATGGCAAGTGACGCTATAAATACTCCGTGTCTTGTCCATTTTCTCCTGGCGATTTCCCAAACCGATTTCAGTTGCTCTGCCGAAATATAAAATTTGTGATCTGGGGACATCTGGAAAAAAAAAATTAAATCGGAAAATCGGCAAATGTAAACCTGAAGTGTCTACCAATTTGAATTCCTTCAATATCATCTAAAATGTGCTATCCATTTTCATAAAACCCAAGAAATGTTTATTTTCCGTGATGACTAAATGGGCTATATTCCGTCGGAAGATGGGTGTATAAGCAATCTGACGGGTAGCGAATAAAATTCAGGGAACCTTTTCTTATATTATTTTTTTTAATTTGTGTATATCCCCTTGCGTATAAAACGGTATTACATAAAAATAAAACGTTTAAACTGTAAATAACTACTCTTCTTCACAATCCTACCGATGGTTCTGTATTATCCTCTGGTAATCCTCATTATCCCGACGAGTGGGTAAATTCGGCGATAATAGCTGATGTGAAGGCGAATGCTGCTGCTGCGAATGTTGGTGATTCTGATGAATTGGCAAACTTTTCGACTTTTCACTATCACAAATCAGATTTTTATGCAACTTGGCAGTGGTTTTCAATTTGATATTCGGCTGATTAGGGACACTGCCGTTGCCAGTGCCAGTTCCATTGCCAGCACTATTATTCGAAATATTATTATTTAAATTCTGACACAAAATATGATCAATGGAGAAGGGCGTTTTAGCAGCCACAACCATTGTCGATTGATGTTTATTCGATGGCGGCGGATGACTGGCTGCAGTATTTTCACTAATTTGTATGGACATTATATTGTTTTTTTTTTTGCTCTTTCGAATCTATCGTTAGTCTCTGACAAATAACCACAAATTGATTACAATGTGTTCACAAGGAGTGCAGAAGTTTCCGTTCCGTTTAAGCACCGTTTAGGCGCGTTGTTTACTCGTTGACGGTTGCGTTGAGTTTGTTCAATCACCGCATCAACCGAAAATTATTCTAAATCATAAATGATGTTCCGCAACATCATCGGGGCTGCGGCAGTGCAATTTCCTGCACATCAAAGACATCCTTGCAACCCTTACGGCAAATGCCTATGTGCTTTGTTGAATTGCAATGCAACGGCAACGGCGGATGTGCTGATGTGCTGCTGGGCAAGTTAGAATGTTGTCATCGTTTCCAGCCATCATCCACCACCCACTGCCACCCTCTCGGGCTTATGATTGTGCACACCCATTTCATTGTGTGTCCTGCTAGTTGTCTCTTTCTAGTGCGGGCTTTGTTAGGTAAAGGAAACTTCAATGCCTTTAGCTGCAGTTAAGAAGCGCTTTGGTTTATTTTGTTTTTTTTAGGAAGAAATTTCCTCAAATTAACAAGACATTTAAGCCTTAACTGGGCTATTTGGTATATTAAGTTTTATGGTTATGAGCGCGCACAAGCGGGTTTCAAGTAATTCTGCATGTTTTACATGAGAATTTCCAACCATAAATGACTTAAATATTATCTTATTGATTTTTATGTTTTATACACTGCATACGTTTATAGATATGTCGTATTTCAGTTATTTTTTATTTGCGTAAAGCTTTTTTAAATTAATGTCATGCGGGTGGAACTAGAATATCTTCAAATCTAGTTTTAAATATACGAATTCAAATTATGTTTCAACTTTTATTGTGCTTAGTTGACAGATTGTATGCTGAATTTGCAGTTACTAAATTGGTACAAAGATTTTAGTCAAATTTAGTGACTATGAATATGCGCCATGTAATGTACGTTTGTCAAATTGGAAGATATTAAAATATATATAAAATATTTATGGAGACCCCTTTTCATGTGGTATAGGACTATTATTATTATTAATATCACAAGTGGTTTAAAGTCCCTTCACATTTTTGCAACGTTTAACACGGTACCAGAGTTCTCTCAGAGTTTAACATGCTAGCAGAGGTCTCACCACTGAACTTAAAAGTTTAAAAACCTTCTCATAAAAGCCTGGCATGTTCGGGCTAGAAGCAGACCATGGAAGAAGGTTTACAATATTCACTTAAAGGATAAGAGAGCTTTGTGGTATTGCTATGGATTCAATGTGGTCTATGCGAGGCCTAACCTAACCTAACCACGGTCGCTTCCAACATAGAAAGTTTCTTGCCCAAATCGTTACCAAATTCTTAAGTGTAAAACATAATGGAGGTTTCGATCCTTGAGGCAGAAGACACTTCAATGCAAAAATGCTGTTCACAGCGGGTCCGGTATTTTCATGCCCGGGCTTCTAAAACTGGTGTGTCTTTTTTGTGTAAGCTTAATTTAATAAAAATTTCCGCAGAGCTACTTCTGTACGAAATTAATATACCAACTCCACCTAAAAGTGTTTACCTCCTCAATAATGCACCCTGTACACTTCATAGTATGTATATTTATTCAGATTTTGAAGATGTAATCCATTTTATTTGGGATCTTCAGCTCCAATAAAGGAGCTGGATGCAATAAGTGTTTGAGTAATGTCCTTTTTTTACATTAAAAATATTTGTATTATCCTTCTCTAATTTGAGGTACTTTCATCCAAATGCCCAATCTATGTTACTCATATATCAATTATTTTAATGAATTAAATTATAATAGCAAAACTGGAAATACATACACATTCCCAGAAACTAACTAAAACTCGTAAGTGCATTCCACATTCGATATTACAGACAGGCAATATCTCAATTAAAATTCTCCAACTCCCACTTGTCGCAGCACCTCGCAATTAGTTGCCAATGACGACGGGCCCGTCGCTGCCATTGACGCTACTCTACTCTGTGCGCTCGCATCTACCGTCATTAATTTTCAATCATAAATTAATTATAATAATTGTGGCATTTAATGAATTTAATGTACGCATTGACAACGCAACAGAAACGTTAATTATGGCGAAATCGATGCAAAATGGCGACGCCGCAGCAGGTGATGTCGCCTAAAGGTTAATGGCGTGGAATTGATTGATGCGACGCACGACATCCCGGTATGGAATGGCAATGGTATGATTTGTGAAATAGTTGAAATAAAATATTTGGAGAGGATTTTGGATTTAAAAGTTTTTGTAAATACAGCCGACGGCTGTTTAAATGATAATCTTAACAACTTTAATTAAGAGTAGAAAAAATTATATTAATTTAATAAAAGTTTTCATCAACTTTGCTAAGTAAAAAAAAAAAAATTTATCAAAAATATAGAAATAATTCAAATACAAGTTATCGACCTGTGTATTCTTGAATAAAAAAAATTTATTTTTTTATACTTTTAATATTACATAATTTTTTAATATCAGCCACTGTACTTATCGCCAACCCTCAACCGCCGTAAACAGTATCATGCGGTCGGATGCCATTTAAAAACTTTTCGGTTTTTGTAAATTATTGAAATGAAAAATGGCTGCGGCTTGAAAATATTTTGTGGTTTGCCTAATATTTTACATTTGCTGATAAAAATATTCATGTAGGCAAATGCGATGGTTTTGTAAATTAAAATTGCAAAAATTTCTGGGAAATAATTTTTAATTTTTACTTCTTCAGTAGATTGGCTGACTAGGCAACAAATTACGTATATTTTCAACATACCACGTACTGTACCAAACACAAATGCCAATTCTCAGACAATTGTTGTTGTTGCCAAATCAGATTTGAAAAACCCCTAAATGAGCCTCATTACGACTTTTACACACAAATTCCATGAAGAGAAAAAGAACGACTAATACGAATTTTAGATGGATCACAGCGACTGCTGAAGTTCCCTACTGGTGGAATGAAAGGAACGTAATTGAAGGACTGTTTCAGCACATAAGGGTTACCACGCAATAATATATTTACCATATCCCTCCAATATCGCTAATATCCTGTAGTACCTCCCTAATACACTCTACTGCCACACTGTTTTAGAAGGAGAAAAATGCAGAAGAAAGGACAAGACTATTGGTACTATTGGTAAGACCAATACGACATTTTGACCTTTTCGGGAGCTATTTTGTTCTGTTCCGATTTGGATCATTTTTTGAACCAACAAAATTGTGAAAGGAAAAACCAAAATTCACCATACAAGCCCATATAAGAGCGTATAAAACTCGATCAAAAACCAAAGTGCAGATCACAAAGTATGCTCCACCCCAGACTTTGACTCTAGAGTCTAGACCCACTAGTTCAGATCTGTAAATTGTTTCCACGTTTTCCCTATATCTCCATTGTCTCAACCAACCGAAGAGACTGTCTCTCACCGAGTAGGAGCTGGAAAAAGTTTATACCCCGAATAACGAACGTAATTTGGCAAATACTGGCAGTAATTCAATTTAAAAGACGTATGCGTTGTGAATAACATGACATCACATGACTACAACCAGGATGACGCTGACTACGACGAACGCAAGAGAGCACTTAGGTCAGTTGTATGTATCATCCCTCCCTCCGAAAAACCCCACTTTATTGCCACAAGTGCACTGCTACCCACTTAAATGCCATGAAGAAAAAAACTTACATAACGACAAGGATTAACAAAAATGCTTAGGTGCTTCAGCGGCCACATAGGAAAGCCCATTTCAGGGGGTCACAACAAGGAGGAAGAGGGCAGAGGGACAACAGAAAAAAAAAACGAATGTATCTACCAAGGCTGGGGTGCAATTTTTCACGCAGTGGGTGTGTTTTCTATGGCAAAAATCAACCAATCAGAACCGGGTTTTCCCACTAAAGGGTGGTTTTCCCATACGATATTGTTGTCCTTTTTCACCATTCAACTTTTAAAGGAATCTGAATTTGATGACTGAATGAATTTTAATAAAAAGACAAAAAAATCTTATAACATTTTTAACCCGCTGGGGGCATATGCTAAATTGTAAAGACAATTTGCTCATTCAAACGATACATATATGTATGTGAGTATATATACGAAAAATATGTATATAAGTTACATAGAAACTCTGTATAGTTATTAGGTTAAAACCTAAAGCAGTCTCATCATCGTCATCATCAACCTCAGCTGCCATTTCATTGAGAGGTGGGTTGGGGATGACTAGATGGATGGCATCGGTCGGTTGGTTGGCTCCCACTTGGGCTCTATACTATTTTGTCGTTTTAACATTTTATGTGGTTACTTTCAGTTCGTTTAATAATTTAGCATTTACCATAAGTACTATGAGCGTTTGCTCAGCCTGTAGTACAAGCTTCCATGGGAATGGTTGGTGCTGCTCGAAGGTGGGGTATTGCTGTCAGTTTAGGCAGGCGCTATTTTACGTATTATCCGTGTATGCTGTTTGTAGGTGTATGCTGTGTGGTGTATTGTACGTGTGATAAGGTCGAGGTGTCTTTTGTTCTATAGAGAAAGGTATGATGCGTGTTCCCTTATTGTATGTACTTACTGCACTGATCGTGTGTTCTTTCCACTTTGATATGTCTTCATTGTGGTGATTTGCTCTATTGTATTTTTATTTTTTTTTTGCTTTCTGTATGACATGAACGTGCGGAAGAGCTGTAAATTTCGTAATGACTGGGGAAAAGTACGTAGTAGGTTGTAGGATTTGAAAATATTTTTCAATATTACTTACGCAGCTAGACAAAATCCTTTTTTCCATCATGGTTGGGAAATTTAGCTTGAGCAGCTTTTCATTGATACCAATAACGACATTTTTTTTTGTACCTATTTTTGGATATGAAGTCATGATGTAAACTTACAAAACTAATGAGTTTTGGAAATTATAATAGGATTAATTAAAATAAAATTTTAAAAATCGTTTAATTTTTTCATTACTTTTTTTTCCAATAAGCAAATCTCCATCCGAATATCGTCAACAAGGAGTTTATGTCAAAAAATCATCATCACAAAAATAAATAAAAATACTCCAGCCACTGAAGTGACAGCAAAGACGTCACAGAACGTGTGCAAGCAGTGACAGGACTCAGGACTTCAGTAAATACCACGTAAATAGGATTTAACTACAAGAATTTGTTTGCAAGTGATTTTTGTGTTCCTAAGTGGACATGGAAGAAACTTAAGTATATTAATGTGAATTAAATATGGAATATGCAGGTCATTAAGAAATAGGTATTGAATTTATACTAAGACTGGAAGATATTGTTGGAAAATTCAGCAGACATTTTGAAGAAATAAAATTGTGCACAAAGACAGAAGAAAGATCGGTGTTCCATTGTCACTTTTTGTCAATCTATTAAATAAAAGCTATCTGCCCTTGGTGTATCCAGTGTAAGAAAGCCCGATTCGACATGAATACCCTCACTAAGTCTGGAAGGTTAGTAAGCAATGTAATAGTTTCCTCTCATCAATCAATAGAGTGTTGAGAATGAAAATATTTTTACAAAATATCTCTAGAAAAATCATGCGTTAAATAGTCATAAAAAGCCAACCACAAGATCAGAATCTATCTTAATACTTACGTAGTGAGTTTCACTTCCGTCCGTCGAAGTAAATCCGAAAAATTAAAACAAAATTACACAAAAAAATTGCCATAAATCATTGTATTTTATAATTATCTACTCTTTTCAGGTAGAATAATAATTTTTTTAAATAAATCTCTTCTAATTCAAGGATCTTAGGAACATAATAAGGGTACTCGCTGAGCCTACTAAATGGTTATATCTGGCAGAATTTTATGCACGAATCACATGTTAACTTCAGAAATTTTGCAAAAATTTAAAAAATCAAGAGAGTATTCAGTTTCTATAACGAATTCTTAAAATAGAAAAATGTACTATCAACGAAGAGTCATATTGCAGTAATTTCCTCTACTATTTCCAGCTTCTCTAGCTTTGTTATGTTTCATGTTTTATTTCATTTTAGATTTTTTTTATTTTGCAAATAAGCAACACGTGCCACCCACTCACGTGAGGCAATCACTCCAACATTGTAATCCTAATTTTTATAATAATATTTCACCTTTTCCCTTAGCCTTTGCATTTCGGTGTTTGTTTGTGGTGGGATTTTAAGTTTTTCTCGGTAATTATTGTACTTTGTGTCGGCTTAAAGTCTTTTTAACATAATCACTTAGGTACATCGTAAAAAGCAGTAGCAGCAGCAGCTCATTTGGGTTTGTAGGCAATTCGTCGAAATCAAGCGGAACACTTCTTCAATAATTGCCCTCCGTTTCAGAATTCATTGGCAAGGAGCGTGTCGACGATCAGGTTACGCATTTTTTCCCGTAAAGATCCTTCTCTTTTTTGAGTTGCTTAAAGTTTAGGGTTCACCTCTGCATGCAGCTCATTTAGTTTGATTCTCTGGAAATTAACTTTTGTTATCCGTTGGCTCTGCTACTTTATTCTTTTTTGGAGGGTGTTTTTCCTTTGACGTTCTTTAGGCTTTTGTTGTGTAATTTTTGACATATTGTTGCTTCCTTTTTTTGAGCTGTTTTGTTTTGGAGTGTGTACATCCTTAAATAGGGTTTTTTTGTTGCTCACTGCATTGTTATTCGGTGTCACTTTTGACATTTTTCTGGGTTTTGTGGTCGATTTAAGAAAAGTGCAGGTTAAGTAAACTTCCCTCTTGAACTCTTAACTAATATCAAAGCTTTAAATCTTCTCTTTGGTGGTGTTGTAGAGCGTATTACATGTTTCAAAGCAAGTGCCGCCGTATCTCTTCCATTTGATGAGGAGTTTTTCCAAGAAATTTAGTTTTATTATCAATTCGTAACAATTGATTGTTAAATTTATTAAGTAGGTACTTTGTTCGTTAAATAAGAAAAGTATTTCGTTAAAATTTAATCAAAATGTAATAGATTTCGTTCACTATGAAAGGTGTGAACATTACGTTTCCAGAACCTGTTAAGAAATACTTGTATTTTCCCAAACGACTTGAATACACGCAAGTAACTTTTGATTACAAAGCGTCACTCTTGTCACTAACCTACTTAATATTCCACCCCCTTCTCAGCAACCCTCTGGCCTACACCTTCCATTTCCTTTAATTTTGTCCACTTAATTTAGGACCTTTTGCCAAAACCCCTTTTAATGCAATTGTTAACTACAGAAATTGCTACAATTAGGCGAGCAGAAATTAAATTACAATTGCCAACACACACACACACACCAACAACGAAAAAAAAAATGCCCAAAGGATAAATGTTTGGGCGATAAAATCAACAGCGGAATAACAGAAAAAGCAACAAAACAACTGCATACGGCAAATTACAGCGCAGGCAAAACCCGATTAGAAATCCTTTCACAATTTTTTGACTTTCCACTATGTGATCATGTGTGTGTGTGTGTGAGCTTGTGATTTTATTTCCGGATAAATGTTCTACTTTGTTGTAATTTAATATGTGGCACACGCTCTGCGCTGCTCTTCGCACTGATTGCAGAACAATCATTTTAAAGGACCCCGAATCACGAGGTCATAATTAAATTTTTTTCTTCGTTCAGAGCGCATAATTGTTGGTGGGGTGGTTGTAAAACGCTAAATTGAATAGGTAAATAGCAAAAGCAAAGCCAAATTTACCACCGTCCTTAGCATTTGTAGTGTGTTTTTTTTAATATTCAAAAGGTACACCTATTTGATATAATATTTTGTTGATAAATTAAGTAAGGATAACATCTAAACCGGAAACGTACACAAATGAACCAAGGCAATTCCGACATGATTACTTTAAATTAAATAGAGTTATCATGCGAGTGATCAGTGCTCTTTCGTTTATCTTAGCTAGGTTACTCAAGTAGGCGAAATCCCCAAACTAGCCTACAAAACCTACACTACGAACGAATTTTTTTTTCACAGCTGTGAGCTTTTAGTACACACTAATGGCGATGCTGAAAATATTTATGCCAAACTAATTGCAGGCACGTGTCATATCAGCGACAGTCGAAAGGAAATCTACGAAGAAGTGATTTTCAAAATGCCCACCAACAACAACAACAACAGCAAACAGTCAACACGACACAACACAGCAATTGACAGCAGAAAGTGTTGACATTACACATGTTCTCATTGCAAATTTTAAAACATTTCCCATTTGAGTTGAGAGTTGCCCGCATGAGGTCCTTGCTTCGGTATCCTGAGGGTTGTTTTTTCCCCATAAGTACTTGTAAAATCCATAAGTAGCTGGCGTGTTAACAACTGATTAAGATATCATTGTTTATGTAATTTTTTATTTTATCAATTTTTATTTAATATTAAAAAGGCAGGGTAAACAATTTTTCTGTCTCACGCTGTGTTTCTGTGGCAATTTAATCAAATTAATATTCTCACGTGACTTTGATGTTGTCTTCATTGTGTTGTTGTTGTTATTGTTATTTTCTTTATTATTGTTGATCTGTCCATTTAGCGCAATATTGCACTTCTGCAATATGGTCACCTTTTTTGTTCATTAGTTTGGCTGCTTAAAATTGTATTTTATTTTTTTATTTCAGTGCCTACAGTAATTAACTATTGATTAATTTGATTGGAATTATTAGCGCATAGAGTTATAGCAATGCTAGTTATAACTTGAACTTGTTCCCAATTGCTCATATTAGCATTCTAGTGATATTAAAAGTCCAACTTGGTGTATTTTTGTTGGTGCGATCCAACTCGAAATCTCGCATTCACAACAATTCAATATATTTAGTACCCTGCTTCCTTCATTTCTTCATCCACATGAATCTATTTTGTTCTCACTTTTTCAGAAGCGAAAAATGTTTGCAAGTGGATGAAAACACAAATTTTTGGGTGGGTTGTGTAGGGCTGGTGAGCACTGTTTCAAACTCAGCTGAAGTTCAAAAGGCCAAGCAGTCAGAGGGTTAATAAATGGTTGTGTTCCTGGCTATTTCCAGTTACTCTCAAACGATGGCTTTCAAACTGTCATATACATCCAAACACAGACTGAACCGAATATACGAAAAAAGAAAAACTTTACACAGATTTTTTTATATAATAAATTAAATATTTTATTAATTTAATAAGTATTATTATTAATTCATCATTGCAGTGTATGTAAGTTTCTATTAATTTATTATTTTCTGTATTGATTTATATAACACTGAGAGTCATTACATTTCATTTGGTTTTTCTGCTAAATAAAACTCTGCAAATCATGTTTTAGCGCATAAGTAGAATGTAAAATTATGGCTGCGTTATTATCGTAAAAAAATGTAAACTTATTCCTTTATTTGTTTTAAAAATTATTTCTAATCAAAAAATTGTGTTTTTCAAAACTTTACCAAATTTCGAATATCTTAAAATGCCTAACTATACAAATTATTTGCAGAATCGAAATCTAAATAATAAGCTTGGAATTTTTTAAATGAGTTACCTTTTATTTTGTATTTCTAACTGATATCAATTTGAAGTTATATGTTGTATGTTTGTAATGTTTATGTTGAGTGGATTTTTTGTATTTGTTTGGATTCAATTAGTTTTCAAGCATGCTAAATAAATTGTTGAGAGTATATTTATGTATTTATTTTGGAATTTTTTGTTTGTTTCTGTATTAGTATTTTAGGTTTAACTTTCTTTAAGTAAAATACAATATTTAAGTAGTTTAGTGTTGTTTGTGGTACTCGTTCTTGAGCTGAATATATTAAGTTTTTTTTGTAAAATTAATTTGAATGCAAAAGTACTTGCGTGTCATTCATTGCTTACATGGCAAAACACATTGAAAATTGAAAGTGTTTACATGTATAATATTTTTCAGCTAATAATAAGTATAAGGTTCGATAAATGGAAATTCATTTAATGTCTTTTTTTTAGTTGTTTATTAATGCAATTTTGTTTTATTTAAATATATATATTAAGAGTAGTTGTCATATATACAGTCATAAACAAGATCATAAATTATAAATCATAATAATTGATGACAAATTACTTTATATGACTCTATACATGACCACTTGTAAGTACTTTTAATATATTTTGTAATTAAATAGTTATGTAATTGTATCAAACGTACAAAATTTGTTGAATCCATTTTGTTTGGGTTTTTTTTAAAGCTTTTTAAATATATATATTTTTTTTTTATTATTTAAATTGTATTTTTGTTTTGTTGTTTTTAATAATCTTTGTGTCCACAGCTTCTGCTTTTTCATTTATAAGTTTTTTTTCACTACAGGGTGGCACACTTGCACACACACACCCTGTGCGCACAAATGCAGCGTACAAAAATTTGGCATCATGTCAGAGCAGTCAACAGTTTCCACTTCCTACTACGATTTCAAGTTAATACTTATTAATTTTATTTAATTTTATTTGTTGTAAATTTGTTTGTAACAATTTATGAATATAGAAGAAATTTGTAGTATCCCGGGAAACTGAATGGAGTTTCAATGAAAGTTTGATTTTATTTAAAAGCTTTTTTGGTTTCAGTGATCGTTTATATTTTTCTGTTCTTTACTAATTTGATTCCCATTGTAGATTATTTTACTTGGTTTAGTTGGTAGTAAGTTCTATGAAAAAGTTTAGTTTTTAAAAAATTCTCTATTTAAAATGTGACACACACACGCCTAAAAGCGAGTGTTTTGATTGTTACCTCAGTTTTATACTCGAAAAATATCTGTTCTGGCCGTGTAACTATAGTCAGCCTAGCATCAACTTTTGTTTGCATTTTCCTTCTAACGAAAACTCAATTGATTGGTGAAGTAGTATGCCGGAATAGTAAATAATTCAAACTCAAAAATAAAAACTCAAATCGTTTTTTTGTTGTAATAAAAATGTTATATTTCATACAGTTTAGAGCGATAATAAGTATAAATTTATAATTTACAATTATTCAAATGTATGTATTAATACAAGAAAAGAAATAAAACGAATTAAAACTTTAAAATATAAATTAAAATAGTTCTACTACCTAATTAAAGATTCGAAACAAACAAATGTCCAAAGGGTCCTATTGAAAAAACATGATTTTGAAACAAAATATTGTCAAATTATTCTCACCACAAATGCAAAGCAAATTAAGTCTAAAATCTTAAATCTAAACATAATTGATCAGAATTGAAACAACACAAAAATGAAACGATTGTGTACAAGAAAACTACTTAAACTTACAATTAGTAAAAAAAAAAAAAAAACTAAATGATTTGTGATTTTAAAAGGAAAAAACATTCCACGAAATGGAAATTAATAAGAAATATTAACTTAATAACTTTTAGAATATTGCATACAAAATTTAATTATTATCAAATTTAAAAAAAACTTTTTCCCACATGTTCCAAATTATATTGGGTCAAATCAGATCTTCGACAATCTCCCTTAAATCCCTCAAAATTTTAACGAATCCACAACACTGTTCGACAACCAAATAATTATGCTTTAAGAGGGCAATTCGTTTTGAGGCGCTACTTAGAGATTTCTGGGAATAGGCAACATCAACAGTCGAACAGTGTAATACATACTACACACATCATTCAATATCAACCCATTTGATGCATCAAATTTAATAGTAATTGCGGCTTATTTAAAACAACAGAAAAAATTATTTAAAAATCGTATATAAAATTAGAATAATCGGTCAGACATTAGACAATAAATGCCATTATATTCAACGTACAATACACAAGCATATCAAGAAATGTACACTAGAAAATAATTCAATATTTGAGTATTTTGTTTTAAAAAAAATGTCGTTTTTTTTTTTTGTTTGTTTGTTAGTCATATTATAGCATTATCATATTCATATATAGTTCATAGGTATCATAATTTAATTTAAATAAATAGCTTGTCTCAGCTTTTGTTATGCTTTCATTCAATAAATTATGGTTAGTAGTTCTTTGGATTTTTGTTGTTGTTCTTGTTGTTTTAATCGAAAAAATGTCAACTCTTACAAAATTATATAAATTTTTATAGTTGATTAATTGTTGGTTTTTTTGTTTCGTTTCAGCTTGTTGAATATGTATTTTAACATTGCTACCATATTAGTATATACTATTTATATAGAGTACAAATTTATGGAAAATACACTTTTTTTTGTTAGTAAGTAGGTAGTTCATATATAATTTCATTCGCTAATCATATTATTGTTTGTTTGCAATTAGTTTTTTTTTTGTTTTTGTGGTTGCTATTGTTTTCTTTTAAATGAAATTAAGTTTGTTATTGATTTTGTGAACGAGATTCAAACATGGCGGTCACATCACGTATGGAAAATTGTGGCGAGATCTTTTCTCTCCTGAAAAGAATGGGGAAATAAACAAATAAATTAGTAAGTAGTAAAAGAATTGACTTCGGTTTGGCTGGAGGTAAAGTAGTCAGCACCTCCCTTTAGAAAATTGTAAAAAAAAAATTCGAAATTGTTTGAAAAATATTCGAAATGCTCACGTGAAATGTGAGATACGAAAAATTCGTTTCGAAAACTTTCTGGGTAAATAAGTAAATTTTGTATTTAAAAAACAAACCAACTTACGTTGAAGTTAAACTATTGCGACTTGCAGACAGTAAACTGCTATTACCAGCCATCGAAGGGACCTCGCTTCTACGCTCACGACCAACACCGCCGCCAGCCCCACTGCCGCCATTGGCAAAATCCAAAGTCTTGCGCTCGAACTTCTGAACAGTGGCTCGTGCGGAGAACTCCTCCTGTTCGCGTGCATGTGACTTCTTTGGGAAATCATCGCTGGCTGAACTAGAGTCGCTATTAGTGCAGTTGCCCGAAGAAGTGGTGGAACCGGTTCCGCCTATATTGACAGCCACCGAATTGGAATTTGTGGTCGTCGCTGACGTCGCCGTAGTGTTGTTGGCCACATTGTTAGCATCACAATTTTGATTTTTCTCATCCGAAATGCTGCGCACTCGGTGCGTATAAATGTCGCTATTCAAAGTGCTCTCGGAGCCCGCATAAGCGGCCGCCCCAGAACGACCGAACTCCTTCAAGTTGTCAATATCCTTTTGCAATGTACGCATGTCGCCGCGTGACTTCGACTTCACGCGCAGCGATTCGGCATGGAATTTGTCATCCTCTTTGGAGTTCAGGTCGGTTTTCGATTTCGATTTGAACGAATCGGAGTGGTATTTTTGCGTTAGCTGCTGGCGACGCTCTTCTTTGATCTTATCAATGCGATCGCGATCGAGCTTTACGCCCGACAGCACCTTCAGACTGGTACTGGACAAATTCAGATTCGAATTGTTCAGATCGGCCGACGGCGCTGCCACATTGTTCTGTATCAAGGAAATGCGATTCTCTGTGGTAGGGGTGATTTTCAGCTCAGACGACTCATAGTCATGTTCAATGCACGACGTCGCATCCAGCGCGTGGTTGTTGTAGTTTTTCTCTTTCAAAAAGTCCAGCTTCAGTGGAGGCTTTTCACTTTTCAAGCAAATCTCTTCGGTGATGGGCATGCCGGGCAGGCGCTTCGGCTGATTCAAGGTCTTGGGTCGTGTAAAATCGAAACTCTTACGCCTGTGCGAGACTTCAGACAACTCGGGTAACTGCTGAGCGCTGCGTGCGGTCAAATCGAGCAAATGCTTCGAGCCGAATTCGCGTACAAAGGCGTTCTCGTCCAATGAGCGTGTGATTTGCTGGGACTTTGTCAGCTTCTGTTTGAGATTCGTTGCAGCGGGAACTTTAATTGGTTCATTCGAAGAGAGACTGCACTGTGAAGCCTTCAATTCGGGTACAGCATTTGTGTGCTTCTTGATGGAACTCCGCAGGCTGAAATCGAAGGCGGGCAACTGCTCCACAGGCGAGACTTCGAATTTGGTGGCCAACTCCTTGACACTGAAGTTGGAGGGTGAACGGCGCGCAGAATTCTCTTGCTCAAGCGATGGCTCCTGCAAACTATTACATTTGTCGCCATCAAAGGGATGCACACTATCCAAACTGTCCAGCTCTAGCTTATCGGGTGTATCTTCTTCTTCTTCATCTTCTTCCTGTTCATCCTCCTTCTTATTTTCCTGCTCTGCGGGCAATTTCATTTGTTCACCCAAAATATTCTCATAGACACTTTTCGGCTTGCGCAGTTCCACATTCTCGTACAGAAGTTTCTCTTGATCGGACGCCTCCAAGCTGTCCGTATTCGTTTCGCTCATTTGTATGTCGAGATCGTCTTCGTTGGAATTCAAATCTTCGTCACTGGAAATCAGCACTGTCTTCTCTTGAAGGAGGTGGGAGAAGATGTCTTTTTTGGCTGCAATACTTTTGCGTGCGAAACGTTCTTCGCTGTCATGTTTCCCTTGCAGCGCCTTGGCTGCACTCAAGTCGTGCATTTCATTTTCATTGGCCTCCTCAATTTCCTTGAGGTTCTTCAAGCCAAGCGAGCTGCTTTTACGGTCGTCATTCAACAGCTGATTCACTTCGGTCACAGAGTTTCGGAAGAACCTCACCTGCTCGTAGACAGTGTTCTCGTCGAAGCTAGTCTCCAAGAGAGCCGCCTTCTGCTGGGACTTTTCGCGCCGCAGCACGGGCGAAGAGGACTTTTGTGCCTCTTCTTTGAGACCTTTCAGATTATATGTGATGCTGATAGTGGACTTAATGGGGCTGGCCAGCTTTTGGGCCGAGCCGCCCAACGGAGACACCAAATTACTCGGGGTATTCTCATACTCTTCGTAGGCGGGCGAATTCTCTTCGGTTTCTATGAGCGAATGCATGCTCGATTGGCGCTGCAAGTGCTGATAGCCGAACTCGCTGGGCGTGACCGATTGACTAGTGTTGTCTGTGAAATTGGAATTATTTGGCGAGGGAATCAATTGCTGTTTGCCGCCGCTGGGTTGTTGCGTTAAGCCTGCATCGGTTAGATCAATTGCCATTTTTGTGCTAAGAGGATTCAAGTCGAGCGATAGCTCGCGCTTGAGAGCGTTCATGTCGCGCTTCTCAGCGGTGATGTGCGAGTGTGATGTCAGCTAAATAGAAATAGAAACCGAATATAAATTTAAAATCTTTTCATAGCCCAGTTCCCCCAAGAACTTACATTGCTGGCCAAGCTCTCGTGTGAGGTGCCCAGGCAACTGCTGGCATCTACGCCCAATAAAAACTGTTGCTGTTGCATTGAGGATGTGCCCGAAATGCCCGAAATAACAGACATGGCTGAGGTCACCATCAAGGGATCCAAATCGTATTGTGGCGTATTGACGGCCGAACTGTTTTCCGAGCTCGTTTCGCCCATGAGCAAGGAATAGCGTGGACTCTGTACAGGCGAAGAGGGCGTCACGGACAATTTGGAACGTTCCATTTCGTTTTTGCCGGCATCCTTGGAAATTTCAGCAGAATTGCTGCGCAAAAGCATGAGACTCAGCTGGTCATTAGTGCCGCAATAGCTGTTGCGATTTCGGGGGCGTAACAAGTCGGGCAAGGCCTTGGGCAGGTGGATGGGCTTGGGCATACACTGTTGCGGTCCTCCGAAAGAAACAGTTCTGAAATAGAGAATTCCCATTAGGAATTTATAATTTTTTCGGCCATATTTACGACTTACCTTGGCTGCGGTAAATTGTTCGTGGCTTCTGTTGCCTTTTTGCTGGACATTTCATCTTCGACTTGCATTTTGTTCAAGGAGAACTCCTTCGAGGGCAGACGTCGTTCGTTGCTCAAACTCGAACCCGGATAGCTAAAACGCTCCTTCAGCGTAGAGTTCTCTTGGTCTTTGCGCTTGGCCCCCAGCTGCACTGAAGGATAGCTGTAGCGTGTATTGATGTGAGAAGATGAGTTGGAATCCGCACCATTTCCCGTTTGCGAGAACAGCTTCTCAAAAGTACAGTGCTTGGCTGACGACAGAGTAGCTGCATCCTGTAGCTTCGATGCACTCTCCGTGGAACTGTATAGAGAACTTTTCGACAAAGCAGACTTTGGCGGGGCATGCACTTGCACGCTTGTGTACATCGTTTGTGGATTGGCAATTGTGTGCTCGGGCGTGCTGCAATCGATGAATTGTATATCGGACAGTTGATCCTCGAGTTTGTAGCGCTTGCAACAGCTTTCATCGCTGGAGAGATGGGAATGCTCGTGACAGACACCAGCGCCACCCTCGGCAGCATTTGATTGTGGCCAATTGTTGGCAGCCGCCGACGATGCCGCAGCTGATGGTGAGAGTAGAAGATTGAGACGCGGTTGCTTCTTCGGACTCGGATTGACGCTGTTCGTTTGGCTCGAGAACTCCTCGGGTCGTGCGCGCAGAATGCGTCGCGATGTGGCTCCCGATGAAGGCGGGATGTTTTCTTTGCCCACCCGTGGTGAACTCACCAGCGATTCACTTTCGGAGAAAATGCGCATTTCCGGTTCTTCACGATCGAAATTCAGGCCCAACTCGGACAGTTCTCTGCTAGGAAATACAATTGACAATTTTTTGGAAAATATTCAAATGGGAAAAGGTAGTCTTTCATTGCAAGCTTACCTGGAAGGACACGTGGTCATGTGACCGCGCTGCGGTGATTGCAGCAAATCAAAGTATGAGTCGTGCGACACCGAACGCGAGTGTCCCGCCGTACGTAGACTATCAATGGAGTTCGAACGCACGCACACCTCCATGGGTTTGCACGGATCGCCGCCAAAGGAGCGACTGGTCTCGAACAGTTCAATCGACTTGGGTTTCTCTTGCTTCAGCAAGGACTTGCCCACCTTACCGGCATTGGTAATAATCAAGTCGGCCTCGGCAAACGTGACCTGGGTAGCCTCTTTGTGTGGCGGCAAGTAATCCGCTCCGGCAGAGCTTACTCCGCCCAACTTCAGCTCATGCGTTGCGCCGCCGCCATTGCTGACCGGGCGCTGATTACGCGAGAACAGCGATTTCCATGAATGAGTTTTCCGCTTCTGCCAACTGCGCGGCACGGACAAGACCGTGTGATATTTGTCGGGCAAACTGGAGGGCCCGCCGCCCACTTCGATGTACGAAGCAATATTGGCCGCATTACCACTCGTGATCATGTTTATGGGCATCGTTTGTTTCATATCGAAGCCATCGAGACGCGAGTGACGTTCCTGGGCCTCCTCCAAACTAATGAGTTTGGGGCCGCCCGCACTCAGACTCTTGGGTCTTTCAACAAATGTCAGTGATTGGTCGTGTTCGCGCTGCTCCACCAACAAACTCTCGCAGTCGGTTAGGGAATCCATACGCAACTCCGGCGCGGGCGGCATTGCGCCCACTGTGGCAATGAAACTTAAGCGCGCATTGTGAGTGTCGTCCAAAGCATCGAAGATTTGATGGCAGTTGCGTATCAGGTACTCGGTGACCACAGCCTGAACGCCTACGCCGCGCAACGCAGCCACTCCGCCCGATTCTAAGGCAGGTGAGCGTAGAAGATTTGGAGCCCAGACAATGGCGAGATTCTTATCAGTCATGCCGGTGCGGGCCGCATGCTGAGAGATTTTATTCAAATGTTCGGACAAGTACTTGAGAGTGCTGAAAGAAGGAATAAAGACAAATAAATAACTGCCACGCCCTCTTTTTGACAATTAAAAATCGAGGGCGTCTCAAGCCATGTGGTGGCTTCTGGAAGCTGAGACAAACAATGGGTTTTCATAGATATAGAAGATTTCCTACTCACCGGTAATGTGGCGGTGGCAACTTCAGTACCGTCTCCTTCATCAACCTCAAGCGCTCGTTGGACTCGCTCTTCGCCTGAATCGCCTCCACAAAGTTATCATACAACTGATAGGTGCACAAGGGATTTGGCAGCTCACGGAAGTACATTTTCAGCAGCGAACTGACCGCATGTATATCCTGCTTCATCTCAGGATTACCCAGGTCCGGTATCCGCTCCTCATCGAAGGCTCGACGCAACTTCTGTATATTCGATGTAATGCCCGAAAGGCGATAAATGCCATCCACAATGCCATACTCCTCGATGAACTCGGCACAGCACTTGAGTACCATGGGGATTTCCTGGCCGCTGTTGAGCAGATGCTCGGACAAATCGCACGAGAAGACACGCTCACGATAGATGCCGCTCTGCTTCAAACGACGACGTGACGGCCGCGACAATATGAACGAACGAAAGATGGCAATCAGTTTGCCATGTTTCCTCAGCACAGGCTTAGTGGGCGAAACATCAATTCGTCCGACCAGCGGAGCGGGCATAGGAAAGTGCCGCGGCACTTTATCGCCTATAGTGGCCACGCACGATTGCGGAAAGAAGCCCACTTCGTATTGGGACTTTTGCAGATGCGACTTTTTGCCACGCCACCAAATCGATTCGGCCGGACTGGGCATATCAATGACCGAGATCATATCGCCCACCTCAATGGAGATCTCATCCGAAGCCTGAGCATGATAGCGACGCACTCCATAGGCAGCGCCCACGGCTGGAGTATTAATGCTACGCATAGTATCACCATCGGCCAAAGGCAGGCGTCGCCCCTTATTGTCCAGTTGAAACCACGTCAAGATTGTGCCACAAGTCAGGGAATCCGAGGCGATTTTCGAGAAGCGTTCCAAATACTTGGCCACTGCATACTCAACATCCTCCTCGCTCTTGAACTCCAATTCGTTCAGATCGCGCAGACCGCTTATCTTGCGATCGTAGACGCAACGATGCAGCATTTCGTCCAACATTTGCATGTTGTCGAAGGAGCGCTTCACCATAAACGGGTCGCAACGATGTGGCAGCACTTTGATGATGAACGAACAGCAGGAGGGGGAGAAAGAACGAAACGAGGCGGGACCTCCTGCAGCGCTGTTCGACGTTGTATTGCCTTGGCTGTTGCTGGCAATATCGCCGCCAATCGATTGTGAGGCAATGCTGCAGTTTAAGAGTTCGGATTTGTCATCCACCAGGCGAACGGACAGTGGGCCCAGTTGAACGCGTTCATAGTGGAAGTGGGCGCACTCCTCGAGTTTGGGAAAACGACAGGATTTCTGAAATTAACAGAAACTGGCTATTAAATTTTGAACAATAAAGAAAGAGAGAGGAGAATATCGGATATATTTTAATCAAAGGACTCAACTGCATTTTTTGTATGCATAAAATAAATGAAAGTGTTTGAAAAGTTTCTTGCCACAAATATTCAATCTGGATTTAGACACAAATTCCTTGTCAAATGAGCAGCAGCAACCGACAAACAAATGTACGCTGCAAGGCACCAACAAAAAAAAAACAATTTCAGTCTGAAAAATAACAATCTGCCCACAAAGGCATTTTTGCGTGGAAAAAACCTTGCAACATGTTGCAACTACTTTTTCCTTTGGCTTGGACTGACCTAATTCATATTGGGTTGTGTGTAAATTCTAGTTGGAGTAGTTATGCTCCCAGTTTGGGTGGGTGCTGCTAGTAGCTGCTGATGTCTGTGCCGCTGGTGCGGCATTTTTAATAGAACAGCAGACATGTGCCACACTCTCAACAAAGCAACAACAGCAACAACTTCAACAAATACAACTACTTATATACAAAATATAAAAAAAAAAGAAAGAAACCCGCTGAAAAGGAGCAACAATTTGCTGTGCAGTGAAAGCATAAAGGCAAAGCGAAAAGCTTTGGCTTCCTCAACGATGATGAGTTGAAATGTGGCAGGAATTTGGGCGTTGTCTACTTGGAAATGCTTTTGATAAAATGTGAAAAATGTTGTCATATTTTAATGGAAAAAGGGAATATTTCTGCGGCCACATTTTGGGTGTGTGCAATAGGAAGTGAAGTAAATGGCTTACACACAACTAGATTTAGTGAAATAGGTTAGAATTTACAACTTCCTGATTTACCTACTAACCCGATTAATGCTATTGTAGGGCATTGTTAGAGTTAGGAGTGACAAGAAATCGATAAAAATTACTAAAAAGAAATGGGAAAGGAATTCTGCATTCTGTAATGGAAAAGAAAGATTAGGAGAGGGATTCTTCAGGGACACTGGGGGGTCATGAAGTGTATTACGTTCTTTTATTCATTTACGAATTGCAGTAAATTAAGATTTTATCACTTCAAAATGTGTGAGCAAAAACAACGCTGAATAACACAAAAAAAAATGCCCCACATTGATTTATTTGAAACCGAAGCGCCATCAAGTCTTCTAATGATAAACATTAGTGCGGCGGTCACATACTTGTACTTGGCAATTTTTTCGTAACGACTTTTCAGAGCCACACTTTATGTTGTTGGATTTTTAATTCAAAGCGACAAACGATAAGCGCTACAATAGTACAAATAAATACGAAATGAACTGCTGGCGCCGGTCATGTGTGAGTACAAGCGAATAGAGAGCCAAAACATCAACAAAATGAAGATGATGATGAGGATGGGGATGGGCATGGCAGAAGCAGGTCAACCCAAAACCCACACCGCCCGCTGAACATTTTAGTGTATTATCGGTAACAACAAGAAAAGAAACCAAAAAAAAAATACAAGTTTTTTCCCCATTGGTGTCCCCGCGCCGTTGACTTGTAAGGCAGCACAGCATGCAGCAGTAGCACTTTTCAGCTTGGGTATTTGGGGAGCTGAAATTTGATTTATACGTTGTGCTTTTTTCCATTAACTTTGAACCCAGAATTGACTGAGTTGGGCGTGCTGGCCTAAATGGTTGACAGAGATGGCTACTTGGCAAGCAAAACATTATGTGGTCAAGGCATAGTCCACACTGACGTTGATGTCAAATTGAATTTGATTTGTGCTGCGGATGGTTCCACTTTCAAGGTTTTCCTGGTATTCTAAGTATGGCAAAATATTGACACACGTGCTACTGTGCGTCCATCTGTGCAAAGGATGTTTGTGTTTGGATAAATTCTCACTAATACGATTAAACGTGGGTGTGGTATTAGTGGAGGGCAACCGTAGTTGTTAGTTGTGTATTTAGTGGAAGTGAAAGGTGGTGGGGGTTAGCTAATTGGTGGAAGTGAAATTGACTTTTTGAATTCGTCATTCAACCCTTTATTGCATAATAAAAAAAATATATAAAAAATTCAATACAAACTAAATAAAAAAAAATTTAGTTTTTTTATTTATAAAATTTAATTTATTTTAGTTTTTTTATTTAAAAAATTAAATTTATTTTTTATTATTTAAAAATTTTTTTTTTCAGTGTTTTTTAAACATTTAGTTTTTTTTGGTTGATTTTGGTTTTTAGATAAAATATTTAAAATATTTTTTTAGTAGTAATATTATTTTGTTTAAAAATTTAAAAAATCTTACACAGAAAAAAAGTTTTTGTTTTTTTTTTAAGTAGTGGATGAAATGCTGCTAATTTAGAAACACTTAATTTTTTTTATTGAAAAGAATAGGTTTAAAAAACTGTGAATTTAAATCAAATTTTTTTATTCACAAATCACTCCGTAACACTTTCTTTTAGCACTAACAACGTGGCGTAGGCGCAATAGACAAATTCGATCGATAAATGTCAGATTTCAAAAATCGATAAAGTGTTGCATTTGAAGTTTTAATGGAATTTTTTTATGCAATTTTGTGTAAAATTATACATTATTATAAAATCACCACTGCCTTCGTTACCTTTTCTTTAATTTTTTAAGAAATTCAAGTAAGTATAATCAAGAAATTAAAGCCCACTGCTGGGAGGTAGTCAGTTAGTCAGCTGCCGTAGAAAATAATCACAAGTCTACAGTCACACGATTACAGAGGACCGCGTTGACAGAAGCACTATGAAAACAAAGGGTTCATACGCCATTCGGATGATGTGAATGACGCTGACGATGACGGCGACAACGACGAGGTTCCCAAACGCATTTAAATTAGGAGCGCAGTCAGTCGAGTGATTCACATTAATTTTAATTTCAATTCTTAATTCGTTTTTTTTTGTGTAATTTTTGCTTGGTTGTTTTTATTGTTGGTCTCGTCTTTTCGAAATGCAATTGAATTTATAATATGAGAACTTCTGGGCAGAAGGCAGACACTAGGCACACACACGGCGAAATACGTTTGAACTTTTCATCACAATGAATGGCGGAGAACTGAACTTATTTAGGGAAAATCAAACCACTCACAACATGGCGGCATTTAAAAGAGGGGTCTTCTTTCTTCTACTTTTGTGCTCTGCCACTTCTGCTATTTTGCCGGGTGAAACTACTTGGCAGAAAGAAAAAGCTAAAAGTACTAATAAAAACAGCCAACATGGCTAAAAGGGGAGGAGAGACCTTCTTTTAGCAAGTGTTTTTTGCTTAGATTTTATGGCATACCTTTGGCATGTATTTTTTTGAGCTAGTATGTAGAATGAGTCACTCTAATACTAAGTACGAAAGTCGTACGCTTAAATGTCATGGGAACGAAGTGGTTGTTGGAACACGAGCTAGCTGCTGCTGGACTTAACCGAAGCATAAATGCGATTTTATGCTTCGGCGCTTGTGAAATGTGGAAATCTTGTAGAAATTTCACATTTTATAATTATCAACAGGGTTTTACATAGAAAAAGCCAAGCAGAAGAGAGAAGATACGAAAATGTTTATATTTTTTTGTTGTATTTTTCTGTTACTATTTTTTTTATTTTTTTTTATTTTGCTAATTTTTATGGTCGGTCATCTGCCCCAAATTGGTTAGAGGTAAACAAACGAACAAACTCAAAGCGATAACCATTTATATTTTGCCATAGCAATTTACTATGGTACCTACAGCGTATGTACTAGTTGTGTCAGTTGTTGATTGTGCTTGCCCGTCTTGGCAATTGGCCAAAGTGTAAATGGAATTCTTATTATTGTTATTTGTGATATTCAATTACGAACATGTTGCGTTCGGCGAGGCAGTCAAAAGTGTTAAATGTGAACTGAAACCCACATAAAAATGACGCTACTAAAAAAAAAATTACTTAAAAATAAAATTTTAAATGACGGGAACATGTGAATTCGGTGGAATCCAATGAAACCTAATAGAATTGAGATGGAAATAAAAATTTTGCATTTAAAAAAAAAATCTTAAAACTGATGTTCCTATGCCATTTCGTTTCGTATTATATTTGTTAGATATATGTTAGAGATATTTACTTGCACAGCATTACCCCATAACCACACATTTTAAGCAAATACACAATCACAAGTTCTGTAATTTTACTCAAACTCATTACGATTGCAAAAGTTATAACCACTCAAAAATGTTTACGAGCGTTTTGCTCAACGATGTATCTGTTGTTGGCCCAACATGGCAACACATGCGCCAGTGCAATTTCGTGCTTACGAGCTTATGTGGGCGTGGCAGTAAAGCATAAAATGAATTGTGCACAATGCCAAACGTTTTGAGATAGAGGCTGACAAACATTCCCCAAAGGGTTCATATTAAATAGGATGCCTGCCACATTCACTCCATAGAACAAGACAGCAAACACCGTACAATAAATTTGAAGGTAGCAACAACAAGTAGCGTAATTATGACAAGTTACTGGTTTATTGAATTAGACGCCCACACGGCAATGACTTGTCAATTAAAAAATCTACCATAAATGCAATTCAATGCGGCAGAGAAATGTGTATGAAATATGAAATGCCATGACATTGAATGCGGTATCTTTGGATTGAATAGAAATGGAACCTTGTGAAAATGGAACAAGCTATAAGGGATATTTTGAATATGAAACAATTGGAATATCCACTGTATACATTTTACATTTATAATTGAATCACTGTGGTCTATGACGAGACAATTAACATTCAAATATCACTTCGTCTGCGGTTCAATGAGTGTTCCAATGTCACATTGTTTTCGTTGCTGAAGTCAATGTTCACATTTTCCGTTTGTTCTTTGTTCTTGTCACATAAATTGAATGTAATTACAATTTACATAAACCATTTTTCACTACTAGAAATCCCTTTACCGCTCAGCTCAGCCACCCCCACGAAATGCGTCCTGCTTTGTTTTACGTAGATGTATCATCAATGCATTTCGAAGCGCTGTGAAATTGTGACCGTGGATTATCAAAAGATTTTCAGGCGCGAACGTCATGTGGTGTGGCTGCAATGTGCAACATTGTAGATAAGCCAGAACAGCACAAACGCCCCCAAATTTACCCTCACAACACAGCAAGCTGAATTTACATGCAAGTGACTTCAATGTAAATATGAAAATATTTGACAAAAATTAATGCGCTTTCCGAATACGCTTTAATGGTTACAGACTAGACACTGTCTTCTTGGCGCAAGAGAAGGTGGTGGAAATTTTTACATTGATTCATTTCGGGACGGTCAAATTTTACGAAACGCCAAAGCTTACAGAGAGTTCACTTAGTTTTAATTACTAGTAACCGGTTTGGTTACTTTCCCTTATCTACGATTTGCTGTACTTAAGTCTTTAGTGAATTTGAAACCCTCTCGTTGGGTAAGTGGAAATCTACATAATCTTCTGGGATTAAAAGTGATTCTAAACATGTCAAAGTAACATTTCTAGTTCGCAGTTATCAGTTTGATAAATCGTTAGCTTTTTTTTTTAGTTTCTCAAACGTTCACTGTTAGTCTGCAGCAACCCCCATTTCAGTGATGAGGATTATTTGTCAGTCATTAAAGCATCTCAAGTGATTGATTGTTACTTTGGGTAAAAAGGAAAGTGTTAGTAATCCAAGTCAATTGCTTGGCAAATTTTGACAAAATATTAAAAAGAGGAAATATATTTGTAAATAATGTATATATTTCTAATTAATGAAATAAAAACAATACTTCTAATGGTAAATCTTTAACAGTTTTTTATTTACAACATTTTATAGGTTTCCTTGTCAATATACCTTTTCACAAAATTTGCTCGCACGACTTTACCCATTCAACATGTCCTTCACGTGATCATTAGACAGATTAAGACAAATAAAACCAAACTTTTGCCACTTCGCTCCACCGGCCTCTTTCCCCCACTTTTATCGCCCCCCACCAACACCCTCCGTCCGTTTTCCCTAAACAGGCCATGTTTATTAAAATAAAATTCAACCCTCTTGTACCTTCATCGTCATCGAAACACACACAAAAACCGCCCCTTTTCCCACTTCGACAGGGCAGTGGGGGCAATGCAGCTGTATTACTTCCGTTTGTTTGAGTTTTAAGCATGTTTCGACTTTGGTAACCAGAAAATTGCGTTTTTGTTGCAATTCAAGTTCAGTTCGGCTGGGTTTCAGTTCAGTTGGGTTCTTGAGTTAAGTGGGGTTGGTTTCTCTGTGTGTCTGTTTCCCATATATGCCTCTGTTGTGAGTTGTTGGTCTCTTTTTTTTTTTGTTGTTATTTACGTCACACTTCCTTCATCCCGTGTCAGTGTCGATTTCCATAGTCTAGCTTCAGGCGTTTTGGGGGGAGAAATGTAATTTTAAACATTACAACGGGCTTACAAGAGGAAAATCATATAAACTGCCAACCACCCTCTAAAAAGAAGCCCGCTTTTAAAGCTCACTTTCACTTTTGGCGTTACTTGACAATGAATTTTACAACAAAAAATTGGTTTGGGTTTTTTTAATGTGATTTTTGAATATTTTCAAAGTTTGTCTAAATGTAAATTCTAAAATTTGCTTTGGACGAGTACTTCATTTGCTGTTTACCATTTGCAGTAGACAAATAACTTAAGAGGATGAGGGTGTGTCTGTCGTTGAACAAAAACAACGCCAAATGTAATTTATGTTGGCATGTACGTGATAACCTCTTCATTGCCTGACGAAACGAAGAAGCATTATCGATCGCATGACACAAGTCGCATAGGTAAGCCAGCTATCGTCGTCGACTGGTTGTGTCGACTGGGATAAGTGGGAAATGGTGGCAAATGTGGCAAGGCGTAGAGTCAAACCATTTGAAAGACAGTTGTTGGTTGATTGCAACGGAAACGGAAATACAATTTGCAACCAGACACATTGATAATAAAAATAAACATAGCAAGGAGGCAAAGATGTTAAAGAGATACACTTAAAGAAAATTAAGAGAAGAAATATGGCAAAAAAATATAAAAAGTATATTTTAATTTAATGTCAAATGACAAATATCACAGCATCTTTTAGGCTTAGGAGTCAAGTTTTTGCTTCATTCTTCATTCAGATAAATATCGATTTATTGTCTGTCACATTGTACACTGAAGAATCTGTAAACAGAACACTTAAATGTCATGCAACTACTCTCAAGAACATTTCAACTCTATTATAACTAAAGCATAGCCTACTCCTAAGCGCATGGAACAACTCAACAGTCACATTTGTATTCACATGCAAACACGCACTCAGCGAAGACAACTTGTGGGCGATTTATAATGCAATAAATATTTTTTCGCAACCCCCAGGGAAGGAGAGAAATGTGTTTGGCATACGAAAATCGCAAAGGATTAAGTGGGTAGGACGGAAAAGTCGAGTTTCTTGGTGAAAGTTTATAAAAAAAAAAAAGAAGTAAAGCAAAAGGAAATAAAAGAAAATAAAAGAAAACAAATTAAACGGCAAAAGAATATCGAGCATCATGTCTACTTCAACATACAAAGAAAAAAAAAAGAAAACATCAACATACCAGAATAGGGACTGGAAAAAAAAACCCAAATAAACATGAGTGTGTATGAGCATTATGGCGCTATAGTATGAGGATTAACAAGATGTTTTATGGTAAAGTGTTGTTATGCCAGACCAGCAAAACATAGGCAATATCAAATTGTACAAAATGATACCGAAAAATGTGAAAAAAAATGTGTTTGGGAACAGGAAATCGATAGAGGAAGCTTTTAGCGAAAGGAAGAAAAGAAATTGTTTCAATTTGACTGCAAAATTTAAAATGTCCAAATCACAATTCCAATCAAAACGTAATTTGATTTCAAAATTCAGAATTTTTAATTCAAGTTAACGTTTTTATTTAATTATGGAACTTTAGAGAGCGCCTAAAAATATGCAATAAAAAACTGTAACACTTACCCCAGCCACGCTTTGAGCAGCCAAATGTTTGCCATTGCCGCTTGGCTTCATAGCAGCGCCATTTGTATAGCCAAAACCGGCGCCAGCGAGCGCTGGACTATTCGAGAGCTGCATGGAATCATTGGAAGTTGCAGAAATCTGTGATGAATTCATAATTGAATTGACATCAGCAATGCCGCCCTCCGCTAGCAAATGAAAGTTTAATTGAGCCATAATAGCGCCCGGAGCAAATTCAGATGATGATTCCGTATCACTGCCTCCGCCTACCGAGGAGTTGTGGCGAGTGGTGTTGGGTGAAATGTCACCACCGCTGGTACACCCTGATGCAGTTGGTGTCAATGTTTGTGCGTTGCTGCTAAAAGTGCTCGATATCAATGTGGGCGCCCCGATTAGCGAACAACCCGCTCCAGCAGTGGCGGAGGGTGTGGTCGTGGCTGCGAGCACATTTCCGGCTGTTAAATTTAACGAGCGTACTTTCTCAGACATTTCGATTTGTTTGGGGGCTGCTACCGTTGCTGTTTTTTTGTCTTAAGGAGCAGGAGTTGCAAACTTTTTTAATAGCTGCGTCTTTTGATGTCTTTTGTTTTTTTTTTGTTCAGTTGGAAGGCATAATACGTGCAGCTGTTTTGTCACGAATGCAGTTCAGTCGAATTGGATTACCGATTAAGGTTTTGTTGAGTTGAGTTGAGGCAGTAGGCGTCAAAGTCGTCCGGTCGTTGAAGTCAGTACGTCAGTGTCCGTCCGGTGTCGTTGAGTTTCGATTGAAGTTTAGTAAATCATCTGGAAGGAGAGAAATTGAGAAATTATTATATAAAGTTGATCAGTAAATTTAAAAAAAAATATATTATTAATTAAATTATTAACTTTTTAATCCACCTAAAAGAATGACAAAAATGGCTTTATTCATAAATACAACCACAGGATTGTACATATTCATTACCTATATTTTTTGATAATTTTTCAAATGAATGATCTTCGCATTGTTTTCACTGCCAAGCCCAACCTCAAATAAAGATCATACCATTTATGAACTGCTCAAAGTAGTAAACGCTTGTTTACATAACTGAAATGATACCATCAATCAAAATTAATCATCGCTATAAAATAATAATTCAGATACCACAAAAATATCTTTCAACAAAACAATTCGATCGATGCCCTAACTAACAGCACATGACAGCCCAAAAGATATAAAATTAATTAATTTAAGGTCAGTCACATCACACAAAATGAAAAGAAGAAAAAACTAATAATAAAAGATAAGAAAAAAAAACAACAAAAAAGTGGAAAAAAAATTACAGAAAAAAGTGTAAACAATCATTTGAGGCTTTTAAAAATTGTCAAGCCCGCACAAACAAAATACAGTAAGCACGAGTAGCGTCCAGGGCTACGCATGCGCTCCAAAACAAAATAAATGCCCTTATGCGGTTGATAGTGGTGTATGGTGGCAGTAGGGAAGACAGATAGACAGACATCCATTCGACATAGAAAAGAATTGAGAAATTTACATACAAAATGTATGCATATATGGACGCTGACGTCATCAGTAGACACACACAATTTGACGTTTGCACATTTGACAGATGAACCATGAAATGGAAAAAAAAGTAATAAAAGAAGAAAAAATAAATAAAACAGAAATAAAGCAAAAACGATTAGAAATCGAAGAAGAACAGGCAGAGGCGACTACTCCTCGTTAGACGCGTTAGATACAAAGCGAAGCAAGAGTACACAATTTATAAGGTTTTGATATGTATACGGTTACGTGATTCTTCATAGAGTTCAATGATTTATTATTTTAATTGCCATATTTTTGAGGAGATGAACAATTTCTCTCGACTATTGTTGAATATTTTCATTAATTTTTATTTATTTCATAGTGTAGTATGGTTTTTTGTGGTTGTATTCGTATATCTGTATGAACCTACTCAAAATCAAGGCGTTAGAATTGTCAGTTCTATTCAAATGACGAAACAGTAGTCGAAAAGTCAATGAACTGCAGCCGAGGTATGCCATAAAATTCAAATGGCAATTTAATGTTGCGGTAACAAAAAAAAAATAAAATAAAAATTTAAGTGACGTCGTTGGAAAAGGTTGGCATAGGCAAGAGTAGTTAGCATCGAGTAGTTGTGATAGAGTAGAATCAATAATACCCAGTCAACCATTTATCAGCTGAGATAAGTAGCAAAACTTTGACAGACGCTTAGCTGTCGACGAAGATTTTACAACCGCAGCCATCCATTTGATCGCTTCAAAGATTTGTACTACCTTCGCTTCGAATACAATGGTGCAATCTCTTAGTTTTATACTTTTCACATAATTAACATTGGGTTAGTTTGGCCCTCTGGTTGTGAGAGGATTCCTCCTTCTTGTCCAAATTTTAATGATAAGTTTTTTTGAATAGAATCATTGGTCTATTTAAATATACTTCTGAATCTATTCTAAAGCTTGTGGTTCTAAAATTGCTTCATAATAGCGGTTTTCGCATATATATTTTAAAATATTAATAGCAGTAGTAGTAGTAGAAAACTAGAACAGAGGAATTTGTTTATGAGCATGTATTGTTTAGAAGAAAAAAATCTATAAGTTAAGCAATTTATTGTCATGTTTTTATGTCGTTCAAGCTACAATTTATTGATATACCAATGAGTATAAAAGAAACGAAAGAATTAGAAGCGATTAAAAGATTAAAGGCCCATTCACATGTCAACCTGAATTAAGATTTAAAATGATTTCGTAATATGAAACAGAGAACAAGAATTTTATTGTATGAAATTAAGTTTGATATGTAATAATTTTTAAAGAAATATAACAAAAGAACGGTGATCATTGGAAAAAAGTGAAGAAACAAAATAAAGAAAAAAACTCAGATCTCTTGTCTAAAATCAAAGAATGGACCAATGTGAATTTAAATGGTTTTGTATTTACGAATTATTGATTGAAATTTACCTTTCTTGTAAAGAAATCGGCAAAAAAAGGTATCCTAACAAGCCCTTCGAACCTTGTGTAAAGCAAAAGAATTGAAACGAAATAACAGAACTCTGTTAAAAGGAAATCATGCCGCAAATGGTCATGACATTATTCTCCATAAGGCAATATTAAAAATAAATTATAACTGTAAAGAAACTATAACGAATAATAAAAAAAAAGCTCATGGACTATTAGCAAAACAATGAACCGTTTTAACAATATTATAACTAAAATAAAACAATCTATAGTAGAAATAAATCGTGAGCATTTAAATGCAAATTAAGGCGGAAAAAATATCATAGACAAAAAACTACTCCATTAAACTATAGCCCAAGGCGAAAAACAACAGCAAGGAAAAAAATAAACGAGACAATAAATAAAAAATTCATTATTTTAGATGCATAATAACAACTCAATTTGGCAGCATATGAAAAATCGAGGCAAAGAGAAAGAGTTGCCTACACAAACCCGAAAAAAACCCCAAAAAATAAATAAAAAGTGGAAAAAGAAAAAAATTTAAGATAAATAAAATGCAACAAAAATGGGAAAACAAATTTATCAAATAAAATAAAATTGCACAATCCAATTTATCCATTTTTTTCGTTGTTGTTGTTATATTTGAATAAATGGAAATGGTGAAACTTGAGGTAAACGAACTGCAAAATGAATTATTTTACAATAATACAGACGAATACGTATTCGAAATCAGTGGAGTTGTATCATCTCTGTTCAAGTAGAGAGTATCACTACGCTTCCTCCCCCTCAACAAAAAATTTGTACAAAAAAAAATATAAAAACAAAAAAATACATTTTTTTTCAATGCAATTTTTCAATAGAAATGCCCGCATGCGCTTGGCAACTAAATTTTTTTGTATTTAAAATAATTTTTCTAGTTTTTTGTAGACCACTCAGGTCTACATACAGGCAGGCCACCACTTCATCGCAGCCACTAGTCAGCTAATCTAGTAGATACAAAAGATACTCGTATGTTATAATTTTGTATGTATGCTTGCCTATCGCCATCTAAGAGATACGCGAGCGAATTGGACTTATAAAGTCACAACAACAACAACAACAACAACAATGAAGGCAGAAAATATAAAATCGGAGCAACAACTACTCAAAAAAAAAAAAGAAACACAGCCAACGTTATTAGTTCCGGTCAATAACTTTCGATTTGTTGGTACTTTTCGTTTGGTGTTGTAGCAGACTTGCTGTAGTTGTTGCTTGGTGACTGTGACCGGTTATATTTTGTACTGGATTTTTAACTGAAAACTCCTGTTACATTTTTATTGCACTCCCCTCACTTCCCACAAGTTTTCCACAGCGTTGCATTTTCCTCGCCATTGATTGTATTCATTCATTTTACTATTTTGTCAATTCATTTCCAACTGTCATAATAACCGTTTTTTCTCTTCCTTTTCAGTTATTTTCTCCTTAGAAAATGAGTACAAATCTTTTTTTTTTTTCTTTTAGCCGGAAATGAAAATATGGTCAGGAAGTTGAAAGATTTTGTTTGTACTGATGTTGATTTAAGCGGAAATCAATTCATGATTTCGCAATTTATTTTTTTTTTGCAGTTGTCGGCATTAACAAATGTCGAAATTGTTTCCTTTTGTTAAACCATTGCAAGGGTGCGATAACGAAAGCTAAAGACAAATATGAGATAGAGACTTTTAAGGAATATCAAAAAAGAGGTACTTTAGTTAAAAGTTATATTATAGAAATGAATTAAATTAAATCATAAAGTTCCTAAAATCTTATTTAAAAAAAAATAAAAACAATTAAAATTTTCTTTTGAATTTTAAATCAAATTTATAATAAATAATTTACTAAAAATTGATACTAAATAAATTTTTTTAAATTTTAAAAAAAATTTTACAAAAAAAGTAGTTAGTCAACATTTTTTAAATTGCTATAAAATAAAAAAATTAAATTTTTTACCGATTTTTTCATAAAGTCTCGTATGTGTTTCCAAAAATAATCATTCAAAATAAAGAATTTTTTTTTAAATATTTCTGTCTAAAATATTTTGAAAATTAGTCATTCAAATAAATTAATTAGCGAATGAGTGTGGAATGTGGACATTTGTTATTGTGGTGGCTTTCGTTGTTGTTATTGAATGAATACGTATGGCTGCACTGTGTCAAGTGGTTTTTTGGAGGCGCACAACACAACACATGTGGCGCTTATACGATTCCTTTTGCTGAAGTACTCAAATAGCGGAAGTTTTGGTAAATTATGTCATTCGTACACATTTTTCGGTTTGTGAATAATTTGAAGCAATTTTTTAATAGACATTTTGGAGTGAGAAAAAATTAATAGAAAAATTTTCGAGCCATGACACAATGTTCTATTAAAAACATTTACAAAATCACAAAAATATTAATTTTTTAATGGAACATAAAAATTTGGCAAATCAAAGGAAAAATTCAACTTTTTCACACAAATTCACTTGACACATCTTTCATTTTTGTGATCATATCAATCTTAAAAGCGCTTCTCGATCATATACAAACAATATTGTATTTATATGCCGTCATTAAACTGTCGTAACTTCTCATTTCGCAACACTCGTAATTTCACTGGATCCTCGTTCATTTTGTTTATCATCCAGCCAACAACAAGTACCTACTGCCAATTCAAAGTGGTTCTTTTTTTGTTTAAATTTTATATCTTTTGCATATGTTAAAACAAACAAATTAGCAATCAGCGCACAATAAAAATTCAAGAAAAAACCAACGCACAAATGGGATACAAAAAATGAAACAAAAAAACAACGATAATGGCTGACGTTTAAAATGAATTTAAACAAGTTTCGTACAATTCGAAAACAATAAAAAATTCTTTTGTCTTTTATTTTTTGGATTTCTTTTTCCTTTTTTTTTAAATGGTACAAAACAAATCACAACAACAATGAACAACATGTAATTTTCACATTCGCACTTGCTGTTGCTCTTATTATTTTGACATTGTTGTTGTTGGTATTGCTGTCAATTGACAGGTGAAAGTTATTCTACTTTTTTTTCAATGTATTTGTTTTTCGTTTTTGTGTATTTCTGGTATGGACAATGTATACAAAATTAGAACACATTGCAATACAAATTACAATAATAACCAATTTTCAAAAAAAAAATATTGTCAATAATTGTAAAGCAAATATTTTACTTCCATATTTACATGTTGGTGTTGAATGTCATGCATTTTTATTTTAGACATTCCCGCTTCAAAAAAAAAATATATATAAATGAAAAAATAAAAATTCAAGCAAAATATTCAGTTAACTAGAAAATATTTGTCAAAAGTAGCGTGGGCAATTGCGTGGCAAATATAAATTTAATGGTGTCAAATATTTTCACATTTGGCGAATATACAGATTTTTTTGTTTAATTGAATTTTAAAATATTAAAATGAAAATTGCATGGTGCATATGCATTTCAATGTTTATTTCGGTCCAATTGTTTCGTAGAAAATCTTTCAGGATTTAAAGGAATATCAAAAGAACAATTTTGATTACTAGAGCGACATGAAAACACTAATTTCATATTCGTGAACAGCATAAATATGAAAAACCCTTGAGAAATACGTTTCAATTAACGATGCGCCGCTGTATTCATAAACGGGCTATCGAGATTCTTCTGTGCCCTTTTATCCACCCAATGGAGTATTTAAATGGCGTACAATGCAAGAGCTTCTTCAGTAATAAAACATTTTAATAAAATTAAATTTCTTCATCTTCATAGCTCTATTTAATGAAAATTTAATTTCAATTTACTTTTTGTACTCTGTTCAACCGGGTCACTCCTATGATTTCTAGAGCGTAAAATACAAAATTTTTAATATTCAAAAGAGAATATTCTTTGTCTGCAATAATGGCTGCAACACTGTGCAATAAATCACAAAATCACAGAAGAAGCAAAAGAAAATTTCCCCATTGACCTGGCCGACACGACACTCTGCTTAAATGCAGCGATTGACTTTTCTGACATTTCGACAGGTTCTTCTTTTTTTTTTCATTTTTCACAATACTTTATGTTCTGTTTCATTTTTGAGAGATTTTAAAAATGTTGAACATTTATTTTGATTGACACTGACCTCGTTTTTTAAATTTACACAAACACACACAAACAGAGAAGAGCAGCAGCAAATTCACCGACGAGGAATTTAAAGAACGGAAGTACGCACCATTATCAAAAAAAAGGGAGTAGGTTTCGAAGGGCAATCATATTTCCGCCGAAAAAAATACAAAAAAGTAAGTAAAAGTGCACTTAGTGAACGAAAAAAAGCATCGAACAAGCGACATGTGAAAAACATATGTTGTAAATTTTATGCAGAAATTTTTAATTAATCAAAAATTACAAATTCCAAAAACGTTTTTTTTTTTTAAATTAAATGAATAATTTTCGTATGTCATAGGAGGGAAAAAAGCGAAGAAAGCAACAAAAAAGGCACCGTTTCGAAGCGTGTTAAATGTGCGACTAAAATGTGCGTTTGCAATGAACATTTAACCAGGCCCTAAGCCGAAAGCAAAAATACAAAAACAACAGCAATGGCTACCACAAAAAAAAAAACAAAAACAAAAGGAAAGGAAAAAATTGTAAATTTTCGAAAATGCTACTTTTTCTGTAGTTTGGTAATGCCGAACGCGTACGCCTAAGAACTGGCACACACAAAAGATGATGAATTTTATTGCACGGTTGCCTTTTTTCGGCACTTTTTTTGTATGTGAAAATGTAATTTTTATATCTTTATCATGTTGTGCGCGCGGTTCTTTCTTTTTATTTAATTCTCTGCTCATTCACGTTTTTGTTATAAATTTTAATTAAACATACGTGCGGCGTTATATTTTTATACATTTTTTTTCCACTTTTAATATCATTCCTCGCATTGAATTGAATTGTGTTGGAATAATTGTATTCGATTGTTGGAAATTCGTGCAATTATTGCGGTTTTTATGATTCACAATACAACATTAGGGTGATGGGGGTGTGTGGGCTGAGTAAAAAATGGCAAATATCTGTGGCATATCAAATTTTATATTCGCAATTGCTTTAATGAAGATGGTTGGTAAATATATGGCACAGTGGCGGTGGTGCGGTGATGAGTACATTTATTAGTCACTGAAGTTCTTTGGAAATAATTGAAAAAAATTAAAACAAATTTATTATTTTTAATTATTTTAAATTATTTGATCATCTGTTGGGGTATACAATTTCAAAGAGAAATTTCAGCAATTACAAAAAATATTTCAGTCCAACTAATTTTTTGAAAATATTTCATTTCACATCTCTTGTAAAACAACTGAAATGAAACGAAATTCATTTGTTTTTATCAACAGTTTATCAACAACAAAATTCTTAGCATTTTTTTTTGTTTTGTAGCTTTGCAGCCTCCACACAAAAATTATAAGCATATTTTGTTTTTCTTACTGGGCACTCGCCAAGAATTTTAATTTTTTTTCGCTTTTTTTTCTTCTTCATGTTGTTGTTTTGCTTCAAATTTATTATTTTTGACAATGCCAGAATAAATTGTTCAACTTCTAGTGAATTCCATGGAATTTGTGGTGCAAAGTAAGTGAGTTTACAACGAAAATTTTTATTGCAAATTGAAACGCATAATAAATTTGTGGGCTGTAGTAAATATTTTGTTTATTTGCGTTTCAGGCGGATTTTGTGTTTAGTTAGTACAACGGGTGGAAAAGCAAAAAAAACTAGAGAGTGGACTATCTTCGGCTATACCGAAGCTGAAATACCCCCACACAGTAGGAAGAAGTACCTCGAACATATAAAAATGTGGTCTCAAGACCCTATTTTGAGCCAATTATAGGTGGTTTTGGAGCCCGGACCATGTCCAAAATCCATTTCTAAACATTTCCAATCAAATCCACCGAAAAAAAAAAATTGGTCTCAAGACCCCATTTAGACCCTTATATATGTGGCTTCGGAACCTCGGACCATGTCCAAAATCCATTTCTAAAAATTTCCAATTAAATCCACCAAAAAAAAAAAATTGGTCTCAAGACCCCATTTAGACCCTTATATATGTGGCTTCGGAACCTCGGACCATGTCAAAAATACGTTTCTAAACATTTCCAATCGAATACAACAATAAAAAATTTTTACCTTTTTTTTCGGTGTATGGGAGCCACGCCCAGTTTTTGTCCGATTTGGCTGATTCTCGAACTTGATCTCAGTATTCACGAGAAAAACATGTACCCAAAGTTTCAAGTCGATATCTCCAAAACTGCGACCGCTATCGTGCGGACGGACAGACGGACAGACGGACAGACGGACAGACGGACAGACGGACAGACGGACAGACGGACAGACGGACAGACGGACAGACGGACAGACGGACAGACGGACAGACGGACAGACGGACAGACGGACAGACGGACAGACGGACAGACGGACAGACGGACAGACGGACAGACAGACGGACATCGCTAAATCGACTCAGGAGGTGATACTGATCAAGAATATATATACTTTTCCATACCGGACACGCCTCCTTATGGGCGTTACAAACGTTGTGACAAAGTGAGTATACCCTGCCACAGTGAGTGTGGGGGTATAAAAATGGGTCAAATTTTGAGTTGGTATATGTGGCAATTTGTGAAAAATTAGAAATTCGAGGAAATTGCAGATTGTTGTCATTAAATGAGGAATGCTCCATTTGAGAATTTTCTTCAATTGGGACCTAATTTTCAGTTTAAGTTTACTCATTGAGCCTTAGTTGATCAGAAACAAAACTAATGAATAATAGTAAGTTATCACTAGAACGAACATCGGAACCTTCAATCCTTCTAAAACATATGAAGTCAATATATAGTGCGACGTTATAATTTTCTCATACTAATCAAAAAAGCCATTAGTTTATTTATCAACAAAAAAAAAAACATTTAATAAAATAGCTTGGAAACAAATTAAATTTTAAGTATAATTTTATGGCTTTCATGTTGGGCGAGCATTTAAGACATTTACAAAGAAATGATTAAAAGTCGATTAATGTGAGTGTCTGTGGGTTTAAGACAAACGTTCCAAGTTAAATTTCGAATTTAATATTTATTGACGGCAAGTGGCTGTCATTTAAGAAAATATGGTTTCAACACAAATTTGTGTGTTAAAAATAAGTAATTTTAAAAGGTCACTCTACCGGCAGATGACAATCTTACACCGAAACAATTTCATGGAAATCCATTTCGGAAGGAATCGATGAAAAAAATTATGGGCTTTAAAAAACATTTGAGCCTATCAATAGTTTCATTTTTTCTTAAAAATAATAGTAATAATTTCCAAAAAAATAAAAAATAAACCAATTCTTAATAATAACAAAGCAAACAACAACAAAAGCATAAAAGTGAAACCATAGAAAATACTTAAATCGGTGGAAATAACCAGAAACCAATTTAGTATGACTGCGTAAGCCTCAGACCAAAACTGAGACTGATATTGCTAAAATAAACTAATAAAGCAAATTTCCATATCTGATGGAGAAAATCAAAAAATCTTGTTTTTTGTTTAAATTTCAAACACAAAATTAGAGCAAAACCAATTTTGAACAAACCAATAACAACAACAACAGTCAAAAAAGAAGAAAAAGTAATTGAAATTAATACAAGCAGAGGCGAACAAAAAAAAACAAAACTACTTTCAGTTTTAATCATTCTTGTGTATCAGTGTGCATAGTTTTATCTTGTATCTCGACATTTGCATCTCTCATAACAGCTCATTTACAATTTGACATTTGAAGTGTATATTGTATATTTGGCAGCACAACTTTTCAGTTACTTGTTTCGTGTGTGGTTTTTTTTCGTAGTTTTTCAGTTTTTTCATCGACAACTTTCGCTCTCCATGACCCACTTTAAAATGATACTGTACCACCGCCAGTCAAAAGCTGCCACTTGTTTAATGATTCTGATGACTACTGTTTCGTTTATGGGCTTTAATATGTCTACCGTTGTATGCTTTCCAACTTTCTGCGTGAGCCGAGTAGTTTCTACACTTTAAATTTGAATATGAATTTTATGATTTCTTATCTTTATGTAAAATCAGTAAATCTGGTTGAGCTTCCATTGTGCGATGATGATGTCGATGTGATGATGTGTGTTTTGAAAGTTGACAACTTTACGCAATTTAGTGTAATTATGAAAGCATGTTTGTGTATTGCTTTAACTGTTTTAAATTATAATTACAAGCTATTAAATAAATACGCTATAATTTTAGATGCTTTGGAAATGCCTTCGAAAACGTAAAGAAAAATAGAAGAACTTCAAAGGCAAAATTATGAGTGAGGGAAAAGACGACTGAATGGTAGTAGAATATTTTTTAATTAACCGTATGAAATCTTCTACCACCCAGTCAGTCAGAGAATATCCACATTTTACCACGCCACCATCGTAATTTCGCATTAAAAATTGCTTTATTTTTTCATAAAAGAATATGATAAAGTATAATGGGAAAAATATTGTTATACCTAAGAAATAATTCAAAAAAAAATATTTTCCCATAATAAAAAAAAAGTGAAGAATAAAATTACTGACAACCATAATAAATATTTATTTTCACAACATAAGACACGCACGAATTTTTCTACTTTATTCAATCAGAGAAACATGTGTGTGAAAGATAGAAAAGGAAAGAAGAAAAAATTATATAAAAAATTAAAGCCATGCAAAAAAAATATATTATTTGTTTATGCGAAACAAATTTGTTTGAATTAACAGTTGAAATGTATTTTCAAGGTAAAGTAGCAGAAGAAGCGCCAGCTCACCTCAGCCCTCAGTGGTGGTAATCAAACAAAATGGCGTTTAAATAAACAAATTAAAATATAAAATAAAAAAAAAGATATTAATAAAAATTTTAACACAGCACTCAATGTGATTTTAATGCTAATGAAGCAAGCACCACCCTCTGTCTCTTATTGATTGCATAAATATTTACAAAAATTCAAAATAATAACGAAATAACTTTGGAACAAAAATTATGACGCAAATTAAAGGAAAATTTGTGTATTTTATACACAAATTTAAATCGTTGAAATAAATTTGGAAAAAAAATATTTCAACTAAAATTAGAACTGAATTCAAATAATAAATTATTTGGAATATTTAAAAGAGTGAATTTATGCATTTTAATTTTATAAAATATTCACCCTGTATTAAATAATAATTTCTACTCATCGATAAATAATAAATATTGAAATTAGACTGCTGCAAGCTAATCTTGTGGCTAAACTGTTTTCGAAATCCACGCGTACCGAGTTGATTCACAGCTAATGCAAATTACTTAATGCACCTAGTCGTTGTAGTGACTCTCGAGAATTCCATGTTATTTGCTAAGCCTCAAATCAAGCCTCGCATTCCTAAGCTTTGTAAACAAATTGTACAAATTGCTTTGAAACCGAAACGAAGTGCAAATTGAAACTGAAGGTGGAACCAATTAAGGCAAAGCAACCAGCACTAGCGGCGGTGGTGGTGGTGGTGGTCGTTGGAAAAATCTCAAATGTCACAATTCAGGCTGAAAACTGAGACGACAGAAGACAATTCCTAAAACGCAATTAAATGACGAATGAATGAATAGATCAGAAGTATTTTTTTTTTAATATTTTTTAATTATAAATTTGCCAATTGGTACATTTTTGGATGGACTTCAATTCCGACAATTTAAAAAGAATACTCTTTCATATTTTTAATTAGATAATTTTTTATTTGTCCAATATTTTGACTTTCGTTTGCCCTGAAAACATTATTAATTATACACAATTTTTATTTTATTCGATATCAAAAATTTCTTTAAACTGACCTAGAAAAATTTAAAAAAAATAATGAAAATATCAAAGAAGAATAATATTAATCAAAAGTACAGCCAAGCAAGCAATTAAGAAATCAACACCGAATTAAAAGCAACAACAAAAGTGAAAAGTAAAACGGAAAATGAATAAAAATAAAAATCCAAAATTAAATGCAAAAGAATCACAAGAAACCAAATTTGGTATTACAAGTACAAGTCGCAATCGGGTGAACTTGTTGGACTGTGTTGTGTGTCTCAAGTGGTTTTTGAATTAAATTGGGAGCACGTGATGCGTGATGGATGCCGAAAATGGCCCCCATCGCACTCAAATGGAAACGAGAACGAATGAAATGAGAAATAACTCGTTCACGCAATTAAGTGTATTTTTTTTTGGAAACTTAACAAGTGACGATGACGTTGGTGGAAAAGCTAAGCAGAGGGTGATTCACCTATAAGTTGAAAATGAGAGATCAACACCGACAATTCGTTGGCCGCTTAAGTGGGCAATTAGAGATTGACACCAGCTGTGTGGCAAATGTTTGTAAAAATAGAAAAATCCCTACAAATTGGTTTCCCTAATCGAAAGTATTTTACAGTCTTCCTAAAGTCCATAAATTTACGAATTTTCAACCCATTGTAAACCACAAACCAAGTTAATTGTTCCAGTAGCTTTCAAACTCCATAGCACATTTTTTTGCAATTCAATTGAAAGTGGAAATGTACTTTTTTTCCTCACTTTATTGCAAATTTCCTAAGCATAGACGCTCATCAATGAATTGATTCAATAGAAAAACCATCCAGTAAATGATGAGGGGCAATAATAGAATAAATAAAAAAACCAAAATCGAAATAAATTGAAAGGCAAAAACTGTTTTCAATTGATTGCAACTATGCACAGAGAGATGGTATCGCAACACCTCTTTAGAATTACAACAATACTCTGTACCTACGATGGAAAAAATATATATTTAATTTGCAGGGCATAAGCGATTTTTAAAGAGCGAACACAGTGGCAGTGGAGTAGTAGGCAACGGCAACTGCCTGGCAAGCCAAATCTAAGGGGAAATGAGAAAAATTTATAGACCATGCAACAGGAACATCGACAACAAAACCTGAAAAAAACAACAACAAAACAGCCAGGCAAGTACTTTAGAGAAAGGCAAATATATGGCAAGAGAGTGAGACAGACAATAAATAAATTGAATGTATTGAACGAAGTCAATGAAATTGATGATAAACGATAAATTGACTTTTTATTCTATAGAAATAAAGCAAAAAAATTAAAAATCTATTAAAAACGTATCGCATAAGGAAGATCACAAATGGACAACACAATGACAAGCCCAGAAAGATTTATGGGCTGAACAGCAGACAGAGAGAAAACAACAAAAATGGGAGACTGATTTATCGGACCAAAGGGAGTATTGAAAATTATTTCAAATTAGACAAAATGCATTTTGTTTTAACTAGTTGGGAAAAGTATAGTATATAAATTTCAAAATAGCTTTTAACCAGATGAAATTGCAGCAGCAGGTGTGTGTGCTGAACAACTATTTTCCATTTGATTGACTGCACCCAGTTGAAGCACCTACTTAAAACTTTAAAACACTTTAAAGAGTTTTTTTTTGTTTTCATAGACATTAGGCTTTTAACATCGACGCTCAATGAAATGCCAATTAAAGTTATACCGGCTACCATTTATACGCTTGAAGCTTCTTTTGTGAGCTGTGCGCGCTATTGTGAGGCACAGTTTTTATTGTAATGGAGTCCAGTGAACTTTAAATTAAATGTAATTAAGAGTATAATTGACTGCAATATAAAAGAATTTGTTAAACAAATTTTTAATGTAATTTACAATAGAAACAAAGGCTTAACTTTTAAAAAATTACTAAAATGGCTGAAGAAGGGATGTTAGTAACACCTCTGAGGTGAGTCAAAATTGATGTCTTCCTATAGCTGAGTCACGAACTCTTAAAACATTTTCAAGTTTTCTACTACTATTTTACACTGTAAAAAAAATAGTTCTTAAGCAATTAATGGATAGTTGGTATCCAACCATAAATGAAAAAAAGTAAAATCAAATCAAATACACGATAAAGTGCCTCAGCAATTCAATGCAGCGCGCGTCAATTCCACTTCCTCTTCTTTTTTTGTATGCCCTGTTTGTTTGGGTTTTGTTTCTGTTTTGCGACTATTTCTTACAATCGGACACCTTGAGTAAGTCCGCAAGTGCAAGTTGGCAAGCAACATAAAAAAGAATCATAAAAGTAATAAAAGAGTGATTTTGCACTGCAGCACAGAGTGGCCTGTTCTTGTTTCACTTCTGTTTCCTTTTTTTTTGTTTGTGCTTAGCCTCAACATCAAACCCATTTATCACTGTCGTTATGGTGGATGAGGCTAAGGTGGATGTTATGCAGTGCACTTTTGGGGGGAGGCAGCACGAGAAAGAGGTCGCCCTGAGCGATTACATCCTGTCAAGATTTATAAGCATTTTACAACAAACAAAAAAAAATTATATGAACAACTTTACTTTAATTACAATTTTATGATAGAAATTATAAAAAAAAAATTGTCATTTGCTTTGGATGTAATAAATTTTATTTAGAATCGTTAGCATGTGATCACAATATTTAGTTTATTTCCTGGCTTTTCTCCTGCATATTTCTGTCACCTTATTCCAGTTAATGTCGTCTTAAAAGTTTTCCTTCCCAACGTAGCCAAAGTACCCAAAGAAAAGAGTTATAAATAGTCTGCTACTCAATGGCAACTGTCAAACCCACACTCCTTCGCCTTTTAACCATTTTAGGAAAAGTCACCAAACAAGGAGGGGAGGGGACAAAACCTGGTTTCCTGCACCATACTTAAACACAATGTTGTGCGCCTTGGGCAATATTTTCCTGAGGATTGAGAGCATATAAACTACTATTTTATTTTCATTTTGTACTTTTTTACCATACCATGTCTGCTCAAGTCAGAAGCATGTGAATAGACTTTAAAGCAACCAACAAGATGTCTACGAAAAGGCAGAGGCACGAAGAAGAGTGTCTACTGTTGCTGCAGTTAAAACATGTTTCGTCTGGAAATGAGGCAACATTATTTTAAAATTTTCTTTTATTTATAGCAAAAGGCAGCCATACTGCATGATAGTCCAGAAGGGACAAGGAGTATGAGGAACTCATGAAAAGAGTTAAGGTGAAACAACCTTTAAGCCTTGAGCAGAAATTGGAAAAAAATTGCCACGTTGGCATTGAATGAAAGCAGATAATTACATTTTAATTACCCAAACTAATTGGTTATTAAACATTAAGTCATTGCCAATATTATGAAAATTGTATTTCAACAAAACTTTTGCAATAAATTCAACAACTGCAAAAATCTTAAACTGGAATACATTTTCTGTTTAAATAGTTTTTAATAAGTAGGTACCTAGTAGTATTTCTTCATATCTCCCATAATGAGTATTAAATTAAGTGCAATTAATTTAAACGTACGTATTTTCTCTATGAAATCGCTGCATTTTTCTCGCAAAAATAGAAAATGAAACGTAAACGTATAACAATAAAGTATAAGATTGTCCAGATTAAGAAAAATAAATCTTAAGTGGCCGAAGAAGTAGAGAAAAAAATTGGAATGATTAAATGTGCAATTAAATAAATGAGAAAGTGAAAGAAGAAATTGTTAATGGCACTGTTTAAAAATAGAAGAAAAACCAACAATTAAAGAAACTTAAGAAATCATAAAATTGCATTAAGAAAGGCTTGAGATCTGGCAAATGGGATAATGGAGTTAAGCAATAATTTGAAGAAATTCAGCATTTCATTTTAAAGTAACTTTAAAATAAATTTTAGCCGCTATTTTGTCATCAGATAACGTAAAAAATATGTGGTGCACGCTAGAAGACGCAAGCACTTGCAATGGCAACACTTTGGTTTGTATTTCTTGCATTAAGCAAGTGGGAAAAATTAGTGCAAAATTCGTAGACTCACCTACACCTGCTTCCCATCTTTTGGATACGTAACGTTGTAAAGTTATATGGAAATCTAATTTTAATGAATCATTACAACTTAATAGAAAAGTCGTCAATTTTACTGCGTACTGGCATCAATGATAATAATTTTCATGAATGACGTTTGTCAGATTTATCAGGTCTAAGATTAATTTATCATTTCCACCAACCATATTTCCTTGAGTGAATTTTCTCATTTCAAAAATTAAGTTTACATGTTAAAAGAATTAAAAAGGATTTAATGACATGCCGCCACGCACGTAACTTCAGTTTAGCTGGAACTGCATTTTGTGCCAATTAAAGAAGACTTAAGATTTGATATAAAAATAAGAAAAATAAAAATATGGTGTTCCTCTACACATACACACGATGATGTCCCCTTTACTCCCCGCCACATTTTTCGGAATATTATATGGATAAATGGGGAATTAGCGGAACACACGCAATGCCATCGGACCAGCTGCTAGAATGTTTATACGATTTCTCATATCTCAAGTTGGTATTTAGTTTAAACCAATTCTTTTTTAAAGTAAACCATAAGGCATGTATGTAAGAACAAGAAGAATAATAACAACAACAACAAAACGAGTGAACTGAAAATGGGTCAAATCGAGATTTAATGGCATGACATCTTGTCGTACGCCTTTCGGACCACAGACATGCATCTGTTCCACAATTTTGGTCACCACATTCAATAGGCATTTCAACATTTCAATAATCATGACAAAAGTCGAACAAGTTGTGAGCTGCTGTGAGGTGCAGTGTGTTGTGCTTGTGAAAAGGAAATACAATTCTAGATCAACATTTCGAAATGGGTTAACTACTATTTCTAGGCAGCTACTGCAGCCTGCCACCACAACTTTTTCTTGAGTTGACGACGCATTGCTGGCATCAACCAACCAACCAACCGACCAACCGACCGACGGAACGACTGGTTTAATTGAGCTTTTCATTGGTGGCTTTTATTATATTTCGCACGCTTGCATTTTAATTTAATGACTTTTACGGTTGATGATGCAAAAAAGTAGTAGCAGATTGCAGTTGCAATGTTGCCATTGTATTAATTAGTTGTAGATTTGTTGCTGTTGCTATTATTGTTGTTGCATGCTCACTTTTGACACACTTTTTTCGAATTTGGTTTACATATTTTTCGTTCGTTTTTTTTATTTTTGTGTGCTTTAACGAGATGCAGTTATGAAACTGTAAGACAATTTAATGGTCTGTGAAAAGTAAGTGGAATTAGCGAGAGAAAAAAAGTAGTAGACATATGAAGTGAATTGAAATTAAAATTCATTTGGTAGTAGGTACATATTAGCTAGTTTGTTGTATTATTTTTCGTTGCTAAATTTGAAAAAAGTTGGCATTGTTTAGGGAGTGACTGGTGTTAATCAATCACTTGACAGCCGCTGTCACAAATAATAAATTCACATCAAGTAGGCAACACTTGAGTGAGCTACGTGTAAATTGATTAGAGTAGCAGTATAATTTTTGCTTTTAGACGTTGAGAGAATTTTTAATTAATTCAAATGAATAAAGATTTTTAAAATAATAAACATAAAAAAATTAATGGAAATTAGAAAGAAAAAAAAATTATTCCAAGAATTTCATTAAAAGATTTCATAATAATGTTTTAACTAAGAAAAAACTTACCTTTACTTGACTTTTCGCATTACAAGAGATTCTGCAGTCAAAAATCTAAAAAGAAAAAATTAATTAAATTTAAAATTGAATTTCAGTAAAAGGTTTATTCAGTGCAATTCACTTTTAAAATAGTTTAAAGCTAAATTCGTATTTTATTTTTAGTTTGAAAAAAACTTCATTTCATTTCTTTAGTGCAGTGCAAATTTAGCACAAAGATCAACAAGAAATGCTGACATCACGAAGCAATTTTCGTTAAATGTTACTGTGGAAATTTCACAAAAGAAAAGAAATTGAAGCGGTAAGAAAAGAGCGAAAAAATAGACAAAAAACCAACTCAATGCAAAATCTAAAAGTGAATGTGCAGCAGCCAATGAGTAGACATTTCCCAGAAATTGCTAGACTAAATTTTAAGTTTTGTTTTTTTCTTTTTTAATTGAAATTAGACAAAGTGCAGAAGTGAATTGCAGTATTTTTTGTTAAATGCGTCGGTAAAGTGGAAATTTGTGAGCAATTAAACTTTTTGACTTAACTCCATGGAGATGAGTGAAATTGCATTTCATTAAGTAGGTATACATTTAGGAGTATTTAAGTGAATCAAATTTTTTTCCTAAGTGTACCTAAGTAGTAAATTGATTTAAGTGAATCACATTTTCATTAAATCTTATAAACACATAAAATATTTTATTGCAATAAAAATAGAAGCTCTTGAATCTTTTTTTATGTACAGTCATTTAATTATCATACAAAATTTACTGCCTACTTTTAGGCACACAAACTTTTTCCACGAAATCGTTGGAAATTCCCACAAATATCACAATGAAACGTTGGTAAATTCCATGACTAACCGTTGAAACTGTTGGGCGCTTAAAGAAGAAGTGAGTAAGAAGTAGTTTAATGTAAATATAGAAGTATTTGTCATAGGACAACAACAAGAGAAATCGAAAGGAAAAGTAAGTGAAGGAGAAAAAAATCAAAGGGAAAAATAGAAAATTGTGAATCATGAAATGGAAATAAAATGGTAAAGAGGAAACAGACAAAAAGAAATGGGAACAAGTAAGAAGATTTTTTTATTCAGTATTTACTTAAGAGAATTGTTTGGTCTTTATTGAAGAGATTTAATCTCAGAAAAATCCCGAAATATAAATCACAGTCTGCTTCCCCATCCTATTATAATCTGATTGCAGTTACGAAACAAATACAAAATAAAAATGTTCAGCCATTTCAGAGAAAAGTTATTAAACATTTTTCGTATTTATTATCAAGAAATATCAAAATAATAAAACTAACCTTCAGTTTTGTTTATACGAAAAAAAAAAATATGAAAAAATCAAAGAAATTCCCCAGCAAACAGAAGGAAGGTCAAAGTCAGCAAAAGATATTTTGTTTTCTTTTTTGATAAATTGTTTTTGTTAAAGAAAATAAACACAAAATTAATGAACGTCAACAAAAGTTATTGATTTTTTTTCAAAACAAACAACGCAGAATGTTTTATCCAAAAAAAAAAAAGCCAAATCATAATACAAAGTTTGACAACACTGCTGAAAAAAATCGGTCGTACTTTGGTGTCATTAAATACAAAATGTAAACAAAAAGTGAACAAAAGCGCACAAAAACGTGCTGGGGGACCCCCAAAAGTGCGCAACCAAAGAACCGCTGACACGCGATTTTCAAGTGCAAGTGCGGGGTCTTTTCAAGTCGAAATAATATTCACAAAGAAAAAAGAAGTCCAAATATTGACACAGCAAATTTGCAGAGACTGCAGCAAATGCACTTAAAATCAAATTTGAAAAAAATTGTATGAAAGAAGGAAAGAAAAGAAGACAGAAACAAAGGATATACAATTTCTATAATTTTTATAATATTACAGTAAAGTTTTCCTTAATAATTATAAGTTCAAAGGTTTTTTTTTAAATATTTTAATAATAAAGTCATAAAGTATTCTTCCCACTCCTAAACCTTTTTATCATTTTATCATGGTCGAGTGTCAACAATGACGTACAATGATTGCATTTAATAAAGGCTTGTTTCATTTGCGCGCGCCCCTTGGGAAACGCACTTTTACTCCCTACTGTCATTAACGACCACACTGCAATTTTTCAAAAGAAAAATTTCCCCCTTTTTGCCCGTAGTACATACATTTCGACATAAACCCCACTTTTGACATTCATGTTGCTCCATCAGTCAAATGTTATCTTGTTTGAAGTAAAGTAGAGACGTCAACATTGGCCGCCAGCACTTGGGTAAGTGTGCGTTTGTGTGTGTTTGTGTGTGTGTGTGCTTGAAATTCTATTTACAGTTGTTGCATTTTAATGCAAATGGCTGGATTACGCTATACAGGCTGCGTGGAAAGGCCAAGAGGGAGTGTTTTTTTTTCCATGAAAGTATGCGTAAGTGGGGTGTTTCACAATGCTAGGCACGCACTTTAGTTTCATTGGCATAGGAAAATACATAAAAATCAAGTTTCTTTTTTTTCTAGTGAAAACGTAAAAATATTAGCATAAGAAATGCAACTCTGTGTTTATTTTGCGAATTCGCAAATAAATGAGGGAAAAGTATTTTACCGCAATTTGAATTAAACACATTTTCGCTAAATGCAATAAAATATAAATTTGTTTATGCAGAAAATCAATAATCATTATTCTTATAACCGCTTAAATCCACAAGAGTGATCATCTCATCGCAGCACAGTAAAATTTCCTCTGTCAACGTGAACCAACAATCGTTTAACTGAAATCAACCGCTGTGCTTAAATTATATGCGAATATAACCGCTAGCGATGAAACTCAAATGCAAACGAATGGCTCCAATATTTCAGCAACTTTGTTTGGATTTTCATAAATTAAGCGACACATTTCCATGTTGGTGGCTTCATAACTTTTTCCGATTGTATCCACAAAGCGGGCATTTGCAGTTGGGACAGGTGGGCAAAATTTTTGGAAATTTAGAAATGTGATTAACCGCGAGTGCATGTGTGTGGAGAATGTATTTTCGATAAGGCATGATAAGTTGAATGGCCGATTGTCATTCGAAAAATAGAAGAATTATTTAGTTCAATGACTGTCAAATGTTTTGAAATACCAATTTCAATTATTATTTTATAAAGTATCTCTCAATCAATAAACAAATGCTTTCAAAGCTAAATCAAAGCAAAAACAATAGACACACGTGCGTTTCTTTATCGTCACATTTATATTGTTTTTACAAAACAAAACCAAAATGTCAATACCAAAAATGTAAACAAAAGATGAATGTCTACGTTATTATATCATAAGCAATTTTCATACTCTAATTAGCATAAAAATAAACAAAATAAAAGCAAAAAAAAAAGTGACAAACCTACATCACAGGCGAGTTACACGATATGACATAATAATAGTTGAGGTTAAGCATTTCAATATAAAAGTTACGCTATAATAAAACATAAAACAAGGTGGTACAGTGCATAAAGACGTGTTGAAATGGAACAACAACTGAAACAAAACTTGAATCGAATACATATACTTTCAAATATGAGATTTGCGGTGGAAGCCACAGCCGTGACTAATGGCCATTGACGATAGAGTTTCTCAACTTTAAAGTTGTGTGCGACATTGAGTCTGGCGAAATAAATGAGCAAGAAATTTCCACACATCTGGCAGAAGACTAATGGTAAACTTCTTACGGGGAAACCTTCGATGAATAGCGATAAGATAAAGAAGTTTGAAATTGAAAAATATCTTGCAATGGACTTAAATCGTTTTGTGATAAAGCAAACGTCAGTGATGTTTCATTCGAAACTACTGTATACAATTAATGGAATGGGCCAGAATGACATCTAACTATAAATGATAATGAACCCTAACTGTATTATAACTTCAGCTGTACACCGAAATGTCATTAGTGTTGGCAAAGCAATAAAATAAACAACCGCTGTACTTAAATAAACCGTAAGGTAAATGATATAAAACTGTGTGGATTTAATTGTGGCTTAATGAAGAAATGTGTAGGGAAAATAAAAAAGTGAGAAGAGAGTGGAGAGCATGGGAATAAGTATTTACAAATTTCGTTTGAAACCATTTTCGTCTAATTCAATAAAAAGGATTCTTCTATTAAAACAAAATTTAGCAAAAGCGTAAAAAATAAAATAAAATTCACTTTGAAAATGTATATTTGAATTTGATATGCTCTTTCATCTTGGCTTCACCAAAGAATACTCAACTAGATAACCAACCTCCACCAAGCACTCCCAAAACCATGACCCAAATTTCAAGCAACAATTTCCAAGAACATGAAGCAGAAAATTATGTTACATATCTCTAGCATCAATTTAATTTAGACGTAAGTAAGTTGAGAGACACACGAACAAAAAATATAAATAAAAACGATGATGTTACTTTTCTACTTTTTCCAGTTTTCTATGTCATTGTGCCTTCAATATTGGTTTGCTGTGTGCCCAATACTCTCGTACGTACACTTCAAGCACTTTATGAAGAGGTTATTATGCAAGCGGCAGCTTAAACACGTTCCTTCCTACACAGCTTTTCATGCGCCGATTATATATGTTTTATTAAAGAGGTTTCTATTTTAACTTCTTAATTGAAAAGTTTTTTAATAGGCAAAGGAAACGCTATAGAAACGAAACTTTAAGTGGATTTTGATGTTTGTTGCAATTGAAGAGACGGACGACCCTTTTAATTTTCTGTAAAGGTAAATGTGAGTGAAAAACATTTGAAAGTGAAATTTTGTTGGGATTTTAATGAAGAATTATTATTTTTAATTAACTGCATTATGATCATTGAAGTGGTAATGGTGGGAAATTTCTGTAAGCAATTGAGTAGTCATTCAAAAAGATTATGAATAAAATAAAATATTCATAGTGGGAATATTAAATAACTATAGTTGGGGTTTAAAAACAAGTCACTTCAATGCAATGTTTTTGTCTACCCTAATTCCGTTTGTGTATGTCATCACCACTTTGTGTAAGCATATACAATGACCACGTCAAACACAAGAAGAGGAAAAACAAGTAACGGAAATGACAAAAGGTTTCTGATTTCGTAGGAACAAAAGTTCCTTTGAAAAGGTAAATTTTAAATCAACTTTCAAACGAACAAAGTAGAACAGAAATTATTTGAGGGGTTTCCTTTAGCAAAAACAAAGCGCTTTGTTTTTTTAAGTATAAACTACATTATTTACAAAAGTAATATATTTATCTAATCAGGAAGTTTCCTTTTCAAAATACCAGGAAGCTTCTAGTTATAATTACATGCCAAAGTCAAAATACCCATCAAACTGGAGATGAGAATTTATCTGAAACGTCTGCATTGGGAAAAATACATTAAAATAATAAGAAGAAGAAGAAAAAGAAAACTTTTCCATGCCACTCTGCAGGCTAACAAAAGCGCAGTCAATAGTGTTGATGATGATGATGATGGTGATAGGAGTAGTATGCGAAAGTGCCAGCGTCACAAACTACTGCTATTTTTATTATTTACACGACGAAACTGAGAAAATTGCCTGCAGGCACTTAAGATTTCAACACTTTTGCGAAATAAAAAAAAACGCACAGAAGAAAGAAAAAAAGTACCGGGTATGTTAATGGCCAGACATGCTCTGCCACATATGTGTACGACTCGAAGACTCTCATGCTGTGAATTGTGCTGATTGAACTTTTAGTTGGAAATGGGAAATTATCTAAATGGCAAAAGTTAGTGAAAAGTGCTAAGGGGCGGGAGAATAAAAACTTTCTTTAAGAACATTAAATCACTGATGGAGTAAATTGAATGAAAATTTTAATGCATTTTTCATTAGAATAGGGATTTTTAGGTAGGCTAACTGAAAATACGGTAAATGAACAACCACAACCAGAACTGATTTGCCTTGGAAGTGCTTTGATAGAGCAAAATTACTAAAACGGTAAAGTAGGTGTCCAAAACCTAACATTCTATAACCTGACAATACCTAATAAATAGAAAAACATTCCCTAAGTAAGAAAAAAAATTTTAAAAGAATAAAACTGAACCAAATACAACTGAAGGAGTGAGTGGATAAAGGCGGTATATGACAAACATTTTAAAATTGATGTTTGTTGCAAAAATTAGGTTGCAAGGGACATAAATTGTCTAAAACTCCTTCCAAATTTTAAACTAAAACCATATCAAAAACTTTACAACTGATGTACTCGAAATTATTTTTTGCTACATACCGCCTTCATCCACTCATACCCCCAATTTAATTGAATAAATGTCTCAACGGAAAGCCAGTACAAAAGTGAGTAATACACACTTTCTTTCCACAAACAGAATAAAAGTTCAAGCCCACACAAAGAGTTCGTTGATATCGAATTTTAACAATAAAATTGAAGTACCCACTCGAAAAGAAAACACCCTACTTTTATAGACATTTACAATTTGAGCGGATTTAACAATTCATTAAAAACAAATTAACGCATTTATATAGCCAAAGTAAACGGAATTCAATGAACCATCAAACTGGCCTACATTTTTTTCGTGTACAATGAAAATAAAAATAAATAAAATAAAGTACGTCTATGTCTAGGCGAAACCCATTAAATCGCATTACACGAATCGAAGCTGAAAGCAGTTATCTGTATGGAATAGAATCGGAATGAATAAGTTACATGCATGCAGTATTATAATAGAAGGTATTACTCATACTGTCGAGTAAAAAAAATACGTTCTCAGGTAAGTTTCACCCAAAAAGAACCAAAAGAAAGACTTGAAACTAGTCAAAGGAACTCTTTTTTTTTTTTAAATGTTCTATTCTTAGTTTGCTTTTGTTGTTGTTGTATTATTTTGGTTACTTATTTCCAGACATTTATCTAAACAAGTCTTGTTAAGAATTTTCCAGCGCCAGGCATCGCCATCATCATCATCATCTGGTTGTGTTCACGTTACCTAGAAACGCACCATGACTGGAAATTAAAATATTAAAAAAAAAAACTCACAACAAAAAAGAACGAACCAACGTTATTCAATGTACCCAAACAAGCCAGCAAGTAGAATATACGCAAGCGCAGCTCTTTATGGCTAAGTGGGTCACTGGAGAGAAGCTGCTCGGTCTGTCTGCTGCTCGTACAGCAAATGAAACGCGTTAACATTTAAATGGTCAATTGAGTCAAGTTTGTGTTTATATTTGGGTTATACATTTCAATTGCAGATAACTTTAAGCAAGCTTAAATGGGTCAAATGTGTGCACAGCATTAAAAAAATGTAAGTAGACCATTAGAGGATAAATAAGTATGTACTTAATGGAACGGCGAGAGAGAGAAAAACGAATGGTTTGAGTAAGAAATTGAAAGAACGGTAATGGCTTAAGAAAGTGACATGGGTGGCCGGTAGTCAAAAGAAAGTAGATCAAGGCCCGTAAAGTCCCTGATGTCGGTAATTGTGTCATTGCATTAATTCTAGTCAGTTTGTAGCACTTCCAAGTCGCATAACATTTCTGAGTTTCCTTTAATGTCAAATTCCTACAATGAACTTCAAACTGTCAAAGTTCAACGGTGGCCTGAACATTTTCACCGTCACGGACATTTGACAAGACAACTTCACCATCAAATATTGATAATGGGAAATTATAAATTACAAATTTCCTCTTCATTGAATTCAAATTGTTATCTTTAGGCGAGCAGAAAACTTTTTCTTTTTTTCCTTCTCCAAATCTGACACATGGAAAAGAAATCTACATACAATAAAACAATCAATCAAACTTTAAGTCAAAAAAACGCTTCAACTGAAGAAAAAGTCTCGAGGAATCTTTGAAGCTTGCACATGCAGGGGAGTTCAAAAGGGCATTCATAGCATGGAAACTCCAAACACAAAAAAACCAGAAGAAGAGATGATGCGGGAAATTTATATGAGTGACAAAAAAAAACTTAAAAATAAAACGGCAAACAAAACGATGATTTGTGTTTTTCTAAGAAAATAATTTTGCAAAAGTATTATCAAGATTTAAACGGCGCTTAGTTGTGTTGCGGCGTAGTGAAGTAGTGAAAGATTTCACCATCATCACTAGAAAAACACCAGAAAGAGTTCAGTTCATTAGTTTCATGTGCACAGTTTGTTTTGTCTTGTTTTACTTCTATTTTTTTCTGTGGTAAAAGTGCAAGATAAAAGGAAGGCATTTTGCAAAATGATTAACACAATGGCCAAGAAGATTATTGTAGAAGAATGCATGGAATATGTGTAATGTGAATGCCCGCATTTTAATGCTTAGAATCGCTGTTTGAAATGAAAGTTTTCACTGGAAAACACTATAAAAAGCAGTAGTGGAATCAAGAGTGAAGAAAATACTCGTAAAGAAAATAGAATAGAAAAACATTGGAGAAAGCTAAAATATTTTGTTAATAATATTTAACAATTTAATAACATTTTTTCACTGCTGTTCTAAATAGTTGACTTATTGTTGTTTCAAAGGAAATTTATGCTAAACAATTCCGGATGTTTTCCTTTTTCGTCGTCTTATTTCAGTTGCACACTTTAGAATTTCATATTCAAATGCCATTCAGCATATCTAAAAATATACTGAAGCGTCCAGTTCATCTGGCAGTGGAATTCGGACAGAAAAGACGGAATAACTTCGAAATAGTGATGTGGTTTTAGAAAATCTAAGGTTAGAAAATCTAAGGTTTTTCGGCCAAAATGAAATGCAGAAAAATTCCTTAAGAAATCTGAAAGTAACCAAATTTATAACCAAGTAACCACAATCAGTTTTTCCCTCAACAAAAAACCGATTACTCGTGTAAAACCTGTTTTAAAAATACATGGCATTGTTTATAACCACAAAAAACGTGTTTGCCACTGCGCTATTATTTCGCGTGTGAATGCAAATTATAGTCACTCACAATCAGAAGCGAAATATGTATATAATAATTCCATACAAGTCGACCGAACGACCTACCCACCAACTGTCATATGCAGTTTTAAAGTCAGAGGAGGAATACAAAAGAAAATATAAATACAAACGCCGCAACAAAGAACGAAAATACAAAAATATACAAAATACGCACAACATTCAGTACAAAAAGTAGCAGAAGCAGCCGCAGCACCAGTTGAGGGTATGACACAATGAGGCTATTTTTGCGGCGTGTTCCCCCTACTTCATTTGATATGAGGAGCAGCAAAATTTATTCCAAGCCACGTTACTTGGGGATTCTCACACAAGACTCACTCTATCTATGCTTATTTATCTTTAAGCATAGTTGCGCTGCTCAATCTTGTTTTTAATTTCAGTTTCTTGCGTTCATGCTTCAAACCGTTCAACTGTCAACTTGATTGTCATTCACCCCGTTTTATATGCGCAACTATATGGAAGTTTATTGTTTAGAAATTATAGGAAAAAGAATGGAAGAATGGAAATGAAAAATACACAGAGAAAGAGGTAGAAAAACTATAATATTCCATTGTATTGGAATAGTGTCAGTAAGGTGGCAACACTCTCGACCGAAAAGTTGTGGTAAAAAAAAGCGCATTGCACTTACATATGCAAAAAAATAGATGGCTGAGGGACAACTAGACAGACATTTTCCATAATAACAACAAACTAAACGAGAACAACCCTCGGAAAAGGCGGACCACTCTTTTTACTTATGTCACTGGCACATGTAAAATGCAACCAAGTCCACGTGCAGCTTTACTACTGCATTACGAAATGGAAATGAGTAGGTGGATGTGCTTACAAAGCAATTGGGGGTGCCTCGTGCAACATGAGAAAAAACCTTCTAAAACCCTTTTATTAAATACGGTAAAAGTTTACGCTTAAAGAATGGAAATCATAGGGGCTTGTTGACCAATATTTTATGGGGGGTGTGGAAATTGTGTCTGTTGTTATCTTCCGACTTGCTGTTGTACTCTGCGGAAAAAGGCGCGACTTTAATATGAAAAAATGTAACTGAACTTTAATTGCATTCAAAATCTCCAAGTTAATGACCCATCGCTGGCCTAGTCATATACCACTTATAAAAAAAAGTAAACAAAAAATATTAGAAAAAAAAAAAAAAATTTATCAGCAAATTTTAGCGGCAACAACACGCAACGTTAAAACTAAATTCTACAGCAAGAAATTTATAAAATGTTTTCTGCAAGAAAGGGCATGAATGAAGGTCATTCACCTCAAATTATTCTCGGAACTACTATTATAGCAAAGTAATGAACTTATTAAAAAAATATTTTTACATTTTATTAGAGTTTGAGAAGGTTAATTAAAAGAGTTTTTCTTTATAAAATTTTAACATTACCTATTATTGAAGAAATACTTTTTTTTTAATAATAAAACAGGTAAGCCTTACCATTTCGTGTACATTTCAAAATTAAGTTACAAAATTCAAAAAAAGTTTAAATTAAATTTTTTAGAAATGTTCCAACGAATACGTGTACAGCTTATAACGATTTATGGGCTGCAGATAAATGCAACCAATAGCTAAAAATCTTTACAATACCTAATTTTTATATTAAATCTATTACAAAATGGTTACTTACTAATTTTCCATTTAAAACTTTCAATTGCCTTTCAATCACTACATTAGTAATTACCTGCAAAGAAAAAAAATACATTTAATAAATAATTGTTAAATTATTAAAAAAAAAAAAAATTTTACTATACAGAAAAATCACTGAATTGCAAAATAATGACTCCACCAATCGGCCAATTGGGAAAACTTTCCCTTTTATGCGAATACAAAACAAATGGAATAGCAATTGTGTACAAAAATTTCCATTTCACTAATAGCTGCCAAATTACAATTGTCAAAGCCAACATAGAAAAAATATTTACATGAAAAAAATCAAGCGCCAATCGAATGTTGCCAACAACAAAGTAACTGCATTTCGAATGTCAAAATGTGTCAACATTTGGAATGATACAAAACAAAAAAAACAACAAAATTTATGAACAAAATTTACATTATTCGAAAAGAGAATACAAAAAAAGCTACTAAAGGCTCTAAAGTGCACCAGAAAAAACAATAGACGAAAATAAAACAAATCATAAAATGACAATGGCGGCTTTGGTAAGCGGCCATGTTGCATTTTGCTAGGCCGTTTTGACAGTAAGGCGACATTAATAGTGTAAATGGTTTTTAGAGTTGTAGAAATAATGTCCGTATACACAAAAGAGTTGAAAAAATAAATCGTAGGATTTGTTTGGGAAATTAAAAAAAAATTTAGAAATAATAAATTGAAGAGTGTTTATAGAAAATTAAAGAAATATGAAATGTAAAATTGTTGCGTCTTTTATTCCTCTGAGTAATCAACCTCTTGAGTTTCACTTTTATTTAAATTAAATTTTCTTTCAATTGACTTTTGACTTTCGAACAACAAACACAAACGACACAAGTTGCCAACCTCTTTAATAATAATTTCTAAAATTCTGCTTGACAATTCCACAATGGCCTGTTATTATCGAGTTGACAATTTTGCATTTGCAACAATTGTGATTTATGCGTTTAACCACCTTTGCTTAAATGAATAACTCACAGCCATCATGGCATTACGTTAAATCCACGCATAAGGACCACTTTTCTCCTCAATTATAATTGATTAACATAGACAGAGAGGCGCGCGCATATCTAATTTGTGAGCATGGAAGAAATCATTATTATTATTAACACACACGTGTGTGAAAGACTGACTGACTAAGCGAGCGAGCGAGTGTGACTTTTAAACGTCATTTTGTTGTTCAAACACGCAACCGACTCACACACACACACAAAAGCAAATAAACAAAACTCAACGATCGTCTATTAAACGATTTTGCACGCCACCTACTGTACAACGTTAAGACTAACATCTGCATTTGCTAGGCTAACTTATGCAGCCGCGACGCTGTCGATGTGGCTATTAGAGAAAGTGAAAGTTTTTTGACTTTTGGCAAATTGACAGCAGAGTGCAAATAAAAATGTACAAAAATAAAAACGAATTGAAAGAAACAACGAAAAAAAACATAAAAAATTGTCAACAAATATTTGCCGCCATTAATAAACCTTTAGCCGGGGGATTATTAATAGGCGATTTTTTTGCATTTGAAATTTTTTTATTTTTTGTAATGAATTGCAAAAAAAATGTGTAAAAACTTAACGCCAAAATGTTAATGTTTTAAGGCGTATTGTCGTATGCAAATTATTTTATTTATATTCGAGTAGTTTTTTGGTGGAGTTTCAGGGTATTTATGCAATTGGCAAGCGATTTGAATGGACTTTTATCTACATTCGCGAATTGAATCTTCCCCTTTGCTGCATTTAACCAATTCCTTCTTCTTCTTTCTGGTTCTTTCTCGTGATTAAAGTCAATAAATTAGTATATAATGCTCCATTCCAATTACGCATAAATATATTGCCCCAAAAATTATACTCGACTGAAAAATTATATATAGCCAATCGCCAAGAGACAGGCGCTAATTATTGAGCGATAAGATTACAAATGAAACAACAACCAAACATAAAATTAATATAATGAAAATAGAAAAGGCAATAAATGTAATTGCCTCACTCACTTCATTCGCTGTTAAATATACTTTTTAACACTTTATAATATTTAAGTATTATCTGTTTTAGTCAGTAGTCCCTATTCTATTGTTTGGATGTTTAAAGCGGTCCTCCGCTGACAGTTATGCTTGGCGAAGTCGCCGCAATTAGTCAAAATGAAAGAAGTTTTCGGTTTGAAAGCCAAAAAGTATCTCTGCTTTATTTCTGAATCGCCATGGCTTTTATACCCTGGCGACCCTTTCAATTTCTTTTCAATTTACTTTCAACTACATTCAATTCCTAAAAAATATGCTTACATCTACAATTCTATAATACAAAAATCATTTCTACTTTCTGAATCAATATTTTATTACCGCTGCCAGAAGGGCATTGGCCGATCGCATTTATTGCCAAAGCCAGGATTCAAATTTCATTCTGCCTCGCGCTGACAGAAATGCAAGCGAAGGGAAAAGTGACAAAAGCAAACAAACGTTGGTTTACGTACTATTATGCTGCGCTCCTATTCAGGGCAGCAGCGTATGCTATTGATGCAGTTTCAAGTGTTCGCTGCTAGCGGTACTTTTTCGTTTGTGTACTCTTGTGGGCTGGTGCGCTACACTGTAGTATATGCATATACACCACACCCTTACCCTTTAGATGAAAATTATTTGGAAAAACGAAAAATGAAATTTTAGTTGTGTAGAAATAATTTTCAAAAAAAATAAGAAAAGTTATAAAATAAAATATTAGTATGATTGAATTAATTGATATGATAAGAAATTTAAAAATATATAATGTAAATGTTTACACTAATTTAATTAAAATTAACAAAATTGATTTTAAGAATAAATGAATTCCTTAAAAATATTACAAATTTGAAATCTTAATTTTAATAACATCAATTCAGTTAAAATGATCATCTAGGAATAATTAAAAGTATTGTAAAAATAATGATATATAATATTTGGTTTAAAAATTATATATAATGTTAAAAATTGAATATTGTTAAATATAGTCTTTAAAATAAAAAAAAAATTTAATAATTAATACATGGATATATAAGTCTATGTTTCTACGATATATTTTTTCAAGTTATTTTTATGAAGTTTCTTAATATGTCCCTTAATCTCTACAAGGCAATTTACCCCATCTACTTCTACTACTTTATAAGGTCCATGGTAAGGACTCTGGTTTTTCCTTCTACCACCTAACTTTACTATAACTAAATCTCCTACATCTACGACTAATGGATTTATTTTTGTTTCGCTGTCATTTCTTCTTTTCAATTTAACTCTATTAATGATTTCTTTTGCCTTTTCTATAGATGCCTTCAGCCTGAAACTAACTTCATTCGCGTAATTTTCCATGTTATACACAGGCTGACTTTTCATAATGTCATCACTCGGCAAATACGGTAATTTACCAAAAACTAATTCAAACGGCGTGTACTCCGTATCAACATTTGGAGTAGTGTTATACGCGAAAGTGTAAAATGAAACCCACTTGTCCCATTCTTGGTCATCGGCAAATGCAAGCATATATTCGTTAAGTACCCTGTGGTTTCTTTCTACACCACCGATAGTTTCATGATGATATGGTGCCGAAAATACTTGTTGCATTTTTAAATGTTTACAAATGTTGCCCATGAGCTCATTTACAAATTCGGTTCCTTTGTCGGACTTTAGCACTTTAAAACAACCGTACTTGAGAATAAATTGATTTACGAGAGTGTGTGCTACAGTGTCTGCATCTTTGGTTTCCATGGGAAATGCCAGAACGAATTTTGTTAATTCACATTGGGCTGTCAAAATATAGCGATAACCATTAGAAATTCTCAATGGTCCCACAGTATCAATTTGAACGATTTCAAAACTTGTGCTTGGCGTCTTTGTGACTATCAACTGTTCCTTTGTATGTCTTATTTGTTTATTTAACGCACACTTTGTGCAACTTGACACAAAATTTTTTACCATTCTGCTCATATTCTTCCAAACAAATCTTTGTTTTAGTTTTAAAATGGTTTTTCTGATTCCGAAATGCCCTCCGCAAGGCGAATTGTGATATTCTTCTATTAATTTATTTTTTATTACTTCATCTTCTATTCTTTGGGGACTTTTATATATTAATATCTTGACTCCTGAGCGTTTATTCTTTAATCTATCGTGTTGCAACACATTATATAAATTCTTAAACTTTTCCTTTGACATATACCGAAATATCATGTCATTTTCGTCTAGCGCTAGCTCTTTAATATTTACTGTATTCATCCTCGATGATAGCTTCTCTAAAGACAAATCGAATTTGTTCAGATTATCACTACATCGTACCAGTATTAAATTATTTAATATTTCAATTCTTTGGGGACCCCTAATATTCAAATCGCTCTCTATAATAAATTTCAACTTTTTCACATTTTTAACGTCAGAAATGGACGTGCAGTCCCAACAATGAAGTTGATCAGACTTCGATCGAGACTCGCATTTCTCCTTATCTACGTTCTTCTCTGCAATGTCCTTTGCAGTCATGCCCCTTGTCATTACTAATGTTTTCTTCGCGGACTTATCTTCCGTTTTCGGAATCATTGTTCTTAACAAATCTGAGTCTATTTTTATCCTTGACAATGCGTCAGCGTTTGTATTGATCTTTCCCTGTTTGTAAACAATTTCATAATCATAGTCAGACAGATCTACTCGTATTCTCGTCAGCTTTGAAGATGGATTCTTGTGCGAGAATAAAGAAACTAATGGTCGGTGATCAGTAACCACAATAAATTTGCGTCCAAATAAATATGGTCTAAAGAAATTAATCCCCCAATGTATCGCCAAAAGTTCCTTTTCAATAACTGGCTTATTTAATTCATGCTTATTCAAAGATTTGCTGGCATATGAAATTGGTAAATCTTCTCCGATTTCTCCTTGAGAAAGTACAGCACCTAACGCATAATCAGATGCGTCTGTTGTCAACACAAACGGTTTGTCAAAGTCAGGATATTTTAAAATTGGTGGGTTTATTAATTTTTCTTTCAAAAGTTCAAAAGCTAATTGACATTCATCTGTCCAAATAAAGGGTTGTTTTTCTTATACCTATAACAATATGGTAATATATATACAAAATAAATTTTTTTTTTTTGTTGCTTACTGTTTGCAAAAAATTAATTTAATTAAAATTTAGTGACAATAATTTTGTTGTTATTTGAAATGTTTTTTAACAATTAAATTAGCCCATTACTTAAATAAGCGCGTAAAATTTATTTTGAAATTGTAACTTTTAAAATGTAAATTAAATCAATTCGGGTTTATTTACAAATTTTTTTTTTTTATATAAAAAAAAATAGTTAGTAGTTTTGTAGGATGACGATGGTAAGATAAACAGTTTAATATGGAACATTTGAAAAAAGATAACAGACACTTTTGCCATTGTGTGCCCGCCTTACAGCTTCAGCGAACATCATTGACACATCAATGAATTGATCATGGCAATCATCATCATCATCGAATTGATCTGCGCCAATTGTTGGTGCTTCCTCGGCGTTCACAGGTACGATGGCATATTCGTCTGCTCTTTGTATCGCTGTGGTCTCAATGCTTCCCGATGATACTGGCTCAGAGATATAGAATGGTTTCGAGATGCATACCGGTGGTGATGCGGTGTCCAACGTTATAAAGCCCAGAATTTCGCAAGAATCGTCTTCCGAGTCAGTGAGTAGGTCAATAATTTCTTCGTTTCGTAGCGGTTTATTGGCTTTTGACACTTTTGGCTCGTTAGCCACCTCCTCTGCTATGGACATGGTCGCCTTTGCCATTGCGGCATTTTGTTCGTCATTAAACTCGAGAATTTGCATCTTGCTTGGTTCGTGTTCAGTAAAATAATAATGCATGTTGATAATATTTTTCAGGATTTTAATGGTTCCTTTTCAAAGTATATTTTTGAAAATCCCAGAAAATTCCAATTTTCGAAAAGGCAGGATCGCCATATAATATTTAAGTATTATCTGTTTTAGTCAGTAGTCCCTATTCTATTGTTTGGATGTTTAAAGCGGTCCTCCGCTGACAGTTATGCTTGGCGAAGTCGCCGCAATTAGTCAAAATGAAAGAAGTTTTCGGTTTGAAAGCCAAAAAGTATCTCTGCTTTATTTCTGAATCGCCATGGCTTTTATACCCTGGCGACCCTTTCAATTTCTTTTCAATTTACTTTCAACTACATTCAATTCCTAAAAAATATGCTTACATCTACAATTCTATAATACAAAAATCATTTCTACTTTCTGAATCAATATTTTATTACCGCTGCCAGAAGGGCATTGGCCGATCGCATTTATTGCCAAAGCCAGGATTCAAATTTCATTCTGCCTCGCGCTGACAGAAATGCAAGCGAAGGGAAAAGTGACAAAAGCAAACAAACGTTGGTTTACGTACTATTATGCTGCGCTCCTATTCAGGGCAGCAGCGTATGCTATTGATGCAGTTTCAAGTGTTCGCTGCTAGCGGTACTTTTTCGTTTGTGTACTCTTGTGGGCTGGTGCGCTACACTGTAGTATATGCATATACACCACACTTACTTGGTATTTATAATGGAAACAAAATGGGGGGAAAAAAGGAAAAGGCACTATTATAGTTAATTGGTAAATAAAATCATTTTAGCGATAAGAAGGAGACACTTGAGAAGTGAAGTGATTGGAAATGATAACAAGATGACATAAAATTTGTTTTTTCAAAATAGAAAAATAAAAAATAAGTTATCATATTGAACATGATTTGAAAGCAGTACAAAGTCACACTAGGAAACAGATGATTTATTTTTTAATAAAACAAAAAACAAGTAAATAAGTAATTGAGTAACTTAAGATGGTCATCATCATCGACCGAGTGGTTGTTGAGTGGGGGGAACATGTTGTGAATGTGAATCACAATGCGATTTGATTGTAAAATGAAGAAACGCAAAAGATGCATGTCAGTTTTTTAATTGCCTTCAATTGTTTATAATTGCTTTTATGGAATGAATAACTTTGCCGAAATCTTTTCCTGAAGCGGTATTGTCGGCATAAGTGAGTGGAGGAGTTGAATGTTGTGAAGGAATTGAAACAGAAAAAAAATGGAAGAGTCTTCTGCACGGAATAATGGTTCTTTAAAATGAATTTATAATTGTTTCAACATATGTATTGAGGTAAATTTTTTTTAGAATATAAATTGGAATAAATAGGTGTCATTTTAAAAAATATTTGAATTTGTACATTTTTTACATTTTTGAGATGGTTAGTAAAATTTTACCCATGGACTCGTGAATTCAGTATACACCTATACACCTATATTTTCTGTTGTGTATTTAATACTTCTGGAATTATTGTAAAGGAAATAAAAGAATTTAAATATCGGACAGTAGTTATGTAGGGGAACGATACTACACTCAAACACACAATGACAATATCACCGAGCTACAACAATAAAATCACGAGACGTAAGCATGCGTCATAAATACGTATCCAAAACAACAACAAAAACAGTTCAATATCTCCAAAGAAATGCAAAATACGAAATTATCATAACAAAGTATTGAACAAATGACACAACCATTTTATGTTTACACCAATTTCCGAAAAAAGAAATAAAAAAACACTGAGCATCTCTTGAGGAGACACAAAGATGTTTACTTTCCAAAAAATTACAAAGAAAAATATAACCGAAAAATCCTCCAAATGCGAGACCATTGCACAACTTGGCTTTTGAGATAGCAAAGTGAAGAGGAATTATATATGTTGTATCAAAAAGCGTATACAAATCTGAAAGAAAGCAAAAGTACTTTTTCTCGCTTACAAACAAAAAAAAAGGGTAATTTAAATTTTTTGACATGATTTGGTGAAAAGAAGGCACGAAAATTTAAAAGCACGAAAGACATGACGAACAATTGTATAACCTCTTTTTCTTGTATTGAAGGAAATGTGGAAGTGACTTTTGCCTTAGTATAAGGCCTGAGGGTATTTAAGGCTTAAGAATACAGAAAAGTCGTGGTAAATAATTTTTCACGGTAAGCAAATGAGGTAAATATTATACAAAAAATATATATTAACATTTACTCGGTTTATAGGGCCTAACTGACTGCCCATAAAATACATGGAAATTCTTATCATAATCACAATAAAAAGTAATCATAAAAGTGGCACTTTGTGGAGACGAGCAGATACTTGTATCTACTTGTTTAGATTGTTGTTGTCACTTTGGCTTAAGTACTTACTTCATTTAATTGCTCAGGGAATGAAAAGAAAAACACACAAGTAGTTATTTTGCATTTATTAGCCTTAAATGTGATGAAGTGTGGTTAGTGGAGCTGAAGGCGCTTGTCATAAATGTGATGTAACATTTTTAAATGTAAAAGGAAATACCGAAGTGAAAAATAAAGTAAAACAAACAAATACATACTATGTATGTCCAGGTTAAGTAATTTTCATTTATTGCTAAAAAAAAAACCGAAGAATTGCATAACTTTTATTTTTTTTAGCAGTCATAACAACGCCAACATTTCACACTTTCTGTCGGTGCATTTTAAAGTCATTAAAGAAGAGGAAAAGTTATGCAATTTTTGTGGCAACAATTTGAGGTGTGTGTTTTTTTTTATTTAGTTTTACAGCTGCCATTCTCTGCTGTATTATTGGTTTTCCTGCACAGGCATAAATGGTTAAAAGTAATTACTCTTTCGAGATAAATATTGCAAGCGAAATTGGGTGGTGGTTGTTGTTGTTATTTTTTGTTCGACAGTTTAACGATTAAAGGCGGCCATTAAGAAAATTAAATTAAAATTCGGGATGCCTTTTAAGTAGAAAAATGAGTTATTGGCAATCATTTTAATATACATTTTAGAGATGGAACGGTTAAACATATAAAAGCTTCGAAAGTCAAGGCAGGGACTAATAATTGCAAGGCAATTTACAAGCCTTGATTGAACAATAACCACCTGAAAAGACTTGCAACAGTCTTGCAACATTGTTATAAACTCCTCATCCATACAACCAATTTTACATATTTTTCAGCAAAGAACTACTTGAATTTTGCATCTAACCGTTCCGTTTCTTCTGTGAAATTCCTTATCGCTTGCCACTACAATGGGCATCAGTGTGCCTGAAGACCACTTGACTTACACACATAATATAATCAGAGCATAAAATACAAAAGCAAGTTCAACACCGGAGAGTAAGCAAGTGGCTATAACTAATTGCAAAAACAACATAAAACACAAACGGTAATAAAATCTAGTAAAAGTTGCAATAAAATTCCAACAAACAACAAAAAAAAACAGAGGCAGTAAGTTAGCAACTTGGCTTTAAGGTAAAACAAAACCGCATACATGTGGAATTTCAAAAGATTCAGGTGCAAAATACTAAAACGTAGTTGCACACAAAATTCACAGTGTGTGCGGCGGTAGTGTATTGTTTTATTTTGTTTCTTTACAAAACCAAAAACGAGCCTTCACCGCAAACAGATGTTATATGGCACAGCACATTTGAAGCAACACAAAAAAAACTAATAAAAAAATAATATTTACTCGAAAAGAAGGGTTGAAAAAAATAGAAATTAACCAATAAACAACAAAAAAAAAAGTGGGAAACATAAAATGTTATTTGACGCTTTGCTAAATATGTATGCTCTATAGCCATAGTGTACACTAACTATGTGTGGTTTGGTATGGCACTAAGGCACGCATTAAGGCGCAGTGGAAATTGAAAATAAGCTACACAAAATCAACACCGAAAAAAATGTTCATTTCATTGCGTGGTTGAGTGCACCGCCGTGGCTGAGGTGAGGTGAGTCGACTTTGAGTCGATTACGCACCTGCTGCAAAAATTTATCATAATAAAATTCCAAATCGAAGCAAAACTACAACAAAAAGTAGAGAGAAAAAAAATAATAATCCACTCGAAACGGAAGGGTGATGTACGAAAATTAGCAGCAGGTAAGCATAATTTGATGATGTTTTTGAACCTTATGGTGAACGAAAAGTACAGTATCATTTGTAGTGATTTTTAAAATGAAAAAGGAAACATTTTTAACATAAACTAAACAATAAAAATATGAGACTAATATTAAATTATTTAAATTTATTAAATGAATATTAATATTATAAATGGTTATTTAAAATACATACATAAAAGTCAAATTAAAAGCTTGAAATGCGTTCACACAAAAGACTGTCGCCGTTTTACTTGGCTGCCGTCATCAAGTCAGCCTGAAACCAGCGAGCCATCATGTGTACGTCGTTCAGTTATTTTTATAAAAGTTAAATTTACAAGTATTTTTTGAAAATTGATATGGCAATTTTCAGTGAATGAGACACGTTTGTGAATTTCCACAAAATAAATGTATAATAAATTGAAATATGAGCTTGAGCTGAGCTGAAAGTGAACTATGAGCGTAAGATGAATTTTTTTTATAAACCAGCGTCAAGTCAAGTGCGTTTACAAATTTGACGACACAACCAAAGCGAATGACGTACAGCATTAATCAGCACAGTTTGCTTTTGTGAATGTGAATAGAAAATGACAGGTGGCTGGAGTGATGGTGGGCAGATTAGTTGTGTATATTAAGTTGTCATAAATATGATATGATTTGACTACTGAGGTCAATTACATGTAGTTAGCTAAATGTAGACAGTTTACGTTTCAATTAAATGGTGACGACTATAGGGGGTCACTTTATTGTTGAAAATATGTAAATTAAAGTAGTTTTGATAAGTCGAAAGCCAAACTTTAATGGAAAATGTATTTTTCAAGTTTAAAAGAAATTGTGAAAGTAAAGGAGAACTGTATAAAAATTGCATGTTACTATTTCAATTATTTAAAAAATAGTATCTAAATATGCAACTATTAATATAAGATGAGGTTAGTCACTCTTAAAATTGATTATTTATCTCATTTACACTAAAGAAGGAATTTGAAAAAGGAAAAACCCAATTAGTGACCAAGCGAACATTGTAAACAATGTCTCCACCCATCCACTATCATCCAACCCTGCACTTGATCTTGAAGTTGCGGTCGAATCCGCAGCCATTAATTGCATTGCAATCTGTGAAATATATTGCTGTGGCAAAGCACTTAAGCTGTCTAATTTACTTTTCATTATTTTATTTATAAGAGCACAGCAACAATTGCGGTGAAATTTATCGATTCATTTTTATAATTAGTTATACAGACAATTTATGTTTAAAAGAAAGATTATAAAAATTAAAATAAAATCAAGAAGAACTAAAAAAAGATGTAAAAAATAGTTACACAGAATACCATTAAGCACACAAAAGTGTGATTTATAGCCTCAAGGAAGTTGATTTGGTTAAGTGTTTTAAATAATTAACACTAAAATATTTCTTTTTTCAAAACAATTTTTAAGAAATTTTTTGTTGACTCTTTGAAGAAGTTTAGTAGAAATTGAGTTTACTGAAAAAATGATGGAGAAACTATTAAAAATAAGTTTGTTTTTGAGAAGACCCAAGCCCTAGGGCAGTGTGAATTCTTTGCTAATAGCGAGAAAAATATGCCATGTTAGCTTTTTAAGAATGAAGAGATCATTTGGGGTATGGAAAAAAAACAGTTAGTTTAATGATGAGTTATTGCTCTCCACGAGACAGTCATTTCACTACAACCTAAAGTAACTAACAATAATTTTGTTTAATTAACCCTTACACAGACAGAGTTTTCAAATAGAATTAGTTCTTTGTGGCATGGTACAAAGTTATGGCCATCACTATCTTTCAAAGGGTGGTTATGACGTGTTTTTTTTTTATATTTATAACAGTTTTAGCAATAACTCTCTTTACTACTTTACCTAACAAGATTCACTTCTCGTCTACATTGACATTACTTTTAATTAATAATTAATTTTTATATTACAAAAATAAGTATTGCTCTGCTGAAACTATATCACCATTAATAAACTTTCTACAAATACAAATCACAATTCCTCCAAACATTTGGCTAGGGAATTATTGAAATTTCATTGAACTGAAAATTGCTGGTAGGAGAAAATGCAAAATACGATAGTTAACAAAAAATATACTAAGAAATTGAACTTTCTTTGAACTTGTATTGAACTCTTTAAGTTGAGCAAAAAATAAAATAAATAAAAAAAGGTATGAACAAAAAAAATAAAAACTAAAAATAAAAACTTTTTCTGTGCAGCAAAAATTATTGCGCACAGCATGTTACTTTACGGCTAATGTGAGCCGAGCAAGTGAGTAAGTGTATTTTTGGCTTTTTTAGACGTGCTTCGATTTGTTTTTATTTTGTAACTTGGAAGATGCATTTCGCTCGTAAATAAACGAAATATCACGATTTGCAATGATTTTTTTTCTCTTGGTGGTTTGGCTTCCACTTAAAATTTTATTTTATTTGCGAAGAGTGTAAGTTAAAGACGCCTTTTAAAAATGAAAGTTTATGTTTTGCCAGTTTAGAGAGGACCTGTGGTAGAGGTTTAAAATCAAATAAAATTTTCTTTTAATAATAAATTAAAAATAAAATAAAGTGTACACGGAAAGAAAAAAAAACATTGAAAGGATTTGTCAAATGAGTCTGATGAATTGGGATCAAATTTTTCTGCTGCAATAGATTTAAAGATATTTCCTCTTAAGCGGAAATTGCTGCTGCCACTCGATTTTGCCTTTGAATACAGGCGCGTCAATAAATTTATCAATAATCATTTAGACTTCAACAAATCACCAGGGAACATCGTCAAAGGCACGAATTCCAAGTAACTGACTATTCGACTGCCATCAATCTCGGGGGGAAACTAGAATATTCACTAAATACAATCCAATAAACAAGTAAAAACAACCAAAATAACAACATGTTCGCTGTTGTAGTCTATAAAATATAAAGAATTACTTCGGCCCTTAATTTGATTTCGGTTAAGCTGGGGGCGTACGAATTTACTACACCAACCGAAAATTTACAACGAACAAGTTGCGGGTGGAAAAACCAAAACAAAAACAAGAACAAGGAAAATAAAATAAAACTTAAAAATACTTTTTATAAATACAAGAAACCAAATAGATTCTACATTTTATGCTGACGATGGGATGATGAAGCAGCAGACAACCAGAGTTGGTGAGTTCGTCACACAAACAAAAAAACCCGAAAATAGGAAATTCGAATGGAAAAGTGAGGGGAAATCTGTGGAATTTATGTGCTGAATATGTGTGTGGGTTGCTAAAAATAAAATGAGGCAAGAACATGAAAGTCCAAAAAGACAAAAAGAAGAAATGATAAAAAGAAAAGCGTCAGATATAAGAGAAAAGTAATAAATTCTATAAAATGTAGCGAAAAAAAACATTTACAACAAACGAAAAACATATTAATAAATACAGATTTCATCATTTAAATGCAGTTAATAAGTCGAAGATTTATGAAGAAAACATTTTACATAAAATTTAAATGCCATTAACATTTCGTTTTTAAAGTCAATGTCAAATTTAGAATAAAAAAAGCGAAATAGTAAAAAAATTATTGGTAAACTGCACTGAATGAATACGTGTTCTATTTTTGTAAGAACCAAAAGTGGGGTAAGGCATTTGACATTTCTTTTGTAGTGTCTTTTTGTTGTTGTAAAAGTCTAAAAACTGACACAGCTGATTGGAAACTCATGTACGCATATTGATTGGCAAATGCTTTCAGTTTCGAAATTTTATTGCCTTGGCTTTATGTGAAGCGCAAAGAGAAATGTACTTCCTGTTTGGTGGCGTTTTTATGTTCTTCAAATTTGAGGGCCAATTTGTACTTGGTGCGTTATTGTTCAAATCATGTGATGACAAATGTGTAATAGGTACTTAGTGGAGAAAGGTAAAAGGGAAGATTTAAGAGTTTCAAATTAAAAATGATATTTTCTGGAGAAATTTCCATAATTAGATTTGAAAAAAAAACCTTATCAAAGTTATATATAGCGTAGGACAATTGAATAGGACATACTAGGTAAATGTGTCCTAAAATCTACTGAAAAACTTCAAAAAAAAAACTATTTCACATTCAAGAGATAACATTAACCCCTTGAGCGATAATCCATCATCATGCGGGCCACATAGCTAGATAAGAGAAAGAGAGTGTAACGATAATTAATTGCCAAATGTTTTGTTATGTAAAAAATAAAAACTATAATTATTGCACGCACAAACCCATACACTCACACACACAAGCCAAAAGTAAAAGTGCAATTTATCTTCAAATCAATTTTTCTGCTTTTTTTTGTTTTGTTTTTAACTTGAAAATTAAAGCAAATAACTTAAAGAAACGTAATTGTATGTGCATTTATGCAACGAAAAAAAAACTCAAAAATCATAACATTTCAACAACTTTTCTCACTTCAAAATGCAGACAAGAAAAATACTACACACAAAACAACAACAACAAACATCTGCGTTGCGTGAATATTTCTTTATAAGTCATTATGTTAATCAGTCAAAAACAAAAATTATATATTGAAAGGAAAACAAAAAATCATAAAAATGCAGGCACATCAAATGCAACAGAGTACCCAGACACCACGATGTCTGTCAATCAAGCGAATGAGTGCTTGAAGGCGGAGCCGGGTTGGTGTGGGGGGGACTTTAGCTCGAACCACAATGCTTATGCAATTTTTAGTTGTTTTTTTTCAATATTTTTAGTGTTAAGTTGTTAATTAAGAAAAGGCACAAAACATATTTAATTTGATTAAAAAAAAACAGAAATATCTTGGGGAGTAAAAGAAAAAGATTGATTTTCTTTTCTTATGAAATGGCGACCGCCTCAACTTTCAACTCGTAAACAATTCAATTAAGAAATAATAGCCGATAAGCAGCGCGCGCGTTCAGGCCAGATTTCGTGAGAAAGGTCGTCATTAAAATAACATTTAAAATGTTTTACAAAACAAGCGCAAATCAATCAAATCGAAGCGTTACCAATTTAACTTCAAATTAATGACGTTTTTTTATTCAAAAAACTTATTCAAATTGTTTAGTTTCTGTTATTAAGTGACTAGTAAATAAAACTTAGTTAGGCACGTATTGTATTTGCTTTACTTTTAATGAAAAACTATTTTTTTGGAATATATTTGTATTTCTTATCAATCAGATTAAAAATTATTTAATTAACTAATACTTAATATTATTCGATTTATTTTTCTAAAAATAACTACAATCAAAAATATTAAAGCTGGCAATGCCCTTTAATTCGATCGTATTTTTTTTCTTAATTGAGCCTGATTAAGTGCGTTCTCAATTCTCAGTGTTGTCAAAAATAAAAAGAAACTAAATTAAAAAAAGAGAGAAGAGCACACAAAGCACTAGATATAATATTAACAGCGAGACGAGCATGTGGTCCTGTGGCGCAATGGATAACGCGTCTGACTACGGATCAGAAGATTCCAGGTTCGACTCCTGGCAGGATCGAAGTAAATTTTTTTCTTTTTTTTATTTTTTATTACTTTAATTATGTATACAAACAATATTGTATCTAAAGTGGTATAAATATATGCAAATGTAAAAAAAGCCAGTTTGAGTGACCCCATGAATGGAGTCACGCAATTAAATGAATTAAAAATTATTGAAACAAAGAAAAAAAAACATATTTATCATTTCCAAAATGTGAATGTTTCCTCTTAAATGCTTATATTACCATCGAGGGACATTAAAGCGTACACGAAAAGCAAACACCTAATAACACAATAAAAACAACAACAACGAGAACAAAGGCCATCATACGCAAAAGCCATATTTTAAAAGGCAAATCCCTTTAACTGCGCGGCAGCCGAGTGGTGCCACACCTTCTCGTACTTTTAGTACAAATCCCCAAGCATTAGCTGACACCCACTCCCCTCCTTTTCACTTATCTCCACTGACTAACCGAACAAACAGAAGTTCAGAACCGGGAACAACAGCGAAAAAGTGTATTTTTGGTGACACAAACCGAATAACGCAAATGGAATTCAGTGAATCCTGCACGAGACCGAGCCAGTGGTGGAGCTGTGAAAAATATGTATTGAAGTAGGTGGCGTTGGAAAATATACTCTGATAAAGTCCAACATATGGTGAGCAAATGAGTGTGTACAAGGAATTATAGAGTGGCGGGTGGTGTGGCATGTGGCAGTGGTCAAGCCTGATGAAGGAGGCAAATTGGGGGAAAAATAGGGTCTTGTGCGACTTACTACTTGGACAATTTTGTTTGCAAAAATAAATTACGAATTCTTCTTGGATTGCTTCAGGCAAAAGGAAATTTTGGAGTTTTATAAACACCGAATAAGTAATGACGATAGTAGACTTAATCCACTATGGAACTGTTTGCATCATATACAGGTCGTTCTGATGCAGTCAGGCACAATTTAAACAACAATAACAATTTAACGTTTTTTTTAATTTGTAAAATTTAGATTTTTCCACATTAAATTTCAACTTGTGATTGTTGTTAAAATTGCTACTGTGCCCCAAATAGTTAGACTTGATAATGAATATTTTAAATTTTAATTTGCTCTATTATAATTTATTATAGCTAAAAAGAAAGTACAACCTTTTTTAATTAAATTCAATAGGTTTAAAATTACCTTATCTGTAGGTTCCAGTTGGTGGTACGGAAATCCGGAAATTCGTTAAGCAACTTTCACTATAAAGATAAATCTTGGAGATCTGCGACGTTCCATTTAGATTCAATTTGTATTGATTTTGAATTAAATATTCTCGATTGAAATATTTGAATCAATTTTTCATGTTTTCGAAGGAAGTGGGTGTAAACCAAATGGCCAAATGGTACTCAAATTTTTCCAATTATGTATTTCCACGAAAACACAAACACAAAATCGGTGAAAACTTATAAAGAAAAGTCGAAATGACCCCCAAAGCGGAGCAGTACCTTGGAAAATTCGTTTCAACTTTTTCCTTCGATGATTTTATTTTTTTTTTTTCGGTTTTATCTTTTCTGTTGTCTTTTTTCTCTGAGCCGCACAGAATCCCAACAACAACACCAATAAAACATACAACAATTTCCACACACCACAACAACACAATCAGCCAGCAAAAAACGGAAAAGAGGTGAAAATGGAAAACTGAAACTGCCCTTTTCTTCCTTTTCTTTTTAATTGGAAAAATAACTTTTCACTGTTTGTTTCGTATTTTGCTCACATCTATTTGAGTTAAACACAATTGCACACATTTCTTTTGAGTATTTGGACAATTTCCGTGCCGCAATTGGCTTTTATTTCATATCAATGAAAATATTATATTTTCTTTAATTGTTGTTGGGGGAAAACGCGTTTTTCCGAACACCGCAAAGAAACATCCATCGCCGGAGAAAAAGTTTACTTGAATGAGAAAAGAAAAATGCAGTGCTGCCAGATTCTGTTTCCTTATTTGCCGTATAAAACAAATACAAAATCCGCACAGAAAAATGGTTGCAGAATTTTTTGAAAATTATTGATTTGTTAAAAATAAAAGTGTTTCTGAAGAATAAATTCGACGAAAAAATTCTTCAACCGAATTCATCGACCAGATTTGTGAGATTTATCTCATATTGAGATTATTCAATAGCTTTTAGAAAATCCGATTTTTCCTGAAAAATTCACAATTCCGTATAAGCAGGGATTTTTCAGAATACATGGCAGCACTGGGAAAAATATCTTTTGCTTAAGGGTTACCATTATTTCAAAAAGTGCCTAAAGATATGAATTTTTAAGAGAAAGAGGAGATTTTTTGTTTTTTTCATATTTTTTTGTGAAATTCCTTACAAGACAAAGAACTGTATATTTTTTCGGTTTCTAAAGAGATAAAAGAGATCAAACTTTTACAAATGCTAGCCAGTGAAAAACGAAAATTTTTTTTTTGTCGCACAACGGTGACACTATTGAACATGGAAAAAATCCCGAGAAAATGTGAACAAAACGAAATGTCAGTTAACGCATCTCTAAGCAAGGTAATATCGAAAGAAGAGATGCCACCGGTAAAAAATATTTAAAATAAATTTGATATTTTTTAATGAAATTAAACTAATTGCAAAAATATCAAAATTCTTATAATCATTTTATCAAAATAGTCCTCATTTTCGTCAGCGCTCATCGACATCTTCCATCTTCATTTACGCTTGCAAACACAGCTTTTTGTTGACATTCGTGCATATTTCCGTTGCTTAAATGCATATTTCATGTGGCTATTTTCAATTTTTTATTGCATAGAAATCCACACGCTATTCGTTACGGAAAGTACAATTATACGAATCACATTTTCAATCAGTGTTCATTTTAAAAACTCTTACAACAACTAACATAAATTAAATGGAATTACAAATACAATTTAATCAAAATATTCCTCATTTTCGCTGGCGCTGTGATAACGCTCATCGGAATCGCTTTTCTCCTTATCATCATCATCTTCGGTGCATTCCACATTGCCTTTTAGCTTTTTCAAAATACGAGCCTTGTAACGCGCATAGGCCATTCCATAACGATCGACATCACCATAATCAACATCGTCAACGAAACCTTCCTCGACATCATCTGTGTGCACGTAAGGATCTTGATATGGATTGCAATCCTCACCATCACTGGAAGAATCATCATATCCAGCAGCTTCTTCATCTTCGTCGTCATCGTCTATTTAATTTTTATAAATTAGAAACTTTACGTTTGTTCTGCTCTGTGTTTTCTTAAATGTTGAGGGCTTTTTATAGACTATTTTCCTATTCTATGTTACCTAGAACGAATTTCTTGACTGCCGCACGTAATTCCCTGTCGCCCTCCGATTCATCGTCATCTTCATCCATGTCACCATTCAGTTCCATATCATCGTCCTCATCAGGATAATCGTTGCCCTCATGATTCTCTTGATTGGAATCTTCTGAATCGTATTCCTCGTCCTCATCGTTGAAACGATCCTCATAGATGAGATCATCGAAAGCGCGTACGCTGCAATCAGAGAGATTAAACAATACGATTTACTTTCGTCTACGAATCAACGAATACAAACGTTGGTTCAATTCAGGCAAGTTCTACCAATATTCTACCAATATTAATGATTCCAATTAACCATTATGTCCTTTGGATGTATTTTGAAAATAAAAACTTGGTTTAACAAAAGCAAAAGTTCTGAAACAGTTTTTTTATTGGTGAAATGAAACAATTTTTCGCATTATTTTATTACTTTATTTTTTATATATATTTCTGTATTACAAAATTCTAATGAAAAATATTTCTAACAAAATATAAATTTGTAAACAAAACTATTATTAAGTTTTAAGGAATTTCTCCTTTTCGTAATTAAATTAAAATAGCTTTATAGTATTTACGGTTTTTTTATAAAACCAAGTATTTATTTTCAACTACTTTTTTTTGTTGTAAAACTTAAATTAAATTTATGAATAGTAAAATCAAATTAATGATATTGTAAAATCGTTACAAAAGTAAAAAGAAACTAAACTGCCAGCAAACACAGTTTGAAAAACACTTTAAAGAAAAAAAACTGAAGTTTTGTGAAAATATTTAATGCAAGTCTTTTGTTCGTTTCATATTTGAAGTTTTCTTTTTTGTTTTGTTACAATTATTATCATATTTTTAGAACATAGTTTACCACAACAAAGCATCAAATTACTTAATCAACGGATTTTGTGAATATCTTTCTCAATTGCATAGTCATAATTCTAGACTTAAAAGGCTGAACTAGGAAGTATTTAAAACTAAACTGAAAACAAACTTGGGTCCTGTTGTACAAAGAAATGATGAAATGTGATGTGTGAAAGGCGTGTTAATAAATGATATGACAAGGAATGATGGTGAAAAAAGCACTTTTAATGGAACACAAATTGAATGTAATTGAGTTAAAATGAACTACATTTCTATTTGCATTAGAACCAAGACGATAAAAAGCGATCGGCACATTTCATTAAATGCATTAAAAATGATAGTATTGCTCATTTGCATCATGTAGAGTTTCTTTGTCGATCAATAGGGTAGTATGCAATTGCAAAGCAGGGCTGCAATCGGGTATCTCGATATTCGATACCTGGCTTCGATAGGTAATATGATGTCGAATTTGTTTCGATAATATTCGGACCAAATATCAAATCGGAACGTACTTTAAATTATAGCAAGCCTATCCATTTCGATTTGCAAAAAGACATAAATGTATTACGTTAAGTAAAACTGAAAACTGATTCCAAAGTAGTCCACAAGAAACTTCACTAAAGAGTTTTTTAAGCACATTTTTGTATGGACAAAACTCAGCTTCAAACTCAATAAGTCAACATTTTGGCACTCGAAAATGACTTCACTGGGTGCCAATACAGCTGAGTGGAACTGTGAACCGTAATAGAGGCAATGATCCGTCGGATGGAAGAGATGGAAAAAGACACAAAAACACCACCACTTTGATTTTTACCATACAAATATGTATGAAGAGACAATATCCCGAAATGAACACACTAAAAATTAAAAAGTTTTAGCAACAGAGACGAAAATAACATGGAAAAATGCACATTCAAAGGAAAAATTCAAAAACAATTAAAATTACCAACTGAGGAGGAACTTTAATGTAGCCAAGTGTCTAGTGAATCTATCAGTAACTCATGATGATTATGTAAAGAGTCCTTATGGTATTCTCTATTTATTACGTTTTCAAGACTTGTGTATAAGTTGGCTGCCGATGCTTAGATTATTTTTACAATAGGATGATATTAGTTGATAGAAGTAGTGTTGGTATGTTGATAGTTGGCAGAGAAGTTGTGGTGCAACTGCGAGTGGCGAGAGCGAGAGCATGTTCGTATGTCCGTAGTTGGAGATGAGTTTTCTTTGTTTCGATTGTTTATGTTTTTGTTTACCAATAGTAGTAATTGTTGTAGTAATTAAACGGATAATACAACCTTAATAACGATTGAATATAATATATATATATATATATGTAAATACAAGCTTATTACAATTGAACTTTAAATGAAATGAAATTTATTTTTTTTTTTGTAAGTGAGAAATTTGCCATAGTCTATATATCTGTCTATATAAACCGACTTGTGAGCAAAATCTGATCGATATGAAAAACCAACCTTAAATAGTTGTCATCCATCAGATCGACGTCATTGGCTTGTTGTTCGTTTTCCGGCAAATACAAGTCGTACACATAGCCCGTATCCGAGTCCGAGGGTTGTTGTGCCAAATCGGCCACTGCCGTCGACGACGAGGCCGCCGCACTGGCAGAGGTTGAGGCCGCCGTCGCTGCGCCTTGCTTTTCAATGTCCACGATTGTTATCTCTTTGGCGTTGGCCTCCTCGTCCGCCTCTAGTGTTGTGCGCATGCAATTGACCACGCGGAAGCGATTCTCGTGCAGCGACTGGCGCATTTCAGCACGTGCCCGCTCTGTATGATTTGTGGCCGCCTTGCGTGTCTTCTGCTGGACCAACTCTTTGGCCTCGTCTTTGGTGAGACGACGGGCAAACTGGGTGGTGGCTGTATCGTCCTGTAGTGATTAAACAGTCAGGTTGTGGATCGTGACCAAAACTCATTGGACTCACCTGTTCGTTTAGGGTTCCCGCAAATTTCAGAATTGTAGAGATTTCATCCTTTCCTGCTTCGCTCAGCGATGCAGCAGTGTCGCCTCCTTCGGGAGCGCCATCTTCCAAGCGACGCTTCTTCCCATTAAGCACAAAGGCGGATAGAGGTTCCTCATCAATGCGCCGCTTTACACGTACTACAGCAGGCATTTTCTTTAAATTTCTTTTTTAAATGGCTTTAGATTTAACAATTAACTAGTTTTTGGCTTGCAAAACCTTTTTAAATGTCCAAATTTCTTATAATTTAGGAATTTTTCCCTCCACGCCGTCTTTCAACTGTTTCGACGCACCACAAACGAAATCACACGAAAATGCACGGCTGCCACCTTGAGCGATTCATAAACGTTTAATGGATTAGGAATTTCCAGCAATTTTCAAACTTTGGAAGGATATCAATTTGTAAATTGGGTAATTTTCATTTCTTTTTGGTTATTTAAATATGCAAAAATTTCATTTCACTAATAAAAATAGATTTTAACATAACCAAACCAGGATAATAGATTTTAACACATTTCGATATCAAATAAAATAAATAAAAATATTAAATCAATGCTTTAAATTTGTGGACAAAAATCGAATCCTAACATCTGGCAGCCCACACCATACCACACAAAGTCCCAAGTTTGAGAACCTTTGTATAAGTGCAGTGCTTTTTAAACCGATACTTCGTTATAAAAATTTAATAAATTAAAATATTTTTTCTACATAAAAAAAACAGAATTTAAAAAAATCAAAATTTTTTTTTAACAAAAATTTTATTTCTGTGAATTATTATGCGAAATTCCACACTTTTTACATTTTTATTAACATTTTACATTTTTATTAATGCCCAGTGAACAGAAACGCCAATGGATAATTTTTTTTAAACTTTTATTTGATTATGAATAATTCACATTTATCAAGGAAGGTATACATTTCAGCTTGAACTACTTTAGAAGCAAATTTAAAGCAAGCTTACATAGAGTTGGGATTTAAAGTAGTAAATTTAACAAATTCTTAAAGCTATTAAAGATTAGCTCATAGCAAGCTGCCATTTTTTGGAATAGAAAGTATAAATAACGGAAATGAAATTAAAAACTTAAGATCACATTTGGAAATTAAAACGAACAAAGAGCCTTCTTCAATCAGGATATAAGTAATCTTGCAAAATATTCTGAAATGCAATTTTGATTTTGCCGCGATCGCGTCCGTTCAGTTTTTGTATGTCGGGCAAGAGGCTCATAAGGAACATGGCATCCGGATCGGTTTTGCAATCGCACAATTCCACGTGGGTGGTGGATGGAGTGGGCTGAGGCGCCGACGACGTCGTTGCAGCAGCAGCCAAAGAGTTACTCGAGCCGATGGAAGAAATCTCCAAACGGTGGTGATGATGATGATGGGGCAAATGCCGTGGTTGAGCTAAAGCGATGGACTGAACGCTGGTGGTGCTTGGCTGTAGAGCAGCTGCAGGCGTTGAGCTCACCAAATCGGCATCTGGATTGGTCGTGGAGCCCGTAGTGGTGCTTACCAATTCCAGTGCCAATGGTGGCTTGGCAAAGGTGGGACGCACAAAGGAGACATTCGAGTGTGCTGGTGTGCTCGTGGACATCAGTCGCTGGTTGGCCGACTGGGAGCTGCCGATACTCTCTTGTGAACGTGGACGTTTCCCTGAGCGCAGTTCCTCGTGATAGGAGCGCATTTGCAAGCGGTTCAAATGCTGCATGCGTTGATGACGCCTTTCGTGGTGCTGCTGTGAGGCAATCGAAGTGGTCGACGCCAGTGAATCTAATATGAAATTACGCATATCTGTATCGTCCGCTTCGTCGTCATGCCGTATGGTCTCCGGTTCGTAGTCCTCCTCCACTGTCTCTTCGCACTCGGATTTTATGTCATTATTGAGCGATTGTGTGTCGATGTTTCGCTCTTCTTCGATGATTTCGTCCAATTCGGAATTATTCTGCTCGGGATCGGGATCATCGAAGTAGTCCAAGTAGTTGTCCAACGGTTGCTGCTGTTGCCCTTGAGTCGCCTCCCGTCCATTAGCCGAGCTCAAGGAAGCACTAACGCTAGCCGCTGCGGCGACAGCGCGTTCCCGTTGCAAACGATTGGACAGCGAGTTGATCTGTACCAAGGCATCTTGCACCTGTGAGTCCAGAGACTTGGGTTGCTGGTGTTTTCTGCAAAAATGAAAGAGAAAGTCAAAACTTCACATTTTATTCAAACAAACTCCAACTCACTTCCTCAAAAACGGATGCAGGAAGAACATGCGATCGAAATACGACCAGCACGGCGGCACCTTCTCCTCCAGATAGTTGGTATACTCGCGACGAAATGAAATACGCAAATTGGTCCATTTGGCCAAACTGGCACCCGCTGTAAATTTGTACACACAAAATTATTGGCAAACAACAACACACCACCACTTTCACTTACGATTTTTTTCCAGCTTTAGGTCCACTTCACGCCAAAAATTCTCAACATACGGCCTGCAGAAGTAGTATTTGTGGCGTGGATTGTAAATAGCTTCATCCATTTGAACCATTTCGATAAGTTTAAAAACTTCTTCCGTCAGCCAGCGAGAGGAGCAATTAGCAGAAGCAGCAGCCGCACCGGCCACTGAATAAAAATCACTTGACATCCTGCACCACAGTTTTTGAAAAAGTCCTAGCGAAATGTGAATTTATTCTCCCCTATCAGCAATTTAGTTTTATTGTTTTTCTTTTTGTAATACTTTTCGTCCGGCTCCGAGAATTTGCAAATGTTTGACAGTAATTAATCAGCTGTCAGATAGTGTGCAAAAAAGGAGAAAAAAAGACGAAGCTTCTAAAACTGTTCCAGCCAGTAATGCCAGGGACTTTCCTCGAAATTTCCCACAAAAAAAAAAATAAAAACCATTTTTTCCATTTACGGACTACAAAAAATACCCACGAAAATTCGCACACACAATTCCGCCACAAATTTCATTAACAAAAATTTGTTTTAAAATATATAAATTGGGAATTTGGCATTAATGGAGTCCATAAATAATTTTGTGAACATGAATCGAATTTTATCATAGAGGAATTTAAACTTTTTTAAAGATGAAAATGGAACTTAATTTTCTAGCATTTCATGAATGAGTTTTTGTATGAGAAAATCTGATAAGAGTTCACAAAATCGGATTTATAGGAAAAAATGTTCATCGTACATAAAAAATTATTGTAAGGTACTTTGTACAAAAACTTCCAAGGAACAAAACTCCATCATTTATAATAAAAAATGCTTATATATAAGTATAAATATATAAAAAGGAATGAAATTTAAAAAATCCCTTTTTTCTTCAAATGGCTACAAAAAGTACTTTTTTCCCTTTTAGGTAAAATCCGACTTAAAAATACCTCAAAATGGGAAATTACCCTAAATTTTTTTTTGGGGGTTTTAAGTTACTCCGTTTTGCGTTGCAAGCAATTATAAAGCCATCACCAAATATTTTCCTTTATGGAAGTTTGTATCAAAATACTTGATTACTGCTTACAACGCATAGGCACCAAAACGCATCTAACCTCACTTTTTAATTTTAGGAAAACACAAGAAGCAAGATCTAACGCGTGCAATCGAGATGGCGTCGCAAACAGCAATCCTTACCCTCAATTTGGCATCACTGCTTCGAAGTGAAATAGTCCATTTTTGACATTTCGCGCCAAAACAAGCGTTTCGCTGTCAAACGCGTTGCGAAAATTTCTAGAAGACTCATTTAAAAATTGGACGCAGTGAAGTGAGTTTGCAAGGACCAAAAATTCCGCCGAACATTCATTGTAAAAATTAATTAAGTGTACTTAGCACAGCAAAGCATTTGCTCAACGATTCCATAAAGTAAACTCCAACCACACTTCAACATGTTCGAAGCTCGTCTTAATAGTGCAGCCATTCTAAAGAAGATTCTCGATGCCATCAAGGACCTCCTCAATGAGGGGACTTTCGATTGCAGCGATTCTGGCATACAAGTAAGTGCATAGAATGCCGAATTTCCTAGGTCTCGCTCATAACCACTTGTCCTTCATCTTTCAGCTCCAGGCCATGGACAACTCCCACGTTTCGCTCGTCTCGCTGACTCTACGTTCAGATGGCTTCGATAAATTCCGTTGCGATCGCAATCTCTCGATGGGCATGAACCTGGGCAGCATGGCGAAAATCCTCAAGTGCGCCAACAGCGACGACACCGTAACAATGAAGGCGCAGGACAATGCCGACACCGTGACGTTCATGTTCGAATCGCAAAATCGCGAGAAGGTCTCCGACTACGAAATGAAGCTGATGAATCTCGACCAAGAGCACTTGGGCATACCGGAAACGGACTACTCGTGTGTGGTGCGCATGCCGGCCATGGAATTCGCGCGCATTTGCCGCGACTTGGCCCAGTTCAGCGAGTCGGTGGTGATCTGCTGCACCAAGGAAGGCGTGAAATTCTCCGCTTCCGGTGATGTGGGCTCGGCCAATGTGAAGCTGGCCCAAACCATGTCGGTGGAGAAGGAAGAGGAGGCCGTGGTCATTGAAATGCAAGAGCCAGTAATATTGACGTTCGCCTGTCGCTACCTGAATGCCTTCACAAAGGCCACCCCGCTCTCCACGCAAGTGCAGCTGTCGATGTCGGCCGATGTGCCGCTGGTGGTTGAATACCGCATTCCCGACCTGGGCCACATTCGCTACTATTTGGCGCCCAAAATCGAGGACGATGAGAGCTAAGCGCGCGTGCATTTCTCTGTTTTCGTTCTTAAGTCTATTTATACGTGCATAAGCGCGCAAACACATTTTGGGTTATTTTTTATAAGCATTTCTTTCCTTTTGTAGCTTCAATTCAATTCAATTAACTTTTTCTTTTCTTTAAGTTGGTAAAAAATAAAAAAAACTTTGCACACTATCGAATTCCAAAAGTATTTAAACTATTGTCAAAACAAATAAACGCAAAACTGTTAACTAAATTTGCAAATGTGTTTTTTTATAACAAATGGGTTGAAAATGGGTGAAACTGGGTAAAACTACGCCTACCTCCAATACAAAATGGCCGTCGAATTTCTGTATCGTTTATCAGCGATCCAGATTCCGTTTTTAGTCTTTAAACTCTTTTTTTCTCTTTTACACTGATAATAGCAGCAACGATTCTTCGTCCCATAAAATACTTCCTCGCGAATGATGCCATTTTCCATTGCAGATGAACTTTTTATTTGTACTTTTATTTTTTTTTAACCAGAAATGAAACTTAAACAAATTACTTTACTTTAAACATTAAAAAACGTTTTAAAAAAAATGTCCTAACAATTTCAACATTTTGAGTAAAACTGCATACAAAATAATGATGGCCTTACAAATACGCTTAATTCAACAAGAAAAAATGAAAGAGAATTCCACTTGAAAGACGAACAAAGACTCTACTCTACAATGTAATTGGGATGGACCACCAGCAGCGGATCGTCTTGCTCCTCCTCATCGACGGTCTGGCGACGGGGACTCTTGTTGCCGCGCAGTTTCAGCTCGGTGGTCTTCAGCGGTATGATCACCTGATCGTGATAGATCAAGCGGTCGATCACCTTCTCAATGAAGTTCTTGCGCGAAATGAGCTCTTCCTCCGATTCGATTTGCTCGGCAATCTGCTCCAAATACCAGGTGACCACATCGCTGCGTTTCATGCCCGTATCGGAGCCCTCCACCTCGCAGCGGGCCTCTTCGGTGCGCATGTGCAGCACCAGCATGGTGGAAAGGTTCTTGTAGTCCTCAAAGGACAACGTCAGTTTCTTCTTTTGCAGGCCGCTCGGACCAACAACAGTGGCAGCTCCTTCGCCTTCGGCATTTTCGGCGGGCTCGCCGCCCTCCACATTGGCCACCGCCGCATTATTCTCCATGTCAACGTCTCCCATGAAGGCCTCATCTACGTCGTCGTCATCCAAGTGAATGTCGGGCTGCTCAACGCGTATTATGGACTTGTTGAGCAAGCGAAAGGCTTCCTTGACATGACGCTCTTGCACGTCGTTCATGCACTCCAGCTTGGCCATCGCCTCACTCAGGCGTATCATCGACTCCAGCTGGCGTACGGTAATGCGCCAAGTGCTGCGCCCTGCCACGCCCGTATCGCGTTGCCTCAAGTGGCCATAATTCTCCACCAGCAATTTGCTGGCATCCGCACTGATGATGGGCTTGAATTGCCGAGCGAATGTTATATAACGCAGCACTTCTTCGCGCGAATACGCACGCTCCACGGTATCCTCGATGTTGGAGTGCAAGTCCACGATTTTGCGTGCGATGGCATAGTCCACCACCTCGTTGCACTCGTCCACGAGGATGAAGAACAAATCGAAGCGCGACATAATGGGCGCCGACAGCTGGATGTTCTGCTGCAGACTCTTCGAGCGATCGTAGCGTCCGTTGATGGGATTGGCGGCAGCCAGTATGGATGTGCGAGCATTCAGCGTTGCTCGTACGCCTGCCTTGGCCAGGGATATAGTTTGCTGTTCCATGGCCTCGTGAATGGCCACCTGATCGCGTGGATCCATCTTGTCGAATTCGTCAATGCAGCAGATGCCGTTGTCGGCCAACATCAAAGCGCCCGCCTCGATTACGAAATCGAAGCTCTCCTCATCGCGCACCACGGCCGCCGTGAGACCGGCCGCAGAAGAGGCTTTGCCCGAAGTGTAGACCGCACGCGGTGAAAAGTCGGCCACTTGCTTGAGGAACTGCGACTTGGCGGTACTGGGGTCGCCCACAATGCACAAGTTGATGTCACCGCGGAGAGTGGTTTCTGCGAGAGAGAGGGATAAGCAAAAAATGATAATGTTTCAATTTAAAATCTTCCTTCACACTCACTTTCCATCGTGGTCTTGCCCACGCCTCCGAACAATTGCAGCAGAATGCCACGCTTCACCTCGTCGTTGCCGTACACCGAAGGGAACAGACAATTGATGAGATTGCTGTACAAATTGCGATCCTTCGACATTTCATAGACCTTGTTCCACTCCGAGTCGGTCATTTGCTTCTTCATGTCCTCCGCCGTGACTTCGGACATGGGCAGGTCAGTGCCGCCGAAACGTGCCGTCGTGGGCTGAACACTGCACGACAGAAAAGCCATGCGATAGTTCAGTTCGCGCATTCCCAACGCCTTTAGGCCAGTCACGCCCTCTGGTCCGTCGCCCGGCTTGTGACGCGAACTGGGAAAGTTCTTGGCCCCGGGCATATTCAGCACACCCACATCGGGCACAACTATCAAAGTGCCCGTGAAGTCATAGCGATCGCCCGCCTGGACGGTCTCGACCAGCTCCGAACGCAGTATAATCTCCACGGAACGTGGTATGCAACCGCGCGGCAACTCGGACTGAGTCTCTTGTATGCGTATCTTCTGGAAGTCGACGAACAGCGATTTCTCCACATTCAGCATGAAGCGGCGCCGGTTCGAGCACACCGGGTTGCGGCATATGGTGGGATTGGTGAACTTAAACTGCTGCTCTACGTTGCGTATTTCCGTCTGGCAGTCCAGACACATGAAGGTGCCCAACACCAGCTCCGGGTGGACGGGATGTGTGCGCACTACTTGTCCGGAGATGCGGATAAGCGTGCCTATTTTGGCGGTGGTCAAATCACGCACCTTGTGGCGGGTGGGCACTTCGGTGAACGAGACGTAGCACTCCTTCTCGGTTTTTAGGCCAATGCGGTCCTTGACATAGTTCGAAACCGATTGACAGAGGAAGGGGAAGATGCTGAGGACGAACAGAGTATGAATTTGAACATTAGTGGCTATTTTCGCCCACTTACCGATAGTATTCCTCGATGATTGTTGTCGCCAAGTTCTGGTTGTATTTCTCCACATCATCAAAACTCACTTCGAGAGTGCACCGATCGGGTGATTCCAAATCCGCCGCAGGCTTTATATACTTGATTTCACCATCCTCTTTGAACCTTTTGAAAACGAATAAAATCAATTCACAATTCACAACATAATTTCGAATTCTCCAAGATCGGCCAAAAACTCACTCTTCAAGAAAATCCTGAAACAGTTTCTGGCATCTTATGCCCACTTCGTCTTTAACTCTAAGTTGGCCAATGTTTGCATCTGCTACATCCATGTTGAGGCAATATTTTAATACAAATCAATTTAAAAAATAAAGTGTTGAATTTGCAATTGGCGTTTGGTAAACGACGAAATTTGCGAAGAAAACAAAGCACGCATTCAAATGGAAGCTGTCATATTTTGGCGCGTAAAATTCGTTTGTTGCTGGGAAGTAGTTGATATTGACTGGCGAAAGATGGCGCTAATTAGAAAATGAGAGCACAGTTGCCAGATAAAAATCCCACAAAAAGTCTCACACGAAAGTTTACAAAATCTCATGTGAACCAACATTTCACAGCAACTAAAAATTCGACTTTCTTAGAACATTTTTCTGTGTATTTTATCAATAGTTTTTCGATATTTTATTTAAAATTTTTATCATTTTTTTTTCGATAGTTTATTGTTTTCGATATTTTATCGATAACCTATCGATATTTTATTGATAACTTATCGATATTTAATCGATAACTTATCGATATTTTATCGATAACTTATCGATATTTTATCGATAACTTATCGACATTTTATCGATAACTTATCGATATTTTATCGATAACTTATCGATATTTTGTCAAGCCCGCATGTAGACGTTTCACGAACCTCCCATAAGCCGCTTACCAACACAAAAATTTCACAACTAAAAATTTAATTCTTCTTTTTTTTACATAAAAAACCAATCAAGCAATTGAATTATTTTCTAAACGCTCCCACTATTTAATACATTTCTTCTTGGAAAATTTTCAATTAAAATTGTTATTCTGTTTTGCCTTCCCGCTTCCCGACAATTGCGTGGTCAATTTGCATGACCACACATTTGCAATTTCACTTTCCCCTTTTTGAAGGATGCTCTCATGTCGCCACAAGTGTGCTTGTTGGACTAAGTGATTTTAATGGTAAATATAACCAAATGGATTTCCGCCAATATGTATTCAACACACACAAGTGCGCATTGTTGTTCATGTAGGATATCAGTTGTCATTTTAAACGAATTTTAATGACGGTATCATTTAGTATGAAAATTAATATGAAATTGTTAAATCGTTTACGGTAAATATGTTATGGATTTAAAAATAATATTTTAAAATTTATTAACTTTGCATTAATCATTTAATGAACGAATTTCGGCCTTTTAGCGAAAGATACGGTATTTTAGATTTGTTCATAAACTTGTAGGCATTTTACTGAACGTTTTAAATACTTTGTACTAACTAAGGATAATTTTACGATTTTCATTTAATATCAAATAGTACAGATATGTGCTAAAAGTTTAAATTTTTATTGTGAGAAGATATGTTTTTTGAATTTTCAAAATATCCTTTGGACTCAATTGGAAGTTCTGACCAATGATTGGAGAAGGTTTTTGCAATACTTCAATGGTGATGTTACCATTGCGCGTTCCGGCTGTGTGCAAGATGCTCACATAGTCATTGCCGACACCATAGTCACTGACATCGTCTGCCGAGTGTTTTTCGAAATTATCCAAATATTTTGGCTCATTGTTTTCCGGGTGTATTCGCACATAGTCACCGCTGATAAGCACATTTCTCTATTTAATTAAAATATTTGTTTGAGACCGGTGCTGATACCAATCTAACACCGGTGTGACTAAGCAATCTCCATCACGCTTTTTATTTGAATTTTATTCAATATTTTAAAGGTTTTTTTTTCAATTTCTGCTGAATAATAAAAATCGGGCTCAAGTATCACCTTAATGATCAGATGTCTCAAATCTTATTAAATTTTTCTATGGTTTTCTGGACCAAGGCATCCCAGAAATATATCTCACCTCACTAATCCGATGCCTTAAAGATTTAAGTTTTTTGAAATCCTTTGAACTTTTGCTTTTCGTCCACTTTACTTTACTAAAAGTTTTGACCTTTATTAAAGAATTTTAAATTATTTATGAGGAAAAATAAATAAAAAATCTTTTTCCAGCTGATGAAATGATTTTAATTAAACAAAAATCACCCGAATCAAGTCAAAAGGATTCACAATTTCTTAAGAAACAACCCCAAACACACATAAGAACACGAAATAAATATATTTGCTGAGCAGCAAGTAGCCACCACAAAGGTATAATTAAGCGCCGCCCTCAAATGCGTGTGTGTAGGTGAACCGGCAATAACAACAACAACAATCACCTCTAACGAAAATTGACGAATGAGCTTAAAGTGTAAATCCGCTGCGTGACGTCATTCAAAACAATTTACACACAAGGATAACAACAATAACAACGGATATGCGTAGGCCGCAAGCTGCCGAATTTAGGAGTAGGAAGCAATAAATTAAGCCAAGACAGCAACCAATTTAAGCGATAATTAAAACCAACTTACGAAAAAGCTCTTTGCAAGGAAAAAAGACCAACAAAAAGCTCCCAAGACGAAGCAACAGGATACGACAACGAAACGTTTGCCGCTTACGAACGAACACCAGCGGAAGCGGTGATGGCATCGGGTTAACGTCTCGTGTATAAATACGCGTGCACTCTTCGTTGGGTTCACATTCGTTTCTCGCGCGTGCTAGTCCTAATAGCGTTCGGCAACTGTGAAACAGCAAAAGCGCCAAACAGAAATTGTTTTTGAATTTTTCAAAAAATTTCCAGCCGTTGTAAGTTTTTCTTTTGATTGTGTGTGTGTTTTTCGAAAGAAGTTTTTGGACTTTTTGGAATTCGTTAGCGAAACGCTTGACTACATTTTGTGTGGTTTACAATTAGGCGCCAATTACTCTCAGTCAGTTGATATTAATTGAAAAAGTTTATACTCTTGGAATTCTATGCGAATTCCACTACGAAAAGAATTTTGAATCTGCATTTTGTGTACTTAATTGAAAATTTCATTTAACATTCATAAATACTTTTGGATTATACGAAAAGACTTGTCGGCTGTGTGTGTACAAGTAAAAATACCGAAAACAGTTAAAGTGATTTTGAGCTGCACCCAAAACCAATAAGAGGTAAGTTTATTAAAACTAATTAAATTATTGTAAAAATTAATTTAAAAAATTTTTATTTTTAAAAATTTACTTTAAAAAAATATTAGTTTCTTTGAAGAGTATCATTACTTTAAAGAAAATTTTTCCATAAAAATACCGCCATTTCGAAAAAATTCCATGACTATTTCAAGGCGGCATAAAGGCCATTCGAAGCCTCGCCATAATTCGACCTCTTACAAAACGAATAGCTAAAACTGTGCCAGTTGATGACTTACAAAATATAAGTATAAAAATAACTTTTATTTATTGATTTTCGTTTAATAAAAACTTAATGATGCGTTGCTAAATGATGTTAGCTAAACGTTGGCAACACTTACTTACCTACAAGCCACAATGGTGCGACCGCAGTGATAATATCAACTCATTTGTGAATAATTTCTATTTGAAAGGATACAAGAATGCTTTTGAAGTATTTCGGAAAATGTACGGAACATGTAAGCTGGAAAAAGGGTTTTCGGTCCATTTCAATTGGTTTATTACATAAATTTAGGCATTATTTTCAATTAATTGACTTGCAACTCCAAACGTTATAATATTTATGTTTACGGAAATGAAGACAAAAGAGAATTTTCTAATATTTCACATTTCACCAAAAATCACTGCAAATAATGAAAAGAGAAAAGAATTTTTTATTCCATTTATGGTGTTAATTAAATTAAATCTATCTCAGTTTCTATTTGGAAAATGATTGTCGTATTTACACTTGATTAAGTAATTGATTGAAGTCATTATTACTAATTGCCAGGACATTTTTGGGTTACGTTTTTTTGTATGCCAAATGAAAGTGAAATGTTCAATTCATCTTCAAACTTTCTTGCATTTGCCAGTAGTCATTAAGGATGCTCTAAATTCTCAAAAAAAAAGTGACGAGTGTCTCTTGAGACTTTTTAGCATTCTTTGCCTTTTGTCAGTTCTAGTTTTAATTGGTCTTCCCTACATTTTTCATTCGCACAATTGACATAGAAAGTGAAAGAGTGTTTTTTTTTTGTTCAAGCCGAATACCCTTTCATATTAAGACAAAACAATTCATTAAATGAAGTGAGAATTGGAAGGGAATTTCAATTATCAAAAGTATTTAGTGGGGTAGAAAAAATGGATTAGAAGAAAACGGATATGTATAATCGACTCAAGAACATTTTTAATTAATTGAAGATAATAATAACAAATTACAATACCAGCATGTATGTACTACAAAAATAGCATTAAAAACATTAGATCCCATTCCATTAGAATATTCTCACTTTCTGGACCAAATAAATTCCCTTCACTTTAAAATAAAATCTTACCTTCATGCATATTAAGCAATTAAACGAAATTGTCGTTCATATAATTCATCATACAACCAGCTTCCGACTGACTGTGGCAGAATCGCTTAAAACGTTGTCTGTGCATTTCCATAATTACTTTATCACATTGTCGCAGGAACGAAAAACGTTAATTGTTGCGGCACGATTAAAATGCATTGTCCTGATGTGATGAGCAGGCATTAAGCGAGTTTTAAAATGTTTCAATTAATGGCAAACATGGCAATATGCCCACATCTGTGTGGGCATATTGCCATATTATTTCTGGTTAATATTTCTGCATATATGATAGTTGGAATGAAGAAGGAAACAAAATGTCAAAAGTCGCATGAATCATTGAAATACATTTATGATATAAGAAAGCCATCATTTATCAAATTTATTAAAACAAATATTGAACCATTCAATAAGTTAGTTTGTTTTAACTTTTAATAAAATTTAAAAAAATCAGTGTGCTTTCCTAGGAAAAATAATGTTAATGTTAATGTCTCTTCAAGTATCTACTCCTTTGCTTATGTACTTGCGTATCAAAAGTTCGTGCTATTTTTATCGTAAGACTTATCCTATCACTGCACTTAAATCACGAAAGCCACTTAAAACTTCCTCCAAACATGCCTTTGCGCATTGATATTTTTAGTACTTAAGAACATAAAATAAACTGCGTCATCATATTCAACACAAAGTGTATACAAAGTCAACATAGCTTAGTCATAGACTCCAACAGTCTATCCATGTCATTATCATATAATATTTTATTAAGTGGGATTTTTTTTCTCTATAAGTATTTTTATCCATTGGCTTAAATCTTTCAGACTTTCATAATGAATATATTATAGGCAAATCTGAAATCATAATCGAAAATGCGAAGAATTATTGTAAAAATGTGACAGCATACTAATTTGTTCAGAAACAATATGTTATACTACATATTGTATAGATTAAAAACTCAATTTATTTAATAGTAATTTTTAATTAATATTACACATTTTACTAAACCACCGAGGCGTATGAGCGATTTAAATGCAAATATAAATTGAATATTTGAAATTCAAATTATTTGCGACAGTATGAAAGTCACAGAGAACTGCATTGGAAATTCGTTATCCGGATGAGTGACATTTAATATAGAATCAAATTTACTGACTTATGCATTTTTATGCATTGATTAAGTTGGCTGTACAGTGTTACAATTACATGCATGAAGTGATGCGGGAAAACGATAAAAGTACATTTGTTTTTGCATACTAAATAACACGGCTTTGTATGATAGAGAATGAGAATTGAAACTGAAAATTATCCTAGTGACGAATTTATAAAATAGATCGAACCAAACTCCACTTACTATCACACAGCAATTTTGGTAGTAACACAAAAAATCGATTTGAGTCGGTCTCAAATTTGTATGCTAGCAGGAACGACTTCAAATCGATATAAGCTTCGGTATTGCCTTCGGTCTTTTGTGCAGCGATCCAAAATTTTCTAATCGGTCGATCTCTACCAGTTTGCTTTCATTCCAATTCAAATGCATTTTTTTTAGTAACCTATAGGTTGTCTTTTAAAAAAAAACATCAATTGTCAGAGATTACAGCTGGAATCATTCTCTTGAAAAATCGTCGCAGTAATTCAATCCCAATTTGCTTCTCTGATATTATGAAAGTCACTTATCTTGAGGCCAATTTCCCTTCTCCAGGAAATCTTTGAATAGGTCATACCTCCCTTTGGTGCACACCACATCGTATACTTAACCCATAATTGAAGTAGAGCCATCACAAACAAAACAAATTCTGTGTATGGAAATTCTGAAATGTCTTTGTAAGCCTTTTAGCATTTCCATGAAAACAAGAAGTCAGTCCATTTAAGTCTATAATTTGAGACCACATTGAAAGTGAACTGATGGCATAGTATTTGCCGGTGTTATTAAGAGTATTTGTTTATATTATTCCGAGAATCTCTAGACTAGACAACAGTAAAAAAGTTGAAGGGGGAAAGCTCAACGAATACAAACAAGTAAATAGAAAAGCCAAACACATAGACTGGCTAATTTTCAGCAATTGTTCCAGACTAAACATAATAAGCCAATTTAAGCGCATTGTTCAGCAAAGAAGACGGGAAAAAAATACCAAACCACAAGTGTACAAGAAGGAGTGAAAGAAATACCAACACTCGAAGGACATGCAAGAAATACGAACGCATTGACAAAGTTGCTAAAAGAATTTTCCGAAGAAAAAAAACGCTCATGGAACATGAAACGCTAAAATAAAAAATAATCCCATGGAAAAAGTAAGGAAACATTTCGTTTTTAAAGCAAAAAAAAGAGCTCAGCGCAGAGTTTTGAAGAGAATTCCCAGTGTAAGAATGAAATGAACTTATTACTCACTGAAAAAAAAAAATTAAATTGCACCCAACCATAGGCGGCGCTGACAGTCAGGGCTTAATTAAAAGTGCCTAAAGTCCAAAGTCACAAATAATATGGAACCTGAAATGTTCCCACTCGAATGTACCTTGCACTTAGATGCTCATAGCTTCATTTCAAATATAAATTAATTAATTAATTGTATTAAGTAAGCATCGTAATGTGCTTTTAACCTTTTCTTCGTCGGTTGTATTTTGTTCCTTAATCTAAGGTTATGTAAAGGAACCGGGGAATTTTTTTTGTTTATTTGTTCGCCACGAAAAATCTTCACGCGGGCGTTCCATTGTTGCCCATTTGCATAAGGCTTTAATTGCATAATTCTGTTATGATAACAGCTCATTTTACCCGAGAGGGGAATTGCGAGTGTCTCTGTAGTGGCAGCATATTATTTTCAATTACGAGCTTATTCAATAAAGATGATGTGGGTTTAGCATTTCAGTTGAATTTTTTTGTTGTATTCCCTCTTAATGCTGCCCAAGGACATTGCTTTTAATTTTCCATCCGTACAATTTACGTAATTTGTCGTTTGTTGCATTTTGATTGTTTTTTTTTCTTAGCTTTTCCATTAAAATTTTACTGGACAGTGTTGTAAATTGTCTAAGTGGATTGTTGTATTCTACGCCTTAAGGGTATATGCAGTGAATATATGTACAAAGGGAATAGTATTCACTTTGGTGGGAAGTTTGTAATGCCAATAAGGAGACGTGGTAGGTATGGAAAAGATAGTACCAATTTTTTGGCACAAATTTGTAGCAACGAAATTGCATTATTGAATGAAATGTATTTATTCCATTTTATACCTTTGCCAAATATTGCGATTCTAATACAATCGTTGTAGGTTCATTTGTTCACATGAGCATAATCAACTCTAATTACCTTATCTACTATGTTATTTAATGTCAACAGATAATGAACAACAGCAAATTGCATTTAGTCACATTAAGTGCAGTGTCACCCAACAATAACGATGCATCAAATGGTAAGCCCATGTAAAGCCACTCAACACTGGTTCATATGTTCATACGCTTGCGCTGCTACTGCAGTGATTAATACTGCAAATGAGTCCCACCAGCTAACATGATTATGATCATTTGGGTGCATATAAAAAGGCAGAAAAATTCGCAGCAGACGACTTCAATTTGTTTGGGTCTGATAAATGAGAGTTCCTATGTAAATTCACATTGTACTGTGGATAGAATGTATGTGCAAGTGGGTAATAAATACTAAATAAAAATGACAAAATTTAGTTTTTAGTGCTAAGAGTGCACTTAATTTTATTGTTAACCAGAAGTGCGAACTACTGAAAATATAGGAATGTTAATTGAAGGTTTTGGCAATGACGAAGAGTTGTATTTTATATTGCTGGAATTAAACCTAAAATACTTTTGAAAAGACAAAAGCAATTACACAAATTGCTAGCTGATGTTAATGCCAAATTACCTTCCAAATTAAATTATGTTAAATTGAAATTTCTGTATTCAAAGGAGTATGAAAATATTCATAAACGACAAAAAAAAGCCACACACGTGCCCAAACATATTCAATTTATTGTAATTATTTAACCTTATGTCACATGAAACGACTTAATTCACTTACTCACTTGGGAAGAAACAACAACGGAATTTTGTAAGCAACACCTTGGGGTGCAGAATTTGATCAGAAAATGTTAATTATTAAATATTCATTGTGGGTTAAATAAACACACACACATACCGCACCACAATCCCATACACACTCCAACCAAATAGAAAAGAGGATGTATCAAGTCTGAATAAGTGTCATGGTGATAGCCATACTTACACGCACACTCACACACACACGCATGTGTCAACCCAAATGGAAATCGTGTCAATCAACACCTGTTGAATTTTAGTCTGCATAAAATAATAGAAATGGGTTTTTGCTAATAAGAGTGATTGAGGTTGAGAGATCTCTGTGGTTGTGATAGGAGGAATACATTACAACTTACCTTTTTAGGAAATTAATATTCAATTTATTTAACACAGAGAATTAAAATACCTTTAGTGATAGAGACTTGGAAGTAGAACTCACTAAGTACGTTGAATCTAAATTGAAATAAACTAAAGGCCTAAGGAAACCTATGTACTCAGTAAGTATTTACGTAATAAGTTTCAATTCTAGCCAAGGATATATCGAACAAGTTTCAACAATTTCATTAGAAGAAGGCAACGAAATATAACAAAATTTTGTATTAGTTTATGGGCTCGGGGGCGTATGAGTGACTTTAAATAAAATTATATTTTTATACACTACGCGCAAGTGTCAGAACGTATGTAACGCAGTGGAGACGTAGAGGTATAGAGATGCAGTAGTTATAGAAAAGTATATATTCCTAATTAGCATCATCTCCTGGGTCGATCTAGCGATGCCCGTCTGTTGGCCTGTCCATCTGTCTGAGGATCATGGATCGTAAATGAAGTGGAAAGGGATTAAATATAAATAATAAAATTATAATTATAAATATTTTTCAATATTTAGGCCCACATTCACAGCGTTCACTTAGGTGCTGATCTGACCACGAATAAACACTCCAATATACATAGACGTCAGTCTGTACAAGTTGAACAATTAAGTTTCCGATGATGAAGGTATGAAAGCACTTTGAAAATTCGGCGTTTAGGAAATTCATGAAATATGAAATATTCTCAGTCAACTGAAATAGACTTCAACTAAAATCAAAAATTCATTGAATGTCAAAACAAAGCACACGACGCCACTCAATGCAAAAGCAACTGGTACAGACTCAAAACGTCCCTTGAGTCTGTTTAACCGCAAATTGCGAACGAAAGTGACATTTGCTTGGCTTCCGGCCAATGTCAATGTCGCATTTGGGATTGCAACAAAAACGAAGGCACGCACACACACACACACAAAACACAACGGAGAACACCCACACACACTTGCTAACATACAAAAATAACATAAAAAAAAATATAGAAAAAAAGAAGAAGAAGAAGAAGAAGCAACAACTTAATTAAGTGCTTGATGTAATTTCACAGAAAATTAACTGCAATACAGATAGGCCCAACGGACAGACACAAGGCAAAGGAGTTAGAGTGACAATTTGGACAGGTTCTCTCTAGGATTCCCCCACAACACTTCGTTGAGCTTTCAGCCAACTAATGCATAGTAACGTAGCAATATACCTGTGCGCGCCTAAAAGTAGTTGATGAAATTTATGGTATTAGTTTAATCTCATGGTTGACAAAATTAAAACGACGCTGACAGAAACCTAACAAAGCAAAACCAAAAGTCTAATTACCGTACACAGACGCACGGGAATGGTAAGAATCAGTCTTGGTTATACGCTTGCTTGCTTGCTTGCACACTTGCCTGTTTCAATACGGGATTCGGCATTTTTAATTAAGCCCATTTTCACTAGTGTCAAAAGACAATATTTTGTTGCTTGTTGTGTTCTTCTGCTGTCGGTTATGACATTTCATTTTTGTTCTTCTGTAGCTGCCTAGCAATGGTTTAGTGAACAGTTGAACAGGCTCCCTTTTGGCTTTGGTCTCAACCCAAATGTGTCCCATAACCATAACCATTTGCTTCCGAGGCATATGTTCGGTATTATGTTGTCTAATATGATGTACTACTACTTTTTGTCTAGCTAAATGATGAATTGCCATGTTGGCAGGTTGTGTGTGGTTTTTGCAAATGAATTGCCTTTGTCACGTCACTTGTTGCGGCTCAATGAAGTGAGATTAAGTGTGAAATGAGAATTGAGAGAATGTTTCGTACTACCTTCAGCTGTTCATTTACATTTTGACGAGGTGTTTCGGTTCTGATGAGGGATCAAATTGAAAATTTTTCCTTAATGCAATAACCAAAAATAATTTTCTGCTGGTAGCCTTCAATTTAATTAGCAATTAAACATTAAACCCAATAAAGATCAATGGAACTGAAGCTAATGTCCTTTGGACACTTCACCAGCCATTTGACAATAAACAGTCAAACATTTTCTATTACTTTTATTTCTATCAAGCAGACAAACGAACGACATTATCAACAATCAAATAAGATTCAAGGCCACTAACAAAACAAAAATAAATTTAATTAGCTAATTAATTTGGGATCATCATCATAGTCAATTTTGAAATTGTTCCTTTCAAAGCACTTTTGCCTTCTTCTCTGTTTCTCCTTTTGTTTTTGTTTTCGTTGTCATTGATTATGACACAAACACAATTAAACGCTTTAATAAATTATAAAAAAAACGCGCGAAACACAAAATGGGTGAAAAATTGGAAAATTGTTGAAAGCAGCAGCAAGAGCATATAGCGGCTGGCTACCTGTCGCTGTGACCTATGACAATGAAGCAAATTTAATTGAAGTTCAAAAGTTGTGCGTGCGCTCACTGGGGAAATCGGTGATAATTGTGACAGGCTGAAAAGGTGCCACTGCCAGCACTACCAGTGACAGTGAACATAGTAATGGGAGGCGCTCAATTTGATAAATTTATGAAATTTAATGGACGCTGTCAATCAAAAAAAGCGTTAACGTGAAAGTGTTGAAGGATATTTTAAGTGATAAAAGAAGGCCTTTAAAAGTTGAAAATAAAAATGTTCATGCTGTTGTATGATGAAGTGGAACCATCATAGGATGGCAAATAAATGAAATCATCGAGAAATAACTTCTTATTTGAAAAAATGCTTTCTCAATGAGAAATCATATGAGATATAAGTTGCCTTCCGCTCATCTGACCTTCTTAAATTTGCTGCGGAATGTAGAAAATTCTTCAATAAATGTAATTCTAGCTTAAATTTTAGACGGTACGCGTTCTCCATTCTGTCTGCCTTCGGTCTATTTCACTTAAATCTTTATGCGAATATTTTCAATTAAACAAATTGACACTCTGAACTTATTTATTAATTTTTCATTTAAAAATTAATTAAAAACGTGCGAAAATGAAAAATTTCCATTTTTTATTGAATTACAAAAGTAATGTGCCTGTTTTTAGCCTTCCTGCCCATTTTTTATTGTTATTATTTATTTAAATGTAAATACTTCACTCTCAGACATTTTTAATACCAATGCCATTCACAATGCGCCATCCATTTGTTGTTTGTATGAAATTGATTCATATTGTGAATATTTGCGTAAACTGATAAGTAAACCTTTTGTTTGCTTTAACACTTGTGCATAGAAATTATCCTGAAATATGTTTCTAAGGGCTTTGGGAAATTTTCAAAATTGTTATTGTTTCAATTTGTGCAACATTGGTTTTATTTATTTGTCACATCAGATCAATTGTATGTATTTTGGGAAATTTCCACCATTGTTACACTCCACAGAAGCGTAATTCTATTGATTCAATATACAATTTATTTCGCTTTATTTCGCTTTGTCATTCGATTGAGATAAGTTTTGATTTGAGCTGAAAACAAAAACATAAATTGGTTTAAGATGTAAATCAGTTAGTGGAGAAGTCAATGACAATGGCACGCATCGCAGAAATGTATTAGATTTAAAAGTAAAATTAATACAAATAACAATATATCAGCCGAAACGAGTGGGGCTCAATAAAAAGACTCCATTAAAAGGCTCCTTTAACAGCCACATTTCCTGATTATAATTTTGATATTGAACCCACTCAGTGTAGTGCTTTTCGAGTTAAACATTGGTATGAAACATTAGTATTAAAAAGTTCACATGGTTAAGATCATCCTGAAGTTTTATCACTGGTCAAACGATAGGAAATCTCATTCGATATTTCGCATTTAACCACCTTAAGCAAATGAACGAAAATTTTGCCATTTTTGCGATTTATTTGCACATGAGTGATGGATGATGGTCATCACCAGCCACCTTCATCACCGACAGGCAGCCCATCATCGGCATCGTCATCATCATCATCGTTCTGTGTAGTGTTTGTTTGCCCAGCAGGCATATTATGCACATTTTGTTGATATTTGCTTGTGGGTAGATTTCTTCGCATTTGGTTTTTTTTTTATTTTTTTTTGGGCAAACGTTGAACCTATCATAGCCATATGGCCGTTTGCCACATGTCCACTTCAGCATCTGCATATCAGAAATATGCGAGCGCTTGATTGATTTACGAGTTGAGTGAAGATTTTTGATTTTTCGTCCGTTTTGAAATAGTGTTTTTATCTCTGACCAACATGAAATATGCAATACTTTGCTCTCTTTTTCCAACTTTTTCCAACACGTCCGGAGGCATGCGAATAGTTCATGAAGCAATTAAAAATGAGTCAAGTTTAAAATGATGCATGAGCTGCATGGAAATTTGCGGAAGTCGTTTAATGTTACAATGCCGATGACGATGATGGTTCCTTTTTATGCAAATTTATGTTTGGGTCGTAAATATATGAGCAGGCTATGGCATTGTAGATTTTGCAATAATTTTAATTTTACAATTATGATGAGTGAATTTTACATTTCTCTCAATTAAATCATACAACTTGTCCAGCCTTAGAACGTCTTCTATCACCGATGCGTACAGGTTTTACAACATTGACTTAAATGCCTTAAATATTAATGCCTCAACAACAATGTTGTATATTAAATTAACATGCAGTGTGGCATTTTATTCAATTATCAGCGCAACATTTTCCCACATAATTGATATCCAATATTTTTTATTTACATTTTTTGTGCATTTCACTTGGAATTGAAACATGAAATTAATAAAATAAATTCTTAAATTAAATATATGCATTAAATATTTATTACATTGTCATTAATTTTAGAGCAGTATTTTGATATAGCAATAAAAAATAATTGGTAATTATTGCAATTTACTTAACAGTTTAAATATTTTTATTTTAATTAAATTAATTTAACTATTATATTAAATGACAAAACTGACGTTAATTGCCATATATTTTTATTGTAACTTTTTTCACTCGTAAATGATTTTATACTTTTTGGTGAGGCCAATTATATGGTAAATGATACTTTATTACACTTTTCTGCCAAGTGTATGAGTTATAATGAATAGAGTTTCCTGTAGCGAATTGGAGTGTGTTTAAAAAAACAATTCATGGAAGAGGCTTATAAGAAAAATAGTTAATTTAATGATTCTCGGTGAGCCCTCTTTCTGAATAAATAGTGAGGTCCTTCGAATTTGTTATTCCCCCTTCATTCATATGACTCTTTTTAATTAAAGTTAACGAAATTCCTAACAAATATCGTAGACTTTCTCCTATAGACAACACAATAAAATACTCGTATGATATGATTCCCACATTATGCCCACAAGTACTTTTCTTGTGACTCATATCTGTCAAGTAAGTCTAAACATCAAGTAATTATCGACCAATATAACTTTGACCTATTGAAACAGTCTTCAACCAATTTACTAAATGAATAATTAATTTCATTGCGAAAGTCAATGGAAGTATAAGAAAAAGAAAAAAGATGAAGAGAGAAAAAGCCAATTCATGTCAATGTCTGCCTGGAAGTTTCCTTCCAAAAACATTTAAATGCCAATTATGACAAGACAATTCTATACAATTAGTATTGATTTTTCGCTTTAAAACGGAAAAGTAAAAGAATTACTTTCGGTCTGACCGAAGCTAAAATACCCTTAACCGTGCGAAATGACAGAGAAACAGACGGACGGACATTGCTAGATCGACGAATATATGTATTATTTTCTATACTTACCACTCCTCCTTACAAATGGTGTGACAAAATCAACTTTCAATGGACACTAGTGTGCAGAGTGTACAAAGTTTTGAAATCCGGCCCAGATGCTAGTACTTGGAATTAAGTATGACCAGACAATATTGTTGAACGTTGGTCGTTTGCACTAGCAGAGCACGGAAATTGCAATTTTCAGCAGTGGCAATTGTGAAATTGAAAAAGGTTTAATCTTGCGGTTGGATAACGAAGTAAGGGGACATGCTCACACACAGCCGCTCACAATCTTCTGGTTATGGTTTTTTTCCTATCTTAGGCGTTTTAATTAGGATGCAGCTGCCAAAGTGTTGCACGTGGATTGAACGAATGCTTCATTCCACCCACACTCTTGTAAAAATATTCACTATTTGCTACGTATACGAGGGGGTAATATTTTTTTGTGTGTGGGAATAAGTGCTGGTTGGTTTGCTTATCTTACGTTTTACCCACTCAAACACCACACTAAGTCCTTTAGCCATTTGCATTTGAGAATGCAATTCGAATGATTTTGCGTAGTTATATATATGTATATTAGACTGCCTCACGAATAAGAAAAACTTAGTCATCCATAAAAGTAAAATTTCGTTGATTTTATGATTATTCCCGAATAATTTTTGAGCGACTACCTCCTACCTCTTTTGTTACTTTCTTGAAATTTTAACAGCTTTTTTTAAATTTTCTTTTTTAGTTTTATCGAACGTGAGGCGGTCAAATGTATATATCCTTAACTAATGGATTTGCAATTGTGTGGATATTCATTTAAAGTGTATTTTTCGGAATTTGAGTGCAAATATGTGTTTGTTTATATTTGATAAAGTGAATTGGTTAAAAGTTCACAAGCCAAATGTGAAGCTTAGAAGTTATTTGGAAATGCCATTGAAAGGAATACTAAATGGAATAAAATTGTTTTTGGTGTAAAGACATGAAAGTTTAATTTATTTCAAGTGTTTACTTAATCTAGGAATAGTTTTGTGGCTTCAAAACTTTTCTGTTTTAAATAACCTTTATGAAAGACAATAAGTATGAAAATATCAATAATAATATTTTTTGTCACAAAATCAACAAGTTATTTATAAAACTAAAAGCTTTTAATGCAGTTTACTAAATCCCTTAAAACGGAAATAAGGTGCAAAGCATCACAAGTCCCTTTTGCGCTGTTCCTATGACATTTTTATCCTAACAGGATTTAAATGCTTTCAGCTGACATTTTGCATAAATTCAATATTAAATTTATTATAACACTGCCAGTATCGCACATTATATTTTTTCAAGTACCCAAAATATGCTTTGCATCCATCTTAAGTGAAACAAACGACAAGAAAACAAAACATACTTTGCGGGTGCACAAAAGCGAAGCAGAGAAAATGTATTTGCTGAATATTTGTTATTTTGTGATTGTTTTCTTTTAATCATATGTATCATGAAGAAAATGGCAAAAGAAACCGATACTCAGTTGTCGTCTGCTGGCGTCTGCTGATGTTTACACACAATAAACGCATGTGTATGTGTGAGATCCTTCTATTGATTTGTTAATAACACGTTTTTCGTATATTTTTTCATGCAAAAATAAGAATATTCAATATCCCGTATGTTTTAATTGAATTCGCTTAACATTTATCTATGAGAAATCTATTTTTATTACACCGAAAGTTTTTTTTTCCATTTTCCCACACATCATCGTCATCAGCAGCGCCAACAGCTTTAATAATTAATTTATGTTGATACTAAAATGAACATATTATCATAATTTTAGTTCAATTAATGGGGCAGCAGCCATCACTCTTTACGCTCTTTCGCGCCAAAAAAATTAATACAAGCCACATACATTCAAACGCCAAACATTCATACACTCCAGCGTCCAAGTGGCAAATCGTTTTATTGCGGTATTAAGCTCCATTAAGTGGCATGAGTTTACGCATATAATTCCTCATGTTTTAGTGAGATTTATGCTTAAGCTATTTGAAGTGTAGTTTAAGCTGCCGAGCAAGCATTTTGTGAAGAGCACAGGGCAAATTGCTGTGGAATGAAAAAAATAATAGCGCAAAAAAAATATGTTTGCATAGGGATTGTTTTAGGAGTTGGAAGTTTTCATTAATTTTATTTTCGTTCAGTAATTTACGAATAATTTATCGATTGAGTATGTGTGATAAAATGTGATTCTCATACTTCCGTGCATTTTATTTTTAATTAACCTCAATAAAAGTATTGATAGCACCTTGACTAAACCGACTTCCGACTGGGTAGCTAAAAGCATGCTCGAAAGTATGCAATATTTTCAAACAAAGTTTTCCATTCTGAAAGTGCCTGTCTATAAAATCTAAATATTCATATCAAAGTTAACTTCTCTGAGCTCTTTAAAGGCAAAATGTTGTATGTGTGCAAATATTTGTGCGCTTTACAATTACCAACCTAACCAAAAAAAATGCCGCTACCACAAAAAACTTTAACAAAATGTTATCAAAATATATACACACACTCCGAAAAAACAACAGTTCAAAGGCATCTAGAAAAGTATACCACCACAAAAGCTGATGGTTAGTTGCCGCAGAGGAAGACGAGCATAGGCGCGCGCCAGCACATGCCGAAGTAATTAAAATGATGTTGCGTGATTTATGGCGCTGAAAGAATTTAAGCCAAAGACGAAATTGAATTGGTATTTATGTATTTATTTAAGTATGTTCATGTGAAAGTACCTACGCAAATGCAAGTGAAAAGCAAAAATGAAGGCAAGCAATTTATTATTTATAGCAAAATACTAACGGCTGTTAGATAGTAAAAAATTGCACACGGAAAAGGCCAATAACACTTTCTACCTACATACAGAAAATGTAAAGGACAAAGCCTTTATTTGTTTATTATTTAAAGCAATTACGACGAACATGCAAAAGCTTTAACACAAAAAAATAAAAAATTCTTCGTCTTTGATGACCTTTATGACTTCATTGTGTGCTGTAAAAAGTTCAAGTGCTAAATCGAAAACAGCAATCAAAAATAATAAAAATATTATACTTATATAAATAAAACCGTTAAGTGGTCGTTAAAATTGGCAACACTCACAAATACATCAGCCAACAGCGCCTCATATAGGAGTGAATAGAAAAAATATTAAAATTATTTTACATCTTTACAAACGCACAATTGAACTTTAAAGTGATGGTAAACATTTGTTGAACATTTACACTGAATCACATGTGTATGCAGGCGAGTGTGGGCTTATAGCCGTTAACATGCTTGTATGTACAATTTTTAATTTGGATTTATGTGTGTATGTATTTTGATAATTTATTTGCCTTTAGGTGCGATGTGAGTGTAGTGGAAATTTTATATTTACCCTTGTGATGTGTTAGGGCAGTTAAGGCAAAGTCAATTACACTTTTTTTTTGAAGCTTTTAACGTAGATTAATTCAATTACTATAATTTTTTTTGCCGAAAGGAAATTGATTGTAAATGGCTAATTTAAAAGTCTGCATGTCGCAATGTCCTATTTGCTTTTTAATTGAAACACAGTATTAAGCAATATAAATTTTCAAATTATTTCAGAATTTGAGCTAAAATTTTAATACAAATTTACTTTTCTATAAATATTTTTTCATATGCATTAAAATATGCTCGTGTTCACAATTTTATTTCCGTGAAAATATACCAAATACCTCCGAAAATAAACACGTTTTTGCCATATTTGTGTACTTTATTAATTGTAACATTTTAGCATTTCCACATTGTTCTAATTCCTGTTCGCTGTTCGCTACAAAAAAAATAACAAAACATGAATCCAAAAAGAGCATATAATGAAAGCTTTGTCACCCGCGATTACTATCAAGGGATAGACTTGCCCACACACAATCACGCCACAGTGTCAGTACACGAATGTACTCTCTCTCTCGTTACCCAATAACACATTTCTATTTATTATTTCGCATGTTGTGTCTAACATGCTCATATTGGCCGTTGACTGTGTGTAATTTGCACATAATTAGTTGGTCTTATTAACTTGTTTAACAAACAAAGTAGCTATTGCGGTAAATAAGTAAATGCACTGTTTGCAATTGAGATTAGTTAAATATTTGAGGAATTTTAGAGGGTTGGGACATTGTGGTTGAGATTACCATTACTGTTCAATAATATTTGTTCTATATTTATACACTTTACATACTATCGTTATCATAGAATGGTGTTATGTGGTGGTATTTATATTGACACTCCTTTAATGATTATCAGATTTTACTGATTGCAGAATTTTTTTTTTTGGAGTAGGCATATTTTTAGGCTTTTGGAATGTTTTTAGCCGTAATTCAGCAGGTTTTCAAGAGGAAGCACGCTGTCATATCTCAGCAGGCAAGTACTGAATCTGATTTTGGCTAATACAGTGGGCTGGATCTATGATAAACGAAATCACAGTTAATGGAGCCAATTTTACTTTGAATATTATTTATTCTAGATAGTTCACCCATGTCGTACTCCATCGTTCCTTATTTCACCTCTACTATTGTATATTTATCTAATGAGCAAAGAGAAAAACATAGTAGGGGAAAGGCCCAAAAATCATGGGTGAACCTTTTTTCTTATCAAATTCTCCACGAAGTTGATATAGGCAAATGCAAAAAATGTCTGTAGCTGCTTGTCAGTTACATTTCCTCCGCGCTAGTCATTTGCACTTTAATAGCTCACGCTCAAACTATATTAAAGCAATAACATTTTGTGTAATAGAAACTTCAATATTAAAGTTACTCCAAAGTGTATGAGCTGAAAAAGTTTCGATCAACCTTGGAGAAGACTCCAAAATTAATTTCAATAAAATTCCAGCGGAGCAGAGGAAATCCAATCAAATAAATTGTGTTAGTTTGAAACCAACAATCTTTACTTTACCATCAACTTTTATCTATTAACTTTACTGACTGCTGAATGGCTGCATGTTTGCGTCTGGTTTTTGTAATTATGAAGTTAATCGACTTAATTAGCAGATAATAACTTGAAAAGTAGTTATTAAAGCAATTAAGGCGCAAATAAATTTAGTTGGCTTAATCGAGCTTCAAGTGTTAGGGCAAACAGTTTGACGTTGAAAGCTGGTGAGTTATAGAAAGTGAGTAGAAATTATATTTCCATTGTAATTTAACATATGAAAAAAATAATTAATTTGATTTATAGATTTGTAGCAGTAAAAATTACCATATTGAAAAGAAAATAAAATAACTGATTCCAGCACGAAATTATAATTGTTTATTGCTTTGATTTAATTTGAATTTAAATGTATTAATATTTCATATTTATGTAATTCATTAAAAAAATAAAATTATATTTTCCAAAAAAATTTAATATTAATTTTAATGAATTTTACCCAGACTCATGTTACTCATACGCTCAGTGCAACACGATCGTCATAGAAATGCTTTGAAAATCACAACCTAAATGACAATTTAACACAATTTAAACAATTTATTGCAAGGCCCACAGGCACTGGTATCAAATACGTGGGAAAAAAGTCAGCCTAAACAAATAACCTCATTAAATCTCAACCCAACCCATATGACAGTAGAGGCGGCTACAAGGCCAATCTATCTGTGTTTTAGGTCTTTACCAATTCTAATTAGCGAATTTATGAAATTAAACTCAAACAAGTGCGGGCAAATATTATTATTTACATGCAAATTAAAAGTTAAGAAAAGGAAGAAAGAAAGGAAACGAAACGAAGCAGGCCGTGTCATTAAAAACTGATAAATGAAAGTGTGTGGGTGTGCGTGTCGCCGCACAGAGCCTAGAAGCTATGCTAGGGAATTTATCAAAAGCCGCTTGAAATACTTTCTGAGAGAAATTACTTTTGACGAAAATTCCTTTTGTATTTGTTTGGAATGGCAGAATAAAAACAAAAAAGAGTTGAATGGAAATCAAAAGTTTGCTATTTTTCCTATATAAGTGGTGTTCTGCGTAAAGGCTTTGTCTGTTGTTTCTCTAACTACTAGTCATTCAACATTTGAAAGCTTCAACAAATGCTGCCTTTATTTCTTATTTGCACTTTAAAGTTGTGAGATGACATTCTCAGAATAGAGTGATAGCTTGTTTGTGGATTTTTTCTAAACAAATTCACTGACCTCAAGTAATTTGTTAGTTTTCAAGTAGTTGAAATTGTATTTTAAGTTTGGTTGAGGAGAAAAGTTTTTAAATTTTTTTGGTAATTTTTTGTACGCGAACGTGTTGACAAGCTTGTTGAAAGTTGGAGAAAGTCTGGGAAATTGAAGCAGAATTAACTGGGTATTGTAAGAAAAACTTCTTGCATTCACACTGTTAATGATAATTGTGAATTTTAAGTGTTATAATATGCAATAAGGCGGAATGGAGAAGAGGCGGTCCCACATAAATGCAATATTATCGCAATATTGCATTTATAATTTAATATTGACCAACAACATTTCAGTGTCGTACCATAATTGGATGCCATTGCGTACCAATATATTGTCAAAAAAGTGTACAAAAATTTGCTTATACAAAACAAATCTGAAAATCCATTGTACAAACTTTAAAAAAAAACAACGGCGTCACCATTGCTGCAAAACATTCTTATCGTTTGGACATGCATATGTGTGCATTTGTCGTGTAAGCTTCTCATGCAATTGCATACATTAGAACTTGTTAACATTTTTTTACGTACGCTAGATGCGTCATTTCTAAAGGAACTAAAAAATAGAAGCCGAAAAGATAGCTCCAGCTGTGCTATCTTCTTTTGTTTGCACGTTCTTTTCGCCTGGCACTTTTTAGCAGTCAAATATGGAAATTTGCAGATATGTAGAATGTGCCCACCCAAAATGGTGTGCTTTTGAAAACGCACACTTGTATAGAAAAGCACATACTGAAGCATTCAACAATTTTATGAAATGCGTGTGTTTTGTGTCTTTTGTATTAAAAGTAGAACATTCTAATTACAGTGATGTACTTTTTATGCCAACGTGCGGATTCTTACGAAAACTAATGAAATGATTTCTTGTATATTTTATAAAAAAAAATTAAACGAAGTTAAATAATTCGAAACCTTTTACATTTGCTTTTAGAAAATATTAGGTAACAAATGAAAAAAATTGGCAAAAATTAACTTATTTTTTCATTGCCTCTTTTTTCAGATAAAACTACAAATAGTTTCTGTTGTCACTCAATTACAAGGTAAGAAATAATCTCTATCAATTTTTGAAATTTTTTTTTCAAAGTGTTAAGGTTTTTACATTTAACAGCGAAGGCAATTAACTAGCCAATGTCAGTAGCATTTATTCGAACTCCAAAAAAAGCCTTTTAGTTTTAAATTACATCCGAAACATTTAATGCAATTATTTATCAACGAGTTCTTTTTTTCGGATGAGTACACGTAATTCGAAGCTTTCAATTAACAAAAAACGTAATTCAATAAACGAGTTTAACGGCACTTGCACTTGTTGCATCCGATACGTAGCCATTTTGTATAATTTGCATTGGTTGCCTTACAACACTTTAAGCGAACGTTAACAAATGGGCGATTCAATGGAGATTTTGTTCATTGCCATTGGATTGAAATACCCTTTATTCACATATTGAGTAGTGAAACTTTTATTTGTTTATTGTGTATATATATATGAGGAAAATAAAAACTGGAAATAATTAAAACCAACACCAAATTATAATACATACACGGCCAGAACAACTCGTTAACACGTGCCCATGATTTGTCAGCATTAATAAAGGAAATTATTAGCTCCCTCATATGACATTCTACCATCTACTTATGTATAACCATAAGACCGAAAGTGGTTAGTAGCGAAATGTCAGTGTTATCTTGTTGCATCTGGCACTGAAAGAGCACACCTATTGTTGTTGTTGGTTTTTTTGTTATTGTTGATGCTGTTCATTTCATTTTGCGCTACAGTACACCATTGTTCAACGGGTTTATAGTGTGTTCTCAACACACAACAACGACTCTCATCAGTGACTTATTACAACGTCACTAGCAGCAAACTAGTTGCAGTTACAGTTACTCTTACAGCGGTCACATCATGTTGACAATCTCTCACAAAATTCGCACACAATACCTGCTGCTTCCTCTAATCTGTCAAAACCGCAAAACAGACAATGCCATTGTCTGTGTGAGTAGGTAAATAAGTGTGCCTGTGCGTGGGTGTATGTGAGTTCATTGAATGTGAGTAGGTCGTGGAAAGGCACTCCATTTTTCTGAAATTAAAGAAATTTAAATGGCGAAAATGAAAAATGTGTCACGTATTTAGTAATTAATTGATATCGGTTGCATTTGGAATTGAAAAAACTAAATATATAAAAAATTGTGTATTTCCTTTTGTTGGAAAAAATACTGAAGCAATCCGATTTCAACTGCATCCTATAGGTTATTCAACTAAACATATTGAAGGTGCTTTGGAAATCCAGCGAGCTCCTTTCAACCAACATGCACTTAGCATAGTTGTGCACTCAACCATCGACGAAAGGTAACGTGTCATTAAAAACGTTTTCGGTTTTTTTTCCTTTGAATGTAAAAAATACACTGTATCGATTTGTATTGGCAGAACTTATTTTGTCATGCATGCAATCAGAGGGTAAAAATTGTATCTACAAAATATGCATACCAACACTTCAAAATAGAAAGTGAATTGGTATATTCCTCAAAAAAAAACAAACAACCACAAGAGTTGCGAATACTTTTTTTATTGACTTGAATGCACAATTGGCTTTTATGCATTGTCATTCAAAAGTGGCGAATGAGGTAGTCAAGGGTGTCATTAAATACAAACCATATACAGAAAAATGCAGTTGGAATAGAAATAGAGATTATCCTTATGTGCATTTGAGTGTAAAATCAAATTTCATTTTATTTTTATTTGAGAAGAAATCCGTTCAACTACGACACTTTTTTCACACACAAAAATCTCTTTGGCTTCTTTACTTCTTGGTTTATTTAATATTTACTTACGTCTTCCTTGAAATAGATCTGCTGTAAAGGTAAATAATTGCAATTGCTATCATAGCCAAACATTCTTCCCAAATATTGCGGCAATGGCCACTTGCCTCACAATCAAGCATAAGTAGTTAAGTGCAAGTAATCTACAACATCTTAGGCGATTTGTTTTGTATGCATACCGCACTATGCCAACACCAACAACAACCACAATAACAATAACAACCACTAACACATACAATCGAACTATCAATTTGCGTTACGCTGCTGGATATCTATCGCAAGCAGGACTCCACTTGCAAGACGTTAGTGAGGCCAGCCATGATTCCATTGTTTGTCTAGTAATATGACCTGATGCTATTTAAGTGCTTCTGTTGCTTTTGTCACAGAAGGCAGAGGTTGATTTCATTTACCAAACAAAATGATAAGATGCATAGATTTTCGGAAAGTTTTTGTGATGAAATTTCGTTAGTTGAAAATTTTTTAAATTTAAATATTTAAAAAAAAGCTATTCACATTTCGACCTATCGACAGTACATAGCTGTGTTTGGGAAAATTCATTAGACTAATTTTTGTTTGACATTGGCACAAATCATAATTTGATCGATGGCATAAAGTCATTCAAGCATCAGGCGGCGGCGACCTGCAAACACAAAATAGTGAAAGCAGCCAGGCAGACAAGACAGTTGGTGTGCTGATACCAAACACCAAACACCGAGCACTGACGAACCACACCGAACGATGAAGTATATTCCATTTTCATTATTGAATTGACATAAGCAACAAGTTCTCAATTTCCGTGAGTGCTTAAGTCGGGTGAAAGGGTGAATTGGTGGTTCCTTGAAATTTATGCTTGAAACTGAGTAATGTATGTGAAAATATTGCATTTCTGTAAAACAATTGACGAACCTCTTTGCGTTACATAGTTCCTTAAATTCTATTAAAATTCATTTAAAATGAAAATGTCACATTTCACTTTTTTGAATAAGTCCTCGGGAAACTCATACACACAAATTTTGATAAGGAAAATGTTGCATATTTTTAGGTTTAACCTTTTAACATTTCACCAACGCCCAAACACACACACACTTGAATTTTTTATAGCTTTAAAAAGGCATCGCATCAAATTTTAAACACTCCCACGAGCAACTCTCTAAGCCAAAATGTGCTATCAATAAGCCATCCATCCACATTATAATGAAGTCATTTCGCAGCCAGTCACACTTTTTGGCTATGCACGAGTATGTATTTTTAAAGCGTGTGTAGGTACTTGTTTGTTCGACTCACAAATGACATGTGTTTCCACTCTTCTGACAGTGTGTATTTACACGTTGCTATTTGCCAGCCTATAGGCTGTTGTCTGCTTCCGCTTAATTACATTATCGATTCATTAAACCCTTAGAGCATCCAACATCAAGCTCATCATCATCAGCATTATTATCATCATGTCATATCAAATTTTGAGCATATGCAGCCGCAAGCGGCAATCCAGTTTGATAGGAAATCGATATAGGTTAAGGAAATGTAATTAGTTGATTAATTTATAGACTGGAAGGATAAAGGCTTAAAAGTGTGTTTTGTTATTTACAAAAAATACATAAAGAAATGTATATATACATTGTTTGATACTTCAAAGAAATAATAGATCGTATGTGTGGGTGTAGTCTCAAGAAATTTGTGAAATTCTTGGGGCTACTGTTTTGGTAGTAAAATATTTTAAGTGTATGTCATTCCAAAAGCAAGACCGCATACTTACAAAGCGATGTTTTTCACTGCGAAATATTCAATAAATATTTATTAAATAGAAAAAAATGTATTTAATATTTTCCTAAAATATTCAATATTTCTTGAGCATTCCTAAAAGTATGCCAAACTTATTAATGTATATCCATTTAGCCGTGGTCCGACTCTCACAGCACTGCTACTTTTGGTTTATCTTCTCATGGCCGAAACCCAGCCAATATTACAAAAATAATACAAGAAAAAAATAATAAATCACCTTCAATATTCAAATAAAGCATCCGCAGACACCACTACAGCACGCACAAAAAGTTCCCCTCCGTTTAGTACATGGCAACGAACACCAGTTGTAAGAGAAACGAAATTTATATTCAATGTTTACTGAAACATAATCTGGCCTACAAATTAAAGCCCCTAGTAGGAAGTTTGTTAGAAAAATATTATTTAAGAGCTAATTGAAAAAATATACATGCCTCAAATATACTTTAAGCTGAGAGATTTGCATTCAATTGAAAGTTTGTACAACTCATTAGCATTCAAAAGGGAAACAATTGCAATTAAAGCACCTTCTGGTAGAAATCACTTTTGCTTACATGCCTACTTTTTAATTGAACACCAAACACCAATTAAAGAGCAGCAGGTATGAATTGGTTGACATTCTTCCTGACACGTGTGGCTTACTTAGCCGGTAAGCAACTACTTACTCAATCTCTCTATTTCCATTTCTTTGTTTTCTTTCCTTCAAGTAATCCCAGTAACTATTCAAGCAAATACAAATGGGAAAAAATACAAAAATATTTCCAATTTTTTTCTAATCAAAAATTGCCTAAGAAAAAAAAACACCTTCAAATGGGAATTGTTTGTGGTAGGTTAAGTGTAGGCCAATTATAAAATAGCCCAGAAACGAAAAGGGATAAGAAAAATAAGTTGGAAAAACGGAATAAAAAGCAATATTGATAAGGGTGGGATCTATTTGGATTTATAGGAATTACAGATGGAAATAAAGACTTTCAGGAAAAGTAATTGGCAATTGACTCGTGCAAGAGAGAGTAGAGGAAAAATTGAAAAAATGTATTTCTAGAGAAATTGAAAAGTGAAATAAGAAAGGATAGTTTAAAATGTAGGCAATTCGGTCCAAATTGGTCATTAGAGTGGACGCAATTTGCCCGAAAGTTACTGGAACTGTTCTTATTAGCCCACCAATTGCACAACTTTCCTGCCTTTCATTAATAGTCAGCCTTTAAGCTTTGTCAATGTCTAAACTTTTAACTTGACAATGTACATTCCCACTACCAAAACTACCCAAAAATATGCAACAACATTAAAAAAAAACTACAACAAACCCGTTAACAAGTTCAACTGAACAAATAGAGTTTTCAAAGTTTTTTTCTACACCCTTCGAAAAAGTTCAACCCAAGGCGAAGAACGACAAAGCAGTTGCGTGGAAAATTTACTAGAAGAAAAAAACAACAAAATGAAACAGAACTTGTTCTCTCTTGGTTAACATTTAGTATTTTTACAATTGTACACACAGAAGATAAACTTGAAATTGAACTTGAGCTGTAATTACAACTCAAATGGCAAAATCATTGTGACAGCTGTGAAATGTGAATTCGTTGGAGGGAAACGATTACAAGCAGGCGACAGACAGACAGTGCGCTAAATTGTCAAAAAAAAATATATAGCATAGAAGAGAGACTGAATGACTGACTGAGTTTGCTGGTGACAAAAAAATTAAGGGGAAAAAAACGGAACAAAGTGTGCAAATCAAATAGAAAAAGTTTCAATGGCACGGAACGCGTTCAATTGTGAAATGTTTGCGTTTCCTGTTGATTTTGTCGTAGCATACTTTTAGGCAATTCAGATTACTAAGGAAAGAGATTTGAGGCATTGGAATTGTGGGCATCACATTGTTCCCAATTTGTCCATAGAGGTTAACTGAGTGAATGTTTAGAATCGTTTTGGTTGATCTTAAGGCGAACTGAAAAGTGTTAGTGGACATTTTTTAAATTAAAAAAAAATATATAAAATAATTAATCAAAAAAAAAAAACTAACAAAAGGCAGACAGACATGAAGCAGACAAATTGCGGAGAATTTCATAATTTATGGAGGACTCAATACCGTACAAACAGGTTGTTTTTCTACCAACTGTAATTTATGCACATGCTACTTCACCAAATGAATTATTCTGTTCGAAATTCTGTTGTTTATAGACGTTGGTCGGTCAAAATACCATTTCATACAATAATTAAAGACTGTCTTTAAAAGCTTTAGTTTCAACTAAAAAAAATGTTATAAAAGCTTCAATAAAAATATATATAAAAAAAAAAAGTAAAATAAGAAAAAAAAATCTCTTTTATATGTATGTAGGTCAAGCCTATCGAATCACACTTCGAACCAAAGTAACCACAGGAAAATTGTATACATTTTCGGTCCATCAATATGCGAAGCCTCTTGCCAATACAATCATGATCATCATCATCATCATCATCATCATTGTTAACACCATCATCATTACCACAATATTGGTTACATTATAGTATCATCCCAACATCGACCTTAAACGAAACCAAAGACAAAAAGCGTGTGTATAAATATAAAAACAATGGGTTCCCTTTTCACACATGCCAATATTATTATTATGCATGCGTGTATGAGTATGAAATATACATGTATAATATACATTGTGTATGCATTTACAGTTGAGGCATGTGTGATTGCTATCATTTGCTAGCTTTGATAGGAGAAAGGGTTGTCTAAATATATTTTGGTTAAAATTTATTTTGACAGCTCTTGTGAGGTTTATTGGCTGCAACAAAAAAAACGCTCTTCCAACAAAAGCTGAAAGGATTTAAAACATCTCTTCCGCATTTAACTCTGTTGGATATATGCTAGATGACTTTATTTATTATTCAAATAGAATTTAAATCGAAATCAAACGTTTGAGCGGATATGAGTGTTAACCACCTGCCCATCAAAATGTGTGTGCCGTGCGGCGAAGGACTACTGCTGTGATACTGTGAATATAGTTATGTTGAATAAATGTTGGGTATCTCTCTCCTCGCAATAATTCGTATTCCAACAATGAGTGATGCTGGTATGCAGTCAGTTAAGGTGCCTTGCTCAAAACCACTGACATAAATATTAACAGAATTTTGAATATTAGCATATAAATTTCATATTTTCAGTTTAAATTCTAAAACATCAATAAACAAATCCAAATCAAATTTCCTAAGTTTGATTTGTGACCATTCTGTGATTTGGTGATTTCATGAAAAAATTCCAGTTCAACGAAAAATTTGTAATTCACACACGTTTTCAGTATTATATTGTAATTTATTTATATATTTGTACACTTCTCCACTTTACCCTAAGAAGTACATAAAGCTCACAAAGAAGGAAAAAACGGCTTAAGATCCAGTCAGCATTTTTGGAATATTTACGATTCCCAAACCTTCTTTGGCATCGTTGACTTTTACATTTCCGTTTTTTGTTTCTGGAAAATCTTATTTCCGTCCTACACACATGTAAGCTTTTCTGTTAAAATCTACTTAAAAATGCCCTTTCGTCGGAGCCGCAATTTATCAACATCTCAACATTTATTTGGCTCCGAAAATGAATATAAAAAATGGAAGAAGAAAAAAAAATGCCAAAAGAAAACTACTTTCCGTTCATCGAAGCCAATAAAAAAATAGAAAGTGTTTTCTTCACTTAAACTTTAACCCTCCTTCTCTATCTCTCTCTCTCTCTGAGTGTGTCTCTCTCGCCTATCCTAGCTTATGCAAATGACCAAAATACATACGACCCAAAACATACTTACGACGACTTATTCGCCCTCAAAAGCGGCTATATATTTTTGACCGCAAAGCAAGTAAATGCAACAATTTGTTAAACAGATTTAACTTATTTGTGTAGCCTTCCTCTATTTTTTCGCTGCTTGTTATAGTTAAGAATCTGTGTAAATTTTTGTGCTGCTATTTAACGTTTTGTCTGATGTCCATAGACCACAAAAAGCGCCCTTTTACAAGAATTTTACACTCACACTCACACCAACACACAATCTGTAATGGATTTTTACAACAACTTGAAGTGGTTGTGTATGGGTAACTGTTTATGTGTGTGTTTATTTAAATTTGATTTTGGTATGCGTGTCCATGGCAAAAAGGCAATCAATCAAAGCTATTTGTTGCTGAAAAAGAATGTTGTTTGGACCTTTTGGTTGTTGTTGTTGTATAGGGAAATTTAAAGCATATTTTTCAGCTGAAGTAGATAAAAGAAGAACACGCAAATATGTCATATTGGCTAAATTATTGGGATTATTTAATGGACATTTCACGAACAAGGAAAAACAAAATTTTTTATGTAGTTAAGGAATTTTGTTTCAAGAATTTTTCAAGGAATTTTTCTCTAAATTGAAATTAAAATGCAAAAATTTGTCTAAATATTTGATATAGGACCTACCTGGTGAACCCAATTTAACGTCAAGTAGAATTTATTTAAAACTATCAGATGACTGCCTTCATACCACAACCGATATGAAACCAATGAAACCAAATGTATCACCTTATCCACCGCAGGCAAAAATATTGCAAATTTATATGTAAGCGTAACCACTTTCCTAGGAAACTAATCACAACCCGAAACCGGTAATACACATTTAACCAGGGCAATAATAGCAACAGCTGCCGGTATCGGTGTTGCGGTCGCTCACTACATCATTGTATAATAAACAAAGCTTAATCTGTACAGGAAACCGCGGTTAAGCCGCAAAATTCGGAAATTCAACCAATGAAACCGGCTGTATTAGACGCAAAGTGGGTGAGAAGGGATAAAGGGTCAACAAAATACCCTCGGGCCGAGATATGATTTTTTTCTATTGAGCGTATGAACGCGCGTGAAATTGGCTATACAAAGACCTAAACCAAAAACAGCGGGAGATAATATAATTTTTTGTTATTTTGTTTTGTTGTAAATATACAACGTGGCATTTATACTTGTACTGGCATGTTGTGGTTGTTGTTGTTGTTTGTTTGTTTCTTTGGGTTATTATGCCCAGTGGCATAGCAATTATATTGGTGTTTGTGTTCTTGAATTGAGTTAGTTTTTCGTGCAGGTGTTGGTGCAGGTGCGGGCGTCACGACTAACAAACGTGGCTACAGGAAAGGTCAATTTGAGGTTTGTTGTTTAGCAAAAGTTTCTTATTATTTGATAATGGAGGTATGCGCATATATCCTAAAGAAGTTACCGCAAAGTATTGTTGTAAATTTATTTAAAAGTAAGAAAGTTAATTGGGAATTTACTAGAATTTGAAGAGAGAAATGAATTATAAAAAAAATGTTTTCAACATTTAAATTCATTTTCCCACTGCTGTATTCCTGCATTCAAGTTGGAATTCTCCTCTCATCGCCCAAGCGTTGAAGTAATTAGATTTGACAAACCAGCTGGCCACCTATACATGCACAACACTCTAATAGAACAACTACATCAATTACACACACTTCGATCTGTTAAACTCAATAAAATAGTGAGTCTGATACAAGCCACCGGCGAAGCAATGCAAAAAAAACTATCAATTGCAGCAGCAGCTGTTAAAAAGGTTGAACAAGTAGTGCCATTTTGTTTCCTATGTTTTTGAGTGCCCTTTTTTGTATTTATAAAACAGCTTTAAAAACTTTGTTGAAAACTGCTGTTTAAGGGGATTTCCTACTATTCAGCAAACTGACAACAAACAAACAGAAAACAAATTTTTGTTCACTCATCGCAATTCGAATGGCAAAATGACTGCGGAATTAGTGCGGAACTCTTTTGAAAAATAAATACTGAAGTGTTTGCGGTGATTAAAAGGTGAATGTGCGCCACCACACATAAATGCATGGCACATTTCCCCGGTAGTTGTGTGAAAGTTGAGAGTACCTCTCGACGGCACACTAGTCGTCGTCATCGTCAGTGTGCACATGTGAAGCACTTCAGTTTAAGTAGCATTGTTTGAACTACTTCTCAATTAGTGCTTAGCTACTATTTACAAATATTACATTTTAATGCCTTTCGAAGGAAGTTTTGTCATTCGAAACTATTTTAAAGTTTTGTGTGGGCTTAATGGGAAAAACTGTGAAAGTAAATTGTCGCCTGGTAAGCATGTAATTACAGAATTTCATAACATAAAAGTTAATTTTAAGTTAAATGTTAATCATGTTGCTTGACTACGGTTTCAAAGCAACTGACTCTTTGGTCTATGTGTTAATAGCTATCAACGTGTCAATATTTAAAAACACTCAATCGGTATCATTTCACATTCTATAGTAAAATTTCCCACATCAAATTCAATTTCTATTTTAGAAAATAATAAATAATATTAATTAAATTGAATAAATTTTAACCACACATTCTCTATACAATTTCTCTACACAAACCCAGTTCTATACAATTTGATTGACAATTGAGTTAGGCGTTTCAACAATCAACCATCAGCAAGAAATACAATAAAAAAATTATATTGTCCCCCAATCTCCAAACATCATCATTCATTTTGTGAAATGATTGCGTATTAAACTGAAAAAATCTGATGATAAATCGCTTTTAATTTTTGACAATAGAATTTAACCAGCCTTACTTACACGCACACTTCCAAGGAAATGCCAGCAAAATTTGATGTCCATAAGGCCATCTGAATCAGGCTTGGCTATCAGACAGATATATTTGCTGCTCACATTATTTCTATTAAGTAAGCGGAAAGCAAACTTATTGATGATATAGGAATGTTGTTCGTGCTGTGGAAAAATGTGTGGTGAGCGGCAATGATGAATTTGTCTTCACCGACTGTAAAATACTATAATTGAAAGTATTTCAAATGCAATAGAGAAATGTGTTCTTTAAAATTATAAATTAAAAATCAACATCTGTAATCTGGTGCAAAATTTGTTCCAATTCCATTTCCCTTGAGTTCCATTTCTAAGATTCCATAAGATTCCTAGGTTTTTTTCTATTTCTATGTTTACATTTATATTTTGTTCTAGTTTCAATTCCATTCGCTCGCAGTTCCTAGATTGTTACATTTCCGTTACATTAGTTAAAAAAATCATACACAAATTTTGTTTTTTTTTCAAACTTTGTTACTGGTCATTATTTTCTTTTTTTAACCAAGCATCCCACACTCACCACTTTAAACCCAACAAACTTTCACACTTTACATACATAAATCCGATCATTCTCCCACAGAAAATCTAGCACGTTTTAGCATTCCACTGTCAACAGCTGGTGTTGCGTTTTTTAACGTATTTTAACACTTGCCGACTGACACCGCGCTTCGCACACCACCACCATTGCAATGGCAATATTTGCATTTTAAATACGCATATGCCGCATTTGGAATTGGAAAAATATCGTAGTTAAAAAGTTAGCGAACAAATTCATAGGAATATACATTTTTAAAAACATTCAATACATTGAAATTTCATGTGCCACATAGACTTTTGAAGAAAATTGCATTTAGTATTTATAGAAGGTCAGGACAGGCCTCGAATGTATATGCCAAACAGTAAAGCTAATATTTATTTTAGCAAATTAAAATTCCACAAAATTTATTAAAATAATATTGAAAGAAATTTCAATTTAAATTCATTGTGGCAACTCTAATGCTTCAATGCGATACATTGAACTGCAAGTGGAACCCTAAAGCCTACCAGCCCTGGGGGAAAGCAATTACAAACTTAAGTGACTCTGTGCGTGTATGTGTATGGGTATGAATGAACAAAAGTCAAAAGGAAACTTTGAAGTGCACTTCCACATAAGATGGAAAATAAGAGAAATGCACAAAGCTTCAAGCAATATTCTTTCCTCATTTCACAGACATTTCTCCGAATACTTCAAACGCAGCACAATTATTTTATTAAATCAAAAAGCGGAGAAGAAATATTGACATTAAAGAACATTTAACTAGTAAATGTATACAAATAATTTAAAATACCAAAACGTTCTCAAAACTAGATGCAAAAATATCTAATCGCTTAAAAACAGCAGCAAATTGAGCTCAAAATCTAATACAGACTGAATTGCCTATAAGCATACTCACACCTTTTATACATGCTTACATTAACAAATGCACACGCACACACATACTTATCCAAACATTGTGATACTAAATCCTTTGGAAAGTAGACACATTTTGTGTGTTTATATGCTTGATGAAATTTTATTTGAAATAAAACCACAAAAAAAGCATATATACTGTGTAGAAAAGGAACTCGAAAGGCACTCAAAACGCACACATGCTTAAACAGAACCACAAACATGCACACACTCGGTAGCAGATACTTACTCACATGTTTACAGTAGAGCCTAACCTTCTGCTAATACATTGGGCACATCTAAATACACAACAACAACAACAACAACGACAACAACAACGAACACAAAAAGGGGCCACAACACACAACAGGTTGAAGCTACAAATTGGAGCCTCCTCGTCGTGTCTGTTTGCGGTGTGAAAAAGGTCAGTTGGTCAGTCAGCATTTAGCCTTGGTGAACGAAAGAAAAAAGTAAAATTCAATAGAAACCATGTGAAAAGGTAGTCGGAAAGTAGAAAGTCCCTCTGCTCGCGATTAAGCAATGAGCAAGCATAAATTCGGTTTCCTTTTGGCGTGGTCTATTTCCAACGAATCTGTTGGGATTCATTTGTGTTTGTTTTTTTTTTGCTATGCCTACGTTTGATTAAAGTAGTTTTTTGTCAAAAAAAGAAATGAAGCATATTTTGTGGCTGCTTAGACAAAATCACACCGAAAGGTTTAAGTTAATGGCGGGCGGCCACGACCACGGCGCTCTCTTTCTGCTTTGGAGGTTTCCTAAGCTCTTTTGTGGCATTTTTGTGTACAAGTTGGCAATTTGGTTTTATGTCTTTTCGTAGGTGTTAATGTGTGTTGGCAAACAAGCTAACGACAACCAAAAAATTAATTTTACCTAAATTACCGAACAAATTAGGCAGCAGCTTTGCATATTCAATGTAAAAACAAGGTTTTTTTTTTGAAATGTTTTTATGAAAAAGTAGCAAAAATATGAAAGGGTTTTTAATTGAGTAATCAGTTCAGCACCCATCAAAAAAGTAACCATGTTTTTAAACTTTCGATTTTTCTTCACAAAACAAATTCGAAGTAACTCATACGCTCCCATACACCAACTTCCAACGAAGTATACAAAATCAATAAGAAAAATGTTATTCCATTTAATTTGATTCCTTCCCACTAAATTGATTACATTTTTCTGCGAATTTAACAATTTGCATAAGCAGCAGCAACTTTTGCAACGCTAAGACTCAATCGAATTTCCATTCACACACACATATATAAATTAATTTGCTGCACAGCACTGCAATAAGAACAAAAGGAAACAAGAAATAAGAGTGTAGCAGGAAGAAAAATGTATTGAATTATTTATGATAACGCACATAGACTACAATAAAAATGATGAATGGCGTCTCTATGTACATTGCACCGAAGCATGCATTGTGAATTTGATAAACGTATGAGTTAAGCGCGTTTAATATAAAAGCGATGAAGACAGGAAACAAAAAAAAGTCAAACAGACTTCAACTTACTGCACACGGAGCCGAAGTCGAAGCTGCAGCTTATTGTAACACCCTCAAAGTCACTTGAGCTACTTGCGACGACGTGCTTTGAAGTGTTTGTGCTGGAGCAGGAAATGCAGCACTGGAGAGGCAGTGCAGTGCATTTGTGTCAAATAATAGCAATGTGTGAATGCACTTTGAACAATGAAAGAATTTGTTTTCAGACCTTCTCATCACATTCTCACAATGGAAACAAATTCACTTTAACTCAAAGCGTACAAGAGTTTATATGAATAACACTGGGTGACAGGAATAATTTGTTTTTCTAACGCACAAACAAACTAGAGGTGAAACTGCATACACAGTGTTTGCCGTCCGTAATTTTTTGTAAATAACTTTTTTAGATTTGGCCTCTCGATTTAAACTTTTTGTTGAAATCGTTGTCGCACAGAGTATCAGGTGTGTTTTTTAATTTTTATTGAATAAATATTGGTTTTATTGATTGCGAAGATTTCAAAAGCGCATGGATCTTTTTGTCATGCATTCACTCACTCATTTCCGTTTCATATTTACCTTCGGTAGTGCATTGTTTGCTTCAGAAAATTCATATCTGAACTCAAGCACGTAAAATCTAAATTGGAATGTGTTTTTATGATACATTTATGTGCAGGGCTTATCATTATTATTGGGAACAAATAAATGAAACTCTAGTTAACAGTTAATTTTAGATTCATACTGAAATTAAATAAAATAAAATACAATACAATTCAAGGATGAAGTTGTCAATGGCTCCCACTCATTACTACTTAGCATTAGGCGGTAAATTTACTTTGAAAAAAAAGCTGAACGAGAAATATTAAAGTGAAATCGTAAATGGTTGAGCAACTAAACACTCAATCATTTTTTTTCTACCTGCTTGAATTGAAATCATTTTTATTTGACTTGATACCAAAACATTTGAAATAAATTAGAAATAAGTTAAACAAAACTGTAAAGTCTCTAAAGAAAGGACTTTCTAGTGAAGCCTCCACTCGTATATTTGCCTTTACACACTCAAAACTTTTCACTTACGTTTCATTGACAAGTTTCAACAGCAAATACAGTTATTTTCTTCATACACTCTTCCTACTTCCAGAAAATCATTTCCGAGCATTAAAAATGCACTTAAAGCGTCAATTATTTTGTGCTTTGGCAGCACTTTGCCTAATCTTACTCTGTGAGGATTCGGTGGCCGAAGTGGCGGCTGTCAATGAACGTAAGTACAAGACGAATCTAAACATTATTATAAAATATTTCCAACCCAAACTGAACGGTATTTGATTTAGTTTTTTCCCTTTAATTTGCCTCTTCTCCTTCAGATGCTATCAACAATTTGTATGATAGCCTCCTGCAACGCGAATACGCCGGTCCTGTTGTCTTCCCCAATCACCAGGTGGAACGCAAGGCTCAACGTTCGCCTTCGCTACGGCTGCGCTTCGGCCGACGCAGCGATCCCGAAATGCAATTGATGCCCAGTGCCGAGAAGCGATGGTTCGGCGATGTCAATCAGAAGCCCATACGTTCGCCATCGTTGCGTCTACGCTTTGGGCGACGCAGCGATCCATCGATGCCGCTGCACAGTAGCTTCGATGCGCTGATGAACGATTTGGACAGTGATACTCTGACAGAGCAGGACTATAATGATGCTTACGAGCGTGTGGTGCGAAAGCCTCAGCGTTTGCGTTGGGGGCGCAGTGCGCCATTCGAGGGTGGGGCTAATGATTTGGCTGACGATGAGGTGCGAACAATTGGATTATTAAAAATTTTTTTTTAAAATATTGTTGGGTGTTTCTTATTGGATTTTTTCACAGAACGAACGCGAACAACAACAGCAGCAACGTCAACGCTCGGATGACTTACTCAACTCTTTGATGAGCTCGGAGAAACTACGCAACATGTTGCTGACTATGCGCCAATTTGATGCTGAAAATGCGGCCGCCTCCAATGCTGACTCCGATGAATTTGAACGTGAAGTGCGCAAACCAGCTCCTCTGCGATTACGTTGGGGCCGCAGCACTGGCGGACGCAACACTGTTGCAGTGGCTGGACCAACTGGAACAAACTCAGCGGAGCAAAAGGTAAATGACAAAAATTATGGGTTTTTTTTCGTAATACTTTTTATTGCTAAAACTTGTTTTAAAAGGTTGAGGTCATACAAATATTTTGATTTCATTAAATTCTTGAATTGTTTGATTTGGATATGATTTTGAACATTTTTGTACTGGAACTTTTAAATTTTTGTATTTAATTTCTTTTTCTATAATTAATTTTTCTTTTTATTTACTATTTTTAAGAAATCCCTTTCACAAAATGCAAAAACCGTGGAGAAGACCACAACTCAGCAGGAACAGGACAAGGAATAAATCCAGCGTTTGGAAATGGAAATGGCAAGCGGATATGCAGTAAAGTAAATGAATACAAAATGGAAACCTTTTTAAATATATTTAAAGCATGAATAATAATATTTTAGCTTGAGAAAACCAACTTTTAGAACTACTTGTCCATAAACTTTAACAATTTAAAAAGTTTTTGCCAATTATTTATAATTTATTATGAAAATTATATTTTGACTTATTAAATTACTTTTCAATTTCGCTGTTGTGCAGTTCAAATGTATTGATTTTAAAATTTATTTGTTAAAAATTAAACAAAAACCAAAAAGTGTACATAAAACTTTGTATGTAGTCTTTTAGTAGATTTATTGAGACAGAAGAAAAACAAAACTGAAAAAATGTTTTAAACATGGCCTCCGATTAATTACATTTCTGTGCTTATCATTTTAAATATACTTAACAAAAAAAATTAAACCATTACATATAAAAAATTAAATTTTAATCATATAAGAAATATATACTATGAAAAAAAATAACAAACACACAAAAATATTTTTGTGTAAAATTGTTAAACAAAATGTTTAATTTAATTTATTAAATAGAAATATATATTTTTTTAATTTACACCATCATTGAAATTGTTTTATATTCATACACATTTTATCTCTCTATAATTTAAACTTTAAAGAAAAACACAATTTGTTTTTAGAACATTGAAAAAAAACACAATTCCTAAAACAAAACATATAAATGTGCAATTATTATTATTGAAACAGGAAATAATCTACAAATTAAAAAAAAATTATAAAAAAATATACTTAAACATAAAAAGTAGCTGAAAAAATTTTATTTATAAAAATAATAAATGTAAATAACATTCCTTAAAAAAGAATAAAAAAAAATAAAAAAAATAATTTGGAGCATTTAATTGAAGAGAATAAACTTTATATAAATGTATTTAAAACACAAATTTATATTTCGTGAGAGGAAATCTATTAAAATATTTACAAATTTTAAAAATTATTTATTATATAATTTCATTAATTTAGGTTACATATTTGTTGAATTTTATTTGCAATAAAATATAAACTTTTTAACAATTTATTTTTGTCTTGTTTATACAATATTTAACACTATTTACACTATAATTCTTTTCTTGATTTTCCTTGGAAATTTCCTTGTGTTTTTTTCTACATATTTGCCAAATTGAATGCCAAATATATTTAAACAAACCTACAGTATTTCGAAGAATATTCAATATTGCTTAGTTCCCTGATCAAATTGTTTAATTTATTTTAATTTTTTTTATTATTACAAAAAACTCTTCATATTTACACAAAAGTTTTAAACTTTATACACTCACAATCCCTTTGAATCTCTTCTACACAAACAATTATCATTACAACTACAAAAACAAAATGTATCCTCTTCAAAGATTGGAGAGAATGTCTTTGCATTGAATGGGGACTTTTACCATACAAGAAGAAAACAAAAAACCAACCACATGCTTACATACATATATGAAAAACCAAAACTATTTATATAATACAAATATATGATACAAATTATTACAAAACTATTTAAAGCAAAACATTTTAGTGAAATAAAGAAATAAAATCTTTAAAAAACCGTTAGTGATTGTGGTTTTAATTAGGAAGAAGGGGCTATCCATCTGCTGATAATAAGAATTCTTCGATAGTGTTTATAAAAATATTTTGCAATTTTACAAGCTGTTTGGAAATGCTCTAAAATGTTTCTTTGCCTATTTTTTTAAAATACAAACAATTTAAAGCGCTTCAACGTATAACACACAAACAAAATATTCACCAACGCCACACACATCCACACCAAAAAGCTACTACCAACCGCAACACACTAAAACCTTGAGTGAAAATGCATGTAAATGCGTGTACGCAGAAATTTGTGAGACAACGGGGAATATAGGATGAGGTGAGTACAGGAACGAGTTCGAAGCTAAAGTATAAACAACAACAACTTAAAAAACAAAGTAACTCTTATACATTTTTGTGGATTTAACGATGCCATAATACTCGTAAAAAGTTAATTATCAGCGACAACCCTAACTCCAGTATACAAATACAAAAACCACAACAACAACAAGCAACAGCGCAAATATAAATATTGTTGTTGTGCTTGTTTTCTTTATTTGTAAATTATATTACACTTTCATGTATGTATTTTCGGAGTTTTTGTGTGTTTAATGTTTCACAATTAATAACAAATGTAAGCAGGTGCAGTGTATGCAAAAGTTTTGGAAATGTTTGAAATTTTCAACTTGTTCGTAGACAAACAGCTACAAAAATAGTTGAATGAGCTTGAATTTTGCTTAATTTTTCGTGAAATTATAAATGGTTAACAGATGGTTGTTCTTTAATAATTTGTTTTGTGTGTGAATGTGTGATCCTTCATGCCATAAATGTCACAGCAGTTAAGCAACCAAACACAAAATGGCATTTGCCTCTTCCTTGTTACTATTGTTGGTGCTTTTCTGACTATTGATCTATGGTTTTATTAGGAGCATACACACAAAAAAAAAAGTAGGTAAATCTAACCAAAAAAGACGGTTAAAAATGCAGCAACCAAAAAACGTGGTAAATGGAACCAACTCAAAGTTGTTCGCGTACAATGAAAAATTGTTAGCGTACAATGAAAAATTGTTAGCGTACAATGAAAAAATGTTCGCGTACAATGAAAAATTGTTCGCGTACAATGAAAAATTGTTCGAGTACAATGAAAAATTGTTCGCGTACAATGAAAAATTGTTCGCGTACAATGAAAAATTGTTCACGTACAATGAAAAATTGTTTGCATATGAGCAATGAATGCATTCATTAGTAGTGTTTTGGTTGCAATCTTGTCGAAACTTGACGCTTTTTTATTTATTTGTTTGCAACCAAAACACAATTGATGTCGCATGTATTGTCTGAAAATATAAAATTTTAAAAATAAAAATCTGTAAAAAAGAAAAATAGAAAAAAAGAAAAATAGAAAGAAAATTTAATATTACAAAATTGAAATCTAAAATGCTAAAAATGAAAAAAGAGATAAACGAAAATCTGTAAAAACAAAAGAATAAATAAATGTAAAAATATATAATAAAAACCATTCTCAATATAATATTACATTTACTTACCCTTTTATGCACTTCACCCTTTGACCATACTGAACGCACTGATCGTATACTCGAATGACAAAACAAAAATCGTTGCTGTTGTAGTATGACAGACACGAAAGCACGCCGCTGAGCATGTATGAGCATGTGCTCATACATCGCAAGCAACCAAACTCAGCTGAGTTGCGTACCGCAATTGGGTCTTTACAATTTTTTTGGTTGGCGAACAAACAAAAATTTTTAAGGAACAACTTGAATTGTTTGCTTTACAAATTTTTTGGTTAAAATTTGAGATTTACAATTTTTTTCGATTAGCTAACCTGTTTTTGTAGTTAAAAATCATTTAACAATTTTTCGACGATTAGATTAACCACAAAAATTGTAGTTGTTGTTTGTGTTTTCCATATAAAATAAAAAATTGTTTTTTTACAACGTTTTTCGGTTAGATTAACCCATCTTTTTTTTTTCTGTGTACCCACAACTCTCAACCACCAACAAGGACACTTTTCCAAACAACAACTGCGTTTGTGTACTAACACTTCTGTGTCTTGTCGGTTTTTTGTCTGTTTTTTTGTTTGTCTTTCTTAAGTTTTTACCTTATGTGTTCTTGTTTATGTTACTCGCATACTACTTACTATACACTTCTGTTGTTGCGCATATTTGCATAAATATTTTGTCACGAGTAGGGCGAGGAGAAACACCAAACAACCACTACCATCACCTACACTTAAAAGTGCAAGTGTAATTTCAGTTTGAAGAGCACAAAAAAAGGTTTAAAAGAAATTTGAACTTTTGTCGGTCCAAAAACTTTAAAAGAAATTAACGTAAATAGGGGAAGGATGTAAGAGTGAAAGTGCTTAATTCAAATGGAAATAAAAAAAAGAGACAAGTGTGTTAATTTGTGTCAATGTGGGTATGTGTATTTAATGATATTAGTACAAAATTTTAGTCTGTGTGTGGTTGTATTTGTTTTTCAATCGGCTTAGTGCTTTGAGTTAAAGGACCTTCTTCCTTTTTGAATCGGGTCAATGCGTGTGAAGTTGCAAAGGCATTTAATGCAAATTTAAATGGAAAATGTTTGGAACCAGAATAAGATTTTGTTTAAGCATCTGTGGCATTTGGAAACCTTTGACAACATGTATGTACCATTAAGGTATCGAAATACCAAGTTTTTTTTTATGGATTCGATTGGAAATTTTTAGAAACAAATCTTACAAGTTTAAGGCAAAATAGTCTTTGTCCAAATCATATTAAGAGTTATTGTATTTAAGTAAATTTAAAATTCCTAGTATTTTTCGGTTTTTAATCCATAAAAGGTAAGTAAAAATTATAAAAAAAAAAATTTAATATTGAAAATTTAAAAAAAGTAAAACTTAAAGTTACTTCAAAAATTTTACAAAAAAATTTTTTTTTTAAATTAAATACAACAGTTTTTGGACAAAAAATGATTTTAAATAAAATTTGCTTTAAAAATTTTAAAATATATATTTTTTTTAACTGACTTACACGCCACGTATGCAAACGAATTTAACTTAGTTTATAAAAAATTCCCCCAAAAAATTTAGTTTCCACGGAGGCTTTACTCTATTGAATCTAAAACAGTTGCCATGTAATGATAAAATTCCGTTTTTTTTTATTAAATAAAGTAAAGATATTGGTTAACAGTATGGTACGCCACGCCTACGATTATGAATATTTTAACCTAGATTTTATCATCACTGACATTGTCCTTGTCGAATTATTTTGACAAATTTTAGAAAAATATCTTTTGTATTTTTCGAAATTCGCCTGCCATAGTATATAATAAAATGTCCAAACGAAAAGAAAACAAAGGAAAATTCCGAAACATAAATTTATTTACGAATGAAATGAAAAACAAACATTTTATAGACGAGCAAGCATGCAGCGATGTTGCTATGCGTGTTCTTGTATGGTACGTATTTGTAATAAATTTCAATGTTAATGTTAAATAAACTAAATACTGGAATTTCCATAAATTAATTGTTAAATGCAATATGCAATCGAAAAAAAAATAAAATACAAAATTACATATTAGAGCGCGAATAATGCATGAAAATTATATTTAAATGAAAATATAATTCGTATTTGTATGTGTGTGTGTGTGTGTGTATAGTATTTGTATATAAACTAGCTAGATTGGAGATTATTTAAGTGTGCATATTTAAGAACAATTAAATAAACTAAGAAAAAATTGCCATTTAATTGGGAGAAGTGGTCTGAAAACGAACGAACTGAACTGCAGCTCAAACGAAGTCCGGCAGAGTGTACGTTTAGTGTTCCATGCAGAAACGAAAGAAAGCACATGAATTTGGCAATAATGTACAAAAACAAATCGATATTGATGGGAATTTACTTAGCAGCTAAACTTCAACTGCAAATGCGATGCTGATCGAACCGCAGTCATTTCTCCTTCTCTAATCCGTGATTTGCCGTATTTTGAAATCTTCTAGGTCCTCCTGCGGTATCAGCCTCAAATTGTAATCGTTTGCCAAATGCAGCACCGAGTAAAAGGCCACCGACGGCGTTAGTGCTTCGGACATGTTTTGCGTGAGCAGTTCGGGCAGGTGGTCGTAGATTTCCTTAAAGCTCGCCATGCCCGAGGAGTAGTGCTCCTCCTTGGGTATCGGATGTGAGGGTATTTCCGTCTCCTGTATGGAACGTTTCATTTGTTTTGTGAGCAGCTGAGTACAGCACCGCTTGAGGTTCTTCATGTCAATCACCTTGGCGCGTTTCGCGAATGGTACAATGATTTTGGTCACCTGAAAATGAATGGACGGTTGAGTTATTTAAATACGACTACGATTACGGTGGTTGCTGTAAAACAAGAATGAATTCTCACCTGACTCGGCGCCCCCTCGTAGTCGGTGGCAATCTCCAACACGGTATTGTTGCCACCATTATCTGATTCGTCGCCCAGCTCCTCACCACCGCCACCTAGTGGACCACCCACGCTACTTGTATCACCCTCTAGGGGACCGCTCGGATTCGACGAAACGTTCATGTAATTGCCGCACTCTGCGTCGTCTGCAAAGTGAGCATCGAAGGGATTCTCCGAGGGCAGCGATGTATTGTTGCCATCGCCATCGTGCGAATCATGCGTTTCTGCGGCTGTAATTTGCAGTTCATCCTCTTGCGGTTCGACGGGTATGCGCGGCGCAAATTTGAATCTATCAAACATATTCTGATCCAATTGCAGATCAGTGGGCAACTTCAGCTTGCGCTGATCCCACTTCTTTTGCACGTTCGCCTGGCGCAGCTTGCACTTGGCGTCCAGTCGGATGAAGAGTTCGTCGTGGAATTCGCCAAAATTGAGCTGTTTGGAGCGTTTCTTGGCCTGCTGATTTTGGGCACGACGTGTACGCTGATTGACCGCACGACTGCCGGCCGCATTGTTGTCATCCTGCTGGGCCAAGGTGGACGCTCGCGGCGCCCGCTTGAATTTCCAATGCGATGGTCCGGCCCAGAATTGTGAGATTTTATCGAGAGGCCTGTAAGAGTATTCCAGCTCGGAGGTGGCATCCACCGGACGCAAATCTTCGATGTGAACGCGCGGCTTACGCAGGCCGCGACAGTTGTTGATGGCAGTGCGCTCCTCTGGAAAGGAACCAAATTGTTGCAATTATTTTATTTTATTTGAAAAATACTGTCTCTCAACTCTACCTGTGGTCAAGTCATCGAAGTCGGCAAAGTCCACCTCGACCGCAGGCGGCGGCTGTTCACTCAACATGGGATCCGGCTCACATTCAGCATTTATGTCAAAGGCCATTGACAATTCGTGAGCATCGCAACCGCCTTGAAAATCATCGCCGCCATCACCGCCAAACTGCGAATCGATACTCATGCGACGCGACGGTTCCTTGTCGTCTGCAATCACCTCGGGCGTATCCGAGATAACATAGCCGCTGTGCAGCGGTCGCAACTGCAGCTCGTCGTAACGCTGCACCTTGAACAGGCGATCGCAAGCGGCCAACTCAGTATCCGGTGCGGCCTCATCCATTAGCGGCACCTCGGCCGTATAGTCGCACTCGGGCAGCGTTCGGGCATCCCAAAAGCGAAAGGTGGTGCGCAACAGCAGCTCCGAATCGTTGGTGGGCAGAATATTGTTCATCAGACGATTCGAAGAGTTTATGGAGCCCACAATGGAATTGAGTTTGCCGAACACGGGATCTTGCAAGGGCACCGTGTCCAGGCGTCCATTCAGAGTATCTTTATTTTTCGTTACTGTCGAGACCACCCTGCGCTGCCGCTTGGGCTTGGCTTTTTTTTGGGCCTCCTCTGGGGCTACCGCTCCTCCGGCCGAAGAGTTGGGATCGGCGCCACCTTCGCCTCCGGTGGCCACATCATCGTCGTCTTCTTCGAGGTTGCGGTCGGCGAACTTTTGAGCATTTAGCCCCGCCGACATACGCAACACATCCGTGTGTATGGAGTCAACGCGCAGCCCATACACTTTGGATGAAGCCTCCAGCGATGAGCCCGCAATCTAGTAGGGAATTCCAATCAAAATTCATAGTTCACAGAGAAAAGCATTCCCCTTGACTTACCTTGAAATTATTCAGCGACTTGTGATGCCTGTCCAGCAAAGTCGACACTGTATCGATCAGCGACAGGGACCAGGCATTCTCGCGACTCAACTTGTTGCCATTGTAGATCTCCAGGCACTTTTTCAGCGTCTCATTGTCCTCGAATGTGCTGGTCGCATCGCTGGAATTGGCCAGGATGGTGCGTCTCCGCGCCTCCCGTCGCTCCGCATCGTCGTCGTTGATGGTGACATTCTGTGCGCTGTCGCGGAAGACCCCGACATCGGAACGTCGCAATGGCGAGTCCGTGTGCGCCGGCGTCATAACGTTTGCCTCCTTGCTGCCCACTTTGCAGGACGCTCTTAAGCTATGTCCGGATGTAGTACGGTTGGAACGAGGTCAAACGCAATTTAGTTTAGCATTCGAATTTCGCAAATGGAAAACAGAAAGCTTTTAAATTTGCGTCACTTTTTTTTTTGTTTTCCCCTTTGTTTAGCGCGTTTTTCTTTTCTCTGGTTTTGCTTTCAACGCACTTCTCGGTTCGGTTGGGGTTTTCTGTCTTTCGACTATTTATTGACGCTTTTTTCTTTTCGAATTTAATTACAACACATAATTTGCACAATATTTGTTCTCTTATTTGACGCTTTTCGTAATTTTCTCGTCTAATTTACAGTTTTTTCCAATTGCGTTTTACACGATTTTTCGCGTGCGTTGGAAATACTTTTCGAAATAATTAACTGACGCGGCAGGGTTGCTAATAAAATATTGGGCCTTATTTATGCTTGTCAATCTTGTAAAATTGAGATAGAAAAGTATAATAATACTCGTGGAAAATTTAAACTTGTCCAATATGATAGCTCAAATTAAAATTAATATTAAATGGAAACGTATTTAATGGAAAAGTTAGATTTACAAAAATTGTATTAATCAGAAATTTCATACACATGCAACCGTGTGAGAATGCTGAATATGATTTTTCGGCTGGTAGCATTTATGAATCAATGTTGCCAGCCTTAGATTATTCTTGCAGTTCATGTAAGGTAGCCGGTAACCACATAATACCAATGTGAGATTTTTAATTGCTGTGAGACATTTTCTCACATGAAATGTTTTATTTCGGGTGAGATTTTTTAATTGCTGTGAGATTTGTTGTTGGATTTTTAATTGCTATAAAATGTTGTCTCACGTAATTTTTTTTTAATTTTGTGAGATTTTTTGTGTGATGGAAATTATGTTACCAGCAGCGAAAAGTGACAAATCGTATGCAAAAAATACTTCCTTTTCGTCAACGGATATGTGATCTGAAACAAGTAACTGGAGTATTTTTTGACAGACTGCAAAGCAAAAATTCGCAATGCTTAAAATCTTTTTTTGCCGAAGTTTTTGTCAAACAGCGACATTTTTTCCTATGACCCTTGGGAATTATTCTTCATTTTCTGAAAGTATTAAGGTACTTTAAATTCAAATGATTTGATTTAAATCAATGAATGCAGAACACAGGTATTTTTTCGTTTAATTTACACAGCGAGTACGAGCAAATAACACAAAATAAAACCGGTTTTTAAAATAAAAAGAACCTGTTGTCACGAAACACCGGTCGGTGTTGTCCATCCCTAGGTTTTTGGTGGAGTTGTCAAATTTCTAACTCTACTTTGGCCACTATGATGGTGCGCTCCGTTGTTTTAAGGGCTGTGCTTCTTCTAGCCTTCTTCACTTACACCTGTGCCAAAACGAACGCGAAGAATGCTGTGCAGGAGGATATATCCGAATTCAAGGATTTCAAGAAACTACTACGCACAAAAACCAACGTCCTTGTGCTGTTTGTGGGCAGCGCGCGCGATGCCGCCAACGAGTTGAAGGTGTTCCGGGAGGCAGCCACAGCAGTCCGCGGAACGGGTACAATGGTGTTGATAGACTGCACACAGACGGCCGACAGGAAAAAACTGTGCAAGAAGCTCAAAGTGGCGCCGACACCGTATGCGCTGAAACACTACAAGGACGGCGACTTTCACAAGGACTACGAGCGTCAGGTGACCGTCAGTTCGATGGTGAACTTCATGCGTGATCCGGGCGGCGACTTGCCTTGGCAGGAAGACCCGGCGGGCGAAGATGTGCTCCACTTCAGCGATGCGGTTTCGTTTACGCGTCATTTACGCAAGGACATGCGACCCATGCTGGTCATGTTCTATGTGCCGTGGTGTGGCTTCTGCAAGCGCTTCAAGCCAGACTATTCCAAGGCGGCCACAGAGCTGAAGGTCGAGGGGAGATATGTCATAGCGGCGATGGATGTGGAAAGAACGGAAAATGCCCCGGCACGTAGGGCGTACAATATAACTGGTAGGAACTGACCACCAATGGGAGAGCGAACTTTTTGTTTATTGATTATCTCTGTTGTTTTTAGGCTTTCCCACCATACTGTACTTTGAGCGCGGCCAACTGAAGCAAACGTACGAGGGTGAGAACAACAAGGCCGGCATTATAGCCTTCATGAAGGATCCCAGCGCTGCTCCGGCCCCCAAAGTGAAAGAGCTCGACTGGTCGGCAGACACAAACTCCGAAATTGTCCACCTCACCACGCAGGGCTTCGAGCCGGCCATCAAAGATGAGAGTTCCGTGCTGGTCATGTTCTATGCTCCGTGGTGTGGTCATTGCAAGCGCATGAAGCCCGAGTACGAGAAGGCAGCCCTGATCATGAAGGAGCGCCAAATACCGGGCATCTTAACTGCTTTGGATGCCACCAAGGAATCGGCGATTGGGGAAAAGTTCAAAGTCAAAGGCTATCCAACGGTCAAGTACTTCGTCAACGGCGAATTCAAATTCGATGTGAACGTGCGCGAAGCGGAGAAAATCGTGGAATTCATGACAGACCCGACCGAACCGCCTCCACCACCGCCGCCAGAGACTCCGTGGGAGGAGGAAGAGGACACCGAAGTGCTGCACTTGAATGAGGAGAATTTCAGCTCAACACTGAAGCGCAAGAAACATGCGCTTGTCATGTTCTATGCTCCTTGTAAGACAAAATCCATTTTCGTGCATTCGTTGTGAAAAGAAAGTATTTACAAATTTGTATTTTTCACTCAGGGTGTGGCCACTGCAAGCATACGAAACCGGAGTTTACGGCCGCTGCCCAGGCTCTTAAGGACGATCCTCGTATAGTGTTCGCCGCCGTGGACTGTACGCGTCAAACGAGCGTTTGTTCGACGCACGAAGTCAAAGGCTATCCCACACTCAAGTATTTCTCGTACCTCAAAACGAAAACCGACTACAATGGCGGACGCAGTCGGCAGGATTTCATAGCGTTCATGACACAACCGGACAGCTCGACTGCGAAGGCTTCGGAGGGCAGCCGCGATGAATTGTGATTGGAGTGATATGAGCTACTTTGAAAACTAATTCAAGTTTGGACATTTTTTTGGATACAGACTTTTCACTCAGCGAACAAATTTTCTCTCTCTATTTTTTGTATTTTTTGCAATGCAAATAACTATTGTTAACTGTAATCTCAATTTTGTATGAACTCGAGTATTTTTTTGTGACAATCTTCCACTTTTTTTAAGACTATTCCAAGATACTTAGTTGGTATTAACTAATTTAATTCTTTTTTATACTATTGTGTGAATACTAATAAATGAGTATGATCATAAGACATTTTATGATCCGTATTTCGATGAATCTAAAGGAAATATTTCGTTACTGTTTGACAGCCTCGGTATCTTGCGCCACGGTTTCTGGACATTCTGGTTAGGGTGGAATGTAGAACCACTTTTTCGCTGATCGACTTATAATAGGTCTCAAAAGGTGAGAATTTTGCTCAGAGAAAAATCTTGAAATTGATTCAATTATTTAGGGCAAAAAGAACCAATTTTTTTTCCTTCCACTAATAGTGAAAGGAAGGCAACCCGGAGAGAACCCAGAACTTTTATTTGTTTGCGCTAATGATAAGATTAAATTCAAATATGCATCTTTTGAGTTTTACTAGAAGCCAATCAGGGACAATTTGATTCTAACTCCACTTCCTCCATGATAAATTTTTTAATTAACTAGACGTCGATTCCAGAAACCATGTTATCGGAAGTACGAATACTCATATTAGCAACGAAACGGTTAAAAAAATAAAGATCCAGAGCATTACTCTGACAATATTTTCACTTGAATTCGCCAGCATTTCTTTGAAATCATTAACATCAGATGGAATTTTTTTTTTCCATACGAATAAATATTCATTCGTAGGTTGATTTTATTGTTGTTGTTTTTTCCTATTGAGAGTATCTTCTTGTTTCGGAAAAATGCAGCTTTAAATTAAAAAAATACGTCACTTCACTAGCGTCACAGAATCGGCTACTAACAACCGACCAAGTGCAACCGAAATTCACACTTTACCGCTTGCCTCCGACACGGGGAGCGGACTTTTGCGACACCTTGGCGGCCTTCTGCTTGGGTGCAGCCTTTGCTTTCGTCGAAGCAGGCTGGGTGGCCTTCTTGGCTGCCTTGGCGGTACGCTTTTGCTCCTTGGCCACCTTGATGGCCTGGTCGCGTTGCGCCTTGCGCACCTCAGGCTTCATGTTACGCTTGGCCATGATCTCGGCCAGTGAGGCGCCAACAATAGCACGCTGGAACTTTTGTGTACGGCGAGTACGTTTCTTCTGGGCTTCCTCCTCGATACCCTTGCGATGCTTGCGACGGTACAGCACAGTCCAGGTGACTTTGCGGGGATTGCGCTTCATCAGGTAGGAGCGTTCGCACTTCTTGTCCAGGAAAGTGAAGGACTGTGTAAAAGAGGAAAAATGTCATTATTATCTTGGAAGCATATTCCAATTTAAAGTTTATTCACCTTTCCGTCGATCTTGACCATGGTCTTGCCATGACCGGGATAGATCTTGTACCCACTGAATGCACACAATCCGATTCTGTAATTTTAAACAAAGCACAATTAGTTTTCACAAAATTTCACTTCAGCTAGCTGCCGCATATTTTGGATTTTCTCTTTTTGATGAAACTTTGCACTTTTCATGGAGGATGTTGGGAATTTTTCGGAATTAAAATATATTTTTCATCGAAATACGTACTTCATCTTGCTGTTGTTGTCAGTAGAAAGAAACGGAAATGGGCGCTAAAATGACAGCTGTCAAAAAATGGTCAGCGCTAAGCACCACCTGGCGGCAAGTAAGGATTTGACATATTGAAAGTTCTGTTCGTTTATATATAGAATATTGCCCAGTCAACAATTTGACTAATTCTTAATTTTACTTCAAATTTAAACTGTTGATTATTTTTTCTGCTCCTGCGCATTACTTTTCAACGGAAAATGTCCTTTATCCTTTGAAATTATGAAATTTCCAAATGTCAAAAGTGAGAGACTCGTTTGACGTCATAGCACCAGGCAGGACACAACAAATAAAGTGAAAAAATCGGAAATAGTGAATATAACATACTTTTTTTTTATAAAGTTTAGGAAGTCGAATCGCCGAAATGAAGCTCACTTTAAGGCGTTACTCCTTTTTGCTGTTCATACAATTTGCTTTTCTTTTTGCGGATTTGATCTTTAACAGCTTTGCTCACTTGCTGCTCCGGGAAAAACTGCAATTGTCCATTTTGATGTTTGTGTGCCAGGACATTTTCATAATCTGCGAATATTTATTCTTCACATTTGCGGTGCATTCTACTTGTGTTTACGAGGTGAGGGGATTTTAATTTTCTATTTGCATTGACTAACTGGAGGCTTGCTTTTTTAGGTTGGAGCCCACATTATATTGCGAAATTGCAAATTCTTTCTTTTCACTATTTTGACGTACTTTCTGTTGTCGGCCTCGCAACACTTCTGGATCGTTTATATTATCATGTGGGCTCCTCCAATGGCCACTTGGCCCAGTACTTTGACAGCTCTTGCCTTTGTACAGAGATTTGGTAAGCAATGAGCATCAATATAATGTTAGTAAAAATGTCTCGATTGATTAAATGTTTTTTTTCTTTTAGTGTCCTTTGTGTACTATTATACTTATAAAAGGACCGCCCTGGCTATATCTGATCCACGCTATTATGAGGAAAATATTGACTGGATAGCGGAGCAGCTAAGTGACAAATGAAGTGTAAAGTGCAAGGACTAGTTTAGAAAAAATAAAACAAATGGAAAGTCAATAAATAGCCCTTAAAATCCTCTTACTAAATTATGAAAAGATAATACTTACCACTTGGCAGCAGAATATAATCAGGCGGGTTCTAAAGTTCCGAGTGAAAGTGAAGCTACTTTTGGTGTTTTGCATTCACCTTTTTTCACTCGATTTCAAATATAAAAATTTCAAAATTTCACTCGATTTCAATTTCACTTTCACACGAATTCGGAAACCTGCCTGTATATATCATAAAAATCAGAAAGTTTTTTTTGAAACAATTAAAAACAAATAATGGAATTCCTTATGCATTTTGGAAAATATATTTTTTATATTTGTTCTGTAAATTTATATTTTATATTTGTATGTATTTTGTTTCCCTAAAAAAAATGTCAAGTGAAACATGAAGCAAGGAAATAGCAAAACACAAGATTCAACATTAAATGTATATAGTTTACAGGGAGAAAATAATACATAGCAGCAAGTAAACATATGAATATCAAATCGTTTCAATATTCCCATTATAAACTAAACAAATTTTGCCAACAAAGTTACTGTAAATATTGCAAATAGAAGCGCATACACTGATTGATTTCCTTCGTTCAAGTTTAAACTTGAAATGGCATTAAATTCTCAATTATTCAAAAGTTTTATTTACAAAAAGGTTCCAGTTATCCTCCTCACGCATTAAGGGGGACACCGAATAACAACTCCCAAGATTGCCCAATAGCATTGAGGCAACTCTCCGCATTTTCCTTTGTCTCGAAAGTACACGTCCACAGTTCACACTTATTCTGCGTTTCGTCGAGGAAATTTATTGCAAAGACATTATCAGCCGAGCGTTCCACTTCCACCAAATTGCTCATCAACTGAGTGAGACAGAGCTCAATGTCGCAGTCCGTATCGCCGGCATACGGCTGCAGCGAGAGCCAGCTGAGCTTGTCGGACGTCAGGTAGAGGTGCGTATCGGTGGTGAGGAGACAGGAAATGTTGAAGCTACGCTTGGCATTGTCCATGGCAACTTCACAACCATTGAGAAGCGAACACATTTTCAGCTTCTCATCGATCACAGCCGAACTGAGGCGCCGCGTTATTTGCTCGGCCGGTTGGTAGTTCAATTCGCATTGGGAGGGCAGAGAGTTGTCTGGGAGAAAAAACACAAACAAAGACAGTGAATAAACGTATTTTACGCACCCAGTCCATAATGACTCACTTGCAAAATACAACAGCAAACTATCAGTTCGCAGTATGTCCTGCAGCAGCAGTAAGAAGCCACCCCAGTCGCGCAGCTGAAAGGACAGACCAATTTTCCAAGGCAGCAATTGTATATTCTCCAAACGATCCACGGTAACACTGGCCAGTTGTCGTAGCCATTTGGTGACATCATCATGCTCCGGCGCAAACGCTTCCATCAAGTACAACTTGCAAGTGGACACCACCACGATGCCCACGTCGCTTAGCGTGTGGGTATTCTCATTGTAGATGCGTCCACGCGTAATCCATTTAAAGTGTTCGCCTTCCTCTTTGAATTTCGTTTGATAGAAATATAGCTTCAGACGATGGTCCACATCGTTAAAGTCCGTGTAGTTGAACTTGTAGGGCTGACAGTTGGATTTGCCCGACTTTGATTTTGCCTTGGGTGTGGTGAGAGGCGTGCCGGATTTGATATTCGCCGAGGCCTCGACATCAATCAGTTTCTTTGAGCTGGACATGAGCAAGTTGGTGGATTGGAAGAGCGCTGAAAGTATTTGGTGGAAGAATGAACAATTTTTTAAATTTTTTATATCAAAGATCTACTTACCACCAAACATTGAGGTTATGCCCGAGTCCTCTTTCTTCACAGCACCTTTACTTTCTTTGACTTTCTCTATTTGATTGTTGTTGTTGTTATTATAATGACTGGACTCTAGTGGACTTTCCGCGGCCAGCAAATTGGGCAGAGCACTTTTCTCTGCACTCCGTGTGGCCTCCTCAGGCACTAAAGTTTTGTCTGCCTGCTCATGTTTATCATAGGCCGTACAAACGCTATCTGTAACCGAACCCGAAGAGCTGCTCTCGGTGAGATTAAGGTGAGCCAATGGGGTAGTCCCGCCGGGGGACAGATGTTTTGCTTTGACTTTCGTGGGCGTTTGCTGGGATACATCGACCAGAGTCGATCCAGGGGCATTGTCGATGCTTATTGCCGACAACGCTTCCGTTGAGGGATGACTACTGAATTCGTGGTCGATAAAAGTTTGCTTATAGCTCTGATCGTCAATGGTCTCCAAACTGGGTTGAATGGAGACGCGTAGCTCCTCCGAAGTCTTACGACTGGAATAGTGCATTTGATCCAGCACTTCAATGCTGGACTGACTGGGATTGGAGAGAATGTCCACATCGCTTTCGTAGTTCAATTTGAAATCCTTGTCGCGATCGGTGTTCGAGCTGCCCACCACAGACTGATTGGAGTCGAATGAACTTTGCGAGTTGCTGATTTTCGAACAGGACGAGGACTCGTTCAGAGAGTTGGCCGAACCTTTGTAGACGATGCATGAAGGAGATGAGAAATTTTGCAAATTAAATGGTATACACAATAGACAAAAGAAATATTGATCGTGTTTGGTTAATTTAAAGTTCATACTTGAACAATTTTGATAAATTTTTAAAATTTTATTATACGACTAAAGACAAATTTGTGGGTAAGTAGATCAATATTTCCCATTCAGTTGAATTCAAATTAAATGAGATATTAACTTTTTAAGGGTTGCATCAAACTCCTACTTATGCGTGTGTTAATAGCAGAAAGCCTTGATGGTCCTTTACCTTTATACACCATAATTTTTTTTAAATAAAGAAACACACAGAAACACGTTTTTTGAGTTAGTTTTGATTGTTGTGCATGCAAAGTGAAAAAAAGAAGAAAAAATTATTAAATAAAATAAATATTGTTATAAGAAAAGAAAAAAATAAACAACGAAACCAAACCCAACCAAAGCAAAATTAAAATTTAGCAAATTTAATCAAATTGTTTTCAATTTTCAAAATGCGCCAGCACCAAAACAAAAATGAATTTCCAACAAAACCAACCAAACCAAAATTTAATTTGAAAAAGTGTTTGTTTTTCTCTTTTGCCCCGCTTTTACCTATGCTATTTGTCTCTTCAGCATTCTCTGCGCTAGGCTCGTTAGGTCGCACTAAAAGTGGAGTGGTTATGAATGATTCCATAACAATGGCTGCCGGTGAAAATTTGTCCGCTGGGGCAACAGATTTTTCCAAAGACTTGGGTATGTCGTGTATTTCGGCTACAAAAGTGCTGCGGCAATCGGGACAGCGTATCTCTGAAGGTGTTTATAAATCAAAAATTATTTAATTTTCGAAATTATCCACCATTTACCTCTATTCAGTGGTTTGTATTTGTTTTCACGTGAAAATTGGCAAGCGCAGTTTATGCAACGATAAATCGTTTGATTCATTTCGGTGAGATCACGCTGGGAGAGTATGTCGCGCAATTGCTTTTCCAGATCCTAGAATGATTTTAAAATTTGTAATTTGTTCAAAATCGAAAAACCCTATCTCGTAATTACCTGACACAGACCATCCTCTACGGTGTAGACGCGCTCTTGTTTATCCACTTTCACAGTATCGAAATTAATGCGCAGCATATTCGATTTGATTCGATCGCAGGATTCTAAAATTTTGAAGCTCCATTTCGTTTTGGTCCTGCACGTGAACAAAAAGGAATTGAGAAATTAAATGAAAACCTACGCCAAAAATGTAAGCCTTTAAAGGGTACTTAAGTGGACAAGATCAGGGTACTAAAGGGGACTTTTTTGAGGGAACAAATTTGTGAAGCTGAGATACTTAAGCTGGATTTGCGGTAATTAAATTACATTTTATGAATACACACCTTAGAGTCTGCGAGTCTCTCTCGCGTAAAAAGTTCGATGATATTGTCAAAAAGATGGCCTCATGGCGATTGGCGGTATACACAATATAATGCTTTTCATCATCCTCGGGCTCTGACACTGAAATATAGAGACTGAATGAATGACAATATTTGTGTGAAAACAATTCTTATCAATAAATACATTCGGGTTCCTCGTCTTCCACAGTGGAATAGACATTTTTCAAATGTGGTGCTTCGTCGTCCTCCTCATCATCATGCTCATCTTCTAAGGCCGCAGCCAAGGCATTCATTTCGTCCGCTTCCACTAGGCCACTTTCGTTGGCTGACTTGTATAAAGTTTGATTTGTGCTTTGTGAAGCACCTGTGGTGTTGGCTTGGTCCATGCTCATATAGAGCGAAGTTTCAGTGGGTTCATCGATTATGTTGCCATTCGCTTTTATGGGCGATACAATTGGTCCCATTCTGGTGTGGCTTTCGCGAAGGGGACTGTCATTTTTGGGTGTAGACGAGTGCAGCGTTTCGTTTGTTGTTTTGTTGGACTGTGATGTTATTGAAGCGGTGGAGAATTCGCCTAGGAAATCGTTGAACTGCTGGCGTGATATGTTGCGTTCGATTTCGGAATTCTCTAAAGTGCTGGAGGCTTCAATGCCTGTAAAGTGTGATCAAAATAAATATTTATAAAAAGGAGTTGTTTACTCGTCCATACCTAGTACACTTTGCATCATTTCCGCATTGCCAGACTGCAGCCATTCGGTGCCATATTTCTTGCGTAAAGTTTCAATGTGCTTCTTAGCCTCCAGATGGTCATCGTTTGACTCCATTATGGCCTGTGACTTCGATAGAGAATCCTGCCTTTGGAATTTGCCTGCAGATTGCGTTGCAAATGAGCTTCCTTGGGCATCCTTTTCATCTGGGGCAGCGTTTGAAGTGCTGCCCACGACTTCATCTATTTCCACATTGCGTATTTTAGCTGAACGCCTTTTCGTGCTCGTTTCCATTGCCAGCTTCACTGACGACGTTTCCGCATCCGTCGAAGAGTCTTGAAATTTAAACGAGCGTAAAGAACCCACACTTGAGGCTGGCGTGTGCTGCGAAACGGGAGTTAAGCGTCCCGAACTTAATGTCATAGCGGAAGACTTGGTGGTATAACGATTCAGGGAGCCAACGTGACGCAATTGCTGGCTGCCCGTAATTGCCTTCTCGCTCTTCGACAGAGGCTCAAAGTCCAGTATAAACTTGACGGTGGCCGTATTTTTGTGCAGAAACTGCGCCACCGCCAGCCGATGTTTCGGATGACAGTGCAAAGGATTGCCGTATAGATTGAGGAACTTGAGAGTGAGCAACGCGCTCAGCGGCAGCAGGTACGAATGCTCGAGCAAACAGTTATCGGCCAAGTCCAAGTCAGTTAGAGCATCCAGCTTGGCAATGCCCATGAGATCCTCCACGAAGTTGTTGCTCATATTGAGCGATTGCAGGCGCTTGTAAGCCTCCATGTGGAACTGTGGCACACACTGCAAACGATTAAAGCTCAAATCGAGCGTCTTGAGATGCGGCAGCCACTTGATGGCCTCCACGCTGCACAGCTGATTGTGGCGCAAATTCAAATGCTGCAAGTACTGGGCAAACTCCAGAGCCGAGTCTACAGTTTGCAGATTGTTATAGCTAAAGTCGGCGATTTTCAATTCATTCCAGACGAATCCGTTGGAGTTATCACCGCCACAGCGTGTGATTATATCCTCCACGCTAGCCAAACTCTTGACACAGATGAGCTGTTGCAGTTGCGCTCGAAGCGGTTGTATGCCCACAATTTGCCTTACATTGGTTTTTCGCACTTCGAGGCGCCTTAGAGCGCGAAATTTACTAATGTCGATGATGCCCTCAAAATAGTCTTCGGCAGGATAATGCACGATGCAGAGTATAGTGGTCTTTTGTACGAAATCGTGTACAAGCTGCAGGTCGCGGAAGACAGGCGATTTGGAATTGTTCGGCTTGACTACGACAAACGAGGATTTGCTAGAGCCAATTTCGACACCAGTATCGGCAATAAGTGTGAAGGAGTCGTTTAGAGCGCGGAGAAGGGATCCTGAAAAGGAAATAAAAGTATTAAAAATAAAATGGTTTAGTGAAATGAAGTCATGTATATTTTTGTCAATGTTATTTAAATGGCTTAGGTTCTTTCGTTTATTATTGCACTTGATAGATTTGAACTGATAACATATTTTATAATATACAAAGAAGTAAGTTCAATATTTTTACTCAATCGCATTCTGACCTATAGAATTTTCAATAATATAAACAAATGCCAATTTGTGTGGCTTTGGCTGCTCTAATTTCAAGACAGCGATTGGACTCAAAATACACCATCATCATGTGCACACTGGATGACAACGAATGTGAGTCACGTTATCAACGGGCAATTGAAATTAACCTTTGTTTGGAAATAGTTAAGAGTGTGTGAATGAATTAAGTGAACATTTATGCGCTTTTATGCTTAGTTCAAAAGAGGAAATGCATTGAGGTCTTATTATCAAGCCTGAGAGAATCTTTAAAATGATTCATACTCGCTTAAATGTGGTTTATCTTTTATATATTGTTTTGGTATCTGTATCGTAAAATCCCAGAAATAGAAAATCTACAATTACAAAGCTGTTTCAGCTTCAAGTATCAAAAGTATATGACCAAAGCATTTTCTCTATTTACTTTCCTGAAAACTATTTATTATTGTTAATGGAAAATTGAAACTTACCCGATAGTGTTAAAGTAAATTCACTGCTAAGAATTTTATCGCCATTGTTTCGCAATAGATTGGCCAATTCTGTAATTTTCTGTGGATCCATAATTCTGTTGTTTATTTATTTCTTCGTCCAAGTGAAGCAAAACAACAACAATCTCTGGTGCTCCCACAATGTCACAGGGGACGGGGGAAGTGAGATCGTGATAAAGAATGACGTAGATCATAGATTTGACCAAAAGTCAAAAGCTTGTATTTTGTATTACTGAAAATGTACTAAAATTCAAAATTATTAACCCAAATTCGTTGTTTCAAAATGTTGGTTAATTTACCTTCTATCCTTCTGTGTACTATTTTGTTTGTTTTCTTTTGGCTATTTTTGTGTTGGTGAATTGCAAGAAAAAAGTTCCAAAAATAAAATAAAAACAATAGTGATGGGCCAAAAAGCACTCATCGAATTTGTATTCGATACTTCATTTTAAAATACTTATCGAACGGTTACTTCTAAAAGTATTCTATACTCAGTATTAAATATAATCTTTGTTCAGAAATAAAATTTCCTAGCTCTCCGGTCTCTCACTTTTTTACACATATTTTTGAAATTCAACAGCTGTGCAGTGGTGCATTTTTGTATTCGTTGTTCTTCGACGTGACACAATCTAGATTATATGGGCTGGTTATAATAGACGTTGACTGGACGTGACGTAAAGTAAGATGCGTACAGTCGATTATTCGGCAGTACAGAAACGGTACTCCCTTATATGGTTTGTTTGTATGATAGGGAGTCCACGGTTCTCAGATATGCGAGATTTATCTCATTTTTATATTTTTTTAAAAGTTTGTAAAAAGAGAGATTTTTAAAAAAATGCCTATCTCGCATGAAATGATTCATTTTGTGTGTATGTTTAAGAATAAACCAAAAATGTTGAAACTTTACAAAGAACTAGAGAGTAAACAAAATCAACTCAAAAATCTACAAAATTTGTATTTTCATGCTTGGTTTGGTGCACATTTTAGTGTAAAATTTGTTATTGTTTATTAACAGGTAAATATGCCGGTGAAATCTCCAAGAGACCGTTGTCAATCGAGGTGCTAACAACTCTGTTTAATCAATACTCGCAAACAGGAAACCAAATTTCAAAGTATATTTTTAATTTTCCATCAAATATTTTTCACTAAAAAGGATTGAATAAAGAGAAAATTTAAAAAAAATTGAATAAACCAAATTGAAATCAATAAACCCATTAAGAGAAATGGAACGAGGTGGATCGACTATAACAACAAGCAAGGACATTACAGGGTTGCACCGGATTACGAAAAAACGTTTGCTCGAATTGTGCAAAAAGAATAAATTGTATCAAACGCCCGCACTGAATGATGTACTCTATTTGCATTATCAGGGTAAGGGGTCAAGAAGAATACATTAGAGATTAGAGTTTAAATTATTTAAACTTTGTTTAGGTTTCCAGTACATTGAAGGCCTGGAAGACTATACGGAATTAAAGTGTCTCTGGCTGGAGAGTAATGCAATCTCGGAAATACAGGGTCTTGAGCACCAAACGAAGTTGAAATGCCTTTTCCTGCAAAGCAATTTGATCAAGCGTATTGAGAATTTGGAAAGTTGTCCAGAGCTGGACACTTTGAATTTGGCTTCGAATCACATTAGGAAGGTGGAAAATTGTGGTTCGGCGGTTTTGCCTAGCTTGAATACTTTGAATTTGTCCTCGAATTACCTGAAAGACAGTGAGGGCCTCCGGGAGTTGGAATTTTGTAGAAATTTATCCGTTTTGGATTTGTCCAATAATCGTATCGATGATATATTGGTGGTCAAGGTGGGTTTTACTCGTACATGACATTGGAACTTTGAAGCAAAGAATTTGTTATTTGCACTTGAAGGTCTTTGCTAAAATGCCACAATTGAGGGTTTTGGTACTTCAAGACAATCCGGTGGTTTCAAAATTGCCACAATATCGCAAAACTATGATACTGGAATGCGTGAGTTTAAGAGAAATTAGACAAGAATAAAATAAAATATATATTTGAAATTTTAGAATGAGCTGACCTATTTAGATAGCCGCCCCGTTTTTCCCAAGGACCGTGCATGTGCTGTGGCTTGGTAAGCTAGTTTTTTCAAAAACTCACTCAAAACTCATACTGATTTCCATTTCGTTTAGGAAATCTGGAGGCTATGAGGGAGAACGTAAGGAAAATGAACGCTGGAATCGTATGGAACGTAAGAAAATACGCGATAGCGTGAATGGTTAGTAGCATTTTATTCTTTTCTGTGTAAATGTTATTTGCTAATTTCAAATTACACCCTAGGTACCATTCGTCTGCGCAACCGATACCAGTCAGCCGAAACTCAACTTTCGCTAGTAACCTCTTCGGATTCGGAAGATGATGCCGACCAAACTAAGCGACGCCGTCAAGCGGAAGTGGATGCTGGTGTGGGCCTAGAACTTGGCATATGGAATGAAGTGGATGAACGAAATTTGGACGCTTCTTCGGATATGAATGTCAGTTCGTCAACTTCCATTTTAAGTTCCACAGATTCGAATGCTAATGAGTCGGTGGACTCAAAACTCAGCGAGACTATGGAAATTTTGAGTAATTCTAACAAGGAAGAGAAGATTATGATTGATTCGCCTGAGAAGAGCTTGAAAGTATTGAATGAGATGGAAGTGGTTGAAGTTAGAACGGATAGTATTTTGAATGTGAAAGAGGCAGAAGACAACTTGTCAGAAGAGCATTCGGAAGAGGAAATACTGATTTCTAGTTTTACGTACTCCCAACCCGACCAAACAGAAACGAAGATTTTGTCTGAAGAAATCAATGAAGAAAATTCAAGTTTGATTTCCAGCATTGATTCTGAGGGAGAAGTAAAAGAAGGAGACAATGACGTTGTGAATGCCATTTGCAAAATAGCAATGAATGATTTAAATTGTATGGACTCGCCCGAGAACCGTGTCAGGATACAAATTGAAACCATCGAAAGTTCAGAGAGCTATGAGCCTGAAGAAGAAATAAAAGCGCTACTGGAAAGTATCACAGGAAGGGCAGTTAAAGTCTACGAAGATGGTCCAAATAAAGAAGTTGAAACTTTCGTAGATGATGGAAAATCTATGAAGCAGCTTCAAAACGAAAAGGAATGCGATGAAGTGAATAGAAAGGTAGCAAAAGATTTCGAGGAGTTGTCCACAAATATGGATATTCTCATCGCAGAACTGTACAAGAATAAAGAAAATATAGGTTCAAATGATGAAGTACTGACATCTAAAAAGGACGAAGGCTTAAATGATGATAGTCAAACTGAAGATGAAGATTATGAAGAATTAATCAAAGAGGATAATTTGGTTTCAAGTGGGGATGATGCCGTATTAAAAGCGTTTGAAGAGAAACATGTTGGAGTTATATTTGAAGAGGAGTTACAGACATTAAACACTACAGAATCGGAAAAAGAGTCTATAAACCGAAACAAAACTGTATCAACGCAAACATTTAAACACATTCCAGAAATACAAATAACAGATTACTCTACATTTGAAGAAACCAACGAAGATCCTGATATAGAAAAGGCCTGCGGAGATCGTGAAGAAAGTAATACCTACTCAATGCACGAGTCGATCGATAAGCCTTCAGAGAATATAGGACTGGACAAAATAACTGAATTTAATACTGAGTCTGATAGAATAGACGAGAATTCAGAGTTAGATCCAGAACCCAATCCATCTGTATTAACTTTTGAAAAAGAGTCCTTGGAATTGAAACAACTCCTACAGAAACTGGAAGATGAAAATGAGAAACTCTATCTGCTAAACAGCACCTACAGCAAAATACTTGACGAAAACACCAGAGAAGAGATCAACTACCAGGACAATGTGTCGGGCGAATGCGGTGAGCAGGTCTGTGAGAATATCATCCAAGACATAGTCAAGGAATTGTCATTGATAGAGTCTAAACCAGTCAAACCAAAAAGTTTGGAATTCATAGACTTGGAATCGGAAGATGAATATAGTTACTCTAAACCGCCACAACCAGCAGAAGAAGAAGCTCCTGTAAAAATCTTAAATGATGTGCTGACTTCATTTAACAACCTAATACAGGATATAGCGCGAAAAAATCGTGAAGAAATTGAGCGAAAAGAACTAGAGCGTCCGACGGTTCTCTCAAGCGATGGAGAAACGGCCGAGAGTTTGCAGCAATTGCTTAACTCACCCATTTTACCAGAGTTCAATGCAGACACTCGTGAAAGATTGGATGCTCAGTTAGAGGCTTTTAAAGTGCGTAATGATAGGAAAATCAAGAAATTAGTGGACCGTGTCTATGCACAAAAGGATAGGTACAATGATTCGTTGGATGTGGTTGATGGCAAGCTGGTAGTCGTTAAGAAGGATTCAGGCGAAATCGAAGATATACCAGCTACAAAAGCAGCAGACATGAGTGACAGTGAAAATGATGATTATGATACCGCCGAAGATGAGGAAGTTGATGTGAAAACTTGTGGTGATAATAAGCGTTTATGGGATATGTCTTTAAAGCCGCGCGCCATGTCGACCTTACCATATCAGCCTTCTATGTTCAATCCCGCCGATAAACGCGTACATAAAGCTTTAGAAGGCCAACAAGATGTCGAAGATGATACCTTTTATTCACTTGAGATGGCAAAACCAAATATTTATGAAAATATCGATGAAAAGTTCTTTAGTAAGATGGATTTCAATGCAATTAAAATGGCTGCAATGGATGACATTCACATGGTTGAGTGCTCAAGAAGCTATGAAGAACTGAAGAAAATCATGAAAAAGAACGAAGAGGATATTGGGTTGACAGAAGAAGAAAATAATTTGCTTGTGGAGATGTTGGAATGCTCTGAGATCACTGAAGAAGATGAAAATGCAAAACTTGTGGATCCCCTAAACACAGAGGAGGATTTGTTGATGAAGAAAATGTTACAGCGCACTAAGGACAAAGAAAAAAAGAAAGAAGAGAAAATATTACACGAAAATATTACAAAGCAAGATGAATGTAAAAAAGGAGAGCAAACATTGGTGTCTGAAATGGTACAACTGTTCGAATACAATGGAAGAAGTGAAGAGCTTCCAAAACTAACTCTAACGAAAAAGGATTTAAATGTGAAGGAAGGTTTTCCCGAAAAATTTTATGAACTCAGAGAAGAAGAATACAAAGATTTGATACTAATCGACAGTCAGTTTGTTGACCCGAAAGACGTTTTCAAAGATCTCGGAGAAACTACTTCGGACTTATTAACATATAAAGTAGTGAAACAGCTGCAGGACATTAATGAAGGAGCGGACGAATTTAAAGAACACGAAATGAATTTTGAGGAAATAATATTCGATACAGAAGACCGTGATAATGAGCAGGCAGAAGGAGCTGGCAATGCAGCTATTGAGGAAAATAATGCATTTGAAGATAAGGGAGAGGGAAAGGAACTTTATGAGTGGGAAGGCGTGTTTGAAGAGTACAAAGAATTCGTGTCTGAAGTGATTGAAGAAGAACCTACTGATGATCCCTCCGACGATAGAGACTCTGGACAAATTGAAGAGGAAACCACCATTAGCAGTGATACGGAAAGAATTGACTTTGAAAATACACACTCCATTGAAGACTGGCCTGAGGAGTTGAATACCCAATCCACCGACGAAGGAACTTATATGGAGGAGGACTTCTCTGAAAAAACTGTGTATGATGCTGAAGAACACGACAATGTTGAAGTGCTCGAATGTAGCTTACAAGTATTCGGTATCAATGATCAGTTAATTAATGAAATAACTGTCAATGCAGAACTAGAAGTAGCTTATGACATTTAAATGAATTAATATCTCATATCCACCGTATAATATTTTATGTATTTGTAATTTTTCCAATGTAAATAAATAAATGCAGATTCAATGAAGCCAAACGTTTATTGTGCAAGTCCATATATTTTCATCACGATTTTATCAGCAGATGTGCAGTGCAGCCAGTTCATATTATACAATTGAACTTATGGTCCAATTAAGTAAGAAAAGCAATCGAAAACCGCTTCTAACTGGCTAACGAGCAAAATGCAAACCAGACAAAGCAAAGTTAATCGAAACAAATATTTAATCAATAATAAAAATTGTTTGTAATTTTAGAATTGTATTTGTCTAATCTGTGGGTCTCATCAAAATTGGTACGCCAGCTAACCGCTTCAAACTAGTTTCGGTTTAGTGTCTATGAAATGAAGATAGTTTGGTTTATTTTATTTCCATTTTTAGTTCAAAGATTATCATCATCATGCAGCCAATTGGTATTTTTTGTTTTTCACTTAATACAAAAAATTCCCTTTTCCGAAATTGTCTCTAACCGCAACATTATTGAATGTTTCTTGGGAGCAGTGTTGTTAACCATAAGGAAATTTCCGTTTTGTGCGGGAATTTCATGACCCGTATGGACAAAGGGAAATTTGAAATGAAATTTCTACAAAAGTTTAAAGTTTAAAATAAGTCCAAAACTTTTACTATTATAAAAAACCAATAATGTATAGTCTTTTCACTTTTAAACTTTTCAATCAACTTGCTAACGATCATAAAAATGTATGTGAAGATCCAAAACATGTATGTATTTATACTAAACTTTCCATGTACTTACTAACTATTACATAATTGCTTACTATTACATAATTACATGTATTAAATGTTACGTTAATTAAAAATAAAAAAGTTAACAACACTACTTGGGAGTCACATAAATGAAATTAATTATCAGTTTAACGTAGAGGTACAAATGTTATCAATATCGGATGATATTATTTAATTTTGTTATTTCTTTTTAAATATGTTTCTATATATGCTTGAACATGTGATATGTTGTTCACAATAGCCCCCAGCAAATTTGATGATAAGCTGGAACTTTCTATGTCAGGGTCAAGATCATTTCAATTGAAATTAAAATTGTCACTTTCGTTTTAAAGAAAAATTTAATGAAATTTTATTCTGCGCTTCGGATGGAACGAAATTAATGAATTTACTTTGTTCTCTGTAAATCTATACTGCCAAGATTAGCGTTAACTACTCAACTCCTTTTTCATAAAATACTTTCCTTTAAGCGAAAGTTTCTAAGAATGTTTTGTTCAACTACACATTGCAGATGAAATTTATAAAAATTTTTAGAATAATATGTGTGCTTTAACAGGAACTGGCAAATGTTACGAACTTTTCGAATTGGCAAACGAAAAATTTATTCCAAGTTTATTCTAAGCAGTATAGCAAGACTTTTGCATTCTCACACATTTTTCTTATACACATTGTTCGCCTACCCCCACTTTACTTTACAAAGTGACCTGTCATTAATAAAATTCTATCTTCATCGCTATCTTCAATTGGCAAACAAATTTTCCAATAAAAATTTCTCAATTTCTCATATCTACCGCCTGCATTAGACGAGCAGGAAACTTCACACGATTCGCACCGTAATGGTGCTGCACGAATTTCAACCTTGGCTTAAATATGGCGCCATAATTGGACTTGTGCCATTTTCATATAACCGCCAACAACAACGATGGCAACAAATTTACACCTTATCAGTGCTGGCGGTGTATTTGATTGTGTCCATATACGGTCTAATTTACTACAAATTCCAAAAAGATTCCATCATTTCGATTGTAGTGAGTATTACACTTTATTCGAGCCAAGTGAGTGCAGCTTGTGTGTCTATAGTCGAGGCTGTACTAACGTATAAGCAGCACTTTGCATTTATGCAACAGTCCCGCAGAATCAAACAACTCTTTCGCCAGCACTTAAGCCTACGAATAAATCATCGTCAACTAAGTCATCAGCTCTGGAGGAAGTATATTTTCTGTGCATTTACTTTGTATGGTAGCGTAATTGCTGCCATACTGGTCATAACAATAAAGCCCTACAATGGCTACTTTTGGTATGCCCTAGCGGCCATTTTAATTATACGCACACGCCTAATGCAGGCCGTATTCTATGTGGAATTTATTAACTTCTTTGAGGAGATGCTAAACTTGAAAGTGAAGTCCGTGGTGAGCTGTAAGATTATGCAGCAGCGCCGCTTCCTGGATGTGAACTATAAAACGCTGGAGTCCTTTGATTATTTGCTGCAATTGAAGAATATCCACATGGAAATATTCAAATTTTCTACAATGTTTCACAGTTTGTTCGGCTGGTCGGTTTACAGCTTGATTACTGTTACGTTTGTGGACATGCTGGTGTACACGTACTGGACACTGCTGACATTGGCCAAATTGTATAATTTTTATTTTATTTATTTGGACTTTAATATATTGATTCCAAATTTTGCATTGATTGCGATGTGCTGTTACACCTGTGAACTGTGCAAGCGTCAAGTAGGTGCAATGAAAAGGTATTGAAACATTCTTGGATAATCCTTTCCTTACAGAACCGACAAACGGCCAATTGGGTGCATAGACTTTTGAGTACCTCGTGCAAGGATGTCAATGCAAATATTTACAACGATCTGGTGAATGACTTTAGCATACAAATTATGCAAAATCCAATTGAAATAAATCCCAAAGGATTCTTCACAGTCGATTCGAATTTGTTGATGAAGGTGAGTTGGCATGGAAGAAGAATTACTTTTATGTTGTATTATAATCAATTTTATTTAAAAATTTATTTCTTTTTCAGATCTTTGCTGCCATTGTTACCTACTTAGTTATTTTAATGCAATTTAGCAGCACCAACTGGGGTACAATCTCTTAACTCGATACCGAGTTTTGGTTTTAGATTCGTTTATATTTGATACTTTGTGGAGCCATTATCAACACATGTTTGATAATTTTAGGTATCGAGTATTTTAGTCACAAGAATAAGAGAAGATAAACTGTAAAGTAAACAATTACACAAATATTAGCAATTAGTCCAGCACCAAATTATTCAATCTTACTAATTTACTATGTCGCAGATAAACCGTGGACCTCAAGCAGGATTTTTCTTAAACATTTGTGTTTTCGATAATAACATAGCTAATTAACAAACATTCAAAATGTGTTCTCTCACTTAAAACGAAACTTTTCCATTCGCACATATTTCTTACATTTTCCTATGCCCCTGCAATTTTCCTTCAATTGACTTTGTTCACATTATAAAGTGCCCTGTCATTAATAAAACTCACTATCGACTAACTGCAATCGATGAACAAAATGTTCACATATTGAATGGCTCATTTCTAAAGGAAACTTTGAACCGGTCAACTGCAGCAGTAATGGTGCTGCACGAATTGCAACCTTGGCTTAAATATGGTGCCACAATTGGACTTGTGCCATTTTCATATAACCGCCAACAACAACGATGGCAACAAATTTACACCTTATCAGTGCTGGCGGTGTACTTGATTGTGTCCATATATGGTCTAATCTACTATCCGTTCAAGATCGATTCCATAGTTTCGATTTTAGTGAGTGTTATGCTTTTTGTGAGCCAAGTGAGTGTTGTTTGTGTGTCCATAGTAGAGGCTTTACTAACGTATAAGCAGCACTTTGCATTTATGCAACAGTCCCGCAGAATCAAGCAACTCTTTCGCCAGCACTTAAGCCTACGAATAAATCATCATCAAATAAGTGAGCACCTATGGAGGAAGTATACTCTCTGTGCAGTTATTTTGTATGCCAGTGTTATTGGAACTATATTTGTTATTGTGACACAAAAAACGTATAATGGCTACTTTTGGTATGCTATGGCGGCCATTTTATTTATACGCACACGCCTAATGCAGGCTGTATTCTATGTGGAATTTATTAAGTTCTTTGAGGAGATGTTAAATTTGAAAGTGAAGTCCGTGGTGAGCTGTAAGATTTGCCAGCAACGCCACTTCTTGGATGTGAACTATAAAATGCTGGAGTCCTTCGACTATTTGCTGCAATTGAAGAATATCCATTTCGAAATATTCGAGTTTTCCAAAATGTTTCACAGTTTGTTTGGCTGGTCGATTTGTAGCTTGATTAGTGTGATAGTTTTGGAAATTCTGATGAACTTGTACTGGTCGTTTCTCACATTAGAGAATTTGTATAATTTTTATTTTATTTACTTAATTTTGTCAATATTGATTCCAAATTTTACGATAATTTCGATGTGCTGTTACAACGGGGAACTGTGCAAGCGTCAAGTAGGTGCAATAAAATGGTATAGAAACATTCTTGGATAATCCTTTCTTTACAGAACCGTCAAACTGCCAATTGGGTGCAGAGACTTATAAGTACTTCGTGCAAGGATGCCAATGCAAATATTTACAACGATCTGGTGAATGAGTTTAGCATACAAATTATGCAAAATCCAATCGAAATAAATCCCAATGGACTCTTCACAGTCGATTTGAATTTGTTGATGAAGGTGAGTTGCCACGACAGGGGGTATACAATTACAAAAATGGGAACAAAGCAAGGACAATTTCCTTTATAGTTGTGATTATAGTTTATAGAGTACTTTCCTATTCAATTAAATTTTTTAAAAAATGTATTTTTCAGATCTTTGTTGCAATTGTCACCAATTTGGTTATTTTAATAAACTTTCGGAGTACTTACCAATGAAATACTCTTAGTAACAAGATGCAGAAGTAGAAGCAAAGTGAAGTGAAAACAATTATTCAAATGTCAGCCGTCAGCACTTAACGATTTAAGCACTGTTCCGATCTCACTTTCCTCCCCAATTATCCGATTGCTCCGCCCAGTGCGCCAATTTACTCAGTCTCCAAGCAGCATCTCGCACCCAGTCGCACACACACACAAACACACTCTGGACAGACGGAAGAAAAGTCTCGTAAATGCGATTATGTAAATGTCGATATCAACCCAAAACAAACCGCATACTCGTACAAAACTTGCTACCAACCATGACGATGGTGGAAGAAAAACTTTTTAAATTGGAAATTGAAACAAGTTTCGGTTTTCAAATTATAACGAGAGCGAAATGAACGCATGAAAACTCTTAGCATAGCAATGATAGAAATGACGATAATGATGACGATGATGATGAGGATTGATACTGTGAAATTGGAAACTTGATTTTGTGTAACGCTCACTCTGTATTTGTTTGTGTAATTTACGAATTAATTTTGAACAAATATAAACCAACAAACAATGAAACTTCGTATAAGAGAAGTGAGAAGTTAAAGTAAAGGTATACTTGTACGGAGGTACTTTCGCTGTAGTTGATTGATAAGTTGTTGATTGATAAGAAAGCATTTCTAGTATTTTTCTGGTATTATAAAAATGTGTGCAGTGATTGATAAGAAAGCGCGTGTCATCAAAACAAAGAAATAACCTAAGCCAAATTATAAAAAATAAAGAAACAACTTTTACCTATTCCTAATCTTGAAAAAGAATAAAAACAAATATGTATGTATGTTAATGTAATCTTCTTCTAATTTTGCGTTTTTTTTATTTTTTCGTTGGTCGTTTTTCAAAAAACAACCAGCTGATTCGCTGCTGATGTGATAGTACATATGGCCTAGGCTCCGGCTATGAAAGTGTATAAATATGGGCTCCCCATTCGGCGATCAGTCAATAGTGTTCAGGTTTTTGTTATGACAAGTTGTGTGCGAGTACAACGGGGAACGATCGTTTGAATAGTGACCGCGCCAAGTGCTAACTAGTAGTGATTGTGATTGTGATTTTTGAAAGAAAGTGCTTTCGTGTGCAGAGAGAAGTTTCAAAGTGAAACTGGAAATATTCAAATATTGTAAAATGGCTGTTAGTATTTAGTTATTAATTATAATTAAATTGTTCAATTTATAGCTTAATTTAAATGCTCAATTTGGTAAGCGATTTTACTTGGACAACAAAATAAATGCAATCGAATCAATGTTGTATTTTCCAAATGATTATTTAGTTTCGATCATGGCTACAATAAAATATAAGATCATCAACATTGCGAACAAAATTCGAAGCAGAAAATAAACCCTCTTAGGCAAGCCAGAAATTTAACACACACGTTTTATTGGCATAATTCAACTTGAAATTAAGTTTGTTGGCCGAACATCTGAGCGTCTCTAGACTCTAGACTACATATAAATTAAAATAGCTTAGAACCCAGAAGCGCAACTATCATCATTGGTCAACAATCGGGTCATGTTTAAAAGAATTTATAGAATTTTATGAAAAAACTAATAATTTATCGATAATTTGTTACCAAAACACTTAGCAAAATTGCAAAGGATTCTAGTTTATCCATATTTTGTCAGCTTAAAATATAGTTAAATTTGTTGTATAAAAAAACAAGTGAGTGATAAATAAGAAATCACAGAAAGGTTAAGGAAATTTCTTAAATTTTTTCCAATTCGTATTCCGGTTGACAAAAAAGTTGAGACTCGCTTGGCAGATTAGAGTCAGTTTTTAGCAAATCAATTGGAGTCAATTTGAAGCAAAAATAACTATCGGAAGTAGGCAATATTTAAAAAAGAAGTATTTCTCGAAAATTTGGACAAATGAACAGAACAAATATGGTTTAACAACACATAAATACGACCTATAAATTAAACTCTTTTAAGTCCTTATGCCAAATTACATAGTGCATTAGTATTGAAAATCATTTACAGCCCTATTTCATTTGACAATTAAGTGAATTCTTTATTTACAGGCAATTAAATGCATTCAATGGCCTTTTTTTTTTGTATTATTCACAGAACATCCCCTAAAATTTATACAAAAGGAGATAGCTTTTGTGTGCAGTAGGTATTTTGAAAATGATTGCACTCAAGCGGACTATGTAAATAATAATTGAGCTATTAAATGTAACGACAACAATTGGAGAAAGTCTAACCCAAAAAACTAAAAAAAATAAAACGAAACCAAACCGCAACCGCTTAGTTATTGTTGTCGTGCTCTCCATTATAGGCTTATCATTAATTATATCTCTAGCGCAACTAAGTAAATTTCACTTCCGCTTCCTTTGCTTTGCTTTACTTTATTCTCTTCTCATTCTCCTTTTCAGAGCAAATTACGCATTGCTATCATCGGGCAGAGCAACTTTGCGGCCGACGTACTCGAATTGTTGTTGGAGAAAAAGTACAGCGTAGTGGGTGTCTTCACTATTCCCGACAAGGGCAGTCGCGAGGACGTTCTAGCCACCACAGCCGCTCGCTACAATATACCCGTTTTCAAAATTGCATCATGGCGCCGAAAGGGCGTTGCTATTCCCGAGGTCCTGGCTCAATACAAATCGGTGAACGCGAACTTGAATCTCCTGCCCTATTGCTCGCAGTTCATACCGACCGAAGTTATAGATTCTCCATTGGGCAGTATTTGTTATCATCCCTCGATTTTGCCTAGGCATCGTGGCGCCTCGTCAATTTCGTGGACTTTAATTGAGGGCGATGACATTGCTGGTTTCTCCATATTTTGGGCTGATGATGGTTTGGACACCGGACCGATTCTGTTGCAGAAACAAACTCCTCTAGAGCCAACCGATACTTTGGACACAATCTACAAACGTTTCTTGTATCCCGAGGGCATCAAGTCGATGGGCGTGGCTGTGGATATGGTGGCCGCCGGAAATGCACCGAAAATTGTTCAGACCGAAGTTGGCGCCAGCTATGATGCTGCCATGTTCAAGGAGGACAATCAATATATTGATCTCAATCAGTCAGCTACGAGGATTTGGAATTTTGTGCGGGGCTTGGACTCAGTGCCCGGAGCCATTGCCGTGGTCGTGCATACGGATGGTGCGGAAGAGAAAATACGTTTCTTTGGCGCTCACATCTACTCAGCGGGGCCACTGAAACATTCTCAGCCACTGACTCTGAAAGGCCTGCAATCTCCTGCCTATGTACATGAAGAGGGTCTCTTGATTCAGGGTACGGATGGCAACTTCGTCAATGTACGTCGCATTAAGAAGGGCTCGAAGATGATAAATGCCTGCGATTGGTTCAAGCAAAGCGAACAAGAGCAAATCACCGACTTTTCCGAAGATGAACTCTCGAAAAAAGAATTCCTAAGCAACATTTGGAATTCCATTCTCAAGTGTCCCATTGAGCCGGATACGGATTTCTTTGCGTCGGGCGCTGGTTCCATGGATGTGGTGCGTTTGGTGGAGGAATGCAAGGATGCTTTCGATGTGCCATTGGAGAATGAGCATGTCTTCATGGCCCCCGTTTTCGATGAGTTCTTTGTGGAGATTGTTAAGTGCCTGCGACAAGGTGGCTCGGCGTCCAATATGAAAGTGGACTATGATGGTTTTGTTCTAAAAGCCAACAAACGTGAGATTTCCGTGCCCACGCAAATGTTTATCGATGGCAAGTTCTTAGATGCCGAAGGCAAACGCAATTTGGACATTGTCAATCCGACCAATGAGGAGGTCCTCTGCCAGGTGGCTTGCTCATCCAAGTCAGATGTGGATAAGGCAGTGCAGGCGGCCAACAAGGCATTCTATGGCTCGTGGAAGCAAGTTTCAGCGCGTCAACGTGGTCAACTGATGTTGAAACTGGCAGACTTGATGGAGGCACATAAGGAAGATTTGGCCACCATTGAGGCGGTGGACTCGGGCGCTGTTTATACGCTGGCCTTGAAGACACACATTGGCATGTCGATTGATGCGTGGCGCTATTTTGCAGGCTGGTGTGATAAGATTCAGGGCAACACGATTCCTGTGAATCCAGCCAGACCAAATAATGTGCTGACATTTACGAAAAAGGAGCCCATTGGGTGAGTTTCTGTGGACACTTACCTTCTCCGACAATCGTATAATTATAATTACAAATTTCCCTTAGTGTGGTGGGTCTCGTCACTCCTTGGAACTATCCTCTCATGATGTTGTCTTGGAAGATGGCCGCTTGCATTGCGGCAGGCAATACTTGTCTGATCAAGCCTGCTCAAACTTGTCCACTAACTGCTCTGAAATTTGCCGAACTAACCGTTAAGGCCGGTTTTCCTCCAGGCGTCATCAATGTTGTGCCCGGCAAAGGCTCCGAGGCTGGCCAGGCCATAGCCGATCATATGTTGGTACGTAAATTGGGCTTCACGGGCTCAACACCAATTGGCAAGACTATTATGCGGTCTTGTGCTGAGTCCAACCTGAAGAAATGCTCACTGGAATTGGGCGGCAAGAGTCCGTTGGTTATTTTCGCAGACTGCGATTTGGATAAGGCAGTGAAGCACGTAAGTTTCCTTAGAAAATTGCATATGGACAAAATGTATCTAACCTCTCCCCTTCTCTGTGCATTCAGGGCATGTCATCTGTGTTCTTCAACAAAGGTGAGAATTGCATTGCAGCTGGACGGCTCTTCATTGAGGATCGCATACACGATGAGTTCGTGCGTCGCGTGGTCAAAGATTTACGCACCATGACCATTGGTGATCCCCTGAATCGTTCCACTGCACATGGTCCACAAAATCATCGTGCTCACTTCGAAAAGCTTATTGAATTCTGCGATCGGGGTGTCCAGGAAGGAGCCACCTTAGTTTATGGCGGCAAGGCTGTGCCGAACACGAAAGGTTTCTTCTTTGAGCCCACCGTCTTTACCGATGTGGAGGACACTATGTTTATAGCGGACGAGGAATCCTTTGGGCCCATCATGATCATCACGAAATTCAATGGCAGCGATATCGACTCTGTGATGAAGCGTGCGAATCGCAGTGAATATGGCCTGGCGAGCGGTGTCTTCACGAAGGACATTAGTAAGGCCTTGTCGTTTGCCGATCGAATTGAGGCGGGCACGGTGTTCGTGAATGTTTACAATAAGACTGATGTGGCCGCGCCATTCGGTGGCTTCAAGCAAAGCGGCTATGGCAAGGATCTGGGACAGGATGCGCTCAACGAGTACTTGAAGACCAAGTGCGTGACAATAGAATATTAATTAGTTTCTCGGTTTTTTTACAATCTTCCATTTTATGTAATTTATATTAAAAAGTCACTTGTACCCTGTACTATTCTCGAACTCTCTGCTCGCCCTTATTATTACTCCAAATCGATTTTTCTGCTCTTCTGTCACAACAATTGCATTTAACTTACTCGCACAAATAGCATTTGCCTTTTCTTTGGGTTTATCGCAACAATTTAGCCAACATTACATACTTTCGAACTTATGCCAACCGCAATAAAGTGGGTCAACTTATGGGGGTTTGCAGTAGTTGCCATCGTCGTTGTTAGTGTCGGCAGTGTACTCGTGCGATTATAATCCACCCCAAACTGAAACTTTACACTTGTGCACATTGTGTTGGCCTTTTGGCAATAATTTAACGATGAAATGGTAACAATGTTCCGGCCAGCACAGTGCGGTAACATGCTGGACATCTTGTACGATTCTGATTTGGCTTAAGGATATATCGTAATGTTTTCGGATTTATTCTTTTTGTTGTTGCTATTTTTGCATTTCCACTCGGTTCATTGCTTGGAATGTGTGGGGAAGGAAGTGGTTACGGCTGGCATACATATGGGTCAACATACGAATTGTGTGAGTGTTTGTGTGTGTGTGTGTCGTTTCTAAAACATTTCACATGTTGCTGATTTGTAGAAGTTTTCGTCGCTGATATTGTTTCATAACAATGGAATCATTTTATATGGAACGACTACGGTTTATTGTTCGTGGGGGTAATCTTTTACAATATATCTGATGCATGTTTGCTGCTTGAGTTCGCAAGAGGAAGATGAACATAATGAGATATGATAACATAAATAAAACTGACTTAAAATATTGTCAATGGATGGGGAATGTGAACGGAAACTGTGAAACGATTGTAAAGATTGTAATAAATAAAAATCATGATGTACGATGAACATTATCGAATAGATCGAATGAATGCTAATACGAATTGATAGATTCAAGCAAATGAAAAAATAGAAACGATAAAAGATGGATACTACTAAAAAACTTCATCATCGCCAAAATTAGAGTTTTGAAAAGGACCTAAAATATCAAGGAATTTGAAGAAATCCATGCCCCCATATAGCAACGATTAGTCTCAGAAGAAACAATTTAAAACCTACATGTGCTCGTTAATAAATGCCTGAGTATCATCAGACGAATACTTTAACCCGCGACTAAAGGAATTCAACCAAGGGACATCATCACACTCAAATGTGATTACGATAGTGCCTAATGGGTTAAGAGGAGTTTTCCCAATTACTCTCAATTTAGCACTTCAATAGACATTTTAATTAGCACTTTAACAGGCGATAGTGGTGATTAAAGTGACAATCAGAGTACTAATCAGGCAGAGAAGAAATGGTCCCAAGTCATCGAGGCATACAATTCGAACGCAATTAAAAATACTTTTTCAATGAATACAAAATGACACTTAACTCTAAGTTTTTTTTCAAAAATAAGTAGTTAGAGTAAAGTTTTTAAAAAAAAACTTTGTAATTGCTCCTTCCCATTATCTGTAAGCCATTCTAGTCGTAATTAAAGCCGAATTTGTCTTCATTAAAATCTTCCAAGAAACACATTATTTCTTAAGTGAGCGGATATTTTTAACAGATTAAATGCCACACATAGCCAAGTACATAACCAAAACTTGTAACAAGTGGCAAGTGGTAACAACTTAAAGTTCTTACTGCCCTTCTTGGCCGAACCAGCAATTATCATTCATTATCCTGCCGTATAAAATTCCGACACAAAGTATGTATGTACCTACACCTGCAAATAAAGTAACCACAAAAACCCAACTAGGCTGCAAGGCAAATACAAAAAAATAAAGATAGAAACCAACCACAGGACAACGAAAAAAAACCAAAAATTGTCAACTGCTGATTCGGTTTAAATTTAGCCCCAAAAAAAAATGTGTAGAGAAGAAAACCCAAAGAACACCCGCACACCCGGATACTGACCCACCAAAAAACGATAAAAAGAAGAGTAAGAGGAAAAATATACCAAACCACTTGGCAGCACTGCCAATGTGGAAAAATGTGGAAAACACCTCAACTACCTCAAGGTATCCCCTAAGGAAAAAGCATCAGCCACTGTGTATTACACAATTTGTACATAGGAAAAAGACGAAGAAGACGACGACGAAGTATAAGAAGCCGAATATACCACCAATTCTTCCACCTCTTACTACACCTCGCTTGGCCTCCGCACACTCTTCTTCCTCTCAGTAGACCAAACTAAGGAAATTTCATATAACGTCCTTCAGCCCAGAGATTACCGGAGCGTAGGTTCGTTGGCTGGTTGGTTGGTTGGTTGAAATCAAGGAGTGTGCCTGAGGCTACAACAATCTAACGCGCTCTGTATTAAAATGTATTTTTAGGGTTTTTTATTTGAGTATAGCATGGATACCACTCGTAAAATTCTTTAGTGCATTGTTGCCAAAAAAAAACACGCAAAAAGAGAAATACAAATGAGAGAGTGTCCTTTTTTTTACTTGGGCTTGGGCTTGGGTTGATGTTGTATAACTAGTTCGATATTGTTGACGAACCTTTTAGGTAACAGCTGAGAAATGACGTAACTCATGGAGGGGAATATTTCATCTAAACGTCTCTGCTGGCATACATGCATATCGGGCTGATTTCTGGCTCATTATGCGGTTGAGGAAAAAATGTAAAGTTTTCAAGAGATACAATTTTGCAGCCAAAGAGAAACTGTTCGATATGTGTATATAACGAATTGTCCACAAACAAACGTAAACCAAGATAAATTGGAGTTACGTGGTTGAGTCGGTTGAGTCAGTCAATAGGCGCTGTATCTGTATGTGTCACGTGGTGTTTGGGCTCTTGCTAATCGGATTCAGCGTTCGAAATAAAAAGAATAAATATATTTCAGGAAGCGGTTACGATGTTTGGTTGGAAATTTGGCAACTTAATTGCTGCTAGGGAGTAGAGTTTAATTTAATTTGATTGGATTGGATTGGATTCAAAAACGTTTAGCTTAATTTCTTCCTCAATCCATTTAGATCATCGACTTGGTCGGGGATCTGGTGGTTAAGGAGTTCCACTAGAAATTCAACATTTTATATCATCTACCAATAATGAAAAATGTACGTATTCTTGATCTGCATCACCTCCTGAATTAGCCTTATCTATCTGTCTGTCAGTATTTCTATATGCATGCATATCTGTCCGTAAGTAAGCTAGGTGGTCCTAACTAAATTGGAAAACTAATTAAGTTCTCTTTTATAAGGATAAAAACCTGTTTAGTGAAGAAATGCCACCGGTGTGTTTCCATATAGATGTGCTATTTGCAGGTTACTTTAGTTTTAGTGCAGAAATAATGCTAGAGTCGGCCAGTAGTATAAAATGTTGTTGAACACATTTGGACCATTTTTCCCTCAAGCGCATCAAGCGCCTCACGCCTCATTTCTCTTAATGGTTTTTACAAATTGTTGTTCATCTCTATTATCTAGTCGAACTCAGTATCTCAGTATTACTTATCCATTACACATTTTTCAAATACATAGACTCTGTAATATGAGTAGAATATGTTACTCCTTTTTCTAGATTTAAAAAAAAAACATTTGTTTCCTCTCATATATCTTTCTCTAGCATCGAAGATTATAAAAGATTATATATTTTTATTCAGTAAAATCTTCACTCCTTTTTTCCAAATTTTCTCAAATCTCACGCATGCGTCTAACTGCTGTTCTCTAACAACTCCTGCTTCCTCTACTATTTTCTCAAAATAATCAATAAAAAGTGTGTTACTAAAATTTCGCATGTTTTAGTACATTTTCGCATACTTTATCGAATTGTTCTTTGCTACACATTTGCTCGCTCGGCGCATGGCTCGGCGAATTTCGACGCTGTCATTGGAAGGGAAGTGCTTGGAACTTTGCTGGGGTGGTGTTATGTCTAAAGGGCGAGTTAGTACGTTTCGGGGTGGTAGTCCATGCAAATCAATTTTTCGTACTCATTTTTGGTACACTACCTGGAAGAGAGCAAATGGAAGTTTATTTCAAGGAAATTTCCATTCAAACGGAAAAGCTTTGATTGGACAAAAATGGAATTTGGAAATATTTTTCAAATGACAAAATCAAAGTTTATTAGAAAATTAGTTGAAAAGTAAAAGCAGAAAAAATAATTTATTATTTATAAGTCCACTGTCTAGGTTAGCATAGGAATTAGAGCCACACGGCTGTGGCCAAAAATGACCGAACCTTTGTCCGAATGTTTTCAATAGCAATAAACGATTTTGTTTTTCAAAAATATATTCTCACATTACTTGAAATATATCAAAAAAACAAGCCTAGAAAGGTTTTTGTGTTAAGTACAGAAAGGTTTTTGTGTTAAGCTGGATTAGGCTACTAGTCAACCTTCGGCTTGCAAAATGCTCGATTGCGCTCTAGTAATAATATATATATTTCTTAAAATCAAACTATTTCAAACATAAGCACAGTTCGGAAAGCATTGATACATTGAAGAAGCTTTGACTTAATCTACAATCGAATCCATTAAAGCTTCACTTCAAGTCAGTCAGAGATTCTCAATCGTTTGTGAACCTGAGACATACTGCAAAATATTACTTTGAAACTTTCATAGAATTTCTCACTAATTACTGGGAAACGCTGCCAGTTTAATAATCTAGTCAACACGCTGCTTGGGCCAGGCTGGGCAAATCGAACTTTGCCGAATGCGAAAAAGCTCACAACATCGTTCGAATGCCAGCGACGACTGCTTCCAGTGCTAAACTTCCACCGAAAATTCTAAAGTACATCGAATTCGCCACCACCACCAGTCAGCGTTGAGCGAACCGAGCCGAGCTGAACCACACAAGAATCGTTGCTCTTTCAGTTGCAGTACAGGCACTATCATTGGCGTTTTAACTGTGGACGGTAGCTCCTCGACGAATACGGATTAAAACCAAAAAAGTTCTTTGTGTGTGATCCAAGGAAAAAAATTCAGTTCTTGAATTTTTTTCTTCTTGCACTGGTGCACAACTCACTTATGTAAAGAAAGGCAAAAAATAAATCGAAATCGAAGGTGAAATTAATATAAAGTTTATTCTGCAAGCATACCTAGCCGCTTTTAATGAATTTAAAAGAAACGGAAGTGCAAAGACTCTTAACGAAAAAAACGAAAAAAGATAGTGAAAAAATTTCTGGCGAGTGTGTGTGTGTGTGTGTGGATATAATGGAATATCCTTGTAACACTTATATACATACTAAAATTCGATTTTTTTCGTTTTGCTGAACGAGTCAAACTCAGAGTGTCCTCGAAAAAAAGCAGCAAGGAAAAAGCACAGAACACAGCCCACAGAATCGAATCGAATCAACTATCTTGGCGTATGGGGAAAAAAGGGACTTTCTTTCATTAATTGTGTAACATACGAGAGCCGATGTAATTTAATGAAATTTTCAAAGACCTTCAATACAACTTAAGTATACACACATATGCGTGAAGAAAACGAACTGCAAAAACATTTTACAGAAACCAGAAACATTTGAAAGCAATAGAACAATTAAATGAAATTATATAATAAAGAAAAAAACAATTTCAAATAGCGACAAAACTAATACCGAAAAATTCCAAAATTGCATAAAAATTGTGTGATTTTGTAACAGTTACTCTCCCGAAAAAAAAACAGACGATGTGGTAATGGTGTCGGTGAGCGCGATTCCGTGATTCGTGACTTCGTCGCTCGTATATGTGTACATGTGAAAGGACTCTTTCGATACTCTTTAGCTGCTCCTTGTTTGTTCACATTTGTGTGTGTGTTCTTTTGTGTGTGTGTTTTATCAAGTCGTTTGTGCTTGAGCTTGTGTGTGCTCAACTCTTGCGCAATTGAATTGTAGTTTCTGGTTGAATTTTTTTGTTTGTCCCTTTTTGTTCGTACAAAGGAATCTCGCTTAGAATCTGCGGAAAAAATTTCGGAGAATGACATGACATGCCAGCAGCGGATCTAATCAGCATCACTGTCACCTAAGGGTTCTTTTTCTGTTTGCATGTCGGCAGTAGTAGGATAGTCTGTCCGCCGGGAATTTTCTTTTGTAAAGAAGCTCAATTTACTTTCAGGTTTGGTTTTTACTCTCAAGTAATTGCTCTAGAAAAAATTCATTATGTTTCTTGGCCAACACGAAAAATAATATAAAAAATGAGAAATATCCAATTACCACAAGAAAGATAGAAAGATAGATGCTTGACATGCGTCTTCAGAGACACAGTGTTGTCCTATCGCATTTCATTGAAAGGAAGGTTGTACAAAATTCACTAAATTTCTTCTGAACTGGAACTGGATCAAGAAAATCTGATCTTGGGCTTTGGAAACTTTATTCTATATTTTTTTATTCCAAATTATGAGTAGTTGTTTGGAGTTTTATATAATACATTTTCCATTTCGAAATTCAAATTTTAGTTTTACGAACATTTTGTACTAACAATTTCTCGCTCTCTCTCAAATTAATTTATATAATTTTATTTTTTTTCAGTTTTACTATTTTGTCTTTCAATTTTCTTTTCCTTTTTCTTATTTGTTGTTCGTCTTTTGCAAATTATGTATTACAATTCCTTTTATTTTCACCTTTTCTTATACACTCTTCTGGTTTGCTTTATTTTTTTTTCCAGCTTTTGAGCTTTATTTTCCCACTTCCAGGTATACTTTATATTTCCACAACGTAAAATTTTCCAATTATTCCAGTTTCTAAGGTTTTCCCACAATTTCGTTAACGTTGTTTCCTTGCCTTCCTTTCATGGATATTTTTTGTAAAGCCACCATCGCCGTTTTAGCACTCACCATTTTTAGTACTATCCTATTTAGTACACTTTTCATGCGTTTTGTGGCCAACGGAAAATTTTTCCTTTCTTTTCGGTTGGTGCACGGTTACATAACTGTTGTGTGGCAGTGGCAAAAACGCGTGAAAAACAGCCGTCGTTGCAGTGGAAAATTGTGGATATTGTGTGGAAAAAAAGTATCTATGAATTAATTATAAAATTCAATTGATTTTATAGAGTTTTTTTTCAATAAATTTCTGTGTGGACCTTTTGATCGAAATGTGTACTTGAGTCTTTAGGTTATAGCTGGGAAAAGAAAAATTCCTTGGAGAATTTTTGAGAATAAATGAATTTATATAAGAGCCTGAAAGAATTTCGAAAAATATTTTAACTAAATTTTCGATTTTATATGATTTCGCTATTGGAAAAAGTGAAGGTTGAATGATTTTTACCAAACTTTGTATTTTTAGAATATATGTGTATCTGTCTGAAGAGTGAGCTGGTACTAGGAATTGCTTTGAAAGTCGAACAATCAGACAAATGTCCTGGCTGGGACAACTATGAAATAGTCTTCATAATATTTTTAACTATCAAAGGTCCCTCTAATAATATGAATGGATTTTATAGTTGTTTTCATAAAAAGGGTGTTAAATTATTTCCGTCTGTGTTCAATGAACCAAGTTATATTGCCAAAGTTATATTGGATTTATAGTTACTGAAAGCTATCCTTAATTCAAAGAAATGGGTGTGGTTCCTATCCAGCTGATATCATGAGAAGCTTTAACTTAATATATTTGCCAAATATTTATCACATTTCTCTATATTTATGACGGGCTGGTTGTCATATCAAGCCAAAAGAACACGATTACATCAACTCCTATGAAGGACAGACAACATAGTTGGCGGTAACACAGCTTTTGAATTACCTTTTTAAGATTTTTTGAGGAATTAGGGTGATGATCATATACGACTGTACCGACTTTCAAATAAAATATCCCATAAATTATATTTGACGTTACAGTTGTCGAATAGAATTCACCACAATCATAGTGGCATGATAGCACTCATTCGCTGATTGTTCTCTATATATTCCTTTTATCAAGGCGAACCCCGAACCTAAATTTATTTTCTTTATTCCTGTCCCACATACAGGTGACAAATAACATCTTCAATTGAAAAAAAACGAATAGTAGAGAAAAAAATTAAAATCATTTTACTTCGAACATTTAAATTGAAAAAAATCAATAAACATGTTTCAATGCAGTTGATTGAGAAATAAACACATTTCTAAATATAACAGAAAAGAAACACAAAAATTCACTTGTTGTTATACGAAAGAAATTATTAAAATTAAAAATACAAGAAAAAGTTAAACATTAAAATAGTTTATAAATACAAAACAAAACCAAAAATAGTTTCAATTCAGTAAAAATAAACTATCTAAAGACCCCTCCTCCCGCTTCCGAGTACCGAAGTGAGCAGAACAAGAAACTGAAAAACATAAGAAAACCAAAGTAAAGCAACAAAAAACCAAAATGGCCGATAAGAAAATTGCTGAACAATACTATTCGCCCCCGGTGAAAATGGGCAAATGGGAGGGTTTCAAAACATTCCTATGGAACAGTGAAACTAGCCAATGCCTTGGACGAACAGGATCCAGTTGGGGTGAGTACTTTTGAAAAACATAAGCACACAAACCATATTATTTCTATATCTATATGTAAAATGAAACAAATCCAGTCAATCAATCAATCAATCAATGAAAATGAATGTCCCCCAAGATGGCATATGTCATTCAAGAGACACTTAAGAGTCGGAGAAAAGACAACAATAACAACAACCACAAAAAATCAGACATAATGCGCAGAACTGATGAACAGATAAAAGTGATTGTCGAAATGTGTAGCTACTCAGCGTAAATTGAATCAAGCAAACACTTAAAAATAATCAAAAAAAATGTCAGTTCTTATTTGAAACACTTTGTTTTTAATTAAAAATGCATACTTCACGTGCTACTTCTACGTACAAGACCTTAGCATATTTTCAAAATAATTAAGATAATATCAAATAAGCAAAAAAAAAGGTAGCAATTTATACAATGACACGTTCTGGCTTTTACAACTATTTCCACGTGAATTCGGTAGTAAAGTAAAAACAACAACATTGTGCCATTGCATAATCGCATGACCGTGTTCAACAATTTCACTAAAAACTTTATACTCTCTGTTAAAATATATTTGTTTTGTTGCGGGCGACGGCAAACTCCACTGGCAAGAAAGTTCACAAAATCGATTGGCTTTGGGGTCGCATTGAGTTGAGGCCCCTGTCGATTTGTGTGTACTTGCTAAAAATAGATTCGCTTGGCTATGACTAATCGTGTCGTTCTTCGTGCTGGCTCGTCACTACAAATTGCCAAAAGGGACACAACAGAAAAACCATTCTTTATATTAATGGATTTCAATTTTATTGTTTACATAACATAATTGGCTTATAAACGCATTTTTATTGCTCCAATTGCGGTGAATTTTGTATATGAGAACTTTGACAGTTGCGCGCGCTTGGTCGTGTGTATTTGAGAAATTGTCGCATGTCATCGTTATTGAATATATTTTTTATAGGTGGGGTGGTTGAACAACGTAAATCTAGAGCGCCCTAAAATATGTTTGTACAAGTAAAAAAAAAATAAAAAATTGCATAGAAAAGGGTAAATTCTCCAAAAACTTTTCAACTGTCAAATATTTTTTGAAGATTTATTACAATATTTAATTTTTATCTTATAACATAGACGTACTTCCTTCAAACCCCACAGTATCTCTTTTTTTTTTACCATTTTCTTTCGTTTTCCATATTTATACAAATGTGTGACTGCCAAGTCAGTCTAACCTACTTTATTAGCTCAGCAAACAAAAACTCTATCTTGCTCGGCAAAGCAAGGAAAAATCAATTCTAACCTCATTTCCCTAGTAATATTAACTCTACCAACTCACCACCACTACTACTACTTAGCACCCTTAAGTGCATACAAACAACTTGTCCTAAAACGTTTCCTATAACCTACTTGTATTTATGTGGTGGTCGTTGTCATATTCACATGGTAGAGCCTATGTACCTTTCTCAGCTTGTTGGTTAGGTGTCTGATGGCTCTGCCTGTGTTCACATTTCAATACAACCAAAAGTTCCCTTCACTCTGAGATAAACAAAATGAAAACTGTTCGTTGCTAGGGTTACTCTACACCGCCATTTCCACACACACAACTACCAACTTTTATTTGTTTGAAACTTTTTTGAAAAATAATTTACTATTGTTTTATTTTTATACCATTTGTTTGGCTTTTATTGTTCTTGTGTATTTTCTTTTTCATAGAAAATATCATGTTCATGTACGTACAAATATATTTTTCTCGCTACCCAAGTACTCTACTAACTTTACTTTTGAGTTGCTGGTTGGTGTGGTTGGAGTGGAAAAATTTCATTTTATTTTCAGTAATACTTTTGTGTTTTATTCCTTTGTTGGAGTGTATCATACACAAATTTCGAATTTTTAATTAAAATTGTTGTATTTATATTGTAATGGATGAGAGTTACTGTAGCCAAGTTTGAATATACAAAAATTACATACTTTATTCAACCGGGAGCTTTGTAATAAAGAATTAAAACATTTTTTTTGCTATCTATGTAATTATTTCGAACAATTTAAAACATGTAAATAACACAAAGACACTTTATTCTGAAAATATATACTCAGTATAATCATGGCTGCACTGCAAACTGAAAAGCGTTGTTCATACACACCAAAAACGTGTAAAACCTTGTAGACACATTTTACTCACATTTTGACGAGTATTTATAAGAAGAAACGTATTAATTTAAAACATATAATATGTATAATTCCTACTCGTGTGTACTTTCTGTGCCTTTTGTGCATTTATTCCGACACGTGTGTATTTTTCTTAGTGTGTTTTATGACTCATGTGTGTAAACCTTATTTTTGTGTATACCTTCGATACGCTTAAAGCGTGCATTTATCTTCAGTATCATTTTTGCTACACGCTTTTGCCGCATAAACATTATAAACGCGTAAAGCATGTTAAAATCTAGAACGTATGTTTTATAATTTATCAAAATAAATTAGGGTAATAAAAAATAGAAAGTCTGTTGTCAATGTTATACAAAATCAAACGAAAAAAATGTATGACCTAACTGAGTGGCCCGTATTGAAAAACGCATGTAATTCGATTTATGTATCAACCAAGCGAATAATTCAGTTATTTTGCAATCAATTTGTATTTTGTAACACATTTTATTTTTTTTTGCAACCGCTTGACAACATTCGAGTCACAGCTGTAAAGAGGATAAATCGAAATGTTAAATGCATTAATACATACATATTTTGTGGATAAATTTAATTTTTCAAATATTCATTTACAATATGAAGGTATTCATGATTTGTTTTTAATTCAATTTTACACACTTTCATAATTCCCATTTAAAATTTTTTCAATCTTTTTTCTGAAATTATATTGCTGTTCTAATGTGGCTATGATTTTTTACGCAATTACCAATTAATATCAATTGGTACATTTCCCAACAAAATCATAAAACGAAGCCTTAATTAGTAATCATTTTTGGGTCACAAAAACGTCACTGTAGAGAGATAAAAGTATAAAAAAATTGAAATTCAGCCTTGACAACGACAATTGAATTCACAGCCATTTTTAGCATTTTTTAGCAAACAGCTCTTACTTCTATGAATACATATTTTTTTTTATTAATATTTTATGGTTATGCCAAATGATGTCATGAATATTTGGATTTTTTTTTGTCTGTTTTCTACATGTATGAAGAAATTCTTTTCCTATTACGTATTTATACCAAATTTATGTGTACATTTGCATTTTATTGATTAGACACGAAAATCGTACAAGAAGGTAGCATGTAGACGTAATGGAAAAATATTAGAATATATTAAAGCTAAATCGAAATATAAAAAGCGATTGCTCCCAATTGATACACTTGCAAATAGATTATTCCATAAATACACATAAAGGTGAGGTGAGGTGTTTGCATAATTCATAATTTGGGGTGTGCTTTCAGAGTGGGTGGTTAAGGCGCTTTTGTAGCAATTTGCATAGGATATATGTATTTATAATATTCAAATTTTTCCAAATCGTCTGCTGAAACAACTCAAAGCCTATATGAGCTGTACAATTTAAAATAAATTTCGTCTTGCTAATTTAATAGCTCTTCTCTCTTATCTCTAATATTGTGGAATGTTTTTTTAAGAGCCCGGATTTTGCTTACTGCTGAAAAAAGACAAAAATAAACATTATGTATAATTTATTTATATTCTTTTTTGGTACTGAAATCGTAAACTTTACTATCAAGCATTTAGAATGATTAAATTTTAGAATTTTGTTATTATTTGAAATCACAACATTTTCGTTCTGTTAATATCAGATGACAGTTTATTATATATAAATTTATATAAGAGAATGTCGTGTAATGTTGTACATTTGATATGCGAATGTATTGTACTACAATTTTTTTCAATCTAGAGCAGCTCTCAAATAATATACTACTCGTTCAAATACATTCCAAAAATGCCCTTATGTGTCCCAACATAAACGAAAATCCCTTATAAATTCCTATACTAGTTCATTGACTGAAATAGTAAACCCCTCTCGCCCTTATTGAAACCATGTTTACATAATCTAAAGCTCGAAATGTTCCAACCTTGCTCATATCGGAACTATGTATAAATACATTTACTGTCAAATTAGAGAGTAATTAATTACCACCTAAAGGGAAGCACACTCATTACACTAATTAATGACACTTCAAACATACACAGAATCAATGTTAAAACAATTGCAATTGCCTTGAAGCGGAAAATGCTTATAACATTTTTGATTCAATTGGGTTTTGTGTTCAATTAATTTGAAGAATTTCACAAATTTCCACAAATTTGCTGACACTAACAATGGGATTGGATTTAAATGGAAATGTCACTAACGTAAATTTCCATAGCAGCATATTTTGCAACTGTACGAGAGAAACGTCAGAAGCACTAAACGAAATGATTGGGTGGCATTTTTTTTTTTCGCAAATTTATTTAGCATATGGCGGTAAAATTGAAATGTCTGTATGTCTTTGATAAATCAGAAATGCATTTCAATAATAATCAATAATAATGTTCAAAGAAATATAAGAAGAATAAGAAGAAGAAAATTGCATAGAATACGTCAGCAGGTTTGACGTTACACCATTGTTGCTACTGTGACGTTATAATTAAAAGCATTTGAAGTGAATTCCCGACTGCCGCCAGTGCTGTCGTCGTCGCTGCGCATTCATTTGAAAGAAATGAAAACGCGATATTTTGAATTGAGTTGCAGACAAATTAAATTGCTCAACAATTAAGAGCAAAGCGTTCAATTTAAATGCGAACACATATTAAGCAAAAAACAAGATGTTCAAAGACCAAGGGGGTGAGATTGTCTGAATTGGTCATTTTGTGTGGACTTTTCTATTAAGAGTGGGACAGAGAGTTATGGGCGTTCGCTTGTAGCTGTTTTGATTCAAGGTAAGGTGTAGCAAGTTTAATATTCGTAAGGGTGAAAACATAAAGAATTCTTGTTGAAAGACGAGCAACCGTTGTAAATATTGACTTTAATTTAAAAACATAATTTAATTCAATGCAAAAAAATATACTATACCCTTAAAATAAGTATGAACATGTGGGGATATTGCATTAAAGAATTGACCAACACAAACATAAAATCCTTGAACTTTTATTATTTTTTGCGTAAGACAAACTACTACAAATAGAAACCAACACGTGTACACGATGAAAAAATGCAACCGCACTAGGTACTCATCAGCAAACGGAAGTCTTGTTTTCGTAAGCACACTTCTGTCTTTGCCTCAAAATCATTTGAAGGTTCTTCTCTTCTTTTTCCTATACATTTCTCTAATATTTACTGCTTTTTTGCCCCATTACATATTCGTAATATGTGGCTTGGCTTTAGTGTCCCATGTTCTATACAACTTATGGTCAGTTCTAAGTATTGCATAAGCGAGTGATTTATTTTTTTTCAATGAGTTTTCTTACTATTGTTTTAATGGGTTAAAGGTGATTTCTATTGTTGTTCTTTTTACTGTAATTAAATTTAATTGAAGTCATTATTCACATTGTGGGTTTGCAGCCACTCTCAACTCATGTTTGTTCCACTTTAAGAATCGTGACGTGGCATAGGGTGAAGGAACACGTATGACGGTCGTTCTTTGTCTGAACAGCGTATTCCTTTTAGTGTAATTATACGTGACACAACACCCAGAAAAAACTACTCCCCATACAGCGACGTAGAAAATTTCGAGAGCTCCTGCTCCATACTCCAAACTAGCTGAAACTTGCCTCGCTGCATACTCACAATCACATGTACACAAATACATACACAATCAGCCTCAGGGAACAATAAATTTCACGCTCACTGTTGTATTTAATGGGTGGCGCTGTAGAGGTGGGCGGATCCGGCTGCATTTTTCATGCTCGGCATAGAAAATGGAATGAATAGTTTGCATTTTTTTGCATCTAAGATGATGTATGCGAATTTTTTAGCAGAATAGTTTATGGATTCTTTTGTGGAATTGATGGGGGACAATGTTATACACATATTTTATACACCCAACAGAATGAGTAAAGTATTTCAGATCTACTCGTATTCATATTTCTTAAATATATTCGGAAATAATTACATTTTTCTGATTGAGTTCACATTTTCTTCCTCTACTGCCACAGATTTTTCGTTGCATAATACATTTTGTAACAAGTTTTTTTTGTAACACCTTAAAAGAACTGTGTTGCCACCTCTTGTGATCCCAATGCTAATTACACTGCCAAAACCAAAAAATCCTCCAACCAACAACGCCTAGCCCAGCACTTAGCGCTTGAAGTAATTACCACCCGCAACCTTATAGTCGCAATATTGGCGCGTACATAAAATCAGAATTTATGACTTTTTTCGTGTGTTTTCATCATGGTTTCGTGGCATCGCATGGAAGCTGTCAATTTTAACGCTTTCGGTTATGAGTTTTTGCCACTGGACCAAAATGCAAATGTGTAGCAAAGTGTTGGCGTCCGTTGTCGATTGTGCGAAAGCGTAAAGATGCACTTGCTCGTAACTAAGAGCCCCACTAGCAGAATACACAAATTTACTCACACTTGCACACACACGAAATATGCATACGAACGCTTAAGGCTTGCATTGGAGGCTGGCTAAATGCCTTGTTGATGGCAATCAGATGATATCGGACTTCAATCGAGTGTGATAATTGATTTGTTATGGATTTTTTTTATTGCTGTTGTTTTGCTTTGGTTTTGGTATTGATTGGTTGGGGCAATTCGCTCAATTTAATGCATGACAATTAGCGCAATTTGTGTGGAAATGTGATTTGAGCTGCGTTGACATTGAGTTCGAATGGCCAGTTGAGGGCAAGTGCACCTAATATTAGGTTGCATGTTAATTGCCGAAGTTAGTATGCAATTGTAAAATGTAACGTTGTACTTAATTTAAGTTGGTACCATTCGCTGCTCTTGACAAGTCAAAATAAATCTAAATTAGGAACATTTTCTTACCTTTTGCCTAATTTTGTTTGTAATTTTACCGGGCTTAATTGCCAAGTGTAACGAGTAACAGAATTAGTGACATTGAAATAAAAACCCAAAAATCACTCAGATTTTGTATATTCCTTGTTGACCCATTAATTTGAACAAGGAAATTCAATTTCCAAAAGCAAAAACAACATCCAATTAGTGTGAAAAAATATTTAACAAAAGCTCCCAGTTGCTCATTAATCCCAGTTGTTCATTAATCACACTCAAAATTTCCATGGAAAACCCAGTCCGCAGAAGTATCCTACATTCATGCACATACACATGTATTTATATTCTCACACACACATACACACTCGATTTATATATATATATTTACATTTGCACTCGCACTTAATTAACACAAAGCCATTAACATGCACAGAGCCGAAACGGTGTGTCAATACTCGTTACTTTTGTATACTCGCACTCGCTATCCCCAAAGGATTAATTGTACATTTGTAGGCGGAAGCAGTTGTATTAGTGTAGCGTGTATTTTTGTATAAATGTAATATATCCTTTTAATTCAGAGACTGCAAGCGGTTCATAATGAATGTCAATAACCATTTGAATTCCACTAGTTGTGGGCGTTGAGTTACGAGTTCGATTTATTAGATAATTTCACATGGAAAAGTAACGAATAACAACTATCGAGTCAACGTTCATTTGTTCATGGTTTCAACGATGATCAACGTTGATCATTGGCAAACGCACTTATCCATTTTTTTTCAATATTATCAGAAAAAATTTCATCAAAAGTTCTTTTTTTACCATTTATCAATTTACCGCCCCCCGGCCTCTCCCACCACTTACGAGTACACATAAATCCGATTGATTTACGTGAAACCTCATTCGAGAGATTAACTGTCATGTAGGCACAAAGATTTTCATTGTGGTTATGACAAGACACAGAAAAAAATTGAAATGGTAAATGAGAATTTGAAATTGCACACAACCATAGCGCGGAAAATGATTCACACACATACACACGCATACAACAGAGGGTTTGGGGCTTCAACTGTTTGTTGTTGCTGTAGTAGCTGGTATCGGATTTTGTGGATGTATTGTGTGTGTGCTGAACTTTGACATTTTGCGAAAAATTACAACAGCAACAACAAGAGCTGCTCTGACAACAGCATGGAAGTTTGTCCTCACTGTATTTTTTTTGTATGTCAAAAGCAAAGTCTGACTGTTTTTGAAAAGTGCACAGTAATGTTTTGTCACATGCTGTCATGTGTGTGTGAGTGGGGGTATTTTGATAGTTGAGAAAAATAAATTCCAAGAAACAACTGCCAACAGTTGAGAGTTGGCTTTAGGCCAATGTAACTATCGAATTAGCAAATTGAGAAATTTGATAAAGTTTTGCCAAATTCCAAAATAATAAAACGACCCGTTACTGAAATGAGGTCATCATGTTGTTGGCGAAGTAATGACAGTCCGATTTCTACATGCTGCCCAGATAAACTCTTCTTACTTTGCCAATAATTAGGAATTTATTTTTGATTTTCGATTTTTCTGTTCATTGATTTTTTTTTCCACAAATCTTAAATTTTTATGACTTGCGCACTATTGTTTAGTTTTCTGCGCTCTTTTGAATATAAACTTTTCCTCTCAATACATCTCGCGCTCATTGTCTCTCTCTTTCTCTCTGTTTCTTTATGCACAATTTTCCGCTTACCAATTTGTGTACTAAAGTTTCTCCTAGGCAATGTTACGTCACATTGATACCGTTTTTCCCAACTCGCATATGAAACAACGCCCCCTTTTGTGATGCGCCAAAAAGTATGCCTCGTTTTTTACTTACTTACCTTATTTTAAACATATCTTTTTTTTCATTTTATTTTTTGTTGCGGTTCACTACATTTTATTTTTGGCTTGGCATTTTAATTATGTGCTAAATTTAAAATGTGGCCTTTTTGTGAAATTAACTTTTTTCCCTTTTGTCCATTACCCTGAAAGAATAGTTGAAATGAACTGAAAATGTGTAAATTCGAAGTGAAGGCATTTTGGTTTTGCTACAGTGACTGGGGGAATATGGGTTTGTAGATTACTCATGTACTAAAGGAGCGAGTAACGCTGAAAATAGCTGATACTTAACTATTTTCTTTTTAAAATCATTTTCGGCAACGAAATGCCCAAAATAGCTAAGCTCATATTTCGTTCTAAAATTTCGTTTGGCAATTAAACGTAGATTAATGTGAACAGTTGTACATAATTTATTAATCCCTCGGGTATCTTTCAGCTGCTGCGCTCCAATTCCTTTCCTTTAAAATGAACAACAACAAAACTGTCCAAAAAAAATGACTGAAAAAATTGTGGACACTCTATACCACTGCATGTTTTTTTTACCATAACTTTCAAGTGGAAAGTCATTTCCACAAAAGTTTTCAAGGATTTTGAGCGATTTTTTTTCCTAAGGCAAAGTACCTACAAATTAATTGAAAAAATATAAAAATAAAAAAGTACAGGAAATCAACGTTTTTAATTTGAAAACCTTCAAAAAAAAAAGCGAAACATGTTAATAAGAGCGCATTTCATGCTTAAGTGAGCGAAAATGAAAAATGTCTGCCAGAAATGCTTTGAAGTGCCAAAGTACAGCATAACTGTGAGGATATGCCAACAACAAATTTAAGGTTAAAAAACATTTTCTTTAAAAAAGAAATGGAATCCAAAAGAAATTCCAAAAAACCTTGCCTTTGATTAACTTTTTTTCTATGTAAGTAGGTACTAATATTTTCTTTTGACTGTATCAAGTGGCTGTGTAGCCAGTTATATGAATTGCAAAACTAAGAGTAGCGGACGGGCAACAATGGAATACTTGAAATGCTTGTAAGAATGAAAGAAGGAAAAGCTAATTCTTGAAAACTTGTGTATGTACGGAAAATATTTGTGTGAGTTTGTGTGAGCGAAAAAGAAAAGAAAATGGCGCTTGGATTATGTAATTTACGAGTGGGTAAAATGTAATTTATATTAACATGGGGCAACAACAGGGTGGCACAACCGCCTTTTGTGCTTCCACAACACTTTTATTCAGCTATTTGTTATGCTTTTCCGCTGTCGTGCGAAATTAATGTGGTGTGAAGTGAAGAGAAGAGAAAACAATTGCAAATTGGACATACTGCAGTGGTTTTTAAGTAAAGTAGTAAAGCATTCGAGAAGAGTTGCGAAACGCAGAGGTTGTAGAGTTCGGCCATGTCAATTCACTGACAGAAAAGCCTTTGTGTATAATTTTAGGTTTTAATTGAATTCAGATACTTATGCCTTATTCATAAGTGGATACAAAATGATCTTACGCAATTTTTCAATATTAAAAAAAATACATTAATGAAGTCCACTTCACATTATTAATCCAATACTTTCCATATTATTCCATTACAACGATTTCAATTAAAATTTTACTTCACAATCTTATACAACTTTTTCCGCCCAGTCTGCCATATTGAAAATGATTAATGGTCAGACATATCACACGGTGTCAATGAATGAGTTGTATTAATGCCACATTATTAATTTGTCATCTTGATGGCATTTAAAGCGTTTCAGATACTCTTCTGATATCGACCGTTGAACAGTTTTAATTTATTGTTTCTCTGTGGCAGATGAAAATCTGACAATGAGTTTATGGCCATTTTAATGACCAAGAAATGGCATATCTTATCTGAGATGCAATAAGCTCAATGAACGTACAAATTGAATCAGTTTCATGAAGTGATGAGCGACCGATAGGAAATCGTGGGCGCTTGGAAAACTTAATTTGTTTGTAATTCCATAAAAGTTGAAACTTTTAATCGAGATTGAATAATTTTAAATGCCATTTCAAGCCAAATGCCAAAGGCTTCAATGCGATCGATAACACTTACAATGAGAATTTTCTAGCGCATGTTTGGTTGAGTGGAATGCACTTAAAAGGGCATTGATAATATCACTACAAGTACAGCCATGCATGAAGAGGAAACTCCCACATAGAAACAGAACCCTTTTCGTAATTTGTTATTTTTTTTATAAACAAATCCAGGCTGCCAAATTTTCGATAAAATCTAGTTACGAATGAAAGAAGACACTTTAGTTTTATAATTTATTTATTTTTAATATGTTTTGCAAAGTTTATTCTTTTCGTATTTCAAGAAAGTATAATAAAAATCAAAGAAAACATTTGCATTTCAAATTCAATATTTAACTCAATTTCCCATAGAAACATAAAAGAAACAATTACACTTTTGATATTTTTTTGTCCCTTTTGTTGTACATTGCGAATAAACAGATTTGAATAATGAATACCTCCAAATTCCAAGATCTGATCTAGGACTCTTCAATGGAATAAGAGCTTATACTTATCTTGCCATATTATCTACATTCAACTGAAATTTATTAAGAAAGGGTCCAAGTTTGTACCTTCACTGTACGAACCGTTGGGAAACTTTTTCTACCGAAACGAAAATACAATTTCCTTTACGAAACGACCTTTCAATCAGTCTTAATTACCAACAGAAATGCCAGAATGGCAACGACTAATAGACAAGTGCACACGCACACACGCAAACGGTTACTTACACATGCGAAATACGAAGAACGCAAGGGAAGCCAAATAGAACCAGAAGTGTGGAAAATTACTAACAAAGTGAAATTGTTCCACATAGACAAAGATGGGAACAGAAATTGAGTTTCTGTTACGAGATACACACCCAGTAACTGGTAATGTGCATGAGTATGAGTTCCCTTCAGCACTCTACACCCGCTTACGTGCCTTTATTACTAGTATGTGTGCATTTATGCTTAAATGCAACCTTACTCAATTAAGCGTGACATCTTAAGCCAAACTTCTGAGGTACCCGCACACAATTTCAACTGATACTACTTTGTATGTATGCGGCATACGTACTAATGCTTTTATCTAATACTCCTGCTGCAGTGAGACACTCACCTGTCTCCCTTAAAACTTCGTCTTCTGGCAAAGTAGCTTAATCCAATTTGTGCCTTCTTTCATATATACTTAGAGACTTGCTGTGCTCGCACATTTTCATTTTTTATTCAATTTTGTGAGGCTATTATCGTGGATTTTTATGTGACAGATAAAATGGGAGAAATTTTCTTCGTTGCTAATAGGAAATTAGCATCTACCGAGAGACTCTAAAAATAGTCTTTTCTAAATGAAAATGCCATTTGAGTTTGGGGCTTTCCTACGCTGTTTATAATCTCATAATTTTCAGGGGTCATATAAGTTTTGTGCAATTATTGTTTGTAATGTGCAGACGCAAATGTTAGAAATGACAAATGACAGAGGGTAAAAGTGTAACTTTTGACTTGACTGTTGGGTGTTCGGATAAACTTTGGCCGCATTTCCTGTGCAGATGCAAAGATTTCAAGTGTTAAGTGGAGGAGTTTGAAATTTTGCATTTGAAAAGACGAATTTTTTTATAGTTTGAAGTGGAATTTTACTTGACAGATTTACTTATGCTAATATTATAAGAAGTTTTGAGATTGCTTTGGAAGGTTCTAGTGATAGCAACTTCTTACAGCCAAAATAATTATGTGATGAGTAAAGGAACTTAAAGATAGATCGGGATCGCTGGTAAAATGTTCTTCATTTCAATAAAAAATAACTTTTTGTCCTGACGTAAAATACTATAAAGGCTCCTTATCATAACATATTTGCATAGAAAGGTAATAAAAACAATGTAATATGCCCCAGTCTGTCGTGTGTTTCCCAGAAAACACACAAAAATAAATTTGCATTTATATTAAAATTCAAATTACGCATACGCCGTGTTGTGCCTAAACAAAAATTTTTAATTACAAAAATCCCATTTCGCACTCAAGCGCAAAAGTAAAAATACTAAAGACCAAAATTATATCAGGACAATAAAAAATGTTGGTTAACAAACACTCCTACATATTTAAACAAAATATTTAAAATGAAAAGAAAGAAGAAGAAGAGGAATCACAATGCCACATGCCTCTGAGGAATTTTAATTAAATAAAATGCAACCGCCTGTTCTAGGCTCGACTCAGAGTACGAGTATGTACCCACATATATACCAAGAGAGAGAGAGAGAGAGACTCAACCGGATGTTCACCAACCGGAAGAGGCAGCGGAACTGCGCGTGAATGGCAAACGTCGCTGTGGTCGTGCGTTGAAACAGAACAGTTGCGTTTTAAATAAAAAAACAGATGAGTTCACTTGAGTTAGAAAATATTTTTTTCTTTGAGTGCATTTCAAGGAAGTTCCAAAAAGTTTAAAATGTTACATAAAAGATAACATACAACCACAATTCTATGTGGTGTGGACAACTTTGCCAAATCACGAATTTAACATCAAACTTTTCAATGTTGAGGGTACAAGTGGCTCACAAAATGTTGCAGAATATATATTTTTGTCACTCTGTTTGTTAGGTATGGGAAAATACTTATATATAAACAAAAAGAGCTAAGTCTTACGATACGAAAAATAGACTACATCGGAGTAGAACCACGCCTACTTACCATAACGGGAAGTGGATTTAATCAAAGAAATATTATAATTTAATGGAATGGAAATGTAAATGGACTGATACAGCATAGAAATGGAGCAGACAATGGAAAGAATGGGAACAAAGAAAAAAATTATGGAACCAAATTCAAATGAACACATTTCTTAAACATTACATAGCTCTGGCAGAGGATTATTTTACTAGTCTTTTTTTCTAAAAATTGTTAAATTTTAATTATTTAATATATCTATGGCGTTTCGAAATTTTCGGAATTATCATATCTGCCAAATAAAAAAAATAATATATAACGTTTTGTGTGTTTACATAGCTACTAGCCTATGTTAAAGTCTTCTCTTCAATATGGCGTCAATAAAATATTAAAATTTAATTAGAACACCACATGATAGCACATGTCATGTCCGCTTTGATTTACGACAATGTGCGTGTGTGCGTGTCGATGTTCCGAAAATATATTTCATCAAAAAATCTTAATTACATTCTCTTCTTTTTTAGTTTGCCAATTTTTGTTTGTTTAGGTTCTATTGAAACATACATTCGAGGGTAATACACACCCTTTTTGACATGCCCAGCGACGGTGGCTTGTATAAAAGTGTGTGTGTGTGTGTGTTTGTGTGACATGTGGGGTCATGTGGATTTTATTAATATTAATGACCTTTTCGAATTTCCATGCAAAGCATATACAATTACAAATTACAATGGCCATCAAACAGGCAGGCAAAAACCGACCGACCGAACGATTGATTGATTGATTTTTAAGTATCCATTTCATATAAATACTTGTATATGCAAAGACTAATTTTATCCAAACTTTTTTCTTTCATTTGCAGCAAAAATTCTATTTTTCTATATAATATTTTATGCGGTGTTAACTGGATTCTTCGCTGCCATGTTAGCTGTATTTTATCAAACATTGCATGTTGATAGACCTAAGTGGATATTGAGTGATGGAATTATTGGATCGAATCCCGGTAAGTGGTAGAAGAAGAGTAATAATAGAAAGTGAAATTAAAAAAGGAAAGAGCAAAGGACAGCAGATCAAATTTACTCAATACAGTTACGATTACGATAACAATGTTTAAATATGCTTTACAAATATTCCGCAACCGTTCATTCATCAAATAAAAGAATTTTGTATTTAAAAGTTACTCATACGCACCGTTCGCCAAAATACTCTATTTCGCCTAACAATTATTCATGCTCGTATTAAATGAAATGTGAAGTTTTATATACAAAAACATATAATATTTTTCAACTTAAATTGTCCAATATTATTCCTCATACTCCAACCTCCTGCATTCCTACATATAACTTCTCATACATTATTCATACGCCATGTTGTCTCTCGTCGTGACTACATTTATTTTGCGAATAGTAAGCACAATTTTTCATATGCTTGTCATATATTAAACCCCATAAAAAATATGATGCTGTCGTATTTGGCATTTTAGTGCGCCACATAACACAAAACCAAGAACATACCAAAAATTCTTGAAGCGAATTCCTAATGTAAAATTTATGAGCCACCAATGCCTCCGCATACGAATACCAACAACAACAAAAATGGCAGTGGCACTCCCATATGTGAAGCATTAATATTATTTTTTTTTGACAGACTCGTAAAATGAATGTGTGCCGCCACTATAACCACCACCACAACCACTTTCGAGGGGACATACAAACTTTCATGTATCTACGAAACTACTCATCATACCATTTCCCCAAACATTTGCACGCTTGAGCATCCACATTGGAATTTATCATCAATAAAAAACAAAGAATAAATTTAATTAACTAATTGGATTTTCGATTTTCTCCATTTCATTCACCCTGACACGCAATGTGTCCATAATACGAGAATACATTGCTCTCATTGGCTTTTTTTCTAAGCTTAATTGCAATTTAAGTGAATTGAAATTGAAATCGGCAATCGAAATTGAATGAAAGCACTGTGCACCTCGTCTAACTAACTTTTTCCTTTCTGCTTTTTCTTCTACAGGTCTTGGTTTTCGACCAATGCCCCCAGAGGCGAATGTGGAGAGTACTTTAGTCTGGTATGAGTCATCGAAGCCAGATAATTACAAATATTGGGTTGAGGAGACCGCTAGATTTCTGCAATGTAAGTATGATTATTGAGGCACTGGGTGTTTGGTAAAAAGAGGGTTAGCTGAAAGGATTACCAGCGATTGGTTTGAATTTCATGGACGTTTTTCGGATTTTATTAAATTTGTACAAATGGAGTACAAATTGGACTAGTTAACTTATGAACCCACCATGAATTTTTCAGAAATTTTTAATGATGCGATAACTTTTGCTAAAATCGACTAAAAATTAAATAGTTTTAAAAAAAAATTTTTTTTTGTAGTTTTATTCATTTGAATCACCTAATATCAACTTAGGTCAATATAAATGAATAAAAAATATTTTCAATTTTGATAAGAAACTATAATTTTTGTAGAATGAACTGATAAAAATCGATATAACTAGGTACATTTTTAATATCGATGGCGTTTTGAAATTCATCGATACAAATTTATATATTTTTGGTTATTTTTAAAAGAAGTGCCAATTTTAAAGCACTCGCTATTCTTAAAAAATACCAACTAATAAAAAAATTGCAATACTTATTTTGATTTTTGAAAACCATTTAATAATTTTGTTTTATATTTTGGTTTGGTACCCTCAACACAATTCACAATACACAATTGAACTGAAATGTTTTAGCGATTCATCGTAAGTCGAAGAATGCATACTCCCATAAGTACCAGCAATTTATGGCTAGAAAGTAGTCTTTGGCACCAGTTAGAGAGGCTATTGTAATACAAACTATGTACTTAATAATAAAAATCTTGCTACCCATTTTGGCTTTAAACAAACCTCCTGCATATATTGAAAAAAAATTGAAAAATATACTAAATTATTTCCCACACTCAAACACCTATGCACTTACGAACAAAAATATAAACAGCTTATGAGGATATCCCAAAGAAGAACCAAGTGAACTGCTCATTCGAGAGCCTGCCACCAGAGGGCAAAGTTTGCGGCATTGAGACACATTCCTTTGCACCCTGCACTTTGGACAACAATTTCGGTTATCACGTTGCTAGGCCATGCATTTTCCTCAAGTTGAATAAGGTAAGTTGGAAACAGTTTGGCATAAAGAAATAGTCGATCAACGATCCATACAAAACGAAAATAGATTTACAACTGGGTACCGGACATTTACAACGATTCGAAAACTTTGCCCGACCATATGCCCATTGATCTGAAGCAGCACATCAAGGAGAAGCAGAGCTTGCGACCAAATGAGGTAAGTTTCGCTTGGACATGGTGGTGGTGAGGGTCTTCTTTAAACTATAATCAATTCCGTTTTCTTTGTATATTTTCCAGACTGGCGTTGTTTGGGTTTCCTGCGAAGGTGAAAATCCCGCTGATGTAGAAAATATCAAGGCTCGCGATTATTATCCACGCATGGGTTTCCCACATTTCTATTTCCCATACAAAAATATTGAGGGTTATATTCCGCCAATTGTTGCTGTACAATTTACCGTTGAAAGTAAGTAAATTTTGTTTAATTTCGATGAATAAAATGAAAATTGGAAGTGTTCACAAAGAAAATACAGTACGGGTTTGGGAATCACTAGCTACTCTTTTAAACTCTGTCAACGATGACAGTTGCAGGAACTCTGAATTTTAAACTAGAGCTAAACTCATTTAGAAATTCTTTTTTTAAAAATTCCAACATAAATAAAATGATTCATTTGCAGCGAATCACAATAAAAGCGTTCACGCGCTCACTAAAAGCTATAACCTTTAACCTAATTGACAGCTGTCGAAATTGCGGAAGGACAAACCCTCCCCCCACAATTGTTTATGTATCGCTCGTTAACTGTTGTAAATTTTCAATTGTTATGCGTTTGTGTCAGAAAATTAAATGAAAATTCAAGTAAAAAATACATTTCATATTTTAACTAAAATTTTCGAAACTATTTGGCATTTATTCCAATCGAAAACTAATAATATACAATTTAAACCATGACATTTTTACATACATACGTTACACCACTTGAGTGGGAAATAATTCAAATTTTACCATTCCGCACACAATATACTGTCCAGTCATTACCAGAGCTGGATTATGTGAACAAGGTCAAGATGTTAGATGGAAATTTATCTTGGCCATAACTGACAGACAGTAATTAGGTTTACGAAAGCACGCACACAAGGAGCCAGCAGTGATTAATGCGTCAATCGCAAATGCAATTGCAGATATTTGTGGGTCAATTCCAGATGAGTTGACGCAAGTTGGATTTAGAAGACATCTGAAGATCAAATGAAGTGAGGTTGTAGATGAAATTATCTAAATTAACCTACAACTAAAAGAGAAATACCTTGCGAGTTCAAAACTATTTCGATAATTAAAAAAATGTTGAGGCTAATTTTGTATAGGCAATTATAATTAATTGATGAAAAAACATTGATTGAATCCCACACGCAATTATTTTTGTGTGTTATGCTTCACCAACTTCGCCATCAAGAGCACTCGTCTGACAATTCATCAAAGAAGCAAAAAAGAGGAAGAATTTTAACATTGAAGATTGAGTCAAAGCCCTTAAAATGATTTAGCGTTAGAAGAAGGTGGATGGCTGGTTGTCCTTTGGGGACTTGTAATGAATTTTAAGTGCCGAAAGTTCCATTATTTTTCCAAATTATTACAGTTGGGAGGATGCTAGCGGTACAATGGAAATGTCTTCTATTCCGGCCATGTCTTTGTCCCCTTGAATACTAAAGTAGTTGAGATGAGGAGAGCTCCTTTCTTTTAAACGTTTTTGTCAAATTTTAAGGCATTGGTGGCCGTGTTGGTTTTAATACCGTAAAAACCATGTCTTGTTGTACATACTTATGTTTTACTTCCTTGCCTCATCAGAGCTGCTTCTTAATTTTTCTCTTGTTTGGGCTTTATGACCTTTTTCTGTATTATTAATGGCAGTGGTAATTGACAATTACTTTCAGCAGTGGAGAGGAAGTATGGAGGAGTTGGAAGGTACGGAAATGTGGTTCTAAAATGTTAACAAGAATTTAAAATTTTATGTTTTTTTAAATGGGTTTTTTTATGCAATCAACATTTTTAAATCTTTAAAAAAAAAATCTATACTTCAATAAGTTTTTTTAAATCTTTAAAAAAAAATCTATACTTCAATAAGTTTACATCTAATATTCTCCATTCCCATTTAATATTACTTGGAAAGTTCCACACATACATACTAATGTTTACTTCTATATGTATGTATGTATTTCTGCTCTCTTACTCACCTCATATCCTTTACGCTTTCATGACTCCGCTATAATTACAAGCGATTCCTTTCATTCACAAGAGCTCATTTTCGAAAATCATTCACGGCAAAGCCGTTTTCCGCAATTTTCCGTATGCAAAAATTCAAAAAGTATCCAACAACAACGCCAAGAAGTAGATCAACTTTTCTAAACCATTAAGCGGCTTATACTTAATGTAAATTCCAAAAAAATTGTAAATTTTCCACTCAACAAAAAATAATAAAAAAAAAAAAATATCGACATTAATTCAGCAAAACCATCAGCAATATCCTGTCACAGTTCATGCAAATAAAACAATTTTATATCAAATATGAAAATGTGTACGGGTCATAAAGACAACAAAAAAAAGCACAAAATGGAGTAGAGTGGAGCCAGAGTTGCATGCAAAATGTAATTGTGGGTAATCGTAACTGAAATCACTTAAGCTGAAAAGAAAAAAGCAGAGAAATAAATAAGGGCACTATGTCATGTGATGTCATGCAGGAGAATGGTATTGTGTGGCACACAATGTTGCCTGAAACTTTCCAGCTGGTTGGATTGAGCTTGGTTGAATGTACTGGCAGACTGACGCTGCAAAGGAACTGCATTGTTCTAGGAAATAGAAAAGAAAACAAAAAACAACAAGTAAAGGCTTCAGAGTGGATTGCAACTTGAGTAGAAACAATTCATAGTAACATTTCGATTTCAAAGCAATTGCATTAGAAAATTCACAGAGAAATAGGAAATTTTATGAATTCGACTAGTTTAAGTAGCGTTTTTGTATTAATAACCACAATCTTTTGACATAATCTATTGAAAGTGTGGCTCTAATAACGTGTTAAGTGACACAAATTTCTCACTTACTGCAATCTTGTTCTAGAACAGATTGTCCCACATTACGTTATTAGAGCCACACTTTCAATTCTCACCTCAAAAGTCATTTAATTTCACCCTCTTTGTCAAAATTTAAATTACCATTCCAAACTTATAAAAAAAAAAACAAGAGGATTACGTGACTTTATGCTCCATTGTTGGCAACGTGGCCATTTCAAGTAGTTCCACATCGATTCCATACACGTTTGCTTGTTACCAAAAATGCAGTTCAAGCGGATTTTTTTTTTCGTTACCGCGCAGAACAATCACTCTTTGTGCAGTATTAAAGGGGTTAAGTATTGCGGTGAACATTTCATGCAATATCACGTACTTGAGCAAAAACAAAAATCCAAAAAAATTCTCTATTTGCTATGTTAACTGAAGGTGGTGAAGGTGTGCATTTAAATTTTGTAAATCCAAATGTAAACATCATTGGAAAGAATTATGTTAAATTTGATAGTTTTTATTTACATTATATGGGATCACGAAACTTCGAGTGAACAGAGAGAATCACGGTAACGTAATTGGTCTATGCGAGGCTATTAGTCGCCACTTTAACCTGGCCTAACCAATTTATATTCTCCAAAAATAGAAAATCTACTTACGTTTCTCTATGACTCACCAACAAATTTGTACAACTTTCTATAAATAGCAGCCAAACAAAATGTATGCCATAACATTTTACCAAAACACTAAACTCTGATTGCGGAAAATGAGCGCAACTGCTTTTTTGTATGCATTTTTTTCGTGCAGTTAGACAAAATGTATTTTCTAGCAAATTGAAAACGAGAAACTAAAAATTTAATGGCCATAGCAAATGCACTTTAACCACACTAACACACATTTGTTTTTAGTGGCAATGTTAGCACAGCTTCAGCTCACACACACACACACACACACACGCAATTGACGCCTTTCGGTAATAAAATGTCATTCGGCGGCACTAAAAGTAAGTGTGCCAGAGCCAATCTCATAACGTGAAAAATGGCCAAGCTTGGTTATCTGCAGGCGGTTTTTTTAACTGCTCTGTCGTTTAAGCATTTTCTGGTGAAAACAGCTCTATCACACATACGCACACACACACCCAAATACATTTGCTTTAAAATGTACATATATACTATATATAAATGTATAAAAATAGAGGGACGCGCTCTTAGTTTTCTTTACTTTAACGATGGCAACTTCCGCACCGGAATGGCGTCTGTCAACGGAAGCGAGACATAAGCTCTCGCGCGCGCAAACACACACTACAAAGGAACACAACGAAGCTTAATGCGATTTGCAGTGTTCGGTAATAAAAGGTGTGGTAGATGCTATTTACGGGTGTTGCAAATCACTTTATGAAACGGTCTTTGTTGAAAGAGAAAAAAAATAGAAAAATAAACTATTCTGTTCACTCTCTGAACTAACATTTTTTCAAATTGCTTGAAGTCACTATTTAAGAAGCTTTAAGTTTAATACAAACAAGGAAGCCAGCGCAATTTTATTTAAAAAAATGTTGGGATATTTTTTTTGAAACGAATTCTTATTGGAAATGGTTACAATTCAGATCTTCAAGAATATTAAAAAGTTTCAAGGAACTTAAGGTTATTATTATTATGATGTTGACACAGTAAAATTTTCTTCAACACTTTTACTGAATAAATTCCAAACCCATTTGCAAACTAGCTATTGATGAGTTTGCGCTTGAGTTTCAGCAAGACTGTCGCCCAATATTCTTTCGTTGTGAAAGAGAAGCAATCTATTACCTTTCTTCTTAACACATTTGTTCTAGCCATTAAGATCCTACATATATTTTCCCATTTATTGAAAGGACAAAAGTCCAATCAATAAATCACAAAAGCATAAAAAGAACAAAGAAAGTGTTTTTTTTTCATTGTCGTGAAATAGGTACTTACCCATTCGGAATGTGTAATACCTTCGCGTAATACTATTGGAAATTTAATATCCTCGCTGAAATTGGTAATACGATTTGCTTTTCTTCTACTGAATTTACGTCGAAAGAGATTTCTGATTGAACAAAAATTTTATTTTGAAGAGAATAGCAATGTTGTACGTTATAACTAGAAGTTGGAGAAAAAACTAACTAAATTTTAATCCCATAGGTTTGGATCTGGTTTGTAGAAAAATATAACCTTACCTCATAGGTGTAGTATATAAAAGATCTTAGGAGAGTATCGAGACTCTGCCAAACCGTTTTTTAGTTACATGCTACGGATCCTTGCTGTTACGCAGATTTTTTGAGGAGTTTGAGTATTAAACTTAGTTTCCAAAATGAAATTGGATACTTTTCCATACCGGCCACGCCCCCTTACGGGCGTTACAAACCTTGTGGCAAAGTTAATGTGCCCTGTAGTGCGTGTGGTTACAAAAACATAATATTGAATATCAATTTGCTGGCTTATGATTTCAATTTCCATTTTTCTATCAGCATATCAAAATTATTCATCCGCATGCATCAAGTACAAGCATCGGTACACACACACATAAAGCGCACCTATGTTATTTGAACTTTACTTCAACAATAAATTAGTTGTGTAAACACAAACTAAAAAAGTTTTCATGGGGAAATATGTGAAAGGCCACAGCACACAGCACACAGCACCCATGAGAAAAAGGAGGAAAACAGAAAATGATAGAATTCTATTTCGATAGCGAGTCTATTTAAAAGTGCATGTACATACGATACGATAATGGAAATTCGCTACGAAAGCTTTTTGATCGAGTACAAGTTTTTACTGAACGAATTTAATGTAAAAGAAATTGTTGAAAGCACAAGTTCCATATTAAATATTAAAATAGTTGAAGAAATTGTAGAATTGAAAAAGTTCAGTAACAGAAAAGGAGAAAAACAAAAAAAAAATTAAGATGATTCAAATTGAATGGGAAAAGTTGTACTATCAGTCAGAAAAATTTATCCGAAACAGAAATATCGGCTGTCCTCTAACAAATGCCGTACAGTACAAATGAAACTTTACAACACGGCACCGAATCGAATGAAGCTGTACGAATCTGATATTTTATTAATATTTGTAGATCTGATAAAAGCTTTCTCCTTGCGTATATGTACAGCAGACAAACGAAATGAATTGAATCTGGACCTCTTGAATTGTTCATTTATTGGAATTCGCAATTCTACCTCCAGTTTTTCTTCGTCTTCTGCAGCTTCTTCACAGCTCCTGCCTTTGCCAAATACAATCAAATGAGATTATGGCGACTGTGCCTGACACACACACACACACACACACACACATAATAGTAAAGAAGAAAAACTGTGAAGGATTTTCAATTTGCAAACAAAAAAAATCCCTCCATGACCACCGCCGTGCGCCGTCACTCTCTATCCACTGACGCACTTAATGCTTCAAGGCTACTGCCATTGTGTGCAAAAATAATAACAATGAAGTAAAGAAAGGACAGCAACAAAAAAACACCAGAAAGAGGAAAATAAATGGCAGCAAGAAAATATTTTGGCACATACACTGCAAAATAAATGTACCTTATGTAAATATAAAATGCCTGTATGCGAATGTATATACTTTGTATATTAGTATATTGTTTAATTCCATTACTTAAATAATATAAAACAAATAAAAAACAACAAAATTTTTCTTCTTCTTTATTTTCTTCATTCTACTCTGATGTCTCGACAGTTTCTTTGTTCACATTTGCTTTTTCAATAAAATATTCCCTCTACTATTTTTTTCTCTTTCATTTTCACAATTCAAAATTGTCAAATTGTCATTTTCTGACATGTACTCGATGTGTGGTGAATATGTAAATATGAATTGTCCTCGGTAATAGAATTTATAAGGATCTGCGGCAATACTTCCTTGTATTGCAGTCCTCTTCAATATTATATATTACATGCATGTTTATGTGTATAGTTTTCCCACCTCATCCGGGCCTGTCTTGACGACTTTGGGCGTGCCAGCTGCCAGTGCCATGTGGAAGTGCGTGTAATTGCATAAAGTGTATTGATTTTCTATACACGTACACTTTTAAGAGAAAATTTTGTTAAGTTAGTGTGTGTGTGTGTACGCGTGTTTGTGTGTACATGTCTCCAATTCATGCAAACAAATTTAGGTTATGTTTTATTATTTCTCGCCCCAACTCGCTGTGCGGCAAATATTGAATTTACCATTTCCTCTGTTATTGGCCAAAGTAGGTTAACATAATTCAAAGGGAGGAAGGAGCATTTGAAGATAATGGGGGCGGAAATAAATAAACTGTAAAAGAGGAAATTCAAGACATTTTTAAAAAAATAAATTCTAATACTTCAGACCTTTACTATTTGAGCACCAATTGAATGAAGTCTATCGGTTGACGTTGTGGAAAGTCTGAAGCGGTACTTCAATGTCACAAGTAACTGAAGCACCTCTTACATGGAAACATTGAATATTTCCAAATGAATGGCAGGACATTTGCATATGTTAGTGAATTGAATTTCGAGTAGACTAATATGGGATGTTCAACAAAATTCATATACAGAAGTGGTATTACTGCGGAGCCATCTGAGGTCAGCTCAGTCAAAGTAAGCCCAGTGTGGAGTTATCGATTACATTTCTTAGAATTTCATTCTGCTACATTGATTATTACAACGAGCAATAAGTGACACTTTCAATTTTCATTTAAAATGTTTCCAAATAAAGCAAAGTCTTAGTACCTTAACATGAACTCTATTTCCAAATTATCAAATTTCATACTAAAACTAATTTTGTTTTTAATACATTATCCAGCTGGCGTCTTGATCAACATTGAATGCAAAGCCTGGGCACGAAACATCAAACACGATCGTTCCGAGAGGAGAGGATCCGTCCACTTCGAGTTGATGGTTGATTAAGAAATGGCGGAGCCAGCAGAACATTAAACAAGCAACCAAAAAATAAAAATAAAACAGCAAATAATATAAAAAAATAATACAGAAATACAGAAAATGCATTGAAAACTAAGTGGAATGCATGAAAAATTACAGCAACAACCAAAGAAGCAAAAAAAACAGTTAAAAGTACTAGCGACAAGAAAATTAAAAGCATTGCAAAATTAAGAAGTAAAATTAAAGAAAAAAATTAAATACAAACAATAGTAAAAACCAAGAGCTAATTTACTTTGCGGAAAACCAAAAACAAAGCAAAGCAAACCAGAAGCAGCATAGAGCATGATAAAAAATAGTTAAAGAATAAAAGAAAAAAAAAGTACTAAAGTATAAAAACAGAAAAAAAACACACTGCAGCATTACGCTAGAAAAAACATGAAAATTAAAAAAAAGATATTTAATTTCTTTTTAAAAATTTAGTTTCTAAATAAATTTCTGAATTGGCTAACATTTCTTTTGATTTTATTAAAGTTTGCAAATTTACTAAAAAAAAATAACTAAAAAAGAAATACAAAAAAATTGTTGATTTTGAAAAAGGAAAATTTAACGAAAATCAGCGCAGCGAAAAACTAAAAAAAGTAAAACTGTGTACTTAAAAAAAGAATATTTAAACCATTATTAATACAAATGAAAAAAAAAAGAAAAATTATATGACAAAATGTAAAATTGGTAAATTAACACAAGAAAACAAACAAATACACAAACACCAACATACCAACAACACACACATGCAAAAATATACCCAAAGTAAATCAAGCCCACAACCAGAAAACAAAAATCTACAAACAAAAAACGCTGTTTAGAAAAATTTAATTAAAACATTTTGTTTAAATTTGTTATAAATTTAAGCAGAACCCAAAATAAAATACTTAAATAAATTTATAAAAAAGAAATGTAGATTTTTAAATATTAAACGCATTATTTAGGAAAACAAAAAACAACAACAACAACCAGAATGGCAAGCAAAATGAAAAACCAAGAAGTATAGTAAATAATGCATAACAATTTAAAATTAATCCTCTTCACTTATTATTAAATAAAAGTAAATTTAAAACAAGAAAAGAAAAGAGTTCATAAGTAAATTAATAAACATAAATAAATGAATAAATGAAAAAAAACAACAACAACATTAAATATACTGAACAAACAGACACAAAACACACACACATACACACACAAGTAGCAGCAGCAGCAGAACAACAACAACAAAAGCAGAGAAAAAGGTTACAAAATTACAATACAAAGGAAATGTTCTAACTGCAATTATTTCAATGGAAATTCATCTAATTTCACACAAATTTTCAAGACCTGGGTTGGCTTTAAAAAGATTACTAAAAAAAACTATTAAATTCGTATAAATTTTTTCAACTATTTCCAAGCCACACCCTTTGGGTTGAGCAATATTTTTCCATCTTACACTCATTGGCTGCCCCCGAAAATAAAAGCAAATTTTTACCACAAAACCTTTACACTTTTTGCCATGCCCTATGCAAAGTCAAGCATCATCAAGCTCAAGCCTACACACTCGTGCAAAAAATAAGTAATAATTACTACACCCACCATCACTAAAAATACTTAAAATTAGAAACAAAAGAAGGAATGAAAAAGAATCCAAAGCAACAATTTTTGAAATTTATTACCGTATAAAATAAAAAAGAAAAGAAGACGAAGACGAAGAAGCAGAAATGAAAATTAAATCCACCCCGAAACTAACAAAGAAAAATTGTAATAATAAATTGCAGTGCAAAATATAATACTAAAATAGATAAAATAAATAAACTAAAAAAAAAGAGAAAACTTTAAAATAGAGTGTGTTTTTGTGAAGCAATCCCTCCCCCGCCCCCCTTGCAATAAGACTACTAAATTTTCCAAAAAAAAATATATATATATCTAACACTCCCCCGCTCCTTCCATCCTCATAATAGAGAGCGTCATTTTCGATAAGTTGCAGCAAGTCATCAAGCAAATTAGACTTTAAAAGAACTCAAATAAAAGTACACTGCGCGCTTTCACGCTGTAAGTTTGTATGAGTTATTCGCGCGAAAAGTAACTGCAAAGGCCATTTTGCTGTTCCCTTATTGTTCTTGCAACGATTAACCAACATTCGGAGTAAATTGATTGACAAACCTTATTTTATTCAAGTATTATTCAAATAATATATTAATTGGCTGTTATTGAACTTGGTTTAGCTCAAACTTCCTAATTACGGAAAATGTTTTTTCATTCAGTATTGAAAAATTCCTAAACTTAATTACTTAGATTCTGAAGCGCTGGCGAGAACTTATAGCGTGAGAGCCTGTTTTATTTTTTAATATTTAATTTTAGAAAATTGTTGTAATACAAAAATATTAAGCTGCTAGTCAAGATGTTTTTGGGTAAACTAAAAGAAACAAATAAGTAGTACTTTTTTATAGTTGTTGTGGAGATTTATGCAAAGAAATTGTTCAAGTAAAATTGTGAAAAATTCTAAAATCGTTTAAAACATTCCCAGACGCCCAAGTAGACTCAAAAGAAATTTTGAGTTGATTCAATATTCACTAAAGAAGGGGTCAAATTCAAGAAGTATCAAAGTTTAAATTGTTTTGTAAAGTTCTCCAGAAAAGTTTCAAAAATGTTTAAGATTAAATGAAAAAGTTCACAATGGAAGAATGTCCACTGGCAAAAATGTAAAACCAAATAAATTAATACTGTACGATGTATGTATGTATGAGCATTTCAATGATATGTGAATTATATGAGAAAATTCCAAATAAAGTTCTTCATTTAGTTCTCGAGTTTAATTCAATGTTGGTCGTCTTTTCAGTGTGTTCCATACAAGTTCCTCCCCTCAATTTCTTTGCATAAAACGAACGTATCAGAAAAAGAAATGAAACGTAAGGGTACTCGCGCACGTTGTGTTGTTTGAAAATATTAAAATAAACTGCCATTTTGTAAAAATTATTTGAGTGAATTCAGAAGTAAAACAAAAGCACACAGACACACGAAATTACACACAAACACTCACGGGCTCACACGCTCTAGCATAAACATAAGCAATTTTAAACATTTAAATTAAAGAAATTTTAATTAATTGTTCGCGTCAAAAACAATGCGCCAGTTTATCGTCACAACAACAACAAAAAGAAACACACGAACAAAAAACGAAGAAATATTCCGATCTGGCAACACAACGGGGCAAGTCAACAACAACTACAACAACCATTTCAACGACACAGTGGGTCACCACTCCACCCAACAAATGTTTTGCTGCAGTTTTAGGAAATTTGAATTTTTTGATTTTTTTTCGAATTTTGAGAGCAGTGCTACCGACATAATGCAAACAGCAAATGCGTAAAATGATAATTATTATTATAATTATTACATATAAATTTAATATAAGCTGTTAGCCGTTAAGAAGATATAAATTACAAAAAAAAAAACAAAAACAAATTGACATGCAAAAAAGAACAGAGCAAACACAAAAATAAAAACATTTCTTGTAAAACTAATTCTAAGTATTATTAAATTTAAAAACAAATTTAATAGTGTGGAAAGAAAGGTATGTTGACAGCGCAAGAAAGAAAGATTTTGAACAGAAGGAACAACTATGATGGCGGAGAACTATAAATATGTAATCAAATATTGCGTAAATATGAGTACATATATAAATATATATATATTTGAATATGTAGACAATTCAGCGAAACCAGTTTAAAAACCAAACAGAATCATCCATAACTTCAAATAAACTCCGCAAGAAAAATTCCACGCATTCGTGTTTGCAGCGACATACAAGTAGGAAATTTATTACACAGAAATGTCCGCGAAGCACTTAAACTTCAATGAAAATGTCAAATAACCGCAGTGTGAGCTTGTCAAATGGTACTCTAAACTTCAATGTCAACCACTCGCTAAAGCTTCAGTGTAAAACCGTTTTAGTTTTTAAATTAAACATGATAAACCAACCCCAAAAAAAAAACCAAAAACAATACAAAAAATAATGAATTAAATGAATGAATAAATATATTAACAAATTAAATTAAATTTAACTTAATTATTAGCAAAAAAAAGAATTAAATTGTAATAGTAGTAACAAACAAGAAATGTATTTTAATTTTTAGAAAATTCTCAAGCGTAAATAACAACAACAACAACCAAAAACAAAAGAAACCAAACCACAATTTCACAAAATTAACATTTGTTTTTCTTTGAAATTTAAGTAAAGTAATAAAATTTAACTAAAAAAAATATTGCTTTAATTTAGATTTAAATAAATTTAATAAATTATAAAAAAAAATAAAAATAATAAACTACAAAAAAAAATGAAGAGAATCATAGTAAAACTAAAAATGAAACAAAAAACAAGAACAAACACTGCTTTTGTATTATTTAAGTTTAAATTTAAAGAAAAACAAAAAACCAAAAACAACAACAAAAATGAGTAAATTTAAAAAAATAATAAAAATGAGAAACGTTTGAAAATTTTACTGAATTCAATAAAGTATAATGTTGATATGGAATTAAGTAATTCCAGATAAACAAACAAAAAAAACGACTCTTGGTTATTATTTGAAAGGAAATGGACGTAAGTATGAGACTTTTTTGTAAAGTAATTTCACTAATCCTCAAGGAATACTTTAGTAATTGACCGATAAACATATTGCAGGCCGAAGAAAAATCCGATACCGACGGTCAACGAAGTCGATATTAATTAAGACGCAGTTGATGAAAACGAAATGGGTGGAGCTAAATAGCTCTTATATGCCAGGACCAGCTTTCTCATTCTAATCCTATCAGAGTACATCAATTACTCTGGCGTTGATTTTTAAATTTCTAGTACTCTCCTACGGTAGTAGATTTTTGTACTCCCCTCAAGGTATTTTCTACTACTATTGCAAGAAATCTACTACTCAAAATTTTATGCGACTTTCATACGAAGCCAAACAACTACTCTTTTTACAAATCTACAGCACTGACAGAAATTTCTACTACTCTCGTAGAATTTCCACTGATTTGAAATGAATTGAGTTTTGGACAAAAACTCAGAATTTTTGTTTTTTTTTTTGATTTTTTATATTTTTTATATTAATAGATAAATTTAATATCAAATGAACAATGCAACAAATTGCAACTCTGAATCAGCTGTGCAGCTTTTCTCATTGAATTGTAATTTCGATTATCATTTTACTTTATTCGTTGGTTACAAGTTTGGTACTGAGTATCGAATACTTTTGGAATTCGATGAGTCTCAAGTATCGAATACAAAGTTCAAAGTATTCGATGAGTACTTTTTGGCCCATCACTGCTCGGCTACTCATTACAATCGTTCGTTCGTCGCATAAAAACGCAATTTTTGGAGGAAAAAATAAATAATTTCTAATTCTACGACAAACAACAAACTCTGATCAAAATGTTTCATAATAAATTAATTGCTTTTGCGCTGTTGCTAACTGGTTTGTGCACTTTGATTTGTGGTGAGTAATTTTCAGAATTTAATTTAATTTGCGAGTTAGTTTTTTTTTTGTTGCGAAATGTATGTAATCTTTGCATATTAGTTTTTAATTCCATTTCAAGTAATTCGTATGTCGTATGTGAAAGGGTTAAGAGTAATGGTGGAGAGGGTCGGTGTCTGTGCGACAAATGGCAATTTGTCCAGTTATTTATAATTTTTTTTGCTCGACTTCTGTCTTTTCTTTGTCAACAAAAACAAAGAAATTTCCGTTTTTAATGCGCACAAACGTTCTCAAATGATTTGGTGACTTGGAGAATTTTTTGCTAATTTGTTTTTTATATTCCATATTCGTAGTTCTTAGGTAATAAATTGCACAGAACATTGCCCACTATTTCTGAAATTCATCCACTAGTCAAACCACTAATTCGGTTTAATTAACAGCTGATTGAATCCTTATTTAACTAAGCACTGTGATTTACCACAGTCGATTATGGTTAGGGTTCAATGCCGTAGCATCATCTCCTCCCCTGTAATCCATCCTTCTGTTCGGCGTATAGTTTGCCCTTCAGTTTTGAAGGATACTGCAACTATTTTCTATTGATTGCACACACATTGCACTTTCAATTAGAAACAATGTCAACGCAATAAAATGCTGATAACATTTTTGGTATGCATATTTCCCAAACCAATTGCGTTCCGAAATAAAGGAAATTTGTTTACTTCAACGAACATTCTACATCCCTCCGAACATTTACCATTGCCTTTACTACCTGCATTCCGCCGCCTGATAATCCACAGCATTGTTGGGATGTGTATCGTTTATCGCACACAGTCTTATGCAGGCACATTTAGACGAGCGTCTTTTGTTTGGCACTTAATAATACATTTTTATACATATTTTTCAAAATGGCAATTATTGTATGATGACGACGGTACAATTGTGTTGCTATCTACTTTTATGTGGTTTTTTTTTTATAATAAAATCAAACAGGCAAATTAGAAAATGGGAATTCCCTTTCCTTCTCTTATGAATTCATAATAAATTGTGTAATGTTTTACTTATTAGAATAAACTGTATATAAATGGAAAGTATATAGCCTCTTATATCTTTTCTAGAAGTATCTGCTTGACATTCGTCTTTGTTGGCTGCCACCTTGTTCTGCATGTTAAACGCTAATAAATCTTTATTGTTTCTCCAGTCCACTCATATTATTATATTGCATTTAAAGGTCATCTCTGAGAAATTGCATAAGAAATATTGAACTTAAAATGCCACTGAACTAGAACCTTAAGTACAACCATTGAAAAGAATAACAAACCAAAAAAAAAAAGGAAATACCACAAACATAAACTTGTCTTGACTGTCACCAGTGTGGTTAAAAGAAACACTTCAAAGGCGCAAATGTAATAAACCGATTAGATGCATATTATGTGACAGCAAGAGGCATTCATCATTTGTGGGAGGAATATGAGTTTTCAATTTGAATTTGCAATTGCATTTTGCTTCATAGTTTTGTTTGTATTGCTATAATTTTCTTACGCGTCATCATAAATCAACTTGTTGACTACTGCTATTTACGGGCAGTGTGAAGCTCAGTTCCGAGATATCAAAATTCTAGTCCATCGACACATTTGTGTTTACACTGTGATGGGCACCGCCGTTCAACTAATGAAAACCTACTTTGCACTTAACTGATAAGCGACTTTAGTGTATAGTGCCACTGGCATTTCATTTGTTTAATTTTATTTTCAAACTAACTCAAAACTATTTACAAATTATACGCCTACTTTTTCACTCTTTTGTGCACACTTCAGTTGTTGATTGCTCATCGAATGGGGAATTTCACAAATACTTGTAGTATCTCTCGCTCTTATGGAAATCAATTGTTCTGATTAATGGAAAATTTTGCATCTCAATTTGCAATAGTAGAAGTTGATCCTATAGTTGGTTGACTTTCCACTGCTGATAAGCCCTGCATCACATTCATCGCAATGGCTTGTTTTTTTTTTCATTTGTAATTTCTTATTGTTGTCAAGTGTATTTTAAAAACCCTTTTGTTGGTCATATCTTAGTTGACTGGCTGGTGCCAATGCCGTAACTTTTATTGCAAAAGTATTGTATGCAAGATTAAAATTTATATTTTGGTCCATGCTTTCTTTGCTTTCTTATCTCCCAAGTGAAGTGTCGCAAATTATTATTCAATTTATTCAACGTTTTGGCATTGAATTTTAAATGACAGAATTCACTCATCCGTTGTCAAAATTTTAACACAATGCGAGATTATATTACTATAGAATAGATCTAATCACGGCCAACAGAACGCGATCGTAATCTATGTTGCAATGCAAAATATTCAATAGGAAACACTGCAATTGGCCCACAAATTCCGATCTCCAAATACCATTAATTACAATGACCAGTATTAGTAAATTTCGGAGAATTCATTTTGTGTAGACTTGTATTTGCATGTCTCCTATACAAAGTAAAGAAAGAAATATTTAACTTTTTTTCTTTGTTCTTATTATTAAATATTTGCCCAAACACACAACCATTTGCTTTGTTATATCTGACTGATAATCTAATCTTATCAGTCATCCGTTGATTTAAGATACTGACGTGTTATCACTGAGACCACAAGCATTTATTCAACCTGATGCTTGCCTATGATATCTTCGTAGTTATGATTTTTGGCTATTGCTTGGGGTTTATGGCTTGTGGTAGAAATCTGGTGAAATAATAACATAAAGCTAATTGCAATTGCTACCAAGAATATAATATTTTTGCTATGAAATTTTTTGCGTATCAAAGCAAAAGCGATTAGTCATTGTTTTTGATAATTTAAGTAAATGAAAATAAACCAACAGCTGCATGATTTCATCGTGTAAACTTTATATTTGAACCGTGCTAATTAGTTATTTTCGATCATTTTTTGGAAGAACCTTTTAAAAACAAACAAATTTTTTCAACCCGTTCAACAACTTTTCTTTGTTCTAAGTACAATGAAGATAAGTAATTAGTTAATGCTATATAGAAACTGTAAAATCGTATGTCGGGCAAAACAAGGCGCTCGTCAAAGGGGTCAATTGTAATTTGATTGCCTGAAGCTAGTAATTTACAATCAATCTCATTTATTTACTTTTAAAGCTAACCTTTTTTTTTATTAATTTATTAAGGGATTGTGGGGTAGGTTGGGACACACTTTTTTCTTGTGAAATGAAAATGGGTCACCGCTTCATATTTTTGTTTATCAAAGCATCAAATCTTTGTCATCTATCGTAAAAAAGAGAGAAAAAAACCCATATAATTTAATAGAAGGTAATATAAACACACTAATCGCAGCTCGAGTCATACAGATTATCTTCAAGCAAGTAAAACACAGTGCCAACCAACTGAATAACGTCATTCAAATAGTTAAGTAATTTTGGTGTTTCATCAACCTAGGATCGAAATTTCTTTCACCAACATAAAGTTGAATAATTTGACTGACAAAGTACAAGTACATACATTAAATACATTCTCTTTGAACGATCATTGAAGAATATTGACTACACAACGATTAAAATAATCAAAAGGTAGTACACCAATACAAAAAGTAGAAAATAATTGATCGGTGTGTCATACTTGTCATCCCGCATTACCACTCATTACCTTAACGTATATAGGAAGCTGTAAAATAATGTTTAATTAAACTACACGTAGCTCGTTGTTACGATCTTTGCCTGATCTGTTAACATTTTTTAAATTCAAAAATTGTATTGCAAAATATCATAAAAAATAAATTTTATTTCATTTGCTCTTCTGAAATGTCGTTAAACTTTACGAAGTACCGACTTGTATTATTATTTTGTTTCCTTTTGTCATTCCTTTTTAATGTTTAATCAAATTTAGCTTTAAATTGTTTATTTACTTTAGTCTGACGGTTAACGTGACTATTCCTTCACTTGTACATTTTGCTGCGCTACTGCAATGTGTTGTTTTGTTTTTGCAAACGAAGAGCGTTTTGTTTTTTGTGAGCAATTTGCGCAATACTGACATTTTTGTTTATTTATATTTTTATCAATTTCCACTACTTGTTGATTTTAATAAAAAATTTTTTGTATTCTATTCATACATACATATAATATTTATTTCGTTTTGCTTTGACCATTTTGTGTTGCATACGCCTTATAGTTACTCGGTTGTTTGGATTTTTCATTGTATGTACGTACTTATCAGCAGAAGAGTCAAGTAAATGCTTTTAAAACCATTTCAATAATCACGAATTTATGACTCACAATTATAATGATATATTAACAAAAATTCGCCTTTACAAACATTTGTGAAATCGTACATGAATGAGTCTTGAACTTTATTCCAGTTTATTGAAGATAACAAACATTTCACTCATGTTTGCATTGCAATGCACATATTTTTCTAGAAAAGAGTGTAAATGCCCTAAACGTAACTTTACTAGGCGTTTTTAAATAATAAATATTCTCAAGTAGATGTTAACTAAAGTGTCATTGCACTTACACTTAATCGAAGCGCCAATAAACTTGGTATATCATTCAGAAGCCACATGGCTCATAATTTAAAGTTTTAAATATAAAATTGAAAAAAAAAACTATTGATAAGATTTCAATTATAGCAATTGTAAATAGTTTTGGGACTTGCACGAGTCTTTAGTCTGTGACACGAAGATTCCCAAGCCACTTTAAACGCCCCTAAAAAGTGTCAATAAATTTTCAGTTGCGTCAGGCATATAAGTCCAACGCTTAATGAACCGAAAAATATCCACAGATTATTGAATTAGTAAAAAAAAATTACACATTTTTAATCACTCAACCCTATTAAAAATATTGCATAATTAATTAAATGATTTTTATTTTACGAAAAAATTATCATTTTCACTTTTTTTCCCTCTCAGCTGCCCAACTCGATGTGAACCTGAGCAAGGCTGAAATGCCTACCGTTGTCCCTGCTATGCCGATTGAGAAGAAAACCACAACAACTGCAGTACCGATTACGCCAACGACCCAGAGCACTTCATCATCATCGACCTCGACTACAACCACAACGACAACAACAACCACCACTACCACCACCCCAGCTCCCCCCACAACTGTTGCACCATCGCCAGCCGACAACAGCACCACTACGGCAGCTCCGATCACCACCACCACGCCCGCACCAGCTCCCTATCCAGAGCCCAGCATTGGCACTTGGAACAGCAGTTGCATTATGCTGAAAATGGCCGCTCAATTGAACTTTACCTATGAGACAAAGGGTATTCACATATAAACACGAGGGAATTTTTTCAATTATTTCATTTCTAAATTTTCTTTATCGCAGTCAATACGACCGCCACCGCTTTGTACAATATCCCCGCCGATGCCAAGGTCGACGATGCCCACTGCGATTTGAATACCACCCAATTCATTCAGATTAATTGGGGTCCAGCCGAGGCCCAACATTCGATGCTGCTGCAGTTCGACATGAAGAACAAAACCTCGCAGATGACAATGTTGCGCATTATTTTGCCTTTGATGAGCGATCGCTTCCCCGACGCCAAGGGTAAGTTGCTAAGACGGGCGATTTGTGATATCCAAAAATCAACTATTAATTTTGTCTCACAATTATTTGCTTAGAAAATCAAACCATTCAACTGATTCATCGTGGTACCGACTTTGGCGCTCCCACAAAGATGTCCTACCACTGCACTCGCTCGCAGAAATTCAATCTCACCGAAACCATCGTGGATGAGACGGTCATGGGCACAGTCGTCGTTCACGATGTCCAAACTGAGGCCTTCCGTACTGGCAATGCCACCGGCTTTTCGACCGTACACGATTGCGACAGCTCGGACACGTCGGATCTCGTGCCCATCGCTGTGGGCATTGCCTTGGCCGCACTCATTGTCATTGTATTGATCTCGTATCTGTGTGCGCGTCGTCGTTCCACTTCCCGTGGCTACATGAGCTTCTAAATTTCGAGGCGGAATAGAGGATGATGAGTGTTTGGAGAGAATTGAAAGATTGAGAAGCGATTGGTAAACTTTTAACAATTTAATTTCAAAGGAAATAGCAAAAAAAAGAAAATAGACAAAGAAGAAGAGGAAGAAAAAATACAATTACATTTTTATCCAAAAAGACTAATCGGCAGAAGGAGGAGAGGGCGATCTCGTGATCTGTATACAACAACCAGAAAAAACGAAACAAAATTCTATATATTAATATCAATCATGATGTGCAAAAGGGGCGGGTTTTTATTCTATCTCTTGTATTTTAATTATAATACTTCTATGTTACTATATCTCTGAAAACCAAAAACAAAATAAGAAAACAAATCGAAAAATGTGTGTACGATTTTTTAAAATTTTACTTCACTTACAATTTTTAATGCATATTTACACACGCATAAAATATTAGTTACCCTTTTTTTCCTTCCATGTTCTAATTCTGTAAAGCATCATCAATAGTATTTTTTTTTAATATCTATTATACCTATTATTTCTTAAATAATTTTAGTATTGGAAATTTTCATGTTTCAAAATCAAACTCAAAATTGTACTAATTTTACGAAATTACAATTTTTGTGTTTCAAAATATGAAATGTAAACAATTTTTTTGTAAAATCAATCTAAATTTGATAATTGGCCTTAAATAAAGCAAAGTAGTAGAAGATGAACCGGAAATGGTGTTTTTATTGCAAAACAGACTAAGAATGGAAGCATGGAACGAAGCTTTAATTTACGATTGACAACACTCGCGCTAACTCGGTCAAACTAAAAATATATCTTACAAAATTATCCGCCGCACCTTACACCATCAATATATAAAATCCTCAATACCGATCGATGCACATCATTGCCGCTCTCAGTATAGTGTTGGAAGTTCCTGATGCAGGAGCTCCTAATAATGCGTCTATTCTAGTATTTTTAGTCAACATTTATTTTCCGCCATGAAATGGAATGTGAATGGAGCATATATTGCTCTTTCGGTATCGGTCGGTCTCTAGTCCTGTGTATTACCCAGCAATCAATCTTCCGTTTAATTCCATCCTATACAATCTGTTTGACAATTGTGGGGTCGCTTGGAATTGTGATCCCTGCGTATTTTCAAAATCTCCATCCAATAAAATGTGAGCACATTGGTTTTTAAAGTTTTTATTTATTTGTTAAATTATAGTTTCTCTTAAATATTTTAAAATTAAATAAAATATCTTAGAATTCCTAAAATTGTTCATTTAATTTTCGCGAATGCGTTAGGACACATAATATTAAAAGTTCAAAGAACAAAAAGAATTAAATTTATTTATTTAGATATTCATTCAGTGCTTATAATTAGACAAAAAAATATATATATTCTCTTTGGCTACGAACTGGAAAAAAATTCAATAATCGGGAAGAGCGGGGGGGTTAGGCGAACACTCCAATACAATCGAATACATACTCTTATCCTAGCTCTTAGCTCTACCCAGTAGACAGGTTAAACATTCACAAAAAATGCATTTCACTTAAACAAATTTTAAATTAAAAATAAAATTCAGAAAAGGAGTCCTGCCATGTCAAATCTCTAAGGTGATCCTCGGCGCTCGCATTTCGTGGTAGTTGAATTAACACAAATAATATCTGATTTGTTTTAAAGTAATAATAACATCAATTCGTATAAAATGTGTATATTTTTTAAATAAATATTTTTAATGAAATAATTTACATAAATATTTATGTACACTGAAAAAATACGTTAAACGGTTCGTTGATTATATTTATTTACCTGAAAGCGAAGAAAAGGAGAAATGTGTGAATTACATGATTTTGAGATATTTTAATGCACGGAGGCAGACAATGTGGGCGACCAAGCAACAAAAAAATGTCGCCCAAACAAGCGACATAATAAAATGTGTGTACTACTTACACTAGACTCCTTCGGTCGCTTATTAGATTCATTCCCACTGCCTTCTCGCGACAATGCTTCCTGGGCTTTCCGTTTCCTTTGCAAGGCGGCCACTTTTGTGACAGTAGTTCCTCCACCACTAAAAAAATATACAAAAAAAAAATCAAATTATTTATGGGATGTGAATCTCACGTTTGCTCGAAAGTTTCAAAAAAGAACAAGGTATGCTCTAAGGAACATATCGACGTCTTAAAGATTTTTTCAGTTTGTCAGTTACACATGACATGAATTACCTCTTTGTGGGCACACCAATTGCCAGTCTCTTCTCATTATTGTTAGTCTCTATGATATATACACCGCCCGTGCCAGACGGACTCTGTTTGCTCTCAATGGGACGAATATTTAAGGTATTTTTGACAGCAGGCAAAGCTGTGGGTGAATTGAGCGGGCGTTTCTGCAATTGCTGTTGGCCGCGCAACGCTGCAATCGTTATAGGCGACGATCGACTTTTGTCCGCAGAAGCATTTGCTTTGGCCACCGCTTGGATTCTGCCTGTATTCTGCTTGGCTGCATTGCTGGATGATGTTGCGGTGCCAACACCAGCCGGATAGAAAGTATTTACGGACGTTGCAATTGCTGGTGGCGTAGAAGTGCGCCCACCAACACCTCCGCCCCGACTCTGCAATTGGTTGACCGCGGTAGCGGGTATCAATTTAGTGGGATGAACTGAATGAACATTTCTTTTCACTGCGAGTGTGCTGCTCGCGGCAGGTGCTGCATTTTTCTGATGCTGGTTAGGATAATGGTTTTGTATGGCCGCTGAAGATTTCGCTGCCACAGCGGCTGCGGCCGCTTGTTTCGCCATAGCACTGGCCGATGACAATGTAATGGGCGTAGGTGTGCTGCTGGCCGCCGCTGGTGTCGTTATTTGTTTGATATTCGATGCGGGCTTTTTGTTGATGATCGGCAATGCTTTGGTTGGTGTATTCGAGCGCATCGTGCCATTGCTGCCGCTGATGTTGTTTCCAGCAGCCGTCTTGCTATTCGATAGTATAAAGTTTTGCGTTTGGTTTTTATTGGCCACGTTTATGGTCTTGACATTCGAATTACGCACGGCCGTCAATGATATGCTGGGCGATATCTCGTTGAACTGTTTCGATATGCTTATGGTGCCCGGTGGGCTGGTGGTGGGTATTATCTGCATTTCGCTGTTGGATTTTAGCAGATCGGCGGAGGCAGAAGCCGGCGAGTTTGTGCTGGGATACACAATGCCCATATTCAGGACACGATTGGCATCATAAGCCTTGGCGGCCGCTGATACGACTGCTGCTGACGATGTTGATGGTTTCTGTGAGAGTTTTGAGAGTGTGCTCGTTGCAGGAGAGGGCGAGGGCTTTGGACTAGACACACTTGATGGCTGCTGGATTTGTGTGCTTCGTTTTTGAATTAGATTGGAAGTTGCGGCGCTTTTAGGTGGCTCGGGAACAACTTTTGCGCTGTTGAATGGGGAATTCGGGGTGGGCTTGGTTGATGTATCGACTGCCTTTCGAATGACACTGTGGGGAATGGTTTCACTGGACAAATTTTTATTAAACATTTGCTTGTCTGGCTGCTGATGATGCTGTGGTTTTTGCTGTTGCTGCGGTTGTTGTTGTTGTGGTTTTTGTTGCGGTTTTTGTGACTGTTGTTGTTGTGGTTTTGGGGGTTGTTGTTGTGGTTTTTGGGGTTGTTGGTGCTGTTGTTGTTGTGGTTTTTGGGATTGCTGTTGTTGTGGTTTTTGGGGTTGTTGTTGCTGTTGTTGTTGTGGTTTTTGGGGTTGTTGTTGTTGTGGTCTTTGGGGCTGTTGTTGCTGCAGGTGTTGTTGTAGTTGTGGTTGTTTTTGCAATAACTGTTGTTGCAGCTTTTGTGGTTGCTGTTGTTGCTGCTTTTGTTGTTCTATCGGCTTTGCTGGCGCATTCAAATAAGATTTCTGTTCCGCTGGCTTATTCCCGATTGGCGGCGGTGGTGGCACTGGGCTTGTATATTGCGATGTATTGATATGCGGATTCAAATGCGAATTATTGTATAATTTCGATTTCGTTGCACTGGGCATGCTGTAGTCATTGGGGTAATGATACAGACTTGGGAAATTGCTTTCAAGCTGTTGCTTGTACTGCTCGAACGAGGACATGGCATGTTGCATATTTGCACTAGTCGAGGGCGCCGGTGAAGAATACATCGACGAATGCTGCGGCGGTAATGTTGGTGCCTGGTTGCTGCCATGTGAAAGATTTTTGGGTGCACCCAGGCCGTACATACTCAGATCGCCTAGAGCACTTAGGGGATTTGAGTTAATTGATGGACTGCTGCCGTGTAGCGCTGATAACATTGCCGCCGAACTTGTTGGTATAGATTTGGATGCGTTCATTGCTGCATACGAGGCGGCGGCAGCCGCTTGTGTGTTGAAGGAGTTGTCGCCGATTGAAGGGTTCATGTCGGGATAAGACATGGCGGACTGTGTGTACTTCCTATACAAATTGAGCACGTCCAAGTATTGCTGATTCGATGCGGGGTAATTGTATTGCGATAAGAGAGATTGCACGAATGGCGCTTGCTGGCCGAGGCCTCCGTAATTCATAAGCGACTGCAGGCAGAAAGTGTAGTATTCATTAAGTATATGCTGCTAAAGGATTAGTGCAATCAAAAAAAACTTACATCAAATCCGGGGAACGCATTCATATAGTTTGGCATTTTCGAGGAGGGGAAACTATTCTGCAAGCTAAGTAAATAAACGGTATAAATACTAACACCTATTTAAAAAAAATCACTACTTACTCCTCCAAATTGGGTAGTTCACGTATTTCTGAGTTCAATTGCAGATCCTTTTCGTAGGCCGCCCAAGCATCGGCTTTGTCCTGTTCGCTCAACTCTTGTTCCACTTTGTTCTCCAGCAGACTGTCGTGTTCGTGATACTTGTACACCAAATCGGGAAAATTCAATAGCAAACTGGCCAAAATACTATCTTGGGGAAATACGGGCATGGGTCGATCCGAATAGTTCGGTATGGTCAAGCTAAAACCAGAGTAGACAGTTTGGTTGTTGTAATTTTTCTATAACTAAATTCTACATACGTATAAAGTTCAGCTAATTCGGCCATGCTATAATGCCTGTCGATTTGTTGTTCATCAACGACACGAAAGCTCATGGCCTGTTTGGTCACACTGCGCGAGTAGACCTTTTCTTCCATTGTGCCCTGGAAATTTGGGTTTTCAATGTAATTATTATTTAATTTTGAGTAAAGTCTAACTTACCATCGCCAGCAATCGGTAAATGTAACAATTTTTCTTTTGCCCCAAACGGAAAATACGAAAAATATTCTGCTGATCGTTCGAAGGATTCCACGAGGTGTCCAAAATTATGACTCGATTGGCGCCGATTAAGTTGATGCCTTGACCGCCCGCCTTGGCAGAGATGAGGAAAACGCGTGCTTTGTTGTTTACCGTCGTATTGAATCGCTTGATCATTTCATGTCGAATCGATTTGGGCGTTTTGCCATCCAACCTAAAGTAATCTGTGCCAGCAATCCATGAATTTTTCGCCTTGTTGTTGGGTGAAATATCTGAAATGCGATACAAGTTGTGAATATTAAAATTAAACCAAAATTATGTGTCCTCTATACGCACTTAATGTCTGCAATGTGGCCGGATCTGATTCGCCAATTTTCTTGAAGAAATATTCCACAACATTCAAAACAGCCACAAATGCAGAGAATATTAAACTGGAAAACAAGAACAACAACCAAATAGAAAATGAAAGACATTCAGGAATTGATCACAACAAATCAAATGCAATTGGTGTGCAGATCATACCACTTCTCTCCCTTTTCCTCACACATTCTTAGAATTTCGAACATTGTTCGGAGTTTATTGCTGGGCAGAATTGATTCCAAATCGGTTTGCGTGAGCAGGTGACGCCACCAATCGTTAGTAACGGACATAACGCCCGTTTGACTGTCATAAATATCGTCTGGCTGATCGTCATCCGAATGGGTTATTAGGTTCTTACGTGCGTCCTTTTTGAATTTTTGCTGATGTGTTGGGAAATTAATTAAAATATAGAAACTAAATTTTTAGGCTTCGCGACGTGTACTTACATTGGTTGCGTTTTTCCAAGCATCTTCGAGAACTTTGGGATGAGTCCATATCTGAAAAATTGATCCAAATTTGTGTGTGTAGTCCTAACCTAACCTATTTTGTACTCACCTTTCGCAAGCAAGTATAATCTGTGATCAAACTTCTACCACGGTTATCCTCTCTCCGTGATATGGCCTCCAAAATGTACTCGTACAAGTTGTTCTGGAAAAATGTAAAATGCGATTATGTCCGAAGTTTGGTTGAGAAAAAATTGGGTAATCATACCTGAGGAGTTGTCATGGGACTGAATAGAACATACTCGAACTTCTGAGGCAGGAATGACTTTAAAAGTTCAGCTTCTTTGCGCTGGAAAATGGCAAATTTAATGGTGAAAAAATGAGTATCTTTGTTACAAAAAATGGTTTAATCAATTAAATTTCCCACCTGCACGAATTTCGAAAGTTTTTTATGCAAAACAAAAGATCTTTGCTTCATAACTTTAATATCCCTTTTGTTGGAGTCCTTGTGTTGACCATTTTTAATCGGATTCGCATAGAGATTGGCAAATTCCTTTTCAGTGCCAAGGAACAAGGGTTTTATAAAATTTACCATGCTATAATCTGAGGAATAAAACGTGAATGCATAAGAAATTAGACTGGAATGATTACAAATTCGTCTTATACGTACATTCTTTGAGGTTATTTTGTATGGGAGTGCCGGTCAATATAATACGTTTGGGTGTAACTATTTTCGATACCGCCATGCTAATAGCGGATTTACTATTCTTAATGATGTGCCCTTCATCGCACACAACCAAATCAGCACCTGAAAAAGTATAATGCATTTTTTGTGTTATTCCAATTTTGTGATGAAATTTTCATCTTCACTGAATTACCAGGCTGCAGAAGGTACCTATCCACCTTGTCGCGTATATCCTCCAAACGCGCTGAACTAACATTGCCACGATTCTTGTACGAGTGATAGAATACTAATGTACGAAAAGCTTCATAGCCAATTAGCAGGCAACCAGCTTTGCCCTGTGTCGATTGCGACCATTCACGCAGCACGGTCAGTTTTTCATTTATGTCACTGAAATATTGTGAGATAAGTTAAGAAGTTGAAGAGTAGAAGAGTAGAAGGAGAAATAATATGCCTGAGGAGCTGCACCGAACAGAGAGTTAAAACTTGTTATCTCGGAAAAAAAAAACTTACGATGTGTCATTGAAAGTGGAGACCTTTACATTTTTGGCTTTTATGGGTGATAACCAGCGGAGAATTTCATCTGCCCAATTCATGACCGTACTTTTGGGACACAGCACCAGTATTTTGGAAGTTTTCAATTCCTTGTACGAAATCACTGTATGCAACAGAGCAATGAGCTAAATGAGATAAAATTGAGTGGTTTTTTTTTACTATTCAAATTCAAATTGCAGAAAAATACCTGCAGTGTCTTGCCCAGACCCATGCAGTGGGCCAAAATGCAACCGGAACCTGAGCTTTTCTTCAGTGCCTCAATGCCGCCATAGCACGAGTCGTACATGAACTTAACACCCTCGATTTGATGAGGTTTCAAGTTCTTAACTATGCCCGGATGCACCTTGATGAACGTCTTCGTCTCGTCAATGTAGTCGAGCACCAATTCGCCACTCTTATTCGCCTCGGGATGATCTTTGAGAGTTTTGGCCAATGTTGAGTGCTTCTTCTCCAGCCGGCGTATACGATCGTTTTCGTGCTTTTGGGCCTTTCTCGTTTCACTTGCCAGCTGATCTTGCCGCAGCATGGGCTTTAGTATGCGTGATTTGGCATCGGTGGGCTCAACGTCCACGGCCTCAACGTCGGAGGCGTCGCTTTCGGAACTCAAGCTAATGAGATCCTCATCGATTTTATTGATTTTCTTGCGTTTGTCCGCTTCGGTAAGCATTTTCTCCAACGACTTGGGCCGAGTACGTTTGCGAAATAGTAAATTGTCATTGAGCAGCTCACAGTCCGAGTTACTGGGCGAATTCTCATCCACAGACTTTGCAGCAGCAATCGGCTCTTTCGACTTGTCATGCTTATCCACGACGCTCTGTTCCTCATCATTCGTAACGGTTGCCTCTTCGTGGTGTGTTTGCTCGCTGCTGTCGTCATTGTCTTCTTCATTGTCGCTCTCTTCCACTTTAAAATTCTTAAGGAATTTATCAATAAGCGGTGGCGAGTCATTACTGTCCTCATCCGAAAGCGTTTCCACGAGCTCGTCGTCGCCGTGATCGCCATCTTCGGAATTGCTACTGGAGTCATTGAGTAGCTGTTGCTTGAGGTTTTCATTGTAACGTGCCAAATATTGTGTTTCTGTGATAATCTCTTCTTCGCTCTGTATGTGATAAAGAGAAATTATAAAAAAAAAGGCAAGGGCATATTAAATTTCATTCACTTTTTAAGAAAAAAAAATTGCATGGACATGTTTTTTCTAGACTCCATCATTCGGGATTTTAGTAGCCAATTAATTCCATAGAGAACTGAATCACTTGGGTGTACATACTCACTTCGCTTATACTCTCATCGCTGTCAACTTCCTTTTGAAGGTCCGTTTCCGTAAATTCAATAATTTCATTTTTACTTTTTTGAATTTGAGATTTGGCTTTAGATTTTTCGGTTTCACCACTTTTCAGAGAGCCAACATTGGTTTGACGTTTGGCAAGCGCATTCAGGTTGATGAGACTGCAATTAAATAGTAAAAAAAAGTTTAAAATTATTACATTTTTAGCATTTCTTTGTTCTGAAAGTAAGAGATCGATTTTAATGAACTTTATAACAAAAAAAGAGTAAATAAGAGATATTTGCTTTTGAAAATGTACATCAACATTTAGTACTACTCTTAGGTAGGACTCTTAGGTAGGACCTGATCGCACATAAATCTCTTACTAGTTTTTTTGTTTAAATTTTGAATAATCTTTCCATTTTACCGTTCAATTTCCTTGTCGTTCTCGTCCTCCTCGTCCATATTGTTGCTACTTTTACTCTTCAGTGTATTGGTTTGCTTTGAAATCGAAGCACCAGTGGCGGAGTTGGCATTCTCTTTGTCCGATTCGCTTTGTGAAATTTTGTCATCGACTTTCGAGCAAATATCGGCCTTCTTCTCCGAACTGGCCTCATCGTTTAACATTCCCATGTCATTGTCATTGTCACTTTCGCTTTCGTTGTTGTCATTGGTTGCTGTATTGTTGCTGCTGCCGCCCAGATCCCTTATTGAAGACATTGAGCTTTGATTGGAGAACATTTCCGATTCGAAAATTTCCGATTGTATGTACTTGGTCAGCTCGACGCCATCGTCGTAATTGGGATCGTAATTTTGATTGCTATTGCTGGACTTTTTGTTAACATTTTCGGAGCCCAAGTCAAGTTCAATTTTTCCGGTAGGTGAAATTTTTGTGGGCAACATAACGGAACTTTTCTTAGACTCTCTTTCCGTAGTCTGGGATCGGGCATCCGCCCCTTCTTCTCCTTCTGACGACGACGATGATGATGATGACGACGATCCCTCTTCACTGGCTGACGAGTCCGATGACTGTAAGAGAACTTTCTTGTTTTTTGAGTTCAACTTGCGAAGATTTCGCTTGGAGATCTTCTTCTCCGTCTGTAGAGACTTGTCCACCAACTCGATTTTCTCGATTTTGGCCAACGCCTTGAAAGCCTCAAGCTGTTCTTTTATATAGATTTGCAGTTTCTCTTCAATGTTGGTCGAAGCCGAGGCAAACGATGTGCAATCGTCGTAAAGGGTTTTGGCAAATGCCGTCAATTCCGACAAAATAGGTAGTTCCTTTAAATTCGGTTTGGTTTGTTCGACCTTGGCTAAAAGTTCGAATGTCTCATCGAACGGGGTGTGCTCCATGGGCTCGGAACAGTTTTCGGGCAGATATGGAGCACCTTCTCTGTCACATTCTTCGTTTCTATGGGATTCTAAATCGTCTAAGGGAGGAATGGGACTTGGAGGTGATGGTTTCGGTGAAGATTTGCCATCGGCTGCAATTTCACGGCATTCTTTTAATGTTTCGATATCTTCTATGCCTGCGATATCGTCCATGTTTGCAATATCTTCTATGTTTGCAATATCTTCTACTTTTTTCACAACTTCTACGATTTCGGTATTTTCTATTTTTTTTGAACCTTCGGTTTTTTCCGTATCTTTACATTTTTCGAAAGTTTCAAGATTTTCCACCATTTCTGACTTTTCGTAAATTTCCGTCACAGTTTCCGTCCCACTTTCCTTAGTCTCAATACTTTTAGACTGAGTGGATTTACTACTAAGCAAATCGACCACATCTTCTTCGGCCGCATCCTCAGCCACGACCGCATCCATTACGTTTTGCAAAAACAAATCGCGATCATCGTCGGTCAGTTCCATATCATGGTCCGATTGGATTTCACCTTTAATCATGTCCAAATTGAATGTATTCACTTTTTCCAAAATCGACTCAACAAATTCACTCAACTCGCCATTGGCAGTGCTGGCACTGTAAGCATTGGGTTGGCCCGTTCTACTGTTCGACTTGTTGATGATGTGATTCAAAAGATTATTCCTTAAGGTGTCCGAATTTTGCAGTTCCTGCGACGTGTAGTTGTGATCGCTCATTATGTTCGACAGCTGGGAGTTCTCCTCATGCACCATCAACTCAGGCGCAAGTTCTCCTTTCGAATTGGCGTTTGTTTCACTCGATTCGGGCGTTAGACTTTTCTCCCGCTTGAACACTATTACACCCAATGATTCGGCGGAAGCTTCCCTACGCAAAGGATAGTGATCCCTTTCGGGTGTTGAATAAATTTCAACCTGCATGCAGGTAGGTTGCTTTTTCAATGCTTCATCTTCATCATCATCCTCGAAATATTCGTCCGCAAAATTATGTTCGATAATTTCATCTGCCTCACATTCGTATTCCAATTTCAGGCTACCCTCGCTGTCCGGTATTTCGGTCTGCGAATGGGCAAAGTTGGCAACTGTCGGGCTTGGCGGTGCACTTTTCAAGTCGATCGAATCCTGGGACATTTGTTCGATTTTTGGGCAATCTGTAAATAGATTTGTGTCCACCTCGTCGTCGTCATCGCCACCGGTCAGTGAGGGATAATCGCTTAAGCTAAGGTTGTATGTCAAATCGTCCAGCAATGGTGATGCATATAAAGGAGCTTTCAAGACATCCGGCAGCATGTCAAGCGCCTCTTCGCTGTCCGATGTTGTTTTATCTGAATCCATTTTATATTTCAGAGCGCGCAGAGGAGTTCTGAAAGTGTCAAAAAAATTTTTCATTTATCAAACTACCAGGAACCTGATTCATAGTACATAGCAACAACAATGGGAGTTCCTGAACTGAACTAATATTTAGGAACAATTGGAAATTTCGGGCTTCGGCTTTAAGGGGACAAAATACTATGGACCAGTGTCTATGGAGGTCGAGGACATAGTGTTTCCTGGATGTAGACTCCCCAACCATAGGAATCCAAAGTATTATCAAATAATGGAGACATTTACGAGACGTCGCTACGTCCAAATCTTTTATTCCCCTTGATATTATTTATTACCGATTCCCGCAAGTAGGACAGCCAGCGAGCAGCGCCAAAGACTATCCAGTTTCACAGTTAGTCTTATTCCCGTACACTCGGGAACACACAATCTATCTCGACCAACTCAACTTGATTATTACAAATAATTTTTGCATTTTCCAATCATCCAAACTATACAACTTAGCCCCCTTTTCTTTTTGTGTACACAAGTTAGTTTTTATTTTTGTTTTTGTTGAAGAGATACAGTCACCAAGAGTTGTGCTTTGTCGGAATACGCGTTTGTTTTATAATCACCTCGTTCAAAGAGAACACATTATTTGCATGATAAATCGTGAAGGTTTTAAAACAAATTTTTTGTATAACTAACTGCAAAATGAATAGGAAAATGCTGGCAAATTTTAATTCTGTGAATTCTTCTATTTTGCTGAACCACAGTCGTTATAGTGGTGTTATATGGATTTCAAAAATCCCGTCGTCGGCCCTAAGAAATCCCTATGGATACAAAAGCATTTCCCTAACTGAGTAGTTTCAATTTATTTATAATCATTTTTTTTTGATATATGATAGCAAATGCTTTTTACATTTACTTTAGAATGAAAAAAGCATTTGCTATTCGTTTATTCACATTATCATATTGGAAAATTTTTTTAATTTATGCTTTTTTCACTACGGCAAAATTTTTATATGGAGAGATTTTTCGCTACATGTAACATCACTGGAACTACCATACAAACAGGGTAACCTTTGAATAGTTTGCAAAATGTTAAGAAATTCTACTACCCATTTTTAGGCATGTTTTTGAGTTATCCGACTTTTTTGACAAGCGAAATGTAAATCGAAATATCGATTTGTATTGTGCTATCGTTTCGACGATTATTTTCGAAAAATTACATGATGAGAAAAATTATAAAGGATGATTAAAATATTTGTCAATATTAATCTTTATTAATATGAGTTTCCTAGTAAAACTTAAAATCCATTTAAAAGTCGGTACAAGTACTTAACCGGGTTCACTGTAGAATAATTACCAAATTTATGATTACATCGCTATGAATTCGATTCTGAAAGTTCAATACCATTTCCAAACACTTATTTTTGCCTGCTAAAAATTTTCTAAACAAAACAATGAAAGCGCCAACGAAAGTCAAAGCAAAAAACCAAACGACAACCAAAACAAAAACCAAAGCCAAAAAAAGGACTCGCATCACCGTGCGGAAAATTCCCAAAAACAAATTGGAGAATGCTCTAAAAATTATCAACGATCCAACAGATCCTATATGGGTTGACCGGAATGTATCCTGTAATATTGCCGTCCATCACGCTATAGATCAGGTTCCGTTGGAAGTAACTAAAATCAAATGTGCCCGAATTTGCCTACTGAGACGCGACTGGCGCAATCTGGCCAAAGTGGTGATGATATCCAATCCAAATGTAATACCGTCCACTGCTTTTTATGTGGCGCTCTTTGCTAAGGTGGGCGCTATTTAGTTGTTACATACATTTATTTTTATATTCCAATTTTATACGCTTATCATTTTATTTACAGTATTCAGCCATTTGCTTGGCCCACAACAAGGATAAAGCGCTTTTCGAGACCTATTTGAAATCGGTAATTTCGTATGGTGAAAAAGATACGACAATCAAGAAATGCACCGAGTACCCTTCATTGATTTGAATGGTGTGTAATTCCCGCGAATAAAAAAAAAATGATTTTTGTAATTTTTATATAAGGTTTTTATTTTATACAAAACTATTAAACCTTTGAATTAATTTCACTTGGTAGCCTTGGAACTTCTTGTAGCAGAGAACGGGACTGTTCCGTTCTCTTATTAGTATTGCGTGCCACAGGAAAAAAAATTAAATATTTTCCATATTTTTTGAAACTGCTTCTTCCATGCCGATCTCTACCTACGTCCCCTACGAAGGAGAACCCCTACAAAGTGAATTGAATAGCCTTTCGTCATTTCCATTTGAAAATTCATTTATTTATTCATATTCTTATTCAAACTTTTGTAATGCAATTAATAGTAATAAAATAGAAGGGAGCAGAGCAAACACTTAAAAACAAATGATTTATGATGGGGGGGAGAAGAATTACTCTCCACAATACGCTTAATATCAAATATCAAATATGATTTTTATGTTTTTCTTTTCTTTTGTTTTTTGTTTTGTTATGAAATATTTAAGTTCATTCTAATTACAACTTAAATACATTTCAATTGGCATCGCGTATACTTAAAGGCACAAATTCTCACGTCGCAACTCTCACCTGCTTTTATGCCAATAAATACACCAATAAAGATTTCAAACTTAAATTTTATATTATCCAATGAACCGCACTCGGGATGGATGCGCGCCTGCCTGCCTAATAAGCATAGTTGAATGTCAAGCGAAAGCATTCATTTAGTAAACATCCTCTTCCATTGAGAAATCGGACGTGTCTCCAGCATAGATTGAGCTGCAAATACAAAAGCAGAAACAATTCCAGATTATTTGGTATTCCAATTATTACACTATTGCACTACAAAGCAAATAATTCTATGTCACGATGTCAAATGCATTATACTTACTTGACAGCGCGACTAGTAAAGAAAACAATGCGCTTCAATTTCTTATTGTAAAAGAAATAGTTGAAGGACCACAAGCAGCCCGGCTCGCCGAACGGATCGGAGCTCAAGTCCGGGTTGTAGCTGTAAATGTCGCATTCCGGCAAATTGATTTCGTCGTCGATGGCCGCCCACAAGGGCTGACGCAAAACCTGATATTGATCGCCAGCCAAGGCCGATAGATTCGAATGAACCGAGTTCATGACCCACTGTAGGGACGGTTCCTTGCTGAATTCATGCGACTGCAAAGGGAAAATGAAAAAAGTTAACCTTTGGACTCTCCCATCAGTTTGTGTAAATGTACTTACCTTGGCGTCGGAGAAATCATAGTCGGGCTCAAAGGATGCATTCAGCGTGGCAATCAAATGAAAGAGCGTCTTACGCGAGATGGTGTCACACAAGATGACACCCTCATCGCCCGACTGGCTGTTGTTGCGATGAAAATTGGGCGAAAGGTCGGCCAGTGTCTGCGGCGGCGATAGGGCCTGCAAATCGTGCGGTCCAACGCCGTGCGTTTCGGCGGTAAAGCGCTTGTAGAGCGTTTTATCCGCTGCCACCATCTTACACGAGTAGCTTTCGATGCGTCCGAAAATCGTGCTGCCCCCGGTCTGTATGGACAGAGCGTTGTTGATGGCTTCGAAGCGCGAGCTTTCGAGTAACTTCATGGTAAGGCGGCCTTGTGATACTTGAGATCAGTTGTGGCCGTTCGGTTTAGTTGTGTGTGTGTGAGTGTGTGTGTATTGTCTGGGTTTTTGTGTGCTGTATGCTGTACTGGAAGTAGAGACGGAGAGATCACGTGTGATGTGGCTGGCGGCTCTGATATCCTTTCGTGAGCAGTTCCTATTTTCTGTTTGTTCGTTCTGAAATCTTTTTATCTAACGATGCATATAACTTATGGATCTAATATATTGACCGGGGACCCCAGTGTTTCGTTCTATGGTCTTTGGTCTGTCGTCTAAGCGCTCACTCTTATTCTCAGATGGTGGCTAGCAACTCTGAAGGTGGCGGCGGCGGCTCTCGGTTGGTGCGTTGTATTTATTATCATTGCCGTAACTGGAAGCGTTGCACAATTGAAGTTTCTGAACATGGTAGACGGATGGACGAGAATTCTCTTTTTCACTGCAGCTCTTTGTTCCGCGATACTGAAGAATATAACTTTCGTACGCTTTGTAAACATTACACTTCTACCAGTGGCCAGGGGGTACAATTTTCCTCCTTCTCGTCGTTTTTGTTTTGCAATCTGATGACGCTTGTGCTTGCAACAGGTTCAGAATTACTTGCTGCACTGCAGTTGGTGATGCTTGATGCTAAACAAAAAACCTAAAATGGCGTCTGCTCGATGTACGGGTTTTTCTTTGTTAAGAAATTTTCTAAAAATTGTCTGTCGTTCTCTGGTGCTTCCACTCTTTGTGGTGGTGAAAACACTCAACTACACACTTGCGCTTGCTGCTGCTTTATTAAATTAAACACTTCCGTGTTCTATAAGTGTTCCAAATCCTTCAAATCACGCATAATTGCCATTACCTTTGGAATATACATTATTGACCACAATTACATAAATGCTAATTCGATACACAATTTTTTCCTTTGGCCAATTGGACAATTATTTTTTTCTGTCGCACAATTTCTTGGTTTTGTTTTCACTTTATATAGCTTGGAATTCGTGTTCGGAAAAGAATTTGATTTTGCCTTGGACTGATTAGATCACAAAATTAATTAATATATCTGGATCGGCGGATGAGGCGATGACAAATTTATTGATTCAAAAATACAATGAAATCGTTACTGGAAGCGACTACTTTCAACAATTAGAGACGTAAGTTATGGGTACTCAATTAGATTTTTCTATAAGAGCAGGGTTGCAGCGAAATTTTCATATTGGAAATATATTAATGCACAATCGTGCTATGTCGATTTGTAATTTTGAATATGTACCTGGTAAATAACTGCTATTGAAATCATTTCCGGCCATTCCTGGTGTACCAAATTCTTCTTTTGACACAACTCGCTAATTATTTACCCCTTTTTATTTATAAAATGTCACTAACTCGAATTTTCCCAGCCTTTTGCATATTTTGATATTTTGTTACAGATGCTCAACTTTTACGATGCCAAAAGCTTATGAACACTGTTTTTTCTACCCATGCAGTTGTGGATAAATATTCGCAAGTAGCTCGCCACCTAAACCCAATGTAGAAATTTTGGTGTACTTGTGTAGTTTTGTACATTTTGGCACTGAGAGAGTACAATTCTAAACAATGGAAATATGTTCACATTTCGTTGCCGGCGGATGTTACGTTTTGGTTTTGGAACGTTGAACTATGTCCGAAATTCGTTTTGAAACATTTCCAATTGAATCGAATGTAGTCTCAGGACCCCATTTTCCATTTATAGATGATTTTAAAACCACGAACCATATAGAAAATCAGTTTAAAACCATTTCCAGTCGGACCAACAATAATAAAGTTTGAAGAAGGGTTCGGTTTTTTGTAGTTTTATAAGGGAGCCTACCTAAAAAACTATTAAAATTAAGTGGTACACAGGTAACTTTCGTGTAATTACATTGTTTTCATTAACACTTCTTCTTGACTTGTATCTTTGAACCGGCAATGGATACAAAAATTTGTATGTACTATGTATTTAAAGATATTTTTTAAAAACAATTTACAAAATTATGTTAAAGTGTTTACTTACATATAGAGACCGACCGAAATTCGGTTTCGGTTTCGGTTTTTCGGCTTTTCGGCCAAAAAAAGCTGTTTCGGCCGTGTTTCGGATTCGGCCGAAAAATTAAATATCGCTTTCGGCCAAATTTCGTTTTCGGCCGAAATTTCTATATTTCCGCCGAAAATTTCGGTTTGATAGAAAAAGTAACAAATAACAAAGATTACACTGATCGACAAAACTGAACGTTTTGTGTGTTAAATATACTTTATAGACAAATTCTTATGTATTTTGCCATGCTGGATACGAAAATAATAATAATGAAATTTTTGCAGCACCAAAAATGCAACTTTTTTAGCGTTTGCAAAAAAATGGTGCGTGCTGGAAAATTTAAAGTTTTTTTTCGGATTTAGCGTATCAAAATACATAAGGTTGTGGATAAAAGCGGTATGTAGCACAAATTTAAGCATTGATCATAGTTTCGAAGAATCAGAAGCGACAAAGAAGACATGTCCTATCGGAGTAGATCTAATACTCTCGCAATGAATTATAAATTTCTACTCCTCTACTACGGTAGCAGATTTTTCTACTTCCCTCAAGTTATTTTCTACTACTATAGTAAGAAATTTACTGCTTAAAATATTAGGTGAGTTTTATACAATGCAAAAGTACTATTCTTTCTACAAATCTGCTTCCCCGACAGAAATGTCTACTACTCTGGTAGAATTTCTAGTACTTTACGCATAAACCCATATCTACTCCCCTCTCTTGAAATCTACTACCCTGACAGTAATTTCTACAACTCTTGATTTCCACGCATTTAATAGTTTGCTTCTAAATTCATCTAAATCATGATCTGAACTTAAAATGATCGGCCAATATTCATAGTCAAATTAAGCTCCAACTTAACTTTAGTAATCTACTAAGTTGACAGATAATACACTGAACTGGCAGCTACTAAGCTGGTTCTAAAGTTTAGCAGCTACTAAATTTGACTATGAATACTCAATCGATTTCAGCCTACTGATAATCTTAATTATGTCCCACTTTATTACATTAAATCTCTCAATTGTTTCTTTTATTTTTTCGGTTTCGGCTTCGGTTTCGGCCGAAATTAAAAAAATGAAAATTCGGCCATTTCGGTTTCGGCCGAAAAAAAAAATAAAAAATTTCGGCCATTTCGGTTTCGGCCGAAATTAAAAAAAGCGATTTCGGTCGGTCTCTACTTACATATATTTTTTTTATTGAAACAAAAATGTCAAAAAAATCAAATGCAAAATTTTTAAATTAGTTTTTTAAGAAACTCGTTTTACAGGGAAAACAACCGATAAATTCTTTATTGTGTATTTCCTTTGCCCAATTTTTGAAATAATTTTTTTAGTATATTTCTAATTTTACTAGACCACATCCGTGATCGTGCAAAAAAACAGACAAAATCATTTTTGGCCGTGTTATCTTTTCACTGGGCAGGTATTTCTGTACTGTAAACCATACGAAAACAAAGAACGCATTCAAATGTAACAATAATTGTACAAGTGCTGGCCAATTATTTCTTGAAGAAGCTGCACCTATTTACTTTGGAGATGTTTATGTTTCAAAAATACTTTTTGTTTATATTGAAATATTTTCTCAATTGAACACTGATTTACACAATAAAAAATTTCAGTTTGTATGTAGTTTCAAGTACTGAAGTGCTTCCCGAACACGTGTTCAAATTGAAATTTCTTCTGTCTTCAATACGTTTAAATGCGTTTTTTGCTTCATTAGTAGACTTGCTGTTTAACTGGCTCACTTTGTATATATTCAATTTATTTCTGCAGTCAAAGGTATTAGGAAGTGAGGAAGGTATCTAATTTAGATGCTATTTTTGACACTTCCTTCTTCCTAAGAAGAGTGGAAAATGTTACGAAAAGGAGTTTCTATTAACAAATTAGAAATTAAAAGAGAAGGCAATTAAGGTTTTAAAGTAATTTACAATTTTTTAAGAATTTTTCCTAGTATTAAAAGAACGGGGAAAATATAGTTTAAGGACACGAAATTCTATTTAAAAAATGTCCTTAAATTCCAAATTGAAAAACCTTTTACTTAGGATTATCGATTGTGTATACATGTACTTTTATTATAATTTTATGAACTTACAATATCTTTTGCATGTTTAAATGTTTTGTGGTATTTGTTGACTAACAAAGTACATCAATTAAAGTAACAAATAAAAAGTGACTAGACCGAACAATTTTAGGGATTTCTATTCTTGCTCTGGCACTAGTTCCGACGCCCAGACATCTTGTGGCCAGCCAGTACGTCCTTTGTGAGGTCGATGAGCGCACTGGAAAAGAAACAATGCAATGAAATTACACGAAAATTGTATTTATAGAAAATATATTCAATCACTAAATTTGAATATGAATCGTAAAATGCATGGGAAAAAGGGGGTGGTGTATCAAAGATAAGGGATTATGGCTCGACACAAAGTGAGCACTTAAGATCATAAATGTGAAACAAAAATTTACGCGTGCACCACAAAACCGAATTGCTCTGAATGTGCAGCTGGTCCACGCCGCCGCTAGTTACAAGTGAACACTTTACAATTTATCAGTAAATGCTTTTATACTAATAGCAAAATCGAAAATATTTACTTCGTCTGCTGGTTGTTTCTTCCTCTGTGGTGAAAACACTTGCCGAATTAATTGAAGGAACATGCGTTTCCACCACCCCTCTCATTACATAAATATAATTGAATTGAGCCATCATGATTCTTTATACTTTCTCACCAATTACGCACAATTGTTTTGCGGCTGCTTGTCAAAATGAGACATAATTTATTTAAGTGTGGCCAAATGAGATGTTACTGCCCATTAAATGTGCAATACAACATGTAAACAATGTTATCTGGTTTCTGTCAAAGCCACTTTTGTCACATTTGTAGGCTTTGGTGTAATTTTGGATATTACCCTAATGTTTACACGGAAGTATGAATTCAAGAAGCTAATACTTTTTGTATTTTCTTACCTTTAAGTCGCTCTTTAAATACGGCCTTTTTTCATTTGAATTCTTCCGATGCAACGGCTTCAAGTCTGCTCGAAATCCAGTTTTCGGATCCTGATCTCCATCCATTACCTCAACAAGGTATTTTATATATAAAATGGCAAGTTTTAATGTTTTGATCTGTAAACATAAAATGTTAACTCAAACGTAAGCAAATACAAATTAACACTAAGTATATTTTTTTTTCGTTGCTTTTCTAAGTGTTTGTATATGAGTAAAAAAACTGGTCTAGAAGGAACCATGAAAAAGTATTCAAATAAACAAACTGCAAAGTGTTTACTTTGAAAAAAAGGGCAACATAATTGGTGAATTGATTGTTTAAAAATAGAATTTGATTGAAGTTGTACTTAAGCGATTAATATACTGTGCGTAAATACTAGATACTTGGAGAAAAATAAATAAATTCTTCAAAAGAAGAAATACGTCACGTTTTGGAGTGCGCAGAAAATGAATTCGAAAGTCAGTACCGTAATGGAGCGTAGGTACACTTGTACATCGCGTAGATCAAAACATTCAGTTTTTGAACTGTACCAGAGCTCTTCTGTTGATTTGAATCACCTCAAAGGAAACTCGTTATCCATCTAAGTCCCTTGAATTGTTTTTGAGATATAAGGGTTAACCAAAATCTTTAAATCATATAAAATAAATTAACGTTCGTTTGTTTTAAAAAAAATTAAAATTTTTAGAAAACTCGAAAGTAGTTTTGTTTTTTTTTTGCAGAATACACATTTGCATAGTTTTTCTAGATATTTAGCATTTCTAGGAAATGTCCTAAAGAAGTTCAAATAAATTCTTTGTAAATTACCTTAGACAATTTGGTATCTGATGGAACATTTGGTATTTTTTCGCGTAAACACGAAAACGCATTATTAATACTTTGCGTTCTTCTACGCTCCTTCTTATTCGCTGTATTCCTTTTCTTAATCACACGTACAGGAGCGACGACAGTTGTCGGTGATTCTGGCGTAAACAAACCGTCGTGAAAATGTTTTTCCACATCTATGAAAGAGAACAACAACAAATTTGTTTAGTTAAAATTAGTTTTATATTCAGCGGAATATGGTATTGTTTTTTTGTGTTTTAATGTTTTCTTACTTTATAATATTATACTCTTGGTTGGTCTAATTAACTAAGTTCTTTGGAATTTAGTTTGGTTATATTTAGAGCGAACAATTTCTGCAATAATATTTTACGGTTTTTAAAGACAACAACGTGGACAATCAAGGGCGTTGCCGGGCCGGAAATTAGAAGTTAAAACTGAAGGTTCTGGCTGCGATTTCTTAGACACAGTTGATTCCAGTTAGATATTTTTATATTTGTCACTGAGCCGAAACAATTTCCTCGAAAAAATTACATTTTGTTGCCAACTGATATTTTACGCAATTTTCCGTACTTTTTCGATAAATTTTTTATGTAAAGCTTATAAAAAATGTTACCCTAAGTTGGGTAGTCGCAACTCATCATTTAAAGTGGGGACACTGTAAATTATGACGATGTGAATACCATAATTTGAAGTTTTCACAGTAGCATTTTTGAAATGTGAAACGATGTAAGGACAATAAACCTGCAAATATTAGAGTACGTTAATGATGTTACCTTCAAGCTCAGACGAAGATCCAGGACAATATCTAGGTGACGGAAAGGAGAAAGAGTTCGAAGGGAGGTTAGCCGATATGAATGCAGTATTATTGACATGGTGGCAACAGTCTTGATTATTTGCATCCGAGCCGTACGGTGTATTCCACGAATCTAAACGTTTGTAAAATAAAATAAACGTTTTTTTTATTCAATTACACTGCAACACACTTCTTATGGTAAAGAAATAATTTAAAACAAAATGATTGAACTATTTGGTACATATAATTCCTTATAGAACACATAAAATTCGTTAAAATTTTAAGTTTTCTATTTAGATTTGAAAAATTCTACATTTCCAATTTGCAAAAGAAACCAACTTAAGTTTTTCACATTTTGACACTAGAATTTAAAAACAAAAGCACAAAATAATTTAAGAAAAAAATCAAAATAATTTAAGAAAAAATGTCCGTCGCAATATTTGATGTGTTTGTTACTGTTAGAGTTTAGATAAGAACAAAGCTTAAAAGAAAATTTTTTAAATTCCTATAATCCAATTAATTTGTTTATATAATTTTTCAAGATTTTTTCTATGTATTATGAAATTTTGTAACTCAATTTTTGCCATACGTTCCACTACTGTCGACATATCCATTAGCCGCAAGTTATTATAGTAGCCATTTTCACTATTGTTGTAATAAGAAGGTGCTTCATATTTTGGCATTTTAAGATTTCACTGTTTTTAGTTTTATAATTAATTTAATTTATTTTGCATTTATATCGTTCGAATTGTTCATCTATTTGCACATTTCGGAAGAAGATATACGCGCTGACACGGCCGATGATGAACTGAATCGTAATGCGTGCATACCTTCTTCAACATCAAATTGGAAATTTTGTAAATATATTGAACAGACACGCCCATGACAGGAACAAGAAACAAGTATATACGAACACACCCCTAATTTAGAGCCAATGAGAATGCAGATGCCGATAATGGCATGAAGGCCAGAAACGATTGGTTGATGGAAAATTTATGCACATATGACAAGGTACACAGTAAAAATAAATGCAAATATTCTGTTTGAAAAACCTGTTGCAAAGAAAGGAAAATCTAAAATCTAAGCTCACTTTTTTCAATAGTTGACTATTTATTTATGTTTGAATATCTGTTTAATTTAAGTTTTTATTCACAGAAACCGGTGACCGTTTTTGAAGATGTTTTTGAGAAAAGTTGACATTAGCCGCTCAGGCATTTGGCGCACTAACAGAAAAAGAAAGAGCAATGGTCCAAAAGCTCTAATATTTTACACTTGAAGAAACTTGGCAACGTTTTTCTTGTGCCGTTTCTTGAGGACATTTCCAGCTTCACGAAGCAATTTCTGGTGATAACCATCTAGTTCAGTTCAAAGTATTGAGTTGTATGCCTTTCTCAAATAACTTGCTCTGCCAAGTTTGATGGTATCGTCCTACATTTCCATCTAAAAGAGGTTCAACCCAAACCCCACCAACACCATACAGCGCTACATTTTTTTGTTAAACTGAGCCAATTGAATTTTATTTACAAAGAAAAAATACTATTGGTTAGGTAATTTACTGCCATATATTATTTCTCATTTGATTTTTACTAAATTAACAAATCGGTCATTCGCACATGCCAACAAGAATGTTAAAGTACAAAAAAAGAAAACTAAAAGGCCAATATCAACTATCAAACCATGAACTGTGGAGAGGACTTGCCAGAGTCTATTGGCTCTCTGAGATCTTATACCGCACATAGTTATGACTAAGGTAGTAATCGGGTTGATCTGCTTCGGTTGCCTGAAGTAGGTTAGTTCCAGAGCAATAAATATGCCCGCCGGAACGAAAACACTATAGCCGACAGTTCCATCATTGCCGATCATTGCAACCAGGTAGGCAATTGCAGCAGCCAGTAGAACATGTACGCGACTCTTCAATAGGAAATGTTCCTTTTGTTGAGCAGGACCAACGGTATCCGTATTCAAAGAGCTGAAAAGGTCACTCGGGTTGAATGCTGCTGGCGTCTGCTGTAGCTGTATGCGTTCTGGTTGGACAACGTCGGGTTCGACTTCTGGATCCGAATATTCACAATTTGTTTCTATTTTCGCACCTGGAAGTAGTCATTGGAATAACTTGTCACGCGCATACATCAAATATTATTTACCAATAATTTGCTGTGTGTCACCAGCGCCGCCACGACCTAACATATTCAGGCGGTTCTTTGCATTCTCCAATATTTTCCTCCTTCTAGCTTCGCGTCTTAAATTGATTTTTTCCTGTGCTGTGGATTCTTTTTGTTCCTCCTCTTTCGGAGCAGTTTGCATCTCCTCCATCGGAATTAATTATTGTAGGAATTTCTTGGACTATTTTGATATTTGACTGTGTCACTAGGGATGAGCGATATATCGATATTGTAAAGCGACATTTCCAAATCTGATTAGACCTTTTATTCTTGTAACGCCGCGTGCAGACCGAACCAATCATTAATTATCATAAAAGATTGTGAGCTTTTATGAAAATCTTTTGCGAATCTTCGAAAATGAAAATCTTGTATGTCCTTTTGTGCCACCAGATGGAGTTATTCCCGTCTCGTCGTAACTTTGTTTGCAACAAAATTCGAGAGCGTAAGGATAAAGAGAAAATATTCGGAAATTAAGAAACGAAATACTTCCAACAATTTGTACTCTGATACATTTCGGCTAGTATATGCAGAGAAAGCGAAAAATAATTGCTTTTTTGAGTACTTTTGAGAGATATTCACTAAACCAAATTGTTTTAATTTTGAACGGGTTTCGTTTCGTCAAAATTCAAAACGAAAGTGTGAACGAGCTTTAAAATTTTACCGATAAAATTTGAACTAGTGACAATTTTCCAGTTACAAAATACAAATAGATTTGTGGAATTTCAGCCACAAAAAATAATACCTACCGAAACAAAAATTTTATCTTGAAAGTCCTTTTCATGTTTAATTTATATCGACAGTTCTTGCAACAAATTGCAAGTAGTTCATATGAAACAATGACGATTACAAATTTGACTACTGAGTATCGAATACTTTTAGAATAACCTATTCGATGAATATATCAAAGTCATGTATCGAATGTATTCGGTGTGTACTTTAAGGCCCATCACTATCGAAAATGACTTTTATATTTTCAATTTGCCGATTAGGAATTAAGTGATACTCTCCGTTCGTGCAAAATTAAATTGTTTTATTAAGAGATGCCTTCGTATAAAGGTGTGTAATGACCAGGAACTATTTGGCTAGTGAACAAATTAAATAACTATTCGTTAATTGCAGTAAAAGTGAAATGGGGTCGTGAGCAATTCCCGGACATTGAAGTGAACACCGACGAAGACCCAATCTTATTCAAGGCACAATTGTTTGCGCTGACTGGAGTTCAGCCAGAGCGTCAGAAAGTGATGTGCAAGGGTGGCATTCTGAAAGACAATGAATGGAATTTGCAGTTGAAGGATGTAAGTAGTGGCCGAAGTGCACCCGCCTTTGTACTACATTGTTTCTTTTGTTTAGGGCGCCGTTGTATTGCTGCTGGGCTCCAAGGAGCAGGTTCCCCAGGAGCCAGCAGTGCCTGTGAAATTTATTGAAGACATGAATGACGCAGAGATGGCCACGGCTGTAAGTTTGGGAATACTACTCTAATATAAGGGGATCTATCTACGTTTTTCTTCCTCTTTCAGTTAGAACTGCCTGCTGGCCTGACAAACCTTGGCAATACGTGCTACATGAACGCCACAGTGCAGTGTCTGCATGTCGTACCGGAACTGAGAGCAGCGCTCGACGGTTTCCGTATCGATACGGCTGACGTTGGCTCCCTACCGCTGGCCATTACTTCGGCAATGAAATTCCTTTTCAAGCAAATGGAGCGTGGCAGTACAGTGACTCCGATAGTCCTGCTGCAGACGCTGCATCGCGCTTCGCCGCAGTTCTCCCAGACCGGAGAGAACGGCACGTACCGCCAACAGGACGCCAACGAGTGTTGGTCGGAACTTTGTAAGATGCTGCAGCAGAAGCTGCCAGCAACGAGCGTCAGCGAGGAAGGCAACCAGCTCAAGAAGTACAAGTCAGTACAAAAAATTCATGAAAGTTGAGAGACTTCTCACTTTTCAATAAAATTGTTTTTTTTAGCTCATTTATTGAACAATTCTTCGGCGGCACTTTCGAGGTAAAAATGAACTCAACTGAGGCCCCAGACGAGGAAGTAACTTGTAGCACAGAACCATTTCTCCAGCTGAGCTGTTTCATTTCGCCAGAAGTCAAATATATGCACAGTGGCCTAAAATCGGTATGTTTCTCATACGTAATTTTCATAAAATTTGCATCTTCTATTTCTTCATACAATTGCAGAAAATGAAAGAAACATTGGTGAAAAGATCCGAATCTCTTGGTCGTGATGCCAACTACACCAGATCGGTATGTCCCACTTTTCAAGCCTCCTCCCCAACCCCCACATTCTCTGATTGAATCAATTTGCTTCCCCAATAGTATTTAATAGGCCGCCTGCCCGCGTACTTAACAGTTCAGTTTGTTCGATTTCAATACAAAGGCAAGGAGGGCATCAATGCCAAGGTCTTGAAAGACATCAAATTCCCCATCGAGTTCGATGCCTTCGAATTGTGTACGCCCGAGCTGCAGAGCAAACTGACTCCAATGCGTGCAAAATTCAAAGAAATGGAAGACAAAAAACTGGAAGACAGTCAAGTTAAGGATATTGTGAAAGCGGAGCCTCCAGTCGCGGCCGCTGCAGGCGATGAACTGGCCAAGCCTGAGCATGAACAATATTGGTTCGACAACGACTTGGGCAGCAACAATTCCGGTTACTATACCCTTCAGGCGGTACTGACACATAAGGGCCGGTCCAGTTCGTCGGGCCATTATGTCGCCTGGGTGAGACACAGCGACGACACTTGGTTCAAGTTCGACGATGATGTCGTCTCGTCTGTGACCACCGATGAGATTCTGCGTCTGTCCGGTGGCGGTGATTGGCATTGTGCATACGTTCTTTTGTATGGACCGAAATTCCTCCAGAAGCCAATGGAAAAAATGGAAAGCAATTAATATGCTAAATATGTATGTGTGCATTTTGAAAATTATTTAAATACAAAATAAAAATACCAATTCAATTTGGTGGCATTTTTTTCGTACAAAGCTCTTGAACGATCATTTGTGTATTGTATGGAAATTCATTTTTGAAAGGTCATTTGCTACATTCTTCTTTCTGAAGAAAATACATTTTTTTAAAATAGAAAAATGAAATGAGAAATATTCCAACTAAGGGTGCGCTTACATCAGCTGTGCTTTTTAACCTCAAAAGCGAATACTTCAGATGGTTACCGTATCTAATCATTCCTTCAAAAATTACTATCGATACCAATATATCGGCGTGTTGGCCACCGCTAGCTTACACCAATCGTTTTCACATAGCCAGCCGCCGCAAAACTTCGTGCAAAATATAGATCAATATTGTTCGAGACTGTGGAAAGATTCTAAATTAAAAAAATGACCGAAACAAATCAAATCGACCTTTCCGGAGACGGTGGTGTTCTGAAAGAAATCACCAAAGAAGGCACCGGCGACGATTGTCCCATGAGCGGCTGCAAAGTGTCGCTCCACTACACTGGAAAGCTGACGGACGGAAAACAATTTGACTCCAGTGTCGGTGGCCAACCATTTGAGTTCGATTTGTGCAAAGGTAAATTCTCGAATGTTTCAGTAGATTGATGGGTTTAAGGAAATATAAAGCAATTTGGAGATTTTAGTTAAATTGCAATTTTTCATTCATGTAATTCCGTCTCTTGAACTTACAAATTTGTATTTTAGGTCGTGTCATAAAGGCCTTCGATATGGGCGTTGCTACGATGAAATTGGGCGAGAAATGCAAGTTGACTTGTGCTCCTGAGTATGCTTATGGCGCTGCAGGCAGTCCCCCAAGTATCCCACCCAATGCCACGCTCATCTTCGAAGTAAGCTAACAGTGAATTATGTCCACCACGTGCTAAGAACTGCATTAATTGTGATCCTTTTTTTCGATTATAGTTGGAAATGCTTGGCTGGAAGGGCGAAGACATTAGTCCCAACAGCGATGGCAGCATTGAGCGTTGCATTGTCGAAACGAGCGATAAGAAACGATCACCGAACGATGGAGCCCATGTAAAAGGTAGGGAAGTGTAAACCACAATTTATCAGCTAAACCACAAACAACAGCGTTTGGCTGGGCGTGCAAGTGTTTATCGCTTTTGAACATTTCCACAAATTCCCACGAGACAAAAATAAACATTTATCATTTTCATAGTTCATCTAACTGGCAAGTATAATGGCGATATCTTCGAAAATCGCGAAGTCCAATTTGATTTTGGCGAAGGCTGCGATTGTGGCGTCATTGAAGGCGTCGAAATTGCCTTGGAGAAAATGACTGTCGGCGAAACTTCCAAGTTAGCATAAATTCTTTTCAAGTTTAATTTTTTGATGTTTAATTTTGCATTATTGTCTTTTTTTTTAAAAAAGGTTAAAAATCCAAAGCAAATACGCATTCGGCAGCGAAGGAAAGGAGGCATTTAAAGTACCACCGAATGCCACGGTAGAGTACACTGTCAAATTGATTGATTGCGAAAAGGTATTTCAGGCGAAACTATTAAAGAAGGGCAATGGCAATTTTTAATCTAATTATTTGTTTTAGGGTGTGGAGGAATGGAAATTGTCGGACGAGGAAAGAACTGAACAGGGCAAGATGTACAAAGAGAAGGGCACCACATACTTTAAGAAGGAGAATTTCCCGCTAGCAATCAAGATGTACAAAAAGTGCATTAACATGTGTGCCAATATCAAAGATTGTGAGTGGTTTTTTCGAACATTTCATTTGAAAAATACTTTTTTATGTTAACTGATTTTTTATATTATTTCAGGTGACGAGGAAATCACAAAGTTGAAAATAGCCGCCAATAGTAACGTTGCTTTATGCTATCAGAAGACCAATGATCAATTTGAGGGCAAACAAGCAGTAAGTTTTCAACCAAATCTGGGATTGTAACTCACTAAATCCAGATTTTTTTTGGAAAATAACCGTTTCCAATTCTAAAACCTGGATTATGCAAAATAATATTTTTTTTTTCGAAATTTGCAACAAAAAATTTAAATTAAAAAAGTGAAATCTTTTCGCACTCGCATCTACATCGATTTATTACCTCGGAGAAAGAATCTCCATCACAGAATTATTTTTGATTTATTTATCTCCATTCTTTTTCAGTGCAATGAAGTCCTTACTTTGGATCCGAATAACATTAAAGCGCTTTACCGCCGCGGTCAGTGTAACTTAGCAATTAACGAATTTAATGAGGCTTTGGACGACTTTCAAAAGGTAATACCCAAATCCTACTTATCAAAGCAATTGCGATTTATTTTTATAATTTCGTAATTTCCATTAGGTTATTGAGCTGGAGCCCTCCAACAAGGCTGCTCTAAATCAGACACAAATATGCAAACAGAAGATTAAGGAGAGCAAAGACAAGGAGAAGAAAATCTATGCCAACATGTTTGCCAAATTTGCTGCCGCTGATAATCAGGTGAGGCAGCGATTAATCGCATTACACGTTTAACATTCAAATGTTTCTTATACCCACCTCCACAGCCCATTCCGCAAAACGAACCAGATGTCTTGGCGAAGTGTGGCGAATGGACCGATGAAGATGCCAAACGTGAGGTGGACTTGGCATTTGAGCGCGACAACAACATTGTAATGATCTAAATCGCTTCAATTACTTTCGACTATCTTTTATTGAAACATTATGTAAATCGTATTAATGAAATAAATAAAAAAAAAAATAGCAAATATGGTAAACGGCTTAATTGAGTGATCATTTTATTTATTATTAATATTACTATTTTGTTTTCTTGTAAAAACCTAAAATTCGGTCATGTTTAAATGGAAGTTTGTTTGCCTGTGCCCATAATTCTATTACTGTTGTCCAGTAACTTGAATTTGGGCAAAGTTTCCTGTCTCCTCAGCCACAGTGGACTTGAGAGCAGTTGCGATTTCAGATAGTCCGACGACTTGAAGCAGAGCTGACTGCAGAACTTCTTGCGATCCGTAATGTCATAGACTTTATTCAGGGCAGTTGAGATTTGATACTTTTTCGTTGGCACACTAAAGAGGAAGAATTATATTAGTACTTCAGTACGGAAGCATAAGATCTCATACAACGTACTTCTCCAGGTTATTGGCGCACAAAGGATACCCACAAAGTCGCAGTATGTGCCGCTCATCAACGATATCATCGTAGTGACTTTGATTAATGTCTTTTATCTGGAAAAATACTTTATTTTATTTTCTACTCCCGCATCCTCAAATAAATCCCAAACTTACAAGCGCACCTTTGTCAACAAATCATCGGCATCCACATTTCGTTCCAAAAACGATTCAACAACTGACTGGGCCAGTGCGTTGCAGGCTCTCTTCTTTCGTAGGGCTTCCTCCATGATGTGTTGCGCGGTGATTGTTATTAATTTGCAATTCGCAATAAATAACCAAAGTTAAAGTTGGCCAGTCGTCCTAGTGATGGGCAGTATCGAATAGAAACTATTATTCGATAGTTCATAGTTAGATACTAGTACTCGTGACTCATATATGAATGTACTCACGAGTCGTGAGTACATTCATATATGTATCTAGTATGCTGGATACTTTTGTTTTCGGGCATTTTTGACACAAAATCTTAAAATAATATTAAAAAAAGAATCTACTTTTAATAAATTGCACAAGTTCAGAAAAAAAGTTTTATTACAAATATTTTTTTTTTCGCAAATTGGTTTTTTTCTAGGCGACAGTGCATACATATCATAAATCGAAGCAAGAAACAGCTGTTCGTGCAGAAAACCCTGGGAAGATTTTGAGTGTTTCGCGAAGACGCAATTTTTTAACAAAACAAATAAAAGTGAATTCTATGCATTTGAATAAAATTTATACAAAAAGACAGAGAAACTTAAAAAAACAAACCTCAATAAACTATTAAGATGGTTTGTGAGAAGTGTGAATCGAAGTTGGCCAAAATTATCACACCAGATCCATGGAAAACAAGTACGGCTCCTGCTTCCGGCCGAAAAATTAACGAAAACAAGGCGCTGTCATCAGCCAAAGACCGCTACAATCCCATTGCAAAAAGTCTTGCCCCCTGCAGGTTTGGTAACCCACTTACGTTCAATGAGCACTAATTCCAACTGAATTTCTCATTTGCAGAATTTGTCGGCAGAAAGTACACCAAACCGGCTCCCACTATTGCCAGTCTTGCGCATACAAAAAAGCCATTTGCGCCATGTGCGGCAAAAAGATACTGGACACAAAGAATTACAAACAGAGCTCAACATGATGGGCGTGTGTACGAGAGACACTTTTATTACTTAAGTCGTATTTGATACTAGGATACTAGAGTAACAATTAGTACTATTAAACACAATTCCTGTGCTATGACGGAGTTTCCTTCTCCTTTTTCTTCTTGGCATAGCTGAGCGCCTCCTTGTCGAACTCCAGCGGCATAATGCCCAAATCACCACTGTAGCGATTCTTCACAATTTGCAGGTACTTTTTGCCGCGCAGCGACGTTAGGCGTTTGTCCTGTATAATGAGCACATTGTCTGCCTCTTGGGTGGCTTTCGCCGTGCCAAATACCGAACTGGTGGTGAGGTCGTCCTCCTCACGCTCTTTTCGCGGATGCATCACCAAAGTGACATGGACATTGTGCTTGGTGGCCAGACCGCGGAATGCCGCTATAATTGCATCCTGCTCCCAGAACTTGTCCGTTTTAAAGGAAGCCGATACACCCATCATAAACTGAAGATTGTCGATAATCACGTGGTTGATGTCGTGAACATATTGAGCGTGCTCAATTGCCTCCATCACCACTTTGAGAGGCTGCTGGCCATGGAAGGTCATAAAGTACAGTGGATACTTTTCGAACTCGCTGGCCCAGTGATCGAATTCGTTCAGTTTCTTTTCCAACGAATAGCCCACAAATTGCCTCAGCAGCGTCGTGGCCAATCGCGAGTTGCGTATTTCGAATGAGCCCCACAGCGTGGAGACTCCCTGCAGAGCCAAGTCCAGCGAGTACTCGCTCATGAAGGTGGTCTTGCCGCTGCCCGTGGGACCTGTCATTATTGTAAGTTCTCCTCTCCGATGACCCTTCAGTAGTTTGTTGAGCACGGGAAAACGCTTCCACTTCACACCATTCACCTTCTCGATGTTCTGCAATTCGCTCAGAATGTCATTTCGCAGCGCTCCGAATGTGGTAATGGATTTGTGACGCACTGGGGTGGCTCTTTGCAGTATATGACGCAGATTCAACCGTTTTCGGTTCGCTTCGCACGGAGCCGGCTCCGTGTCGGTGGGTCGAATGAAAAGGCATCGCTTCTCATCCATTTTGCTGGAGAAAGTGCGGGCGGCATCCCAGCCAGTGGAGTCGAAATTGAACCAAAACACAAGCTCCTTGAACTTTTCCAAGCCGGGCAGGCATTCTTGGGGCAGCGATTTCAAGAAGTAAGGCAAACAGACAATGCAATCTGAGAACGGAAAAGATATGGATGGGACAAATACAAGACGTCATTTTTTGTATAAGATCTTACGATTATCGAAGCGCTGGATGGAGAGAACTAGAAAGTCCAACAAATTTGTAACGAGCACTGCTTTGTTCTTGTTGGCCTGGCCATGAATCAACAGACCCGAGCAACTAGGATTCTGGAATGTCTCCTCCCGTTTGTCCTCCAAGTACAGAACCTTTTCGCCCACAACTTTGTTCGCCGCGTTTCTCAATGGAAAGTGCAGACTATGGCCAGATGGGTGATATTCAGCGCCAACAGCTTCCAAGTCGCTGACTTTGAGACCCCTGATGCCCAGACTATCGCACACGATCTCCGACACTGGTATAAGCGGTGAAAATTGTGAACTATATGTGATTTCGGCCACATCCTTTGCCTCTAGACGTTGGCCTTTTTCGTAAATGGACATGGCCGTTGACAGCGGCCTTTTCAAATCACAACCGGGGCAGAGGAAAGTACCTGGCACGAGAGAATCATTAGCTCCCGAAGAGTCCCTTCAATAGTCATGCAAACTGTACATACCAGTATATTTATTTACGTAAGCCGTCGTCGCCGCAGCGTTCGACTGCCGCTGACAGTTACAAAGGCGGCATTCCACGGTTAAGCACGTGTGGCCACCGTCTTTGAAGGGAATCTTGTGGGATTTCAAATATTTTTTGAAATCTACGTAATGCTTGAGATCCAAATTGCCTTCATCTCCAGGAAATCCAGTGCTTCGCGATGCAAATCTCTGAACCAGATTTCGAATAATAATGGAGCCTCGCGCTCTCAACGCTACTGACATTTTGACAGTTGCCGGCATATTTCTCAACAACAAAAAGTTTTTCCCCACGAAAAGTAAAAGATTCACCACAAAAAGTCAAAGATACACCACTATAATTGCGATAATTTAATTTTACTATAAATTCTAAAATTTACTATAAAAGTGGAGTCCACGGTTGCCAGATTTGAGATTTATCTGATTTGTGAGATTTTTTAATGGCTTGAGTGAGATTTTTGTGAGATTTTGTCAGGTCTTTTAACTGCTGTTAAACTGCAGTCATCGATCAATTAATCGATAAACGTTTATTTCTTTCCGATTGCCGATTATTGCAAGTCGATTTCATCGAACAATCGATTCTTTTTTTTCGATTATCGAGTTGTAATGTCCCATTTTTTTTTGTATTATGTTTTTTGACGTCCTAAAACCGAATCTGAAAACATTTTTGGTCGCAAAAATGTGCTTTCCCAGATATACAATTTTTTAGTTTCGATTTTCACTTATACTTACAGTTTATTTTTCTTTCTTAGAGCCTATTTACACAGTCATGCCCATGACGCATGGGCATGCCGTTTTTAGAATTTACACTGACATGGGCATGACGAAATTTGACAGTTTTTATATGAAAATGTAAACAAACAAAGCATGGAGTTGCCACCTTTTATGTTTTTTGTATGGAATTTGGGTGCAAAATTGTCTATCCCGTTTTCACTACCGCAGTTCTTATTAGCTCTTTGTCAGATTTTTCGTCATGGAACTGATAGTGTAAATAGGCTCTTAGATAAATACAATTTTTTAAATAAATGAATATGAATATTTTTACCATTTCTATTTTGTTTTTTAAAACCCGAATAATTGTTCGATTAATTGGTTATTTGCTTTGATAATTGATTAATTCACGATTGTTTTTTTTGACGTTTTCAGACCCAAACAATATTTTTTTCTGCCGTTCATCTGGCAACACTGCTGCTGGCGTGCACCAGCGACTGAACAAACTCTACGATTTAAGATGGACGCTGTCTGAAAAAAGCAGCAATTTTATTGAGTTTTCACGGAAAAATCAAAAAACAATATTAACGTGGATAAATTGGTCGTAAAAGTGTCAGCGTCGACCACAGATTGAGTCGTAATCGCGCAATCAGTGAGCAATAATAACATACCCAATTGAAATTTTCGGACAACATGCGTCGTCGAAGCGAAAGAAAAAAGTCAACCGACTGCTCGCCCGCGCCACCCCCGGCGTCGACACGGCGAACTAGTCGTCGGTCGCGGAAATCGCCGTCGGTGTCTGAGGCCGAAAAAGTGGACACGCCTGAGCCGCAGCACACGGAACAAGAGGAGGTGGCCAGAGACTCGAGTGAGGAGCGCCAAGAACCAGTACGCAAAAGCCGAAATTCGCGGAACCACACACCGGTAAGCGAGAGTCCCGGCAAGCGCAAGAATCGGCGGACGTCGGTGGCGGCCGATACAAAGATTGATGCTATTCCCGAGGAAGAGAATGGCTCTGCGACCATTGCCGAGGAAAATGAGGCGGCAGCAGGCGGCGTAGAATCTGTACACAAAATGGAGACATCCGTCGGTCGCAATGAGGCCCAGGACGAGGGAACGCAGTCAACAATGGAGGAGGAAAGTACGCCTTCGCCGAAACCCGATACGGAAGACAACCAACAGCAGGAAATAGTACTGGAAATAGAAGCAGAGGACAAGGAAAAGGAGGATAAAGTTGAACCGTCTGCCGGCGCAAGTTCAGCCGAAGCGGGAAAGGTTGTTGAACCTGCCGTTGTCGAGGAGATCGACGAGAAAAGTATTGTCGATGCGGTTGCCAGCGAAACGAGCACTGACCCAGAGCCGAACAAAGACGACGACGACAGGAAGGAACAAGGAACACCAGAAATCCACTCGAACGTGGTGGTGCTAGCCGTCGACGAGGTAGAGGAATCATCTACCTCGCCGGACTTGCAGAAAGCGCAAGTCAATAATGCTACGCCGAATTTGACGGAAATCGCACGTACGCGCAAACGCCGATGGCTGACCAAGAAGTGCAGCGAGAGTAAGGCGCCCATTGTCTCCATATCCAGTGATTCGTTGAAGAATCTCATTGCGGATGTGCATCCGGTGCCGTTGAGTGACATTCAGTTGGATTCCTCCTCCGAGGTGGAGGAGGTAGTGTCCGAGCGTGAGGAGGGCGAAGAGACTCCTTCGCCGGAGCGGGAGCCGGACCGAGAACATGAGCGTCGGCGTGTGTCAATTGATAAGCCGGACAAGGCGTCCTCAGCGAAGCGTAGCCAAAACGAGGCGGTGTCCATTGTATCGGAGAATATCACCAGGACGATAGTTCAGCATTCGCCCAGTCCGGCACGCAACCAGGCCAGCAAAGTGCTGTACATCACGAACCTGGTGAGGCCCTTCACGGTGCTGCAGTTGAAGGGACTGCTCGCCCGCACCGGCAAAATCGTAGAGAACGGCTTCTGGATCGATCGAATCAAGTCCAAGTGCTACGTACAGTACGAAACGGAAGAGTATGTACTTTTTAAAAATTTAATCTCGTTTAAAATTTGTATGATTGTGTTTTTTTGCAATTCCCAGCGAGTCGTCTGAGACACGTCACGCACTTCACGGTGTGCGTTGGCCCGTGTCAAATCCGAAATGCTTGAATGTCGATTTCGGCCAGAAGGCCGACATGGACCGAGCTATTCAGTCCACAAAAGATGAGGCTCCCAAATTCGGCCACGACAACAATAAGGACAATCTTATTATAGGCACTGGCTGGAATCGAGACCAAAACGAGGTGGATGACAAAAAGGTACCCAATAACAAATCATAACCTCAAAATGTCTACAAAAAACGTTGCAAAGAAATTCTATGATTTATAAAAATTTCAATTATTCAAAAAAAAATTGTACATTTACTTTTTTAAAAAAGTTCAATAGAAATTTTTAAGTAAAATTTTTTTTTCACTTGCTAAAAATTTTGTTTTTGATGATTTTCTCAAATTTAAAAATAAATATTTTTGGAAAAATTAAAAAAAATTTAAATTTGCACATTAATTTTTTTTAATAATTTTTTACTTACGTATTTGTAATTTTTTAACTAAAATTTTTTTTTAGAAAAAACAAAAAATTATTTTTCCAAAAATTTAAATTAAAAACAATTTTTTTTGGAAAAATTAAAAAAAATTTAAATTTGCACATCAATTTTTTTTTTAAAATTCTTTAAAAATTTTTTACTAACGTATTTGTAATTTTTTAACTAAAATTTTTTTTTAGAAAAATCAAAAAAATATTTTTGCAAAAATTTAAATTAAAAACAATATTTTGGCATTTGTAAAAGTTTTGAAAACAAAATTTTTCTAAACCAATTATTTTTTTTAGAAAAATAAAAATTTTTTTTTGTAAAAAAAAAAATTCATAGCATACATTTTTATAAATTATTAGGGCTCCCGGCCGGTTAGAGAGTGGGATGTCGGCAAGAAGGACAGTTTGGATCGCGACAAAATTAGAGATTTGGACAAGCGTCGCAGCAGAGAACGCGATACTTCGGGAAATCGTGAAAACCTGAAAAATGACAAAGATAGAAAAAACCGCTCCAAGGGTAGGGATCCACGAAGCAGAAGCATATCGCCAGGTAAGTGACATTAAAATTCGGACACTTGTCATTTGCTTCATGTCAATTATGCTTACCAGTGCGTAAAATTAAGAAGAAGGAAAATGATCCACCCCTAAGACTCCTAGACGATTTATTCCGCAAAACAAAGGCTACACCGTGTATTTATTGGTTGCCGCTTACTCCCGAACAGGTAAATGAGAATTTCTCCGTTGCCAAGCAACTGTTCCTTGAAATATAATTGAAATCGTGTATTTTTTTGTTTTTTGTAAAAGATTGCTGAAAAGGAGGCATTCCGACAAAAGCGCATCGAAGAGCATAAGCAACGCATTAAACAAAGAGAGTTGGAAAGGGGGAAGGAACGCGAGAAGGAGCGGACTCGAGGAAGCGATCGTGACCGGCGCAATCGTTCGTCGCGCAGTCGGGACCGACGCCGCTATTAAGTAATTGCGTGAAAAACACAAGTGCAGCAATCCTTTCTTCGTCTCCACACAATTCAGTGTGTGGTGGAATTCGATTCACAGCAGAACGGCACGCGAACACTCATGATTTCCATTATGAATTGAACGAATCCTCGTTCCCAATATTTATCTGAGTTTTTGTACTGTTAATGAGAATGTGAATTTGCTGTTAAATGCGTCAAATGTAATCTGATTAAAATTGCTTCTTTGAATTAATTAATAATATTGATTGTCTCCTTATATTTTATATATTACACACACACACACACACACACACATGTTTGTAGTTGTAAAGAAAATTGTCGTACCAGGAAACATTTTGTAAATTGGTAGCCTAGGAACTAGGATTACCATTCGAAATTTAAAGCAAGTGATAACTACACTGAACCTTTTTGGACAATTGGAACGAAAATATGTTCGCTCTTGAATTCCTCAGACAGAACTAACTCTGTCGCTTCTCTCAACTCTTACAAAGTATCAATACGAATATTTTGAACTAGTTCAGCTGCATACATTTATAAAAAAAAAACTTAGTACATAAAATCTGGTATAATTTTTAAATTAAACAATTAAATAAATTGTCAATATGAAAAAAAAAAATAAAAATTTAATTGGAAAAAATAAAAAAATTTCATTAAAATAAATGAGTAGTTTACCATAAAGCAGAATGTAGGTTCTCTAATAATTAATATTTGATTTAAATACATTTTCTTTCCAGGGACAAGCATCCCAGAAAATCAAGACAAGGGTGCAAGCGTGTCACAAAAACTCCAACAACACAATAATAAAAAAACGAAAAACATGTTTGAAAGAAAGAGATACAAGATCACACGAATAGGAAAACTTGTGACCTTTTCCACATCGTCTTCGTCCATACAAATGTCACAATTTAACTTTTTCATTTCATACATCTGAGACATTTTCAGTAGTTTCATAACTTGTGAAATTAATAAGAAAATACTTGAATTACTTGAGGTAAAAAAAATGTTTAGTTAGACACTTCAATGAATCTTTATATGCTTCAAATTCAAACCGCATTTAAACCAATGGAGAAAAACAAAGATTTCAAATGCCAGATTGTAGTCTCGTAACAAACTCCCACAGCAATTAAATTTCTTTCCAAAAGTGCATTAAATAAAATTAGAATTTAAAATACAAAGTTATAATATCGATACCTTAAAGCACAACCATCCTATGTCCATTTTTTCAAAACTCTAGAAAATTAAAAACAAGTTTCCAAATTTGTATGTTTTGTATGGAAATTGGTTTTTATTTCCTCATTTTTCAATTATTTTCATCACGATTCTCACAAACCACTATAGCCTGTCTGGTGCCGCTTCTTCTCAGGAATCCAAAAATGCCAAAAACTCGATTTTCATGAAAACGGACATAGGATGGTTGTGCTATAAGGTATCGATATTTTTGTTAATTTTTTTAATTCAACATTTTTAATTTATTCGTGTTTTTTTCAGTGTAAGGATTGCTTTTAAAAATGCATTTACACGATTGTCAGATTTGTGAGATTTATCTCAAATTGATATTTTTTTAATGGCTTATAAGAAATAAGTTTTTTTAAACTAAAATGAAATTTTCGCAATAAAAAAAAATTTTTTTTTCGTATTCAGCGACCACAAATTAGTTTAGACTGTTATTTATTAAAGATCAAATAAAAAATAGTTTTAAAAAAAAAATTTTTTCGGTAAAAGTCGATTGTCGACTACCTTCAAATGCAATAATCGACTGCAAAAAAAATCGAAAATTTCGATAAAGAGTCGACTTATTCATCCCTAGTACCAACTACCAACCAAGTACCAAATCATTTTTAGCCACGATTTATAATTTTTTTTCGTGATCATTTGCCCGTATATTTCCCATTAAAAAAAATTAAGAATATGTGGGCTGATACGTTTCTGATAGTGTTTATCTCTATTTGCACGGCTTTTCTGGGAGAAGGTACGTATTTTTTCAGTGATAATTAATTAAGCAAATAACACGTAATCGAGTGATTCCAGGTTTAACATGGCTGCTGGTGTATCGCACGGAAAAGTACCAAAAACTGAAGGGTGAAGTGGAGAAGCAGAGCAAGAAATGTAAGTACCGGACGACCGACCTATTTTATTAATAAATTCACGAACCATTCATTGTTACCCATTAGTGGAGAGGAGAAAGGAAATTCATGGCGACTCCCTGGACAAGTCTCAGAAGAAGAAAATCGGGCGTGATGAGGAGAAACTAAAAAACAACAACAGAGACTTGTCGTTGGTGAAAATGAAGTCCATGTTTGCGACAGGATTTGCATTCACGGCGCTCCTCTCTATGTTTAATAGCATGTAGGTGCAGAATTCCAATGTGAAATGCGGACTGTCAGTAATTCAAACTCTTTGCCATTGCAGCTTCGATGGCAGAGTCGTGGCCCAGCTGCCCTTCACACCAATCTCGTGGATTCAAGGACTCAGCCACAGAAACCTGAGCGGTGACGACTACACGGACTGTTCATTCATATTTCTGTACATCCTGTGTACCATGTCCATTCGACAGAATACTCAGAAGCTGCTCGGCTTTGCGCCGTCCCGCGCGGCCAGCAAACAAGGTGGTGGCCTCTTCAATCCCACTCCCGGACAGTTCAAATGAGAAGCAACTAGCCAAATTAGCGGTAATGTATATACAAATGCATATATACAAATGTTTAAGAATTTAACAAAAAACAGAAATAAAAACTTAAAACTTAGAAATGATATCGTATTAGTAAATGCCACACTCGTACATGGGCCGGTCGACAATAATGCGATCGAAGCCCAGCCTGGTCAAATCGATGGTGCGGAACTGGGCATCGATGATGAGTTCGGAAATGGCGCGACCCACGGCGGGGGTCTGCTGAATACCGTGGCCACTGAAGCCGGTGGCAATGTACATGTTGTGGTAGTACGGATGAGGTCCGATTATGCCGTTTTCGTCGAAGACATTGTACTCGTAGAAGCCGGCCCAGCTGCCGCACACCTTTATCGATTCGAAGGCGGGCACGCGATGGGCCAATGTCGGCCAGATGTCCGTCTCGAAATACTCATGGTCCACGTCCAGGTTGTCACATTTCGGCTCGGCCTCCAGGCAGGGACTGCGCCCGCAAATATAGTTGCCGCCCAAACCGTCACGCCTGAAGTACGTGCCATTCGGGTCGATGGTCAGCGGTGTACTCAGACCTGGGCTATTCTCCCCTTGCGTATTAAAGACATAGACGAAACGTTTGCGCGGCTCAACGGGCAGTGGAACGCTCAGCAGTCCCTTGCCCGTGCCAATTCTAGCTAGGCGCGCCACTTTGCCCGACTGGGCGCCGGCTGCTAACACACAAATGGCAAATTTAATGGTGCGCTTTTCGCCGTTCTTCAATTGTATCACAGCTTTGTCGAGGCCGCTGTACGAGCCCCCCAACGTCTCCTGGTCGCCTTCGACGATGATGTCGCTTTGATTCTTAAATTCGAAATCCACCACTTCGCCACAGACGTAATGAGCGCCAAACTCGCGGGCTTTGTTTTTGAAGCCCATCAGCAGGGCCCACGGATCGAACCAGCCTTCCTTCTCCAGACCATGGCAGCCTAGAAGAGTAAAGTTGAAAGTTAAAAATCGTTATTTTCGGTTCCTAAAGCAACGGCGGCCATTTTCATGGAAAGCGAGATAAACAATATTTGTGGAATAAACCTATTACTCAAACGATACTCAAGATACGGTGTCGATCAATAGAGATAAATAATTTTTTACATTTCTATACCTTTCATAAAACCGTTAATGGTTTTATCTCGGCAATAATGATAAATCTCTGATTTCATTTTGAATTACTCACCCAGCGCTATGCCGTCCGTGTTGATCCAAGGAAATTTCGCCTTCAACCGCTCCGCGCTGAGAAGCTCATTGCGGGCGCCCAGTTCATTTTGCAGGTTGGAGTTTCGCTTGAGTGCCTCGGCCCCCTCATCAGAGGCCAACAGCAGGTAGCCGTGCGGTGTGAAGTTGAGATTTACATCGCCCAAATTGTTTTTGGCATCGCGTATGAAATCTGCTCCGAACAGGGACATTTGTATATTCTCTGGCAACGAGAACTGCTGGCGCAAGCCACCTACCGAAAGTACCGTCGATGCGGATGTGTACGCCGAATCGCGTTCCACCACCACCACATTGAGGCCTTCACGTGCTTTCTTCTTCAGCCAATAAGCCACCGAAGAGCCCACACCGCCTCCGCCTATAACTAGCACATCGCAGTGGGTTTGAAATTCGGCCTGTGCAGGACTAGTCGGTTGTGCTTGCGTCGACTTGTTGGTGGTCTTATCCTCGCCGCTGCCGCCTCCTTTGTTGGGTGTCAGGAAGTCCTTGACCTTTTTTATGTCATTTCCCAGCACGTTTAATGTGCGTCGCAGTGGGTTTGGTTCATCGTGTGGCGGAGGGTTTTGGTTACCGGTGGCGCCACTTGCACTTGCAGAAAACGACCGTGCACTTCTACGCAGCGAAATCAGACCGTATCGCATCATTCTGCAACTGTCAACTGTTATAAGCCACTCTCCAATAAAAACTAATAACTTGTTGGGTCTTATTTCTGTAAACACTTCATTACTAAACACGTTAAACGACGAGATAATGAAATAAGATTAGCTGATAGCTGATGATAACGAGTGGAGTATATAAAAAAATATATGGTCAGGCCAGCACTTGAAACTTTAGAGATGATAAGGCCGAATAATCGACCAATCGATAGCGTTAACATGTGCTGTATAGATGAGCGATACCGTCTGGTTTCAAACCAATAAGAAACCGCATATTTATGATATTTTTTAAACAAAATTTTTACAAAACCAAATTTTTCGAAAAAACGTGTTATTATTTCTTTTATTTTTCTTTAAACTCTGAGGTCTCTAAAATTTAAAGTAAAATTCAGGAAAATAATAATTTTACAACTCTACTATTTTTAAAAAAATTTTGTGTGAGCTTGTGAGATTTATTTGGTATTTGGTTCCGCATAACAGAGTTGAATTTTCCACCCTCATTCATTCTATGTAAACCAAAAAAGGATTATGTAGAAATCCTTACAGTTCTATCGGTACAGTTAAAGGATTTTTTATGCTTTCTATCCATCGTCCCGATAAGAACTGTGTAGTGAGAATGAATTTTAGAATTTAGTACTGAAAATTCTCTCGAAAACTTAAAAATAGTCATCTCCATGCATTGTTAATTTCCATTTCGATAACGAATTTGCCATTTTAAAACAGCATTTCGGTTGGTCTGCAAATTTTAGGGTCCCCAGAAACCAACCCGTAATTCCGCAGACGCCGCGGAACTTGCTCAAAAATGTTTCTTGAAAATGCGCTAGTCCGTTCTTGCTAACAAAATTTATAAATGATATACATTTTTATTTGTTTTTATGAAATTTTTCACTACAAACAAATATTTTTTATTCGATTATCGCCTTTTCAAGAAACATTTTTGAGCAAGTGTGTGGGGACCTTTAAACGGCATTTTCTTGTTAGTGTAATCGGTCACAACAAAAGTTCCACATTTTTCTGAGTGTTCAAAACGTTTCGTTACTTTGACAGTGTTCCATTTCCGTTTCACATTCACCGGCTGGCAACTCTGGCATTACTCGACATTTTTAAGAAAATAGCAAACCAATTTTTTCATTTATTGTTGTGAAAAATTGAAAGAATGACGAATACTACGGATATTGCAATCCAGGATGTGGAAATGGAGGTGGAGCCGACGCCCGAGAATGCGGACGTCCAAACGATTCAGGAAATCCGCGAGCAAATTCGACAGATCGAAAAAGCGGTGTCATCGAAAGAGTCTCGGTAAGAAAATATTGAATTATGCGTCAACAGTAGCTGTTAACTACCATTTCGTCCTCCTTCTGCAGTTTCATACTGCGTGTGTTGCGCTCACTGCCCAACACTCGGCGAAAACTCAATGCCGTCACGCTGCGTAACATTGCTCAGTCAATTTATCCGGCTGGGGCCGACCGTGAGGCAGTGCTTGCAATAACACCGGCCATACCAGCTGGTACCGCTGAGCCAGATGTTCCAAAGAACCGTCCCGCCACAAAGGCGCCCATCACCGAAGTGGATGCCTACTTCAACCTCTTGCTGCTGGTCAAGTTGATCGACGATAAGGACCTGGTTCATGCTGCAGCCTGCTCCCAATCTCTAATGACCAAAATTTCGGGCCAGAATCGCCGCACGTTGGATCTGATTGGGGCCAAATCGTATTTCTACTTCTCGCGCGTAGCTGAACTCAACAGCGGCTTGGAAGGCATTCGTGCCTTTCTGCATGCACGCCTTCGCACGGCCACGCTTCGCAACGACTTCGAGGGTCAGGCGGTTCTGATCAATTGTCTGCTGCGCAACTATCTGCACTACTCGCTCTACGATCAGGCCGACAAACTGGTCAAGAAGTCTGTCTTCCCCGAGACGGCCAGCAACAACGAGTGGTCTCGTTTCCTCTACTACTTGGGACGCATCAAGGCCGCCAAGCTGGAGTACAGCGATGCCCATAAGCACTTGGTGCAGGCGCTGCGAAAGGCACCACAGAATGCGGCGGTTGGCTTCCGTCAGACCGTTCAGAAGCTGATCATTGTCGTGGAGCTGTTGCTGGGCAACATTCCCGAACGGCAGATATTCCGTCAGGCAGCACTGCGCAAATCGCTGGCACCCTACTTTCAGCTGACACAGGCTGTGCGCTTGGGCAATTTGAAACGTTTCGGCGAGGTAGTTGAGAATTTCGGTCCCAAGTTCCAACAGGATCACACATACACTCTCATAATTCGTCTACGTCACAACGTCATCAAGACGGCTATACGCTCGATTGGACTGTCGTATTCGCGCATTTCGCCGCAAGACATTGGCAAGCGTTTGATGCTCGACTCGGCCGAGGATGCCGAATTCATTGTGGCCAAGGCTATTCGTGATGGTGTGATTGAGGCCACGCTCGATCCCGAGCATAACTATATGCGCAGCAAGGAGAGCACTGACATTTACAGCACTCGGGAGCCCCAGCTGGCCTTCCACGAGCGCATCTCCTTCTGCCTGGACCTGCACAATCAGAGCGTCAAGGCAATGAGGTACCCGCCGAAGTCGTACGGCAAAGATCTGGAAAGCGCCGAGGAGCGCCGTGAACGCGAGCAACAGGATCTGGAATTGGCCAAAGAAATGGCTGAAGACGATGAGGATGGATTTTAGATATAGTCGAGAACACAAAAGAAAAACAACATTTCGCAACGTAAGCAGCGCAGCATTTGTTCGAACCATCATATTGAAATTATTCAGATTGCTTCATTTCATTTACGCTGTACAATTATTTTAAAGAAAATTAAATTACATTCGAATTCTTCTTCAATTCAGTTATTAAGTGTTTTTTTGAGTGCAGTGGAGGGTGAACTTTTAACCGTTACTTTGAAGTTAATGTTATTTTCTGATACTCTTTAGCAGTTATCAAGATAGGTGGTCATCGTCAATCAAGAAATAAGTTTCGTTAAACTGAAAATCGTATACCAGGAAGTTATTTTCGTAAAAAAGTTAACAAAAGTTATAATTTTTCTATTGGAAAAACGCATTTGTACGAGGGAAATTGCCACCAAAGTTCAGAGCCACTTTTTCTTCAACAAATAGCGTTATTTACAAACGGTTTTAAGCGGTGTACGAGAATAAAGTGCGAAATTTCCGACAGATTTTGTTCAGAAAATCCGTATTTTCAAGAAATCCGTACTGTATCCAGCTTTTGAAAAACGAAGGAAATTGTTTGTGTTTCGACAACATTCCACAAATCGCGGCATCACTGTTCAGTGCTGCTAAAATGTATTGTTCATTGTATGCGTTATAAATGCAGCTCTGCACACGTGTGTACCCCAGCTGCCAGACTTGTTTAGATTTTCGAAATCTTGGTGTGCGTGAGTTCACACCGATGAGGATTTTCAAAATATTGGTGTGCGTGAGGTTGACACCGATGAGGATTTTCAAAATATTGGTGTGAATTTTCTCAAATCATCTTTTTTTGAGCAGAATCCAGCCAGTAATCATCGTCCATCTGGCAACGCTGCTTTGCTAGTGCTTTTACTACAAGTAAATGTAAAAAACCTGGCAGCACTGTGCTTTTACTTGTCGACCGAAATTCTTACGATTTTTTTACAGTTGCAAAGCTGTCGAAAAAGGCACCCGCAAATCCGCAAGTCCAATAGAAAAAAATATATCCATTATTACAAAGAAAAGCTAGCGGAAATGATATACAGTAGTTATCAAGGAAAGTTGGACACCACTAAGCAATAATTGCGATTAAATTAAGTGGGAAAAGTGAACCGCAAGAAAAAAAGCAACGAGAAGAAAAATTGCAAAAAAAAGTATAAACGAATAGCATTGTGCTAAGGAAAACGGCAGAACCGACGAAGTCGAAAACACCACAGAGAGAACCAGAGAGAGAGTAGCGAGTGGTTTACCGTTCGAGCGAGTAACGAGTAGTTATTGTCGAGGCAAGTGTCTCCCAGCTAACTGTCCACGAGTTGTGTTGTCTTAACAAGGATTCCAATAGGCGTCCAACAACCACCTCAAGCACCGTCAAGAGTTCTCCAGAGAGACGTCCTGACAACCGATACGCCACCAGTATCCAACGCATCTCTATAACCGACTTCAGCCGCCTAAGGCGGTTGTGTGCCTTGCACCCACACGAAGTGAAAAGGAGGAAGCATCGACGACGTCGCCGCATTTTGGCCATTTTTCCACGCACTCTGCAAAGTCGATGCGCTGTTGGCAATGATTTGTAAAAAGGACGTCATTCAGTGGTTTATGGAACTCGAGAGCTACAAGAGGATCGACACGATGTGTAATCTGCTGAACTTGTGCCTGCCATTCGAGTTGCGCTTCCTGGGCACGTGCCTGGAGGAGTTGGGGCGACGCGATTCGCAGGAGTTGCGCGGCATCGAGCTGCGCGTCAACAATGCACAGGATCTGGCGGCCGATATGGTGGCCTGTCAAAAGGGCGAGCCAACGGACAAGAAGATTCGACGCAAGATGGCGCTCTACCTGGCACTCATTCGCGCCTGCAATCGCACTTGCGTGGCCGAAATTTTCCGCACTCTCGACGGCTGGGGCGAACGCGACTTTCTCAGCGTCAACGATCAGGATACATTGCAGGAGCTGCTCCTGGTCTATACCATGGCGGCGAATCATCCAGTCTTTTCGTTCGACCAGCACATGAAATGCATGGAAATCTTCGAAAGAATCAAGGAAAACAAACTAGTGAGCGACCAGCCGCTACCGTCGCAGCAGCAACAGCAACAGCAGCAGCAGCAGCAACAGCACATGGAACAGACAATGCCGCAACAGCAGCACCAGCCGGAGCTCCGCCATATGCCGTCCCATCACGAAATGCTGCAACACCAGGCGCTACAGGCGATGCTGATGTCACATTCGGGCCATATCCAAGTGCTGCCCCAGGGCTCCATACCGATGGGCTTCACGCAGTCACCGCACGCACCGCAGCACATGGGCAAGGTATCTTTCATGAGTTTTTCTGCATTTCTTTTACTTTTGAAAATTTCCATTCTAATTTGGCACATATTGTGGTGGGTGTGACATTCACAGTTAACTTTCATGAATCCCTTTCAGTTAATTGCGAGCGACGGCAGTCTGCAGCATCCGATCACGGTGGATGGCATACCGCACATGATTTCTCCAAACATCAGCATTCCAGCGGATTCGAACGCCATTATGGGTCATCCGAATGCCACCTGGACACTGCCGCCATATCCGCCGCCGACCATGGACCATCCACCGCAGTCATCGTCACCCATGCTCAGCCAGCAATCGTCGCCGTCGAGCAGTCGCACCACCAGTCCGAATCGAACGTCCAATTGCAATATAATGCAACAGGGTATGCACACGCAACAGCAACAACAGCAGAGAAATATGCCGCAACGGATTGGCGTGTCATTGAAGAACGTGCGCCGACCATCGGCCGAGACCACACCACCGCCCATGGGCCAACAACAACAACAACAACAGCAGCAGCAGCAACAACAACACCATCAGCAAATGATGGCGAATGAAATTATCTTGCCGCAAAATATGAAACACATGGACGAGGTATGTGGTTGGGCCTTAGGAGTCTAGGAATGTTCGAATTATTTCGAAATTTCTTCCCTTTCTTAGGTTATGAACAGCGAGGGCGGTTCCGGCAATCAGTTGCAAACTCTTATTAGAAATGGTTTCACTCGAACTGGACATCACCATCGGCTCAAGGCAGGCAACTACATGCCTCAACAACAACAACACCAACAACAACAGCAACAGCAACAACATCAGCCGCCAGTCAACCAACACTTTCAGACGATTCCTTCGGGCAACTATGCGGGCATCCAATTCGCCATGCAGAACATGTCCATGTCCGATGGATCGGGCGGCATCGCACATCACACCTCCATGGATGGAGGAATGTCTGGGATGAACTCGAATAAGAGTGCGGGCAGTGATTCGGGCAGCTCCATCGGTTCGTCGGGCGAGATATCGCCACCCGAAACACCCACTCTGATGCCGAATGCCACAACGAACGCCGGAGCGCTACGCATGAACAATGATCAGCAGCAGCAGCAACAGCTGCAGCAGCAGCCGCAACAGAAACACCATCAGCCGCAGCAGCAGTTGAACTACAATAAACAAATGACGCTCACGCGGCTGAACGGTCGTTCGGAAAAACTCCAGCCGGTCAGTGTGTCGGCGAATAGCATTGCCAACAACAGCTCCTCGGGCATGATCTATGCGCCCACGTCAGCGCTAGCGAACAGCCATCAGCAGCAGCAGCAACAACAACAACAGTCGCAGCAGCAACAGCTGTTCGGCACTGACATCATACTGGCCCCGGGCGGCAATGCGGGCGGTTCCAATCTCATGCAGATTTCGCTGGCCAACAACAACAACAGCTGCGCGAATAGCAACATTGCCGTAGCCAATACCGTGTCCAGCAACAACAACATGACCGCCAATGCCGTACTCATCAGTTCGCCTTCAGCGGGCGGCGGTGGTGGCGGCGGCATCATTGGCAATGCAGTACTGCTGCAGCCGCATCAACAGCAATATAACGCCAGCTATCCCTATCATGCGGCAGCAGCGCAACACCTCGCCACCACATCGAGGCCGCCGCATTTAACACACAACCCGGGCATGCCGCCACCCCCACCGGGCACATTCCGACTGCCCGGCTTTCAGCTACCACCCACCGGCGAAATCATCTATCCAGCGTATCATCCGACGGGGATAACATTTCTGCCAGCGGGTGCACCTCCTCCGGGAGCCCAGCCCGTAGCGTTGCGTTCCACGAATGCGCCGGGTGTCAACTCCAATGCTGCGTCGGGTGGCGTGGTGACGGCACAATTGCAGCAACAGCCTCCGCCCACGGCTTCACCGTACAGTGCTCTGACGGTGGGCGTTATCAAGCCCTTGTCCTGCTACAATTGCGGCTCGCAAACACACAGTGGACGCGACTGCCACGAGGCGTCTATGGACGATGTGACGCGCAGTGCTATTTACAAACTGGACTACTCGGTGTCGGCGGTGGGAGCGGCCAATGCCAATCAGAGTAGCAGTAGCGGTTCGAATTTGTCTTTAGGCGGTAGTGGCAGTGGCGATGCATCACATCACCAGAAACAACAACAACACACACAGGAGAGTGGCGGCAGTGGTGGCGGCGGCGGTTCGTCGGGTTCAACGCCCACGTCGTCAGTCGCCTCGTTGTCGTCGACCAACACGGTGAGTGCGCTGAATGCAAAGTGAACCCAACTAACGGTTTAAGCATGGAGTAAGGTGAAAACGGTACGCGCGCCCACAGCACCAGCCTGTCGACGTGAGATTTAGAGATTTATATTATAATTATATATTATGTTTGGCGGAAATCTAATTCCCGCTTTCCTTAGTCGTAAGATTTAAAATTAACGAACTTTTAATATCCGGGATAAAATCGTATTTTCAATGTTAAAGACTTATAAGTAGCCGAAAGATAGCAGAAAGCAGTACAGTATGTTTGCAATTCAGTGTAGTAATTTCTAAATGTATTATATACACCGACACCAACACACACACACACACACACACTCACACAAATATACACCTATGCATACCCACATATACATAAACATCAATATATAAACAGTATATATATTCACAATTAGTGTCAGTTTTGAAATCGGCGTGCATTCCCCCCCACCAGCCCCCCCACGGATGAGCCGCGCGTCGTGCCATGGATTCGTTGTGTTGCAGTCGTCGGTCGGTCGGTCACTACCTACATACTTGGTTGAAATTGAATAGAAGCATACAAGCATATAATGAAAAACAAAAGCAAAACAAAATCGCATTCAAAAGCAGAAATTAAATCAAATTACGAATCAATACTTACCTTTTCGTTTACTATAGTCACACACTCTTCTATGTAGAATATATATATATATATACAATTAAGCAAAAAAAAAATGTTATTATTGTTAGCAATGCAAGCAAAAGCCCAACAAAAAGAAAATTATATACATAAATTAATTTAAAAAAAAGATATTGATAAAGCGAATACATGTGTGGATGCGTGCATGCAGATTGACAATTGCAGATTGGGTGCACAGAAATTGAATAACAACAGACAATTGAACGTTCCGAACGTTTCAATGTTGTATTTAGGGAATCGTGTGTGTGTTGCGAAAAAGATCAGACCCCCACACACACCCCTCTGACCACATGCAGAACCTTTGACGCATGCATAAAATAGAAGCACCCAGTCGCGCAATCAATTAGAAAAATGCATCTCTTAGATATGTTATGTGTATCTGCAATGTATAATCATCGTCATCGTCATTTTGCTGCCTAAATTTTAAGTGATTAAAGCTACCTACTTATTCTTGACCAATTCTAACCTATTATTTAACTGATTTTGTGACATTTTAATTGATTATTTTAAAATATTGGTAAACTATTTGATTATTTAATTTTTATTATTATTAAATTTGTATGTACATAAGATTAAATATAAACTGAATATTATTCAACTAAAAAACCAATGTACAATGTTTTATTGAAATGAAATGGTTTGTTTTAACTCTGCACTCGGCGAAGAACAGAAAGCCGTTATGTACGATGTGCGACCACATTTTGTGTTTTCAAAAATCGTATTACAGTAATTGGCATTTGCTTGGGCAGTCGGAGTCAATGAACACGAAAATTAACCGTTAAACTGACAAACAATTTGCCATGTGGAAAAGTGGGCGCCCTTGATGTTGTATAGCGGCGAGCGGCGCGAAATGCTGTTTGGATTGTGTAATTTTGGAAACTTGTTTGCAAATGTTGTGAAGACTTTTTCCACATATCTATTTTTTTCCAAAGTATTCATTGTTAAATTTCAACGTGATTGATCCGAATTTAGCTTAAATTAAATGTTCGTCACAACGAATCCTGCAGTATTTTTGGTTAAGTTCAACTTGAATTTTATGATTTGAATTTTTTTTAATTTTAATTCCTTTCACAAGGACTACCAATTACAAGTAGGTACTTTTTACTCATTATTACCCAGTTCCTATTTCAAGCAAAATGTACTTACTTCAAAAATTGTTTCTGGTGTCCAAGGGTATATTGCTTTTGTCTAAAAGAAGGCGTAATTGGTATAGAAAATTATATATCTGCATTTTCGATCTAGATTACCTCCTAAGTCAATCTAGTAATGTCCGAACATATTTAAAAAAAAAAGATATTCGAAGTTTTTTACATTTTTTTAGAAAACCAATGTCTTTTTTAAAGTTTTATACAGGCACACAATTTTTTTAAATTATGAATTTTTGAATAAGACATGGGAAATTTTTGTTTTTTTTATCGTTTCGTTCGATTGGGTTGGTTTTCGAACGTGATCATATGTATAATATACATTGTATATATATAATTTTCCTTACCGGACAGGCCTCCGTATGAGTGTTACAAACGTTGTGTCAAAGTTAGTATACCCTGCCACAGTAGTGTGTGAGGGTATAAATATATGGAATAAAATCCAAGTATAAATCGGAATCGGTTTGGGTTTTGGAATCGTGAGTTTCCTGACAAGATAACAGCATATGATATTGTCACATTTCTCGTTCAACTCTTGACCGAAACACAATTCACTACGCCGCGCTACTTGATGTAATGGCCTTTTTTGCACAGAGTTCGACCCCAAAAACCCTTTCTATGAAATTCAATTAAATCCACTTCGAGTATTTAAACATTAATCGGGATGTACATATAAACAATTTTGAGTTCGTAACTCTTCACATTTTTCTTATCTACTTTTTCTCCCAGTGTAAGCCTTCTGCTCAACGTTTTATGTTCATAAAGCACACTTGCTCAATATGGTCTCTCGTGGTCTTTACCCTCTTTGAATGTGGCAAGAAGACAAGTGGCTTATGCGCTCTCAAGTGGAACGTTTTACGTTTTTAAGTTATTCAGTTTAGTAAAGACTTTTCAAAGATTTGGTCGTGAAATATTGTATCAAGAAGAATTCAAATAAAATAGTTCTTGAAATGTATTAAATAAATAGAAAAAAAGTTTCTAAAACTATTTTTAGTTCAAGTTATTATTGAAATATACGGGGATCAAAGTAATTTTCGAATTTTGTAGTTTCTAAACGTATAAGTAAAAATTATAAAACATAATGTGCAACTAGTTAGTAATATTTCAGTGGGTCATTCATGCATAACAAATCTTGTGCAAACCGCCACACACCACCTCCTCCGACACAATGACTAAAGCCATAAAGAAGGCTTCAGCCGAAATGTACAGATCGAAATTGAAAATCAAAAGCAATGGAACTGCTACGGAATCGAATAATGCGAGTCCTCCGTTGAAAAAGTTCAGTTTGCGTGGTAATCAGCTTTGTGGCAGCATACTGATCGGAAACTATAATGTAAGTGCATGTGTGTGTGTGTGTGTGTGTGTGGGTAAGGAAGATACGCTCTTCTTGCTATTTTATGTTGATTGCATTCTAATTTTTTAAATGATGTAATTTTTGTGTTCACTATAGTATTTGACCCAATTGGAGGTAAGTGAAAACGAAATGGAGATCTTGGATTTGAGTTCGTTAGCCCAATTGGAGACCTTAAAATGCAGCCGCAACAAGCTGATGGAATTGATGATCAATGGCAGTAATTTGTCATCCATCATAGCGGACAATAATAGTGAGTATACTCAAAGAGAGTTGATGATCTTCGAGAAAGCAATACAAGATTCCATGAAATATAGAACTCATTGATGGAATTTTCTCCTGCTTGCAAACATTTTCTAAACAGTTTTTCTGTCTAGGTTTGCTTGGCATCTCAGTCTCACCTACACCCACAAATCTTACCTATTTGGATATTTCGCACAACCAATTCACCGAATTGCCCAACTGGATAGCAACCTGCAGCAATTTGCTTACACTCAACGCTCATCACAATCAACTGCAAACTGCCACAGAATTTTTGACTCAGTATGACATCAGTGCCTTGCAGATTTTAAATCTCGGCTACAACAATATACGCAAATTGACTACTCTCCCAGATAAATTCGCATCCATTACACAGCTATTCTTGCAAAGCAATGAACTTCAACACCTGCCCGACAACTTCTTCACTGTCACGCACAAAAATCTAAAACTTTTGAATGCTTCGTGCAACAAGTTGACAGCACTGCCCAGATTTGAACTGAATCTCAACTGTTGCAGCTTGGAGCAATTGTTTCTCTCGAATAACAATTTGAGTGAGCAGGTCTTTGAGATGATCATGCACTCGCCCAAATTGCGTGTCCTTCATGCTGCCTACAACAAGATCACCGAATTGCCCGAAAAGAGCATACTAAATTGGTCTCATTTGGAAGTTTTAGTGTTGTCCGGTAATATCCTGCAACACTTGCCGGTCAACCTGTCAATTCTAACGAAGTTGCAAGTGCTAAGAGTGCACTCCAATTTACTGCTGTCCACACCCATTTTAACGAAGTTAAGCCACCTGAAGGTCTTGGATTTGGCACACAATCACTTGGATCGCATCAATCTGTTGAGTATCATGCCAAAGACTCTAAAATATTTGGATCTTTCGTGCAACTTGCAGCTGCAGGTGGACGAGCAGCAGGTAAAACAGTGTCAGAGCCAAAGAAATTGGAGTTTGGTGGATGTGTCTGGCAAAAATCGATCTTGTTTGCCCACCACAAAATTGGACGACTTCAAGGATAGTAATTTGCTGAAACCACCATGGAATTTGGGCTTCTCCGAGACTCCCGGCAAATGTCGCAAGTTGCTTGTGAGCCAATTGCGCCTGTGTAACTTTCGATCGGACGAGGGTCTCTTCGGCTTATTCGAGAGTGGAGTGTCTAGTGCGGCGGCCACATCTCTTAGTCGTTTGGTGCCCAAAATACTGCAGCAGGAGCGAACGCTAAAGGAAAGCATAGGCGACTACATGAAGTTCACGCTGCTAACGGCTCATCAGACTCTTATCAGTGGTGGCGATGGTGGCGGGATGGTGAGCGCCACTCTGTGCCACATAGCCAAAGAAAATCTGCGCACTAAAGACTTTTTGAGACCGCACAAGGCAAAGAAGTATGTTTTGCGTGTGGCAAGTGTGGGACCAATTGGAGCTTACTTGGTGCGAAAGACGGTGAATGTGTGCCTAACAAATGGCTGTGGTCAGTCAAAGCCAAATGGCCACAACAACAATCAAAAGTCTTTGATTTTTCCCGATCCCGATATCACTGAGGTCACACTTAGCAATGATGATGAATATTTGGTGATCTGCAATGGTAATACATGGGCTGTCATGGACATCGATCGTGTGGCCAGAGAGATACGCAAGGAGGAAAATGTGGTACTGGCGGCTAAACGTATTCAGGATATTGCCCAGAGCTTTGGCGCGGATGAGAATTTAAGTGCAATTGTGGTGAGATTTCGAAATATTGGCACAGATGTGGACTACTTGATCAAGGAGCTGAAGCAAACAGTTCGCAAGAAGCCCATCGCTGTGTTGCCCCTTGGCCAATCAAATCTATGCAAACGTACGTGCTGCGATCGTAGCAATGTTTGCCACCACCGAATGGGTGCCACAATTTTCCCACCGTCACGCCAGTTATCTGGAACGCGCAGTGATCGTTCATCGCCCAGCGGCCAGAGCGATCAGGCACTCAATCCTCTGACCAAAGACATGGACGGCGATGAATTTATATTGGCTCATGCTCATGTGCTCGAAGAGGAAAATGAATTGGAAATGGTGGACGAAACAGATTCGGTGCTCTCCGAGGAACAATTCAAATGCTGGGAATACATGTTGGAGCAGAACACTCAGCTGCTGTTCGACAAGGAATTGAATACGATTTCCAAATCGTTTACGAAAAATCGCAATCTTGAGCGCAAATCCAATGCCGCTACGCCCGAACGTTTGGATTACAAGACAAATTTGATGAAAAACTCCAATAACAAATTCATATCGAGCAGTTCGCCGCAATTGTTGTACAGCGAAGTAAAGAAACCATTGCCGACAACACCTCCTCCGGTGGCTGCCTATCAGCAGCAAGTCTCATTTCTGTCCAAACACTTTGGCAGCAGTAGATCGTTTGAGGCATTGTCTGCCAGCGCTGGCTATAATCTCTTCGAAACGAAAAGTCGCGACTCATTGGCCGTTGGTCCCTATGCTAAGCTTGGTGGCGGCCCGAATGCGGCCTACTTTGGTTCTCTGCAGCGCTTGATGCCATACAATTTGGAATATGACTTTGCTGTTACCCAGGAACGTTCCATTCTAGACGATGATGAGGACGAGTACAATAGCGAACATGAAAGTCGCATGAGGAAATATTGGGGTGTTGCTACCACTGAATTGTAACTTAATTTGTAAAAATTTAATTTTAGATGTTTTATATTATTAAATAATATTACAATAATATATATTTAATCGTCGATTAAAACGACAGATTCTTTTAATAAAAATATTGACCAAGAAACATACATTTAAAACATGATGCGTTTATTTCCGAAGCAACTTCTGTCCGATGATATCCCCATTGTTTTTGAAAACCTGTTCTTATATAATTTTGCTTTAGTATCACCCACCTTAATAACAAATAATGCAGAAATATTTCGGAGGGTAAAACGATTTCTCCAAGAACCCCTTTAGGCTATTCTACCAAGTTTGTTGCTATTCGACACAAGTAAACATAAAAGGATAGTTTGACGTGAAGTTGTAAACATTTTAAGAATTTCGTTTCAAAATCGTATATTTCAAAAATGCCCCTTAAAATACTCCACTCCACCCACCCCGCTCAGAGTGGTTGACAAAAGCTCCCAACAAATTTAAAGACGAACCATTCTTAACAATTTTTATTCAATTCTTACGTGTCAAATAGTATTATTTATTACGTAGTTAGATATAAACATGACATCACTTTTTTTTGTTTGTAATTGATATTCACTAATTGTATGTATAAAGCATATGTAATAAATAACTTTTCTATACTTATTTAATTTAAAATGTTTTATAATACACAAATATACACTATTTACAGAAGATTTGATTTGTTAAAAACATTTCACTTGCCAAATTTAATTAACTTTCGAAATTTTAATTTAATTTAAATTCTTTTTTCTCAAATTTGAATAAAATCAACGATTTTTTTGCTTATTTTTTTAGAGTGTTTAAGTGCTTTTTGAGCAAATGGTTTTGGTTTTTTTAAATAAATAAAAATACTGACGGAATTCATGAAACGAAAAATAAGAATTAATAATTGCAATACATTCTTTGGTTTGTGCGTAACTGAAATAAACTGAAAATCAGATGCAAACTTCAAATGAAAATTAAACACTTTGTTGTAGGTAAACGAAATTTTGGTTAGTTGTGTTATGAGTTTTTAGCTGGACTCCGATCCTGTGGCAAACTACTTGCACTCGTCCTGCCCAGTAAGTAGTGGCGCGACTGCATTTGAAAGTATCTAAGCAAAATGTTCGAGTATCAGTAATGTGCGCCCGGTGTAGTTGAAGTCGGATTCGATGTGTTGCCAGAGTCGCCTAGCCAGGAATCGGGACTGGGTGGAAAGTCTGGATAACCCTGTTCGGGACTAGAATCATTACTTAAATCTGATACAGCGCTGCCATGCAAACGATGCGATTTGGAACCATGCATATTCGAAGAAGCGTTACGATCTGGTGTTGAGAACAAAAAATCGTTTCAAATACGTTTGGAATATATAATGTGATCGGCATTACCTATATTCGTGTAAACTATATTGTCTGGATATGAACCAAATGAATGACTTTGCCCCACTGGCGGTGGCGAACGACTAGATGGGTACTGCGGTGGACTAGAGCTGCCGTGCAAATATGAACCCCGAATGCTGTGCGGTGATGCTCCCTCGTCCAAGCCCAAATTGACTGTACTATAGCTGTCGTTGCTCAAATCTGTGCATATGCAAATTAAAGAAAGAAAATGTGTTATTTTTTGTATTTAATTGCAATATGATGTAGAAAAATTAAAGAATTTTTTTATCATTGCGGTGATTTCCAGTTAATACATACCATGATGACTGAAACTATCATAGTCCACTTTCAATTCATCCTTGTCGAGGAATTTTTCAGTGCGCGGTGAACAACTTCCCTTCATTGAGCGGAAGTATTGACTCCAGCGCGTACGTCCAGCATCCTTTTTCAGTCGTTTTTCTTTTGCTCTTCTATGAAAAAATTAAGAATAGATCAGTGAAAAACAAAAAAAAAAGATGCTATAGAAAAAAGTATTTCAAGAAGTAGTCCTCTCAAGACGCAGAAATTTAAAAAAAATTAATTAAAAAAAACTATGTAGTATATTTACCGATTTTGAAACCAGACTTGCACCACCCGCATATCCAAGCCGGTATCTTGCGATAATTGCTCCCGCACATGTCGCGCTGGTTTCGGACTATTATTGTAGGCGGTCTTCAGTGTTTCCAATTGTTTCGCCGTTATTGTTGTGCGCGGTCGTTTATTGGGCTGATCACCGTCCAGAGAGCCGTCTAAATATAGACCTGCCGTCAAAGTCAATTGTGAATACAGTTATTGCCAAAATAGTTATCGTTGTCGACATCTATGACATGCAAACTTACCTTTCGCTTTGGCCTCTTCGTAATCACGTTTGCAGACTAATTTTCTATCCTCCATGAGGTAAAATTCATCGCCCGTATTCAGTGTGCGGGAGCACATCGCACACAGAAAGCATTGCAGGTGGTAGACATTGTCCTGTGCTCTTCTCACCACTTGCGTTGGCGGAATTCCCATATCACATGCAGAACACTTTGTTCCGTATCGCCTGTTCGACCCAAACATTGGAAATATGGAAAAATTTTTTTATTAATCAAAAATGTTAATTTTTGAACAAAAATAAAGGTAATTTGCTGAAATATGGTATTTGGTATTTAATTCCTTTTGGATCAACTACTAGTGAAAATGTCCCAAATAAATGTTGGATAACTTATCCCGAGTGCATAAATTTCTTCATTCGTTTTAGGAGCTATTCAATGTTTCTGAAGTATTAAATGTCTAAATGTTGTGGTATTAAAAGTCAAGACTTTCCAATCATGTCGTATCTGACATATTAGGTAATCTAGGTGATTTCAGTTTTCTATTTACTTTCTATCAAAATTCTATGAAGTTGGATTATTTCCTTTTACAGAGTCTGCACTAAGTGCGTAAAAAATGTTATCATCAAGGACTTTTAAGAAATTTACTTACTTAAAAAAGTCATCTTTGCAAAAGAGTTGACCATTCCGCGAAAAGCATTTATCGTTCAACTGAGTATGACACTCGCTGCATTGCAGGCATTTCGCGTGCCACGTTCGTTCTAAAACTTTCAGTATAAAGCGATCCAGTATTAGTTCGTGGCATCCTCCACATTTTGGTATGGTAGCTGCAAGAGTACACACATTGCTTTACATAAAATATATATTCACTTTGGAAATTAAAAATAATTGCCCTGAGTTTATAAGATACAATAAACGTATGCCATATAATTTCTAACGAATGATTTAATAAATTTCTCCTCGTATTTCATAGAATCCTACCAAAAAATATTCACTTAAATAGCAAAAAAGTACATATCCCATGAACAGTGCTTTTTATTAAGTTTAACTTATTTTAGACATAATTTTTTACCATTTTTAGAAGTCCGTTTTGCATTCTATTAATACTAGATTATTAACTGTTTTGTACGTGCACAAAAAATATGGCTTTGGTGCGCGGAGCACAGACAGACAGGATTATAATTTATAATAACAACTTCTTGTCTTAAATGAACCATGTCATTCAAATCAAATATTTGCAGAATGTTTTTTATTCTGGAAGTTTGCCAATAATACTAACGAAAACACACACGTGTCTATAAAAACTTCATTCATGCTTGCATAACATAACTTTTTGTATGCAACAAGACATACTGCAATACTGAAGTTTGGCGTTTAGAACGAAACTGACGTTTGATATGAATAGTTAAGATGTTCAGAGCCATCCTGACGTTGAAACTCATGCAATTTGGACCTTGGTCTAAGGCATCAATGCTCTTATTTAACACGAAAATGAGTGCAATGAGTGTAGTGATCGCCAACGGTTACGTCTAATTTTGTGTTATAAGCGCAATACAAAAAGATACTTTTTTATGTCAATCCGCAAAACTAAATTTCAACAGCCAAAAAACAATGCCATGTCTGATATATGTACAGGATGGCAATCACATGATTAGACAATTAGACAATTAAAAACTGAAATGCAAATTACATAAGAAAAACTATTATATATTCTGGTTAGTAGATTTGAATCCTGCCAAGGAGATTTGAATCCTCCTCTTTCTCCAAACTAATCTCACCTAAGTAAGCTATTGAAGTATTTATTATTGTGGCCCATCGAGGTAGATATAACTTAAAGATACGATTTAGACACCCGAAACGACTGTAATTCGGGGTTTTTGGACCCCCGTTATAAAATTTGGTTATTTGGTAAAAAAAAAGCTTCTTCTCTTGTTGATTTTATTTTTTTTTAGCATTTTATAGTTTGTTTCATTAGTATTAGTAAAATATTTTATGAAAACCCCCCGAAATATTTTTCGTGGTAGGTCCCTGCTTTGGGCTATAGCTTCTTTAAGGTCTCTGTTAGGTCCGTTTGACTTTTTATGCATGAACCTGCGCATATAATGTCATATGTCAATATAATATTTAAACCCGCAAGAAAACCGGCAAAATCGAAATTAGGTTAGATAAAAGCTGTTTTGAATACCTCTTCTAATGTTCCGCATAAATGGAAGCTTTTTGGTAAAATTAGGCGTAAGAATTCAAGGAATTTGAAGTTTTTCGTGACCTAAGATATTTTGAAAATTCCATTGATGATGGGGTACATCGATTTGTTCCTCATCAGAGAAGAAAATCCTTGCTTAAACGACTACATATAGATAAATTGGCTCAAAATCAAAACTCTCATACAAAATATCGTAAGCTTTACACTTCTTATAAAAAGTATCTTATCGATAATTAAGAATGCAGAAGGACACAATACTTTCAAGGAAAAATATCGTATGTAGACTTGAAATGTTATGCATTGACAGAAAAAGGATTTTTTTGACCCAAAAAATTTGTTGCATACTTTTAGTGACGAAAAAACTAGAAAGAGACAATATTTTAAGTCAATAGTTTGGGTCAACAAAGTAGAGATAATATCAATATTGATTGATAACCATTTCTAAATATTTCAAAGTGAGGGCAATTTTATATTTCTGTCGCTTCAATCTCAAATTACACTTTGTTCACGTAAATATTGAATATTAAAATTCCATATGGTTATTTGAGCGACACCTTCAATTTATGCCCGTATAATGTCTATGCCTAGTAATGTGCCTTTGGCATGGTGCATCCCAATACCTAATGGGATGTACCACATCAAATTTTGGTGTGAATTACAGGGTTTTTACCCATTAAATACTGTCTTAAAATTAGGAAAACAGATCTGTTTGCTGGAATATTGCAAGTTCCTTTCGTTCACAGAAAGCATAAATCACCAATTATTTTGTATTGCAACATTAATTTCTAATGAAAACAAGTGAAAATATTCTCATTGGAATTGTTGTAATTTGGCTTAAGAGCGGATGTGAGGAGATTTCATTGCACAAAATTCACTGACACTCTTTTGTCCCATTAATTGGAATTAACCGAATTTGTTAAAATGTTTGTGCTCCAATTCAAATAGTGGCTTCCCAGCGGATGACAGCACAACTTACACAGAAGAAATTCCGGCAATTGACTTAAATTGATAGGCGGGACGCGATCATCACATTTGCCATTGGACAGGAAGTCGCTTTTGAACATCATCAATTTCAAAAGTTCCATGCTGCAACCTCCGATGCACTATACACCACGCACTTCATAAACACTTCACTTTCGTTTCAGGTGGACTGCATCTCAAGCGATTCGACTTGGTGCTAATGAATCTATCGCCAAATGGACAGGTCCAATTTTATTTTTGTATTTTTTATCACAGAATTTCGTTTTTTTTTGAAATTTTTAGAAACGAATCGATTAAATTTTATTTATCACAACGATGCCACAAGTTCGCTGAGTTTTTTCTTTTCGGAATGGTGGGGGGAAAGTGTTACAGCGGAACGCCCCAACGCTAAAAACGAACTCTCAACTCAACGCACGGACGACCTTGTCGAGCTTGTCGAGGTGAGGAATCAATCCAACAGTCAGCAAGTGCGCTCCGAACAGAACTAACGCGAATGACTGCCGTGCCGCGGGCCCATGCAGCCTTTGAATATATTTTGTTGTTGGTTTTTGCACGCGACAATTGAGGGGTAACAATGCGCGGCTGCTGACATAATCACAGCCCTACCCTTAAAATCGTTTCATTCTTCCAATGGAAAATGGAAAATGTTCCCCTTCGTAAGCCATGAGCTGAGCTGCACCCTGTGCGATGGATGGATGGGCGAGCGGACGGTTGGACGGACGGATGGCTGATTGTGTGCTAAACGCTTTCTGCGGAGTCTTCTGTGTTCTATGCTGCAAATAAAGTGTTCATTTTGTTCAGCGTTAAACAGAAGTCGAGACTCTGAAGTCGGGTCGAAACAAATAGTTTCCGTTTGATTCAATAGACTCGGATACAGAAATAATACCGAAATACTGAAAACACTGCCAGTGCAGAAAATAGAAAGCGGAAACAGAGCGTTGTTCAGCGTGCACACAGTGAGAGCATTCATTCAGTCTGGATTGGTTGTTTTTGTGGGTTTGCATTTTTGGGGAGTGGTCTTTAACTGGGTCCGTTCGAGACTGTTGAGTTGAGTGCTGTGATGTGTTGGTTGTGTGCTAAAAATATTTGTAATATGCGACATCGTTGCGTAGCACTGGGCTGTGTGTTGTAAATGTTGTGTTGAAACGGTAAAGTGACCTTAAAGCAGTTATGGATGATCGAGGAGTGCTCCTGAGTGTGGTGGTACAACATTAATGCCAAATGCGCGAATACTCAATTCACTTCTATTGCTTCGCTCGTTCGTTAGTTCGTACAACCAAAAAAAAAAACAAAAAGGGGCGCTTATGACCTGCAAATTGCCATTTGCTGTTTTTTGTTTTCTATCTGCTCCACTCCGCTCCGCTCCACACTACACTCTCCTTCATCACTTTATGGGATTTTGGACTTTAAAGAGAAATGTTTAATTCATGGTAGAATTTAAAAGGTTCCAGCTTTACGTACATTTTGCAAAAGCTTTAGTTTTGCTGTTCATTTCGGAGTTGTCTTTATAATGGAGAGAAGGAGCGCATAACTCCTTCATTAGAATACATACATGTGTGTGTATATGAATACAATTTTTAAGGTGTGACACTTTCGCAATAAATGTGCTTCACACAATAATAATAAAATCTCAACATATGCTTCAGCTTAGGCACTTTTGTAGTATAAAGGTAGAAATAATTGTAGAGAAAGCCTTACAGCCTGATTTATAGTGACACATAAGAGGTTTGTAAGTAGTTCAAATAAGTTAAACTGGATTCACATCGAATTGGAGAGCTATGTGTATTCCGGAACTTCTAATATCTGCAGTATTATTGTGGACCACGACACAATAGAGTTATAAACGATGACGACAATTGAACCAAATGGATTAACGGAATATAAACTTATTTTAAAAGTTGTAATTTTTATTAAAATCTACAAACTATTTCAGGGGGTAAGGTTTGTCGGCCAACACTTTATTCTATGAGGTATATTGAATGGGATCCAGGATTTTCGGGATTTCAATCAATAGGAGGTTTTTATTTCTACGTTATTCTATTAAACAAATCGATACCTCAATGTACAAACGTGCTATGTAAATTTGCATAATACTGCAGAAAATCCAACTTTCAAACTTATATATTTGTATGGTTCTTTTGATTTCAATTGGTATGGTCGATCAGTCCATCATTCCGCACGATAACTGTTGCAATTTGGAATTCTTTTCTTTCTGCTTCTATTCGAATACCTCACACACAAAATGGCCGCAATGGAAATACTGAGGCGATTTTGACTCAGTATTTTTTTTTAATGATTTTGGAAATAATGTCGAGAATTATCGAAAAATTGTGGGAAAGGTATCGTATCCTTTTACCACAAAGTCTATTCCATTAACCACAAAGTCTATTCCATTTAGCTCTTTCTCAGGAATTCCAAAACACCATAGAATCACGAAAATGGACAGAGCATGTTTGTGTATTAAGGTAGGTATCAAAATTTTTAAGTACCTAAAACATTTGCTAACAAAACAAATAAAAATAAAAAAAAAAACTATTAAATACTATTAAATTTGGTCAATAGTAAGTCCTTGGTTTTGAAATAAAGGTTGGCTGTAATTGAATTATGTAATAGGAAAAACTGATTTAATACTATTTAATTCACTGTTATTTAAGTATATTCGTCTAAGCGAAGGAGTGGCTGAGAATTATTTTAACTGACTGACACTTAGTTCGAACCAAAATTTATTTATTTTAATATTATTACATATGTACATAATAGGACTTATGTATGTAATATTTATGTAGTCTATAAATACCTGTTATGATATCAAATTTTTAAATTCACACATCATACGAAAGCAACAAAACCAAGTAAAAAAAAAAGAAAAACCGAATCCATTAAGATGAAATATATATTTATGTATTTTCCTAGCTGCTTCATTGCTCACCTGCGTCAAAGGACTACGAATTTCACTTAAGACGCACGTTGGTGCACATAACTTCTTTTTTTTTGGCTCTGACGTACAAAATGCACAAGTGTAAACCATTAGTCTCAATAAAATACAAATACAAAAAAACAAATAAAAAAAAAACAAAAAGAAAAGTACCAAACGGACAAACAGCAGGAGCAGAGCCGGCGTCTCTATGTACACCACAACTACTACATCCAACAAAGCACTTATGCGGGAAAAGGCGTGCCCGAGCACCTCCCCACTGTTTTTCTGCTGACAGGGGATGATAACAGTTACACTCACAGACACACAGTTACACAGCCACAATCGTAGTCTGCAGTCGGTGGCGGTCCTGGAAAGTTGTAGCTTCATGTACTTGCGATTGGAAGGGTGGTTTAGTTGCTTGTCGGCGGGTGGCGAGAGGGCAAATATGCAGAGGCAAGTGGGTGTACTGTGCTGTGCTGGAAGTGCGCTTTGTGCGTGCGAGAGAGTTAAAAAGCTATATAAAAATATTATGCAACACTTGTCCAGTGGCGAGTACTTCCAAAAATAGACAGACAGACAACAGTTCGGCGGTTGCTGCAACGACAACGACGGAGGTCATGACCATAGTTTGGTTTGCAGCATAAAAGCCCCGCTCAACTCTAATCCTTAAATGCTCAACTTTTACAGAGAGATTATACGAAACGAAAACGACACACAAAAAAGAAAATCATTTACCAAACAATTTTCGAAACAAATGCCCTTTCATAAATAATCCATAAGATTCTACTCCATAATCCATGCCGAAAATGCGACCTCCTTTTCGAATCACGGACATAATTTGTGTGCGTGTGTGTGTGTTTGTGCTTTGTGCACATACATTCGCACAAGTATTTTGCGCTCTCGCTCTTTCGGTCGTAGCGAAAGCGCCATGTTTTGCCAACTTTTGGTAAGCCCCCATTGTCTGAGCTCAAAATGGCGGTTGCCACACAAAATCAAACTGTAGTAAAAATCTACAAATGGGGAGACACAAGGATTGTGCTAGGTGACATTTGGCTAAATACTTTATTTTGTATTTAATAACAAAAGTGAAAAAGAAAATGAAGAGCAATTGATGGATTTAGAAAGTTTATGCGACGAAATCTTTTGGCTTTGTCGATGGCCACTGTAAAGGCGGACAGGAATTATCGTATTTCCTGCGACCTTAAGTTTTGAATATATTTATAGGTTTTTAACTTACTGTATAGTAAAGGCTAAATTGGTTAGATATTACAAGAACCATTATATAAAATACTTTGCATATGTATAAAAACTTTTTGTATTATCCAAGTGGATGTAGTTGGGCATGTATATTCCGTGAGACTAAAGATTTTTTATTTTCTGTAGTACCCAGAGAGAACTTTTGGCAGGAATTATGTATTATACTCGCCATATTGATCCATACATAAACAATCATACCGACAATTGATAGATTTTGGAATCCTGATCACAATGACATCCTTATTTTTTATCTCTCTCATCCTTGATGTAGTTCTGATTCGCAAAAACTGAAGAAGTGTTCTCAAATATTGTGTCCATTTTAATGTAACTCTTTTAGTTTCGCCATTCAAACTTGGTATAAATTGGTTGGTCCGTAATGGAGTTTTAATGATTTGAGAAAAGCGATGTATGGAGCTTTAAAAGGCGACCTCTGTTCCCTGTTCCCTGTTTCCATACTCGGATCAGGCTACAATTTGTACACATTGATTGCATAGTTCTAGGGGTTGGGAGCAACAAAATTCGCTATTTCAAAAAGCCATTGTCAGAGTAATGTACATAATAAAAGTAACATGAGTAAATAATATTCCTACGTGAAGATAATTCTAACTTATTGGTCCTTCCGGAAGACCGGATATCTGGACACCGGTTACAACTGGTTACAACTAACCAGTCAGATATAAAAATGTTACAAGTCTTGCTCATGGTACAAGAACATATTTGAATTGTACTTTCATATATGTATGTGACCACTCAATAATTATATAACTTATTTATATGCATAGCATTTCATAGATTTATATCATTCCAAAATACTGTAATTTCCGCAAGACCACCCGCGATAGTCTAAAAGTTAATACCGTGCTATTGAGTTTTGTGTTTGGCTGTGAAAGGGGTAAAACTAACCTATACACAAACATAGGAATGTATATGCATATTTCAGTGATATATATTGAACAACATTAACATACATCACGTCACCATCGTTAGAGAGGAGGGCATTGCATAATGCATTATGATATTCGAACCACGTGAACTTTACACCTCAGCCATCTGTTGGGCGGAAGGAAGTCCATGACTGCCTACCGCCACCATCACTACCACCTCGAATGCTACTAACCAAAAACGACATGAGGTAAGTGCTCATCGCTCACCTCACGAGTGGACAATCGCGTGCCAGCGCGTCGTTTATTTACATTCACGAATCCATTAGGACTCTGACGCTGATGTCCTTTTAAGGGGTTTTTGAAGCTTTTCCTTTTTTTTTTTACTACTATTTACGTTGCCTAAATTGAGCACGCGCCAACACTTTGTTCTTACGCATTAAAGTCATTTGTTGTTGGCCAAAGAGCATTTTGCTAGCACTTATCTGTGGTGATATTATCTAATTAGAGCTGTTCAAAATTACAAAAAGTTTTGCCATTAAAGGGCAACTAACTACGCCAAACATTGAAGGGGTTTCATTTATTCAGTTGTTGTTTTGAAGTGGCAAAAAATGTGGGTAAATGCTTTTGAAAAGTTTCACCATTTTATTGATATAACAAAGTTATAATTTCATGGTAACTTTTCTTTATAAATCTTTTTTCTATTTAAAAATCGATTAAGAAATTAATTGGAAAGATTGCTTGAGAAACACATTCATTCTGATAATAAAGAAATGTATTACACTGGATGAGCAACCAATATATTTTCCCAAGGTTTTTGAGGTAATGCTTTATCTGTTTTAACTAAAGGTGATCGACTCTAATAACTAAACCTCGGAAAATCCAGCTCGCGCTGACCTCATGCATATTTTACATATTATTGAAGCTACCGAATCCATTTTGAAGAAATTGAATTTCGTCAAAAAGCTAATTCAATTCTCGAAAGAAAGGTCGGTTACTCCACAACCAAATAAATTGAGACACTCTTGTATATAACAATGAATAAATAACAATGAATAAACCAACAAACCTTCTACTCGACAACAACTTCCGTCGATTCTGAACGTACATTTCACCTGGCTTTCAATGATAGGCGGAAATAATTTTTGTTCTAAAGTTTAAACTTCTAGCTACAACTTGTCACAGAGCGTTTTCGTTTCAGTAATTCACAGACAAGACATCGGTGCTGTGAAATGGTTTTCCGCCTTGGTCTGGGGTTCAATTCGACACCTCCCAATTGTACGCCAGAGTTCTACTCACGGTGCGTCTTTTTCTTAGTTTTTTCTTTAACTGCACCCAAAACTTGACTTGCAAAAAATTCAAGCTCTATGACAACTCCTTCTACTTTTTGACATCAGCAATACCTCTGTGCTGAGCTACAGAGACCACAGGCATAAATTAGTTACTAAAATTAATTTCAATATTTTGTCCACAGTATTGTATTGAATATATTGCATTGTACTGTATGGGGACACACAATGTCAACCATTAAAAAGTACTTCGAACATACAATATTTTATAGGTGGTGTTATAACTTCGGACCTTGTCCCAAATCCATTTCTAAATACTTCAAATCATTGAGTTCAGTCTCTTGCCAAATTTCCGCCTCACAGAATTATGCAAAATATTTTTGGTAATGCACACATAAAATAATAAAAATTTAAATTTCTTTAAGGATGTACCAGTAAATTGAAAAATAAAATTACATAAATCATTACGGCAGTTTTGAAATACTTTCGTTAGCAAAGCATCATCATTATTATCCCAAAATAAAATCTGAAATGTTTTATATTTTTTCCTGCAAAAGTAAAACTATTTATCACATTTTGTCGCTGAGCTCACGGCTCAGCTTATTGTGAGCGCATCTGTTACGAAGCATTTATCAAAATGTCAATGCAGCACTTAAAACCGAATCCATTAAGTAACTCATTCATTGGCCATGGAAGCACACGAGCAAACAAACAACCGTACCGTATCGCACCGAACCCAATTCCACTTCACAGGCAAGCCCGGGCCGAGCAGAGAGCAGAGCAGAGCCAATTCATACCCCGTACCCGCTAGTAATCCTTTAAGTGTATGCAAGTGCAATAATTTGTTTGCAGTTTCCGTTAAGTGCTCTATTTAGTTCAAATGGAAACATCACACAACAAAAAAAAAACAACAACTCCAACAAGCCACCGCACCATGCCGCTGTGCAATGTCATTTCATACCACCGCACCAGCGGACATAATTCAAGGGTGTTAGCGTTTTCTTTAACAAAATCAATTCGAAAAGTCAAACAAAGCTCGTACAGACGGACAAGCAGAAAACAAGTAAAGGACGAGAAGACGAGCGAGTGGAAAGACGGGGCAGGGCAGGACTCTGGGAGTGTGCGGCACCATTAAGCAGCCGCATTTCCTTTTTATTTTATTGTTGCCTGTTCCTTGCGTTAAATGCTGGCAACTGTGTGTGCGTATGTGTGTGAGGGCGAGTGAGCAATGAGAGGGTGTCGTTGGCTGGTGAGTAAGTGCGCGTATCCTTTGTGCACAAAAGGCACTTCCTGACGGAAATCCCGCTGTTTGTGTATTTATTAACGTGCTCTAGTTAATGCACCCCCCTATGGTGCGCCTGCGACAACAACACCCAACACAACACTGCCTGCCGTGTCGTCTGGGCTGGTCGCGGGTGTCGAAACTCGAAATCGAGTTGACTCGATGCATTGATGACATATTTGTGAATTGCTTACGTTGGCGCGTGATCGTCATGCGTTATGCTCTACATACCTTAATGCTTTTAATGAAATAAAAACATTTCAATTGTGTAAATGCTTGCTTATGGCTTCTAATGGGGTCTATTGATGAGAAGTATATTTACTTGTTGCTAAATTTTATTCCTTTTATAAGTATATATGCATCTACGAGGGTATTAATATTTTAAAGAGCTTATTCGTTTATTATTCGTTTGCATTTACTCTACCATTAATCTATTGTGTAGTTATGTATATTTTATCTAATATATAAATGTAAATGTGCAAACATTTTTATGTTGCATTTTTTCTACTTCAATATTAATCCTTCATGTGCAAAAACCTGCACTCATTTGTGTGCCTAACAATAAATAAAAAGGATTTGAATTAAAATGTTTGCAACCACAATTGAAATTACTCAGTCAAGAGCAAAGAGAATTGTTCACATCCTCTACGAAAGACTGAATGAAATTATATTTTTTCCTTTTGAAAACAATAACCTCAGCTTCCATTGTCACCAAGACCAAGCCCATGTGCGTTCTTACGTTCCCCCGTTCCTTAGCTTAGGCTCTTAAAACAACTTTTCCGCTTTATTTTTATTTTTTTTGCTCTCCAGCACTTTGAGACCGATTCAAAGCAGACGCAGGTGGGTTAATATTTCATGAGCAACATTTTTAATTACGAAGCACTAAAGTGGCAAAAATGTTCACTTTATGGCAAGGACCTTCGGTTAAACGATTGTTGTCCCTATTAACTTAAACGCCTTTTCGTTAATGGAAGCTCTCACATAACCTTTGCGTGGTTTGCTTTTACTTTGAGGGGGTCTCGCAATAGCAAATGCCAATGGTTGGATGTACTTAGTGCAGATAGAGTAAATCGTGTGTCTGTGTGTGGCGGCGGAAGGTTAATGCAATGAAAGTGCTTTTGCAATGATCCATAAGCGGACGACGGAAGAAGGAAGACGTTTTAACGTGTGCTGTTAACACGGCCTAATTGTAAGTGGCTTCTTTGGTTGCGTATTACCTGCAACTGAACCGAGCACGCATACTCGTCGTTTCGCTACTTGGTTGGTGTATGTTTTGCCCGTGTATTGAATTACTTTAATTGCAGGCACGTGTGCCACCGGCAACTGAACCGTTTAGTTGCCCCGTTTAAGGTAAGTCAAATGGGTAAAAAGTACGGTAATTGACACCATCGACAGCGCTTGGTGTGGAAACGAGCTCCGAGTATTAACTGCTTACTGCAACTTCACACTTTGTGTGCCATAAGCGACTTATGTGGAGTGCTCGACTTCAAATTTTTTGCTTTTTCCTTTCAACTGCATTGAAATTTAATCTTAAAGAGATCGATTGATTTGTTTCTGATCGAGCTATTGAGTATACTCATGTATACTTACGAATTGTTTAGTAGGTGTGGCAGTTGACCGTTTACAATACCAACTCGACATTAACTCTATACCTACCACGCCTCCTTATTGGCGTTGCAAACCTCCGACCAATGCGAAAGTACCGGCTCTTTGAAATAACTCATAACAAAACGAAGTTGGGATTTTTGAAAGAGAATTGCCTGAAGTGTTTAGTTAAGATTCGCCTTAACGAATGTCCAATGTCTACTTTAGCTTAAGTCTATCCTCAAGCTGAATGCTTATTATGGTGAATGTGTATTAATCATTCAATGTTTGAGCATTGTTACATTATATACACACATGAAACCGATTTGATAGGCTGTAACTTCATTTCTCAGAAGCGCTTTGTCCGATCTGAACCAAATTTCAAGCTCAATGTGAAACTACCTGTGATTAGTTAAGACTTAAATTTTATAAGTGAGGGCAATTTTTTAAGTGCCTAATCCGCTTAAGTACTTAAAAACATTGACATTTTTCAACAAAGTACCGATTGCAGCATGCAGTGCGTGCGAATTGACCTGACCTATACTCCCTTAAAATAAAATTGGAAATAATTTGTGTTAGTATTTCTTTAATATTGCTTCCACTTTTCGTTTTTATTGAATTAAGGATACATTTCACTTTTATAGCTGCAAACATTTTGGAATAGAAGTACACATCATGCACTCTAGAATCAATTTCTAAATTTATGCAATATGTTGCTGACTACACCGTTGGGAAAAATGTAATGACCGTAATCAATTTACCAATTCACCCCAGTCAAGAAAAAAAAAAGTCCGCAAAAGGACTTGAGCCCAGCCGATTCTCCAAGCCCACTCTAAAGTAAAATCCATTGCAACGGCAATCTGTTGCACCCACAGCACTTAACACGCACTCAGGCGTTAAGAGTGAGCACTGTGGCGCTTCTTCGAAATACATATACCATAAAACTACAACTGAGTAGCGAAACGAAATAATGCCAGCGAATAATAAAAGTTTCGCGGTTGGGAAACAAAAAACAACAAGGCAACAACAGCCACAATAACTTTCGTCAAATAAGAATCAACCCTTGAAGAGTTTGGCTGAAGTCACACAAATTGTACCGGTTCCGTAAACGTATCCTGTGGCTTCATGCCAGCACCCGACGACTGCTGGAGTGAGGTGAAGTGTACTTTTAGCAGCGGAGCGGCGGCAATTCGTGAACATGTGAATCCAATTTGAAATTGTATATGCGTGGAAACGTTGACTGGGAAAGAAATTTTCAGAGCAGCACCATTCGGGCAGAAGCTCAAGGGTTGTGGGGGGGGGGGGAGGGTGCAATAATAAGACCTACGGGGGTGAACTTCTATGAGCTCATTTCCATTTAGCGCAGTCAATGAATAACAAAGGCAAAAACACAAAAAGAGCCAAGTTTTTACTTTCAACCAGTGGAGATGCCATAAAGCAGCAAGATTATTATTCTTTTGTATTCCTTCATGGCTAACAGGGCTCCGCACACGCACACCCACAATGAAACACACACACAAAGTACAAGGTACACACAAAATCGAAATTGTGGCAAAACGATACGCTTCGTCAATAAAAGGCTAACCATCAAATATGCAAGGGCTAGCAGTTTGAGGAGTGGTCCAAGTTATTTTCCATACCTTAGTCATACGTTTGATTTAGAACATAAAGTGTCTGCTGGAATTTTTCACTGACCTATTGCCGGAATTTTTCTTGTGTAAATGTAAATAAAATTAGGTTTTCCAAATTTATGTTCTGAATTCAGCTCGGATTTCCCTAATTTCTTCCCAGCTTACTGCTTTCGTTTCCTTTATTTAATCTTTCCTGCCCTCACTATAATATTCTATATCAACAATGTTCTCAGATCTAATTTCTCTCCTTCCTTTCTTCCATTGTATATTCAAAATTCAGAATTTTGCAAAAAAAAAAATAGTTGTGAATACGAGTTCATATTTTTTTGAAGTGTACTATATATTCCAACCATTCAGCCGCCTATTCACAAGTCATCCATTCGTCCATTTGTTGTGCCTCTGACCGTCCATTTATCCGCCCGTCCGTCCGTCCGTCCGTCTAAACCTTCACTTGCAATTGAAGAAAAAAGAAATCAAGCCAAGCCCATAGAAAATCCAAGCGAACCGGCAATGGATGCCTCGTTGCCCCATTTCATTTTGTATCATTTCTTTTTTCGTTTTTATGATTATTTTCGTTTTTGGGCCGTTGGAAAAATTTCTTTTTGTATTCATCGAAGAGCTTCAAAGGTTTATTGCGGTCTCCATAAAAATTTTCGCAGGGGGTGATTTTGTAAGTTTTTCGAAGTAAGTTGCTTTTTTGCTCTATTTTTTTTTTGTATTAATTTTTGTTGTTGTGATGACTAGCGAACAAAAAGTACTTAATAATAGTAGTGAAACATGGCCGCAAAATAGTCAAACACCCACGCAGGCAAACAGGCATTCATAGGCCAACCCATCCGCCGCCCATCAACTCATTCAAGCAACCATTCAGCCATCATCTACCCGTTCAGCCTCTTATATTATTATTTGTGTTTTTTTTTCCAGCTTTTCTCGAGAGCGTGCACAAAAGTAATCATCGGGTGCCTTCTTGTGTCGTTGATTTCAGCTGAGATTCTGCATCCACTGTTACAGGCTTCAGTTTCGCATTCAGATCGAGTCGAGAGCCCCCATTTATATTTTTGCGACTTTATATTTTGCCATTTCGCCATTGTGAATGGTTTTGAATGAAGAATGCATGAAATCCTCTCGACTGAATGAATGGGAAAAAATGTTCGATGGCTTTTGCTTGACTCTTTTGTTCGTTGTTGGGTATATTAAGACGAATTATCTGCAGCTCAAGTAAATAACCACCGCCTTGCCTTGATCCTTGTCATCCTTGTCAGAGTAAACGTGTATAATTTGTAGTGCTTCATGTGCTTACATGCAAAAGGGGGTGCTTTGGAAAAGTATTCCGTATTTTTTTCGTTTTTCTTTTTAATGTGTTGTCACTTTTTAGGGTGCAGTTATTATTTAAAGTTTTTCCTTTTTGTTCGTACAAGTCAACTTGGAACAAAAAACAAATCATTATCAACATGCGGCTTAGTTTGAATTTTGCCAAATGTTTATAAAGGATTAAAATGTTTCGGGGTCGATGGAATTTTAATTCTATTTGCATGTGGCAACATGAAGATTCAATTATGTTCCTCTGAGAAATTTATTAAAAGTCAGGAATGGCTGATGTGACTCACTTGCAGAAGTAGTCTAGCTCAATTCATGCTTAAGTCGACTCAAGTACGTAAACTGTTCTAAACTCTCATACCCCAACCATTATATTGCGAAATTAATTGAAAGATTGGAATAGGAATCCAACGTCCCATGCATCAAAACATCGATGGGTATAAGGAACGATTTTTGAACAAACCTGATTTTTTCACAAAAACCTAAAAGACCCAAGGACAACTAAAATTTGTTTGAAAAAATAAATGCATATTGGCCAACACTAACCGTAACGTATGTCTCAAATTATGAAGAAATGCAGTCAGCGAAATGATTTTATTTAACTCTGCCATATGTTGCGAAAAAGCCTTTGACATTTTCAGAAGGGACGCAAACTCGGAAAAACGCACACACCACATACACACATAAATAGTCCTCTCTCGGAGGATTGTCAATGGGTGGCAAATTGTTTTTTATTATCTAATGGGCCAAAGGGGATGGCAGTATGTAGCACCGCACCGTACCGCACTATGCACGACACTCCAGCCATTCCCGATGAAGTCGAAAGGCGAAAGAATGGCTGGGCGAAAGCCTAATCCCCGATGCGGAAATAAAACTTTAATGGAACGACAAATCCAGTTGTTAGCGCTAATGTAAGTAATTGAGTGCGAAAGTGCTGTCGCATTTAAATCGTTTAGTCTGGGCACTCTTCTCTGCGTTCGTATTTATTGTTGGTCGAATGCAATTTATTTATTTATTTGGTATTTTTTTGTGGGTTGAATTAAAGTTGAGAAAAGGAAATACAACAAATTTGTGTATTAAAAGTTTTATACAACATAGTATTTTTGACCGGAGTAACCTCTGCGTGTGGCATGGAAGAATATAAAAAATGTTCTACTTATTTCTATAAATGTCGTCGTCTAAACTTCGACGCCATTGCAGGATATAAAATATTTTGTTCATAACATATTCATCAGGGCCATTGGGAATACAATTTGTTCGTTAAAAAGTAAGCATGTCCGTTGTTCTTGTCATTTCTCTCCAAAATACCACAAACAAACAAATAAAAAACGAAAAACAAACTAGAATGCCTGCAGGCACGTTCTCTCAAAATGCACATAAAATCAGGCGAACCCATGTTGAGATTCAGCAAGTTTCTTGCCAAGACATTTTAAAATAAAAATTTTGACAGCGCGCCGTAAAAAAATATACTCGGCAAGTCCCTCGACGTGCAAATGCTCGCGTGACCATAATTTAAGGTGTGCTCGTCGCTCGCTTGCTGTACACGTTGTTTCTCAAAAACATTTTCGCTTTTAACTTTACCCAAACTTTATTGTGCAGCAATGCATTTTGAGGTGACCCAAGAAATCCAAAAATCAGTATTGCATCAAGCAAACGTGACATCTGGCAAAGAAGCGAATGAACTTTGATCTCTGTCCCCTTGGTTGAAGGCAGAAGGGACATATAAGTTTTGGTTTAATCATTGTTTTTCACAAATATTTTTGTACATTATTAACCAGTTCATTGTTGGGAGACGTTTTACTTGATTTTTGACTTTGATTTCTTAGCTCTTGGACGCTGATAATCATCCCCTTAATGGCTTAAATGCTTTTAATGTGGCAAATGTTCCATCATAGCCTTTGATTATTTTCCGCTTGGGCGTTTCCATTGTATTGTGCTCAGATTGAAACAGGTGGTCTCAGCATGTCCTCAACTCTATATATTTTTTGTTGTATCATAACTTTGTACGTACAAAGGACTTCTTTGTTGTTGTTCGCTGGTTTTGTTTGCTTGTTTGTTAATTTCTTTTTATTATTTACCTTTCAATCAGAATGAACTTGTAATTGCATTGTTTACGATTTACATTTACTATCTGAATGAACCACGCCACCCCTTCCACCTCTTACGAGTGTGCGTACAACCGCAAATCAGCACGAAATTTTTAAATAAATATTATTTTAAGTGGGTGGCTTGGTTTGATGCCCGGACCGACCCGACCCGCTTTTTTGTTTTACTTAAAATCAAAAAGCGAATATGCTGAGGCAGAAGGGCTTTCGAAAGGTGATCAGAACCCTCTCTCAGCGTACATATCCCAACAGCCATTGTCTGTTATGAACCAATTTACCTAGAAATATTTCTAGAAATATGAAAACACCTTTGGTTTGAGTACAATTGAGAACAATTGAAGGGTTGAAAGAATGATAGTGGGGCACAGTGTATACATATTGATAAAAAGCAAGTACTACTCAAGCACAAGAGATGTGCCCATTAGCTGGCATTTAAATAAATAAAACGGCGGCATGTGTTGCACTGTCCTCAGATGTTCGAAAAGTCTTTGCTTAGCAATTGAAACTGTCTATTTTGAATCAAAATTTGACATTTAAAATTTACGAATGCTTATCTACAAAAACAAAAATCTACACTTGAATTTATCAGCAGCAATATTTAAGACTTATGTGTTGATAATGGTGCCTCTAATCATATCGGGGAATGACAAAGAAAAACAGCTAACGTGCAACGTCAGCCAAAGTGCTTGGCTACTTTTTTTTGGGCTTTAATAAAATGGCAAATGTTGTTAAAAATAATAAGAGCTTAAGTTGACTTAGGAAGGATTCTACTAAGCTTTCTTTGTCTAAAACAATTTTCCAGACCAAGTACATAAAAATAATACTAAAAGGCGTGTCTCGCGAAACAATGTTTTCCAGCTTGGGCAACTACTCCTTTTGGCCAAAGAATTTTTTTCGTTTTTTTGGTCAAAATTTGCAATATTTCAAATGAAAATAATACTTAAAAACAAATTTAAGAAAATGAAAAAAATTAATTTTTTTACATTATAAATTTTGTCTCAGTTTTTGTTAATCAATCGACTCACACAATTTATTTTCTAGTGTACACTGATTTTCCACACCGGCTCGTGGAGTGATAAGGTAAATAATCGCCGCTATTACTATTAAATATTGACATATCGGAAATTCTATTGCTTTATAATGACAAATTATTTATGGCCTGTGTAGCAGTGATTTTTATAACTAAAAAAACCATTCAATGGTAAAGCCAAAAAAAAATATAAGTTTGAGGTAGATAGGTAGATACTTGGTTGAAGTAGTGTTTTTGAAGCTAAAAAATGTAACTGAGTTTGCCCGTTCACATTTCAGTGTAGCTTCAGCTACTTCGATAGGCAATTCACCGTCACTCATACCTAACCAAACTACTTACTTTGATTAGGTAATACTACCAACTATTACGAAGAGAGATTGGAGCATTTTTGTATGGATCATACAATTTTTTCCAACGAAAGATCTCAAGTCCAAATCTATACATTATATATATAAGAGTTTGTCCCGATTGATTGATCAATCCTAACAGCGTCTACGATGACTAAGTCATGTCGAGCGGATGGACAAAAACATTGCTTCAGCGAAAAAAGGGGGACCACGTCTCATGTGGGAGACAACCTGAATATATCCATGTAGTAGTTAGAGCGACGGACGAACATGCGTTGTTCCTGACCAAGAATAAAGCCAATGTAAAATTATTCAACACAATACTTTCTCAAATCCCTTGTTCCATTTTATTACAAATGACTAATTTATTTCAGTGGCTGTGGCCACTATTCAGCGCAATATGTAAAAGAAGTTCACCGAAGCAACACCATACTGAAATCAGAACATGTATTTCAAGGTGTTCTTTAAGAGTTTCCAAATATTTGTAGTTGTTGAAATAGGCAATGTTACAGCACGTTCCATTGCTGCTGCGGTTGCTCATGCCGATAAGAAGAACACGGCCGAGCTAATTGCCCCACGATAACGAAATTTAAGATAAATCGAACGAAAGCATTCGAAAGCTAACTGTGTTCGGAACTGAATGCTTCTTCAGGCAAACATGTAGTAACTTACTGGCACAACTACAGTACGCAACATCCCCCGAAAATGATTCAAGTATAATAATTTCCAGCAAATGTGCCAACCAAAACAAAAAATATATTCATGCAATAATTTGTTGTTGTTTTGGGGGAAAGCCAGGTTTGGTTTTGCTTCATTTATTTTATTTCATCTCATCCTTGCTTAAAATGTTGAAGGAATTACTCGGCGGATTTCTATTTCAATACGGTTGCAATTTTTAGGGTATTTGTATAAACCTGCCCCTGAGGAATTGCTTCTTTGCGAAAGGGAGATAAGTTGCCAGTGAGCGGAATTACGATATTCCGAAAATATCCTGGCAACAAAGAGGAAGAATTATGACTTCAACGCCACTACACATACATACACATACCGACTGGATAAAAAATAACTGTCAAAATCATGTTGTAATTTAATAAAGTTCGCTGCGGGATATTGTTTTATTCACCCCTCCATCCAAGTGAGTACATACACTTGGTTCGTCCTTTTGCTCCGGGTACCCCGGTTACCGGTACGTAAATGTGTTGTGGAACAGATATATTTGTAATAAATGTAAAATTTGTTGGCGCTCTATACTCGCGAGGAATGAAATTCATACTTGAACGTACACATATTTTGAAATAGACACACAAACACACACAGACGACTCGAGCACATATACATAAATACACACACTTATTTATGCGTTGTGTACATAAAAATTCTGTTTGCCAAAAAAACCATAAAAAATATATTCTCCTCCATTTTCGAGACAGTGTTGGCAACTTCTTTTCCTGCTGCTGCTTCTTCGTCTACGTCTTTTTCCACTCCAACTTTGCTTTACAAATTTATTTTATTACGTAAAAGAAAACAAGTAAACATTTGAGAATATGCCATTATTTATTTACCGAAAGGTAAATATTGCGAAGCCACATTGTACGAAAATGTGCTTTTAAAGTACGTGATAAAGGATCTCTGGGTACACAGAGAGAAAAGAATTTATACAAATTCATAGATAAAAATGTTTTACATTATTAAGTGGTGGATTAATTAATGAGTCTAAAAATAAATAAATTCACAAGGAAAGTAGAAAAGGATTAGCAATGGGAGGCTTAAAAACATAAACCGATGGAAATGGGTCCATTGTATAAGGCTATTTAAGTGAGAACCCGGTTTAGGAAAACCACTAAACGGAAATGGATGATTGCCATTCAACACGAAAGTGACTAGCGTTTTGCAGATGTTTAGGTCCACTTTCGTGTTACGCACATACAGAAATTGAGGACCTCTGCGGGAAACACAACCCAACTCACATTAACAATTGCTTCCATGATGGATGTACATTTTTTCTTGAACTGAGTTGCTCTCAGAAGTATGTTTTATGGACTTCACGCCGGGGTAAGTATGCACATTTTGAAATTTTACTTTATTTTAGTTGCGATTTTTTTTTCTCAACTTAATATTTTGTCTGGGATGGGGCACTTTTCTTCTGAGCTTCTCAACTTTAGTTCAATTGTTAGTTGTTCTTAAAAATTGCATATACAAGATGCAGTATTCATAAGGCGCTTGTAAAGTTATATGGCTTTATTAATAGAATCAATGGCCATTTTCATTCTGAATCACGTGTTTTTTTTCTGTTTTCCTTGCAAATAAACGAACGTCACACTCTTCCAAAACAACATATCTCTTCCATAATTCTCTGCTTATGTTTAACCAAATCCTTTTTAATGGCACTTAACGGCATAAATCAATTCAAATCTTTGGCATACTTTCGAAATGAACTATTTTGTTTACCTAGAAGTTAGTAAGTGAATTGCCACACTTGGCACGTAATCGCGAACACTTAAAAGTAACCCCACTCTAATTTAATAACTTTTAATAAGTCTAATAACAATAAAATGCCATCCTCGAGTGGTGTTGGCTTAACTCAAGTATCCTCACTTGACGAAAAATGAATGAGCTCGCATACCGAAGGCAGGCCGGCTTTGGTGTAAAAACCTGTAACGAAAACGAACTAACCCCGCTGCCGCAACGAAACGAATCGGGGATAAAAGCGATGTGAAGCGAAGGATACAATGTTGACACAAAACAAATTACGATCAACCAACCAACCCACCCCCGGAGCTGGGCACGTCGATAATTCTATGCCACACAACGCCACGCGGCCACCGGAACAACGACGGCGAGGAGCGGTAAGTGCGGCAAGTGCAGCGCAAGTGAATGACAAACATATTTACTCAATTTTTGACAGTGAGCAAACAATTACTCTCAATCAGCTAACGGGTTCAGAAGAAAAAAGAACACCACACCACACCGCCACCTTCGCCACGGGTACACTCTCAATATGGACGTAAATACAAGGAAATTTATTTATTTGTTTCTGGTTACAAGTTTCCGGTTACACAAAAGCCTCGCGGCAAATATTTCAATTTTTCTGCTCGCTTTGCGAAACGAGACGTAGCAGCGTCGTTCGTGTCCGCTGGGATTAAATGCTGGGAAAGAACAAAAATTAACGACACGTGCCTGTTGATCCTCCAAAGAAATCGATGAAGGAAACAGAGCGAACGCAAGAACGGGTCGGGGCGTCAAAACACCGAACGTGTGGCGAGGCGTATAACCAACCGCAGGGAGGCTGGCGGACTGACTGACTTGACTAAACTGGGACTAGGACTGCCGTTGGCCGCTTTGACGGCATACCACTTATCATGTCCAAAATACAGGGGTCGAGTTGGAGTGGAGACAGCCGCCGTGGGTTTGTCGAAATTGAAATCATACATTGTTATTTATTTCTTTGTAATTACAGTTGTAATAAAATCGGCTCAGTTCCTTTTGTGTTTGGTTCAGCTGTGACGCATTATCTATTTTCCTATCGATGTGCATTCGTTTGTCGTTTGGAAATCATTTTTGTCATTTTTGTTCCAACTCTCAGGAGAATGCAAATAGCAGTCACGTGAGCTGTAATATGCGTACGCACTTCTCCCGCCTTCAATGGTTTCTTAATGGTCGGCCGGCTGAAGGACAATGGAATCGATTCGTGTAGCACTTTAAAGTCATCTCTATACCAAGAAGGGCACTCGTACATATATTTATGGATTCATATTTCTTGCAAAATTCGCACGCTAGTCCCTAGAGTTTGCTCCTAAACCAATTTGCGTGCGTGTGCAACTTTTTCCAGTTATGAATGAGATTGTAATTAGAGACTCTTCAACAAAAATTTTTACTCACTGAAATGATAAAAATTTTTCCCAAGGTCCAGGGAGTACCTACCACTACTTACTACTACCCGCAGTAAACCCCCCGGCCAACAGTAGTGCAAGTACCGTCCCCTAAACGTACCCGTGAACCCTCCAGGTCAGTGTATCACCGATCAATCAATCGGGACAAACACTTTTATGCAATCGAACGGCCATAACCTGAAATATAAACAATATTTGAACCTGGATTTTTCAAACCCGGTTCTTTAGCTAATAAAATGTTAACTGTAAAAGTCCTTTTCGACCATATTCTCGTATATCAAAAATGTGCTATCCTTTCCAATAAATTCTCCCATCACATTGTGTCATATTTGAAATTATTGTGTAGCCACTTACCCTCGAGCGCTCTATTTCTCGAAATTAAAGCTAGCACCATCTCAGGATTTGGGTCATCATGGTCGGTGCTGTCTTGTCGTTGCTGCTGCAGGCTCACCAACGACGATTGTTGCGGTGGGGCTGCTGGTGGTGGTAGTGGCGGTGCAAGGTGAGTTTGTGGCGCTGGTTGTGGATTTTGCAGCATCACCGCTTGCGGATTCGGCTGATTGTGCTGCTGCTGTTGCTGATGCAGCAATTGTTGATGCTGTTGTTGATGGATGTGGTGGTGATTATCCATGGCGGCCAGGTTACTGCTAAGCAATGACGAGGCCAATGATGGATGTTGCGGTTGATGGTGCAGTGGTGGTGGCGGTTTCAAAGTTTGCATCATTGCTATTGCAAGATGCATTCACTCTCTCACTCCAACCAAAACAATAAAAAAAAATAAGAAGGAACAAGTGATTGCAAGTAGTGGTAGTGCGGCGTAACTACGTTCAACTACGACGCCGACGGGTGATTAGTTTACACGCAGCCACACTTTTTTTTTGCTTCTTTTCTACCACAACTCTTTCACGTTTATACCGGCGGCAATCCGTCCGCCCCGTCAAATGATTTTTATTTTATTTCAATTAAAATTTTTTTTTTGAGAACTAATCACGATTTTATATTCTCTATAATATGATTTATTTACTACGCAAATCAATGATGAGTACCTAAAACGTAAGTTTTATTTTTAAAATAAGTTATTAATACAAATGTTCTAATGTTTTCTCTATGCACTGGCTCTAGCCTCGAATATCACCCGAATCGGTAGTAATACAACCGCACACTATTTGCAGAGAAGCCGCAATGTTTATCACCTTTTTATTGAAGAGGTAAGGCAGTGTAGTATAGTAAGTAGTGACTTCTTATCACCTTGAAGTGGTATACGTATTGTTCGCATACCCACGATACGAGACGATACATTTGCGCTGAGGTTGGTTATTTGTTTGTTTGTTTTCTATATCAGTCTATGCAGCCCGCAAGGCTTGTTCAGGCCCATTAGTCGCATACTTACAATGGATCGTGCCATCAAAGAGTCGTCGTTGTTGTTGTCGTCGTCGTCGCCTTTTCAGTGTATGTTGGCCCGAATTGAGTGGATGGTTGGTTTGGTTGTCGGTTTCGGCGAAAGCCCATTTCCGCGATAAGACATTCTATTCTATATCTGACCAGAAATACCTATTTCTTTCCATTTTGTTATTGTTGTTATTGTAAACAGATAAGTTCCGATGATACTATTTATGCCATTGCGAATGACTTCGGAGATTTCATATACGCCATTATTTATTTCATATCATTGTCCATCGAATGGAAATATTTCATATGATCTATTTTAGTTGTCTGAGTGAGAGGTAAAAAGCTAAAAGAGCTTAAGCTGAAATTAAGAATACTCGGCTTTAGCTTCGACAGGTACCGGCCAAAAATTATGACATCGGCTTTGGTTCGACATGGGCCAAAAATGTCCGAAGATGGGTGTCAGTTTCGGGAATTTTCAACCTAAAAAACTGTTCCGACCATGTTTCGGTTTTGGTTCATATATAAAACATAGTTTTTTTTACTTGGAGTTAGAGGGGCATACTGCTCCTTTTAATTTTCTGAAATGGGGCGTTGATGTTAAGCTACCACCACGTAGGAAGCTCTAATTGTCCTGGCTAGAGACACTGGGGCTAGATTTTTATTTTTCATAAATATTGACGCCTCGACGTCTCCTGCAGCAACCAGAACTGGATCTTAGATTTTTCCAAAAATGGGTGTGGTAATTTTAAATATGCGGGCGTCAATTAAAGTAGGGTCTCCTGCAACCACCAGATGACCTAGGAAGATTTAATTGCACACATATATTCAGTGAAAGTATGGATACATATTCTCGATTAGGATTTAGGATTTCCCAAGGGGACGTGTTCATAATATGGCCACGGCAATTAGATTTAGGATCAAAGAGTGTTTAAGGGGTCCGAATTGGGTTAAAGTGGGATCCAAAGAGGGTCCTAAAAATAAAAAAAGGTCAGAGGGTTCATACGTTCTGGAAAATATTCTTGTGGTATTTAAGTGTGAAAAAAGTTCTAATGGAAAACGGAATTTGTCAAAAGGCCTTGCGATTTACGTGCGGCGGAACCTTTTCCCTGAAATAAGTGCACTGAAAAGACACCATACCCGCAGCTGTCACTTGGCGATGTTTTGGCTCAACAGTTTTTTCATTTCGAAATTTTGATTCCATCTTGTAATCATGAAATGTTTAAAATTCATGACTACAACTCAAATTTGTAAACTATGTACACTTATTACATATAAAGAAACGTTACATATAACGAAATGTTCGAAACGTTTAATATTACAAAAGGTGCTGTAACCATGTAACCACGATTTCCATCCTGAAATCATTCTCTTATAACTTCACTCCTCCTCATTTCTTAAACTGAAATCCAAACTTTTACAAAAACGTTTTATTGCTTTACACCAAAGTTGGGTTTTGGTGAATTAACTCAGTTTTCCAATATCTCATTTGTCCGTCTCAAAGACTCCAAAGCCAATTTTTTTCACATACTTTTTTATATTTAAGTTTTGCACAGTTTCGAACTTTTGGTCCAATTTACACAGATTGTATCTATTACGACTATTTTTTTTTAGTCAATTTAAAATGATAAATAAATGAATTCTTTATTTATGAAAGCACTTCACCATGCTTCGCACAATTAATCCCAAGTTCGTAATTTAATCGATTCAATTCGCGCAGGAACCGCCGCCGCGCACACCGAGTGTATAATGGAAACAGAACTGATATGCCGACGATGTTCGAGAACTTTATTTGTCAATTTGCCGACGCTTTGCCAACGTTAAGACACTAGATTCCGGCGGAGTTACTATTTACCGTTTTGAACGTTTTCTCGAACGCGGCTGCCAACTGATAAACATTTGGTGCTGCACCACCGCCGCGCGACTTTGTGCACAGTCAAGGAGGGCCACACACTGGTCAACGCATTTTATTTTGAATGTTTACCAATTGATCTTAATGTGACACAAATGATATGGTAAAATGCAGCACAGCACAAACGTAAATGGAGGAGTGCTCGGATGTGCACTTTTGGCCAAATACGCAAACAACAAATGTGGCGCCCAACTACGTTTTAAGGACAAAGTTGAAGAAGATTTCTTTGTGTATTTGTGCAGCAGCAGCGGCAGCGGCAACGGGGGGATATCACAATGTATGTACAAAATACATACAGCAGTTGTTGTCGTACTTGTTCCTGTTGTTGTTGTTGTTGCTTTAGTATTTACAATCCAAAGTTTGCATTTTTTGTGTGGATACGACGAGTTCAAATGTTTTTACATTTTTTTTCCACCCGAAACTCACTTCCACTTGTGTATGTGTATGTGTGTGGATGACTTTGTGTGAATGTATGTGTGCGTTAAGTCTGGGTGTGTGTGTTTGAGTGTATGTGTGACACCCCAAAGTCTGCGACACCTTATTCCCAAGTCAACAGCAGTTGAAGCATCCAGTTTGGAATATTGGTTCCGGCGTACTAAAAACACAACAACAAAAACAAAACCACTAAGCTCTTTTCTTCCAAGCTTTGGCTCCGCCCCTTTCGGCGCAATGGAAAACACGAAACGCTTGCTTCCCTTCCATTTCAATAAAATTTATCTTATCTTTGTGCACTTGTGTCTAGCCCTCGTTCAGCTACAACACCAAATGGAAAGTTTATTCCAGCGCCGTCGCACTCACTTCGACTGCGTGGACTCAGCTAGCAACCACCACCAACACCACACCACCTCCGCAGCTCATTCAGCCATGGAAACGTAGTTTTGCGGAATCTGCGCGAATTGTTCTGCTATCAAATTTTCACAAGATGGAAAATATTTTCGAATTTATTTTGCGATCTCATACTTACATTTATATCGAATCGGACACGACCCAAAAGAATTTGATGTTTATCCACACTGTTGTATGAATACTATTGAAAATGGCGAATATTAACGGGTTCCACGAATTTAGTAACTCAGGCATAGGCTTCGGGTCAAATGCGGTACGAAAACAATTTTAAATTTCAACCCACAAGAAATTCTAAATTGCATAGGGCTCCTGTTTAGTGACGGTTCCGTACTTCAAAGTAAAGTTTCTTCACGGCAGATGTTACTCTCGTAAGTTTGCCATTGTTTCACAAAAGGTGGTGCCTTGCGGACCCTTTTTTTGTTTGTTATTTTTCTGCCCAGACGTAAGTTACACCCATACCTCCCGATCGTAAGTCAGATGCTCTATCCACTAAGCTACGGCCTCCACGTTATTATTTTATTATGGAACGTTTGCTAGGAAATGAGAAGATAAACATAGGGCATAAGCAATCTTCCACCGAAATAAAAAGTATATTTACCTACACGTTTTCAATAGTTGCTCTATTTATATTACATTTCTTGAAGGTACTGACCGGTTCTTTTCTGGCGAGTTCATCTGTCATATAATTTCCCTCATAACCTATGAGCTGACACCCAAATGAGAAAAACTCGATTACAATTAGCTTGGCTAATTAGGAAGTCTCAAACGATTTCGGATTTGATTTAATATACATATACTTGCACCTAGTGCAAAGAGGCAGCTTTACTGTTAGAGTGAATGTAAATGTTTTTGCTGCTTCTCAAAAGTAGATCCGTTTGCATGATTAATGATAACATTTTCCACATTTTCACAGGCAATGAGAATAATATTTCGTTGCACATTCATATTTTATGTAAAAAAGCCCAATGTTTCAGCAAATTTGATGGCGTGGTCAAAATTTAAAAAAACTTAAATTTAATCTTTAAAAGAATCAAACAAATTTTCTTGAATCTGAATTTATTTATTGATTAATTATTCGAATAATCAATGGATTTGGATTCAACTTTGCACCTGAAGCAAATCAGAATTTCACACATAAAGTGTGACTTTCAGCTAAACAAAGCTGTTAGCAATTGCAATAGCACCAAGGTACTTACTTATCTAAATAAACTCTACCATATCGGGGTAATTTGCAATATCTTTCAATATTCCCAAATGCTGGCAGAGATCAGATCTAAAGCGTATATAGCACAGCGTATGTTTATTGCTCAATGAATGCTATTCGAATGTTTGTGTTCGTTCGCTTGGATTGCATAAATGGTGACAATGGTATATGAACGCTTTCACTTTCGGTTTCACATCCAAAATTAAATGAATAGAGCAGAGTATGCACATTTTTACTTTTGTTTTTTTTTTGATAATATGATGATGCATCTTGACCTATTGTTGTTGTTGCATTTCCAAAGACACTCTTTATGCACGAATTCTGCTGACTTGAATTTTTCTTTGAAATCATGATGCGTATTTTGGGTTATCCAAAAATTTGCCCGCCTCATTTGTGCATTAGAGTATGATCGGCGAAGTGCATCAGTTGAGTTTCTTTGAGCTAAGAAATTATAATTAATTTTATAAAATTAAATTAAAGAACGAACGAAAAAAATTAGGGGAAAATCTCCGTTACTGAAAATGAATTTAAGTGATTTTCGTGAATTTGGCAATGCTTCCATTGAGTTTCTCATAAACTATCTAGAGAATATACGAAATCGGTGAGTGTTCAGTGTTGAGCTGTTGTGCAATACTAAAAGTTAACAAATAATTGAAAAATATATGTGTGCGTATTTAGAAATGTGCTGCCCTCTTCAGAGCCAGGCTCAATTATACGCAATTTGCCAGATGTAATACCAGAGCAAGCGGATCATTGGAAGGATATATTGAACGACTTGGAGCACATCATACTGCCCGGCTTGACACATTGGCAATCGCCAAACTTTCACGCCTTTTATCCATCGTCCTCATCGCCGGGTTCTATTATCGGAGAACTGCTGATTGCGGGAATTGGTGTTTTAGGATTCAGTTGGGTATGAAAAATTTGTATTTAATTAATCAATTACAATGTAGGCATAATTCGGAGGAAAGTATCTCAACTAGAACTTATTGATGGTAGATGGCTCTATAACAATTTGATTTTCGATTTCTTCGTCACCCAATAATACTTGAACTAATCATTCGTCTATGCATCCATCCGCATACTATTCCATGTATTCAACAAGCAATTCATCAATTAGCTGAAGCTAAGAACCTTTTTAAATTCCACTGAGTTGAACACTTTGTGCATAACCTCAGTCAACACACTCAGTATTGGGTAACTCTTCAAGTACCCCCTCATCATGATGCCATCCTTCAAATATCGTTGCTTCGAAGTTTTATGTCAAATTTCTTTCAGATACTTTTCTCACGATCTCCTATATAAGAGATTTTAGAGATTGACTGCTTACTCTCTTTGAAATTTACCTTTGTTTGAACACATATTCTCAATTGAATGCACAGTAGAACATGTTTACTCAATATTCTGCAATATTTTTTTTTAGATTACAACTTTTTTGTGAGTAGCTTTTGAAATTTGCTTTACATATTTATCCGCTTAATCATGTTAATTAACCAGTGAAATTCCTACTCAACTTTTTGTTCCTAATAATTTTACAAATATTGATTACTTCGTATCTGTCAAATCAGTGAAATATCCACACAGTGCTCAATGAATATGCATAAATTAATTCTATTTATTCTATGACATTTTTATCATTCTGTCCCACTGTGCCAATTGCCCAGCTCTTACCAATTTCACAAACTACTTAAGGCACGCGCATCTTCACTGAACGACAGTTGCCTTTATCCACTGGTTGAATGTTGAACAAAGCCACTTTCGACTGTCTTCACTTATTTTCATACGTAAACACACGAAATTCGTTAACGGCTCGGTACAAATCAGTATAATAAAAACCATTTAAATGGATTCAAAAACGTTTCGCGAATTCGGCAAAGCCGCCGTGGACTTCATAGCCGATTATATGGAAAATATACGTGATAGGTATTTAAGTAATATTTACATAGAATCCAAGTACGATTGTAAACACATTTCTCTCGCCAACTACTTATCAGTGATGTGCTGCCCTCAGTAGAGCCCGGCTACCTGTTTGACCTTTTGCCCAAGGAGATTCCGGAAAATCCTGAACATTGGAATACAATTCTTGAGGATATCAATCGCCTGATTAAGCCAGGCCTTACGCACTGGCAATCGCCAAATATGCATGCATACTATCCCACGGCATCTTCCTATCCATCGATCGTCGGTGAAATGTTATCTGCGGGATTCAGCGTCATCGGCTTCAGTTGGGTATGCATATTTTTGTGGTAATCACTTAGTTATGATAATGGAGGTGGTGCGATGCGGTAACGACGTGTCTTTGCTGACATATTTTAACGATTTTTTTGACACTCGATCGCCCATTGTTGTGGAGAGATGGGTTGATCTCTTGTTGGACTTTTTCTTTTGGTTGTTTCTTGGCCTTTAGAAATTATATTTCGCTTTTGACACTTTCACTTGTGAAACTGGTTTGAAGTTCAATTAACGTCCAAATCTTATTTACGGTTTGTTTCGCTTGGGCCGAAGGGAAACTAAATGAAAACAACATGTAAAGCATCATACGATTTTGGCAGTTACATCTTAGTTATTGCAGTTTGTGTAATTGGTAACGAGTAGGAATTTCATTGCCAGATAATGTTTCTTGAAGATACCTTGTATTAATATAAAACATTTGAATGTAATTGAAAGTAATTATGAGTTAACTGACCATTTCTGTACTATATTTTTCATTCTGACAGATTTGCAGTCCGGCTTGCACTGAGCTGGAGGTGGTTGTAATGGATTGGTTGGCGAAATTCTTGAAACTGCCCAAACACTTTTTGCACTCCACAGATGGTCCTGGCGGTGGCATCATACAGGGTTCAGCCAGTGAAGCGGTTCTTGTCGCAGTAATAGCTGCTCGCGAACAGACAGTGCGCCGCATTAAAGAAGAAAAGCCCGAAATGAGCGAAAGTGACATACGCGGAAAATTGATTGCCTACTCCAGCGATCAGAGCAACAGTTGCATTGAGAAGGCCGGCGTATTGGCTGCCATGCCCATCAAACTGCTGCCAGCCGATGAGGATCTCATTTTGCGTGGAGCTACTTTAGAAGCTGCTGTGGCGATGGATCTGTCCAATGGATTGTTCCCAGTCATTTGCATTGCCACACTGGGCACTACTGGAACTTGCGCTTACGATGACATCGTTACCTTAGGAGCAGTCTGTGAGAAACACAGTATTTGGCTGCATGTCGATGCGGCATATGCTGGCGCCGCCTTTGCGCTCGACGAATGCGAGGAGCTGCGTAGCGGTTTGGATACCGTTGACTCGTTGAATTTCAATTTACACAAATTCCTCATGGTCAATTTCGATTGCGGCGCCATGTGGCTAAAGGACTCGAATAAAGTGGTGGAAAGCTTCAACGTCGATCGGATTTATTTGAAGCACAAATACGAGGGTCAATCCCAAATACCAGACTTCCGGCATTGGCAAATACCACTGGGCAGACGCTTCCGCGCTCTCAAAGTGTGGATCACTTTCCGCTCAGTTGGCGCGGAGGGCCTTAGAGCACACATACGTAAACACATTGCCCTGGCCGAGCGATTCGAGAATCATGTCTTGGCGGACTCACGCTTCGAAATAGTTTCCAAGCGCTCGCTGGGCCTGGTTTGCTTCCGTGCGAAGGGTGAGAATAAAATCACAACTGATCTGCTTCAACGCCTCGTAGAAAGCAAAAAGATTTATATGGTGCAGGCCACTCATCGCGGTAAGCATTTCCTACGCTTTGTTGTCTGCGGTATGGACCCGAAGACGGAAGATATTGACTTTGCTTGGTCCGAAATTCAATCGCAACTGGGAAAAGTGTTGCTGCATGCAGCTCTTCCAGGGGCTACATTATTCGTATCGGAAACCACATTAGGAAAAGGTGATGTTTGCGCTATCAGTCAACAACTAGAGTCTGGTTTACACATATCTGTCCCTGAAAAATCTAAATGAATTTAGTTGTATTTTAGAATTTATTTATTTATTCAAATATATACTTGTTAAGGTTCTACGTGAAATTATAATTATATAAATAAAAATAAAAATACTATTGAGAAAAATTAGGCATGTAATTTGTGTCCGACCTTAAAGGTACAATACTGCACGATGAAATGAAAAAATTACATAGAAGGTAAAAATATACAGAAGCAGGATATTATTTTTGTTAGGAATAATGTAATTTTGTTGCTTGAAAATTCCTTTACAAAACCCATCTTAATGTTTAATTTTACACGTTGAAATTACGGAAAAGTTCTTAAGTGTAACTTATCCCATTTGAAAGAGTTTTAGTGTATCCAACACGTTAAAATGACACTTTGAGCATGATTATGCAAAATACCCTAAATAGTTTTTTCTTCGATTAATCCTTCATCAATTAGTTCCGAGTTAGTGTATTTTTTCAAACAAAATCCATACTTAAATGCATTTGTTTTTTTTTACAATTGATTGTTCAAAATATTACAAATATGGCAACTCTTTTCAATCATAAAAGTATGCTCAAGTTGTGTGGCAACAAAATTTTTCAGCGCCATCTTGTGGCGAATAGTTCAAATCATTTGACGTTTATTTCATGTTAACATTGTCCACAAGGTTGCCATATGTACAAAATTCAAAATATTCTGGAAAATTATTAAAGAAATTAAAAAATATAACTTTTCATATATATAGGATTTAATTTTTATTAATAACTCACTAGCTCCTTTCGTTTTACTCTTTTCGGGTCTATTTTATTAGTTGTTTCGTCATTGACAGATAATGTACAATCAACGAAAGCATATGCAATAAAACTAAATATGACGTGAGATGTTTGATCGTAAATGCCTCGATAACGTCCAAGTAGATCAGCTTCCAACCAATCAGCTTTTTCATATTATTTCAATAGTAATGCATCCTATTGATCAAATTAAATAGTATTTTTCTGAGTGTAGTGGAATCATAATAAATAAATGTCATTTGGTGGCTAACAAAATTGTCAATTACCATTGATTTTATTTTTCTGAACTGGTTGAGATTTTCATTTCCAACATTGTGGCAGCACTGCAATAAATAATCAATGCATAACAAAAATGACAACAACACCAATTGTTTGAGAATATCTCTTCCAAGTTTATTTTCAAGTCAAAATTGCGTATTTCGGATAAAATTAATCAAAATTTGTTGTGACCAGCTAGAAGCTCGTGGCTCACATTTAACATCCTGACATGCTATGGTAAGTGACATGTCCTGCAAATCATTTTTCGTAATGGCGTAGGGGTCACCAAGTTCATATTATGAAAATTTGTAAACAATAACATTTTGCTCGGGCTGTTTTTCCGCGACTATTTGTTTTTGCTTTTGAAATTTAAAGTCATTTTTGAAGGTTTCGGGAATTCTATTTCATTGGCTACACCGTCCGACAAAATTATAGTTTTGACAAGCAATTGCTCGTTTAAGATTTTTAATTGAAAAATTGTGTGCTGCTATTTCATTACTCATACGCAGTGTAGGCCAATTTGTACATTGTTTTTTAGCAAAAGTCCTTGAATTTAAGTCCAAATATCATAAAGGAGTGTTTTTTATGATCATAAAATAGTGTCTTTTATAATTTTTGCACTTAAATTAAAGGGAAACCCGGTTTTAGGAGTAAACAAAATATATTGGCATGCACTGCGTATGAGTAATAAAATAGCATTTTTCAATTAAAAAACTGTCATTACCGCTAGTACTTAATTAATAGTAAATATAGACTGATCAGTGATCATCATGATAATTTTGATTAATTTTCAGTTTCAGATTTATCAGTAGAAAATTGTTTAATGCATCAGCTTATACGGAGTTGAATACCCTCTATCCGAGAAAGCCCATAAACGATGTACAAGTTGTCGTCATTGGAGCTGGTCTGGCGGGACTTTCGGCAGCCAGTCACTTGATCAAAAATGGTTTCAAGCATACGATATTGCTGGAAGCCACCGATCGCTATGGCGGTCGCGTCAACTCCAAACAATTCGGTGACGCCTTCTGTGAACTGGGAGCCAAATGGATATCGATTGACGCCTCCAAGGATTCCATGTACGAGCTTTTGCGACAGGCCACAGGATTACAAAAGAAAATACGGCAAAGGGACGAAATGCTGCTGTACGTGGACACATCGGGTCACAAAGTCAACCAAAAAATGACCGAATTGGTGGATGTGCTGTTCCGAAGAGTTTGTTCAGGCATCGAGCTGGAGGAGAAGTACAAGTCTGGTGACTTGCATGATTTGAATAATGTGCACACCTACTTTCAAGCCGAAACTTCAAAGATCATAAAGGCTGTTTTCAAGGCAGAGGAGCAGGCCACAGCAAATGACATCTTCACAGCGCTTTGCAAGGAATTCGGCAGTTTGCTCGGCTGCTGTTTGGAGTACGTGAATATTGAGCACATAACAAACACCAAGATGACACATCACACCAACCAAACGAACCCCATCTACATACCCACAGGGTTGGACAATGTACTCAACCAAATTGCCAGTAATATTGACAATCATCATATGAAAGTGGGCACACCGGTGGGCGAAATCAATTGGTATGGCGGAGCCTCAAAGCTAGACCCGAAATCAGTAGGCTGCATGGATGGCAGTGTCTTTTCGGCCGATCATATTATATGCACTCTGCCGCTGGGTGTACTGAAGAACTTCTCGGGGTACATGTTTAAGCCGATGTTGCCCAATGGAAAACTCAATGCCATACGAAATATTGGCTTTGGCAGTCCGGTGAAAGTCTACTTTGAGTATGAAGAGGACATCAAGCCGTGGTTCGACTCTAATATACGCCCTCTATGGAGTGCCCGAGAGCGCAAAAGGGATCTGATATGGATGAAACAAGTGGTGGAAATCGCCAAACTGCCCACAAGTACGAGGGTGCTGGAAATTTTGATAGGTGGAGCCTACTATGACCTAATTGAAAAGTTGCCGGACATTGAAGTGGTCAACGAAATCACCAAAATACTTCGAAGCTGTTTGAAAAATTCGAAAATTCCCTATCCCACATCAGTGCTGCGCTCCAATTGGAGTTCTTCGGCTTGCTATTTGGGCGGGCGTCCGTACTTCGCCACGGGCAGCTCTACACGAGACGTAACCACTTTGGCCGAACCATTGCCTGTGGGCGATATACCAACGCTGTTATTCGCTGGAGATGCTACAATACTGAACGGTTTCGGAACACTTGACGGAGCACGAATGAGTGGCATCCGAGAGGCTCAACGTATTATAGACTATTACAGCAGGCTGTCCTAGAGCGATACACAAACTTAGTACAATTTCGATTAACAAAATTATTTATTTCAATTAACTTTTATTGCACACATTCAAAGCTTGAAGAAATTTAAAAAAAAAATGTAAATATAAATACGATCTTAAATTAAAAAAATGTTGCACATATTAAGTACGCATTTTAAGAACATTGAATATTATTGAAAATTCATTCGAGTATTTGTGTTGAATAGCACAGCTGAGTATAACTTGAGACCAGAGCAGTACAGATGCTGGTCTTAATCAAAGTGGCTGCGGTACATAATTAGTGAAGTAGGTAATTACTTACTATTAACAATAACAACATTTAACATATAAATAACATTTAATGAAGCACAGGTTTTTCCCTAAACGTGTCAGTTTTGTTCCCTTGATTTCTAAAGTCTTTTACTTTAATCTCAGTGTCTCTTCATGAGCCACTCTTTATTCTTCCTTTAAAGTCTCATCAGCTGCGGCAGCCACTTCCTTCCACGAGTACTCTATGTCCTCGGGTTTGGTGAATCTTGAGCAAACAGCCATGCGCAAGAAGTACACATCGCGTATCTTGGCGGGCACCATGTGAATATGGCCACGTCCATTAATTCTTTTCAGTAGTTTCTCATTAACCTCATTCGCGCCCTTCAAGCGGAAGCACACCAAGCCCATATTAACCTCACCCACAACCTCGAAACGTTCATCGGCTTTGCACAGCTCTTCGAACTGATTGGCAAACCCGCAATGGCGTCTGATGTGAGCCTGTAGATTGTCCACACCGTACAAGCGCAGAACAAACCACAATTTGAGCGCCCTGAAACGGCGGCCCAATGGTATTTGCCAATGTCTATAGTCGGGCGCTGAGCCTTGCATATCGTGTTTCAGATACAAGGGATCGACATTGAAAGCGTTAACAACCCAACTGGGGTCCTTCAGCCACATAGCACTGCAATCAAAGTTAACCAACATCCATTTGTGTGGATTGAAGTTGAAAGAGTCAGCTGTTTCCATGCCCTTCATCAAGTGTCTGTACTCAGGGCAAATGAAAGCTGAACCCGCATACGCAGCATCCACATGGATCCAAACATTGTACTTATTGCCAATGGGGCCACATTCATCCAAGCGATCGAAAGCACAGGAATTGGTAGTGCCAAGAGTGACTACGGCCTGTATAAATGAATAAAGTAAATTTTTAGTATTGCAATCATTTTTGTTTCAAAATTGACATCACTATCACTTACATAAAACGGAATAAGTCCCTCGTCCAAGTCCTTCTTGATGGCCGCTTCCAAAGCCGAACCGCGCAATTTATTGTTATCATCCGCGGGCACAGATCTTAGCTTAATTCCGCCCAACAGGCCAGCACGTTCGACCGAAGAATGAGCCTGTTCCGAACTGTAGCCCACCAATTTCGATACAATTGTATTATCATCCCAATCGGGATGGAGTTTCTTTACTTCTTGCATTTTCTTGGCCTTTGATAAAATATGAAAATTTTTTTAATGTTTTACAATGTTAAAAATTAATTATGTTATGTTTAATTAATAATTTATTTTGAATGGTTCAACGTATATTATTAGTTATTTCTTTTGTATTCACCTTTGCCCCCAATAAGGCTACGAGTGTAGCTTCGCTTGCCGTGCCTTGAATAACACCCCCTCCCTTTCCGCCCGAGCAGGCCAAAAACTCTTTTGGCAAATCCAACATTTTGCCCAACCAATCGAGCATCACTACTTCCAGTTCAGTGCAAGCGGGGCTAGCAATCTAGATTGTTTAAAAAATTATAATTTCCATCGCAACTACATTTTTTTTGGACAAATTTACCCAAGTAAATCCAATGCAAGCAATGGCCCCGCTAAGCATATCAGCTACAATAGCGGGATAGGAATTTGCAGTGGGAAAATAGGCATGGAATTTGGGACTATGCCAGTGAGTAACGCCGGGCATGATCACACGTTCAATGTCCTTCATTACATCCTCCCAGGTGTCCGGTTCGGCGGGAGCTGTTTCCGGTATAAGGGGACGCAAGTAGCCAGGCTTGACATCAGGCAGAACTCGTCTGAAAATAATAAAAGTTTAAGAAAAAATGGGTATAGCATGATTGTGCTTTAAGTTATCTATGGAAGGGAATGGATTTAATTTTAATTTAATAAGTTTTCAATTATATCCATAAACCATAAAAGCCTTTTTGAAACAACTTCAGCTAAAGAATACAAAAACTACGATAACCTCCGTGTTTCAACTACAATTTTGTTGAGGTTATGGAACAATTTTCAAGAGAAAGGCCAAATCTAATATTCGTAGCCTCAAAACAATTAAACTAACAACTGTCGAAATAATCAAATGAAGGGAACTTATTTACTCTTACAAAACCAACAAACACTTATCTTTACACCAAAGGTGTATGTATGTAACAGTCAAGGTAATAAATCGCAAAAAAAAACTTCACTACCAACAACTAATAAGAACAATAGCGCTAAAATCTTTACCAATGCTTCAACCTTGACACATTGTATTTACTTGCTTGTAATTATTAAATTCAAAGTCTACAGAAACAAAAATAAAAATAAAAATGAAAGTTCAAGCGAGCCAGTCGAGCGTTGTTTTTTTCGAAGCATTGGTAATTAGCAGGGCAAACCAGAGAATGAGTAATATTTTGTGGTAAATGTAAGGAAGTTTGCACTGCACACACGATTCAGATTCGTTCAATTCAGTTTATGCCGATTCAAGTACATCAGGTTTGTCAGTTTAGCCTTTGAAGTTCGAATACTTTCTCATTACAAAAAAACGATACAAATAAATATATTTAGGCGGACGCATTTGATTTGTCACAGTCTGCTAATTGGAATATTTCCATAAATTCAAGTGCATTGCATTTGCTATATCAAAATCGTGAAGGTTCACTCACCTATCTCTGATGTTCTCCAAGTAGTCGGCAATGTAGTCGACCATTGATTTGGCAAAGTCTCGGAATTCTGGAGCCTCCATGTCGATCTAAGTTAATTAGAAATGAAATTTATTAATTTCGGCTAGAAATGTTTTTTAAGTGGAGAGAAGAAGTTAAAATATTTTCTTATGTGGTAAGACAAATTATCTTAAATGTTAAATTCTAACTCACCGACACCTTCGGATCCAATTTATCCACTTTAATTTTAGTACTAGTTTCAACATTATTTGTCGAAGGCTTTTCCGAATTGTTATTCATGTTAGTAGAGAGCTCTTATTTTTAGGAAGTTGTAAAGTTAGTGAGTATAAAAATATGTAAATTATTTAGTTGCCACAACCAAAGGTTATTTAAATACTTGTTAAAGACTTACAATTGAATCATTAAGTGCAAGAAGGGCGTTAGTAAAAAAAATGTTGAGAAAATCGTATTTGAAGTTTTAGAATTCCAATAATTCCAACAGTAGTGATCTAATTGAGCGTGAAAATTCCGTTTTTATAACCAAAATTAGTGGAATTCAGTGTCGTCATAGCAGATGACCTCAAATTAAGATTAAGCTAATAATGCAATAAGGGCGTAAAGCAACTTTATGCCTTTCTTGCACCCAATGCTTCAATATTTCAAACATAGCTAAAATATAAGAAAATAAAGGGTAAACTTGCAATAAATATGTATTGCTCAGAATAGTGATACTTGAATAATTGTTTGATAAAATCTTTGAGCAATGTAATTCTTAAAAGTGTCAATCATTATACATTTTGTTTGTTAAAAACAGCCTGACCCCTTTAGAGAAGAAGTGACTAATCTGCTTCGTTTGATTGTGAGTAATTAAATTATCAATTGAAACCAACAAAACATCAATTCTTTTTAAATCAGTCTATCCAATTTGGTCGAGGAAATTCCCATCTACAAAATATGCACATTTTAAATTGATTTAAATATTTTCAGCGAGAAACTTTATTATAATGACGTTACTGGATACTTTCTGCTTTGTGTACATACATTTGAAAATGTCTCTTGGTACTTTGCACTAGAGTGTTTGTGAAGCGCAACAGTTTAGTAAAACAGGGTGGTAAATTTACTCAGTAGCACATAGAGTGTGTCAATGGCTTTTTAAGAAGCAAATAGAATTTCTGCAAATATTATATTCCAGTGAAAATTCAATGTTCAAAATTAAAAACTCTTGAAAAATTGTCAGAAAAAAAAATTATTTTTCTAATCTACGCGATTTATTTTTATTGTTAAGTCAGATTTTTATCATTGATTATTTACCGTCAAGACTTTAATATAAACTTAATTTTTCAATTGTACATCTGTATGTACCCATTATAGAACATAGTTACATAACACTTTCCCAGAATGCCCCCAAGTAGGTATCCATAGCATAAATTTGTATTTAAAATTTAATTGTAGCAAAACCAATGAATATTTTAGATTATCAGTAGCAATAAATATTAGATTATGGGCTTAGCTCCCTCTCCACCTCTAACGAAAAAAACATATGCAAATATAAGAGCAAACCAGTAGCCAATCAAAAAAATGAAGTTCATAAAGTATTTAGCATTGATTGTGTTGTCGAAATTGAATCAAATTGTTGTTAGCCTTGATGTGTAAAATTAATTAGTCCAAAAAAACAAAAAACTAAATAAAGAATCTCAAATTTACACAGCAAACCAATGAAAGCCGAAACCAACCGAAACCAGCTTGCCAAATTCTTCAAGTTAATTGAAACTTTAATGCGCTTCAATTGTTTAAATACACTCAATGTTGGTTGTATTTGTTTTAGTTTATTGTTGCTGAAACCTCACTCACCGAACACTTGCTTGTAGAAGACTTAAGAAAAATGTATATTTGCACTTTAGTAAATTTTATCTTTTTCAAAATATATGTTTGCCGTTTGACTATCTGCGTTTGATAACTAACGCTCGCGACAAGTTCAACAAGTTAACTGGCAAGCAACTGAATGCCAACTGAGACCACTCCAGCGTTTCGGGTGGCATTTAAAGCAAAAATACACCAGCAGGACCGGTTCAGTTCGTTTTATTTGCGGTAACTATATATGCAATCGCTGTCGAATTCTCGTCAAATTCTTGGCCACAAACAAACATCTTATCGAAAACTTCTCACGTAGTATAGTAAATTTATTGCATTTAATTTTGATAAGGGCGCACACATACACATGCAAAGACTATGTACGTATATTTAAGTATATTTAGGGAACTCATTGATTATTTTTTTGCGATTACAAGCTGCTAACCACTTACCGCATTTGGAAAAAGTATTCAATTGCTATAAAGACCATATTTATTCGGAATTAGTTAGAAAAGAATTATGTCCGGTAATTGTCCTTTCTTTGTGTGGGAAAAAAAAACTTTAAAAAATCATTATTGTACAAATCTCAACACCTCTGCAAATCCAATGATGGCTTGTAGTAACGACCCATTTGAGTCAGTTGGATCCAACCCTGGTCTATCATATACACACCCTAATAAATGTCCTCTGTGCGGTACAATTGCAGTAAAGGTTCAATAGGCCTTATAGCATACTTCGCAGCAGCAACAAGTGAAAGTAATTTGCTTTCGATTTCTATATAAATCGAATGGAAGCAATCTATTTAGTCACAATTGAATCGGTTTGATAAACTATATAGTCAACTGACTGCAGTTGTTATCTCGTACCAGAATACAAGTCCCGTGGAGCCATAACGACTTCAAATTCTCTAAAATCGACTGTAGTTCAGCACACGCCCGCTCTCGATTTGCTTAGTTACTGACTTTCTGTGATTTTTGCCTTGTAGAGATTTGTGTTGGTATGTGCGAGTTTGTGTGTATGTATCTCTGATTTTTTGTTCCATTATTGCTCTGAAAGAGTTGCTGCTTCTTGGGTGACGTACTCGAATTGGCGCAGCTTCTCTTGAGGAAATCCCCGTTGGTTCGCATTAAATGTGTGTGGCGTTTAGCGTTTAGTGTGACGTTGAACTTCGCCACTTTACCAAATCACTTTCGGTGAATCAACAGATTTTATGGAAATGCGTTTGACATGATAAATGGAATCCCCCATCCCCTGCAAAAGCTCTTCAAGTCTTTTAAGTGTTTTTATGTGAAGAGGGGATACATTTTGCGGTAAAGCTATGTACACTACGAGAATTTTTTAAGGCGCTAGTTAGATAGGAATATGAAATAATTTTGTATATTTTTCTTAGAAGTTTTAGTTTTAGTAAACTTGTTCTTTAGCTGATAAATTAAAAAAAATAAATAGAGATTGGACTAAATATCCCACACCACACAACATTTACAAGAACTTCGAACCCCATTTAGACCCATTTAAAAGAGGATTTGAAACCTTGTCCAAAATCAGTTTCAAAACATTTCCAATCGATTTCATCAATAAGCACTCATAACATGTTTAGTATCTACGTAAGAATACTTTACTTTTTTTAGTACTTTGTTTTTTCAAAATACTAAAAAAAAATTTTTAATATCTACTTAGTACGTACCAAAATACTATAATTGAGACCGTAAACTTTTTTTAAAAACCTAAAAATAAAATATTTTGTTTAGTTAACGTTTTTTTGATTTTTTTTAAAACCATTGCCTAGAGTGAATTTAACAAGAGAAAATTTTTTTTAATTTTTCAAAACAAAAATGGACCATTCCAACAAAAAATTTAATTTTGTTTGAGAACACCATTTTGATATGCTTTTTTTCTTACAGAAAATAATAATTTTTTAAGTTAATGGTGCAATAAATAAAAAAAAATACTGAAAAGAAGCGAAATATTCGCTATAACAATTAATAACCTTAATTTAATTTTGTAGAAAGTTTGTTGATTATCTATTCAACTATTGATGTAATTTCTTAATATCGATACAAATCTTTTTTCCGATGTGGAACTTCAGTGGCAACGTTTCTACCTGAAAACTTTGATTACATACTTGCCTTCATCCATTTGCTAATAACCGGCATTTTAAAGAAAACTTAACCAGTACTACTTAAAACTTAAATCAAAGACTTCCTTTCATAATTTTAATAACATTTTTATTTTGTTACAAAACAGACTCATAGTTGAAACATTTCATTCAAACGATCTTCAGAATCGCATTTTCGAAATCGAAAGTGCAATAATCAAAAACTATTACAAGCCCCGATCGTGGTCCAGCGTGATTCTACGTTGATGCAAAATAAATCATACTCGAGCGATCTTGCGATTGCACTGAAGGAACATAAGCGGGTACAATCGTGTTAGTGGCGCAATTCTCAAAAAAACCCTCATAATACGAAATGAATATCTTTACTTATTATTATCTACTGTCCAAAATAACAACAAAAGTGAATGAATAGAAAATCAATTGGATTTTGAAATTATTTGTGATTAAATGCTAGTGCTCAATGGATCAAGTGTGCGCGGCGAGTGCAGCTTATTGCGCCACAGACGAGGGCAGATTGAGCAGTGTGTTCTGGCCGCCCGGCAAGTAGGCCACGCCGCGAGACCTGGATAGTTGGTAGGCGATATCTTCGGCTGCTTCGATACGACGCAACTCGACGAGACCGTCACCAGCGTCGCCGAACGCCTTGGCCAGAAGACCGGCAGCGGCGGCATCACCCTCAGCCGAAATGATAGAAGCCAGCTTCTGTTGTTCGGCCTTCTCCACAACGAAACGCGCCTTTTCGGCCTCCTGCTGGGCGACCTGCTTCATTTCGACGGCCAGTGTGAATTCCCGGCCAAAGGTCAAATGTGTGATTGAGATGTCATCCAAAATGAAACCGAACTGCTTGGCACGTTCGGTCAGTTCGTCGGACACGCGCTGAGAAACCATCTGGAATTCGTATGGAAAATACATTTAATTTTATCTTATTTACATGAATTCTTCTATATTCGCTACAACACCCACCTCACGTTGTGTAATAAGTTCACCGGCATCGAACTGGGCGACCACCGACTTCAAGACTTCCGGTGCAATGGAAGGCAACACCCTCTCATCGTAATCCTGGCCGAGAATGGTGTAGATCTTGGGCAGCTGATCGGGAATGGGACGGTACAGAATACGCAATGTGATGTTGACGTTCTGCAAGTCCTTGCTGCCGGTGATCACGGGCACATTGCGGGGCTGCGACCGAATGTCGTAGATGATGGGGCGCTGCACCCACGGAATGAAGAAATGCGTGCCTTCGCCCACAACGCTCTGGCTGACGCCGGTAAAGCGGTCGAAAATGACAGCGCGATGGCCGCCGTCGACATTATATAACGCCGAGTTTACAACGCCGCCGAGCACCGCTACGCCCAGTCCCATTTGTCCGATACGGTTGAAGAATTGTGCAGCCATTGTCGAAACGATCTAGAAGAGTAATAAAAGGAGTTAGAAATCACTTTGGCTGCTGATTGGAATCACACAAAGAATCTTAGTCCAATAAGAATTTCGAATTTCATCATTTTTTAGGTTAGAGAATCATGTTAGCGGAGTCAAATGAATTTTCACTAGATTAATAGTGCACTTTGGTATATAGTTGGTTAGGAAATATGTCCCTGTAATGTAGCACTATGTTGGTACCTTTTGACAATTTATTTAAAAGTATTGCAAGGAAAATTAAGAAAAATTCCGCACCAGCGCAAGTACAACGAGGAATCGCAGTTCTAGTGATGGTCGGTCGGCACGTCAAAACTCTACTCGCCGATAGCGAAATAATCGATTTTTGAAATCAGAACATAATCAGAATCGTCACAATGACGTTCCATTGCGCCTGATGCTCCTCTTTTGCGTTGCACCGCCAATCCGAACTTAAAAACTACTATTGTCAGATTAACGGCACTATTTTAGGTACAAGATTAAACTTACTTTTTTGGTGCACCATGCATTCACAATGGAAAAAGTGGGTTCACAATGAAATTGAATTTAAAAAGGTTAAAAATTGGTTTGAGTCTCATAAGGGGTTTTTTACATTCAAAAGTTTCCACGAAGGTGCCAAAATAATATTCCATCTTTTATATTTATTTTGTTGGAAAAGTAGTTTATGCATTTACTTACTAATTTTAAATTTGTTTTTATTTTAAATTTTTGTATTTCGTTAAACATTGCCTAAGTACATTAATTAAAAATAATAATAATATTTGGCTCACAACAAAGTAATTTATTTATTTCCCCCAGAATCACAATTTCTTCGATCTACATTGCTTAAATTTCACTTTCAAGAAATTTTCACGAATTTCAAAATTATCTTTTTAAACTTTTTGTAATGGACTGTGGTTAATGCAATACTATAGGGGTATTCACGATACCCTGTGTAACGGAGTAAAAAAGTAAAAAAAAACTTTGAAATTTTTAACGTATTTATTTGCAAGTATCTTAAATCGTAGCATTGATCCCAGAAGTCTTTTGTTCCTACTCAGTCATCACAGCACGTCCAGCTACTTTTGGCATTTTCTTGTTCGTAGAGTCCTCCAATTCCTTGGCTTTGTAGTAGTGTGGAGCCACCTCCAGCAGCCACTTGCTCTCGATTTCGATCACCTGCCGCATGTACTCCTTTGTGGTGAACACAAGCTCGTGGTAGAGCACCCACCGCGGCAATTCTTCGAATAGCGACGAATTCGGATGGATCATAACGGTTTGATTGTGTTTGATCGTCTTGTAGTGCCCCCCCTTGGAAAGCCTAGCCACATGATAGAAATAGCCGGCCGTGCAGGCCTTTCGAATGTTCACCGTCTCCGGCAGACAAGACACCATGTCGATCTCGACGCGCTGCATCAGGCCCACTAACTGCTCTCGCACATCGCGCGCTCGCTTCATCGAACGGTATTGGATGAAATTCTCGTAGCACCACTGAGTGCTGAAGTCGGTTTCGGCCCACTGATTGTACACCTGAAGCAGACTCAAATGGTCGCCGTGTACGTGGTTGAAGTTCTTGCGCGCCGTATCGGCATGGATGATCTTGTCCTTGGGCCGGTAGAAAATCGCACTGTTCACCGAGAGCATGGCGGCAATGGCGACCATTTCTTCGGAGCATTTGTACCTGTGAATGGGAGAAATGGAAAAGGTCATCAAAGAAACACAAATCGGATAAACTTAGTACGTACTTTTCGCTTGCCAACAGCATTTTTCCCATCATCGGATCGACGGGGAATTCGGCCATGCGCCGCCCCAGCTTCGTAAGCTCGCCATGGTGATTCAAGGCCCCCAAAGCGTACAGCTGCTCTAGGGCCAAGACGAGCGTTTCGTGTGGCGGCGGGTCGAGGAAATCGAAATGTATCAAATCATTGATTCCCAGCGCCTTCAGCATGAGCACGGCATTGCCCAGATTGATGCGCTGAATCTCGGGCACAGTGTTCTCCTCCAGCTCGTGCTTGTACGCCCAGGCGGTGTACAAGCGAAAACACTTGCCCGGCGCCGTGCGACCGGCCCGACCGGCCCTCTGATTGGCGGAGGCCTTAGAAATGGGCACCACCATCAGCGACTCCATGCCGGTGCGTGAATTGAAATTATTTTGCTTGGCGAAACCCGGGTCAATCACATAAATGATGTTTTCTATCGTCAGCGAGGTTTCGGCAATGTTCGTGGCCAGAATGACCTTGCGCGCATTTGGCGGCGTGGGCTCGAAGATTTTCGCCTGCATGTCGCTGGGCAAATTGGCGTAGACCGGTATGACCAGAAGCTCGCGTATTTTGGAGCCAAGTCGCTTGACGCGATCCTGCAGAACTTCCTGGCACGTCTCGATTTCATCCTGGCCCGTGAGGAAGACCAGAATGTCGCCCAGCGGCTGAGTGGCATGAATTTGCAGCACCGAAACGCAGCAGGCATCAATGTAATCGGCTTCTGGCGCTTTTGTGTAGAATATGTCCACCGGGTATCGGCGACCGGGTATTCGAAAAATGGGCGCTTCGTCGAAAAAATTCGAAAACTTCTCCGCATCGAGGGTGGCACTGGAAATGAGCAGCTTCAGTTCCGGACGGAAGCGCGCAATGTCCTTGACCAGACCGAACAGGATGTCGGTGTGCAAGGTGCGCTCGTGAGCCTCGTCGATAATCATGACGCTATAAGAGCCCAGATCGGGTTCCGAGAGGAATTCTCTGTGCAAAGTGCCGTCTGTCATGTACTTGAGGATGGTGCGCTCTGGTGGGGAAATGAGAAAATCAAATGTTTGGAATTTCAGTGAAAATCAATTCGATTATTCCCACCTGAAGTGCAGTCCTCGAAACGTATGCTGTAGCCCACCTCATTGCCCAATTTGACGCCCATTTCTTCGGCCACGCGTGCCGCCACAGACATGGCGGCCACACGTCTAGGCTGAGTGCAGCCGATTTTCTTTTTGTCCTTGGTGAATCCAGCCTCCACCAGGTATTGAGGGATCTGTGTGGTCTTACCCGAACCTGTTTCGCCTTCAATTATGAGAATCTTAAATAAGGGAGAATAAGTTTTGTAATGAGCTCATAATACAGTAATATTGACACGCACCTGGTGTTCCTTTACCGCCGCAATCAAGTCCTCCTTGAAAGGGTAGACGGGCAGTGATACACGTGTCTCTTCAATGGTAAGACGCTTGCGTTCTACTTCGGACAATTCAGGCTCTTTGGATGCCTTATCCTTGGAGCCGTCCATCGTCAAAGCCTGGATGAAGTCAATTTGATCCTCCAGTAACAGTTCGTATTCCTCCTTGGCTTTGGCATCCTTGGCTCCAAATTGGAAGCGCGCCGAGGCCAGTTGTTCGGCTTCCCATTTCTTCTGCTCCGAGTTTGGCTGTTTTTCAGTCTCATCCACTTCCACGTATTCCTCTGGAAAAATACAACTTCAATAATCAAATTTACCAAGTTTCGGCTGAACCTCTCACCCCTTTCGCCTTTTTTCATGTCCTGCGGCATGTGGTAACGCTGCACCCGCTCCAGTTCACGTGCCTGTTCGTGTTCCTTGGCAATGTTGAGTAGTTGCTTTTTATATACACGCTCCTCCCGTTCCCGGGAGCTCAAACTAAAATAGAGAACATTTACTAATATGTCCCATACAAGGCGAACAATATCACTTACACCGAATCTTCAAACAGGTACTCGTCGTCCAGAATGTCCGCTTCCAACTCGGCCACTTTGTCATCCTTGCGCTTCTCCAGATACTTTCGTCGCGATTGCAGACGCAGCTGCGGCAGAATTTTATCGCGGTCTTCATGTTCCAGCTTCAGTCGTTTGGCTGCCTCCTCGATGGCCTTTCGACTAGCCGATGATTCGAGTACCTTGCGTGTGCGATCTTCGTCCTTTTTCTTCAGACGCTGAGCAAACGCATCTCTCTCTTTCAAGTCCTGCAATCGAGTTTCCTCCGTGCTATCGACCTCGTCGGAGGAATCCGAGGAACTGACGGCTTCCCGCTTGCGATTCTTGGACATTTTGATGGACAATGTTATGAGTTTTTATTTATTTATTTCCGGAATGTTTGCCGGAGGAGCATCCAAAACAAATGTCGATTTTCGATGAACGCTTATCGGATTTGTAAAGCGTTCGAGATTGTGCGTAATTTTTTACACCATGTTCACACTATGACTTTCGATGCCGGCCCATTTTAATCCCGAAAATCCCATAACTTTTTTCCAAAACCATGTAATTTAATAAAAATATTGAAATAAATTAGTTCTTAAGGAAACCTAAACACGCTACATCGCTCATAAAATATTGTTAATTTATATTTCGGTGCACCATATAATTAAAATGTGATTTGGGGATTTCGTCAATAGGAATTTTTTGGTGAAGGGGAGGGACCTTTTTGGTCAGCTCCCATAAATCGATAGTTTTAGTTCGATAGTGCCCATCACTACAACAAAACCTTCATTACTCACGTTGACTCGTTGACTGATGCAATTTTAGGTGGTATTTTAGAAAGATTGCAACTGCAAGAGAGAGCTCACACATATTCTGCGATAATTTATAATGTCAGCTGAAGGCATGGAATCTTTGTCTCTTGGTAAGAAAATAGTAATTCACGTGGAAGTCATGAACTAAAAAAACTGGCCATGCCACGTTGTTTACTAGGGGCGATTTTCACCTCCGACAAAAGCGGCAGCGATGAGTCCGGCGAAGGTACAGAAGCAAAGCCCTTCAAGACGGTACTGCAGGCTATGCGACACGCTGGCAAGGAGCCCTTCCCCACCATCTACGTGGACAGCAAGGACCCCGAGGCAGCAGAGCGCTTCGAGCCGGCCGCCAAGTCGCAGCTGAAGAAAGTGCAAAAGCTGTTCGTGCGCGAGGGCCACAAGAATGCGGACAAGGAGAAGCGTGAGGCTGGCGACGCCGAAAAGCGTTTGCAGAACATGGACGAGGCGCGTAAAGTGCAGATTGCAGAGGACCCCAGCTGGGCACCGGCACGCAAAGTGCGCATCTTCGAGGGAGCCGAGCACCGGGAAGAGCGTGTCAAAATCTACGGATGGGTGCATCGTCTGCGTCGCCAGGGCAAGGGTTTGATGTTCATTACGTTGCGAGATGGCACAGGCTTCGTGCAGTGCGTTCTCACCGAGCGTCTTTGCCAGACCTATGATGCACTTACCTTGAGCACGGAGAGTTCGGTGATACTGTTCGGTACACTGAAACCAGTGCCCGAAGGCAAGTCGGTGAGTTGGAAGGGGGAATTGGTTTTTGCATTTTCCATTTATAATCTAAATTGGTTTCTGGCAGGCGCCCGGAGGACATGAACTCAACGTAGACTACTGGGAGCTAATTGGCTTGGCTCCAGCGGGCGGGGCAGAGAGCATTTTGAACGAGGAGGCCCACCCCGATGTGCAGCTGGACAATCGCCACATAATGATTCGCGGCGAGAACACGTCGAAAATTTTGAAGATGCGTTCGGTCATCATGCAAGCTTTCCGCTCGCATTACTTCGATCAAGGCTACAATGAGGTGACACCGCCCACTTTGGTGCAGACTCAAGTGGAGGGTGGCTCAACACTGTTCAAGCTGCAATACTTCAGGTAACTTCAACGCAAATCTAGTTGGCGAGAGAGAGTATCTGAAGAGTGATTTCCTCTCAATTTCAGCGAGGAAGCTTACCTCACCCAAAGCTCTCAATTGTATTTGGAGACTTGCTTGCCCGCACTGGGCGACGTCTTCTGCATTGCTCAGAGTTATCGTGCCGAGCAGAGTCGCACGCGGCGCCATCTCGCAGAGTACACACACGTGGAGGCCGAATGTCCCTTCATTACGTTCGAAGAACTCTTGGATCGCTTGGAGGACCTGGTGTGTGATGTGGTCGATCGTGTTCTGAAGTCGCCCTGGGGCTACCTGGTGCAGGAGTTGAACCCGGAATTCAAGGTGCCAAAGAAACCATTCCGTCGCATGAACTACGCCGATGCCATTAAGTGGCTGAAGGACAACAACGTGACCAAAGACGATGGAACGTTCTACGAATTTGGCGAGGTAACAATCCCATTTCCATATGAAGGCAGAGCCCTCTTTGCATAGCAATCTCGATTGATTTTCTAGGATATTCCGGAGGCCCCCGAACGCAAAATGACAGACGCCATTAACGAGCCGATTATGCTGTGTCGCTTCCCAGCCAACATTAAGTCGTTCTATATGTCAAAGTGCGCCGAGGATGTCAATCTAACGGAGAGCGTCGATGTGCTGCTGCCCAATGTGGGCGAGATTGTGGGCGGCTCCATGAGGATCTACGACAGCGAAGAGCTCTTGAAGGGCTACGAGCGTGAGGGCATCGACCCCAAGCCCTACTATTGGTATACCGATCAACGCGTTTATGGCGCTCAGCCGCATGGCGGCTATGGTCTGGGCTTGGAACGTTTCCTTTGCTGGCTGCTCAACCGCTATCACATCAGGGAGGTTTGTCTGTATCCACGCTTCCTGGACAGATGCAAGCCTTAAGCAGTATGAGGCTCAATATGGAAAAAACTTAACTTTTGCTTTGCATTTAAAACTAAAAAAACAAATGGAAATTTATTGTAAACGCCTGACAAATGTAATCACTTGCGGAAAATCTTATTTGAAATACACACACAGCTTAGCTAAACCGAAATGCTCTGTTAAATTCAGCTCAGCACTTCACTGTCGGTTATGTCCTCCATAAGGCCATCAAAGGTTTCGGCTAGAAAGTCATTTGTGTCGGATGCGTCCGACTCATCCTCTTCGTCGTCTTCGCCTTCTTGTTCCTGAAAAGGAAAGAAAAAATATTGAATGCTGATAACAAAATTGGTTTAACTCAAGCAAAACAAGACTCGCCACATTCTCAACGGCATCCAATTCGGCCAGTATCTGCTCTTTGCGGTAATGGTTGCGCAGCAATTCCATTATGGAATTACTGACAATCTGACGTACTTGACCGTCGAAGCCCAAGGGCAGCCAACCGGTTCTTTCATTGCACATAGCTCCGGTCAAGGGTGAGGGAATCTTTTCCAGCATCTCTTGCACTTTCGGCATGCGAATGTCGCAATACTGTATAGGAACAAAATGTTTACAGTCTTGGCGACAAATTTCAGCGTTTTAAATTTGACTAGGGTTTGACCGTTGTTCAAGTACTTACACGTAGAATGCACTGTCTGGCGCGCGGCAGTCTATTCTCGTCCAAATAGGGATAATCAATGTCCTGCTCCAGAGCATTTAGCTCGTATGTGTTTTCTTGTCTCTTCTTTAAAAAGTTCTTTCTGTTGGAAACCTGGAAGGAATTAATTGTTTAAAAATAACTGCAACAACTACCTCCCGCTCGGATATACTCACAAATTCGGCCACGCCTGACCGGAAGCGCAAACGAAAGTCAAATGTCTGATAATGACGACTATTGAAGTCCTTGCGTGGGTCATAGCCATAGCGCACAAAGAACGTTCGCCACGGTCCTGTTGAGAAGTAATATGCCAATGACGGGATAATCCACTTTAGCTTGTCCTTAGTTACGCCCGACTCGTGCAGTAAAGCGATGCGCGTCCAAATGGGGCAATCGTCAAAAAGCTGGAATCAAGTCGGAATTTTTAGAGTGCAAACTTCGCCTGGTTTCAACTCTCTCACCTTCTTGACACGCTCCAGTTGTTCGTCGGAAACGTACTTCACCTTCATGCGCTTGACTATTTGCGGATCGGGGCGTGTGGGAAAGGCGTCCATCATGCTAAACGGCATGATGTCGCGTGTGTCGTAGGTGGACTTTTGCAAAACTCCCAACACATCGTGTTGGCCATGCTCTTGCGAGTCGCTGCGGCAAATGGACGAGTGGACGACATCGGAGCGGGCAAACAATTGCGGCACGCACAGCAGAGGCACGTTCGAGCGCCTGAATCGGTGGAGAATAGACAAAAGATGGTTTTAAAATGAAAATGACCAAAAACGGCGCCTGCAACTAACTTGAAATATTCAATATCGTTGACCGATTGTGGCAAAAGTTCTTTGAGCACTGCTACCGTCTGGCCTGGCTCTTGGCTCTGAGCGCCCTTGTTCCACATGGGCAGAAACTGGAAGTCGCACATGCCTGCTGAAATGTGAAAATGTCCTCCATTTGAAACTTGTTTGAATGATGGAATAGCGTATAGATTGCGTACTGTCGAAGGTGAAACTCCTCTCGCAGTGTCCCAGGATACAAACGCTGTACTGTGGCGGGCGTGAAGGATTTCGTTTTGAGCGGCGTACCTTCACCGACAACAAGAGTCCCGCGCGCGTACTCATGTCCGCACAAGCGGCTTTGTTGAAGGGATTGTCGGGATGGAAGCGTAGCTCCAAACGCTTCTGTTCGCCTCCGAACGTCTGGTTGGGGAAATTATGTTATTCATTGTTATTGTATTCACTTGACCATTTCGCATACCTGTGATATTTTCGAGATTCCTCCAAGAGTGGCTAACATTTTATCTTCGTTCACCACCATTCCGGGATATTCGACAATTTCGAATTCCTGTGGCGATGAAAAGTTCTTTTGGACCGACATGATCAGTTGATTTTTTTTTTATATTTTCAACTTGTTTTCTAATATGCGACGGAGGAGTTACTCTAACGATTTCAAAAATATATAATATATGTATATTAGAGATGGCATTCCTCCGATGGTTTTTGTTTCTGAATTGTGATTATAACTCTAGATTATCGTTGCCAGACTACGATAAATTTTTCAAGAATTGTTTGTTTTTTATTCATTTTTTTTTATTATCAACAGCAACTCCTGAGCGTTTTTCCAACATACCAAAGTATATAAAAATTCCAATAATCTTTTGCAAATGGATTCCTTTTTCGTTGTCAAGTAACAAACGAATTTTATAAATTACCATTGGCGGCCTATTTACACTATCATTTCCTAGTCGAAAATTCTGACAAAGAGCTAATAAGAATTGGGGTTGTGAAAACGGGATAGAAAATTTTGCACCGAAAATCCATACAAAAATATAAAAGTTTTCAACTCCATGCCACATAGTGTAAATTGGGTAAAATAAATTGAAAAATGGTACATCCTTATCAAGTCGTCTGGCAACACTATATAGACTATAGATAAGTACCACATAGCCGATAATGAAAACAAACTGAAGAATCGTTTTTGAAGTGTCATCACTATTGAACGTGCACGTTGGGAGATATTGAAAAAAAAACATTTTCTTGTTCTAATATTGAAATGGGAGCTTTGGACGAAGTGAGTGAATGGTAACAACAATAAATACAGTTTATTTAAATGAAATCGGACACTTCCAGGTAGCTGGTGACGAAAATAACGGCGAGGGATCGCGCACATTTGTCTTCCACGACGAAGGACACACACTGGGAAACGCCTTGAAAACGATCATCAGCCGATACCCGGACGTGGACTTCTGCGGCTATACGATACCCCATCCCACCGAAACTAAACTGCACTTTCGCATACAGTCCAACCAAGGCAGAGCAATCGACATTCTAAAGCGTGGGCTGGAAGATCTGGAGAAGCTATGCGACCACACTATAAACACGTTTGAATCGGAAGTGAAAACTTTTATTGAAAAGAACAATAAAGTGGCTACTTAGGGGCTAGAAATAACTTAATCGGTGTCCTCACGACCTTTTTGAAATGGAGGAGCTCTTGGAGGTGGGTCAGACGGCGGTGCGCGACTTCTTTGGGTCGTAATTGGCCTTGCGCAAGTGGTGGTAGTTGGGCAGTACTTTGCGCAGGAAATCAATCTGCAAAGTCTGCGACTGTGGAAGAGAGGGAATTAGCATATATGGGAGAGCAGACTGACATACAAGAATACCCCATGTTTTTCGATGGCCTCTCGCTGCAGACTATTACGTCCGTAGATCACAGTATTCTCCCCCAGATCCTGGGCGTAATGCAGTTTCGCTCCGGCTCCTATAATGCAGCCGCTGGAGATGCCCACGCGAGGCCCCACAAAGCTTTTGCACTCAAACACATTCTTTTCTCCAATGCGATATGCCTCCACGCAACAGCCCACTTCGAAGACATTATTGGCCCCTATCATGAGCACAGTGCCCGGTTGGTCAGCAACCAAGCGATACGCGATAGTGGCGTATTCCTCCACAATGCAGTTTTCACCCAACACAATGGGCCCCGCCTCGGCTATTATTGTTGCACTAGGATGAATTACGCATCCGGGTGAAATGGTGATGTCACCGCGGAGATTGCTATCCTCGCACACGATGGACTTGGCCATGATTTTAATACTGTAAAAGGGATTTTCATGTGTCTAGTTCTCTAGCATGGCCAAAAGTCTAATGAATACTTACTCGCTGTGTTCTGGGGTGGACATTTTGTTGTTAATTGTTCAACTTGTTTCTTGAGATTTGTGATTGTTTTCGCCAGGGCTGGCAAAATTTCTGATAGCGATACGATTTATCTCATGGGATAAATCGAAAATAATCGAATGGCTGTAGAAACTTTCCATGAAAATCGTAATTGGTAATTTGATAGGCATTTGGCAACAATCGAAAACCGGAAATATTCCTCATAGGGGAACAAAAATGGGGTCAATGGGGTGTAATTTGAATGGCCATATCAACATATCCACAAGTAATAACCAAGTTGTGCATCGGACAATTTACAATCAACTCGAATGCAACGAAAGGCACACAATTCCCGCACCCAATTTAATCAGCGACAACGTCGTGATGACCAAAATCGTCGTTCAGCGTTGAGGCGTCCAAAATTTGCAATGTTCGCTGCTCCACTCTCCGTTCGTTTATTGTTTTTTTATATCTTCATTCGTTTTTATGCTTTCAGCTGCCGAACTTCGAAAAACAGCAACTATTTTGCTGTCTAACTTCGACTGAAGCTCCGAACTTCGAAAAACAGCAACTATTTTGCTGTCTAACTTCGACTAAAGCTCCGAACTTCGAAAAACAGCAACTATTTTGCTGTCTAACTTCGACTAAAGCTCCGAACTTCGAAAAACAGCAACTATTTTCATCTGACAACAAACCAGTGCTGCCAGCCTTTGTTCCCGAAAATCGATTGTACAATCGATTCTTTTTTGATTTAAATGTGTTTGACAGTTTGTTTGCCAGAGCCACATTCACACTTCGATTTTGTAAGATCCAAATTACATGCTGCATGGAAATGCCGTTTTTAGAATTTTCATTATCCGGAGCCGAAATTAACTGTTTGATTTGATATTGAAATGTAAATAAATATTTTTGAATTAACAATTTTTATATGAAAATGTAAATAAAGCAAGGAGTAATCCATGTTTTGAGTGGGTTTTCTGTGCAAAAATTTCTATCTCGATTTCACTACCACAGTTTTAATCCTCTTTTTGTTACATTTTTCATCATGAACATGATAGTGTTTATTGGCTCTTTCATACAATCAAATGTTTTTGTTGAATAACTTTTTAAAGTTTTTATTTTTATAAAATATTAAAATTATTTTATAAGTTTTATAAGTTGTCACATACTAGAATTTGTCATACAAAATGGAATGTCAAATGAAGATTTATGACTCCACTAGCATTCACCCGTGGCGTTGCCCACATAAAAAACATTCACAACAGAGAAGCAAAATGGAAAAATTCCAAGATTATTTGAGTTTTGGTTTACTTTTTTCTCGAAAACAAAATACCTCCGATAACTCATTTGTAACTAGGGTGTTTTGCCATCACTAATTTTTCGGTAATCGAATGGTTCACGATAGCTTTTGGAAAAATCGATTGTACAATCGATTCTTTTTTGATTTAAATGTGTTTGACAGTTTGTTTGCCAGAGCAGTGCTTCGTACGACTCTTCGGCTCTATGTCAGTTTCAGTTTGTTTTTTGGCTGTTGCAACGTTGGTTCATCTCGGACGCCGCGGATCCAATACAATTGAGTTTAATATAAGAAAAAAAGTAGAAAAATACAAACGAGTATAGAAAACAAAGTGTATGACGGAAAAAAGCTATATTGAAAAGGGTAGCAAGCCACTGCAATTAATAAAAGACAAAAATATAAGAAAAACGCAAAAGAAAAATTACTGTTACAGAAAAATTGTTTCAAAAAAACTACAACAAAATCGTGATTTGTTCTTGTTGCCGCACCGTTGGAAAATAGAAAGAAAGAATCAACGAAAGGCCAAAGAGAAGAGAAGAGCCGAGCGTCTGCGTTTTTTTGTTGCGACGCATCGTGACCAACTAGAATCCCAGAACTTGGACAATACGGAACCCGGCGGGTGCAACCGATTCTCTATACATATACATTGACTGCAGCAAAGAAGAGTCTCAAATGGCGTCCACCGCCACCACTACGATTACTCAGGTTTGTGCAATGGCCGTCTGTTCTTCTTTTCAATTGAAAAAATTCTGCTCATCTCATCACTGTAAACGCCCGTCTGGCGCAATTATTTCCCCAAAAAGTTGTGCAAATTCCTGTTCCCCAACACACTGCTCCCCCGCCGTTCGTTCCATACATCCACCATTACAACCGCTTTTGTGCCATGCAAAGGCGGAAGCGAATTCCAGTCGGCGCTCAGCGTTGGATATTTTTCTTTATGTCTGTATTATCGTTCGCTCGCAAATATACTTGGAATGGGTTTTCTTGTTCTCGAAGGCGGCGCACGATTGGTGACTAATGCCCAGAGAACATAGACGTGTATGCAAGCCGTGTTCCATCAATCCCCCTTTGTGCGACGGACGCGCTTCGGCTTTAATATTATTTTTCGATTGCATTTCTGTTGTTTTTTTTGTTCTTTTGAAAATTTCATTTTGTTCCCCCTGTTTTGATCGATGCAATTAGCCGCTGCTCTCAATGCGGACTGCTCTCTGCTCCTTGCATCGTCGCACACACACACACACTTATGGAGTGAAAAAAGGAGCTGCCATTTTGCGGTTCATTTCGTTTCCATTGCGTTCCCCCCCTTATGTTGCAACAAAGGAACTTTGTTGATTTGCTTCTTTTTCCCATTTTCTTTTGCTCACAGTCGTCGTGGTCGTTGTCGGTTTTTTTACCCTTCGAATTTATTTTGTTTTTGTTTGTTCTGTTGCTGCTGTCGTTATGTTTGTTGTTGTTGTTCTTGTTTTGTTGTTGGTAGACGACGACGGCGGCGGCGGCAGTTGTGTGCATGTACATCTGCGTGTATGTATCTCATGCTCATGATGCTACACGCCACAAACAAACCGTCATACATAAACCCAGGCCGAAAGAAGCATTGCATATACCAAACAATCTGCACGGCGGCGTTCGATTCTTCTGCTCGGCTTGGTGCTGCTGTCGCCCGTTGCGGCCAGTGTTGGAAAATATCAAATGTTTAAATACATACAGTTAATCAAAAAAGTTTAAATACACTTCAATATTTCCTGGAAAGTTGTGAATAAAACCACTTTATAAGATTATTTTTTTTTATAAAATATTATTACATTATTTATTTGTGTATTGAGAAGAAATTTCAACATTAAAAAAATTTTGTTTTCACATACCAACGAAATGACCAAGAAAAAACAAAAAATTCATCGAAAATCAAATCAAAAAAGTTTACATACAGTTTTTTTAAGAAAGCAAAAAAGGACATTTAATATTTTGTAGGAAATCCTTTGGATTTTATTACTGCCTGTAAACGCCTCCTCATACTTAAAACCAGCCTTTTCGTGTCCGCTGTGGTTATCTTAGCCCATTCGGTTGTGAGTGCTCTCTTCAATGAATCTTTCGAAGAAATTTCGTGCTTCCTGATACGCCGTTCCAGTAATTCCCATAGATGTTCAATCGGGTTCAGATCAGGAGACTGTGGGGGTGTATGCAGTTGTTTTGGAACGTTATATAATATCCATTCTTTGACCAAATATGAGGTGTGTTTTGGATCGTTATCTTGTTGAAACTGATATTGCGTTCTTTCTAGTCCCATTTTGTCCACACTTGCGTGCAAATTGTTTTTCAAAATATTCAAATATCCAAATTTGTCCATCGTACTGTCAATAAATACCAGTTCTCCGACCCCAGAAGCTGACATACACCCCCAGACCATCACATTTCCCCCTCCGTGCTTAACTGTCGGTTTCAAATTTTCTTTTTCGAATTCTGTGTTGGCTTTTCTCCATACCATGGTGCGTCCATCGGACCCAAAAATATTATATTTGGACTCGTCGCTAAAAACTACAGATGACCAAAATTCATCGGATTTTGTAATGTAGTCCTGTGCAAATTGTAGCCTTTTACACTTATTTACTGCCGAAATGAACGGTTTGCGTCTTGCCACTCGTCCATTATAACCGGCATTAATAATGACGTTTCGTACAGTTTGGGGATTAACCACTTTACCATGGGCTTTCTCAATATTACCAGCTATTTTTGGTGCAGAAATTTTCGGATTTTTCTTGATGGCTGATAAAATTTCCTTCTCTTCCCTCAATGATAGAGACTTGGGTCTTCCCGAACGAGGTTTTGGTTGTATGGTTCCATTGTTTCCATATGAATTGATTATGGTTTGGACACTAGCATGCGATTTGCCAATAATTTTTCCGATTTCCCGTAAAGATTTATTCTCCGTGGCCAATTTTAAAATCAATTTACGCGTTTCTGCAGGAATTTCTCGACCTTTACCCATTTTAAAGAAAAACAATTGAACAATATATTCGAATTGAAGAAAAAATTAGTCGAAATTAATGTATTTTCTAATATTTACAATGACATTATTTTCGGCGCCCTTTGTTGGCTATTGTGCCGCATATAAGGGAAGTGTATGTAAACTTTTTTGATACGATTTTCGATGAAATTTTTGTTTTTGCTTGGTCATTTCGTTGGTATGTGAAAACAAAATTTTTCTAATGTTGAAATTTCATCTTAACACACGAATAAATAATTTAAAAATATTATATAAAAAAAAATATTCTTATAAAGTGGTTTTATCCACAACTTTCCAGGAAATATTGAAGTGTATTTAAACTTTTTTGATTAACTGTACATATATGCATGAGTAGCGAAAAAAAGGGTACGTCTCAAGCAAGGAAGCAATCCGGTCCTCTACCAGGAAATTGGTACACTCGAAACAATTCGGTAGAAGAGGGTTCTAATTGGAAGGTTCAACTTTATAAATGCATACAAGGATTATTGGTGATTCTCACCAACCGAATTGAACCCTAATTGATCGTTTAATCATAAAATTTTTTTTAAAAGGTTGTTTTAACCTTTTCTTACCTGCTGGGCTATTAATTTGGAAATTTTTGACAAGATTAACATAATTTGAAATACCATCAAGATTTTTTCATCAATCAATAGACACAATTAGTTATTAATTGATTATTCTAACGTGTGAAGACTATAATCATCTGCTCGTGAATTTATCAATATTTGATTTCGAAAAAAATGTTCAGTCTGCCAAATCAAATTTCGTATTTTGAATAAAAAAAAAAATTTTACGTTTTTTAAGAATTATTTTCGGCGATCCAGCTTTAAAATTATTCGAGATATATTGAAATAAAAAAAATTTTTTACGAAAATTTTACAATTTTTTCCGAAATAAGTTTCTTAGGATTAGCTAATTAACAATAAATATTTTGAAAAATTTTACGTTTCGTACAAATATTTTTCGAAGATTCTCAAGTTTTGCAATTTAATAGAGGTCGAGCGGCTCACTCGTATCGAAGTTTGTGTTTCAATTTTAGTTATTCAATAAGAAAAATAGGTATTGAAAGAAATTTCGATTCGAGTTTCTCGTTCACGAATGCGAATTACGGCATTCGGCTCCAATGTTTTCGAATAAATAATATTAGTTGTCGTGGCCAAGTATCGGATATCACGATTGCACCCCTGGAATCTTTCTGTTTACAGTCTATAGTCCTGTATAGTTCGTAACTGTCCATATTAATTCCTGTCGTATGACTGTACACTGTAAAAAATTGGTACAAAATAGGATTACTCTTAACAATAATAAGAAGGTACATATTTCTTACGGAAAACACAACCGACTCATTTTCAAAATAAGTTATTTTCTCAATCTAAAAAAAACTGCAAAGTCTGGCTTTTAATTAAAACATATATAAAAGTATGTATGTATGTATTAGCCAAGTCCAGATCCGATTGCAAAAAAAAGAAAAATATTTGTTAAACACATAAAAAAATAGTCTGCCCGATGAGAAAGCAGAAACCTGTCCACTTGTGTGCTGCTCATCGCATATCCCATTCGAGGGCAAAATTCGCCACGCTGAATGGTGGCGAGGGGACCATATGTCGTTTTTTCCTTGTCTTTACGTCTTTCTGTTTTTGGAATCGTTGTCCTCGTCGCTGACTAATTTTCAGGGTTGTTTGTTCTTTTGTGTGCTTTCGTACGTGCAAAGTACGGCGAGGAGTTTCGAGGCAGCAGGCAGCTCACCAGCTTACGTTGGGGTGCACCATCAGAAGGGGAAGTAACAAAACAATAAAGGTGTGTGTATGTGTTTCTGTCTGAGGGAGTGTTAGTGCGACTGCATATGTGTTGGTGCATGCTGTTACTAATTTTTGTAAAAGGCTGCTAGCTAGCGGAAGTAGCAAGCGAATATGCGTCCGCCGTCTGGCGTGGCAAAAGGTTTTTGTTTTTATTTTTTTTTATGTTGAATCGAATTACAGCTGCCGGAGTATAGAATATTATTATTGGCACAACGGCGGATAGAGGGCTGTAAATTTCGAAAATATCAAAAATTTCAACAATACTTTCGTTACTTTTATTTGGTATTTCCATTTCGACAACGACGATGTGATGCCCTATGCCTTTCGGGATAGAACACTTAGGGGTGAGAATAGTCTCGTGGCAATAGCATTGTGGTGCCATTGTCGTTCAGTGGCGAGTGCAGGCGGATGGATAAGGCAGCGACATCCCTCGGCGTCCTGCTGAATTTACCGTATTTATGTATGTCTGTATTCGAATATTTTAATGGAAAATACAAAAGGTGAAGCAGCTCGGCAAATAATCTCCCGTCCCCCCGTCCACTTGTGGGTCAATAAACTGCAAATATTGCTTTCTGATTAGGCGGGAGAGTGGTTGAAAATTGTCTGCGAAGAGGAAAGTATTTCGGATGAATATGCCACAACGAAAACAAAATATTCGAAAATAATAGGGGGATTCATTTAAAGTAGATGTGCAGGCAAAACATATGAAATTTGACAGTTCTTTTTACAAAAAGTTTAAAAAAAGAGTTACTTTCGCGAAAGAGGTGAGGCCAGTCTAAATTTCAAGAACGAATGAACTCTTAAAGCGATTACGTATATGAGCATTTTAAGAACTACCCCGAATCCGAACAAAGAATAGAATCATAGTAAAATTTCTTTTAAAAACAAATTTCGTATACTTTGACATTGACATAGACTTAACTTTCCTCACCGTAGCAAATTCTCCACCAAATACCTTTCACATAGCTAACTTCCCATAATCGCTCTAAATTTTAAAACAAGCCACTACAATTACTTACTAAATTCCAGCTGTCACAAATCTCTTACCGAGAGTCCAACCCAGGGCCCATTTTAGCAACTAACATTTCACTTTACAAATTTCATTGTAGAAATTGTTGGTGAAACGGCGCCCAGCTTCACATTGTCCTTAAGGAAAGTGAAGTGAACAAAACTTGACGAAACTTTCGAATAAGCATAAAAGATATGGACTCGCACAGAACAGTTTAGAGCAGAATTTCGATTAATATGAAATAAATTAAGCTGACTTTAGTTATTATAACCCTGTTATATGTTCCAGGACTGGTCCACTGCGAAGTGAACAGTGGTTACATTGACAGCATCGATTCCATTTTTGTGAATTTGACAAGTTTCGTTCTAAAGCATCGATATACAGTGAGTCAGAAAGGTTTACATACACATGGATGTTGATTTACACGCTTTTTTTTAGCAAACCTGACAGTGGCAATATTGTGTCAACAGTGTGGTGAGTTTCGTGTGAGGCATTGGTCAATGGGTCAGTGTTAAATATGAAAAACAATGTTTACGTAATTTTTTTCGACTCATTGGATTTTATGGACTATGGTTCTGCGATGAACGGCTCAATTTTTAAGAAGTTATCATTCGCATAACTATTTCTTATCGGGTGGGACATAGTCGGATGTGAGGCATATAACCACTAAAAATAATCAGAAGACCTTTAAGAAACTTTAAAAATAAAATCAGCATAGAAAGGGTTAATAGCAATACGATCCCAAAGAACATACATATTCCTAGCAAATAAAAACAAAGAAATGAAACAAAAAATTCAAAATTTTATTTCTAAAAATTAAAAATTTGAAAAATTGAAACAATAGAATTGAACATTTTTGCAAATAGAAATGATTTCACAATGTTGTGCTCAACGTCGTTGCGGTTGTCGTCGTTGGACAGAAACACGTTTTGCTGATTTTAGATTCTTTTTTATTATTGCCACAGTCAGAACTCGTGTTTTGTTCTTTGAGTGTGTGATTCAGTCAAAAAAATGTTAACAGACAGACCTTCCATGGGAGATGTGAATGTACTCCACTCTATGGCGTATGCATATATGGTATTTCGTAAGTGTGTATGTATGAGTGTGTGTTAGGTAGAAGCCACAATACATAAGAGTATACTGGCGCGGCGAGTAGTCAGTATTAAATCATAAGCATAGGAAAATGGCTATAATGAACCGAAAATCCGAAATAAAGAATCCGTCGTTTGGAACTCAGCTCAGCTTGTGGCGCTGCTGCTGCATATTCAACTGAGTATTCGCATATTTTTGTACGACGACTCAGTATTTTAATGACTCTCACAATCGGTAATAACAAAACAAAAAAAAATACGCTTAGCTTTTTTGTTTTTGTTTTTTTTTAATAAAATTTTTTGTTTTAATGAAGGTCAATGTTCGTTCGTTCTGAAGCGTACGTGTGGGCACACAACAGTTTTGAAAAAGAGTTTGGCCAAAGCCGAAATTAAAATTGAAAAAAAAAAAATGGTTGATGACTTTTTGGTTGAAACGCGGTGGAACAATCATTTCAGTTTTCATAATTTAATAGTTGTGCTTGTTGTTGTTGGGATTTTTTTTCCAACAATTGAATCCACCAAAGACTGGTTTGTGGGCTCATTAATGGTTCATAAGCACATTTGATGCATAATAAATTTGGAAAGTACTACATCAGATCAGATCAGATTGTTGAAATCAATTCTTGGTTCCTTGGAAAGACAATTGGACCCAATTTAGAACAAGCACAAACACAGCACATAAACCTACTTCAACTTTTAAAATTTTCATTGTTGTTAAGTATCAAAAGTGTTTCCCTTTTGTGGGGTAGTGTTACTAGAGGTATTGTTCGTCACCAAAGTGCTCCTCCTTATTGATGGTAACCTAATATATCTGTGAAATAATTCAATTGTTAGGCTTCAAGCGACAGGTTGGTTGGCTGGTTGGTTGCTTGTTGGGCTCCCCAATTTGTGTGCCATGCGGGTAAAACTATACTACACAACATGAGGGGTGAAGCTCTACATTACCCCCTTTGAACTTGTTCTTGCGTCTTTATTCGTCTTGCCTTTCGTATTACGCATTTATAGCCTTTCGGATACATACAAGAGTATAAATATATACTTTATTTTTTTTGTATTTTTCGCCAACTTTTATTTAGTGCCCGCTTTAAGTGGTATGGTTTTTAGTGTTGGTGTTATTGACATCAAGCTAAGGTTCAGCATATCGGCTGGTTCGCTGGTCGCTTGGTTGGTTAATTCAAGACCATGAATTTTTCGTGAGTGCATTGACTTTTGTGTTATTAGTTAACTGCCAACCACATTTTTGACAATTCTTTCGCCATGAGTTCCCAACTAACTATTCTTCTTCGTCCAACGTGCTGGTATTTTTTTTTAAACTTCATTTAAGCCGAAGTCCATCAACACTTGTTTTTAATTTGCCTTTCGTTGTTGGACTGTATTTCCTAAAGAATATTTCGTTGTGGTTATTAAATATTTAATTATTTAATCATTTTTTACATAAAATTATGAAATAACTCAAAAGCAAGTTTTTATTGCGTATTAGCGATGATTTAAATTCATTTTTTATTTCATTTTAATTTATTTTCTTTTATTTCAAGTGTCTTTTTTAATTTGTCTTAATGAGAATTTTTGTATTTTTTTTTCAGTTTTAACAAATCAATTCTATCTTAATTCTTGCTCTTTTGGTATGACTCAAATTTTTTAGAAAAATAAAAATACAAAAAATTTTTTTAAAACAAAAAAAAAATGTTTTTAAAATAAAAATGTTTCAACAAAATTATGTAGGGGTATATAGCATTGATGTTCCGGTTCCAATTTAATAGGTTCCTTCTTCTATAGGGAATTAAAAATTGGGCAGATGATTTGTGAAAACAGGAAGGAATGACTTAAAGCAAGCCAATTTTTTGTCGTCGGTCAACCCCCGACTTTTTTGGCCAATACCATTACATGTAATGAGAGCAATAGAACATCTCTACTGATCATGGATGCATGAACAGTGGCTCCTAATTATTCCGTAAAAACGTATTCCAGTTTAACTTTTTTTCTATTATGTACTATTCTGGAACCGTGTGAATAAAAACCTCTATCTACTATGTATTAAAATTATTGTACAAACTGAAGATGCTTGAAGTAGATTCTAATAAGGATTATGCCACTCAAGAGTGGCGCTCCATCAAGTGCCATTGATTCAAGTATGTTTTAATAGTTCGGTATACGTATATGCATGAACGTGCGTCGTATTCTTGGAAAACTAGTTTAGATTTCTCAAATCGTTCTCAATTTTCTGGTTTTTTTTTTTACTTCCGGCTTTCGATAATTGAAATTGTCAATGTTGATTAAAATTTAATTGAGTTTGTTGAAGGTTGTCTTTTTAAAGAAAATTATACCAAAATATATTTATTTTATTTATTGGACTAGCAAATCCAATGTACGAAAAATGCTTCATTATATGATGCCAAATGTCCAACTGTGATTCATGATAATTCAAAGAAAGAATTGTGCGGAATACATTCATTCTATCCAACATTCGCGCACACAATTTCGCACACTATTTAACGTTTTCCCATTGTTTCCTGTTACTATACGAAGAAGAGGTACACTGCGCACGGTTGTCCGACCGACAGACCGACCAACCGATCCATTTGCGAAAGACAAAACTGGAATAAAACAAATCAAAAAATCACTGACCTTGACTTTTTCCAAAGTTTAAGGCCCTTTTTCAACACAAACACACCGAAAGAGCCAGAAACAGACTCCTCACACACATGTGCGCACATAATTATATTCTACCATGGAGACAGGTTTGGTGAAACAACGCCGCCGCCGCCGCAGCCGCAGCCGCCACTGTCATTAAACAAGATCTATTCCAGCGAGCGTTGAACAGAGTTTAAAGTTTTTTTTGTTCTTTTTGTTAATTTTTTTCCGAATAATTTCTGCCGATGGGGCAAAACTTTTTTTTATGGCAGCAGGCCCATTATAGACTATTATGGAACATGCTTAAACTTACATATGTACGTAGTATATCTACTATAATGTGTTCGAATGTGATGTGGTAAATACGCTACGACCAGCTATGCTTGGCAACTATATTCTAAAAAAATTATAAGTATATAATTCTTCAAGCGGATATGAATTTTTCCGGTACGTTATTAGTTCGGATGAATATGTCTCTTGAACCAGGCAGGTCCTTTGTGTGCGTTCCATGCCTGGCTATAATAATTATTGAAGATTGAAATTGACCAGAGATTTTAGAACCTTGTTTCTAATCATTGTCTCTTTGCGAATTTCTTCCTTTTTAATTTACTCTCCCACGTTTCTCATGATCGAGTTCAAATTTATTTCAATGCTGTGAGGTTGATTGATCGTTCAATAAGAGCAATCATTGTTCACTTAATTAGTCAAATGCCGAATTCCTGCCTATTCATGCAGGCTTAAATAAAATATATTTTTTGTTGCCAACCCAAGCCGTAGGTACTACTTGGACTAATAACTTTTTACAAAAAAATTAATAATATAATTATCCTCCTCAACCTTGTTCTCTCTTCGCTACGACATTGAGTCGTGTAGGGGTTGTCAGAGGTCAGGCAAATCGGTTCTCAATACGATATAATGTGGCAGCAGCGGCGTGGAATTGTTCATAACATTCTTTTTAACATTCACAAGTGGTGAGCGGACGCGGCAGCGGCAGCGAGTCTCTTTAGGAACGCTATAATTTTTCGAATAAGAGTTCATCAACTTGTTTCAGAATAGTATGCAGTAAGTACTAGCCAACAAAGTGTACGCGTACACAGCCACACAGTTGGCCTGCGTATGTGTGCATTCGTTATGTAGACGTATTTACATGTGTGGCAGTCGAATGCGGAAGAATACTATGATTTCATTATTACTTTTATACTTTTTGTTTATTAATTATTTAGAAGCAAAAAAACGTGTTAAATCCGTAGCGTATTGAAATTGTTGTTAATTTTATTTCGTTTTTTTTTTCAGTCTTATGAGTAGGCAGGTAACTACTTTGCGCGTTAAAAGTGTTATTTTATTTGTGATAAAATTTTTAATTTATCAAATGTTACTTAACGGAATATTTTTAAGGGATTGGAAAAGATTTGGTTTTCTATTGGAAGATATATACCTAAAAATGTTTAAATTGAAGATGTCTAAAAACCAGTTATACCGGAAATTCACTCCCATCTAACCCGAACGATGCCACCTAAAAAGTAGAATAAGAATCTGCCAAAATTCATACTTACGTGCACTTTGAATGATCGTTGGAGAGTAACCACTTCGCAAACAATTCACCTAATCCAAAAAAGTTCATGTTTTCAAGGTTTTACTGAACAATATAAATTTTCACTTAAATCGACTTAGGCTGTCTCTCCATTACACAAAGACAGATTCGGAACGTTTTCCAAAATGTTAAGTGATTTTCCTTCACACTGAAAGCTTTCTGTCTGGCTTATCCTCTCCCGTTCTTATGATTCTTTAAATGCTTACCCAACAAAATGTGACAACAGACACTCACCATGGCCAGTTTTTCTCAATGATTTCTTTGAGAAAGAATTTTTCTTATAATTTAAACTGAAACGCCTTTTGATGAATTGTTCTTTAAGGTCAAAGTGCGTATGGTTCAAACTTCGACTCATGGTCACAAGTGCAATTCCTTTATAATAAGTCCGTCTGTCTGTATTTCTGTAGAACTTTTTATTTGTTCATTCCATGTTGTTTGTTTTTTTTTTTTGCATTGTTCTTGCATCCTATCTTCTGTTCTGTGGTCACAGTGTTTTTGGCCTTCGTCTTTAGTCTTGTATCTCCTCTGATGTTGCCACCATCATCATCACCATCAGCCTCACCATACTCGAGAGTTACTGGTGCTTTTGGATGGGAGACCCGCGCAGCGGAAGGTAATCGTTTCCTTTGTTCTTGCCTCGTTTCGTTTGTTGTTGTTGTTAGTATTTGTTTTTGTTATTTTTTTCTTGTTAGTTTCTTGACTTGGCTTGTTGTCATTCCATTGAACTCCTCGTTTCCACACCGCACCGCCTCGCCGAGCACCACCAGCACTTTGGTGTGTTGTCGTCGCTCTTTGCTGGCGTGTCGCAGTTCTCATAGTCTGTTCTCCCTTCGCGCGCGTTGTTTGCTGTTCTTTTCGTTGTTGAATTTGGCTAGTCTTCTTTTTGGTGGTAAATGCGTTTTTTCCATAACTTTTTTTGTCATATACATTTCGATTCCTAGTGAGTGGAAATATACAACTTGTTTTTGTTTATGGAATCTTCTTTATTCTTTATTCATATATGAATTGAATTTATTTTATTTATTCAACTCAAGTGTACAAATTGTGTGTTCTCTCAGCCGGAGAACGTGGAGGCTCCGAAAACTGAGCACGAGAGAGGCAATAGCGTAGATTCCTGGTTGCCAATCAACAGAAGACATTTTATTGTTATTATGGTAATTTGGAAGCATTTTGGAAATTTGAACAGTTTTTAAGTTTTTAAATATATTCAATCAACCGAACCATTATGAGTTTAAAATGGTTTTAAGTGTTCAAAATGGTACCTTACTATAAAAAATCGTACGGTTAACTGGGCGTATGAAGAATTTTTTAACAGTAACTTTTCATTTGTTTTGTTTTCTCACAATGCTCAGGTTGGCAACTCTGCACCGGGTACAAAACAAACCTGAGAATTGCGTCTCGCGCGAGAATCTTTCTGTGCTCACATTTGCGTTTTGGCCGTTTCGACTACAGATACACACGTTGTTGGCGTCGTTCGTGCTTTTTTTGTTGTTGTTATATTTTGATTTTCTTCTATTTTGTTAGTTTTTGTATGATTCCGCGCAAAATTTGAACTCAGGTTGAACCGCGTGAACTGAACTGATATGTTTTTTTTCCCCTGTGTTGTGTATCTATTGTGTGAGCATTAATGGCGTCGTCCGTCGTCGTCGTGTTTGTTATTTTATATATTTGTTGTAATTGTAATTTTGTAATCAACAGTCGGGATCAGAAAAATGATTATAATGCATAGGAGAGCGCGCGCCTTCGCAATGAGGCGTGGTGCGGCAGTGACAATTCTTGATATCATCTTGCTAAATAACACAGCCATATTTTTTGTACCGTCGACAAAAATCGAAATTATATATTTGCTCTCCTTTTTTTTTTTTTTAATTAGTAAAGCTGAATTGGCAAATTAATTGTTGGTAATTGTATGAAAATATAGTGGAACAACGTGTGTTTATTTAATTGACACGTGGTTTGCCAAATGAGTTTGAATTTAATTTGTTTTTGTTTTTCTAGCTACAGTAGTGAGCAGCTTAGAACCCGTATAGTCTAGAGGATATATATTTTAGTTGTTAGTATGTAATGTGGCTTTGAATAAAGTTAACACAATTGAGTCATACCATCAACAGAAGCTCAATTCTTCAATCCATATTTCTATAGACGAGGGGCTTGGGATCCTGTTTTTTTCGGGTAGAGTCGTACCTTTAAGTTGGGCTCATACTGAACAGAATCGTATGAAATTGTCTATTCCGATCGATCAAAAATTTTGCACAAGGTGGCATCGGTGAATTCTGAACAGAAATCCTCTCTGGCATTATTTTTGCACACACACCATAAAATGTACACTCAAATTTTCTTTTTGTCCAGCCGAAAAAAGTTACATACCGAATATTATTGAATAGAGAAATGCAGTAGAGTTGACTATGGCTACGACTTCCTTTGCTGCTGCTGCCACAGGTATATTCGGGAGGTTGGGTGGATTGGGACTATAAGCCAGGCTAGAAGTACTTCCATTTTGGAAATGGAAATGCGCGAAACGAAGCTGCGCGCAACCTGTAGCGTCAGCGGCATTGTTTTGAAGTAAATTGATGGCGTGTGTTAGGGGTGGTTTTCGGCCAGCTCGTCGCGGTCGTTAGCGTCGTTGGTGCAATTTTTGTCTTCGGCATTCAACAGTTCGGCTTTTGGCGAGTTTTGACGATGACTTTTTTGGGGTTGGCAGACAAGCAAGCAAGCATTCGTGCAGATGGGTGGGTACCATCAAGAGTACTTTGTACAGGACAGTCACTCTTCGCCGGCAGCGGATGGGTGGTGAATAGGAAATTGAGAAAATTTATTGATTTTTCCTGAAATGTGGTGAACTCTGTGTGAAAGTGGAGCGGGTGGGGACGGTCTCTCAATAGATACGGTCTATAGCTGCACCTAAGCGAGTGTTTGTGTGTGGGTTTGTATGTCTGTCTGTCTGTATATATGTAAATGTGTATATGATGCTTTATTGTTTTTCCTACGTCTTTCGTTTTTCGCTACTGTTCTCCTGCTGTCGCGCCTTCTGTATCTGGGGGGCGGTTTGGCTTTGGTGTTGTTGCATTCCTCGTCTGTTGTCGTCGTAGTCGTCGTCTGTGGTGTTGCGTTTTGCATTCCTGCAGCACGGATTTCACAACTCCGCTTTCAGCTTTACCCGGGTCGCTGCATAATGCGCATAGTTAGTTTCGCAGGGGGCTCTGTCGGAGCAGGAATAGTCTTGTCGCAAATTGTCCCGGGAAATTTCGGAATCAAACTTACACCGTACTTGAGTCTTTTTTGTTGTATCAAATATTCCATAATTATCGAATTGTTCCATAATTAATTTATATCTTTTGGATTTTGCAGAACAAAATTGCGAATAACTGTTAATTTGTGTTGAAAATGAATGCAACTCGTAGCAGCAGCAGCGCCTAAAATTATACAGAAGAAAATCAAATTGTACTAAGTATCAAGCATACAGTACAGCACTCGGTAGAAGAAAGAAAAAAATAACAAGAAAAAGGAAAACAATTGAAGGTGAGTTTGGTCCCTTACAAGGCCGCACTGCAGCCACTAACTATCGTCTCTTTCTCTCTCTGTGTCTCTGTCTATTCCCTTTTAGAAGTGTCTGCGGTCTTGTAGCCCTTGCTAAAATGGCCACTTCTCCCACTCCTTCACTGGATTCCATCCGCGGTACCAACTCCATTGAATCGTACGGCGAACACAACGGATATTTGTCCGACTCTCCACTCACACTAAGCGGCTCATCACCGCCCGTCAGCGACTCGGCCATCTGCGACGAATTTACTAGCACCGTCAACGGCAGCAATCAGCACCACCCGATTTCGGCGTCGGTCTCATCCTCGTCGTCCTCCTCATCATCATCGTCGTCCTCGTCAACGAGCGGCCTAAGCGGCTGTGGCAGTACTAGCAGTGCCGCCAGCAGTGGCGGTAATAGCAACGTCGGCGGTTCCGGTCCCGGCGTCATTGGCAGCAATCTAAACAGCAACAACAACAGCAGCGGCAAAGGCAGCCCGTGCAACGGGGTGCTGTCAAACAGTAACGCCATCAACGTCACAACGGCCAATGGTTCAAACGCTCCCCGCTGTACCGCCTGCAAGAGCAAGCAGTCGGACGCCGTGGCCAAGTGCTTCGAGTGTATCAGCTTTTTGTGTGCCAATTGTGTGACCGCTCACCAATTTATGCACTGCTTCAACGGCCACAACGTTTGCCTGATCAAGGGTTTCGACTCGCATTCTTCTGCGATGTCCGCGATTGGCGATGGTGTGGGCGGCATGTCCAATAATCCAGCATCGACCGATTTCAAATTCTCCAGCTCACTGACTATGATGTTGCAGCAGCAACAGCAGCATCAACAACAACAACAGCAACAGCAGCAACAGTTGCAAAAGCAGCAGCAGCCGCTTTCGCAATTGTCGAAAATTGTGCTTAACTCGCACGCCGTCTCGGCGGCCTTCAACAATGACAATGACCACCATGACAATGACCTTTTCACAAATCTGATGCCGCCGATGCGTTCGCAACTATTTTGCCACCGTCACAAGCACGAATTGCTCAAGTTCAGCTGCCGCACCTGCTGTACGCTGGTCTGCAAGGAGTGCGTCGTTCTTGAGCACTCATCGAACATGCACGAGGTCGAGCATGTGCAGGAGCACGGACTCTCCTCGGCCGTGGCAACTAACTCGCTAAATGCCCAGAATTCACCCGAGATTGTTGTGCAGTCCGTGTTGGCAGATTTGCGTGGCAAGGTGGGCGAGATCGTGTCGCTGGTAGGCAATACAGACCACAACGTGGCCAAGATCAAAATGCAGTATCAGAAGGCGCACAACGAAGTGAACGAGACGTACCAGTTCTTCTGTTCGATGCTCGACGAGCGTAAGCAGGAACTGCTCAAGGAGCTCGAGAGCCTCTACAACGCCAAGATTAACTCAAATGGCGCCTGGTTGCAGCGCTCCAAAGACATGATCGAGAAATCAGTGCAGACATGCGACGCCATAGAACGTTCGCCCAAAGCACACAGCGTCACCGATGTTCTGATGGTGCGCAAAACACTCGAGATGCAATTGCAGGCTCAGCTCCAGGATTTGCAAGTACCCTTCGAACTGGAGTTCATGTCCAACTATCAGTCGATTCAGGCGGGCGTACGCAACACATTCGGTTACATTCGGGCCACCACAACCAGCTCGGATGGTGGTGGCAGCAGCAACGGTCAGAAGCAACCTCCCATTGCGCGACCCACTCAGAGTTCGTCCAACAGCAGCAGTAGCAGTGTCACAGGTGGCTCACATCTGCCAGGCGGGCTCGGACTCGCAGCCAATTTGCTGGAGAACTCTTACGGCTCGGCTAATGGTGTTAACGGTGGCAGCGCACTTCTCGGTCGCAACAACGGTAACCACCATCATGGCAATGGCGGCAATAGCTTCGACGATCTGATGCCCAAGCGCTTCCAAAACTCGGCGGCGTCGTCGGCGGTCGGCACATTTGTTGGCGTACCCGTCAATCCCTACGAAAAATGGAGCAATGGCGGCTCTGATAACATCTTCACCACCGATCCCTTCTCCAACGCCCAACTGCTCAATTCTCTGACTAACACGGCGGTCGCTTCGGTGGCAGGCAACAGCGCTCTGAGTGCGCTCAACGTTACTAACGGCAGCGGCTCATCCGATTCGCTAATGGACCTCACTTCAAAGTTGCTGTCCGCCTCCATCTACCCACCCAAGTCGCAGATTAAGCGCCAGAAAATGATCTACCATTGCAAGTTCGGCGAGTTCGGCGTCATGGAGGGTCAATTCACGGAGCCCAGCGGCGTGGCTGTGAACGCCCAGAACGACATTATCGTGGCGGATACCAACAACCACCGCATTCAGATCTTCGACAAGGAGGGCCGCTTCAAATTCCAGTTCGGCGAATGCGGCAAGCGCGACTCGCAGCTGCTCTATCCGAATCGTGTGGCCGTGGTGCGTACATCGGGTGACATAATCGTCACCGAACGCTCGCCCACACACCAAATACAGATCTACAATCAGTACGGTCAGTTTGTGCGCAAATTCGGCGCCAACATTCTGCAGCATCCACGTGGCGTCACCGTCGACAACAAGGGCCGCATCATTGTGGTCGAGTGCAAAGTGATGCGCGTCATCATTTTCGATCAGAACGGCAATGTGCTGCACAAGTTCGGCTGCAGCAAACACCTCGAATTCCCCAACGGTGTCGTGGTCAATGACAAACAGGAGATCTTCATCAGCGACAATCGCGCTCACTGCGTCAAGGTGTTCAACTATGAGGGGCAGTATCTGCGCCAGATTGGCGGCGAGGGCGTCACCAATTACCCCATTGGCGTGGGCATCAATGCTAATGGCGAGATTTTGATCGCCGATAATCATAACAATTTCAATTTGACGATTTTCACTCAGGACGGACAACTGGTGTCTGCCCTGGAGTCAAAGGTGAAGCATGCGCAGTGCTTCGATGTGGCGCTCATGGACGACGGCAGTGTGGTGTTGGCGAGCAAGGACTACCGGCTGTACATCTACCGGTATGTACAGGTGCCACCGATCGGCTTGTAAGTGAATTAAATACGTAGAGGATCCATCCATCCATCCACCCCGGCTGTCGGTTGTGACCCCACACGCATTCAACCACACTCTATTTATACGAAGCGCTCGTCGTCGCGCCCTACTGTAGGTACGCTTTATATCTATCAGTCTAATACTCGTTAAGTATCTCTCTCCCTCTCTATCACACTATGACTGTCTTGTCTCTCTCTCACTCTATCTCTCTCTGAAATGACCACGACGACTGGCTTTGTCTTCTTCTCTCGTCCTTGCAAACCAACAATTATTCAGTTAAATGGGCATAACCAGAACGCATTGTCAGTTAATATTTTTTGATTATTGAATATATATATTTTTTTAATTATTATTAATTATTATTAATTTTTTTTTATTTTTTTTGCTGTACTACTTTATTTTTGTTTGTTATACTATTAATTATATATTTATATTTTTTTTGGCTGTTTTGTGTTTTTTATATTTTGTTTGCTTTTTTTTTGGATTATACTGGTAGTTTTTCTTTCTTTCGATAATGTATGTTAAATCTATTTATATTTTTTTTTTCGGCAAAAAAAAAACAAATTAACTTTGTATATTTTTTGTAACTATGTTAATTTATATTTTGGTAAAAACTACGAACTGAACAATTTTGTGCGAAGCGAAATAAATTTTGTTGTCTTATTACATAAAAAAAAAAATACCAAAACGGAATAACTCCAATCTGTTGATTTTGTCATTTTTGATCTGAAGAAGAAAAAAACCCAAGACACAAGAAAAAACTCGGCAGAAATTCTAATTTGCTTAAAATTTTTAAATGAAAAACAAAACGTAAATACATACACATTTTGGCAATCAGCGAAGACTTATAAAGGACTTAAATCTCAATTGTATTTTTTTTTTATAAAAAAAACTAATTGAATTTAAAGTTGCATTTGTTTCTTTTTTTACATATACATACATATATACTACATTTATATTTATGAAGAAAAGGAGGAAAACAAAAAGCAAAACAAAAAATATTAATGTATAGTATATAGCTATATACATATGCATACATATAAGCGTAACTACTATTTTTTGCATAAATATAGTAATTGTTAATTAGTGACATACGCATACGCATACATACTTATTATTATTCCATATATTTACTACTGCTTGTGTGTGTTTTACGATATATACATACATACATATATTTATATGTACTACATATACATGATATATAAAGAAAAAGAAATGCTATTTATTAATAATTGTATTTAGAAATGTCTAGGGAATAGTTTTAAACTCGTTAGTTGAAGTTAAAAAAATTGAATTTGTGTTTTTTTTTACTACTTACATACTATTAATATTATTATAATTTTAGCAATTGAAAACAAAAACAAAACACAGCTATATAGCCTATAAGTGCATATAGCTTAGAGTAACTACAAGAATGACTATTTTTTGTATTTGCTTAAAACTGAGAAAAAGCATGTGAAAAAGTGAGAAAGGGAAGCGAATTAATCATGATGTTTAGAAAAGTGGTTGAAAGGAAAAATGCCATCAAAACACGGGCATTTTGACAACTAAACCAACAAACAGCTCAGAGCAGAGCAGCATTTAATATTTTACTGGTTTTCTTTTTTATTTCGTTTTTAAAATTAACTAATTAGAATTTACATTTATTTCTGAGATTACTAAATGTTAAGTTAGACACAAAAATAACAACAACAACAACAAACAAAATCATGCTTGAATTTAGCTGTTTTGTGACAGTTTGTTTAGTTTTTTTTTTTATATACATACAAAAAGTTTCATCTGTTTTGCACATATTTAAAATGTTAGGCACAATTTTTCTACCGCGCATACATACTTTTAGGGTATTTTTGTTTTGTATTTAATTATATTATGAAACGGGACGCAAATTGAATTCCATATATGCAACATACATAATTTTATTACACACACAAACACATACATAAATATATATATATATTTTTTATATATACGAAAGAAAAAAAAACATAAATTAATGGATAGCTGATATTTTTTTATTGGTGAGAATGTAGTTTTAAATGTTATCATTATTAGTATTTGGCGCATTATTTGCATATGAAAACAGTAACAGCAACAAACAAACAAACAACAAAAGAAAATAGTAATTATATTATGGTTAAGTTTAAGCACATTCGCTGCTCCTCTCTCAATATGCATTGAAAAGCAAAGATTAAAGGAAGAAACATGCTAAAAAGGAAGAAGAAGAATTTTTAACATTTTAAGCTATTAGCTATATATATACATCTCCATATATATATATATATATATCTAAACACTACACTCATACATAGCATATGACAACTGAAAAATGTGCTTGAAAGCATTATTATGTACCATAGCAGCATTTAAAATTTTGAACACTTTTTGTATGGGGGCACCTCTATAGACTAGTCTTCGCCCCCAGAACAAACAAACATAACGAAACGAAACACGCCGCTCTAAACTATTTCAGTAAAGGTTCGAAATTTTTGCATACAATTGAAGAGCATTCCGCCGCATATCGTTAATAATTATTATAACTACAGTTAAATATTTTCTTAAAAGCAAACACGCATACATACATATTTGGATATATGTACTATTATATACCTAATGTACTTATGCATTTTATATACATACATACATATATACCATATATACGCTATATATGTATATCGTTAACACACATATTTTTTTTTTATATTTGTAAATGTATGATCAGCAAAATAATAAGTAATGAACAAAGCATAAACGATTCTGTATAGAATTGATATTGATGATCCTTAGACTGTGCAACACTGAGCTCTCTCTCTCTCTCTCTTACACTCACTCACTCTCTCTACTTTAAAAACAAAACGAAAAACAAAAACAACTTTTTATACCGCGACTTTACTGTGCTATATATTTATAATGATAATATTGAAAATAATGCGTAACGTAAAAACCAAGTAGTGTAATGACGAGTTATTAGAGAAGCTTAGAGGCCATTGCAGCAAGCAATCAGTCAATCAACACCTAACCGTGACATCAACGCTATCCGCTCACAGTTCAACGCTAATAAATTAAAATACTTTAAATTTCACAGCATGGTAAGGATACAAAATCCACAAGTACGTGTTTGAGCTTCTTATCATGTAAAACGAGAGTAACTGTACACCAAAGACTTTCGTTTTACCTATTAAGGAGCTTGAATCACCTTTATTAATTTGTTGGTTCCTGCCAAACATGAAATGATTGGTATATCGATTCATGTGGCGTATGAGTAATTTAATCTGAATAATCTCCAAAAAAAAAACTAAAGGATTTAGCACGAGGCCAAGTGCGACATAGCAAAGTGTAAAATCTAAAATGTTTTCATTTAATTCATTTTGTTTTTAGAAATATTTTGTATTTTTCACTTTATTCTTTCGCGCCTTGTGAAATCCTCTAAATAAAATTGGCTTTCTTATGACTGTTCAGATTTTATTTTCCATACGTTACTTGTCAGCTATTTACGCACAAGGACATGGGATCGTTCCCATACACCTCTTCGTTGATCTGTGAGCTGCTGCTGCTGCTGCAATGGTCGTGCAACTACACAAATACATTTCAAGATAAAAAAAAGAAAAATTTTAAATATAAAAACAAAACACCACTACCACCACCAACCAACCACGTTCGACTCATTGTTAGGCTATGAATGTTACTAAGTATTTTGAATATGAAAATTATCTTAATTTTAACACAATTTAAAGCTGTTCTTCTAGTTGAATATGAATAATTATGGATTGAAAATTGTTGTTGGAAAAAAACCGTTGAAAAAGCAAAGTTGACAAAAACAAAACAAAACAAAAAAGGCATAAAGCACAAAAAAAATTAAAACAAAACAAATGAAACAGAAAAAAAACTTGTAATTAAACTTTAATGTAGTTTATATTTTTGATAAATGTTATTACATAAAAGGAAATATTTGGAATTCGGAGGAACGTACGATTAAACGATTAAAACGAGATTTAGTAAGGCAGGAAGTAAGGAACTTACGGACGTTGGTTAGAAATTATAAATTAGTGCGTTTTTTAATAGCAAAAAAAAACACTGTTGTTAATTGTATGGAATTAAAGTTTTATATTAAAAAAAAAAAAATAGAAATAACAATAATAATAATAATAAATCAGAACTATGGGAAATCTTAACAATGCATGCATGTCTATATTTAAAATTGAAAAACAAAATAAATCATGAATGTAAACGAATTATTATTATGTCTAAACATAAATTTAAAAAGAATTCTAAAGTAATGTGAAAGTAAAAGTAGATGAAGTAGAAGATGAAGACGAAAGCTTCGCGTAGCAATGCGAGTTATAAGTATTATTAGTGTAGCATGTGTTCGGGTATATATATGAGTACATATATACATTTATACATATATATATATATATATATACTTGCTATGTACGCTATCCGTCTGCGTTTTTAACAGTTCGAATCCATAACACTTGAATTGAAATTGATAATGATAATGAAAATGAAAATGCTTTCTTTTGCGCATAGAGTAGTGTTTGAAATACAACAAACAGCGTTCGTTCTTATCCTAATTACCAATTATTATTACTATCATTACTATAATGCCGATTTAATATTTATATATATACACAACTACATGTATATATATATAAGTATATATTAATAATCCAATTTTAACACACACACACACAAATTGTTGTTCTCGCATACAAGAAATAAAATATTTAAATGGAAAAAAAGAACAAAAACAAAATGAAACGTCGTAGATTTATAAACGTATATTTGTAATTTGTAAACTAAGATATTTACTAGCGTTAAAACATTTTCTAATTATTCAAGAGTAACTAACTACTTGTAACTCGTAAGTGTGTCCACCACATCCAACCGACATTATCAGTGCGTATATGTGTAACTTACATAAGTATATATATATATATATATGTGGATTTTCTAAAAGAATATATATACATATATATACATATGTGAACGTATATGTACGCGTGTATTCCATATATGAGCTATTTTTTATTAAAAGAAAAAATATTCAACTATGACTGATTTTTTATATATGTAATGTTACTACCTATATATATATATATATATATACTTATATATTTATATATGAAAAAATATATAAAACTATCTACGTAATTTTATGCATACGTTATTACAATACAAACAAAAGAGAAACAAAAGAATTGTATTTTTCACACGCTCGAGAAACTTTGAAAGTCTTCTTCTCTGTACCACACAAAAACCTAATTTCGAAATGGAAACAAACAAACACAAGAATTTAAAATTTGTCAAAAACCTCAATTGAACTTCGGAATTTGTTTCAAAATTTATGCGCAACACGACTGTTTTTCAATTGTAAATTATTCTTTATTGTACTTTTGAGCGCATACTTGCTTTCCATTAGCGCACTCTCAACTCTCTAGCTTAGCTCTCTCTCTCTCTCTCTCTGCGCTAACAATTGTGTTTCGTCTGTTCTCAAGCTTCTATAGAAATCTCAGCATATATACACACATTTATATATATACAAATTTTTTGATTTTAGACCAATGTTACTACAATCAAGTTGTGCGAATTGTTTTCTGTTAATTGAAATAATTTTAAATTATTTTTTATGTTTAAAGTTGAAAGTTAAAAACAAACAAAAAAAAAACAAAGTTACTTTTTACTACACATCTAGACTGCTTCAAAATGAAAAAAATTTACAAAAAAAAGAAAACAAAACAAAAAAAAAATGAGAAATAATGTTTAACTTGTGAAAATGCGACTCGTTTAGGGAATTTTTTAAACTCGAAATCTTTTCACACAAAACAAACACACAAGAACTAACGTTTTTTTTTATAATATACAAAAAAGCAAAAGCAAAAACCAAGAGTTAATTTGAAACCGAAGAACACAAAAGAGTTCTCAAATCATTGAAATTACGCTTCAAGCTTATGACTTTTGCTATGTAATATTTTTGTACTTTCGCAGAACTCTGGATATAAATTGAAATCATTTTGTTGGCAATCCTACACTTCCCTCCTACTTCCTAACATCTACCTTCACGCAAACACATGACACACACACATACAACATGCATTGTCCTTTGTAGATACTATTATATTTAATACTTAGTGGTAGCCACCTACTTGATGTAACTTAGAGGTTAGATTCGACACTAGCTGTATGTACTCTCTCTCGTATTTGAAATCTACAAATTTGCATTTGAAAGGATTCTCCACTTAATTTTTTTTTATTTAGATTTGTTGCTTGCGTATGTTTATGCTGTTTTATATACATATTTACAATTATATCTTAAGCCTATTTTTTTATATGTTCTTAAAAGTAAACTTGAATTTATTTTGAAATATCTTACTTTAGTCTCGGGAGCTATGGCTCCGTTATTGATGATCTATTTTATAATTTAAATAAAACAAATAAATAGAAAAGAAATAAGCAACTAGGTATTACTCTATCACTCAGCGCTTGTAAAGGAGTTTCATATGAATTTGTATACTTTGTTGAAAAATTTAAAAAGCAAAAAGCGAAAAAACTCCAACACTTTGTATTGTCTTGTCTTGTCTGTCTCTCTTGTAAAAACAGCTACAAAAAAAAACTTCTAATAATTCACAATTCTTGCAATTGTCAGACACGATCACCACCAAGCGTATTATTATTGTTATTATTCAATGTATGATGACGTTATATTTTAAAGTTATTCCTGGAAATATTTTGTTTGTGAAACTACTTATAATTTTTTTTGAAAACTTTATTTTAATTTAATTTTATTGCATTGAAATGTGTTGAAACTTGTGTAGTAAAGTTATATATGAAAAGTATTTATGTATCTATTTTATTTTTGTCTAAAAGTTGGTTTTTTATTTTTATATTAACTGTTTTTGTTATTTCTTTTTTGCAAAAGTAAAGTTTAATTTTTGTTCCAAAATTTTTGTGTTTTTATTTCCAAAAAGAAAGAAGAAAAAACATTTTTTTCCTATCTGCAGTCTTCTTGTTGTGGTGTGTGGTGAGCGCTCTGCAAACATCTTTAATTTGCACTAGTAAGATCCCAACAACAAGTGGCCCGAAAATCATCAACACAAGAAATGGTAAATATTCTAGAATCAATTAATCGTACTCAGCCTTTAGAAACGAATTATACTTGCTTTGACGTTGTTATGCAATTTGGCCTTTAGCATTCTTTTCTTGTATTTATGAAAATAATACTATTTAATTTGGGCGGACCTATTTGGTCTTAGTGTGTATCTTCATCAGATAGTCCAACCAAGTTCTTAAGGCCCAACAACTCGCGCTGGATGCAGCTAACGAAAAGCTAGCTCGATTTCGGTCAATTGCTTAATGTGTATTGGCAATATTTTTGACACTTACTCCAGTGAGCTCGAGCATTTATATTGAACCAAAAGGCCTACAGTGGAATTCCAGTCATTTCTTCCCCACATTCATTTTAGTAGAAGGGTATGAAATCATTTAAAGTAGCTCCGACATGCAAATGATTTGCAAAGAGTCCCACAGGTTAAAAAATAAAGGTTTCGTAATAAACTAAATTTTTCCAGTTGTCATATGTCATAGGTTTCTGCTTAAAAAATTGCGAATATTTCATAAAAACCCCCCAAAGAAATGCTCTTCGAATTCTTGAAGCTTGATTTCCACTACTAAGTTACACATTAATAAAAATGTTCTCTAATGATTCTGGAATCAGACCTCAGAGGCAGTTCGTTAGCATTGCTCTTGCAACGGTTGAAAAAGGCATCAATTCCTTGAGACCACTGGCAGCCCGAGTTTGTCCTCCAACATACTCACTACAATTTGGATAAAAGTTTCTCCTGGAACGCCTTCGATTTTTCTCAGTTAAGATATTGTGAGTTAAGATCGATGCAGAGCTGGGTGTTTTAGAAAAAACGGTAACTCACAAAGCTTGCCATACGAATTGCATAAAATTTAATTTTTATTTGATGCCTACAAAATTTGACAGTATATTCCTTCCGGTAATGTGGAAAAATATCTATATTAATATAAAGTACTTACTTTTAGACAAGTAAAGAGAAAGTAATTAATCTATTATGTAGCTTAGCTTAGCTGAACCGATGCTATTCCCTCGAACTGACCCTTCCCGCTAACCAATACTAGTCGAAATTGGATTGTGTCCATGAAAATCCTGTTTCCAATTTCTCGTTTATAAATATTTTTTTTTCATATGTAAATTTAGATCAAACTTGTATTTGATTATCGCTATGATTTCTAGTGTGTTACTGGAATTATTTTGAACATTTTTTAGACCAAAACGAAGGAATTTGTCAATTCAAGCGCAAAGTGCTTTTTATATCAACAATTTTGCTCAAATCTCCAAGTGTTACAGGAAAACAAAACTTTCCGATACTGCTAGCATTATTTCATTCAATTACAATTGATTGTTAGTTTTTCAAGGACCTGGATTAAGCTCCGAGAAATATTTACTTTTTTATTTTTAATTTGATTTCTTACAATTTTAGCTTAGGTAACATTTCTAGTCATTTAAATTTAATTTTCATATATTCAAAATATATAAGCCAAAAGCAACGTTTTTTTGGATTTTATTTAATTATATAAGAAGAATTATTCGAATTATTATTACAATTAAGTAATTGCTAAAGCAACTGTTGCGATTTATACAGGGTGTTCATTACTAACGCGTATGAAAGCGTTGATGTTTCCGTTCGATGAACTTTGCGAGAAAGTTTTAAATCTATTATTGTACAACAAAAAAAAAACAAAACAAAAAAACAAGTAAGAAAAACAAAAACAAATATTTTTCTATCATACAACTAAAAAAGTTGTTTAAAAACTATTGTTTGTTTGTATTTATTATGAGTTATCAGTTAAAGAATTAACAATTTATTCATTTAGAAATCAAATATCAGTTCGTAAGCGTCGTTAAGTTTATAACTTGCCTATAAAACGCCCACCTACATACATACATACACTCACAGTTGGTTTTTGTTCGATTTTCTATGATTTGTGTGAATAAAATGAAACACCCTGCATATATTGCCCAAACATTTATTTCATACTAAGTAACAGCATTATCTCCCCTTAAAAGGTATTGTAATTTCCAAAACAAAAAACAAAAAAACAAAAAATTCAAATAAAAAGAATAAAAATATTAACAAAAATTAAAATAATATTAACATACATAACAACTAAATGTTTATGGTTAAAAAAAACATTATGAGCAATTATTAAATTTATATTCAAACGCATTTTGCATTTATAGATTTTATTAAAAATTAAAACAAAAACAAAACAAAACCAAAAAAAAAAAGTAAACTAAATGTGAACGTTATTATTATCGTAAGCGTATGGCATATTTTTATACCTTAAAAGCTACTTACGCGTGTGCGTAAGACCATTATACATACAATTATTAATGAATTTGATATATTAATTAATTAATTAATTAAATACCAACAGTCTTTTTAATGCTTAGGGGCCACAATTTTCAAAAATTATTGTAAGAATTTCTATTTCCATCACAATAAAATTATTTTGTTTTTAAATAAAACTACATAAAGTCGTTTCATTCCTACCATTAAAGTTGCATTTGTTAGAGCGTCAGGTGAGTAAATTTGCATTTCAAGATGGCCATAATTGTTCGTTGGACAATTATAAGCAATTATACCAAATTGGTTGTTGAGACTCAGGAAATGACGCAATCTACTGGAATTATGGATTGTTTTGAGAGAGACGCAGATTCCGATGGAAATATCCAAATTTTAAAATCAAGATGGCTGAACATTTGTTTGTTTGCTTGACGGAATGCAAATTAAGTTCAATTAAAATTAGCTTATTGCCGTTAAGCTTCCAGGTAATAACGAAAAATTATATTCGAATCTGATAAAATGTATAATGGACGGCGCACTTTCCCCTCCCCACGAAGCCCTAACTTATTTATGCCGTGTGAAAATCAGTGAAAATCAGCTTTTGTTCAATTGCCAACAAAATATTTATTTTTATTTCATCATTTTTAATACTGAATCAAACTTTTTTTACTGAAGTTATTATAAGTTTTTTTTTTATGTGATATTTTATTTAATTATGTAAATACGTTAAAATTACTGTCATTCAGTGCAAATATATATATATATATATATAACAAAAATATGTAAAATGTTTAACAATCCAATGAAACCGAACGCTCGCACGTCCATCAATGGTTAACTGGTTTAGTGCTCGCCAATTTCGCGCAATTCACGATTGCCCAATGGCAATGGCGGACGGAAGTTGTTAATGACTTTGCCATTCAACTCATTACAGGGGCACTCCTCTTTCACATCGTAACAGTTGAGATTGCGCATGGCATCCAATTGGTCGCGCGACACCTCGATGGGGGTCTTGAAAACAATCCAAATGACCGATTCCGAGCATGGAGGGGTCGTCAGCGAACCCTCATAGGTCCAATATGTGGTGTTCTCGGGCAAGAGCTTGCTGGGATCACAGCCATTGGGCAAGGTGACGCGATCGCCCTTGTGCACAACAAATTGCAATAAACTGGTGATTTTCTCGATTTCAGCCTGATGGTTGCCCGCCTGCAATTGAAAGAAAAATTCGTCAATTATTTTATTGAACATGTAAGCGAAAAAAGAATAGTCTTCGCATACCTTTAGGAAGACTCCCAGCACAGCTAAACCGTCCGGAGCCAAAGCAGCCTCGCCAAAAGACTCATATTTAGTTGTGTTCCAATGCACCAAATGCAATTCGCCTGCATAGGAAACACCATCGACGGTATGCTCGGAACCTTTAGTGTCACCGCAACCCCAATGGCAATGGAACTGTTCGAGCTTGTAAATATTAGCACCCAATGGTCCACCGGTCAGCTCGGAATTCTCGCCGTTGACATCTACACGCCAGCAGTAGCCTGAATTGAAGAATGGTGAAAATAATATAAATATTTCGTAAATTGAATCAAACTCTTCGAATGTCCCTTACCCGGATTGATCAGACTTTTTGTGTTTTCTGGCACATACTTCCATTTCAGGGCAGAAACTTTCAAATCGCTTCCCCTCTTGGCACTTGAAGGGGTGATATCAACTGGTGACTGTCTGTGGCCCGATGCTTGTGGGTATTGTTTGAACCAATGGGCAGGTCCTGCAAACAAAATAAATAAAATTTTATTAATATAAATTTAATACAAAATATTTTAACAAAAGGTCGTTTCATCCATTCGAACATATAATGAAATAAGTTTATAAAGTCAATATTAATTGTTTTATAAATTCTAATTGTTGTTTGCAAATATTTTTGCGGTGTTCATTTTGAAGGAGAAAGTTTCTCGCTCTTTTCAAGATCAGTATTAAAATAACAAAGTCTACATGATCGGGGGAGCTTTTTAAGTTGTTTATGTGTTTCCCTTGAGAAATTAAACTGTTTTAGTAGACCTGTCACATTTATCTCAAAAATATTTATCTTCCTTAGTAATAAAAACAAAACGTATAAGTATATATACTTACTTCTTATAAAATACACACAATAATGGAATTAAAAAGTTCATAAACAATTATTTACTAAGTGTGCTGGACTCGGGTCTCGGGTGCAACATTGTGGGAAACAGACGAACAAAAGGTCTCGTATTTTTTTCTGAGTATAAACGGCATTTGGATACGCCCGCCGACCGTCTTGGCCCACCCCTACAATTTGTTGTCGCATGCTGCTGTTAACTTAAATCTAATTATGGCATAATTCGTTGAATAAACAAAAGTGCCTACCAAGAAAAAAGAGAATTAGTTATCACGTGCGACGTGCGGTAGTCATGTGACAGTGGTGGATAAAGTGTCACAAACAAATTGAGACAGCAACACCTTCGTAATAATATAGCAACTCCAACGGAAAAATACAACAATTCACAGGGGCAAAACGAATATTTTATTTTGGCTATAACCAATATAATAAACAACACAAATGAACGTTCAAACAGCCCCAAAATTGACATAATTTAATTATATTAAATGTATTGTAAAATTGATACCGCTGTTTGTGTGTGCAAACAGCTCTATGAGCAGTCATATGAGATACTATGAAGATTTACTGCTCAAGTGGAAATTGATAAACAAAAGTATAACAAATGTCTGAGGTATTTTTTTTGGTTTTGTTTCGCTACACTTTATTATTAATACTTGAGGTGGCTCAATGCGTACAACACTCAAACATACATTATACCTATTACATACAAACTGAATTAATTCGTCAAAGCCTGTCAGGTGAAAGATTTAAAAACGATTTCCGATAAAATGCGCAACACTCACGCTGCTGAAGAAAAGGCTTTGTGCAAAGGTGCAAATGTACAAACAAACAGCAATTGTTTGTTATTGTTGCTTGCTGTCGTTAAAAGTGATCAATTATGGCCCACAGTCATCGTCTCAGGGTCTGCACACTGCACCAATATCACAATATCACATGAGCAGCGACGCAAAGCGAATATAAATTGAGTTCCATAAATTTGTATGCATTAAAGGATATGATTATTTTTTTTAAAACAATAGCTCTGAATAAAAATAAAAAATATAAAATTTATTTCCAAATAATATTTAAAATTCCTTTATCATCACTATAAAAGTGTTTAATATGCTTAGCTAGTTGATTTATGTCATCTTAATTTATTTTTATTTATTTGTTTTGTATTTTGTGGCAATTTTCCCAGCCATATATGATCTTTGATTTCCATTTTATGGCAATTCATTTGCATACTTAAACACTTGAGAAATACCTGCACGAGATCTATTCAGAGATTTGCACTTTCCGAATGAAGCAATAATGATAATTCACCTCAAATCATATGGACTATTAGAAGTGACTCAAATCATGTGACTGATAATGTGCAAAGAACGATCATATTCGGTCATTTGACTGTTAAGAAATGATGTGCTAATTAGGCTTTTTAGGTTATGTTAGCGTTCATTTACTATGCATGACTAAATAAAAAATAATCAAAATAATCGTAACTAATATCCTGCTTCAAGTCCTCAAAAGGAGCAAGTGAATTCTATCAATTTAATTACTCTTAAAAATGTCCGAGTTTCGGTTAAATTAGCCGTGCAACTAAAGATCTTTCTTTTTAAAAGCTTCCTCTTCTATTGCGCTTCTGCACATTGATGATCCTTGAAATTGTTGACACAATTAATAGGGGAAATCAATTGACAGATCACAACCAATCGGAAATTACACTTTATTATTTATGGGCTTGAACTAAATAACTTTAGAAATAATAAAATCTTGTTTGTCTAACTCTTAGCTGGAATTTTTTAACTAGAATTAAAATAATTTCTTTTAATTATATTGAAAACAATTTACGGCTACGGAAAACCCTACCATTAAGTCGTTTTTAATAGTACATATTCCATTCGACTCCAATTCGTCTGAATTTGAATAAATTAAAAAATACACAAAATGATGGTATTTCCCTTGGTTAGGGAGTGGATAGAGAGGTTAGGATAATTATTTTCAACGAATTTCATTTTAAATGTTCCAAGTAACACATTTATATCTGTAGACAGAAACGTTTTGTTGATATGTCAATAGAACAATTGTTGAACCAGACCAGCTTTTGCCAATTAATGAAAGCCCCTCGGTGCGATTAAGTAGAATAATGTGATATTCACTTGTTTCAATATTATTTTTTTTAAATATATTTTTGCACAAATATTTATTGTTAATGTTTTAATTATAAATTGGTAAATATATGCACATACTTGTACATAGTTAGTAAAAAACTGTTATAATTATTCAAACAAAAAAATAGTTGGATGCAAATATTTACATTGGCTCACTTTTAGTTTTGAGTCTTCCACATTCAGCCCAATTGGCCAAAATCAATATGAAAGGGGACAATTCACACTCAAATATTTTCACTACTGATCAAAGTGGTTTCACACTTCAATGTAAAAAGAAAATAAATAAATACTTAAAATTGGAAATTTATCGTTGATGGCAATTAGTTTTAGAATGCAATTAAAATTCAAGATCAATTGGTTTTGAGTAAACAATTGTATGAAATATTGAAAAAATGGTTTTGGCTTTGAATTGCATTAAACATTTGTAGAGTACATACATACATTTGTTTAATATTTAAAAATGGAACCATTTTAAAGGCATTGAAATATGTAATTGTATGAAGGATTTGCCAGTGCAAAGAAACGCTTCATTGGTTCTTTGTATGCATATCAGTTGAACATAAAACATAATAGTTTCAGCCTAGGCAATCGAACTACATACACTCATGAAGCTATTGAATTGCTAATTAATCTAAAATGTTATACCAAATGATATATCAATTAAAATTTTGTAATTGTTAAGAAGCAACGCTAATTGATTACTATACGCTTGAGTTGGTCGGACTTTTTTTTTCCAACTACTGTAAATTATAAACGCTCGTTTATTTGCACGAAGAGCAATTGCCGAATTGTTTTATTACTTATTTAGCTTGGGTTTAACTGCTTACATAAATATTTCAAGATTCTACGTCTTTTTTGACATTTTTATCATGAAATTTTGAATCGTATTTGTGTGTTGGCGCAGTACCGCCAAATAAAATTCCAATGGAATTAAAATAAGAAATTCTTGAAACGATTTTTGCTGCATTAACTGACAAAGCTTTTTGCACCGCAAAGGCTTCACTTTTAATTTCGCGTCTTCCGTCATCACGTAACTGTGTGTGCTAACGTAAATATTTTTCTTGTTGTCATAAAAAAAAATATATTTAAAAATAAGTACAAATATGCATTATGGGAAATTTTCGCTCAGGGATAAATTAAAAATGCTAGGGTCCATTTAAACTCATTACATAGAACACAACTCTCATTTTATTAATATAAAGTTTTCAACTTTTTTTCGTATCGAAATCAAATCGAAACAGTTATGCAGTTACAGCAATGGCACCCTCGTAAAGTTTTCAAAAATTCCATAAATTGTATTTCGTTACAAATTGAAATTGCTGCCAGTAATTTTGTAACTTGCTTTGGCACAATTTATTCGCTACCCCTTCATTCGTTTACAGTTGCAACAAATCGCTGTGCTGTGTACAGTGCGAATCACACTTTGAAAATTCGCTACTAACTAATCAATCCTCGTACTAGACATTAGGGCGAATAAAGTGTGTAATTTATATGCACTGTAATTGGCATGATGAGGAATGATGCTTATTGCTTTCACATCAAATTACCGAGATACATTACAGATGCAGCATCTGTAGATTTACAATTGCAATATGACAACTGTAGTGAGTGTGTCTTTTTTAACTGAGCACATACTAATTTAATACCGAAACGAATTGTCATGGAATAAAATTGTTATACGGAAATTTCACTTTTCTCAACTTCATGTAAGTGGGGAAGTGAATTCCAAGCAGTGTAATGCAGTGGAGAAGTATGGATGTGATGCGAGCGATCGATTTTTTTCATGAAGGAGTTGAAAATTTATAAAGAAAAGCCTCATATACTTAATATCCCAATAAGAACCAATCCATGAACATTTGTCCATGCAAAATGGAGTTTGAAGCTCGATTAACCCCTTAAACGATCGCGTGTAAATGTAGTCTTAATCAACTACAAAATAGAACGAAAAATTTGTATTTATTAATTTTAATATTTTTCTAAATATTCACTAAATGGTCGTTCATATTTTTTGTGATTGCAGCACGATTAACTAACTAATCACGTTTTTGTAATTTTCACACGCAAATTGGAGTGTCTATTATACAGTAGTGCCTAAAAGATATTATATTCAAGGAAGTCAGTTCAACAATTGTCCATAATAATATTCCTACAAAGCTTTCAGTATTCTACAAATTTAATAAAAATCCGACAAGTGAAAGTTATTTACAGAATAATTATAAAAAAATCACGTGCCCAGTTTGTTAATTATATTCAATTTAAAAATGATTGCATTTTAATTCTACGGGAAATGCAACATTGTGCAACATTTTTACTAGCTTTTTCGCAACTATTTTCTAGTTTTCAATTGAATAAAACTTTCTCGCTAAGTTGGGGTTTTTCTTCCAAGTTTATACTTAGATTTTTAAAAAAACTAGACAAAATCTAAATTAGCATTTCATTAATGCAACGTACGGTGGAGCAATTGATTATTTAAATTGTTTACGCACAAAGCGAAGCGAATTTCTTTACAATTTTGGAGCCTTTGCACCCTAAATTTTTTGTTTAATTTCACTCTAATATTTAGAAATTATAAAAATTTTATTAACAATTGCTCGTTAAAAATATTTTCTCTACTTTTTCTGTTCGATTTTAATTTGAATTAATTTTAATTAAAATGTATAATTGTTAGTACTTCTAGGTAATTGTTTTGCACACAGTGCTCAATCAAGTCAAGAGATTTGATTTGAACTGCCTCTATAAAAAATTTCAAATCTAACCGGAAAAAAGTATAAACTTGTCATTTTGAGATATCCGCCCTCGGCCAATAAACTGTGTTCTGTGTTTATGAGCGATGAACGGAAGAGAGTGTGTTGTTACTCATTGTCAGCCACTCTTCCGATCACGAGACTTGCGAGACTTGTACAATAATCGGCATTTGATTACAAAAAGAAAAAAAGAACACAAAGGCACGAGTCGACAATTGCACCGCATAGAAATAGGCAAAAGCTTTAGTTTAGAAATCGCATAGGTAAGTACTACTTAGTCAATAGATAGAAATGAGTACATTTTCCCAATCGCATTTGCAAACGTTAAAAGGGCAACGATGTCGAGCACGGCGACAGCCGCTCATCTTATAAACTACATATACGACGCAATCCGTCCGTCCGTTGTCTTACCATTTTCTTCGGTGTAACCCCAGTGAGCGCTCATTGCGTCTTTAGTTTAAATACTGTTTAAGTACCGCAAACGAGATGCTGTCAGTAACAAATAATAATAATAACAATCGCGTCTGATAGGCGTGTTGACTCAATGTCGGTACGGAAGAAGACAATTTTTTTTCTCGTCTTAACTGCGTGCTTGCGTTTCGATCAACAAACAAACAAACAGGCGAGCGGTGCTATGTTGGAGCCGAAACCGTGCTAAACTGAACTGAACTGAACTGTTAGTCTGCTGAATGAAGACTGACTGAACCGACGAGCATTTAGAATACACTACTACTTGCTGGGATCGGGTGCCGGCCGGGGGCTTTAGCGAAAACTGAATGAGTGCTTCACTTCATTTCATTTGGTTTCGACCCATTGTTCTAACATTCTAACACTACTGAGTGTTCGCACTGTAGCCACTGCCGCCAAGCTACACTATACTTTCGCATGTTGGTTGGGGTTGATTCGTTGTGCAATATTGACGTTTCGTTGTAGGATTAGCGGTGCGACTAAATCTCGTTAGAGGGTTCATTTGTGATTTCAATTTAATTTAAAGGTACTAACTGCTACTAATGACAGGGCGCAATCGAGAGAGAGAGAGGGACACTCTAGCGGCTCATATACCACCAACATTACAAATGTGTCAATTCTTTGAGTTGTCGTTCGTTCGTTCGTTTGTCAGTTGAATTTGAAATGTCAATATTTGCGCCAATGATGATCCGATGCTTATGCTGATGAGTAGAATAATCATAACCAATGCAAATACAAACACATATTGTCCACCTTTTCGAAATGGTCACAAATTAATGAAATGATTAGGAACAGCAAACATATAATCAGTCATCTGTAGTTATATTTGCGAATAGGGGGAGATCAAGGCTAACTCGGCACTTTAACATCAAAACAAGACGGAATTTTTACACCAGTCATTCCGACTGCTACACATCCACTACACTGGAGTGATCGTCATACTAAGAGTAGTGAATATAATTTTTTAACTTGATTTCGAATAAATATTAGGGTCCTGAGTGCTACTATAATTTTTACCTGTTTGTTTTAAATTAATGCCCAATCGATGAAAGCGGAATTCTATCTTTAGCAAAAAAAGTTTTCACTTTACTGGAAAAAATATCCTTAGAAAATTTCACACTCAACGGCCATCACAATACATATATAAGTCCCCCCCCTCTAATCATTATATTTACTCGCAAAGGTAACCTAGTCCTGAAGTCTCGATTTCAGTAAGCGAGTTCAACCCAGTTTGATAATTAATCTTTCACCTGCTCCTAACTAAAGTTGGACAGTTTCAGAGTAGATTTACTAGAGTTTCCTTTACGTCCTTGTAGCTATTCCAATGGTAAGTTTACATTCTCTCCGCGTTAGTGACGAAAGATGTTTTTCCATTTACTATCTGTTTCTAGTAAGGCGCCTTCTACTTGTTGTAATGTTCTGAAACCTACCAGAATGAAGAATAAAGTAATTGGAAATTATGAAATTTTACTAGAAGCATCATGCACAATTTTTTTGTATAATTTCTAAGTAATAAAAATGCTGAAATATGTGTTTATTTTGTTTCAATGTTTTTGCTGTTGCACATTTTTTATGTGCCGTTAATTTAATTGAATTAGCGCTTAAAAAAATACCTAATAAAAAACTACTTTTGATGATGTTCTCGTCTCCTTATATAAATTTCGCATTAAAAATACGAGCAGACATTTATCAGTCTAAATTATTTCAATTTTTAGTATCGAATAAAAAAAATAGATTTTTTGCACATGTTGGAAATATAAAAACAAATCGTTGGACAATAAATCAATGTACGAATACCATGTAAAAGAACGTTTCGATGGAATATTTTATGTTTTGTTTACAAATTAAAATTCGTAAGCGGTTATTTTTCACTAAATTGTTGTATGAATCACTTTAGTTTGTTTTTGAAGTAATTCCCCATAAGAGAAGCAAACTCCTGAAGCGTTGTTGATACTCCAGCGCCAGAATAGCTTTTTTTTTAATGGTGAGCAAAACAAATTATTTCATAATAAATTCATAATTATCAGAAGCTCAAAAGCGAATAAACGAAATTTTGACTGGCTTTGAAATTGCCTTTCTTGGCTTTTACTGATGATTTCCTCTCTCTCCGACAGATATTTTTCGCTACCTGCAATTGCTTTGCGTTTACTATACACTTGACTACTTCAAATATACTCGTCTAAATTAAATTAATTATTGTCAACTAAGAAATTAACTCTATTCATTTAATTGATTTACCGATTAGCTAAGAGCAATAAATTCTAGAAACAATTGCCCTATTATAAACATTTCCCAAATTACCAAATAATCGTATCGCAAAAAAAAAAGTTTATTTATTATGCAACAAAATGTAATCTGTTTTTGAACACATATAAATAAAGCTAGAACCTGAACAGTTTCAGGTTTGAAAATCATTGAAATTTTTAATGAAAAATTATCGTTTTTGTGCGTTAACGACAGGCAAACAGTGATGACGATTTTTCATTTGTATTTCTTCTCAATGCGAATGCGCATCATTATTCGGTAGTCAAAAAATTAAATGGGCCTTGCTAATAAGTTTATTGGTTAAGCCAACAGAGTTTCACAATTTCTCTTGACGTCAATGTCGTGGCTTTATGCTAACATCAAAACAAGCTTTAAAATCGTCTCTGGAATTTTGGTTGACTTCAATTTGCACAATTTGTGTACGTGTTTCTTTAGTATTTCAATTTAGAAACACTTTTGTCGAAACAAAAAGTTGTCAATTGTTTGAATGCTGTTTTACTGTAACTATTATCTTTTTCGAAATTATTTACTGTGAGTTGCGAAATGAAAGCACACAATCGGAAGAGAAAGGGTAGGATTGTATGTGGAATGGGTAGGTAGGTATCTTTCCAGCAAAAAGCTATACAAGCATCAAGGAAACGATAAGTAAATAAAATATGGGGCATTTTGTGTAGAAAGACAAGGGTTTTTATAGAAAAATGCAGGCACCATTTTTATTACACAGGCGAACGAAGGTTTTAACACTTTAATTACTGATTTAAGCAATTAGTTAAGTGAGTACTATCAGTAAAATATTTAAAAATTTCCAATAATAAATAAATAAAAGTGACCAAGCTAATTAAGTCAGATCCAATTGTGAATGGATCGAAATTCTAATAAGTGAATTTGAAAAAAATCCGGTCTGATTCCACTTTGTTCCAGTTCCATTCCCGACATAGTTTATAAGAAAAAATTAAAAAAAACAACGGCAAAATCAGATCAGTATTTCTCCTTTTCGCGTTGGAAAAACCGTCGACAATTAAAAAAAAAGTAATTAAAATGAATTTGTGCCTAAAAAGAAAAGCCAACAACACAGACGAAATATATTTTTATAATTTATGTAATAATTTTTGATAAATTTTATTCTACAAGTATTTAATATACATTAAATGTACTCCATTTGCATGGTTCATATATATATATATTTGTAATCAACCAAAATTATATATTATATATTATGTGGTAAGTGCTATAAAACTGTTTCTAATTAATCGTTAATCGTCAGCGTCGCGCGAGTTACAACAGAGGACTGGAGACGGCTACAGTAACTGGATCGAAATACAAATTTGTATATAGTGTATAGTATATATATATATATAGTACAGACTAGTCTAAAAAAAAGTAGTTTAGATGTCGAATAACTAAGCGAAGAGTGACTTAAGGCAAACCGTACACGATTATTAGAATTTACTCCAATAACACAGCACGGCTGCCTCATACACAATAATTAGTAGAAAGTGTAATAAATATATATATATATATGTATGTAGTAGGTAATGGTTCAGTTTACAATCACGCTAAGCAGAGAAACGTAGTATTCGACTATTTGACGCTCGATATATTGAATACTGGACCGATTCGCAGAAAGACTCGCCTAAGGACACTTCTTAGTTCAGGCTTAAGATCAAAGCACATAATTTCACAGAGCAGCGTGTAATAGTTGGATACGTGGGTGGCAAACTGGAAGAGAAGGAAATATGCGAATTTGTATTTAACACTAAATAACAAACAAAAGCCAATGCCCTACCCTTGCATCCGCCATCTTCAGCAAGCGGGTGAGTATGAGCAACAGCAACGACGTCCATGCATCGCGATGTGCTTCACTCTGTAGACTCAGGAAATAGCTAAGTGCCTCCTTGCACACCTGCACCAGTTCCTGTTCAATGCCCGGCCAGTCACTGCGACGATTCTCGTCGCCGTACATTTTCAAGAATATCCGCAGCACACACGCCAGCGAGGCGGTCTCCTGCTTCAGCAGATTCGGTTTGATGGAGCCCTTGAAGCCGGCGCGCCACAGCACGTTGCGTTGTTCCTGATTGGCATTGAAGCGCTTGGCGAAGCGATGCGACTGCATGAGGCAGTCGGCCAGCGTCAGGAGTTGTCGCGTCCGCAGGTAGCTGTACATGCCTTGCTCCTCGCGCTGACAGTCGAGTAGACTGTGCGCCGCACTGCTGCCCGTCAGATCGGCTGCGGCCTGCGCCAGCGTTTCGGCATCTTCTTTGCGCGACGTGGCTGGGAAAAAGACAATATTGTCCATGGTTTGGATGAGTTCCAGCTGGACAACGCACTTGATGAGCAGATTATCGAAGTGGGCATTGTACGGCAGCTGCGTCGGATGGTGGTGGTACGCCGTTGAGGCGGGCACTTCAATGTCTTCATCGATGCTGGCGCTGTAGACGGAATGTTGGGATTGTGCACGATTCAGCTGATCCCTAGAGCTTTTGTCGTGCGGCTGGTTCTGTCGGGCGTAGGCCTGTTGCTGCTGCAGCGGCGGCAGCTGCTGATGCGGACTGGGACGCCAAACGAGTAGCTCGGTTGGTAGCGTGGCATTGAATATGTCCAGTATGCACTGGCAGGTCTTGTCCCAGGTGGCCTCATTGAATTTGAAGCCATTCGAGATGACCAGGTTCTCCAGGCAATTGGTGCCAGAGCGTGCCAACTGTTCGTTGCTTTGCTGAACGCACCAATGCAGCTGAGCAAACAAGTCCTCCAACAGCAGGTGTCCTAATACGTCAAAGTATTGCGTGAAGACATCAATGATTGCATAAAGGGCATGATTGCACGTAGTCGTCATCCACTCGGACTTCTCGGTGACATGCTCCGGCAGCTTCATATTGTCAAATATGCGGAAGATAACGTTGAACAGATCCTTCCACCAGTTGGGCTTGAAGCTGTCGCCGTGCGTCTTAACAATCTCAAAGAGAACGGTAAGGCCGCGCGTGCGCACATCCAACTTACAGCGATTGACGACACACGACAGCGAGAATAGCATCGGAAACCAGCCGCGCACCCAGACGCGGTCCTCCTCGGCCACCGAGGCGTCGTTCTCCATGCCCGCATGATCGGCGAACAGTTGCGGAGCATCGTGTACGCATAGGGCGCACGTGCGCACTAGACGAATCGCCTCCATGCTCGTATCCGGGAAGCGTGCATTGCACGCAAATTCCGACAGGCACTTCACGGCATCCTGGAAGGAATCGACCATGACGGCAAATTGCTTCTGATAAAGTTCGCCTATGATTTTTCCGGTCGTCTGAAAGGCAAGTTCAACAATAGCCTCCTCGTGGTCGCCTGCAGCCAAATGGAATATCGAGAAGATATTCTTCCAGCCCGAACGGATGTTGTGCGCCTGCGAGTTGACCATCTGGGCAATACAGCGCACCACCATGTCGCGTATAGCGGGCGACTGATTCTTCTTCATGATGTGCTCGAAGGGCCGCAGAAAATCCTTCTGGAAACGGAAATTGGCGAATTCGCCCTTCTCCATGAACTTCATCGACAATTGACGCAGCGAGTCCAAGGCGAAGAAGGCAATTTCCTCGTTGGTGTTGCAGCCGACAGTGTTGAAATGTTCGCCCAACACCTGCCAGATACGTGACCACTGCAGACGGATACGCTCCATGTTGTAGTAGGAGATCTCGACGATCTTCTGCAGCGAAAACATACGCGGCTGCACATTCAGCAACTCATCCACAGAGACCTGGAATTCAAAGTTAGAAAGCAAATATTAATAAAAATATGATAGAATATAAGAAACGTTTAAAAAAATAAATAAAAGAATATGGCGTGTAATCATGTCCTCAGTGTAGGTGGTAGGGATCCCATAATTTGTTGTCCTCTTTTTCCGTTATTAATTAATCAATTACTCCGTCTAGATACTAGTAGGTAAAGCCGAATAGTGTGGCTAACAACATTTACAGAAAAGAGCAATGGGTGTAAAGTAATTGTATTTCGCTGACTTTGTAAATAGTTAATTTACATGCAAGTTCTCTGCTTGAGGAAGTGGTTCATTACACAATTATGGCGCTTCAAAGTTGAAATAGTTTGCCACTGTCATTTGCGCGCTTTTGTTATCGGCTAAGCATGTTCTCCTTGAATGCCACCAAATTGATTACGAAAATGCGTGCCATAAGAAAGGCAAGATAGGCCCAACACCTTTCACCCACCCCTTATCGTACACAACTAATGTACTTTGTACGTACAATAGAAAACCCACCTGACGAGCTGAGACAACAACCAAGGGGCGAACTAAGACAACAACCATTTGGGAACAGGGCGAACTAAGACAACAACCATTTGGGAATAGGGCGAACTAAGACAACAACCATTTGGCTGTTGCAGAGCCGTGGTGGTAAATTGGCGCGGCTTATAGCTACCTGACACAAGGCCTTCACGAAATCGACAATAGCGTCACCGTCCAATCGAATTGAGCCAGTAAAGATGCGATCCACTGCCACCACAACGCTTTGACTGCTGGTTTCGCCAATGTGTTCCTTAACACTGGGATTCAACGAGTCCTTCAGAGTGGTCTGGGCGCCAGAGAGGAATTGTGGTCGCACACCTGTACCAATTAACTGCGCCAGTTCCAGCTGACTGATGCACTTGACTATGTCCAGCCAGCTTGAGCCCAAGTAGTTGCCATCGGTGTGAGCCACCATGATCAGAGTCTTGATGGTGTCGATGTTCTTCGCCTTCATCTCGTTAATGGGCGAGTTGGCGGTAAGGAGCGTAAAGCGAGCCAATGCCTGAACGTATGCATCACGCTCTAGAGTCATGTGGAAAATGCACGCAATACGTATGGCACAGCGAATGCCGTCCAAACACAAGCAGGCAATTTCGGGATCATCGCAATCCTGTAGGCCGACGGAAAAGGCGGCCAGAAACGGGGTCCAGGCCATTTTGAACATTGGACGCACCACTTCCAAGTGCTTGGCCGAAGTGAAGGGCGACTTGACGTGCGACACTGACTCCATTAAATTCTTGGCCGTGGTGGAGATGGCCTCCATTTCCATGTTCCACAGCAACTTGCGGCGCTTCTCATTGACTATGACCTGCTTCGCCGGCTTATTGACAACGGTGTTTTTCATTTTGATTTCATGGCCGGCAATCTCGTCATAGATGGACGACAGATACTCTTCGGGCAGGTCGTCCTTGCTGTCACTGATGCCGCGATTCATTTTGATGTACTGCTCCTTGGTCATTTTGTTCTTGACCTGCGGCGAGTGCAGGTCGGTCGTCAGCATAATAATGGAAAATGCCAGCACGTACACGGTGTCGGCGCTCTGGAAGAGCTGATTGTTCGGATTGCATTCGCAGTAGCGACTGGCAAACTTCTCCATCAAACGATCGATCTTCTGCGCCTCGCCGGGCAGACGGAACTCTTCGAGGAGCAGACGCAAGGCGGCCACCACTTCCATGGTGTAGAAATCGAAGGCATCAATGTAGGCGCACATCACCTCCTTGGAATGGTCGTCATTTTCGCCCAGGTAGTTGCCAATCACGGTCTTGTCCAGACGGTCGTCCTCGTGCAGCCACTTGGCGATGTCCGTACATGAAAGACCCACCAGTTTTTTATCCTGCAGAAATTGTACACCCTTTTTGGGCTTGCGATTGAACAGTTCGATGCCCGTTTCCATGACTTCTTTGCGCATCTTGCGCTCCTCGAGAGCTTCGGGCAGATCGAGCACTTCCGTGTTCTTGACGCTGCCGTACGAGTTGAGACTGTGACTGGAGCCGCCATGCGCCGAACGAGAGACGGCATTTGACTGTGACACAGAGTCCGTATTGTCACCGGGCGATTGCAGTTCGGCGGCATTCGCTCGGTGAGCAGCAGTACCCTCATGAGCGTTCAATGAGGGCATATTGGGGTTGACATACAGATCCTGGCTCCACTCCACCATGCACTTGAGTATCGAGACCAGACACTCGAGGCCGCGTATGCGCATTGATTTCTCCTGCATGGGATTGGCGCCCAACTCCAGCGCCTGACGACCCTGAGCAATCTTCGACAGATCGTTGACCAGACGCTCAAATAAGTTCGACGCCAAGAAGTCGCAGTCATAGTTTACGTATATGTCCACCACGGACTGGGCATCGGCACATATGCGCGTCAGCGCTTGTATGACCATCCATTTGTGCTCGAAAGAGCTCGACGTGGCCTCCAGAATGTTGAGGAAGATCTCCTTGAAAAATACCTCAATCTGACGCTTGAGGTGCACTTTGAAGTTGGAGAGCAGCGCCACAAATATGGACAACGACAGCTCGAACACTTCGGGCACAAGGCTTACACCATTCTTGCTCAGAGCCACACACAGATACTGCTTGATGGCCATTATGAACATCTCATTGGAGCGGAATACGGGCCCAGCATTCTGCAGTATCGACAGCAAGAGATGCAGCGACAGCACTTTCGAGCGCAGCTCGTGCGATTTCGGGTCGGGATGGCCTTCAGGCAGCGGCTTCATCGATAACTTGCAGAGTGCACGAAACACCAGGAAAGCGTCCTTTTGCAGGACATGCGTGAATTTGGCGGTGACGATGGCATCGTTTTCGCTTTGCATTTCGACACTCTCCTCGGAGTGGGCGTGATTGATGTCAACATCAACTGTTGGAGGTTCGATAATGGCCATGGGCTCCTCGCCGTTGCTCTTGCCGTCCAGTTCGTTGAGGGCTTCAGTAAATGCAGCTGAAAATTGAAAAGTATTTTAATAGAGTAAACATTGGCATTAGCATAGTACTCACAACTGAGAATCTCCTCCAACACAGCTGCAGCCAGACTTTCGGGTGATTCGTCCGGTTCGACGCCCTGATCCGTGGCGGTGTTTGACACTTGAGCGGCAGGTCCATCGTGGTTGTTGGTGGCAGCTGTTTGGGAGGCCTGCACGGCCACTTCGTATACCTGATTCTCCATGCGAGCAAATATCACGTTCAGCATTTGTGTGAGGGTGGCTCTGGCCGTCGTCTGGTTGACCAGGTTTTTGCTAGACAAGTAAATGTCGTAGCAGGTGCGCACCGCCTGCAGCACAGTGCCTTCGTGGATCTCAACATGCTGCGACGTGACCACAGTGAGCAGAGCCTTGATGATTTGCAACTGAACGCCCTCGTCGGTCTGGGGTCCATTGAAGCAGCTGCAGATGGTGTTGACAATGCGGTCAATCAACAAATGCCCCGGACTGGCCGAGTCTTGGATGGCTCCCGTCAGGTGTCCATAGGCGATAAGCTTCTGCAGGCAATCCAACGCAGTGACCACAATACGTGGCGACCGACTCTTGCAGGCCAACTCGAAGGGCAGGAAGTAGGTTTCCGCATTTATAATGCTGGCCGCATCGTTTTTGGGCAACGGCAGAGCTGCACATGGTAGCTCGTTGCCCTCGGCGATCTGGCCCGCATTGATGAGTTCGACCTTGATTTGCTCGAGTGCAGTGTCGCAGGACTTCTTCAATTGCGAATGATGGGAGCGTTTGATGTCCTTGTCCGCAAGGATTTTCTCTAAAGCACGCACAATAAACATTTCTTTAGTTTTAGAAGGGTAACTTTGCATATTGTCCTTATTTGCGCGTGTGATTCACTGGTTCCGTTCGCGATCCTACCAGGCAAGTGTGTCTTCCACGCGTATGAACAAAGATTGCATATTGCGGGAAATTATTACATCAATTAGAAAATATATATTGCAATTTGCAGGAAATTCGAGTACAAGAAGTTATCTGGTCAACACGAAAAAAAAACGTCATCAAACGTCTAGAGGCGGCAATACATACCGATTACCGATAGCAAACCTGTCACTTGTCGAAATCGGAACATCATGATAAGCCATCACTACTTCGCCAATGTTTAAATCCCTGTTTAGCCGCTAGAAGTTTTTGCCTGTGCTACGACGTTCCGTTTGGCTTCTAAAAGGTTTTAAACATGGAATTTCAAATATCGCCTGGAGCCCCTGTGAAGCGTATTTAGAAAGATAAAAAAATAATTCTATACGTTTTTTTAAAAATTTTTTTATTGTTTAGTCTAAGAGCATCCAAAGCTCTATGACGCTCCGTTTGGCTTCTAGAGCGTTTTAAAGGAATTCTAGATGTAATTTCGAATGATTTTTTTTATTGTTTAGGCAACCTTTGGATGATCTATGACGCTCCGTTTGGCTTCTAGAGCGTTTAAAAAGAGTTCTAGATGTAATTTCGAATATGATTTTTTTGAAATTTTTTAAAATTTTTAGGCTCCGTTTGGCTTCTAGAGCGTTTTAAAGGAATTCTAGATGTAATTTCGAATGATTTTTTTTGAAATTTTTTTTATTGATTAGGCCAACTTTGGATGGTCTATGACACTCCGTTTGGCTTCTAGAGCGTTTTAAAGGAATTCTAGATGTAATTTCGAATATCCCAGCTTATAAGTGTCCGATCCGCTTAGGATAGGTGTCCGATTTTGTTGCACCCAGCTATTGCACTTTTTATACCCCACACCATATAAGTAAAAATCGTTGTTTGTAAACGAAAATTACTTTATTCTTACCATTGAACTGGTAGTTATTACAATGTATGTCAGTGATGAACCAAATTAATACTCATATTTTGCATCATTTATCATTTAAGCCATTCCCATTGATTGAGGTCGTTGCCGCCAGCTTTCTTGATAGCTTCATATATGTTAAGACTCTCACCGGAAGGTATGCCGTAGCCTATTTGTAGACCATGTGGATTCGATGGAGTTTTACAATCCATTGTAATTTCTTTTCTTAAAACAGTGTCCACTTCGACCGACGCAAAGAATGCCACAGACATGGGCAAGTCGGCCAGGCCGATTTGCGATGAGCAAAAGGAGCGAGTCAGCAAATTGGTTATGTGCATTGCTAAAGCGGCTTTGTACGCCAATTCGTCCTTTACCAGATAGCGCAACTCATCGTGGAAGCTGAGACAAAAACGCACATGTGGACCCATCAGCCAGCGCATCGAGACCAACATGAGATGTAGGAAGTCCACCGCCCCACTCTGTACTACCCAATTGACACGAGTGGGCAAAAAACGATTTTGATCGCCACTGGTCGTCTCCAGGGCACGACTTAGACGGCAACCAAGAAACGGTGTGACTGGCTTATCACCAGAGGCGATTTCCTCTAGTCTATTGAACATGGCGCTCTCGGTGCCGCCTTCCCAACTGGGTCTGTAAAACATCTCGCTAACGGCGCGATTGCACGACGAAGCCAATCGCAAGGCCTCGTATCCAGAAAAACTGTTGTAGAATTTGTTTTATTAATTACATTTTCGATGGGTTCACTTTACTTACTTCCTGTCCTCCTGTTCGTCCCTGAATTCGTCTCGTATTTTGTAGACCCGCTTTCCCTTGGTTATCGCGAACATCTTCATGGCTTTGCTTTTGGCCTCCGTAGCAGAAAAAGTCGGATTGAATTGCTTCAAGAGACCCTCGGCGAAATTTTGCCCTGCCCCGTAAATGCGAGCATAGTTAATGACTTTGGCATGGTCCCGCGATATGCCCACAGCCTTGGCGGTAATTGAGTGCATGTCGGTGCCATTCGATTTGGCGCCACTCAGCGTCATCCAGCCCAATGCGGTGGCGCCATGAACAGCGCAAGCGTACGCATCGCCCAACACCGAGGCGATCCACAGCTCTTGCGAGTCCACATCCGCGCCGATTATCTTATACGAGGGAGGAGCCTGCACCATGGCGCGCAGCTCAGAGCCGATGCGTTCGCGTTGCGAATTCGAGGCGGTCATCCACGTGGGCTCCATGGCTCGTCGTGTCAAAGTGCCGCACGTTACGACTTGCGGGCAAATGGCACCGCACTCTATGGCAGAGCTGTTCGATTGCACTCGCTGCGGCAGGCATTCCTCTGGCAGCCACACTACCATCTGACCCATAATGCGGTCGCGGTTGTTGCGCCAATACGACATCATTCGTGCAATCTCAATTACCCTGGCCGCAGAACCAGTCTCGGCGTCGCCACTACTCAGTACATTTTCGGAGAATTTGTTGAGAAAGTCCTTCGACAACGGATTCCCCACGCGAAACGAGTTGCCATTCTTGTGGGGCAGTTTCAGGAAGTAGCAACAGCCCTCAAGCATTTGATTGCACCACACACCGGAACCGTTGTACTGACCACCCGTTCGATCCTTTTTCGCTTTGGAGTAGAATTCGCGTTTGCTCAGGCCTTGCTCTACTTGGCCACTTAGATGGAACAATGCATACTCGCTCTCGGACTCAGAGGCACTTTTTCGAGCGAATTCTGGCACGGGGCAGCGCTCTGCTAGCCGTTCAATGGGAATGCGATGTGCATCTGTGTCCACAGACAAACCTTGCGGGTGCTGCGTCCTTAGGGGGACCAGAAAACCCCAACCATGATCTTTGAGGTAGTGCAAAGGGTAGCCCTCCCAGCAGAGGGAGAGCAACTTCGGGGCAATCTGCATTCCCGTGCCAATTTCCGTGGGGCCTGGCGACCAGTCGGTATTTTCTTCGGCAGTAAATGTTTTCGGTGGCTTCTGGCACAATTTTCGGTACCAAGCCGGATAACCAGGAAGAAGGGGACGACGGGCTGGAAGCTGAACTTTCTTGTCATACAAATGCTGAAACTTTTGCCATAACCTGCGTTCCTCCTCAGGCAATTCATCCATCGCGTGATTTGGCCCTTTGTTATCAACGCTTTGCTGCGTTTTGGCTGGACTTTTTTTCATCTTCAGCTGCTGCACGCTCCAGTCCTCATCCCAAAGCCAAAGATGTTGACGGTACTGCTCGCCGCTGAGCAGGGCACAAGCTTCGTCCGCACGCCTCGACAAGTGGTACTTTGCCTCGATATTGAGATCTTCGTAGGTGAGATTTGATTCGTTAATGTAACGCCGCCAGTTCGAGTTGACGGGCAAATAGGCTGATCCCATTTCCAGCATTCCAGCCAGCGTCACGGGATGTGGGAAGCGTTCCACAAACATGGGATAGATTACGCACAGCACTCGATGGGTGGCTTCCACATCGCTGGCGCAGTAGCTCATCAGGTGCTGAAAATCGGCACGCACATCCTGCATGGAGCCCTCAACGAAGACGTTCCGCGGCTCTTTCGACAACGCCTCGCCTCCACAGTACAGACGATGCACTTCGGCTAGGCTATTTAGTGAGCTGCGTTCTAACCACTCGGCGTCCTCCAGAGCGGGTTCCTTCTTGGACTTGAGCATGGCCCGCTGATAGCTGGTCACACCACTGACACACACATGCAGCGACATGGTGTCTATGAAACGAGCGCGTGTATCCTCCAAAAGATACTGCTCACGCACACGAGCGCGGTCGTAGGAGACATTGTGGCCCACAATGGCTTTGGGTCCCTTCATTCCAAGCGGTATGAGATCAGTTAAAGTATAACGGCGCGTGGACTTATCTGGGCTTGACTTGTTATCGGGTTTAGTTAAACGAGAACTGACCCACGAGTACCAATGTTTTGGACCAACTGCAGTTGCTAATGTGGGAGCTCCACCCTCCGTTACACATACCTCCACATCAAGAATAAGAGCATCCTCTCCGGGGTGGTCGATGGCTCTGCCTTCGCCAGTTCCCGGATCATAGACAGTCCACCCTTCGCGGTATGCCCACTGAGTAGGTCGAACTGGCAAGGCATTAGACAACAATTGCCGAATCAGTTCCTGATAAGGGGCTACCTGATCCTGAGCTATGGCATGAAAGTGGTCTTCGATATTCCGACCATGCATTGGCGGCAGCTTCAGTAGAACATCTTCAATCCGCTCGGTGCTTGCGACATCGATGCCAAAACGTTGCAGCTGCTCTTTGTACTTGAGTGCTTCTTGCGCATCCACTTTTGTCTTTCTCGGTGTTTGTCCAAAGATTTGCTGGTGCAAATTTTTCGAGATCATTTGCACCTTAACCGGATTTTCGGCGTACTCACTTGAGGCTGGAGTTTTATCATCTTTTATGACTTGTGTTACTGGTGATGGTGGTGGTTTTGTGCTTTCTTTACGGGTTTTAGTTTTTCGGAAGACCTTTACGCTGCTGCTGGGATAAAATTCACGGCTCACTTTCGAGTAATAACGAAATAAATGCATGGCGGGTGGAAGCAAAACAAAACAACTTAAAAGTAACAGATGATCAGCGATGCCACTTTTTTGTGACTAAAATTCAAGAACTACCTGTAATAATCGATTGGCTGTAGAAACCATTTTGCGATGAGTACTAATTGGCGCTTAAGTCTACAAATATAGTTTTGAAATTCGCAGAATTCCGTAGAAAGAGTTGGTTTGTATTAGCCACAGAATAGTTTCTACAGCGTTTAGATTTTTCCTATTTATTCCACAAATGTGACAAATGGCATCGCTAAACGCATTCCCAGCTCTTTCCGATAGCAAATCTATCGAATAGATTAAAAACATATGTTTTGTATTTCGACCACCACAAAAACTTGCCCATTCGGTCTTTCGTAACTTTCAGCTCCAATTGGAAATTTCGTAAAATTTAGCATTTATTTATTAAAAAGTCGGTAGAGTGATTAGTAAAACATGGCTCAGAGCAGATTAGAGAAAATCGGAACGATATTCACCAGGTTTGTAAGCCAGGTCACATCACCTCCAAAGATTTACAAATGAACAACAACAACACAATTCACAGAGTAACTGGATTGCTACGTTCGGGAGCAATGAAACCGGAAGACAAGCCCATTTGGTATGATGTGTATGCTGCCTTTCCGCCAAAGCTCGAACCGAGATTCGACCGCCCGGCACCCAATGTACCAATCAGAAATATTTTCTACGAAGAGGATGTTGTGAGGGCGTAAGTTTTTGGCAGGCAATGAAATTTCCCAAACTAAAGCGATTGTATACAATTACAGAAAGTATCACAAGGGCCTTAAGTTTCCCGAAAGCGTGAACCTTGGAGACAGCAGACGCGAAACCCAAACGCAGCAGTTTATACAAATCTACAACGGCCTAAAAACTCAGGGAGCACTAGACCAAGAGCAGGTTTTCGGCACAGCGCAGGAAATGTTGGCTGAACAGAGGAAGACACGGTTAGATGCCGGCGAAGCAACACTGGAAGTGGAAACGGAAAATACAACTAGTTTATCCCAAGACTTCTCCGAAGCTAAGGAAGAGAAGAGTAAAAATATGAAGGCCGGCAGTGGCCCTAATACTAATAGCGGAAGCGGAATCAACATACAAAACTTGTTCAAGGATTAAAGCTTGCATTATTGTTGTTTCACAATTAAATAATTAAATCAAAACATCTTATCAAATTTTAAATTATCTTACAAAAACATCTGTTATCTATGCCCTATTGATGAGCGATGTATCGGTCGTTACTACCAAAGTCGATATTTCAAGCGATATATCGAAAACTAAGGGATTGTCACACTGTCGATTTTTTTAGATTTTGTGGGAAATTGCGAAAGTGACAAAAATGTCGGCATTAAAATTGAAATACCAAAAATTTCGGCATCAAAATATCAAAAATTTCGACATCAAAATACCTAACTACGTTCAACTACGACGCCGACTGGTGATTAGTTTACACCCCTCTTCTTTCATTTTCTTTTTTTTTTTTTTTTTGATATTTAAGTTACTCCGTTCCCCTTTCCCAGTGGAAAGGATAGGAGGTCTCCGAAGAGAATTATTTGGCCAATTGCGAGCAATTATAACGCCATCCGAAAGTATTTTCCTTTAAGGAATATTAATATACGACCACCTTTTGACGAGGCTGTACTAAGTACGAGTTACGGTATAGACGAGAAAATTTTGACAAAAACAAACTCGTCTCGACCGGAGCACGTCCTCACACCACGCCACGCCAAACGGTAATGTTTCATTTTCTTTCATTTTGCTTGAAGAGTGCCCATCCCTATCTTAGGAATCAGGTTCACTGGATCGCTCATTTCTAGTTTTGACATTTCTTTATTCTGTGACTTGTTTCTGGCAACACTGAACCAACTTGGAAGCAATTCCAATTGTCAAAATTCGTCAATTCCAATATCCAAACGTCACATTTATTGGAAATTGTTCCGAAAAATGGCAGGAGTAGTGCGTCTACGTCTTCTACAGAAACCGCAATTTGGTAAGTTTATTTAGTTTAATATCCCCAATTAATACAAAAATTGACCATGGCTTTCAGCGAGCTTCAATTGGTTATCAAATCTGTATGAATTCAAGCTCGTTTAGAAGTCGCTAGCCGATTTGTCAAATTATGTAATTTTCCACCTACCACCAACAACAATGGAAAAAAACAATTTTCCACCCAGAGGATATGCGCAACATTTTCATTGCAATTTCACAACTAAATGCAGCAGTGCAGTCTGATGACGTCCATCCCCCATCGTCTCCCCACTAATTGGTTTTCGCTCTTGTAATTGTTTCAGCTTGCGTGTTACCCGTTGCAACGCAGCGACGTCTTCAAGGTACGAAGCCGCCGCCACCGGGCACGCCACCACCGCAGACGAAGACCAAGTTTGGTCCTCTGGCAGATCAGGATCGTGTCTTCACGAATCTGTACGGACGTCATGACTGGCGTCTCAAGGGAGCACTCAAACGCGGCGATTGGTACAAAACGAAAGATATCGTACTGAAGGGCGCCAACTGGATTATCAACGAGATCAAGACATCTGGTCTGCGTGGTCGTGGCGGTGCTGGCTTTCCCAGCGGCATGAAATGGTCTTTCATGCAAAAACCTTCGGATGGCCGTCCTAAGTACCTGGTAGTGAATGCTGATGAAGGTGAGTCGCAATAGAAGCGTTCATGCCTTTTGTAGATTTTAACAAATTGGCTTTGACCTCTTTCAGGTGAGCCCGGAACCTGCAAAGATCGCGATATCATGCGTCACGATCCTCACAAGCTAATTGAAGGTTGCCTAATTGCCGGTGCCGCAATGGGCGCTCAGGCGGCCTACATCTATATTCGCGGTGAATTCTACAATGAAGCCTCCAACATGCAGCTGGCCATCGCCGAAGCCTATCAGGCGGGCCTCATTGGCAAGAACGCCTGCAACACCGGCTACGACTTCGATGTGTTCATGCATCGCGGTGCGGTAAGCTATTCGTCAATATAAATTTGTAACCGCAAAGCAAAAAAATCTAAAGCTTCTAATACTTACACTTGATTCCATTATACTAACTTGATTCCATTTAAAAAAGGGCGCCTACATTTGCGGCGAGGAGACCGCTCTCATTGAGTCGCTCGAGGGTAAGCAGGGCAAACCTCGCCTAAAGCCGCCATTCCCGGCCGATGTGGGTGCCTTCGGCTGTCCCACCACCGTGACCAATGTGGAGACCGTTGCTGTTGCCCCGGCGATCTGTCGCCGAGGCGGTGCCTGGTTCGCCAGTTTCGGTCGTACTCGTAATTCGGGCACGAAACTCTTCAATATTTCGGGACATGTGAACACTCCCTGCACTGTTGAGGAGGAAATGTCCATTCCTCTGAAGGAGCTGATTGAACGTCACGCGGGCGGCGTACGTGGTGGTTGGGACAACTTGCTGGGCGTCATCCCGGGCGGCTCCTCGACACCCATTATCCCCAAGAATGTTTGCGACGACGTAATTATGGACTTTGACGGTCTGATTGCGGCGCAAACCTCTCTGGGTACGGCGGCCATCATCGTTATGGACAAGTCCACGGACGTCATCAAGGCCATTGCACGACTCATTTCGTTCTACAAGCACGAAAGTTGCGGCCAGTGCACGCCATGCCGCGAAGGCATCGGCTGGATGAACAAAATCATGTATAGGTAAGCAAGAAAGGCGAGCAAAAGGTCTTCAAGAACGAAAGCTAACTTGCGTCCTTTTCAGATTTGTCAGTGGCAATGCTCAGCCTGCCGAAATCGATATGCTGTGGGAGATTTCCAAGCAAATCGAGGGTCACACCATTTGCGCTTTGGGCGATGGTGCCGCTTGGCCAGTGCAGGGTCTGATTCGTCACTTCAGGCCCGAAATTGAGGCTAGAATGAAGCAGTACTCGGCTGCCAGGGCCACAAATTGAATAGCAATTTTGTAAATCTTTAGTAATCTTTTCTCTATTTTAATTGTTTATGCGTGTGCGAAGTTATCCCAATACTAAATACAATACAAATATGTAATTGAAAACGCTTCTTGAAGTAATTCAAATAAAAAATAATATTCAAAAAGTCACCAACAACAACAACTGTGAATTGTGTATTCAATCGGTTTTAATCTAATTTTAAGGTTTGTATGTGTTGAATAACCGCGTCTATATCCTCCTGGGGCACAGCCGAATGAGAAGGTGGGAAGGTGCAAATGCTCAAAGGACCGCCAATGTTTTTATCGGTGGCTTGGACTACACACTTGGCCGGAATGAAATTGTATCTGGAATGAGTTAAGAGCATGAGACTGATGTCTGTCTACTACAATTGGTTTGATTTACTTTTTTTGCGGTGCGCTCGCACTGAAATTCACGACGACTGCTAGAAGCAAAAGGCACAAACACAATCCGTATGAGAACTTCATTTTGCTATTGAAGATGGCGAAGCGGTTCCGCGAATAGTTGGAGACTAAGGACGTTTTTGCTGAACGCCCAGTATTTATATTTATTCATGCGAATTAAATAGTTTCTTCGAACAATTTGTTAATTCTGAATAGTTAATTGCGGAGTTTGCTGGAGACTACACTGAAGAAAAAAATAGCATCACTTCTTGACTAATTGCTTCGTAGTATGAATCGATTACAAACGAAACTTTTTCTTTGAGTGTAGTTTTTCACTTTCGAATTAACATTTCTTTGTCCCTTTAAAAGGTCAATATTTACCAAAATATTTTTGATAATTTATTAGCGAATCAATTTAATCGGCAAAGTTACGTTCATACTTTGAAACTATTTAAATATTCATGCGAATGAGAATGTACCCTACACACTCACTCTGAAAATGTTGGATAAATTAAAATTTGTTGTCCAAAAATTCTGATTATGCCTTCTTCGATTATCCCTACCTCTGTAACATTTAAAATTCTTCAATTCCAATATTCGCATTCAGAATAATTAGAATCGCCTGCAATGAAATCCACTATGCCTGTGCGCCATGTATTTGGTTTTTAGGTTTAGCACATTCCAACTTCTTCCGATCTTTTAAGACTGCATTGCAACTGTTCACCTGTACATTCCTTTCGGTATTCCAGGATTCTAACGGATATGCTTGCAGCCTCCAAATTTTCGTAGAGTTTGAGCAATGCATTTCTCGGTGTGAGCCTTACTCTTCGGTTGCTACTTTGTTCGGTCAGTAAATACGAAAAATGCTTCTACATTCCATACACGATACATCAGAAACGAACGAATGTAGGGTACACATACAATAAACACAATACAACATTTAAATTTTGCTCAGTCAGTCCCTGCACACGCCTCTAAGTTAATTAGAAATCTCTTAATTAATATTCTTAAAAAATGTTTGCATAATTAAACCGATTAAGGTAAGCAGCTCTATCGAAAGCAAATCTGGTAATTTATTAAAATTAGATAATAATACTTGTGAAAATATACACAAAGCAAGCAATATGAATTTTTTATTCTAGAAAAGCTGCTCCACACCCTACAACTTAACACAGCACTCGGTTTGGTATTAAAATAATTATTCGCATTTGTGTAGAACTTATCTTATTTTCTGTTACAGACAAATGTCTGCAATATTAGCAATTAGTTTGTTTGTAAGGATCGACTGTAGATTTGTCAACTTCCGGTCTCTGGTCGTACGTCATTTCACTCGAGTGGCGAGTGCCGCGCGTATTTTTTTCATTAAAATACAATAGCAACAAAAACATGAAAGTGAAATTCTAACGAAAGTTTTTTCGCCCAGAAGCTTTGAAAGCTCCACTCGCCAAGAGCTTCTTCGCATTCAGGCAGTCAGTCTTCCGTGTAGTCCTTTCGAGTATTGTCCTTTTTGTGGAATCGCGCAAATACCATCATTTTTTTGTGCAGGGAGATGTTACCTTGAAGTAAAAAATTTGATATCAATTTTATAGTGAAATTCCCATGGCTTTGATTTGATTTTCGATTTATGTAACTTACGCCAGGAGCAAAACGCACATTGCAAGAGAACACAAAGCGAAAAGAAACGGGATTTCAATTGGAGCAAGACAAAAGAAAAACCACAAAAAAAAAAAAGCTATAAAAACTGTAAATTGTGCCTTTGCATTTTCTAAATGTCTGCGAACTTCCTTCCTTCCTCCGAAGCAACAATAAAACTCAAAAGCAATTGAATTCAACCGAAGAAACTGATTTAAAATCAACGTCATACCATTTTGGTCAGTGATTTTTCGTTTGATAATTTTCATTTCATTTTCTTTCCCAACACCATTACTTGGAATTTTCCTCCTTGCAAGAATATTTCGCAACAAGAAGCACACGCATCCACCTACATACATAATTACACAACTACCACCGAGCACCACCCACTGCTTTGTCGGCCGTACGTACTGTATACCGTTGATATAACAAAGTCGAAGGTATTCAGTAGGTAGTTCCACTCATTAGAGGTAAGTCGGTAAAGGGCAATGGCATATGACATGGGTGCGATCAATAAAGTCTTCCTTTCCTTTGCGTGTCGATGTACTGTCTCTGCTTTGTTGTCAGTCAAAAGCCAAAGGGGCAACACAGTAGTTATTATGAACAAAATATTTGTATTTAAACTTACTCAATGGCCAGTCAGTGCATAAATTAGAAAATTTTTTCGCTCCATGCCAAAGTTATCAATTTATTGCCTCAACTTATGGGCTTGTGTTCGGAAAGGCCTTTAAACATTCTCTCTCTTACACCTTAGTATTTCCATCTTGTCCCCCACTGCCACTGTTGAATATATGAAATAAGCAAGATACACCTGCTAAATTGCCTCCCTGAAATGAGTGAGCGAATTTTATTTGTTTTGTTATCCGCAAGAAGTGAACATTTGAATAAAATTTAACATTTTTCGTTCAAAGCAGATAATAATATGTTAAAGCTGTGAAATTCACATAGCATTAAGGTGTCGATATAAGAGTGAGATCGCTTCGTTGCATTTTGCCGAATATTTTGATATGTATTCGGTCCAATGCCATTAATTATAAGGTGCAAGGTGACTCCAATTACAAGTGGAATTCTCAAAAGATACACCTAAAAGGTGATGATTTATAGCTTATACTTGTTTTGTTTGTTTGTATTCTATCAAAAGACCATTAATCATCGACTTACTTTCCCACCAGCAAAAGACCAATTTAATTTAAGTCGCATTACCACAATTAGGTTATAGTTCGACACGACACAAAGTGGCCATTATCACCATCAATTCACCTTTTAATGGCATTATTTATTAATGTTAAGTAACATTTGATTGACATTATTCCATTGTCCATTACGATTTAATGAGTCCAGAGCAGGCCAGAGTTCAGGTAGTCAAGTTCAAATTAAATACTTGTGTACTACTGGGAAAATGTTTTGATCAATAGTTCGAGCCAATGTACAAACAGGACGAAAAGCTATCAATAAAAAAGAAAAAACGACATTCAATTAAGTCGAAAGAAACGCCAAACACCAATCACCTCCGGCCCCCCACACACTGACGCTGCCAAGTAACTTTTCAGCCATGTCCTTAATGACAATGGAAATGATCGATTACGAGAGCAACATGAGCGCACCGAACTCATCGCAACGCAAATCAACAGGTTATTGGCACTTTCTGCACTCCACTTGGCGTGTGGCCTGTGCCAAAAATAAAATAAACGCTCACAATGGGTTCCGACTAATGGTTTTCACACCCTTACAATAGAAGCGACAACGTCCTGCGCTCCCCTACCCCTCTTTTTCGTTATTGCTTCCAAATGAGGCAGTGACATGCATTCGTGTTTCATGTGCTTGAATGTGTACCTAACTTGGCCTATTCATGCGGTGTGCGGTGAACGTTGGTCCGTTTGTGTGTGTGTGGTTGTGTGCAGCTTCGATTAAATTAACACAAATTAAGGAGATTAAGAAGCATCGACAGCAGCAGCGACATCATCTCTCGACTTTAACTTCTCATAAACACATCAATGCGCAGGACATCACAGGATATCACGCTGTTATTCACACATCAATTGATATACATCAGCTGCCATCATCAGCATCGTCGTATGCGTCGTTTGGCAAATGTTTATACACATTCCACGAAGTGGGTGCATACATTTTGCCAGTCCGAATATTGTGAAAGCTTTTTTCATCTCCATACATACGCCAGTGCCAAAGCTTCACGGAGCACACACAATTTTCAGCGTATCAAAGAGCTCAAAGCTGTGTTGAATGTTCATTGTTTTGTTTTAAAGGCGCGCATATTTGGTGGAGATGCAAAGAGTCCAAATGTCTGGCCAATAAAAAGTCATAAGTAGTATTAGGAAAGCCCCAATGGTTTTGTATTGACTTCAGACGGGTCCATAGCGATCTTCCCGTTCATTCTGTGAAGTTTGTCGACCTTCCTCGGGGTTCTGAAACCATTTGTCCCTATCTTTACAACTTTAAACCAAACACTCTTCATTCGTTTCCACATCCTTCTGCTTTCAGGATGCACAATCCTCTAAAATTTACTAATTTTTTCATTATTTCTTCGTTTTTTTTTTAGCATTTGATGAAATGAAGATTCGAACAATAACGAATTGTTTGTACAATGAATAATAACAATCTGCAACAATGGTGGGAAAACACATACCGTCATCATCAGTCGAAGCCCGTATTCGATCCCAACGAGATATATTTCTCCTCGCTGGAACAGAAATCCTTTTCAACGTCTGGCAGCGACCTGAGTGAGCTGCAGCAAGGAGGCCTCAACTCCGATGATTACGACAACTATACGCTGACAAGTCCATACGATGGCGACACCGAAGAGAATTCGATACCCTCGCTCACCCTCTTGTTTATGGCCATCTCCTACGGCCTGGTGGTGTTCGGAGGGGTCCTCGGAAATGCCACATTAGTCCTCACCCTATGCTCAGCGTGAGTATATACAAATTAACAATCCCAACACAAATGGATGTTGTTTAAAATCTCAATAGAATCTAATTTTAAAATTATGTTCACTTGTGTTCACCTAATCAGTTCGTCGGTGCGATTGCGTAACCCCCTGTTGTTGGCCGTGTGTATTGCAGACCTGCTGGTGACGGGCATTTCAGCGCCAGTGACGCTACTCAATTTGGCCATGAATCGGAAAACGAAATCGCTGCCTTTGGTCGTGTGCAAAGTTATACATTATGTACAGGTGTGTGTGTTGAGTGCCTTCGTAAGCTTCTTCGCCACTATCGGCTTCAATTCAATTGCGTTTGCGTCTTTTCAGGTCATGCCCGTTGCCGCCAGTACCATTTCCTTTTTTATGCTCTCCCTTGATCGATATGCCACCGTCAAACATCCGCGTCTGGCCCAGTTGCGTCAACGTCGTTACTTGCATGTGTCGCTGGCGCTGCTCTCCTGGGTGGCATCGGCCGCCATTAGCGCACCGTTTCTGTTTGCCTATAAGATCATAGCCAAGACGGTCATAATCAAGAGTAGAAGCTCTGCACAGAATTTGTCGCCGAATATGCATGCGTCACATGCGCCGCATTCGTCACATTCGTCACATTCGCCCAACCCCAATGTCAGCATCAGTTGCACTTCGGATCTCGGAGCCAATGCAGTCTTCGTGTCGTTCATCATTTTCCACACAATTGCCGTTTTCGTCATTCCCGGTTTTGGTGTCCTGCTGAATCATTACGGCGTACGCCGGAAATTGTGCGCCTTGTCGTTGACAGCTCGCGCTGCTCATGGCGAATTGCCCCTACCAATGCCCATTCTAAGGCGTCAGACGCACATGGTGATAGTCACGGGCATTGCCAATGCCCAGCAACAGCAACAGGCTACGGGATGTGGGGCCACAGATGACACCTCCAATGGCGATATTCAAATGCATTGCCTAAATCCTAGGTCATCGATATCGAATCCGAATGTCATCAAGTCGTCCAACCCCATCTCGCCAAGGTAAAATAAAAGCGGGTCGAGTTACTACATCGTCTGAAAAAAACAATCGCTCGTTGTCAGATTTGCTAGATCAAACCATTTAAAGTTACCTAATTAAAAAATTGTGTGATGATATTTTATTACTCATACGCCGCAGTGTATGGCAAAATGTTTTTTTGTCAAAATCCTTGAATTAACGTTTGAATATCATGAAAAAAACTCTTTAAAAAAAACATGCATTGGCATACACTGCGGCGTATGAGTAATAAAATAGCAAAAACACAATTTATTCAATTTTTCACTCGGAGCTATGCGAGAATTACGACCAATTGCTGTTTCTCCCACACTTCCAGAGCAATGCGCGAAATTCGGGCCCACTCGCAGCGGCAACGTATCATTCAGGGATCTCGAGGACCAGCCACACCGGGCATTCCGCTGCCACAAACTTCCACTCTGAGATCGCGTCGTCGGCTGGCCAACATGTTGATTGCTTCAGCATTCATCTTCATTGCCTGCTGGGCGCCGCATGTCTTCTGCATATTCTACAAGAACATTGGCTACAAGCAATACTGCTCCAAGACCTCCACATATTTCAATTTGCTGTTAGGTGAGACAGACAGTCGAATGTGATTTTTATATTTGCAAAAGTTGAAATTAACGATTATCAATTTCCGGATCAGGTTACATGTACTCAGCTATCAGTCCGGTCATTTACTGGGCTCTCAACCACAACACACTACGACAATCGCCTTGCGCGCCAATTATACGCCTTCGCTCCGTGCAGAACTTCCTGAGAACACGCTTCCGCTCGCATACGGTCCCGCCGCCGCCTTCCTCCACAAATGAAGCGGCCCTGGGCGCTTTCAATCCCAAACTGATCAAGCTCACGCCTAAACAGTACAGGGCTCAGGCTTCTTCTCATTATCTCTACTAGTGTGATATTTTCCATTTAATGTGTATGTAGATGTGTACTCGCCTCTTTAGCAATTCATCTTTTTTTGTGTACTATACTAACACTAAGTTACTAACTATTTACTAACAAGTATTCGATGTACATTACGCAATATATAACCATCTCGCATCTCGGCTCACACACACACAAAATGTACGAACAATGACTTCAACTTATGTGCCGCGCGATCGTAAAGAAGTAAAAATAAAACTCTAAACACAAACATTTAAAAGAAAAACATTCTAAAAAGCATTATCGGATGTTCAACTGTTGAATATTGGTTAAGGTTTACTGCAATTACATACATAATTCAAAAACAAGGTCTTAAGTCGCGTTAAATGTTAACTTGTAAAACTAAACAAATTAAAGAAAAAAAAACTAAAAAAAAAGAGACTAACAATAATAAATAATGTAGTTTTTCACAACTGAAAATATACCTCATGAAATATATACTTATATATTTAGTAATATGTGTGCGTGTATGTGTTACTACGCCTATCGTATTTTCTATATTTTTCCACATGAAATAATTGTAAAATATATAAATATATTATATTCTCAATTTTTATTTTTTTACTCTTAAAAGAATATTCTTTACTTTCATAGTTGCTTAAATATATATTTTCTTATTTACGTTCTAACTTTTTATTTTGAGCATTGAATCAATGACTGATGTGCAACATGTAGTCTACAAAGCAATTACGGAACTATCAACATAAAATTTTGGTACTCAATGAAACTTATGCATTTCATTTTGAAATGCATATACATTCGCTCTCGGTTTCAATACATAACTGCTTATTATTTCATTTCACTCGGTTTTTATTTTTGCCTAAAATGGTGGTCTCTCATGTTCATGTAATAGATTCTACTACACTAAACAACATAGTTTCAAAAAGTACCGGTTACATTTTTATGTGGTTTTTATTTTTACGGTAATGGAGTCAGAATGATCCAAAGTTTGTACCACCTCTCGCGTCTCTTGTTCCTTTTATCGTTCTTTCCTACCAGGATGACGGACAGGCAGGCGGGAATTGACGTTGGAACATGACGTGAAGGAAAAGAAAGAAAGTAAAAGAAAAAGAAAAATAAAAAGAAAATTAAGGGAAAGAAAATTATTTATCACTCTAAATTAATTTCCACTTATTTTAATTTTTTGGGTCAATATCTGTGTGCTTATATAGCCTTCGTAGTTCGGACACAAATACTTGCATGGCGAATGGCTACAAAAATTGGCGAATGCTTCAAACTAACCGAATTCCGACAGTTTCTTTAAAATTATACTTATTCTTAGGCCGCCTCACGCTCCATACATATAAAAGCTGTTGCTTACTCCTCTTAAAAATTAAATTTTATTTGCTTTATGACGTTTTACCAAAGGTTTCCATTCCAACTATAACCACTCGTCGACTGCAATATTTTGGAAAAATCTTTGAGAACACAAAACATAAAAACCTGACATGTTTTTGCCTTTGAGATCGTATTCAGTGCATGTGAATAAAGCTTTAAAGGCGATTAAACAATAAATTAATTTAATGACCATAGATTCTGGTTAGTGCAATACGAGCCATTCACTTTCATGAAAATCTGAAATAGCGGTACTCAAAGCAGTGTCACTTTCAATTAGTTAAACTCTTATTCGTTTTTATACTTTGTTTTTGCAGTTACGCCTAGATTCTCATTTCTCTTCACCTTACTTAGTAGTGCTTTTTCTAAACTTATATATTTATATAAAAAATTCAATTTGTTGTTGTATTTTTAACATTGTATGTAATTAAATTCAACTATTGTGATTCTTATCAAAGCATTTTAAATGCGCAACAAAAACATAAACCAAAAAATGCAATCTATTGTTGAGTATATATATTTATGTATATTAAGTGTTGTTGTTAATTGTAAACTATTTCTTAACTTTTTTAAATTTATAAATTTCTGTACTTTATACGATATTTATAGAAGGAAAGTATTTATAAACTAACTATAAACTAAAAGCAAACATATTTATAAATTAAATAAAAAAATAAATAAATGCAACTACATAATAACACAAACAAAAAAAGTGAAATAAGATATTATATACGATTTATATGCCTGAATCACTTTCATACATATTTTATGTACTATAAACCTTGATTAAACCAAACTCATAAAATACATAATATCGTACATAAAATGAGCTATTGTTTGGAACTCAAAACAAAAAAAAAAAAAACCAAATCTACTCATAAATAATAAATTACGAAAAGCATAAGCATAAAAGTATATGTATAATGTTCCTTTTTCAAATAAGCAATAATTACGCTTTAAAAGAAATTCCATACAAAATATATTTAAACGAAACACTACTGACATGCAAAGAATACTTCACAATTTCAGCAGCGTACACTAAAGCATTATTTATATTAAAAAAAGAAACACTGCAAACAAAGACATTTCATAGCGATGCTGTTTTTTGACTGCATTTTACATTTCAAGTAATCATCTCCAAATACTCAAAACGAAGCTGAACTTTTGCGAAATACAAAATTCACAACAAATACACATACAATAGTGAACTGGTTTACTCATAATTGTTTCCTTTCATTTGGGCTTGCATTGCAAATGGCGTTTCTATTTAATAATAACACCTGCCCCCACCTTCAAGACTTTGTACGAGTTACGAGTAAATATATATCAACTGTCTACGTCATGTGCCAACTTTCAGTTAACAGTCAGCTTATTTTTCGAGCAACTCTACTTGCAAGCGGCAATTAATCATTATCTTTCTATATGACCTTTTTACCCATGGCCTCTATTGATTCTATATAGTTTTAATCATTTCTATTTGTATACAAAGTATTGAAAAATAAATTGAAATTCGGTTGAAATCAAACATTTTAAGATTTCGTGTAGAGTAGTGAAATTACTTGTACTTCTTTGTGAGTCTGCATATAGTATGTATGTATGTCAGCAACAAGCTATAACAGAAGATGAAACAATGCCTATTTATGACTTATTAAGAATCTTTAAAAAATATGTTCTAATATTGTTTCGGTAGCGTTCATTGAATTATGTTGAAAATAACTGTATTTGAGAATAAAAATTTCCTAACAAAAAACAAAAACGACAAAAACCACCCACTACTACACTATTTGGTTTTTATTCATTACTAGTGAAATGCCTGTAACTTCGCACCCTTGGACATCCGATGGACCTACTTATCGACCCCCTTGACCTTCCTTTAAACTCTTTGTCTCTAGCCATGCCTTCACAGAAAATACATATTTGTGCTATTACAGCTACCTGGTCGAATGGTGGTGGAAGGAGAGCATACTTTAATTGACTACCCAATATTTATAGCTGCTGAGTCACTATTATGAACTGCCGACAGCTCTATTGGTCCACTCTTCTAGAAAATTAGGACAAAACATCCGGATGATGATTGAAATTAGGTGGGTATCACTGTCGTCGTTGGTGACGTATGAGTAACATTTAATTCATAGAAACGAAAATTTCAGACCAAAATTTCTTTCGGACAAATCTGAATTTTTTTTAAATTTTTCAATTTACCTAAAAAGTACTTTATGTAAAAACATAGTACTTGGATGCATAGATACTAAAAAAAAATTTTTTTTTTGCTTAAAATTTTTTTTTTGGAAAATATTTTCTTTTTAATATGAAGAAAACTACAATGGCTCACTAAAGAAAGTACGGAAGTCGTTTGTTTCTCCAAACATGACTTGGTTGACTCCTTCCTGTCAATCGCTCGTATTGTCAATGGCTATAAATAGTAGATAGGTTAGGTTAGAGTGGCGGTCAATTATGTTTATAGTGTACCACGACTCTCTGTCCACTCAAAATCTACAGTCCCCCTTCGTAATCGGTAGTAAATAGTAAAACCAGTTTATATTTTTTTTTCAGTTAATTACTAATTACTAACAGTTTTTACTTTATTTGATTGATTAAAATGCATAATTTAGTTTAAAATGAATACATAATTTTTGTTTGTTTGTTTTAAAATGAAAATACTGAATGCAAGTGATCGTGATCGATATATCATATATCGGCGTAAGTAGTACAAAAAAATATATAAAACGAGACAGACACTTACAAGTATTTTTCAACTTAGAATTACGTACGGAAAATGATACGAATTATATTGGACAAATGGTAGCGAAGTACGATTACATGCCTTCCGACTTGCATTTAATAAATATGTTTTTGTATATATATGTATAATCATCAAGTTTTATCTAAAAGTTTTTCTTGTTTTTTTTTCTTCTATTTTTAAGAGAGTAGTAGGTAGCCAAAAAGATTCTAAACAATTTCGTAATGTTAGTTAAATATTCGCCTTGGTTGGTAATGATTGGGTATGATTTCCGATTTTCGCGTATAGATCAGTTCTGCTACATTTTAGTATTTCAATGCTGAGTGAGTGTGTGTTGCATTGATTGTATTGGATTGGATTGCTTAATCGTCGATGGTGTACTCGGGCATTTTCTCGTACTTGAGCTTCGACGGCTCGTGATCCGTGTTCACCAGCAACACGGTGTGCGAATAGCCCATAGCCACCTGAGGTATCTTAATGTTGTCCATTTTGGGCACTTCCTTCGGAATGGTGGAAGACTTCTGGAACTCGCCGATTCCCAGCTCGCCGAAGGTGGGCGAGGCGCCCCATGCAATGAGTGTGTCGTCAGCCGAAATGACAATGGAAGTGTTGGCGCAACCAATATCGGTGATGTTCCAACCTAAATCGGAGAGAAATTGTAATAATGAACTGCCTTTGACTCAATTAATTGCACCAATTACCGGATAAATCCTGTACAGGCTTCGGGTACATGTTTGCCTCGCCCGTCTTCTTATTCTGGCCGATGAGGAAGAGCACACCGAGCTCGTTCACAACCAGGGTGAAGGTGGCGCCGCAATAGACATTGCGAGCACCACGCCCCGTGGTATCGAAGAACTTATTGAGACGCGGCACCATTTCGTCCTTGGGCTCGGCATGTCCGAGGCGTCCGAAACCGCCAAAGCCCCAGCTGTAGACACGCTTCTTGGAGTCAATGGCGCACTACAAAGTGGAGAATTTTTCGTTTTGATTATCAAGTTGATCAGGTGGATTGGCGGTGGGCTTCTTTGGTTCTGTCTCAATATTTACTCTCAACTCACCGTGTGATTGTTACCACAGGAGAAGTCCACAATCTGGACATTGTCGACGGGCGTGACGTGGCCCTCCTTGTTCTTCTCGATGTAGAGCACCACCTTCTTGGGCGATGTCTCGAAGTGGAATGACAATTTGTTGGCATTGACAAAGTACTTGGCGTCCGTATTGTGGCCCAGTTGGCCGTACTCGGGCAATCCGAAGGTGTGGAGATTTCCCTTGATGTCGAGTATGACCGAAAACTCGGCGCCGCAGCCAACGCGTATGATGGGCGGGCCACGATAATTGATGGGAGTAGGTGTAGTGATGCTCGGATGGTGGGTGTTGCCCACGCCGCACTGACCCGACTTGTTGTCGCCGCAAGCATAAACGGTGCCCGTGTCGGTGAGGAAGAGAGTGTGGTGACGTCCGACGGCGGCCTGCAGTACGTTGACCTTCTCCAGGCCCGGTATGAGTGTGGGCTTCTCGCACAACTTCACATCGGGCAGACCAAGTTGCCCGGATGGATTGCGGCCAAAGGCCAGTGCCTTGCGATCGACATTGATGAGAATAGTGTGGGCAGCTGTGGGCCCGCTGGCAATGTAGCGATACTAGGGATAGAATTTTATTGTAAGTAACAGAACCTGAACGGAAGTTGCATTGTAATTCCCAAATCCTCTCACCTTCTCATCCGTGAACCGGTGGAAATTGTACAAATTCGGACGAACTTTCACCACATTCTTGCGATCACGCTTCCCAGTCAAATCCCATGTTACCATGCCGGCAATCAGCAATTGTCCGGGTGCCTTTTCCATAGTGGCCAGCAGATCGTCCGGCAGCTTTGTGGGCGGATCCAGATTGTCGTGGGGTATAAGGACCTCCACCTGATTTGATGACGTCTGCGCTTCGTCGCTCGAATCTTCGCTAATTTCGTCCTCATAGTCGGAAGTCTTCTTCTTGGGCTTACGCTGTTTCGGACCGGAACCATTTCCTCCTGCTTTGCGTTTGGCAGACATAATTGAGTGGATCTGCAAGCAAAACACAAAAACACCAAAGGGCAAAAATTATAACAAAAACAAGGCAGAAGAAACCATCGAAGACGCAATAGCAATAGTATGGATATCAAAATGAGACAATTGCTCTTGTGCACTCAACGGAAGCACCACACCACAGAACATTACAAATACATCACAGTTCACCACCCCAGCCTCTTCAGGCCGTTCATCACGCTACAAGTCAACAGCGAAAGAAAGAGGACCTAACCAGCAAGAGGGGGCTAGCGGCGAACGGTGTGTGTGCTGTTTTCGAGAGTGGTTTTGCAAGAAAACAAAATGAACGCCACCGCCAACAAAAGAAGCAGCTGGCGTCACTGTCGTCGTCGCAGCAGCAGAGGCAGAGAATGTGGAATTTCTTCAAACGAAACAGCAGCAGAGTATTTGTGGCAGAAACTCGGCCTAGGTTTGAACTTGGTCAAGAATCTGTATGCCATTTTCGACTAAGTACATTTTTTCGTTCACCTTAATTCAGATTAGTTTCGTGAAAATTCAGCTTATTTTTTTGAAGCGTCATTGTGCGTGTGGCGTCCGTCGAAAAATTCGCTATGACGCCGATTAATGCCAAAATATTTTCAACCGAAAAAAAAGGCGGAAAACTTCTTTCGCTGCTGCTACTTACTAATATGATTATAAACAAATCAACTGTGGTATATTTAGAAAGGATAACTTACAGTTTATTTAGGTTTTTGTGGTTTTTTCTGCGGAAAATGCAAACAATTCAAAAGCGAAACTCGACACAAACAACTCTTCTCCCTTCACAATCGGCGGCGAACTAGTGGTGGGTAAAACCGACTGAACGAGATACGTGAATCGATGGCGTTATCGAATATTTTAGAGAAATCCCAAATTCACTTTTAAATGCGATTATTCGATTACTTGGGGGTTAGTGCAAGATATATAAATATCCGTCTTGGATAGTTGGAAGTTGACCGAGAAATATAGAGCAAGTGACACCATTTGTAAATTGCTCTTCAGCCTACCTGGCAATAACCTGCCAACCATAGCCAAATCACAAAAGAAAAAAGTTCCTTATCTCTTATGGAGATTTTTGAATGGTTTGTAAGAATTTTTAATTTGTGTGCGACGTGATATTACTTTCATTTGAAATCTGATTTACTTTTTTTGTCAATTTTTGAGCTTAAGAAATATTGTTTTTTATGTTTCCAAAAAAAAATTTGTTTTACTTTTTTAATGAGTGAAAAGTAAAAAAAAAACAAATAAAAATCATCTCATATGAGAAGTAAATATTTATGCATGTGTGTGAATTTTATTAGTGTCTCGTCTTATCAATAAATAAACATTTTTTGAGTTGTTTTTTTTTTGCATTTGTAAATAGAATTAATACATAATTAAATAATAATTAAAAGGGAAATTAACGTAAAATTAGTTTTTAAAATTAAACACAATACAGAAAATATTACGAAACGAAGAAACATACGAAAACGGCCACTGTGGAAATGGCAATCGGCGCTTACATACTTTCATTTATAAGCTGAATCACAATTGTATGAGCGGCTGCAATTTGAGCTCACGCTGAGCCTGGTATTCCAGCACATCCTTCATGATAAGTGGGCGAAAGTTTTCGTGTCGCTGCTCAAAACTGGCTGCATTGTGATTACGCAAATCGGCGTTGGATGAGGCGAATACTGCTATTGGCTTGGCACTGGTTTTTGGTTGTAGTTGTTGGTAGAATTCACTTTTGCCGCCGCCGGACAACGAAGGCGGTATACCGCGTGGTGGAGCTACAGGACTTGAGCCACAGTCTTGTGCTGAAATTGGAAATATTTTGTACCCGGTTATGGGAAATATACAACAAAATTGATCGAGTGTTAGTTGTTTCAACATTGTCTATACAATTGGAATGGTGTAAGTTTCTGATCAATATTGCACTGGATTGCACTGATAATAATGACAGACTGTCATTCGAAAAATATAAATAAAAGCGCAACTGATAACTTGTAAGCTCAATACAACAACATAATTCTTTTCATCATAAACCGCCTCCCCCCTCACAACCAAACCTTCGCAATACGGTGTCATATATTTGTTGCTTTTGTGAAACGGGATATGGTTTCACCTTCGCAACGTTATTCGCAAATATTTTGTGGAGAGCATCGGTGCCACCTTGAGAGATTTCATTCGGAGAAAATTCCCATTTATTACAAATGAGGTAACATTTGAGAATATTATAAATTTGTGCACCCAATAAGTATGATTCATGAATTCTATTCATATTCTTGTTTACTGAATTTGATAATATTGTTTAATTGTTGATATTCCTCATATAAATTTCACATAAACCCTAATGATAAACGATTGCAAAGCTAGTGTCTTACCTGCGTACGAATGCACCGAATTGCTCGAGCGTTGTGCTGTCGAACCGAAGTGCCCGTTGATGAAAGGCGTGTTCGAGGCACTGCCGTTGCCATTAGGCGGTGGCAATGGAGGTGCTGGTCGGTTGAAAGGATTTTGACGACGTGGCGGTGGCCTAGGCATGGATACTGTTGCGCTTTGCGGTTCCCCACCAAGCATTTCTACCAAAACAAATGAATTATGTTGAAAGCAAGCTGAAACAACTGAACTGCGATCCATGTTACTTACTGTTGCGGCAACCCTCTATCTCCTCCAGCTGTCGCTGTAGTTCGGCCACCATCAGTTTCTTGTACTCGTAGCCCGCACAAGTGAGTGCCTTCATCCAGGTCTCCATATATTCCTGCGAGTCCGCAGATAGAATATATGTGCGATTTCCATTAAATGCAATCTCGAAGCAATACTGGTCGCTCTCCTCGCTCAACTCTGCAAATCAAATCAAGTTAAGGACTGTGGTTGGTGCCTAGTTTGTAGTCGATACTTGCCTATGGTGCATCCCTCGACTATGATAAGGCCAAGTGGTTCTTTGTCACTCTTCTTCTCGAAATAGAAAAGTAAATTTCCCTTAAGCACGAAGTAGCGTCGCTGGAAAGCTTTGTTGACCTCACCCCTTTTGTTCAAGAACCCCTCGCAGTCAAACGGTGGACTGGTGGCGAACACACAAAGGTTCTTCTCGTTGATCTTCATTGCCACAATTTCGACAGTTTCAAATAATTCGTAAAATCATGAAAATTTCTTACATTTGTTGCTCATCAACAACAACGGAATCCGCGAATTGTCAAAACGACACAGCAACAGTGCTACCGTTGGGTAACAAAAGTGCACGAGATGAAAAGTCTAAAAAGATGCGAACAAATGCGAATAAATGGTATGACCTTCACTTGCTTTGTACATAATTTCTATCCACGCCACAATCATCACTGACAATAATTTTATTTTTGTAATTTTATAGTTTCAAAAACCAAGTTTGTTGACAACTGTGGCCGCTATCCATGTTTACAGTGTAAAACAATACAACTTTCAGTATTCACTGAAAGCACCTGACGGTACGAATATATCGCTCATCTCTAACGCACAACAGTTGTAAACAAAGTGCAAAGTGAGTGGAAGTGCCAGAAATTATAATTATAATTATATTATAAGAATTATAATTTCAATTATTTTAAAATATGTCTTATCTTTTGACGGAAATTTCAATGGAAATGATGGGCTACAAGTTTTATAATCTTGACGGCGTCTGTGGTCCAATAAACTTCCAAAAAGCATCAAACGTTAGTGCCTCGAATGGGAGGAGGGAATCAGCAGAGACGGAGTCTTTGGAAGAATTAATTGGCTTTGGAAAAATAGATGAATCGCTGGAAAATATTAAATCCGGGAATGACAAGGACGAGACCAATCTGTCAGCGATCAACACAGTCGATCAAATAGATTTGAGCGGCTTGGATACGACGGAGGCGGTCAGCACATCCTCTAATCAAACTGAATCTGCACAATTGCCCCAAGAATCTTCCAACAGTGATACCCAACTGTCGGGAGCAACTGCTGCATCCAGCTACAAGTACTCTACTCAATCTGAAGCTCTTTTAAAACTGCTGGACTCTGAGTTCGAACGGGTGCGGGGGCAAGTTATGCGCCAAAATACGCAATATTTGCAAGCAAATGCCGAGACAGTCAAGCGTATCGATCCGGGTAAAGGTTTCAATGCAAACGAGTTTCTTCAAGCGCACCATGCAACAGAGAGAAAAAACCTACAAAAAGAAGTGGAAAATATGAAGTTGTTCCGAAAGTTGGTGGAATGTAACCTGGTCAAAATGAATTCGAAGAGCTATGAGAAATATGTTCGCACTTTCATGCGAATCCAACCGGAGCTGAACAAATATAGTTTAAATGAAAATAGTTAGGACGACATAGTTTTAGTAGCGGTATTCGCAACGTGAATACCCATAATTTGGAAACTGAGTTAAAATTTAGCATTAAAATAGATATGTAACAGGTGAAAATAAAGACTTTCATTTCACTAAAGGAAGTTTTAAAAAAATATTTTGTTTTCTAGTAACTTTTAAAAAAATCAAATTGATGCCTAAAAAATTCTCAAAACTTTGATCGCCATTTTAAAATTTTTTAACTCCTTTTGTAGTGTTTTTAGCACGACAACTCCGTCCATGATGAAAATGTGACCTTTGTAGGCGTGTTCAGTGATTATATCTCCTGTCATTAATTCCATCGTTGCAAGCTGTCACTTGTCAATAGAGACAGCGATACATACGAAAATATCGATATTTATAGATCGAAACAAATTTTATTTTTCTTATCGGTTTGGAAAATATAGGATTTTTGAAGGATCGATCGAATATGAAATGGATAAAGGAGTAAAAAAGTAAAGTGTAAAATTGTGAATTTTTTTTTTCAAGGCATTTTGTTTACTCTTTTACCTTGTTACACAGGGTCTCGTGCAAACCCCTATTGTAAAATTTCCAAATACTCATAATATCGGCATTTTGAAAAATCATCGAACATATGGCTTAAAAATATCGATTTTGATAGTATCAGCGGATGATATATCGCCCATCCCTACTTGCCGTTCTATTTCTCTACTATTAATAGCCAAAAGGTTACGTATCAGAAATTTTAATTCTCCGCTGTTTAAGCAGATAAATACTCGATTAGTTTACGGAAATTCATTGTGGCTTTCGTTTGTTTTTTGTAATACACAGGCTGCAGCAGTTGCGGGACGAGCATTGTGTTGGACGCGGAAATCGATCGAGTCGAACACCACATAAACGAACGATTGCGAAATAGCCCGCCGCACATACACAACTTGCATAATGAAGATCTGGACGTCAGAGCACACATTCAACCACCCGTGGGAAACAGTGACACAGGCGGCATGGCGCAAATATCCCAACCCCATGACCCCGTCCATCATTGGCACCGACGTCGTCGAACGCAAAGTGGTCGATGGGGTGCTGCATACGCACCGCCTCGTCCAGTCCAAATGGTATTTTCCGAAGTGGACGCACGCGTTAATTGGCACGGCCAAGACCTGCTTTGCCAGCGAACGTTCCACGGTGGATCCCACGCGCAAACAAATGATCCTCAAGACAATCAATCTGACATTCTGTCGGCACATTTCCGTGGACGAAGTGATCTACTACGAGCCACATCCCACAGATGCCACCAAGACGCTGCTCAAGCAGGAGGCTTCGGTCAGTGTGTCGGGTGTGCCACTGTCGCACTACATGGAGGACATGCTGACGTCGAGTATTAGCAGCAACGCTGGCAAGGGCCGCCAGGGCCTCGAATGGGTCATTGGCCGCATAAATGCGGAGGTCAAGGGCATTGCCGAGACGGCGGTCAAGAGCACAGACGAGCTCATCATGACTACACGCCGTTCCATTGACGATATGACGGAGAGCGCACGAAAGAGTATGGACGAGATCAGTGCTCAAGCTGCCAAGCACATACACATTTAGAAAGGGGGGAGTTGGGGGGCGCATAACAACAATTTGGGGTGTGACGCGAAGGTGTCCGTCGTGAGTGAAGTGGAGTGGTCGGGAGAGGAGAGGAGAGAGAGGCACCAAAATTTGCAATTCCTGATTACGTTCTTCTAACTGAGCACATTCGATGTGAATATATATATTATGTAGAGTATTTGTTAAGATTTCACACACAAACACACTCAAAAATTGATAAATAAATTTAACTTATTTGTAGAAACAAAAGAAATTTGTGCGAAAATTGCGATTTTTGGAGGCGATGATGATGTTTGGTTGACGATCGGCATCATTGTTGCGCTCGCTGCTAGACGCTTCGATAAGATTATGTCGAGTGGACATTGAACGGCGCACATTCACATTGGCGTTTGTGGCTTGTGACTAGAGTCTCTACTTTGTTTGGTTGACATCTGCGCAAAATAATTCGACACGTTTTTTTAACTTTGGATACGACAAACTACGACGAACAGTGCAATTCTTGATAAACAAATGCAAACAATTAGTGTAAATTCTATTTTAGTATAGCATTTTATAAATAGTATCAAATCAAAGTACGAATAAAAATGTATTGAAATATTAAGCTTAGAAACAAACGAAGTTTTTTTTCTCGCACATGGAATAATCCAATGGAAAATAAATGAATGATAACGATTGAACGCAATAACAACTGCAGGCAAATGCAAATTCAATGATAAAAATTGTGTTCGAAACAGATGACGAAATTTCGGATACTATTGCGGGTATAAATAGCACAATTCCTCAACTGTCATTCGATATTCAATTGCAAGGCTGACCTTTTAATAAACAATTAAACGTTTTGTTGATGAATAAAATATGTAAGTTTTGTTCTATGATTTGATCCCTAACTTGCCAAACCAAAGCTACGATAACGATGCACAGTATGAAAAATTCGTCAAAATAACAATGGAATATTGTTGGTAAATTTTCCTTTATAGCCAAGTGTGTACCCTACCCTCTATTATATTTTGTAAAAATCGAATCGAAAAAAGGCTTGTCATTTGATCCACCAAAAAATAACCATGAATTATCTAAAATATTTAATTTTCGTGGTAAACCATGAGTTCGGAACAAATTATTTGTTTTCGCAATTAACGAAAATATTTTCATACCATGTCGCTCTGTTCAACTTCCTCTCAGTCTGTTTGTGGGAACTATATTTTCGTGAGGTCCTAGAAATTTTTCATCATACATTTGTTTTCCTATGAAATGGTGTGACTGAATGTTTGACCAACAAATAATACTAGGAATTTGGTAGTGGAAAAAAGTAATTCATCGCATTAATTTCTGCATTGTTCTGGAATTGATTCCAACTTTTTGTACCGGCTGGAGACACTGTGCGGTGTCTTTGACATTTGCTTTTTCACACACTATGCCCAGTAGTATTGATTTGTGGTTGCCGCTGTTTGTGGTTTCTTAGCAACGTGTTGTACGTCGTTCGAACGCACTAAGCACGTGTAGGCGATCTTGTTGCTATTACTGAGTTGGTCTGTTTTTGCATTTTTAGTTGTGGAAAATATTTGCATTGATTTCTTATCAGTGAAAAGTTAAATACATCAACAAAAACAATTGATGCTGTTCTTGACGATCGACAATCAATAAATACACTGTTGCTGGTGTAATTCGAACGCGTAAACGATCAGTTGTCCCGCGATAACCCCCAGCAAGCAGCAAGGAATTGGTGTATAAATATTTGTTGACCTCCTTGGACAGTGCAAATAACAAACAGGCGTAGGCAAGTGAGTTGATTTTGTTACGCTGTGGAATACGACGTCAGTTGCTAATAGCCTTCGACATTGATCAGTTGTTCGAGATACATTCCGATTTAACATGCCAATCTTGCGATTTTACTCAACCGATGCTTGGGATGAGGCTCATCGCCTTAGAACGCTAAAGCAGCTGCAAACTGTGAGTGATATTTACTTTAAAAAAAATTAAGTTTTTATAAATTTCCTTTTTTTAGGTGTCTGCAAATATAAAAACTCTCCAAGTGGAGAAGTGCTATCACGTAGAAAGCGATGCACCAATTGCAGTCAATTCTAGTGAAGAAAATCTACTGCGCTGGCTTCTAAAGCATCCACAATCAAGCGATGATACTCTACAACGCCAATCACAGCTACCACCGCAAACGGACAAGCAAACGGCTTTAATTGAAATCGGTCCACGTTTTAATTTCTCCACACCCTTCTCCACGAACTGTGTGAACATTTGCCAAAATGTGGGCCTGAAACAGGTGAAACGCCTCGAGGCCTCCAATCGCTATCTTATTGGCTATTCCGCTCAATTGGGTAGCGAAGATGAGGAAATCATTGAAGCGATCAGCGATCGTATGACCGAGTGTCGCTACACGGTGGAAAATCTGCCAATCAACAGTTTCAACGAGCAATTGCCCAAGTCCCAAGAGTCTTGGTACTATGTGCCTATACTGGAAGAGGGACGCAAGGCCTTGGAGAAGGTGAATACCTCGCTGGGACTGGCCTTTGGCGATTGGGATCTCGATTACTATACGAATCTCTTTCAAAATACACTCAAACGCAATCCGACCACCGTCGAATTGTTTGATTGCGCCCAGAGCAATAGCGAACATTCAAGGCATTGGTTCTTCCGCGGCAAGATGATTGTCGATGGGCAGGAGCAGCCCAAATCGTTGATTCGCATGATTATGGATACGCAGGCGACCACGAATCAGAATAATACCATAAAGTTTAGCGACAACAGCAGTGCCATGGTTGGCTTCAAGCACGAGACAATACGAGCGAAATGTTTCGACGGTCCCGGCGAAGTGTCGGTGCAGACGGTGGACTCGGATTTGATTTTTACCGCGGAAACGCACAATATGCCCACGGCTGTGGCACCATTTAGCGGTGCCACGACTGGAACTGGAGGACGTTTAAGGTGAGTAGTGGGTATTTTATGGGATTTTTTTTAAAATTTTGGGTTGTCTTTTTTTGTTTAGAGATGTGCAAGGCGTTGGACGTGGTGGCTTGCCTATTGCGGGCACTGACGGCTATTGTGTGGGATGCTTGAATATTCCAGGTAACGAAATATAATTTAATTAAGCGGACAACAGTTCTTATGAACTTCACTTTCAGATTATCCTCAGCCCTATGAGAATGCGAACTACGCGTATCCCTCCTCATTTGCCAAGCCGCTGAAAGTATTAATTGACGCCAGTAATGGTGCCTCCGATTATGGTAATAAATTTGGGGAGCCCCTAATCTCGGGCTTTGTCAGCTCGTATGGCTTGACTAATGCGCAGGGCGAAAGAGACGAGTACGTGAAGCCGATTATGTTCAGTGGTGGACTCGGCACAATGGAAGCGTCAATGCGCGTTAAAATCGATCCTCAAAGAGGTAAATACTTTGTACTTACAATGTCCGCAGATTCCTTGAGTAAGAGTTTTTTTTGTCTAGGCATGCTCTTGGCGAAAATTGGTGGCCCTGTCTATCGTATTGGCGTAGGCGGTGGAGCAGCCAGTTCCGTTGAAGTGCAAGGTTCCAATGATTCTGCTTTGGATTTCAATGCAGTGCAACGTGGTGATCCCGAAATGGAAAATAAATTGAATCGCGTGGTGCGCGCTTGTATTGAAATGGGCGACAGTAATCCTATTTTGGCCATACATGATCAGGTACGACTGGAGATCATTTGAAGTTACCTTCTTAAACTCAAATTTTCTTAGGGTGCTGGCGGCAATGGCAATGTCTTGAAGGAACTCGTAGAGCCTGGTTTCGCGGGTGCAGTAATTTTCTCCAAGGAATTCCAATTGGGCGATCCCACGATCAACGCCCTCGAATTGTGGAACACCGAATATCAGGAGAATAATGCTATACTGTGCCAGCCTGAGAATCGTGCTATGCTCGAGCGTATCTGTGAGCGCGAGCGTTGTCCAATAAGCTTTGTGGGCGTAGTCACCGGAGACGGTTGTGTTTCCCTGGTGGAAAGTGAGGCGAACTTTGAGCGTGCTTTAAATACTGCCGATCCCTCCGAACTGGGTGCTATGCCCTTCCATTTGGACTTGCAACATGTGCTCGGTGAAATGCCCAAGCGTGAGTATCAATTGAATCGCCAGCCAGTCAAGTTGTTGCCACTGCATTTCGACACAAAACTGGACTATGCCAAGAGCCTGGAACGTGTGCTCAGTTTGGTTTCGGTGGGCAGTAAGCGTTTTCTTACCAACAAAGTGGATCGCTGCGTTAGTGGTCTCATTGCTCAGCAACAGTGTGTAGGTCCATTGCACACGCCGCTGGCTGATTATGGTTTGACTGCAGTTTCCCATTTCGGACATGAGGGTATTGCCACCTCAATCGGAGCCCAGCCAGTTAAGGGTAAGTCGGAAATGGAATGTGTAATGCTGTAACTGAAATATTGAATGGCTTCGCAGGTCTTTTGAATGCCGCTGCCATGGCTCGGATGTGTGTGGCCGAGGCCCTTTCGAATCTGGTATTCGTTAAGATCAGCGAGTTGGCCGATGTCAAGTGTTCGGGCAATTGGATGTGGGCTGCCAAGTTGCCGGGCGAAGGCTGTAAAATGTACGATGCTTGTAAGGAGATGTGCCAGATGATGCAGGAACTCCACATAGCTGTGGATGGCGGCAAGGATTCATTGTCGATGGCTGCTAAGATTGGCGGGGATACCGTCAAGTCTCCGGGCACTCTGGTCATCTCTACATATGCTCCTTGTCCGGATATTACCGTGAAGGTAACACCCGATTTGAAGGGGCCAGCTAGGGCTGTCGACTCGGCTCTAATCTGGATTAACATCGAAGGAAAGTTCCGTCTAGGTGCTTCTGCTTTGGCTCAGGCATATTCGCAGCAAGGTGACGAGTGCCCTTCGGTGTTGAGGACTGATGTCTTGACGAATGCTTTCAATGTAACACAACAATTGCTGCAGCAAGGAAAACTGTTGGCCGGTCACGACATTAGCGATGGTGGTCTGCTTGTCTGCCTGCTGGAAATGTCTTTTGCAGGCTTGGCTGGTCTCAAAGTGGATTTGACCAATGTTGTGGAGAAGTTGAAAATGGCCGGCATCGATGCCGCTGCTGCGAGTATTGATAAGCCCGAATTGGCTGTATTGTATGCTGAAGAATGCGGCTGGGTGGTGGAAGTTGAGCGGTCATTACTGGCCGAGGTACAGAGTGCCTTCTGCCAGGTAGGAGTACCCAATTATATTGTGGGCTCCACTTGCGGCTATGGTCTGGAGGCGGGCATATCAGTGAACTCTCGAGGTAAGAGTCTACTGCAGAGCAACGTTCAAACGCTGTTCAAGCAATGGGAACGCACCAGTTTCGAGCTGGAAAAGCTACAAGCGAATGCCGACTGTGCCATTGAGGAATTCAATACATTGAATTATCGTGCCGGTCCTCAGTACAATTGCTCTATGGATTTGAGCTCAGAACTTGTCCTCAAACGGTCTGCCAAATCCGTGTCTGTGATGGTACTCCGCGAAGAGGGAGTTAATAGCGATCGCGAAATGATTGCCTGCCTGCTGAAGGCTAACTTTGAGGTTCACGATGTCACAATGTCGGATTTGTTAAGTGGTAAGTTCGGAAGAAGAAACGTTTTTTAAATGTGTACTTACCTGATAACTCGTTGCAGGAAAAACATCTTTGGAGCGCTATCGCGGTTTGGTATTCCCAGGTGGCTTCAGCTATGCCGACACTCTAGGCTCTGCTAAGGGCTGGGCGGCCAACGTGATGTTCAGCGAATTGTTGGCTCCACAATTCCAGGCATTCAAGCAACGCAAAGATGTATTTTCCTTGGGCATCTGTAACGGCTGCCAGCTGATGAGTTTGATTGGTTGGGTGGGCAGTGCTACTAGCCAAAAGTCAGAATCCATCATTGCCGTGCCCGACGTAGCCTTGCTGCATAATAAATCCGAACGCTTCGAGTGCCGCTGGTCAACCGTAAAAATTGGCCAAACCAATGCCATTATGTTGAGTAATCTGGTGGGATCCGTGCTCGGCTGCTGGGTTGCTCATGGAGAGGGTAGGTTCTCATTCCGTACGCCCGAAGTTTTGGAGAATATCAAAGCAAGCAATTGTGTGGCCTTGCACTATGTAGACGACAGTGGCCAGCCCACGGAAACCTATCCCATGAATCCAAATGGCAGCACCGATGGCATAGCGGGCTTGTGTTCTCCGGATGGTCGGCATTTGGCTTTGATGCCGCACCCGGAACGCTGCAGCTCAATGTTCCAGTGGCCTTATGTTTCGCCTCGATTCGAAGTGCAATCGCAGGCGAGTCCGTGGCAAATAATGTTTAACAATGCCTACGAATGGTGTTGCTCGGGAGAGACTTAGGAGTGACATGACAAGATGATTTGCATTTATAACATTTTTATAAATCTATACTATTACGACAATTTGTACGTATAAATAAATATAAATATTTACAATATAATGTTATTACTAAAAATTGTTTATCTTCTGAAAATTAAACTAATTTGCCAAGACACACACAGCCACACTCAGTATTGGTCAATTCGATATTTGCAATAGGCATTTGAGATACTTTTCTTTGGCCCCGGGTGCCACCATGTACTTGGAATTCCAGTCGTGCTCGTTGATGTGCAGCACTTTGTAGCCCATCATTTCCAAGTGCTTTATTTTCAGTGATTCCGGGCCACGTAAGGCGGTCAAATCGTTCTCGCAGAACGAATCCAACTTCAGTAACAGAATGGCCACTCTAGAAATAAAAGTAAATTTTCAAATTAAAATGCTGCCAATAGAAAGCTAATAGTACATACTTGGTTATACGATCCAACATGGTGGTCTCTGCGGGCGTGGGTATGGGCTTTTTGTTGTTATCGAAATGTATCACAAAATCAATCTGGAAATAGGATTTGCATTTTTTTAATAATATTTTCCATTTAAAATTTAAAAATGTTCACCAACTTGATAGCCGTACGGTGTTGTGTGATTGCAGCGGTAGTAAGTATCATCTATCAGCAGCGTATCCAGCAGCTGCTTTACATTATCATTGAATCTACTAGAGGTATGTGGTTCTACATAAAGAACCATTAAAAAAGGCAATGATATTTTATTTTTCTCGAACATGTATGTGACTACTCACTTTTGCTGAGTTGCGCTTCCAGATAGTTTTGCTGGAACCAAGGAACATTCGCTTCGGGGAAATCCAAGCACACTGTCCTATTCAGTTGCATTACAAAATTAAGTACACGCTCCGGATAGGTAGCCTTCGAATAGCACATTTGAATTTCATCTTCGATGCGTTGAATGAATTTCATACAGAATACTTTATTGATCAAGTCTTCGGGAATAGTTTTATAAAAGCACAGGGCCAAGCAAGCCTGCACCAGCGACAAGCCACTCATGGTGTTGAAGTCCCTAAAATATAATAACATAATGTTTGGCTCTTGTACAATTAAACAATGAAAATGCAATTGCATACACACCTCATTAAAATCAACGCCGCATACTCAAGCACCTCCAGGGATTGCGGCGTATAACCCAAATTGTATGCACACGAGAGCACCTTTTCGACAGTTTCGCCGGTGACATGCTCATGATTTTTCTCAATATAGTCGAACATCTCGTCCAGCACTTTGGCCACAAAATAATTGGACGAGTTGAAATTGTACGTCATATCCCGAATGGTCCGCGAGTTTAGTTCGCTGCAGTCGAATTCATTGTACTTGTGCAGAGCTTCGTGGTAGACAATTGCGTTCTTAAGAGCTGAAATTGTTCACAAGATATTAGATTCCTTGCGTAATAATCCTTTTCTTCTACTACTCACTTTTTCTGTTGCCCAGCGATCTCACAATCAAATTTAAATCACTAGCCGTGAGCGGCTCTTCGCGGCTTAAATGTCGCTCAGCACAGTCGGACAAAACGCTGTCAATGGTAGAGAGTTGCATGCCCAGCACCGATGGAGTGTGGTAACGAAATCGCATCTCTGTCGCTATTTGTACTCCGCGGCTGATGAGGAAGCAATCCATGATGCTGAACTCATTTGCCATCGAAATGATTTTGGACAGAATGTCGTTGGGAAACTTTTTCCAACATAGGTGTGTGTGGCCGTAAGCCAAGACAAAGGAGGCGAATCGAGCAATTTTGGCCGGACTGTGACCAGCGGTGGTGTTACTCTCAATCGCATCCATTGCCATCTGACTGAGTTTACGCTCGATGGCTAAGTGGCGGTAAGTGCCGCCCAAATTGTTGTTGAAGTTCATGTAGCGATGACAATGGCGCATGAAATGCAACTGCCGCATTTTCTCATCGGTATGCGAGTCCAACTCACAGACTACGCCATTCCAGTAGGTGTCGCAAACCTTCACATCGGAAATCTTTAGGCCCCGCAAAATTGTGAAAAAGTTTCCGCTGGCATGTGGCTGTAGCCAGCATTCTTTCGACGTCAGCAGCTTTTTGAATAAGGCAATCAAAGGCTCGCGTCGTCGTGGCTCCACAAAGGGCATGAAGCTGACGAGCGCATCGGAAGTAGGTCTTTTTCGGAGCTGTTGCTCTGTGGCGTGTGTCAGCGGTTCGACCATTGCAGCTGGCTCGAAATGGTATTGAAAGATTCGGACGACCGTTTTCAATTCTTTGTCGTTTAGCTGATCTATAGACGGTTGCAGAGCCAATAGCAAATCACGTGTCAGCTGTGCATTGCGGTGTGACCACACGGGCAGGTTGAGCATATGCAGTATCTTTAGAATGGCTTTAGATGTACTCGCATTAATAGCTCCTGTTGCCAGTAATTCGTGTACACGCCGCTTAAACGCGCTCAAAGTGTCCGACTCCACTAGCTGCTGCAAGTTGAGAAGACAAATCGCCAACAAGCGCGCGTCTTCGGCAGTACGGCAGACATTCACATGTGCCTCAATATGCGGCATAAAATGTCGACATAAAGTGGAATTGTGAAAGTCCCGATCGGTATTTATGCCCACCACAAGGCGTGACAAAGCGGGCAATGGAACTTGACTGGCTGTGGTCCGCTCTACAGTATGCAGGGCTTGCTGCAGCAATTCCTCAACGACAGGATGCGTACTGGGCACACCCATCTTGCGCAGATACAGGTAACAGCAACCCAGTTCGTTGGGATTGAGCGTGTGCACATGAGGCCGCAAGCCCGTCAGAATGGACTCCAGCACAGCCGGTGTGAGAAGTTTTGATGTGGCCGTTTCATCTGAGTTGCGACATAGTGTCCACAAAAGTATGATACACTGGACGCGGTGATGACGCAGCAAATTGCCTTCGAAACGTCCAATGGTTTGCAAGAGCTACAATTATGGATGTCAGATGTCGGTAAAGTGGTAATAGTTTTATTGACATTCTCTTACCTGCTTGCAATCTTGACAACGATTCAGTTCGTCCAAAAGCTCGTCTGGCTCTGAATAGAGCAGCTTCTTGAGTGAGAAATTTGAAATTTCCGAGTCCACTTCTTCCAACGACGTTTGCTCACCACCCACTGTCGAGCCTGAGTCCTCATCGGAAGCGACTTTTGCTGCTTTCGTTATAGAGTAGTGGCGATTGGTTGTCCACAGTACTGTTGTTGTTGGCTCAGGTACATAATGACTTCGCTCATCAGTATAAAGTCCTTTTTGGTTTCTTCTTCCATGTTTGGCTGTTACTGCGTTTGCTGCAACTTGTGCCACCAACTGGCGACGATGCTGCAACAGTCGCGCTGCAAATATGAACTGTGGTTTTGGTAATAAACTATTTAACATTTTACTTTTTTATTGTTTCAAGCAATTTCAAGTGTTGTTTCATTTAATAACTGCGCCAATGAGTTGCACCGCAATTTATAAATTCCGCAGTATTTCGAAATTACGGTATAATGCACAAAACAGCTGTTACACCAGCGTCCAGAAGAAAATGGAAATCATATGTTCCATTCAGGGTTCTTAATTGCTGACCAAAGTTCGGATAGCGCCAATCATATTCCGGAGTAGATGAAAAAAAACGTACAGAGTCCAATTTTTTGGGAACAAGTTTACTTTAGGGCCTGGAAATTTTTTGCACTTTTTTTTTTTGATTGTTATGTATTTTCACGTCCTAAATCGAAATCCGGAAGAATTTTGCCCCGGACGCTTATAGTTTCCGAGATATTTGCGTTTAAAGTTCCGAATTATCCCATGTAAAATAACAGGGACGTAACCAGAAAAAAATTTCGGGGGGGGTTTTCACAAATTTTTTTTTACCTCTACTGAAGAAAGAAACTAGAAAACGCTTTTTTCAAAATAAATTTTTTGATTTTTCATAAAAAAAAGGTGTAATAAAAAAATTTGAAAAAAAATCCTGAAGTGGAGTTTATGAGAAAAGGATTTATTCAAAAATCGATGTATTGTGTTCATATATTTCGGGGGGGAGCCTACAGCCCTCAAAACCCCCCCTTCATGGGTACGTCCCTGCTTTCATTTTAAACACACTTTCATTTGATTCACAGGAAATTTTGAATAACTTTAAACTTTCACAAGCTTTTTCACTTTGATGTAAATGTAAACCGTGATATTCGAAGCTTAATAACGAATGCTAAAACTGGAATTTTTCCAGTTTTTGGTACACGAAAGTTTTTAATACAATAAAATGTCCAGGAGATACGGAACTTTCTCTTAAATTCTTTTAAATTTCATAACTATTCCATACATTTTTCTATTACTTCATAGATTTCGGGGGGGGGTTCGAACACCCCAAACCCCCCCCCCCCCCTGGTTACGTCCCTGTAAAATAACCACTTATTCTTGTTTATGAATTCCTCTTCTTCTTGAAAGTGTCATTCAGAATGAAAGTGGTGATACTTGCACCACGAAACTAATGTTCATGTGTTCATGGGAGCATAAAGTAGGTACTTATTTTAATAAATTTATGGTAATGAAGTATTTAGTTACTTATTTTAAAGAATTTATGGAAATATATTTTGGAAATAGGCAAATGAATTTAAAGAAGGATTGAAACAATGTATTTAATTGAAAATATCGTAATTTTTGGGTCATTTTCAACTTTACAACAATAACAATAACACGAAGCGCCGCCGGCAAAAAATTTTAACAAAAAATCGCGAGAAATTTTTCATTTTTAGAGTTATGTAATGTTGTTGTGTTTGTAATAGTTGCAATGTTTTTAAGGGCTGTTCCAACAACAAATTACAAAATCAACATTACAACAACAACAACAACATTACGACAACAACATTGTCATTGCAATATTACAACAACAAAAACCATACAACAGCATTGCAATAACATTATTACAACAACAAAAACAAAATTAACAAAATTACTGCAATAGCAATAATACAACTGTATTGTTGTAGTTGTGGTGTTGTTGTAGTGTTTGAAAATTGCAAATGACAAAAATTGTGCCTAAAACGAATGAACAAATACATTCAAGGAAGAAGAAGAATTCATTCAATGACGAATAAGTGAATATTTTATATGGGAAAATTCGGAACTTTAAACGCAAATATCTCGGAAACTATAAGCGTCCGGGGCAAAACTCTTCCGGATTTCGATTTAGGACGTGAAAATACATAGGAATAAAAAAAAAAAAGTCCAAAAAGTTTCCAGGCCCTAAAGTAAACTTATGCCATTTTTTGGAGTACATACATATATAAGGGCGATTCATTTAAAGTGGGAAACGATTCAGTTGTGCAGATAGGCAGTCAAAACGTTTCCCACTTTAAATGAATACCCTTATAATTTTATGTAACTGAAAAATTTTATTTTGCGTGAATAGTGAACAAAACCAATGGCAACACTGTTGGATTAGAAGTATCTACTCGATGAGTATTTCAAAATTAAGAACCGAATAAAATATACTCGATGAGTACTTCTTGGATCATCACTAGTCGCGATTGTTTATCGCAGGAAATAGGAAAAATTCCACTGTTCAACTGTTGTCTGGAAATCTATGAATATGGACAAATTAGAGGACACGGCGACCACGCCGGCGGATAAGATTGCAGCGAAAAACGCCAGCACCAACTCGCTGGACACGGACTCCAAGTCCAGTTCGATTGGCTCAAAACAGGGCGCAGACACCGGAGCCCGGGATACGCCCTTTACTTATCTGGATGGTGAAGAGGATCAGGACCAAAAGAACGACGTGACCTATGTGTGTCCCTATCGTGGGCCTGCTTTTGGAGCATTGACAATAACAAACTATCGTTTGTACTTCCGGTCGCTGCCTTTGCGGGATCACGAACCGCCCATTGTCGTGGACGTGCCATTGGGTGTAATAGCTCGGGTGGAAAAGATAGGAGGATCCACGTCGCGTGGTGAGAACTCTTATGGCATCGAAATCTTCTGCAAGGATATGCGTAATCTGCGTTTTGCCCACAAGCAGCAGAATCACTCCCGCCGCACAGTGTTCGAGAAGTTACAGTCATATGCATTTCCGCTCTCCTATAGTGGGCGACTGTTCGCGTTTGCTCATGCTGCCGCATTCGGTCCCCCTTCAGCGACCGACAACGGCTGGGCTGTTTACGAGCCGTTGGCCGAGCTGCGACGTCTGGGTGTGCCGAACGACATGTGGCGAGCCACTAAGCTGAACGAAGCCCATGCAATGTGTGACAGCTATCCGGCTGTGTGGGCCGTACCCAAGGCGGCCTCTGACGACTTCTTGCGGCGCGTAGCACAATTTCGATCGCGCTGTCGTTTGCCTGTGCTTTCGTGGATGCACGCGCGTTCGCAGGCCACGATTACGCGCTGCTCGCAGCCTCTGGTCGGCGTGAGCGGCAAGCGGAGTGCGGACGATGAGCTCTACTTGAGCTACATCATGGAGGCGAATGCCCAGTCGGATAAGTTGGCCATCATGGATGCACGGCCCAGCGCCAATGCTATTGCCAACAAGGCGAAGGGTGGCGGTTATGAGTCGGAGGAGGCGTACAAAAACGTCGAGATCCACTTCCTCGATATACACAATATCCATGTGATGCGTGAGAGCCTGCGCAAAACGAAGGAGGCCTGCTATCCCACCATTGACGACTCCAAGTGGCTGTCTGCCATCGACAGTAGTCTCTGGCTGAAGCATATCAAGTGCATATTGGCCGGGGCCGTGCGAATTGTGGACAAAGTGGAAACGATGAGTACATCTGTGGTGGTGCACTGCTCTGACGGCTGGGATCGCACAGCGCAGCTGACCGCTTTGGCAATGCTACTGCTCGATCCGTACTACCGCACCTTGCGTGGCTTCGAGGTTTTGGTGGAGAAGGAGTGGCTGTCCTTCGGACACAAGTTCCAGCAGCGAATTGGTCATGGCGACAACCGGCATCAGGATGCAGACCGCTCGCCCGTCTTCCTGCAGTTCATCGATTGCGTTTGGCAGGTGAGCCAGCAATTCCCGAACGCTTTCGAGTTCAATGAGCACTTCCTCATCACTATCATTGACCATTTGTACTCGTGCCGCTTCGGCACATTCCTATGCAACACGGAGGCGGAACGAGTGGCTGAAGGTGAGTGGGCGAAACTGCAACTTGCATCAATTATTAACATTAACCCTTTGTCCCCTCGCAGATCTCAAACACAAAACCGTCTCGCTTTGGACGTACATCAATGCCTCGTTGGATCAGTACTTGAACCCCTTGTACCCCTCGTTCTCGCACGGCGGCGCACAAACTGTCCTACGACCCATCGCCAGCATGCGCATTGTTAAACTGTGGAAGGGTCTCTATTGCCGTTGGAATCCGAGCATGCGGCCGCAAAACAAAATCTATCAGCGTACGCGCGAACTACTCGCTCTGCAAGAGCAACTGGTGAAGCAAACTAGCGATACGCGCCTGAAGGCGAACTCGCGTCCGGCCACGCAAACTCGCCTGGCATCGCCAATGCACTAAGATTGCCCGCACATGCTACTGTGTGTGTGTGTGGTGCCCTCTCGTATTATAGTATGTATTTGTGGCAGTAAACTGCACTAATTCCATTTTGTTCTTTTATAATTATGTAATTGAATCGTTTTTTTATATCCTCTTGTGTAGTTATTTGTACGCATATTTCTGAATATCATTTTACTACTTACAAATATTAATTTTCGGATTTAATCGTTGAATTTTCGTAACTCAAATTCATATTTACCAAATAAATTAACAAAAATCAATCATATCACAAAAGTTTATCGGCCACGGCTCAAATTTCATGTTTAAGATTTGGTGGGTGGGTGGATGGATGGAGGAATGGACCTTACAGTAAAACAGAAATTAAAGTAAGTTGTAGAATTTTTTACTAATGCTGATGAAAAAACTTTAAAATGCAAAATTAAAATCGAAAAGAGCAAAACGTTTTTCATAAATGGACACTGCTTACAACTAATAGGTAAGCACCTATGTAATTAGTTTATATAACTACTTGTACATATAACTATTCCATAATTCATAAGAAAATCACGTGAAGTTTAAATATGTGGGAGATTTCCGCCTAATACAACATACACCCTAATGTGTGCTCCAAAGTACGCTATGCTTGTTTAATTATGAAAATGTAGCTCCGCCGACTGAAACATCTCCCGAAGAGGAGTAACACACACAAGGGATTCGAGTTGGCTTTTTTTTTACATTTTTGTTTTGCAAATTCGGCGACAAAGCAGTGCAACGAAGCAACAAGCCAAGGCGCACGGCAGCAGGATGGTGGCTTCATTGCCATCAAATATACATACATAGCGACAGTAGGTGTTTGAGTGTGTATGTGTGACTTTGTGCGAACTTTATGAAAATGGTTTTAAACTTTTCATCTCAATTGTTACTACTATTCACTAGAGCATCCTTTGGCGTTAGGAAGTACTCGTATTTGTTGGAACAAATTTTCCAGTGGGAATTATTTTTGCTTCTACACCAAAACGCTGCCAAAGAAGACTATGTTCCCTCACTCTACTACCTCCCAAAGGACATCACGTACACACACACACACGCACACACAGCACTTCCGAGATGAAACAAATCTTTGGAAATGCTTTTGGTCCCCATGAACTTTTGCAAACTTCTGCTTAGTCGTCTTCTTCTATTTCTCATCTCGAGCGATAATCTGGCCATTGTCATTGCTTTTTGTACTCATTTTACTTTAGTCTGCACACACACACACACCACACTTCATGTCATAGTATAGCATCATCACAATCGCAATGTTCACTTTGGCGTGAGTTGCTGTCCTGCTGCTGCTGTAGCTGGCATGGCGCAGCACACGCACATAAGGGTCTTTGGAATTTCGGCGTAATCTGATGAAGCACTTTGAGTTCGCCTAGCGGCGTACGCTTGGAGTGGTCAAACACACACAGAATAATGCCAAAATTATGCAAAGCATCCTGCAGATAGTAAGAATTTTTGAGAATTGGCATTTAAAAGTTTTATGTTTGGTGGTTTGTGGTTTAGTGAGGGACAAATTATCGGTACTGCTTCGGACTGAAGTTCTAGCAAAAATGCAAAGAATTTCCTTCCTGTAAAATCAAGTTGGACACAACATGGTTAAAACATTTGTTACCACTTAGAATTTCGTAGTCACTAAAGGAGTGACCAAATTAAGGAAAATTGAACAAATTAAATAAAACATTTGCTAAATTTAAACAACAACTAATTTACAGACCACCTCGCTTATTTCAAATGAAAAGTTTCTGTATAATAATTAATTATTGAATTTAACATTTGCAACAGGAGCACAAATTCATTGGCCCACGTTGTATGAAGTTGATGTGGCGCAAAAACCGCAACTTAAATTCAAAACGGCAAACTCCTGAAATTATGTATTTGCGATGGTCAAAAAATACGTCACACGAGCAGGAGCAAGTTGTAAGGCTCTTTTGGCAGGGGGTAATGCATGGTGCAGAGCTGAACAAGACTCGATAGCTGCATGGCATTCTCCATGACGCTGCAAAGTTGTTGCTGTGTCGTTTTGTACGTGCTGCGGCCAGTTCTGGACCATAATTTTAATGGATGCGTCGAGATTGCACCGCGAATTGGCCATGTGTTCGTTTGGAACGATAAGAACCGCAAAGTGGATGTTTTTGGTACGACTCAATGCCTTTTCTAGGGATATTATATGTACATATGTGAAAATGTTGTTTAGCAGTAAGAGCTAATTTAGTCTAGAATGTGTTGTGATAATTTGTACACATTCGTTGTTGGCTGCTTGGCTTGTTTCACCTTCTGTAGTAAGGACTTTGATTAGGAAAATTTAAACAATTTTTTAATTCCTTTCCAATGGCAAAAATATATCTTCAAGTCTCTCTTCAAGGAAAAGAAGACCTTCCAAAAGTGGTTCATAATAATTTAATTTTAAATACACTCAGTTTATGCTTACAAATTACAACAAAATTATTTGTTTCACATCGACAAAGATTTCACTGAAATGTCTTCACTAACTTTGAGGTTCAGTGGCCGTCTATAGCTTCTACACAACGACGTGAATTACATTCTAGTACCTACAACTTCTAAATCAGAATGAACATTTTTAATTAGTGGTGAAATTTAGTAAATAACTGAACATGCATTTCGGTCTTGTTGAATATTAAACAAGAGAAAAAAATCTGAATGAGCTGCAACCCCATAAAGTAGACAAAAAAACTTTTCCTCTTTTTTTTTTTCGTTGTATTAAATAAAATTAACAAAATAAATGTGAAGAGTTGAAAAATATTTCTTTACATTTTATTTATTCAACAGTCGCACTGCAGCCTCAACACACTCCACTCAACATCAGTGAATACTTTGCCAAATGGCGAAACGGTGCGAAACCTAGGAATTTAATGAGGACGCGACTTCGGTCTGTGTGGCTGTGTACAAACATACGCTGGTGCGAAATTGTTATTAAAAAATAATGCGGAGAGCGGAAACAAATATTTTCGTTTCACTTTTTCCTTCGAAACGACCTGTAAGAATTTCGGTTGCGTATACGCCACGCCAATTCGGTTGCGCATACGCCACGTAACCATAAATCGAATCATCATCCAGGTTACTCGAACTTTTTCCCGCTGGGGTTTTATTTGATTTTATTTAGCAAACTTCGCACGTTCACGGATTAAAATGTACCAAGTCGGGTTTCTCTTCTTTGTGAATCCTTTGAAATGCCCAGTGCAGCATGAGAGTGTGCCTGTGTGTAAACACATGACTGACGCATCTACTTGCAGGACGAAGTTTTATCTGCATGACCCCATGCAGATGTATGCCTTTACTACTAATTAGTTGTGGATTTTAATTTGCAACAAGAAAACTAATTTAATTACTTACATACTTGGGACCCCTTTGAGTCAAGCGAAAAAGTTGGTGTATTTATTTGGCCAGACTTGTCCACTACTTGCAATCAAAGTCAATTAATCAGTATCAGAAACGGAATCAGTTTTGGTTGTATTTAGCTTAGCTTAGTGAACGACTAAATCGAACGAATGCAGTGTACTTCTCACTGTGGCGTTTCGGACTGATTGCAGAGAGCACGTGACATTTCGACCTGAGGCTTTTGGTAAATTGTGAGTGCTCATTGCCATATAAATCAATTTGAGAAACGGTTCCGCAATTTCAACTTAAATCGGTGCAACACTTACCAACAAACTCACCGTGCAACCCCCGCCCACCCAATCGTTCTTTTATCGGGCACACCGAAGCTCATACAAAGTGCCGCATTTTGGGGCTGCAAATGGATTCGAAAAGGATTACCAGCAACTGCATGCATGCTGCCGCCCCGAAGGCGAACTGAAATCTCACGACCAAGTCGGGCTAGTCGGAAGCCAACTATTCGTACATGATGGCGCATAACTTTTGTTATTTCGTTATCAGATCACGTGCGCATTTGCCATGTTTGGTTGCAAGGAATCGCAAAAAGGATACGTCGTCCCGCCCGCTTACTCGCTTACCTGAGTCGCAGTTAGTTTATTCCAACGAGCAAAGGCTAAGGGAAATGGCAATGGAAACGGAAGCGTAAACGAAAATGTACTTGGGTGCGAATGCAGCACAATATAGTTGAGGCTTGTAGAATTGTGGCAACGTGTGCTCTAAGCTCGGAAAGATTATCTCAATTGATAGGCCCCAGCAAGCGCAAGAAAGCAAGTTGTTTGAACTCTTTTTAAACTTCGGCGCTGCTGCTGTTCGACGCTGCTGCAGTCCTCACTGACAAATAAATCGCTCACGTGCGCGTTTAAACGTGATTTATTGTTCTGCAGAGTCACCTGAAAAGAGTTTGGAAATAGTTTTGGCACACCAATGCGCCGCTAGCAAATGGCATACAAATCACAGCAGCATCTCAGGATATACTACATAAGTAGGTTTGTTTAGAGAGGGATTTGAAGAACTGAACGGAACTGTAATGAAAACTAATAATGAAAAATAAATTAAAGAAAGGACAAGGAAAAGGTTGCATAGCCTAAGGAAATCCTTTGAAGAAACTGCAAATTAATTTAAAAATACTTTTTATTGAATTAACAAACAACATTCAAAGAATATTCACAGTTCGCTGTGCTTTTCTGTAGCAGGATGAGCGGTCTCAGGAACTACCGGAAAAGGAAGTAGTTTTGCTGAGGCCACACTTTCAATTGCATTTATATGCATCGCTTCGGACTTCCTGCAATATGTTAGCAATTTGGGTGACCTGTGACTTTCATTATTCGTTGAGCATTGAACTTTCATTTTAAGCGGCATTTGGACAGAATTTTCTAGCCTACGATCGCCTGGAGCGAACCATTCCTCGTAGACCGCGTAGGGGTCGAGCTGCCAAAATTTGTGAAACGAAATGGGACGATCGATTTGAAGTAGTTCGCTTGCGTAATCCTTGGGACGGGCCTTTGTAATGGAAGTTAATATAAATGCAATTGAATGTCTGGTGTGGTAGCACCACTCACCTGATGAAATCGTCCAGAATGTATGGCCGTAACCAGCAGGGAGTTTAAACACGAACCCAAGATCATATCATCTGGTGCATTGTTGGAAGGACATGAGCAATGTTGTACGACCAGCCGGATAGTGGGCAGACTCAAGGCAATGCCGCCACCACCTGTTATATAGCTGAAGCCATCCGCCGCATGCAATCTATAGCCGTAACGCTCACCCAGGTAAATCTCTTCCGAGGAATCAAAGCAGCCTAGAAGGTCGCACACGCCCGATACACTAAACAGAGTTGATGGAATTATGACATGGAAGAGGAAAAATTCAATTGTATACAATTTAAAAGAAAAAGCACAATGATCGCCCATGATGAGGGTGCATGAAAAATGTATACCGTTGGCAAACCAAAAAAAATTCACTGAACACAAAATAAAAATATTATAATTGAAATTGACCATCATCCCACATGAAATGAATTGCGGTCTAAGGCACACACCAGCACACACACACTCCCATCGGCCATCAGCCCAACATGAGCAATCATTCGATTGGATCGGAGTGCAGCGGCAGCGAAAGAGGCCCACATAATCCATGTAATGAAAACCAATAGTGCAAATAAAATAATCCTTAAGCATAGCAATGGAAATCGGAATCGACATCGACATCGAAATGATAATTGAAAACTTCAGCCACCCACAACCACACTCCCCCACATTCAGTTCAGGCCTCTCCACCTACCTTAATAGTGTATCGTCATCGCTGAGGAATAACCAACGTATCGCATTCTCCGCACTAAGATGCCGATTCATTCGCTCGATGTTCTCTAAGGCTAATTTCAAAATTGCCAAAGTTTTGGCACAATGGCCCGCCTCAACATTGGGCACACCGGTGCTGATAGTTGGTATGTCGGCATCTGCATAATACATGAGCGTACAAAATATATATGTATGTACAACGAAGTCAAATCAATGAGGTTTCAATATTAACAGATACTTGTCGAAAATTTCCAGTGGGTGGTAGAATGGTTGTATGGTTGTATGGTTGTGTGTGTGTGAATGAGTGTTTGATGGCGTTCTTGTGGGTGATTCTTGTTTTAATTGTGACCTGTTTGGAATTCACTAAAGCCTTCTCTGATCTAATATTGCGTGAGTCATATTAAGCTGAAGGACATACCGGCAACATCGCTGAAATAGGCTTTGTGTATGGCATGGGGTGCCCAGGTGGCTTCAATAATCGGTATGCGTTCCCGGTGGAATTTGTGGCATGTCTTGATGGCGAAGTAGATCTGAGCTCGTTTTACAGGAAGCTGGGGAAATAAACAAATTTTTTTCCAGATTAAATCCTACGCAAACAAATGTTTGCCCAATTGAACAACCGAACCAATTAAGCGGTGCCACTATTAAACGAAAATTGCATACCTTATGCCCACATACACACATACTTAAATGAGGCTCACTATCACATCACATCAACTAAATGAACTTACACATGCCGCAGAATCCATAGGTTGCGCATACATGACACAAGCCTCTTCGTTGCCTTTGTGCGACCGGAGCACTTTTGCTGCCGGGCAAATGTAAGGAGCTCTTTTCAAAATCATTTTCCGCACATTTTCCAAATGTTTCGTTTGTCGTTGTTTTGGTTGCTTTGTGTGTGTGGGCTCGTGGGAAGCGTGCGAGGAAATCCTGTTAGTGTCACCGTGGCCATGTCCCTTGGCGACTCCACCGTTGCCGTTAGCTTCTTCTAAGCGCCCGTCGCTGGCAACATTTCGTACATTATCCCAAATGAAACGAGCCAGCTCGTGGGCAGCATCGATGGAGAATTCCGTACGACTTGGCCTCGGTCGGCTTTTGTCGGCAACCAGTGCTGTCACCCTGTTGTTGTTAGTGTTGTATTATTAAAAATGAAACAAGAACAAAAATTGGCCAAATATCACTTGTTTGTGTGTGCCATAAGCCCCAAAGGAAGGACGTTAAAAGCCGTTCGTCTTGCATGGCAAATGAAATGAAACGAAACAACAACAAAAAGTGCCAAAACACCCCACGAGAGGCTCAACGCTCACTCACCTTTCGAGCAGAGTTGGTGTAAACACAACGCCAGCACGTAACATTGGATAGGGAAACCATCTCGGATTCTCAAAGAAAGCAAAGTGATGAATTATGGTCGCTTCATGATCGTACAAGGGATGTCCCAGATAAAGAGCCTGAGTATATGCATTATTGAGGTGAAATATATACGGGACGTATGAGTAATTTGTTAACACAACATTAAGAAAAGATTTGTTTAAAATTAGAATTTATTTGTTTTTTTTCTAAAAATTCAATGGAACGGACAAAAAAAAATGTAAGTCCTCACCTCCGTGTGATTTTCCTGCGTCAGTTTGTCCAACAGCGGACCTAAGTTCACGTGTGTGCTATCCTCACACAGGATAATCCACTTTGTGTTGTCATTCATTATGCGCTGCGACAACGACAACTTTCCTTTCAGCAGGTGTGGCAGGGCGGTCAACACGGTCCAGTCTCCCGGGTGATTGAATATTTCATGCAGTATTTGAACATTGATAACATAATCTGATAATATCGAGTGCGATTGGTCGATGATGCTCTGGCGTAGTTGGGCGGCAAATGGACGATGGTAGTTGGTGTCTTGGCTCGCTATGAGGAAGAGCACTTCGGGGGGAGCTGAGTGTTTGGCCATAAATTAATGTGGTTAGTGGTTGGCGGAGACAGTCTTTGAGTGAACTAAATTCATCTTGAGGCATTTCACTAATTCTACTGCATTATATCAAGCTACACACGTGTGTCGTGTCTATGGATTTTGTATTATTTTTGTCACACTCTGTACCACGAATGAATGGTTTTGTGCGCTCTGTTTTCTGTTTATTAAATTTGTGGTGCCTGAGCACGTGACCTGTAAACGAATTGCAGTATTTACTTGTTGTTGCCGTTTTGGCTTATATGAAGCATTTTTCGTCGCAATTGCAATAATGCAGCAACACGTTTGCGTTTCAGTTGTATGCAATCCGTTGCAAAATTACTTAAAAATTTTTCGGTTTCTTAAATCTACATTTCATTAGGGAATATGTTCCCTTTATATTGCAGTAAAATTGAATTAGATTTTAAGGTGCAAACAAAATTGCACAAAATTTAGATAACGAAAGAAATTATTTTGAAATCGTTAGACCCTCATCCCAATTGAAAACGCACCTGCGGTTATAATTTACAAATTCTAGTGAAGAAATCGTTTGAAAAATCTTGTTTCCAAAACAAAACTATAAATTCGTTTTTGCAATAAAGAAAATTGATTTCAAAATCTAAAAAATGTACCTCAAAGAAACAAAACGTTGGTCACATCATATTGTTGGGAAAACATGTTTTAAAATTTTCAGCATTTTTTATGAATTTCACCAATTGATATGAATTTTTTTTTTATGAGAATGTAGATAAATAAGATCAAAAGGTATCATGTTTGACTCCCGTAAGAAATATTTTTTTTATTAAGAATCAATATTATGACTAAAATACACAATTCCTGAAAACCGTTCTCTCCGTGTGATTGGGATTCGGTATTAAACTGCAGGTCCTTGATTGTCGTATAAATTATCAGTTGCCCATGATCATTACATCAAGAAGCTCGCCTTAAGCCCAATATGGGCAATAGTTTTGAGTTTGAAAGCCACTCTTTTAAATAGTCGCCTTTTGTTTTGGTTAATGGCGAAACTTGATTATGTTAGATAGAATACCAGTTTGGGGATATATGCTTTTTTTTTTTAGAAAATCTCTGTCATTCTCAACTTCTTATTTCTGTTTTTAATTTTTGTATTATGCTAATCGTCGCTTTGTCAAATGAATTGTCAAATGAATTGTCAGGAATCAAAAGACGAGTCAAATAATGGTCAAATATTGGACTAAATTCTTTATTACAAAAAAGGTCAAATTAATACTAACCTGAAGCAAAGGCAAATTTCAGCACCAAAACAGGAAGCAATGAGTTTAAGATTTTACACATTTTTCACTGAATTTGTTTACAATATTATTGTGTCACTACAACTCCTTTGTAGAGTATTTTAGCTATGTACCAACAAATCCTCAAAGAAATTGCTCAGATCAAACAAACAGCACTTGCAAATAAAGCTACTTTGAGAAGATATTTAAATTGAACTAGCAAATACAATGCTGCACATAAAGTTTACAAATTGTTTTATTTGCCCACTCATTAATCACCGAGGTGTTCTTATCACACCTTAAAAGCACCTCAAACCAAAACTTCCAGGAAGTCACCTTGATTGACTCCAAATGCAAACAAAGGTAGCCGGAAGGACAATTGTTCGGTCAGTGAGTGAGTGTGTGTGTGAGTGTGTGTGTGGGGTGGATACTGTAACGGTATCTACGTTGGCATCTCTATTTTGCGTACATATGTGTATGTAAATATTGAAAATATTTGACAAATTTGCCAAATGCACACTGAGTCAATGTAAGAATAGGCCGTAGGCAATGAAACTCATAGTGGTTTGGGACTTACTGTGCCAAGAAATGCATAAATTGCAACTCTTCCCACTACTCCAATACGACCGAAAATGAACCGCCCTTACCTTAAGTACACCACTCGCAACTGATGAATGTTCGAACGTGTCGCCCCAGGGACTCGAAGAACAATGTGCCGATAATTGACTTACAAATCAAATTTCATATCTTCACAGACAATCTTGAAGTCGTATTTACTTATGGAGCCGTGTTTTTGAATATTATTTTCATACGACTGTAATGAGACTTAATTTGAGTGCATTCTCGGACATAGCCTAGCAAAACTGTGGAAATATAAAATATATTTAAATGCATTGATTCATGTAACATAACTCATGAAACATAAACTATATTTAAATTAGGCTTGGTGGCCTCTCAAAGTTACTTATTTTTTTAAAATATTTTTTTTTAGATTCGCTACAAAAAGCTTCGTCAACTATTTTCTTTCCCTTGCAATAAATGTTTTCTTTTATTTATTTTCTTGGTTAAGTCCAACTACAATTCTTAAATATTCGTGAAATTGAATCGAATAAAGTTTTTAATAATTTACAGTTACTAGAAGCGCATTGAGAAGTTATCAAATGAAATTAATCGGATTTATGCAATTTCAATGTGGAATATTTTCACTAACTAAAGCCGCACAAGTTAATTTATTTTTTTATTAGCATTTTTTTTGTATTTGTTCGTACATTGCAATTTACAATTTACAATTGCAATCAATTAACATTGAAAACTTGCGACGATTCGGTAAATTTCGCGACGGCACACATGTGAAATGCTCTGATGAGCTGACGAGCGCAGAGCCAACGTTCTTATTGAGGCGGCAAAACAAACTGACTGATGGAATTTGTTTTGAAATTGTCGCGCTTAGTTAGGTTTTGTAATGATGGTCCCTTCAGCCCACCACGGCCCATTTGGCTCTACAAGGCTTATCAGTGCAAGTGCAACTGCGGAATGTCTCAATTTCCACTCAAATTCAAGTTCGTTTAAGGGGTGGACGGCTAGAGCGCCGACTCGGAAATGTGCGTACGTTTGAATTTATGAATGAATCGACGATGAGTCAGTTGCCTTACAAGTGGTTGAGTGCAATTGCGGAATACTTTTCCCACAACGAGGGTCAGTTTGGATCTGGCAACTGAAGGGGAGAGAGTTTCTTATTTTTTCCTTTTTTTTTAACAAAATCGAAAATTTTATTTTCTAAATAAATTTTAAATTATGCACACGTACCGCAAAATGTCGAAATAGTCAAGACCGCATTTTCAAGAGATTTGAAGTTTTTCCTTTTCGGCTGCTTTACCACCTCCCCCCCTGTCCTACCACCAAGCATTGCAAATTGACTTCGTGAGTTAATAACGATTATTTGGCGCTGGTCTGTGGTTGCTGTGCTAATGCCCATTCCAGTGTTGCCTTTTGTCAAATTGTATTTTCTCTTGCCAAGCTTCATTAATGGTTCTTCATCGTCAAGTATCGGGAGTTTGACATTTGAAAGACCTTCATTAAAAGTTTTTAATTTAAAAGTTTAGTTAGAAATAAAACTTTTCTTTATTCATAGAGGAAAAAATAATTTCATGTACATGAGTACGCCTGGAAATGGAATTGTGATGGAATATCAAAATGAAGCAATTCACGTACACAATTTCCATTCAATAGCGGCAAAAGCACTTGAGAAAACACACAGAAACACCTCTGAGAGTCAATTGAAAATCAAAAGGAATCAAGGATAAATATTTTTTTAATCTGCCACTTGAAAGTTTCATACTCACCGAAGCACGACGAGGAGCTTCTTCGCACTTCTGCTGTGGTGGCATAAATTCATTTGCATTTTTGTTCTCCGTCCTCCATTGAATGCATCAGGATCTATGGATGGTGGCTTACACTCGAACCTCATTAAATGTAAATTTTTACGGGGCGACACTTTCGCACTTTGGTTGAGGTTAAGTTAATCGATTCTAGAACGTTTGCGAAACGATTTCTTACTTTTGTCAAATGCCAAATATCTACACTGGCTAAAAGTTCTCCTCTGAGAGAATATCCGGAATATTTCATTTCGGTTTTGGATTTGGACAACCTCAATCACGTTGCAGGTTCATCCCCTTCGGAGGTTAAATCATACTAAAGCGTTCAACGTTTAAGATGGCCCCAACTTACTTAAGGGAATTGACTCATTTTGCCATTTCATTTCAAGCGATTATCATTAAAAATGTATTAACTAGGATAAAAAACCCAAATGATTGAAGCGAAATGAAACAAACTCCCCTTCAGAGTTAATTCGAAACAAAAAAGAAAATAATCGCCAATGTCCTCGAAATACTTTTTGGGGGTATCAACCACAGAAGAAGAAAAAAAAGAACCAAAAAATATGCTGGCCAAAGTGTATCATTAACGGTAATAAAGGACAATTGAGTCGATGGGCTTTTCGCGATAAGAAAGTTATTTACGCAAAAAAAAAACCTCGAACAGGAAATGGGACTGCACGCAAACATACAAAAGCACACAAACGCAGCTACTAAGCTACGCTCGGATTTATCGACAACTGGAAATTGTTAACAAGAACTCGTGCGAAAGGTTAAAAAGTTTTCTCATTAATTATGTCAGCAAATTGGTGGCCGAGGCCTTAAACAAGGGACTTTCCCCACCGAATACAATTGGCGAGGGTGTCAAAGTGGGCAATGCTGAGAGAGGGGCGTTCTGGCTACAGTTTCGCCTGGAAATGACAAATTAATGCAAATTACATTAAAATTCTCGGAACCATTTATAACCATCGATAAAGGGCTTTCGACAAGTGCTTTAAAGTATTAAACAATGGATGGGAAAATGCTTGAAATATAATTTAACGATTGTACAATTAATAAAATGTAATTGCAGTGCAGCAGTAGCAAGCACACACACACGACTTGTGAACACGAAAAACCGCAAAAACTTTTCATGAAAAATTTGTCAACAGAAAATTTGTTTGCTGCTGCTGTTCTGCGGTCCGTGTGCAAGTGGCACAGATTTTTCATGGCCGGCTGGCAAAAAAAAACCACCACCACTTTTCGCACCTTTGATTGTCGCAGCAATAGTAGTGCCACCTGAAAATTACTCAGAATTCCAAAGGGGAAAAAAAATATTGAAATTAAAAAATATATTGCAGGTTATTTAATGTAAAAAAACTGCAATAGAACAGGGTAAATTTAAAAAAAAATGTGTGTATGATAAAATAATTAAATATTGAAATAAAAAAAAAATATTTTTTGAGTCAAAAACAATTAAAAAAAAAAAATTCCACAAACTAAAATTTCTTCCACAAAAGCAAATGATTCGAACAAGAATAAAATTTCGTTTCTGTGTAGAATAAATGCAGATAATTCTAGAACTTTACTGTTAATTGCCAAAATTTAGTATTTTGCCCAATCAAATGAAATTCAACAATGTGGCACCTTTCCTTAAATCGCTCCCTAGTGTTGCTTAACTCGCCTTCAACTGCAGCACCACATTTGTGCAGCTCCTAATTGAGGTGACAGGCGGCAAAGTTCGTTCGTTCGTTACCAACTTGAAATCGAATTGGCGAAAATCTTGGTTGGCATGCGTCAGTTGCAGTTACTTACAACACAAAGTTTAATTCAGTTTTATGGGAATTCCAATTTTTTACTTTAATTTGTTCCATACTCAATGCCTTAAAAATTTTGTTGTTTGTTTGAAAGGCAAATCTCCACCCAATTGACAACTGAGAGCCGAATTTATGTTGTGAATCAAATTCCCGATCAGAGATGAGATGATGTGCCAGTGTATGGCAAAACAGATGGCAATAAAAATTCATATTCCGATTCGGCATATCTGCATTGTTGTTGGCATCGACAGAGCGACCCCTGAGGTTGTAACTCACTCGCGTTAGCAGCAGACTGTTGCCGTGGCTTATAGTGGCATGGCGGCGCGGACAGTGTTAATCCCCATAAATTCGTTTCGTGTTTTCTCGCTTGTTTGCCATTTAGCCACGAATGAGTAATTGACACTTCGGTTAAGCCGTTGTACGTCGTGCGAAAACTTTTATTGTCGCTTTTCTGTTGCAAGGTTCACAAATTTTAAAACGGAATATTGGCAAAAACAATTTTAATTTTTTCAACTGTAATTAAACGAAAGTTGGCCTATGTTTTGGTCCATTTGGATATTTGTCATATAATACCAATGAGAAAATCAGTTCAGTTCAATTCGATTTAATTTAATTCAACTCAATGCAAATTAAAATCAAGCAAATGGTGTCGTACTTATGCTAATGGGGCGACATTATAAAAATACTTTGTTTATCAGCTTTAATCATCGCCAGTGAAAATATATTTTAATAACAAAACGAAAGATACATAAGCACGCCAGCAATAAACCAGCACGCGACTGTTTAAGTCGCCAAAGAGCCTGGCCAAGCCAACGCCACAGCGGAACGACGCGCCAGACCCAATCACCACTCACACACAGCGAAGTTAACATCCGACAAACCACCGCAATATGAAAATGATTCCCAAGCGCAAAAGGCCACGCTAACTGTTTGAATGTGTGTGCGTGTGTGTGTGTGTGTGTGTGGTTGGTTGGTAATCTGAGAATCAGCTAGAGGACCATTGGAACCGTATTAACCAAAACGCTTAAAACTGCGCGGTTACAATCTCGCGATGTCGATGTCGACTGACGGTGGCCTACTGTGGAGCCAAAGACAGCAACACATCCATAATTTCCGATTCGTATCGAATAAACATTTTAAATTGATTAAAATGCGATAAATCATAATCGTCGCCTTCGTCGTCTTCGCTGTCTTCGTCGTCTTCATCGTCGTTAGTTGTGGAGTCGTTGTTGATCGTTGCTTTGTGGGCCCCATCGTGTGGTGTGGTGTGGTGTGGCGTGGTGTTGGTTGCAATAATGCCATGTCTTGTTTTGCTTCGGGGGAGTAGTGTGGTGTGTGTTTGTGCTCCCCTTGTTCGGGTGATTCGAAAATTTATGAGCAGCCAACATAATAAAGTGTTAACGGAACGAGCTATTAAGGTAAGTGAGGTACACAAGAGAGAGGATATGTCATCATATTCATGGACTGCACTTTCAATTTGATTCGAGATGAATGATACATGGCGAGGAATCTAATCTAAACTCGCCCAAGAAGGGCAGAGATGCACGTTAAGGGGTTTTCATAAGGTTTCTCCTTAGTTACAGGGTCCTTAGTCTAGAAAATATCAGCGAAAACATGCATTTTTGGCCATTTCTTGCTTTTCGTGTACCATTACCATTACCTGCCTAACTTCTAAACATATTTCGAAAATAGAACATGCCAAGTTAACAACTATTTATTTTCATTTTAATATCGTTCATGAGCTCCACTTTGAGATACATGGCCACACGTACGTCTCCCATGCCGCTCAGCAGGACATCGTTCGTTTCGGACAATCAATAAATTTTAACACGTGATCAGGGCAATAAACGATCAACGATAGCGGGTTGTACTGTGCAGCAGTGGTCTGGAGAAATTATGTTAAATTAATAAACGAGCGACGAGCGATAAGTTGAGGAAAATCACAACAACACCAACAAGAACAACAACGGGCACTACAGAAATTGGAAACACGCAAATGAGCAACACACCGAACAAACATCAGATACAGAAATTGATAAGCGAGGAGAGAAAAAAATCGAAAGAATCTACATGGAAGGCATTGAAGAGCCATGGGATAATATCAAAATTGGTTTTTAATAATATTTTCAAAGATTTTATTTTGCTAAAAATAAGGATACAAAATTTGCGCTTTCCGAAACTAAACGATCGCTAATTCGTTACTTCTGGAAAATATCAAATCTTTGTCCAATGAAATGGGCACAGAGTTTCGGAGGCCGGACGTGACAGACAAGTTAAAACCCATGAACCCTGTTCATGTTTAGTCCAATAGCAATCTCATGGCAGCAAGTTACTCCGGCTCCGGGTTCTAGTTTAAATTCGGTTTGCTCTTGTACAACTCATGATGACGTTTGAATTGTTTACATGATTTGCGACTTACACAAGTTTTCGTATGTTGAATGATTACCTGAGAGCAATAAACAATTGTCAAGTGGTAGCTAGATAGACTGCATTTCCACAAAAGTGAAGACATTGAATGACTTGATATGTAGTCAGAGTAATTGCTAGCCAAGGTGTTGTGGATAAGAAATTCATTAAAACTTAAACGAGCTTCGATCATATTTGTTATAGGCAAATGGCTTTTTCCAAAGAATTGAAGCGGCAACCTCATTCGCCTATTGGCAACGCCGGAAATTCGCAGGAAAAAGTTTTAGAACAAAACTTAGGCGCGGCAGCCTACGAACTCATTCTAATAATAGTCATCGACAAACGAAGCACGCTTATCGGCGCAAATCACCGTAAAAGTGCAAACAACTTTTAAATATTCCAAAACGGAAATCCTTGCGAAATAGAAACAAACAACTTTGCCCTACTGCCTTTTGCCTACTAATGAATCGCAACCACAACAGCAGCAACAACAATGTTTGCTTTCATTTCCATACAATACGTTTTTCGATTCAGTATTATTCGTGTGCAAGACGACAATGAATTGTTGGAGCGGCATTTCGTCAAATTGGAACAAATTAAGGCGTTCACATCAAGAAGATCCAACATCTAGGAAAAAACGTATGTCGAAAATGTTCAACCCGTCGCCAGACACACTCCTCAATTTGGCTGCCAATGTGGTAGATGACTTACCACTTCCATCGGTTTACACTTGGACCAATGCGGAAGTTTGTAATTGGATTAGACAATATGGATATCCACATTATCAGGTGGGTACTTCCATTTGTACTTCAACACATGATATTTGAGTTCCCTCAATTGCAGAATACCTTTCGCGTGAATCTCATCAATGGACGTACACTCCTCCTGTTGAATGCCAGCGCGCTATCGGCCATAAATATACGGAATTTCCATGACATTCGTCACATTGCATATGGCATACGCTGCCTGTTCCACTTCGAAATGACCAAGTTTGTGCGCAGTATATCACTGGCCCCCGAATACCACTTTGAACTCTACAAACTGTTTCGTGTGAAAAGTGGCCTAACCTATGAGCAGACACGTCGATCCGAATTGTGGCGAAAAATTCATTTGTTGCGCGAACAATCGCCACATCTAACGCACTGGGATCTGCTCGAAAGTTGGCTGGCCATGGAACCTCAACCAAAGCATACCGAATTATTTGGCGGAGTGCGACGTCATCCGTTGTACAAATGCAAAAGATCAACTAAAAATGAATCCGAATCCGGAGAGGCCAGTGCTAGGCCCAGCCATTTCTCCTGACATCGGTTGGCAGATACTTAATTCAGAACGGATTATAAGGCTTCCGATGACAATTAACTTCAAAGCAAATTCAAAATATAGTACTTTTTGATCAGAAATATAGGATAGATCACTCTTCAATCTCGGATATGCATACCCATTTTATACATTGTAATACGAATTTACATCAAATATATTTGATAGCCACGTTTAAATATGAATTTTCGTGAACTTAATCGCTTAAGTTAACCATGTTATTTAGGTAAGCTGTCCATCACAATGCACACATTGACATACATACAACATACGAATTTTCCAATTTTTCCTTAACACGAAAATCTGAATTCAATCATCAGATAATCTCAATAAATCTATTCATTGAATTTTCCATTCGATCGGAGTCAGATCGCAATCACTACCAAGACACTGAGTCAGAATGAGAAGGCAAATCGAAGACTCCGCCCACCAAAGCAACCATCGATCGTCTCTCATTGGCACGGCGGAAGGCATTGGAACTTCATCGACTATGTGCGAGGGTGCAGCAGAAGCAAAAGGCAATAATAACAATTACAAAAAAATCAAAACAGAATATAGGAAAGTTGAAAAACCAAAATCCAAACCGGCAAATGACACTTGGCCAAGTGTAAACACATAAGTACAACTCGTGCCGTTGTATCGGAGTGAGGCACAGTGGGTCCTGTTCGTGAAATTTCCATTCGAATTGTTGAAATTTTGTATTGAAGTATTTTGAAAACAATAGTGGAGTAAGTCCAACTTCAGTTGTAATTTGATATAATCCACTATCGAAATGAGAACCTCATTTGTCTCGAGTTGCTTTTGTCATAATTGACTAGGTGATCAATACTTAGGGCTGATACAAATTAAGGAAAAGGTGTTCCAACCCCATTATCATCAATATCACGTAAAGTTATTACTTTTATTCATTCCCCACAAGCTACATCAGTTCGTAACATTCAATACGATGTGTGATGAATCTTTTTCTTCTTCTCGGACTTCTCGGTTTAGGAAAACTTAAAATCTAGAGCATTACTATAAGAGACTGATCTCACAAGCCTTCAAAATCGAACAAATTTTCTTCGTCCCACTTCGCCTCTTGTTTGTAGACCTCAAAAAAGTGCATTTTTTTAAATTTTCTTAATTTACAAAAATATTTAAATTAATTTTTTTTTCAATCTATAATTTTATTGTGTGCTCCACTGTTCAAGCAACTGCGAGAGGCAGAGATTTTCCAATGAATTAATTTGTTCCACCGCAGATCGATCGCCTATAGGCATTTAGTTCTGTGTGGGAAGTCTTACCAATCGGTGTGTGATCGTTTTATTTGAACTTTCGATGCGGTTCGCGTTTCTATCCGTTCAGATTGGTTATTTCGCGACGGAATATTGGAATTTTTATTGAATCAAACAAAATAATAATAAAATAAAAAAAAGTATTAATATTAGTTTGAAAACTTAATAAAATAAAAAGCAAATTTGCTTTCATTTGTGTGTAAAGAAATATGAATTAAAATTTACAATAAAAATACGATTTTTGCAATTAAATGATAGCTCAACCAATTCCAGCCATGGCTGTATTAGAAGAAGAATCCAATTTAAATGAAATAATGGAGCAAATGCCTAAGAATTTGTCAATGGATAAACCCGTTGTCGGTGCTTGTGAAAATGATATTGAAATGGATACGGAAACGAATTCAGACAGTGTGGCAGTACATGTTTCCGAACATGGTAGTGCCAAATCCCCCACACATCCTGTAGAAAAGCCCCCAGATGCCGTCAGTGAAACAAAACTCAAATTGAGTTTTAGTGTCGATCGTCTTTTGAATTGTGAACAAACTGCAGAAGATTTAAATATGAAAAAAGATCAGGTCCCCGACAGGATCGGTAACTGTTGTGAAAATGTATACTCCTGTTGTGCGTATCCCAGCTGCTTGGTTGGCAGCCAGCATGAGATTCATCAGCGCACGCAACTACCTTTGAAATCGTACCAAAATTCTAGTCTTCATGGCGATCTTAGTAAATTCTATCAACGTTCTGCAATGCCCGGTCCCTTTGGCGACTGTAAGCCTGTCTTGCGGCCCACACCTATTCGCGCAATGGGGAATAATTGTGATACTGGTAAATAGATGGATTTTAATACTTATACTTTTCACTTATAACTGTAAGGATCGAAATATATATATAGAAGTAGGGTTAAGAACGACTAACAATTGATGTAGTTTCCTTGAATACGGTGGACATACTCCTGTTAAATATTTCGACGGAGAACGAAAAAATCTTTCTAATCAAGAAGGCTACATTCCAACGAAATATTGAGTAAAGTTCAGCTTACGAGGACATTATTGATAGGTTGGGTAAAAACGAAACAAACGAACATTTTTTGTAGTAAACTAAAATGGATCACAACTAAAACCATTAATGGTTCATCATTTGTATTACTTTGATTTTGTTTCCGTAATGGTAGGTACATTTGAATTTTACTCGACTTATCGAAAATAGAAAACATTCAACAGAGTTTGCCATTCAAGTGGATGACAGCTTTAGCTAGAAGAAGGATTAGCTTACATGTAGCGTGCGGGATACAAAGATTATCCTTGTTCGGTAATGTCGTGTGAGTTCATCAGCTTGTCCGACACCCAAAATCCACTTAAAGTAACATACGGGTTTTGCTTTCCGCATATTAATGTACAATTTTTCTCTGTATACTGTAATTTTTAAAGAAAAGCTTGTAATTTCGGAATTTAAGGAAAACTAAGCGGGATGTGCGTGGCGGTTTGTAGAACATCGACTCACAAACGGGAAGTGTCGAGTTCAACTGCAGCCCGGGGCGGAAAAATTGGTTATTTTTCACACAACACAAGCCTCTTGTCAAGCAATGGCAAGCTTGCGAGAGCATAATTTGTCGTAAAGATACTTCACTTGTGATTGCAATTCATTATTGTTTCGAAATCCTGAAATCCTTAACTGAATGGAGACCTGATAGCATCACCACTCCAAAAATTCAATACATTTTTGTACTTTCAAGTTTAAAAGTCTACTATTTTTCGATAATATTCCAGAAACTATGTTTTCTAAACAAATTTAAAAATTAACAGTCTTGGTCTGGACTTTGAAAGTAAGTAGAGATGCTGTAATACAACAACAAACAAAAACCAAGATTTATCATTCCACTATTTGGGGACGGATCAACCTTCCCTCTATCATCACAGGGCTATCCAAAATAATTTTTCCATGGCTCGTTGTGAAAAAATCTCACTCAGTATCGACTCACCCACCAGTCCATTTCCTGAAACAGATTGAAATACGTGTCACAGCTTCAAACATTTTTAAAAAAATGAATTGAACTTCAATGGTAATCCCTATTATCTTTTATTCTTTTTAAAATTTTTAAGGACAATTTTTAGGTAGTTTTTTTGCAAAAGAAAGTTAAAAAGGGTTCCTGTTTTGAAAAATTTGGGTTTTTTTTGTAAATTTGTATGTTGTAAGAAATTTTTAAAATTCAGTAACATTTATCACACCTTTATTTATAACACCTTTCATTTCTAGATAGGTAAGTACTTAACGGGTTAAGGCGGAAAGGTAATCAACCCAAAGGTGTTGAGGTACCTTCTCATTTTTATAACATCCAGAACAAGTATTTCGAAAGTTAGTTAGCAGTATAAGTACAAATTCAGGTGTACGAATTAATTGGGCTACCATATAGCCCTATTACCGTCGGCATTTAAGTTTTCGTTGTTGTAAGAACTAGAATTTTAATTTAATTGAAGTTGCACTTAAGACAAAATGGCTGACAAAAAATTGTATACTTAATTCTTAAATATTGATTCCGATTTCAATAATTTTTATTGAACAATTCTGTGAAACTTTAAATAAAGGAAGGAAACATACCCAAATTAATAATAACCGGAAATATAAATACAAATCAAGAACAACAACAACAAATAGTGTATGTATTGAACAACGAAGCGATATTGTTTATTTACCTAAGTGTACGCACAAACTGAAAGCCGGAGCAAGTATTTGCTACATTCGCTATCAAACTCTAAAATAAATACAAATAATTTCTTAACTAGTTTTCGCCCCGACGAGATATCTCGATTTGAATAAACAATTGTGTGAAGTGCAGCCTTTGCATCGCTTTGAAGCACACCCAAACGACAACAGGAAGGAAAGCATTTCCATAAGAATGGCTTTCGTCAAAAACAATTGCCAACTGTTGCAGGCAGCAGCAAACTGACGCCGTGCCGCAATATGGTCGCAGATTAACTAATAATTCGGGCAGTTGAGAGCGATATTCAATTGATTATTTTCCTTTGTGGATCAGTTGTTTGCGGGGGCACCGTCAGGCACGTATGAACACACCCTGTTTGGCATCCAGGCAAAGATGAAAGAAACACAATTTTCCAAAATAGTAAACATTCGATGATTGGTCATCCCGTTGAAATAACGTATTAAGTGATCAAAGAGTGAATCAATTGACAGAGACATTTTCCATTTCGCCAATTGGTTATTGAATTTCCCCGTTTCAATAGTTTTTTCGGAGGATCTGCTTTTAATTCCATGAAATGTGTTTGATGAGATTGAGGAAAATTACCCACAAATAATAAATGAAATAAAAATAATTGAAAACTCCACACTCGAGGGATTTCCGAGCCATTCTCCTATATATTTATTTAGAACAAGTGCACAATGTTAATATTTTTTAATAAATTATCTTTATAAACGATGAAAAGTTTATCGAAAAATTAAAATAAATATTTATGTTTACATTTCAATATTTTTCCCGAATCAACCGCAATAAAAACAGAAATTTCTGAAATACCAAACGAACTAATTCAGGGCAATGCCGAGCGAACGCGGTGGGTGGGTGGATGTGTGGCTGGTTGTGTTGGCTGTTTTAGCGGGAAATCGCTCTCTGCTTAATGAGCCTCATTAAGGTGCAAACGAAACCACCCTCCCCCCCAGTGCATCTCTACTCTCAACGGTATATGTACCAACAACCAAAATTTAAATTTAAATTCCTTTGCGCCGGATGAGTCAAATAATTCTTCCTGTTCTGCTCGCATCGATGTGGTTCTGGTTTATGGCTTTATTGCCTTCGATTGCTTTGTGCGCAGAATCATACCGATTATTGCAATAAATTGGGAATTTTGTATGCGTTCTCGAGTGGCATGTGGATAAATATTTCTCTTGCATTGCAACAAGAAAACCAAAAAAGGAAAAAAGAAAGGAAAAAGTGCGACTTTTATTTACTTCAGCGTTTAAGTGGAGAAATTTGTTGTTGCAATTGACTCCAGCGGAAACAAATAAAATACATGCACCGGCAATATCGAACAACAACCGCTTCAGAAAACAATGCGCACCCACAATTGACTGCAATCGAATCAGCTCACTTCGCGCCAGATACACATTCACTTGCACTGCTGCTTACAAATGCATATTGCCATGGACGCAGTGGCAGCAGCAGCAGCAAGTACAAGTATTTTGCATCCGAATTGATCGCTTTGATGAGAGCATTTGGTTTGTGTTATCCGCCACAGGTTCGTTATAATGAGTTTAACTGATTTTCCGCACCTTGGCATAAACAATTGCGAGCAGCAGCAGCGGCAGCCTCGCGTCTTAATTACCGCTTATAAATTCTTTTGTAAACATCACAATGATGCGGTGCTGCGATGTTGTACGAGTGTGATGTGATGTTCTTCCTTTAAAATATAGGATTTGGAAGCGGTAGGAGTAGAAAGAGGCAGGGCGGAGGAGGTGTATCGGATAGTGTGTGTGGTTCCGTGGTGCACTTGTTTCTTAACACCCTCAAGCGATATTTTTTTTTTATTTGGATGCTGTTCGTATTGTTGTTTGTCTTTACTGTTGCCTGTCGTTGTTGTTGTTGTTGTTATTGTTGTGGGTGTTTTCGGTTAATATGTTGGCGCACGGTGTGAATTCGCTGCTTCCGCATGTTTAGCGGCATTTAAACGAAAAATTTGTTAGTTTGCCTTAATTGGTCTGAACGATTAGAAATGTGATTTTATTGCAGTGTAAACATTCAACGAATGAAATGCAATTCGTGTGTGACTTAGTGGGGGTTGCAAGCAATTGCTTATTTCGTCCAATGAATCAATACTTTGAATAAAAGATAACACCGAAAAGTAACCAATACTTGACAAAAGTCAATAAGGTCCATCACTACCACAACCCTGAATGCTACTCGCAGTGTGCAGCTCTTCCTTCGTGGCTTTTGAAACCATTAGTTGCTGTGAAAAATTGTCTACTGGGTAAACGTTTTATTAAGTGTTTTTTTTTTAATGTTTAACAGTTTAACAAAACCAAACATTGATTCATACATCATTGAATTTGACTGTGTCATTTTAGCCACTAATGACCAATCGACATTTGCCACCCCGGCGTGTCTCAGAACCTAAATATGAAATGTAAAAAATGAATAAAACCGCTTGCACTCGCTGCGCCAGACCAGATGCGAGCATAATTGCCCGCACATTCATCTTAATCAATTGAGAAATGCAAAAACAAAAATCAAAACCTATACCAACCACAACAACAAACGGTCTTGGAAGAACTAAATACCAAAGAAGTCAGCCCGAAAAAAAAATATATGACCCACCAAAGTGGCCACAATTTTGTTCGTAAATATTTCCACAGGACGCTTACGCCGTTATTGGTTTTATGATGTGCGATGCGATGCAATCAATCAAACCCACCCATATGTCCATCGCCAGGCCACAATCCACAAACACAAATGCAAATACAAATACACACAAACAGGCGCGATTATTTGAAAACCATAAGAGCCCGAATGTTTTGGCTGTGAATAATTTGAGAAAATACAAGTATAACCAAAACACCACAGGTGCCTGCCGTGGTGAGTTCCTATGTAAATACTTGGCATCGACTTCTTCATCTTCTTTTGATGGCTACAACATACCATCACATCACTCTATATCAAACCACACCACACACACACACACACATTATAGCGTTCGATCATCATAAAAAAGAATCCATTTGAATGCCATTAATGAGCGCCTTGATGGTGTGGCGCTGATGGGTCAAGATGGAAACGCTTATCAGTGCCCGTGAGGCGCCTCATCTATCAGCCGATGATGAGATGAGATGAGCTGCCACACGCTCCCTTCTCTCCACATTCGTTTTCGTTCAGTCAGTGAATTTGTTATTCATTCGATCGGAACAATTAATTACTCAACTCGGTCGATTTGTGAGGTGTTTCACTCACTCACTCACTCAATTCCTCCGAAAATAAACACGGGCCAGCGTAATTGATTTGCGTTTATGTTTGTCTAAATTGCTGCTATTTTGGGTAATAATTTCTCTTAATGAGTATTGAACAATTTTAAAACAATTTAGAATGTTTGTACAACAACAAAAAGCGATTGGCAATTGACGTTCGCGCCCTCTGTCTGAACTTTGATTTGATTTAATTCTCCTGGAGATGAGAATTTCGTAAGGAGGAATTTAAACGAACAGATCGCCGGCAGTATCACGAACTGCCGACGATGTGATGGAATAACTCAATTAATTACTTTTTCAATTCATTTAATTTGCTAAATAGATTTTGCTAAATTTGTAGGTTAAGTTTGAGAACATGTTCTAAAAACTATTGCCTTCTCCTTCCAGTCTCACTTTGTGCGCCCTTCCCCGCCTTAACCAGTTCGTTGATGAGATTCCATCACCATCAACAGCAGCAGAAACATTCGTTGTCGCAACACCAACACCACCCTCATCCGCACACACATGAACAACAGACGCATGCGAGTCTGACACTTTCACCACTGATGGCACCACTGAACGGCCTGAAATCGCTTCAAATCAATCAACACCCAGCACAGCAACTTTTTCGACAGACTTCGCCCAACCGTTTTCAGGCGAAAGCTCTCGGTTTCGTCGACAACATACCAGCCGCGGCGGCAACGGCGAGTTTAGCCAACCACCACCATCACCAGCAACAAATACAAAGTCAACAGCAACAGCAGACGCAACTGCAACTAACAAGTAGCACGGGCGGAAGTGGTCTAAGTAGGGGCAATAGCAATAACAACAACAGTAACAACATCAGCAATGGCAAACGGAAGCGCTCTTGGTCGCGTGCAGTATTCAGCAACTTGCAGCGAAAAGGTTTGGAAATACAATTCCAACAGCAAAAGTACATTACGAAACCGGACCGACGAAAGCTGGCCGCACGCCTGAACCTAACGGATGCGCAGGTAAGAACGAAACAAGAAAGCTTTAATAGTCGTTACGCTACAACTTTGCTGTTGGCTTTTGGTTTAGGTAAAGGTTTGGTTCCAGAATCGCCGCATGAAATGGCGTCACACGCGCGAAAATCTCAAAAGTGGCCAAGAGAAACAAATTCCTACTCCGGCAGTGGGCAGTAGCCCAGAACAGGGAAAGGACAAACCAAATGTGTCTTCCCCTGAGGAACGGCCAGAGCTGGGCTATTCAACGGATGGCTCGTCCAGTGTGGAAATGAGTGAGAACGAGGAGGACGACGATGAAATCGATGTGGTGGAGTGACTACACACTTTGCGGAGGAACGAGGCATATATATTTTTAATAATTATTTATTTTTTATTTCTTAATCTTAATGTTAATTTTTAAAGTTACCTTGAACATATTCGTATTCTACTTAAACTTTGATTAAGTTCATTTTGTATAAATTTGTTAATCTCGCATGAATAGAAAAATCATAATAAATTAATGAAAAATTAGTACATATTGCGACAAATTTTTTAGAATCACAATAAATTGATTTTAAATATTACCCAAAAAAAAACCGCCACTGTACGATATCGGAAGCCAGAAAGTCGTGTCAGTTAATTAAGGGAATTCCACAGCGATCAGCGAAATTCGATATTCAACCAGCGCTGAGGAACCTTCTAATCTACGATAAAACGAAAATAAATTCGTAGATAGACCAAAGCCGTAATGACAAGCGGACACAAACAAACAATTGAATTTATATACGCAAATTCATGCACTTAGGCGCGCGCGCTACACGACATTGACATTTACGAGCAGTCTTCAGTTCATACCAAAGTGTCGCAGAGTGAAGTTGTTCCCATTTTATCATAAAAGTGATGATGATGATGAAAATTAATTGAAAGCACGCAAAATAATTTAAAACGAAGAACAAACCACAAAAAACATGGGCAATGTACAAACGAGACAATTCGATGCCAGGGGAATGTCACATCGTAGGGGAAGTAGGTTTTGTCCATAACGTTTTAGCAATACAATTTTCACAAACAAATATTTTGTTAAAAAAAAGGCATCTCATGGAATTTTCGTTATCCCACAATCCGGCGAAGAGACCGTTCCACAATGATGATCTTCAATTCAAAACTCAGCGTTTCCGATTGGCTGGATTTGTTGGACTTGCAGCAGTATGAAGGTGAATTTTAAATATTTAATGTGAATGTAGTACTTAGCCTACATACACGTCCGTAGGCAACCTCAACATGTATAATTGTGTCGAGGACTTATTGGAGCTCAACGATGGCGATTTGAAGCGTAAGGGTGTTCGCCATCCCGGCCATCGTGCGAAAATGTTATCAAGTCTGGTGGGCGTGCAGGCCAAACGTCGCCAATCAATGAATATTGAAGGTATTTACTTACCTATGATAAGACCCACGCTAATCGAGCTTATCTTCTTGTAACAAGTGAATTGAATTTGATTTTGCAGTGCCGAGCATGAAAAACGATTTGGCCAGGCGCAAGAATTCCTGTCCACACATCTACTTATCGGAGTCGGGTGGCAGCGGCGGCGTTGGCTTATTCGATTCGAATACAATAAATCGTAATAGCAATTATCGGAATTCGCTGGCAATTGGAAATAATCACAATCCAAGGAATAAGAAGCGGCTGACGATTGGCGGCGATGAATCGATGATGATGTGAGTATAATGACAATGACTTTCATGGATGACATTCCAACGTAGGCATTCATGAGATTTTCATAGTTGTGTGCCACTTTCTCATGCATGACACTCTGCATGACATTGCAGCATCGTATTGAATCGGCAGTCAGTGCTCAAATTTTGTTCTTTCTATTCTTGTCCATGCATTGGACATATATGAAAGAATTGCCAACTGTTGTCGCTTTTTCGACTAATGGACAAGAAATAGTTTACAAATATTTTCATAAATGTCTTCAAAAAAACATTGTTGAATGTGAGGTATGTTCAGAACCCGCATAATTCCACTTGAACACAGCCAAGGAAAATAAATAACAAAAATATAAATTGCGCATGCGTGCGAAAAAAGTCCCTTTTTCAAATCCGGCAAAATTCAATCAAAATAAAGAGGGTTGAACAACACTTCAGATACAAGGATATTTCGCTTGCGTTAGGGGAGTATTGTACTACGAAACGGCTACGAATGTAGATTGAAAATGCACGTTGAAGCGAGCGTGTGTGGCGTAGACCGAACTGTATGGAGTAGTGGAAGCGTATAGAGTGGATATATTTTTTGGGCAGGGCCAAGCAACGTTTCAAAATTTTCAAATTCAATTTTCAACACAACAAAGTAAAAAACGAGGCAGAAACCCAAATACAACTAACAATTTACAACAATTGGATTACAAAAAAAAAAACATTTAATGTTCTTCAAAGTAAGTAGAGAAAAATGTTAAAAAAACTACAATACTTTCAATTAAATAAGACAATTCTCGAAAGGCTTGCTATTAGTATTTCTTTTAAATTTTTAATTCTCATTAAAAATTAAAACAAAATACTTGAGAAAATAAACAAAAATTATTCTTTTCATTCTGGAACTTAAAGAAAGTCTGTGTGCATATATTTAAAATGTATATGTACAAAGGAAGAGAAAATAAAGGGATGATGAAGGCAAAAAAAAAACACCATAACGTAGTTTCTTAGATTGTTATGTTGGGGCATGCCAAAGGCTTTGTTGTTTCAAATTGCAAGTGTCGACGAAAGTAGATGAACAACAAATTAATTTCATTTCCTTATTTCAGCTATGAAACTGTAGAGTCCCCGAAAAGTATTCCTTCAACGCCGCGCAGCTGGTCCGAAGAACCCAACACAGAGAACAACATGGATTACGGTTCGACAGCCACTGCCAATGGTGGCACTGACTCCTCTCAGTCTCTGTACGCCAATGAACAACAAGAGGTCGTGGCATTGAAGAAGAGTCTCGAATGGGAGTTGAGTTTGGATTCAAGGGACTTGAGATCGCATGCCTGGTATCATGGGCCCTTGCCGCGCCAGCGGGCCGAGGAGATTGTGGAACGTGAGGGCGACTTTCTGATAAGAGATTGTGTATCGCAGCCGGGCAATTATGTGCTCAGCTGTCGTACGAAGACATCGGTTTTGCATTTCGTCATCAATAAGGTAAGACCGATTTTCGTTTTCCGGAAGGGTGTGGAGTTACTTATTACTGAAAAGCTTTTAAGGGGTTGGGTTCGTATTCGTGCTATTCATTGGGAATTCAAATTATTGAAAGGCAATTTATATGAAGGGCGGTGGGAGCTATTAATATTAGTCATGCGATGATAGTTTGGTGCTTCTGCCGATTTGATTAGCAACATTATTTCTACAATTTTTAAACACTTTCCAAATTAATGTTTAATGTCTGCCTATTTTCAGATTCTTCTACAACCGGAAACCGTTTATGAACATGTTCAGTATCAGTTCGAGGAGGACGCATTCGATGCAGTTCCCGATCTCATTACATTCTATGTGGGCTCAGGCATGTATTTACATACTATTGTCATGTGAATGGATAAAAACTTATAAAATTTGTTTTTCCACTTACCAGGTAAACCCATATCGGCCGCTTCTGGTGCGCGTATACAGTATCCATGCAATCGGCCATATCCTCTGTCATTTTATGGCCACAAAATTGTGGGCAATCAATTGCACACGCAAATGTTGGCAGGCATACGTGGCGCCAGTCCCCTCAACTCACCGCTCAGCAGTAATGGTGGCTTTCGTTTTGGTCCCAGTTCAGGACAGCAACAAATGCCGCAGACGCAGCAGCAGCAACCCAACAGTCCTTTGTCTTCGCCGCCACGCATCAAACGTGACACAGCACCGCGTCTGCCCTCAAAGAAGCAGCGCTCGCAAAGTCTGACGCCCGCCCAGGCCATGGTGGTGTCCAATATGAAGCACTCCAACGAGGCTGGGTCCGGCGGCGAAGCTGTTGATAATGGTGGTGTGGCTATTAATGGCAACGGTTTCAAGGAGGTGCGTCGATTCAGTCACTTCGAGAAGTGTCACAGTATTAGCGGTTCACCCAGCGAATCGCAGCTGCACACACACATGGAGTTCAATCCAACACACAACAAAGTGCACACAAACGGCTTCCAGACCATAGCACGCTGCTCGGCCAGCGAGCTAGTCGATCATGTCAAGTTTACCACACACTCACTGCCACGCCCGTCGGGCAATGCATTTCGTGGTAACCTTGGACGCGTTTCCAGTTTGGCGCGCAATTTCAGCACAGACTCGGGCCACTTCAGCACTAGCCTAGAGGGCAAAAATATACCCGAGCTACCCGAAAAGCCACCCAGTCCGCCACCGAAACCCATACGTGCACCCAGCTTGCCACGCAAAGACAAGGATTTGTCTGTGGAGCAGCAGCAGCAGCAGCATCGGGCCGCCGCAGCAGCATACCATGCCAGTGGCTCTGATTCGGGCAATGGCTCGGGCGATTCGGTACATAGTTCTATACCAGGCGATTCCGTCAGTGAGTTCACCATGCAACGCGGTGTAATAATCAAGAATCCACGCTTCATGAGCAACTCCTCGTCGTCGGCCACTTTGAAAAGTCTAAGCGAGTTTGATGTGGTGGCAGCCGAAGAGCAATTGTTCACAATGGACTTGCCTGAGTTCAAGCTGGTCAGTTTTTTTTTGTTTTAATTTTCCTTCTAAGCTGAGTCATTTGATGTAAACATCTCAATCCATTATAGATTTCCAAATTCGATATTGAGAATTTCGGTACTTTACTGCTGCCCTCGGTCGACAACAAGCCACTGGATGGTGATGCTCTCAGCACATTCAAAATGATGCTACTCGAAACGGGCCCGAAAATGATAGCCGAACACATAACGCGCATCGATATTGGCCTGTTGATCGATGAACCAAACGAAGAGGACGGCGAGGAGCACAGTGTACTCGAATGCTGCGGCTTGGAAATGCTGACAATGCCACAAGGCAAGGTACTACGCTGTGATCTGATCGAACGTACGCAATGCATGAAGCTGATGGTAGCGGTCACCATACTGACTTGCCAAACGGACTTGGATCGCGCTGAGATACTAAGCAAGTGGATACAAATTGCCGTAGAGACGAAGAATGCTTTGGGCAATTTGTTTGGCTTCTGTGCCATAATGCTGGGATTGTGTATGCAGCAGGTGAGGAAAACTCATGCATCAAGTGGGACTTTTCTTAATGGCTTTTCTTCCAGATTCAAAAACTAGACCAAGCCTGGCACATTCTACGCCAAAAGTATACGGACAGCGCCTTTACATTTGAGGCCAAACTGAGGCCCACTCTGATCAGCATGAACGAGTGCTCGAATCCACAGGCGCCCAATACCACCATACCACATGTTCTGCTCTATGCTCTGCTGAAAGATCGTCCCATACTGGACATACTCAGCTTCAACAATGCCAGCGACAAGTCTTCGCTGTACACCACCTGCATAACGTCGTGGGAGAGCAAGGCAGACGATTTCGGCATGACCATACACTTTCTGCACTTGGACTCGGCGCGTAGTTTCATCAGGAATCTGCATTTGTATCGAAAGAATGCGCGTGTCATCTTGGAAGAGTCCACCTCGCGCTTGGATGAGCTGCTAAGCGATGCTTTCAGGTAAAGTTGAGAAATTGTGAGTAAGGAAAATAATGCTTTGCATTGTGTTGTGTTGTATGCTTGCAGAACCGAATTCCAAGTGAAGTTCCTGTGGGGTAGCAATGGAGCAAACGCCTCGGCCGATGATCGTCATTCCAAGCTGGAGAAGGTGCTGGGCATGATGTCGGATAAATTTTGTAGTGCCGATAATAATGTTACTTCGGCCGCTTAAACTGTGTTGTAAATATATACGATTATTTTTATACGATAACTAACCATTTAAGAAGAAAACTAAAGTAGCAGTTAGCATGAATCAAAACTTGAATTAGTCTGGATATAAAGTACAGATGCGAGGGGAAGAGAATACGAGGAAATTTAAATTATACACACTCGTAGGGAAGGCTTATACATCGGTTGAACTGACGACACAAATCACTAGAAAAAAAAAGGTTAACTTTAATAAGGGAACGAACCTTAGCGGGAGTTTTGCTGGCGAAAAATTTCACCTTGCATGTGACTGCTTCCTAGTTTGTGTTTTACAACAAGGAATATATTTCACGACGTGAAACCATTTGACCGATTCCAAGTTTTCCCTACCCACTAGTTTCATTTCAAACAAAGACAGTTCTACCTCAAACGAGTATTCAGTTTGGCGGCACTTCATTTGCAGTCTCAACACTCAATTGACTAATTGACAGTTTTCTAATTATTTGTTTTGCAACTAATTTTCTAAAATCGTTTTTAGTGGGATATACATGATTTTTATCCGTTTATTTGTGATCAGATTAATAAATAAGTACACATCATTTGGATTAAGGTTCAGCGAATTCGTTTTTAATATTATAAATACAAAATACAACGTTTATTTAACTGTAGCTTTAAGATATTCGTATTGTAATAAAGTCACTGCTTGAAAAGGAAAGGAAACAAAAATCAATCTTATCAAACATTCATTCCAACTCTACCATTTATGCATTTATAGGCACACACAGACATTTGTTGTAAACGTATACATGCGAACACATAAGTATATATACTCTCAGCATACTACTATATCAAATATATATATTTAAAATAGATTGGACAATATTTTAATCAAATGCCATACAGTAAAAAAATTTTACAATTTTATAATTGAAATTATTGTAATATGTAAATGCAAATATGGAAAAATGCAATAAAACATAAAATATTTAAAATATTAAAATCCTTGTGTGAACTTTGCGATGTCATTTATTTGTAACTTGTCAATAATGTGGCCAGTGGAAATTTGTGCGTAGTCAACTACCTATGTTGGTAAGTGGAGCAGTAAACTGATATTGAGCTGCCACTGTACTCAACCGGAAGTAATATACAAAAAATCCCAAATAATTGCCACAAAATAAAAGCATATTATGCCATCAAATACAAAACCCCCGAAAGTATGCTAATTTTATGCCACGGCTGCAAAGTGGAATAGTTTTTCTTGTTTCTGATATTTGCAAGTTATGCGAAGCGAAATTTGCAACTGTTTCAGAGATCTGTGTTCCACACCGGACATTGCAGTTAGGTTTTTTTTTTTGCAAAACTTTTTTGAGGCGAAATAGACAAAGCCAGTTTCTTTTTGGAGAATGGGGTAAATTTATCTTTGGAGTTGGCGAGTGGACGTACTTTCACTAGCTTCAATAGAAATTGGAGTGACCATTCTTTGTTCGGAGCCAAAAATTAACGAAACAAATGTGATCTTGGGAGGCGAAATTTATTCATCACCACGTAAATTTCAGCCCGTGACAGCTAATAAATAAATATCAAATTTGTTCATCCCTTTGTGATTTTTGTGGAAAAGATTTTAACAAAGTGACATTTTGCTATGACATGTTTCACTCAATCAACACAAATGCAAAAAAATAAACAATATAATTACACGGTACAACAGTCAAAGTCCCGTTAACAGCTTCTAATATTTTCAGAGTAGCTGATAACAAATTTGTAAACGTATAGAACAGGAAAAAATAAGAAAAATACAACTTTTTTCTAGCTAGTCCCCATCGTAGGGTTCAGGAAAAGTCTCTTAGGCCTTTGAAAAATGAGCAAAACTAATTGGCAAACAAATTCACAATTTTTATTGCTATAATTGTTTTAAATAGTTGAAGTACCTGTAGGTACTCCTAAGAGGCATTCAAAAGATAAAATTCATAATATAAATACCGAAACTTGTACCAAACTTTGGCATGTTTCGACAACAGCGATAAGCTGCACTTGAAGCGCTGTCCTAATCGCTGCCACTAGAAAGTTGATAAATTAACAATGCAACAATGGCCGCTGACTGGCTTATCGAAATGCCGGGCACATACATAAATGTACCTCAATTCGAAGCGGCCTGTGGCATTCTGAGCACTGTCAAGCGGCTGAGAGGTTGCGAAATTTTGAATTCAATCGCCAGTCGTTCGACGACTTGTTGTGTGTGTGTTTTTTTTAGATATTACCCATCAAAGTCGTAAACAAAAAGTTCCAAGCTCAAAGCTCGCAACCAACAACAAACAGCATAAGTTAAATGACGAAACGCAGTCGAATTTGGACGAGTATGGCGATGGCTGCTTTTGTTGTTATTTTGTGTGCGGCGCTGGCGGTTGGTTTGGTCATGGGTCTCAACAGTGGAAACGATGAAGTGAGCGCACTCTACAATTTGAGTGAAACTGAGTGCTTTCAAGTGAACATAAAATATTTAACAAATAAAATTGATGATTTTCAAGGAAACGTCTCAACCCTCCTTTACGATCGACCACAATGCCAATACGTTTCTGTTGGATGGCGAACCCTTCCGTTATGTAGCGGGATCCTTTCACTATTTCCGTGCCTTGCCCGAAGCCTGGCAAAGTCGCTTGCGTACAATGCGAGCAGCGGGCCTAAATGTTTTGGATACGTGAGCTTTTTTGACCTTTAACTTCGTTGACTTGCGATTCCATCATTTGCATTACTTAGGTACGTGGAGTGGTCACTGCACAATCCCTTCGATGGTGTGTACAACTGGGAAGGCATGGCTGATGTTGAGCGGTTCATTCAATTGGCACGCGATGAAGGTTTTTATGTGATTCTGCGTCCAGGTCCATACATTTGTGCAGAGAGAGACAATGCAAGTGAACGAACTACGCATTCCTCGAAAAACTTTCACATTTCCCTATTATCATTTGCAGGGTGGCTTACCTCATTGGCTCTTCACCAAGTATCCAAACATTCAAATGCGCACCAACGATCCGGATTATATACGCGAGGTGTCCTTGTGGTATGCGCAGCTGATGCCGCGCTTGCAGAAGTATTTGTTTGGCTCGGGTGGGCCCATCATAATGGTTCAAGTGGAGAATGAGTATGGCGTCTTCCACGCTTGCGATCACGACTATCTGAATTGGCTACGCGACGAGACGGAGAAGTACGTTGGGGGCAAAGCACTATTGTTCACCACAGACATACCCAATGAGCGAATGCAGTGCGGCAAAATTGAGGGAGTTTTTGCCACCACCGATTTTGGCATTGACAGAAGTGAGTTGGTGAATGTAATTTGTCTATAGAATCGGTTATGACCTAGTTTGGGCTTTCAGTACATGAAATCGATGAGATTTGGAAAATGTTGCGTGCCGTCCAGCCCACGGGGCCTTTGGTCAATTCCGAGTTCTATCCCGGCTGGCTGACGCACTGGCAGGAAGAGAATCAACGCAGAGATGGCAAGCTGGTGGCCGATGCTCTAAGGTAGAGGTAGACTCTAATTGAAATTTTAGAATTCAGTTCAAAGCGAATTTTTTTTAGAAAAATCCTGGACTCTGGTGCCAGTGTGAACTTCTACATGTTCTTTGGTGGCACCAATTTCGGTTTTACGGCCGGAGCAAATGATTGGGGTTATGGAAACTACACGCCGGACATTACTTCTTACGATTATGATGCCGTCATGGACGAAGCGGGCGGCACAACGGAGAAGTACGAACTGGTGCGCAGTGTCATAGGTGAATTTCTGGAATTGCCCAAGTCAACGGATAGCATTGTCGTAACGCCAAAGTCAATGTCCTATGGACAAGTTGAGATGAAACCCATAATGTCGTTGCTCTCCTCCGAGGGACGCATGGCCTTCACAAAGGGCACAGCTGTAAAGGCGGATCAACCCAAAACCTTTGAACAGCTCGATCAGTACTCGGGCCTAGTGTTGTATGAGACGACTTTGCCCGCGCTGGAAATCGACCCTACACTGTTGACCGTAAACGGTCTACGAGATCGTGCTTTTGTGTATGTTGATGGGCTCTTGGTGGGCACTTTGTCGCGAGAGAATCAGATTTATTCATTGCCCTTGAGTGCGGGCTGGGGCAGTACATTGCAGCTGTTGGTTGAGAACCAGGGGCGCATCAATTTCAATGTGGCTAATGACACGAAAGGGATTCTGGGTGACATAACAGTGCAAAAGCTGAGCGGAGAAAAGCAGAATTTGGCCGGTTGGTCTTCCACTTCAATGCCACTGGACGAAGCTCAGGTTCGGCAGGTGGTGGAGAAGTACAAGAAAGGCGAGTTGAGCGAAGTAGTTGAAGATTCCAAGCGCAAGGTACTCTCACAGGGTCCGGTGGTGTACTATGGCGAATTTACTATATCGGATGTGGGAAATTCCTATATGAACACTCTGGGCTGGGGTAAGGGTGTAGCCTACTTGAATGGTCTGAATTTGGGACGCTATTGGCCACTGGCCGGCCCCCAGCTGACCATGTATGTGCCCCAAGAAGCTTTGAAAGTGGGTGTGAACACACTAGTGCTGCTGGAATACCAACGAGCGAATACGAAGGAGGGAACAAGTGCGGCCGTGATACAGTTGGATGATACACCACAATTGGATGGATAGGAGGGAAATAGAATAAAAATTTAATTAAAGCGAAGATTGAATGGAAAATTCTGATAATTTTCGCTCAATACCTTTTACGAAATTAAACACTTTTTTTTGTTATTGTTAATATGGACTTTTTATAGTTATCATTTATTATTCAATCGATGATTAATATTATCTCATTCAAGCTATTTGTTATTGCAATTAAAAATAAGCTTTTTCCTTTTAATTTAATAACAAATGCAATTTATGCTATCCTAAGGCAGTTATCAATAAACACATGAGGCCAAATAATGGCCCAAGCTTACAATAATTTGTTAGTATTTTAGTAGTTATTGATTTTCTTTTCGGTTAATTCATTATCTAATTTGAAATAAACATCTGCGTTTGGGAATGTGACAAGTGAAGAGTTCATTTCCAAAAATAGAAGTAGAAATTGAAAATAAATGTTTATAGATACGAAAAAGTGTAGCAGTTCAGTACTCAATTATAAAGATAAGCAATCCATCTTGTAGTAGTGACAGGTACATGTTATGAATTGCAATTAAACACAATTTGTTTAAATAGAAAGTGATAAAAATAGAAATTTCGGAAATCAACCCGTCAGTTTATGTTGCAGATATTATTGGCAAAGGAGAGAACTTATCATATGTAAATAGAACTTAAATAATTGATTATTAGGGCTTAACCTATGACGAAAAACGTTTCGAAATGTTAAATTGCCATTAAGGTTGAGTAGATAATTTCACTTCCAATTTGAGGTACACACTGAGTCCACAAAAATAAACAATTTATGGAAAATTATTTAATTTCAACATTTATAAATTCATACATTGATAAAAAACCCAATTTTTGAGGCTAGAAAAATGAGTGTGTGGAAGACAAGTAAACATTTCAAAGATTTTCTACAAATCAAATACGAAAAAAGATCGAATCAAATTAACTAGCCACAATCAAACATTTCGAAACGACTTTAATGGAGTATAAATAACACTGTATGTTGTAGAACTTGATATTTTTAAGAATTTAATGGAATCAGATGTATGTAAGTATTCGGGGCCCCGCTGATCACAAATCAATATTAGATTTTCGTTTTTTTTAAACACAGTTTAATCACCAGTGAACAGGGCGGCCCTTATTATATCCATTTCATTTCATTCCATTTTGTTTTATTTAATTTTTTGCTCTCAAACAGCATAAAATAAATCAGAATAGTTTTGTGTTGGACAAGTACCTACTCATAGTCAGCAAAATGAAGTGATGCCAAAATTTGACACTTCCAATTATCGAGACTAAAATATAGAGTAGTTATACGAGGGAGCATTCAAAACCACAAGTGAATCAGGCCCAAAATGATAAATATATCAGCCATGGTTGAGTCCTTTACTATGACAAGGAGTACACGAACCAATTCATTTAAAATGGACAATGGGGATTTTTGAAACATATTTGAAATTGTAGACGTTCTTGTATGGTCCGTATTTAGTCGAGAACGTGTCGAACTTTAAAGAGAATATCTGGCGCGACTCGAATCAAGGCTGTTTCTTGAATGTTTTCCCACATGAATTTAAATAATTGAAATAATTCACCCTCGCTCTCTGATACGATATCAAAAGAGCTCACATCATTGCCATCAACACTTACATTTTGTATCTTAATGCTCAACTAGAAATCTCAGAATAATTGTCCTAATTCTTTGCTTAAGTTCCCTATTATTGTATATAGTTTTTATTATTTTTGTTTTTATTTTTTAGTTTTTGAGCCTTTTTTGCTGAATAGAAAGTTTAGTTTGATTAGTCTTTTTTCTTCGCAAAATGCTTGCCCCGCCCAATATGATTAAAAATTGTATTCAAAGCAAAATAGCTCAAACTGGGGCGGTAAGGGGGAAGGAAGGGTAGATAAAATTGCAAAAAATATTACATTTATATATTTTAGCGAATTGTTCAATGTTAAGCATTCGTTTTACTATTGGAATATAAAGTTATCACAGCAGCATATTTCGAGATTAGTTTGCAAAATAGAAAGTATTAGGAGAGTGGAAAATTTGTATAGGGGGCGAAATTGAAAACGAAATTTAAATGAAGTTGGACAACAGAAATGTAAAAATTTGCCTTAAATATAATTAAGCCTAAATTAGTAACTAAATTGTTTAGTTGGCTTACTCATACTGGAACACTGTGCGTTTGTTGTGAGTGTGTGTGTGTGTGTTTACGTGTGTTTTTGTGTGTAGCGGCGTTCCTAAATGGCAGTGGGCACAGCCGATGTGAGCAAATGTCAGTGCCATTTGGATTTCTGTGCATAAATGTCGGCGCGTAGATTTTGTGCAAAGCAAATGCCAAGAATCTGTAATGGTAAAATGAAAAATTAGTACAGTCCCATGTAAAAGAAATATTCGTTGTATTGAAATCAAATCAAACAATAATTTAAACAAAAGAAAAACGAAACAAACCTGCATGAAAATCAAAACAATTGCGCTGGTCGAAATAATAATTAAATTGCGTTCGATCCACTCTTCGCCCGCCTGGACACAACCCTTTTCGTAAATGATTTTGGCAATTTCAAAATTCTACGAAATATGCGTTGTGGGTGTGATTAGGAAAAAACAAAAATTAAAAGGGTACAAAATTAATACATTTCTAAAATACTTTCACAAAAAATATTTAAAATTTAAGTAAAGTCATGAATTCCAGCACCTTATTGCCATTAGTAATGAGGGAACTCGTGATTTATTTAAAATTTTTTTTTTCTATTAAGGGCAGAGACTGACTGAACATATTAATAGCAGCAAGATACGCAATAACACCGATTTATTTTGCGAAAAATAAATCGGAAACGGTTGGTCAGTCAGTCTGTAATAAAACGGTTAATAAAGGTGATAATGAAATGTGATTGAGAAAAATCCAAATTATATAGTTTAAAAAAATCACTGAAAAGAAACACGAAATTCAAACACCAACAGGACCTGCATAATTAGTATGAAAATACAGCAAGCGGCCACACCGATCAAGTGTGTTTCCAGCCAGTCTTCGCCAGCGCGCAAACAGCCGCGCTCATAAATGTGCCGCTCCACGGGCTGTCGTATGGGACGCGTCGATTAATTTTAAGAGTTAGGAAAGCATGTGAGTTAGAGAAGCGTGTCCGAAGAAAGAAAGAATAAGATTAGCAACAAATTAATAACAATTCACCGATATTGCACCCTAGCACCGGCCACATGCATTGCGTCACCCACACTTACATAGCCGTCTTTTCGCACATCATAGCCGCATTGCTTGTTCTTAATAAGTTCCTGCGGCCGCAGGCGACAGCAAGAAAAGGGCACCCCGCAAGCCTCACGACTGCCCACTGCGCCAGAGGAACAATTGAAGTAGTTGTTGCTGTCCCAGTCCTTGGGGCCCTCAATGCCGCAGCATTGCAGCCAGTCCTCTTGGATCCAATCTATGAGATTTTGCTGGTCAGGGTCCTCGCGATAGTGAATGATGAAGGCGCGCAGGCCTTCGGTAGCCTGGTCTTTGATCTGTTGAAGTAAAATGTGAATTATTTGAGTTTTTACTCTGGTGACCGATGAAATCTTACCCAACCCTTGTCTTTGAGCACGAATGCCAAGGCTCCGAAACTGATTTCCAAAATGAGCAAAATCGACAAAAAGATGGCATACTTAGGAATAAAGCAGAAATTATTGTCAGTGATCAAAAACCTCATACGCAGTCCACTTACGGTAGCCAATAGGCACGTATTTTCGCGCAGTGCTCCCACACTGCCCGTAAAACCAATGACAAATGTCATAGTTCCTATACAAATGAGCACGAAAGCGGGATCCAGGGCTATGAAGGTTAGTTTCGTCAAATTGCTAAACATGTCCTTTTCGTTCCATGCCCAAATGCCAACGGCAAGGACGCACAGCCCGATCATCTGGCAGCGTAATAAAGAAATATAGAACACTCAAATATCTTCCAGTTATCCTTTGACTCACCCAGATAGCCACATTACTGGTGAAGAGCATATACTTGAGGCAGCAACTGATTTCGCTGGTCGTCTCACGTCGGTATTTTCGCACGGGCATCTCTCAATCGCATCTAATCCTTTCTCGTATCAAATGGCCCCTTTTCTCGTCTAACTGCGTTGCTGTTCTTTGTTGTCAAGAGAATCAAGAACAATTTTGCCTGCTGCCCTGTCCTTGTCTCCGAATTTCTCCCCACTTGTTCAGCCACTTTTCTATTAGTCCCTATGCATTTATTAACTACACTTTATGATGTTTTCCACTTAAATTTATAAATATCTGCTTTATTTTCGCCACAAATGCGAAAAACAAAAAACCTACAAAAGAAATCGTAAAAAGACTAGTGATGGGACAAATAGTACTTTGTACTTTGTATCCGACACTTCACTGTTCTTGTAAAAGTAATCGATATTCGATACTCAAAGTTAAGGTCCTACTCTATACGCCAACAGATGGCGCTCTCCTCTCGTCTTATTAAGGTCCGTTCACACTGGCGATAAATTTTGCAGCCGACGGGGAACTAGCTCAAAATAATTCTAGTTAACAAAATTTATAAATGATTTTACACTATTATTTGTTTTTATGAAATTTTTTACCACAAACAAATCTTTTTTATTCGAATATCGCCTTTTCAAGGACAATGTTTGAGCAAGTTCCGCGGTGGAATTTCTTACCAGTCTGTGGGGACCTTCATACACCTCTAGGAGAGGAGAACGCCATCTGTTGGCGAATAGGAAATCTCTTGTCCCTTCTCAGGGTTGCAAATTTGACGCCATATGCATCTAACTTATGAAACCGTTTAAATTATACATTATTAAAAATATTATATATTATTACAAATAAATCGTACTTTTAATCGCATTACTATTGTTGTAAGAAGTAATTAATTAATCAATACCACTGCAATTGATGTCATTTGCTATTTGAAGCAAGTACTCGATTTAGAAGTTCCAAGTCAAGTAGTTGAATTTACACATTTTTTACATCACTAGTAGAAACATATGAAAATTGTTTGCGGTGGAGAAGTCTTGTGCAAAATACAAAAAGTAGAAGTAATTTTTTAATTATTCATAAATACAATAAACTATTTAAATCTATTGCGAAATAATGTCTGACAACGATGACGATTTCATGTGCGAGGATGACGAGGATTACGGCTTGGTAAATATTGCGGCTGGCGCGGCGGCCGGCTTTTGTGTTCGGGCGAAATAAAATGACACTTCATTACTAGGAATACTCGGAGGACAGCAACTCGGAGCCAGACGTTGACTTAGAGAACCAATACTATAACAGCAAGGCACTAAAGGAGGACGAGCCGAAGGCGGCGCTGGCCTCATTTCAAAAAGTGCTCGATCTGGAGAATGGCGAAAAGGGCGAGTGGGGCTTCAAGGCACTGAAACAGATGATAAAGATTAACTTTAAATTGGTGAGTGCATGACGGTGTTAGTTGGACAATTTTATCAGATACCACAATCCGCAATTTCATTGCAGAACAACTATGGAGAAATGATGGTGCGCTACAAGCAGTTGTTGACATACATAAAAAGTGCGGTGACACGCAATCACTCGGAGAAGTCCATCAATTCCATTCTGGACTATATTTCCACATCGAAAAATGTGAGTACAAACATTGTCCCCCACATTCCGCCATTTCATGCCTTGTCACCCTTTGCAGATGGAACTCTTGCAGAACTTCTACGAGACCACCCTGGATGCGCTGAAGGATGCCAAAAATGACCGCCTTTGGTTCAAGACAAACACAAAGTTGGGCAAACTCTACTTCGATCGGAACGACTTCAGTAAGTTGCAAAAGATACTCAAGCAGCTGCATCTGTCCTGTCAGACCGACGACGGCGAGGACGACCTGAAGAAGGGCACACAACTGCTGGAGATTTACGCACTGGAAATCCAAATGTACACCGTGCAGAAGAACAACAAAAAGCTGAAGGCCCTGTACGAACAGTCGCTGCACATCAAGTCGGCCATACCGCATCCGCTGATTATGGGCGTGATACGCGAGTGCGGCGGCAAGATGCACTTGCGCGAGGGCGAATTCGAAAAGGCGCACACGGACTTCTTTGAGGCGTTCAAGAACTACGATGAGTCGGGCTCGCCGCGACGCACCACCTGCCTGAAGTATCTGGTGTTGGCCAATATGTGAGTGACGGACGGACTTTTCGATTGTCTTTGCTTTGATTACATTATTTTCTCTCTTCTTCGCCAAGGCTGATGAAATCCGGCATCAATCCCTTCGACTCACAGGAGGCCAAGCCCTACAAAAACGACCCGGAAATTTTGGCCATGACCAATCTGGTGGTGTCCTATCAGAACAATGACATCAATGAATTTGAATCGATACTGCGCCTGAATCGCAGCAACATCATGGCCGATCCTTTTATACGCGAGCACATTGAGGATCTGCTGCGCAACATACGCACACAAGTGCTAATTAAACTAATACGTCCCTATAAGAACATAGCCATACCGTTCATAGCCAATGCGCTCAACATCGAACCGGCCGAGGTGGAGAGTCTGTTGGTCTCGTGTATTTTGGACAAGTGAGTTTTTTTTTTACAAATTAAAATTTATAAAAATAACAAAAATTTCCTATTCTGTTTGCAGCACTATACAAGGACGCATTGATCAAGTGAATCAGGTGCTCCAGCTGGACAAGGAGAACAACTGTGCGGCCCGCTACAACGCTATGGACAAGTGGTCGAATCAAATTCATTCGCTGCAATTGGCGGTTGTCAATAAAATGGCCTAAATACGTATAACAGCAATAACAGAACATTACTTGAGTGAATTGAATTCAGAAAACTAAGAGAATAAAGCATTGTTAACAAAAGAAAAACAAACACAATTCACTTAAATATTTATTTAAACTATAAATGCCCATAGGGTGTAGTCTCAGTTTTGGAATCTTCTCTCGGTTTTACGTATTGAATGCCATCACTGTGTTGTTGCTCTTGCGATGAATATAACAGCGCAGCTTGTACAGTCCAAAGTGCAGGAAACAGAAAACGATCACCAACAGCATACAGCCACACACAGTAGCTATGGCCCAGCCTGGCTGCGACCAGTCCAGTATCTCGTATATGAAGCGATTGCCAAAGCTGTAATGGAGCCAAACAAATGTTTTTGAAATTTATGAAATTGAATCTCGCTGGCGTAACAGTCACTCACTAATCCACTCCGCCCGCAAAATAGTAAATGAGCGTAAAAAGTCCATAGGCCACTCCCAGTGCGAAGGGATAGATGAAATGTAGAATACGTGTGGGGAAAGCCACCAACATGTGATCCAAAATCATCAGTATTGAATTGAAGGCATGTGCCCAGAGGTTGTATACACCGGTGCCATCGGAATCGTCAGCTGGGGGTAGCGTGAAATAGAGGTGGCTTGTGTGAAAAATTGGATGAAATGTGGGTACTTAATGGAATGGAAATACTGTAAGAAATACACATGCCCGTTATCGGGACAATTCAAATCGATACAGTAATGGTATCGTGTATTCATTGTCCGCTAGGACACTAGGTCGCAATTTGAGGTTTTTTTCATTTTAATCTTTGACATTTGCAGGGTCTGCGCTATTTATTGGTTTCGATTACAGACCCAACAAAATTTCGCCAATTGAGAAGTGTAATATTGCTTAGATTACACTATGCTATAAAATGAGGGTCATATTTTTCCGATTGCCGATCTGATAACAGATTATGAAAGATCTTGGTCTACTTATTAGCTTTCTCGAGTAGAATAACTGAAGACACTAACAAGATATTATTTACCGTTAAAAAGTTATTTTATTATCTGAAACATTCCACACAAAAATGTTTACAAAATCTCGAAACGGTGTTTTTTGACTTAAGCGCTTATTGCTTTTGACCACCGAATTCCCTTGTTGATTTGAACTTGCCATTAATTTATGGTTGATCACATAAATTTAATAAAGCGAAGGAATTTTCATTGGCGAGGTAAATGAAAGTCGATATCTTAAAACTGTAAATACTCACTTGGGAATATAAAAAGCCAATAAACGAACGTAATCATTGTGGCCAAGACCAAAGTGGACCAATGCGATGCCCAGTAGAGTTTCAAGACGTGACTACCATCGCCTACATTAATCAAAACAGTTATTTTTAATTAAAATATAAACGGTTGTCTTTACCAAACTTCTGTGGATTCCAGTGATAAATCGACACGAGCACTGCACCAAAAACACTCGACCACATGCACAGGAAGAAGCCCCAATCGGTGAGGTAAATAAACCATTTGCCTTCGTTGAATTGCTGCACTAAACTACCGAAAACGCCCACGCAAAAGCAGGCGGCCAACAGCCAGCGATACAAGAGCCACCACACGGATTTGGTATGCTTTTGCCATTGCGATTTGAAGAAGTCATCCACGGGCAGATGTGACAAACTGAATTTTTTGCGCTGGAATTCCTTGGCTACGGGATGAAAAAGCCTATAGCACCAGCCCCCCGACTCCTGTTCACGCATCTAAGGCAGATGAAGTGAATTCACTGTTAAAAATCCAATACATGTCAACTCTTCACTTTACCACGTTCAGGAATTTGGGCAGAAAACACCAAGCGTAGTAGAGCCTAAAACCTATTCGCTGCCAGCCACCGCTAAACTGTTGCCAAATACGTCGCACCAGCCATTCCATGGGCAAAAATAAGCGGGCTTATCGCCCGCCGTAGCTGCCGCCTCAATTGCTTCAGCGATCCTTATCAATACACTATAACACTTGATATGATTAGACGCTCTGAACAATGAACAATGACGAATCGCTTTCGGCACGCTTGCCGCTGCCACTCTCGCAAGTGCCAAGATACACATTTGGCCCAAAAGGTGTTCTGGCTCTCAGGCGAAATATAGATAAATACGGATGTGTACTACTCGTGCACGGCCTAATCACATGAAATATTCAAAAACCTACAATTAAATACTCATTGCATTTGTCGCTGTACACGTTATTATAAATTCAATGGCAATCAATGAAAAATTTAAACAGAAATAGAAATTATTAAATAATTTTAAAATTTGAATAGAGGCAGGCATGGAAATTAGAAAATTGTAGGGATCTAAAGTGTGCTTAAGCAATTGAATGGGCTAAATGGAAAGTTACTACAAAATATATATCGTTCCTATGTTTACTATTGCCTAACAATAATTGATTCCTCTCATCTTTTTGTACTCACATTTTCTTTGCTATTTCTACCTCGTTCAACATTATTTAATTAGTATTTCAAAACAATTCATTAATTTGAATTTTTTGTATTTTTTTGTTGTTGTTATCATTCATTGAAAAGTTTTCCCACAATTCCAAATGCAGCCGGAGGTGGTGGAGATTTTGCACTCATCACTCATCATAATTGAAGAACAACCTCACGAATGGCGGAAAAATGATGCTTCAAATGAGTCAATGAACGCGAGACATGCAAAGATGCACTGATTTGTGAGGAATTGTCAGGCGGCTGCAGTGGTGGCAAAAAACTGAACTCAATTTGTAATGAAATAATTGCCTTGATGCGAATTTGCGAATTTGCATAATTTCCCTTATTGAGGAGGCATTCAGCATTCAGTCAGCGAGAGGTGTGAAGAGGTGTGAAGAGGTGTGAAGAGGTGTTCTGTAGGGTCAATGGCGCAGCAACTGGGTAGTAGGAATGAATGAATTGAATGTGACAAATGACAAATGTGGTCGAATTATGATAAAAGCCGAAAATATGGAAATGCTTTTTGGGCTTAAATTAAATTCTTGAATTTGTTATTGACAATGTATCGATTTGCTTAAAAAAAGACAAAGTGCTAAGTTCATTGGTGAAGTCTACCAATTATTTATGGTAAAAAGAGACGAATGAGGCTTCAAGAAGGATAAAATCTTCTGAAATGCATTCATCGGTTGTTTAGACCTGAAATTAAATAAATTTATTTGCAAACATAAATTTTATAATAAAATGTTATTATTTTTCTCTATGAAATCCCCTTTCAGTGTCTAACTGAACTAGCTAAATAACTAAAAAAAGTAGATGTTATCCACAATAAATTCTTCCTCTGCATAAAACCATTTGTATTACTCAAATGTATTTAATCTTTCTTTTAATCACCTACCGACAGACAGATCGCATGCCTCCGAACCTCAAACAACGCGCCAAATTGCTTCCAAGACATTTATCGACATGTGCTCAGTACTAGCATCAGCATGCTGCTGCTGACCTTTTCTCTGCCCACAGTTCAGAACGGTCAAAAATGTCACAAATGTAATAAAAAATTTCCCATACCCGGCCTGGAGAGGATTGCGGATGCGTCGCAATCCGTGTGCCAGGCAGAGAGGGGTGGTTGGTTCGGGGGTAGGTTTGGCTGTGTGTATCGATTTATGGAGTCAGAAGCAGCAGAGGCAGTCACAAACAATATCGCGCCGCTATTCTCGCTCTTAATTAAATTAGTCGATTTTAGTTTATATATATCGGTACATACATATATCGGACGATCAATTACATATAAAAAATTGTCAATACAAATATTCCATCACATTTTATGCTCGATCGGCGGTGTGAAGCGTCGTCGCAGTTCGACTCGTTCCCGGACGTGCAGTGAAATTGTTTTTTTTCCACGCGGATATTTCTATTGTAATCGGAACGGTTTTTAATTATATATATATTTTTTTTAAGTTCAATATCGCTAGTAAAGAAGAATTTGTTTGTGAACTTTAAATTGTATTATTTTACAATAAACGTGTGAAAACATTAAAGTGATAAACATTTTATTTCTTGCAAAAAAAATTTAAAAAATATGAAATTTATAAAAAATTGTGTACGCAATATTTTAATTGAATTGAAATTGAAAAATTTTGGTTTCCAACACAACCACGTTGACCAGTTTTATCGATCGCAGGTAAATTTGTAACTTCACATTGCATTGGAAAAACTCCCCAAAATCTAGACTCGAAATTTCCATTTCAAGAGAGAAAAAAAGAGAGCAAATTAAAAGTTCATTAAACAAATTAAATAAAAAAAAATAAATTAATTACGAAAAACTATCAAAAAGTGATGAGACATTTAGACACTACTTCAAAAATTATTGTGACAAATTAGAAAATATGTAATAATATTCAGGCGGCTGCAGTGGTGTGAGCATAAATTACCCCCACTTCATAACGGGTCTCACAATGGGCCGTAAATCTAACCTAACCATATCAATAATTAGTTCACTTATGAGTAATATTTACCAATTGATAGACCTCTGTGAGGAATTTGTTCTATTAATTTCATATAACCGCATTACCCTGAAGCCCAATCGGGTAATTGAAGCACTGACATCGACCCGAAAATTTAACAACTTGTTTACAAAATAATGAGGCCAATTGAATGAGAGTAAAGTCAAATTTCAAAAATTTCCCCCTTTTTTGGTTGCCATATGGCCAATATTCGATGTGTGCAATGTAAATTCTTAAGAATATGAGCCAATAAAGGGTCAATAATTGAGGCCAAGTAACGCAACACCTGCTCTTTAATTAAGGCAACACACTTGCATGCATATTTGATACAATAAATATAATCAAATTTGGGGTAGCTCCATCAATTATGGCTAGGAAATCAATTGAAAAAGAAATGTTCGAAATTGATTTTTAACCTATCATCACACTAGTTTAGTTGAGGCGATAGATGCCCCCATTTGTGAACAGGGCAGTAGGTACACTAATAACTGGAAGAATTAATGGGATATTTATCAGATTCTATAAGAATGTGTTTTCTTTGTGACTGAATTGATTTTTCGAAACTATATGAATTCAAGCGAATTTTTAATTGAAATTATTCTTAAAGGGAAGTGGCTGTGCAGTGACTTAGGGCTCCAATTGACTTAGGGTTAAAGTGTGTGTGATTATGTACTGGTTGGAGTTTTAATAGATTCAGTCACTACGGCATATCAGTTTATTGGTGTATATCGAATAAATTTACTAGAATCGTGGAAGAAAAGGCATTTCCATGCATTTTAAAAAAGTGGATAGATTATTAAATTTTATAATTTTTATATATTTACAAACAAGTATATTCGATTTCGCACTTAATAGCAATTACTACAAATTCATTTCTAAAGAGACGCGTTAGTAATTGGGTCAACATTTAATTAAGAGAAGAGGAAAAACAAAATACCATAAAGGAAACACTCTCGATTAGTTGATCGCTTTCATTCAAGTTCAAGATGACGTTGGCGTTAATTAGATAATTGAATTGTTGTGGATTTTATGGCGGGTCATTCAGTCACCAAGAGCACTCGATGCGCACAATGTCAATGCTCTGGGTTTAGGAGGAGCAGTGAAGTGAAGTGCAGTGCAGTAGAGTCTGTTTGCTTGTCATCAAATTACACCATAATTCTCTCTTCAGCATAATTGGCAATTGGTTGACAATAGTGTGTGCTTTTGGTTGTACTTGCAGTGGCAAAGCGGCGAACGCAGCTTGGTCTTCCTCATCTATCGATGGATCTGGGCACTCTTCTTCATTGGAGTCTTTGCAGCCTCTGTGGTCTTGCAATTCTCCGATGGCAAACTTTTCATCTTCTTGACCAATTGGGGTATAATACTGTGTCTGCTGACCCAACTAATTGCGGCCGTGCTGGTCACCCGCTGGCACTTCGATCTGGGCGGTGCACGTACAGCGGTGTACGAGGGCGGTGTCAAGGCAGCTGAACACACTCCTGTGGCGGTGCGGTTCTATTGGATGCTGCACGGTGTGACTCTAACGCTGGCGCTGGTCATTACGACGATCTACTGGTCTTTTTTGCATGGAAAAATGAGTGAGTTGGTGAAGGCGGGGGTTAAGTTCGAATTAATTCTCGTTCGTTTCTCTCTTTGTATCTTTCAGATAAGCCAATGCGTTTCCCTGTGATGAGTCTGATCACGCACTGCTTCAATACCGTATTTATGCTGGTGGATTTTCTGATTGTTGCATTTCCGGTGCGTATTCTACATGCCGTATACGCCATGATGCTGCCAATTGTCTATTGTCTGTTTACCGTGGTCTACTTCTACTGCGGTGGCGTGGATGAGTGAGTACATGTGTGTGGGACAGTGGGTATAATAAATCAAAATAAATCAAATTAAACTAAGTGGAAGGTAGTCGCTCACACATAAATCACTATTATTACTATTTAGTTAATCATACTTGTTAATAGTTATTTTACATTTGTTTCTTTTTTTTGTGTGTGTATTTTCCAGATATGGCAATCACTATGTCTATCCGATTTTAGACTGGACCATTCCCGTGCGTGGCATGATCACATTTGCCGGCGTCTTTGGCTTGTATGTAATCTACGCTTTCGTTCTGTTTGCCCTTTACAAGCTGAAGCGTATACTGCATCGTACATTGCGTATTGTGTGGACACCACAGATCACCGGCTTGATTTAGTGATTGGATGATGGACGGTGTAAATGTGTTCAAATGTTTTTAATTTTAGTTTGTAATTGCTTTGAAACCTCAAAGTATTTTAAAAGAAAAGGCATAATGAGTGATAATTTTGTTCCTTAAAATACATTTCGATCAATATTTTAACTGAAATATGTCTTTGCTCTATGGGTTTTTTTTAACTAGCTCTGTCCAGAGGCAAATTGTAAGTGATTCCATATATTTGCAATAATCCCAAGAGATGGAAAAAGTATTTTCTTTCGATTTTACTTGTAGTGTTACAAGTATGTGAATGAAACCGAAAGCACCGAACGCTTTAGCTGTAGCTGCGGCTACAAGAACACTTTTTGGTATTTCTAATAAAAGAGATGAGAAAATTGCGACGATGTTACCACAATCAGTCTACACTTCTGTCGACAGAGACTTGTGTGTTATCTCTTCTCTTCTCTGTTGATTTTTTTTTTTCGCTCTACTGCTTTAAAATGTCATACGTTCCACCCCACCGTATGCCGCCAAAGTCAAGCTTTACAAACCAGCTGTGTAATAGGCTTTTAGCAATAAGCGAGCGGCAGTGGTCTTTCACGATCGAGTTCTCCCCTGAAACTCCGTCACCGCTGGCGCTAGTAACAATTTGTGCGATCGGTTCAGTTTTAAACCAACTGCCGTGTTGGTGAGTCGAGATTTCAATTCGTTTGCGAGCCGTTGTTGCGTAAGGCCATTGGGAGTTCTGCTTTTTTGCTTCTTCTTGTGGCTCATGATTGCTCAGCTTCTTGGTCAACTGTAACTGCAATAAAAAAAAAGTGTTTGAAACGAAAACCAGTTGATTTTTTTTTGTATTGTTCTTTAGCCGTGCATTTTAATTGACTAATATGAATATGTATGTGGTATGGCCTAAACGCAACAACAACAACAACAACAACAACAACAGCGTCATTTAATACAAATACATGCCAATATTTTGTTGAAGCAGGTAATTGACCCACATTTATGTTCACTGTTTAAGCCTCAAAAACGCTTGAAACGAATTGGTCTGTCCAGCTTTTTTAAAGAAATAACATTTTTGGAATTTTTTTCTCTGCTGCAGTTGTTGTTAAATCGTAAAGCGTGTCCGTAGTTGTTGTTCGTAAAATAAAACTGTATTATTTTGTTGTTGCTTTTGGCGTCAAGGTGAAATATGAGTTAATGTTGGTGGCACTGACGAAAAAAGTGTCCAATAAACGAATCGGATAGTAAGCTTTGCGCGCAATTCTCTAGTGAAAAAAGAAAAAAAAAAATGTCAGACGATGGCGCGCATGCAAATGAATTTGATATTTGATTCAACTAAAAATAAAAAATGAAAATAAATAAATATAAGCTGAATTTGAATTCCATTTCCCCTTGGATACTGACTTACCCAAAGATGACATGAGGAGATGATTTCATTCGAGAACCTTTGAAACGGAATAAATAAAATATAGAATTTTTAGTTGCTGTGGCTCCAGCAAAGAAGTATTTAATTTATAAAAAAATAAATAAATTTATAAATAATACTTCGATTTCCTGGTAAATAGTGTAAGTAAGTAGAAGTGATACAAAACATTCTTATAAAAATAAATAATTTGTAAGAGATTTTCTAGCTTTTTTAAAAATATTTGTTAGCCATTTAGCAGGGCCCAACAATGTGGTTGTCGGGCGCTGCTAACTGGCAAGTAATCATATTTGAAAAAATTTAATTTTTAACAGTCTCCCGCAGGCAGTTCGTCACGGTTTTTGGTAATTAGCTTTTTTAAGCTAGGTTTTTCACACTTTCTCAGCATAGTTAAATGCCGTTAAGGAGAATAATTTTAAATTCATTAAAATGTATTGGAAATTAATTTACCCACGAGTCTGAATTTTTTCACAAATTCTCATTGATACTCGATTTGATTTGTTAGCAGCTTGCAACTTCTTCACTGAATTCATTTTAATTTCCACTTCATTTTATCAAGTGATCTTGACCTAATTAGATAACATTACAAAATCTCATTCTACTCACCTGACACGCAAAACACTTGTCAGCTAAGTCAATCGAGAAATTATTTATCATTTGTCACATTGCAACAAGAGTCGCTTTAACAATGAAAACCTAACCTAACAACGAAAAACTGTTTTCAATTTTGAGCTTTTCAATTTAATAGAAACAATTTTAAGTAGTTTTGTTGGTTGAGTGTGTTTTTTTTTGTAATTATCTAAATACTTTTTAACATTCATTGCGTGTTCAAATTTAGGTACATACCTATTCGTTACTCATTACTGGTACTGTATACTGCAACCATACATTCTGATGATAAATTCTGATAAACTTCATCAACTGCGTTGCAAATATTTTTTTTGAAACAATAAAGCACTTGTTTACTATTTCATTTGCATTATGGTATCTATTTTTGTTTAAATTATTATATCATTACTGAGTCACAACGTTTTATTTAAAGTGGAAAAGAACTGTCCAAATTCTTATGTTATCTGCATATCTGCACTGTTTCCGAGTGGGACATTTTAAATAGTTACCCTTAATTTTAATTTTTTTTTGTAAATAACATATTTGTGATGACGCAACATTTTTCGGCAGAATGTACACCACTTGCTCTGACGTAGTTAGCATAAATTACTCATCAACTAAAAATTCCCCAAATATGTGTATCAAATTTGTGCCAAATGTACTTTGGTGTGTGGTTTGTATTTTTTTTTATCTAAAAGTAGTACTCCTTTTATTATTAATGAAATTACCACATATTATTGAAATAAAAATTCTACCCGAAAATGTCACCTACTTTTTGTTGATGATTTTTCTCAGAATAGCTGGGAGTAGATAACAATTTCATTATGAATGAATATGAATACCTTATTGACTCACATGTGAGAACACCTTTTCAAATAAATGCTTTCATCTGTGCCGAAAAATCGTACCAGAACATATAGAATAAAATAAGAATAAAAACAACTGTGAAAAATAATATTACCTTTTGGTAATCAACAACAGATGTTCAATTAAGCAAAAAAAAAGTTTTCAAATATTTCCAAAGTTTAATTTGAGATAATAACAATTGCATACCAAACTCACAATTTAATTAACAATAACAAATATTTAGTTATAATCCAAAATAATGGCAATGGGTAAACACTTCTAATAGAAATATGTAAGCTCTGTACTAATTTTATTTGTATAAAATAATATTTGCTTAAAAATGTGAGCAACCTCTGAACGTCGAAAGTCACACGTAGGTACACAACCAAGTCAATTAGCTTTTAACGCGTTTTACTCTAAAAATATGTAGGCAGGTAGGTGCTGTCAAAATATTTTGACAGTTTTGGCAAATAAAGTGCTCCTCCATATGCTAAAAGGCTGAACTGAAAGAAAATACTTCAAGTTGAATGGCTCTTCGCTCCACAAAGTCGAAGTGTTCGTGTACGTCAACTCAAAGCTTTCTCAGTACAAATGCCCTCACAGTAGACTTACAAAGTAACTGACAAAGTCGCTAATTGAATAATCAATCGATTAACAAACAATTCTTATCTGATATTCACCAAGAAGTTTATCTGTATCAGTAGAGGAATCTCATGTTATTGCTTAATACTATGCAGTACGTAATTAAAGCTCAATCAAATTTTTGCTTTCGATTATTTTTCTTGCTCTTGCATGCGAAAAAAGTCTGTCGTATTTTTGGAGTGATAACAAATGCTGAATCTATTTCGGCGGCTGCTGTGACCTAGACGGGTCACATTGTCCCGTCGGCTCTGGTGACTGAAGTGCAATTCACTCAAAGCTTTAGAGATTGGTTTGATCCAGTCAGAGCTTAGCTTCTTAGATTTTACGCACTGCAGTAGTTTGTTATTCTTATTTTCTTTTCTTTTGATTTGATTTTTGTTAAACGTAAGTTCAGGGTCTATGGTGAGGTGAGTTGTGGACATACACCTCTCAAATATTTTTTGGGTGCTAAACAAATTATTACATTCACCAACATGTGCCACAAAGTGGCTAATTTACTCGGACTATTGTGTTGGGCTACGTGCGGTGTTGATTTTAATTATTGCCCGTCAAATAATATTAGAAATTATTTTAATTGCAGTTGTTCACTCAATGATTTTGATAAAAATATATAGCGGATCCATCCAAACACAGGTGAGGAGGGTGGATAATTATGGGGCAAAAACGTGTGCATTTTGATGGGCATTCTTACTAATATGAAGAAAAAGCGTACATATTTATCAAATGTGGACAAATTTGGGGAAGTGTTGTTGTTGTAGTTATGTTTTTAAATTAAATATATACCAAGGAACAACGATATTACTATTATTATCCCTGTACACAAGGTCTCCAAGAGTTTAAGGGTGTATCTTTTGTATCACGCCGACTGTAATACGCAAGCAACAGCTACTGTTATTAATGTAATCACAAGAATTGAGATCTTGGCTAATATTACCTGGGAGTTTTTTTTTGATTGCTTTAGCTATTGTTGCAAATAGTTTTAAGGCCTTCTTGAAATAGCAGATAGACTTTGAGAGAATTGCAAATTGCGAGTCATTTAAGCTTTCGTGTGAATACTTCAATTCAAAGTAGAAACGCCATAAATAACATTAATTTTAAGTATGACAGCCAAAAAAACTACGTGTATTTATAATAAAAACCCGTTTTGAATAGATTTTTTTCGTATTTTCGTTTGGTATTCTCTTATGTGAATTGTTTACCGAAATGAAATCCGGTATTATTGCACGACGATGGCTGTCAAAGAGGAAGTGGTTATGGTCGTTTAAGTACTCCCAATGAAGTACTAAAAAGAATTAAATAAAATTTAATTAAAAATACTTTCCATGAGTGGATTATTTTTAACAGTCAAATGTTTATCATACGCCCTGTGGTCCATCCAATATTAAAAAGTGTATTTTTTATAAACAGAAATAAACATTATTAATTTAATTTTATTTAATTTCATTTCAGTACATAATTTTGTAAAATTCAGAAATCCAGTCAACATTTTTTATTTGAACTCATGGAAACATGAAATCACTTTGGCAATTGTATGAATCAGTTCATGGTTGGAATAAACAGAAGAACCTGCAGTAAGGTGTGTGTTATCTATTGGAGTTGCTCACATAGCGCATTGTAATATAGAATTGAGAACGTGATTAGCTACAGTAAATAATAATAAACAAAACAACAAAAACATGAGCAAACTTAATTTAATAGTTCACCCAGTGAGGAAAGAATTCTGCAAGGAGAAATGCGGTTTTGATCATACGCCGGCCGATGATTTTGTTAAATCGCAGGTAAGTGCGTTTCAATGGGAAAAATATAATTGCTTTTAATTATTTATTTGCATTTTTTAATTTTGAATGCAAGGTTGAAGAAGTCTTTCCATGCCATAAACTTAACAATTCAACCCAGCCGAGGGAAATAATTTGAAAACTTATCATGGCTAAACTTTATAATATTGTCCAAGGCATCATTTTGTCAAAGGACTGTACTTTTTCCAACCTGTTTATATTTTATTAAAAAAAAAACACAAATTCGAACTGAAACTTTTCAAGGCTGTGCTGGTAGAACAAAACTTCAAGTCACCTCATGACACTGGACACATATTAAAAATTCAAATCAACTCAAATACCAACAGAAAGTGGAGCATTTTCTATTTAATTTGTAAATATGTATATTACTTTACAACATTTTTGTTTTGTATTTCTTTGTTATTGTAAAACTCTGGCAACGCCCAAAATCTTCTTTATTCACTTGTATATTTTATTTAATTTCAATTAGGGTCAATGTCCATATGAGTTTTTTGTTCATCATTTTCGAAGGTACCTACTACCAAACATGGAACTCACAGCAAAAAAATAATGAAAAAATTGTGAAATTCTTCTTTTGGGCGTCAACGGCAGCCGCCTACCCTCATCCATGTCAATGGGTCACCTTGAGAATTTTCGATGAGACGCACCACCACCACCGCGTGCATTACTTATGCAATGTCAACAGTGATTACGAATGCAGGGAAAGTCCCTTTTCGTTAGTGGGTCGATAGTTGGATGCATTGTTAATCAAAGATTTTAAAAATTTATAACAAATTATTTCGCCTCCCTCCCACTTTGGTTTTCCACACAATTCGTTTTCTTTTTTTTTCCTTCCTTTACTTCCTCACTTCTTTAGACTTTATTCTTTGTTGTTATTGTTGTATTTCTTTGTTGTCTTTTCAGTGGCAAAGCCGCACCAAAAGCGTGGTATATTTAATTTATCGCTGGTGTATTGCGTTGTTCTTCGTCTGCGTCGTCTTGGAATCGATGGTCGACTCGCCGAACTTTTGGCTCTACTTCATCTACATGACCAATTGGGGCGTTATTATGTGCATGCTGACGAACATTCTGGGTGCCGTCCTGGTCACCACATGGCACTATCATCCTGAATATGCGGGTATGGCCTTGAATGGCTTTATTCGAGCTTGAATAAAATTTAATTTTTTTTCCATATAATTCTTGAAGATAAACTCCTCAATATGGAATCGCTGACCAGTCCCTTTCGTATTTACTGGGGCATGCATATAATTGCTTTGGTATTGTCCATTGTCGTTACCATTATCTATTGGAGTGTTTTGTATAATGGTAAGTATGACTTATCGAAAGTCTTTAACATGATTATCAAATAAAAGTAATACTCAAAAGTAGATAGGTGCTCCAACAACCTCTTAGGTAATTTCGTGATTGTATCAGTTGAGTGTGCATTTGAAGTGGCTAATAGTTGAAAATTTGAAAGTTATCCAATTGTGCTGTTAACACGCCCTGTCATTATACCAAATTTCTGGGATAAGAAAGTAAAAGCATTTCAAAAATTTATTGCATACTTTTTGGGGACAAAAAACCAGAAGTGAGGAAACGACTTCTGAATTATTACAAACCTGCAATCATTTCCATCATGAGCACTCCACAATTCAAGGACTAAAGTAGTCACATGGTTGAATTAACTAAATTGAATTACAATGCAATAATTGCTTACTAATAGATGCCAATTAATGTTAGCCTTCCAAATGTCAAATTACTGAAGCCATAATTCACACCACGTAACAAACAAGTACATAATTGCTAAAAATGCAAAGTGTCTTTTTTCGAAATACTTGCAGCTTATAATTAGTCTTTCTCTAAGATACAAGGAAGTCCTTTTTAATTCATATTAATTAATAAAATTGATTTTTGTAATTGCAATTGTTTTTCAGCGGCTGAGAGTTCCTTGAATGCCACAAATGTGCTAACGCACGCCTTCAACTCGATTTGCATGTTCATCGATTTTCTGATCGTGGCACATCCACTGAGATTGCTACACATGTTCCTACCAGTATTATACGGTACAATTTATGCGATATTCTCGTTTATCTACCAGACGTGTGGCGGCTTGAACAAGTGAGTATGGCAGTTGCAATGAAATTTGAACTCGCAATGAATTGTGATAACCCTCCTAGCAAAGGCCAGCCGTACATTTACCATGTGCTCGACTGGAGTAGGCCTGAGCGAGCTTTTACGACCGTGATAGGCGTGATAATACTTACGTGTTGCGTTTACATGACCCTATTTGTGCTTTACAAGCTGAGAACGATTGTGTATAGGCGTTTGAATAATTCGTCATTCTTTTTGCCCACAACGGTGCCCGCCAGTGCTAATGCCAATGGAGGAAAAGGCCACAATTCCACAACAGCGGTGAACACCAAGAATGGCATACAACATTCCCCTTCGGGCATTTCAATGGTCCTGGGCAACTATTCGGACTATCATAATCAGGCATTCTCGTCGAGCGGCGAGAATATTACAAAATATTGAATTCAGGAAACGTTTTTATTGCGAACACTTCAAATTACGAGGACATAAGTTATTTTTACGATATTAGTACGATTTTATTAGAATTTTTAATTAATTGTTGGTATTAACTAGTTTAAGAATTGCTTGTAAATAGTCCTTTAGGAGAATTATTTCATTGTTGAATTTAAAAGAAGTTATAATTGCCTTGGTGAAATATAGAATTTAATTACTTGATTGCTCAGATAATTATGAACTGTAAAGAAAGCAGAGACGTAGCCGGAATAAATTTCATTAGGATTAAATCCAAAAATTTGAGAAATATTTTAAAAATAAAATAACAAGTGTTTCCAAATACTTTTAATTTTATAAATCTAATAAAAATTTTATTAATAACACAAATTTTAGGTTTAAATTTTAAACAATTTATTCCTTTTTTTTTTTTTTAAATGTATTTTTAAAATAAATTATGAAGCTACAAAATGTTAAACAATATCCTGAAGTCTGAAATAAATAAAATTTCTCATAACCACAATTGATTCCCTATAAATTTAGGATCGGTCGCACTCAACAAATGATCGGATTACCTATACAAAAAAACAAGTGAGTATATTAAAGTCGGTCGACTTTTGTGTGTTTATATAGGCTACACCTACTACACCTACCCGGATTATTGGTGACCCTGCTCGTTATTCAGAAGTGCCATTGCATGAGACAAACATCAATTAAAAGTTCCGAATTCGTCAATTTTGTATAGAAGCCTATCGATCGAGGATCTTCTTATTAATTTTTCCCTTGCTTTCATTTGTCCTTTACCTTTGTTTGTAATGGAAACCCTTTCAACAATGACACATCCTTTGGTTTTCCTTACAATAATTATGAAATTTCAGACAGAAATTACCTTTTTCAAAACCAAATCGATAAAATAAACAACAACAAAAAAAAGACGCACAACACTCTACTACAGGAGCCTAATGCAAGTCCGCACCAGCCGCATTCGTACATTTGGCTTCGCTTTAAAAATGCAAAAGTTCTCTTGGGAACTAAGTGAGCTGTTCGCTGTTGAAATGAACATTTTACAATTTTGTCCTTTGTTGGCGTTGACGGGAGCGGATGGGTGAGCGATGACAATTTATACTATTAGTTTTCGGAAGTTTTTCGTTAATGCTTTTAGCGTAGTCATACTCAAGTGTAGGCGGGGTTAAACGAAGAAAGAAAAAATATACGAGTTCAGTTCGAAAGTAAGTTTTGTTGGCAATATACAAAAAAAAAACATCCCACAAGTCACACGAAAGTCCTCACAACGAAACTCTTGACTGGACTCCGCCTTCAGGGCGACCCAAGCACACACGCACACAAGAACAATTTGAAATGTTTGGTGTGGGTATGAATTGAAATTTGAAGGTACGTTGGGTTTTCCACTCTTTAGTTGGATAAGGCAAAATAAAGTCAAGTCAAGCTAAAGACAAATCAGGTACGTTACGTTGAGGTTCTTCAAACTGGTTAACTTCCATGGTAATTTTTGTTTAGCTTTTTTTTTTATCTAATACTACATAGAGTCAAAAGCGGACAATTGAAGTCCTTCGTACAATTAATTTCAGATTCAACTAAATAATTTCAATTGTTTCGAAGGTTACACTTCGAATCGTTTTAAAATAGATTTACACGCAATCCCTACTGTTAACGAAACACTATTTTAATCAATCCCCCATGTCCACCGAAAATTCGTATTTTAAATATTAAACAAATCCTCGAAGCGTTTCGACCTAAACCTAAAAGGTTTTCCTAATTTTACGCCAAGGACATGCTATGTACCCTCAAATGCGTTTAGCGGGCAGCTTACATGAAGACGGGAAGACAGTTAAGAACCGGAAGGCCTTTTCAGTTAATTTCTATTGTTTTAGTGATTTTTATGAATAATGCACAACAGCAGCAGGTGCAACATCTTCCATATTTATGAATATTTGAATTTAAGTTTTGGGTACTTATTTCCCTTTGGCCAAGTGGAGAATCGTTAAGAGACATAATTAAGGGCATACCTTGACCTAAATGTGTTCGATTTCAATAATTTAAATTGTGTGTGAAACTCTTTCGATTTATTAGAAACGCAACGAGAGAGAGAGACCGAACATATCCTCACAAAATATTGATATCCATCCATTTACAATACCAATTCCTTCTAGGAGCTAACAAAGATCTCGGTCACCATGGTCAGCCAAATTCAACACGTAATTCAATTGAGAATATGAGCATATAAGATTGGTTAGACAAGACCTACAAATGCGAAGGAGTTGGAACATAGTGTTCCTGAGTCGAAACAAATTTAAGGGTCGAAGAAACTAAGTGAATTCGATACCTAGGAGCGCAGATATTTAGAGTTGAATCTAGACTTTCTTTAAACGCTTATATCTCGGTAACGGAGCGTCCTAGGACCTTAAAACTTACCAAAAAAAGCCAAAAATTATTTTTCCAAAAATGATCTAAATTATCTTCTAACTTTATGCATACACTTCGTAGAGGGTCGAAGCATGCACCGGAAGGTAAATAGTTGTCTCACCTTCCATTTACAAAAGAAACTAAGTGAATTCGATACCTAGGAGCGCAGATATTTAGAGTTGAATCTAGACTTTCTTTAAACGCTTATATCTCGGTAACGGAGCGTCCTAGGACCTTAAAACTTACCAAAAAAAGCCAAAAATTATTTTTCCAAAAATGATCTAAATTATCTTCTAACTTTATGCATACACTTCGTAGAGGATCGAAGCATGCACCGGAAGATAAATAGTTGTCTCACCTTCCATTTACAAAAGAAACTAAGTGAATTCGATACCTAGGAGCGCAGATATTTAGAGTTGAATCTAGACTTTCTTTAAACGCTTATATCTCGGTAACGGAGCGTCCTAGGACCTTAAAACTTACCAAAAAAAGCCAAAAATTATTTTTCCAAAAATGATCTAAATTATCTTCTAACTTTATGCATACACTTCGTAGAGGGTCGAAGCATGCACCGGAAGGTAAATAGTTGTCTCACCTTCCATTTACAAAAGAAACTAAGTGAATTCGATACCTAGGAGCGCAGATATTTAGAGTTGAATCTAGACTTTCTTTAAACGCTTATATCTCGGTAACGGAGCGTCCTAGGACCTTAAAACTTACCAAAAAAAGCCAAAAATTATTTTTCCAAAAATGATCTAAATTATCTTCTAACTTTATGCATACACTTCGTAGAGGGTCGAAGCATGCACCGGAAGATAAATAGTTGTCTCACCTTCCATTTACAAAAGAAACTAAGTGAATTCGATACCTAGGAGCGCAGATATTTAGAGTTGAATCTAGACTTTCTTTAAACGCTTATATCTCGGTAACGGAGCGTCCTAGGACCTTAAAACTTACCAAAAAAAGCCAAAAATTATTTTTCAAAAAATGATCTAAATTATCTTCTAACTTTATGCATACACTTCGTAGAGGGTCGAAGCATGCACCGGAAGATAAATAGTTGTCTCACCTTCCATTTACAAAAGAAACTAAGTGAATTCGATACCTAGGAGCGCAGATATTTAGAGTTGAATCTAGACTTTCTTTAAACGCTTATATCTCGGTAACGGAGCGTCCTAGGACCTTAAAACTTACCAAAAAAAGCCAAAAATTATTTTTCAAAAAATGATCTAAATTATCTTCTAACTTTATGCATACACTTCGTAGAGGGTCGAAGCATGCACCGGAAGATAAATAGTTGTCTCACCTTCCATTTACAAAAGAAACTAAGTGAATTCGATACCTAGGAGCGCAGATATTTAGAGTTGAATCTAGACTTTCTTTAAACGCTTATATCTCGGTAACGGAGCGTCCTAGGACCTTAAAACTTACCAAAAAAAGCCAAAAATTATTTTTCCAAAAATGATCTAAATTATCTTCTAACTTTATGCATACACTTCGTAGAGGGTCGAAGCATGCACCGGAAGGTAAATAGTTGTCTCACCTTCCATTTACAAAAGAAACTAAGTGAATTCGATACCTAGGAGCGCAGATATTTAGAGTTGAATCTAGACTTTCTTTAAACGCTTATATCTCGGTAACGGAGCGTCCTAGGACCTTAAAACTTACCAAAAAAAGCCAAAAATTATTTTTCCAAAAATGATCTAAATTATCTTCTAACTTTATGCATACACTTCGTAGAGGGTCGAAGCATGCACCGGAAGGTAAATAGTTGTCTCACCTTCCATTTACAAAAGAAACTAAGTGAATTCGATACCTAGGAGCGCAGATATTTAGAGTTGAATCTAGACTTTCTTTAAACGCTTATATCTCGGTAACGGAGCGTCCTAGGACCTTAAAATTTACCAAAAAAAGCCAAAAATTATTTTTCCAAAAATGATCTAAATTATCTTCTAACTTTATGCATACACTTCGTAGAGGGTCGAAGCATGCACCGGAAGGTAAATAGTTGTCTCACCTTCCATTTACAAAAGAAACTAAGTGAATTCGATACCTAGGAGCGCAGATATTTAGAGTTGAATCTAGACTTTCTTTAAACGCTTATATCTCGGTAACGGAGCGTCCTAGGACCTTAAAACTTACCAAAAAAAGCCAAAAATTATTTTTCCAAAAATGATCTAAATTATCTTCTAACTTTATGCATACACTTCGTAGAGGGTCGAAGCATGCACCGGAAGGTAAATAGTTGTCTCACCTTCCATTTACAAAAGAAACTAAGTGAATTCGATACCTAGGAGCGCAGATATTTAGAGTTGAATCTAGACTTTCTTTAAACGCTTATATCTCGGTAACGGAGCGTCCTAGGACCTTAAAATTTACCAAAAAAAGCCAAAAATTATTTTTCCAAAAATGATCTAAATTATCTTCTAACTTTATGCATACACTTCGTAGAGGGTCGAAGCATGCACCGGAAGATAAATAGTTGTCTCACCTTCCATTTACAAAAGAAACTAAGTGAATTCGATACCTAGGAGCGCAGATATTTAGAGTTGAATCTAGACTTTCTTTAAACGCTTATATCTCGGTAACGGAGCGTCCTAGGACCTTAAAACTTACCAAAAAAAGCCAAAAATTATTTTTCCAAAAATGATCTAAATTATCTTCTAACTTTATGCATACACTTCGTAGAGGGTCGAAGCATGCACCGGAAGATAAATAGTTGTCTCACCTTCCATTTACAAAAGAAACTAAGTGAATTCGATACCTAGGAGCGCAGATATTTAGAGTTGAATCTAGAATTTCTTTAAACGCTTATATCTCGGTAACGGAGCGTCCTAGGACCTTAAAACTTACCAAAAAAAGCCAAAAATTATTTTTCCAAAAATGATCTAAATTATCTTCTAACTTTATGCATACACTTCGTAGAGGGTCGAAGCATGCACCGGAAGATAAATAGTTGTCTCACCTTCCATTTACAAAAGAAACTAAGTGAATTCGATACCTAGGAGCGCAGATATTTAGAGTTGAATCTAGACTTTCTTTAAACGCTTATATCTCGGTAACGGAGCGTCCTAGGACCTTAAAATTTACAAAAAAAAAGCCAAAAATTATTTTTCCAAAAATGATCTAAATTATCTTCTAACTTTATGCATACACTTCGTAGAGGGTCGAAGCATGCACCGGAAGATAAATAGTTGTCTCACCTTCCATTTACAAAAGAAACTAAGTGAATTCGATACCTAGGAGCGCAGATATTTAGAGTTGAATCTAGAATTTCTTTAAACGCTTATATCTCGGTAACGGAGCGTCCTAGGACCTTAAAACTTACCAAAAAAAGCCAAAAATTATTTTTCCAAAAATGATCTAAATTATCTTCTAACTTTATGCATACACTTCGTAGAGGGTCGAAGCATGCACCGGAAGATAAATAGTTGTCTCACCTTCCATTTACAAAAGAAACTAAGTGAATTCGATACCTAGGAGCGCAGATATTTAGAGTTGAATCTAGAATTTCTTTAAACGCTTATATCTCGGTAACGGAGCGTCCTAGGACCTTAAAACTTACCAAAAAAAGCCAAAAATTATTTTTCCAAAAATGATCTAAATTATCTTCTAACTTTATGCATACACTTCGTAGAGGGTCGAAGCATGCACCGGAAGGTAAATAGTTGTCTCACCTTCCATTTACAAAAGAAACTAAGTGAATTCGATACCTAGGAGCGCAGATATTTAGAGTTGAATCTAGACTTTCTTTAAACGCTTATATCTCGGTAACGGAGCGTCCTAGGACCTTAAAATTTACCAAAAAAAGCCAAAAATTATTTTTCCAAAAATGATCTAAATTATCTTCTAACTTTATGCATACACTTCGTAGAGGGTCGAAGCCTTAAAACTTACCAAAAAAAGCCAAAAATTATTTTTCCAAAAATGATCTAAATTATCTTCTAACTTTATGCATACACTTCGTAGAGGGTCGAAGCATGCACCGGAAGATAAATAGTTGTCTCACCTTCCATTTACAAAAGAAACTAAGTGGATTCGATACCTAGGAGCGCAGATATTTAGAGTTGAATCTAGACTTTCTTTAAACGCTTATATCTCGGTAACGGAGCGTCCTAGGACCTTAAAACTTACCAAAAAAAGCCAAAAATTATTTTTCCAAAAATGATCTAAATTATCTTCTAACTTTATGCATACACTTCGTAGAGAGTCGAAGCATGCACCGGAAGATAAATAGCTGCGTGACGTTGTATGAGCAAATTTCATTAGGTTCATACGAGTATCTCGTATTCACACAGTGCATTTTTTACTCTAACATGTACAACATATAATTTAAAACAAAGTGTTGAAATGTGTTTTAATTTTTGTTCATGTTTACTCGAATGTAGTTCAACTTAAATTATATAAAGAGCAGACTTGCTTGTCCGTAACGTCCCTCCGAGCCTTCTGTAGGTAAATTCATACTCTCTGTCAAGCGCTGGTCAGATACAGAATCAAATATACTAGAGGAGAGGCATTTTTATTTCTTTCAGCTGAAATATTAGGGATTGTAAAGGGATCATAAATGAATGACTGCAATTAAATTTTTTAATTTTTGTATTTAATTTTTTTTATTTCCCAGGCACATTTATTAACTTATGAACGAATGCATAACACTTAAGAAGAATGCGACCTTATTTTAGCTATTAGAAATCAGTTGAATGGCACCAATATCTTCCTTGATATTTTCCATACGAAACGGATAGTATCTGAAACGGCTTCAAAAAAATATTCATCCATTCAAGCGAAGTAACGAATGCTTTTGGCCGCTTTCATGTCGAAAAAAGTACACTGTGCGATAGCGGAGGCACAATTAAATTGTATTGCGCAAATAGTCAATTGCGCTTTTCCGGTTCGGCGTAGTAGCAAACAAGAAGGTGCATTATTTCATTCAGAATATTTTTAATGAATTATTCTTGTTGTTGTGTACTCGTATGTATGTAAAACATTTTGCAATTTTTTGTTGTTGCTGCGGCTTCTATCGTCGTCATTATTGCAACCATTGTATGATTAGTCATCCGTACACCATGCATGCGTGTGTTGGTGTTTATGTACTGGTATGTGCTGTTATGATATCCTTGTCGCACAAGGAAGTCCACTTAATTTTGGTATAAATTTTTGCTTGTACTGTGGAAACAAAATGTACGCATGTATTATTTTTTAAACTCTTTATTAATTGAATAGAATTGGATTATAGCCGGCTGACCTTTGCAGATTTTTCCTGCGAATTTCCGCAACATATTTTCCACTGAGCAACATTTTCGAAGTGTCCTTTTGCATTTTTAATAAGATCTAATAGTTCTCCGAACTTGACTTGACTCATCTGTTCATTAGCTGTTCAAAGCACCTGTCATAGTTACTGTGCCTTTGTGCTTTTGTGTTTCGTTGTTGTTGTTGTCGTTGTTGTTGTCTATCCTTCACTGGGATATGTACTTTTGTGCTTTTGTGTTTCGTTGTTGTTGTTGTCGTTGTTGTTGTCTATCCTTCACTGGGATATGTTGAGTGTTTACTTTGGCGTTTACATTTAATTAAGATTCGGAATATGCTTGAGCGACGAGAAACTGCATGGTGTGTGTGTGCAGGCGGGCTCTCAAGGACATGATACCACGCACACACGCTCACGCTCACACGCTTCCAATGGTAATGGCTCGGCTCATTGCCGCACTAGACACTTGCTAACTAATACTGGAATTTTTCAAGCACTACCACCGACGCACGCACTGATTGTGAGTGTCAATTGAATGTAAACATCGAATGGCGGCGAGAGTTGCTCTACTCGAGCAAGTGTCGGTGCTGTTAATGATTAACGCCATGCGGCTTTTGGTGTTTTGTGGCACGACGCGTCGTCATTGATCGATGGACTTTCCATCACATGGATTTTGTGATTTTGTTCTTTTACTTTTACTTTTGGTTTTTTGTTTTTTTTTCTTTTCTTTTCATTTCATTTTTGATTTGAAATTGACCGACATTGTGTCGAGTCGATGAATGTCCTTGTGGTGTACTGACATGAATTTACATACATGTGCTCAGCCTGGTGTTGTGGTGCCTGAAGCGGCATTTGTGCTGTTTACAAATGTCATCTATGATTTATTATAATCATTTAATTCCTTTGGTTTTGATTTTAATAAACCTTTGGCGCTCCTTCTTTCCGCGTAAGATTTATAAATAGTCTTTGGCATAGACAAAGACAACATTTTCTTTGGTTTGACTAGGTACTTTTGTAGTTTATGGCCAATCAATGTGGCGGCTACAGCTTGGACACTATTTCTTCCACCTTTCGTTTGATATCCACCATGCCAAAACCAAATTAATATTTGGTAGGCTCCCATGATAAATTCCACAAAATCTGATATATATACAACAATTTATGTGCACTACCGCTGAAGATGTTCCAGACCTCTACAGCAACTATTACACAGTTAAAATTTTTAGAAACGAGGCATGAGATCTGTGTTAAAAATACGTTAAGGAGGTTAGCATCTCACTTCAAACTCCTCAATAAACTAATCTTTAAAATATTGCGTGTTTCCCATTGAGTGTGACAATTTCTAACATTTAAAATGCACTTACATATGTTACCGTCACTAAAATTTCTTAAATATAAAATAATTAAAACCAAAATCCCAAACAGACATTTACAAAATTAAAAAAAAAAATTAATCACCCGAACCATTGTGCGACCATTTTGTCCTTTCTAATATCCATCAAACAACATTGAAGTTCTCAAGTTCGTTCACACAGAACGAAATCAAGAAGGACACTGGGTCATTGTTGTTGCATAGAATAGTGGGCCTACTTCAAATAGAGCGAAATAATAACAACAACAACAACAACAAAATAAGTAAAACGAAAGACTACCTCTGCCACCACCAACTTCGTGATTATCAAATCAGACACTTTGTTAGTGTGTTGTGGGAGCAAGAGTTGAATGAGTTCTGATGACGAATTAATACGAACACCGCCAGCACTGGGAATGAGCAGAAGTTCGTAAAATCGCGGTATTCGCCGGACAAAACACGATTGTTGACAATCGCATGGAATCGAATCAAAACACCTGCTGGCCATAGAACAACATAGAATGGACTCAAATTCCAACTAATCACGCTACAAAGGACTTACTCACTTGGAATGCAAAAAAAAAACCAACAACGAAATTCAAGCAACTAAAAGAGCAACAATAACAACAAGAACAACAACAAAGCCAATGTATGACCAACTGAGACCAACAGTCCAGTCCGTTCGACTTTATTATGTGGGGGACGTTTGTGGGCCACACTCTGATGCCTCGTGATTGTTTAACCAAAAGGCACACGCACACACACGACCAGAGAGAGCGAACTGCTAGAAAATATTCATAAAATATTCATTAATTGGAATTGCAGCCTGACCTGGCCCGGAAAGGTAAAAACTCTGCCATTTGTCATTGTTGAAATTCAGTTTGATTTCGGTCGCTCAGCACAGTGCAACGCGTCAACCAGAAGGCTCTCCGTGTAAGCGGAACGAAAAAAAGAACGCAAAGCAAAAAAAGTAACAAAAATTGTGATCTGATTAAAGTTCCATACTCACTATTTACATGGTATCCAAGCGATACTATTATGTATATGCAATCACATTGCGGCACACGGAAAATTGTTTTGAACAAAAAAGGAAAAATGTTACCGAAAATCGCGTTGCAAATCGCATTAAATAAATAAGAAAAAATACAAAAATTCCATACGAAAAAATATTGTAGTTCCACGAGAAAATATATTTGTGTAAAAGTGCACCATAACGGTCGTAAAAAATAATAAAAAAACCAAAAAAAAAACAAGTCAAAGTGAACGTTTTTTCTAATGTCCCTTTTTTGTTTGCAATTCATTTGTTATTTGTCTCAGTCGACCATTTGACCACAATGGCGACAAAGCCTCAGCAACCATTTTGAGCCCTAAACTAAAACGCTAAGTGCACGTAGTTCTGGTTAAAAGAAAATAAAATACAAAACAAAGAAGTGAAAAAATAACATAAGAAATAAAATTTAATTTTGCAAATTATTTCGACCACCACGAAGCAGAAAACAACGAAAATAGCAATAATTCCGCTATATTGGCTACCGAATGGATAATGGGTATTTGCTTAGACACAGGTGAGTGCGCTGTGAGCGGCCCCAATTCCGTCCCTCCATTACGCTCCTTCGTCCTTCTTCGCACATCCACCACAACCGCCGGTCAGCGTTAGCCGGAGGGACCTTGATAATTTTATTTACAAGCTTTCGTTCCCTAATGCTCTAAACAATAAGTGGATAATTGGGTTTCGAATAACGTTTTCGCATTGCAATTTTATTTCCTCATAAGCCACTTGCATTCACTTCAGTCTCTCTCTTCTCGCTCTTCCTCTGTCTGTCCATCGTTTGTTTCTGTCATTTCACAATTGTATTTTCAGTTCGCCATTTATGTTCTGTAAATATTATTGGGTCAATATGGCGAAATGCAAACGATAATATCTTTATTTTCACTGATTCATTGTAAGGGGGACATTTTTATTTGGCTTGGTTAAAAGTAGGCGTACGGGTTGGTTTAGGGCAAATATATTAAAATAGTTTAGCTCAAGTAATATGAAATTCGCTCAGAAACAATTAAGTCATAGGATAGCTTAGGTTCAAAATGAAACGGTGTGCGGTCTTTGGAGCTTTCTTTTCTCAATCCCTGCAATAAAGACACAACTGAAAAAATCATATTGTTGGGAAATCAAGATTTCAAATTTTAAGTTTGAGAAGTGTACAGTGACTCACAAAAGTATTCGTCCTTTTTCTAACAGGATTTTCTCGAAGTTTAATTAACGAATCAAAGGTGTCCAAGGAAGTCATGCGAGAGGTATTGAATAGACTTTTCCATTGATACTAATATCGAGAGCCACTACACATAATGAAAGGGGTGTACGAATACTTTTGTGAGTCACTATATATATGAATTTCATGACTTCCAAAGTTTTTAAAAAAAGGTTGAAATACATCAAAAATTAAAGATATGGATTCTGTCTTCTGGCAGCATATAGATTAATATGTGAGGATCCTAGTGGGAATTTTTAGTGATCGAAAATTTCACATCACCAACACGAACTTGTTAAAGTTTAAAATAAATCCTTTGAAAATATCCCTAGCCAAAGCAATAAAACTCCAATTTCATAGAAAGTTTTTAACTCGAAAAGGAAAACAACAATAACATTAGCCATGTATTGGCGCGTGTATGTCCTCGTGCATGCAAGAGTCGAGTAGAGTCCTTGCGTGTTCACGGATGTTCATTGACCACTGACCAACGACCAGCGACAGTACATAAATAAGCGCAGAGAAGTGAGTGCGGCGCCATGGAACGAACATACATTCTTGAAACACGAAACTACAATATAACAACAACCACAACAAGTCAATTAAATCGCCTGCAAGAAAATCAATAAATACTTAGTTTTTTCTTATTGTTGTATTGTGTTGTTGTTGTTGTTGTTGTATAGGACAAATTCAGCTGATTTAATTCATCGATTTGTTGCGCTACGCCAAACGTCCCAACAGAAAAATTCCAGACCGTTTATTCTTTTTCTGCAAATTGTGTCTGGGCCATTTTCCTTGTAGAAAAAATATTTGTTTAACTAAATACGGCTTGTCCGTATTATTCAGGTCTACTTTTCTCACTTCAGCTATCACACAAAATTTCATTTCTTTTGACCTGATTTGGCTGTGCCTAATTGTAAACCAGGAAGTCTCCCTGCGGTGGTGGAAGCGTTCACAATTGTGTTTTATATTCGCACACAATAACAATGTGCTAATAGCGATTAGCAAAGCATTCCGCCATGACGCCCGGACTTCCGCTTTCCGGTCTGTAATTGGTGAAGTATGAGTTATTACTTCCTGTTCGCAATTAGAGTTTAGTTCCTTTCTGGCGCAGCGCCATAATTTTTGGTTTGTGGTTTGCTGTATTCACATTTCCATGCTTTGTAACTGTTGCGCTTTGAAATAAAGTGGGAAGGAGGCAAACAAACGTTTAGACATTATTAGTTTTGGATAGAAATTTGAAGTTTTTTTAAATCTTGTGCAGATTTGTTCAAATTTCCAATTTAAAACTAATTAATACATGAGTTGTTTTTTTAGAAATTTAATTCGACTTTATGTCATTTCAAAATCATTTAAGATAGCAAGTCCTACCCTCCTACCTCTTTGATTTGTGTACACTTAAATGCGATTGCAGTTAACTGGGCGTATACTTAACCAAAATGTATTGCGTACTTACAAATAAATATAATATCATTAAATGACCGGACAGTTTTTTCTGTCATTACCCTTACTGAGCAAAATTAATAAATTTTACTTACATTCCTTCAGAGTTGAGAATGTAGGCGACCTTCAACATCATAAACGAAAATTGTCTTTTAATTTGTCTGCACCACATTCCAATTCCTTTCCAAGTTGGCGTTCAAAACCTTTTGTTGAGCTAAAAAAAAACGTTTGCCATAATAGCTGATAACTCTAGGGAATTTAATTATTACAGTTAACCCTCCATTACGCCAAATCGAATTGTGGTTCAGACTTTGATTTTAAATGGTATCTTATTTCATTACAACTTTTTACAATTGGAAAAATTAAGAAACAAACCAATGCCCAGCACATATAACTAGTTTCCAAGCAAAATAGTTTTCTGAAGTGATCAATCCAGCTTCGATTCCAACAAATGTTACTTAATCCTGTGGCCTTCAAGCCTGTAAGTCAGTTTTGGCATAGTTTTGGGCCATTCTGGTCTGATATGTGCACGTGACTTCAAAATTTTATATTTAATTGATATTCGTGATGTTTGATAGAAACTTAAAATAGGTACCAAATTGTTATTGCCCACCTCGCGAAATGTTAGACCCTTGGGAAATAAAACATTGCCATTACTGCCTCGATTTAATCAAATTTAAATTGAGACTAATGCAATCTTCTTTCATCCATGCCAGATGCCAGCGCGGCACAAGATACCGGCGAACAAGGCAACGAGTGGAATCATACACGGAATCCACAAACAGCAGCCGGCCGTGTTGGTTCAGCAAACATTGCCGCTACCGATATACCAAATGCTGGAAAAATAAAATTCGATCCGCCCAAAGTGCCAGTGATATTTGTTTTAGGCGGCCCAGGTAGTGGCAAAGTCACCCATTGCGACACCTTCATGCAGGAGCGCCGTGGGGTGACGCACATCAACATGATGGATCTGTTGCAACAATATGCCATGGGAAACGGTAAATTTGTGTGGACGGGAAATCCTCCAGCCTCTAACCACTTCACTGTACATATTTATTCCAAGCAGACATGCAGGATTTTTCGCAACTATCCTCAAAAACGGTGACCGAAGTGCTGATGTTAGAAATGAAAATGGCTCCAGCTGCCAAAGCGTACCTAATCTCGGGATATCCACGCTCGATGCGCGACGTCGTTGAATATTCAGAGAAGGTAAGTCCATAATAATAATTTCTCCCCACCATTCCACACACTCGCATACACCACATTGTCAGCCATTAGGAAAACCCAAATGGAGGCCCAAATACAATTGCTATTTATTTGTACTACTTTGAAGCTTATTTACACAATAAATTGTAATCAACGTGTTTGGACTAGAATTAAGCCACGAAAAATTGTTGCTTAATTAATACGTTAAATTAATAAATGTAATGCCGGCTGTCGCGCGTGTATGTCTATCACGCTGATGAGCGTGAGGTGGGCTCATGGTGGTCAACACGAATTTGTTTAGCGGCATCAGTATTTGATTTATAAGTTTGCAGCGACGCGATGCGTCGGAACGGTGATGTAAAGCAGCCCATCTGTTTGGTATTTAATTATGTTTTGAGGATAATGACTCTTTGCCAAGTCCATGAAATTGTCAAGGGAGGGCAAAACCATTCGGAAGACAAGCCAAGGCAAGTCCAAGCAATTGGAGAGAATCTTTTCAGTGATGCCGAGGTTTTCATCCATGGAACTAAATCCCGAAAATCATATTTGCATATTTAATACATTTCATTCTCTCTCACTTAGCTCTTTTCTCTCTCTATTCCAAAACAGATTCAAGTTGTCAATGGCGTGGTCTTAATATCCTGGCGACAATCGGTTCTGCAAAAGCAAATCGATTACGGCGCCAAATTAGGTCATGTAGTACTCTCCTTAGCCAAAATGGAATTAGAGAATTTCTTTAAGAATGTAATGCCCGTAGCTGATTACTTCGATCAGAGTGATATGCTCTTAGCGGTAAGTTAGCTTCTTTTTTTTAAGAAAAGGAGAATTTATCCTCAAACCATTTCTTTCGATTTGCAGGTAAATGGCGAACGTGCACCCTCGGAAGTTTACAAAGATTTTCGCACGGCCGTACTGGACATACTCAGTGCGCTTGAAAATCAAGAGGCTATCCTGAATGGAGTAACAGGTATGGGCAGAGGGATACATGATATACCCGGCAGTATTGTTAGCGTAGACACCGCACCTAGTCAAGCGCCGAATATTGCAGAATTATCAAATAATCCCAATGCTGCCACACACCAACATCAACACCAACACCAACAACAACACGACCAACCAAGTGATCGAAATGTGACAAACGCCGTGATTGCCCATGTTGCCTCGAATGCTGCCAATGCGGTGGGCGATGTGATAACGCGACAGCCTGCCCTCGCCAATGCCGCCACAAGTATGACCACCGACGAGCATAGTATACCGCCCGTGATTTGGGTGATTGGAGGACCCGGCAGCAATAAGGCCACATTGTGCTTGAAGGCAGTGGGTCTGAATGCGGGCTGGGGCCATATAAGGTAAGTTGTGCATTGCGACTCTTGAAAGAGAATCGCATTTGCATTTTATGTGGGGTGTTAATGCGATTCGTTTCAGTGTGGGTCGCCTGCTGCGTACCATCACTGACTCAGCGCCACGTGCCAATACCGAAAGTTATGCCGTCAAGGAGGCTCTGGCTGCTGGCGAAATGGCTCCCGAGAAAGCAGTTGGCAATATGCTGGACATGAATATTCGACAACTGAAGGATAAGGAAGGCATCATAATCGATGGCTACCCGCGGAATTTGCAGCAAGTGAAATACTTTGAAAATCGGGTAGGAAAATTATATTTTTATCATAACTGTCGATGTCATTTTAAACGATGTTTCAGTACAAACAACGGCCTCCCGTCATTTTGCTGGACTGTTCCAAACTGCAATTGGGTCGCGGACGCATCGACGATACGGTCTCGTCATTCCGTCGCCGATTGGAACTCTTTCGCGAACTCACCCTACCAATGCTTAAGGCAATGGACAATAGCAATCGTTTGCAAATCGTTAGTATTTTCACACGCCCTCAGCTGACGCTTGCTAATTTCATATTTTGTCTATTTCCAGGTAGATGGTGACACTGACAGTCCGTCGGTGCAGCGTGACTTTGAGAAAATCATTCGCACTCACATACAAAATTTCCATCAAGTGTCCAATGGCGAATCGAACTCAAGCGCAAACCATGTCGCACCACGACGCGACACCGACCAAACCGACGCCATTTTGCATGATTTGGAAAATAATGTACCTGGAGCAGTGCCAACCATTAGCCATCATGTCAGTCTCATGAATGGCCATCTGAAGAACCGCAACAACAGCGGCGCAAATAATCTCAACAATAACAACCACAAGCCAGCGGCCGCTATGAATGGCGATGCCCGACCGGGGCACGCCATCGACTTTAGGCATATGCTGGAGGAGGCCGAACGCTATCCCGTCGATTCATATATGTAGAGGGAAGCACATCTCAATCGGACTGATGTGGAATACGAATTTATTGGCTAAACACTTGATTTAAAGAAGAAGAAAAATCAATTTATCTTTAAGACTAGATTAGTCTAGAAAATCAAAAATTTGTTTAGTTTTAATTGAAAAAAAAAATAGTTACTAATGCAGATCGATTTTAAAACAAAATCTATAAATTTTTTTATGTTTCAACCTTTTAATTTTTTTTAAATTTGATAACTCACCCTTGGTAAACAGCCTGCAATTGAAGCTGAGAGCAGGTGAAGGCTTAGCAAAACCCCTAGCCTTTCCAATTATGTCTAAACAAAGCTATGTATACTTTGCCCTCACCATCTTAAAGTCTAAAGAGTTGTAATTTGATATATTCTGTGAGGCCCTTGCTAGTGACCCTATGCTCCTTATAGGAACGAAGGAATAAAGACATATATGGCTAGGGTACTAACAGATAGATTTTTGTCTGCCTCAGACAGGTATATGATTACACTTTGTCATCATCTGGGAATAACCTAGGGAAGATCCTACTTTGAAGATTAATAAAGTTTCCGAATTGCGATCTAATTAATTTTAGTCGTGGCAGAAGAAAGATTTGCAACACTATTCCAGAATTATATATTTTTTTAAATTAGATCCTCTTTCAATCGACTTAAAAACTTCGCGATTGGAAAGATTCAGGTTCGATCCCCGGGGCCAAGCATAACCAATTGTTCTGCAAAGTACGTCTGATGTGCGATTGTATAATTTAAAAATTGTTTTTTTAATGGAATATGTTTTTATTATATTAATTTCTTTAATGCAACAAATACATTAACGCTAAGTCTAAGTTTCTTGATGCCCGAGTAGTTACAACACTGTCCCTTCAATGGTTTAAGCTTTAAAACGATTAGTCCTTAGAGAATCAGAACGAAAGTTATGCTGAAGAGAGTAAAGTAAACATTTAAGAGTCGAGTATGTCATTGAAGAGTACTTAAGTAGTAGTAAAAACAATAATAAAAAGAAAAACTATTAAGTAGTTTTAAGTTAAAAGTAATCTTGCTACTTAAATACTTACATTTAAGCAGCATTAATTCGTTAATTCGATTTAAGGGACACTTATTAATAAAAATAACTTTAATAAATAAGACTCGTGTTTGTTCTTGTAAAACCATTACTTACCATTCGCTTGGATGTACTCAAACACTTCAACCAAAACTTTTCCAAATATTCGATATGCTACAACTCGATAATAATTTCCAAGTGCTAAAAATAACTACCGACTAACTATGAGGTCGTAGCTTCTTCATGACAGAAGCAATACTTCATGGCCTGTTTGTCGTGGATACACCGCGAGTCACTCGCATATGAGTTCAGTCTACTAATGTTCTCCACATCCAACTCGAGCCTTTTCTGCTGATGATTAAAGACCGCAGTGGCCCGAAAACAGCCCGAATTCGGTGTGGTTGTAAACTTGATGCGGTACGTGTCTTCCGTGTGTTTCACTTCCATCATATTTTCATCAAAATTGCGTTTCCGTTCAATGCAGTCTAGCTTCTCCAAAGTGAGATTTCTACACAGTGAACTCAAGTTCTTGGCCCACAAATATTCATTCATTCGATCGATGATCAGGTTGGTTATAATTGTGGCATTCAAGTCTTCGGTGACCACCTCGTAGGGTACGCAAGTACACCAGTGTTCTATGATGCCCGCTTGATCACATGAACGCTCGACGGGCACAGGCTGAAACAGCGTTTGACAATCCGGACAATCTGGAGCCCGAGGTATGTCTATATCGGGATCTCCCAACTCCACAATGTGTCTCAGCGTCATGTATAGGTCGAAAGGCGAACTCAAACGATTGCGATTCACCAGCAGAGAGTCAGCATATTCCGGGTACCTCTCGCGAAACCAAGGCGGCAACCAAATGAACAACATGGGCAGTCGATTCTCGAGAAAACCCTCCGGCAGATCCAGTAATGCACCCCAACGCATGCCATGGTCACTGAAGAATATCACAATTGACGTTTGCAATACGCCCGCGCTCTCGAGCACCTGCAAGTACTCAAGGACTTTGATATCCATGGATCGCGGGGACTCGAAGGCATTGTGACTAAAACTGTTCGACCAGAACAGACCGAAAATGGGCTCATCGCTGAAACGACTGGCGAACTGAGTGCAATAGTCGTAAATATACATAGCATGATGCTTTCGGCCCAGACAGTAAGTAAGTCCCCGACGTTTGTACGCTTCCAGCTCATGGTCAAAGGCCAACAATACCGGACGTAGGTAGTAGTCAACCGGCGGATGTTCGAATCCTTTTTTGTTGAAATTAAATGTACTCATCCAGTTTTCGTCTTCCGCATAGGCAGTGCGATAGCCGGCCTTCTTGAAGTGCCGCCACATCAATGGACACTGATCCAAGCCACCCACTGTTGCGGGCTTGCAAACATCCGTAGCGGACGTCTCATTATAGCCAGCCATAACTGCCATTACATTTGGAAAGGTATTGTCGCCAATCTGTTGTTGAAAAAAAAAAAAATAATTCAGGCAATACTTTAGAAGCGCTGTGGATCGGAAAAATATACGAGATACCTTACCTTATTGTAACCCTGCATTTCGTACCAGTTGTTGCGTTTCAAGAACGCAAATGTGTCGGGCATAGTTCGCCGTAAGTTGATGCGCGACACACTGTCGATGCCAATCATCAGTACGCTCGGTTTGCGTACTTTATCGAACTCTGCAGTCTTATTCGATTGATCGCGGTACTGTACGAAGGCAAAGCCATTCTTTTGCAAGATGTGCGTTGTGTTCTGTTCCGAACGACATTCCACAATCATGCCATCAATATGCGACGGTACAATGAAGTCCTGAGTAAAGTTACAACATGGCAATAACCTGCAAAGATTTCTGTATATACAATTTACATAATATTTAGTTAGGTGAAAATTACTTGTAGTCCTTATCCGCCGAGGATCCGCTTCCCGAACGCAAAATCTCCTTGAAGCAACAATTAAACGAGTCATCACTAGAGTTGAGCAAGTCTCGGCCCACCCGTTCGTCTATGTGCAAGACATAGCGCCGTAAGTTCGCATCGAAGACTGCCGCTACCAAATCCTCGTCACTTGTGCAGTTCTCATACTTGTCCATTTTGTATATCTTGAGCAGTTCTGGTGTGAAAGGATCCACCCAAGGCATAATGCATTTCGAACTATGCACATAAAACGGTTCATGTTCTACGATCGCGGATTCGGTGCTGTGCGATGAATTTTCTACTGATTTTTGCATGTGCAGCGACAAAGGTTTCGTGCTCAATTTCGCCCTGGCTGGCTCGTGATGCCATATGAAAAATATGAAAAATATCACACTCGCGCAGAACACTTTCAGAAAGATCTCTGTCGGTTTGTGGCGGGCATTCATACTAATGCAAATATTCTATTTCTGTCAAATGCGATTGATTTTATAATGGAGTACTTCGACATTTCTGCTACAGTATCTATTGCAGTACCTAAATATTGTCGGATTCTAATCTATTCAATAACATTGATGCGAATGTGTTTTAGGTAGTCACTACCAACCACTGCAATTTGGTCTCTATGCCATCAATAAATCATTCAAATACCCTACACATTATTAGGTAAGGGTCGGAAGTTTCTATAAGCAATAAGGAGGCGTGGTAGGTACAAGTAGAACAAAATGTATACAAACTAGCTAATAGGCCTGCCTTAGCCAGGGATTTTAAAATATACGTTAGTCAAAGGAGCGGGAACCACTCCCATTTTTCCCAGTATGAGATTTTTCTCATCATTAGCCCTGCCTCATGAAGCCCTGTAGAAAATTTAAACTTTCTATCTTGTCGGGAAGTATGAAAAAAAACATTGGATGGACATCCACCACCTAGGAGAAACATAGGGGCCATATGTTCCTTAGCAGCGTTAGTTCGGGTTCTTTTTCTTTTCGTTCCAGGTTGGTTGTTCCATTGTATGTTTTTTCAGTTCCATTTTCACGGCCCCAGTAGGTGTAGGGTATACACTTATAAGTTGACATTCACCAACTGAAACCTACTCACTTGTTCATGTTTTTTTTTTATCAGCTTGACGAATTGCATTGGTTACATTAGTGTAATGAGATATTCCCCCCAAAAAAAAAAATGTTCACAGAGTGATGCTTTTAGAGAATAGTGTAATAGTCTCAGCCAAAGGTTGCCAGATCAGCTAGTGTGAATTCTTTTTTTTGGCTTTTTTTTCGGTACAAATTAAAAACATTTTCAATAAAGAGAAACTTATATCTAGAAAATGTTGTTATATTGCTTAGAATAATAGTGACTCTTGATGCGAGTATCAAAATGCAATCAAACCCTAAACCGAAATTCATGCCAGTCCCTGTAATAGTCGTGAACAACAAACTCAATGCGCCAACTATCCATCATCTAAGCTTTGCCAAATTAATAACAAGTCTGTAATCTTGCCTGCTCGGCGATTTTATGGCAGAATTGTCGTCAAATAACAATCACATATCCTCCATTGACGTATTGTGCACAAGTTAGTGAATTTTATAATTTTTGCTTGAAAAATTCACATTGCATCTTATCGTTATTTATGCACACATACGGACACACGAGCATACACCAACTCTGTGAGCAATTATTGTAATAAAACGGTAAAACTAAACAAGATAAGTGAACTGAACTAAACTGAAGTGGAGTGATTAGCCGTACAGCGATTGATGCCATAAAACTGATTAAAGATTCTCATTATCGAAGCGAATCGGCATCGGCTTCGGCATCGGCGTGATACGTAAATAGTACCCACATACTAGTATGATTGAGAATGTACGAATATTTTTTTGTCAGGTGTGTGTTATTTTTATTTATTCTTTTGTTGTTTGTTATTATTTACAATGGTCTCGCTGTCTACGTCTATCAGCGCTGTACACACGGACTACTATGTAAGTTAGTTCACCCCTTTATTAGCTTTCCATACGTGGCTGATTAAGCTTCTTCTTCCTCGTCTTCTTGCGCGGTATACTGTGAATTGTGGGTAGTGGTGGGAAATGTGATACACGTAAAAGTTTTAATATCATCGCAGTCATTATCAATATTAATTTCATTTGTTTACATTTATTTTAAACGCACACGCCAACACACACATACTCACCGAAACTCAAACGCGTTCGTTCGTCTTTGTCCTCGTCGGATCGTCGGAGGATGGATTATCAGCGGCCGTATTTTTCTAGAGACTAGTTCTTTTTCAAAACTCGCCTGAATCGGACGATTGTAATGTGTTCCGTACTGCCTTAGGCTACTGATCAACTACTCTGATTTGTTTGTTTTCAAAAGTGAAGCTGTTGGTTAATCCGGACTCTTGTAAATACTGAAAGTTTTCAATATGGTGGACAAGAAACTTGTAAGAAATACACAAAATAGTGTGGGTGTATATCACTACTATCATTCGGACTTGTATTATTCTACGTTAAATATGGACAGTAAGTTATGGTTCTTAATATTTTTGATTGAATTCATGAATACTAAAATAGTTTCTTTCGTAAATATTTGTGGCTTGAATATAAGCGGGCTTTCACGAGCCTCTGTGTAACAGAGTAAGTATGAAATTTAAAATTTTTTTTAAATACCAAGTTACGCCTTTTTTATACTAAGCCAACGATATATACAGTGGAGGTACATATATATAGTGTGGACAAAGTGGCGTCGAAGTTATAAATGAGAAGTTTTCTCGATCAATACCTTTCAATACCTAACTCATAAAATCGCTAAAAAAATTACCTACGCTTTGAACTTTTTTCCTTGTGGCTATTTGGAATATTTAATATGGAAAAACGAGTAACGAGAGATTTTCCTATGCAAAAGATGCCAACAGATGGCGTTGTTGTTGACTTCTTCTCCCACAAAATATGACTTCACTACTATTCGTATATTAATTCAAAATACTGGAACTTAATTCTTTTCACATATACCAACCAAAAGTGAAATAAAAACTGCAACCAACTTCATAACACAACGTTAGGCAGCACATCCCCTCCCCTCGGAAACGACCCACAAACGAGGCAATGCAAACATTTTGTATTGGAAATTTTTCGGTTTGACGTTTACTTTGTTTTGATTTTCCCCCTGACAGTTAAAGAGCGCAACCGAATGAGTGAGAAAACGAGCGCACGAAAAGCACACAGAGTAAATGTTTTGATGTAAGTTTTTCCGTAGTTGCAACAGTCGAAGGGCCCGTGTGGTTTTGAACAGTTCGATTTTTAGTGAAAACAAAGGGGCAAATGTTAAGAAAATTTATAGAAAATGAAAACTTAAAAAACTTAACTTAATCTAAACAAATTAAAGAACAATTAATTTATTGAATTAATTTATAAAATAATTTAATTTTAAAGGGAATTCAAATAAAGAAAATAATAAACATATCTTTGTATGCATGTGTGTAGTTAGTCAAGCTCTTATCAATAGGAAAAGAAGAGTGGCCCCAGCGAGTGTTGTGAACAAAGAAACTGAAAAACAAAAATATTTAAATACAAACAAATGTTGATAAACACAGAAACCGAATTGAGAAATGCTTCATGTTACAGTTTCGCATTCAGTGTTTACTAACAACAAGAATATTGCCCAAATCTAATGTAAATAGCAATCAAAAAGAAATGGAACAAACATTTCGTTATTAAAATTGAAATTAATTAAATGATTCCAATAATTATAATTACATAATAAAATTAAATAAAAAAAAAAACAATATTAAAAAAAAACAAACAAAACGAAATCACGAATAATAAATTTCCCAGTTTGTGGCTATCTATTTTGGTCATTTGTAATGCAAAGCAGCGGCGAACGTGCATTTCTGTCAATATTCCCACCAACGAGCTGCTTCTCAACAACAGACCATAATGTAAGTGCCACCATTCTCGGGCGTCATTGGATCAAAGAAACTGTCATAATTAGGTGAAACCTGTGAAGCCCACAAGTGTTTTTGCCATGTGAGTGGCTACTCACACACACACACACACACATTGCACACAAACAAATAAACAAACCCACGCACACATATTGAATGTCGGTGGTAAACATTCATTCATTCATTCATCGGAATCAAATTTGTGAATTTGACAATCGGTTTTTTTTTAGTATTAATTAATGCTAATGAACTCAATTGATTTTCATTTTTTTTCGACTGAAGTGGTGGTAATTATTTACATATCCCATCGAAAGTTTTCTACTACATCCTGTAGTGAACTTAATGCTTAGAATTCTTTCAAATTGTGCAATTGTTCTTTCTTTCTGTTCTTTATTTACCTGTAAGTTCAATTTGTTTCAAACCTACCTTCATGCAGTTTTAAGATATGTGAAAAGCTCTCGAAAACCATACTTGTTTTTATAGTTGGGCTTGACATTCGCGGTGCACGAATGAACGAACGACCTTGTCTTTGCCTTGCTCTTGCAGAACAATGACGAACACTTTCCGCTTACGAGTAACTAGTGTTCATTTCGTTTCAGAAGCTGTTCGTTTATGGGTGAAATTTGTTCAAGGTTCTCGAATTAGGCATTTTTTTTTTTTCAATTTATTAAGATTTTTTTTTGACGGTCGTATTTAAAAGTTACAAAAAAAAATTTAACTTTTAGCTTTAGTGTGACTTTAACCTGATATTTTAATACTATACTTAGATAGTGGAATGACCACATAGGGTTTGGGTTGAAAACAACCAGAGTTCAAGGGCTTTAACTGTAAATTAGGTTCATGTTGTGTTAAAATGAAAGGTGAGTAGGTATATGAGTAGAATATAACATATAACCACTATAGTAATTTATGGAGAATTATTATAGTGGGGAAAAAGTATTGTAATAGGAATTCGTTAGCTCCAATTATAATAAATTCGTTAGCTCCAATTATAATATATAAAATCTCATTGTTAGTCCGGATGTCTGTCCTCACCTTTCAGAAACAGTATTAGAGCAGTATTTCTTGACAGATGACAAATCAAAAAAAATTACGTTGCGCTTTGCGATTTTGGAGCATTGAGGCTGTTCCCTTGCCATTTAACTTTCTAATTTTTGCTTTTTAGCCAAATTTGTTAGCTGCAATTGTAAATTTGTCCCAAAGAAATTCGCCCTTGGGTATTTCTGAAGCAAGCACAGAGCTGTCGTGTCGTATTTCGTTGAAAAAATGTACATAAAATTGTATTAAATTATTGAGGAAATTTACTTAATCAAATTCGCTTAGGAGTACTTTGTCATTTTTAAAAATTAAGTTTCATAAGTACTTGTGAGCTGGAAACCAAGCTTTATGCACTTGTCTATGGATGCCATTCAACGAGTTATTATTAGATTTTTGTACTTATTTTGACTTGCCATCAAACGTTAATTACTCAACTATTTTTACACACATTTTTAATCGTTTTTTTTTTCAATAACTTGTATTTATAGTTAGTCAAAAATATTCATCAACAAGCTCCTTAGAACTGTATCTTATCTTCATAATTGAATTACTTACTCTTATCAGTGTGAATTTCTCTTATCAAATCAAATGGAAAACATAAGCAAATCACTAACACAATTAGCGATAACACGAGCTACACATAAGTAGGTACTTAAAACAAACACAATATTGTGTTCTGCATTGGGGTAAGTGACGAATTTTACCAATTATTTGAAATGTATTTGAATTGTAAGTTGTGTAAAGTTATTAGACAAACAAATATGCAAAAAATACAACACGAAAATGGAGTATGTTTAATTCAATATTCATTCATTCATATAAGTAAGTCGCTTTAAACGGCTTGAAAACCTTGTACTAACAAATGAGAACTCGATAAATCATTATGCAAACTGAGAGTAGGAAAAAATGAAACATCAAATTGACACGGAGAGCTATGACCGGCCACAAAGCACTTGACTAACAGCAACTTGTCAACCTTATCTTAAAGTAATAAAGCAGCACGAGATTTCCAAAAAACACGCAAATTTACTACTCCCGAATCAAAACAGTTTGGCCGTAAACGGCCTTATCTTCACAACTACTTCTTGATAAATATCTGTCTAAAGAGTTAAGGCTTTCCTACTAAAAAAGCAGCATGGAAATCTGCCTGGTGTACAGCTTTAAATTAGCCTAGCAAACTTTTCAATTTATTTTCTGTTGATTCTTGGCTGATACGTACGATTCATGCGGCAATAATAAAGTCACATTTGATAATCTGATTCGCTCCAGTAAAGATCGCCAGCGGACGTTGTTATAATTCTTTCTTTTGGAAACAGTACACTTTTACTCCTTCACAATGAAAAATTTGCAAATCTCTGAGTATCATTTCGAAGGTATTTTGTACGAGTTATTCTTTTGTACTTAAGCTTACTTCCAAATGTTAATTGACTTCCATTTAATTTTACTTCCTTGCCTCATTTCAGAAACCCGCAAAATGCATGGCGTCAAGCGGGTGCTCGTCTTTTGCATACTTATTGTTATACTCCCGGCCACACTGATCATTATACCGTTGTACCTACGCAAGACCGTGTTCGCCGATGTTGTCTACCCGGTGGCCGAGTCGGATATCATCGAAATACGTGCGGGCATCTCGTCGATCTTCTGCAAACAGCATTCGTTGCGCATGAGCAGCACCTTCAATGCCTTTCAGTTGGGCAGCAAGCCGGAAATCTCCACAAATCACAAGCACATTCGGCTGAAGAAGTCCATGACGCTGCCCGATGACACGCTCGAGTACTGGGGCTTTTATCTGTTGAAGGGTGCCAAGGTGCTGCTGAAGTTCTGTTCGCGCTACGATGGCTCACGTATATTGGTGGTGAAGGGTCAGCGAGATCTGAAGACGTGCGGCCTGCTCGATCACAATCGGAATAAGCTGGGTGCCAATTTGGCGCAGGGCCACGAACAGGTGAAGGTGTTCTTCGAGGATATTGCGGAGATAGCGGAGAATGTACACATCGATCCGTTGATAACGCATAACAATACACTTGGGCAGAATAAATCTGACAACGGCGGTGATATGGAATTGGAGAATCATGGCGGTGAGGACTTAAGTGAAGATGATACACACAGCAGCACTGCGGCACCAAAGAGGGCCCCGAAAGTACCGAGGAAGAAACTCAAGAAGGGCTCACCCAATTCAATGCACAATCGAAAGGCTAACGAATCGTCGACTAGAGATAATAGCCTGAAGACTAGCGTGGAACACTTGAATCACGAAGACACGCCCCCCACAGGCACCGGCACCGGCCCAGGAACAGGAGTAGGCACAAGTACAGGCACAGGCGAAGATGTCTCAAACGGTTCGTCCGTGACAAGCAGACAACGCAGGCATGAGGCCCCCAAAAATATCACAAACTCAACGTCATCCTCAGCGAGTGGTGAGCATTTGCTGAAGCACCAAAGCGAAAAGGAACGCCGCACTCAGCAAGTCTACGATCAACTGTATCAGCGGCGCTCGAAACGCGAATTGGTCTACGATCGCAAGTACAGCCATGGCGGCAATGCGGTCAACTTCACCGAAACCGATGAGTCCAATTCCGTTTCCAGCTTCGAGACGGGCCTCTTTGACTGCTTCAACGGGGCCATTCTGCTGGCCGAGGGATTTCCACCATCGGCTGAGTGTCTCAATGCTCACTTCCTCGAAAACGGTTCGCAACGTATGTTGTCCAAGCACCAAATCACCGAGGATGGCTACTACTATTACATCTTCTACAGCGACAACGATCTGGTGCGCAACGACATTCACGCCATCTTCGATATCTACAAACCAACATTCCAATACTCGAATGTGAGCGATACGCAGGAGTGCATCGATGTGACGAATTGCACGTTCTCCATTGGCTTTCTGTCGGACGAAATCGTCGTTGTCGAAGTGCCCACGCGTGACGGCATCGAACACGAGGAGGACGACATCACCTATTTGATCTCAACGTGCCATCCGCGTACGGAAATCTATGCGATATTCCCCATAACGGTGCTAATACTAATAATGAGCTGCTCCTTCTTATAGGACTAGTTAGCTAAAATAGTTAGTTGGGATTGTGAGTAGATCCATGGAACTGAAACTGTTGACTAGTTAAATATATCTATGTATATGTGTAGCATAAGTTTAAGCATAATTTTAGGCGTATACTACGTAATTTCGAACAGAGTAATTGTATTTTTTTTTAAATGTTTATAGCAAGAAAACAAAATCATTTTAGATGGAACTATTACAGATCTGTTAATGTACTGGAAAATAGTTTCCAATAAAAATATATCAAAAAACGTATCCTGAATAATCTTTTTATATTTTTAAAGTCTCTCGAAGGCGAAAAAGACAATTTATATTTTTCTACACAAAAAAAAGGCAAAAAATATTATAAAAAATAAATCTTTTTGACATGTTCAACATGATTTGACAATTTAATAAATCAAAAAAAAGCCGCACATTTTTTTATCTATTAACTCTAAATTGATTTGTTCAATAATAAAAAAGCTCCTCTTCTCTGTTAATCATTTTTGTCCAGCATGTGCCAATCGAGGCTTACGAACAAAAACATTTATTCGGTTCTTTATACTGCAGCCGTCGATGATATTGTTTATTGTTTAAATTCACACTTTGTTTGTAAACCAACAACACCAACAACAAACACCATCATTACTTAATTAACATAGACGCATTGTGAATTCAGATTGGTGCCTTATTAAATTGTATTTAATATTATGTTTAGCAATCGACTAGAAAATAAATTAAATTGAAATTTTTATATTGTACTTAATTAAATTGTATGTGTGTTTCAATGGGAAAGGTTTTCTGTTAATGGGGAAATTGTAGTACTCCTCTTTATTGAAATAATTATGGTAAAAAAAAAAGCGAAAATGCATTTGCCGGTAATAGCTCACATTCGTTTAATACGTTACGCAATTTTAGAAACGAATTAGAAATAATCGAAGCATATAACCATCTGAAGCCCAAATTGTGTACTTTGTGTGTAAGGGTTATTGGTTTTGTCACACCATTTGTAGTCGAGAATGGAACTGGAACGAAATGGAGTTGAACAGCCATCGAACAGTTTTTTAGGTAGCTTCGTATTTGTGCAAAGTATTTTAGATTCGGTCTGCCCGCATCTACAATTTTATTTGACTGAAAATATATTGGAAACGGAATGAGAATGTCACCGGGACGAAATGGTAATGGACAAATTTGGAAAGGGACCGGGTTTAAAGTATCGAAATTATGAAAAGGTGTGGTACTTGCATTTAAGCTTCGGTCTGAGCGAAGACAATTTTCTCTCTAGTTTAAATAAAATTAGTTTGAAAAAACATCTATTTGTTGACTTTGATAAAACAATAAGCCGAGTAATTTAGGTCTATATTTCGACCCAAGCAATCATTGTATATTGACATCAAAAGATGGAACGATGCAACAATTTCTCAAAAAAATGATTTCCCAAAATTTAAAATTTAATTTTTTACTTACCCTTAAGGCTGAAATTGTTTTTTTTTCAGCCTTTTTACATATATTCTTCTACCCTAACAAAAATATAATTTTCCCTTGTGACGACTCTGCACGCCACTAGGGCTGGCATTAATATCAAAACAATTAACAATTACAAAATTTTCTCTCTCTCCTTAAGTAGAATACTCTCTTTTTTTAGTCATGCGCTATGGGCAAAGTACACCCCAAAAAATATTATTAGAAATGATATAAAAATAATACAACTTGTACATAACTATATATACACACACGTTTAGTCAGGCCCACTGCATATTGTCGGCTTAGCAGTAAAACCCACGTAGTGGATAGGGCTGGATATTTTGCGTCATTTTCTGTAGTTAATACTTACTTCACGTTACGTCCATTATTAGCAGCCCAGCGACTCTAGAATGTAGAGTCTAGATATATACAAAAGTCGACATCCTTTAAAAGTAATTTGAAGATTTCGAAATGTTTTTAAGGACATCAAAATTTTCCCATTTCACTCTTCCCACTCTTCTGCTTAAAATTATTTCTTCCAGTTTTCTTCTTTACATTTTATTTAATTTTGACTCTAATGGACTAACATTTTTTTCAGTAATTCATTGCTCTTAGGGGTGGTTTCGTTTTCCTCTTTGTACTCCATTCACATTCACGTTCAGATCAGCTGCTCATTCGGTTTGGCTTACCCCAATTGTCCATATGGTATTTCTCTCGAGCAAAGTGTCAGCTACTCCGAGAAGGCAAACCCAGGCAAATGCAAAATAACAACAATAGCAGCAACAACATGACACAATCCGTATGGTGAACGGGCACATGGAACAAAGAGAATGGCAGATGTAGGTTTAGCAAGGGGCAGAAGGCGCTGGTGGTGGAACTGAGCAGAACACGACGACGACATAAATGCCCGATGCCTATGATTTTTGTTTTGCTCAAATTGGCCCAAGCCGAATGCGGCAGTTGACGAAAGTTGGACGACCGAGTGAGGTGCGAAGACTGCGACTGTTGGACACGGTGGTTCGTCGTAATACGCTTGGGAAAAAAGTTCCTATTGAAAATAATACAAAAAAAAGAAGAATTTATTGAAATATTTTATAAATAAAAAAATAGTTTAAAGAAACGGCAGGCATTTTTGAATTCTACTAAAGAAATCAACTGAAGTTAAGTGAATATGCCAAATACGCCCTCCGCCGACCAGGATATAGAGGAGCCAGTGCGGCGAGATTTTTGCAAAAAATCAATGCAATCAGCTACACAAGTGAGTAGCGTCGTCGCCTAGTCTAGAATAGAATAAAAATAAATTAAACTTCTGTGCAGAATTATTAAATTGTGAATTCTTCGAAGAAGTGCAATTCGTGTAAATATGGAATGTCTGAAATGACTTTTAATGTGAGTGAAAGAAATTTTGTTGCCTTAGTTTACACAAAATGCACTAAACTGAGAATTGCATTCGTGCCAATTTTTTTTTTGTGTTTTAATCCAATTGGAATATTTTTCTATTACAAAGCAGAAACGATGGGACACTTTGAGGTGCATTAATTGAAAATATCCTCACGTTTCACACTCATGGAATTTTATGACATACAGATTATAATCATTTTGCCGGTTGAGGAGTTGCAAGCGCCTTTAATTTTGTACGACTGGTTTCACATAAATGAAACTCCACATCATTTCATTCAAAATTTAAAATAGAATTCTAAAAATACACATATTGAACCAACTTTGAACCAAGCCTTACCAATGCACCAATGCATATACGAAATCACAAAACAAAAAGAAGACTTCATTATTCTGGTTTCCTTTTGCTGTTGAACTTTGAAGCATTTCGGCTTAATTCGATTTGGATTTGAGTTCTTTTTCGCATTCGAATAGTTTTAATTCGCCCGGACAGTTCACATTTGGCAGGCAGGGCAAACAAACAAACCGGAAGTGTGACACACACACACACACTCATTTGCATACACCCACTCTTTATGATTCCCGCATGAAAGAGGACCAAAACAAAAGCAACAACCACAACAAAGCGCCAAATCAAAGTTTTTTATCAGAACATTATTCAGAATAACAATTCAATTTAAGCATTTGTAAAATGCTTTAGTCGCCGAATGCAAAATGTGATATAAAATGCTCACTCGCGATCGGCGGTTGGCGTCTCCTACTCTTCGTACGTTGGGGGGCCGTTGCTGTTTAGTTGATATACACTAGCAGAGAGATTTACTGTCAGAGTTGCCAAATGAGGAGCTAATTGCAAACATTATTTCAGTAAGCATAGTGCCGCTAAATTGGACCAGCTATGGTCTGGCTAATTTGTTTTACTTGGCCTGTTCGATGCTAACGGAGAGTACTTTCGATATAAGAATCCACGTTTCCCTAATAAATCCCGTTGTTTCCCTTTTAAAGCACACTTAACATCACTGAAGATGTAAACATATGGTTGAAAATATATAACCGTTGGCAGCCCCCTTGGTTTTTTTTGTTTAATAATAGTTTTGGAATTTAGTATCAAGTGGTTGTTGTTGTGGCTGTTTGGTTGTTGTTGTTTTTGTAGTTGGCAGTTAGCATGCATTAAGTGAGCATTTCTCAGCTGTCATCTGTCATCATATGTGATTTAAATTCACACTCAACTCCCAGTCGCACTTTAAACATTAGCAATGCACATTGTGGCTCCTCGATGGGAGATGCGGACAACAACGCCACTGTGTGTGCACTTTACTATCAGCTGTAAAGTCAAATTGGTTCAACGACGGCCTGTTACAGATAATTTCCTTTGGGGAGCGCTACTCGGACACGAACTCTGAGGAAAATAACTATGTAGTACAATGTTGTAATTAAATAATTTCAAATACGAAAACAAATTTAGAAAGAAAAAACATGCCAAGTCGCATTTAATTGAGGCGTAGGTACGTTTTTTTTTATATAAACACAAGTACATATTAAATTTGATATTACGCTTGGACGTATTCGATTCTCTTTACAAATTCAACCGCAACAACAACAGTGAATATGATATGTATAATCTCAAACAATTTGATAATTTGAAAATATTGTTGTGTTGTTTTGTATTTCTTATTCATAAAATTGAGATAAATTTTTATTAATTTGTGAAAATTATAAATCACCCATTTTCATTATGTTGAGATAAGAACACAGTGAGTGCGAGATCATCTCTTGAGACGATATTCTACATTATCGTGAAACACTCAAGTGCCGCTGCCAGCATCTCACACTTGTTTTTCATATATTTGTAGATAAGAGAGAGAGAGAGTCTCTTCGCAGTGGGTGGCGTTCAAAATTAAGGCAATTCTGCGTTCAATCTCAGGACTTCAAAAAGAAAGTGTGTCGATTTCCAAAGTATACCCTGTGTTGAAGGGCACGTTTGTTTTTCTTTTCACACCACTTATAATGCCTGGAAAAAGGCATGGCATAAAATGAAAACAAAATAAATAAAAAATAACTTGAACCCATTTTGACAAACCGAACTTGGACAGGACATAATAATGGATTGAGAACCAAAAGTGAATCCAATGTAAGATTTGTTACCATGGAATAAACTCTATAGGTAAATCTTCATTGTCTGCCAAGTTCATTGCGGTGACAAATTTGTGTACATTTTCTCCTGTCAAAATGTTTGTATTCGATCAATTATTGTAACCATAGCGAAAGACATATACGTGTAATGATTCATAAAAATATATTAATTTGAGTAACTATTTGGGGGTTTTGATATCTACTAAATTGTATTTTTTCGTGGCGAAAGTTGCAATTGAATGTGCCACATTTGTGATAAATTACTTTAATACTTTAGTTTATTTTTTGATATAATCACGCTCTTCCTCCGCTTTGCTTTTAAGTTCATAGCGTTCTCAAGTAAAAAAGTAGGCGAAAAATCTATGTCTGACTAAAAGTACAAAAATAAAGTACCTACTCAAAAACATGTACAATAAAGGCAACTCACATAAATATCTTTGTCACTGTCAGATTTATGACAGTACAAAAAACATTATATCACAGTGTCATAGTATTGTCACTGCTATATTTCCTGCTGTGAACATAACTTTGGACTATCATTATTAAAAATAGACCCCATCTACATAAATCACGTGCGAAGTCGCTTAATTTTTCATTTTTGTTTGCTCTACTGGTCACACTGTGCTAGAAAATTTTATTATTATTAGGAAAAGCTTTGTCCTAATTATAATAATTGATTAGATATCCACTTTTTGAAGCAAAATTAATTGGTTTTCAATTTCAATGGAAGGTTTCAAAACAAATTTTAAATTAACTAGATAAGAGTTTAGTATTGATCACTTTTATCATATACCAAGAATATTTTATTTTGGACAAATTGCTAGCGATAACACTTTTCGTAAAATATTCAAATGGAATAGATCAGTTTTCGTTTATCGCGAATCCATTATAAGAAGGATTAGTATTGCCTTTGTTTCTATAATTCTTTCAGGATCTTTAACTGAACTAAATTTTAATTTTAATTAAAATATATTCAATTTCTGTTCCATTTGAAAGGAAACGCAACTTTCAATACTTTTGAGTGCTCCGAAAAGAAACAACAGTTCACACTAAAAACAAAAATTAATTAAATAAATGCAAACTCAAGTAGGCAAGCCGTCAAATTGCAATTGGTTCGACAGGTGCATTCAGCAGCCAGTCTGTTGAAGTGCCTTGTCGAAGCTTGAATGAAGAAGCTTTTTAATGTAAAAAAATTGACAGACAATGTAAATATAAAAATATATTTTAAAAATAACTAGTAAGAGAAATATCTTCGGTTCGAACGAAGCTGGAGTCCCTATTTCATATTCGTACCAAGGGTGACATCATGCTTAGACTATAGGGCATGACGGTTTCATGTATATGAAATTCAAAGTTCTTTCGTGGAGTGTAGTTCCGCTGTTAACAACACTCCTGCTGACTATACCGCTGAGTTATTGTTTTGCCAATGTGTGATGGTTGCTGTTGCTTTTGTTTTATTTTATTTCAATTAATGTTATATTTTACTGTACTAGTTACATAAAGCATTGTACAGGTAGTCGCGGAAAATGTGTCAACTCTGCTGTTCTGTGATAATGTTTTTATACCCCCACACTCACTGTGGCAGGGTATACTCACTTTGTCACAACGTTTGTAACGCCCATAAGGAGGCGTGTCCGGTATGGAAAAGTATATATATTCTTGATCAGTATCACCTCCTGAGTCGATTTAGCGATGTCCGTCTGTCTGTCCGTCTGTCCGTCTGTTCGTCTGTCCGTCTGTCCGTCCGCACGATAGCGGTCGCAGTTTTGGAGATATCGACTTGAAACTTTGTGTACATGTTTTTCTCGTGAATACTGAGATCAAGTTCGAGAATCAGCCAAATCGGACAAAAAGTGGGCGTGTCTCCCATACACCCAAAAAAAAGGTAAAAATTTTTTATTGTTGTATTCGATTGGAAATGTTTAGAAACGTATTTTTGACATGGTCCGAGGTTCCGAAGCCACATATATAAGGGTCTAAATGGGGTCTTGAGACCAATTTTTTTTTTTTTGTGGATTTAATTGGAAATTTTTAGAAAAGGATTTTGGACATGGTCCGGGCTCCAAAACCACCTATAATTGGCTCAAAATAGGGTCTTGAGACCACATTTCTATATGTTCGAGGTACTTCTTCCTACTGTGTGGGGGTATTTCAACTTCGGTATAGCCGAAGATAGTCCACTCTCTAGTTTTTTTCTGTTTTTTTTTTGTACTTTTCAAATACTATTTAACTGCTGAGCAAATTAAAAACTTCGCTTGTGCGATCATACAGAGACCTCGGAGTTTTCTTTCGCTGCAATCGCTGGTCAGTTCGGTAATAGTTCGAGCACGGTGTTCGCGTAATTTATCGCTTCAAGAATTTCAAATATTTCGATAAATGTGAGAATTGCTTGTGTATATTAAAATGTACGACCATTTAGTGTGACAAAGAAGAGGAAAGGGGTTTGAAAAATTTTCAACTATAAATGAAATTTAAAAAATAAAGAATAAAAGATGCAGAAAATTAAAAAAAAAAATTTTTTTTAATCTCTAACCTTTTTATTTATGAAAAAGAGGTCGTAAAAATATTATTACAATAAAAACTTAAATATTTTAAAGTTTTTTCTGTTGTGTTTTCTTAGCTATTTCTATTTTTATTTCGTGTGTCATTTTTGCACTAAGCAGTTGGGATTTCTTCAATATCAGTGTCAATATTTATTGTATTTCGATAGGAAAAGGTTGTAAATCCGCCTAATTGAATAATTATTTTACGATGAATTGATAACACTTTAAAATAAAAATAAGCATGCATCGCCTTATCGTTATGAATTTCCGATTAAGGTTCTATTACGTTTTGACATGGGCATCGACCATGTGGCTTTTGAAACACATTTGTCACACTCTAGTCTCGGCTTAGAACTTTCGACGAAAAATGTGTAACCAACTGTGATAAAAGAAAAATACCTAAATAGAAATAGTTTAAAACTTGCTTAAGTTGAAACAATATAACTAAGCTTATTGCTTGTGACATGAAAAAGTGAATTATTAAACGTTTTTAATAGAAATGTGTCGCGCTTATATGTGGTAACAAGAAGCGCTAAAATTTGTAGTGATATAACGCTTTCGTCTATAAGTCAGTTCAAAAACAATTAAAAGTTATGGACCAATTGTTTGATTGATTTGGTCAAAAATCTTCTACCGTACTTGCTTCTGTAACTTGTGATGATTATTTGGGAAGTATTTCAACCCTTCTTAAAATAACTGCCATATTTATATGTATCACCAGAGGTAATAAGACTTTTTGATTAGGAAACATATTGCCCCACGGAGTGTGGAAAGAAATTTTGTATTTCACTCTTTTAGATTTTTTTTTCACTACTAATTATAAATCTAAAAATGCCACGAATAAAAAACTATGCCACCATGACATAATTTTAACCAGAATAAGTACAATTCATTTCAAGAACACCTTATTGTTTCATTTTGTTTGCCATTCATTTGTTTTACCCGCACTAGACTGAAACTGAACTAAAACTTTTCATTTGACTTACTTCTAACAATTGACAATTTTTTATCAAATAATTAGAAAAAAAAAGGTTGAAGTGCCTTTGTTTGCATTCCAAATAAATAAATAAGCCTTCGATATGACCATAAAGCCAGACAGGGGCCATAAATTTCACACTGTGCGTCACATTTCCACATTTTCGCGCTGTTCCAATGAAAAAACTATATAAAAGCTTACTATCGCGCAAAACTACAGAATTACAATAAGTTTCCCTTCCATGTGTGTGTTCTTATTTGCCTGTGATTGCCTCGTAAAGTTTTCTGATACCACGAAAATCGATAAATATTTAGTACTCCCCTTCATCGTAGAAATACTTATATATAAAATGTTTTTATTAATTTACTAACTAACAAATCAAATGCTCACATAGTGCCATGCTTTCTCAGGAATCTTGAGAATGATTACATTAACTGTATTGTTTAACAATAAAAAATCGTTGATTGTCACGTTTTGCGGAGAATATATTAGGTCTTTTATTTCGATTATCTTATGATCAACACTAAGTTAACGTAGGTCAATGTGATCATCTTCAAGGCCGACATAAATCATAAAAAAAATCACTAAATCCGCTTGGGAAATTTCAAATTGATCATTTTTCCTCATGAAATGGTGTGCTAAATGTGAAATATTTTAACATTTTCTTTAACAATTAAGGACGGTTTTAAAAGTTTCTAACCTAATTATTTACCGAAGCGGTCCTTTTAAATGCACAAATTGTATCATTTCCATTTACACAAAACCACATTTTGGTACGATAAATATGCTCAAAAATATGCAGTTACGTTTTGAACAGGGCACTTTTAGCATTGAAATAATTTTAATTAATGTTTTAAATCCAAACGCCTGAGGAAAAACGAAATGAAGTGTATTGAGTGACCATACATTTCATTTCGTTTTTCCTCTGATCGTGTCATTTGACCATTTCAGAACTGGAGCACGTGCACATTTGTGAATAAAGTTAATGATAACAATGGCATACAACTGCTGTTGATTTTTTTCTCTCCAATACAACATTTTGCTGGAATTGTTGAAATAATTGAATGAAATGATTTTTAGCCAACTAGAGTGTTGCATTTTAATATTATTATGACGACGCAATAGAATAGAATGCAAACACCACGTCGCTTTGAATTGCATTTCATTATAAATGCACAAATATGAACACATAAAAGTAAAATAAAAGCAAATTATAAATTATAAATATTTTGACACATATTACAACAATTAAATTTAATTATTTAAATATGCCTGCATCCATTTAATGATAAACTGATTTCGCTCTCTCCTATTTGCAGGAAATGTAAAGTTTACATCCAAACATCTGCAACCACATTGTGCACATACCAAAGAATAGTCTGCCATTTCAATTGCCAAGAAGTAACCAAATACTTGTTGGCTAAGGAGTATCTAGTATAAGTTTACACATTTAGTCCTTCAAATGACTGCCAACGGATTGCTGGGACGGTCACTTCTACATGATGGTAAATTACAAAAAAAAAAAATAGTATATAACTGTGTTAAGGAAGACTTAAGATAATATTACAAATACTCGATTTAAAAAAAAAAAAGAACTATTAAAGCTGCATCTTGAAAAAAGGATCGAATGCCGATGATGGCTTTTGGTTAAATAATAATTCTGAAGAGTGATCCCAATAACTAGTAATAGAAGTTTTTTTTCTTTCCTTATAATTTCCCTACTTTGTAGTAATTTGATTATTTTTTTCCAAAAGGTTCTCGTTCGAATCGCCGCGCATTGGTTTCACTAATCGTCGGTCTAGTGGTTGGCTTCTGTTTGGCCGAACTATTCGTACTCTCGACACCGGATCGCGAGCGACCCGAATGGATGCTGTATGGCGGCCATCAGCGTGGCAACATCAACGATGCCCATGCCAGTCACGATCTCATGGACGAGGCCGGGCCCGAGTCCGATGTGGGCATGCATCAGCATGCGTACGAGAATACGAGTGTGGCCACTAAAATGTACAATGAGGTGCGTGTCCTTTGCTGGATTATGACGAATCCAAAAAATCATCAGACTAAGGCGCGTCATGTGAAACGTACGTGGGGCCAACGGTGCAACAAGCTGGTCTTCATGAGCTCAGCCGAGGATGCAGAATTGGGCTCGGTGGCGCTGCCGGTGAGTGAGGGCCGTAATAATTTGTGGGCAAAGACGAAAGAAGCTTACAAGTATATATACGAGCATCATATGGACGATGCGGATTGGTTCTTCAAAGCCGATGATGATACGTGAGTAGAATGGACTATGAGTGAAATTAACAAACCAAACTCTCTTCTTATACATGCTTATATAGCTATACAATTGTGGAGAACCTACGCTATTTGCTATACCCCTATTCGCCGGAGACACCCATTTACTTCGGTTGCAAATTCAAGCCATTCGTGAAGCAGGTCAGTGCATTTAAATTGCCTTTTAAGACAAATTTGCCTTCAACGGTCCATCTGTCTTCCACCTTCTTAATGTAGGGTTACATGTCTGGCGGTGCGGGCTATGTACTGAGCCGAGAAGCTGTACGCCGTTTCGTCGTCGAAGCCTTGCCCGATCCAAAGCTGTGCAAGCAGAGCAACGGTGGCGCCGAAGATGTCGAAATTGGCAAGTGCCTGGCGAATGTGAAGGTAATCGCTGGCGATTCACGTGACTCGAATGGACGCGGCAAGTTTTTCCCCTTCGTGCCGGAACACCATCTGATACCATCGCATACAGACAAGAAATTCTGGTATTGGCAGTATATTTACTACAAGTCAGATGAGGTGAGTAGGGTGCCTTTCACAAGACATCCATGAAATTTGATTTTATCAATTTTTGATACTTTCCTTAGGGTCTCGATTGCTGCTCGGACAATGCCATTTCCTTCCACTATGTTTCGCCCAATCAAATGTACGTGCTGGACTATCTGATATACCATTTACGACCCTATGGCATTATCAATACACCCGCAGCGCTACCGGAGAGGCTGAAAGTGGGCGAGACAGTGCCATCGCCCACAGATCAGAGTGAGCAAGAACCGCCCAGTCCAAAGACATAAAAGACATTTGTTGGTTAAATTTTTTTCATTTTAGTTCTCCTAAATTGTAAATTTTTGTATGTAAATAGTTATGCCATATTATTTCTAGAGTTAGATTTACTTTGGCGGTTCCTTTGAAGAACCACCTCTTTTTTTTGTACAAACACACCCAAAAAGTATGAAAGTTGTCAGATTTGATAAGTTTTTATTTGAATATTTCCTATGACAAATCATCTAAGCCATTTACTAATAGAACTTTTCATGACCATATCGTTGTGAAGTCGAAAAACCATCTTCCTCTCTATAAGTTACCTTTATTGTTTAACTGTTTAGTGAAATTGAAGGAAAACATATAAATTTAGTAATTATATAAGTAATATTACCTTTTTTTTATTATTAAACAAAAACATTTGTAATGAAATTACATGAAAATACAACAAGGAATAGGTTTACTTTCTATTACGAAAATTCATCAGATTGAAAGATATGAAAAGGTTCTCATTTTTATGGGGGGCCATCTATGAGTTTTTTGCATCCAATGTTCCAAATACTAATTCTTGATATTTAATAATCAAGGAGCTCGGTACGATCACAGTGCCTGTGTGAGCTCCATGAAATTCATTCATATATCAACTAGCCACTATTTATATTTAAAGTACATATAACCCACATTAAAGTCTTACTAAAAAGATATAACTATTTTTGAATACAGTCCGTTTGTAATTTAACTTAATTAAGTAATTTTTTTTTAGAAATTAATTTTCGAAATGCACAATTTGTCCAGCGAAGCACAAAATATGAAAAGCACATGCGCTACCATTTAGTTTATTCTCACCGCCCACTCGTCATTGTTCATTCATAATTCGTAATCAGTTTAAATTCATTTTATTTACATACAAACGTAATTTCATACTACATACTACATATGTACAATTATGTGATACTTCTGTTAAATAGGGATTTAGTTGAATTTGTTTTGTGGCACACTTAAATGGAATCATTACTGTATTGTCGCTTAAAACCTTTAAGCATGTTTCATAATAATACATACATAACCACTATGAACATAACTGGTTCAACGATCACTACGAGATGAAATATATTGTCGTCTTATGCCACTAAAATATTATATAATGAATTGTAAAATTATTTTCCACTCTGGAATAACTGATAATTAAAATGCTTTACACTTTAAGGGAATTTCCAAAGATACAATAATAAAAAGAATTTTTGCATTACATATTTTGTTTCCTTTTTCAGAAATTTAATTCCAGAAAAAAACATTTTAAGAAGGTACGTATGCCTCATGTCTGAAAACGTCTATTTACAAAATTTCTTCGAGAAAAGTTTGTAAATTAGGAAGATCAAAGAATTATAATTTGTGCTATTAAGAAAAAAAAAAAACTTGGCACTGAAATATTATTTACAAGGTTTGATTTGTTGGCAGCTCCGTTGAATCTAGTACTGGCGCCGTGGGCGGTGGCATTGTCTCGCCCACTTTCAGCTTCTCAGATAGCTCTTCGGGCATATTGATAATGCCATATGGTCGTATGTGGTATATTAGATAGTCCAGCATATACATTTGATCGGGCGAAATATAGTGAAAGGTAATGACACTGTCCGAGATAAGACCCTGCAAAATAAAAAAAACCCAGTAAAATGAGGCACATGGGTTGAATGGAAAAGATGCACCTCTTTCGTTTTGTAGTAAATAAAGTCCCAATACCAGAGGTCCTTGTCTGGCTTCGAAACCACATGGAATTCAGGAGCGAATGGGAAAAATCTGCCACGTCCACTCAAATCGCGTGAGTCACCTGCAATTACATTCACATTTTCCAAACAAAGGCCAATTTCAACATCTTCGTTGCCATCATTGGCCTGTTTGCACAACGTGGAATTGGGTATGGCATTTTCGACAAATCGACGGACAGCCTCTTTGCTTAGTACATAACCCGCACCGCCAGACATGTAACCCTAAAGGAAGGAAGTGTTCGAAGAAGGAATATAAAATTCGGTTTTCTATTACAATGGACTCACCTGATTCACGAATTTATTGAATTTGCAACCGAAGTAAATGGGTGTCTCCGTCGAATAGGGATATAGCAAATAGCGTAGGTTCTCCACAATAGCATAGCTATGCATATAGATTGAATTTTAATGAAATTCGTCATTCATTCCTTGATCCATTTCCAGCTCCACTTACGTATCATCGTCAGCCTTGAAGAACCAATCCGCATCGTCCTTATGATGTTCGTACACATACTTGTAAGCTTCTTTCGTCTTTGCCCACAAATTATTACGGCCCTCACTCACCGGCAGCGCCACCGAGCCCAACTCTGCATCCTCGGTTGAGCTCATGAAGACCAGCTTGTTGCACCGTTGACCCCACGTACGTTTCACATGACGCGCCTTAGTCTGATGATTGTTTGGATTGGTCATAATCCAGCATAGCACACGCACCTCATTGTACATTTTAGTGGCCATGGTCTTATTCTCGTACACATGCTGATGCATGGCCACATCAGGCCCGGCATCAACTAAACGATCGTGACTGACACCTCGCCAAAGTTTGCCATATGGCATCCATTCGGATTTATCCTGTGCCTGTGTCGATAACACAACCAGTTTGGCCACATTAAAGCCAATAAGCAATCCGGCAATCAGTGAAACCAAACATCGCCAATTCGAACGATAACCTTTTCGAAAGAGCAGCTAGTTAATACGAAGTTAGGAAATAAGAGTACATTTGCAATTTGGATCACGGTGATTTATCGTTATCCGTTTATCGTTTTGTTTCATTCTTCCAATCACTCACCGAGGAACACTTTAATTCCAGAAGAACCCATTGCGTGTTTTTTTAGAATTAGACTAAAATTTGAAACAATAGTTCCACTACAGTGGATGTTGTGGAAAAGTCAACCAAACCTACTGAATGCCAACTCCATCTAATCAAAACATTTAAGGCTTCCAGCTCTTAATCAATTCTTCTTGATTACACGGTAATCATTACACTCACAATTGTGAGTGGTAGCAAAGTTAAGTAAAAGCATTAATCATTGTGCCAGTTCGTGTTGTATGCGGCTTTGGCGGAGAACTATTACTGATTAATACTTTTTTTGAGTGTACGATCTCATCAGCCATTACCATGTAGAATTTTTTTTTACCATTTCTTTTTTTTGATAAGTGTATACATAAGTGTGCACATGCGACATGCGTTAATTGAAGTGTGGGGCAAAATTAGGTTCCCCGAATACGATATGGGAAAATACCAGAAAAATTAAAACCAAAACAAAAATCATAACAGCAGCTGTAGTATTAATAAAATAAAGATAACACTGATAAATAGAATTTTGTTTAAATGATTGACGCTTGTTTTTTTTTTATACTGGACACGCTAAATCCGAATATAATAATGCAAATTGATATTGTACTTCCTAAGATTTTTGTTTTATCAGGATTATATCAAAAAATACCACGCGTACTGAGCTGCGGCCAAGGGATAGTAAATTATAATTTTCATTTAATCTTATAAATGCTATTTTCGTTAATAAACTTTTAACAACAAATACATTTCACTTACGCAACATTTATAACTATTAATCACATTGGAATTACACAACTATGGCAATCTGAGAATTGTCCCTACAAGGGATTATCCGACGTTTCATTGCGCCACCTCGCCAGCAGTTCGGTCATATTTTGTTTCATTGGCAAATCTTGAGCTTTCTCTAGTATGCCAAACGGACGCAAATGATAAATGAAATAGTCCAGAACATAGAAGAAGGCAGGTTGGATGTAATGGAATGAGATGGCATAGTCTGAGCAGCAATCGAGACCCTGAAAAGTACGAAAAAGTTATATCGATTTGCTACCATTCGTCAGTGTTAGTTGCTTACATCGTTGGTGGCATAGTAAATGTACCGCCAATACCAATGGGTTTTCTCCTTGGGCACTAGGTGACCCTGTGGCCCCGAAGGAAAAAATCTTCCACGCTTTTGAACATCGCGTGAATCGCCCGCAACGACGCCCACATTTTGTAGGCAATAGCCCATTTCCTTGTCCTCGGAGCCACCACTGCGTTGGCTGCAAATAGTCGGATTCGAATAGGCCTTTTCCACGAACCGACGTAGAGCCTCTTTGCTTAGCACATAGCCCGCACCACCGGACATGTAGCCCTGAAGAAGACAGTTTTTTTAAATAAATGATTTTTATATTTACAATTTTAGAGACACCAACCTGTCTGACATGCGGACGAAATTTGCAGCCAAAGTAGACCGGGGCATCCGTTGAGAATGGATACAGAAAGGACCTTAGATTCTCCGGTATCACATAGCTGCAAAATGTAAGAAGATCTATATTCACCCATTCATAAGGAAGACTGTGAGAACTCTTACGTGTCATCGTCTGCCTTGAGAAACCAATCGGCCTCATCGAAATGATGCTCATAAATGTATTTGGCTGCCTCACGCGTCTTCTGCCACAGATTGCCGCGTCCCTCGCCCACATTCAGTTTAACGGCTCCCAGCTCGACATCCTCCTCGGAGCTCATGAAAATCAACTTGTTGCAACGCGCCCCCCAAGTGTTCTTGACGTGCAGCGCACGTTTGGCATGATTTTTGGGGCCCGTCAGCACCCAGCACAGTACTCGCGTCTCATTGTACAATCGATTGGCCAGTGTGGTATCGGCACTAATTGGCCGATGCTGCAGTATGGCCGCCTCTTCGGCAAGTAGGTCGTTGGCATACTCCTCATCGAGTTGTTCGCTTGCGCCCCCGCCTCTGAGGGGCAAACTGAGACTCAGCTTGCAATTGGAATTGTGCAACAGCTGAGACAAACTGAAGCCGAGTACAATGCCGACGATTAATGTGAGCAGCGTTTGTTGGGGCACTTTTCTTTGGATGAACATTTTGTACAGTGACCAGCTGAGGAAATCATCAAATAGGTCTCTGAAACAAAATTAAATGTAATTTTAAATGAAATGTATTCTGGCTATGTTCGATAAACTAAGCTAAGTAATCGTGCAATTGCTTCCTTCTCACTAACCGAAACTGTCGTCAATAATTTACTATGCTTTTTTTGAAATTAGTATTTAAAAACCAATTTCCGAAGCAGTTCAGCTTTCATCAAATAATTTCCATATCTTGATGAGATAATGAAATAATCAATATACCCCGAAAAAATTATAAATTATCTAATTAAATGAATGAACAAAAAAATTTAAATAAAAAAAAAAAATCAAATGAGAAAGTTTTATTTTCTCTAAGTCGACTTGTGTTGTGCCCTACACAAGAGGGAGTAGAGATTGAAATAGTTTCATATATATGTAGGAAGTCACAAAAAGGGACGGCCGACTAGAGGCGGACAGCAATATTGACAGCACTAATAGGGACAACACTAAGACGGACAACAGGGACACCACTAATTTTGACGAAAGACGAACACTGAACAGTACAGTTGAGAACGAACGATTAAGACGTTATTGCGTACGTTATCGAAACACATTGGACACCATTGGATACACGATTGTACCCAGGTTTTGGTTTTTTCTTATGATCGCCACAAAGTGCACCGCCTCGTCCGGTGTAGGGTATACCAAAATTTTTGCACACAATGTCGCACTTTAAAAAAAAACTAGAGAGTGGACTATCTTCGGCTATACCGAAGCTGAAATACCCCCACACAGTAGGAAGAAGTACCTTGAACATAAAAAATTGTGGTCTCAAGACCCTATTTTGAGCCAATTATAGGTGGTTTTGGAGCCCGGACCATGTCCAAAATCCATTTCTAAAAATTTCCAATTAAATCCACAAAAAAAAAAAAAAATTGGTCTCAAGACCCCATTTAGACCCTTATATATGTGGCTGCGGAACCTCGGACCATGTCAAAAATACGTTTCTAAACATTTCCAATCGAATACAACAATAAAAAATTTTTACCTTTTTTTTCGGTGTATGGAAGCCACGCCCAGTTTTTGTCCGATTTGGCTGATTCTCGAACTTGATCTCAGTATTCACGAGAGAAACATGTAAAAAAAGTTTCAAGTCGATATCTCCAAAACTGCGACCGCTATCGTGCGGACGGACAGACGGACAGACGGACAGACGGACAGACGGACAGACGGACGGACAGACAGACGGACATCACTAAATCGACTCAGGAGGTGATACTGATCAAGAATATATATACTTTTCCATACCGGACACGCCTCCTTATGGGCGTTACAAACGTTGTGACAAAGTTAGTATACCCTGCCACAGTGAGTGTGGGGGTATAAAAACTACCTGCAGGCGAGAGCGCACTCAGTTTGTTTACATAACAACAAAACGATCCAAAAGATACTCGTGGACACCCCGACTCGTCGACACACAAATTAAACGACAACAAAATACACGCACGCACACACACACACACACTTACACAGAAACGATCAGCTGCGATTGTGACCTTTAAAATTTATGCAGGTATTTCGAAACTTCATGCCATAGAGAGACGCCAATCGACTCCAATAAATAATAACAACAACAACAACAGCAGCAGCAGCAAAAACCAACAGCAACAAGTGTGACTCACGCGACACGCTTTAATGTGCCGTAGAGACAACCAACCAACCTCAAGTTAAACTAAAAAACAATTCTGCTGATTTGTGATGCCTCCTCCTCCTCAAATGGACGTTAACAGCTGGAAAATTGAGGCTAGCGTTGAGCTACAATTGGATTATCGCACAATTTTCTAGACGTGTTGGTACACTCTCACTGATAAGATTGTTTTTTTTTTGTTTGTGTTCTTTTGCCACCTAAATCTTATCTGAAGAGTTCTGAATTAAGTATTTGAGCAAGTTGCTAGTTTTCGAAACAAATTCCATTTGCGGACTCTGATTTAGTTTCTTTGGTTTGCTTTTTTTATTTATTGAAAATATCCAAAAGTTTCACAATATTTAAGCACCACTTTAACACTTAATTCGATTCTCTGAAGCGTATTTATTTATTTTTATTTTTTAAGATTCACACAACCGCTTGCGCAGACAACGCGAGTGCTGTTCATCGAAGACAGCCAAAGACTCTGAAAAGCACTGAGCGCTGTGAGCTGATCAAACGACATACTTGGAATTTTGAATCATTAAAATTCGTTATTCGTATGTGTATGGGTGCATGTGTATGTGCGCAAGCGCGCTTCACATACTTTACTTCACCTCACCTTCTTCGATTAACCTTATCCGGTTGTTCGTTGGTTGTTGCCGGTGACTTCTTCTTTTCTCTTCAACGGTTTGACGAATATTTCGAATATGAAGTTTTTATGGTATTTTTTTTTTATTTTTTTTGGTTTTTATTTAAGAGAGGAGCCGAGAGTTGCATTTTTTGGCTTAGTAAACACCGCTAAATGCTCTGCTCTTTGGCCGAATGAAGGAAATTGCTATGTGTTATCAGTGCCACTTGATGGATGATTTTGTATCGCCTTAGAGGTAAATACACCGGTGCTACTTACTCATTTTTGGGATTTAGAGCTTATTGGACAAGTGCAGATATTTATAACAAATTCCTATACACAAATGTTTTTTTTTTTAATCGGTATGGTCGGAGCGAATTATGTGTATAAACAATACCAGTTAACTTAATTTTATACAACCAATTTTTGTTTCCAAAAATAAAAAAAAACAATGCTAGATACTAAATCTAAGTATAAAAATAAAAATACTAAAAACAATGCACACATTTTTTTTTATTTGCTAAAAAATGAAATAAAAAAAATGTTAACTAAATTTTTTATTTAACGACATTTCTTTACAATTTTTTTAAAACCATTGTATTTTTTATATGCTTTTTTAAGATACAAAAAAATTTTTTTAAAAATTTTTTTGTGGAATTTGCATACAACAAAATTTGTTTGGACAGGGCCTTAAAAAATAATCCCAAATGTATGCACAGCAAAATTTTCTATTGAAAGCTAGTAAGCTTTTACGGTAGTGGCTAAAATAAATTTCGTACTGTTAATTGTTAATGAAAAAAAATTGGTTGCGGTTACCTCAAAAAGTTATCTTCAGTTTATTTTATAATAATTTCCCACCACCCGCCATAGTATCAATTATTGAGCATTATCTTTTAATATAAAAGTTAAAGTATTCCGAAAATTCAACTTCAAAGCAAGTGAGTAAGTTTCAGTCGGTCAAAGCTGACTTATATATACCCTACACCTACTACCAATTTTCATACTATTTGGATGAAATCTTAAAACTTCGAACGCCATATTAGATCTGCCATATTCCATTTTTAAATTTCGATATCAAATTCGAAATCAGCTATCCCGGAAACACCTTTAAACCAAGTTTGGAACTATTAGGTTACGTATTTTACAAAACACGATTTTCACTTTTATGGGAGGTAGGCGTGGCAGTCGATCGATTCTGCTTATTCGCAAGTGAATACACCCATACTTTAAGAGGTGTACGGTATAAAAAACAGAAAAGCTGGTTATTTGCGACCCTTTGTACCAATCTTCTGTCTTTTCCCCTCTTCCCCGGTCAATTTCGCCGTTCGTACAGTCTAGACATATTGTTGGTAGCGAATTTCCAAATGAAGCTGACGCGTGCGTGACGAATGAAATATTTGCAGCTCATTTAATTGGCTATTAATAAATTACGCCAATGAACAAGCAGACCAAGATTTTCTGCTCCAATTTGGTCAAATTGAAAACAAAAATATTTCGATGAGCAACAGTAGCCGCCGCTTCTGACCAGCAGTATTTTTTTTTGTATTTTGCAGCATCATCTAATTTTGAACAACATTGATGGGCATTGATTGAAATCGAAAGTGAACCTCACTGAATTTGCGTCTAACGCCCCGCTCGAGACTTTGATGGCTTTTGTCAACACCAGACCATGGTCCATGTTGTATAACCTTTAATGCGGTTACTTAATGCAGAGTAATTGCATGAACTGTTGAACAAAAAGAAAAGCAAATGATTTGATATAAAAATTAGCCACAAATGCAGCAGAGGGCACAGTCACCAACCATCATCCATTAAAACAACACCCAGCCCAGGATTGAGATCACTCACCAATCAATCTATTAGCAATATGGCATTCAAAGTAAGAATCGAAGAAGGTTTTTGTTCCTAACTTAAAGTAAATTCTCCTTTAAACCAAATTTCAGTTTTTCGCAGTTCTGTGCATGTTTAGCCTCGTGGCTGCCGGCGACTATGACTACAACCAGCCCAGCACCAATGTGGAGTTGCAAACCAACTCCAATGCCAGTGGAAATACTATCACAGAACAGCATAACGTGGAACTCCATGAAAACACCGAAGCTTCAGCGTCGCAAAGTAATCATGAAGAGGAGCAACAGCAGAGCACATACAACGATGCTGTGGCCAGCGTTGACTACTCCCAGCAAATTCCCTACGGCTATGACTACAATGCACAGTCACTGCAGGCAGTCAACGCTCCCACGTACTATTTGCCCGCCAAGTATGACTACAGTTATGATGTGCATGATGACCTCACCGGCGATATCAAGTCGCACAGTGAGACACGCGACGGTTACCATGTGCGCGGTGCTTACAGTGTGGTTGATCCTGATGGTTTCAAGCGCACTGTCACCTACACAGCGGACGACGTGAACGGTTTCAATGCTGTGGTCAATCGTGTGCCCTACGCCTTAAACAGAGTGGTAGAGGCGCCTGTAGTGCAACACCAGGCTGCGGTAGAGTTACCTTTGGTTCACGCGCAACACGAGCAGGTTCAGGTTCACTCACAGGATCAAAACCAACAGCAAGAAATTCAACTGTCTCAATCATCGCACGGAGAATCTACTGTTAACACTCCCATTCAGCCACGCGATAGTTATGCTGCCCCTCCAGCTCAGACTGGCAAGGGTATCTATCCCTAAGATAGGCTTGTTAATAAGCTTGATGATTTTTTATATAATTTTAAACTTTTATACATTTTATTGAAAATTCCAAATAAATTCTCTTCTTAATACAAAATCAATAAACTTGAACTTACACCCATTACCATTTATGATTAGGAGTCAATAGGCAAACATCAGCAAATGATAAAAATGTAATTTTGATTGAAAAACAATTTTTTTTTGTCAAATCCACTCGTCTTGATTTTACGATCTTGACATATTACAATAGTCTGTTTGGATACCACGCTGAACTTACGCTGCCTAAACGGTAAACAAGCTTCTGTTGGTTAAACAACAAAAATTGCCAACTTCGAGTCAAAACAAAACACAAAAAAAAATATAAACAAAAGTAAGAGATCAATCTGTGTGGACTTGTTGTTACCCTACGTTTTTAGGAAGGAAAAAAAGTTAAGAAATTATACAAGCATTCAATAGCTTATTCAGTGACCTCTTGGGTTTCAATCTATACTTTTCATATTAATTTTATGCGTACCTTAAAAAGTGGCATAGTTCACCAAGATAAAAGCTCTCAAAATGACCAAAACCATTTGCCTGGCTTAATCCACAAGTCACCAAAGCGTTTATTGCACGTTTATATGCCCAGCTCATTCGGCGTAGCACGCGAAGACGATCCAGCATAATTGTGAGGTGAGCATCCACAGCGTGTGAACAGTCTAGTCTAGAACGGCAATGGAGACGGACAAACGATTATTGTTGGGTGAAGAAATTTCGCCTGTATCAAACCGTAAACGTACGAGAGCCGTGGAATATGGACGTAATAACGCTTAGAAATGTTGTACTTTATAAAATAAATTAAAACTGACTATCGCTCATCCAAAGGTGCTGCACTCTTCAAGGGCCATTTGCAGATATTAATTGGTTTTGTGCTGGGCTTCTTCATGGCATTTGCTACGCTGCTCTTCTATGAGCGCATAGATCAGCAAAAGTGGCACATCACCTCAACAGAATACTACCAGACCGGCTATACGAAGGCTCTACAGGAGTTGGAAACAGGCGGTGTACGTTCCTTGCAACAGATATTAGTCGAAGAGGTGAAAGTATTGTGTATGGTGCTGACCTGCCTTGAGTACCATCACAGTAAGGCGGCTCATGTGAGCGCCACTTGGGGTCGACGTTGCAGCAAATTGATATTCGTAAGTAGTGAAGCAGATGCGGAATTGGGTGCAGTGGATGTGGTGGCTAAGAGCGCGGATACTTACAATAATTTGTGGAATAAGACACGCGAAGGATTTCGCTATGTCTATGAGCAGTATTATGAGGACTACGATTGGTTTCTGAAGGCCGATGACGATACGTGAGTGAGTGATAAGTAAATTGTTATGGTGTTTGGAAGAAATTATCAGAGCTGTTCGTTTTTACTTATAGTTTAGTGAAAGTAATTGATATTACTTGGTATTAATCATTTGCTTTCTACTTAGTTACGTGGTCATGGAGAATTTACGCTACATGCTTTATGGCTACTATCCAGAGACACCGATCTACTTTGGCCACCAATTGATATTCAATAATGTGGTAAGTGTGCACAAATAGGAAATCGTTGGCAAAAAAATAGCAAATGAGAGTGAAATACATTTTATTGCTCTTTTGTGAGTGACTCAGCACACAATTAAACACACAATTATTGCTGCAATATCATAAATTTATCATTTTTTATTATTTTTATTTTATTTTATTTTGGTTTCCGCACCTTTTAAAAATTTCCTATTCAAATTTATGCTCATTCGGCAGCTTTACAAAGATGAACGCCCAAAACGGCACTATTGTAGGAACCAAGCGAATAACTATTAAAATTAATAACTAGAAAATATTCGTTTAAAATAGTATTTTTTGTTTTATGCTTAAATGGTTAATAATGACACTCAAAAGGAAATGTTAGTAGAATGTGTTAAAATAAATCATAAGTAAGTCAGATAAAGTTTACTCGTACGACATTATTCGTTACTTTTTTTTGTAAAATTAACATTTGTAGCGATTTCAAAAGTGTTTGTTTTTCCTAAAGATTAGACGAAGGAAATCGGCCTAAACGTTTATGTACAAAGTTGTTGTTTATTTAACTCTACTAACATTATTTCGCTGACCGTAAGTACAAACAATGGCACTTGTAACAATCAGCGGGACTACCGCTTACGATTTTTGTTGTTATTTGTTTTGTTTTAATCTTCTCGTCAACTTCGACCCATTCGACTAGACAACAAATGGCTATTGGCAATAGAGTCAACGTTTTTTTTTTATTATTTCCGCGCAAGCAAGCATGCTCGCTTAATAGCTTCATGAGCTCGAGTATTTACAGTAAAGTATTGCAAACACTATTTTCATCTCAAAGAAGATACTAACATTTGGCCGCTACGACCTTCCAGCTGCTGGCCTATAATTTTATAAATAATAATTTATGCATGTGAAAATGGCGCTTTGGCGTGGAATATGAAATCAAAAGTGTTAACATGTTTGTTCGGGCGTGGCGAATTAGTAGCCAAAAATGTCAAATGATTGCTTGTTTTTGTTTTTAGTTTTTGTTAAAGCCCGCAGATTAAGTTAATTACCAATTCTTATGGGCAAGAATTTAATTAAGAATTCAAAGACACAACAAAAGCACAATAAATACTAGTAGCATATTTAAATTTACACAATTTTGGTAAACGATACAACCTCTTCCATTGTGATTAGTTTATAGTCTAATTTGCTTAATGATACTTACAATCGATGTAAAAAGTTACAAATTAAAAAAATTCTTACAAAAATTTTATTTTTTTTCTTATTAAATGTAATTTCCATTTTTTAAAAAATTTTTTAGTTTTCTAGCTGCTCTAAGTAATTGAAAAAAAATTTCCTTTAGTCTTACATGTCGGGCGGTGCTGCTTATGTCCTAAGCAAGGAGGCCTTGAGGCGCTTCATGACTGACTCATACCACAATGACAGCATCTGTTCGGCTGCAAATCAAACTGGAGCCGAAGATTTTTACATGGGCGTCTGCTTGCAGAATGTCGGTGTGCGTTTGGCTGACTCAAGAATTGCCACTGCTGCGGACAACAAGCCGAAATTCTTTCCAATAAATCTGTTGGCCTACATGGAGCCGCAATGGAATACAACCATACCGGAATGGCTCATTGAAATGACGCCTCAGTCCTTTGAAATGGTAACTTCACTCATTTGGCTCTATTAAATTTGTAAAAAGTTTTAAGAAAAACATTATTTACTGCAGGGCTTGGCGTGTTGTTCGAATTATTCGATTGCCTTTCATTATGTGGAGCCTGCGGGAATGTATACATACGAGTATCTTATCTATCATCTGCAAGCATTTGGTCTGACTAATAGTCATGCAGCAAAGTTACCTGATAAAATCTCAACCAATGAAGTGATGCGAATTTTCCCCAGTAATAATAGTTTAATAGAAGGCGAACTGTGGTTTAGTTGATAAAAGTTGTTGTTAAAGAAAATTAAATTGATTTGTTGTTTCATTTGAACTTAGTTAAGGCCACTAACCATTTTTCTAGTTTTTCTTCAGGTAACTTGTATAACCTAAACCAGACACCAAATATGGCTAAATCGCCTCCAAAATTTGCTAATTAATACCTACTAACGTCATTATTGATATAATAGCAAGTAGCTTAGCTTGCCAGAAATTAGCGCCCAAGCCGCAGGTAAACAGTGTAGTATTGAACGGCAATGGAGACGCATACAATTCCGTTGCGTACAAATGCAATTTCGCATAGAACCGCGCGAAATCGCAAGCAGTTTCGCACATTGATTGGATTTGTGCTGGGCTTTTTCACCGCATTTGCCATGCTGTTCTTCTATGAGCGTATATATACAAAAGAGCGGTACTACAAGGGGGACTATATGAAGGCTCTGCAAGTCAAGGAAGAGTCGATGCAACAGCTACCAATCCAAGAGGTGAGGGTGTTGTGTATGGTCTTGACCTGCCCCGAGTACCATCGCAGTAAGGCAGCTCATGTGCGCGCCACTTGGGGTCGACGTTGCAGCAAATTGATATTTGTAAGTAGTGAAGAGGATGCAGAATTGGGTGCGGTAGAAGTTGTGAATAAATTGGAGGATTCTTATGACAATTTGTGGAATAAGACGCGCGAAGGATTTCGATATGCCTATGAGCAGTATTATGAGGATTACGATTGGTTCCTGAAGGCCGATGACGATACGTGAGTGAGTATATTTTGGAAGTAAGCTTTTTTTCTATTAAGTGTTTCCGGTATTGGAAAACCCGGTTTTTGTAATGCTTCAGTAACCATTTTTTAATTCCGAATTTCGGTTTCTGGCTTTCTACATCTTTCGATTATTATATATTTCGATGTAACTTTGCAGCTACATAATTATGGAGAATTTGCGTTACATGCTCTACGGTTACTATCCAGAGACACCGATTTACTTTGGCCACCAAATGGTGCAGCACAATGTGGTAAGTGACCCAAGCTGAAATTTTTTTTAATACAGTAAAATTAATTTCTTTAGATATTATTGAAAAAGTTTGGCCCGAAATTAATTGATAGTTTCAAACGATTAATCAAGCAAGTGTTTAAAATTAATACAATGTCTTTGCAAATTTGAATTAATTTACTACCTAAAATTGAATATTCAAAATTGGTAGAAGATGCCATCACATTATGTGGATTCAGTTGTATTTATAAACATTTTACCAGATGCACAACGAGCCTTGCTAGCGATTACTTGGTCTCACCGACTATGAGAAGTTCACTAAAACTAACCAAAATTGCGACTGAAAATGAATTTCGATTGTAACAAACAAATGTGAGCAAATTTACTGCATGCACTGGATTGAGTGTAGTGTGGCAGCAATATAGAAACAAGTATTTAATGAGCAATTCTTCAAAACATTTCTTTATTTCTCTATTATTCTTCTTAATTCTTTTAAGTGCGACTGCTAAATATTTATTTGAAGGTTGCTGTTTGTAAGTGTTGTTTTTGTATTTGATTTATTTGCTAAAATTATTTTGTTTGGAATGACGCGACCGTTTGAAAGATTTTAGCCTCTTAACATTGTCAAACATTGTAGGAAACTGAAGTAAAGTAGCAATTGTAATAAAAAGAAAATAATATTTTTATTTCCCCAACAGTCTTACATGTCTGGCGGTGCCAGTTACATACTCAGCAAGGAGTCATTACGCCGTTTCATGACCCAAGCTTTTCACAATGAGTCTCTTTGCCCTGCTGCAAGTCGGTATGCCATTGAAGATTTCTACATGGGCGTTTGTTTGCAGAGTGTGGGCGTCCATTTGGCTGACTCAACAGTTGCTACTTCTTCGGATAATAAACCTAAAATATTTCCAATCGATTTGTTGGCCTACATGGAGCCGCAGTGGAATAGAACAATTCCTGCATGGCTGATTGAAATGTCGCGTATGTCCCTCGAAGTGGTAAATATTTGTTCGGAAATGGTTTTAATTTTATTGAGTACATCAGTGTTTTGTTTATTTCCTGTAGGGTTTGAATTGCTGCTCAAATTACTCGATTGCCTTTCATTATGTGGATCCTGCGCGCATGTATGCTTATGAGTTCTTCATTTATCACCTACAAGCATTTGGTTTGGCTAATCGGCAATCAGCACAGTTGCCCTGTAAAATATCAACGAAAGTTATGGAACGCTTATTTCCACTTAAAACTAGTACAATTGACGAACTTATTTCTAGAAATAGTAATTTACATTTCTTGAAAAAAATGTGAGCAAAAAGTTTACTTTACAAAATAAAACTAAAACAGAAGTTTTGTCATTCATTGAGACCATAACAATGCACCACCGCAACCACCGCAAACTGATCCCTTGTATCGTGTCAATAATTGCTATAGCAATCTGGGTCGCCTACATTTTGTTTTACTAGAAACACCTACTAAAGTTACTGACTCGTGGATCAGATGGCAATTTCCAAATCTAAGAAAAGTCCACTCTTTGTTTTAAACCACCTCGAAATGTATACAGAGATATTGGATGATGTATTGATTAACTTTATAGAGGATCCAATGGACAAGAAAGTTATTTTTCAACAGGAAAACTCATCCAATAATGTCTTTAAAGACTCCTGGGTGTGGTTCGTCGATATTTTCATTGGTATTTTGGCATTTGGGCCAATTGTTGACTCAATAACACATTTTAATTTGAACGAAACGTAAAACAAAAGCCATTGTTTATCTTGTAAATGGTATATACAATGCGTCTCAAACTGTCCGCACTAATCAGTCTTAAATTTTAAGTGTATCCATTATCCTAAAAGTATACTACAGAAAATGCCAATGAAATTTATCAAGTTGGTGTCTTCAGTCTTTTGTTTATCAAAGGTACTTTTGTCATAGTACATATCCAAATGAGAAAAAAATTTATTGATTTCAAAATTTAGAAAATCCTAAAAAAATAACACGTGGCTAACTGTTTGTCAAATTTAATTATCCATTAAAAGTATACATGCCACGAGCTTGTATTCGAGTACTACCATACTTGAATAAAATTAAAAATGTTTATAAAAATGATCTTGCGAATTCTCTTGGATAGCTAAAAAAAGTGAAGGGAAACTTGTCATTCAACATAAAACTATAACGAGATTTATATACAAAATGGCACAAAGTACTCGAACATGTGTAAATCGAAGGCACAAATTATGACATTTTCACAACAAAGAAGAAGCACTAATTGATGTGATTGTAAATGTATTCTTTTTTATTCATAATGGCAGTGCCTTTTGATGCCACGTTTGTTTATTTTTGTTCTTTTTTTTGTTTGTTTGTAATTTTATGCAATTTTCTCAACTGATTTAACACAGATGTTGGAAGTGATTTAATACACACACACATACACACAGCAAATCTGAAACAGTTAATTCCACCTGTCTGTCTATTGAACTGCCTGCCTGCCTTTCGATTTGATAATTTATCACAGCAGCTGGGCACGAATGGCGGCGCGTATCTGCACGATAAACGCTGTCTGTCTGGCATGCGTTTGTTGCCAGACGTTGTATGGGATTTCATGTTTATATAGTCAAATTGGCCTTGTCATTGCGTATTAAAGACTGGCGTTGGCAACTGCATACGATCAAATATAAAAAGTGTTTTAGTTGAAGAATTAAAAAAAAATATATTTAAAGCAATGAATGAGAGTTAATCTAAACACAAAGTTGCTAAGCAAAAGTAGCTTACTTAAGCCTACTAAGCCTTCATACCACGTGTACCATTAGGCTGCATTCACTTTCAATTTCCCATACTTAATGAAAATGTTGCAAAATGTTGCGAACACAACAAATTTATTCTTCCAAAAGGTAACACAAAAACTAAACTGTCAATTAATTTCAATTGTAAATGGCAATAATGTCAACGCACAGACACGAAAAAAGTGGACACAACTAATGGTTAATTCCCCTTAGAAAAAAGTCACCACAAGTGTTTTGTTAGTCACATTTCAAATCAAATCAAATCGCATCGACTAAAGTCAAAATCATATCGTAACGTATCGAGTGAAGTTAGAAAAACACTCGAAAAAAAAGTCGAACAAATGCAAGGCATGCCGCAAGTTTGTCTGATGCGTGTTTTAACGCTTAATTGGCCAAAAAGCGAACGTATTTGGTTGTGGACGTGTGCCGCCGCAAATGCAAACAAAAATTGTGTTTTGCAATTGTTGTTATTGGTTTTGTTGTTGTTGTTGTTCTTCTTCTTCTTCTTCTTGTGTTTCTCAAACATTTTAAACATTTACACGCTCCACCAGCATTGACTTTGGTAATGAAATGCACCTTCGTTGGATCCTTCATGCTACAGAAAACAACCACCAATGAAGGTCTCCGCTTGAGCGTTCTAAATGAATTGAATCGAATTAAATTAAATTAAATGTAAAAACAAACATTTACAACCTCGAAAATGCACTGAGCATTTGTAAATATTATGCCATTGTTGCATGTGCGCGTATATTGCATACCACTTCAGTGGCAAGAGTGTCAAAAACATCAAAGGCATTCAATCGAAATGGTTTTCATGCCTCATCAGTTGCCAAGTCGTACTAAAATATATTGAATACGAATTATATAAAAAAATTAGCGCAAATTCAAATTAAAAAAATATAAATTAAACAATATTAAGGAATGCCTTGAGTAAGTTCATTCACTTAAGTCTCCCACTTTCTTTGTTCCAAACAAAAAACACAAATTGATCAAAAGTATTAACTTGGCCCCAGCCAATCGCATTAAAAACGTATTAATGCACTTAACCTGTTTATCTTTGAGAACATAAAAAAAGTGCATTTGTCCAAGTTCTCAAGGATTACAATTGATATAATTAATTTACCAATTAAAGTATCATTATGGCCCATAAGCACGTTATGCTTGCTGTCCACCACCACCGACGTCGCCGCCAGTGAACATTGGCTTTTACTACATTTATTGAGCCGATTGTCAATTGTCTCTTGGTGGCTTGACTTGACTCGACTTGGCACTTGTGGCAATGCGCATAAATCGCCTTTGAAAATTGCTCAACTGTCGATTATACTTTTGCAACTTCGGTGATTTAAGTGTGTGCAACGCCAACAGCTATGACGAACAACCAACTCGATGCGTATCTCTCTGCAATATTTTCAATATATATTTATAGATGCGCGCGCAGTTGTCAACAACATTAGTTGCCAGCAATTTTAATTGATCATCGTTTCAATGTTGGTGTTTGTGTTTTTTTTTTCGACTTTAACAAATATTGTCTTTGAACGCACTCAACACTATTCTGCAGCTGCAAGAATTCGCACTAAAAAAAAAGGTTAAAATAAATTAAATTGAATTGAATTTATAAACTAACAAACATTGCACGGTTTAATTGACTTTTAAATTGCATCTTTCAATCATCGAAATATCTCATCGACTGAAGTGTGCTGAGAGGTGCCACCTGCCTTAAATAACCTAAAAGTGATTTTTTACGCTTTCCATGACAGCACATATATTTTGTATATATCAATAGACAATTCGAAAATGTTAGCCCTCTTTCGGTCAATCCTAGATTCACCACCAACCCCATCGACTTTTTTTCTTTCAATTTTGATGGCAACTCTTATTGTACGCCTGCAACATCGAATTTTGATTTAATGTTGCTCACTCATTCATTTGATGCTCGGTTTTCAGTTTTTTTTCTTTTTTGTTCGTATGCGATTTCAAGCAATTTGCGTTTGCTTGCAATTGACACAAATACTTGAAGCGATTTTCAATTCGCTATTTGGCGGTTAGTTGGCAATTATTTAGTGGTAAGTACTGGCAAAGCTGTGAATAAGAATCAGTCAAGAAGACTGGAAATATGTAGGTACTTTGGATTTAATTTTTTAGAAAAATGTTTGCATGCCCAAGCGATTGCCAACAGCGAAAGTTAGAACTTCTAATTAAATTTAACTGTTACTTTCTATTAAGTTTCTTCAGTAAAGACTCTCTCTCTCCCTCTCTCTCTCTCTCACGATACCTCTCTGTTGCAAATATTCCAAAATACTTCTGAATGAAATTTGATTTTAATTCAAATATTTCTGGTTACATATTTTATGTGTGAAATCCTCGATTTGCAATGATGCAGCACCCCAACTCAGGACAAATATCAAAAGCTTCTATGACCTAACCTCAAATTTCTTACATCCGTCAAGGATATGAGATCGGGAAAGTTGTTGTTTTTTTTTGGGAAGTTCCTAATGACAATAATTAGAACATATTCACTGGAGAATATCACAGTGACGGGCACAAAATGATCGCGCAGACAACTAGTGAGAGAGAGCCTAAGCAAAAGAACTCCCACAGAGTGGCAGAAAAAAAACTCAACTTCTGTCTATGAGAAAGAGCACAAGGCACCCGCAATAGCGACCACAACAACAACGATAAATACAACAACTGAATGCAAAATAACATGAAACTTACGTACAAGATCCGCTCCAAGCTCCAAGACGAAACCAGTCAGCAGCAACACCGGTTCCAACAACAACAACAACAACAGCAAACACAGTTACCACCATGTCTCGCAGTATGGCTCAAAATCCCAACAGCAGCTCCGACGAGCGTTCAGTGATCAACGGGCTTTCGGCGGATTCGGACGGTTTTTCGGAACGGTGCAAAAGTGAACGGTTAACGGAGTGCGAAGTGAACGCATGCGCCCGCCAGTCTTAGGGATTCGAAGTGAAGTGAAGAGTTTTCAAGAAGCAGACGAAGAGTGTCGACCAAGTGAAGTGAAGTAAAGTAACGTTTCTTCTTTGTCTTCGTTTCCCTTCGCCAGAAAAGAAGACAAACGAATACTCCACCAGAAGATACACGATCGTATCATATAATACCCCTTAACCCCCCACCACGCACTGAGTTTGTTTAAATTTGTTTAATTTTTTGTGTTTTGTGGGTCGTTGGTCTCTTTCTACGCCGAGCTGTGCGCATGCTCTTTGAGTCCCACTATTACCTTCTGCCAACCTCTCTGCCCCTGCCAACCCACCCGTCTTTTGTGTGTGTTTTTTTTTTCTTTCGATTTCGTTTATGAATTTAACGTTTTAATTTTTTTCTTTTTTTTCATACGTGTGTGTGTGTGCTTTTTCTTTCGTCTTTCGTTTTTTTTTTGTTTGTTTGTTAGCTCCACCAACTTGCCTTTGCGCAATTCGCTTCGGAAGTGGCTACAAGTGAACAAAACCGCAAGTTTTTTTTTCTTACCACACAGCAAATGAGTTTTTTTTTTTGTTGCATTTATAAATTTAACAGAAAATTAAAAGTTTGTAAGTGGCATAATAGCAACAAATATTTTTTTAAAAGTAATAATACAAATTAAAAACGAAATTGGTTTAAAAGAAAAAGTACAACCGCACGCAGTCTGAAAGCATTTGAAAGCGAGAAGCGAGTGACAAAACAGCAAGTGAATGAAATTTGAAATATTTACAAATCGGAAGGAATACTTTGTAGAAAAAAATGATCGGTTTGATAAAAAAAAATGTGGGTGGGTTGGCTAAAAAAAGTAAAGAAAAGGAATTGATTCGAATTTAATGTATTGGAAATTGTTCGGAAAAAAACTTGAATATCTTGAAAGCGGAACTCCATGGAACGTGTTTTTCTCTTCTCTTTGGTTTTTTTTTAATGTTAATCGTTGGTTACCTTTTTTTTGGCTCATGCTGTGAAATATTAAATTTTTTGTTGTAATTTGCTGGTTTCTTTTTTCTTCATTTTTATTTTTTTTTTCGGCTATATTTTTTTTATTGCAACTGTTGTAACCATTGTAATTGTAATTGCTGTTGTGCAATGTTTAAAAATTCCTATTTGGCTTTTAAGTATGATTACGTCTTTAATGAGCCTAATCGCTGAGAAGGTCATCGAAATGCATTATTTGGACATTTGTCTGTTTGAATTAAAGGCAAACATTTACATTTAAGGTTTTTGAATGTCTTTCGGAGTGAAAAAACATTTTAGTAACATTTTTTAGTACAAAAAATAGAAGAGTAAAGTTTCACGCACTTCTGACCTTCTTCTGCAGACTAATTATATCCGCCCCGTGTTCAAAAATATTCAAGCAAAAAATTATTTCTTACATTTCGTCACGGTTGGCGTGACAAATAACTGCTTTCAGAAGACCAATGAAAAAACATTCAAACCTAATTTGCATTCCAAACAATTAGCAAGACATTTTCAAACTAATACTCGATGAATCATATTTTTTAAAAGTAAAATTTTATCAAATTTTTAGCTAAATTTTTAATTTTAAGCCAAATACAATTATTTTCAAATATCAGCCTAAAATAACTTATTATTAAAATTCGAATTCAAACAACTTTAGCCTTTAGACCAAAAGTGAGTGAGATGTGATAACAACAATAATAACATTATTAACAAAACCAACAACAACAATCTTATGAGGAAATCCAGTGATAGTAAATATTTAAGTTAATAAAAATAGTGAAACAAAAAATATAATCTGCCTGAAAAATGAGTGTTCACTCGCCCCGCACACACGCGGGAGCCCATCACAGGCATTCAAAAATTGCCCCAAGTATTGAGATTAGCTGGCACAAAGTGTGGATTGCACTGGGCGTACTGTTTCTCGTTTGTCTGGATGTCAATTGCTATGGTGAGTTTGCGTGTTTGTGTCTGTTTTTTTTTTCACTTTCATCTTAATTTAGTTTTTAGTTTTTTCACCGAACGGATGTTGAAGCATTCCATGTACTCTGTCAAATGCCAATTCGGGAAGATTTCTAATTAACACGTAATTTTTTTGTCTGCTCTAATGTTTTAACAAAAACTTCACAAGATGCCGATCATTAAATTTTTTGTTGTTGCTGCTTGTGTTTTTCACAACCAAAACAAACCCAAACTTAAAAGTCGAAACTCTGAAAATAGATTTTAAATGAACTCGAATTTATCATAGTAGACAGAACGGTGATTATATTAATCTACACTCTGAAAAAGAAAAAGAAACCACTGATAAATGGTCTTCTCGCGTTTTCACCCACCACAGACACCTTACACGTGTGATTGATTGTTCGCATAGTCTTCAATATCTCCGAAATGTTGGTTAGGAAATATTAATCAATTACTTGATTTTAGACATTTTTTTCGGTGTAAATATACAAAAACACTCCACTCGAATGCAGTTGACCATTCCATCCACGCTGCTTCCAAAATCAGCCAACACATCCAATTAGTTTCTAGTTGATGGAATTTTTTACAATCGAAAATCGACGATTTTAATGAAGTCGAAATGTGCACACATTTCGCTATTTCATTTTAGCATTGCAGCATTTTGTAAATGGTTGCAATTAACAGCTAACAAATAATGGACATTTTTAATTTGTGTTTTAATTAAAATAATCGCTGGTTCGATCGTAGTGCAAAAGTGCACAAATTTGGTTATCAGTCATGTTCAAGTTCATCCAAGCAACAATAGCAACCGAAAGCTTGTCAATTCTTCTATTTCAGTCATTCCGATTTCTTTGCATGAACATTGTATTTTGTTTGAAGAAAAATTGTCGAGTGGGTTATCGAAAAATTATAGAAATGTTATCGCTGGTGTTAATGTAGGGTATTTCAGCTTCGGTCTGACCGAAGAAAATGCTACTACTATTTTTTCTAAATGTTTGCTCATTTCAAATGGACTAGTCGTTGGCCATAGTTGTAATTAATGGAATTGTTGTTGATGGCATTACTTTAAGACTAATGATGCAGAAATCATTGTCATCCGTTTAAATGTGAGCAAAAACGCTGATAAAATTTCAATTGAAGGCCATACAAACACTCAAGTTAAGCTCGAGTAACATTCCAACCATTAAGATGGCTTCAACTGAGTAAACTAAATGCACTGTTCCAACCAAACCGAATGACGCCATTGCTCGAATTGTAACGTAATTTCTATTTTCATTATCCAAACATCGAAACCTTAAAGCACAATCATGCTAAATGCATAATGTATTTTTATTTCCTAATTGCGATTCCCGGAATCAACTCACCACTCATTTGGATTTCTTCTCAGGAATCCAAATGAGTTCAACAAATGAGTTCTTTAGATGATCCTATGATTCTTACACACAGTTACGACCCCCTTAGACTCATCTAAGTCCCCCTTAGACTCATCTAAGTCCCCCTTAGACTCATCTAAGTCCCCCTTAGACACTATCAAATGTCATCTTTCAACTTAACAACACTACAAAGAATTTATTTTTCAACGAATTTCCTACAAATCACACAGTAAATATAGACGCTTGCCTTCTCAAGCAGCAGTTTGACTTAAAATCAACACGAAAAAAAACGTTTCCTATCATTGAAATGTACTTACACATTTCCTAATAGAAGCAACAAAACCTATATGAATAAGCGAATACTAAAAAACCGCATAGTTGACCCGTGCGTGTTTTCATGATTCAATAAAAAGTTAACAGGTTGCACTATATTCTGGTGGCGATCGCCACAGCTTACAAAAATTATATTTCTTTTTCATATTAATTACGACTTTATTGGAAAGACTGTGATGCTATGATGCAAAATCTATTTCGCAATAATTGCAATTGCACTGCAGCGGCATCAACGTCCGTTGACTTTTGACTTTTTGACTCATTTGTACAATGAATGTACAATGAACCGATATGGTGAGAAAAAAAAACATAGTCAAGATGCCACACCACACCACAAAGTATCAATCAGGCGTGACCACCTGTTCGTTAGATGAACGGACACGAGCCGCCGTATCGATGATGCCTCAAGTTGCTTCTGGTTGATTTGTGATTGCATCGAAAAGTGCTACTGGCGCCCAGCAAGTAAATACAATGTTGGTGGCGTCATAGCTTATAGCTTATGAGGAAGCATAAAATATTGCACAGTGACACGCCCACTATGCAATATTTCATGCTGTTCGTGACGCAAGCAAATTGTGATCACTACGGAAACGCGCATACGTTAAACGATTACTTTTAATGGTTGAGAAATCAAAAATGATTCTTCATTCATTTCGTATCGTATCATAATTTCAAATAATGGTCATCATAAAAACCCCAATAATGCCAATATGAGTTAATGTGAGTCATTTTGTAAGCGGACAGTGACTTGTGATTACGCGCTATTAGCTGGAAAAGAGGTCATTGTGGAAAGAGTTGTCGAATCGTAAAAGATTTTATTTTGGTTCTCACTTTTCTGCTTAGCACGGTCGACGTCTGTACCTACCACGCATTGTGAACTGAACAAATAAAACCCAAAAATGTTAGACAAGTTGACGTTGCTTGGGGAATCCGTGATGTCTGCCAGGCATTCCTGCGCAACAGGTATTTCGTATTTCAGAAGCTTAACATAAGCGGCCACTGTTCACACACTTTTGCGATTCATCCACCAAAAAAAAAAGCGTTTACCCACATAATTCTACTCTACAGACGAGTGTAAAGCACAACTCGCATAAAATTCCTCTTGTCAGTTTGTCATTTACTTTTGCGCTTTGTTTTCAACTCAGTTTCGTTAGACGCTTCAGATACCGGATCTGAATCTGATTCGAATTCTGCTCGTCACTTGTACTTGCTCCAATATGGTACGAGCGCCTAAATGAAGATGCTCATAACGAACAATGACGTTCATAATGATCGTAGCAGCTGTTCGCTGTGGTTGTTTTTTTTTGCTGTTTTTCGTTTAAAAAATAACAATAAAAAAGAAGACACTTGTGTCTAGTTTTGGCTTTACGTATGCTTTGCTTTATTGACGAGTTATTCCACGCTCTCAACAAATCACTCAGCAACTAGTTATGTATATAAGTATTTTCGTTTTTATTTCATTGAATTTCATTTGTTTGCAAAGAAGTGGAATTTTGTGATTTTGTATTTTTTTTCGGTAAATGTTTTTTTATAAAGAAAGTTAAGGAATAATTTATGAAATAAATTCGCTTTAATTTTGAAGGATTTTTCGATGTTGCCAATCTGAAATTGCAAAATGAAAGCAAATTCATAATCGTTTATCGTGTTTTTTTAATTCATGTCGTTGGCACTTCACATATAATTGATTTGAGATTTGATGAGCACAGCTCAGGTGGTCAACATGGTCGATGTCAATTCTAGCTTCTCTGTAATTAAATGAAATAATTAAATGATTGAATGATGTGAAAATATCACTTGACTATTTCTGTTTTTATCGACACACTCTTAATAACAACTGGAATTCCGTTTGAATGACTTCATACTACAATAACGAATTCGGCAGCGTATATAATTATAATAAATATAATCATAAAAATAAGTTGGAAAATTAGAAGCAAAAAAAACATACTTTTAGAAGGAAATATGTATCTAAGAGTGTGTAAGACTGAAATCTTTATAGGCAGGCGGGTCATTGCTCTTTGATGGATCATGTTGATTACGATAAGCGACAGGTTGTAGAAAATAACACTCAAAAAATATGAAATGTTTCAAATAGCTCTGCACATTTTATTATTGGGTTTTTCAAATAGAATAAGAGATTTTATGTAGCTAACTCATATTTGTTGGTACTTAGAACCCTTCAAGTGATCATTTTTTTTCGGAATCATTTCACTAATAGAGGTTTAATTGAATTTTCATCAAAACTATCTAGTGATTATAAAATTAGAGCCACAGTAATGCTTCCGAGCGTAGAAAGACTTTATGGAAATACCATTTATATTTATTTTTATTCAAAGTCTAACCATGTCATTCGCCTAATGACATTATTTATACAAAATCATTTCCGATATAATGGCATTTTAAAGAAATCAATTAAAATTACATTTGCCAATGTTAAGTGCTAAGTGAATTGCGAAATAACACAAAAATTGACGCAATACAAAATTATATTTGAGAAATTCCGAAAAACATATTTATTAATTAAAAAATCACAATTACAAAGGTAATTAGCACATTACATAATACTTGGATATTAAAAAAAATTAATAACCAAGAAATGTCATTTGGAAACCCCAATCATAAGTTAAATTTCAACTTTTCATTTAATCAAAATATTTAATTTTTTTTTGGGTGCAGCCACAAATGAGAGCAAGTTTTTTTCACTGCATTTAACAAAAAAAAACCAAAAACATTCCTTAAATTTTCATTTTCTATGCCATAAAACGCATTAATTAATTTTTATTTCAATTCACTCGACATCTAATAGATTAATTAAAATTGCATTATCATGTTTCACTCAAGTGCGAGACATGTCACCAATGCATTCCACTGCAAAAAGTAAAAAATAAAATAAAAAAATTATGCCAACACATGGGGTGTTACACCAAGTGCGTTGTTGTTATTATGTATATGTTGTTGTTGTGGCCACTGGTGGAATTCACTACAAAGTGCGTTCGAATGGACACGATGCCAAGTAGTTGAAAAAAACACACCAAACGTCAACAAAGTAAAAAAAGTAATGGATATGGCTAAAATCAGGTCAATTCTTTTTTTTTTTGGTTACTGCCTTTTTTATGTTTTATAACAAATTTAGCTACAATCTACATACATTATGATACTGTACTTGCGTGGGTTAACCTTTTCTGTTGTATACACATTCACTTAGGTTATGTAGAGCGAAGTACTCATATGATTAACAATTCAAAGGATTACTTACTGATCCCACTTTCGATTTTTAGACAAATATCAGAAAATATGGTGCCCTATTCTGCTAGAGAGCCATACAAAGAAATTCATTATAGGAACATAAGGCGATGTCAATGAAAACTGTAAGGAATGAGATTATAACGACGGCAAGACTGATATCACTAGGAACACTCTCAAGCAATGACTGAAAATATCAATTACCAATTACTAATTCTAAGGAATGGAACTGGAATTGAAATGTAATTAAATTTACCCTGACTGTAATCGACTGTAATCGAAGCACAGTTAGTAGGGATCTTAGAAGGGTTCAAATGGCCATCACAACATAAGTTACCTAACTTAAGGTGATGAAGGTTGCAAAATTTTACAAATGACTATCAAATCTCAAGCCGCTGACCGAAAGGGGAAATGACTACAAACTGTTTTACTATAGGCTACAAGCAAATGAATTTCAGGCCAACGAAATTCCGTACAATATTTGATTAATATTTTTCTAATGAGATCATTAAACATATTCACGCACCATTTGCAATTTTCACCCATAACACTAGCAATTTGCCGCGCTCGCTTTAATCTGCATGAAATTTGGTATAAAAATTTAAATTTCAATTGAATTATGATCAAGACCATAAACTTGTTTTGTAATTTGTTAAAATTGTTGTTGTCTTTTTTCTTTTTTTTTTAAATGTACAAGTATGTTGTTTATTTTGTTGCGCCGCGATCACGCTCCGATTTCCATGCGTATTTAAAAACGTATTATAGAAACTTGACATTTGGCCGCTTTTCATACAGAAAGAAAAAAAATTATGTGTCTCAAACATTTTTAGTTCAAGGATTTGTGTACTTGCAGGCAAATAGATGGCAATACATTTTCAAAACAAATGTCGAGACAAACGCCTTTACCATGGACTTTACCATGACTGTAGCATTTCACAAATCACAAGAGAGTCTTTAGTCCATGTTCGAGGTTATGGAATTACTTGTGCTTTTACACACTTAATATTATTACAAATTAGTTTAAATGCTTTTCGCTTACTTATCACTGTTTATTTATTTAATTTCAGAGAAACTTTACAGCCAAACTGAAAAGCAGCGTTATGATGGCTGGTACAATAATTTAGCACATCCCAATTGGGGTTCTGTAGGTGAGTACAGGGCACAATGAAGCTTCAATTGAATTAAATGTTATTGGTAATTGGTAATAAAAGTCAGTGGCGTGACCGGGGGACGTATGTATACAAAGCAATAAACACAAAATAATAAATTAACTACGTCCCTGTTTAAGTTGTTTAAATTTCCATATACGGTATTCGCTTAACTTTCCCATTGACTTGGCCAATCACGAAATTGAATCACTAGAGAAATACATATTTGCATTTTCGTGAGCCATGTGTGATCGTGACCTAATTTTGTTAGAATTTCTGAAAATGTGGGTACATATTCTGAAAAAAAAATTCCATTTCATTTCAGATAGTCATTTGGTGCGAAAAGCACCACCATCCTATTCCGATGGTGTCTATGCAATGGCCGGTTCGAATCGGCCGTCCACGCGACGTCTGAGCCGCCTGTTCATGGGCGGACGCGATGGTCTCGGCTCCAAGTTCAATCGTACGGCGCTGTTGGCCTTCTTCGGCCAAGTGGTGGCCAATGAAATTGTGATGGCATCCGAATCGGGTTGCCCCATCGAAATGCATCGCATTGAGATCGAGAAATGCGATGAGATGTACGATAAAGAGTGTCGCGGAGACAAGTACATACCATTCCATCGTGCGGCATATGATCGCAGTACGGGACAAAGTCCGAATGCGCCCCGAGAACAGGTGCGAACATTCATTTGTGTTTTGTGATCCTAACCTAACCCCGCGACTCCTCTTCTGTAGTTAAATCAAATGACTGCTTGGATTGATGGCAGTTTCATTTACAGCACTTCCGAGGCTTGGCTGAATGCTATGCGTTCCTTTCACAATGGCACTCTGCTGACGGAGAAGGGCGGCAAGATGCCTGTGCGGAATACAATGCGGGTGCCTCTTTTCAACAATCCCGTGCCGAATGTTATGAAAATGCTCAGTCCAGAGCGACTATTCTGTAAGTGTCGGGTCGCACATTTGTTATTCGAAGGAGCTTCTAATTTTTCCCCCACTTTCTTCACAGTGCTTGGCGATCCGCGTACGAATCAAAATCCTGCGGTCTTAGCCTTTGCCATACTCTTCCTGCGTTGGCACAATACACTGGCCCAGCGCATTAAGCGCGCCCATTCCGACTGGAGTGATGAGGATATTTTCCAACGCGCTCGTCACACGGTCATTGCCAGTTTGCAGAATGTTATACTCTACGAGTACCTGCCTGCCTTTCTGGGCGTGGAGTTGCCTCCGTATGAGGGCTACAAGCAGGATATTCACCCCGGCATAGGTCACATCTTTCAGGCGGCCGCCTTTCGCTTTGGACACACAATGATTCCGCCCGGAATCTATCGTCGCGATGCAGAATGCAATTACAAGAAAACTCCTATGGGTTATCCGGCTATTCGCCTCTGCTCCACCTGGTGGGACTCGAGTGTGAGTTGAAGGAAAAAACATAAACAAAAATAATTTTAAAATTAAAATACTTTCCCCATCCACTAGGATTTCCTTAGCGACACCACCATCGAAGAGGTTTTAATGGGCTTGGCCTCGCAAATATCCGAGCGTGAGGATCCCGTTTTGTGCTCTGATGTGCGTGATAAGCTGTTCGGTCCCATGGAGTTCACTAGACGGGACTTGGGTGCTTTGAATATTATGCGCGGTCGCGATAATGGCCTGCCTGACTACAATAGTGCACGCGAAGCATTTGGCTTGAAAGCGCGCACAGAATGGACTGACATCAATCCGGAACTTTTCATACAGCAGCCGGAACTTCTGAGGTAACCCATTTATTTCAGGCATCCCGCCAAAGGCCAACTATTTCCATTCTTGCAGTATGCTCATATCAGCCTATGACGATCAGCTGGACGATGTGGATGTTTATGTGGGCGGCATGCTGGAATCGTATGGCCAGCCCGGCGAACTCTTCACTGCTGTCATCAAAGAGCAATTCGAGCGTCTGCGTGATTCGGACAGGTTTTGGTTCGAAAACGAACGGAATGGCATCTTTACACACGACGAGATTGAGGAAATACGTAAAATCAAGATGTGGGACATTATCATCAACAGCACAGACATCAAGGAGGACGACATTCAAAGCGACGTCTTTATGTGGCATGAAGGAGATCCATGCCCGCAGCCCATGCAATTGAATGCCACCGAACTTGAGCCGTGCAACTACCTCGAGGGCTACGACTACTTCTCGGGCTCAGAGTTGATGTTTATTTACGTGTGCGTGTTCTTGGGGTTCGTACCTATACTATGTGCCGGCGCAGGGTATTGTGTCGTCAAGCTACAGAACAGCAAGCGTCGCAAGTTAAAGATACGCCAAGAGGCTCTAAGGTCGCCGCAGCACAAGGGCTCGGTGGACAAGATGATTGCACGCGAATGGCTACATGCGAATCACAAGCGCCTGGTGACAGTGAAGTTTGGCCCCGAGGCTGCCATATACACTGTAGACCGCAAGGGTGAGAAGCTGAGAACGTTCAGTTTGAAGTACATCGATGTGGTCACCGTCGAAGAATCCTCCACAAATCACATTAAGAAGAAGCCCTACATTCTGCTTAGAGTCCCAAATGATCACGATCTGGTGCTAGAACTGGAGTCGTATGGTGCTCGTCGCAAGTTCGTCAAGAAGCTGGAAGACTTTTTGATTCTGCACAAAAAGGAAATGACGCTGGTCGAGGTGAATCGAGAGTTGATGCTGGCTCGTGCAGAGACTCGCGAACGTCGTCAGAAGCGCTTGGAGTACTTCTTCCGCGAGGCATATGCCTTGACTTTCGGCTTGCGTCCGGGCGAGCGTCGTCGTCGCTCCGATGCCTCCACAGATGGCGAAGTGATGACTGTAATGCGCACGAGCCTGTCCAAGGCGGAATTTGCAGCCGCTCTGGGCATGAAGCCGAACGACATGTTCGTACGCAAAATGTTCAATATCGTCGATAAGGACCAAGACGGTCGCATTAGCTTTCAGGAATTTCTGGAAACGGTGGTGCTATTCTCGCGCGGCAAGACCGACGATAAATTACGCATAATCTTCGATATGTGTGACAATGACCGCAATGGTGTCATCGACAAGGGCGAACTGAGCGAAATGATGCGTTCCTTGGTGGAAATTGCGCGCACCACCAGCTTGGGCGACGATCAAGTGACCGAGTTGATTGATGGCATGTTCCAAGATGTGGGACTGGAGCATAAGAATCATCTCACCTATCAGGACTTTAAGCTGATGATGAAGGAGTATAAGGGCGACTTTGTGGCCATCGGATTGGATTGTAAGGGAGCGAAACAGAATTTCCTGGATACTTCGACGAATGTGGCGCGCATGACGTCGTTCAATATTGAGCCGATGCAGGACAAGCCGCGGCACTGGATACAAGAGAAGTGGGACGCCTACATTACGTTCCTGGAAGAGAATCGTCAGAATATCTTTTACTTGTTTTTATTCTACGTTATAACGATTGTGTTGTTTGTGGAGCGGTTCATACGTAAGTTGCGGCTCATGCTTATGTTAGTGGATCATTTGGGACCCAACGGTTATATCTTTTTCTTTCAGACTACTCATTCATGGCTGAGCACACCGACTTGCGTCACATTATGGGCGTCGGCATTGCTATTACTCGTGGCTCAGCAGCTTCATTATCGTTTTGCTACTCCCTGCTGTTGCTCACCATGTCCAGGTACTGTCCCATTTATTTTTCCACCTTTCCTTTTACTTTTTTAACTTCCAATCTTTATTTAGAAATTTGATCACCAAACTGAAGGAGTTCCCCATTCAGCAGTACATACCTTTGGACTCTCACATTCAGTTCCACAAAATTGCAGCATGCACCGCTTTGTTCTTTTCGGTTCTACATACCGTAGGACATATTGTCAACTTTTACCATGTCTCCACGCAATCACACGAAAACCTGCGTTGCCTCACGCGGGAGGTTCACTTTGCCTCGGACTATAAGCCCGACATAACATTTTGGCTCTTTCAAACAGTGACCGGTGAGTTTAGTATTCTCCAAAATTTAGCAAACGACTAACAATTGAGTTCTAGGCACTACTGGAGTCATGCTTTTCATTATCATGTGCATCATCTTTGTCTTCGCCCATCCCACGATACGCAAGAAGGCCTATAATTTCTTCTGGAACATGCACTCACTGTACATTGGCCTGTACATGCTGAGTTTGATTCACGGCTTGGCTCGTTTGACGGGCCCTCCGCGATTCTGGATGTTCTTTCTGGGTCCTGGCATAATTTATACGCTCGACAAAATCGTCTCACTGCGCACCAAGTATATGGCTTTGGATGTTATCGAAACCGATCTGCTGCCATCCGATGTAATCAAAATCAAATTCTATCGCCCTCCCAACCTAAAATACCTCTCCGGGCAATGGGTACGTCTGTCGTGTACGGCCTTTCGTCCGCACGAGATGCACAGTTTTACTTTGACCTCGGCGCCGCACGAGAACTTCTTGAGTTGCCACATCAAGGCTCAGGGCCCGTGGACCTGGAAGTTGCGCAACTATTTCGATCCGTGCAACTACAATCCCGAGGATCAACCCAAAATACGCATTGAGGGCCCCTTCGGTGGGGGCAATCAGGACTGGTACAAATTCGAGGTGGCTGTTATGGTGGGTGGTGGCATTGGTGTGACGCCATATGCCTCCATTCTGAATGATTTGGTGTTTGGGACTAGCACCAATCGCTATTCGGGTGTGGCCTGCAAGAAGGTGTACTTTTTGTGGATTTGTCCGTCGCACAAGCACTTCGAGTGGTTCATAGACGTTTTGCGCGATGTGGAAAAGAAGGATGTGACAAATGTGCTGGAAATTCATATTTTCATAACGCAGTTCTTCCATAAATTCGACTTGAGGACCACAATGCTGGTGAGTTGTCTTTATTGGAAGAATGTAAAATTTGTTTAAACTACATTTTTTTCTGTCCTTTTAGTATATTTGCGAAAATCACTTCCAACGTCTGTCGAAGACATCCATTTTCACTGGCCTCAAGGCCGTCAATCATTTCGGACGCCCCGACATGTCCAGTTTCTTGAAGTTCGTACAAAAGAAACACTCATATGTAAGTCGAACCGAGCTCATTGGTGGAAAATTATGTCGAAAATAAAATTCCCTCTCCTTTTAGGTTTCGAAAATAGGCGTATTCTCCTGCGGTCCTCGTCCGCTCACCAAGAGTGTCATGTCCGCCTGCGATGAAGTGAACAAAACGCGAAAGCTACCCTATTTCATTCATCACTTCGAGAACTTCGGTTAAGATGCTGAGCGTGCCCAGTTCGGTTCACAGTTGGAAATGAATTTAGCTCTAATTTGAGGCATTTAAGTGAATTTAAATATTATCGCAAATTCTTCATTCCAAAATTGTTAGTCAAGTTAGTCTCTCTCTCGCTTGCGATTCGCAACGAATATTGAAATTGTAATTGTAATCGCTTGTACTATTTTAATTACAACTTATTTATTGAAATTCTTTGTTATCAGATTTCCTAATCTGATGTAATTATTTATTGTAAATTTATTTTAAATATAATTGAAGATGAATTTTATGTGATGCTAAATTGATTAGGAGAATGGTTGAACGATCATTATATGGTTTTAAAGTGGTTCGTATAAGGGGTATAATTTCCAGTGTAAGCTCGTGTCGACTCGTCTGCTTTTGATGGAACACAGAAATCGTTTCATGCGGCTATAAATGTACATCAAATATTTACAAATTTCTCATGGTGTATATAATTTTGATATGGCCCAATGCGCATGTGCGATTTTCAGGAAATGTCACTTGCAAGGATATGCACCGGTTTCAAATGTCAAAGGAAAAAAAACAAATAGAGGACTCTGAAATAAAAATAAACTTTAGTTGCGTAAAATGCAGGACCTATTTTGGAAAAGCCCAATTACTGCTCTACAACATGTGGAATTATCACTGAACTTGTGGACACAGAAAACGTAAGGCAGTGACGTGAAATTTCACTCATATTTACCTCAACTTCCCCATATTTCCAGACTCCAACCGGCTGAGCCTTTATGGAACATATTCAACGAACAGTTCTCCTCAGCACAGCTAATGGATTTCTTTGTGCCACTTGTGGGAGTATTCCATCATCCATTGCTGGTGCGGCTAGTGTGCTCCTTAGGCGTATTAAATACACTCACCTCTTTGATTAAATGGTATAAGTGCTTCCTTCAATTTACCTTTTGAATTTGTTCCAATATCCTACACCATTACATTTCAGGTGCTCGCCTGCATATCGGCCTTATTGGTATGTGAAGGAATATAACATCTCCTCGGCCATTCAACAACATTCTTTAACGTGTGAAACCACAGCAGGCTTTCCCTCCAGTCACGTCATGTCCTTTACCACTTTCTCATATCTTGTGGTGGCATTTTCATTTAGTTCCTGCTGTCGAAAATTAAAATTACCCAACAAGTATTTGAGCCTAATGTGTCACTTTGTGGTCGGTTTGGCTTCAGTGGGCATGTGGCTTAGTCGCTTGTATCTGTCAGCCCAATTCCTGCATCAGTGTGTCGTGACTTCCTTTGCTGCTATTGGCCTTCTATTTTTCTTCGATGGCCATTCGACTTTTCTGTATACACTCAGCCGACGAATATCAATAGTGGCCGTTTTGTGCTTTGGTTGCTGTCCCGTGGTGGTTTATTTCGCAATGCTGCAAATGGACGTCGATCCGCACTGGTCAGTGCGAATGGTAGGCATATGGTCTTTTTACTTAACTGTAGTATTTAATATACATTTTTTCATTCAAAGGCATTTATGTGGTGCTCCGATCCAAGCTACTTGCGTCACGAAGCTAGTCCGATTTTTGTGCTTGGTCGTGACTTTGGCTATCTTATGGGTGTGGCCTTGTCGGCCCCAATGTACAAAAGGTTTGGTGTGTTCACTATGCGGTTACAATTCAAATAAATTTAACATTTCTTCAACAGGTACGAAAACAGAACGCATCTTTTGAAACGACTTACTGTTGTGTTTGTCCTTGAAGTGCTCAATTATTGTGCCAGACAGGAAACGCCAAAGCAAAATGGACGCTTCGTATTTGTGGCCTATGAATTCACAAGGAATTTGATACATTCATATACACTTTTAAGTATTTTGCCCAAGATACCATGATCCATAATGCACAAGGAAATTTAAAGTTAGATTTCATGTTGTTTGTTGGCTGTACTTTGGTAATTGGAGTGTGTCTTCGCTGGGTCTGAACACCCTAGACCAGAACCGCTCAGAGAATGTAATTTTTTTTATCGATATGGAAAGTATCGAAAGTGATCGATATATGGAATGATTTTCAATGAAATAAAAGGAAAGATTAGAGATTTTTTCAAGTGAATTTTAATTAAATTCAGGGATATTCGCAAGTCGTCATATATAGAATCATATAGGGGAATTATTTATTCTTACAAAATTTAATGTCAAATGATTTAATGATCATCACTTGCGACCTTATATATGAAGTTTGAAGCGTTAAGTTCCATATTGGATTAAGTACTTGCGTCTAATCCTAATTAGAACGCGCTAAGTTAATAGATTTCAGTTAGCACTTAATGAATTATGTTGTATTTCATATATTTACAGTGGATATTTTGAAAAATGATCGAACCAAATTTGCCATTTTTACACATCAATATTAGTTTTCGATATATCGCTTTCAAATATCGATTTTGTCAACCTATGTATCGCCCATCCCTAAGACTATCGTAAAGTGACGTTTATAAAATTTGTTTTGATTTTTTCGGTGTTTTACAAAAATTAATATAAATAATAAATAATAATGTCCAAAATAATTGAAATAATTGATTCCGACGACGACGGCATGCCGCCAATGGTAAAAGATGTTTGTGCGGACCCGAAAACCGATGAAAATGTCAATGGAAATACCGACGACCACCAAGACAGCCAAGAAGATTTGTTGGTTCAATCGTCTTCAAATTCGACAGAACCTCAAGCAAGTAGTAGTTATTAGTAGATTTAAAACCAGCCTCAAGCCTCAACCCTCCTTTCTAAGAAGCAGCAGTCTTTCTTTTCTGCCGCAACCACCCTTCGCTCTTCCGCCTAAAATCTGTCTTCTCAGCTCCTTGTGGTTTTCCTTAGTTTTTAATTTGACTACACTTCCTGATGACATAGTTTTAACAGATCGCCTTCTCGCCCACAGCTCAAACGCAATCGAAACCGCCGCAAAAGTATGCACCAGCCAATGCGCTCTAGTCCAGACATTCACTTTGAAACCATCGCCTTGGACGATGACAACGACAAAGATGTGAACATATCCAAGGACCAGGATCGTTTGATAATGCTCAAGTCAAAGTCATTCAAGCCTCCTCCACCCAAGATACTCGTACCAAAGCCGCCCACCACGGACGAACTGTTGAGCACGGCCAACAATGATTTCCTCAATGCAAATGAAACTTTGCTGCGTCAAATTGCTGAAGAGCGCATTCGCATCAATTATTTGCTCGCCTCTTACAGTTTGCCGGACATCAATTTTTCCCTATACACTCAAATAGAGCGATTGAAGTTTCAACTGACCGATCGAATAAAGCAGCGTCAGTTGATCAATGCCGAGGCGGCACGCCGACGATTGCAGAAGCCGATGAATGTGCCTTCCTAGGAAAGGCAGTGGGCGATTTATTACCTATCATTAATACAAAATGCAAATGTTCGAATAGAATTAACAGAATTAAGAATTGAGAATTAAGACACAATATCCAAATGACTAAAATTGTATCATTTCATTTACACTGATGGTGTGCATATTTTTATATGTATCACAGACTTAATTCTTGACTATCTGCAGACAGGTAAGTTCATTTTATACCTCGCCAAATTGCTTTATTTTTAGAGAACAAATTCCAAGAATAGATAACTTTTATGTAAATGATAAGAGATGAGTTATGGTCCCAATTCAAGTTTAGTAATAAACCCGAATGCCGAATGCGTAAATTCGGGTTACACTTTAAAAGCTATTAGTAACACGTAAGACGTCATAGGGTGTCATAAAATTTGTTGTGACGACTCATTAATTTGAATCACGTACGTCTTATCATTCTCATGAGTAAACTGATTTCCGCTTGTCGCCAACTTTTTCCACTTATTTTATCAAAGTAATTATCCAAAAATTGTCAACGTTTTTCGAACGCATTTTCCACCCATTGTGAAATAATATTGTGAGACATCGCTCTGATTACTACTGCCAGCCGGGGTAATCAGACGCGATCCTATCTCAGCGCACATGTTTATGGCCAGCAGCCGGATTGGAATGACCGATTGGTCGAGAGGGTATAGGAGGCAATTATTCGTTTGTTTTCTTGTTTTTTTGGCTGAAAGTTAAATTTTTAGTTGTTTATGATGATTAGGGGCCAACAGCTCATAAGCACCTTCATCAATTAAAAACAAATAAAACACTTGATTTGCGCCTGCAGACTTTGGCAGAGTGCGATTGCCATCTCCGAAATCAATTAGCCGCCATGAACGATCGAGGGGAGACGGGACGAGAGTGAGCGATTGTTTTTCCGTTTGATTAGATTGGCCCTCAATTGTTAGAGCTGTTACCATCCATGTTGTTGTTGGTATTGTGATCACTGTTATTGATCATGATGGCACAAAATGACGCATCCTTCGTAAAGCTTTATGAACTGGTTCGAAGGTTCGGATACTCAGGCGTGTTGAAACCCGTATGCGTGTGTGTGTGGTTTTGCACGATTTCACAATAACTCGGCCATTTCATTGTTGTTCTACTCCCTCCGATAAGTCCACGGACTATGGACAATTATTAATTAAGGCAGCCAAAACACGAGTCAATCGTTCGGCGATAATCAGTTTCTTCTATGATTACCTCGCTTCCACCTACTTCTGAATTATGGAAGTGGAAATAAACAAAACTTTAGATTAGAAATAATTAAAACAAAATCACAAATCTTCAACAGTTGTTGTGCCCAAAGCTGATGAAATTTCGTACACTTGAATCCGAATCCCTCTACAAACTGATCAGCCCAACAACAACACCTTTAGCGGTCGCTCAATGGCAGATGGTAGGCTAATTCAACTTGTTTAATCAGGTTTGGAAATTTTTAAGCTATTATTAAATTTTATTCGTCAAAGTAAACCATTTAACCCCTTCCTTCTATTTTCAAACTCACACAAAATGGCCGTCAAGTTATTCATGTTAACGCTCACCGGAAGCTACTCAGACATTGCAAATAACAAACAAAGAAATGAACTTAAAGGTGACGGGTTGATAGCACCCACTACTAAGCTCTGCTCGTGTATATTTTGCTCTCATGCGAGCAAACAGCTGTGCTTTATTTTAATATTACTAACTGCTCTCACAGGCCATGATAGAGCACTTCTCAAAATAAAATATCAATTTTTGTGCCATTTTTTGTTTGTTTATTTAGCATCTAGTTGCCGGCCGGCTCGGACGCTGATTGGACGTTTCAGCTATTCGATCAATCCAGAAGGCTTGACGACCGTCGTGGCGCTTGTGGGTGATACAAAGCGCAAAACACTTTCCATGCCCACTCAATTCGTCTACAAAGCCGACTGTGAAGCCGATCATCTCTAAAGCCTTGCGAGCTAATCGCAAATGGCAAATTTGTGTCCCCAAAGAGCGCGTGGGCCAAGAAATTGCTCTGCTTCGTAGCATTTTCTGTTTGTTTCTTTTTAATTAATGTTGCTCGCGAACTAGTTAGTGTTGTATGAGTGCGTATGCTTGAGTAATTACAGGCGCTGACTCGCGCAATTCCACAGTCCAAAGTCCAGTTACGAGTCATGCGCTAGACGAGTGCCTTCAATTGACTGTTGGGGCAGCCGTTAAGTGATGATGTATCCAAAGTACACATTTCGCTTTCATTTGTATTTGGTGGCGTGCGTCTCTGGTCTTTGAATTAAATGGCATTTCAAAAATATTTCCATACAATTTCAGTTGACATTAATTGTGAATAGGCCTTTCAATAAATAAATATTCCCAAAATAGATTTATCGAATAGTTCCGAAATTAACTTTGCTGGCTCCGAATTAATCAGGAAGTCTAGGAAAATATTGATTAAGTTAAGCTATTAGAATCGACATTGAATGAGATATTAAGACTTCGAAGGTTTTTTCATTATAGATTGAACAAGGTTGACTCCAACAAAAAGCTAAAATAGGAAGAACCAGTTTTCATTAGGTCACAACTCAAAGGACTTCTAATGTGTAGGTAGCAATTAGCGACCACGTTTGTTTACATGATCCAAAAGGTAATAGTGATTGGGAACCGCGAAAACTAATCTATTTACACGTGACCCAATTGTGAATATGTGTGATTCAAAAAAGTACTGCCAAAGAATCGGAAAATAATTCCAATTTAATTTTTAATTTTTCAAGATTCGTTATCATTTCGTTAATATTAAAGTCTCAAGTACCACTTTAACTTAAACTTTATTTCTATTTTATTGTCATTATATAATTGCGAGCATAAAAAGTTTATATTTTTAAAACGCAATTTACGCACGTATAGAGGACAAAACCACACACACACACCCAAAAAAAACTAATTAAGTCAAGAAAAGCAATTATCAGTTTCGATAAGATTTCCCATACCCCAAAAAAATTAAAACGGCAGCAGCAAAAAACTCAAGCGAATGGACTTTGGATGGAACGACTCATACTCATTATTAGCAATCGCAATCGAAATAATCTGCACCTACACTCACTGTGGACTGTGGAAGAATTCGCGGCGCTCTTCGGCAAACTTTTACTTTTTCTTCATGTTTTTTTTGCACTTGTCTGGTTTGCTGGTGAGGCTGGTTGTAGGCGGCACAACACGAGCAATGCGGTTCGCTGCATATTTGATGCAGTAAATCAATTCATGTACGTGATTGCTCGTTGGATTCTAAAAGGCCCCCAATCACAAGTCAGCAAATTCTTATCACAATGAAGCGACATGTGAGTATGAGAGAGTCGATATTGGCGTGAAATAGAGCGCGATCAGCCAAAGACCACAGCTCAACAATTGTGTGCTGTTGCTGAATGAATTGACGTTTTAGCCAATTAATTGATTGTTTGGACTTAATTTCTTCTCTATGGGACTCTATGGTACAGATAGGGGCCAACTACTGCACTAGAGTGATAACGATGATAATTGCCCATATCCGTTAAAACCAAAGTGGTTTCCTTATCAAACGAGCGCGCGTATCGTCGGTGGGAACCACACTCTCCGCCACGACGATCTATTACGATTGATCGATCGTTTCGATCGTTGAATCGTTGGGGCGCGAATACAATCGACACGAACGGAAAGTGCTTTCGCCTAAGATCTCCTCTTGTTCTTGTGTTAGAAAAACACGAACGCGACAAGCTTCTACGACAGTCGTTGTCGAGCACTGAAACACAGCGAGAGCCCAAACGCAGAAGATCCCCCCATAGACGCTCCATTCTACACTGTGTCATCAAAACTCAAAAAATAAAAAGAAGCATTTAAAAAAATAAATAAAATTAAGAAAGACGGAAAATAAATAGAAACAATTGAAAGTTTATGTGAAGGAAAGCAGCGAAAGTGCATCACATAAAAATTACGTGATAAATTCGCAAAGGAAAAAAAATTAAAAAAACAAAAAGTACATTTAAATAATCAGCGTTGAGGCTTGAAAAGAAACCCACAACAAGAGAACCACCCGAAAAAAAAAGAATAATAAACAAACAAACCGAGAGGTTTAAAGTGCGCGCATTAATTCAGAATCTGTCAGTATTCCGAGATTAAAACAAGCTCCAAATAAAAAACAAACTGAGATTTCAAATATTTCCACGAAAGCATTTTTTACGCTGACAATGAGTTTCTGAAAGTGCTTCCAATTAGTTAAAATATTAAATACGAATAAAGAAATTAGAAACTGCCTTCGTCGTTCGAATATTAATTTTATAAAAGAAAGAAGGTGAGTGAATTTTTTCAATTAATCAAATTTTGTTCAAGCAGAAAATTTAATAAAAATACATTTTTTAATATGTTTAAAAACAAAAAAATAACTAAACCAAAACAAATTTGTATTACAAATTTTTTTTTAAATTACAAATTAAATTTAAAAAATTAAAAAAAATATATATAAATTATATTGTAAATGTTTTTGTTAAATTAAGAGTACTTTAAAACACATTTTTGTGACTTAACTTTTTGTGCTGCAGTTACTAATTTAGTTAACTAATTTCTCAAACAAATTTCCCAATATTTCTGAAATGTAATCATTGTTGAAACCAGAAAATTTCGTTGGTTAACTATTAGCTGATCTAATCTATAGTTAACTAAATACTGTGAATTTTAATAAAAAATTTTAAATAATTTTACTTGACAATTCCTTAAGTCCCCATTTTAATTATCCTTCAAGTAATCCTGTTCTCCTTAATTTATCTATCCGAAAAGATACCACTAGCCAGAAAATTTACCATGTAGGTTATGTTATAGAGGTGCCCTATTTTGGCTCACACGCATCCATGTAACTCCCCATTCAATTGAATATTTTCAAATTAAAATTAATCAAAAAAGTACGGAAACCTTTCAAATTTTGAGCAATCATTTAGCCTCCAATTAAAAGGAGGCTGCCATGAAATGTAATATGCTGTGGCGGCGGCGTGTTACATGCGTTTTATGCGTGATCGCTGCTGCTTGAGTTGCTAACGAGTGGAAAAATTACTACGCGCATAGATTGTGTGGCGCAGTCCAAAGTTTACCAGTCTACAGACCACATCTCACCAGCTTTTCTGTTGAATGTGTGCGAAAGGAACGTTGACAAGTTCGTTTTTGTGGGTGGCTACATTGCGAATTTCTTCTTGGTTTTTTTTCCTTACTTTAGCTGCAAGTTGATAATTTTAATTAGCGAAAAAAACAAAATATTAAATATTAATTTGCCAATTTCACTTATCTTCTCGAATGTGCAGTGAGTGCAGCAAATGCATTCTTCCCATTTGTGTTTATATATTTTTTTTATTATTTCAATTGAACTTTGTTAGGTTGAATGCACTATTAATTTGAGGGCATTTGGGGATCAAGAAGAGGTGCTTTGTTTTTGTATCACAGTAATCATTCCATTTCACATTTTCGTTCTCGCACAAAATCAGGTAAGGGTGATTAAATTATGTAATAGTTGCAATCGTGTGATTAATTAAAATGAATAACTTTTTCTCGCTGATCATTCAAAGATTACAGTTGATTTCAGCTTTCCCGCTAGTACACAAAACCTTGTAAACTTTATAGTTTGTGGTTTTTTAACCACTAAATTTCTCAAATTTCAGTGAAATCATCCGTATTCCCCGTAAAGAACAAATCGGAATTTGTGTGGAATTTTGAAATGTTCTTTGGTATTTCCGCCATGTCTCTACTTATGAGTATGCAAATATCACTTGTACATTTTTCAAATACTTATTAATGCCAATTCATTCCACACATTTACATATTGATTCGATTGATGTGACTATGTGTACAATGAAGTGGAATTTCAATCACCAAGTGTGGTGAGAATGAGATTATTTAATCAAGTCAATCGATGACATGAGTTCTATAGTATAATTAAACTATTACGTTTCAATTTAAATAAATTAAATTCACAAATTATCACCCAGTCATGCCAACTAAACGGAATGAGCAAGCCTTTTTATTTCATCATCATCATCTGTATAAAAAAAGAGAAAACTTATTTAATTTATAGATTTGAAGAACTTTTCGTGTGATGAAATTCCGAACACACAAACCAAAAAGACACATTTTTGGCATACAAATCGTCTGGACTTTAACCCCAATGAAATATTTTCGTATTTGCAATATAGTTTGGGAGGAGATATAAATAAAGTTGGACGAAAGTATTTTTAGATTCGCTAAAATCGTTCATCAAAAACGATTGAAACACTCTTCGACAGATACTGTCTGATGTAAAGAATACATACATACATACGTACATCTGATACATCTGATTGCAAGCTATGCGCACTTACAATTCGATTCGAATTGACCTGAACAATCTGAAATCAACTGAATATGTAATACTAAGTATGTAATCTGAATGCCTTTTCAAAACTAATTACCGTTTTTTTGTTTTATCAACTCACAAACACACACACTCACACAGAAAAAAAAGTCCAATCACATTTTTCAACTCTACTCGCCACGAGCCCATCAAAAGGTCTGATCGCAATCGCTACTGGTGGCGTGTATTTCCAATGCAACATAATAATGTGAAAAAGTGAACTTTGTTGATTTTATTGATTGAGCAAATGAAATGAATAAAAATTGTCAATTAAAAATCCAAACTCTCCACTCTTATCAAAAGATCACTCTTATCGCCTTGTGACAGAAGGCAGGCGCCTTCTCTCAGCGAGTGTGGGTGCTACATGCAGTATTGCGTGAAAGTGATAATGGACGGGTAACTATTTATTCACCCCAATGGGAAAACTTTCCCTTCAATGGGAAGCTCGACGTTCGAACTCCCTATTCGATCACAATAGAAATCGATAAAAAAAAAGATGTGGAAACTTTGTAGACTACAAATCAAAATTCATATGACGCACTCAGAGGAAAAGAGCGATGTAATGTAGTGACGCTCTTAACATTTAATTGTTTCTTTCCTCTGAGCGTGTCATGTAATTGCTACCTCTGACATCTAGCCCACAGTTTATTAAATTGTATGTTCGAAAAGTAGAAAAAACTAGAAAAAATTAGTATTCAGAATTGATTTAATTAATACTTTTACTATACAGATTAGAATGAGTTTACAAAAGGGATCATGTCTACCAGTTAGTGGATTCACATTGGGCCTATTGTGACAAGCCGCTGTAATTTTATTGATCATCTCTGCGTGTTGGTTTCAATTGAAAAGCTAAAAAATACTTCAACGATATCAAACTGTTGTTGATAGGAACCCCGCAGACAATGTACTCCAGTCCTAATTAGAATTAATTGTTACAAGCGCTTGGAAATGTTGGAGCTTTACTATACTCAGAATATAGTTCGTACTTAACTTTAGTTATCAGAGTACTTTATGTCGATTGAAGTAGAAACAAAAGTTAAGTACGCTTAAAAGCAACCACCGTTCTTTACGTTTTCATTCTAAGGGTTACTTGAAGTTAACAGATCCAGTTCTATGAATCAATGCTAAACTAAAACATTTTTAAAACTTGAACTAATTCAATGCAAGCCCATTCGATCAGCAATCTGACTGTAGTACTCTTCCGGGGCCCAAGATCATCATAATGTACACCAGCAAAGTGTGATCCCATGCGATAACATAATCGGCCAAATCATGATGTAAAATCATGACATAAAAGCTCAATGAGGTACTATTTCCGACATTCTTCAAATAGTTTCAGAATATCATTTATCAACACAAAACTGAAACGCAAAAAGTGAAGCGTGTGTGTGACAATTGGTAGAATTTGATTTTGGCCAACCTACATCAACAGTGGAAGTAGATTTGACCGAAAAAATGAATTTTTGCAGACGACGCATACTTGTGATTGTGCTCTACTGCCAGTTGGCAAATTCAACGTCGACGCCACAGCCGTCTCGGTCTCGGTATCGGTGAATGCAGCTGATGCAATTCCAATTGCAATTTCATTTCACCCATAGTTTGCGCTGCGAAGAGAGTCTCTAGCCATGTAATATGAGGTAGCGGCGATTTGGCTTGGGTTTGGGATTGGCCCAACATGTGTGCTGAATCAAGTCGTATTGAATCGCGTGCGAATAAATTGTTGAACTAATCACTGTGACACTTCATTCATTCAGAAGTCGTGCTAGTTTCACGATCGTTTCGTTTCGTTTGAGTTCAGTACAGTTCAGTTCGGCGACGGTGGCGCTAATTGTAAGTCAGAAGTTTGATCAATTAATTAAGTGGCGTTAAAATGGAATTATATAGAACGTGATTAAGCCTGGTGCCTGGTGTATCCTTTCCATTGTCATTGAAACATCGATGAAATTAAAATTAATGAAATAAAACAATGGAATGTGATTAAAACGAAAAAAAATTTGGTCAAGTGATAGTGGCAATTGCTTACGTTGATCGCTGTCGTTGGTTATTTTCAGAAATATTTTTTGCGCAATAATTGTTTTTTTTATTATTAATTTCTTTTCTATGATAACGAATTTGCGTGCAGAATAAACGAAATTTAAATAGTTTAAAGTTCAAAACTGATTAAAAGGCTTTTTTTAAGTGCAATTAAAGTGTTGGAATGTTGTGAAATTTTTTGGTTGACTTGAAAAGGGGAGTGGTTGTGACGAAATAGGTGTGCTGAGTGCAAATGTGTACTGGAGCTCGAGTGGGCCATAAGAATTCTACCGCCTCGATTAAGGCTTTTACTGCTTAAGATAAAGCATTTTTTCCAATTAAATAAAATTACAACTAAAAATTTTAAAAAAAATTCAAAACTTTATTGTTGGAACTTTTTTAATAAAAATTTTTTCTTTTATTTACTTTCAGCACAAAATCGTCGTTTTGGAATTAAATTTTATTAATCAAACTCTAAAGTAATGCCTTAATAGTGCAAACAAAAATAAATACTCAAGCCGCTCCAATTGAAGAGTAAAAGTGACGAACAAGCGTTCACCCTCCAATTCTATGAATTTTAAAATTCAACGGACTACAGTGGGATTCTTAATGCTACCCAAAAGATAGTAGAAAAAATATATATAAAAAAATTATACAAATTCAGTTAAATAAATTTTAGTGCAAGTGCTTAGTGAAAATTTATACTAAATCGCCCAGAAAAAATATCCTACTCGAAATAATCACACACACACACACACACAAATACAAATATGGCCAAATATTTCATCACATTCGTTCTATTGGCATTCCTGGCGCTGGAGAACAACAGCATCTACAGTCGCATTCACGCGAAAACACTGACAAATGGCAATGCTGCACACTACATGCGCCAACATCAACAGCAGGCGGCGACGTCAACGCAGACGCATCGTCACAAACACAAGCAAGTCCATCGAGCACCGTACTATCACCAACAGGCAAAGCATCACAATCACCCTCAGCAAATCTCGAATACAAACTCAGACTCCAGTGAGGAGGAGGCTCTACTCAACTACATTCACTTGCAGCGTCACTTACAGCATCAGCAAGAGCACTTACAGCAACACCAGCAACACTACCAGGAACGACCGAAACGTCGCATAAGTATAGGAGAAGCTCCATATCTACGAACAACGCCACGCTTATGGGATCATTTGAAAAATCCCGAAAATCGCATGTACGGCGATAGTCCTAGAGTGGATAGCGCAGAAGAAAGCTTAGAAAGCAACTTGGAAGACAGCTTAAAAGAGCATATCTTACAATCGAATACATTGTCTGAGGAAATTCCCCGGGATGCCGCACCCGATTCAGAGAGCACTGAAGACAGGAGTGACGAGGAAAATACGAAACCCTGTCCGAAATGCGAAAGCAATCGTACGGTGGCTCGCATTACGGGCGAAGAACTCACACGTTTGCGCATCGAGTTTGTCAAGCAGCAAATTCTCGAGAAACTGCGTCTCAAGGAGCGGCCCAACGTGTCCGCTCGAAGTCTGCCAAAGCCCATTTACGAAGGCACCACCATTGAACATGGCGATGAGAAGTCGAAGAACAAGGATTTGGATGATTATTATGCGAGGACCAGCAAGAAGTTCATCTTTCTCGAAAGAGGTGAGTTACTGTAGTTACTTTGTGTAATATAGAATACGTAGAAGCAGAATTGGAACACGATTTTCCGACGATTTTGCTTTCACTCACCTTCATTTAACCTAATCTGGAACTTAGTTTTACAATTTATGCATTTACATTCAGTTTATTAAATTTTTCTTTACCTTTCTTTTGATTCCAGAAAATCGTGAATGCCAACGCCTTGGAGCTCACCCCTTAATGTGTTTCTCATTCAAAATTGACGAATCCGATGCGGATGGTTTCGACGTGAATACGGCCGTCCTGTGGATATTCAAAAGCAAACAGAATAAACGCAACAATACGTTGTTGCATCAGCAGACAATTGTTGTTTCGGAAGTGCAACAGCCGAAGGACTCGAAATATTTACCAATTGAAAAGACAATCGCCATACAGTCGGTGGATGAAGAAGGTGAGAAGAACTAGCAATACTCAAATTAAATACATTTGTCATAAATTAAAGTCAAATATTTGTTTGTATATAGTACAAGGATTTTGTAAATATTTATTTACCTAATTTCGCTCAAGTAAACAATGTAGCAAAATAACATTTAAAAAAAAACAAACGAAAATTAAAAGAACAGAAACCGACTGACTGACAATGAGCTTTATTAATCAGCATGAAAGAGCAGAAAAGAAAACAATAAAAAGTTCCAGAAAATATCCGGGCAGTATCACTGTGCGGTTTGGACTTTCACCGATTAGAGAAGATTGACCTCAAACTGTCACCGAGAACAATACAAAAAAAGAGAGAATAAAATATTATTAAAAAAAAAGTATTCAATTAATTAAATTAAAATTTTGTTTGTGTTTTTTGCAACGTTGGTGTAGTTGGCAACTGCGCCTTTAATATTTTGTTTCAAGATTAACACAATGTTATACTCAACCATAGCTAAACCTGAAAATATACTATAGACACGAACATATAAAGTACAGGAAAAATTAGTTAAAGGTGAAATTAGGTTTGAACAAAGAATGAGAGAAGGATGAAGTCACAGTTTTACTAGAAAAATTAGCAAATAAAGATTATAACCTCAAAAAATTAACTTTAAATTTCTTTCCTTTTCCAGATGAGTGGGTGAAAATCGACATCGAATGGCCCATCAAACGCTGGTTCGGCAATCACGAACTCAGCCATCTCATTCACATTTCCTGCCAGTCGTGCGACATTGCCTCAATGGAGGAGATGATTTCCGTGGACATGGACTATCGTCCGTTCATTATGGTCGACACTCAGAACAGACGTCGGCCGTCGCGTCAAAAGCGCAGCATCAATTGCACGGATGGCGTCAAAGAGTGCTGTCGCGAGAAACTGTACATTTCGTTTGACGAGATCGGCTGGGGCGATTGGATCATACAGCCACGCGGCTACGATGCGTACTTCTGTCGCGGCTCGTGCAGTTCTTTGGCGAGTGTGGCGCAGTCGTCTTCACATCACAGTACATTTTTGCAGGTAAATTTGATTTGGAATTTCATTTCAAAATAGTATTTTTACTAATTTCCACTTTTTTTAAATTAATTCTCATTACAGAAAGTTTTATCAACGCAGAAGAGTCAGAAACCCTTCGAGTTGATACCCTGCTGCACCGCCAAGCAGTATTCGTCACTGCAGTTAGTGTTTATGGACAGCAATAATACCGCCACGCAGAAGACCTTCCCCAATATGGTGGTGGAGTCGTGCGGCTGCCGATAGTAGTTCCTCTCATTTACACATTAAAACCTCTTAACTTATACTAATTATAGAAATTATTTAATTCATTGAAATCGAACAAAACCAAACCAAAACAAAATCAGAACCAAAAAATGCATAAAATCACAATTGTCTTCCGCGCTTCATTTACTACATTGCAGGGCAAAGAAAAGTGTCGTCACAAATCTTTCAATAATACACGATTGCATCTGTCATGTTCATTTTGTAATTGTTAAAACTTTTCGTGCCATAATTCTAATTATTAAAATTTATTTTGTGAAAATTACCTACAATTTTTTTGTTACAACATGTCGCTGCCATTATTTGTTAGTTTTTAGGAATTTAAGTACTTAAGTTTTCTCAAAGAGATACTATTACTAGAATTAAGTTAATTTTTAAGTGTAGTGCGTATGCTTAGCTCTTTCTTTGTTTTTATTATTATTTTTTTATTTGTCTAACTTAGTCTTAAGTAGTGTGATATTTTCCAATGTAAATATCTAGTTCAATTATTCTAATTTTAAATATTCCTTAAGTCGTTTTTTCAGTCTTTCAAATGCCATTCCTGTCACTTGTCAAAAAATATTTTATTTCAAATTTGTCCTAATATTTCCGTAGACTTTTCCTGCGAAAGCGGCTTTGGTTACTTTATTTAAATTTATGTATTTAAGCAAACCAAAACAAAACACCAGAAAAAATTAAATTTTATTTAAAAAATTTTATTTACGGCTTTTATTGAATTTTATTAGCTGGTAGTAACAACCTTACCACAATGGGATTTTACAAATGAACCAGCCTATAACGCCATACCAAATTTTAGCTACTTTATACATACAACAACAAAAGAAGCCATTTCAGTTTCTCTTTTTGAAATGGAATTGCTATGTATTATGGTCACTCTTCTATCACAGATTGTATCCAATCATGCATCCTCCAAAGAGCGCGTTACACCAACCAAAGGAACCGGAGCGATTGTTGCTTCATTGCTATACACTTGCGAATGACTTTTTAGTAATTATGCCTTTTGGTTACGTATACGCCCAGAAGTCAACAGACGTATAAGTTGGAAGCTGAAATTGCATTGGTGCATTAGTGTGTGCGTTCAGGTGTTGCTTTTTATAGTTTCACTGCTGATCCAAAAATAGACTCTGAGTATTTATTATTTCCTTCTCACACAAAGTAATTTTTGGTCGGTCACGCGTTCGTTCACAGAGAAGGTCAAACCAACAAATTTAAGTCAAACGTTCGATCGTAATTTTCTGACAATATCAAAAATTCTTCGATCACGCATGAGTAGAACTATGTACTTTCTACTCGGTCGAGCATTTGACACATGATCTTTCGTTGGTTTTCTTTTATTTTTTGTTTGCAAAACTTTAATAAAAGCACGAAGTTAATGTTAGCGGCTTCAGTTGTGTGATTTTGAAATTGTTTCCGGTTATGACCCTCGCATCTTCTCAAAGCGACATTTTGATGGGGAATTGACCTCAAAGCTTCTACTATGAATTCCTATAAGGAAAAGAAAACACTCCAATTATTTTGTAATACTTTTGTTTTATTTTATTAATTCATTCCTCTCCACCTCCTCCTTATCTGTCTTAAGTTTATAATATACGTTAAGTACTTTTTTGTTTTTGTTGCTTTTTTTTTTGGTTTCATTATGTTTTCGTAATAGTACAATAGTAATTTAGCAAGTAATGAATTAATATATAAATATTTATCTTATATATTATATATATTTTTGAATTTTAAATCTATTAGGTGAAATTCTTTGTAAAGTTTCTGGTGAAATTGTGTATGTATATATGTGTGTGTGTGTGTGTGTGTGTGTGTGTGTGAGTACAAGTGTGTGTTTTGATGTGTTTGAGTTCTACTGTAAAGGAGGTGGTCAATGAGATGGTTTATTTTTGTTTTTTTTTCTTTGTTAGTATAATACATTTGAAATGTGAGATTTATTTAGTTTGTCAATGGTTTTTAACGTTTTTAATTTTAATATACTTTTACTTTTTTTTCCTTTGGTTTGCCAGTCTAAGCCTGTGTGTATGTAGTTGGTATGTAATGTATGCAATTCATTTATATATAGTACATATGTATGCAATTACGGAAATTGGCAATTTCAATGATCAACTTGTTCTTCTTTTCTTTTAATTTTTCTTCGAATGCTTTTCTTTTATTTTTTTCAATATAAACATTAACAAAATTGTATTAAAAAATCGTTCAATTATTATTTCAAATTCTTGTAGTTCAATTTTCTTAATTTTTTTGGTTTTGTTTTGTTTTCATTTGTTCACTGTTCACTAGTCAGTTTGGTTATTTCGTTTGTTTGCGTTTCATTTACAATTCAACTTGTTTCGTTTTTGGTCATCTGCGAGCCGCCATTTGCAATCGAAAGGAAAGAGTTAAACAAACAGAAAAACCATAAAAATATTGTTTAAAGGAAATCGTTCAATTAGTTTGTTCTGCACCTGACTTCACTTCATCGCTTGCAATTTTCTATTTTTCATTTTGGAATTTTTTTTAGAGGATTTTCCTTACTTAAAACATTTATTGCCAAATTCAAATTCGCCAAAGCGTGTGTTGTGTGCTGTTTATTTTAGTATGTTTGGACAATTATGCTGCTTTTAGTAGTTTCTTTTTTTAATTACACAAATACGCCTAATTAATTTGATCTATATTCTAAACAAAAAAACTGAAACACAAAAGATTTCCTAACCAAAACTGAATTGGAAAGTTTTGCTTGTTAAGTATTGTTAGTTTGGTATTTGGTAACATTTGGTATACTTTTGATTATATTTGTTTTGTTTTTTTTTTTTCTCTAAAAGGTTTTGCTTACATTTTTATTAGCTTTGATTCGAAAATACATTTAAAAAAAATTAAACATTATGGACAATTTTTATAGCATGCAAATTTCTTAGAGTTTCCTTTGTTTTTCGTTTTGTTTTGTTCAATATAAAACATTTATCAAAACTAAAAAAATGTCATAGTTATTTTTGCTTTGAATATTCGGAACAATTTTATTGCAATTTCATTTTTGCTTTTGGTTTTGTTTTTTTTTTTGGTTTTTAATTTGATTTGAAACATGAACTAGCTAGTAAATTTATTTGAAATGAATCATATGGTTTAGTTTTTGGGTTTTTTTTTTTTTTTGTTAAATATGCTATGTTGGTATGTAGGAGAGTGTTTGAGTATGAAATGTTATAATTTATTTAGTATGGAATTTTTTGTTTAGGATGAATAGGACTTGTTATGTACAATATCTTTCCTAATTTAGTTTGAGTCGGAGTAAGGAATAAGGTATATGGAAAATGACAAAGTATTTGGTTGAGTTTGAAAAACGAAATTCCGCCGCAATTGAAGAATTTAATGATGAGAGTTTGTATAAGTGATTATATTTGAATTAATTACGATGCGATTTTTAAAAAAGTTTATTCAACACGAATTTAAAACTAAAAATAATGGCCACCTCAAAACGAAATCAATTTAAAATGAACATTAAATAAATAAATGAATTTAAAAATAAATATTTGTTAGAAAAACTGAAAACCGTTAATTTTTTAAATAAAACTGAAAAACTTACGTGAATACTGAATATAAATTCGAATGCCTTCAGCTCCTTCTACGATATTTGCCATAAATGCATAGAAAAATTGCACCCTACTGGGCGTATACGTAACAAAATTTTCAAAAGAGAAAATAGGAAAAACTTACCAAATATTAAGTGGCTTCATTATAGAAGTACTTCTATCGAATAAAACGGAAAAAATGAACTTTAATGAGGCGCCATACAGACAAAATTTCAGGCCAATACACCCCAGAGAAAGTATTGAAGTAGTCCATTCTGTGTCACATTTGCAAAATTATATAAAAGCATAAAAGGAATATAAGGTAAAGTACAAACTAAAGCGAGGCAAATGCAAAATATCATTGTACAAACTATAAATAAATAAATGTTCATATGGTGAGAATGATATCAGTATTTTTTTTCTTTGCGGGGGGTTTACAACTATAAAGAGCCTTAGCAAAAAGCACGATTTCCAAAATGCAAAAATCGCCCGTCATTTACTCATCAAAAAATTCAGTTTTTAGTGTTAGCCAGATTCCATTTGGCAAAACTTTTTTTGAGATAAATTTTAAAAATTGCTTAACAATGAGTAAATTTTGAGTTTTCGGTTTTTTTTTGTTGGTTTTTCTATTCATATTTTTTTTGTTTTAATTGATTTGGAAAAAAATGTGTTTTTTTTTTTGGTGTGTGTAAATTTTTATATAAAAGAGGGCATATTTAAAAATAAAAAGAAAAACAAAGCTGCTTAGGGGAATTTACTACAAATACAGTAAATATAACTTTTGGTTTTTATTGCAGCAAAATAATCCGTATAGCATTTAGACTACATTTATTGTGAAGCTTAAACGTTAAGTGACAGTTGAGAATGCTTTTATACATATATATGTAAGTATATATATATATTTTCTTGTATATAGTACGTTTTGTAATTTTAAAAAATTTACGATTTTAAAAATCCATCAAATAATCCCAAAAAATTTTTCAAAAATCTTTTTAGTTTTTTTTTGTTTTTAAATCTTTTTTCTTGGTTTTGATATATTCGTAGTTTCTATTAATATGCTTAGACTTTCCTTTTCTTATCTACCAGGTATGTAGAATATATAAGAAATACAAATGTGTGTCATTTCCACAAAGAATCGCGCTCTCAAATGCATTCACAAAAAAGCACACGCACACAATCGAACAATCTCATTCAGTTAAACCAATTCATAGCAATGGCCTCGTAATCCTAGGTTGTCATAAAATATTTAACAAACACTTAACTTAACTTACAATACGTACAATCTCAACTTGTAATAATTACACAGAGGCAAAGTCTACGCACACATACACACAAGCACATATACATGAATGTAAATACAAATGCAGAGTGGTGTTGTTTTGATGGCACTGGTCAGCTCAGTTAGAAGTAGAATTCAACAGGAGAAGTGTTTGGGTATTAATATTGAAAAATTTTGAAATTCTTGGTAATAAATTTAACTAAATTAGTTTGCTTCAAACTTTAATTTAAAAAGCGGTGCTTGTTAATATTTGGAAAGATGCCGGAAGGAAAATTTAATACACCTTACAATAATTTGTTTGTGGCACTTTTTCCACACTTCTCTTACATAAGTGCTGCTCTCTCAAACTTCTTCAAATACAAAGGAGCTCATATTTCGGGGAAATAAAATTAAAATTCCAAAAGTTGTCTCATTTCTCATGGGGCCTTGAAGAGAAGGAAGTTGTAGAATTTTTTATCATCGGCAAAGCAAGTATATTTTTGAATATCTATCACTCACACGATCCAACAATAAGTAAAATTTAAGATTTTTTGAATTTAAAAATGTGATCCAAGGCGTGATCAAATTAAATCATTTTGATTTTTCAATCAAATCTTCTTCTGCGTAGGTGACCAATGCCTGCATGTACATTTGTGCCTCCAATCACCCAGTGCCGTTTGCCAGCCATTCACCATCCGTCTGACCTGATCATATATTGTATCAAATAGAAGAGAATCGCTTGCAGCTCTTCTTCTTCATGCTCATTCACAACTTACATTTCAATTAATTAATTAACAATTGTTTTCGTTTTTCCTTTTTTTTTTTGTTTGTTGTTTGTGTGTGTATTTTCCTAAAAACTTTACATTAAATTGCAATTAATTGATTTTATAATTATTTTATTTACTTTTGTTTTTCCGTTTGCTCTCAAACAGTTTATACTGCATCATACATAGTAATTTTTTTTCATTTTTGGTTTTCTTTTTGTTTTAATTAATTTAATAATAGTTAATAATTAAATATTTAGTATTATTTAATGGAAGACATTCTTTTATACAAGTTTAAGACACAGAAAATGTTTGTGTTTTTTTTTATAATAATTTGCAATCAGTTTTTTCTTTAGTAAATTTAATTAATTAAATAAATAGTCAATTAACATTTTGAAACAAGAAATAAGAAAGAAAAAAAAACTAAACACAACACAACAGGTTGGAGTTTCGTGAATACAAAAAGATATGTTTCTTTTGTTGTTGTTAAATACTAAAGTTTTGAGTTTTTTTTTTTTGTTTTTGTCATTTTTGTTTTGTTTTTTAATACAATGTGAATATGCAGATTTTTTAGACTCTTGAATATGTTTTCTCAAAATGATGATATTAATAATTTCTTTTTCTCAAAATTTTCCAAATTTTTTTTATTAATTTTGTAAGTTTTAGTAGTTGTTGTTGTTTTTGTTTATTTTTTCCATTTACAAATTTTGAATGTGTTGAAATGCTGCTTAGATTTTATGGTTTTTCATAACTTTTTTTTTTGTGGTTGGTTTTCAGTATTTTTTTTTCTTTCTTTTCAAATTTACCTTTTGTTTTGCAGAGTAGAACTTTAGCTTGTATAAATGTTTATATAAAATAAATTTTGTTTTCAAACAAAACATTATTTTTATTGCTATTCCAATTTCATGCCGCTTGCTGTGATGCAACAATCGTTCGTCGTTTTCGGTTGTTTGTGGTTTTGTTAATCTCTTTCATTTGTTGGTTTTCGTAATCTTTACAGTTAGGTTTTTTCTTTTAATATTTCAAATAATAAATAACACTTTTTTTGGGGTTTTTTTTTTTGTTATGTTGTGTATCCGATATGAATTTCAGTAGTTTTTAGTAAGTCTTTTTATATTTTAATAAAATCTTTGGATTGAAATGTATTACCAAAAATCTGACAATGAGAATTGTGCGCTTAAAGACAGTGCAAAATAGAGGAAAAAATAAAGGTCTTCATATTGTTTTGGTTTTTTCTTTCTTTTTTGTTTCAATCAATTTCAATTAATTTTTTTTCTCTTTAGTGTAGTTTTTTTTGTTTTTTATTTGCTTTAACAAAAATGATGGCTTCAACCCTTCAACGAAATGATCGGTAGGAATTTTTCCAACACTATTTACACAAACAGTTAATTTATGCTAATTATTCAAATAACGTCAATAATTTAACTATTTTTTTTTAAACTAACATATTTTTCTTTAGTAAGTAAGTAAGTATCCTTCAAAAGCTTTATGCTAACAATCTCTTTAGAATCTGTCCCAGTTTCTCCATTGAATCGAAACCAAAAAAATGGGCCAATTGCTTAAATTAAATCATTCGAAATAACTACTGTACTTTACAGTTACATTTTCTTTTTTTTTTTTGTATTTCTTTTATTTTGGATTTTGTCTAACATTACTAAATTTCAATTCACTTAATTCATAATAAATTATATTAATTTATTGTCTACAAACATATAAAATTACTTTCTTTCTTTCTTTGTTTTTTTTTTGCTTTTCCAAACTACAAATTCCATTTAAATCATTTTATAAAAAAAATCATCATTTTCATATGAACTTTTCTTTCTGAGAATACCAAAGACAATTTGACCTAGTACAAAAACGAATAGGTACAATTGGGTACTCGGTCGCTCTCTTTCGTTATATCTCAAAATGTCCAGACAAGACCTCTTCTTTAAATTCTCAATGGTTTCAATTCGTCTAAATTACCTTAAGTAGTAAATAAACTTTAAAATTAATTTAAGTTGACAATGTTGGTTGTTGCGTTGTTGTTCTTGTTGTTTTTTGTTGTGGTTGTTGTTGTTGTTGTTGGTGAGTTGCTTTGATATTTTAGTACCTTGTTTTAGTAACGATCTTAGTAGTATCACGCATTTATTAGCACAAATGTGGCCATAAGCATGACCACATGCGCTGTGAAAATGGACATTGGTGTTTGGAAGAGTGTAGCACCGCGCCCACATTGCAGTATTTCGATTTCCTCGGGATGGTAGTTAATGCATTTTTTGGGTCTGCGTCGCTTTTGGGTCTCCTGCGATTGACGGCGTGTACTGCAGGCGCCTGGTAAGTGGATATTGAAAAACAAAGTTTCAGTATAAATTTTATTTTAATTGTTTAAAAGAGGTAGGGCCTCTCTTCATCTTACCAATAGTGCCCGATTCCTCCATGGGCTCAATATCCAATTGCTTTGAGCCGCAGGGACACAGCGTGTCCACAACGAGTAGAATCAAATTGCTGTGGGGAATTTTCTGAACGCTGAATGGACGCTCACAGCCCGACACATGGCAATTGGTTAATTTGCCCTGAGACAAAATGAAATTTTATTTAAATTAATTATGTATTTTCCATTTGATTTTACTTATGTACCTTCAGTGGGTTATTCTGCCCGCCTTGATTGAGGCGCTCGGGCTGTAGCATATACAAATCTGTGCGTAAATCACATCTTCTGGCATGTTGGGGATCTGGTGCTGAGCGTGGGCCGGCATGTGGTCGATGTTGTTTCGGTGGTGGCGTAGTGTATTCCTACAAATTTTAATTATAAACAAATATTTACCGAAACTACTTAGCAAAACAAAATTTTCTTAATCTCCCTACCACATCGGCGGTTGTAAAGAATTCGTCCATTTCCTCATCGATCGGTGAGCTGTAATCCTCAAAGGGTTCATAATCGTCCGTATACGTTTGCTCCTCGAACACTTCTTCGTTGTATGTGTAATCGTCTTGCGGCCACGCCTTTATTGGCGTGGGTAACATGGCCAGCCACGTAGCACTCATCGACACAAGATATTTCATAATCCAGGAAGCTGCACGATTCGGTCGTATGATACCACCCGCAGCCGTATAGGGGTTATCTGAGTCCGAGCACACACCCTGATAGTCGTTGACCGTGATACGCTTATAAATGCGATCTTGTACCAGTGAGTCCATAATAGTGCCGTCGATTTGGCCAAAGAATTTGCCTGTATGCTCCATTTCTTCGGATATCAGGACAAAGCCACTATTGTCCAGCACATAGCAGTCGAGGTTGTCAGAGGCGCAAGTGCGCTTGCAGCCAGTCATGCCCGTGCACTGAAGAGAAACAATTCAATAGCGACAAGTACTCAATTGAAGTGATCACAACTTACTGCAGAGGTTATGTTGATGAAATGCTTGGCCAGCGACTCATGTTGGAATTGTAGACCCACAACTGCAGCGGGCGCCTTGTGGCCACGGTGCTCCACGAAAATGGCATGCGAGGCGGTCACTAGAGTCATATTCGATTTGGTGGCATAGCCCGAACCAAATGGCACGCTATAAACGAAACTATCCTGTTCGACGGTGTGTTGGTCCACGGCACGCTTATACCAGGACATGTCCATGGCCCTAATATTATCCTCACTGAAGTGTCTGAGGAAAGTACAAAAAAACGGATGAGATCTCCTTTAATTGAAATTTTTTGGTTTGGCTTACGGCTCCGGTGAGTCTTCTGGTCGCTTGATGTGATCAATCCAACGTAACAGTCCAGAGCGTGTGGCCACATAGGAGGTGGCAACTACAAATTTCTGATATCCTTGCCTGTAAAATATTCATACGAAATTCCAGTTAGCAGAGGAATTTAAAAGATTTTCTTAATGGGTGAAAAGTTGAGAGAATTGGGTGGGATCCACAAATTGTTTATGGGAATCAAGCCTTTAAGTGGAAAACTAGAATTCTTATTTATTTATTAAACGAATTTATTCCCAACGAATTACAACCACTGCAGCGTACGAAATCCAGCATCTAATTCACCCAGCGAGCAGCGTCTTTACCGGCAAGCGTTTTTCAAAACTACTTCAATTTGTTAAAAAATTTATTCTGCAAATTTACCTTTTCAAAATTGCCATTAATGTGGCGATTGGACTAAATTTCATAATTGGTGAATTTTATATTAAAATGTGATTAGGAATTTGTGTGAATTTTTCATTAGAAATAATTATGTAAAAATTAAAGTACGAAAAGAGCGGGAATACAAAAGAGAAAATATGTGCTTTAGTGCTTATTAAAATAAAAACTAAACTAAATAATTATGTTTAATTAAATTAAATTAAGTTACAATAATAAAATTTAATATATAAATCATTGGCTTAAAGGCAAATCGCATAATTTGCGATATAACCAGTGGCAGATTTGGGTTTAGTAGCGCTCAAGGCACAGCCAAATTTGGGGGCTACCATTTCAGTATGTCAAGAAGTAAACACAAGTGTATGACAACTGAGTCTCGAATATAAGCAATCAAGAAAATCTGCAAACCCTCATCTACTAAGAATCACTGGAAGCTGAAAATGCACATGGACATTGTCAGAAGACTCTTAAAAGGGGGTAAGTAATACACACAAGTGTCGAGTCCACTAGTGTACTTAGTTAATTGGTTAGATATGATGAAATAAAATGTGCTTAAATTGTGCTTAAAAAAAAATAATATTTTAACTAAAAAAAATTTGCGAAATTGGTTTTAAAAAAAAACTATCTTAGCCTCCACTATCAATAAACTCCATTGACATACTGTTTATCCTCTTTGCCATTTGAAGCTGCCGTTGTGTTCCGTTCCAGACCATCGGTGACCATGGCATCGCGTACCAGACTCTGTATCAAGGTTCGATCGCAAAAGTACGGCTCCGCCTTGCGAGAACCTTGTACATTGAGGTGTTGAGCGAAGTGTCCAACAGGTGTGGCGCCGTGCATGCTATGTTGGGGGTGTGGAGATTTCGGGCGAACCTACAGTGCGGAAAGATGAGAATATTCAGTTTAGAATTCCCAGCAACTCACATGACTCTATAGTTTCTGCGAAATTTTGCTAAATTTTTTCTTACCGACATCCATTTCCAACCAGGTCGACCAGCACGTGCCAAAAAGTGCAACACCTGCTCTTCGGGCGATCCGAAACTAGGTTCCTGATCGCGCGACGAAGACGAATATTCGCCTGAACTTTCACGCTCTTTTTCCAAATCGCTGACACTGTTGTACTCGCAGTACACCCAATCGGGATTGACGCGCCAGTTGTCTCCCTTGAAGTATTCCGTAACTATGGGACAAAATATTCAATGTGATTTAACCATTGAGTGAACATAAACCAAGGGATCTTACCATTTTTACGAGAATGACGTATCTCTTGTTGGGAGACCAACTCATGGCTACCGTATTTCTCGGGGAGTACAACAGCCAGCGTAAATGGCGTATCCTCAATGGGACCATAAAAGTACCTAAACAAAATTTACATGTGAGTAACGGTAGCAGGGAATATTTTACAATTGCTGATTCTACCTTTGAGTACGGGCCGTCACACGTTTCATGTCATCAAAATGATTGAGTACCGTAAATTCGGTCTCACCTTCCTTGGGCATAATCATATCGCTACGCATCTGTTTGAAAATATCGGAAATAGCATTTGAGCTGAGTATTTAATGCATAGATGAGCACAAAGGCACTTACATCATAAAGCAGATTCTTGTTCATCTCCACCACTTCATGATCATTGCCCATTTCGGTTTCCGGCAGTTCCAACTCCGTCACATCCACCGACGTATACCGCGGTCGCAACTGATCGATATACTGATTGCCATCGCTCAGCGGACGCAAGTCCGGATGGTATAGTACACGCCCGTTATTATCGACGATAAACGAATATCCATTCGGTCCCAACTTGTGCTGCGGTATCATCTTGCGAATCTCCTCGATGGGCACATCAGTGCCCACAACGCCAAGCAGATTGGCCACACGCACCGAATGGTTCCGTCTATCGAAGACCGGAGTTGAAACTGTCGTCACCAGGCGCCGCTGATACTCGGAATCGCGGCCCAGGCCGCCCGATTTCCCCGCCACAAATACCGGACTCCAGTGTACGGGATGGTCAGCCTGATACATTATCATGGGACGAGCCATAACCAGGGCGTAGTCAATCACTTTCTTGCGTGCATCGTCCATGTCGTTGATTTGCACAAAGAAGCCCTTGTTCGAGCAGGCCATGTCATGCAGGTTGCCGCGACTGCCCGAATCACTGCCAATCAAATAGGTGAAGATGCGTACGGGCATGTGAGGCCAATTGTACTGTTTGATGATGTCCTTGTGCGACTCCGAAGTGCTTTCAGTGATGAGCATAATGGCCTGGTTGCATTGACTGCCTTCGCCCGACTGGTTGTACTGGTGATGAGCAAGAGAAAGAGAGGGAGAGAGAGAGAGAGAGAGAGAGAATAAATAGGAAATAGATAAAGTGGCTAGATAGAAGCTTACCTTGTGCAATAAACTGAACGCATACTCCAGGCCCGCGGTAAAGTTGGCATTGTCCTGCAGCTTAATTGCCTTCACAGCAGACTTGATTTCCTGCACATTATCGGGTGTAGCGCGCACCATGCGGTCCTTAAAGCAGGGCACTGGGGTCTTAACAGCTTCAGAGAATGTCACCAAGTTGACATAGTCATCTTCGCCTAGGGTGTCGAGTATATTGAAAGTGGTTTCCATGGCTAGCTCGAACGACTTGTCCGACATACTGGATGAAGCATCCAGTAGGATCATCTGGAAAGTTAAAAAAATTGGATGAGAATTCAAATTTGCAAATGATGCGTGTCAAAAGCCGCTACTCACAATATCCTTGGGCGACGATGCGGCCTGCACAAACCAGTTTTGCGCCCGGAAATCATGTATTTGCTTGCTGCCCTTCGACCCCTCCGGCGGCCAGGCCGTGCCCGGAAAGCGTCGCAGGAAACCACTCGACGAGCCAAAGTATTGCCACGACAATGCCGGATCTCGCTCCAAGTTGCTCTGGAACAGTGGGTCCAAATGGGAACTCCACTGCAGGGCTGCCTTCACGTCGCCTTCGTCCATGGAGACGCTGTTAGGCACCAGAATCGAACTTAGACTGAGATTGACAGGCAGTCGCTCGAAACGTCGCATGAAACGAATATCCATATGACGGGCCCCGTCCGCCAACTTGCCATCCGAATTGTATTCGTTGATGCGACGAGCATCATAGTGCTGATTACTCGAGGTGGCCGAGGCACTATGCGAGCCCTGTGAGTCGAGCTCGGAGAGTGCCGCCTGTTCGGCTGAATCCATAATGCGCTGGAATAGAAAAAAATAAAGTAAATTTTTCGGTTATTAATTGGCTCTTGACGATTAGGGTTAAGCGGCTTATTTTAGTTGGTATGCTTTTTGTCTAAATATCCCCTTAACTATCTTTGCTTGTACTTAGTACACATGCGAGTTTCTTTTTTCACGTTCCTCTAAGCTCGCATACATGTGAAGTTTTTCAAGGAAGTTTGCCAAAAAGAAAGGATCTTATGGAAAGAAGAAAATCCCTTAAAAAAGGATGTTAGTAGACAAAACAAAGGAAAAGAAAACTTTTTCGCTTCGTTTTCTTCGTTTTGAATGTTTCCCTTTATGCAATTTATTCCCTCGTGTGCACTTTAAATTGCACAAAGAAGCCTCTTTTAATACAAATTGAGAAGTTCTGCGCAAATTTTGCAGATTTTCGTAGGGGAAAGGATCCATGAAGCCAAGCAAAAAGTACTGTGGAAGAAATAAATGCAAAAAATATATATCACAGAGAGCGGGCTCAAAAAAAAACCTATCGAGTTAGTGAGATACAAAGGAGTACTTGCGAAACCAATCAGAAAACCATGCAAAAGTGAGTGTGAGCCCGACGAAACGTATCAGAAGGTTTGATAAACCGCAAGAGTGATTAATTTAAATTAGTTTAAATTCAAATTGAAACCGAACACTGTTAATTCAAGCCACCACCTCCTTTGAGCTAGTTAGCTGACGCCTCCTTGATGTTGCCTCAACTATGAAATTCGCTCCACAGTGCCAACGTTGCTGTAATTTAAGCAGTTGTACGAAAAGTACTCCTTGCAGAAAATACTTTCACAACTTATTTTCATAAGAAACAAACAAGTAGAAGAAGTGAGTTTGGTGGGGGGAGGGGAGAGGAGAGGCGAGGCGAGTAGCGAGGTTCGTTAAAGTATGCGAACACCTGCAGTTGCCACTGCGCCAATGTTGGGGCGAACAAACAGCAGTTGTCGGCAAGGATTTGAATGCAAATTGGCTGCGACGAGTTGTTAGCTCAGCACACACAAACACACACCGCACAAATCCCAGTTATGCAAGTTATTTCACATAAAAATATCAAAAAAAAATCCAAATAGAGACTCTTGACATAAAATAATATCAAATTAGTTGGGGAATTAGTTGAAGAGGAAATATTCAGTGGGGATGACTTCATCAAAGAGGAGACTTCTCTCCTTCGTTTCTCTTTCATAGTTCTGCATTTTTCTTGAAGAAAGATTGTGAAATATTTGCATATAAGCGCCAATAACGGTTGGTTTAGAAAGACGGGAAATATCAATTTCAAAGACTTGTGCTGTCATTTCTTTGCTCACCTCTGGTTTTAAGGTTTAATAACTTGTAGTTTTTGCCAACTTATCCCACTCAGATTTGCATGTAACATGACTGAAGACTTTGTCACACACACCACACACACACACACTCATAGATTGAGTACAGTGTTTGTGCATTGTCCAAATGATGTTCGGATTCATTTTGAAATCATCATCAGTAGCAGCATTTGGAATCTAAGCCTATGAGCGTGTGTGTGTGTGTGTTTGCATAAAGGATATATGCCATCTAGCGAGCGCAATGTCCTTTGCCACTTTGCCAACGAACATCATCTCTGCATACGAATATATGAATGAGCATATTCCTCATTACACGTTATATGTACACTATTGCATAACTTCTACGGACTACGGACTACGAACTACGTACAAGAAATGTAGGAATTAGAAAAAAAAACAGGAAAATAATATATAGTAACAACGTACAAACATAAAAAGTGGAAAAGTATGAAAACATCTTGCTTGAATCTGTCCGTCAACATTTAAAGCAAACTTCCAACTGACACTGAGTCTGCGTCTGAGTGCATTTCACTGTTGGCACCAGCAGCAAAGTGTGTGTGTGTGTGTGTGTGTGCCGGCATGTCGTGTAGTCCGCAGTTCAAGACATTGCGAATGTTGTACAACAACAACAGCAACGAAAGCAACAATCACACAGCCAACCAAAAGAAATATTAATTCACACGCAATTTGCAGTCAACCCACAACGAAGTGAATAAGTGGGTGAGAGAGTCCTTTTCCATTGCCCTTCACACACACACTCGCACACAAATACACTTTTACACTTTTGTACATTTGTACTGCCAGTCCGTCGCCGCTGTCGAGATGTGACTACGTGGACGTACTTGTTTCCTATTCCTAACTGTCTGTCTGTCTGTCTATTTGTCTAACGGTTTGCTAATGTCGGTTGGGTGGGGCGTTTTTTTTTTTGTTTGGTCTTTTATTGCTTACTAGCGTTTATCAGTCGCCTTCATGATTCATGGTGTTGTATATCCTTTGCGCTGCTTAACATGGCATCTTACAAGTTGGAGGATTTTTCAAAATTCCTCACACAACACACCTAACACATCTAAGCACTATAAATGCATAGACCATCATTACGAATGTATTGCTCGGAGAGCTATGCTTTTAGTCATTCGCTGACATCTTGAGGGATTTATATATGTGCGTACATGCATCCACACTTGAAGGTGTGTTATTACCACTTTGAGTGGATTTCTTCGCACAAATGTATGTGGGTGGAAAGAGCTTCCATTCGTTATTGTTAATTTGATAATAACATATATTTTTACTGTTTGTTGTATACGAGATGTCGGAAAAGCAATCTTAATTAACTAAAATATAATTAAACACTCTTTACGGTTAGTGAAGCGCATACGAAAGTCAAAACAAACAGGTCCTTTAAGTAGAACGAGAAATAATATTTTATTTTTCATTCAAAGCTAATGGCTATGTTTTACTCGCAAAATGAATGAGGTGATGAGATTAAAATATGATATGTCAAAACTTCTACTTCTTAGCTCAGAAATTGTATTTTTGTTCACTCATCTGGTTCTTCGTAGTTCTTGTTATTTGTAAAGGTAAAAAAAAGCTTCATTCTCTTATATCAACTTGTAGAAATATGCAGTGGCTTCTATCTACAAAAAAAAACTCACCACTCCCCAGTTGTCATCATCATCATCATCATTCCAATACAAGTACAACTAGAAATTTCGAGATTAAAGTTTTGTGGCTTTTTACCTTTCATAACCGTTAAAGAAGTTCATATCTTAATACTGCACAAGTCATGCTTCATATTTGGATTTAAGACATTTTTACTTCAATATGACAAAAAATAAAAAAAAGAGAAGAAAAAACGTTCTGTCTTTTATGGAGATTAGTAAAACTTATTTCAATAGCAAAAATGCGGTTGGCTCTTTGACGTGGATTATGGTAAAATTTCGTTTCACTTGGCAGCTTCTACTTTATGAAGAAGTTTTTCATTTTCTTATTTTTTTTTTTTTAAATAACTAAAAACTAGTAAGAGAATTGTCTTAGGTTAGTCTGAAGCTAAAATAACCAACTTTGACTTAGGCTATCAAGCACATATCATATTTTATCATTAAGGTGATGCATATAAACTCGCAGTTGTGGATTTGGTGAAATAGACTGTCAAAAATCGTAAAATGTAAAGTGGAAAACTTGTGATGTAGAAAAGTAAAAAATCAATACTTGGTTAATTGACCACTGTACATGTTGATCATACGATCTAGACGGTGTTCATCAACACGATGTTCATGGTATTTAACATAATGTATCCGTTGATCATATTGATGTTAAGGTTTATAGGAGAAAGTTACACAAGTGTATGTCATATTGATAAACGATACATAACATTGATGTACGATTTGTTTGAGGCAGGTATGACATACGTCAGAGCGAAGAAACCTACTTGAAAACTGAATTTTTTATTATATTGCGATATCATTCTGTTTTCGCTGTTCCCTTCCTTGTTTTTTCTAGTTTATTTTCATTTTGTTTCATCTCCAATGCATTCTCATTTCGTTTTTTTTTAAATTTGTTCCAATCTCTTTCCAATTTCATTCTAAATTCGTTCCATTTTGCCTCGGTCCGATTTCAGTTCCATTCCATTCCCGATACAATATTCCAACTAAACACAAAATCCACGGAAAAATTGGTTGAGTATTTCTCAAGATAATAATGAAAATTTGTATGGGAGGTAGCCGTGATTAATATTCGATTTAGCCCATTTCCAGTATCGTCCAAATAATTAGTAGCAAAAAGACTTGGAATCTCATGTGAAATGTCGGACAGACGGATAGGACATGGTTATATCGACAACAGCGTACATTGAAATAATTTTTTCATTACTTTCAGTGGTTGTGAAAAAAAACCGCATTACCACTGAACATTCCGTGATGTAGTGGAACCAAAAAAAAACTCCTGTAGTACGGAAAATTCTGTGGGGAGTTTTTTTTCCACTACCACTACACATTTTAGTGATAGTGGTGGAAGTAATAAAAAAATTCAAAGTGCACTTAAAATTCAATGCCCCATTCCCCATTCTGCTGATCAAGAACGTTACAAATTTTTAATGATTTTTTATTTCCTAACAATTTTGTTTTAATTTTATATAACCTCGATTAACAACAATATATGTAGGTGTTTGTGTGCAGTTTGGCACTCCCCTTTTACCTTCCACTTGAAATTTGACGTTTTAATGCATATTTTCTTCTCTGACTCTCTGCTCCCTTCACCCAATATAATATTTCACCCAACTTCTATTCATAGCTACACTGTATACTGCATTTGACATCGTGTAATGGCATTTTATGCTTTTAGCTGAGCTCTCACTTCTTTCATACAGCCAACCGATTCGACTAGGTTGCTTCAGTGCGAAATATATATAAATACCTCCATCAAACTCCATCGACTTGAACGTCATCGTTGCACCCGCATACAAAGGAGTAGGAGAATTTTCCTCTTTAACTCATTGATGGTAGGAGCACCTCTCTTCGTACTGACAGTTGTTCCTCACAACATCAGCATACGAAGTGGCAGCATCTTGAAAGTGCAGCAAAAAGCTTTTCCATTATACAATGCACAAAAAAACACACGCACACATTTTAAAGTCAATTTAAACTTCAAATATCAATTGTCAACGACAGACTCAGACACTTGCGAAATATGTGAGCAGCTGGAGGGAAAATCAATGGACATTGATAACACGACAAATTGTGAAGAAGTAATAAAAATGAACAATGTTTGGAACCAAGTAGAAATTACTATGAAAAGAATAAAATTAAAATTGAATGAGCTTGATGTGGCCACAGAAATGCAATTAAAATTCTTCTGTAATACCCTGTAGTCTGCAAGAAATTAACAATTTTAAACAAAAAAAAAATAGCATTTAACTTTTATACAAATATGCAAGCTTGTTGCCTGCTGAACTTCAATTGTCTGAGGTAATGTTTACAGACAATTACCATTTTAATGCCTCGTCGAAGATTTCACTCACATCAGCCGGCCCCTGCAGCATCATTGTACATATATTTAAATTACAAAAAAAAAATACTTAAACAAAATGGACGCGAAAGCAACATTGCTGTCATCGCTGTTGAGTGGCGTGGCGTAGCGAAGCATCTTGCATATAGGCCAACAACTACTTCAAGCCGGCCTATAATCTACCCACGCGCCCCTCCCCAGTCCCCAACACAGCCACCCATGCACTGCCAGGTGTTGTTTGTTGTAGTGTGGCTCGCCATGACGGACAGACTGCAGTCGACTGCAACGCATGCACGAATTGTTTTTCATTATTTTCATGTTCGACATGAGTGCAAATTGTCGATGCGGTGTGGTGAATAGCTACCGAGAGCACGTGGAAATGCCAGAGGAAATTTACATAAGGATTACTGAAGGGAGGCTGCTTGCAGCAGCAGCACCGTGCAATTGGTTGGTGTGTGATGGCCGGTCGGTCGGTCGAACGCCATTCTGCTATGAGCCTTTGCCACCGCATTGAATATCAATTGTGCGGGTAATAACCAAACCGAGCGTCAATTGCTTTGGCAAATGGCTCAGCGGTCAAATAAAATGGCGGACCGAGCGCCGTCGCGACTGCAAAACATTTCAGGTTTTGCGCTGAAGCGTATTTAGTTCTATTGATTCACTGATACGCATGTGATACATGGTCGAAAAGAGTCAATAGGTAAGAGCATTTCATTCATCGCTAATTCGTAATTTTCGATGCAGTCTGCTTCAGGTTTATGTAAATTTCGTACGGCAGTCTATACCACAATGTTTGGAAAGTGCCTAAAATTGTCCCAAACAGACATAAAATTTGTTTGTATTTCTGAAATAAAAGTTACTCATACCACACCGAGAGCAACCAAACAACAGCGAAGAACACAAAAGACCGTCTACCAAAATGGCCCAACATTTATGCTTTACAATAAATGGCAAATACGTGGGATACGATTGACCATTTTCTTATTTTTTGTCCGTTCGGTGTCCGTCTCTCGTGGCGTGTTTTTGTATTCGAATGAAAGAAAGTCGACATTAGAAGAAGAACACGTGAGCATAATATGCTTGTCTGCCAATAAATGCTACACAAAGACGGATGCAGACAGACTACTTCATAAAGAGCCAACATGCCCAAAAATAGACACACCAAAGTTTCGTCAAACACATTCGCATCGGCAGCACTTGGAAAAAGTTTTGGTGGCATGGACGTGTAAGCGCCTGCTGGACATCATCTTATTCGCCTTGTTGTGCGTCATGTCGCATGCTTTGGGAATTTTGAGTGTAGGCTGTTGTGTGTTGCGAGTGACCTTTCAGCCTTTTAATGTTCTTTTATGTGTCTTTGCGGCAGCGTATGTGAAGAGTGGGTGGCCAGGAAGTGAACTTTCGTAATTCAGCGAAATTTGTTTGTTTGTAAATTCAATATTCCAAACATGTTGTGTTTGGCAGCATTAGCAAATCGTTGTTGTGGCTCTTAGTAAATGGCTGACTCATATTACGGAGCAAACTTGTCTGAATTAAAATTGGTTTCTTCTTCAGTGGGTCGATTTCTGTCGTAAGAAGTGGAAGACAAATTTTTGTGGGCTTTTAAAGTAAATTATTTTAGTTTCACGAGATGAACACTACTACTTCACAATCTAAAAGCTGTCAAAAGGACACTAAGTAAGAGTAATCCGTCGATATTAATCGAAATTCATTCCAAAAAGTATAAAAACTACAGGAAACTGTATAAAATGCCGAATGAAACTACGTACTAAAATCGAAAACAAATTATTTATACCTACAAAAGGAATCCTTAGCATGCTTTCAAAACATGTCCCTTAACCATTTTACATTTTACAACCTTAGCTTAAAGGAATCGCAGGCTCCAATCGAAATTACTCAAACCTTTGAAAATTTGAACTAAAACGAGTAATCCGTACTAAAATCGGGATTAATTTAACAAATTTAAAATGTCTCAAACATAAATTCGATTCAGAGTGGCAACATTTCGGCATGTAGTTCACTTTGGAAATGGTTAAGCGAAGAATGGACCCCAAGCAAAGAACATAAAAAGAAAAGGAAAAAAAACCATTTGAAATTCAACTGACACGACACGAATAACTCACACCAACTCACACCACCAAAAACCGCCCCGACCCGACACCACCACCTTCCATCCAATGTAGCAATGGCCCTGGCCGCAGGCGTTGCGGGCGAACTGAAATGCGTTAATAAATAAGCAATAAACTCTGGCAAAACCATAAAAGTGAAAGCCCATCGAAAGACACTCCAAGCCCGTGATAATCCATCAAATACAGAACGTTCGTCAAACATTGTAATGAACCATTGCCATCGCCTCCGCCCACTTGTATTAGGGAAGCGCGCGCGAAAAACGCTCGCAGCACATGTTTTTCTTTTTTAGTTTTCAGCACAATTTTCATCGATTCATTTTCAATTTCATTTCAATTCCAAATCGCTCCCGGACATCAAGGAAATTATTATTATTCTTCTACGAAACTCATGTTGTGGCGTGCGTGAGTTCGTCACAGTTGGGGGCACACACACTTTCATCCCAGGAAAATACCAAATAACAAAAACTTCATCTTCTAAGCATTTCGGAAATTTTGTATGTTTTTGGTTGGGCGTTACTTACCATAACGGCATTGCGTTTGAAATCCATGAAGTTCTTCACCTCTGCGGCCAATTCGCGCAAGAGTATGATGCCATCCTTTCGCTTCACCTCGATATCACTGTCCTTAAAGCGCTGGAAAGTAAATGGAAAGGCACAGATTTAATAAAGTTTATTAAATTTGTATACAAAAAAAATGCAATTTTAAAGTAAATTTAAGGATTCTCATTTCAAACTACTTCGAAGAAATTTCCAGTACGCATGATTATTTTAGTTGGCAACAACAATGTCAACCCAACTAATTTCAAATCGCTACAAATGGAGTTAAACCCCATTACAACTCTGCGAGAATGACAAAAACAAAATTAAAACCGAGAAAGAAGGCACAAAACGAACGCACGAATGTGAACATATTTCGAAGACGAATAATGTCAAAAAACGCTTAGGCGTTCTTTTTCTACTCCTTTTCTCTGTGTTTTTTTTTTCCTTCTACTTGTCATTTTTTTTGCACTTTTTACCCTTATTGCCAGTGAGTGTGTTTTTGTAGTTGTGCATGTCTCTTGTGAATTAATTAGAAAACTTTTCTTAACTGCTTCTGAAGACGACACACAGCAGCGAACAGCGCCTATGAAATGCGAAATGCTTCGATGCCTCTCCTGCGGGCCAAGTGAGTGCCGGGCTGGTTCTTACTCCGCACGTACGCATTCCAAGACGCATTCGTTCATCCATTCTGACTCCCAGCCCGCCTAAGTACTCTGCGAGACTTCATCTCTGGGCAAATGAAGACGACGACGACGGCAACTCTATGGTGGCAATCGGGTGCGGACCGAGGAGAATAGTTATTCTGGTTATTGTTGGGTTGTAGGCAAAGTTGTAGTTCGACGCCGATGTGAAATTTTCTTCTACCAACGACTACGTTCAACTACAAGCGAACAAAGAAAACAAAGGCGCTCCGGAATACGAATTCTACATGGATTTAAACGCCCAAATTATGTCGGCTACATACACAGCACAGACGATTGCAAGCGCACAAACGACCGACCGCGTGATGGGTGCAATGACCCCCCCCCCCCTCACTGGTGAAGGGACGTCATTTTCCTTATAGGCCTCATGGGAATACTACTTATTTAGAAAAACTTTTTTGAGATATAAGTACTTATGTAATGAAGATTGGATAGCAAAAATTGGAATATGAATCAAATCGCCTTTAGTTGAAAATTAGATCGATCTTCTCGCTTCAGCAATTGCCGATCAATTTGATACTGACATGAATGAGTGTCAATCTTTAACGTCCTAGGCAAAGAAGGACTACGGTTTTGGAGTCAGTATCGAAATTTTTTGGATTCTTACATCCAAGCCCGTGTGTTCCTGTTCACCTTTTTAATCAACCTCACTCCTAATTCAGCCGAGTTCTGTACTTAATCTTTCATTAACAAACCTTTTGTACAATTTACCAATTTACAAACAATTTAATTTACCCTACACATACCTAGGACATTTTCCATTACATTTGCTATTACATTTTCATGCGACTTAGATGGAATAATGTCACCGGCAACAACCGTCATCAAAGTGCGAATCAAATGCGAGAATATGAAATTAAATTACATTTAATTAGTTGCGACAAGTGACAGTTTGTCTGTTGAGATTCTAATTGCGACGACATTGATGCTTGATAATGCACAGCAGAAGGAACAATTGAATGAATCCAAAAGGGGAAAACGGAAATATCCTTAAAGACAATTTTCAAAGTACAGCGAAGAGAAAAGAGAGATGAAATGAAATGAAATGAATGAAGTGGAATGTTTGATTTTGACTCTGCGAAAAGTATTTTTACGAATCAATGACTATTACTCATTATCATCATAATCATCATCGAGTGGCATATGCTGCCAACAATGTAGCCAACGCATCCAGCGTTGTGTCCTTGCTACCGATGCGACGATGTACGAGGCGAAAACTTTTCTCAACTCGCAAGAAACATTCTTTAATTTGAAGTTTTCCAATGCATTTTACTATTTCTGTCCTTGCTGTTATGCTGTTGTTGCTGTTGGAGTTTTTGTTGTTGTACAAAGCATGGCAAGAAAAAAAAGAAATGAAAATGATGTCAAACACGACATTTCATTGCGTTAATGCCACATTCAGCACATGTGTGTGTGTGTGTATGTGTGTTCAATGGGGTGGGTGGTAAACTATTTGTGTGTGTGTGTGTGTGTGTATCAGCGCATAAAACATTTTATAGCAGCTTCCTAGCGTACGAACTAACGAACGAACGAATGAACGAGCGAAACACTGCCACGGATCGCCCGAGGCAGCTGGCGAAATTGTCCTTCAGTCATACCGAACCAAACCGAACTGAACTGAACCCTAAACCGAAAACGAAGTGAAACGAAACGCGCTGCCAGTGCTCTGGTGAAAAGTTTTTCATTTTGCGGTTGGCTCAGGAATTCCAAACGTTCCTTAATGCAACCGCTGCTGCTGCTGCAGCAGAGGCAAAAGCATCAAGAAGCTGCCGCAGCAGTCTTGCCTGCAGGAACAGCAGCTGTGTGCGTTCATCGTTCCCAACGCATAGCATCTAGCATCGCATCGTATTGCCTTGCCTTGCCTTGCAAACAAACTCAAACTGGAGCAAGGACACAAGTTGAGGCGATGCCACGCGCACCAAGGCGAAATTGCAAAAGGCGTTCCCCTTTCTTGCACTCCTGTTGCTGCTTGCCGGCTCCAGAAGAGTGGGGCGGGGGAGGGGGAGGGGAGTACTATGGTAGTGTAGTGGCAAGTGAGCTGGAAGCAGTAGGATCCTTCGCACCTATTTTCCTTAACGCTTCATTGCAATTCGCCAAATGAGTGGGAAAAAGGTGAAGTAATCTTATGACTTCTCCGCTTCGACGATGATTATGTTCACAAGTGGCAGTCCTCACTCCTGCGGCCCCCCTCGCACTCTCTTCTCGCCAGCTACATTGCTTTTTACTGCTCCATAGCCACCTGCTGTATGTGTGAGCTGCTGAGCTGTGGCCTGTCATGTGGAAGAATGTGCTGCTGCTGCTGGGTGTATGTATGATGTGCGAGTGTGTGTGTGCACTCAACTCGACTCGAATGAAGATGCAATGTGCTAATTAGATTTTAATGGAGGTGTGACTGCAACTTCAACAAAATGAAAATGTGAAATGTGCTCACTTGGATGACAATGTCTTTTTGGAGGTTTAGCAAAACAACAACAAAAAAAACATGTTCCATATTCATTAATTTCTCAAATAACGAAGGCAAACTTAAGACACGAGCAAAAAATCCAAAATATAAAGATGATGTGCTTAAACATTAAAGACTGGATTGTTAACAGTGCAGGGTTGTAGCCGGAGAAAAAAATGTTATCCACTTAATAATGTTAATTTTAAATTATTCCACCTCATATTCCCACACTGCGATGCACACCGTACACCGTTCGGCATAATAATTCCAAAGGATATTGCTCACGCTCCAACTGTCACAATTTTTCATTTGACAGTTGTCCTTCAATTCCTTGCAAAGTGAAGTGAACAAAAAAAACACCGAAGTATGTAGTCTAATAAAAAAGCACATATTAAAATGTTAAACAAGACGAAGGCCATATCACGTTCTCACTTCGGATTGACACCGTCGTTGTGCCTCACACCAGCCAACCAACGCACACACACACTCACGCAACTCACGAAACCTTCGAATTCTTCAACTGACAGGAAATACTAAGGAGTAGAAATGTTGGGTATGCAGATACACGCACTCACACACACATACCTAGCTACTTCGGTGAAATATATTGTATTGCATTGTATTGAATGGCAGCCACACAAACAACTAAGCACAGACAACAACAAGGGCAACAAAAACACTCCTACGACATAATGGCAAATGATGATGAGGACGTTGGTAATGGTTATGGTGATGGCAACATGAAATATGGGTCATGTGGCCCACTGTATACCGGCCCAACGAAGGAATTCTTTGTTGTATTGAGCGCTTCGCGTCAAATCGCAGCGCGCACACGATGCCAACGACACGGAGGACAACAACACTCACAAGGCTCTCCGTGAGTGTGGGCAAATTAATAACATTCTTGGCACGTTCCGGCGCTGTAAGTCGGTGTACATAAGCCACTTATGCGGCTGCAGTTGGATTTGTTTAGAAGTTTTTATTGCCAGTTTTTCGCCTACATTTCGCTCCTCTTCCATTTTACAAAAGAAAATATGTCGAAATGCCCTACATCTACTACGATGGATGACATTCGGTATAATGTAAATTTGTCTGCTTTCAAATAAATAAATATAAATGAATAAAATTAATGTGGTGACTTTAAAGAACGCTTGGGTTTCTTTTTTTAATTTAAAACACCCACATTATCTACAGGAGAGAATATAATTTTATTCTACTCTGGTAGCATATTACTATACGCTTTGGCCTCACAGGCGAAAGTTCTTAATTCGAATTCGCAGGCGAAATGTAAATAATAAAATAATTTATGTGTCCATGTAGCATGTGGAATGGCATAGTGTGGCACTGGTTAAATGACAGGGCCAGACGTAAATATTTGCATAGACAAGAATATGGCGAAAATGCATTGCCAGACACACACACACACACACTCTGAGCTCTACTTCGACTGCGGCGTACGCGTCTCACGCTCGTAGTTGTTGATTTACAGTGGTGGAGCCTTTGCGTCTGCATTACACTATCCCTCTGCCCATTTATAGTAGCCGTGCAACGCACGGCGCGCTCGTTGGCGGCAGCAAACCCTGAAGCCACCGCCACTGTGTTTGTCAACAAACAACGTTGGTTTCGAGGATACCTATACCTCTACCTCCCCCTGAGAATTACAATTGCACAAAATAATCTGAAAATCAGACACAGATAAACACAGTTTGACCATTGGGTGAGGATTGAGGTGTCTTTGAGCTTGTGTTTTCATTTACAGGGGCGGTGCCAACGAATTTGCTGTAATATTTAATTTAGAAAATATTGGAATCCTCCACGAATGTAGTTGAAATGATTCAAAATTTACATCGAAAAAGAAGACGATCGCAGCTCAGATGGAAGAACCTAACTGCACATCCCAAGGTGAAGGTGGCTGGCGATTTAAAAATGTTCAAAAAGTGATAATCTATTTCATAGATATTTTTTAGAGTCTTTATAAAGGTTTCAGCTCCTACATAAGATTTATAAAAGAGTCAATAGGGATCTATAAATGGAAAAGCGACACACTGACCAAACATACGCAGTTTTAACCTTTGACTTTGACTGAAGGTGGCGCAACCTTCTTTTTCTATTCACTCTTATTTTACCTTTCTTATTTAGAGAATTAAAAAATCTTTCAATTGTTTTTACGTATTCATTTTCCTTAAAGTACTGTTCAGGGTTAATAAGAATTATTAAAAAATGGAAAGCCCTTAAGTAGAAAGTTGAGATTTGTGGCACAACTCCACCTCCTTTTCAACGCGTACTTCGGCCTTAGATCCAACTAAATTTGCTCCACTACATAAAATAGAACTCTACTTCCGTTTTAGCACTTCCGTTTCCGTTCACTTACACTTGGGCTTACACTCACACACACACACTCACATGTATTTGAATGCAGTTCATTTGTACGACAAGTCTTTGTAAAAATAATTTCAAAACAGACGCATTGGTTGGTATACGTGTGTGTGTGTGTGTGTGTGAGTAGTGTGTGCCTCTACCCATCCCCGAAGAGGTGTTAGGATGGGAAGCAATTGAAGAGCCGAATAGAGTAGAGGGGGTGGTTGTCGCCGTGCACTGTGTGGCTTTTGTTGATTTTCATATCAATTCTGGTTTTGCGATGATGTTTTATTGTGAACATGCCTTTACAAACACACACAGGCGCTCGCACATACCCACTCGCTCTATTCATCTGTATCGTGGGAGTGGGAGTGGAAGTGATGTAGGGGTATGGGTAGGGGCACGACTGGTGAAAGCGGAAGCGTGCAACTGCGACAAGTACATTAAACGTTCAGATACAGATACAACAACAACAACAGGAACAAAAACAAAAATGTTCAGGCAGGCAACGAATCTGAAGTGTAGATTGGCAGCAGAGGGGTGTGATGGTGGGAGGAGGAGAATGAAATGAAATGGAGTGGTGCGTTGCGTTGCGTTGCGAACGGGGTTTTTGTAATAAGGTACATAAATGTCAAAAACGCTTATCAATTTTAGCACACAATTTCTCTGTTTGTGTGCTTGTTTCCATCTGTCTGTGTGCTGCTGTGCTGCGTGCGAGTGTCTGTATGCGTGTGAATCTGAAACTCTGCCGCTGCTGTGTGACTTCGTGTTTTATTTAATTTTTAGCATTTAAAAGTACAACAACACCAGCAAGCCGTAAAAACGTAGAGAAACCAACCCCCGAGAATTACACAACCACGCTGACAGTGGCAACACAATTTTTAATTAGGTGTGTGCGTGTGTGTGTGTGTGTATGGGATTCTGCAGGAGTGTGAGTAAGTAAATGTTTTATGTATATGTATGAATATGAATGTGAACGCTTCGCTTTATTTTCATATTACATTAAAATTTAAAAAGTAATTCAGGCATTTTTAATTACCTTTTCTTTTTTTTGTTATATTTTAAAAAAAAAGTCAATAAAAACCGAAATGGTTTTAAAGTATTACTTTATGAATATGGCAATCAAGAAAATATATGTATTTACAATTTACATATTTGATTTACCATTCAAAGAAAATTACATATTTTGGTGAGTTAAAAAATATATCAATAGCACCATCCGACACAAGTGTGTACCGTCGTAAATTTCACTGGCGCAGCTCAGTGAAATTGACGCCGAAATTACCCGCGTTTGATCGTTATTCTACTTATAGAACAATTCGTGTGAATTTAAATAAAATAGTTTTCTATGAAAATCACTCATACGCCATGTATGGCACCGTTGAAATGAATTTAACTTTCTACTGTCCCAAAGACTCCTAATATATTCCATCTACTATACATAAATTATAAAACTAGAGCCTAAGTTAACACACATTTTTGTTTTTCTAGAGCATTTCGTTTGAATTTTATAAAAATCATATTATGACCATTACTCATACGCACCATGCAACACTTTGGCGATAATCGTTCCAAATGATGCCAACAAATTGATCTAGAAAAACGACGATCCGCGAGTAATTTTTAAGCTTTACTGACGGTGTATTTCATTGTTATAGATACTGCAAGACTAATCGATTAATATGTATTCTATGTTATACAAATCGGTTCGATATTCATGAAAATTGTGCATGGAGAGAACTGTTGGCAGAAATTTTGCATTATACTCACAATGTTGATCCATTAATAAAAAATCATAATTGAATTTATTTTAATCATAAATGCCAAGGCTGAATATAAAATCAAAACCAGTATTCATGACTAAAAATGTGAAATTGTGTTTTTTTGATTCATGGATCAATATTATGACTATAATACCCAACTCCTGCAAACAGTTCTCTCTGTGTGTGATTCATTTTTTTTTCTCTGATCAATTTAAAAAACCTTATTGATCGTTTAATTTAGCTATGTTGAACAGACGCCGCTCACATCCACTTTTGAATACTTACATTTTTGATTTCATTCATTTTCGTAAATTGTCGACCAAACTCCCATAAATCCACTCCGAATTTAAGGGCCCAATTTCGGACTCTGAAAAGAACAAAATGCAAAATATTTATATTAATTCGAAAATATATAGTCGGACAAAAGCGTTTTCCTCACATAAATTGACTTATAAATTTTCAATAATAACTAAAATCATTGAATTGCATGATACTGTTGTATACGAGTAGGAGAGTACATGTATGTTCTCATATGGAAATTAATATAAGGGATTGTCGGGTAATTTGCTACGGCTAATATAATGGGACACGGTTTTCCGTGTTATTGCACTGATAACAGTAATTCCGTTTCATTTAACACAAGCATCTTCTGAAACAGAGATGACTTAACACGGGTTGTTTATGACTGCTCTGAGCCAATTGAAAATGTTTGTGGTTTAACACTTTCTTTTGGATCATTTGAATGGGTTGTGCAGTGATTATTCTTCACGGAATGCTTCAAAGTTATTATTCAGGCACACATTTTAATTCCCAAAAAACCAAATGTGTCCCTAACTATCCGACAATCTCCTGTATTAAATAGTTAATAATTTTGTATATAGCAAATACGTACCTACGTAGTATATATTCCCAATAACCATAGACAAAAATATTTTATTAGCAACCGAAAATGATTTTCACTTAATTTGAAACATACACAAACAACTTTTATTGCCACTTGCTATATCATATCCGATCAATAAAGTTATTTTCCTACCCCTAATTTTTGAGCATTTGTATAGAATGCCATGGCATGAGCATCCCCTCGCCGTCTGTGGCTGGCCAATGCCACACGGGCCGAGCATAATTTAACCGCAGACAAAATAAATCACAATACAAAAACAAATGCCACGCCAAAATAACAAGGAAACTCAAGCAGCAAAGAAGTGCCCCCCGATTTACACACACATACAACGACGTGTATGCTAAGATATTTGCCTCTCGAAACGAAAGTATCTTCAGAAAATATTTGCACACAATTTTATGACATTATCAGAATTATCAATAAATATAAGTCACCGAGATGCGACAAAGCACGACCGCCAACTTCAACTTGTACACCAACCCATGAGCCATACTGCCACTTCACCACACAAAAGGCAGAGCTCGGTTGCACGTTCCAGAGCGGATACGCATTGAAAGTCACAAGCGCATTGTATCAAGATACAAGTACGTACATATAGAATGTGCAATCGCAATAAGCAAGCGAAACGATCGAATGCAAGCTCCAACTTTAAATGAAAAATTTAAATTTAAAAAAATAAAATTAAACGAAACAAAGCAAAGCAAAAACCATGACAAAGTTCCCGTTTGGCAGGAAGAGGGCGGACCGTGGCCAGTAGACCACTGACTAATGCTTACGCATGGCTCCCTATAGCACCCCATTACCCCACGGCGAATTGTTTCGTTTTTCCTGATTTCATATAAAACTTTGCCGAAAGCGAAAATAAAAGAACTTTTTCGTTCACTCTCCGATCTCTCCCACCACAAAAACACAACACAGTGATGCATGTGCGGCTGAAATTATATGAAATTTTATTATGAGCCAAGCAAATAACACACACACACACACACAAAGACGAAACGAAAACACGACCGCAAGCGGAAGTAAAGGACACAAGGGCACCACTGGTTTATCATTGTACTTTGAGGTCGTCCATTCGGAGTAAAATAAGCCACATATACAAAATGCTTGCAATAAAAAAAAAATACACGGCGAAAATTGTATGCGAGAATATTCTCACAATGGTATTAAGCACTCACACGAAATTACGGTGAAAAAATATTTATAAAGAATTGACCAAATGTTAATAACAAATACACTGACAGAGAGAGGCACAGGATTTTGAGGAATCTCTGCAGACAGAACTGATTCTGGGAATTCTCTAGATCAGTTCAAACTGCTTCTTCTCACAAATATTTAATGTTTTTTTTATATTTGGAAAGATTGAACCCACTGTCAAGTTACAATGTAATATGAAAAATAATTTTATAAATCCAATAAACTTGCATTGGAATGCATCATAAGAAATTGAGCACAAAACCCAACTTAAAACTTCACAAAATGCGAGAAAAACTGAACATTTTTTGTTTATAAAAATACTAAACTTTATGAAACACAAAATATAGTTTTTCGTATATGACTCGTAATAAACAAGCAAAAAAAGTGTTTGTGGTTTCGTACTGAGCGAGCAGTGTGCGATTGTCTTACAACGAAATGGACGACAGCAGGAGTGGACAAATAACAAAGTCAGGCCAGTTCTAATTTTAATAGTTTTTATTGTCCTCTATTTTCTTAAAGCTTTATAGTAGTTGGGGCAGTGTGGTTACAATACTTTTATGGATTCCATAAGCAGTTCTTAAATCACCTTTGAACATTTTTAAGCCCATGAAGCCTAGACGCAGGATTACTTTTTTCAAAAACAACACATATTTGGAATATTTTATAACAGGTGAATTCTCAGGCTGCTTTATGGCGTTACAAAATATGCATTCTTCTGAAACCGCAAAGTATTTAGCAGGGTGAACAGCGAGCGCAAGCACTGATGTTTTAAAAAAAATGTTGTCTTAAAATCCCCCTACAAATACTGCCGTTTCTTATCCACTTCTCAGCAATAAGCTTTTAAGTTTATGAGCGCGAATAAGTCAAATTAGAAATGCATTAAAAAGAAAACAAAAAAAAATAAAAGCAAACAGAAAAAAATTCAAAACACGTTAGCGAAAAAATGATAGAAAGAAAGCCGCTTAAAATCTGTATCACTTCTCCCAGCCCCGCCGCTTGACAGTGTACACACTCCAGCCAAAGACAAAGGAAAACAATTTATACTCACAATGGAAAGAGCCTACATAAGTGGAAGGGCGTATAAAGAAAGTTGCCACACAAAAAAAATAACCCTGCGATAAACCTCTGCCGCCTCAGCATGTGGTGATTGAAAATTTTCCAACTGAACCAGAAAAAGGCAACAAGCGGCAAAAGAGTGCTTCGTGGAGCACCACTTTGCATTAAAGGGTTAAGGTACTTCCGAGTACTCGGCTTAATTTTTTGCGTGATGGCGTACCTAATTCAGAGACTTTGAACACATTCATGTACTGTGCCACATGGGATTGCTGCAAGTGCAACAATTACATCGAGTTATGGAGAATATTCACGCCTGGTTGTATCAATTGAAGCCGCCTTGAAACTCATCCAAACCTCATCTCCGTTTAATGTATGATACAAAATCCTGAAACGTTTACCAATTCCTTCGCCCACTGCCAATTAAATGCATGGCAACATTGACTATTAAAGTCTATTTATGTTTTATGACACGGTCAATTCCGTTCGACCTACAGAGAAAAAACAAGCGTCGTGACAGTTCATCAGCATGAGCCACTCGCTCACTCGTTCGCTCTTGGCTACCAAACCACCTTAAACAGCAATAACATAGTAACCGAGAATTTTCCTCCGCCCCCATAATAAACTATAAAGCATTGACGTCAATCGCTTAAACGTGTTGGGGTTGACAAACAAAATATAATTCCATTTAAAATAATTTAATTGCCAACACTAATTGGCAATACTCACAAAATAATGAGATAAGAATTTAGACAGAAGTGGAGCACAAATTAGCAAATCCCTAGCCTAATAATATTATGCACAGGAAACGGTACAATTTAATTGAACGTTCTTAATGCTTTCAAAGATGGTTTCAAAGGTGATTTCAAGTTCCTATAAATAAATTGTAGCGAAGTTGCTTGATTTCGCAATGAAATTCAAATGGGCGAAAGGCAATTGTTGCAAACTTGGTATGTGGGGGTTTTTGAAGTCACTGATTTTGAATTTGATCTTGAAATTTCAAGCGTAAGTATACAACCAATTGTGCCACAAAAAGTAAGACATACCATTTCTTTCAAATAACCTTATCAAAATAAAAGCATACTTTTAGGGGTTTCATTACTTTATGGCACATACAAATGTCAGACAGATCTGGACAAATATATTTATGATGTTTATTGTCAATGCAACAGTGTTGTGCATAAGAAATAGTCATAACAGAAAGCAAAACAACCTTGTCCTCTCATAATTCAGCGAACATGTAGTCAGGGCCAACGACTACTAGTGTTACTTGGGATGGTCTTGAAAAACACTCGAAAAGTGTTAATAAGTGCTAGAAAAATGCACCCACCTCATTCAACATTACTATGACTCACAAACTAGAAAAAACTGCGTACAAAAACGCTTGATTGCATATAATAAGTACTCACCGGACGACGGAGCTTGTGAGAAGATACTCATTCACATTTAAAATTCCAATTCTTATACCTGCCTTCTTCTTCTTCTTCTTTATCTCTTCTCAAGAACTCGTACATGTGAGTGAATGCAAACTAATTTGTGAAGAAGGTGCCTACACAAGACGAAAAACAACAACAAAATATATACTTGAGAATGCATGAGGGCTATTTTGTTATTCTAGGCCAAGTAACCTGACATTCATGGTGAATAAAATTGCACTTGTTATTGTAGAGAAGACTTTTGACATTTGCTTTCTGTTTTTGCAGCTACATCTCTTATGGCTGCCGAGAGATATGTCTACGTATGTTTGTATGTGTGTATGTATAATCAATAAACTTTGAAGGCTTCTTGAGGCATGCGAACAAGGAAAAAAGTGTAAAGAAAAACCAACTTGACCCAACGAATTTTAAGTCTGTAATTTTATCCATAGTTTTTATTACAAAAAAGAAAAAAAAACAACTGACCCCAATCATTTTGTATAGCGTCCTCGCATTCGGGTGCATAATCTCCATTACCCATGTACAAAAGGAGCAAGCAAAACAAAAATTACAAAAGTTTTCTTTCTTTAAACTCTGCTGCAAGATTTTTAAGGATATTTAACATTCTTAATTTCTTGCCGTTGCAAAACGTGACACACAGCCAAGTAACTTGACCAGCAACCAGCACTAGGGTGCACAGTTTCCTACCCATTTTGCAGAATCGTGAATGTGCTTAAAGCCTCTTGTATGGCAAAAGGAATCCACCATTTATTTTTTCTGTGTGTGTGTGTGTGTGTCGTTTTGTTTGTGCAACATTTTCCGTACTTTCGAGTATTTTCTTCCATCTTTTCCGAACCTGTATGGCAATGCGATTTAGGTCATTTCCATCATCATCAGAAGGAGCAGCAGAATGGAACGAGCGAAACTTAATTGCATTGCTTCGGCACGATTCACAGGCCAATTTTATGTAACTTACAAATTAACAAAATTAAACTTTATTCGAGCAATTTGTTTTTACATGCGAACAAACATACATATACATACATACATACATGTGTTTAAATAAGCAAGTACATAAATCCAATGACAATGATATTTAGCAGAACCTTCATCTGGGTTAATTAAGGCACACCAGAAGTCATATACCCAAGCTCACCGTACGTGGCGCGGCATCTTCTCAGATACTAACACAAGGAGGAAAGGAAAAAAAGTGTACATAGTGCAAAATCCTATTATGAATCCATTAGATACGCTTGCACGCACAAAGTATTTACGACATTCATTAAAAAAAACAGCGAGAAAAAACAGATGCCAAATAACAACAAATATCAAAAAAAAAAAAAACAATGAAAAGAAAAGACACTCTTCTGCGTATCTACACGTTGCGTATGATGATGATGTAAGTCAACATATACATCCTTGACATCCTTGAAGAACAAACAACAAAATATATAATAAACAAAAAAAAATAAAATAGAAACAACAACAACAACAGTGAAGCTTTTGCAAGTTAATACAGTTGTCACTAATTGTGGAAGCTTTTCAGGCGGAGCTGCCTTCCTCACACCACACCACACACACTCACTCACTCACTCACTCACTCACTTAACACACGAGTCTCTTCACATTTGTCGTATGGATAACATTAAAGTCAATTTATTTCATCCTGCCAGCACTCAATGAATTAACAAAAAATATTAATTAGTAGATTGAAGATCAATAAATAAATAGCCTTTCCATCTTTCGTGAATACCATCTTCATAGTCGACGTTGATCGATTTTATTTAGGATTTTTCCATATTAAAAAATTACTCATACGCCACGTATTGCCTTATTACCAAGGTACGGATTTTGTTTACCGAAAACAAATGTTGCATACTTTTAGTGCCAAAATAATCAGAAAGTGACAACATTTTAGGTCGATAGTTCAGCAATTACATTGTGTGTACCTATCTGCCATTTCGCATTATATAAACACGATAACGTCGTAATTATTGCACTTCTGACTTTGAATTTTAGCACTTTCTGGTTTTTTGACTCCCAAAATTATGCCTCAAATTTGAATTTGCATAAAATTCCGCACCCTAATTATGAGTAATGTAAAAAATCGACAGTCTTTCGACAATTTGCATCAAAGCACTGACCAGAAGTGATTTGTTTCTGATATACATAGGTTAGGTTAGGTTAGGTTGGCTGAGGCGACACACCTACAGGGTCCTTAGCGATATCAAATGGAGTGTAATTGTAGTTTAAGTTGTTAGAAAGTCTTATAAGAGAATTGAAACTAAGTCTGGAAACTTCCACTAGTTGCTCAAACGTCGAAGCTCCTAAGTATTTTTTTTTTGACCCGAAAGAGGCTTCGGTACCTTGATGATTTGATCCTTTGGCAGACTCACTACATTTTTTTCTAATATTCTATTATTACCTACTGAATATTTATAATTATTTTTAATTACATTCTATACTCGTATTAATACATAATTTGCAGTTGAAATAAAAAATAATTTCCGCGAGACGAAGGTGTTAACTTACTCATTGTGCGGAATATCCTCGTCCTGATCGCCAACCACACCGAAAACATTCAGTTTGAAGACCAAAACTACAAAACACAGGGTGAGTACGCCAAAGTGTTTGCGCTCCATTGTGACTGGCTGTGTGAGTGACGCGACTGACTCGACTGGCTGATAGATGGATGGCGGCAATTTGCAATTTGCTTTTAATGCTATTTTATTACGGTTTCGCTTCTTTTGTTTCCGCTTTTGTTATGCTACAGTTTGTTTGTTTGGCTTTGTTATTGTATGTATTGACAACACTGTTGTATGCCGTATCCGTGAATTTGAATGCTCGTGTGTGTGTGTGTGTGTATGTGTATGTTCACGTGAATGGATTGATGCGCTGATACACTATTTCGAAAATTTGTAATGCCCCGCTCGCGACAATACGGTCACCGGCCGCCGTGCCCCGTGTGTATGAGTATGTGTCCGTGCGTGTATTTGTGTGTATGTTTTATCGTTATTGCTAATTGAAATCGTGATTATTTTTTGTTGGTGTTATTGACTTTTATTTTGTTGTTGCTGGTGGTTTCGATAAACTGCGAATTGGGTTTTTTTGGTTTAAATTTAATTTGTTTTTTTTCGTCTGTTTTTTTTTTTGGGTAATTTATTATTTATTTTGACATTGTTTTTATGCGGAAATTGCTGCAATTTGCATTTGCTGTGGCTAAATTGTTTCGCCAATGCTCAATGGATCGATTGCGCGACACGGTGTAATCCTTGCTGTCGTTGTGCTGCCTCTGGAAGCCGGCTGAGTTGGGCTTTGGTTTGGTTTGCATATTTATTGCTTATTTTAAAGTTTTTCATCGTTTTTTTTATTGCGATTTTTTCGAAATATTTGATATGTTTGTCAAATGCATTTTTTACTGTTCTTTAGGTTGTGTTCGCAGACTTTTAGCCAATTGTGTTGTTTAACCAATTTACACTTGTGGTAATTATTAAATTCGACCGTTAGTTCATAAATTCCTCTCTAGATTAATTGTGGATATGTTAACTGAAAGAAAGAGAGAAGAACCGAGTTAGGAATCGTATAAATAGGAATGGAGTAATGTAAAAATATATGTACTGGGGATAAGTTACAGGTTTCCATCAGAGACGGATTTGCGTGTAGTATCGTCACAAAAACATACTCAGTAAACAAAATTCAAATTTTTCTTTAAAAAAAAATGTTTTTTTTTCAAACTAACAATTAACAAAGTAGCGAGTTGTCAGTCCTGACAATTTCCTAACTAACAAAGTATTAAAATAGCAAGGCCTGTGTGAATATCACTCTTTTCCAATAAATTTGTACCTAAAATATTGAGCATACTTTCAGGCAAATCGCTTTTAGTATGAAAAACCTTTTAAAATTCGTTAAAAATTCTCTTTATGATCACAGCGAATACACCAATGTATTTGAGTCATATACTTGTACATTGTACATATGTGACTTTAGACAATAAATTACATACTCAGTGTATTTTTTCACAAGCTTCAAGAAAACATTGGTTCGAATATTTACTCGCCTCTTGTTGTTGCTTCTATAAAATGAGTTTTGCCAAAAATTGCAAATCTGTTATGAGTTATTACAACATGGAACAATTAAGAAATAATTACAATGACAAAAGGGCGATCAGAATTGTTTATGTAAATATTTCGCCCAATTATACAGATATACACACTCATGCATACATATAATTACATACATAAATAACAAAAGCAACGAGCAGGGTGGGATGGTGGCCTAAGTCATGTTTCACCCTCGGACGCGAGCCAACTCAAATATGAAATTGAATTTTGTGTTTAGTTTTTGTCTTAAATTCAAAAGATTAAAATGGAGAAACGCAGGCGCAATGTTTGAAAATCGAATAAAGGTAGCCAAAAAAAAAACGCTACCAACCGAACCTGCCAAACCAAATATTTCCAACAAAAATATATTCACAAATTTCCTAAATAAAGCTCAAAAGTAAACACAGAGCGAAAAAAAACCCGATATCATGTTGAATTTTTCAAAAATTTATCAAAAACGTCCTTTTACAGGAAATTGCCAGAGAAATGAATGTGACCTAGAAAATTATACACACACACATGCACACAAAAACATACACAGATGCACATAAACAAATCCACAATACAGGCGCGAAAATATGTACATAAACACTCGTAAATACAAAATGCGATTTGGAGCGAGCGCCACTTTACCACCGACCGAAGGCAACACGAGAAAGAGCGCAAGACTTTTCTCATTCGTGCGGCTCCTTACTCCGTGCTCTTCCTCTCTCTCTTCATGGCAGTCGACAACATCACATCGACTTGGACATGCCACCCCCGGTTGGCTGAGCAGGCTGTGCATCCCGACGCATTCGTTGGCACTCGATTGCGATTGCGACATCCCCAAGGATATCGCATGATAATTTCCATTATTATCAAACTTTTCTATCACACACCCACACACCCACACACACACACACACACACACGACTAGGGCAACAATAACTGCAGCAAAGTGAAATAATGACAATTTATCGAGAACACATTCGTTTAGTTCGTTGTTCCTTCACATCACTCGACTGGTCCTTGGCTGCTGTTGTGCATTTTACTCATACTCTGCTCTTTCTTAACATCCAAGCGTTGACAGAAGTGGGCCATGGGATGGTCCATTCACTGCAATCGTAGTGTTGCTTGTTCGTTGTTCTTGTTGTTATTGTTTTTGGCTCATAACAGATCTTTAAAGAAATCGAAAGGATCCCTTGCCTTTTATCAAATTGCTGGGTTTATGGTAAACCAAATTTGACTATTTTTCATTGACCGTAGTGTTTCGAACCCCAAAATCTTTATCTACGGATAGCTCCGAAGTTTTTGAACCGGTCTAATCAACATATTGTCAAACTCCAAAATAATATACCAATTTGTTGCATTCTAAGAATGAATTTTTGTATAAGAAAATCTGAGACAAGTTCACAAAATCTGATTTAACGCAGAGAAAACAATTATCAAGGGTATTTTGTAGAGAATTTTCCAAAGAACAGAACTGCAACATTGAAAATTTAACGTTTTTTTTTAAAACCATTTAATTTAATAAAAAAAAAAAGTAATGAAAAAACCACAATTTTTTGTATTTGATGATAAATTAAACATGTTTGTGTTGATCAGACTTCTTGCGTTCCAAAACTTTAAACATTGTTAAGAAATTAAATCGGCGAGGTTGCTCTTGTTTTTAATATGGAATGTCTTTGCTTTCCCTTTGTTTTATTTATACGTGATCGAAGTTGCTGGTGCAAGCGACATAAATATAAAGGAGTCGTGTCTGTATGTACGCTGTAGACTCGAAAACTACTGTAATAATGACTCTCAGAGGTAGTCTGGGTATATTGGACGAGATTATATAAATACTGTAACTGTAACTGGCATCCCATTCGATGGTTTTTAACAAAAGTAGTCACATGATTTTATACTTTCAATTCTAAGCTCAATGCTACACAGTATAAAATCTAAGAATTCAACATATTGATCTCAAGTTGGGATTCCCATCAGAATGGAAAAGTCATAAAATTTATAAAAATGTAAATTGATAACGAGAAGATTTTTTAGTGATAAGCAGCTTCGACGCTTTATCATTTTCTTATCGAAAATATTGACTTGAATCTTCATTGCACCGAATCCTACTCCATGGCGCCAATAAATTAAATTTCAAGATTTTGAGCACTTATCACCATAGACAACTATTAAGTGTGCTCAATGGATGTAGCGGTTATGTTGTAATCATGCCTTTATCAGGTTCTCTTTAAAATTTCCAATGAAAGCCTCCTTTAACAGTTTTCACATACAAGTGGTGGATGATACTCCAACTGGTAAATGCTTCTCGAAATTCCGTTAACGTTTTTGCATTTTATATTTAATTTTAAACTACCAAAGAAAATTCGATCCTGTCAAATGGAACATTATCTAATACAGTGATCAGGACCCTAAAACTTATCAGAGAAGTCAGGGAGAAGAACATTTTTTCAAATTCGACACACTGTGTAATTGAGAGCTTCAACAGCTTGGCGTACTTCAATATTGTCTCATGCCAATAAATGTTTCTTTTTTTTCTCTCTCAAAGCAACAAAAAATCACCCGAGAAAGATGTCTTGGGTTATCAGCTTAAATTTGTATAGTTTATTTACATTTACCAGCTGCAGTATGCTTTATAAATTTCAATGTGAAAACAAACAATTCCGAGAAAAACTCTATATTTAGAATATAAAAGTGATTACGCAGTGCACGGTTTGTAGTGCGAATTTATAAATCGAATGTATTTACGAAACTAATTCGGCGATAACATTCTAATATTAATTAAATATAATTCTCAAATGCAGACGCTCCATTCATTCGCCAAAACAGCTCACAGCTCACACACACACACACAAACACTCCAGTTGGCAATAAATCAAAATGCGCCTAACCTTTCGAAAAGCAATAACATCAAAGACCCAGGAACCAATGGCCAAGCGAAAACAAAACTGCTTAGCTCTAAGAAACTAAAGTTTTAATTGAAGAGCAAATAACAACAACGTTCGAAGGACACTCGAAGAACAACACCAGCAACAAAAGCACGGAAGGCAAAGCACATAGAAGAAGAAATGCAACAACAACAAAAAAAAAGCGAAGGATAATACAGATTGTTTTCTGAACGTATCCTAAACGTAGAGAAACCGAAACGAACGAGCAAACGAAGCCGCAGAATCAGACGGAGGCAGGAGCAGAGGCAGTTGGAAGAAAAACACAAATTTATAACTGTCATTATGGTGGCCATATAGCCATAGCCATAGCCTTAGCCATACTGGGTACGCAGATAGTTATTTGACCATATACATATTTATGTACATGCTCGTGTATGTGCGAACGGTATATGGAATTCGGTGAGTATGTGCTCAGGAGTAGTCGTAGTAGTAGTAGAAGTAGTAATCGGTAGTACTGACCATGTTGTTGTTGCACATTTGATAGTGTGTTGGTGCATGTGGTGCGCGAGTGTGTGTGTGTGTGTGTGTGTGAGAGTGGGTACAGGCGCGAAAATCACATTAAAAAAACACCACATGTGCTCAAAAACGCCCTTGAGTTGGGGCTTGGGCAAATAATTCTCAGTCATTTTTTTTTTGTATTAAAACAATTCTGAAGCAACAGTTTTTTTTTCCTATTTTTTAGAGTATTCCGAATAATTACATTTGAATTGTGGGGGCACATCCATCCATTTTGTATTGAAATGAAATGAAATGCATTGAAATGTCAAAGAATTAAATCAATTGTGGCTCCTTTGGTCCTTGCACTCTCCCACAAAACTCACGCTCTTCCTCACTTTTCACTCTCTCTCTCTCGCTCTTGTTTGATTTGGAAATTTTCGCACTTACTTTGTTTTTCGAAGAGCACGAATTCCGAAAGCACTTCCGTTCCGAAATCGATATCGAAGTTTTGAAATGTTTTTTGGTTGCACGCCAAACAACTGGGGGTTGCAAACTGTCACCAGCAGCAGCAGCGCTAGGAAATTGGGTGTCTCGTTCGACTGTGAATGCGAGCGCGGATGTGTCGGTGCGGTGTGTTGTGGTGTGGCGGAATGAAACAACGTTCGAATACGCGACACGCTACTACAACGTCTCGTCCGTCCGTCCGTGTTCCGATATGCGATTCTCGTTTCTATGGATGTTGATGATGATGTCGGTCGGAATAAGGAATTGTGGTGTACAGAGATTTTCTCATTCGAATGGGGAAAAAAATTGTATGCTGCAAAATTTCTTCTTCTTTCTGCTTTACAGCAAGAAACGTTTATTCATTTGTATTAATTTGCAATTATTGGCTTTGAATTCGATTGGAAAGAGCATTTATACGATTCGCATTGGTCGTGCATTTGTTATTTCGAAGCAATTCTTTTTTGCACTTCCACAAACATTTGAGAATTTTCCACTTTTAACTTATTATTTTTTTTATAGGTGGAGGCAATAAAATTCCACCACCGTTCCGTTCTGCTTTTTTTCGCAATTGCCAAACCGTGCGGAAAACTTTTCAATTTGCTGCCAACTTTGTACGCAAATGACTGGTGGCCTTTCTGCAATTTATATTCCCAATTGATATTTGCACAAATTGCAAATATTTTATTCTTTTGAAATTTCCACACAACTTTTTATATCTCAACAAATTTAAGGCGACGACGTTCACTTGGTTGGGGCTTTAGTGCCTCTATTCGAAAGACATCCACTCATGAGGGGTTCACGCACCGTACTGAGGCAATCGCTCGTCGTCGGCTGGCTCGTTCGCGTGAATTCCTCAGCATGGCGCTCCGACACTCATTGCTGCCCTTCGGAGTGGGCGGGGGAGTTGCATTTTCGTTTCAGTTGCCATTTTCGAAATTGTGCTTGTGCTGTTTCCGGTTGTTGGCGTTGGATTTCGAAAGCATTCCGTTTCCCAAGTGTTTCGCGAAGTCAAATTGCGCCCACACAATTCATTGTTTAACTCAAAGCAGCAATTATACATTTTTTAAATTGTTGCTAAAATTATTTTGTTAAAAGTACAATTAAAAACAGAATTTAAGAAGCAAAGTTTAACGAAAATGATTATATGTTGAAATGTCGCATTCATAGGTGGCCAGAGCCGGATTTGGGTCTAGTAGCGCTCAAGACACAGAAATATCATCTGCAGTCAGACCGTACAAAATACGAAATACACATACATTTTTGTGTGCGTGGGTTCGGTATAACTTCTGAATGAATGCAGTTAGCGAAACAATCTTTAGCGTTTCGAAAAGATTCACATTCAAACAACAAAGTGAATCCGAGTGAAATGTATTTCGGTATTCCAGAAACCGAGTGTTTTCGTTTTTACCGTAGAATTCGATTCAATTTCACCTCAATCTTTGCTAAATCTTTCTTAGTTTCGGCAAATGTTGGAATTCCCGGAAATTGGTCAGGTTGTGGCCAATTGCAAACAATTGAAGACCCGAGACCAGCGCAAATTTTTTCTTTGAACCATAGGACATCATTGAATATTATCTCGTGCATCTGCAGGTCGCAAGAATCGGCAATTTTCTTCATTTCGGTTGTTCCCAAACTTGTAAACAAATTTGTCTTCTGGCGAGGTTCTGCTCTCTCAATAGAAACAAATAAAAATGCTTGATTTAAGTTTTTTTTTAAGTTTTAAATTAGGTTTTATTACATTTGAATGCAGAGAAGCGTAATTGTTTAGTTTTAGTTAATAGTTTGACGTCTTAAAATATAAAAAATAAATGCATTTCAAATATAAATGTGTGTAATTTATGTTTTTCTTCTCGAATATTTTCAAGTTATTTGTATAAGAAACTAAAGAAAAAAGTATTCCTACCAAATTACTAAGAGAAAAATTATAGAAGAACTATAAATCATATAAAAAAAATATTGGTTTACTTGAGTATAAATTAAGCATTTATAGAGAAAAGAACGAGCTTAACAAAGTTTTATACAAACAAGATTATATTTTTATATTTACACTTTAATTTTTTTGTATTTTTTTTTTTTATAAATTTCTTTATGATTTACAGCGGATTGCATGCAAAAAAATGTACTTCAGGATTTAAACCTTAAAACAGGTTCGCTTGGCGGTTAAAAGATTTTACAATTAAAACTTTTTTTGTAAATTATTTGTTTTGTAGATTTTTTAAATGTTTTTTGTTTATTCCAGTAGCGATTTGTTGGTAAATTGGTTTTAAAAATTCCTTGCCAGCAAGAAACACAAAAGTCGCATGCAATTTTCAAGAGAAGGTGTGGGTATTTTTTTCTTATTATTTTCAGTGAATTTTTTTGTAAGTTTCCAAATGTATAAAATTTGTTTGTATTATTTATTTCAGATTTGGTTTTATTTTTAATAAAAATTCATGTATTTTGTGAATAGCGGTTTACAGTGTTTTGAGTGTTTTTAAAACTAAACTAAGTATTCGCTTAGAGCAAATTATGGCCAAGTATAGTTTTAACAATGTTTAATTTATTTAATTTTTCTTGTTAGCTATTTAGTCAAATATTTATGCATTTATGCGAAACAATTACGAATTTTCAATAACATTTGTCTGGTTTTTTTGTTAATACAAGTATGTGTGTGTGTGTCGGATTTGAAAAGAAAAAAGCAAACAGCCCAAGGGGAAGTCTTGTGTCTAAAAATTCAACATTTTAAATAGAAACTAAAAATGATGGGATTAGTTTTGATTAATAATGCAAAATAGTAGATAAATGAAGTAGTATGAATATGTATGTAAGTAGTTAGTAAAGTTAGACGATACTCGCTGTGTATGTGGGCCCTCCACTTACAAACTAGGTTAGTGTTTTAATTTAACTAAGTATGCATATGAATGTATGGTGTAAGAACATTAGTGAAATTAGTAATAAAATAAAAAAAAACTAAAAAAAGTAAAGTGTGACAATAGAAAATAAAATAGAAATTGAATTAAATTAAAAAAATATAAATTAAAAGGTTCAAAATTCGCAATTGAGTGTGTGTGTGGTTTCTGTTTCGGTCTTTCTTCAACACAAGACTAAATGTTTTCTTTCAGATTTGGGATTATTTTGTGTTTCTCCTTGGAAATAAAACTTACAATACAAAAAGTTTTGAAGCATTCGCCTCATTTAGAATTGGTTATGTTTTAAAATTTGCATTTTCGTTATGTGTATTTGTGGGAATTCCCAAAATAGTATTTACAGAGATATGGAGGAATTCCCTTAGAAATAACATTTGAAAGTTTTGATTTTTTTTGTATAAATAAAACCGTAAGAAATTTTAATTAAAAATTTTACTAAACGAAAAAAGTAATAAACATCGCCCAGATGTACCTGTGCGCACCTCCCAAATTAGTTCTGGAATAATTTTTTCTTTCTTTACACATTACAGCTACTATGAATGACTTAAGCTTTAATTTAGATTTAAGCTACACTAATGAATAACGATTTTTTTATAATTTTTGTTTTTTGCATATTATATGTAGTGTATATGAATTAAATTAATTGTTTTTCTTTATGAATAAATTAACTTTACTTAACGATTAGAATTACCGGCAAAAAGACGCGCGGGATTAAATTAATTGTTTTTCTTTACGAATAAATTAACTTTACTTAACGATTAGAATTCCCGGCAAAAAGACGCGCGCTGGGTGGTGTGCAGCAGCGCCTACAAAGTCGTCTCAATCACATCGATATTCTCACGATTTTCCGCATTGGCATCGTCCGAATCGTCGGCATCCACCTCCTCGTTCACGATGTCAAGTGGCTTTCGACTGGACGCTGGCGGTGTGAGCAGACCTTCGCAGACCAGACCCGTTGCAGGCGATGCTTCCTGTTTGATTTTCAATGCCGTAGCAAGGTAATTATCTTGAAGCTGACGAGCTTCATCCTAAAAGTGCATAAAAGTAAAGAAAAGTGTCATTGAAGAGATGGGCCTGGGAACGGAATGTTTGCGCAAATACTTACAAACATCGCCATTGTGGTGGTGTGTGTCTGAATGATGTGCGAATCGTCGGTGATAATGTTTGGACAGATATGACCCAAACCGTATTTGGGGTCGGTTTGTTCATTCTGTTCGATTAGATGCAGATGATGTGACTTGTCGCGAATGACATGGAAGAACGGTTTCATCCATTGGGCGCAGGGTTGTATTGTGTGCCAGTCGAGACCGGAACAACGTAAAGCGGTTTCTCTGCAAACACAAAAAGAAAAAAAATTTTTAAATGATTTCTTCTATAAAAACTCCTTTCAGTTATGCAAAACACCTCCATTAAACTAATAATTCCCTGAAATAATTTGTATGTATTCTTACCTATCGAATGTGTGACTAATGGCCGCTGCAGCTATCACCGAATAGGGGAAATTGCTGAAGCCCACATCGAGCGAGCACAGATCGAGCAATTGGGCCGTATGCACGAATTCCATGCCCGAAAATTGCGGATAAATGAAGGCATCGTCCACCTCTGTACAGACCTTGGTTTGCTGCTCAATAGCACTTTTGACGGCTCCTTTCAGCGTGGCCGGAGTACGATTGTTAACATTCAACTGCATGTACACGCCCATCCAGCCCATAGGCGTTACCGGACTGATACTCCATTCCAAAGCCTGCAGCAGCAGTATCTCGTGCTGCAAAATGTCGCCCTCCTGACAGGCTCCATCTGTCACATATGCAAACTCGCCAATCTTGGGCGGGTAGATCTCCTCCACTTTGGCAGCCACGAAAAGGCATGTGATGCCAATCAGCTGCAGATGTGTCTTCTGCACCTTCTTCTGGGCGCTCAAGTAACGATCCAAGTAGTCCACTGCCAGATAGTAGGTCTCCCGGTGTAGCTTATACACCTCGCACACCTCAATCAACCAGTCGAGCAGTATAGCGCGCATACGCGGCTGCAGGCCGGGATGATGGTCCAACATGGTGGGTAGACGCAGACCGGCAGCCTGCTCGTCTTTTTTGCACATCAGTTGCCAGACATCGTGAGCGTTCGCCCACGACAGAGCTGGCAGGGGACAAAGACGCAGTGGTTCCGGATCGGCAGCGGGTGTCATACAATCATAGTGCGCACTCATGTAGTCATCGAACGATTTCACCTTTGGCTGACTGGTGTTTGTGGTAGTATCGGCCGTGGCAGGACTGTGTTTTTGGCCAGGGGTGCGTTCACCATGATGTTGTTGTTGTTGTTGATCGCCATGATGTTCGGCAATATCGGCATGTGCTTGTAGCCTTCGCACCTCGCCATCATATGAATGTGAAGTGTGAGTGCTGGCAGTGGAGGAGGCGGATGGTGAGGTAGTGCCGGAAATGACTTCTTCATCGCAGTCGTAGTGGCGACCGCAATCGTTGGGAAGGATGCTGGGACTGTCATCATACTCGGTGGCTGTCGAGAGGCAATCCGAAGAACTGTGTGTGTCACGTGAGACGAGTCCGTCCACGTGAGAAGGATACGCGGACGAAAGCACCGAACCGACATCATCGCCTGAGTAGAGGGAGGGAATTCTTTGCTGGCGCTTGGCCGATGGTGGCTCGAAGCCAAGTTCGTGATCCTAAAATAAAACAACCAAAACGGAAATGCATTTAGTAAAATATTGGACGGGCAGAACAAAGTAAATATCAAATCTTCCAGAGAACAATGCCAGTCTTGGCTAACTTATGCATCGTGGTGTGGTGTTAACCCAACATTCTATTACAAATACAATAAATCATAATCTGAATTCAAATTTATCTTTACCATTTCCATATATTTTCGCTTGTGATCACACTTCATAATAACATGGAATGAACTATTTCAACGCAAGGATTAGAGCAACACAAAATGAACCCTTTCGTGTGATAAATTGTTTTTTTTTTAATTTTAATCCAATCAAGCAATGAACTACGCTCGAGATGCTTGAAAATGTAATCCAATTTGGTTTGAGAATAACACCCGCAGTTATTGAAATTATTTATGCAGGATCACACACGGTCACAAATATACACAAACGATGTGGGAATATTGCACTGAATCGTTACAAGTCTTTGGCTGGGAAAAGTTTTTATTTTTTAGAGAATTCCACTATTATTTTTGTTTCAATATTTAATTCTTTTTCACTAACGATCGGTTATCCTGGCCGAAATGAGAGCAATATTTGGCGTAAGAGAGATCAATTGAACGAATGTGTGTACGCGTTGACTTTCACTGTAGAACTGAGTATGGTTCCAGATCGTCGCCGACGATATCCTGGTGCACAAATGAGGGTTGCAACACCACCACCACTACTGCTGCGATCACAATGCACAAAAAGGACATGAGATATATGTTGCTATCACACTCACACACACACACACGCAATGCATGAGTACACAAAAGAAGGTTAACGAAATGGGAAAATATTAATTTGGAAGAAAAAAGGTTGCCTTAAGATCCTTTTTCTGAAAAATCAGGATCAACGCAAAGAAAACGAAAGATAATAGAAGAGGAATAAAGCAGTACGGTTTGATTTGGCTACAAAATCCTGTCTGATACTTTTCTCAATTATTTTTGTCAACTTTTTCGGTATTAAATGTACACACGCAGGTAAGCAGCGAGTCTTTTATGCCTGCCGTCTTCCCCGACTACCTAGAAAAGATGTTGTTGATTTTGGCTCGAGTTCAAGGTGATGCAATGCCAAGGCAAGATAGAAGAACAAACAGCAGCGAGAGAGCTTATCGCCAGCCTCCCGATCGATCGATCTACCTCTTGGGTGTATAAATCAAGCAGAGGATAGGTCCATCATCACTACACGAAAAAATAAGAAGAAGGCGATACAAAATGGTCCATAAATCACACGCATTGCCCTTCGACTCCAAGGGAAATCTCAACAAAAATGTTTTATTACGCCACCCCAGCAGCAGCGACTGACTGGGTACGTGTTTATAGAATTTTCACAATTTGTAAGAAAATGAGTCCGAATTTACAATGAAAATTTTACGATATTTACGATATGTGACAATTACAGTTACAACTTTTACTTGGCCGAGTGACTTCCTTGCCAAAGTCACAAAAGCGATTTCCACCAACTGCAGTAAGGAAGTCGTGCAGAAGAGGGTAGCAGCAGCATATGCGCCGGCGCATGACAAATTTAATTTCTTATTCTTAGCAGGCATAGCCAATCTTTTGCATCATCCCTTGGACACAATAAATGCATCTTGGTTCTGTTGGACATATGCCATAAATATGAGCCGAAGAATTGTGACAAATTTTTTATGCTCTTCGCAATTAAAATCAAAGCAGAAACAATTGCAATTGCTGAAATTCTCCTGATGGCAGCAGCTGCTCATCTGGACAACGTCTTGCGATTTCCTGGCAAATAAATAAATCTCACAATTTTACGACACAATTTAGGTATTGTTGGAAACATTTCGAACGGAATTGATATTTGCATTGTACAGAGTTCAAGAGGATTGCAAGAAAAATGTGCAGCGGCATGTAAGAGCGAAAAATGTGGTTCAGCTGCGCAATCAAAATTTTATAACATTTGCAAATAAATTTGCATGACTTTTTATTTACAACTATAAAGCCCAAAGTATAGTTCACGAAATTGAGGTTATGTAAAATATTTTTCTAGCTAATTTTAAAAAGTTTTCAATCTACTCATTTCTTCGCTTACACAAATTGCTGGCAACATTTCTAAATATATTCATAGCCTGTCGAAATTTTGAGCTCACCGCGAATAAATTCGTAAAACCAGAGGTCACGGTCGCCACCGCGGCGAAAGTCATTAATATTTACATATGAAAAGCGAGATACACATGTATACACTCAATCAGCGCCGCGTGAAATTTGGACAATTAAAAAAGGACATTGGGTAGCCGAATATTTCGCGATCAAGCCATCTTGGCTTTACCTTTGACATAAGCCTAACATGCCCAAGGAAATGTAATTAATTACTTAGCTGAGTGGAGGAATCTGAATCCATTGCCTCATAGAAATGATTAATTCGGAAATGCTTTCCAATAACATTGGGATATTAAATAAATTCAAAAACTAACGCTCGGTTTAGCTTGAATGGAGATTGTTTCACCTGGAGCAGAAAAATGTTACCTTCGATCGTGGCTGAGTGTGGATTCGAGCGATTCAACCACCACCGCCAAGAAATACAGTAATCGCCGGCCATGGTACGTGGAGTGGATGGAGTAGAGTTCTTCATATTTGTAAGAAACCCTGCCAAGTTGTTGGTGTTGTTGTAGGGGAAGAAATATTACAAAAGCCTTAAAGAACTTACAGGCCGGCGTGTACGGAGTTTTTCTTTTGTTTGCGGGGCGCATGTGCAACAACACAACAACAATTTGTGTGCCGTTTACGTCGATAGTTGTTGTTGGTTACATCATCTGCCGATTTTTCTTGGCTTTGACACGAAAGTAATTGAAATAGGGTCACACACACACACAAACACACGCACAGGCGGCTCACAAGGATACTTTATTTTTATTACTGATTACTTTTATTTATTGATAAGAATTTTTATACAATAGCTAGTTAATGGAAAACGGAACACCACTGCCGCCGAACTGATAATCGAGCCCAGAATCTATTGTCTATTGGAAAATTTATTTAAAGATCAAAGTGTCCTAAAATGCATTTCTTTTTGTATTTTCTAGGAATTTTTACAATTGAATGAATGCTGAGAATGCTTTAGAGTCCAGGGAAATGTCCTTAAAGAGCTTCGAAAGGCACAAACTCTAGGAATTTCCAAAAAATACCAAGGAGAATTTTTAAAAGATTTAAAAAAACCCTACAAGGTCAACAGGATTTTTGTTTGAAATTTGAAAATGTTGGCTTAGATTGGACCAAAATTCCATACTGCATGCTCTAATATTGTTTGGATATAGATATTTCCAAGAAATTTGTGTAGCCTGTGATTTTTAACAAAATGGTCTCCGGAAAATACACTGTATGACAGCGAAATTATTCTGGGATTAGTCCTAAAAGTAAATCGGGGTATCGGAGCTCAAATCCGACGATTGTTTTTTCCGCTACCTTTAGATTTCTTGGAATCAGTCACATTTACCTAAAAAGGATGAAAAGAAAATTCGAAAATGCAGAAATTTAGGGCATTCCCCATTTAAATTCTGTTTAAATTCACAGTTCGAAACTAAAGTTACTTTAAATGCCTGAGGTTGATATGCATATCATTTGTTTAAACTTTATTTTCAATAAGTAGTCACAAAAAAGTTGTATGTATTTCAAAATTTTTTAAAATATTTTTACTAAAATTTAAATATTTTTTTAAAAAGATCGAAAAAATTTTTTTATTTTGTGTAAAAAATTTAATTTTAAAAAAAATAACTGATTTGTATTTCCAATTTCAGCGGAGAAAAGGAGACCTCGGATTCGAAAACCCAAAATTATTACAAAAGTTCAAATTTGTCGAACTGTGTAATATCCTATCCAGTCTAAATTGATTAAAATACATAGTTATCTGGTGGTGACAAAGTATAGATAAAATGTAAACACATTTACTATTCTTAGTTGCTCCTTCGGCGATAAGGATAATTGCAAAACTCAAAAATAAATCCTTCAAAGGATAACTGCAACAACAACCACTAGACACTAGGTACAAGCAGATGTGTGAATTACAGCGCAAGCAATTGAACACGAAAATAAAACAGCAAAGATAAGTCAAGGGAAAAAGAAGGCAAATAAGGAACATGAGTACAGAGAAAGAGCGAAAAAGTTCTTGAAAATTCTCAAAAACCCTATAAGTACACTGAAAGTCCGCAAGAGAGTGAAAATGTTTATGAAGTTAAACGAACAAATGTGCAGCTTTTGTCGTTCATTGACGTCGTGTGACCAAAGGAATTCTCAAAAAAGGTAAAAAGAAAAACAGAGAAACTTAAAAAAAATATGAAAAAAAACAGTAAACAAAAATTGTCCTTGTCACATGCGCCCTATTCGCGACGAACCAATACGAGTACGAAAAATACCTTTGGCAAGGGGTGCCTGCCAAACCAACGAGTGAGCATGTGCTGTTGGTTGAATGGCTGTGATGCAATGTCGAAAGCCGAAGGGACGACGACGATGGAGCGCAGTCGTTGCGCATGCTTGAACACCTTGAGGGGTTGGTTTGTTTTGTTTGGCCGCGTACCTTCTTGCAGACGTTAATTCAAAAACTTATTAGACGCAAGTAAGTAAACTCAAGAAGAAAAAAGTCGTTAAATGCATTCCGTTTTTTACAATTCCATTCGTCACTGCTGCTCTGGGTATTTTTGTGGCATGAGACTCGAGACACGTTTACACAGGATAATGCTCGGGGATCGCTTTAATAAACAATTACGGCTTTTTTACTACTTCTTCTTTATATATATTTTTTTTAGTTTTTATGTAAATTACGATCGTGGTCAGAGAGAGAGCACACCTTTTGGTCTATGATGCGTTTGTTTCTGATAAGATGTTGGTTGCAAATGTAGAGTAAAGGCAGTGAAAAAAGGAAGACGCCACCCTTTAAAGGAATACAAGTACCACATATGCCGTATGTCCTTTTTCGGGACACACCGTCTTCTTTTGCTCGTTCTTGTCTAATTAAATATTCATCGAGACGACATTTGGTCCGAAATTATATACCAACGACCGATATGGAGATAGGCGAGGTGGGCATATAGGCGAACGCAATGGAGGGTAGGCAAAGCTGTTTCAAAGGAAGAATGAAGGTTGAAAGGCAGAAGCAGCAGAAGGAGCTGTGCATGAATTTATGATAATGCGACATTTTCGCATGAACTTCTATGCATATCTGTCGCTGTAATTCATTAAATTTCCGTTAAATTTTTGACTATTTTATGCAAATGGGAAATCTTGTAGGTTAGTTTTTTTGTGTGTTCCCATCATCCTCGAAGGGGATATATTGCAATTAATAATGCTGCTTGGAAGACAAATGTGGTATTTGCTTAAAGAAAAAAATTTGATTATGACAACAGCCTTTACCGAAAATGATTGGCACCAATTGCTTTTTTAAATATTAGAGAAATATTTAAAAAATAAAAAATAAAGAAAAAGAAAATACTTTTTTGTTATGGAATTGAAAGAAGCTAATGTTACTAATGCTACGTGATGGCATAGTTGGAACGTTTGCTTCAATTATCTTATTTACACACAGATCTGGACCAATTCAATGACGTGAACGTACTTCTGCTGAACAGAGAAGTAATCCTTCTTGCTCTTCATATCATTACGCAGGGATGCGAATAACATATTTAATAAAATTTTTAAATCAGTGAAAAATGGCCTATCAATCTAGTATATCAACTGGTCCAATTTAATCGATGAAGAAATGTTATTGTGCTTACCTTATCGCCCAAGCTATGCGACGATGCGCGTTTGCGTTTCCCAGAAACTGAACTAGAACATACAGTGGACGCAGACGATGGCAGCGATCGCGTCAGGATGAATTTGGCTGGCGAACAAACGGTCATCTCTTCTGTAGCGGCGATGCTGTTAACTGTCTTGGCAGACGATGACGATGAACACGGCGAGGTGCATAGAAACGGGAATGAAGAAGAATAAGTGTCCAGAAGAGCGTCAACATCTTTACTGTTGGAGTCTTGAGATGATAGGCGGCTTCTTTTATTTTGGCTACTCTGATTGCTGCTGGTCTTATTGGTGGCATGTGATTTCCGACTGCTGCTTTTACTGTGGCTGCTGTGGTTGCTGCTGTGATTGCTGCTGGTATTGCTGCAAAACCAAACAAAAAGTACAGTTAACACAAATGAACGAAATTTCGCAAAAATATGTACAAGTATCAATAATTACTGGAAAAGAAATTGAATACGCACAGCAACAACAACAACAATCGATGGGAACAACAGAAAGAAAGAAAGTAGAAAGCAACACTAAAGGATACATTATAGGGGCGCGGCGGCGTGGCTCTACAGCCTGCAAAAAGAAAGATACAATTTCCGTCACCCAATTCAATTCAAATGCGTTTCCAAAATTAAATTCAAAATTCTTTCAATGCATTCGTAGTGGGATGGGTTCGGTCTCATCGCATTATTCTAACATCCGGCAAATACAGCAATGTAATCAATTGTGAACGCTGCGAAATTAAGCAATTGAATTGATTTGGCCCCGATTTGCATTATTTTGCATATACTTCGAATGTGAATTGAGCAGAACGGATCTAATCCGATCCTTCAAGATGCATTGTGCATCGTCTCAAGTTGCAAAGAAATTTCATTTGATTATTTGTTTTGCACAATCTGCTCAAGACGCAGCAGCCTCTTATCCCGATTCGTTGCGAATCGATGGTGTCAAATGATGCGCGAAAATATGCCAATTTATATGTAGCAGCGATGCTGGGATTACAGCAAGCGATCCTTTTCTTCTGGGCTCACATTTAACCCTTAACGCATCGTAAATCGCAGGGCTCATTAAATCGCCGTCGAAAAAGGGCTGCGCGGAATTTAAGATTTGTTTCTTCTCTTTCTACGTACGTGGCATGAGGTTAATGAAGGATGCCGAATGCGAGATCCTTTCAATCCCAAAAGTAAACATGGTGTTGTTTTTCGATTCTTGTTACGATACTCGCAATGGTTAATGAAGAAGAAGTAATCACGTAGTAAATTACAAGGAAATAAAAAAAGGATTGGGAAAACATTACGAATTTGTTTTTTTTTTCTTTATGGGAATTCTTCTTCATGTTGTGATGGTTTTTCTTTTCAGCTGGTCTCTATTTCATGCAACTTTGTATGGCTCGGGGTCGTCTGACTATTTTCACATTAGACTCTTCACTTTCTTAACGGTTTTTTTTAAAAGAAGGTTTTAAGAATGAAATCTTTGATTTTATCAGTTCAATAGCTTTCTAAATTTATGAGTTTCAAGGAAGGATTTTTGTTCTTTGTTTTCTTTCATGTCCAATTGCCACAAATTCCGTTATATCCAAAAGTTCATTAAATAATGCCTACAAAAAAATATGACAAGGTGGTGGTGGTCACATGGAATAGTGTCACATAAATAACCCTTCTCTAAATAGGACACAAATGATGACTGCACAATTGTGCAATTACATATTTTTATGAAAATATGCTTAAAGTTACGTATGAATGGCTGGCTGCACTTAAACGGGGGAGTGCACGAAATTACCTTCAATTAATTTGATGATGAGACAAAAATGATGTATTGCGGCGCATGCAAAAACAAAACACGGACCACTGAAAGCCACAATAGACAATGGAGCGTGAATGTATCAACTGCGGCTCTATGCATTGTACGGTCATTCGGTGGCTTTCAGTTTCAGTGCCCAAAGGCAAATTATGCCAAAAAACGCAAGTACAGCCCATTGAAAAATTGACAACATCATCAGTGCCGAAATATGTGGCGGGCGGACAGTTGACTCTGCAATTGACCACAGTTGGAACCAATTTTAATAATTGTGCGTTACTTGAACATAGCTCAGCCTTTGGTGACATTTAATATTTGTGTGAGCTTGTGAGCTTGTGTGTGTGTGTGTGGGCAATTATTTTTCAATAGTTTTTTTGTTTGAAGAATTTCATGGCCACACTATGGGAATCCATCTGTTGTTGGAACGCGGAAAATGACGACACTGCCACCGCGAAATATCATTTTAACACCTCCACAGCTGTTGTGTCCTGTTTACAGGACTTCATTTTAATTGGGGAGAAAATGACACACACAAAGGTTGAAAAGAACTCATCAAAAAATGCGTTGAGAGTGAATGAAGTAGTAATGGCCTGGCCAGTGTAGTGCAGGAGAAGGCAGTATTTACAAAGATTATCTGTTAACCGCTTTTTGTGGAACAGCTTGGGAAAAGGAACTCATCCAGAACGTCAGCGCCGTAATTACAAAAACATTAGATAATTATCAAAATGTCATTTTCAGGAGCTAAAATAAAAATGTATAAAAACAACAACGAATGAAGGAAGTTAAAGCAAAAGCCATTGGATACGTTAGAAACTAGACATTAGATGCCTTCGAAAAGGAAGTTGAGCAGCAGAAGATTGAAAATCCCGATAAGAATTGTCATGAGAAATGGAAATGAAAGTACAAAAATTAAATTAGTATAACGATTTGCCTTTCACATAAGGTCCTAAATAAAAAATTTGTTTTGGAAAAATGTTGCTTTGTCTTTTGTATGTTTTTCTTGTACAAAACGATTTAAGCGAGAAAAGAGTCACATGTGTAATATTCAAGGACCTCATTTGTTTAGATATGAACTGGAATATGTAATAACTTTGAATATTTTACTTACCCAATATAGAAATCCATAATTAGGTCAAACTAATTGAATTGAGAGGATAACTACTGGAGGTAAAACAGTTTTCAGAATATTCAACTGAAAAAAAAACAAAACGAAAAAATCATAAAAATAATGTAATAAACAATTATAAAAATTGTACAAAATATAAAAATTATAAAACATATGGTATCAATGAACATACAAATTTTAAAAATGTTTCAAAACAAGAGAAAAAATTAAACATTGAAATATTTTAAATGAAAAACCATCCATGAGTGAGTACGATACGTTTTCAGACCATTTTTCGGTAATTTTATCGATAATTTTTTCAATATTTTATCGATAGTTTTCGATACTTTATGGATTTATATCGAAATTTAATTATTAATTCATCAATAATTTTTCTATAATTTATCAATGATTTTTCTATAATGTATCGACGGATTTTTCAATATTTTATCGATTATTTTTTGAAATTTTTTTTTTTCGATATAATGAGAATTGTTGTTTTCAGGTTGACTCTCCCGGTGAGTTTATTTGCACCAATTCGAAATTCTATAAAAATGTCATGTAAACCATAGATATCAAATTTGGTTGCCATTTGTACATTTCCGGATACATCTGTAGGACCATTTTTTGTAGGAAACTCGCCCTAGAAAATTGGCACAACCCCACTAATACGCTTTGCTAATAAAATATATCCTCAGTTACTAAGTGAGTTTTAATTCTAAGCCATCATAATTAAAAGAAAATTTAGTTTTGAAATAGGGGTTGAATTTTATCTATTTTTTTCTTACGATAGAAAAACTATTAATTATGGCATATCCGCAATTAGTGTGAAAATGACGGTTAAAAATGTTAAATTCGCCCCAAAAATTCCAACACTCATTGAAATCGCTGGCCGGAAAAAAAACGCCGAAACAATAAAAAGAAAATTCTACAAAAACAACAAATAAAAATTGTTTCACAAAAGGTGTCGAAATGAGTGACAGAAGTTGAGTTCCAATGTAACCAATTGCATTTTAGTTTTTGCCATATATTTCATTGGACAATAAAGAAAATAATAAAAAGTTACCATATGTCACACCGGGCGTTAACCAAAAGGCAACAACATACGTGCGGTAGAAGTAATTAGGAAAGTGTCACGCAACAGGATGTAATTCCCTTGTACAAATTACAGAAGTAGCTAAGAGTCCTTGTTTTCCAACGAAAAGAACATAATAAGAAAAGAGTTTTCTTCCTATAACATCGGATTAGAATTAATTAGAGAATTACATTTATTGACCAGCAAATGTAAATCGACAGCAGCTGCAGATCACTCACCTGCCCGCAGCATACGTCCGAATTACAGGTGAAAAAAGCCAGTTGCGTGGCGTTTTTCCCTAATTAATGCGAGAAGCCCCCATGTCTATTAAATGCACGCAGTTTGTATGTCCTGTGCACCTGACTTGCAGCGTTTTCTTAAACTGATCTTATGTTTGGGAAAAACCATTAATAGACTGACAACAACAGCTGAGGTCATTTCCTTACGCCTCTGCCTCTACGGTTGAGTGGTAAAACGACATCTTGCACATCAACGAAATGAAAATGCTGATCACATTTCCCAACGAATTTGGATGGAAATTTTTCAAAATTGTTTACTTAATTCCTTAACGGCTCGCACAATCTTAGCAGGACATTTTTGTTTACTTTTGTTTTTTAGACGAAAACAAACACCGAACGAAATTTAGCAATAAAACAAATTTATTAGGGAACAAAATCACATAACATAGAACTATTCTGGATTTTGTTTACATCTAAAATGACCACATGCAAAGTAATGTGAGACCCACATGTGTTGGAACCGAAGCAAAGCCAATGGAGTTGTATCAAACGGAAATTGCCTTTGGTTGTCCTTCTAAGGTTGAACGAGATGAACAATTATCGTAACGAATATCGTTTCGGTTCGAGTCCCTGTTTTGTAGTATCGATATTGGTATCGATGGAAAGGTCTTTTCAATGCCTTTCGAATGAGTAACTGTAAGACTTAACCGTTAAGTTTTAAAACCCAGGACCAAAGTTCGAAAAGTAGGTCAATTTTAAAATAGTCGCTGTGAACCACTGTACCTGGAGAAGAATATGCAAAATACTTATGCGGGTCACTGTACATTACTCTCTACTATAGCGTCATATTATCGCTGGAGAATACTTTTTTTATTACAATAATATTTTCCTCAATTTAAAATTAATAAATAAGGAAATTCTCCAGAATTCTTTGATTCAGCTGAGATGAGTCTTTTAAAAAGAATCATTCTAAATTAGAATTTAATGTTGACCTTTTCTTTTACATAAATATAAATAGAACAAAATGCCTTTCTTTGAGCATATTTCTATGGCTGCTTTCTCCAAAAACCAAAAAAAAACAACAATGATGAACAGTTTTCCCAAGATAGATATCCACTTAAGAGAGACCGAACCGACCGATCGACCGACCTTGAGTAGTGGCTAAATATAAACGGAAAAATTGTCCATTGAGAGAAAATCGAGCAGAACTCCTTAAAAGCAGCGATGCATTGTCCCTTGAAGCTGGAATGGCGACGTGTTTGTGTGTGAACGGCTTCTTCAAGGACTTGCGCACTGATGAATTCCAAGAAAATCGGCAGGAATCAAAATTCATCATATGAGAATTTTCATTGAACAATGCCGAGGACAATGCGGATGCGCTAAGCCAGCAGCGATATCCAGCCGTTTTCGAAGTACTACACGTCGGCAACGTCTTCGTCTATGGTCGCGCTGCTTTTTTCCTGTTTTTCAAGTAGTTTTTTTCTTTCTCTCTTTTTTTTTTAATTTTTTTTTAAATAAGTACATACTAAACATTTCCAACTAATTGGTGGAGTTATTTGTTGTTGTTGTTGATGTGTGACCACAACGAGTTGGCCATACAATATGCTCGCTGGTGTGTCTGTGTATGTATCTGCTGAGTACATACAAAAATTCAAGAATCTTTGGAATTTATCTGACTGGGTGAGTGTGAGAAAGGACGTTGCCGATTGTATACCATTTTCGTTGCTGTTTTCATACTCGACCTGTTCCCAAGCTCTTTATGTTGCGTACGCATATTTATTTTCATTTATTTGCTTCGCTTGTGAGAATTCCTTGTGGGAAAGTAAGTAAAGTAATTTTCATTTTTCACGAATTCCACAAATCCACGAATTACCTGTTGTAGCCGATTGTTCTTGTTGGTGTAGTTGTTGTTGTTGAGTATGATAAATATGTATGTAGTTAAGTCCTTGATGGCACTATCAGATCAGGTAAATTATTTACTCATGCGACTAATTAGTGGTGTGCGCAATTTGGAAAATTCAAATAAAATTAAGGGTTTCCATTGCTAGACCCAGCACCTCTAATATCTAAACCCTCACAAACTACAGTTTATAACGCCCGTAAGGAGGCGTGGCCGGTATGGAAAGTATATATATTTATGCTCCAGTAACTGTCAAACTGATCAATTATGGAATTGCGGTTTCATTAAAACTTTTGCTATTCCAAAAGTTTTTTGCATTCTCATGTGTAACATTTTGATTCCACTAGAGATCAGCGTGTTATCAGATTGAACTTGAAAAGTTCTGGGTTGCTTGTAATTCATTTGCGGTCAGTTGGAAAGTAAGCTCCAGGAAAATATACTAACCGAATATGTACAATCAGCAAAACCCAATAATAGTAACCATTATGCATTATGAACAAACCCCTTTCACAAGCTCCGAAATTGCGCCACTTTTGACACACATTCCTCTCCACTTCAATTTGGGTTTTTCAAGCTTGTGTATCCGCCGTTCTCATCTCCAACGAAACGGCAAAGATATTCATTGAAATTGCATTAGAAAATGATATAAGCAGCAAATAAAAAGCTGGCGCGAATAATGGGCGACCAACAAACTTTTACCGCCGAAAGTTGAGGTAGAAAAAAATATCAAAAAACGGCTACATATGCCCACCACCACGAAAGCAACTAAACTTCGAATCGGAATTGCTAAAACCACAAGAACAACGGCAAAACAGCAACAGAAAAGTAATATAATAAAAAATAAAAAAAAAAATTTTGTGAAACGCAACAAAAAGTTCAGTACCGCAGCGATTGCGGCGAAACATTCAGCGAGTTTCCCCCTCCACCAAAAAAAAAGAAGCAAAGCACAAGAATATAGTCAAAGTAAAAAAGGCGGTTGCCTATCTTATTTGGCGCCTTCGAAAATGCACACTAAAAATACGCGGATCGGATTTATTTTCATGTTGGCATAAACTTGGAAACGTACACTATCGTCTGATGCCGAAATCCCGATGATCCTTCAAGGAAAACTCAATGAAAACTGCATTTGAAAATTGACGGCCCCACCACATTCGATCGCGCCAAAACCAGATGATCAAGCGCCAACGCTGGCAAACGAGATTGTCATTCCATTCTCTCCGTTCGTTGCCAAAGACGACGAAAAGAGAGTGCTCATTCACCCCCATTTGAATGGAGCTCGGTCCCAGAGTTGTTGGATCAGCTGCGATGACGTGAGAATGCCGACAACGAACAATGTTGTAAGCAAGCAAAGTTTGGCACAAAAAATGGGGTCAAAATCTGTTTCTACATTGGTAGAGGCAACGCGTTAAAGTGGGTTATCCGCTTGAGATTTGTATTTAAGAAGAACACTTTTCTAATTGTTAAGAACAACTCAAAGTGGTTGTTGAATTGGTTTGGGGGTCATAAGTGATGTTGAGAAAATGTAAAAATGTAAATGTTCCAACTATATGGGTCTGCTAAATATCGGGCAAATCAAGCAGTTATAAAAAAGTTATGAATTTTTAGCTTTAAAAATTTAGTTTTACCAGTTTCGAAAGAATTACGTTTTCAAAAATGGTAATTCGTTCCAAAACGACAGCGAGCGTTATCGCTGCCCATGACGAAAATAATTTGTTTAAAGTTTGTTTGCAAACATCAAAGCAAAGTTCAATTACTTTTAGACAAATATTTGGGAAAAGCATGCAAACCTCTCTTGTAAGAAGTGTTTTTGGTAATTTGGTAATTGATTTTAGCTGCACTTGAGCTTGAACAACTATACAAAGTCATTATTAACAAAATGAGCTCGTTAAGTATAAAATTATTTATTGATAATTCGTAAGATTTTGTTAAATTTCATACGAAGCACCAAAACTGAGAAATTCCCGCACAAGAAACAACACTGTCAGCAGTACAAACAAACAGCAACAAAAATGTTTACAAAACGACCACCACGTCGACTCGAATTTCGCGTTTTTGAGGCCGACTTTCGCCCTGCTTTTCCAAGTATTTATGAATGAAACTTCCACCACAGACTTCAGAATGCCAAAGCACACATCCTGAAGGATCAGATTTTGTTTAAAAAATGAAAATCACTGCCTATTTGGAAAAGTTATGTGCACTTGTTTATGAGCATTTTGGCGCGCGCGGGCTTTTTGGGCTAGAAAATGAGAGGAGTAGATGTACAAAAGCGCGCGCACCTCACAGCGAGAGAGCAATAAACGCGGGAGCTCTCTTCGCTGCATACCGCTTCTGGCCGGCCACAAGTCAATTTTTTTTACAAAAAAAAATAGCAAGAACAACGACTGCAAAAGTATTAAATTAAGTCGAAAAAAGCGAGGGGAACAAGAACAATTTAGAAATTCGCAGCGAATTGCTGGGGTCCGGATGTTCCTAGCCACGATGCACGATGCAAATTTCGCGAATCCCACTTATGTAGAGCTCTTTTTAGGTTGAATATCTTTGACCCACATGAATGCAGGATTCACACTTCACCACCTGCTGATTGGCGGGCAGGTGAACGAATGAATCCTGTAGCGCCGCCCATCGCCCACACGAAAATGGCACTTACCACTAGTTTGGCCACTTCAGGGTATATCAAATTCCAAAATATGTGGACGCGATGATTATCTCAATTGGGCTGCATGCGTGATTCACAATTCCCTCAAGTAGTACGGCGAGGTGTGGTACAGACTGGTTTATACTACGTTGCAGGACTACGGTCGGTGCTCCCTCTTCCCGTACTGTTGAACACGTTTTCAGGTGCAAATGTTGGCCTTATAAGCAATTTCAACGAATTTACTTAGATTCCACGGTGGCGGTGGCCAAATTCCACGAAAAGTATAGGCAAGCGAAAATTTTTCACGAGGTACTACGACACTATCTTCATATTCGCGTTGCTTGGTTTTCGGGCAGGTAGACTGGTTTTATTTAATTCCAATCTGCCGTGATCTGGACAAATGGGGGTTCTGCTCTGTACAATTGTGCAATTCCTTTCTATTGGAATTTTTCAAATTTTGTTGACGACGACGAATTATGACGATCAATGATGATGGCGACAGAACCTCGACCGCAGTAAGAAACGTCGCTTGCGAGAAACGTTGGAGAACCGTTTCTTCAATAAGCTGCACTCTCTCTGCAACAACACTAACGATCTGACAGCTGTCAGCTGATTACACATAGAAACACATAGGTATTTTGACAATCAGATGTTCGCTTCAAAAAGCGCAACATTTTCGAACATTCAAACAGTGCTGCCATATGTACAGAAAAATCCGTATTAATCCGGAATTGTGAAATTTTCAGGATAAATTGGGATTTTCATACGGATTTCTTGAAAATACGGAATTTCTAAAAAGAATCTGTCAGAACTTTTGCATTTTATTCTCTGAAACTGCTTTGTGAAAACCGCTATTCGTTGAGGGAAATTTTGTACAAAACTACTGGCAACCTTGACCAAAGTGGGACGAAAGTAAAAGATTCACACAGGAAAGTAAAAGTTTCATCACGAAAAGTAAAAGATTCACTACGACTTTCAACTGTCAAATAAGAGAAACAAATGGTTCTGAACTTTGGTGGCAAGAACTCGGAAGAATACAAAAAACAAAAAAAGTGGCAAGAACTCGGAAGAATACAAAAAACAAAAAAAGAAAATTTAATCGACCATTTTTAAATTTTAAAGTTTTTAATTTTAAAAAATTTTTCAAAAATTTATAATAATTTGTGAAAAAAATACAAAAAAATTAAAACATTTTTTTTTAAATTTTTTTATTTTTAATTTAAATTTGCCCAATTTAAAAAAAAAATGGATCGGCACAATGATTTGATTTGTAATAAATCATATTTTTTTGTACTGACCTTCTTTCTTGATTTGTTGCAGTGTCGTCGGAAGTGGCATATGAAATCGTTTCTTCAGAAATTATTTGTATGTAAATCAAAATTGGTTGTTTTTTTAATCATGTCAATTCGTTTTGCAATTTACGCGTTCCGCCATTTTTTGTCGGCTTACCACTCGAAACTTGATGGAATATCTTCAATGAATAGTTTAACTCTCGGAATATTTTAAAACTAAATGAAACACAGTTCAGAGGTTTTTTTCGATACCAAATTCACAGTTAAATTAGCTTTTAGCACTTTACGTTTGTGCGTTTTGGCAATAACCAACAAAAGCCAACAAAATATAACCGAGAGAACTCGCGCAAAATGCTGCAATGCAAAATTGGCAGAGACGTTGATAATTACCTAGAAATGGCGAAAACGAAGTGAACAAAACAAGAAAGCAAATGCGAAGTAAAATACTGGAATTTGCACGGCTCAGCGGAAAAAACGAATTGAGATTGCACAGACCCCTGTGTAAAAGTTTGGCTTGTGATTCGCGGACGGGCGGACGACGATGCATTGAGTTAACATTATTTATTTCTTTATTTTTTCCTTAACATTTTCTCTTCTCATACACTTCCTTGGTATTTATGTAGTTAGTTTATATTGCTATTTAAATGGCTGATTGCTTGAATCCACGAGCAGCATAGTCGCCAGGCTGTGAGCGTTCGGAGAGTTTTGGGTAACCCTCATCGCCGGGATTGCATACGCGACGTGAGGAGATTACACGCCAACCACCTTTGCGGGTCCAATCCTAAAAATGGGAAGGGTAAAAGTTAAACGCTTACTCTACATTATTGGACTATGCAGACAAAACTACATGGCATGGCCTAAGCAATTTTCAGACTGTGGTGACCACTTCCAATGTCGGTCTTCACTTATTCAATAAATTTAATTTTATGTTGTATTTTATCTCCTAGAAAATCACTTTTGTTTACAACTCACATTCTGATTGTACTTCAAGTAGTAAGCGCCGGCATAAATGGACGTCGCCACCAGAGCGAGTTTTCCAGTCCAAAAGCGGATGGTGTAGGCACGTTGATGACCCTGTTAATGGGAATACACACATTTAAGTTAAAAAGGGTTTAGTCGAATTACTCGAATTGATAGTTGGACAAGTTTTTGAGGGGAAAGTAAAATCTACGAGTTACATAATACATAGCAACATGTACATTCGTCCATTCGGGACGCACTTACCAACACTGGCGTCAAAACCTCACACAATTTGTCGAGCGGTGCCTTATAGAAGCGACGAATGGGATTCGTCAGGTCCCTCTCCAGAGCGGGCACTTGTCGTGGGCCATGGTGCAGTTCCAAGTCCTTCAACCATTGTTTTCGCCAGGCGCGTTCGTCATTGGACATGCCAATCAGACGCTCGCGCTCGCGCACCATGCGCCCAGCGATGGCCATGGGCTTGACCCCCCCGGTTTCTGAAGCGGACATTATTCAAGTTGTGACTGCAAATGGAAAACTTATTAAAAATTGAAATTTTTATTCACTCTCAAATCAAACCTGACAGCTGATAGTGACAGAAAATGTGCGCATTTACAAAATTTGTGACAGAAAATGTGCGCTTTTATTATGGTGTGTTTAGTAAGCGGATTATCGGGGAAAAAGCGGCCAAGCGTTTTCACGAACGCACGAACAAAATCTCGTTCAAAATGTTCAAATTCAAGCAAACACTTGAAATTTTTAAGAGAAATAAACTGTGGCTTCCGTTGCTTGTTCCGGAAAAAATCCGGTTGATCGAACATAGTTTTGATCGCGATTTGGCTTCGCAAGTAAATCTCCGTACGTTCGTGCAAACTTTGGAACAAATTAAGGAAACTAATAAATGCACAACTCTCCACTGTTACGAAAAATACATAAGATACCCTAGCAAAATGGCGTAATGCTAGCAAATATTAATTAAAATTTTTAAAAGCTTCCTCAAAACAAATTTTAAAGTTTGATTCTGGCAAGAATCAAAATTAAATCTTAAAATCCAATCTGGCAGCACCTTCCATCACGCGTGTGTTTTTTAGTAAAAAATTTAGCTATCGACTCCGTAAAATTAAAAAGTTTTAATTAAAAATTGAAAAGAAAGCATAAAATGACGGACGTGGACGATTTATTCAATTGTTTCAATGACCAAGATGAGATTAGCTCCAATGCGCCAGTGGTGAAGAAAGAAGATACCGAGGACGATAAAAGGTACACAAAACGAAATTCAATTCTCCCCCGCGTGTAAATTGGTAAATAATGCAGACTCTCAACTTACAGCAAATTGGCCGGAGAGAAGCGCCAAATTAATGCAGACAAAGAGGACGATGACAACCGTCTGAAGCGACTGAAGGTGACCGAATCGATACTCGATGACATTTGCGTGGATGCCCTGAGATCGCGTATTGCTGTCCATGTTATTGCCTCTCCCGAGTCATGCACCCACGAAGTGGCGGTATATCCCGGTCAAGAGTACATACCGCTGCAGCCTGCCACCGGTCCTCCTTCGAAAGAGTATCCCTTTGTGCTGGATCCCTTCCAGAAGGAGGCCATACTTTGCATCGACAACCAGGAGAGTGTGCTCGTGTCGGCTCACACATCGGCAGGCAAGACCGTGGTGGCCGAGTACGCAATAGCCAAGTCGCTGGCGGCCAAGCAACGTGTGATCTACACGACGCCCATCAAGGCTCTGTCCAATCAAAAGTACCGCGAGTTCAGCGAGGAATTCAAGGATGTCGGTCTGGTTACGGGAGATGTGACCATCAATCCGTCAGCCTCGTGTCTGATTATGACCACGGAGATCTTGCGAAACATGCTGTATCGCGGCAGTGAGATTATGCGCGAGGTGGGCTGGGTCGTTTTCGACGAGATCCATTATATGCGCGACAAAGAGCGTGGTGTGGTCTGGGAGGAGACACTCATTCTGCTGCCGGACAATGTGCGCTATGTCTTCCTATCGGCCACAATCCCGAATGCGCGCCAGTTCGCCGAGTGGGTGTGTCACCTGCACAAGCAGCCCTGCCATGTTGTGTACACGGATTACAGGCCCACTCCCTTGCAGCATTACATTTTTCCGGCGGGCGGTGATGGTATTCATCTGATTGTGGACGAGAAGGGTCAATTCAAGGAGGACAACTTTACGACGGCCATGGCTGTTCTGCAGAGTGGTGGTAATTGCTGGGATTTTTGGCATTAAATGAATATTTTTAGAAAATGCCTAATTTTCAGGTGAGGCTGCCAAAGGCGATCAGAAAGGACGCAAGGGCGGCATCAAGGGTGTCAATGCGGGCCAATCGAATATCTTCAAAATTGTCAAGATGATTATGGAGCGCAACTTTGCGCCGGTGATCATATTCTCGTTCAGCAAAAAGGACTGTGAGGTGTACGCCATGTATGTATTTATGTATAGAGATGCCAAGTATAGAGATGAGAGTTAGTCAGTCAGACGTATCAATAATTGAATAAATTTTTTTTTTATAAATCCTTAAAAGAAGTGGGGCTACTGGGAAAGCAGAAATATACTGAGAACAGATTTAAACTCGCGAGTTAGCCGAGCTGAGACAACAACCAAGGGGCGAACTAAGACAACAACCATTTGGGAACAGGGCGAACTAAGACAACAACCATTTGGGAATAGGGCGAACTAAGACAACAACCATTTGGGAACAGGACGAACTAAGACAACAACCATTTGGGAACAGGGCGAACTAAGACAACAACCATTTGGGAATAGGGCGAACTAAGACAACAACCATTTGGGAACAGGACGAACTAAGACAACAACCATTTGGGAATATCATCCGGAATCATCCGGGCCACTCACACGCAACCAGTACTATTAGTCATTTGTATTCAAACATTCTAGGCAAATGGCCAAGCTGGACTTCAACACCATCGAAGAGAAGAAGCTGGTCGACGAGGTGTTCAACAATGCCCTGGATGTGCTCTCGGAGGAGGACCGTCAGTTGCCGCAAGTGGAAAACGTGCTGCCTCTGTTGCGCCGAGGCATCGGCATCCATCATGGTGGCCTGTTGCCCATCCTCAAGGAGATTATCGAAATCCTGTTCGGTGAGGGCCTTTTGAAGGCACTCTTTGCCACCGAGACCTTTGCCATGGGACTGAATATGCCGGCGCGTACTGTGCTCTTCACGGCACCGCGAAAATTCGACGGAAAGGACTTCAGGTAAGTGGTATTGTATATTTTCGGTTGGAAAATGTTTAATTTAAATAAATTTTTAGATGGATTTCGTCGGGCGAATACATTCAAATGGCGGGCCGCGCCGGTCGTCGTGGTCTGGACGACAAGGGCATTGTTATTCTGATGATTGACGAAAAAGTGTCGCCTGCCGTCGGACGCGGCATTGTGCAGGGCAAAGCCGATCCCATCAACTCGGCCTTCCATCTGACGTACAACATGGTGCTGAACCTGCTGCGCGTCGAAGAGATCAATCCGGAGTACATGCTGGAGCGTTCGTTCTTTCAGTTCCAGAATCAGTCCGCCATACCGGATCTCTACAAGCAGGTGCAAGACAAGCAGTTGGTCCTGGACAAAATCAAAATCCCCGAAGAGCACAGTGTGGCCTCGTACCATCATATACGCGATCAGCTCGATTCGTTTGGCAAGCAGTTCCGCACCTGGATCACCAAGCCCGAGTACCTGGTGCCCTTTCTGCAGCCCGGCCGCCTCGTCAAGGTGAAGAACGACTCGGACGAGTTCGACTGGGGCATTGTGGTGAACTTCAAGAAGCAGGCCAACAACGTACGCAATCCCCTCAAGTCGGAGACGGTCGTGGTGGTGGATGTGCTCCTGCACGTCACCGAAGAGTCCGCCAAGGCAGATGAGCCCAAACCCTGCCAGCCGGGCCAGAAGGGCAACATGGAAGTTGTGCCCGTGCTGCACAAGCTCATCTCGCAAATATCCTCGCTGCGCGTCTACTACCCGAACGACCTGCGGCCCGCCGACAATCGGCGCAGCGTGCTGAAAACAATCGAAGAGGTGAAAAAGCGTTTCGCCAAGGGGCCGCCGCTCCTCAACCCCATCAAGGAAATGAACATCAAGGAGGCGGAGTTCAAGCAGATTGTCGACTCCATTGACAAATTCGAAGAGCGCCTGTTCGCCCATCCGCTGCACAACACGCCCGAACTGGAGCCCATTTACGCACGCTACACCCAAAAGCTGAAGGTCGAAGAGCACCTGAAGGCAGCCAAGGGGCGACTGAAGCAGGCACGCAGTCTGCTGCAAATGGACGAGCTGAAGCATCGAAAGCGTGTCCTGCGCCGCATGGAGTACTGCACCGCCGCCGATGTTATCGAATTCAAGGGACGTGTGGCCTGCGAGCTTAGCTCCGCGGACGAACTGCTCATGACCGAGATGATCTTCAATGGCGTTTTCAACGAGCTCACCACGCCGCAGACCGTCGCCTTGCTGTCGACCTTCGTCTGCGACGAGAAGTCCTCGGAGACGCCCAAGTCCACGGAGGAACTGTCCGGCGCTCTGCGCTCCATGCAGGAGCTGGCGCGTCGCATTGCAAAAATCTCCAACGAATGCAAACTGGATCTGGACGAGGAGTCGTACGTGGAGAAGTTCAAACCTTTTCTCATGGACGTAGTGCTGGCGTGGTGCAAAGGCGCCTCGTTTCTGAGCGTCTGCAAAATGACCGACATTTTCGAGGGCTCCATCATTCGGTGTATGCGTCGCCTGGAGGAGCTGCTGCGCCAGATGTGCCAGGCCGCCAAGACAATTGGCAACACCGAGCTGGAGAACAAATTCTCCGAGGGTGTGCGACTGCTGAAAAGGGACATTGTGTTTGCGGCATCGTTGTATTTGTGAGAGGGTTGTACTTTATTTTACTTTTAATAAAGAATTTTAAATATGAATTGCATATTTAGTTCTCGAAATGTGTTGTTGTTTCTTTTTAAAATGGTAAAAAAAAAACAATAATTTTTTTTCTTTTCTTCTCCATTTTTTGTATTTCAGGTAGTAAAATTCGAGAAAAATATAGTACAAAAAAATGTTGTTTTTAAAAGCAGACAAATCCGTGGAAAAAACATAGCCGAATAAAAAAAATTTTTTAATTCAACAACTTTAGAAAAATAATTATTTTAAAAAAAATGTTTTGAAACTAAATAAGTACTATTTATTTCAGAAGTAAAAAAAACTTTTTTTTTAAGTAAAAAAAACTTTTTTTTTAAAGTAAAAAAAAACAAAGGTAAAAATGCAAACCCCTTTCTTAAAATTTAGAAAAAAAAATTTTATATAAAAATTTTACCAAAAACTATTTTTTTTCAGTTTTTACGTACTAGTACAATGATTTATGCAAAAAGTTTTTTTTTTTTTAATTTATAAAATTTGTTGGAAAGCATAACTAAACAAACTAAACAATTAAAAAAAAAAGTTATTAATTAATTAATTTATAATTTAATTTTTGGGTTGCCAAATTCGGCTGTGTTCAAATTTAATTAATGGAATATTTTTCAATTAATTGGATCTTTATTGTATTCAACTTTATGTACAGGCACCAACACTTCATAAGTTCATCCACGGAGCCAGTATTTAGCAGTGAATCATTCGATTTGCTCTCCAACCCAAGTTTCAACTAAATCGCGGACAATGGTTTTTACTGACCTGTTGCTCTTCTTAGTAATATCTTGGAAGAAATCGTCATCATCGTCGTTGCTGCTTGTGCTGCATATTCAGCATCGTTCATCGTCATAATCATGTAAGCTTTGACTTTATGCTCTATTATTTTGTTTGCTTTAGAGACTTAGGACAAGTCAAACTTCTCGAGCCACAGACGACTAACTATTAACTAATTAACTAGTTTCTGCCCAGCTTCCCTTATCATTTCTTGATTGATCTCCATCGTTACTAGTTCTGGACCATTTACTAAATATGGTATTTTTTCGGATTCCAATTCCATTAATCTGATAAAAGCAGTCGTGATTTTTATCAATAAAAGGTGTTTAGAATTAATGAAGTTATGAAATAATGAGTACATGCACGAAAACAAAAATGACGACACATTATAACAATGAGGGACAAAACACTTATGGGACGAAAGAACATTTATTTTTTAAACATTACAAAATAATTCAATTACAAAAATAATCAGATAATTAATATTAAAATTATAAATTACGTACATATTTAAGACATACGATATACACTATATTTAAGCATGAATATACTAAAATATTGCAAAAATATAATTTCATTCATGTGTGTACTTAGCTGAATATTTACACTGACAGAAACAGAAGCAAACATGAATTGGAAACATATAAAATGGACGGTTTTCACTGACATTCGAGTTTGGCTGCATATTCCTGTACAAAATACGACAAACCTTAAATTACTATACTTAAATATTGAATTAATTATATGTATTTAATTGAAATGTAAAACTAATATATTTATGATAAACGTGAAAAATATTTACACAGTTCTAAAATTGACTTATAACTACAGTTGGAATGTTTGATATGGATTTGTATTCGTAGGGCTTTGTATGAAAATAGAAAAATGAATTCACTTTTCGTTGGAATCAAAAAATGATTTTCGTTTTTTATTTGCTTACACTAAATTGTCAATGAGATCTTAGAGACCCGCACATGATGTTCTATGTATAAATATTTAATCTATTCTATTTAAATGTAAAAAGAAATTAAGAGTTGTTGCATTTCATACGTCGATTAAGTGAATCTTTAGAAGATCCTCTACAGCGAAATATATGTACGTTCTAGGTTAGTTCAGAAAAGGCCTCCTCTCTAAACGAAACAGCTTCCACAGTAAAAAAGAGATCAATGCAAGATCTCCCCTGCCGAAGACTGCTCCGTTTAGAGAGCGGTTACTTAAACCGAAGTCTGAGGAACACCTTCTATCACCTGTGTACGCGCTTGAGAGATGACAGGCTTTGGCGCTGGAGCCGGTGCCGGAACTGGCTGTACATATGGAGCCGTGGACAAAGTGGCTGTTGTAGTAGTGCGTGCTGTGGGCACAGGAGTAGTGCTGCGGTTACTACTGGAACCGGTGCTGGCGACTGAAATGGGCGCCGCCTTGTGCGTCACTTCTGTGGCCATTGGTAGCGGTGTACTCGATATGGGCGTGGGTTCACGTTGTAGCAAGCGTTTCTCTTCCACCGACTTGGGCTGCTGTTGAACGCTGCCATGGCCACCGCCATTGGTGACGATTCTACCATTTGTGCCTGCTTCCGAGCGAGGTGTACGCGGATGATATGTAGAGCCGCCATTGGTCTCCTTCAACGATATGGCCGACTTGAGGGATGACTGACTGCCCGACTTTTGGGTCATGGCCAACGAGCTGGGCGAGCGTATTGATGTTGTGTCCGTTTGCGCCTTACTGACCAATGTTTTGGTCGATGGCGACGAGTCACGGAACTCGTAGATGTTGTCACGTGAACGCAGAGCATGATGGTTTGTCACCACATTGTCCACGCCTCCGCCTCCACCACCCTGGCGGCTGTCTTGCTCAAGCTCAGTGCCGTCGGCATTGATGAACACATCTTCGTCGTAGAAACGATCGGATTGTCTAAGGAATGTAAAAAATATATAAAAGCTCAGTTAATATACAAGGATCATGTAGATTTACTCTACCTCTTGGCATTGCGCCACATTATGCAGCAAATGAAAAGCAACAAAATCAAGAAGAAACACGCAACCGACATACTCCAAAATGCTATTTGCAACGGTTCTTTCGGCTCCCACCAGTATTCCGTGGTCGGAGGATATGTGGGCACTAAGACACCTATTACCGTGGGCAAATACTGCGTCCAGAAGGCACACTCCGTCTGGCGGTAGTTCAGCAAAATGGACGAATTGTAAGTGGTGTTGATGTTCAAGTATCTCAACTCGCCCTGGTAGGCGCGCTGGAAGTGAATCCCCAGAACTTGTTGGGGCGTGGGATTTCTAAAAAATAAAATTAACACAATTGAAATCTAACATCACCACGACGAACCACTGTTCAACTCATACCCATAACGCGCGAAATTCGAAAAGGTCTGCATAAAGAAATGACTCATATTACGATCGTTGTCCGTCCACATGTTGCGCTGCAGGTGAGCCTTCTTGGGGAAGAACTCCACATCCATGAACGGCGCACCGGTTAAGAAGTAATGTTCGATTTCGTGGGGGTACTTGCGCCAGTCGGGCAGGTTCAGGGCTTCCACGGTGGTATTCAGTACGTAAATGTACACGGGAACCTTTTGCTCCAGCAAGAGTTTGACCATTTTGTCCACGGGAGCACGATAGTACAAGTCCGACAGCATATTGATGTATTGATCGCGTAGGACAGAGCTGTTGTCGGGATCAGGCCAGTAGGTGTACATGTATTTGATGGCTTCGTAGACCCCGTTCGGATTCAAAGTGTAATTGTAGCGGAAGACGTGCTCGCGTATCTTTTGGTCGAAGAATTTATTATTGATCTCGAAATAAGGAGCCAGCGACTCGTTTTGAGAAATGAAGAAGGCCCCCTCCTGAGTGGTCACTCCCGACATGTACTGTATGCCGCGATTGAATTTCCCCTGACGTATGAGACTCTCCGGAGTCTGTGAAAGGAACTTCCAATCCTTTTCGCGCCAACCCTCATACCAATCATCGCCAGGCAAAGTGAAGTTGTAGTCGAGGACGGGACCCCACGGAAATGTGCCCACGTCTGGGGGAAATTCAGCATTACCCAGTTCATAGAAGCTTCGGCCCGTGCGCAGACAATTCACCAATTTCCACGACGACTCAATCGAGCAACCCAGCAGTTGACCCAGCACGCGACTGGTATTCTGTGCGCGATATTTATCCTGTATTAAGGCCCAATCCGCAAGAGCCGAGCCCGACTGGGCTATTACGCGCTTCACAATGTTCCTTGTGTGTGGAGCCACCATTAGTAGACCCGCCGAAGCGGCTCCTGCACCAGGACCGAACAATGTAATGGACTCGCGGTCGCCATTGAAGAATTCGATATTGTCGTAAATCCACTTGATGGCCATAGCCTGATCGAGGAGGCCATAGTTGCCCGGGGAGTTTTCATCACCCGTTGACAAGAAGCCCAAAGCACCCAGCCGATAGTTGAGTGTGACCACTACAACGTCGTAGAAGGCAGCCAAAGTATGTCCTTGGAAGAGATTGGAGGCACCACGTATAAACTCACCGCCATGCAGGTACACCATAACCGGATATTTCTGGGCTACACCCGCGCCAGTCTAAAACCAAAAAAACCAATTAAGTTTTCTGAACAAAAGCTTGTTTTCCAATGGAGTTTTACCTTGGGCGAGAAGACATTCAAATACAGACAATCTTCATCCATGTCCATTATGCCCTTAGTGGCTCCTGTATAGCGCACCGGCTGAGGACAGGCGGGGCCAAAGTCCACAGCCTGCAGCAATTGCCAGCCGCGGTGTAAACGTGGTGGCTTGAAGCGTCCCTCGAATGTCGGCGGTAGGGCATATGGAATGCCCAGGAAGGACGAACACTCGCCCATCACCCGATCCACGGTCGAGTGGTAGGGCCTGTAGAACGACTTCGGATCGGGATTGTCGTACATGTACACTTTGAATCCCTGCACTTGGCCATAGTTCGTTGTGACAAATACATCACGCTCCAGCGTCAATGAATCACGCCGCTGTTTGCCTTGTAGATCTTCGCGCCAACCCGACAATATGCCGGGAAAGGGTGTATGCGCCGCATTCGGATTGCTCTGCAAAGAGCATAATTAATTGGTGGCAGAGTGGAGTGAAGGGTGAACAGAGTGTGTTGGCGATCATCTCGACGAACAACATGACGAGAACATGTGGAATTGATTTCTGACTTTAAATGGGATCAAGTATCGTTGATCTGTAATTCAACGCTGCAATTGGAGGGAGTCACAGTTCAATCGAAATGTCGCTCATGTTCGTGAAGGGTGGTTGGGGGGGGGGGGACATATCATATAATCGCATTTAAGATCTTGCAAGTATGAAAAATTAATTAACGTGAATTGAATGCGGCTGCTTTGTTCGAATTAGAAAGAGGTTAATTTATAAATTGGGTTTATTTGGGTTACGCGAAAAGCTGTGGAGATCATCTAGCTTCGAGTATGTAATGATCGAAGCAGTTCTTAAATTAAATTAATCACTTAAGTGCTACTTACTGGATCAAACCGAAAGCGATCTTCATTCGGCATTCCCTGTGGAAATTGGCCTGGAGAATTCCTACCCGGATAGTTGGCGCCATAACCATTTGGTTGATAGTGTCCATAGCGGCGATCGTTGAATGTATAAGTTCTGTTAAGCGAAAATTAATTCTCTTGTTTCGTTATAATTTTATAATTATTTTACCTGTAATCGGGATCACCAGGATTTGGCCAATTATAATCGTTGACCCCCACTCGTGAGTAAAATCTAGGATCACGAGTTTGTGCTTTCACTATGCCTAGCTCGCTCAGCGCCAAGCAGCTTATGACTATGGCAGTAATAAATTTCAATTTGTCACGATATTTGAAGTTTCTTATTCTATTCGTGGTTCGCCTGGGTGTACTGTAGGAGCTGATTTGCATTGTGTGACTGATGGCTTGAGCGGCAAGATTACGGAAATGACGAATGGCGTTTTGCTTAAAATAGTTGTTCTTGTGGAATTATTTTTTGTTAGTTCATCGGCTTTACATTAAGTTCAGGTTTGGCTACAAGAAAGAAAGGCAGGAAATTAAAAGTTAGTAGAAGAGATTTAAAGCAGCTTGAAATTAGTTGAAGCACATTTATCCTGAAGTACGTACACTTGAAGTATACACTTCCGAAACAAGACTACAAACATACACTGGTTTGCAGTTAAAGTAGCAAATAGTCAATAGAACGCCGACCAAGTAAGGAAAAAGCATTTTAAATACTTTAAGTAACCCATTTTATGTGGCAATTCGTTATTAAATTTTCCTTGAGTGATGAAGACCCAAGTTTAATGCAAGTATCCAATTATACACATTCGCTTTGCCCTGCAGCTTGCAAACAAAAACTTCACCAATACAATTTGAATTTCAGTAAGTTTTTAAGTGCGAGCATTAAGCCAATATTGTAATTTAATTCAATAAATCAATTGACTCAACAATTAACTCAATAATTTCATAAAACTGCTGACTGACACTTTTTCAACTGAATAAAATAAAGTTAAATTTTCACAGAAAAGCTTAAATTAAAGTCACCGCTCACTCACATGTAAAGGCACCTAATAGTTATCGTTACAACTTCTTATTCCCATTTATTTCTTATTAATTTTTTGATTACTTAAAGCCTTTCCAAAAGTTTTTATTTCGAATTTACCGTCGTCGTCTGTCCGTTCCGTGTGCTGGGGGAATTTTCTCACCAAAGATGGTGGCAAAATACAATAATAACAAAATCTCAGCTAGTAAGAGTGAACAAACGGGTTTTGAACTGTCCATACATGGGCTTTATTACAGCAGCTCAACTTATATAACCTGAAATTACCGAAGAGCAAATAGGCAGCCATCAACTCTTGTGGCCTTAGGAATTGGAGGCATGTCGACTTCAAAATGCTAAAAATAAAATCAGCCATAGAAAAATACAAAAGTCAAGAATTTTGTATGGCGCAGAAGGAAATTCAAAGAACGACCAACGAGCAAAATATGAATTTTGCATATGGCGGCTAATGTTGGTAACACTGCCTAAGTGGAGTTGTTGTGTGTAGTGGCTGAATGTAGAACAAGGACTCTCAAGTATTAAATTGCACGATGAGCGATTGGTGGCTTAGTGCAATAACCTTTATTAACTTCAGCTCTCTTTCATTTAGCAAAGACCACTTTAGTAGGAAGTGGGAACATTTAAAAACAACTGCAGCAAAACGTGAAACATAATAGTGCATCGATTGCAAAATTACAACAACCACACCGCACAGAACACAAAAGATTCGGATTTCGTGTCTAGAATTGAATTTCCCAACTGCTTCTGCTTTGTACTTCTGGCAAATGAATGAATCACACTAAAGCCAAACGCGATTTCGCATTGAACAACGGCAACAACAAATTAAAATAATAATAACAAAATAAAAAAAGCGATAAGACGGGAAAGTGAACACTCATGAGGTGGAACTTACTAGTGTGAATAGGATAGGATAGTCTACGCGTATCTTATCGTACTCTGATATGCTCCAATTGACTCCACTTCTGGGTGAATCGAAAACTGAAAACATACACGCACGCACAAACACAAGACACTTGCACTGCAATATAATCTTTGATTCGTAATCAGTTGAAACCACTTGTTGGCCAATTTTTGGATATAAGCGAAAAATCGCTGAAAATATTTCACGAGAAAGGCACTTTTTTTACACAGACGCGTAGATATCTGCGAGAATTGGGTGATTTCTTTAGTTTTTCTATGATATTTTTACGTTTATCCACGCCACGGTTGAAACTTTCTTTGAAAAATGCTTACAATTTTCAATTCACACACGAATATTTGGAGTGGATTTGGCGACAACGCCCCAAAAATGCAAGAATATCGTTTTCTTATTGTTACACTGAACAAACTAACTCAACGCGCTCGATCGGTCGTACTCAACACACAAATTCCGTATGTCCGCCGCTTCGAGCCCAGTTAAAACGACAGTGTGTGACGACGGCAGCAGCAGGTAGCAAACAGCTACGCAGCCAAACGCTCGCCACACAAAACTCTTACTCAATCTTGTTAACACAAACAGGCAACGCAACACTTGTGTGTGCGTGAGTAACGTTTCCGCTCTTAACCAAAATATTCACTTAACGTACTTAGTATCCGTTCTTACCGTACGTATTGTGAGCAACTCCGACACTGACGACGTTAACTTCTAGACTGACTGACACTACTTGTGCTCACCATTGCCAAGACCTCCCCATCATCATGTGGGCAAACTGACTTCAACGGTTGCTGGTTGGATCGGCGGGCAGCGTCTCTTTTTACACTGTTACTCTTTTAAACCATTTTGGTGTGTTGCTGCAGCTGCTGTGGTTGTTGTTTATTAATTGCCAGCAACTCACTAGCACGAGTAGCAAAAGCCGTTGAGTCGTAGAGCTCTTTTGTAGTTTGGATGTGTGTGTGTGTGATTGGCTCTATGTGGGTATGTTGGTGTTTTTGGAATTGGAACAACAACAAAAACAAGTTTTCTTAACGTTATTGTGGGTGCTTCAAGTTAACTGAGTAAGCTGATAGCCACGATGCCACCTAGAATTTTTTATTTTAATTGAGAATACAATCAAGCCTCTTGTGTAACTTGGGAAACACCACAATCCCAGCGATTGTTTGAACTGGAAAAATGTACGCAAGTGGCTCACAGCAAAAATCTTCGTTACAAAATCGTTAATGATCATTAACTCCTTACGAAGCAGATTTTTTGGGGCTAATCCCTTGTTTTCCGCTCGATTCTTTTCAAGACAACAATTTTGTCTTCGAAATGTTATTTCTGTTGCTTAAATTTTGAACTCCATCTCTTTCCGTGGGTGTAGTACACTAATCCAACAATACTTAAGTAAGCAATAATAGACAATTCAATAGAATCATCATTACAATACTTACAATTAGTAAAAATTATTAGGAATTATGCAAAATAATTCAAATGACTCAAGTTGTGTGCTGCCTGGTGCTTCACTATTGTTGATTGAAGCGGCGCACTGCAATCAGACAAACAAACCATTCTTGACTCATCTTGGCACTCAGCAATTCACCAATTAAAAATTAATTCAAGCAGTTCACGCCGATGACCCTTTGGCCAGCACGAGTTCCTAAACTAATGTCATTCTGGTGTTGTTCTTCCGTTGCGTTTAATCTTGCGTTTGAATTCGAGTTCGGGTAATAGTGAGTGAGCAGTGCATTTGCTTTAATTCAATTTTGTTTTCTTCTTTCAATTTGTCCTATGACCTTTCGCCGTCATCTGTTAATTGAGTATTTGGTAGCCCGTATGAGTATACAAATTAAAGTTTCTTAAGTTTTTCGGTAAACAGTGTTAATTTCGGCATTTCAGTGTTGTGGAGAGGACAATGTTGATATCTTGTATTGAATATATTCTTAATGCCTGGAGGCTCTAGGGCATCGTAACATTCTGCTTTACAAACTGAATTTTTTTAGAACCCCACACAGTACTGTGACAGGGTATATCAAATTTGATACAACGTTTGAAACTCCCTTAACGAGGCTTGGCCGGTATGGAAAATTATGTATATTCTTGATCAGCATCGCAAGCTGCGCCGTGTTACTAACTAGTTAGTAACCGGTTGTAGTAACTAGTTATATAACTAATTCTATTCCATAATTGTTCTATTACCTTCATAGATGTGATGTTTTTCTAATGTTTTTATCTTACTTAGTAGCAATACTGTCAACATACTGTTTTTCTACGAATTTCAGGTGTTAGGGCCTCCACTTGCTATATACGAGAGACTGGTATTCGTAAAGTTTGTATTGAAAAAGCCTAAAATCTGAAAAATGTTAAGGCCGATTTCTGTTGCTTCCCCAAAAATACGCCCATTCCGAGTCAAAAAATGAGCCGCCTCTGTAAGTACCACGTTAAAATATATTTTTATTTGGGAATACAGCATAAAGTTTATTCATATATTTAAATTTTTATATATGCATATTATTTTTTGTAATTTGTTTTTTTTTTTTTTTGTTTTTTATTAAATGAAAATACTATAAATTCATGAAATATTTTCACAATTTTATGGAAGGCTACAACTATAAAATCCAAAAAATTTCATAACATCAGCACAGTAATAATTTCTTAAACGAAAATTCACATTTTTCCAATCAATTTTAAATGGAATCACAAAAGTACAAAGTAATTTCATTGCATTACAATAACAAAATAATCTTTACATTCATTTTAGTGCATTACAACAGCAAAAATTTTATATTTTTTTTGAAATTTTTTTTATATTAAAAATTAAATAAAGAAAACAACTTTAAGTCCATACACTCAGAAGTTTTTGTTGTTGTTTGTTTGATTGAACGAGGAAACATACAAAGCCTTTGCAGTTACATTATAAGTGTAATAAGGGGAACGTGAAACGTGCTAAATTCAAATTCGTTTTGCTTGTTTTGATTTTGATTTTAATTTTAGAGTACACACGGTCATACACATAATAACTTTTCAAGTTTATAAAACGAACTTTAAGAAGTCACAAGCGAATGCAACTTGCTTGACTAAGCCGTTTCTTAGGCGGCACTCACTACCTTCAACGCATCCAACCTACAGCTGTCCGCTTGCAGTTTTAATCGATGTTCAACGAGGACATGCGCTTCTCGACACTGAAAGACAACGAAACACAACAAAACGATTAAAAGAGGGCCATTTCGTAGCGGTTGGCAGTAGGAAGGAAACAATTTTACTCGTCAACGCACGTGATTTCTATATCCTGGAAGAGCTCGCCTATCCAGGCCACAACCAGGCAATAATGCTGAAACAATTGAACCAGCAGCTCACCCTCGTCCAGCATCTCCAGCCGCTCGATGCGATGTCGCTCGGCAGCCGATATACTTTGATAGACCTGCACCATGTCCCAGGCACGACTGCCGCTCCAGCCACACTCGAGGAACCTGCTCATCTGTGTGTCCAACGAGATGCACGACTCGACGCCGGCCAGGCTGCAGCCGCGACAGCGCAAATTGTTCAGCATCACTTCGCCAAATCGGTCGTTCATGTTGACCTGGAAAATATTCGCACATTGAAATGAAATACAATGGGCTCGCGATCGCTCTCATACCTGCTCATAATTGACAAAGACCGCAGTGGTGAATTTGCTCGAGATCCACTTGAGCAAATTCTTGCAATTGGACACCTCGATGTAGACTAGCACGCACTCGGCCAGGAATATCGTGGGCAGCGAGTAGTCCACCTCGGCCTGTTGCAGCTTGTTGTCGACCTCGTCGATGTTGCGCAGGTCCACGCCCATCAGGTGGTAGTTGGGTCCGTGCAGGTCGGTCGGACTCAGGCGCACTTCGCCGTCCTCGTCGTGTATTTTGGCCAAGAGCGCCTTGTTGCGTTTGATTGTGTAGCATTTGCGTGCGGTGACTGTGGGAAAATCCAATTCGATGAAGTTTTTCACTTGATGGGGAGTGTCGCGTAGGCGAAAGTAGAGCGTGTCGAAGCCACAGCCGAGGTTGATGATTTGACAGTTGCCATCGGTCTTCTGCGGGGGGAATACATTTTAGTTTCACTTTCAAATTTCAATTTCTTAAAGGAAATATATTTTCCATCTATTCGCTGAATTGATTTTATTTTTATTTCAATCTAAGGGCTTCTTGCTTGTGCCACTGTTAGATAAGCGCGTGTGTGCACTTGAAATATACAAGAGACCTTCACTTATATTCTAAAGGATTTTGCAAATTTATCGCAAAAGTTCAATAAAGAAAATACAACAAATCCGTTAGAATCAAGGACAAGGCAACAATAGACGCCGCAAAGGCGCACACAAGTCAGGGTCGGTGTCGGCCTAAATCAATGCAAACCAACACACACACAAACAGCAAAACCGAAAATATGCCGTCTGATAAAGTGAAGTGCAACAGGATGTGTACGTTCAATGTCAGTTGCCACTGCCAACACCCCAACACCCACCTGTCTGCCACCTCTGGTGTCAAAGTATTTTTAGAATTTTTCATTTTATCCCGCCCCAGGTTCCGTTTCCAGCAAACACTGGCCCCCCCTACACACACACACACACACGCACACTCACTGACCTTCAGGAACTTCTCTACACACATTTCCACGCCCTTGACCCGTGCAAAGTAGCCTCGATTTATTTCCGGTGCCTTGCGGTCCTGAATGCGTACGAAATAGCCAATATATTCGTCCTTCCAGTAGCCCAGACGCACCGCGCAACGCTTGCAGTCACTGGCGTCGTCGTTCGTCGCAATGACAGCTTCATCACATGGATGAAAGGAGCAAGGTGGCTCCATTGCTGTTAGACTGCCGACGATGTGCTTGTTCCTTGGGAATCTGCAAATGGTAGGTACAAGTATGGTTATCTAGTTATCTATGTACAAGGTTATGAGCACCACTAACCTTCACTTCTTCTTTTGTCGTTGCAGTTGCTGTGTCCAGAGTAGTGTCCTTAGATTTTCTATTTTCTTCTCTTCTCTGCTTAAAATATGTTCTTTTCTTTTGCAATAGTGACACCGTTTTCTTCGGATTTATTTCAGTATATTTTCTTGTTTTTATTGGCCCTGCCTGCAGCTCAACTTTAATTTAATTTGAAATTTTCACTGGGTTCCTGACGAAGTCTATAATTTTTCCTTTTTTTTTTTTGCAACACTTTTGACAGTTGCTGGGCTGTTTTTTTCTTATTGGATTGTTCACTTTTGCCGAAAGAGTTGCCAGCACAAGAAAGTGCATTCTTTTAATACTTTTGAAAACCGGATTACCTTTGAATCACTTCTACTAGTATAAAAATATTTGGATTTTTTAGAAAACTTGAAACAAAATGTATGTTTCTATACCAAATGAGTAAAAGTAAGTAACTCTTCAGTAAATTTTTAGTAAAGAAAAAATGCACACAAAAAAAATATAAAATTTGGACAATGTTGGAGAAAAGGAGCATTATCAAGTAAATTAAACAGATGTACAACGGTAACTCTGGTTACCAGCTGCTCAGGGTTGTATTTAAAATATTTCCCTTATTTTCAGAAATTGTAATAGCCCAGCAGGAAAAAGTCACCAATCGATTATTCCCTACAAGCGGATGTCCTACTAAATTTTAGTTATGAAATAATACATACCAAAAAGGAAAATAGTGATCCCTGCAAGAACTTGCTGAGATACATATTTTTTTAAATCTAGCTTTGATGATGAGTAATGAAAACAGAAAATATGCTTGTAGAAAAAGGATAAGAGATCAGACGTACTCAAAAGTTTTCGGTAATTTTAAGGATAGTAACTTGCTAAAAAGCTATTCCCTCATATCTTCATTACTCCCAATTTGTAAATAACAGTTTCGAAAAAATTAAATATACGAATTCCACTTTTAAAAGAACCAACTGTTTATTATACTTTAATATATATTTTTTAATTATACATTATAATCCGGGTACAGTATTTCCTACATGCATATGAGTATATATTTTACATATGAGTATATTTCTATATAATAAAAAAATAATAGAAACAAACGAAAACTTTTAAAATAAAATATATACAAAACATAATTCGACATTCGAAAAAATAAACTTAAAATATTATTTAATTAACTAAATGCTGAGCGACAATAAATTTTGACAATCTTATGTTCTGCAAGTTTTTAGGAAGTTTCTAAATTATGATTTTGTAAAAAATATGTCTGCTACTGTTAATACATTTGAATCAGTCTAAATTTTAGGTTACGTCGTCTTGGTTGAAAGATAATAAGTTTGATCTGCTTGGAATACTTCATTATTCCATAGCAGATTCGGATAATTTGAATATTCAAGTTTTTACATTTTGTCCGTTGAATAGACCCGCCTAAATACCACAAGTCACATACATATTTAATATATCTTCGGAAATTATTACATAATATTTTCTAAACGTTTGTGTAAAATACAATACTGCTTGTACAACACGACTGAGCTAGGATTTAAGTTGTCTTTTATTTAATATTTAGATTTTATGTTATTTGCTAGGTTCAAGTTCCATACTTTCGATAGCTGTTACGCTGTCTAAATGCATTAATAATAATCGTTGACGATTCGCGTAAGCGAAGTCTCCTACAGAAAAACCTAACTAAGAACTTAAATTAAAATTAATACAAGGATTCCTTTGGACGACACTAAATGGTAGTTTAGAGGCTATGGTGGCCAACAGATTCAGAAGATTACTACGTTTTGTTGGAGCTGGAACGAGTCCAGTAACGGTTGTAGGAAGCTATTGGCTATTGAAGCCTTCTCTCTCTCTCCATCGCTGATTGATTTCCTACAAAAGGGGGCCCCAGGAGAGCCGCTTTCAGTTGGGCCGCATCGGCATCATGCCGTAGTGTTGATTGTGATGTTGTTGTACCATCATTTGTTGTTGCTGCTGCTGCGACTGTACCGCCGGAGGTGGTCCTTGACTAGTGGTGTAGGTCACGGAGCATGAAGCTGCTGGTGGTGGTGGCTGTTGCTGCTGCGACACCACAACCGGTGCGGACACCTTCCGCTCGGACTGGGTGCGCATGGCTGTGGGAGCTTGGACCTGTGTGTGGCTGGGCTGGGGCGGTGGTACATACATCAAAATCGGTTCGCCATTGGGATTTCGTGCAGGCGGCGTAACTGCGGAGCCGTGATAGGAGCCATAGGAACTGTCGTCGGATTGTGCGGATTGGCCACGATTGCGTGGGACGGTCATGCCGTAAACGGATTCCGGGCGGCGTTCGTATTTGTGACTGCCATCGGTGGGTGTGGGATTGTGGCGGGTGCCGTAGACTGGTTGGAATCCTTGCTGTGGGCCGTCTTGAGCGACCTGCGGTTGCGATTGAGGGGGCTGCTGCTGGTGGTGTTGTTGGGGATGTTGTTGCTGCTGTTGTTGCTGTTGGTGTTGCATTTGACTTGGATGTGGTGGCTGCTGCTGTGGCTGGTGATGTTGTGGCTGTTGTTGTTGCTGCTGCTGGTGTTGTTGCCTTGTACTTCCGCGTATTCCATAGATGCTCTCCGAACGCTGCTGCAATTGATTCTGGACATTCTGATTCTGCAGATGTGACGATTGCCCTTGCGTCTGTGGCAGCCGCATTGGGTAGAGGCTCTGGGCGGGTATCAGTGGTCCGGGGCGTGGCACAATTTCACGATTAATGGCAGTGTTGCTCTTAGTGTATACCGACTGTGAGCGATTCAAATTGGTACGTGTGAGTGTGGGAGAGCGGCAATACATGGACCGAGTGCCTCCATACAGTGGTTCGGGCTGTTCGAATTTGGTCAGGGGTGGTGCAGTGTACAAATTCTGACAGTAATTGCCGGCACCTCCGTTAACGGGACCAGCAGGGCCGGCCGATTGGGCAGTACCATTGGGTTGAGTGCGCTGGAATGTGCCTTGGTATTTTCCCTGTCCATTTGGCTTCTCAATGTCGAGGTCATAGTTCAGATCGTCTTCGGAGTGAATGGACGAGGAGTCATTGTCGATGCTGGCCTTGGCATGGCGAGCCCCACGACGTGAATTGAAAATGTATTCGTAGACGATGCCCGAAGCAATGCCGCCAACCAGTGGACCGAACCAGTACACCCAATGATTGTCCCATTTGTTCAGCACAAACGATGGTCCCAATGAGCGAGCCGGATTAAGGTAGGGCATCTGTAATGTAGAGAAAGGGAAGGTATTGTTAAATTCAAGAGAATGGAATAGTTTCAAATGCTTTACAAATACAAGTTCAATGGAAAGTGCAGCTGCTGTGGCACTCTATTCAATTACTGATATATTTTCGATCTACTCATTTTTCACCTGCAAATGTACCTGCATATTTTGGAACCTAACAATAACCTGACAATAGATTTTCATTGTTGGCATACATATTTCCCGACAGGTAACAACATTTGTCACTTTGCCATTTCATTGAATTGGAATATTTTGCATTAGCGTTGAATTTCAAACGCAAAATGGCCATTTTGGAAATGGAAACCACCAAGAAGAAATACATAAATTCTATGTTTACATGAGCGGCTTTTACTCTAGACGAGTCGAGTCGTAGGAGGATTGCTCAGAACACCCAATTATTATTAAAATGCTCGTTTAAGAGCTTGCACGAGCGGGATGAACAAAAAGTCTAAAATCAGAAGATGTCAGGATAGCAACGAAAAAATTCACAACATTTTTTTGCTCTCTATAATTAAAATTCAGCGAAAAACGAAGACGCATAAATGATACTTAAGAAGGAAAAATCCTGTTTTGAAGGACATGAAGGCGATGAAGACCCTTGATTATGCTTGTTTTCTCGGTCAAGTGATGATGATGCTGGTAGCTTCGGCTTCGGCCTGAGCTTCCGCCTTTGAAGTGATGTTGAAATTCCAACGAAACCATGAAATGCGGCAGTTAACCCAACCATGTCAGCCCCGCACACAGCAATTTTTCGAGGCATTTCGGATTGTCCTCTCTTTCACTGATTTTTTTCTTCTTTTAGCTGGTATATGCATTCCAAAACGGCAGGTGTTTTGTTTTCGATACAAACGGCAAACGGTTCGGAAGGTTTTGTTTCAAGAAGGTATTGACATTATCACACGCGTCTACCTGAATGTGATTTCTTTGTATTTTGTATTTTCCGTTGGTCCTCGGAATCATTGGGATTTTAAACGGTTTTTGCGTTTAACTGTATTTTTTCTTTTCTTTTTTAATTTAATTTATTGTTGACCTTTCATCTAAATTCCCTTTTCAGATTTAATCGTACGTTGAATGATTTGTCAATTAGTCAAACTTACCGAAACAAAGCTGCACGCACTGTAGGCCGCACCAATGGAAGTGGCCGAGTTGCCCATGAACTTCTTGAACGAATCAGTTGAGACGAAATAGGCTAGGACGACGACAAATGTTAGAATGAATTCCACACCGAAACGTTCCCAGGCAGCCAAGGATGCGCTGTGTGATATGGCTGCCTGAAGGTTGCCCTGGTAGCCAGGTACGGTGACGCTAGAAGAGGAAAAAAGAACGAAGGTTAGATTTTTTTGGAAGAAAAAAACATTTAATAATTATAAAATATGATTCGGTACCCATAATTTTAATCAAGAATCGTGTCAATATTCGCATATTGTCTGCATGTGCACAAAAACATTCCCACAATGTTGTTTTTGTTCTTGACCAGGTCAACAAGTCAAGATGGTCTTTTTCTCAGGCAACCCCCCAAAAAATAAGCAAAAAACAAAACAAAAACGATCTTCATTTTGGGCCACAAAAGGGACGAACGAATAAAAACAAAATATTCCCATAATTCACGGTTTGAAGTACGAAAATGAATTTAACAACAGAAAAAAAATACAACAAAAATCATCAAGACAAGTTCACCATCATGACACCACACCATCTCACAACAACACAAGATCGTTCGTTGTGGCGGCGGCAACAACAGCTTGCAAACAGCATCCCTGTGCAAATGTTATCAATCGCCATGGACAGGGCCAGAAAAAAAACCAACTACAACAAGTGGAAGAAGGAAAAAAAAGCACAAAGGGATCTCATAGCCATACGAACATACACCGGACACTCGTTGAGTTGGAACCAACGAACGACACACACATCTATATCTCTATACACCACGAGTTGCATTTTCCCACGGTCAACACTGTGTTCTCCGAAACAATATACCAACGCTCAAATCCCAAATGAGCTGTGAAGCTCACTTGCTCTTCTGCCTTGACCAAAAACACAAAAAAAAAGATTAAATATCGAAGATTGATTTTTTTTTCTATGCGAAGCTCAGCTCTGGTGCTTTGTTGGGAGTTTTTGGCTTTCACAAGGTATCAAGTGTAGCGTAATTACAATGCAGTGATGCCGACGACCATCATCAGTCTCATCATCATCATCATCCTCCTCACCCAAAACGGTCATCATCAGCAACATCATTGTTCGCATGCTCCTTGCAATTCTCATAATTGGGTAATACTATGCTTTCGTATGCAAAAGTTAAAAAAAGTAATAACAAAAAAAAAACTACATAAGTAACAAAACAAAGCAAAAAAAGTCATGAGGAGCCAATTGACCAGAGTGTGTGAATTTTTGGAATTTTTTAGAAAAATATTTTATTTTTCAATATTCTCTTTGGACGAAATGTAATACTAACAGTTGGGCTTGTTGCTGTATTTCCAGATGTGGTTTTTTTGGCACAAAAGTTCGGTAGGCAGGATATTGTGATACATTTTTTTTTCTCAGTAGCTCAGTAGGATGTCCTCTATAAGAGATTATGTTAAATTTAACAGAATGTAATGATAGGCCAATTTCATGCAAAAAAACCCCGAACACTTGTAATACATTTTCAATTAAATGCTGACATAAGCTCTCAATTTGCAGCATAAGTCAATTGTACGAAGCAACCACCACCTTGCGGCCTTCCGCTTGTTACACTCCCTCCACTTGTTACCACAAAAAAACATTTATTTAACTTAAAAATGTTTCAAAACTGATCTCGGTGATAATTTTACACAAGTGCTTGTGAAATGCGATATGTAAATTGTACTTGTAATTGAAACCCATTGTACCGTTAGAAAAACGAACCTGTTCGCATTTTATCGTGGTTTTTCATTTTTTTTATTGTCTGTTTGGGTAAATTGCGACCACTCGAATGTGAAGCGTTTTTCCCTCCCCCTTTCAAGGGTAAAGCAGAATATATTATCACGCCGCAAAAAGTAACAATTGAAATCGGATCAAGAGTAGAGCACCAGAGCAAACACCCTCAGGGAGACACAGTTAGACAGAAAGGAACAACGGAACAACCCCGAATCGCCGCTTGCAATTAATCAAATTAACACGCTGGCAATTTTAAAGTAAAGTTTTTTGAAGTTCAACTTTGGCATGTTTTTTTAAACGATTAGACGCACAAGTGGTAAAGCCTCTGAATTCATTGTAGTCCGCGGGCGAGTGCGATGCGAGGGGTGGTGTTTGGGATGGCTAAACAATTTAAAATTTGTCCCATTGTTTGCTTCACTTTTTACATATGCAGAAGTTTTCCGTACAATTGAAAAATTCCTGACAGGAATCATCACATTTGATGAAGTATTCGGTTTGGAAGGACAATGACGCACTTGTCCACTTTTGAAATTTCCTAAATTTCCACATGTTCGTATTTGAAATTTGAAACAAATTCAAGAATTGAAAGAAAAACCACTGCGACCCACCCTCTGTATTTGTAGATATCATGGGGCTGCAGAAAATCGCAATTAGCACGGATTTGAGGCCTGTCAAAAGGTCAATTCCGGTAGCAGGAAACGGAGCCACACACATATGTACATTTCGACAGTTGTGTGTTTTGTCAGTTACTTCATTAGCCCGTGTAGAGTGTTTTGGCAACCCCTCATGTGCTATGCCTTCCCATCAAAAAGTCCTTTCCATTGATTTGTTATTTTTTTTTAAGTATGTGCTCTATCAAAGAAGTATCAATAAATTGTCAAAAAGTGTCAAAAATTTTTAATGGTTTGCCAAAAAAAATCGATTTCATTAAAGTGAAATGCCTGAAACAGTTGACAGTGTCATATTTTTATTTGATAAATTCGTTTAAAGCTGCAGACATATTTATGAATTGCTTTTCGATGTTCAAACAATTGACCAACATAATGACGAAGCGTACCAGGACAGGGAGAAATTAATGTTTCCTTCTTAATTGCCTCGGGCATTGAAAAAAATTTCAATTTACAAATTTCATTTGTATTTCAACGAAATTTCTTTTGATTGCATTTGTGGTTTACAGTGTGTGGGTGTTTGTTTGCATTGTATGTATGTTGTAGGAAAAGTTCTACTGATACCATTTCGGAGAATGTGGGTCTCAAGTGATTTGTATTCTGGCAGGATTTGCAAGTACATTTTAAGAAATTATTGTGCAAAATACATATATGACACCACGATGAACGTAATGCTAGAAGGATAATAAATACTTTCAGTGTATAAAGTATACAAAATTTGGCTGAGATTTGGTTTGTGTTGCTTTTGGTTTTAATCGGATTTAGGCAAAACGAAAGAACGGCATACATAGAGAAGCCAGTGTTGATATATTGTTTATTATTAGAATTAATTAAATTGCGAAGAGGCTGGAGGATTCTGTGTCTTCTCTTTGAAAGTGAAAGTTTTTAAGAAAAGTTTTTCAGCTGAAAAAAACCGAAAATAACTTTTCCTTGTATACTTACTTTAATTTAATAAGTTAGATTCAACAATAACCGCTCACTCCATACGCCATTTCACAAAAGCCAAACATAATTTACAAAGTTGTCGTTTATTATTTTCTTTTGGCAAAGTTTCCCGTTTTGTATTCACGCTTCAATAAAATTTGGGAAATTTCTTAAAAGCAGAAATAAAGCAAGTGATACGAGTACTAATAAAATTTTGCCAAAAATTGGGAACACAAGAAAGAAATCGAAAAAATAAAAATGAAAATGTTCTTCTTCGATGTAGTTCAATGCTAGGAAATACGCACCATACGAATGCGGTCATGCGGAAATTGTGAGATTTCATTTAGTGCCTTGAAGGCCCAAAGCCCAACAGCAGCAAGTGCCAAAAATGGAATTACACTCATTTGTGCATTTGTGGGCTTAAAGTGAGGTTAAATAAGAAAATAAATAAAAATGTGTACTTTCCAAATAAATTTCATTTCAATTACGAAACAGTAATTCAATTTCAATGTCCTGTCATTACCATAGCATATGCGAAACTTCCTATGTGCTTCCAATTCAAAAATGTACGCTTAAAATTGATTTAAACCGCAAACTGATTGCTTTATCTGCCACCGCCTTACCACCATCATCACCCTTAAGTGTCTTCTCCGAGTATATATTTTCAATTAAATCGTTTTTGCATTTGACACTGCCTGATGCTGTCTGCTGCTGTCGCTGTACTGTGAAATAATCGCAATCAAAAATTAATGATGCATTATTAAAACGGATTAAATGTCAAACATTTTGAATTATTCGAATTTGCATGTGTCCTAAACGCATTTGTGTGACCCTCTCTCTACGCCAAACGCTGTACCGGTGAGATGGGTGTGAAGTGAAGCACATGAGGCGATAAACACTGACATATCAATTCGTGTGTGGATAAGTTAAATGAAGATGAAGTTGTTATAGAGAAACAGACTAGAGATACTTTAAATATTTAATGTGGCCGGCACTTGAAGGGAATATAATTTTACATGCCAACAGAGTTAGAGGCTACATAAGTCAATTTTGAAATAAACTCAAATTAATTATAACTTGAGGAATATTTAAATAATTAATTTTGACTTGTGATCAGCTTACAAAATGCTCAAAACATCTCCCAGTGCAATTTGTTTGTAACGCTTGTACTTTACTTTCACTCGTCCACCACACCAGGAACACAACAACAACATCAGCTGCCATTTTTGCCCACTTGCATTGCGTGCAGTGTTTGATGCAAATTACGAAAATTACTTTATTTTCGTAAATATGTACTATGTGGTTTCACAAACGTTTATAAATATTAAATTTTCTTCAAGGAAGAAAGAAATTAAACTGGCAAAGCAGCAAATATAAAAAGGCCCTTTGCAAAGAAAAAGTAAGTAAAAGCGAAGAGCTTTGAAAAAACTGAAAAGCGATTCATGCTTCTTTAACTGAACCAGCAACTACTTGCGCAAATGCTTTTTTTTTATATATAAACAATAAATACGGAAGTGGATAAAACAAAATGCGTAATGAAAGCGTACAGACTTGGCGAAAAGGAAGCACACAAATATCCTTTTCCGCTTGACATTTGTGAATAATTTCATGAGCTTTGCCTGTTCGCTGAAAACCCTAATTAGCAAAAGTGCTTTTCCCTTAACAATTATAAGCTTTCTTTCAACACAAGAGTACTGGAGAGTTTGCAAAAAAAAAGAAAGAAACGAGATGAGATGAAATGAGATGAGAAAAAGTAATCCCCTAAATTGATACATGCAATTTGAATAATTTAGTATTGAAAAAAGAAGTGGATAAAACCATTGAGTGAGCGGCGGTTGGAAAGAAACTTTACTCAAACGCCCACACACCGGACACAAGGATGGCATTTTCTTCGTGACCAAAGTTAAGACAAAAAAATTCCAACTTAACTCCTTCGGAAACTTTGTCCTTGTAACACATTCCCTACCATACGAACAAAAAATCCCTTCCCTTAGAGTTTTTTCAGCTGCTTGAGAACTTTTTCCCGAGGTGATCGACCGACAAAAACAAAATTTCAACAGACTCGACCCGACCCGACCATTGTGTGTCATAAATTTCCGTGTTAGAGAGACTTTCGCTCCCTGGACACCATGATAGCGTTTAGAATCATGCCATGACGTTCATGTTTTCCCGACATTTTGTGTTCAACTGTGATTTCGGTTTCCGAATGGTTCGCTGCCCTTAAATTTATGCAAATTGAGTTTCGTTGCACCGTAAAGTGGATTCGAAGTGGAATTCCGTGCCAGCAGAAAACAATAATTGACGGTGCAACAACAGCATGTCACGGAACTATATTTCCTCGGCCTTCCGCCTGTTTTTTTGGCTTTATGTGAATATCATGCAATTACGATGCAGGCGGGAATAAAGGCAATAAAGTAGCAGGATTGCAATTTGCACGCGGATCAGGGTGGTGTCAATTGGGTTTTTTTCCTGCATGCAATATCAATGTGGAAATTTGCATGAGCCACACTCCATTATTCCTCATACGCTCAGTCGTTTGCGAATTTTCTCCTTTACCGCTTCCCGGTAATTTGTTATTTTATGCACTTTCCCATTTCGCCGCTATTATAAGCCAATTCAATTGCAGAATTCCGCAGATTTGCATGCGTTGATGAGTTTTTTATTATTTGCCATTTGCATTTTTTACGATTTGTTATTATTGCAAAAAAAGAAGAAGTATGCATATGAATAGGAATATTTGATCGATTGCCCGTGTCAATTGGCAAATTGACACACAATGAAATTGTCACGACCTTTTAATTTTTGGGTGCTTCTGACAGATGAGGAAGCCCACTGCTGTTGCTTATTTGCATATTTGATTTATTAGTGAGCGGTTTTTTGTGTGGTTCCATGTTAAAATGTTATTTTACAGGCCTTTTTTGCGTAAAAAGGGACTCTGTTTTTTTTTGATGGTCATCAATTGAAGTACACCCTGATTAATGTGAATTCATGTGCATTTAAGCGGAATTAATAATTTGTTTTGCTATCATAAATTGAGCATTTTTGCATTGGACAGCTGTCAAAAAATACAAATTGAAGAGGAGGGAAAATCTGTGGGCAACTCTGACTAGAATAGCTGTGAAAGGAAATTTGAATATGTATAAATAAACTTTTAATTAGCTTGAATCAATCATAATTGTGTGTGTTCTTGTGCTTGCCATCATTAGGGAACGGATTTTGTTCAATTACAAATTCGTTGCATACTTTTAGTGACGAAAGTGTTCATAACTGGTGCTAATTCAAAACTTATAGCCACAATTTCAGCAGTCACTCAGTCACTTGAGCTACAATCTCCAGAAATATGACTATTACTTTCAGGAATACTTTTAAATTTACATCTCCTTCTAAAATTTCCAACCCAATCATAATTTACGATCTTTTGACTGTCAGAAGTTGTTAGAAAATCATTTACCTATTTTTTTTACAAAATATTCAGTGTGTGTTTGTCCCTTTGAATCGTTTGCTTGTGTTTACCACAAACAACAACCACAACTCTTCAAATCCCTGCCACGCTAACGCTAACGCACAACCGTAAAACATGCATTCAAACAAATCCAACGTAAGTGCGATGCACGCATCAATTATAAGGGTTGCGCCACAGCAGCATCAACTCAATTATGTACTTTGCTACTTTCTCCGTTTTTTTTTTATTATTCATTTAATTCACTTAATTTTTATTTGAGTTATATGTACATTTTTTTTTTCGTGTCATATGCGGAAAACCACATTCAAATTTATGTTAAAATTTATGAGCACACAAAAAGTGGTTTGTTTCACTTTACTGAATGGCTTCCGGGAATGAGGGCAAAGCAACAGCAGCGGGCGGGAAGCTAAGTCACCCACTTTGGGTAATAAAAAATGCTGAGGTTGCCTTAATTGGCAATTGTTTTTGGCTGGTCGTGATTAGGAGGGCATCACATGTTACAGTAACCTTTTATGAATTGCATAAAAAGGGCAAGAGCCCAGGAATATTTTGTAACATTTGTTGTGGAGGATCGAAGGAAAATATGTTGCATACATGATTAAAAGAAAATGAATGGTGTAATGAAATTTACATATGACACGCTCAGAGGAAAAGACCGATGAAATGTATAGAGCGTCAGTACTGTTTTCACTTTGAAAACTTTTAATTGAATCATTTTTAGAATTTTATATATTTTCAGTAAATAAGATTTTAAAAAAATGTTAGTTTTTAAAGAACTTTGAAATGTCATTTGCACGTGTTTTCTCCAACTAATATCCCATTATCTGTTTTTTAATATCGCATGTCATTTCCTACCACAAATATTTGCTCATTGCCCTTTTTCTTTGGTGTGCCAAAAATAGACAAACCGCAATCTACCAAAGCCAGTGTAAAGTGCAAGGAATATCCGGTAAGATGTACCTCAGCTGCTTTTCGTATATTTGTACAAGCCAGCCACATCCTTTTTCGAATACTAAGCCATCGTGTGAAGGAAGCGTTCGTATGTGTGCGGGAGTATGTGTAGATGAATTTTCCTACTTTCCTTTGAAGATTATCAAAACAGAAAATAGCAACTCGAACTCATAAGTTGTCAGCGAGATAAGTCGTGGTTTTATCCTTTTCAAGAGGATTTGGCCTCAAAGAAATGCACATGCCTTAAGGAAACATTGAAATGTTTTTTTTTGTAACCGTATTGAGTATTTATTTGCCACATGCAAAATTTATTTGCTTGTGAATTATTTTTAGCAAAGTAAATAATCCTTTCGCAAAGTTCTTAAAATAACATCCAAGTAAGCAGAGAAAAAAAATGTCCTGAAAAATAAAAATATGAAAACGTGTCAATTGCAGATAAGCATCACAATTGACACACAATACGCTCTTGCAAAAAAATAAAAACCCCAGATTTGATTAAGTAAACTCAACTCAACTCAAGTGCAAACCGACAACTCTACGCTTCAAAAGTTTATCTGCACCATTTGTTATGAAAAACTTTAGAGATACTTTTTGCCACACGGCCTCCTCGCTGCCTGCCCGGGCCAAATGCAATTCATATACGCACAATCACTGCACAGTGGAGTTTTGCAGAATGAATGCAACCCTTTTCGGCACTGATGCCAAAAACCACACAACAACAACAACAAATGCACAACCAAACAGCAGTAAAATGTTTGTTTTTTCGGACTGGTCCTGCATATGTATTTTCGAGTGTGTATTCTTTCACTTTTGCCAAAAGGTTACTTCCACACACAGAAACTATGAACTTTAGCAACAAACTTCGGCCATTTCCACAATTCCTTGCCCGCCATTGTTATAATCTAAACAACAACAAGAACGAAAAATGGCCAGACATAAATTTATTCCGCCATAGAAATTCACAACTCTACCACAGCATAATCCTCAAAGTCGTAAATATCAAGCAATCTCAACAAAAAAGATAGAAAAATACGAAAAAAAATGGAAAAAAAATATAAGTTTTATGTTGCGTTAAGTAGCCTCGGCCACAATTTCAATGACAAACAAAACAAATTGCGAAAAAATAAACCAGAGAAAATTGGGTGGAAAAAGGGTGCAAACTTTCGTTTTTCTAACCCAAAAGTATACAACAAATAATGTGCGATTACTTTTTCTCTTTCCAGGCATTATTTGTTTCATCTAACAATTAAATGTGAGGTTAAGTGCGGCTAAGGGGTTATACAGATTTCCACGGATGAGGTCAACATGAGGCGGATGCTGTGTGTTCTACGGGTAGCAAATGATTGCATTAAATTATGGAAAGGATTTGTAACGACCTCACACTCGTTCGTTAGTCGTTAGGTGAAAAGGGTTAAAGGGGTTACTGAAGGGAGAACCTTGTTAGAGATTTGAAAAAAGGTGATAAGTATTTAATAACAATATTTTTTATTTATTAGACAGTTTGCATATAAATTCTATTTAACATTAAACTCTTCCTAAAAGTTACATTTTTTTAACTTTAGAAAAACCTTCAAGACATAAGCGCAACTCTTAAACAAACTCCCAGTCCTTAGAGTCAAATGTTTCTACTTGTGCACTTTAAAGTGCTTGTTGCGGCTGATGTATCCAAAATTGTTTCGACGCTCTTGAAACCTGAATATGGTCGTTCATCTGTGTACACTTGAAATTGAATGCCGGGGAGGGGCAGATGAGGAATGCATTGAAAACAAAAACAAAACGAATTCAGCGCTTGAATAAATTTCTTGTTTCCCTTTTAGCTAAAGCAACGAAAGATTGACATGTGATTCGCTGGACCACCTGTCTCCATGAGGCTCTCGAATGTAACAGGATATCAACAGACACACACACACACACACACACTTGCACGGCAAAATGTAGGTTCAGGAGGATACAGGAGGACCTTAAGAGTTTTTGTTGGTTGTTTATTTGCTGGTGTCGTTTTGCACGGTTAACTGTTGAACTGACTTGTTAAGAAGTCAATGCCTCTTAGGTACGTTCAAATTTTTTATAGAACAACCAACAACAATGGCAACTGTAACGACAACAATTTTTCTCCAAAGACAAAAAAGAGAATTAATGAACGTTTTTTTTGGGCGGAAGTCAATTCGTTGGATAAAAATCTTGGATATGGCATCAAAGAATTTCAGCCGCAGATTGGAGGGAAATCATACGAACTGAGTACAGCGTTTAGAATACGAAATTAAAATTTTTAAAGGATATTAGGTTATGGAAATTTAAAGTACTTATACATAAGTAACAGGCTATTTTATTTGTTTTCTACTTAATTTTGTTTCAAAAAATACATTAAAAAATAATCGAATAATTTAATCGTTTTTAAATTACCGAAATCCTTTTTTTATTTCTGTATTCTATTAATTTGTATGCGTGTGGTTGTGTGTGAGGCTTTATTGGAACAAAAAAAAACAACAAAAAAAGAACAATCTTGAAAGTCATTTTAAGTATCTTTGCCATGCCATACCAATTCATTTCAGGAGCAGGTGGTATTTTATATTTCAGTCCCTTCAAAATTTAACTCGTTTCCAACCAGAATTCAAAATTCAGACACGTGTTCGAGTTTCACGCCGTGTTGCGCGGCCATCCACAACGTCTTTGCAGCGGTCTTTTAAGCCTAACCGATGTCCAGTGAGCATGTGCAGCAATATTTGGATTTTTCGGTCGAAAAAAAGCAACCAAACGAAAAGCAGCGTACAAAATAATAATAAAAAAAAAATAAACCGACTCACAACTCAAAGACGCCAAAATGTGCTGAGTCGCTCTTTCGCTGTCTGCATACAAAGGTGAAGCCTGAAGAATGGCCAGAAGACGGTAATTATACTTTGTCTTTATGATTTCTGAATTGAAAGAATATAACAAAAATCTGCCATATGCGGCGGCGCAGGATTTTTTGGAACGTGTTCAGAACATAATTATGTATTTTTATGCTTTGGAAATCACAATTGGATTTGAGCGGAAGGCACAAGTAAATTACGGCATGATTAGGTGTGTGTGGCACACAGCATTAACAAGCGCCCACAAGTTTTTGAAATAATTAGAAATTTCAAACATAACCTCACTTTTATTTTAAAGGAAATGTGTCTCTTAAAAATACTCTCTAACGGATTTGGAATTTTGTCTGACGTACCCTTAAAATAAAACACTTTGATTGTCCTTATCCCCACATCCGAGACTACTTAAAAATTACCCCTAAAACCTATTCAAAAAACGACTACATACTCTGGCGAACACTTGAAAGGAAAAGACATTTCTGATAGGCTTCTCAAAACACAAGATGCTCCTTAAAAAAAAAAGATCTTAAAACCAGGAATTTTAGAAAACATTTCAAGAGCTCAGAGCACATGCGCACTTTCCGTTCCAAAAAAAAAAACGAAAACACCAAAAAAACATACTCAAAACAAGACTAATATGTGACAAAGATGTCAGAGGCAAAGGCACTGCCACCGAAAGAGTGCAACAAACTTCATCCAGCTGCCACGTACTTGGTATAGAATTACCAACAACAAACAAGCAATTGAACACTACAGAAAAGCACTTCTCGTGTTCTTTTAATTAAAATGTACTGTGACAACGTAAAGTGCACTACGTATTTGTGAAATGAAATAATTTCATATAAATTGCAAGGAATTTTTAATTCATATCAATTGAGGGCAGTGGCGTGACAACAACGTGACGAATCGATTAAGGCAAAATTGCCAATAAAATTATCGTACCCCCTGAATAAAGTAATGCAAAATATTTAGCCACCACAAGGATTAAATTCGTTTTATGTGTTGAATTTTAATTTTTCACGCTCTGCTCTTAATTTGGAAAAATGTGGATTCTTGGTAGTTTGCAAAAACAAAATCTGCGGGATAAAAACGCTGCCAACCTAACTTTTTACAATCTCCTTTTTTATAATTAATTTTTCCTACCACTTCCTTTGCCTAAATCTAAGCCAATTAATCTTATTCTCTGATAGCGCTGCGAAGAAGGAAAATTAAAAATCAGAACATATGTTTCAAACTTTTGTTTTCCTTAAAACCTTAAGACATTCTTGAGTTATGTTTTTTTAGCACACCAACAGGCCAAAGAACAAAAAGTGACGTTGAAAAAGCAGAAGACCCTAAGGGCAGATGATACTGCTGATGATGATGACGAGGAACGCAGATCGCTCGAAAAAGTGTGGTTATCGGAACGTGACTCACAACAAAAGGCCTAAAAACTATACGAAAAAATCATTTTCATTTTTTAAATCGGAACAGATGTCGAACAGACCGAAAATATCCAACGAACCACTGCACACACGAACGAATTATGTATGTAGACACAACTGAAGACATTTCAAAGAAGACAAGAACAAAAAATTGGTAGAAATTTCTCCAATGTCATTTCTCAAAATGAAACCAAAAGAAGAAAAAACACTAAATAAAGGATCACTCCGGACGCACTGCAAACAAGAAGCGATATATCCTGCACGCATCTTGTGCGTGTTCGAAATATAGTACATATTTTTTTTATTATTAATGCGTGAAATTCTTTTGTGCGCAATTCCAAATACACCTACACAAATATAAAGTAGTAGATGTAAGGGTATGCCAACGTTTTATTATCCTTGAAAAATTGACAACGATCGCACATCGTCATCGTCTTATCCTAGGCAAGACAGACTGTACCCCGAATACCTTTCGAAATGCACATGCTCATAGGGAAGGGAAAACGTAGGAACAAAAAACCTGAACAATTTTCTACTATAAATCTCGGCGATTTGTTGGGATAGCGCAGATGTTTCCTAGGAGTTGTGCGAGTGTGTGTGTGTTTGCTATGCATATATTGAACAGTACACAAATTTGTAATAATATGGCAGGATGTAGTATTTACTAGAACTGAAAGGACATAGCCTACCTACTAGATAGGACAGGTTTGCATTTTTGTTGCTGGCAGGTAGATAGCGTCACATGCACACTCTCAACGTTCGCTGCTTCTTTCCAGCTTATGAATAATAAAATTCTGTAAAATCCAAAATATCTTTCTGCAAGCCGGGGCAAAGTGCAAACGAAGTGTTCGCAAGGACCAAGCGGAAATGTAATTGGATTCGAAGGAAATAGGACGTAGGATATTTGCCTTTCGGTGGATAGCCAGAGATTTTTAATAATATATTTTATGAATTTTATGAATTAAAAATAAACACTTCCAAGCCATTGATTTTATGTAATATCAATTGGAATTTTGCTCTTTAATATTTTCCCAATCAAAGAATTGAGGGCAATTAAATTCTTGTATGGGATAGAGACCAAATGGAAAGTATGAGACCAATATGAAATATAACATCAAAAGCATTATTAAATACACGAGGACAACATTTTTTTCTTTTCTTTTTCTTCTTCTTTCAATTATCAGCAATTATAAAACATTGCAATCTTTCTGTCTTTCGAAAAAACTGAAATGCTCAACTTTAAATTGTCGACAATGTCGGCTCCAATGAACAAACAATTCAAAAAAAGAAAAATGAAAAAGGAAGAAATAACTAACCTCCGAAATGACGTCTCAAATACCACATTAACAACAACACTGTAATGGCAAAGCGAAAAAGTAACGCATGAAATGAAAGTAGCGCAACGTTGGTTAAAATAAATACTTGGCACGCCACATCTGCCAAGCATCTTGCAGTCACAAATTTCGTACATACAATATTTCTCTCCCCCCCCCCCGGCTCCTCTGCACCTTATTGGAGTCTTGTGAATTGTGTTTTTCGGGGAGCGCCTCCAAATAAATTGCACTCGAATACCGAAAAACAACTGGTTGAAACCTCAACACAGAAGCCGTTACGCAAAAAATAAAGTAAAAAGGATTAAGTGTGGTCTTTTCTTCTCTCTTTTTTATTCCTGTGGCCACAGCATGAAAAGTATGTGTTTATTCTGTGTTTCGGGTGGCAGGAGAAAAGAAAAAGTGTTTATACGCATGCAAGGAGTCTAGGAGGAGGAGGAGGAGGAGGAGGAATTGGGGGCGAGTTTGATGTTTCAAGTGGGTACTTGTATATGGATGTGGATAGTTTTAAATGTTTTATTCATGTGTAGCGAAGACAAAAACAAAAAAGTGGAATTCGAAATAATATTTGCCGTTCTGGTAAAATGACAACTAAGTGAATTGAGATCGATATTTGCCGGAGCAAGTGTTATCGCAACTGACAGCCAGAACCATTTTAATAATAAAACAGGAAATGTACTCTAATGATAATCATACATCATAAATAATAACTTTAAAGCTTCCTTCAAGCCTTCAGTATAACCTACATAAAAACTTAAGCTGTGCGAAGGAAAAAACACTTACCCATAGAGTAGGGCTGCCCCAGCAATGCCTCCACCGCACTGAGCTGTTATGTACATGGCAGCACGTATGGGCGATATGGCGCGTATGACACAGGATGCTAACGTTACGGCGGGATTAATGTGAGCACCTGCAAAATAATAATATGAAAAATCAAAGAAATTAGAAAAAAAAATGTTCCCAACATATATTTTTTAATTGCAATTAAAAACGATTTAAAAGGAATGGTTGACATAAGAGAGGAGAGGATGTAAACAAAATAACGGTTGAACAATCTCTTTATGAATTTACAAACATTTAAAAGTGCTACAAAAAACATTCCCGACTTAATTAAAAGTACATTTTCCCAGAAAAGTCTGACTTAATTTGTCGTAGCTAATTCATATTCAACCTGAAATTCAGTTTAAATTGAGAAGAAAACAAAATTATAACAAATCTTAATACTCCTTAACAACAACACCAACAACAAAGAAACAGCAGAAAATCGAAAACACATGTTCGTTATTTGAAAATGTTCAAAACAAATTAAATTGACTCAAATGTCAACGAATCTGTCCTGTCGCTGAAGCATCGAACCTCCCCCTTTTTTTTTATGGAAATTCCATGTCTCCCCTAATTTCCCACGCAGCATTTGAAAGCATTAAATCGCGCTCCACGCAGTCAGTGTCTGCATTAAAATCGAACAGCTACGCTTTTGCCGCCCTTAATTTTTTTTTTAGCTTATACCAAATATGCAAAAGACTTTAATTATTGTATGTACTTACCCGATATGTGTATGAAGCACTGGGTTAGTGTTGCCATTGCCAGACCCGATGCCAGGGCCGTTGCCAGGAGTACGGACGAAACGGAGGCACCCACTCCGGCGCCCGCAGCCGCTCCACAAACGATGAACACATAAAAGAACGAAGCCAAACATTCGCTTATGATGGATCTGCAAAAATAGCAACAACAACAACAAATGTGAATGGTGATTTTATTGAATTGAATATTGAATAGAGGAGGACAATGATTTAATTGGAACTTAATGATGATTCATGAAATTCGTCACTGTTTCGCCTTTAACAAGAAAAAAATTGATATTTTTATGCTTATAAGAAATTGTGCCCGAAACTAAAAAAAAATCAACTTTAAAAAACATAAAATATGCAGCTGTGTGGCGGCGTTGGTGTCAACACGGGCTTGGTCATGGATTCCATGACCGAAATTGAAAAAAAAAATTAAAGCATATAAAAAGCGAGCATGAAACAGACAACTTTTTTTAAGCGATAAAAAATCGAACGAAGCAGCTGCAACTGATTGTGCACAGTCCAGAGGGGCTCCTCTGCTTCTGCTTCTTCATTTTTCGTTTTCGTTTCGAAATTCGAACAATGAACGAAACTCGGTTCGGTTGGTCATTTATCAACGATTTCTGGATAATTGCAAGCGTCGAAGATAAGTGGCTCACAAGGCAACAACAAACATTGCACAGACCGAGCGAGAAGAATGAGTGCCTGTGCTGTAATCATAAGACGCAACTCTGAGAGTGGCGCATGATTGACAATCTTTTGGTGAAGTGAACAATTATTAACTTCAACATTTTAGTTATTACAAAAAAAAAACTAAATTCAAAGAATTTTTTGTAGCTCTTGCAGAGTTGCTCAAAAATCTACAAAGTAAAATATTAATGATGCAACTTTCAAGATTCGGGGATTTTAAGATTTCTTCTGGAAATACTTCTCAACTCTTTGTCGGTGAAAGTCAAGACCTTTTGGGGAAGATGGATTTGGTGTTTCTCAGATGAAAGAGTAGGAATCTAAGAAACGCCGATGCAAGCTCCTCTAGCTTAGGAAATATTGTCTTTGAATATTTTTTTTTTTTACCATTCGGTTGAATTTTTCTGTCGCGTAATAGTTAAAGGGTCTGAAATCTATTTACATCTAGAACAGCATGTAACGACCGTAGAACCTTTAGGATAACCTTGTATACATTTATTTTATTCATGTTTTTCGTTAGATCTCCTATACAGTTTTCTGTAGCTTGGCTCCGAATACTTTTATTCACAACTAATGTTGTCAGATACTACAGGTACTTAGATTCAATAGACTTTTAATCCTTCAATTGACATTATTTTTAGGATGGGTCTTCTTTGACAATAATTACTTTCAAGATTATTAAAAGATTTCATTCAGCACCAAAGTCATTTCGTTTGTTACGTATGATGACTTAATTTATAAATTCGTCGGCAATTGACGTTCAGTTCCACACTTCGTTAATGACTAAATTAAATTCATAAGCATCTATATCTTCAAAATCACCCAGTGAACTCTGAAATCGAACTCAATTGCTTTCGATAGTTTAATTTGATTGGTCTACTCTTTTTATTGAATTATCAGCCAATGATCATAAATTAAACGACTTGTGAAGAATGACCGAATCAACTAAATTATATTAACAGGGTGAATATATAGATTATTTGTAATTAAGGCATAAGAAAAAATATTATCAGCCTGTCAAGTGTACTATAACAAACATATCACGAATACATCATTCAGAGACATAGAAATATTTCTCTATTGTGTTGACTATTAAGTCTAGTCAAGCTGTATTTAATTGAATCACTTTAATCATTTAATTTAATTAATTTATTTATTTACCTCCAAAACTCCAGTGTGCGTATCTCCGCTTGCATGCTGCGCTTTGGCTGCAGCGTGCTGGAGAGACGATTGTTGGCTGCATTTCCGTGTGAATCTTTACGCATAGACTCCAAGCGCTCGAATAGAGTTACGATGTGGAAGTCGATGTTGTGCTCCAACGGTATTGTGTGTAAACTTTCGTCCGCCATTTTTTACAAAATTTTATTGTCAATTATTTTATTAATATTTTGTAAATATTAAACTTTAAAATGTTTTTGGTTAAGGGAAAATTTGAATTTATTTTGTTGAAATTTGCTTTTAATGAAACGACATTTTATTTGAATGCACTTTAAATTGGCTGTTTGCTGTATTGTTGTTATTGTTGTTGTTCTGTAGTATAAACAAACGTAAATTTAAATTGTATTAAATTGAATTTAATTGATCTCTCTTCACGAATAAAGCGTAGCGTTGTGAGGGAAGCGTTGTGCACTATTTGAGTTTGTTTATCTTTTGATAAGCGAATTCAGCGCGGCAATGATGACAAAAATTATGGTTGACCAGGAAATTGTTTAATTAAATAAAAATGTTTATATATTTTTTTCCAATCGAAATGTACACACACACGCACACGAACGAACGATCGAAATATGATTCTACTCTCAATGGTGAGTTCTCGTTGCAGGATAAGACCACAATACCAGGACTAAACACGACCGTCCTCAACCGAGAATTGCGAGCGAATGACTTGCTGTCAGTCGGTGAAATAAGTTTCCACTAACGAAGTGAAGCAAGTGAAACGCCGACATAAACAAAATGCAACAACACCGCCACACCACACCACCATCGCATCACAATAACAACAAACACTGAGTGAGCTAGCAGTTTGCTTGCAGGGGTGGGAACAAGTACAATCAACAGACTGTTCTCTTCTCTCTTGTAGACTTTTCGAATTTGGAGATTTCCGTTATCATTTGTGGGCGATAGATACGGTGACTGTGGTGGCAATACAATTGTGACGGAAAAATGTTGGTATTTGTTAGAAAAAAATTTATATTTTTATACGAATCTTTTATTAATAGAAATATTCAAGGCAACTTTTTGTTTTACCAAAAGGTGTTCTAGATCTCAAAGGGAAAAAAATGTTAAAATCAACTCGCTAAAAAAAACACCCCAAAATATGCAGTACCTACAACAAAATAACATTGAATGATAACAAAACCATCAATTGTAGAAAAAAAACTTGTTTCGCTTTCATTTAACCCTTTTCCTAATTGTTCTCGTTTTGTGTGTGTGTGTGTAGAAATAAAGGACATACGTAAAATGATGTTACAATAAATCAAGTGAAATGAATCTGCTCACTCATGCCGCTGCCGAACATTGCATGTTATTTGTGCTATATCTTGCAAGTTTAACCCTTTGCTGTACGGGTTATGGGCACTCTTTGCGCCATATGCAAATAATGCAGCATCATTAGGCACTGGCACAATCTGGGTGACAATTCCTCGTGGTTTGACCTGCGTGTCACACTTGACATGGGAACTCGTAAAGCTGTGAACTATTGGTTGGGATTTGCATATGTTGGCTTCACATGGACCTCAGGTGTTTATTTCCATGGACTGTGGTGGTAAGGTGTTAGGCTGTAATTTGAGCTTTAACTTGATTGTGCAGTGGACCTGCAATTAAAATAATAGCGGAAATTTTAATAATTTTATGGCATCTCATCCTCCAAATTCGAAACAAAAGCACTTTAACAGACTTAAACCCCCAGTAAGTATGTTAAAGATTTGCCAAAAGAAAACACAATTTTCATTTGATTTAAGTTTCTTGTTTTTATTTGAATGTATTTTTACTCGAGGTGTAATTAAGTAAATACGACTTAATGTATGTATAAATAAAGTATATATAATATATTAAACACTACGCTTGAAATAAGACATGCGAACTCTGAATGAATACTTTTCCATTAACTTGCCAACAACTATTGGCTCTACAGTGTCGTTACCATACAAGGTAATATTTGATTGGGTTCAATTGAAAATGATTACAACCAATATTCAAAAAGTGATGATATCAATTAAAACTAATCCGAAACTAAGTTTTTGAAAGCATTTGTGCTAAACTAAATTTAAAAAATATGTAATGTTGTTTAAACCAAATTCGAACTGTACTTTTTCATAACAATTCGCTCATAAAAAGCATTTTTGTTTATCGTCAATGCTGGTTTCCTGCGCTCTAATCTACACTCGCTACGTAAAATTCGTTTACAATACTTCTTTATTTTATTTTATATAATTTCAACAAGCTTACTTAATAGCTTACGCATGCTATGAGCTTTAAGTTACGTACTTGAATCATATTCAATACAATTTTCGAGATCTATTAAGTTTAAGTTCAACTCTTTTAAGTCGGCACTTTAAGCGCCGGTTTGTCTATAAAAGTTTTGGGTTCAGTGCCGATTATAGTGCCAACCGGACATTGAGAATGTGATGGTAAAACTATTTCCGCTTGGTTTGGTCTCAATGCGAACTTTGACTTGAAAAAAAGCTTAGCAGTAAAGTATTACCCGAGAGTAGGGTTGAAGCAACTTGAAGTTAATTTTGTGGCATATTTTTAGGTGAGTCTCTTTTCCAAAATACACTTGAATTTATTTTAAAAAGAAACGCTCACATTAAATTTTCGAATGGAGTCATTCATTGTTCCTAAAACTATGCCATGTGTTTTTCCAGTTGTATAAGCAAAACTTGTTCGATTAAATGTTTTAATTATTTTTGTATTTTGTAACCTTATTTTTTCTGGGGCTGTGACAACAGTATGAAAAATGTTTTGCCAAGCATTTTTCACATTTGCTTGCAGCAACAAATCGGTAAACTTCCGGGCAAAACAATGTAACCAACGTTTTTTATTATATTATATTATATTCCATGATGTCTCAGGACATTGTGAACAGTTCTGTGAACAAAAGCAATAATCGCGTAAGTCGATAATGCAAGTTCCAATATTTTCACCATTGCTTCAAAATTGTTGTATGAAGTTGCTCCAAAAATGTTTCAGTAAATGTCAAGTGTGTATTACCCATTTGTATCTTAAAGTACAATCATGCAATGCCCATTTTTTTTAAAGAAAAGTGAATCTTTAAATTGATATGTTTTCTATGGAAATGGATTTTTGATTCCAAATTTTCCAATTACTTCATTACGATTACCACAATTGCAGGTTTTTTTCAGGAATCCGAAAATTCTTAAGACTTGATTACAATAAAAATTGACAGTGCATAATTGTGCTTTGAGGTATAGAAAGTATTCAGTGGAATATGAGTGCAGTAGATCTCGTCTAACTCGATTCATTACTAAGTCGACTTAGGCGATTATTGCTTTTGGTCACTGAATTGCTTTCATATCAATGTTTGGGGAAAATTTAGTTTTTACATTGTTTAGATTAAAATCCGCTGAATAAAATTTCAAATGTTTTCTTGTTTGATCGATTTAGGCAACAAACGCCAGAATTTGTGCGAGCTAGCCGGGCAAACAGGGAAGTAAGAAATGGGAGAAGTTGAAGTCAAAAAAGTAGTCAATTTGAGTTCAAATTTGACAGTAAAATGTGTCGCATTATAAATTTATAATTGGTCAATTGGTTTATTGTTTATTGTTGTACCCCTTTCAGAAGTACCTTGGAAAAATTTCAAGAGATTAAGGGTTTGTTCATTGGTGGTGTCAATTGTGCCTTTGTTAGTTAATTTCATAATTTTATTATAAAATCATTTCGGACCTTCGGTTAAAGCTCGTTATTTTTTTTAAGTAAATTTTAAAATTAGATGTATATTTGCTTATGCAAATACACCGGATCGACGTAGTACTCTGTAAAAATGTCCAGTGGTTTGTAATGAATCATAATGCATCATATGTATTTCAACAATTGGTCAAGTAAATCTCTTCCATTGCATCTTGTATTCTTCCTAGTCGAGTAGGCAATGATGGGGAGGTGCTTTGAAAACTTTAAAATCTGTAGAACGTCTGGAAAAGTTTCATAGAAACAGATATCGAAATGCATTTATGTTTGCCGGCTAGTTCTCCTCAGTGATTAGGGATGTCATCAACGTTTTTTTTTTTAATTTTAATTAGCTTTTTGTTCCAAAATTTGTTTTTGTTTGTATTTTTGTATCACAATAATTTATTTATAGTATTTTTTTGTTGTTTTATAATATTATTTGTTTCATATTATATATATATCAGATTTTGTTTGTTTTTAATTTAATTTAAATTATATAAATGTAGCTTACAGTTACATTATAACTAGGTGTATGCATGTATATAAAATTAAAATAATATTAGCATGAGTTAATTATAATATTCGTATGATTTTTCTTTTATATACTTTTGTGGTGTGTTCCGCAAATAATGTTTCATAAACGAAAACAATCGAAATTTGGAAAAGGACAGAATGTGATTTATGTGTGTTGATTTTGTTTAAAAGTTTTTTGTTTCTTTTTTCGTTAACACTAAAATTGATTTTCTGTATGTATTTCGACAACTAATGCTACATCGATTATGTTTAAAGGGGGGCGATTACGTAAATGTTCAATGTAAGTGTATAAAAAAATTATGCTGAGCATAATTGAGAAGAATGCCGCACACTAAAACGGGCCTGCTACCTCGGTTCGTTCGATCGATCGTGTTCTACTACTTCTACCAATGGCGACGCTAACAATGCTACTTGCGACGGCGTAATATTTCAATAACTTGTAACTTTATGTGTGTAAAGTGTTTATTATTTTAAAAAGTTCTCTCTAAAAAGTTCTCTAATTGAAGTGGTTTCAATCTCAATTTGTAAGCGATATACTGTACGATTTTCAATGCTGGATGCAATGGGGGGTAGTTTGTATTGCAAAAGCAAATATATTTGGCATTTAATACGATTCGATTTCGTTTTTTTTTGTTTTTGTTTTTGGAACAATTAAAATGTTTGTGGTTTTGTTTTTGTTTCATGTAAAAAGTACGTACAAAATTTTACGTTAACATGTACATACATTTTGCATACGACACTTGTGTTTTTATAAATAGAGAAAATATATAACTTAGAAAAGCTTAAAGTAAAAGTAGCAGCTGAATTTAAAACGTATGCTGAGAGGAAGAAGTGATTCTATTGCAATTCTTTTAGGAGCTTCGGTTCACCCACTTGAGCCAACTACGAGTTATGTGAGTTTGATGAGAATGGGTACCAGCCGACCAAAAATTAGTCTACGACAGTTTAACAATCGCTTGCGGCTTCGTATAACGAGCATAGTGACGTTGTTAATTAAAGTATCGAAAAATTAAGTGTTATTGCACATTTCACGAGTATCTTTGGAAAATATTCGCAAAAACTTTCGACACTTGAGAAATATTCATTCGAAAAAAAATTGAAAATCTTCGAAAAACATTCGTAAAAAATAAAAATTTTCGAAAATACTAAACTAATTTTAGCGAAGGTCTGGCTGGCTGGCCTATGGCATATTTGAAGAAATATTGAATATTCATGAAATAAATCTAATTCGATCCGAAAAACAATGAACACAATAAAAAAATTTTGTAGAATCATTTGACAAAAAAAAAAAAATAACCGCGAAATTGACAAATGTAAATGTGGCTTTGTGATGATATGTACTTAAAATATACGTAGTTAATCAAATAGTTAGTGTAAATCTAAATTAAATAAGTGTCGCTGTTGCTATTGTTATTGTTATCGGTTGTGGTAGTTACGAGTTGTTTTGGTGTCCAGAGCCACCCTACCACGAATTCGTATTCGGTGGAGATTTTTGTCTAACAAATATCAACAGCTGCCGCCCTGCCCACTGCCCACAAACAATCATTGTGCACTGGAGACCGATTGCTGTGGCACATCCTCGCATATCGTATGGAGCTTTTCCATTTCGGATTTTGTGACTATATTGATGGAGCTTACTTTGGCGCGTTGATACGCCACCACGGTGTTCTCGCCAAGGCATTTAATGCACACATAGCCGATCAGTACGGCTATGCCCACCGTTAGGACGCGTATGAGGGGATCCACGTACAGCTGGATGACCACCCAAGCACTGGCGCCCGCGACGCACATGAGCGTTATGAGTATAACGGTTTTGGACCAGTGCTGAATGGTGAACCCCTTCTCCCAATCGAGTCTGTAACGGATTAGAAGAGAGCAAACAATGAGAAAAATTTCACAGTTTAGCATTCACTTGACTAACTTTTTGGACTTCTCTATTTCGTAGGGGAAGCCGCAGACCTTACACGACAGCTGCGCTTCCGTTGTGCTGCAACTCTCCACCAGCCAACGCTTGAGGCACTCGTGGTGCACCGAACTGACATCGCCTGTGCAACGGCAGGGCTGTATAAGCGGTTCGGGTTTGTCGCTATCGTAGCAGATCCAGCAGTCTTTTTTCGCCAAAAACGACTGGCCCTCCTCCGGCGAAAGGTTCTTGGTGTCCCCCGATGTGGTCGGTATTGACGGATCGATTTGGCGCGAGAGTAATTTGCGCGGATTCAGTATCCACAGTTGTTCGGGAGCCATCGAATTCCACAGGCAGCAGGGAAACCACACAGCGACGCCAATCTCAACGATGCGGAAGACAATGTCATGCCAGTTGCGCGAGTAGACGGGTACTCTGGGTGGACGAGAAAAAAGATATTAATTTGGACCCTTATGAGTCCTTATGAGTCCACTTACTTTGTTTTCCAAAAATCGCCTAGCGTTTCCGACGTCAGAAAGCCCACAATCACTATGAGCATAATGGCCTGACTGAGCAGTCCCAGTCGCGATTGGTGTAGCTGCGATGCATTCACAATCGCCTCGCTGGGTCCGAGTATCTTGCCCGTCTGATCGTAGACGAAACCGCCGCGCAACTTGAAGAACACTTCAACGCCATAAATGAGAAAGAAGACGACCACGACGAGCAGCAGTAGAGCATAACAACCATTGAAGATGTGCGCATACGTCTGGCGGTCGGCGGTGATCAGCGATGAGAAGACTTCAATGCCAAAAAGGCTGTACAGGAAAAAATTGAAGGCGATAAAGCCGAGAAAACTCTTCGAGAGAAATTGTGATTTCTCCCAGCGTATGTCGCGCAGGTGGAAAATCTAGAAAAGTGATGAAAATACAAGTTGTGAAATGTTGTATTTGGGCACTTTTTAGAATCCGAGTGAAAGTGAAATCGTTTCACTTTCACACGGAAGTGAAATTTGTAATCTTTAAATTTAATTACTTTCTGACTTCTAAATGTACCTTTCAAAACAGTTAAGGATGCAATTTCTTTAGCTTAGTTTACACAAAGGCACAAACGGAATTACTATTAATTGTTAAACTAAAAATGTCTTCTAATCGATTTAAGAGAACAATGATTTGAACGCGTCTTCAACACTATTGCAACTGAACTCGTGAATATAATTATTCTTATTACTTCAGCGTTTGGGAAGCAATTGAACAACGTAGATTCTGAAAGTGCCCTCCCGACCGATAAGACCACATTTGTTTTGGATGCCAAAACGTATTTTCACACCACTTGGCGTTACTGCATTGTGTTTCGTTTTATCAGATAAAGCGAGTACGAAAGCACCTGCTTTTGACACAAATAGAAAAACAATAACAATTAAATCCATACAAATAAAACCAATAACATGAACCCGAAGAAGATTGAGACGAAGGGGGCGGATTGGCGTACTGAAAGGTATTCACAGTGTAAATGCAATTCTTATTTAGGTGCTTTTGCACCCAGACAATTGGATCATGGACTACGACGTAACGTAAAGAAACGCGCGATAGCAACGAAATATAATTAATATCAAAGCGTTTGTGCCGAAACAGACGAAAGAACGTCGCAGCGTGTACGTAAAGTTCTGATAAAAGATATGTAATCAAACGTAAATTGAAGCTGATAAGATACTTTACAAATAATGTATATATGAAATGAAGCTTCTCTATATTTTGAGGAAATGTGTCTTGCAAAACATTTGTAAACTATTCAACTGCCCTGTCTAATTAAAGTAATTATTACAAGACTATTCTAAGCTATATATTCTATTTACTCCTCACCTCTGCCCACATGCACACAATTAAGGACGCACAGGTCATTAAAAGAGGATAGTACGCGGACATCAGCGTCACCGCCCATTGTGGCTGCAAATCAAGCTGTAAACAAAAGGGAAAACATAGCCACAATTAGACAAAAGACCACATTTTAAAAGGACATCAATATTAAGTTCACTTACCGGTGTGGTAAAAAAGGCGCCACGCAAGGAAGCCGCCACAAAAACCATAAAATACAGCAGCTTCTGTGTGGTTATGCGACAAGCTCGCAGCACTGATGGCTGCTTCAGACGCTGATATTCCGCTACGATGCAGATGAACAATTGTATGACGGAGACGAGCGCCACGAAATAGAAGACGCCTGAGATGCCCGCATAGTAGGGCAAATTGAAGCCGCTGCACTCGTCTCCCGCATAACGAATCTCGCAGAGGCAGGTCCCATTAAGGCAGTCGCCACGGCCCGAACATGTCGCAGTGTTGGGGTCATCGTGGTCGTAGGGCGCCTGCGCACCACCACCTGTTGAGCTGGGAACTTGCAAAACGCTCACCGAGCAACGCATTAAGGTATGAAAACTGGGCAGCATTCTATGTGAAGATCACTGCAAAGAGAGCGGAGAAAGAGAGTTTCATTAACAAAAATGTGCAATAAAGAGAAATGGTTATGGGGGCTTTGTACGTGCTTAAAATGTAAACTTCTAATTACGAAAAGGTGGGGTAGGGTAGCTCCATAAAATGAATAGCAAATATGGTTGCATTGGTTCTACTAATAGGGAAAACTTTAAAGTCTTAACCAGACATTGAGAAAACGATTCCAAATACATTCTATAAAGAAAAAAATTCCAAAAATTTGTTTCAAAATTCATGCAAAATGTAAATAAAATCGCGCTTTGTCTTGGTTTGTGATAGGAAAAGTAAATTTCAATAATGAGGCAACCCTGCTGGAAATCATTCTGCACTATCGGCCATTGCTTATTTAAAAAAAGTTTAATTTCACAAAAGATAACATCACCAAACACATATTGATTTCCAATTCCACCAAACCCGTGATTTTCGGCTCTCAAATTGCAGCTAATTTAACTACTAAGTACTTAAATTGGCACGGGGGCCATTTTCGCAGATTCTGTCACCACTCTACGAATTTCTAATGCAAATAAATGGTTTTCAATCCAAAATCGAACCAAAAGAGGAAGAAAACGAAACACAATGGCACCGAATCGAAAACAAAGAATCAACAATTTGACCCCTTTTGAATAAACATTGGACGGACCAGCGCAAAGCTGGCGCGCGGCACACGCTAATGAAGCAAGTACATATTTGCCACACAAACCAATCGATTGGCTTGGAACGCACATTGTGTGTGTACATTGGAGAGCAAAATTAAAAATTTAAATGTAAATGTAAATTGAAGTCGAATACGCTTAATTGAGATATATTATTTCGCACTGCTCGCGAGTGAGTATGGCATGTAGAACGCTGGGTAAACTGAAATTCGTATCAGTTACACATTTCAAAATATTGCTCAAATTGAAAACCTCGCAAATCTATTTTGCTCAAAGTGTTACGCGCCATGCATGCCAATTAATTGTGGAAATGCCGCCCCCTTGACCGTCAAAGGGAAACCGGACAGTTTTACGCAAACTAGAAAAAAACCTTAACGATTTTGTAGAGGTGAAGCGACAAGTGTAATGGCTTACACACAATAGGAAATGTATTTAAAGTTCACATTTGCACTGTTAATAGAATGCAAATATTGGTATGAAAACAAAGCTGGGCTAGCTTTGGACTCACTCTAAAGTGCTATTTTCGATTCGAGGCAACCAAAAACATTTCACCTAATTTTAATATACAACACAATCAATATTAATGGTATCAGCGTTTTATTTTTATTACCTCGCATGCGAATTCGGAAAAAACGATACGCAAAAGAAACGCCTAATTTATACTGAAGAAATTATCACAGGTGTTTATCGTATTTTATGCGCATGAGAACAAACATAAGAAACAATTTGGTTAAGGCACGAAAAAAAAACATCAAATAAAATTTAATGCACCGTTAAAGTATTTCAAATGCAAACATAGCCTTGTGAAAAACAAAAGAAGATTTATTTTCGGTCAGACGGAAACTAAAATACCCTACACCTACGAGTTATGTCTAAACCTTGAATTGTGTTGCCTCCCACGCCATCATTCCGATTACTTTTTGTTTCCACTGGCTGCAGTGAACTGTTTGCAGAAATGGCTAGATTGAGTCAAGAGGTTACTCTTCACAAATATCTCATTACATAGCTAGCTCGTTTTAAGTTTTACAAACGATGTGACAGAAACCATACACCCTTGAACACTGTGTGCAGGGTGTAAAAATTGCAGAGGCGGAAAGAATTTCAGAACTGCGAACATATTAATTCCTATAAAATAAAAGGTTAAAGAACCTATCATTTGGAAAAGGTGAGCATTTTTAATTGTTAGGAGAGCAAGCAGAATTTTTTGCTCTAGTCTGCCTCGAGGTATATTTAGTTATTTCTTCCCTTCGCTTATCTATTCATTTGGATGTTAAGGAAAAGAACACTGAACTGAGAATAAACATTGAAAGCTTTAACGAATTAAATAAGAAAGTGGTGCAAATATTGTAGCTTCACGTGACTGAGAAGCCTTCAACATTCGAATACATTAAATATAAAGCCATTAACACCGCAGCTCGGTAAAAGTATGACACCAGTGGATTAAGTCATTAAAAAGAGGGTTCATAGAAAGAAGTAAAGTGAAAAATAACCACTGTCTGGGTTATTTTGTTCTAAAATACATTCCGCAGGCCTTATCTAAATAGAAATCATATGACAAAATGTATTTTTAGTTAAATAAAACTTTCCGCAATTTTGTCAGTTATTAACCAATTATTTGCAGGATATATATTTGCTCGAACAACGATTAACCACTCATCTTGATTGTCGAAAATTTCATTCGTGCGTTTTTTATTCAATGTTTTATTTGCATAATATCTTTGCGCCTGAGTAGAATTTCTTAATTGAAATTTCCGGTAGCAAAAAATAACTTAACACTTGCGAGTATATTAATTAATGCAATTTAAAAATCTTAAAAATTTCAACAATTAGTTAAATTTAAACAGATGCTAAATGGTTTTAACTAATGGAGCAAATACCAACAAAAGAAGTGAAGTGATGTGATACTCTAAGATGTTAAGTGTGGGAAAAGCAAAATTTCAATCGAATCATAAAATCATAACAAGTTAACCAATTCGACAGTTGGACAGGTTAAACCTGCTTCGGTTTTAAACAAATAGCCAACAGCTGGTCAGAGTTTACCATTGGTTTAATTCGCAATCCATGATTCTTCGATCACTACTTAATTGTGGGACGCACTTCTATGCGATTTGTGTGTTATTTGTTGGCATTAAATTCCAAAACTAAATACAAATTTGTGATAAAGTTTAACCTTACGCCATTAGTGGTTGACGCAAATATTTATAATCACAATTAAAAGTTTAGAATGTGTACCAAAATTTCCATTTGAAAGAAGCAAATGGCAAATGTTTCACAAAGCCAAAAAATTTAAAGCAGTCAATAAAAAAAAAAAACATATTGAACTGACAAGTCGAAGCTCTAAAACCACAAACACAAATATCGAAAATAAAAGCAAAAGCAATAAATTATTTTGTTTTAGTAAACACAAAATACAAAAAAAGTAAAACAAATAAAAATTACTGCCCGTCATGCAGATTGTTCTAAATGCGCTATACGCTATATGTTTGATTATGTCACGAGCATTTGCAGTTTCCAGTTTTGGTCAGATATTTCTGGGTGAGGCGGATCTCTGTGCTACATACATTAACTCCCGTTGGACTAATGTTTTATGATGCAATAATCTAGCAGTGCTTCAAAGTATAAATAACCTAAGAACTTCAATGTTGCATCTTCGATCATCTTTTCCTTAAAAGCAATTTAGACAAGATCATGTATACGTTACAAAGTTCTCTTTAAATTTAATATGAACTCACAGGGTGTAGGGTGTTATTAAACAAGTTTCAATGCTATCTGCGTCGTAGCTTGAACGGAGTCGAAATATTGTTTGGATACTCGATTCGTTTGACTACTCACTATGCGAACGCTAGGCATCCTTAATACATTCACAAATTAGGTTAATCAAAATTAAGATAAATTGCTCACTTGGATATTGCTGCCTTCATGTAAATACTGACTTGTTTAGTTAATTATAATCTCAATTTTAATTCCTTCTCCTCTCATTTCCGAATCTTCCACTTAACACTAATTATAGTCTGTAACCATGGGCGTTTATTATGTATTTGTATTATTATGTCTCAAAGCTTAAAGTAAATACCCGACACCCATTTGGAAATGATACAAAAGAGACTATTTCGCAAGCAGATAAGATAAGCATCAAAAATAAAAAAAACCTAAAATTAAATTTCCAAAATGATTTAAACCGCAACTCAAACAGAAGAAAGAATTAATTAAAAAATATTCAGTTTATGTAAATATTTTAAAATTGTTCTAGAATCACTTAGAAACAAAAAAAAAACGATTTTTAAGGAATAAGTATTTGGTTTTTTTGTTGTTATTATGTATTTATTTTCTTTTGTTTTCTTTAATTTTCCACACACACTAACCCATGCATTTTATATTCTTTTTGCTCGCTTAAATTGTTCTTTTTATAGTAAACACCAGTGTGACATTTTCTTTAATGTTCTGTGTTTCTTTCAAAATTTCCGTTTCAAATGTGAAATATCTTCTGAATATCGTTTCGAAAATTTGCAAAATGCCGCGAACAATGGGTATATGAGCACGACGAACGGCCACACTTCAGTAAGATCGCACAGGCTAGACTAGACTAGCCCAAAGAGGTCGCGACTAGAGACACAATGCGGCTATGGCATGAAAGAACTCGTACGTACTGTGAATAATAGAGTATAGGGAGCCACCAGACAGTTTTGCACTCTCGAAAAATACATGATCGCCTATAAATACAACAAGTTCGCGTTCTCTTCTGCTCTTTAAAGTTTTTTTTTTATGTTTTGGTGTTGAATTTTTATTCGTTTTTGGGGTGAGCGTGAATTTAAATTTGAATATGTATGTTGAGGCATAGAAATGTTTTGCAATTTCATTTAAATTATTTGTGAAAAGAAATAAAAAAAAAAGGAATACAAAATTATAATAAGAGGGAAAAGGCCTAGTTGTTGTAGTTGAGCTTTGATCTGCTCTGAAATGTGTGGTAGGGTGAGACCATTTCGGAATTTAAAAAAGAAAAATGTTGCAAAATAATAAATGTATTTTCAGCGATAAATGAAAAAAAAATTCGCAATATCGTATTCATACAATTTTGTTATGGTATATGGATATGTTGAAACAGATTTACATACGAATACAGACAGATGCTTTGTGTCAGTGGAAAAATCATGGGCGTTCTGAAGGTAAAAAGGTTTTGCATGTATGTAAAATTCTAATGTGTACTGAAAATTCTAGGTTGAAAAAGAAAATAATTACATGTAAAAAAGCGTTCGCCACAGACAGTACACAGATGCTGAATGTGAAGGACAACACGCTTTTGTCGAAGCAGTTCCTGCTTGCTTGCCACCACCCGATCCATCCGTTTTCTTTTATTATTTAAAAACTTTACACACTTTAAGTAAAATATTAAATGAAACAATTGCCAAGAACGATTCAACACAAAAACCTCCATATAGTTTATGAACCACTGTACTTTTAAATTTAGTTTAAAAGTCAAGAGCCATGCCATTTGTTGTTAAGTATGCACAAACTTTAATGAAACAAATAAAAAAGAAAAAAAGTCAACCCAATTTGCAAATACGATGGAAAAAAATAATTAAAAATTCAGAAATTATTCAGGCATAAAAATAGCAAAAAAAAAACGCAGTAACAGCGACGATATGCTTTGCATACGAACCATTGAAATAAATTCAAAAGAGCTCCAAAAAGCTTGCGGGCATATATGAAGAACGAGTTTTGCCTTCACAATGCAAAAAAAAAATGGAGACAACGCCACATTCGAATTTAAATGGGTGCGAATGCTCAGCTCATTATAAGCCCGAAAGTCATGGCGCTTAATTTCAACGGTTGAATGTACTTGTAGAAAAAATTAAATGTAAATTATTAAAACTTAAGTTTAATTTTTGCAATCAACATAAAAATGAGCTTTAAATAGCGCTGAGCTCAGTGAGGGTGGCAGGGTAGCCATCACCTTTTGTTTTTATGTTCGAGGGTCTTCTAAACGGTCCTATTGTGTGGGGGTATTTTTGCTCTAGTATTTGCCGAAGATAAGTAGTTGACTCTATAGTTTTTTTCATTAATTTTAATAAAAAACACTTTTCTTCTCTTCAAATTCTGCTGCACTGACTATGGCAACTTTGGTTGGAAACCACTAGTAAACACGTATTGAATGGAACAAATTTTTTGTCTGCAATTCAACCTCAAAACGTTCTTAAGCTCAAATTTCAACCGAACGTGATTAGCTGGTCGTATTTGATATGGTTAATGAATTTTAAAAGTAAAAACAAAAAAGGCCGGAAGAATGTACAATTGAGGTTTATGTTTGTGGTATCTTACGGCTGATTGGCAGTTGAATGTTTTCGTATTTGGCCTGCCTGGCGGATTGTCTATATTGACATTTGAAAAGCAATTGAAGTTGAATGATGCGCTCTTAACAGACACTAAATTGTGGCGTAAAGAGCCCGGAGAAAATAGTAGAAAAATTCTAAGGAACATTTGAAAAGCAAGAATCTGTGGCCTTGGATGTTATAAAAAAAAATAGCCATACGTTTTCCACTGTGAAGGAAGGAAAGTAGATTTCAATACCTTTGGGCAATAACTGCGTGAGAAGAATATTGAAAAGAATATTTTACACAAGTATAGAAAAATAACCATGTACCTCCTAACTTTCGATTTTTGCTTGAAAAATATTTAAATTAATTTAAAAATTTTTTATTGAATTCTCCTTTACATAATTTGTACTGTATAATGTTTATTAGAAATTAAAATTTTATCGTCTAAACAAATTACAAAGCCAGCCGATCAACATCTGTACAAACTAGCAACAACAACATTAAGTAGAATTTCGTTTGAAAATAAAAAATTATAAAATTGCCTTAAAATGTTGAACAATTAATGACAGTTTAATCGTACTTTGTATGAGGCGAATGAGTGAATATGTGCAAATAATACTGAAATCGTATACGCGAGATGATAAATACAATAACAAATGTTATACATATGTACAACAAATGATATTCACAAATGTTATTGTTGTTGATGAGATAATACAAAATAGGAACCGAGAAGCATCATTGAACTTTTATTGATGACTTTGTTATTGTTGCTTGCAAATGGAGATTAGGAGGAGTGTACAAAATTTAAATAAGTGAAAGATATACAATTGCATGCCTACCCATTCCATACCGTTAGACTGTTAGATTAAAGGGAGTGTCTGTCAATCAGTGGGAATTTAAAAAAATAGGTATAATGTGACAAGTACTCAAAATTCCATGCCACATTCTCAGACATCAAAGCATCCACTGTTTGAGGCTCGATTTCGGAACAGATGATGATGAATTTCCTTAAGCTCATAATATTAAAGGTGCCCAGGCAGCAGTCACATGAAGCCTTTTAATAAACTGAAGGCGCATTTGCCATCATCATCAATCTAATCGATTGCCTTGAACGAACACTTAAAAAGTAATTTTTTCTCAAGAAAAAAAAATAAGAAGAAAAGCACTTGAAAATAGCACAGCCACCCACTCGCCTCCCTTAATAACAATAAATTCGAAAACTCTTGCAAGAGCATATTTTTCGCCTTTTCACGCTGTCATTAGCATTCATTAGGCTGTCATTAGTGTTTGTTTTTTCAATAAATACACTCAATTTTTTTTTCTTGCCATTTTCTGTTTATCTTCAACATAATTTATTTCTTAAGCAAACATTCAAGTATTTCTTGCAAAAAACATTAGTGAGAGCAGCAAATCAATTGTTGTTGTTGTTATTTGCTCAATTTTTCGCTTGAAGCCTGCATTAATGGAAAAGTAATTATGTCAACATGTATGAAGTATATTTTTGGGCGCATGGTTTGGTAGGCCATATTATGGCTTAATTGAAGCTAACGAGTTGTTAAATTGGTGAGTGATTAGCATAGGAAAATGCCAAATTGCGCGAAAGTTAGCACATTTATATTGTGTGGGAGATTATTTGGATAAGAATAGTTAGTTAATGATAAAGAAAACAATTTAAAGCATACATTTAGGCAGAGGATTTGGTCATTTAAATAAAAAAAACCTACAAAAGTCTCAATTAGTGGTTCAAATTGAGTAAATATTTTGCCATTTTAATGTAAATATTTACTTACACGTCCGGCAATTTTGTTTACTAGTAAAAATTCGTACTTAAAACATAACAAAAAAATATTTTTCTTCTTTTCCTCTGTAGAAATTGTGATTTTATTTTGTTGAATACAAATTTTCTTATCAACATTTGAACACTTAACATCTCAAGTGGTGCTTGAATATGTCATTAAAAATAAAAATTCAACGAGATGCACAGCGCTGTGAAATTCGTCATTAATACAATCAACCAGATGTGCGTTGTTTTAGTTGGCATTAATTCGATCTTAACTTCATCCACTTAAAGTTAACTCAAATTAAGCAAATTAACTTTTGTTATTAGAGATTACCGCATGGGCGAATTGAATTTTAAAATACAATAGAAATATTGTGTCAAAGATTAACTGGATTTTATTGATTTGTAGGAAACAGCTGCGACGATTCTACTAATGTGCCGCACAGATTGATAAGGGTTTAATCAAAATTTGCTGATGCCAATTGCAAGCTTGCTGTAGTAAAAAATAGTAAATAGTGAGCACGTGGTTGGTATCAGTAAAAAACTATTTATGTAAATAGTAATTCTCAGGAAATATCGAATAGGCAAAGTACTACTACTGAAATGAATTTAACATTTTCCGTAAAGGATTGTCGGGAAGATTAGGATATGTTTTGGTTTCTGGAGATAATAAAGCTTATATTGAAAGTACAGTGTGTCCTGGATTTGTTATGCTCTTTTCGGTACATTGTCGAATCAAGTCAAGTGGAATTATAGCTGCCACCAAGTTCTTCTTCGAATTTTTTTGGGTGAATCTCTTTTGGATAAAATATTTTAACACAGTCGTCACTTCGGATACAAAAATTCCGTTCGGAGCTCCAATTTTTGATTGTGTAACGCAGGAGCTTGTGACAGTGGCCCGTTAAGAATGCTGTAAGTATGCAGAGATATGATTTGTTGAGCCCAAGTAATTTCTTTGATATTCCTCGGGCTGGGAATATAAATCTTTTTGCTTGCCTTTGGCCTATGCAGTTGGTATCCTCTCAGTTTGTTACTAGCAGTATGTTCTTTAGGCATGCCACATAACGGTTCAGGATCCTCTTTTGGCTAGGAAATCTGCTCTGTGGTTGCGTCGAATCCTTCATATCCCGTATGATTAAAATTTTAAATACAAATTTTTAACTAAAACGGCTTCATCTGTGGCTTTTTTTTTTGTATTGTATTCCACAAAAATGTAATTTTAATGTGTTGTGCTATTGCCGTTCGAAGAAAATTCACTTAGCAAAAGATTTAAATAATCCCAAAATAAGGTTTCAAAACAAAAATGTGTCCACTTTGTTCAGAGTAGCCAATTTCTTTTTTATATTTATTTATTTGTATTTGTTCAGAACACTTTACATATTCATCGTAAAATTCAGAATGCAACTGTTAATTTAAAACAATTTTCAGTGCAAAAAAAATCTTAAAAATTCAATTTCAGAACAATAATTGAAAGATACATTAATTATGATTGTTAATATGAATACGAGAATTACAACGAGAGTAAAGCAAATAAAAATTCAAGCCAAAGTACAAGTTACAAGGAACAAAAAGAAATTAAGAAATTTTCAATTTAATAATATATTTTATTAAATTACTAAATTTAAAATGAACAAAGTGTTGAAATTATCAAATCATGCCCACAACTTGCAAGAACTATCAAACTCCATGCACAATAGATTTTTGCATAGAATGGCTCGAACAGTACTCACAACAGCAAATCGCTTGTGTGGCGAGCATCTTGTTTAAGCTCACATGGAGAACATATTTTTTTGTTTATAAATAGATACGCTTTTAAGTATATAATTTATATGCAAATTAAGTACTATTTTGTAGAGCGAAATAGTTGTGAGAGCCTAAATTACGAACAGCAAGCGTTGCTGCTGCTGGTGGTGATAGTAGAACAATGAGGTTGTCGGTTTAATTTGAGTTGCTGCATTTTTGTTCGCCAATTTTTTGGTCTTTGAGAGCTGCGCTCGTGTCGTTGGATGATTACTGGAAATTCTCTCTAAAAATAAAATGGTAAACATGGGAATAATTTAATAATACAAAAAAAAACATTTCAATACTTGTACAAAATACATACATATATGAAAAAATGTTGTCAAATATTTTACCTAAATATAGCTTAAATACTACTATTACCGAGTGTGTCCACACTTGTACATACGCCCACTGAAGTAAAGTAATTGATTGGTTTTCACTCAAATCACCATAGGGCGCACACGTGGGTAATTTGACGAGCGTGTAATCAACAATTTGGAAAACTTCTAATTATAATATGTGTTTATTTTTGGTTTTAGTTATTTGTTTTCTTTTGTTTGTTCGTGTTATTCACTATTTTACCACCCTCACACAAATCACTTTGCATGTAAAGTATTTTATCCGTTTTTCTTTTTCATTCAAGCATAGAAGACCTTCTTAAAATACAGTCTCGTTTTAGGTGCTTAAGAAATATCAAAGTGCTTGCATGTTTCCGGCTAAAGGGTAGAGAGGAAAATGTTCTTTTAAAATACTCAACGTTGTGTGCACATGAAATTCTTTTGCTTTTTCCTTTCACGGATTCCTTTCAGTTTCAATTCATGTTCAAGCTCACATGCTTACATAATTATACGCGTAGGCGCTAGAAACAAAAATATTTTGAAAAATGCTTGCACATGATGGAAAGCTGATAGGCTTTCACGCGTAAAAGGAAATGAAGAACGCAAGCTTTGTGTAAATAAAACATTATATAAGTAGACTAAGAGTAAATACCATTAAAAACAAAATTTCCCACGCTTAATGTTAAAAATTGTTAAAAACCTTTTCTTCACTTTCAACTCACTTTTGAAAACGTTGCATAGTTTTAGGCAAAAATTATTTTTTTTCAAAAAGGGACACCAACTACAAAAACTATAGTTTTTTTTTTTGTATTTTTTATGATTTTATTAGAATTTAAAAATCACACGTTATATCACCAAACCGCGACACAAGGACTTTCTAACCGAATTAAAAGTACATATTAAGAAATGTGTTTGCCTTCCTAGCAAAGTCCTAACGACCTACCTGCCTGAGTTGGTGTATTTCCCATAGAACTTTCTCATGGGAACTCATTTAAATTGCCTTTAAGTGCGCATTTATTATGAAATTATTCAATAATAAAATATGAATGTGAATGTATTTCGTAACAAAGTTCTTTGTTTTGTTTGGTTATTTTTTTTTAGTACAATCACTGAATGAATTCGATAACTGATGTGTTATTGACTGTTGTCACCGCAATTACGTGTCAACTGACCTTTGAGAGAGTTTATTAGAACGTATGTATTTGAAAAGAAAATCGGAGCCCAATGAACATTGCCAAAGAAACGATATGAAAATGCAATTAACGATGAATTGAGTTTATTTTAATACCCTTTTCAAGCAAAGTTGTGCTCATGGCTAAAAATATTTTTTTATTCTTTGGGTTTTTGAAAAAGAGGCAAAATATTTCATAAAAGAAATGGGTTACCCCAAAATCAGGCATACAAGTTTGACCTTTAGATATAAAAAAATGTTATTTGTTAAGAAATGGGTTAACTTCAAGGCGATGCATACAAGTTTGACCTTTAATTCAAATGTGAAGTACTTTCTTTGAATTTGTAGTACAAATACGCAGCTGATTTCCATATACATTTCTTCGAGATCAACGAGATTAATATACGGAATAAATGTATACAAAATAAGCAACTTCCTAGGTGAGCAATTTGCCAAAACTGACCTGCCTTTTGTGCGAAAATGTTAACAAATGAAATGAAATAATAAACAAAATTATGAAGTTGCTTAAATGATTCACCAGACTTGAATAAATAAACAATTGTTAATGGCACAACCGTAAAGAAAACAAACAATCGAGAAATGCATTTAACAGACATTTAATTGGTTTAGGAAAGCTAATTATATTTTCATTTCAATCGGTTATGGAATAGACAAAAAAACGATTAGAAGTAGTTCCGTTGAGTTACGGTTTGTATTGTATACTGAAAAAAAAGAACGAAGCGTTTGAATAGATTCATTTCGCTACACTTTCCAAGGTAATCAATGTGATCACTGCTTATAGTCTTAGGCCGCCGCACTGCGGTTTTTATTCAACAAGAGCTGCCGGTACAAAGACGAGGCTTTAATATATTCAACTTCCAGTATGTCGAGTTAATAGTGAGGTTCGTGATTAAGATTTGTTCGATTCCCAGGACAAGCATCAGTAATTTTATCCATCACATGTTAGTTATTATGAAACTTGGACTAAAAGCCTTGTTCTAGCAGTGAGTGACAACAAAATATGCGCTGTTTGTACCAAAAATCCTCGTATATGGAATTGGTCAGCCCGTTGACAAAATTCTCAGACATTTTCTGGAGTTGGACCGATTTGTTTCGTCCAGTATTGGCCAAAAATTAGAACATCGGCATAGGGCAAAAATGGACGATGTTTTGGACCATAATTTTTGCTTCTAGTTTCGCCCAGTTTGTTAGGCCTAGTTTAGGTTTCGATCCGAAATTGAGACGGTGCATTTTCGGTCATTTCTGTTTCTGCTGTCAGTAGCTGCTTCCCATTGGCACCTATATCGACTTTGGCCTTTTGTGAAGCAAAATTTATTGGTATCGGGCCAACAATTTCTAATGGTTCGACCTCCATAGATTTCGCTATCTGTCAAGAATTCGAAGTTATTCGACTAGAAAATTGTAATCTAGGTTCTAGGTTCTCGAAATCTTTTGAATTCTCTCACTTTATTTCTTACAATGGAATGTGCCATTTAGTTATTTGTGAGACATATAATTATAAATATCAGACATAAATATTTATATATTACTACTTATAATGAGGTAACTAGCTACCCAGGCTATTGACCTGTGTGAAATTTTTATTGCATTATTTAATAGCATTAATTGTGGGCAACGTCAAATACTAAATGTACCTCCATTTAATAGTGCCGTAATACTTCAGTGGGACTTGTATGGTATAAGTGAAACGTACACACCCAGTTTTACGACTAGAACATTCAATCCCGAAAGTGTTTTCGGTAACACACATTTGAATGACAGGATTTTTTGGAACTTATTATTTCTATTCAACCTTTTTTTCTATTTATTAAAATGAGTATAGGCAAAATGTATTAAATTACCAAAACCTCTTTTTTTTAGAAAATAATTATTTCTGTTTATGGATGAACCCAAGTAAGTTAAACAAAGTAGAAGTGATAGGTTAGAATTTATAGATGAGGCGGGCTTAGGGCTTATTCTGTCAAAAGCTGTGAACAAACAATTTAACCCTTATTCCGTTTTACACCCCACAAACTTTGTTGTGGTAAATGTGAAATCTGACCAGCCCAAATAATAACACAAGTAGGAACTATGACTATGCCCGCCATAGAACTTATAAACTTAGAACTCAGAATGGTTCAATTTCCCATCCTTAGCTAGGCGACACCAAGGCTTTGTGAACATTTTCACATATGCCGCTTTTGCTGCACATTGTTTTGTTTAATTTGGCTTGGCCAACACGGGAGTCACACCCAATGATGCCAGCGAAAAATATTCAGTTGCTCTGAGAGAGCGATAGTTAATTTTGAATTGATGCCCCACATCAAAGCGGAGTCAAACGACTCCCCCTCGTGTATTATGATTAAATGTGATTTTGGGTTAAGATTAAGCATTTCGAAGAAGAAAGTGTCTTTGTTTAATTTACTTTGAGTGAAACAAGTTTGCCATAAATTTACCAGCTTCTGCCATTTGATCAATATTATTGAGATCAAGGTTTTCTTTCTATTTATTCTGGGATTTTCATTGGAACCTGGGATTGAATGCCCTAGTTCTGCCTTTATGAGTGTAATTTTAAGGAAACTGCAATCCCTTGAGTAGGGCCAAGTAATACATTTCAATTTCTGCACGGAAAACTTTAGAATTGACACAATTGGCTTTGGATTTCCACCTAAGCCTTCTCTATAATATATTAAGTTGATACACGGTGAAGTGTTCAACCGAGATGTGTCATTTTGGAAATGTTTAATCTACAAGAGCCTCCACACTGAGAACCGAGTTGGTCAAAGGTTCACAGAGAATGTGTTGATTCGGAGGCTACTTGCTTTGGTTTTTTGTCAATCAAAGTGACGGCCAGTCCGCAATCATTACTGATGGGCTTTGGCCATACACTAGATACAAATATACAGTTCCTTACCTCGTGTAATTTTTCGTGCATATTTAACTTAAATTCCGATTTCAATTGAGTGTGACGATTGATTGATAAAAATTAGATGAAATAACTAGAATATTTAGTTGACTGCTTGTGTGCGGTTGTTGTTGTTGAGTGTGGCATCATCGCCCAATATTCTGCGAAGGAAATATGAAGTTTAAATTCCGGTTTTTCAAGTGGATGTAGAGACCCCTGAAACCTTACCTGAAGCCGTTTCGTGTGTTCGTGTGTTAGCAGATCTCTTTTTAGTCGCTCACCTGCTCCTAATGGAGTTTGCGATCTGCTTGAGCAGGGTCAAGGCGACACGCAAAACGAATTAATAATCGTAGCGGGACGGCAGAGAGTCGACGGCTCTGCGAGCAGCCGAGTCTGCCCAGCCACGACCAACCGATGATGGGTAAGCAACAGTGCGGCCTGAAAACTCAGACCGGCCACTTGCATTTGGTGGTGTAATGTCGGACGACTGGTTGTTTAGACGTCCAAGGATACGGACCCAGTCGATGCCGCTGGGCAGACGTGAATTGTCAGCGTTGCCTCTGTTGGCACTCGACTGCATTGCAATGCTTCGATTAATGTCAGAGGAGCTAAGCGAACTGCCGTTGTTAGTAGGAGCAGACTGAAGCCAACTGCTGCTTCTGTTTATACCGGATGAGCCCAAATGACCGATATTAGCGCTCGACTGGCGAGAAGGGCTAGTATCGTACTGACTGGAGTAGCCACGGCTAGCATCCGTTTTAATGTCAGACTGGTGGAAATTGCTGCCATAACCGGTACCAGTGGACTGGTAAGAATTACTGCCATAACCACTGCCAGCGGACTGGTGAGAATTGCCTCTAAAACCGGTACTGGCAGCCTGGAAAGAATTACCGCCAAAATCGTTGCCAGTGGACTGGTAAGAATTGTCTCCTAAACCGCTGCCAGTGGACTGGTAAGAATTGTCTCCGAATCCGGTACCACCAGACTGGTAAGAATTGCCCAGGCTATTACCAAATTGACTCATATTGACGGCGTTCGAAGCAGACTGATAAGAATTGTTATTATCAAGTTGGTCCGAGAAGCCAGTGTTGGCACTTAACTGTTGCCAATTGCCTCTGTTGCTGTTGGGCTGAATTATGTTGTCTCTATTGTTACCAGCTGGTAGGGAATTGGACCAGATCGAGCTAGACATGCCTCTGTTGGAATCGTATTGCATCGAATTGCCGCCTCTGTTGGAACCAGATAGATTCAAACTGGCTCTAGCCGAGTTACTGCCTCTGTTGGCACCCGACGTATTCGAATATCCTCTATCCGATTGAAGAGAGTTGCCGCCTCTGTTGGAACCGGACGGATTCGAATTTCCTCTACCCGATGGAACAGAGTTGCCGCCCCTATTGGAAACGGACGGATTCGAATTTCCTCTACCCGATGGAACAGAGTTGCCACCTCTGGTGGAACCCGAACGGCTTTCTTTATTGACATTTCCACTGTTTCTATTTGAGCTGGTCTGATTTGTATCGCGAGCTCGGCTACTAGCTCCTGACGGACGCGAGCTATTCTTCGAAGTGGCACGACGCCTCGGCGGTGGTCCATTGCCGATCGGTTTGTGGGTCAGCTTGATGTTGACGTTGCCCTCCAAGAAGAAGACCATGCCATTGCTCTGCTGCAAACGCTCATATGAGTCATAATCGATGCCCATCACGAGAAATTGTCCCCCCTTGACATCCTCATTTTTGAAAATCTTCCATAAATGCGCTTTCAAATCGGGATTCTGTATGATCAATATTTTAAGTATTTCTTCCGATTTACGCGGCTCTGCGCCCGTCGAACGAAGAAACAAGTGAGCCTTGTTTAATTCGACGGCCATGGCGGCCCTACTATTATCTTTATTGCCGACTAAACGTAGCTTAGCGGTCTTCCAGGGTCGGGGCAAGTTATCCACCAGGTCGTACAATGTGCCAATGCACTCCTTGTTGGCCAGAGTTATCGTGTAAATGCCTTTAACGAATCCACTGCGTTGAATGCGTACAGGAGGGAAACTGTCGTTGGAGTCGAGAATAGATTGGGCAAGCAGCTTGCTCCAGGCATCTTTCAGCATTTGCTGTTTCTCACCGAAAATTTTACCGTCCGATGAACTATCGTCGACAATGGAGAATACCAGGTCCTCATCCGGAACAAAATCATTTGATTGCTGGGACTGGAACTGCATATAGTCGTTGTTGCCGGGCATGTTGAAGAAGTTCGGCACGTTATTTTGAAAATTGTCAAAAGATATGCCAGACAAATCGATTTCATCCAGTCGGGGGATTTTCGAGGTTACGTCCCATGATTGTGGTTGCGAACGCTTCCTCGGGGCGTTAGCTAGTGGTCGCGGCTGATTGGACCGTCTATTAGCGATCGCTTCTGGGACCGCAGATGAACGTTTGCTGGGCCTTCCACCAGCCGGCAATGGTTTCGCGGGGTTCTTACCTCTGCCCTCTTTTGGCGGAGCTGGTTTAACAAAGGAATCGGCTGCCAGAGATTCCAAATAGCGTTCTTTTGCGGCACGTTTTCGGGCCGCTCCCGAAAGACGTACTTTCGGCTCAGTTGTTTTTTTAGCCGACGACACGTTTGATGGTTTAGCAGCGGATTTGTCTGCCGATGCAGCAACAGGTTTCGGAACCGGTTTTGGAGATTCCTTAGGAGCCGGTTTAGCAGCTGGTGTATTAGGCGATTTAGCAACGGGCTTAGCAACCGGCTTAGGAGATGCTTTAGGGTCTGGTTTATCAGCCGGTTTAGCAACTGGTTTAGCAGTCGGTTTAGCAGCTGGTTTAGCAGCCGGTTTAGCAGCTGGTTTAGCAGCTGGTTTAGCAGCCGGTTTAGCAGCTGGTTTAGCAGCAGGTTTAGCAGCTGGTTTAGCAGCCGGTTTAGCAGCTGTTTTAGCAGCCGGTTTAGCAGCCGGTTTAGCAGCCGGTTTAGCAGCTGGTTCACTAGCCGGTTCATCAACCGGTTTAGAGTCATCTACAATTGCTTCTAGTGGTTCAGCCTGCGGAGTCTCATCACCTGAATTATCATCAATTGTTATGACATCATCCCATGACTGAGCCATCTTGCCCTCATCTCCTGCACTATCCTGATTATCCTCGAAGGGATCATACTTTACTTCCTCTCCAGTATCCTGATTGTCCTCATTGGCATCAAACTCCTCGTTGACAGCTTCTTCGCCAGCACTGTTGTATTCTTGATCGCTCTCCATTATTGTTAGTACAAATTAAATTGATTTTTCCTAAACAATGAGTAACTAGAAAGAAATGTGCGAGATGAGAGGTGTTGTTGGAAATATAATGGAAATTTGTTTGTATATTTTGGGAGACCACCCGCTGGCTTGGGATGTTATCATGGATTCTAGAGCGTATTTGGGCTAACTATTAAAAGTTACTACTTTCGTAACGGTTGGAGCTCTAACAAGTCTCCGATTGGTTGATATGAAACAATGAGAAAAGCGTTGAAATGCACCCTTAATCTCACTTTTGGCTTAAAGGTAATCCTAACCCCACTTTTGGACTTTGGCTTGAATGGAATATTCATCCGTATTGGTTTCCCCCACACTAATGAAAGGGGGTACTAGGCCATTTGCTTTGGTCAATATTGATCGCTTTATATACATTTTGCAGTATCATCATTAAATGTGAAATCATCACAATTAAATAAAAGTAGTCTCAATAGAGAGAAAAACGATTTTATTGTAAGTTCAGCCACACTCGGAAAGGCAGGCAAATATCACAACAACAACAAATCGAAAGTAAAATGAATTTTCGTATGAACACAAATGGATTGTACAGTGCTTTAGTCACAAGCTCGGTGGTGGTGTACGAGTGCCTTTTCGGTGCACATTGAGTACATGTGTACTCAAAAGAAGCGACGCTTGTCTCTGGTAGACAGTGGTGGTGGCATCGCGGTTGTGGTGGCTACACATTGTCTCCATTCAGAGATAAAAACTATTTGCTTGGCAATTCTCAAGCTTGTTTCGTATGTACATATCTATATTTGGCTGCTTGTTCGATGGGAAACACGAAAAGCAAACGCAAATGCAAATGTTGTTTGGTGTGCCACATTTTATGCGCTTTGCGTTGAATTAACGAGTTGTACAGAATAAAATTCGGAAAACAAACAAGAGAACAGCCATAATATATGCCGTCGCTCCATTCTATTTGGGAAAGTTTGAGGTAAAGTCTTAATTTATTCGATGCCGGGGGTAAAATTTAAAAAATTTTTTAATGATAATTTGCCAGTGACTGTTGTTGGCAGTCAGTAGGCGATAGGGGCCTGTGAGTCACTTATTAATTTTTCATATTGCATTTTTTTTTCTGTATGTATTTGACAAAATGGAATTTTGGTATTTGGCCAAAAAATGATTGATGATTGTGATTTGGTAAATGCAAAGATTGTTAATTTAAAAGTAAAATTTTTTTAAATTTTTTAATTCTAATTTTTTTTTTTTTTAACGCGGGAATTTAAAAAAAAAATTTTAGTTATTTAGAAATTAAAAGATTATTGCAGTTAGTCAAGATTTCGTTAATTGTTTGTTGCTATAAATTTGTCGATTTGCAGCGGAAATAAGCTAAAAAATGAATAATTAAATGCGAAATTTACCTTTTACTGTGGGGGGCAATAGAAGAATTAAATCCAAACTCGATTTGGACGAAGTACGCCAAATCCAAACACGCTGAAATCTTAATTAGGCGCAATTGCCAATTTTGGTCAATTTATGTAAAACTCTTTGTTTTACTTTAATTAGGTATAAACTTTTAACTGATTTTCCTGCAAGAAAGAATAAAATTACACACTTTATTTCCCGATTTCACGTTTTTCCGCAAGAGATCGCAAATTTCGTATCCGTAACCGAATATGTATGTACCCGGAACCGGGAATATAAAATCAACCCTTGTAAAATTATATAAAATTCGTTTCAAGAACTTTTTTATATGTATATATATTTTTTCAATTATTCTTTATTGCCAGTTTATCTTTTTTACAGTCGCAATTTTTATATATTTTCGCAATGAAACACTTTTGAGGGAATATAAAAGATGTGACGCAAGAACAATAAAAGAGTAACGAACGATTAGAATTCCGGTTTCACAATTCTTTTAAATGATTTAAATTTGGTTTTTTTTTTACATATTAATACAAACACTTGAAATTTATCTCGCTGCGTCGTCGGACGTGTTCCTTGATTTCTTCACGAATGAAAATAATTTGTATCTACCAACTAAATAATGCGATATGTAAATATGTGTAAGTACTCGATACTTTTTCCGATACGACTACTTTTTGTACTCGATACTTTGATGCGAGTGTTTTATTTGGTATCCGAAAACGAAGGGGTAAATATAAAATGTTCTTGAAATTTGTATTTTATGTGAAATTGAAAATTATTTCGCCGAAGCATATTAAAAATAATAACTTGTACGTAAACTGCGTAAAATTGCCATTCAATTACATACTTATAATTTCTTAAATTTTTTTTAGTCGCATTTTAGTATTTGGAATCAACCAATTGCATCAGCATATGGTATTTTAAGAAAGCAATATAGAAAAAGTTGGAAAATGTTACGGAAAAAATCGTAATCAATACGGAAACCGATATCGAATATGGAAAATAATACAATATTCGATATCGAGGAAACGCATCGAAAATCTAGAGCTTTCGAATGCAAAGGCCTATCGCAATATCGGGATTTACAATAACAATTGAATGAACTAATTCATTTTCAGTATTAAGTTGAGTTTCCGTTTCTTTATAAATGACAACATTTTACTTTTGCATCAGTTTTCAGTTTTATTTAATTATTTTTATTGCGAAATTAGTTTTTGTGGATAACTGATACTCGAAATCTTTTTGACTATTCTACTGAACACGCCCGCATTCACTCGTTATTTTTTTGACGAGTAGTGAAATTCGACCAACCGCAACCAACTTCACCGACCAGTGCTGCCAACCTAACCTCTTTCTTTTCGTTTTGACTCCATTGACGAGTGTCATCAATTTTGTAAATTTCTACAAAAAAAAGTAAGTAAATTCCTAGAAAGTGCATAGATATTGTGTAAAAATATAAACTAACATTGCCCTACTTAAATTGCAGTCAATAAACATGCAGAACGACGCCGGCGAGTCTGTTGATTTGTACTGTCCCAGGAAATGGTAAGAGTGAACACGTGTTTTCAAGGGGTGCTCCCGAGAATTTGCACACCATTTGCGATTTGGTCAGGATTTAAATTTAATTTTTCCTTGTTCGACACGCAGCTCTGCTTCCAACAGAATCATCCACGCTAAGGATCATGCCTCCGTGCAGTTGAACATTGTCGATGTTGATCCCGAGACCGGCCGTATGACCGTGGGCGCCAAGACTTACGCCATCTGTGGTGACATCCGTCGCATGGGAGAGTCGGACGATTGTATCGCGCGTTTGGCCAAGAAGGACGGCCTTATTACCAAGTGAGTGTGCCGGCGAGGGGATGCTACGGAAATACATTTAGTATTTTCCAAAACGCAGAAAAATGTTAAATTTTTGCTTTCTTTTGTTTCAGGAATTTTTGAATGTTTTGATGAATAAAGTCGCCGATTTCTAGAATCTAATTGGAAATACTTGTTTATTATTTATTAAACTTAAATATTTTTGAATGGGAAACTTCAGTGGGACAATGCGAAAAAGCTTTAGGGAACACGGGTATACTTCATTTTCGTGTGGAAAAATTTAAATTTCTCGATTTTTTCCAATTTGATCACAATAAGGTAAAAAGTGGATCATATTTTTTTCAGAAAATCCTCTTTTCCACAGGCACAAATTTCCAGAATATTTTTTCCATTAATGGAAAATTTCGGGACATTTTTCTAGTGTTCTCCATAATGTTTGTTATCCCTTTTCCTTAGCTTTTACCTAGTTGGAATGGAATGCAACAAAAAAGTCATTAACCAAAACCTCTGCACTACACCAAACATTGCATACTTTTAGGGCTGTGTGTCCTAAATCACCGTTGGTGGCACAATTTTTTTAAACATTAATTCATAAAAATGGTATTGTAGAGGACACTTATCTTTTACCACTGGAAATTTTGTCGGTAATATAGTAAGGGTATTCATTTATAGTGGGAAACCCCTCGAAAACGCGCAGTTGCTTAAAAGAACTGTCAAATTTTATATGTTATGACTGCTCATCTGCACAACTGAATCGTTTCCGAGGGGTTTCCCCACTTTAAATGAATCGCCCTAGAGATTTATAAAATATTTTTTAACACCAAATATAATAAGTGAAGATATATTTTTTGTGCAATTATTTAAAGAAAACTAACCAAAAAACGTAAGTTTTGCATAACAAATTCAATGACAAATTAGCGTTTATGGCTGAATGTGAATACCCTTATTATATAAAATCCCTTTGTTTGTCTATCTATCTGGCCGGTTGTCTGTTTCACATTCCAGAAGCCAGGAAAGATTAAAGTTGGTTCAATAAATGGGTAATTTCTTAGTGACAAATGATAGCATAAGATGTGAATACCCTTTGTGTTTCTTCCTCCTTCTTGATTTGTACAAAATATAATTTTTATACACATTTTTGTGCGAATTTGTATTGCGCAGGACATGCAAAAATACCAATATGTGTAGGTACTCAGCAAATGATAAAAGAGAGAGAAGTGATTTGACAGCAGTGTCAGTGTGAAAATTTATGGCATGTAGTGAAAACGTGCGAGTTTGTTTTTACTAAAAAATTAAATAATCATAATTATTTAATCAGAAAGTAAGTGCTGCTCTGAAAACAAAAAATAATTGTAAAAAAATGTAATTTGAGTGAAAATCAATGAGGAGTATTGATTTATTAAAAAAAGGGATGTAAGACATCCTAAAAGTATGCAATAATATTTACAACAAAGTGGTTAACTAAAAACTGAAAAAAAACCCAAATGCGAATGGTTAAAATAATAAAACTAAGACAAATTTTTTTTAATCTCTCCGCTATTTACTGAACTACCTAAATATATACTATACATTTTAAGATGAAATTGGAAAAAAACACGCCAACAATCCTAATATTGATTTAAACTTTTCATCGCGTGTGTGGGAATTCGCTTGAACTTTGGAATTCATGGGTTCACTTCGTAATAAAAATTCTTCATTTTGCATTAAGTACATTTGTTTGTAGTTCTTTCTAGAATGTAAATTGTACTGATTTCTCTACAACCCCCCTCTCCCAAGTCTTTGTTTAGGTTTTCAATAAATGCTCACATTTGTACATTTGCACTCTACACATCGGAGGTAGGGCTATTTGGTAGGAGGTTGGAAATATTTAGAAGAAAAATCTACCAAGCTGTTAAATTACTAGTTGTTAGTATAGAAAGAAAGCTTCGCATTTAACCGACCGTAGAACACTCACTTGTCATATTTTGCATTGTCTGCTTTTAGGCCTAAACTTTTAGCTGTTTGCCTTCGCGCCCGTAGGCTTTTGAAACAAGTATTCTGTATTCCGCATGTGCGATTGTTAGTTTTGTTTTTGCTCGTGTTTTGTCGTCATTCAAGCGGAAATGTTGTGATGAATTCAATGAACTTGGTTGGGTGCTGGAAAAGGAGAGACCCACCTACACATATTCCGGAACAAGTGGTGGAGAGTGGGCTAGAGGAGCGTGAAAGGGTTTCAAATGCTTTGTTGACGCTTGTCTAGTGCCCACTTTTGCTGAATGTGTTATGAACAGTTTGTAGTATACTTTACGGTTAGTAGGCGATTTTGGAAAAGTTTAGTTTTTTAAAAGTTTCAGCTTGAAATATGTACATACAAAAGTGTTCCAAGGGGGATTCCTATGAAATGGGGAAGTCCTCTTAAACCCCTTTCAACACCTTGGACCCTTCTTGGACTCCCCTTTAAACGTTTTTGAACTCTAATTGGAACAAACTTTAACTGACACGCCGTTATTATGCTCTGCCACGCCTCCTTTCGGCTTGAGAATACCTAGCCAGGGTCCTATAGAAAATATATGTGCAATTGCACTGGTGGCTTTAGCCTCAAAGTAAAAAAAGTAGTAGCGAATTTTCTCGCCTCGGAAACCCCATCACTTAGACTGGCTAACTCTAAACTTTAGCCTATCAGATCAGTTAGTTGCATTTTAGCTCTTCAAGCGAACACTTGTGACAGACGGCGCATAGCACTTTGCTGTAGAAGCTTGTAACGGCGTGCGTGTTGATAAAAAATTGATAGCAAAATAAATTGAATAAAAATCGAAAACTAAAATATTTTAAAAAACAACGGTCAAGCAAAGGTTGATTTATTATGATAGTAAACAAAATTTAAATTTATAAATTACGTAAAAGTCTAAAAATTCTGAACTGTGCGCGACTTTTTAAAAATTTGCTTAAATAAATATCTATAAACTTAATACAATATTGAAGATGGATACAAAAATACAAAAATACAACAATACATTCTCTCTTAAACGGCCCAGAGTTTTTGCATAAAATAAACATTTAATTTATGTGCAAAATGAGATCATTCGCCTCGTACCTCGTATCTCAAGAAAGAAACTATTTTAAGATTTTTTGTTTGTTTTCAAATTTGTTCTGCGTTGTTGTTGTTGTGGTTGGAAATTTCTGCATTAGAATTTCAAATATTTCAATCAAAATGCAATCGCCAAGTGAAGTGAACTGAAGTGGATTCTCTATCTATTCGACGAGTCACTTGCTAATAAACAACCAAAAAATGCTAATGATGTTCACTGAAATGCCATTAAAAGTGAAATTGTTAACACAAAAAAAAAACGCCAATAAAATGCTGCCAAATCACTTTATGCGAAATTATTGTTGGTTCGGCGTTTTTTTGTTTGTTTGTTTGCGTCTTTCATTAATTGTTGACACTTCTTTTTGTAAGTTATTTATTTTTCATACAATTTGCAAACGGCGCTATTGAAATGTTGAGTTTGTCTTTTTGCCATTGTGGTCATGTTTGCGATTTAATAATAAGCTATTTTTAAGATTTTTGAATTTAATTGTTAATTAAGCATAACGAATGACTGAATCAAAAATTGCTTTAATCTTTTCTTTTGAATAATTAATTTATAAAATGTCTGAAAATAAATAAATTGGGCTGGGCTTATAATTTCTAAAGGTTTCCTCATGAATAGTTGCTGACGACAGTGAAAATTGAATTGAATAAGTTTTGAATACAATTTAAATTTTGCGACTTATTGGTGCATAATTCGCTGTGTTGCCACTTCCGTCAACTAAACTAAACTAAATTAAATTGGCAAAATGTGACAAGTGAAGCTTTATTTTTATCTCTTCTTCTTATTCTCCTATCATCGAATTCAATATGAAATAAATTATGAATTTTTATTTAGTTTTTGAAGTCTTTTAGAGGTTGGGGTAGGAAATTTAAAAATTTTATTTTATAAAAGGGGAATCTATTTTAAAAAACTCAACCCTGGGGGTATACAAGACTTCATTACTTACTAGACATTTACACAGTTTTGTGCAATTAAATTAGGTACATAATTTGGCCCATGGAAGTAGACAGACAAAAACTTTATAATGTTGATGGAATTTATTAAAATTTTGTATATTTAAAGTTAATTTTTTTCTAAGCTAAGTAAGTCAGTGAAATGTTTTGGAAATTTTATTTTAATTAAAATTGATTAATAATTACTTTTAATGGCCTGAAATGTATGAAATGCGAAATGAAATGAAACAACCCGCTGGATAAAAACAATCAATGTTAAGAGTAAACTTTCCATCTCGAGTGGCAAGCGATTGAAAAATCAATTCGACTAACGAATTTATGGAATTGCACACAAAACAAAGTTTGAAGACTTTTTCAATGCCAGAAACAACAATACAACAAACAGAAACACACCAAAATTTCTAACTACAAATGTAAAACAAATTGGCAAGTGTCCAAAAAAACATAACATAACAAAAGACTGTTACACAAGAGTTCAATAAAAAAAATGACGCAAAGAATTTAATTGGTCAAGACACATACAAGATACGAGTTTAGCCGCCAAGTGAAGCAATTTATTAATTAAAAATAGAGAAAAAAAAACTGTGTACTCTAATTAAAAAAAATAGTGAATGAAAAACTTACACGAAGCACAAAAGATGAGGTAGACAAAATCTACAAAAAAGAAAATACGCTCAAGAAAAGTGTTTGTCCAAAATTAAAGCCACAACAGCAACATTCAAAGTTAATACATTACCCAAAGTGCGTAAGTAAAGGGAAATAAAATGCCTGGGAAAATGTGTAAAAACACCAAAAACGATCAACAGTAAAAAAAAATGGACTCAAGAAGAAGAATTGCTTTTAGGTCAAAGCGAACAAAGCACAAATTTTGTACGCCCCAAGACTCGGCCTAATATAAGCTACTTTTACAACTGATGGCTGCAATTTGTAAAATGCAAGTCTGTGTGAGAGTGTGTGGTGTAAACAAAGTTCAAATCGATCATAAAGTGGAAATGTGAACTTGGGCAATGTGAGAGGCAATTAATTACAAACAGAAACCAACAACAGCAACAACAATAATGATACAATGAAAAAGCACATGCTGACTGACGTAGAACAAATTGTGCAGTGCTACACACACACAACAGATAGTATCTGTAGAGTGAACGAAAAAATGTGAAAAATTTTCTTTTTAAATTGGAAATTTACAATAATAAAGTGAAAAAAAAGGTCCAATCAAATCGATGTGCTTTAAATACTTGAGCTTATTTTGACTTAGTTTCAAGCCATAACCATGAGATACTTTTCCTAACCGTACAACATGGCAAAACACACTAAATCACAAACGCTGCACGTTCTTATTTTTTTGTCTCGAATTGGGTTTTTTTTTTGCTATAATTACCACATCACGACACGATTTTGAAAGTCAATTTGCGATTTTTATTACTATTCCTATTTTTACTATGTTTTTTTTTCGCTGTTGTTGTTGTTGGTATGTGCAGAAAATCGGAAAATTGAGTTCAATTCCTGCAGAAAAGGCAAAAACAAAAAATTGTATTGGGTGGAAGAGAAAAAAATCAGATAAACTGGAAATTGCGGCTGCTCCAATTCTTTTCTTTTTGCAGCAGCGCAAACCTGTTGCTCTCTTGTGATATAATAATCTTTATTATTTTGTATTTGCAGTTTGTTGTTGTGGTTGCAGTTGTGCTGCTTCTGCTGGAGAAGACCGGCACAAGTGAATGTTTCTTCTAGCCGGGAAACTAGGAAAAACTATATAGAAGAAGAAGAAGACGAAAAAAAGCACAAGTCGGCATAAGAAGCCTACTTTGTAAAGGAATCGGCAATCAGCAGGAAGCTGCAGAACCAAGAGGAGTACGCCTGACCATCGTCATCATCATCATCATCAAGAGCATAGAGTCAACTATTGACAATTGGTCGCATTGTTAGGTGTTTCGTTCATTCCGTTGTTCGAACGGTTTGCCATCGTCAGTGCTGACATTCGTTTTCTTGTATGTGAGCAGATCAAATCCACAGAGCGAGCATGTCTCTGAAGGTGAGTGTGGTGAATGGGAAAAACTTTGCCATTGGACATTTTATGGTTCTTTTCTTAGAGGTTAATGTGGAAATTTCATACAAACAGTGGACAGACATTTGACTTGACGTATATTTTCAATTACCCCTATACCAGCGATAGCGAGTATATACCAAGTAATAAATTTTTATGATAATTCCCGTAAAACAATGCGCCATGAAACTATTGCGGCTAATTGCATTAAGGTTTACGAACTGATAACATTGTTTACAAAAAAATGTTGCGTACACGAAAACTGAGGAAGCTCAAAGCGCTCGGGAGAAATAGTTCAAAGTGAAACGAATAATCAATCAATATGTTTTCATTTTGTAAGTACATAATGATAAGCGGCGAATGAATGAATGAATGTTTCGTAATATCTTTCAACACAACTAAATATACTTATTAGTGCGATTATCTAATTTTCGTTTGGAAATTTACACCCATATAATTAATAAATTAATTTAAAAAAACTGGAGTATTTTTGAAGCCGCTAATGACTTTTGAACGCTAATTCATTTCATTAACAAAATATCTCAGAAAAAATATGAACCCACCTTAAACTAATTATGATGCCCTCTGCCTTTCCAAATAAAAGGTGAAAATGGCAAAAACCACACCAAATAAATTGCATTTTTGCCTGTATATTGTTTTTTTATTTTTGCATTTGTATTGAGGCCCATTAAAAAATCGGCTGCGGCGATGATGCTTCCGCTGAAATATCCAAACCATGAAGCATAGACAGAAAAATTCTGCGAATTTCTGGCCGCACAAATCAGTTTGGGGCTTGAAATAAATACTAAAAGAGAAATAAAAAGGTACATACTCACTTGCATACTCGTATAAAAACTGTGCTGCATGGGAAATGGCAAACCGCACATCATCCATTGGAACGCAGCAAATGTCAACAATCTAAAACCACAATAGTAATATCGACATCATTATCAGCATCATCATCGTGGGGGGGGTTTACCATTGTCACTAATGACAGTGGCAAGAGACGACACAATTGTTGTAGTTGTAGTTATGGTTTTTGTTTTTCGGTTTGGCGGTAGGTACTTGGGAAATGCATTTATTTGTTAATTTTTTATTTGTTTGCAATTCGAACAAAGTGCGGAAATGCAGCGGAAATGGGCAACATTTTCAATGGAAATGCATGTTTTTAATCGAGTGAGAAAGCAGAAAAAAAATTTAAAATTCATAACTAAATTTTGTCTACAATACAAAGCTCTGTCGCTATTTACATGATCGAAGAGTCATACAACTGCTTGATTACTAGTTAAGTATTAACTAATTTTGACTAAGAATATGCGCAATTATTTTTCAGTGTAAAGCCAAGTAAGAGGGAGTGGGAATCATTGAATTATAGAGAATTTGAAAATATTTTCCTCAAATTAATTGTGTAATTTGACAAACCCAAATACTTCATTATACATTTTTGACTAAAACGACACCGCACAAGTCTATGCACTGAGTTCTCCCGACACAGCATCATCTTCATCTTCACTCAGTAACGAATTTGATATTTAAAAATGCACCACACGATATTCGTCTTATACAGCAAAAGAAAAGTTTCGAAAAACTTAAAATTCATGTGAAATCTGATAGTGAAAAGGCGAACATCTTCAGGGAAAATTTATTAAAATGCCACTGAATATTTTTAGCTTTTTTCCTTCTTTTTTTTTTTTTGTTTTTTTTCACTTTCAATTGTCAAAGCTAAGAAGCTAAGGCAACCGCAACAGTAGAAACTGAAAATGTCAGCCCAAACCTATTTTGAAAAACAAAAAATACAAACGATGCAAACGAAAATTAACGCGCGTAGGTTGCAGCAGCATCAGGTGCACTTTTGCTGATTCCCGTGAGGTGTAACATGCAAAAGATTTTTTGCTCCTCTTTTACAGACAATTTTTTGTTTTCGTTGCATCACTTGGTATAGCATAAAAGCTACTGTGTGCTGCTGAGTGGCATTTTGCGCGCCAAAATTTACAGGCGTCGTTTTTGCGGCTGGTTATATATTTTTAGTTTTGGTTTTCCTTGTCATCGTCTCTGAGGTGTGTGAGCCGTGTGCGAGAATTTGCATAAATTCACACAGCGGCAATACTATGTGACGTTCGTTGCAAATTGGCCAATGGACTTTGACAGTTTTATGAAAACAAAGACACGTTAAAAGGTTGAATGCAAAAGGTTGAAGCAAAAAGCGGCAAGAAAGTGGAAATATATACAAAGTATGGAATTTTAGACTTAACCCAATTGATTCTTTTATTTAATATTATTCGATATAGAAAATATATATTTTTTTTATTTTTATTCTGAATTTATTATATTTTGTAAAATAAAAAAAAATCTCTTTGCTGTTTTTACAATTTTCCAGAAAGAAACACCCTCCGATGTCTTATTGCATTTGGCTGCATTGCGAGGCGATGACATTACACTGAGACGCGTTCTCGACAGTGGAAAAGTGCATGTGGATTGCAAAGATGAGGTGAGTAGATGTTGGTTTTTGTTGTACCATTAAATTATTTTTACTTTAAAATTATCAAAAAAAAAAAAATGACTTCAAACTGAGCGTTTTATGGCAAAGGCACTTCAAACGTGTTAAATTGACATTTGGACAAATGTGTTCGACACCTTTAAAGAAATGAAAAATTTATTGTTTATGTATTTGCCAATTGAAGTTAATATCAAATTAGTGCACTGTGGAATGAATCTTAACTGTAAGAGAAATAAACTTTTATAGCCTTTGAAGAAAATTCATTGAATTTATTGATAAATTGATCAAAATTATAATATTTCTTGACTAATATGGGTTCTTTGAAACCACACTAAAAAGTCCAATACCATGCCACATTCAAAGCTATGTAGTTTTTCTTTCCTTAAACGCTTTCGCCTTAATTTGCTACTACCCACTGGCAGAAGCGCATCTAAACACTTTAATGGGCTTTAATGTGCCCTAAACCTTATGCTAATTTGTGTAAATATTTACAAAATTTAATAAACAAATCACGAATGCTCTCGTTTTTATTCACAGTCAATCGCATTTCGTATGCAATTCACCACACCACCGCAAAATTCTTTCAGTGAAATTTTTTCGTTTTGTGGTTTTTGTTTTCATTTGCGTTTCTTGTTGTTGTTGTTGTTCGTGTAATTTGCGCCATTTGCGAATTGGTGCGCAATTTTGTAAACAAAGTGTTAATTACGTTTGCGGCGGCGTGTTGCGAAAAAGACAGCAAACACAACAGCAAATAAACCGAAATCGTTTTGCAATTCCCCAACTGAAATCTAGTAGCTCGTAGCTACCCACCATTAGCGAATGCAATGAATTTTCCAATTGAGTGATTTTTCTGCGGTTTAATTGATTTAGTTTTGTAAATTTTGATTAAGTTTCGTGTGGAATTGCAGCCGCAATTACACAATTATGACGGTGGAAATTTAGAATGAATTGCACCACAGTTGCTATGTGAAATTTAATAAAATGTACTTAGTTGGGGTTTATATAATATTTATTTACATTTTTACTGAACTTCCTAGGACGGCACAACGCCCCTAATATTGTCAGCTGCTGGCGGCCATACCCATTGTGTCTTGGAATTGCTGGAACAAGGAGCTGATCCGAATTCGCGACGTGCCACAGGAACGACTCCACTATTTTTTGCGGCCCAGGGAGGCTACCTGGATGTGGTGAAAATACTAGTTAAAGCTGGTGCCAGTGTGGACACCCCCTCCGTGGTGAGTTGGAGAAATTTCGGTTACGAAAGGAATTTTAAAGAATATTAATGGCATTCATTTGTATAGGACGGGGGCACCCCACTTTTTGTTGCGGCCCAAGGCGGTCATGTTAAGTTGGTGAAGGAACTTCTGGACAGTGGCTCCGATGTGAATGCTTGCATGAAGGTGCGATGAATATATTTGAGACTTAAGAGAATTAAAAAAAAAACTAAATTATCTTCACTATAGGATCGCGCTACACCAGTCTTCATATCTGCACAGAATGGCCATCGCACTATATTGTCCTTGCTGATTACGGCCGGAGCCAATCCGGACTTGAAACGAATTGACGGTGCCACTCCGCTGTGGATAGCGGCCCAAATGGGTCACGATCACATTTGCAAAGTTTTACTGCAAAATGGCGCCCACGTGGAGGCTGTACGTTGTGATGGGGCCACGCCACTCTTTAAGGCAGCTCACAAGGGTCATGCCGCCGTGGTGACAGAGTTGCTGAAACATCGTCCGAATTTGGGCCTGCTGCCGGTGAGTGTAGCCAATTGCTGAATTCAATTTATGTAATAAAAAATAACAACTTTCATTCCTTGTCCGCAGAATGGTGAAACTGCTCTGCATGCCGCGGCCATGTTTGGTCATTTGACTGTCTGCAAGCAGCTGATTGCCGCGGGCAGTGATATCCTGCAAAAGAATCAAGATGGCCTCACCGCCTTACAACTGGCGCGCCAACAGAAGTTCTCATCAATTTGCGACTATTTACAAGAGCGTCTGCGTGTGATCCTAAATCGTGCGGCGGCTGCTTCGTAAATGGGTTTCCTGTGAAATTATTTCTTTTAAATTTAATTTAAAACATAAATTAATTAGTTAGTTGAAAATTCGAATGCACAATATCTTGGTAACTTTTTGAATTATCTTAAAACTTTTATTCAACTTACAACGCACACAATCAAATACATACACACACACACACACTTACGCCCCAAAGTACCTACTCCAGCCTGCCTATTTAATACTTTTTTCTGGTTAAGAAACTAATGCACAATACTTTTGCCTTTACTCTATTTCCAAGAAAGTAAAAAAGCGTCCATATTCAAATACAAAACGAGTAATTGATACCTACTAAATTCGAACTTATTTACCGAATACTAACATATTAACAAAATGGCCTATGAAAGTTTTGAATTACCAATCTATTAACCTAATACTAAGTTGTTGTAAATAATAAAGGAATTTTGTGGTTTCTGAGTCGAGAAGTGGAAACTCCTTAAGCAATTGTTGAACGGTGCAATATTTTTGTTTCTATAAATTTAAGTCAAGTTTCGTTTATTGTAAATTATTGTAAAAAAATAAAAAAAAACCATTAAATACTATATCAAAGCCATTGAAAATGCGAACTGAATTTAATCAAATAATAAAGTTTAAAGAAAGTTATTACAAAATTAGAAGTATTTATCTTATTGGGAATGTGTCGAAAAGTCAACGAATATCGAACATAACATTTCCGATTTATACAGTGCTAGTAGATTTTGCACGAATAGCCCAGTCAAAGGTCTAGAAAAACTGACAAGGGTCGATTGCTTTTTCTGAACCCTACGCTACCAGAATATATATCAAATAAAACATTCATTTTATCCGCAGCGTATGCAATAAATAAGTCCTATCAATAAGCCCTACGCTACAACGGAAACGAATGCCTGTGTGCCGGATGTCGAACTTGGCTTACAGCTCAGAATAGTTTCGGTCTATTTTCTTGTTACTGTTGTTTATTTTTGTAGCTTTGACAAGTTTTTTTTTTTTTGCTTTTGGCAATAGTTTATCCTGGTTTATTCACACACACAAAGTCGTCGTAGTACATATTCTAGTCCTACTCAACAATGAGCAGAAAGGGACAAATTGTTGTTGTCGCTCTGCATTCGCTCATTCGGTTTTATGGCGTGGAAAATGACGCCCAAATCCTTTCCGACATTTGCCATCAACTTGTGCCAAAGATGATCCTTATTTGTGTGTGTGTCTATTTTGTTTGTATTCAATTATCCTTGCCTGGATTAAATGTGGAGGCATTTTTCATGTTTGCAGTGCGCCATAGTGAAGTGGAGTATTTGTAGTTTGCATTCGTTTTCTGCAAGTTTTCCCATGCCACGATATTCTCGTCTATATTGTGCTTTGTAATGTAATTGAGGCTTAGGTGAAGGATATCACGACAGCTTAAGCCAGATAGAATTTGTTATTCTGCAAATGTTGCTTGGAGGCAAATAGTTTTGTAACATTTAGCTGGCAATTGCAGTTGTAGTAAGCAAACAACCAGAACGGGGTCTGTGGAAATTTAAATTTTGTTTTAAATCTAATGAAAAAATATGATTTGAATTACTTTTTTGGTTTCTTGTCTAGTTCTTGTCTACTTTTCAGTATACCAACACTTTAACTAGATTTGCCTAGTTCCAATGTCCATCACAGCATAATTGCCAAATCTTTCATATTTTTGGTGGAGAATTTGTCTCTGTTTGTGTGACTGTGCGTTTATGTGTGTTAAATGCCACAATCACAATGCGGTCAGTTGCCACCAGTAGCCACTAGTTAGTCCATGGTTGCTTGGTTTTCGGAAGTGATACTGAATTTTTGGTATTTAAAATCTGTAAAAGCTTAATGAAGTTTAACAGGCATTAAAAATTGTTATTTTAAAGGATGTCTGAAAATTTATGAAAATTGTGGTTTTGTTTTTGCCAGTGTGTGACTTTAACATACATCGTTGAATTTCGCAATATACTCATTTAATTTTTTTTAACAACATTTTTACACACTCTCTCAACTCTATTAATATTTTAATATTGCCACAATCCAGCACGCCGCCGTCACCATGTTTTTTTTTGCCCTTGCAACACATTCACTTTGGTGTTTGTTGCAAATGCGATGAGTTAAATATGAAACGGTCATGTTTTTGTGGTTAATTAATGTGAGGTGTAAAAATTACGCGTCAATAATTAATTTTGAAACAAAATGGAAACAACTGGTAAGGGTAATCGGAAAGAGTGTGGATTCAATTTATCCTTTGAAGTACAAATAGAGGAAAATGCCTTTTTGCCACATGCTTCTCCACGTTGACTTGGACACTAGAATAGAGAAAAAAGTGCGAATAAAACGCATAATTTTATGAAAATGTTAAACATTTATTTACTAAATAAATAAACAATTCGCTTCATTTGTCAAAAGTAGCTGACAACAATTTAAGCTTGAATCACAATTTCATAGGGTTAAGCTGAATTTAACCATTTAAGTGAATACCCTTCATAAAATTCGAGTTAAATTTTAACAGAGTTATCGTAGAAATCAACCGCAAATTGTAATAGTGTGCAAAGTAACCAATAACGCCATCTTTATGTGGAAACAAAATATTTAAAATTTCTGTTGGAAAAATAACAGCGATGTACCGTTAATGCTATGTACATCTTACGTTATGTTAACGAACATCTGCAGGAATTTATTTTAAAAACATTTTTGGGACAAATATTTACTAGCGTGGCCAGATGGAACTGGATTCAACTTTAAAATGAAAAAAGGGTTAACAGAAATAACGGCAACAGATGGCATATGCGGTTAATTTTAACTTACAAATAGATTAGATTTTTAAAAGGGTATCAAGAGTATCAAGTCTCATTGTCCTTATCGATATTGGTATCAATGGAAAGGTCTATTCAATTCCTTTCGAATGAGTACCAAGGGCACCTTAATCCGTAAGGTACACTTCGAGAAAATCTTGGTTAAATCCGTACATTCTTTTCAAGCTATTTAATAACAAGCAACATTATCGAAGAAGGTTTAGTGATCGAATATTCCCCTGAATCTAGAGAATTCAGGGCTTTTTAGACTTTCGAATCGAATGTATAATACATTTGAATGTATAACAAAATGCTTAGCTTTCGGCAACTGGCCATGTCTTTCTTCTTATGTTTTTCTGTTGCGCGAGACTACGTAGAGACTGTGAACTTGAATATGAAACAACGAGTATTAAAACCAAAATAGACATTAGTTTATTAAACGAATTGCCTTAAGTGGAATAGATACATTTATGTATACGTCCTGGGGTAAATCCTTCATTTCGTAATTGGCAGAATATTTTTCTATTTTCTTGGCCTTCGTTACGATCTGTCATTTCGTATTCATTTTCGAATTTACTTGATTATATGCAATTGATTTATTTTTGTCGCCTACCATTTTCCATTACACCATTGCCGACATCCTTCCCCCGCCCAGTTGCTCAATCGATTGACTTTCACTGTCAAGCCATTACACCAGCCCTATACTCATCCTTCGCTTCGCTCCTATCTGTTGCAAATAGAATTTATTTTGAATCCATTGTGAAGCTTTGTTTTTTTTCCGTTCCACTTTTGTCGCTCAAAGGTAATCGCCAGAAGGCATCTATAGGTTTTCAATTGTGTTTGCAGATTTAAGTTCTTTGTCAGGTGTGATGATGTCTATCTTCCCAGCCTTAGCTGTGATGTCTATTTTTAGGATTCCTTTTTTTGTTGTTGGTGAAATTGTTCAGAAGGAAATTGTGGAAACAAATATAGGCAAGTAGTCATGTGAGCTATCGTGTATCGTGCGTGCTTGCGTGGCTGCGAATTACTTAAAGTGATGCGTGTAATCTCAGTGGGAAGTGTTTCAAATAAATATACACGAGAACACGCGTGAAAAAGTTAAGTATTTACTTTAAGTTTATTGAAAAGCGTGTATTTGGAAATATGAAAACTCCATTAGATTAAAATTCATATTTAAATTTTTAAGTGAATATCACATGTTTATCAAAAAGTCCAAAAAACACAAAGCCACAAAAACAATATTTGCCAATTTTACAACGTTACCAAGCAAATAACCCATCAAAAATTAGTTTCAATTAAGTTGCTACAACGCCCACGTCCACGTTGGATTTTGTGTTCACACTGCCACATTTTGGCCACTCACCGCAACATGTTCATTTTAGCAGATTTTTAGTTCAAAACTAAAAAGACAACAACAACAGCAACCAACTCGGAAATAATTAAATCAGGCCCACTGAGATCGGCAGCAGTAGCAAGGGGACGCTACTCTCATTATCGTTAAAGTAGTAAAGCATCGCTCAGCAGCGGAATGTGTTCAGAAATTTTGGACATTAGCATCAGCAGTAAAGCCAAACACCGGTGACATACACTCTCGAGCGCCTAAAAGCATATACATTTTTAAACAAGCCAACGCAAAATGTGAACATTTCAGATGCAGTTAGAAGAGGCGTGAAGAGGCAAATTACATTCGACTGGTGCCTCATAATTAGAGCGGTTGCAGACAAAAACCTGATGGCCCAATTCCCGGCATACGTGGTCGAGTGTTGAATTAAACAAAATTTCCCCGGTGCTGCTAATGAGTTTAATGTGCACTTACAATTAAATAGTGCTGATGCGGCATATGCCAACCAAATACACTGAAGTGGCCATAGATAATTGGATTCAAATAATTTTATAATTTTGCTTTGTTATATTTTGCAGTTAATTGAGTCGTTTCAATGGCCGCAATTAATTTTGAATTGAAATTCGTGCGGGCATTGTTTGCAAATTTATCTGCTGACAGTGACATTTCATTTGCAGAACCAAATAAGCTAAATAATGTGCTTATCAACGCTTAATTATCATCTCGGCTGTGGGTCATTTCTACTTTTTCCACTGCTCTCATCAACTGAAAAAATATCCACGAGCATAACCATTTATTTTCGTTTAGCTTCGTTGTAGTGCGCGGACCACGTACCGCCAACCACGTAATGTGCCACAAACAGCAGCCAACAACGAGTGCACGAACACATTCATCAATTATAACGAAGAAAGGAAAAAAATGAAAATAGAAAAAGAAAAAAAAAATACAAAACAAGAAAGGTGACTGGATCACCTTAAAAATATGCAACAAAAAGTGATGGAGGAGGCAAAAGGTTTTTGTTGCATTTCGGAAAAGCTAAATTGATTTTTAATGGAAAATATGCTCTGACTTTGGCTTTGACATGAGGAACTTTTTGCCACTACCAAGGACGTGAGATTTCTACTTACTTTGTGTGTGTGAAAGGAAAATATTATAAAAATAATTGTTTTTATAGCAAACAGTGAATATGTAAGAGTGATGAACGAAATATAATTATTTTTAAATTGAATAAAACTGAAATAAAGCACATAACACCTTTATCCTATGACAAATCAATGACACCTCACCTCATATTTTGCCTACATTATTTGTAGTAGAATTTCTCACTTTGCGGTTTGCTAGGATAATGGTGTAAGTTTTATATTTGTATGCATATTGAATAGGTTCTCTTTCAAAGCCTTCTTCTCAATTGTCCTTTCACCTACTCTTCGCTAGAGGCAACTAAAATTGAATTCCTTTTAGTTCTAATTTTAGAAATTTATGCTGTACGCTCCATGAATTATTCGGCCTGTTTCATCTGGAGGATATTATGGTTGAGCATGGTGCTTGTATTTGCGCTCGCCAGACACCTCATACTCCGGATTAGCCGCTGGTCTTTTCTCTTGAAAACACTTAACTCTCATACCCTCCAGGGCAATGTTACTTTGAAATAAATTAAAAATTTACAACGTACCTTTTGGCTGTGAAAACTTTGAAGATACTTATGTTTGTAGCAAGACTTGTGTATTGCTGAGTTGTACACTCCATAGTAAGAGCAGTTTAAACAGTTTAATATTGTTTAAACCTTATTATTCCCTAAAAGTTATATCTACTGTAAGGAAATATTAAGTAGATGGTGGTTGGGAAATAAACCTTTCATAAATACAAAATTTTGTACATATTTTGACCCAAGAAATCACCACCCTGTTTAATGGCATGCCAGTGCGAACCTCTCTGTGCTCAACTGGAGTATTGAAGCTTTCTCAACAAAAAGGATCACTTAACTTAAAACTTACTTGCCAACTTGTTCTCAACCTGCCATCGATAATTGAACAGGTTAATCCATAATTTAAAAACATTTTTTTTGTTATTTAACATGTTTTAAATGGAGGGTATTTTCTGAATGTTCTTCCATAAACTTCTTCAATATCGAAAACATTTGAGAACCACTCTGCTGTGTATTAATTTCAGTACGCTCTACTCTTGCTGCTTGTGACATTTAACACTAGTTGTCTTCATCGACAGATAAGTTCGTGCCTCTGAGAGATAAATTGTCGATTTCCTTTCAATTTATCACTTGGTGTTGATTTACATAGACGAAGAGAGGCAAACTGATAGAATAATTGCACCTTTATTGATGCAAATACAATAAACTATTAGAAACCTCAAAGAAATTCAAAACTGTGTTGGTAATTGGTTCACATAGGATCAGATAAAAAAGTTTAGTATCGTTTTCATCACACAGGCGGTAAAAGTGCCTATCAAATTCTTAACAAATGCTTTGCACCAAATACTTTGTACAACCCCGAAAAAGACTACATAAGAGAAGCATTAGGAAAACGGCCCACAGTGTATGTACGACACACTCACAAAATGGCTACTGCAAGGAGATATTTTCAGCAATTATAATAATTTAAAATTTTGTCTGCATTATTTTCACTGCATTGTGCCTGAGTGAAAAGGCTCTCCATTATGTGGAAACATTCCATACTGGAACTAATTAAAGCTGAAATTATACAAACCGCAGTTGACATTTACGAGTACTTCGTCCACTTCAGGTCGACAATTGCCAGTCGTTCATTGTCCATGTGTGTATAATTTATCAGGCCTTAATTCCTCAATTGCTCCGAAAATACTCGCATTTACTTCACAATTAAAAGCAATTAAACGAACAATGTTCGGAATGAAAGGACATCTTTTATTTTCGACTCACTGTGGCGTATTATTAAATGCTGAACTTATTTAATTAAATATCAATCATATGACCAAACCCTCCACCCCCACACACACAGACACACACACACACATGTATAGTGTATCTACCTACAAGTCTTTATTAAATTTTAATTACAAAATTGTTGTAGATAAAGGATAAGGAACGGCAACAGAAATAATATTCCGAAGCAACAAAAATGCCACAACGGAAATAATGTTCACAGGCAATAAATTGCATTTTTGTTTATAAATATTGCAACGAGTGCACGAAGCAAGCCACTGCTCAACAGAAATTTAATACCCAAATGCACATTTCCGGTTTTCTTGCAGCATTTCCGGTGGACTTGCACACAAATTCACTTTTAATAGCCTGGCCGAGGGGGCTAGTGTGGGCACAAAATGTAGTCAATAACTTATGGCTTCGTGCAGTAGACATACATTTTTGCGGGCACGAACCCAACTGTAGTAAAGTTAATTTTGAAAGCAAAAGGCATGTTGAATTCAGCTAAGTGCAATTTTTCATATTTCACTTTTTTTTTTTTTTTAATTTTCACTCATTTTTCCCTAGCACTCATTAAGGGCCTCAGACAACTTTGTATTGTACTTGTCAGACTTGGAGTGTGTTTGTCGACGCTTTTTTAATGTCCCCCAAATGGATTCAGTAATGCGTGCGTACGTACGTATTTTAAAAGCCTACTCTATGCACCATTGCCAACCAAGCCAATGTTGCATGACAGTGGCGGCAACTAATTTCATCCCACATGTCCTTCGTTCTACTTTATTTTTGTTTCTAGAGTATGTGACTGTGTGTGCTTGTGTGCCTGTGTGTGCTATTGTGTGTGTGTGGTGTGGTGCAAACTTTTCACTTGACAAACGTTGCTCTACTTTATGTGTTGGCAAATAAGGCTAGTCGATCCGTACGATGCTGCAGTGCTTTTTTGTTGTTGTTACTGTAGTTGATGTTGTTTGACAACACAGCCTCAGCTGACAGCCAGACAAAAGTTAAAACGTCATTACGGATACATATGCCAACACATGTACCCATTTAAACACATACATACATTCCCATGTGTGGTAAATGGCTTTCGAGGCGATATCGAAAAAGAAGAGGAAACAAACACAGTTTCGTAAATGCTGGTGCATTTCAGCTGAAGGAGGAAGTGCAATTCCAAGGCAAATATGGCACATGGATGCCGTTGATGGTCACGTTGGAGCAGTCGAGTGTATCGTAATCGAAGCTGACATGGTGAATTATCAACGATGACAAGTAATCTCGAAGAAACGTAAAAGGGAAATCTCCGTCGATGGTGTACAATCGTGACGGGGAAATTGATTTAAAATTCCAATGAATTCAGCCAATTACTCGCCAGGTTGCTAAAAGTATTTTAATAAATTCATAACTTCGCCGATTCGCCATCAAAAAATGAAGTAACTTTTAATAATGCAATCGTGGAAGTTTTGCAAAAAAAAAACCCAACTTTTCTCTTCGTATCAACTGTCACCAATTTGCAATGCAGTTTTCACCACCAGCAGCAGCAAACTTTTTCTGCAACATTTTTGCAAATTTGTGAAAATTTACGAAATGTAAACTTTTTCCACACAATTTAAATATTGATGTCCCGATGAAGTTAGCAAGCAGATCCAAATTGCAGATGCTTCGTTTCCATATTCTGTGGTGGAAAAAAACTTTTATACGCTTCGATTTGATTTTGTCATTAAAAAGTTTTACAACAAGTTTCATTTCGCTGGAGAGAGTACAGCAAAATGCATTATCCTGGCATTGTCCTTTTCTGCATTAGTTGGTTTCATTTTTTTTCTCCTTCTTCGTTTCCTTGCAGGCTTAAAATATTGCCCGTTGAGAGTTTTCATGCCTCGGCAAAGTTTAAGTTTTCATGCCGTGCTACGAAGAAATAATAGTGTACGCCAAAACAAATGCTGGCCACAAGCGGATAAGGAAATTAAACACAACAACATCCGCTACAGCCCGCGGTGCTCCTGGCAGCGTTCCGTACTCGGGGTGCATTTGCGAAGAACTTTCGCACGCTACTTGGCATTTTTAATTGTGTGAGAAATTGTTGGGGCGAAGTATGCGAAGCGCTTCGTCTGAAATTAAAGTATTCTTCACGCGCAAATTGTTGAGGAAGAAACTTTGAAGAAAGTGGAATTTTTCTTATTGCGAGGCGATTGTTTTATTGGGAAAAAAAAGTTTCGTACCACATGGCGTATGAGTGATAATTAGCTGGAATCAAATATATATTCTTTTACAGAGCAACAGAACTCAAAAGTTCGTCGTGACTGACAGATTCACCACACTAAAAAGAATATATAGAAAATGACTTTACATTTGTACGTCTTTGTGGAGCTCATGCATATACGTAGATGTAGATGATACAAAAAAAACTTGTAGACGACTTGTAGACGACTTCTAGACACCGTAACAAAAGTGACAAACAAAAGCTGAAGACGATGACACAAGACAGATCTCAATGGAAACAATATGTTGTGGCCCTGTGCTCCTACAAGGATCCTAAGGATTTTATTATTGTTAAATTAAATTAAATTAAATAAAATGTAAGAATTTAGCCCAACCGAGAATTAAACGAATTTTTCAAATTTAATTTTTAACTTTACTGTGCATCACCTACAGCTCAAAAGTTTAATTCCACATAAAAACTTTGTTTTGTTCAACCAAAAGTTTGCTAGAATGCTCCAAAGAGAGTCAACAATTCTTCAGAAATTTTATAGAAATAATTTATAGAACTTTTTTAAAATAACAGTTAAAAAATTTTACTCACCTCCATTAAAATTTAAACTATTTAAAAAATTCAACTGAGAAAAAATTGTGAAAATGGTCCATACTTTAAATTCAATTTAAAGTTATGTGCTGCCTAAAAGTAGGCCACCGTTTTTTTGGCTTGGTGTCACGTTCATCACGTTTTTAAAAATACCCTACCCTTATAGCTTATAGGCTGAAGTTGCCAAAACCGTTTCAAATGACCTCTCTATATGCACATAAATGTCAAATTTTCTTGACAGGCATATCAATCATTTTAAAAATGAAAACAGCAAAAAAATGTTTGTATAAACATGTAAATATGAGCGCCGAAATGTGTGTATGTGTCGGAAGGCAACTGATGCGTGAAAAATGTGAACAAGCACGAGCTATTTTAAAAATTGTGTCCACACGCTTTTGCACACCGATCACACCACTGCCATCACTTCTTTTACTTATTCGGTTTTTTTCAGCTCCAAGACGAACATTTCACAGCTTTGCGCACTTATTTAGATTAACGGCAGCAACTTAAAATGTTGATGGACCTGAAAATGACACAAATTTAACATTTTATACTAGCAAAGTAGAAATGGAAGAAACCAGACCCGCACACACACACACACACACTCAACTTCTAATGCCTTCACCCACATATCGAGTGGCAGCAGTAAGAGCTTCTATTAAATCGTGACAACTGAGATTTATGGCTGCAACAAAAGAGACTTTCTCTCGTTCGCCTGTTTGCGGCGGTTGCCTTATCCGGTTTTGACTTTGTCCTTTCCGACTGAGGCTCATGTGTTCTGCCATATTTTTGCAGCTGTTAAGCCTGCATATAATTCACGTCTCTGCCTCTATTCAGAATATTCTTTTATTGTTTGTTTATTTGCTGGGTGGACGACAATTCGTTATAGTTGCTTTATTGTGTCAACTTTAAACAAATTTATTATGCAAAGTGTGTCCTTCTGCGAGTATATTTGCACCCCTTGGGGTATCTGCTGTTGTTTGTTGTTGTTGCGATAAATGCTTATCGATTTCAGTTGGCGGTTATTTTATCACAATTTTGTATACATTTTTTTTGATACATAAATCTAGTTTAGCCGTTGTTTGTGTTAGTAAAAGATAAGGCAACCGGAAGTCCCTTTTTTTTGTATACTTGAGTGTGAGATGATCTCACACATCATAGCCTTAAACATAAGATTGATTGGTTGCTTTTTAGGGCAAATACTACTTGCTTATGATAATATTAAGGGTTATTTTGGATAGACGTACTTAAATTATGTCGTTTGTTATATTAACTGGCGAGTATAAGAGAGAAATCTGATTATTTTAAATACAATTTTTAAATATTCCTCAAAACTTCTAATTTTTTCAGTAATCCATTTGATTTATACACCAAATGTGTGTGGTGAAGGATTAAAGCCAACAATGGCTATTGTATGCCATGCTTCCAAAAAGTACACTGCTCAAAATATAATGGGACATTGATGTAAATAGAGTTAGTTGCAAGCATAACTTTGAGTGTCAATTTTGATGTAGCTTTGCCTTGCTTAACCTAACCCTACACAACTTAATGTCACCTTAGTTAAGATTGGGACCTTAGCCGCATAAATGTTTAGGAAATGGCCTGTAGCTGAACGAATTTTAAGAAAATTGGCCAGTATTTCTCATAATCTTATCTCACCTAACGTAGCCTCATTTAACCTAACCTAGTATAAATTAAGCTAACCTGATCAAGGCTAATTTAGGCATGCCTAACCTAAACCTATCTCGTTATATCTTTCCTTTCATACGGCTTTAAATTTGGACTCAACATCGCTAAACCGACTCAGGATTAAGAAATATACTTTTCTATGGATTCGTTTGGGGTTGCAAAGCGATGTGACAAAAACAAGGTATAAACATGAATTTCCCATTGTAATTCTCTCTCTGTACATAATGTACTTATGTGCAAACAGAAAAAATCCCATTCATTTGTACATTAAGATTTCGCTTCGCAAAATATCGACGTGTGAGTGATTGATGTCATATGAGTGATTTGTTTGTCGCGGGGAGAGAGCGAAGTCTAATGGGCTGTGCATGAGCGGGAATGTGTGTGTGTTTGTGTGAATTTTTATTTATGGCTAGGATATCATTGTCACACACACAAACGCATACATACGTTCACATTAATATGTGGCTACCGAGGGGTGGCGGGAAAACACAAAATGAATGAATGAAATTAATAGTTTGCACAAAACATACATACCTCCCAGCGGGACAACAACGCTGCAAACATAAATATCCTTTTGCGGTTTCATTGATGGCGAAATGATTGAATGGCAAAGAATGGAAAAATTGCAAAAACAAAATGGACTTTTGTTATACATAAATGTTCTTGTATGAGTGAAAGTTAAATGCGAATTAAAGAGGCATTTGTTTTACTTAAATATGGATTGGAAAACATGTTGGTTTCAATAGGAAAAAATCGATATGTTCGGGAGAGTAATGATTCCACTCGGAATATTATGATTGTTTTTGCAGGACCCTTGATGTTAAGATCTAAGACTTGTCAGATTTTTCTATAATAAATATAGATTGCAGTTAAGTAAAAACACGTTTCGTAGAAAAACATTGCAAGTCTCCTGTACGTTCCTTTTCTCCGTAAGTAAGCTGGTAAGTGTAAAGAGTCCAGCTGATAAAGCACTTCGTGTACGTCAATCCGTCAAAACCACAACAAATTATCCATATGTATCCAGTGGTGCCTAACCACTGTAAAAACATCAACGTACGAAGAGATGGACAATTTTCCACTTTTGACGTCTGTCGGGACCTTTAGTCTCCGTTTTCAAATAAAAACATTAAGTTCATTGCATAGTTGTGGAAGCGCTTGTGGATTGTGTGTATGTGTGTTGGCTTTAAATTAACATGAATTAAATTGAACAAACCAAAAAGCCAAAAAGAAAAGAACAAAAAAACCCAACACAAACGTATATGCGTCATGCTGTCTAACATCCAGCGGAATCCATTCTACTTGCCACAACTGGCATATGTACGCCTCTATGTGATAGGAAACTCAAAGTCTGTTTCACATGTAATTGACTCGTGTTACAAAACATAATAAAATGATATAAAATAAACTCCGAAAAAGCAACGAAAATAGAAACTTACGAGCAATTTGTAACCAAGTCTGCCTGTACGTATGTGTGTGTGAGTGAATGAAACTGTCCGTGTTCCTATCCACTGAATTAGAACAAAACATTTAGAAGATGAAACTTTGGGCTGTTCATGTGGCTCCAGTTTCAGTGGATATTGCTGTTGTTCTTGTTGCCGTAACAGCTGTTGAGTATGTTGTTCGAGTGTGCCGGTGTGTGTGCGCTTTAGAAATGTTCAACTAAATGAAATTGTTATACGCTTGCCAAAACATATTTTCCAGCTGCGTTTTTGACATTTACTACTTGAACAACTAGCATCGTTGTAGATTTGATTTCAGTAGTTTTCTTTTCGTTTTTGTTGTTGTTCGTGTTCTTGTTGTTGTTGTTGCTTGGCTTATTTCTTGGCTGAGTTTCAAGAACTTTTGGCCTCTGGCTTGGCTTTTATGTGGAATTGTGGTTTAATTGAATTTCCACGATAATTCACTTATAAAATGTTTTTAGTTCGATTTTGTGATGGGATGTAAAATTGCAAATTGACAATTGAAAAGTTTCAGAGGTCAGCTAAGGCAGAGGCCATTAATATTTAGGTCCAACACGACTTTCCAATTGTTACTTAAAGTCTGTCCAGAGGGTCCTTCAAAATAATAAATAAAATTTTCGCTTGAATGGATTGGTATAAAATACAGCTTAAGGAGGATACAGAAAAATCCCTCAATATATTTTTCAAGTTATCTCATCTTCCACTTCTTCTTATGTTTATGTCCCATTGCAAATAACATGTGATTTCTGGGAAACATTTGTAATATCTTTGCTGAGAACATTTCTTCGTTCAGAGCGAATTTATCAACCACTAGATCCCCGCAATGTGTTCCAAATGTAAGGAAAGTCATCAATTGCAACTGTTTTTAGTATGTACTTCGATTTGCTCTAGTTCAACTAGTTTGTTCACTTGAACAAATCCCACTCTCTGGCCCGGCCTGTCAGGTACCAAGGAAATTTGTGATTTATTTCGTTTGTTTCTTCGCTCAACGAAAATTTCATTAAAATCCCCAAAATGCCACTTTCACTACTTTGGCGCTCAACGCTCGATGATAAATGGCCGGCGAAAGTAATTTTTCTTATTTTCCGCTTTTACGTTAGACCGCTATTTAGCTTCAGTGTGTGGGTGTTTGTGTGTGTGTGCGAGTGGCGGTTGTAATACTAAACCCTGAAAACCGCAAAATGATGTTTATATATAATTTTTTTGTTTTGATCCTTTTCTGTGGTTGCCTTGATTGTTTTTAAGCACATTTGTTAGTTGTATAAGAAAATGAAAATATCCTTTCATCGCACAATGCACACAAACACACACACACGCACACACACATACACAGCATCTCAAGCAGTTCTTTGTTCAATTGTTTTCGGGTCCTGCGGGTGTCATTTTACTACTCTACCAGAAACAACAAACAAACCACAAACGAACCGCAAAAAAAAACCCTTTTGAGAAAAACCAAGTGCAACACGAACTTTTGTTTTCGCTTTCGTCTTTTAAAATCTTAACGGAATTGTATAAAAGTGGACCTTTTGTTTGTGAACGTCCTTTTCCATGTAGAGAGCCACTATTTTTAATTTTATTTTCTGTGTAATTTTTCACTGTCACTTAAGCCATTGTTTGGCATCTTTGCTCGTTCTTATACGTGCTTCATTCATAATTGCATTGTTGGTCCACTTCAATTCCCTTTTCTGTGCGAACATTTTCCTAATTTAAGTGCTGTACAATTATACAAAGTGGCTCTGCATACGAACGGTGAACATGTGAAGTTTTAAACAGTTTACAATTTTCATCTATAATTTCAATTAAATAATTAAGTTGTGTTATTAAGTACCTACGTTCTACAACACTTTATTACAAAGTTTCTACATTTAAAAATCGCTAAAAATGTTCATTTGGCCATTGTTTTTCTTCCACTCGTTCCAGTTGCTTGACAACTTTTATCGGATACGGAAATATGCACTTTGCCGATAATAGCTTTCGTAATGGCCTTGCGCCGGATATATGCTGGGGGTATTACGGTTTTGTGGCTTGATTTTCTCCATTTTTGCAATAACAAATGACATCAATTATTGTTGTTGCATTTATACGTTTGGGGGATGAGAGTGGGTTGGCTGGTTGGCTGGCTGGGTAAGTGAGTGTATGCGTGTATGTCTACTTGCTAAAGCTTTTCATTTATTATTTTGTGCATTGGGGACTTATTCGTTGTGGATTTTGCAATTTACAATTGGCTTTCCAACTTTTTTTAGTGACATTTTGAATTTTGAGGTGCACTTTGGGTATGGGGCGGGTATTTTAGTGATTTTGTGTACAATATGGACAAACCTGGTTGTTGATGTTTTATAAAAGGCCTTTAATCTATTAAAGATTAGCAGTATTTAGTTAGTTGTAAGGCTGGGTAGTTTATCACAGCTCACCTAGCATGAAGAAGCTTGGTATACTACTCGCAGTGTGTAAAGAATTTTTCCATCTCAACTCTTTTATAAAGACTAACAACAGATGACCCTCTGAAACCACTTGTGACATAAGAAGGCAACTCTCGCTACCTTGGACAAATACGCTCGTGGTGTCTTCGTTAACGACTTCTGTAGGGACGAGTAGGTCTTGCAGGAATCATTCTCCTGCATAGTCTGTGTGACCTCTCGAAGATCAACATAGGAAGTCTAGAATGGTTCATCAGTTAATTTGATTTCCATCAAATTACTATTGTTTGCCGTCCACAATTTCAGTTAATAATAACGTTTGGCAATGGTAATTAACATAAATTTTTACAATTGTTCACCTAAATCACAGTGGTGGCATGGCATACAAAATTAAATTACAGAATCAATTTTAATTCTACACGTAATCAAAAATATCCCAACAATTCGTATAATTTCAAAGCCCACCCAATCCATCAAACTTGACAAATTTTCGCCACAAAAACATGTAACCAATTGATTTGATCTCATTCCCAGCTTTATTTGTGCTTCATTTGCATATACACAGGAAATGCCGATATCAAATCAAAATCCCTTTCAAGTCCAAATGATGGAAATCATGATGCGAATGATGAAAATGATTATGGTGAAATGGCTGAGTGTGCATGGTCAGGGATAATATAATCCCAAGTTCGTGCTGTTAATTTACAACAGCAGAGAGACAATAGCAATGACAATGAGCAAATCCTAGACAAATTATTTGAATTGACCGGAAACCAAGTGGAGTTCTGGCCTAATTTCTGTCTGTAGGATTAAGTGCATGTGTTAGTGAGTTGATGTGTGTATGGGCTGAAATATGTCGGAATGGTAATTCTGAAAAATTGTCCATAAACTTTAACAAGAAATGCTTGAAGGAAACATACATAAATTGGGAAACGTCAAGGGGAAATTGTTAATTAAAATTCACCAACAACTTGGAATGTAACTCTCACCAAAAACCCTAACTGATACAAATTGTAAAGAATTCTTGCAAAAATTACTCATTTCCAATTGAGTTCAAATTTTTCATATAAAATTTATTGTCCCCCATTTCCTTTTGAGCTGCAAGTTTCCTTTCTGTAACCATTTCTCATGCAATTTGCGTACAATTGCATTTCAACTTGACTACAATTTCGTATGCAAATTATACTTCCAATGCAGGCACACACCAGCACACACACACACACGCACAGTTACACAGTTACAGAGCACACGATACGACAGTAGGAAATGTGGGAAATTAAATTGTGACTCTTGTGAATTACAAAACCAGCACACACACACAAAGCTGCTGTGACATACTAAAGATATTTCTAATTAAATTCCTACAAATGTGATTGTAATTGTCTGCATGCGGGTGTCGGTGGCTCCGTCTGCGTCTGCGGCTATGTGGCAGTCAGTCTATTTAGGAAATGCAACTGTCAGTACATCTGACACAGCTGCCAACACATGCAAAAACACTTGCCGCGGAAACACTCATGTGGGCCTGCATACAAAGTTGTCTGCGCCTGTGTGCAATCAATTAAATTTGTGCTTGAAGAAAGCAAAGGCATAGTTGATCGAATCGATTTGCAATTTGACATTTATCATTTTTTTTTCGTTTGCCATTCATCTTGAAGAGGCCCTCAGGTTATGGAAATACGTTTTTAGTTTGGGAATTTCATTGAATTGCTTGTGAGTGTTTGTGAGTTTTGTGTTAGTTCCGAATAAATAGTAAAGAGATTTCGGGCGTTAAGGAATAATATTCTTTGTAAGTGGTTTTGTATTTATTGGCAATTCGTAGTTTGCCTTTGGTGTGTAAGTTAAAAATTTGTTAAATTTAAAAAGAAAATCATATAAAATAGGATAAAATATTTTGAGTATTTTTGGCCATGCTTGGATGCATTTCAGGAAGGGGTTATATCCTTCAAATGACCTAAGAAAAGTTTTTGATGGTAATTTTTTAAATTCAAAATTTTTCAAAGTAAAGGACACCTTGGCGTATGAGTAATATTAAATTAAAAAAAAATTGTCCGGATATCCGAATGTCTGTATTGTCGAAACTTTCCAGATAGCACTAGTGAACCTAGAGAGTTGTAATTTTCATTCATGTTCTATGCACCCATGACATGGGACGCTCAAGCCGACCTTTGGATTTTATATGGCAGTTACAGTAGTATCTCCTGAAGCCAACAGAGGACTTAGAGAACTAAGAGGCTCTAATGGGGTTCTAATGGGTCTCATGTGGTCTAAGGGGTTTAATGTGGTCCATGGGTATCTCAGAAGGATCCATGGTGGTCTTACAGGAGTCTAATAAGTGGCAAAATCACATATATTGGAGTTGTTGGTCTAACACAATGTGGAATTTTGTGTAACATGTGACGGGCCCCATCAACTATTAAATTGTACATCTATTTAAATCTACACTCTATATTAAATCCCTTGTCATTTTCCTAAGCTAAGGATTATGGAAATACCAACCAGCCACATTTAATCAGCTTAAATATATTCATTGTAATATAACTAAAAAATGTTTTTTTTTTTCATTTCAATTGAAGGGCAGCTTTTATTTGCCGTTTGCAGTGAATTGTGAAAAACAAATTATACTTAATTGCTGGAATTTGCAAATGTGTTAATAAATTAGTTGAAATGTTTTTAAAATTTTGAAATGAAAACCCATTAATTGTGGCGGTGACTCCCATTAACAACTTAGAAAAACATAATCAAACCAATGGGTAGGTTTCGTGATAAATTATGTGTGTTCAGAGTATTATAAAAAATGCACAAGTGCTTTAATAGGATTTAATGATGTTCAATTAATAACATATACCAGCTAAATAATACAATTAAATGGAAAATTGTGAATAAAATGTATGCAAAATATTTGCATGAAACAGAAACTCCCTGCCACTTTAGGATGCATTTGAAATTGTGTTGTTTTTTCGTATTATTCTATCGCAATATTTCCAATCAATTCCTATTAACACTTACGTGACCTTAGAAAAAATATTTCATTCCATATCACTTTTCTGTTCATTACATCACCGACCTTTAACACCAACCATTTGCCTTGATCTTATTCCAACGAACCACAATGTAATTTCATCGTGCCCTTTTCCACATAATCACAAGAGAATTTTTCGTCTGCTCTGACTGAAGTTGTCTCATCACATCTCTAGAGGCCTTGACTCTTCGTCAAATAATTTATTAATCTAAGAACAAGGTTCACCCTTGTCTGGTCTTAAAGCATAAGACGATGTTCTTTAATTGTTTAAAAAAGTCTTCCCCACCCCACCCAGCTTATAGTGCTCAAAACTTAAATGCCTTCTTCAGTTTGTGAAAGTTTTGAAGAGATTTTCACTTTAGAAAATCAACGTTCGACAACAATTGTGCGCATTGTTGTAGCTGGCGTTGCTGTTGGGAAAACTTTCTGTTGGCATTGGTACTTTCGGCGTCCACGTGCGCCAACAATTGCGGACCCTTTCTACCTTTTCACTTTGTGGCTGGGCAAAAAACATAAATTCAATTTCCGTTTCCGTTGTTGTTTTTTGAATTATTTTATTTTTTGTATGTGCTCTTGAGTTTTTTGTTTTCTTTAAGCTTTGACTCGCATCCTTTCAAAGCTTTAAGCAGCAAAAACATTTATTTTCATTTTTTTCATTTCATTTCATTTTTTTCCTTTCTTTTTTGTTTTAGAAAAAGTGTTGCCGAAGAAATGAAATCAAAAGAATTATATGCCCGGATTACACGAGCACATTTGAGTCTCTCTTCTTGTTGCTTCTTTTTGTGTTTTTGCAAGCATACCAATGCTTGTTTGGGCTTTGAGTGTGTGTTTGCTTTGGAGAGAAGGGATATCACGCATGTTAAAGGATTTGGCAGCGGATTAGCAAAGGCATTTGCAGGGCCAACCAAGAAGAAAAGAAAGAAGAAGGCTTAGGAAACTTCATTTTGTTGGTAACGAATGACAAGAAAATATTGTAGATGACGTTGATGTCGTTGGCGTGGATAAAGAAGTGCCACAGGCAGACAAATTGTCTTCGTCGGATTGTTATTGTACGCAAAGTTTTTGACATTGGCCAGAGGGTAATTAGAAAAATTAAACACCTAATAGAGGAAAATTGTTAAATGGTAAGTTCATATTAAAACACTTTGTGTGGTACACTTTTCCAGGGGTGTTCATACAAAAATAGAATGGCTTTAATCTACTTCGGAAACTTCGGAAACGAAATTTACAAAATTATTCCCAATTATTTGTTATCATCAGAGAGTATTTTTAATATTACAGTTCAAAAATCCCCCACATACTCCACTCAAATGCTGCTGAATTATTTAAAAGAAATTTGAAATTAATTTCCTTAGATCGGCAATTATCCTTAATTAGAGGCATTATCCTGTTTAAACACGTCCGAAAGATTCAAACTAAATCAACACGTTGCCATGACGGATGCGCGCGTACCACTTGTAAATGTGTGCTGTCCCCTTGATATGTGTGCGTGTGACATTTCCTTTGCTCTAACACCCGCACTCATACACTAACATATACTAACAACTTCCACGTGCAGCAACGATACCACTGGGACGAAGAAAAAGGAAGAAAAAAAACGAAAACGAACGCAAAAAAAAAACACTGCACAGGTGAGGCGCCACTTTCTTCAACAAGTTCGACGCCAACGATTTATTTTTAAACATTTCCTCGACAAATGCCTCTGAAGCAGCAGCTCGAGTAGTGCGGCAGCAGTAAGGAAATTCACGCGCTTTTTTGTGTTTGCTGCTAATATTGTGTGCGTGTGTGCAGTTTGGTGTGAGGTGCGGGTCACCTGGGAACGGGTGTGCTGTTTGCAAGTCCAGCCGTAGGATAAAGCAATACAACGTTACGTTCGCCTAAAAATATGCTCCGGAGAGTGATTTTTCGGGTTCTTGTTTTGTTATTGCTTTCAGAGCGCAAGTGTTGTATTCCGTATGGTGGAGAGGGCGAGCAGAGAGCAGAGTCAAATGTACACGCTATACTTGGTCAAAGTTCAGAATTTGAATGCGAAAACTTTTTAATTAGTGCATACTTAGGTAAATATTTTTTCCTAACTTTTGAGTATTATTTTATGATGGCGGTTGAGCGCCTAAGTGTGTTAAATACAAATTTCGGAGTTTTCAGAAAAAACATTATTTTTTTGCTTGGAAAATTCAAAAGGGAGCCGATTTTAATAGTTTTTTGAGCCGCTATTACTTACAAAAACAACCATATTAAAGGCTTGGAAAATGCAATTGAATAATTTTCACCGAAATGCCACTTAACACATTTGTTCGCTGAACCGTACAGTGATTTCTGGAGTTCCTCCTACATTAAAATATTTGTACATGAATTACATTATAAATATTGGCAACTCTCAATTTAAATTACGACATAAACGTCTGCTGGCAACCCTTTTTCGCTACAAATACAAACTTCCGTTCTCTCTCACTTTGTGTATCTCTCTCTCCGACATACACACGCTCCTTCTGCAATGCATTCGCCTTCACTAGCCATTTTCAATTGCCTCAACATTTCCTCATTATGAGTTTGCGTTTACGGGCGCACTTTTCCGGGGCGAGTGGTTAGTATTTCATCTCCAGCAAATCTCGTCGAACATTCAGTTTCATCTGAGACGTGCGTCGAAGCGGTCGATACAGCAGCAAAGGCGAACAGTCACTAAAATAAACAAAATTAAAGAAAAACCACAGAAGCAAAGTTATTCTGCCCCCAAACGGAAGTGAAGTTTTCGTTAAGTGTATGTGCTCCTATTCGGCGGATAATTAACAAAAGTGCTTCGGAAATATTATGGAAATTTTCATTAATTTAACTTTCGCAAGTTAAAGTTCAAATTTCATTCAAATAAAGTAATTTTTGCTGCTCGTTTCTCACATATTTTCCTCAACCTTTTTTTTGCGCTAATTTAATACGTATACAGAAATTTGTGTTTGTGCTGGTGTGACGTTGCCGTCGTTCTCGTGTGCGCGTGTAGTTGCCTATTTTCATACAAATATACATACAGACACATACAGAAGCGGACCAACGTGCTTACGTGGATTGGTACATATATCGAAAAAATAGTACAACCAAAAGAAGAAACAAAAACAAGGAAAATCGCAACAAAAACAAACCGAAAAAAAACGTTCATTGAAATTTTAAGCAAGTTTGGCAAAGCCCCACAGCAGCAGCGGAGTGTGGTTGCGCCCGAGTGGCTTAGTATTAAGTGCAAATTCGCGCTTGTGGAAGTTCCGTCAGTGAACTTCCGCTTCCTGTTTTCCGCAAAAAGTTGGGCGAATTTTTAATTAAAGCCTCTTAGTTTAAAGAAAAACCCAATTTGTGCTTGCATTTATTCCCACACACGCGTGGCTTTAACGTTTTCTTCGAACACAGCAATTGCCTCGTCACATTTGCCCTGCGAAGGCCTGTGTTTCCGGTGTACGGCTTCCGGCATTTGCTGTGTGCTCGACAGCATCATTGCCGCAACAAAGACGTCGTCGGCATACCGCAGAATGACACGTGTCAGGCGGATTGTGGTGAGTCTCAGACTGACTTTCTTCTGTTTATACTTTATTTATGCATTTTTCCATTTTTCCCCACACACTTCCCTCGGCCACCATGTGTGGCGGTCTTTAAGACACTTTTCTGCTTTTATGCTGGCAATAAAAACAAAAGTAAACCATTCACCCACACACTTGTATGTATGTACAACATATAAACTCTGTATATATTGTAGACACCTGCACACATGGAGAAATCATGTTGCTTTGTAAATACAAAACGAATAACAATATTTTGCACAGATTTTGCTAGATTTTAATTTTACTTGCCTTCTATTCTATATCGATATAATTTCTAGTTTTATTCAAGCTATAAACTTGCACATTATTCTAATTTTCCATAAACACTCAACGTTTATATATTGCACATCATATTAATACTTGTTCTAAATATAAACTTAATATGCTCTTAATCTATTTATTTGAGATCTCAATATAATGTATTTATGTCAATAAAAAATTTTATTATGGCCACTAAATTGAAACGAAAAATATAAATAAATAAAAAGTATGCCATGCTTGAGTGGACATTGTGTTCTATTGACTCGATATTAATGGCAAGTGTTCAGCTGTGAAACTTCCAACTCCGAGATGAGGGTGCGATGGCAACTAATCCTATTTATAACTATGGCCGCTTGCAAAAAATTCACAGTGGAAAAAATTATAGGAAAAAAAGTCAACGACAAACACAAAAGGGGTTTATAACGATTATATTGTCACTGTAAAATATAATTACTTGACAGCAGTTTATTTGCTGTATTTGTTTGCATTTATTTTTTTATAATTGACACATTTGTTATGACAATGCTACAATTGACATAACCTATCAATAAATTCGTGTAATTTTTAATTCAACAATTGCAATTGTTCATTATAAATGGTTTTATTTAATTAAAAAAAAAAACTTTTTCATATGATCTGTGTATTGAGAGAAATATTTATTCTGTGTACGCACAAATACTGTTGATCTTTTCTGGGAAATGAAATTTCTTTATTGCTTTTTGGTAAATTTCGTATTTGTCAATTTCATGTTGATTTGTGGTGTGAAATGTTGAACTTTGAGATTTTAATCTGTGATCTAATTGGAATTTATTTTGTGTGCCTAATGCATTGGAATTGAAATGTTTACACACATTTTATCCCTTTCCGTAATGCTGTCAGATGATGAATGATGTCACTGTGATACATAAGGAAAATTCAAATTAATTTAACAAACAGCGGACTTGTCTTATGTTATTCGAGTGAGACGATGCTAAGTTAAGTAACATCTGCTCAGAACACTTAAGCCGCTTGTACTTAAATTTAACTTATTTCTTATTGTATGGAAAATGTACCAGCTTTAAAAGTCACTGCTACCATTTTTTAATGAACGCTCCCGACGGCAAGTGTCTCAACCAATCTGATTGCATTTATGCTGCAGAAATGTGGCTCAATTGACCAAATGCATGGAATACGGCTATCATATCGAGTCGTATCCGCAAAAAAAAAACGTAAGCGACATTTTTTCGAAATCGATTTTTTTTATGGAAATAAATAAAATAAAATAAAATAAAATAAAATAAAGGAACTATTAACAATTTAGCTTTAATATTTATCACATAGATGTCCAGCTAAATATCAAGGCTGAAAATTTAATGGCTCCATAGATATAGGGAGTTAAGTTTTATCGTAAGCCACAGTTAAAGAATAATAGACCCAGAGTGAAAAAAAGCTTCTCCTATCAAACTTGCGGATAGGGCTCGACATACTACTGCAATATTTTTAATCAAAATGCATGACTAAATGATAAACACAAATTCACTGGATTAAATTTGATTAATTGATTTACTTCATCCAAACTGACTGTCAATTTCTTATAATGAAACTTACTCTTCTAAATGATTCTTCTTCCAAATGGATTGAATATTTGCTGAATGTAATACATTTGAACAGACCATGCCATGAACTTGGATTACAAAAAGGCCATTAGGGTTATGTGTGAACAAATAACAAAAGGCTATTCAAATACTGAATACAAACGCAATTATAATCAATCGACAGCTATGGGCCATGAAAAGCCAAGAAAGTAAGCACTTTCTTGCGTTTACGACCCATAAATGTTAATCCTTCTTTGTTGAGTTGGAGTCATTTAACTTCCATGCCATACCAAGACCACAAATTAGTGATATCATACCTTTATAGGCAAACTGTAGAAATACAGAAATATACAGAAATATACAAATATTAATAAACGAAGATGGCGAACAAAACACTCAGGTGCAAAGGGGTGCAAAGTCATCTATTGAGTAGAATTGGTGAAATAAATAATTTCTTTAGATTCAATTTGAGACAATGTTAGCTAGAAGTGGTTCATTTTACTGCAAAAAAAAAGGGTACCTGAATGTATTTTTTTTGTTGCTAGAAGCTGTGAGAATAAATTCAATAGTGTGTGTGTACGGAAATGCAATAAAAAAGTAACCCAAATAAGCCTCATTTTCAGCTCAAATGAGGCAAACAATTTAAATTTGAATCTAAATGGTATTACTCAAGTTTTCCTTTCTTTTCTTTTCTCTTTCTTTTTATATTAGCATATCCTTTTAAAAGGCCCACACAACATACACACGATCTCTCACACACGAACACTTATGCAAATAACAATTTGCCTAAATTTTAGAACGTAACGAAGTGTATGAAAAATTTCGCGCCAAAGAATACCTTATTGCCTCAGTAACGTGGAAAGTGAAATGGGGAAAAAAAGGAAAAATTTAAATAACAATGTTGCACGTGCAATACATTTGCTATTGCGAGGCCTAACGAACAGTAGTGGCTGTGAAGAGCAACGAGCCCAACAATAAACCAGCGAAGAGACTGCAGAGTACTTCACTTTGATTGAAATATTGTAATTGGCGGCCGTTTGCTAACGTTTCACTCCACATATATACGCCAAACAAACACACACAACGCGATGCACAATTTTAGGCTGCCTGCCTTTTGTGCAAATTGAGCTCTAAAGCGTGCGCCGAGATACTGCAATTGGGAAAAATTAAATTTTGTGGAAATTTTTCACAAAATTTCATGTCGAGTAGGTAATTGTGTGTTAAGGCTTCTGACACGCATTTGAACGATTCCATTAGGATAAGCTGGCGGCACAGCAAAATATTAAGGCTTTCGGAATTCTCAGCATGTAAAGAAAAGATATAAAATCTTGGCATATTCCATAATTGATTTTGCGTTAAATATACAGAGGGATTATTTTCTGAAGATGTTAGCTTAAAAAGTTGTATTGCTTCCTTTTGAGTCTCTTGCTGCGGTATTATATTTATGATGAGACAGCCAAAATAATTGTGGAATTATGAAAGTGTTAAAATGGAAATTCCAAAAGATTAAACTTGCCGAATAGTGCTCTCCGGTACGTATGAGTAATATTTGCATAAGAATTAAAATATGCATATTTTAATTTAAATTCATGATGTTTTGAAATAATATTTACCTTACCACATTCAATTATGTGTGCGGAAATGTAATTGTCTTTTTGTGCTAAATTAAATACAAAATTTTTTAATTAAAAATTTCAATTTATACAATTGTAAAGGGACGCACTCACACATAGACATATTCCCGCACACACAATCAACAAACAGAACCAACCAACTAGCAAATAATGTAAAATAATGCGTACACGAATACGTATACAGCGGAAACGGCAATGATACGCTCTCCAAAGTCAACAGCAGCTGCCACCTGATGTTAGTTAAACTGACATAATCTACCGTCGTGTTGCCTTAGCGTCAGCATAAAACTTATATTAAATGCTCAAGCAGTAGTAGTCGAGGAGCGCTGCGCTGAAGTCCTTTAGGGAAATTTGTCAGCTGCCAGTGGATGCGGCTGTCTGCTTCTGCTGCGGGCTGCTGGGCTGCTCCTCCTGTTGGTGCCATTTTCTTTTTCATTTAAAGTTTTTTGTGAATTTTTTTATTTCCTTTCTGGCATTTGTGGTGTGTCTTTACGAGTGTGAGTAATTTTGCGAATTCTCAGTATCTTCAAGATGCCTGACCAGTTCTTCATACAAAAAGTTTTCATTTATTTACTTTTTTTTTTTTATGTATTTCAGTTTACAGTTTATCTTATCAGTGAAATTTGAAATTTCCTTTTGCAAAATCCTCAAGTGTTTCGTGTAATTGTATTTTATTTAGTTTGGTTCAAGTTGTATTTGAAATGGAAATCGTGCTGAACAAGTGGTGTGAGTAACAATGGAGAAAGGTGCCAGGAAAATATGGACCCAAGAGATTTTAGTGCCAATGCTTTCGTCTGATTTCAGTGGACTGAAAGTGTATTTCAGTGGAAAGACTTTTATTCTTTACATATTTTCACAATGAAATATTTAACTTTATTTGGCCATAAAAAACCATGAACTTCTATGAGTTTTCATTGTAAAGAAATCTATAAACAACAAACAAGCAATAAAAAAGTTTTCCAATTAAATGTTACTCATACGCCACTTTAACCAAGAAACTATGTTCTTCTTACTTCAGCAAAAGTATAAATCAATATCGTCTATAAATCGCAAATGCTAATTTTTATTGCCATTTGAATTGCTCAATCCCCTCTTGTAATTCCACACCCTTGAAAGTATGCAAATTTGCGTTAATAACTAGTGAAAGTAAAAGTTGCAGAACATAATAAAAATGAAATGGCCCACAACGAGACAACTTATTAGTTCGAAATTTATGGCCATGGTGAATACATTTCATATGCATTCCGAGGCCTGTGCGCGCTGTTGTGGGAGTGGTGTAACGCCCTTGTTGATAAGGCATTTGGGGGGAGTGGTGCCCACGCCATGAGATCTGTCTGTGGGTGGGTAGGTAGTTACATATATGTGTATGCACATGATATGACAAGACTACAAGGCTTCCGGCTTACGTTTTTTTTTTTAACATTTTTTTATATTCCGTGTAATTTTTGTTCCTCTTTTTTTTGCTCTCTCTTTAATACTTATGCAAATGTCATGCTCATATGCCTTGTCTCCATTAAAATTTTCATTTTTTTTTTACTTCTGAATAAACAGTTTTTCATATGCATTTGCTTTGCCGCCACACTTCAGTTAGTCGTTGGAAAGTACCTTACCTTTACAAACTGTATTAGTTGGAAAATGTCACGAATAGCGGCGGAAACATGCAAGGATAACAGGTGGCAGTTCGGACGGGCGTATACAGTATGTAGCTTGATTAGCATGCAAGATAGTTAGTGCGTTGGCGGCCCAAAAGGAAGCCATTAAAGCTGAAAGCTATTTTGATTAATATGAATTTATTAACTATTAAATTCGCATTAAATTGATTGGAATTTTTTGTAGCTTTTCTTGACAATTTATTTTTCCCTGTCAATTTTGTTATTTTTCCATTCCGTGTCATTGATTTTTGCTTTCTTTTCCATTTGAATTCCTGCAAAGTTTGTGCTTTATTGCTGCATAGCATGAAGAAATCATTTCTTTGAATTTCCAGCGTTTTGCGCCTAAAATGCGGCTTTACTTTCATTGTTTCATTTTCTTTCTTTCTTTTTTTGTTGTTGGTAATCTTTGCAACATCTTGAAATTTCGAATGCAATTTCCGGTTGTGTTTTTATTTCACCATTTTTTTCCCCACTTTTGCACAAGCTTTGCACAATTCGAGAGCATATCCTGTTCGCTTGTGTGCTCGGCGAAAAATCAACATGCCTTTGTTCGCGCTGCAGCTCAAAAGCGCACTTTAATCCGGCAATGCTTAGAGGCAGTAGTTTGGTCTTTTTTATTGGTGCTAGTGCATACCTTTTTTTGTTTGTTTGTGCTTCAGTCCAGTTACTTTTGGCAGTTCAAGGATTAAATAGAGTCAGCGTGAGACTTTTTTGGTTGCGTTGTGTTTTGGTGGTGGTGTGCCAAAAAGGGAAACAATTTGCTCAAAGCCATGCACACACAGGAAACAACAGCAGAAATGTATTTTTGTGGAATTCGGTGTATAAGTAAAAATATTCAGTACCACGTATAATTGTGAAACTTAATATTCAACAACGCAATTGTTGTGTTGTTAACGCTCTTTTCATTGCATAATGTTTTTTCGCGTCGAATTGAATAGGATCGGTAATGAAAGTCGAATTAATTAGTATCAAAACGAAAATATTAGAAAATTGGACAGGATAGTTGGTAAGAATCAAATAAAATACATTACTTTTGTACAATAATGAAAATAGAAAGCATTTCTGGTAGCAAACAAATCATTTTCTAGATCGATTTGAGTCAATTGGAAGCCACTAAGAAAATATGATAACTTACGAAGGACTAGCTGATGCACTTTAAATACTACGATAGTTTCTTCTCAGGGACATTTGTTTTCCCTTAATCGACACTTTTTGTTGCTTTCAAATAGAATTTATCATTTCACTTTTTCCTCACTTGGAAATAATTCATTAAAAACGCAAACAAACAACCAAACAAAAATGAATATTAACAACACTTGAGGCAGCACATTTTCTCGCCCCCCAAACTGAGTGTGTCGCCCAGCACCGAACGCTTTTAGAAGCCAAAAGCTGTATATGAAATATAAACAAAACCAAAAAAAAAAAAAATAGAATAAACAACAACAATGCTCGTCAACTAGCAAAAGGGAGAGTAGTTATATGCAAAAAGCATGAGCTAAAAATATAAAAGACAATGCAACAGCTTGAGTTGAGTTGAGCTGAGTCAAGTCAGTCATGAGATGAGATGAGGCAATGCAAACAAAAGACAGTAAGCAACACTAAAGCTACTAGCTGCTACGGTTACTACTACTAAAAATAGTAGTATAAATAGTAGTAGTAGTAGTAGTCGTAGTAGTGGTAGTAGATTGAAGACAATATGATAGCGAAAACGTTGAGACTGGCAGCTAACATTGTCTTTCCTGGCAAATTGAGGTTGAAGCATAAGGAAAGTGTACCGCAAGGAAATGCAACGGCTGATTGCGGCGGTGGTGATGATGATGATGATGACGGCGGTGGCTGTTCTAGTGGTGGTGAAATATGAAACTCTATTTAACCTCAAATGATGAAAGTGGAGCAAAAGTTTAATGCACATAAATGCGAACATACATCCCCACTAACATGCATATATGTGTGTGTGTGTTTGTGGATGTAAAGTACACTTTCGTGCAATGTGGCAAATGAGTAGAGCACTTAGTCTAGGGATGTGGCTGTGTGTGTGTGTGAGCACAATGAAGGCTAAATGGATATTCGCCAGAAAGTTATGATATAGTGGTGTTGACTTGAAGTCAAAGTGTACTTTAAGAAACGCCAAAGATAAATAACTCCAAGGAGGGAATTATGCTCGTGAAGATGCAAAGTTTTCTGAGTTTAATTGCATGCAGTTCTGAAGAAGCGCAAAGCGGTATGCATGCAATCCATATTATTATGAAAGTCAGATTTCTAATGGCTAGGCTAGAGCAAAAGGAGGTTCTCTCTTAATTACTACGGAGAATTGTAATGTTAATAAGGCAAGTAGTCTGAAGTGAGCTAGTAAAAGTTTATGAAGATGATATCATACATTTGCTTAGTTGGCGGCCAAAATGTTTACTATTCAAGGGAATTGCAGAAACCTTTTCAAACGACTTGAAGTATAATGTTACTTGAAATTAAATTATGTCTTTACCCATTGTACAGCTGGGAGAGTTGACTTAATGGAACTCAAAAACGATCTGCAAGAAAAAGAAAAAGTATTCCGGGCGGTGGTTTTCTAGAAAACTGATGATCGACCATTGAGATGGTGGATGCTAACCTTGCATTTCTCTTCCTTAGGTTTGATGAGTTTTGATTTTGAAAGAGGGTGTAACAGTGGACAATATAGGCGAGTCGTTAGTGTTGGGTTCAATAAGAGTTCAAGGGCAGTTTAAAGAGTGTCCAACTGAGGGTGAAAGGGCATATTTATATGCACAAATCATAAAGTTTACTCGTCAACCAAATTAATTCCATTGTTCCACCTTTGTTAAATTTTGTGACCGAATTCCGTACTTAATTTTCTTTACACAGCTGTGCATTTCCTAAAATAAATGAAGCCATTCAGGCGTAATTAGATTTCATTCCACGGTGTATTGTAGATTTCAATTAAACTATTAAAGTCAAAATGAACTCATTAAATGTGTTTTCCAGAATTTTTTCAATTTATGTTCATTAACTGAAAATGTTTATTTGAAATGTAAAATAAACATATTCACAGAGAATTTGCTTATATTTTAGTTAATATACGGAGGTATTTGTAGATTACGGTCCAATATACAGTTTCCTGTAATTTTATTTTGGAAATAGAATTGTTTAGAAATATTTTTACAACCATTGGTGGTACATATTCCAGTGCGATCACCTTGCAAAAGTCAAGTTCACCTTCAATTAGGAAGAAACACAGAAAATAAAACCGACATTAAAATAAACAGTCCATGACGACTCATCATTCATCATGGCCCAGTTGGGAACATTACATTCAGTCAATGTGTGTCTGGGGTGAAATCTCAACTACATTTAGTCGAATGAAGCTTTGTGTAAAAATGAATTTTCGCCTGCCAAAGACAACAAAACGAAAACACAACATAAAATTGCGAAAATCAATAAACAAATCGAGCGGCGATTGTTAAATGCCAAATTGAAAGTTATTAATAGTTCGAAAGATTCATTTGCCTCCCCATTCGCCACAATATACACAAGAAACACATTTAACGTTTGCATGGAACGAATTGAAATTGCGACGGAGGAGTGGGTAGAGCGGGGTCGTGTGCGTGTGCTTGGGCACTGCCAACCGCATTGTTCTGATTTGTACCCGCCGAACAGAAAACACTTCAATTAACAATTGTATATTGCATTTTCGAGGCATAATCTCAAAAGATTGCTTTGTAAGTGGATTTTGCTTTTACTTTCCGATTGATTTACGGCGCGCCACGCGTTTCTCTGATGGCCCTGACAGGCTGGGTGGCACACGCACAGACGTGAACATAAGTTTTCATTTGTACTTTTCGAACGCTGACAAATTCAAACTCATCATTTATCGATAGTGACTTGGCGCATGCTTTCGTTGGTCTTTCGAAATCAGTTTGGTCAACAGAGTTGAAAGCTTTGCACTTGTTAGTTGAATTGTTTGCGCAATTCATATGCTTTTGTAACTTTCTTCTCTTACAAAATTTGGCAAATGATTCAGGGAAAGGGGTTAACTGCAAACGTACAAGTTTTAAATTACAGGTCACTTATTTTTCAATTGGAGGAGTTCAAAACCGCAAAGCCATTTCCAATTGAATTCCCTAGCCCGTTCAGTACAATCAATTTGGTTTACTGGACCACTCGTGTTCTGGGAATCATCCCATTACGATCAATTATACTTTTTCAAACAATAAACAAAATTTCTTCTTTTTAAAAAATCTCTTTATTTTCATATGAACCACATATGTTCGCGGCCAGACTCTGCAGAGCACATGGCACATTTGCATTCGCCGTAAATATATTTACTTCTTGAGGCTTTTTTGTTCCATTTATATTCGAAGCTCATTAAATTTCCACCAAGTTCATTTTCATTTGCTTTTTATTTTGTGTTATTATGTTTGTTTTCGGCAGCCATAAATTGCATACGGGCTTTTGGGTATTGGCGGATGAAAAATGTTATTCGCGCTCGTTAATTTCACCTGCTAATTGTTTATAAATAAATTCATTCGGCTTTTTCGCCAAAAATACAAATAAATGTATATTTTTTTTTGCAAGAATTATGGGCGCGTTGAGAAATGTCCCGCTAGCTTAAGCGTGTGTTGATGTGAGTTTAATTGATGTGCCATCAATGGCAAAAACGGATTGATGGCATAATTAATCGTCGGATTGGGCACTCTGATGGGGGATTAAATAAGAGTGAATTCAGCGACGAGGTGCTAACGAGGTGATAAATGAAATACTTTTAACTTTATTAAAATAAAAGAACGTGACTTTTAAAATACCTTGAATTCTAGCAAAACAAAAGACCCGTATTGAAAAATTGAATTTGAATTGTTATTGTTCAATTTAATTACAAGAAATTTTGTATTTTCCCATAATCAATAATTTTCATTAGTTAGTATTAGTACATGTTAGGAAATAGCAATAAAAATGTTTATTTTCGATTTTAAGTAAACATTTTCAGTTAATAAACATAAATTTAAAAATTCATGAAGAAATATTTAATGAGTCTATTTGGATTTTAATTGTTTAATAAAATTGTATAAAGTGCGTATGGAAATGTAATGAAGCAAAATGGCTGCCTTTGTTTTAGATTGAAAATAGTTGTTTGGTAGGAAGTATTTACTATACTTGGGCACTAAAATTCACTGTAGCTAAATTCTGTAATTAATTATTTTCATATAAGAACTTTTCCAACCACAGCAGGATAGAAATTCTAAAATAAATGGATCTAATTTGTTTTAATTTTATTTTACAATTAAAAATATTTTTTCATATTTAATAATTTTTTAAAACTTTGGATTTTATAGCACATAAAAACAAAAAACATAATTTTTAATTAAAAAATTTTTTTTTTAATATAAAAAAACAAAGCAACGTAATTGCGTTTTGGTAAATTTATACAAACAATTTTTTCAACATGTAGAACAACTTCAGTCCTCAACATATATTTTTTTTAAGAAATTCTTTAGTATTCTTGAAGGATATTAAAGGAAGGATAAAATTTTAAAAGTCTGAATACACAGTTAAGCTCATTATCTACTTTAACGGATATATCGATTTTCATTGTGTAAATATGCTGTCAAACAGTGTTACTTTTTAAAAATAAAATGAATTGGGGATATTCTCAACTATAGTCATATGACTTGTAATGGGGGAAAGCTATAACAACCCTAAATGTGATGAGTTGTGAATACCCTAACTAAGTTGAGCTTGTATGCCATAGAGACTCAGTCCTTAATTGCTGAAACTCAAATTCCGTACGTCTTTACGAAGTTTGCATCCTTACTCACTTGATTTATATCCGTACCTAATGAGTAACATAAGTCATGCCCATAAAACATAATAAGGGTAACGTATGGACTTTAAAAGTGGTTCTTTCCAGGCACTTTGCTGTTACACAGTACACAGTTGAAATAGAGGATAAAGACATGTTCTTTCAAACGTAAAATAGACGACAAATAACCGATTTGAAGATACTGACTCATCATCATCATCATATTTACATTTGTTGAATCTTTCTGCATTTTGAATTTCACTTGAGATTTTGTAGTTGTCAATTTTGATTTATGTATGAAAATAGAACTGCTCTAATATCAAATGTAGCCACATGTAAGGCTATGCATTTTTTCAGAATTTGCAGTGGGAAAAGGTGACAGTTGGACTGTAAAACACATATCACTAAAATATTGACACAGTCCGCATGCTGAGGTTATGCTGAGGAAGTGCAGTACAAAATATCAAAGTTACTTCAAATGTGTTCCATGTAGTCCCTTAATGCCATCATTTCATATGAATCACATTTGTCCAACTGTCTGATGACAGCTTTGATGTTTAATAACTAAACTTCTTAAGTATTCCATCATATTCATATTTGATATGTACGCCGAATGGCCATAAAATTCGCCAAAGCACAATTCCAGCACATTTAGCGGCAAACAAACAAATTTTATTGCCCGCCAACGGTTCAACAAAACAAATCAGAGCGTCAACAAAAAATAGAAACAAAAATGAAAATGAAAAAAAGCCGAACACAACTTTTATTTCATATAGCCACTTTTTGTGCTTTTCGTTTCTTCTGGTCTTTCCTATTTTCAATTTTGACATTTTTCAAACGTTCTTTGGGGAAAATTCTTGTTCTCTTTTTGGTTGGCTTCCTTTTATTTTTTTTTGTTGCTTGTTTGGCATTGCTGCGGCCTACTTAACTTGATAACGTGACAAGTAGAAACCGACGAGGGGTAGACATGACAAGGGAGAAGGTGCGCCCTCGGCCTCACCCTCAGTTGACGGCGTTCAGTGTTTGGCGCTCTGTTTTGTCTGCAATGTTGAAATTCGGAGTATGCGCTGGATTTTCCGCATTTATTGGCTTGAGGTTGTTTTCTCGGCAAAGTTTTATGGACTTTTTGGAATTACAACAATGCCGACGACAAAGACATGCCATGAGAGAACTTTCTCAGAGTTGTCGAAATTTGTATTAGGACATAAAAACAAAAAAAAATAGAAGAAATGAAAAAAATTATATAAAATATAATAAAAATAAAATGCTTACAACATGTCGCGACAGTGACGACGCCATATATTCGACAGACTCGGCGGCGTAAGAGATGATGATGAAGTGATTTTCTGTGCTGTTGCATGGCTGGAACTTTGCTTCAGAAAACTTGCTTCAGAAACATTTAACATTTGCCATTAACATCAAAGATTTGTGAAGATTTTAATCGCTTTGGGATTAGTGAAAGAGAGTCAAGTGTGAGCGACAGCAGAAAGAGATAGTAGTGTTGAGTTCCTTTGAATCTCTTGGAGTATGTATAATTTTTCCAGTTCAAAAGATAGGAAAGTTCACTTCGTAAACATGTGCACAGTCAAGCACTGTGTGTAACCTTTGACCATATTTTCCCATCACTGACATGCTATTTACAAGTAGCACTTTGTGCAATAAATTTTTAATTAAACGAAAATTTCAATTAAAATTCCAACTAACACCCACACTAATACTCATTCGAACATAATTCGGCCATTTCCGTAGAAACAACTTGTGTGTCATGTCAACATGTTGAGCGTGTTCTATCGTCGTTCAATGTGCACTGCACTAAATCAATCGAAATTGCAATTTCTATTTTATTCATAAATGTTGCAGAATTAATTTTTTTTTCTTCTTTGGCCCACAGTCAGAATCACCCAAATATGCATATGGTGGTTTAAATGCATGTGGCTTGTGGGAGCGACTGCGGCGGTACATAATTTTGTGGGCACTGTTGCTGGCATTTGTGTTTTGTATGATTTTAGTGTGTTCGGATTTAATTTGCCGCTCGAATGGCGCCCAATGAATGCCTGCTCAAATGCGATAAATTGTACTTAAATCAGTTTTTATTCACATGAAATAACATTTAATTTGTGCATCAGTGCAAAATTGCCAAATTGGATCAGCATTCGTTTATTTTGATACTAGACGAGTGTATGCAAATAAGAGCAAATTTGGTATAATTACTAATTACCGAAATAAAATCTAAGCTTTTGGATCATTGCGAAAATACACATAGGAATCTATCGAAAAACAATTGCGCAAGTTATTGTTTGGTTTATTTTAGGTCAAAGGCATTATTTGCCGAATAATTACGTAGCGATTGCAATTATTGTAAATGGTATCAAATATAATGAGTAGGGCTTGCATGCTTGAACTGAAACTACAAATTAATGAGGCTATATCGCAGGGATATTAAAAGCTCTTTAGTAACTAAGCTGTACAAATGATTGCCCAGAAGTATGCTTTGAAATTTGTATTCAACAAATAAATGCGGGCTTTTTGCAATATTAGAAATATAAATTAGATTAATTGGAATGTACACAGTAATAGAAAAACTGAAAACCAATTACATACGAGTACAACGCATGGTTCGTAAATAATTTTAGCTAAATTAATTATTAAAATATTATGAGGTTGCGTGACCAGACAAACGTACTCCCCAAACACACTTAAACTCACTGATTCATACACAACAAATGTATTTCCCCACGCACACACACACACACATTGCAATTTCGCTTCCACTGACCGTCCATTGCAGTTATTTTCACTCCCTTCGGTTGCTATTCGTACACGTTCTTTTTGGTCAAACCATGGCAGTGTTTGTTGTATTATTGGGAATTTTCTTTTGCGGTTCGTTCGGTTGGCATTGGGTGTTACTTGTGGCCATAACTCAACGCCATCATCTGTGGCAAGGGGCACATGTAAAAAAAAAACCGAAATCCAGCAAAAGAGAAACGAAGATATCGAAAGATTTTACTTTAATCCGATTAAAACGGATAGTAAGGGATTGCTTTAAAGTAATTTCAATAGCTTATACTTATACTGTAAAGTGTACTGCAAATATAAGAGAAGAAACCAAATTAAGGCATTCATTGGTTAAATGTTAATTACTTGAGAAATTGAAATGAATCGATTTGGTCAAAGTTTAATTTTATTCTTTAATTGAACCCTAAAGCCCTAGTCAGACTACGCAAATATTATCCCAAATACACTCAGATTTCTATGAAATCAAGTACAATTCTATGTGACTGGCAAAATACCACCTCCGTTCGTCGTTCTGTTTATTGGTAAACACCAGGGCTTTCATTTTTTGCCACGACGACAGTAGTAGAAATTCGATTTTAATTGACATTCCTGACTGGATAGTAGATTTCAAGATATTGGGAAGATGTGATTTCCTGCGTAGAGTAGTAGAAATTGCTGTAGGGGTAGTAGATTTGTAGAAAGAGTAGTAGTTTTGCAACACATAGAATTGTATGTAGTAGGCTTCTAGATATCTTGCAGTAGTAGCAGAAAGTATCTTTAGGGGGTATTTTTTTCGGTTTTTATGACCTTTTATGAAGCGGTTATAATACCAAGGATTTTAGATGTTTTTTGGGGATTGTGATTTGGTCATTTGGATTTTGAGGTTTTTTTTTTCCGTGATTTCAAAACAAAGGCGAAAAAATTACCCCTTTTTGCACTAAGGAATTTTGGGATTAGATCGTTTGTCAGAAGTTTATTCAGAAAGTGACATATTGTTGTGGTAAAGTGTTCCTTTATTCAGAAGTGACCTACAATTTATGCATCAAACCTCTTCTTGTTTTAGACCTTAAGAAGGGTAAGCACTAACTCAAATAGCGATTTGCAAGCATCTTCCTATCACAATTTATGACATGAAAACTTAAATTAAATTTGTTTAAGCTCAAAATGAAAGTCTAGTAAAAACTTACTTTGACTATCTTCGATTTCTATCCAAACAAAACATGAAAAAAAATGGAAACTGTCAGTTAAGTGTTGACACAAAGCGTATCACATTGGCAGCAGACAGGAGAATGTAGATAAAAAAAAGCCTTTCAATGGAATATAAACTTTCTTTTGACATTTCATTTACTAGCATATCAATTTGAAGTTATCGCACGCAAACACACAAGCATACAATTTATGAAATTCATAAAACAGCCATCTTGATACGTTTTCCATTTACTATCTGATAAAATGAATGCAGAAATTTGTAAAATTTGTATATTAAATATGGGTGCATAAAATTCTCCAACTACCGAAAATTCCTTTTTTAAATTTTTTCCCAGTTTCATATTAATACAAGAATTATATTTAACCCACACTCGCAGCCGCTCTCTTCAACTGCTGATGTTTGGTATTTGTATTTCTTTTTATCAAGTTTTACATGCCAATAAATATGCAATAACATTTTCGCCCAACACAAAATATTTATTCTTTTATTGTCAATGTTATTTATATTAAAAATATACAAAAGCAACATCAAATGTATACAAGCAGAGTCAGAAGAAAAAGAATAAAAAGGAAAAAAAGTTGAAATTCACAAAAAAAAATAATTCCCTTCAAAAAAAAAACACACGCAACGGAAACGAATGCCGAAATGATAACAATACGACTTTTATGAAAGCGGTTATAATCTATTCACTTTTTTCCGGGCGCAACTTTTTAATTTTTTATTAAACTTTTGTGAAGAATTTTTGGTTTATTTATTTATTTTCTTCCTGTGCCATGCAGTTGAGGGAATACGAAATACGTGAGGGTCTTTTAGGTGCCAGGGATAACATATTTGCGCTGGGTTACTTGCGAAGGGTATTTCTACGAATTTCGGACAGCATTGGTAGCAGCTGCTGTGTGGCGGTAGAGAGGCGGCGGCGGCGCTGGAAAGTTTTGATAAATATGACAACTCATAGGGAATTGGGGGATTCAATGGGGGACGAAGGAACGTTGGCGAGGGTTAAGTAAAATTAATTGAAGGAAAGCTGATTTGTACAATGTTGTGACATTTATAAGCTTCAATTTCAATTGTGTTTGCATATTTTTTGGTGAAAGAATTCGCCAGTATTTCATGAATATTAATTAAAATTAAAATTTGCCTGAAGTGGCGAATTTTTTGTTCATTTAACAATTTGTAGCAAGAGCGAATGGCAAAAAATTGTATGAATTCCTTTTTTGTAATTGCATTTGCCTGAAACCATGTCAGTGCCACAATGAAATACTCACAAAAGTACACTAAAAATGCATATTTATTGCATTCCGGCTCAAATTGATAGCGAAACAAATAATAGTTGATAGCTTCCATTTTTTGACTATTTTGTGAAAATAAAATTTACTGCTTTCGCCTGCTAGTATGCGGCAATTATTAGCACAATTTCGACACATCCTTTTTCTACACAGAATGGCCTAGAATAAATTCGTTATTTTGTTCAGTGAAACTTTGCAAAAAAAAAAAATTCCATTCCCAATTGTAATTCAATATACATAAAATGCCGTATCCTTGCACTGCTAATGGCATCCGTACGGAAGGTGAGCGAACAAATGAATACAAACTAAAATTTTTCACTTTCTGCTGTTAAGGAACAAAAAACGTTGTTGTTTTCTGTGTGGCAATGGTTGCGAAGAATGAAAAAGTAACAGACAAGGAAAGCGCTTCAACATTTGCAATTGTGTTCATGACCTAAAGGTGTGCTCAAGTACGAGTAACTTTTTCTAGTATTGCGAGACAATGGCTTTATGCTGTGATATGTAGTACCTTTTTTTGTTTGCTTTCTGCAGAACACGTTCTCTATTTGGTTTATGGTTAATAATTGCAGTATATTCCCAAAAGTGATCAAAACAAATTGAAGGAATGAAATTGCTGGCAATAATTTTAATTGCAGCCTCACTGAGAGTCTATATCTACAGGCGGATTTTGAAATTGGATTCCCTTCCTGTTAAAATACATTACAACATTCAAATCGATCGAATTGCAAAATTTTGTTGACATAGGGCCACCAAAAAAAAACAATAAAAAAAAACTAAATTACTGGTCCCATGTCACATTTTCCTGTATTAATCACCAAAAGAATTTTTGTGTACTGAGCTCCGTCCCGAATTTGTCATTTTCAATAAAAAAATTCTGAGATATTTTCAATTATTCGATTTAGATAAAACTTTTCGACACTCAATTTTGGACGGGGACTGGACTAATCCTTTATTGTTAGTAAATCGCTAGCCTCATTAAAAATTTAAGGACCTATATGTATCTGAATGTAAAGGTGTCTCTTAAATTTTCACAATTTTCATTCGTCAGGGCAAAAAAAATATGAATTTATAAATTTATTGCATACCTTTTGGGGCAGAATTTTAATTCGTTAGCTGAGTGTAGCTGAAATCCACTTCGAACCATAACTGCAGGTCGTAATTCATTAAAATTGAAACGAACTAAACTTTTTTTTATATTTTACTGTGCTTTAGTCACAACATTTGTAAACAAATATTAACTTTAAAAAATATTTTCTAATAAATATACAAATTTTAACCAAAAATTAATTTTTTTAAATTATTTTATACATTTAAATTTTGTAAATATTTCCATAGTTATTGAAACAAATTTTAATAATCGTAGTAATATTAAGTAATTTTATGTACATAGCTTATTACGTAGCAAATCTTACCTAACACCCTTCAATAATATCCATTCTTACCTTCACTTAAGTTGTACGTAAACTTGAACTTTTCCCCCATTGAAAATTTGGCATGTATGTAAATATGTAATGTTTAACCTTAAAGCACTTAACCTTATCTAAGCAAACACAAGAATAATTTACGGCATGTACTTATACACCACACACACACGCGCGCAATAACACCGCCTCACACAATTAGCGTTATAAATGCACTAAATCGCACACAACGCCTAAAAGCACACAATGGGAAATTCCAAACCAACACAAAATGCAACGTGAACACATTCCAAAAAATAAAAAAAAAATAAAATAAAAAAAAAACACAACAACAGCCCACTCAACATGAGAACCACACATAACACAATTGGAATGCAACACTAATTCACAGACACACTAACACATGTACAATACAACTAACACGCACACTGAGAAATGGAATAAATCACAGCAAATACACTGCAAAGCAAATCGTTTGAATTATGTTCTCTAACATTTCAACCTTTTACAATTTTCCTTTAGAATACCTAAAGGATGTTGCCATCGCAGACATCGTTAGTGTGAGCTGAACACATACGAAACGTGTTGGAAATGATATAAATGCTGAATACGAAAACTCATGCTCATTAAACAAAAATAAATACACTATAAAAAGCAGAAGAGGAGAGAACATTAGCAACAACTTCGAGTTCCTACAACGACTTACACAAGTAGCTACACACTGTAAAACATAATTAAGCGAGTTGCAAAAACAAAAAAGTACCAACGTTAATTACAACGTCAGCGCACGAAAGTCAAGGGCAAAATTCGCAACTACAAGAGCAACAACAACTACAAACAAGAAACTAGAATCGCCTTAATAATAATGATGTCGTAGCGTCTAGAGCGAAAATCCTTGCATCAAGTCTTGAATGAATAAAGAAAATAGTTAAAACGGCAACTCTTCAGGCACCTTCATCCAGCAAAAAAAAAAAAACCCAAAACAAGGACATGACATATATTTTTCTTTAACTTAAGATCTGGCCACAAAAGGAAAAAAAAACTAACCCATTTGGCAGCAAACAAAGAAGCAACTGAGCTTTGTTGTGGCTTACGGAAATGCCGCTTTTTTGTGACGGAAATTGAAATTGGAAGATTTCTGCGTCGAGTGCTCAAAATTCAATTTCGACAATTGCTAATTGACATTATTTACGCGCTGCTGAATTTTGTTTTTTTGGAGCAGTAATTCTGCAACGGCACAGTCATGGCGGAACAGGACAATTACGATGATGAGGTAATTTAGAGAGAAATATTAGAGAGAAAAGGTTCATTTATGGCTAATGGGATTTCTTTTGTGCCCAACTTTAGTAGCTTAAGAAAGGGGATATTCTTGCATTTAAGAAAGCCTCAATATATACTTACTAGTTTGTCAAAGAAATTATAAAATAAAAGTTCAACACATTGATGCAAATGTTGGCCAAAAACTTGAGAAAATATGTCGACACCACAATGGCTTAGAATTTGTGAAATATTTAGATTTTAAAAGCATTAAAAGCACTTACCAACTCCCGCCAAGTATGCCGCAAAACTATGCAAAAATTCGTATAAAATGGCAAAGACTACTACAAGTGAAATGGTCTTTTGTTGGTCTTACCAACGCCTTTCGCAATTTTCGGATATTTTGCTAGGAAAACTTCAAAGTTCACAAACAATTTCACTGCAGCCAGAGCGAATGCAGGAATTAGTTTTGAAGTTGTTGTCTAGAAGTTGGAGAATTTGTTCGTGTTACTAAAACTTTAATTGCTTTTAAGAAATTATATTCGAACGTATTCTTCAAATAAGAAATATAAATTTATAATTTTTAGCCTAATAACTAAATAAATATTCATTACAAATCCAAAATCCTCTCTAGCATCACCAAATACTAGAATTGTCTGCTTCCATTACAAAATGCCAGCAGCTAGCACTTAATTGTAATTTATATCGAAAGCATCCTTTAGTCAATGCTTAACTGAAGTGCAGTGAAGTGGCGCAGTCATTTGAGTGATTTTTAAACGCCATATCTTCGTTGTTTGTGTATCTGACTGTGTATACTCGCCTGATTGAGTTGATCGCTGGCGGCGCTTTTTATGTTCATTTGTGTCGCAATCCGTTTTTGTGCTAATTTCACTGGTTATTTGCTTTAGGGGTATGTGTTTTTGTGTCGCTCTGACGTCGCCAGATTGAGCGCCAATTGAAGCTTGTTGAATTAATTGAGAGGAAAGTGAAATTGGTGCAAATTACAATAACAATAAAAGTTTATGAAGAGTGCAATTTTATACAAACGATTTATGTTAGTTGGTGTAATTTTGCTGTAAGTACACATTTATATTTTGTACAATATTTTTTCAGAGAGCGAGTAGATTTTTTTTAAATACTTAAATGGGACAACTATGTATTGTGAACCCAATTTTTTTGTCGAAATATATTTGCGGAAATTTCGATTTTAAGAGTGGACTAGTTTCAAAAAAACAATTTCCAAAGTAATTCTCTGCAGTACTGACGAAGTTATATATGGTAACTAGTTATAGACGAATTTCTAACGGTGAACACACAGGCCCTTAATATTCCATTTAAAAAAGAAACTCTCATCTCTGCTAGTCACCACTGGGTAAACTCAACTCAAGTGTAAATTGAGGTGCACAAACTTAAGTAAATATTCTCCAACTAATGTTGGATGAATTTTTAATGCTGCCAAACTCTTCCTGAAACGACATAAAATGTAATTCTCTAAACTAGCGCGCATCACTCAACTATGTCAATATAAATCACTCACCTTTACCTTTTACTATCCAGCAACAACAACCACAAGAGCTAGAACGGCAAAACAAACATGGTAGTCGTAGCAGTCAAGCCAGAAAAATAAATATATGCGAGCGCAAGAAATAACCGATAAAGCGGATGTAATGGAAGCTCAAGTATGTGCTTACATGCGCTTTATCTTCAGTGACTCCCGTCCTTGAGCTAAACTGTTGTTGACATTGTATGCGATGAGCAAGAAGGGAAAAGCGATGCAAACGAAAAATTAAGGACCCACATGTGCATTGAAAAATGCGGTAAAAAATAAAATTTCGAAAAATCGAATTTCAAATGCCATCAAAGTTTTTATTAAAAAAAATAAAGAAGAAATTTTTCACTCTCCCAACAAAATTGGATTTCGCAACTACGAGTATTTCAAAAAGGATATTAAATTTAAATTGAATAAAAGTTGGGAATATTTCCGCAAAAGCTGAGCGGAAACTTGGAAAACTTTTCACTCAAAAGCATATTCACTTTGATTTAATTTTCATGTGCTCATCCTTAATTGTCTGCCACAAGTTTTATGATACGCTTTAATTGCTTCACTTTGGCAATTTACATTGCCACCGCAACCGCCTCTCCTTAATGCCATACCATATTTCCAGTAATTCTGAAATTCTATTAGACCTTGTTGTGGTTTCGGCTCGTTCTGAAGCCGACCACGAACTGCGCCAACGGTAACGAAATTTCGCTAACACCACAAAGGCTATAAAGTAACCAGAACATAACAAACATGAAAATAAGCACAAGCGCCTCGCAAAATTCGGTAAACATTTAATGGCAATGATTTCGGTTGTGAACTGGTGGTGCCGGAATGGATTTGTACAAAATTTATCACCTTTTAGTGTAATAAATAAAAATACATTTTTGAATGATTTCATTAGTTGGGAATGTGAAGAGTTAAAAAATGCATTCAATGAGAGAGAAGTTCGGATTCAACAGTAGGTCCCCTGCAATTATGCATGTACATAAATACATACTTTATCACTTGTCCATGTTAATATGGATCACAATGTACCTAGTTTGGTCTGCGTTTATCGACTTACCTGCAGCCACCTTAACCTAACCTGAATATGAAATTTGAAGTGAAACCATTTCACCGTAGCATCTGGTAGATAAACATCATTAATATTAAATACAATTTTAACATTTTCGCAGCTGTTCATGTCCATGTCCTCTATTATCATAATAAATATATTATCATAGCGTAAAGGAGAACCCATCTTCGACAAAGGAGTGAACTAGTTAATTTGATAATGGGCAATTTCTCAGTAAACGTTACCAGATTGTTTAAACAAAAGATATTTGAATAAATATGAAGGAATAGTACTAAGAAATAAATGGATGGTTTTAATAGCTTTGTTCCATGTGAGTCCATGTGAATTAAACTTTGATATCCATTAAATCCGAATATTTCCATTTCATTCCCTTACAATTTTCATTTCTCAACCAAATCAAGCCACAAAATGCAAAACGAAATTCTATACGATTCCGGTAGTGAATTCGTTTCAATGTCAGTCAAAGCCTAGCACATACATGTACGTGGCGCAATTGTTTTCAACGATGATGTCTTCCTACTGAAATTCCCTAACATCATAATTACATTTCATCAGGTTAAGTGCAAAATTTTCGAAATATTTCCAAACAATTAACTTTTCCCAACTATCAACAGTTGGGCGAAATATATTTATGCAATAAACTTGAGTGTTTTAATGTTGTTGGTAGAGCTCACGTACATAATAACCACAATTTTGCCAACTTTATGGTCTACGCTTAGTTATATATTAATAAAAAATGCAATTCGGTGAAGTGTACTTCATAAATGTTTTAAACCAACAAACATTTTTCTTTTCCATTTTAATTTTTTAAGTAAAATGATTTAAGAGCGAATTTCATTTGTCTTTAGGGCCTACAAGTATGCTTTAAAATAATGAAATTTATGACTGGCCATTTTCAAAGCATTAGTCAACTGCTAATTGAATTGCAAAAAAAAAATGAGAGAGAAGCAACGAAATATGCTGTGTAAGGTCTACGAGAGGGCGCTTATTGCATGAATCGCTCATCAAGTGTTGATTTGTGTGATGAAAAATTTATTGTTGAAATTAGGAATGCCTGAGAATTAGGCGCTCAAACTAAATTACTTCGCATTAGTGTAATTGAAATGAATTTGCAGGCTTGAATCATTGTCAAATTGTTATTGTGGCATAATGAGAACCATTTTAAGAGAGCCATAGAAGATGCTGAAAAATGTAGCATAATTTCGGGCTACTTTATAAAATTAGTGCGAAAGATAGTCCTTTAAAAAATAATGTTGCATATTTAAAGGCTTTTATATTAAATTAAAAAATTTGTTGCATACTTTTAGGCGAATTTTTATTTAATTTTAAAATTCCTTACAAAAAAATTTAAAAATTTGTAATACTTTCCTTTTAAAGCTTTTTTTGTAAATCATAAAGAAACTTTTGAAGTAACTGAAAAACAACTTGTATCGCTAAAAGTACCCACTAAGCTGTTTTTCCAACTATGTGTTTTCACTTTCCCTTTCAGTGGCACAGTATTTTCCCCAACCACTTCATTTGTATTCAAGTCAGTTGGCTTAATACAAAATACAAAATACTCTTGTGCCACCCGGAAATGTACTACCAAATGAAATATTTGTCGCATGCCAATAAAAATTTGTCACCAAGTGATTTTAATGGAAAACAATTTTCACCACAATTTTACTCTTATATTGGCATTAGTTTATAGTTGGTGCACTTTTACGACTGTCATAAAAGAATTGGCCATGAAGGAGAGCAAAACATAAAAAATCAGTGATCACAAGTGAAAAAATCTCCAACAAAGAAAGAAAGAAGGACAGAAGTAAATTGCTAAAAAGTGGGGAAAATTACTCAGCGGAAGACATTTAAGGGTTTTCAGCGTTTTCAACCAAAAATTTCCTGTTTCTCAGGACTCGACTCAACAAACACAACACTGCGGTTGATAAAAGCAGATAACGCCGGCTAACCTAATGGCCGCAAAGCGTATACAAACGGTGTACAAAAAAATCTAAAAAAAGGAAAGCACTAAAAAAAAATGAGGAAGGGAGTGAGAGGAAATATAAAGAACAAAAAATGTATAAAGAAAATCTTGTTGCATATAAAAAAGAAACAAATTATTTCTGTACTGAAAGTTGAGTAAACTTAGAGCTGAAGTGGGTGGTCAGGGCAAAATGGTCCGGAGCTATTGAAAAGGCACTATTATACTCGTACCCTTCCGTTTTGTGGCATGAACATTTCTCGTTGCTTATCTTTTGAAAAATGTTTGCTTTTCATACAACAGAAAAGGAAAGTAATGTTGAGTAAATACGAAAATTGCTTATGATGTAAGACACGCGCTCATTATGTTCGCTTTTTTGCGTGTGATGCTGTTTTTATGATTGAATTACTTTCTTTCTTTCCACTTACTTTCGGGCGGACAAGAAGAAACATATGCTTTTGTATTATTTAAGTAAATGAATAATACTTCTCAGGAAAAGGCAAAACTTTTGTCTACTCTTGGCCAGATCATTGCAGTTTGTTTTTTCTTAAGCAATTTTCAGTTTGTATGCAAGGGAAAAGTTTAGCCAAATGAATATGAATGTGTATGAATATTTAATCTTCAGCTAATTGTTGCCATTTTTCAGGAAATTCCCAGGAAATTTTATTTCAACAAAAATTTGTTTGCCGTTGAGTTGCACAATTAATTATGCATGCAGAATTTACTTACTGAAAAGCAGAGTCAGAGAGTGGGAGGGCGGTGGTAAAGCTTGATGGCAAGATGAGTTAATATTTCAGGAAAGGATAAGAAGATTAGGTGCAAAATTTGAATGGAATATTTCACTCAGTCATCTTAGTAGTAAATCTCTGCCAACTGAATAATTCTGATGCTATTTTCAATCATATATTTCCTGCACAAGATTTTCTATGATTCGTTTTTGATTCACCTTTGGCAGAGAAGGTATCTCCTTAGTTGGAAGTAATCCTTGGACAGTAAAATGAAATCCTAGTTTAGGTGTAGAATGTAAATATAATTGAAACGAGCGATGAACTGAAGAAGTCACATTGCACATGAAAGGAAGTAGGTAGAATAACAAGTAACTGGATTTAGAGTTTGACATGTGAACTTAAAATCTTGTAATTGCATTTAAATTTGATTCAAAGACCCAGTTTAAATCCACTATACCCACACATGCAGTAAACCCATTCACGTAATTACATTTTTGTGCTTGCAGTTGGTGTCCAGCAATCCGAATCAACGCAATTGGCGTGGCATCCTGATTGCTCTGCTGGTGATTATCATCGTTTTGGCGCTAATTGTCACTTCTGTGGTGAGTATTCGCACGAAGGTGTCCGCTAAGTGAAAAGCTGTCAAAGTGACACGCTTCAAGTGTCACTTGTTAAATGTTGTTTAACACGTGGAATGAATGTTTCTCGTAATTCTTAAAGCGTGCAAATTCTTCGAGTAGTCAGCAGTGTTATTTCCAGCCTTTTGGATTTACATTACAGTAGTTGAGAATTTAGATTGAAAAGATTGCTCAAGTGTGGATCACGATGAACCTCAAGAATTTGCCCGTCAATACACTTTGTGTTTTTTTTGTGTCATCAAAACCCTTTGTACCGCGTGTTTATAAACCCTTTTTGTCTTCTTTTTTCTTTTACCTACTTTTCCGTACCTTTGTGGAATGTATTAATTAATTTAATTCGTTTTTTCTTTATTCTCCATTTTTTTTGTATTTAAAATAAAAACTTATTGGTGTGACCCTTTGTGTTTCCTACTTTCGTCGTTGTTTTGTGTCTTCTGTGTTTTCTGTTTGTTTGTTTGGTTGTTTGTTTGCTTTTCTTTTGTAGAAAACATCCTATAAAATTTCTGCTTATATCAAAGGTCCTGCTCACGCCCCCCGATGAGGGTCCACGTGTGAAAGGTCAGCGCATCAAATTACAGGATATCGTGGATGGGCTGTTCATGCCGCAGCGAGCGAATGGCACATGGATAAATGGTGAGTTTAGGGTAATGAGTACTTATATTTGTATGTGACAATTAAAAGAGAAATTAAAGGAAAATGCAAATATGTGAATTAATTTAATTTTTTTTCTCTTTCCATTTGCCAACAAAAGCCGAAGAGTTCATGTACCAGGATCATTGGGGTCGCATCAGTCTGCTGAATGTGGCCAATCTTACGGAGCGTGTGCTTATGTCAAATGTGACATATGTAAGTAAACACTAGACTATCACAACTAATCAGTCATATCACTTTTAGTTTTTAATTTAATTTATTTCTCTGCTTAAATTATATAAATAAATTAAATTAATTTTTTTAATTTTCCTTGTAACGTTTACCGTGTGATGGCCCCCAACCTGTATTCATTAGTACAATTTGCTCCTTTGGCTGAGATAAAAGATTTGCTTCGTTTGATATTTACGTATTCGCGCGGTATCTGAAGTGCATGCACTTGACTTGGCAGCGCATTGCTTTTCCCTTTTAACATTTCACATTTCACCCAAAATCAGGGTTTGCCAAGTGAAATGGAAAATATAATAACAGAAGTAATGCGCGCGCTTAAGCGAAGAATTATTGCCCGAAAATGTACAACACCCAAAAAGAAAATAATGCGAAAAAGCAAAACATTGGTTCAAAAAGGCAATCCATTTCGGGCCAAAAGTTAAGATTTTCATGTCAATGACACTGGTCAACCACACTGGGCCAAAGTGCTGCACGCGCCAAAATGGCAGATTTTCCCCCGAAGAGCGAGCGAAAGAAATAAATATAAAAGTGTTTACTTTGCTGTGTTGTATGCGAATGGAATGCGAAGAAGGGTCAAAAGATAAAATGTTGCTTTGCAAGTGCAGTGCTGAATACTTCACAGAAGTACTTGGTGGTCAAACATGTCCTTGTTTGAGAAGTAGTCACCCGAAGTAGTAATTTAACGAAACTCAATGCTAAATGGTGAAGTTCTCACTTGAGAAGTCGTTTGGTTTAATTTCAAAAAGTGATTACATTTGCCAGGCATATGAATGATTATGTATAGTGTACAGCGAAAGTAATTGGGTAATAAAAGTACTTAGTACTGTGAAAAAAACACTCGAAATAAATTGAGCAAATACTTAGTAATGCTAGAAGTAATGATTACCTGTATGTATATTAAACATCCAGTACAATGTCGTTTAATGATAACTTAAGTCCCATTTTCATTTGTCTAAATGCATTTCATATTTAAATTGAATTAATATAACTCGAAGTAATTAAAATGTAATCAAATAACTTGAATCTTGGATTTACTGTAGTTTATTTTAAAAATTAAATTTAAAATTAATCTCTACCATTTATGCAACCTTCTGAAAGCTCATTAACACCACTTCTTTGCCACCACATTTAATTAATACAAAACTGTGGCCACTCCGCTATCAATATAAATAATCCACATCATATTAATTACAACGCAGTCCAGCCATCAGTTGTCATTTGTTATTTTCGTTTGTTTATTGCAAACAGAGCAGCAACATTTAATTAAATAATCATTTTTTTTTAAAACATGTTTTTGAGTTATATTGTGTAATTGTTACTGTTATTGTGATTGTTATGGCATACATAAATGACCAACAGATGTCGCATTTATTTCAATTTCCACAGAACTCCATTCGATTTGTAAAAGTTTTTTTTTTTTTGTTAAGTTCTTCTGTTCATGAAATAATACAAAAATAACAACGTTTCATACTTAATGACATATTAAAATGTTTTCAATTTCAATGTGGTTTTTTTCTCTTTCTCTCCTTCTCCTTGTACTCCACAGAAGACGCTCGCCCCATATACATTTTCCATATCGGCCGACAAGCGGTACATCTTGTTGGCACAAAATGTGGTCAAACTTTTCCGACATTCGTTTTTGGCACAATATACACTGTTTGACATTCAAACGAGGTGAGTACGCAGGGAAATCGCCAACATTTGAGGCTAAAGCACCACTGCCAAATGGGTCAGGAGGTAGTGGAACGTGTGGATTTATTTCAATAATTATGGTAAAATTAAAGAATGAATTGCCAAGGGAAGAATATGTTTATTATACAATCCACTGTCCCACGTAGAAGTTTTCCATATTCAATTATTAAAATTAAAATTGAAATCCTCTTGACGCTTTACTATGCAGCCAACTTAACTAGCTAATTGTAAACGTAGAAATTCGGTTATGAGTAAACTTGTTTGACGCCCAACTAAATTTGAATAAATCCAAAATGAAACTACACAGTAATTCTTGGCAGTGTTGAGTGAGTTCCCTTTTCCCTTTAGTACTTTGCAAATTCAATTTGGCATAATTTTCAAAGTTTTACTTTCCTTGCTTTTTTTATTACTGTTCGCCTGAGCGGAAGTTGTGTCGCTTACTTATCTTAAATATTTATGCAATTTATCTTACGCTTCTGCTTCTTGCTGGGTTTGTTCGCACAGTGAAAGCATCAAATTGAAAATCGATGCGAATGACGAGGAATGGCCGTACTTGCATTATGCGCGCTTCGCACCATCTGCCAACGCCGCCCTGGTACTGGTCTACAACTATGATATATTCTACTGCCCGGGGCCGCGCACCAATCAAGTGTACCGCGTGACGCGCAATGCTGTGCCCGGCGTTGTCTATAATGGCATACCAGATTGGCTGTACGAAGGTGAGTGGGCTGTGTTAAACGCAGGGAATGGAGTGAAGTGAAGCATCATTTTCTTCTCAACGCTTTCTTTATTAAATTTCCTTTTCGTTTTGGTTTCTTGGCATTCCTTTTTTTTTTTTTTTTGTTTCGAAACAGAGGAAATCTTGCATTCGAATAATGCAATTTGGCTCTCGGATGATGGGCATTTAATGCTGTATGGCGTCTTCAATGATTCACTGGTGCAGGAGCAGCATTTCGCTTGGTATGGCACGACGAATGGTGGAAATCCGAATGCATACTTGTATCCGGAAATAAGATCGTTGCGGTGAGTTTTTTTCATGGAATTAATGGTGGTACACATTGAAATGTGAGTTGAAAAGTGAGTAGGCATAAAGAGTATGAAAAGTAAGAAGGTACAATGAATGGCAATAAACATCTCTAATGCGCAGAAGGTCGTTAAGTGTGTTATGTGTGTCTCCAGTTGATTATTCGATTTGTATTTCCCGTTGAACCAAAACCAGTGGGGAATCTTTCAAGTACAGATACATGGCAACGCTATAACAGCCACTCTAACCCCAACCCAAACCCAAACATAAGCCTAATGTAAGATTATGAATAATTGAGCCACTCCACCAGCAATTAAGTCAATGCACCTCACTTTTGGGAAGCTTTTGGGAGGTATGAATACCCACATTCCGAAAACTAATTGTGAAAATATGATATAAATTTTGTAAACAAATTACATTTCCCTTAAATACCCACCAAGCGGTAGTTCATATTTACAAATATGTAATTAACCTAATTGTTATTTAAATAAAATTAAATCCAAATTATCATAATTACCATTGTACTGACTGCTACTACAACTATATTTGGTGTTAGTGGCTCACACCTATTAACCCGCAAAACACCCTTATAATCAAATACTAGAAAAAAAACAACAACAACAAAAAGCAGGGCCAAACATTATTAAAATTCACTTAAAATGTTATTAGGAGCGCACAGAGAGATACAAAAAAAAAGAGAAACCTTCATAGACAAATTTCACCCATCGCATGGAGGTGTGAAAAGGTGAAGCGGCCATTGAGTCAGCTTACCACACACACAAAAATACATACACACACACACAAAGTCTATGGTATAAGCACGTATTCAAAATACATACATTATCATTGAAGCGTTGAATACACACCCAGGCATACAAATACGCACAGCACAGATACGACAAAAGCCTAAAATTAGTGTTGCCTACCGTCTAAGGGTTTAAAAGCTTTTCCTTTTCCGTTTACCGAATACAGAAGCTAGGAGAGCTCGCAAACTACACACACACACACATATGTTCGTATTTGTATCGGGCATATTCACATTTGGTGGCCCTTATAGCCGTTTGAGCGTAGGTATATATTTGTGTTGGTACATTTGAATGTGCTTGTATATATTTACACAAGGTTAGTTTTAAAATGTCACATTCAAATGCAAATTTCAACGCAAATTTACAAATTTAATTATTCTACACTGATATAATCAAAAAGGTTCGAATATATACGCGAATACCAAAATACTCTTGGTGTAAGGATAACACTTTTGTCACAGTTCGTAAATACAATTTTGGTGAGATTGGGAATTGAGATAATTTAAACAGAAGTATGTAGTACAGGGGATTTATTCGTATTTGCTGTCTGTCTGATGATTATAGACTCCTAACAAGTAAAACTAGAAAATAATTTTATTAGAGCTTACGCCCTTATTAGGTAAAACGAAAATGAGTGAGTGCAAAACCATTTGAATACCAGGTTTCAGACAGTTTTTGCACTCACTTTCGTTTTACATGATAAGGGCCTTAACCGAGTTTGATGCAACAAATCACTTGGGAAGAGTCTCAGAATAGACTTTTCTGTCTAGGTTCTTAAACTCTTCCGATTATTGTAACCTGATTGCCTTAATTTTAACTGATTTAAAACAATTTTTCCACTCTACACTACCTCATTTCAGCTATCCCAAGCCGGGCACTCAAAACCCTATTGTTACTCTGCGTGTTGCCGATTTGTCTGAACCTAAACATATACGCATACGTGATTTGCAACCGCCCCAAATACTGCTTAATGAGTAAGTACATGAACAAGACCAACTGAAATAAAAACCATGCACTATTGTCGCCATCAAATATTACACAAAAATACCCTAATTACCGCATAAAATCGATGCAGTCGCAATCGGATCGTTAAAGCTTTTATTTTATCTAACACCAGTGAATACCTTATTTATTTAATTCACACTCTTACTCTCCACAACCACACAGAGATCATTACTTCAGTAGCGCAAATTGGGTGAGCGAAACGGAGATATGCGTCGTTTGGCTTAATCGACCGCAAAACATTTCGGTTGTCAGCATCTGCAAGAGTCCCATGTTTGTGTGCGTTGAGGTAAGTGCTGACACTTTGCGTTGTAAATCGTTTATTTAATCTCGGTTCTATTTGCTAATGCCCTCCTTCGTCTTCGCCCTCGTTCCTTTCGTTCCTTTCGTACATTTCCATTTTAATAGACGCATCGCGTGAGTGGTGACGGCCGCGGCTGGGTGGACACAGTCTCAGTGCCATTATTTGCCGCAAATGCAACATCGTATGTGGCCATATCGCCATTGCGTGATGGCACTTCGGGTGAGGATATGAACGCATAAAATTGCAAATGAACATTATTGTTGGCCTCCTCTAATTGCTTCAATGTTGTTAATCATATTTGATGTACTTCCCATAAATAGGCTACTTCAGGCATATTGTGCACGTACACGTGGCAAAGAAGCGGGTTTTGCCATTGACGCATGGCCAATATGAGGTCAGTCGCTTGCTGCACTGGGATCAGTTTGATAATTTGATGTGAGTTAGGCACTCTTTTCAATGATCAGATCTCTTTATATTTCCTTGACATTTTCCCAACAAATCTCAGTTACTTCCTGGGCACTCCCGAACGTCTGCCCGCCCAACAGCATCTCTATCGCGTCTCGGCGTTACCCCCTCGCCAAGGATCACCGCTGCAGGCACCCGAATGCCTAACTTGTCCGGCCCTGCAACGCAATGGCTACGACGGCAGCGGCGAGGGCCAAACTAAACCCCCACCGAAGCTTGTCACTGCCTGGGATGATTATTGGGAGGACTCGGAAGAGCGTCAGACCTTGCCGCCGCCTACGCCAAAGCCAGCCGATTCCAAGCATGCCAAAATACCACGTCACCCCCCCAAACCCAATGACTGTCTGTACCATACGGCCAAGTTCCCGGCCTCGTTGCGAGCCAAATTCGTGCTCATCGAGTGTCTCGGTCCGGTGGTGCCGACCTCAAATATTTATGTGATCAACAGTGGCCCGCAAGCGACTAACAAGAAGTCAGCAAATCGCAAAGAGGCAGACTCCTTGGAGTTGCTGTTCACCGTTCAGAACAACACACGCCTCAAGGAGAAATTGAAGCGCACCGCCATGCCGCAAGTGAAGACCTTCCCCGTCATGATCTCGGGTGGTTATCATGCACAGGTGCGTCTCTATTTGCCGCCAGTGCTGCGTGAAGATGAGATCACGCGCTATCCAACGATACTGCATGTGTACTCGGGTCCGGGCACTCAGCTGGTCACCGAGAAGTGGCACATCGACTGGAATACGTATTTGTCCGGCACAAAGGACTACATAGTCATCGAGATCGATGGGCGCGGCTCGTCCGGACAGGGCTATCAGCTGCTGCACGAGATCTACAAGCGTCTGGGGACGGTCGAGGTGTCCGATCAGCTGGAGGTGAGCGAGTATTTGCGAGACAATTTGCACTTCATCGATGGCCGGCGCATGGGCGTGTGGGGTTGGAGTTATGGCGGGTATACGGCAGCGCTGGCGTTGGCGGGAGCCCAATCGATCTTTCAATGTGGCATCAGTGTGTCGCCGGTGACTAATTGGAAGCTTTACGGTGAGCTGAGTGGAAACACAAATTTATCAGCCGAATTAATAAAAAAAATGCAAATTAACTTACGAAATGTTCTCTTCCCCTTGACACTCTCACTTTCAGACTCAACCTATGCCGAGCGTTATTTGAGTTTTCCGAATGTAACCGACAACTATAAGGGCTACGAAGAGGGCGATCTCTCCAAATATGTTGACAATCTGCGCGATCGCCAGTTTCTGCTCGTCCATGGCACTGCAGACGACAATGTACACGTTCAACAGTCAATGGTACTAGCGCGCGCACTCACCAACAAAGGTGTGCTCTACAAGCAGCAAATCTACCCGGACGAGGGCCACAGTCTGTCGGGCGTGAAGCGACATTTGTATCGCTCGATGACGGGCTTCTTCGACGATTGTTTCAAGAAGTTGGTGAGTGATAGAAGATGTTAGGGCTTTTCAAATTGCAAAAACTCAACACTTTAGATGAACACTTTGCTCTCTCTCTCTCTATATATATTCTCTATTCTCTATTGTCTATTGTCTAACACTCTTCTTTGTTTTTCGGTTTAAACAATTTGTTTTTAATTTCACTCTCAACACTCTTCTTCTCCACTCCACGACGCGCAATTTTAGCTTGATCAACAACAAAGCAATCAAAGTGATTCTTCAGATTTTCTGGATTTTCACAGTTTTTATACGGCGAAATAAGCGTGTGACTCGTCCTTGTTCGTATGTTTTTGAGAAAGAGAGAGTGTGATAAAGAAGTGAGAGCGCACGCTCTTCACGGTCTACCGCTTTAGGCGTTAGATGATTTGTACAGAAATGATTTAAGGTACCTTGGCATTATTTCGTTTTTTTTTTGTTGTTGTTTCATATTTGATGTCAATGGATGTTGTTAGTTCAGTTCGCCTAGATGTTGTCTCAATGTTAAGAGATCCAAAGATGCAAAGTTCTATTGCTTCGTTTTGAGAAGAATGCTTCTTGTGTGAGGTGGAAGGATTTCTTTTTAGGTTTTGAGTTTTTGTTTAGTTACCTATTCAGTGAAGAAATAAATAATGAATGTCACTCATACGCCGAGTTGACCACAAAAATTAAAGTTTTGTTGATAGCTTGCTCCAAAACACCTATACGTGATGTAAGAACATATCCAACGTAGTTATCTGTAGCATTCTTAACGTTACGTCACGTCCATTATAATCCATGCAGAAGGAATTATATACAAAATCCCATTGTTTGTCCGTCAATTATAAAAACGAAGAAAACGAGAAAGAGACTTAAAGATTATTCCCCGCAAAAAATTCGAATTCTTCACACTGTGCAACATAAAATAAAATACTTGGTTTGATATCTGTTTCGCGAGTGCTGGGCATGATGCCATTCACTATTTTTTGCCTTTACATTTTTTTGTTTTCCCAATTCCTCACCTTTATTAGCTTAGTTTTGACTAAAATTGGTTAACACAGGAATTACTTTTAAGAAAAAATTATGTTGTGAATTGATGTGATGTTGTAAAAAAGCTACCTACCTACCTACTACATATAAGCCTCTCGTTGTGAGTTTAGCTATTTGCAAGTTGTTTTCTTTTTACGTTTTTTTTTGTTTGTTACAAATTGAATTTTAGTTTCCCCAACTCTCAATGTTTCTTTTTATGGGTTTTTTTTTTTGGAAGGCAGAAAATGTTAAACAAAATTAACTAAAAATTATTATAAAAATGATATACTCTGCTGGAGCCGATGCATTAGCTTTTTGTACCCTACAGTTATGATTTGAAACAAATTTTGATTGATTCCCTCCATGATTCCATAATTATGCTTGACTTTCTGTTTTCTTATTGTACACTATTTCACTTGCATACACACTTGTGCTCCTTTATAACTGTTTACCATTCAAATACAAAACGCAGCCATCACTTTACCCAATTGCTAAAGCGTCCAAATATCTTCTTATCATCTTCCTTTATGCTTCAAACAGGTGCCGCCTGAGTCGAAAGCTGGCCTAGGAAATGGCGGTGATATGCAACAGCAATAAATATTTAATAGCAACGCCGTACGCAACACAATACTATATATGGATTTGCATGTGTAAAAAGGAAATTTAAATATAAATACTTGGGCATTTTTAAACGCAAAATATTTACCGAAAAAAGAAATAAATAAAAAATACAAACAATACGGTGAAAACAGTAAAAATTCTGTAAAAAGTAATAATTACCAACTTAAAAAAACAAATAAATATGGTTGTGAAAATAAAGCAACAGCAGCAGTTTAAAATATGCAACAGCAAACCAAAAAAAAACATTAAAAAATAAAATAAAATAAAATGCAATGAATAAATACCAGACACGTAACATACCAAAAAAAAAACAGTGAGCAAATGTGAACAAATATTGAGAAATCACGTATCATTGCAGAATAAAATTCAAAAATTGATTTAAAAAATGGCAAATTAATAAAAACTAATAAACTTAATAACAATTGAACGAAATCAAATCGAACAGGCCACATTCAAATGTAACCGCAAGCTAATTGAAAAAGTAAATATCAAAAGTAAACATGTAAGTAGCCGTTCACAAAAGTAGTTTGAACTAAATTTTCTATTAAAAACCAAAAACCGTAGACATCGCCTTTTGTTCTCATTTGTGTAGAAAGTGTTTGTAAATTGAACAACAAAAGTTATGTAAATTCCAAAAAAGAAAACTGCAAAAAACTGCAAAAAAATTACAATTGCTTAAAAGTACATGTCTAAAAAGGTAGTGAAGTAAATGTAAGCAAACCAAAAAATTAGAGAATCTACAAATACTAGAAGAGGAAAGCTCAAAAAAAATACTGCGATATTATGAAAAATAGAAGTTAAATTTCCTTGGTTGCTTCATCATATCATTTACTGTGCCATGAATATTTTTAATATCAATGAAAATAAAAGTCAACACCTAAAAGTATGCAAATAAAAATATTATGTGTCGCACACATCATGGCATTTGTGGGCCATTTCGTTTTTATTGTATGTATTGAGAACAGCCACACACACAAATTATTGTGCAATCTTCGAGACCAATTGATTTATGGCATATTTGAACCTTCGCATTTGATTACCCAAGCTGAAAAATACATTTGCATAATTTCAGACACTTTCGTTATTAGAGCCCAAATGTAGGTGGGACAATGAAATGTGATATGCGAATTAAATTGATTTTTGTGGCGCCAGCGTTCGGAAATTAATTTGACGTGACGTCTTATCAAAGTGAAACAAAAGCAAAATGTCGCTAATAGCGCCTTAAAAAAGCTTTTGTCAAATTTGTGAAATTTCATTATAAATACAACAGCTGCAGTCTTCTTTCTCTCCCTTGTCCCAATTTAACTCATGAAAAGCAAAATTAAATGCCTTATAATGCGATTATTGTGTTAAGGCTCAACGTGACAGTTAAATTAAAAAAGTAAACATCATTCGATTTTGAGGAACAAAAATATTCCAAAAATCACACAGCATACTTTTAGGCTATATGGCAACAAATTTATGTAGGTGTGTGGGGGTGTGTGAAAACAGTTCCAAGCACGTTGAATATGCAATGACACTTGACACTTCATCACAACGAAATCCGTGGCTTAAATTTCATGCCACAAAAACCATGCATGCGGCCTATAACCCCCCAAAAAAAGTACACCGACCTACCATTTTTCACATGCATAAAAACATTGTGCGTTGGGGGGAAAAAAAAACTTTCCATACAAAAAATCTTGTTATTCACGCATTAATAAATCTACGGCTGACATTTTTATGTGCCCAAATAAAATTCATATTTATTTGTTGCGTGTGATTAAAATAAAAATAATACATTTCCATTTGGGTACACTCAAACAAAAAGTCGTCAAATAATTCCTAAGAATTGCGTGACTAAGCACCTGAAGCTATGCCATAAATAATGATCAAGATAATTGTTATCTAAGCAGTCTTAACTTTCTTTTCTTTTGAGCGAAAAAAAACCCATACATATAACGTTTAAAACAAATGTTATGGCTTTCATTGAAGCTCTTAAGAGTCTGCCATTATTTGCACACTGACACTTGAAGCCTTTTCAATGGCAGCGTTACTTTACGTTGCGCTCGCTCTTTTATTTTATTTATTGAAACAAGGTTTTCTATTTTCTATTTGAATTAACTTTAGAGCATGTGTGTGTGTGTGTGAAACACACATGACAACGTACACATGTCTTTGGATATTTTCCAGCGAGTGCCTGCGAATTGCCCCGCCTGAGGCTATTAATAGCTTCAAAGGGTGCTCACAAAGTTTTTGTCACTCACAAAAGGTGTTTGAACAAGCTAGCTTATTTGTTATTAGCCTTTGCTCCTTGCAACAGCTCCGCCACTCCTTGCATTCACAGGGAAATATTATTTTTTCGAGATTCATGCAAGGCAATAAAAAGCTCGGAAGCGCTGTCAGTGGGTGTTTTAAAATCGTTTGTGTGCTTGAAGTATTCAGGGCATCATTTATTAAATGACTCATTAAGGTGAAAAAGACACTTTCTAAGGAATTGTACGAAATAATTGGAATCAAATTTTGTATAGACTACAAACTTGCTTGACAAAGAATGGTTTGCTTTTGTTAACAAAACAAATTCTTGATTGTTGATTTAAAAATTCTGAATTAAAAAAGGGCATTGTTTCAAGTGTACTTTGAACATTTCATGCGATTTATTCATAAATATTTGCATACTTTTAGGCCAAGCACAAAATATTATTTTACTCACATGTTATGTTGAACACTTTAAGCTTATTTTAAAATGTTGTGAAAATATTATATAAATGTGGTTTAGCCTAGCCTCTGCGTAATAATAATTCAGTGAAAAAAAAAAATTATAAAAAATCATTATGATTTTTTGGCTCATGGAATTTAACATATTTTTAAGTATCATAAATTGAAGTAGCTTCGGCTCTTTTGAAGATTCCTATTTTTTGCAGTAGTTTTTAGTTATTCCGTGAGATTTATCAATATGAATTAATTAAATTCAATTACAAATTTCTACGTAAACAGAGTTGATTTTATATGAATTTCAAAAATTTGTTGCATACTTTTTGGGTCCGTTAAACCAGAAAGTGACAAGATTATAAGTCGATATTCATATATAACAAAAACTTATTGAAGTACTACTAAAAAATGTGTCAGTTTACGTTCTTTTTGCGCCAAAAAATATGCAACAAACTTTTAAATCCATATTAAGATTAGCCCTAGTAATTATCAATGTGCAAAATTTGCTTTAATTTCTTTGACCCATAATGTATGTTATAGTTACGTTAAGTTTACAAAATTTTAATTCATTAGAAAATTACAATATTATCGTAGAATTCTAAGGACCAAGCGTTAAGCGTTATATTCGAAGCAATTATAATTATGAAAGTTTTTAATCAAATTTGAAAGGTAAGAATTTCGGAACTGAAGAGTTGAATGTGGAAAAGAGAAAAGAAATGAAGCGAGTTAAACTAAGAGGGCGAGTTAAACTAAGAAAATTTCAAAATTTGTTGCATATTTTTTGGAGTTCAACAGAAATTACAAAATTTAAAAAAAAAATTTATCAAAAATTAATAAGTGATTTCAAGGTTTAAAACATCAAAATTTTTGTTTTTAAAAAAAAAATTTTAAATTAATTTTTTTTTTAATGTTTAAGCATTTTTTTTATTGAATTTTTCCATATTTCCATCTACATTTTTATTGTTTTCTTTTTTATGCTATCACCTGACACAACAAATGAAATCGGCCCATATGATCAGCCAGATTATTTCGAATAAAATTATTCCCTTTCTGAGTACTCTTCAGTTCTAAGTATAAAATATCATCTATTCAATTTGAAATGACATACATACATACATAAACAAATCATAAGTTTTGAGCCCGTGCAATACTCAAACTTAAGTGGAAATACTGAAATTCATTGTCGAAATTTGCCATAATTGTTGACTACAGACAAAATTAAAAGAAAACACAAATCAAATCAAACGAAAGAAAACAAATAAGTATTTAATTCGTAGTAAAACTGTACTGTACTATATTTAGTAATCCCTTAGCATTAGTACACAAAAATAAAGAAACCTAAACTGTAAAAATTCTGTAATATATTCGCAAACATATTTTATAAACAAACAACAAAAATGCTAATATTTTCCTACGAGTCCGTAACTTTTTCAGCCTTAAGTGGAGTATGAACTTTTATAAATATTGTAGAAACCGATCTAAACTACCTAAATGTGCGTATTCCGAAGTAAATTTTGGAATTTTAACTGTAATTGTAATTGAAATGGTGAGAAAAAGTCATCAAAGACCTTTAAGGGTACTCAGTTCTTAGCTTGGCAATATTTAACCATAAGTATTTCGTACTATACCTACATACCTATATGAAAAATGGAAAATCATCAACGAATTGTTTAAAGAAAACAACAAATAAATAATGTTTGTCGCTCGTTTCAAGTTGTTTACCTTTGCCTAACATTAACCTTTATCCTTGCCTAAAAATCTACTTATTTGATTGGTTAGTGTAAATAACCATTACTTGGTTCAATTGAAAGTGTTAATCCTACTGCGATTTTAATGGCAAATATACTCTTCGCAATAAAAGAAAACCAAACCGAAAAATCTAGAGAAAAAAAACCAACTAAACTAAACCTTTGTGATCCAATTTTTTCTTCTCTTCCATGAAAAGAACTTTTTTTGAAAAAAAAATTTAATAAATTAATTAATAAAAAAAAAATATATATTTAATGAAATTAATATTTAAATTAGCAAGAAAGTGTTAAACAATTACAGCAATTATAATTATATTAGCGCATTTATTTGCAGGAAATTATATGAAACCAACATTTGAAGCATTGAACAAACTATTATTATAAAAAAAAAAGTATAAAAGTGAAATATTAAAATAAAAATTTGAAAACTAACAGTGGTGTTGTTTGATTATTCAGTAAAGGAGGAAAGGGGACTGCCGCCTTTAAGCAGGCCACAAAAGGTACATAAATTTGTCAACCTTAAAATGGAGTACAAATAGTTCACCAGCGAAGGCAGTACATATGTAAACTTCAAACTTAAAAGAAGTCAAAAACATGATCCTTAAAAGTAGGCATCTTTCGCGTTGTTTTTGTACATAATACAAGCAAGTCTTAACCAATTTTAATTAGCTAAAGTTTCTAAGAATTTTTTTTTCAGAGGCAACAACACAAATTTGAAAGAAGGAAAACTTTGGCGGGAAAACAGAACAATATTCTCTCCAAGCAATATGAAGAATTTCAATTAAAATGGCGCCTGAAAGCAGGCAACAATATTTTTCTTAGGCTCTTACAATTTGCATACCAAAATTTGGCAATCTCTTTGTATTAATTTCTCATGAATTTAATATTTTCCTTTGACGAACTTTAAAATAATTTAAACTTAAGTTAAACTTGCACATCAATTTTGGAGAATGTTTTTGAAATCACTTAATTCGAAAGAGAATCGATGAAGTTTAACTAGCCTTAACCCGTGATAATGGTTTTAGACACATGAAGGAATTAATAGTTTTTTTTAGTGTGTTTACAAATCAGCTTAACCGATTAAAACTTTTTCACTTTTCACTTTTCCAACCATTTATCAACACACACACAGCTGAATCTAGCGTTACACTCACTAAACACCTAGCATCAAAAGTAAACTAAACAAAAAATCATGGAGAATCACAGCAAAAGAGTCTCACTCCTTAAAAGTATTTCCACCAAAGTTTCTCGCACACACTTACAGTTTGCTCTTTTACTAGACAAAGACAATAAATTAAAAAGTAAACTTTTGTTCTAACACGCGGTGACATTCGAAAGCAAACGCAACAACAACAAATTAGATGTTGTGTTGTCGAACTGACAAAAGTTACAACAACAGCAATCAATTGTTGCTCGTCGCTGAATAAAAGACGAGGGCTGCGTTGGAAAAAGTATTTCGAGAAAAAACCATTTGTTTTTTTAATGTATTTGTTAGTGCAACTGTTGTCAATGGTTGATGGTGGGCAATCAGTGCAGCTAGCAATAGCAAATATTGTCTATGGAATCGGACAGCGACATACACTGATAGATAGACAAACCTATAAGCAAACAAACACGTGGGTTGCGTAATTGTGTGTGTGTGTGTGTATGTGGGCTGATTGCACTGAATTCGTGTTGCTCCTAATACTGTTTCCTCAGCCAATTCTATTGTTGTTGTTCTGGCGACTGTTGCTGCTGCTGCTGCTGCTGTTGACATGTTGTACCACAATGGCCACTTGATTGGAAATTTACGCTGCATGTTGACCATTGAAGCAACCGTCAATCAATGCTGAGCTAAAATTTACGCTGCAACACTGCAATTGAAAGGATGTATGAGGATGTACGAGGATGTACGAGGATGTACGAGTATGTAGTGCCATTGTTCCACTGAATGTTGGCCTCATTTGAAGATGCCCACAATGAAGTGAAGTCATCCGAAATTTAATAAAATGCCAGCATGAAATAGGCGGAAATTGGCTTGCAATTGTGGATCAAAAATGAAATGAAATCAAATTATCGATGATCCTAACACGTGTTAATACGAACACAATGGACACGAAAAGTTGTTAAAATTGGTACGAATATTGTTGATATGTGAATTTACTCTTCAAAGGTGAATGGCGTAGGCCCTGAATGCTGGAAGAAAACGTTTTCTTACTTAGTTTCGCATTTTATATTAATAAGTCAGTAGTAAATCTTGTGATAAGTATAAATGCTTCTCTGTTACCATTACATGTCTCTATGGCCAACTTCTGGTGAACAAAATCTTACTGTCTAAGGTGTATGTTATATTCTAGAAACGATGAAAAATGTTCAAGTCAGTGAAATTTCTATTCAAATTTTCATTGCGACGATGAACGTTCAAAGTTTAAAAGGACTTAAAACAAACTTGTAATGAAACTTTAATGAGCAATTGTTTCATGTTTCATATACTTAGTACGCATCTAAAAAAGCAAACTTTCGTTGAGGTGAGTTTCACATCAGATCTCAACTAAGAAAGAAGCAGAAGGTAAAGTAAATACAATTTAATTCAGATTGACTGCACAAATATAAGACAGCGTGAAAAAGTTTTGCCCAAGTTCACTGTTTGCACATAAGAAAATTGTATGGTTATTTTGCATTCAAAAGTTTCTAGAAGCACAAACTTCTTCATAGTTAAACAAAAGAAAAATAAAAGCTTTCTTTTGAAAATTTTGTATTATTTTACCTAACAACGAAACTAGATGAGCTTAAATATTCATACTTTCCTTGTAAATTGGCCAAAACGCTATTAAATATGCCACAATTTTTTTTAAATTCATTCGCAAGTGGTCAATTAACTTGACCGTGTTCGCATGTTTGTCCGCGATTCACCAGTTTGTCCAGGGTGTACAGGCAATTTCGCTGTACAGCAGAGTCAAACAGCCGTGCTCAAACGGAAGAGTGTCCTCCACCGCGTCATTAGCCCGTCTAAAATCACTTCGCTGTCAATTTTAAGTCGTTACGGTTAAAATGACAAGTAATTTAAAAATGAAAAAAATGCATTGTTATAAATTATTCAATGCCGTTGTTACACAAAAAGTAAAGGGGCCATTAAGTCATATAAGAAAAAAAGTTTGTAAATATTGTGTGGAGAAATTTCACAATTTTATCTTCCAACTCGTTTAAAAATCTATTAATACAGGTGGCACTTCTTTAGAATGAGTTAAATTTATAAAAAAATTTAAAGAAAACTAAAAGAAAACATTTTTTTTTAATTAGACTGAATTAAACATCACTCATACGTCACGTAGGTCGGCTTATTGTGCTCACTCATTTCCGCTTCTGACAACAACTGTTCAACATTTTTCGATTAACCTTTCTGCTAACTAAATATGTTGGGACTCCTTTTTCTCTCTCCACCTCTTCCTTTGTTCCATTTTTCGCCACCCTTTTCTGATGTGCGTGTTTAATTTACAGTAGCGTCTTTTTGCCTGGCCAACCTTCTGGTTACCATTAATATTTCCTTCGTTCGTCGACATTAAATGGTATTTAGCGTCATTCTGCTGTGCAGCCGTCATGGTAGTTGGCCCTTTTTTCTGCTGTCCGTAATAAGCTACAATTAAGGCTGTGCAAGGAAATGCCTCTCGTAAGGTGGCGTATACTTAATTGGAAAATATGAAATTAAGTAAGGCACTAAAAGAACTCATCACATTCGTCTGTCAATTAATTTGGCGTGGAAATTAATTGACTTGAATAGAATGCCTGGAAACTACTCCACTTGAATTTAATATAGTTTATTGACAGAATTGAATTTCTTCTCATAACTTCTGATCAATTTTCCATTTTATGAATATGAAATAAAAATGTGTATGTCTGATTTATAAATAAATAAAATTGCGGAATACGCCAGTGCGCACGGGAAAGTCAATTTACTTTCTCATCTTACTAATTTCATACATTTGCCGTCCAACTGCTTGACAAGGGTGCACATCTATAAAAAAAAAATATTATTTCCTCTGTTACTTATTTATTTACATTTGCCGAAGTACACATGCTTTCCCACATCCACACAAAAAAAAAGCATTCACACACACAAATGACAGATCAACACGAGAATATACTTAAAATGTTAATTGAAATGCGCAGGGGCCGCTTGACATACGCAAATCCATGCTGCAATCGGAGGTGTAGGTTAAGTCGTGTCAAACACGTTGTTGCTGCATAAAATATGTGTGCGTTAATCTGTTAATCTATTAGGAATTTCGATGGGAAATTGACATCGTGTCTACGTGTGTCCCCCAGTAGCTGTGGGCAACTGACGACTGATTTATGGCTCAACCACGTAATGGCCAAATGTTTCATGCCATTTTTCACGCTAAGGTGAAACAGGCTATGAAATGCTAAATAAAATATGTTTTGTTATTTAATTATTGAGTAATAAATAAAGCCTTACAATATTTTTCATTGTTTATGCAAGTGTTAAAGTGTCTATTTAAAGACAAATCATCACTTAATTGTGAAATGTAAACTTAACTTTTGATAAGTTTAATTTTCACTCTTCCAATAGACAAAGGAAGTATTATCAAATACTCACACCACACCGAGAACAAAAATGGAATTCCTTTCAAAATTCACGAAAATATGTATTTCACGTATGAAAATAATTAAATCCTGACACGAGTTTCATTTTAACACATTTCCTGTACGTTTTCTGTAAAGTAAATTAGCTCATCATCTTTTCGCTGCCGTGATTTCTAAAAACGACTTACGTTCCCTAATTAAACCACCGCAAACACCATTAATTGCACCTCAAAACCATGACAACACAAAAAAAATCACAAAAAGTCTAAATGTCAGCTTCAAATAAAATATAAGTAAAGGGATAGGTGGATGACAGCGGTATGTAACTAAAAACCAAATGGATAAAGATGGTATGTAACAAAAAAAAAACAATATAAAATCAGTGTACATATCATCTTTATATCTTCCGAGCTTACATTTTACATTTAAATTTGCGAAGAATGTAAACGTTTAAATTGTTTTCATCAAAGAGTGGCAACTCTGCTAACATGGCATGAATGGTTTGTGCCTCTGCTAACTAATAACTTTAAAGCTTAACAGTTCCTTACCTTAATACACAACTTCAAAGCTTCAACCAAAGCGATTAGAAAATTCCGACAGACGTTATTCCGTTAAACAACACAAAGTGTGTATACTTTTATTGAATTTGTATTTCAATCTAACTACTCTTAAAGCTAAACTCCACAAAATCATAAATCTCCAGCTGGGATTGATTCATTTCAGCTTTGGTGAGTTGGAATTTCAAAAGATTTTGCCGTTCGTAGCTGTCGTTCTGAAAATTTAAAAAAATGTTAGTTGGACAATTCCAAAATAAATTAAATTCTTCTAGACTTACCATAGTGATTTCCTCATACAGTCGTCTATATGACAATTCATCCGGGTATTGGCAAATGGCGTGTATGGTGAGTAACTTGCGTGTGGTGGAAGCACTGCGTTGCTGTTTCTGTAGCCGTCCTAGTATGGCCAAAATCCATGCCCACACATCGGGAAACCCGCCAATGAAGCTGGACAAATAAATATGCACCAAGTCGCAGCAGTTTTGTATGAGCCTCAGAAAATCACCAGGAAACGATATATTATACAAATGCAGTTCCTTGAGTGTGGTGAGTTTGGCAAATGTGGTTATTTGCGGAAATTCACCCAAAACTTTCAAATGCAATATTTCCAGATTACTCAGCAATGGCAAATGTTCCGCAAGGATGTGCACCAGTTCTGTGTAGCTGCTGGTATTCATTATTCTCAAGGCGTTGATATTGGAGCCCACACTTTCGAAAAATGGTGTCCAACTTATGGGGCCCTCTGCAGGCAGATCAACAATACTCAACTTTCTCAGATGTCGCATATTTTGAACATTTTCCACAAACTTCTCATCAATCGATTCCGCACTCAACTCCAGTGTTTGCAGCTTCGAAGCGTCCGTCAACAGGCCCGATTCTACCCTCGTCCTGTTGCCTGTTATACTCAAATGCGTCAAATTTAAGTTCGAAATGATTTCCCTCAAATTGTCTGCACTAATCGAACAGTCGGTGGCATATAACTCTCTTAGATTTCGCATATCCTTGAGGAACTTGCCCGTCACATAATTACTCTGGATTCGAAGAACTTGCAGTTTGGGAAAATTGACCGCCACTAAGCGCATATAGGCATCGAGGACTCTGGAGTCACGACAATCGAGTACTTGCAATTTCGGAAAATTTAAATACAAATAGAATTCAAAATCAGGGCGATTGGTGAAACGACCCAGGTAGGAGGTGAATGCCGAACCACTCAAATCGGCTATAGTAAATTTCTCAATATACTCCACGATTAGAGGAAATAAGGTTTGGTACTCAACGTTGGAAAGCCTCCCCATTTCTGCATTTAACTTGGCACTGGTCGTTGGAATCTCACGGAATTTCGTTCTCCAAAGCATATTTTTGACAAGAGAGCGAAAGCGGTCGCAAACATCGCATTGGATCAGCTGTTCTTTTAGTGTAAGCTCCCCAAATATCTGACACAAACAATCGTCGTTGAGTCGCAACATGTTGAAAGCCTCGTTGAGATGAGAAGTACGGAAATTGTTTCAAAATCAAATTGAAATGAAGAAATACATTAGACACAATCCTTTGTCCACTCGAAACTATTTCACAATACACAATGTGCCTGCACTATTATTATCTCCTACTCACTCGTATAAAAGCTAAAGAGCTACTAATTTTTATAATTTGTTGCATTTCATTCACAAAGTATGCTTTATAAGCTTTTGCTGCTTGAAGCTTTTTTATATGTTGATAAGATATAGTAGAGCATTGCCAACATTGAAAATTAAAAATAAAAAATAATTGAAAAAAAATATTTATTTAATAAAAAAGATAAAAACAACCTTAAAAAAATAAAAAAATTAATAACTCAAAAGAAAATAAAAGAGAAACTAGTAAATGTTTCTGGGGCCGAAAGCAATAACCGCCTAAGTCGACTTAGTACGGAATCGAGTTAGACAGTTTACGGTATTCAAATATTAAACTTTTATTGTCTTAAGCAAATTAAAAAAATTAAAAATTAAAAAAAAGAATTTTCCTAAACTAGTGAAATAATCGATCATGTTCATCGACTTAAGCGGTTCAACAATTTAAAAACAAACAAAAATTTGCCGGCTATTTTGTATGAAGGTGTGGTTTGTATCAGAATTTGCCCATACAGGAGTAGACAATTCAATAACTAAACCTCTGAGAATAACATTCAATCGACAAAATTGATATTTTTGAAAAAAAAAATTGGAAATAGGTTCTAAAAAAAAATAAAATGAAATTAAATATAATAAAAAATTAGATAAAACCAAAAAAATGTTTGATTAAAAAAATTAATTACAGTACAATGAAATTAAACAAAATAAAATAAAATATAAGCGTTCAACTCACGCAAAACTTAAAGACACTTAAGATCGAATCGTTGAAAATAAATATTGTATTTACATCAATTGATTACAAAAATGTAATTATTAATCTATTATTATTATTAATTTAATGAATTCAATTGTGTCCATCGAATCCCATTTTCACCTAATCTTCCAAGCTTAATTCAATTTAAAGTATACATACGTGTTCCAATTGTAAATTGAATCAAATCAATACGCTCAGATGACAGACGCGAAATTTTCCCGCGCTACTCTTTAATAATTCAAAAATAACTTGCAAGTCTTTTAAAAATGTCCAAAGGAACCACGTAAGGACAATGCCGCCCACTCATCAATGACGAAACATACTTAGGAAACTGAAATTCATTTTCCATATTTGCTTCTCGTAAGAGTTCTTCCAACCACTGAAAAATTGATATGAATTTAATAAACCGCTAATAGAAAAGAAGTTAGTTAAGTGAAAAATGTTAACCTACATATTGATTTTAACGTGGGAACTGAAGCAATCGCTCAATACATCAATACACAACCACAGAGTTACTAATTAGAAATTTGTTCTAATCAAACAATATCAGCTTTTTGTTTATGTATATTTTTTAAATTAAACAATAGAAATGAGGATTTTTGTATTATTTCCCGTTTAATTAATTAAGAACTTTTAGAAATTACAAAAATTCGATATGCATCGCTTTTGAATTTCTCCAAATCGAAGTTTGAATTCAATTTCAAAAAAGCATCGACATTTGGGTGGCTTTGATGCATTTATGCTTGCACTAGATGCATACGAATTGCAGTAAGAATTTTATCTCTTGTATTAACTTAAGTCTATTAGCTTTTCTTATAAGTTCCAAAGGAAAGTATTTTAAAATATGTCAAAAAATTTAATATATATAGTAATATATATAGTTTAGAATTGATTTCCAATTTACATATTCGACTTTACTTTATTTACATTTTGCGTCTTCCGTTCGACAATTCTTATTCGCAGTCGACCGTGGGAAAGCAGAGCAGTATAAACAGGTGTTGTTGCTGCTTCAAATATTCCCACAGTTGCACAGTTGTTGTAAAGAGACGCTAGCAGCAGTGATGCCAAATCGAGGATAATTTCTCTTTTTGAGGTATTTTTTGGTCGGATTTTACCTAAAAGGGAAAAAGGTACTTTTTGCATACATATGAAGAAAAAAAGGGATTTTTTAACTTTCATTCTTTGTTATATATTTATACTTTATATATAAGTTTTTTTTTATTATAAATGATGCAGTTTTGTTCCTTGGAAGTTTTTCTACAAAGTACCTTTCAATAATTTTTTATCTACGATGAACATTTTTTCCTATAAATCCGATTTTCTGAACTCGCATCTGATTTTCTCATGAAATGCTACAAAATTTGCAACCATATTTTGGTACAAAAACAAAAAAAACTACCAAAGTGGCACCTCTGATTTCAAGTTAGACATTCCAACTCACTTACGCTCTTACGCTAAACTAGAACAGTGTTGTCTACTAAAGAAACCATTGCTTAGGCTCAAAGGGAATTTTTAGTACTGATTATGATCTTTTTAAAAACTAAATTAGGAAATTAAAAGTCAGGCAGTTACAACGATTTCAAAATTACCTATTCAATTACGTCCAAAGCCTACTAAATATAGGTACCATTACTCAATTATAAATACAATTAGATAAACCTTTTTCATTCTAAACTTGAGTCCTGAGCTAAACGGGATAAAAACCACCCGCCACATTTCCAAAATGCAGCACTGCGCACCATCTGCTGCAGAGTGAATTAAAAGAATAAAAGAAGTCTGTTTTGCGGAAAGTGGCCCAGTCGGTGTTTTAATATTAAAAGGAAAATAACAGAAGCAAACGGAAGCAAATTAAGTGATTTGAATATGATTGAAAGTGTCTAAAAGTTAAAACAATTAATTAGAAGGAAGTGCATACAATTAATGGCAGGACAACAAAAATTGTGCTTCGAAAAAGAAGCGAATGCCAAGCGTGAGAATTGACAGCTGTCAGTTTTGTTGTTGCAGAAATAAATAAAAGGAGGCAAGAGAAAAAGGATAAAATACATGAAGAAAAGAAAATAACAAAAAAAGAAAAAAAACTGACAGCGGGAATAAATTTCTAATATCTTGTGTTTGTCCAATAAATTCCAATTGTTAACGCTATCGCATGTGAAGAACAACAAAAAGTGCCAAATTCATTCCTCCGTTTTGCCAAGTTTTTGTTTGCAATTAAAGCAAAAACCAAAAATGCATTTCTAAATATGGTAAAAATGTTGCCCGCCTATTATTGTTGTTTTGTCTAAATGAAGAGTTATAATAGTTTCAACGTTAGTGCCCCTTCCGTTGCCGGTGCTGCCGCTTTGGATCATTTGGAACAGTACGCCGCCACAGCAGCGCCCACGGTACTGGCCACGCCCAATCATAGTAACAACAACGGCCACCATTTGCATCAGCAACACCATCACCAGCAGCTACTGGAAGCCTGCGATTCACTGTCACCGTTGCCGCAAATGCCGCAGCATTTCGGTATGGGCAGCGGTGCTGGCTATGCTCAGACGCCGCCTAGTCCACCCGTGCACCATGCGGGTGGTGGCGGTCTAATGCCGCCAAGTCCGCCGCAACATCAACAACAACATCAGCAACAACAACATCAGCAACAGCAACAACATCATTTAGCCTTGCTACCTCGCAGTTTAGGCGGTGGCAATGCTGGTGGAGGTGGCGGCGGCACGCTTATGTCCACTGGATTATCCTCTGTCTCGTCAACCGCTTCCTCTGCCTATCGTCCTCATATTGAGGATAAGAAACTAACACGCGACGCCATGGAGCGTTATATGCGCGAACGCAACGACATGGTCATTGTCATCCTGCATGCGAAGGTAATATTTTGGAAATTTTTATATTTTTGAATTCGTTCTTCAAGTAATCTTTTTTAGTTTTTTGCACTCTTTCCTTGTAGTTGTCGGCACTGATTTTAATGATAACTAGATACCGGCTGAGGTCATATCTTTTCATTTCGATCGAAATTCAATCTTTTTTTTTCCCGAAAATTATAAAAATTATGGTCGGTCTTCAATGAAAAATATTTCCGAAAAATTTTCGTTTCTGAATCCATTTACGGTCGTTTTCCAGTAGTCAGATAAACCTCTAAAAACAAATTAAAATTAAAAAATGTCAAAAATCGGCTTGAAAAATTTAGAAAATTGTCACTCAAAGATTTTAAATCCACTTAAAATTGCATTCTGTGAAGATCGACGAAAACGTACATTACAACGTCACGATCTACACTATCGTCCCTGTGGTCCAAAAATCAAATCACAAAAGTCGATTGGTAATAGTTAAACCAATTTTTTTTGTTGTTAGGATATGCCCGCCACATTGAGATTCTTGAGGCGGAATATAATACATAATAGTTATGTAGGTACTGTAAAGCCCAGTGTTCTTAGATGGTTTATTTTGTTAATATCGCTGACAAAAGACATTTTTTCTCAATCTTCATTCAATTAATAAATAAAAAAATCTCATATTAAAAAAATTATGATTTTTTACAAAAAAAATCGCTACTTTCAAAGGAATTACCTTTGAATAACAATAATTTTGAGCAATAAAGAAGCTGAATTTATAATTTCCACAGGAAGGTCCTTCGGTACTTCGCCATATCGCTTAAAATTGTCCAAGACTTAATTTTTGTAACGTTTCTTAATGCATTTTAGGTCTTAGATTCCAAACATCGCAGTGAAATTTTATCTGAAGCACTTCCTCACTTCAAAAGTGTATTAACTCAAAATTTGTTTTTTTCAGGTTTACATATTAAAATATAATTTGTGTTCTACTTTCATTCAAAAGTGATTTGTTGTTGTGAGTGATATTTACTTTAAAAAACTTGCTTGCAATAACAGGACATTTTTTGGAAATTATAAATTAAAGTTTTTGCAAGTTGTCTTGAATTGTTGAAAGTCACTTCCTTTAGTTACAAAAAAAAACTAAAGTAAGTCTGCTATGCATTTAGTTACCTTCAGAAATGATCACCCTTTCGGAATTCACACGCTGCCCTGCGAAGCGTTGCGTTGCGCATGTGCGCTGTGTGTCATGCCCAATCGGCAAAATCAAATCAAATTGAAAAACCAAATCGCAAACCCAAGCAACCACAATGCGACCAATTAGGCGACAATTGAATTTGCAACAAATAACTAAATTCGAAAAAAAGTGCCACAGAAATCAATCAAATCGCGGAAAAAAACGCAATTATTAAAAAATAGTAACTTTAATTTTCTTTAATTAAATACAATTATTTCATTGTGCTGGGCCGATAGTTAGTTACCGCACATCGTCGCACTGCATTGCATCGGACCACCAGCACCACCACAAACGCAGTTGGATAATTTGTATGCAGTCAAGTGTGAAGGATGCAGCCGCCGCAATACACAAGTGCCAACTGCATTTGGCGGTTTAAGCTAATTTCGAATTCAGAAAGTAAATTAAAATAACTAAGCGGGGAAAAAACTTCAAAGAATTTGAATTTGCCTCAACTCACGCGGACATTGGAGACACTGGTGACCACAAGTGATTGAAGTTAAAAGTTAGGTTCTTTTCAAAAGTAACTTGCCGTTAGTTTACTCTTTTTATGATTGCAAAACTTAATGCAGTTAAGCTTCATTTTAGAATAATTTTAAAAGAAATTTTTAAACCCTGCGACGATTTTGAATCGGAAGTTCTCTACTTTTAAAGGAATTTCTAAAATTAGGGTCGTTCTGTTTGGTTACCTTTGAGTTATCTCAATGGCAAGTAATGGTTATACACTGGAATTATTAATTCCCTTCATAACCTCACTAATTTCAATTAATTCAGTTTTCCAACTAACGTTTCTTTTCTCGCACTAAATACTCTTCTTCTTTCGCACTTTCCTCTAGGTGGCTCAAAAGTCCTACGGCAACGAGAAGCGTTTCTTCTGTCCCCCACCGTGTATTTATTTGTTCGGCAGCGGTTGGCGTCGCCGCTACGAAGAAATGCTGCAGAAAGGCGAAGGCGAACAGGGCGCCCAATTGTGTGCGTTCATCGGCATTGGCAGCTCCGATCAGGACATGCAGCAATTGGACCTGAATGGCAAACAGTATTGTGCGGCGAAAACTCTCTTCATCTCCGATTCGGATAAGCGCAAGCATTTCATGCTGTCGGTGAAAATGTTCTACGGCAATGGCCATGACATTGGTGTCTTCAATTCGAAGCGCATCAAGGTCATCTCGAAGCCCTCGAAGAAGAAGCAGTCGCTGAAGAATGCCGATCTGTGCATTGCGAGCGGCACAAATGTGGCGCTGTTCAATCGCCTGCGATCGCAGACAGTGTCGACGCGTTACTTGCACGTGGAGAATGGACACTTTCATGCGTCTTCGACGCAGTGGGGTGCCTTTACAATACACCTGCTCGACGATAATGAATCGGAGTCGGAGGAGTTTCAGGTGAGTTTTTGTCAGAGCTTTCTGAGTTCACCAATGAATTCTTGTTTATTCTTCTTCATTTGCCCCCTTCACAACAGGTGCGCGATGGCTACATTCACTATGGCGCCACTGTAAAGCTTGTATGTTCCGTCACGGGCATGGCCCTGCCGCGTCTCATCATACGAAAAGTCGATAAGCAAATGGCTCTCTTAGAGGCCGATGATCCCGTCTCGCAGCTGCATAAATGCGCCTTCTACATGAAGGACACGGATCGCATGTACCTCTGTCTGTCGCAGGAGAAGATCATACAATTCCAGGCGACGCCCTGTCCCAAGGAACCAAACAAAGAAATGATCAATGATGGCGCCTGCTGGACAATCATATCCACCGATAAGGCAGAGTATCAATTCTACGAGGGCATGGGCCCCGTCTCGTAAGTAGTGAACGAGCGATGTGTGTGTTTTTGATGACAAAAGTCATTTTTTTCAATTCATTCGTTGTGCAGCTCTCCCGTCACCCCAGTGCCGATTGTTAATTCGCTGAATTTGAATGGCGGCGGCGATGTGGCCATGCTGGAGTTGAGCGGCGATAATTTCACGCCGCACTTGCAAGTTTGGTTTGGCGATGTCGAGGCGGAGACCATGTATCGCTGTACGGAAACGCTGCTGTGTGTGGTGCCGGAAATTTCGCAATTTCGAGGCGAATGGTTATGGGTAAGCTGAAAGACTCGCACAAAATCCATGTTTGACAAGTTTCTAATCATTTAAACCCTTTTTTCTCTCACACCCATTCTCCACTTTAGGTCCGCCAGCCAACTCAAGTGCCTATTTCACTCGTCCGCAACGATGGCATAATTTACGCCACCGGACTCACCTTTACGTACACCCCCGAGCCGGGTCCACGGCCGCACTGTACCCAGGCCGAGGATGTGATGCGTACGCGACTCAACAACAACAACATCTCCACACTGACCAACAACAATTCGGGTGCAGCCCATTCGCCGGGCGACTCGTCTGGCGGTTCTGGCATGAATGCCAACCATCAGATGCACCAAACACTGCCGTCCATGTCCGAAGTGCAATGGAATACGCACGGCGGCGGCGGACTGTCCTGAGTGCCAAGGAACGTTTTTCGGTTGCGTTTGAAATTGGTTTTCTAACCCAGTTGGTGGCCTGGCAAAGGGTAGTGAGCGGACAAGTTCGGTTGGGAGTTTGCTACGATTGAGGAAGGATCAAGAAGATTTAATTTACATTTTGTTTTAACGAATTCAGTTTTTGCCGAAATTATTTTAAGTACTTTCTTGTCATGCTAGAAGATTTCTTTTAATTCCATGTTAGATTTTACAAGCCTGGTACTGAGAAAGCAATTAAAGTGTTTTTTTTCGCATACATTAACAAGTTTAAATTCAGAAAATTATACCGCTAAGCTCGTTACTCAGTGCCCAGTCTTTTGACAATGGCGTTCATTTCATTTTAGTTTCTAAGCTTAACATTTCAATTTCTTTTCCAAAAACATTTACATTAGTTTGTAGCTAGCTTTATATATATTTATACAGGACGCATGCAAATCTCTCATACTTTTAGGTTCTCATGCATGTTTCGTTACCATTCATTCCTTGGGCGATTTTTTTTATGTTGCTCCAAACAAAGTATGTTGTTCTCCTCAAAGAAATTCAAACTAAAAAGGAACAAAAACCACTTTTTATAGGCATGTTTTTTATACATATTTTTAAGACCATATATATCGTCCGTGGGCTTAGAAGTAAAACTCACGAAGTGCATGAGTCGGCTTAAAATTAATATCAAAATTCACTAACTATTGTGATTTAAAATTTTTATTCCACGTGTGTAATTAGTTTGTTTTACTTCCAAGCCCACGATGTGTTATATAAATACATATAAGCAAATGATTTTAATACTTTTTTGTATATACTTTTATACGTACTAGAACAAATTATGTATTTGCCGAAAATTAAAAATTAAATGTAACAAGCTCGTTGCAATAAAAGCTTATAATTTATGTAGTTTACATAGGTACATATATATTATATAGTGTTAAGCTATTTATATACAGAAAAGAAAACATGCATGTATTTGCTTTACTATTACGACCATATTAAAGAAGAAACGAAAAAATATTACTTTAAGCTGAGAAATTATAAGAGAAATAAATTATTTTGTAGAAAAAAAATCGAATTTGGATTGTTTTTCATTTAATTGGGCTGTGCCAAAAAAGTACTCATATTTCACCATACAATTTTGAGGACTGCTAGTACGACACTTGCTTTTTTCCAACCATTAACGTCCCTTTGTTGGGGTCCTTCGTTAACATCTAGAACAGGGTGTCTGTGTACTTTGGTGCGATTGTCTTTTGCAAAGATTAAAAGAATTGCTTCGACGGTATCTCCAAACGAATTCGAAGCTGAGTTTTGGTTGGAGCTCAGCCCGCAGGTGTCAAGGCGACTGAATTTTTAATGAATTCTGGGAAAAGAAGTAGTGTCCAGAATTCGTTGCCAGTGCCATGTGTTCAGTCTTGAAGGAACTTTGAGCTGTGGAAGAATTGCATAAAATTTCAATGGAAACAAATTTCGATGATCTACATTGTAGAACGTCGATATATTTCAGTGGAACGTTGTTAAAATCGAGAGGTTTTTTTTATTTCCTGATGGAAAAGGGATTTACACGGTGAATAAAGAAACTTTGAATTCCAGGAAAAACGAAAGACTCTAGAAACGAACACTGATTCATTGATAGCTATCTAAACAATGAATGGAATTAGCGAGCAATTAAAACTTTTCAACTTGAATATGAAAATGTCAATATCTAATTTCAATTTCTAATCACCAGATATACACCAAATGCAATTTACTCAAACCTTGGGTGCATTTTGCATTATTTTGCAATCTGGAAAATCAAGAAAACGCTATTTGCAATTAGTTTTCTACTCTTGTCGTTTAATTACTTGCGAGCAACATTGCATTGTTAATTTTCTCATCAAATAGGATCTTTGCGATTGCAGTTAGACTTGCAATTGAAATTTTCGTGTCATGAACGTATTTTTGCAATACAAAAATTTCAGTAAACAGTAGGTACAGTACAGTAGATAAATTTACGAGCTCTGTACGTACACTTGCCTGGTTGGCAGCTCAGCAGAACAATAGACCTAATCTAGATTATGGTGGGAAAAATGGAAAAGTGTTTCGTGGCGAATGTACTGCGCCACAGAAAGTTCAGAGAATATCCAAAGCACGCCTCCTAAAAATATAATAACGTTCCCACGCACCCACAAGCTAGCAAACGAAGTTTCTACATATTTCTTTACTTAATTACAGCCAAAAGAAATATATAAAACGAAAACGGATTTGAATTTTTCGTACATAATTTTTTTATATTTCGTGTGTTTTTTTTCCATTTATTATGAAACTAAAAACTGAAATATTCTTGGCGTCACCTAGAACGGAGATGAATTGAGCGGCTGTCTACGAATGTTGGAGGCAGTATACAAAAGGGGCAATGTGAGGAAGTGGTGATATTTCCAGAATGAGTCCAGTTTTTTTCTCACAGCCTCAATGAATGAACAGCTGCCGGTTTTTGCTAAGAATTGCATAAACAGTATGGAAAACGGTAATATTTTTGTTTGTTTTTCGGTTATTAATTGTGGGAAAACTCGATTCTGTGCTAATTTTATGCAGGTTTTGTTTTTTTGTTGTTTTTCGTTATTTACAAATGAACTTAACACTTGTGGCTTTAATTAAGGGCCACTTCCGTTTTAAGTTGAAGTGAAATTTTATGTTTGTCAGAGCTGTGGCGGTATGAATAGTTAAACGTTTTGATTTTTATGAACAAAACGAAAGACTTAAGAAACGAACTGGAATTTTGTTTCGATTTTAACATCACATCACTGGTAACTTTGAAAAATTTTATTTGAAATTCGGTGAGGAAGTTTTGAGTGTAAAACTTCAGATTGTTTCTAAGTAATGGAACTGGAACAAATAGAATAATCGATAAATATCATCGATAAAATAAAGCTAAATTATCGATAAAAAATCGAAAAATTATCGATATATTATCAGAATTGATAGGAAATATCGTCGATTTGTAGATCAAATTATCGATAAAAGGTCTAAGAACGTATCGTTCTCGGATGTGCAGGGTATTCTGTAACGAATTTAGGACATAGTCTAAGGGCCAATTTCTCAGTGCACATTAATGTTGGGTTTAATTAAATTTTTTTTATAAAAACCTTCATAATTTGAAAAAGGAATCAAGGTAGAGCAATATTTCTCTAAAATCATGGTTCGATTAAGAAAATTTTAAATCTAATTTTTCAACCGAAGGGAAATCCAAATAATTCAATAAAATCTCGTGTGCACTAGAAATTAGTAAAGCGGGTTATGATGTCGAATAATTAAAAAATATGAATTGAAATATTTCTTCAAATTTCTATTTCAATAAAATTGGAGAAAATCTTTTTCCACCCCGTCATTTAAAAACTTTCAAAATTCCCACGCTCCCAGAAAAGAAAACTGGCATGTCATTAAAAGGCAGCAGCGCCGGCCCTCGACAAATCAAAATCACCCACTTAATTTATGGGAGGCATTAAAAATGCACTTTGTTTTCAGATTTTGCACTCGAAAACTTATTCCCATGAAGAAGTCCACCAAAGTGGCGAAAAGACTGCATTCAAAATAATTACCACAAAAAATGAATAAAAGAAGTAACAAAAGCCTGCGCCGCAACAGCGGTAGCAGCAGCAACCGAGGCTTATCACGGAATGCATAAATAATATAAGCACGCCACAAATACCTGCCAACAACAATAACAACAGCTACAAGAACATCCACCACATCCAATCACAAGACGAAAATTAACATTTTCTTGAAGGAAAATCTTAGATCGCACTCGCCCCCTCAAGCGCAACAAATTTCGAAAACTTTTGCGCAATTTTCCCACGCAAATGTGAATCTATGTACTCTTTTTTCCCCATTTCCATACACACGGCGGCGTGTGAAAAATTTAGAGCAAAACTGTGTCTTAAAAAAATCTGATTTCAAGTTAATTACCGCAACAACAACAAAAGAAACTAAATATAATGAAACATAAGCAAAGCAAACAAACAAGCAAACGTCATCATCATCAAACGAATCAATCCCCCTTTGCCAACTAGAAGAAATCGTCAAGAAAACCCTAAACGTCTTATAAGAAACCAAAGAAAATTGTAGAGCGCGCAAGCTTCATTAAAAGAAAAAAAAAATGTCCAAGTGGTCGGTCGGTGGTGGAAAGACACGCGAAGCCTTTCAACTCTGTGGAAATTGTAGCTTCTAGTGGTTGTTGAGGGAGAGAAGTTGCCACACGCAACTTCAAGTTGGTTTGCCTTTGCATTTTGGGTAGTTTGTTGCCTCAGTCTTTTGTTTGGTTTTCGCTACAGTTTCTTGGGATTTCTTATCGGATATTTTGATCGTTTGGTACTTGTTGTGAACAGGGTTGCTTGCAGTGAACTGGGAAATCTAGTTTCGAACCAGAAAAATTATAATTAAATTTGAAAATTACTGAGCTCATGTCAGCAACATAATTTCAGTGCATTTTGTCTTGCAGGTTGCACAAGTTGTTAAATATTTTAACAACTTGTCCTGTCCCCCCGTAAATATGTCTGTTGCATCTTAGAATATCTGGGAACATCTTAAACAGAAAATGACTAATTTTTATGATTTTTGGTTTGATTCTTGAATTTTTCCTAGAGTTGGTTCTTGGTGGGCTCTGAGTTTATTCATTACTTAATGACTAAATATTTGTAATCATGAGGAAATCGAAATGAAAATTTGAAGTAATCTGTTTCAGTTAAATGCTAGCAATATTACACTGTGCGATAGAGTGGGAATGAGTGATATATCTAAATCTATTTTGCTTTTAGAACCTTGAGTTTCGCGGCACTTAATATTTTGTGTAATACATATGAGGCGTTGAGAAGTAAATTTATTTAAGAGAATCAAATTTATACCTTACTAAAAAAAACTTTGTGCATGAATCATTGTATTTTGGTACGTAGATTTTTGTAAAACATGTTAACTTTCTAATATCTTATGGGACTTTTTTGAATACAATATTTTTGGCTTGTACATTTTACATTGTAGGATACAATTCTGCAGTCGTTACTACTCAAGAGAATCTGATGGCCATATAGACAATGAGAATCAGGGACGTAACCAAAAAAAAATTTCGGGGGGGGTTTTCACAAATTTTTTTTTACCTCTACTGAAGAAAGAAACTAGAAAATGCAAACCAAATTAAAATCAACAACAGATCGCGTTTTTCAAAATAGATTTTTTTATTTTTCATAAAAAAAGTGTAATAAAAAAATTTGAAAAAAATCCCGAAAGGGAAGTTTATGAGAAAAGGATTTATTGTAAAATCGACGAATTGTGTTCATATATTTCGGGGGGCACAAAGCCCTCAAAACCCCCCTCCCCTTCATGGGTACGTCCATGCTTTCATTTTAAACACACTTTCATTTGATTCACAGAAAATTTCGAATAACTTTAAATTTTCACAAGCTGTTTTACTTTGATGAAAATGTAAACCGTGATATTCGAAGCTTAATAACGAATGCTAAAACTGGAATTTTTCCAGTTTTTGGTACACGAAAGTTTTTAATAAAATAAAATATCCAGGAGATACGAAAGTTTCTCTTAAATTCTTTTAAATTTCATAACTATTCCATACATTTTTCTATTACTTCATAGATTTCGGGGGGGGTTCGAACACCCCAAACCACCCCCCTGGTTACGTCCCTGATGAGAATCATTTTAATTTACAATTTTATTAAAAATAAAGATTGGGAAATTCTTAAGGGTATTAACGCTTAAAATTTGTAATAGACATTGTCATTGATAAATCAAAATTAACATTTTGTATAAATTGCATAGATTTCCTATTTGCATCATATAATGAGCATCAGTATTTAAATAGATATTTTTAAGTTTGTATATCCATTGAAACTTTAAGGTTGTTTTAAATGGAAACATGATTATAATAATAAAAACTAGTAAGGGAACATTCTTCAGCATTTGCTGCTTAAAGGTTAATCTCCATCTTTAGTAAATGAAAGAAAAGTTTTTATAATTTTTATTTCTTTGATGCATTTTTTAAATTTTGTTATCCTATTAAAAGAAAAATTCTCAACTTAACTCTAAAATGGACATACATTCCAGACTTTATTAAATCAACATGAAAGCCATATTAATTGCATTACAAATTAAAATGGTTCTTCCCGGTCTACTTCAGCTTAAAATTTAAATAAATATTAATATTTTTTCATAAATTTTACTGTTATAAACTTAACACGCGGTCATTGTACTGCTCCAAATTATAATACATAAACTCCATTCATTCAAATATTAAGTTAACATTTTCCCACAACTGAACTCAACCGTTTAATATAGTTCCCAAGTTGTTTTCGGTTCATAGCTTTCACTAAACTCTCGCCCATTGGCTTAAGGCAATAGAGGCCTTTGTGTCATTTGGCCAATGACAGCAGCGCTTGTTTTCGACCAACCTGAATGTACAACCAATCCGAAAATTCTGTCGTGCTTTCGCACAATTGTTTTTTGTTCATTGTTCTTTTCTCTTTGTCTGACATTTGTAGCAGCCTTGATTGTATCGTGGCCTAACTTACAAAGTTGGTTTTGTTCTAAACTTATAGCGAAGAACACAACTTTGACTTTCCTGGCAGGTTTGGAACATTGGACGGGATGGAGCAGATAAATCACTACGCCGCGGATAAATTCGAGTCTTCAATTTAATACCCTAAGAACTTTTAATTTAATCGACAAAGTGAGTTTTACTTCAAGACGTGCTATCAAAAACAAAATTTTAAATCATTTTTTTAGTTTTTTAAAAAAATAAAATTTTTTTTCTAAATTTCTGTACTTAGTGATTTGTAGAAAAATTTTACGAGGAACATTTTTGTAAAAATTTTTCTCAGAATCCCTTGTTTCTGGGACTTTTTTAAGATATTTTTTTTCGCCTACTAAATTAGTTTTTTAGTCTAATAAAAAAATAAGTGTCTTACAACCGCGGAGCTTAAGACCGTCTGCAATTTTGTACTTATTTCCTCGAGCGAATCTGGTAACCCTAATTGACCATATAAATTGTACCCTCCGACAACCCCTGTCTCAAGGAAAACCAGTATATATTCTGGTAGTGACACTCAGTTCAAATGCAGAGTACTTCTGGTCGCTTTCACATTTAAATATTCAAAATAAACGTCAGAAATGCAAGGGAAAGAATTGTGGGTTTACAAAAATTAAAAGTTGAATCTAAGGACTTGGACGACAAATTACTTGGAAACATTAACATAGTTCCCCTCTCGATTGATAGCAGTGTTTTCTCTTCCCGTGAACTTTTATTTTAAAATGTCACCGAAATCAGTTCATTTATCGTATTTGTGGACGGGGGTATTTTATGTAGGAATTAAACACCAACAAATGGGTTCACTTTGCAGTTGCAGATTTTGATGTCGATTTTTTTATTTGGGTGGATATGATTTTGGGAACGGAATGGAAATGGAACTAGAATGAAATGCATCGGAACAAAATGGAATTGAGCAAGCTTAGGTATAGAAAGTTGACTGAATTGAAATGGAACCGGAACGAAATTTTAGCGGATCGGAACAAAATGGATATGGAACACTGTTACTCTGTTAATTTCGAGCTTCCCTTAATTGTTTTTTCGGCACCAATAAAAAAAACACACACGCAAGCCATAGTATTTTTGTGATTTATTAAATATTTTTATTCATGTAAATATATTTATAAATAATATTCTGATATTACAAATGTTACCTACTACATATATTTAAAATACGTATAAGATTTCTCTTCTGCTTTCCTATAAACGTTTGTAAATAATATTTAATACAAAATGCTCAGTACGAATATAAGTTTTAACGAATTCACTTCAAAGATTTTTTTTTCATTTCTTTTAAATATATTTTATATGGTATAAAACATACATAAAATTATACAAAATTGTATATAATTTTCGTATCGGTTAACATTTATTTTCCTCATTCAATGCGATCTTTCGTTTAACAATAAAAATATGTGGATGCTTCAATGCCAAAAAAAATGAACAATTTTTATAAACTAAAGATAAATAAAATAGTTAATATCTTTTATTGCAAAATTTTACAAGCTAAAATATATATTTGTTTTGTTTTTGTTTAAATAAATAATTATATTACTTTAAGTGCACAATAGAAAAAAAAAACAAATTAAATTTAACAGCGACAGAAACCAACTGCAAAAGATTATTTTGATATTTTGATCAGACAATCCAGAAATTGTTAATTTCCAAGTAATAATTAAATTAAATTAATTTCCACTTCCAATTAAAGAAAATTGAGCAGAAAGTTTTACAGGCTGTTGGCAATTAAAAAACTTATCAATTTGATCGCGGTTACAAGCGACAACATGCAACTCGATTGCCGCTGACATTGAAGTGGTTTGACATTTCCTTGTAAAATTTGTTTGTTCTTTGTTTCATTTCATTAATTGATTTAATTCTAATTTGCTCGAATGGTGCGATTTTTGTTCATATTCGTCAGCATCAGCGAAATGTAGGACGTCAACAGATCGTCCATCTTATAGCCCAGCGAGGTTTCGCAGAGCAACTTCGAGCCGCGCACCAAGTTGCCAATTGTCATGTGGAAGTAGGTGTTGCCCGAAGACCAGTTGGAGATGCGCGTGAAAGGATGCGTGACCAAAATATCCTGAAAAGTTAAAAAGAGGATAAATAACATTTTGTAAAATTCTCCAGTAATAAAATAATCCCAATACAATTTTTGAACCACCCTAGTGTAGACATACTTTAATATTATACTGAATTTCGATATTACCTTTGTCACCGGATGTATTAAACTGACACCATGTTTGTTGATAGCAATCAAAAGCATTTCCGGATAGTTCGGTTCCGTGGTCTGTTTCACCTCGAAGAAGGCCGAACCAAATGTGGGCCATCTGCGAATATCAAAATTAAAATCTCATCAAATACTATTGTTTTAAAGTCCAACTTACCTATAAACGATTTTCAAAAAAGCCACTTTGGCATCTTCGGAAGTCATGCCGCCATCTTGGTTGTATGAAGCAACAATGGCGCGTTTCCATTCGCTTGTGCTTTGCATCTTCATAATGTCGGAGGGTATCAATTCGCGCAGCATTTGTCTGAAAGTGTAGTGTATAAAATTACGCTCCTTTCATGCCCCATCGCCCCTTCCTCATACTTACGGTATGGCCTGCAACTCCTGCTTGTTCTCGCCGAAACGCACACGGAACACCAGTGCGGCCAATTTGGCTGCCTCCTCGCGCGAACACTTGTGATAGCCGCGCAACAGTTTCGGCAGCTCCTGATGGTAGTGGAATATCAGATCGGCATTGCGATCCTTGCCCGGCACTGTGTTGGTCCACAATTTCTTCATGAAGAACACCTGATAGGTGAATTGCGGGTTGGAGCCATCGCGTATGGGACGCGCCTTCTTTATCCAATCGGTGAGGTGGCGCACAAAGTCGAAGAAGAAGTCACCCTCCGGCACGGATATCACCTTGTCGGCGATTTTGACGAACAGCGAGAAACCCTCGCTGGTGCGCAGCGACAAACGCTGCGAGATGTTGTGGCAGAAGTCCTTCGCACGCGTCGACGAGTCCACCTCGAAAGCCTCGTCCGTGTCGTCGGGGAAGTACACTTTGTGGAAGATTTGCGTAGTCTTGTGTTGAATAGCCTCAACCTCCACCTGATGCGGCGGATACTTGCGCTGGCCATTGCGTATGGTCTTCTGCAGGCGATGCATTGAGTCCTGCGAGATGGGATGGCGACGCGTGCGCAGGAACATCATCAGCTCCTTGAGCAGACTCTGTGAGCAGGCGAACAGCCCCGTCGCCAGCCACATCAGCTCCCAGCCGCGCTCTTCCGAGATGCGATTACGATTGTCCGTGAGCTGTTTCATAATCTGGCAGTAGATTTCATCGCGTAGGATTTCGTGTTTGAGCGGTCCGTCGAAGATGTGGTCGGTGATCTCGTTGCCCATGCGCGGACGCTTCGACGGCAAATCGCCCATGTACTTCAGTATGGCAGCAAAGGCAAAGCAGGCCTCTTCCGCGAGCTCTTCTTTGGCCTGCAGTTTGCGCAGCAACGGAGCCTTGATGGGATCACGCGAATACCGCCAGATCTCATCGGCGCGCTTCGAGCTCAGTGTCAGCGTCTTGGACATGGTGCGTTTGGGTGGCAAACGGAAATGATCCATGGCATACTCCATAAGTGTGTGGGGGCGATCACGCGCCTCCGGCACACCATTCGATACCATGCTCAGTCGGCGGCCATGGTGGGCCTCTTCGATATTGAACAGAGCGAGAATGTCCTGTGGCGGTTTCGACAGAGTGGGCAGAACGTAAACCGTTTCCGCGGGGAAGTCGCCACGATCTTGGGTGCGATCGCAGCGTCCAATGCACCAACCGTTGTTGAGCACCGACTCACCGCAGGACTCGTCCTCCAAAATGATGAGGTCACCCTTGAGGAACGACAGGAAGCTGGTGCCATCCGATGGAGCGCGGTAGTCTTGTATGGAAATCACGTATTTTGAACTGGACGGAAGAGACAGCCAGAGTTACCAATAGCATCAATCACCCCAAACCATGGAAATATCAAAAATCTTGACTAAATGCAAACTTACCGTTTTTTCAAGCCATCCAGGAAGTACACCACCAAATCTCTAATATCCTCTGCATTCGGACTTTGGAAAGTAAACTCCTCGCCACGCACAGTCGACAAAGAGAAGGTCTGCGTGAAAACTTTGTTCGTCTTTTGACTGGACACGGCCGTAATTTCGGGGAAACTCAACTCTAACAGCACCTGCTCTTGGTCGTCGACCACATAGACGCCGGTCCAATTCACCGCAATGATGACATCGTTCTTCGGCAAATTCGGACCGGAATTCCTGTAAGCCTCATAGAAACGCGAAAACAACAAGGGCCACTTGTACTTGGCATAACTGACAATGTCCTCTTTGATCTTCAGTGACGGCACTTTCTCCTTGACGTAATAGGATTTCTTATAGGCTTGCAGCACCAGCGCAGCCCAACGTTCGATTGCCTTCTCTATGCCCGTCAGGCAGAAGTCTGGTATGAAGTTGGGCAGCAGCGTAAACAGACGCTCCATGGACATATCCGTGCCGTACTCAATGAAGTACTGCTGGGCGGCAATCATGGCCAAGTCTTCTTCCTTGTCGCAACGATACTCACCGAATTTGACGCCGCGTACCACCTGCTGGTAAATGAGATTCGTGGCCACCTGATCCTGTGTGGGTTCATGCCAGGGTGCGAAGATTTCCTTGCGGAAGAACAGACGCCACGGGGCATTACGCTCTTGGGCGCCCTGCTCTTTCGCATACTGCTCGCACTGGGAAATGGCATCCATGACGTGATCACCGCCACTGCCCAGCGAAGAGACCTTGTCGAAGAGCGCTATGTACAGCGAGAAGCCGAATTGATCCTTCAAGGTGATTTTCTCCGACAATTGATTGCACAGTTCGCGCGCTGTCGTAGCCGAGTCAGCCAATAGGGTTTTCGTATTGCCATCCATGAATGTGATGGGCAGCATAATGGGCTTCTTGGACTTTGTGGCCTGCAGCTCCAACCACGAGGGTGGCTGATTGCGTGTGCCATTGTTGAAAGTACGCTTCAGGCGCTCTTCACAATACGGAGCATAGCCCGGGGGACCCTCGCGGATGAAGGCACGCAAGTAATTGACGAATTTCTCTGACGGAGCAAAGCAGCCCACGCACAGCGAAAGCAAGATCCAACCACGCGCATGCGATGACTTTAGAGGGTTATTCGTGAGCTGTTTGCAGATTTGGCAGTAGATTTCGTCGCGCAATTCCGCACGCAGTATACCATGGCCTATGATGAAGTGCAATTTCTCCAGGTTCGAAGTGGGTCGCGACTGCAGCCAAGACTGATAGCTGTCGGCGGTATATTCTTCATCTTGCAAGCGACGGCGTACGTCTTCGCCGAGTTTGTTCTTGCGTTTGAGCGTTAACGAGACGAGTTTGTGCCGAATTGAGCGTGGTTTTTGCTTGAGAAAAGCGTCGGGGTCGAGACCCATCAGTTGAGCTTCTTGGAATTCCTGGAAATTATGGAATATTTAGTTTTTTGTTACTCTAATAGCTTCAGCTGGTGCGGAAACCTTACCTTACTCCTAATGAAATTACGTCCCAATGTAGCCGTGACCTTTGACATCACCGATGTGGTGTCCATGCGATCCATTGTATGGTATTTCGGTTCGGGCATGTCGCCAGTGAAACGCAAAATGGTAATCCACAAAGCCTGCGCAGCCAATTGATCGCCTTGTGTGTGCAAAGGCAGCAGGGGATGCTTCAGGGCCTTCTTCGAATACTGATGCGTGACATTGCCTTGGAAGTAGGTGGCAGCAAACTTCTGGAATTTGAACTCGGACAAGTCTTCTTCGTCCTCGGAAATGTGCATAGGGCCAATGATGTCCTGGAATTGAAAGCACCAAATGAAAATAAACTTTAAAAAGGAAAAAATGTATTCCCTCACTCACCTCTTGATTCATTGAATTTCCATGCGGCAGATCCATAAACACTGAAGTCTCCCTCCCGCCATGCGGTGTCGGAGCCTCACTACTCGAGTCCGGTAAAAAGTCAAACATTGCCTCGACCAGTTTGCTGTCGTCCACTGGCTCGTCCTGCTTGCGTGCAGCATCGTTGATGATGTTCTTCTTGACCTCCACACGACGACGCTCTTCGATCTCCTTCTCCATTTCACGTCGTTCCAGCTCATGCAAGCGATCGCGGTAATGTTGCTCGGCAATTTCGCGTGCATGCTTATTGCCCTTGTGCAGCAACTCCTGCTCCTCCAACTTGCGCAAGTGCAGAACCTCGGCGAACTGCTTGTACTCCTCGCGCAGCTTCTTATACCGACGCATGGCAATCATGCGACGCGCATGCGATTGTATCTTGATGATGGCCCACATCTTGTGGCCATACTCGCGACGCACCAGATAGCCGCGTGCGTGAGCCTGAAGGCCCACAATGTGGCCGCGCAAATGCCGGAAACGGTGCGACAGTACACGCGAACGTATCAAGGCCTGCAGCCTCATATAGCCCACCCTCATCTGCCGGTAGCGCTGACGTTGGGCATAACCCTTCCAGAATCGTTGCACGGTTATGGCCGCAGCTCGCATACGCATAAAACGACGTCGATACACCCACCCGCGTATGGTTCGCTGAAGTATCAAAATCTTACGCGTCAGCACACGATCGCGTTCCTGTTCGAGGAAGAGGTCGTGGGCGTCTTTGAGGAAGACCTTCGTATGACCCAGTTGATAGTCGGACTTGCCCAGCACAATGGCGCAAATGCGTGCCGTGGCCGATTGGCAATCGGTACGATGTGCCGGCGGCACTCCGGGTATCAGGAAGCGATAACGCTCGACAAACTCACGGAAGCCATGTCGTATGGGATAGCCCGCCCGCCGTATGCGTATGGTTTCCATCATACCCGAGTAGCGCAACTGTCGACAGCACAGGCCACGATCGAACATCATGGGCTTCTTCACCTCGTTCGGTTTGATGCAACGTATGAAGAAGGGCTGGCACGAGCTCAATGTCTTCATTAGAGCATCCAGACTCTTCTTGAACTGCGTGGACAAGGTGGGTGTGCGTTTACGCGTCTCGGCGCCCATTTCGATGTCCTGATTGAAGATTTGCCGCAGAAACTTGTTCGTGCTCGAACTCACCAAATGCAGCAGGTCAGGACTGAAAGTATCGCGATTCTTCTCGAGGAAACCGCGTGTATCGTAGAATACCACCCCAGCAAAATGATTCAGTCCAAAGCTGGTGTTAATGTCCGACTTCGGTTTCAAGTAGTTCTTATGCGTGCCGTGCGTCTTGTGCAACTTGGCCAGCATCGTCTGGTCGGTGCCCTTGGGAAAGCGTGCTTCCTCATCGATCAAGGCCATAATATTCAACTGTTTGATGGCAATCAAGTCCAAGGCATCCTGATTGTCCACGAACTCAATGTGCTGCCAATTGATGGCCTCGTGATTGTACTCCTCCTGTTCGAGCTTGAAAATGTGCTGCACAAAGAACTGCTGCAGATTCTCGTTGGCATAATTGATGCAGAACTGCTCAAAGCTATTCTGATCGAAATTCTCAAAGCCGAAAATGTCCAACACGCCAATAGCATTGCGTGAGGTGGCGCGCGGCTTGAAAATGGCCGAGTTAATTTTGCGCACAATATGCACGAACATACGCCCGTAAATGCCCTTGACAAAGGCATCACGCACATCCACCGACTGATCGCGCGATAGCGTTGAAATAACAGTTTCTCCATGAGCGAAAAGGGTACGCCGCGTCAAGGCGTCAATCAGCGGTTGTATGGGCAGACCCAGCAGAGAAGCCACACGCTCCACATTTATGTGCTCCGGTATCTCGGTGGCATCCAGATTGTCCACAACCGTAGCCTTGTATTTGATATTGCCACAGTGCAGAAGGGCGGCCAGAAGTTTGATTATCTCCCAGATCTCTTGATCGGAGAAGAGGAGCACCTTCATGGCAGAGCGTATGTCAGAGAATTCGGCAGTATCATCGCGACCCTCACAGGTAATACAATCGCCACCGGTGAGATATCTGAAGGAGTTCGGAAAGAAAAGTTGATATAAAGAAAATTCGCCATTGAATTCAAAATGATAATAAATCTATAAAAAAAATATATTTTAATTTCCCAGTGGGTAGAAATTTAATGCAATTATGTAATTACATAAGAAACCCCAAGCAATATCCACTCACTTTCTTATCAAACACTAAAGCCAAAAATTAAACAAAATAAAAGTATCAGAAACAATTAAGCTTTCATTGAGCATGGTACAATAATTAAGAGACTTTGCAGACTCAACACGGCGACGAATGCAAGCATAGAGATGAAAATCGCCATGATTAATGATAGGGAACGGGAGCTTCATGGTAAATTTACGTTGAAAATACCTTTGGCTTGATAGAAAATATGAATTTTTTGTAGTTTTTGGAAATTATTTCTTTTTGGTAGTCTATAGTCTACGAAAAAGTGTAGCTTTTAAACGATTAACTGTAATTAAATTAGAAATGGATTTAAGGCAGTCAGTGATTCATAAACATTTCCACTTTAGAGAGCCGCTTTCGGTTTTAAAGTGTCAAAAGAGTCTTTGTAGGGGACTTCTCATTTCTCAAAGCCTTCATTTTATTATGTTTGAATATTCCTAGATACCTGAACAAAGGTTAAGAACCCCTGCCTTGAGCTCTTGTGATTTTATGTAAACCAACAGCAACTGAAGACGCTTTCATAGTTGTGATGATGTAATAATCGCAGCTTAGCAAAGTGTATACCATTCCCTTCCCATACTCACTTATAATCCGCTGCATTGCCCAAATCCAAGCGACGCTTCTCATCTGACCCTAGGCCCGCTAAAATGCAATAGAATACATGATAGTTGCGTTCGCTGTGGTTCTGCGAAACTATTCGAGATTTCTCTAAAAGATATTGTTCGATTTTGGCGCCCTCAATGACGCCGCTAGAGCTAAAGTGTATGTCAATGTATTTGCCAAATCTGAAATGAAAAATAACAAAAAAAATATAAATTGAAAAGTCCGAATCAAATATTTGTGCTCCCCCACTCACCGCGATGAATTGTCATTGCGTATGGTTTTCGCATTACCGAACGCTTCGAGTATCGGATTCGCTTCGAGTATTTGCTGTTCGATCCATGAATGTTTGCCGCTTATGGCAGCCAAATATTGAAGTATCAACTTGGTGCTCTCCGTTTTGCCAGCGCCCGATTCGCCCGAGATGACAATGCACTGATCCTGGCGATAGCGTTTCATGTGGGCGTAGGCATTATCGCCAATGGCGAAAATGTGCGGAGGCAATTCGCCAATTTTGCGCTCTTTGTAGAGTTTAATTTGATCGCCCGTGTAAATGGGCAGAATTTGGTAAGGATTGACGGCCACCAAAATTGAGCCAGTATAAGTCTAAGAAATTGTATAGAAAATGGAATAATTGAGAAAAATAAATCAAATGGAAATGTCCACTCCACTCCACTCTACTCACATAAATCAAATTCTCCTTGTAGCGTATGAGCAGATTACGTAATATGCCCGCCTCGTGCAGATCACCCAACGATATCATATCCTCCACACCCTGCACCGAGGAGGCATGCATCGCCTTGATGCGCCGCTCGGGCGATAGCCACAATTCGTCGCCATCGTCGTCGCGTACCTGTATGCGTCGTCCTTCGGCTGTGACAACACGAGCTCCAATGGCTACATCGAATTCTCTACCCGATGCGGGCTCTATCCAGATGTAGTCACCCTATTAATTGATTCAGTTGGTTAGTACAAGATGTTGTTGTAAATATTTATGAGTTGTGCTTGGCTTTGTTTTGTTTTGAACTTGAGCTTGAATTGAATTGAAAATGTTCTTGAATTGATTACGCCTCATTGATTGCCATCGCTACTATGCACTGTGAAGGTTGAATGCCTTATATGAAGCTTTTACTACGATGAGTATGTAAGAGTTAAGTAATGGCTGTTGATTGAACTTGTGTGTGTGTGTGCGGAAGGAGTCGGTGAGGGTTACTTCTATAGTTGACTTTAAATTGTTCAAAAACTTTACTTTCGATTAATTGGAAACCAAATAAACCTTTTAATCCGAAGATTAACATCAATTAAACTTTGCACCTCTCCCAACACAAAAACAAAATTTATATTTTTAAATAAGTAGGTACTACTTTAAACTCTCCAAAACAAAAACAAAACTGTTTACATATTTCATAACAATTTCACCAGCCTCGAAATCGAATGCTCACTCAACTCAGCAGGCCAAACAACATGTTTTCATGGTTAACCGTTTCTCTACCCCGCTTTCGCACTGAAAGTGTTGGCAACTGATATTTCTGTGCACTACCAAAGGTACTTATTACATTTTACCATACTAAATGCTTCGTTGATTCGTTATGTTACCGCCACATGTTGCGGGCTTTAATGTTTTATTTTCGTGTTGTTTTTTTTTTTTTTTTTTGACTAAATTTGAAAGATTTTTATTTTGTTTTTGTTGAAAAGTGCACAACATGTGCCCCTCGGTACATTAACCCTTAATGAACACTTTTGCTATTAACACTATGACGTTGTCAAAAAATATACATACATAGGTACTGTCTAAAATAAGCTAAAAATGTACTACGCAGTGAAGGAAGGCACCAAGGCACATAACAAAAAATACACCACGCTTTAGCCTTTCTTGTCGTTATTGTAAATGTTACTTGCTGTTGTTGTTGTTTTCGGTTGTTACTCGCTGTAAAAGAATCACTTGAGCGTAACAAAAAGCATCCGTTCGCTCCCATTTTTATTTAATTTCATACCTCAACTTGGTACAAATGTCAGCTTTTGGCAGACAAAGTAATAAAAAAAAATAGTAAAAAAAAAACATTCAAGCCATTACCTGATATTTGTAAGTACAGACTAACTATGTAATTGGCATTAGTTTTGTTATTGTTGTTGTTTTAAGGAAATTGATACTCTCGACTATACTGCTGACGTACTTTAGCCATGGGCTAAAAGTGTTAAGTATACTGTATACTCGTTGGTAAGCGGTTTTAAGCTTATTTGGAAGATTAGCTTTAGGCTCCATCATAGGCATTTTGTTAGTATTTTGTTCTTTGGTTTTACTGCCTCTGTGCGTCTCTCTTTTCGGTATGCTCTTAGTCGGTTGTGTGCAATTATGTAATAATAACCGTGACCTGAATCATATATCAATTCTTTTGTTCATCATTTGTGGTTAAAGTCTGGTGATGGCAGAACAAAAAAATTAAAAACCGTAAGTAACTTAAGCCGAAATATTTGTCAAAATGCTCAAGTCTTCACCGTTTTTCGTGAAAATTTCCAACTAAACTGTTTGATTAATCCTAAACTTGTCAAGTAAATTAAACTTAGTGAATAACCGGTGGGTTCGAATGCAGTAAGATATCTCCTACGCCCTATGTCTACTGGTCCTCAAAGAGTTCACTTTACATGCCATGAACATGCCCATGAACTGTCACACTGCCGAATCTGATACGAGAGTTTCTAGAACATTTCGTGGAATTCTACAACATATCGCTCGTAACGATCAAAGCTTTTTTAACCGGGGGTATCTGCTTGATAAACCTGTGGGAATGCTTCCTGTTTTGCATAACTGCACGGCCTAAGCGAATCTGGCACTCGTTTGTTTCTATTAAGATACTTTTGACAGTCCACTCAGGCAAGATTAATCAAATTTTGTTTCCCCCAACTCCATCTCAGCTAACACAATCGCTTCTCAAAGGGTTAAAGAAAATATTAATTAACTAACTGGCATATTATCAAGCATATGAAATTAAGTTAATTGCAAAAAAAGCTGAAAAAATTCATCACATTACGTAAATCATTCTTGACTTCATAACTAAATTATATACAATCACAAGAAGGTCACTGAAAGTCAATGCCGCTTTTGTTCGTTTGGAGCGCTGAAGAATAGGTACTTTTTACAACATTGCAATGAATGCATCAAAAAACACCAACAACAATAACAACAACAGAAACAATCTTCTTTTATTACCACATTCTTCTTAACACAGAAGAACAACGACGAAAAAAAACAAAAGAAGTTAATGACACGGCAGAGGAAGACAATTTAATTTATGGAATTAATGCAGCCGATGTACGATGTATTTGCTAGATATGAAATGTTCATAAGTAAGTACGAACGTGTGCGGCAACTCACAACGCAGATGACATGCAGCACTTCCGTTTAGCACCACTTAAGCGCCTGTGTGTGTGTGTTTGTGTGTGTGCGGTGCGAGGTTAAAAGTTTAACTTCAAGTTAAGCCAACAACATTTTCAGAATTTTCACATTTCTACATGGGAACCACTTAGGTGGTGCCTACTTAATTCCAGGCAATTCTCAGGGCGCAAAAGAATGGAAGAACAAAAACACAGTGGAAAGGCATTTTGAATGCTACAAACAATATAGAAATACTTACTCGTGTTACAATCACCATTTTTGCCCTTCATTGACTGCTTTTAGAGGAAATTTATTAAATGGAAATTCCTCAATGGTTTTTTCCTCTTATTTTGTGTAGAGCTGAAAGTGAAGAGAAGAAAATTGGTTTTAGTATGAAATATTTAAAATTTAAACTTAAAAAAGTATACACTTTTTTATAATTTTTAATACGAAAAAAAAATTAAAATAAACCGGCCGCAATTGCCTCGAATTTAAGGTGAAGTTGAAGTTTACGGTACATTAACAATTTGACGCCCCGCCAGCACTGCTGGCAACATAGCACACACACACACAGTAGAGTTGCCACACTAGCCGCTCTCAAAGTGAATGCCAATGCAATTGACCAGTCTTTAGTCTCAAGTCTTCTTCTTCATCTTTTCAAGTCCACTTCAAGTTGGACTTAAAGAAGACATGCATTTTCGTAATAAATTAAAGAAAATACAAAAGAAGAAACTAAAAAAAAACGCTAAACTGGTTGCAGACACTAAAGTATTTCTTTATATATTTTCTTTTAAACATTTTATTTTTCTTTTGCTTTTTGTGGAAAATCAGTAAGAAAATTGTTATGCGACACGCAAACGCGTTCAACAGTTGTGTGTATTATTTTTTATAAGCTTTTTCTCGCCGATCTGTTAAATCTTGCAATGAATCGTTGCTTGGTGTGTTCATAGAATGTTTGAACAAAAAACAACAAAAAAAAACTGTAACTTCAATTAGGCGCATATGCTGAGTGAGTGTTTTGCGCTGTGGTGTATAGCATGCGATTGTGTAATCGTTGAAAAGTAGAAACAATTTTTCTCAGTTTCTCGTCTTTCTAATGAAGTGTTTGCGAATGACTCTTTCTGTGGCGTTTCCAGTTGGTAATGGCTGTAATTTTGGTAAATGTAATGAGAGATTTTTTCCCGACACAAATGAATGAGGAGTCGAAAGTACTTTAGATAGTTTTGTTTATGTTGTTGGTGAATGTTTTCTAACTGACTTCATGAGTTTTGGCTCAAAAGGTCGTCCATTTTTATTGTTTGGTGAAAAATTATAGGTAAGAGTCCTATAAGCCATTACAGTGTTGCTTGTACGTTTTCAACCATAATAAAGATTATTACACAGTACCAGCAACTCTCCACCAGAATCCTTTAGAATTGTGGGATAAAAATTGCATTCTCTGGAGTGGGACAATCAAAACGTGATAAATATTACTCATACGCCCAGTTGACTTTTTTGGCAGTTTGCTCCACAACACATAAATTTTATTTCTTGTTTGTTCAGGAAATTACCACTAAAATCTAATCGAATATTTGAACAAATTCTTCTCCAAATTGTCAACACTTTTGTTCACAGAGTAGACAGCCAACAAATCGACAACCGCAAAAAAAAACCAATTAAATAATAAATTTTTGAAAAATTCGATTGACCCAATTTTGGATCCTGATTGCACTCAAACCGAACGCCTTTCATTTCTGGCTACAGCTTTGAGTGTGGCGAAGAGCAGTAAAAAAACTTGTTCACCAATCGATGAAAATTTAAGAAAAAAGTATAATATATTAGCTAATATTTATGCCTGTCAAGATGGTCCACATACGCAACTTGACCAACTTGGAGGTGAACTGTCTTAACGCCTGTTAAGCATGTCGGGGCATTCTGCACAAAACATGTTACAAGAGGCTGGAACAGACGCAACCAAGCAACACAAACACAAACGAAGTGAAGTGAAGTCACCACACCACAGCTGAGGCAGCAGCGTTAATGCAAGAATTGTCATACTTTTACCATTATTGAAGAAGTCTTAAAGGTGGAAATTATCGCTTGGAGCGCCTTGCCATATAACCGGATATGGAAACAGGTTGCAGACATTGCAGTAACATGTTTTATATAACGGCAAACGGCAGAAAAAACATAAAGGAAAGAAAAAAACAACAACAAAACCATCTAAATAATGAGGAAAATTGGCGAGAATTTATTATGTTGTCGAATGAGATGTTAAAGAAGAAGAGCAGAGCGGAAAGGCAATCGGTCGGGCAAGGCAAATGGCTGGAATTTGGTATTAATGGCAGAAGGTCTTGTAAGTTGTCAAGTGGTGAGGTGAGAACTTGTGAAGACTTCCGAGAACAAGTTGCAGATTTGTAACTCCAACTGGCGAACAGGATTATGTAATCAAGTTATCGGCTAAGTATGTAATCCTAAAACGATCTAAAGAAATTGCGAATGTCCAGTTTTCTTTTAATGCAGCACTGAGCTTTGCCTTTAGGACTTTGAAAGCGATTTCTCTTTGCGATTTTTTTCGAGATAATATTTGCATGAAGTGAAGAAAGAACCTCCTTTGTAGACTAATGAAGTAAATAAAAGAGTACTTGACGTCTCGTATAACATAACCTTAAAAGTAATATCCTAATTTTCCTCATCATTACCTAACTTGCCATGGTACTCTTCCTTATTGCTAAACACTTTCATAAAAACTTCAAGTTTTCATAAACCTTGCAAAAAAAAAACGAACATAAACTTCCGCTAATTATAACAATCTGAATCGAAAATACACACTACCCTACGTACGTTCACATGGCATTTTCCGCAACCATCAAGTCGATTTTCGTTCAATTTTTTCTTTATTTTTTTTTAAAGAAAAATGCCGCCTGTCAGTTACGCTCGATTGCAAATGATTTATGGCCAGCGAAACCCACTGCCTTGAATTCAATTGAGCCGTTACTGAGGCATAAACAAATATTTTGAATAACGCATTTTTGTTCGTGGCCCATGAAAGACACACATGTATATGCAAAGAAAGACAGTAGGAGAAGAGGTGAAGAAAAAAGAAATTTTGTTTGACTTCGCAAAATTAAGCAAAACAAAAAAACTAAAAGTGCCAAAAGTTATGAGTGAAAATATGAATGGCTGCGCAAGCATAAGTATTTCATTTTAACAGTAGTTTATTGTTTGTATTTTTAGGAGTTAGACAATTGGCATGCCCTGTCGAAATTTGGGTTAAATAAGCTTCTGTGAAACTCTCTAAAGTACAAGTAGCTTCATCCTTTTTTGGTCGACGTTTCTGGAAAAGGTTATCCCGTACTTTTCACTTTTGTTCACTTTTGGCTTATGAAAGCGTATTTTCCATTCTTTGTTAGCAAAAACATAAGCAATTCCAATTTAATATTCTATTTAATATTCAAGTCATTATTATGCAAATTCTGTATAAGCTACTGTCAAAAAATAAAAAAAAATTGGTATTGTACTGTAGTGCTGATTTATCAATGAAGCAGACGTTCACTTTCATTGACATTTATGGAAGGTTTGAAAAAAACATTAATTTCTTCAACATTTCTAAGCGGTCAGCAGATTAAATTTTTACGCTTACTGAAGCATTACGACTAAATAATAGAGATTATCAGGTGGTTTGACGCAATGATATGAAAAATTCAGAAAACTAAGATTGATTTTTAGCAGGGAACTGCCACCAATTTGTTTAGAATTCAACGTCCTAATGTTGGTAATTACATACAATTGAAGGTGTGACTCAATAACGTGCTAAGTGACAATTTGTTCTAGAGCCAGATAACGCTCCAATAACGCTCTATAGGCATTATCTCACTTACTGCAATCTGGTTCTAAACAATTCCTTTTCTTCTTTCTGGAATGCCAAAGTCTAAAATTTCTATTTAATGTCAACACACAAGCTTTTAAACTGAAATGTTTGTAGCCGCTTGACCTGCATTGTTGACTCACAACGCACGTTTTGTTTCTTTAATTTAATTTTTTCTTTTCGTATTTTCAGTGTCATTGGTTTTTTTTTTTTTCTTGTTCAGCTCATACAAAAGGTTTTTCACATTTTTGCTGGCTCATAAGTTTTACGAAATTATTTCACTTTCGTTTTTTCGTTGATTTCTATTAAAGTTAAACTAAACTTTGTTTGCGTGTGTGTGGATGTGTGTTTTGTTGGTATGTGCGTGCATCTGTTAAGTGTCTTAGGCTCATATGGGCGGGTTTCACCGGTCTGCCGCTTATAATTTTTTTTTTGTAGACTTTTTCTTTTCATTATGGCATTTGGAAATCATTTAACACAAAAAAAAATTAAAAATTTATGAACAAAAATTTATGGCCGCTGCAGTTTTTGTTTGGTGAAGTTTTTAGTTGGGAGGCGAATTTTTTTTTCGTTTTTGGTAAAGAAAGTTTTTTCCCAACGCTTGTTTATATTGGGAAAATCGATGATTTTCGATGAAAGATTTTATATTTGAAGAAATTTTGAATGAAAACTTTAAAATTACGAAAAAAATATATTTTTAATACAAAAATACAAGTAAGTACCTCATTTGCATTTAAAATGTTTTTTTTTTGGGAATTCCCCAACCCTGACTACAATTTTAAGTATTTTAATTTCAACAATTTTAAATGCGTGCCTATTTGGCTAATTTTCCAAATATTTCCTGCGTAAATTTTGTTTCCGCTTTATTCATCGAATTGTGTGTACATTTACTTTTTTTGTTGTAATTTTTTTGGTAGCAATTGTGTTTTTTTTACCATAAGGTACAAACACACTTTAGTGCTTGGTGGAAAAATAGCTAGTGCAGTTCCGCTCTAACGGCTTATGTCCCACATACAAGCAGACACGCGGTTGTGTCTGTGTGGTGGTGTAATTGGTTCAAATTCAACTGTTTTTTGTTGTTGATTTTTTTTTGTTTGCTGTTAAGAGCTTTTATTTTCGAGTATAGTCGAAACTACTTGTTGCATGCACCATGCATGGCACCCTGCCAACAGTTGCATTTCAATGGACTTCAATAATGAGTCATAAATGTGCTGGCAAAGTGGGGGAGGCCATTTCACTTCATTTTGGTTTTTCTTTTGTTTGCTTGTTTGTCTGATGACGTTTCCGGTCTAAGTGCACCATTGGCTGTTGAAAGGTATTGGGCAAAGCCAGCTTTTGATTTTAATGAATGAATTTCTTATTAAAAATTTACAAATTTAAATAAATTGCCCATAGAATTTGAGTAACTTGAATTGAATATACTTGAACTAAGTATAGGCTACACAAAAGGCGCCACTTAAATAAACATATGTTTACCTCTTTTTTTCTATTAATTTGAAAGCATTTCAAATAAACTGATAACTCACTGACAAACATGTACTTGTTGTAAAAATTGTGTTATCATATCGCATTGTACGCATCTTATCAATAGTGTAACGCAAAAGTTTATGAACTTACTTTCGCTCTATCAGTCTCGAAATTAGAATATAATAAAGAAATACAAATTTGGTAACAACTTTTACAATATTCATAAAAAGTCGGAAAAACGTCGCAAATAACAAATCGTATGTTTTCACTGTTCATCCGCAAAACAGCCTAAATACCTTTTTTTTACAACGAATTTCGCACAATTTTATGGCAACGAAATTACTATGAATTGAGAATATTTATTATAAATGCTTACCTCATATAAAAAATTTGATTAAACTGTTTATTCTTTTCTTGCTATAAATAATTAATTTTTTTGCTGTCTTTCTTTTTTTGTTTTATTCTTGTCTGCTTTTGTATTTCTAAAGTAGGGCGCCGCACAAATGTGCTTAGCTTATCAGTTACGAATAAAAAATAAAAAAAGTAACAACATTGCGATAACATACGAATGACCGGCCTGGGATCTTGTAGTATTTCTGATTGCATAAGAATTTCGAAAATGCAGGTATTTCCTTTATACTTTGTTTATACATTTTCTATATGAAATTCGAACAAGTGCTTAGTTTTTATTTGTAGTTATCTGAGGTAACTATAGCTGGAAATTTATCTTTTATTTTGTAATCTTTTTTAAAATTTAATTCAATTTAGTCACGAGACTTCTACTTAGTATCCAGTATCGCAATTTTGGGATTATTTTTTTAAGATATGATAACGTCGTCGATTTGTCAGAAGTCATTAAGTGCTTTTTTTCGAAATTATTTAATTTTTAATTTCAGTATAAGAAAGAAATTTTTGGAATTGAAACAGAACTTCCGACCACTGTTATTCGATCAGGGACGCCATCATCTGAACCGCCAATGAAAGCCCAGTAAATGCGAAAAACAACATCAAACTCGCTTCAGTATTTCTCAAAATAAATTTTGCGCCCATTTTGTACGGGAGGTGGGGGTGACTCTCATATTTTCTGCTGACTATTTTCAATGCAGTCAACCGAAAAGAAATGAATGACACCGAGATGACTATTACTGCCAACACATATGGCGAGATTGAGTCAGAAAGGGATACTGATCAGGAATATATATATTTTTGTTTAATACGTAACACGCCTTCTGTGCCTTTTCAATGTATAAATTAAGATAATCACATTGTTTCCAGACAGCCAACGTTTCATTCATAAATATAATATCAGGAACCAACATGCCAGCATTAGTTTTTCCTTTAAATTAAGAGGCAATTAATATAAATTTAGTGCACTAACTGCTTGGCTAAACTGCAATTGAAGCAAGATCACCAACAAAAAACCGTTCAATCACTGTTAATTTATTCACAAAAACTGTATGTGACTTGCTTGCTCAACATGAAAGTTTGCTATACAAAAATCTTGCAAATGAAATTGTATCACTCAAACATTACATAATCTTCAAGAATTTTACCTTGTCACATACACATTGAATTCGAAATTACCAAAAAAAAAAAACGTACTTAAATAAACACAAAAATTAAATGCCCAGCAAAGCTAAGTGAAAAATTTCACTTTCAAGCACGTTTTATTTATGAAAACAACCACAATAGCAATAACTAAGCCGAAGAAACACCTCGAAATGCAACACGCTGATGATTAAAAAAAATGATAATAAAGTAAAGAAAACGCCACCGTTGCACTGGGAATATGACAACGCATACAAAGTGTGCTGACGTTGGAGATAATGACGACAGCAACAGCCCAGTCGATGATGGTCACATTTTTACTTTTCTTTCAAGTTCAGGTATGAATAGGTACTTCGGGTACGGAAAGTAATACAGAATGAAGAAAATACCAACAAAAAAAAACACGCTATATTGCCTGGTCTCATTAGGCTTCAGCTTTAAGTCACAAAACTCAGACTCAACTCAGCTCCGCATTCAAATGTAAATTAATTAAAGTTCATATGTGAGATTTGCATTTCGTTAACATACTTAAATTTCATTCCCTTTCTTTGAAATATGTTTCTTGGGTGATTTGTTTTTTCCTTAACATGTTTGCTTTCATCGTTTTTAATGCGGTTTGTCAGTTGTATGACAATTCTTTTCAGAAACAGAAAATACGATAAGCTTAAACAAATTTGGTTTATTATATTTTTCAGAGTACATCGTTAGATAAAGTTTGTATGGTTTGTGGCTTCCCTTTCGTCTCCATCTCTGTGTAGAGATTGTGCACCCAACAACAACAACGTCACCCAAACTTCATGCAACTTCGTTCAGCATGTCATCAGTGAAAGTTGAGTGGTAAAGAAAAATATTTAAAAAAAAAAGAAACGAAACGAAACAGTTGACAGTCTTGCGCTGCGCTAGGTTCGCTCTTGTATTTTGTGGAAATTTCTATTATTTTTTTCTCTTCTCAACTTTAGTTTGGGCTTTTGCCAAAATACCCAATATTGCATATTGGTTGAACACGAAATTAAAAGTGAATTCCCCGATGATTGGAGTTTAAACTCAAATACACATTTGTTGTTGTTGCCAACAGCAACAACAACCACCGTAAAATTTTAACAACTTCCTAATTTAATTTTTCAAATTCGCTTTAAGCGATGAAGTCATGCGGACACACTAAAGTTCAATACACGTTAAGTGTGTGTAAATGAAATTTAATTATTGCAATTAGTAAGCGCAAAAAAAATATTTACACTGTGTGGTTGAATGAATTGCGTTCTATTAGGGTTCTGGCATTAGAAAATAAAATTTTCAAAGAAAATGCTTCAACTGGGGATAGTAAGGTAGCAAGAGTACGAAGCAAAATCACCCTGAAGCGGCATTCGAGTAGAGTAACCTTTGCAGCGTCCAAAAGGAGGCATGGTAGTTACAGAAAAGTATATATATTGTTCATTAGCATCACGTCTGTCTGTTTGTCCATAATCTCACACCATTTTCGTTTATCTTGGAATAACTTCTGAACCGATTTGGAGCCCCATTTGATGTCCGTATTTAAGTATTCTTAGAGTGATCTATGATCAGACACATAAAAGTTAACATGAGACTTTCATAGAACTGATAAAATTCGCAGTCATTCTAACCTAACTTTTTCTAATTAATTTCAAATGTAATTTAAGTTTAATTGCACTCTAGAAGTTCAGAAAAATTTGCTTCGTTAACCGCAAAAGTATTTGCAAATCTTAATGACACAGACAAAGTTCAACTGAAATCTCAAACTGGAAATATCAAGTGAATCTTTAGCGAAAAAAAATAAAGAAAAAAAACGATGTATTGAATTAACTGTTGTTCTTTTTTAACTACCTGCCAAATAAACAACAACAACAACAGAATTGAAATACCCTGCATTAGTGTGTTTGTTGACAACAACTGGCACGATTGTTAGCAATTCGCAGTCACTCTCTTTGGCAAATTCTAATACTCTCTTCGGGGGTTTTTACTAAAACTCAACACGGTCTTTAAACACAATCTCCAAGCGACTAAGGCAATTCAACATCGTTCGAGCCGGTTCGAGAGCATCCAAGTATTTGTGAGATGCTGCGCGCAATCTCTGTTGGTTGAATAAGAAATGAGCAAAATATCAGCAGAAAAAAGCATTTCATTCATTGGCAACGTTTTTTTTTCTTTCGTTTGTGTGTATTTTCTGTGTACCTCTTTCATTGTCAAGCAAAAAGTTTTTATTATTTGGGTTTTTTTCTAAGCTGATAGCAACAACAAAAAATTTCACCACTAATAAAATTCTTTCAATTCAGGCAAAGAAAGAGTTTGTAGAAAAATAGCTCTAACCTAGTTTTTAGAAACTTTAACAACTTTGAGCATTATTTCATTTCTAGTCTAACGTTTACCATTTTAAGGCCTAAAGTTTTGGCCATTTGCTATTGAAGGTTGTGTGGCAAATTAAAAGTATATTTTCACACTTTCATCTAAACCATTTTAGTACTAAAATGTATGTTAAATTGTAGGAAAGTATAGCTTCACAACGCCAGTGACGCAAACTGTCAAAAGATCATCCAGTGATCTTGAGCTAAATAAATTATCGCTGATGAGTTGTGAAATGTAATATTTGTTTGATAGAAAATTCACTGCAGTTGCTTCATGGAATTATTTTCAACTTCGCTTATTGAAATTATCTCAGCTCTTTACTAATATTATTTTGCCTAGTGTAAATGAAATACAATTAAATTAAATATAGACAAAAAGTTGACAACAACTCACCACAATCAATTTGCTGAACTGACGGAAAATTGCCCAGCAATTATTTGCCACAACAAAACCGAAAAAAAAATATCAAATATCCTTTTCCGCTGCTGCCACTACTGCTTCTGCTGGTGCTACTGCCGCTGTTGTTGTTGCTGCTGCTGTAACAAACAAACCAAAAACAATGCTGTAAGTGAGTGAGTGAGAGATTGTCGTTACGTTTTGCCATCATTATCCGGTTATGCAAAAGAATGTCATCTGCCGTCATGGCCACAAAATATCCCGTTGCGCGTACACGCAACACCGACTGCGATTCGACTAGATTCGATGCACTTGCCATTCCATTTTTTTTTTGTTGTTGCTTGCCAACCAGCTCTACACTCACTCAAACACCGATGATCACATCACAGGAGATGCACAGCACCTGGTGCTGCTTGACCATGATGATGATCAGTCGGTGTTGGTGGACGGTGGACAAACAGTGTCCAGAATTGTGGCAGCCAAACACACAGCTCGTATAAAGCGAGAAAAATGTTGCGCCGCAAGAAAACATTTTCAGTCGAAAGAAATTTGTTTAAATGTGGTAGAAAACTCACAAAGCACACGCAAGACGTAGTGCAAGAAACGTTTCAACTTGGCGGCTAAATCGGTTTATGTGTGCCTAGTATGGAGAACAGAGATGCCAACTTATCTAAGTTTTAATTAACTACTGCCGATTACGAATATGGGAATACCAGTTCGTATCTGTTGAAGGGCAAAGGTTCAGCTCTCATGTAACATTTGAGTGTGTTCCTTGAGTTTGTAAAATAGTAATGGGACATAAAGTTTTTTTGACAACTGAGTATACGTCAGAATGAAAAGTTCCAATGGATTCCTTCAGCAATGTCAAGTATTGAACCAATTTCATTAATTCCTTTAGTACCCCTGAAAAGGGTAAAAGCGTTGCAAATACAAGATACCTACTGGAATCGCACTCAAGTAAATTTTATTATTTAAGTGATTTTTTAAGCAGTACTTTGGCAATTATTTCTATTGAATTTTGGCTTTACTTGAGAACTGGGACCTAAAATATTTTTTTTAATTCACCAAAATTCTAAGGGGTAAACCGGAATGTGCATCTATAGAAGGTACAATTTCACAAACTACAAGCTTCAACAACACATTTCTGGTTTAACTTTATACAGTAAGGACTCGGAAGTAAGTTACTTTTGCGAAAAGTTCCTGGTAATTTGCATTAAATTTTTCCAATTCGAAACCTTTTTCAATTTTTATTTAAATAAAAAAGTTTATAAAATTCCTCCAAAAAAAACTTGGCATCTCTGCTCTCTTTGCGGCCCATAGACAGACGAGACAATTCACACAAGTTGGCTTTAAATCGCCGTGTGTTCGTATGCTTTTGCCTGCTTTTGCGCTACTCTTTCGACGCGGCTTCTTCGGCCACCAATGATTTTCACCGTCAAAGCACTAAGAAGGTGAATGGACTCGTTTGCTCGATCGCCGTTTTTCTTTGCGTAGATTCAACACTGTTTCATCCATTAAATTTAGTTTCGAATTTCAACTAAAATATACAATTAATATTTATAATTTGCAAGTGAATTGTCGAAGTGAGGCCACCACAAATGGATTCATTTGAGAAATTCCTCAGGAGCACTTTTGTTTCTTTGAGAAAGAACGTTGGTTCTTTGTTATGCCAAAAAAAAAAAAAGAAAAAGAATAGAAAGAAAAGCGCACACCGAACGGTTATTTTATAACAGGTTACATAAATAGGTCACACTCGTGAAGCTGCTTCTTTACACTCGGATGGTTTGTTGTTGTAATTCTCGATTCTTATTAAATCATTTCGAAATTCGTTTTAATTTATAAACTTTTTAGCAACTTTTTTGATTCCACTAAGGCCACCACCACACACACTATCGTAGTCGTTGTTGTAATTTTCCTTCCACTTTTCTTTGAAAATCTTTTCGAATTTACATTTTTCTTTCGTATTTCGTATTGCTCATTTCATATTTCTTTCTTGCTTGTTACTGCCACACTCGAGTTACTCTCATTCGGTCGGTCGCATCTAATAAGCGGCTTAAAGTATCTACACCTTTGCCTCTTCTTCTTCTGCCGTTGCTGCAACGACGTTAATATGTTTTTGCCACACTAACCGTTTTTTCTGTTGTTGTTTTTTTGTTTTTCTTTCCACTACTACCACTTTGATGTACCTTTTATTTTATTCCAAGCACTGGGGGCACAACTTTATCCGACGACAGGTAAGAGCAAACTGAATGGCTGGTGGTTACATTCACAGGTTTGGGCTTGTGCTCCTCCGTTCTGGTTGTGTGATCGTATTTGTTGATTTTTCGTTCGTTATTTTTGCTGCTGCTGTCGTTGTATAGTTAGCTGTATTGTTGTTGTTGTTGTAGCTGTTGCTCATATCCGCAAATCGGCTGGGAAACCGGCATGCGAATTGATGTTTGGGCACTTGGAACCGATTACTTGGAATTTCTTTGGATCTGTGGGAGTCTACAAATGCTTATGAAGTTGAATTTTTTCGAATGCCAACATTCGAAGTTTCAAAAGGGAAGTTTGTGAAACCAATTTTATTATTAAAAATAAATTAAACCTCCACAGGCAATTCTGATCATCGAAAAGTAAGTCAGATCTTTATAATAAGAAGATTTAACAAATAAGGCCTAACTATTTTTTTGAATTTAAATACGTTTGCTCAAACCGGAAATGACAATACGCCACCCTGCCACCTCTCAGTTTAAAAACAAACAGAGTTGCATTTTTAGCTTCAAAATTATTCGCATGGACTAGAAATATGAATTTTTATTTTTTTTTACCTTTTTCTAGTTGCTAAATAAAACCGTTTAAAAACCTCACAACTCTAGCAGCGCTTACCATATGCAAGTGTATTGGCTTGTGTCGTGTCACTCAACTACCAATTGCAGATAACAGACGAAGACGACCAACGACATTGGTCTCTCTGTGTTGTTTTGAAAATTAATAACCAAAATAGAGCATACAATAAAACGCTCACTGGTGATTTAGGTTTTCCACATTTAATGTGAATTTAAATAATTACGAAATTCACAAAGCTTCATTAATAATATTAATTAATTTACTTGAAAAATATTCACTTGAGGGTAATTTACAGCTCTTAAATTTCACTCTTTTCTGGAAAATGTTCTCTTAATTTTGAAATTTGTTCAGGGTTACCTTTGTATCCTTTTTTTAAAAGAGGCAGAAAGGTTTTTTACACTGTTTTTTGTATGGAATTTAGCCTTTTCTTAAGAGGTGGAAAGTCGACTTATGTTAAATAACATAAATATGCGAATTGCTTTTGAACTTTTTTAGTCGCTGTTTAACCTTGCACTGCACAAGTGTTGACAACTGCAGGAATTATCCCTAACAATTGCCTCGGCTGGAATGCTACTTTCAAACATAAATTATGCGACTTTCAGAATAATTTCGAAAAAGAGTAAGAAAATGTGCAATTTTGGGCTAGATTTCTGGCACCACATTCATTTGTCAGCCAAAAGTGACACGACCTCTCCAGTGACGTCATACAAATAACTGACAATGCCCTAAAGGCGCAATCTGGGTTTCTATGTATTTTGAACGTTATTCAAATATTCTGGATAACTGAATGAGTTCATAAAAACCCATGAAACTGAAAGATTTTGTGGAGTAAAAATTCGTTTTAGTCTGTATTTTCTCTTTATTCAATTAAATTCAAAAAAATCTTTCATATTGTAGAACAAAGTTAAATAAACAAAGTTAAATAAATTGTGGTCACTTGTCCAATTCTATGTAAATTCAATGGTCTTCTTTCACAAAATAAGTACAGCCATGCCACATTCGATAGCAAACATGGTTCTTATCATGCATCAGCACCTTAACTTATCAAGCGCTCTTCGTATCATATCACTCGACCATCTTAGCAAACATGGGTAAATTCCTTTGCCAACGACAATCAGCGACAAATAAAATTTGAAATCAATTTTCCCTTAAAATCAATTGACGAAATTTTATTGAAAATTTCTCGCGGTTTTTTTTTTGTTATCATACTTTGTCCATATGAGGTGGCCACATTTTTTTGTTTGAAGGTTTTTTTTACATTTTTCGTTTTGGGTTTTTTTAAATGTGTATCATAAATTTAATTTAAAATTAAAATGTTTCGAGAAGGACATTTGCCAAAAGCAGTCAAGTCGAGAAATTAAAACCAATTGAATGAAAGTCATTTAAAATGAAAAATTGTCACACAACTAGACTCGAGTACTTTTGAAAATGTGCTACTCTAATAAGTTAACCGATTGGTGCGAACGATGCGACCAAATTACAAATGGTGGAGAAATGGGCAAAATGTTGAGGAAATAATATTATTTATTAAAAAAAAAAACAAGTTTAGGCGAAAGCGGCCCGCTAGCTTAGCAGAATTTCCAGCGATTGCCGCACGAGTTGCACATGACAAACGTCGTCATCGGTTCGTCCGCCGAGCGCGTCTGCAGCTGATTGTAGGTGCAGTTGCGTTTCTTGCATTTGCCGCACTTCAGCAAATCGGTCTTGGTGCCCTGTACCGTGGCCAGTTGCGCATCGTTGATCGCCTCCTTGACGAACTTCTCGCGCACCTTCTTCATCTCGTCGCTGGCCATTTCCTCGGGCGTCATTTTGGCCAGCTGTTGCGCTGTCACTGCGCCGCACATGAAATTGCCGCGCAGCGTCGGATTCTTCGGATCCTTGAGGTTGGCCACGCGTGAGCGTACACGATTCTTGTACTTCATGTCGGTGTTCTTGATCTCGGCATAGATGGCGTCCTCCAGTTCGGTGGCCATCTCTTCGGGGTCGGGGCAGCCTTCGGGTACCTCGCCCGATTTCAGCGCAGTGCAGAGCATCTCGCGGCACTTGAGGCGTACATCGCTCATGCCGGTGGGTGGGTACGAGGATTGTGAGGAGTGTTTGCGGTCGTCTTTCGACGAGGATGAGGCCGACGATGATTTCTTGTCATCGTCGCGCTTCTTATCTTTGGATGATGACGACGACGACGATTTGTCCTTGTCTTTACTCGATGCCGATGAGGAGCCCGTCTTGCTGCCACTAGATGATTTCGAGGCGCTACCGCCACTCGTTGAATCCTTGCCCGAGCTGGAGCCACCACTTGCGGCCGGTGCGGCCAGGAAACGTTTCCAGTTCTTGATGAGGGTCTTGGCTAGTGCGATGACTTCCTCGTCTTTGCTGCTCTTGCGGAACTCGTTGACCGTCATGCCGATGCGCGTCTTTGTCAGTATTTCCAGATTAATACTAAGCGTCTGCAGGGCTTTGAGCAGGTCGAGCGCTTGTTCCTGGCCCTGAAAGGAAAAACATTTCAACTCTAAGAATATTTGCGCCCTGCTAGCTGTAAACTCTGAGCGAGCGCGTGCCCCACTTAAAAGGGGCGCGCTAATATCAACGTAACCGCCATTCTAACCTCCGCGAATTCTCGATTCGCCTTGAGAATTGGGTTTGTCTTCTCCGCCATTGCCTACTTACCGTGCCATCATTTGTTGTGATTTTGCTCATTTTCTTTTGGATTTTCAGCACTTCCTCTTCCACGCTCACGCTCATTTTGTCGCTGCAATGGAAAACACCAGTTTTATTGAATTTTCCGCTTGTTTTTCACACTTTGCCACCGGTGCACGTATCCTTCGGGCCCTGGGTATATTTTGCAATAGTTTACCAGTTTTTTTGTATATGTTGGGACGCTCCTTTTCGATTTTTCTCTGGATCCTTTGAAAATGGTGTAGCCGCTGATGCTTTTTGCCCGCTGTAGAAAAAATTTTTTTCGCTTTACGTTTTGAGTTTATTTGCAAAAGGGAGTAGAGAAAACACTGAAGTTGGTTGCGCTTGAACAGCGATGCCAGATGGAAGATTTTATTATGTCACAGGCAGCATAATGACATTTTAACGTTTTTGATTTAGAAAATCCTTTTTTAACTATGGGAAAATAGTCCGAGGAGCGTAAGCGAACAGAATGCACAAACACAAAGCCTTTTTTAAATCCAATAAATCGGATTTTTTGAACCTTTTTCTTATTTGACCTACAGGTATTAACTTATTACAGTGAACTTTGCCCAGAGTTAATCCCAAATTTACAGAAAACGGATAGATTCGATGAAACAGAGTATATGATTCAGATTTTCACAAGTATTTTAAATTTTGTACAGGGACCTTTCATATTTTACCGTAGTTATAATGATTTCAGTTATCACAGTAACGAATAAATAATTCTCTACTCTCGAATTTTTTTTTATTCGAAACATTTTTTTATGCTAATATTCTGCCACTGGTCGTTCGTATTCGAATAAATCATTGGAATGAAATACTAATGCAAGTGAAATAGTTATTTGAGAAAAGTGAAACAATTTTTAGAAACTATAGAATAATGCATTTTGGTGTACATTCGAATAACTCGATGGTTTTTATTCGATAGTGCCCATCACTGTTCTATATGATGCAACCCTGTGCCGGTTGGATTTCTGACATTTCCCTTTGCATGCGATTTTTGACGTTTCTGATTTGATAAATTTTAATTCGTTGAAAAAGATAAAAAGTTTATTTGCAATTTTTTAAAAGAAAAAACCCAAAACAAAAATGAACAACACCTTCAGACTACTGCGCCAACCATTGGCCAAATTGGCACAATTGCAGCCACTGTTGCCGAAACGTTTATATGGTAATTTTTCCCTACAATAGATTTCGTGGTCGCGGGTTTGTTATTTAACTTTGGCTTCTTCCAAGCAGCAGCGGCACCCAAACGCTTCTACAAACAGACCTCGGTGCTGTACAACGATGGCAACTACGAGGTGACGCTGGACAACCGCAAATTGAAAACACCCAAGGGCGCACTCTTCACGGTCAAAAGTGAGCCACTGGCCATTGCAGTGGCCACGGAATTCGGCAACCAAAAGGAAACCATCGAACGTTCGAAAATGCATCTGTCGGCGCTATGTTTCACCGCGCTGGACAATCCCAACAATCAGACGAAAACGGAAATGGTCAATTATTTGCTAAACTTCTTGCCCACCGATACGGTGCTGTTCCAGTATGATGTAAGCAGCGAGATACCATTTAGAAACATTTTTATCATTTGCTTTTATATCAGGATGAAAAGGATCTTCATGACATGCAGTGTAAGGAATGGGATCCACTCATTGACTGGTTCAATCGACGCTACGAAACAAACTTACAGAAGACTATGAATATAACGCCGCCACTGGTATCGCCCGATGATAAAATGAAGATTTCCAAATATTTCTTCTCACACAGCCTGGAAATTCTGCATGGTAGGTTGGAATGGGATCGAATGCGAATGGCGAGTTAATTCCAAATATTTTATAGGTTTCATTTTTGCGGTGGACACTTTAAAGTCAATTGTACTCGCCTGCGCAGCCATTGATCAGCGCATCTCCGTGGAGAAGGCCGTGACCTTGACACGCCTGGAGGAAGAATATCAACTGAAATATTGGGGCCGCGTAGAGTGGGCTCACGATATGAACGAAAAGGAATTGCAGGCACGTCTAGCGGCGTCGCTGCTCTTTGTGCATCTGCAGCGCTCCGAACACTTTGTCAAAGAGAAGTTAGTCATTTAAGCACTTAATTGTAAAAAAAATTATTTTAAAATTGTTAATACTTGTTTGTAGTTTGTAAAATAAATAAACGACTCTCCCAAATGAAAAGCAAAATTCGTATATTTTTTAATTTGATAAAAAGAAATGACTTAGTTCTTGCACTTTTAATTACTTTCAATTGAGGCATTTTTTCCTTCTAAATACATACATTTTTAGCAAATAAAATCTCTTATTTGGTCTTGAAAGTAACAAAGCGTATTTTTTTGAATTTATCTTTATTTGTATATAATAATATATATAAAATGATTACTTGATTATAATTAAGGAATAAATTGTTTAAAAAAAATGGGACAAATTGATTCAAAAAAGTTTTTCCAAAAAAAACAATTTGGGATTTGCATCTTATTACTACTTTGCATGTTGATACTATTTGAGGGATTACTTGCCGTTGGTGTCTTGTAATTTTAGTTGAAGCCTTGAACAATAAAAGTGGGTAATCGGTTATTTTTACAATTTATATTTATGGGTTAATAAATTATTGAAATTAATAAATCGATATGACGAGTTTTTTATATAATTTTTTTTACTTTTTGGCGTCTTTTTAGTTTGTAAAAATTTAATGTTCCTCTTTTTTTCAGGCAATCGGTTGATAAAGTCTAGAAATTTCACAAAAAAAAGAGATTGAGTTGTCCACCAAAGGAATTATCTTAAAACTTTCGACTTATAACATTATGATTCTTAGCATTTCTATAATTTTTATGAAAAGTAATCGGTTAAATAAAATTTCGAAATAAATAAATTTAATTTAAATCTAGTTTGGTTGCTAAATTATGTTAGTATGAATGGAAGCTGCATTAAGATGGTTCCTTGGAAAAAAATGTTTGCAGATCAATGATTTTTGGTACATTTGGATTTCAGAGTAAAAGCTGCATTGAATCGCAATTGAAAAAATAAGTTAATAATAATAAAATTCCATAAAAAACATAAAGGGTATTCACAAGTCGTTCCCAGTTATGACTCTGTATAATAACTGGGAATTTGTCATAAATGGTGGTTTAACAATAAATTTTGTATGAAAAATTCAATGACAAATAAAAATTTTTAATTTAACGAGTAACCGGTCTTAAATTTTTTTTAATCTCTACTTAGAATTAACTGCCCGGTTCCCCTATTTGAATTGCCAACATTCCAGCTCCTTCGATGTGAGATATATTTCATTATAAAAATAGGCTACATTTGTTAAGATCGGTAACCGGTACACAAAAAATTGTCCAAAACATTTTCCGAAGAAATGTTATCAATTTATGAAACCAAAGTTAATTACAAAATAGCCGCACTCTTTCCTATATTGAGCTAGAGTGTGTTTTTTGATCCGCCCCACTTATCATTTTTCCACATAATTAATTAATTTGGTTAATATTACTTTCAAAATAGTCTAAATTTTAACAAATACTTGTGGCATATTATGTGTATAAAAAAAGAAGAAAATCCTAATAAATCTTAGACTTAAATATTCATAAGCTTTGCATAGGTTTTGTCCTCGAATTTCGGCGCTATAAACTCATCATAATAATTGATGAAAATCTCCTTAAATTCGTCTGGTATAAAATCTAGTGCGTTCAGCATTTGCATTAGTTCGTTGTCGTTGCATTTGAAAGGACTCAGTGCCATAATATCCCAGAAGTATGAAGTGTGCTGGACATATTCTATGCTAAAAGCCCGATATTGGGCAGCTACAATGGGCAAAGCACTTCTCATGGCCGAGCCGAGTTTATTGAATTCCCACATCTCGAGTGGCTTGGGACCATCTGAAAAGGAAAAAAGATAGAGAGAGAACATGAAAAAAAGGAAAGACAAGAAAGGGAGAGAAATATGAAATAAATTTATTAAAGTAACGAGTGGCGAGTTGTCCACTCACTTTCGTGTTACATAATAAGGAAAATGCCAATCTACCTCTGTGTACTCTTAAGCACTGTTCGACCAATTGCCGTGCAAGCGCTACTTTGCATTCGTGCATTTCAACTAGTTGGAATTCGGCTTTCTTGAGGGCCCCATACATTGCACAACGGTCTTCGATTGACTCACACTCCTGCAGCGAGGCATTGAATTTCCAAAACCAATCCAGATTTTGCGGTTCTTCGCAAATGTTGCACACCAAAAACTCAGAGCGGGAATTCTCGGGATTTGTGTAATAGCTGGAATTCCACCAACGCAAGTTTCGCGAATATTTCAAGTTTGGTGGTGGCGTAAAAATTTGCTTACAGTGCAAATTATCACAGCGATAGCGATGAAATGTATGCTGAAATAAATAGAAAAAAAAATTGTTTGTAAATTAGGAATAGTTTATAGATCAGGAGGTCCTGAATTTTTATAGCCGCAGTTTTTTTTACGAGTAAGTGGAACAAACGATAAACTCGTTGTACTTACAAAGTCCTTATCCGGATGTGGGCGGCAGCACTTCTCGCACTTGCAATGTATGCCCTTCGCCTTCAGCTCCAGTGCACGTGAGTAGTGCAACGATTGCCAAAAGTTGCCGCTATTGCTGCTGAAGCAATTGTAAATACTCGCTCCAGCCGCCAGATCACTCGTCGCAAAGCCGGTCAATTTCTTTCCATTGAATTTCTGGTGGAGAGCGTCCACGCACGAGTGTCGACACAAACTCAAGGTGTGCGGGAAAATGGCATAAGCCACAGGCGCCACATCGCCCGCTATCAAATGCAAATAACCTTTGCGTACGCGCTTCGGCCCCGACCACACCATGAATTCGTTGGCGGGCGACATCAGGTGCGGATCCACGGGCAGCACAAAGGACGGACAGTGTATGAGATTCTTGTGTCGCAGCTGGCTGATATGACGCATCAGGAGAGCGGCGCAGAGTAGCTGCCATTCGTGGCGGGTCAGTTTGGTCACATGGGGCGGCATTAGCTTTTCCAGTTTCTCATAGAATTTAGTGCATTCACCCAAGTAGATAGCCAAGATCAGAGCGATTACAGCAAATGAAACCGTACTCTCGGCATCTTCGTTTTTGTCCAGGAACGTTTCCAGTCGCAGAACACCGGCATAGGGTATATCCGAGCGATCGGTGAGTACACCATTGACGGCCGACCAAATCTTGCCGGCCGTCGGTTTTTTGCGACAGTGGGGCACCACTTGCGGCAGTCCCGTGATCAACATGCGTAGGGCGAGATGAAGCAGTCGTGGCTTGGAGAAATCCTGCGAGAATTCGTCGAAAAGTTCGATTTGATGGGCCATACATTCGAATTCGTGTATGGAAGCATGTTCGGTGCGGCATTTGCGCGAACAATAGACGGCAGTGCGGCAGGTGCAGTAGACGCAGGGAAAGGGGACGAACTGGGTGGCGGCGCAGTTGTCGCAAATGTGTGACTGTCCGCTGGTGACAAAGACCGCAGCGGTTTCGTTGAAAATCGTTGTGTTCGATGGAAGGGCGGTGGTGGTGCGTAATGAGGCGCCTTTATTTGTGGTGATGATGTTGGTGTTCTCCGGCCAGGCGCTGTGAAGGGAGAGAAGGTACATTAATGGGGGGAGTCTTTTTTTACGTTTAAACACTTACACTTCGTACACCTCTGAGCCATTTTCGGCCAGATCGTCGCCCGTCTGCACACCAATATCCACTTTTTCCGATTTTAGGACTTCGCATTCCAGCCAGATCTCGTTCGTGCGTCCCACGAACAAATCGCTCAGGTCCATGTGCAACAGTTCGTGTACTCGGTCTTCGCACTCGCTGAAGTTTCGCAATTTTAAGGCACAAGAGGCTAATGAGAGGAATGAAATTTTTGCTGAGCTCTGGCGCCTAAAGGTATGTGAATATTTAAAATTCTGCAGTTCTAAAGTTACCTTGGCGCAATTTGATTATAGGATGGTACTCCTTTGGGTAGCCCAATTCCAAAGCACAAATACAGTCGTCGTATGACTCCTGCACAAAAAAATTGTTGGAGTGTAAAAGGGAATTAATTAAAGTTTCGGACGACATCGAATAAGTTACTTACCGCATACATGCCGCAATCATACAGCACTGTGGAACGATTCGCATGTGCAACGGCTGTCGCAACACTTTGTGTGGGCGCCAGGAAAATTGCCTCTGTGAAGAAATCACATGCCTTGAAAGGCATGTGTCGGTCCTTGCGGTAAGAAGCATTGCCAGCCTCACGGACCGCTCGGGATTCTTCCTCTGATTTCAGGTCAGTTTCACGCGTGAGTTGTTTCAGCCAAGCGCGTACTTTGGATCTGAAAATGATTTTTGATGTCAAATTAAAACACCCTTTTCAATTATTTCAAAAGGTAGTAGGAAAAATAGTAGTAAAAAATTTTATTTTAGAAAAAGTTCTTCTTGTATTGCTATTGTACTAACTTTTTTCAAACGGAAAAATAAATTTAATTGATTTTATTAGCAAGTACTATTCTACTACTATTTTCCGAAAAGTAGTAAAAACTACTACAGAATAGTCCCAACGCCCTGTTTTTTGCTCACTTGAATTCCGGGCTTAGATCGTCGATTTCATCGTCATCGCTTTCCATAATCCTCCCATTCACAGCACGTCCCACAGCAGCAGCCCTGCTCAGTTCCATGAGGGCAATCTCACAAGCGCGTAACTTTTGCGAAGCCGACTTGACGGGTTTGGTCAATTGCTTGCCGTTCTGGCGTTGCACTGCCTTCGAAGACTGCTGCTTTTTATGATGTTTATTTTCTTTTACATTTTCCTGTTTCATACTGTGTGTATTGTGTTCCAAGCCGGCCAACAGTCGCTGCAATTGCAATTCATCTTTATAAACGAAATCGTTCAGATTGAGACGCTTCAATTGGTAATCTATCAAATCGCTTAGGTTCATCAAGGAACCAGCCATTTTTCGAATTTAAGTATCTTCTTTTCGTAAAAAAGCAGCGCACTTTCAGGCAGACAAACACCTTTCAGCTGAATCTCTGCGTTTTTCGTTGCAAATTCATTTCTGTGTATCAGATGAGCAAATATTGATTTTTAACATTTCGGAAATGTCTACTTGTATGAAAATTTGTATCTTTCGTCGTTTGTGGTAGCTTTAATTCGGTGAGAGGTGCCAATTCCTTAAAATATTTGGTATCAAAAAAAGTGTCTCACTTCCTGATTGTGAATTTTTGTGTAGTTTATTTAAAAAAAATAGTTTTTTTCTTCCCTCAACGTACGTTAAACTGCGGTCAAAAGAAGACTTTCAAGAACTGTCAAAGTTTAGCACTGAAGCACAGTTGAAGGCGTTATTTGGATATTTTTTAGTATTGCTTTGCCTAGAAGTATGCTATGTCAAAAGTGTACTAAAACAGAGAGCAACAGCTGGGGGAGAGAGAAAACAATTATGAGCGTTAGTTGAGCACGTGCTTTTTATTTACCCTTTAATTTGTTTTGATTATAGCGCAGGTGAGTGACATTTGTGTGGGCTTAATGAAGAAGCCAAAATGCACACTACGCAATATTACAAAAAATATCTAATACTGTAAACATGTAAAACATGTAAACGTTAGATTAACGATGAAGTGTAAAAATTGTATAAATATCGAAAAAGTCTACATGGTAGTTTACGCTTCAAAATTGTCTCGTATAGGATGTAAACTCGTATAGGATGTAAACTTTTTGCCATAACATATTTTCACATAAAGTTTCCAGGCATTTAGATTTACAAGATTCACATCTTTTACGTGGGTTTTACAGGTTTAGATGAACCCTATTATTATTTAAATACTTCATAGAATGCCACTCTGTAAATTCATCGAAATGTTAACATACTCTACCTTTAACAGCAAGTTTACAGCCGAAGCTTACAGCTTAAAAGCTACTGAACAAATTCCGGTTATTAACATAAAGTTTTTTAAATTATACGGAATGAAACCTTTTAAGGACAGCATTGAAAATAATGTGAATAATCCAAATTTAAAACAATCGAAAATTTATCTCGTTTTTAATGATTTTATGAAAGCATATAATTTTGTAAATTTCAAATTTCAGACAACAAACAAGGTATGACAGATGGCTTCCTATGAAATTATCAACTACTCTGTCAACTACGTTGCATTTTTAATGGCTTTCTAACCCGAAGAGCTTTAAACCATAAATTTAAAATTTCATCGACCCGCTGTCCAACTAAATGGCAGTACGTGCGTACTAACTAGGCGGCTGAAGTTATAAAAATATACAGTTTTTTTTATTTTCAGTCAAACCCTTTTGCATCTAAGGCATTCAGTTATATAAACAGTATTATCCATTTACCCTTCATCTATATATAAATCGCATAGCATAAGCTCGTAAGGAACTTATCTAAAATTAGATTAGGTACTCGCATAACAGGGATTACATCTCACATTTGTTCTTTTTCCTACGCATGACGAGCGGTCGATGTAGGTGCACATCGCATTATGGCATTATAATGATGATGGTATTTACATTCAACTCAACTGATAAAACCGATTAAATTCTTTCTTATCTGTCAACTGAAAGGAAAACATCAAATGTTTATCTTAGCTGGAGACAATGCTGAAGAACTGAAAAATAGTGGTACTGCGTTGAAAGTGATTCTGGAATTGGATATCGTGTGCAACAAGGTGGGTGATAATCGTTGCTTGTTGTTTTCCTTGCAATTGTTATTGTTATTATAACATGGGCAACAACAATGCCAGAAAACACATGTCAATAGCAGTTAGGAAAGAAAGTGGTGATATGGAAGAATGAAAAGACCGGCCGAACAAAAGGTTTCAAGTTTCGAGTGTAGCTGCAAAGTTTTTATAGAGTAATCGGTGTTTTCTTTTTTTTGTAGTAATTTTAATAAATATTTTATTAATTGTCGAATAAAATTGCCATTTCAAAAGAATTTTCACTTTGCTTCGATACTCAATTCGAAAGCGGTTATTCGTTGCAAGTAACCATTACATTTCTATGACTCAAGAAAGCCTCTTTCCAATCTATATACAGTTAGTTCCTTTTAAGAATGACCAAAAACAATGAAATATATTGCATTCGTCTTCCTTCATCAGTATCATCATCAGATTCATCTTCATCATCTTGCTAATCGCTAGTGGCTTTGCACATTTCACCACTGCTTTAACGGCACATACATGACATTCTTATCGCCACCAGTTGACAGTGTTTTAAATTGTCAAACGCTTTTGCTTTTGTTGCTGCTGTTGTTGCTTTTTCTTATTTATTTTCTCTGATAGATCTAATGTGATAAGAAGGTGCCTCTGTGAAATGTATCAAATTGAGTATTTAAAGTTCACTTGCTACTGAAACGGGTCAGTACCACCACGCGGTTGGAATATTTTTGGAACTTTTTAGTAAAAGAAAATTAACTTTTTGATATTTCCAAAGTATTTCTTGCCAAAAAGAAATATTAATTAAAACGCCAAGAAATTTATGTTGTAAATAATACAAATACAACGTGGAGATCCTTTGAACGGTGATTTTTTTTTTGGTGCTAATAGTGTTCAAGTTTAACGTAATCGTTTTGAGTGGCTTAAAGGCTTTGCCAATTGTTACCCTGAGTTGTGGTCTAATTTTGTTAAAATTCTATTAGAAAAAGTGACTACTTCAAGTAATCAACGTCAATATGCCAAAAAAGGAGGATACACCATGTGTCATGTAAGTTTCGGGAACTTCTAGAAGACGTTTTCACATAAAAAATGTCACCTGACAATTTATTTTGTGTATGCATTAAGGCACCTCAAGCCTCAAGTCCTCACCATTTTACGATGATGTCCTTGATCTTATATAGAAAAAAAAATTGCAAATCGCTTTTCTTCGATTGTGAAGATGAATGAAAGCAATTGTTGATTATAATCCAGTAATGAGCTATAAGTTTACGAAAAATCGCTTTGTAGTTTACATTGCTTATTACAGCGCATCTAAAAAATCTTCATTGTTTCAGAGAGAATTAATCAAGAAATAAAAATGATCAGTCAGATCCGTTGTAAGTAAGCTGTAGATCCTCAAAGTGTAAAAATATTTCAGTATTTTCTTGTTCTTTTGCTATAAGAAACCCCTAGGCGCTTTCTGCTTCCGCTCAATGCTTCACTGTTCGACTCATACTCGAAGGATATTAAAGCAAACAATTTTAAAAGTTATTTTAAAAAATTCCTGCTGCGATATAGAAAATCGGAATATGCAGCTTATCGCGTTACCTGGTTATGGTTGGTGCTTTTCATGGGACATTTGCTTAACCATCACCCTTTCATGGATGCAATTATTCGAGGATTGCCATTTTTGATCCATTTGATTAATTTGCTTTGGCCAATTGGTCTGTTCTGGGCTGATTGGTTTAAATACAATATTTATACGAAAGAAAAAGGTTTAATGTTTTCCCAGAATTTTTAATTTCATTTTCAACATTTTCAGTTTCCATTTATCAGTTGCATTTATTTAAATTTAACAAGTTTACTGATAAGATTAGAAATATAAATATGGAAGTAGGTACATGGAAATGATAGCATTTCACTACGTTGTTAATGCGTGTTCCATTTCGTGGAAGACATCCGTGATAAAATGTGTTTTAGTTAAATAGTAAAGAAGATAAAATTTAGATTAAAAAATCAGTTCAAAGCCATATCAACGTTCACATTTCAAACTTTTAGATAAATTAAATAATAAAAAGCGTTCCGAATTTCGAATTTTATGCTTTTAAGTTTTATATACTCACTGTTATATACTGCAAGCGTAGAAAAAATGCACTGCTTTAAAGTATCCTTCATCAATCAATGACTAGAGTTTCTGTTTTTTTTTTTGCTGAAATTGACTTGCTGCTGCCTGCTTGTGGCTAGTAGAGTTGCCAAATTGCTATTTATCATGCTAAATATAAGTTTGAAGGAAATAGACAATCGAAAAGATTTCACTTAACAAACTTTTACTGAAAAGAAAGTAAAGATTTTTTTCAATAAAGCGAATGGACTTTAAAACTTAATTCAATGAGAACCGGCTTCATATAATCCCAATAAAATCAAAAGCCAACAGAGTAGCCAATACCACTGTTATCGTAATCATAATCATCATCGACGTCATCATCTTCGTCAATGTGTCAATTGAGTTGATTGACTTCGGTGTTAGGTTGGTGTGGTTTGGCTTGGATGGGTCTCGGTTCTGTCAGTGCATAAGCTATTGCCATTTTTCGCAGTGGAGGAAATGCAGGAGCCAGGAAATTCCTGGAAATGTAGACAAGAAAAATGGTAGAGCATAAATGTTGAAGGTGGTGCATGTTTGCCGCTTATTTGTGGCATTTTAATGACTGCTGGCTGGGAATGTCAAAAAAAAATGGAATAAAGCTAAATAAATATAATGGAATAAGGAATTATGATGGGAAGTCAGAATTATGCTATGAAATTGTGACTTGCGCTTGAGTGAAGGGAAATTTTATTTTAAAAAACCTTAAAAAAATCCTAGCAAATTACGCTTTTGCAGAATTCAGCAAATTCTTGTGACTTTTATGAGAACGTCTTGATTATATTTTGGGGAAACTTTACCAACTGTAATTTATTCAAGCTTTTAATAGCATTTACCAACGAAACCGAAAAGCTTTCGGAAGCATGTGAAAAAATAAATGAAAATAATTTCGCAGCGCTTGGGGTTGAATCCTTTTTAATGACTTCGCCAGAAAAATGACAAATTATAAACTTTAGAGTCATACCAACTCACGAGGCTGCACTCACCCCGTTCAGCGGCAACAAGCCTACCATTTCGTTGAAAATTCCATTGAAACTGGATTATGCCAATCAAAAGCGCTTAAAAAGTTTATAAGTAAAAAAAAAAGTCCAACATCACGTGATTTTTCTCACAAGTGCCGCGGCGCCGACAATGTGACTGACTGACTGACAAAGTAGGTATATGTGAGCATTGCTGTGTGTTGTCACTAATCCGTCCGGGCAAAAGATTCGCGCGCGCAACTTTTCCACACGAAACTTTTGCCCAAATGCGCTTTAAGTTTTGCCAACGCTAGAACGCGCGCTAAAAATTAAATTAGCATAAACGTAGGCGGCCAACAGCAAGGCGGATTATGCGTGACAGAGACAGGGCCACAGAGCCGCCGAGCAACAGCGCATCACTTGTCAGCTCCTTGCTCTTTCCACTACTTCTAAGGACCAACAAAAATTTTAATTTCTATGCCGAAAATAAAATAAAAATACTGAAAAAAGAACAACTTTACTCTCTGTGCTTTACCCCGCGCCGAACAAACTAATTTAAAGTTTGTATTAATCGGAACAAACAACCACCAACAGAAACAGCTTGAAGCGGGATTGTAAGCTGCAGAAAGGGCGTTGGAGCTATCACTTTTTTTTATCAACTTCAAATTACAAAATTTTAATTGAAATGCATTTCATAATTCTTCTCTCCTCCCTCTTTCTTCTCTTCAAAATTATTAATAAATAAATATTTTTTTCAACTTTCAACATTTTAATAAAGTGCATGAAGTGCATCATCGATTGGGAGTAAAACTCCACAACAAATATGAATATTTCCAAATTGAACTTTAAAATGTTGTTCAACTTTTACGATAAAGACATATTAGTTTCTCAAATTGAACTCCTTTATGGTCGGTTATTTCTTCTTCTTCTTCGTACTTCGTAGGTACTTCGTCTTTATTATTTTTTTATACAAATGTTCGCAAATTTTTTGGCACATTTGTTGCAAACAACAGCCGCTTTTCTTCACGCTTTGCCAAAGGAAAAACTTTTGCGCAATGCAATTTTCTGCATTTTACTCTACTACTACTATACAACAACAACAACAACAACAACACCACCACCATTCGAAGTTTCAACACTTTTTCATGTTGATTGCGAAATTTGCACATCACAACAATTTGGCATAAATTTATACCGAAAAAGTTTTGCGTAAGTGCGCGCAATTGTGCCAAGAAAATCGCACGGCAAACGGGATGTGGGTGCTGGTGGAGGAAACGTACCATTTGCAGTTTACTTCTGTCGAAAAACTATGGCAACCATAGTGTAGGTGCATATGTCTTTTGGAGAAGGCATACGAGAATGAAGGGCTAAGTACTGCATTTACAGATCAACAAAAAATGTTAGTAAAATTTCAAAAATTATTTTTGTTGTTTTTCTTTTAAAATTTTTTTGTATAATTGCTAAAATTACAAAGAATTTTATAGATTTTTAATATTATTATTAACATTTTTGCATTGACTGTCCATTGAATGGGTAGAATTTAAAATTGAATTTCATTCGAAGTTGCACTTTTCTTTCTTTGGCAGCAAATTTGTTGACAAAACTTTACTGCTTATTGTCAGCAATTGTTTGGCATGACAAACAACATGATGGAAATTGGCGTGAAAATTGCTTTTTGATGGGTGCGTTTCGCATACGTTTGATCAATTGACGTTCACTGCGAATTGTGTTGAGTGGACGCCATTTTCAAATCACAGTAGGTTGTCCACAGAACTTTGAAGTATTTCAAAAACAAGATATTCTCTTATATGGGAGGTAGGCATGGCTGTCGACCGATTCTGCCCATTATCAATACCTTCCAATTAAAAGCTTTTCTAGACACTCAAATCACACTCGTATCATCAGCAAGGTCATCAATTTGCATTCATCAGGCACGTTTGTCCTTAGCTCCACTATCTCCTCATCCTCCAATAAAACGTAGAATTGCGCATATTATCAACTTTGTATTTTCCAAGCAAATAATATTTCATATCTTAGGAAAAAAATGGAAGAATAAAAAATGTAATGCAAAAATTGTGTGTTCATGTGGAATCTTGGCTCGATGCTGCAAATAAACAAAACTGTCGAAAAATTTAACAAGCAACATTTTCTTGGTGCATTTTTTATTCCTTTTCGGCGGTCCTGTGCCCTTGTGTTTTATCTCTTGACGCATGTTGCACAACACTAAATCAAGGCATACTTCGAGGAGCCCTTGCCGCCACAATTTTTGTTCTTCTGCCAGAGCATCCCTGTTGAGAGGGCACAGGAGGCCTCGCAACATATACGATTTTTCTGCAGTTGCCATTCTTCTTCTTATGCATTTTGTTCTTATTTTTATTTTCATTTTTGCAATTTGCATTTGTTTTCTTTTATTTGGAAACTTTCTGATAGAAATGACATTTGCTTTTGGGAGCAGTAAGAATTCCTTTTTTTTTGTTGCATACTTTCTTTTTTTAAGGGCTCATTGTTGGGGGGGGGGGAGATTTAAATTTCCAACTTGAAAGTGCTTGGGAAAAATGCAGAATATTGAATAAAGTTTATTTAATTTTTTTCAGTGTTGCAGATTGCAAATTGTGGAATTAGTTTTTGAGTAGAGCAGAAACATAATTTTTAGCATACTTTTGGGAGAAATAAAAATCGTTGAATGTTTAAAAGAGATTTCTCCTTTTTTTAAATATTATTTTATATTTTAATATACTTTTTATGCAAGTTCAATAGAAAATAACGTTCAGCACGTGCTTTTGTAAAGCCTAAAAATATGCTTTAATTTTGAGAACGTAACTATTTCATATATTTTTGTTGTTGTACATTTTCAGTGACTTCAAACAGCGTAAAGCGAGCAACTATGGAGCGGCCACAAGTTCCAGCACGCCCAACAACAACAACAACAGCAGCGATGTGCCCACCACTCCATCTACTCTGTATTGTTTGCACGGTCGTGGGGAGGGACATGTTCAGTGTGAGTACAGCATATACGTTTTTAATTATAGTTCAGTATTACAAATGGTTTTGTGGAAATTTCATTTATTTAAAATCCCACCAAAAACACGTTCCTAGTAAATAGAAAAAAATAAGTAAAAACTGCCTTTTGCCAGTCCACCCGTTCCGTTTATAATCCGCTTGACTTAAAGCTTTTGCCGTGCAATTTGACCATTTCATAGTTGAGATTTGATGAAAGTTGCCATGCCAAAATTCTAATTCCATTTTTTGTATTTATATTTATACATACATACACACAAACGCTGGGTTGGTTCCCTAAGTAAATCCCATCAATTTAGCTGCACGTTTTTCGGTGACTATTCAAATGAAAGGAAACGTAACGAAACCCTCCAAATTCAAATTCAAATCTAAAGTGAATTCAGGGTTTTATAAAAGTCCGCCGGTTTTTAATTAAATACTAAGATCACTAGTCTTTTTGGCCCTTTTGTGGCTGCCGAAGTGAAATGAAATTTTAAATTGAAAAATACAATTTCACAAAATGTTGCGTGTTCCGTATTCCGTTTGAAGTCAACACAATTTGCCTATAAACAGAAGATTACTTAAACAAATAACAAGTTCTAGCTTGAAGAAATTCGAAATAAAATAATCAAAGAATTAAATTTAATGACAATTGCATGTTTAGCAGCATTTTGAGAGCCACCAGCCGCACGAAACACGACCGCTTAAATAAACTATGGCAACACATTTCGAGGAAGTTGTCAAATGTATTTGGCTACAAATTTAAAGTTGAATTTGATTTCGTAAATATTTTTTTAAGTGGAAAACTTTAAAAATTAACTCCCCAATTTGATAACAAATTTATCTACTCATCATATTAATATACTACAGTTGTATTCGGATAATCATAAATCCTCTCAAAATAAACCATCCACAAAATGAAAAGAAAAACTGCAAAAGTCAGTGGCAACATGTTTCTGCACTTACCGCCATTACGGCCCATTATCATCACACCAGTACACAACAGGCCAGTGCCAGTGCCAGTGTCGTTCTCGCAGTCGTTCGTTCGTTCATTTTCAGCGGACACTGAAATAAATTTCAATTTTGAATGCCATCAATCTGTGATTTCTGCACTTGGCAGTCATTTTGTGGCATGTTGCCAGACATGTTGCCATTGCGACGAAACGAGATGAAACGAATGTCAGCACCGACGACGGACACTAATATGAATTTATACGCCAACGAGTAAAATTTGTGTATCAGACGTTCGTTGTGGGTCATTTCTCATATTTAAAAATCGGTGTTTCTCACAGGCACACTCGCACATGGTATCGGCGTAACATGGTGCCGAGTAACGGCCATTGGCCAGTCTGGCAAGAATGACATTAATATATGTTTTTTTCTTCCAATTTGGTTATAAATCGTAATGAAATGCTCATAATTTATAATTTAATGCAGTTTTGTGGGCGAGAAGAAATCCAAAAATTTCTTTATGCGTCTGAGTGGGTGCAATTGCAAGATGAAGCGCTTTCTAGTGCAATAGTTGGTGGTGGCAAAAGGAAACGTATGAAGAAATTCAATTTTAAGGTCATAAATAATCGGATTTGATACATTTTGGTGGATTTTGAGTGCAGGCCGGTTGGAATGGCTTTGGTAATAAAATATGGCTTCGATTCGCGTGTAGGGAAATGTTGGTAGGAAATTTTGTCCACTTAAATTTTAAATATTCAATGAGTTTTGGAAAATGTTGCTAAGCAATGTTGAGAAACAATGTTGCTATACAATGTTTCTAAGGGAACTGTGTTTTTTTAAATATCTTTAACTTAAAGAATTTAAAAGAAATTTGGCAGAAGCTGATGTCCGGTGATTTCAACAAAATGTTGCTAAACAATGTTTATACATACGTTTTTTTTTATGAAAAGTTGCTACACAATTTTTTTTTATAAGAATTATAAGAAAAAATTCTTATGTTTTATTAAGTTTTGTAAGAAAATAAAAAAATTATGCTTAAGCTAAACTTTACTTATTTAGCAACAATGTTGCCACAGTAGCAAATTTCAGATTCCATGACAATATCCCGAAAGCAACAATTTCAAATATTGACATTCGACACGGCTCATTGAATTTAATTCAATATGTATAATCGTTTTCCTTGGCGCACAAAATCGCAATAAATCACATTATGCTTGTCTAGACTTAAACTCAAATAAAGTGCCTAGTCGTGTGTGAGCGCTCAACTTGGTGCCTAGGCTGCATAGTAACAGAGAGTTGCCTACACGATGGAACACTTTTAAATGCAAAAAAAATATCAAAATTTCTTTCAAGTGATTAGAATGGCCGAAAGATAAAAATTCAATTAAATATTCAAAGGAAAATGATGATGATAGTAAAGAAGAACTTCAATTCAATGAATACCGCGCGATAAAAGAGAAAAACCAATTTAGCGTAATTTTTTCTGAGCACTGAAAAAAAACAGTGTTGGTTGCAGTTGGGCACTTTAATTTCTTAGAGAAACTTACATATATTAAGAAACATGTTCCTGTTTATTGTGATTAATTTAAAAAAAGGATTTCCTCAGTGGTTTGTAATTCCAACCTCTTCATTTCCATTCTTTGATAGTTCCATTATATGACCTTTCACCACGATCATCTTTTAATTTCCTTCTACAATTTATTTACTGTGCATGATTTCGCCCCGCCTCCCCTCGAAACAATTCCATAATAGAGAATTTCTAATATGAAAATTATTTCCTAAAACTTCCCTTCTCTTCACTCATTTCACGTCTCCTCTGGCTTGCTGCTGGATTCCATTTGGCATTTCCATTTAATTCGATCGTCAATTGCTGTCACAAATCAATGCCAGCCAGCACCCGAAAAGAAACAGAAATATCGCATCGTACTTATAAAAGGCGAAAGTAATACAAAATGAAAAGTGGTAGCATTAAATGGGGGTCGAGCGGAGAGTGAGTCAGCAGCAGCATATCAATTTCATTACCGGAAGCGGAAGCGTACATTTTTCAAAGTAGTGATTGTTGCATTTTCATTGAATGTCGTTGACACACAAATACATCCTAACAAATGTTTGTGACTTTCAATGTTACGAGTCCGCCCTCGAACGGTTCGTACTCCTTTGGATTTTTCCGTTGTCGTTGTCGTTGATGCTGCTGGGTAAATCGAATGTCATCGCTGGTGAATGAAAGTTCACACAAAAAAAATAAAGCGGATGAATTCAAAGAAAATTTTTGCATCCGTTTGTGTATAGTGTTGTTGTTTGTGTACTCTCCTCATCCTCCAGATGTAGACGATGATGAGCATCCCGTTCGGGCATGGCTCAGTTGTCAGTTGCTTTTTGTATGTTAAATGTTTTTTTTTGTGCTCCCGCTAAAAGTTGAATTTCAATGACCAACATTTGCGAAATAATTTTATAAAAAAAAAATAAGAAATAAAAGCAATAAAAGAAGGAAATCAAAAGAAAACTGTTTTGGAAATGTCATTAGGTAAATGAATTGCAGTTTTTAATGGAAATTTTCGATAGAGGTATATTGTGTTTCTGGGGGTAGGAGGAAATCAAATGCTTGCGGCTGCACTGTCTCTGATGAAAGGATAATGGATTATTTAATTGTATGGAAAATTGAATTTTATTGCTGACAATTATCTCAGGAAGATTGACGTATTCGACAATTCCAAATGACTAGTCAGATTTGGTTGGTAGCTAAATGGCAACGCTTGTAGCTGTAAGCATTTTTTTTTTGATAAATTGATTGAATATCTTCGATTTTGAGGACATACATACAAGAGAGAGGTGTTGTGGTTCAAATTATTTTTGGTCTTGAATTTTTCTGAGCAATATATTTTGGAACATGAACATTTTCATATTTTCATATGTTGCTAAAGATTGAGGAAAATGTTGGTGAAATATTTTATTGAAACATTGGTATAAAAGTTACTTAATTATTTTTATTAATATTGCTGAAATATTTTTTTAATGTTGCTGAAACATTTTCTAAAATGTTGCTAGCATAACATTAAAAAATATTTCTTCTTAACATACAACAAAATGTCTAAACATTTTTTAAAATGTAGGGACACGTTTTAAAATTGTTGCTCTAAAACTGTTGCTGCAACATTTTGAATAATGTTATTATGGTGTTCTGGTGCAGTGCTACTTCATATTTATTATTATATATTGTATAATTGCTGCTACAATTTGATAAAGACTATTTTTACGAATGTTGGTGAAACATTTTGACGAATGTTGCTGAAACATTTTGATGAAAGTTGCAGCATAATTTTTATCAGCATAATTTTTATCAGCATAATTTTTATTGAAACATTAATATCTTATATTTCTTTCCTTACGTAGATGTATAGATATCTTAAAAATATTTCTGTGATCTTGTAAAATCTTCAAAAAGTGTTGCTGAATCATTTCCAAAATCACAGCGCAATTAAATTCAGTTTTCTGTGTTAATCAATTTAACTGAAGTAAATTAAGTAAATATGCCCTCCCTGTCCTTCTTCAAATAAATCACATTCCAGCCATTTATCCACTTAGCATTTACGCCATCCATCAATTACCTTTTAGACGTCCACACCTCATCTATTATTCAGTTCGATCGCGTAATTGTAACACTCAATAATAATACAAATAAATAATTAATTAACCATTAAAGTTTTTTCTTTCTTTTTGCTGTTTTGCTGTTGTAATGCATGTTTTGCACACGTTCCACTGCAGTTGCACCATAAACAACAGCAACAATGACAAATGTCCGTCTGCCTACCAACGTCATCCGTTCTGTCGTCTGTCCATCCACGTGCGCTTACACACTGATACAGATGTATGCCCACTACAGGCCGCCACACATCATGAATGTCCATTGCCTCCAACATAACAGAGACAACAATGCATGTGCACTTTTGCATTTAACAATTTGCAGCCGTTTGCATTTCCATTCATTCTAAAGTAAATAAATCAACATGTTGTACCAACATGTATCAAGCGGTTTTAAGAAGCCACTTACTGGTGTTAAATCGCGTGTGGATAAACGCTCTTTTAGCGCAGCTTTTCCGCTTTTGCAGTTGCTACTGGCTGTTGTTGTTGTTGCTATCGTTGTTGTTGCTGTTTTCGTGATTGTTTGCGTTGAGCGTTTTGTGATATGCGCCCCTCCCCCCCTGGCTCGGTTGTTCTTCTTCTTTCTTCTACTTAAATGTTGAGCACAATTTGCGCGCGCTTTTGTTGCTCGGCTTCACATTGAAAATTATTTTGTTTTTTTGTTTTCTCTTTGTTGTTGTTATTTGTTTTCTCTACAGCAATTTTACTGTGATTATTCTTTTTTTTGTATATATTTTGTTGTTATAGTTGTTTTTGTAATTGACTAAGGGTGCTTGACAGATTTGCTAAAGGAATTTCCACGGCGCTAATCTTCGATGTAAACAATTTTTCAATATTGAAATCGATTGAATGTGTGTATTAAAGGGAGCAAATTGTAACCATTTTTACTAAATGCTAAAGCTTTGACAAAAATTTCAATTCCCTTGAAGTACTTTAAATTTTATAGTCATTTGATGCTATTTTTCCACTTAAAGATTTTAATTGCTTTGAGTCTCAGTCCGAGAATACACAATCATTTACTTATTAAAAGCTTATTAAATTAAACAAAAATGTAATTTTATAGTAATTTAAAAAAATTGTTTCAATTAAGTGGTTCCCATTGAACTGAGTGAAGTACGAATGTTTTGTTAGATCAGAGATTGGCAACATTTTACTACAAAACAAAATGAACTAAATTTCAATGTAGATTTTTGCTGGAAATAGCTGTTTAGCTGAAATATATAATTAATTCAACGACACGTGTTCGAAAGTGATGAAACCATGTGTTATGTGTTAATAAAAACAAATTAATAAAATTCTTTGGCAAAATACGTGGCTTTAATTTCGTTTGATTGTGGGAACTGTTTCAGTAGCACTAATTAAATTGATATAAAATACAAATACTTGAATGAATTTCTGTTAACATTTTTCATATTAATATTGATAGCCCTAAGCTTCAAGTGATTAACTTAAGTGGGCCCTTATGAACCCACCATAAACCACCCACCGCCTCTCTGTTCTATTCGCCTCTATTCATTCCATTCAATATAAAAATTGCCCCTCTCAAGTGCTTGCTAGCTGTTGGCCAAGAAGTTTCATCTGAGTTCTAGCGTTGCTCTGTGAAGTTGAAGCGTTGCAATTGGCGATTTCACTGCCAACGTTAGTATGCAACGAAAAGACGCTTTGGAGTGCGCTTGAGGGCTTTCAGCTGTCAGTCGCGTTCTGATAGCGTCGCTTGATAAGTCCGATTTCGGTTAGTTGGCTTTAAAAATATTTTTTTAAATTACTCCCATACATATCCGTATAGAAAAGCACAGTGAAGAGCCCTTGCTGCTAGCCTTTGAGTGGCAAAAGTGTTCAAGTGTTGAAACAAATTGAGCGTGTGGCTCTGTGGGAATATTATATATACAGAAGTGCGTTCAGTTCTATTTTTCAAAGCATATTCTTGAGTGATGCTGCAAATACATGTTTTGTTTAAAGGCGTAAACAGCACTGTAACTTGATTTGATTGAATTCGTTTGTATAATGCAACTACTACTTGGTCTATCATGGAACTCCGCATTGAACTGAACACGTATACAGGTAATTGTTGGAGGGTTTATTTAATTTAAATTAATTTTATTTAATTTGTTTTTAGTTTGCATAGGAAATTTTTCAAATATTTGCTGTGTTTTTGTGCATATAATTGAATAAGCTGACGTATTTTCGATTGGAAAATGTTGTATGGAAATTTTTTCAAATTACCAGTTAAAACTGGTTAGATCAATCTTAGGTTTAGTACTATATACTTTAGCCTGCTTAGCCGTTGTAAAAAGTTCTTAAGCATTTGATCATGAATTTATCTCAGGCAGCAGCTGAAAGTGAAACTTTCGAGTAGCTGGCAAGACTTTTATTGTTTTGTCTTCAACTTTTCATTGGTTCTATTCTCTTCATTGTTTTGTTACTGCATTTTAGCCATAACACATGAATTCGAAGTATTTTTAAGTTCAATTATTTTTACCTTGTGCTTGTAAAACACTTGTTTAGACACATGTTAAACTCAGCTTTTTTAAGTTTGTTTCAAAATCACCAGATGTTTTCGTAAAAACCAAAATTTTGGCAATTAAATTTGGTTGATTTTAGTTTTAACGAGCAATTGAGGTTATGGACAAATTGGATCGTTATCCCATTTTTTAACTGGGGGTTCTGACGGACATAACATTTTATTAGTATAAAAGCTCGAGTGTTTAATATTCATGTAATTTGAAAATTACACCGCACAACGGTTAACGTTTTTACATGTAATTTATCACAGCTACATCAGATTGCTGTAATAATTAAGAACTTCTTCGTTAAATTCTATTCGCTGGCAAAAATCAACTACACTCGCATGATTTTTATTTTTAATTGCAACTCTGCCTTTTTTTATGGTAAATGTTTCTGTTCAACGGCAAACATAACATAAAAATTACTTGAACATTCCGAAAAGCAACGAATCGTTTCCGGTGGCGGCGGTGGTAATAGTGGTGGCCTGTCCTGTCATTACAAATGGCTGCTGTGTGGCACTTCCGGTGCGTATGTATTTGTATTGTTCAAGTAATGCGAGAGGGCCCATGTGGCAAGCGCTTTTAATGGCCCTTAAAACCGTCGCCGCAATTGGTTTGTCGTGCCTTTTGTGCCCCTCAACAGGAGCAGCAGCAGCAGCAACAACATTAACAACTATAACAACAACAACAACAAATAGTTTCAGTTTTTTTACATAAATTTTGCGTGCAACACATTGAAATTGTTTTCCATGTTGCAGACGACTTTTGCGCAATATAAATAAGATGGGGTTTTTTTTTGCTGTTGTTGTTGTTGCATTTTTAAATTAATGTTGCTTGTTTCATTTTGTTTTTTTCCCTTTTTTTTCTGTTTTTTTTCCAACAAACAGTACAGCAGTTGGTGTAAATTTATTCACACCATAATATAGAAGCAAAGCGTATGGATGGGTTCCGATTGTATTTTTTTATCTGCTGATTGTTCTCGGTGACTTTGTCGCATCTTTACATATGTCATTGCAACAGATCATTTATGCGAGTAGGTGCCTGCCTGTGAAATAACATATTACAAAGCACGATCCACAATTTAAGCCAACGAAAATAGATAGACGAAAATATATGATATGGAAGTGAATTTAACTGCGCCGGCTCAGTACGTTGCGAGTCGTCCTATCTCAATAATCGGTTTTATCAAATATTCATTAAAAAAAATAAAGCAAAATTCATGAATTCAGACTCAAGCCAAAGCAAGTATCAGTGAATTTTAAAATGCATTTGTCAAAAACTGTGCTTTATGAAAATATAACAGGGAACTGAATTTTATTCAAAACAGTGAAACCCAATAAATCTATTCGACTCAAATGTATGAGTGTATTTTCGTAACACCTGAAAACTATTCTAAAATCACTTTAAATATTCTGAAATTTAAATCAGTGTAAACATCGCATTGAATGGAGTAGTAAAAAATGCATCACTAGTATTGAACCAGTGTTGGATATTATATTTTATGATAGCTTAAAGTATGCCTTACCTAAGATGGGCTTCATTGGTTGTGATTCGTTTCTGGAAGCAATGTGGAAAATCTAAATCAATTTATTAACCTAAGATGAGAAGGCTACAAACATTTGGAGGAAGGATGGAACGTGCAACAGCAGCGCATCTTTACCCTAAGCTTTGGAGACTAGGAAGGCATATCAGCACAATTTTTTTTATAGATTTCCGGACTTAAAATAAAATGCTTTGTGCTTTGGTGTAAAATACTTTGTTTTCTACGCGCAAGATAAGAGCACTCTGCCAACACTGCATTGAACTGCAATTGGGCTCATTACATCAACCGGTTTGCAGTAAGGTGCGGTATACCCTACTCATTTGCAATTGTGTGTTTTTTTTGTTTTGTAGCTAATTTGTACACTTGAACAATAAAATTCACTGGTGAATAAATTAAATGTAGACAAAATCGGATTTACTGTAAAAGGGCAGCTGGTATTTATCATTTGTTGAAGGTGACGACGACGATGATGATGATGATGATGATGATGATGATGATGATGCAAGTGCTGACCTATATTTCAACACGTGGGATAAAGCGGATGCAATTAAATATGTGCATTTAGTTTAAAAATGATTAATTTATGATAGTGATTAGCGACATAAATTGCTACTAAATGATATGCACAGATCGAGATTAATGATATGCCAATTAAATGGAACGAATACAGCAATGAATATGAAACAGTTAAGTCAATCTAAATGGCAAGAAATCTAGCAAGAAACTGTGTCTGAATTGAAATAAGCAATGTTGTACACAAATAGCTGTGAACAAACATTTTGGGAATTGCCAGAAAATAATTAAAGGCTCGTAATTACACTAAGCAGTTTCATAATTTTATACGAATTAAAATTACCATTAAAATTTAAGTCAGTTTTTGGCCACACGCAATGTCATTTCACCACCACAAACCGTCAAACAATTAAAGCAATTCAAATCACCAACAGCGGCAACACGTGGCCAACACAGGAAATCTAGAATCACCCATATAAGCATTGCATGACCGCACTGCGTATATCTTTGGCCACATTGGTTCAGCGCGGTTAGCATTTACACGCAACATCTCGAAATCAGACCATAAATGTGCTGCTAAAACGGCCATCAGCAGCAACATTTCTTTAATTTCACCTTTTCACACGAATGTGGTGAAATTCGGATAGAAACTTTCAGTTCCGAAAAGTAAAAAGAACTTATTTGCGTTTGCTCCGACAACATGCGAAGAAGAAAATCAATTAGGGTTGCGCTTTATCCCCCGGGGAATTGCATGAATGAATTTTACGCGCCAACAAACAATATGACGATGAATGAGCGATGATGTGGCACACGAAGGAAAAAAACGAAACGAAAAAAGAAGTAAATAAAAACCGAAACGAGTGAAATGGAAATGCATGCAAAAGGTGCAAATGTTTGGCGGGGCGCGGCAGTGGCAGTGGCAGCAGCGAGAGGCGTGGCAAAAGGAATTTAATTCCAGCTTCACCTTAACCGGCGTCGCTGCTGATTCTCTCTGGTATGCAAATGTCGCAAATACTTTGTTTGGCTTGCTTGGGGGAAAAAATTGGCGTAAAAATAAAAAGGAAATGCGAAAAAAATAGTTGGGAGGGGAAAAAAAACTGCAAGGATAAAAGGGACAAAATGGCAATGGCATGAAATACTGCTGCGACAAATGCAATAAAGTATTTAATAGACTATATTCCGCCAAGTGGCGTGCGCGCCGTAAAAGTGTGAGCTGTTGCTGCATTCGATGGAGGCGAGGATATTATTTGCATATGGTGGAGCATATTATTTTCGAATTGAATTTTTAGTTTATCGTTTTTGCATTTCTCTGTTCTTTTTGTGAAAATTCTTCTTTTTTTTTTGGTAAAAGTTGAGCGGATTTAAAGGCTTATGGGTAGAAATTTGACTGCCTTGTGGTGAGCAACATCTCGTAGGAAGGTTGTATTTGTTTCAACTTGTTGCTCAACATTTCAGTGGAATATACATAAGTAATTACATAAGGAATATACATAAGTCATTTTTAATTGAATACCTGCAAGATTGAAAAACATGAGTGCAATAAAAGTGGATAACTCATACAATCTTGCGACAATAGAAATGTTGTCCGACATTATGATTCGATTATTTTGATTAATGGAAAAAACTTGAAATTTTTTTTATAAAATTGTAATGAGCTGACCCATTTTATAACTTCTTAAAATTCTTCTCATTCCAGTGCGTGATCATTGCCATCGCCAGCGTAGCGAGGGTGTTGATGTGAAGGCGCGCAAGAAGCTCATCATCGCCAGTGTACTATGCTTGGTCTTTATGATTTGCGAAATTGTTGGTAAGTTCATTATGCAAAACAAAAAAAAACAAAAACTTTTCCAAAGCTGCTTTGAAATTATGCAAAAATTAAAAAGTTTGACAAAGTGTGTGAAATTTAAAAAATTTTTTTTATTTCTCATATTTTTTTGTGTATGCGCCAATTGACAGCAAGCAGTATTAATTACTTGGAAGTTTATTAATATATTTATTAATATATGAGGATACTTAAGGGAAAGGAAGTGGTAAAGGGGGGGGGGGAAGATGTTATGGAAGTACTTTGAGAGTTACAAAAAACCGCACCCTTTACTTCAGTGAATTTGATATTTTCAAATCTAACTTTCATATAAACTTCATTCTCCTGATGCTATAAAATTTTTAATATTTTCTTAAATTTGCCAACTTTACCACATTCGCATTCAGATTCAAATAAATAAACAAGTACCAAAAAAATCTCAACTTGTACAATCTAGCCAAACTTTAAATTCAAAATCAACAGTAACGAGTGGTAAAAAAAATAAACCTGCTCAAGGGGGAAATTTCGGAAATTTGTAAAATTTCTGAACAAGCAAATCTGTGCTCTGTGAGATTTCAATGCGGAAGGACGACTAGCACTTTGACAGGTGAAACGGACAGGGCGGGCGTAGAGTAAGAGTCGGAAGATGTTTCAGGCGGACAGTCGGTGTAGAATAGTGTATGCAGGAAGTGGTTGCAGTAAAAAAAGGTGTCCGGGTGTGGTATAAAAATTTCATTTAGAAAGTGAGGCAGCCACCCCATGGCAATGGAATCGTTGTGGCTAGAAATTGAAACGTTGACATTCTACGGCTACTAATACTGTAGCGGTTCTAATGCAGCTGCTGTGACAGACATGGCCAATATGGCGCGTGGTCATCACTGTAACGGAAATAGACATATGCAGGAAACGGAAGTAACATGTCAAACGGAAGCTGGACGCATAGTTTTTGCTTAGTTGTATAGTAGAGTAGATTTTTGTATGATTACTTTTATTTCCGCATTTTTCCAACTGCTGAATTTGTAACAATGCGGTGCTGGCCCACCACTATGGTGACTACGATTGTCCACCTATTTGTCTGTTTTTTTTTGCTTTTGGGAGAAAAAAAATCTTGCTGATATTTCACTTTTGGCTACACTTTTGCAACAAACGAAAACCCTTTTTCGATAGTAACGGAAAAAGGTCGGCGAAATGTTGATGCCGATACTCACTACTCCTCCTTTTCGTTGTACGCTTCAAACATGGCATGACTTGACTAAAATATATTCTTCTTTTTTCTTTCCTTTTCTTCCTTCATGCTTTCTACTACGATTTTCGGGCATCACACACATACACTCACACACACACACCAGGTGGCGTTTTATCGAATAGTTTGGCAATTGCAACAGATGCTGCTCACTTGCTAACAGATTTTGCCAGTTTTATGATATCATTGTTTGCCATCTGGATTGCTGGACGACCATCGACACAGCGGTAAGTTTTCGTAGAAGCACAATTCTTTTGACTCTCTTCATACATATAGTATAGCATATAGTAGTAGTATTGTAGGTACGTCTGTATTTGTCATTGTAGGTAGTCGTTTTGCTAGTGGTGGCAATTTAACTTAACGTCAAACTGCATGTTTGTGCACATTTGCTCGAATATTTATTAACGTTTCAAAATGTGGCAAATGTGTGCAACCGTCTTTGCAGCAGCACAATTCCATTCATTCGTTTGTTGAAAAATCGTTTTCAATTACTATTTGAGTGCGGCAAAAGCGTAACAAATGCTATATTTAATTGTTTGATTTCATAGGAACATTTAACTAATGGCAGCGCACATGATGGCGTATGATTAATATTTAATTGGTGGGGCCAAACAAAAAAAATGGACATTTTTTAGTAGTGTAGCTTATGTGGGACATATATTTTTTTATAGGCTTGTATCAGAAAAAAATTCAAATTTAAAGCCGTTATTATTCACCTCTGAATATTTTTACCCAGTGGATATTATTTTGAATTTAAATAAAAAGTGTATAAAACTCTGTACAATATTAGAAAATAGGAAATTTAAAAAAAAAACAATAAATAAAAAGGAAAAAATATTTTCAAAAAGCCACTCGTTGATCCTAAAGCTTAAAATTGAATAGTGAATGGGGTTCTGATGCATGATGCCGATGGGGCCAATTTGGTTTTTGATTTTAATTTAACGATCGTTGGATGCTTTGTCTGCATAGAGTTCAGCAAATACTTTGAGCTTAAATCTTTTTGTGTTAATAGGTAGGTGGCCCTTTACCAACATATACCAATGCTTCACAGGTATTCCACAATGGTCACTGATCATATTTACATTATGGCCTCAAATGTATTTTGTTGGAACATGAAATGTGCCAACCATTGAATTAATTGCTTAATACACTTCTCTTGACTGCTTATGCAGCTATTACTAAGGCTCCAAAAAGTTTGCAATAAACATTTGGCTTTAATTTCAAAATGCACATAATAATAAAAATAAAAGTAAAAAAGAATAATAATAATTCGCATATAAGTCTTTCAGACGTTCCACTCACGTTCCATTTTCAATTTAAAAAACCAACAAAAGAAAGGCAATTGCACATACATATCAGAGTGCCACTCTGCCTTTGAAAGGCGCCAACAAGCAATTTGCGCCGGAGGCAAGTGTGAATTTTTGTGCTCAAAAAAATAAAAAATAAAAATGTAATTTAACTTTATTTTCCTAAATTACTGTTATACTTAAGTTGTTGGTGTGTATGTGTGTGTCTGTGTGTGTGCGAGTGCTCATATGGCTCATTTCGCATTTCATTTGCCAGCGACACACACATTCACTCACACTTTCCAACAATGATGCACACACAATCGTCTTTTTTTTTGGCACACAGAAAACAAACACATTTCAGTGCTAGAATTCGAAGTTTCAATTGCTAAAATGCAAAAATGCAAAGACGTCGACGATGACGACGACGACGACAGCATGTAGTCGGCAGAAGCCAAATTTTTGCCATTTCAATTTTCATTTAATTTGACTCCCCTTTTAAAACTTGTTTATGGCATTATGGTGCAGACCAGCAGCCAGGCCCGAAATGGGCGTTAAAAAAGTATAGGAAAAAAAAAGAAAAATAATTCCATGCAATGGGTTTGTATGCAAATAGTAGGGCAAGTTGATTACTTCTTTGAATAAATGTTGCCACATTCATTTTCGGGTTTGTTTTTCGGTTTCATATATTTTTTTTCTGCTTGAAAGCGTTTTTTGTTTAATTTTTTGTTGGTGTAATAAAAGGCAGCTTTTTGTTTTCTTTGGACTGAATGGTAGCAGTAGAGTGGAGTAAAGTGAAATGAAACGAAGTGGGTGTATAATGGCTGAATTGCATGTATTTGTGGAAGATGTTATGAAGCTCTCAGGTGACTGTTGGGATTTCTCAACATCAGTTAGTGGAATTTACTTAAAGTTTTTGCAAAAACTTTTATTTCGTAACCATTGTTGGTGTCGGTGGTGCCTACTTAAGTACTTTCGTATATTAATACTACTTACTTTTGCCTGGAAGTATGCTTTAACACAAACACTAAGGTTGAATATGTATACTTATAACAAGTTTGCAGACTTGGTGTATGTGTATGTGTGTCTTGTACACCATGCTGCAGTATTCGCGGGTGAATTTCAAATTTGCATTGCACTCGGAATGCACACAAACACACCCACAGACACACATACAAAATCATACAATAGAAAATGAAATTCACAGCTCAGCAAGCTTACAAACGCAAATAATAAATAATAACAGCAACAACAGCAACAACAGCAACAACCACAGTACGCAATAATAATGCAATTTCATTTGGTTGGGGTGTGTTTCGCTCTGTGTGTGTGTGTGTGTGTATGTGTGCATTTGTAGGTGTGCTTCTGTCTGTGTATTTGCCGCGTGTTTACTTTTGCAATTGTGCAAATGTATTTTGTTTTGATAAATTAGGCTTGTCAACTTGGGGCAAAAGCACATGCAATGCACAGAGAGTATGCAGACTATGCAGTGCCTAAAACTATACTATACATTTATATTGAAATTTATAAAATTACAAAAGTGCAAGCACACAGACACACACACACACAAGCACGGGCCATATGAACTCTCAGACACACGAAAGCTCTCACGCCGCACCACAATTTTCAACTCCGACAAAATTGCAAAAGTTTTTCATTATTCACTTTGCGGCTTGCGAGATTTTTCGTTTTTTTTTTTTTTTTGTGGAGCATGTGGACTGCAACGAATTGTGTACGACTGAAGAATGAGAAGAGGAAAGTAGAATGGTTGAAAGGAAGGAAAGGAGAACGGAAGGTGGGTTAGAGTGAACGACGAAAGAATGTACTTGCAACCAGAAACAGAAGAAAAAACACACTGAGGTTTGTCTTTGCACCTAAAAGTATGCAATGAAAAGCACAAGCACAAGCGGTAGGCGCACGAGCACAAACGGGCAGGAAACGGAAATGTGCGAAATTTTCTCCAAATTAGATGGGTGGTCAGACATTAGGGAAATTTGGAGGTTGTCGGTTTTCTTTCGTTTGCGAGTGAATGGAGGATTTTTCCCATTTTTTGTTGCCTACTTTTCGGAGTTGAACTGAAAAGTTGAGTTGGCATAAAATAAAGCTTTACAAATTTCAAATGTAATTTAAAGTTAATATGGGCGAGGAAAAGTTTTATTGAAGTTGGTGGAAAATTGGAAATTGAATTACTCATGGTTGTGAAATGAAATGGTGCATACTTTTAGGTGATTTGGATAAATAAACATTGACTCTTCCACTGAGAATTTGTTTATTCTGCAGTTGTTGTATAATTTTCCAATAGAAAAGCATAGTTTTAGGTACTTGGAAAATTCAAGGAATTGAAACATTTAAAAGATCATGCGATTTAACTTCACTCGTTTTTTTGTGGCATTTTCGTTGTTTTTTTTGTTTGTGCCATTTTCTCAGGCAAACAAATCACCAGAGAAATTACAGCAAATGAAGAATTTACGTCGAAAAGTAGGCAATAAAAAATAATCACAAAAAACCAAATTTTTTTCGCTTGTAAGTTTTTGTTTGGCTTTTTTTCAAAAATGAAATAAACCACTGACATTCACAACTACTCGACAACAACAACAACAAGAAGCAACCAACGGGGGAAAAAGTGTACAAACAAAAACAACTTCAGAAACCGCTGGCAGACGGCATCGGTTGGCGCCTAAAAAACCAATCTCATTTTCATGAAATATTCAAAGGCACTTTGCAGAACGTTTTTACCAAAATACAGGAAAGGCAACAACACACAATTTTTACCAACATTTTTTCGCATTTGTTTGTGTTTTTATTTCGGCCCTGACGAGCGTCATCGTGCTCTGCACTGTGTGTGTGTGTGAATTTGCAGTTTTATTTTTTTGCTTTTCTGCGCCTAAAAGTATGCAACAAAATTTGCAAACTTTATGTAGCATATGCAGAGCAGAAGCATTTTTTTGTCGGTATTTGAAAGTATTTTTTTTGTTTTGCTTCAACCCATCATGACATTTATTTTATATATTTTTGCAAAAAATCTGAGTTGAGTATTGTGGTGTTAGTCGAAAAAGTTTAAGGAAGTGAAATGACATTTAGTTTGGGGAATTGTAAAATCTAACATGCGGGAAAATGGCAAGAAAGCGGGCACATTGATGATAGGATGGAGCTGATGAGCACGGTAGTAGGTACAGGTTTATATATTTATGTATAAGAGCTTTTGGCACTAAAATCAAAAGCTGCAAAGGATTAAAACCAATGAGTAGCTATGGCATGATAATAAGTTAGAATTGACCAAAGAAAAATTATTTTCATATTTTTCTGGTTCTTATAAGGATTTTTTTTATTAAATAACTTGAAAGTATGCAACGAGAAGACAAGATCTAATTGATCTTAAACAAGTTGTAATTAATTCACAGCAATTTTCTATCTCCTTTTATTTTACCTATTTCCTTCTCATATTGAGTACATACATACATCGCACAAACATATGCAGTGAGTCGACATATATTTCCCTTAGCTTAAGCCTTAATACCACCTAATTAATTGTCCACTAATCTTGATAATATTTTTCTATTGTTGTTGTCTTCATTTGCAGCATGTCCTTCGGCTGGTATCGTGCGGAAGTAATTGGCGCTTTGGCTTCCGTTGTTATGATTTGGTTCATTACCGCCATCTTAGTTTGGCTGGCCATACAACGTTTGATTAATCAGGACTTCGAAGTGGATGCTAAGATCATGTTGATAACATCGGGCCTGGCCATACTGGTTAATCTAATGTAAGTAATTGCGGGCAGGTAATGAAATATTTACGCAAATGCGTTAATGTGAGCGCGGGTCGGGTCGGGACGGGGCAGTGTGGTTGTGTGTGTGTGTGTGGGCATTGAATTGAGTATTAAGTGGATGAGGTGATTAAGTTCGCATTAGCGGCGTAAGGTAATCGAATTTGCATGTGAATGCTTGGCCAATGGTGGTTAATATTTCACGGAAGTAATTTCTGGTAACTGCGAGTAAAATACAGTTTTGAAAGTTCCTAGAAATTCCTTGCCAAGAAGGCCCAAACCGCATATGTTTTCTTAGCAAATATAGAAGAGAATAAATATTTTTGTTTTTTTCCGCCAACTGCTTGTTTCTAACGGTGTGGTGGCTTCATCACGCTGTCTACATGTTCCAATTTTTGTCCACTCTTGCTTATTTACTCACTCCGCTTTTTTTGGCATGTGACTTCGTTTTCAGCAAATTTCCGTGCGGTTTTTTTGAGTTTGTATTGTTTTAGGCTAGCGTCCAACTGGAAAGCCAAACTCTATAAACAAAGAACTGTCTTCCGAACTGTCGCTGTTAGTGAGTGGTTGTTACCACGAGTTTTTTTTGTACACGAACTTTGGCAATTTCTGCTATAATTGAAACAGGGTGTGAGGAAAAAGATTCGAACAAAATAATTGAAATTATCCTTTAAAAAAATTCCCCTTCATAAAATATTCAACCAATTACTCAACTCACCTTAGACTTCAGGTAAATAAATTACCCGAAAAAGTGGCGCTCTCAAATTAGTCACTTGCAGGTGTGCAAGTTTTTGCCAAATTAGCTAGAGCGCCCCCCATTTACAGCCAAGTCACAACCTCAAAAATAAGCCGAAAATTCGTTACTAAGGCGGAAAAAAAGAAAGCCTCGTTTGTGCCACTCAACTGCCTTGTCCGGAAAAATAAAATTAGTTGCCGTGTGCAAAGTGTAACTCGTTTGTCTAATGAGCGTTTTGGCAACGTACGAAATTGTCCATGCAACAGCAACAACCACTAGCGGCAGCAAAGTGAAAAAAATAACAAACCACAAGGACGGAAATGGTATCATCAGCAGCATATATACAATACAACTTCCGTTTCCGTTTTTCATTTGTTGTAAGTGCTGTGCGCGAGGAAAATGCCACGTTTTTAGATTTTTCTTAAATTTTCTTCGTACGAAATTTTTTCGTTTTTTTTTTGCCCAAGATTTTTTGTTTGGTTTTTGTGTGAAAATTTGTGTCAACACACATGAACACACACACTATGTGAAATGTGGGAATTTTTCGTTAGTGTTTTTTTTCTTCCTTTATTATTTCCCTGTCGAAGCATAGTTTTTGGCGCATAAATCGTTTTCTATTGCGCTAAAGCAATTTTTCCAGTTGACGTTGGCATTTTGCAGTGTTTGCCACTTGAATTGTTTGATTACGTGAATTGGTTGTGAAAGTTTTTATGGGCTTTCCGGAAATGCGTTGAGATGGAAAATTTGTCGAGTGTTGGAAGAAATTTAATTAAATTTTTTAAAGTGTGCTCTTAGGATTGCTAAAAAATGTTTAGAATTTAAAGTAATTGAGATCAATTCACGTTTATTAAAGCGCCCAAAAGCATGCTTCGTATTTAAGCAAACAGTTCGTGGCACATGCTCGAATTGGTGGCGCTGCTTGTTAGTGCCGACAAATAAAAATACTTGAAGCCTGAACAAATTGCGCCTAAAAGTATGCAATAAAAATGTTAACCCTCCGTATAAGGGCTACTGAAATCAGGCAAGCATATAAAAATAATGTTGGCAAAAATTTCTAACGGCACATGCATAAATTCTTCGGCAACAATGTCACTGTAGTTACAATAACAACAACAACAAAAGCAACAGCAGCCGCATAAAACCATTTCTAAATCAGCGACACCCCAGTGGCATCGTTAAAACTCAGTTCAGTTTAGTTTTTTTCTTCTCCCTCTCAAGTTTGCCTTTGCCTCGGCTACGCTACGCTTTGCTTTATGTGACGACATTCGAGACATTCCTCATCAGATTCAGAGCATATCACACAGAACACATATACATACAAACACACAAACAAGCCATGACAAATACTGAGCAACAACAACAAAAAAAAACAAAATTCTTTTTACTTCTTGTGCTCTTCCTTTGGCGGCGGCTACCACGCACATGCACAGATCCACAAACACTAACAACCGAAAACGAAATCCACTAAAAATCCTTGTAAAATACATTTTCATCACTCTAATTGCTCATGTCGTTTGCGACGTAATGTTTTCGTTGTGGTTGTGTGTGTCATTGCGCTTAGATTTATACACACATACGCAGCACACATACACATGCCCTTCTGTGTGTTTGTATATTTGTGGGAAATTTACGATTGTGTTTTATATATGTTTTGCGAGAGCGAGTCTCGGTTGGTACTTTCTTCTTCTTCCTCTGCGTTATTTTTTTCCTTTAATTTTTAATGCTCCATAGAATTTAAGAAGCGTTGCGAAATCGTTTTGAGCATTAAGCTGCGAAAAAGAATTAAACGAAGCAGAAATCCAACGCTTCTGGGTGGGACAAGCGGGTTGAGGTTGGATGCGGTGGCCGCAATAGTGCGTTAAGGTCATAAAGGTGCAAGCGGAAATTGGTTACAATTGCAAGGCTTGGCGGTGTTAACTTGGGAGATGCGAAATTAAATATTAATTTTTGTTCAAGTCCTTGGTGTGCGAAATTATAAAAAGTAACTCAAGGATCAGGAAGTTATTAGTTAATGAAAACAAAATTACTTTAATTTTGCAAAGTGGCAGTAAGTGGTGATGATATGATATGAAAATTCCCAAAAGGCATCACCTCCCGAGGCGATTTTGCGATGTCCGTATGTCTGTCCGTATGTCTGTCCGTCTGAGATATTTTCCATCAGCAATTACTCGCTTATTATAGGTTAAAAACCTCAGGAAACCTAGTGAAATTTTACTTGTTAATAGGAACTTAACCTTAAGCTTACATGGGCCATGTCACAACGAATAGCTTAACTTTTACCAGCTTCAAACTAACTTAAATTTGTCGCAGCGAAAAGCTTCCGAAATCCCCGCTAAAGTACAAAAATCTGTCATTAGCGTTTGGCTTGTTAAATATAAATTACTTACATATTCGCTTGTACGCTCAGTGCTCATTGTTCTGCACTTCACGCTTGTCACATTTGTCACGCGTCACGTGAGTCGTGATGTGAACATTGCGTTTCGGTTGCCGGGGGTGAACAAACAAAATGACACAAGAGATTTTTCATATGTGATGTCTTCAATCAGTGATGCACACCACCACCACCGCCACCATGGTGGGCTGATACATTTTTTTTTGGTTCACTTCTTCTTCGTCAAATTGCCACAAAAAATAAATAATGACTGCAACGGGTCTCGTAACACAACAATAACAACAGCAACAACAACAGTCACATATACAAGTGACATCACAGGGCATCTGTTATGTGTGCACTTCCGCTTGTATTGGTTTCTTTTTTTTTTTAATGGTCACCGAGAGCGCGTATATCCAACATCCAAGCGGTTGGCTTTGAACATCCAATTGCCATAAGACTTTCAGCGAAATGTGTTTTTTATATTGCAGTCAATGTGTTCGTGTGTGTGTGTGTGTGTGTATGAGCAAGCGACGAAAAAAATGTTATATTGCCAATGTCCAAGCAAAGCGGTCAAGGCAATGTTGTTGGCGGTAGCAACGTTCCCGGCGTCTGGTGCAATTCTTCCTACTTCGACTGGTACGTAAGGATGTGTGTGTGTGGCCCGGCGAACACGTAGCCGCCTCGGCGTGTGTAATTTGTAATGCGAGGCAATGAAGCATTTACTATGCGACGCGGCTGCGGCATCTCCTGTCGCCTCGTTAGCACTGCTGATGTTGTGCGGTAGGTATGTGTGGTTGCGTTTGTATTGGCGTTTTCGTTGTTGTTGTTGTTGGTGTGTTGGCCACAATAAGGACTTGAATGTCCTGATTTAATTGACAGGAACATAAATATCAGCCCATATCTTTGCGGGCCTCGTAAATGAGTGTCTGTTATACGAGGTTGTTGTTTTCTTTTTCTTTTTTTTCTTTTATTTTTGTTTGTTTTCGTTAAGCCCAGGCATATAGGTTTCATTGCGAGAGACGGTCTTAACGCATTTTTATGGCGCTCTTATAAAATTGTAAAATATTAGCTTCATACATACTCATTTCTTGCCTTTTAGAGCCTGTCAGAAGGTGTATTGGGTAATTGTGAGCTTTGGTCAACATGATCTAATTTTAATCAAACTATTTAATTTCAAAACAAATTTAAATTTAATTCTCCTTTCTGGCCGCCAACATGCTTACGTGCTATGTTTTTACTGCAAATGAACCCTAATGATTAATGCCGCCAATAAAACTGTCATTCACTAGTGCAATCGTCTGGACCAAGTTTGTGTTTGTGTTGGTGTTTTTTTGTGCTCAACTTCATACAACTATGTAGAGTACAGCCAACAGCCACTTCACGGGTAAACATTTTGCATTCTACCATTTCATGTGTTGTCGTACACATTTCAATGCAGCCATAAAGAACTAGCCAGCCCCAGCAGCCAACCTCACATCATTACACAAATAAAAAGCCAATGTGCCAAGTTGTTAACCGCTCGGCACTTTGTCGTCTCGATGTACTTTTTCACATGCGACATTCGCTATTTATATAAGTACATTTTTGTACCTTCTTGTTTTCATTTCTATACTTCCTTTTTTTTTAACCTCTTTTTTTGCATTAAGTTGCAGTTGTTGTAAGTTTAAAACGTAGGTACTTTCGTAGCCGTCTCGCAACAGTGTGTTGCATTTTAAATGCGAAATAAAATGCACAACTTTGTAGCCATGGCCGTAGCAGTGTGCAGTGATTTCCGTTTGAAAAGGACTTTCTATGGGTATGCTGATATGTACATGTGTATGTGTATGTGTGTGTGTGTGTGTAGTTGGAGATTTATTTCAATGACAACTATGTACTACGCTGTGTAATTCTGTTGCTTGTATTGGGGGACACCAAAATGAGCATTTTCCATTCCAGTTAATTTCATTTTGTTCTGTTGTGTTGTGTTGTCTTTTCTCCCCCAAAAACCCTTTTCTCTCCACTTTCAATATGTTCTTTTTCCTGTCTGTCTGTGTGCCTTGACCTTCCAGGGAAATGCAATTCCTCCTTGGCTACCAAGAATAGTACAAACAAATGCACTTTTAATATTAATGGCTTGAGTTTGGTACTTTCCGTTTTCCCTTTGGTATATTTTGTTGCTCATTTGGATTTTTCCAATTTTATTCTACACTTTTTCTTTGCCCTTTTTTTCAAAGTACTTTTCTTTTTGACAGTATGTTTTTTTTGGCGAAAAGAATCGAAATTACTTGGAAAAAGTCATTGCATACTTTTTGGCATACGTAAAAGTTTAAGGTTTTTCTGACTTGGATACTATACAGCTGCTACTTTGACAGCTAGTTGCCGTTAGAGTAATTCAGGGAATTCAGAGAAATATTTGTACTCTCATGCGGTGAGCCTTACACAAAAACTAATACATTTAAAGATTGTCTGTAGTACTAAGTTTGTTAATCTCTATGAGATTACCTTAACGAGATTAATTATGACATTCAATTTTCGTTCATGTCTCAAACCATGTAGTCTACATGAAATATGTGCTATCTCTAAACTACTGCCCTTGCAGTTTGTATGACAAAATCTACCACATCTGCCATAAACTTCTTTAAAGCTTATATGAGCAATCAGGTAGTTTATTTGGTCTAGCACACTGCCTTGGTCACCTTCAACAATTCCCAATACTAATTTATCTGAAAACTAAAACTTTCTTGCTATCTCCTCCGATCGTTTTCGATTTGTTCTATTTACCTTTTGGCCTAGGCTTTTTCCAACTACATGCACCACCTGCTCTACTGCGTCTACCCTCCTTCCAATTCTTATCACTTTCTCAAATAATTGCAAATCAATTTTTTCCAACCTTAGCCTCCCCCAAAAAAGCAAATCAACTAAGAAGTATGGCAGCAAAATGAACAAAAAAAACAACGAACCCAAAACTACGATTTGCAAGATTTATTGCACTTTTACACAATTTCAGGGACAATTGCTATTTTCTTTATCTATTTGCCTCTACTTGTCTCGCTTTCGCACTTTGACACTTTCTTCTTTGATACTTGTTCGGCTGCCTTTTGTTTTTCACTGCATATCACCGGAGTTTTTGACAGTTTCCGCTTTACGTTTTTGGCATTTGTTCGTTTATTGTTTATTGGTGGTGTCGTCGTGGGTGAGATTTCCTGTTCTTTTTTTTTCTTCTCGCTTTTACTTTTGGTGTATGTGTCCTTTCGTTCTGTTGTTTCTATTTTCGTATTTCATTCGAAGTCACCTTGTGTGCATATGTTTTATCGTCACTTGAATTGAAGTTTCGATCGTAATTCTTTTATTGTTGTTTCGTTTCGTTTGTTTGGTTGTCGGTTGGTTGGTTGTTTTGGGTTCTCGGTTTTATTTCCTGCCAAAATTTATGTTCTTAACAGAATTTGATGACTTGTGTTGAACTTGTTTGGCTTTTGTTTCATTTTCGTTCCTGGGCTACATATGGCATTCGGCCATTAGGTCATGTTGTGTGTGCTTGAGTCTGATTGTGAAGGTGGCCTTGATTGACATTTTATGGATGCTTAGTTTTTAAGTTTGTCAAGTGGCTAACAAACGAAAGTTGTTGACTCTGTAAAAAATAGATGAAAAATTGTTTGTAGTCTTCCTGCTTAAATTTAACAAGAATTTTTGGTGACTTCAACAATATTTCACATATAATTTGCCCCACACAAATCAATTTATCTTTTGCTCCATTTTTAAAATTAATTTTTTTGCTTATTGCCAACTATATAATTTTATATTCTCCTCACTAACTGCAATTAAAGTTAAATTGCCAAAGTATTTGGCTTAGAGTTTGTACTCACTGTTTGTTGGCCGCTTTTCTTCTTATTTTCTTCATCTCCCTCGGCTGCTGTTGCTGTTTCTTTTCGCTCACTGATTAAAAATCTCATAATTCTTTTAGGCGAAAATAAACGCTTCGCTGCACGGTAAACAAATTCAGCTTGGAGCGCTTATTTATTTCCACTTTAGTAGCCCCAGTACAGAAACCACATTTTACAACCAGAAGAACCCGAAAAACTGTGCTAGAAAAAATTACAAAAATAATGCAGTTTGAAAAAAAACACAAGAAATTATGCTGCAGACAGTAGTCTTGGGGAAAATGAATGAGAAATGAGAGTCAGTTGCATAAATCAAGGAATGGAGAAAACCAATTTGTGAAAGTAACCGAAACAAAAACTAATTACCCTGATTAACGCCCCGAAGTTGGTTAAGCAAATTGAATTGTTCCTTGTACTACTTTATTTTGTTTCAATTGTATGCTGAAATAAACGAATTTCCTATTTAATTGAATGATTGAATATTAAAGAAAATGTTTTATTTTTCCTCCCCAACAGCATGGGCTTCCAACTGCAACATGGCCACTCCCATGGCGGCGGCGGCGGTCACAGCCATGGGCCCAAGAAGAGCAAGAAACCAAAGAAAATTACCGATCCCACAGGCTTAGCCTTGACCCCGGCCAAGTACACAACAATTACGGCGGGAGCAACCACCAACAATGGCACTGAAAATCCCAGTCTCACGGTCTGTCCTGCCTCGCCCATGCAACGCATCGAAGATGGTGTTGTCGATTTGGCCGAGGTGGACGCCCAATTGCCCGCAGCCGGCATTCAAACATTCTCATATCAAAATTCACGCTCGGTTAGTGAAGTGCATGCAGAGATTGCGGCCGTAATGGCCGAAACAGCTCCCGGAGCGCATCATCATGGTGGCCAGGCGCGCGAAGAGGCAGTCAATTTGAATGTGCGAGCCGCATTCATACACGTACTGGGCGATATTGTGCAAAGTGTGGGCGTGTTTTTGGCTGCCCTGTTGATCTACTTCCGTCCCGACTGGGCAATTGCCGATCCCATTTGTACGTTCGTCTTCTCGATTATCGTGCTCTTCACGACATTTGCGATCATGAAGGATGCTCTGATGGTAAGTTCAAATTAAAGTAATTGAATTGGATTACAGGGGAATGCGAATTTTCCATTTTCCATTTTCCAAATGAAATATTCCACTCACACCTACTCATTTACGCTCGGCCGGAAAACCACATGTCCTCCGGTTTAAACCACAATTTTCTGTGGTTCATTGCTCATTTCTCACCTACCTCATGTCTCTACACCCGACAGCCCCTCATTCTCATCGCACGGCGCACAGCATTTCCAAAGTGGTGAGGGCAAAACAAATGTAATTTATCATTTTACACTTTGGTATGCTACACTCGCTGCCAAAATGCCTCTTTCCACACTTTCTTCATTTTCTCTGCCTCAGCCTGTTTCTCCTTTGTTTTTTTTTTATATTTTTATTTACGTTTTTATTTCAGTTTTTTTTTTTTTAATTTTCACCCCCCGCCCACTACTTGTGTACAGTTTATGACCCTTTTTTGTTGTTGTTGCAATTTGTTTTCAGTTTTATTGTTTTGTTGCCTAAATTTGATTATTTTGTTAACAATTGTGATTTGTTTTCTTTTCTCCCCTTTTCTCTTCTCTTCTATCGTCCGCCTGCGGCTGTGGAAAATGATAAATAGGTCCTCATGGAGGGTACACCCAGCTACATGCACTACACGGAGGTGCTCGAGGTTTTCAAGCAAATCGAGGGCGTCGAGCGTGTACATAATCTGCGTATTTGGGCGCTGAGCATTAATAAAATTGCGTTATCTGTACACTTGGCAATTGGTGAGTTGAGCGCGTTGAACAAAAGGCATGCGAGGCAAAAAGTGCAAATGAGTGTGTGTCTGTGTGTGTGTGTACTTATGTATGTTTGCATGGGCAATGGAGTGTTTGCGTGGTAATTATGCTCATATGCTTTTTTTTTGTTATTGCTGTTGTTGTACTTGAAAATCCTGTAATTGGGTTAATTATTTTCGAAATGGGATTTTAAATGCGAAAATGTTTTGACATCGCTTTTTTGGTTTCGTTTGTGTGCTCTTATCACGGAAATATTAAATGCAACAATGGGGAATTGAGTGATCACTTTTGAGATAGGCTGGAAATGGTTTGTACTTTGTTTGTTTTTTGTTTCTAAAAAGGCTTTTAGTTGAATTTATGGTATTCTAAAAATAAAAAAAATAATTTAAGTTAATTTTTTTAATAGAAAAAAAAATATTTTTTTAAAGAAAGTTAAAGTTTAAATTTAAAAAAAAGGAACAAATTTAAAAAAAAATTCCAAATAATTTAATTTTTAAAATTAAGTATCTTTTTAAATTATTTAAAAATTTAAATTAATAAATGCCTAAAAAAAATATTATTTAAATGTGAATGCCATGAAATATTTAAATCCATGCTCTGGCCAATTTATAAAAAATGAATGCACAACTTTACCCCCCACAGAAGCGCTCACCTGGCTCTACTGTTAATAACTAGCCCAGCCTCCACTAAAATCCTTTCGAATTTCCACACAAAATTTCATTAAGCAGAAAACTTTCAACGAAACCGACGAATTTAATTATTAAAATACAATCCTTAACCGAAAATGCAATTTAAAGTAGAACAAACTTCGTTTAACCAAACACAACCAACACATCCGCTTCGCCAACTCATTCATACATTCATATAAGTAGAGTGAAGCTGATACGGAAAATATAAGCATCAAAATGGGAAAAAAAGTACATACAGTGCATACAGAAAGCCAGCGAATGACAGCACAACTGTCACACACACACAACTGCATGCAGGGAAATCGCAACGTTAGACATAATTTGCGTAAAAGTGGCAAAAGTTTGTGTGAGCTCGCAAAAATTTGTGCGCCAATTCAAAAATTTAAACAACAATTTAAACGCAGCGTAAACGTCAACTGCGCTCAGGTGCAACTCACAGCACACATGTGTGAGTGTGTGTGTGCAGTAGAGGTAGTAGGAAGTGGCAGTGTTTGTTGGCAACTTTCCGGCTGATGTTCTGATGTTCCGCAATCAAAGCGATGTTTAAAGTTTTCCACTTGCCGTTTTTGCCGCATTGGGTGCATGTCTCATATGTCACAGTGGTTCGTGGATGGCAGTTGTGTTGTGTTGCGTTTCGTTTCGTTCCGTTTTAGTTTTGGTTTAAATTGACATTATTATCATTAAGTTTTTATTTTATTATTTATTTTAATGCTGGCAGTTTGAGTTCATGACCGTAATATTTTGCTCTCGCTCCATTGTTGTTTTACTCTGGATTGTATGTGTGTGTGAGTGGAGCAAAAGTTTTAAGTGCATTTCTAGCCTCCGATGACACATAACGGCTGAGTATAACAACGACTATGAAGATGACGACGATGATGGTGATGGTGACATTTATGCAAAGTTGATCTTGCACTGAAAGCTCATTTGACAGCTGTCATCATAATCATCATGTGCGGCGAGCAATCTCATTTTATGGCTAATTAAGGAATTTTATACTCACTACTTACTAGTGCATTGTGCATGTAACAATTAACTATTCGGTTTAATTAAAAATGCAATTAAAGTCGAAGTGATGATAACCTTTGGGGACGCCTATGAACATGTACTGTGTGTGTGTGTGTGTGTCTTATGTATGTCAAGTAAATAACTTGTCAAGGGTGAAAACTCTAAATAAGGAATATGGACTTGTGAATGTAAATTAACGTTTGAGTGTTTTGTTTGGTTATTGCCTTGGACTAGTTCAGAAGCAATGTAGAGAAGACATTCCATTCAGTGTTTCTCAGGATTTAATAAAATTTAGGTCGCTTCTACTATATGGCGGGATTCTCAACCGACAAATAGGCCGGTCATGGCTAAATAAACTCAGAAGAAGACTTTCAGGCATTACAAATGGTGCGTAAAAAACGTCATTGAGCAGACTATAAAAATTCTATTGAAATTGATTTTTTTTTCCCAAAAAAAAAATCTTTCAATTGTGCGCCCATAAATTATATCCACCAGAGAAAACTTTCCTTTCCGCATGACTTCTGTTGTTCTTATACTTTTTTGCAGTTTATCATAATCTAAAATGCTAGCTCCTGCTATGCTAACTCCTTCTATTACTGCTACTTTTTTTTCTCTATACCTTTTAATGTTAGCAGTCGTGACAATAAATTACAGTAAAATTCACAGACCAACTGTGTGCGACTGTGTGTGAGTGTATGAGTGACTTTTTAAAGGTTAATTTCGCTGAGCAATAACTTCCCACTCAAACACACACACACACACACATTATTTCGAATGCATAAAAAGTTTTAGGTTATGCTAAAAGGACCACCCCCCTCGCCCAAAAAAGCAGTGAGCAAATTTACAGCAAAACTCTGCTAACGACGCAGACACAAAAACAATCACAGCAGCGCTCGACAGATTGAGGCAAGGCAGTGATGAAGTTCGAAAGCGAGTGTTCCTAAGCATAACTTTAATCTTCTTCTGCCCCAGACCCAGTTAGTTTCTAGGGCCTAGCGATGCTAACACACACATACACACTTCGAGGTGAAGTGCCGAAGGCAGCCAAGCGTGCGTCTAATAAATCTCATTCAGTTTTGCGTGGCATTTCGTTCCGTTTCGCTTTTGTGATACTGCTGATGTTCATTGGAAGTCTGTCTGTCTGTCGCTTGGTTGGTAGGGTTGGCCTGAATAGATTCGGAGAAGCGCTCCGAATGGTGTTGCTTCAGCGGCGAAATGCTTTAACTACTAATTGGCAACACTTTCCAATGAACTTGGAAACAACTTAAATATTCTCAATTAAGAATTTTTTGAATTCAAAACGAAATAGTTTCATTGATTGGGCAAACATTTGCTGGTTTCCGTCTTTGTTAAGTTTTTGTTTGATTTCTTTCATATTTTAGCTAAAGTTTTCAGTTCAATATTTTGTTCTCCTCTACACTCTCCTATAACAGCACAATTCAGTGAAAAATTGCCCAGAATTAAAAATATTTTTTTATGACGAATGAAACAAAAAAACCATTCCAAATTACTATCGATTTATTTGGTTCCATTTCGTTGAATGACTGAATTTGATTTCTTTTATTTCCTCGAGTCCATAAAAAAAACATTGCAACAAAAATGTATAAAAAAGTTGCTGTCGTCATGAAATACCCTTTAGGGTCAATCTAACCAATTCTCCGGCACGACAGAACATAAATAAGTTAATGTGAAAGCGCGTAAAACCAGGAAATCGTGGTCATAAAAAGTGCTTTAAAAGTAACCCAAAAAAAAAAACAATCTCATGCGTCAGTCATATGTTTTATAGTCTACTAAGCAGCTGCCGTATTAAAAACAACTCGAAAACATGTGGCATGCTTTTAGGCTTTAAAGTTGATCTAATTTCGATAAATGAAACTTTGCAGTGTAGAGATTTAATTTCGTAATTGCACTTGTTGTCTTGCAGACTTCATGAACCGAACGAGAGATACTTGTCGTGTATCTTTTACTTTGATGCGCTCTTTAGGGAAGGAAATTCCCTGTAAAGTATGCAAACATCTTGTTACAATTCCTCGCAATTGCAAACAACAAATTGCAGAAAGTTGTACCTTTTTTTTTGTTGTTATTGTTGTAGATTTTTGGCAACACAAACACAAATTTTTTGATGTCTTCAAGCTGCCTTTTGTACGGCTGCTCTGCTCTGCTTACTTTATCCTTATTTAAGTTGGCGTTGCACTTTGCACGTGCGAAAATGCAATTTGCATCTTTCGGGTTATAAAGAAGACGACGATGACGGCGACAACGACTGTGTCTAGGAACCTTGGAATTGGAAAGGAATAAAATGCAATCGGTGAGCGTAGGAAAAAGTTTCTCGTGACATTTGTCGCAGCAGATACAGGGTGGAAAATGAAAGGGATTAGCAAATGACAAGAGGAAAAATATAGCACAATTCGACAGGGAAAAATCTTAACCTCAAACAAAATATTTAGTAAAGGCAGAAAAATGTACAAATCAAATGGAAATTGGATTTATTTTTGATCTCAAAATTATTTCAAAAATTTAAATTTGTCGCATAGTGTAATCCAATCCATTATTGGTAATAATTTCTTTGAAAAAAAATATGGAAACTTTTTTAATTTTAGAAATACGAAATGTCATTTAAAAAATATTCCTAAAAATATGCTACACTTTGCGACTAAAAAGTTAGACCTTTCTGGAAAAAAAATATTCAAAGAGGACTTTTGGTTATGAACAAAATGTTTACTCTTGGTTAGTTGAATTTTTATGCATGTATTTGTGTGATTGATTGAAATGTTGTGTGCCATTTGAAACAATTCTTAAAAATAGCAAGCAATTTTAAAAATTTAAACACTTGGTAGTTTCCTAGCTGTCAGTTCAGACACTCGACACACATACAACTTATTTATACAAATATGCTCACAGTTTTCCTTTACCCTCCTCTTTTCTGCTCGCTTCAGGTCCCGATGCCAATCCAAAGAAGATATTACAGGATGCAACTACCGCTGTGCATTTGCGTTACAACTTCTTCGAGACAACCATACAAATTGAGGATTTCACGCCACAAATGGAAAATTGCACACAGTGCACGGTGCCAGAAACGTAGAACGGGGCAATTGGCAAACGAACGTTGCTTGCAGAGAATATTCCATGGACGAAGATGAAATAAAAGCAAAGCCAGCTAGACTTATTGTTTCATACATTACTTGGTAGCGTGAAAAAATTCAAAAAATCGTTTCCTTTTTCAATTTTTTCTATTGTTTTTTCTTTTCTTTTTTGTGTTTAGTACAGAAAATGTTTCAATTAAAAGTTTAGTTTTAATGTGTAATTAAGCGAAAATATGCAAATTATTATCGTTATTATAATATGCCTTTTTGTGTTAAGTTTAAGTTTTGTTTGCAAGCAATTTTTCTTATGTACAATTAAAATTTTTGTAAATAAAAAATTTCAGTCTCAATTCTTTAAAGTTTTAACTCGCGTGACCCCGCCTTGAACTAACCTTGAAGTCACCTTAGACCCTGCTTGGAAACTCCTTGAATCCCACAGTAATATTCTAATTTTAAATAACTTTATTTTCCATTTTTTGTATTTCCAAATTAATCTCCACTGTCTTTCAACTTCAGGTAATGAGGAAGGAAACGAAGTCAAGTCTGCTTACTGCTGGCTTGCCCTTACACACTCTCTTTTTTTTCTCTTTCTTTCACACTTCTGTACACCCTGCATACCCTTGGCGTTTTAATTTCATTTTTAAATTCACTTCTGTTGCTTGATCTTTTAAAGTCCGGCATTTGTGATTTATTGTTGCCATTTGCTATGCTGACATTTGCCATTGCGTGCTTTTAGGTGTAGTGGAAAATGTTATCTAAATTTGTGCTATTGTTGTTTATGTTGTTCGTGCTACTTTTTAAGTTAGTTAATTAAGCCGCTGAGACGAAAGAGAAGAGAAAATGCGTAAATAATTAAAAGTTGAAGTTTTTTTTACTTTAAGTTTGCCTAAAACTTAAAGTAAAACAAATTTGTTAATACTGAATGATTTTGAATTTGTCTTAACTTAAAGAATTTCAATTAATCCCTGCAATTAGTCGTTTTCATGGTTAAGCGCTAAAAATTATTCTAAATACAATAAAATTATTTTACTACACCAGCCTAAATATATGCCACAATTCCGTGATTATTTCGTACTATTTGTACGCATATATGTAAATAAATAATCACGCATAACGAAAAACAATTCCCATTTAATGGTTGTGTCGAACCAATAACACATATCAGCCTTTAAATAGAATTGCGAATATACAATTTAGTGCCAGCAACTATGCCATCAACTATTTGGAAAATGTCACCTCCGCCGCCCTATTAAACTTCGCTTTGCGGTAATTCATATTTGGCCGCAACGACAGAGCGGTAGGTAGGTGCGAGCACCTAAATATAGACACTATTTCATCAAATACTGTACGGGAACGCTGGCGTACAAAACCACAATCGTAAAAACTGAACGCGCCCGGCCGCCTGTCAATATGCAAACATAAAAATTATTAACGCACTGACGCAATGCCATAAAATTTTACTTCACTCACTAATACCAATTTATGCGAGTGCGTGCGTGCATGTGTGTGTGTGTGTGTGCTCGTTTGATATACATTGACATGTCACACATATGCGTTAAATCCATGCATAATTTTAAGAGCTACGCGCACGAATATAATTGCGTTGACTGTCTCGCGCGCGCAATTGCTAGTATCCATGTGTGCGAGTGTGTGATTTTGTGTGTTTGTGGCGCCTAAAATTATGTCAGTGTTATATTTTGGCGTGTGTGTATGTGTGCGTCAAAACGCTGTTAATGCTTTTTAGGCGTAAGATAATAAATTTTTGGTGAAATTTGGCAGAAACTATTATTTTGACAGGCTCGTCGCCCCGGTATGGAATTTGACAAATTGTGACAGGATTTTCGCAGGCGACGGTGAAGGTGAAATTCGAAAACAGCTTAATGTATGCATGGGAATTTTCAAACCAAAATTTTACCGAATTGAGTGCAAAATTACTGAAACGGTTTATGGAGTTAAAATGAGAATAGAATTGAAACATGAAAATATTCACAAACAACCAAAAAAGCGTATGTGTCACAGTTCCTGTCATACACACCTAACTGTGTACTCCATTTCATCTCACCCAACAGAAGAAGAAATAAATGTATAAGGAAATAAAAATACACGTTACATCATGAGCATCGCCGCAACAATTCAAATTCAACAAAAGCTCATAAATAATAAATTATGCACCACATTTCATACACCAAATGCAAACGAGCGTAGCTATAGAGCACCTTTGCTGCTTTGCTGCTCATTGTGTTGTGACGATGAAGAAGAAGGGAAAAAAAATGTCACGGAGAATGGAAAAAAAAGTAAACGAAGAACAAATGAAAATTGTTTGCATACATTTAGGAGTGGAATTTAGTACCCATTTTTGGCGACGACAAATTATCAACGGCAAAGGTACAAAGTAACGAGTCGCTGCCAACAACAACGGGAAAAATAAACAGAGCCAAGCACCAGGGCAGTTAGCGTGTGCAACACCTAAAAGTGTGTTAAGATATTTTCGAGTAGCGAGAATGCAAGAGAGAGAGAGAGAGTCTGTAGAGACGAGAGCAGAGTTAGTACTAAAGAGATTTTTTCCTGACATGCGCTTTGTTTGAAATAGTGCTTAGTACTTAGAGTGTGCAATTTTGTAGTAATTTCGAAAGAGTGCCAGGGAGAATGGATTTTCGAAATAGGATACTAAAATGAATAACTAGTTTTTAACGATTAGCGTCAATGCATCTTCGGAGGAAAGTATTAATGAAAATGTAAGTACTAATTTCAGAAGCATAATTTTTTTGAATTTTAATGAAGGACAAATCATGCTTTGAAATTTCGAAAATGTTTTTTATTTCGAACTGAAATTATATACAATCTATTGTTTCTTTATATCTCTGACCTTCTGTTTTTTCCTCATTTAGAAATGGACAAAAAAAAAAAGCCGGCAAACAATCAAAATGGTTTTCGAAATTTCGAACAAGCAATCAAAAATCCTGTTTTTTTTTGTTTGGCACTTATGTATTCAATTGAGAGTTTTATTAATTAGTATAAGAGTACTAAGGATCTCTTCCTTCCTTGGTTGGTTTTCATAATCAAATATTCGAACATATGCCGAAAAGCACAATAAAAAGATTTATTTAATTTATTTATTTTTGAAAACACCCTTTAATTTTATACCTAAGATGTATTATATTAATTTTTCTTAATTTTTCCCTTAATTTTAAAAGTTTCGAACATGAGACACACTTTGCAATTAAAAACAAACAACAAATTACAACTTACTGTCAGGTTGCCCGAAAAAAAGCCGGTAAATAATTAAAGTTAATTTCGAATTTTCGAACATAACTTCGAAATATTTTTATATGCTCTTTTTTTTGAAAAATATAAAACACATAAGCAAGAGTAACAAGTTTCTCTTTATGCACAACTTTTTTCATCTTCGAATTTTCGAACACTACACGAAATACTCTGAAAAGCAGAAAAAAGGCCTATATCTCAGCTGGTTTCCTAAATGCACAAATAAACAGGACACACCAACCAAACCAAACGCAATAAAGTAAGCACTTTCCCGACACGCAATTCCATGTACGCAATTCGGCCTCTAAAGCACCTAAACAATGTGCCTGCAAGTATGAATTTTTGATTTACGCAAGCAATGAAAAGGTTTTTGAATATTATTTTCGGCTTTGTAGTGAAAGGCTGAAAACGAGTTTCTGTTTTTGGGACACGCAAACTTTTTCCACCACAAAGCGTAAAGTACATAAGAGGTGAGTGATGAGGGCAAATAGGCTAACCACGCACTTAACGGCCAAACAGGTAGCGTCAAACTAATGTAATGCCAGGCCATTTAGCATGTTAATTGTAAATTATGCCGAAAAATATATAAATTAAAGCGGCTAAGCGGTGAGGAGGTGCATATTGCGTGGCATTAATTTCAAGCTTTTCACACCACCACCTGAAAACATGCGTGCCCTACCAAATCTACCTTTCCACACCCATTTGTATGTCGAAGTGGTTGGAGTGTGGGTAAAAACTTGAATGAAAAAGTTAGTTTAAATTCGAAAGAAATTTAAAAATATTTTTTATTACCTTCTTTACATTTTTAATAAAAGTTTTCCAAAATGTACTAATAATTTTACAAAATTTTTTTTTTTTACATTCTCCCGAACTAACTTTTTCTCTCCATTCACTGTACTCACACACAAAATGTCTTAATATCCTGGACAACAAACAGAGAAGAAAAAAATGGAAAAACTTTTCGCTTCGCATGCCAAACGTCCACTTGAGCGCTTTTTCGACGCACTTTGTTTATGCCCTGACAAGAAGTAGTTGAGAATTTCGTCCATACTTTATTTCTCTCTTCATTGAATCTGAAACGTTTTACATTTTTCCTCCTCTTTGCCTTCTTCGTTTTCTGGGTGTTTCTTGTGCTTTTCCGATCAAGCGTAACGTCCTTGAAAATTAATTGGAATTTCGTTGAAATTTTTGCCAAAATTGAAAATTGAATTGTGATTGAATTGAAATTGTACGAAGACACGAAATCTCGATTTCTTGCTTCATTGTCGCTGCTGCTTTTGAATGGGAGGCAGTCGGAGAAATGGTAGTAGCAAGCGTAGTAGTAGTGGCAGTAGTTGTAGGTGCTTGTAAATAGTAGTGAATGAGTGTGGATTTTGGTAGCTCCTACTTATGCGTAAAGTTTGAAGTGCAAATTTGGCACAAAAGTTTATGCGGAAATTTTTGTTTTTAATGAGCAGCGATAGACAATGCGGGCATTTCTACAGTTCTGGGTGACGGCTGCGGCGCAACTGGCGATTTGTCGGCAGCAGTAAGTAGTTGTTGATTATTGTTATTAGGTTGGCACTAACTATTTGATGGAAGTTCTCAGTTGAATTGTGCATTTCTTTAGTTTTTGAGTTAGGCAAACTACACTATATTGCAAGCCATTCCTGCTGCGATTCGCCTAAAAGTATGTTAATATTATTGAATTTCATGTATGTACACAAAATAGCGCCTGAAATTTCCACTCCCTTTGTAATATTTACGTAATGCCAGGCAAATAAAACATAAGCAAATGACTAGGACTTTAGAGAGGAAGGATAATGAGAAAATACTTCCGTTTTTACAAAGCAAGCGCCAACAGCCGGAAAGCTTATATGATTTAATGTCAAACAATAGCAAACAACTTGTAAGCCATTCACATGGCGATGCAGTAAACGCACACGCATACACATAGCATGCCTTGCATAATGCAATATTTTATTATGCTACATAAACGCATTCACAAGTATTTATACGATGGATGAGAGTGTTGCGTGTCTGTGAGTGTGTGTGTGCAGAGAGAATAAAGTGCGAATGTTGTGGCTTTTGTTGTCTACATTTCTTTGTGTGTGTATGCGTGCCATGTTTAATATTTGCTTTTCTTTATATGAAGTTTTACAAGTACAGCGCAACAACAAAAGACAAAAAACAATTACATTGCACATGTATACAAGAGCGCACGCACACTTGCTTGCATGCAGCACTTCGAATGCATGTTGTTGGTTGTTCCCTTCTCTTCTTTCGAGTAGTGAACGCTTTCAATGTACTTGCTGTTGTTGTTGTTTGTGTTGCTTTTATAATTAGTTTTATGTTGAAAAGTTTATGGCGCATATCCTGCCAAAATCTGTGCACTTAATGAGCTCAAGTTTAATGCTATTGTTGTTGTTGTTGTTTTTTAGTGGAGGTGATTCGTATGTTTTGTTGTTGTTGTTGTTTGTTTTGTGTTGCAAAGAACGCTGCTGTTGCTGTTGTTCGCTTGAACTTAACCTGGTTTGTTTTTCTCCATTAAAATATAATGAATTTAATAAAGGAGCATTTCTAGCAAAGGGGTAACCCTGGAATATTTGAAGTAAAAGAAATTTTGAATTCGTCGACTCCCCCCTTAATTTCGAACATTTCAATGTAGCTTTTTCCCCTGTCATTGGAGGGGCCACAATTTAGACGCCTTCATTGATAAAAGTGCTGCCACCGACACCTTTGTTCTTGTATGCACCTAAGCCAAAAAAGCGAATCCCCCCCTCATCTAGTAACTATTTGTTTAGCATAACTTCCAAGTGAAAATGCACACAAAATGGGGGGTGAAAAAATAGCTAAGCTGACATTCTTTGCTGGCGACGTTGATGAACTTTTTGCTAGGCAAAAATGTTGTTTACCAGCAAATACAGTTGGCAGCTGCTGGCTGGCTTCTACTGGCGTTGTCACCAGCAACCCAAAAGAAAAACCGTCGGTCATAGCGGAAAATATTCGCAAACGTTCTTTTTGCACAATGTCAAAGCAGCGCGTAGCAACCTTTTTGCGCTAACACACAATCACACGAAAAATATGGAAACATTTTTTCTATGCCATGCTGTTCTACCGCAACATTGCTGTCAGTGGAAAGGACATGCGATAAAGTTATGTGTGTTTCTGTGTGGGCAAACAACTTTTCGGCTTTTTGCCCACCACCACCAACCATCATCATCATCATCGTCGTCGTTGCCACAAAAGAAAAAGAAAATCAACAACAAACGGTATTTATAAATGCTCTTCAGCCCAGTCTGCGTTGCGGCAGGTTCAGGTTCAAAAACATTTAAAAACGCCAACAAAAACACAAAACAACCCACACCACCCCTTTGCCGCACAAAACTTTCTAATTTACTCATGAGCATAATAATTTGGTTGTTTGGTACTTCAAAGTAAGTGCGCGGCAGTTGAAGTTTTTGGCTTGAGTTTTTTTCATTTCTTCCCTGGGTATTTTTGTGAAGGTAGGCAACATTGTTTTTAACCTACATTTTGTACTAGCTTCGGCGTAGGTTTTAGCCAAAATTTGTCAACAGCACTGTGCCTGTGCTTCTGTGTTGTTGCTGTCGTTGTTTGTAATTTTTGAAGTGTCTAAAATGTAACTTAACAAATGGCGCCGTCCACTTTTTTGTGTGCGGTGAAAAATATGTCGAAAACTTTTATGGTCGCTACATATACACTGAGAAATAAGTAGTGTGTAGTGTGCAAAAATGAAGTTGCGAAAGTTGTTGACATCTGTGTTAAGTTTTTGTTTGGTTTTTTGTGTCCTTTAGAATATTCGCTAGGAGGTGACATAAAAGTTTGTGGTGCGGTGAACTTCGATTAAATAAGTTGTAAAGGCACACTTCTCCGAGTAGCTGACTACCTGCATAGTTAAGTCTAATGAATTATGATAAAATTAAGAATTTTGTATACTGCACAGTGGCACAGTCTCCATATAAGAGGTGTGTGAAAATAGTAGACGTTGTCAGCTTTTATCATAATTTTAAACATGTAGATACCAAGAGGATCGAAGGAAACAGTTTTTTTTTATTCCGCCCCAAATCGAAAGGCGAGAAACAACAGAAATATGCTAACAGAAAATATGCTAACAATGATAAAATTTGTTGATAAAAGCCCATCACAAAATGAAAAAAAAATTGTCGTAAGATTGTTCACCATGGCGTATGAGTAACTTATTTAGGATTTTATCAACAGCTAGCCTATACCCGCGGCTTCACTCGCTAATATTTTGGTATTTTCACGTCAATGTTTTCAAGACGTGTTTTTTCAGTGACTGAACCAAAAATACAACACCTAATCCAAAATTTCAGCGAGAGAGGCAGTGAACCGTAAATTTTCCAAGGCATCCTTCTGCCCATTCATCAGCCAACATCACATATACAATTTCAGAGAAAATGTCGCCCCGTCTAGTGCTTCTGGCTACTCTATAAGTCCTATTCCAGTAAGAAATTGTAGTATCGACCCCGATTCTAAGGATTTCAGTAAATGTTCTGGTATTTGGTTTAAAATTGCATCCCAAAAATCCTTTTAACTTTAAAATGCTTTTCTTTTAAAAACCTAACTGCATATTAATTTCAAATTTACCTTTGCAGTCTTAAAAAATAAACAACGGTTTCATTTTTAGAATTAAAGGACAAATTCTGAAAATTCTGAAGAATTTTCGGAAATAAATGCCCAGTAGGTTGCCTGGGCGATTATCAAAATTATACGAAATTATAACTTTTTTGCTCTTTAGGTGACTTTACGTTTTCATGTTTAACACTAATGACAATGTACACATCAATTAAAAACAATTAAAAAGTGCAACACAATACAGTTACCACATTCACTCACGCACACCAACATAACATACAGACATACATACATGAGCCGAGTGTGCCGAGTACTACTGGCTGTCGTCGAGTACAACGACGAGGAGTACATGCTATACGCTTAGCATATGACTTCTTAGCCTGATTTCATTTTATTTATTTTTTTCTGGTTTGTTTGGTGCGAAAGCAAAACTGCGGCGTGTGAAATGTGGCAAAAAGTTTTGCAACAACGTTTGTTGTTATGTTAAGGGGTTTTTCTTTTTTTTTTATTATTGTTGTTTGCTGTTGCTTGTTGTTGGCGGAAGAAAAGCAACAAGCAGCATAAGAAGCAGGCAAGTCTGTGTCTGCGGTGAACATGTTTCTTGCATGTTGGTGCAAGAAATTCTGTTTAAATGTAAGATATGTTAAGGTGAGAGTTAAATGATGTGTGTAGCAATGGTGTTGGTTGGTGTACGAAATATTTTGTGAAATTACTTTGGATTCAATGATTTTAATCCATTAAGTAGATTTTGTGTATCAATTGACTTTAAAGGATTTAAATTGTAAGTTGAGAGGAGTATGCAAAATGTTATTGAACTTAAGATTTCCCTGCCTGCCTTTGTTTCATTGCAAGACTGACTTAATTCCGCGAATGGCATTACTAAACCTTAGGACGCTAAAAAATAAAACAAATATGAAAGCAAAAAAAAAAAAACTGTGTGCTTCAGTGAATATGACTAGATTTTTAATTTATTAAGCCCGCCCTCTGCACTGCCTACTGCAGAAACCAACCTAATGCATATGAGCAGTTCATATTCAGACCATAAATAAAATATACATACTTTTGTGGCAAGAACACACAACATAGATACTCGGTGAGAAAGTGAATGGACGAACAAAAAAAGTGTGCATGGGGTTGGAGGCGGATGAAAACGAGCAGGAAGTGACCATTTCTGAATAGTTACGGACTAAGGCGAACCGGAAGATGCAAGTTTTTCGATTTGTTTAGTTCGCTTTGCGCTACTGAAAAAGCACTGAAATTGCTGCTAACTCGTAGTTTGTGTGTGTTTTGGCTATGTACATTTTTTACTTGTATTTTCTATTGCATATTTTTAGGAGTTTGGTATTTATTATTTTTTTTTTTTGTGTTAAATTTTGTTTTCAACGAACTTGAAGGCAGCTCTGGGCAGCAATGCACTCATGCAAATACTCAATTTTTTTCATATTTTTCATACATATGTGTGTGTGTGTGTTTGTCCAAAACGTAGTCAAGGTATTTTGAGTTTAGTTTTTTTTCTGTTTTCCTTCTCTTCTTTGGGTTTTTTTTCCCTACCGAATACAAATGTGCATAATGCACAAGTTTGCGCCGAAGAGTGTACACGACCAAAAAAAAATCATATACACAAAAACAAAAACAAATACAAATACACATACTGGACACAGTGGTAAGATCTTAAAAGCTGCTACCGCTACCGCTTCGTTTTCTGTTGATGCTTTTGCTTTTGCCGCTACCATAAATCATTGCTCAAGGATATTTTTACAGTTACTTGTGAGTTTTGACTATGGGCAAAAATAGAAAAAATATTATTGCAAATTGTTTGCTGGAAATTCATAAATTTGTGTAGTTACTGGATTCGTTTCGGTTGTGTTGTTGTTGTTGTTTGACTTTTTCTCTTTTTCTGCAAAATCATTTTTCTTTGCTTACTGGTTTTTGTGTGTTTGGCTTGGGGTTTTGCATATTGGACTAGTTCTTTCTTGTGCTTTTTCGTTAACGAAATATGTTTCCTCGCCACATATCCTGTCGCGTTGCTTTCATTTCGTTTATGTGTTGGTTTGTTGAGTTAGCTGGCAAGTTGTGAATTTGCCGCTTCGAGTTACGTTTTTTTTTTCTGCATATGCATATTTTGCGATATGATTCTTAATAGCAATGCCAATAAGTACAAGGACATTTTTATTTCTAAAGATTCAAAGAATCAAAAAATTATATAAAAAAATTTTGAGTAAAAATAAATTTTTGATATTTAAAATATATTCTTATAAAAATAATAAAAATTAAATAAGTTTTGAAAAATAAATTTTTTTTTCAAAATTTAAAATATTTATATTTTTTTAGTGTCTACGTACCAGACTATGATTTTTGCACAGTCTTTTAAAAAGCTGAGCTTCATAAACCACTTAACCACTGAAATATACAATTGCATGATATTTTATTACCGTTCACCTAACTAACACAAATAAAAATGTAAACAATTGAAGTGACTAGGGGCCCACCTAAACCGTTACCACATGCTGCAGTCAGGCAAACACCATTAAAGCCTAGGCCTGCCTACTTGTACACCGCCGCATTGTAAAGTAATCAACATAAATATTTACTGCATATTTTATTTAACTACACTTGAGGCTGTACGCCATCATACTATGGGCTGCCTGTAAACAACAAAATTTATATTCGCTATAAAAAAAGAGGCCCACAAATTGTATAAAATCGAAAAACTTTTAATTGCCGATTGCACTCGTATAGCGAATGAGGCAAATGGCGAGTAAGGCTACAAATTTGCTGTTTTTACACCACCCTACACGCGGCCGGGATATCATGATCGTGCCCCTTTAAGTTCATTGTTAACCAACAGCACCATGGGGTAGGCACCAAGAGCTTATTGCATATTTTTCGGCATGAAATTTATATACTTTTTTTTTGTTCTGTTGCATTTATTTTGTACTTTTTCTGGTTGTTATTGTTATTTCAGAAATTTGTGTAAATTTTTTTGTTGTTTGGCCTTTTTTTTGCACACTTAACAGACAAAGTTTTTTTATATATTCCAACTTGCCCCGTTCAGCTTCTGCATATAAACATTGTAGTTATATTTTGTAAATTTGGTGGAGTTTTAAAAATTTCCCTGTTTTTTTTTTTGGTGTACTATTGCCGAAAAATATGCAACAAAAAAATGGTGGGAATTTTTGTTATACTCTTTGGGTGTATTTTTTGTGTGTGCACTGTTTTAAGTGAAAAAGTTTCGCAACACGAATTGCTAGTTAAAAATAATTTTTTTAAACTATATTCCCACCGTTGGTGTAGGTCCTAACGGTGCACGTGGTACAGGACTTTTCGTGCGAACAAGTGAACGCTCGCGCATTAATGATGATTTTGCATCGCTCCTCCTGGGTGTGCTAAAAATTGTATGGGAATTCTTCGTTCGTTGTGGCAGAAGAAAAACTTTCTTAATGTCAATAATTGCATAGTGAAGTGTTGATTGAGTTGAGGAGCATTTTTTGTTTGTTAATATTTTCCTTTCCTTTTTTTTTTTTGTTTTGTTAATTTGTATTGTTTTTCTAAAAGGGGAAAGTGAGTGATGGATGGATGTTGAGCTGCTGAGTGACTTTGGAATTTTATTCTGTTTATTTTACTTTTTATAGTTTATTAGTTTTGACTGAAAATTTCCATTAAAAATATATGAAGAAGATTAAATACTTAAATGTCCTTAAAAATTGTAAAGTTAATTTAATTATTAAAAAACATCCTTTCCAAATAATTCAAATGAAAAGTAAGTTTTTTTGAGAATAAATAGATACAATTCCAAACAAATTCTCTCAACAATGCATGTACATCCCCGCTTGTTATCAATTCAATAAATAACTCATACGCCCCAGTGATCTCTGTGCAAGTTTCTCCGCAAAACTTTCTTTCTCCTATGCAACACTCATTATAACGAAAAATATAATACGTCATTGAACTCTGGCGCACATTATTTCGAAGAAAACCACTTTTCACTAAGTTTTGCCCGCGTCGAAAGTAAACAATCACAAAATGTTGCTGCGGGCCACAAATAACTGCAGCAAATGGCAAGCGAAAACTTTTAACCGAAAATAATTGACAATGCATCAGCGTTGATGAGCACTACAAGCGCACATCGTTGCAGTGTAAATAATGGAAAGGAGCGATAGTCGGAAACGGGTAATGGTGAAGCGCTCAACTAATACTGAAATCATATTAAAAAGTTAAATAACAAAAGGCAAATGCAAGAATGCGCCACTGCCACTACAAGCTCTTTCCTATGCTTCGAGAGTGCGATGCAATCTATAATTTTTGCTAAGAATCAACAGAGAAGAAAATCATTATACGTTGAAAATTTGCTTTATAATAACTAAAGGCAAGCGCGCCATCGATAGTCTATTATGTACCTTCGTTGTATTTCTTAAAAATTTCAGAAGAAATTAATAAAATTAGTGAAAAATTCTTTGTCTAACCGGAATCAATAGGAACGATATAAAAATTAACAGGATCATAACGGAAATGAAAAAAAACGTGGGAGTGGAACATAATGAAAATGAGACCGCAAAGAATGAGGAATAGCTTTGGGCAGGGAATTGGAAAAAATTGTAAATCGGAGCAACTTGCAAATGGAAGAGACTAGGAAGTAGAACAGCAGTGTTGAAAAAACAATCAAAATATTATCGAAAATATTTCGAAATATAATACTATCCATCTCGAATTTATAATGAGTCTTGTATCTAATATCAGTTGTCGGGTGAGGGAAGTAATCCGAAGAAATCTTTAGTTTTATTGAACTGTTGTAGGTACAAGGCCGACCTCTGGTTTTTTCATACATAATGCCACCTCTGAATGACATATTTCGACATACTTTCATCTGATCCTAACTTAGGTCATGTAGACCTCCCTCCCATAAAAAAGTTTTCTAGTTTCCCTCTAAGGAATCATGATCCTCCTTCATTCATTTTTATTATTATATTTTTTTCAAATTTAAAATTGTGACTTTGCATTTTTGCAGTCGATAAACTTTTCTTTCAGTGCTAATTCTCACTCTAAATTTTGGCAACTACAGTTAAAGCTTATACGAACTGTTGGACTTTTGTGCAGTCAAATGAAAATAATCGTAAACAGCAGAGGCACTGCCAAACAAAACACACTGCACCAAACAGAAAAGGGTAACTTCAATTTGTCTGCCACAATTTTCTTTAATTTTCCACTCCTTTCTTGTCTTGTCTTTTCATTTTGTTTTTATTGCAAAAATCTTCTAAATGCTCCGCTGCTTCTTCGCTGCTGTGCATGTTTCGAATATTTATAAAGACAAATGCAACAACAACGACAACAACACGGAATACATTTTAAACTATTGCTCACTTGCCTTACGCTGAGATTGCACATTTCAACAGTGTACCCTCGTGCCGGAATTCCCCTTCGTGCATCCCTCAACCCCCCCCCCACCCCTTGGCCATGTTTTAAATTGAATTTATGCATTTGTTTTCTGGCCAGCCAGAGCTCTAAAGGAGCATTGCACTGACTTTTAGTTAAATTGACTTCTTACTTAACATTTTCGTTTGCGCTTTCGTAGCGTTTTAATTGCGTCTTGTGTCTTCTTTCTTAAGCGATTTGTTGGTTTTGTCGTACAGCGGCATGGGGAATATGACTTTGTGCCACGTATTAATATTCCTTATACGCCTCAGTTGGTGTACACGAACTGGCAATATTAAATTTAATTGGCCTTTGCTGCCAAAACTAAATGAGTGGCGTGAGAGTGAGAGAGAGGGAGAGAGAGAGAAAGATCGCTTTGTATATTTCGTGCAGGACAGAAATTCATTAGAATTTGCAAAAAAACTTTTTCCTTTAAGTCATTAAATCCATGAGAATGTCAATTCAGTGAAAACATTTATGTGCAATGGCTTAATTATGAAAAGTTATTGTGCAGAAAAAAAACCATCCCTTTGTTATGCAAATGTTCTAAAAAGTTTGAATATGTCCGATAGCATTCACAACAAACTCCAATTAAAAATATTGTTTTCCTGTATGCCAACTTACCCCAAAGGGTGAAAAAATAACCCAATTGCTTCACAATATACAAAAATTCAATTAAAGGTTGACAGTCTACCATGGAAATTCGGTCATTTCACGCATATACTCAAATATTTTTTCGGAGTAAATAACACCAGGCAACACAGACTTTGTAGTTGACATACAACTTGTTGGCAATTAGAGAAAGTTAACATTTCATTCCAAACTTTATAGCAAAGTAATGTGGAATATTTCTTTGTTTCCCAGCATTTCCACTCGCATCCAGAAAAATAGTATTCAAATGTGTTGCCTAGTGTTAACGCTGGCACACATGTACCAATTGTCGTTGGCATTGTGTGCATGGCCTCTGGGTGAAACGATTTTTGGGTTGTTTTGCCACATCCACACAAGCGTACATTTTTAAATTTCCAACAACTTTACATCCGTTTCCGGTTGCTCAAATTTCAATATCAATGGACAATTCGGTTATTACTCTTCTTCTTTTTTTTTTGGCGCTACTGCAACTTTTTCATATTTGTATAACGGCGTCAAAATGTATGCTAGCAAAATATGAATTGAAATATTTGCGCTGGAATTTAAAATGTATGGCAATTGGTTGAGTGTGTTGGGGCACGCAATTTATACATATAAATCTGATTTGATTTTTGAATCATTTCAAATATTAGTTTAACTCTAAATTTAGTTAGTGGTACTACTTTAGGCTTAACTTTATATTTGTTAAATGGAATTTTTAAAAATTAACGAATCAACAATTAGTTTTTGGTATCAAATTTGGTTGGTTGCTGCACTAACCTGCATAGAAGAGCCTTGACATCTTGTATGCATTGTCATTACTTTTCAATGTGGAGGGGAATTGAGGGGTGCTTGCGGAGGATTTAATTGGGTTTCTCTAAGGCCTACTAGAAAGGCATTTAGATGGAGACGTTTTCAATTTATTTATTTAATACTTACGAAAGATTGAAGCGTATCAACTTATACAATAGATTAGCCTACAGTTCTGCCACTGTGTGACTCGTCTTTTCATGTTGCTTAAGCAATTCAAATTTAATTGAAACCAATTTCAATATATGGGTAAGTCGGTAAATAGAACTGAAGCTGCAAAACAAAAATTTAAAAATGAATATTTGATTTTCTCCATTCAACTTGGATTGACAACTAAATATTGTGACTTCAAAATAGTTTGCAACCTCAAACAAATGGCAAAAATGTTGATTGAAAATCAATTTGATAATGTCAATTTGTCATATAGTGCAAAAGAGTTACATTGACAGCAAACATTTCACAAACACACACACACAAACAACTGCACCTTGAAGGGGTTAACATATAAAATAAAATCAAATGCTTCAAAAGCTTCAAAATCCCTTCAAAGTCTCTACGAGGAAAGACCACGGCAAAGAGTAAATGTCAGCTGCACAACAACCACATTTTTGCAGGTATTAATAAACGAAGAAGGCCTTCCTTGCCTCCAATCATCAGGTACAGAGTTATGAAAATATGTACCAAAGTATATTTTGGACGAAGCATCATATGTGGTGGTGGTTTTGTTTGAGTGGAGAATATTCAAATCTAAATCCACAAAAGCAAATAACAACATAACCTAAATAAATTTTCAAGGATTTTATATGTACGACGTTGAGTGCAAAAAAATATTTAGTTATGCCTTGAAATAGGCAATTTTGTAAATTGCAAAATGAATACGCACACACACATAAATACACACAAGAACATATACACTCACACAAGCACACACACTAACAGTTACCGACTGTCGAAGCGGCCGCCTTTCGGTTACAAGGCAGGAAACCCTTTTTTTATTCAACTAACACACAATTTTTTTTTCTTGCCTTTTATTGCAATTTAACCTAGTTTCCTTTATGAGGAAGACTAGTGCCTGGTTTTCGCTTCCGCAAACGTTTCCGTTAGAAGTTTTAGTTTTTATTTCCTAGCGCTATGGCCTATGCCTTACCTACTCCCAGGCCTTTCACCTAACGGAAGCTGTACAAATTTCTACTATATTTTTTTTTTTTTTAATTTCATATGCAATTTTTGTTCTTTTTTCTTGTCATACATATACTTGTGATAAAATAAAATAGGAAAATTCTGCTGAGATTATTTGAAGCAAATTAAATGCAGATTATTTAGTTATCTGCGGAAAGGAAAAACACAAAAAAAAAATAGTAAATAAATGAAATGGGAAAAAAATTTTGTATACTTTTAGGTAGAAGGAAACCACACAATATACGGAAAATATGGCAATTTGATTTTTTGTCTGGTGCATGCATTTTTCTGTTATTTTGTTATTTGCACAATTTAAAATTTATTACAGTGGCTAGAAAATTTAAATTGTTTATTGTTATGGTTGCAGTTTGCCCTAACGAAATTCCCTATTTTCTTTTATTATATTTTCATGATAATTTCCATTTTACGAGAAAAAGTATTCAATGAAAATTGTGTGTTAAATACATACTTTTGCTGATCTCGTATGGCATATGAATTATTGGCCAAAGTGAATATTAATTTTTTGATTGTATTTATGGAAATTATTTATTTAAAAAATTATTCTGTATATTCACATTCCCGGGGTAGTGGAAAGCTGATAGCTAGGTTTGGTCCCCTACTGAACGAAAAAACTAGCAAGAGAATTATTTTCATTCCAACCGAAGCTAAAATACCTTGTCTATTTGAGCCAAAAAATCGCTTGCCCAATTTTAATGTGACGTCCTGGAAGTAAAACTCAGTACAAAGCCTTTTTATTTTATTAGAAAATTTCCATACCTGAAAACTTAGATTTACTATAGAGCAGGAAGATGTCGACCTTATCTATTTTTATTTTTCAAAAATGCACTTAGTGACTTCTGATTGAACGGCGACGAAGTGCACTTTCATAACTTATAATTTGGAAAAAAACAAAAAGTCTTATTAATTTGAGTTATTTCGGCATTTTGCATCATGCTTTATTTTTCATATACCACACAAAGTGCCTAAAGATATGCAACAGAAAGTTTATACAAAGTTTTTTCATTAAAACCACAAGTGTATAAGTGCATTTACTTGGCAAAACGAAAAAGAATTAAGACAAACTTTGTATACTTTACAACACCACCAGCACCACACCACCGCTGACATCAGCAAGAACACAGCTAATTTACACTAGCAGCAAGCAGTTGACAATGTACTCGTATGTTACGTGTGCGTATATGTGTGTGTGTGAGCCAGTGTCATAATGGAAAAACTATTTGAGTGTGCAAATGTTGTCAAAAATTGTATGATAAACTTACTCGCACTTTGGCAAGGACTTACAAAACAAAAGCTCTACAAATAGCAGAAGCTACACTCGTCATCGAGGCAGAGAAGAGTGCTGGGTGCACGTTTTTTTTTTCTTTTCTATTTTCACTGAAAGTGTGAAATTACACACTGTTTTATACTCGTAGCTATGTACACATATGCAAAGAGAAAGTTTTTCATTTAGTGCTGCGAGCGCTGTGCGCGGCCAAAAGCACCACGTCTAGCGTAAAAATGTAGTTAGTTAGTTTTTCCATTGAAATAAGTTGAACATGAAAACGCTCACAACAAAATTTCCACATTCAGTCAGACACACAGCGGAGGCTATGCATTTATGCATGCCTTCTTGTATATGGCGCAAAATGAAGTAATAATTTTGCATATGAACTGATGAAAATGTTCAGCCAAAATTGCATTTGACAAAAATTTCTGTTGCGAAAATACAACTTTTGCATTACTTTGTGCATTTACATTTTATTTTTATTTGCATTATTTTTCCTCGCAGCTTTATGAGAAGCAAAGTAGCTGAAAAAAAAATTTGGAAAATTTCCCCAACTGCAGTCGACGTCTGGTTGTGCTACGGTGTGTTAGTAAGTGTAAAGTTCATTCAGTTGTTTGGCATCTGTGTGTTTGTATGTGTGAAACAAAAAGTGTAAAGTTCATTTCCGTTGCTGACTACCCTAAATACAAGCGCACACAACCACACACACACACACACACACACACACACAGTCATAGCAAAAACACTTCGCGCCATCTGTAAAATAATTGAAACGTATATGCATGTGTGTGTGTTATATAGATTTTTTTTCGTGTTTGGCCACATATAACTGTTTTGTGATTTTCAGTTCATATGCAAAAATGTAAAAGTTCGGAAATGGTTTTTGTAAACTTTGTCTGCATCAAAATCTGCTAATATACCCACTTACCATGCTGAGCGATGTGAAGCGATGCGATGCGGTGTGGTGTGGTGTGTGTGTGTGTGCCATGAAGAGTGAAACTATTCTCACTCGAATTACAATAGATTCTGGCCGCCTCTCTCTCGATTTGAGTGGGTACATGGCAACGCGTTCGGCTGGTTGCTAACTTGCCACACATTTAAGTTGGGCAAATATTTCCTACGCTCCATTATAATTTTAATTTTCTGGCAAATATTGAAATTAGCACTTGTCAGGCAGTCATGCCGAAAAGCGAATGCGTGTCAAGAAGGTATTTAGTGGGAAATTTTCGAATGCAAAGTTTTAATTTGATTTTATTTGGTTTTTGTTATTATTATTCGCAGTTGGCAGCTAAATTATGTGTAATTTGTGAGCTCAAATTTATATTGGTGAATTCGCCATGGCAACAATAATTTCTTTGTTGTTTTCAAGGGAAATTATTATTTAAAATTTACTTTAATTATCAAGAAACTTACTGCATTGCGTTGCAGATCTTCTCTCACATCGATACTTAGTTAATCAGGTTACTCATTCGTAATGCCCAATACAGCTTCGTCTTATTTTATAGAAAGCATGAAAACCCTGTTTGCTCTGTGCAGCAAACTAAATTTCATATCAGTCAACTGGGCGAATGAGTAACATTAATTGCTTATCTGAGATAAATGTTACTCATACTTCATCAAATGTGATTTTTGACTGGAGTTAGTTAGTCAGTCGATAGTTTGCTATTTTTGGGCTCTGATATAGTTTTGCTGAAGACCGTAAATAAAGCTATAGTGGACGTGTTGTGGACCAACAACTGATAAGGTCAATTTACGCCACATGATAACTGATTTTTAAATCCCTCGTATGATATTACTTACCTGTGGTAGCAATTTTACGCCATCATATTTAAATTACAATCTGGAAAAAGGTGTTATACTGGGGTGGTCCAAAATTCTATGTGACGTCCAAATATTGACCCAGAAAGTACATTTTTTTCAAGTGAATTTTTTCTTTCAAACTATAATTATGTTCCGAGAATTCTGGATTTTCAGTGACTCCACCGTAGTTTTACTCCGTGCTATAGACTTACGTATTAATACAAGTTCTCTTATAACAATTAATTTAATATTTTATTTTTTTTGCCTGAGGAAACTATTAATATTTTGCAACATTTTCTGAAAATGCCTTTAATAAAATTCCCAAAAAATTATTATTAAATTCTAATAATATGCAAATAGTTTCCTTCTTCTATTCCCTGAAAACCAAATGTCCTATTTGTCCGCTCTACTGTGTTTGACAAGGCAACCCACTTGGTATCAAATGCAACCCACACTCTTATTTAGAAGGCATTTCTTATCATTATCAGAAAAGCATGACCTTCTTCTCCCCACGCGCTTTATACAGAAGATGTATCGATACTAAAATTTCACCCATTTTTTTTCCTCCTCTTTTATATCTACTTCTTTTGCAAAAATATAGACAAAAAAAAAACGTATATATAAGTGCCACATAAAAATTGGCATTATCGCTGAAACATGCTGTTGTTGTGTTGCCCAACTTAATCTCTTTCCCATTTACGTAGCGTTCGGTGAAGGTTTTTCCGAAGGAACAAAATTAAATGCGCCTCAAAGTATGCTAGCTAGAAAATTGGAATTTTTCTTTTCCATTCTTTTTTTGGTTTTGTGTGCCGTTTTTCGGCAATTCGGCGTAAAGGGTCCACTTTGCCCAAACTGATTATTATGATTATGCGTGCATTGTTCGCATCGCCTTTTTCGCAAATGAGTGTACCCGCGGGAGCAATTCACACGAACGCCATGAACGGAAATAGATAAACAAAGGCGAATTATGAAAATTGCGGGAAATAAGTGAGCGAGGCCAATGGAAACTTTTGAACGGCCCAATATGGGAAATGCGTAATTTCATTAGAATGGAATTTTCGAAACAAAAGTGGGGCGTATGCGATGATTGGGAGATTCGCTATACATTTGGGTAGGTGATAAGGTTAAATGGCGGCCAAATTGCTTTAGAATGCAATAATTTAATTAAAATCTTAATTCCAATGGGGAATGCTGAATTATTGGAAAAGATTTGAATTTGCTTAAATTAATTGCTGGGAAATTGTTGGCAAATTGAAAGGAAATTGAATTTAAATTGAATTGGAATTGAATTTAAATTAAATTGAAATGGAATTGAATACTTGAACATATGATTAACCTTATTAATCCATACAATTTGAAATAGGTCTTGCCACACGCACAGCCACTATGTTTCTTTTGGCTTTAGAATTCCGAATCCCGCTATTAATGCCATTTCCCATGTTTTGCTAAACACACCAAATCCACCACAAATCTTATTAGCCATTTATGTTCTATTCGTCTCTCTCTCCCGCTTGTTTGCTATTTCAAGCTCTTCGCATCACTGTCAACGTATCCTGTCATTCAAGCAAAACCACTATGTCACACGCAACAGCAAACATCTACAAAACATACAAAACAATTGCGATTTTGGCCTGTGTCTATTACGCGCCATTACAAGCAGAGCGCTTATCTACCGATTGCAATCGCAATTGAAATCAGTAGCATGTATTGGTGGTGGCATATGCATGGCTTAGTGCAAAAACATTTCAAATTGCATGTGAAGTATGCTTTTAGGCGCTTTACAAGCAAATACCAGGCACACGTAGCAACTGCCACACACCAACACACCAACACACATGCATACATTTAAGCCAACCATTGAAATTAAATTGTGCCTACGCCCAAATGTAGGCAATAATTGTTTTTCATTTTGATTTTGCAAGTGGCAACCTACGCCAAAAAACACCAACAATAACAACAACTCGTTCCAATTGAGAGCAAAACAAAACAAAATACCGCCATTGAACCGCTGCCATATAAACAAAGGCGCTTTTCACAATTAAACAAATACGCAGCACCGTTGGCTCGCACATGAGTGTAACTGCGTATAAGCACCTAAAAGTATTCACAACTATTTGATGTGAACCACTCAACGGGAAAAAATACGGATTTACTTTCAACGGTTTTTACTTGTATTTACTTGTTACGTTTTATGGCAACGCTCTTGCCTTCCGTTGAGGCCTCAAATTATGCAATGCAATTCCATGAAAAACCCGAACTTTCAATTGCACTTGTCACATGCGACAGTGGCACTTCGAAAAAAAACGAATTGAAAAAAAACAACAACAACAGCAACAACAGCAACTTCAATACAATACACACGACCTGCAATTTCCGCAGGGATTTTGTAATTTCCAGTGACACGCAAAAATTGTGGCAGTTTTTCGAAGCGACACAATTACCCTATACACCACCGTGGCGCAGTTACGTACATATCAACCGTTCGCATAAAACCGCACATGATACAAAAGTTAATCTCAACCCAAAGTGCCGAGCGTCACAACAAATTGTGCACATGTGGAATTGTTGACGAACGTCGGTTGGGAGCGCCTAAAAGGCAAACATTCACACTTTTAAGCCACTTACATTTCGTTTTATGTATTTATGAGTGTGCAAAGTATTTGCGCTATGTGAGCGCACTATGCGTTGTGCGCTCGTATTTGTGGTGCAATGACAAAAAAGCATAAAGTCAATTATTTGAAACAATTAAAAGAAAAACAAAAAATTGTTGCCGCATTTCAGGTGCTCGGTCGGACGCTTGGTCTCTAATAGAAATTACAGCACTGCAATTAGTCAGCAACAGTTGTACAAGTCCTACATAAATTTGCACTTTAGTTGAGTAAATTTAATTTTGATTACATTTGTCCGATAGCAATTTTTGAAGTACAATTAGTTCAAAGGCAGTCGTCGGTCGGTTGTGTTTTTATGTGTGCCCATGATCCTGTGCATGCAATTGTTCAAGTTTTATTTGTGTAAAAATTACTGTTGCATACTCTGAAGTGAATGTGAGTTTCAATTGAAGAATGCTCTGCTTTGATATAAAAATACTTTTTTTTTTGGCAAACAAGTGAAGAGTTGGTTCAACTTAACAAATTGGATGAAATCAGTAAGGGCCTGCAATTATGCAAGGGGATGGCTACTTTGAAAGCAATTTTTTGTTGAATTTTAAAGTCCTAGAAGCAGTAGTACTCTCCAAAACAGATGCTGACTGTAAAATATATTTAAAAACTTTTTGCATATTTTTTGGATGCAAAAAAAAAGAATCGATGTTAAAACTTTAGGCCGATATCTCTATAAAGCTCTATTGAGACGATATTGTGTACCTATTCTGTCATTTCGGACGATATACGTCGTACTTATTGAGCGCTCTTCTCAAAACTATGGCATTCAACTTTCTTTTGCATCCCAAAAATATGCAATAAATTTGTAAATGCTCCTTGTGTGATTTATAGAATCATATAGCTTCAGTTATCACTTAACACAGACTACCAAATATTGTCCTTCCTTTGGAACATCATCGAAATTCCAGTGCAGTGCTTTCTCCAAATATTACTCCTAAATTGTTATCTCTGCCCAACTTCGCTCAACTAAATTCAACTTCGACACATTTGGCATATTTTCTTTACGTTCTTCCATTCTTTTTTTTTATTCTTCTCTCGCTATGGCCCAAAAGCCCTGCACAATTTTTATCGCAAACCACCAAAGGGCCAATTTGCCAACGCCAACCCTCCTAAAAGTATAGTAGAATCGCAGCGGCGCACACAGGCCAGATTGGTCGAAGGCAAATTTTTCTTACACATTGAAGTGTGAATGCACTACACACACACACGAGATAATAATCTTACTTCAGTTCGGTGTACAGTTCATTGAAGTGCCCACAGTTACCATAGTGCAATGCCTAAAAGTATGCAATATTAAATGCTTTCGACTGACTAACACTTAGGCGCAATGATTGTCGAGATGTGTGCCATGGTGTACTCGACTCTGTGGCTGTCGAAAATATACACACACTTTTCTGGCCAACGGGTTTATACAATTCTATGCCCAACTAACAACTGTCAGTCTTTGTTGGCCTGACTGAACGTCCGACTGTCACACAGTCTGTCTGTCCATTCGTTTGTCTGTTTAAGTATGATTTTGTCTTGGTCTATAGAGTTCGGTAGTGCTGCCTGTGTGCATTTGTGTGTTCAAGTATTTCTGTGTCAGTGGCTGTGTGTGTGTGCGAGTTTCAGTTAATTGGCATTTTGCTCAAAATCTACTTATGCCTTTCGGTATGTCTTTGGTGTGACGTTAACATTAATTGCATTATGATATCGTATGATGTGATATCGCCTTTATGATTCAACATTTAATCGCCCGGGGGAATGACAACGAAACGAAATCATACGAAATCATCAGATGTGATTCGAAATGAAATGAAACTGGTAGAGAGGCTGCCATGTTGTGGCAGTTGTCTGCAGGACGTGTGAATTCAATTCTTGGGCTAACATGCGCTGACACAAATCGAGAAAGAAATAATAAAGTGAAATTAAAACAATGTTGAAGTTGAGGAGAAAATGATTTGCATACTTTTCAATTGAACTTCTTGAACGAAACTTGCCTTTAGACTCAATTACAGTAGAATAATCACCAAAAATATATGTTTAACTTTGGGTATTATTGGAAGAAAACTGTTATTTCTATTTCTACTTCAAGCAATCAAAGGATATTTTAAGTTCAAATTACTGGCATAAGTATTTAATAAAAATATTTGCATATCGTTAGGCTCTCTTGCTACAGATTTAATTACCTTAATGTGGGTAAACGAGTAGAAATTTCTTTCAATTTGAATTAGACATTTGCTGCTCCGAATCAAACAAATTTAAGATAAGCATTCCAAAAATATACACTTTCAATGCAGTTTCCCGCTTACGGGTAAATATTCTTGTACATTCCGAGAAAGACACTTGCCATAATTGTTGTGCTAATTGTGTTGTGGAATTTCCCCTGGATGCCGGACATTTGTTGCACTTTGGCATTAATTGGTACGAGTTTGCCCAGGGGGAAGCATATTTTTAGCCTGTCATGGAGTTTTAAAGTATTTAAAGTAGAACTTTAGGTATTGGTGTGCTTGAGTTGCCTAAACGAAATAAATTTAAGCAACAACTATTAAGAATTGAGGCGCTCAGTTCCATTGTTGATTATGTCCTGTGAGCGGATTTATAATCAAACAATTCACACGATGAAATACCGAAATTTAATACGTTTTAAATGTATATTTTCCCCATTTCCATTACAATACAATTTGAGTGCGCCTGAAAGTATGCTCTAATCTTTTAATTATCTACATAATCACCCCAATAAGCGGCAAATGTCACCAGCAATTGTCGAGCAGATGCTTAATATGAATTTAGTGTATTTTCTTTCGCTCATGCCTAATAAGCATCACAAAGCTAATCACATTAAAATAAATATAATACAAACACACATATGAGCATTTTCATTTCGTTATCACCACACACACACACACACTCGCACACAGAGGCATATGGACAGGAACACAATCAACAAGAAAGGGACTTTCGTCTGTCAAAGCCACTGCCACACAGTAAGTAGACGGTAAGACAGTTCGCACAAGCACAAGACGACAGACAACAAACGCGTGTAGGGAGGAGGGAAAAGGAAGGAACTTTTTTACACCCACCCTAATGTGAACCGACTTAAGGCTGATGGCCATTGGCGAGAGGAGATAAATGCGCGCCAAAAAATATGCTACAACAATAGAGCCGAAGAAGGAAAAAAAACAAACAAAAATGCGTATTTTTTAAGATGAGCCGCTGCGGGTGTGTGTAGGTGGGTGGAATGTGGCGTAAAAAATCACATTATTTGGCGTTTATGTTTACATGCATTGTGCGTGTGTTTACACGAGCTTATAAAATGCCTTTGTTTGTGTGTGTGTGTGTCTGGAGTGTGGCGTATGCTGAAGTTGTAAGCTCGTGTGTAAGTCTGTGTGTGGGTGTATAGGAATTTGTGTTTGCGTTGCGCGTGGCTGATGTGTTTTTTTTGCCTTCCTCGTTATATGTGTCGTCTGCCACAATGCTGTAAGTTGTAAAATTGACAACGTTAAACGGTTTGCTTGACATTTCGCATGAGCGTGTGTGTTTCTCCGTTGTTTGTGTGTGTGTATGGGATAGTAGATAAGCGCTTGTTAAACTCATACAGTGATTTTAAGAGTTGTTAAGGTTATACTAGGAAAAGAAAGCACAAGTAGAGGAAGAAAGTTGAGAAGATATGCTTTTAATTTTGTGCTCAAGTGATCATGAATTTTGATTTGCAAAGGAGGGAGACTCTTTCTATTTTATTTTTGTTGGCATACTTTTACGACCTACTTCATATTAAGTGCCTATCAATTATGATGACTGCCTTAAATGTTTCTAATTTCACATTTAACTTGAATTTTATTTTATTTAATGGCGCAACACATCAAATAACCGTTCACAGTGTCACATCAAACATATGTGTATATGTGTGCTTTTGCAGTCCTTAAAGTATACTTCAAATATATTTGAATAAATAGAATAAAATAAGATCAACATATAAATTTCAATTCGATTCTTATATGGTAAAATGAAACAATAAACGGAAAAGAAATTCAGTGAACTGCAAAAATATTAACAAAGCAAATAAAAAGCAAATAAAATTGGCGAACGAGCATGAAAAGCACACGTAGTGAAAGGAAATAAAATAAATTGTCAAAATTTACTCGCACACATCTCCATTGACGATACACGATTCAGCGAAGAGAGAGAGTGTTGTGTCGTGTGTATTTTTCGATTTCATTGTACATTTATTGCGAAATAAGAAAATCACATTGTTGCAAAGCGTAACGATGATAAAGGCCAGTAGTAAAAACAAATTGAGTAACTTGCCTTTTTGTTTCTTAAAGCTAAAGACGTCGAATGGCCAAAATAAATAGAATAATATTTTTAAAATAAAATGAAAATACGAAAGCAAAAATGTAAAAATGTTTGCCATCCATAAACTCTAGTTTCCACATTGAGTAAATGTTGGCCATCACTCGTCTAAAGGAGACGCCATAAACAAGCAGACACCTTTCAATTGAAACGGAACAATAAAACGAAATAGCTTAGACGAAGACGAAGAAGTCGAAGAAGTTGAAGAAGGCACAAGCAATGCTGAAAATAAATAAACAAAACTCACATTGACTAACGTACCAACACATGCTTCTTAAACGCAAACATTATTTTCGATTATCCTGTTTAGCAGGATAAATGCGATTGCCAAAGACACACACGCACTCACACAGTCAGAGAGTGAGAGAGAGAGACAGGCATAAACACACATACACAGCAGGATGCGTTTCAATTTCAATTGTACGCCGTAAAATACCCGCTAAATGTGCCCGCAATGCACAAATACATCAGTGCAGCAAGTACTGCGCACACATCCTGCCGGTGCACGTAAAAATATTACCATCAGCGGAGTAAGAAGATACACTGGAAATAAATTGTTATTTCATTTCTGATGGCATTCAATAGCGGAAACTGGGTTAAGCTTTCCATATAGATAATAAAGTGTGAAAATATAAGTGTGTATGTGCGTTTGATTAGGTTGGGTTACTTGAATTTATTTCCGGGGATATCACAATTATTGTCATCATAACCTCGACCGCAGGTGTGTATCCGATTAACTTACATTTTTGCTCGTGTGTTTTTGTGGTGAAATTTTATTGCAATAAGATAAGATAGATTCCATTTAAAGTTCGTCAGCGTTGTATTTCCATCTTGATGGGGGGCCACAATTTATACTTCTTATGGGACGTTTTATTATTAAATAATGACTGTGAAATTTTCACAATCAAACTCTCGTTAGCTTGCTATTGCTTGACGAGAGTGGGATAGGATTTGTACTCGAAACTTCCCGATCGTAATAGTTTTTCCAGGTGACATTAACATTTCGCCATTAAGAAGATCTTCCAATTGCAGTCGTCAGGTTCATTAAGACCAAGCCTTCGGTAACACCAAGAAATTATATTTGAAATCTCACGATAATAATCGATTCTGCGCTAAGTGCATAGAGGATCTTCGACTACATACCTTATGACCTAACTAGAAGCGAAAAGTAAAGTAAAGAAATCAGTTTCTGTTGTTATTTGTCGAATTGCGCTAGGAATGGGTGAACTAACAAGCCAGTTAAAAATGCAGCAACAAGGAATAACAACGGCAACAATAGCACACAAAAGCGAAAATCTCACAAGACAATATTTGCCGCCTCATTTGGACTGACGCTGATGCTGCTATACAAGCACACGCATAGGGTACACAGAGGGCATATTTCCGTTTCCGCTTTAATGCTGTTGGTGTTGTTGTTGTTGATATTATATTTTTCTGCTTTTGGGTATGAAAAATATTGAAGAAAAATAAACAAACAAACGAACGAACGAACGTAAGTTGTTATGCTTGGGCAAACAAGAGCAAGGATTTTTATGCTTTGGCAAAGAAATTCACAAAGACAAGTACAAAATAAAAGCCAAATGCTAGAGAAAAATAGAAGAAAGCTGAAAATAACTCACAAACTAACTGAGATATTGCTGTTACACGCCTGAGTGGCGAAACAAACGAAATGCGGAAAAAGAAATAAGACAAACGGCAAGAAAGTTAGAGCAAGTGTGTGTGTAAGTGTGTGTGTTCACATATGTGTTGGTGTATTTGTAGAAGCATCCTACACGGACTTCCGTTTGCTAAAGTTGGCAATGAAACGAAAAAAAAAGAAAGAAAGCAAAAAAGTAACAGTAAAAACACAAGCAATCAAATGCTGTAGTTACAGATTTTTGCAAATATCGCGCTTGAGTGGCTGCGGCAATTGGACTGCAATTCTCAATTGCCATGGCAGATGGATTTTCATCGGTACTATTTGCAAAAACGTTTCGGAAAGGAGGACTCGCGGGAATGGAAGCTGGTTTGCTATTTTTACATACACATTTCCTTAACATTTGCAGATAAATCATCTTCCGAGGCCAAGTCCGCATTAACCCCTTTACTCGCTCAAAAAGCCCTTGCAAAAATAAAAACATTTTATGACATTTCCCTATCAATGTTGACAATAATTTCCCAGCGCCAGCGTGCTTCAAAACTTAATTTCAGGATAAGGACGTCCAGCACTTAGCCCGAGCCGTTCGGAGTCATCATCAGTCTCCATCGAGGCCATGCTGGAAGTTAACTTTTTGACATTTAATCGAATTTCAAAGCAAAAACAGATTAATTTAACGACTTTCTTCCGTATTTGGGAGCATCCTAAAAATCCTCGCCCTAAACCCTTTCAACCAAACCACCGAAAAGGGGGATTAAAAAGTTTTCCCCGTCGAAAACAATGCCACTGGAATTTTATTAACAAACCCAAAAGCATTCAAATGTTTATGATGCATTTGTGCCAAAATAACTCTTCAACTCGATGTGAAAGTAAAGTGAGTGTTGGGGTGATGGGGCAGAGCAGAATGAATACACACTCAATCATGTGCCGAAAGGACGTATGCAGCGCTAAATTTGTTCTTCTTTTTTTTTTGGTAGTATATTTTTTTTACGACGGCACATTAAGTTAAGCTGATTTATGCGTGACGATAGAAAATGTTATTGTTTGGGTTTATTTCGTTTTGGCTTAGATGACGACGATGATGAAGACGTGAGGCGGAAAGTGAAAGATTATATGTAAAAGCAAAAATTAAAGAAGAAGCGGAAAAATAAACAGATTAAATACGCGCTGTTATGAAGTATTAAAAATTCACTAAATATACCTGTGATCCGTTGTTGGTTCTTAGTTGGGTAAATACAGCTTGACAAATACGTGGCATAGTTTCGAAAATGTTGTGTTCTTTGCAAAGATTTGTTCATTCAAAGATTAATTGTACAATCGTATCGAGACTGTTGAACGGAAATATCGTTTGTATTAAAGAAATATTCTATCTGACTTCGAGACAATTGGTTGATTCGGAGAGTGTGGTCTTAAGTCTTCTTGTTTTTGTTACTATGTAACTATAAAGTAATTTCATTCCGTATATTTAAGGTATCAGATTAAATGAAATGCCATGGTAATTAAAAGTACATTTTTGTATAGGGAAAGGCCAGTTTTTACATCAATCACTCACAAGTATTTAAATGTAGCTAACAAACTATTTCATAGATACGGCAAATTTTTTAAATTGGGCGTATCTATGGAGAAATTCTTTTTTTTTAAATGAAAAATTTAAATTATTATTTTTATTTACTTTGGTATTTTTGATATTTTTTTTATTCAATCTAACACTGCTTCCATTTTCGAAATATTTTAATTCTTGATTTTTTCTTAAATAAATATATTTTCCATTTCTTTGCTGCCATTGAGCGAGAATATTTCTGCAAAAGTGCACTCCACCGCACTTTTCAGCTCACACACAAGCAAACATATTTTCCATTTTTCGTTTTTCCGGTTAATGGTGTTTTGTGTACTTGTAGAAACCACACACATACACTCACACGAAAGTGTACATGTGTGTGGTTTCTTTAAGCCAGCAACCAGAATTTCGGATGCACGTACATTTTTTTGGCAGTAGTCTAATGTCGAAAAGTATGCAAGCAATTTTTTGTACTTTGTACAGCATGAAGTGTACGAAAAAGAGGAAATATTTATGTGAGGGGTTGCAGCAGCGCTAATGCAAAAACTATTTATTATGAATATTTTGTTTGGTTTGAATGTGTGTGCACACTTGTTTATGACATGAGACCTTGAGGCATAGAATTGAAGGGTGAATCTTTGCAAGATTGCAAGAAGTGCGTGGGCTGAGAAAGAATTTGTTTTTGTTAAAGTATGTTTTAGTTTAGTGCCGGTGAGACCAGAATATTTATGCAGTATGAAAACCAACCCTGAACAAAAATGGTTAAAATTAAATGGAAAAAATAAAAGTTGTTTAAGAAATAATGGGGAAAAATTGTGTTAAAGTGGTTAAAGCAGTTAAAAGAAATTGATTCTGTTTAAATTAAGAAAAATTTAAATACTTTCCCCCATAAGTTCTGCGACATGTTAAACCTTTAAACATAAGCCTCATTAAATTTGTCCACAACAACCCTCAGACAATGGTTGACCAACTACATGCAATTCCATACAATAAACTCCTTACAGCTCTTAAAAAGAATGGCAACAACTTTGCCGCAATTTTGAACAATTTCGTTAAAACGAAAAAAAACGACAGCAGCAAGACATAAACAACAAACACAAACACAAACCGCACAAAATGCTATAAGGAAACCCTTTTTTTTAATTTGGGACATGTCCTTGCCCCAGCAGCAACAACAACCAAAGGCATCAACAATAACAACAACCACAAAAGGGACACTGTCGCCTACTACTGTCAGAAGCAAAATGGGCATGAAAATGTCAGCCTCGCTAGCTGACCCATATTAAATATTAGATGAGGTCATAAAAGGGGCCAAAAACAGCATCATAAAATTTAATATGCATGTTAAAAGGACATGTTAGGATCAATAATTCCATACAACCTCGACCAGAAATCCCAACTAATTTCGTTTGACAATTTTTACAAAGATTTTGCATTATGGTGACTTCACGAAGAACTTCAAAAGATGTCACTTGTGTGTGTATTTATGATGAATCCCGAAATAAACATTAAAGAAAAACGCATATTTCTTTGTACTATATCACAAAATGATGATGATTTATTTAGCAGCAACTACACCACCCCCAGAGTGTGCTTTAAATTATTGCTGACATGCGTTTACGGCACGTGAGTGAACGCTTAACGTATGAAATGGAAACGAAAAACGAGAAAAATACACAATACGCACATGTTTTACAATTAAGCCAGCACAAAAAACCGCTGCTTAAGCATTAAATATGACGGATATACTCGTTTGTAAATACATTTCTGGTATTTCGGATTTATTTTCACGTAATTTCAATAAATTAAAATTTATTTCCGTTTTTGCATTTCCGCATTTGTGAGGTAATAAAAGTAACAAAAAAAAGTGGTGTATACTGCCTTTAGCTTTTCAACTAGGACAGCTGTCACAAATGCATATGGCAGGTATGTTAATATTGCCTACAATAACACTCTAAAGCGTAGCTCAAAAATTTACCAAAAAAAAAAACAAAAAATCATTAAAAAATCACAAATAAATTGAAAACTACATAAATTTCCATTTAGTGTGAGAGCACCGTGTGTAAATATGTATAAGGTATTGTTGGGTATTGTGGAGGAGTGTGCACTTTTGTTATACCAATAGCTCAAAATGGAAACGGAATAAAGTGGAATTGGAATAAACCAAACAATTATCGAATAATTATCGAAAAAGCAATTGTTATCGAATGTTATTTGCACTTGAAAATAGAACAAAATGAAATCGGAACAAAATTTGGAAATGAATCGGGAATTAAGTGGAATGTTATCGATAAATTGTCGATCAAAAATGAAAAAACTATCGATTATTTTCCGAAATTTTATCGAAAATGATCCATGAATTGTCGAAAAGGTATTGAAATATTTTCGATTATTTTCCGAAATTTTATCGATAATTTTTCGATATTTTATAGATAGATAAATTATTTCACGCAATCAACCTGTCCCAATCTAACCCAATCCCCTACAAAAATCGCCAATTCTGCTTGTTTTGCTACAAGTTTATTTTTTGCTTTTTCGTTTTTTGTTTGGTTCATTTATTAATTGATTTTCCATGCATACTTTTTTTTTGCATTATCAGGCAATAAATAAAATTTCAATATTAATACGCAAATCTTGCAGAAATTTATGAAATTGTTTGCTTACTTTGGAAATTTATTGCCTACTTTAGGGCGTCATGTGTTACTCAGAATAAATGAATCAATTCATGTTTTATTTTTATACAAATATTTAAAAATTATTTAATGTGTGAATAGCAAACAACTAAAAAAAAAAACTCAAAACCCTTAGTGTAATGAGATGAATATTTTATCGAGAAGCGATAAGAAGAATTAAAAAGAAAATCCACGAATGACTTGTCAAGTCCACCTCAAGCTATTTCACAGAATGTCTAACTTCAGGGTTGGACAACGTAAACTTTCTTCTACCCAAGATGGCAAGCAATAAAATCAAGAAATCAAATAGGAATACTTTATGCCGTACACGAACAAACTTACTGGCAAGCAGACAAAAAATTGCAACAGCCAGCAAATCGTTGCTGACATTAATCAATTCCAAGCAGAAATCGCAGTAACAATCAAAGGCGAAGTAACAACTACCTAGCCAAAACCGAAGTCAATGGAAATCGATTGTCCATTCAGCAAGTGGAAGTCGAAGAAGCAGCACGAAATCCTTAAAGTATGCTACAATTTTGTGCAATTGTGTTTGCGAGCACACAATAGCAAGAAGCAGTTGTCGACGTTGTTAAGCAGCAAAGTGTCCTGGGAATAAAATACAAAAAAATCAAAATAAAAATAAAATCGAAAAGAAAAAATTGCTAGCAATCAAAAAACACACAAACAAACAATTGGCGAACAAAAAAAAAAATAGAAAAAAATAGAAGGAAATCGAATAAGAAACCAGAGTGAACAGGGGGGAATGGTTAAAAACTAGGAAGTACATACAGTTGAAAAGTCGAAAGGAAGGAATCGCCAACACCAAAAAAAAAGCGATAGGAAAATGCAATCCCATTAAACCGCAGCAAGCATGCAACAATGCCATGAATGACCAGCAGAGTGTTGGTGACAATGGCAGCGAACAGCGTACAAACAAGCAAGACCAAAGAACGAACTGGAAATCGTTCAGAAGCGTAAGCATATAAGTAAAGGGGAGGGGGAAGATGGGTGTCAAATGAAAAAAAAGAAATAAAAACAACAACAACAACAACAGTAGCAACAACATAAACAAACAATAAAAATCGACAAAACAACACAAAAGCCGCTCAAATCAAAAACAAATCCTTTTGGCCATGTTTGGCGCAGCGAAATAAAGGCAAGGGCTGAAAAAAAAATCACCCAACCAAATGTTCTACACAATTGGGGACAAAACAAAGTAGACACAAAAACATAAAGGAATGAGAAAGAAAATAACATGCAACACTGGTGGCACACACACACACACACACACTAAACAACAAAATGCACTGTAGCAGGGGAATTGAAAGTTACTGTGTTGCTGTGTCGGTGGCTGTTGCAGCGCCAAAGAATGCATGTGTAGCGAAAATAAAACGGAAACTTAACGGCGCGGCAGGATATGGGGGGGGTTTACTTCACCGAAAAAATGTTGACAAAAGGGTGGCCACATTTGGGAATTTCCCAATATATACCAAAGGCTATGTTGAATGGAAAAGGGATGCCAGTGAATAGGAATTTAAAATTAAATTTATTAAATTCAAACAAACCTTACTAACCTTTTTCCTTTGAGTGTCCTTAAAGAACAGTTGTGAAATTCAAAGGCAACACTTGAGGGAAATAATTATTGTGCAACATTTCCGCTCAGTGGACAAAGGGGAACTTTTCATTATTTAGTTTTTTTTCTTCTCTGTTTGTTGTTGTTGCTGTTGTTGTTCTGGTTCGCCATAAAAGTACATTTAAATTTTAAAGTGAAACAGCAGAGTGAGGGCAAGCACAATAAATTGTACATTTTGTACACATACACAAGATGTTCAAAGCGACGACCCTATACCCACCTTTTCCCGAAAGCTTGAATTTTTCATAAACTTCATTTCTCACCACTTTGGCATAAATTAATAGGTTCCCCTTTCTCCTTCTGGCCGAAAATCCCTTGCAAACCACAGAAACCACATCTTCATTTGTTTTGCTGAGAGCAGCACACCGCCTAAGACTTAGACCATTGCGGCGTGTAGTAGTTGTTGTAGGTTTGCTGCAGTCAACTTCATATGAAAAATGGCCACTCAGGCCAATGAATTTGTTTGTCTTACACGTTTTGCATGCAAAATGCTGGCCTGTCCGAGAAAAGGGCCACACCAAAAAAAAAAGGGGTTCGAAAAAGTATTAAAAAAATTAATTGAAATATCACAAGTGGCCCCGAAAAGGACGTTGAGAGCTGGTGATGGAAAGCAAAATAACTTTTATGGGCTGGGAATGAGTGGAGGTGGGGCTTGTAAATGAGTGTGAATTTGCAAATTGCTTCAATGCGTAGCAAATTTATCAGTTTTAGGTTAAAGATTTCACATACATTTTTGGGGTTTATTAGAATCAAATTGAAAATAATGTAGCGTGAATCATGTTAAGAGGCTTTTTGTGGGCCTAAGTCTGAAATATACTTGAGGTTATTTGTGAAGGTATTCGTGTTTTTTTTTAAAGGGGGATTTTAGGTGCAATGCGCTGGAAGCCTATAAAATGTGATTAATTGAAAGGTTGTCTAGCTGGTCAATAGATAGGAGATTGTGGGTTTATAAATATTGATTAAATATACAAGTGGAGTGAGCAGGAGTTGAAACAGCACAGTGGATGTTTATCAGAAAAGTAAACTGCAATTAAATGGAATTGGAATGAAATTATTTGAAATTTGGTACGAATGGAATTGAAACAATTCGAAGTACGTTTGTGTATTAAGTGGAATCCGGAATGAAATGGCATTGGAACAATATTTTATCAATGAGTGAAACCACGAAATTAGCGAAAACCACAATGTATAAGTATGAAACAAGTTTTTATCTCCCGTCCCCACCCCACTCCGCCTAAATACTAGTTTAATTTATTTATTTGCTTTTCATGGTCCCTTGAATAAAAAAATTGTCGTAATTTTTATGACCCCAAAGGCTCATCAATCCCACACCCATTTTTCTGGAGACACTCATACACAAACCAAACAACAGGAAGGAAACTTATTCAGAAGCTATAAACGCTGCAGGAAAATGAAATAAAAGAAGCAACAAAGCGGCTTTTGGTCTATTCCATGATATCGAAAGTGTTAAATCACCTGATGCCGTCAGCATGAATTTACGCACATAAATCTTAAGGCCAAAATATTTACACTCTCCCCCCCCTTCCACTTGCCATGGTCCCCGGACACATACACACATTCGCCACAACAACAAAAAGAATTGAAAACACAAACACAGGCCAATTGAGAGGCTTATCAGTAGACGGAAAGGAAAATGGGACGGGATCGAGATGATAGTTGGGAAAAAGGTTGAAAAACTGGCGACAAGCCGACAAAAAGGTTCAAAATATATTTTACAACTTTGTTTTTAACTGTCGAATTGGTCAGATGGTCGTATGGCTATATGGGTTGGGGGAGACGACGACCAAGGCCCAAAAGTGCCTTTTCACTTCCCATACGCCAAGGCAAGAGAAATAATAATAAGAGGAAGAAGAGTCAGCAGATAAGTTTGCAGATTATTTTGAGTGTTTCGTTTTCAACTCACGTTGCTGCTTGGCGAATCAGCAGGAAAGCAAGTTTTATTGCTTATTTTTTTTTGTATATTTTTTATATGTATGTGGGCACTGAATGGAAGAAGAAGACTAAGAAGTAGAACGAAAAAAGAAAACTTATTATCAAGATTTGCTACGGTTGTATGTGCGTGTGCGTGTGCGTGTATGTTTGTTTGACTTTAGGTTTTGTATGCGTGCAAAATGAATGGTCAGTATTGGCTTTCTTCTCTGTTTCGCTTCGTTTTGTTTGTGTGCTGGTTGGCTGGTTGGTTGGTTTGTTTACTTGGTGGCGGCCATAAATATTTCTTTTTGCGTATCTTCTATTTGATTCGAGATAAATCGCTTTGTAAACAATTTTTATTATGGTGCATTAAAATAATTTTGCAGGGAATTCACGGAATAAGGACGGGTGAATCAAAGTTGAAAGGCGAACGTCCATCACTGATACGAATTGAGTTATTACCCTTTAACGAGGACAGGCGATTTTAGTTAGGTGCTTTCGTGCTGTTTGTGGGTATTTCACTTAGAGCGTTTTATTTTCTATTTTTCTGCGGGGAAGCTGGGTAACAAAGATTAATATTTCTGGGCAAGTTGGCGTTTGGTTCTTTTTTTCTTGATTCAATTCCACTTGTTCCACTGCATATATAAAAATAGCATGCACAGCTAGTACTTATTATTAATTTTATTAAAACTAAGAAAACAGAAAAGTAAAACTGATAAAAAAAGAAAACTGTGTACCTACACTCTGTTAAAAAGATCTGTAAACATTCGCTTAAATCGCACTTCCGCTTTACCATCACATCCGGCCCGAAAGTTTCACTCACAAAAGCAACAGCAGTACTAGTGCAGCGACAAACAGGAGTGCAGCCGGATGTTGGCAGCTAAGTCGGAGAGCGGGTGGCTAGCTACTTCTGATGAAGTTAAGGCTGTCAAAGAGCAAGAATTTGAAAACATCCTTGTTAAAGTGAAACCAAACGCCTTAGAGAAATCCCTGCTCGAAAAAAATAAAAAAAATTGAAGTACAAGTTTTCCATTGAAGTGGTGGAGTTGAGAGGACACTCAATGGTTGTGGCGAAACATGTTCTTCTTACCGACGCTGCAACACACAAACAAGGCAGCATGCCTGCGTTTGTGGAGTTATTGAAAACTTTTTCATTTCGAGCATATGTGCAAAAAGCTTGACGATTGTCCACTCGAGCACGAGTGTGTATGCTAGACTGACAGCTAGACGGACAGACAGATGCAGGCCGAAAGGAAAACTTGTTGTTCTCTTGATCGTAATGTATTATTGTAGCAACAATGAAGTTTAGTGCGGATAACAGCTATTGAATGGGTTTTATTTTATTTTATTTCGTTTTATTTTTTTAATCTTTCTGTTTATGTTGCGTAATTTATTTGCGAAATAACTTTCTTTTCTTTGAAGATTTTCCGTTGACGTCCTTGCATGTACATATTGTTCCATACGCCATTCAATTTCATTTTCTGTTCATCAAACTCACAAAATTGAACAATATTAACATACAGTCAACAGCGCGAGTGAACAGCAATGAATTTTTCATTTAAACATCAGCGAAAGCAGCGGGTTTTGTTGATTTTTCTGATGAAAGCACAAAAGTTTAGCGTAAAACTTTAATCTACAAAAGGACCGAGTAGTTGTTGGTGTTTTCGTTGGGATGAATTTGGCAGTGGAACAAAACATTTTTTTTGTAATTTTCTATACAATTTTTTTAGCATAAAACAGTTTTGGTTCTCTTTTTAAATTTTTACTTACACCATAGAAAAAAATTTTTAAAAATAATAATTTTTTTTATTAAAAAAAAAATTTTTTTTGTATATACAATTTTTTTGAAATTATGTAAAGTAAATATTATAAATAAAAAAACAAACAAAATATTTAAAAAAATCTTGGTACTCAAAAACCCCGATTTTGTCCCACCGTACTTACCTAACTCGCAGCACAATGCTGCGCCTCATTATCGCTCGAACTCAATTTCGAACGACAAAAGCACAAAAAGCGCAAAACTTCTGCTGCAGGTATTTTTGTGCGGCAACAAAATAACAAAAACAACAACAACAACAATACGAACTACTTACAGCATAAATACCAACACAGCGTGCAGCGTGCACACAAAAGCAACTTAACGGTTAATGTAATACAATTGGAGAAGCGGAAAAAAGCAACAACAAAAGGACCAGCACCAGCACTACAACATCATCAGGACCATCCCATCACATCAGCGAGAGAGTGGAACCGAACAGTGTGGGAATGCGAAACACGCGCTTAGAAAACGATATTGCCAAGGGCAACGGCAACGGCAATGGCAGCCAGCAAACAGCAGGAGGAGCAACCGAACAGAACAAAACAGCAAAATGAGAAAAATCAAAAGAAAAATTGCATTCGTGGAAAAGAACAAAAAAAAAAATAAGTAAATAAAAAAAAAAAACAAAACGTAAAACAAAATACTGCCCGTAAAAGAATCAAGTAAGCGTAACTGATACGGTGAAGCGCCACGGTTGAGTTACCAGCCGCCCGCATTTCAAACACGGGTTCAGAAGAAAATAAAAATCTAAGAAAAAAAAGAAAAAATAAAAGAAGCAGAAGAAAAAATGCGAAAAACAGACGCGGTAACAAATCGGTCAAATTTCGCAAATATGCGGCAGACTATGTACTTCAAACTATTACCGGTGAGCGGCGGTAGGCGGCGGGGACAGTTAATGGGCAACTTGTATGCTTCGCACGTTGGTCTCAAGCAAAGTTGAAAGGAAAGTTCCTTCAAGTTGTTGTTTCTTTTTTTTTTTAAATCCTTTTTCTCTTCCTTAGTAAATTCTCCTTGAAGAAATTAAGAAAAAGAAAAGATTTTGCTTCTTCGTTTGTTCGTTGGTTGGCTGGTTCGGTCTTACGTTCGCTTAAGTGACTTTGATGGTTTCGCTGGTGTAAAAATGTACAAGTTCTGTGGCTATTGCGGTTGCAAATAGAAAACAAAAAGGAAATTAATTGATCAAAGTTTAATGCCATGTCGGCGAGAGAGAGAGAGAGAAGGAGGGTGAGACTGCTGTGGGTGCACAAGTGTGGTCGAGGTGAGTCTAAATAATTAATTTTAATGAGGCGAGTTGCTCGTATAGTGGAAATTTAAGCTTTAGTTTCATTTAATTTGCTGGAGAAACATTGGGAATTTAAAAAAAGTGCATGGAGAATGGTTTTGCCGATCGAAATCCTCTCTTAAGTGTGGCAGTCACAAGCAACAACCAAAAACCAGACACAACCTTCATATTTCATTTGTTGATCAATTGTTTGTGCTGTCAAGGATATACTGAACTATAATCCGCCTTAGGAATAATTCTAGGTTGTCCTTCGTGATGCAGTCAGATTATTTTCGAGTACTTTTAATGGAATCAACTTTAATGGTTGCAGTGTTTGATATCCTTAGTCGGCCTTAGACAGCTGGAGAGTATCACTTATTAACCGTAAAAGTATTTATTTCTTATCTACTAAATGACACATAGGACGGCAACCACTTTAGATCTCCATCGTACTCGATTTGTAGAAAGTCTCCATTTCTCACCAGATAGGTACATCCAAGAAATTTTTATTCCGAACTCCTTTCAAGGATTTTCTTTTGTACTCAAGAGGTTCAGGATCTACATCATTAGAGGATCAGGAGACATCAGAACTTTCTTAGAATGTGGTCAGTCCACTGCCATTTGGGTTTCTCTAGCAACGTCCTGTGTCAGTCTGGCTTGTCACTCGATACGACGCCTCATTCGTTATAGTTGAGAGCGGATTACAATTTTGACAATCGTTGTTTTTTTTGTACCCCGAAAATTATGTTTAAATTTTGATTTGCATATAACTCCGCTCACTCCCTTTAATTCGAATTCTTATTAGTATATGGATCGGCTCTCTAAGGATGACTTTTCGAATAATGATTGCTTGAGGATGGATCTAAAATGTGAGATCATTGACAATTTTTTGGTAAAATTTTCAATTTACTTGATTTTCCTATAATTCCTACCTCACCAAATCAAAATTTACTATACATTTTTTCCCCCTAACCTTTAATCTCTCTTTGGCGTTTTTTTGTTTGGTATTGTGAATATTTAAAAATTGTCAAATGACTTGATGAAGCTGTCAATAAAATGTGACAGCTTCAAATATTTTCAGTTCAGAGTTCCACCGCATAACCTGATTCGGCTCTTAGCCCCACCATAACCACCAGCACCACTGCAGCCACTGTGATTGTGACATTTATTAAAATTAAAAAACGGGGCTTATACACAAATACTTTGACATTATGTTACAACATCAACAATTTAGAATTCAGGCAAAAATATTTCACATGCATTTGACAGTACATTTTCGACAAAGCGTAGAAGAAAAAGAAGAGAGAAGAAAAACAACAACAACAACAGCAACAGCATTTTTGTTTCCAACCATGACATGCTACTAGAGTAGTATTTTGTGCCATGATGAAATGTGGAGGGAAACCACACAAAACCACACAACAACAGAGCAAAAGTATTTGTGTTTTTAGTGGAAAAGTATGTTTGCCGAAATGAAGCGAAATGAAATGAAAAATGCAAACAATTTCCATGTCATTTAATTTTTGGGGGACATTTTGCTTTTTTTTTTTAGTTTTTACTTTTTATTTTGAATTTTTTTTGGGATGTCGTTGTATCTTGTGTCATCGTTGTTGTTGGGGAATATGTTGTTTCGGAAACACATTTAGGTTAAGGTTTCCCGTAGCAAAGTAAGGACATGTGTTGGCGCTCTTTTTTTTGGGAGTATTCCATTTATTTACATACATTTTTTAATAAGGTTTCTCTGCCATTCTCTTTTTTTTAAACAATTTTAATTGAGTTCAACTGGAATATTTTTGTTTACACAATTTCCATGCAACATTCATTTTTAATGGAGTGAAACAAATGGAAACTTACCAACACAAATGCCCGATTTGTTGCATATTTTAAAATACATTGCATACTTTTGAGCGTAGGGTATTCCGTATCGATTGAAATCGGATTTTGTTTTTTCAACTCTAATCGGAAAAATGTTGAACTGAAAAATGTTTGGCATGTTGGCCGCCCTCAAAAATTCTACAATTCGTTTGCATTGATTGGGTACATGGAGTGGCTGTACATGAAACTCCTCCTAAAAATATGAGAAAATAAAAATAGTTCACAATAGTTTAGGTTCGGTGTTGTTGTTGTCGATTTTCGTTTGTATGCTGTTGTTGTTGATTGCTGATACGTCCCTTTGGCTTTCAATTTTCATTTGTATAAGGGTCATAAGTAATACATACATACGTAGCAAAGCGCCCCCGCAGCGCTTCCTCATATGGCCATTTATCATGTTCAATAGCTGCTCGCATTTTGGTGGGAAATACACTGAATGGTGAGTAAGTTTTTAGGCACTATTTTTCCCGTGGTTTCACTTTTTGTTTTCATGAGTTTACTTTAATTGACAGAAAAAAAGTAGCAAACAAATTGTAATGGCTGTACAGTTTGATGTGATAGGGGAAATGGCCTAAAGTTTTTCAACTGATTCGGTTGTGACAGAAAAAATTATAATCAAATTGCAATCTGTGCTGGGACCGAATTACGGCATTTGTGAACGAGCCACTTGTGTCGAAATTTGTTTTGGAATACCAATTTCCTATTAAATAAGTGAAATTTAAGAAAAATTCCGATGCAAGTTGCTCGTTTACGATTGGAAGGAGGATACAATTGGTGACTTTTTCTTTATGATCATTCAGAATTCAATGTGTGGAGATAAGTAGCAGATCTGAAAATCGTTTGCAGGCATTTGACTATGCAACAAATGCGTTATAAGTAAGTCGGAGTACCAATGGCCACCTTTGCATTAAGAATAAAATCTACGAGAATTTCAGTGTACTTTCATGAAACCACATAAAATTGCATATTTGCATGAGTAATATTTCTGTTAGTTTCTTTTTCTTATTAAAATTGGCCAAAAGCCACCTACACACGAAGCTTACTTCTTCCATTTTTTTCTCTTCCTATTCTCTTCCAAAGCCATATTTTGATATAATTTTGCATACCACTTTCCAGCTGTCATTTTCCATATACGTTTCATTGTTTTCCTTCATCCCGACTTGGCACCTTTGAAAATTCTCGCAAATTCTCTGCAATTTGTCTAAAATTGTTTCTGACACGTGAGACAACAACAAATCAGGGTTAATAAATGTTGCATTAGTTGTGGTAATTGAGGTAAGCACGGAATATCACATACTGCAAACAAGTGAGGGTAAGCAGAAATATTTCAAGCGAACGAGAAAAGTCATCATATTGAAAGCAATGAATAATCTGATGTGTACATTTAAGTAGAATTTTCCACTATCAAATGCTATCAACTTAATTCCATTGAAATATTAATACTTTTTATTTTTAGAAAAATTTAGAAATTGAATTATGCAATCAGCGGACTGAATTTCCATTTTAAACATATACTTAATGCAAATAAATAATATTAATTATGCCAAAAAAAAACATTTTTATTATTTAAAAATCAGAAAGAGAAATAAACAAAAATAAGTGAACAATCATGTTAATTAAGTTTGGGGGGGAAAAAAAATCAAAACTAAAAACCGATTAAATGAAATATTTATGAAAACTGGCAAATGCAATTGCTTAAAATAAAACATACACAACTCGAAACAAAATTGAATGCATGCAAATTAAAATTTAATTGTGCGCTTAAATGCCGCTCAACATGTGCACGCACACGCACACGCACACATTCATAAATGTATCCGAATTCGCATTGAATTTTGATTAAATTTTGATTTTCATTGTATTATTAACTAGACGCCTAAAAGCCTGTTACGTTTCATTACATTACATAATACATGTTGTTGCACTATTTCCGTATGTAGATATGCACTTGTGCTTTGTCATTTGAGAGTTTTCTGGTTCATTTGAAATTCTGTGATTTTGCCTAATTTTTTTTGTTTTACATAATTTATACAAAATGTTACACTAATTGCAGGCAGCTGCAATGCATTTTTACGCCACATTTCAATTATTTACACGATGCACATTTGTGCGGCCGCAATTGATTATCCGAAATTATGTAAGCGGATTTACTTCTACAGTTGCTGCGCCATTTGTATTTGCTATTGAATTTATTAAATTTTTCTGCGAAATGGTACCTACTTATTGGCTAGTAATATACTAACTATTGTTGGAATGAACTACTGAAATAGTTTTACAATTTCTCTGCTTTATCCTAAGGTCAAAGGAGACGTTCCCTGACTTTGTCCTACTTTATTTTGATGACGGATTTCAAAAGTGTTTCAATCATTCCTTTATTTTCTTGTATTAATATTTAATTTTATAGACATTTTTTCATTGTTTTAATTGAATTTTAAGTGAGTAAATTAGGTAGAAAAATGTTACACCACATGAGTAAAAAATACCTAAAAGTAGGCTACATTTGCACAGCCTACACGCTTGACATGTTCACCACTCATAATTCTATTCTTAACTTGAAATGTTGGCTGTCAAAATGATGACTTGCCTAGGTATTTTTATACTTTTATATATTTGTGTGCATATAAGTATTGCTTAGCTCAGGTTTGGGTTACTTAAAGTGGAGCCCAAACTAAAAAAATATGCATGCAGAAGTTATTAGGCTATAAACATATTAAGTGTGATCTAGGCGTCAGAAGGCATTTAGGATTTTCGGTGCTAACCTCGACGATAAAGAATGTCAGTGAATAAAATAAGCAGGGCTATGAATAATATTAAATGAAAATTATTCCATATACACTCGTATGGCATGCGAGAAATGACACTATGAAGTGTGGCAGCGAGACAAGTGCGTGTCATGCAAATGGCAAAAAAGGCAACAAGAGAAATATGTTTTGCATACAGGCAACACTTTATAGTTCACTTCACTGTCACCTGTGAAAGCACTACAGTGCCCCTCAGCATTCATACATATCGACACTGTATTGCCTTTTTTTCTGTTCTCTGCTGATGGTGCCAAAAAGTATGCTAAATATTTGTAAAAAATATATATATATTTTCCTCAATAAATTGTTTACGTAAATGCTAAATCATTTGATAAAAATGTGCATTTAAATAACTTCATGTGGGTGATATATGAGCCTGAGTTATGCGTGTTGATATGTGTGTGTGTGGTAAAGTGTACAAATTGCAAATCAATCAATAAATAAATGAAATGAAAATCAATTTATGTTGGTTTTGCGCTGCACGCACACGCCCTCAATGCAAATGAATGTGCTGAGGGTGTATGCTATATTGACAGATGTGTGATTGTAATGTGGTTGCCAGCAGGTAAACAGCCGCACTATATGCGTGTGGGTTGTCTGCTTGCGTTGGCGAGTGTGTGTTCATGAGATTACAAACATTTCATATTCATTTTGCATTTCTAACGAATTTTTCCCCACCAACATTTTTAAATTTCCATGGATCAGTGGCTCATTTGCGGTTGGTGGAGGAAATGTAAATACTAACCAGAACGTAAATATACATATTCGCGCTTTAAGCTTAAATAGTGGCACACATACTTTTGTCTGATTTTTCCTTCCCGCAAAAGGCATAATTTTTTTCATTTATCAACGTCAGACCTCAAAAAAGGGAACATGAAATTTTTGTCTATGGATGCAAGCTGGCTGAGCAAATGCCGCCATCATGTTGAATGGGCATCATTTTTTTGGTGCTACGTCTACGTTTGTGATGTGTCCCAACAACATATTCCCCAAAAAAACCAATCTCTTTTGCCACACATTGTCAACAGTGCAGTGGCACAAAAGCAGACATGCAGCCACATGCAGTTGTTCTCAAAGACGGTTAGAGGGAGCACAGTTGCGTGGCTGAAAACCCTAAAATTATAATACTAAAATGCCATTTTGGTAATATGAAATCATGAAAAGCTAAAAAAATATTTAAAAAAATTTTCTTTTACCTACAACATTTTTTTTTCATTTCGCATTCAAACATTTTTTGGCTAAGCGACCTTGATTGCGTTTTGCCAAAAGCCACCCGTGAAAAAACACGCAGAAAATGTAGTTTTTCACAAAAAAATCCAATCAAGTTGAGGGCTTATGGTACGCTTTCACTCACAGACACACACAAATACAAGAATACAACCCGCAGCGCGAAATGTGGCTTTGACATATAGTACATACTAACCGAACCAAACGGTTTCCAAAACTAGAAATTGTTGCTCTGTGATTTCCCCCCCTAGTGGGTATGCATGAGAAATTAAGCGGCTCACTGCCGGACGATGGATGGTCACATTTTGTACAGCATGTGTATGCGTGGCCGTATTTGTATTTTGCTGGGACTTCGCATTGTATTTTCCTAGATCAAGCCACTGCATGGTGCGGAATTTGTTTTGCTTGCAGGATATGAGTTATTCTATAGTAAAAAGTATAGTACCTGCATAAAAAAAAATAATTGTTGACAAAAAACAAAACGACAGTACCTTCAAGTATTCCAACTACTTCCTTCGTAATTTAATTAAATCGAATGGAGAATTTAATTCTTAAAATATAAATTTAATCCCCGATTTCGCATAGAAGAAAATTAACTCAACATGCTCCTTCGCCATAAAATGTCCTCATCAACGTTAAACAACATTATCAACTGTCATAAAATAGAATAGAAAAAAAAACAGAAGAAATACAAATCATCATTAATTTTGTTTAAACGCCTGCTAAAAATACTCCACCTCACTGCATGCTCGCTGCCGTCTGCCTCACCTCGGTCTAATGGCTGTGTCGTTAAAGTTTTGTTGTGCAGCCACGCTGATTTCACAAAATCAACAAAAACACAACAACAACTGCAGTAAATATGAGACTCTAACATGCACATCGTGTGAGCTCATCAATGTGTGCGCTAAACGTCAAATGTCATTAAAATTGCGCCTAAAATTTTAGCTTCACCAACTTTGCCTTTTTGTTGTGGTTTTTTGTGGTCTCGTTCGCTCATTGTTGTTACTTTTGGTGTTGTTATTGTTTTTATGTCTATAGGATATTTTTTTATAATACACGCCAGACGTTTTTATAGATCTTCACGTTGTTTTTTTTTTGTTTTGTATATTGAAAATAAATTAAAAATTCTTCCTTTAAGACTCTGATTGAGTTGTCTGTTCCACACTTCTGTTGCATCAATCATACGCTAGTGTATTTTTAGAAGCCAAAACCATTTGTTTAAGGCTTCATTCTCCATAATTAGCGGCAATTATTCAAAAGACAATTATTCAGTGGCCTTAGTTTAGCTAACGGCACATCACAGAATGACCACTCAAATCAGCACAATTTACCCAATTTGCTTTATGCGCTCACTCACGTGAATCAAATCACTTTTGTCAATAAAACGATTCCGATGGCGTTAGTTCGTTTCAGTTCGTTTCGGTTCCTTTTTCGATTTTCCGATTCACAAAAAGCGTTTAATTTAATATTAAACGTATAGCAGCAGAGGGAATACGTATGAGCGAGCCACACTCAGCCCGTTTGTGGCAATGACAAGCAGCTGTCAATAAGTTAAATATGGCCAAGTGTAAATAAATAAATGTTGATTTGTTTGTTGTTGTTCTTGCTGTGTGGTGATGTATAGCTAAAGTAGTGCAAGGCAAACAAGTACAAACGAATGAAAAAAAAAACTAAATAAAATATGAGTATTTGTCTATTTGTCAATAGAGTAAACAAATCGCAGACGCTACCATTAAGGCTATATGTGTGTCTGTGTGTGTGTGTGTGTTTGTGGTTAAAGTAAAAGTATGTTGAAGAGTATTGCATACTTTCCGGATTGTTTATCGTTGGCTGACTTACAATTAATTCCATTGGGAATTGAATGAGAAATGAGAAAAGGAAAACTTTTTATTTTGATATTCATGGTGAATAAGTAATGACTTGATAAGTACATAGAAAAGAAACGAATGTAACTCATACGCCAATACGGTGGTCAATTTGTATAAATTTAAATACCTTAAAATTTAATAAAAATAAACATTTTTCATCACCTTTGTCAGTGCAAATAAGACTCTCCTGTGCAGCACTCATTTGCCATAACCGCAATTCACTGTCCAATCTAAACAAATATTGTGATGAGTCGTCGCTGTCATCGTTTGTTATTCAGTCGAGTGCTGTCGTCAACAATTTTATTTTTCATGTCATGTCATTCGAAATTACAACATCAGAGCATTCGCTTGACAGTTAAATAGAAATTTGTTTGGCGGTGCATAATAATAATATGTTATTGTGACAATGACTTTCATAGTTTTGTGCTGATTAAGCTTATTAATTACCTGGACGTAAGAGAGTCACATCTAGAATTCCTTTAAAACGCTCTAGAAGCAAAATACACCATCCAAAGTTGGCCTAAACAATAAAAAAAAAATTCAAAAAAATCATTCGAAATTACATCTAGAATTCCTTTAAAACGCTGGTGAAGGTGATGGCTTGTTGTCGCTGTGTACGTAGGTCCATCTGTGTGTCTTCTGTTTGCTTAGGCAGATGAACAACAAATTAAGCGCAGCTGGACAGATGTTTAATACGTGTTTGATGTATCCCAAAGGGGAATAAATGGTTTGAGGTATTCTAACTTATACTCTGATCGATTGATGAATGGAGTAACCGTGCTGCTTGTTGTACATGGTTACCATACGGCTTATTTTTTACTGTATAATTTGTATGAGAGGTGCCACGCCCACAATAAATTTCATATTTTCGATATTAGATTCGTAACCAACTACCCAAAAGGCTTTAATACAGTTTTTTTTTGTACACTGTTCCCATCTACAGTGACTTGAGGGAAATTTCTATATACTAGTTGGATAGACTGTGGGGCGTATGAGTAATTTTTTCAAAAAATTGAATGAAAAGTTCTTCTTTTTCATGGAAATGGAAATTTAAACGGATATGAAAGCCACTGAAATCAACCACTCCTTCAAAGATTATCTTCATCTCTGTCTGATCAAGTATTAAGTTCGGCGAACTTCTTTCTTTAAATCGTCAAAGAATATCTTCTTTCATCTTATCATCCTTTAACCGTTCCTCAAATATTTACCACTACACTGAAACGTCTTCCAAATTATACTTGTACTATAAAATCAAATTTCATTGCTTATTACCCCTATCGCCTTGCCCAAAATGTTTAGCCTTTGAAGTACCAATTAAGTTATCACTTACGCTTTATGGGCTAATTGCCATAAAGCACCAGCCCGTCAAACGTTCACTTTAGACCAATTTAACCAATGACTCAGTTCGCACTTCTGCCTGCATTTCTTAGACGTTTCATATTAGATTCACAATATCATGGATTTATGTCAGCGCTAAGCTGATCAGTGTCCTGTGCTTTTCTCTTTTCTTTTATTCTATTCCATTTTGACTAAAACCCCAGTTGGTTCACTCGAGATGACAGTCACGAGCCACTTGTTGTTGTTGTTGTCGCTGTCTGTTCTTATTTCTCCGTTGTCTGTGCTTCAACTGTTATGCTCTGACATATTTAGGGTAATTAATATATTTATTTACTTTTTTTTCGTCTCTTTTTGTGCTTTCCAATTGTAGCAATTCATTGTTCGCTCAACTTGCCGCTTGCCGCTTGCCACTTTCATGACTTTTACTCACTTTTTATCCTTTTTAAACTCTCGACTCTCAATCCTGTCACTCGGCGTGTGATTAATTTTCTATTTTGATGCTGGCAGTCTTCGAAAGTGTATTGATGTGCTTAAGCTGAAGCTTTTATTTCGCTTGTCATTTGTATCACGTTTCTTAATTAGCAGTGAAGCCGAATGGTGTGAGTGCCTCTGCTGGTGGGTGGTGTGGCTGGATAACACGTTCCGTTTCGCTGTACTATTTCGATTTTGTAAGGGGAATTTCTGCTTTTTTTTTTTTCTTGTTTCCTCTTCTCTCATTTCATTTTCAACGCATAATTGCGTAGTAATTGGAAAATTTTATTATAAAAGGAAGCGTGGCGTGTGTTCTTGTAGGGAATCGGAGGGGAGACGGGGCGAGGGAGATTTCTTACGGGCAAATTGATATGGTTGAGGAATTTTTGAAGAATTTCGTAGAGTTTCAGGGATTTCGTGTGGGACTTGGATTAAAAATCAATTAAAAATTTGTACATTGGTACGCTGATGATGAGTTGGCGAAGATTTGGTGACTTGTTGAATGAGGTTTAGGTTTGATTTAAAATTACAGCAGAGCAGAGATTAACTGCCTACTCTGAATTAATTAGAGCACCCTAATGTGTGTGGCAGTGTACTCAGATACCTTTTTCACTCTGAAATATATATTTTAAGTATTATTAGCTTAAAGTCTACTTATTTTGATATTTTGATATTTTCATGGCTGTGGCTCTACTTGATCAGTCTTATTTTATTTTATTTTATTTTATTTTATTTTATTTTATTTTATTTTATTTTATTTTATTTTATTTTATTTTATTTTATATACATGACGTATGCAAGAAATCAAATTAAAAAATACAGAACAAAAAGATTACAAAATGAAATGAAAAACGAGTTAAGTGTAAAAGAAGAAGACGAAGGACAGATGAATGAAAGTGAGGGAAAATACGCATACGTAAGTACTACATCATTTCGTATTCGGCATTCTTGACATATTATCCGACCGGATAGACAGTTGCAGACTGTTGGCTTGGCAGTCGACGTAGGACTTTCGATTGATGAATGATATACGAGTAATTGAACGAAAAGACGCGTGGTGTGCAATCGTAAGGAATAAATTAAAAGGGAAAGGAAAGAAAGACAAAAAACCAAATCGAAATCGGCATCGGCATCAGAGCATATTTCGTAGGCTGTTACTTAAATTACATGTTCTTTTATTTGGTAGTCGAGAGTGTGTGTGTAAGTCGTGAGTGTGTGTGCAGTTGATTTCATAGGAATCTTCTGAGCAATTTTGAAATTTTTTCATTTTAAATTTCGATTTAGGTTGTTGTTGTTCTTATTGCAAAGGAAATTCCCTTGAGTGCAATAAACAGCTGAATGGTATTTGTGATGTTTGTTTTTGTCTTTTGACTTTGTGACCTACTACATGTTTTCCATTAAATATATTTTTTTTTATTAAAAATTTGTTAAATTATTTTTTGTTCCCATAATTGGATTTTTCAATTAGGTTACTGGTCCCACAGGATTTTGAAAAGACATATTTTTTAAATAAAATCTCTTCGCTATTTAAGAAATACATATTATTAACTAAATAGGCACATTTAATCTCTAATAAAAACTTAAAAAAAAATTAATTAACCAATTTTTTTTAAATTTTACAATTAATTTTAAAATGTTTTTAATTTTTTTTATGGAAAGTGCAATAAATTTCGAATTTAACTTCGAAAAACTTTTATTCTTATTTTTGAGAATTTAGTGTTGTCAACCTTTTTCGAAATCCATTCACAAGCTAAACTCACAATGTAGTCCTGCGCACTGTACTCCCTGCCGCTTTGCTCTTTCACCTTTATCTCTCTTCAGTGGACCACTCTCTATTAGCAATTTTTTGGCGCCCAACAAGCCGTTCTACAATCGTATTTCACTTCGTCTTTTGGCGTACGAGTTTTTGAAAAACCGGGACTAGGACAACATTTTTACTATTGAATGAAATGCTTTCGAAGAACACAACAACTCGAACTCTCGCCTATTCGAAGTGTGCGCGCTCCACCTTCGGCTGTTTGGTACTAAAAACCCGAAGTAGTGGAAATTTATATTCGTCGCATAAAATGCGACAATTGGTGTGCAGTATTTTCAGTACACGGACGTTATTTGCTGCTGCAGCATATTCGAAGTGGTGTCGGTGCGCGGTTGTGTCGCCTATTTGCTCGGGTCGCTTGGCGTTTTTTTGATTAATCTAATTTCAATTTTAATTGAAATTGGATATTTGAAATTGAGTGAGGAAGTGATTGAATACAAGAAATTACATAAAGGATAAAATATTCCATGAAAAAAAACTGCTAATGTTAAATGGAAAATTGATTGAAAAAAATACACAAAAAAGAAAAAAATTCCCAACAAAAATTTTGTCAATTTCGCGAACCTTTTAATGCCTTGGGAAGCCGGTGTACTAAATATTGAAGGTGCAGTTGAAGTTCTGTGCTCTGAAATTGGTTATCGCATTAGCAAAAAAGTGTTTACAGCGCTCGTGATGCTATGTTTAAAGTGCTAAGACAACAATTGAATCAAATTGGATAATAATATACTAAAAGCTTTGATATAACTCTAGGCAGTATGCTGTTGAAGGCTTTATACTTGTAAATTGACGAAAGGAGGCGAAGACGAAGTACTTAGAAGTAAGCATTAATTGACTGCCTCGCATCATCATATTGAAGTGTAGGGTATTTGTATGCCCGACGATGAAGACACATAATAACTATTTTTAGCGATGGCTTCCAGTGAAACTAGCAAATAATAAATACAACGCCGACAAAGTACTTAAATACAGTATAGATAAAGCATTCAATTCTGCAAATAAAAAATTTTATGTGTCAGTAGGGGTTTTCTCGAACTGATTTAACTGAAAATCATTACTGATAAGAATGAATCCTTCATTTAGGGCAATTTCAAGGAAATAAAAAGAATAATCAATACAAAAAGGTACACCGAGGGATTATATCACGGCTAAAACAGCCTAATACTTATTAACCAAAATAAATAAACTTAGCGTACAGTGTACACAGTACAGTCCATACCACAAGTTAATCATCTATGAGTAAACCCATAGCCATAGGCACTCGATACACAGCTTGTCATTTTGACAATTATTAAATTGATTTGGCGGTGATTTTCTATGACCTCCTAGTAGTTCTTAAGTGGGAGAATGTTTATGAAGGTAATACATGTGCTTAGCAAGCTCGTAAAGCGGCTAAACATATTTAATTGGAAAATAAAGAAAAAGTGAAGGATTAGGGAAAGCTATTAAAACACGGAAAGGCTTTTCAAGTAATATTTTTATTCGAATTGGTAGATACGCCCACGTACGTAGATGTGCTTATACAAACTAGTGCTGAAATTTAGCACGAGTATGTAAGATCACTTGATGCTTGATACGTTGTCGTTGTGAGTTTGTAAAAGGAGAAGGACGTCAAAATCTGGGCAGTGTCAAACGATTTTATATCGCTGCTAATACCACGCAATTAATTGGTAAAGAATAAAGTATGGAAAATTATCAATAAATTAAAAATTAAACGTTAAAATAAAAATAGAAACTAAACTCAAATTAAAAAATTGTATAAAAACAAGGAAAATGCAAATATCGACATACTATGTATCATTTGGATATGATTTTCCGTTTCACTTCTTTTCAAGTCTGGCAAACTAAAGCTTAAATTCCTTGCTGGATACATATATGTGGCAGAATTTGCAAGTACCAGCCGCCCGCAAATACTGTTCATCATATCTTCCGCTTCGTTTCGTCCTCTCGGGACCACAATGGCACACTGCCGAGTAGTGCAATTTGCTTGGCAAGAGCTTCCTACTCATATTGATTTTGCGATTCGGCATTTAACTGGGCCATAAATCAAAAGCATAAATCAAATTTGTATTGTATTGCCCTGAGAAATATCAGCGGGCCATTTGGGCAAAGTGAAAAGTTCGAGGATAGAATTGCATTGAGTTAAATTTACTTCTATTATTTGTATTTTTTGTATTATTTGTCTAACAGAATAGTACACAAATTAAGCTTATCATTCTTGGTTAATCTTAAGTACATTTTTTTTTTCATTTTCAACATTTCCCTTTTCGCTATTATCTCGATTATTTGGCTTCCTTGAAATGTTATGTATTTCCACAGGAAATGCACTTGCCATTCAACTCTATTCGCGAGAGACCGGAAGTTGAAACAACTTGTCTGTGCCATGACTCCACATTAATTTGCAAACAAATTGCCCAACAATGTCAATGCACTTTGCAAACAAATTTTTGCAATATTTTTTCTTTTTTTTTTTTCTCTGTTAAAGTTTTTCAGTTAATATCAAAGTGGTTGAAATAAATTTTTAACGAAAGGAAATCGCAAGGAAAACTTAAAAAACAAATAAATGTATACAAGTTGAGTGAAGTTTCTGTGCAATTTTTACTTCCACTTAAGTCAACTATGCCCCAAACAATGAATGTCGTTCGCTGTCATTTTTTATGTGTGTGAGCGGTGTCTGTATGTGTGTGTGTGTGTTTATGTGGTGTGGCACCTTTTTTGTTTACCTGTCATAGTTTAACAAACAATACCAGGCACTAACCTAGTTTGCTGTTTTGTCCCACACACACACACACACACAGACACTATTCGTTTATTTGCCTGATTGTGTTTGTAACTTGTGCCTGGAACGTGGAAAAACTTCAAGTTTTCTTTTGCTATATTGTGTGCTGCTTAAAGTTATATTCGCCAAAAGAATAAGGAAAAAAACTTTATCGTTTTGGCAAGTTATTTCCTTGAAAAGCTCTTCTCCCACTTCACCCAAAGGCAAGAACCAGGAATGTTTTTATTGGCACGTAAATCTGACAAAAATTAACGACGAAACGCAAAAAGGAAAACGAAAATAAACACAAATTTAGGCATATTAGGCACGGGCAAAGTACGTTCAATTTGCATGTCAACGGCGCCGCACGGAAATGGGGGTGAATGACTTTGTTAGTTTTTCGTATAGAAAAAAAAACGAAACAACGTGGTTTATTGATTTGTTTGTGTTTTGTGTTTTCTGTTTGTTTATTTTCATTTACAGGAAAACAATCAAGCAATATTGTTCAAATCGCTACCGGCCATCTCGTGTCGTATGATTGATTTTTAATTAGGGTTTAATTGATGCTAATCGCATGCGCTACCAGAGAGAAAGAAACGCCAATTGTGATAAGGAATCGATTGACCTTGGCGTGACATGGTTTTGTGAAAATTTAATAGTTTTGTAATTGTAGTGGTCGCTTGATTGTCATGCAGAAAAGGAGTCTCTAGTACTGTCTGTCATATTGATTGATATCGGACAAAATTATTTCTGACATTTAGGGTTTTTTTCTGTTCAGCGACTAACGGGGAAAATTATATGTCACGAATGGCCCATGTATTGTTATTTATTTTGTATAAATCATTGGAATAAATTAGATTGTCCATGTGAGAAGAAGTGTAATGTTCTTCCGCTCTACAGTTGTTTTCAAATCATACTATATGTAGTGGAAAAAAAGACTTGACTTGAAGCCATAAATTTGCTTAAAAATTTGACATATCTTTTCCCATATAAACTATGACCTTAAAAAATACCAAAATAAAATAAGTCCAAGGGTAGCAACAGGTATATCAAATTCAATTGGAATCCATAACAACGAGATGATAAATCGTATAAATCCACAAAAGCGCAACTACGATAGCGATGACAACGACTTCCATAATGGTTACAACTCTTAACATAGCCAAGAAACCCAATCGACCCACAAAACGGAGAAATCGTCGTTCACTTTTACTGCACAAACGAGCTATAGGGGAAAATAACCAAAGACACGATATAAAAAGCAGATAACTTTCAATGGATCTTTGATTGCTCTGTGTTGTTCGGCTGTCATCAGGCAATCCTTAGTTTTTTCATGCCACCACCGTTCACTCTGACAATCACAATATTTATCATAGTTACCAGCTTCATTTGTTTTCATTTGCTCTGATTTTACTACCTTCAAGTTTCTCGCGTTGCCTTTATGCGTTCATGAAATAAATCAAATTTCGCAACGTTCCGTGGTGGCTGTCCCTTATTGCCTTCAGTGTTTTTTGCGCATTTCCCGGTTCTATTTTTTTCCGTTATTTTTTTGTTATTCTTTTTTTGTGTATGGTTTTCTTGGAAATTTCGCAAATTTGCATAAATTATTTAACAATTGTTTTATAATAAATTTGGTCCCCAGCCTTTGGCAGTAAACAGAGAAAAAAACTTGAAGGATATGAATTTGATTTGATTAATTTAGAATTCTTTTTTGGAATCTTTTTTTTTTTGGGCACAAATTGGATTATTTACGTGGAAATAAATGTAAATTTTGTGCAATGTAACATTTAAAACTTTTTCCACAAACTGCGTATTTGAATATTTATGAGTTTCCTTCCTTCACGTGTAGCATAAAATTGGGCGGCAAACAGATTTTGTGTAACGTAACAACATTTTCTTTTTTGCTCAACGCCCAGGTATGTTCTGAAGTAGACCAACACGTGTTCTTTATTGCTTCCATAAATAATTGTTAATATTTATTATTGCCACGGTTTCAAGAGTCGAGCCCACACAGCTTATGAATTAATTAATAAATGTTACTCATACGCCCAGAGTTGTATCAATTATAACAGCAACACAAATTATACCTAATAAAGCACTGTTACCTGAACAATTGCTTTTTTTTTCCTACCACCACTTTTTGTAATAGAGTGAGTGTAAAAGTATGACAAAATAAACACATCTGGCTGGACTTGAAACCTACAAATATTTTAAATATTAGATTAGCCCACGAAGGGGGTGAGGGTGATCGCAATACTTCTTCATTTATCAATTATATAGCATCACGTGTACTTCGTTTGCTGTTCGATTACTCGAACAGCGGCGCAAAATGGGTTAAAGCTTATTTACCCGAAATAATTTTTATGTTACATACCGCCTTCATCCATCCACCTCTTCATATGTATATAATGAAATAGTTTTGGCTCTACTTTATATGCAACACTTTATCCGTTTTTTTGTATCTATATTAAACTGACAGCTCTTCCAGATTCATAATGCTGGCCATATTTCAATATAATTTCAATAATTTAACTTCATTAGTAGACACAATGAAAATAAATTTTAATTACTTCTCAACTCAACAAATCATGACAAAACTATACTTAATTGCTTGGTCAATTATAATATTTAGCATACATTACCGACTTTTGTTAATACAAATCACACACAGGCAAACATTAAACACTCACACTCATGTAAGTACAGGAATATACATACACGCATATATATAAAAAATTCCAATACCCGCATACGCGGCACATATCAGAGCAGTTTGCCATTTCAAACTGACATCTATTATAAACGGTAAATGCAATAACGGTAATGCAATTTAATAAAACATTTCATTAGTTGGCGTTAATGAAAAACGCTTGAAAGTGAATACACAAGCACATTTTTTTCACACCCATTTGACTGAAAAAGTGTTTAATTAAATTTTATTTCGTGATGAACAAAAGAGACAAAAAAAAAAACGAAATAAAATAAAACGAAAATCAATTGCAATAAAATGAGAAAAAATACGTTGTCAGCATAAAAGTGACAAATTGCAATAAATATCGAAAAAACCGTACCATTTTAGGCGCAATTAAATACAATTTTTTTAATCAGTTGCAGGAAGTGAATGATTTTTTCAATGATTTTGTTTTAACACTTTAAATCTTAAATACCAAATTTTAAATAAAATCCAAAAGACTCAATTAACATTAATTAATTTTCTCTCTTTGTTTTTTCTCATTTCAGTCGAACAATCATTGGAGCAGCGCACCAGAAAAGAATTACTCATTAAATCTAAATAAAAAGCAAATAAATAATTGGATTTGGTGAAACTGCAATTGAAATTGGAAATTGTGTGCGTGAATGGCATCGCGATGTGGAAAAATGGAAATGAAATTCTTTTAAAAAATGTTTATCAACTTGAAATTGAAAACTGCACCGGTCACCGCATACGCTGGCGTGAGTGTGTTAACTGAAAGGAAAAACGCTACAAAAATAAACAAGAACATTTGTGCAATTGTGCTGCTGGCAGAACGATGAACGTTTCGCTTTATCGGTCTTAATTATTGAAAATATTATTAAACTGTTGAATATGTGCGGCAATTTGTGGAGCAAAGAAATTGCCGTGAGATTAGTGGAGTAGAGTGCAGTGAAAACGAGGCGGCGCAGACGTTGAAAGAAGGCCGAGTGGAAGCACTTGTTTGGCAGTGGATATTCTATCCATGAAAATACTCATTATCATGGATGTGTTTCTGATTGCTAATCATATGATGTAAGTAGAAAATGCAAAACAATTTTAGTGTTCTACTAAGGGTTATGTGGAAAATTGAAAATATAATTAAAATTTTGTATGTTACCCTTAATGTGGGCAATTATTTTCAAGAAAGTCCCCTTAAAGTGAGCAATCAATCCTCTTAACGTAAACAAATAACTATTTAAGGTCACTTTTAAGTGCTTTGTATTTTAATAACATTAATAAAGGCAACAAAAATGAATGTAAACAAAAGAAAAACCAAATAACCCAACTTTGAATTCAACAAATATTAATTTCAATGACCATGCCACACTAGTTATTAGTTACTTTGAAAAATGTTCCCTCATATGTTTCACTGACCAGAAATATGCAATTAATTACGCTCACTCAGACTAATAACAAACATTAAATTGATTTAAAAATAACGACAAGTTTTCAGTTTTTTTTTTGTACGCCAACTAAAATGAAATATAGAGAAAAAAATTGTGGAAAACCAATTAGAGCATGGCAGTGCACTGAAAAGTATGCAATAAAAAATTAGTCACTACATGTCATGGTGCCGAACACACAAGCCACGGACACACATACCTATGTGTCTGATGACATTCTAACGTTCATTACGTGCGCGACATAATTTAAGAAAATAAACCCATGAAAATTATAACAACAACGGAACGGAACAGAACGGAGCAAAATAAAACAAAAACCAAAAAACAAAATAGAAAACGGAAAACAGCCAGCTGCTAATGATACTCTCGCCTTCATATAAAACATTTTTCAAAGCACACACACACTCGCCGCGGCGTATATGACTGACTGACTGTAGGTATGCACATTGTACATATGTGTTTGTGTATGCGCACTAATTGTACGCCATAAAATGTCACAACAGCTAAATTTCAAGACTCGTTAAGAAGTTTCGTAACATAAAAACTCACAAACACACACACACACACACACATAACGACAAGGCACGAAGCACATATTTCATGACATGCAATCAACAACAAATAGAAATTAAGTAAAAGAAACGAAATGAAAGGAATGTACAAAATGAAAGTGCAACTGCACCCAAAAGTAGTCTATGCTATTTTTAATATACAGTTGCTGGTATTTCTGCCTTGGGCCTCAAGGTGTGCAACCTTTTTCTGCAAAAGCTTTTGCCGCTCAGTGCCCAGGAGAGTTAACTAAGACCCAGTTACTATAACCACAAAATGACACTGTGACCCCGATTTCAACTCAGCCTAAAAGTATGCTTCGCACTTGCTTACTTTTTTTTTAAAAAGATTTTTATTAGAGTAGTGAAGTTGTATTTAAGTGGGGTAGAGTATAACTTCTAAACCACATTCAAATTTAAATTTATTTAATAATTTTGTGAAATTGTAGAAAATAAAAAAAAATCGTTGCATATTTTTTGGCATAAATTTGTGTTCGCAAAAATTTTCGGCATCAGCTGTTAGGTGTCGTTTAGGATTTTATTTTTCCTCAAAATGTATGCTGTTGAGGAGAAAGGTTGTACATGTCAGTCAGTATCACAAAGTGAAGTGAAGTTACTCGGTCTACTACTTGTGCTCTGAAAGACAGGCTAATTGGAGCAAACTCAGAAGAATGAGTCTTTCAACAAATGTTTTCTTAGTAGATAAGACATACATGTACTAAAGTAGGCATAAGCAAACTAATTTTACCCACCATTATCATGAAAGGCTTGCCCTGTAAAGGTACGAAAATTTCACTTTATTATCTCTCATCTGCCAATCTCACTTTCTATGGACTAGCTCCACTAAGGGCAACCACGGTATAATATTCTCACTTATTTATGTTTTTTATGTTTTCTTTCAATTTCCTTTAAGCGCGTGTTCGGCTTAACGTATTTAAACTGCTGTTACTACTGCTTCTGATGCTTCAAAAAAGTTTCATTTATGTTGCTTGTTGTCTTTGTTGTTGTTGCTGTTGTTGCTGTTGTATTGCGCCTAACTTTATGCTATTGTATTTATAAGGAAAGAAAAAAGAAGGGAAAAGTTTCAACTTTAATGTCTTCTCGGGAGAGTTGAGAGAATGGACGAAGCGTGACTCGTTGGGTCTTTGCATTTGTTTTGGTACTGTATATGCGTGTGTCTGTGTGTGTGTGTGTATATTCGAGTGTGTCCTGCTACTGCTACTTGAAGTTATATAAATTTCTGCCCCAACTGCATTTAAAACAGGAAATTGAATTAAATTGTCTTGCCTCGCTTGTTGTCGTTGTTGTAGTTCTTGTTGCCTTTTAGCTCATGTTGTTGTTGTCATTTGTTCTGGCAACAATTGAGATTAGTAAGAAATTAAGTGAAATTAGGCAGATGCTCACGTAACTGAACTTATTCATTTTTTTTTTTTTGCTAATTTCTTTAGTGAATTCAAGCAATTGTTTCCGATTGTCGCTATAATTGTGGTGAGGTCCTTTTAATTATTTTCCATTCAATTTCATTTTGTTTTTGAATTAAGCAAATTGAAAAGTTTTAATTTTGGTTTGTGTTTATGAGAAATTAAGGGAAAAAATTATTTTAACAACTTTTTTCTGTTTTTCCTTTTAATTTGTGAATTCAAAAGTTTAAATTGAATAAAACTTAATTTACTTATGCTTTAGTTCATGTATGATCTGATTTATTTCTTATAATTTCAATATATTATAATTCAAAAATTCGCCACAAAACCCATTCACAATTCGCGGAAAAAGTGCCTGTCAAATGCTCGTTTTGCCAAACTCAAATGATAATATATGACAGCCTAGTTGCCTGCTTGACTGCCTACTTTTTCACATATACATAGTTCGCCCCACCCTTCCCTTTTTTGTGTTGTTCAAGAAATCGATTATCCCTTTGATTATAATGTAGCTCCTCTAGTTGGCATTCTTGTTGTTGTGTTTTTTGCCTACACATTGTTATCCCTTTTTGTGTCGTTTTTACATTTTTTTTTTATTTTTTCCAACAACAATTCAGTTTGTGTTTATGCGTTGTACATTGCGAAAAAGATTCCTTCGTGTGTGTCCTTTCGTGAAATGCTTTTAACATTATCATTTCGCCTTTGCATGTCATTCATCATCGTCTCTGGTTTGGTTTGGCGTTCGTTTTTTTTGGTTGTCCCTTGTAGTGAATTAAATAATGAATTTAGATTTGATTGTGCTAGTTGCGGTTATTGTTAATATTTTGAGATGAATTATGGTTTTGGGAATTGGATTTTGGTCGTAGGAAATTGAATTGAGTGGGCGTCAGTTTAAATGTCAGAATGATGATGTGAGCAAAATAGAACTGAATATTTTATCAACTTGTTTTTGTGATAGGAAGCTATGATTTATTTTAAAACTATATAATCAGTTTAGTCATACCACTCTATATATAGGAATATCCAATAAACGGCAAATTCAATTCGTAAAGAAGTGAAGAATTTCCTAGTACAGATTTGGGGACATTTCGGTGACTGATACAGAATTGAATTCCGATTCGAGGCTCGAACTGGACTGGACTGGGGTGACTCTTCTTTGAGTTGAGTGCAATATATATTTTTTAATTGACTTTTGGTGTGTCTATCGTATTTATTTGAATGCTTTTATCCTCAAAGACATTACTCAATGTCATATTGTCAACCGAAAATTAAATTAATTTTAAATCAGAAAAGCCCTTTTTTTATTAATATTAACAGTGATGGTTGGAAGATAAGGTGTGTTTTACATTTATTGGGACACTTTTCATCAGCGATTTGGGCCGTACTACTGACGGACAATGAAAAGATTGATGATTCAAAAATATTTGTCACCAAAAAAGGCCTAAATAATTAAGGAAAAATAAAAGTTTAAAAAAATTTAAACTTGAAATTGACTATTAAAAATACAACTAAAAAAACAATGTTTTCTATTTATAAAAGTTTCTATTTTTAGAACAAAAAATAAGTTATCTTAAAAAAAAGTCCGCAAATTTGCATCAACACATTGCAGATAACCGCTTCCAAATACAATTTTCGCTCGTTAACCTGAGACCTTATAAATATGAAACGCACCTTTGTAAATTGAAGCCGTGTCACTGCTACAGACTCATTATGAAGCTCTATTAAATATGTGTGTCTTAAGGCCAACATTCACAGTGTTTAGTTAACTAATAATTGAATTAGCTGCACCATGAAATTCAGTAGCTTAATTAATGGCTGAATTTGAGAAATAATAGGAAATTTTACTGCGGAATTGGTTAACTACGAATTGTTAGTTTGCCCATTGAAGAATTATAAATTTTCGTCATTTAGTTTTCCTCATCTGAATCACTAAGCGGCTACTTGTACAAACATTTAGTAATTTTCCCCACCAATCAAAAGTTTTTGCTACAAATCAATTTTTAAAAATTCGTTCCTGTCATGCATAAAATGAAATCGTAACTTTGCACTGAGAAAAGCTTAAATTTTTGTATACAAATTTTTTCCAGGCTAATGGAAAAATATTTTTTTATTTCATGATCATTGGCTTAAGTCTTTAAAGTTTTTTTAAAAAGCTCTACGGCATCAAATGCTCTTTTGCTACATTTTACCTCAGGTTTTAGGTGTATAATAATTTTATCTTATGTTTAACAGCTTGTAGCTTTGTCACATATTTTTTATATATAAGTAGAATACACGAGGCAAATTTATTTTTCACGTAATTCACATGCCTTACGGTTCGCAAAACGATTATCCTCCCCCCCACTTCAAATGTCATATTAATAAAAAAAATGCATTCCAAAAACTAATTTCAAAGCACATGTCTGACATTAATCGGAAGTTTCTGACAGTTTATTAAAGTTCAGTTAACGAAAGTATTGACATGCAATCAATTGAAAAAAAATAACAACCAAAGAGAACAAAAATTAAATCAATTTCATATTTAGTACTAAAAAAAACCAATAACACAGTGCAAATAATAATATGTTGTTACGGTCATTCCCACATTCTGCGTTTATACGAAATTAAAAATAAATGAGCTACGATCATCACAGTGGCTAATTTCAACAAAATTAGTAGAATCTATTGCAGAAACGATTTTTAAAAATTCGGTTAACTCATGCAGTTTTTATTTTTATAAGTCAAACCAACTATATATGCCTGTACATTTTCGTGTAGCACAGTGTATTTATTGCTTAATATTTTATGCTTTATCCGTTTGTGATTATTATTATTTAGGATTATTTACAGAAAAATACTAACAACGTACTAATAACATATTCAAACCGATACTAAGTATTATGTAGGACCGCAGCAGATCGAAATCGACTTACAATTTAACACCAAATATTGCATGTGACTAATTGCATATAGATAACGGAACAATACAAATTTTTTGAATGTTTTATTCAATTGGAGGACTTTTTAATTTCCAGGGGTGTAGACTTTGACACAATTTTGTTTAAATACACACACGTAAAAGGGTGAATTGAAACACACCCTCCGTGGGCATTATGACTTATAATTATATATGTTGTCTGCTATACTTGCTTGTACATATGCGTTTGAGTGCGTGTGCTTGGAAATATTTGAATTAAAAGGTTTCCGATGAGGCGCTGGAAAACTTGCAGGTGTCAATTGTAATTATTGCACATCATTCGTATAGAAATGATAATTATTTTAATTGTACATAGTATGGGGAGAAATCACACACGAAATTATTATAATTATATAAATGAAGTCACCTTTTGCTGCCAACATGCCATACATGTCTAAGTAGCCTGTAATGTGAACAAATTCAGAAATACTTCAGAAATGCCTTACCTCGTTGTATAGACTATATACAACGTTTACAATGCTTTACTTGTAATTCTATTACAATATTTGCAAATAAACCCTTTTCTTTCTGCTCTATAAACCGTTATAAATGTTTGGTGCTTTAAATGCAAATGTTCATTTCGGCGCAACAAATTGACCAATTTTTCCAAATGAAAAATCTTCGCAACACCCTTTTCTGTAGCGAAGAGAAATTTAAATGTAAACAAGAAATTATGCCACACATACACAGGCAAACAAGCAGTTGCTTTGAAAGAAACGGCTGCCCTTAAAGCAAATTGGCTCATCCTTAAGGTTTCGTACAGTGCAGTCAAGCATTTAGGGTCGTCGTCGTCGATGTGTGTGTGCCACAGTCAAAGTAAACGTGTATTTATGAAATTCCCTATATTTACATGTGTGTGTTTTCAATTTATTTCTCTGCAAATTCACAAACACTCACAAAATATGTTAAATAACAAACTATTTTGCATTTTCCCTTTATTTGTGTGCAGAACGGGCCTTATTTGCCTTGTAAGTGTAAGAGTGTGTGTCCCGAATCCATATGTGTGTATTCTACTTGTTTGTTTGTATAAAAGTGGGCAAATGTGGCATCAAAGGCAGCATTGAATCCATTGAATCCTTTATGTATACATTTTTTGCATTGGTTTTTTTTTTGCTTAGTCCCTTTTTTTTCGTTTTGCTTTTTTTTCGGTCGTTTTTGGCGCTGACGCTTTCATAAATGTATGCAAAACAAATTTGTATTTGTATTTGTATAGACCTAAATGGGATTTCCATTTTAAGGACATGTCAATTTATGTGTCAAAACATGCGGCGGCATTGCCTGCTTACTTGCCTTTTCAATAAATTCAATAAATACATATGTTTTGCAGGAGTTTGTGTGCACCACGCTGTGTGTGTGTGTGTGTGTGCGGGAATATTTTCTGCGTCGCAAAGGCCTTTGAATTAGTGTGGAGTGAAAATTCCAAATAAATTGCCGCTGTCTACTTTGTATGGAAATTTTTGCGCTAAGAACATACAATTTTGCCTTGATGAAATTACGGTATAAATGAATGCAAAATCAAATAGATTTAGTGTTTGTGTGTGAATTTTGATTAAACTTTGTAGTATTAGTATTACAAATACTATGAAAATGTGATCACCCCTATACATGACCCACTAAGGATCCACTCAATACAAAATGTATTCTCACCTTGAATTGGTTTTCGTAAATCCCAGCAACTTCAGTGCCAAAGCTCTGAAATTCAATTAAAGTCTTACCATTTTCGCCTTACAACAACAACAGCCAGAGCAATGGCATATAAATATTACCAGCATTAATACATTAAAGCTTAGGGATATCTCGATGCCAAAGCGATGCCAAATTTATGAGACAACGTGTGAAGCATGGGTGCGTGCAGATCGTGCGCGTCCATGTACAGCCATACAAACGTATGTCTTTGCATATGTGGATGCTGTGCTGCTTTGTGTCCGTTTTGGGTACTGCTGGTGCTTTCAGTGCCATTATTGAAATTCACTTTGAGCTCACATTCAAACACTCGCTATCACACTACACCTCGATAGGTACACGTAGAAAATAGCTGTGGAATTTCCCTATGAATTTTGTATGCTTGATGTAATTATATTGTATTGAATTAAAACAAACAAAGTAACTAATGAGGCACATGTAAATATATTTTAATAAATTTTGATAAGCGATTTCCGTTTACATTTCATTGGACACACACAATTGTTGCAATTAGGATGCAATTGGAGTACCAAAATCATTTCAGCGGCAATAAATTTCGAAAACAATCTCATTTATTGCAACGATTGCCCATCCGGAAGTTTTTCTTCTTCGTTTTCTTCGAAATCTGAAGAATGTTCAGTTTCGCAATCTTCTTCTTCGACTATGTGATCCAATGACTGGTGCATGCAACTTCGGTCAGGTGATACCTCTGGCCACAATTTTTTAAGAGGCTTGAAAATTGGCTTTGCCATAATTTTGTCAATCTTGGCCAACAACTTTTGCTTCAGTCCTTGCAGTTCATGCGTGTCGGTCAAATAGACAGCCTCCATCAGGTCATCATAGCGCTGGTCGTGCAAATGTAAACGCCAGCGCCGGAGAATGTAGTACCAACCAAGGCCCAGCAGCACCAGAACAATCATTAAATTTTGAGAAATTTCAATTCCAAAATCGTGTTTGTCGAAATTTGCTGATTGGATTTTTTTGAATAGCAGCGGCACGATCCACTTACAATCGCTTAGCCACAACATGGGCAAAGTGCACACCATCACGACGTAAAGGATGTTGATGATGGTCTCCGTTTCATTATGGAAAACTTCGTAGGGGTTCATCCTTATCGATTCGTATTAATATTTCTTGAATTTTTCTTTTGAGCAATAACTCTGGCCTATTCAGATATGATTTGATTTTACACTTGATGAAAGTCAGACATGCGTTCAGGAAAGTAGTTAACTGAAATAAATTAAGGCGAAGCAATAACGCTGCTCACAGGAGTGGTACTAAAGTCGTTGATGTCTTTATTGAAAGATAATATGGTCCCATTTACACTTAATTTGGTTTCTTAGGTCCAGTGATGACTTCAGGAGAGCCGATGCTACACTATATCTCAAGTTATTGGTACAGGAAATATTTGTGCAATTGCAGCTCTCTCGGTCCACTGGTGGTTTATGTAAGATGAAGACGGACATACAAGCAATGGGAAAAAGTAAAAATCGTAGAACAAATAATGGCTGTTGTCGAGACATGCATAAATCACAATGGAGGATATTTTATCATGACTCCACTCAACAGTGTCAGTGGAATGTTTTTTTCTGCTATTTTTAAAATATTTATTCTATTGTTCATTCCACATCATTATCAAGACAATCTGATAAAAACCAAATTGTATTTATGTCAAAATTTCGGTCCGTGCACATTTGCACTCGCACCACTCGCACACAAACATTCGCAATGGCTGTGGCCCAAGCCAGTTCCAAAACCAACTGCCAACAACAACGACCGACAATCGCAAACAACTGCGGCCAACAATGAACGAACAAGACAAAAACTACAACGAGCACCTCACAAACAACTCAAGCGCAGCTAAAATATTTGAGGTAATTCCATTTGAAATTTATATCAAAATACTCAAAGGTATTTTCGACTGTGTACTGTTGTTGTTCGTGTGTTGCTGTCGGTGGTCCAGTGCGTTCGTTTTGTGGGTCTTGCGTTTACTTGAAATGGTTGTCTACCCACACACACAGACACACACACACACACACACAGCAATACGTAGACTTAGTTACCTGCATTTCGCTACTGTGTATATGAGTCGGTATGTACAATAAATTACTTTTGTATGTTGCTATTGTGTGTTGGCTACTTCTGTATGTATGTGTGTGAGTGTGTACTTTGGCAACATTTTGCCATAACAAACTTGAGAAAAATGGAAAACGAGTGGCAAAATTGTATTTTACTTTCCTCTTTTGCGTAGGTACCTACCTACTATTTTTATCTACACTTTTGCTTCTTTTTTGTTTGTGTAAAGGTACTATATTCTTCTTTTTTTTTTGTTATTAGCTTAAATGGCACAGTTGTGCACCTGTTGAGGTCAGCTTCCTTTTTTTTTTGATTTTTCTTCTTATTTATTTATTTTTTTGTTGTGTTTTTTGGTTAAAGTTTTCTACTGCCCCCCTCTGATTTTTTGTTGTTGTTACTTACTTCTGTTGAATTTCGGTTTTTTTGTGTTTTTTTTTTGGCTTGTTTGTTGTTTGTTCTGGTGTCAGAAAAGTCGTTTAGAGAAGATTGAGGTTTTTCTGTTTTGAGTTGGTTTTTGGTTTGAGGTGCAGCATCAGTAGTAGCGCAAAAACTCATTAGAATAGGATGCTACGATACCTTTTGGATGAACTGAGCAGCTGTTGTGGGGCCCTAAGTATAAGTTGGAAAGTGAGACTGAGTCGTTTGCATTGGGGAAATTGCTTGTTATTAGGATGGTGCTTATTTATAGCCGAATAAGAAAGTAACAAGTTCAATTTGCTGTGGCTCCGCAGTGAAGGGTCCGAGTTATTTATTACCTTTGGCCGGTTCATAAAGGTGCGATATTCCAGTAACATTTTCAATCAGTTGAATATTTTATTGAGCGGTCTGCATTGATTTATGGTTATTTGAATGAAGGAGGAGTTAATGAATGGTTTGTGGCAGATGATAGCAAAGAAAATGGTAGACAAATTTACATTTTGTTAATTTGAAATTAAATAAATTACAATTAAATGAAGGAAAAATTGAGAAAATAATATTTAATACGTGTATTATCACTTTAATCCCTGGCAACATCAAAGTGCACTACGATATATGTGAGATAATTGCTGAGTACGAAGATTGCTGCAAAAGTACCAGAAAAACCGCAAATCCCTAACGGAACACAAAATCAATGAAAAGACCGCAGCAAAGTTGAATGCAAAAAACAGTGAGACTGTCCACAACCCTTGCCTTGAACTCACAAAGGCGCACAAGCAGCATACACATGTGTGCATACGATATACGTTGAACTGAAGCTTAAGCCAGCGCACATTGAACTCCGTTTCTTGTGCCTACTTTTAGGCTTTTGTTTAACTTTTCGCTCGTGTGTATGTGTGTGTGTGTGTGTGTGAAATGAATTTCAATGCTAATCGCTTTAATTTCCCACAAGTAACGCATACCGAAAAATGTAAAAAATGTAAAAACCAAACCCACACAGGCATACAACAAATCCCACAATGAATGTACGAAAAAGGCTTGTGGAGTATTTTTTTTTTGGCGGAATTTCCCTTCAACAGTGATTGTGTGAAGGGTGAGTGTGCGACTACATTTAAACCCATCACTAAAGCACAATGACTATAATGAGCTGCCGTTGTTCGGTGTTGGCGCTGGTGCTGCCGTCTGTGGCGGTTTTGCGAAACAAAAGGCGTGTTAATTTTTTATAACCACAATGGCATGTGGTTGGATTGTTTTTTCATTTCGTTTCGTTTCGTTTTTGTTTCTTTTTTTTTCTTCTTCTCCCCTTTTTTTTTTTGCTTCGTGCGCATTTAGCGTCGATTGAGTTGTTGGCATTAGCATTGCTGGCGGAATGCTCTGACGTATGCATTTTTAATTTAATAAGAGGGTGCGGAATCGCTGGGCTGGAACTTGAGGGTGGTTCAGTGTTAATTGGTGGCTTTTGATTTCGTATTAGGGCTTGATTGTTTATTGGATAAACTCTGAGAGAAGATGACTTTATTAGCATTTCAAAATTTCATGAAATGCCCATTTGTGACGTTTGAATGAAAAAAAAAACTTCTATGAACTAGTTTAATTGCTGTGGTGATTACCTAATTTTTACATTTTCGGCAGATATGACGGAATTTGTAATTTATGGCTAAAACCTTTTGAAGACAATACCGCAGCCAACTAAGCTGTTGAGATTTAATATTGCCACAAGAAAAAATTATACAAAAATAATATTGAAATACTGTAAATATCATATACTACGAAGCCCATGATCGCGTATCGATGAATGGACACCGGTTACAACTAACCGGTTACTAACTTCTTATGTTCCTAATTAGTAACCTGTAAGTAAACGGTATGTTCCTAGTTAGTAAACTGTTAGTAACTAGTTTTAAAACTTTGTAACAGGCAAAGCTGTGTAAATAATCTAGTAAGTATATAAAGTCAAATTTGCATGTATAATACATTTTTTTATATGAATACGTGTAATCCAAAAATAAAATCGAACTTCTTTCATGTCAGCTCATGTTATGAATGAGTATTTTCAATTGATTTTAAATCTAATTCATCAAATTCATAAGCACACAATATGAATACATACAGGCCAAAAATATATCCATTCATAAATACAAAATTACAATCAATACAATAAAGCATTGAATTTCCTACCTTTCAATAGCTTCACTAAAGTATATTGAAAATAAACAAAAGGCCCTGTTGAAGTCTTAAGGCACAGCCATACATTATATTTTCCATACCTTTCCTGCCCACGTATTTCAAGTATATCTTTTGCCATTGCATAAAACATATTTTCCTGGCCTGGGTTTTCATTCATAAATTAGTAAAACTTTGATTGCAAATTTTCATATGAAAGCAATGTTAATGGAAAAATTGTAGGAAATCAACATAACTGTACCCACAACAAAGGAAACCATTTAAAATTCAAATTAAAATTCAAATTAAATTCTTCTACTTATGCAAGGAAAACGCCTTGACGAGGAAGCCTTTCAAAGGCCCCAAACCCACTCATACGCACCGCTGACCACTTGTCACGATTTCCAATATTTCTTTTTCAATTTATTCCACAAATTCAAATTTCCTTTTCGCTTTGGCGCTAAATACATATAAATCATTTCAAACTCTCTCTCAAACGCCCCAACTCACGTTGACAATTTTCCCATTCATAAATTACACTGATTTACTGATTATACGCACAGACATTTAATAAATAAAATTTGTGGGCTCATCCTACACAGCACCCCCCGTCTAGGCTTGAAAGACATTGTCAAAAAAAAAATAAAGGAAAAATAAAGCGTTTAGCTTTTCATTTTCATTTCTGGTTTTTCCGTTTCTGCACTAAACACAAAAAATAATATGCGAAGCAACATTCGCTGTCTGGTCGTACGAACGGCGTTGGTGTTTACGTGTTGTCACCATAATTCATTGGCAATTTAAACATGGCTGCCTGCTTGTTGGCTGCTTGTGCAGCTTTACTTTCTGCCGCTGAGGCTTTGCCTCTGTGTTGCGTTTGTGCGCCCCCGTTCGTTTTTACGTCAGCGTTTGTTCGCCCCGTCCGTTTTCTGTTTGCCTAAAGATTTTCCGATTCTATGTAGGCGTGCAATGACGACAATGGCGACTTTTAGCGACAAAGGATTTGCAAGGCAATAAAGGCGGATTTCGCGCTCGACTGCACGTGGTAATTGTGTTTAGATATTAGTGTGCGTGTGTGTGTGTGTGTGTGTTTATGGTGTGAGTCGGAACTTTCCTGCACGCTTGGGTGTGCGTTGAAATGATGAGATTTCGCTAAAGATTTTGTAAGAGGAAATTTCATTACAGTTGAACTACGTTCACAAGTTCAGTGACAAGCTTAACTCGCATGAAAGTTCAGGAATGTAGGATAGCAAACGCAAACACTCAGTCCAGATCCAAATGTAACTTAAAGACTTTACTAGAATATGAAGTGTATTTCTTCAAATCTCCATTAAATTAACAAAAGTTTTAAATCAAAACTGCCAACGCCTACTCACCATCTGCACAACTCCCATGAATTACAAATTCGCACGATATCAATAATTTTTCAATAAATTTCCATATTACTTTGCATGAAATGAGATATGTTCATGTGATTCCTCAAATCGCACGACACAACGAATCGCACAACAATTTATTGAAAATTTATTGAAAATGACACAATTGAATGCGTTTCGCACAAGCACACACACACGCAAATAAATGACACTTGAACGCCACGTAAGGAATACTCTTGAGAAAATTACGAAATCAATCGTTGGAAGAAAGCGTTTCTGTGTGAGTGCACATATGTATGACAGACAGACAGACGCAATCGCATATTGAATTGTACGTGTGAGTGTTTTCTATGCGAGTACCAGGGCGTATGAGTGACAATAATAGCGACAGCAAATATCGTTCGTAGCTAACGCTATTTCGTTGTTTGTGTTATTCATATGTTTTCTCTGTGTGTGTGTGTGTGTGTGTGTAGGTATATATAAAAATGGTAGCATTTTTGAATAATCTCAGCGGCACAGGTGCTCTGCTGGATAAATGCTAAAAATGTGGTAACACAACAAAGAGTGGAAGCAGTCAAAGCCGTTGTGCTGCAGGGAATTCTGAAGCTGTAGAATATTTCTATGCGTGCATGTGTGTGTGTGTTTTATTGACAGCTTTCCCATTGTTGTATCTACACTGAGCAAATTTTTTTTCGCTGGTAGCTATGTATTGATAAACATGCTAACGGGGAAGCCCTGTGGGATTTTTTCAGTGGTGTGTGCTCGTTTATATTTTCATTTTCAGTTTCATTGCTTTTCTTTTTGATAATATGCATATTGAATGTGATTGCGGTGGGAAAGTGTTTGTCAAGGCACACCGATATTGATTTCGTATCGGAAATCATGAAATGGAGGCACTGTATACATTGAATATTAATACAATGATTAGCCTGGCGTTGGATGTCGTAGTTTGAAAAATCAAAAAAATGTGAAAAGCTTTAAAAAATGTTTCTGTTATATTTACAAATAATATCAGTTATTGATGATTTTTCGGCCATTTATGGATGATATATCGATATTTTACAGATAATTTTTCTCGATAATTTATCGATAATTATTCGAGATTTATCGGTAATTTATCGATAATTTATCGATAATTTTTCGATATTTTAACGATCATTTTTCGAACGGTTATCGATAAGTGTTCGATGGTTTATCGATAATTTATCGAAATTTATCGGTAATTTTTCAATATTTATCGATAATTTCCATTTCGAAATTTTGTTCCAATTCTATTTTGTTCGTTTCATTTCATTGTTATATTTGATTTAAAAAAAAACATGCATCGAGCGCTTTTAATTTGTTCACTTTCATTTATTTAAATATCACTCATACGCCCTAGTGGCCACACAGGCAAATATCAAAGATTTAACACTTGAGGTCTTGAAAATGGAAATCTCCCAATAATGCGATAAAAAAAGGAATAAATCTCCGCTCAGCATCCTTCACCTCGACAAGGAAATTTTAAGCATACCATGCTTGTATGCACAATGTACGCTTCCTTCCTTTCATTGCCGATAAAGTCTTCAATGTTATATGGAAAATCAGAAATCAGCGCTGCATTCACATTACATGTACGTATATGCCCTGCAGTGTTGATAAAAAATGAAATTCATCCATATACATTCCCACTCAATACTGGGAATATACCCCCACACACTTATTCTGGCATACAAATACTCCAGCACACAAACAGAGCAACGACGACAATATTCAACCCCATTTTCGGCTGACTTCTCTTCCGCCGCTGCATAACTAACACAATCGCAGCTTTTGTGCGCTTTTCCAATCACCGTTAAAAAAACTCACTCACTTTTCTATTCTCTTCGTTCGTGATTTTATAAATATATTCTATTCAGCTCTCCCCAACCGCCCCCACACCCCAACAAACCCTTCCGTTCTTCAACCTATTTTTATTGCAATTTTCTTGCATTATTTTTTGCAGTATTTTCTTTTTCTATTATTTTTTTTTGTGCATTATACTTTTTGTTCCCTTGATGTTCTGGTGGCTGTTGTTGCTGTCGTCATTGGGTGTCGTGCGCAAAATACTCATTGTTATTGTCACATTATCTGCAAATTTTTTTCAATAAGATTTAAATTTGCATTTGACACATATTGGTGAGAAGCGCCAAGGCGCAGAGGAGACACAATTGAGTGCACTAGAGCAAATAAAAAAAAAAAGTAGAAAAAATAGAAAAAATAGAAAGAAAAGCTGATCAAACGCTATTAGCATATTACTCGTCTGTTATACGATTTTATTTACCTGATTTTCAGTCTCTGCCGGAATGTGTGTGAAATTTCAATGGTTTCATTGTCTAATAATGCCATTTTGCTGTTAAGTGATGACAAAAATAATAGAAAAAGAAAACATAAATGCAATGCCACATATTTTAAGGCTAAGGCGCTTACCAAATGAGCACACATGAACATATTTTGTATCTATGCCATTGTTGAGCGGTGATAAATTGAAGTGTGCGAAATGAGTTGAAGATGATTTTGTGATAATATTTTCCCAACATAAGAGCCAAGTCAACATACTTCAATATTGTGTGTATAAATTGCAAGTTTCGAGTTCCCATTCAAAGGAAAGCCTCTTTTCTATGTGATAAATGTACGAAACGATTTCTATTAAAAGTTTGTGTGATAAATTATAATTAAGAAATTAATATTTCCAGTTAATACTTTACTGTCATTTAAGTTAATATTCCTGCTATCCTTCAAAATGTTTTCACACATTCAATAAATTCAATGCCACCACTGTGCCCACCAAAGCCATAACTTTTACCAGAAAACAGCACATCACTCAACTTGCACTCAACACACATGATATGATGTGATATGATGCGCTCTATACGCGCATATCATTAACAGGAAACAACAACAAAAGCTTACAACTTTGGCGGGCGGTGAGGGGAGGGGTAATATAGTAACAGTCAACAGCATTCGAACTACATACACTTACAAGTTGAACTCTAGTTGAGCGGTAAATTATTATTACAGCGCAGTTAAGGCGGGCATGGTGTGGCCATGCGTTCTGAGTGCGTCGTTTTGGGGGTGGCGTGGAACTTATATGTTTTACGATGTGTTCATATTTTATTGCATGGCAAAATGATGGCATGCAAGATCACATGAATATGAATGTGAATGTGATGTGGTGGGTGTGTGTGTGAGTGATTTTATATTGTATAGGGTGTAAGCTGAGTGCCATCATTTCCGTGCAGGGTTTGAGTGAGTTTATAATTTCAGTTTCGCTGTTTCGGAGCAACAACATAATCAATGATAGAGTTGTTGTAAATGTTTATTTTTGTGTCATATTTCTGTGTGTGTATGTGTGTGTGTGCCGACATGAGGTTTTCGTAATGAAATTTCACTTGCTCTTGATTAATTGAGTTCACGTTTTCTTTTGGTTGTTTTTTTTTGGTAATTTGTCTGTTGCCACTTTTCGCACAATTTATTGCTTATGTTTATAATTTCTGCCATTGTTTGATCGCCGTATATATGTGTGTATATATGGTTTTGTCAGTGTGTGCATGTGTTTTCTCATTTAATTACTAAATTTACGTAAGCAGCAGCACTGTTGCAGCTTGTTTCATTCATGTGATTTATTGTTGCTTAATTGTAATTTTGTTGTCATTTTTATGGCGCTCTGGCATTGGTTTGGTTTGGTTGCTTGTGTGTTTACATATGTGTGTTTATGCGTGTGTGTAGTATTCTGATTAGCGATGATAATCAAATCTATTTTGAAATTTTCTACGCCAATCTTCCTCTCCCTCTTTCTCTCGGTAGATTTATTTTTTCATTATTTATGAATTAATTTATTCGCTACACGTTTGTTTGTTATTTGTACTTTGTACGTGGGCGTGTGTGTGTGTGTGTGTGTGTGTGAGTGTTCGTTGCTGTTTGCTCTTGCAATTATTCATCAACTAATTACTAAGATAAGCACAAAACTTAAGTGTCATGTGAGCCAATTAAAACGGATGATATTTGAATATTAATTTGGATTTTGTGAAATTGAATAATAAAATAAATATAAATGAGTGAAATGGCTAGGGATGGCCGACTACTTAGGTTGACCTAATTTCATACCTAAGTTGATCATGTAAAAATAATTGAAAATAAAAGAACCATTTGCATAATAACAAGTTTCAAATGAGACTTAGCGCCCTTATTATGTAAAAGGCGAGTGAGCTCGAAAGCGGTTTTGCATTCAGTTTGGTACTCACCTTCGGTTTACATAATAAGGCCTATACAATCGATTGAATTTGGAGAATATAAAATGCATGCAATATCTCATCAACCTTTCACCTACTTCATATTCTCTTTCACTTTGCTGTTCTCATTCTTGTCGCATTTCATTAAAACTTTAATAAACTTGTAAATCGAAATTTGTTTCATTCAACACTTGCCATACAACAGCAACTCATGCATAAAAAAAACATGATGAAAAAAAAAAAAATATTATAGAAAGTAGGAAGGCAGAAGTCACCTACAGACAGTAAATTGTTCCTACGTATGCATTCATGCAAATTATGCTCCATTTCCCTTTCGCCAAACATTTTGGGTCAGCAACTTTTCCGTTTCATTCTTTTCGTGTCCACTTGGAAATGCATTTTTCGCAAAGGTAATTGAGACCGAACGACAGCGGCTCTTCTGGACAGGTGCCTGGGCCTGCGCCAGAATGTCAGGAGGATGCCAACGGCAGTATTATGTACATACAAAGTGGCTTGTCGCTATTCCTGCTGTCATTATTCATGCCAAAATAAAAACGGGACAATGGGATGCAAGCAGCACTCTCAAAGACCTGAACAAACGAAAACTTCAAGTTCTTCTTGAACAAAATACGGAACTTCTCTTTCTTATGATGCTATTTCCTTTTTCTTTCTTTTTGCGTTGCTTCTCGTGTTTTTGTTTTTGTTGCTTTCCTACTGCATCCACCACATGCTGCACAAGTTGCATATAAGTTACTGAAATGAATACTTTAAGTGTGTTTGAGGAGAACTTGAGTGAAAAGAAAGTTCCCAACTCAGAGGAAAGTTCAACATTTTCAAAAAGTTAAATCAATAGTTTGTGCAATTTTTTTCAAATAAGCAATCAATTTATTTCAGATAACCATATTACAGGGAATTTTTAATTTCATTCAATGTATAAGTTTAAAGGAAATGGGATCTTTTGTTTGTGAAAAATCATAGGCTTTTATTGAAAGATGAGTTAGTTTAATATTTGGATTGAAAAATGTAATATTTGAGTGCTGCAACAGACTGATTATCACAAGCCCCTCAATAAAAACTCATGTGCTTTTTGGTCACTCGCCTAACCTTACCTTATCATTCTCTTAAATTTTGTGGAGCAATGAAGGTTTTTTTCTCGTTTCATTTCAGTAACTTTAATGCAATTATGTATATTTGTTCTCCCATGTGTGTCTCTCTCTCTGTTAAAATATTCATATGACCTTTTCGACAATAACGAAGGTAAATTTCACCCAAGGCAACAATTTGCTTTGGCACTGACAAAAGAAACGAAACGAAACGATAAGAAAATAAAATAAAATAATACAACACACAAATCCACAATAAGTCAAGAGTGCGTAAATTGCACAAAAATGAGAAGCGCCAGCGATATTCTTTATTACATCCTGGCAGCAACAAGCGAGTTTCCGCTACCCTCACCACAACAGCATGTATAAAATATCCTTTAACATCCTGGCAACTTGTTCGCTGTTACCTTTCAAGCAAATCTTAATGTCTGCTCTAACCGAAATTATGCTTTGCTGCTGCGTGTTTAGCTTGTAGTCCGCTTCGTCTTTGGCGCTGTCGTTTCACTCTTAGCATTTCACGTGCCAGAATCTGCCGCAAGGTTTATAAATTTATTATGCAAAAGAACTAAAGTGAAACCAGCGCGTGAAGTACGTTACGCGAATTATGCTGTTAAATTACGTTTTGCTTTTTTCTCCATTCTTCTTGTATTTTTCTTTGCTTTGTGTTTTTGTTGCCTTAGTCGTGTTTATTTGCAATTTAAATTTAAGCAAAAATATAGCAGATTGCTAGTATTTTCTTATGCGTACGGAGAGCGGCCCGCAGGCAAAGTGAAACAAAAATGAAGCACAATGAAGCGCAATGAGGCAGAATACGAAAGCAATATAATTTCTCCACACAGAATAAGAAAGTCAAAAATACAATTTGGTGATTTACATAAATTTTTACGATTTTTTTTGCCTTTGCAGGTGGTAATTTTGTAGAATTTTCCTAAAATTTCTACCTTCAGGGTGGTAAAGAGAAAATCTTGTTAATTGCTTTTTTTTTTTTTGGAAAAAGTCGTAGGTACTTTACACAGAATTGAGTAAAATGTCAAATGCTTTAAAAATAGAATCTGCTACCTACTTTATAGTTGACTTAATTTAAAAAAGTCAAATACTAAGAAGATGTCCTTTTCATGCTTCATTTCATTTTCACTGGCAGCATGTGTAAGTGCCACCGGTTTTTTTCTGTACTTACTTCAGTGCTTCCCCAACATTTGTCACTTTTATGTAAGCAGAGGGAGATGTATGCATGTGTGTGTATGCTGAGATCATTTTGCCTTTTCCCTATTTTTCCTGTTTATTCTGTTGTTGTGATTGTTGTTTCCGTTTCATCATCAGCATCTGTCCCTGCTGTCGTGCTGCTCCGCTGTTGGTGATATGAATGGCAACAAATGTCATGTTAACATTTTGATACTGTTAAGATTTGTTCTCTGCCCTTCCTTCTTCTTTGTCGTCCTGTCAAATGGAGTCTGACGTAGTTGCCCAGCTGAACATATGCGAGGTACGCGCGTGTGTGTGTGTGTGTGTGTGTGTGACTTTTCTTTTAAGTATAACAAATAGTTTACACTTATACGCAGTAAATTAAATGTCGTTTATCTCGCAATAAAGCTACAATTTTTCATCCTTTAACATAAGAGGCTGGTCTCTTTTTGAGTGTAAGTGAGTTGTAAAGGAGCTTGAATGTTGAACTGAAGACGGTTCGTTTGAATACTTTAATGGCATGAATTGTACCGTAGCAAATCGTTAGACTCCTCTAATGACAATGTGTCAAGCGAGTTGACTTTCTTGACCCTTTTCCTGCCATGTGTCCTGAATTTAACGTCAGCTGCTGGAAAGAAAAAGTTGATGAAGTCAAATGAAAACTTGAAATGAAAAATTTTAAATTTTAGTAATAGATTCCGTTTCTGGCATCAAAAATGGTTTAGTATTTCTCAACATTCAGGAAATTTTGGAAATTTGGGTAAAATTTTCTTAAATATTTTTTATCTTAACTATTGAATTAAAAACAAAGGACACAAAACTCACTTCTCCCCACCAACCTTCAGCCAACACACGCGCTTGAAATATGATCATTTGCATTTACCCAAAATGCATTTCAAATGGGGAGAAATATGGCCACAAAACAACAACAATGACAACAATAAACCAAGAAACAATATTTATTTGCAGTCACCAGAGCCGCACTTGCTACCCTCCGTTTGCAGCTGTGTTACCCACAGAAGCCACACCTAAAAACCGCGTATAAAAGTCGAATATGCATTCCGCAGTTTTGTAACTTTCAAATGAGCTTTTTTCTTCCGCCATTCCATTTCGCTACTTTATATTTTCACCATTTTCGCTGAAGGTTTTCGCCAGCACTGGTGCAAAAAACTAAAAACAGAAACCAAAACGAAAAAAAAAAAATAAATTTATTGTCGTTGATGTAAGCATGCACTGGCAGTGGAAGCAACAACAACAACAACTACGCGAGCAAAAACAACAAAAGGCAAATAGCAAAACATTCCTTATTCGCCGCGGTGGCAGGCAGCAACACTTGAGAAATTTCAATAAACTTAAGCGGCGTCGTTGTTGCAACATAAGTTGCATTTCCGTTTCCGGTTCGGTTTAAATGTTTGTTACGAGGAATTTCTGACATGTTGTTAGTGTTACTTGTTAGATGTTAGATGGGTGTGCGTGTGTGTCTGCCTGCATAGTTGTCGTGCACTTTTGCCTGGCAGGAAGTCGAAGACCACATGCCGCCATACACATGTAGCCCTTTTGAAATTAAATGTCCTGCTCGGTTGAAGTTGGAGCATAAAGGGGGAGGGGTTAAGGTTTTTCTATGAGTGTTTGGAATATTCTTTGAAGTTGGGCTAGATGTGGTAAAGTTACTTTTGGATATGAAAGATATGCCTGACGTCGAGTGGAAACTGAAATGGTAATGGATTTAAATTCCTGGAAGTTGCACTCCAAAATTGTTTTTCTGCGAAAATTGATTAAATTCATAGAAGAGTAATTAAAATATTTAATAATAATTCAATTAGGGCAATACACACTCATAAGATGGGATTTGCTTCATTATATTGAAGGCAGTTTTGTTGAAAAAACATTTTTACAAACACTTATTTGAATTAGACTTCGCCAATGGCTTGAGCTTGAAGCAGTATATGAAAAAACTCTGTATCGGCAGACAAATAATGAACTTTTTGTATTTTCTTGCTTGAAACATTGTTGTTGGTTTGATCGGTATAACATTTTCAAGATTCCCTTAAAGCAAAAAGCAGACTGATCAACCTCCCATGGTTTCAGACTTTCGAAATAGGTATTCTTAGAATGGTGTACGTGGCGTATGAGTAATATTAATACATCACAATTCTTAGTTGAAAAAATCAATTTTATTTTTTAATGTTTTTCATGGTGAACATGTTAGTAGGTCAGTGTTTATTTTTTAATTACTTAATTAATTTGCACTAAAATATCTCCGATCCACTCTTAGAATACACATGTTATTTGAATTGTTAAAATCTCATACTAAACTTGCAACTCAATTGAAGTTTTTGTGTAATTCCAGACAGCACATTTTCTCCTTGACACTTGACCATCACTCATTAATTACGCTCTTACGCAGTGTGTAACTCAATTAAACAACTTCCTTGAACAAAAAAAAAAGGAACTGAAATGAAATGGAAGCGTTCTTCGTCCTGCAACTTTAATACATTCATTAATTTTATTACAAACACGCACACATTAGCACAGCCCCCCAAGAGGGTCATTGACATACTTTCCACCAAAAAAACACACACACCCACACACTACATTTACTCGTAAACTGACAGACAAAACTCATTTCCTCTTACCAACTTCAAATGTTGCCTCAAAATGTCTTCTTTTCCACTTGGGTTCCTTGGCTGCTTCCTCTTCTTTTACTTTTACTTCTACTTCTACTTCTACGACTTCCTTGCAAACGCCTGCCTGAAACAGAGAAGAGTATCATTTTGAGTGGTTTCCAAATAAACAAACACATACACATAGTATACATGTGATACAGAGTGCTGGTATGTGTGAATGTCTCTGCGTTGAGAGTGTTTCGTCAACATTGACAGTATTTCGTGCCTTTGCTGCGTTCCACGCTTGTTCGTCGATGTTTGTTGCTTGTCAGGCAATTATCAAATGTTGTTGCCGGCAGGTGTATATGACTTGGAAAATACGTAACTTTCGAGTGGCACAAGACATTTTACACGCCTTAGCGACATTTGTCTGCTTTTAGGCGCTGTATAAAATGTGGGCTTAAATTTTCGGTGTGCGCCACCCCCTGTTCATTCGGCGGCAAATGTGAGCAAAGTGTTTAAGATGCGCAAATAATTTGTTAAAGTGGAACATCATCTTCACGGTTGTTGGTAGGTAGGCAGCTAGGTATTTGGTATTGTGTGATTTGGCGTGAGTGTTCGTGTGTGTTTATTTAGCGATAATCCGACATCCCGCAGCTTTTTGCCGTTGTTTCTGTTTTTCACGGTTTTTATATAATATTTCCGTCTCCTTTCAAAAAAAGGTTTTGTATTTCAAACAAAAAAAAAGGTAAACAAAAAAGCGTATCCGCAGACAAATGAAGACGCCTAAAAGTGTGCTCAACAAACGGCAGTGTACTGGCAGGCCGGAAATTTGCTTTGTTTCGCTTTTGTTCTTCCAGCTTCCTTTTGGCTTCTATTTTTGTGGTACTTTTCATAAATACGAGTGTGTTTGCTTTCACTTTTTTTTTGTATTTTTCTTCAGCTTTTGTTATTAGAAGTGAGCAAAAAATCTCACGCAAGTTTCTTCTTCTTTTCTTGCTCATTCTTCCAATTCTTAACATTTTTTTCATCTTTTGAATTATTTAATGCAAATTTGGCATTTTTTTGTCCTTTATTTTGGAGTTTTCTTTCTTCTGAGCCTTTATGTATTATTTATTAATTTACTTAAGCATACGTTTCCATTGCTGTTGTTGTTTTCTTACTGAAGTGACACTCGCTCACTTATATACGAAACAAAAAAATTAATCCTGCTTGATGATGTTGAAGTTGATCCTGACGACGCGAGTTTGAAATGTTAAGCAAAATGGTTACATTAAATAAATTGAGTGAAAGTGGCTTAGCAGGCTCCGGAAAAATGGCGAAGGTCTTAGGTTAAGTAATGGAAGGGATTAGCGTGAATATTTTCAATTTCTTTTTAGACCGCCTTGAGGAAGAAATGAATCGTATTTCTGGAACTATGAATATATAAGGGACTAAAATATTTTTTAAGGAAGTCCCCCTTAATAATCTTTGCCAAAAATCTTTGCTTTCCACTAACACCTATTTAGAGTATATGAAAAATAAAAAATTCCATTTGCATACATATTACGTATAATCAATTTTTTAAAAGAAAAATCGAACCCTTTATCTAGTAAATTGCCAAGAGAGCTTAGTGAAATAACTCACATTCGCATTTGAGTGAGTTGCCTCAGCCACTTGTGCCCCAAATGCATAAAATGTGAGATGCACAGCAGAATGAGTGTGTGTGTGTGTGTGTGCGAAGCAAGACCACGCTCGATGCACTCATTTGTTTTTACGATATTGTTGCATGTCAAACCATCCAACGTACAGACCGTCCAACATGTAGACAAGCTCATAGAGAAACACAGCACACATAACACACACATGAACATTGAGTACCCCGTATACTTTTTTTACTGCCACCACAAAATGCAGTTTAAACTCTAAACGTTCCATTGAGTATATTAGCAACAATTTAAGGATATTTGCAGTGAAACGTTTTAATCTGCAAGCGGATCGGAAGGGAAGTTGGTAAAAATAAAAAAATAAAACATGAAAAACAAATTAACAAATACTTAAGTATTTTATTGGTTAATGTTCTGCGAGGAAGTAGCACTTCAGTTGCGATTTTATGAACGGCAATTAGCTTTCAGAGGGGAGAATAGCCCGAATTTAGTGGGTCAAGAAGCTTCGAGTGGAGAGAGTTTGGGGGAAATTTAAATAAAACTTCAGTTCGAAAAATCGAAATAAAATTTTCGATTACTCTTGGGATGGCACACTTTTTCCAAGTTAAATTAATTTTCATTTGCATTTGTTTGTTAAAAAATTAGATCAAATTAGTTTTTTTCCCTTCATTATTCCTCTCATTTGACACAATCAATTGAATCAATACGACTTCAGTCATTGAGGGAAATATAATTAATTGAATTAATAACAGTCATTACTTTATGTCATAATTATTGCACAGCGAATGCAATTTCAAATTGACACTAATTCCTTTTAGCATGGCCCAATTAAAATGCCAAAACCAAATAATGATAGTAAATATAAAATGCTAATTATTTATCTCAACTGCTAATCTGACAGCTTTGCAAATTACAAAAACTACAAAACGAACACATTCAAATGGAAAACCAAATAACAACAACATACGCGAAATACGCACAAAGGCATACAACCACACAGTGTATTTATTATGTGTGTTTGTGTGTGTGAGTGTCAGTGGGTGGGTGTTAACTTTCACCAGCAAGTCAGAAAGTTCATAATAAATTTTTGCGGCAAATAGCCAGCGACTACACTTGAAGGAAGGAAGTTAGTAAATGGAAATTTTGAAATTTACTTTTATTTGGGCAACATTTGTTAAAACCTTTGGTTGCCTTTGTTGTGTTTGCAGTCATACACGGTTGATATTATAAATGTTTGGCTGTACTTTAACTTATTCATTTTTCATATGACTTGTTTTCTAACAGTGTAGTTACTTTTAGTGCAGTTACTTTCAGTTTTCACACACAATCAATATTTTTACTGCGTAAATATTTCACAGAATATTCGCCCTTTTAAGCTGGCCATAAATTTCAAATACCAATTCTAATCAATGCTAAATTACAAAACATTTACAAGGGCCATTTGCGCGCTCTATGGCCCATTTGAGTGGAATTAAATGCCCAACGAAAATCGATAATAAATTCAGCTAATGTTTTTCTCCTTTTTTTTTTCGTACAAATGCATTTCGAGGTTAGAATATTGTGTTTTATTGTAATTTGATTCCACTCAATGATGTTTTAAGTATTTAATTGCCGTTTCAATACTTTATACGATTTTTGGTTGATAAACAATTTTCGAAGCCATTTGAGAGCTTCCCATTGAAGGGGTGTTTGAGTAAGTGACTATGCCATCAATTAAATAGAATAAAATTTAATAAATTTATCAAGTTTAATGGGAAATTCCTTGTTAAATACTTTATACTCTAAAACCTTGAGCTCGAATTATAATTTAAAAAAAAATAATGACTCTGTCAAACAAAATCAACTCAATGAGTTGCCATGACCTGGCATTGAACTTTCACTATTCAAAAAATCAAAGAATTGAACAAATACTCAAAAAAAAAGGAACAAATCTACAGCAAAAGCAAACTCATTCAAATTCAAATAATGGCAGTCTCGTCGAAAAGTAAATTAAAAAAAGTATATTACACCAAAAGCATAAAGAGAACCACTCTAATTACACACCAAATTACGTCTGCCATTAGGGCCATGTCAATGGGGCAATGCCTGATAGCAGTTGGCATCAAATGCTATCACCGCTGGCCCATCCTCAAGCGAATTCTTTTCCCTTGAATTTGTTAATTTGTTTACTTGGTGTGCATGTCAAGTGGAAGAATTTCGTAGCATTTAAACTAATTAAAAAAAAAAAAGAGAGAAAAAACCAAATTTAAATGAAAGCGTGAACATTTCACTAAAAAGAAACGTCAAAGTGTATGTTGATGAGTTTCTCAGTTGCCTAGGGTACATACCTCAGAGACAACCAGGACAAGGACGCACGTACAATGTTAAATCTCGCACCCAAAATTACAATTACAACAAATTAGGCAAATTAAAAAGCCACACACACACAATACAGAAACAAAAAAAAAACAACTCAGTGGAAAGTCGGAAAATATTTGCCATTGAAGTTAACAAATGAAAGTGAAAGTGGAGGAAAAAAACAAGGCTGCTCTCTCTCTCTATGGTCGCAAAAGTCATGCATGTAAATTTTAATTTATTACTGCCAAATATTAGGCGGCGCCTCTAGAAAAGCTAACGAAAATTTACTCTGTTGAAATGCAAAGCACGCACGCAAATTACACAAAAAAAAGAAGATATTCAAGAGGAATACATACAAAGCACAGCAAACTTTTGCGCTTTTTTACGCAATTTATTCAACAAGAAAATCTCTCATTCTTGCTTTTTAGACATTTTCCTCAATTTTTTGTTTCGCTTTTTTTTCCTTTCCATTCTAGGCGTTTCACATGCAAATAAAATATCATTCTAAACATTACAAACACATTACTTGCTCCGCTAGACATAATTAGCATTATTTACTTTTATTTATGACCTTATGTCTCGGCACAGAGTTTCAAAAAAGAACTTATACATTTTTTCTACATTTTTCTACAATTTTTGTTTTTCTTTTTGGTTTTTTTTTTTTGTAAATGTTCTCATAGTATACAATGTACTTTTCGTAGTCTGATAATAAATTTTACGCAATTTCACAATCAAACGACATTTTTATGCAAAATAATTGCCATGTACTCACGTTTTTAATGGCGGGGTAAATGTCCTACAAATAATTTGTAGTCAGAGCCAATTGTTTTTGAACATGCTCTTAAGGAATTTAAGACTAATGGATTGGTGAGGGAAGGACCAAATATATTGGGTTGCTTTATATAGAAAATATTCAAGAATGGAGCGGAATTTAAATATTTAAAATATTTAATGTGTTTGAGAGTAATTTAAAAACCAAATAATTGAACATTTATCGTTTCAAAATGCTTATATAATATTTACTAATTTAAATAAATAGTAAAATAATAGAAAAAAAAACTAGTAAGCGAATTATCTTCGGTGTGACCGAAGCTAAAATACCCTACACATGTGAATGCGATACGGTCTTAGACCATTTTTCAATTATTTTATGTGATAATGTTTCGATAATTTTTCTGCTATTTATCGATGATTTTTCGATATTTTATCGATGATTTTTCGATATTTTATCGGTATTTATTCAATAATTTTAGTATTTAGTATTTCTCCCTCGGACACTAGAGTGTAGCGTGTACAAATTTATATAAATTTAGCAATTCATATAAATTATATCACAAGTCTTATGAATACAGTTTTCCATGAAATACGATTAAAATTTCTCTATGCAGTGTAATAATTTATGTTGACTTTGTTTAGTGAATTCTCTTGGCAATTTCCATGTGATCAGAAACTTCTTCACGGCTCTGGCCAGCCTCTTGGGTAAATGCTTTCTCTGAAATGCCAGTACACATAATTAGAATTATCATAATTATATCCTGTTGACCTCTTCTTCAGCTCGGGCTATCATGGCCTAAGAAACTACATGAACACACACACAGACACACCGACAAAAGCTTTGACGCCAACTTATATTTATAGTTGTGATGACAGGCATAAACAGAGGAATGGACGGACGAACGGACCGAAGGAAGGAAGGAAGACAGTATACAAATATATACGTTATTATGTAGCCATGAGGCTCATCTCTCTCCTGAGCATAGGCATACAAAATACCAAATCCAATTAAATGTAGACAAATAATTAAAGTTCTTGGCAAATAGCAAAAGCAAAAAGCAATAAGGGATCAAAAGTGAAAATAATACTGAGCAACAACAACAACCGGGCTGAGATGGAAATGGCCATTTCCTTTTGCTATGTCTAAGAAGTAGTGGAGAACGAGTTGAGGCACATTGCAGGCTATGGCTGCTTCCTTTTCATCTTCTTCTTCGTCATCATTTGTTTGTGCTATTTTGTTGCTTTTGCTACCGATACCAGAGGATAATATCAAGCCAAAGCATTGACCTTACAAAAGCAACTTCATAAATGTAACAACTGCTTCGTCATACATATATGAATAAACAAGTTGAGTAGAAACATTTGATGCAATGTTAACTTGATGGTCAAAATATTCATGAATTTTAAAGCATTTTAGCCATTTTGTGTGTATTAGCATTTAGCTGTGTACTAATTTAATGTAAATTAATTGCATATGACAGTTGCAGACATTTGCTGGTAATTAATTGAAATTGATTAATTATTATTTTCCGGCAAATGTAATTGTGTGGCCTCTTGGTTGCTCACTTTTGGCCAGAGACAATTGCTTCATACAAACTAGAACTGAAGAGGGTAAATTCTTAACTAAAGGCATACATTTCAGTGCATTTATTCCTCAGTCCTGTATGTAACCTATAAACTGAAACATTTCTTTAAGCTTACAAAAAAATTATCAAAAAAAATGCCTTCAATACCATTGAACACAGAACAGCAATTTCATTTGCTCTACAAAGCATCTCAGCTCTGCAATTGACATCTCATTAAAATCGAAAAAGTAATTCTGAGAATTTTATCCGAAATGGCAAGAGGAATTGGAGACAATTTTCGTGAGAATGCTCAACGTGGCGTATGATTGCTGTGTGAGACTTTAAAGGTCAACATTATTAAGTTGAATGAGCATGCCTTATTATTCTTATTAAGTAGGCTGTAATAATTTCATCTGTAATGCATATGCAGTTGGCATTTGGATTATTAACACAAATTGTGATGATCCGCTGCCATTGCCAATGATTAAATTAATATTTACATAGAAATATGCAGTAAGCAACTTACACAAATGTCAATTCAAATTTAATACATTAGCAAACATCAGTTAGCATGAAATGGTACTATTCACCTGTCGAGGGGCATTCATTTTGGTCATACAAATGCCCCCTCTGCTGGAATGAATATTGTTGGAAATTATCCAAGGCAATGATGAAGTATGTATCTACTCATTAAAATTGCGTTGATATTCGTTGCTTCGAAAGCACTTTAATTACAGAATTACAGAAATCGAAGTTCAGCATTAATTTTGAGCTTGGATAAATGCATTGTCAGAGGAATGCTTTCATGACAAGTGTAGTATATCGCTTCGATGTGATATTGAGTTGTACTTACTTATAATTTTGAAATTTTATTATCTACATTGTACATTGTATATACACTCAACAACACTGGTTCCACTTTAACGGATTTCGCAGAGATTTAAAATTAAAAAATGAAAGGTCACCGTGAAATTGTTTTTGAATTAAAAACTGCGAGCGTAGCCGTGGGTGTCTATTAGTTAATTTAATCAAACTTAATTTTAGTGACATTTTTCGCACGCCTTGTCCTTCCTCTATTGCGTTGTGCTCATTATACGAAAAATGTCATGAATTCCAGTCGAGTACAAGAAATTAATTAGAAAATGTTTATACTATGTGTGTGTGTGTGTGTGTGTGTGTGTGTTTGTTTTCTTTTTCTACTATACAAAATATGCTTTCACTCATTACGCCTTCACACAACTCAATGCAGAGAGAGAGTGAGAGAGCAAAAGCGAAAGCAGCATTTTGATTAACTCAATTACAGCGCACGGAAACATGAGGAGGCAATCAGGTGTATTTACAAGGAGCTTCACTTTGATGACAGCATAGTTATATATTGTATTGCGTTTCATTTGATTATATTTCATTTAAATTCTTAGTTCATTTACAAAATGTTTTTGCATTAATGAATAAGGATTACATTTCATAATAGTGCCATAGTAACAGTAATTATAAATGGATTTTGAAAGTATTAAATTTTGTGAATTTCCATACCCACATTCTTAAGGTCAGCATCAGCATCGGCTCCTTTTGCAAGATACATATACCCCCAGTATCTTCAGCATAGCATAGCCTGAAGACAAACTTGTTTAGTATTTCCTTTTCGGTTAAATCCCTTGCTCAAACATTGGACAACATTTCAACCATGTCGTAGATAAACAAAATTTTGTTAGTTTTTGGTGTGTACAGACTGTGGAGGCTGGGGTTCGGTGTAGGAGGACGGTGTGCAAAGAGGCAAAGGCCATTAATATGCAATCTTCAAGCACACAAGTCAGCACAAATGTCAGAGAAATTTCTGTTAATTATTCATATTGAGTTAAATGGTTGAGAGGAAAAAGGATATTCTACCAGGAAATATTCGAATTTAGATTCCCACAAAATTAACAGAAATTGATACAATTTAAGTTACTTTATTGACTATTATCACAAGGCCAACTGACAATCCAAGACAGAAAGACTATTTGACTTAAGTAATTGACAAGAACAGCAGCAACTACTCACCACTTCATACTGTTGCCGCCTTAATAACTTTTTAATTAACATCCAACGAATGCACGCCAAGTTGGCAAACGATTTTTTTTGTTGTATTATTACTCAACCCTCAGCCAAGTGAAGCGTGTATTTATAGTCTCTGTCTTACCAACGATTATCGAATGGCGGTGGCATTGCATGTCCGTGTCTGTGTGAATTATTTAGTGTGATATCAACGATATGTGAGCAAATTGGACAGCTGCCACTAACACTAGAGCACAGACACACAGCTGGACTATTACCATCAACACCACGACCGCTGCGACTGATAATGATAATAATGATGATGACAATCAAATGAAAATTTATCATGGCCACAAACGTTTTATAGCTTTCGGGCGGGGGGGAGGTTAAAAAGAAGCAGGCAAAAAGTACAGAACAATTGGCTTAATTTCCTGCCAGAGCCATTTGTATGCATGTGAGTGCCTTGGTAATGCTGTGTGGCTGTGCTTGTGTCTGTGTTTGTTCTTTTTTGTTATTTATGTGAAAATAATTGATTTACAGCAAAGCCACGCGGAAAACGTGCCACCAACATCAACCGACCAACCGATCCAAACAATCCACATTCAACCAAAGGCTTATGGCCATGCCGCGCTTGAACTAATGCCCTTCTCCGTCCTTTGGCGGTCGCACGAAATTGGCATTGACGCAAATATGCAATTCAATATTTATTTCGTGATTTGTAAGTGCACTCAGGCTCTGCTTTTTTTTCTTTCTTCCAGTTCTATTTTTTGCCATCATTGTTGTTGTAAATTATTTGTTTATAACGCTCGGAAGTCACGTTCTCCATGGGCTAATTGAATATTTTTGTTGGCTATTTTTTTTTGCTTGCTCGTACTACGTTTAAAAATAGGTCTTTCATTGAAATTGAGTATGCCTTAATGCTATTAGCCTAGTAGAGGGTCAGGCGTTGATAGACCAATTTATATGACATATGAGCGGTTATAAATTATTTAGAATTTTTGAGTGCTTTGGACATTCTTTGGAACTGATTTGAATTGGATGGAATTTAATTGAGTTGAGTTGAATGCATTTCTATGGCCTCAATGAGAGAAATAAAATTGTTAGCCAATTAAGCTGAATATTCTAATGAATTATTGCGAAAAATTTCGATGGCTTTGTAGGTATGCCTTTTGCAAATACTGACTAACTGCATTAACTTTGTCGAGCAAAGGAATTATGGATTTTTTTTCTGCAGAAAAAAACAACAAATTCTGCCTGCATGGAAATTCCCCCAAAAGGATTTTCTAGATGATAATAAGCGAGTTTTTCGAAGCCAAGTGTAACCACTGGATTACTGCACTTTTGCTGAACCCACTTTCTAACGGTAATTGACACTGTCTTAGTATCTTCAATAAAATATTCTATTTAATCCTAGTCACTAATGTTTAGCACCAAACCCAGCCAAAACAATTTTTGAAATTTGAAAAATAAAATTTTTTGTATTCATGGTTAATATTTCCTGTCTTCTGTCGCCTCAACACAATCACACATTCCCATTATTTATTCGATTCGGAACTACTCGAGACCTCATCAGTGCGCAATCCAATGAAATCGCGCCACTCAAAATCCCCTAAATAAACTCAAATCTAACTCAAATGCCTCATTTGATAAATTATTCAACAGCAATTTGCGCCGCAAGCAGTAAAATAAAATTGAATTGTTTACAAACACATGAATTGCTTATGAGCGCCACGACGCAGCGCACCAAAGCCACGCAACTCGTCTCACTACCGCACCGCATCGCCTGCAATTAAATTTGATGAGCGAGGGAGGGAGGCATGAGTGAGCCAGGGAAGGGCTGTCATAATTTCAAATGTCGCAGTGACATTGAGTGCGCGCACTCAAATGAAAACGGAAATTGAAATAGAAATAGAAAGCCGCTGGAGAATGTGAACTTTCCGCAGTTGCTTTGATGGAAATTAAAAATGACATTGTCTGGAAATGAGTAAATATGCAAGAGCGATTGCAATTTGCCATATTGTAAGTGGGCGTTTAATTTGTTTGCCTAAAACGAATCGAACAACGGCATGTGGCATGTCAATGTTTTCATTATGCATTTTTGAACACACACACACATATTGACTTCAAATTGAGTTTTGTTGTTAGGAAGGCAAGCAAAAAAAATGTTACCCATACGCCCTGTTGAAGTCATTCATTGGGCGCGTGCACAGTTTGACAATTTATCGAACAGTATTTCTACATCTGTCTGTTTGCGTGAGTGTGTTTGTGTGAGTGTGTTTGTGTTTGTGTTCTATGAAAATCATGAAAAGCAAACCACAAAATGCAATTGGAACGAACTGCAATTGAAATGCAATGTGCCGTACAGCGAAATGCATTTCAATTGCATGCGCTGACTGTGCCCCAAATAAAAACAAATCATTTCATTTTCAATTTGGTGCTAGTTGAAATGCTAATTTCCAAAAGAGACTTCACTTTTTCGATATACTCTGTTATTGCATGTTGTTTGTATGACAGCATTTACCATAATTTGGCAAATTGTGCAATTAAAATTGTTTTTTTTTTTTGGGTTCGCAAATGTTATATAATTCCTAGGTTACCTTTTACCTTTATGGAAGTGGCGAAATAATAGACTAAGGAGAAAAATTCAATGGGTGTCATTTCAAGTCGAGCGTCACGTTGCTTGTATGGCAAGTAGCGCCGTCTTGTTGGAACCACAGCTCGGATATATCGGTGCTAGAGAGCTCTGGCCACAGAAAGTCGGTCTATACCGAAGACTATTTACAACCCAGCCGGAATTTCGATAATATTTTCCACACAACAAATGGGAAACCTTACCTAACATTTTGACAGCTGGATGTCAAAACTCGAATTGATACTTTTATGTATGAACAATTCAAATTTGTTCTAATTCCCCTGCGTTTAATTGAATTATCAACTCAACTCACACAAAACACAATGACCACACATACCAGCACAGAGTCCAACCATTTCCATATTATATAGGAATTTATTCAATATTGACAAAGCAAAATACAAACAAAATCCACAAAGCGACCAAGCGCCACTGTCACAATTGCACTAAACACACTAACCTTAATGCAAATGCTATGCTCGCAGACGCCCTCCAGTAATTGGACTCTGTACAAACACACACACACAATCATTCACAGACACATTTATTCATACCAATATGGGCTTTTTTACAATAAAAATGCACCTAAAAGTATGCAATTAAATTTTAATCGCTTACAATTAAAACTGCACACGCTCGCGCGATAGACAATTACATTAATTAATGCAAATTAAAAGATAAATACAAGTAAAGCCAAGCCCATATTTTAAAATGAATTTACACCACAATTTTTTTTACATTTTTTTTTAAATCACACAAACATTATTTTTTTTTTTAAATTTTTAAAAACTATTTAATCTCAATTATTGTATGCATATGTGTTTGTACGGGGAAAATGTGCCATAAATCTGTTATTGTTGGTATTGGTGTTGTTATTGTTGTTATTGTAAATACTCTCACTGTTTCCTGTATGTGGAATGTAATGTAATGTCTAAAGGGGTTTTATTGGACAAACATTAATATGGAAATGTCACAACAACAACAACAGCTTGGTGCTTGTGACAATAACTGAATTCAATGAATTGCCACAATTTGTATGAAATCGCGAAATCGCATTGCGACATTATATTGATTCCCACTTGAGCCGCAGATAAGCCTTTAAGTGGCCAATTTCAATTTGTGTGTGTACACTGAACATTCGTACAAAGCGGATCAATTTTGATTTTTGTGTATCGCATTTGAGGGACTTTAAAAGCAGGTGTGTGTGTGTGTGTGTGTGCGTGGGCTTTGGTTATTTGTTATAAAAGTCAATTCAGTTGCTATTTTGTATTTGAATTAAAATATTAAATCATTTTTATTTAATGGAATGTATTTACTGAAGGACACTTTCTACCTTTCAACAATTTATATTTAAAAATTATTTTCTCCCACATGACATTCACTCGCTTAGAAAAGTATACAAGATCCATCATTTTACAACATACAACAACAAAGTAAAAAAAAAAGAAAAGTTCGCGGATTATCTCAGAAATCTGTCTAAATATAAACTTCACTCGAGTGGGTTGGCAAAAGTTCACTGAAATTTGCATAAAAAGGTTGAAAAAGAAAATTCAAATTTTGTTTTATTAAAATAATCAAATAACGGCGAAGAAGTTTTTCCAAGGCAAACGACTTGACGAGGAGGCATAGTGAAGCGGTGAAGCGGTGAGGCCTCTTTTGAGTGTAAGCGATAAGCGTTAAAGCGTAAATGAAATGACTGTGCCGCTGTTGATGCTGTGTGCGTATTAAAAAGGTTATCACCAAAGGTTATATGGCATATGTAAATAAGGCAGAAAGGTGTCAGCGCTTAGGCTTAAATTGTATGTATATAAACTTGGAAAATGTTTAAGATTTTCGCTGAAAGCCCCACACACTCACATACAATTTCGAGCCATTTGCCCCATTGTCACTTCGTCTTGCAAATGTAAATGTATTTCAAAAATAAAAAAAAAGAAAAATGAAAAGGATTTACAAGGCGCCTACATCGATTTGGAAACAATTTTCGCGTGTTGCTTCAATGAAGCGTATAAATACTTACTTACAGCCATTCACTTAGTGTCAGACGGGATGAGTGTTTCACGGTGTATGTGAATGTGTGTCTCTGCATGCGTGTTGGCTGTCACTTGATATCACATAATCTCAAACTAACACTAACTCATATACTTACACACTATACATACATACACTCTAACATACATATGTACGAATTCACTCTTGACAATTGAATGGCATTTGTATTTGTATTGAAATCAATGAAGTTATATGGGAGCATTCACTTTCAGTTCTCTTCCAGCTTTAACCCCTTTAAAAGCTCAATAATGGCAAGTGAAATGTTTTGTTTGGCTTTGTTTATTGTTGATGTTGGTTTGGATGGCATGCGTCTGTTTATTTCTTGAGGATAACTCTTTTATATATACACAAAATTGAAATCTGTCTGTTAAGATATCTGGCTTTCTGTTATGCTGTATTTGCTTCGGGGGGGGTGGAAACGTTTTTCCTTTATCGTTTTAAATTGGCAAAATCCATTTTTGATTAACATGTTTTCTGACAGCTTAAGTGTTAAATAAAGTTGCTTGCTATGCACAAAAAGGGGTGAATGTCTTTCATTGAAATGAATAAATAACGGAATTGAAACGAAAGGAAGTTAAATTCTATTTTATTATTCTTATTGGAGGAAATTGATATTGTATTGTGATTTCAATGGTAATGCATTTAGGGAACTCGCAAAGCCATCATTTATGGTGTCAGATGTTATGACAAGGTAATCGCGAGACCCACTCATAATAATATAGAGTCAGTCTTTTGGGTTCCTTAAGTTTTGGAATACTAAACTTTTGAAAGATTACATTTTTATTCAAATGTGGTGCTGAATTTGCCTATACCGAGGTTGCCGCCTGACCTTGTATGGTTTTTGCAGTGTGACGCAATCTTGAGATTTGTGATTAATCCATTAGCAAATGTGTACAAATAAAGTTTTAAAATTTTCCATACATTTACTATTCCACCCTTTTTTTGTTTCAAATATACATACTTGTACATCCACCAATGTATTTATTCTCTCCTAGTCATCAATCATTATAATAATATCCTTTTTTATCTGCCAAGGAGACAATGGTACAACAATACACATAAAAAACCCAGAAATAAGATTGATCGATCGGTAAACTAGAAAATGCATTTAAAATTCAAAAATTTTTCCATAAGATCAAATCAGAAAAGAATGCACGAATCACCTTAAGCCTCTAGCTGGCTGGTCGTGAGGGAAGATCGAAGCTTACTACTTGGAAGTTAGTTTCTGGATTAAAATTATCCACCTATGGTCAGGGGGTATGTATATGTCGTCGGATAGTTAGCACTTAACAGGTTTGGAAATTACTATTACCCAGAAACTATCCAACGTACATGAATGTACATGCGAGCAGCTGCTGGATTCTGTTGGATACTGGATTAGTTTAGAAACAAACTAATGCATTACATTACAAATGAATTATCCTCTATCCTACATGCGAGGGCCTTCCATAAAAATCCATTTCCATTAATATTTTAGTACATTAAAGTAGTTTAAAGTGGTTTGGAGAACCACATTTTCGCAAAAATCTTCTCAGCTCAATCTCACCCCGCAAATCCCCGAACTAAGCACCGCACATATGCCAGTGAATCCTTTTACCTTTCACATAATTTCACAAAACACATAATTGCGGATACTGGAAGATAAATTACCCACACTCAAACCTTTGACCCCAGCGCTGTTTCCGTGAGCAAGATTAATGATGCACAGTGTGGCCAAACGGCAACAACAAGAGTATCAAACAACAACAACAGCAACTTCACCACTTCGCCACAACAACATCATCATTATTTTTAGCAAACTATATTATTATGTGCAAAAATACCATAAGCATGTGAGCATATATCAGCTTGGATGAGGCTGTATCTGTGTACGTGTGTCAGTATGTCTGTGTGTTTATTGCTTTTCCATACACTAAACTTATGTAATAAATTTTATTTTTATTGTTTGACTGCCTAAAAGTATGCAAAGGCAAAGAAACATAATAGAAAAAAAATCATAGAATAGAAAGCAACGAAGCCATATCAGCCAGTCAGGCAAGAAGCCACACCACACCGCCAACGACTTTGCCATATAAACCAACATGAAGTGCTAAAATTGGCATATTTATGCCCTACGTACCACCTAGGGCCACACCTCCGGCCAACCAGCCCCGTGCGACCCACCTCGACGTTCATATAAATCGCATGGAAAAAAAGGGATACAAGGATTTCGTATTAATCTGATTAGTTGCGGCACGCGTGGCCTAAGTGTTTCATGGTGTATTGCCTGGCGGCTGTATTGTGAACAGACATTCCGCACAACTCCTTTAAATAGAACTACACACTTACTCACACACACACACACACACACACTCATATCTCATACTCATCATTTGAACCACCACGTTTGACTTCGTGTCAGTCAGAGTGTAACTCCACTCAGTCGTCGCCGTCGTTGTAATCGTTGCCGCCATTGTTGGCCGCGTTCTATTGTTTTCTGTTCTGGTGCTTGCGCGCTCAGTTCGCTTGTCAGTTGCGGCATGGAGCAAAGTGAAATAAATGATATTTAACCGCATGTTATCCCCTGCGTTCATCCTCACTATGCCTTTCAAAATACCTGCGGGCGTATGTCTTACTCCGTGTGTGTGTGTGTGTCTGCATGTGTGTTTGTGAGGTGAATTTTTGAACAGGTGCTTGAGTTTGGGATTTGGCCTTGATCATGTGTTTGCCATGGTGGGGCGTCAGACGCTTGTTCGTTTTGTATTTTCCAAGTGTGTTCATGTTTTCGCCGTCATTTTTCACAATTTTTAATGCTTAACGTTGGCGCCTTGAGGTAGGCTAGCAGTGAAGCGAAATTTAACATTTTCAAACGTGTGCCTAATTTAGGAATATTTAATTTGATAATATTTTAGGCTGGGATATCTATCAAAATGCTTATTATTTAGGCTGGTAACGAGTGCTTAATGCACAGAAGGTGCTTTCCCTACATTTTTTTGAAATCGAGGTATATATATTTATGGGAATGAGAATTGATTCAGTCGAGAAATCTGTGGTGTAGATACCCTTTTTTTTATTATTAAAAAAGTCGTCTCCCAACTTTAAGTTTGCCCCTCTATAAGCATTAACCCCTATTGCGAAATTCATTAGTGATTCTCTGCCAAATGTCACTTAAATTAAACCGAAATTAATTACATCTGACAGCAAGTTCACGAAGGAAAAGAAATGCAAAAATGACCATCAAATTGACCTGAAAAGTTTCTGTCAGAAGTCAAAAACCGCACACGACCAAAGACGCACAACTCTTCAACGTACACTTAACTTTCCATCACATTTTCTTTTCCCGCCCAGAGAAAACAAAGCTGAGGAAGACCAAGAGCAAGTAGTTGCGAACATTCCGGGAAAAAGATTAATATATCGTAAAAAGTTTTTTTATTTATGTTGAACTTTGCGGACAAGTTTGTTGAACTGCAACTGTCATGCGTGGCTCACTTCTCGCTGTACCCTTTTCCGGCCTCAACCTGCTTTTCATAACTATGTACTCCACTTTCAGTTTTTTCTTCTTATCTCGGAAGAAAAAAATAATAAAAAAAAGAACAAACAGAAAAGAGTCAAACGCCTAAAAGGCGACCACAACTTTTTCGTTTATTTGATTTTTCTTTTATTTTTATTTTATACACTTTGACACAGTGACACAAAATGTCATCAGCCAGCGGGGAGGAAGGGAGTGCGGGGGGGGGGGACTGCTTCTAAAACAAATAACAGCACAAACATAAATATGATGAGCGTCCAGATGGGAATACAACGACGAGCGAGCATCAGAGGAAAAAAAAGAGAAATTGTTGAGTGCTTTTGTGGGTGAGCAGCGTCAAGCGTCGAGCGGCAAGCGACAAACGGTTGGAAATTCAGCACGGAACACTTGTGCATAAGAAGCGGAAAAGAACGAAGACGACGCGAAATGTACGAGTTGTACGATGCGGGTGTGCTTCAGATTTCCCAAAGGATCCGACCAGGGAAAAGGCTGAAGAAATGTTAAAGTTGCAAAGAAATGAAATGTTGGCAAATTGTTTACATTCGGAATCCTTCTCGACTTTAAACATTCAACGAAATTCTCTTTTTTCTGTAACGACTTAACACTTTCTGCTATTGGCACACACACAAATGTCCTTAAAAAAAAAAACTTTCGCTTAAACGAAATCCCAAAAGCTTACATGTGTCTGTCGTGTTTGCTCTGTTGGTGTATGCGTGTTAAACCCCATTCATACTCACACATATACACACACACAGGCTGTAAGCCAAATAAAAAAAAAAAAATACGCCGCCAGGTTTTAACTCGATTTTCCAACTTAATGGCAAATACAGGAAATTTAATTTCATTAGGATTACGGTAATGAGATCATAATGTGTGTATACGTGTCTGAGTGGGTGTGCGTCTAAGCGTGCGAGTGAGTACAAATGTGCGTTAGTGTCGGCGTGTGTGTGTGTGTGTGTGTGTGTGTGCGTTGTCATCGTTGCCGCCACCCTCGTCCTTGTTGTGGATGTCGTCGTTCTAATGGCATAAAAAGTTAAAAAGGCGCCTGACTTTATCATTTTCCTCCTCACACTTGACAAAGTGTATTAAAGTCGTTCCGGGTTTTACTTTCTTTGGTGACTTTCTTTTGGTTTGCTGCCTCTAAGCCAAGGAGGCATAAGCATACGGCAAAAGCCTTATGACAAAAGCGAACGTGTGAAGGTTAATCAGCGTTCATGATGATGCTGCTGTTACTTAAATTGAGCGCACAAGACGAAGAAGTTTTCTAAGCATGTATGAGTGGGGGGCAAAAAGATGGTGACGGTGGTTTTTAAAAATCGTTTAGTAACAATGAAGGTGAAAGTGTGTGTGCGTTGCTTAAGCCTTAGTGTGGCATACGACTCAAAATCTCAATTGTGGTATGGGAGATTATGAAAAGTGCTGGAGTTACTTTGCAGCGCTTTCCTAGAGTGGCGTATCATACGTCCCATCCTACCTACATATTAGGTTTGTGTTCATTTCGTATTCAAAGTATAGCCGTTTTGAATATTTTATAAAATATTTTGAATTTTTAGAAGGTTTGCAAGGAATGTTTTTTTAATTGTATCTAATTGAACCACAGGCAGTGTGACCCAACCTCAGTTTCGGCTTAGCAGTTGTCATATTTTTTATAATGACATGTAATTTATAACTGCTATACCATCTTAAACAAAATCTTCACTGAATGTATGAAAATTTCATTAAACATTGTTAAAAACCTTTCCTTCCGTAATATGAAATATGAAACAAATATAGTTTCAAAAGAAATTTCCAAAAGACTGATTGTGTGCTTTAAAACGAAAAAAAACTACGCCTTTGCCAGGCAACTTTTTAATAAAAATTTACGCAAAAACAAAGTGAATGGCATTAAAACTTTTGATTTAACGCAAAAACTTTGGAAATTTAACATTTTTCGAAAGTTTCTGTTACATGGTTTCTTTTTTTGGTGATGCCACTTGCCTGCCATTTATGGTTGACGTCTATTTTTCACTACCACACACAGTGGAGTAAAAAAAAAAAAGAAGAAAAACAAAGTGTGGTGGACAGGTGGTGCACACACACACAATTACAAAAAAAAACCAAAAAGCAACAAGAGACACTAAAATGATGTCATCATGGTTCGGGCATTCGCCATCATAGCCAGGAGCCAGTGTCAAACACTTTTTTTTTCACCCTAACTTTTGTTGTTGTCGTTGGTGGTGTTGTTATGTTTTTTGGGTTTATGATGCCCTCGTGTTTTGTCCCTCATAATTGCAGCTCGTTTAGCATTTATAATGATTTATCCTGCTGGCAAGGCTAACAGCTGCTTTCAGTTATTTTGTATTGTTATTTTTTCGTTTGATTTTTTTTTCCACTCTTCCTTTTTGATTCCTTTTTTTGCAAAAGTTAAATTGCTGTCATTTTTTCTTACTGCGCTGTTTTTTTTTTTTCATAAATAAAACCAAATGAAAATGCGCAAAGAGTACATTCCGCCGCACATCATTCTTCCAGTTTCGTATTTGCTAGCCCCAGCATGGTCTCGAGCATCCGGCAAGTGTTGACGGACGTTGGCACGCGCGCCGCCTGAGGTGTATTTTGTTTAATTTAATTGCTGCGAGCAAATGTTGTGACAGTTCGTCGTGGCGGTCGCTGTTGTTGGTGGCGTTGTCGTTGTCGTCGTCAGTTTTGTCTGCGAGAGGAAATGTCATCATTTGCTTATGACAGCAGTACCACTGGACTTTTCATTTCCGTTGCCATTGTTTTTATACCCTATTTTTTTTTTTTTTTTTTCCTTTTTTTTCTTCTCTTCTTGTTTCTATTGTTGGTCATCACTTTAATTATTCTGACTTTCGTTGATGGACAATTTTTACTTCGTTTTTATTTGCGGTTGTTCTTAATTTTTGCGTGTAATTTGTTTGGTATAATTTAAGGTGTTTGTCATTTCTTGACAGCTGTCAGAAAATATGAATTACACAATTTTTATTTGTTTGGACGATATTGTGACTAATGCGACCTTTGGGAATTGCTTCAGAGAGCACGAAAGATGGTTAGAGAAAGGAAAAAGTTTTTTTTTAGAAAGTTCTCATGAACAAATTTTAGAGAAGAGTTCTTGACATTTCTAGGAATATGAAATAATTTTAAACAATTCTGCGTACATAATTTCTCCATTCAGCTCACACGATTAGCAATTTTTCCAAGCAGATGCAAATGAAAACTAAAAAATCTATGATAAAAACTAAAATCCCCTACTTCCATGTTTGTTACTAATTAGCAACGCTAACACAACTACAAAAAAAGAACCCAAAAACAACAACAGCCTTAATTCCATATGTAAGTGTATTCAGCTATTTAGCGTATTGCTACGCTTCACCTTTAGAGCTTACCGGAAATTGTAGCATATTTTAAGCTTCCTTCGCGTATTTACCGGCATCATGTACGTATAGAAAATGTTCAAAGTCAGCCCGCAAATGTGGCGGCGCTTACATTTCCTGCAACATTGGTGCTACAACATTTTTTCCTCGTACACAAAAGAGCGGAATGCCTCGCGGGAACGCACTTCAATTTCAATTCGCTTGCAATTCGAAATGAGTTCCCACAAGGGTATGCGTGGAAATGTGTGCGTGTCATGACAACACACACACACACAAATATAAGCAAATGCAAATACAAATGCAAATACAAATGCAAAACAGAGACCAGTGTGTAGGCACATTTACTGCATGCGACAGCAGTAGAAGCAGCTGCGAGCGCATGTATTTCCACTGGCATGCAAACAAACGATAACAATAACTGTAAAATGTGAAATTATTTTCCGTTTTTCTCTTTTAAGTATTCCATAATTTTTCTTTCTGCGTTTCCGCTTCGCTCGTTGATTTTTATTTACAATTTTTTTAAATATATTTTTTTACATTTATTATTTTGCTCTTCTGTTTAGAGTGAAGTTAAAATTGCAGAAAAGGCAATACAAAATCGCTGGTAAGGTGTTGTGGGCTATAAAATGAAATCGTATGTATCATCGTTTGGTTTGAGCTATTAACTAGCGGAAATAAAACGATTTGTAATCAACTTCCGATTGTAGTTATATGCACAAAGGGGGTGTTCTGGTCTGTGTTGCCTTATACGGCAAGTACCTCCACACCTGTTGTGTGGTAACGTTTTGGGTTGATTGCAATTTGCTGAAATTCTTAATTGTTAATGGGCAAAGTAAAATAAAAATGTATTTCTGTTGCATACCTTAGGGAGTTGGTGTTAGAGTGTATGAATAAATTGTTTCAAGAAATATATATGAAATGCACTTTGTCAGTGTCGACTCAAGAGAATTATCTTTGTTCTTGGACAATTTTTGAATAATGTCTCGACAAGTTTTTCATTGGTTATCGATTATTTTTCGATATTTTTTCGATGATTTTTCAAATTTTATCGAAAACTTTTCGCAAATTTATAAGTTTTTATCAATAATTTTTCGACTTTTTATCGATAATTTATATCTATAATTTTTTGATATTTTATCGATAGTTTCTCAATATTTTATCAATAATTTTTCGAGAAATATCGAACCATTTTCGATATTTTATCGATATTTTCCATATCTACTACATTCCAGGCCCATTGTAAAATATTTTTACAATCTTTGTTCTAATTCCATTTTGCCCCAGTTCCATTCCCATTCCGTTCTTAATTTCTAATCAAATACAACAAAAAAACGTAATTTCTCAAAATAAACGAAAATAATTAAATTTGGCAGCCATTTTGTATGGGAGGTAGACGTGTTTATTATCCGATGTTGCAAACAGGCATTTTGGACTTAAAATCTAAAGCATTGAAGCAACTAAAATTGCTGTAATTAACTTAAAGTAATGCTTAATGCATATAAATTTGTTTTTGCAAAGTATTTTCACAGTGTTTATGTAGGTGCCACGGAATTTGTACTTCCCAAAATGTTTACTACGCAGAATTCAAAGGGCACATCCCATTTTTAAATCTAATAAAATTATTCTTAAATCTAATAAAATTCTCTTTAACATGTTTTTTTTTACGTAACCCCCTAATGCAATGAAATATTCAAATTCGCCCTCATACTTAATATTTACTAAGTATACATATAATACCTTAGCATGTGTTCTTGCGTGTACAAAAACCATTTGACGAGCACGAGGAAACCCACCAGCAACCACTACAAAAACAAATTGGACACCCCCAAAGAGTCCACTTAGCATATATGCTAACTAGTGTGGTGAGGGGGCCTACAGTCGGTAGTCAAAATAAAAGAAAAGAAAAGAAAAGAAAACAACACACAAAAAAAACAAAAAATAAACTAAAAAGTCGCAAATTTAAAGCCAAGGTAATCATAAAAAATAATAATAAAACATGCATACATACTCCGTAAACTATGTTTCTTTGTTGTATGTACAAAAACTCGTACATGCTGTGGGTAAATTATAAATGGCTTAAATAAACGACAGAGTGCACATGCGTGACCTCTAAGTACATGCGGGACAATAAACTACGAAAATAATATTCGAGCACATAAGCCAACATACACTCACATTTACTCGCGTATGTGTGTGTGCTTTAACACACTTCCACATATATTTGTCGCTCACACAAATAAAACATTAACCGAAACACCTTCTTTTTTGCTCATTTGCTGGGGAATTTTTTTCCGTTATTCCCTTTGTAATTTTTTTCCTCCTTTTTGCGTATTTTTTTTGTTGTTGTTGGGGCTCTTTTTGTGCTTGTTTGTGTTTGCTTGTATTTGTTTTTTTGTATTTGTTTGTGCGCCTTCCAACCTTGAATCTGGAGTTTGGTGGCGGCAATCGCGTTAATGGCAGTTGGGTGCTGCCATTGTTACATTTTTTCTTCTCCTCTTCCTCTTCTGTATGGTGATTTTGGTGGCTTTTGAGCATGGCAAATGAGCGAGAGACATGAGTGCCAGCTTGGCTTCTACATACTGACATATTCGTCTATACAACCACACTGACACACTCACACATATGTACTTAGCTACTTACTTTGTACTTGCTTTGACGTGTTACAGCCATTCACATTTGGCGCTTGGCATTGAAATAGAAAATACTATTTGCATAAATTGCTGTATGCTTTTAGGCTTTTGATGCCATTTGTTTGGCAGTCGTATGGATGTTGTGCTTAAATTTGTTGCCTACTTTTGACGGTGTATTCAATTTGTTACATTTTTTTAAGGAATTTACCCTAATTTTATGTTGTTGAGATTGAAACGAAGTCAAAAAAATGTCTGAACCGTTAGGCGAATAAACCAATCCAAGCGGCATAAAACCAAATTTTTTAATAAATTAAATCACAGCCTTTATACAACCGCATGACCACAAGGAATATTTCCGTAGACTCAATAAAAAAACGCTTTATTTCCACCAATACAAATACACAAAATACAATGAAATAAAATATTTTTTGTAGAATTCCAAAAACTCAACCTCAACGTTCCTCGACCTATAATATAAAAACATCCAGCCACTGCTGAGCCCCTACTCATCTGTCACACTTTTTTTATTTTTATTTGCAGGATGGCACAACAACGCCCGCATCTGCTCATCATTTCCATCTCGATGCTGTATTGGTTCCGCACCACTGCCGATTGCTGGAAATACGATGGCGGCGGACCGGGCGCACTCGGGCCAGGACCGGGCAGTATGCCACGTTTGCCGCGCAGTGCCTCCGCTAGTGCGGGTGGCACAGCAGCAGCAGGAGGTGGACGTGGTCCACCGCCTGTGGTGCCCAGCAGCGGTGGCTTTGCAGCGCTATTGAGCGCTCAACAGCAGGATATGCTGTACGCGTGCCCGCTGAATAGTATGTGTCAATGCGCTGGACTGCCAAATGAAACGTCAACTTTGATTGAGATTAATTGCAACGAGGTGGCATTGTATAAATTTCCAGGTGAGTGAGTGCCAGCATAAAGAGTCCCAGTGTAGTGGATGGTTTCGACAAAAACAGAAAAAGTTTATAAAAATTTGTTTCCTCTCGAAAGTTCATATATGTGTAAATAATTAATTGCTTGCCTTTGACCGAGCGCACGGCGCACGTCGGCGGCTGCTGCGTGTCATTTTACTGCGTGCATACTTTTAGGCGTGTGTGCACTTTCAGTTGTACGCACTGCTTTGGGCGTGCGTCTGTGTGTGTGTGGGTGTGTATGGATATGAGTGTAGCCGCATGCCGCATGCGGCATTTGCTTTTTGTGGTTGTTGCTGTGTGGTTGCGCTTGGCAGATAATGGCATTTGAATGTTTAACCAACAACACATGCGCCCGGTGGTGGTGCAAGGGTATGCGGGATGGCCACTGCGTGTCCTGCATTAAAGTGGTTTTTATGGTTGATTGCGCTGATTGCGGTGGAAACGCAATTTGCTTTTTGGTTGCCAGGATATGCCGCGATGTATGGTGGGTTTGTTTGTTTGTTTTTCCGTTTGTATGTGCTTTTGTGTGTGTATGTGTTGGCACAAACATGGTAAAGGTATGCCGTCTGTAAGTGTGTGTGTGTGTGTGTGTGTGTGTGTGTGTGTGTGTGTGTGTGTGTGTACTTGAGCCAGTTGACAGATATGGCAAATAAATTAAGCTGTCAGTGGGTTTTTTCAGGTGAAATCCTCTGAGGTACAAGAAGGAATTTGTGGGTAAAAAATTTTAAATTTTAAAATTCAACAAAAAAAACGTTTTTTTCCTATAAATAATTTTAAAGTACTTTCTGCTCGGTGAGTCTCTTTGCTCCTTTAAGTTGCTTTTCAATTTTAAAATCGCCCCAAAAGAGAATTTAAAAAATTGTATGTAATGGAAAACTCCTCCATTAATAAATCTTGCCCCTTTGCCAACTCTGTCAACCAAAGGACACTTGAAATAAGGTCAAAACCTTTTTTTCCGTCTTTCTTTGCTCACGCTAGAATTAACCCTATGCTCGTGGAAGGTTAATAAATATGCTTACTGTAAAAAACAACAACAACAAGAACACCCCAAAAAAGGCAATTGCGTTGAATTCGCTGTCCAGCCTTCAGTCCAGCATTCAGTTCAGCAAAAAGGATAATGATCCTTTTTTTAAGTTTTTTATTTTGTCAAATTTTACTTAATTGAAAAGTGAAGAGCAAGAAAAACAACAATTCAGCAAAGTGAATTCCTCTTCATATTCATTAACCATAGCGAATAATTTGCATGTAACGTAAAAAAAGGGGGCGGAAATAGTAAGTACCTAAAAACAGGCGCTCGTATTATTTTTGCCTTTTTTGAATTTAAATATGTACTTACGAAATAATACTGCAGTCTCTTGTGGGAATTTTTAAATATGAAATTTTGCGCACCAACAGGCATAAGCTACTAAAAGTATGCAATTATTATTACTTCTGCTGATGTTGAATGTGATGGACCTTCAGTACCGCTTTTAAGCTCTCAAGAAATTATTTATTTTTTTTAGTGAATTTGGTAGGTCTTACTTCAAAAAAAAAAGGTGTCACATCAATCGTGAATGGTTAAGGAATAAGTACCAGGCTATACTTTCATACATCATTGAAAAAGGGTAGTGCGAAATTTGGTATGAACCCAGACTTTTACAGATAGAAAAACTATTTTTTTCTTAAATTTTACTAGACCCAATTTTACCTAACAGCAGCAAACAATGGTTTCGACATTGGCTTGAACTTTACGCTACTTTTCGTTGGCTGCTCCTTTTTGAGCTCTTTCTCATTTCGTTCATTCGCTTAATTTTTAATGAAGCTGTAAATAGAAATGTCCTTTCCTATAAGGCCACTTCCCATTCTGGGGGCTTCTTTCCAATTGTCTCTTATTTTTTTTTTCGTTCTTGTTCTTGTTTGTTTGATCATTCCTTGTGAGAGCATAGTTTCGTTTAACAAACCTTACAACCAAACTGAATTAAGACTCTAGCATTGCATTTAAGTTTGCCAATTAGTGTTGCTAGAAATAAAGTTTCAGTTCGGCTTGCACTTCTGTTGAAATGTCTACAAAAAAAAAAAAGAAAAAGAAAACTTTCCCGTTTTTTCCTTCCGCCATGTCATTCCATTTGGCCTTTTCGTATCTTTCGCTTGTGTCGCTTTTAAAGTAATGAATGTGTTTTAGAGTTTTCGTTCGTTCATTCGAGTTCCGCGAGCAGGCGAAATGTGTCCTTTTCTCTGGTCAGTCGCCTAGTAAATAATTTAATTTGACACTTGCATTTCGGCGAGCCAAACGAACTGCAAAACAACACAAACAAGTAAGTAGAATTTGTTGTTTTTTCTTCTTTTCTATTCTAAATGGAATTTCCGGAAATGTCGAAGGACATTTTTGTGCAGGAATTGGGGGGGGGGGGGGGGTATGGGGGGTTGGTGAAATTGCAAAACTAACAAGTGATTGAGTGGGCAAAATTAAACTTTGCAAACTGAATTTCAATACAGCTGAAAGCACTCAACATGGCGTATGAGTAATATTTGCAATTAGCAAAATGTATTTATTTAAAATAGAAATGTACGTGCACAGCAGATTGAATATGTTTCCTTTGTAATTTGCATCTTCCAATTTAATTTTCTTTTCCATTTGCCATTATACACTTTTTGGCAAACTCTATAGGAATTGCCTTTGCATAAAAATAATAATTTCACTTTTTTTTTTCCAAATAAAAAAACAAAGAATATGCAATTATTCTGTTTATGATAATGTTTATGATGATTACCAGGACTTTCATGGTTTGTTATTTGGTCACCCCACAGCTCACGCCAGCATCATCGTCGTCATCGTCATCATCAGCGTGCCGGAAGTACAAATGTTCGCAATTTTTATTGTTATTATTTGCATAATATTTTGTGCCTGCTACAATTTCCTTGTTATTTCCAGGCGCTCTTTCTCTTTCTCTTTCTCTTATTCACTTACTATTTATTTGGTTTTTTTTGTTTGTTTTTTGTTTTACTGGTTTTTTTGCGTTATGCTAAAACACAAGCAACAAACAGCCACAACAAGAAAAAAAAGCTTTGCAAGTTTTTGTGCAGATTTACATTTTGGATTCTTTAATCTTTTTTGTATATAATTTTGCAAGTACATTTCCCGCTTTGTACTTTTGTGCGTTTTATTTGTGGTAACATAATTTTTTTTTCATTTTTTTGTTCCATTTCCGTTTGTAGGTAAGTATTTCTTTCAAGGACATGTTCCGTTGCATTTTAACTACCCAAAAAAAAACTATAAAAACTTTATACGAAATATAACAAAACGCGCAGCTGGGCTGTTGTGTGTGCATAAAGACGCCCAGTTTTTCGTTTAGTACCCGTACCTCTTCACTATTTCCTCTCTCATCGCTTCAACATAGTTTGCATAGCAGTTTCGTGCTTTTCTTAAGTAGATACTTTATTTTCACGCTCTACTTAAGCACGAAATTTCAGTTTTGTTTTATTTTGTTTTAAAATCCATTTCATAGCGGAAAATCCTTTTTCTTGTTTATACTCTACTGTTTTTTTGTTGTTTGTTTGTTTTCCTCCTTTTTGTTTTATTTCGTAAGAATTGCTGAAATAAATTCCATTTGAAAATTTACAGTTGAGATTGCACTGCTTTGAGAATGCTTTTATGTGCGAAAATTGCCAAATTAATTAAAAATTCATGTTAATTCAGTGAGTGGGTGCACAATGTGGCGTATGAGTGATGTTATGCTAATCAAAGTTGATGGTAATTACATGTTAATCATACGTTGTGTATGTTAGATATGTGGTAGGATTGAATCTTTTTGTTTTTCTGTGTTCGATTTTTAGGGCGTATTTGTTTGAGAACAGAAAAATTTGCAAAAATAATATACAATTTACGAACAGTCTTCTTGGAATTGGTGAGGAGTAGGAGGCCACCATATACATTTTTTATGTAATTTTAATAAAAATTCATTGAATTTTTTATGGAAATAATGCTGCTCTGTTCTGAAATCTTTTTATGACACTTTCCCTCGCGAAAAAGTGTGTAGCAATACCTAATTTTTAATTAAATTGCACTAAATAATCCGCAACACATTATGCCAATTGCACAACTTGCGCAACAATTAATTATATTTTAATTATATTTAAAATTAATATTGGTCAAACGCAAATGCTGTGAAATGCCAATGAATTGCATTTTAATTGAATAGCCGGAAAACAAATGAACACCCGCAAAATGTACGCAACCGACGACCGCACCGCTGTATCACATACAAAAATTATCTACATTCAGGCACATCTACAACTTGTCTGCGAAACAATTTGGTGTTAACAAATTATTGTGGGGCGCCATTCAATTTTATACGAAAATCCCAATGCAAATAATAACAATAACAAAGTCACAAACACACACACAGACACAACCGAACTGAACTGCAACAAAATAATTGTCACAGAATTTATAAAATTTTTCGCAAACAATAAATACCGCAATGATTTATTATACTCCAGCTGTCAAAACTTATACCAATAGTTTTTTTGTTGCCAACATTTAAATGAAATTATTTCGAATAAGAGGGTTTTTCTCGTTCCAAATAGGCTGGATAAAGCAAATGTTATTATAAAATTAAAAATTGCTTGGAGGTGGCCTTATTGGTATTGAATTATTCTAATGTGTGGAAACTTTTCGAAACACAAATGCAATTGGTTAACTCGATTCAATGCTTTAATTACCAAACGCAAATTAAATTCTAAAATTCTTCTAATTCTAAAAGCCTTAATGCTGACATTAAAATAAAATACTTAGTTCCATGGAATTCCCAATGACAAAGGGGGGAGGGAGGCCGAAACAACATGAACGTCAAACATCAACACAAAATGAAAAATAAGCCAACATGTCTAAAAATAACAGGGGAAATATGCCCTGAAATATGACAACTCCTCAATTTCCTCGTAAAATTCCAAATACTGCGGGCGGTCCTGCGACTGCTGCTGTAAATAAAGCACACAGAAACCAAGTCAATAATAATATTCTGTCAAAAACAACAATAAACAGCAAAAGCACACCGACACACTTACATAGAGAAATTATTTACTGCTCGCCCTGCTGTGTTTTGGGCTCAGATTTTTGACAGAATAATATCCTCATTATATCATTTCAACTTCGAGCACGTGTTGGGTGTTCGTTGTATGTGTGTGTGTGTGTGTGTGTGACTGCGTTTAGGTCAACAGCCTGTAAAAGCTAGATTCTTTGCTATTTTCAATACAACCTTGGCTTTTGCTGTTGTTTGTTGTTGTACTAAATGCTATTGACAAATTCTATAAATATCTAAAACACACATGTGAGCCTGTCTGTCTCTGTGTGAGTGCTTCAACCAAGTTAACCACGTATGTTGATGATGATGAAGCTTCCAATTGATTTATTTTGTTTTTTTTTTTGCCCTTGTAGGCTTTTTGATTTTGGACTTCTGTCTCTTTGCTTTTGTGGTGGCCATTCAATTATGAAGCATTGAGCACGTGACCATTTTGAACTGTGATTAACAAGGATTCGTTTAACCATTTAATGCTTTTGATAAGTGCTCACTTATTTAATTAATTGCAAGTAAACAAAAAATAATAATAAATCAATACTAATTGTAATTTCCCATAAAAAAAAATTCCAAAAACGTTTTGGTTGGCAAATCCTTTCATGTACTATTTTCTAAATTGTTTATTGATGAGGTTTCGGTAACACAAGCTGCTGCTGCTGCTGCTGCCACTTTCAACGTGTGTTGGTGTGTGTATTTTGTTATTTTCTATTTATTGTAATAAATTCTCGCCAAATCAGCGAAATCCGTGTGATGGCGCACGTTTTTCATTTAGGAAAACTCGGCTGCGTGTGCGAAGTGATGATTTTGTTGTTGTTGTTGTTGTTGTTGTTGTTGTTGTATTTCGCTCTCTCATTCCGCTGAAATGGGAAAATTGATTGAAATTCGCACTTGAATAAATCATGAGCCGAAAACGTACACACAGAGGTGAGTGTTATTGCATATGCTTATGCACTGCGACCGCACATAGTGTAGCTGTGTTGTGTTTAGTCATATTGAAAGTTAAGCGTAAATTGCAAAAACTGATTTCACCCAACGAGTTTTCATTTAATTTCTTTTTTGTAATAAATATGTGTGCATGTGAGTACATTCGCCGAACTTTGTGAACCTGACTATAGTGGCGATGGAATATAATTGGAGCATGCAAATTGCTGCTGCACAAAATTCTGTTCAATATTTCAGCAATATTCCTTTTTTTGTTTGTGGGTTTGGCTGAACGTAAACGTGTAGGGTGGTTTGTTGGTTTGCGCATTGGTTGGTCAGTGCTGTACTGTTAAGCCTTCTTTTTTTTTTGGAATGTGATTTGGATTTTGGAAATGGATAAATTTGGTTTCGATAGCTTCCGATGATTATCATTTAATATGAAAACAGAAATTGATTTTTGGGCATTAAATATTGAGGATATCGATGTTTGTCAGGTTCAAATATATACCTACAGTTAAATAATGTTTTTAACTTCTAAGTACCAAAATCTTTGTACGATTTTTTTTAAGTAGTCTTACCAATTTTTGTATTAGTTGGCATAACTGTAGGTGGATGTACTTTACACCTCCGCACCAATCATCTCCGATTCACATTAATGCAAAATTAAAGTAATAACTCGCGTAAATTTCCATAATTTGCATACATGAGTGAACATCAATCATATTTCCATTACAAAGCAATTACTCAAACTCGAAAATTTTAGCAAAAGACCTTCAATGCAATGACGTTAACCTACTTTTTCTTGAACCTCCCCTTCCCCACACACACACATTTTATCAATCAATCTGTACAAGATCTTGCGTTCAATTAATGTATCTACTTGAATTTATATTAATATTGAGCACATATGCTTCTCGTTACCGTTTTTTTTTCTGGTTGCTATACCTTCTTCACTCATGCATAATGCATTCAATTGCGATTCGTGTCAATTTCTGCAATTTCGATTGCACGTATTTCATTCATTTGCTTATTTATATACGCACTGTATACGGCGGCGGCGGCAATTCATTTGAGTTTCTTTGCGGGCTTTTGTTTTTGGCATAATGTCAAACATGCATACATACACACACCCACATATACACATTCCCACAAATACGCACATTCGCTCTCGTCCTATCCACCTGACCCGATTTGTCTCTCCACGCTCCGCGGTTTCCGTAACCATTTCCCCTACCAGTCGAAGTAAAATAATTTGCATGCGTCTGAGTTTAAATAAATGAATTAATAAAACGCAGTGCAACACACAAGAACAAGCACAAATGGCGCGCATGCCAAGGATGTGTAACTGAAATTGGAAATGGAATTTCATTTCATTTCGTTTCGTTTTTCGTGTTTTTTTTTTGGCATTTGTGTCGTAGGTTTTTGGAGGCCCCTGTTCTCAGCTGTTGAATTTCATGCGTTATCAAATTTTGACGTGCCACAAAAACATTTGTGCGGAAAATATTGAAAGTAAGTTGGAAGTTTATGAGGCTAACGCTTTGGTATTTTAAATTTGTTGTTTTTATTTTTGTTGGATTCTTTTGACATTTGGAAAATTGTTTCCTTACGTTGGCTTTATTTTGAGGCCGACCCGCTTTGCTGGGACTAAAAAATTTGTATAGTTGAATTGCTCAAACAAACATCAAAGAATCCCTTAACGACTCAATCATTCATATAAAATGCAAATGACATAATTTTCCAAAATTTGTCATTGACTTTTGACATTTTATTGTGCTAAATTTTGATTTCCACAAAGAAAACAAACAGAAGAGCAAACAGAAATGTATATCGGCGCACATTAATAATTCCAGCATGTAAATTATCGCCCAACCTTGACAAACATAAATCGCATCACATGTTCAATTTATTCGAAATCCCACACACAAAACACACACACACATGCACACTCAGATTCAGACAAGCACATATGCATGTAAGCAAACGACGCAAAAAGAACAAAGTTAAAATAAGTTTCAGCTTGTGAGCTTCGTTGCTCTGGCATGCCTGAGCTTTCTTATGACTATGGGCTGCCAAAGATGTCGTTACTGTGAATAATTTAAAATCTTGTACTTCGTCTTCTTCTTCTTTTTCTACTATTTTTACTACTGCTACTACTGCCAGCAACAAGGTCTTTGAATGTTTTTTTGGGTTTTAACTTTTGCTGCAACAAGGATAACATAAAATTTTCTACTAAAGCTTAAAATGAATTCCTACGCTCGTGTGCATTGTCGTCTATGGCAAGACACACACACAAGCACACACACATAGACACATGTGAGTCTAGCATGAAGAAATGAATTTTCTATGAATTTAATTTAGCAGCAAATGCAAATCTTTGTCTCAGTTGTGAAATTTTTGGCAAACATTAGCAGAGAAGTGGGAAAAAAGATGAGAAATAAAAGGAAAAATCGTTGGAAATTTGCATTATTTCATATTCCTTGGCTATATACAATATTTTAAGTAAATTCTCAAGTCATGAAATCGTATGCTCCACACACACACACACACACACGCTCACATAAGACAGCCAGCCACATGTGTTGTAAGAGAGGCTGACTTGTATTCAAAACAAACACATGCCCTTTCACTAGCAACAGCTTTTGTCTTTTATTTTGCTATGGTTGCCACACTCCTGTGGCTTTATTGCTTCACATGAGTGAATTCTACAAACAATTTTCATTTACATTTTCGAAACTCTTCTGAGTACATTTTTACCACAAACACAATTGCTAATTGCTGGACATTGCTCACAGTTGGGCAATTAGTTGAATTTTTAATTTTTTTTTAACTTTTTCCCAACCGAGTATATTTTTAATTGCTCAACTGAAATTTGTGTCTTGGTGGAGAAGCGACTGTTATTGGTCCGCTAGTAAGTACGAAGGAATACAATTAAAGTTTTCCTAAGAAAATGGAGAAGAGTTTGTAAGTTTTCGAAGAAATATTTGAAGTGAACGCATCGCTCTACATGACGTATGAGCAATTATTTAAATTTGGCTGTGTAGAAACTAAAATAATTGAAATTCCTGTGTTCAAAATATTTTAACTTGAAAAGGATTTCGAGACTTTAAATATTATACTGAAGAATTTTTGAGTGTTCACCGAGTTTCTCTTCTCATCACAAACACAGTTCACAAGGCACATTAACCCATTTTGTTTCAAGTTCATTTAGCCTCAAGTCAAATTTATGCAAATTTGTTTACTTAATTCCAAAAATCCTTTAAGCCTTTCACTGGGAAAAAGTAAAAGTAATCCTCCTCACCGCTGACTTTGCATATAATTTGCTTATTATCTTCTCCATGTGCTTATCTTGAGCATGCTTGAAGAAAAGTTGTACTCCCAAAGTGGTTGGTTGCGTTGGCTTAAATTAAAATAAAAATGGATGCAAAACTTAGCTGGGGGTGGACTTAAAACATGTGAAGAGCCAGCCACCAAGTAGGCTACAAGGTTAGTAGGATGAATAAGAACACTTTGGAAGAACCTGTAAGCAACTAACGTTCTCAAGGCTTGCCAAAAAGTGGCACAAAAACTTAAGTCTAATGATCAGGGCAGCTTATGCACTTGATTATGCACTTGATTTTATTAAAACAATCTACAGATAGGATAGCAAAGTACACTCATTAGCTATATATAATATCATATTTACCTCCAAAAAAGAAAAGCAAACAAAGTTCCGTCCACATTCAACTGAAAATTCCTACAATCCACAGCTCAGTGCCGGCTAATGTACTTCTTATACCAATCGTAAATTTGCACAAATATTCAATAACCGAACAAATAAATCATTTTCTGTTTATCCGTTGGCTTGTTTGCTCAGCTTATCGCAACATTTCAGTTTTATATTTCATTTCATAAGCACCACCAGCAACTTCAGTCGCTGCTGCACTCAAGTGGCATGTTACGAAAATAACTTGCTGCCAAAAAGTTTATTGAAAATTATTACGAAAAGCAACTGCCACTTCCGCTATTGCCAGCAGACCAGTCGGAAGTTTATTAAACAGCAAACGAATGGCTGCAAAAAATAAATGTGGCAAACGAAAAAGCAAATAAAGCAAACGAACCGAAATTGTATACTCTTATATATATAAAGTGAAATTATAAGCGACTGCGCGCGTAATCGAACCAAATCGAAGTTGTTTGAAAGAAAGCAATGCTGACCGATAAAACCGCTTTAGCTATTGCCCAAAATAATACTCCAGCAAAAAAATGAAAAAGTGGAAAGAGAAAATTCATAAAGCGGAAGGGAAAAATGTGCGATAGAGGCATTTGACCAAAAAAAAACATCGACAAATAAAATAAGAATGAAAACGTAAATTGCAAGCAGCCCATTAAATAAAGCAAGCTTCAGCGCACTTTGCAGATACTTTAAGCTGATAAATATGAAATAAATGAGCGAATAGAAATGATTTTCCTCTCATACAGTTTGCATTTGTTCCTTTTTCTGTTAGTATTTTTCGTTAGAGGGAAAAAAAAACAATAAATGAAGAAGTGTTCAAGTGGAATTAGTGGCGAGTTTAATGGCCAGAAATTCTGTGGGCAGCGGTAGTGATTATTTTCCCAGTGAGCGGTAAACGAAATTTATGGTAGTTTGGGGTGGAAATTGACTTTCTTTTCTTGTTTTGAAATAAAGCTGTTAATACGATTAAGTGGCAGCGAGAGTTGAGGGGAAAATAATTGGAAATGAAGTGGGTGGGTAGGAGTATATGATTGAAAATTACATGAAACTGGTTAACATTGCAGCTGAATTTACTTGGTCCATGTTTACTGCATTCACTTTATAGACTTATGCAAGTTTTTATTAAAAATAATAAAAAAATTACTCATACGCCTAGTTGAGTAATTTTGTTTTCCTTCAAGTCTTAAATTTTCATTACTGATATTTTCTTTTATTTGTTTTTTTTTCTTTTTTCATTTACTCATCCTACTTATTTTCGACACCAACGCACGCACGTGCATAAATAAATATTTTCATAATCTTGACATACTCAAACACAAACACAATATGCCTGGCAAATATGTATGAGTGAGCAGAAGGACTTTTATAGCCCTAAGTCAATTTCAGACAAATACTGAGCATATATTTATTTATTTACTATGCCGCTTCAGCTGCTGTACTGCAACTACTCGAGCTGTCGTCTGGACTTTAAGTATTTATTTAAGGAGGCCTCATGCCCCGAAACATACACATACGAAGAAATACCAAAAAGGAAGAAGGAAAAATACAAGCACAACAATTTTCACCCAAAAAAAAAAAGTGTTGATGAAGATTACGTCAGCTCGAAAGTTATTGTTTTGCCAGCCAGGCTAGTGTTTTCTTCTCTCCTCTCCTCTCATTTGTTTGTTTTTTATGTTTGCGCCTAGCATAAGTTACACCCAGCCCAGAGAGAGAGTGACAATGACCAGCGCAAATAGCTGAGGGTGTAGATTACGAACGGCATGAAATTGCTGCTGTAATTGCTGTTGTTATAGTTTACTGTTGCTGCCACTGTTGGTGTAGTGATTGAGTGTGTGTGGGATATTCTTGACATATGAATTGCTGTGAGCGGATATTTGGCTTCTTTTTTGGGGGGTAAAGTATTCTGGTTTGATATTAAATTGCATTCAATCAATATTCTTTTTGATAAATTGACAAATTGATTCTTGTGAGATGAACTTTGAAGATTTTTTTGATGTATTAATGCTTATATTTAGATTAAATATGAACAGTGGATGAATAAGGACCAACATAAGAGGGCTTGAATAAAAAAAGCATCTATAAAAAGTTATTAGTAAATGAAAATAGCTTCCTTGCATGCTCACGAAAATAAATACCTTCTCAAATATTTAAAATCTCAGAAACATTTCCTACAGCAGAGAGAACTCTTCTCAGAGGCACTCAGCAACAACTACCAACCACGATTTGAAATTAAATTGTTCACACTTTCATGGTCACAGAACCACTAACACCACGGACAGAAGTGTTTCAGCGAAGCGTCATTGTAACAAACATAAGCTAAGAATACAAGAGTCACTTGTATTCTCAGTTCGTTGCTTCATTGTCACAAAAGCAGCTCAAATCTTAGCGCATACACAACATGTTGCAGCTATTTTTCCATTGCCAACTTACAACTTTTTTTTTACATAAAATAATCATTTGCAAATACACGCAGACTGGAGCACAGGTACAAGCACACAAGCACATACACACACACAGCCCATCTACATAAATAGCAACTGCAATTGAGTCGAGTGCTTTGCGGCGTAAAATGCGGCGCACATGGAAATTTGAAAACATATAAATTCACCAGCATTCGTACATCTCGGCTGTTACTACCAAAATAAAAATATGTTAAAGTAAAAAACAATAAAAAATAATAAAAAAAAAACCCCAACACAAGAGAAACTGAATAGAGTTTAAATGCACCGGCATGCGGCTGAGTTTTGAGTTTGTAGTAAAAATACAATACAAATGAAAACACACATACACACACTCATGCAAATGAATGTAAATGCAAAAAAAAAGCTGCTTCGAATGAGGTCGCAAGCACGCATACATGCATACTCGTAGAGCATACTTATACATATGTACGAATGCTTTGAAATTGCATTTCACATACACATGCATACACTTCCATGTGAATGTATGTTATTTTTATGCTGCTTTTTGTTTTGTTCCCTTTTTGCTGTTAAAATATAGGTGAAGTGATGTTGTTGTTTTTGGAAGTCTCGGCCGCCGCGCCCTCGGTATGTCGACCAGTCGGTATGTGAATGCGCGCTTCGCTTTTTTGCCATGACGGTTGGCATGCGTTGTGGGATTTGTTGTGCTGTTGTTACTATTACTGTTGCTGTTCGGCTGGTGTTTTATTTATGTACTTGCAGCAGGTGACATTGAGCACAGTTTAAGCAAATTAAAAGCGACATTGTTGGCGGTGGTCGTTTTGAATTGTTGTTGCTGTTGTTCTTTTTCGTTTGTCCCTTGGAAAATATGGAAACTTTTTGAAATATTTCTGAAATGGTCAGCTGAATGGTGGATTAAAGCTGTTACGAAATGTAATCTGAAAGTTTTGGTGTTTATTTTTTTGGTACATTTTTTGGGAAATAAAGTTTGCAATTTATTTCACAAAAATTGTACTTGAAGCAGGATGCAAAATAGCTTTGTTGTGTTTTGTTTGTAAAGAAATATTTCGAAATATAGTTTATGATTGTTGTAACTTACAGAGAAAGTCGTTTTGGATTGGTTATATCCTGCGTCGTCTATCCACTGATACTGTCGCAATCGTCTGAGACTCCTAGGGTAGAAAATGTGAAATACAAAACACATTTTAACAAATATAACACAACACACTCTTTACGTTGCAAGATATGAACAAACCCGCACTACATGTGTGTCCCATTTAAAATATGACAAATTGAACTTCGGGTAACATGATCAAACCCAATCGACCTGAATTGATTCGAAAATGCAATAATGCAATGAACCTCAAACCGAACAAATAACCGCTACACTTTTCTCAGGGCAAAGAGACAACGAACCAATACGAAATTTTAAAAGCTGATTAAAACAACTCGAGTGCTATGCCACGCATGACATCAGCCAACACCACCACGACCAGCGTTGTCGTAGTCGTCGTCGTCGCAGCCAAACACTTGGGTCAAGTGCGGGCGATGATTTTACCACGTACCACAGCAGATGCAATCCAATGATGTACTTTACACAAGCTTAACCGTGTGACGGTGGAGCGGGGGGCGAGGTTACAACTTTTCGCTTACCAGAAAATATATGTTGCACGCGCAAAAGGTGATGGCATTTGCGTTGGGGGGGGAATGGAATACAATAAATTAACTTGCTTTGGCTTGTGAGTTGCATTTTAAAAAGTTGCTTTCGTTGTGCTGTTCTGTTCTGTTGTGGGTGGCAACAGAATATAAGCTGCATGTCGTCGCATATTGTATTATTTGTAGTTGGCTACTGGTTTTTTCTTAAATTTTTTTTAAATAATTGTTCTTGTGAAGGAAAAAAAGAAGACATTTGAAAGGAAATTGTACATTTATTTTCGAAAGCATTTCCAACAGTTCCAATTGCTTACAATGTGTTAAGCATAATTGCTTGAATTATTTTCATATGTTTAATCAATGATGTCTCAGACATACCGACTACCTGTCAAATGTCAATTAAATGATAATGTAAGTGTCTGCATCATATCTCAATTCCGAGAACTTGTAAATATTGTCTGCTAAAAACAATTGCAATTACAGCAATTGAATACTCCTTGAGCCAACATACACACACACATACATACAAATAATACACTTAAGCTTACTTAACAGTGCTGCACTTACGAACTGGACTTATTACAAATATCATCATTATTGTTGCTTGTCTCCTTGTCACAAATATCAGCAACATCCTCCACACCATCATCATCACCATCATCATCGTCATCGTGTGTAAGAACAGAGCTCTAGCTTAACTTTGCATTGCTCATCACTTTGACTGACTCACTCACTCACTCACTCACTCACTGGCGAACTATTATGCAACAGTTAAACAGCATTTGACTGTCATTTCAATGTGACAATAGATTTTACCCATGCACCCATACCACCCAGAGAAGCTCAGCACATCAGCACAACTACCACCATTACCATACACCACACTGCTGTCAGTCGCCATGATTGTCATTGTATTGCTGCACCGTGCAGTATCTAGTATACAACACAGCTGGCTCTGGCAACTATTTAACGGTTACTCCATTCGCTCGTTCGTTCGCTGCTGGCTTCCGTACGTTCGCTACGTTTTGCAATAAATGTTATGCTGGCATTGTCATCCTGCCATTTAAGTGCTTTTAAGCGCTCTACCTCCTCACTCTCTCGCCACACTGTCTGCTCGCTGTCAATTCATTGGTGTGATGTTAAATGTCAATTTCACATTTTGCAATGGAAAATGGAAAATGTTTTAATATTTGAATATTTTATTGAGTGTGAAAAAAATTGGTGGGAGACAAAATTAAATAATGTGTAAAATTTAAATAAAAGTTTATGAAACAAAATAAAACATAATTTTTTTTTGGTAGACATTTTATGCTTCATTCCTTTAATTAAATGTATGCCAACTGATGTTTGCTTAATGCTAAAATTTTGCTCTCACCAACCATGCTCTGTTGATGCCCTGGTCAAGCGCCATGTGGAATCACATGTGTGCTGTATTTAACCGGAGTAGGCAGGTGTGTAGTTTATGAATGCAAATTCGGGCCACCGGTCACATATCTACTTGTGAGCGAGTGAGTATTTACTTTTTCTTTTTTTGGCATTTAATTGGATTTAATGTGAAAGGCTTGACAGTGATTGGCTGTATGCATGTGCAGCCTGAAGCAGTGAATGCAAAAAATCAATGATGTCTATTTGCATTTCAGTTGTGAAAATTGCATATACCCTTGATACTGGATCAACAAAATTGTGCTGGTATATAATCACTAACATACTGATTTGTGTGGGCAAATGTGTACTAAGCAGTGATGGGTGGCACCTTGACCGAAGTGATGAGCTTAAATTTGACATGAAATTAATTTTTCATTTGTATTTAATTTTTTCAAAAAAACATAAATGAAGAGGACTTGTTGTCATTTTAAATCATAACTTCTTTATAGTTTTATTAAATTTATTCAATTTAAAGTATTTCATATCTAACCCTTTTCGCAAAAGTTTTCCAGTTCACAGAACTGACCCTTTTCCCATGGCAGCCACACACACTATCGATCCCACAAATCACCGCAGAATTAATAGATTTTTAATGAACATCTTTTCCGGCTGAAATGATAATTCCCCCTTGAAATCACCACCGCAAACACAAACACAAACACGACCAACATCAACAAGAAACTCGATTATAGCAATTTTGTCGCATTGTAATTAACATAAAATTAACTTTCGCACACAATTAACACAAAGAAAGTTTGCCCCATTGTGAATCACTGTGGAGGATACATACATTCCTCTAAGTATGTAAGTATGTTTGTGTATTTGTGACTATGTGTTTTTGTTTGCCAGTGTGTGTGTGTGTGTGAGCGTGTTCTTAAAATAGCACAAGTAAAACTTTGAGAAGAAACAAAAGCAAAACTTCTGTCTAAAAAGGTAGGAACAACAACTAACAATCATTTGACTTAAAGCTAAAAAGTAAGTAGTAACAGAAGAGAAAAAAGCAAAAATAACACAAAAACAAAGCAAAAAAATATGTCAACAAAGTCAAAGGCAATTAAAAATAGCTAAAAACATATGCAAAAGCTCCCTCGCACAAATGCCCAGCTAAAAAGTGTGTTTTGGCCAACTGCCAGCACTCCCAACAATTCTGTAATTTTTGTTTTTGGCTTGAAGAATTTTCATTGTCCTTTTTTTTGTTTTTTGTTGTTGCTGCCGCTTACACGCACAAAAACAACACAGCAAACATAACCTAATTTGTCTTTGGCTGGCGACAACTTATACAACGAACCGGTACTTTTTTTTGTGTGTGACTCTCAACGCTTAACCATTTGACTCTCATACGTATTTGCTTAATGTGAGTGTGTGTGTGTTAGCAGTTTCATCTGCGACATCCCAGGAGTAACATCAACACAACAATTAAATTACGATTCGTTGAGCATGTGTTAATTAATAGCAAAAACTAAGTCTAAGCGCGCGCGCCCTAAGGACTTTCCTGTACGGTTTTGTGTTTGTGTGCGGCAGCATATGTAAGTGATTGTGTGCACACACACATGTATTCTAATGTATACAGTAATGTGAGTATGTATATGCCTGACGCAAGGGATTTCATTGCGGTGACGGCAGCCCTGGGATCATCCTGGTAATTATAAAGCAGGTGAAAAGGATTTAATTGGAATGAACAAATACAAAATGGTTGAAATGGAAAACTTAGCAGCCAAAAACAACACACAGTTTAGAGAACAAAAAGTGAGATTTACATTTCAAAATATATTTAAAACTTTTGGTGTGATTGAATTTAAAAAAGGTTCATCGGGGCGTATGAGTGATGTGGAATTTCTGAATTTCTGATGCAAGCAAATCAAACGTTTAGTATATGAATTAAATCAATTATGTAAATGACATTTTCAAGGTTCAAATAGGAACCTTAATCCGCACTTAACCGGTGACAGTTTGACATTTCCGCTGCCATCAAAAATTATTTATGAAATTTCCAAGCGCAAAATGTCAAATGTTTGTCTGCAGGTGTTAGTGTTTGGCAGTGATGGGTCAAATGACCCAATTAAATGGTATGCAAATATTTTGTACCTAATATTTGCGTGCTGGCAATTGCGCTTCAAATGACCTCACAATGCCGACACACACACACAGGGAGAAATCCGAAAACCCCAAAGCGTAGACAAAATGACAAAATCCAAAGATTCGCTGTAATGGTATAATTGTTCATTTAAGTGCTTTGTCTGTGTGTCTGTGTGTGTGTGTGTGTGCGGTATTTTTACCTCAAAATGACAGCAAACATGAAAATGCACTTTTGTATAAAATGTTGAAATCTCCGAAATTAAATATTCAAAAGTGTGGCTAATTTTTGTGTGGCATAGCAGGTTGGTGTGGTGGGGGGTTTTGCACAGCCATGATAGTTATTTACGCAGAGCAGTTGTACATTATTTGGGAATTGTAATGGCAAATGGGGAATATGAAATTGAAAATGGAAAATTGCTTGAGTGAAAATGGTCAACACAATGTCGAAGAGGGGGAATTCTTTGAAAGTGCCTTCCAGCAAATGGTATGAAATGTCATTGAAAGTGATAATATCAAGTTGAAAAGTGATGCATATAGTTTATCTGCTACCGTAGTACATTATATAGCCTAGTGATTATTTTACCATTAGTAGTTTCGAATAGAGGAGATACCCACTGCAATTTATTCCCAACCAGTGCATTACCAAACAAAAACAACAACGACAGCAACACAAAACAAAGCACATTATTTCGAGAAACGACCAACAAACTTCGCTTTTAGCTTTTAGCCAACAACTTAATTAAATCGCAACTTTGTACCAAAATCGTTTTCCATTACCACAAATTTGTAAAACAAAAACAAAAGGCAACCAACACAAAAAAAACATCCATAGTATGTAAAAAGCAAACTGTTCACTAAACTAAATTGACCATTTTTAGAGCATTTCGCAGGCACAAGCGAAAAATGTATGTCCATTATTTCGCTCCATCACCGCAGGCCATTGTCATTTCAATGGCGCGCTGATGACCCATTATTTGCAATTTTGTTTTTACGCGGATGCCCAGCGATGTTGGAGGCCAGCGTATATAGGTTTATCTCTCTCTCTCCCTCTCTATCCATCTGGTCGTTACTATTTCCAGAAAATAAAACAAAGGCATGCCATCTAATGGCCCACTTTTAAGCTTAGCATCGCCGACCGACCTTATGTGACCCACAATGCAAGGAAAATGTCAATACAAGTTGAAAATCAATTTGCGAATTCAAACATTTGCAAATCGTCGTCATCGTCGTTTGTCGGAAGTGGGCCGTGGCGTAGTAAAGGCGAAAAGGGCGCGCCACGTACGAAAGCAATCAAAGTTGCTGAAGCATGTCAAAAATGTGTGTGTGTGTGTGTGTGAATGTGGTTGTAGTGCCTTTTTTGATAATCTTTTTTTGCAAGTGATTGTACTCAAGCAAGACAGTGGACGGATTTTGGTACACAGCTGCTCAATTGTTGCAAAAAACATTCATTCAATTGCTGTGAGATGACCGAAAAAAAGCACATTCAGCTGATTGCATTCAAAAGAAAATAGCGGCATTAATGAAAAATTACTCAGAAAGAGAAAGGTTTAAATTTTTAACGCTGAAGGGCACAATGCAAATTGAATGGTCTGTTCTCACAAAGAAGGTCGAAGCGATTCGTTTAATTTTGGTGTACAGGGCGTATGAGTAACTTTTTTTTAAATAATTAGAAATGCTGTCAGTAACATTTTCTTGGTCACAAGTTCTTTCTTACTCCTTGAAAACTTCCAAGCACACAATATCTAATCGACACCAATTCCGTTAAGTTTCCTCAAAATAATTTGTAATCTCTTTTGTTCCATTTCCAGAATTCATTCACAGTTCCGTGCGTTACATTGAAATGTCGCACACACACTTGCAGAGCGTTGACGATGAAACATTTCAGGGACTCAGGTTAAAAACTTTGAAACTTATCGACAACGAATTACAGGACATATCGGAACGAAGTTTTAGGTGAGTTCATTCCACATCAACAACTCCCGGGTGAACGCCACCTCATCCTATATACTCGTTTTGCTAAAGAGAAGACTAAAATCAAATTAAGCATGCTTCCGCTTCCGGTTGTACAACATCCGCAAGTGAAGAAAGTCAAAAACAAAATTTAAAATTAAAAAAAGTATCTAGGTGGGTTGGTTGGCGGGTTGGTAGGTTGGTAGGTGGGTACACAAAAAGGATTTTACCTCGAACTACAAAATACTTGAACAAGTAGAAGAGAAGACGAAGAAGAAGAAGAGCAAGCAAGCCAGAACACACAGGCCAGCATATCAGTTCAGGGAGCTTATAAATATTAATGGGATTTTAACGAAATGGATAACTGCACACAAACACACACACACACACACACCTACTGACCAAGGGATATAACCAGGATAATATGAAATTTTCCATTAACTCGCTCAGCTCCATCTCTGGCCAGTAGCCACTGTGTATGCTTCACCACTCAGACTCTCTGGTCATAGATATAAATAGTTGCTTGCAGTTATTAAGTTCTGCCAAGAAATCAATAAAGCTGAGGCGAAACCCAACCCCAACCAAACCCAACCAAACCAATCTAAAAAAAGCAAGAATGAAAAGAAAAGAAAAAAATAATATTTTATTTTTTAAGGATGTTACCGAAGACGATGGCAAAATAATAGCAAATCATCTTCGTAAAAGTGAAATACGTCCAAAAAGGAGTTAGTAAAAGGATAAAGTGGAAATGATATGAATGAGGTGAAGAGGTGTTTTTTTTGTAAAAGTGTCTGTGTGTGTGTGTAGTGTAGCCACTTGTAATTTATATAAAAACATGATTTATTACCGCCTGGATTTACTAATGTTGCAACTAGCTACATGCTTCGAGAAGGATGCAGACGTTAGAGAAAATAATATTCTTCATCTGTATGCTGCTTGTGTTCGATTGTATGTTTGCGCAAGCACATAGCAAATTAAAATGTTATGTTTCTCGGTTGGTAAAATAGAATTAAATAATTGCTTTGGATATTCTTGGCTTAAATATCAATATTTATACTCCCATAACCTTAGATAGATTTTAGAATTTTTGGGTTTTTTATTTTAAAATATTTATTTTCAATACCAAAGCAATTACATTTGATATGATAATGATATTGGATTGATTAAATTGCTAATCTAAGGATTTTTCAGTATTAGGAATTTGATTGATTTTAATTTGGAATTAGCTTTGGAAAATTCTTGAAATCCTCATAGTGAAATTAAAGAACTTTTAGTGAACATTCTTCAAACTGAATTAGGTCATGAGACTTGATTGCTTAAATTAAGGAGAAGGAGTGATAAGTTATGATGGGATTGATTCAGGGGTGCGCAAGAGAGGGAATATCATAATTGTAGTATGAAATGCGCATCTCTGGATTGATTGTATAGGTCCTTTATTTCGTTGCCAAGTATATGAAATTTTCACAAATAAAATCAATCAAATAGTATATATTAATCAAATCGATAATAGCCAAATCCTCGTATCTCCCTTTTAAAGGAAATCGTGATATGGTTAAATTGGCTTCCAGAAAAGTACTTGTGGACTATTGTCAATTGGAAAACTTGCTTTCGAGTCTGTACAGTGAACATAGCAAGATTGTACATTGAGTATAGATACGATGTTGTCAAAATACTTTCGGTCGTCAAATATCAAAGACACTCCAGAAAGTATTAACCCTTTTCAGTAGTTGTGTTCAGTCAAAGCAGCAAACAACACAAATAGACGAAGTGAAATGAGTCATTGAAGAATTTAATTACTCTGTGTTGGTACTTTGTCGTATCTTTTCCCAATATTTGCTGCTTTGACGAAAACAGTCACTCAAAGGAGACAATATTGCGAAAATCCCGTTTCCACTTTTGCTCTCAATTCATTTCATGCCAAGCTGTGAATTCAACTTGGTTGTATTTCATAAAAAATGTAGTTTAAGAAAATAAACGCAATCGTCCACATTATATTCTTTGTGAAGCACAATTATTCCAAAGGCTAAAGGCCTATAAATGGCCAAAGCAGTAATAATCAAACACTCCTCAAAGTGGATTGGTGTCTATTAGGAAACGATGTGTGGTGATTTTTAAATGTCCACCTCTTCCTTAAATCTTCAGCTCCATTCCTCGTATCTTTCCCCTTCATCGAATACAAGATGGCCAGCAAGACATCGGCTTATAAAGCGACTAAGCTCTCAATATATTATATTTTCAAGATACATTTCTTGAAAAAATACCGCTCTAAGGAGCTAACTAACTGAGATTGTAAGAAAATTGTCGCCACACTTATTGTCATCGAATTTGAAGTTGTTGTGTGGAAAATCAATTCCTCTGCACGATTTCTACTTAGACCATTATTGGCGTACATAGCTATGGCTGTGTGTTTCTGTGTACGGAGATAATTGCAATACAATAGCTTTGACTGTCAGGCGTGTGCTGTCTTCTTACATGTCAAGCCCACTCGCAACTGTCAAATTGGAAATGAAATTTTCGCTTGAGTGGGCTCATTGTATCGAAAATGTTGCCCCCAGCAATGTTATTGCCAATGTTGTTCTGATATTATACTTGTTGTTGTTATTGCTGTTGCTTATGATGACCTAATAAGGCTGACCACCGCGCACCAGACACTCGCACACTCGGAGCACACAATGAACTGGCAACCATTGACAAATACAAGCAAACGGTTTTTGCGCTGCATTGCGCCGTCAAATTGAAGGCAACAAACAAAATCATCATCTGCAACGGATGTGTCTGTGTGTGTGTGTGTGTGTGTGTTATATGTTAGTGCGTGTGCTTGTCGTATTCGAGTGTGTTGAACACAAAGAGCGGAAACGGATGTTGCTGATGATGCTGCTGTCGCTGCTGTTGATGATGATGATGGCGCTGTTGTGGAAGGTAATTTGCTCGAGTGCATTTATGTGTGTGTGTGTGTATGTGTGTGCGGCGCAGCCATCCACTGACAATGAGTTGCTGAAGTTGCAATTGCAAATAACTGATCCGGGAACAATTCAATCACGAAATGTTTGTTTTCCACTCGAATGAGCAAAACGAGCCGAACGAAACGAAACGAGGCGAGGCGATGCGAGGCGCATATGCTGTCATGTGGTGCGGCATAGTTACCATGCTTCCATGCGATGCGGTACTCTATTGAACAGCACATAGTTGGCAACGCTGCAAAAGGGAATTGTTGTGGTTTAGCAGAATAGCGGAGTAGTTGCTGGTGCTGCTGCTGTTATTGTGGGCTCTTTGGTTGAGAAACGATCGAATAGGTATGCTTGTGGTAATGGCCACAGCATTTGTTATTCAAGTAGTTGTTAATCGAAAATTCCAATCCCTTCTAATGGTCTACCTCGCTATTGAGCTCCTTGTAGAGTAAAGTTTTGCATTTCATAAAGCCATTCTTATTACTTTTCAGTCTTTCCTCAAAATGTATTTGCTTCATCAACAAATTACAATTTTCCACAACACATCCTTTGAATACCTTCAATGCCACTAGGGGTCCCTGTCAAGTGTTGCCTTCCAAAAAAGAAGGTGGAAAAATATGTTTGCTTGCAACTAAAGTAAACTAAAGTTTTCGCCTCAAAGTTTGTCTCCCACACTCATGAAACTATGAAGAGTGAGAGTGAACCTTCTGTTATGGCACTTCAGCAATAAACTATGAAAACTTTCCTCAATATGTGAATGTCATCTGAAAGTTTTCCCAAAGAAAAATGAATAGTTTCAAAGGAAATAGTTATATCCAAAAGCAAATTGGGCTAAGGCCGCACTGTGACGCGCCTCCATATAAGTGGTGGGCAAATTGTAAAACTTTTCGTTTTTTAAATCTTTTTGAAGTGAAAATACTCAAAACGTTGCAAAATGTTCCTGAGCTTTCTTTAAATAAAGAATAAACATTAATGTGTATAAGCCCTAAAAAATCACATAAAAGGCCAACTAACACCGCGAGCATACTCAAATAACCCTTCACCATAAACACACACACACAAAGCCCAACACCCATCTAATTTTATAGCGCCGCAACATATGTGACACTTTTTTCGCAAGAGCTTTAATTTTCAGCGTCAAATGTGGACAAACATAAAAATGAGCAGGAGTCCTTCACGGCCAACCGAAAAAAAATGCAACCAAAAAAAAAACACCCAAGTACCGTTATGGTGTCAGAGTTACACAAAAAAAAAAAGGACAACAACAAAAAAGTAACGGAAATGTATAAAACTACAACCACACTCTCACATCAGACAAAAAAGGTGACACATCATCAAAGTGTATGATGACATGTCGGTTTCTCTCCCCTCCCTTTTCAACCCTATACTTTGTACTCCGCGTCATCAATGGTAGCCTGAGTACAGAATGTAAAAAAGAAGCGCACCAAAAAAAAAAAAAAAACAAACGATATGAGCCCTTATAGTCACTTTAAAAGCGCCCGTGTAAGCAACTTTTTTGTGTTAGTTCATGTGCCGGAAAAAAAAATACCTCCCAAAAAAGCGGCGCAGAAACTCACCAAAAACAGAAGCACTCATGCTGAAACGCATATGGAATTGCACACTCATGTGCGGTACATGGTAAAATTGCGGGCAAAAAAGTTTAGAAACGAATATCTGTAAATTAAATGAAAAAAAAGGAGGGAAAACTGTAAAAAATCCTTTCGTGGTACTAAAAATTTTGTTGGCATCTGTCGACCGCACTTATGTGCTTTGAATAAGCAAAAAATTGCAAATTTTTTAACGAGTTTAAAGCAAACAAAAAAAAACGAAAGGAAATTTATAAAATGGTATGAGAAGCGCTTTGAAATGGTAATGAAGAGTATTTAAATTTTTACATTTTTTTAAGTTATTTTTTATTTTGTCCACAAAGTTTTGCTTCACAACACATAATTCGTAAAGTGTGTGACCTAATTTCATAGTTGAAAATTTATGGTTTAAATTTTAATTACTCAATTCGTAACAATTGCAGTGACAGGCAGCATAAACAGCTAATATGGCAAAAGTTTGCAAACGGCTTTATAGACGCGGAGAACGAAGTTGAGGTTGACTTTTTGTTTTAATGTAAAAATCACAAATTCAATTAAAATTTAAATAAAAATAAAAGTTTCGAAAATTTTGTAAAAATGTATACCGAATGAAATTAGTTTTTTAATTAAAATTTTTCCATCAAATGTGTAAATAAAACTAGTCAGAGAATTATCTTCGGTCTGACCGGAGCTAAAATACCCTGCACATGCGACTACAATACAATTTTGTTCCAATTCCATTACGTTCCGATTTAATACCATTTCGTTCCAGTTTTATTCCCATTTCGTTCCCGTCATCATTTCCAACCAATAAAAGAAACCGCGTCCTAATCAGTTCAGTATTTTTCAAGAAAAACGAAAATAATAAAAATTTGGCGGTTATTTTGTATGAGAGGCAGGCGTGGTTCTTATCCGATGTTGCCCATTTTCAATACCGTCCAATCGTTCGCCAAAAAAAGAGGAATGCCAAAATTTGGAGGCGGCAGTTATCGTGCGAAAATAATATACCCTTGGACAATAATGTGCAGTGTATAAAAATATGTGCACGTCTGTCAATTTGTAAATAAAGTTTGGCACATATTTTTTCTAATTTTCAACTAATAATTGTAAGTAAATACAATGGATTCTTTGACCTTGTCCAAACTGAGTTTTTCTAAACTTTTCCAATCGAATTCACACACGTTTCCTTCAAGTAAGTACTAAATGGGACATATTTAGGTGATTGTCATATACAAACTACACAAAACTAAAAACACTACAACATACGAAAATTCCCTCACTGCCAATGTACACCCCAAACAGTGAAATGAGTGGAAACTTAACATACCACCTCAGAGTGTGCGTAGCATTTAGAAATACCTGGTAAAATTCATTAAATAATAAATTTATACATACTAACGTAGGCATGTGTGTAACTCACACAAAGGCACTTAAAGCACGTGCCAACAGTATTGGCAGATTGGCTGCATGGCACACACAGGCAGCTTGATGATGATATGTTTTTACTTCATGAATGTTTCATTAGAAACTTTACACACAAGCGTTCGGGGGTATTTGAAATGCAAAAATTGTACAATTATATTTTACACTTATGCACACAAGTACATTGGTTATTGTGAGTAAATGTGTGCGGTTTTCTATTGTATACATTTTGGGTTTGGTAGCTTCTTTATGCCACCACTGTCATGTAAAGCAATTGCGTCAAAAAACCACAAATAATCGGTTTGTACTTGATTATGTTCAGTTTCCCTTGTAAAATGTCGCGGTTTTCGTAATTGCTTTTCGGTTTGGGTGAATTTAATTTACTATTCCATCGGTGTTTTTATGTGGGTAAATAAGTGGGAATAATTGGATGTAGAACAGAGAAGTAGCACTGGGTAATGGTACCAAAAAAAGTCTAATTAATATTTTAATTATTTTTGAAACCTCATCATTACAACGATTTTTTATTTATTTTAGCACGATGACTCATTCGCTCATGACCCTCGATATTTCGGGTAACAAAATGCAGCACATACCACTGGAAGCACTGCAGAAGCTGCACTCTCTAACACGGCTAGTGGCCCAGAGGTAAGTCAATCACACGATTCACACAATCAATCAAAATCATCAGTCACACACACCACTTCACAGTAATTCACTTCCCCATTTCTTTCTTCCCCACCCATCGACCACTCAGAAACCACATCACCTCTCTGGAAGGCAATTGGGAGGCTCAATTCGACACGCTGCGCTCATTGCATTTATCAGGCAACGACATTACCGAAATATCATCAAACAGCCTACACGATAATGGCGCAGCAGCGCATCCTTCCAGCCTGGCCGCCATACAGACAATAACGCGTGACGAGCCGCCCAAGGCCACACACTCGGGGGGCGGCGGCGGCATGAACTCCCTAGTGACCAACACACATCCGTCGAACAATTATGTGGCCAGTAAACCGTTTCATAAGCTACAAAAACTCCTCTGGCTGGACTTGTCCAACAATCGGATCTATCACATTTCGCCCAATTTCCTGCCGCGCTCCCTCATAACCATTGACTTGTCCAGCAATTTGCTGGCCCTGTTTCCCCAGCAACTCTTCGAGCATTTGTACGACTTGCGTATTATTAGTTTGCGCGATAATCTGCTGAAGGGCGTGCAGAGTAAAGAAATGCGTTTGGTGCGCATGCACTTGGAGAAATTGGATTTGGGTCAGAATCTCATCGAGTCCCTGGAGACGGACTGGTTCCAGAACAACTACTCGGACGTGCATGTGCGTGCTTTGAATTTGGAAAAGAACTACATACAACAACTGCCGCCGTCCGTGTTCAAGGGCACGGGCATTGTCCACCTGGTGTTGGCCTTCAATGCCATCGAACGTATACACGTGAATGCCTTTGAGGGCATTGCCGACACACTGGAGTACTTGGACTTGGAGCGGAATAACTTGAATGCAGTGCCAGGCGCCTTGCGCACGCTATATAAGCTGAAGTATTTGTATCTCACATCGAATAACATCTGCCAGCTGAGTAATATGCCGGAGTTCACCGACAACCTGAGGGTACTGAGCTTGAGCGGCAACAATTTCTCCATGATACCGGTGATGGCCTTGAAGAACTATACGCAACTGTCGTATTTGAATATGGGCTATAACACGATCGCGGACATACCGGAGGGCATCTTCACGGTGGACAGTTGGGGTGCGAACTTGCAGACGATTTTGCTGAGGAACAATAAGATCACACACTTGCATTTGGGCTCGTTCAGCGGCCTGGATCAGATACAGGAGATCAGTTTGAGCTTCAACGATATCACCATACACCATCCGTTGGTCTTCGAGAATGTTTCGCGTAGTCTGAAAATCCTGGAGCTGTCATTTGCGGTGTTTCCGGCGCGCAGCTCAGAGTCGATTGACCCGCTGGACGCTCTGATGCCGCTGTCGCAACTGATGTGGCTGGGCTTGGACAATAACAACTTGAAGGTCCTGTCGAATGACTCCTTTGCCAATATGCGCGAGTTGAGTTACATCAATTTGGGCTTCAATCAGCTGAAGCAGTTGCCGCGCGGCCTATTCGTGCCCGAAGTGCACAGTCATTTGGTGGAAATTGACTTGTCCTATAACACATTGGAGCGTCTGTCGCCGCGTACCTTTTACAATCTGGGCGACTTGCAGACATTGAATTTGCAATCGAATAAGTTGAAGACTTTGGACAAGCATGCCTTCTACAATTTGGAATTCCTGCGCTACATCGACTTGTCGTACAATCACTTGAGCAACATTTCACACAGTGCATTCACCATACTGCCCAACCTGGCTGCCTTGGATCTGATGCACAACAATCTGTGTACGCTGTCGCTGAAGATGTTCCACTTTGTTTCGAACACCACTACGCCGCTGAAGCTGAATGTCACCTACAATCGCTTGATGCACTTCGAGGACGATCTCAGCTCGTACATGTACATATACAATCTGGATGTGAGCCATAATCTGATCAGTAAGTCCGATAGCTTCGCCAATCTAGCCAACACTCTGCGTTTCCTCAATTTGGCTCACAATGACATAGCCACGCTGGGCAATCATGCCTTCGGCGATCTGGAGTTTCTGGAGATAGTGAATCTGTCACACAACAATGTCACTTCGCTGAGACGGCGCAGTTTTCAGGGTTTGAATAGCCTGCAGGAGCTGGACCTGAGTCACAACCACCTGGATCAACTGCAAGTGGAGCAGTTTTCCAATCTGCGCAAGTTGCGCATTTTGCGCATCAACTCGAATCGCCTGAGAGCTCTGCCGCGTGAGGTCTTCATGAATACGCGCCTCGAGTACTTGGACATTTCGGACAATCAGCTGTCCGTGTGGCCCGTGCCTGCCTTCTCCGACGTGGGCTTCACGCTGCGCAGCATACAAATGTCGCAGAACTCCTTGGAGTACTTGGACTCGAGCATGTTCATCAACTCCCAATTCCTGTACGACATCAATTTGGCGCGCAACAAAATCACTGTGCTGCCCGACAACACCTTCACCTTCCTCAATAATCTCACCAATTTGGACCTGTCACAGAATCCCTTAGTCACCACCAACTTAAAAGAGGTCTTCCTGCACACGCCCCGCCTGCGCCGCCTGAAAATCCACAACATGGGCCTGTACGTGCTGCCGCTACTCAACCTGCCCTTCCTGTCGCACCTGGACGTGAGTCGCAATTACCTGCAGGAGTTGTCGCCGCTGCACGAAATGCGCCAGCTGCGTCACGTCAATGTCTCGCACAATAAATTCGTCAACATCAGCTGTGCCGTCGAACATCTGCCCAATTCGGTCAGGGTACTTGATCTCGCACACAATCCCGTACGTCGCATCACCACGCACGACATGCTCAGTCTACGCCATCTCGCCGAACTCAATCTGCTGGACGTGAAGGTGTCCAATCCGGCTGCCTTCAGCAAATTGCGTTCGCTACGCAAACTGCATCTCACCTCGCATCAGAATCTCGGCGATATTGTCTCACGCATACCGGGCCTGCAAGAGTTGCGTGTGCATTTCATCGAAGCGAATGTGGGGCCGGCGCATTTCGCAAAACTCGTGAACAACACCAAACTGCAGGTTGTGGAAATTTACGGGACAAACGTTCAGACCATTTCACCGAACGCCCTCGAGGGTTTGGCTCGCAATCAACGGTTGCATGTGAAAATCTCACATACGAAAATATCCGATTTGCCGCCGGGCATTTTCTATATGCTACGTGCGATTCCGCAGCTTTCGATTGATATTTCGCATAACAAAATCAATGCCCTGGCCGCCGACAGTTTCTATCCGAATAAGACGTACTGGGATACGGTGGGCACGCGTAGCATTATGGGCGGCTTGGATACGTCACACAATCCGCTGGAGTGTGAGTGTGGCCTGGTGTGGTTTGGTCACTGGCTGCGGCGCTGGTTGAGGGAGACAGCGCAAATTAAGGTGATACAAAAGGACGATATGAAGCGAATGGTTCAGGTGAGTTTTAACTGCAGAACGGGAGAAGGGAAGAATATTTAATGAAAAATGTATTCTTTGCCATTTGATGGGTGGGTAATCGTAAGGAATTTTCGTATACTGGCCACAAATAGTTTCTCAATTGATAAAATATTTAAACAGTTCAAACTTGTTAGAAAAATTTAGTTTTAACAACGCATTAGGCATTCAGTTTCAGAGAAGATGTGGTCAGAAAATGGGTTATTAGCGTATTGTATACTCTAGTTACGGGTTGTCCATAAACCACGTAACGCATTTTTTCGTTTTTTACCTTTCACCTATTTATGTTATAAAAAATTTTAAAAACACTAGTTTGGTATGCGAAGTTTCCTTACAATTCGATTTCATAATAAGTTCCTTTCTTTCATAATTTTATTTGTATGTACGTAAGTATCTTACGTAAGTATATTTTTCCAATTTTCTATTATTCTTTCGTTTTGTTATACTTTCTCCTTTGAAGCTACCCTTACACGCCAGTGACATGCGCGTAAGATTTATCTTTCTACTATTTTGAATTTTAAATTTTAAATTTCTAATTCCTTTTTATTTCATTCACTGACGAAACATTAAGAAATAATCACTAATTTCTATAAAAATGTTCTTCCTTCTCCAATCACCAGCGAGCGCGTGCCAACACTTGTCACGATCCCACCTCTGGCCGCAAACTGCCCATACTGGAAATATTTCCCGAAGACTTGCTCTGCCAGGCGAGTGCGCTGAGCAGTTCGAGTGAGCGTTTGTTTCTGCTCTCCTTCGTGGCGATCGTGTTGCCATTATTTACCATGTCACTTTGATAAATGTAAGCCAAAACGATGTAAAAGGGAAGCCCTGAATGTATGAAATCCTGTAAGTGTAAATTCTGTAAGAAGATGTGTGTAAATGTAGGCTTAGAAAGGTAACAAAAATAATTACAAAAATAACTGTTAAATATGAATAAAATTTAAAGGAAAAAAGAAGCATTTTTAAATAATTTTCCCAAGGAAGAAAAGCTAAGAACAAAAAAAAACGGAAAAGGTTATTTAAAATAACGCAACTTTCAATTGTAATTAAAAGGCAAAAATGTACATAAAATTGTACATAATAATAGAGAAATAAATACAATTTTAGCATAAAATATACATAAATGAGAAAATTATATAATTAGTGAAATCGTTAAAATTATTGTACTTCAGTTTTTATACTTTAGAGGCAAAAGAAACAGAAACTTCAATGCGAATAAAAAAATAAATTTAATTAAAAATTTAAAGAAAGACCTATTGATTAATTTTAAATGGTAAATAATGTACTTGCAAATTAAAGGGCCATGATTCCTAAGAAGAAACTCTTAAACTTAAGCCGTTGCGGAAATTCACTAAGTAAACTAAGAAAATCAACCACAACAACAATAATAGCTGAAAATATATATTTAAAAACAATAATATGAACAACAACAACAACATAGTCGACATGAAAAAACTACGCGTGTAAATAAAACAGTAAATTTAATTGCAAATGCCTAATTCTAAGTAGTTTAGTAGTAAATAACGAAATTTAAATGCGAGTATAAAAAAAAAATATGAAATTTTAGTAAAAAAAAAAAAGGAAAAAATTAGTTGAAAACACACATACACATGTAAAAAAATAAAAGTAAAAATTTCTATTTTTAAAAAATAATTATTTCTGATTTTTGTACCAATTAATTTTTATAAATTACGAAATTAGTGAAATTATGAATTAGTCAAAACCGAATTATGGCAAAGAAACAAAAAAAATATATAAGAAAAATTATGATTACAAAAAAAACTGCACCAGTCTATTAATTTCCTACTCCAGAAGAAAGAAAAAATAACCTTCATTAAAAAACTTTTTTAAGTGCATAATTGGTAAAATGCAAAAGCAAACAACAACAAAAAAACATATCATTTCGGAAATCTGTTCTGTAACAAGCAAAGTTTTTCTTTGAGGCCTTCAATAGCAAACAAAGAGCAGCGATTATGTACTTATGCCTAAAAGTATGCAGCCAGCCGAACTCGAGGGCAAAACTTTACTCTCAACTTTTGCTAAAGAAAATCTCATTTAGTTCATTTACAAAAAGGACAATCGTGATACTAATTGTAGTAAGAAAACCAAAAAAATATATATATAAAATGCAAAAAGAAAATATAAAAACACCTAAAATTATGCCACAAAAAAAATACATATATACACTTGTATATATAAATGCTACAATGGAATATAAGTTTGGAAAATATGAGGAAGGAGATTTTGAATTTTGAAATATGCTGCACTTTAATTCATAAAAAGGCAATAAATAAAAGTATGAAACCATAACATAATAAAGAATATTAAGAGAAAAAACAACCAATGTCCAAAAGAACTTTCAATTTGAACTGATGCATTTATAAACAACCACAACAAAAGAAAATAATAACAGAAACAGAAACTAGAAAGCAGCAAAGGAAGAACATTTTTTGAAAGAAATCTTTTTATACTAGTTTGCCGTAACGCATTGAAGATCTCATTTTAATGTTAGATTCGTCTTATGTGTAGTCTCGTCTTAAGTTCTGACCACTTTAACGAAATTCTAATCAATTCAATTCGTTTTCCAACACGACTACTATGTATGATTAATGCTGATTTTAAGTAGAATTATAAATGAAAATAATAATAACAGAAAAATACATGAAATAAAACCAAACAAAACAAAACACAATATGTAAAATTACACAATAAAGAAAAGACACGAATTTTTAAACAGAACCGGTAGGAATTAAGGAAAAATAAAATTATTAAAAATATGAAAAAATGTGGTGTGGCGTTTCATTTCTTATATTGTTGCAGCTAAATACCATAAATACCCAAGGATTATTAAAACAATCTTTGCAAAATATATTTGGAGAATTCTAGGCCGCTTTTACAAATTTGTAGCATATTTTTCGGCTGAAAATTATATGGCTATCGAACCATTAAGGTATCGACGACAATGAAAGAGGACATAACCCATACTTCTAATTTGAATTGAATGCTTATGTGCCAAAAAAATGCACTACTTAAGTTTGTAAGGACCTGGAAAAATAAAAACTATGCCAACTGCTGGACTAATTGCATAAGTCAAGGGCATGCAAGAAGATTCATATTACCAGTAGAGGAATATTGAAGAAATTACTAAGGCTGAAAAATGTGACCTGCGTATCGTTTCAGGATACAGAACTTGTCCTGGACATGAGCATAATGACCTTTTTCAAGATAGGATGTCACCAACATCGATGTCGCCTCCAGTGCTCGAACTACTTATAGGCAAAGAAGACCGATGTCTCAGAGGGCAAACACTTCATATAAAAATTGCTTAAACCCACGGTTTCGCTCGTAATAAGAATTTAGCAATGATTTCTAAAACGATTTTTAGTTTTACTTAAGTAATAGAGACGAAAAAACTACTGAAAACTTTAAGGAATGAAGGAACAAGTTAACCAAAATGCTATTCGCTAACCGGAAGCAATTCTGCTAAGAATCTAATTTTCATTTATTTTAATAAGAGTTCCACCCTTCCCTTTTTCTACTTCTTCCAATTTAATCTACAACAGATGTTTAACAATAACAATAAAAGAGAAAAATTATATGGAAAAAAATATGGAATGAATTTTCCTTTTTGTGGTTTTCCTTTGAACAATGGAAAACCTTCTCATTAATGGATTCTACCTTTATGTATTTTAAATTACATCAAATCTGCACTTTCTGCTTCAAAGTGCCTTTGATAGCTTACTTTTCGTCGGTAGCGATTTTTCCATTTCACACACACACAAACACACACACACACACATACACACTCCGACAAAGGAGACCCATTTCAATTTGTAACCATTTAGTGAGAAAAACAACATTTCACAAAGTACTCTACCGAATGTCCTTGAATGTGCATTTCCTTTGTGAGGAGCTATGTGTTTTTTTTCTCTATTTTTTTCATACATTTAGTAAACTAAAAAAAAATGGAGAAAAAATGAAAAAATCAGTCGACCATATCCTATACCAAAACGGGAGGTATCAATGTAAGCTCATGTCCACCATGCTTTCCGTTTCACTCTGACTGTTTGTAAGTCTGTTTGTGTGTACGTTTGACCCAGCACGTCATTTCATTTCATGCACCTTGAACTTCTTACTTTGTGCTTTGACAAAAAGCAAGAGCATACTTATAGGCACGACCGTAAAAACAAGGATATTTAGAAAATGAAAATGAACTGAAAAGGAAAACAAAACAAAACCAAACTCAATGACACAAAATAGAGTGTACCGAATATGACAAAGGTCAGACGGTACACAATTTTCTTTTGAAAAAAAACAAAACATATAAACATGTTTTCCCCACATATTATTGCATACTTCAAGGCGGCTTGTGTGTGCTTGGAATTTTTCGGTAATGTTGCAAAGTCTGTGTGCGGGTGACTGAAATGTTTCCTTAGCATTTTTGCGGTTTCTCTGCATGAGTATTAAATAACAACAGAATGTAACAACAACAACAATAACAACATGTGGTTACAACCTTAAATTAGCAGCATTTTAAGCGTCAAGGCATAAGAAATGAAACCTACTAATAATGACCCTCATTGGTTAAACTTTTTCAGTTTCTTTTTTTCTTTTCTTTTGGTTTCATGGTAAGGCTTAGAGTCCTTTTTTGGGACTTCTTTTGAGGGAAAACACAGAATTGTTGATGTAATTGGCCAAAGCATATTATGTTAAGCCTAAAAGCACACTATACATTTAATGGCTATTTAACTTGCGATCCTTGAATGCGGCTTATAGGCGGAAATTTAAGCACCAGCCACACATACCGCAGAGTAATCCGATTTCAAAGGAACATCACATGGGGGGAGCTGCACTACAAGTAGACGAACAGAATGAAATTCGGTTTTCAGACAATACAAGTAACTCATTGAAGCCAGAAGCCTTTCAAAAATCATGCCAACTGGTGATTTCAGTTTTTCGCGTATGCTTTTAGGCGAATTAACGCTTATTAGGTAATTTTTCCCTATTATACCACTAACATTTTCCAAACGTGAACGTGAAAAGGAATGCAAAAAAATTGCACTACACCACATGTACTTCACTCGAGTGCACTTCACTTTGCCACAATCTCCCACAAGAGCTACTCAACGCAACTCAACTCAGCTCGGCTCAGCCCCACCAACGAACCACTTTTCGCCAAAGATTGCGTGTCAATTCGATAATTGCTTCCAACAGACAACAACACCAGCAACTACAACAACAACGATGCAAACACACACACACACACACACACATAAAATAGCAAAGTATAAATTTTGGGGTTGGGGAGAAGGCGACTGGGGAACTATTTGCCGGGAGAGAAAATGCAGCTCAGCTACAAGTTAACAACAGCTGAGCCAAGTAATGAAATCGCAAAGCTTATTACACATGCCAGCAGCAAAATATATTGATGATGGCATTAGAGAAAGGGAATAGGAAGTGAAAGAGTGTGAAGGCAGGAAGTGAAAAAAGTATGTAATGGATACAACAAAAAAACAAGGCAAGAGAAAAAATTACAAAATAAGTGCATTCGCCAAAGTTGAGCAACATGATACTGCCGTGGCGGCCGCCGTCGACCGCGTACTACATCCGCACTGACCCCAGTAAATGACCTCTGCTCTTTGGGGGCGTTTTGTTGAACACAAACCGCAACGAAGTGTGCACACACAGCAACGCAGCGGGCGACATGCGAAGTGGCAGCACTGGCGCTTTACACGTAGTAGATGCCATCGTTCTGCGGAGCCAGCAGCTGCTCAACAAGAAGCGCACTCCGACAGTTGTGCCATGTTTAACCTGGTATTGGATTTCTGGTCTTCTGCGATTGGGTAGGGTAGTAAGTTGATCGGGTACACTTAAATAAAAAATAGTTTAAAAAAAAACAAAAAAACATTCTTAAAATAACTTTTTTCTTTCCAATTTTTTTAAAATTTTGAATTTTTTAGATATTATTAATACCATAAGAATGCATAAAAAAAAGTATTATATAAAAAAAAAATAATAAAATAAATTTTTAAAATAATTTTTTCAGTATAGGTATGGTACCTTGATTTTTTCACATTTTTTGCTCACTAAAAACTTTTAACTTCATACGCTTAAAGCGGTCGAAACTAGTTTTGAAGCATTTTAGCACGCATTCCATGATTTATAAATACAGCAAAGCAAGTGCTTCCGGCTTCGCAAAAATTCCAACAGCAGAGATACTTTTAAAAATATGTAATATAAAAATTGTTCACTAACATTTTTTTTTAACAAATTCTTGTGCTTAATTTTCGTAAATCAATAGAATAAAAGCAAATCCAAGTAACTTCGCTTTTAACCCGAAAGCCTTTGCACACATTCGCATAATTTCCTAAGCAAATCTTGCACCTAACTGTATGCTATGGCCATTTGGTAAGCGAAATACGATTTGAATGCCATGCCAAATGTACACGGAATATTTTGTACTTAACAAGCCAAAAGTACCGACAAAACTTCCGCAAAAACAACAACCCAGTACCGAATGAACTAACGAAGTACTTAGTTTAACGAAGTTACAACTTCGACATGGACAGAAATATACAAACAAACTAACACACCAACAAACACACTACAAAACAGTAGCACATAAATGCGCAACAACAACAACGACGGCAAATACTAGAGGGAAATCGAGCAACAGCAGCCAACTCAACCAAAGACCGAACCAGCAGGAGTAGCAGGAGCACCCCAAAAACTATGCAATGAAAAAAGTCTCAGCAGTGAGGCACACACACTGCACAAAAGTTTACGACATGCAAAAAAGGCGCAAAGCAATGAGCGGAAATGATTGTCGGTCGTTTTCGTAACTTTACCATAGGGAGTATGTGTTTGTATGTAGTTTAGTGTAGTGTAAAGTAGTGTAACAGTGCAGTCGCCTTCGTGTGCATACATATATGCATATATATGGGTAGTGTGCTCTTTGCGTCGGAGGATGTCGGCCGGGAAATGCCTTGCCGTTGACTAGGCAGGTGAACAGACTCCGGATGGCGAAATCCTTTTAAGGAAATGATATACTGGCAAAGAATGCAGTTGAAAATTCGTACGTGGCCGCATTGCAAACGGCTTAGAGCAGGAAGAAAATTATGCGATAGTCAAAGTCACATTTCGCATGGAATTTATTAATCGGTGAGTATGTTGCCGGGAATGGAAGGCGGAGAATTTTTGCAATTTTAAAGAATCACTTTGCAAAAGTTTTGGGGAATTTCTTTTAAATAGTATTAAATAAGTATAGAGTGCGAATATTTGTAATGTAATCTTCGCAATCCTTAAAATATATAGGAAATTTTAAATAATTTACTTTTCGTTTTAATTTTGATTTATGTTTGTGTAATTTCGCTTAACTTTTATGCCAAACTTCACGACCACACACCAGAAAGTTACTCTGATATGCTCATGATGCTGTTTATTTCTATTTTTGTTGTTGTAGTTCATGGTAAACATTCTTAATTACAAAAGCTCATTAATATCAAATAAGTTTTTCACTACCGCAACAGAAAAGCAAACAAACATTTAGGCGCGTAAAACAGGCAGGCATATGCAAAGTGAAGCAAGAAGCCAGGAATGTGTTTAACTTTTTATAACTTGAACAAGTTTCATAGTCGCATATCGACTATATTATAGAAAGAGGGAAAAGGGGAATTACAAAATTTATTGAAGCATACTTTTAAGAGTAAAGTGTAAAACGCATGAGTTGACTGTGTTAAGTCTAAATAAATTAAAAATATTTATTTATGCCCTTGATATACCTATATTTAGGACACATGATAACATAAAGCCATTGAAAAGTAAAATTTGTATTGTATACTTTCAGTCGCAAACACGAATTTCAAATCAAAATCTTTTTTAAATTATTTCGGCTTTGAACCTATTCAAACGGTCATTAAACTATTCATTTATTTGCCAAAGCAAATCTATTTAAACAGTCTTTCATTACTTTCCTTGCATGCATGCAAAATAATCCTAAAATTATGCCATACAATATTTCGGTAAACGATTTTAATTGCTTTTTCGGGCAAATATTTGTGTTTGCTCTCAAATACATTCAAACGTATTTCGAGCACATAATTCAAATGATTTCGAATTGCGAGCCACAGCTAAATACAAAATAATATCCAAAGCGGGCGCTGAGGCTATATTTTTGTGTGCTAGCAACCAGGCATCGAATGTTGTACCCATTTGAAATTACATATAATTTATTTATGAGTTAATACGCAAAAATTAAAGCATACTTTAGCCGAAGCGGTGCTAAAATACAACTAATCCGCCTGGTTTTGAAATCATAATAATTTATAGCATAATGTGCGTGTGCGGGGCTGCTGACATATTAATTGGATTTTGTAATGTTGCACTAGTCCACGAAAATTGAGGGAAGAATTTTTTGTTTTTTTTTTGGCCAACATTTTTTAAATAATTTATTTAATTAAATGTTTTAAGAATGGAAACTAGTTAAATTTAACAAAAAAAAAATATTGCACTTATATCAAAATTGCTTAAGTTAGTTTTTATTGTCAAGAGCAGTGGCGCATATCGCTTTAGCTTCCCCATATGCATTTCATATGCTACGTGCACACACATGCATAACGCCGCGAATGCAATTCGGTATTCATCGAAGCAAAATCCACATAGCCTTTATGTTGTTTATTTTGTTGTTGTTGTTGTTGTTTTATGCCATTTTCATACAGTGGAAAATTCAGTTCCGCACGAAAATTCTAAACTTTTCAAGCGAAAACCCGCTTTTGTTTTCGCCGGAAACGTATTGGTGACTGAATATATACGAAATCAAAAAGAAACAAAAAGAGAACGAAAAATTGAAAATGGTGACGCACATCCGGTGACAAGTAAATTGAATCTGCACAGTCTGAGCGAAACTTGTGGAAAAAAAGTGGGTATTCATAAAAAATGCACTAGACGTGGTAAAGTGAGGAAGTGGTGCGTAGAGGTGCAGAAGAGGAATTTATATTTGTATTGGTTGGTAGCCGTGAGAGCTTGCTGGCTGGGCAAAGTTTGGTGTACGTGAAATTACGGAAACAAACAACAAATTTAATATGAAACGCTTAAAAATATAAAATATGTTTCTGCGGGAAAAAAAGTTCAGAAAAGTTTTTCGCTTTTTAGTGTTTATCATATTCCTGGCATTGAATTATGTCATTCAAGTCAAGGTGGCTGATGATCGATGGCAATTTTGAATTATTGAGTTGGATATTTTTCAACTCGGCCCAAAAATTAATTTTCTTTTTATTCGCTTCAATTTGTTTTTCTGCAAAACTTGTACATATTTTGTGGCAAACGAATTTATGTGCTCACAAACATTATTCCACATGCCACAAATATATGCTCTTTCAATGTAACTACAATATTCTCTTAAATCAAACGAACTGTGCCGCCACCATTCACTGTAGAACGTTGAACTTTCATGCAAATTTACATCACAAATTGAATTGGACTAGGCTTCAACAACAACCACTCAACTGACAACAAATTGAGGAAGGGCAACCTCAGCCTCTATTCATTTTGCTCGTAATTATACACAGGGTTGTTAAAATTTTCGCTTTCTACACTCTCGTCACTTGGCTGCAAATTTCACACTTATCCGTAATTAAATGAACTTCAAAAGCCATTCAGTGTCGAGATAAGTCCACACTTGAACTTTTGCTGTTGCTAATCAAGTGTTGAGCAGTGCTGGTGGAACTCCTGGGAATATCCAAAGCATATGATGTGGGTATGGACAAAGAGAGAGAAAGGGATTAAAAGTGCGCGAACGAAGGATCGAGTTACTGTAAAGATTAAAAAGGAATACGTAAAAATGGAAAATTAATTAAATTTCCTTTGAGCTTGAATAATTCTTTTAATCTTTATTTATTCAAGTTACACTTTTTTTTAGAAATATAATTAGTTTATAAAAAAAATTTAATTTTTTTAATTTAATTTTTTTATTTTATATATTTTTTTTTTATTTAATTCTATTTTTTTCTAATTTATTTTATTTTCCTTTACCACCTCTTTCATAAGCGAAAGTTGTGTACATGTTGCAGTCGGTTGATCGTTTATCATATTTCTTTTGCATAATTTTAGGAGCGTGTTTGTGTTTTTTGTACCGGAAGGAAACATCAGCGTACAAACTCATCAATCAGCAATTTGTGAACATGCTGTGGAAGCCCGTATGAATGCATATTTCTGTGAGTGAGTGCTTGTGTGTGTGTATGAGAGAGTGTGAATATGCGTTTTTCACTGTTAGTGTAAGTGCTCAGAGGTGGTGTGCGGTAAAATAAAAAAGCCATGTATGAATGGCTTTAGGGTTAAGTGAATTGGTGGGAAAAGTTGCTTGGTTAGTGGATGAAATTGCATTTTTATTTCTGCTTATGCGAATGGAAAACTTTTTTTTTATTTCTGTACAATATTTGAAATTGAATTGAGAAAATGCAATCAAAGTGCAAAATAAAAAATTGTGAATTTCTATAAAAAAAAATTTTGAAATTTTTAATATTTTTAGCTCCAAAGGACAACAGAGGACTTTATCAAAAAATATTAATTCAAATCAAAATTCGCTGCAACCCACAAAAATTTCCTATTCACATATACGAACCCTGAACGTCCTTCACGTCCTTCATGGACTTTTCCCAGCACCGCCATTAAAATTTCAATGCAATTATGCAATTTTTGTTTCCTGCCCTAAAAGTTATCAAGTCATTCATTCATTAAATTGCATTATTCAACAGGATTTCTTAATTTAAATGCAACCACTTGCAACACACACACACAGACACAAGCGCACAGCCTTACAACATGCACTTTGCTACTTGTCGAAAGTAGGTACTAATTTATATTTCAAAACCCAACGACTTTGCCAAAAGAACCCTGCATTAAGGTGACTTTCAGTATGAAAAAATACAACAAGAGAAAAAAAATAATGCCAACATACTCTGGTAATGTAATAGTAATAAGCGCTCCTAAAAAGTCCACACACACATGCTCGCATACACAACATGCAGCAACACAAACACATTTGCCTCGACTACTTTGACTACTCTAATAATAATAAAGCACACGTTTTTTTCGACTTCAAGTACACATACGTACGTGTGTGTGTGTGTGTGTTGTATGTATATGAGTAGGAAAATGGTTACTCCTTCTGTTTGCTCAACAATATTAAGTTTGACTTCGTAAGCTAGTAGTACCTACCTACATTTTCTTCGTGGCTACACTTTTTTCCAACAATATGAGTTTGGCAAAAAATTAAAGGGTGTATGTGTGGAGAGTGTGTGAATGTATGCGGTTGCAAAATATTATCAACAATTCATTAATTAACCTTGTTCCGTTGATTATGATGACGTTGGTGCTAAAGCTGATGTGCATGTTGATGCAGCGACTGGGTTAACCGTAACCCACATCATGCAACTGCGGTTAAAGTTGTTTTTGGTATTATTATGTAACTCAAAGACAAAGTGCAGCTTCAAGGTTTCACTTAGTTAATAACTGCAAATTGATAATTTCAAATAAATTTTTTATTATTTTATAATAATTTAACAAAATATTAGAAAATTTACTTAGTTTTCAAAATTTATTCATTAAAATCGTTTTTTTTCAGTGTATTACTAACAAAACAAAAAAAATAACACCAACCTTGCATACATTACGGTATCGCTACCATTTGGGGACATAATAAATAGTTAATGTCCGAAAAGAGGAAGTCAGTTTTGGCTGAGTTCAGTATGTTGGACAAAACACAGTAGTCGAGTGGAGGGATATGAACTGAAATGTATGAATATGGTAGCAGTTGTAGTGGTTGGATAATGAAAACAACAACTTTTTGGCAGTATTCTTTTTCTTATCTAACTAAGTCCCCCTTAGGCTCATCTAAGTTCGCCTTAGACTCATCTAAGGACCGGAAGTGAAGTGGAAATGGAATAATTATTATAAGGTATCGTACTCGTATGTAACGGGTATCTTCAAATGTTTTATGTCTTTAAAATTTGTCCGTCTTCAAAACGTTTGAGTTTTGGAAACATTTTTCGCGACAATCCCCCCACGCCGTGAACCATAACCGTGAACAGACGTGTGAATTTTGTCACTTTGGGTAATTTTCCAAAAAATAAATAAGCCAAACTGACAGCAATTTAACCAGCGCCACAACGGAAATTACTGTCTGCTGCACTTTCCACACCTTGGTAGGCGGCTCTGAAGTTAGCTGAAAAGCTAAAATAGCAACCAAAAGTTAACTCGTTCCCTCACCTCCCCCCGCCCAGGCATACTCTTCCATGGAGTTTTCAATAAAATATCGATTTTGTACTATAATTTCCGGTAGGTGGACGGTCAGTACGGTTTGAGTGAGGGCAAGCCACTCCCTCAATTTGGCACAGTACTTGCGCTGTTAATATGACTCAATTTATGTCGAAACGCTCATACAGCAAAGTGAAAACTACAAAGCCACGGAGAAAGAGAAAAATTGCACAACGTTTAAATGCCGGAAAAACGAAATTAAACTTGCGAGACGAAGCGAAGCGAAACGAAACGAAGCGATGCAGGCCGCACAGGCGACGCGGCGCGACTCTTTACTCGACTGTCGAAACGTGAATTTCGTCAATATCCGGCGTGTAACAAGTACGACATCCGGCGGCGGTAGAGGTTGTAAGCAACGACGACTTCAGCATTGAAGGCGTTGAAAGCGGAAGCTCAGACGACGGCTAAGTTGCTGGCTGGCTTCTCATTTTTAGCTTTCAGTCTACAAATTGCACTTCGTTAGAAAATTTGTGAAATATTTCCTCCTTGCTCCCCTTCCTCCTCATCCCCTTCCTCTTCTTCTCATATTTTCTTTCCCATGCCGTTGTTCAGCTTTTGCGTCTTTTTAATGCCCTGCAGCTGTAATCAATTTGGGAATTCGTCGTTTAACAGGAAATTGATTGTCTGTAATTACTTAATGTGCAAATTTGGCAGGGCAGAAAACGAAGAAGAAAATGTCACAAGAAGAAACGACAAATTTCAAGTCAATGAGAGGAAATATGAGAAAGTTGCTGACAAACAGAAAAGAGGAAGGAAAAGTCTTAGGAAAGGTCTTAGGTTGAAAGATTTTTTTTTTACAGAATTTAAAAGATAATTTAAAATTAATTGAACACTATTAACACCGTATATGGTATAGCCACTCACAAGAGCTTACAATCATATTATGTTCCAAAACACACATCCATTCGCATACCGGAACTGAATCACAAACTCAAGAAGACCTAAAAACCACATGAAACGCCAATTAGACGCTTGACTACTCGAATAAACTTCAAAGTACCCAGGAACATGAAATGAAAGGAAATCGAATGTGAACACACATACACACACACACACACACTGACAATGCACAAATGCCAAAACCATCTAAATCCCCCTCTTCATATGAAAAGCTGAAAATGAGAAAATTGTTACATCAGTTGAGAAATCATTCAAGAAATTGTTTGCCTCTAATTTGGATTTATACTCGCAATGTGGGCTCAGACTGCACACAAAACAATCAAAAGGTTTGCAGAATTTTTCACATAAAAAAAATGTATCTAGTAGGTAAAGGAGCTTACGTACAAATATACAAACACTTACACAACTGCATATGTATGTGATTAGACAAATGCACACAGCCATACAAATATAAGCCCAAGTGTAGGTACTTACGACTTATGATGAGAACGATGATTTGTTGTAAAATTACCACAAAATATCACATCACGTGAGCGAGAGTTGGGACCAGTCGAGAAAGCCGACCACGAAATGCTTGAGTTAGTTATCAAATACACACACTCAAAGAATTTTTTCGTTCGTAAGAAACGAAAAATTAGACAAACACACTTCGTTTGTTGTTTCGTTTGCGACCAACGTTTAAGTAACGAAAAAAAAAAACTTATCAGCTCAGCCAGGATTCGAACGCGGGACGTAAGATTTATAAGTTGCACACATACACGCTGTGCCACTGAGGTACTTTCGTTCTGGTCGATAAAAACAAAGCTTATATCGAATTCGTTTATACGTTTATTAGAAATAAGTTTTTAATTTGCAGCAATTTAAAAACGTTTCCAATAAAAGTAAAATGCAATACTTTTATTGGAAACGTTTTTAAATTGTTGCAAATTTATTTATTATTTGCGGCAAAACGGCTTAAATTGGAGCAAATGTTTTTTGTTTGTTTTTTCGTTTAAGTTTGTATTCAAAAGTAGTATATTTGCAGCAAACGTTTTCCAAACATAATAATTCTTTGAGTGCAGAAAAAGAAATCCAAAAAATACTTTTTTTAAATAAAATTGACTGACTGAAGCTAAGATACCCTGCAAATGCGAGTACGATACGTTCTTAGACCATTTTTTTCCGTATTTTTTGGATATTTTATTTATACTTTTTCAAAATTTTATCGATAATTTTTCGATATTTTATCGATCATTTTTCGATATTTTTTGGAAAAATTATCGATAATCATTTTAAAATATTCATAAAGTCACAGCATTTTTTCTCTCACTGCTCGACTCTCTTCCTCTCTTTAGTCCTGGCACCCCTCATCACCTGGTGGTAGTAGGTACTTATTCGAAATGACCATCCGGCTTAGAGCCCATTGAAATGGAATCTAATCGGCTTTTGATTTTACAATCAAATCTTTCACATGCCTCTTGCTCTTACCGTGTTTTCGTCTGTGTGTTAGTGTTGCGCCATTGCTGGCAACAAAACCGAAACGAGCCTTTCACTGCCGCTCGTTGTGTGCATTGAATTTTGCCCTGTGCTTGTTGCCACTTCGCACTCGGCATAAGTATGCAATATCCGTTTCCGGTTGTTATGTTCGAGGTTGCCATAGACATATACAGTCGCAGTAGTTCTTGTTAGTGTGGTTGCTGCTTCCATTCCTTATGTTCGTGTTGCCACTGTTGTTGCCGGCAAAGTTCATATTCTTTGAAGTTTTGAGTTAAAAGTCGCTCGTTTGTATTTTCCCTTTTCGAAATGAAAAATGTATATTTACCTGATGCCTGGGCAAGAGAACAGACCGTAGGACCCCCGAACGACCCTCGCCGAACAAATGAACGGTCAAATGTTTGGTACGAGGGTATACTTTCATACTCGGTCGCATTGAAAATTGTAACAAGAAGGTGTTATGCTGGCACCTGCTGAATGCCCAAGAGTAGGTGCTTCTAGACTAACCATAGAAATAGGTATTGCAGTCGAAACTACAGTGAAGTGCAGTCAGCTGTGTATGTGCGAAGACGACAAGCACAGAGAAGGTACTGTGAAAATATCAAAAAAAAAAAAGAAAGGGTTTACGAAATTACAGAGAATGAAAGAAAAAATGAAATCCACAGAAATAATAAACAAGTTCTACATGCATTACCATCCAATGAAGGTTACACATACAAGCTCTCAGCAGTTTTATATAAGTTCCACACTAGCCGTGCATAGGTTCCACAGAAGTTCCACATAAGTTTCGCTTATGTTCCTCCCTCATATGTTCACATTAGTTTAGTATAGGCCCCCTTCAATTATGGTCCACATAAGTACCACATATGTTCCAAATAAGTACCACATATGTTCCAAACAAGTTCCACATGTGTTCCAAATAAGTTCCACATGTGTTCCAAATAAGTTCCACATGTGTTCCAAATAAGTTCCACATGTGTTCCAAATAAGTTCCACATGTGTTCCAAATAAGTTCCACATGTGTTCCAAAAAAGTTCCACACGTGTTAAAAATAAATTCCACATATGTTCCACATTAGTTCCGCATATGTTCCACAAAATTTCCACACCAACGAAGCAATGTTTTTTTTTCTATTTACACAATATTTTTTTATTTCCAAATATATATTCTTTTTGCAGCCACGCACCTGCCTTCAATTCGTTATGCTATGTTACCAAAGTTACCATTTTAACGACCCCATTTATTCAGTGTGGCAGTGTAATCAGTTTTCCAGATCAGAAGGTAGGTACTTATGTACCTTTCATACATAAACACATACATTCATACATACATAGTACGTAGCCTCCGACATAGTTTCGGAGAGCAGGAAAAGGATATCACTTCAATGATTTCTGGTTATTATCGAAGATGATTTTTAGGTTTCTACTTTGTTATTGCACGCACACACAAACTGTGAATTGTACACTCAAAGGGGCAGAAATGTTGACTTTGACAAATTTCATTCACGCCTAGACCTTTCGTGTCCTAGCTAGTATGACAAACACATGATAACTTTATGAAAGAAGTTTACACTTTCATGTTGCAACTATTTCCAAGAACAACTATCCGCAAGTGATGGTGCCTAACCGACAAATATTCAACTCATATTCATATCGTTATGTGAGTGGCATAAATACACATGTTTTTTTTGACCTACTAGAATATAAAAAAAATATTTATTTAAACTAACAACCAAGCAAGGACTTCCACAAACGTTTTGTGTTTTATTGAAATGATTTTGTATGTGAAGGCAATCCTATTTCGAACTGTCGAATGTCGAACTGTTTGCCTTTTCAAATGCCACTTAATTTGGCAGTCATATTGCGTAACGTAATAACTTCGTAGTCAGGTGGTAGTATGTGCTTAGAGCCCTGCTCCTGCAGTTGGCATTGTCTATGAGTGTTTGTGATTTATCAAAGCAACTTTCGACATGCTTTCGAGCAGAAGATTATATTGGGAGAAAAACATTCTGCAGTTCGGCTTCATTGGTGATGCGGCAAATGTTGCACGTTGCACATATGCCGTGCAGTTTATACACAGTTGCTAGTTTATTTATTTTTTTATTTGTTTTTATTTGTTCAATAAGATTTAACACTTGATTGAGTTTTAATTTATTTGGTCTGCAAAGTTTGCAATCAGAAATTCAAATTTGGCACAGAATTTCATTGTTTGGGTTATTTGCCAAATGCAGTGAGTATCTGTCATATTCATAAGAGTGGGTAGAATAGGAATTGGAAAATTGTAAAAGAAATTTAGACACACTCAGGGACACCAAGAAACATTTCACTATGTAGATTTCAGCTGTATAAATGCAGAAAAGGCAATAGGGTCCAGAATTTAAACCAATTTTTCTGGAAGGGTTTTAGGAAACATATTCTTTACGGTGGATTGAAATTATTTTAGGCGACCATATAATTCTATATAGGCTCCACATATTTGATTTTGCATTAAGAAAAAGCCACGACAAAAGTTTGATTTTCAGTTTTACTATAATTCACTCATCAAATTGCCATCAAATATGCTAACTATCACTTACAATATAAATAAAAATCACTTTCGCCTTTCACAACGCCTCGAAATATGCCTCATGTTCATGCTTATCAATTATGAAAATTGAATTCTTCGCACATACTCGTTCACAACTCGTTCAATTTATTAAATTTAATTTATTTATGTACTAATTCTTCAGAAGAAATGGAATATAAAACAAGGAGAATACTAAAAAAAAGCGCACATACGCACGCAACATGCATACATAAGCAGAATAAGTATAAGTGTTAGTAGGAAACTTTCCCACTGGACCGAGATGTCGGCACATACGTTTCCCAGGCGACATTTGGGCAAATTCCACTCGACCAACAGACGAACGGACGAACAAATTAAAGCCAGTAAACTTGCCTGCTGCAATAAAGAGCCAACATGACCATGAAATTCAAATGACCATAATTCAATTTCAGCCTTTTTCAACTGCATACTTCAGTGTTTGGTAGAGACAAGGACACGCACACATATACTCACAGCATAAACCCGAAAACTTGTTTGCAGTTAGACACACAAACACACACAGATGCAAACATTTGATTTGTCAGTGCCCGGTTTGACTTTAGACAAAATTTTCATATATTAAAACTTAAGTAACGGAAGAGACTTCACTTCACTTCCTTATTTAACTTGCTCATATCATCGAGTGGCATGCTGAGGCCAGGATGTCAAGTGCTCATGTACTAGACTCGGGCTGTGTGTGTGTGTGTGTGAATGGATGTCTGTTTGATTACAGCACAACGTGTTGATGGGCAGTTTCATTTGTAATTGTGTGAAAATATTGTACACACACACACACAAACGCACACTCAAGCAGAGGGCACTTTATGAAAGTACCACATATTATGTAAGTTTTGTGAGGATCTTCGATATAAATACTTTGCCCACACAGCCTCCTTGACTTGACCTTCCCATGATGGCCGTTCGTTTGTTGCTTGGTTATGATTTTTATTGGTGGCATGAAAAATGAAACTGGACTTTTGAAGTTCAAATTATGAGCAGGCGGCACTTGACTTGAGCACTTCGCATGAATTGATGGGCAGTGTATGGCATACTGGAAATGTAATTGAATTATGTGCGAAATCATAAAGTAAATGAAATTTAAGCGAAGTTACTTTAAGGATTTGAATGTTTTTTTTTCTCATTTCCTTCGGAATTCAATTGTAAATTGTAATTATTCTTGAAATTAAAATCCCATAAATTAAATGCCTTTGCCATTGAAGATTTATGGTTTGAACGTGATTTACGTGTTCTGCTGTTCGAGCAAATTTCACGCTATCTTGACTTTAGCAAGTACACAAACAAGAAAATAGCCCAAAAAGTAAAATGAAAACTTTTCCCCTGAACTTTTGCTCATTTGACAAATGCCCTTAAAATGTTGTAGGCACAACCGTAAAGAAATTAGTGGTATCAGCAGGTAAAAAGCTAAAAGCCAACTCAAAGCAAAGTAAATAAGCAAATCATGCAATTATTGGGGAAATCTTTCGAACCCCTCCATAACATAGTTTAAAATTTATTCATTTCTTAGAAAATGGGTTTACAATTTCAAAAAAATATAGAACCACGCCTTAATATGGAATAATAACTACATGGCGTTGTCCAAAATAAATCAAAATTAAAGCGTGAATTTATTAGTGTCGTTTTTTAAGTAATTACAAGTACAGGTTTCGGAAACAATCAACTGTTTCACATTATAAATTATGCAAAAACATTCAATCCACCTTTCACAATCCTGTTCACCCTTTCCGTATGTGAAAATGACAACTAGTCTGCAAATAGTTCGAACTGAAACCAACTAAAACCGTTACTAATATGACTACTCAATGCTGAACTTTCAATATTACTAATATTCCATAACATTTGCCATATTAGTTGTATTAGCAATTTCATTCATTCACTCATTCATTGTTGTGGCAGTTGTTGCTGCTGCTGTTGCTATCTTCTATCTCTCTGCCAGCAATGTTGAGTGTAATACAACACTTACTGTCATATAATATCATTGGTTTATATTGTTTATTTTCTGTTGTAGTACCGATGCGCAGTCAACATTCCTTCCTTCACTTTTTTGTTGTTTGTATTTTTTTTTTGTGTTGCCACAGCCATTGTCTGATTCTGGTATATTTATATTTTGCTGTTGCTTTGTTGTTGTTGTTGTCGTTATTGCTTGCAGCGGCACATCCTTGTCTCTAGCCAACGTCGCTCAGCGCGCTTTGTGTGCCCCCATTCAAGCGCTGGGCTTCCTTGTTTCGCTCGTTCGCTCCTTTGTTATGCAACCCAATAGGGTCACGTTAATAATACCAATGGGGATTTGCTTCCGGAGTCGGTTGGTGTGTGGTTCGGTTTCATTTTTATTCTCGTCTTTTTTTTCCTTCCCTTTTTTTGGTTCAATTTTTCGACAGTCTGCCCTCGCTTTTGCTATTGTATCCATGTGCTGTGTGTGTGTGTGTGTGTGTGTGTGTGTGTGTGTGTGTGTGTGTGTGCGTATGCTTGTTTCTATACAAAAACATTAATATTGATATCGTATTGTGTTTATTTCTATGGAAGCCACTTCTATTATTTAAAAGTGATTTTGTATTCGTTGTTATTTCGTAATTTTTAAAGCATATCTCCACTTGCGGGTGGATTGGTAACACAATCACCCTGCCCACTGTGCGACTTTTTTGTTTGGTTGGCCGAGGGTGTGTAGCCTGTCCGTCTGTCGGTGTGTCCGTCCTTCTGTTTCTTTCATCGTTTGTGGGTGTAATTCTGCGGCCGTTTTGTTTGTGGTCGTCGTTTCAATTGGGATTTAATTTGCGTTTGTTTGTGTTGGCTGTATGGCTGTCTGTGTGTGTGTGCGTTCTTGTGTTTTGGTTTGTGTATGTACATTTGTATACAACATTCAATTTGTGTATGCAGTGTATCCACTTGAAACTGTTAATGGGCATTTTGTATTTTAGTTAATGTGAAAACTTTTCCGCTTTTTCTTTGTTACTGTATTCGACTGAGTGTATGGTGGGGGGAGGGTGTAGCGTGACGATATTATCTGTAAATGTTCGGTTTGCAGTTTTTTATTTTATAAAACAATAAGCCGTGGAAATTAATAAGCCATTACAGCAATTTTAGCGGTCATTGCAGCTTTTGAAAATCTTTCACATGGAGGAGGGAGAAGGTCTAAAAATGGGGGAGGAAAAGTTTAAAATTGTAACTTAGAGTTGAGGGACATATAAATTTTATACATACAATCCACATAGTATCCACATGTAATCCACAAAAATAAAAACTGCATTTACCTTGAACAAATATTTTTTTAATAAAAATGATATTCTGCTTCTATTTAAGCAACTTTAAAAACTTGTCATAAATTCCAATTACCACTACCCAGTTGTATTTTTAAAAATCCCTAAGCCGCAAATTATAAATATGTGTAGAATTCTGTGGAACCGCAAAGTTTCACACTTCGCACTGATATCCAATTAAAAGAGTGAACTGAATGAACTTCCTTATTGCATTTCAGCTGACATTAATACCTACACCTTGAAGCACATAACAGAAACCAAAATGCTCGCAGCAAGCATTTGACTTTTTAGGTGGGAAAAATATGATTACCGCGTCATCATTCCCATTCTCAGCGTTAATCTCTCTACCTTTAAGCTACAGCGAAGTTATCAAATTATAATAAGTTTTAGTAACAATTCAGTGATGGTGCTGGTGTGGGGTTTGGGCGTAGGGTAAAACGCTTGCTAATTTCTTAAGCGTGTAAAAATGTGGTTTTTGCACACGTCACGTTGTCAGCACATCATCAGGCAACCAACAGCAAACGTGATCCCCGCACTCACTGACGTACATATGAAAGGAGAGCGCATGTTACTCAAAAATGTACGTACCATTAATAAGGTGAAAACCACAAAATTGTCAAAAATGTTCCACAAGTTTGCTGGGAAAAATATTCAAAAATTATTGACTAAGGATAATAACTAACACCGCAAAAATTAAGACAATTCCTTGATCATCATTAAAAATTTTATTTTTTTATTAAGTTCTCTAGAATCTTTTTCTGGCCTTACTAACCATTTTCACACTGGCGTATAAGTTCACGAATACGAATCTTTTTATTTATCTACATTTGAGTATGCATGTATTTCACTGTGTGTGTGTGCGTGTGTATGTGTTTGAGTGCAGCACATTTCTAATTATCTGACGGATTAGCTTAATTGGTAACAAGTGCACTTCCTTCTCACTTCACTGCTTAACTTCCGGTTGCAAACTTTCGAAGAAGAAGAAACCAATTTCGCACACACAAACACACAGCTTCGCAGCTGCATAGGAGCATGCATTTTGCATTTTCGGGCGCGCCAAACAAACGCCAAACGTTGTGGTTTCGCATTTTGCGCTTCACCCGGCGGCGTCGCCCAATTGTGACGTTCATTCGTTACCAGTGTCGTTGTGTTGTTCTGGGTGAGACTTGCCTTGCTGGGATTTTGTATATGCCTTGGAAAGTGGTTGAAGTGTTATAGGATTTGGTTTCACAACGGCACATGATGCATTTTATCCAACAGTGGAGGGTTCGTTTTTCTGTTGCAAATTTTGGCCTGGCTGTCATGAGCGTGTTCGAGTATTTCTTCATTGCCTATTTTTTGAGGTGAATTTTTAGCTTTTTGGAGAGGAGAGGAGAGTAACCCACTTCTCTAGTAATTTTGTGGTTGTCGTAAATTTCTGACAGCTTAGAATTAACTTGGCATTTAATATTCCATGTACATGAGAGTGTGTTTGGAGTTGACGAGGCCGTTCGAGTGCGTTGTATGCAGCTGTGTGTGTTTGCTTTTGATATTGATGAAGTTGAAATTGCTCGAAACGCTTGAGAACAGTTGCAATATGCCGCTTGTGTACATAATTATGACTGATTAGCAAAACGAAGGTGGCACAGATTGCGTTGCACAGATTTTAATTAAGTGGTCTCACTTACATTCCACATGATAGTTTTTTTTTCTACAAACTATGTTTTCATTTTAATATTAAGAAAAGTGCTCTAAAAAATTTATTTTACTTGACTATATTAACAGGTTCCACAAATGAAATGTTTCTATAAAATCCACACAATTCTTACCAACGATACACATACCTACATTCCACATAATTGTACTCTCCATTAAAAAATACTTCCTCTTTCCTGAACGTTATCAAAAGTATTCCAACCACTTTAAACAGCAAAAATTCTTGAGTCAATAAACTTTCGTGCTTTTCACTTTCATAGCCGCAATTCTGCAATCATCCAAACAGAGCCGCAGCACACAGCACACAAAGCCGAAAAGAAGAAAATAAATCAAATTTACTATTCATGCCAACTCATTGTTTGCCCACACAGACATGCAAAAAAATATACAACCCGAAACCGAACAAAGGAATGAACAGTAAAGTTAAGTGAAAGAGAATATGAATTAAGAATGCTTTAAAAAAAATCACACACACACACTCACACACAAACGAGGAGGCACAATGCAAAAAATTAACGAACACACGGAGAAATGAGAGAAAGTTGTAAAAAAAAAGAAGGTAACTGCCGTGTACGTAAACCTTAAGCAAATGAATTTAAAAACTGTAAATAGCAGCAGGCAAAAGGTTTTAAATGAACAGCACAGGGAAAACAAGCTCTAACGAAATAAACGAAGGAAGGTAGTAAAAAAAATACAAACGAATGCCATATGTGTTTTAAGCCTACACTCCCTACACCACACACTGAAAATACAGAAAATTAACGCAATTGTGGTATTGTTTACCGAAAAAAAAGAGGAAGAAAAAAAGTCCAACTTCACAGAACAAACATTCACCCAACTACTACGTTCCACAAGCCTGTTTTTCTCGCTCGTAAATCGCCCAGAGAAAAAAAATTTGCTTTTAAATAGCACGTTGCTGTGGCATCTTCAGCATCGAAACGGGCACACAACCATTTTCCGGCATAAACACACTCATGCAAACACACATGTAAATTGCAATAAAAAAATACAAACAACAAAAAATGCTACGAACGCACATAGGAAAACACTTGAGCTGAATTTATTGGCTGGTACACGCAAGTGAGCTGGTCAATACCAATACCACTTTATGGTAGTGAGTGGTGCTGAGGGTGTTTTTGTGTGTGTGCTGGTCCCGTTCTATATGGCCTACTGTGAGGCTTAATAGTCATATTGGAATAAATGACCAAACTCCAGTGTATCGCTAGCAACAGCTTCTGGCTCGGTAGCCTTTCATTTTCCACATAAGCGCTATCGATGCACTCGTACAATGTGGGAAAATTCAAAGTGTGAAAGTAATCGATGGCGTTTTTTTTTCTATTTTCTTTCTTTTTCTTTCGTATCTTTGTAGGCAGAAAGTTGAGACTTAGTAATTGGTCGAGTGAACCATTTAATACTATTACAGAAAATGTAATTTCTGTGATATTCAAAACAAGAAGGGTTTCAAAGGACTCCTTTGAGTGAAGTCGAGTGGGTGGGATGCTGATATTCTTTTCACATTCGAATGTACCACAAAAGCCTTTGGTTCGTTGAGGGTCTGGCATGCAAATGATTCTATTGATAGTGAAGTGCTTTAAACTTTAAACAAACGTTCATAATTCACGTGGTTAAGTTCCACAACATTTTCTTTTACGGAAACTCTACGATCCACTTTTGTTTTGTAGTATTTTACAAATGTAAAGCAGTCTCAGATGTTATAGAATAATTCATAGGAGACACAATAGGTTCCACAAGTTTTTCAAAGTGTTATATATTTTATTTGTTCTTATTTTCAAAAATTAATAAAAGTATACTCAAATACGCCATTCATAAGATTTAAAAATTTCCAATAAGTTCCACAAAATTACAAATAGGTTCCCCAAGAATTTTAAAGTTGTTTTATCACTAAAACATAATCCACCAAAATGCATTCTTCATTAAATTTCCATTTAAGTTCCACAACATTCATCCACAACATGTTTTGAATATGAAATAAATTTCGCTTATTTAAACTATAGGTTCCACAAGATTATTAAAGTGTAGATACAATATGGTATCTTTTCCTATATTCAAATCATAAATAAATAAAACACAAATTAATACCAATACATTTTTCATAAAATTTTAAAATTTTGACATAAGTTCCACAAATTTTTTTTTAAAACCTTGTGATTACAGTTTTTTTTAATGTGATCACTTATATCTTAGAATATGAAGCATCGTTTCATCGTTCATGTAATATTTAAGAAGAAACACAATAGGTTCCACAAGGTTATTAAAGTGGAAATATCTATAAGTAAGTACTTTTATCATTTATCATTCTATACGAATTTCCAAACGGTATGGAAGTTTCAACATGAATTTCCAATTTGTAGAAAATAATTTCCACTAAACATCGCTACCACACTCTCCAACTAAGTTGTCTGCCTCCCACAAACTAACACAACACTCATTTCCGCCAACACCAGCAAAGAGCCAAAGTTCTGCATTGAAGAACTTTTGTACCTGCAGTTGTCACATGCACCGCACAATTTATGTCTGTCCGCTCTCTCTCGACTCGTTCGCTTTTAGCACAGAGCCGCTTCGCATTCAACTAACATTCCATCTAATCTAATAATATCTAAAGTGTTTAATCCTTCGCACATTTCTGACTGTCTACTTCTGGAAAATATCCTACATTGAGGAGGCAGACGCCTCATTGCCTGCTTCCGTTTTCCGCTTCAGCTTTTTCTCACTGCAATTTCGCATTTAAATTTCATTTCAATTCTTTTCAACTTTAACACGATAAAGCATAAATCCAATGTTCGCCGTTTTGCGTACAAGGCGACTGAATGACTGCCTCCTCGATCAAATTACAGCAACGACAAGGAAGACCATGACGACGACGATGATGGAGACGACTTCGAGTAGGAGGGCCACAGGCAAAGGAAGTGCCATTAATACAAATACAACAACAACAACAACAACAACAAGAACGAGAACAACAACAATGGCTATGTACCAGCAGCACTAATGCCGTGTTAGACTACAACAATACGACTCTACGACAACAACAACAACAGCAATTCAAACGTACCACTCTCCACCATAGTGTAGAATTATCCAAGTGGAAGACTAATCTGTAGATTTGCTTGCACTCGCCTCGCAGAACTCAAACAAAACTAATGGAAAAGAAAAGAAGTGAATGAAAATTGTCGTCCGACAAAAACATTCTCGGGTGGGGAGTGCGAGGAAGACAAGGGCTGAGGAAAGCGTAGGCATTGATGTGGATGAAAACTAAGTTTTAGTGCAGATTAGAATGGAAGGTGTTGGCGATAAGAGGCTGATATTGTTGTGCATGTGTGCATGTAGGTGTTGGATTGTCGTACTTCACATTGAGAGTATTTTACTTGTTGTATTGTATTGTAGTAAAGGAAACAATTCAATTTTGCAATTCTAATATTTCAGAAATAAAGGGAAATTCTAAAATCCATAATGACTAGGGTCTGCTGAAGCCACCAATGCATCTGTAATTGCACTAAGGTGTGTGCAGATGGTTTCTATTGATTTCATACTAAGCCACAATATTACATTCTTCCATTCCAAAGTACCTACTATTGAAAAAACTGGTAGTAATTTACCAAATTAGCGGCTGGAATCTCACACAGCATGCAGCATTTTTGGTACACCAGGAAAAAATAGTCAGCTGCACCAACAGAGCCAACCGAACTAAACTCAATGTCATATATAAAATAAAATTGTTCGTACCCCATTAATTCCATGGCATACTTAAAAGCAGTGCTGGATTTCCCTAAAGGCCCAGAAGGCACTGGACTCAGAAGGGCGCTAAGGACAAACGTTTCATATAAAATAGGTAAATACATAATTAAATGATACGCGAATAGTATAATGATACAGACTGTAACTTAATTTTAGGGGCGCCAAATATGTACCATGCCTAAAGCGCTACCACACCCAAATCCGGCGCTGCTTATAAGAGCTTCCGTTTGGGCATTTGCCTTTGTTTTATTGTTGTACAATTCAACAATGGCGAATTTATGTTCATTGACATTTCACAGTGTAATAAATTTGCAGTCCCACCCCCGGGCGGCCCAGCATCAGAGTCAATGCATGGAGTTGACTTTGGTGGTGGCGGTACATTTTATTATTTTAACACAATAAAATGTTGAGAGCCCAAAAGTAGGCAATGCCATTTTTTGTCCATAAAATTTTTTTTCCCCGTTTCACAGCTTCTGTTGCTCTTGGTTAATTTCAGTTCTCCTCGCAACCCTTGGCCATTGTACATAAACGTAAATGTCTATTCACCGTTTTGTATTGTTTGTAATGAGAAAAATGTTTGGATTTGGTTTTTGGATTTATTCCCGCTGCTCTCTGCTTACTTATTTTTCGCCAAATTTATGTTTCCCAATGTTTGAAAAGTCAATGAATTGCAACAAATTTCATTTGCGCGAATTTCTTTGGCATTGGGCGTTGTGGGCGTTGTTTGTTGCCGCTTTTGGATTGTTAAGATTTAATGTGATCTGAGTGGGGGTTAAGCTGCGCTGCGCTGCGCTGCGCTGAGGTGAGGTGAAGTGAGGTGGCCCAGGTGAATGCCATTTGACTTGAGTTTGAAATTTTGTGGCTTGTGGATTTATATTTATTATTGTTGTGGATGTGGATTTTTGTGGGTTGTAAATTGTAATTGCTTTCTGCTAAATGAGTTTCATTTTGTGGCGTTGTTACGTTATTTGTGCTGAAGTAGTAATTAGTTGCGCTATTGATGTCGTAATTAGAATTAAGCTTCTGTAATTTTAATGGCAGTTGTTGGGTTAAAGGCTCATTTCGCTCATTCCGTTAAGGTTAAGGAGTGCACGAAGCCTTGACAATTGGATTTATTTGCCACCTATAACTGTATTGAAATGTATTGACTGTAAGTGCGTTCGCTTATGTAATCGAGTTAAAGTAGTAAAGTTACTATTATTACATTAGATCGAAATGGTTAATGAGGCAGGAGCTTGTGTAATGATGTAGAAAGAATTTTAAAGAGATGCATTAGCTACCTAGCTTCTTCTATTGGTCTTTTGTGCTCTCAGTCGGATTTCGTAATACTTAAATGAATTTACAACCAACAATTCCATTTTAATGTTAGAAAGTGTAGCTTAGAAATTGCTATTTTATAATAAGAAAAATGCAGATGAGTATTTTATGCTTAACACGGCAGTACTAGCATGGGCAGGGTAACTTAGCTTCGGTCAGCTAATTGTTCTCCCTTTCCATGATCAAGATGTTCCAGTATGAGAGTTTTCGATGTTCTTTCTCTTTCTTTAAATGTATTCCGATATTAACATTCTTACTGTTTGCCATTAATTTTACGAGTTTAAATTAAATTAAACATTTCCCAGCATGTTTACATTTCATACAATTTAAGAAAAATAAGAAAATTAACAAAAAAAAAAAATAACAGAAAATTCCACAATTGCCTTAGTTCTCTCATATGTGTAACGTAATTTCCAAATTGCATGTGTGTTTGTCTATGTAAGCGCTGTGCATGTGAATGACACACTAAAACATGTACGAAAATAAAGCAGCGGCTGCTGTGCGTGTTAAGGCAACATTTTCGCCGAAGACGGCGCAAATGAAACAACTTCGGTTGTATTTTGTATTTTGTAGTTGTTTTTGTTTAGTTTTCACAGTTTTCTTAGTTGCGAATTAGAACGAATTGTTCTACTGTACACACATATATATACATATGCGTGCGGCGTATGTGCATGTCTCATTTCAATAACAAATTTTCGAGAGCAGGAAAAGGAGCTTGTTGCCACATATGCCGCACTAACATAACAAACAAATTCGCCAGTTTGCATTTTGTACAGTGTTTCGTGAGAGTGTGTTGGGGAAAAAATACAACAAAAAATTAGTGAAAAAAATTACAGCAATTGACATTTATACAGAACTTATGCTTCGATTCGCCACACTAAATAAAGTCTAGAAATTGAGTACGAAAATCACGATTATTGCCATTTAACACATACACCATTAACAAGCCGAAATCTTATCACTAATACTTGCATGTATATACACACATAACTGCCTTCAATTATGCATGTCTGCGTATGCCTTGTTTGCTGTCTTAATAGTTATTGTCTTTTGCCAACTTCAAAGTTCATGTTTGCTGTCGATTCCAAGCAAATCACTTCCATTATTGTCTGCTTTGTGTAAGTGTTGAATTTTACTTATGCAATTGACACATGCATGCAGCGGGGTGTGGGTACCTTGTGTACTTTTAATTGACATTTTGATGATTTTCCATTCAACATTTATGCACTTAAAATAAATTTGCTTGAACATTTTTGGCAAAAGCAGTGCCAATTTAAACAATTTCTCAGTAAGAAAATTTACTTCGATTGTTACTTTTCTTCACCTCTCCAAAGAATGTCAACTTACCCTTTTCATTTACAGCCGCCTTTTCACGCATTTTAAACTCAAATGTCTTTTCTCCTATTATATTAAAAAAAAATAAAATAATTTCAAGCCAAAGCGAGGCAAGTGCCCGGCACCTCAACTCAGGATGCCACAAATTAATAACATGCACACATGCAGGCTGCAATTACTTACGGCCGCAAATGTTGCACACTGTAAGTACAACAACAATTTGTCTACGCACGGGATACATTTACTTCCGTGCGTGCGTGTGTGAATTGAGAGTGAGGCAATGTAAGAGGCGCATAAGTTGTGGCAAAGTGCGTGCATGATGCATGCAAACACACACACACACACAAAGGCCTACTAATACCAATAAATACACGCACACATGCACTCACTCATACATTCAAACATGAGTTAATATGTGCAAATTTCATGGTAACACTGGGTGTGACTAAGCGAGAGGGGTGGCGAAGCCAGTGCGCCATGTCACAATTTATCATTTAAGCCCTGACATGGGCCTACCCAGTGCCGAACTCCTGCGAAACCGTTCATGCGCCTCATCCGCCTACAAGGCTAGCATTTAACATGCAGTTTACGTTTGCCGCAAGATCTATTACAGGAAATCCACACTGACACACACATATACACGCTCGCCCAGTGCTCGGTGACCGCATGCTCTCACACACTCACACACTCTCGCCTATACATACAAATTGATGTGAAAGGATATTGCGGTAAATCCCAATCGAGCAAACTAAACTTGATTATTTTGTGCGGTTTTTTGCTCAACATTATTTCGAAATGCCACATTTTAATGTAACGCCTGAAATTATGCAATGTTTTAGCTTAGCTCCAGCTTAACTTGCCTGCGTTTGTATGCATATGAGTGGTGGGTGTGAGTGTGCCCAGCAAATTGCATGCATTTGTTTGGTTTTGTCTTTTTGTTTGGTTCCATTTACATCATGTTTGTGTGTGTGTGTGTGGGGGGGTGCTTTAAGTGTGTCTGACTAGATGGTGTAAAGTGCACAAATTTAGAAGGATGATATGCAATTTATTTATTCTGTCCACCCAGCTAATAAATTTTCATTGCATACCTTTTAGCTGGTGCGTGAAAATTGTGCCATTTTGATGCCGCATTTTATGGATGGTCTTAATTTCAGGCTTATAGTAGGTTGACTTTCCTCTTTTTGTTCTGTAATAATCAGAACACGTTGTCATTGGAAATGAATTTACTTCTGCATATTTTATTAAATTATTATTACATGACAGAACCTTCCTTTTAATTTAATTATTTCTTAAGTAGGGAATAAGAGACAAAAATCCCTTTGCAGATTTTCTACTAGGCTGATTTGTATATCCCTTAAGTGTTCACATTTGAAATTTTTATTTCTAAATAAATCAATGAGCCTCCTCGACCAAGCAAATGTTCCTTCAATAAATCTTACCGAATTAGAAAATTCTCGTTTATCATATCTCCCTTCAACCGTGTGTACATTTGGCAAAACTTTATTATATTTATTTTACTCCATACAAATATTTTGCCTTCTTTAATGCATTAAAGTCTTCTTCGGCTTGCCGTCCTTCGTTGCTCAGCAATTACACACAAGTGTTTCTTAATTAAACTAAGAATCTGCTGCTAACAAAAACCTGGAAAATAATAAACCCAAGATAATGAAATTTCCAACAATTTATAACAACCACAGAAACAAGTATGTATGAAAGCCAAGACAAAAATAAAATGATAACGACCAGGACGACGACGCACAGTGATTTGTCTCCATATGAGCTTGGGACAAAAATCGAATTAGTATTCTGAATTAATTGAAACTAAGTTTCTAAATGTATTTTGGCCCGCTGATTTCAAAAATGTAATCGGTTTTTCTGTAACCCTTATAGTTTTTGAATAAATCCAGAATTGTATGCTTGATTTTCTTATTTAATTATTATGCATATAATACAACTCTACAATTATATTTCGCAAAAGGTTTCTTAGCTTTAATAACGGATTCTAGTGGTTCTTGATTAGCTGATTTCAAATTTAGTAACCGTTTTTGGCTAGCAGTTGTAGTTTAGCAGGTACATTAATGCAAAAACATTAAAAAATCTTTTTAAAAAATTTAATATTACAACTATTGAAAAGAGCAATACATTTTTATAATCTTGAATACTTTGTAAAGAAAAATGTATATTCTACTATATTATATTATGTATATTCTACTATTAGGGGTATTCACGGTCTGGTGTACTTGATAGTGTACTTTTGTCGAAGTGACGTATTCACTTTTACCATAAATTTTACCTGTATTCTCAATTTTAATAATTCTGGCACATCTTTTATTTTTTTAATTGTTTAACATGTGCATTGCTTGGTAAAGTAATGAACCCCAAGAAATCCTGAAAAATCTGTATAACCCGGGATTGCCAAAACCATTCGGTATTGACCGCTTTAGTCAATACGAAGAAGAGGGAAGAGTAAAATAGAGAAAAATTAAATGACATTGGATCAACAATATTTCAATTGAGCTTTTAGTTACTATACATACATTAATATCAATATATTAATAAAAATACATACATTCATCACATTTTACCATTTTATTTACATTATGAACTTTTCAAAATTTTTTTTTGATATAAAATTGTCATTTTAGGCATTTACAAAAAAACATTTTTTTCAAAAAGTTGGTAAAAAATGGTGAATTTCTTTTTTTTTTTCTGAAAGAAAACACATTAAACTTTAAAACAAAAAAAAAAATTTTTAGTAACTTTTACGCACTTTTTTTTTACAATCCATAATTTGATGGGTTTTTTTTTGTTTTTTACTTGAAAAACTTTTTTTTTCATGGTACTCACAAATTTTTACATCGAAGTTTAAAGACAACTATTTTATTTTTCATTTTTTAATACAACAATAACATTTATAAAAAAGTAAAGTTTGTATCATTCTTGCCAAAAATACCTTTTTGGCAATTTTTTTCGCCAAGCTATCAAAAATAAATTTTTTTCTTCCAGCATTTGTTATCAAATTTCCCTAATTTGACAATACTCCACGGACGTCAAAAAAATTTTAATCAAATAAAGAAGTTCATATTCTTTTTAGTCAATGTATTACCTTTCCAAAAATACCATATTTTATATAATTGATGACATCAAACTTTCTGAATTTTGTCTATGGGACAAATCACTGTGCGACGTATTGAAATTTTCAAGAAGTTACCAAATATACTCATACGATTTGTTTGCATTGCTCTTTCTTACCCATTCGACTTGTACTCAAAATGCGCATGCAATAAAGACGTCTGCTAAGAAATGCACCTGCGAAAGAAGCATATTTTTAGGATCACTTGAGCGCTTTGTTATTCTAAATTGCATTACACTTAAACGGCATATCCATGATGGAATAGCCTTTTTTCCCCTCCTGCTCCTAGTTTAGGATTATTTATTAAGAGCAACTCTGCATTGAATTGAGTGGATACACATTTCTACAAAAGCATCACACAACTCATTCACACACCAAATGTAGATACACCAACACAACTGTCCGTCAGTGTGTGTGTGTGTGTATATGTCTGGTCCATTGTTTGCATGTCGGTTATTGTGTTTTTTGGGTATTGTATTCAACTTTGTATGCGGCTTGTGTGTATATGTTTTAATCCTTTCATTTTCATAACTCGTCATAAAATGTAAACAAGATTAAGTAAGTTTTTGGTTGCTCAAGTGGCAGTGGCAGTGGTAGTGGCAGCAGGACAATATGCCACAACAACAACAGCAGTAACACTCAACATTGTATGGAGAGGAAAACTGCAGCAGTAGCAGCAACAACAATAACAGCCGGTGGTGGTGGTGGGGGCGAAAACTTTTTGAATTAAAAAGTTGCTCGAAAGGATTTGACAAAGCTCGGTATTGTTTTCGGCATGAATTGACGGAAAGTAAGAATTACAAGAAGTAATTAAATTTCTAACAATTTGCGTACATGTTCACAATGGCATAGAAAACATATAGTGCAATCGAAAATTCTTACAATTCTCCACAGTATTTAAAAAAAATTTTGGGATTTTCAAAACGAAAAAATTCTTTTAAAAATTGATTTTACAATACCTTTTTACATAATCACACTCTCAAAGTGTACGGTATATCAAACAGATTTCTCTATCAATTTTTTCCTTCATTATTCCTTTCATCTTTCCTTTCCCTTTAAACAGCTTGCCAATTGACTCCATGAAAGTAGGCCAAACTTTTTATCTAAAACACTCAAACAATCGCTTTGCTCAAGTAGCAAATTCAATTTACATCATCGATAAACTAACAAAATGTGAGGTGAAAAAAAATGCCATTAAAATTAACACCTTTTTTGGAATTTAAAGTATTATTAAGCATGCAAACAATGCACTTCATAGTTTCACATACTCACGAATAGCTGGGCAACATGCAAATACAAAATAAGCAGCAGGAAATTGTGCAACAACAACAACGAAACACCAAGAGTGAATTTCATTAGTTTGTGTGTGTTTTGTTTACGAAAAGCCGCTTAAGTATAAGTTATATTTGCTTTTATTGCCCGATGCTTTTAACTCATATGCATATTGTGAAACTATACATTTTTTGTTTGTCATTTACATTAAATCGTTATTACAGAAAATACCATTGACAAGAATGTTAAGCGGACTCGTTATTTCGTAGAAAAATAATATTTTTAAATGAAAAGCTGACATGCAAAAAATACAAATACAACAAATACAACAAAGTCAAATGTTATTCTGTTGCATGGAACATTTTTTCTTTATGTGGAATTTTTGCTTTTTTTTATAAATCTTTCTTCAATCCAATTTTTTGGGTGAATTTCATGGAATGCATTTGCAAGTATCCATTCAAATAAATTTACGTAGCACAACAAATAAGTTGGAGCACACAAAAAAGACACACCTGCTCTTGAATGGGAGGGTGAAAGGTGAATTGGTCTAACCACAAAAACTATAAATTGATAGCGAAGTGAGATACGCTTTCCGATCTACGATCTACAAATTTTTTATTTAAAAAAGGCTCAGTGGACTAATTTTAGTTTTCATTTAAAATCTTTTTGACAAAAATTTATTGTGACAATTTTTCTTCAAAAAGTAAACTCAATAGAAGACAGAGAATATGAAAATGGATAATTTTTAAGTGGATCCAGTATTCCTCTTGCCGCCTTAGAAATTGCTCAAATGTTATTCTGTTGCATGGAACATTTTTTCTTTATGTGGAATTTTTGCTTTTTTTTATAAATCTTTCTTCAATCCAATTTTTTGGGTGAATTTCATGGAATGCATTTGCAAGTATCCATTCAAATAAATTTACGTAGCACAACAAATAAGTTGGAGCACACAAAAAAGATACACCTGCTCTTGAATGGGAAGGTGAAAGGTGAATTGGTCTAACCACAAAAACTATAAATTGATAGCGAAGTGAGATACGCTTTTCGATCTACTTATATGTTTATTAAAAAGTCTTCAAATTTTTACAAATAATTCAGTGTAGATTAAGTCAATTAAATGAAGGATTTCCCATAATTCCAAGAAAACAAATTTTTTATTTAAAAAAGGCTCAGTGGACTAATTTTAGTTTTCATTTAAAATCTTTTTGACAAAAATTTATTGTGACAATTTTTCTTCAAAAAGTAAACTCAATAGAAGACAGAAAATATGCAAATGGATAATTTGTAAGTCGATCCAGTATTCCTCTTGCCGCCGCACATGCACATGAGCATAAACACCTAAAGTGCCTGTATGCTCTTTTTCGTATGTGTTTTTGCGAGTATTTTTATGCACTTATGGAAACACTCTTTTCGAATATGCAATATTTTGTATTTGTTTATATGAAAGGATTAACAATTGATGTAACTGCAATTTTTTAAATTTCGGAGATATAGTTTATAATACAAGATTATAGCAAGAACAAATCGTGATAGTCAAAAGTCAATAAACGCGAAAACCATATCAACAGGAAAAGAAAAATTTTTATTTATGAAAAGTTAAAGTCGTGGAACTAGGATTGACACATTTTCAATGAAGTTTGAAACCTACAACTAAGCCAATGCCAATAAAATTAAATAAATGGTTGAAGAAATCCTAGGTGCAACCCTAGGTGTAACTCCCTCCACACAAGATTTCGGCTTGTAGAAACCTTTTGTTTTCCCTCAAATTTTTCTCTTCCACATATTTTTTCGTACTCACCAATAAAAAGTTACTATATAATTGAGGCATCATGTCTTGGCCGTTCCATTGTCCTGAAATTTGTAAGTTGTCCGGATCATTTTACTAATTATACATTTTAATTTTAGTCAACAAAAATATATTTTCATTAAAAGTAAAAGTGGCCAAAACAACAACGGCTTCAGTAAACCCTTCTGCAACTCGAAATGAGGAAAATTGGAGTTACACCACTTTTGCATGTGTGTGTTTGTGTTGTTTTTTATAATACAAAAAAAAACAACATACGTGTTTAAACAAAACACATTCGAACCGGAGAGCAGCAAGCTGTCTGCATGCACATTTGCAGCTAGACCGTAGTGTACTGGTGTTTGTATTTGCATGTGTATTTAACACTTGACAACAAATTCTTTTACCCCACCACCACTAACCAGTGGGGGGGCGGGTGTTGCTTTTCAATGGTGATATCGAACCCTACCATGTGCGCTCTTGTAAATTGGTTTGCTTTTGGATGGCGACAGCACTGTTGCCGATATTTTACGCTTGTGTGGCCACTTTGTGTAAGTGTTTGTGTGTGTTCGTTTGTATGCGTGTGGTTGTATAGCGCCGATAGTGCTGATGTTGTTGGTAGTGGTTACTTTAGTGTTTTCGCTTGGCTATTTGGGTGTATGCATTTGTGTGTGTGCTTTCCCTCTGTGTGACAAATATTTCTGTGTGACAAATATTTCCACGTTTGAATGTTTTCTTTTTTTGTATGCCAGAGTTGCCATTTTTAATTAATTTCATTGAAACTGAAGTATCTAGTAGGGGGGAAAGAGTTACTTACATGTCCTATTTTTTTATTATATTATTTAAAGGGAAACACTACAATTCAATGCAATTAAAATGCATATTTTTATCAATTGAATTTTTAATTACATTTTTTTAACAGATGTTCCTTATTCAATGACTTGGCTTGTAAAGGTTCAGGTAGTCTTTATTAATAAAAAAATACTCACAAAAAAGTTGGAATTCCCTTTTTAATGTTGGTATTAATGCAAGAGTCTATTCAATATCATTCAAATGAGTTTCCATGATTCATTTTACCATTAAGTTTTTATTTCTTTTATTATTTTGGTTTTGTGTTGGAAATTCCGTACACATTCCGTGGAAATACATACATTTTTTACACAAACGACGCAATTTTTTATATGAGAGACGTCAACGGTGCGTATGAGTAATATTTAATTGTGATGAGTGATAGCGTCACTCATACGCCCCGTTGACTTTTATTTTATCGAACATTATATTTCTTCTGATATGTGAACAATGAAATATTGACAGAGTTGGAATGAATGAGAATGAATGAGAACTGATCTGGAAAAACAGATCAGCCCACTTTACAAGTTAAAAATTACACTTTTTTATCAACATTTTGCAATCTCAGCATTTAAGTACTTACTTAATTCAATAAATTTACTTGAAATTATGCAAACCATAATATTTACACAAAAAAAAACGCACTCACCACAAATCATTAGCCGCAAAAAATATTTTTTAAAATACATCAGATTGACATGAGCACAAAGAACGGCAAACTGATTATTGCTGAGGCATTTTTAATAGCAAATAATTCAAATGTGGTGCATTATCGTATTTGTGCATGCGTTGATTGCAAAAACGCGCCAGCAAAATTAATAAGCATTTCATGTGCATGCATGAGAAATTGTGTGGCCAGGCTCATATGTGTGGATTTGCAACGATTTTAATTAAAATATAAAATAATTAGTTGATACTTTTATGCTAATGGAATTTTAGTATGAAGCGAAAAAAAATCATCAGATCCAATATAAAAGCTTTTTCAAATATTTTGAGGTTTTGTCGGATGTTTGAAATAACTTTCGGAATATTATAGCCCGCTGTGGGAAGACCTTCATTTTAATTCCAAAAATGTTGTCCTCAAATAAGTGAGTTCAGCTGTTGCATGAGCCTTCCCAATGCCCACAAGGTTATGCCGAGTTAAGCCTACCAATTATGGGCCAATATCGAATTCAGTCCACAAGTAATTTTGTAATAATTTCCTTTGATTAACGCAAATGGCATTTTTATTGCGGCCACTTTTAAAATGGAATTATATTCATTAATTATTAAATTTGTTAATTTGTGCCGCATAATTTTCGCTTAATTTTGTGTTATTTGCATTTAAATATTTTTTGTCTGTTCTGTGTGTTTACATCTCCCTTTTTTTTTTTTTGTTTCTGTGGCGTGTGACCGACCATCCAATTGCGTTCGCTTTGTTTTTTTTTTTGAGGTAATTTTTTTAATTTGTTACATTTGTTAATTTGCAAAATTGTCCTTTGGTACATGTTTTTTTTTACAATTTGTTTTTTAAACTCTCCGCACTCTGCCGTATGCTTAATTGTGATTTATGATGCTGCAGCAAAATGTTGTCGTAAATTGGTGTGTGTGAATTTTTTCGTGTACAACAAAATTGTTCGTTCCACTCTGCTGATGGTGTTTTGACAATAAACAGCTTTTGTGCCCAATTAAAATGTTGTATTTTTAAATTTTGCCATAATTAGAAGTGCTTTGCTAGATAGGGGACAGGAAGAGAATTTCGCAGCAGCATACCTTTTGGGGTAATGTTTTTATTGTTGTAAATTTGTATAGAAGAAATGAACAATTTTGTGGGGGAATTTTTATTTAAAATGACTCTACTTACGATCCACAAATTGGCATACTTTTAACTAGATTTAGATTTCTACATAGCTACAATCAACTTAATAGTAATAGTGTATCAAAACTTATGTTCCACATGGGATCATATAGGATTTTAAAAATTATAATTCCTAATTACTTCAAATAATACTCACAAAAATAGATGCATAAGAATTTAACCCTTTCACCACCAATTTCCCCCGTAAACTCGAATTTTAAAGATTTCGTACCAAAAAAAGGTATTCACAAAAACAATCTAAAAGTCATCGCTTTACAAAGGGTTAAACGTTGCTTCTCAAACACTCACCAAACCCTGAGTCTGTACATAATATAAATAATTTGAGGAAGTGTCTTAAATTGCATCCACGTTTTGAAGCCACAAACTTTTATCCAACATAAGCCCACTGTGAGGGGAAAGCGAAAACTAAATTTTGGTTAGAAATACATTTGGCATAAATATGAGTTCAGGCGATTAGTTTCTAATTGGGTTAGTTTAGACGAACGCAAGGCAGTCAGACAGACCAGACCAGACAAACAGACACAACAATAAATAGAAATGTAACAACAATTACTGCGGTAAAACAACAATTACAACAATTAATGCTCGCAATTGCTATAGAAGTGAAGCAGGGAGAAAGTATTTACAAGACTGAGAGGAGACTGGAGTGATTGAAATAAATTTGAGCATACTTTTAGACACTTTACAAAAAGGTTACTTGTGAGGACAATAGTTGGTGTTTGGATAATTTCCAAGCAAATAGTTTTGCGTAGAACCTGAAAGTAAAATAAAATTTTAAGTTTTTTATGTTGATAAATTCGATGCCAGGAGATCAACTACATAAAATAATTGCATACTTCAAGGAGTTGTGAACAAATTTCTTCAATAAACATTACAAAATAAACTCTATACAACGCATTGTAAAGTTGTCACATATTGATCAAAATTCTCCACCTATACACCACACCTTAATCAAATAAACTAAATTCAAAGCAGTCACTCTCACTTCCAGAATTAACAGCTTTTATTGAGTATAATTTGACACAATGCCACTGACAACATTGACACTTGAATTACCCCTCCCCCGTGACAGCTGCCACACCGACAAGCATTTAATTTTTCAGCATTACAAACCTATCACGCACACACACTTACATATGCCATCATATCGATGTATAGACAAGAGTGTACTTAACATATCCTCAAGCAAATTAATTGAAAATAAATTCAAACACAATTGCAATTAGCAAATGAAAATCGTTGACCAGGGCAAATGCATACGCCAGTGGAAGGAATTTGCATAGCCCACCACCGATATAATCTGCACCACGTTTAAGGGCCCATTTATGCTTAACATTGTACACTCATCATTTTGATTTAACTGCAGCGGCGGCAAAGGCGAGTTCAGCTACATGCATTCCACAAACACTACGCATTTTGTACATCTTCAAATTGTTACTTGACTCCTGGCCCATACACACGATACAATTGAACAAACACTCAACTCAACCATTGCCTCCTCGCTGTGAGACAATAGCGAGTGCTTGTGTGCGTGTGCGTGTGTGTGTGTGTGTGTGTGTCTATTGTGGACGTTACGGTTGTTTTGATTTGACGGCACCTCCGGCGGGGGGCATTTGTTAATTTAGTAAATTGCCTTTAATGGGCAATGCCGCGTGCCGCCGCTGCACTTATGTCGCTTAATCGTGCTGACCGGGTTTTTGTTGTTGGATGTAACTGAATATGGCTACAATTGGGAAAGCGGTATGCATATACACTTGTGTCTGCCTGTGAGTGTTTGCGTGTGTGTAGGGTTGGGAGAAATTTTGCATTTATTTGTGGTTTGGATCATATAGAATTGCATTACTGCCAAGTGTCAGGTGGCTGTGGTTAACCACATTTGTGCATCATTATCAGTTTGTTGAACATGGAAGGATGAAAGACAAGTGCCATAGGAGGCGGCCGATGGGTTACACCTAGATGTCTGGCATGAGTGATTGAGGTTGGTTAGAGGTTATTTTTTTATTACATTATTTCTATTGAATGGAAAATAAAAAACAAAACAATAAAATTCGTGTGGAACCCGTGCATCTTATTCAATTATTCTCTATTATTTTTTAAAAATATTTTTCAATAAATTAGTTATAACTTTAAGTCTAGAGTACCAAGTAAATGGAATGAAGCATGATTGGAATGTAATGAAAAAATTGCAATTGGAATGCAAACAAAAAATTTGTGGAACATAAGTGTTATGTACTTTTTGGGTATAAATGAAAAAATCTAAAAAAACCTACAACTATCCGAATGGAACATGTGGATCCTATTCGAAAACGGTTTCCCTTTTTTGTATAAAATAAATTATTCTGGAACTAAAGTAAGTGTTTTGAAACATTATTAAAATACTTCCCAGAGTAGGTACATGTGGAACGTAAGTGAATCCCATGCAAATAAATTTTTTTTTCTTTCATAGCCAACTTTCAACAATAAAATATTTTACAAAAAAACCTTTTCTCTCATTCTCAAAAACCGACCGTATTTGATTTAAGTCAAATTTTGATGGGCAATCTACGAAACCCAACTCTGCCACACATATCACTATCCCTCTTACACACACTTGAAAAACTGATTACAGCCCTATTTGCAACCGCAACTACTACTCGAAGGCCCCAAGGCACACACATAAGAGTATCATTTAAAGTTTAAACATCGACCACAAAACATGCAGCCCCCCAAAACGAGGCAAATTAGTGAATTCAAATTTTGGGTGACAAACTTGTTGTGCGGTAGGAAAGTCAAAGTCAATGCAGCAACGCCAACGTTACGTCTCCGAAAAGCGATTCCTAAGGAAATGCACAAATTCACCCCTTTTTGTGAGGAGCGCCCCAGTTGGTCTCACTTTCTGGCAGCTGGCAGATGGCACTCTCTTTCGTTGCCCAACTATCAAAGGAAATTTTCAATTAAAAATCGATATTCACACTAATTGCGGAAATTCTGGCGAAGCACACAAACTACACATACAAACATTGCCAATTTAAAAGCAATATGACAGCCATTTTGTGGTACCACTCAGTGTGTGAGGGCGCTTGTGTAAAAGGGGTGAAAGACGCCCGAAGATAATCAACAAACACCAACACAGTAACCATCTAGCACACAAACACCACAACAGCCAACCAAAGGATGTCAACATTTTATTTCAAAAAAAAAACAAAAAAAAACGTTCGAAACAAATACAGAAAATAGCTATACGCTCCACACACAGCCCCAGCCCCACTCACGCGCTAACTGCAAATTTTACTCGCATGTGAACATCGTAATTGAAGTTGTGCCACTGCCAGCGGTATGCATCGGGGCATTTTCAGTGGTATTGAGCAATGATGAGATATACTGCTTGTGTGAAATTAACATCGAATATCTGCGAGTATCACTTTGTGTAATTAAATTTTTGTGCTTTTGAAAGAATTGAGCGAATTTGAACTAAATTGATTTGCGTTGAGATTAATCTGAAAACTCCTGAAGCAAGTTTAGATTAGAGGAACGTTGAATTGTACCGTAACGCAATAAAACCTTGTTGGTCTACTTTAGGGTACACACGCTAATGGTGTAGCACAATATTTTTTTGTATTTTTTTATGAATTCATTTTAATGTTTTACAATAATTTTCCACAATAGCAATTCAACAAACTCCGCCGCACAAAAAGCAATATTTACAAAACACTTTCAGAAAATATTGTTGCTCTTTTCTCTTTTGTAGTCTACAACTCGGCGCACTGATTTATGAGGCCATTTCAACAAGCCGAAAAACTCAATGACCATTAAGAGTTCAATATTTATTTTTCAATAGCCAACCAACACTGGCGCATATTTCATGCAATTTCAGTTGAAGCCAAAAAAAAAAGGAAACAACAACAACACCAGCCACACAACAACAACAACAAAAGTAGAAGCAAATTTATAAATCACCACAAACACACACACACACACCCACAAAAAGGTACAAGAACCATTTGTAACTAATAAAATGCTCAACACTAGTGCAAATACTAAACGCAGTACTAAACAACACACTGGCATAGCTACAAAAAAAAACGTTCTCTTGCCCCTAAAAGCGCACTAAAATACTACATACACTACTCCGCTGACCTCGACCACGAAAAGGCCTAACTCGCGCAAAAAGTAGCAGACTTTTAGGCGTTTTTCAAAAACAAACCGAAAAAATACACAAAAAAATCGGGCAAAAAACCCCAGGAGAGAGAATGAAGCAAATGAACACAAATACGATTGCATTTGGGATTGGGATTTACTTTCGACTTCCAAAGAAAAACAACAAAAATCGAGTACGTACAACTGGAAAAAAAACAATCCATAAAAACTCCAATTTGTATTGAAATTGCCACAAAATCCCAGTAGTCGTCGTACAGCAGTTGCCATCGTCGTGGTAGATACAGCGTCAAGTCCACCAGGCACTGTTAGCGCGTAACAAATCGTACGCTTGCTTCGGCATATGAGGATGTGGCAAATACCAAATACAAACTGGAAGGCAATGCATCTATGTATTTTTTAGTTGATTTTGTTTCTGTCTTCTCCCCCTCATTCACATTCATATATGTATGGGAATTGAAGTTTGAACAGATTGAAATTAAATGTTTACTTAAATAGGTGGCTGGCAGCTAAAGGCATGTGTCGAATGAGGTGAAGAGGGGTAAGACTGGCAGTGAATTTTTAGTTACCTCATAAGAGAAAATATTGCTAAAAAAACCCTTAAATTTATTCAATTTAAACAAAACATTTATGTACACAAAGGGGGCCAATAAAACTCTCACAGCCATTGTCACTTCACACTGGGACTCTCAACTTTCCTCCCACTTGTATCCATCGGTAAGTCCGCCTATCACCCAAATCAAATCAAAGCAAAGTCAATTTATTAAAATCCAATATCCATACGTTGTATTTCGCATTTAGCTTCTTCCTTTCCCGAAACATTCTCAATTTTCCTCAGGGAAATTGCTAAAACTGTCTCGGACATTTTTTTTTATTATTCCCCTGCCTTTCCCTCCCCCCACTGGCCCAACGAGAGCTGACTGTATGAATGCATATTTTTGGTCAATATGTTCATTGACGCTTTGTTAGGGCACAGAAATCACTGGACTCTTTTTGCATAGTTAGGGCATAGAGGCAAACAGGCACACAGAAAATTCTAGCTGACTGCAATTTCCACTCAAAAGATGGAACTATTAGTTGGCCTAGTATGTTTCTGTGTGTCGGGCTGCATTGAGTTTGCAATTAAAAATTCAAATTGCACGAAAGTGATGGAGACTATGGTACATACGTACGAGTGCGAGAAATGGAAAGTCTTGTTGCCATCGAACGGAAATAGCAAATAGAGAAAATTCTGTCTGAATATTGTTTTGGCATGTGGCATTAAATTGATTCATCAATGAAGAAGATTGAAATATTGAAAATTAAAAGCAGTAAGTGGGTGTGCAACAAGAGCATGTAAGTGCACTTCATTAACTGGTTAATATTACTTTTATTTTACTGAATTTTTCGTCCGGCACAGAGTGTAATGCATTGCAAAATATTCACGATTCGCTGTACTTGACAGTGTACTTTTGTGCAAGTGTTCAAAATTTGGGAAATTCCTTTTTGGTTAATGTCGACCATCACATTTACTCGTACTTTCCCTCGCATTCTAAATAAAGATTATTAAATTAATTAATTGACCACAAGCATATTGTATTTCTCATAAATTTACACTCAGTAATGATAAGACCAAGACATAATTAAAAAAATGTCTCAATCCACCCCTAAGCATATTCTTCAAGGAAATTTATACCCACCATAAGCAAAAGCAAAACGAAATTCTCAACTCAAGTCAAACTTTACTCTATTACGGGGTCATTAAGATATGAGAGCCTGACCCAGGCACAAACAAAAAGTAAATTAAATAATATCAAATGACCACGTGCACATGCCTACATATATAAAGGTAAGTATATAATTTCGTACACAAAAAAATGTATATGAAAATAAAAATGAAGAAACCACAGAAAAAAAAAAGAATCTCCTCAAAGTAGAAATGGACGCTCGCAGCACTCATAAAATATTTGCTATCAGCTTTGGCCTAATTTCCGGCAATTATGTAAAAAGCGTATACTGTGGGCGAAGCAAACGGAAATGCAAAACTTTGCGGTGCTGATACTCTTGGACGCTTTTGAGAATGAACAGATTTTTTTTGTCCTGTTCCCCGTTACTAGTCTCTCCGCCATTCTGTGGCAAGCAGATATTCTGCGAAATATTTTGGTCCCTTTTCGGTTTTTTCCCTTTCTGGTTTTGTTTTTTTGTGTGGTTTGATGGCGCGCGACCACAACTTTACTCTACTTTGTTTGTGCACATTTTTAGCAAATGACAAAAATTTTTAGTGTAATTATCTTTTGAATAATTAAAGGGAAAAAACTGGAGCAAAAGGAGCAGCAGACGGAGCACAGAAGATGTCTTAAATAAGAATTTCTCTGCTTTGCTTTTCTTTGCGCTGGTGGCTGGTTTCTCACTCCTTAAACTATGGGCATAGAAATGGGGAGTAGGTGGACTATTTTTAGTTTCTTTTTTTTTTGTCAGGAAATAGTTGCTTTCCGGCTTGCTTGCTTGTTTGGTCTTCTTTGCTGGAATTCTTTCTTGAAGTTTTCTTTAGTTTTTCTTTGAAATATGACAACGACGTGCAGTTGCTGTGTGGCATATGATGGGGGAAAGTACGTTGGGGGTAAACTAGTAAAGGTTTTGGTACACTCCAGCGCTGCTGTGGAGTATCGGTTGGGCATCCTTACAAACTGCTTTTAATTCGCTGTTAATTACGCACTGACACATAAAAAACAAGTGCCAACTTCTGTAGGAATGGTTCAGGCCCCCCGACAAGGTCCTGGGAAATTATCGTAATTTTGAGCGCTCTTCTTTGGTTGTTGTAGCTCGAGGAGGGCTGGGTTGTTTCACTTTAATTTCAGCGCACAATTTTATTATATTTTTTTAACTCATTAATGTGCAAATAAAATAAATGAATTCGGAAAATTTGGAATAAGAATGGAAGAATGGGAAAAGGCATGGCAAAACCAAAAATTATTTCATATCTTCAATTGATAAGAATTTAAAAATGGTACACTTACTCCTGCTCTTTCGACCTCCTCGGACATACTCCAATTCGCCACAAGTCTCCAGCCTCAAAGGCCTGTTCAATTATGGATTTTCTTGTACGCTTTCCGGTTCCCAACCATATTCCATATTAAACTGCAATAAGATGAAAAAATCCAACTACGTACAAGAAGAAACAAATTAAAAACAGGAGAGAATATGTGGACAACCACAACAACAACTGCAGCAGCAGCTGCAACACAAGTGCAAATAACCAAAGTACAAAACCGCAAGTAACCCAACACACGAACCCAAAGCGCCATACGGCCGCCACAGCAGCCACACAGCAACAGCATTAACAGTAACGGCGTTGACGACGACGACGACGACGACTACGCCAACGTCTACAACTACGACAAGGATGATGACGACCTCTGCGCCACCACTCAGTTACTGATTACGATAGTGCACTGATTGCGCGCGTGCACGTCTCAGGAGGTTTTCGGGATTGTGAAATATTTAAATATAATTCATGGCAGTTGTGTAAATTAAGAACATAACAAGCATTGGGTATTTGCATTAAGAATTTATAGAGCAATACAAGGTGAAATTAAAGGCGTGTGTATATGCAGGAGTCGCAGTCGTTGTACGCTGGGTAAGGAATATTTTCGGAAGAAAGAAAAGTCAATAAGGGAAGCAGGTGAGTTGAAAATGTAAATAATGCCTATTAAAAATGGCAAAAGGGAAATGTTCGCATATATTTTAATTTTAATTTGTTTGCTGCAATTTACTTGCTTGTATCTTAACATACGTGCTCCTGGTGTTGGCATATTTCCATACACTTAAATAAAATAAACAAAAATACGCATCCACACTGCAAAAATTCTTTGGTAGCTAACTAGTTAGCACTATTATGGACGGGAATTGTAACAAAAAGAAACCGAACCGGAAAGCGGAAGCCGATATTGTAGATTTATGAAGTGACAAAGAAAGAAACCATTGAAAAAATTTAATTTACGAAAGACAGATTTTTTTCTACTACTCCTCATATTTGTGTGATAATAACATGAAATAAAAATTTTTCAAGCTCCAAAAATGTATTTTTCTTACTTTCTTTTTTATATTTATAAAGAAATACAAACAATCTTTTCAACTTTATAACAATGTTGCGTTCCTCACGAGTATATTTCAAGGCTCCTCTTTCTTTTACCCTGCTCTGCACTGACACAACTTCACCACTACATATATACAAATACAATTGCAAACAGCCATGCTGAATCAGATGGCAGGCAAGCGAAAAATAAAAGGCAACATACGATTGCCGCGGAAACGGAAATACCTTTAAAAGCAAAAATGTCGGCAGTGCACCACTAACTGAAAGAGGAAATGTGCCAAAGAAACTGCACGACAACCTTAGTGGAACGCGTAACGGAATGACAACAGCAAAATACTCGTGAGACAAGTGTCACATGGGGTCGTGTCGTCTAATTAACTTTATCGGGTGGCAGAAAGTGCGGAAGCAGTGTAGTGGATGCTGATGATGTGCACTGCTAGTAAATTGAACCAAACTGACAGTGGCATGGAATTTGTATTTCACTTCTTTAATTGTAGGTTCAGTTCAGTTGGGGAAATGAATTTGGGGAATTTTGTAGTTTTAGTGTTATTGATTAGGTTCCACATGTATATATAAAATTTCAATGTGGAACACAAGTGGATCACAAATATTTCCCGTGATAAATACGAAAATGAAGAATTTCTTTTGCATTTTGAAAGATATAAAAATATTAGTATAGTTTTTTTTATGTTCCACTTACGTTCCACAAAATTTTTTAGTGAACATGTTGTAAAAATATATTTTTATATAAAATTAATTTACGAATTATTCATCCTGCTTCGAAATAAGTCAAGCAAATAAATAATAAATCTAATACGATCCACAATCAATACATATAAAGTTATACAAAAGAACCCTTGCTTAAAGTAGTTTTTCCATTTGCAAGCCATTGATTTAAACGAAAATACAATTTTGAAAGTCTCATTTGAGTTCCATTTACGTACCAATTGCGTTCCAATTTGAGAAAACAATTTCTTATTATAAAAGAGATTTTTCACAATGTATTACTGCTTAGTTTCATTCAAATAAGTTCCACATATAGACCATAGTCCTTTTCAAATAAAATTTAATGAACAAAAAAAATTGGTTTAAGCTACAAGCTGTGTATTTAAATACACATACGTTCCACAATCTATAACAATTTTAATATAAGAAATTTGTTTCTATTTATATATCGTTCCACTTATGATCCACATTAATTTACCGCTACAGTAATGTTGCAAAAAAAACTTTTCTAATTAAACTCTAACTGCAGAAGTTTATGATACTTACTACTTTTGTAAGATGTTGATATGTACTCCATAGAACTACCATTCCACTACATTTGCGTCACTAATTATACACTCTCATTTAGTTTCGTTATTTCGTACACGCTCCGGCTATGTTTCGCTGCATTTATATATTTATATACAAGAATTTTCCTCAGCTACTTTTGCAATTATAAACGAAATGTGCCAGAAAAGTTTGTTATGATATGTTTCTTAACATTTTTTTTCCTCCTTTGGCTGTACATTTTTCAACTCGACCACCTTATCATAATTATTTTCAAACATCTTCGCTTGCTTACCACCGAAATGAAAGCAAAAGAAAGTAGGACAAGACAAGGAAGTTGGTTTGTAGTTTTACCTTCTTCTTCTGCTATAAAATTCTTCTTTAAAATTTCAGGACAAAGGAGAGGTGATAGGAATTTGAGATAAGATTTATTTTTCAGTAAATTTCTAGCAATTGACTTAAAGCTTTTCTCTACAAGTACAAGCTTCCATATAAAGAACCTTCTATAATCAGCTCATGTTCCCTATACAAACATTCTTAATTATACCCCTTTACATTAAAGTCTATGCAACGCTTATTTCCCTACTTTCCTATACAACTAACTTTGCTTCACTTAATTCAAGCCTTAATTTAAATCACAGTAATGAATTCCATCCACCCCCGGCAACTGAAGAATATTTTCGCTGCTCCTTAATTACTTCTTACGGGCCAGTCACAAAAATATTGTCAAGTTTGCACCAAGCTAATCTCCTGCAACGCAGAGACCGTGGGAAAGCGAAAAATTAAAAATTCATTAGGAAAACTCACACCGTAACGACTTAAATTATGAAATAAGGAACCAGAATAAGAACAAGAAAAAGAAGAAGAAGAAGAAGAAGAAAAAGGAAGGGGGAAAACTAAGAGAAAGACGATTTGCATGTCTTATTAGCCTCGGAATGCATTAAACTGACTGCCGAGATACACACCACCGCTAAAATGCAACTTATTGCAGTTCTACAAATTTCTTAAGCCATTTTTTGGTGGGCAGGGGTGAGGACAAAGTATTATACTTCCGCTTCCGGTAGCCAAAGTGAACGAGCAAACGTACAAACAAGCAAGTGCACGAACGAATGAGCGAATAGTCTTTAAACGTTTTCCATTTCGAGGTAGGAAAACATCTGCCAAGTAAATTTATTGCAACCGCATTCAAATGCAAATCGTTGCTGATTCAAATGATGCTCGGGTCGGTCCTGCGGCAGGCGCTCTGCTTGCTGCATAATTAAAATGGCTGCTGCAAGCGTGTTGTTGCTTACCTTGGGAGATGCTCGCTAGTTCGAGAAGTCTGCGGCTTCGAACGAAACGAAACGAACGAACGAATGAACTTTAGTCATTCCTCATCAAGTTCAACGTTGAAGATTTTCTTCTATCTCACTTATTTGCTCTTGGCTGTGGCTGTTGCTGCTGCTGGGGCTTTTCCTGGATTTGCTTGATTTTTTGTTTGTACTGGGTTTACACATAATTAGCGTGCAACTGCCATGCAAATGCGTTCTCATTGTTCAGCGCCGCACACGTTTCTGTCTGCTAAGTTTCTGTTTTTTTTTTTTTTTTGTTTTGGCTGCGATTTTGAATTTGCCTTTCATCCGTTTGGCTTTTGGCCTTAACTTGATTTCTACATGGGCTGCAGGCGTTCGTGGTTTCGCGGTGGGCTGGTCGTTTGCCGTTTAATCAGGAGAAATCTTAAATCGCTGATTAAGTATTCAATATGTGGTCGCTCTAGCCGACTTGATTCGACTTGAAGTTTATGGTGTCATTTCAATTGAAAATTTTCAACAGCCTTTCGAGTCGTGGATGGTGGAAATTGAATTAAGCGTTTTAAGGAAATATGCTAATGAAGTTTTGTTAAGTGATGGAGTTCACTTTGTTGCTGTATATTTGAATGAATAAATTGAGATGATATTAGAGAGAAGATTAGAATGCTTATTTAGAACAGAATATTTTAATGGAGGGTAATTCTATGTGAAATCGAGAAATATTTTCGTTTTGAATCTGTTATTACTCTTACATTGCACAGTCTGGCCTTGACTGATGCCTCGAATGAATATATTAGATTGGTTTAGGAAGACCCCTGAAGGATTTGATACTGTGTGGGTACAGTCATTGCTATACTGCTTTAAACTTAGGCATAAGTATTTCATCAGAACCCATTTTTGTTAGAATTTTTCGAGTAATTTTAAATATGGCAAACCGAATATTTATCTGGTCACACTAACACTTCAAATGTATACCAAAAATCCGAGTAAGATAGATTTCGGAATACACTACCGATAACCTACGTATTATTTTTCATTTACAATATTCGGGAGCTGCATGGAGGGCAAACCGCAGTGTTCTTAATTTTTTTAGACTTTATTGAAAAACATTTTTTGTTAATTTTTACACAGCTTTCTTAAAACTATTCGATTCAATTCAATTCTGTTTAATTTAATTTGAGTTTCAATGCATTACAGACAGAAAACATTTCGATAACTTCTTACTAATTTCTTAAATTAAATTACAGTTTATGTTTCCAAATATGTTGTATTAAAATTTCTGTCAAAATTTATATCGAACTTATAAGTATTTTTTAATATTATAAGTAATTGTATGTCAAAACTAGTTAAAGTAACTTATTGTTGAACGAACTTATTCATTTATTGTGAAATTCTAGAGTCACAAGAATAAATTCTAAATTATGATTAACACTAGTCACGTCAGTGTCTTAACTAAATGCTGTAAACATTTTTTAAATCTCTTCTAAATTTTAATGATTTAATCTGTGTATTTCACTACGAGGGGAAATGCTGTTCTTTATTTTATTTAACTTAAATTTAATTTATTCTCACTAATAATTAGAAAATTACACGAAATACTTTATATGATAATACTTAAAGACGAGGTCATTCTAAAATTGTCCGCTTTCAGTTTTCAGCCAACTGACAACCTTAGAACAAGTTTCCATATTCGACTACAGCAGAGCATTAAAACGATTCTAATAAAAATAATATTTCTAAAAAATTGTGAAATTCGAAGTAATTTTAATTACAAAAAAAATCACATACAAATTCACTTTACTCCAGCGGGTAGTATGAAATGAACCAAGACGGATTCGGGATTCTCTCAATCTCTCACTCAAAACATTCAGTCATGACTTTTTCATACTCAGCGGCACTAATTTCAATTGTAAATTTTCTACTCTTCACTTTCGATTTCGAAAATTTGCTTCTTTTTTATTTCAACCAATTTACTTGCTCGAATTCCTTTAACTATTTCACTGTGACTTTGAGACCACCCTTGACCACCGCCTCGGGTGGAGGAAACCTACGGCTTTGTCCCATGTTACCTTTACGCTTAATACTACTCTGACCACTCTGGTCAGTGCCGCCGTTGCCTAAGAGACCGGCGCTTATAATGCCGCCTCCACTATTGCTACGCTGCATTTCCTCATAGGGGCGGTAAGTGCGTATGCCCGAATTCGACCGCACGGGCAGTAGAGTGACGAGCCTGTGAGCCGTTTCCGTCGTGGATGTCTCAGCAAACTGTGATGACTTCAGCATCTCTTCATATTTCGTGGGATCAATTACCTCAACTTCGGCCTCGCCCACCACAGCGATGGCCGCGCCAATGCCCTCCGACGAGGTGTCTTCCATGAAACTTGACATGGGCTTTATGAACGGTTCACGGCGCTGCAAGGGCAATTCAATGAATTGTTGCGCAGTCGGCGTTGTCTGTGTGGTGCTGGTAGTGGTCATTCTAGTACGTGGAGTCGCTGTCGTAGTCGTACTTGTGGTCGTCGTCGTTGCGGTTGCTGGGGACTTCAAGTGCGTATCGTTCTTTTGTGTATGCTTCATTTTATTCTGTGAGAAGGGTGGCACTTTAGTGCCCACACTTGGTGTGATGCCCAACTTGGAGGCGAGAGTGTCGAAAATTAGTGAGATATCCTGTATGTTGGTCGCATTATTGATGCGCGTCTTTATGTCGTTCAGTGTGAAATTTTCTGCCTTTTCCACGTCTTCGGAGACCCATGCTTGTAGCGTCTTATTGAAGACCTTACGCATATTGCCAGTGTGACCGAAATTGTTCGTAGCCGAACTGTTCACAAATTCCCATTTGGATTGTGAGGGGAAGAGACTGGACTCGTCCAAAATGCTGGGCTGCTTGTTGTAGGTGGGACGTATGCGATTGCGTTTGGTGGTGGGCTCTGGCGTGGTTGCACTATCTGTGGTGGTTGTATTTGCCGAGGGAGTTGTTGTTGATGTTGTTGCGATATTTTGACTGGCCAACTGATTACGCTTCAGTATGATTTCCTTTAGATTCAAAAAATTCGGTTTGCCCGTAGTGGTTATTGTCTCCTCCACTGTTTCCTGAGGTTCTTCAGGTTTCTCGGTGACCTTAGGCTTTTCAGCCACTTCACTCACTTCGGGCTGGGTGGTCTGCATCATGCCCACATCCTCCTCATCTGGTTCGATACGCGACTCTATTTGAGCTTCTGTGGTCGCATTGATTTCGTCCTTGGGCAAATTCAACAAGTCCATGAAGAACTCACCAATGGTGTCGGCCAGCTCGGAATTGGCTGTGGGTGTGGTCACATAATCTTCATCCTTGGGTCTGGCTGTGCTCGCCTCATCATCGTACACATCCATTTTCAAGGCCGTGGTCTTAGAGGTAATACCACCTATGCTTAGCATCGATGGTGAAGTCACCTCCACTCTCGTCTCACTGGATGAGTTGTCATGTTTCTTGGCTATGACGCCGCCACCCAAATGTTCGAATTTACCATCGCCCGCCTCGATACTAAAGGGCAACTTATCATTTGTTCCCAGGGTGGGATTCAGGGGCCTGAAAGGCGGTATCACCACATCATCGATGAGCGGCACCGGCAGCGGATGTGGCTGAACATGAGCGCCCGCACCCAAACGTTCAATGCCCTCAGCACCGGGCATGAAGACCGGATTGCCAAAGCTATGATAGTATATCATTTCTTGGGGATTCGTGGTCTCAGCACTTGAGTCGGGCTGGCGCAGAGCGGTGCCAAAGAAATTCCCCGTATAAGGGTCGTAGGCTATGGGCACTGGAGGCGATGCATTCTCCGATATGAAAGGCAATTCCATTTCGTCGATGCGACGTTGCGGTACATCCTTGGGGTATGTGGGCGGCTGAGATGAGGTTGGCTGCTGCATATTGACTGTGGGCAGGGTTTTGGTGGGAAACGCTGGTGGCGGACCGGGCAGTAGTTCGGGCACTTCACGGTGTATGGGACGCCAAGGTTGTGTATCGAGCACTGGTATCGAAGTGAACAGATTCGAGTCTAGCTTGGGCACGGTCAAAGTGGAGGCGGGCGTACTAATTGCGGGGTAAGTAAACTGATTGGGATACGTGGCCTTTGTGGAGGCAGGTCGCGGTGTAGTGGTGGTGGTGGGGGTAGTGCTACTTGTGCTGGTTGTAGTGGTACTTGTTGGTCGGGTTGTGGGCTCGGGTGTAGGCCTCGGTGTGGTTGTTGTGGTAGTTGTAGTTGTTGTACTTGTTGTTGAAGGCCTTGTCGTGGGTCTCATCGTTGTACTAGTGGTTGTCGTTGTCGTTGTGGTGCTGCTGGAAGTGGATTTCGTTTGTTGTTGTGGAATGATTGTGGTCAGCTTCTCAATCGTTGGTTTTTTCGGCTTGACCCTCAAAGGGAACGGCGTGATAGCCTTTGGTGGTAAACTGCTGCTGTATGCCTTTGTCGGCGTGACCTTTTTGCGCGCAATATCAGCATCTGTTTTCGTAATTTCAAAGGAACCCTCAAAGGAACCTTGTATGACGGGGGCATTCTCCACATCAATGTCAGGTTCATCGTCGGGCGAGTGGCTACGTGGCGTAGTACGTGGTTTGCCAGTCGACGGTGCTTTCGAGAGTAAGGGAGGTGCATTGTTGCCCTTCTTCATGAGACGCTTCTCCAATTGGGTCTGGCTGGTGGGCACCGTTTGCTAAAAGAAAATGGAATATAAATTAATTTTTCCAAACCAATCTCGACTCTGAACTTACCGCTTCCTTAAACAGTGACGCCGACTTAACCACACTCTCATCCAGTATACGTTTGATCTCCACCGATTCGGCATCTATGCGTATTGAACGGTACAAGGACTTGACTGCCGTAGTCTCCAGAAACAAGGATTCCTTTATGTACTCCTCCACACTGTGTATGTTTCTATAAATATTTCAATTCCATTATAATAACTGGTTACAACTTCCTTTCCCCCCCCCCCCCCCCCACTTACTGTGGCAATTTCCTCACATCCAGAAATGTCCTAAAGAAAACTTTTATCAGCGGGCCCTCACCGAAACCCCAAATGTCTGTTCGCAAGGGCATCAAGCCATTGTCCGTGAGCGCACGCTCCACAAAACGTTTGTAGAACTCAATTTTCTGCTTGTACGTAGTGGTGTGATTATACTTCAGGCCCGTGGAATAGAGGTCACCCTTCGCTATGCGAAATGAGCCCTCAAAACCGAAAACAGCTGCAAGTGGAGAGGAAACTCATGACTCATATCTCAATTTAATTGAATTCATTTGAAAAAAAACCTACGATCTTCCATATTTGCCTTGATCGAACTGAAGTAGAATGCCAAACCCGCTATCGATATCACCGCCAATAAGACTATAAATGCTGCCGTTGTCAGTATGATCGAAAAGGAGCGCGTCTTCTGGTAGTGCGTGTGTGTTTTCGTGGAAAATGTCGATGGCGCTATGTTGCGACCATCACGCCAAATTCCCCACGTATTATAACCATATTGACTGTTCATACTGTGCTCGTTCGCCGCATATGAGGGCTGCTTGTTCATGTGGTAGTATGCGCCCAGCGTGGAACGACGGCCCATTGTGTTTTGGTAGGTATAGTCGTTGGACTGGAAAGGGAAAAATAGAGAGTTTTTCAATTAATTTATTTTAGAGTGTGTTTAAATTTATCAAAGTACTGGCAAAGGCCATCATCATGAGACATCCAGTGACTGGATGTCTCAAAGCATTCCTCCTCAAGCAATTCATAAAAACCGCAAGGCTTCTAAAATCCAAATTCTTACCGAATAACTGAGCAAACTAAGCTCACAATCTCTAAGGGATTAAATTGATAAATTCCTATCTCAGGGATAATTGAAGCCAATTAAATGAATTTAAATGAAATCCTTGCTTGCCTTCTAATCAAATTATTGAATACCACAGCAATTAATTGAACTTTTACTACCACTCACACACAATAACCTTGACAATGAGAGCCTATTAAATACTGATAATGACGAAGAGAAGAAGCAGAAAAAAACCAGCAGCCTCTAACGAAGGTCAGGCAAAGTCAGCCAGCTCAGCGCACCGCATCTCAAGAACAAGTACAATTATCCAATTTGTAACCCGATGCTCGATGGTTACATACCAAACACATAGCCATATAATGATTAACAATTAACCGGTTCCTCTGCACGTTCTTGGCGTTCTGCAGAAAGAACCTTCGAGTCATTTTGCACATACAACAACAACAACAACAACGCATAAGCCCGTTGAGGCGGGCAGATAAAAATCTAAGAAACATTCGAGAAAAAATGTATGTGAAAGAACAAGAAACGACCACAAAATTCCCCACTAATTACACAAATCAGCGGCAAGAGGTTATTACTTATAAATTCAGACTTCCAGGGAATTTCTTAGCCCAAAAGGAATCCATAACTATGTGGTAGCATTTAATCCGCCAGGCGTTTATGCAGTACAACAGATAATTTCGTTTAATTTCACTTCCTGCCACACAAAGTTCCTTCAGCGTTCACGCGTACGGTATGTACTGCTTACAAATTCACTTCACTGGCGATTATAAATTCTCTTCTTATTATTTTTTGTTGTTCCTCATTATTTCCACACTCATTTTCAATACAATGTGAACGGAAAAAAAAATAAAAATCGAATGCAACATCGCCACTTTAAAGAACTCATTACTACTTTGTGTCTATGCTGCACTTGTTGTTTTACAATTCATTTGAGCGGTGGTGGCTGCTACTGCTGTTTAATTGTGTTGTACACACACACACACGAAAACCCGAGCAACAGCAACACGAACCACACAATGTTGTTTGAGAGCCAACTTCATGCTATATGCAATGCGATACTAGCAGAGCCAGTGGTAAGTGGGCTCCAAGCGATGATTACGCTAAGGCTGCAATCATCATAGCTGGTGCTGGTGCTGGTGCTGCTGCTCGTTCATTTCGCACTTTCGGTTCAACGAACTGGCTGTCGTACTAAGTAACTAGCTAAACGAACTGACTGAGTGACTGTGTGTCTGCTTGCTTATCAAGCCATCCTTACCATCTGATTGTCTGACTGTCTCCCGGTCTGTCTGTCTGTCTTCCATTTATTTCCAGTCTATTATTTCCTAAGAACACATCATCGACAGTTGCTTTTGAATTCTTTAATTTTGTTCAACTAACAGCTTGTCGGGGTACGCAATTTTCTCGGTTACCGTTCTTGATTGTGAGTTGGCCCCCCCTCTTTGGTATTATTCTTGGTCGTGGTCTTGGTTGTTTTTTTCCTGTCTTTGCATTCTCCATGTCTTGCTCATATTCATATTTTCCATCTATCTTAGTAGTGACTGACATTTTGTCGGTTTGTTTGCCTTGTCTGCCGTCATCATACTCAATGTCGTTGTCGTTTGGTGTGGTCTTATGTCTGTCTGTTCGTTCGTTTGTTTGTTTGTTGAGGATTTTGGTATTCGCACCTTTGTTTTCGTTGGGATTTTGTGCTTCGCTTCGCTCTGATATTGACAGTCAACATTGGCTTGTCATAAGTTGATGCCTGTCTGCGTGTGCGATACTATGAGTTGGTGTTGCTTTATTTTTGAAAGTATAAAGGATAATCATGACGGCGCTGTGATATTAATAAAGTCATATTCTATTTCTTACAGTTCTATTCGGGCAGTGGTAAGAAGCCTGCTGCGGTGGAGGTGCCAAGCTTCTTACGTTGACAGAAGTTACAAAAATTATAACTACAGAGACTTTTTTTTAGCTTCAATCGGATAGAAGCCTATCCATCTATATCTGTCAACATGAATCTTAACTGAACTGTGTTATTGCTCAGCACGCCTTTGAAGATGTGTCGGAGCTGTAGCCACCCTGGTGTGGAGGAAACGTTTGAACATCTACTCTGTTTCTGTCTAACTCTAGATGGAACCAAGCTCAGGGCATTGGAGATAGCCCTCAAGAGATAGCCTGCATTATGGTAATCTTTGAGACACTGTCTTGTCCAATCCGGAAATACTGATTGCATCGATCGGCTATTCTTTTTCTAGAACCATTGAGTTTCTTAGAGAAAGAAAGTATGGAAAAGTAAACCCAAACTGGCATTTATTAAATTCCTGTCACGTTAATTCTCTCTCACTGCTAAAAAGTAAAGTCAACGAAACATGAAATTGGGTTAAATTCTATTAAGGCTTTTACACTTATTGATTATACAAATTTGCAAGTTCCTTCACGTTCCTTGGCCAATTTATTTAATGACTCAATAAATTATCTACAAAAAGCAAATCAAAAGCAAATCAAAAATCAAAACAAATATGTGAGTGAGGCAGGAAGTTCTTACTTTATTCTCATCTTACTTCACTTAACGCATGCCGCATGCGTGCAATCTCCAGCTCTTCTACAATGGAAATTGTTCTCTCTTCATTCTACTATGTCACTTCGAAATCAACGAAGAGTAACTACTACCGCACCACCTGTTGAAGAGGATCGGCCTACCTGTAATTTTAAACCACACACAAAAGGGAGCATTTATTCTTCAGATACGAAATTCTATATGGCTCAAAGTAAGAGCATCAAAAGAGACTTTCAAGCTAATAAAGAGAGCCCACTCAAACATCTGATCGTGTCATTCACCTTTCAACGTTGATTCTTCACAGCAAAAAATATGGAAAAATGCGTTATGCGTTACAAAAATTTTAATAGGAACCCTAAAGGTGAATATTTATTTTTGTTGACTGACGGGCCAAAGAAAGAAAAGGCGAAGAGAGGAGTGTATGCATATAAATAGTATTAACAGTTACACACATCATTAAAATCATGACAGACTTCTGTCTTTTGTGTGTGTTTTTTTTCTGTATTTTTTTTCTTATGTAAATGCGAGTTGCGTCTTTCTAACCACTTGTGTTGGTGCTTGTTGTGAGCCACAAGTTCAACAAAATTATGAAGAAGAAGAAAACCGAAATTGTCAAGCATAAATTTTGACAGTTTACAAAAGCATAACGCACAACCACTTTTATGCATGTCAGTCTGCTGTCATGGACGACATGTGCGTATTCGCATTGTGGTTCATATAATATTTTTGACATATTCATGCATTTTTGAATATAATTTCCAGTAGCAATATGTTTGGGATTTTCGAGAGTGATGAATTTCAAAGAATTAAATTATTCAAAGCGAAATTTTAAAGTGAAAATTTTTTTGGTAGAGATATTTTAACCCGAAATGTGGTAAAAAACGTTTGCTTGCATTTCTTATTTCAACTCACATATTTTTCGCAATTCCCGTTTTTTTAAATATATTTTTTTTACCCACACTTAGATTCTCCAATGTGCGTTAAGTCACATTTCAAACGTATGTCATATGCGCTGTCAGTGTGACAGCACAGTTGCAACGCTGGATTTCAAAGCTTAAGCTGCAATGTCACTGACTTTTTGCCACAATTCCAGGAACTTTTTTTTGGGACAGAAACTTGTTGACTTTTTTGTGGTTTTTTTAGGAGAATAAAAAAAGGAAATTATGCTGCATTTCCACTAAATCGGAGTATGCTAAGCCTGACATACATAAGTATTTAAAACAAACAGGTAAAACATAATTTTCTCTAACATTTTTCCTTTTGTTACCACATTTTTAAGAAAACTTCTGATTACCTCTTTAGTCCGCAAAAGTGCATTTTAAAGTCTGCCCAGTTATCTTATTTCATATCTTGCCCACAAAAGCCTGCACCTGAGTGGATATCTACATTTTTAATTTTCCCTTAGTATCATTTCTTATCAGTACGGTAGATTCAAAGCAAATACCTTGCGACAACTACGTCCCCTAGTCAACTCAAATTGTAAAAAAAAAAATAAACACAGACAAACACAATCTTGCATTTCCGTCAAAATAAACAAACCAAGCACAAGCAAAAAGAAATACATGCAAATGGCTGCAACTCCCTTTTGTGGGCTCTGCTCCCCATATGTAGGGTTACCAGATTTATTTTGGAAAGAGTACAGAATGGCAGGGGGTCCCAAACTAATCGATTTTAAGGGTACTTTTTTTTCATATGGTTTCTAGTATCTATACATCGATGTGATGAAAGATACTTCAAATTAACAAACGTAACCATCATTTGCTTATTCAAAATGTGTGCTGATTTTTTACAGTTTTTTTTTTTAAACTGACAAATACTAATAACTGGTCACCTTAATGATCACAATTACGATATGAATACACAAAAAGATTACTTAATAGAACATTCAGGAAAAAAGTGAGAGTAAAATAGAGGAGGGCCTCAAAAAGAGTACGTCTGGTAACCCATATGGCTACCATAAAATGCGGCCATATAAGCACACAAGCAGCTTAGGAGTGTAGCTAAGTTTTGTGAGGAAACCAGGTTGATTCGTTTGTCAAACAAGCGATGGGATGTTACAGGGTTGCACCTGATGTTTTTTAATTAATAAAATGCGAGTAGAGGGTTTCCATTGAGTAATTTTTGTATTTAAAAATTCCAATAATTGAATACAAAAGGCAATCATTGTGTAGGGTTACCATTCCATAGAAGATTACGACAGAGCTTTAAAGACTACCATTAAACACTGTCTCTCGAAAAACATATGCCTTTCATCTTTATTTTGCATATTTTGTGCTTGAATGCTCAGACCCAAGACAAAATCTGAAAAAAATTGCCTTTAAAAATATTTTTGAATTTAATACACAATTATTTCTTTAGCAATGAATTTACCCTAATCACTATAAAAAACAAAACGAAACAAAGCAATTCTTTACACTGTAAATAACATTTCAATGGCATCAAATAAGCTTTTCTTCAACTTCTACTTTCCGTTTTAAATTCTACAATTCTTGTATAGGAAAAATTTAATTTTAATTTGCTTACAAGTGTCCCGCTCCCGCTCCCCCTTTTCACTTTTTTTCCACTTCCACATGCCTTTTGTACGGTTTATTTCTTTCACCAACATTTTTTTTCTATACATTTTGTAACTGATACTCATCTGCCTTTTCTTTTCTTGTCATACCTCTGCATGTTTGTTGCTTAGCATATTTTCACCTTGAGGGTTCATAAATTCCCCCTCTGTCACACATATATATGTATATATATTTTAAGAGATTAACTTTTATTTCTACCCGCAAGGATGTTTTTTTTATAAATTTTTATTTTTTTTATGAAAACATTTCCGTTTTGTATACCACCTACCCACGTTGACTGACATCCTTTTGAGTTATTTTTTTATTTACTTGAAATTTTCTGCATATAAATGATTGAATTGCCTTGCCGCCAGTGTTGCCATAGTGGCAGTTTTTTTTTTTATTTATTTATTTTTTTTTTCTTTTTTTTTTTTGTACTATTCAGGAAACATTATGAAAATTAACTTAAATATGATATTTTTGCATTTTCATTGAAATGCAGAAGAATAAGAGGAAAATAAGAAATTTCGCCTCAGTGCGCTAATAAGCTTTTCAAGCTCATCAGGACACTCAGCATAAATTCGGGAAAGTAGCTGCTTTTATGGGAAATTTTTTGGGCGTGAAGAAATGGTTTTTTTTTTCTTTTTTGGTGCCAACAGACTTTTCTGTCGTTTTTTGGGTTTTTTCGGTGACGCTTTCGTATAAAGCGATTATCATGATTTGATGGAAATTAAAAAACGTGCGCCAATTTGCATACGAAAATTTTGTTTGCGAGATAAGTCTTCATGTTGTGAATGGTTTTAAGGGAATCATGATGTTTTGTTGTGTTTTTTTTCTGGTAATAATATGGCAATATTGTGAGTATAGTTTTGTTATAATAATTTGGGAGCAATACAAGTTCCCCATTTCAGTAGTACTCAATTACACACTAACGTCACAGCCTAATTGCGCACTGCCATTTTAATTTACAACGCACTGCTTAGAGTTTTTCCTCGACAGCAACAAACAACGAAAGAAAAAATATAAAAATAAAAACAATAACAATTATATTAAAACGCTTAAAATGCATTAAACAAGCAACACTGTCAAGCTGTTGGTCATGGCTTCCAGCTACAGCAGCCCCTTCATGCCACCACCACAAACATTCGCCTGTAAGATACAAAAAAAGGAGAAGAAAAAAAACTAAGAAGAACTTTACCACTTAAGCTGCTGCTGAGTACCAAGTTTTATTATTTTTTTTTTTTTGTCTTCCTCACTTCTTTATTTTTTCCCTCATAGCAACGTTGATTTGCTTTTTATTGCATTATAATTGAATCTTCGAACTAACGTAGGGCAACACTGGCAGACAAGTAGACAGTGTTGCTGCAGTGCTTCATTTTTAGTAGATTTTTAACCATTTTTTTTCACTTTTATACAATTTTTTTATATTTTTTTTCCCTATTTTCCTTCATCCTTTGCCTCACTCATCTTGCACTTATTACCAAAGCGCATATAAGCGTGATTTCTTTTTTCGATCTGCATGGGAAATGCGTTAAAAATTGTTACTATCGCAAGAAGACGAAGGGAGTAAAACAAAAAAAAAACTTGGATAAAATAGGGAAACTGTATTTTCTATAGCCACTATAGTGGCGTTTTTTTTTTATATGTTTCACCGCATGGTTGCCATTTTGACTTTAAGCCTTCGTTGTCGTGTTGATGCCTTATTTCCTGTGCACTCTCTTCACTTTACTTTACTATCCTTTCGTTTCTATGGGCGATGACAGTGTCTTAATCCTATGGTAACGGTTAAATTTTTTTCTTTTTTTTTCATATTTATTTTTTTTTTCTTTTTACTATCTTTAGGTTATAAGCGTCCAATATTAAAATGATGACAAGTCAAAGAGGGCGTGACTTGACTTTGTCATTGGGGATTTTCTAATAGGCAGGTGTATGCTTGTATATGGAGTTGAGTGTAATTCAAGGCGTCAAATTAAATGCATGAGGGAAAAAAAGTAATGAAATGATTTCTTGAGTGGGTATCGTAAATATTTATCAACAACAGACATCGATAGATGGTGATCGGTGACTGGTGCTGGGAAAACTTGAGGATGAGAAATTTTAATATTTTGCCTTTAGACTTTAAACTGGGACTACCTGGGCGGAAAAGAAAGGCCAAATTTTTTTTTTTTATGAAAATAATAAATAATGGAAATTGCCTGTAAAAATTTACAAATCTACACTCAAAGAAATGATGCAATCTGCTGAAACTATTGAATACTTTGAGAGCAAATTCACTTGCATTTGTCTGTCAAAGTGCATAAACACCATAAACATTTCTATTAAAAGCGAGGCATTTTGCATCATTTCAACTCAAGCATTCAAAGGGAAAAGGGTTCAACCAAAATACAAATCTCCCTACGCTTCTGTTGACACTTTAAGTGGTCTCATAATCATGTATGACAACATTTAGTGTCATCCTTTTTAAATGTGACCAAAAAAGCAAAAAAAAAAAAATAATAAACCATCTAAAGAAATAGTACCAAAAAAAAACTAAGAAAAAAAAATAAATTCACACATTTGACATACAACTTTTCACACTACCCTTCCTGTCAATTCGAGCATCATCTCACTGGGCGCACTTTTGCAAATTTTTTCCCTTCCCTTCCCTTCCCTTCCCTTCCCTTCCCTTCCCTTCCCTTCCCTTCCCTTCCCTTCCCTTCCCTTCCCTTCCCTTCCCTTCCCTTCCCTTCCCTTCCCTTCCCTTCCCTTCCCTTCCCTTCCCTTCCCTTCTCTTTTATTTTTATTTTTTTCTGCTCGACTTTATGGTTATTATGGGGAGCCTTTCAAAAATTCAATCAAAACCTGCTGCTGCTGCTGCTACCGCCACAGTGGGCACCTCTCTGACCTCAACGAAAGCAGCTCTCTTACTCGACATCAACATAAAGCTCGCAAACGTGCTTCAAAGAACGGACGCAATGTCTACATTTTAGGGTTCAGGTTCAATGCAATTGCACGGAAGAAGAACTTTTCCACAGCGAAATGACATTTCGAGTGACATTTCACAGTTGCGAAAATAGAAAGAAAAAAAATAGTAATGGTGTAGTATCTGAAAGCGTGAAGTGTTGTGTGCGGTGAATAGAGGCGAGAACAAAAAAGAAAATAGATTATGAAATGCCTTTGAGAGACAGGCAAATGGTATTCAACACCTTTTGAATATTAAATGTAAAGTGTGTGGATGGAATAGAAGAGTGCAAGGAAGGAGTTAATACTTGAAAGTTTTCAGTTTTTTTTATAGAATAGAAAAGGGAAGAGAAAGATTATATTGAGTATATTGAACTTTGAAAAGTTTAAATTGAAACAGCTGCCCACTGAATGTATTAAAATGTTAACTAAATTGTGCTGAAAACTTTGTCAGACTCACTTATGACTTATCCCCGATCTCTTTTCACTTTCACTTTTAATAACACAAATCTCCATCAAATCCTTAGAGACAACAGAGCCCCCAAAAGCGCCACACATTCACTTGATTATGAATAAAGGATTGCGAAAATATTTGGCAAAATCTCAAAAGTACTTGCCACATTTTTTTGTACGTCCATACTCGTAGATTTAAAGACTCTCGCATCCTCATAATTTCACTGGAAAATCTCTGCACAAATTGAAAATGCATAGAAATGCGCACAGAGTGACATTTCCCCAAAGCTCTTTAGCAAGCAATTTAATCCAGGACATAAAAAAAAGAAACGTAAATACGCGAAGCATATGCAATACTGCAACTTGTGAAGGGGGAGTTGGAAAAATAGAACACAAAAAAATTCCAAAAAGAATGGTAGTAAAAAAACTGGAAAAAAAATTTCCCTCGTTTCCATTGACATGTGGGGGATTTAAAATGTGCAAGTGTGTGTGTGTGTGGCTAGAGTTGAATCAAAAAAAAAAGAAAAGCAAAATGAAAATTTAACATAATGCAAAATTAACAACGCTTTGTGTGGGGATAACTCGACATGTACACTGTACATTGTACAGACAGTAGATATAACTTCACGTAAAGCCACAATAGAAGAAACGAAAGAAGAAGAAAAACAACAACTTCTGCTATAAACTTGAACTTTTTTATAAAATAAAAAAGAAAAGAAAAATAAAATAAAAATAAAAAAAAATAGAAAAGATTCAAAAACTTGTTGGCTTTAAAAGCGAAACAGTCTTTTCACTGTACGCATATATGCCAAGAAGTTCAGCTCATTTCGCAGGATAATGCGGAAGAAAAGAAGCAGTTCAGAAACACATACCTACACATGCGCTTGAAAAAAAGAAAAATCAGTAAATACTCGTACTTGTGTAAGTAGCATATGTTAAGTTGTAAAGTAGTGTAGTAAGATGAAGGCAAAAGAAAAAAACAACTAGTAGATTACAACAACATTGACAAGCAGCGAATAGCGAATAGCGAATAGCACTACTTGCTCAAGTTTTTATCCAACAAAATAGAAGGGAATGTATAGAAGAGAAGCTTAATGGCAAGGAATGCCTTCACAGCGCGCCGAAAGCGCATTTTATTTTATTTTTGGCTTGAAACTTAAACTTCAGTACTGTGCAATTTTTGAGAGTTTTTTTCCCATGCTCTTTGATAAGACTAAAGTCTACTTTAAGACACTGACGTGGGATTACTTGACATATATAAGCTGCAAGAGTGCAACTTACGGTGTGCCGAAGTTGATTTCGAATTTTTTTTCGTCGGCGTATGTTGTCACGAAATAAATGCCTTTGGCATAGAAGTGAGTAGAAGACTCAATATTTTTTATAGTCAAGTACATATACATATGTATTTTAATTAATGCAAGAGGTGATTCCTTGGGTCGAACACATGATTCAGGTATAAGCTGGTAGGGAAAGTTGTTGATTAAATCTCATTCTACAGTATGCATTACATTATGAACATATTACTAGACTGCGAAGTTATATTCAAATCAAAATTGAAAGCATATTTTTCGGGGCGAAAACCGAGAAAGTGAGAATAGTCAATAGTTCAATAATGACAACGTTTTCATACACATATGATGCAATTTTTATTTCATGTGATTACTCTTCCTTAGAATTTCCACATATTTCTCTACCCTAAGACTGAATCCTGTTCTAGGGATAATTTAAAAAAGAAACCACACCAAATTCTTTGAAATTTGTGTATGTCTGCGCTAATATTTGTCCTCTTGCTTTGCCTTTATTTATTTACACCTGAAAAAATCGCCTAATATTAAATTTAAGCACCTGACGTTATAAACTCGTCAAATATTTTTCTATTTCCGTTTTTTTTTTTTGTACTTTTTTTTCAGCTTTGAGTCACCACCAAACCAAAAGAATCTTGTTCACTTTTTAATAAAATATGAATGAAAGCCAGAGTGCATCATTCGGGTTGGTGGCCCTTTGCTGCGAGAGCGAGGATAAGCTTGTCATGAGACGTAAGCCTGCCATGAGGCGTTCTTTTTTGCCGTGGCCAACACTCGTCTCGTGGCACGTTTCAATAGTTTCCATTCAACTTTAAATAAACTCTACACGAGTGCAGTGTGCACACACACACACAGCCATACACATACACAAAAAAAAAACATTGCAATATAAAGGAAAATAGGAAAATATGGCAGACAGCAATGGCGGTTTTGACTACACAATTTTTTCAATTTTCTTCTTCTTTTTTCCTTTTTGACTATGCCAGTCAGTGTTGCCTCATGTTAATTTTGTGAAATATCTTTTGGTTTGGGATTTTTTCTTTCTCCTGAAGCCTTCGTCGACTTTGTCAGTTTGGTAAAGAGGTAAGGCGCTTGAAAATATGCAATAAAAAAAAGGGGAATATGCAACGTCACTTCTTCGTCGTCGTCGTCGTTGGTTGCTGCTTCCATTTTCACCATTTCAGCACATCCAAGTGCGAAAAGAAAGTGTTGGCCAAAGTTTGCTTTTATTGAAAGTTCGCCGAAAAAATAAAATAAAGCTTGTGCTCGGAGTAAAAGTTAAATTGGAATGGGGCGCAAATGACATGCAATTTGTGTGTAGTTAAGTGTTGCGTTCGCTTTTTTTTCGGCGTCGTTAATATTTAATACGAACGTATTAAGGTGTGCTGTAAAGCGTTCGTATTTTCGTTCTTCGTTTGGTAGAGAGGCGCTGAAAAGGGTTTGCAAATTGGCACGTTCTTGTGTGTGGAGTGGCAGTTTTCAATTTAGTTTTTTCCTTTTTTATCCATTTTTTTTTCGGCTAAGTGTTAATGAGAAACGCAGGAATAATTTTCTGAGTGCACTTAAGGCTAATGACTGTGTTGCATTTTTATTTCCTTCGTCTTTGCGACTATTCTGAAATTCTAAGGGAATTTCTGATGCCTGCATGACTCATGGGAATGACTTGAACGGCTGAGAATGTCTCAAGCCCTTATGTAGCTCCTATCTACTGCCGAGCTACTTCCTCAGGAAAAAATTTGAATTATTTTTGTGCCTTTAATTTAAATATTTATTATTAAGAAAACCTCTTCAAAAGCGTTTATCGCTTTCAAAAGAAGTCTCTCTCTCTCACTGAGAGAAATCAATTACACTGAAATTTGTACTTCAAAGAACGTTCCAAAGCAGTCACAAAGAAGAATTTGTTTTTGCCGAGAACAAAGTGAAATTTAACAAAAGCTGCACACACAACAACGCAGATGCACAAGTGGTTTCCGTTGCAACAACAAAGCTTAGCAAATACACCATAACAACGGAACAACAATTGAAGTAAATTACATATGCAAATTACACGCGCCAAAAAGATTCCAGAATGGCAAGATTTACGTACTTGCAGTGAAAGAAAAAAAAATGCAAGAGAGCAGAAAAAAAAATACAAAGAAGAAGTAGAAAAAAGCACAGCAAATAAAGCACTTCTGTATGATGTTTGTTACTCGACTCGACTCGACTCGATTTTTTTACAGTCATTTGTGCGTTGATTGCTTTTGACATTGTTACATGAGGTTACACAGCAAGAGAAGGGGTCTAAAGAAAGATTGAAATGAGGAAAGAAAAAAGAAACTTGCAACTGAATTGAAAAATTCCATTTTAATAAAAGCTAGAAAATTCCTTTAAACATTTGGAAGGATTTGAAGTTCATTGGAATCCCTATGAAGTTCACTGCTCAGAGTGTTAAATTTTGGCTGCCTCCTTTCAACCACTATCATGCTAAGGGATAGTAAATTCACGCCAAAAATAAAATTAGAACTATTCACAAATAAATACAATAAAAATCAATTTTATTGCATTTTAGTGTGTTAATAAAGTTGCTAGCAACTTTCACTTAAGTCGGGGGCTGCAGAAACGATTTTTACGATTTTTACGTTTTTTTTTATTATTTTTCTAGTCTATTTTTTTCCTCCTTTACTCGTTATTTTTATGGGCACGCCAAACGGAAATGGCAAATAAAATGAAATCACAATGGCGTATAAAATCGAAATAAAACTAAAACAACAATGAACCAGAAAGTGTAGTAAAATGGCCAAAACGCATGCAATAAGCAGAGGCAGCAAGGAAAAGGATAATACACACAATTTTGTGTACAAAGAAACTAATTTTGAATTAAAAAGAACAATTTGCGAGTAGTTGCGTAGAAACACACTATTCTTTTTAATTAACAAAAAAAAAGGATCCACTCTCATTGTCTACTCCTTGACTTCTCAATCTAATCACAATTAACTACTTCAACGCTTGATGAGAGCCCCCTCCATGGCCATCCACTTTCAACCGCTCTTCAGCTGGCTGCCTTCAAGTGTTAATAAACTCACAATCACTCAAATTGCGTCTACTTCAACTTCAACTTGAAGTGTAGACGCGCATTTTGCTTATCGTCTTTCATAATATGCCTCATTGTGCCCATTCAGAGGCTACACCCCCGCCACTCAACGTCCTTTTATTAGTAAATTCTCTTTGGCCATTTCCTTTTTTGTTTTTTTTTTCCCCCCTTCTTCTTCTGTTCTTCTTTTCTTTCGGCCGCTTTTCATCTTTATTTTGACATTATTCCCTTGATACCGCTTATTGTTAGCGAAAAAATATATAACATAAAGAAAGACGTGTTGGGAAAAAAATAGACGGGAAAGGGAATGCAGACGGTCGAAAAAGAATAGATTTTCTTTCCTTTTATAGGACAAAAACAACAACAACCATAGCTCTGGCATTAGTTAGAGGGCATAAGTCATGTAGGAAATATCAAATTATTTGTTTGAAGCGGGATGGAGAACGAGAAAGAGGGGCGAAGAGGAGGGGGAGCAGGGAATATTGTGAGTTTCCTTATGCTTGATAATGAAATGGTAAATAAATTAAGTTAAGAAAAGGAATTTCCTAAGAGATAAGGAGCCTGAAGAAAACATAGTACGAGAGAGAGCGTAGTGTAATATAATTTTATAGCCATATTTTATGAGTTACACATCAAAAAGAATAAGGATAAGGTTATTTATCTGCTTATTCCTTTGGAAGTATAGTATCTGCATTTATATTTATTGACAAATAGAAACACAAGTTGGCACTACTAAACCAAACTAATACTTTTTGTGATGTTCTTTTGGGCTAAGGGCCATTTGTTCACTATCCTGTTTGTTAGTAGCTACTAACAAGCACTTTAACGGTATGTTTTCAATGCATTTATGCGGTTAACCGAAAGATAAATCAACTAAGCCCACAGTGATCTAAAACTTTTAACAGACAGAAATTATTAAAAACTTTTCAACAGATGGTAGAAAATTCTAAAAATGTCCTTTCAAAATTTGATCCTTTTATATCCTAGCTGGTCAAACAAAATGTACATATGTGTTACTGACGTCAGGTTCTCTACATATATATTTTTTTTCAATGGAAATTATTGGTATTTGTGTAGACAATAAAAGGATAATAATTTAAGGTACTTTAAAAAGTCCTGATGTGATATAGAAAATTTGTCTTTATATGATCTGGATTTTTCCAGAGTAAAAGTAGAAGAAGAGCTTGAACCTAACCTTATATAACATGAATAATTCCATCGATGACGTAGTAACATAGACGGGCACACAAAAGCTTCTCTCCCTAAATAGAAAATATAGACGAATAGTTAATATTAAGGGACAAGTTGTGAAAATATTACTAACATGTCGCAATAGCCCAATGTGGACGTACAGGTACATTCTTAATCATAACCCCTCAATTGCGTTTTTTGGCTTAAAGGATTAAAAGTACCAATACCATTAGGCAAATACACTACAGAAACCAATGTGTTAGACAAAAATTTGCTTTTTCAAAAATTCTTTCTCTTCAATGATGTTTCACTACACCTGACCTTAAACGTGTGGTGCAAAAAAAGCCTTTCATTTAATTTGTGAAAATATTCAGACATGCAATTTAATATAAATTCCATTGAAGACCACAAAGAAATTTTTTTTTTAAAATAAAAGGGGAAAAAAAGAATGTGTTTTTACTCACCACAGCGCGACATTGTTGCGATCGGTAAATGTCGCTGGCGCCGGATAAACTTTGAAAATATTTTTTTGTGCCATAGACCGTATCCATTGTGCTCGTTCGTATGTGAGTGTGTGTGCGTAATTATGATGTGAAAAATTTATTAATTTATTCCTGGTTTTATTTATTTTTTTTGCTACTATTTTTCATCAACTGGAGAGGTTATCAATTTGCTACACTATTGATATAAATTTTTTATTAGTCACATTTGTTAGGTCCTCGTTGTTTGATATTTATGTCGATAGGTAGATGTATTTTGTTTTGCGTTTTTTTGTATGCCACTTCATGTGCTATAAAGTTAAATTAACTAATGAAGTGCCACTCAGGATGATGAAGAGCGATGAGCTGTAGATACGCACACGTGTGGAGTGTTTAATAAATTTAAAAAATTGTTTACACAATCTGCTGGCGTTGATGATGGTAGTAGTAGTGATGATGATGCTGATGCTGACTGGACACAGGATTGAGAATGATGCTGCAAAAAAATTAAACGTAATATTTTGTTATTAAAAAAGTCATAAGGTTTTTTATTACGACAGTGTGAGTATAAATAGTTTAACGAGAGTTATGAAAACTCATAGCAGCACAAATAGTTATATGAGAAGCTGCTTATTATGACCTTATAGTTAATGGCAACATTTTTTTCCTAGAGATTTAACTCTTTCCAAGAAATACAACTCTGCAAATATTTTTTAATAAATTTTCCTTTCTGTGATTTTTTTTTACTATTTATTTTTCACTAAAGTTCATAAAACTCCAAACACTTTTCACTTCATGACTTTTCTCAGAAGAATTTCCCCCCCCAAAAAAAATTTTAAATTAAAAAAAAAAAACTCACTCACTTTCCTAAGCGATTATCTTCAAAAATTTATTTTCTCTGCTGCAGCATGTCAACTGCAACAGCCAACAAAAACAAGAACAACAAATCATGTTGCTGATGGCCACCGCCACCATCGGCGATGCTCGCTTAAAACAAACAGTGGCACAAACTGGACAATCCTGTTTCATTTTTTTTCGTCGTTTATTTTGCAACCAAAGAAAGAGGAAAATTCTCACTTTTCGGAAGCTGGCAGAGGCGTCTGTAATTGCCAATAACAACAACAACAGCAACCACGCCGAATATCTAAAGAAAATGAGTGGAAAACTGAGGAATTTTCCTTCATTGGCCGAAAACCAGTTTCAGCAAACACCAAAACGTCAAAGATACAAACTTCAAGATACCAAAGAGACACTCGGTACGGGCCTTTTAGAAGCAGCGGAATCAAAGAAATAAAACACACAAAAAAAACAAATAAAAGAGCGCCAAGCGAAGCGGAAGAGGCAAAAGAAGGAAGACGATTGCGACTTACGATGACGATGATGGTGATGGCGATGATGATGATGAAGATGAAGACAACGATGGCGTAGAAGCTGAATCTGAAGATTTCTGCTCGCGGCTAATAGAATAAAAGTAAATAAAATTAAAAATAAGCAGAAAAGTGAATAACTTTGAGTTATGCAAAGAATTTCACTTGCAGCTGTTTCAGTCGTTTCGTCGTTTGGTCGTTTGGTCGTGTGTTTTTTTTTTCTGTGAACGCTACAAGTCAATTGTTGCACTGCACAGTGAGTGGGGCTCAATTCAGTTCGGTTTGGATTGGGTTGTCTGCCCGCCAAGTAGTAAAAGTTGAAATTTATTTACAGAAAAAAAAACGATGAAATGAGTAAAGAAAAAAAATGTAAATGAAAACGAATTAAAACTGATTTAGTCTGAGCTCTCCGATTGAATTTCGTAGATATGCAGATGCAGAGATGCTTAAGCGTAATGCTAAGATGGTTTATGGCTCGTTTTTAGAAATTCCCAACTGTCGAAATCGGCTAGAGAAAATTTCTTTGCTGATTTTAACAAATTTACAAGATTTCTAATTGGGCGGCAATGGCGTGAAAATTATATTCGTTTTCACGCATTCGTAAGTCAGGAAAGTTAGCACAAAATTTGTAATCTGTACATCAATTGAATTGAAATCTTCGTTTCGTTTTTAAGGAAATTTTACTTAAAAATTTGGAAAGATTTTTTGCGATATTTCTGAGTGGAATAATTAATAGCAAAAATGGTTCAAGACTTCGTTGCAATTTTTGCCCATCATATTACCGATACACACACACACAGGCTCTCACATACACAGAAGCATTTTTGCCTTCACTCGAACGCATTTTGACACTGAGGGCAATCGATCAAGGCGAATCAATATTTGACGCAAAATGATGATTTTGCTTTATTACAGCCATCAGTTACGTTTGTATGTGTGTGTGTTTCTGTGTGTGTGTGTGTGTGTGAGTGTGTGTGTATAAATGAAAGAGCTTCCTGCATCATTGTGTGCGTTTGCCACAGGCGTACCCCCCAAAACAACCTCCTCCATCTATTGATTACGACTGTACCGTGTTCCAGCCAGCACCGCATTTGACACAAGACATGACACGACATCAATTTTGCTGAAGACGAAAGCACAGCACGGCGGTGCTTCCTCGTTTTTGCAATTTTTCACATCACTTTTTGTTCCTGCTCTCTTCCATTTCCAGTGCTTCCTTTCGTTATTTCTTTCATTTTTCAGTTTTGTGTGCCGAGCATTTCCTTGGGAAAATGCAGAAAATAAAGAAAATTCTGATACGTGTAAGTTGCACGCATGCTGGCAGCAAATTTTAGATTATTGATCACCGCCACAACCGACTGCGGTGCGAAACGATGCTGATGACGCCGATGGGGGTACGAGATGGTGGTGAAGAGGTGGTGAAGTGGTAGCATCGCAATTTCATGCAATTATGGTTGAAAATTAATGGAGTTATCAGAATTTTAAACTTGAACAATTTGTCGTGGCGAAAGATTACGAATTTGCGATACCAACGCGCGCAGCTACGATGAAGTTTACGTCGTGTTTGTCGTCAAATGCTTGTTGGCTACAAATGAATTTGTGAAATTGTAAAATTGACAAAATACTCAATTACGGGGAAAACTTTAAAAATGATTCATCAATTTCATATCAAATTACAAAACGAAATTCACTCGACTTTAAGAAAATGTTCAGGTTAGAACTCGAGTACCGAAATATATGACAGCAAGGTTTGACGAAATTCCAAATGACTGCAATCACATTGACTTTGGTTTTTATGATTGGGAACTTAACATTTTTTAGCCCAAAATCTACAAATTTCTACCGAAATTTCTATTAAATACTTCAAGAGTTCATAACGAAACTATAAATAAAAATCCATTAAACAAATTTCATCAATTTCCATTAACTATAAATCAAAATCCTTTCAAGCGTAATGGAAATATTGAAAATTATGAGTATAAACCATTTCCTTATTATTATTTTATTTCATATTTCACGACAGGAAAGAAAATTTCTATTTCCTGCTGGGAAAAACTCTCACTTCCCAATTGAGCATTTGCATGGCCATTTGCACAGTCAACCGAAAAAAAAGAAGAAAAAAATACGTCTGCCAGTCAAAAGCGATTTCCATGCTTAAAGCATTTTGAGTGCAATTATTGGTTACTTTTATTTTCTTCAATTTTGTTTTCATCTTGAAATTGGCCATACTTTATTTTTTGTTCAGTATCAATAGTGAAACTGCAATGCTTTAAAAAATATTAAAAATAAAAAGAAACAAAATCTCAAGTGGCACATCAGTGGCGACAGAAAAACAAGCAAGCAAGCAGTGAGAGAAATTAGAATAATTTTACCAGTTTAAGAATATAAATAGAAACACTCAAACTCGCTCATTAGTGACCGAAACACAAGGAAGTTGACAGGTGGACAGAGACCGCAAACACACATGCAAGTAGAAATTAAAGTAAACCGGCAGACAGCCGGGCAACGCATGTGGTCGAAAAGCAATTTTCTAATTACACGCTGGAGCCATATACTGGGAAGCGAGTGCGCGCTGGAGTCTTTCGGGCCTACAATTAAATTCGACGAAACCAAAATATGAAACGAAACGAAGCGACGAATGGAGGAGACGAAAACAGAAACGAGAATTTCATATTCAAATGAGGTCAACTCCACCGCAAATGTTAATTTGAGATTTTCGAAAAAGAAACAATAACAACAACAATAACAATAACAGCAACAACAAAGAAAATATCAACCCAAAACAACAACAACAACAAAATAATAAATTTAAATTTCTTTAATTAGAATTTACGGAGGAGAAAACTTTTACTTTTGACAGCTCCAAAACAAGATGAAGCGTATGGGTATGAGAGTATTTTAGAGTAAGTATGTGTGTATGTGTCGGTGTGTGCGTTTGTGCTTGCTTCGACACACCTCTCATGTCTTTATGCCAGCTTGCTGGCGCTGAGTGCTCTAGAATTGAAATGACAGTAATGGTTGTTGTTGTTGTTGCGGTGGTTTGAATTATTTGGAAAAAAAAAATGCATCAGTGTATGAAGAAAAAAGAAATTAAGCAAAAATAAAAATGAAAAAAAATACCAGATAGTTAGAAAAAATCACAACGTCATTGCTCCGGTGAAGAACTTGTCGTTCCGCATTGCTGCCTGGCGCTGTAAGCAGCAAAAGTGTTGCGGCGGCACGACATTCAAGCAGGTGCCAGTTGTGTCGTTAAAGTACATCCGCAGCGGCGGCATACATACACAGAATGTATTTCAATTAAAAAATTCTAGCGAAATTCACACGCACCGCAAAGGGTCAAAATGTTGTTTGACGATTTTAATTTAATTTTAGTTTTGGGTTTCTTGGAAACGTTTTTTTAATTTCAAAGAAGCTTGCAACGAATTTTACTTGTTTGTAAATTGTATGAATTAACTCAAATCGTAACCTTTACCGAAATATTGTTTAAAAAAAATTACGAAAACTAAAAAACACTGTGCAAAATATTGAGACATATTTCCTTTAAATATTATGAGAAAATACTGCATCTGTCAAGTATTTACAGTTGCATAGGAAATCCCTATCAGTAGTCATTGATTTGTTAACAGAATCCAAGCAGCTAAGAACTTTTCATATCCTACTGAACTTGTACAAATGACACAATTGCAAGGAAATCATCAAGCTCAATACAATAACAGACTCAATTAGCATGAGAACAGAAATTGTTATCAGCGATTCTGAAGCAGCAAAGTGACAATGAACAAATACAGAACGGAAGAGAATTAGAAACAGTATTAAATACACTGCGTAGTCAGTGTTACCGGTGAGCAGTGTTCTCACTTTTTGCTACGACGGGAGTAATAGATATTTGTTTTGAGGGCAGTGGGTTTGAAGAAAAAGGAGTAGATTTAATTTTTTGCGTAGAGTAGTAGAAATAGATTCCATATAATAGTAGTAGAAAATACCTTGATGGGAGTAGAAAAATCTACTACCGTAGTAGAGGAGTAGAAATATAAAAATCCACGCCAGAGTAGTAGATCTACTCCGATAGGACATGAATGAAAACGCTGCCGATGTGTGACTAAAGTTGTGTTTTCACACTAATTCCAATGGGACGAAATTTTCAAATTTATCTAAATGTCACTCATACGCAATGTAGTGTAACAATTGTCCCACATTGCGTATGAGTGATTTTAACATTTTGTTTTTTTTACTATAAATAATCTAGAAAAATGAGACAGCTCTGAGTAGGATTGTGCTTAACGGTTCCGAAGCCGAATTGGAAATCAACCGAATTCTCTGACTGTAGATATGGGCTCCCGTATACAAACGTGCACGGATATAGTTCTGAGCCAAATAAAAAATAGTCGAAAAAAGCTGTACAAGATTGTCTATAAAAAAAAATGTCTACACATTTTTCAATCATAAGAAAAATAATTAAATTTTCTAGCGTAAACTTACTGATTTCATTGGCAGATCTTCTGGACTGGATCTGTTTGTCTCCCTCTGTCAATTTCTTGTGGGTTCATTAATTAAACCATCAAACTAATCAATAAATTCAACAAATTTTTTACAATAAACTCAAGTATAAACACTAATGTGTGGTGTGCTAATCTAAGCACAAAGTTTTCATGATAACAAAACAAATCGACCAAACGATATTTCTGTTTTTCCATCATATGATGAATTATGGAAGCCAATAAAATAACAGGCGTAACGCGCAATTTAGTTCACTCGATTTGCTTAACGGGCATACACTTCTGCTAACCGCAACCTAACCTATATGAGTATGAGCAGCAAGAAAAATTTCAAATCACTTTGAAAGTTTTCTACTATAAATAATTGTTTTGTATCATAATCAAGTACTTACTAAACAACATAATAAAATAAACATTTAGTAGATTGCAAAATCTGTATAATAATGAGTAGTATCTTGGCACAAAATAACAACCACAACAACTAAGTACTTTCAAATTTAGCAAATTTTTAATGTATCCACCTAACCTAAAGCTGGCATGCCAAAAAGAATGTTGAACCCTTCAATACTTTTTCGGCTTTATCGGCTTTATCGGAGCTCAATTATCTTTAATAAAGGCAATTTGAAAAGAAGAAAACGTGCCACTGATTTTATTTGGCAAGATTCTTAACTGAAGAACATCACAAAATTGCCTTCGCTGTAGAGTATCAAGCACAAGAGGCATATATACAGGAGAATTTTTTATAAATTGCCAAGCAGAACAGCCTCACATATGGGTTAAGTTCAAAAGGGTTAATCGCATAATTTCCGGCAAATGAAAATGGCATTATTTGGGTGCAAAAAAAAATGAACCCAAAACCTATTAATTTGAAGAAAATCGCAGACAATCACGAATGTTCGAATAAAGAAATTTCATATAAAATAGTTCCAACGAATAAAGCATTTAACCTGCTTGCCTCCAATTTCCTTAAATGCCATTTAGTTGAAGTTCATTAATTTGATTTCAGCTATCAAATGAATGAAGTTATAACAGAAAAGTAAACAACTCAAAGAATTCATTAAATCGTTAGTTAGTTTAAAAACAGAAATAAAATCATAGGAATCAAAAAAGAACACACGCGCATATATAAAAAAAAAATGCCAAGCGTGAGCACACACATGACCCAGTTTAGGAGCCATGCGACAGCGCATGCGCCCGCTTATACATCAAATGCTGAGAGGAGCTGACTTAGAGTGTGAGTGAGTGAATGAGTGAGGAGTGGTGGCGAAAGCATACGTTTTTTTTGTCGGTTTTCTGTTGATGATGAAAAATTTATTGGCTCGCAGACAGAAATTAAATTCATGCCAAATCAAAACTAGAAATAATAGCTGAAAAATATCAAAGAAAGAAGCGATAAAATAAAAAGCACAAGAAGAAGTTGCGTTGCGGTTTGAGTGTAGGAATTGATTTCTTCAATTACAATTTGGTGGTGAAAATATATTTTCTGCTGGCTGAATTTTTATAGTTTTTTTTCTCCTACATTTTAATCGCGAAATGATTTATGACACGCCGATTTGGGTGTCCAGTGGTGGAGAAACTGGAAACTGTTGATTTAACAGTATTGAAATGATTTATAATCAAGTGGAAATTTTCAATGAACACACAAAACCATGGAAAATTGTGCAAAGAATCAGTAAAGAATTATAGCGTAAACGTATTAACACAAATTAAATGTTAATTGAATTTTAATTTCAATTACGTTGCCCAATTGCCTCAGGAAAAAATATTCTTACCAAATTATTATATTAAAATTTTAATTTATTTAAAATTTTCTCCAAACAATCAAAGGCCAAAAATAAACTTTCGCATTATTCCGCTCAAATGAAAGTAAAATGAAATCAAAATCACATCACATTGATTGACAATTGACCATACCAGAGGCAAAGCATCGAACAAAACTGTCAAAACCCCACTTAAACTGCCAACAAAGTTATACGCAACCACAACAACAAAATGTATTTTAACAAAAATTTCAAAAAAGCGAAAGTGAACTTTTAGCATAACAACAAATGAAAATAATCAAAATATACGCGGTAAATAAGCGATCAAAATTAAATCATCACAAAAAAGCATCACAAAATTATAAATTATTCAATTTGAGAGGAAAACATCGAAAACACCAAAAAATAAACTAAATGGCTGCTGATTTAATTTCGAACAATTGAAGTGAATGTCCAATACTAACAACAACAGCAACAAACTCACATTTAAACACACACAAAAATGTTAAAACATGTTTGCTGACAGCTAACAGTCACAGGTGCACGTGTGTCATTCAAGTTTCATTGTTGATAGAGCGGAAAAAAATTTGTTCATTAATAGGAAAATAGAAAAAAAATGAATTTTAAAAAAATAAACAGTTAAAATATTTTTAACAAACTTTGCACTTTTTTTTTTTGATTTTATTAAAGAATTATTTGAAATTTTTTTTTTTAATATTTAACATTTTTTGTGAGTATGTACGTGATTCCCTTATCACTCAAGAAATACTTAACAATTTTTATGAAACACATACCAAAATTTCATTGCCTGCTTTTGGGCGTGGCAAATATTATTCTAAAATACCATAATTCATGCACTGTTTCGACCATTTCGCTTCAATTTTGTAAGCGGTGGTGGATAGTGAAACGCAGAGTTCTGAGTTTTAAAAATTCCGCCCCATTGCCACACCTGCAAGTATTTAAAGCGCCTTAAATCGTTTATATTTTTACTAATTTTAATTAAAGCTGCTTTGTGGAACTAATGCTGTCCCATTTCTCCCATTCATTGGCCCGTTCAGTCATTCCCATCGACCGCAAATAAAAAAAAAACACTAAACTCAGAGTAGCGTAAAGTGTAACCTATAAAACTGACATTGAACACAGTTTCGTGTCAACTGTTAACTGTCAACTGCTGGCGTTGCCAACTCCACTCGTGCATTAAACCATATACATAACTATTAGTGATGCACTTGGTAATCCAGCAACAACAACAACAAAAAGAGTTCAATTAAAAAAACTAAGCATGGTTATAAATAAACGCGGCATTTTAAAGTACCGTACATGAGCACAGTGAACTGACATAAACGTGACCACAACAATGACTACAACAACAACAACAAATAATGGGTTATATTAAAACAGTCTTCACTCATTATGCGCAAAATCTAATGTGAATGGCAAGCAAAGCTCTGGAGGTAATATTTTGAATGTTCTATATTTCAGATGCTGCCATGAATTGTTTTTAATTTATCCTCAGTGAAAAGTCCTTCATGTGCACTGAGAATGAGATGCCTCTTGAAAGATTTGGTATACCAAGTAGTTGTTTAACGATATGTGAAAGTAAAGAGTGGAAAAGACAAGAGACACTTTTACTAAAATAAAAATGAATTTAATGAAATCAAGCAGGTTTAAGCCATTCGCACAAAAGATTTTCATCGGCACATTCGTTGGTGTGAATAAACAAATGTTATTGGCATTCACAAATTAATGGAAATAACATTTGCTATTCCTTTGTGCACACCGACTATTATCTTTTCAAATGAAAAGAAAGAATTCAAAAAAGTTATTTATGCGCAGTCGGTTAAAATCAAGAGCAGATCCGCTGCCAGGCAACATTTAATGAAAATGTTAAACGTTTTCTTTCTAGATTTCAATTTAAATAATGAATTTGCTGGAAGAATTCAATAGCCAAGACCCCTCTCATCCCCTCTGGCAGTCTGATCAAGTGCAATTATTTCTTTTACATACAAACCCGATTTCGTGAACAATCTTCTACTGAACAAATCTTTCGAGAGTTCTTTAAGATAATCACTATATTTTCCATAAGTACCTACACTATTTCTAAAGTTTATAGTCGTTCAAAGACTACAGCACACCACCATTAACACCCAATTGAATAGAATTATGCTAGATTTCAATCAAGCCGCTATTCATGTAATTTTCATGATAAGCAATAAAAACCGAATCTATTACCAAGCATAACTCATCATCAAATTTTTTTTTTAACAATATATATAATTTTTAACAATTGCATTTATAAACCATGAATTTTCGCTCGACTCTGTGAGCAGAGTGTTCAGCTTCAGCAACTGTCAATGCTTGCATACACAAAACGCTATAATCATATTAAGTGCAAATATGAAAATAATAAAAATTCTAATAGCAAAAAGAAATATAAAGTATGTCATTGTGTGTACATGTGTGGAAGTGTGTGTGTGTGTGTGTGTGTGTGTGAAAATAACAATAATAAGAAATACAATATAACTGCAAAATGGATAAATGGCAGGAAAATAACAGAACCATAAAGAAATTTATTTGCACAGCTACCATAAAGTTCGTATTTCGTATTACGTTTTGTTAACAAAGTAAAGTTAAGAATTTTTCATTGTCTACTTTGTCTTCGACATGCAACTTGAAGAATGCTAGTAGTATTTTATTTTATTCATTGTTTGTTAAATCTTCTAAGGTGGCTGCCAAGCAGACAATATAATTTTAGCTGATTTCAGGGATTTGAGAAGTTGCCAAAGCAAATACTTGGCCAAGTGTGACAAATCGGACACGTTTTAGGTTTTGGGCATTTTTTTTGCTAGTAACATGTTCTGAAGTCTCTCTAAAGTCTCCGTATTTTGTAATTATCCTGAGTAATCACTGGGGAAAATGGAAAATAATTTTATCGGATTGCTTGAAGGATTAACGTATTGATTGTATTTATTCAAAAACGTTTTCAACATTTAAAATTGCCAACTCCATAAATCCCGCCTTGTCTCGCTATCTTTTGACAGTTGCCTTAATTGTCATAATTATTGTTGATATAATTTGCTTTTGTTGTATTAGTTAGTAATAGTTAGCGGTATTATTACCTCAGAATATAGCGGTTTTTGAAACTACAACAACAACAACAACAGTAACAGCGTCAAATAACCAACTGTCATGCAAGTTGGCCATAAAAAAGTGAATGAGGCAACATGGCGAACATTTGTCAACTCATTACGGTGTCTCCCAAACGAACACACAAACACACACACACACAAAACAGCAAAAAGTTAACTACACTTTTTCTTTGCTAAATTTATTCTACTGCTCTTTTGTGTGTTTCTTTTTTTTCTTCATTCCACACGCCAACCGGGCAAATTTACCTTCCACATTTTGCAAGAATTTTTTAATCATAACCGCCTTCCCACTAATGTGCAACGGTTAATTTATAAATGGCGTCCGCTAATCTATTTTGCTTAAACATGTGTCAAATGAGTTGGAGTGGAGTGTCGTGTCGTGACTGTCACATATGACAGTGTGGCGTACACAATTTTATTTGTATTCTTAAGGATTACCTTGGCCATTTTGATTTTATATTTATGTTTTTATGCATTTCGCTGCGCTCTAAAAACTCCCAGCCGTTATATGCCATAAACAGTTTTCATCGGTTTTCCTTATTTGCTATAAAAATTGACAACACCTTGTCTCTGTTGTTGGTGTTGTTATTGCATAGGATGGCGTGACTATTTATATAGTAAAATCACAATTAGAATTTAATTTATTTAAACCGTTTTTCTTTATGTTCTCTTGCATTAGCAGAAGTCAAAGAAAAAACCTGCCATAATTATGGGTACTATATCTGGATGGCTTTCAATCATGTACTAAATGAGAAATAAGGAAATGTTAACAATGTGACTTAAGTGTTCGCAATTATATTAACAATCCAAGATAATTTGATTTTATATTTAGATTCTAAGTGCCCACATAAGTTTGTAGAACAACTCATTATCGTCACTTTTACATTTCTATCCTTTTGCCTGTAATTAGAGTTCGTTTTTGCTATGAATTACAAATATTTGTTACCAACAAGACATTTCCTGCTAATGTATATCCAACAGTTAAAACGGCTTTGTCAAATGATTGCATATACGCTTTTCAACTCTTTCAGGTCGTTTTCTGTTCATTGAATATACAATGAAATTGTGGTATTAGACTTAAGACTTGTCTATGATGAGATGTGCTTCATAAGGAAAAATTCCAGCCCAAATGCTCCAGGTTAGAAACGCCTTCGGTGGCGTATGAGTAACATTTATCACTTGTATATGTAATGACAGTGACTCATTCGCTCAGCTAGTATGTTTGACATTTTTCTCCAAAACACTGACCAAAAATAATAACCAAGAGGATAGGTTTAGGAGAAAAGCTTCTTCAAAACAAGTAGATGAAGAAGCTCTTCAGCTGTGCAACGTAACGTAAGCTATGGCCATAATATAACGAACGGCGTACGGACAAGCTTCGGCAGCTCTTTAGGCGATCCTTGCAAATTCTCATTGGCATACTAACGAGTTACAGCCTCATAAGAGCACAACTCTCCCCTTTACAATTAACTTAATTCCATCACATCATTACAGTATTCCAATTTTATGACTTCACACACGATTTTTAACGTTAAAGAGCTGCCATCAAAATTTTATGGCATCTTTAAACTCAGGACAGCATATAATAATTTGAAGTTATTTCTATACTTTTTTTTTTATTTAGAGCTCTAATAAAAATTCCAATTTTACTATTTTCACTTTAGCATAGTGTGGCACATGCCGCCGCCACTAGCCACTATATGGTCGAGATGTGGTAAACAAAATCATAAATTTCTGTCACGAGCAATGACAGCAGTCATTTTTTGACAGAAGTAGAACTCAACTGTTGTTTAGTAGATAAGTCTTGCTATGTTGCAAAAAAAAAAGTAAAATTTTTACATTTTTTTCAATAATTTATGTCCATCATATATAATTTTGGCTTGCAACAAAACAATATTTCAAAAAAAAGCAGAACACAAGAGCAAGTGTCAAAAGTCCACTTGTTGTGTATTGTTTTGTTCATTTCTGTTGTCTGTGCTGCAGCAAAAGGTACACTTTACGACTTGACGAAAGTTAATTAAACACTTTCGCTCGTTAAGATTTGCAACTCGAGATTTGGCATACACGTTTTGCTAAAAAAAATTTTGCATTTAAGGTAGAAATTTCTGAAAATAACTTTTTCTCCACTGACTTTACCTGCAACGAATGCTTAACACTTTTATGGCATATTGAGACTGACGATGACCATTTAGTTGGGAAAGCCTTTTCGCTTAGCTTGAATTTTCTAAGTGAAAAGTTAAGCTTGATTAATGGGGTCAATGGCATTTAGAGTAGATTTGGTATGGGCTAAGTATCGATGAAAGTCAAATGTTGTGACTAGACAAAAGATTTAAGTCTTAATTATAGTAGGAAAAAAATAAATATAAAGCATAGTTTATACTTAATCATATACTCCAAACAAATGCTTAATTATTAGCGTGGTGAAGGTAAAAAGAAAAATGTTTTGTTGCCAAAGAAATTTTAAGTTTATATAGAAAGCTAATGTCTTTAGAGAATGCAAAGAATATGAGTGATGATTGGTACTGGTGGACACGGCATTATATTATTTATTTGTCTGCTTTGTATGTTTGAACGACTCAGAAAGCACGAAAATCTTCGATTAGCCTACCGAAATTTGTCCATCACTGAACTAAATCAAAAATGACCACAAATAACTTAAATTATACTGAAAACTTTAACAATTTCTATATATTAACCTAATAAATTCTACCACAAACGTTGCGACAACAAAAGAAAAAAGAAAACTGTCAGCTTGACACACTACAAAAACCGCCATTAGGGCAATGAAATGCGATTTACAAATGGTAAAGTGAGATAATCAGCATCGAAAAGCGCATAAATTTTGCGGCTAATGAAGACTTTAACAAACACACACACAAAAACAACAACAATAATCAACAATCAAATACAGTCAGTCATACACGCACACATACCTACCTACCTACTCGCATTAACTTTAATGTCAAAATTGCCAATCAACCAAGTAGAAAAATAATCTAATAAACTACTTCTTGTTCCCCACATTGTGGCTGTTATTGTCATGGCAGAAGGCAAACACAGTAAAAAAAACCCAAGAAATTGTAAATAAAAAGAACAAAAACTAACTAAAAATGAGTGCAGCAGAAAAAATCGCTCACCAAGAAAACATAACAAATTGCTAATAAATGCAACGTTGCAACTAATGTCACATAAATGTCATTCAAGATCAATAAATGTCAAAATGTGCAATGGTAAGCGGTAGAGCAGAAAAGCATGGAAAGGGGAAGACAAAATAGGTTTGTTATATAAAAAAGAAGAAAAAGGTAAGAAAAGAAAAGAAAAGAAAACTATAATAAATAGAAATGATTTTGCGCCAAAGCTGAGATATTCTTAAATAGAACAGAACACCGAACGAAAATAACAGAATTGTACAAATAGTAAAAATGCTAACTAAAACTAAATTGCAGTAAACCTACTGTAGTGGAAATAATCCAAAAAAAAAAAACAACAACAACAACAGAGAGAGTAGCAAATAGAAGTAAAAATAATAGAAGAAAAACGTAGAAGAAAACGCAGACGTTGGAAGCCTTTAACAAACTCACGACCCCAAAAGTCCACAAAAGTCAACAAAAGCGCAGCCAAAAGTCACAAAAGCAAATCGCGCGCCTCCATGAATCATGAGGATGGCGATGACGATGACGATGACGATGATTTTGCAGCAAACATGGCGTCAAACATGGCGCAGCATTTTAAAATAGTAGAAGACCCAAAACAACAACAACAGTAACCAAAAAAAGAGGCAAGTCAAAAAGGCAATGCTAAAAAATGAAGGCAAAGCGCGTTTGGGTGAGTAAACAATGAAATAACGGTAATTGTTTTTGTCTGTGACTATTGTGTGTGAGAGTAAGTACATTTCTTGCTACTTTTACTACACTTTTTTTTGTCTGTCAGCTCTTAGTTCGTTAGTACTGTTTGTGGCTTTAAGGCAAATAAGGTACAAACTAGCATACCTAGCACATTTCATTAAATCATATGACATGTCAGATGGCTTGTATTTGAATTAAACAATTTTTGTATTTGTTGCAAAATATCATAATTCACATAATCATAATCATAAAAATGTCCGAAAAGATTTAGAATAAAACATATGTATTCTAAATTATATTAAATTGTTAGGAAGTTGAGTGTGCAAAAAACATTTGACTCACTCAAATGACTGACAAAAGTTTTTCTAAGACTCCATCAGTGTCAAACACAACTTCACTAAAATAGGTCATCCAATTAATGGCTAAAGAACGTCTTACACAAGAAAAAAATAATAAAAAAGCTCAACTATTTTGTAAAAGTACTTCAACCACATGCGAGTATGAGCACATGAACTGAAAATAAATGGCAAACTTAATTACATTATTCTCAACATAAACGAAAGAATGCAAAAAAAAAGAACAAAAAACACACATTATCTTCTTTATATCTTTGTTAAAATCACCTCGAGTGAGCATAATTCCTCACATAAAGGCCCCAAAATGTTTTTTTTTGCAAGAATGTGACGTTAAGTTTTTTGCAGTACTCGTATATGTCATTTCGTTAAGACTTTAAAGTCAGTAGTAATGGCAAAAAAAAACACACACACAGCCGTTCTCATAGAAAAGAACATTGTAAGTGTGTGTGCGTCTGCAGCAAATGCCATAATTCAAATGAACTCTCAAAGCCAACATAAAACTGACACATTTAACATGAATACGTAGTGCGAGTACAACGAATCGTAATGGACATGTGGGAAAGAATTTCTTTATTTTTTTCGATCTTTTTTTTCTCTGCGTTATCTATAAAGTAGTAAGACAAATTAGTAGCCACACAAAATAAAGTAATTTATTTTTGTATGTTTTTTTTCTGCACTGAAAAAAAAGTGTACTCCAGTTAAGGAAAAATGCCTTAATCCAAAGAAAAAAGGGGAATGAAACAGCACTAAAGTCATGATAGCTTTGAAATTAGGGAACACTTTTACTTAAGATGAGTATATATTTTGACTTTAAATTTAATACTTATTTCTTTCATAACAGAAATATTTCTTTGAATTTAGTAAAAAGTTCTTTAATTCTAAGAAGTTTTTCTTCGTTTTTAAGACAAAAATTTCTCAAAAAATTTTTTTTTTATTGTATTTGTTCATTTTTTTATATTTTTTTTTTCTTTTTATTTTATATTTTTTAAAATCATATTTCATTTTATTAACTTAAATTAAATTTACAATTTATAGTGATAACAAATATGTACTTACGATTTCACTTCGGTGGGATTCGAACCTGCGACCTTTGGCGTTATGACAAGACCAATCAACAGACTGTGCTATAGACAGCATAATTGCATTGGCGTCTAATTTTCACTACGTTTCACACCAGCGACGGCCGTGGTGCAGTGGCTAGGACCTTTGCTTACCGATCAAAAGGTATCAGGTTCGACTCTCGCCTGGGACAAGCAGAAATTTATATTCATGCCAAATATTTTTTTTTATTTATATCAATTCTATTTCTAGAAATTTCTAAAAATTTTGGAAAACTATATTAGACGTATACAAAACAATTTTTTTTCCTTGTATTAAAAACAAACTTCTTTAAATAAAGTACAAATTTACTAAAAATTAGTAAAATCAGCAGCTGCTGTGGTGCAGTGGTTAAGACCTCCGCTTCACTATCAAAAGGTATCGGGTTCAACTCCCGCACGGGTATTCAAAAATTTATATTTATGTGAAATATTTGTTTTTTATTATTTAAATCAATTCTATTTTTAGCAATTTCTATTTTGAAATACTCACTTTTTAAAAAAAACCTGAATCTTACTTTCAATTTATAAAAATATCTTTCTTAAAAACAAAGATTTTTACTAAAAGTAAGTAAAATGTTCTTTGAATTAAAAAAAAATATATATTTCTTAATATAAAGGAATAAATACCAAAATTGAGGACACGTATACTAAAAAAATTTTATTTTCCCTATATTAAAAACGAATTCCTTTAAATAAAGTTAAAATTTACTCATAATTAGTAAAATCAGCTGTCTTTGAAATAAAGATAAATGTAAATTTGTTTTAAAGAGGCGGTAATTTCCGTTTTAAGGCACTTTTACTTAAATTCAGGAAAAATTCCTTAAATTGAGGAAAAAATTTGTCTTTTAATCAAATACCAAATTTACTTGGTTTTAAAACTGTCTTTTTTTTCAGTGTGGTAATTCTTACTTTTGATGAATGAGGTTAAGTCGGTTCTAGATTTTGTATCTTAATAAATTGTTAAGTTTGAAGTGAAGACATATTATGGAAATAGGACAGTGTAAAATATTTTAGGTTGAAAGGAGGCTCATTCGTTTGGTATTCTTTATTTTTAAGGAAATCTAGAAAGGATATTCTGAGCCAATTTTCTGTAGCAAAAAGAGCTTGCAAATTTTTCCAAAAATATTTTCCTTAATTTTTTGAAATTTTTATTATTTTTTTTTTTTATCTTTTAAATGTTAAATGAAAATACTTTCATTTTCTTTGTTGTAGTTTCTTAATTTCACTTAAATTTCATTAACCATAAATGATTTCCCACAATTTTCGCCATTTCTATTGAATTATTACCAACGCTAATAGTTGTCAATTAAGGGCCTCGGAGAAGAACGCCCAACAACAGAAAACAACAACCATAGCAATAAATATTCTTTCCTTTAAATTCTGAACATTTTCCATCACAACTTCGTTTTTTGCGGCCATCTTTCACATTCACACAATTTGAGTGGAGTTGAGTTTTCGCACTAAAGACCGCCTAAAGCGGCGTTTAGTTTAATGCTGTGGATGACTATAATGACAGGTTCTTTATGGCTCGACTGTCAATTGGCCCAGTTCATAAGACTAATTGCAGCCGGAGCGCACTGCCACAAAAAACAAAAGCCAAAGTCAAAGCCTCAACTTGATTCGATGTGACTTATTTTTCTTTTTTGTGGTTTTTTTTTGTGCTTTACGACCAATTTTCTTTGATTTTTCTTTTGCCAATTGCCGCCTTTTGTTTTGTACGCGATTGTTGGTTCTGTGCTGGTGTGTGGGCTTTCGTTGTCTATAATTTTCAAACGACTTGGTAAGTTTTCAAGTTTTCACCTCACCTTGTATTTGTTGTTGTTGTGGTTTTTGTTGTAGGTAAAATCGACAAATTGTTGTTTGTAGAATTTTTCCCATGCTTTACATAGTTGCTATTTTTTTTTCTATTTTTCTCAACGCCTTAGTCATTGTTGCTGTTTGAGTTTATGCGCGTTTTTGTCATAATTTTCATAATTTTCATAATTTTCACCTCCCATGAATGGTTTTTATTTTTATTTTTATACGCCGTTCTCAAAGAAATGCAATATGGCACTTGACTGTTTGTTGTTGTGGTTAATGTTACCAGCTTTACCAACATTAATTACCCTTTTTTCTGTCCGCCATTCGCATTGGTCAGGCTCGCTGACTTTTGAACTTTTGTGAAATTTCTTTTTCTTTTTGCTTCCAGTACAGAAAGAGCTTAGTTGGTTAGTTTGGCATGTACTTGCGTACATTGTATCTATGGAAATTTGCATTTTGTTGTAATAATAAATACCTGAATATTTAAATTGAACAGCTTTCGCTCGTTTACTTTAATTAATGGAGAAGTCTTTCCGAAAAATATGAATTACCAAATAAAAAAAAATACTCACGTTAGCGAAAATCAAATTACAAGAAGAAGATTTCATTTATTAAATTATTGTGTGTCCTACACATCCAAAACGTTCATACAGTTAAATTTTTCTTTTCGGTGCTCTTTTGTATTTCGAAAAATGTAAAGTTTTATCGTACAGTGGTTTCAATCACAATTTGTATTCAAAAATAATGAACGAAATTTTTTTTTTAAATTAAATTTTTCTCACGTTTATTCATTTTTATTTTCCTTAACCTCATCATCTTACTGCACTTCCAAAGTGCCCAAAAGGAGAAGAAAAAAAAACAATGAAATTTGATTGCACTAATTTTTTGAGACCGCCCACCACCCGCAGCAAAGCATTTATGGAATTCACTTTTTTCCATTTTTGACTCACTCACCGAGTGTCGAAATGACTGTGGCCCGGCACATACCGCCGCCTGTGTGTAAAAAAATATTTGAAAATGTGAAAGTGGTAATACCACAAAATTACTCACAATCGAATGGAGTCGTGAATTGGGATGATCGTCTTCATCATCATCATGATCATTGTCATGATCATTATTACGAAGAAGAAGAATCTTTCAATTCGAATTCGGTGTCACTTTTTTGTTGTGTGCCGCGCGCGATTTGTGGACTTGTAACATACTTTTCGTTTGTTGCGGGCTTGGTTCATTGGAAATTTCATGCACCGCCCGATGTGAATCATCCGAAACAAATTTCGAATTTTATTTTATTTCTTTCTTTTTTTTATGTTTTGTGGGTTAGTCTTGGAATTACAAGAAAGCATTTGTAAACAAAATAAATTTTTGATGCCACCTACTTTGAGTGTGTTTAATTTTTTAGTGGGGAAAATATTTCTGACCGCAGGTGATTTTTTTAATTTTTATTTTATTTTTTTAGGAAAAAGTTTTTTTTAAGTGTTTGCTTGAATGTTTGAGGAAATGGACAATTGCCGAAAATTAGTCAATAAGCACTCATGTTCCTAATTTATTGTGGCAAATTGTGTTTGTTACCTCTCAGAGTATTTCATGAATATTAAGAATATTTTTTCCTCTCCATTTTCAAGAACAAACTTTCATTTGAAATCAACAAAATTTAAATTAAAATAAAAAAAGGAAAAGTGAAAATTAAGTACTACAAAATGCAGTTTCACTTTTTGTTCTTCAAATTCTTTAAATGAATTGTCTGCACAATTGGTTGGTAAATATTTAAGTTTTAAATTTCAACAACGTCATTAAAGCCTTGGATTCTAAAGTAAACTTTCACTTGTAAACATTTGGTGATTTATGATTCTACAAAACCCAAGGCCCAAACCATTTGCCTTGACTCCAAGGTACAACCATTTACTCGTACTTTCTACCAGTTATGATATGGGCTTAAATGATTTCCAATTATTATGGCTTAACTTCAAACAATAACAAACTAAAGCTTCTTTTCACACGTTTAGCCCATCAAGCGATTCTTAACGATTTCCGAAAATTGCTTCCGACCTGTGCTTGAACTATTTCCAAATTCACTTTCTCAGATTTTGTTTGTTTGCGTGACTTGAAAGTTATTATTCCAATTAGTGTAAACAATTTGAAAACCAAGTCCCAGAGCTTATTAAATTTATTTTAAAACAGAAGATCGATTTAATGGTAAATGAATGATTACGAGAACTAGCCATTAGTCAAAAGAATTACACGAAATGAATTATACAAAATATTTAAGCCATCTTGGATTGCATTTCCTAAATTCCTCTGATTTGTTCCAAAGTTGCCTTTCGACTTAAAATTCGCAACATTAATCTTACAAATGAACAAAAAATTTTAATTGGTTAATGTAAATCGACCTAAAGCCTTTTGATTTCACTTATGAAGTCCAAAGAATGCATTCCTTTCGGTTGGGATCATTACTGATTTAAATCTTCTGATTGAAATCACTTAAAGACTTCAACATTCCAGGACCTGGGCTAAATAGTCTAAACTTTTGTTTAAAAATGTGTATTCCTTGGAAATTGTATGGCAACTGGTAGTCCATATCTAAAAAATCTACACAGATTACTTGTCCACAATAACCAACCTTAAAGACCAAAAAAACGAAAACGAAACCAAAAAAAAATAAACCAAAGTCAAGAACATCAACGAACAGCTCTGCTAAATTTACGAAATGCATTTCCGCATCAGACGCAAAACCGCTTGTAATCCTAACCACTTACATGTTGTACCAAAAGATTCGATTTAAGATTTCCGCAGAGCATTTCTTTCTTTTTTTCCATTCATTCTTTCAATTTACTAGAACACAAAATGCCAAAATGAAGCAGCAACAACAGAAGGAGTAAAAAAAGACGCCACAAAAAAATCATCAGACAAGTTTGGTTTTTTTTACTTTTTTTTTTGTTTGTCCCTGCATCCTTGCAACTATCACACTCGAGTGCCGCAGCCGAAAGCATTTATCAAAGTGCTATGCTGTGCGGCAGTAAGTAGTAACTTCATCTGCACCTTTTCGTGCTAAAAGATGGTTAAAGCGGCAACTACATGCGCGCATCTTCCGGAAAGTCCTAGGAGAGTTTTTTTTTGTCCGCTGGTTTCTCACTGCAAGCGCGAATTGTTGCAGGGGCTGGGGGCTCTTGAGGAGTCTTCTGAAGAACTTTAGCCTTTTACAGTGCAGAATTGTTGGCGCAAAGGGTGGGTAAAGGGTTTATGCTATTAAAGCTCGTATGTTCCATTACTTCTCTTCCTCCTTTTTTTATGACGTACTGCACTCGAAAACTTTGAAACGGAGATTTTCCCTAAGTGAGGGAAATATATGCGCTCATGTAGGGTCTTCAGGCGGAGAGCTAGGCAGGCACCCAGCAGTTGCAAGGAATGAAGTAGAAAAGCTGCTTGGAATTTCTTTGAATTATTTGGTTTGTGAATCAGGTAGCCAAATGATAAATGATCAAAATTGGTAAAAATTTACAGAAAAAATATTTAAAAAATTTAAATTTTACTTACCATCAAGCAATTGATTTAAATATTCAATTAAAATCCAATTAAACCATTTTAAATCTCAAGTTGCTGTTGAGAAAATCCAGAAGAAATGTAAAAAAAGTTCCACACGGCAAAGTGATCCACAGAAATCAAATCACTTGACTGTGTGGTATCACCAGAAATGATAATAGGTAATCCGCGAAAAATCCGCAATGAATTCCCGATGAATTCAAGATAAATTCACAAGAAATCAGCAAACTTCCAGTAAGTCTCCAGCAGCTACCAAAGAGCACGAAAATAAAACGCAAAACTTTTCAACTAAGAAGTGCAGCACGGACTGCAAGCCAAAGGCAATGAATGTAACAAAAGCAAGAACAACAAAAAAATTCAATTCCAGCCAAGTTCAAAGTAACTGAGAAAACGGAATCGAGTTTGAATTGTGATTAAATCGAAAATTAAACGCACACGCGAATTCTTCTAAACACTTTTGAGAGATTTTCACAGCCGAAATGTTAATCAAAGAGTTCCTTACTTTTCCGTTTAAATGGAATGTGTTGCGGTCGCACAGGAATTTCAGTTATTATGTATTGTGTATTTTTATTTGTCCAATTCAAATAAGAATGTCTGAAACATTTCTTTGCCGCCGCTCGATTGGGAAAAAACAACGTTGTTGGTGCACGCGCAGTCGAAAGAGAACTGAGCATGCGCCCGTGCACAGAAAGACCAAATCACGACGTTGCGGAAGATCAAGTTGAAGGTTTTTGGAAGCCAAAAGACTCGCAACGAAAGAAACCGAAAGATGGATGGAAAGAAAGTCAAAGAATATGTTGAACCAACGCAAGCGACAAGCAAAGAAGATACCGTGAAGAAGATATAGATAGGCAGCGCTGAAATCAAGGCTTAAAGGAAAATACACAATAGCCACGGTAGGAACTGTAAGAAACTGCCGCTTGGAATTATGGTCAAAAGGGAAATGGAAAAATTTGAAGCAATGCTTCTCTGGGCATTGTACTCGGGTGGTGGAAAAATGAGAGAGAGATTGAAACTGATAGTATCATCTGAAGAGCGTGAGCGTTTGTATTTGTTAGAAGAGCATCAAGCGGCTTAGAAGTTTTGATTGATTAGGTCTTAAGAGAATTTTATGTTGGTTACTTGAGGTAAGTGATGCCACCTCGAGGCATATTTGAGTTTTTTTTATTAAATCTATTTTTTGTTATATTATCCAAATGAAAGAAAAAAATAACAAAAAAAACAGAAAAGTAAAGCAACACGATGCCGGCAATGCTAAAATTTAACAGCAAATACTTTTAGCAGTCCTTTCGTCTATGTTCTCTGTCAATAATTTTCTCCGATATGTTTACATGGAATCGAAAATCTCGTTACGATACTTTTGTCAAAATTAACTATTATTTGTTGCAACATAATTTCTTTATTTTCACTTTGCTAAAAAGTCTGTATTGGAATTATCAATTGTTCAAAGTGAAATTATTATTGCTTCTTGCCAAATACTTTTCGCAAGACAATAAAATACTACAGCAACAACACAACCAATTTGTCAACATTTTTTATAATCCGTTCGTATTAAATGTTTTCTTTCAGTAGTTGATTTTCCTTTATTCTAACAATTAATTAATGACTTATTTAATTATCATCAAATGTTATGTTTTTGTTTATTTTGTATGTCCATTTGTATTAGTTAAGTTCCGTTAAAATGTTTCGCTTCAACTTGTTTAGCATATTTGTATACGTCAAAGTGATTTAAATATTTTGTTGAAGACATTAAACACTTTTAAAGTTATACCAGTTAAGATATTCAAGTGTCAAAGACAAATGAAACGTTCAGTTCCATAGTGGATTGAGTTCAGTTTTGCTACTCATATTCTGAAATTTAGAGTCGTTTTTCAAGGGGTGAACCAAAATCGGTTTTGTATTATATAAACCTGAACAAAATTTCTTAATTTCCACGAGGGCAATTGCCCGTATCGAATTCAATTTGTCTTTGACGGCACTTTCTTTTACCTTCCTCCACTTGAATATTTTTTTCTATGCAACGTACACAGGACGTTCATCATACCTTATCATGCTTATCTTATCTCCTGTGCGATTATGTAAACATGTCAACTGTCAACATCCTTTACGTATTGCATACAAAACAAACACACACACGCACACAGGCAGCGACACTGAGGTGCACAACAAACCAATTTGCTGTTGAACGACACCGCCACCGCGAGTAACCGACAAACAGAAACAAGTGCGGTGCAGAGTCATCTTGCCGCCACACGTACTCACATTATGCGTCACTTCACCTTCATGTCAATCACTCACTCTCTCAGTTACGCGATTACTTCCTGGGAAACAAGGAGGCAACTAAACTGGATAGAATGAAACAAAAAAAATAAAAACAAATCACTCATTGATTGATTCATGCGATACACAATCATAACTTGTAAACTTAACGAGATACTGAGCCAAGTGGTATTAGTCAATTATCGAAAGTTGATCAACAAAGAGGATGGCTGATGGACAATTTCAGAAAAGGAAGAAAAGTGCTTAGATAATTGAGAATTTTGCCAGTCAATAACTGTCTCATTTTACTCAAATCACAAAAAAAATTCCTTTTCTCTCTTTACTACTTCAATTCCCTTTGGTGTACTTATATTCCTTGAGGTTTTTGTTTCAAATTGTAATTTAAATACGCATTTACGTAAGTGCATTTATTAAAATTGCATAAAGCACTTAAGTTGTATTTACTACTAAAAAAACATTATTTTTTCGTTCTGTACCATTAATGACAATTTTTCTTCTGTAGTCACTCAAAAGTAAATACCTTGTCTTTGTTTGGCAAAGGGAATTGTACGGATTAGTTTGAGTTTTTTTCCACAGCAAAAAAATACGTTGAATGAGTTATGCAAAAATATAAGTTAAGCCTAATACCTTGGGGGGAGGGGAGTGGAAAGGGATACGTTTTTTTGAATATAATAAAAAGGATATTTCAGTGAATTGTGGGCATTCGAATTTGTTTTAAAATTATACTCCAAAATTCCTAAAATTCACAATATTTTATTTTACCGAATAGCTAACCTGCTAATTTGCTTGACTTCTAACGCCAAAATTTCTCACAGCATCCCAGCCAACACATGCAAGTCGACCGTTACACTAATTACTTACAAGAAAAATAATTTATCATGCAAAAATATATTTTTCTCAAACAAAGAAAAAACCTTAAATGAAGCGTTTACATTATGTCAAAAGAACGAAAAGAAATTATTAACATGAAATGTTTAACATATCAAAGGAAAAATACAAACGCAAAGACGCAGGCAGACAACAAGAAGAAAACAATTTTGTTAAATGGTTAAGAACCGTTTTGAATGCGTACAACAAAAAGATTCATTAGAATTCTTGACTCTGTAGCAACACAAAAAAAAAATGCTGCTGATGATGTTCAACACAAGAATAGAATTTTGAATGAAACGTTAGAAATGACATAACCAAGCATCTCATAACAGCAAAAGAACAGCAGAAGACACAGCAGTCGTAGTGGCAGTGGCAGCATGAAGCATGAAATAAAATTAAGACGAAAGAAGTCAAAGCAAGAAAACTCACACGAACCGCGAAATATGCGGCTGTCGATGGTACGTGATCGGCCGGCCGAGATAATGATGGTGTTGTGGCGGCGCTGGTGGAGCCGCGTGCGATATGAAGCCTCTGCATTGCTTAGAAATTTAATGGAAACTATGTTAGCAGTGGCCGAACCTATCATTGATCATCACTTGTCTGGTCCGGGGGTACATCGAAGATCATCAGCATCATCGATTGGCTGCGGCCAGGTTTTACTCGTGCTGAGTAACTGCCGCTCAGCGCGCAGTTATTTCAGTTCGTCAAGTTGGAGTTAATCAATCATATTTTCAGCATCATCAACATCATCAACATTATGGATTTCTTGGAGTATCTATCGTTTCGCTGTTGGTATTCGTTGACTTTTGAAATGTTTTATTGATTCTTAGTGAAATTTTTGAGTAGCTGAACTAACATGGCGGGCTTAGTAGAGCGATTTCGTGTAATTAAAATAATTAAAATTCTTCAAATTAAATGCAGAGATTTTTTAGAAGAAAATCTATCCAATAGATACAAGCAGTACAAATTAATTAAAAGATTTTAAATAAATTGATTTGTCAAGCTTTTTGATGAATTTATTGATGCTCTGGGCATGTCAATCCAATGTGATCTCCATTGGAAAGATCACATCTTTGATGTGTCAAAAGGATCAGCCAAGTGCTTAGGCTTTAGCGGTGCTAGAAATACTACACTCCAGCCGATCTCTGCTCCATCTATACCACTCAAGGAGTATAATTCGCATGTATAGGCAGGAGTCTCAAGAACATATCTCTAGCTCTAAATTTTTTTAAATTTAATTGCAAAAACTATTGCACTAATTGCTCTAATTTTCAAAATAAATTATTCAAAATCCAATCGAATTAATTGCAATTGCTTGACAAAGCTTACTAAAAAAAAATCCATTGCAAAACTTCAAAGTAAAAACCAAATGTCTAAGCTAAACAAAAACAAAAGCAAAAACAAAACGCCAAGATGTCAAGTAAAGAAAAAAGGAACTTTGAAAAATTTATAAATTCCCTCAACTTGGCAAATTCCTTCCGCCCCTCAAACAACCGAGCACTTAACACAACGAATGCAATGACTTTCAAACTGTCATTGCACATTTGCAACAACGAAAACTGTGTTGCCATGTTGCATTTCACAGTGCCCTGGTAATTGACATAGTTGACAGTTTAGGCACAAATGTCACGAAATAAAATACAAAACTCACAAGACAAGTGAAACGAAACGAAAGCGAATAAATAAGTAAACAATATACTACATAGTAACTATGTACAATAGCAAAATCTCCAAATAAATTCATGATTTATTCCCCAACGAAGACATGCAAACGAAGAGCCTTGAACAATAAATAACTGTAGCGAATTCAAATGAGAAAGTAAGAGAAATGTTAAATTCAGAGCGGAAATCAGCTTAACACAATTAACTCGATAAAAGTAAATGTTGCCACTTTTAATTAACGCCTTTATTTACTTTTTATTTGCACTGAGTACCTGCTACACTCTCTCACAGAAAATTGTTCCAAAAAAGGGCAAGAAGCAAGTGCCTTTGAAGCGCAAAATAAAAAGAAATGGCAGAAAGTAAAAAAAATCCCTGCTCTTAAAAATGCACTACTTTTTTAATTAAATGCATAGCACTCGTTGGCGGTTGGAAGTGGAAGTGGGGGCAGGTTAAATGCGAAAAAAATTGAGGAAAAGCAAAAGTACTCATTCCGTTTATATACAAGGCGGCGAAATTATAACCAAAAGAAAAACCCACAAAAAAATAATTTTGTAAATTGCATACTTTCTCAGAAGTAGCCAAAAGTGAACTTTCAGGCAAGCGATGGGTTTTCGCGTAGAAGAAATAGTATATACAAGTACCTACCGCAATTAAAATCCAATTTATATTGTATGAGGAAAGGAATAAAATATTTTTATAATACAAAAATTGTGCACTCACCTACTCCTCCTTCCACCTGTCATCAACTAACAGTTTAATTCATTTCCAATCGATATTCCCTACCTCCATGGGGCTTGGAGAAATATCAAGGATCACATAATTTCCTTCCGCTGCCTTGCGAAAGCTGGCAGTATCATCTAAGGTTTCCGGATCCTCCTCAGAGGGCCTACATATATATATATAAGTCTCGAGCAGCCCTATTTTATAGGTAGTACTTAATGTAAAAAATATCTCAAGGTGGCAACCATAGATTGTATAGGATTTAGATTACAATACCTCAAAATATTCACTGCATACTTTTAGGCATTTTTGTCCGCATTGACACATTGTAAAACGATTCATATTGTTGAAAGAATTTTTCATTTTTACAAATTGTATTTAAATTGTGATTCCACATAGCACGTAAATGTATACATAAATATAAACTTAATTTTGTTTCAATAAGGAAATTAACCTAATTAAAAAATTTTTTTTTTCCAATATGAAAAACATTTTTCCTTTTAAACAAACGCAAATGGATGCGAAGGATCAGACGCTTAATGAGCGCCTTCATACGCATCACGTGCAGAAGTGGTTGTGGGAGCATATTGTGGTTCGCGGTCAGCAATGAAAATTCATTTTCCGACATTTCGTAACCAACTTCACTTCATTTCACATATGTACCAGTATATGTTATTTCTTATACATATATGTGCACACAGACGAATGAACAAAATGTTTTTGCAGCCAGACAAAGACAATACATGGCCACAGTCAGAAATCCGCTTTTAACGTAAGCGATCACGTTAACGACACACGCATATGTCATCGGCACGTAACACAGCCATAGAGCGTGTGGTGTATGCTATGCGCTTATATGCAGCTTCCGTTTTCCTTGATTGTTGATATTTTCATATAAATATTTTCCATTTCTTTTTCATTTTTATGTTGTACGTTTCCCTGGCCATTGTCTGGGTGTGTGTGTCGCTTTCCCTGTTACAATTTCAACCGGCCTGTGTATGAGTGAATGACTTAATAAGACTGAGAAAATATTGAAAAATAAAGATGAAAAACAACAACAGTTGATCTTTTATTTTTTAATATTGTCACGCCATCACGCCCTTACCCGATAATTAAATGCAGTGCAGGCGTGCAAAAAAACAGGGCGCTGCTGCATCTACTGTGAATTGACACTCGAATGGATTTTAATTTATTGGCCGCATCAATTGACTGCTTTATTTGTAAGAAAATGGAAAATAAGGCAATCGAGTTGATTACGAAAGTTGACATCGCCACCAGAAGTGCAATATTTTAATGAGATTCTTTTTCGGTTGACCCATAGGCAAATCGATTAAGTCGAAATTCTTTTATGGTCCTTCAGAACATTTTTAATTTTACGTAACCTTTGAATATGAAAGATGAAAGGTAAGGATATATTCACATTGATCGGAAGAGTATATACAGGGTGGCCAGATAAAAACGATAGGAACATAAATTTAAATGAAACAACAACGGTGTGAGATAACAAATCGATTCTGGCTTCATCTTTAAAGCCACAGTCATGCTTTTATTTCCTTGGATTCGCTGCTTCAGTGCTTCAGTGCGGTGTCATTCCGGCAATAGCGTCTCGAATGTTGTCCTCGAGCTCGGCCAAAGTGGGTGGCTTGTTAGCGTAGGCTAAGGACTTGACATGGCCCCAGATAATATAGTTGAGGGGTGTCAAGTCGGATGACCGCTGCTGCCAATTGCTAAACGCTCGCCGTGGGATGATTCATTCGTCGAATTTGTTCTTCGTCGACAAGGGGTAGGGTATATATAACTTACTCACTTGTTCCATGTTGCTCTTTTCTGCTTGCTTGTTTAAAGCATATTTTCATTGCATACAAAAAAATCATCGACCAAAGACAGTCTAAAATCTAATATGTAAAGGCCAAACTATTTTTTATAACTTATTTTGATTTATTTTTCACAAAAACTTATTCATTCCATTGATCAAACCATAGTCAATATTTTTCCAAATGACCTTCAAGTGCCTCGACGCTCAAATATTTAAAATACAAAAAAAAGTCCAGTCAAATGTCATTTGGAAAAAAAAACAGCTTAAGACACACTGTCCCACTTACAGGAAACGGCAGAATGTAAGGGAAAAATAAAATATTCACTTGCAATAAATTTCACACGAATTAATCATACACAAACATAAGAATGGTATGTGGTACAAAAGAGAATTAAAAACTTAAAAAGAAGTGAACAACTTAAAAAATTAATTGCAAGGAAATTTACGATCGAAAATGAATTTATGGCCAATTGCAATAATTGCCAAAAGCTTGAGAGCAACACCCAACACAATGAAACGAATTGCTGAACATATTTTACTGCTCTTTTACATCGTCCGCTGTTTCCGCGGCAGTCGTTTCCTCATGGTCCACTGGCAGTTTATCGATGGCCTCCAGTATGAATTTGAGCGAGTGTCCTGCACGCGGCATCCAATCCCAACCAGCTGAGTTTGTTTTCAATGCTGTTGTTGTTGTTGCGGTTGAATCGTCTTCATTCGGTTCGCTGTCATCCACAAAGTCGAGATCACCACCCGAAAGGGAACGTGCTCCGCCAAGGTAATCGGTGTAATCATAGTCGCTGACTAGCGGATTAACCTTGGAATAGTAAATGGCCGCAAAGGTGGAGTAGATAATCAACAGAGCAGTGCCAACCTAGAGAGGGTGAAAGGGAAACAAAATTATTTATTTTAAATATTAAAAAATATTTCATTGGGTCATCCACTCAATGCACTAAAGCAAAAAATCCCTAATTAACCGATGAACAGATTTACGATTGATTGAACCCTTTCACCACAGTGTTGCCATATGATTTCAAATACCAAAATTACTACTCAGCTTGATTACTGCTTTCAGCGCAGAAAGTGAACACACACTCACACAGGAAAAAAAACCCAACGCAGCACAAAGTTCTGTTAATGACATTTCAATTATAATTTAATTTCCCCAGCCCCTTTCTCTTTTCCACACACAGTTGTACAGTCTTCCTTTGCTGCCTTATTCACAGCTCGATGAATGTTTATTTAACCGTTATAAATAAGCGTACACACCGAAGCACACTCTCACACACACATATGCTTATTTATAGACGAGTTGGCTACCAAAAAAAAAAAAAAAGCGAAAAAATACAATAAAGCAAATAAATTAATTAATAAATAAAAAATAAACGAAAATAAAACAACATTTATTGAAAGCACAAAAGGAAACAGCATCAATGTGGAGTCGGAAGGCCACACGGATTGCAGAAAAATAAGCGAACCAAAAAAAAATATGTAAAAAAAGCTCAGCTTTTTAATACGTATTTGCGCGCTCATTCAAATACGTGAAATCCTTAAATTAAAAGTGATGAACTCGTACACTGCAGTGCGCCACAAAATATGCAACGAAACGGAAATCACGCTTTGGGCTCTTTTGTATGAAAACAAAAGGCAGGTTTTTTTTATTTTAACTTTTACTTAAGTAGCTACATGCAAAGGAAGAAACTTAAGGGATATATTATTTAAAGTGGTGCAAGTACACAATGTCCTAAGGGTGGCCCTGAATGAATGGTAAAAAGTATCCGCTTCCTGAAGCTGAGAGTGGCCAGATGAAGGGGTTAATTAAATATTTGCCAGCCAGTTTCTATTAAACGCTTTCGACACTTTAAAGTTCAATCTTTTAATAGCAACTGTCAAAAAAATTTAAAATTTTCCTCTTAAAAGTCAAACCGGGTCCGCACACCATTCATTATACATAATTAACCCAAGGCAAGAAAATGAAAAAAAAAAATGTAGTACAAAAGTTATATATGGTAACACTGGTCAGCGATAGCCATGTGCATACCTTCAAGCTGCCCGTGCGCCAATGTGGCCGCTTTTGGCGACAAAATAATTTGTCTTACTTAAAAATTTTCGTTGTCAGCTGTCAAAATGTGCGCGAGTGATATATGCGACGAAGAGGCACTGGCACACATACAGGGGTGACAACACCGACACCGACACCACTCTCGCCGCTGACAGCTTCACGGAAATTATGAAAGACTGATGACACTTTGGTATTTTTTCGCCATACTTAAATTTCGGCATTGGTTTTTTTTTTGTGTTGCACTCTACACACTCGCACAAAACAATGTTCCAAACCAGCAATGACCACGCAGAGTTGCATTTACCACATAACCGGAATATGTAACCGACATGTAACCGAAATTTCACCCCCAAGCAGCGGTTTAAGCTACATTTATGATTTACTGCATAATGTCATGCATTTTGTTTGTGTTTTTGTGTGTGTGTGCAAGGGGTTAAGTCCGGTTATTAGTGTTAGTGGCCACTCAAAATATGGCAAGTTTGTAATGTCACAATATTAAGCAAATTAGCAAGTATATAAAGAATAATGTTTAGATCAAATTGAAATTGATGATGAAAAGTTTTAAATAAAAATTTGGGTGGCGAAAATGAGAAATATGAAAAATGAGAGGCGCTTCTATGAAATATTATCTATGCCATTTTTGCATAATAAATAAAAAAGTAAATTATCCAAAAATATGCTCACCTGAAAGACGGCCCAAAATTTATATGAGCCCTCGGTGATCACGAAATCGTAGTAGCCCTTCAAGGGATCACCCTTAATATAACGTCCCTCTGCCACTTCAGTTGTGGCCTTGCCACCCTCTCCTTGCCCCACTGACTGACGTTTCTCGCGCAAACCCTGAGCCTGCTTCTTGGCCGCTTCATCACCCTTCTGTCCCTTGCGCGGTTCCACTTTGCCAAGTTGCAGCGTTGGCGGTGTGCTGGCTTCCATTGAACTGCCACTAGCTGTTGTTGTCGTCGTTGTAGATTTTGTAGATTTTATTGTTGGTTTCGCACTGCCACTGGCCGTGGTATTGTTTCTTTGGGTGCCGCCCTCGAATTTGGGCGGTTTTTTCGAATTGATTCGTTTTTTGTTCGGCTGCTGTTGCGGCTGTTGTTTTTTCAACATTTCCTCTTGTTTCAGTCGATGTTCGGCCAGGGCATTCCACGCCGTCGAAAATGCCTGATAAATATCCCACATGGTTTTGAGGCCCTTTGCCACCGACAACAGTGTGGCAGCAGGATTTTCTTGTTGTTCGATGGCGGATGGTTTTTCCAATTCCTGCGTTTGTGATTGTTGAGGGCGTAGATTCTGTGGGCGGTACTGCGGCTGTGGCTGTTGCTGTTGCTGTTGTTGGTGCTGCAGGGACGTTTGTGGGGGCTGTTGTTGTGCTTGTTGTGGCCGGGTTTGTGTTTGAGCAGGCGCCGGCGGATAGTCGTAGTCGCTAATATCGTCATCATACACTGAATATGGGTCACTGCAATTAAGAATTTAGAATAGAATATTAAATTGTGAATGGATTTTCTAAAATGTTTCAATTAACAATAAAAAATCATTAAAAAAATCTATTTTCCCGCCACAACTACTCAGTATTGATCTCCTCTCAAGCTAAGTCTGCTTCCTTCGTCCACATAATTTACAAAAAAGTACAAAAAATATGTCTCCTGCCTGCCTGCTTGTCTATCTTCCATCACCTTCAATTGCAGCAGTGTCGCTGCACATTTATGGTTTATACGCCTCGTTGACTTCGCAAAAGACTGTGCAGCGCAAAAGACTGAACGGGGAAATTATCTTCAAGCGCAGCGTGCATCCGCTGAAATAGCACATCGCATACCCGAAAACCGCACATAAGAACACACTCACTCATAAACATACGAGCATACTTCTTCAACTTCCCAGCGAGCATTCTACAGCCAATCGACAATTTCGTCAAGCATCGACGTCAGCGTCAAAGTCGTTGCTGTCTTTTTGGCGTCTGAAGTTTCACATGAATGCACACTGTTGGAAATTTACGTCTCTGTGTACGTGTGTGTGTGTGTGTGGCGTACGCGGTTTCATCAACTTCGTTCTTAGACTAGATCTACCTCTAGTGCTGCTGTCTAGGATAATGATAATTTTACGCTGAGTTTGACAGAGAAACTCATTTCGGCAGTGAGTGTGTGTGTGTGTGGTTTTTATTTCCGCGTAGTAGTGATTTTTGAAAACTTGCTATGCAGCTTAATTAGCTTTGGTGGGTGTGTATGTGCATTAGCGTTAGGTAAACGTTTATGTCTAGAACTAAACGTCAGTGAAAATATATAAAACATTTTTCAACATATTTTTTTCCGATATACCATTTTGACACCCCCTAGGCGTATGAGTTACTTTTAATTTTTACACAATCAAAAAATTATTTCTTAAAAATTCAATTATCTTCAGTTAACGATTCAAAAAGTTCAGTATTTAACATTGCCGCTTGTATCCACTCAACCCTTCGATTGTTTGAGAAATTCTCTGCAAAAAAAAACTCTGAATCGTTTCTGTTTTCATGATAAAATGAAAACATTACAATGTATTTACCCCTACCTTTCAAGGGAAGAATACCACTTAATGAGATGTTAAAAAATTATACAAGTTTGTGCTGCCTAAACTTTAAATGGATTAAATATTAAGTATACGCCAAGGTAACTTTCATTTTGATTTATTTTTAATTTTTAATACATATAAAAACGAAATATGTAATCAGAACTTAAGTACTTCCTTATATTAAATTAAATAAAATGTTCGTAGCCTTAAATAATGAAATTTATTTTTTCTAATGTCCCACAGTTTCACAACAAATATTAAAAAGCCATTAAAACTCTTTTCAAAAAATCAGCGACAAAATACATTTGACAGGCAGAAGAAAGTTCGTATCAACTTTTTCGTATACACAATTCGTTGTCCATGTATTTTGGCCCGCCTTATGTGTGTGTGTTAGGCCCAGCGAAATGTAAGCGCAACTAATTACATTTCACATTAAAATGTCAGAAAGTGTATGTGTGTGAGCATTAAGAATATATGTAAAATGAAATAAAAATGGCAACAGACAACAACAACAATAAACACCGAAAAAAAACCAACACTTAAGCGGAAAAGTTCAGCGCAAACTTCAGGCATAACTTCTGCATTGAAAAACATAATAGAACAAAACAAAAACAAGCTTAACTCGCATATGGAAATCCTACGCGCGGATTTAAAAACGCTTTTGTTTTTATTTGTCTTGTGTGCAAGAAAAAATAAAAATTGTTTAAAACTTGTGTGAAGCTTTTTTCCAACTCAATTTGAGTAAAGAGCAAAATGTTTTTTTGTTATCCGCCAGCAGGGCTTCTTTCGAGTGAGCCTAATTAAAAGCGTGTCAGTGTAAGTACTCAAAGGCATTAAAAAATTGTAACAAGGACAGATGTAAGGAAGTGTTGAAATTTCAACAGAAAAGGGCTTAATTCTACTTTTTAGCACTCGTCGTGCAACCACAACAACAGCAACACGAGTGAAGTGAAAGAATTTTAAGATGAATGTGTTTTTTGGCTGCCTCTATATGAGTGTGTGTTGTTGTATATGTGTGTGTTCCTGTGTTGGTTTATTTTCTTCCAAATTAATTTTAAAGCGTTGGCAGCAGCATCTTAACTTCATCTCTCGCTCTCTCTCTCTTCGCTACACTTTAATTACGCGCAATCAACTCGTAAATTAAGCGGAAATAATTCGCCATGACACTTTACCAACTCACGGATGTTAATGTTGCGTGATGAGCCTGATGAGGCTTATTTATTACTCAGTGTTGTTGTTCCTACTGTTGTAGTTGTTCTCGCACAATGAATTGTTATTGTAATTTGTAATGAGTACACGAGTCTCTGACATTAAGCGCCCCCCTGACAGCGGGTGACACATGCGTTAATGTGAGTTTATATAAAGTTTTCAAATGAATTAAAGAAAATGCTGATGAGTGGAATGGCGTACAGCGGCAATGAATAATGTCAGAGCGGCTGAAGGAGTTAATCAGTAAAAAAAAAATAGTATCAGCAATAAATGCATAAATAAATTCTAATCTACTTCAATCACTTTATCTTCTATTGAAATCGTCTCAACAAATCGCTAAGCTTCAAATGAAGAATAATTGACTGGCACATCACCATTACAATGGAATTATACGTGCAATAACAAAGAAATATATGTGTGCAACAATAACAATAACAAAAAAAAAAAGGATACAAAACAAACAAACAACAACAACCGTTTTGTGGATTTACTGAATTGAAAGCTACTAACTGTGGAATAAGTAATTTTCTGCATCAACAAATAAGCAGTTGCACCATTTCTTTGCTACCCTTGTGTTGGCAATTGTAATGCAATACAACAATACAACAATAACAATTTTGAATCACTAAACAGAGCATAGAAAACAAAAGAATCCCTGCCGCGGCAGCAAGTGTAGTTCAACGCCATCATCATTTTACGTATGCTGACGTTGTTGGCATTGCATTGAAATTAACTCACGCTGTTTTGCCGTAGTGTTTCCGTTGTTGCAGCTGGCTGGTTGGCTGGTTGGCTGGCTGGCGTCACCCCCCGCAGTGCCATGCAGCAAGTAACATTTGCCATACTCCAAAGGAAATCAGTTAATAATGTCGCGACTTTCGATCAGCAATAATGCCAATGTGATTGCATTTTTGCATTATACATTCTTTTTTGTTTAGGCGAGAGTTGACTAAGGAAATTTCTTCTTTCTTCTTTTAAGTTTTTTTTTTCCCAAGCATATCCTTTGTTGCATTTTAATTTAATTTTTCTGCTCTAACAACGATATGCATTTGCAATAGGGCATAGTAAGAAAGTAAGAATGAATGAGTGACTGAAGAAAAAAATGATACGTGCTAGCCGGGCAACTCAGACAATTTGATTTGTTTGCTGCTTGCATAGGGATGCTTGCGCTCAAAGAGCATTGCACAAAGCAGGCACGCGTCTGAGCACAACTTCTGTGTGTGTGTGTGGAATGCAGCTGCCGCTTTCTGTTTCCTGTTTCCTGCTTCAATTCCAATATAACTTCTGCTGCTCTGGCACAACAATTGTCGAGTTCGCTTCCTCTTGAGATGTTCTCAAACGTATGGAATTGGATTTAATTTGTTCTCATGAATCCATAATTTGAATAATTTTTGTAGCGCATAATGTCATGAAGGGATATTAAAAATGTTTCATTGTAACATTTGCATAAGCTTACAAGGTTTTTTTTTATTGAAAATAATTGAATTTGAAATGGATATTTGCTTTGTTGACTGTTTTTTAAGCAACTCATACAACATTTGTCAAGAAAATTGCTTTGGATGTTCTTGATTTAGTTCAAGTTTCGATAGTCGAAAAACGAATTATGTGCTCAGAATTTAAGAGAATTTAACAGAATTTAACAGCATTTTCCATTGCCAGCCATACACTGAAAACGACATTTTCAATTACCCAAAAAAAATACTTCAAAATATTTCACTCTCACATTACGGCCTAGACTCCAACAAAACTAAACTGAAAACCAAGCAAATGCTCCAATGAGTAGAGCCACTAAAAAACTTCAACTCACCTACGAAAATTAGTTTATCAAAATTGAATTTAACAACAAACAAAAACTCAAATAAACAGACGGGAGCAAAACTTTTGCCCTACAAAAATACCTTTTTCCCCTCTTTAAAAACACAAAATCCAAAAGATTTCCTTCAACTACCTTTCAACAAGGTACAGTTTGTTCGGTTTCCATTGGCATATATTTTCAGTAGGTGGTTTTTGCAAGAGCAACATTTCATTTAATTTTCGCAATTTTACATTTTCAATAAACAAATTTCGGCAGCTCGTGCTTATCTGGAATGTGAATGTGAGCCCGGTTTTTTAGCTATCTAGCAATTGTTTTTGTTGTCTTGTGTTAAATCCTTTTTTCCCCTACCAAACACTCCCTGTGTGAAATCATATACTTGTTAATGTTGTTTGTTTGTGTTTTGTTCTGTTCTGTGTTGAGTTCTTATGCTTTGCCTGCTATTCCTTGTGGCATAATTTTAATATGCTCAAATAAATACAATTTTACATTAAGGATAAAGGCGCCGCCGCATGGGAGATTTTGTTTAAATTGTTAAATTGACTTTGAACGTGTGGGGATTTGCCAAAGTTCGCAAATTATATGCGCTAAAACTTTTGGGGAAAATGTTAGTAGAAGTATGTGAATCGATTTGTATTTTTATTAATTTTTAATTTTTAATATTTAATAATTAATATTTTAGTTTTAATAAATTCTTCTCTTCCCACCTATTATTAACTTTGGTTTTAATTAAAATCTGTACTAATATTTTTCAATTGATTCAACTTACACAAATAAATATGTTGAAGTCTTCTGTGTAAATATTAACTGAAATTTTGCGTATGATAGTGCAAATTGTATTGCCTCTGGCGTATGAGCGATATTTTGAAGTTTATGTGTTTATTAGTTGCTGTGGTGTGGGTATGGAGAACTTTTAATGGAAATTTCCGATTTGTGTTAGTGTTAATGTAACTCTTGAACTGGGGATTGTGTGTTAGAAGGCAAACGAAAAATAAACCGCAACTATTTTAATTAAGAAAATATTTGCTTGGAATTATTATTCAAAAATGTATTTATTATTTATTTGAAAGGACCTTGAATGTATAAGGACTTGATGTAAAATAAATTACTTGATTTATTGCATTTCTTGTGTACAACTTAATATCCAAACCTTACCTCCTTCCACAACTATTAAAAAAATGTTTAAACATTTTTCAAATTAATTTCAATTGGCATCTTGTGGTCCACAGGGCATATGTACACCCCCACATCAAATATCCACTTGTTAGCAGCGCCACCGAAATCACAGTGCCACCGCAAAATCCATTGAAAGTTGGCATTTTATCTTTTTCGATTAGTTTCCACTGACGAACGCAACAACGCCAATAAATAGGCTTTAAAAAAAGCATTTGTCAAGTATTTTTCGTACTTCGCAAATAAACACGTTTTACAAGCGACATAAAAACAACAACAACAACACAAAAAAGAGGCCTAAAATAAATAAACAAAGCAAGCACGCAAAAAAGAAACTGTAAATAAAATACACACACACACATACACATACAAACACAAGTGAAGGTAAACACAAACATTTTGTAAATCCATAAAAATTGAGCAACTTCTGATAGACCATAAAAATGCCGGTTTTGTATTTTGTTTTTATTTTTATTTTTATTTTTGTACTTACTTAATTTTTTTTTACGCTTTGCGCGAAAGTCATACCTTTTAAAAGTACATGTGATCACGTACAAAGCTGCCACGGTAACAACTCACACGTACGCACCTTTAAAGATGTTTTATTTCGGCTTTTTTTTTTCTTCTCTCAGCTCAAACACACCCAATACAAACCCATATAAATAGGTAGGATTTTCACTATGGCAGCCGAACTAAATTCGAAAAGCGTCAATTTCACTTGAGTTGAGTTATTTACGCGCAAACGGCATTTGGCAGCTACTTTTCGGCGCATTTGATTCGTTTTTTCATGGCGTTCGAACAGCGAAATCCAATTTAAAAAGGATACCTGCCAGCACTCTAGCAAAACAAACACACACACACACACAAGCATACATTCGCTCACCGGAAAAGAGCCAACGAGAGGTAGGTTATTTTAGGCAAACTGTTTATTTATTTTCATCATTGTGCGAGACTTTCATTTCTAGTTTCATGCGGCTTTCCGCTATCCACAGTGTATAGAATTCATATATTTAGTGGAAGAAATGTATGACTTGAAAATTTTGCCATACACGGCGTATGAGTAATAAAATAAGTAAAACTGACAAAATTAAAATTTCAGTCGCCATATTGGAGCCGCCAACTTGAATTTTGAAATTGCAACATCAAATTCAAAATCTGCTACCCAAAAAAAACTCACTTATACCAAGTGTGGTACTATTTCAGCGGTATTGGGTTACAGGTAGTTGACCGATTTCGCCCAAAATGCCTTGATGAACTAAACATTTTTATTTACACTTTTAATCTAAAACAGAGGGCTTTGCAAAACCTTAATTTTTTGTTTATTTTTTACTCAACTTTTATTTAAACTTTCATCAATTTTGCCCACTGTGCAGAATATGAGTTTTGAATTTTGCCAAAAAGAAAGGCAAATGGGAGCAACCTTGATGAATGGAAAAATGGGACGTCTCTCTGTGGTGGTTTAATTTGATTTGCATGATTTTCTAAATCATAGACACATATTCGTGTGACTCTGTGTCGTGGTATGTGTGTTTATGTGGGCTGTGCAAACACGTCAATTAGATTTTTTTGTTACCATGACTCGACTATGAGAGTCTGTTAGTGTGTGAGGATATTTTTAAAAAGCAAATACTTACACACAAACAAAAAAATTTGCTTTGAATATGTGGAAATTGAAATTCATTTGTTTGATGTACTTTGAGGCGTGTGTGTGCTTTTGTTTATTAACATGTCAACGGGCTAATTGTGCATTGGAAATTATTTGTGGCAAAAATTAATAATTCAAATTCATAGATTGGAGTGCATTTGAAAAGCCTTTGAATTAGGAAATTTTAATTAATAATTGCAAACCAATGAAAAATAATAAAAAAAATTTGGAAAAATTTCATTACATTAATTATTTATAATTAAATTGGCAAATTAAAAGTGCTTTTTGTATGCGAAAACTTCAACCGCAGCTACTTGATAATATTTCAATGAACTTGTTCAAAAACATACAAGCAATTTGAGTGAAATGAGCAAAGGTTGCTTTCAGTGAACAGGAAAAAATCGCATGCATTTAAATACACTTGACAACTTCACATTGGCCACATATTAGTGATCTCAAAAAGTTACTTTTTTGTTGTTTCAAATAAATTTGTTCTTCTTTTTTAAAGAATTTCCCAGGGATTTGAATTTCATTGAAATATTTTAAGTGGCAACTCTGCTTCACGCACAAAGAATCTGAAGAAAATAAAACCAATTTCCCGGTGCAAGTGATGGGAAAATCTTCGACCGAGTTTTGAAGTAAAATTGAAACACGTCTCGTGGGAACAAAGAAGCGAACACAATTTTTGTATGTAAACAAATCCAGAAAGTAACCTTTAAAGAAAACTAAAAGTATTTTAATTTTTTGTTATTTCGGCAATTGAAGGAAATTGTTTAAAAGTACAATAAAGGGGCGAAAGAAGCTTGCGTTGTAGAAGGGATAATGGCAGAAGTTCAAGTAACAAATGATTATTCGGTTATAAGTAGGGCATAGGGCACAAGGAGAAGTGGATAACGCAAGTAATTCAATGAAATATTAAAAGTTTTTTTTTGTTGTAAATAAATTCATTTAATATTCATGTTCTTAGCATTTAGAATTGATTAAATCTGATTGAATTTCAGCTTTTAATCAAGCTCCATTAAATGTCAAAAGTATCGCATGAAATCGTTGCGGTTTCGAATTCCATGGAATAAATCATAAATACATTATTATGCAGTACAAATCGAATTAAATGTGACACAAGGGCAGGTGAGTAAGTGCGATTAAATGTGGGAAAAGTGGCTCACAGTAACAGCAACAACAAGAAGAGCAACCACATCATCATCATCAAACGAATTTGCATATTAAAATGTATTCAGTTGCGTACATGTGTGAGTGTGCTTGTAGCATGTGTCAAAGTTGACATTTGACACAACAAAGTGCAAATTTCCCGCACAAACATTAAGGAATGCACATGACCAGTCATACACACACACACACAGAGAGACAAATTAACAAATATTTGCATTTATCTATATGTATGAGTATTTGAATTTATATTTATACATTGTATATGTGTGCGTGTGCACATATGTCCATTCCCGTTGTATAACCCCCGCATAAATGTCATAAAACGGAAACGGAAGTGCCAAACCGACAAAAGAGAAATTGAAATTGCCAAATGCAAAATGCATTTGAGGCAGCTGCCTTCGCATACACACACGTACACACACTAACATATTTGCATTTGTGTCCAATTGGACATGTGAATGGCAAAAGTATTGATAAATTCCACAAAAACACAACAAAAAAATCCTTCATAATCCAGGCAACGTGCGGAATACTTTCTTTTATTGTATTCCCCTGTCACGTCAGTTCCTGCATCAGTTTCCTAAGAACGTTTTGTATTCTCTCACAAATACATACACAAACACATGAAAAATCTATTGTTTGATGCCCGAAAATGGAGAACATTTTTGTGAAATTGAAAAATAGATCCAATGCCGGGAAGTGTTTTCGTCAAAAGTTGTTGTTACCCACAACGTTTGTTTGTTGTTCTTAGTGTGTTTGTCTTGCTAATGGTATTTGCGGTTGTCTTAGGAAAAATCTTTAACAACAATCACATTAAGGCGATTCATATATGAAACGGGAAAGCCCTCGAAAACGCTCAGTTGCAGAAAAGCACTACTCATCAGGACAACTGCAGTGTTTCCGAGCACTTGCCCACTTCATGTGAATCGCCTTATTGTATTTATCATTATAACAACATTAAAATTATTGAAAAAATGCATTTCTTAAAATTGTTGACTTCATAATGACTTTAAGCTTTAAAAATTAAGTTCCTGAGAAGAGACAAAATGGCCGTTTGGACAGACTGACGGACCAATTTAATTACAGTTTAACGGCCTTAATATCCATATGCATTTAAGTAAATACACAAAAGTATTTATAAAATGTGAAAATGTGTCGTCCAGCTGTACATACATGCATGTGGTTGTTGTTTCTTTTGTTAATGCGAATATTTAAATGCACTTGTGTACATACGCATAAAGTCAAACTGAGCGTGAATATCATAAATGTCACAAAATAATAATCATTATTATTATTTTAATATTAAACCAATACGTAGACACACACACACACACACACACGCACACTTGAGTATGACTAAGTGTGCATGAGTTAAGTAAATAATGCAATTATGTAAATAATACAGTTGCATGCGAAACGAAAAGCTATTTAAAATGGCAATTTAATTCGCACAGAAAGGATAAAGAAGATTTAAGCAAACGCACAAACAGAGGCAGGAGATTGCGGAAAAAAAATCAAAAGCGATACAATTGAGAAATGTTAACATGACACAATGTTCTACAAGTAATTATTGAAAATATTTTACTATAAATGTTATGTAATGGAATGTTATGTTATGTTATGTTATAGTATTCATACATATGTATGAGCTTATGGTTATTGAAAAGGCACCCAGACAAATGTACGTTATTGTTAAATTTATGGTTTTATGTGGCCGCTTTTGGTGCACTGGTTCATTACGTGATTGTGGTCTTATTAGCTTGTATTGTGCTGTTATTAAAGTACACTATCATCATTTTTAATGGAAATACACATTTTACAAATTTTACTAGTGAAATGAATATATATTTCACTCGCAGATGGGAAATTGTTCAAATGTTGTTAATTTGACTTAATTTTATTTGATTTGACTTGTTTACTGGGAAGAAGTAATTGTGGAATATTGTGTAAAAATGAAAAAAATTAAAACAATGATTCCGTAGGGAGAGATGCCAATAACAATTGTATTTCTCATACATTTTTAATTGTAAGCTGTTCGATAAAATCGAATTCGGGTATGGGAGTCAAAAGATTTTTAAATAAGGCAAGGATGGCCTGTGATTTTTCTTTCTTGTTCAGGGACACCCTGTATATTACTAGACCACGATCAAAATTACGGAAACAAAATCAAGGCTGCAACAAAAAATGTAACCTCTTTTTTACTGCGCCCCGAACAGAAGTCAATGGAAGAAACATTCATATTTATTTAAAACTAATTGAAAAAGTTTCACTCAAATAAATACATTTTTTTTTAAATGATTCCATAACTAAGTAATTGCAAATATATATAAGTAAATATCTACTTATTAAATAACCAATTTGCTGCCAATTTCACCAAACAGTGTTTAATTTATTTTTAATTTAATTCGATCATCTTTGATTTATACTTTTTTCGCTTAATGAGCGTGTGTATGTGTGTGTATTGAGTTGTAATAAACAAAATACAACTCAATGCAAATTCTGTTGTATATGTGCTTTCACGTACGTATGAGTGAGCAGCCTAATTCGCTGCATTCACAGTTAATTAGGCACAAAGGATTTCGCAGTAGATACACATGCAAACAACCAACCAACCAACACCACCAACTACCGCATCACCGCACTCATATTTAATCATACATTAACTGCGAGCAAACTGTGTTATTAGTTGTAAATTCACTACTTCAAAACTGTGTAATCTGCGCGCGTATACCAACACAACTTGAGCTAAATTAGCTACTAACAAAATTCAAATATCAACATTTTGCATTCCCCACTGACGGTTGAGTGCACTGATATTCGTTTATAGATATGTACACACATGTATGTATCCATATACATATGCAAGGCTTAAATACAGAACTCACATCGAGCAATTTAAAGAACTTTTTTCTGGAAAATTCGCCCAAATTCCCTAAGCGGAAATCAATCAGTGCGGCGATATGTTATATGTGTTTGTATTATATGTAATGTGTGTGTATATGTATGTGTGGCATACATTTTTGCCATTATTTGTTTACTTTAAATGTAACTTTAATGTGGAATTTGTTATTACATAACAGAGTAAAGCTTGAGGGTGTAATCCTTGTGATTGAATTTTGCCGTAAGTCTCATACGAGATGTCCTTATATATAAAGGCTTTATATATATATTAGATAGAAGATTTGGTTACCTATTTACTGCCTTCATAACTCAATATCTCAGTAACATACGGTTACAGTGTTTCATGTAACAAATCCGTCACTGCCAAGCCACTGTAACGAGACCCTTTATGCAACATTGTTACATTTACCGTAAGCAACTTTACTTTTCAAAAAAAAAGTATACATAAAATCATATATATAACTTCATTGTTAAGCCCACAATGCAACGTGTCCTCCTTTAACTAAACACCGTAAAGAGCAGCATATGCTGCACTTGGCTTATATGCTTCCTTATGAGCAATTTTTCTTTTGTGTTGTTGTGCTTGTTGTTGGCATCACTGTCGACTATAATAAACTATTATCTAAAAGGTATCGTTGTCGCGAATATCGTTGCCCGCCTAGGGTAATAGCACAGCAGCAGCATTTTTAATGACGCACGATAACAATAACGATTGACGCTGCAACAGCTGATGTAAGCCATGTGAGGACAATTTTTTTCTTAAGTGTGGATGTTATGTTTGTATAGCGTAACACGCTTTTAATACTTTCAATATAAAAATGGTTAAATGGGTAAGTGGTTTACAAATTATACTTGGGAAAGTCAGAGGTTTTGAAAATAATTGACAAGGAATGGGAAGAAAAAATACTCACCGATTTCGCTGCACCATAGACACTGGCTGCAATTTACGATTACCGCCCATTACATTCGCTTGCGTATTTCTATTCACAGTGGGCGTGGGTGTGGCATAATTCCACTGACGATGATAATACGCATCGTATTGACGCGTCTGCGGATCGGCTGCACGCCCTTCAGCACCATAATTATCCTCCTCCTCGTCATCGTCTGCTGCGGCCTGTCCACGACGTTCATGGTACTCACGCGAATCAGGATAGTACGACTGTGGACCACGTTGATAGTAGGCTCGTTCATACTCATCGCCGCCGTCTGCATAGTATGGCTCCTCTTCGTTGGAATCGCTTTTTGGCGGCACCGCAGGCGGCTGACGATACGCCGTTGGTAATTGTTTACTCTCGGCATGAACCACCACGGGCCTTTGTTCTTCATAGTAACCATTGGGCGGATGTGATGAGTTTGTTTGCTTGACACTATTCGCCGCAGTCTCGCGTGCTTGACGCTTTTCGGCCAATGTTTCCTCTTCAATAATGGTCGAGAGTAGTTTTTCCTTATCACTTTGCTGCTCCAGATTGACAAGAAGGATTTTATTATTGCTTTGCCCTGCAGAAGGCTCTCCCCCATTGGGGCTCTTTAGTCTGTTCAGTAAAATGCGTATAACTGAATTATCCTCGCTGCTAGAGTTATTGGCCACGTCGTTGATCGTCAGTGTGGTCAGAGTGAGTAAGAATATCAAAACCATTAGCACTAAAGTGCACTTGCCCGAAAGCTTCGAGCTATGCTTCATGGGTGTATAGGATGACATGGTGATTTCGATTGATTTTCTTCTTTTGTGATTTTAATATTTTTCGAATGCACTTGTGTCCACACAAATATCCTTTGCCACTTTATGTATTTTAATTAAATTTTAATTGAAAATAAACTAAAAAAACATTTCTTAAAAAATACAAAATAAAAAATTCCACTTCACTTTACTGCCGCTCACTGGCTGTAGAAAATCCAGCGTGCTTTCCTCACTCAAACTCGTTCACGTACTACCACAAAATTACCAAAAATGCCGAAGAAAAAATACAAAATTTGTTGTCATCTTCGACGATCTAGTCTGCAAGTTCTCGATAAATAACGAAAAATCACCTGAAAAGGAAATTCGAGGTAAGAAATCAGCATAAATTGACACACCGGCCGATACATAAGCCGCACCACAACAACTTATTGAAGTGCGAGATTTTTCTTTCGACCGCGCTCTCTTGTATTTAGAACGCTGCTGTCGCATGCCGCTTCAATTAGTGCACTTGACTGAGTGCTAAACGGCATATGGCTCGTGTGTTTGTGTGTGTGCGTGTATGTGCAGCCCGAATGGACATTGCTCTACTGCTCCAGTTTCATGACGGCTAACGGTTTATGGTCTCAGGCATCTTGACTAACTTCTCGCTGATTAACACATATCGATGGTCGCTGGAGTTTTGACTTTAATGCGTAATTTCGTATTTGGAATTAAATATTTTCGTGATTTTTCTTATCAAGTTTGGTTTGGATGTGTGTGTGTGCGTTGAGATCGTGTACGTGTGCATATGGATGTTAATTCTTTTTTAGGTAATTTACATAATAATGGTGGTGTGAACTCATTTCGTTGCGGCAAATGCGAGAATTGCGATTTTTCAATTTAGTTTATTTTATTAAAGTTTCGATGGCGGTGAAAGTTCTACAAAAATTTCTATGTACGCGTTTGGTTAATAAAAAATATTTTTAGAGACTAAACAAATTGTTTGCCATGTTTTCATTTCAATGAAATTAGTAAAAACTGATTCATTTAATTACTTAAGCCCCTGTCAGACTAGGGAAATATTTCCCCAAATATATATAAATATATGTAAAATGAAAATATATTTTCAGTCAGTACAATTGCACTTGATCATAAAAATATCTGAGTGTATTTGCCTTGTCTGACCGGGGCTTTAGTAGTTAATAGCTTTAGTAGTTAAACATTGGGGGAAAAAGTGAGAGTAGAACATAGGATAGCCTAAAGAGAGTAGTGTCTTTTTAAAAGGGTACGTCTGCTAAGCCTACTTGAGACACTCAAGTGTGGCTGTTCAAAAATGGGCATGGCAGATATAGTATGTCAATTAAGGTATGCTCTCATGCAGTTACCTGTGGACCAAGAAAGCTGCAATTTAATATATACTCTGTGAAAGCATGACTAGCGAGTCTCGATCATGATTTTTAATTCTGAAAACGGCCCTACATTTATAATTGTCTCCAAAAAGAGCTGAAGGAGACTCCATTTTCGATTTTTCGCCTCATCACTTTTTTCCCATGATGCATTCTAAAGTACTTAGGTGCCTTAAATCTTGCAGCGAGTGCTTCGTGGGGCTTACTTCCAAGAATGTATTCTTATTTCAATTTCGCGAAATTTTTTTTTTTTTGCTTATTTTATTTTTTTTTATCTCACTCACCTGCTTCGAACAGTAAATAATTTCTCGCATCAAGTGCTCCTCGGGCCTCGATTTGCCAAAGTAAAATGTGTGGAAGTTATTTTGGAGCACAAAAGTTTTCAAATTTTCCAATTTCGATATTTATTTTGAATTTAATTCGAATTTCCCAAATACTCGTTGAATCATTTAATTAATGGGAAATATGTTAAATTAAGCAAATGCCTGCTCGTAAATTGTGCAGACATTTCCACGGCATATCGTGGCAGTAAAGCCTTTATTCACCGTTAATGAATAATTGTGTGTGTGCGTCCAAGCACACACTTCACAAGCACACAAGTGCACACCTACACAAACATGCAAGCGAAATTAGATTAGAACGAAAGCGAAACTAAATACCCAGCATTTGTATGCCCCACCCACACACATCGGCACACTCGCCCGCAAACCCACACTACTCTACACAACGAAAATAAATGCCGAACATCAGCACTGCTGCTGCCAATTCAATAGCACCAAATTTACCTTTATTGTAGCCTATTTTTAGGCGCTTTTTCGGTCATTTCGCACATTTCAGCAGCTTTTACAGATTTGCATGCCATACAAGAACAACGACAAAACACCAACAACTTCAGCAACAAAGGGGCCATCTAACGGCTGTTCTAACTGTCATTTAGTGTTGCCACACTATTCGAATTAAGGATTAAAAATGTAAATTCTACATTTGGTGCTTGCTTTTGTTGTTTTTTGGTTTGGTTTGGTTTGGTTTCGGTTTCGGTCTGTTGTATTGGACATTTCAAGTCCTACCACCTGCTTTTGTCTTCTCCGCTTGCCTTTAACCTTTTTTAATGACGATGGTACTGATGGCTACGAAAAGACAACACAATCGCAGTCATTGCCATTTGCATAATAGGCCGGCAGTTGATTATTTTCATGGATCCTTTTTAGCACCTCTTTCGGGTTTTGCCTAATGTTAGGTGGCAAAGTTCTTCCTTTGCTTGTTTCTGTTAATTGTCACCGCATAAGCGCTTGACATCTTTTGACTCAACATCTTTGTGTGTGTGTGTGTGTGTGTTGCCATTTTAATTGAATTTTAGTTATTGAAAATGGCCAGACCCGTCCGCTGAGGGTATCGCAAACGGTATACGCGTCCGTTTATTCAACCATTTAAGCCGATTAAGAGGCCGTTGCCGTTTCCTTTGCCACTACCTGCTTTTGGTTGTTCCGGCAAAACCCTTCAAAAGCCGTGCTCGTGCTCGTGCTCGTGCGTCTGTGAGCTTCGCCAAGAACTGAATTATTCTATAGTAGGCTTTTAGGCTTAACAACAAACTGCGTTACTAACATTTAATTGAAGTTTTCGCTTCAAAGTTTATTTTAAATACTTGAAAAATTTTGAAGATTTCCTTACAAGGAAAATACATCAACGAACCGAAAAATTTGTCTCGTAAATCAGGTCAGGTAATATTTCAATGTAGAATCAAAATTCGAAAATTGCATTAAAATAAAAGCTTTTCCACTTCAGCTCGTCCTTATTACGGTGCCGCTGGCTTTTATCTGGTTGACATCTTTTAAGAGACACTTTAATACATTTTATTGTTCTTGTTGTTGCCATGATGCTGTGTTGTGTCAGTTTGTTTGTATTATTTTTGGTTTCTGTTGCCGCTTATCCTCCAAAGATTTTCCTATTTTTCCTCAAGTAGTTTGCAAACAATTTTCATAGTTAAGAGATACTTTGAAGCATACTTTAGGGAACTAAAAATAACTAAACTAATATCATTGCGAAAAATATAAAGCAACATTATTTATATGTAAGTAGGTACATGAGAGTGAAAGATATATTGTAAAATTTTAATATTTTGTGTTTTTAATAGAAAAACATTAAAATGTTAGTGAAGGTAGATATAGGCAATTCCATGCCAAATCGGCTATACACATAGCAGCCATCGAATTTAAATTAAAATCGATTGTGGCCCACTTTCGTGATTTGAGAACCCCATCACCATAAACTTCACCACAAATTCAGCGCATATTTTCACTCAATTAAATTCCGCATCGTCCCACTTCAAAAATAACACACACAAAACACACACATACCTGCATATATTTTACATCGCCTAAAAGTATGCTTTGCCGAAACCACGAAAAACGAATCGAAATAAAACAAAACAAATCCAATTAGTTGTGCCATTGTTCCCAGCTGCCGCCACCAACTACCAGCTACGGCCAACACTAAAAACAACAACAACATCAGCAACTAACAATAACACACACATACACACAACCAGCACAAACTACCAGTATTGCCGTGTTAAGCCATTTGCCAAACTAAACGCTCCTTTAAATGCTCGAAACACGAAAGCAAAACTTATTAAATCACAAGTCATAGCCGCAGTGAGAACGCCCCCAAGTAACCAGCAACAACGAAAACAAAGACAAGGAAGGAACAAAAAAAAAAACCCCAAAAAACGGGAAAAATTCGAGAAATTCCTTCACACACAGGAGAGAAGCAAGCGGGAATGATGCCAGTGATTCGCTTTTGCTTGTGTTTATGTGCCGAAAATTCAAGTGAAAATTACCACGGCGAAAATTTGGCGCCTAAAAACGCCAGCAACAACAATATCTAATGTAAGTTACAACAACAAGGCACTCGTACAGCCAACACGACACATAACAAGAGCCCACCAGGCCCAACCGAGTCAATTGTTCCTATGCCGACGCGTGTGTATTGTTTTCAGATTTTCGAAACAACAGCATAGTTGGTGGCGGTTGCTTTTGTCTTCAACCGCGTCGACGTCGTCGTTGTCGTTGTCGTGCTCAACGTTCTCAACGTTCTCATCGTCGTGTGCGGAAGTAGATTATCCGCGGATGTACAAACTCACAGGATAATGACACCAGACATTTAACAGCAGCAGGCAGCGGGAAGAGACTACGACTTTTTCGGGCTCTTTTTGTTGCTTGCCGTTGTACAAGTAGTTGTTTTTGTTGTTCCTGCTGTTGTTGTGATTGTTAAGTGTTTCCATTGTAAAACAATAGGCTTCCGATCTAAGATGGAGTAAACGCACAAGCCACGGGTGGCAGTTTCACGAGAAAGCGAAGAAAAAAACGTTTTCCTGCCTTTCTGGTCGCTTAAGAAATTCAATATTTTAAAAGGATCTGGTAATCGTTTGTAAGACGCAGGGTTTTCGTATAACAAATCTTTAAGTTAATAGCCTAAAACTCTTTAAGTGGGCGCATTCCATATACTGGATGTGCAGCATTTAATTTCGCATTACTGCATTACTTTCAAGATAAACCGGCAAATGTTTCAAAAGCATTTACCTTAATACGGAAAATTACTTACCTACTCCGGACACAAATGTCGCTTTTTCACCGCAACCAACCTGAATATGCTTTTCACTTTGTTGCATTAAAATTGCTCAGACGCCACATCATTTCCATCATAAATTTGCAACAGCAGCGCTATCATGTGTAATTACTCTCAAAGTCCAAAAATTTGCAGCCACAAGTTTTATTGCACTCAAAAGATTTAAATGGAAGCCAGCACACAAATACACACACACACATATACACACTCTTATATGATATATGTGAGTGTTCATTTACACATACCAACATTTTACATTCGCACTTACGATTAGACCGGATAATAATCAGGCCAAAGTGCCTCACAGCTGTGTACCAAAGTCGCTTCATGTATGCTTTGTGTGACTAGAGCGACTTCGTCTTCTTCTTCTATGACTGCTTCTACTACTGCGGATGACGTTGCTGCAACTATTTCTTCTGCGTTTGTCAGTCTTTATTTTATTGCATACTTAAGGGCGCTTTTAGTTAGTATTGCCACATGCAAACACAGACACACACACACATCCAGTTGGCAGCTTAATCATTTGAATTGGGTTTTCATTAGATTTTGTGTGCCAAAGTGTGCGTGTGCTTTTGTGTATGAATGTATATGAACTGTATAGACACATATTTAGTTTAAAATCTTTGTGAGAGTAAAGTTTGGTGTAAAGTGTTTGCATTTAGTAAAAAAGAAAATTCGTTAACAAACTTAGAAATTTAAAATATTTTAAATTGGAGTTCATATTAAATTACATTATGTACTGATTAAAGAAAATACAAAATACTTAAATGATTTTTTTGAATCAAGTGGTAACGTTATTTGGAATTGAAATAAAAAATACTACAAATTTTAAAATTCATTACCTGCTGAATTTATATGAAATGGACACGCAAAGTTATTTTTGTAAATTTATTTTCGATTTAATGCAAAGAAAACTAAGCAATGGAATAGCAACAATTGCTAGCAACTATGGAATTTTATCGCTTTCATATTTTGTTCTATGCCAACAGCTTATCGTTTCTTATCAGCCACCATGGCAACCGTACACGTCACCAAAACTAGCCACCCTTGTTCACATAGCCTCGATGGCGCAGTAGGCAGCGCGTAAGTCTCATAATCTTAAGGTCGTGAGTTCGAGCCTCACTCGGGGCATTATTTTTTTTTCTTTTTTATATGTTTTTTTTAAACTGTTGTCTATATGTATTTGTGTATAAAATGTTTTTGCTAAATTACTATTTATTTTGAAAAAAATAGCTAAATAAAAACACTTCTGCTGCATGTCTTCTAAGTCGATTGAAAATAAATCCAAATAAATTGACAATTTTTGCAATTTCTTCATTTATGCATTTAAAAAGTATATATATGTATGTCGATGCAGTAGAGAAATTGACCATTTTCATTACAAGCTACAGCAAATCTTGTGATTTCCGTTTCCTGTTTCCGGCGTGCTTCACTTTGAAATGAAATGACTTTCAGTATGAAATGGCCGCAGGATAACCCTACAAACAAACACCCCAGCACACAAACAAGTGAACAGTTACTCTTTCTCATATAATTAAATGAAAGCGAAAGAGGGGAAAAAGCCAACCAACCAACCAACCAACGCCACTGAACAACCCGACATTGCCTCCATTGCCCTTACTAGTATCACCTCACCGACATCAACGCTTCCTGCTGTCTGCAGAATGCAGATTGAATTTTAATTGAACTTCCCGGATAATCCCAGCCCATGTTGGGGTCACACATGCACACCACTAGAGTGGGTCGTGCCGAACCAACGTACACATATTCACAGCCATCCAATTTCGTTCGATTCGATTCGATTCGATTCGATTCTGTCCATCAGGCTTTCCTCGGCGTCTGTCTGTCTCCCTGTTTGTCCATCCTTTCGTACTTACTGATTGTGAGTATTTTAAAAGTTCATCGCATTCATCGATCTGCTCGGAAAAGTCATTTCGTTATATTTTACAGTTTTTTTTTTTTGTATTTTCGTCTGAAGGGTTTGCATAGGGTTTGGCGGTAGATTTATTTAAAATGCAATTTGACTGTGAAGTACGCGCAAGCAGTGGCAACGGAAACGCAAAGCATATTGTAGCCATTTAATTCGCACACACACACACACATGCATACATATATGTCTGTACATGCATGTGTCATGATGGGAAATGGGTAAGTGTGTTAGTGGGCGAGAGTTTGTAGAAAACCGATACGCTGCTGCAGCTGCCACAGCAGCTAAGTGCTGTTTTTTACAATATTATATTTTTTTTTAAATTGTGGCCACTGACACTTGAAGAGTTAAATATTTGAAGAAGTGTCCAATGGTGATGAAGCCAATGGTGACGATAAGTACACTCCAATGACACATAACACGTTTTTGTTGAGTTTTATAATACTTTACAGTAATAAGGATTAAATGGCAATTGACCCGACTCAATCGCTGTTGAGAATCAAATGCGTTAGTATTTTAAATACATTTAATTGGTAGATGGCATCACTTCTCAGGCATGAACATCGAATGTAATTAAACTAGGGAAATACCAAATGTCATTTTCGAATGTAAGGTGTGTTCCCTAAAGAAATGTTACTCTGAGCTTAGTGAATGCGGCACCGATTACCGAAGTTATTTGGTTTGAATCTAGTCTGAAATTCCTTAAAAAACTTCTAGCGCCAGGGCAGTGGTTTTCAAACTGGGGATCATAAACTAAGGTTGCTGCTAAAGGTGCTTCACTAAAGCTCGTTCTTCTTAAAATTTTTGAATTTTAAATCGTATTTTCCCCAACTGTTTCATACTCAATTTCAAGCGAAGTTAACACCCACACATTCTCACCACTTCAAAGCACCCAGCTAATCCCCACCAACTCAGCTCTCACGCTGCACGCCGCAATTTTCGAATTGCGGTTAAAATTTCAGCCGAGTTTATTTTACGGTTAACCGCTTAACACAATTTCACCGCAGATACAACTACTACACAAAAAAAAAACAATAATAAAAAAAAAATAGAAAATAAAACGAAAAACAACATAACCAAACAAAAAAACAAATAAAATTCTAATTGAAAACCAAACGGAAAAAAGTTTTTCAATTAAAATGCAAACACAAGTGTGAAAACCGAAATAAAGTCGCCCACTGCTACCCACTCGTCACTTCAGCCGGCTAGGCGGGGCGGGGCACAATCACTGACAAAACTGAAACTCGAACTCATTGTCGGCACAATGAAGACCAAAAAAAAAAGCGAATAGTTGCGGCAACATTTGTGCCGTGCTGCCGTCTGCAGCAGCAACCAACAAAAATGTAGTTGTGGGTGCTCAGAGTGAGACGCAAATAAATCAAATTAATGCGAAAAGGAAGAACACAGAATGAGTGAACGGTGGGGCAAATACTTAATGCGGTCTAAACGGCTTGAGGAAGTGACTGAAATGGCCGAGTATGCCAAGTGTGGTGGCACACTGTGGCGGCATTTTTCTGGAAGAAATAGGAAATGATTGGCTAAAGGAGTTGCCATAGCGTGTACATAATCATAAGAGACATAATACCGACAAGAGGAGCAAGGATTCCTTTTGAATATTTCAATTCATCAAATGGATTGAATTTCCGTTCTTTACAAGATAACATTCAGGAATGTGAATTAGCAGGTTTCAGGTATAGATTTAATTGTGGAAGAGAGTTTAATTTCAAATGTCACATTTACTTTTTGTTATTTTTTTTAATACTTTTTTCACCATAAAATCTTCAGGATTATGTCAGGTGCTCCTTCAAAAGGCACACAATAATAAAGCACTTGGAGAATGCCATGGAAATTACAATTTTACTCTTTATTTCTATGGAAATAAATCAAAATGCGTGTGTATGTGTGTGTGTAGCAGGCAGGCAGGCAGGCAATAGACATCCATGGAGTCCAACGGGTAAGAAGATAGAAGAAAATGGCTTCCACGCCGGAAGTGGGCGCTAAACTATTTGAACACTTCCGGCTTTAGAGCGTCCACGAACGTCGTTACCAGCCAAACGACGACTGCAGTGGCATTTTCTTTACTTTTTTCTTTTTTGTTGTGTTGTTTTGCTCTGCTTTGCTTTGCTGCCTGCAAGCAGATTGATATCTAAATTACTTTTGCTCCCAGGGTTTCTCAGCCAACGTGGTGGTTAATGTTGCGTTTGATTATGTTGGATTAAAATAGTAACAAACAGTAACAACAACAACTAGACGAGAGAAGTACAACAATGCCAACAACAACAACAACAAATAGCACAACGCAAACAATTACTTACTAGGAACAATTCGAAGTTGCTGCTTGGTTAAATCCCCTTTCGAATGGAAATCAAAAGGAAATCTGGAAAATCGCAAAATAAAGTTGAACAGGGAAAAGGAACAAAAAAACAAAAACAACAGGAAAATAAATGAAAAACGCTCTCTCGCGCTCAAGTAAATTAAGTTTTAAATTAGTAACGCCTTTCTCGTCTATGGCCGCACCCCCTTTTAGCCGCTGTGTGTGTGTTTGTGGCTTTGTGGGCTATGTTGGCTTTCATTTAAATTGTTCAATTTAAGTGGGAATTTCAATCATTTCCGGTTCCGGTGCGGACACAATGGCTTACAATTGAAATGATGTTATCAACGTTGGCGTTGTTTTTGTTGTTGTTTTTTGCTAAGCGCCACTTTTTGTTTTTTGCGGGTGCGCAATTGAAATTGGTAATTTAAATTCCACATTACACAAAGGCTGGGGGCGTAATAATGGCCACCGGAAGCTTTACAAAGTAGAGCAGCGGCGACCTCATTGAAATTGCGCACTTTTCCGCCATTTCTTCGTCTATTTTCATTTAAATGTTGGCTGCAAAGACTCTTGTTCACCTTTTTGATTAATATTTTGAAATTACTTGAGTTTATAACATTTTAATGTTATTTTGCTTCTTGTTAGTTGCTAATTTTACGAAGTATTAAGAGTTGGTTTCGGGAAAATATGTCTTCACTGAAAAGAGAATTAAGAGCTGAGTTGGAGAGCGCAGAATTCTCACTAATGACTTGAATGTTAAAATATAAAATAAAAAACCTTTCCTTTTTATCAATTTTCTCGTACGTTTTAACAGCAAACTCTCCATTAAAAATTCCAATTAACCTAACATTAATGTAGCATGAATTCTTTATAAAAGTGAATGTCACCACTACTGTCGACACTCATCGAAATCCCTTCGTTTAATTAATACCGCATAAAAAACTGCGGAATTGCAATGAATGAATGAATTAATTTGTTAATTCTCAACAGCACATTCCATTACCGCAAATGAGCGCACTACAAAAAAAATGCGATTGCTGTGAGCGACCAACTGCAGAGAAGTGGAATTTTTTCAATTTCCAATCCAGCCACAGCAGTTTCAATTGACAGACGGATGCCACAAACCGTGGGTGTTAATAAAATAATTATGCATAATTTATATAAGATTTGCGTTATTAATTTTTTGCATGTTTTTTTTTATATGATTGCCAAATAACAGAATGTAATTTCATTAAACAACATTAACCCCTCCCCACTCATGTGACAGGAGCGTGTTCTTGCTGTTGCTGTTTGCGGTCTATGAAATGTCACATTGACAGCTGGTCGCCTCGGTCATTGTAGTGTGACGTGCTGTCCACCCCGTAAGAGGTGCAAATTTATAAATTGTCGTATTAAGCCGCTTTTGCGCTTATCAATAAAAGTCAAAATCAACAACAATAACAACAACAATAGCAACAAGATGCAAATAAAGAATAATAAATCTGCCCACTTTATTTACAGGAGCAGCTTATTAACAGCTGAACATACACATCCACACTCACATATATGTGTTTGAACGTTTTCGAATTAAATTTTTTAATAATTTATGTTTGTTCTTGTTGTTTGCTGTCTTGTTGTTGGTATTGGTGCTATTTTTGTTGGCGTAGCGCCTGATGTACAGTTAATTAAATCGCAGCAGCTGGCATTTAAACAGCAATAATATAAAAACAACAACAACCATAACAACATGTCCACTAAGAGAAAAGGTTTTCTTTGGTCCTTTAAAAGCTCTAGTACCCTACGCACCGTTAATCGAAAGCAAACATTTTTTTCGGCTGAATGATCGATAGAAGAAGAACGTTGGATTTTTTTAATTGTTTGCAGTATTTTTGAAAAGCTAACAAAAAAAACAACACAACAAAGTAAGGATATTTCAGGGTGTGCCTCTCCCTTCTATAATTAAAAAAAACAGCGCCTCCCGTCATTACTCAAGCAACATCACAACTACTCGAAGTTCCCAATATAGGGTATAAAAACGAGGTCAATGGATTTACAACGCACACACACACACACACACAATCACATACAAACAAACAACAACAACGATTTCCACCAAAGCGGCGTCCATTTTTAATTTATAGGTTATGTGTCGAAAAGTTCATTGTTCAGTTGTCGGCTTACAAATACCCAAATGTACGCACATATTTATATGACACATGACCGACTGTCAGTCATTCATTCGGTGCCATTTTGCGATTTAAATTCCCGCTGTTGTTGCCGTTCTGGTTGCCTCTCGCTGGTTGAGGTTGAAAAGTTCAAACAAATTTTATTTATTTTTCTCTTACAAACAACAAAAATTTATTAAAAGCGGATGTGCTGCAGCTGTGACGGTTTCCGGTTAAAGCGTCAAAACCGCATTTGAAATTGTTCGCTATAAAAATTTTACCGTTTTTTTTTTTGTGCATAATTTAAAATAGTTTTTCGCATTTTAAATTGTTTTTTTGTTTGTTTGTTGCCGACCCACATAGGAGCTACTGTCAGATATGAAAACCTTTTCGAAAGGTGGTTTTTTTTTGATTAACATAGCATGTGTTGGTTTGTTTGTTTTTATTGTTGTTGTTGTTATTGTAGTTGTTCACGCCCTCAACTTCACGGGGCATGCCGCACGTATCTCTGTCCTGTGACACAGTAAATTCACCGGCACGTGACAGTGCGTAAGTGTGGATTTTCAGCCTATTTTTTTGTTGTTGTAGTTGGCATTATCATCAAGCTCGGAAAAAAATTTGGAATTTGTTAGGCCAAAAAGCGGAAAAATTGCTCGTTTTATGTTTTGTTTTTTCATGTTGTAGCAGCAAGGTGCTGAAGCGTATGAGAAATTTTTATGATTAAAATAGTGGAGCAAAAATGATAAATTTTTGAATTTTCCATTTACATAAAATATTGTGAATTTATGTATTCATTGTAGAGTGTTTTTTAGCCACTCAGGCGACAGACAGATTAGAGTAGAAAAACAATATGTTTTGTTCAAATTTGTAATCTAATCTGGAGACCGGAGACAGGGATTTAATTCCTCTTTGGGAGATATCGTTTGATTTTTCTTTAAAGAAAATTACTTCTCTTCTGTTTTTTATTGTACTCGTACATCATCCTCTACGAGAAAAATTCATTGTATCTTCGCAACATCAATCCCCTTGGTGAAATCCCCAAAATCACCCACCGTTACTTTGTGTATGGCAGCAAGTCCTCACACATGTGCTACTCAATACTAAAACCAATATTGTGGCTGCCGACATTTTAATTGACTAGGCCAATGATGGGCTCTTCTGCTTCTGCTTCTACTTCATTTTCTTCTTCTCATCGCCTACGTGCGGTTTTCTGATTTTTTTTTTATTATTGCTCCAATGACAGTCCTACACGCACACAAGCAAGTATTTCAAAAAAAGGGAAAAGGGATACGACTGAAGCTGTAACTGAAACTGAAATGGAAGCCAGAGCAAAAATTTTCCATATTCCTGTGAACATGGAGAAAAAAATAAATAAATCCCACCATAAAATACAATTTCCCCATAAGCTTTCGATTAACTTTCATCCTTCAGTGTTTTGTTTTGTTTTTTTCATTGTTATTGTTGAGGAAGCACTTTAGTGGCCTAGGTGGTGTCCTTGGCTATAAGGATAATTAAGCTGCTTTAGGATATTTTTTTTCGGTTTTTTTTCCTTTGATTAACATTTTGTTTGTTTGGTTTTCGTTTTTCTATTTTTGTTTTGCTTTTTTCATTTGTATTTGGATTGAATTTATGCTATTAGGTGGGCGTGTTGTTGTATAAGTGTTTTCTGTGTGTGTGTGTGTGGAGAGAGAGAGAGAGGTTAATAGAAAATAGAAAATCGGCTTAAGTGAGAAAAATTAATTAAAATGCCAATTAAAATAGCAAATCCCCATTAAAGGATAATGAAATATTTAACAATAAATTTGTATACAAATATTCGTTACCCGTTACAAGGAAAGTTATTTAAAAAAAGAAAAGAAAAACTTCATATCTCAATTAAACATAATTTCCATTTAACATTAATTAACACCTTGACATCAGCGCATATGTCAACTTTACTAAGCGTGCCAGCGCGCTTCAATGCCCTAAAACAGTTAAGCCAGAAGAAAAAAAAAACACAGAAGCTTAATTTCAAAGTAACTTCGTACGACTCACTTTGAAAGAAGTGGGTTAAGCAAATCAGGACAACTTCAAACTGGACTATTTGTCTAAGTCGTGATGGGCCACAATTAGAGGCGATTTCGGAACGATAACATGATTGAAAGTTTCTTCTTAGCTTAAGTGTGAGAACGGCGCAAAAAGCCAACGGTCGCATGCACGAAACATTAATTGATTTGTCAGGTTTTCACGTATTTCGCTCACGTGGCCAATTTGAATGCTATCTAGTTTCAGGCAGAGTGAAATCAAATGTGAGTTCATTGAGAGTAAAGAAAATATATTAGTTTCACGTTTAAAAGGTTTAAGTGGTTTATTTGCTTGAGTCTATGTACAAGTGCAAAGCGAATTAATATTTTTTGACAATTAAAAACCGCACAGAATGCACAAAGCATAAGTGCAACCACCACATTGACAGTTATGAAACAATTGTCAAAAAATTACCTTTATACGCAAACATTGCAGCAATTATAATAGGCAATAACAGTAAATAACCGCAAATAATCAAAATACTAAAGCCACATAATAAATGCAAATACAAACATAGACGGAAACGTACACACGCACACACAAACGATTTCAAATTAATTGGATTTGCAATTATAATTAAAATAACAAGAGCAATAATAACACTGTCACCTACCCTACACCCCCCATAATAAATATTGTTTTTAGGCGTAAGCGTTTGTGAGCATTTGAGATTTGAACTATACTCAAATACACTTAAATACGATATGAGTGTATACGATCAACTAAATGAAAATACCCTACCACTTGTCAATAAGGGTAAATGTAAAAAAATAAAATACCTAACCAACCGCAGAAAAAAAAGCACAGTTTTAATAAATAGTAGTAAAGACTACTCACAGCACTCACATTTCAGTTGAGTGCAGTGAATAATGATTTAAAAAATATTATACCCTCGCCATTAACAAGGGAAATACTATGAATTAAATACTATTTTGGTATATCAGCACGCGCACAATTTCCATGCAAATGAATCATATGATTCATAACTAAGTGGTAGCAAATTTTTGGTATTTTTTCTTTTTGTTCTATTTTGTGAATAAATATTAAATTTCAGTTTTTAGTAGTTTTTTGTATTAAATTTTTCCCAACCATTTGTGTGTCCATTAGTAAGTGTTAAATATTTTATTGCTACATACACTGCACTGGAAAATGAAATAGGGGACCATAAATTTGAAATATATACACCTAATGGTAAATGTGAGAATTTGTACTAGGAACATAGAATAATTGAGTTTAAACTATAAACCCTATGTTTGTCTGTCAGTCCGGATGTTTAGCCTCACCTTCCAGAAGGAGAGCTCAAATTTCATAGATATGTCCAAAATGGCTTGAAACACTTGAGTCGGATTTTTTTATTTGCGAAAAGAATTTTCGAATCAGTCAACTGCCCCGCCCATACCTCCCATACAAGGGAAAATCATGAAATATATAAGTCGGATTTTACCCACTGAAACTTACTCACTTGTTGAAAAGATTTGTTCGGTTGGTAACTGGGGAGTTACTTTTGAGCAATTGAAATTTTATTGGTATTTTTTCATATATACAATAATGGTTCACATTTGTATGGAAAAAAATTGGGCCAATTTTCATTTTCTTAGTGTTGGGGCTTTTCACGGAGCCAAATTTAAATTTTACACTACAAACTAAAAGTATTCAAATTTTCCTATTTTTTCTGTAATATTTAATAACAAAATCCATTTAAAATCGTACCAACATGCATTGTTAAATTAACAATATTCATTTACGCCTCATGTAAAAGCCAACAAAAAATCTTAGCTATTTTGGTGAATAAATTTCCAACAATTTGTTTTTTTTTTGTTTTCATAAAAAAAATTGACAATTTATTAATAAATTAATGTGGTCGCTCGCTGAGAGTGTGTGCTTTTGTGTATACTATACATACATATATGTATGTGTGTGTGTGTTTTTATAATTGTACACGTTTAGGTTGTTTTTGTTGCGGTTTTTGCGGTGAATATTTGAAACTTTAAAACAAAAACAACTGCCAAAAAAACAAAAATTTCATACCAAAAGAGTGTGCAGAAAAATAGGAAAAAGTTTTTTAAATATTTAATAAGCTAATTTCGTTCAAAAATTAAAATTAGTTTTTCGTTTTAAATATTTTGTGAAATGTGAATAAAGTTGAGAGAGACTGAACCCTTGAATGTGCAAAATAAATGAGGAAAACATATTTAAGCGATTTTAAGCTATGCAAATTATATATATGAGGAAAGTTTTTCTATTTTTTTTTTTTTTTGGTTTACGTACTTTGGATTGAATTTTCAATTAAGTGGTTTTTCTATTAAATTGGATATTATAGAAAAAAAATTTAAATTGGTTTTTTTTTCAACAATTCATCAGTTGAATGAATGAAATTGTTACTGGCCTCGCCCTCTGAAAACACAAGTGTCAAACCCTATACGCTTGAGTAGGTACTCGTATGATTCAATTAACAGCAAATGAAATATATGATGTGTATTTCTGAACGAATTTCACTGCCTCCATTATTTTGTTGTTGTTTATTTTGACGCGTGCAGAAGTAAAAGTGCCGAAAATATTTCACAACTCACATACAACCACACACATATACACAACCAACAAAAAATCAAAAGTTCTAATTACTACAGATTCTAAGAACGATAAGGGAAAAATCCAAAATCACGAATATTTAAAGAAATTGAAAGAAAAAATATTCATGTGCAAGCACAACTGTGAAAAAAGAAAGTTCCGATTTCGAGACTTGGACGATTGCTCCAGAATTAATAAACTCGAGAAACGAATTGCTAATTGAGCGCGTCAATACCGGAAAATAAAATGATCTGAGTAAATTAGTGTTAATAATTGAAAACACGCTCGCGGCCAAACAGCTTGGAGACGGCAAGACGTTCGAAGGAAAAGGTGATTCCAATTGAGTGGTGCTATCCATGAGCAGCGATGGTGAGGTTGTATCGAAGCCACATAAACAACCTGACTGACCTACATTTTCATGGAATTTAGTTGGAAACAAAATAACAGAATTGCGTAAAGTACAACAACACGCTTGGAAGGGAGCACGGGAAAAATTGTTTAGCAGCAAAAGCAAATTTTCTAATAGAAAAATGATAAAAATGTCTTTACTTGAATTTACTAGTAGTAATTAACCTTTTTTTGACTGTATTTAACTGAATTAGTCGTACAGTGGACTAAGCTTGACTAGGATACTGGGAGAGTGTCGAATTCAGCTCCAGAAATAATATCTAAAAAAAATAAAAAAAAAATTAGGGAATTAAATTTTTTTGAAAAATGCATACCATTTTTTATAAATGCATATCATTTCAATTTTAATTTTACTTTTATTAATTTTGTTAATTTTTTAAAATTTTTATATAATTTTTTTAAAATTTTTTTTTGGTTTTTTATTTTATTGAATTTTTGCATATTAGCGATAGTCAGGGTTTTTTCGGTAGGTAATTGTTTATATGTAGAGAAAATATCCTTTGAATTTTTTAATTTAATTTCATATTTTTTAATTTTATTTAATTTTTTAAATTACATTTTCTTCCCATCCATTCCCATTTAAAACCTCTCAAATTTCCTTTTGTCTCCACAAACAACAAATTAACAAAGTAAGTGATTTTTCCCAACACTATCGAAAATGTTCCCCGACTTATGGCAAAGAAATTTTATGTCAGCCGCACTTTGGCAATTTGGCATTAAAAATGTATTTTAATTAACATGATTTTCAGTAACTTGGCCTCAACCTACAATTTCCACACCATGCTCTTCCCCTCACCCTGACAGCCTGCTGACGGCAGGCTGCTGCAATACATTCGGTACGGCTCAATGTTGAATTGCGGCAAGTGTTCAGGAATTCGCAACTCATTTCTCACTTTTCGGTTACGAAAGTGTGCCACCACGCGGTGCAGTGGAGCCGCCAATGACGGCATACACGCTCCTGTGTGTGTTAATTAGTGTGGCATGTGGCATGAGCCATGGAGGCATGATGTTGGTTTAACAACTTTTTAATGTGCTAAATTATTAAAACTGAAGTGATGGATGTTTGTATGTGTGTGTGTTGGTGTGTTGGTGCATAATAGGTCAGTCAGCCAACCAACTGCTCTGAAGCGGCATATAAACTTTTTTTTTAAAGTCGAGGAACAGAGAAAATTAATTTGTAAAAAATTTACAAGCAGATATGAAGAATGAGGTTAGGCTGTAAAATGAACAAACATTTCTAATTTAGTAATTTACAGCTACATTGTTTGAATTAATTAAATGATTTCCTGCATTAAGAAAAATGCCTATTCCATTTGGATTTCATCTTGCAACCATTTGGAACAAAATCCTTTTGCCATTCATTAAAATTTCGTTTTCATTAAAAACTCTAAGAATGTTGACAGCCCACAGCCGATCTGAGTGTGTGTGTCCATAAATCATAACACCAAACATGGCCCACATCCAATCGAGAATAGCACCAAGAGGAAAATGAAAAATATAATCAAATAAATAGAAGTAAATACAGTTGGGAAGCTGAGCCGCAAGAGAAAAAAGTCGAGCAGCGATTAGCGTGTGTGAAAGAAAGAACCTCAAGTAGTTAAGAATCAGTAAAGAAAGAACCACAAACGTAAAGCAGAAGACCCAATAAATAAAGCGAAATGAAGCCAGCGTCTTCGTCAAGAGAACTCAAAGGTAAAAGTGGCAACGGAGTAAAAAGCGGAGTGGCTCTGCTGAGCTGACAATAAAATTAAAACATTTGCATTGCAACGATTTCAGTTGAATTTCGAATTCCAGACAAACGCAAACGCGTAAAACGCAACGAAGTCGAGTCAAAAGACAATGTGGCATGAACGGAGACGGAAGCGCGTAACGCAGCGGAAGTGAACACAGTGACAAATAAAAGTCATAACGAAATATAATTTATGATAAGTGCAAAATTTTAGAAACGCTTGTGAAAAAGAATTTTTTACTTCTACCCAAAAGGATTAGAAAAAACCAAATAGTGATTGCAAAAGATCCAAAATATTTAATAAAATAGATAGTTTTTTATAAAAACAAAATATATACAAAATGCTCAAATCAATGGCGCTCGTTTTGTGCCTGAGTATTGCCACATATCGCCTTGCGGACGCTTACTCTCAAGTGTTGACAAGCGGCAGGACGGATGCTGCCAACGAAGGTCCTCGCATCTACAAGGCCTTGAATATGGATTTAATTTTTCCGAAAACGTAAGTGCTGTCGAGATATTATTTTTAAAAACTAGACCAAACTACGAAAGATGTATCCAAGTAGGATACCTACTTTTCAAAGTAACCATCAAAAGGAGCATTAAAATTCATTTAGTGCAGGCGGCCTTTGGTCCGATATCTGGGTTCAAAACCATGTCTGGGACTGGCTACAAAAGTAGTTCTGCATTCGAATCCTTTCTTACGCCCGGTTCTCAGGGTATTCATCCCTCAGTTCCAAATTAAAATGCACTAAGTACATAGATTTCAGTAAACACTGAATTCAATTTTGATACGAACAATGGACTTAATCCACCATCATATATCAGAAAAAGGCATAGTTGTTCTGGGAGAAATTTGGGGGCACAAATGGAAATGCAATTAGTATTTGATGTGAAGCTTTGAAATTTAGTGTATTTTCCACATTTTGTTCTGACACAAATCTGTCAGTAAATACATTGTTTCCATAATCCCACAAAAAAATCTTTAATTTTATGTAAAAAATTTAATTATATCTTTTTTTAAATTAATTTAAAATTTATATTAAAAAACTAACAAAAAAAAGTGTAATTTTTTCATTTGCAAGAGATTAAGCCAATCGCATTTTCAAATATGCCTGGTGGAGCAGAAAATTCCCAGACACTGAAAAAAAACCGGTGCACTAAGCATTAGTTTCCGCCAGAATAATCGATTAGATAATTTTTTTTTTGTTTTTGCATTAAAAATTTATTTTTTTATGTACTTACCTTAATTGTAATATTTTTACAGTTTTAATTCAAGCGAAAATGTTATCTCCACAACGAAAATGACAACTTCGTCACCAGTTCACTTACCACAAGAACAATCACAATTAGGGCAGCAATCTGCTGAACGGAACGCAGCAGCAGCAGCAACAATATTTGTGACACCACCACCGAGCAATGAAGCACAATATGCAGAAGAGCCGGCAGCACAAGCAGAAATCCTAGAAAATCAACATCAATCACAGGCTAATCTTCAGGAGCAACTATACGATGAACAACAACAACAACCGTACGACAACGAACAACAGCCACAACCACAACAACAAGAACAAGAACCCGAACGATATGCATCCACCGGACGCGCCGTGGACTACCGTCCCGCATATCCACTTGGACAACTTATTACGCCACTAATCAGAAATTCCGCTCCTCGTCCATCATCGTATGGCCCGTCATACCGTCAACGCGAACGACCGCCTTATGCATCACGCCCCCAGCAAAAGCAATCGTCCATTGGCAAAATTATCTATCCGCAGGCATACCCACAACAGCGGCCGCAGCCAGGCCGTGAAAAAGGTGAGCAATGACACATAAATGGTTGAGGGATTAAAGCTGTGAAATTTTCTAAAGTTCATAATTAGCGAGTGCGATAGTGTCAGTGTCAGTAGACTTCGGTAGGGAGGGAGTGATGCAAAATATTTGTATACATTATAAATGTTTTGGGTGTATTTAAGATAAGGATACTGCTCATAAATCAAGTGCCCACTTACACTAACAAGTTCTTGAAAAAAATGTTATAACGAGCGGCTACGCACTGGGTAGTGTAAACGTGCACTAATGCATTTTTCTTTACTTTTGAATTCGAATAGAATTCTTCAAAGAACAACTGCCACTTTGCAGTTTAATTTAAATGTTACTCATACGCAGGGGATAGCAAGTCTTGGACTATTTGATTTTTAGGATACAAATTCACACCCCACAGTTCTCTAAATTGAGAATATGGAAAATTTCAGTTCAATTCAAAAATCGATTTAATTTCTTTCTCTTCTCAGCGCAAATTTCCGATCGCTTTACACCGAGTGAGGCAGTAGCCTCATCGCAATTTAGCAAGAACAAGCACAATCACAATCATAATCCTAGTGGGAATGCCGGGAAAGTGGCAGCGTCCTCGAATCTCGTGCAATCATATGTGCCACCTAAGGATCTGTACTCCTTTCCGCCAAATTCGAATTCAAAATATCCCTCACCATCGGACGATCCGAAAGCGGCATTGCCCACAAGCAGCATCAACAGTTATATAGCGCCTCCGTCGGGACCGCTCAAGAACAGTGGAGGCTATTCCCTGGCAACGGCCAGTAGCAATAGCAATGGCTATCAATACCCAGGACCGGTGATATCGGACTATTTACCGCCAGGCGGAGGAGGCAAAGACACGGGCGATTCACCCAAGAGTAATGATGATGATGGCGACACTGATGAAGGCATCGGAGTGTTGCCTGCCAGCGCCATGGACATGGGTGGTGGAGGCGATGGTGGTGGCGATGGCGATACATCACCAGACAAACCCTCCGATGATGGCGGAGATATGGGCATGGACATGGGCGGAGATGGTGAGTTTAAATTGAATAATAAAAATAGAAATTCTCGAATTAAAATACGAAAAATTTTAATAATTTCTAGATCACGATCACGATCACGATCACGATCATGGTCCCCTCACAGGCTACGACACGGAGAAGGAATATGCCACACCACCACCGGGCTGGCTAGAGGAACATCCCGAGAGCGCTCACGACCATCCACACGATCATTCACACGATGATCCCTCACCGCCCGAGCATCACGATCATCACTTCGATTTCCATGATGATCACTTCCCCTCATATCCCTCCTTCCACGATCATCATTATCCGGAATTTATCTACGACGATCACCATCACGATCACCACCATCACGTTGAGCCGCCGCCAACCTTGCCACCGGCGCCCACAGAAGCTCCTCCACCAGAGCCGCCACCAGAGCCGCGTGTCAAAAAGTACAGTTACTTCTACATTGGCCGCAAACTCTGGTACATACCGTTGTACTTCACGGTCTGGTTCAGTTTCTATGTACTCTGGCTGATCCTGAAATCGATTGCCAGGCACAAGGTGAGCTTTCCTTTTCAAGATTACCAAATATATTTTTTTTATTTGAACATTTTTTCCAGGTCAATTTGCCCAATCATTATGTGAGTCGCCGAAGTGTGCCCGAATATTCCGAGGCTGGAGCCGAGGAGTACATCAACCAACTGACGGTGTCGGTGCTGGGGCAGATCGATGGCTTTAAGAGGAAATATCTGACGTGAAAACGATGAAAATGACTACGAAACCAAACCAAATAAATGAAACCATAAATGTTTAAACGTTTTTAGAAAAAATCCTGTATTCGTATTCTTATTGTGTACTGGTTGCACTGGTATACTGGAATGGCTTCCCTGCCGAACAATTCCCTTGGTGTATTGCGGTGTGTTGCTGTCGATGAGAAAACAAAGCAAAATATAAGTTTTTTTGGGGGATTTTTTGAAATCTTTGCTTTGCTTACCTCCGATTTGTAGAGACTATTGAAAGTCCTCAGGCACACTTCGCACTTGTAGCGTTTATGCGATTGGATGTGCTCTTTGAGGAAGTCGAAGCCTCTCGAACGATGGCCGCATAAGCTGCAAATGAGGTGCACGTTTTCCGTGTGTTGGTTCAATTCGGCGTTTGTGTTGAATTGCTGGCCACAGCGCCTGCAAGATACATCGCATAGAACCGCATCAGCGTCGACTTCATCGTCATTCAGCAGCTCTACGAAGGCGGGCGATTCGGATTGTGATTTGTCCTCCTTTTCGAGTTTCACCTTGTGTAGCTCCTCCATGTGCTTAACAAAGGCCGACTGGTATTTGTATCGTTTCCCGCAAACGTTGCATTCGAATTTTTGCTTAAAGGCGGTGCTGTCATCTTGATCACTCTCCGCTGTTTCGGATTCATCATTGGGTTTTCGTCGTTTGCCATTGTAGCTGGAGGTATTCGTACGCAGGGCCGTCTTATGGATTCTGGCAGGTTCCTCACCATCGAAATTCATTTCATAGTTTTGTCCGTTGAAGGCATCTTCGTTGAGCTCCGCGTCAACCTCGGATTCATCCAGTGTCTCAATTATTTGCCCATCGAACACTTCAATCAATGCATTCTTCACATTGTATTTGATAGTGTCTTTGCGGACCACAATCTGAAAGGCATCAAATGGTTTAGTTGCCCCTGCAATTGCATTCGCTTCTTTTGCCCTTTCTCCACCACTGGGTGCACTTACTCTGGCTGCGGAAGTTGTCGCTGACGAAGAGCCCACGTGAGTGTACTTTACCGTATCCTGTCTTATGGATATGGGAATGGCTAATTTTACACTGTTATTGCGACGCCCTTTCCTGGGCTGCTTCGTCGTCGCTTTCGCTTGAGTTACTTTTTTCACCCTCGGTTTGTGTTCAACCTTTTCCACTTTCTCCACAACAATGAACTCTTCCGCAGGCAGCACTGCCTCGTCCAGTTGTTCTACCACTAAATCCGCTTGCTCCACCAGTTCATCCTCTTCGTTTTCCGACCACAGTTTTTCGATTTTAATGTGCGTCTCCTCGTCATCTTCGATTTGCTCCAACTGTTCGCACTCATCGTCGTCCATTAATCCGTACTGAAAGCGCGCCTCCTGGATATCTTCCGCCTGGACAAATTCCTTGGTCAGCAAATGACGGTACATGGCCTGGACATTTTGTACGCGATTATTAAATGTAATTAGAGAGGTAAGAAGCGAGTGACACTCTTGACACAGAACCTTCGATATTTTATCTTTGATGTTTATCTGGAAGTTGGGAAGACGCTTTACAAAATCAGGGAATGCAAAAAACTTGGCCGTACTTACTTTCACGTGAAAGTACTTGCGAATGGCCATCGCACTTTCCAAGTCCTCGCCTTCGAAGATTTTTTTCATGCTTTGCTCATCCTCCCTGGCACACAATCGACACCAACTGTGCCACTCATCGTTTATCATTGTCCGTGAACTCATTCTACAATATTTCACGTTCCACGGTCTCCCACTCAAGTTCACCTCAAATACAATTCAATGTTCAATGGTTTTATAAAAAAAAGTTAAATCTAATTGTGAAAAAATCCCAAAATAATGCTTGGAAACAGTGTTGTCATTGGTTTCGGTGAAAATTTCCCTTAGTATGTCATTTTTCCCTCAAGAACCACAAAAAAATCCCACGAAAATTCCCAAACAATTTGAAAATTAACCCTTTCGCTACATGTTTTTCATTTCGAGCCTTAAAAATCTATTATCCGGTTATTATTGCTATTAATGATGCTAATAGTGATAAAAAAAATCCAAATTTGAAAAAAAAAGTTATTTGAAAGTAGTTTTTTGGAATGTTGCCATATGGCAACAAATTTGCTTAACGGTCTAAAAATTTTCAATATCAAATTTATTTATATAAGTTTATGTATTACATTTAAAAATGAATTTTTTTTACAAAAAAAAATTTGTTCCTAAAAAATACATTAAATATATTTACATTTACTTATATATTGAAGTTAATCAAAGTCAAATTCATTGTAAGTGTGCATTTATTTACATCAATTTTATTCATGACAGTTCAAAATAATTTTTTTTTTTAACATAAACCTTTTTTACATATAATATAATGCATACAATAGTTATATAATATAAAAATGCTGAAAAAAAATTAGAAGAACAAAATTATATGAATATTTTCATTGAACGTGTAGCAACTGTCGCAAAATTCAAATTTAGACACGTACAAAAAAATATACCATTAAATGGAATTGTTGCCAAATGGCAACACGTGCATTTTAAAAATCGCCACAGCTACGAGAATTAAATTTTTGAATTTTTAAAAATGCAAACATGTAGTATGACTATTTCTTTACATTATTGCATCAACACTTTTTTAAAAATAATTTTATTTAAACAATTAAATTTAAATTTCATAAGTGATGTTTTCGGTAAAAAATTTCTCGCGTCAATATGGTGCAATAGAAAACGGAAATTGTTACTATTCTACAAACCGAAAAAAAAAATGTTTATACAAAAATACTTCTAATAAACCAAAGAAAAAAATGGCATTAACCTTTTTTTTTTTGTAAATTGTACCGAGGCTGGTCCACGTAGTCTTAAAGTGTGATGTTGCCATATGGTAACAAATTCGCGAAAGGGTTAAAAACACTTGTTCGAGTTTAGGATGTTTTTACTCACTTTACGGAATGAAGTAATTTAAAACCAAAAAAACCGTGACAAATTTTTTTTTCGTTTTTTTGTTTGGAAGTTGGAAAAATCCCTTTTTTCTTCAGAAATGTCCCTTGTCCCTTTTTATCAGCTGGTCAAATTGTAAACAGAGTTCGGCGCCGGTCTAGGTCTTCGCCGCCGCTATCATTTTAATAACACCGCGTTTAGACTGCGTGGTGAACAGTTTTGGAGAAGTAGAAAGAAACGGTTTTTAAAAATGGAAACACTACCATAAATTCTGATATAAATTAATTTTTCAGACATAATTTGCAAATCAAAGCTGCAGTAGTTCATATTTATTAATTAGCTTAGTATTTGTAGTTACTAATTTGTTTCAGCCATCATTCCACAAAATATGTTCAAATGTTTTGAACGAAATCCTAAAATGTACAAAAGGTTGTTACCTTTGAAAATTAAAGTGAGGCAACTAAAACGAATGAAAGTAAGCTTAATTCAAATCTCATCAATTATCTCATATATAACAGTTTCCTCCTCCTCATCGTCGTCATCCTCTTCGTAGTCTTCCTCAGCAATAGCGATATCGTCCTCAGCTGAATCGGCTTTATCTTGAGCCCTCTTCTCACGCTCTTCCGCTGCTATTAGCAATGCTCGCATGTGGAGCGGCAGTCCGCCAGTTGTTCGTGTGACCTCACGCGGGTTCGCAATGAAACTGGTGCTGGAGGAAAACACAAAAATTAACAAAATAGATTTTAATCGAGAAAAACCCAAAACATACCACGAACGCAATTCCTCCAGTTTGGGTACGGCTGTGGGCTCGGATTTCTTGCCCATGGCCTCTTCCTCGGCCAGCTCCATCGGATGGGACTTTTTCTTGTGCGACCGACAATTGGAACCATTCGAAAAGGTCTTCGGGCAGAAATTGCACTTGTACGGACGCATGCCCGAGTGCAGGATGAGGTGATTCTTTAGAGCCTTGCTGCGCTTAAATGCCGTGTTGCAGAAGCCGCATTTGTATTGCTTCTCATCCGAGTGCACGAGCATGTGCATCTTGAGGGTGCGGCGCGTATTCAGCTGCATGCCGCATTCGGTGCACACGTAATTGGTTTGGGTGTGAGTGTCGGAATGAATCTGAAAAGGACAATGGAAATGGGAATATTGATAAACTCCTTCGCTCTCCGACTCACCTTCAAGCGCGCCTTGTTCTTAAACCGCTTCTGGCACACCTCGCACTCCCACGGCGCCTCGGTGGTGTGCACCAGCTTGTGCTCGTTCAAGGCGGCCAGTGTTTTCAAGCAACGCCCGCACTGGTCGCAAATGAAGGGCTTCACATTGTCATGGACCCCCTTGACGTGCAGTCGCATCACGGATATTTGGGTGAATTTGCGGTCGCAGAACGGACAGGGCACATCCATCTTTTCCTCGAGTGTCAAGTGGATGCGTTCGTGGGCGGCGAGTTGCTTCTCGGTGGGAAAGATTTTGTCGCACGTTTCGCACTTGAAGTCGGGAATATCGGGTGCAGTGCTGTGTGTCTCCACCATGTGGCGGCGGTAGGAGGTGGGATTTTTGTACCCCTTCGAACACAAACTGCAAACGTACTTGTAATCTGCTTCACTGTCAGTGGCAGGCTTCACCTTGGGTTTCTTTGCATCAGGAGTGGCTTCATCGAGGTATTTTGCCGGACGACCGCGTTTTCTTTTGACACCCGCTGTGACGTCACTTTTGGGGGAATCATCTAATGCCTGTTTGTGGGACCGACTTGCCGCTTCATCTTCCGAATTGGCTTCTTCATTGTGGTCGCCTTCTGCATCCTTGAATTTCAACTCTCTGAAGAGATCACTATCTTCCAACTCGTCTGCCGACTTCTCATCCTCTGCTAAAGGCTCCTCTGGCAGATCAATGTCGGGCTTCTTCAGACCTCGTTTAACCGGCACCGGCCGGCGGATATTCCCTTGCGTCGCATCATCGTTAATAATCAATTCGAGTTCCTCTTCTTCTTCTTCACCTTGGTCCTCTTCTTCTTCTGCACCTTTAGCTTCCTCATCTGGGTCTTCTTCGCTTTCATGGATTACGTGATGTTCCTCCAATTGTTCCTCCTCCTCTTCGTCGCAAATATAGGCGCACGTTTCTTCCTCACGTTGGAGTTCTGTAATGCGAACCCGGTCGATTTCTTCACAGTCTTCCTCCTGGTGCTTCTGCCTTATTTGTATTATATGATTGCGTTCATGGTCCAGTAGACCGTACTGCAAGCGCACCTCATTCGGATCTACGGGATAGGAAGGATTTGCCTTTTGTAAAAGGCAGAACATGGCCTGCACAGTGTTCACCCGTTCAGTGAAGGAAGTCAATGCCTTCATGAGGGTGTAGCATTCCACGCAAACCAATTTGGAAATTTCATCATTGGGTTTTATCTGTAAATGGAATGGGGATGGGTTTAAGGAGCACTCAAAATTAACGCAATACAAGGAATCACTCACATTCACCCAGAAATATTTGCCAATTGCCGTGGCCAGGCTGGTGTCCATTGCGACTCCCTCGCTCTTACAGAAGACACTAACGTTGCCTTCGTCATCTTCCTTGGCACACAGCCGGCACCACCGTTGCCACTGTAGCTTGGTTGAAGACGACGGTAATTCTTCTCCCAATGTTTTGGTCAAGCGCTTTGACATCTTTTATTTTTCCTAAATCCAGTTCCAGTTTTCTAATGTGATTTTCTGGTTTCCGCCCACACTGCCTAGTTCTTCCGTTTTATTCTTTCACCTTGCTTCTTCAATTGTTTAATTTTTTATTTACTGTTTATAGTTGGCACACATACTTTTTTAAAGTTTAAAGGCTATTTTTTCCTAAAACGCTTTTGCTTTTTTGGAGTTAAAATAAATTTGTTTTAGGGATGGGCAATATATCGATTGACACATTAAAAATCGATATTTTAAGAGATATATCGAAAACTAATAATCGATATGTCGATACCTTAAAGCAACACCATCCTATGTCCGTTTTCATGGAAATTGATTTTTTGCCATTTTTGGATTCCTGAGAAGAAGCTGCAGCAGACAGGCTATAGTGGTTTGTGGGAATCGTAATGAAAGTAATTGAAAAACGCGGTAAAAGAAATCAATTTCCATACAAAACATAGCAAATTGAAAACTTGTTTTTCATTTTCTAGAGTTTTCAAAATATGGACATAGGATGGTTGTGCTTTAAGGCATCGATGTTGAGGAGCATTTGGTAGCTGTGGGAAACACCAAACCACAAAGCCGTAAACTTTGTTTAGCCGTTGCTGACACTCAATGAGACGCCGCCGCCGAGTATTCTCATTCGGCTTGGAGCTTTGACAGCGGGTTGTTTTCTGTCCAATTGAATTGTTTTTTTGTTGTGAATAGTTTGCCAGAAAAATTGTAAAAACATTTAAAAAATTCCACAAATTGAAGTGAGAAAGCAGAAATCATGTTAACATTTGTGACCCAAAGAAAATGAGCTGAAATTGTTGGATTTGAAGGCGACGCATATGGTGGCGCAGTTGCCGTATTGTGGCCATCTGGAAAGTGGAGCTCCCCATATCGCCATATCGGTTAATATTGATTTTCGAACAAATAAATAAATTACGATGACAGGATTGGAAGCGGCGGTGGACGGCCATTCAGCAGCAACGGACATTGAAGAGTGGCGCGGTTGGTGTCGTTTGTGCGCCAAAGAGGACGCAGGGAACATAAGCGTTTTCTTTAAGGACGAACAGCAGCCAGGTGGAGCGGGGAGTGCAACAGCTGGATGCTCTAATGGAGACTTGAGTTTGGCCACAGCAATTGAGAAATACTTCTGGGTTAACGTAAGCCGATCACTTTAATATTCAACTGACACCATATTGTAGCCAGAAGTCATTTTACAGATAACCCGCGCCGATGAAGAGCTGCCAAGAATGCTCTGCACCGAGTGCTTCTCGCTGGTCACATCGCTGGTGAATTTCTCGGAGCGCGTCTCCAAGGTGCAGCAAATGTTTTGTACACTCCAGCATGAGTCCTCCGCGACGAAAGCGAAATTAGACTTGCATGGCATTCGCCTCAAATACGGCCTGCTGGATGAGGATCGCGAGCATGTGCTCATGCAGCAAACACTGCCGGAGGTCCACTATTACGAGTCGAAACCGAAAATCAACGAATTAGAGGAGAGAATGTTCGAGCCGGCAGCCACAATGAACCCGCTGGAGCAGCCGCGCATCAGGATTAAAATCAAAAAAGAGGACATTCTCGATGAGCGCAATAACGGCGAGGACAACGAAGACGATGATGAGGAAGATGAGGACAATGACGAAGACCCGTTTCACGACGAACTGGACGAAGAAGAGATGGACGAGGACGATGAGGAATTCCTACCCGAGAAGCGTGCGAAAGACGAACCGCCGACGACAAAGCAGGCAGTCCAACAAACCGAAATAAAGACAGAACTGCCCAATCAGATCGTCGACGATGACAAAGAATCACCAAAGAAGCGTCGACGCCGGCACAGCAAACGCAAGCGCTCCCCCGTCACGGCAGACGACGACCACGATGAGAAATCCGATGCTGAGCCCGAAACCGCCGAGGAGGCTGACTTGTACTCACCAACTGCCGCGAAAAAGTCGCCAGACTCCGAGGGCATCTTTGCCTGCACGGAGTGTCCGCGCAAATTCAAGCGTGTTCAGCACTTCCGTCAGCACATGAAACGCACCCACTCGAAGCTGACTCCGATGCCGGCCTTGCCCTGTTCGCAATGCACGCGCGTCTTCACCACGCCCCACCAGCTGGAGAAGCACGAAAAGGTGCACTTGCCGCTGAAGCTGAAGAAGGTTATACCCTGCCCGTATTGCGATAAGAAGTTCACGTCGAGTACGCTGGTTCAAACGCACATCAAATACACTCACATGAACGAGCGGCCGTTCATTTGCGAAGAGTGTGGCGTTGCAGTGCGCACCAATGCCACGTTGAAGACCCATATGCTGACGCACACCGACTATGCGCCGTTCGAGTGTGAAGTCTGCAAGAAGGGATTCAAAAATCAAATTCGTTTGAGGGTGGGTTTTCACGAGCAGATGCGATAACGTTATCTGCGCTTGTGGGTATTCAAATAATCACAAAGCGTTTTCTTTTCCTTCTGCAGAACCATATGGAAACTCACGATCCTAATAAGCACATTTGCGCCGAGTGCGGCCTGCAGCTGAATTCACGTGCCACCCTCAACCGGCACCTGTTGGTGCACTCGGACGAAATGCAGCACAAATGCGACTACTGTGGGCGCGCCTTCAAGCGCGCCAAGGCCCTTAAGAATCATCTCATCTTGCACACAGGCCTCAAGCCGTACTCCTGCGACTTCTGTGATCGCACTTTTGCCAACGGTTCGAACTGTCGCTCTCACAAGAAGAAGGCTCACCCGGAAGAGTTGGCCGCCCTCGAGGCGGCCGGCGGTGGCAAGATGTACACGCGCAATATTCCCAAGCTGGAAGCGCTGAAGGCGGTGTGAGTAAACATTTTTTATTTTAAATTTAAACTTAAATTGGGGCCTCACCAAATCCTATAAACTGAAAATACGTACGTACCCATTCTAAATATTTTCATTAATTTTCCAGCACCAAAGCAGCTGACAATCTGGCGCCAGTGGTGTCCAAACAAAGTGGCCGCTTTGCATTTGGCAAAAAACCGAAACCCCTCAAAGAAGAACCCGCCGAGAAAGCACCAAAAAACAACAGCAACAACAAGCTGACAGCAATAATAACCACACCCACGTCGAGCACGGAAATCGAGTTGACTTCATTGCATTCGACAGTGCCCAATGCGGCCTTGATGTCCAGCAGCGGCGGCGTTGGCGTAAGCGCCAACAACAACAGCCACAACAATATGGCCGCAATACCCACCATCGACAACATCTACAATCACATCATGAAGCAGGCCACAATAGCTGCCAACAATTCAATTGAGGCAAGACAATCGCCGCCGTCGCCCGAAGCGGCCATACGAATTCACATTAAACGGCCCGCCAGTCAGGCCTCGTCTTGTGTCACCGTCGATCATGAGAGTACCACCTCGGACATGTCACAGTTGCAGCAGCAGCACGTCCACTTGCGACAGCATCTGCAATCTCAAACGACCACGCCCAATCCCAATCCCAATCCCTCGACGCAGCATTTCTATACGCAAATTGTAAAGCAGGGCAATTCGCAACAACAAACACAACAGCAAATGACCGCAGCAGCCGTGGCTCATCACCAGCAGCAGCAACAGCATCACACGCTTCTAGCGCAACAACATGAGGAGATGGCATCGTCAATACGCAGTCCCGCTGACAGTCAAGCATCATCGTCGCAGCACATGGCAGACGATCACTCGAACGCCGCCTCGGCCCACTTCTACAATCACATCAGACAGAATTTGCAAGGACCGTACATGTAGAGAGGCAGCAGGGCAATTGTTTGCATTTTTGATACGCATAGCAACTGAACAAATTTAATTCAATTACTTTTCCGCACTAAGAAATTGTAGAGAAATTCAATGTCAGTTATGTTATATTGAATATTGAATATTTTAATTTTATTATTTTTGCATGTCCTATGTCCTTGAGTTTAGTTGTTATTTTTTAATTTTACTTCTGTTCCTTTGTCGTTTAAAATATTTATTCATAAGACGAAAAACCATATTTATCCCTTAGTTGTACACTTATTAAGTTGACATTTGCTTATACACTTTACTACAGTTATTAGAAAGAGTATTTGTATGCTTACCTGTAATGATTAGAATTTAAAAATATATTTTCAATGTAGTTGTGTTGTGAACTTTTCTGCTAAATGTAAAATATATTCAAATAAAAAATTCCTAAAAAAATACTCAAATGATTGAAAAATTAATGGAAAATACTTGGGGTTCTCAGGTGGATTGGTAAGAATTTAAGCGGCACAGAGTGAATTTTTATTTTGAATTACCGTATAATTGTACGTACTTCAAGTCTTCAAATTACTCAAAAAACAAATTTTTTCATAAAATTTCGGTGCGACTAAAAATTTGTGTTTTAATTACAAAAAAAATTTATGTTTTGTTGATCTTAAAAAATTATAACATGAAGCGAACACATGATTATTGCAAATGCAATACGTGATCATTCCAATATAAGGGAATATGTTTTTTTCAATAACTCCCCGATATTACCTGAATATAAAGTAGAGGCAAGGGAATTCGATGGCGTTGCTATCGCAATTCATGCTTAAGTCGACTTATGTGATTATTGCTTGTCGGCACAGATACAAATAACTTAATAAAAAATTAAATTTTAAAATTTGTTATCACTTGTTTGTGCTTAAATTGAAAATTTCACAAGTTTCACAAAGAAAGTAAAGGGGAAATGTTGTTTTTAAGGTTCTGTTTGAATTTGGGAGTTTATGGTTTTTTTCGCCCCAAGAAGTATGCTTCAAATGTGCATTTGCATATAACCGTTTCTATTTTGAACGTTTCGTAATGACTTGGCAGCACTGGCTATTGTTGTTATAAAGGATTGAAGTACATTTAGTATTCTACCAGGCTCAACTAGGCTATGTCCTATCAAGTCTACTAATCAAATGTTTCCGAAGGTCCTAACAAAATATTGCAAAGGTCTAGTAGTAAAAGAGACTCCAAACCAAATTCGTTTAAATTTTATTTTATAGCTTATTTATTTTTGATGAAATTGCTTGAATAATTTTTGTCATTTTACATTTTTAAAAAAAATCATTTCGTTCCTAATGAAAGTCACTCAATCCATTAGAAATAAGAATAATTTCTCTTTTGTGATTACAACTAAATAAAATGTACATTAAAATTATCATAATTATAATTAAATAACTACATATTAATATGTTTGGGTGTTTGAAATTCGCCTTAGCCTAGAAATAATTACAATTGCAAATTCGTGTGAGTGTACATTTTTGTTTTGTTTTTTTTTATAAATTTCGCCAAACAATTTGTTTTTTTAATTTCATTTAATTTTAAGGAATTTATTGCATTTTAATTGGATTAATTAATTCACGCATCATTTTTGCTTTTTATTTGTGTTTTTTTTACAATTTATTGCAGCATTTTAATATTTAAAAAAAATTTAACTAGATTTCAATATTTCACACCTAAGAGTATGCAATGCAAATTGTGTGTGTGAGTGTGTGTGAGTATGTGTGAGGAGAGTTTTTTTTTATTCTTTCGAAAACATTTGCATTACCGCCAAGTTTTACATAATTTAGTTGTTGTGGTTGTGTTTTTTTTTTTTTTTTTTTTTTTCGCTTATAAAATATTTGCTAAATTATAAATATTATTTTGATACTCGTACTATACTATCAATTTTCAATTGCCTAACATTTAATTCACTTTTAACTAATTGCAAATAATGCATAACGTTTAGAACTATGCCGTAAAAATGTTTTCAAACACAATTTAATCACACTACAGCCAAAGAGGGTGTTTTTTTTTGTTGCTTTTTTTTCTTCTTTTTTCATTTTGGAGGGGAATTTTAATTTTGTTTGCATTGAGATTGTTAGTGTATGATATCATTCGAAGTGTTTTTTTTTGTTTTTGTTTTTATATTTGATAAAAATTTAACGTAAATGCCTTTATTATATTTAAAATATTATTTTAGTTTAGTTTTTGAGTTTAGCAATACGTAGTAATTACCAGTTACTACTACACATTATTTATATAGATAATTTTTTCTCTCGATATCACAACAAAATGTAGAAATAGAAGCATTTTACGTAAATGGCGGCGGCAGTATGATCGGATCGAATGTTCGCTGAAAGTCGGTGAAATTGTCGATTTGACGATAGCCCCACAGTTCCATGGCCTTGCCGCATACATTTTGTATTTGTTTAATCTGCGGAGAAGAGATACAATCAAGAAAAGTACAAAAAAATCTGATTTCAATGCGTTTGCTACCTCATGGATCTTCAAGTCCTGCTTCCAGTGGAACGGCGCCGAACGTGAGTCGCGATATGTTGAGCTAACACCGCCAATGTTCACTTTGGTGTGCGTATCGAGAAATTCCTCGACCATTGGATCGAAGGGCAGACCATAAAATTGCAGGATGTCCTGTGTCATTTCGTAGGGATTGAGTGAGAGATCTTCATAGCGCAGAGTTCTGCAAGGGATAACAACATTTCATTATGAATCATAAATGATTGTAATGATTCAGTCGGTAAGAAACTCGTGCCTACAGTAACATAACAAGATTTACTAATTTTATTAGTTATTCGGTCTAATGACAAGCTCCTCCGAGTGGACCCAGGTTAGTGAAGGGCGCACAGTTTGTCACCAGTGCCCACTAATGCAATCTAAGTGTTCTGAACTATCTATGAATTGGACTAAACTTTTTTTACTTACCTAAATCGTGATGGATACTTCTTCGTCAAATCCACAGCGCTCTTGTAGTCGTCCTCCAGATCTTCGCATACGAAACGGGACTCGTCACAGTCGGGATTGCCGGCGCACCAATCGCGATGCTTGCGCGATTGCATTGTGCCGCGCGGATCGCGCACCAACAGAATAATGCGCACATTTAAACTGAAAAGAGAAGAAGGAAAAAACGAAATGAATTCAGTGTTTGCTTAAATGCAAGAAGATAAATTACAAAGATTGCTAAATACAAATAAAATTGATAAACGGAAATTTCGCCTTAGAACATTTGACCCAAAACTTTCCAAAAGGAAATATAATTTCACCCAAGACTCTAGTAGCCAATTGAAGGCTTATCTTCTTTGCAGTATAGTTTTTGCCAATTACATTTCATGTTTTAGTACGATAAGTCAGAGTATAAATATTTGTTTAGTAACTGCAAATATTTACAAAATTTATTGCTGATAAAAAATATTTATGTGTGCTTGTATGTATGTATGTATTTTTATCGCTTTTTTGTATGTTCAGGCTCAAATTATTTGTTTAGAAACTACATTTCTGGGCATTGCCAGTAGCCTGTTTGTTTATTTTTATTTAAAAATAAAAAATAATTGGAATTTGAGCAATTCGGTACAGCCATGGAGGTCAGAGGCTAAAAGAAGTGAGTGCAATTTTTATTTTTATGAAATTTTATTTATATTTTTGCAATTTAATATAGAAAGGTTGAATACAAAATCAATACCAGTAAGCACTTGATAGCCGAAACGGCTTCAAAAGATTTATTTTTAATTAAATTTGTTTATTGATTAAAGCTTTGAGTGTGCAATGAAGGCCGAAAACCTTTGAAGCCATTGAGCAGTAATAAGGTGGCAAAATAGTGCAAATAATAGTTTTTAAGTGGCAGATCATAAAGTAATTAACTTCAATAGTAAGTGGTGATATCAGAAAAAATACATTTTATTTGGGATTAGTCAAAACCGCTTTAAAACTTAACCTTAGTTCTAGTTGGGACGATGCTAGGGGCTATTTGATTTATTTGAACAAATTGCATTTGGAAGTATTTCAAAACTTTATAACTCAAAGCACAAACTACACAACGTGCTGTCTACCACGTTCCTGGTCAATTTATAATTAATAGGAATTTCGGTGTTCACTTATTTACATTCCTGTACAAAAATGAATTTTCACATTTTTGTGGTTGGTTGGTTTGTTTGTGTTGCGCTTGGTATTTTGTTTTGACATGCTTCGAATTTGTTTTCATTTATTATACAGTTTTTGTTGTTTTTGTTTTGGTTTTTGTTTTTTCTTTTCTTTCTATTTTATTTTTATTTATTGATATTAATGATGTGTAAAGCCTATTAGCAAGTAAGCCTGTGAAAAGCTTAGAGAAAAGACACAGTCGAAAAAAACGAGGGAGAAAAAATAGAATAGAAAATAGAAATCAAAACTCTTAAAGTCTTAAGGCCACAAATATCAGAACTTCTCAGACACTTTGTGATTAATTGCGGGCAATTAAAATGAATTAAGTGTGATTTTGTTAATTACAGGGGAACTAAATAAAAATTTAAATAATTTTGGTATTTGCTTAATTTAGGGACGCATCACGCTTGAATGCTTTTCACAACTACTGGCTGACATAAATAAGTAATTATTTTTTGTAGGAAACAATGGACTCCTACTTGTGAGAAGAACATTAAGTTTTAACTTACTAGCTACCATGAATGTTAAAGTAATGCTTAGATTATGGCTAGTATTACGTAACGCGTGACAAAATCGTCTGATAACAGTTGGGCTTCACTTTGATTAGTAAATGTAAAGCCAGGTTTCGGAATGTTTTTTCTCCCTCAATCACTTATTCACTCACTCACTTAAGCCTGTAAGAACTGCCTGACGTTAAACATCACTCAGTGACTTAGTTTCGTGTTACGTAATAGAAACATACATATGAGCCATTCAGTTGTCAAATGGATTGACTCCACTTTTCTGAATTCTCATATTGATCTCTGTAACCTTCTCGATTAAACTTTTATGTGGGTTTCAGGTAGTTTGTCACAATAAATTCAAAAATTAAGAATAGTTGAGTTAATTGATTTGACAAATGTAAGCCTCACTTAGACCGCAGATGGATTCTTAGTACAGTACCTCTGTTGAGTACCTCTCCTCTATTTTAATGTTCTGACCTAGTTTATAATGAAGTAGTGTAACTTAATTACACAATCACAAAATTTCCTGCCCGAAAAATCATGACAAATCGTAGTAAATCTACATTCAGCGCAACGCAAGTGTAGCGCGTGCAAAAATTCTTCTTCACAAACTAAATATAACCTAATTTTGAAATAAAATTTACATAATTTTTCACTTATCTTTTGTGCAATGCAGAAAAGAAGAAAAAAAATTAAAGCAAAAAAAAAACAAAAAAAAACTCATCATCTCATCTTCACTAGTAAATGGTCAAACGATGTTTCTCCACTTCGTTTTGTGACTGGTGCCGTCCCGTCCATTTGCACATCTTCTTCTTTTTTAACCACACTTCGATTTTCACAGACTTTCGGCACAAATGCGTGCATCTCGGTTCGATTTCATTGCTTTGGTGTCTGTTAATTTTTTTGTGTGTGCTTACTTTTATGGTCGGGAAACGTGACTTTCGTTATACACACTCCGCCAACATCTAACAACTCCCGGTTGTCTTAAACGCTGCGGCGTGCTGTCTAAATAACTGTCAAATATGTCATTGGTTAAATAAAAAGTTTGGTTTTTTTGTAGTTGTTGTTGTTGTTCATCCATTCGCTTTCTTTGCGTTCTGATAATTTCTATTTTTTGCGCGACAACGTTTTTTGTTGCGGTTTTCAAATTTCACTTTTTCTCAGAAATAAAAGCGCTTGTATCACTTCACTTCAGTGGAGTTTGGCTTGTGTAGAAAACGACGCTCACACGGTGAGGTAATTAAAAGTGTTTGCCATGTTTGAGAGAGAGACCCATTTTTTCTTTAATTTATAGTTAATGAGTTATTGGCGAGTGTAAAGACGGTGGGGCTTGAATGGGAATGCACGAAATTGTTGCTAATTAAGGTTTTCGCTTTGTATATTCTTTATAAGTAGTATAAATTAACAGAAACATAAATTAGCACAGAAATTGGAGTAAATTTTCACTCAAAATATTTCATTAATCACATAAAAAATTATTTTTTATGTTAATTTGTTTTCAGCTCACTACAATATTAATGACGCAATTTCGTAATTTAACATTCTTGACAGTTCACTTACACATACACGCGAAATCGTAGCTTCATCATTCCCACAATCGGTTACACGTAAAACGAACTTAATCGATTTTCGCTACTGTAAGTGACCTTTGCGCATTAAAATGACTCGCTCTAATCATAAATCGCATTAACTATAATTAATCAGAATTTTTATGTCACCAAAAGCATTAAAATCGTACAACGAAAATTTCCCTAATGACGAATTAAATTATGTAACGTATTCATACGAGGACATAATTTTATTCATCACAACACACACGAGGAAAAATACTGCAGGGGGTAGTAGCAATGATATTGGAAATAAATAAAACGAATTTATATATTTGACTCTCTGTCGAAAGCCATTTGCGTTAACATATGAGAAAATCTCGGACTGGCCAACAAGCGGCTAGTTTCGTTTAAGCCAAAAATAAGTTCAGTAATTCAAGCGAAAAACAGCTAATTTGCATTTGAAAAAAATATTACAGAACAGAGAATAAAATTATACACTCTGACACGCCATAGAACGCATGCACACACGGGGGCTGTAGGCGGGCGGTCTTAATTAAATATTTTGTTGTGTACACAGTAGCGAAAATCTAATTTGAATAATTTTGAATGTGCCAAAAACTATTTGAATTTATTTATTTACTTGTATTTATATTGAATTCATTAAAATGCATTTGCATTTATTATTTTTACACATGCTGGTAGTTGATACAATCGTAGACAATTTATTTTGTTAATTATATAAACACAAAATATATTTATAAAAACAACAACAACAAATCTCTTTATGATAATTGAAAAATACATTTTAATAGGAAACTTAAATTAACAAGATAATATCCATTTTTTGCATGGTCTATGAACAAGTGTTACGTGTTACGATGCGTGTGACTGTCAATTTTAAATATGCGGTGTTTTTTTTGTTTGTTTGAAAATTCGCAGTAAATATTTGCCCCTAACTAAACCTCATAATAAATTCATTGTCTTTTGTTGTACATTTTTTTTGCAGCGGCAAATATAAATACATATTGTGTGGAATGTTTTTAGAACTTAGAAACATTCATGTGCGTTCTATATAATTTAGTTTATTGTTTTATGGTGTACTTAAAGAAGGGAATGTGTATTATTAAATATTTGCGTTATTGTCGTTGCTTATTCGAGGGGCTTTTGGTTTTATTTTGTTATCGAAATTTATAGTGGTTAAGGAATAGAGTTCATATAAAAAAATTGCAGAATTATTGCTTTTAATAAATTTTAAAATGAATGCGGAAGATAAGGACGATATCAATAAGGTACAAAAGATATTTCGGAGTCTGACACTGAGATAACGATTGCCTTGCATTCTATTTGGACCATAAATATTTGCGATAATTTTATCGCAAATGCGCTAAATCTAAATTATCGATAAAATATTGAAAAAATTATAGCAAAATTGCGGAAGAAGGAATCTTTGTTCACTGAGAAACACGTAGTTTTGCGACATTTAATTAATGTATTAAATTGAATGGCGTTACTTAACATTTTTGCCGCGTAACTATTCATATAGAATCCTGACACACCATTAAAAGCACTTACCGCCAAAGAGACAAAATGGCCATAAATCTGTAAAGTCAAGTAGAAGAGTACTTTTCGCCGTTACAATTTCCTTCCTTTACAGCGTTGGATATAATTCAGCAGCTTTAGTTTTTTGTTGTTGTCTACTGATTATACATATAACTTTTTTTTTAATAATGCAAAAGAAATTATAAATATAAAAGGGAAAACAAAAAATATAAAGTGGAATTGCAAGAAAATAAAAAATATAAGCAACTACATAAATACAAAAACAATATAAGCGGATGTGCAATTAAAAATTCAGCACGCGCTGCATTACCGTCAACATTGCGGAAAAATATATGCTCTCCGCAAAGAAGTTAAGCGTGTTGAAGTGGCAGAAATACATAGAGGGGGGGAAAAAGGCAGAAAAAAAACCAACAACCACAAAAACTTATCATGAAAGGAGTAGAACCTACTTTTTATTTTAAATTAATGAATATTACATTTAACTGTAAATTAAGCGAAGCATTTTTCATGTTCAATTATTGCAGTGTGATGGGCAAGGGAAATCGCAAACGGAAAATGCACTCAAGGTTTTTTCGATTAAAACATAAAGAACGCTTTAGTGAAGAGGAACCTTCATTTGACTATGAAAATGTGCCGCGCCGACCATATTTCCAACGCTTCTGCCAGGTCGCTAGACGTTCGTTCGCTTGAATGCAATCCAGTAATTTCAAGTGCGTGAGAAAGCACAGGTGCTATTAGTGTAAGCAGCTTAAGTTGCATCTCTGAAACGTTGTAAAAATACAATTGCCAACTCTCTCTATTTGCATTCACTATTTCACACGGAAACAAAAGTGAGAGAGTATTTGTTTCGCAAACAAAAATGAATCTACGAAGCAAAAATTGAAATCGCTAATCCCACTACAATAAACCCTTGCAAGCTTAGGGACATTTTACAAAAACAAAAAAAAAGGGAAATGCTCACACATAAAGCGAAAAACCGTGTAAATAGTGTAAAATAAGTGGTGGAATAGCTTAGGGGCAACTGCCCGAATTCTTTAAGGTCCTTCGAAATGCTACTTTATAGTCATTTTCAACACACAATCTGGACGATGTTATAGTTTGTCCCAGAAAGTGTACACAAAAGTTGTTTAAAAAGTTGCCAACAAAACACCACAAGGAAAAACTAAAAACTCTGCCACAGTCAAAAGGAAAAACATCAGCCGCACGAACATTATATTTCTGTGAGGCAAAAGGACACAAAAAGAAGCAAACGACAAAAAAAAATTCAACGAAAAACTAAAGGCAAAACTGTGTCACTAATGCGAACTAACAGGAAGCAGCAGTTGTGCTCCAAAACAATTTCCAATTCAGTACAGCCAAAGTACCAAAGTAGCACTTTACGCATCATTTTATCCCTTCTTTTTAGCCTTTTTGTGGATGTATGTGTAGCTGAGAAGTGGAAATACATAAATCGCAAATCCTTTGCGCTTCATTGGAAACGAGCCGAAAAGTCTCACTGGAAATGAGTTTATATGAACTTTTAAGAAATCATCGCATGAAATGCACATCGCCCCGGCCTTACATTGGCAACAACATACCAACCAAGAAACCAAAATTTAAGAAAAAAAAAGCATTTTAATTTATTTATGGCATCGAACCGCAGTAATTTATAAAAAAAAAAAAATAAGCTTGTTTTATTTTTGCTGCATCATTTATGCGATTTTTCGACTTTTGTCACAACATTCACCCGGACACACGCTCGCACGCTTGCACATGAAAGTGGTAAAACAAAAACAAAAACAAGACATACAGAAATAAATGCAAAACTGATGCGAATACATTTTCGCAGTCGTGGGCAGTTGAGTTGGCCAGATTATGTCAGTCAGGATGGGGAATTATTTATGCTGGTTTGACTGAATTTCTTTTTTCTGCATAGTCGAAATTTGTATACGTTTCCTTTCGTTTTTTTTTGCTTGGATCGTATTCGGGTCACTTATTAAAATCGTTGCGATAAATCAATTTAAGTGGAATTTTCATTTATTTAGTTGTCAAGCTGATAAAAGCGGGCGTGAATTTAATACAAGAAATAAGCATTGAAATTGGTAAAACATTAAAGAAAGTTTTTACATATTTTTGGTAGAATTATACTATTTGCTTTGGAACCAGTTGCTGGATCCATACGCTAGAGATTAAGTCAAGTTCGATGTGAAATATTAAAAAATTGTGTAAATTGTGTAGTCATGTATGTTTTTTTTGGTAATAAAAAGTACATGAATAATGAAAAAATAACCTAGAGTCCGAGCAGCCAACATAACCATTTAATTAATAATTTCACTGTCTCACAATAAAATAAAATCACGAACGAGAAAGATTAATTTTGACTAAGTAATTCAATGTCACTGATCACTGGGCATCTGCATCTTATCTGATAGTGTCTTGAACAAAGCCTTGACTGTTTCATGAACTCTGCTAAATAGCTTACTTGGAACTTTGAAGAATAAGGCTAACTTCCTTTGACAACTGATTCAACACTCACCACTTAATCTGCCCATTTCAACTGTACTTAAAGTGAAAACTTAAAATCTGTGCCTTTCATTGCTAGTTACTTTCATTCACAACTAAATGGACGATTTTTAGAAAAATGTAAAAGAAAAATATAAAAAATAACTGCACACAACCGACAGGAGAGAAATCCACTTAAACCAAACCACAAAAGCCACTTATAGAAAAGTTCACAAAGTGATAAAGAAGAGATGAGCAGCAACAGCAGCAGCTCTAAAGCCATTTCGCCTTAACGCTTTAATTTAATTTTTTTACATTTAAAAAAAAAAAGAAAAAAAGTCACAAAAGCGAAAGAAAAAGTAGTGAGGGTATTTTCGGTAAATGATTCTCAAAAGCCATAAAAATTCCTATTTAAATTGTATACAAGTGTATAAAGGAAAACTTATATTTGCACACTAAAAACGTTGTTGGTAATTAAATATAGAGATGCACTGCTTTATCAATAAAACACAGATTTAAAATAAAAACTTTTAAGTCAGCTGTGGAATAATCAGTGAACTTGAATAACTAAAAGGTATCAAAAAATAACGTTCTTGACATTTTTAAAAATACATTTTAAACTCTGGTCATGGTATTTTATTTACATTCACTAATCCGTTCCTTTAAGCTGATAAGAGGTGATTAGTGTGAGTTTATAATTAACGATAGTGGAGCTCTTGAAAACTTCCGTATTAGCAACAAAAAAAAATTAACCAAAATTTTGGAACATTTAAATTTTTCTCTATTTTTTTTTTGGGCACTTGTTTAAACATAGAGAAAAATACAAAAGTAATATGAAAGATTAAAAATTAAAAATTATAAATGAAACGAAGCACAGCAAAGATAAAGAGAGAGAAAAAGACCGAAAAAGTCAACAACAAAAAAATCTGCGGTGTTTTTGAATTTTATAGCATCGTTATTTACCCATATGCACCCTACACTGGAAAGAGAAGGTGTATTCGCATTCGTTAGTGATTTGAAAGATGAAAATATTTTTTTATTTTTGTTTTGATTTTTAATTTGTAATACGAAATGCACCTCAGTGTTTAATTTGTCCTTGCACCAGAAGCATTGAAAATCCAAATGGAAATTCCAACATTCCCACTCACCTAGTTTAAATATTTTGAGCGTTAATTAAAACATTTCCACAGCAAACGTGTTAGGTAAATACTACATCGTTGCCCACCGAATCAAACAGTTTTTTTTAATGGTTTGTTTACATACTTTGTGGCGCGTTTGTTGATTAGTTTTTTCGTGGCGCTTCTTTGGCGTTTTTGTTTATTTGTGCCATACTTGTGCTAAAATAACTGCGAAAAATTTGCCGACGCACACACACACACACCCACACGACACCCACACAATGAAAAGGAAGCGTCAATAAAATTTTTAGCATGAAAATGCACTGACACAGATTCGCAAATTTCAATTTAAGTGTGTGGCGGGAGAGAGCAAAAAAAAACAGAAATGCAAACAGAATAAAAGCATTTTGGGAGCAACTAGAACTCATATGAATTTACAATTCTAGTGCAACTGACATGTTCGCTCTTCCGCCAAAATACATATGTGCATATCTAAAGTGAAATTTGAATAGTGAACAATTTTATAGCAGAAGCACATGCTACACATAGCAGAGTTAGTGAAAGAAAAAAAATGTTAAAGCCATTAAACGTGAGGTTGGTATGAAAGGAGAAAAATTGAAAATGCTTGCTTAGAACCACAAAATTCAATTTATAAAATGAGCAGCAAAATTCAAAACGTTTTGCGGTTACACTTTGAAGAAAAAATCAAAAGGAGTCATCACTAGGCGTGGGTAAGGTGGTACTGGGTTTGAGCGTATTGTGGTCTGGATCTTGTGCGTGTTAATTGGCAATTAAGACAAAATGTAATTGAAAAATTTCCACCACGCAATGATGCAATAATGGGTGGTTAAGAAACTCCTCGAGGATAATGCAGGATAAGTAGGGATCCTGTAGAGAAAAAAATGGCTACAGTAAAACCAAGTGAAAAATCACTAAGCTAAGGGATAAGATTTCAATTATACTCTACAATTAAGTAGTTTCAAATCCAACTTAAACTGGCCACTTTCAGCACATTTTTTTATATAAAAGCGATAAGCTATCAGAACACATAAACACACACACAATTCCCACGGACTGTAAATATACATACGAGGGGGCTAGAGGAAAAATACTGTTCCACATTCTTAATTGTTATCCACCCGCCACCACAAGTCGCACACACCGTGCTCCCCTCATTCTTACTTGCTCCGGCCGTGCGTCCATCAAGTTTTATGTCAACATTTGATTTTGAGCACAATATCAACAAGCATAATGAGCATTTTACTGATTGTGCACTGCTATACCAACGACACAGTGGCTGTTATTGTGGGGCCTGGGGGCCGGTTGGAAGCTAGGGACGTATACAATTTCAGCACACACACACACACACAGACACACATGAGAAAAATGTGTGTTAATCAAATACAAGCGAGATTTGAAGTAGTCACTTTTAATTACATCATAATCGTGCATAAATTGAGTTTTTATGCGCACAAATGGCAAATTAAATTGAACAATAAAAGTTAAAAGAGGATGAAAGATTGTCTGCGGGCCTGTCTCAAGTGAGTTGTTTTTTAACATGATTTCTGTGTTTGCTGTTCGTTGTAGCAGTAACGATTGTGATGACCGCAGATTTTGTGAATGGTTGTAATGCTTTTTTATTGCACAATTACATTTGACCTAAAAAAAGAAATTTAAAGTGTGGAGAATTTGGCGAGGAGAAAACAAATACACTATCGTGAATGTGAATATTTACCCTAACAATTCCGCATGCAGTAAAACAGGTAGCAGGCTGGAATAGTTCAAGCTACTCATCGTTTTACAACCATGCGAGCACTGAGCACTCAGTGGCAAGGAAAAATAATGAAATTACCATAACTTCTATGAAATCGTATTGTTCGTTATTTTGCTTTTGGCCTATGCGGTTAATGATGTACACGACCACTCGCCATGACAATAGTTCTTAGTCTGCTAGCCTTGTGGAGGTGTGTTCATATTTAAATACAAGTTGTGATTTTTTTCTAATTTTATTTTTTGCTATTTTCCATACAAAGTTGAATTTTAATTAGTAAATGCGGCGAAAAATGCGCTTTCAAAAACGTCATTAATCGTTTTTAGTGGCGAAAAAAAACTTACTACCAAGAACAGACAAAATAATAAAAGTTTGCTGGCTGCTGATGGCAAGCACGACAAGTGTGCAAAAGCACACAAAAAGCAATTGGTTTTTGCTTTGAGGAAGCAAAAATATTGAAAAAACAAAAAGCAAGAAATACATATGCTAAGAAGCTAAACAAGTTTTTGTATTTTGTTAAAATCTTAAAATGTGACTTGAGATAAATGTGGCAAAGATGACGATATGGCAAAAGCGGTTGGTCTCTGTTATCGTCAATGTCTCTAGAATGATGATTTCTTCTAAAGTTCAGTTGGTCGATGCATAAACTCGTGTTGAAGCCTATTAGTGAACGCACATAAAATTAAGCCGTTTGGTTAGAGCTACTCAAGGAAAAATGAAAGTTCAAAGCTATTAACCTTCTCAGTAAAGAATATTTCTATGAAAGTCAAAAAAATGCAGAAGACAATTTGTAGGCAATACGAGAATAGCCAGATGCAAAGTTTTCTTCTGATATTATGGCTTCAATAACATAGGCTAGTGATAACTTATATGACAATTGCAGAACCTTCTAATGTAAATCAAATGGAAATTGTAGCTCTTCCATGCAAAATTATACTCTCAACGTGAAGTCTTCACAGAAAAATAAATTCCCCAAAATCCACTTTTAAATTTAATCTCAGTAACTTATACACTTCTTGCACGTACTTTTGTATAGCTTCTTCAGGACCAAAACCCTTTTAAAATGAACTTTCCAGTTGTTCGAGCGAAATTTCTCTTCTTAAAATTTGCCGTTACTTTCAGTACTTTTAATGAACCATTAATTTATTAGCGCAAATTACATAAATTTCCAAGTAGGTACACATTTCATTAAATTGTTGAAATTTATAAAACAATCAATTCTCCTCCCTCACATTGTATATACAATTTATGGAAACCGAAGAGCTCACCACCACTCGTGTGCACTGAGGCGTATACGCAACACTGAATCATGTTCCAACATAATTAGAACAATGTAATGGAACACCGCAAACCAACCGAAAGATAAGCATCCAATTTAATTTAGCATTTTGGTAAAATTTTTGGAAATTCATTATAGAAATTTGGAAAAAGCACCACGGCATTAACCTAAAAACGCAAATAAAAGTGTTAAATGCAGCGCACGCGAAATGAATTTATTGCTCTGAAGTGGGTAATTCGCGCGCCCGAATTGCGGTTGGAAAATTTTAGGCAAATTAAATTCAAATTGTGTGTTTGTTTTGGTTGAATAAAAATAAAAAAAAAAATAAAACTAGTGGGAGAATTATGTTCGGTTGGACCGAAGTTAATATACGGTACATTCTTCGTACATTTTTCGGTAATTTTACGATAGTTTTATGATAATTTGTTGATAATATTTCGGTTATTTTGCACCACATTCCCGTTTCATTTTAAGACTCTGTTCCATTTTCTTTTTATTTTGTTCCACTTCCATTTCGATCCAATTCCACTTTGTTACGGTCCATTTCCATTCCATTCCAATCCAATTCAATCCCACTCTGTTCACGACAAACTCAAAATCGATTCAGTATTTCTCAAGAAAAAAGAAATAAATTTGGGCGGTAGGTAGGCGTGGTTTTCGCCCGATGTTTTCCATTTTCAATACCATTGCAAAAGAGAAAAGGACATCGCTAGATTGACTCAGAAGGTGATATATACTTTTCTATACCTACCACGCCTCCTTTTGAGCGTTACAAACGGTGTGACAAAACCAATATACCCTTGTACACTTGTGTGCCTCTTTCGTAGTTTTCCACACAAATTCACTCACACACACACAAACCGTTTTTGGCACAGAAATTCGTCGGAGGCGGTGGTTGTGGGTGGGCGCCGAACAAGGCAAGAAGAACAGAAGAGAAGGTTTGACGTAGGGATTTCGCAATTGTTTAATCGATGAAATAAATTCGGCTGAATGGAATAGTTAGACTGGAAAACTGATAGTCTTGAAGTGGGTAAGTTATGGTAAAATGCGTTCAGCGGGGATATATTTAGACTTTGCAGAAACTAATAAATGTATACTATCACACGATGAAGCAGATTTATGCCATTTGTTTTTTATATAAACTTTTCTACTTAATGACACTTTAAGCTAAATAGCAATTAAAAAATAAAAAATTTAAACTTTAAGCCTTATCGGTAAAAAAAAAAAAAGTACAATAACTACATCAGCCCACATCACGTCCGTGACCAATGAACAACTTAATGATGGAAAAAAAGTCAAATCAAATGAAATGCTATACAGATAAATGAGTGAAGTTTATTCTCAAACCACAGCAACGCGAAACTTTTCCACGCTAGGTAAATGTCAATCAAAGTCCAATATATGCGGGCTCTATTGTTTCTAAACATGACAGACCAGCCCAGTTGAGAGACCATTGGCAGAGTGGAAAAAAAAAGTAAAAACCAAAATCGACAAACGAATCAACTGTAGAATAACTGAAGGCAAAGCCAATGAAATAGAGCAAGAGAAGTTAAAAGTTTTTTTTTGTTTTAAAATTTTAAACGCTGAACAGCAAAATGAACCACTCCACAAACATACCACAAACAGAGCCTGTAAAGCAGCAGGAAGCTTATTGGAAAAAAATAGGACAAACGTGATTCATTATTGAATGTAACGCGAAAACGCTGGGTGCAATGCAAAATATAGAGCAGAGCTTTTAGATTTTTTTGTGTTTAACTTTTTTTCTACTCAGTTAACATGAAACTAACAACTGGGGTAACAAACTGAAATTTGAATAAGCAAAAAAAAGAGCAGCGGGGCTGCATTAATGAAACTGCATTGCTTAAATATTTACGAAAATCACCTAAGAAGGCAGTCGGCTGTAGAGTGTCGACGACTGGTGTAGGTTTAAAACTTCATTAATATCAAAGTAAGTCAATTTCCGCCATCAACTAATGTCAACAAAGTTTGCCACACACACACACACATATACCAGCACACACTCAAGCATGGCAACTCATAAACATGCCAGCAGGAAGCGAACGAAAGAGTATGAGTTGGCTAAAAGGAGCACGTTGAGCGCAAATGCCATTGAATGGAAACGAATCGGGTCGGGGCACCTCAAGTGGGTGAAAATGTTGTTGTTGTTGTTAGGGTAGGGTAGGGCAAGGAGTCTAAATTTATTACATAATAAACCCAAGTGGCAGTAGGACTTAGGGAAAAGCGACTGTGGTAATAAAACTTTAAATTAAAACAAGTGAGAGTACAATGTCTGGCCTTTCCGGTTGAAGGAGGTATATAAAGGACATGCCCATTTTTAGCATGATTTTTCATAATTATGAAACTGTAATCCTTTTAATGCTAGGTTTTGGGAGCATTCAATTTTAAGACGACAAGGTGATCACCAACGAGAACATTTCAGCGTTGGAAATGAGGCCCTTGATTTATATTGAACACGAAGTGAGCCATAAGCAAACATCTTTCTTTGTGGATAGAATAATCAACTAAGATTATTTTCAATTTGGTCCACTTGAATCTATACCTTAAGCTCTCTCTATGTTTTTAACTTAATATAGTTGTTAATTTGTAGAATGACTGAAGAAAGTAGGGTACTCTCTAAAATTTTTGACATAGTTATTTTAGTGAATTTGTAAGTTTTTATTTTCAGAATTTTGTTTCCAAATTTTATTTCTTCACCAGAAATTCTCGCTTAATATCAATTAACCCAAAAGAATATTAAAAATTTCCAAACCAATTAACACTAATCGATAATTCGACGGCCAAAATGAATAATAAAAATATTTAGATAAAAAAAGGTGTACGTGCGAATATTAATAAACATTAGCTAAGTTCGTTAAGTAAACAGAAAGAGAGAAATAAACCAACACACCAATAAATTAATTTCAAAAAATTTAATTAGAAAAAATACCTTAAAGTATCTAAATTTAGATGCGATTCTTTAGTTTTTGGTTAACTGGGTTCGGTTTCGGTTTCGTTGCGTTTCGGTGGCTACAATTCCGTTTAAGTCAAAAATTTATGACACATCAATGTCGAAGCCAGAGAGCGCTTCATTAATAAATCATTTTATGATGAAAGATAAGTAACCGAAAGAGGAGTGTGTGTTTGGTAACACCAGCTACGGTTAGATAGAATATTTAGGCAATGACAAAACGAAAACAACACCGAAGGACAACAACTGACAGATATGTAATGTAATTCACTGAAATACAGGTTATTACAAGTATTCAAAGCAAAATAACAAAACAAAGCATATAGGCATTACTCAAGTCAACTTTGGAAATTTTTATAATAAACTTTATTAAAAAAGGAAAAATGAAAGAACAGCAACAGCAACGCCCAATTAAATTAATTGCTTCAAAATGAAAAAAGTGGAAAAAAAAAAATGAAAAAAAGGAAAGAAAAGAAAGAATAGGTAAACCTCAATTGTACTGAAACCTTTCCCTGTGGATGTGAACAAAGTGACCGAAAAGCATTCACTTCTTCTTTAGAGTAATTGTTGGTGCTTGTTGTTCTTGTTGTTGGGGCGCGCTGCAGTTGACAGCTGTAAAAGCCAAACGAAATTTATTGATTTCGGCAAAAGGCACCAGCACCAGCACAACAACAACAATCACAACAAGACGAACAACAAAAGCATTTAATTGCATTTCACCAAGTGAAAGGCAGGAAGAAGAAACAGAAGAAAAAGAAGGTAAAGGAGGAGTTGCACACACACACTCGCGCACTCACACACAAAAGAACGCTTTAATAATATTTATATTCGAATGCATTGGAGTGCATTCGAGTGTCTGTAAATTTTGGCACTTTGGCAATTTGATTAAAATTTTTGCACGCCGAAAATCGAACCAATGAGCAAGAACAAAGGATGCCCATGAGTTATTAATTGGGCTGGTGCTTTTCCTCTTATCTTTTGTTGGGCTTTTCGAACCTTTCTAAATGCTTTTTGGGCAAATGCCTACTCAGAGAGAGAACTGTTCGCAGTAAATAATAAATCCATAATTGAACCATTCAGTTGTCATCGTTTGCGGTCAACGAGTTCATTCACGACAAACGACAATCGTATTTCCTCTAAAAGTATTCAACATTTGCAGCAATTACTCCTCAAACACACTAATTCTTTGAGTGTACACCGAATGCCATTCTTTAAGAAAAAACGTCTACTAATAAATTCTTTAAAAATTCTCAGAATTTCAACAGAAAGAAAATCCTTACCGCCATGATAATGATATCAAATGATATTGTTATACATTCCCTAAATGCATTCATGTGTGCTATGATAAATCCATTGGAATGTAACCACGAATGTAGCTATCATCGACCATTACCTTCACATAATAAAATCAATGGAAATTCACCAAACAGAAAAAAATTCGCCGCTAAAAATTGCTTACTTTCAAAGAATGAATTTCAAATTGCAAAAAGCCCAAATTACAAACTGTGCACAACTGCAACCATGGTTGCAATCCAATCTGTATACTGATTATATGAGCAACACACACCAAAGCAAGCATAATATCCAACAATAGGCTACCATTAATGGAAAGGTTGGTAATAATACCATACCGCCACCACACCACGCCGTCATAATGCTATGCCACGTTCAAAATTGCAAAGAATAGAACTAATTTAAACTACTTTAGTTTATGCCACACTCGGTACACTCGCTGCCATGTAATAAAATATACAATGCATACGCCATTTGGAGGAATGCTGCACACGATTCCAGTCGGAGATGAACGAACGGCCCGGCCAGAACAGGGAAGAGGAGCGCTTTACAGGCAGAAAAGTGCAATGTGCACGATTTCATACGCTTGGCGCGCTCTTTTCACTGAATCACAGGATGACGGTTGCGGTACTGTAGCGGTTAATGCCTGGGCGCGATGATGCACTTTTGGGGGAAAAATAGTGAAACGCCTTAGGATGAAACTAGTACCTTACCATAGTGTTCGCCACCATTAGGTTCAATGGCAGTCGTAGACGGTGGTATTGTATCGTCTGGTGTGGTGTGGCATGGTGTGGTGTGGCCTGCCTTGGCGTGGCGTTCATTCATCTTTCATCTGTATCTCGATGATGATCGCGTAACGTTCTGAATGCAATTATGTGAAGTATGAAGTATGGTGGTACGCTAATAGTGTGCAAAACGTGTACAATTGTAGTCATACTTAATAAAGCAATTGCACATCAGTGCACTATACTGCACTGCTTTATTCGTTTTGCAATTGTTGTATGGAAATTATAATAATATATTCTGTTTTTCGTTTTGGTTTTTGTTTTTGTTTTGGCTTGGCATGTTCTATTAACTATGAAGCAATCATAAATAGTACAATGGACGAAGCAAAGTAACCATGAAAGCTTAACTAATTCGAAAATCAGTTCGAACGGATAAGATTCGCCACGGTTCGATGTTGTTCAACCGGGGCTTGGTCTGTGTCTAGCCAGAACATTATTATCAAGAGAATAACTAATCATTATTGGCCTGGTGCTAGAAGGTTTTTGCGGTGTGGCCATAAATATTCTATTCTCGGTTCGTGTTGCGAACGCATTGAACTTGAATGGCGGCAAAGAAATGTGTAAGCTGCGCCAGGCGAAAGGTTGCCACATTATTGGCTTTTAAACGGAGAGTTACAAAGCTAATTATAAATTGTTACGCATTGCGAAATGTTCTCTTCCGGTTGAACACAAAGACATTGTAGAGAACTTTGGACATGGGCCGAATGGACGCAAGTCTTATTCAACCGGAAAGAAAGCAAATGACTACTTTGAAGCAATTGAGTGTTGGCTGAGTTTTAAAATGCAAATTCATTGACATAAATCAAAGTTTTCTCTTGGAGTAGTTGGCTCATATCTTTCAGAGGAATCTTATACTATATTAAAACGATTCAAAAATAGCTGAGTCAAGGGAATTCACAAAATTTTAGCTGGCAGGAGTAACGTTTTTTCCAAAATTTGTGCATTCCACTAACTACAAATCAAGTTAAAACAACTTCAAGAATCAATTTAAAAACTTTTTTATTCAATACTTCCATAACAACAGTTAAGACCCTTCACCTTTAAAATTCCGTAGTCTTTATTCAAGTTTTTCTGACTTTCATTCCACATCATTCAAAAAGGCAATGCGCGAAAATGAAAGCAATGTCAACTGTCACCCCAAGGTGAAAACGAAGCTTAAAAAACTGCTGTACTCGTAGAACCGAAGCTACACACAAAAAAAAAGCAGAAGAATTGCACTATCAAGCTTCACACAAGCGTGATTCGAGTGCAAGAACGTGAACGGTGCAGCACTACCTGCAGCAACTAAAGTGCGATGTTTGCGAAAAAAAAAGAAATAGGACGTGCGAATTCTAATTATCTGCATTCATTTGTTGGATTTAATTTCATTGTTGTTTTGCTGAATTATGCGAAGTAGTTATTCCCTTACAGACCAATCATTAGTGTCTGTTTAAATACCAAAACATTTCTTTTTATTGCAAAAAGTTTTAGCTGGGCGATTAACATTTATTCTGCCATATTTGCTGTAATCATTTTTTTGTTCACTATTTATTCTTCTTCAAATTCTTTTTTTTGTATTTAATTCAGCCGGTTGTCAGCCATCTGTAGAAGCTTGAGTCGTAAAATGTCATTACGTTTTAAAACAGTTGTTGGAAATTTAATTGTCTAGAGAATAACGTTTAATTAACGACATGACTTTTTCTTTTACTGTTAGACCGACTGTCGACGGCTGGCTGACAGTTAGAAATGTCAATAGACTGCATTATCTGCAGTGTGCAGTAAATAATTGGAACAATTAATCAAATGGAAATTAAAGGAAATGCCTCGTTAAATATTGTTTAATGAAATAGTGAAGAGAAATTTTTATTAAGATTTAATTGGGAAAATGAGTGGCTTCTTGATAATTTCAGAGAGGGTTTATTAAATGCCCAAAGTTGGTAAGAAGACTGTTAAGATTAGATAAGTAGTAGGTAAGTATTTATTTGAAAATCTTATACTAGTTCGAAGGGCCTTTCTTGGCAATTTCACTATTCAACGACCTCCAATAATTACAGCCCCCCCCCCCCAGTTATCTGATATTTACTGCCTTCACCAATCATTACTGACCAATTTATTATTTTTATCAGCACAATCAACACAATCGAAGCAATAAAAATAATAAACAAGCAAAAATAAATGTTAGTATGGAATTGTTAGATAAATATACATGGTTATTTATCACTTGCGACAATAAAAAACTATCCCACGCCCACCTCTCGATAGTAGGAATCACAATTTTTCAAGAGGTTTCGATTAGTTTACCAAACTCAACACAATTCGTGAGTAAGGTCGATAGTCTGTCGAGGTTGTGCTGATATGTAGATTAATGGGACACATTTTGACAAGCAAACGATAGCAGCTGTCAGTTTATAAACCAACTAACTGACATTTCGTATGTGTGCAGTGCACTCAAGCATCACTTTAAGTACTAGGCACATCTGAAATGCACTTAAGCTCTGTCAAGTGAATGATTTGCACATCAAAAAAAAAGAGAGAACAAGTGTCGATAACGAAGTATTACCACATTTCGCACACTAATGAAATTAAATTGTAAATGCAAATGCAAATGTAAACTTTGAACGAACTTAAAACCCATGAAATTTATATTACACTACATACGTATAAGCTGGAATTTTAAGGCCCTTTGAGCCACACAACTGGTACGTGTTTCTGTCAACATTTTATGCTAAAATACAACCTGCGGCTCACTTAGGCATCTTATTTTCGTCTGTATGGAACAACACACACCCCAACTAATACACAAGCAGTCACATTTGTATGGAAAATAATTGCTCACACTAAAATTATGCCAAATGAAGCAAAAGGAATACATTTGGCCTTACTGCATAAATTCCCAACAACAAGCCAAGTCACAAAAGGCATACAAGTCCACATGGAAGGCGCAAACGAGAAGCTGCAAAATCTGCACAAGGAATAGCCGAATATGTGGTGTATGTGTGTGCGTTTGAAAGTTTTGTAGTGCAAACATTTATGTTGTTTTGTGTCGCCAGAACTAAAGTATTTTAATATTCTGCTGGTGTGCGTTTTGTAGTTAGTAAAAATTTGGCACAAAGAGGGCATCCAATGGCAGTTTTTCCTTTTTTTTTTAATACAGTTTTTTTTTCTTTTTATATTTTTGTATTTTTGCAGTCAGCCTAAGTGTATGTACTTGCCTCGTGTTTCATACAAACTCAATTATATGTCAGTGCCGTTGGTATTGCAGTACCAGCGGCAATGCACGTGCGACATGTGGCACACACTCGTATACGAGAACAGATGACACTTGAAGCTTTATTTCTTTGAGATGTGGATGAGAGAGTTCGTTTGACATAATTCTTTATGTATGTAGAACAAAGTTTTCCCCAAGTTCAAAGCAAAAATAATTTTCGTCAAGAATTTGTGCTGTGAATGGGTGGGGGCAACTTAATACGGCCGAACCATCCTAGCAACTGATTCTTCGAAATTAAATTCGGAATCGTGCCGAACGTAATATGATGATGATTCTACTATGTTCTTCTGGGTTCCTTCGTTTGCTTTAAAGTGAACGAAATACTGAAATTCATTCGACTAAATATTTTGAGCTTACTGGTAAGTATGCAAACACTCAGGACTCAGGTTTTGCCATTCGCTTGAATGGACACACAAATCCCTTTTGCATTAGCTTTTATTCTTCGTATATTCGGTACTATAGGCTGGTTGATTTCTACACGAAAACTGTTTCATTAATAAACCATAATTAAACATCTTTTATTCACCACTTAACCTTGCGGCAGAACGCACACACACACACACACACGCTCCTAAATTTATACACGTCATTCGCAAGGCAACTCCAGAAAAAAGGTATTTTCCACAGAATTGTGTCCGAGACCACTACAGATAATTTTAGCACACACACATAAGTACATCCACCTCCACACATTAGACCCAATCAAAAAATGATGACCTTCAATAAGGAATCGTTCGTTGATATGTACACATTTATGGTTGGTGAAATTGGTAAAAAAAAACCCTATAAAAAATTATAATGAGAAAAATAAATATGAAATGCCAAAAAAAATCATTCGTACCAAAAACTATACATAATTTATAATGAAAAAAAACCACGCCAGTCAAATGAAAGTACAAAAAGGACACCCACACACAGGAGCGCGAAACTCCCACCCACCCGCAGGAAGGCTGGTGTGTGTTCGACATGTACGCTGTTGTTGTTTGCGTCTCATGTGTGTGTGCCACGAAATACGTGAAGTTTGGGAAGAGTGAGTAAAAATGTAGCATGCTTCGGTGGAATTCGTTGGTAAAAAGTATTTTGGCCCAAAGCCAAAATGAACAGAACAGAAAACCTTTACACAAACTCACACACACACACACACACGGGAGAGGTGCAAAAAATTCGTTGTGATGAGGCCAAAAGAAAAAGGCATTTTATTTCTCTGGGCCTATAGGGAAAAATATGTTACTCTTTTGATTTTTATTTCCGTAGAAAACCGAGGCATCGGCACAGGTGAAGGCAAATTACAACTTGCTAAATAAAGTTGAGCACAACAGAAAAATAAAAATCTTTTCGACAAGCATTTTTGCTATAGTTTGGCCCAAGGACTTTCCGATTGCCAGTTTAAACGAGCGAACGAAGGAAGCTCAGCGTGTGCATTTTTGATTTTCTTTCTTGCTTACATCTGCAATATCTTCTTTTTTAGTTTTTTTTTTCAAAGACTTTTTATGACCACTACTAACAGCGCACTACTAAATTTCTAACAGATTTAAGAATTTTCCACAATTTTCCGGCCATTTTTTTTCGGAAAGGGGTGGAGTCGTGAGACTTCTCTCTGGTAGACAGCAATAAATGTAGTTTTTGTGTAAAATATCGTACACGAAAATCGCATGAATGTGTACGTGCATGAATGTGTGAGTTTCGAGTTGCTGGCGTAAAAAAATACAAAAGAGGCGTAAAGTTGGTGGGGTCGGGGGTAGGCGGCGCGAGGCAGTTCTTATCCAATTCTAAGGCCATTGCAATTTATATACATTAAATATATCCTTGCGCAAAAAAAAAATCGAACTTCAGTTTAGCACAAATGTTGGGTGGGGTGGAATGTATTTTTTTTGTTTGCTTTTGTTGGGGTTTTTTTCTTTTTTCTTCTAGTATCTTGGTAACTGATCTGGTATTTGTAGGGCAAATAGTTCTGTGTTGCAATTGTGGTGAATTTGGGTTAAAGATGTTCTGATGTAGAGAATATGCCATGAAATGCGAGAACATGTCGTTTGGTTGCATGATGACAGGACAAATTATAAGCGCAATTTGTAATCCATTAGACCAGTTGAGGAAGGACTTATGTGTAGTTATGGAAATTTAAGGGGAAAAATGGGGGAAAATATATATTGGCATACACTGCGTATACGTAATAAAATTAAAAAAACCTCCTAGAAAAACTGAAAACGAGTGAGTTTCTATTATGAGCCCTACTACCAGAATATATCAGAGTTTTCCTTGGTACTGAGGATGTGTGGGACGTTCCGTTTCGAATTATTCGTTTTGATATTTCTTGATTCACCGAGTGGGCTCGGAAAGCATTTTTTTAGATTGTCAGTATTCAGGACGGCGCCATATTTCGATTGTTCTGTAACCGACACGAATGAAGAAGCGCACTCATTGTTATTTATTATTATTAAAATTTCTACACTGAACATGTTCAATTGAAAATGGGAAAAACTCCAAATTAACATAGAAAATCTAGACCACACATTAGGTAAATACTTGGTTGTGTGAGTAAGCACACAGTTCTATCATAATAACCTAGTTTACCTAATGTGTCGGCCGTACGCGTACTCAACGTACATCAACTAAACTTAACCGCCCATATATGTAGCTAGGCCGGTATCAACAATAACAACAACACGGCTTGTACAATAATGGCTAACTTCACTCGAGACAAATGCGTCTCGTGCCAAAGACTAATCAGTGTAAAAATAAAACAAAAAAAAAAAAGAATTAAAATGAAAAAAAAATAGAATTTCTAAACGAATGAACTGAAAGTAAATCGCATAAATGAACATCATACCGTGCCGCATTAAAATCACATCACATGAAAGGTACACAAATAAAGCTACGGTAGACAGAAATTAACGGATGTGGGTAATGAAAGTTCTATTTTTGGGTTGGGGAAAAAATAAATACCACAAGCGAACAAAGAGCCATACAAGTAATGAGTACTACACAATGCATTTTTAGAAATTTTCAAGCGGGCAATGGTTTCGTTAGTGATTTTAGTGATAAGTCACTCTCTGTTGAAATTAGCATTAGTATGACCTCTTTATCGACCTTTTTATTGTACTTATTTACATCGTGTGCTGGTGAATTTCACAGTCAACCGACAAATGCACACTCACACTCACACACACACACACACACGACTTTCTATTTGACTTCTGCAATAAATTTCCCTTGTTTAAAAATGCGTGTCATGCTTGTTCGGCGGTTGTCTCATGCATAAAAAGCCATTTTTTTTCTGCGTCCAACTCTGTCGAGATCGTCATTACCAAAGTCATTCATTTTGGCTGGCGTTATTAGAGAATTGTTAGGAGCGTTAAGTGGTTGCAAATGTTGCACAAAAATATAGCGCCAATTCTGAAACAAAAGACTGTCAGTCAGTGGAGTGTTGAATACGACGAAGAAACAGTTAAGAGTGTTGACTGTTTTAAGGTGAGACCTGGTAGAGAAATGGTTCAGTGGAAGGGAAGCACTCACAGTTAAATTAGTGGAATTCACACGAGACATGTCAATTTGTTATTGTGTTCATTGATACTTTATTTATGTAACAAGTATCCAAGTACCGTTTTCCAACTAAGCAATAATTCTCCAAAATAATCGATTATTTTATAATCGAAAAATCTTATAGAAAAATTTGAAGACATCAAAATAATGTTTAAGGTTTATTTTGAACCGCATCAGCCCTTAAGTATCACCTCATAGTACCAACACTCTACAAAACAGCATAAATTAAGTGTTTTGAAAAATTACGGCATTTAACACACAACGCAGTGCATAGTGAAAATACCGTTTTTAATGATTGCCAACTGAATACTAAAACAAAGGCACTACACTGCTTTTACGGTAAGTACTGACTGCCTGCTGCTTCATTATTTTGTCAGTCTTTAGATTTACTTTTTTTGTTGTTGCTTTTTTCGTTTTTGTATTTTGTCTGTTACAATCTTTTCTTGTTTCAAACATTTCTTGTAAATTTTTGGTGCAATTTGCGGTTTAATGTGCCGGTCTATAAAATGTGGCAACAGCTGTAAACTGGTTCGTTGGTTTGAAATTTGACAGCCTAGTTACAGTTTTGACAGTTTCTTACTTTGCTGTTTGCCCTCAAGACACCCGAGCATGTAGGCTGAGAAACACGCTGTTGCCATAGGAAACCCAAAAACCCGTTCGATTCTCGGCTGTAATTACCTTCTAATTTGAATGTAAATTATATCAGAAGGATTTCAAGAAATGTTCAATTAAATCTTATTTAAATCCAATTAAAAAAAAAACCATCTACAAATATTCTTGTGCACAAACCAATTATTACTAAAATATTTGAAGAAACATTTCAAAAATTAGAAACTTTCCAATGTTGAGCCAACAGAAAAGGCAACTACTTGCTGTAAACTTTTTTGCCATTCTTCGTTTTAATGCAATTAAACAACAAAACTTTTACAAAACTTTTTCCTGGTCATTAAAAGTAAATTACTTGTGCTGCACAAGGCAACACTTTACTTACGTACGTACTGTGTAACAGTAAGAATGGCTGTGTACATCTACAATGATTTTCCTCAACAATAAACCAATACGAAGAAAACAAGCTTCGAAATGCCAAAAAAAAAAGTAATAGTAAATGATTAGAAAAAAAGAGTGAAATACTATACCGGCAACTAACTGACTGGGGCTGCATTTAAGAAAGAAAAAAAACACCGCTTGGTGAGAAAGAAAACGCTGTAAAAGCGTTCCACTCAGCTTTGGCATGAGGCGGACGTTTCGCAAAATTCATTGTGCCAGAGAAAAAAAATCCAGCGATATTATTTTGATTTTAACTTCAAGTTTTTTCAAGTTTTAAGTGAAAGATAGCCGAGTTTGGTAAGTACTCAACTGAAATTAAAATGAGGTACATCTACTTTCTGTAGTCATTAAAGTTACTGATAGGTGATGCGGTGATTGAAATGCTTTTCTTTATATTCAGTTGGAAATATTCTACGAAATGTAAGAGATTACAGAAAATAATTGAACTGACATATTCAATTTATTTGGTATGCATTCTATCTTCCATTTTAATTAATTGTTTGCACATTTTTGTAATTAAAAAAAACCCAATAGAAAATGACAATACTGAGAATGGAAAGATTGGCTTGTCATTTCACACGATAATTGCCGTAATTATTGAGTTATCGGCTTCAAAATTAAGCATTTCTGATGTTTTTTTTCTATTTTATACGGTATTGAAAATGGGCAATATAGGATAATAACCACGCCTACTTCCTGTACAAAGTGGCAGCCAAATTTATTTTTGTTTTATATTTTTATACCCCCACACTCACTGTGGCAGGGTATACTAACTTTGTCACAACGTTTGTAACGCCCATAAGGAGGCGTGTCCGGTATGGAAAAGTATATATATTCTTGATCAGCATCACCGCCGGAGTCAATTTAGCGATGTCCGTCTGTCCGTCCGTCTGTCCGTCCGCACGATAGCGGTCGCAGTTTTGGAGATATCGACTTGAAACTTTGGGTACATGTTTTACTCGTGAATACCGAGATCAAGTTCGTGAATCAGCCAAATCGGATAAAAACTGGGCGTGGCTCCCATACACCGAAAAAAAAGGTTCCAAAACTCCATAGGTGGTTTTGGAGTTTTGGATCAAAATAGGTTCAAAATAGGGTCTTGAGGCTCAAAATAGGGTCTTGAGACCACATTTTTTTATGTTCGAGGTACTTCTTCATACTGTGTGGGGGTATTTCAGCTTCGGTATAGCCGAAGATAGTCCACTCTCTAGTTTTTTATATGATTTGAAAGTTGCATTTTCTGATAAATAAAAAAGTAACAACTTAAATAACAATTACAAATTCAATTTAAGTGAATATTAAACACATAACTACTATTTATGAGATGCACTTGAGCTTGAACGCGACTTTACTTGCATTCAACAGAAATAAATGTATAATCTCTCTAGCAACTCATAAGCCAATTAAAATATAATCATAAAGTCCCCTTCAACATAAAAGAATTAAATGTGAATAATTGGGCAGACGGAAAAAAGCCAAGCTGTCATCGTTAAATGCCATCAAAAGGGAAACTGACATAATCCACCAATTACTTCAGCATTCTTAACCTGTTATCTAAATAAAAGACATTTAATGAAGTTAATAACCAACAGCTGTGGGCCAAGAACACTTGAGCAGGCACGAGTATTTTCAAATTAAGATGATAACCAACGATTCCTTTCAAAGGAAAACTAAAATCACCAACGACAATGGAGAATGTCATTGAAGTCAACAATGAACATTGGCTAAATGACATTTACTAATACATAACTATTTAAATGGGGAAAAAAAGAGTAACTTACGAGTGAATATTTTGGACCTATGTCACCGCAAATTACAATTGCAAGTTATTTTTATACTGAAGGCTTTTACGAAAAAAAACCAGCTTTTGCTGCTCACAGCCAGCCAAAGAAGTCACTGAACTCGTACGATGGTGTGTGTGTGTGTGTTTGTGTGTCTAAGAGGCGTGTGTTGTGCGCGGTGTTTACTTGAATATCGGTGCAACTATCAACCGTCGTAGAGGGGGCGGTGGTCGTGCTTAACTTTTAACCGGCTTACACTCGACTATATATATATATAAAATTTTTAATGCCAAACAAGTTATTCGTGAATTTGCCACAGAAATTCACAGTGCAGCTGTTGTTGTCTGCTGTGGCGGCGCGGCTGCTGTGCTTGGCATATGTTGATGGTGAAAAGCGATTAACGCGCTGCAGTGAAAGTGATTGATTTTTGTTTTCGTCTTATGTTTTCTTTCGCTTTTTATATGCCAGCGTTAATCTCTGTGTCAATTTGCATGAATTGACTGAATTTGAAAGTGGGTAAAGTTTAAAAAAAAAATCTTTTTAACAGCTGTTTGAGTGGCTATTTTTGTAGATAAGCAGCTTTTTTTTGGATTTAGGTTGGAGTTAATGTAACTGAAATAATTGGCATATTATTAAAAAAAGAATTGGTCAAAAGCGAACCAAACAAGTTAATAGCCAAACGTAGATTAATGCCAATTCTGACAGACAAAATGACTTACGGTTAATTTCGAAGCATTTAAATTTCGCACTGCATTATCGACAAGGTGTTAATTGTATTTTATTGTTGTTTCTGTTGCTGGTTGAATCATTTACACAACAAAAGAGAAGAAAAATAATAAATCGATAAAGAGGCAAAAAGGCAAAATTCTACAGCTTTCGTTTGTGGTTGCCACTTTGGTTGCCGCTTAGCTGATTCGTGTGGTTGGTCGGGGTAGAAAGCCATCGTTAGTCTAATAATAGTTATTTTTAAAACAGAGTATTAATAGTCAAGTTACTGTAAACAAAAGAATTATTAACACTGCGGATGCTTAGTGACCTGTTTTGGATGCGCTGATAGCCATCAAGCAAACCAGACCGCAACTACAAAAAATGAAAGGTTCAAATGGAAAACCGACTGAAGGCAAGAAAAATGAAGAAAAGTGCTTCCGCAATTTGATACTCAAAACTAATGTAAAGAAGTGTTAATAACCAGCACTAACAGCACAAAAGACTACACGAAAAAGAAAGGCAACCACCACAGGCAAATGACCCAAAAAAAAATAAGGTTTTTGAAAACCTTCCTCAATTACTTAATGCGTATCAAAAGTGTATAATAGAATTCCTTGAAGTGGCTACCAAGAATCAGGGAATTTTATCTCTACACAGTTGGAAATCATGTCCTTGCATAAACATCGTCCCTACTAATATATTTAATGGTTTTCTGATTGAAATTGATGTGTCAAGTATTTCCATTTCTTTTTTTACTTTCCTTGGCCCTTACTTTTCTTTGGTTTTCTTCCTTTTACGATATTAGGGGGTTTATTAGATTTTGATGTGACAAAATATTGGCATGTGGAGTAAACATAACAGCAACAACGAAAAATAAACAAAAAAAAATGACGCTGAATGTTAGAGAATGTTGTTGTTGTTGTTGGTGTTGCCATTGTCACTGTCATTGTGTAAAGGATATCAATCAGCATTTAGTTTGCTTTATGGGATTTGTTGTAATGATATTGATTTTCATTTTGTGTAACGTAATCTGTGCAAACAGAAACGTATGCTAATGCGTTGTTGTAGAAAATTTGTATGGTATAGTTATTGGGTTGTCAACACACTGCACATAGGTACCTACGGAAGAGGGCTGAAATTAATTTAGTGGAAAACTCGCAATGATTGAACGTTTTTTCGAAATAGTTAATTTATTTAAATTGCATTTTTTTTTTATTGTAAAAAATTTCAGAAATTTAGAAGACATTTTTTTCGTTTTTTTTTTTTAAAAGGGGGGGGGGAAATTGTGCAAGAGTGGTCGCTACTTGCAAAAACTTGAATATATTTTTGGTTAATTTTACCGACGTTTTTTTTTGTGTATAAATTTGAAGTACAATTCGAGTGTAGATCTACTCCGAGCGATGGTAGTAGAATGAGAACCCTGTTGGCGACCAAGCACATTTTTTGTCCTAGGTAAACCGGTTTTGTACTTAATGGACCTCAACAGTTTTCGGTGAATAACTCTAGTATTAATAGAGATCAAAAATTGTATGACTCCAGCAAAATTGTATGTAAGAGTCTAAATAAAAAAAATTGTGCTATCAAACACCTTTTAGTTAGCATTTTGGAGCAAATTCACGAAATTTTTATTTTACATTAAGTACGTAACCAAGAAATACGTCTACTCTACCCATACGTAAAGTTGTTTAAATTGCTAGAAAAGTTCCCCGAAAAGGGGAAGAATATAAAAACTTCATTATGTGCTTTGAAACATTCTTTACAATTCAATTGCTGTGTGTTACAACGATATTCAGCGCATTTGGAATTGAAATTCAAACCAAGTAATTCCACTTTGTGTACAAAGCGTCAAAGCGGAGAAATCAAACCAAATACCTTATCGATATGTGCGAAATTTAATCAAATAGTAAGAACAATGACAAGAAAAATAATATCTCAAATAGAAATTGCTTGAAATGAAAAGAAGATAGAAAGAAATATCTTGACACAAGTGAAGCGCAGGACTGAAAATGAAAATGCGACGAAGTCATTTCGAAGCAATCTTCAGTCTTACTCGAATGTCTTTTGTCGTCTTGGTGGTTGTTTGTTGGCAACATGATATTTCATTTTGCAATATTATTACTCTTCACTCTATTTATGCCCGGCATTTGTCATATATAACTAAATACGCGCTTAGGTTCTGAAAAATAATTTGCTCTTTTTATGCTTTCTCGTTGTGTTTCTGCGAAGTAATGTACTTTGTCCAAACAATGCGGTTTATTTATTTGTTTTTCTTTAAGTATTTTTATTTTTTTTATTTTGCTGTATTGTCGTTTTGTTGATTCGGAATTTTAATCATGTTTATTTCGTTTCGAATGCAATAACAAAAATGTATGTAACTAGTAGTAGCAACAGAAAAAAAACGGTCTGTGATAACTTCATCCGCTTAGTTGGATGGTTTGGATGAATTGGCAACGAAGGCGGAGGAGGTCTGATATTAATTGTAAGTTTTGTTTTCATTAAGATTTCAATTAAAAAACTTATTTAATTTTTTTTAAATGTGAAATAGTTTAAGTTTTTACAATTTTATTTTACTTTTAAAACTTTTTAAATTCACGGTTCAAGGTGACTAATATGGAGTGAAAAAAAACACTTCAAAAATGTGCGCCGAAAAAGTGAAATGTAAAACGGTGAAATTGACTGACTTCTTCAGCTAAGCAAGTGCAAACATTGAGTACAAAGAAAAGAAAACAACAACAATTATTTGAATAAAAGCGCATCTCTCAAGACGAAATTAAATCGGTGTTATTTTTTCGAACTTCAAAACTACTTGAATAAATTGAATGGAAAATTCCGAAGAGCACACGACCACGAGGCGGACAGACAGTCAGATAAACAGCAAAAGTTTTAATACACTCTCTCGCACACACACACACACTCACACATAGTTGAGGCTTATGAGGTAGGTCGTAAATGTATCGTAAATATGACTGAAAAATTGGTGTAATTCGAGGCGATTCACCCAACTCCTCTACACCTAAGTAGGCAGTAGGCAGTAGGGTGTGCTTGCTAGCTTGCTTCCAACCCAGTCTAACTATTTGACTTTAGACTTCAACTTATTTCGCTTTGTTTATGTGCGAAAAAAGTTTTTTCAAAGAATTATGTGAACAAAAACTGAAATTAACAGCAACAGCTGCGAAAATATATTCTTTTTGTTGTTTTGTTTGTATCGAGAAAAGTTCAACAAATACTTTTCCCGGTTATTATTTGTATTTTCCAAGTGGAATTAGACTGACTATTTGCTCAAAATTAATCACTTGATCGTTGTTATTTTTGTGTGCACTGCAGAATTGGCCAGATTAAGTATGATAAATGTTAATGCCTTGTAATACCACTTGAAACGTTTAATTATAGCATAAATGATAAGGCGGCGAAAAAACAGACACTCTACCAAAAACAAGTGTAACAACTCGAAAGGAAAAAAAACCCGTTGATAAGCGCTGCTCAAGTGCTCTGAAGAGACTATCAGAAAATCCCAAATTGTTAAAAATAATCTCTGTCATCGTAGTCAACTCTAATCGTGACTGTTTATTGCGACAAGTGAACTTATATTTCAAACAACAATAAAGCTGAAGCTACTTCCTCGGATTGGTGGTATTAAAAAATAATTCCGCTTCGTTCGTGTGATAAGATAACCAGGTTAGGAAGTTCTTGTTATTGTCTAATTTTATAACAATTAGTCTTATGATGTGAATGATGGTATAGGTAGATAATCAAAAAGATAACCAATTTCTACTTGAGGGGAAAACTAGTACACTCACTCTCAGTGCTCAGTGTGTGCTGGTTAGCTGAAATGAATTTGATATGAGTAACCCAAATATTGAAATTACCCACAGTAATGCTAAGCTGGAGGCTGCGCTTGTACGTATGAATGCGACAGTAAAACAAATTATAATAAAAACCAAAACAAAAGCAAAATGTGATGCTGTATTTCTCGCTTGTGATTACAAGAGAATGTTGCAATCAGAATCTGTTGGAAATTAGAGTGGAAATTAGTCTGGGCTTTAATAAATGCCAAGGAGATTAATTTACTTTGTCCTAGATAAGACAATTGGTAGGTAGATTGGTTGCTGGAGTACCGAACCTGATGGGAATTAAGAAGAAAATTCAATATGGGAAACACTGGAACAAAATGGAATTGGAACAAAGATTTTAGATGGTTCGAGTGTGAATAGAAAAGAAAATTATCGAAAAAAGATTGAAAGAATGTCGAAAAATCACTGATAACATGGAATTGGAACAAAACTTGGAATTGGAACGGGAATGAAGTTGAAAAAGAAATGTTATCGATAAAATATCGAAACGAAATTCGAGAAATTATCGACAAAATATAGAAAAATTATAGATAAAATATCAAACAATTATTATATTGTTAGAACTTAATGAATATTGAAAAAATATCGATAAATTATCGAAATATCGTAAAATAACCGAAAGCGCTACATTAATTATAGCGAAGGTTTTTTTAGCTTTGATCAGACCGAAGATTTTCATCTTAGTAACGTTTACTGTTGAATGGCCCGTAATATTGGCTCAAAAAAAAAACTAAGAACTAAGAGAAGCCATTGCCAATTTCAAATTAAATTCGAATCGTGATTGAATTAACTTTTAAATTAGCGGCATCTCAAAAGATTTTAAATTGTATTTAGTGCATAGATTATGAAGTAGAAAAACCACAAACTGCAATAATAATTAAGACGAAGGCTGTAATACTTCCCTATTGCGGGCAGAGCATGATCATGATCACATTACGAAATGCAAAGTTAATGAAACCACATTTTGTGCACCTCTCCCAGTAACTATTTAACTTTGTATTTAAGTTCAAATGTCAAGCGCTTCACATGACGCACTCACCTCTTGTCATCCAACAACTGCTCGGCCGTGGTCAAACGCAGTCTCACCGTCTTCATGCTTTGCATGGGAAAGAGTTTGCAGAAATGCGTCAGGAACTTTTCGCGCCAACAGAAATGCGGAAACTCCTTACAAGAGCTCCACAGGCGTTCGTTGTGTTCGAACAGATACGTATGCGACTTGCCATAGTCCAGATACTGTTCCATATCCGAATAGTCGCAGTTGAGTAGATTTTTCAAGTTTTTCACCGCCAACTCGGCGTCGTCCGATTCGCGTACTTGCTTGATGCCAAAATCGAGTAACGGCTCATAGTGATAGTAATTGCCCGGCATGGCATTGAGAATGTCGCCCAGAAATGTGGAGCCCGAACGCCAAGTCGTCACGATGAGACTGCGCACCGGAATGCCCTCCGTTTCGGGCGTCATGTCAGCCAATTTGTCCGCATCCACTCCGAAGCGACCCGAAGGGTATTCGAAATTTTCCATTTCGGTGGCTATCCGAAGCCGTTGCGCGGCCAGCACATCCGCTATGGAAGCGGTCATATTGACCACAATCGGAACATTTTGTGACTGCAGCACGTTGAGCATATAGTGGCGTTGCTCACCGGCCAGCCCGGAAGAGGACGAACCACCGGAAGAGCCACTGTTGCCAGCATTGCCGCCACCACCGCCCAGGGAGCCACCACCGCCCGCTGACGATGTGGCCAAGGAGGCGGGCAATGGACGATGCTGGGCCGTGGCAATGAGCAGCAATATGCACAGGCTACTAACGCCGCAGATGCCAATTAGGTTAGCGCGTCGTGACATTTTGCGTCGTTTTGTGGTTAGACTTATGCGTTGCTTTGTTCGGCCGTGTGTCCTTGTGGTGGCGCTGTCAACGGGTGCTCCAGTTAATAGCGAAACTGCCGCCGAGTCTGTCGCTTCGTTGGAGGACATGAAAAACGAAAAGGTTCCGCCAGCACTTTGCACTTTGCGTAAAGTTTCGATCACGACGCTCGGTTAGAAATGAGATTAGATTCGTGGTTAATTTGGAAATTCACTATTCTTGAAGTGGCAAACTTGCCAACGATCAGATCAAAGTCAACGATTCAACTGGACTAAAAATGTTTTTCTTTTAAAAATTATTGCAACCAAGATTGGTTTAAATTTCAAAGAGCGGAATTCGACTAATTGGGAAGGCAATCCTTTTTAAATTTCTAACTGGAAGAACAACCAGGACTTGGAAGCATTAAGCAATTCACAGGTCCGTCTATAAAAGCATCTTATGTCACCACAACTAAGCGACGGATTGTTGACGAAGATGTTCCACCAGTAGGCCTAAAAACCCGTCAAAAAACCTTTAAATTTTGTGGGTAAATCATAAATAATTTTTTAACAATTTGTAGAGCAATATAATCCGTGGATAGGATATGGGACACAACAATCAAGGTTATTACTCAATTGGATAACTATTCCACAATTACAAAGCCAATTGGAAGAAATCTAACTTTGATTCAATCACCAATACGAATTCCGTCAAAGTTCCGCGACTGACTCAATTTATTCCAATGCACGTTAATTCAATGCGAAAATGTCTACTTGAGTAGGGTTAATTTATAGTGCAGCGTTCACATTATTTCAATTTGTTTGGGTTTTTCTATTCTGTTATTATTAAAAATTATATATTTTCACACAAACATCGCGACCATCCGCGGAAACCAACCAAATCAACCAAAAGTAAATGTCAAACTAATTTTTTGTAATTGTTTCTCAGCTGAAACAGCGTTGTATTTTTTTTTCCACGGTATCTGTGCTGCCATATTGGATTTATTTGTAAATAATAGATTTTATAGGCAGCTTTCATCATGGTATAAATTACCGGTCTTAATAGAATTAGAAATTCAAAGAAAATTATAAATTGTTGGCTTTTTTTAATTTACAGATGGTTTTTTAAATACTGATTTTAATTTGTTTGTTTCCGGTTTCTTGAAGAAAGAAATATGGCAACTTTACTTGAAATGCAAAACACACGGTTGCTATTCAATGTAGTGTTGTCAATTTGTCAGAGATGGAGTAAATAATAGAAGGAACTAAAAATAACCGCGCGTCACATTGCCGGAACGTACGAATGAATCTTCGTTGTTCGTGCAGTGTAAGCTCTTGTCACAATGAATCGTTCTCGATTCGGACAAAAACATAGAACTGAAGATTCGTTAGTGCGTTCACAGGGTAAAAATATTCGTTCAATGTTAATAAGGAAATGAAAATGTAAATGAATTTTTTCATTTAATGTTATTTTAATTGAAAGCATTTTAAGTAACACATTGTGTAATTTTAAAATAAAATGCTTCATTTAAATGTCTTTAAAACTTTTATTAAATATTAAACGTTTTGAGAACGTTCTGTCAAAAATGTGTATAAACAACCCTGTGCTTAAAAGTCATGTGACACAAATAACCTAGAGATACCAGTTGGTAAATAAAATGATTCGGTTAACCGGTGCTTACTTATTCCGATTTAAATCGAAAAACAAAAAATATTTGATCATGAAAGTGTTCTTTAATTTAGAATCGCATTACAAATTTTTTAAAATTACAATATTACAGTATTGGTTATCACAAAGTAATCTTAATTAAACACACACAGCTCTGTTTGAAGGTTAAATATTTGAGGTAGACTGCAATCGACCAAATTGTATTGAAATCTATGTTCCAATCCCAATTCATCCAGTAAATCGGGCCCCCGATAACTTTTTTTTACCGTACATAATTGGCACTATAGCTCAGAAATATAAATTTATATGTTTTACATTGAATGAGGTGGAAAAATTTGTGCAAATTTACCAAAGAGAAGAGTGAATATTAGTAGTCGGTTCTTAGCATTTTCTATCGGTTTTTTGTGTCATTAGAAAAAGTACCCGAAAACCCAGATTTTTGCATGCGGTTGTATCACTCGTTATTCCTCATCTCTAGCATGTACTCTCTTACTTTGGCCCTCGCTCACCTAAAGTGCGGCGAAATAACACAAAAATGTCAAAAAAATGTTATTCCTTCCAATCAAAAACATCGAATTTCGTTCATTCTTCGGGAAAATTATTCAGAAACCCATAAAAAGTCGAATAAAAAGCAATTCATTTACACGACTTGTGAACATCGCCGAAGTCGTCAATTATTCGCCGTCGAATACGGAGCAAAAAATACGCAAGTGAAAGAGAAAAATAGCCGCTTTACCCAAATCTTTTTTCGGTTGGCCAAGAAATTTTTCAGTGAAAATATAATTACCTAAAAATTATAAATTTCTTTGGCAAAGTTGTGAAAACATTCGTGTGTGTTGTGAAAAAGCGCCAAAGTTGTGAAAATTTTGAGTGCCTGTAACTAGTAGAAAATGAGCTCAATTATTGTCTTGGATTCGGACGAGGAGGAAGAGGTAAAGACAAAAATGTGGAAAAAAAAAGTAGTTAATTGTAATTCGTTTTTTTCTGTTCCTCTATGTGTGCGCTAAAAACCATAGACACACTACTTTATGTCCGTCCGATTCGTTCGTTCCAATTTTCTACACACGGGCGAAAAAGCGAAGTAGAAGTGCAGTGGAGACTTTTGGTCACATTAGCGAAGTGGTGAAACTAGTGATGGGAAAGTTTTGATAGAAGTCGGTTATAGGATAATAGATCAAATTTGTTGTGAAATTAGGATAGGAGCGAAAGCTAACTTTTTAATTTTTATAGTAATAGAAGAATAAAATATGTAAATACAAATATTAATAATTCTTCATTAATTTGTGTTGTACATTCAGATTGTTTTTATTAAATTTCGTTCTAATAGACAAATGCAATCGATCGTCGTTGTTAAATTTCTTTAGAGTTGGACCAAACCAATAGCATTTTATTACATCTTTTTTTTAAAGTTTTTACCTAACCACTTAAACATTCGATATTTCAACATCACTAGTTAAGAAAAAAAGACCAATTTCAATATGTGTAAATAAAAGAACAACCATTTCAATGTATTTACAACAAAAAAAAATACTTTGTCCAAGTATGCAATTTATATTTCCAAACCTACACAGGCACACGACAGACATGACTATTGTTGACAGTGTTGCCGCAGTGTTTCTCTATTTTTCCCAATCATATGTATTTATACTTTATTATATGTACAACAAAGATAATACGCAATTAGTTGGAAATTAGTTCAAATTGTAGATGAGAAGATCCGCAGAAAGAACGTCTGTCTACGTCTCTTCCAATCGTTTTAGCCAATATTTATTCTATGTTTTCAAAGTCTACACATTTGGTTGGCTAATATCTCCGCTGTAGTTTTCCCGCCTTTTATTTTGTTTTCGCTGAGTAGAGTAGTGCATTTGGTTGAAAAGGCGGGGGGTGGGCTGGGTGTTAGCCCGAATGTTAGTATTTGGTGGTAAGGTGCTTTTGGCATACCTTTACGCTTTTCTGTTAGACTTGTTTGTGCGAAAAGAAATTGTTATCGTTCTTGCATGTGCTGCTTTTGCTACATGAACTACACTTTTTGTGTACAGTTTCCCGCTATTATAAGTTCGATGCATAAGTTTTTCTATTGCCATAAATTAAGGGGCATGTTTATTTATTTAGAAATTGTATTTTTGATATGTGAGTTGGGCGGTAAATTGTTAGATTTTATAATTATAAAATGGTTTTTTCCAATAATTACTTTTGCTGTTATTAGTTGAAAAGTTAACATTTTCAGTCAGTTTTTCGATAACCGATAATAAGCAAATGACTGTAAAAACCAATCTGCGGTTAAAATTAATTAGTTCTATTTACAAAGTTTAGCATTTTTCAAAACTATATATCAACACTTAAGCGCTACTTGATATTCTACAGGTGTTCGATTATTATAAATTTGAAAATTATCCCCAACAAAATACAAAATGGTTACTACAAATAGAACTCTCAAAACCTTTTTACTTTTAGGTGGTGCCAGCGAAGATGCCCTACTTAGCACGAGCCATCCCAGCCACAATAACACCCATTAGGTCGGCCACGCCTCCAGCTACAAATGCGAGCTTAGTAAAACAGAAAAAATCACGCGCAATACCCAGCAGCATCACAGTCACAAGGCACAGTCCCGTTACTGCGCCAGCTATAAGCAATGCAATGCTAGGAAAGACGTCCACAAATATAGCAAAGCCTCAATTGGCGGCCTTGCCAAAAATAAATGCGGCATTTACGCTGAATACTAACGAACGACGCCAGACTCCAACGCCGCCCAGGCAACAGCTGCCACATCTACAGCCGTCGCCACACATGCGCAAACGAAAGACACCGACGCCGCCATCTCAGCGTCAAATCAATACACCGCCAGCGATTGCTACAGCCAATGCGAATGCATCCTCAATCATGCCAATGATTTCCGCTGTACAATCTATGGCCGCAAGTGCTACACCGCCACTGCAACTGCTCGCCACACCACCACATACGGCGGCCGCTACATTCAACGATCCACTGATGATCAATCCAAATTTGATGCACACAAATCTACCACTATCCACGTCCATGACGCCGCAGCTGAACTTCAACCACAACAACAATAACAATAATAATAATAACAACAACAATATAAATTTCAAAATTCAATTACCGCCCAAACGATCGATCAACGCCAGCGCTCACACGCCCTCACCAACAGCATCGCCCGTCTTGAGAACTCCTCCACTCGCATCGCCCAAATCAATCACAGCCCAAAACGAGAAATCAGTGCGACGCATCAAGCCCACAACGTTGCTAAAGAACAGCGACGAGGCTTGGTTGCAGCGTCCAAAGCAGCCGCAGCAGCAAATACAACATCAACAGCGTCCTGCGATACCACTGAACGACGACGTAGTCATGGAATTGCTACCCTTCACATCCACTGGCGGTGGCAGCTCTTCAGTTAAACCAAACCTACCAAAGCCACAGCATTTGCGAGCGACACAATCCCCAAGGGAGGCACACACTCCAACACTTCCTCCCGCAACATCATCAAATAGAATCAATAAATCGCCGCCAACAAATTCCAGAGGTACGTCGCGGTATGACGTCTTGGATCTTACAGGCTCGCCCAATAAAAATGCCACACCCATATGCATAGATGATTCGCCGCTGCGTACTGAGACCAGTCCCAAGCAAAATGGTGAGTTGGCTGCGAAGCTGAACTCCTCAACGACCTCGCTGGAAACCACTAATGATGCGTCATCAGTCACCACCGCCGACGAAGAACCTTCAACAGCAACGCGTCCCGACGAACGCCCCCCACTCGATCCGGACTACGAGGAGCTGATAAAAGTTTGCCGTGACGCGGACTCATCTCCCGACATGGAAAAACTGATCGAAATGAAGCTCATCAAATACTACTACGGCGTGCATCCGGACTTTGTGCGATCGCGTGGCTTCCGCAAGAATATACGAACGGTCATCGAGAGCATACGGGCGGCCCCCGATTTGGTGTACTACAACGTGAAGACAATTGTGGACGAGTTGAAGGTGCGTCGCAAGAGCAAGGCCGTGGTGGTGAACAATGAGGAGTCCAGCGGCAGCACAGGCAACAAACGCACCGACGAGCAAATCAAGAAACTCAACAAGGCGTTGTATATACTCACGAAACGTATAGAGACGCTGGAAGAGTCCGAAGTGGACTGGGACGATGAGGATTCAACGTATTTGCAGATGGAACGCTTCAAGAAGCGGGCATGTCAGGTGAGTCCTCATTGGAGTGAACTTGAATTTGTCATGATTTCCCCTTTCACAGATCTATGAGAAAATATGCGACTTGACGGGCGAAAGCAAAAATGCTCATCGCCTGGTGAAGAAACCCATACAGTTCAATGGCACCAGCTTTGGCCAGTTCAACAAGACCCTGCAAGCCTTCATCAATCGCACCAAAGAGTTTCCCGACTACCATGACGTGCTTCGTATGCTGGAGCACTGCAATCGTCAGTATGCCTTGGGACTGGCCAATTTCGAAATGAAGCGAATAGGTTAGTTGGTCAGCTGGTGGGAAGAGTGGAAAAATTCATTGTATTCATTTCCTTTGCAGCACACGATGCATTTATCAAAGTGGGCAAGTTGTTGCAATCACGACGCAAGACTGATCTCTACGAGACCGTTACACATTTCACCGCCAATGCCAAGGATCCGGCCGCAACGGATCCCTCGCTGCTGGCCAAATTGAGTGATAATCAAAAGAATCAAACGAAAATCAGCGAAATCCTCGAAAAGTAAGTGATCGGATGAAGCCAAGGCCATTGAAACTGGTTATAAATTGTTTTTGTTTTTCCTAGGTATGCCCGCGAGCAAGATCTAACCACGGAAGAGCAAAAGGAGGCACGTCTGCAGGAAAAACTCAAATCGAACAACGAGGCACAAAAGGAAAACGGCAAAGATGAGAAGTCGGAAAATGCGGCAGACCACGAGGATGAGGACGACGAGGACGATGACGACGACGATGAAGACGACGAAAATCCCAATGATCTGGAGGAGGATGTGGAAAAGCTGGCAAATGGTGGCGATTTATCGGATGCAGAGTCTGAAACGGAAGCTGGCAGCAAGCTGGAAAAGGACAAAGAGACGGAAGTGGCCACAGTAGTGCTGGAGAATTCCACTCAAGACGATGAGGCCAAGGAAGCAGATCCGAAGCAAGACATAACTGTTGTAACTCCCAAAGCTAGTGATATAACGCAAAAGGATACGCCACAAGATGGCAATTTGAGCAAAACCGTGAATAACAATATAGCGAGAACAAAGACTGTTGTTGACAGCGGCGACGATGCGGCAGCGCCCAATGTGCCCAATGGCAAACTCAAAGACGACATGACGCCCGTACCCAGTTTGAAAATTGTCTCCGTCTCTAGTCTTAGTAACTTCGAAGCTGTTAGTAAGAGTGATAGCAGCAGTGGTGTCAGTAGTAATGATAGAGCAGCAGTCAGTGCAAACGACAGACCATCGTCAAAAATCACAGCCACCACCATAACTTCACCCACACAAAAGCAACGCACGGTTGCAGAAATCGTCATTTCGGACGAGGAGTCATAGTTTTTGCTGAATACACTAAACTATTATTAAGTTTTTCGTTAATTTGTTTACCTTTCTCTTTAGTTACTTGTCATATATCACAATTTTTTGTTAACCTATTTTTGTCTATAGTTATTTTTTACATTTGCATATTATATTTTTTGTTATTTTAAATTATTGCTTATTATTGAAATTTACAAACGGAAATCGTATTTATTTAAAATCTCCTGCTGAAAACTGTTGTATATTATCCAAGCAAACTACCATAAGTAAATATAAGTACATAAATATAAACATATGATGTACATCCACTACAATTTCGGAATTTGATCTGTACCATTTCCTTTATGTAAATATATCATATTTGTATACATTTAAGTAAAACTTAATATTATGTATTGATAATTGGATATTTATACGTATATATGTATATATATATATATATGAAATATATTTTTTAAATCTTTAGCATATAAGAAAATTTAATTTTAACTAAATATCATTCGATTTATAAAATAAAAACTAAACCAAAATACTAAATGGCATAAAGATAAGATTGCTTTCAAATAGAGAAGTTCGGAAACGATTTTGTAAAAAAAAATGTTATGGTTGTTTTAAAAATGTTTCGGAAAATTCCTCATTACTTTTTTTCTAGATGTTTTTTTTTAAATTTGGGTGAATGCAAAAAAGTGGCGTGAGTAGATGCTTGTTGCAACAGATTTAATTGCCAAAGAGGGTTTACTGTATAGTTTTAGCAAAGTTTACCTAGGAGCGGCCCCGTTTAGGCGAAGCTCGTCTAGGTTTCCAATTCACTTGGTTTCTTCTGCAATTGGAAGGTGAGAGGTCAGATGATATTTATTATTCTGGAGCGAAATAATTGGAAATTGTCATGCAAAAATTTCCAAACCAAATTTAAAATATTTCGTTTTTATTCCGAAAATTTAAATATCGTTGCCAGATTGATAAATTTTATCCGGACCTAATTTGAAAATATTATTGCCAGATCAAAAAGCGGAAATCTTGTCGCAGAATTGTCAAAATTTCATTTTTCGTCGCGATATTCCATTTAGCACAGACCCATACAAACTTTCCTATGAGATTGTCCTCATTGTAAATCTAACATCAAAATTTCTCCTGTCCATAGTTGCCTAAAAAAAATATCACAAATATTTGCACAATTAGAATCGGAATCACTTTGTTGCATAGTGTAATTAAGACAACACTCCAAAAACTAGTTTTGTATTCAAGTGAATGAAACGCACTTCTAAGATTTCAGATGGAAGCAACTTTCGTTAGTCGGCGAGATAAGCTTTCGCCTATTGTGGTATGCTGTATGCTGATAAGAAAATGTATTCGAACTCAAGTGCACCAAATTTAGACAAGGAATATTCGCCAAGTCTAAATACGAAAAGATTTCAGGAATTTCCAAAACCAAATGAACAGCTCATTGAAAATTTCATAAAAGTCACAAAAGCAGGTAAGAGCAAATTAAATCCCTTGGATATAATATGTAAATTCAACTACACTTCATATCAACTCTTCAGAAACAGAACGAGTTCGTGCCAAATACAAGGTTCGCGAAAATGTGCGCTATGGCGGCGAAGATGATAATCAATTACTGGATATTTATTACAAACATGATGAAAATGGTAATTTATTCTAAATATTATTCTAAAATATTATTTACAAAAATTATGAATGGTTGTTGTTACATACCAAGATTCTCCAATTTTTGTCTACATTCATGGTGGCTACTGGCAAGATCTGGACAAGAGTTCTGCTGGATCTTTTGTCGAGCCATTGGTCGAGCGCAATTATCGTGTGGTCGTCGTGGATTATAATCTCTGTCCGAGTGTAACTCTAGATCAGTTGATGGAGCAAACTGGGAATTTTTACAAATGGCTATTCCAATATGCGGATAGAACGAAGGCCAGGTATTAATATAAATAGACTTCTAAACTCAAAACATCTAAATTCAAAAATTTAAATTAATTTCAGTAAAGTTTCCTTGTGTGGACATTCAGCTGGGGCCCAATTGGCGTCATTATTGCTAAAAAATTTGCCAAAGACATCCTTCGCCCAATGGATTTCGTCTTTCTTCCTCATTAGCGGACTTTATGACTTACGCGAATTATGGCAATTGGAATGCGCCAATCCCAACAATATTTTATCCCTAAATGAGTTGAAGGCTGCAGAATTATCGCCCCTTTGTTGGACTATAGATGCACATCTAGTGAACTTTTGTCGCAGTTTAAAAGTGAAAGTTCATGTTTTGGTTGCTGAGAACGATAGTTCTACTTTTATTGGACAATCGCGACAATATGCTGAGAGATTAGAGGCGGTAGGAATTGAAGTGATTTTCAAGATATTTTCGAATTATGACCATTTTGATATTATTGAGGATGCTGCGTGCCAAGGTTCGGACATTAATCGATATATAATTGAACATTTATAATGAGATTGTATATATTTGTAATTTAAAAAAATAATGGAAACCAAAAACATTTTGTTTTATTTTTCCTCTAAAAAAAATGGAGTTTCAGGTGGAATAGGAATTGTGAATGTTACTCGTAACGCCCATGGATATATATATAGTTGGGGTATTTATTTCCTAGGCGATTTCAAACGTTCGTCACTTTTTTCACAAAATGTTGTTCACTCGGTTGGTGTTTGCGATCTTGGGCTCGCGATCTTTGGACTGTTCCAGGCATTGTTAACGGATGCGCGAACAGAATTTCGTTCGTTCGTTCACGCGACACGCTTAGTGATGATAAAAAATTGTACTCGACAACCTTGTTTTCTAGTAAAAATAACATATGGCCACATTGCACATACACGTCATTACAATATTAAAAAAAAAAAACAAAGTCAAGTTTTGCTGAAAATTCTTAAAATTAATTACAGAAAACACACCAATCACAATCAACATGAGCAAATCACAGAACGATGAGGACACCAACTCAACTTTATTCTACGCACGAAACGACTACTATATCGGGAACTACATGGGCTCCATTAATTTCGTTCTGCCGGAGCAGGGCACCGCCAACAGCGAATTACTCTCGTACATGTATCTCTCCTATCTGGCCATAGACTCGGGCCGCCTCATTGCCAGCGACATCAAGGAGAACAACAACACGGCACTACTAGCATTACGCTATGTCCACGAAGCATTCGAGCAGCCTGGCCGCATCGAGGAGTTGCTGACGCAACTGACAGACAAGGTGGCCAGCGAAGAGGACGAGTCCAACATTTGGCACATTGCCACGGCCATTGTCTACTGCTATGACGGGCAATTCGAGAATGCTCTGAAGATCCTGCACGGCTCAACGTGCTTGGAATCAATGGCCTTGTCGGTGCAGTGCCTTTTGCGTTTAAATCGCGCTGACTTGGCCAAGCAAGTGGTGGCCAAAATGCAGGAAATCTCCGACGATGCCACACTGACCCAATTGGCACAGGCTTGGGTGGGCTTAAGTCTGGGCACCGAACAAAATGTGCAAGATGCTTTTCACATTTTCCAAGAGTTCTGCGAGAAATACAAGCCCACACCGCTCCTGCTCAACGGCCAGGCGGTGGTTCACTTGGGTTTGCAGCGCTACGAGGAGGCCGAGGCCGTGTTGCGAGATGCCCTGACCAAGAAGCACAACGACTACGATACGCTGATCAATATGATGGTGCTGTCGCATTTGACGGGCAAATCGAATGAGGCTATTGCACGCTACTGGGAGCAGCTGAAGCAGTTCTATCCCAAGAGTGAATTTGTCACCGATTTGGAGAAGAAGTCCACGGAATTCGACAAGCTGTGCGCGCAGTACTCGGAGAGCGCTGTGGAAGCCTAGGTCCAACCAATGGCTGCCCGAGGAAACTTCATATTTAATCAATATTCCAATTTTAATTTTACATTTATTCAGTTTATATTAATATAAAAGCTATAAATACAATTAATCAATCTATTCACTGCCTTTGCTCCTCCAAGTCCAAAGCAATTCGAGTCCATGATGAAATTAATAACTGAAAAAGAAAAGTTTGTAAAAAAATGTGGTTTCCTTTCGGTAATTCTTACTTCTGCTTGAATCCGTATTTTTTGCGTTCGTAGAACAAGTCCGTCTTCGAGCTACCCAAATTGACAATTTTCGGACAACCATCGCGCTGATAAAGAAAACAAAAACAATTAAAAACCTTACAAAACAATTTGGCCCGTCCCTCCACTCACATCCTTCTCCTGTACTGTACACTCCTTGCAGTAGTATGCATCCGAGACACCCGGTCCACCGCAAATCAGGCAGCGTCCCTGGTAGGATCCGTAGTTGCATTCGTCACAGATGCGCACCAGCGTACACGGACGCACATAGGAATCGCAGATGACACATTTGCCATCATCTCTCTCGCAGAGGCGTCCAATTGCTAAAAATGCGCGTAAACAAATCAGAAATTGAACAGTTTTTACAGTGGGTTTTTGAGAGCACACTCACCCACTCCCGGTTGCTTGCGACAGAATATCAAATCGGGATGATGTTTTGCCATTTTGTACTGTTGCTTTTAGTGAAATTTATTATAATTTTTCTATTTCCAAAGTTTGTCGGTTCTTAGCCGTGGCGTTGAATTTACTTTGCAATTGTTAGTGATGTGCGCCGAAATGTAAGTAATCGATAGTTGTAAAATATCTGGGTACCCAATACCAATGTTGCTGTCAAAGTGACAAGAAGTATCTTGTATGACGTCACGTATTTATAAACGGCTTCATCTGGTAGCATTTAGCCGGTGGGTGTGCACGTGCGATTGTTGTTATTGAAAAGTCTGAATTTTTTAACATTTATAACAAACAAATACAAAAATGACTGCTTCCACCTCACCGACAATCCAACTGGGAGATTACATTGTAATCCAGCGGCAGAAGTACACGAAATTGCAGAAATTCGGCAGTTTGGAAACAACAACAATGTTGGGCAGGGATCAGCTGGAGTTGCGTGCCCTGCTCGACCAGCCCTATAGTGCAACTTTTAAAATGTGTCCCAAGGCGGCTACCGGTGGTCGGGGGCGCGGCCCACGCTCGAACACATTGGAGTTGTGCAGTGAGACGGAATTGCGCAGCATACGACAAGTTCTCGGGATCAATGCGAGTGGAGCGGACAATCGCAATATACGCGATGATGGGGACTCTCAGGCCCTGGGCTCTGCAGACATTGAACAGCTGCGCGACGAGTGCAAGGATTCGAACAAACTGATCGAAAAGATTGTGGAGAATTCCAAGACATTCCACGCCAAGACCGAATACTCGCAGGAGAAGTACCTGAAGAAGAAGGAGAAGAAGTACTTTGAGTACGTGCAGATACGCCGGCCCACAATACGCCTCATCACAGATATCTACTATCGCCAGGAATCGGAGAAGCTCATGGGCATGCGTCTGGACACACTCTCCCAGTTGATATCGTACGCGGGCGTGCGGTCGTATGGCAACTATTTGCTCTACGAGAGTGGCACAAATGGACTGCTACCGGCCAGTTTCTTGAATTCAATGGGGGCGAATACTCCAGCAACGCTCGTGCACATGCACCCGGGCAATGTGCCGCAGAAGCAAGCGATCTTGGCTTTGAATTTGCCCGACGAGCAGTTGCAACGCTGCATTTCGGTGAACATTTATTCGGTGCTGCGCGAGTACTATCAGGGTCAAGAGGAGGGTCAAGAGGTGAAGGCGGTCATGGAAGAAGTGGGCTCAGAGGTGGTAGAAGGAGATGTCAACAAAGTAGACGTGGAAATGGCGGTCGAGGCGGCAGAAGAAGCTGAAGAAAAAGAACCAAGCTGTAAAAAGCAAAAGCTCAACGAGGAACAGGATGGTAGGAAAACGAAAATGCTTAGATTTTAAATAAAAATATTAATTGGATTATGACTTGCAGGATCTCCGAAGGCCTCTATAGAGAGTGACAAGAAAACGCCAGCAGAAGCTCCCCTCCAAAAGTGGCAATTGGAAAATCGTCGCGCCTGCCTGCTCATGCGCAACAAATTCGATTCCTTGGTTATAGCGGCCAAGGAACATCCCGCCAATATTGTACAGGCTCTCTTGCCGTACGTGAAGCCATCGCGTCCCATTGTCATCTACAGCTTCAACAAGGAAGTGCTCATGGACTTGTACGTTGAACTGAAGACAGGCTCGAAAGTCACGAATTTGCATTTGACCTCGAATTGGCTGCGTCACTATCAAATCCTACCCAATCGCACGCATCCCGAGGTGAACATGAATGGCAATAGTGGCTATTTGCTGTACGGCTATACGGTCAGTTCGTAGGGGCAAACGGTACTCGGCAGTTAATGTAAAAGTCAATTTCCATATTTTTGTATTTGTGAAAAATTAAAATTAATTTGAGAGAAGAAATTTGCTTGATTCAGATCGGTGTCATGGGCTTCAGCTCGAACCAATGACCACATTCGCAACGTTTCGGACAGTCCTTTTGCAACCACATCCAAGAGACAAAGCGCTGCTCAGGGTGGCCTGCAAAGTAATACGTTTTGGGAACTGTAGTACGAGAGAGTAGCTCCTGTACCGAAAGACACAAACTTACACACGCATCCGACCAGTCTTTCATCAAAGGCTGAAGGAATTAGATTTGGCTCCTCTTTGGTGCCCGGTCCCCTTTTTAATACCGTACTCAGCATAAATGGATCTTTATTGCCTGCTGCTTCGGCAAGTAGCTCACGTTTCTCAATCCCTGTTGCATGCTCCATTGGATCATTCATTTCTGTGAAGTTTCATTTAATTTATTTCTGATTTTGTAGAAATCTTGCTAGTAGAAGACCGACCGAAATTTCTGTTGCGGTGAAAATAAAAAAAACCGCTTTCGGTCTGCTTACCTCCAAAACAAATGGGCGTACTGGAAATGCCACGCCGCATCTTCACCATTTGCATCATTTTGCGTCCAAGGGCCATTTCTCAATACAAAAAGGAGCGCACCGTTTTTCTGGGTTAGCAAAATTAATTGGAATTCGTTAAAGCTTTTGAATATTATTTCAGTGTTTGCTTTTCAATTCATATTCTTAAGAATTTTTTTGGGAAATTTGTTTTCTTTGGAGGAGAGTAGCTTAGTACAAATTGATGTCGCTTATGTTAATTTTGCGGATAGGGCTCGATATTTTCTGCGCTGGCCAGAGACAGAATCAAAATACTAGGAAAGACCTTCTATAATTCGATAAAGCAGTTATCTAATTGACAAATAACTGTACTGAAAAGGTACGAAAACATTCCGTTGTATAAGAATCATTAACGAAGGATGTCAATTTTTGTTTCCTTATTATGGAGGAGTTTGCTTTTTAACTAACAAAACTGGAGTCCGAACCACCGAGCGGCGGCACTGGCAAGAAAGACTCTTCATAATTTCAAAATAACATAAAAAGGGAAATTTTGAAGAAACAATGAAAATTCCACGCCTTTTTTTCCACAATTTTTCGTTATTTAATTTAATTTATTTTAAATCTTTAATAACATTACAATCCATTGCAAAGTGCAGATTTTCTAAAAACGTAAGTTTCTCAACTTTTCGCAGTCCTGTGCCTTTTCTCCACGGTTATTTATGTGTTTTCGAAGGAAACAGAAAAAAAAAATCATAACTAAAAATATTTAACTTAAAAAGCGTTTTGTGTTCTATCAATTGCCTTTATATGGGTAACCATTTGAAATGAGGGGTGAAGGAGAAATAATTAGCTTTCGTTTATTATGGCAAATTCCATTTGAACTCATTTCATCAAATATATTAACTCGCTTAAGTGTACTTCACTTGGATATTACTGCTGGTTGGTTGGTTTGTTGTTTTTTTCTTTGTGTTGACAAGTTTATTTTGGTTACTTTGTTTGCTTATATTTCTTATTGAATGAAAATTGATTTAAACAGGAGCCTTCTCGACCAATTTGAACCAGTGACCGCACTCGCAGCGTTTCGATGTGCCCTTCTGCAGCCACATCCATTGCACGTAGGTTTGGTCTTCTTCGCCTAGAGGGGGCAACATGAGAAAGAGAGGGAGTAAATGTTATATACTTAAAAGAATTTAAAGTTTTCTCCATTCACTCACAGATGCAACCGACAATACGCGCATCGAATGCCGATGGAATCATGTTGGGGCTTTCCTTGGTGCCAGCGCCACGTTTGAATACCTTCATGTCGAAGGGGTTGTCATTGCCAGCGGCCTTGGCCAGCAATTCACGCTTCTCGATACCGGTAGCGTGCTCCATGGGATCGTTCATCACTGGAAAGTTAAAGTGAACATGGTTTTTGGTTAAATTAGGTGAAGGTATGGAAAATGTAAGGAAAGTGTGTCTGTTAACACTATTAAGCCACGTATTTTTTCCAGTGTTAATTAAGGTCATAACAACCATTAAATAAGCTTCAATTCTACGTAGTACTTGCGAAAATCCAATGTAAATAAAAATGAAACAATTCTGGGAAAAATATTGAATGAAGTCGTAAAATCCACAAAACCCAACAAAAACAACATTGTTGTAAAGTTGTAAATAATCTTAATGGCCCAGGTAATCACATAAAAGTGCATACTTAGTGTTAACTTGGCCAAAAAGCAAACCACTTTAAGACGAGGGTGGCGGCGAACACGAAAAAAAGCACAGAAAACGTTACATAAACGGCGGCGTCGCTGCATTGTGACGACAATTTTGTTAAGTGCAAAGGGGAGGGGGTAGCAATAAATTCCAAATAATATACATAATTGCAGACAATTGCATTTTCCATAGAAAAATAGAACAAATTAATGCTGCAAAAAGAGCTCTTCAAAATCGCTGGCCAAAAGCGATTCTTCACTTTTTGCAGTGATTTTGTTCACGAGACTATTACATAAAGCCAACAAATATTGACAACGAAAGCACTGGCATTGTTCCATTTATGATTTTTGGAGTAATTCTTGCTGGAAATTGGCAAAAAGTTTTCAGCTATTACGTAACGCGTTTATAGGCCATCATCTTCGTACGCTCCAAAGCGAAAAAACGGCTCGAAGAACTGTCAAATGGACGGACGGACGTGCTGCAACGGGCGACGGAGCCTCGTTTTTCGGATAACCTTTTCTTTCTTTTTTTTTTCTTTTGCGGAAACTTACTTTTGCAGAAGCGTACTGGAGTGTATGCGACATTTTGGCGTGCAGCGGCACGGAGCGCCATGCGTCCACAGATCGATGCCATTTTACTGAAGCGCTTTTCGGATTTTCGGTTGGACACAAAAATTGGTAAACCTAAAAAATTTCGTAATTTCCACACACGGACTCGTTCGTTCAGCGAAGAAAAATTTAAGTGACAGGCCTGTCAGTAGTGTTGCATAAAATATTATACTCGCTACTTGACTTTGAAGGTACTTGCTTTCAGAAGTATTCAATAATCAGAGTAGTAATTTGGGATTATTTTGTGCGTGGCTGATTTCTTGTGACTTTAAAATCCATTACTTTTGTCAGTTAACATACAAAAGTTTGTCTAATTTTTTTTGTTGGCCTTACACCTATTTTACTTTTGCCCAACCTCCAAAATATTTTAAAATAACTGGCATCGTAATTTGCACATCCCTAGAGCTGTCACAGGGTTTGAAATGGACTGTAGTGGGTAATTTCAAAAGGTATTGTTTACAGTTTGAAAGCAACTATACCAACATTTACAATCCACAATCTACATCAGCGATGCCAGATGGATTTTTAAAACTTTTTTTTGGCGATTATTCGGCTTTGTTTATTAAAACCAACTACTTATGGTATTTGAGATACTTAATTAAAGTGAACTGAATTTACTCAAAGAGTTAACAATTGTTAGTCTCAAATTGGCATTGCAAAATCATCTCTCAACACTCACCACAATCCACTAAAATATTTCAATTTCCAAATGGTGGCACCTACGTTGTCCACCATGACAACGGTAAGTGCAAAACAAACCGGAAATACATTCAATTCAACAACTTTTCATGATTTTATGATTATATTGTGCAAATTCTATTGAAACAAATTCGAAAAATGTCCAGCAAGGGTGTTATTTGCTTCGATATATCCAAAAATGAACGGTTTCAGTTGGCAGATAATTACAAAATGCTACACCGTAAAATCAAGACGCAATGGAAGGTGGAACAGTGAGTGTTACAACTAATTTTTAGTTTTTTTTTTGTTTAATGTTTAATTTTTAAATTGATTTTCGCAGAAGCGATACGGAAGTTAAAAAGGATAAATTGGCACGATTAAATATTTTCGTACTTGCCGGACCACAGGTAAGGGTGTAAATATCACTCAACACTTCAAGTGATGCATATTTAAAATCCCCCGCAGGATCGTTTCACGGAGGAGGAATTTCAAGTACTGAAGGTCGGATTTGGAATCGAAGAACTTCTTTTTACCAGTACTTTTAATACAAATTTCTTTTTCAGGACTTTGTTGAGAACGGTGGCAAATTGCTTGTGTTACTGGGCGAGGGTGGCGAAAACGAATTCAATACGAATGTGAACTTTTTCCTGGAGCAGTATGGAATCTACATAAACAGCGGTAAGTTGAGAAGTAATTAAAAATTCTCCATTTTCACACTAAATATATACCACAGACACTGTTATACGCCCTCACTACTACAAGAACTTCCACCCGAAGGAGTGCATTGTGGGCGGTGGCGTAGTCTGCGAGGCTATGTGGCGTCATTTGATTACCAAGGACATTGAAAAAGTCGATTATGATTTCAGTGATGAAAAGTACAAAATCCATTTTCAATACCCTTACGGAGCCACACTGAACGTGTCTGAGCCGGCGAATGTGCTACTGACCACCGGAGCAGTGGTGTATCCATTCAATAGACCACTCGCTGGCTACTTTTGCAATGCAAGCGGTGGCAAGATACTGGCCATGGGATCCGGCTATATGTGGCACGATAAGTACTTGCAGAGCGACAAGACGAACGATGCCATATTGGAGTATTTCCTGCAACTGCTGGGCAGTGATGAGATACGATTTTCGCACTTGGATTTCAATGATGTGGAGGTGAAGAATGACATTCCAAGTGGATTCTAATTTGCATTATGATTCCTTTCTACTCAGATCAACGACAATAAGACTTTCAACGACATAGCCTTCGTAGCCGATTTGCCCAAGGCTTGCCTCATCGATTCGATTGGCTCGGAGATACCGGCCGATTTCAAACAAATGTTCGACATGGCTCTTTGTACTTTAAGCAATCGCCTACTGAAGGATGTGATGGGCACTTATCAGCAGCTGAATGTCAAGTATGAGCCGCTGAAGATTATCAAACCACAATTTGAGATACCGCTGCCACCCTTACAACTTGCGGTGAGTCGAGCAATCGTTTTGTAGGAATTATTCAATTGGAAATTACTTTTACATTATCCAACCCATTTGCCAGACCTTTCCGCCCATCTTCAGCGAACCGGCCGCTCCACCACTCGAACTGTACGACCTGGATGAGGTTTTCAGTCCACCGCGTACCCAAATTGCTCACATGACCGGTCAGTGCATACAAGCCATTCAGGCCAAGGATCCACGCAAACCGGTCAACAACAAGGAGCTGGAAAACTACATCAAGGAATGCGCCCGCATCACAGCCATCATTAATGAGAATCAGGATATGCCAGCACGTGAAATTCTGCACATACTGGCGCATCAGATTGTCAGCTATCGCCCTTATGCGGATTAGTGCATTTTTAATAAAAATAAAAAATTACAAAAATATTTCGCTAACACTATTCTACTAGACTAAACACGCGTTTTGAATTACAAAAGATAAAAGGTTCTGAAAACTACAAAAAAAAGAACTGAAAATGTTACCCCTTTTCGCAATTGAAGCAAATTCTTTCCTTTTTCTTTATTTTATCTTTTTTGTTAGCAAAAAAATTGTGCATTTCGTCACACGTTTGAATCACAACCATTGCAGTTCTCTTCCTCCTTGTGCCGTTACTCAAAAAAGTCTAACCGTCAGGCATTTTTACAATTTTTTTTTGCTTGCCAAACTGATAAACTGAAAATTAATCGCGGAATGTGTAAACATGGTTTTGACTCAAATTTACTTTCGGGACTTAAATCAAATAAAGCAGTAGGTACCAGGGTTACCGAAAAGATTTCCGTTTCGATAATATTTTCTTAAAAATGGAAATGAAAGAAAAAATTTTTAAATTCATCGCAACAGTAGTTTAATTAGAGAGGTTTCTGCAATACTAATTTCTCAAAAAAAAAAATGGATTCTGGAAGTTATTGTAGTTTTAAATCAATTTTTGTATTTTATTTGGCTTGGCAACCCCAAACAAATTTTATTTCAATAATTTTTCAGGCTCAGCAATTATTTTTTATTATAATAAGTAACTGCATACGTATCAAATCGAACTACTAATACAAATGAATCCCAACATGAATTTCGAAATTTAAAACTTGTGAGAATTGCTGCAATTTAACGGTATGTACATAAAATTAAACTTTTAATTAATGATCAACAATAACCAATAAATAATTTCAAATTCACACAATTTTTCTTTTCCTTTCTACCTTTAAATATATAAATTTTCGTTCGTATACTCTTGAGAATTCCTTTACTGGCTGTCATTTGTGTGTTTGTTTGTTGTGATTGGGGCGAGGGGGAGCGGAAACAAACTTCATACAAATGACATTCATTTATCACTAAAACGACGATCGCATGGAAGATGAAGATCTTCTTTTTATGTTTTCTGCGAGTGCGCGCGTTCACCCTCCTCACTTGCTCCTTGGTAGTTAGTTCCTTCCTTGGCACTTTACGACTTTTAAGTGTTTCGAAATTACCGCTCACTAATTATGTGTAGACAAGTTTTACCACATAAATTAGTTTGTAAATTGTGTGAAGAAAATGCAGTGTGGGGACACAAATTAAGTGAATGGTCTTTAATCTATATTTTTTTTAGTTTAACTGTGGGCACTTAAGAGTATCTGATTTTTAAGAACATCCCATTTGAGTGATCTTGTTTGAATGACAAAACAAATGTTTCATTGGAGAAAGTATTCCCCTGAGTATATGAAATATATAAAATGAATTTACAAAGGACCTGGGTGGGTGTTAAAAAACTGAAACGGAAGCTAGTTTGGTTTTGATTAGGGCAATGCAGTTGACAGTCGTCATTTATAAATAATATTGTTTTAAAGTAAAATAAAATGTAAAAACGTATGAAATTACAATGTTTTATTTAAGAAATTCTATCACCTTTCATTCATTATTTCCATTTGTTAATACATTCACCAGAAATCCACAAAATCATTAAGGATTCCGGAGCTTCTTTAGAAAAACATTCTTTGGCTGCCGCCATGTTTGTTTAACAAACCCAAACAAACACAAACATGAGGCACTCCTTTGCCAACAAAGCAGCCAAGTAAATAAACAAATAAACAGCTGATGTTAAGAGCTGCCAAAGGTCCTTTAATGAACATCCTAATAGACTGAAAAAAATGCACTTTCCCTAAGTTTTGACTTCTCTGTGACTTTTCAATGCATCTGTTGACAGTCACAAAACAAGGCACCGAACTTAATTGATCAATAGTTGAGTCAATATTTAATGGCGCAGAAATGTCCTTAAAAGGGAAATCAAGGTAAATAATAGAAAAAGAACGGGAAAATTATGAGACAAAAGCAGATGGACTACTTTGGAACCAACGAAGGCAGAATTCTAAACATAATTTGATACAAAAGTTAACTAAAGAATGTAAGGAAAAGTTTACGATTTTATTTGGTTGACTTCACTTGTAAATTGTCCCAGTACAAACATTTTTTAAAGTATTTTCGTATGTAAAGTACAGTAGTTGGTAAACCAGCCCAAAAAAAAACGAAACAACAGTATAAAAACTAAAAACGAGGAAGCCAAAAAGAGCAGCTCGAAGAAACCATGAATGAACGGAAAACATTGTCGATTGTCAATAAAGAAAAATGCATTGAAGGTAACTTCCTACGGTTTCGAATTACACGACACAGTACCCACTTTCCATATACACATTCACACAAGCAAGTAAAACCTTAAAGAATCCACCTTACCGCTCAGAACTACTTTGAAGACAACAAAAAAATGAAGCCTGCGGAAAAAACGAATACCTACTGGTGGAAGACAAAGTTGTTGGTGCTTCCCAACACTGTTGACAGTTCCCAATATGGCGAATGGGATGAGTTTTTTTCTTTGTGTCAGCATGAGAAATATTTCTTAAAATTTTCTGAATGAATTGATCGATTGCATATATCGAACAGGTAAACAAAGTCGAAGAGAGGAAGTGGAAAGGCGTCAACTTCGATTGATGATTGACGAGACATTTGAAAGCATTTCAGACATTCGGTGGTCTTGAGAGAATACCGAGATCGAAGTAAAGTTGTCAAGAAGACTTCCCAATTTTTGATCCACTTTAAAATTTTGATGGGCATAACTCTCAAATCAACTGCACTCTTCTCGTACATCTCTTTATAAATAATGTCCTCATAATATAAAATAATTTATCTCATACAAAATTTCAGCTCATTTGTTTAACTTCACACACACACTTAATAAATTAATTAGGAACAATCATAAATTAAATTAAGAGAATCATGTTCGAACATAAATTTTACAGACCCCTGCCACGCGTGACCATAAAGATAAGACAGCACACCACAGTCACGATGAAGAACCGTTTCACTTCTTCTATAATTCAAGCTCTTCCACACAAGATGACAATTTTCACCTGTTCTTCAATGGAATTCCGGGAAACCCGCACCGAATCCCAACGAACATGGTTGCCCCTCACCATTTTCATTTGAATAAACTACAAATGTTAACATCATATAATTATATTAACCAAAACATTGTAATAATTTCCATTGTCAAAACTCATATGAAAAAGGAAAAATCCAAACAAATACAAAAACAAAAAAGAATCAAACAGAAAGGTCACTCCGCGAGATGCCTCGGACCGCGGACATTGGACAGTAACTAGTTGTGTAGTAAAAAGGTGACAAAACAAACTGTCAAACTGTGGAGAGTCGCGTCGTTGCCGTGCGTCGTTATGTCAAAATAACCTTTTGCTTATGTTCGTACAAGACTTGAGCCACAACAAGACATTTTTCAACTTTTCTTATGAAACCATTCGGCGGAGAGACACCAACAATGTCCACGGCAATCGTACCTTGAAGGGGGATTAATAAAATAAATGCAGCACCAAGCGAACACCAACAAATAATCACCTGAGCTGAGAAAGAATGTAACAATCAATTAACAAGCTTAAGATTTACAGATTTGAAATTTTCCGTTTTTTTTTCATCAATACCAAATGGAGGACAAAATTAAATATGCCTCATCAGGGCACAACACACAGGTTCCAGTGGGTTTAGTAAACATATATGAACCGTTTCGAAATGATTAAACGTCATAGAGATCGTAGAAAATTAAGAAAAGGGCAGACAGACACACGTATTTGATCATCAGAATTGATCCAATAAAATGCCTCTTAGTCCAGGTGGCCTTTCGTTGTTTGTACTTTGACACATCGATTGCTGTTTGGTGTTGATGATGGTGTTTATTTAGGGGACAGTTGGATGTTTGTTTTTGGAATGTCCAAAGTCGTAAAGTTGTTGTAGTAAATTTGGGGTTTTATAACGATGAATGATAAAGTTTATACTGAAGTGATGTGAAGTCAGTCTCAAAATGATAGAATGATGAGTTGATAGAGATGAGAGAGGAAATCTATTTTAGGTATTTATTAAAATTTATTTAATTGAATTAAATTAAATAGAGGACCATGGACAAGTGAACCATCATGAAATCCTTTAAAAAAAACTAGACTAAGGAGGTAAAGTGTTAATTTATAAGCCAATTCGAAACCAAACCGACAAAACCTACTGTCAGATGATTTCAATTTGTAACCATTCGCACCAAATCGACAGCCTCATCCAAAGTACACTTAATCGCTGCTCTAATACAAATCGTTGCAGACGCATACACGCACCAAATAAACCAACAAGATTGCTCTCGACCTCCTCAGCGGAAGGTCTACGAAGTGTCAGAATGAACACTAGTACAAGCAAGGCATCTAGACTGTATATCTACTTGCTTGGAGTGGTCAGTGAGTGTCTGTTCCCCTAGCCAGCCACTGAGAACACCAACAAAATGTATACCGCGACGTTGTAGGTCCAGTCAATGTAAGACTGTCGTCGTCGTCGTGCAGGGCATTTTGTAGCAGAAGATTTGTCACCTGGCTGACAATGAGCCAACTTCAACGCATCGCACAACGAATGGATGCTGCTGCTGCTGGTTGTTGTTATTGTTGTTGTTTTTGTCCCCAAGCCAAATGTACATGCACAGAGCCCAGCCATATGATCCCCCCAATGGTGCTGTGTGCCATCAGTTTAAGATAAAGTCGAAATTAATTCTTTTCACTTAAGTACACGATAGGAGATCATTAAATTGTGTTGTTGTTGTTGGTGTTGTTGGTGGTTCGTTTTTTTTTGGTGGATTTATCTTGGCTTTGTTTTTATTGTTGGAAGGTAGAAGTGGTAAAGGTTTGTTGGTAGAACGCGTGGACAATAAGTTTACTTGTTTATTCATAGCCCATAGCCCCTAGACCCAGAGGAGAGGAGCATTTTAAATGATTTTAATACCGAAATGATTTAATCTGTAATCTCAAATATATTTCTGATGTGGTAAGTGGCATAAGTCTGAGCATTTTTACAACTATTGACAGTTTTGGTGAGGATTTGAGAGAAGGGCACAGGCAAAAAAACTTGCTGGGCTTTCATTTTTTTGTTTCAGTCTTAGGTCTACATTTTTTTCGTAAGGCACGCCACCTTCATCATCATCATCATCATCCCCGTTGTCGTCATCTCACAAATCTTAGATTTCAAAAATGTTTTGTATTTTTTTTCATTTAGTTTATCTTATCTGTCTTTTGAGGTGTAGCCTAACCATAAAAACCGCAAGATCAGCAAGCGTATCAACCTGAAATCTAAAAAAAAAGACAACAAAAAAAATAATCAAGTTAAGTAGAAAAAGTGACATTTTATAGAAAATATACGCTGCACTGATATAATACGATATTGCATGTAGCGAATACATGACGAAAGACACTCCAACTTTGACGTTTCTTTGACATTTTTATAGCTTCGCTTAGACAATTTCTGCTTTAATGCTTCGCTGATTGTGTTTAGGCATGCAAAAAAAGATATAAAAAATGGCGTAGCTTGTCACACAACTTCTTCAAACTGGCTGACATTTACAACTGTAAAAGTGACATTAATATGTCAATTGTGACAGTTAAGGCGTTCGGTCGTTTGGTTTTGTTTTATTTTGAAATCGACGCTTACTTTTGAACTACTCGACTGAAGATGCGTAAGAAGAAGAGAGGAGATCACGTTTTCTTTTAAACGATTTCGGAGCTTCCAGGCCAGGCATTTGTCGCGAACAAGATCAGGCGACCAGCATCAGACTTTAAGCTGTTAATTTTCGAAATTCCAACAAAAGGGAACACCCATTTAACAAGTCAACAATTTAACGCAACTCCATAAATATCATCATTTAAGACACTCAAAAAAAAATTAAATAAAATCAAAAGTCCACGAAAGACCTACCAACCAACCAACGCCAGTCCGTTGTAAAAATCAAGCAGTAAGAGAGTCTTTAAATGAACATGCACACACAGCCCATAATACACCTTGTCGAACACGATCCTTATCTGTCAAGCGCGCTGAACGGGATTCCACAGAGATACAGATGCGGGATGAAGCTTGGTTTCCCGCTGAAGACGAGTTACCAAAAATATAAAAAAAAAAACACACACAGACGGCGACAAAATCACAGTTGCAATGCAGTTGCTTATCGTGTTCGTGTTGGAGTGGCTGCCGTTGCTGTTGTTGTTGCTGGCGGTCCAATGTGCGTGAAAATTGGCGTGCTAATAAGACACGCCATAAAGCTACGCATTTAGGCGATAAACACGCGCCTGCGCCTCTCCACTGGGGAGACAGACACCAGCAGACACTTTAGTTTGGATGCATTGTTGCCATTTGGAAGGGAAAACTTTTCAGATTTCGTTAGTCGCACTAGAGTTTAGTAGTGGTGTTTCAGTGACGGCATGCATTGGGTATTCTGTATGGCCTCTTCTATGGGTAAGGGTCCTTCTAGAACAGAATTAAAACTTAGCTCAAGACTTGAGTTATCTAAAGTGTTGAATCTATGCCATGTGGAATTGTTATATTTTTTATATTATGTATTTCAAGAATTTATAAATGCTATTAAAATTCCAAGTAGTTTATTTTGTAAGTTTTTCCAATAAATGTACGAAGTATTTCTCTGGCTTTGTTCCACAATCAGGTGAGAACTAGGAAATCGATTTTAACGCACGAGGTATTGAAAGATTCATTGTTTCATTAGGAAGGACTTACATTGGCATAGGATGTGACTTAAGGAACAATTAGGGAGGACTTAGGTGGGGACATAAGGTGGGTCTAGACTCTAGAATGAGTTGGGATAACTTAAAATACATTTCTTGGATTAATTGAAGTCCATTCCTTTATATTGGGATCGATTTAAGTATCTAAATTCAATCATAAAACTATCATTGAATACTTTTTCTAGAAAATGTTGATTCTCTTTAATGATTACCTAAGGTGTTAAGTGTAGCCTACTGAAGTACGTACTAAAAACTGTGGTTAATTTGTACTAAAATTTTAGAATTTATACCAGTTTTCTAAAAGACCCCTAATACAATTTCGATTATGTATTTAATTGCTTGGCAACTATTAAGCTTTCGTTTTACAAACGCAATTAAATTAATGAATATTTTGGATTTACACATTTTTTACAGACCATAAAAAATGATGACATTCATTTAATAATATAATTTCAGCTGTCAACCAATTAATTACAAGTCAATTCTCTTGGCATTGTAGGGACATTACTTTTGTAGGCACACATGCATAGCAAAGAAAATATTAAACACCTTTGGTCATAAAGTCATAAATTCGACCACCATAAATGGTTGATTAAAAAAAAAAAGAAACAAACGTGCTTGAAATGTCATTTGGCCACCTGCTGTGAGATCAACAGCAACAACAAAAAGAATCTACAAAAGGAGTCAGGGCCTTAAAACGGGCCTTACTGTTTTGGTTTTTCGTAATTTTTAATTTATGTTAAGTGTAGCGCCACATTGGCCATCATAAAGAAAGACATAAAAAATTGTAAAATGAAAAATTTGTAGTTTTAAGTGGCGAGCAGAAAGATGAAGATGCGAGAGAGGCTTAACTGGCTAGTAAGATTTTAAATTGCTACTAACTGCGTACTTGATTATTGAAGTTCAAAGCCTTGTTTACTGATTACTTCTCTTACTAGTCATGCTATGGTTCATCAGTCTTGTTTATATTACTAACAAATGATATTTGTCAAATATTTTCAACTTTACTCAAGTTTGCCATTCATATATCATCTTTCTGGCTGCCCACAAAAAAAACTCTTTCAATTTCAAGTTTATTGACATTCCCCTTCTTAAATCGGAAAAAAATCGCCTCTAAAATTTCGTGCCACATTTCTTTGGGTGGTCAAATGTCAAAAAAGTGTTTTCCAGACAGCCACAAGGCGTATGTTGTATTGTTGCTGTTGTTGTTGTTGTTTGGCTGGTGGTTAGCCTCTGTACACTAAATCGATCATAGGGTATATCTCAAATGAAAGCATGCTTCAAATCTGATATCTTAACACAATTGTTGTTGTTGGTGTTGTTTTGTTGTTTTCTGTCTTGTCCCGTGGCATAGAGTGTGGCCCAATGGCCATATTGCCATGTAACCGACACCCAAATTAGGAGTAAATTATTTTATTGTCTGTCTGTGAACTGTCAATAATGAATTGGTTTTAGGCGCTTGTGCATAAATTCGTTGGCTTTCCAAGAAATTCATTTCGATTACTTTTTTTTCTCTTTTCGTTGTGTAGATTTTGTTAAATTTTTGGTTTAGTGTCATTTGATAGGAGCAAGTGTGGTTTTTTTCTATGCATAAATATTAACGATTTTTAAATGGTTTGTCATGTTGAATTTGTTCGATTTACATTAAAATGCAACACTGATTTGATTTGATTTGAGGCGCCACTTTTTACGACTAAACACAAAGTGTGGAGTGAGGGGACACCCGTCAACCTGCTGATTGAGTTATAAAATTTTGTATTTTTAATTTTAGGCATACATTTTGATATTGTTTTATTGATAAGGAAAAAGAGCCCTGATCCGCTAGAAATTTGGACATTTCATAGAATCATAATGAACACAAAACCTAAATTACTTCAAAATAACTTTGATTGACAGATTACCGCTGGCAGTCGAAAAACGTTTGCGCCTCTTTTTCGTTTTCTCTCTACCCACTACCATTATTCCGTTGAATTTTTTGTCACCAACATAAGCACACGTTGCACATAATCTGCACATAATCCCGCCAATGTGTGCACTTTCGAAAACAAAAGCTTTGCGACGTCGAACTGCTCGGTAAGTAGCTTAGCTACTGCGGTGGTCCCGCAATAACTTTGTCTAATGACTCGGAAATCCGTCAGTTATAATAAAGCTAAGATGCAGGAGAGGCTCCATCAATGGTCCGAAACGTTGCGGCGAGTGTGTGCCTACTTGTAAGTTATGTATGTGTGAGAGACAGCATCCGTTTTGAAAGTATTTCAGTATTTGCGCGTTGCCCGTTATGCATCAATGAAACGATCAACGACTGAACGATCGATCGAATGCAGCTCTCCCCTGTGTGGTGACTGCTTTTCAATGGCGTTGACTGAGCACGTGCTTAAGCCTATTACCAGCTTTTTTTTTTCCCCCCCACATGCCAATTGTGCTGAAGGTAAACTACTTTTCCTGTCCATCCTGTCTCTAAGTCGCAAAAAGCCGTCGCTAAATGGCAATGCTTTAAACTGGGCAAATGCAAATACACCTTCGATTCCTTGTGATTTTATGAATGAAAATATAATACGTATTCATGCTTTAATTTGATCCTGTTTAAACGTCATTTATTGGTTTGCTAATCTTGTATTTTGTGTATTTTGTAATCCAATTTAAGACAATTAAAGTCAATTGTTCTTAAATCAACAGCTACGCCAGAAAATAGCTCCACACAATCTGTGGGCTCCCAGGAGACATGGGCTCAATTAGAAATTTGAGTGAGTTTGTTGTGCGCATGGCACACCGTATAGTGGGGGACATATATCCTGTAAACCAATGGTGTGTGTGAAGCTATTTGGACGAACACACATTTTCGGGTGGGCTGAGAAATTCAAAATGGCTGTGCAAATATTCCTTGGGTGCTGCTGAGTTGGCATGGAAAATTATGTATTTGTGTGTGTATTGGGGGAATACTGAATCTAGCCTGGAAGATTAAAATAGTCTAAAAGCATTCAGAAAGAAGGCAAAAAGCTTTGAGTTAGAAATTTTAAGAAACGATCAAGTTTATGATCACGAGAAGACAAAATCTTCATTGGCTTACCTTAGTCTCCAACAAACAAAGTAACTAATTTAAGTACAGAATTTCGAGGAAAACAGTTAGAATTTGATTAATTTTATAATCCTGTGGAGTCTTCAGACGTTATCCACATTAACGTTTTGCAATTCATTGAATTTCTTGGCTAATTTAACAATATTCAGCACAACAATGAAAGAGTGGAGAGCTAAAAAAAAAGAAGACAAAAACAAACAAGGTCGCCAGGAGAAATTATGAATGCATGAGAGCGTACGAAGAGGCAAAAAATTGTCGCGACATGTTTTTGGTTATTCAAATATTGTTTTTTTTTTGTTCAATTTTATTAAATCTTGTATATTTAGCCATAAGCCTTGGCTTAAAGCAGCTGATACCTTGTTGTATAATAAATTGCTCAACTGACTGATGCGAACAGAAAGCCATACTGTGCTCAGTCAGGACAGCTTGTTAAAGACCAGCAGTTTTTAAACTGTCTACAGGCGGTGATTAAATTTTGGATATTAATTTTATGGGACATTTTGCCTGGCGCCCAATCAACTGTTCAAAAGTTAATGAGTGGAGTTAGAGAGAAAGAGCATATGGTGAGGTACATATGTGGAATGGGGTCCTTGTATCCGAAAGCTTTCTTAAAGAATTCTTTCGGGTGATTTTTCGTAGAAGGTTCAAGAGGTTTCGCAGAAAAATTTCGAAAGGGTATTTTATGAATGGATTTGGTGTAGGATTTTAAAGATTAAAAGGATATACGGGGAAGTACAGTCACAAAAGTAGAAGATTATAAAATCATTATAGGAATTTTAAAGAATCTTCTACGCCTCACGCTATCAGCTCGAATCGAATGCTCGATTGCTTTAACGAGATTATCCCATGTAAATCGCATAAAATCAGACACTTTCGTAAAAGCCATCATCATCACACCCTGCTTATTCGACAAACAAAAACAAACCAAAAACAACAACAACAATAGCAACAGCAACTTGCACAAAATCCCGCCCCAAAAATAACAAAACCAAAAAAAAACTACAACAATTTCAACTCGGAGAGTGTACAAAAAAAGATCACATTGCAAAAACCATCGCACAGCGTACGGCAAAGTACACAGAGGGAAAGCGCAAAAAAGCGCTCAACCGTCAGGGCAGAAGAAGCAAGAAGTCGCACCACTACCATTGCACCAGATGACAGTTGGCAGCAGCAGCAGCTGTCAAGCCCACCACAGCTTGAGTTAAAAATTTATACCAACCGACGAATCAGTTGGCACGCAGCTTTATGAGAAATTGCATAAAGATTTTCGCTGGGCGCATTGTGAAAATGTGTTCTTTTCAAAAATATTTTTGTATCTTAATAGTTTTAACAAAAAATTGATAAATTCGAATTTGAAGAGCTCCTACGTCAAACGTGGAGCCCCGTTTACGTTTTGGCATTGAAGCGCGTTAAACACTGTTTTTTTTTTTGCGTGCCGTTGTCAAAGTGACACTTGAGCTGTCACCACGCATGCGAGACAGACATAATTATAAATTATTGCATTATTGGCGTCGCGGAAAGAAACAAAAACAACAGTAACAACAACAAAATATATCGACATAAGAAATACAAAAACAAAAAACGAAATAAATGTAATTTACAAGCCGACGGTATTAATTAAAAATAGCACAAATTAATTTGCATGAAGTTGGCTGTGGCGAAACGGAACTAGCCGAGTGACAGCCACTGGGCGCCCGCAATTAAAATGTCATAATGTTTGTCATTCATTCTGGTTAATTGAAGTACGCGCCTATTAATTTAAACCACAACAACAATAGTTTCTACAACAATAGTCTCTGGTAATATAGCGCATAATTTTATTGCTCAGTAGACAAATTGTAGTGCAAGGTTCATTAACTGTCAAACAGCTGTCATAATACGTATAAGTTGCAGTTGCAGTCTAATGAGGCTCGGTTTTTCGACTCCACAAAGCTTCTTCTAAAAATAGAGAAGATACGTGTATCGTTTTTTGATTTCCTGCGTTTAATGTGATTTCTCAAATGTCAAATGTCAAATGTGAAATGTCAAATCTAAATTCAACACAAATATTACAAAAGTTGCCGTCGGCAAACGAAATGCACAAATTTTAATAGCTGCTGGTTATTGAGTGGGGAAAACAAATGTATTTAAACAATTTTGGTTCGGCACTTTTCGGTGTCAAGTAGTTATTGGAAACAACTGTCAAAATACACGGCACACGGTAAAATATTATACAACTTAGGACTATGTTGTATAATGTACCGTGTTATCAAAATTTTTCAACGCTGGATTACTACAAGGTAAGCATTTGAATCTTAAGAATTAGATTATTTTGGATAATTTCAGATTAGTCATCAGGAGGAGCTATTATGTATCTCAATACCGAGGGAAAATGAGAATATTGTTATCGGTCTAAGTTCGTTTTAGGTGGACACTTGGTTTAATCACTATCGAAACAAGTTCTGCAAGATTTTAGCTTTCGTCGACGATAGTCATGAATCGTGTTACGATATTGCACCCTAGTTTTAACGGGATACGCGAAGTGAAAGTGTTGAGTAGCATAAAAAATGGGTAATTACGTATTTCGATATCGTATGGAAACATTCAAAATGCTATCGTTTTAGGTTAGTTTTCGGTTAATATTCCTTACAACTTTAGCTAATGTGGACGAAAGCTAATAATCGAGTTCAACGATTGTAGCTTAGTTCGACAGCATTTGAACGAGATACGTGCTGAAAGAAACGATATTACTAATACTTACAACTACCGATTTTTTTCGATATAGAGTTATGCAATTGCACCACAGATTATTTTTTCGTCTTCTGACTTTCAATCTTGTATGGAAGATAAAATATCCTTAAAGATGCTCCTTAAAATGTTATACAATATTTTCGAAACATTCTACCGCCCACACACATGCATTCCGATTCTTCCTTATAAGTAATCTCCTTCTCCACTTATCATTTCTACAATCTAACCTCAAAAATCGCATATAAAATTTTCCGCTTCACTTAAATTGATTTTAAGTACTTTTAAGGCTTGTTCCTAAGCACCATAAACAATGGCTACTGTTCGTACGTCAACCCCTCAAATTATATTTAGAAGAAATCACAATTATTGACTACGAAATAGTTTGCTAGACCGTAAAAAATCAAGTCCATCTTAATCAAGGCCGCATTAAGAAGACGACTGGCCATTTGACCTTTTTCTAGAAAGTAAGCAGTTCAGGTTGTGGCAGTCTTCAGAGATGATCCTTTAATCCCAAGGCAAACACACATTTTTTGCAGAAGCCAGCCGATTTCTATTTACTTTCGTTGTTGCTCTTTTCGCTTATTCAACGAAAACCCAAAGGAAAACGCCAACATTTTGAGGATCATTTCAGGTTTTTGTGCCTCATCCTTTTTGCCTGAATGGCGCGTTGTCAGATGATCGGAATTATTTGACCAGAAATAAAACCACAATGGAAATAATTGTGCGCAGGTTTACTTCGTCCTTCTTTATGCCCGTACCAAAGGCTTGTTCTTGTGCCTCAACTGTACAACAACTAAGTGATTTCTGGGTCATGTCTGTCAGTGGTAGCGATCTTTTCGAGTTTTAAGGCTGTTGATTTAATTTTGATTTTTGATTGACAGTCATTATTGTCGTTTCGGGGAATAAGGATTTGTTTTGAAGACTTTGGAACAATTCTTGAAAATACAGTATGTATTTTTGCTAAAGTACTTGAATTCTTTCGAAAGGTTTCTGTCAATAGTTTTTGCATTTCTTCTTTACTTGCAAGAAATTAAATTTTTAGTTTAAACTCTTAAGTTCCTTACAAAGAAAAACTTTGTTTCATTCTTATAAGATGTTTTCCCCCCTTTTTACTAGAAACTTTTACACACACACACACACACCCCCCCTTCAATCTAAACTCATTACTTATTTTTCTAAAGAATTTCGCTTTTGAAATTCTTCCTACAAACGTTTTAATGATGAAATACCGTCGTTCTTCCTCCTACGAGTCTCTATACCGCCAACACATACTGTGCAAATACAGGTGGTGTTGCTGCCCTCCCGATGTTGTTGTTGTGTTGTTCGTGTTATTGTTTGTTCGAACCATTAAAAGTGTAAACCGAGTGAAATTCCATTTGTTCTATTCCAACTGTCATCTCCCAGGGCAACCCCCATTTTCCCAAGTAGCGCTTCCCATTCACGGCTGATGTCGAGTGGTGATGCGTTTTCGTTATTTGCGTGTGTTGTTGGTAATCGGAGCTCCTTCAAGAGATTCAAGAGCGCAAAATAATTTGGAGAAATAAAATAAAATAATATACAAAGGAATGACGATGATAGCAACAATGTGCGTTGCTGGAAGAAAAGTTTTAAAAAATAACAGAACAGAGCAACACAAATGCCAAATTAAAAGTAGAAAAATACCATCAACGCAAATCTTCAAATGATGTTGAAGAAATTGGGATTTGTTGCGTTAAAAACGCAGCAATTTGTTTTTAATAACGTTTCTCTTAAGTTTAGAAAGGTTTGGAAAATAATAACATTTTTTATAATTAGAAAAGTTGGACTTCTTCTGCTAAGTTGTAAAAAAAAACTTCGGAATAATCAATTCAATCTCAAATTCAAGAATTTTGGAAATTAGTACTTATACAATAAATAAATTACTTATCGATTTTGATGACGCTTACATAATTTTGTGAAATTCGACGAGACAATGAGTGAGCCAACAAATAAAGGGGGTGAATGATCAGGGTAATAAAGGGTGATGGATCGATTTATTAATCCAATTTATAAACCCATACCCCAGGTGTTGCCTCTAGAAGGTTGAGCTTTATAAGCGATCCCCTTTATTTTTTCCTGCCTCAACATCTTCACTCAACATATTTACACCCTATCTTTACCTTTTAGAGGGACTTCCATAAAAAGTGCACGTTTATCTGAGATTGACTTCACCCAGGGTAACCCTAGATGGTTGTGTTGCTTCACTTAGCCGCTATATTCACCCCTTCGAGTAGTGGGGCTCAGAATAAACAATCGTCCGTGGTTACTTTTTCTCAATTGTTTATGTTTTTTAATTAAAAATTTTGTTATTCTATTTATTACTCATACGCAGTGTATGTCAATATGTTTTTTAGTAAAAAAAAAAGGGATTTCCTTGAATTTAAATGCAAATATCTTACAAGAGACTCTTCTATGTTATAAAAAGACACTCTTGTATTTTATTTGGACTTAAATTAAAGGAACAACATTTTTGTTGATAAAAATAAACATATTGCCTTACGAGCGATTGTTTGTTCTGAGCTCTTGGGACTAATTAAAATTTAAATTTTGTGTAGTTCTTGTTCCGTATTTAAAAATCTCTAAAAATCATGTTAGTCATTTTGCAAAATATAAAAAATGTTAACTCAAGACATATAACCCGTGAATCTAACAATATGCAAAAAATGTGAACAATGGCATTAGGAAAGTCTCAAGATGTATAAATTTTTTTCAATTATTTTCAGCAGACATTCATTACTTGTGTGTAGGTAATATGAATAAAAACGGCGCCAGTAAAATAAAATAAAAGCGTGAGTCAACTTTGTTAAGAACACTTTTGAATGAAAGTAAACTTTGTAAAGATATGATTAATGTGTATTTGAATTAATGTGACATTTTTACATAGTTCTCATATATACCAATATTAACGAAATGCCAACATGCATTAGAAGAGAAGTGATTTCCCTAAAAGCAAATTTCTGAGCATATTTACTGACAACGAAAAACCATCAGTGTCCTCGTACACATCATCCTGGTACTTATTCGGGTACTCGTCGTTGTCGTTGTCGTCCTCGTTATCGTGGTTCTCTGCTCAGTATAATTTCATTGAAATTTGATACCAAAAACTGTGTGTTCGTCCGTCGTCAAGAGCAGCAACAAAAACCAAAAAAAAAAAAAAATTGGAAAATTACAATCATCAACCTCATCATCAGCAATAGCAGCAGTTTCAGCATCACCACCAGTACAACATCAACAACACATACAAGGGCAAAAACGGTAGCCCAGGCAATATGCGGCCAAAGCCTCGGCTACAAAGGATCCCAAATTGTATATAGAAATTTTTGCAGTAAAACTGGAACGGTAGCAGTCCCAGTCACAATCCAGCGGCAACATCAGCAGAAGCAGCAAAAGAACAATTTACCCGGTATTTTGTTTGTTGCTCGAGTGAGTGGCATTTAATGCGTTGCTGATGTCCTTTAAACAAACACACGCACACACAAGAAACCCACACACATACTGTGAGCCTGGGTATCCTTGGCAATCTCCTCTGCGGGATGGCTCTATAAAATAACTACAACAACAATGAACAGTGGAACGAAAAAAAACTTATAAATAAAAGCGCAAAAATGTTTATTGCAAACAAAAGAAGGCATGAAATTCTTCTCTCTTCTTTTATTACCATTTGCCGTCATTATTTTTCCCCATTTTAGAAATGTTTCGTGTGCGCTGCACTGTCGTTGTGGGTCTTTTGTGCGGTGAAAATGGCGTACTCGCGCATGATACTTTCCGTTGGTTGGTTGGTCCATTTTCGTTTCATTTTTTTGTTTCCATTTGTTCGTGTGTCTTTTCATTTCTTTTTACATCATGACTGCAAACGGCGGCCTGCGGGTGTCTTAACTGCTCATTTTGTGGCATTTAATGATTTAACTGAGGTTTGGCCGAGCTTTTTGTTTATTAATTGGTATGTGGGCTGTGTGTTTGCGGTAACACACCCTATGTGGGCTCTCCGGACACGACCGATGAAGTTGGTTGATATTTTTTGTGTACGGCAGTGGACACGGTGTCTAATTAGGTGGGCCACGTAGCTTAACGTTTGCGGCTAAAAGAGTTGGTTTTACCAATTAATTGAATTACATTTTCTAAATGTAAATATTTATCTGTGGTTAGCAGAATGGCCTCTCAGCCAGAAAAAAATAGAAAATAATACAAAAACACAAGGGACTTTTCATTCCCACGATCTCCTCCGCCCGGGGGCAATAAGACGCCTTTATCGTTTTGTGTGCTTCCAAATATAGGCAGAATATCTACGGGTGTTAGTCACTGGTACATATCTCAATATGCACATAAGTTTTGCCTTCACTGATAATAACTTTCCATCCGCTTGAAATAGGCCTTACAGAATACACAGTGAGTCGCAAAAGTATTATGCATATTCTATTTAATGTACAGTGGCTCACAGACACATTTTATAGTATTGAATCTATTTAAGTACCTAAACGACTTAATACTGAAAAATGTATTAAAATTCAGGAACATTCTTATAAAAACTCAAGCCGAAAGGATTGCAAATTTAAACAACCGTTTCGGTTTGAACTTTTTCCAAAGTCATGGCCACACTACTGTAAATACAGGAGGAATGTAAAAGAAAGAAAGAATGGCAAAGAAGTCCTAGAAGTGACATTGCCAGAGTCTCGGTTTAGTTTATTGTTCTTACTTTAATGCGCTTGTTTGCCTTTCATGTTGTTGTTTTTGTTCTTTGGCTTTTGCATATTTTTGATGGATTCCCTTTGTTATGCCTTGTTTATACTCCAACGTCGAAGGGAAGCCATTGGGGTGTACATATACGAATTGACAGGAAATTGTTTGGGAACGAGAGGGGTACAGTAAAAAGTGAGTTTGAAATTAAAAGTTGTTTAAATTAATTTAGAAAATTAAAAAATGTTGTCTAAAAAATGTTAATAAAGGGACAGAAAATGCTCCCAGCTTATTTGAGTTATGAATAATTCCATTGAAATAAAAATAATGAAATTATAAAAAATATTTCCTTCGCAAATCTTCAGGTACATCTCCATCGTTCCATTGTCCCCGAGAAATCACTTCCGTCTCAGTATCGATTATTCTGAGCTACGCCCAAATGACAAATATTACGTGTAATCCCTCTTTCCACGCACAGTTGACCTAATTTGCTATGAAATCATCCTGGAATCCCTGACAACACACATGCAGAACAAAGCAGATTATGTGATCATTTGCAGATTAGAAGCAAGTAAAACTGTCGTCAGACATTAGCAAAAAGAGAATGTCATCGACAAAATGACAGTGTGCCATTGTTTCGAATTGGTTGTTCATTTTTCTACAAAATTTTGGGTGAAATGTTTGCTTTGCACTGATTGTGGGCCTTAACGATTAGTATTTTTTTATGAATGAAATGAAATAGTTTTTTTTTGTGTTTCTTTAAGTTTTCTTTTAGTTTTGTAGTATTTTGAAAGCAGTCAAAACGAGTATCGTATGTCAGAAGATGTTTATCGTATAGAATTTTAATGGGAATATTTTTTTGATTTATGTAATTTTTAAATAAATTTATTTACTGCTAGAAAATTGTAGTACACTAAAGCTATACATAGTTGATATTTAGTGCAAACTCAACTTTAATTTTCATTAATCCAAATGCCTAACTTTATCAGCTTATTTCATTCCTTTAATCAAAAAATGTCACTTTTATTTTGCCTTAATTTTCATTGTAGAAATGTCAACGGTGATTTGTCATTTCACTTCAACCACTCTTCAAAGGAAACCACAAAAAGTGCATTGCATTAGCATATTTCCCATTTGATAACTTTACAAGTTGAATTTTATGCAAAAGCAAGTAGCCACTTTACATTAAGCAAAAGGATAGACTAGTTAAAATACATGAAAATGGGGGAAAAAATATCCTTCCTCCAAACTTCTTCACTTCACTCTCTGATAGTCTAAATATGAATTCACTCAAACATCAAATGAATCAACTCACCTATTCACCACAGTCATGAAGGTGAGTTTTTTTTCTTAGAATGTGTTTGAGTGTGTGTGTGAGTATTTTAACTCAATTTTATATGTAAAAAAAACCACTCAACTTTTCAAACTGGTCTGTGGCTGTTGAAATTTTAACGATGATGGCGCAGTTTTACAGGTATGATTGTTGGTATTGTACAATGAGCTGTACTTGTACTTGTGTGCGTGTATTTGTTGAGTTAAAAGCAAGAAGAGGTGTTTTTTTTGTTGTTATAGGATACGCCCATTTATCTATTTGAATTGATTATGATAATGAAAGAATTTTACTTTTTGTTTTTGCATGTAATTGAGGAAACAAATTGAAAATGCGGAAGTTTATTGTGGCTGCGGAAGAATTGAAAATGAAAATTAGAAATATTTTTTTACAGTGAAATTAACATCTGAATTTGTACATGAATGTGTTGCCTGTTTTACTCAAGTACCTTTTGTGATGCCTTTCTAAGTCCTTTAAAGTCCTTTAAGCCTCTTCGAAGTGTCTTTTAAATGTTTTGCTCTAATACTCTGGGCTTATCCTTTCTGTGTCCTTTATTTATGTTTGCCTGAAGAATTAGAGCGCAAATACATATTTTTGAGCGTGTGTTTTTGTAAAAACTTGGTTATAATCCTTGCTAATTACGGAAAACATGTCTGCAAAGTGTGGGATTAGTCGAATACTTAGTCTATTGTGACAAATATTGCGAGACAAGCAGAGGTGCTAATAGTTTCAACTAAGAACTCAACTGAGGCAAAAGGAATGTAGTTAGAATGGATAGTTTGTCAAAAAAAAGGATGCCAAATGAACTTCCTCTAATCACATCGTAAGGCAGGGTTGCTATGTTTGAGGAGTTCAGATAAGGAAATAAAAAAGTTGCAATTATTTCATAAATGGAATTCAGTTCTGTCAAGCTCCACAAACAATAAACATTTGATTATATTTAATTTCTATTTAACTGTTTCCTAAATCACATAATTTATTTTACTTGCCCTCAAAACGCGACACGATAAAATTATTTTTCAAACACTCTCAGTAAAAAAAAACGTATGTTTATTTCGGTCAGACCTGCCAGCCATCAAATGTCAATTTCGACATGTTATTGTGAATAGTAATTATATTTAATACGACATTATTTATATTCTATAGGCGAATTTCGCAAAAAAACTATTCAAACATAATTATGAACGCTTGTACGTTGACACTTTCATTTTCCAAATGACAGTTGATTAAACGGGGCATGTCAAAATGCAATGACAGTGGTGAGATGGGCAACCAAACTGACCTTGTTTCAGTTTCAGTTTAAGTTTACTTTCTGCACATTGAGGAAGTTATTTAGTCAAGTTTATACCACGAAAAGTACTTAAAAAAATAGCAGGCAGACAGAAAGACGAATCTGTCACATCAAAGCAATGTCAACTCGCATGTTAATTGGTGTTTCTGTTACACTAATTCTCATGAATACCTTTTGCGTGTCTCCACATCAGCATTTGGTTGTTCCCCCTACTGATTTTTTTTGTTTTATTAAAACGAAAACAAATGAGCAAAGAGCGACGAAATGAACTTGTCATAATTATTTGACAGTCTAGTAGCAGAGTGTAATTTTACTGTTCTGAAAGAAACAGAGTTTTCTTCGTGATATTCTAGGGAAAATCCACTTTAAAGAAATTACATTTTCCTATGAAAATATTATTAAACTTCAGCCACAATTCGAATTTGGTTTTCTTGATGTGAAACATTTTGTTGTTTTAATTTTGACAGCTCTAATGACATATGCAGTCGCTATGCGTTTGGCAGCGTACCATTTGACAGTTCAGTCAGTGGCGGCAAAATTCACTTTGATTTGGCATTCATGTGCAACTCTGAAATTACATTTTTTGTTCCCCCAAATTTCAATCCGTTACAAATTAAGGAAGATGTTTCTTGTGCATTTTTTTTTTCGTTGACTTCTTTTGACTTTTGTAACTAAGGTCAAGTATTTGACATTTGCTCTGCTCTGTTGGCATTCGAAACGTCTGTAAAAACAGTGCGATACTCTTCAGAGGTAACGGTTCATTTCCGGCTTAATCAACTGAAGTGACATTCAGTTGAGATCGGCTAGGTTATGTGCGGGATGAGCTGTCAATCACATAAACGTCAGAGGGTGGAGAGATTCTAATAGAAGAGAGCAAGAAAAGTTTGACAGATGGGGGCAACATCAATTTGGTAAGAATAGGGAAATTTTTAAAAAAGTATAGAAGGAATTTTTTTAAAAACTTAAACCATACACAATAAAAAAAAGATTTTTCCCACGAAGTATCCTTTTTTGTATTAAAATTTTGGTTTTAAAATGTTTTTTGTTTCCTTTTATTTGTCATTTAACCCCTTGAAAACCTAGTTTATCTGAATTCCTAACTATTCCGTCTTTAACCCTTTTTTTTCCATAACTGTCACATAAATTGTAAATAAATTAGTAAAAAATCTTGTAAAAACGGTTTTATTTTCTTGTACCTTAAGAAATGCTCGTCTCCCTCTAAGGGCATTTGTAATTTGTCAGTAAAGTTCAGCAATTGTTGTGTGACCTTTGACTTGTCAGAAATGTGACATTTTCGCCAAAGATTCTTCATTCAAACTCAAGAAAAATCTTATGGCCGTCCCCTATACAAAAATTAAACAGGAAATTTCTGAATTTTTCTTAAAAATTTCTCAATCGCTTCATTAGTATTTCCTTTGGAACTTTGGTGGCTTCCAAATGGCAAATGAAAACCAAAAAAAAAAAAGGTACGCCAAAATTGGTACGAAAAAGGCACCATTTGCAAGGTTTCAATAAAATATCATATTACATTGGCAATGGTACCTATGCTACGTGTATTTTCAGAAATGCACAGCTCATTTTTCCCTTGCCACAACACAACAATCCAACAGCCAAAAAGTACTTTTCACTTACAATTTTCGAAACACTATTTCATGGCAAAGTATTTTTTTCCTGTAATTACAGTTGCATTTGCTGCGATTTTCATTTGCTCACTTTGGTGCACTTTAGCCCCGACTGGAAGTACCCTTTTGCTTCATTGATTTATGTTTTTCGAAAAGCAATCATCATCGATTTGTAATTCGATATTTGGAAAGTATTTTTGTTTTTGTTTTTTTTTACACATTTCAACAAAAAAGTTTGGAACTAGAACATTTTTTCCTTAATATTTGGCTGGTTTTCAGGTAAAATTATTTTTAAAAGCAAAATTCTCTTAGATTGTTGAATCTTTAAATCGACGTGTTTACCATAAAAATAATTTAGCACAACGCCACGTATTAAGGCTTTGTCAGAGCTTCTTGATGCAATTATCTTGGCAATAGACAAGTTAATTGTCGAATCCGAACAGCGAGACTCCCAAATTAAAGAAGTTTTTTCATGGCAAGTTGCTCTCACAAGTTTCCCGTTGCGATCTATACATAAAAATTTATACTTGCCCCTGGTGGAAGTCGTACCCGATATCTTCCCATCGTGAGGCAGAAGTCATACTGCGCCACGGCCACCACTGAAAATGTTTGTATTGGAATGGAAATAGTTTAAATTTTAATGAAAGGCTCCAAAGTTAGTTCCACCACCATCATTTAAGGGTTCAATTTCTTCGACCAGAGGTCTTTCACCCGCTAATATTTATTCTAACTTTCAATCAAAATGATGGCAGGTGATTGTCCGGTTGGCTCTTGCACAACCAATCCACAAAACAGCTTGAATATTCAAAAGAAAAAGATAAATAGATTTACGAATACTGAAAGTTGATATGGTCACTGTCCGCCAGATGGCCTTGTCATAAGTACACACAGACACACACAAAGGCAAAGAAAAGAATAAAAATCCAATTTATATATGCATTTTTCGGTGGAAAGTATTACGAAAACATGTGGCATATATTTTCACATAAAATTTGACATATCACTTGCAATACTCTGCCAACACCACCAACGTAGCTGCCTGCGCAGTCGTTGACCACAAATAATTAGAATTGCAATCGATACCAATCTGAGGATAACCCTGAAAATTTACAATAAAAAATACATAAAGAATAAATTGCACTGCATGTATGTAGAATTGTTAGCACTCCGAGTGTATTCTAAATGTGGATCAGACCAGTACCTATTGCCCGTATTACAAACACAAAATCGTTTTTACTTGCACAGTGTTGTAATTGATATCCGGGATGTGGTATTATATTCGGCAGCAGTTCAGTTCAGCTCAGCTCAGTTTTGCTTTGTTTTGGCTGAATTGAAGATGAATTGATATTGTCTGTCATGGTGGCTTTCATCAATCAAACGAAACGTTGCTGAAACCGTTTAAATTACTTAAATTACCAAAATAAAAGTATGAAAACGGGAATAGCTATTTTATTAAATTGGATTAATTCATAATTGTTAAAGAATTAAAAAAATATGAAAAAAATTATAATTATTTAATTAAATAAAATTTAAAAAAAATTAAAAATAAAGTTTGTCATTTTAGTTGCAGTCTAGTTTTTACTTCAAAAATACATTTAAGTGCCAATGTTTTAGTTAAAAATAAAAAAACTTTTAAAAATGAAAAATCTAAAAAATTATTTAAAGTTTAATTTTACTTTAAATAATTTTTTCCATTTCCTTTTGCCATTTTTACCAGTGACTCCAAATTTACCATTACCAATTTTTATATTATTAATTGGCTGTCAGAGATGATTGACTAGCATCCTAGTTGCAATTTTAACACATTTACAAGTTTACTCACTTCCTTGAAAGGGTTAAAATACTACTCAAGACTTTTTAATTACTTAACAATAGCTGTCAATACGGTGTAAAATTTGTCATATTTTCTTGGTAGATTTTTCTTTAAATTAACGAACCTTGTTGAACCCAAGATCAAAAGTCAAAAGGTTTTACTAATTGGATGAATCTATCCCAAAAAAGGGGTAAAAATTAAGACATGAAAATTTCTACTTGAATCCATGAGAAAAGTCTGATAGAATTAACTAACATTTTCTTTCAATTACAACCACTTTTCTTACATGTAATTCTTTTAAGGGTTAAGGGTCGAATTTAATACCTAATAATTCTTAATCAGCACAACAATGCATGTCAATATTTGTGGTAAAAATCATAAATTTACTTACAAAAATTGGAAATTCTCAGGTAGGAAAATGTTTAAGAATATTTTAAAAGATAAATAAAAATATTAAGAAATTTGGTTGGAAAAATTAGGACATCGTTTGTGGTAAAGAAACATTTACAGGCATTGGCGAATATATTTCTTCAAATGAATTAACTTTTAAAAGTTTTCCCAAACAAACTTCACTGACACATTGTTCCATAGCCGATGTTCATGATTTTGTAATTTCAAACCCTAATCCAAGAATTCACTCAGAAAATTACAAACTATGAGAATTAAACAAAACTAACTACTCTGTACTTGGGTAAAGGAAATTTCATTATTAGGGTGTTGCCATAGTAAAAATTGCATCACACGCCAAATTGGACAGGAACTTTAACCAAAAGTAGACAACAAGAGAATTTTTATTTTTCACCAAGCCAACGATTTGCCATAGAAACATGAACAGAAGAAGAAGAAGAACAAGAAGAAGCTGTGAAAAGCTAGAATCACCTCATATTGAAAAGTAGACCAAGACCGGGATGGAGGAACACCCACAGAGTAGCGCACGTTGATGATGATGATAATGATAAGTGTGTCAGCTGTCAGTTTGTATAATGTCAGGAATTGTGCGAAGAGAGTGATGCTATCCAACGCACGTTCAAACACACAGCCACACACACACACACACACACACAGGTTGACTTGACTGCCAGTTCAAATAGATCGCTTTATGGGAATGCTAAGAGCTTTTCCCAAACACGCACGTGTTTCCATTTACTTTTTTTTTTGTTTCTATATGCAACGAGGGCGGTGAAGGGGTATGAGGTGCAAAGATGTACGCTCTTTAATTAAATTAATTATGAACATTGTTATTCTTGGCTTATGACGGGCAAATTAAATAATTTCGCTTGAACGAACGAGAGAAGGTACGAACAAAAAGCACCGCACCCTTTCTATTTGGTATTTGGGGGGCGTTATTAAAGCGTATATAATCCTATATGCTTGATAGCCATATCAGCAACACCATCTATGTTCATGTTCAGAGAGTGTGGAAGTGGAGGGTGAAGACATTGTGAAGTACGAAAGCCAAAATTAAATTTGTGGGTTGTATGCGAACTCCCTCTGTTATACGAATTTATATTTATTTTTTTTATGTATCCTTTTTTCGCAGACCGCCCAAAAGTGACAAATTGAATTATGTTTGGTCCTTATGCGGAAATAATAAAACAACACAAATCATATGCTGCTGCTTAATTCTCCGGAGATGAGTTCCGGTGTAATTTAAACCCAGTTTATGTTACACTGTGGCTGTTGTCTCAAGCGAAATTGGGTGAAAGTGAAATTCTAGCTGAAATTGGAAAACCCGTCGTCACCACGACGCCAGCATTCTCATTCTCGAACGAAGGAAAACTTTCCTTGACTTTTGATGACACTGATAAACAGTGGTGTAGCTAAGTGTAGGGTGTGGGGCGGAAATAAGTCAATAAAAAAATTTAGTACTCAATCTAATATATAATCCACCCATGGACCCTCTTTGGACTTAAAGTTTGGACAAATACATGATCGGGAATTCTGTTAGGTTTACTAGTGACTGCAGAGAGAAAATACTTTAAGTGACACGCCAATATTTATAACTGCCACGCCCACTTTCGGATAATTAAAAAATCCACCCCAGTATATATAACCATGGTCTAACGAAATATATATGTGAAATTGCAACTCCCAAAGTCCACTAATGCCATCAGAATTGTCACCCCCCTTTAGAAAAAAAATCAAAAAAATCCTACGTCCACTGGTTACTTCAGGATATCCTAATAAATCTACCACGTTCATTTTATAACTAACACGTCCCCTTTAAGAAAGTTCGGCTCGAAATTGCAACTCTCTAGGCTCACTGGTGTCTTCTAATAGGTGAGTATAGACAGGCATCCGGTCAAATGATTTTATATATAGTGATTTCAGAGGGTCCAGAGGGAACGATGCTCAAGTATGTAACTACTTGGAAATTGCACCCTTTCTTAGAAATTTTTTTTCAATCTACGCCACTGTCAAAACGTTTGAGCAACCCAACCACTTTTTAGTCCTTGGCTTCCAGCAGATTTTTAAAGCAAATTCAATCATATTATATAATGTCATATGCTTTCGCAGCCAAGCTAAACCATTCATAAGCTTGTTTATGACAACACCCTCTTGGCAGCAGCAGCGACGGCGGGTGTTTGTCACAATTATTAACACTTTATTAATGTTGAGGTTTATTCCTCTGGTTTGTTGTTATTTTTTTTTGTTGCCTCCGTTTCTGTATACTACACCCTTGGGATCAAATTAACACTTTTGCTTTTTGTCAGCTGCTGCTGAAGTGGCTTGCTAACATGATTTTCAGCTCAACTCAACTCAACTCAACTCAACTTTTAGATATTTTCTGGGGGGTATTTTCTCATTCATTGTTGCTGCATTTTTCTCTGATGTAATGGAGGGTGTTTTGATGCTTTCGAGTGTTTCTCAACTTTAATAAACAACTTCATCTACACAAGCACATACTTAGGGAGATTATCATGATGATAATTTTTAATAATGGCAATTGAGTTGCTCCTGTATGACAGTATGGAAATAAAGAGTAAATTATTTTATTCTAAAACTTTTCCAGTCGTAAATTCTTAAAAATTTTCTAAATTCATTCATTCAATTTCAAAAAAGTACTGTGGCCATATGGCGCTGATTAAATTGCAATAATTACTTGTGTTTCAAAATAACAACAACCAGCAGCCAATACGTTTGAGCACGCTCCACTGAAGACCCTCAGTTTGTATTTGCCTTACAAGGGGGTCTTCTCACTGGTGTTGGACGGTGGTCGTTTCATTGAGTTTATTTTAGTGTAAACATTGGTTTGTGATTTTTCAAGGAAATCAGATTTCATTGAAAGTGAAATTCTATTGGAATAATAGCCTATGAGTAAGCAAGTGTGTATAATTTGGTCCACACTGAGGTGAATCAAAACTTAGAGACTCTCGTGGTAATTTGGTGGGTATGACATCAAGGCAAGTAATCGGTATTAAATCTTGCCGCAAATCTCGCGTGCTCCTTCAACACATCTCACGACGAAGCCTTGCCCCTGTCATAACTGTCATGAAGTGACCATTCATTCAAGCTGCATACAAATTTGTTGTTCTACTGCGGCCTGTAGTGTTGCTAAACATGAAATAAAAACAATAACAACAACAATGCGGGCCTTTTTTTTTTTGCAAGCAACCAGTAGCGTTGATAAACAAACCTCAATTATAAACAAATGAGAGAAGATATTGTACGGAAGAAAAAAACCGCGTCTACAGCATTTTATGGCTGCTTGTGTTGTTGTGGTTGTTGTTGAGTTGGTTATGCGTATGCCACCATGTCAGGTTCCGGTGAATAAAAAGCTCCTGCTGTTGCTGCCGCTTTTTGTGGGCGCAGTTGCAGTACTTTGTTGCTTATTTATATGCTACAGTAAAGAATGCGTGTTTCACTGCTGCATGCAAGTATAACATAAGCTATTCTTTTGATTTTTTAAATTTTAGCTGATATGAATTTTAAAAGAAATTTTCAAGTTCCAAAGTTCCAAACTTCGCTTTGTCATATTTTGTATTAATGCAAAAACAACTGCCTTTGCGAAAAAAAAAAAAACTGTGTCCGTCTGTCATCGTCCATAAATTTACTTGTTAGACATAATTTCCGCTTTTGACAGTGACTGTCATCGCATAAAAATGCCGCAAACGTTGCAATTTTTTATTTATATCTAAGCATTAAAATTTTATAGACTATTATCGGCCGCACTCCGACTGCCTGCCTGCCTGTCGTCCCAACTTTGACCCAATTCTTGGTAAATGAGTAATTTTCGAATTAACGCCACATTTGATGGGAATTGTATGTGTCAATGCCGAAAGTGTCTATCAAGCGAAACAGATAACTCAGACGTAGCCGGTCGTCGCCAGAAGTGTTGTAATTGAAATTTAGCATGATTGGCAAAATAGAACATTTTAATAAATTTTTACCATCCATATTTTGAGTAATTTGTATGGAATGCATTTTTGATCAAATAACTTGTTTGTTTCACTTTGCATTCACTTAGATTATACCAAAATGCCATGAATCTCAAATTGAATTGAGTTTCTGTGAAACAAACATTAGGGCAATGTTTACACAGAAATGAACTCGTCGAAACGACCACCGTCCAACATCGAGAGAGACCCCCTTGTAAGAAACTTCAAACCGAAGGTCTTCAATGGAGCGTGCTTAAACGTATTGGCTGCTGCTGTTTGGTGCTATTTCGAAATGCAAGAAAAACATTGCAACGGAATGAAAACAAAGTACACATTTCCATTGCCAGCATATGGCAACACTACTTGCTGTATTGAAATAAATGAAATTGCTAGAAGTGGGTTTTTCGAAAATTTAAATTTGAATGAAATAAATGTCCCCTTACACCCAGGCAACAGAAAAGCATCAAGTGATTTTTCTTCCACTAATTGCTGCCGTCAAAATCCTTGCCGCGTATCTAATCTGATCGCTTATCTTAGCTAATTTTCCGCCATCGTCAAGCGGAATGGAGCACAGCATAAAATTGCCTTTAATCTCTTTGGCACGATCGTGAGACAACATGTCGTCAATTATTTCTACGACGATCAGCAGCAAAAGCATACAGCAACAAGCAGTATCGAAGCACCACAGAGATTCCAAAGCAAATCTTTGCATAATTTTTGCTGCGATTGCAGTTTGAACGCGCGCCCTCCTCTCATCGTTCGCCTCCATTGACCAGAGACCAAATTGTTTTTATTTTATTTAAAATTTTTTTTCTGCTGATCTTCGCACATTTGCGGGCTTTCATTAAGTTCGTGGCATTCTTGTGCTGAATAGTGAACGTGCTGATCGTGCGCAGCCGCATTTCGCATATGGCGATATGGCGCAGCGTGTTCAAGATTTACGATCGTTTTTGATCGGCATGGACCTCCTGAGTGTTGATTTAATTTTACGCTTTCGAGATTTTCTGCGTTTATTTTTCAAGCAAATGCGATTGCGGCAGTTTAGTGTTTTGAGTTGAAATGAGGCGGACTTGTGGGGAGCCAGCCCAATGCTTCGTTGAGTTGTTACACTAAGTTTTTAATTATTATTGAATAGAAGAAAGAAACGAAAACTCAACGAAACTTTAAGTCATTTGCAAGTTTGTTGCGATTAAAATCACAAATGATGTACATTTTAGCTTTTTACAGGCTGTACAGCTACATTGGGCGCCATTCCTATCATATCTTTAAGCACAGTCACATATTATCTTTTCGCACACTCTCGTACGAACACGCAAGCCAACGTATACGGTTTTTTGTTGTTGGCCAAAATGACAACATTTGCATGTTGTACGACGATAATCTTTAATTTTTACAACTTGATCCTTGGCGATCTGCGAAACAAGCTCGAAATCGTCATCAGATAAGCCACAAGTGTAGTCGACAGGAATTTTGTTACGGCATTCAGCGTTGCCAGATTAGTTGCTGGCCTGGGCAACGGTTGTCGGTTGTCATGTTCGTTGACACCACGTGGTAAGAACAGATTTTTCACAACATGCCACACTCGAGCATGTTGTGAACAATTTATCTGGCAAGTGTCATTTTATGGGAAAGCTATCAAGGGTTAAAGTTGCTGCGCCACGGTGGTAGTAAAATTCCTTTGTGGCGTTTAAATTCGAAATGCTTTAGGTGCTCGTATATTGGCGGCATCAAGTAGTTGCATATTTTCGGTTTTAAATTCAGGTTTTTACTAAATAGATTTCGGTTTAATACTTCAACGAACTCCAAAACTCTGCACCATATTTGTGCAAATTTAATTTCATCGATCTGCAAATGAAACTACATAAATCAATTTCCACAACTTCGTAGTTCGTAGCTTGTGGGAAATCCAATACCCACACATCAGCACAATAAATTTTCACATTCAACAAATTACATAAACTGTATTTCGTCAAGTTTATTCGTTACATTAAATTCGTCAGTGTGGGGCAATTATTTTCGATTTCCAATTGTGGTTTGTTTGAATTATAGCAACTAATTGGCAATATTACAAAAGTTTTTATGCTTTTTTCAATGAATTTAATGAGTGCAATTTGCCAAACATCAAAAAGGAAGCCAACGAAAGTAGCAATTGGAAATCATTGGTGCTGCAAAGTTTTTGTTTTGAAATTTAAAACCAAAATGAGGAAGTGAATGGGAATTGAAAATCATTTTGTTGGATCCCATATGGATGTATTGTGAATGCATGCATATTAGAGTGATTCTTAAAAACATATTTTAAATTATATTAAAAAATTTCCTCCCTACGAACTTAAAATAATTTTTGGCCTGTGCCTACTATATTTTACTAAATATTAGCATTTTTACCTGATAAATTTATAGTTTAGTTTTCCACCATAAGCGCACATAACTGACTGCGTCACACTTGTCGGGTTTCTATCAAAGCGATATCAATATAAACAGGGTGTTCCGCGCTTCAGTGTAAATAATGAAACAGGTTAATCCTGGGGTCAAAACAAGAAAAAAATTGTACGGGAAGGAGGGGTCCATCTGTACCCAGTTAGTATCTACAGGTATGTCGAAAAATTGCATTCGGAGGTGTCATCACATTTTTAGTCATAAATGTAGACCTACTGCAGCTAGAAAGTCATCCTTGGGCGTTGTGGAAAGGCAATTGAATAACAAAAAAAGAACAAAAAAATCCGATTATCACAAAAAGTGTTAACTCATAATCATATTCATTGAGCATTTTTCTTCCATAACCTCAACTTTGGCTCACATTTTCTTCCAAAAACTGTCTGGCAAACTACAGAACAAATCAAATATTAAGAAAATCGTATTTAGGTGCCATATGCTGAATATGGACCACGCAGAACACAAGTTTAGATTAGGTGACAAGTCACCTATTTACCACTTATATGACACAATATCTTGTGCTACTGTTTGTGTACTTTTTTTGCTAAGGCCATATTTGTTAACATACCATAAGGATTAAACTTCACAGATAGTTTGATTGACATATCTTTCGTTATTTTCTGTTTAAAAAAATACCTTTGTGCAGAAATCATCTACTGTACTTAGCATAAACTATTTATCTTTTCAATATTTAAAATTTTCTATAATTTTACATTATTTGAAGTGCTTATCACTTTGTGTTCTTTACTTTGTTAGGCTTTAGTTGGCAATGCCTATTAATTATTATTTGATTAATTAATGCTATGCATTTTAATTTCACTCAAATATGATTGACAGTTGTTGTAAGAGTAATTGTGAAATTTAATATTATTCCTTTCGGAATGCGGGCTGTAATTAATGAGGCAACCAATTAAATTTTTCATAAAAAAATGCATAAAAACAGAAATTAAAATTTCTCATAACTTTATAAGTAATGAATTTAAATTTATTTATCGATTAATAAAGTTGACGGTTAGCAGTTACATAGAAACCAAAAGCTGCTAAATAAATTTACTAAAAGAAAGTGAATACAAATCCGTTAAAGTGAATTAGATTTTCCACATTAAAGTATGTGCACAATTCGCATTCTAAACGAATTACCCAAAGCAATCAAACAGACAATTCCACTCGGCACATTTTTTCTACTTATAGAAAAATCTCCTACCACCTCAAACGCCAGCAAGAAAAAAAAATATTGCCTAACAAACAAGTAACAACAACAAAGTAATCATAAAATTAATGGGCGGAGTCAGTGGCTGACATTTGTTACCGAGACCGGAAAACACTAAGAGTACAAGAGAGACAGCAATGGCCTATGAAAAAACACTCACACTTATACGAAGAAACAACCCGAAACGAAACCAAAACAAAACAGCGCAGCCGGAAACCAGTTTGAGCCATTTTAACGCACACACATACATACACTTGCAATTTATGCCAATTTCAACTCGGTTTGAGTGAGTTAATTCCCTTTGTGTGCGCGGAGTTTTTGTGTTGCTCTGACTGTGCTGAGTAGGGCTTTAGAATTAGTTTTCTCGAGAATCTCAAACCGACATCTTCGGCGGGTGATTTGAGGAATTCTTCAACAAAAAAAAAATAAAATAAAACAAAAAATTTTAAAACTGGTTCGAAACAAACCCTTGTGATATTAAAATAAACTGAAAATAGCCGTCGGAATTTACAAATTGCCAATATTAAATTAATCCAGAAAATATATTTTTAATGATTTTTATTAATTTCGGTTTTATAAAAATTAAAACTGTTTAAAAGTTTATTAAATTGTGAAAAAAGTGAGTTGGATAACTACGTAATATGGTCACTCTAATGCCATACAGTTACTCTGCACCGAGATGTGGATTAATTGATAAAATGATCGAGCCCAAGGTATTATCTATGTTGATTATAAAATATTATTTACAAACGAATTATTTATTTAAGTTCATAATAGCAACGAATAGCATAAAATTTAAATAAAAATACTTTCTAAACACTTTCGAATAAAATATTGGTAGTATTAATTTAGCACTGTCCATTGGAGTTTTTTTTGCTTTTCATAGCAACATGTGCCGTAGAGAAATTGCAACAAACAGACAATATTGGCAGCACCGGTTAATATTACAAAAATATATTTTTCCATAATTCACTTGAGTGTAAGCTTCAACCATAAGTAACAGCGCACTAAGAAGCAAAAAAAAATGACTGCAATTAACGACAGCACCAACTTTTGTGGTTTCACCAAACGCAGAATTACAACTTTAACATACACAAAACGCCAAAGACTTGCCACAGTTTGTTAATTTTTAATTTGCTACCATTTGCGAATACCGTCTTGCTACCACTGCCATTGCACCTCACCTCAAGTGACGGAACGTGTTGCGTGTAACTGCCAAATCGTGTGTACGCGACGATATTTTTAATGCGATTTTCATGCGAAATTTTAATAGAGCATAAATTATGGCAAATTGCTTGTGGCCGCAGCCAAAAGAAAATGTTAGTCAAGTTATGATCCATTAAATGGCGTCATTATAGTGACAGCGTGACATCAAAGTTACGTCATAGTATTGTGATGTCATTTATGGGAAATTAAATATTGTTCACCTCCAAAGTGACACCAATTTTCGCGTCACAGTGTCATTATATTGACGAAATTTAATGACCGTGTAGCTTCACACTCATATTCGAGTAAACTCTGATAGTGACCAACCTGACAATAGTGCGTGTGGTGAGATTGTGTGGGTATGTGAGATTTTGATTTAGAATCTAGAATACAAGCGTAAATAATAAAAGTTGGAGTAGCTAATTACCAGGGAACGGATTTAGTTGACCTAAAAAATTTTTTCCATACTTTTAGTGACAAAAAAAAACGGAAAGTCCCAACATTTTAAGTCGATAGTTCAATAATTATATTGTTTAGTGTACCTGCTTGCCATTTCTCACCATATGTGACAATGTGCTAATTATTGGACTATCGACTTAAAATATTAGCATTTTCCGAATTTTTCGTCACTAAAAGTATGCAACAAATTTTATAGGTTAACAAAATTCGTTCCCTGGTAATTACCAACCACCGGTTTGCCTATAAAAGTGTTGGTTAATGTACCGATTTTCCTCATTTCATATTCCATATTAACATTTCTCTCCTGGTGTATTTGAAAATGTGTCCCCACTCGTTTACCAACATGTTGACAATTTGACATTAATCACAGTAAATTCTTACTCACAAGCAGCCAAAACAACAACAAGAAAAAAATCGAATCATCATCAATAAACAATAAAATATTCAACACACCATAAGTCATTTCAAAAAACTCACCTTTACGATTTCTTCTGCCTCTTCAATTCATTTTAATTTATGACCCAATTTCGGGAAGCCCAACTCCAAACAACACAAATTTGTCTTCCACTGATCGCAGATTGTGGGGGCAATTAACGAACTTAAAATTCCCGAATTGTTCATTTGAGAATTCACCACGAGTTGAAAAGGAATAACAAAAAAAAAAAAAAGAAACGAAACGAAACAATGAAGAAAAATTGTCACGCTATCAACATAATTCAAAACTCACTACGTTTTTATTTTGTTTGTTTTTTTCTTTTATTGAGAATTCCAAAGGAGACAAATTTTTTGTTCGAAAACATTTCGTGAGATCTTATCGGTGCATCTTACTTTTTGTGTGAATGTGTGTATGTTTTTTTATTACACGCATAAGGTATGTATGCAAAGTTAAAGGAATCACCTTTGAAACGAAATGGTTGGAAAAAAAACAAATCTCAGCACACACAAAAAAAAAGAGTAAAGACAAAAGATTACGATCACTGGAATTTCGTTAAAGATGCTCTCAAACAGGTCTTTTTTTATGTGCATTTACGTTGGCGACTTGTGCCATAAATTAGTGGACAGTTAAAGCCATACAAACACACACACACACATGAAAATACACAAATTTTCCTTAATCACTACGTCTACAGGGTAGTTAATCAGTAGGATGAATTCATGAAAAAGGAATCATCCATTTCGTCCTTAAAGGACAAAAATACATTATCACATTAAATAGAATTTTAATAGATAATTTATTCTAACTCAACCATTCATTCATACTTTTCTGACCTAAGGTAAAAGCTCATAACTATTTAAGCTCATTGATACCAAATTGAATGCTTTAAACTTTGGACCCAACAAAAATTTGCATTTTTTTTAATTTTATTTTTTTGTTAAGTTTGTTTTTCGTTTTGCTTATTAACACTAGGTGGCATTTGAACAGAAAACATCTCAAAAAGGAAAGAAGAAAAAAAAATGACCAGCGGATTTGCAAGCAAAAAAACCAGAAGTATTTACACACGTCGTCGTTCGTCGTGGTCAGAAATTCAATTTTCGATTTTATGATGCATTTTAAAAAGCCATAAATTTACGAAAATTTCTTTTCGTGCTTGTACGTCGTTCGTCGGCCGCATGAATGTTTCGAGTTGTCAACTTGGCCAATTCTAATTTGTTAAGCGTGTGTGTATGTTGTTGCTGAGTGTGGTGTGAGCGCGTGCGTTTGCGTTTGCGTTTGCGCCATGGAGTCATGCTGATTTTTCGTCACTTTTGTGTGGAATTGGCGTGTAAAGTTTTTCTTTTTTTTTTTTTTTTTCGTTTTTATGGTTTGTTTAAGTTGGAGTAGTGAATAGTAGTAGGTGGCTTTGAACTTAACGTAGCCTAACCAAAACTTAATGGTTAATAAATGAATGCTAAGGAAAATTGTTCAGTGAGATTTAAAGGGAGATAAATTCAAGTTTAACGATGGACATGGTTCACTACAAAATTACATACGAAAACCTCTAATTAAACAAGAAATTGTGTCTAAGTCAACATACATTTTTTAAATCGTACCTTTGTGTAATCCCACAAAGTTCTCACAGCTGCATAATGCATTTCCAAACGTCTGCAAAAATTGTCCAAAAATCACATACACTTTCGGTAAATTAATCAAATATATTGGCTGTCCAAAAACCTTGGCGCTTCAGACATACGCAAACATCAGCTTTCCAAGAATCCACTAAGGTGTCGCCTTCGTTATCAACATTAATACAAAAAAAAATGCAACTGTGAAAATAAACGTAAAAGTAGCATAATCAAATATAATGGAAAAATAAAAAATTAAAATAAATTGCTGCCAAAAGATTACATAAACAAATGTCGACGACTACCGATTTTATCGCACCACTCACGGCTTTGTTTTATTATAAGAGTTTTGTTTTTGTAAATATTGAAGAAGTTTTATTTATATTAGTCTGCGCTGGGGTTTTGGTGGAAAGCATTTATGTGGCAAAAAAAAAACAAAACGAATAAAATATTAAAAATAAATAAATGCTGTATATTTATTTTAGGCGAGTCTCCTTTTTATATTCCAAAGTAAAGGCGCATTTCTGTATTTCATTTAAAATATAATTTTTATTTGTATACAAATGCACCGTACCAGTTTCACTTCAAAAGTTATGGCTAATATTTTATTTATTTATTTCTCTTCTTGTCAACTTTCAGGTTAAACGTCCCAAAACAGAGCACACGGATACAAATGATCGAAATCGGTAAGAAAGCAGTTTTTAATTGCAATAGTCTAGCACACAGACACAAATTAAATAGGGCCTCTCTTGATCGGAACATTTTCACGAATATTTTAATATGTGGGAAATAAAACCACAAATCCCTAAGCGTCGGTTCCTGGTTTTATCAACTCACATTCGTAATTGTCTTTTCTGTATGAAATTGATGTATCGGACAGGTTTCAAGTCCTTGTGCTATTAAATTCGTATGTCCTTTTCAATTTAGTTTAAATTAAAAAAGTGCAATTGAAATGAAATACAAATTGTTTCAAGTATTGGTGCGGCAAACACTTGGCTACTCCAATGACACTTTCGTTTCGCCACTTGTAGTAACGGCCAATGATCAATGCATTTTCGAAAGTGACAAATTTTCAATTGTCCTCAATAGCTTCAAACAGGAATGGAAATACCAAATTCCTTTGAAATATATTCCATATTTTGCATATAAGCGGAAAGAACATGTGTACAAAATTTCATAGAATTCAAAGACAGTGGAACGAAAACAAAAACTGTCATACTTAAGCGTTTTTAACACTTCTCAGACACAAAGTACTACGAAAATGCGCTTAATGTGCACGACAATGTGTCTGTCCAGTTTTGTGTGTCTAAGGATGCGCCCACTACTTAAAAGATTATAAAAATCGAAACAAAAAATACCCACAAAAAGAAGAGAAATCATTTAGAATCTTAAGCGGAGACTTAGGCATGCAGACTGAACCCGAAAAAACTTGAACAAAAAATGTGTCACACTTATAAGAAAATGTGAAAGAATGAAGAAAAGGGCATTAACGAAAGAAAGGCATGTGTGGAGTGATTTCAGTTTTCATAAATTGTTTTATGAATTATCGGTTGACACTTGTTGTAGTCTAATATTTAGTAATATTTTTAAAAGTAAATTCAATTTAGGTAAATAAATATCGTGAACACTAGTTAAAATATTAAGTGAAAAAAATACCCAAGACCCTTTGCTTTTCTTTTATGAAGCTGTAAACTATCGTAAAATAGTTTATGTGACAATTTCTAATTTTACGACTGTTTAAAGGATCGGGGGGACAATATATTCCCAGACATATACAAATTGAATGTGTAAATAATTTTTATTAACGCCAGCCAATTGAAAAACTATAAAATTCTTGCTTAAATTCCAATTTAAGCGTGAGAAAAACACCAAAAACAATGAAAACATTTGTCCAAACTACAAAATGACCAATGAAATTTTATTATTTCCAACAACCGCAACAACAATAATAAAAAAAGCAACTTTATTAGAAAAATTCTTTTGATTATTTTGTGCATTTCCACCGTTTGGAAAATGTAAACAAATGGTGAATATATAAAAATAAATATAAAAAAACCCAAGAAACAACATAAAATAAATCACAAAATAGACACAAAATAGAGAAAATAAAAAAGAAATACAGCCAATACAAATCACAACCAACGTCAGCGTAATTCAATCTTTTGATTGCAATTCAACTGACGACCGAACTTGGTGGGATAGGAACATATCAGCCTATGCGGAGTGTGAGGACGACAAAAGCGTTATTGGAGGTTCCGCCACACACACACACACACATATGTGACATGTCGTGTGCGTAATTAATCGGTTTATGCTGGGTATCAAAAAAGAAAAAATTAAAGAGTTGTTGGATTTTTATTTTAAATCATTTTTGTATTCGGGTTTTTTTTTTTTTAGGGAAAATTTGTAGCAATTTTTCATAAAAATACTTTTTTGAGTTACGCCTTCAGCGATTTTACATTGGAATTTGACACCTCAATTTGAGGGAATAGTTTTTTTTTTATTTTTTAATATTTCTCATGTTTGGGAAAATGTTAATTTGATGGTTTGTGCCTCGTGCTTATGAGTACATTAATTGCTAGATGATAAATGAACTTTGGTGGTAGGAAAGCGGAGAAAGAATGAAATTTGAGTGGGCAGGAAGCAGAGAGTTATGAGCGGGAATTAAGAGTCATTAGAATTTTGATAAAAAAAAAGATTTTATTTTATTTGTAAATATTTTATTAAATTAAACAAAATGTTTGTTAAAAATTACCACACATGCTTGCAAAAATAAAAATAAAAAACAAATAACGAAATTCCGTGTGACACACTTAAAATGATTGCCCGCGTCAATCGCTTTCAACCTTCTTTCCGCAAAATTCACCGATACCGAAAACCAACAAAAAAAAAATAGAACCAAAAAATATAAATTTAAATGTTTCCAAAAAGATTCTACAACATTTGCTGCACACATGCTCTTAAGAAGTGCCTCAAGTGTATTTCTAAACTGTTTTTTTTTCGAACATTTGCCGTAGGTCGTTCCACATGAAAAACACAAGAAAGAAAGAAAAGAATTCAAACACTTGGCAACATTTACGAGTGTCTAAACAATGGGACACTTGACTTTTTTTCATTCGCCCCATTCAAGTGTTTATTTTTAATTTTCCTTTTCTGCTGTATGCCGATTTTTATGGGCTACACAGATTATTGTTTTTTTTCATTGCCCTCTATTTTATTTTGGAGACAGTTTGTTGTGGACTTTTATTTTCTGTTTTGCATTTGCTTATTTCCATTGATGATTTTTGTCAATGACTTCGCAGAAGTGTCCATAAGAATTTGCCTCTAATGGCTGATTGGAGCAATCATTTGTATGGGAAACTGAGAAGGGGCATTTATTTTTCTTTATTGAGATCTGGATATTAAGAAACGGATTAATGAGATTAAGATAACCATTATTGGTGTTGAAAAGATTCATCAGAAGATATTCAAATCGTTTAAAGTTTAATTGAATGGATTGTGTGATGATGGCAGGTAGAACAAGTTGCCACAGTATTGTTATTAGTCTAGCAACATGCTTTGTTGCCGCAAAATGTTTATAAACAAATTAGCAACTTCCTTTATTAATATCACAAATTTCCTTTCAATTACAGTCTCTGCTCGCAAACCACCGCCCAACAACAGCAGCAGCAACACCATCATCAGCAGCAGCAACAACATCATTCGTCGCAACTCCACCCGCACTCCGCTCAGTCCGCTGCGGCCGGTCAATGTAGTCCGCTAGGATCGTTGCCACCGCAAGCCCAACCGCTGCAACCGACGATATCATCACTCGCCTCGCTCAGTAGTCACTACAGTACCACCACGCCGAACCTCAACTCCAGCTGCAGCCTTTCCTCGGGACTGGCGCACCATCCCGCACTGACAGCTGCCTCATTCTCGCAATCGGTGGGCAGCAGTTTCTCCACATATCAACACCAGCCCACCAGTGATGCTTCGGCAAGTCTGAATAGCGCCTCGTCCGCAGCAGCGCGACAACAGCACGGGGATCTGTCCTCAGCTGGCGTTGGTGGCGGTGGCATGTCCCATTGGCTCAACGCGGACTCTCAACTGCCCTCGGTGAAGTCGGAAAATCGCAGTCCCGGTCTGAGTGTTTCCAATTCCAATGCCATCGAAACGAATGCCTCATCACTGAGCGGCAGCTTAGGTGTGAGTGGTACGCACTTGGACAGTTCCTCTGCGGGAAATGGCAGCAACAGTGCCAATGCCGGCCTCTACAGTTGCTCATCGGTGTCTGGTGTGAATTCGGTGGGCTTGAGTGGCCTAGAGTCTGGAGCAACACCTTCGAGCTCTTCCTCGTCCGCTGCAATGGCTGCCGTGAACTCATCTGCTGCCGCAGCAGCTGCCGCTGCCGCTTACGACTCCAAACACGACTACTACAACTACTACAACAGCATGCAACAGTATACGCCGCCTTTCTACTCCACCTACGGCGCTCCATATACGACGGCACGTGCTACCACGAAAATCGAACCAAATGCACCGTACTTGACCTCGTCGTACGCCTCGGCGGCCAGCAATAATAACTCCTCGCAACTCTATCCCACCGCTTATGGCTACAATAACTTTGCGCAGTTCGGTTCGGCTGCTGCGGCCGTGGCTCAGCAGGACTACAGCGGCTATTACAACGATCAGTACGGCAATTACTACAATCCCGCCAATTATTCGCCGTATGCGGTTAGTTCGCCCAGTTCGAGTGCCAGTCATGGCTTCCACGTAGCCGCCTCGAATCTATCGGAGAGTCCCACCGACACGCACTCGACCACGCCCATCCTACATGCCACACACTCGCCCCACTCACCGCTTCCGATCTCACCGAACGCCACCAGTGCGCTCAACTCGTCCACTGCTGCAGCTGCGGCGGCGGCGGCGGCAGCAGCGGGTTCACTTACCAAAACCACGCCCACAGGTAAAACTGGGCGTGCACGCGGCCGCCGTCACCAACAGCCCAGCCCCACGCGCAGCACCACCTCCGACACGCCCAACAGCGATGCAGCCAAGCCGCCCGAGCGTGTCTTCATCTGGGATCTGGACGAGACGATCATCATCTTCCATACACTGCTGTCCGGCTCATTTGCCAATCGCTATACCAAAGACCACAGCGCACTCATGACGATCGCCTTCCGCATGGAGGAGATGGTCTTCAACATGGCCGATACGCACTTCTTCTTCAACGAGATTGAGGAGTGCGACCAAGTGCACATCGACGACGTCTCCTCCGATGACAACGGCCAGGATCTGAGCAATTACAACTTCGCCACCGATGGTTTTCATACGGGTGCTCCGCCTGGAGCACCGCCGAATCTGTGTTTGCCGACGGGCGTACGTGGCGGAGTGGATTGGATGCGCAAACTGGCGTTTCGGTATAGGAAAATCAAGGAGATCTACAACACCTACAGGGGCAAGTAAGTACCGCATGTTGCTAGCGAAATGTTGCTGCAACATTTGGGTGTGAATTTGGATTCAGGATATTAACCAATTTTTGATTTCAACTTGCAGTGTTGGTGGCTTATTGGGACCCGCAAAACGTGATGCCTGGCTGCAGATACGCTCGGATATCGAGATGGCTACGGACAATTGGGCCTCGCTTGCCACAAAATGTCTGAATATGATTGCTCAACGTGAAAACTGCGTGAATGTCCTGGTCACATCGACACAGTTGGCGCCCGCCTTGGCCAAGGTGTTGCTTTTCGGCTTGGGCAGCATCTTTTCGATTGATAACATTTATAGCGCACATAAAATTGGTAAGTGGCCAACATTTACATTTATGTGGTTGCAACATATTAACCGTATCCTTCTTCTCTTGTAGGTCAGGAAACCTGCTATGAACGCATTGTCACACGTTTCGGCCGCAAAAGCACATACGTTGTCATCGGCGATGGCGCCGAAGAGGAATCCGCCGCCAAGGCAATGAATTTTCCCTTCTGGCGCATCTCATCGCACAGTGATATTCGCGCCCTCTACACTGCGCTCGATATGGGTTTCTTATGAAAAATTCGTGTAATTCAAGAAGTTCGTGTAAATTTCTACTTTATGCTGTAAACTTACTATGAAAATGCAATTGTATTGTTTAAAGAAAAATATTAATTAAAAAAGAAAAACAAAACACATAACAAATCTAAGAAAATTACGCACTAAAATTTCAAAAAAGACTAAATTATTAGAAAGCATAAATTATGCTTCTTTTTCAATAAATGTTAAGTCAATTTTTGTATAAAAGTTTGTAAAAGTTTTGAATTGCTCTCCTATTTTATTTTATTTTATTTATTCAAGTTCTAGTGTTAAGTTCGTTTTTAGTACCTACCTATTTCATTAGTATACACTAAAAATTAATTATAGAACAAAATAATTTAATTGTTTTGTTTTAAACTGCACATATTACATTATAGACTTTCTATTTACCTATAAGTTAAAAATATTTTCAACATTTACTGGCAAAAGAAAAAGAAAAATGAATTTAAAAATATATTTTAATTGTAAAATTATGTATAGAAAATAATAAAATATATATATTATATTGTATTTGTCAGTGTTCAGCAACATGTTTATAAACAAATACACACACACAGCATGATTTACGGCACTTTAGCCATAGAACACACTAGTTTACTGTTAGTTTAAAGTAGTATTGAAATTTATTGAAATAACAAATAAAAACGCACTAAATATGAAACGAACGAAAGAAGATTTGCTTTTAGGAATACAAATTTTTTGGTTTTTTTGGTTAAGTTTTAGGGTCCTAGGACGCTCCGTTACGGAGATATAAGCGTTTAAAGAATTCGAGATTCAACTCTAAATATCTGCGCTCCTAGGTATCGAATTCCCTTAGTTTCTTTTGTAAATGGAAGGTGAGACAACTATTTATCTTCCGGAGATAATTTAGAGCATTTTTGGCTTTTTTTGGTAAGTTTTAGGGTCCTAGGACGCTCCGTTACGGAGATATAAACGTTTAAAGAAATTCGAGATTCAACTCTAAATATCTGCGCTCCTAGGTACCGAATTCACTTAGTTTCTTTTGTAAATGGAAGGTGAGACAACTATTTATCTTCCGGTGCATGCTTCGACCCTCTACGAAGTGTATGCATAAAGTTAGAAGATAATTTAGAGCATTTTTGGCTTTTTTTGGTAAGTTTTAGGGTCCTAGGACGCTCCGTTACGGAGATATACACGTTTAAAGAAATTCGAGATTCAACTCTAAATATCTGCGCTCGTAGGTACCGAATTCACTTAGTTTCTTTTGTAAATGGAAGGTGAGACAACTATTTATCTTCCGGTGCATGCTTCGACCCTCTACGAAGTGTATGCATAAAGTTAGAAGATAATTTAGAGCATTTTTGGAAAAATAATTTTTGGCTTTTTTTGGTAAGTTTTAGGGTCCTAGGACGCTCCGTTACGGAGATATAAACGTTTAAAGAAATTCGAGATTCAACTCTAAATATCTGCGCTCCTAGGTATCGAATTCACTTAGTTTCTTTTGTAAATGGAAGGTGAGACAACTATTTATCTTCCGGTGCATGCTTCGACCCTCTACGAAGTGTATGCATAAAGTTAGAAGATAATTTAGAGCATTTTTGGCTTTTTTTGGTAAGTTTTAGGGTCCTAGGACGCTCCGTTACGGAGATATAAACGTTTAAAGAAATTCGAGATTCAACTCTAAATATCTGCGCTCCTAGGTACCGAATTCACTTAGTTTCTTTTGTAAATGGAAGGTGAGACAACTATTTATCTTCCGGTGCATGCTTCGACCCTCTACGAAGTGTATGCATAAAGTTAGAAGATAATTTAGAGCATTTTTGGAAAAATAATTTTTGGCTTTTTTTGGTAAGTTTTAGGGTCCTAGTACGCTCCGTTACGGAGATATAAACGTTTAAAGAAATTCGAGATTCAACTCTAAATATCTGCGCTCGTAGGTACCGAATTCACTTAGTTTCTTTTGTAAATGGAAGGTGAGACAACTATTTATCTTCCGGTGCATGCTTCGACCCTCTACGAAGTGTATGCATAAAGTTAGAAGATAATTTAGAGCATTTTTGGAAAAATAATTTTTGGCTTTTTTTGGTAAGTTTTAGGGTCCTAGGACGCTCCGTTACGGAGATATAAACGTTTAAAGAAATTCGAGATTCAACTCTAAATATCTGCGCTCCTAGGTATCGAATTCACTTAGTTTCTTTTGTAAATGGAAGGTGAGACAACTATTTATCTTCCGGTGCATGCTTCGACCCTCTACGAAGTGTATGCATAAAGTTAGAAGATAATTTAGAGCATTTTTGGCTTTTTTTGGTAAGTTTTAGGGTCCTAGGACGCTCCGTTACGGAGATATACACGTTTAAAGAAATTCGAGATTCAACTCTAAATATCTGCGCTCGTAGGTACCGAATTCACTTAGTTTCTTTTGTAAATGGAAGGTGAGACAACTATTTATCTTCCGGTGCATGCTTCGACCCTCTACGAAGTGTATGCATAAAGTTAGAAGATAATTTAGAGCATTTTTGGAAAAATAATTTTTGGCTTTTTTTGGTAAGTTTTAGGGTCCTAGGACGCTCCGTTACGGAGATATAAACGTTTAAAGAAATTCGAGATTCAACTCTAAATATCTGCGCTCCTAGGTATCGAATTCACTTAGTTTCTTTTGTAAATGGAAGGTGAGACAACTATTTATCTTCCGGTGCATGCTTCGACCCTCTACGAAGTGTATGCATAAAGTTAGAAGATAATTTAGAGCATTTTTGGAAAAATAATTTTTGGCTTTTTTTGGTAAGTTTTAGGGTCCTAGTACGCTCCGTTACGGAGATATACACGTTTAAAGAAATTCGAGATTCAACTCTAAATATCTGCGCTCGTAGGTACCGAATTCACTTAGTTTCTTTTGTAAATGGAAGGTGAGACAACTATTTATCTTCCGGTGCATGCTTCGACCCTCTACGAAGTGTATGCATAAAGTTAGAAGATAATTTAGAGCATTTTTGGCTTTTTTTGGTAAGTTTTAGGGTCCTAGGACGCTCCGTTACGGAGATATACACGTTTAAAGAAATTCGAGATTCAACTCTAAATATCTGCGCTCCTAGGTACCGAATTCACTTAGTTTCTTTTGTAAATGGAAGGTGAGACAACTATTTATCTTCCGGTGCATGCTTCGACCCTCTACGAAGTGTATGCATAAAGTTAGAAGATAATTTAGAGCATTTTTGGAAAAATAATTTTTGGCTTTTTTTGGTAAGTTTTAGGGTCCTAGGACGCTCCGTTACGGAGATATAAACGTTTAAAGAAATTCGAGATTCAACTCTAAATATCTGCGCTCCTAGGTATCGAATTCACTTAGTTTCTTTTGTAAATGGAAGGTGAGACAACTATTTATCTTCCGGTGCATGCTTCGACCCTCTACGAAGTGTATGCATAAAGTTAGAAGATAATTTAGAGCATTTTTGGAAAAATAATTTTTGGCTTTTTTTGGTAAGTTTTAGGGTCCTAGTACGCTCCGTTACGGAGATATACACGTTTAAAGAAATTCGAGATTCAACTCTAAATATCTGCGCTCGTAGGTACCGAATTCACTTAGTTTCTTTTGTAAATGGAAGGTGAGACAACTATTTATCTTCCGGTGCATGCTTCGACCCTCTACGAAGTGTATGCATAAAGTTAGAAGATAATTTAGAGCATTTTTGGAAAAATAATTTTTGGCTTTTTTTGGTAAGTTTTAGGGTCCTAGGACGCTCCGTTACGGAGATATAAACGTTTAAAGAAATTCGAGATTCAACTCTAAATATCTGCGCTCCTAGGTATCGAATTCACTTAGTTTCTTTTGTAAATGGAAGGTGAGACAACTATTTATCTTCCGGTGCATGCTTCGACCCTCTGCGAAGTGTATGCATAAAGTTAGAAGATAATTTAGAGCATTTTTGGAAAAATAATTTTTGGCTTTTTTTGGTAAGTTTTAGGGTCCTAGGACGCTCCGTTACGGAGATTTAAACGTTTAAAGAAATTCGAGATTCAACTCTAAATATCTGCGCTCCTAGGTACCGAATTCACTTAGTTTCTTTTGTAAATGGAAGGTGAGACAACTATTTATCTTCCGGTGCATGCTTCGACCCTCTACGAAGTGTATGCATAAAGTTAGAAGATAATTTAGAGCATTTTTGGAAAAATAATTTTTGGCTTTTTTTGGTAAGTTTTAGGGTCCTAGGACGCTCCGTTACGGAGATATAAACGTTTAAAGAAATTCGAGATTCAACTCTAAATATCTGCGCTCCTAGGTATCGAATTCACTTAGTTTCTTTTGTAAATGGAAGGTGAGACAACTATTTATCTTCCGGTGCATGCTTCGACCCTCTACGAAGTGTATGCATAAAGTTAGAAGATAATTTAGAGCATTTTTGGAAAAATAATTTTTGGCTTTTTTTGGTAAGTTTTAGGGTCCTAGGACGCTCCGTTACGGAGATATAAACGTTTAAAGAAATTCGAGATTCAACTCTAAATATCTGCGCTCCTAGGTATCGAATTCACTTAGTTTCTTTTGTAAATGGAAGGTGAGACAACTATTTATCTTCCGGTGCATGCTTCGACCCTCTACGAAGTGTATGCATAAAGTTAGAAGATAATTTAGAGCATTTTTGGAAAAATAATTTTTGGCTTTTTTTGGTAAGTTTTAGGGTCCTAGGACGCTCCGTTACGGAGATATAAACGTTTAAAGAAATTCGAGATTCAACTCTAAATATCTGCGCTCCTAGGTATCGAATTCACTTAGTTTCTTTTGTAAATGGAAGGTGAGACAACTATTTATCTTCCGGTGCATGCTTCGACCCTCTACGAAGTGTATGCATAAAGTTAGAAGATAATTTAGAGCATTTTTGGAAAAATAATTTTTGGCTTTTTTTGGTAAGTTTTAGGGTCCTAGGACGCTCCGTTACGGAGATATAAACGTTTAAAGAAATTCGAGATTCAACTCTAAATATCTGCGCTCCTAGGTATCGAATTCACTTAGTTTCTTTTGTAAATGGAAGGTGACAACTATTTATCATCCGGTGCATGCTTCGATCCTCTATGAAGTGTATGCATAAAGTTAGAAGATAATTTAGAGCATTTTTGGAAAAATAATTTTTGGCTTTTTTTGGTAAGTTTTAGGGTCCTAGGACGCTCCGTTACGGAGATATAAACGTTTAAAGAAATTCGAGATTCAACTCTAAATATCTGCGCTCCTAGGTATCGAATTCACTTAGTTTCTTTTGTAAATGGAAGGTGAGATTTATCTTCCGGTGCATGCTTCGACCCTCTACGAAGTGTATGCATAAAGTTAGAAGATAATTTAGAGCATTTTTGGAAAAATAATTTTTGGCTTTTTTTGGTAAGTTTTAGGGTCCTAGGACGCTCCGTTACGGAGATATAAACGTTTAAAGAAATTCGAGATTCAACTCTAAATATCTGCGCTCCTAGGTATCGAATTCACTTAGTTTCTTTTGTAAATGGAAGGTGAGACAACTATTTATCATCCGGTGCATGCTTCGACCCTCTACGAAGTGTATGCATAGAGTTAAAAGATAATTTAGAGCATTTTTGGAAAATTAATTTTTGGCTTTTTTGGTAAGTTTTAGGGTCCTAGGACGCTCCGTTACGGAGATATAAACGTTTAAAGAAATTCGAGATTCAACTCTAAATATCTGCGCTCCTAGGTATCGAATTCACTTAGTTTCTTTTGTAAATGGAAGGTGAGACAACTATTTATCATCCGGTGCATGCTTCGACCCTCTACGAAGTGTATGCATAGAGTTAGAAGATAATTTAGAGCATTTTTGGAAAATTAATTTTTGGCTTTTTTGGTAAGTTTTAGGGTCCTAGGACGCTCCGTTACGGAGATATAAACGTTTAAAGAAATTCGAGATTCAACTCTAAATATCTGCGCTCCTAGGTATCGAATTCACTTAGTTTCTTTTGTAAATGGAAGGTGAGACAACTATTTATCATCCGGTGCATGCTTCGACCCTCTACGAAGTGTATGCATAGAGTTAGAAGATAATTTAGAGCATTTTTGGAAAAATAATTTTTGGCTTTTTTGGTAAGTTTTAGGGTCCTAGGACGCTCCGTTACGGAGATATAAACGTTTAAAGAAATTCGAGATTCAACTCTAAATATCTGCGCTCCTAGGTATCGAATTCACTTAGTTTCTTTTGTAAATGGAAGGTGAGACAACTATTTATCTTCCGGTGCATGGTTCGACCCTCTACGAAGTGTATGCATAAAGTTCGAAGATAATTTAGAGCATTTTTGGCTTTTTTTGGTAAGTTTTAGGGTCCTAGGACGCTCCGTTACGGAGATATAAACGTTTAAAGAAATTCGAGATTCAACTCTAAATATCTGCGCTCCTAGGTATCGAATTGACTTAGTTTCTTTTGTAAATGGAAGGTGAGACAACTATTTATCTTCCGGTGCATGCTTCGACCCTCTACGAAGTGTATGCATAAAGTTTGAAGATAATTTAGAGCATTTTTGGAAAAATAATTTTTGGCTTTTTTTGGTAAGTTTTAGGGTCCTAGGACGCTCCGTTACGGAGATATAAACGTTTAAAGAAATTCGAGATTCAACTCTAAATATCTGCGCTCCTAGGTATCGAATTCACTTAGTTTCTTTTGTAAATGGAAGGTGAGACAACTATTTATCTTCCGGTGCATGGTTCGACCCTCTACGAAGTGTATGCATAAAGTTCGAAGATAATTTAGAGCATTTTTGGCTTTTTTTGGTAAGTTTTAGGGTCCTAGGACGCTCCGTTACGGAGATATAAACGTTTAAAGAAATTCGAGATTCAACTCTAAATATCTGCGCTCCTAGGTATCGAATTGACTTAGTTTCTTTTGTAAATGGAAGGTGAGACAACTATTTATCTTCCGGTGCATGCTTCGACCCTCTACGAAGTGTATGCATAAAGTTAGAAGATAATTTAGAGCATTTTTGGAAAAATAATTTTTGGCTTTTTTTGGTAAGTTTTAGGGTCCTAGGACGCTCCGTTACGGAGATATAAACGTTTAAAGAAATTCGAGATTCAACTCTAAATATCTGCGCTCCTAGGTATCGAATTCACTTAGTTTCTTTTGTAAATGGAAGGTGAGACAACTATTTATCTTCCGGTGCATGCTTCGACCCTCTACGAAGTGTATGCATAGAGTTAGAAGATAATTTAGAGCATTTTTGGAAAAATAATTTTTGGCTTTTTTTGGTAAGTTTTAGGGTCCTAGGACGCTCCGTTACGGAGATATAAACGTTTAAAGAAATTCGAGATTCAACTCTAAATATCTGCGCTCCTAGGTATCGAATTCACTTAGTTTCTTTTGTAAATGGAAGGTGAGACAACTATTTATCTTCCGGTGCATGCTTCGACCCTCTACGAAGTGTATGCATAAAGTTAGAAGATAATTTAGAGCATTTTTGAAAAATAATTTTTGGCTTTTTTTGGTAAGTTTTAGGGTCCTAGGACGCTCCGTTACGGAGATATGAACGTTTAAAGAAATTCGAGATTCAACTCTAAATATCTGCGCTCCTAGGTATCGAATTCACTTAGTTTCTTTTGTAAATGGAAGGTGAGACAACTATTTATCTTCCGGTGCATGCTTCGACCCTCTACGAAGTGTATGCATAGAGTTAGAAGATAATTTAGAGCATTTTTGGAAAAATAATTTTTGGCTTTTTTTGGTAAGTTTTAGGGTCCTAGGACGCTCCGTTACGGAGATATAAACGTTTAAAGAAATTCGAGATTCAACTCTAAATATCTGCGCTCCTAGGTATCGAATTCACTTAGTTTCTTTTGTAAATGGAAGGTGAGACAACTATTTATCTTCCGGTGCATGCTTCGACCCTCTACGAAGTGTATGCATAGAGTTAGAAGATAATTTAGAGCATTTTTGGAAAAATAATTTTTGGCTTTTTTTGGTAAGTTTTAGGGTCCTAGGACGCTCCGTTACGGAGATATAAACGTTTAAAGAAATTCGAGATTCAACTCTAAATATCTGCGCTCCTAGGTATCGAATTCACTTAGTTTCTTTTGTAAATGGAAGGTGAGACAACTATTTATCTTCCGGTGCATGCTTCGACCCTCTACGAAGTGTATGCATAAAGTTAGAAGATAATTTAGAGCATTTTTGAAAAATAATTTTTGGCTTTTTTTGGTAAGTTTTAGGGTCCTAGGACGCTCCGTTACGGAGATATGAACGTTTAAAGAAATTCGAGATTCAACTCTAAATATCTGCGCTCCTAGGTATCGAATTCACTTAGTTTCTTTTGTAAATGGAAGGTGAGACAACTATTTATCTTCCGGTGCATGCTTCGACCCTCTACGAAGTGTATGCATAGAGTTAGAAGATAATTTAGAGCATTTTTGGAAAAATAATTTTTGGCTTTTTTTGGTAAGTTTTAGGGTCCTAGGACGCTCCGTTACGGAGATATAAACGTTTAAAGAAATTCGAGATTCAACTCTAAATATCTGCGCTCCTAGGTATCGAATTCACTTAGTTTCTTTTGTAAATGGAAGGTGAGACAACTATTTATCTTCCGGTGCATGCTTCGACCCTCTACGAAGTGTATGCATAAAGTTAGAAGATAATTTAGAGCATTTTTGGAAAAATAATTTTTGGCTTTTTTTGGTAAGTTTTAGGGTCCTAGGACGCTCCGTTACGGAGATATAAACGTTTAAAGAAATTCGAGATTCAACTCTAAATATCTGCGCTCCTAGGTATCGAATTCACTTAGTTTCTTTTGTAAATGGAAGGTGAGACAACTATTTATCTTCCGGTGCATGCTTCGATTTTTGGCTTTTTTTGGTAAGTTTTAGGGTCCTAGGACGCTCCGTTACGGAGATATAAACGTTTAAAGAAATTCGAGATTCAACTCTAAATATCTGCGCTCCTAGGTATCGAATTCACTTAGTTTCTTTTGTAAATGGAAGGTGAGACAACTATTTATCATCCGGTGCATGCTTCGACCCTCTACGAAGTGTATGCATAGAGTTAGAAGATAATTTAGAGCATTTTTGGAAAATTAATTTTTGGCTTTTTTGGTAAGTTTTAGGGTCCTAGGACGCTCCGTTACGGAGATATAAACGTTTAAAGAAATTCGAGATTCAACTCTAAATATCTGCGCTCCTAGGTATCGAATTCACTTAGTTTCTTTTGTAAATGGAAGGTGAGACAACTATTTATCATCCGGTGCATGCTTCGACCCTCTACGAAGTGTATGCATAGAGTTAGAAGATAATTTAGAGCATTTTTGGAAAAATAATTTTTGGCTTTTTTGGTAAGTTTTAGGGTCCTAGGACGCTCCGTTACGGAGATATAAACGTTTAAAGAAATTCGAGATTCAACTCTAAATATCTGCGCTCCTAGGTATCGAATTCACTTAGTTTCTTTTGTAAATGGAAGGTGAGACAACTATTTATCTTCCGGTGCATGCTTCGACCCTCTACGAAGTGTATGCATAAAGTTAGAAGATAATTTAGAGCATTTTTGGAAAAATAATTTTTGGCTTTTTTTGGTAAGTTTTAGGGTCCTAGGACGCTCCGTTACGGAGATATAAACGTTTAAAGAAATTCGAGATTCAACTCTAAATATCTGCGCTCCTAGGTATCGAATTCACTTAGTTTCTTTTGTAAATGGAAGGTGAGACAACTATTTATCTTCCGGTGCATGCTTCGACCCTCTACGAAGTGTATGCATAAAGTTAGAAGATAATTTAGAGCATTTTTGAAAAATAATTTTTGGCTTTTTTTGGTAAGTTTTAGGGTCCTAGGACGCTCCGTTACGGAGATATGAACGTTTAAAGAAATTTGAGATTCAACTCTAAATATCTGCGCTCCTAGGTATCGAATTCACTTAGTTTCTTTTGTAAATGGAAGGTGAGACAACTATTTATCTTCCGGTGCATGCTTCGACCCTCTACGAAGTGTATGCATAGAGTTAGAAGATAATTTAGAGCATTTTTGGAAAAATAATTTTTGGCTTTTTTTGGTAAGTTTTAGGGTCCTAGGACGCTCCGTTACGGAGATATAAACGTTTAAAGAAATTCGAGATTCAACTCTAAATATCTGCGCTCCTAGGTATCGAATTCCCTTAGTTTCTTTTGTAAATGGAAGGTGAGACAACTATTTATCTTCCGGTGCATGCTTCGACCCTCTACGAAGTGTATGCATAGAGTTAGAAGATAATTTAGAGCATTTTTGGAAAAATAATTTTTGGCTTTTTTTGGTAAGTTTTAGGGTCCTAGGACGCTCCGTTACGGAGATATAAACGTTTAAAGAAATTCGAGATTCAACTCTAAATATCTGCGCTCCTAGGTATCGAATTCACTTAGTTTCTTTTGTAAATGGAAGGTGAGACAACTATTTATCTTCCGGTGCATGCTTCGACCCTCTACGAAGTGTATGCATAAAGTTAGAAGATAATTTAGAGCATTTTTGGAAAAATAATTTTTGGCTTTTTTTGGTAAGTTTTAGGGTCCTAGGACGCTCCGTTACGGAGATATAAACGTTTAAAGAAATTCGAGATTCAACTCTAAATATCTGCGCTCCTAGGTATCGAATTCACATAGTTTATTTTGTAAATGGAAGGTGAGACAACTATTTATCTTCCGGTGCATGCTTCGACCCTCTACGAAGTGTATGCATAAAGTTAGAAGATAATTTAGAGCATTTTTGGAAAAATAATTTTTGGCTTTTTTTGGTAAGTTTTAGGGTCCTAGGACGCTCCGTTACGGAGATATAAACGTTTAAAGAAATTCTAGATTCAACTCTAAATATCTGCGCTCCTAGGTATCGAATTCCCTTAGTTTCTTTTGTAAATGGAAGGTGAGACAACTATTTATCTTCCGGTGCATGGTTCGACCCTCTGCGAAGTGTATGCATAGAGTTAGAAGATAATTTAGAACATTTTTAAACATAAAAGGAAGCAGCACCCTAATACACATAGTTTCTCATTTAACAGTTTGAAGAATACTAGAATTTAAATTTTTTTTTATCAGCATGGCACACCCTGTGCTGCACTGGGTGTTCTTTGGTTTGGAACTTGGATATCTAATTTCAAGAAATTTTAAAGTGAAAAAGTCTTCGAAAAATCCCTAAGTTCAAAGAAATAATGGATTTTCTTCTGAGAACGATGTAATAAGTAGGAAATAATAGCTTAATTTCGACTATGAATATACGCCATTGTAGGTAAGGCAAACACAAATGCATTTAATCTAAAACAATGAAAACGCTTGCTGCACAAGCTCTCCAACGCATCGATTCTTTTCATTTTTAAGTAGCTTTTTTTCCTGCTTACACTTTGGACTACGTTTATTTCCATAAACGATCCTGCAATATAAGCAAAACAACAAATTATACTTTCAAAGGTTCGATTTAATTTTAAATAATAATATTTAAATATTCAAAATAACAATTGAAATGTTCGGTAATACGTATACTTTTTTTGGCTTTCAAATCAGGGTTGACATTTATATGTACAACAAAAATTAAAACTACAAAATTAAAAACGACTAACAACAGAAATGAAAACAAATATTTTTGCTAAAAATGCAAAAATCTGATTTTCTTCTTTTTTTTAAATTTGTTAATTAATTGATCTAACACATTTCGAATGACATTTTCCACTTTGCTGTCTTTTTATATGGAACACACGAGCTATCAAAGCCTCAAGAATATACTAAATTAGAATTAACAAACGGCCTAAAGCAATCGACAACAACAAGAATCATCTGGGTGCAGCATTCGATGTTGATGGCGGCTGATCGTGTTGTTGGACCTCATGCTGTTGCTGTTGTTGCTGCTGTTGCATGTTGCTCAGGTGCATAGCATTATAGCCCGTTCGCTGGCCAAGAATCTGAATGGGAGCACCAGTTTTCATCAATTGTACACTTGGCTTATAGACGCCGGACATCTCCTGGGCCAGCATATACTGCTCCTGTTCGGGGTAATCGTGTTCGCAGTGGTGTTCGCCACAAATACGGCACTCGTATATATTCGGGCGCAGAGTGTTTTGGACGCGCTTTTTTGTGAAGAAAAAAGAAATGTGAAATGATTGCAGATGGGAAGACCTGTTTGAATTCGTTTTGATTTACCTCCCAGAAGGTGTCGCCTGTGGAACGCATTAGACTGATGAAAGCATAACCTGGTATGCAGACTAGCGACAGCGAAGCAAACATCCAGCCAATGCCATAGGCCCATTCGGGGTACTTATAGCGACCGTTGTGATAGCTGGGCTCTTGGTAATTGATTAAGCTCAAAATCCAAATGGCCTACAAAAAAGACATATTGAATGACTTTTGTCTGGCTAAGGAAACACTACTTACAAATAGCAAACACGGTCCCAGCAATACCCAACAGGACTTCAAATACAGAGAGGGTGCCTTGCCAGTCATTTGCTTGATGTTCTTCGATAGTCGGCCCGTGCCATAGAACCAGGCTATGGCAATCATTTGACAAAATGCTAAGAATATAATTGACACAGAGGCAGCATAATGATCCATCAATTGGAAGAAGTAGATGCCACCCTGGAGGGGAGTAGGAAAGAGAAAGCAGTAAGCGTTAAGATTCAAGATTCTTTGCTCTAAAACAAACCTGTATCAAATTCGGCAAGCCAAACAGAAACGAAATCACACACACAATCAGCACGACAATCTCATGATAGCCCAAATGACGCTTGATCCAATTGGGAAAACCGTCTTGTATGGAAGTGACCACCACTTCAACGATGGCGAACTGGAAAGTTTTCAATTCATATTAATGCCTTCAAATTTTAATTTATTTATGCCCACCTGCGAATTCAAACCCAAACACAACAGCATAAAGAAGAACATCACCGCCCACAGCTGGGCGTACGGCATTTTGGCCATGGCCTGTGGATACACCACAAATATCAAACCCGGACCATCGCCAATGACATCCCTCACGTTCGTATTCTGCTCCAAAGCCAGATTGCCCAAAGTGGCAAAGGCGAAGACGCCGACCAACAGACTGGTCAGCACATTCACCACACTCACGGCAACGGTGTCACGCAAGATGTTGTTGTTGTACTTGTTGTAGCTGGCAAACGAGATCATCGAACCGAACGTGATGCCCAGCGAATTGAAATTCTGCGAGGCGGCATTAATCCAAACATTGGCGTTCTTCAGTTCGGACCAATTGGGTCGAAAGAAATAGCGCAGACCCTCGTCGGCGCCCTCGAGTGTGACCGCACGACCCATGAGTATGATGATCAGAAAGAAGGGAAACGTGGCGGTGAAATAGCGCACCTAATGAGGCAAAACATAGTAAATGTGAGAAATTTCAATAAAAATTTATTTATTTTCAAAATGGATTACATTACTCACCTTTGCTGAAGACTTTATGGATTTCCAAGTGGCAAAATAAACCATCAACCAGGCACATATCAGACATGCAAATAACTCCCAACGCATCAAGCCGGGATACTCAATGCCAGGACTAATTTGCAGGACTTTATTTCTGAAATTTGTTATTGTGTTGGGTTAATTTTACTTGATATTATCAGCTTTTCCCACTCACTCGAAAAACTCCTCAGATGGTGTACGCGATGTATTCGGCGCAGTCATATTATCACCTGGCCGTTGTGGCACCCAACAGTCTGGCGTATTCCATCTTGAAGTAATTAAATGAAAGTTGGTAAATATTTGAATGAATATAAAATGAATTAACCCACCTGTTGTTGCAATCCACCCATGGCATCAATGGCTTAAATGATGTGAAAAAATAATAAATTGAATAACCTATAATGACGCTAAAATACGTGGACATTAGAAATGAGACGACCACACTGGCGAGACCGGCGCCTAGAGAAGAGGGGAGAAATTGAATTAGAAAATTATTGGAAAAGAGTTATTAATACAGATCTGTCTGTCAGTCAGTTGGTCTTTCTTTCCGTCTTTTGGTCAAACTGTTGAAAGTATTTTTTTTTTTGCTGGGCAAAGCTGTGCAAATATTTTTGTTTATTAAATTTTGTTAGTTGCTAGTTAATTGCAATTGAAGTTCAATGTAATTCATCTAAAATAAAATACCGTTAAAGTGTAGCGTAAAAAAAACAACCTACAAACTGGCAATACACTTTTAACTAACGATGATCTAATTATTTGCAAATTGTTCTTTCGCCTTCTTCACAAGCAAATTTATTTAATATTCAAAAACGATAGTAAAAAAACTGAACTGAGATTTGCTAATTGCTAAGCGTAGAAGTGTGCAAACATTTGAAATGTGGTGCTAGGTTGAAGCCAACCAAATGTTGTACGAAACATGTCAAAAAAGAATCTAAAGTAATTTATGAAAGCAGGAAATGTATTCACCAAAAAGGAACGGAAAAAGTTTAACTTCCTAGTGGGAGTTTAATAAATTGAATATTTACTTTTTTTCCTTCTAATTTGTATGCCTTTTCGCACACCCTGATTAATGGAATTAATGTGAATAACTTTATTTTGTAAATATTTACAAAATTTGCATTGTAAATTCATTTTTCTCCAACGTCGCGTCGGCTAGTCTACTACTGATATATGTAGGCACTCACTCGTAATATATCACATTTTATATTTCTGGTTTGTTTGTCAATAGTTCGTTTAAGCATTGCAAATTATTGTGGCACATATTCAATTTGGTTTTTCATACGCCCGTCCGCCCTCCATTGTTAGTCTCTCTTATAAATATTAATGTGTGATCTAATACTTTTTTTGAAATAATTAGCTTTCATCGTTGATTTAAGATTTGTATTTTAAGCAGCATTTAAAATTTTAAATAGGCTGGAATTGGTATATTAGACTGTCTAGACTGTGAATTGAAGTGGAACAGCTTTGATTAAAGCTGATTTATTAGTACTTTCCCAAATAAATAAATGTCAGTGTTGCACTTACCCTTAAATAGGGGACACAATTGTCCCAGTGCACCAATTGGTCCGCGGCCAGTGTACTGACCCACAGATAATTCCATAAATAATAGCGGAATACTGCAGACGATTAGAATAATGCAATAAGGTACTAAGAACACTCCTGAAAAAAACATTTAAAAAAAAAATTAAATACACTTAAAGAAAAAATAGTACAAGCCATGTTACATTTTATGCAAAAACATTCATCCAAACTAAGGAATATAAATTTTACAGGTCAAATAAAATAAAAAGAAAACGAAAGAAACCATTAGCCTGCCACATAGACAGACAGTATGTCTATGGCATTAGAAAAAATAAAGGCGAATTCTATTTAAATGTCTGCGGCTTGTGCTGATAAAAGTAAAGAGGAATAGTCAGTCAGTCAGTCAGACGGCCTGAGCCTCCAAACTGTAACATGTGGAATTGTCAAACTGTCCCCGACTACCTTCTACGGCCGCTATTGTCTTAGGTAAATTTCAGAATTTACTTGATTGTTTTCTGCTCCAACCGGATATAGCAAATAAACGTGCTGGAGATTTTCTGGAGCAGAACACAAAAAAAAGACCAAGTGAAATTTTAATTTTTTTTTACTTGTACAAATGACAAAGTCCGCAGCCCCATTTGACGCACTGTGCCTTTATATAATTTATAATTTAGATTGTTTGTTTAAAATATAGTCCAGTTGATCTTTAAGTCTTTGTCAATTTGACTGTGTAGGAATTAGAAATGAAAAGATGCGATAATGATCGTAGGCACTGCGGAAGAGAAATCTCAGTGCAAATTTTTTGCAAACTTTTGTGCCACTGCGAGATTATCTATCTGAAATGTTTTTTTAAATGATGTGGGAACGTGGAATTGCAATAATCCACAATTGGTTGATGTCAAATGGAAGTATACGCAGTAGAGTTGTCATCGAAACGTTTACGATTACTTGATACGTAATAACAAAAAAAATAATCAAATATCAGTTACGTTTAGTAATGACTAGGTCAGTGTGAGAGACTTGAATAGATCAGAGAGATCCCTTCTGATATAGAATTGATTGTTGGCTTGTTTTAAGTTACGTTATTTAATAAAATTGTTAACCAACATCTGCTTTCCACTCACCTCCTCCGCTTTTATAGCACATGTACGGAAAACGCCAAACGTTGCCCAGACCCACCGAATAGCCAATACATGCCAATACGAATTGCATTTTATTGCCCCAATGCTGCTGACGCGGTTTCAAATTGGCCGTTTCATCTGACATGTCCATGAAACTGTCGTCGTCATCATCATCGATGCCGGGTGGACTGGAAAAGATAAAAACAATAGATTAAAATTTATATTTAATTGAAAAGAAACATAAGGAAACATTTGTAATACATATAAGGGATTGTCAGGTAGGTTGGGACACTTTAAGTGAAAATATTTTTGATTTTCTAAGGACATGATTTTGGCCAAATTGGTTTTTCGACTAGATTGGGCAATATCGAATAAAAACTACATCCCTACATCACCGGTAAAAACTCAATTAATTTTGGTTGGAAATGATGTCGAGAAGGGAATGGTATTGGAACTGAAATGGAATAGAAATAGACCGGAACAAAAGGGAATTGAAACTAAATTATGCAAAAATCGGGATTGAGGTGGAAATGTAAATTAACGAAGATATCAAAAATTTTCGAAAAATTATCGATAAAATATGGAAAAACTATCGATAAAATATCAAATTTTTAACTTCGGTCCGAACGAAGATAATTCTTTTACTATTTTTTATATAGCTCCTATACATATCCACACACAAATATACAAAATTCATTCATAAAAATTATGCAACGCTAACTAAAAACCAAATAAAAGTGAAAAATCTGTTTTATGACTTGCGCAGCTTTTCTGCTTTGGTGTGATTTTAAAAATTCCAATCAGATAAGAATTAACGAAGCACATCAAATTGCTGTCACCCGCTGACAGCAATAAAATCCAATGTAAACAAAGCGAATTCCTCAACATGCCGGCTGTCAGTCGGCCTAGAATTATTATTATTATTTTGTGCTTTTATGTGGTGTAAAATTAATTGTGTTTATTAAAACTAAGATTTACATAAAAAAAAGATTACAGTTTATACTAACGTGACATAATAATGAAATTATATTTTCATTTAAACATTTTTGTAATGCTTAATGGCATTTTAACTGAAAGACTGATTCTCATTATACATCTTCAGGCTATAATAGAAAAGGCAAACAATTGTGTATATTGCCTTAAACGCCTCTAACTGATTAAGTAAATACAATTTTAAAATAAAACTTAGTACACTTATTATTTTTTTTATTGCAAATTCGAACAACAACTGTGATGTAATGGTGATTCTACATTCATCACGTGCTTAGCTCTTCTGAATCTTACACTTTGGCAACGCGATTAAAGCGAAAATAGGATTGCTCCGAGTGCTTCGAGGAAGCACCGTCTGTGTCCGCAAAACGTGAAGGCATAATGCGACGAAATATCCAGCCTTCCGACTGTCGCTGCAAGTCCTCGAGTGGTGGCAGTTTGACGAAGTTTAATTGGAATTAATTGATAAAATTTGAATAAAATTAATTGAATTGAATTGAGGTTTCTCTTCCTTTTCGAATTGCACAAATTCCACAAATATCATAAATTTTTCATATTTCGAAATGATTAATTTTATAATTTAGTATTTTTTCACACAAATTCAGCCATTGCCAGTAGCTTCAAGAACGCCCGAACCGTTTGTCTTCCGAAATCTAGGACCGAACCGTACGCAAATCACTTCTCTACTGTCTGCGTTTGAACAGTTTTAAATCCTAAAAACCTCTGCTAACTGGCTTTTAACTCCGGTAATACATATTCATCAATATGTGCCACATTAAATGCACAATTGAGGCGTTAATTGACAATCAAAATATTAATTCTCGTTTCAGTATGTATATATATGCAAGCAATGAGGGTCTACTTACGCCGCTCTCTGAACTGAAACTAAATTCGGTTCTATAAATATTGCGGGCACTGTTTTTTTTTTCACCGAACCTATGTTATATAAATTTCCCACTTTAGTTAATAATATGCACGTTTTAAAACGCTGTTTTTTTTGCAAGTTTTTCTTTTCGAAATATGTAAATCATTTGCAAATCACTTCTCTGTGTCTGAGGTGGTGGAGGAAGCGCCAAACAAATAGCAAATCAGATCATGTGCCTTTTCTTGGTTAATCGCTTTTTTTTGTGGTTGTTGTTTGGTTTGTTGAATTTTGAAAGGTGTCAAAATTCTATTTGCGGAACACGAAAGTTAATATTTGTCTAGTTTTAAAGTTATTGTTGGTAAGATGTTTTAGATTTCAGCGTTATCAGTGTACAGTAGTAGGGTAGGATTTTTTAATTTCTTTGTATAACCAGTGGCCAATTTGTACCAGAGTGTTAAATCTAATGGATTTATAACACTTAAAGCGATTACCAACTGTTGTTTGTTTTTCTTACATTCCAAATTAGGATAATGCCATTCTCCTGGAACTTTCCACATTGATTTCAGTTGGCCCTAAAATTTGTTTTATTTTCCAAAGCATGGATTGGGAAAAGGTTGTTCGTTCCCTACTATTGTGTCCCAATTTGTGTAAAGAAAAAGAAAAATAATTAAAAATATGTTTCCCCCAATAGATTCCCTGCTAGTACTTTGTGAACTGAAATCATTTCATAGAGAAATCAAATAAATCAAAACCGCTTACAAACAGAATTGGGAAGCACTTCAGACAAATGCATCCTGCACAAATTTATTGCTCCAATTTATTAGAAAAAAAATATATATTCACACTAAATTAAACTGCACACAGCCCACAGTCCATAACAAACCGAAATCCCGTCTAAAAAGGCAATTAAAACACTTAAAAGGCATAATTACGGCCTCGAAAAAACGTTACAGTTTTCAAAATTCTATTGCCATTAATTATGACAAATACTCATAATCATAAACAACAATAATACTTAAGTACTTACGGCGGCGATGGAGGATGCACCAAGCTGAACAATTCATTGGGCGTATGCGGCACACGACGTATGACCAGCCTACGTCCGTCCGTCGAACCAATGCCAATCGAGGCTAACGAACGCACCGATGTCACATCCGAGTAGATCTGATTGGCCACGTGATCGTGGTAGATATAGGAACTGGCACTGAGTTCTTTGCCCGCATACGAATTCGTGGGCTGCAAATAGTGCGGGTGATGCTGTTGGTCGAAGGGATACTGCATGGGATCCTGATTGGATTCCTGTGTACCGGGCACATAAGCTGGAAGGAAGGTTAAATGCAAAGCTCAAATGATTGTCTCTTTTCTTAGTCAATACAAAGCATTATTTGCCTCAAGTACAATGGCACAGTCTCTATTTATTTTTATTACCCCAGTGTTTGGCGCGGAAATAGTTTACATTTCAATTTGACATTTAATTAAATTGTACAAAGAGTTGCTTTCAGTTCAAGTTTAGCGTTACTATTACGAAATCTGCCACATTGTTTGTTCAAGATTATAAAATATTTGTGTGGTGCTTTCTTATATGAAATCGTCTTTTGTGCAATTGGAAATGGTTGTCATTACCATAAAATGAGACTGTATTTGGATATTTGAGAGTTGTCATCTCAAGAATGTTCAGAGTTAGTGAACAATCCTGTGTACTGTCAGGTCAAAAACAAAAGATCTTTCTGAATGAATGAATTCCAGAATATTTGGAAGACAACTCACTGTCACTTGATGTTCGATCGTAAAAAATCTGTTGAGCAGATCTCTTGAACGAGTTTAAGTCAAACGAACGAAGCTGGCAGACCGGACAATTTTCCAACTAACAAAGCCCAGTGTGAATACCCCTAATACAATTTGGCTAATCCAAAATTAAATTAAAATTCCCACTCACCTGATACCACCGAACGCATGCTGCTATTCCGATCGTTACGCGGACGCAAACCTACACCCAGTGTGGGGGTGCCAATTGTTGTTGTTGTTGTGGCTGTGGTGATTGCCGCCGCTGTTAGTGTGAAATTCGTCGCTGAATTAATTGAACTGATTACGGGATCTGTTGAGAGCGATGCATCAACCGCATTATCAGACTCACAATCCTCAATTGTAAATGTTACGCCACCGGTAGTAGCAGCAGAAGCGGCCACTGCATTAGACGGCGATGATTTTGATGTGGACGCCACATTAGACTGATGAACGACATCCGACTGTGAGGCTTGTGGCGGCAGGGTCGTTGTTATCGTTGATGTGGCTGATGCTGATGCACCATTTGAATTTAAGACCTGCTCTTGTGCCGCCGGGAGTGATTTACAAGATGGCGTAGTCGAGGCGGTTGACAGTTGGCGGGCCATTTGTTGGGGCGTAGGTAGCGGTGCTTTATGCAAGGCCGCCATAGCGGCCAGCGATGAAGTGGATATGGTCTGACGGAAATGTGAGCCCGCATGTGGTGGCCCAGTGTTGCCGCCCGGTGGGGTCGACGGGATTATAATGAATTTATGCGATCGTGCGGAGGGCGTTCGTATGAGGCGTGCCTGTTCGTCGGTATCGGTGTCGGCGCCACTGTCGTACAATTGGCTGTGACGGAAATTCACCGAAGTTTGTTTGCCGATTTGTCCCAGGGTGGGCGTAGAGGGTTTGGCCGCGTTCAGTGCGGTGGGCGAGGAGACAGTTTTCGATAGTGTGGTGGGGTAGCTGCCAGCACTGGCAGTGGACTTTTCACTTTCTGCTGTGGTATCCATTTTGCTTTTGAGTTATTATGTTTTAGCTGCTCAAGTTTGTTTTTAATTGTATGTAGACCAAAAAATAACCGCCTGTGTATGTCTAAACTGCATTTAAAAAAAAGGTTTAAGTCTTCCTAGGATTATGAAGTATTTATGGCCTAGGCTAATAGGTTTTAAAATGCGTTTCTGCTTTGTTTGCTTTGATTTAATTCATTTAAATTTTAAATTCTTATAAATCGCTTGTAATTTATGAATACAAACAATTTATCTTTCTTCAACTTGATGAAGATTGCTCTTATCACAGTGAACAGTCTTCTTGCGATAAAGTAATTTCAAAATTCTTGTTATTTATAAATTAATTAAATAAATTTAATCTCATGAAAAAAAATTTAAAATTAAACGCTTTATTTATTTATTATTGTTATTATTCACTCTCATTTTTTTTCGAGTAAGATTAGTGTATGATTCCCCCTTCTGCTACTCTCTCATTCATCTCTGTCAAACGTTTTTTGGAATTCTGAATTCCTTTCTCTGTGAGACCGGCTTTTTAAACTGCACTTAAATTTGATTTCGAATTCACAGTTTTAATTGTTTAATGGGTCACCATAAAGACGTCACAACTGCTGACTGAATGTCTTACTAAGATGACACATCCACTCATTCAGACTGTCTGCTTGCTTGTCCACCACTGCGTGCATATGAGTTTATCTGCTCGCAGAGGTCATTGATACAGTTCAAACAGTAATTAATTAACAACATTGTAGTATGTTCGTTTGTGAAAACACTTTTGCATTTCGAGGGTATGTAAATTGGCAGAGAATTACATTAAAAAATTACATTTCATCTCATCCATTAGTGCAGATATTTACGAATGAGTTCGCTACTGTCAATGGCATAATGTCATAATGTTTAATTTTAGATTGGAATATGTTCGATAGGAGCTTTGATGAACTTAGAAAATAAGAAGAGAAGAAGTTTCTTCTGATAGAACTCAAATATTCATAGGGTCATAAATATAAGTCTAATGTATTCTATTAATTTTATTGTAATTCGGCAGCCTAGTTGGAAAACTTAAGTGATTTTTTTCCAATTATAAATCTTTTTTTACTCGCGCAGTAATTTTAATTTCAATGCAATCACTTTTCTTCCAAGCAATAAAAAGTGGTTACGTTTTTCACATATGTAATACGGAAATATTCAAATGAGGCAGGAACTACACTCGGTCAATTCAAATGTTTACATAATAAAAAAATCATATTCTCATATTCTTATTTCAAAATAAACAAATTAATATTTTGCTTGTCGTTACATCTACAAAAAAAAATTAACGACACCATAAATGTTTTTTTGTCAACGAATCAGCTGTTGTGCGGCACCGTTATAACATGTTTAACAATTTAATTTCATTAACAATCAACAATCAACACGTTGATCTACTCGAATAGCTACAAAATATTTCTTGAAGTTATTTGAATTACAAATGATTTGGCGCGCACTTTTCTTAAATATTTTCAAGACGAAGAGGTCGAAGAGAACTTATTTATACAAGCAAGCAAAACAATTTCGGAGTTAAGGGTTTCCAAATTTTCAATTTGTTTTCGCTATTAAAATTCACAAAATCATTTTCACTTTGTTTTAATACCGTTTTAAAATTTTTTTATTTAAAAGAATTCTCTTCACTAAATTTGCTTAAATTTCTTTTGAGAATTGTTTTTTTTATTGTTGTTAGTATTATTTTTTGAACAGCTGATTTTTGAAGTGGTCGCTCTGTGTCGCGTTCTAAACGTGCGAACACACGCGCTGTCAAGTGTCAACTGATCCACAGTTGCGAATATCGTTTACATTCTACAAGCTGTATCTAGATATATCACTCACATTCACAGCTCGTTGTGAGCGATCGTCCGAGTATGAATTGACAGTGAATTTCATCTAAAGTGGTTACCCAGTGAACCACTGAATGCTTTATTCACGAAATGTTTACAAACATGTGGCACAGAAAGTGACACACATTTTGAGTCTCACTCTGAGATATACTTGAATCATGCGCAGGATGGAGGAGGTTATTATAGTAAGACTCTTGAAGAATCGATGATGTGGGTATGGTTTTCTTGTAGGTTCTCATATATTTTTTTAGAAAGTTGGGAGAGAAAGGCTGTCTTCAAGGATGAAAAATATTTCTTAAGTAAAATCCTGAAATGATGTTTAAAGTTTTTTGTTTACTGGGTAAACAGTGCTGGATTTAGTTATTGGCACACAAGGCACTTTTCTAGGGCGAAGGCCGCAGAGGGGCAGTAGAAAAATTTGGTTTTTACATAAGATGTACCATTTGCTACTTTTTTCAAAATGGTTGGCAACGCTTAACCTCCCCAGGCCAGTTATTTTGAAATTTGAATGATTTGAGCTAAAATTGCTTGACCGATTTTCATTTTTCGCTCCTCCTTTTTCCAAATGTGTGGCCTAAAGGAAATAAAACAAATGAGTACTGATTTAATTTAGGAATCCTCTTCCATTAATTTTTCATTTTAGGGGCGCCACAAATGTGACAATGCCTAGGGCGCTACTACACCCGAATCCGGCTCTGTGGGTAAATAAGTATTATTGGTGTCTTTTGAGTTATTTGCTCATGTGTGTGGGGGGTTTGTGTGCTCCATGCTTGCATATTAAATTATTTAAGCACACACAAATTGTTGCATTATTATAATTCCAAACAATTCTGTGAGGCTATTGCTGCTGACAATTGCTTCGTAAGATCGTATTATGGAGAGGCACATTTCCAGCTTATTGCATTGCTTTAGGTTTGGCTTTTTAGCGTTTTTTTTTTTGTATTTTGCTTATGGTTATTATCTGTGTAATTTTGTGATAACGATAATATGCAATCGAATTGCACACTATACAACAAAATCAAGTGCCTTCTGACGTTGGAGACGATGTCGATGCCGATCTTGTCATTTCACTTTATATTTCCGAAAGTGATTATCGCTCTCTTAACTCTCTCTGGTTCTCTTTGTAAATGTGTACTGGGACGGTTTTGTCTGGGTTAAAGGCCTGTTTCCGGTTTATAATAAAATATAAGTAAACCATTAAATAAATTTTGGTTTAATTGTTCCACAGTATAATGGAATTGTTTGATCATTAAGTAATCACTTTGCGGTTGATATCGATAGTACCCGATTTTGCGGTTAAAACTCACAGCTTCTGTAAATGGTAAATTGATCTTGCCCTTAAATTAATTATTAAATAGTAGAAACACATTTAAATTTTATTATTTATTCGTATTTATTGATTTTTATTAGTTTACAGTAAGCGATACAATATTAATAAAGTTTCATTTCTTTAATTTAATACAATTGTTTGTTTTTGTTTTGTTTTTGTTTTGTTTTTTACTTTAAATTATAATTCAACTATTGTTTTCAACAATTTACAAATGATATTTGCTTTAAGATATTTGCTGCCAGTGCAAAAAGTATTGAGTTTCTGTTAAAATTTACACTTAAAGTTAACAAAAAAGAAAAATAAAAGTGTTTTTGTGAGCAAAATTTTTGAAAGCCATTATATTTGTTTTTGTAATTACTTCAACTAAATTAAATAATTAAATATATTTAAAAAGAAAGAAAAAAAAAAACTATTTAAACTAATTTGTGCACATTTAATTTCACTCGGTAAGAAAATATTTTTATTTTGCCTGGCAATGGCTAAAGTGGAATCGAAGGGGGGCTGGGTTCTTTTTTGGGGGTAATAAAATAAAAGAAAAAAGAAAAAATCCTATACAAAAATGCTAATATACCACAATTTACGTACGTTATTTACAGATTTTGTTTGTTTGTTTTTTTAATGGTATTTTCGTTGCTATAAAAAAAATATTTCATATTTCATTTAAATTGAAACTCTGACTTAAAGTAGTGACTATACATTTTGTTTTTTGTATGCTTTTTTTCATATATAATTATTTTTAGTTATTAAGTAGCTTTGCGAGGATACACTCACTGCTATGGCAACTTGCTATAAAAAAGCTCAACAAAAATTTCGCTGCTATGTTAAGCAATATTACTGCAAGTTGTCAAAGCAATGAATTTCCCCAAGCGCAAAACATTTTATTAATTTTTTTTCGTTGTTTTTTCCAAGGCGTTTTGGCTTCTTTTCAGGCCAAATCCTTGTTAAAACTAATTAGTTTTAGTTCGATTATTAATGGAAGAGAATTTGTTTTTGTTTAATTTAAGTAACAATCACAACAAGCATACAAATATATTTAAATAAAATTAAGAATTACGCACTTGACTAACACGCTAGCAAAAAAATAAATTGTTAATTGTTAATAATAGTAGACAAAAAAAAAGTTAAAACACGTTAATAATATTAATAAAAGTTTAAGTTTTATGCAAAATTAAAGAAAAATCAAATCCTCCATTAGTCGCGTTGTCGTTTTTTGTTTTTTTTTTGTTTTGCTTTTAAAATAAAACAAACCTAACCTAAGTGCATTCGAAAATTAAGCGCACGGACTAACCACAATTGGGGGGGGGGGGGGTGTATATCTCTTTCTGCGACTTTGGGCGAGTGAAGTGTGTGTGTGTGTGTGGTTGTGGCAGAGATTATTTAGTTAATAATAAAATACAATTTTCGTGTGCTTAGTTTGTTTGTGTTGCAGAAATTCCAGCAGACAATTTTCTCCGGATTGCCTTTTGAATTCTATAAATTTGGAATATTTCCTTCCGTTTCAATAGTGTCCGTGGTGTCCGCGCAGCCTTAGAGTATTTTAGTGCATTGTTCGTTATTAACTCGGTACGCCAAGGCAGTTTGCTTGTTTTTTTTTATAATATTTTAAATTATAGGCATATTATAATTATAGGAAGTTGTGGTGTTTATAGTACAAGTGTTGTTTATAGTTACTAAAAAAAAAATAAAATACCCTCACCAAAGTTTCTTGTTCATTCTTTCTCGTAGGGGAGGGAGTCTTTTACTTAATAACGTAAGTGTGGAAATCGACTAATGAAGAAGTTGTTCGTTGGCACGAGAATTCGTTCGTAGCTTCTGTTTCGCTCTCCCATTAAAAACTATAAAAGTGCCATTTCTTTTCTTCCATTGTTTTTTGTTTTTTTTCGTTAAATAAACATTAGCAGTGTTATAGCTTTGGCAGTTTTCATATTCATATTTTTCTAACTAATTTTTGTTTGTTATTTACTTTGTGTTTTTGTCCTTGCTAAAGAAACCCACTTTTAGACTGTACAATTTAGTTTTAATTGGCATTTGGAAGAGCTACTCGAAATTCTCATGTTAGCAGTGAAGTAGTTTTAGTACAACGTGGACAAGCGTTGGGTCTTCGTTTGGCTTGCCCATTCGTGTTCATGGTAGGAAGTTAAATATATTAATAAAAATATTTTCTTATACAAATAGTTTTTTTTTACAATATCATCTTGTCATTTCGTATGCTGTGGCATTCGCCCTTAGTTTCAGAAACTTTGACACATACTTTTGTTTTTCTTTGCATATTTTTAGGCTGCTTTTCGCCTTTTCATAGTTTAAAGTTCATTTTAGTTCACTTTTTGCACGTGCTGGTCAAATATGTGTATACTTTCACGTTTCATTTTCATTATCAACTAAATTTTTTAATTACAACTAAATTTCTGTTTTTTTTCTTTTAAGTTTAAATCGAGTGTTTCTCAACGTGCTTACGATAGGTAATCCGGTGTTGGTTCTGGCACAGATTCGGGATTGGCGAACAACGGATTGGGGAACTCTGGTGGATGTGGCAGTGGTGCCAAAGTCTTGGGTCGCCTTCTGTAGGCCATCAGCCAGCAGGAGACCGCCACGGCTACTGCAACGAGTGCCAGTAGAGCGGTTATGACCAGGGCAATGATGAGACCCACCATTGAAACGCAAATATCCTCAACGCGTTGAGCCGAAGGTTTGACTGGAAATAGAAAAACAAAATACATTTAAGAAAAAATTCTCCCTTACCCCTTCTCTAAACACTCACTATTTGCATCACTCGTTCCCGGACCGTTGCGTTTCTCGAACGTCAATATGGCATTCGATGATATTGTGATTTCCTCACGCAATTGACCCTCCATGCCGCCATTCGTGGCCACCGCTGTGGAGTCCGTAGAATTGTCCGCAATGGAACGTCTCCTACGTCGTCCGAAGGCGTTGTAGCCACGACAATTGACCGGTTGGCATTTGCCAAAGCAAACGCGTATATTACACTGGAAGCGTATATTGTCGCTGGATGGGAATTTGAAGGCATCAAAGTTGGCCAATAGACTATTCGTATCGGGATTGTATTCCCATTCGCCGAACACATCCTTGTCGGCAGCGCAACCATTTTCATCAGTGACAATATATTCATTTTCGACATTGTCTTCCATGGTTTTGGCTATGCAAGAGCGCGCAAAACCGCCATAGATTGCTGTAAGTAAGAGGAATAAAATTTGGTTAGTCAGTTCATATGACACTTTCCTTATAAAAGTGTACTTACTTGCTGGTTCAACGTCCACTTGCAGTTTCAGTTTGGCCCCAATTTCTGCCGAGTTGATCTCTTCACCCTCTTGCGTAATTATACGCATTTGACAGATTGGTGGTGGACCTGTATTGGCAATGGTACCTGCCGTTGTCAACATGGACACATTGAATCCTAACGTCACATTCTTCTCGCCCGTTTGGTAGACACACTTGATATTGTATGCCTGGGCCTTGTAGGTGACCAATTTCGGATGTTTCTGTATGACAAGTACAAAGCTGGCAATATCCTTTACTGCCTGCATGCCGCAGCTGCCAAAGTGTACGCGGAAGATTTCAGTGCGTGGCACAGTTTCACCCGCCAAATTGACAACACGACGACACTCTTCGTCCTTGCTGTGTCCCTTCACGTACAGAACGCCATTGAAGCCGGGTTCGGTAATGTGTATTTCCACTTGGACACCATCAGCCAAACAGCTGACCACCATATCAGGTCGTGGGAAGTCTGTGCGGAAGTTGGTGTGATTACAGATCAAATCTGGATTGCCGGTGTAGCCCGCAATGCATTGGCACTGAGCGCGATGGTTAATCGAATTACAGAAGGCATTGACGCCACAGGTCTTGAGTAGGCAAGGATCATCGCAGGTCTTAGTTTCGGAATGGCAGTAACGGTTATCAGCGCAGTCTTCATTAGTTTCACATTCGGGTTTGTCTTCGGGTATGCATTCGCCCAGTGAGGTGAGACGATAGCCATGATCCGTTGGACAAATACAACGTCCTCGTTCGTCAATGACCATTCCTCTTTCGAGAGCGCAAACACAATGTCCGGTTTCGTCGATCTTGAAGCCCTGCTCCACCACGCATGGTGTGCAGTATTCGTAGACATCCAAGGCAGTGCCCGGTGGACAGATACATTGACCGTCGACATCACGCACGAAGCCCTTCTCGATGACACAAAGCGATCGCTTGTCACACTGAACGGCTGCATTTCCGGTGTATCCTTCCAGACATTCACAGATCATGGTGCGCACTGGTACGGTATCCAGGACGCGGCACATGGCATTAACTCCGCAAGGCTGTGTGGCATTGCAAGGATTAACGCATTCGCCGCGTATACAAGCAGTTTGGCTGGGACAATCGCCATCATAGCGACAGATTGGGATATCACGTAGAGCTTCGCAGCCATTTCGTCTGGCAATTGTGCCCGGTGGACAGGCGCACTGAGGACGATGTTGATACACTTTGCATACTTCATCAATGGCACAGGCTGCCGTTGTATCACATGGATTTTCGCATTTACCGTTAACGCAAGCCTTATCAGAAGGACACTCATCGTCCGTGCGACATCCAAGTGGGGTGCAAGCAATGCGTGCATTGCCTCGGAAGCCAGGTACGCATTCGCATACTGCTCGATGGTTGACAGCCAGACAAACGGAGTTCGTGCCACATTGTTCACCTTGACAGGCGGGCACACAAAGTTGATTGCGGCATGTATGCGTGGACGGGCAATCGGAGTTGATGGAACATTCCACCTTGGAGCATTCGAATTCGGGATTACCTTCATAGCCTTGACGGCAAGTGCAGACCGGTTTGTGGTCCTTGATGCGACATTCGGCATTTACACCACAATTGCATGGATCGCGACAGACACCGCTGACGCAAGATTTGTCTGTGGCACAATCGGAGTCGGAAATGCAACCACCCACTTCAATGATGGTCTTCGTGGGCTTGCATGTACCGCTACCGCTGCTGATGTAACCATCCGGGCATATACAGATCATTGTGCGTACAGGCGACGTGGGTGTAACTTCACATTGTGCGGGCCGGTTGCATGGTTCAAGCACTAAGCATGGATCGACGCATTCATCATTGATACAAGCCAATCGCGAAGGACAATCCGTGTCCAGTTTGCAGGCCGGTTGTGGTTCAGGGCGACAGTCGACATACGGATTTCCTAGGAAGCCAACGGGACAGCGACATACGGCCATGTGGTTTTGAGCGCGGCATTCAGCGCGTGGCGAGCATGTGTTATGATAGACGCATGGATTGACGCATTGTTCATTTTGGCACATCTTATCCGTGGGACAGTCATTGTTCGAGATACAACCAATGACGCGACAACGATCATAGGCATCGCCACGATAGCCGCTCTTACAGCGACACATGGCTTGATTCGATTGAACGTAACATTCGGCGTTGATTCCACATGGGTCATTGGCCAGACAGGGACTGATGCAGTTTCCGTTAATGCAAGCCTTACCCGAGTCACATTCACCGTCGACACGGCAACCGATGGAACGGCACATACCGTACGGATTTCCTTCATAGCCATCCTGGCAAGAGCATGTGGCACGGTGATTTTGTATATGACAAATGGCATTGGTGCCACAGTTGCATGGATTGCGGCATTGCCTGTGAATACAAGCTTCCTGATCGGGACAGTCAGAATCAGAGGTGCAGCCAGGTGGACTCTGCAATACAATCTGTTTGCATTCACCTCGTGCATCGGGCACATACGATTCGGGACATTCGCAAACCATTGTGCGCACTGGGACGCTGTCCAAAACGCTGCAATGTGCTGAGTTGGCACAAGGCGATAGTTCGGTACAAGGATTCTGACACTTATTGTCAATGCAAGCCAAGCGACTGGGACAGTCGCCATCATCGCGGCACACGGGCTCAACTGGACGACGTTCACAGTAGGAGAATGGATTTCCGAGTGGCATTTGTTCGGGACAGCGACAAACGGCCTTGTGTTGTAGAGCCTGGCAAATGGCATTCTGGGCACATGGATTATCCGCACAAGGATTCACACATTGATTCCTAACGCATGCCTGATTCGATGAGCAATCGTAGTCCGAGTGACATTCCAAACGTATGCAACGTACAAACGGATCGCCTTCGAGTCCAGCGGGACAGCGGCAAGTTGCACGATGATTACGTCCGTAACATTCAGCATTGAGAGCACAAGGATCGGTGATCAAGCAGGGATTAACACATTCACGATTCACGCACTGCTTGTCGGAGGAACATTCATCATCTGATTGGCAACCGATTTGAACACAACCGAATTGGGCATTGCCTGAGAAGCCAGGTTTGCAATAGCACACCGGATGGTGGTTGCGCACGAGGCATTCAGCATTTGGACCACAATTGCAGGGGTTGACACATTGGTCGTTGATGCAGGATTCGGTAAGCTGACAATCGGAGTTGGACTTGCAACCAATGGTGGACACATCAACCGCTGTAAAGAGGAATATTTTTTTTTTTTTTAAGTAAAGTAATTGGGAAAGGATATAAACCCTTGAGACACTTACGTGGTATGCAACCAACTCGGGCATCACCATTATAACCAGGTGGACAGCGGCAAATTGCCTCTCGATTCTGAACATGGCAATAGGCGCCTCTTCCACAAGGATCGTCATTACATGGATTAACACAACGTTCGTTGCGGCAAGTCTTATCATTGGGGCAGTCGTCGTTTTTGATACATTCTGCTCCAGGTGTTTTCGGTTCTTCACGGACTAGACGATAGATTTTATGTTTTTTTATTTAGAAAAATTAACAAAAAACGTAGGAAAGCGGGCCACGAATTGTGACCAGCGATCCTGAATCATACACATATTCCATGTTATGTGAAAAAGTTTAAAAGTCTACTTACCAATTTGGTGACACTCCAATCTTGGATTGCCTTCATAGCCGCGTGGACAGCTGCATTCGGCATAATGATCTCTGGAGCGGCACTGAGCATTCACACCGCAGCGTTCAAGACGACATGCCTCTATGCAAACGCTACGCTGACAAACCTCCGTATTTCCACACTCCTCGTTGTGCTGGCAACCGCTTCTGATCACATCGTGACGCACTGGCACGCAATTGCCTGAGTTATCGGTGATTGTGTCGCTCGGACACTTACAGATCATAGTACGCAGAGGCAGTGAATCTAATACAGTACAAGTTTGTTGTGGAGTACAGACGTGTGGAATAGCACAAGGATTGGCACAGTGTTGATTAATGCAGGCCAATTGCGATGGACAATCACCATCTTGAGTGCATTCGGGTTGAGGTTTGGCTGGTTCGCGTGGCAAAATACATTGGACAAACGGATCTCCCGTATAGCCGGCACGACACTCACACTGTGGCTGATGACGTCTGCCACTGCACATTGCATTAATGGCGCACGTATCTTCATCACAGACGGGACGGCAGACGCGGTTGAGGCGATCGCAAGCCTCATGATCGGCACAGTCCTCATTGTACTGACAATGGCCGGTGATACAGGAGACGAAGGGATTACCTTGGGTTCCGGCAGGGCAAACACAAACGGCTTGGTGATTTTGCGGCGAGCATTGAGCGCCTGTACCGCAACGCACATCGCCGTAGGTGCAAGGATTGACACAGTTTTCGTTGATGCAAGCCTTGTCGTAGGGGCAATCGGTATTGACCTTACATTCAGCTGAAAGGAATGACAGAGAGATATTTTGAATAATTTTGTATTTAAATGTGCTAGAATGGAGACTTACGTTTGAAACATTGGACTTGTGGATCACCACCCCAACCGGCGGGACAATAGCAAATCGGTCTAGAATTCAATACACGACATTCGGCATTTCCAGCACATGGATTGGCATCGGCGCAAGGATCTTGGCAGCGCTTGTTAATGCAAGCGGCAGTGGGTGGACATTCCGAGTTGTGTGAGCAGCCAGTGGTAATTTGGGCTGAAGTGGGATTCGAAAAAAATTTAATTATAAAATCGTTTTACTAAAATTACGATTATTGCGAATCTTACGTGGTTGATAGCAGTTTGTGAAGGGATCGCCTTGTGTGCCCTGTGGACAAGAGCAAACGGCACGATGTGCCTGCGCTAAGCATTCAGCAGTGCGTGCACATGGTGAGGAATCCACACAAGGATTAATGCAGGCTCCATTGCGACAGGCTTCGGTATTTGGACACTCATCGTTCGATTGGCAGCCTTGATCGCGAACAGGTTCTGTTTTTTTTGGTTGAAAATTAAAAGAAATCAAAATTAATATTTTTTGGAAATTTCCATTATTTCGTGTTAAAGTTATGAAGACTTGTGTATGGTACGAAGGAATGTATGGTTGTGCTCTCTAACTGAAGTCAGTAAAGAGAATTATGGAGTGCTTATTAAGAGTGATTTGCGTCATAACAAATCAACAACTATATACAACACATAAGCTAAGTCTAAAAAAAATGTCTGTATAATATACAAATCGGCTGTAATGGAAAAATAAACTCAACAAAGAAAACAGAAACATGTAATTGAATTTCAAGTAAAGTCTCAAGAATTTAAGATTCAAATATTTCACTCTGCTATTTACCTTTACGACAACCAACATCGGCATCGCCTACATATCCCGGTTCACATTGGCAGATCATTGTACGCAATGGCAGCGTATCGACAACTGAGCATATGGCATTTGCTCCGCATGGTTTGGTCACGCCGCACGGGTTCTTACATTCGCCACTGAAGCAAGCCAGTTTACTGGTACAATCCGCATCCATTGTACATTGGGGAGCCACTTTGGGTTCTTCAATATCGCAACGTACTTGTGGATTGCCACTATAGCCAGGCGGGCAGCGACATTGGGCGCGATGATTGTCGACGCGACACTGTGCACCCACACCGCAATTGCATGGATCTTCGCAGTGTTCATTGCGACAGGCCAAATTGAAGGAGCACTCATCGTCGCGTGTACATTCGGGTCTTTCGCAACGTAAGAGTGGATTGCCACGATAGCCGTCGGGACAGTAACAACGCGCCTTGTGGTTATAATCAGTGCGGCATATGGCATTCGAGCCACATTGAGTCGACGGGCATGGATCTGTGCATTGCTTATTGATGCACGCTTCGGTGGCAGGACACTCTTCGTCTGAGCGACATCCGATGACGTAACAGTTGCTGAGAGCATTGCCAGTAAAACCTGAATTGGAAGAGTATAAAATGTGTATAAGAAATGCAACAACTGAAAGTGGTCTCCACTCAGACTTACCTTCATTGCACACGCAGAGTGGACGATGCAATTGAACATGGCAACGTGCATTCTGACCGCAAATATTCGAGAATTCACATGGATTCTTGCAGACTTGATTGAAGCAAGCCTTATCATTGGTGCAGTCACCATCGCTAACGCATTCGGGCCTGGGTACGGGCACCACCTCAATTGGCTGAGTACACTGGTTGTACGGTGAGCCGTAGAACCCTGGTGGACAAGTGCACACTGACTTGTGGTTGATGGCATTGCAAATGGCATTTAGGCCGCAGGCATTGATGCAAGGATCGCGACACTTCTGATTGATGCAGGCACGATCACGTGAGCACTCCTCGTTGGTAATACATTCGGGGTAAGAGCAAGTGGCAGCGCCATTGATGACGCGGCAAATACCATTGCTGCGACACGGTGATGGATTGCAGGGATCGATTGGTTCAGCTTGCTTGGGAGTATGGCATTCGACAAATGGATTGCCCACCATGGTCTTGGGACAGCTACAAATTGGACTGTGGTTGACGGTCTGGCATTGAGCACCATAACCGCACACACCTGGGCAGGGATCCACACATTTCGTATTGACACAGGCCTTATCCTTGGAACAATCCGAGCTGAGCGTACATTCGGGACGACAGCCTTGACCGTTGGCATTGCCAAAGAATCCGGGCAGACATTCACAGACTGGCTGACCGCGTTGTACCTTGCAAATGGTATTTGAGCCGCATGGTGTTGGATAGCAAGGATCGGTTTTCTCTTGGGGCGTCTTCTCTATAACAATCGGTGAACATTGTACGAAAGCATTTCCTGTGTAACCGCTCGAACAAGAGCAAATCGGTATGTGATTGTTGATCGAACAGATCGCCTCAACGCCACAAGTTCCAGGGCAAGGATCGGCACACTTGTTGCGTATGCAAGCACGATTTGCTGGACATTCTGAATTGCCCACACACTCAGGGCGACAGCCTTCATAGGGATTGCCAATGTAGTCGTTGACGCATTCACACGTGAAACTATCGCCACGCACGCGACATTCGGCATTCGAGCCGCACGGTGAGGGACGGCATGGGTTCTTCGGTTCCTTTGTTTGTGGTGGCAGTGCTAATTGGAATTAAGTGTTAAATGAAATTAATAAATGTTGGGAGCGTTGGAGGGGAGCCTTTGAATAAATATAATGCAAACTTGTTGGGGCCTTACTTTTGGGTATTTCGTAGCAATTGCGGAATGGATCTCCGGTCATGCCTGAAGGGCAGTGACAGTTGGGTATGTGCAGCGTTACAATGCAATTGGCATTATTGCCGCACGAACCTGGGCAGGGATCGCGACATTTACGATTGATACATGCTAAGTTATTGGGGCAGTCATCGTTGTTTGAACACTCGGGTCGGCAATTCGGTGGAGCACCAATGAATTCTACGAGACAAGCACAGCGTGCCTGTCCATTGTCATTGGTACACTGCGAATTCAGACCACATGGTGAGGGGCGACAAGGATCTTTGGGTTCAATTGTTTGTTCATGGCGAATTTCTAATAAAAAAAATTGGTTCGATGAAGTTGAAATTAATAATGCTTAAATATTTGCTGAGGTCCTAGAAGATCGTACCTATTCGTGAACATAATGTATACGCGTTGCCAGTATAGCCTCTGAAGCACTCGCAGTGTGCTCTATGTTGTACTGCTTGACATTCGGCGTTCAGGCCACACTTGCCAGGGCACGGATCCATGCATTTGTTGTTTATGCAAGCATGGATCTGTGCACAATCGGAGCTAGTGTAACATTCGAGACGACAATTCGGTGGATTACCCAGGTAACCGGTAACACATGAGCATATGGCATTGCCATTACGCTCGATGCACTGCGAGTTCGGACCGCACGGCGATGGGTGACATGGATTCGGGGGTACAACATCACGCACCTGTTCGCAGGCTACAAATGCGTTGCCTGTCATGCGTTCGGGACAGCGACACATGGCAATATGATTGGTGACTTCGCACAAAGCATTGCTGCCACATGTGCCCGGGCAGGGATCAATACATTTATTGCGTACACAGGCGCGATTGCGTGCACAGTCCGAATTCAGGACACATTCGGGACGGCAACCGATTGAAGGATCACCATTATATTCGGGTATGCAAGAGCAGCGTCCATTATTGCATACAGTATTCGGGCCACAAGGTGAGGGATTGCATGGATCGACGGGGTCAGCTGGTTCTGTAAAATGGGGCGGTTTGTTAAAATTGTGTTTATTTTGAATTTTTCTCAGCGTACTTGGTCGAGGTGTTGGTGGTATGGGACGACAGCTAGTAAATGGATCGCCGGTGTAGCCTGTTGGGCAGGCACAACTGGGCGTATGATTGATTACATTACACATAGCAGCAAAACCGCAAGAGCCTGGGCAGGGATCGCGACACTTCTCGTTCATGCATGCCATATTGCTGGCACACTCGGCGTTGATGGTACATTCGGGGCGACAATTTGGTGCAGCACCAATATAATTCGGCAGGCAACTGCATGTAGCTCCACCATTGATTTCGCGACATTGCGAGTAGGGCCCACACGGTGTCGGTATGCATGGATTGACAGGCGTTGCTGGTGGATCTGACTTGGCTGTAAATTTGGAAGTTGTCGTTTAGGTATGGGAGAGTTCATCTTGGAATCCTTTGAAGTATGCTTACGTGGTATGGGTTGACAGTGAGTGAACGCCTCTCCAGTATAACCGGACTTACATGAGCACAAAGGACTATGATTGCGCACATGGCATTCAGCATTGATGCCACAGGAACCAGGACAAGGATCTTTACACTTTTGATTAATACAAGCCTTGTCCGAGGGACATTCTGAACTGATGACACATTCAGGTCGGCATGCTGGTGCACTGCCCACAAATTCGGGTAGGCACGAGCATACCGCTTGGCCGTTCGATTCGCGACACTGTGAATTGGGTCCGCATGGAGATGGTTGGCAGGGATTGACGTAGACTGGTGGTTTGGCTATTATTCGAATTTAGGATATTTGATTAATTTGAGGAGCCATTGTATGTAAGCGTAATTAATAATTTTAAGCAAAGCTAGTTTTAAGCAAGCATAAGTCTAGCAAATTGTCGCATAGAATTTTCGAAATTTTCTTACAGCCAATATACGTTTCAAAGCATGAATAAGTTGGTTAGATGAGTTAGTTTGTTTGTATTATATGAGTGTGTGAGATTTACGAATAAATAAGTGCGTAAAAAGGTGCGGCAACAAGTGCCTTGTAGCTGCAAAATTGTCTGGTAAGTATTGCAAAAAAAAAATTCGGTTTTGGGGTAAAATCTTGTGTTTGAAGCCAAAGGGGTATTAAATCGTTAGGGTCTGATTAGGGGAGGGGTAAGTTCTGCGTTGTTTTTTTTTTGTTGGTTTTTTGTTACTGATCAAAGACACTATTGAAGTTCTTACGTTCTTCCTGTAGCCTGCACACGGTATACGGATCACCAGTATAACCGCCAATGCAGGCACAATTCGGCACATGATTAATAACTTGACAATCGGAATTTGAACCACAAGTGCCAGGGCAAGGATCGCGACATTTTTGATTCTGGCACGCCTTATCCGATGAACAGTCCGAATTCCTAACACATTCCGGACGACAAGAATCGTACGGATTACCGAAGTAGTCGGGCAGGCATTGACAAACGCTAACGCCATTACGTGGTTGACAAATGGCATTCGCACCGCACGGGCTTGGACTGCAAGGTAGGGCCACTTCAGTAGGAGGATCTTGTCGACGAACACACGCACGGAATGGATCACCTGTATAGCTGGCAGGACAATAGCACATGGCACTGTGCGCTAAGACGCGACACTCGGCTGCAGCACCGCATGAGCCCGGACATGGATCAGCGCATTTACGATTGATGCAAGCCTTGTCGGCTGAACATTCTGCGCTGGTCACACATTCGGGACGGCAATGGGGTGCTGTGCCGACGAATTCGCGTAGACAAGAGCATTTGGCGCCAGACGCCGTTACCGCACATTCAGAGTTGGGACCGCAGGGTGATGGTATGCATGGATTGACAGGGGTTTCATCACGCACCGGTTGTAGTGGTGGCGGTTCAACTGTAAAATTTGTTTGGCGAATTATTAAACCGTTTACTGGCACAATGTTGTGGAATATACTTATGGGTTGACAGGATACAAACGGATCGCCTGTGTAACGAGTTGGACATGAACAAATCGGACTATGATTTCGTACATGGCATTCAGCTCGTAGGCCACAAGCACCCGAGCAGGGATATTGACACTTTTGATTGAGACAGAACTTATCCAAGGCGCAATCAGAGTTGGTAGTACACTCGGGTCGACATGACGGTGGCGCACCAAAGTAACCCAGAATACAGCTGCATACTGCCTGTTGATGGAATTCGCGACACTGTGAGTTGGGACCGCAAGGCGACGGGCGGCAGGGATTGATTTCAACCGCTGGTATTTTCGCTACTAAAAAGGGGGGAAATGTATAAATATTGAACTTCTCCTGAAGGTTTACTTCAGATGGACATACTTGGTATCGGATCGCAGCGAGTAAATGCATTGCCAGTCATACCGGCAGGACATGAACACATGGGCACATGATTCAGGACATTACAAATGGCTTGTAGACCACAAGTACCAGGACAAGGATCCTTACACTTTTGATTAATACACGCTCTATTACGTGGACAATCGCTGTTCAAGACACATTCGGGGCGACAACTGCTGTACGGATCTCCGTGATATTCCGGCAAGCAACTACAAATACCATTATTACAGGCCGCATTGGCGCCACACGGTGATGGTATGCATGGATCAACAATGATGGGTTCTCGTTGTATTGGCCTTGGTGGCTCTGGATGACAATCACTGAACGGATCGCCCGTATAACCCGTGGGACATACGCAGTTCGGAACATGATTGAGCACATTACAAAGAGCATTAGATCCGCAAGAGCCGGGACAAGGATCGCGACATTTCTCGTTTATACAAGCCAAGTTTGTGGAACAGTCTGAGTGCACGACACATTCGGGATGACAATTCGGTGGGGCTCCAATATAGCTGGGCAGGCACGAACACACGGCAGCGCCATTACGATTGTGACATTGAGCGAACGGACCGCAGGGTGATGGGTGGCAAGGATTGATGGGCTGTGGTGGGTCAGCAACAGGTGGAGGAGCTAAATATAGGGAAAATGTCAGTAGAATTGCGGCTGATTGTTGTTCATTTGGTGTTTCAGTTCTTACGTGGTAAGGGATAGCAACGCGTAAAAGCATCGCCAGTATATGCGTGTTTGCAAGAACAAATTGGATTATGATTAAAAACGCGACATTCAGCATTTTCACCGCAAGTGCCCGGACAAGGGTCGGCACATTTACGGTTTATGCAAGCCTTGTCCGCAGGACATTCAGTATTGATCGTACATTCCGGACGACACGCAGGTGGTGAACCAACAAATTCAGGTAAGCAAGAGCAAACTGCTTGTTGATTGACCTCGCGACACTGTGAATTCGCACCACACGGTGAGGGTTGGCAGGGATTTACGTAGACGGGTTCAACTAAGAAATACCAAAAATTCAGTTTATAGTCTAAGTTACAGTTGGGATTGAGCTTTCTCTTACGTTGTCTTATTGGGGTGCACACACTGTACGGATTGCCAGTGTAGCCGCTGTAGCAGTTACAAGCTGGCAAATGACTTGTGACGTGACATTCCGCATTTTGTCCACAAGTACCTGGACAGGGATCGCGACATTTCTGGTTTACACAAGCCTTGTTCGATGGACAATCACTGTTGAGCACGCATTCGGGACGGCAACCTTCGTAAGGATTTCCAAAGTACTCTGGCAGACAAGTGCAGGAACCGACATTGTTTTGTTGGCGGCATTCAGCGTTCGCGCCACATGGGCTCGGCACACAAGGATCTACGTGGTCTTGTACAGGTGGCGGTGGCAGAGGTTCCCGACATACGGTAAATGGATCTCCGATGAAGCCGACAATGCAAATGCAATTCGGTATATGATTCACTGTGCGACATTCGGCGTTGGAGCCACACAAACCGGGACAAGGATCGCGACACTTTTGATTAATGCAGGCCTGGTTGGAAGGACACTCTGAATTCGAAACACATTCGGGGCGACAATTGGGTGGAGCACCAACAAATTCAGCTAAGCAACTGCATGACGGCGAGCCATTTGAATTGATGCACTGCGAATTGGGTCCGCAAGGTGATGGACGGCATGGATCTCGCGGCTCTTCACGTAGTGGTGGTGGTACTAAAGTAATTTCATTTGACGTTACAGACAAATCGGAGCAACAATAAAGACGAAAATACATACTGATTATTGGTTGACAGGCTACAAATGGACTACCGGTATAGCCAGTTGGACATGTACAAATTGGATTGTGATTGATAACATGGCACATGGCCTCATAGCCACAAGTGCCCGGACATGGGTCTTGACACTTCTGGTTGATACAAGCACGGTTCAGAGAACATTCAGAATTTGAAACGCATTCTGGACGACAGGAAGGCGATGTTCCTATCATATCCGGCAAGCAAGAGCATATGGCATGTCCGTTAGCATCGCGGCACTGGGAGTTCGGACCGCACGGAGTTGGCTGGCATGGATTGTCGAGTAATATTGGTTTGGCTAGTCGAAAGATTATATTATAGTTGGAACTTATATTTGTCACACAGGGGAACATGAGATATTTACGTGGTATGGATTGGCATTGCACAAATGCATTGCCCTCCATGCCTTCGGGACAGTGACACATGGGCACATGGTTGTGAACCTCACAAATGGCACTTGCGCCACATGTTCCGGGGCATGGATCCTGACACTTTTGATTTATGCAAGCCTTATCGCGGGAACATTCCGTATTCAAAATACACTCGGGACGGCAACCTACATAAGGATCGCCTTGGTACTCGCCAACGCATGTGCAAGTACCACCATTACACTGAGCATTTACTCCACACGGTGACGGATTGCAAGGATCGTCGGCAACGGCTGGAGCTATTTTTAAAGTTTTAATGGACGCATTAATGGACTGGTGCTTTGCAAATATTTACTACAGAAATCTTACGTGGTGGTGGAGCAGGTTCGCAGCTTGTAAATGGATCACCAATATAGCTGGTGGGACAAGTACACATAGGCGTATGATTGAGAACATTGCAAATGGCTCTTAGGCCACACGAGCCGGGACAAGGATCCCGACATTTCTCATTTATACAAGCCTTATTACTGGGGCAGTCAGAGTTCAACGTACATTCGGGACGACAGTTGGGTGGCGCGCCAATGTAAGTGGCCAGACAGGAGCATGTTGGTTGGTCGTTAATAACGCGGCATTGAGCGAATTGTCCGCAAGGTGACGGTACACATGGGTCGCGGTAAGGTTCACGCGCTGGTGGTGGCGGTGGTGGTATGGTGTAGCAACGAACGAACGCATCGCCGGTATATCCAGGGCGACACGAACATAATGGGCTATGATTACGCACGCGGCACTCGGCATTCGTGCCACAAGTACCCGGACAAGGATCTTGACATTTTTTGTTAATGCAAGCCTTATCTGTGGGACACTCGGAGTTCGAGGTGCATTCTGGACGACATGAGGGGGGTGAGCCAATGAATTCGGGCAAGCATGAACAGACGGCCTGTTCGTTGACTTCGCGACACTGTGAGTTGGGACCGCATGGTGATGGTATGCAAGGGTTTACATACTCTCTGATAGCTGTTGTGTGTTGGTGTGTGGACGGGAGAAATAAACAAGTGCAAAAAATAAAAGCGGTGCATTACTACGTGGTGCAAAAACTCAGATATACAAGCGTAATAGGACAAAGAATGCTTACGTTCTTTAAGGACGTTGCAGTAACTATACGGATCGCCCGTGTAGCCACCGAAGCAACTGCATGTGGGCAAATGATTGACAACATCGCACTGGGCATTTTGACCACATATTCCGGGACAAGGATCGCGACACTTCTGATTCTGGCACGCTCTATTCGAGGGGCAATCCGAGTTCAAAACACATTCAGGTCGACAGCCTTCATACGGATTGCCAAAGTAGTCTGGCAGGCACTTACATGCACCGGCATTATTTTGTTGGGTGCAAACGGCATTACTGCCGCATGGACTGGGTGAACAAGGATTGACTTGATCGCGTTCGATTACCGGTTCAGGATAACATTGTGTGAATGGATCTCCAATATAGCCAAGAATGCAAATGCACGATGGCGTGTGACTGATTACTTGACAGGTAGCTGAGATACCGCAAACTCCGGGGCAAGGATCTTGACACTTCATATTGATGCACGCCTGGTTGCTAGGACATTCCGATGATGTTATGCACTCTGGCCGGCAGCTTGGTGGGGCGCCGATATATTCCGGTAGACACGAGCATGATGGTGAGCCATTTCTCTCATTGCAAACGGAGTTAGGTCCACAAGGTGATGGTATGCATGGGTTTACTGGTTCCTGTTGTACGATAGGTTCGGGTAAACGCTGACACAAGCTGAACGCATTGCCAGTAAAACCTTCAGGGCATCTACAGTATGGGGTGTGGTTGACAACATCGCAAAGGGCTCTGACACCGCACGTACCGGGACAAGGATCGCGACATTTTTGATTTACACAAGCCCTATTTGGCGCGCAGTCCGAGTTGATGGTGCATTCGGGACGACAGTTTGGTGGTGAGCCCAAATATGTGGGCAGGCATGAACAGACAGCCTGCTGATTGGATTCACGGCATTGCGAATTTGGGCCGCAGGGAGAGGGTTGGCATGGATTGATAATGACTGGAGGAGCTGTTTTACAAAAATCAAATATTATTTCGTTAAGTCCATGAAAGTTCGCGGTCGACATACATCTGAGTATTGTGCATTGTACAAATGCATTACCCTCCATTCCTTCGGGACAGCGACACATCGGGATATGATTATTGACTTCACAAATGGCGCCAATACCACATGTACCGGGACAAGGATCCACACATTTATTGCGTATGCAAGCTTTGTCACGGGAGCAGTCAGTATTTAGAACACATTCGGGACGACAGCCGACATAGGGATTGCCTTGGTATTCTGGCAGACATGAACACTCTCCATTGTTGCAGATGGCATTCGAACCGCAAGGTGATGGATTACAAGGATCTTTCAGGGGCACTAGAAAATATAGTTTCGGGTTAACGCTTTACGGCTTAAGACTCAAGATGACTACTAGACACATACATTGTTGTACTGGTGGCTTAACTACACAATTCGTGAATGGATCTCCTGTGTAATCAGGTGGACAACTGCAAATCGGCGTATGATTCATAACACTGCACAGTGCTGAGACACCACAAGAGCCTGGACAAGGATCGCGACATTTTTCGTTGATGCATGCCAAATTCGCAGGGCAATCAGCGTTGATCATACATTCGGGACGACAAATGGGTGGAGCGCCAAAATAGTTGGCCAGACAAGAGCATGAGGCCTGACCATTAATAGTGCGGCATTGAGCATTAGCACCGCATGGTGAGGGTACGCATGGATCGCGGTATTCTTCTCTAGCAGGCGGTGGTGGCGGAGCTGATAACATTTTTTTTTGGAAATAAGTTTAATAAAGACAAAAACTTGTTGTTACGAAAAGTTGTTCTTACGTGGTATGGGGTAACATCTGGTGAATGCATCACCAGTATATCCTGATCGACACGTACATAAAGGACTATGATTACGTACACGACACTCGGCATTATCGCCACAAACACCTACGCACGGGTCAACACACTTGTGATTGACGCATGCCTTATCGAATGGGCACTCGCTAGATATTGTGCACTCGGGGCGACAGTCGGGTGGAGTACCAATGAAGGTGGGCAGACAAGAGCAAACAGCTTGCTGTTGGACTTCCCTACACTGTGAGTTTGAGCCGCATGGTGTGGGTTGACAGGGATTCCTTATATCCACAATGGCTGTTAGTGGAAATGTTTTGGATTTATTTGGTTGCAAATTCGGTTCGACAATTCACAGAGACTTACGATTTCGTTCGACGATGACACTACAATAACTGTACGGATCTCCGGTGTAACCGCTGAAACAATTACAAGTTGGCAAATGATTGCGTACATGACACTCAGCATTTTGTCCACAGGTACCCGGACAAGGGTCTTTGCACTTGCTCTGTAAGCAAGCCTTATTCGAAGGGCAATCAGAATTGAGAACACATTCCGGACGACAGCCCTCATATGGATTGCCCATAAAGTCGGGCAAACACTGACAAGCACCTGCACCGTTTCGCTCTGTGCATTGTGCATTAGTACCACAAGGACTTGGTTCGCAAGGATTCATAATTTCTTGGGGAACATCACGCACAACATCACAGTAACTGAATGGATCACCACTGAAGCCAGCAGAACAGACGCACATTGGTGTATGATTAATAACATGACACTCGGCATTTGTTCCGCAGACGCCGGGACAAGGATTTTGGCATTTTTGATTAATGCAAGCCTTGGACGGGGCACATTCAGAGTTGGTGACACATTCAGGTCGGCAATTCGGTGGAGAGCCTATAAAGTCTTTGAGACACGAGCATGAGGGACTGTCTCCATTAGAGCGGCACTCCGAATTAGGGCCACACGGTGATGGACGGCAGGGATCTTTAGGTGTAGTATCGAGTTGTGGTGCAACTAAAAATGGTTTGAAAATATGTTTGAATGGCAAACTCTTAAAAAAATTGAATAGGGTTGGGCATACTTCTGATTTGTTGGCAGGCCACAAATGGATTTCCTGTATATGAATTGGCACAGCGACATATCGGACTATGATTGACAACGCTGCATTCCGTATTTGCTCCACAAGTTCCCGGGCAAGGATCGCGACACTTCTGCTGCAAGCACGCCCGATTGAGTGGACATTCCGGATTGCCGGTACATTCTGGTCGGCAGGATGGTGGAGCACCAATAAATTCGGGTAGACACGAGCATACAGCCTGCTGATTGACGATGCGACATTGTGAATTGGGACCGCAAGGCGATGGCTGACATGGATTAGCCTCTACCGGAGGAGGCAATGGAACACATATAGCAAATGCATTGCCTGTCATGCCGTCAGGACAATGACACATCGGCACGTGATTGTGCACTTCGCAAATGGCATTTGTGGCACATGTGCCCGGACAAGGATCTACACATTTGTTTCGTATGCACGCCTTATTTGTTGGACAATCGGTGCTGAGGACACATTCGGGACGGCAACCAATTAATGGATTGCCTTGATACTCGGGTATGCATTCGCATTGACCGTTGCGGCAGATTGTATTTGGGCCACATGGTGATGGATTGCACGGATCTTGTTCGACAATTCGAGGTGGTGGTGGTGGCGCTTGGCAGGAAACGAACGGATCTCCACTTAGGCCTGTAGCACATTCACAAATTGGCGTGTGATTAATAACATGGCAATTGGCATTGAAGCCACATGCACCAGGGCAAGGATCGCGACATTTTTGACTAATACAGGCTTGTATGCTGGGACAATCCGAATTTACTGAACACTCGGGACGGCAGTTGGGTGGGGCGCCTATATATGTGGATAGACATGAGCAGGACGGACTGCCGTTAATATCGCGGCATTCGGCAAACTGACCACAAGGTGAAGGAACGCACGGATTGCGATAGACATCGCGTTCTGGCGGAGGTGGTGGTGCTAATATTAAGGAGGATGAGGAGTCAAATTTGAAGATGAAGTTTTCAAAAATTAAAAAAGTCAAGCTTTCTCTTACGAGGTATGGGATAGCAGCGTGTGAAAGCGTTTCCAGTGAAACCGTTGCGACAAGTGCAAATAGGTGAGTGATTCCTCACGCCACACTCGGCGTTTGTACCACATGTACCTGGACAGGGATCTTGGCACTTCTGATTCATACAGGCTTTGTCGGCAGCACATTCAGAGCTGGTTGTACACTCGGGACGACAGGCAGGTGGACTTCCTATGTAGGTGGGCAGGCAGGAGCAGACAGCTTGTTCGTTAACTTCGCGACATTGTGAGTTGGGCCCACATGGTGATGGCTGGCATGGATTTACATACTCCTTGACAATAGCTACAAACAATTTGGAGTTGGACAAAATGCTTTCTGATTCCCTTTCATTACAAAAAACTTACGTTTTTCGGGCAATTGACAATATCTGTACGGATCACCAACATATTCGTTGGGACACGAGCACGTTGGCAAATGGTTTATCACTTGACAAATCGCGTTGCTAGCACAAACTCCCGGGCATGGATCGCGACATTTCTGATTCTGGCATGATTTATCGGATGGGCAGTCAGAGTTCAAGACACACTCGGGACGACAGCCTTCGTATGGATTGCCAAAGTATTCGGGTAGACATTGACAGGAACCAGCGTTGTTGACTTGACGGCATTCAGCATTGGCCCCACAAGGATTCGGTTCGCAGGGTCTAGCAACATCTGCTTGTCGGACGGGCTCAGCAGAACAACCAGTAAATGGATCACCTGTAAAGCCTTGCAGACAAATACACATTGCCGTGTGGCTTACCACACGACATTGGGCATTTTGGCCACACAAGCCTGGACATGGATCTACACATTTCTGATTGATGCAAGCCTTGTCTTGACTGCATTCGGTATTGGAGACACATTCGGGCCGACAACTGGGCGGTGCACCTACAAATTCTGGCAGACAAGAGCAGGAGGGTGCGTCACCGATAGCACGGCACTGCGAGTTGGGCCCGCAGGGTGATGGCTGACAAGGATTTTTGGGTTCGTCGCGTTTCGGCGGTTCAACTGAGGAGGAATAATAAGTTCTGTTTTACAATTGATCAAACTTCGCGTGTTTGGTAATATTTACTTATCGCTTGGCAGCTAGCAAATGGATTGCCAGTATAACGGGTAGGGCATGTACAGATTGGTGAATGATTCACCACGGTGCACAAGGCATTGATGCCACATGTACCTGGGCAGGGATCAATGCACTTCTGATTCTGACAAGCCATCTGAGGCACGCAATCGGAATTTCGGGTACATTCTGGGTGACAAGTTGGTGGATTGCCAATGAAGCTTTCAATACAGGAGCATACAGCATTTTGATTGTAGACACGGCAGCGACTATTCGGTCCACATGGTGACGGTTGGCAGGGATCGGAAATGGGTTGTCCTAGTTTATGATAAAATAAAATTTGTATGATTTTTTCCCTTAGCTGACAATCAACGGATAAATTACTTGGAACGGGATCACATTGAGCAAAGGCATTTCCAGACATGCCATCGGGGCAGCGACACATGGGAATATGATTCAGAACTTCACAAATAGCATTGTGACCGCATGTACCAGGGCAAGGATCGACACATTTGTTGCGTATGCAGGCCATATTCGACGGACACTCGGAGTTGAGAACACATTCGGGACGACAGGCTACATAGGGATCGCCTTGATACTCTGGTATACACGAACATTGTCCGTTATTGCAAATAGCATTCGATCCGCATGGTGAGGGATTACATGGATCGTCCTTGACTGGCGGTATTGCTGGTAATTTATGTATAAGTTAAGTTAAGTGAAACGACTGCATAACTTGTTAATCTTACGAGGCGGTGCAGGTTGACAGCTAGTGAACGGATCACCAATATATCCAACGGGGCACTGACAGATGGGTATGTGATTTATAACGTTGCAAAGCGCGTTGTATGCACACGAGCCGGGACAAGGATCTCGGCAATGGTTATTGATGCAAGCCAAGTTCGATGAGCATTCCGAGTTTGTAGTACACTCGGGGCGGCAATTCGGTGGCGAACCCTGGAATGATGGCAGGCAAGAGCACGAAGCTTGTCCGTTGTTGTTGCGACAATTGGCATTGGGTCCGCATGGTGAGGGAAGGCAAGGATCGCGTATACGTTCGGGCACAATAGTTGGCGGAGGTGCTAGAGTTTAATGGACGAAGTGGTTTAAGGATTTTTTTTGTCTAAAGAAGCGAAAAGTGTAAAGCAACTCACGAGGTATGGGATAGCAACGAGTAAATGGATCTCCGGTGAAACCGTTGTGGCAAGAGCAAATTGGTGCGTGATTTCTAACTTGACATTCTGCACTAGAGCCGCAAACACCTGGACAGGGATCGACACATTTCTGATTGATGCATGCCTTGTCGAAGCTACACTCGGAGCTAATTGTACATTCTGGTCTGCAGGCAGGTGGACTGCCTACAAACTCGGGCAGGCATGAGCAAACAGCCTGCTCGTTGAGTTCTTTGCATTGACTATTGGGACCGCACGGTGAGGGTTGACAAGGGTTCACATATTCACGAATTATTGCTAAAATATCAAAAAGGTTCAGCTCACTAACTCATACAAAACTACACAAATTTTCTTACGTTTCTCTTCCACGGCACAGTATTGATATGGATCGCCCACATATCCGATTAAGCAATTGCATGTGGGCAAGTGATTTCGTACAAAGCATTCAGCATTTTGGCCGCATGTACCAGGGCAGGGATCACGGCATTTCTGATTGACGCAGGCCTTGTTCGAAGGACAATCCGAGTTCAGAACACATTCCGGACGACAACCTTCGTACGGGTTACCGAAGTATTCGGACAAACATTGACACGAGCCTACACCATTCTGCTGACGACATTCGGCAAATACACCGCACGGATTCGGATTGCAGGGATCAATTATTTCGGGTGGCCCCCGAACGATGGGATTACACTGAACAAATGGATCGCCGGTATAGCCTGCTTCACACTGACACATTGGAGTGTGGCTAACGACGCGACAAATGGCACTACTGCCACACAAACCGGGGCAAGGATCTTTGCAGCGGTTGTTCGAACACACCTTATTCGAGGGGCATTCAGAGTTGCTGACACATTCCGGACGACAATTGGGCGGTTGTCCGAAGAAGTTTTCGAGACACGAACACGATGGAGAATCACCAACGGGTTGACATTGACTGTTCGGACCGCAGGGTGATGGCTGGCAGGGATTCGTTGGTATGGGATCACGCGCAGGTTCGACTAGGGAAATATGTTTTGAATTAAATGCTGTTTTGGGCCACATTTCAGCTAACACTTACTTATAGCACGACATTGTACAAACGGATTGCCTGTATAGCGTTCGGGGCATGTACAGAACGGATTGTGATTGACTACCGTACACTTAGCATAAAGACCACATGTGCCTGGACAAGGATCAATACATTTTTGATTTTGGCAAGCACGATTGGCAGCACACTCAGAGTTTGTAGTACATTCGGGCCGGCAAGATGGAGGACTTCCTAAGTAGGTGGGCAGGCAGCTACATACGGCCTGGGAATTTATCTCGCGACATTGTGAATTGGGACCGCACGGAGATGGTTGGCAGGGATTACGATAAATATCGGCTGAGAGGTAAATATTGTTTAAAATTACTTTCCAAGAATTCAAAAATAACTGAAATATGATAGTTTGGATAATTGGAAAAATCTAGAGTCGCTGTTCCCAAAAATAAAATTTTTCACTTGTAAAAAATTTTGAAATTGTTCACGTCCCCAAATTACTCCCCTATCACATTTCAGTTACTTAAAGAAATGTAGTTTGACCTACTTTGTATTGGACTGCATTGTACAAATGCGTTTCCGGTCATACGTTCGGCACAATGACACATTGGTACGTGGTTGTGCACCTCACAAATTGCATTCGGTGCACATGTGCCTGGACAAGGATCTATGCATTTCTGGCGTATACAAGCGCGATCACGTGGACATTCCGAATTGAGTACACATTCCGGTTTGCATGCCACATACGGGTCGCCTTGGTAGTCAGATATGCATGAGCATTGACCGTCACCTGAGCAGACTGCATTTGTGCCACAAGGGCTCGGATTGCAAGGATCGCGTGGTTCGTCGCGTGGCGGAGCTGTTCAAATGAAAAACTCAGTTCTAAAATTCTGCTATACGCGAAGTTTAAAAATGTGTTCTTACGTGGCAGTGGCGCTGGATGACAACTAACAAATGCATCGCCAATATAACCTACAAGGCACGAACAGCTTGGCGTGTGATTGATCACATTGCAAACTGTATTCAGTCCACAAGCGCCTGGGCAAGGATCGCGACATTTCTCATTTACACACGCTTGATTGCTGGGACACTCCGAATTGATGGTACACTCGGGACGACAGTTTGGTGCACTGCCCAAGTAGTTGGGTAGACAAGAGCAGGAAGGTATATTATTTTGATTACGGCATAAGGCATAGGGACCACATGGTGATGGTACGCATGGGTCGCGATAGACTTCGATAGCCTTGGTCGGTGGTGGAGGAGCTATTAATGGAAGGACTAATGGTAAAATTGTGTCCCTAAAACGTTTATATTTGGCCTGCTTACGTGGTAATGGGTAGCAACGCACAAAAGCGTCACCGGTCAGGCCAACGCGACATGAGCAGATGGGACTATGATTTCGCACTTGACAGACAGCGTTTTGGCCGCACACACCTGGACATGGATCAGCGCATTTACGATTGATGCACGCCTTATCGGCAGCGCATTCCGCACTCGATGTACACTCGGGTCTGCAGGCTGGCGGCACACCCATAAAATCGGGTAAGCACGAGCAAACCGCCTGCGAGTTGACTTCGCGACATTGCGAGTTGGGTCCGCAGGGGGATGGTTGACATGGGTTTACATATTCATGGACAATTGCTAGATTTTGTTATGTAAAAATAAATGAACAAAAACAAACCATACGAATTAGCTAAATAATTAGTAACTACGGTCAATACTACAACGTGTTGGTTAAGTAGTAGGAAAACTGGCTTACGTTCTGCTGGTTTCGAACAATAGCGGTATGGATCTCCGGTGTATCCAACGAAGCAGTTACACGACGGCACATGACTGACGACATTGCAGTCGGCATTCTGGCCACACGTTCCGGGGCACGGATCACGACACTTTTGATTTTGACAGGCCTTATTCGAAGGACAGTCTGAATTTACTACACATTCCGGACGGCAGCCTTCATACGGATTGCCAAAGTATTCGGGCAGACATTGGCATGCTCCGGCGCCATTACGTTGATTGCAGTTGGCATTGGCTCCGCAGGGTGATGGATTGCATGGGTTGATTTCTTCAATTGGTGCCAGGCGTATCGGTTGACACTGTGTGAATGGATCGCCAGTGAAGCCAGCAGTGCAGATGCACATTGGTGTATGCGAAACCACACGACATTCGGCACTGGCGCCACAAAGTCCTGGACACGGATCCTTACATTTCTGATTGATGCATGCCAAGTTCGCGGCACATTCCGAATTCGAGACGCATTCGGGTTTGCAGTACGGAGCAGATCCAATGTAGTTATCGAGGCAAGTACACGAAGGGGTATTGCCGATGGCACGACATTCCGAATTTGGACCGCAAGGCGAAGGACGACAAGGATCCGCTGGTGTTTCATCACGTTGTGGCGGTGGTTCAACTATTGGCTGACAGGCCACAAATGGACTGCCCGTATAACGCGGTAGACAAGTACAGAATGGATTGTGATTCACTACATTGCACTGAGCATTGCGTCCGCACGTGCCTGGGCATGGATCTACGCATTTCTGATTTATGCACGCCAAGTTGGCGGCACACTCCTGATTGGCAGTACATTCGGGGCGACAGGTAGGTGGCGAACCAATATAATTAGGTATACATGAACATACAGCCTGTTGATTAACCTCGCGACACTGAGAGTTTGGACCGCAAGGTGACGGTTGGCAGGGATTAACTATTGCAGGCGCTGTAAAATTTTGAATTCCAAGATATATTTTTACGCTGGATTTGATAACACAAAATTTATATTTACGTGGAGTGGGTAGGCACTGAATGAAAGCATTGCCGGTCATATCGTTGGGGCAAGTACACATTGGAATATGATTGATAACACTGCAGATAGCATTACTGGCGCATGTGCCCGGACAAGGGTCTACACACTTGTTTCGTATACAGGCGCGATCGCGCGGACAATCTGAGCTCAGAACACACTCTGGCCGACAGCCTGCATAGGGATCGCCTTGGTATTCTGCAATACAGGTACAAATGCCATCGTTACATTGAGCATTTGCACCGCAGGGCGATGGGTTGCATGGATCGTCTTTAGCAATAGCTATGAGTGGAATATAAATATTTTTTAAATGACATAACCCAGTATGGCAATACAAATTCTTACGTTGTGCGGGAGGTTCTGGTTGGCAATATGTAAATGGATCGCCGGTATAGCCCGCTGGACAAACACAACTGGGTGTGTGATTGATAACATTACAGACAGCTCCCAAGCCACAAGAGCCGGGACAGGGATCGCGACACTTTTCGTTGATGCACGCCTGGCTGCTGGGACAATCCGCATTGATGGTGCACTCGGGACGACAATTTGGTGGGACACCCAAATAATTTGGTAAACAGGAACAAGAAGGAGAATCTCCGACGGCACGGCACTGCGAGTTGGGGCCACACGGTGATGGAACGCAAGGATCGGTGGGAGCACGTTGTATTTGAACTGGTGGAGCAGCTATAATTAATGGTAAATGTAAATAGCTGCCGTTGGAACCATTGCGATTTTAAGCTTACGTGGAATCGGGAAGCAACGATAGAATGCATCTCCGGTATAACCCGGTCGACAAGAGCACAAGGGACTGTGGTTGTGCACACGACAATTGGCATTTGTGCCACAAGTACCTGGACAAGGATCGACACATTTTTGATTGATGCACGCCTTGTCGAATGCACACTCCGACGAGATGGTGCATTCGGGACGACAAAGTGGAGGAGCTCCCATATATTCGGGCAAGCAAGAGCAGACAGCTTGTTCGTTGATTTCGCGACATTGTGAATTCGGGCCACACGGCGAGGGTTGGCATGGGTTCACATATTCCTTAATAGCTGTGTAAATAAAAATCGGAATTTATAACTGCAGACAAATTTCCTACGTTATTCTTACGTTGACGTTCCTGCTGACAGAATCGGTACGGATCTCCACTATAGCCATTGACACAGGTACAAGATGGCACATGATTGAGTACATTGCAAATGGCATTTTGTCCACATATGCCTGGGCAGGGATCGCGGCACTTCATATTTTGGCAAGCCTTATTTGAAGGACAGTCAGAATCGAGTACACACTCGGGGCGACAACCTTCGTAAGGATTACCGAAGTATTCGGGCAAACATTGACAGGAGCCCGCATCATTGCGTTGTGTGCAACGTGCATTGGGACCGCACGGACTGGGAATGCAAGGATCCACATGATCCAATTGAGGAATTTTCGTTTCGAGACATTGCACAAATGGATCACCTTCAAAACCAATGGGACAGAAACAGCTTGGAGTGTGCGAAACAACGCGGCATTCGGCCGCACTGCCACACAGACCCGGGCAGGGATCCTTGCATTTTTGATTGAGGCACGCCTTGTTGGTGGCACATTCCGAGCTGGTGACACATTCTGGACGACAATTCGGTGCAGCGCCAATATAGTTGGGCAAACATGTACACGAGGGTGTATCGCCGATTTCGCGACACTCCGAGTATGGTCCACATGGAGATGGGGTACAAGGCTGACGTGGTGGTGGTGTTGGCGGCTCAATGATCGGTTGACAACTGGCAAAGGCATTGCCCGTGTAGCGCTCAGGACAACGACAGAAAGGACTGTGATTCGTTACATGGCAAAGAGCATTATGACCACAAACACCTGGGCAGGGATCTGAGCACTTCTGATTCAAACACGCCTGATTGAGAGGACATTCTGAGTTGGAGGTACACTCTGGACGACATAGTGGTGGACTGCCTATAAAGGACTGGATACATGAGCAAACAGCTTGTTGATTCATTTCACGGCATTGGCTGTTCGGTCCACACGGTGAGGGTTGGCAGGGATTCGTTGGTGTGTCGAGTTCTGAAATATTCTTCTTAGTTGGAATTTGTCTTGGAAACTGGGCAGTGTTTATCTTACTTGGCACTGGTATACATTGTGTGAACGCATTTCCTTGCATGCCATCGGGACAGCGACAAATCGGTATGTGATTCATCACTTCACAGATAGCATTCGAAGCACATGTACCGGGACAAGGGTCAATGCACTTGTGGCGCACACAGGCACGATCTCTGGCACAATCCGTATGCAAAACACATTCGGGACGACAACCAGAATAAGGATCGCCATGGTATTCAGGTATACAAGTGCATTGACCGCTGTTGCAGATCGCATTTGGACCACAGGGTGACGGGTTACAAGGATCGTCTGCGGGCGCAATTTCAACTGGGGAAAATGTTGTATTTAGAAAACTAAAGTCATATGTAGGAGTTAACGGTGTCTTACTTCTCGGCGGTGGCAGTGGATTACAGACGGTGAACGGATCGCCAGTGTATCCCGTTTGGCAAGTACAAATCGGTGTGTGATTAATGACATTACACAGTGTATTGATGCCACACGAACCGGGACAAGGATCGCGACATTTTTCGTTGATGCACGCCTGACTGCTGGGACATTCCGAGTTGATGGTGCATTCGGGACGACAGCCTGGTGGTGTACCCAAATAATTTGGTAGGCAGGAACAGGAAGGTGTGCCACGAATATCGCGACATTGTGAATTCGGTCCACAAGGAGAGGGAACGCACGGATCTCTTGGCGGTTCATCTCGGACGGGCGGGGGCGGTGCTGCATTAGAGCGAATTCGATATAAGCAAATTGTTTGAAAGAATATTCGACTAGATCTTACGTGGTATACGGAAACAACGAACGAATGCATCTCCTGTAAAAGCATTGTTGCAGGTGCAAATGGGACTATGATTACGAACACGGCATTCGGCGTTCTGTCCACAAACTCCCGGGCAGGGATCAACACATTTACGGTTAACACAAGCCTTTTCAGAGGGACACTCTGAACTAGAAGTACACTCCGGACGACATGCAGGTGGACTGCCAATATACTCGGGCAAACAAGAACATACACCTTGTCCGTTAACTTCACGACATTGCGAATTTGGACCGCAAGGAGAGGGCTGACAGGGATTGACGTACTCACGTACAGCTGTAATGGAATCGATTGAAAGTTCAGACCTATAACCTATCACGACGATTACACTGTTGAAAACTTAATCAAATTGGATAGATATCTCAAAATATTTTTTGATTTTGGTAAAAATTTAAAAAGAAAAGAAGGGCAAAACAAAACTTTGACCACGATTTCCTGATCGGCGACTCTAAGATATCTATCCCCTTTAATTTATTTCTTGACTCTGGAACACTGTTATGAAATCGATGCTTACGTTCCGAGCGTATAACGTTGCAGAAGTTGTATGGATCTCCGGTATAGCCAGCAAAGCAATTACAAGATGGCAGGTGATTAATGACTTGACATTCGGCATTTTGTCCGCATGTACCGGGACAAGGATCGCGGCATTTCTGGTTCTGACAAGCCTTATTCGAAGGACAATCTGAATTCAAGACACATTCTGGACGGCAGCCTTCATACGGATTGCCAAAGTATTCGGGCAAACATTGACACGAGCCGGCTCCACCTCGTTCCTCGCATTTAGCATTTACTCCGCAAGGACTTGGATTGCATGGATTCAATACTTCAACTTCTGCTGCTCTTACGGGATTACATTGCGAGAATGGATCACCAGTAAAGCCCTCTGTGCACAGACACATTGGCGTATGACTGAAGACGCGGCAGTTGGCATTCAGGCCACAGAGTCCTGGACATGGATCTTTGCATTTCTGATTGATGCACGCCTTATCCGATGAACACTCTGAATTAGAAATACATTCTGGGCGGCAGCTGGGGGGAGATCCTAAGAAATCGGGCAAACACGAGCATGAGGGAGAATCGCCAGAAACACGACATTCGGCATTTGCTCCGCAAGGTGACGGTTGACATGGATTCGTTGGTGTTACATCACGTGCCGGTTCAACTAATAAAAATCAGTGCCATTAGATCCTTTCTTAGGGAATATGTCAAAAACTTGGAGCTTACTTATTTCCTGACAACGCACAAATGGATTTCCGGTCATGCGCTCTCGACACGAACAGAAGGGACTATGATTGACCACATTACAAACAGCATTGAAGCCGCAGGTGCCTGGGCAGGGATCGCGACATTTCATATTTTGACACGCTTGATCTGGTGGACATTCCGAATTCGAAGTACATTCCGGGCGGCACTGGGGTGGACTGCCAATGTAATCGGCCAGGCACGAACAGACAGCGGTTTGCTGCTGCACTCGACACTGACTGTTGGGGCCGCAAGGTGAGGGCTGACAAGGATTTTGCACAACAGGAGCTAAAGACAAGGAGTATATTGTTGCAATACGACATCTAAGTCAAGTTATGTTCTACTATTTACTTGGAACAGGACGACATTCGAAGAAGGCATTTCCGGACATATTATCTGGACAGCGACACATGGGAACGTGATTGTTCACCTCACATATGGCATTGACACCGCAAGTGCCGGGACATGGATCGACGCACTTATTGCGTATACAAGCGCGATCACGTGCACAATCCGAGTTCAAAACACACTCGGGACGACATTCGACATAGGGATCGCCATGATATTCTGGTATGCAAGTACACTGTCCGTTATTGCATTGGGCATTTGGACCGCAAGGTGAGGGATTGCAAGGGTCATCGCGTATCGGTGGTGTGGTGGCTAATGAGGCAGGAAAAATTAACGTAAATATCTTTTGAAGATTCACAAGCAGCGGGTGTTGATGGTTCTTACGTGCTGGTGGTCTCGGACTGCAGTTGGTAAATGGATTACCAATATAGCCTTCGATGCAAGAGCATGACGGTGTATGATTTATAACGCGACAAATTGCATTTAAGCCACAGGCGCCTGGACAAGGATCGCGACACTTTTGATTGATGCAAGCCTGTTGGCTGGGACATTCCGAATTGATGGTGCATTCAGGACGACAGCTGGGCGGTTGACCGATAAATGTGGGCAAGCAAGAACATGAAGGTACACCGTTTGCATTGCGACATTCTGAATTCGGACCACAAGGAGAGGGTGAGCAAGGATCGCGATACTCTTCGCGTTTTGGTTCGACGGGTGGAGCTAGAAAATGTGGGTTCCTGATATTAACAAATCCTACGTAATTTTCTTTTAAATTCTGCTTACGTGGTATGGGATAGCATCGTATGAACGCATCTCCAGTATAACCATTATGACAAGTACAAATCGGACTGTGATTTCGGACGCGACATTCAGCATTGTTGCCACACGGACTGGCGGCACATGGATTTTCGCATTTCTGATTAATGCAAGCCTTGTCGGCGGCGCATTCCGATGAGATGGTACATTCCGGACGACATGCTGGTGGTGTGCCAATAAACAGAGGCAGGCACGAACACACAGCTTGTCCATTCGATTCGCGACATTGAGAATTGGGACCACAAGGTGAGGGTTGACATGGATTTACATATTCCATGCGTATGGCTAAAGAATTGGGGCAAGTCATTAAAATCGAGGAAAGACAATTGTAGATTGTTACAAGTGAATGCTTACGTTCGGCTGGTCGGGTACAGACACGATATGGGTCACCAGTAAATCCAGAAATGCAATTACATGATGGCAGATGATTGACAACTTGACATATCGCGTTTTGTCCACATGTGCCTGGACATGGGTCTTGACACTTTTGCTGTTGGCATGCTTTGTTCGATGGACAATCCGAGTTCATTACACATTCCGGCCGGCAGCCTTCGTACGGGTTACCGAAGTATTCAGGCAAACACTTGCACGATCCAGCGCCATTTCGTTCACGGCATTCGGCATTTGGCCCGCACGGACTGGGATTGCATGGAGTGAGTACTTCGACAATATCACGTTCAATTGGCAGATTACATTGCACAAATGGATCGCCGGTATACCCAACGACGCAAATACACTGCACGGTATGACTGACGACACGACATTCTGCATTTACACCGCAACGTCCAGGACATGGATCCACACATTTCTGATTGATACACGACAAACTGCTGAGGCAATCTGAGCTGGTGACACATTCGGGGCGACAATTTGGCGGACGTCCGATATACGATTCGAGACAGGAACACGATGGCGCTTCACCAATCGGACGGCATTGTGAATATGGTCCACAAGGTGAGGGGCGGCATGGGTCGGCTGGAACAACATCTCGTGCGGGTTCAACTGATAAAGGATTTGGGTATGAAAAATGGTGCTTGATTGGAGGAGATAATTGCGTGGCTTACTTATCGGTTGACAGCGTACAAACGGATTCCCTGTGAAACGTTCTAAACAAGTACAGAATGGACTGTGGTTGACCACAGCACATTTGGCGCCAACACCACAAGTTCCTGGACAGGGATCACGACACTTTTGATTGAGGCACGATTGCGTTGGTGGACACTCCGAGTTGGATGTGCATTCTGGGCGACAAGTGGGTGGACTACCAATAAAGCCTTGTATGCAAGAGCACACAGCTTGTTGGTTAACCTGGCGACATTGTGAGTTGGGACCACAGGGTGAGGGCTGGCAGGGATTCGTTACCGCAATTTCTAATGAAAATTTAATATTTTTAATCACATAGAAGGGATTTGTAAAAGTCTTGAATTTACTTTGAACAGGGCTACAACGTAAGAAAGCGCTTCCAGCAGTGCCTTCCGGGCATCTACACATGGGTATATGATTGATGACATCGCAAATAGCATTTTCGCCACATGTACCGGGACATGGGTTAGCGCATTTGCTACGCAGGCAGGCCTTATCGCGGGCACAATCCGAATTCAAAACACATTCGGGACGACAGCCCGAGTACGGATCGCCATGGTATTCCGGCAAACATGTACAAACACCATTATTACATTGTGCATTGGCACCGCATGGTGAGGGACGACAAGGATCGGTGGGCTCATCTAAGGGCAAAGTCTGATAAAGAAACGTTCCTATTTAAAACCGATTTATGCAACTTACTAAATACTGGTTCGGGGGGCGAAAGTCGACAACTGCTGAACGGATCACCAGTGTAGCCACTGGGACACGTACAGACAGGAGTGTGATTGACAACATTACATTCGGCAGCGAAACCGCACGAGCCCGGGCAGGGATCAATGCATTTTTCACGTATGCATGCCCTATCCGAGGCACACTCAGCGCTGATGGTACACTCGGGTCGGCAGTTGGGCGGTGCGCCAATATAGGTGGCGAGACAAGAACACGACGGTATGCCATTGCTATTGCGACACTGACTATTGGGGCCGCAAGGCGACGGTACACAGGGGTCACGTTCCACGCGTGCTATGGCCGGTGGTGGAGCTAGATATGAAAGTATAGAGCAGAAACGTTGATGGTGGCTGTCAAGAGTGTAAATTCGCAGAGCAGCTTACGTGGTATAGGATAGCAACGCGTAAAGGCATCACCAGTGAAACCACGACGACACTGGCATAGCGGACTATGATTACGCACACGGCACTCGGCATTTGTGCCACAAGTGCCAGGGCAAGGATCTTGACAACGTTGATTTATGCAGGCCTTATCCGTTGAACATTCGGTGCTCAGAACACATTCGGGCCGACAATTTGGCGTCAGTCCAATATAATCCTCAAGGCATGAGCACACAGCTTGTCCGTTGAATTCGCGACATTGTGAATTGGGACCGCAGGGCGAGGGACGACAAGGATTCGTAGGCTCTTGTAGACGGATGGCTATAATTCGTTGTGGCAAACAAATATTGACGAAAGATAAGAAACAAAAAGGACAAGATTTTAATATCAGCGCGAATTGTTTTGGCCAGCAGTTGCAAGCTTACGTTTTGCCGGTTCCACATGACAATAACGATAAGGATCTCCGATATAACCGATGCGACAGGTGCAAGTGGGCACATGATCGGTGACACTACAATCGGCATTTGTGCCGCAAGTACCGGGACAGGGATTGCCGCATTTATTTTGCGTACACGCCTTGGTCGATGGGCAATCCGAATTGCGTACGCATTCGGGACGGCACGACTGATATGGGTCACCAAAGTATTCGGGCAGGCATTGGCACGATCCGATGCCATTACGATCGCGACAAATGGCATTCGAGCCACACGGATTTGGTTCGCAGGGTGTGATTTGCTCGTTTACTATACGCTCTGTGTGGGAGTAGAGATAGAAGGTAAAGAGAAAGAGAAAGAGAGACACAGTTTAGAATTGATACTCAAAATAGTAGAAATTAGTATCAACACACCTTTTTGCAATTATATTGTGATTAAATCCATTGCTTTGTTTAACTTTGCGGTGATTAGAATTAGAGCACGTTAATTTAATTCAAAAAGTACTTTTGTTACGTTTGTTTAAATTAACTACGTGGTTACGGTTAGATACCAGCGTTGGTGCGATTGCAACGTTTTTAACTGTGCAGCTCTGCATGTTGGCTATGTTAAGTGTTAACATTTGTGTTTTGTTTGTGTATTTTGTGCTGTGTTTATTATTTGTTTGAGGTTTTTTTTTCTTATTGTTGTTGGTGTTGTGTTAATTTATTCAAATTTGTTGAATGATTTGCGGTAGTAAAACAATTTTTTTTGCGGTTAAATTCAAATCTTTATTATGACTTTCTTTGGCTTGGTTTGTTAAACTAAAACTAAAACTAATGCTAAATCTACTTATATTAAAATACTTATAAATTAATTAAATGTTAAAAATGAGATCAAAATAATTTCCAACGATGATTTTTGTTTCAGGTTAATACCAGCAACACAAAGGTTGCTGTTTTTCAAGTAAGTGTGTTCAAAGATTAGATAAGCGTGTTTCACAAAAAAAAAATGGTTTACTGGGCAGTATTCGTGTGGGTTGTATTATGGCGGTTAGATAGGTTTTTAAAAATGTTTCAGTAAAAGCTTCAACTTGTGTAACATTTTTTTTTGTAATTTTCAAAAAACAACGCAGAACTGTTTAAGGTTTTGTTTGGGGTAGACAACGATTGGGGGTTAGGTTCGGTTAGAGATTAACGCGTAGACGTGGTGGGGTGTTTTGTTTCAGGAACCAGACCAGACAATAGGCAGACTACAATTATCAACTTGCATTCTAAGAGGTTTTACCAAATAAAGCGTATATTGTATATTTTATCTAAAGGCGGTACTAGTTACTTCCCATAACTTAGCATGACTTCAGGTTGCAGTTTTAAGTAAGGTAAGTAAAGGCGGTAAGGCATTATAAAGATAAGGCATGGCAAGTTTGCATTATATTTTTAAAGGCATTATAGGCAAAATATATGTATATATGTATTAAAAACTATGACTTTCGCCCACACCAAACACTTTCAAAGGCAAAGCAAATCCAGACAATTCGTACAGGATTTGTGCCAAGTTGAAATTTGCATTTTGCCCGGTTGGACTTTTTTAAATACAAAATTTTGATTGTCAAGTAACCTTTTTGCAATGCATTGTGTTTGACGGTTTGAGAGCCATTATTTTTAAATTAAAATTATTGAAAAAAGCTAACAAATTAGAACCGTTTGAACGCGTTTATATAAAAATTCTTCAGTTCCTCAGTTTGCGTTTTGTGATTTTGCATTTGTAACATAAAACTGTGTGATTCTTGTGGTGAAAGTAAAAAGTACTTTGCAAAATTGCATTAACAAACAGAAAACATGTAAAAGTGAAAAATAATCATTGTGGTGATTGGTTTTGCAAATATGCTTAATAATTTGATTGCAGTGTAATTGCTGCGGGTGCAAGTACACATAGATACATTTAAAAAACACTTGTTCTAATTTGTGTGATATAGACATGAAACTGTATGGCGGCTTGCATTAAAAATTCCAGTTCCGGATAATTACTTTAAATAAAATATTTTTTTTGCCATTAATCTTTTCATACAGTTTCACATCGAGGCGTAACCAATTATAATAAAATTGTATTAAAAAAGCTTGCTCCTCTGATTAGGTGGCATTTATAAAATGTAAAATATCCATTCCACATTTGGTTACGCCTACAGCCTAACATAGAAATTTTCAAATTGTCCTACCTTGTTCTTGTTGACAGCCGGTGAATGGATCGCCGGTATATCCCACTTCACAACTGCAGATGGGCATGTGATTGGCCACAGTGCAGCGCGCATTGAAGCCGCATGATCCCACGCAGGGGTCGCCACACTTCTGACGTATGCATGCCTTTGTGGGCGGACATTCCGGATTGATGGTGCACTCGGGACGACAGTTGGGCGGCGTTCCAATGAATGTGACTGCACATGAGCAGGCTGGGTTATCACCCACTACCTTACACTCGGAATTGGGTCCACATGGCGATGGAACACACGGGTTGGTTGGGATTTGTGGTGGCTTTCGTTCTTCTTGATAGCAGCGTGTAAACGGATCGCCTGTATAGCCCGTATTACATGTACAGATGGGATTATGATTGATCACTTGACATTTGGCAAATTGGCCACATGCACCCGGACAGGGGTCGACGCATTTCTTTTGTATGCACGCTGTTTGTAGGGAACACTCCGAACTGACAACACATTCTGGCTTGCAGGCGGGCGGTGAGCCGAGCATACCTGGCTGGCAAGCACAAACGGCTCCTTGGGCTGTGGCATGACACAAACTATTCGGTCCGCATGGGTTCGGTTGGCAAGGATCTTTGGTCACTGGGTCCTTGTGTACTTCTGGACGACAATTGATGAACGGATCGCCGTTATAACCCTTCGGGCAACTGCAAATCGGTATGTGGTTGGAGACATCGCATTGGGCATTCTGGCCGCATGTACCTGGGCAAGGATCGACGCATTTCTTGTTGAGACAAGCCCGGTTCGGTGAGCAATCAGTGCTCAGCGTACACTCTGGTCGGCAACCAATGTAGGGATCTCCTTGATAATCGCGTAAGCAGGAACATATGCCATTACTACACTCTGCATTTGCTCCGCAGGGTTGTAGGTCGCACGGATCTGTGGAAAGCGTTGGCGGTGTCTTCACTTCAATTATTTCCACACATTGGGTAAATGGATCGCCTGTGAAGCCATTGCGGCAAGTGCAAATTGCCAAATGGTTTTGTATGCGACACTCGGAGTCGATGCCACAAGAGCCTTCACAGGGATTGCGGCACTTCTCGGCAATGCAGGACCTGTCCGATGGACAATCTGTATTGACTACACATTCCGGACGACAGTTGGGTGGTGAGCCAATATAGTTGGGCAAGCAGGAACAAGAGGGCTGTTCACCGCTAACTCGGCACTCTGAGTACAGACCGCAAGGCGAGGGAATGCATGGGTTCTTGTGTGGTTCGTTCTTGGGTGCGGGCGGTGGTGCTGGATAGCAACGCGAGAATGGATCGCCCGTCATGTCTAGAGGACAGCTGCAGATTGGATTGTGATTGATTACTTCGCATTTTGCTTCAATTCCGCAGGTGCCAGCACATGGATTGGCGCACTTGAATTTATGGCATGCCTTGTTTTGTGGGCATTCTGCATTCACTGTACATTCGGGTTTGCAGTTCGGTGGTGCACCAATGAATGAGTCCAGACACGAGCACACAGCCAAACCATTTGCTTCACGACATTTGCTGTTCGCCCCACAAGGTGATGGTTGGCACGGATTGCCTACAGGTGGTGGTGTTGTTGGCACGATTTGACGTTGACAATTTGAGAATGGATCGCCTGTATAGCCATCGTTGCACACGCAATTCGGCACATGATTGACGGCATAGCATTGAGCATTAGAGCCACAGATACCGGGGCAGGGATCTTTGCATTTGTTGTTGATACAAGCCTTGTCAGTGGAACAGTCAGAGCTGAGCACACATTCCGGGCGACAGCCTTCGTAGGGGTTGCCTTGGTAGTCGGATATGCATTTGCATGCAGCAGCGCCACTACGTTCGATACACTCAGCATTAGGACCGCATGGTGATGGCTCGCAAGGTTTGATTGGTTCTTCCTGTTGAGGGACGCACTGAACGAAAGCATTACCAGCAAATCCTCTTGGGCATGAGCATGAAACGGAGTGACTGATGACACGACAATCGGCATTTGTGCCACATGAGCCCGGGCAGGGATCGCGACATTTGTTATTGATGCACGCCTGTGTCGATGGACAATCTGGATTGATGATACATTCGGGGCGGCAATTTGGTGGGGAACCGAAGAATTCGGGCGCACATTGGCATGAGGGACCGCTTGGTCCGGCCTTGCAAATAGAATTGGGTCCGCATGGTGAGGGCACGCAGGGATCGCGCGGTGTTTCTGGATCACGTACTTCCGGTTGTGGTGGTGGAAGGTCCAAACAACGTTTGAATGGATCACCTGTCTTGCCTGGTGGACAACCGCAAATGGGACTGTGATTTATGACCTCACAACGGGCATCAATGCCGCAAGATCCTGCGCATGGATCAATGCATTTCTTATTGACACATGCTTGAAGCGCTGAGCATTCGCTGGACACAACACATTCCGGACGACATTGTGGTGCTGCTCCGACAAAACCGTCGAGGCATGAGCACACTGCATGATCATTGATATCGCGACACTGACTGTTCGGACCGCAGGGCGATGGCGAACATGGCTGCACTGGTCGTTCCGGTTCCACTATCTTTGGACGACAACTACTGAATGGATCGCCTTCATAATCTTTTATGCATGAGCATATCGGTATATGATTCAAAACTTCACATAAGGCATTGTTGCCGCACGTTCCCGGGCAAGGATCAACGCATTTATTTCGCATGCAAGCCTTGTCGCGTGGACAGTCAGCGGATAAAGTACATTCCGGTCTGCAACTGTCGTAGGGGTTGCCTTGATAATTGTCTTGGCAGCGACACTCACCGTTGAAGCAATCAGCATTTGGTCCACAAGGATTGGGATCGCATGGATCGTTGGGTGTTTTTGGACTTTCTGTAACCGGTGGAATTGGACTGCATCGAATGAATGGATCGCCGGTGTAACCATCAATGCAGTTGCAAATTGGCACATGATTGAGCACATGACACTTGGCTTCGAAACCGCATGAGCCTGGGCATGGATCGCGGCATTTCTGATTGATGCAAGCCTCGGTGGGGCCACATTCTGAGTTGAGAACACATTCCGGACGACAGCTCGGTGGTGCACCAATGAAATCGGGCAGGCATGAGCAAGCTGGACTGCCGCCGACAACTTGGCACTTAGAATTGGGACCGCAGGGTGATGGCACACAAGATGGTGGACGTTCGGTGGGTTCGGGATCGTGTGTGATTGCTGTAACGGAAAAAGTTGATTGTAAGTAAATATAAAATAATTTGATTACTTTAATTAGTTAAGACTTACGTATGACTGAGCATTGCACGAACGGATCTCCAGTCATGCCTCGTGGACATGTGCAAATCGGGCTGTGATTCTTTGTTGTGCAAATGGCACGGTTACCGCAAGTGTGCTGGCATGGGTCGACGCATTTGTTGTTCACGCAGGCACGTTCGGAAGCACATTCTGAGCTGACCACGCATTCTGGACGACAGTTAGGTGGCTGGTTAATAAAGCCAGATTGGCACGAGCAGACCGCTTGATCGTTGATATTGCGGCAAACACTGTTTGGTCCGCATGGTGATGGCACACATGGATTTAATATAGGCGCTGGTGTAACTGGTATAGGTTTGCACTGGAAGAATGGATCGCCGGAATAGCCGGGTGGACATGTGCATGTGGGAACATGATTTTCCACCGAGCACATTGCAAATTCACCGCACATATTGGCGCATGGATCAACACACTTGAAGCGCACGCATGACTGCATTGGCGAACAATCGTTATTCACCTCGCATTCACGACGGCAACCGCGTTCCGTATCGTATGCATTGCCTTCGAAACCATCGTGACAATAGCAGGCGCCAGCACCGTTACGTTCACGACACTCGGCATGCGGTCCGCATGGTGACGGTTCGCAGGGTGAGGTTACAGGTTGTTTCGGCAGCACAGGTGGTATCAAAGCGCAACCCAGGAGTGCATTGCCTTCATAGCCATCGGCACATGAGCAAACGGCATTGTGTTGGACCACCTTACAAATGGCATTAGTGCCGCAAGAACCTGGACAAGGATCGATACAGCGTTCGTTCTGGCAGGACAAATTATTCTGGCATTCATCGTTGTTGGTACATTCTGGACGACAATTTGGTGAACGTCCCACGTAGTTGGTTTGGCAAGAGCAAGCCGCTTGGCCGCCAATTTCACGACAAACTGAGTTTGGTCCGCAAGGCGATGGCACGCATGGATTCTGTGGATTGCGTGGCTCTTCCTTAGCGACGATGCACGTTTCAAACGGATCACCAGACATACCGGGTGGGCAGGTACAAATCGGATTATGATTGACCACTTGACATCTCGCGTTGTTGCCACAGGCACCACGGCATGGATCGGCACACTTTTGGTTGATGCAAGCACGATTTTGTGGACATTCTGAACTGACAACACATTCAGGCTTACATGATGGCGGAGCACCAATGTATTCGTCGATGCAGGAGCATATGGCATGACCATTTGCCTCTCGGCACTGACTGTAGGGACCACATGGTGATGGCTGGCATGGATTAATTGGCGTTATGGTTGTGACTTCAATAACTGCACACGATCTGTGAGCATCGCCAGTATAGCCATCGAAACACAAACAGTTTGGAGCATGATTCAAAACGCGGCACTCGGCATTAATTCCACAAACTCCGGGGCAAGGATCTTGACATTTGTTGTTGGTGCAAGCCTTTGAGCGATCGCAATCGGAGTTTTGGACACATTCGGGACGACAACCACTGTACGGGTCTCCAAAGTATTCGGGCAGACACGAGCAAGAGCCGGCTCCATTTCGTTCACGACAAACGGCATTAGCGCCACAAGGGCTGGGATTGCAGGGATTAGGCGGTGCTTCCGTCGGTGTGACTGGAATGTGGGAGATTGTAGTTTATGTTAGTTAATTTGTGGATAAGTTGTGATGGCATTAGACATCATAGGGGGAGTTATTTTTTGTTTGAGTTGGACTGTGTGATGTATTCAGTAATATTTTTAGGATCTTTGCAAAAATAACTTCCCCCAGAGTGTCGGTGAGATAGGAGAATGAAAACAAAATGTATATACTTTTTTGTACATAGGTACAGCCAGAGAAAGGATCTCCGGTATAGCCGATTTCACACTGACATTGTGGATTGTGCTTGACGACTGTACATTGTGTATGTACACCACAAGCACCCATGCATGGGTTCGAGCATTTTTGATTTATACATGCCAAATTTGCTGGACAGTCAGAACTACTCATGCATTCGGGACGGCAATTAGGTGGCCGTCCGAGATAGTTTGGTAGGCAGGAACATGCAGGTGAACTGCCAACCTCGATACACTTCGAGTTGGGTCCACAAGGTGAAGGTACACATAGATCACCCGATTTTACTACAGGAGTTTCCACAACTAGGCAGGTAGTAGGTAGGTAGTTGTTTTTACATATAGAGTTTGTATATAGGTTGGTAGAAGTGTTGTAGAGATGATAGGTGGTATAAGGAAGTAGTTGGAGAAATGTACACAGGCAAACATACGTATACAAAAAAGGAGAAGAAACATAAAACAAAAAAGAAAATTACAGTTAAATTATAATATAAATATATACATGCAAAATTACATAGGATAGAGTTTGGCGCCAGAAGAGAGACTCAAAACTAACCGTTATCGAATTGGAAATGGCGCACCCTTCTAGCGCCAACTCCAATTGTCTACACATGCTTACTTTTAATTCTAATACATCTACTGAAAGGATCTCCTGTATAGCCCGATGGACAGGAGCATGCCGCATAGTGATTGATCACTTGACAGCGCGCTTCGGCGCCACAAGTACCTGGGCACGGATCAATGCATTTCTGATTTTGGCATGCCAGATTTTGTGCGCAATCGGAGCTAACGATGCATTCGGGACGGCAATTTGGTGCTGAGCCAATAAAGTTCGTTTGACAAGAGCACACGGCATGACCATTCACTTCACGGCATTGGCTGTAGGGCCCGCATGGAGAGGGTACGCAGGGATTGACATCTTCTTTGAAAGCTACAGGGTAGTGAGGTGAGTAAGTAAGTGCCGTTAAGGGGTTAGTACTAGCGGAGTTTTGGGTGACATTAAAGCAGGGGAAGGTTAAATCTTATTTGGTCCCGCCCCAGCTTTATGCCCTCCATGGTTAGTGTATAGACATACTTGGTGGTGGCAGTTGTGGTATTTCACGACAAGCGCTCAACGGATTTCCAGTATAACCAGGCAGACAGAGACAAGTTGGCACATGATTGCCGACACGACATTCAGCATTTAGACCACAAACACCCGGACATGGATCAGAGCATTTGTTATTCACGCAAGACTTGTCGCGAGGGCAATCAGAATTGACAACGCACTCGGGACGACAACCGCTGTATGGATCTCCAAAGTATTCGGTAATACATGTACAAGAACCGGCGCCATTGCGCTCTTTGCACTCGGCATTGGGTCCGCATGGTGAGGGATTGCAGGGGGTAAGACGTTCATCGGGTATATCGAGAGCTGAGAGAGATAATTTCAAATTATTACCAACTCATTTTCGAAGGGGAGAAAGCAACTCTTATGCTTACGCGTAGGATTGCAACCAGCAAATGGATCTCCAGTATGTCCTGTTTCGCAAGTGCAAATTGGCGAATGATTGACCACATTGCAGAAAGCATTGAAACCGCACGAACCCGGACAGGGATCTTTGCAGCGTTCATTAATACAAGCCAAATTGGAGGGACATTCTGAGTTGAGAGTGCATTCGGGACGACAGTTGGGAGCACGTCCAATAAAGTTGGGCAAGCACGAACAGACTGGTGTTTCGCCAACGGCGCGGCACTGTGAGTTTGGCCCACAAGGACTGGGGACGCAGGGGTTAACTGTAGGCGGCTGAGGTCTATCTTCTAAATAAACATAAATACGTTTTAGTAACGAGTGGGCATGAGCCTGGCAGTAAGTCTTACGTTCGACGCGCACACAGCGTATGAAAGGATCCCCAGAGAAGCCCACAGGGCACGAACAAATTGGATTGTGATTTGTGACCTTACATAGAGCGTCATTGCCGCAAGTACCGGGACATGGGTCTGCACAACGCAAATTCAAACAAGCTCTGTCTTGAGAACACTCGGAACTAACCGAACATTCTGGGCGACAGGCGGGTGGGGTACCGATATAATTGGTAACGCAAGAGCAGACTGCATGTCCGTTTACTTCGCGGCATTGACTGTAAGGGCCACAAGGCGAAGGACGGCAAGGCTGCACTGGTTCAAGATCTGTTAACGAATTACCGAGGTTACTATTGACTATCGAATTTGGAGTATTTTTAAAGACGCTACTTTTGGGTGATTCGCGACAGTACTGTGAAGGATTTCCAGTATAACCAGATGGACAACTACAGCTGGGTGCGTGATTGATGACATGACACTCGGCCGATACACCGCAAACGCCAGGACAGGGATCGCGACATTTGTTATTGGAGCAAGCGAGATTCTTCGGACAGTCGGTGTTGAGCACACATTCTGGGCGACATTCTGTGTATGGATCTCCGGTGTATTCGGGCAGACAAGTACACGAGCCGACGCCATTGCGTTCTTTGCAGAGGGCATTGGCCCCGCACGGGCTTGGATTGCATGGTTCGGCGATTTCTGGCGGCACAATAACTAGGAAAGTTTTTCAAGTTTAATATTCGAATTGCAATTCAATTTAAGCTGATTTTAAAAATATCTTTTTCCAATTTAAGTTGCCTTAAAGCAGCGCTACATAAATTCTTACTTCGTGGACTACATTCAGAGAATGGATCACCCGCATAACCATCCAAGCAGCGACAAACCGGTCTATGATTATTAACAATACACGTCGTAAATGAACCACACGAACCCTGACAAGGATCTCGACAGCGTTGATTTATACACGCCATATTGCCGCGACACTCTGAATTCGATGTGCATTCAGGGCGGCAATTTGGCGCACGGCTTATATAATTTGGCAAGCATGAGCACACCGGTTGCCCATTAGCATCCGAAACCCGACACTGTGAATTTGGTCCACATGGTGATGGCACACATGGATTGACGGGATCTCTTACTATAGGTCGTTCTATATATATATTTACATACATTTACCATACAAATTTACATGCACCAAACAAATCATAAGCAGCATAACACAGAAGTAAAAAGAAGAAAAGAGAAAAGCAAAAATATTTATAAAAAAAGATGAAAAATGTTTTGGATGGTTGATGGAGCGATGGAAATGCGCGAAGCTCATGGTAAGATTTAATAAAAAACACGTTTTTTAATGTTTGCTTATGACAATTTAGGTAATTCACACAAGCTTCACACATTACTCGGCTCTTAAAATGAAAACGCTTTGCGATCTTACTCTCTTCGTATATACAGCGTACGAATGGATCACCAGTAAAACCAGGCATGCATGAACAAATTGGATTGTGATTCACCACACGGCAGAGCGCATTATTTCCACAAGTACCCGGACAGGGATCTTTGCAGCGTTCATTAATGCACGACTTGTCTTGGGCACACTCAGAACTGCTCATGCATTCGGGACGACAATTGGGCGGAGCACCAATGTATGTCGCGATGCAAGAACAGACTGCATGGCCGTTGACGGGTCGGCAATTGCTATAAAGACCGCACGGTGATGGTTGACAGGGATTGATGGGTACTATTGGATCATCTATTCAAGTTGGTGGTTGAGAGGAAAATTGGTACAATTAATCAAAAGGACAGACACAACAGAGGCTGGGGAGCGAAGTAGTGTGCGTATATGAAACGAATTAAAGTTTGGAAACAATTTTGGAAGCTCTTCACTCCCCACTCCCTAAGTGAATACTTTCTGATATTCTTACATATTGGTGGCGGTGGCGGTATTGGATGGCAACCAACAATTGGATTTCCCGTATAGCCTGTGTAGCACTCGCAATTCGGAGCATGATTGAAAACGGCACATTCAGCATTGTGTCCACACATACCCGGACATGGATCGACGCATTTGTTGTTGACGCAAGCGCGTGTTCTCGGACAATCCGAGTTGATAACACACTCAGGACGACACTCAACATATGGATCGCCAAAATATTCAGGTATGCATTTACACGAAGCGGCACGATTACGTTCCGTGCAGATGGCATTGACGCCACAAGGACTTGGGTGACAAGGTTGGATGGGCTCATCGGGTACTGAAATGTTTATATTTAAAAAAAATGAGATTTGGTCTTCATTCATGATGGTATCTTCAGCTGAGTTAGACGTACTTGATATTATTTTGTAACAACCCGAGAATGGATCGCCGGTGTAACCCTGTTCGCACATGCACACAGGCGCATGTGTACTGACATGGCAGAGTGCATTATTGCCACATGTACCGATGCATGGATCAGCACAGCGTGCATTCATGCAGGCCATATTGGAAGAACATTCAGAATTGATTGTGCACTCCGGACGACAATTTGGTGAGCGACCAATGTAGTTGGTAAGACAAGAGCAAACTGCTCCGGTATTGGCTGAGCGACACTGAGAATTGGGACCGCATGGTGAAGGTACACAGGGATTTTGCGGTACTATTGGATTGCGTGGAGTTTCTGGTACTTCTGTAAGCATTTGTGAAATTTCAGATACTATTTGATTTTGAGCTAACTCTTGGCTCATACTTCTCTCGGGCACGCACTGATGGAACGGATCACCCGTATAACCATCGGTACAACTGCAGATGGGTGAATGATTAGTGACGCGGCAGCGTGCATTGTAGCCGCAAGTGCCGGGACATGGATCACGGCAGCGTTGATTAATGCAAGCCTTGTCCGACGAACATTCAGAACTAATTACGCACTCAGGTTTGCAATTGGGCGGATTGCCCAAATAGTCGGGTAGACAAGAGCAGACTGCACGATTGCTAACCGTACGGCAACTACTGAATAGACCGCACGGAGAAGGCCTACACGGATCTTTCGGTATGGGCAAATACATATCTAAGGGGAAGGACGCAAATTTTAAATAAAAAGTTTTTCTCATTCCTCAGCAGCTTTTCAGGCAAGACCTACTTGATGGTTTCTCATGGCAAATACGCATTGGATTGCCTGTGAATCCGGGATTACAATTGCAGACGGGCAAGTGATTCGTAACGCGGCATTCGGCATTGATGCCGCACAGATTGGCACACGGATCAACACATTTCATATTGTTGCAAGATTTTGTACGCGGACAATCGCTATTCTGTACGCATTCCGGACGGCAGTTTATATACGGATCGCCGAAGTAGTTGGATAGGCATGCACATGAGCCGGCACCGTTGCGTTCTTTGCAGATGGCATTCGAACCACAAGGCGATGGATTGCATGGATCAGTGGGTATATCAGGCACCACAACTAAAGCGATTTGATAGGAAAGGATAGTGACGTTGAGTTGAGTTCAGGCAACAACTAACCCAATACAATAGAGTCTTACATACTAAATACATAAATACATAATAAATGAGGCTACATGGAAATGAAGAAGACTTAACATGCAAGTGAAATATTGTAAAATGCACTGGAAAGCACATAAAAGATATACCGAAAACCTTTATAAAAAAATACTGAAAGAAATGATCAACATTAAAACACAGGAAACTCCACACCACAAGTGGTGGTGTGGGTGGAACAATGCAATACGATAGTAAACTACAAAAATGGTACTTACTTTGACGCAAATTGCAACCGGCATAAGGATCGCCTTCGTGGCCCTCAATGCAAGAGCAAATGGGATTGTGATTCTGTGCGCTGCAAATGGCATTGAAGCCACAGGCACCAATGCAGGGATCTTCACAACGTTGGCGGATGCAACCACGATTTGACGGGCAATCCTGATGAATGACACATTCGGGTCGGCAATTAGGTGGCGCACCAAACATACCCGGGGCACAATTGCACGCGGCACGATTGTCGACTTCGCGACACTCAGCATTTGGTCCGCAAGGACTGGGGATGCATGGATTGACCTTGCGTTGTGGCTCAATTGCTGAATTTGTGGACAAATTTTTACGAAATTATTATAAAAAATAACAAAAAGTAACTGGAATCCGATAGATGTATTTACAGTAATTCAGAGACGATTATGAATTTGTGATTAATTTTGCTCAAATTTATACTTTGAGAAGACCACCACATTTTCATAATCCCAAATTGCCGCAAGTACATCAATCGGAATTCGGTACATTTTCGAAAATGTCAAATTCTAAATAATCAAAGTTTAACTTACGTTTCGGTACACACTGTTCGAAGGGATCGCCCATAAAGTCGGCAGGACATGAGCATATCGGATTATGATTGACCACTTGACATTTGGCATTGAAGCCGCAAGTACCCGCACATGGATCGGCACATTTTTGATTGATACAAGCCATATTTTGGCTGCACTCAGCGCTGACAACACATTCGGGCCGGCAGGTGGGTGGTGCACCAAAGTAGCCAACTTGACAGGAGCACGTGGGACGGCCATCGACCACACGACAAATACTGTTTGCACCGCATGGACTGGGCTCACAGGGGCTGACGGGACGAATAACTGGAAATAAAATAGGAAGTTAGCATCTAATGTGAATGGAATATTTCTCTAGTTTAAGTTTACCATCGAAAGATTCTTTCTTGCAGCCCGTAAATGGATCGCCTTCAAAACCACGCGCACAAATGCATGAGGGTACATGATTGACGACAGCACATTCGGCATTTGAGCCGCAAGTACCAACGCATGGGTCGCGACAATGTTGCTTAATGCAGGCCAACGATGAGGGACATTCAGAGTTGTAAACACATTCGGGGCGACAGCCGGTGTTATAGGGATCGCCTATATATGGTTCGATGCAAGTACAACGAGCGGCACCATTACGTTCGGCACATACAGCATTTTCAGCACATGGGCTCGGGTAGCAAGGATCCTTTCGGTCTTGTGGTTCTGCAAATGAAAAGTGATTATGTTAAGCTATAACCAAAAGTCCAAGTAATACTCACGACTTATGACTGGAGAGCAGCCCACAAATGCATCACCTTCGTAGCCGCTATCGCAACTACAGTGAGCTGAGTGAGCAATAACTGTGCAACGCGCATTGTGACCGCATGTGTTGGCACAAGGATTCTGACATTTCTCTTGTATACAAGCCTTATCTGCTGGACACTCGCTGTTAAGCGTACATTCCGGACGACAATATGGTGGACTGCCAATATAGTTGGCAATGCACGAGCAAACGGGACGTCTTTGCTTCACCTGGCAGATAGAGTTTGGACCGCACGGTGATGGTACACATGGATTCTCGGGCGTACGTTCAGTTTCGTGTGAAATTTGTGGTATGCGTGAACATGACATAAATGGATCACCCTCGAAACCTTGTTCGCACGAACATATCGGATTATGGTTCAAAACTTCGCAACGTGCACTAACACCACAAGTGCCTGGGCAGGGATCAGCACAGCGTTGATTGATGCAAGCCTTGTTCAGGGCACACTCCGAGCTGACAACACATTCAGGTTGGCAAACTGGTGGTAATCCCTTGAAGTTGGGCAAACAGGAGCAAGCAGCATAGCCATCGGGCGAGACAAGACAACGTGAGTTGGGACCGCAAGGTGAGGGATCGCATGGGTTGGTTGGTCGGCTGGGCTTCGATGGTGGCAGATAGTAAGGATTACATGACAGGAAAGCATCGCCAGTATATCCTTCGGCGCAAATACAAACTGGTGCATGATTGACAATGTGGCACTCGGCATTGATGCCGCAAACACCCACACAAGCATCGGCACACTTGGAGTTCACACAGGATTTATCGGCCGGACAGTCGCTATTCAAAACACACTCAGGACGACAACCCGAGTAGGGATCGCCAAAGTAGCCCTTACGACAGACACAAGTCAAGGCATTGTTATGTTTCTTACATTCAGCATTTGAGCCGCAATGTAACTTCTCGCAGCTGGGCGTTGGTGAAGGCACAACTGCTGATGGCGGGGAGCAATGTTCGTAGGGGTTTCCATAAAGACCTTGTGGGCAGTTGCAGACCGGGTTGTGTTCGTAGACATTGCAAATGGCATTGTGACCGCATGAGCCTGGACAAGGATCCAAACATCTCTGACCCAAACAAGCCCTATCGAAGGGACAGTCGGAGTTTGAAATACATTCCGGACGGCAACGTGGATTTTGTTGAGCATTTGGTCCAAAACAAGGGTCACACAGAGCCACACCATCGCCATAGACGGAGCAAACATCGCGTGGTCCACACGGCGAAGGTGTACAAGGATCGCGGCTAACATTTCGGAACATTCCCACGGCAACACACTGCAGGAAAGCATCTCCGGTGAATCCATCCAAACATCTACAGACAGGAGTATGTTGTTGGACACTGCAAATCGCATTGATACCGCAAATTGTGCCAGCACAAGGATCGATACACTTATGATTAATGCAAGCCTGTGATGTACCGCAATCGGAATTGATGTCACACTCTGGATGACAGCCGGTCTGTGGATCACCCAAGTAACCGGACAAACAGGAGCAAACGGCGCGATTGTTGTGCACCTTGCAGTCACTATACAAGCCACATGGGCTTGGTCTGCATGGATTGCGTGACGGCTTCGTAGGCACATCGACAGCATAACAACGAATACCAGGATTTCCAGTTAGACCAGCATTGCACGAGCACACTGGGTGATGTTCTTCAACGCGACAATTGGCACCTTGACCGCAGGCACCGGGACATGGGTCGTAACATCTGAAGCCCATACAGGCCTTATCGCGAGGGCAATCACCATCGATTTGGCACTCGTAGCCATGGCAACCAGTCAGCGATGTGGGATCACCAGACAGACCATCGGGACAGATACAAGTACTACGGCCATCACCCGAGACGACGCAGTCAGCATTCGGGCCGCAAGGATTTGGATCACAAATCGTGCGCGTTTGTTCGCGACAGCCTTGATAAGGGTCGCCAATATAACCAGAGCGGCAGTAGCATTCTTCGCGATTGCCTGCCACATAGCAGTCGGAATTACGGCCACATGGACCAGGTTGGCAGAGTTCGATCGAAACGGCTGGTTTCTCACATAATCTAAATGGATTTCCAACCTTATTGTCGGTACAATAACAGACGGGATTACGCGAAGAATCGCATATGGCACCCACACCGCATGGATTGGGATCACATGGATTGATGGGCTCCACGCAACCGCGAATGGTGTTGGGACTCTCAACATAACCGGATAGACAAGTACATTTGGAGAATCCATTGCTGAGAATGGCACATTGAGTATTTGGACCGCATGGTGAAGGATCGCAAGGATTGGTGGGCAACTCGCAGGCAATATTGGGTGGTTGACCTTCATACTCAGGCAAGCAGAAGCAGATGGGAGAACCATCCACCAAACGGCAACCGGAATTGGGACCGCATGGATTAGGTGCACATTCATCGCCTTCGGGAACTGAAATGCCAATTACAAGTATGGGTGAGTATGTGAAGTTGAATAATTTTGACCAAGTTTATATACTTACTGCAATTCTTGAATGGATTTCCCGTGAGACCCTTCGGACAGTAGCAAATTGGATTGCCATTATCGAGCTCGCACAAAGCACTCAGACCGCAAGGATTTGGATCGCATGGATTTGTAGGTGGACTGCATGATACTTCAGGTTTGCCAGCATATCCTGGTGGACACTTGCACACAGCACGATGATTGATTACATCACACAAAGCATAGGCACCACAGCGACATGGTGAGGCACATTTGCCATTGATACAAGCTTGACTGGCATCACACTCGCTATCGGCGCGACATCCTTGCACTTGAGCGCATTCAACATAGGCATTGCCAACATAGCCAGCCAGACAGCGACATTCGATGCCATGATTGGCGGGTATACATTCGGCATTCTCACCACACGAGTCCTCTTGGCAGGGGTTGATGCAGCGACGATTCAGACGATCGCACAGCTTGTTCGGTGGACAATCCTCGTTGTATTGACAGACGGGTATGTGATCAAGTGCTGTGGCAGTTTGAGGCAATTGTTCGGATTCGAATGTTTGTTGGTTTGTTACGGAACAAAGTGTGGGGAAATTGTGACGTGTATTTATAAGTTCGAATGTGTTGAGGGTAATTTTTTGAATATTTGTTCGGGTAGGTACACATTTTTACAGGTGAATTGTGTGTGTGTTTATTTTTGTACAGTGTTTTGAAACGGAAAATTGAAAGAAATAATTTGCGAAATTAGCAAAAACAAGAAATATATATGGTGCTTCATTTCATTGGAAAAGAACTGGAGTAAAATTGATTAAAAGAGTCTGATGTTTGCACGAACCTGGTTGGCATCCAACGAAGCCGTTGCCTTGATAGCCATCTAGACAACTGCAGTCGGCCGCATGATTGGCATTCATACAAACAGCATTTTGGGTGCATGGATTGCGTACATCGCAAGGATGCTGGCAGCGTTCATTGATGCAGGCTTCGGTGACGGCACAATCAGAATTGTGTGTACATTCGACTGTGTGGAAAAATTTCAATTAAAACACCTGATTTGTTGTGATTGAGAAGGACAGAGATTTTGACAAAATATAAAACAGGCCGGAAGTTAAGTTTTGTGTTTTTTTTTTGTAAGTACTTGTTGATTAATTTTTGATTTTTGTGAAAGTTGATTAATTTCGTTAGCTCTTACTTGACTTTTCGGCTGGTGAGCATTTGACTGTCGGATTGCCTTCATGTCCCTTCGGACATGAGCAAATCGGTCGATGCATTTTGGCAGTACACTTGGCCGTGGACGCACATACATTGGCAAACTCACATGGGTCCTGACAGAGCCCCATGTAGCAGGTTTCGATTTCAATGCAATCGTTGTTCGATTGACAGGGTGCCGGAGTCTTAGGTGTGCCGGGCGGTTCTACTTGTTAGAAATTGGTTAGAGAGTTAAGTAAGTAATATTAATATTTGATGAATAATTTGTTACTTAAATTCATTTTTACTATACAGAATTTCTATTTTGAATGATAGTGAATATATACAAGCTATAATATTGGTATTATTTGTGAACATAAACTTTAAGGGTTGAATGGATGAAGGCGGTAAGTAAGAAAGCAATTATTTAGACTCTATCATCAATATTTTAATTTGGATATAAATTCTGTGCAAAATATACCCTTTAAAATTTTTTTTTCCAAAAAAGTCAATTATAAAAATTTGGTTCCATACCGCTTTTATCCACCTGATCTTTCAATTATTTAAATATTTGATTAAAAAAATATTTACAGTGTTTTTTTTGTGGTTGGAGTAGGTTTGTAGATTTTTCCTTATAGTGTATTTTAAACTATTGCAAATCTATGAAAACCCTTTAATATAAAAAACATTTAAAACAAAAAAAAATTAAAATTTTTTTTTTTTTTTGTTTTTAAAGTTGTGCATAAATAATCTACTTTGGTACGTAGAAACTAAAAATTTTTTTTTTTATTTTTGAAAAAAAAATTATTGTTGAATTTTTAACAAGGCTTGACTTTTTGTGAACTTTAAACAGAGTGTTTGTAAATAGATTTATGTGATTTTCTTTAAATTGGCAGAAAAAAAATATGTATATCAAATACTTGACCACCCAATACCGTTAATATAGAAATCTTTAGTTTTGCCATTATCGAAATATTTACAAAAAGAAGTCGAGAAAGTGAAGTAATATTTTTCATATTTCAATACTTGATGGAATTTATACCTTGTACGCAATCGTCATCGCTCGTGTCAACCGTAAGGCACTTATTGCGACAACGTCCCATCACGCACAACTGACTAGAAGCGCAATTAGTATGATCTGTACATGTGTTAATCATTGTGATATCGGTGGTGTTATTAATATTGGGCAGTGCTTGTTCTGTTGTTGTGGTTGGTTCCACCATTTCAGAAGTTGTACTTGTCGTACCGGCCACTGTCGACATTTCGGTCGAGTCCGTCGATATGGGCTGTATTACCGGGAACATAGTGGTGGTATCATCTTTCGTTACCAGATCGCCATCACTGAACGCTGTTGTTGTGGGCATTTCGATTGTGGTGTCTTTTATGCCATCCGTGACCATAATTACGGGGAATGTCGTAGATTCGTAGCGTGGTGTAGTCGTCAATAGCGTGGTCATATTGTAGTCATACTCATTGGACGTATCGATTCGGGTGGTCTTCATTTTGGGTGTCGTTGTGCGCGTATCGAAGGGACCCTTAACATCCTCACCACGATTTGTGGTGGTATTTGTGGTACTTGTGATCGTAGTGATGGTGCTGGTACCCATTGTGGTTGTGGTAAATTCGGATGTTGTACTATCGGTTATGTTGTTGTCACCATCACGATAGCCCTTGGGTGGACCAGTTTTCGTTGTCGTATCCATTTCGGTAATCGAAGTTTCGGTCGTGATGCCTGGTGTCGTGGTATTAGTATCGGATATGGTAGTGCTCGGGGAAGTGCTGCTAGTGGTACTTAAATTACTTATGTTGGTGGTGGTTTCGGTTTCATTATCACCCACGGTGGTGGTAATGATGGTGGTGGCAGTGATTGTGGTTGGTTCATCAGTGAGTGGGTTAGATGTAGTTGTGGTTATATTGGTAGTGGTTGTTATTGTTACATTAGCTAGATTTGTATTTACACAGGAGGAGGGTTTTGAGAAATATATACAAAAATTTCAATATTTACAAGTTATTGTCATTAAAATGTGATGAAATTGTATGGTGCGAACGAAGAGTTTCGCCCGGCTTTAATATAATACAGGAATTAAGGGCGAAACTCTTCGTTGTTTATAAGCAAATTTAATTTTCTACTGTATGTGATTGTTAATAATTTTCGAAAATGCCAATTTAAAATAAATTCGAAGAAGCGAGTTGTTGTGAGTGTTTTAAAATAGATAATATCTACTAACCTTTGATGCAAGCTCCCGTTGTGGGATCACAATTGGCACCGGGCGGGCAATGCTCGCAGCCGGGCGTTCGTCCTGTGGCTAAATATTCAAAAGAAAAAGTTCAAAAATCGTCTAAGTATGGAATTTCGCTAACACCATAGTCATACTCACTTTGACGACAATGACAGCCATCACATTCGAAGCCGGCGTGACAGTCGGACTTACGTTGACATTCACAGACTAAAAATTTCAACTGTTTAGTATAAAATTCCAAAAAAAATCGTTGAGATTTTAAGATTAAACCTACCCTTTGAGCAAACCGGTTGATGTTCTATAACTTGACATTCTTGATCACGTCCGCAAGGATTTGCATATGAGCAAGGATCCACACACAAGGCATTGACGCAGGCACGTTGGGCGGGACACTCATCGGTTGAGGCACAACCAATTTCTGGAAGGGTGGTAAAAATGTTTGGGGGAAAACCAAGACGACAACGAATTAGTTACTTTCGGTAGAAATAGCGTGGCACACAAGTCAATACAAAATAAATATAAGTAAAGAGAAAAAAATTGTCAAGTTTTGTTTTTTTAGAATTTTCTCTTTCTTGTTTTTGGGGGTTTTTTTTTTAGGAAAGTTCATAATTTCTTTATCATATAATTCATTATTGAATTAGTATATTTTGGAAATAAATTTATTATATTTGAATTATTTTTTTTTCTGTTCAATTCAAAGAGTTGATTAAAGAGTATAGTAAGTCTAAAACATTCAAATTTAAAAGCCTACCACGAAGAAGATGTGTTCAAATACAACATATACACATGCAGGCTACAGTGCTTACAGGTACATACAGGTTATAATGTTAAAGCTTTTAAGCATGCAAATCCATTAAAAATGTTAATTTTACAAACTAAGTGACCATTCACCATTTACCATTTAATGCAGACATGCTAAATCTGCTAACTACGAAATTTACAAAATTATATGTACAATAAACCAAAAATATTCTGAAATAAAACATGCTAAATTGCAAGACATATAATAAATCTTCGATGAATACTACAAAACATTCAAAAACTTTGAATAATTTTCTAAACTTGATGGAAAGTTTTCACATTGCAGACACGAAAACATGCTTTCAACGAAGAGAAGGAGAGCAGGTACGAGCATGTAATCCAATGAATGGTCCTCCAGGTCTTAAAAACTCTGGACGGTCAACACAAAAATATAGGCGTGAAACTACGATCGAAAGACACAATTATGTATTGATGTGGTTGGAGAGAGCGAGAGAGTAAGAGAGACAGACAGAATAATAGGGAAAGGTAGAGAAACACGTTGAAACATGCAACAATAGTATTTTGAAACTCTCTGCAGTATGATCCTTGGCAAAGGAGTACGCATAACGAAAAATAATGGTGTAAACTGGCAGAACTTTTTATGATTTGGATAAAGTGTATCTGTCTCATACATGTGTTTGGTGGGTTGAGGTGCAATAACATTCAGTAGACAACAGAGGAAAGTACAACAAAGAAAGATTTCACGGCAAAGCTGTTTGAACAGAAAGAAAGTCATGCTGGAGCTAATAAGCTGTTTTTGCAAAGAGTTTGTATGTTTTTTTTTATATTTTGTTTATTTTATTCAATCACAGACTTTGCCGCTGTAAACACTTGGAAGAAAGTAGAGAAAACGGACGCCCATTTAGGGAAGCTACTGCAAATTGTGCCAAGTCAGACGGCGGTTATGTTTGCAGCTCCGGTCGTCGTTTCGTTTGTTTTTTTTAAACCGAAACCCTTCATTGCATTCCAAGAGACATGTTGCATTTACAAAGATATATACACATGTTTAGAGTTACCTGCTATGATGTGACAATCTGGCGTATTTATATCTGCGGCATAATCGCAAAAGCACATGGCCGTATGATTGAACGTACGACATATTGGGTATTGGGGCTCGTAGCTGTCACATAATGTCAGATAATAGTCGCATAATTTCGTGCATTGTTGCTTTATACAAATCTCAACGTCCGTACAGTCAAAGTCCGCCACACAGTCAGTGGAGGTCTCATTGAAAGGCGTTGTTGTTGTTGTTGTTGCGAGTGGCGTGAGTATTGTCGTTAGAGTCGGTTCTGTCCTGGGATATATTTTCGTTGTGTAATGCATTTCAGTCTTATCGGAATCAGGTAGATGAGTTGAAGTTTCGAATGTAAAATATGGCACATATGACGTGGATTTTGGTTGTGCAGTGATGAGATGAGTATCATTGGAACGTTCAGTCGCTGTGAACTGATCATAAAATTCGGTGGATGTGGGAAAGCTAGTTGGATGATCTGGAGTACTTTCATCTACTAAAGGTTTCTTTGTAAAGAGATCTTCTGCTTTTGCAGATGGTTGTGTGGTGGCAATAGTTACAAATGGGGTAAGATCTGTATTGTTTCGAGTCGAAGCTGTTCTTGTAGTATACTCAACGCCTGAGGATGTTTCCATTGATGTTATTGTTGGAACCGGTAACCAAGAGGGAGTAGAATCGGTTTCTCCACTAGGTGTTGTTTCGAACTCCGCCGGTTTTGCTGTAGATCCTTCAACGCCTCTAGTAGTTTCCACTGGTATTAGTGATGGTATGGTAACGGTTTGACCCGTCGGTGTAGATTCCGTTGGACCACTAGGTGTTGTCTCGAATTCAGATGGTTTTGCTGTAGTTCCTTCAACACCTCTAGTAGTTTCCATTGTTATCATTGATGGTATGGTAACGGTTTGACCAGATGGTGTCGATTCCGTCGCACCACTAGGTGTTGTCTCGAATTCAGATGGTTTTGCTGTAGTTCCTTCAACACCTCTAGTAGTTTCCATTGTTATCATTGATGGTATGGTAACGGTTTGACCTGATGGTGTCGATTCCATGGCACCACTAGGTGTTGTCTCGAATTCAGATGGTTTTGCTGTAGTTCCTTCTACATCTCTAGTAGTTTCCATTGTTATCATTGATGGTATGGTAACGGTTTGACCAGATGGTGTCGATTCCGTTGCACCACTAGGTGTTGTCTCGAATTCAGATGGTTTTGCTGTAGTTCCTTCAACACCTCTAGTAGTTTCCATTGTTATCATTGATGGTATGGTAACGGTTTGACCAGATGGTGTCGATTCCGTTGCACCACTAGGTGTTGTCTCGAATTCAGATGGTTTTGCTGTAGTTCCTTCAACACCTCTAGTAGTTTCCATTGTTATCATTGATGGTATGGTAACGGTTTGACCTGATGGTGTCGATTTCGTTGCACCACTAGGTGTTGTCTCGAATTCAGATGGTTTTGCTGTAGTTCCTTCTACACCTCTAGTAGTTTCCACTGGTATTAGTGAAGGTATGGTAACGGTTTGACTAGATGGTGTCGATTCCGTTGCACCACTAGGTGTTGTCTCGAATTCAGATGGTTTTGCTGTAGTTCCTTCTACATCTCTAGTAGTTTCCATTGTTATCATTGATGGTATGGTAACGGTTTGACCAGATGGTGTCGATTCCGTCGCACCACTAGGTGTTGTCTCGAATTCAGATGGTTTTGCTGTAGTTCCTTCAACACCTCTAGTAGTTTCCATTGTTATCATTGATGGTATGGTAACGGTTTGACCTGATGGTGTCGATTCCATGGCACCACTAGGTGTTGTCTCGAATTCAGATGGTTTTGCTGTAGTTCCTTCTACATCTCTAGTAGTTTCCATTGTTATCATTGATGGTATGGTAACGGTTTGACCAGATGGTGTCGATTCCGTTGCACCACTAGGTGTTGTCTCGAATTCAGATGGTTTTGCTGTAGTTCCTTCAACACCTCTAGTAGTTTCCATTGTTATCATTGATGGTATGGCAACGGTTTGACCAGATGGTGTCGATTCCGTTGCACCACTAGGTGTTGTCTCGAATTCAGATGGTTTTGCTGTAGTTCCTTCAACACCTCTAGTAGTTTCCATTGTTATCATTGATGGTATGGTAACGGTTTGACCTGATGGTGTCGATTTCGTTGCACCACTAGGTGTTGTCTCGAATTCAGATGGTTTTGCTGTAGTTCCTTCTACACCTCTAGTAGTTTCCACTGGTATTAGTGAAGGTATGGTAACGGTTTGACTAGATGGTGTCGATTCCGTTGCACCACTAGGTGTTGTCTCGAATTCAGATGGTTTTGCTGTAGTTCCTTCAATACCTCTAGTAGTTTCCATTGTTATCATTGATGGTATGGTAACGGTTTGACCTGATGGTGTCGATTCCGTGGCACCACTAGGTGTTGTCTCGAATTCAGATGGTTTTTCTGTAGTTCCTTCTACACCTCTAGTAGTTTCCATTGTTATCATTGAAGGTATGGTAACGGTTTGATCAGATGATGTCGATTCCGTTGCACCACTAGGTGTTGTCTCGAAATCAGATGGTTTTGCTGTAGTTCCTTCTACACCTCTAGTAGTTTCCATTGTTATCATTGATGGTATGGTAACGGTTTGACCTGATGGTGTCGATTCCGTTGCACCACTAGGTGTTGTCTCGAATTCAGATGGTTTTGCTGTAGTTCCTTCTACACCTCTAGTAGTTTCCACTGGTATTAGTGTAGGTATGGTAACGGTTTGACTAGATGGTGTCGATTTCGTTGCACCACTAGGTGTTGTCTCGAATTCAGATGGTTTTGCTGTAGTTCCTTCTACACCTCTAGTAGTTTCCACTGGTATTAGTGTAGGTATGGTAACGGTTTGACTAGATGGTGTCGATTCCGTTGCACCACTGGGTGTTGTCTCGAATTCTGATGGTTTTGCTGTAGTTCCTTCAACACCTCTAGTAGTTTCCATTGTTATCATTGATGGTATGGTAACGGTTTGACCTGATGGCGTCGATTCCGTTGCACCACTAGGTGTTGTCTCGAATTCAGATGGTTTTGCTGTAGTTCCTTCAACACCTCTAGTAGTTTCCACTGTTATCATTGATGGTATGGTAACGGTTTGACCTGATGGTGTCGATTCCGTTGCACCACTAAGTGTTGTCTCGAATTCAGATGGTTTTGCTGTAGTTCCTTCTACACCTCTAGTAGTTTCCATTGTTATCATTGATGGTATGGTAACGGTTTGACCTGATGGCGTCGATTCCGTTGCACCACTAGGTGTTGTCTCGAGTTCAGATGGTTTTGCTGTAGTTCCTTCAACACCTCTAGTAGTTTCCACTGTTATCATTGATGGTATGGTAACGGTTTGATCTGATGGCGTCGATTCCGTTGCACCACTAGGTGTTGTCTCGAATTCAGATGGTTTTCCTGTAGTTCCTTTTACACCTCTAGTAGTTTCCACTGGTATTAGTGAAGGTATGGTAACGGTTTGACTAGATATTGTCGATTCCGTTGCACCACTAGGTGTTGTCTCGAATTCAGATGGTTTTGCTGTAGTTCCTTCGACACCTCTAGTAGTTTCCATTGTTATCATTGATGGTATGGTAACGGTTTGACCAGATGGTGTCGATTCCGTTGCACCACTAGGTGTTGCCTCGAATTCAGATGGTTTTGCTGTAGTTGCTTCTACACCTCTAGTAGTTTCCATTGTTATCATTGATGGCATGGTAACGGTTTGACCAGATGGTGTCGATTCCGTTGCACCACTAGGTGTTGTCTCGAATTCAGATGGTTTTGCTGTAGTTCGATCTACACCTCTAGTAGTTTCCACTGGTAATAGTGAAGGTATGGTAACGGTTTGACTAGATGGTGTCGATTCCTTTGCACCACTAGGTGTTGTCTCGAATTCAGATGGTTTTGCTGTAGTTCCTTCTACACCTCTAGTAGTTTCCATTGTTATCATTGATGGTATGGTAACGGTTTGACCAGATGGTGTCGATTCCGTTGCACCACTAGGTGTTGTCTCGAATTCAGATGGTTTTGCTGTAGTTCCTTCTGCACCTCTGGTAGTTTCCACTGGTATTAGTGAAGGTATGGTAACGGTTTGACTAGATGGTGTCGATTCCGTTGCACCACTAGGTGTTGTCTCGAATTCAGATGGTTTTGCTGTAGTTGCTTCTACACCTCTAGTAGTTTCCATTGTTATCATTGATGATATGGGAACGGTTTGACCAGATGGTGTCGATTCGGTTGCACCACTTGGTGTTGTCTCGAATTCAGATGGTTTTGCAGTAGTTCCTTCTACACCTCTAGTAGTTTCCACTGGTATTAGTGAAGGTATGGTAACGGTTTTACTAGATGGTGTCGATTCCGTTGCACCACTAGGTGTTGTCTCGAATTCAGATGGTTTTGCTGTAGTTGCTTCTACACCTCTAGTAGTCTCCATTGTTATCATTGATGATATGGGAACGGTTTGACCAGATGGTGTCGATTCGGTAGCACCACTAGGTGTTGTCTCGAATTCAGATGGTTTTGCAGTAGTTCCTTCTACACCTCTAGTAGTTTCCACTGGTATTAGTGAAGGTATGGTAACGGTTTGACTAGATGGTGTCGATTCCGTTGCACCACTAGGTGTTGTCTCGAATTCAGATGGTTTTGCTGTAGTTTCTTCAACACCTCTAGTAGTTTCCATTGTTATCATTGATGGTATGGTAACGGTTTGACCAGATGGTGTCGATTCCGTTGCACCACTAGGTGTTGTCTCGAATTCAGATGGTTTTGCTGTAGTAGTTTCCACTGGTATTAGCGAAGGTATGGTAACGGTTTGAATAGAGGGTGTCGATTCCGTTGCACCACTATGTGTTGTCTCGAATTCAGATGGTTTTGCTGTAGTTCCTTCTACACCTATAGTAGTTTCCACTGGTATTAGTGAAGGTGTGGTAACGGTTTGACCAGATGGTGTCGATTCCGTTACACCACTAGGTGTTGTCTCGAATTCAGATGGTTTTGCTGTAGTTCCTTCAACACCTCTAGTAGTTTCCATTGTTATCATTGATGGTATGGTAACGGTTTGTCCGGATGGTGTCGATTCCGTTGCACCACTAGGTGTTGTCTCGAATTCAGATGGTTTTACTGTAGTTCCTTCTACACCTCTAGTAGTTTCCACTGGTATTAGTGAAGGTATGGTAACGGTTTGACCTGATGGTGTCGATTTCGTTGCACCACTAGGTGTTGTCTCGAATTCAGATGGTTTTGTTGTGGTTTCTTCTACACCTCTAGTAGTTTCCATTGTTATCATTGATGGTATGGTAACGGTTTGACCAGACGGTGTCGATTCCGTTACACCACTAGGTGTTGTCTCGAATTTAGATGGTTTTGCTGTAGTTCCTTCAACACCTCTAGTAGTTTCCATTGTTATCATTGATGGTATGGTAACGGTTTGTCCAGATGGTGTCGATTCCGTTGCACCACTAGGTGTTGTCTCGAATTCAGATGGTTTTGTTGTGGTTTCTTCTACACCTCTAGTAGTTTCCATTGTTATCATTGATGGTATGGTAACGGTTTGGACAGATGCTGTCGATTCCGTTGCACCACTAGGTGTAGTCTCGAATTCAGATGGTTTTGCTGTAGTTCCTTCTACACCTCTAGTAGTTTCCATTGTTATCATTGATGGTATGGTAACGGTTTGACCAGACGGTGTCGATTCCGTTACACCACTAGGTGTTGTCTCGAATTCAGATGGTTTTGCTGTAGTTCCTTCAACACCTCTAGTAGTTTCCATTGTTATCATTGATGGTATGGTAACGGTTTGTCCAGATGGTGTCGATTCCGTTGCACCACTAGGTGTTGTCTCGAATTCAGATAGTTTTACTGTAGTTCCTTCTACACCTCTAGTAGTTTCCACTGGTATTAGTGAAGGTATGGTAACGGTTTGACCTGATGGTGTCGATTCCGTTGCACCACTAGGTGTTGTCTCGAATTCAGATGGTTTTGTTGTGGTTTCTTTTACACCTCTAGTAGTTTCCATTGTTATCATTGATGGTATGGTAACAGTTTGGCCAGATGCTGTCGATTCCGTTGCACCACTAGGTGTAGTCTCGAATTCAGATGGTTTCCCTGTAGTTCCTTCTACACCTCTAGTAGTTTCCACTGGTATTAGTGAAGGTATGGTAACGGTTTGACCTGATGGTGTCGATTCCGTTGCACCACTAGGTGTTGTCTCGAATTCAGATGGTTTTGTTGTGGTTTCTTTTACACCTCTAGTAGTTTCCATTGTTATCATTGATGGTATGGTAACGGTTTGGCCAGATGCTGTCGATTCCGTTGCACCACTAGGTGTTGTCTCGAATTCAGATGGTTTTGTTGTGGTTTCTTTTACACCTCTAGTAGTTTCCATTGTTATCATTGATGGTATGGTAATGGTTTGACCTGATGGTGTCGATTCCGTTGCACCACTAGGTGTTGTCTCGAATTCAGATGGTTTTGTTGTGGTTTCTTTTACACCTCTAGTAGTTTCCATTGTTATCATTGATGGTATGGTAACGGTTTGACCAGATGGTGTCGATTCCGTTACACCACTAGGTGTTGTCTCGAATTCAGATGGTTTTGCTGTAGTTCCTTCTACACCTCTAGTAGTTTCCATTGTTATCATTGATGGTATGGTAACGGTTTGACCAGATGGTGTCGATGCCGTTACACCACTAGGTGTTGTCTCGAATTCAGATGGTTTTGCTGTAGTTCCTTCTACACCTCTAGTAGTTTCCATTGTTATCATTGATGGTATGGTAACGGTTTGACCAGATGGTGTCGATTCCGTTACACCACTAGGTGTTGTCTCGAATTCAGATGGTTTTGCTGTAGTTCCTTCTACACCTCTAGTAGTTTCCATTGTTATCATTGATGGTATGGTAACGGTTTGACCAGATGGTCTCGATTCCGTTACACCACTAGGTGTTGTCTCGAATTCAGATGGTTTTGCTGTAGTTCCTTCTACACCTCCAGTAGTTTCCATTGCTATCATTGATGGTATGGTAACGGTTTGACCAGACGGTGTAGATTCCGTTGGACCACTTGGTGTTGTTTCGAATTCAGATGGTTTTGCTGTAGTTCCTTCGACACCTCTAGTAGTTTCCATTGTTATCATTGATGGTATGGTAACGGTTTGAGCAGATGGTGTCGATTCCGTTACACCACTAGGTGTTGTCTCGAATTCAGATGGTTTTGCTGTAGTTCCTTCTACACCTCTAGTAGTTTCCATTGTTATCATTGATGGTATGGAAACGGTTTGACCAGATGGTGTCGATTCCGTTGCACCACTAGGTGTAGTCTCGAATTCAGATGGGCTTGCTGTTGTTCCTTCTACACCTCTAGTAGTTCCCATTGTTATCATTGATGGTATGGTAACGGTTTGACCAGATGGTGTCGATTCCGTTGCACCACTAGGTGTTGTCTCGAATTCAGATGGTTTTGCTGTAGTTTCTTCAGCACCTCTGGTAGTTTCCAGTGGTATTGATGGTATTGTTACAGTTTGACCAGACGGTGTAGATTCCGTTGGACCACTTGGTTTTGTTTCGAATTCAGATGGTTTTGCTGTAGTTCCTTCAACAACTTTAGTAGTTTCCATTGCTATCATTGATGGTATGGTAACGGTCTGACCCGTTGGTGTAGATTCCGTTGCACTAATAGATGTTGTCTCGAATTCAGATGGTTTTGCTGTAGTTTCTTCAGCACCTCTGGTAGTTTCCAGTGGTATTGATGGTATTGTTACAGTTTGACCAGACGGTGTAGATTCCGTTGGACCACTTGGTGTTGTTTCGAATTCAGATGGTTTTGCTGTAGTTCCTTCAACAACTTTAGTAGTTTCCATTGCTATCATTGATGGTATGGTAACGGTCTGACCCGTCGGTGTAGATTCCGTTGCACTAATAGATGTTGTCTCGAATTCAGATGGTTTTGCTGTAGTTTCTTCAGCACCTCTGGTAGTTTCCAGTGGTATTGATGGTATTGTTACAGTTTGACCAGACGGTGTAGATTCCGTTGGACCACTTGGTGTTGTTTCGAATTCAGATGGTTTTGCTGTAGTTCCTTCAACAACTTTAGTAGTTCCCATTGCTATCATTGATGGTATGGTAACGGTCTGACCCGTCGGTGTAGATTCCGTTGCACTAATAGATGTTGTCTCGAATTCAGATGGTTTTGCTGTAGTTTCTTCAGCACCTCTGGTAGTTTCCAGTGGTATTGATGGTATTGTTACAGTTTGACCAGACGGTGTAGATTCCGTTGGACCACTTGGTGTTGTTTCGAATTCAGATGGTTTTGCTGTAGTTCCTTCAACAACTTTAGTAGTTTCCATTGCTATCATTGATGGTATGGTAACGGTCTGACCCGTCGGTGTAGATTCCGTTGCACCAATAGGTGTTGTCTCGAATTCAGATGGTTTTGCTGTAGTTTCTTCAGCACCTCTGGTAGTTTCCAGTGGTATTGATGGTATTGTTACAGTTTGACCAGACGGTGTAGATTCCGTTGGACCACTTGGTGTTGTTTCGAATTCAGATGGTTTTGCTGTAGTTCCTTCAACAACTTTAGTAGTTTCCATTGCTATCATTGATGGTATGGTAACGGTCTGACCCGTCGGTGTAGATTCCGTTGCACCAATAGGTGTTGTCTCGAATTCAGATGGTTTTGCTGTAGTTTCTTCAGCACCTCTTGTAGTTTCCAGTGGTATTGATGGTATTGTTACAGTTTGACCGGACGGTGTAGATTCCGTTGGACCACTTGGTGTTGTTTCGAATTCAGATGGTTTTGCTGTAGTTCCTTCAACAACTTTAGTAGTTTCCATTGCTATCATTGATGGTATGGTAACGGTCTGACCCGTCGGTGTAGATTCCGTTGCACCAATAGGTGTTGTCTCGAATTCAGATGGTTTTGCTGTAGTTTCTTCAGCACCTCTGGTAGTTTCCAGTGGTATTGATGGTATTGTTACAGTTTGACCAGACGGTGTAGATTCCGTTGGACCACTTGGTGTTGTTTCGAATTCAGATGGTTTTGCTGTAGTTCCTTCAACAACTTTAGTAGTTTCCATTGCTATCATTGATGGTATGGTAACGGTCTGACCCGTCGGTGTAGATTCCGTTGCACTAATAGATGTTGTCTCGAATTCAGATGGTTTTGCTGTAGTTTCTTCAATAACTCTAGTAGTTTCCATTCCTATCATTGATGGTATGGTAACTGTTTGGACCGTCGGTGTAGATTCCGTTGCATCACTAGCTGTTGTTTCAAACTCAGAAGGCTTTGTGGTAGTACCTTCAACACCGCTGGTAGTTTCAAGCGGTATTGCTGGTATGGTTACGGTTTGACCGGACGGTGTATATTCCGTTGCACCACTAGGTGTTGTTTCGAATTCAGAAGGCTTTGTTGTAGTACCTTCAACACCTTTGGTAGTTTCCAGCGGTATTGATGGTATGGTTACGGTTTGACCAGACGGTGTAGGTTCCGTTGGACCACTTTGTGTTGTTTCGAATTCTGATGGTTTTGCTGTAGTTTCTTCAGCACCTCTGGTAGTTTCCAGCGGTATTGATGGGAAGGTTACGGTTTGACCGGGCGGTGTAGATTCCGTTGCCTCACTAGGTGTTGTTTCGAATTTAGAAGGCTTTGTTGTAGTACCTTCAATTCCTCTGGTAGTTTCCAGCGGTATTGATGGTATGGTTACGGTTTGACCAGACGGTGTAGGTTCCGTTGGACCACTTTGTGTTGTTTCGAATTCTGATGGTTTTGCTGTAGTTTCTTCAGCACCTCTGGTAGTTTCCAGCGGTATTGATGGGAAGGTTACGGTTTGACCGGACGGTGTAGATTCCGTTGCCCCACTAGGTGTTGTTTCGAATTCAGAAGGCTTTGTTGTAGTACCTTCAATACCTTTGGTAGTTTCCAGCGGTATTGATGGTATGGTTACGGTTTGCTCGGACGGTGTAGATTCCGTTGCCTCACTAGGTGTTGTTTCGAATTCAGAAGGCTTTGTTGTAGTACCTTCAACAGCTTTGGTAGTTTCCAGCGGTATTGATGGTGTGGTTACGGTTTGACCTGACGGTGTAGGTTCCGTTGGACCACTAGGTGTTGTTTCGAATTCTGATGGTTTTGCTGTAGTTTCTTCAGCACCTCTGGAAGTTTCCAGCGGTATTGATGGGAAGGTTACGGTTTGACCGGGCGGTGTAGATTCCGTTGCCTCACTAGGTGTTGTTTCGAATTCAGAAGGCTTTGTTGTAGTACCTTCAATACCTCTGGTAGTTTCCAGCGGTATTGATGGTATGGTTACGGTTTGACCAGACGGTGTAGGTTCCGTTGGACCACTTTGTGTTGTTTCGAATTCTGATGGTTTTGCTGTAGTTTCTTCAGCACCTCTGGTAGTTTCCAGCGGTATTGATGGGAAGGTTACGGTTTGACCGGGCGGTGTAGATTCCGTTGCCTCACTAGGTGTTGTTTCGAATTCAGAAGGCTTTGTTGTAGTACCTTCAATACCTCTGGTAGTTTCCAGCGGTATTGATGGTATGGTTACGGTTTGACCAGACGGTGTAGGTTCCGTTGGACCACTTTGTGTTGTTTCGAATTCTGATGGTTTTGCTGTAGTTTCTTCAGCACCTCTGGTAGTTTCCAGCGGTTTTGATGGGAAGGTTACGGTTTGACCGGACGGTGTAGATTCCGTTGCCCCACTAGGTGTTGTTTCGAATTCAGAAGGCTTTGTTGTAGTACCTTCAACACCTTTGGTAGTTTCCACCGGTATTGATGGTATGGTTACGGTTTGCTCGGACGGTGTAGATTCCGTTGCACCACTAGGTGTTGTTCCTTCTACACCTCTAGTAGTTTCCATTGTTATCATTGAAGGTATGGTAACGGTTTGACCAGAAGTTGCTGATTCCGTTGCACCAATAAATGTTGTTTCGTATGGTTTCATTGATGTTATTTTTAGAGTCTCATTTATCTGAGGTCTCGCTGTTGTTTGACTGCCAACGAGTGCTGCAGTTGTACTATCATATGACTCGGTGGTTTCTGGTTCCGCTTCAATTTCTGTATAACGCGTACGCATTTCCGTTTGATTGGCCAAATGCATTACAGTATATTTTAAAGTAGTGGCTATTGTGGTCTGCGTATAGTCACTGGGTGTAGTAGCGGTTGTCTCAGTTTCGTTCGTCGACGGCGTTTTTTCGGTTGTGTCAATTGTCGATATGCACTTTACAGTGGCATTCCCCCTAAAGAACAGTGAACAGACGCATGTCGTTACCCTATGTGCTTTTACCACGCAGAGTACAGATTCTGCACAACCAGTTGTACATGGGTCCATGCACTGGCCCTCTAAACTACACTGGAGCAAATCACTGCAGTCATCATCTTTTGTACAGTTGGCGCCCGGTTGAGGTGTGGGCTTGGCTGCTCGTTTTTATTATTTTATTTTGTATTTTTTGATTTCGTTATTTAATTTGGAGTAGTTTGTACATTGTAGAGAAGGATAAAATATACAATATGTTGATAAGATAAAAAAATATGTTAGATTAAAAAAATATATATATACAATTGCTAGAAAAAATTTTACGGAAAGGTGGCTACAAGTAGGTAAAATATATACAAATTCGGTTCAGTGGAGAGAAGAGCTAGGAATACATTTTTACGGTGGGATTTTATAATTCTCGGTTTAGTTAATATTATTTAAAAATATAAATTTTGGCAAATATTTTTTTTTACCTGGGGTAATTGGGGGATTTAGTAAAATGTATTTTACAGTTAATTGATCTAGTTACTTACTTCTTACAATTAGTTTTATCTACATTTGTTTACCATTAGTAATATTTAAGACTTTACAAAAATGCTATTACCAATTTTTGCTTAAGTAAGTTTAATTGTAATTTATTTTCACATAAAAATTAAGCTAAATTTCCATATTATTGGGTAAGATTTTGTATTAATAAAACTGTGAGCATGAGCGTGTGTGAATGTTTAGGGGATTTTATTGTTTGTAAACTTTTTGGACTTTTGGAAAATTCATACCATAAAGTTTCCGGACAAACGTTTGTTAACTTGATTTGTGTTTTGTTTTTATTTTTTTTTGTTTTTTTTTGTTGGTTTTTGTTGTTAACATTATTGTAATTAAGTGCTTGAGTAAAGCAATTGCGGCAGTGTGGGGTATTCGTTAAACAGAAAGTTATAAAGGGCATTTGTTGGTTTTTGATTATTCAGAAAGCTTTTTGAGAAAGAAAAAAAAAAAGGGACAGATAACCAATTATCTGGTTTTAAGGGACAAAAGAAAAGCTGAAGCTTGTATTTGATCCTGTCATACACGAAAAAAGTAACTATACACATAAAAAAAATTAAAGGGACAAATGGACTGTTCGATTGTCCAACCGGTACGCTCCTACCAGCGCAACAGTTGAATATTGAGACAGAGAATGACAGAGGTGAGAGAGAGAGAGTGAGATAGTACTATATATGACAGCACATTTATGCTTTACCTTTTTGACATCCATTTCTTGCGTCGGCTATAAATCCAGGCGGGCAGAATTTACAAATCGGCTTGTGATCCTCGACAATGCACGGTGAGTTGGGCGCGCACGTTGCAAAATCGCACGGATTGACGCACTGATAGCTGCGACATGCCAGACCGGCCGGACAGCCGGCATCACGCAAACAAATCGATATCGACGGCTGGCAGTCCTTCATGCAAATACAAACGGGCCGATGGTCCTGCACCTCGCAAGACTTATTCTCCGAACAGATGGGCTGACGGCCCACGGGCAGTACGCACGGATTGCGGCATTTACCCTCGGCACAGGCCATATTCGAAGCACAATCATCGTCGCGATAGCATTCACGCTTGTCCGGCGCACACGTCAGTTCGCCGTATTCGTTAACAATGAAGCCCGATTTACACACGCAGACCGGGCGATGGCGACGCGTGTCGCATTTCTTGTTGCCCTCGCAAATAAAGAGAGGATTCTGACAGGGATCGGTGCACTGGCCGTAGACGCCACACTGCAGAGCATCGGGACAATCGGTGTCGCTCGTGCAGGCAATTTGATCGCGCGGCTGGGGCGTTGTGTTGTCGGAGCACTTCGGATCCGGTTTGCATTCGACTTCCGGACGGCCGATATAGCAACTGGGGCACGAGCAGCGCGGTCGATGCAGTACGGTTTTGCAGAGTGCGTTCGCACCGCAGACACCGCGCATTGTACAAGGATCGGTGCAATGTCCTTCCAGGCATGACTTTTCACTGGGACAATCCGTATTGGAGTGGCATTGTTCGGTGTCTATAATGATGAATCGGCGGAGAGAGAGAGACAGGTAGTTTGTTGTTTTCGATTTTACGGGTGCATTTCGATTTTTAGACAGAAATACATATATTTATATATATAAAGAGAGAGAGAGAGAGATTGACATTTTTTTGTGGGGGAGAGAGAGAGAGAGATATAAAGAAAGTGAGGGTTGGGACACAGAGATACAAAATTTATTTATAAATAATTTTTCATTGTGGTGGTATCTTAAGTGCTCGAGAAGAAAAGTTGTTCTTTTTGTTTCAAAAAGCAACAGGCGGGATTGAGATTCTAAGGGATTTTCGGGTGGTGGGGGGGTAATAAATAAATATATAAACTTAAACTAGACCTAAGAGTAAGTGGAGGTTGGTGGTTTGTGTGTGTGTGCTTGTGTCATGGAAAGTTTAGTGTTTAGTCATTGGTTGTGGTGGTGTGGGGTTTTGGAGTTTGGGTGATGGTTTGTGCATATTGGAATATTAGGTTTATAGAGCGGGCGGGGAGTTTAGAACTTTCTGGTTATGGGGTGCGTAGAATTTTCCAATAAAAAAAATATATAAATCGAAAAATAATTTTGAGTAGGGGTTTTTGTTGTTTTGGTTTGGTTTCAGTTTTTAGTAAGGTATTAAATTAGGGGTTAATTACTTTGTTTGCGACTACGAATTTTTGTACTTTTCGCTGATACATTTCACAAGTTTTTTTTTGTTTTCGTGATACAATTCACTCATTGCAGAACTGTGAAGGGGAGACATCTCACATTATTTTGTTTTAAAAGCCCTACAAGGAGAGCTTTTTTCGTACGATTTTGTTTAGCTGTGCTTTTGTTTAGAGTAAACAGCTTGTATGAAGTTTGGAAAGTTATTTGTTTGTTTTGGATGAAATACCAATTTGTGGTTTTTTGCTTTTAAACTTTGCCCAATTATATTTTATTTAGCATTTAGCATAATTTGTTTAAGGTATGTTTTTGTTGTTGTTTGATTAGAAAATGATAAAATACACGACATCCAACACATGCGCTCTGCACTCACGAGAGACACGTTATTGGAGAAAAGGCAGCACAGCGATTTCGATAGAAAGAGATAGCATGAGAGAATGATAGAGTGAATGAGATAGTAGAGTAGTTTTGTTTTTTTATATAAGGGTTATATAACGAAGCTATTTAATTTAATTTTTTCTGTATACAAAAGACTTAACAATTTGGAAGAAGAGTTTTGAAGAAGTTTGATAAAGAAGCTTTAAAGTTTTGATAGCTGGATACGGTATAGTGGTACAGATTAATGATTATATATCACAAATTGCATATTTACAAATGTTAGTATGATTTTATTTAAACAAAAAAAAAACGACAAAATATATATTTACAACTTATTTACTAATTCAAATACCAAATATTTTCTTTTAAATGTTAGTCAATTTAGTTACAGTCTTTTTGTTTTAGGGAAAAAATTTTATAATTTGTTTAAAAAAAAAAATACCAATAGCTTAGAATTGTAAAGAAAAGGTAGAGCTTTGTTGTTGTTTTTTTTGTTTGTTTTTTTTGCCTATTTCAGAAGCTGTACATAAGGCGCTTGAAGGGGTGATATGTTAGGTTTCGTTTATACAAAATGATGATCTCTTTTCTATAAACTTGATATCGATTTGTTTAAATTTATGTGCTTATATATTTTGGCATATGTGAACTATGTGTGAGAATTGTCCCGTCCACAGTTCCCAATCTGAGACTTCGTTTTTTTATTTTTATACAATTTAGTTTTGGTTTTGCATTTTTAGTGGATACCTTTTCGCTCTCAAAATTATTTTCATAAATACATTTTTACTATTAGAAAAGTAGATAAGGGATGAGAAAAGGGCACTGTTTCTTGGGGATTGAAGAGGCATTTGGGACGGGGATGAGAGGGGATTTGATTACGTTAGCGGTTGTTTGTTTGTTTGTTTGTTTGTTGTTGTAGTGTTTAATTTTTTCATTTTTTCATAATTGTGACCAGTATTTTTGGTTGTGTGCTTTGTACTACCGATTTCAAATCGTATCGCTATCGCGGCATTTATCACTTATATTTCTGTAAGCTGTCGCGTATATTTCTAAATTTTATTAATGGCCACATTTTCCAATACAAAAAAAATAGGTTAATTTGGTTGATTAATTTTGGCAGAGTTTTCTGTGCTGAAGAACGAATTTAGAATTTTTGAAATTCCGCTCATGGAAATAAATCTTTTTCAAATAATGAATGTGAATAAAGCAGTGTTCGTTATAATCACTCCAAGAGCTTTAAGCAATCACTCGTCTCGATCAGAGCGTTACCAGCCTGCGAAACATAGGCCTGACGAACACTGTTTTAAATTTCTTTGTTTTGAGGGGGCGAATGACCTTTATTCGTTGGACAGTTAATGCTTTTTACTAAAGCTCACAGAGTCGTTTTTTTTCTTTGTTGGTTTGGTTAAAAGCTTTGTATTCTATGTACTCAATATCCAAATTTGATTTCAATTAAAGCTGAAAAAGAAAATGTATAAAAAAAGTACTCTAGTTTTGGCTTTGTATGGCCGGTTTGGCTAGAGTCAGTGTATAGTCTAATCAAATATTATTTAAGAAATACTTAACAAAAGCTTTGTAAGCTTGAAAGTGTTAAAATTTTAAAAGCTTAATACTGGCATATTTCTGGTTTGTTCGTAAATTCTGAGCAAAATGAGCTTTTAATGTATGCTTTTGGCGTTAATTATGATATACGCGTACGTTTCGTATAGAATATGCAATCGCAATTTATGAAATTAATTTTGTTTTATGTTGAATTCGCTAAATGAGTTATTTAATGTAATGTTGTTGCGGTTCCTTGCTCTTAGATAGCCAATTTGCTTGAACGATGATGGAAAATGTGTTGTATTTTTTTTAAATGATTTACGAATTGTTGTTAAAGGAATGTGTGGGATTCGTTTTAGATTTGATTTGGCGTTTGATTTTGATTTTGGTTTTTGTTTTGATTGTTTTGAGTGGTGAGTGGTTAAAATTTTGAGCTTAAAACTAAAGCTTATTCAATGTTTGATTAATTGCATTAAACAATAGGCACAGATTGGGAGACCGCGATAGCGACAGCGACATTCCACGAACTTCCATATGCGTTCTAAATTTGTATTTTTCAATTTGGAATTTCTCAAATTTTTGTTCAGTGTAAGTGTAAAATAATATAAGTGCTTATAAACTAAAAATAAAATTGTAAAATAAAAAGAAAATAAAAATCATAAAAAATATAAAAAAGCTAAACTAAAACTTCAAAACTAGTGCAAAATTTTGATTGGACTTTAAACAAGGAAGGCCATCAGTTGAGACCATTATTGAGTTGCATGGGAGTGTGTGTGTGTGTGTTTTGGTGGGGGAGAGCAACGACATGTTGTTTTGCTTAAAAATCGAATACGGTGTAAATGGCAAGAAACGAACATTTCTAATTATTGTTCACACATGTGTATAAGTTGTTAAGGTTTCAGTTAAAGTCTATTTTCAGCTAACCAAAAATATTTAATATTTACACACACTACACTGTGAGAATATTTAATTGGCTTTTCAAAGCAAAATGTTTTAAATTCAAAGCAAATTTGTTAATTTCCAATAACAAAATGTTGTTAAATTAATAACAATTTCTATAATTTTAATTTGGTTTCTAAGGTTTTAATTAATAAAAAATTGGTTAAACTATAAAAAAAACTCTTGTTTTTTTTTGTTGGGGGTTGTTATAAATTGAATTACTTGTTTACATTAACTTTATTATTTGTTACTCACAAATAGTAGTAAAAACCCTTTTTTATTTGGTTACTTCAAAAAAATATTCAACTAAACTATAAAGTTTGTAATAAAAAAAGGATAAGCTCACTAAAAACTTTCTTTGGTTAAACTCAATACAATATAAACTAAACGCTGTTAAGACTAGGCCTAGAATTACTTCAAGGTACTTACCTTGTCTGCACACATAGTCATAACCTTGACGGACACATTCGCCGGCATCACAGCCGTATGTGCGACAGTCTTGTTGGGGTTGATTGGGATAACCTGGAAAGCACAGAAAGCAAATGAGTTAGTTAACAAGTAGGGGTTTAGGGTGGACAATGTTAAATCGTTCAATTGTCAGTTTCCTACTCACATTGTACATAGGCATCGCCATAGGGGAAATCTTCGGGGCAATAACATTGCGCCTCGTTGTGATCCAAAACATGGCAGGCCGCATTCAGGCCGCATGGCTGCTCATGGCAAGCATTGACCAATTGATCTTCGCAGACGCAACCCTTGCGCGCATCACCCATGCAACCCTCGATGCAAGAGCATTCATAGCCGCCGGGTACTTCAGTACACCTGGAGTTAGCGCCACAGGGATTGTTCGCACAGCCGCCATCCAGTGGCTGGCATTCCGTGGCCGGATTGCCAAAGAAATCTGGCGGGCACGAGCACTGCGGTTTGCGATTGACCACACGACACTGAGCGTTGAGCCCGCAAGCACCATACTCCAGGCAGGGATTTCGGCATTTGCCATTGTCGCAACGTTTGTTCTGTTCGCAATCGTCATCCTGTTGACACTCAAAGTGCACACATTCCTTGCTGGGTTCGCCTTCATAGCCATCTGGGCAGTAGCATAGCATGCGATGATCGGACACGGTACACATGGCATCGCGTCCACACGATTTGCCACTGGCACACGGATCGGTACATTGACCTTTGAGGCAGGTCTGGTCAGTGGCGCAGTCGGAGTTGGTTTTGCAGCCCGCCAGACAAGTGCCTCGCTCGCACAGTTGACCCAGTGGGCAATTGCGTGAGGGACCGCATTTGGCGCGGCATTTACCGCGTGTGCACACCTGACCGCAAGCACAGTCTTCAGTGCGTGAGCACGCTTCGGCACAGTACGTATTCGTTTCGTCGCATTGGCATGAGGGATTGCAACGTTGTGGTGGCTGCTGGCAGCCAGTGAGTCCGTCACCAATGAAACCATTCGGGCAGCTGCACTGCACGCCATGATTGACCACCAAACAGTTGGAGCATTGGCCGCATTGTCCCGGAGTCTCGCAGGGGTTCTTACACTTCTTATTGACGCACGCTTGTTCGCTGGGGCAGGTGAGATCGTTGCGGCAGCCAATTTGACATACGCGATTTTCACAGATTTGTCCTTGAGAGCAGGCCGAGTCTGTGTTGCATACGGTGCGGCAAGTGCCGCGCATGCAACGTTCATCGGACAGGCAGTTTTGATCATTACGGCACTTGCCCTGGCAACGGCCTCCATAGCAGAGCTGACTGGAATCACAGTCTTCGTTTCGTTGACAGTCCGTGGGTGGGGTCTTACAGGAGATATCCGCCTTTCCAACCAGACCCTGAGGGCAGGCACATTGTTTGCGATGATTACTGACTGCACACTCGGCATTTGTGCCGCAGGCAGTGGGCTCGGCGCAGGGATCCAAACACTGTTGACCAACACAGGCCAATTCGGAGGGACAACCCTGATCGGAGCGGCAGCCTGGCACACAAGTGAGACCCAGACAGACTTCGCTGTTGCGGCAATCATCATCACGTCGACAAATGGGCTTACATACGCCATTCTGACAACGTTCATTGCTGAGGCAACCGCCATTGTCGGCGCACAGCGGACGACAGGCAGATTCAAAGCAAGTGAGACCATTGGGACAATCGCGATTTTCATGACAAGCCAATGGTGGGGTACGCACGCAACCCACCTGTGGTGTAGGGTTGGGCACCATACCCTCGAGACAATTGCATGAGGCGCGATGGTTGGATACGGAGCAAGCAGCATTGGGTCCACAAGGATTCTCCAAGCAAGGATTGATACATTTATCATTACGACAGGATTCGGAAGCACTGCAATCGTCTTCGCTGTGACAGCCAAAGACGCATTTGTTGTGCAAGCAGACATGACCCAAGAAGCAGTCGTTATCCACGCGGCAGGTTACTATTGGAGAAATTATAAAGGAAATTTAAACATATTCCAAAAAATGCCTCTAAAAAAGAACTTACACATGCAGTTTCCGCGCAGACACTTCTCATTCAAAGCACAGTCCTGATCGTTGCGACATGCAGGCGAACACATTGAATCGCGGCATGTATATCCTTCGCCACAATCCGCATCACCATTACAGGCCACGGGTATACGCACACATTCCACATCGGCATTGCCGGTGAAGCCAGCCGGACAGGTACATTGTTTGTAGTGAGTGTCTATGAGACACTGGGCATTCATGCCACAAGCTTGTGGCTGCAGGCAAGGATTTATGCACTGGCCACCTTGACAGACTTCGGATGCACCGCATTCCGTATCGAGTATACAAGCAGCTGGAATATGTTAGATATGAGGTTAGTTTGACAAAAAAGAATGTGAGGAGATTTTCACAGTCCGCAAAAATTGTTCAGCTTGCAATACCAGATTTCGGAATGAAATTCTGGTACCGAAAGACCTTTGATTCTATCTGAAACCCTCGTAAGATTGTCTAAATTTCGTTTTTTTGTGTCGAGTACTGTTGTATTTTTGTATGTAAAGCAGGGACCTAGTAAATCAATTATGTATTTATAAAAAACAAAATTATAAATACATAATCGTTATATTGGGTCCCTGGTGCAAAGTATTTCAAGTGTCTACCATCATCCATATTTAATAGGCTCCGTGTTTTGAACATATTGGAGTTAAGCAGTATCGGCTTATTAACAGTCATTCCGGATCTATCAGGTCAAGTTACTGAGTTACTGATTAGCTGTGAACACTCTGTTCACAGTACATATGCCAAAAAGCATACGTAAAACCATTTCAATTTGGTTTGGTAAGTATAGTAAGTTGTGTTCCTACTACATTAGATCGGTTATACTAAATGTTTTTTGGATTGGTTGTTGGTTTGTGTCTAAATACTTAGTTATTATTGTTCTATCGTTTCAAACCCACTAGGACCGATTAGTGTTATTAGTACTTACGTTTACAAATGCTATCCGAACAGTAAGTGTTTGTCGGACAATCGCTGGTCACCTGACATGGCACTGGCAATGGCTTACATCCAGCAACCCGGTCGGCGGGATTGCCATCATAGCCACTGCGGCATGCACAATGCGCCACATGACCCTTCGGAATACATTCCGCATTGAGGCCACACTTAACATTGGCGCAGACATCGTGACACTTGGGTACACCGTTTGTTTTCGTGCATTCCGCATGCGGTGGACAGTCCTCGTTCGTCTCACACTCGACCGAGGTGCGACAACCTTCGTTGTAGGGATCGCCAACCAAACCGGGTGGGCAAGTACACTTAAAGGAACCGCGCGAATTGCGACAACGTGCGCCGGGACCGCAGGGAGCATCCTTACAGAAGTCAACAACATCGCAGCGTATGCGTGGATCACCGGTGAAGCCGGGCTGACAATGACACACCTGCTTGTGATTTTCCGTAGTGCAGAGCGCATTGTCGCCACAAGGCTGGCCAATGAGGCAGGCAATTTTACACATATGATTTTCGCAGGTCTTGTCATTCGAACAATCGTCGTCGGAGCTGCATTCGATTTTGCGACAGCCACTCTTCGGATCGCCAAAGAAGCCATCCTTACACTCGCAGTCGGAGGCATGGCTCCTGGCTATACACTCGGCATTGCGTCCACAAACAGCACGGCCCAAGCAAACATTTTCACAGCTAGCACGTCCGTAGGTATCCAAAATGCAACTTTCATTGATGCCGCAATCGTCGTCCACGCGGCACAGTACCTCCTTGGTGCATATATTGTTGAGACAGAATTGGAATTCGGGGCAGGTAGAGTTGGTCTTACAGGTGGGCTGACAGACGCCTTGAATGCACAGCTGGTCCGATATACAATCACGATTCGAACTGCACAACGTACTGCAAATGCCATTGGAGCAAATGCTGCCAGAAGCACACTGAGCATCGGTATTACAGTACTGCAGTGGCACACAACCCAGTTGTGGGTCTCCGGTGGTTCCTGTCTCGCATATGCACAAACCAATATGATTTTGAGCCGTACAACGCGCTTGAGTACCACATGCATTGGCCACAGAGCATGGATCGATGCACTTAGCATCGAGGCAGGCCTTTTCACTGGGGCAATCATCATTATCGGAACACTCAATATGAACACATTCGATTGAAGGGTCTCCTCTTGAGCTGGGCGGGCACGTGCAGATGGCATTGTGCGATTGAGCCACACAATTGGCATTGCGACCGCAGACATTTTCCTTTTCGCACGGGCTACGGCAGCGTGCCTTTTGACAGCTGGCCGTCGATGGGCAATCGGAGTCCGTTAGACATTCATTCGGATCGCGGCAGCCTGCGTGCACAGGATCACCTATCAGACCTTCGGGGCATTGGCAGCTGAAGCTGCCAGGTTGATTGTGGCAGAAGGCCGTACTGTGACAAGGTTGTGACAAACATTCATCGATATCCTCACAAACATTATTCAGTAGTTGGTATCCTTCATAGCAAGAACAGATAGCGCGATGATCGGCCACATTGCAGTTTCCTTTGCCGCAGCTAATCAGATCACATGGCTTAATGCAACGATTGGTTTCGCCATCGCAAGACTTATCGCTGGCACAGTCATCATCGGTGATACACTCAACCTTAAAGCAGCCCACTGTTGTATCGCTGGGATCACCCAAATGACCGCCTGGGCATAGGCAAGTAGCCTGATGAGATTCCGAATGACAGAGAGCATTTGGTCCACATGTGGTAGTAAGGCAGGGATCTGAACATTTATCATTGATGCACGCCAAGCTATTGGCACAATCTTCATTCTTATAACATTCCTTAGGCTTGGCGCAACCTTTTTTCGATACACCATCACCGACAGTTCCTTCGGGACAGACACAACGATATGATCCAGGTACGTTCTCACATAAGGCGGTGGCATGGCAAGGCTGTTCTGTGCACTCATCGATATCGGAACAACCAAACGGTGTGCCAATGAATCCGGTGGCACATTTACACTTTCCACTGAGACACAATTCCGTGGGCGGACAATCGGCATCGGAATCACAACCGGGATGGCACGTGCCATCATCATTACAGATTTCGCCTGGCAGGCAGTTGTTGCTGGTGTAGCACACCTTTCGGCAAACATTTTGATAGCAACGCTCACCAATGGCACAGCCTGCAGTCTTTTCACAGGGTAGATTGCATTGATTGCCAATACACATGTGTCCAGAGGGACACTGATTTGAAGCCATGCAAGGCGATGGCACACGTACACAACCCTGATCGGGTGTAGGATTGCCTTCGAAGCCCTCAGGGCATTTACAGTTGCTGCGATGATTGTCAATATTGCAGAGGGCATTCGGTCCGCAGATGCCTCCCGTCTGACAGGGATTGGCACATTTGTTGTTAATACACGACTGATCATTATGGCAGTCTTTGTTGCTGCGACAGCCAATGTTGCAGAAGCCTTCCAAACAAGCCAAGCCCGAAGAGCATTGACTGTGATCCAAACAGGATATCACACAGACATTCTGCAAGCATTTCTCGCCCGTAGAACAATCGTTCGAGTTGCGGCAGGCCACAACGCAACGTTCCTTGTAGCATACGCCACCACCGCAATCAATATCGCTGGAACATTTCGACACGGTACGCGTGCAACCATCTCTGGGCGATTCACCAAGCGGCTGGAATCTCAAAGGACAATTGCAAACGGGCTTGCGGTTGACAACCTTACATTCGGAATTGGGACCGCAGGCATTATCACAAGGATCCTTGCAGCGTCCGCCTGCACAAATGGTATTTGCTGGGCAATCGGCATCGCCATTGGGGCAATCACCCTCAGGACGACATCCAGTAGTCATAGGTTCTCCTACAAAGTTGGCGGGACATTTACAAATCGGTCCTTGTGGTGTAACCTCGCAGATGGCGGATTGGTGGCAAGTTCCTGAAGCACAGCCCGTCGATTTGATACACTTAACCTCGGGTAGGGGATCACCCTTGAATCCAGGTGGGCATTGGCAGACAGCACGATGGTCTTCGGCTAAGCAAATGGCATTTTCACCACAGGACTCCTCATCGCAAACATCATAGCAGGTGTGGGTCATGCGATTGCACAATTTCGTTGATGGGCAATCGTTATTGTAGACACATGGAACGCTCTGGCAGCCATTGAAGGGATCATAGGGATCGCCTGCAAATGGTCCGGGTGGACATTGACATTGAGCCAAGTGATTATTTGTAATACAAACAGCGCGTGGACCACATTTGACGGTTTCACAGGACGGACGACAGGCAAGACTTTCACTATTTTCCTCTTTGATGCAAGCCTCTGATTCGGCACATTCAGCATTGGTGCGACATTGATGTTTGGGCACTGCTTGGCAACCATTGCGATCGTTAGGATTACCCACAAAACCGGACAGACAGTCACAACGTCCTTGATGATCGCGTGCCACACAAATCGAATTGGCCGGGCAGGTGAACTCATCACAAATGGACACACATTTGAGTACACCCACAACATCGGGACGACAGGCCGAGGCAGAGGGACAATCTTTGTCGCTGGTGCAGTCGGGCAGCGAAGGTTTCTCACAAGCAGAAATGACAGGATTCCAGACATAGCTATCCGCACAATTGCAAATACCATGACCATTTCCATCGATTTTGCAAACTTCATTGGTGCTGCATACCACCTTCGAGCAGCGGTGAACACATTCCTTCGAACTGAGCATATCAGACGAGCAGGAGTAACCTGCCTCACAGTCATTGTCCGATTTGCATTTATCATCCACTTCCGGTACTTTTCGTTCAGGCTGACAGCCCACTTGCAGGTTGCTTGGATTGCCAAAGTAACCATCCGAACATATGCACGACGAGCGATGATCATCGGAAACACATAAAGCATTTGGACCGCATTGAATCTTCGAGCAGGCATCCACACACTTGCGCAAACCTTTGCCCAGTTGGAAGCAAATTTCCGAGTGCTTGCAATCAGCATCATTGTTACATTGGCCGCGGATCGTACAACCATTGCTGGTGTCATAAGCATCGCCAATATATCCCAAGGGACACAGACACTTGCCTGCATCACACACGGCCCGAGGACCGCACGCAGTCTTCGAACACAGATTCTTACATTTACCGGACTCACAGGTATAGCCATCGGGGCACTCAACACGTTCATTGCACTGGCACTTGTCGGGATTACGGCAAAATTCTGTATCCACAGGTTGACACCTGCTGAACGGATCGCCCGCAAAGCCAGACAAGCAATGACACTCGAAACCTCCGTGAGTATTCAGACAGGCTGCATTCAGGCCACAAGGCTTATTCATACACTCATCAATGTCGTGGCAGCCCACATATGCATTACCGGCAAATCCTTGAGGGCACAGACATGAAATTTGATTGCCATCTGAGCGACATTCAGCATTCGGGCCGCAACTGTTTGGTGCGCAAACATTCCTCACTTGAGCGCCACAGCCTTCATAGGGGTTGCCAGAAGTTCCGGGATTGCAAGCGCAAACGCTACTCGTGAAACCATATTCGCAATGGGCATTGTCTCCACATAAGGGATTACATTCGGCATACTTAATCGGAGGCATGCAAACCAAATCGGGATTTCCAATAAAGTTCGGTTCGCAAACACATTTGCCGCTTGTCTTGTCGCAGGTGGCGCCAATACCGCACACAATGCCATCACAACGTTCCTTACAGCGTCCATTAATACAGATTTGTCTTTCATTGCAGGGTCGCGAAGCGGTACATTGGTCAGTCGAACAACTTCCACCAGGGAAGGGATTTCCAAGGTAGCCCTGGGGACATTTACACGTCGGTCCCTCCGAAGTGGGTATGCACAGAGCACCTTCACCGCAAATAATATCCTTGCATTGCGAGACACAGTCACCATTGGGATCCTTAACGAAACCCACACGGCAACGACACCAGCCCGCATGATTGTCTGCCTCACAGAAAGCATTCGGACCGCAGAGCAAACTCGAGCAGGGACTAACGCAAGTACCCTCGACACAAGCCAAGTTACTGGCGCAATCATCATTGCCAATACATTTGCTCTTTGCCTCGCCGGATTCGAAGATGCAGCCACTCTTGTACGGATCACCAGTGAAGCCCTTGGGACAGACACACTGATAACCGCCCTTCTTGTTGACACAATAGGCTCCATAAGCGCAAGGCAGGTGAGCACATTCATCTTCATCAGTGCAACCCATAAGTGGATCTCCCTTGTAGCCCACTTCACACATACATTGTGGTGGATCGGAAGGTGTGCACTTGGCATTAATACCGCAGGGGAAACGTTCGCAGGGACTCTTACATTTGTTATTGTCATACGGATCCAAGAAGAAGGGAGGCGGACAGACACACTCGCCTGGCTGAATACATTTCTCATTCGTGGCGCATTCCTTGTCGGCAGCGCATTTCCTCTGAGCGGGCGAGCACAATCCATTGTACGGATCGCCACTGTAACCATCAGGGCACATACAGGTGAAGCCACCTTCTTTGTTGATACATTCAGCACCATAGGCACAAACTTGCGAACTCCTTTCGGAGCACTCATCCACATCACTACAGGAGCCATCAGGCTGAGTCTTGTAACCCTTCGGACAGGCACAATAACTAACACCGCCTGCAATGGAGATGCATTCAGCGCCCGCGGGACACTTCTCGCCATTCGAACAGCCTGCCAGAACACAGCTATTTCCCACCAGTTTATACGGAGGCTGACATTGACACTCTGGCGTATTGCACTGTTCGCACATGACAAACGGATTGCCATTGAAGCCCTGAGCACAGCGACATTCGTAACTGCCCGGTAAATTCTTACACAAGGCATTAAGGCCGCAAGCCGGTTTCGTTCTTTGGGCCGAACACTCGTCCACATCCTGGCACTGACCAGTGCCCGCATTTCGTTCATATCCTTGACGACAGATGCAAACACTATTGCCATTGTACGAATCGGTGACACAACTTTCGCCCGCAGAGCACGGATTCGATTCAGAGCAGCCAGCCACCTTGGGCTGACCAACGCAGCCATCACGATAGGGGTCACCACTAGCACCTCCAGGGCACTGACACAAATAACCGCCTGGTGTATTTGAGCATACTGCATTGGCCTGGCAAGGATTGCCCTTGCACTCATCGATATCAATGCAACCGCCAGGAGTATTCGGAGCTCCGGTGAAACCTTCAGCACACAGGCACTGAGCTTGTCCATTGGCCAGCATACACTGGGCATGTGAACCGCAGTTCTTAGCCTCACACGGATGACGGCAATCATTGCCAATATTCGGCTCGGGGCAAAGACAACGTTTCGAGGGATCGCAAACAGCATTGCCGGGACAATCATTATCCGCAGAGCAAGTAACAATGGGCACGCAACGCACGGTGGGATCAGGATCTGGTATAGAATCAGCAGGACAACGGCAAGTATAACCGCCATTCATGTTGACACATTCGGCGCCAACACCACATTTATGGCCCGTGCGGCATTCATCCACATCCACGCACTTCGAATGAGCATCTCCTGAGAATCCCGACGGACAAATACAACTAAAGCTGCCGGGCGCATTGGTGCAAGTGGCATTGATGCCACAACTGCCGAACGGTCCATGCACCACATCACATTCGTCGATGTCCACACAGCCAGCGGCAATATCGCTGGGATTAAACGTCCAACCATCTTCACAAATACAATAGGCCTCATTGCCATCGGGCTTGCAGTAGGCATGTTCACCGCAATGCACATCTTCGCAGGGTTCTTTGCAGGCAATTCGCGGAGGAGTGCCCACATAGCCAGCCTCACAGTCGCAACGATACGACCCAGGTGTGTTAATACACTGGGCGTGAGAGCCGCACGCATCATTATGAGTGCGACACTCGTCAATATCCACACAACTGGAACCGATTGGCTCGAAGCCATCCAAACAGAAGCACTGATTCTCGATACACTCGGCATTGTTGGTACAATCGAAATTGGTGCGGCACAGGATATTCACGTCCACAGCCTCACAGGCCACTTTCGGATCGGGCTTACCGTCATAGCCTTGCGGGCACTTGCAATTATAGCCAGGCGAAGCATTCTCGCAAATGGCATGCTGGCCGCAGGGTTTCTCCAGAGCCGTACACTCGTCGATGTCGGAGCAACCGCGGAACGGATCGCCGGTGTAGTCGGTCTTGCAGGTGCACACAAAACTGCCAATGGTATCGGTACAGATGGCATTTTCACCGCAAGGATTGTCCTGACATTCGTTGATATCTATGGTGAATTGCAGGCGAAGACAAGATTTTGTGGTTGTGGGGGATTTTTGGTTTGGTTTTTGGTTGAAGAAGGGGTAAAACGGTGTGTTGAATTAGTCAAAAATTATAATTAAATATAAATATAATAGGTTAAGAGAATAGCGTGAAGAAAGGCAGCAGCAGAAAGCTCTGAGGAAAATGAAAGAATTTTCTTATGGAAGGAAGCATTTTTTTTCGTGAAAATCTCAAAAATTTCATGCAACAAAGCGCTGAAAAAGCAAAAGCACATTGGTAAGCTGTGCTGTGGTGTGCATAAGTGAACAAAGTATTCGTGAAATGATAGTTTGGAGGCAGGAGGAAAGCTTATGATAAATGGTGGAAGAGGCTGGCTAGTTCTATGAGCTTTCTGAACGTTCCCGGGTAAGGTTTTAAAAATTTTGTAAGAAAGCTTTAACATTTTACTAATTTATTATGAATTTAATTTAATTAAAAATATATTTTCCAAATACTGCAATGCTTGAAAGCTCACCGAACTGCAAGCTCTTCCACGAACTAGCGTTTAGACTAAATACTAACTTTCACAATGCAAATAACCCTGCCCTTGAAAGCCGCTCGGGCACAAGCAGCGATATGAGCCCGGGAAATTTATGCATTTGGCATTGGTGCCGCACTTGGCCGCCCCATTTGGCATATTACATTCGTCTACATCGATACAGGCCAAGCCGGCGCCATTTGCCGTCGACGACAAGGCAGGACTACTGCCATAGCCGCTGCCGCTGCTACTGCTACTGCTTAGCTCGTTCAGGTCATGCTCTAGCATAAAGCCCGCGGGACAATGGCATGCGAAACTACCGCCCATATTCACGCATTCAGCACCGGGACCGCATGGATTGTTAGTGGCGCATTCATCGACATCTTTAAATGCAGTCGATAATGAAGTGCAAGCGTAGGTAATTTATTTGTTTTAGTATGGATTTAGTTATTAATAATGTGGCATGGAATTATTTGGTTTTATATTTTGTTGTTGTTGTAAATGTTTGTATGTATGTGTGCGTGCCGCCAATTATTATGGTTTTATTTGTTTTTTTTTTAATTCCCAAAATAAGTGCATATGAAAAATGGAAAAAAATTCGTTGTTATAAATGTATCAATAGCGCCATTAGCTGTTTTTTTTAACCATAAACTTACCATCACATCCCTGACCGGGATCACCGGAATAGCCATCCGGACACAAACACTTAAAACTACCGTCCGTATTCAAGCACTCGGCATTGCGGCCGCACGGCGTACGCGCACATTCATCATAGTCCACACAGCCCGTTTCAGAGCGTCCATCGCCGTCGTATCCCGACGGGCAGTCGCAGCGATGACTGCCCTCGAGATTCGTACAGATGGCGCCGGGACCACAGACATTGGGATATGTGCATTCGTCCACATCGATGCAGCCATCGAATGGATTGCCGTAATAGCCTTCGGGGCATTCGCAGGTAAAATTGCCCGGCGTATTGATGCAGTGGGCGCTGGCTCCGCATGCAGTCGGATTTCGACACTCGTCGATATCTGAAAGGAGTTGGAACATTTTTAAAATTGTGATTTCATTTAAAAGATTTTTAAGAAATGTTTGTCGAATGCCAATTAAAATTTATTTCAAACATTTTAGCAATCGAATACCCCAAATGATGACATCACATTTTACTTTGAATCTATAACCCATTTCTATGCATAAGAAAATCAGTGAAGGTTATTCGAAAAGCTATTCTACCTGAGCAAAAAAGCCATTAAGCATCAAAAGGCGTTGCGGCTTCACCTTGACCAAATTGAAACTGAATTCTTTAGATCAGAATTTATTTTATACATTTTATTTTATTTTATTTTTTTTTCGCTTTCTTGCTAATTGACTAAAGTTTAGAGTTACCAAATCTGGCTGTCTTATTTGATTAATCTTTGCACTTACCTGTACATAGAACTTCACCATCGCCTTCATAGCCATCCTTACACTTGCACAGAAAGTGTGCGGGTAAATTACAACAATCGGCATTTTCAACGCAACGCGCAGCTATCGCAGGATCTGCACATTCATCGATATCTGAAAGAAGAAATAGCAAGTAAGTAAGTAAGTAAGTATTAAATTTAATTAAATGCGAAAACGAAAACGAAAAGCTAATGATATCATCTGAAAGCACTTCCGTCGGCAAGTTCATAAATAAACTAGATAAACAACAGCAAAACAGTAAAATCGACTTTGCAAATACCCATCAATTTCTAAATCTAATTACGAGCGGCTCTATAACAAAAGACTTAAGCAACGAACTCCATGAAGGTTCATACGTTTACAAATTAATTTACGCATTACATGCATGAATGCTTTGAAAATGCGAGTATTTTTTTTGTGAATTTTTGTTGTGCCGCATACTTGCATCTAACATGTTACGCATGCGTAGTTCACCATAGAAAATGCGTTGTTCTTTTTTTTTGTTTTGCTTTGAAAGTAATTTGAAGGTAATTTCTTGCGGCAAGCATATGATGATTTGCAATTGAATGCGTTGACATTTCAGTGTCATAAATGTGTGCTCACAATGTGGTCAATGGTATCAGTAGGGACAATGTCAATGGTGACTGTCATGTACAAAGAAAAAAATATAATTTAACAACACATGTGTGGTTAATCAATTATGAGGGACACAGGATGCTGTAAATGCATTTAAATGAAATATTCACTGGGCAAAAACAAAAGTGATTATGATTATAGAAGGCATAGCATTTTCTTTTTAAATAAATTAATAACATTTGTCACTTTTGCATCTGATCTTCTGCTTAATGTTGAAAATAAATCCAACTCTCCGCCTGATACCCTACAACAACAATAACCACTTTTATTCAGCCATTAGGAATCTTCTTGAATAACAAGTTTTTTGTTTGTTGTTTTTTGCAATATTGTTTTGTGTTCTTGCAGACCTTAGCCAACGACCTTAGAAATTGCAACTGCAGTTTTTCCTTTAGCTTTTTTTTGCAAATAGAATAACATAGCAAAGAAGTAGCAACAGCAATTGTTGCTTATGTTGTTTTTGTTATTCTGTTTGCTTCTTCTTTATTTTTGTTTGATACTATCAGCTAGTAAAATCACGGAAGAGCATTGAGCTTTCTGCTCCAGTAGATCGTAGCAATTGTTTAGAAAATCAATTGATGTGCAAGAACAGAATTCGATATGGTTGGGCATTTGTGAGAGGCGAGGCTCTTGAGTAGAAGTTGTAGATAGGAAAAGAAATTGTTTTAGAATGTAAAAGTAATTTTCTATTAAGCTGAACTGATATAGCTTCTAAAATGTATATAGAGGAAAATATATTAAAAAATTGTATGTGTTCTCAAGGATGAGTATTAACTGTCCTATGGACATAATTTATTTTTCAACTCTTCTGGAAAATTGTACCCCTTTAATAAATGGTTTTTCTATTCTTTTTGTTTGTGAAAACTTCCATCATTCACTCATGCCTCAGTGGTGGCCATATGGTTGTTCCATTTGAATCTCATGCCCAGTTGGCATTTCATTATACATTAGCCTCATAATGTCTTCATTTGAAATCTACATTGCACCATGTGTCCATGTGTAATGCAATACCATTAATCATTTGTTATCCTTTCTTCGGGAGATTGCATTTGCTGTTAATGTGAGAAAAATTTACACAAATAGCTACTTAATGCGGAAAACTAGTTCTCTGTTTGCACGTAATGATGATGGAAGATGCTCTTAAAAGACATTTAGTTTAGAATTTTTATTATTAAAATGCAAAAGTTTTTTTCAAATTTACTTTTTCTTGTCCTAGGGAGTTACTAATTGGAGTGTAGAAGTAAGAGAAGTTCAAGTTGAAAGAGCTGCAAACTTAAGACTTAGAGATGGAAATCAATAAATTAACTTTGGGAAAAATTAGCTGAGAAAATGTACACGTACCCTAGAAAAGGTGATTGGCACACTCAATTGAGATATGCTTAAACGAGCTTTTGAAAACCTTAATTGTCGAAATCTTTGTGTGGCCACCCTGTATCCTGTCACTTATTAGAACATGTAATTAAAGTCGACTTCTTTTAACCGTACCAGTTATTAATGTCATTACTCATTTGCCAAAAGTTGTTTTCAAAAACGTGCCGAGATAATCCCTACGGACTGGCATATTCGCATTCGCAGCTTCACTGTTGATATGACAGGATATTTCCAGACTGTGACGGGCTGACTGACTGGTTCACCAACTAGACAACTTTGTTAAAATGTTGCGCGCCATAATTACCAGCAATCTTCATTATTTTTGCATGTCTTTCGCTTGCCGTAGCTTTTAATTGCACGGCCAGAGTTGTGAAAACGGGAATTGCTGGGAGTATTTTTTTTTTAAGTTATTTTTTCCACCAACAACAGCTTAGCAAAATTTTATGTTATTTATCTTATTTAGATTCAATTAACGATAATAAAGAAGGTGGAAGAGGAATTTCTATGTCAAATATTTGAGTTGTAAGCGGGAAAAATGGAATGAAGTCGCCTCTGGTTTGTTAGTTGAACACTTGAGAATGCTTTGTGATCACTTCCTCTTGTTGGACATTTTGTACAATAATGACAGCTGTCAATTATAATCTTTGCGCTAGTGACAGCAGGAATTCTCTATTAGCTGGTTCAAGTTAATGTAAAATACAAAACTGACATTCTTCAGCTGTCAGTTAGCAGAAAATCTTACCACTTGGAAATTTCTACTAGTTTTGAAAAATTTTAAAAAGAAATCGGCGTAACTGTTCATGGTTGAACAATCATTAAGATTCTTTAAAGTCATAAGTAGTCTTAAGTTGTGGTATGGTTTCCTTAGAGGTTAATAGTATTTTAAATGATTTACAGCAACTTTGGTTTTTAGTTTTTTTTCAATGTTAAGGTGCCCCTTAATTGATTATTTACCATACTCTGGTGTCTTCTTTTACAATTTATTTCTATTTCCAGCAATGGTTTCTGTCTGAAGGGTGATTTTTTGTTGTGTTAACATTTTGACTTTATTGACTTATATGATTTACACGTGTTCAACATGCTTCGAGTTGCGGCAAGACTGTACAAGTCAGTGGAATCGAGTGATGCTGAGAGAGGCTACTTCAAACTCATCATAAATATAAAAAAATCTCAATATAAAAAGTGTTTGGGACGCTTCTCGCTTCAAAATAGCTAAAGGCTTGCTGAAAAATACCGTTTAATGGGTATCGTTGGATTTTGTTGAAGGGTCTATTGATTTTTAATGACTTTTAAGAGGAAATAATTTTTTGTGGAAAAACAAAATTTTTTCTTGATTTGCTAAAAATTTTAAAATAAAATAAAAACAATTAGATGCCTGTAAAATATGAAATTTTTCATAAAATTTGGTTCAAGCGAAAATAATTTAATTTTTTTTTAATTATTCACTTAATTTTAATAATTTTTTTTATTATTTAAAATTTTTTTCACTAAATTGTAAAAAAAGTTAATTTCTGCTTTTAATTTGAGTGCTGGCAAATCGATTTTAATTTGAAGATTTTGGAAATTATTTTTTGATTTTTTTCCCTGGATCATTAATCACATTTTGAAATAATTTATTCACAACATTTGAGTGTATAATTTACGCACATTATAATTTATATTTTTTTTTTGTGAATTTTCTCTCCACGCAAATCAATCAAAATCCATGTAATTTCAGGATGATCTCATAATTAGAGAAGTTGCGTAAATTATGTCAAATTAGTTCTTGAAAACAATTAATATTAAGTATAAAAATTTTCGTATTTCGCGTATAATTAACTGATTGCTATCATTTCAGTATTCTATTCTTAAAAACATGTGCGAAAATGTTAGCGGCTCGTAAATTGTGAGTAATTTTTTTTTCTGAATAACTGATTGACAGGTCATTGCTGTGGGCGTTGAATGAGGAAAGAGCACGTTTGGGAAATAAATTAATAGAAGTATTTTAAGTAGAGTAAAGTGACTAAATTTTTGTAAAGATATTTCTACCACATACATACACTTGTCATTAAATGTAATTTATTATCACCAACGAAACTTAAATCAATCTGCATTTAATAGATTTTTTGCAAATGTCTCGCTAATTAACATATTAGTTGTTAAAGTTATGACATTGTCACTCACTCAGTCACTCACTCACGAGTCATTCTTCTATGAGTTCAACCTCATATGAGTTCATGCATAAAAATACTATATCTTAGAAAAGCGGATGAAAATTAATTGTTACGCAATTGTATGTGTGTGTGTGTGTATGTTTGAGTATGGCAGACACAAATCAAGGTCCAAGATAATGAAATATGAACTTTAACTTTAACTTAAGGTGGCTTTTTTGTGAGCGGGAAAATGATGTAATTTTAGCATATAAAGTAATTGGCGGAGATAATAAAATTGTTTATGGTCAAGTTGGTGTTTTTTTTAAGAAACAAATTTAAATACTTTTAATATAGTTTCGAAAATAGATTAAAATTTTGATAGTACAAGAATTCATTTTTGAAACTTAGTATTTTTTTTGCCTTTACACACACCCTGTACTGCCTATTAATATAGATTTAAATATATTTTAATAACAGAAAAAAACGAAATAATAATTAGCATTTTCATCTTTTTCCTTTCCACACCATCATCATCAAGACAAGAAACATTTTCTTGTCATCATTAGCGGCACATTAATTAAATGTCTTGAGTCACTTATGCCTTTTTTGGTGTCTGTTGTTGGCTGGAGCCAATCTCTTTACTGATATATCATGTGGCAACATCAAATGTAATTACGCGTGTCAATTCGCCAACATTTTTTCTTCGTTTATTTTGTTTTGCATGCATTCATGTTTTTTTCTTTTGATTTTATATCTTTTAAGACGTTTTTTTTATGTTTTTGTATCACCCAAAAGCGGCCACAATGTACTGAGCTAATTTTTTTGCCATTATTGTATACATTTTTTGTTAAACTGTGTGTATGCAAAATGAGTTAAGTTAAGCCAGAGAAACCCCCGCCAATGCTCTTTAGCCGCCCACCTAGTACCGCAAGTGGCCACAGCCCCATAGCCATAGAGAGCCTTTATCAGTTTTTGTGATCTTTAGCGAAAAAAAAAACACGTTCACAGTGTTCCCATTGCATGTTGGGTTGGCGGTTTTTATGGAGTGGCTTTTTTGTTGTTGTATTTTAATTTTAGCGCCACAATGGCCGCGAATATGTACGTGAGCGTTTTTTGTTATATTTTTAGTTGTTATCCAATTGTGACGATCTGCCCCAGTTAGCAGTGTGCAGTGTAGAGAAAAGGGTTTTAGGGGAGATTTCATTTAAGTTACTTAAGTTTTTCTTTGAATAAATTACTTTTAAATTTTGATGCTGTTTTCATTTGATTCCCTCAATTACTGCCTGTTATTTGCAAAACTTCCTTAAATGGTCTTTGAAATTCTTCTTCTTCTTCTCTTTAACTTAACTACTTAACGCTACTTTAGTCAATTTTAACACTTGCAAACACTTCCGCTGCAAGTCGTGATTGTCGTTTTTCAAATGGTTTTTCTGCTGTTGTTGTTTTCGTGACACAACTTCAAACTTTAAATGGCAACTTTCCGGTAAGTGGGTAAGCCATTGCCGTAGTCCTCTTCTTTGGAGTTTTTCTACTTCTACGGGCTGATCGTTTGCATCATATTAATGAGATTTTTTTTTTGGTTTGTGTTTTATTATAATCTGGGCAGTTGATTTTTATGGAGTTGAGATTTTCGTGGACATAATTATTTCAAAAGAGTTTTCATACAACTGCAAATTAGTGCGTCAATGTGGCTATCATCATGGCAGACATTTAAATTTAATGAGGCGTTGGATTGAGGTTGGCTGTGGTCATGAATGTAATACAAAGTGTTCATAGCTACACCATATTTTGTAGTGTCTACTGTGAAGGATAGTCCTTGCTTAAGTATACAAAAAATTGTCAACATTTTCCATTAAACGTTTTTCTTTAAATATTTTATATTTTGCCACAATCTTTACTACCGCCAACGGCATAAATATATGCAATAGTGTGGGCTAAAAAACAACAACTGCGTAGTAACCTAACAGCATAACTGCATTTCGTTGATGCGTTAACGATGCGTCGCTGACTTTGAGTTATGAACAACAACCAAAAAAAATAAAGAAAAAAATGTGCAAAAATCGCCTACTCGACTAACAGGTGTTGCCACTTTTATAGGCTGATTGGGATTTGGTTTTTCGTTTCTTATTTTACTTTTATGTATTTTTTAATTTTTGTTGCATTTCTTGAATGGCCTAAGAACCGTTAGGCTGGCACAAGTGCTTTAAGGCAACTCTAACGAAGCAGCATCAAGTGTGTGTATGGTAGGCTCAAGTTGTGTGAATTGTGTGTGCGTGTGTCTAAGTCCAAGTGGCTTAAATGTCACAAAAGAGTAGGCAGCAGAAGAAGAAGAGGTGCTCAACGATGACGACGGCGACACGAACTAGACTAGAGTAAAAATAAACCTGCTCTCAAGTCTTGTGTAGAAAAACAGTTTAATGGGTGAACTTGATCTTAAGTCCAGTCAAGCGCAGAAAATTTTTTAGAAAAAAAAGAAACAAATTTAAATATAGAAAGACAACAAAAAAAAAAGAACACCATCCCGGAAATTTAGTTTCACACACAACAGGTGAGTAATTGTAAAAAATTATGCCCCATTCTATGAAGATTGTAATTAGGCACATTTTAATGATGTTCTTCGGTTCTGTAATTTCCTATTTGACCTTGAGTGTTTGGCTTTCTGCTCCACCTTCTGCAGAATGAGGCTTTGAACCTGCTCTTTGTGCCTCTTGTTCTTAGCTTGCCGCGCAAATTGATTTAATTGTATTTCAATTTCGGAGGTTCTTTACCAAAATCACGCAAACTATCAAAATATTTACTGATTAGTCTGCCCGAGTATGACTTCTGGGTCTGTGTTGGCGATGAGGAACAACAACTTAATTGCTCGAACAATCCGATTTCTGAGCTTTGGTTATTGTGCGAATTTTAATGGTTTTTAAATTCGTTCTGTATTGAATTTGATGAAGATGATTTGTCGAAACCAAAATTTTGTTTATTTTGGAGATTTTATAATTGTAAGGCTATTAATGGAAGTGATTTTTGATTACTTGGGTTAATTTTTGATATAATAAACTTGTGAGGAAGTGGTTGGAGTGTAGAATTAATTGTGAATCTTAGTAATATACAAATGCGCAATTAAGTATGTCTGGATGTGTATTACCTCATAGTACCTACCTAAGCTACAGAACCGAATTAAATACAATTTTAGTTTCAAGTAAGACGTTTTTTCTGCGCTGTAGTACTGCAAAAAATACTCTCTCGTCTAATTTTCTTTCGATTACATTTATGATTCTTTGAAAGTTATGCTAGTGGGGGCATCCTCGAAAAATTGGTACCCGGTACCAAGAAAATTCGCAAACTATTCTTATTACCTACATTTCAATATTTATAAAGTCAAAGTTAGTGTGGACAAATAACGTGTACCCGGTATCACGAAAATCCGGTTACTTTAATTTTCGATTAAAGGTTCTAAAGGTCACATTCAAGAGGTGGACGCTATATATTTTATATCAGTACGAAGTTACTTGCACGTGGATTTCTAGTGAGGAACATTTAGAATTTGAAAACCCGATTACTTTGTTCTTATAATTTTCGCACTAAATTTGATTTAAATTTCAATTAAATTTTGAAAGCATCTAATAAAGCAAATAGATCATTTCATGAGAAAGCTTCTGAGTAAATTACCCAAACCGTTTTAGTTTATAAATTCATTATTCCCAAGCCGAAGACAAGCCATTAAAAATGCTCAAGAATAGCTGGAACATGTTGAGTCCCTTGGTAACCTGCGATTATTTGCAACCATTTCTATTCTTTTTTCATTTCGTTCACTATCTTATCGCATAAATCCTGTACACGCCACGTTTAAGAATGCAGCATGTCTTTGGTGAGTGCATGTACAAAGGTGTGCAAAATTTCCCACCACATTAAATTCAAATCTTCTTCTTTTGCAATTACAAACAATTTCGAAATGCTATGAAATGTTCAGTTCAGTTCAGACACACACACACACACTCAATCGCTCTAACACAGACAACTGCTACGTGATTCTTTATATCATTTCGGTCTGGGGGCTGAGCAGGAAGACTTTTTTTTTTGCATGCTTTTGTTCATAACAAAAATTCACCTGCTGCATTCAAAATAGAAGCAGCATGTATAATGGCAACAACAATGGCATAATAACAAAAATGAATAGATAATAATAGATAATATGCTTGAAATTTAAGTCTGGGCTGTTCTCTTTTCTTTTCTTTTTCTTTTCTATTTTCTTTGGGAATTCTCTATTACATGTAATCTAGAATCTGCATTGAAGCTTTGATGATGATGGAAATTATCTCATTCATGACATGATGCATGCCACGGTTTGAGGCGCTTCAGATGTGAAGGAAGACAACACAACAGAGCACAGCACAAGACAAGGCTAGAGAAAATAAGACTTTGGGAAAACTGTTTGACATGCACTGGAATAAATTTCAAATGATTTACAAGATCTTCGCTGAGAGCTTTTCTTTGTCAAAGACTTTTCACTACTTCTTTACCATTTTCCCTCCAACCACAATAAACCAAAGTTGTTTTATTTCTTACGTAATAAAACTCAATTGCGGTGGCCGGTTTTTTCTACTCTGTCTACTCGTCTTTATTCCCTGAACACGATGGCCAAGTGAAGTCAAGCCAAGCACTTTTCTAACTATCCACCATCCAGGTGTAATCTACTCCATTGTGGTCTTTTTTGTCTTCGGCGTTGTATAGGCATTTTCCACATATAAATTGTACTTACTTTTTGTTGTCTGTTTTATTTTCCTACTATTGCCTGTTTTGTGGCTGCCTTTAAAGTCTACTTTATGACTTGGATTATTTTACCTATTCGTTGGTATTATTTTCAGTCTTTTTGTACTGCTGATTCTCGTGTGTGTTTGTGTGTGTGTGTTTCTTTTAATAGTATTCTAAAGGCTACTTTATAGCCTAACCCGTTAAAAAGTGTTGCCAGCTATGTTTGGTCACAAATTTATGGTAAATTGTATTTGGTTTGGTGCATTGTTGTTTCGTTAGTATGCCGTACATTCTGTGTGCTATTTAGTGTTTCTTTATGTTTTAAGATCACTTGACGGAAGTTACCTTCTCAGAGACAATGACTAAGGTAAGTTAATAGTTTGTAATAGAAATAAAAACCTCAATGGAGGTGTAGGAAAAGCTGAAGAAAAGTCTTACCTTCACAGTGAAGACCATCGCCGCGATAGCCGGGAAAGCAGGTACACGTAAAACTGCCGAGTGTGTTCGTGCAGTGCGCAAAAACGTCACAAGGGCGGTATTTGCATTCGTTCTCATCTGGAATTGGGTGAATTGGGAAAATGTTATTAAAATAAATAAAAAAATAATTGTTAAAATTTACTATAATATTTATATTTAGTAAAAAATATATTAAATTAAAAAATATTTAAATAATTGTCTAAAATTTAAAAATTAAAAGTTATTATGTTTTATTAAAATTTTACTGTTAAAAGGGAAAAAACGAAAAAAAATATTTCGACAATTTTATCGATAATGTTTTCTTTCGTTGTTTTTCGATTCACGATACTTTCTCGCTCTCTTATTTGATCGATATTTACTCTATAATTTTTCGATATTTTATCCTTTTTTTCGATAACTTATCGATAATGTATCGATAAATTTTTGATATTTTATTGATAATTTCCATTTTTATTTCATTCCCGATCCATTTAAAAATGTTCCAATTCCATTTTGTTCCGGTCCATTTCCATTCCGTTTCATTCCCATTTCGTTCCCAACATAACTTCCTTTCAATATTTTTCTTTTTACGTTACTATCTTAAAACATTTTTAACTAGTTTATTGATAAGTTTTCTATACAATTTCTTTTACAAAAAAAATGTTTCCTTAAATCAAAAATGTTACCCATTAAAATCTAATCGAATAGTACAATCACCTCAAACGATTTGTGGTTTCCTCAATTCAAACTTAAACTTAACAAATTAACAAACAAGAGGAGAAAAAAGTGTAAACACAATCATCATTTCGAACTCACCTTGAACGTTACAATTACAGCCGCCAAAGCCGTCATTGCAATGGCAAACGCCGCTTAGGCAAACACCATTTGTGCACTGGGTGCCATCCTTATCACAGTCAGCTGCAATTAACAAACGGAAATTACAATTTAACACACAAAATGATTTGTTAAATTTGTTGTTATTCGTATTTTTTATTTTAAATTGTATGAACAATTTACTTTTGTTAATTTCATATACTTGTACTCACTTGTGCATTTGAGCTCCTTACTCAGCTCATCGGAACCAAGATAACAGTCTTGATTGCCGTCGCATAATTTCGATAATTCGTATAATTGTAAATAATCTGTGGACTCGTTAACTTGGCAGCCAAAATAGCCATCTTCGAGATTTAGAAAAAATACTTCGCCACGAAATCGACTATTTTTTAAATTTGTTTTATAAGGTGATAATTGTTGTGAATATACCTGGGAAGAAAGAAGAAGAAGAAAAAGAAGAAGTTGAAAAAATTGTTACACAAAATAAGAATGGCGTGAAAATTGTTACAATTATTTAACAAAAATCGGAAAAGATAGGAAAAACACAATTGAAATTACATCATGGTTAAGTTATAATTTGTTATGTTTTATAATTAAAATAAATTGCTAAATTGTTAAATAGTTCATTTTGCTTTTAAATATAGATTGTCGGCAGCATATGTAATTACTTTGGCTGCTTTATCAGTTATGTTGATTACGGAAGTTGAATGTTATGCAATGCTTAATCTTAATTTATAATTTCCAATGTAAACATCAAATAAATGCACAGTATTTTTTATGGGTATGCTCTCAATAGACAAAAGACTCGAGACATGAACTTTAAATGGAAACAGAAATTATTCAGAGCAGTGCATACTTATATGCTTTTACAAATATGCGCTCTAATAATAAAATTCATGAAAGAAAATTTGAATTTTATGAAACAAATTAAAAAGCGATTAGTTTTTATTTTAATTTGTAATTTTCTCATGGAATTAATTATTTTTAAATATTCATTTATTTCTTAGTCTCTTCGTAATATTTATCTTAGCTTTGGCTTAGGCTTCAAGATTATATTACTTGTATGTACATCGAATAGCTTAAGGCCTTCAGTATGCTTTTCTCTTGCTAACAATGAGCCAACATATGTTTCTTTTCGAAACTGTTGCATGTTTAATGTTTCCACTTGGCTGAGTTTCTATTTCATGAATTTGAAATTAATTTAAACTAAAGCGACGTTCATGTAAATACGACATTTAGGAGCTCACAGTCATACACTAGAGGCTATGCAAAATTTCGTACACAAAAGCTACTTCAGATTTCAATAAAACTGAAATGTTTCTAGCTTAAAAGAAGCAGAATGCAAAGCTACAGGCTTTAGTCATAGGGAATCTCTCAAGAACAGACGCTTCACTATACTTTAAAAAAGTGTATTTTTTATTATTCCATGATTCTAAAACTTAACTATTCTTTAATTATATTTCCGCTGAAACCATATAAAAAGTATATTAAAATTAATTTCTAAAAACTTAATTTTAATATAATTTTAAAAACTTAATATCTTCCTAACACTAAATTGCAAGCCCCAAATGAAGTTATTATTTAAACAATCAAAAGTATGACTTAAGTAATGAGTGGCTTTTTTGTTGTATTCTTATTTATTGGCACCAAGCATAAAAACTACCCACTTAAAAAACCAAAACTCAAGTTACGCACTTTTTGTTAATGACTTCATAATTGCCATAAAGTAAAGTAGTTCTTTTCTTACTGCCCGGCATATCTTTTGCTTCAAGAAGCCAAACAAAAGCTGTCAAGTTCAAGTATGAAAAAAAGAGATTTTATCGCTACTGTTATTAGCAGCTGTAGCAGTAGCTGCGGCAATAAAGGCTACTGAAGCAACCTTTGTTTTGACTGCAAAAATATGTACATGAATGGCCTTGCTGGGCTTGGAAACAACAATAGAAACAACAACAACAAAAAATGATTCAAACACGCACGCAAAATGTACAAGCTTATCAATTGACAAGCCTATACACAACAATAAAAGCTCATCACAAGTGCATTGGAAAATATTATTTTTTTATATACAAAAAATTCCCATGACATTGTCTGACTGCCAGCAAAAGCCTTATATGAGTCGGTATGGTATTAATATTATTAAGTCAACTTTGGTTTTGTTGTGCTTTTCTTGCCACTATAACAATGTTGGCCGCAACCAGTGCATCCGTTATAACTGTCAAATGCATTAAGTGTAGCAGAGCAGCAGCTATTTCAAGTGCTGTTGCTGCTCACCTTTTGCAATTTTCAGCTTAATTATGATTTTTGGTATTTTGTGCGCTTGACATGCAATGCCCACGGTTAATTGTGGTTTGTGTGCTGATGGTGATGGTGATGATGATGGAAAGGCTCTTACTTCTTCCAGCAAACGCGTTAATCGCGTGCATTTCACTAATTTTCTCTCAATTTTTGATGGAATTTTCTTGGGTATTTTTGTGTGTGTGTGTGGTGGCTTTCGAGAGCATTAAATTTGAACTTAATTAAGACAATTAATTTTAGATTTTTTGTTTGTTGATTTTGTTCCAGAAAAGTTAGGTTGTGGCCATGTTTTGTAATAGTGTGTAGTAGAGATATAATTTGATTTAATTGCTGGTAGGAGGAACGACCCAAAAAAAATTAAGTGAGTTCACGAAAACTGCATTAAGCTCAGATAACCACTATAAACTTTCGGATGGAATTTTCTATTTAAAAATTTGTGTGGATAAAAAAATATTTTTCTTACTTTACTTAAGATGTCTAAGAAATATCACGAATGATGGTTAAACCATGAATATTTAAATTTTTTCCTTTTAAATCTCTACAAAAATATATTCTTTTTAATTGAAATTAATCCACACAATCAAATTTAATTTCCACTAAAGGTCGTTGCCTCAGCTGTTTTTATTATTATTATTTCCACGAATTTATTTTTATAGGCTCTAATAAAAAGTTTAAAAGAATTTTGTGCTAAAGTCAATCAAAATTAAATTCCTTTAAAAGGTTTTTTCTATTTAAATTCCCTCAAAACTTAAAGTTTGTCGCTCAAGTCTTTTGTTCCTTGATCAAATCAAAAGTAAAGAAAGCTTATGGCAAATTTCAAAGTAAATAAATCAATTTAATTAGCTGATGGCTAATCAATTTAAATTAATCTCTAACTCACAAACATCACACATCATAATAAAAACGAATGACAACAAAAGAAAGAAAAAAGAATAGAAATTTCACAAAGTGAAAGAAGTCAATAACCTTCCATAAGCTTTTGGCCAATTCTCTTTTTTTCTACACATTTATAAACCTTTATTATTTTATTTGCGTTTTTTTTTGCTTTTTACTTTTGATTGGAATGGCTTCTTTTGGCTTTCGTCCAACACAACAAATACAAAATACAAAGCCAAAGCCAAAGCCAACCGATCGATGACTATCTTTTACTTTACAGCTAATGTGGCTATTTTTATTCATTACGTCGTTTGTGTACGTTTCTAGCTTCATTTTATTTTATTTTCCTTTCTTTGGCCGTTTCAAGAATCAGTCGTTGACCGAACACCGCATAACTTTTGTCTTTTGGCTTGGACTCTGCCAACGCTTATGGCTTTCTTTTTGGTATGCAATTTTGTTTTTTTTTTGCCGAGTGCCTTTAAACTTAAACTTTGACTATGGTTTGGCGATTTTTGTTATTTAATTTTCCTTCTTTATGGGTTTGAATGCCAAAAATTATGCTAGACTACGACAACGGCGATGACTTGATCGCAAAAGTACCGCTTACTTTTTTATTATATTTGGTATGTTTATTGGCCCTCATATGAAATTGTTTATTTTCAATCATTTTTGTGCGCTTCGCAGACATTTGCTAAAAATTAATATTCTGTCGTTAGCGTGGCTATTTCAATAATTGTTGTTAGTTTGGGTTTTGTGGCTTTATTTGCATAGTGATTTGCTGTCAGTGTGCTTAGTTGCTTATGTCAATCTGAGTAGGTATGAAGGTTATTTTGAAGAATTAAAAAAATATATTTTAAAATTGCTGCTAATCTTAAGTTTTCGTTAGTTTCTTAAATTACCGTTAACATTGTTGATTTTATGTCTTCACGATATCATACCATAATGCATATTGATTTTTATTGGTGAAAAAGAATCTTAGCTTTTGTTATTTGCATGTGAAATTCATAGCCTAATCTTGGCCTCCATTCAATGGAATTATAGGTAATAACACTTCGGAGAGATGTTTCTCCGATCAAAAGGTTTTTAAGCAATTTAATGAAGTGTTAAGGCATAAAGCCTTGTTAACCGCAAACGATTTCTTTCCAAGAATAATTTAAAGTTGAGAAACTATTCATTCGAGCTCATAAATTTAGAAAAGGGCGTGGGTTTGGCCAAAGAATTTAAATAACTTTTGATTTGATGCAGATTACATTGTAATTATGATTCATAAAGAATGAAAAAAAACAAAAGACTTAAGAAAGAAACTCTCTTGAAATAACATAAGAGCTTTGATATGCAAAATGAATTGGGGCTTTTCATTCACTGCTAGAGTTTTCATGTACTATTTAGCTTCTACATTCGGGTGACACTTCTATGTATGGGGATGGGCGCCAGTTGTGATCGTTGGTGATGAGCTTTTTATAGAAGTGCTCATATATATATTTTTCTAAATTGTTTCAAATGTAAAATAGTACGGGTATCTAATTAGCGCCTTTCCATTTTTTTTATTCCAACTTCCGTAATATTTTAAATTTAATTTAATTAATTTTACAATACATTTTAATATAATAAAACAAAAGTAATACTTACTGTACTCGAAAGTAGCACTATCCACGTGACTAGTGGCAAAAATATTTTCATTTTTGCTGCAAATAAAAGAAGTGAAATAAAATAAAATTAATTATAGTATAATTAAGAGTGAAGCTGAAAATTAAAACAAAAAATTCCCCAAAAAATAGTTGAGAATTGACAAAAGCAAACCGAACACAAACAAAATAATATTCTTAAATCCGCTTACCTGGCCACAAGTGGCCAATAATTACCACTTGTGTGCAGACTTGTTCGCTAAGAACAAAATAAGGCGATTTCCTGCTGAACTCAAGTCAAGAACTTGAGAAACGAACGAAATTCGCACTTGTTACACGTATAAAGTCAACAAAAGAACATATAAATTACGGTGCCTTGGAGGAGACTTTTTTTCCCTATTTTATTTTTTTTGGCAAGTGGCGAGGGTAACAAACTCATGAAAGTCTGGCAGGTAAATGACACCTTCAAACTTCTGCTCGTCACTTTAATACTTGGACATTCTTTAACGCTCTCTGGACGTATCTAACCAAAAAAAGGAACTAAAATAGAAAATATCATAATTTTGTTTAACTTTGAACAAAAAATGCTCATGTTTGGTTATACATTTAGCCAACACAGTGGTGTTGTTGTGAATAGTTCCTCATCATCATCATTGTCATGGCTTTGACTGGTTTTGTGTGCGGAAAAGTGTCACTTGCTGCTCGACAAAAAGGCGCGTACACAATTTATTCATTGTTGTTGTATGGACTTAACAATTTCTCATAGTTTTCTCACGCACATTTTTCCCATTTGTGGGTAATTTTTTCGTTCACATTTGGCTGTTCAGGTAACTTACACTTGTTTTTGGTGTTAGTTTGGTTTTCATATCTTTTATTTATGAATGAAAATTGGAGTTTTTTCTTGCATGTGTGGTGGTTGGTTAAGACTTAACACTGCTATAAGGACGGACTACCTGGTCGCAGTTAATACATTTTGTTTGAGTTTAATATTAACTGAATGTGATGAATTCGTTTTGTAGGTGGTCGTTGGAAATTAATTATTTCTCATTTATCATGTGGAAAGCGGAATTGTTAAGTAGACAATAAATAGTAAATAAAATGTTTCACTTGAAGTATGTGTCTTAAGTCTTTAGTTTTTGTTTAAATTTAAATACCCACTCAAGTATTTTTTTGAAAACAATTTCCCATTGCTAAACTATTAAAATTCTCAAAAGCCACTTTCAAATAAATCAACTTCAGACAATTTGCGTAACAAATTCCTTTCTCTTTTCGCAGACTCCGGGCGGCAAAGATGGAAAACCCTTCGCTTTTAAATCCATGCAACTATAAACCACAAACTGGATTCTATCAAAATCACCTGCCACAGCACAATTGACACTTGCATGTATTTTCAGTTGGGCAAACAAAAAATAAAATCTAAAAAAATTAAAAGCACATATGAAGCAACAAAACGTGACGCACGCGACTTTTTGTGCAAAGGCACGCAATTAAACAAAACAAAAAAAAAAAAAAACGTTAAACGCATAAAGAAAAATTTGCAGCGATTTAAATGTTCGTATGTTGGGGACGACTCTATGCCACAAATGTGCGTTGTTGCTGCTGCTGCTGTGTTCGAGATTTATTTGTGGCTAAATAAAGCGCATGAAAAATGTGCACTTGTCATGCTCAAAGGACTTTAAGTTCGATAGTAACTTTTCAGACCAGACCAGACGCCGAACTGTAGCCAAAGGGAGCGATTGGCGGCGGCAGCAATGGCCACGCTGATTTGGTGGCGGCATTGCACAGCCGCTGACCAGTGACAGTTTGACATTGAAAAAGTGTAATTAATTAGTCAAAGTTAGGCATGGCTATCAATTAGATGATAGTAAATTACACGGTCGAGTGTAAGCGTAAGCATAAGGCGTGCAGCTAGTGAGCGGCTTGAGAGTTCCATGCAAAAGGGAAAGGAATTTATTTCTATAAAACGTAAATTGACCACAGATGTAAGCAAGTAGATGGTAATATATTGGCTGCTCAATGTGATTAATTAATCAATGTAGAAATTCTGAGATTCACTTTCGAATCAATACGTTTTCGTATTTTTATTATTTTTATAGAAAATATTTTTCTACTCATTTAAATCCCATTAAATTTAATAATAATTCCCGCAAAAAGGAGTGTTAATCGTCTCAATCACAATCGAAGCAACTTCAAGTAAGTAGCTTACAACTGTCATGTTGTTTCATAATCCCATAAAAAAATCATTAAAAAACAATCGAAAAACAACAAAAAACTAGTTGAAAAGTTAGTAACAAAAAAAAAAACAAAAACAAATCAATTAAAATTCAGTCACGCATCATGTGTTTTCCATAATTATATTCAATAAAGCACAAACCGAAAAAAAGCACACCCCAGACGCCACACAGAGCAGTTGACGTTGTCAAAAAATTATACAAACTACTGTTAAACATAACACTGCATATGTTAACAGCATCCGGTCGTGTCGGTTTAGTTGTTTTTTTTTTTAAATTTTTTTCGGTGTCTCTTTTGGCCGCCAAGCATCTTAACGCAGCACACCCAGTTTCTGTTGAAATATCCTTGAAATTGTCCCCAAGGTTGCAATCTTTTCATAATCTTTTCGATTATTTCGAAAGATATCACCTTTTATTTTTAAACAAAACACGGCCGAGTGTGTCATTTTTTAGATTTAGATTTAGTGGCTAGACAGGTGAGATCATGATATCATCATTAGCGGCTTAAATTAATTAGTCAGTGGTAGGTATTATTTTGATTACCGTTATTGACAAAATATGGTGAAATAAACACCAGTCGTCGATTGTGGTAGAAGATTTATTGTGATGGAAAATAAAATTTTAATTTAAATTTCTGATTTGTGGACTTTCAAAATCAAAAGACTTAAGAAGCGAACTTTCGTTTAGGAAGTAATTGTTTAAACTTTCGAAATATTGAAGTATTTTTTAATGAATTTTTTTCAAAAGTAAAACCAAGTTTTATGATTAAAAAATTGTTTAAAAAAAATTAATTTAAAAAAAAAAATTTTTTTTAAATAAATTTTTAAACTTTTTCCGTTTGTGAACCATTTTTTATCTACTCTACCATTGCCTAACTAACTCCACTCTAATACCAAATTAACCTTAAGTATTTGTGTATATCCCCACAATTTATCACCAAAGAAAAATCTTCCCAGCCACACCACACCACTTCAATTCACAGGAAAGCTGAGTTGACTTAGGAACCAAAAAAAAGCGCCCATTTGAGGTCTTAAATTACGCTCATTTTGCAGCATAAATTTATCGGCCATCAAATATTTTGTAGCTCTATGGGCTTTAGAAAATGTGGTAGTTGCAACTCACAGGCTATTATCTCTACTGGCCTAAGTTGAAACACAACTTAATTAAGTGATCATGCAGCTCAACTCAGTCACTCGAACAACCAGCCAACTAACCAGCCCAGAATATTAGAACCTTTTTCACATTGTTTTATAAGCTAAGCCATAAATTTGTGCGCTTGCCATTTAAAGCTGCAAAAATACTACTTCTAAGGTTCAAAAGTGTTGCATGGTTTGTGCAAACACACCGCTCTGTTGAATTTGAAGTTTTGAGTTAAGGTCTCAGGCTGCTCGGTTTTGGTTTAACTAAGCACAGTGAGAGCTTATCGTGATTTGGCTTAGAGTGTGTATTTTATTTTGGCGTTTATTAGCTGATGCACTAAACTAGATAAAAACAAGAACTACTAGAAACAAAAAAAAAAGGCGAAGGGATTTGTTGTAGGGTGAAGTTGAGTGTACAGAAGATGGAAAAATATAAAATATATCAAAAGGCTGTTGAAGCTTTTATTGTCGAGTGTTGCTGTGCTGATGGTAGATGTGTAAATACAAAGTACGTTTTTCCTTTGCCCAAACGCTCAAGGGCTTACTTTGAAAACATAAGAAAGTTGTTGGTTGCCGCCCTCAGATAGGAAAAAGACTTGTTAACAATATAATTTTTCTTCTTTGATTTTTAATAGTTGTGAAGCGGAGATGATTTGCATTGAGATTGCAATGTTGGGTACGTGTTCAGCAACAATGTTGCATTGGAAAAGAACATTTGTTGCCACAACAACGAGTTGAAATGGATTTGATTTGAAAGTCAGTTGATAAAAATGGGCATAGCAAATCACATTTGTGCACTTAATTTGCTTCCACAAAAGATTCAATCAACATAACATTTGTATAAGGCATATCGGTAAACAAAAGAAACTAGTTTTGGATTTCCTCTTGCAAATACCAAACATTCATTCAGTTTGTTGTATCCACGTTGCCTTTTAAAGGCCAAACAAACGTAACCAAAAATGTCCACACAAAAGTTGCAAAAACAAACGAGTGGCAAATGTGCGTTGAACAACTGAAAACTACAAAGAAAACAAAGTTGCCTATGAAAAATATAAGAAATAGGTGAAATTTCCAGTTTAACGAGTAGCAAAGGCAGCAAATGTATACAAAATGCAAGGAAGCGGTAAACATCATCAACATTCGTGTACCTACGAAAATAAAGAGCCATGACTAAAAAGCAATGACCAAAAAGAAGTGGAGAAAAACGCATTTGATAGCTTTTTTTTGCTACTCAAAATAAAACACACACACAGAAATTCACACGCATAGCCAGCCACTAAGTAATAATTTCGAAAAACGCCATAGTTACTCGCTCGCCTTAATCCTTCTTCTGCTCAAACACGTTTAGCGCTATATATACATTTACTAGACCAGAATTATGCGTGAATACCTCCAATCAATCATAATTTTTGTGTGCGAATGTATCATTGCAAAGGGCATTTAATGACTTCGATGTAAAAATTTATCACGACAAGTAAGCAGCGGGCATCGTATCGAATCGAAAACCAGTCGACTGCAATTTGCGTCAGATTAAATGCCCATGTAACTTTGGGGTAATTCGTTTGAGTCTTGAGAGTGTTAAGTCAAACGAAATATTGACTTGTTTTACTAGTAGAGTGAGTATTGCATTTGCATACGTTGAATAGTTTTTTTTTAACAATTTAGAATTTCGCTGTCTAATTATAATTTGATTACAGCAATTACAGATTTACGGTCTGTCACTAAATTACAAAAACAACTGGTTCGTTTAGTAAGAAAGTCTCCAATATTCATTCGAAATTTTTATAAATGTCAAGGTTAGACTTCATATTTATATTTAAGAAAAACTTGTTTTTCGAAAACGCCTGTTCTTAGCTTGGAGCTCATTAAAAGCCCATAAATCAACAGGAACATTAACACAATCTGCCTCGATGGCTGGCTGGCTGGCTTGCATGGAGCTGTTAACATTTTTAATGAAGTAATAATCAAGTGAAAGAACTGTACCACTTTTTTGTAAATATTTTATTTTGTTTTTTTTTTGGTGCATTATTGCATATTTTTTGTGATACGAGCTGGTGAAGATGCGCATCTGTGCTGAATGTCATTATAGCACACAGAGAAGAAAAAGAAGCGGTTGTGAGTCATTTTGATTTATTTTAATTACAATTTTTATTTCAGATTACTTCAAATAATCGAAAATATATGGAAAGTAATTGCAATGTAGGTGATCATTACTAAAAAGTAATGTAGAAGTAATCCGGGTTTTTCGGTAATGTAATCAAAATTTAATTATGCAATCTGAATAAAGTTTTTGACTCATTATTTGTGCAAGTTTCGAAATTACTTCAAATAATTGAAAAGTATTTGGAAAGTAATCCGGTATTTAATTTTTCGTATTTTCGGTAATGTAATCAAAAGTGCAGCATGTAATGTATATTAACGGTATTGAAATAGTTTTTCAAGAAGCTCCCAATTCTTTTTAAATTACTTCAAATTTTTTAAAAGTATTTGAAAAGTAATTGAGATTTAATTATTTTTTTTTTGCTTAAAATGTAATCCATAAGTAATTAGATATTTAATTTGGAAAATTATCCGTAATTTAATCAAAAATTCATATTTTTTTTCTTCATTTGCACATTTATTTCTTTGAGTGGATATTCAACATTATGAATTCCACATGAAACCTGTTGCAAATACAAGAGAATTATTGAATTTCAAAAATGGAAAAATCAAAAGCAACGACATGGGAAATAAAGTCACCAGTCAGTCAGTCAAGTTATACAAGTCAACGAAGATCTATGCGCGTTGACAATTATTGTTGAGGCTATGTAAGGTAAAAACCATTGTTGTCTACAAAGGAAAACACACGCACACACACGTACGCATATGGAGTAAATGAAATCAAAAATTCATTGATGTTTTATGAGAACGAAAACCTAGAAGTAACATCCGCACCTTTATCTTACATTTATAAGGACAATCAATTGGGAGACAGGCAATATTGCAAACAGAAAATTACAAAAGAAGCAAAATTTCCTGTTGAAGGAATTTCCGGCCGGGCGATTATCATTTATAAGGCTTAAATGTTTTCAATTTAATTGTCAATAGTACTTTTCGCAACTATCAATCGCTCAAAGTAAATCACATTTCAAGCAATGGTTTTTTTCAAAGTTCAAATTCCTACCACAAAAATTCCTAAGGTATTTCCTCATTTTCCTTGAAAGTGCGCTTGACTTCTTCACCTATGGTTAGAAATTCTTTGTGTACTTACTTTGTTAAACTCACAAAAACACAAAAAAAAAAAATCGGAACAGCCATCTAACTTAAAAGCCATTAAATGCTCTTGGATCTTTCTACTATCTGTAGTTCTTCTTCCTCTGCCTTTTTTTTGGTGTTGTTGTTGTTGTGGTTCTCTTACTGTTGTGGTGTATAAACGTGAGCGCGCACAATTTAATCTATAACTAACGCAATGTTGCAGCAATATAAAACCGCTTTTTACCATCACGGATCGAGTGACGCTTCCAGCAGCAGTTGAAGCTTCTCATTTTTGTTCTTGCTGCAACTTGTTGGAGAATTGCGTGCTTTTTGTTGTTGTTGTTGTTGTTATTGGCTGCCTTAGCCGTGGGTGCTAACTAAAACTTGGTCTTCACCATCCAGCAACAACACCACCAACTGCAGTTTGTTAACAGTTAGAATTTTAATAGCCCGCGGCATTTGTAACTTTTTTTTTACGTGTGCTTAATTCAAGTTTATTGCAAAAAATGCACATTTTGATGGTATTTCTGGGGGATTTTCTATGCGCTAAGATTCTATTTTGCGGAAGAGAGAAGAGGAGTCTTGTGATTTTATTGCTGCCAAGATGGTTTCGAGTTTTCGTTTCGTTTGGTTTACTTGATCAAATTTGAGTTTATTACGGTTTATATTTGCTTTGCTTTTCTGCTTTGAGTTTGGTTTTGTAGCGCATTAAAGAATGGGTATATAAAACTTTAGTATTAACAGCAGAGATAAGTTGGTAATTAGGAAGCCAACATCGTATCGGATTTCCAGCTAATACCATAATTTGTGAGTTAAATGGGCTCATTTACGTTTAGAGAAATGGCAAAGTTTAGCAGATTCCATTACAGTTTGAATATAAGATATCACTGGTCCATGTTAATTACAGAGAGAAAAGCATGTGATATCATAGAGGCGTGCCAGTAGCCACTTGAACTGTACCTAATCTAGAAAGTAGTTGAGCTAAAGTAAAATTTGGAAAACGAATAAAGATTGAAAAGGAACTAGAAAAACCATTTCCTTGGAATTAGTTTAAAATTCATCAAACGAATTTGGCTTCCTAGGTGGTATAATGAGTTTTTCGGTCACGTACAATCTTTATGGTCATATGATATGATTACAATCTTAAGTGTAGAAAAAGACGGTAGTCCTTTCTTTCCACAACTTTCTTTTGGAAGAGAAAACAAAAACCATTCCCTTACAATGACTACTGTCCATGCAAGAAAACGTTTTATTTATCAGGGATATACAATGTATATTATACATAGTAATAAAGTCTTCCAGATCATATCAACATGACAATAAATTTAGACACAACAGTTGAAAAGGAAACAAGAAAAAAACGCAACAACTGCTTCTGCATAAAAACGACAAGTGAACATATTAAAACATTATTTAAACAAGAGAGACCTGCGCTGGCATCTACGCAACCAGGCAACCACCACCAACTGCATGATTAATATTGTCTATGAATGGTCTTGTCTAGTGTCCTCCTGAAGACATCCGAATAAACACAGAAAGGAAAAAGAAAAAAATAAACAAAATACGTAAAACACAAAAAACAAAGAGAATAAAAAATGAAAAGCCAAAAACAATAAAACATAAATGGCTTCATTTGGTAGGGCCCCGCACCAACGGCGTGGTGCGTCTGAGCAATTGTCTTTAAGACGCACAATAACTTAAAGGTTGACGCAAAATAAGCCAAAGCAAGGGCAATTGTGAGTCAAATAAAAACGAAAAATTCCTTTTCAAAGTTGACAAAAGTCACAAAGCCAATACGGCCAGCAAAAGGAGGGCACAACAAAGCAAGCCCATGGAGAAGATCATTGCACGTTGAGAAGGACAATAAATACTAAAATCAATGCTTGGCAAAACCAAAAAAAAAAAAAAAACCCAAGAAAAAAGGATCAGCAAAATCTCCGGCAAAAGCAAACAAATTTTTATTTTATTTTTTCCCTTTCCTGTCATTTAAATAATAATATGTCTTACCAACCCCAGTGCTCCTTTGTGTCATACGACAAGTCTCCGCACATGTATGGGCAAAAAAGAGTTTAAAATTACACTTGTGCGTAAATATGCGCATGAGCACTTGATGTATTGTTTAATTCTCGGTTAAATGTTTTGGCCCCGCCGCACTGACTGACGATTTACTGCCTTTTGTTGGCTGCCCTTTTGTTTTCAACTGGGGCATCAATTTTTGTTTATGGACCATTTTGCATATGTTGAGTGTGGCAAATGTCGGGGCATGCGCATTGCTGAATTATTTCACTCATTCGTATGCGATAAAGTATGAGCCTAAGATAAATTTATCTACATACAAGCAAGTGGCTGTGGAAGAAGAATCACTTCGATCTGATATCAACGTCAAGTGATTTGTAACTTAATTTCGTTTCGTTGAAACATTTCACAGGGCCATGGTTGAAAAGGTAAAGTGCCGGAGCAGGTCTGCTGTATGCCATTGAATTCTTTAGTGAATACCTGTTGTAGGCGAATATTAGAAATATTTCCGGACTTTTGAACTTAGGTGGAAAAACAGACCACTGTGTTGCCTTGGAAAAAAAAGACATGACAGTCTAAATTTGATATGACAAATTAGAAACTCCCAATTTTTGCTTGGCGAGAGCTTACAGTGTTTATTGAGAGATTTCTCATGTTTGTCACGGGAATCAAACCCGATACCTTCCGATGACAAGTTTTCAACCAATGAATAACGACCGTCATTGGGAAGATATAAGTTTACATTCAGGACTCGAAACCAAACTCTTTTGGCCATGTTTCGGTTCAGTGTAGTTTCAAAATAGTTTCTCACATACAAAAAGGATTGAAAAGTTGTCTAATGTTCTTAATGATATTAGGAAAGATATGGTTTGGTTTTATCATCCACTCATGAGGGAGGAAAGAGGAAGGGAGTTCAAAAAAACCACAGAACTTTACTAACAGTTTTCTTATTTATGAATTTTTCCTCAATTAAAATGGCTTGGAGGGAAAATTCTCAACATAGAATTCTTGTGATTCATTTTAATTCAATTATTTTTTGGATTTTTTTTTTAAATTTTTTCAAAAGTATTTCTATAAAACCTGCTTTACTATAAACTTGTCTCTCGTCTGCAATTTGATAATGTCAAGGTTAAATGTTTAACCTTTTTATGCTGGCATCCAAAACACCAGCCGTAAACTGGGAGAATAGACGACGACGACGACGACGACGACGACGCCGACGACGACCATCATCAACTCAAATAAAAGTATGCAAACAATTTAAATGTAATTCTTTTATTTTTGTTTATTTATTTTTTTGATTTTTTTCTTAAATAAGAAATCTACACACACACACACACACTGTCAAACAAAAGCGAAAATCTTTCGAGAGAAAATAGGCAGCCGTACAAATATTTGCTAATTTATCCTGTACGTGTCCTCTATAGTTTTTAAGCATTTTTTTTCTTGCTTTGCAGAACTACTAGCCTCGCAGCCCAGGCACTGAGGAACTTAACTTAACTACTTAAGCCATTATAAGCGCGGTTCAAAGCGCGTGTGCTGCTGGGCTGGTACTCATCTGCCGATCGCCTCTGTCCGTCTGAGCGTGCGTTGTCTTGCGCCTGCTTATGGGACTTTGTGTCTGTGTTGTCGCTGGCGATGTTAAAATTCCTTTGATCTTGTGATATTTTGAAAACTGCATGTGGCGGGAGTATTTAACTCGTTGGATTTTTTTCTCCACTTTTCTGAACGTTGTTCGTTTACTTTGTCGTTACTTTGAGTTAAAAGGTATGTATGAGGAAAATAATACAAAAGCAAAGGGAATGGGAATGGGTTAGGGAAAAAAAAGCGTTTAAATTTCGCTTTCGTTCGAGGAATGAGACCGCAACTGTGGTACTCCGGTGAATAAGTGAGTTTTAAAGGAATTAGCAGCCTTTAAGTTGAGGCAGTTTGTATTCGTGTTGACCAAGGTAACATTTTGTTTGACAAATGTTGCAACATTTTTACTTTGCATCGAAGAAGAGAGGAATAATATAAATGTGAGCCCTGCGGAAGGTTCTAATTGATACTTTGGTGAACTCTTCCATATGAATTTTAATTTTTTTTCTATTTACCTTCTGTCTTTGTTGCTTTTGTCAATTTAAATTCATTGTTTGGTTGAAAAATTATCACATAATTTGTGGTGCTCTTACCTGTAAATAAAAGAAGAGAAGATAATTAGTTAAAATTCAATTTTATATAAGTATTTTATTGTTAAAACAACCGCTTGCAACATAAATGCTCAAGCTAAAGTCAGCATGCATCATCACACTGGAATGCCAATCATAAATGTCAATATTTACTCAAAAATTTAAATGCATAAATGCTTATTTATCTTAGACACAACAGAATAATTGAAAAGATTCACTTTTTTTCAGACATCTTTAGTGTTTTTTGTGGTTAAACCAGAAGGGAACAGAAAATTTATTGTTCAAAATAAAATACAACATGTTTCTATGGAATTACCTCAGACTTGCATGTCTTTACAATGTTGCAGAAAAATGTGAAAATGTTTATAGTTTGGCATAAATAAGTAATGAATTTTAATCTGCTAATACGAGTCTCGCTGGTGTTTACAGAGAGTATCAGTATAGGGGACAGTGGAGTAAGTTGAGGCATTTCAAACGTAAAATTTTAAATAATTCTTATACTTCATTCACTCAATTCTACAATGTTGTGTATTTGTGTACTTGTCATGCCACCTCCAGCATTCCTTTCAAGAAATACGTACCTACATACTTTCATATTATTTTCCTTAACGAAAAATGACAGATAATTGCCATGGCTTCAAACAAGGGAACACACAGGCATTCAACTTTTCACTAAGACACATTTGAATTTGTAATTTACAAAAGGAAAGAAATACAAACTACAGAAAATGAAGAAACTAGAAAATTCACCTGTTCTGAAGTGCAACCGTAGGCGTTTTCGTATGTACCTACATTGCACAAGTGGAATATGTAAATAAAAAAAAAAAGTACATAAATAAAAAATGCTGCGAATTGTGAATTGATTGAAAATTGCATTTGCCTAGAATTGGCAAAAGGCAGCAAGCAACAGTCAACAGTCAAGCAACAGAGTGTCATTCGCAACAATTTGCACAATTACCCGAAGAAGCGGCCCCCCGAAGCCAATGAGGCGGTGTGGCGTGTGTGACTATTTATGGTAGAGCAATTGAATGTGAATGTTGTGCTGGCTTTGGCCATAAATTGGTGGAGGATAATGTTTTGAGTGTGCTGTGACTGTGACAGAGACGGAAACTGACAGACAGAGAGCGAAAGAGAGAGAGTTGGTAAATAAATGAGAGACGATTTAGTAAAAGAAAGACTTGACTTGGAATTTCATACTAAATATAGAATATTCTGCATTCTAAAAATTTGAGTGGAAAATTGTAAATTAAAAAATTAAAAAAAAATTAAAATTAATTGGAAAACTGCAAAAGCCACTCTTTCTTATATACCAAAACACTTCCTATATATAAACTAAATAAATAAATAAATTCCAGTCACATATTTTAGTATTTTCTTCTTCGGTTTGTTCAGACCGCTGACTCACGCATTGATTACCGCACAACGATTACGATTGCATGTAACATTTCTTACTTTGGTTTGGCTTTGGCTTTGCCTCATACCACAGCCAACTTCATTTGCCATTCATACCGATTTTCCAAAACCAAAATTGAATTGAATTCAATCAATGTGTGCGCAAACTTGGCTACCATTAATACCAACAGCAACAGCAACACCAACAACGCCATTAAGTCAAGTCAAAGAATTACGTGGTACAAAAAAGAAGCAACTAAACGCCAAATGCAAGAAGTGTTAAAGTTAAAACAAAAGGGGGCAGAGAGAAAAAACTGAACGCAAATCAAATCATAAATTTATGCAGAGCACATCCACGCACACAGCACAGCACAAAACACTGAACGTATATTATACTGTGGCCCAGCGACAGACACAGTACAATTGCATAAAAGACAAAGTCAAGTCACAGCAAAGCGAATGAGCAAACGAATGGCAATGGTAAGTGTTGACTCAGTCGAAATAGCTAAGGCACACACAAACACAACACTTCGGTGCGGGCACATTGGCAATTTATAGCATATGTTTTATGCATGTAAGCAGTCAGTCAGTCAGTGAGTCTTCTTCTCGTCTTATTCATACACTGCTCGGCTGCATACAATGGTTTACTTCCGCCGGATAAACACAAAACACAAAAAAGGAATAATCAACCAAACGTATTGAAAAAATGAATAAAAATTTCCAAACCAAAATCATATAAATTAGAATTATTCTTGACGACGTCTGCCCGTGTGTGTGTGTGTCTGGTCGGCGTTGAAGCAGTCTTCATATGAATTCGGTTTTCTTCATATACATTTCCGTTATGATGCGTTAAGTTTTTTTGTATGATTGATTGTCATTTGTGGTAATTTCGTAATAATGTTTATAGCTGATATGCTAATGATGAGTAATTGAGGTACCAACCTACCTCTGTCTAAAAAAAACCCAAGCACAAACTTCAACTACATCAATGGTAAGATGGGAATACAAAAAACAGGCAATGAATGAGGTAAAAAATTACTTTTAGGCACTGAAGCATAACAGAGATTTAGTGTACTTGGCTAGTCTAATTTGTTCTGTTGCAGTAAACAAATGAGGGGGGCATACCAAAGGGATAAGGAAATTGAAAAAGTTTAGGTGAAGCAAACTAATTGATTCTTTTCTGTAAATATGAAAAATTTTAAATGAATCTTGGTCAAATCGTTGCTTGGATAAATAATTGTTGTATGAGACATTTTTAATGAAACATAATTATAGTATGTTGCACTAAATTTAATGTAAGATACGACAATTATTAATCCAAGTGACAAACTATCTTTGCATAATTTTTGATAAAAAAAAAGTTTTTCAAAGAAATTCTAAATTGTTTCATGCCGTGTGTCAGTTCTTCGCAAATTCCTACATCATTAGTGAAAGGAATCATAAGACTTCAGGCCCAAACTTGATATAAATCTTGTAGTGCATTGAATTTTTTTTATTCGAAAAGTGGAATTTATTTAAATTTAATTAACTTTTAAAGGTTGCCTTGCATCGACTATAAAATGGCAGTGATTAAATTTTTAGCAATATTAAATTTTGTTGTTCAAATACGTGTTTGTATACAACACAACATTTGCAAAATACAATCACAAAACAATTGACTTTTTTTTTGTCCAAAAACCATCAAAAACAAAAAGAAATCAATGCCAAATTTTAATATTCGCACAATTTCGCAATACAATTTCATTTATTTGGCGCTTGTTGTTTGTGCAAAACACGATCAGACAATAAAAAAAAAACCTAATTTTAATATTGCAAAAAACACAAACGATTTTGGTTGGTGACTTCAGCCAATGTCAGTCGTAAATAAACCAACTGATTGCTTTTAAATATTTAGATTAGAAAAAGTAGGTGAATGTTTGACTCAAATAAGCAATAATTTATTTTTAATATATTTAAAATTGTATGGTTTTTTTTTTATTACCTACTGTATGTATGTTATTTCAATAATTGTCTTATTTTTATAGCAAAATTTTCCGTGGAATTTAATGCCTCAAAACAAATGTAAATGCGTAACTAGTGCTATACGCAGAACATGCCCAGTGGCGTCTGACAACTGCAAGAAGTCGTCGCCTATAAAATTTAAATATTAAAAAAAAAGAAAAAATACAGCCCAGCAAATGCTACGGACGACCAAAGCAATTCCAAGCATTTGCTTTTCATGTAAAAATCTATAAAATGTAAATCAATATCAATGCTATTTATTTCGCACAGACAGACCTAGAAGAGAAACAACAACATGAAGGAACTACAACATTTTGTCTCTCCGCAAGGTGTTAATTATCGCCTGCATCTCTGTACTGGCGAATGAGTTGATATGTTTATTTTTTGTCTGTGGTTGTTGTATTTTTATTAAGCGAAAGACATGTTTGGTTTTTTTCTCCGTGTTGTACTACTGCAAGTAGTGCTACTGCTCTGTTATTGGTGCTACTTGTTTCAGTGAAACCACAGCAGCAGCAACGACAACTACAACTGCGGCGACAACACACTAGTAATTAATATTAAAATATTTGCGCCATGTAATTAATCTATTTTTAGTAAATGCATTCTTAAAGAGAACAGTTTGCTGTTTTTTAAAGAATGGAAATGAATATATTTAGTTGCTGGCAAAATTATGGTATTTTAAATTAATTTACTAATTTAATTATGTGGTTACGTTTGAATTGGCGACATAATTAATTTCCATTCGCCATTCGGATCAGGCATTATACTGTGGGTCCCTACAATTATCAGCTACATTATGACTTGCTGCTAGAACCAATGACCCTAATTTGGTCTAAGTGTGTTCTGGCAGCCATCCTAACCTTTCATACCCATGACAAGTTCAGCGTCCCTATAGTAAGTATTTTCTTTCGATCAAAAATGTCTCAAATACAAGCATTTCTACTTCTTTTTGAGCGGTAAGGCAAAACATAAACACAAACACTCCTCGCAACCAATAGAATATATATGAAAACCTTTGTAAAAATCGGTGCATTGCTTATAGAGATTAACCCAAGGTCTGATCTGGTATTAACGTCTGCTAGGGTATTGAGGGTATTAAATTGCTTCCAAAATCGTAGAAGTTTTCCTGGAAAACTAAATAGCTCCTGACATGAAGCTGAAGAGGTGGTAAATATATTTTAGTTATGTCCTCATTTGCTGAATAGATGGGAGAGTAGTTAATAATACATTTTCAAAATGTTTTTGCACAATTACATAGTCAAATAGCGGTCAATGCCTAGAGGTCCCCCTCAAAGTTTTTAATAAAATAATATCTTCATTGAATGATTCACGAATAAATTTGAATAAAATGGAAAGCTTTGAGAGTTGAAGAAGGTGAAGAAGGGACCTTATGGCCGGTCAATTTACGCGATAAACGAATACAACAATTGCCTCATTAAAGCTTAAATTCATGAATAATTTATTGAAAAGTTTCGTAATTGCTTACAATTATGTTTGGCTAACTGCAATTTAAGGCCCAAATGGTGTGTGGCTACAAACCCAACCCCAACTCAGCGCACAATTTGCTTTATTTCTTTTGTATGCTTTGTGCTTGAGTGGGCGTATTTCATTTCGCGCTTTAAAATAGCATAAATTTATTTATTTATTTCATGCCATTCGCTTTCATACTTTACCACATTTTTTTTTGTTATGATTTTTTTTTCCAATATTAAATTTATTTCTTATTTCTGACAATTGCTTAACATTTCCACGGCACTGTTCGACAATTTATTGCTTGGCTTGACTTGGTTTTAAAGTGCAGTTCTTGTTGTTATTTGTTGTTGTGGCTGAAAACTTGGTTACGGTCGCCTTTTGTGCAACACGACCACCTTGATGTCGCGCTGCTGTCTGACTATCTGTTTGCATGTCTGTCTCGCAGTATTCTACTTGGCGACGTCTTGCGGTTACCACTCTGCCAATTTATTTCATTCATACTGTTGTCTGGGGAAGGGTCATTACTCGATATAGCGAGTTGTAGTATGTAGTAGCAGCAGGCAGCAAGCAGCATTGCCATGGCAAGTAATATTGTCGATTTTTATTTATGGCATTTATAGTAAACCAATTAGTTTGAGAGGCTTTTTTTGCGATTTCATAAAGCTCCAGCAAAGGATTTTGTGGGTAGATTATGTACTTGGTGTGGTTTTTTTGGAGAGTATTTAGAGGTGAGTTATGGGCTTGCAAAGGTGGTAGTAACGTGAGAATTTTCAGGCTTTAAATAAAATTGAATACAAAAGATTTAAGAACGAAACTTATCTGTTTAAAAGATTTAATATGAAAACCTTTTGTTTTCAATTTAATAAATAAAAAAATCATTTTTTTCAGTATAATTTCAGTAATAATCCCGCTGTCCAAGAAACGAAAGATTTAAGCAACGAACTTGCTGTTTCATACCGCAGCTTATCATAGAATCTACTCACATGTCTCTCAGCCACGACTGATATTTGCTGATTTAATCATCGACAGGCGATACTGTCGCTTTGCATCTTCATTAAAAGTAAAACAGAGCCACCACAAAGAGCAAAAAACTCGTTTTGCATGAAGCAAAAGAAAAAAAATTACAAATGCTGATTCAGCCAATTCACAGTTAAAGTGTTGAGGGCAAAAGTTTTAAAGTCTTTGTGTCTTTTCTTCCAGTGAAAATTATTGAACTTTATAGCAAAACCTTTTCTCAAGAATTTCCAAGGCATTCAAACATATTTTCCTGGAAAATATTTTCGTTCTCACTTGCAGCGCAAAAATTAAATCGCAAAAAGCGAGAAAATAGAGAAAAACGCTTGAGAATGCAACGTGATGGCCGGAGAAAAATACACAAAAGAAGTAGGAAGATAGTAATAAGAAAGAAAAAGAGAAAAAAACGAACAGAAAATCGCAAAGCAAAAACATAACAGCAGCTAGCCGCTAAAGAAGTCAAAGAACTAAGGCGATGATGCACACCAGTCGATGATGATACGATGCCAATGATGAAGTTGATGACGTTGTGAGGCACAAGTCTATGATATGGTTGGCTTTTGTGGACTTTGTGGCATGAGAACTTGTATTCTGGCTGCTCTTACTGTAGATGTTGTCGATGTCGTTGTTGGTGTTGTTGCTTTTGTTGTTTTTGTTGAGTGGAGCATCAGCCTTTAGCATCATAACATTTTTTGTATTTTCTCATATTAAAGTCAAGCCACCATACACAAATCAAAACAATGATTTTGTGGTAACAGAGACGACAAACACCACCACCACCACAACAACAACAACAACAACCACAGACGTCACAAAATGCCAAAGCAACAATACGTACACATTGGCCACATATTAACACGCACAAAAATGCTGGCAGTTGCAGATTGGTTGTGGCAGCAAAAGTTGCCGCCGCAAAGCTTTAATAGCAACAGTTGTCTGTGGCATTGCTTTACCCACCAGAGAGTGTTGGCATGTTGAACTTGGCATTAAAAGCGAATGGTAGCTGCCGCCGCCGCCAACTGAGAAGTTGCGAAACTGGTGGGAAATGTCATGAGAATTTTTAGCTAAATTTAATTGAAAATTAAAATTTAATGAAAAATATAGATTTTTGAGCAAAATAAAAAATTTGTGAAAAATAGTTAAAAAAAAATAATTATTTTAATTATTTTAATTATTTTAATTATTTTAATTATTTTAATTAAGTTAATTATTTTTTCTTCAAAAGTTACTTCCATAGTAACTTTTTAATCACAAAAAATATTTTCTAAACAATTAATTAATTCACTTCGCCTGCATGAAGGTACTTTGAAGTTCTCCCCGGCTAATATTGTCATTAATTTTAATATATTCTCTCCCTTCACGTACATCTTAATTTAGCATACAAAATTCAATTACTGCCTTCAAACCACACACACGCGTGCGCATCAACATTATTCCACGTAGACGTGCCTAAGTCAACTTCCTTCCATACACTCCGTAGGCAACCATATATATCCTTTGGCCAGCCCTTTTGTTTAACTCCTGTACAAGGCATTGTGGCTGAAAATTGCAAAAACCACATGACAATCTGAGTGGCGGCGCATGTCCGCACAGACCACAATTATCAAATTACATCCTCGCAGTTGAAGTGCGCATGCAAATATTTTCTGTAAATAATATGTTTTCATATAAAAGGAGAAGAAGAAGAAGATGAAGAAAAAAAAGTGCGCAACAACAACAAAAACTACAACAAAAACAACAACAAAGTCAGAATGGGGTAATGCCATGTGTCATGGCATGCCATGATAGGCAACTACCACATGAGTAGGCTACTGATTCTTGCACAAAAGTCGGTTGATTGTTTGTTGTTGTTGTTGTTGCTCGGCGTAATTGTTGTCCTTTTGTTAAATTTAATACGTATCTATATTGTACAGTGGGCTTCCTTCTTCCCCTGGCCAAAGGAAAATTGCTAATTATGCGGTTGATTTTTCAATCAGTGTTGTTGGAGTCAATTTGTCGACGTTGTTGTTTTTGTTGTAAATAATGTTAATTGAAAAGTGGTTTGGCTTATGATAGGCTATATCAAGTAATTCACTTAAACATTTGTGGTGAAGTCCAAACAAAAGACTTGAGACACAAACCTGGAAAAATGTCAAAGGAAATTTTTTTAGAATTTCAAATTTAATTTCATATCTTTCACAAATTCTGTACAGATACAATTCTCTTCTTGGCATGATTTGTCATCATATTCAAATAAATTCTACGCCGAAGGTGAACAACTTCATTAAGTTGCCTTTGGTGACAGTGGCCACACAAATAATGTATAAGCGTAGGCTTAGCGTTTTTTTTTTAGCCAAACATAAACTTTGACGCAAATTCAAAGTGAGTCTAGCTGAAAAACAATTTACTCTTGGCTGGTCTTAGCTTGATTTAAATAATTAATAAAGCTTTGAAATATTAAAAGGCAACAACACCATCAGATATATATACCTACAAACAGGCATTCGTTTCGAGTATGTAGGAGTTCTTTGGCAATTTAGCTATTTGCCTCAAATCATGATAAATTGTACCAACTCCCACATGAGTGTATAGTTTGTTATTACATCAAAGAAGGTCATAAACAAGCAGCAGCACTAGAAGCAATTGTTTGTTGTATTTCATTACTGAATTGAACTGAATTGAATGGCCTGAAATCGCACTGAAGTTTGAAACGTGGCACATGTATGTATGTAAATTGTAATGGAAAGGCTGGTAAGTAGTTTCTGGTTTATTTTTTTTGAATTTCCAAGTGGGCTTGAAATTGTTGAAAACCTGAAACTGATTTAGAACTGAAATGAGGCTTGGCTAGTGTTAATGACGGCATGCGACATGTTAAGTTCATAGTTTCAGTATAGAAGGAATTGGTAAAAGAAATGAAACCGGATACAGTTGCCTTTTTTTTGGCAGTGAAATATTTTTTTAATTGGAATTGTGACATTTTTAATTAACACAAGGGACGTACCCGGGATTTTAAAATAGAAAACCCAATTTTTCAAATTGTTTTCTTAAAAATATAATACAAATTTGAATTAAATTACCAACAGGAAGTGGAAACTTGAACTTTCATAGAACAAAAGACTTAAGCAACTAAACATTAACTAAATATTTTAATTAACTTTTAATCTAAATATCAAAGCATTAGACAAATAAAAATTCAACTAAACAAAAGACTCAAGCAACAAACAGGTTTTTTTTTTCAAACCACAAACATAAAAATTAAATTGCAACTGAAAGCTTGCATAAGAATCACCGACGTCATCAGACCAACGTTCAACTATCATCAACTGCCAACTGCAAAAACTCCCAGAGCACCGTTCAATGCCGCTACCACACATTACACAAAACAAGGTGGGTGAACGATTCGACGGGGTTCCTACTGTTGCATATGCCCCTGCAAAAGACTAGTTAAAGACAAACTCAAAATGAAAACCAAAAAAAAAACATTTTTGAAAGTTAAACCCAAACGGTTCAATATAGTAGAGCACAGACAGACATTCGACAGACAAGCAGACACCGTTAATGGCCCGCTGTATTTTTTTTGTTTAAATTTTGGTTAAGGAGCTACTAAAAGCTCAAAAAAACTAGCTGGCAGCTTTGGGCCAACATCAACACCACCAACAACAACAGCAAGCACAACAGTTACATTCGCTTTGGCATAACAAATTCGCAATTAAATGAAAATGAATTCCGCATTTAAAATGCATTTTGCTCCACCAGCAACGAGAGACAACTGTCGCGGCCTGCCACCGCCTTCCACCAAAAAAACCATTTAAGTGAGTCATAAATAAATTGGCTGGCTGCAGTGCAGTGCGGTGGTACGTTTCGATAGGTAATGGTTTCTTTTTTTAGTTGTAATTTTGCACATGTCCGACAAGGATTTAAAAGCGTCGGCTGGGATTATTGAAAAGTTGTAAAATAATAAAATGTGGTGGACTTAATTCAGGGTCTTTTGGGCAATCGAAAAAAATAAATACAATTTAAAGAAAAAATAAATTAATATAAAAAAAACATCGGCAGCCTCAAAGTTGTTTTGCAACTTTTGCAAAAATGGTTTAGCAAGTTTGTCGCTAAAGTCTTTTGTTTTGGATTTTTTTTTAGTTATACAGCATTTGGCATATTGATACCAATAAGTATTGTTTTTTCTCTCGTATTGCTTTCGATTTCTGCAGCAGATCATGTCTTTTGTGGTGTTTTTTTCTGCTGTTTTTGCTTAAACTGAAAATCCAAAAAGTCACTGCTTTTGACAACGCTGTGTGTGTGTTGTCCCTCTGCAGACAGTTAAATTGAGTATTTTTGATTTCAGGTATACTTTTACGTTCGTTCGAATTTCGGCATATAAATGCCTCAGTTACCAACAAGCATGACATCATTTTTTGGCGGTGCTCAACTTTTGGTTTTTATTTTTATTTGGGAGGCTTAGTTGTGAGAAACTGGTCCTGGTTTTACTTTCGCTTTTTTTTTGGGGGAGAATGGGAACGTAAAATGCGAATGCAGTTTTTTGAGAATGTTTCAAATTTGGGGTTTTGATTTCTTGGTATTCGCCAGACCACTTTTGGCCAGAGGTTTTGCCTGTCAGCGTTGATGAAGAGGGTCTAAAATTTGTGAAACGAAATAACTTATGTATGGTGGCTGTTTTATGGCTTTTTGTGGCTCATTCACTTTTAAGGTCATTCAGTGAAAGTATAAAAGTGATGGTTATGGGCGGAAAGATTCTTCTTCTGCAAAATCATCAACGAAAAATCACCTGCCTGTGTTCAATTTAAAAATTTTATATTTTTTCTAAGTTATGTTTCTATTCACGAGACGCCCACTGTAAAATAAATTATGAACTTTTTTTCAAATTTAGTTTTGCTCTAAGCACGCCCACTGGCATACCAAATTCGTTTGGCAGCTATTAGCGCACCGTGACCATCATTTTTCGCATATTGGCAAATGGCTATTGAGGTGTTCAGTTCAGTTCAGTGCGATTTGCTTCGCTTCGATTTTTTCTTGCTCGATTTTGTTTTTGTATTGCAAAAATGTTATTTCATTCGTTGTTATGCCTTTTGACTAATGACGATGATGCTGCGGTGTTTTGTGTTAACACCAAATGTATTTTCTGCTGGTAGATGAGAGCAAAAATTAATGAAATGTAGGCCTGAAAGAATTGGCAAGTGGGCGCTGCTGTTAAGTCAATGCTAGTCATCACACATATTTCTTTTGAAGATTTTTTTCATAGACATTTTATGGGATTTTTTCAATTAATTTTGTGGAAAATTGAAATAGGCATTTGATGTGGTGAGAAGACGCAGAAGATAATAAATGTTTTTTGTAATTTTTCTGAAGATTTTTAAATAATATTTAAATAAAAGTAATAATATTTCCTTCTTCATTAAATTTTTCATATATCAAGTTTGTTTCTTACGTCTTTCGGTTAACTAAATTTCATAACAGGTGCTTGCTTTAATCTATGATTTCTCTACATTTTTCCTTCAGAATTTTGACTCCAAAGAGTGTATTTTTTCCAATGATTTATAATATCCGAAATGAGAGTCACAAAAGTGATTTTTCGTATTCATATGTTTTGCTGGGTCACAATTTGATTTACATGCTATTTTTTTTTTCACAATTTCCAACTGCAAAATAATATAGTTTCTCATCTTCCATTCATCAACCAAACAACCCACTCACTTAATACGAAAAATATGCAAAGCCATCATCATTTTTAAGCTGCTAGGTAAACTTTTTTTTTCATTTTTACTTCACAACAATAACAAAGTGAAAGTTTGGATGTTTTGCACCTTCGCTCAAATCGTTGGAGTTTTTATTTTTGCGCACCAAATACCCAACATGACTGAAAGATAATGCAAAGAAATTTTTAAGAAAACGAACAGAAGAAAAAAATAAATAGAAAACAATGAATTAAAAATGAGCTGCACGAAATAGCAACAAAAACAAAAAAAAAAAAAAACGCATACACAAATTTGCCAACGAAATGGAAACTGCCTGCAGACTTCGGGCCGAAATACAGAAATATGAAGATGAATGTCTGTCAATATGTTACCATGGCTTTATTAATATGACAGAGAGCGGCAACATGTGGAACTTTTTTGTTTTTATTACAGTACAGATAAAATAAAACACAAACACTTGAGTCAAGGCACCTTAGCGCTGTATGATTTGACTTTAAAGTATGTACCGCCAGCGTTTAAAAATTTCGCTTGTACATTTGAAAAATTTCATCAAAAGCCTCGGCTAACAGTCAAAAGTTAAACGAAACAATGAATGGCCCCCACTCAACTCAGCCTCCTTTTTTATTTTGACTACACTGTTAGGTTGTTTGCGAGCTGCAAGTGCTGTGGTTCGTCTTCAATGTGTCTTCTGTTTTGTTTTATTTTATTTCCATTTTATTTTTCATCTCTCTTGCCTCGATTTTATGTAAAGTGTGTCACGAGCTTTGTGACAAAGTGAGTAGTACTGTGTGATGGCGTCTGTGTGTTTTCTATTATTTGTCATATTTTCTATTGAATTTGTTTTTTTTTGTTTTGGTTTGTCTTGTAAGTACCTACATAATTTTCAGACTTTGCACAACTCCTCAAGTTAGTCTCAGAGTTGAGTTGAGGTGAAGTTCGTTGTTTGTTTTGGCTTCAAATGAAAGTGAATTTTTTTGAGGCTTTCGGTTATTGTTGTGGCATCTTGGCATAGAGTTTTTTGGTTTAGTGGATGTCAACAACTCTCATTTATTTGACAAATAGGCTGGCTGTTGCTTATGGACTCACTATTTTTTGTGTCATTTATGCTTTGGCTTGGCTCTGATCTTGTTGACTTTGGTTACTTTCGAAAGGGGATTCGGACATTGAAAGCGAATATGTTTGAATTGAAAGTGCAAGTATAGAAAAGTTTTAGTTTGAATTGGTAAATAAATATTTAAAGGAGTTTGTGGTTTAGAAAGCCATAAATTTGTAAAATGAAAAGAAATTAATAAAACTTTTAAAGAGGGTTAAAGTTTATACAAAATCACACACTTTCTATATGAGAAAAATTCTAAACAAAACTTTTTTTGAACAAAATTCAAAAGAAAATATTTTTTAAAGGTTCGAAGTTGCATTCCTATTTCCATTTTAACAATTTTTGAATTTTTTCTCTTTATTTAGAAGGAATTTAAAAATATTTAAAATTCAAGGAAAAAATTTGCTACGAAAATTTTATCCATTCAAGGACAAATCAGGCAAAATTTCTTCAAATCAAAAAATGTTTTAATAGAAAATTTGTTTATAAAATAAATTTACTGAAATTTAAAAAAATTAAAATTTAATAAATTAAAAAAAAATTTGTTTTAAAATAAAAAAAAAAATTTTTTTTAATTAATATGAAAAATAAATTTGAATTTCCCATAAAATAGCATAATTTCTTATTAAAATTACTTTTAATACTCTTACACACAAATCATTCAGACTTCACACTTCAAAAATATTTCACATCCGGTTCAACGCTGCCCCCAAATAAATTCCCACCAAATTAACTTTTATTCAATTTTTTTTAATTTTCTGTAATTTTAAACAATTACAAATGAAATCCATTCCAGCTTACCATTTTTTTCCTACAAAATAATCCAAAATTAGAACATACTGCCACCAGCTGCACTCCAATGTACACCAAAAAACAATGAAATAAAACCAAACGAAAAATCCGCAAGCAGCAGCTGTTGCTGGCAACGCGAACTTAACTGATTTTCCACAAATTACCAATGAATGCTTTCAGCTTCTTTAATATGAATTTTTCTTTATGAAATTAATAGAAATTAGTTTCTTCTTCGAAATCTGAGGTTTTGCCTAATCCAATACAGCAAAACTTTCACTACAATAAAAATTGCGCAGGGGCAACTTTGATGAAGAAGAAATCTAAAATATTCACACAATTTATTTGATTTTTCTATGAATTTTTTTTTTATTATTTCTATCTTGTATTTTTCTTTACACAAAATTTATAAGATTTTTCTGTTTCACACACTTTGAACGCGCACAAAATAACTAAGCTTAGCTAGGCTTAGAGAGGAGAACCGAACTGCACCGCACTCGCGCTTTAAACGAACTGAACGAGCTGAGCTTCGAATCGCGGCAGTGAAGGCGAAAAGCTAAGCTAAGCCAGGTAACTTGCGAGTAGTTGGTGTACAGCGTGTTAGTGTGTGTTGTGAACAGTTGAGCGCAAAGAGAGTGTAGAGTGGCGTATAGATTTTAAGTGGATTTGCTCATGTTCGCTGTTGTGTGTTTGTGTGCGGTTAGGCAACACTGTCTGCTTTGTGCTTTGCTGCCCACATACTTTGCGGTGAGCCGTGGTCCATTTTTGGTGACTTGACTTTGCTGGTGGATTTTTGCCTCTTTTTTTTGTTGTTTTTTTGTTAAGACACTCAACGAAAATGGCACAAAAGACATTAAAAAACTTAACTTTTTTTGAGCTAAGAAATTTTAGTGTAAGACGCCTTAGCAAATACAGTTGAAAAAAAAATTGGGGATTTTTTGGTGAATCAAGTTTATGAACGCAATTTTTCAAGCCAAGAAATGTATAAACCGAAGAAGACGAAGAGGTTCGTCACAAATTTTCGTTTTTGTCGCCCACTGTACACACCCACTTGTATTTGTTTCGAATTCGACAATTTAGTTGGCTTAATTTTTTCGTTGCAACTTTCGCCGTTTTGTGCTGTTCGTTTGCTGTGCTGCTTTTTTCGTGATTGACCGCTTAATCTTTGCTGTTGTGTGGCTGCTTGTGAGCATAAGGCACACAATTTTTCCCTTTTAGTGTGTGGGTGGTGTTTCATTCATGTGAAATATATTTTGTAACTGCAGTTTGACATTAATTAGTCTGCTTTTTTTGTTGTTGCTGTTATTTTGTTTGCTTGTGGTTTTATGAATCAAAAGATTTAAGCAACGAACTTGTTTTTGGTATGAGCAATGAATTGCATTTCATGGTGAAATAGAAAAATTAAGTGAATAGATTTTTGAATCATTTGAGAAGACGATAGAATTGCAGATTTTTAAGGAAGACATTTTCTATTAAAAATAAAAAAAAATTGTCCCAGGGCACCTTTAAGCTAAAAAAACGGGCGACTTGAGTGCCTCCTTTTCCTAAATGATTCATTCATTCACTTACTTCATACTTCAATTAAAATTTAAATATTTTGTGTGACGCTCATTTTTCATTTAAAATTTTCGTTAAAACAAAGAGCACACGCATCAATTTCCCCGCCTAGCAATTAATCACAAGCAAACAAAAAAGAAGGAAAAGTACGAAACTTTAAGTCAAAAACGTGCTTCACATACAAAACAAGAGCTGCCTGGGCAGAAGTGTAATTTTTCAACATTAAATTGAGGGAACACATGTTGCCTGCGGAAGGCAATTGCATAGGAAGCCTCAAAATGGGGCACCAACCCCTCCCCCCTTCGTTATTTCATAGTGAATGCGGAAACTAACTAAACGAAAAAAAAGGAAATAAAAAATTATATGCGAAAAAATTAACAAGAATAATTAAAAATACAAACAGCACGCAAAAAATATAGTAAAGTGGTTAAGGAAAAAAAGGCAAGTACTTGCGTTCGAAGGGAAAAAAAATGTATACGAGAGTGCGTATGGCAGGAAAAAAAACCGAAACAAAGGGTAGACAATCGCAAGCACGAAGGCAGGCTGTTAATTACCGAAAAGGCCACTTAAGGTTTGTGAGAGCTTGAGAGGGACCACCGAAAAATCCATATATTATGGAAACAAAAAATTAAAATAAAGTGCGAGCAAAAATATGCTCCGCAAAATGTAAATACATTTAAATTATGCGGCCGCAACAACAACAACAGCAAAACAACTATTTATAGGAAAACCCACACACGCAGCAGCAACAGTTGATGATGACTTCAAGTATTTTGTAGCGCATTTAACGCTTTTAACAAAAATCAACACAACATCAGCACTTGGCACATGGGCACGAAAGCACATGCAACAACAGTAAAAACAACAACAACAAAGCAGAACGTCAGCAGCAGCAGCAGTAGTATTCAACAGCCGCACATGAGGCGTTTTATGACATGGCTTATTAAGTTGTTGGCGTTGCAACATTTTGTTGCTTTATTAATTTTTACTAGAAGTTGTTGCTATTTTTCCACCAATTTATTGAGCAGACACACACACACACACACACACACACACACACACACACTCACACACCCTGGGCTGATGTGAAGCCACGTTCATCATAAATTCAACTTTAAACTGTAAAGTGTAGAATTGTCGCCTGGTGGTTATGGTGTGTGGTGGATCTGCTGCTGTTGCTGTTGACGCCTTTGCTGCAACAGATGCCATGGAATACATCATGACTTTTTCATTCTAGATTCATATCAAGGGTAACTTCTGCACCTACGTCTGTTGGAAATTCGATTGTTGTTGTTATTGTTGTTATACTACAACTGCTGCTGCTACAGATGCTGTCGTTTATTGCCAACATTAAACGTTTGCCCTCTTGATTCATTCATGAAAAAAGCTCTTCATTAATTAAATAATATATGCGATGCAGCAGCAGCACCCAGTCTGTCGCAAGTTTTGTTGATTTTCATTGACTTTTGTTGTTGTGATTTGGTGTTGGCGGTCGGTTTAGGTTGTAGCTTTTTTTTTTATTTTGTAAATTTAATAAATGTTACTTAGTGCTTGTGTGAGCGCTCACTTATTATTGAAGCGTGCCATATTTTGAGCACATGTGAGGTTGGTGTTATGCAATTTTTGTATAGAATGTTTAAAAAGGAACAACTGGTACATGTAGTTGTACGCGCAAAAAAGGAAATAAGTGGAAATTGAAATGTATTTTTAAGACAAGTTTGTTGCTTCGGTCTTTTGTTTTATTTCTTTAAAAATTTTTATTTTTTTAAAATCTTATTTATTGCTTTTGAGTTGAAAATATGGTCAATTGGGTCAATCGCTTTAGTTTATATTAAAAAAACCATTCTTTGCAAAAATTATGTAAATTCTATGCAAATACTGTAGGAGTAGAAAGTTCAAAGAATTATAAACGAGCTCTGGAAAAATTTACATAAACAAAAAGGTGAAGAAAGTCGATCACCAAGCAGGGATGTAGCAAGTTAGCTGCTTTAGTCACTCATGAAAATTTTAAATTTGAAATCTCAAAAACTCCTTTCACAATTTCCATGACTAATTTCCTTCCAATTAATTCTGTTTTAAACATTTCCATTTTCCAATTTCTAAAAATTCCATTTTTGTTCATAGTGAATTTGATTAAATCATCACCACATACAATATTGCCTCTTCAATAGAATTACAAAAATTACTGAAACGTAACGAAAACAAAAATGCAGCTTAAACAGAAAAAAAATTGTTTAACAATTAAGTAATTAGCAAATCAATGCCAAACAAATCATCAAATGCAGGGAGACAAATTCCATTGCCAGTTGAGCGAAATTGTCATAACAATTGCCCGAAACCATGTCAATTTCATGGAAAAATTTGTGAAAAAAACAACAAAAAAGAAACTTACAGAAGCAAAACCGCAAAGAAATATTGCCAAAATTACGTCAAGTGCATTAAGTACAGCTAATGCCAATGAAATTGGCAAAAATCATTGACCAAACAAAAAAATAATAAAAAGAAAAAAGTAAACAAAATCAAATCAAATCGAAACAAATTCAATCACAAAAAGCCACACACAAAAATTGCAACAATTACTTAAGCCAACAACAAAATTTGTGTAGTGAAATCTACACTAGAGCTGGAGCATTACGTAATCGTTTATATACATACAAAAAAACGTATGAAATAACACCGACGAAAAGCAAAAGCAAATAACTTCAACTAATTTGAGCAAATAATTAATTTAAGTGCAAATTTTTCGAAATTATAGAAAGAAACGGGCGCCACCAAGTGCATGTGACACGAATTTCATAATTTTTAGTAACGATTTTCACATTTATTTTATTTTGTTTTATTTTATTATATTTTCTTTTCTTCTGGGTTTACTTTTTACAATGTAACTCTTTAAACAGCTGTTTTTTATATTTAACTAGAAGCAAAAAACTAACAAATGCGAGCTAGAGCACAACTTTTTCGAACCGAAGTGCACAATATGCCGAGCAAAGGAGAACTGAAAAGCATTCGATTCAAGCTGTAGCGAGCGTTCAAAGTGGTGTGCATTATACTTTTTTCTCAGCCAGTACATTTTTCAGTAGAAGAAAAAAATACATTAAATAACTAAATTGCTAAGCGATCAGCGATCAGCTGAGTGTGTCTTAAAACGAGTTTGATTTGATTTGATTTGACTAGGCTTGATGTTGTTATTGCCGCTTTTCAAATGCCCGTTTGAGGGTATTGTCGGTATAACAGTTCGATAGTTTGATGGAACGAAAGTGTTATACAAAGTAAATTGCTTTGAAGCTGGTATGTATTTAGTTTGATTTTGTTAAAAGAATTAGTGGAAAATATAAAAATAAAATTTAAATTATTTTCTGAAAATTTAATAAACTAAATATTAAAAAAAAATTATTTTGAATAAAAATGTTTACATTTTAAGGGTAATAGGAGAAACCTTAATTTTTGGGGAAATAAAAACATAATAGCAAAAAGTAGTAGGAAAATAGTACTGGTAAAATAGTAGTAAGAAAATAGTAGTAGCAGTAAAATACTACAAAATTTTATTGTTATGGTTTTCATGTAATGAATTTCTTATAAACTCGATACAAGTTTAAGAAATTGTACAATAAAAATGTACTTAATATTTAAGTACTTTGGTGTTATTTTTTTATTTGAAATTTTCGTCTTTCTTGGGAGTTGAAACCCAGCTTTAAATTTCTAATTTATAAAATTATCCTCCCCAACTTTTCTCCCAGTGTCTCTTCCCCATATACACCCATCAAATGTTTTCTTCTGCCACATCGATTATCTTCTTCTCGGTAGCTGCTACCAAGCAAGTCACCGCTCACTCGATCCAGTTTATATGAGCAATTTTCTATTTCGCTTCTATTTGCGTTCATTTTCGCCACGTTGCTTTTGGTTTTATTTTGCTACAAATAAAAAAAAAGCTAAAAGCAAAAACAACAACAACAACAAAATATATGTATAGACAAAAATTTGCCCGCGTTCACGTTTTGAATTTTCCCGTTCATTATTTGCCGTGTGTCGACTGTAAGAGTGTGTCTTGAAGGCGAGTTGAGGCTGGTGGCGTCGCGTCGCGTCGTCGTCGTCGTCACGCTCAAGTCACGTTACGTCTATGCAGCTCTTAAGCGTAAACATTGAATTAACGCTTTACGTGCCTGAGAATGTCAATTGAAGTCTACGGTTGCCGTTTTTGCAGAGCAGCATTTCTATGTTTTTCTGGTAATTATGTCATTTAATGCACGTTTGTGCAGACAATTTAAATAGTTTGTTTTTGGGTTGGAAATATTTTCGCTCGAATTAAAATAGTTTCTTTTAAATGACATAGAAAGATTTCGCCATCGAAATCGATTTAATCAAATCAATGACATCATATTTAGCAATGCAGTGGCATTTATTTTTAGCTTCTGCGAAATCTGTTAGCAAAAATGAATTTCAAGAATCGCTGAATCAATACGAAGACGCTAACGTCATTTCAGTGGAATTCGCTTAGAAGCGAACGAAACTGGGTATGGGGGAATCTTTATTTCTGATGATGAGTTTTATAAATTAGCTGTTAATTTTTTGAAGTAACACAAATTTGCATTATTTCGATTTGATGAAAGTTTTACAAAAAAAAACATTATTCCATCACTACCAGCTTAGGCAAATTTCTAATTATAATAATTTCAAGTAATTACCAATTATAAAAGTGTGATTAGTTCACTGCAAACATGTATAATTTTCGAAATTGTTCAACTAAATTAGCACAAAAATACAAAAGACTTAGGCAACGAACGCAATTGTATACACAAAAGCTGTTTCTATAATTAATTCAGCGGCATTAATTATTATTTTTAATAAACTTTTTTGGTGTTTGCTTTTTCGCAAATTGTATAAATGTTAATTCAACCCGAATCTATCATGCGTAAAATTTACACTTTTCCATACATTAACAGTGCAAATATTATTAGTTTGAATGCATCTGAGTGTGAGTTAGAAAATAAATTAAATGTGTTTGGTGTGCTTGTGTTAGTTTTGGAAATGACGATATTAGGCGTGAGCACATACACTCACTGTTGACCCAAAAACGTTGATGGCGCCGACGACATGCCAACGAAACGTAATAGTCCGCATCGCTGTGAGATGCACCTGACACATTGAACATCAGGTACCGGTTGAAAATAGTAGCTTTCAGGTTGCGGTTTAGTTCATTTGTAATTTAGTGCTGGGAGTGACACCTCAAAGCCGGTGCTTAGTGTGTAATATGTTTGCATGCAAAGTGGCGAGTGGTGAGTGGGAGAAGGTAGATGAAGTAATAGTACGTAAATGGGGGAGGTGAGTAGTAGTTAGCTACTATTTGGGTTATGTGTCTAATTTATGGGAAAAGCCCTTCGGTTTATTATGCTTCACGCAAAAGTTATCGATTGAAGGGAAATTATCGAAAAATTAGTAGCGTTTCAGAAAACTTCTATCCATTTCGAATTTATTTTTTTTTAATTTGAATATTTTTAATGTGAAATAGTGATAGATGTTGCCATCAGAGTGTATCGAAAAATTATCGATAAAATATCGAAAGATATCGAAAAATTATCGAAAAATAATTGAAAAATTGTGCATAAAATATCATATATTATTCATAAACTATCGATACATTATCAAAAAGTTATCGATAAATTATGGAAAAATTATCGATAAATTATATAAAAATTATCGATAAATTATGAAAAAATTTTAGATAAATTATGAAAAAATTATCGATAAATTATGAAAAAATTATCGATAAATTATGAAAAAAATTATCGATAAATTATGAAAAAATTATCGATAAATTATGAAAAAATTATCGATAAAATACCAAAAAAAAATATCGATAAAAGTTCGGTGAAATATCGAAAAATGGTCTAAGAAGGTATCGAACTCACATATTCAGGGTATTTAAGCTTAAAAAAAAAATTGCATACCATTTTTTTTAATTTAACGGCAATTAATTTAATATCCGATTTGTAATTTTAAAAAATTATGTAAGTTTCAATTTAAAATTTTGACTAACGATATGTAATATCTACTTATCGATTGTTCATTTTAACAAGTTCAAATTACCCCACTTACAATGTTCTTAGTCACGTCTAAACAATTTATTCGCAGAATATCTCACTTGCCATATTTACAAACAAGGAATGTGGTTTTTACGGTAAAATCACCGAATTCATCAAAAATGTAAAAAGTCCGAAACTAGTTGGCAGGCAGTAAGCCAACAGCAACAACGCCAACAACAACAACAACAACGTCATAGTCATTTACAATTCTCATCAAAACATGTCATCAAGGAGGTCAGCGTGGCAAAAACAAAATTTATAAACAAAAAAAAAACTACATTGGCAACATGCAACGCAGGCTGTTCTCTGTGTGACGTGACAAGTTGGCGTGCGTATGACACACATTTCGGATGAATTTATTGAAAAATAAAAGAAGGTGATATATGATATGCTTGATATAGTAAGTACGTGTGCGATGTGTGAAACTTAAATTGCATACAGATAGCAACTAGTTGCAGGTTAGAGTTGCCAAAGTGAAACGAAATATATTTCCTAGGCAGTGAAAATTACATATGTTCACCAACATCACACAAAAGAAGAATCCACGATAATTCCCCTTTATTAGCTAATCGAAGTTAATCCCTTTCGGTTGAATGTTTTCTCAAACTGACTGGAAAAATACTTTATTACGCCACAACAGATTTTCGTATTTACTTTATGATCAAGGCAGGGCAGAAACAGTTGGTCTCTTCACTTCGGCCGCTTCTTTGGCACTTTTTCGTATATACTGCAATCTTCGAGAACTTCTTTTTTCTCCGTCTTCTTCCACTTCTACGTCCACTTCTATTTCTACTCTAAAACCAAAGAAACCTTTCTGCCAGGCAACAGGTAGTCTATGAAAAACCTGTTAGTGTAGAGTAAACATTTTCCTACATTCTTCCAGACACTCCAAGCCAACTTGCCGCACTTACAGCATTGCACGGGAGAGAAAAACAATTTTCTGTACTGGCTTGTGTTGGTCAGCAAAAGAATTTTCCACTTCATCTGTTTGACCAGCCTTTAGAATACAAAAAAAAATCAAGCAAACATAAACAACAAAAAAAAAATACAAATAAAAAATTAAATTTAAAAAAATCCAAAGAAAATGCTAGCGGTTATGGAAATTCCAAATCCAACAAACGAGTTGTGCGCCCCTCTGTATAGGTATGCGTATGTATGTATGCACTCCTGTTGAAAAGTGTTAAGGATTTCCTCTCAGAAGACTGTCTTTATTTTGTTGAATTGTTTGCTTTATTTGCTTTTCACAACTTGACTTTCCAGTGGAGCGCAGTGTAGTTAGCTGCAAACCTAATATTTTCAACACTGTCATTTTAATTGCAAGTCAAACAACAACGTCGTCGTGGCTACCATATTTTCTTCACTTCACTCCACAGCCAAGCGGTTGCGTTCGCTCGCCTGATCGTTTGTTTGTTAGTTATCATCAAAAGCAGTCGAAAGCGATTTTCGTCTGGCGATTGTCATTGCCGGTTACGGGCGAAAAATCGAAGAAGCATGACCGGGCAACTTGTTGCCGTCGAAACGATTTCAAAGGTGTCATGTGATTAGGCGTTTCGATTTTCCGATCTTCGCACCGGAGGGGGTTAAATTTTCTTTTCAATGTTGAGGTATTTTGTTGTCGTTGTATTATTTTTTTGTTGGTGTGAATTTTTTTGTATTTTGTATTGAACAATTCTAAAACGATGCTTTAGTGTTTGGTAGCCTAACAATGGCAATAAAACGAATCGAATCGAGCGTTAATAAGTTAAGGTTTTGGAAAAATTGCTTAATCAGCTTGGGGTTTTTTTTTCCTTTTTGGTGATTATTACTTGTTGTGTAGAGGTTTTTTTTTGTTTCTGTTTAACAATAAACTGCCTAACGAGCTGAAGTTATTATGGTTCAAGTGGCTGTGGAAGTTCAAGTGAAATTTTGCGTTATTGAAAATTGAGTTGGTGTGAATTTCTATAGTGGATGCAGTAGGAGTTCTTGCTCAGATAGTAACTATATGTTTTAATTCGACAAGTTGATAAGGCATGAAAATTTGCATTTGATTAATTAAAGAAGATAAAAAAAAATACCGCTTGTATTGGAAATAATCGCCTCGTATAATTAAACTTTTTGCAATGAATTTTTAGATTTTATGAACATTTTTTTGTGCATTGAAAATATTATGGAAATACATTAAAATGCCATTGAAGTTCCTAGAGAACACCTCTCTGGCAAACATTCCAGACTTCACAAATAAAGAATAGCAACATTTTAACAGTAAACTCAATTGAACAAAACACAAAAGCTCTGAGCGTATTTAAATTACAAAAGAATGTTTTTTTTCCTTGCATAATTTTGCTTCGCTGCACTCTTTTGTTACTAATTACCATTGAAATAACTACAAACTGCATACAAATTATTTTAATTACCCCCCACAAGAATAGCACCAAAAAAAGTAAAAGAAGCAACAACAACAATAACAACAACAAATGTTACATAAAACCCGCATATAATCTTTGAGTAAAAATCTCAAAAATAAATAATGATGAAGTAATGATGAACATAAAAAACCGTTTAAACTAAAGAGCCGTGCGCTCAAGTGCACTGCGCTACAATTTCGTTATAGTTGTTGTTGTTATAGCCTACTAACGTATATTTAGTAACTGATATGCATGAAGTTCCCCACATACCATATAGCTACCCTCCCAACTATGGAAAAATAACGTCAAGTAGGCAAAACACTCAACAATGATTAAGAACTTTATCTGTTTTTTTTTTGTATTTTTTTTGTAATTTTTTCCATAATTCTTTTTCGCTTCCAACAGTTATGCCTAGACGATCTTTAGCGGTGTAGAATTTGCCGCCTTACGAAGTAATTTTGTAACATTTCTTTTACCTTTTTTTTTTGGTGTAGGAAAACAACACAATCAACACAAACAACAACCACAACTACCACTTCTACAATAAATGTGAAGCGCTTTCTGAAGCATATCATTGCAGCGAGATGATTTAGTGAGCATAACACCACTTCAGATTGTTGCATGTAATTATGTTTGGTCAAAAATGGAAACCAGAATGTATACCGAAAACAAAACGAAGCAATGAAACTTAAAAATAATATGAAGACCCACTAAACGAGCTGGGAGCGCGCGATTGTAATTACAATTTTAAATAAATTTCTGAGTTGAGCCACTGCTTAAGTACTTATGCTTGTATGAATGTCAGAAAGTCAAATTCATTTGAAGACACATAGTCACTGACCTTTGGGTGTTTGGCTGTGTGCAGCACAGAATATTCTTTAAATAAAAAATTAAGACTAAAGACTGAAGACACAAACTTGATTTTTTCTGCTTGTCTATTTTTTGATGGATTGAAGCGTAGTAGTAGCAGTTAAGTGACATTTCAAAAATTAGAATTTCAAAAGAATTTTTCTGTTTGTATTTAAATGGTTTTTTTTTTTATTTTAAATCATATAATGAAAGCTTTTATGGAAACAAAAAACGTTAATTTTATTAGACAAAGAATGATTGAATATTTTTCTATTTTTTTTAATGATAAGAATTAGTTTTCAAATTATAATCAATGGTTAAATTAGTTAGTTGCTTATTAAATATTTAAAATTTAAGGAATTTAAAACAAAGAAAAAACAAATGAATGGTAAGCATGAAAGACTGAAGCAACGAACTCTGTTTACTAAGTTAAATAGACATAGTTTGAAATCACTTGGCATTTATTAATAGTTTTCATTGAGGGTTAATATATTCCACACTAAATTAATCCTTTCTGAATAGTCTCCAAACGCAAGAGAGAGACTAATCCATTTCAAGTACATGCATATTTTGAATGACATTTTGTCGCCCCTACCAAGCGATTAAAATTGAAAATCTCTATCAATCATTTTAAGCTTTTTATGAAACAACTTTCAAAAGTAAAGCCTTTCAAAACTGTGCAAAACCCGCTTTGCATTTGCTCCAAATAAAATGAAGAAAAAATACTAAACCAAAGCCGAAGCAAACATATTGGGAACGAATTGAGCTCCAATTCATTCATATCAGTTCATATCATTTGGCGTTTTTAACAAATTTTCAGCACATTTATAGAGAGTCAAGCGCAAAAAGGCGATCAACAGCAAATACAGCAAATACAACAGATACAACAACAATAATAACATAAAATAATATGACGGCAAATCGTGATAACGAATTTCATAAAGGAACCCAGCGCAAATAGTAACCAGAGTATTACCAAACTGTATTCGCAATGAAATGAGCAAAGGAAAAAAATAGCAATAACAAAAAAAAATAAGAAAAATGAAATAAAAACAGGCTTGGCCTTTTTTCTCTTCAGAGCAGCAGCAGCAGCAGCAGCAACGGGCATACAAATGTTACTTGTCCATCCGCATGCAAAGGCCGCAGCCCGCTGTTGCTGTTGCTGCTGGTAAGAAACATTTTGTGAACCACTCTATTTATCTGATTTGCACGGAAGAGAGACGCAAGTCGGCGGAGGAGCAACTCTGCAAAGTATAGCAAGCGAATTATTGAGCGATTTTTTCAGTTTAGTTGCTGGACGTTTTTTTTTTCTTTCTTTTTTTTTTGTGTTCGCCTTTCAAAGCAGGAAAACTTGCCCCGATTGCTGAGTGCAGTGCTGAACGTAGCGCCTGCCTGCCTGCCTGCCTGTATGCTGGTTGGTCTTCGTCTTCTGTCCACCTCTATGAACCGACGAAGTGTACTAGTTGTACTAGTAGCTCGTAGGAGAAGTCGCAAAGTCCGAGTCGCTGTGAGAGATGAAGAAGTGAACGACCATCAAGGTAACAAACAATAGCCAAAGTGACTCTATAGGTGAATGCGCTTTTGGGTGGAGTGTGACGGTCGGCATGTAGTTGGGTTTTGGAATGGAATGGAATTGTGTGGCGGCAGCAGCAGCACCAGAAATGTAACGCGCGCTTTTAGCTTGCAAAAATATTTTACGATTTGTGGTGTTTTTTTTGCTTTGTTGTTGTATTTGTTGGCATTTTTGTGTTACTATTATTTTCTGTTTCTTCTTGGCTTATTTTTGCTCGAATTATATTTTATATTTTATTTTCTTTTGGCTTTCTGCGAGAATTGCGTATTAATAACATGTTGTGATTCGACATCGCGCAGCAATCAGCAGCTTGAGTGGGGAGGTGGCTTTTCTTGCATATTTTTCTCCTTTTTATTTATTTTTTTTTTTATCTCTTTCCGAACGAAAAGGGCTGCAAACTTTTGACAAGTAATAATAGTAATAAAGGCAATAATAAGTTTTAATAATCATGATTGCTGTGATGGGGGCTGAAGCGAAGGACGCATGCGTGTTGGAGTAGGCGTTTGGGAAAAAGGAAAGAGATTTCAACGTGGATTTATTTGGTATGAAAATTAAATTGTTTTGTGGCGGAATTTCACATTTTTTATTTAAAGTTAATATTAATCACATTTATGATTAAAAATTACTAACGAAATTGCGGCTCTGTTGTACATACGTGAATCCGAGTTTTGGTCAAAAAATCCTCTTCTCGACTCAGTGTTTTCATGAGAACAAGCTGATATAGAGCGATGGTAACTTACTTTCGAGCGGCCAGCGTTCATCAATGAGCTGCCTCGATAATGCGACTTGACACCCCTCGATTAATATCTCTGGGGGCTACATTAAGTCCTTAGTCTACGTTAGTAAGTCAACAAGTTTTTCTCATTAGTGCAGAAATTTGTTTCGAAAATTCTTCAACTTTCTACGAACTTCTACGAACTTGTACGGGCATATTCTTTTTCAACTGACTCATCTACTTTTAAGTGTTTTTTTTTACAGTCTCATAAAGCCTTATATGAAATTCCTATGGAATATGACAGGAGAGCATCCGTATCACCTACGAATCAACAACATCGTTATGATTATTATTGACATCATCGACTTTGCTGATTGGTCTATAAAATATCTAAAAAATGCAAGCGAGAAATGAAATTATCATAAAGTATTTTTAACATTTACATTTTACCATTTAAACATTTTGAACTGAGAAGGTGTTGCGGATTTTTATAGATTTTATTAAGAAAAAATGTTCAGCTTCAACTCCACACATGAAGATATTTTTATACAATAATAGCAGGATAACTTGTTAAATTTTTTATGACACGCTGACAAGAGTTAAATTTTTTATTTGGAAATACCCATGGGAAGACCCATGAAATCAGTTGAAGAAATTATTTTCGATTTTCTTGTGGTGGTAAAATTACTAAAAATACTAAAAGTTTAATAAATTTTTTATATCCGTGAATATACTTTTCCGTTCAATTTAAACTGTCAGAAAAAGTTGAAGCCCATTTCAGTAAGTACCTCACAGTGCGAAGAAGAAGGATGTCTGCACTCCTACCTACTTTTTCTTCACAACTTCTTTGTTAATTTGGTATAAACTTTTGCACTGCATTGCATTTCCTCAACCCGAAAATTGTATGGCCGCAATAATCTGTTTTATGTTACCTAATTCCCCACCTTGGCCTCACACCAAGGAATAAAATCCAATTCGAATCAAGCACAGTTCTTGCTTCTTCTTCTTCAGAACTGAGCATGAACTTTTATTGCTTGTAATTGAATTTAAATCATTTCACTATAAAAATTACCACCATTCGCGCTGGTACAGGTCGCCTCTTAGAATCTGGAGTATTCAAAGCAACACCTTTTCTTGGCGCGGGCATGTCATCAGCATTATCATTACATGCAATTTGGCCGCTACAATGTAGCCGTAATGATGATACAAAATTGTTATTACCCAGACCCAGGACGGGCCAGCAATGCCGATGGTAGAGGGTGATAGCCGCCTCTTTCGTCTTGGGCAGCCAAAGCAAATGACCAAAAGCATGTAACAAATTGAATTTCATCATTTTCACAACACTCGTGAAAACGTGACCATTTCGGTTTTGATACAATTTATATTTGTACTAATTTTACAACTGTGTGATGTTGCCTTCGTATGAAAATGTAAAGAGTGAAAGCTGTTTACTTTTTCAATTTGTAAGTTACAAGTTGCACCATAACACAGGCATGAAACTAAAGTCATGCGCCAGTTTATATTTGGACTTTTTTGGTAACTCGTTCACTGTCCACTTGTACAGCAAAATAAAACAATTTAAAGGAAGTCCATAAAATAAAATTAAATAAAATCAATTTTGTCATTTTCGTCTTCAGTGGGATGTATCGCTGTCACAGTTGTCTTCGAAAAAGTGGTTCATATTTTTGTTTACCAAGTCAAACTGCTTTTGATTCGTAGGTGATGCAATCTTTAACACCATTACTTTGTTGTGTGAGCTGCAATTACTGTAAAAGTGGTTGTGGGTTGTGGTATGAAAAATGTCATAATTTCAGAGATGAAATGTTATGTGGGTGTTCCGTTCCATACTTTTTTTTTTTTTTGTAAATAAAGAAGAAGAAAGTGCATGCCTTAAAAGGAATTTAATTGATTCAACGGTATTTAGTAATTGTCTTTTTGAATCACTCTTTTGTATTGACAAGACATTCGCTTTCGAAAGCAAAGGAGGCCTGGAAAAACTATATACCAAATGGCTATACTAGTGGGAGGGAGGAATGGGGACAACGACATATTTTTCATACCGGAGAGACATTTAGAGACAGAAGAACAAACAAAGCCGAGACAAGTGTTATGCTTTTGAACATTGGCAAGCTCTGTTCTGTTAGAAAAGGCTGAAAACACTTGGATCATGTGTCAACTGTGGGATTCAAACCTAAGCCTCTGGGGTGGTAGACCAAACATGCTTCCACTAAACTACAGAGTCATTGGAGTAAAAGTCTTAAAGCTACTCCCACCTTCTAGAACACTTCTTCTGTAGACAACCAACTGATGAACTGGTTTTGAAATATTTTAATTTCCAGATGACATTTTCATTAAACTTTACTGTAAGTACTTAATAGAAATTCGCATTTTGTTACACTTTAAAATATTTACTTAAATAAAATATTAGCACTTTACTCTAATTGGCAATTATTTGCACAAACACACCCACTAAAAGTGGAAATTAATTGGCAGCAAAGTCGTTTCAAAAAATTCAACCGGTAATTGTTTGTATTTCAAATGCCAAAAAGACGTTCTTAATTTAACTTACAGTTTAATTTTGAGTAGGTTTGTATAAAAACCACTTGCTTTTTTAAATACGAAAAATATGTAAAGAAACTTGTTTCGAAAAAATGTTAATAAAAATCGAGTTAAACCAGCCAAATTAGCATATAAACAAATTCAAAGTCAACGCAAATGAAAAGAAGCAAATAAATATTTATATCACTGCATTTGCACTGTGAAGCGAAGTGAAGAAAAAAAGTGGTTTACCTTGTAAGCTTTTTGACATGTTTTTTTTTTGTATTCGTTTTTTGGACAATCAAATAAAACCCAGCCGAATTAGAAGACAGTAGATGGCGACTTGTTAAGGTGATACTCGGCTATTGACGTACATAACATTTTTTGTTTGGCTTTCCATGAGTCATTTTGTGACCGGCTTCACTTCACCATAACTCAGCGGGCCACTAGCGATCTAAACTCTTCCGATGCTGACATTTTCATGTATGCTTCAATCTAAATCAAATTAATTTGTGCTGGTTGGTAATTTAACAGTCATGCATGAATTGCTGGTGAAGCGAACTTTGGCTTTGCCAAAAAAAAATACTTTAGCAGTTTAGCGAAAAAAAGAAGAGCTTTTGTTCGTGGCGGTAGTGGCGGCTTCACAGCAAAAAACAAGTTGAAGTTCATGTCAAAAGTGTTAATGCCAAGAAATAAGATTATGAAATGATGAATGCGAATGCGTATAAAATAATTGGCGGAGGTTGCTGGTTAAATCTAAACGATTTGACCTTAATTAAAGCCAAAGAAATTATTAGAAGATTGTCTCTTTCGATTGTGTGTGTGCGATTTGATCATGTGTGGAAACTTTTAGAAATGACAATAGGTACTGTTTTTTTTGGAGGTAATTCAATTGGATTTGTTTGGCGGATATAATATGAGTTGAAAACAATTTGGTAGACAACAAACTTGTAGCTGAGCAATTTATAATTTATTTCTTTGTGATTTCCTCTCTTTATGAACAAAAGACTCAAGACACGAAGTTTGAAACATTTCATGTTCTATAAATCAAAATTTATGAATTAATAAAAAATTACAAATTTAATGTGTAATACCAAAAAAACCACATCCAATATCAATTAATGAAATCATAAATTTCCTTTCCAGAAATCGCATATAAAATTTTATGACAAATAAATTTGCACACACACGGCAGGAGTAAAACATTCACGCAGAACATAAAACTGTCAGCAGTTTCAAAAGAAATTTAAATTGTTTTTTAAACGTTGCAACACAAAAGAGCCCAGGCAATCAGAGTAATGATACATATAAAAAAAAAACTCTGGACGTCAAAATTTATAAGCAACATTAAATTTAATTATTGCATAATTTAAAGGCTTAAAAAAAATACCCAAGGAAGAACCAGAAGTTACATAACATTTAAAAGAAAAGGAATACAAAAAAGGACTTGAAAGAATATTTTCCACAGGGGCCGCGCATCTTTGAGTATAACAAGAAAAAATCAATTAAAATTTCTTTAAAATTAACCAATTGAGTGAAGCCTTTAAAAATTCATTAATCGAAGCTTGTAAGCCACAAAGAATTCTATTTTCAGTTACTACATATTTTTTGGCCCAACATGTAAACAGAACTAATCGCAGACTATGAAAAGGCCACTTAACAATTTTACCGTTGAAATCATTAAAATGAAAAAAAAAACAAAAACCGAAACAAGAAACGGCGTTTAATAGTGCTTCTGTACATGATTGATGATTTCGATATTAGCTTGTAAAAATAGAAACAAAAAATGCAGACATAACAGTAAAATCGAAAAATTTAACTTCATTATTTGGGAAACAAGAGTGGCCAAATACCAGAAAAACACGATAATCGTAACAAAATCTTTTAAATGAATGAAATGCTAAAGTTCAAAGACTCTGCTGAGTTTCGAACACAACAAATAAATAAATAAGTTCACGAAAACAAAAAAAACGTATCAATGTTAAGAGTTTTTACTATTTCGGCACTGAACCTGTTTGTCAGTATGCAGTGTAGATGTGTTGAGTAGAGCTAAGTTAAGTTTACGAATTTTACATATGTTTTTGACCAAACGTGCTTTAAATTGGCAACAAGTTGCGAAGACGTTGCTTGGCTGTGGTGTGTTATTTATTTTATTTCGTTGATGATGTCATCCTCTGAACTGATATCATATTTTTTTGTAGAGCTCTGTGGTGGCAGCTTGCGAAGTAGACTGAACCAGTAGTTGAAAGGAGAATGCGGTGAAAAGTTTAATTAATTCGATTTGATATGCAGTTTTTTTTTCGTGAATGGAAACTAATTAGAATTGAAATTGGCAAAGAGCAGTCAATTTCGTTAAATTTTGGCTTCAGATTCTCGTGAGAAAATAAAAGACTTAAGACACAAACTTGATTTTGAAATTGGTAATTTCAAATGTTCAGTTGGTTATAACTTTTAAATAATAAAATTGGCTGTTAAAAAAATATAAATTGTATGCAAATATATTATTTTTGTACATTTTTAAAAATTTAAAAAAAATTTAAAAATTTTAAATAATTAAAAAAAAACGACAATTGAATTTTTTTAGTTAACGAGCTTTTATTGTTAATAAGGATTTTGTATAGTCTGGTTTAAGCTCAAGTGCAGCTTAAATAAAATTAAGACTGCTATTTTATGCAACTACAAACAACCTTTCAAAATGGAAAGAGCCAAGTGACATTGATATGCGGAACTAACTCAAGTCTACTCTTCTGCAATTAATATGAGTTCACATCTTCTTTTCTATATATAATAGAATTTTCAGTGTTATTAAAGGCCGAAATTAATCATGCGGAACATGCATTAAAAACTATAAATTCTCGTATGCAATATAAAAAAAGTATTCAAATAACTTGAACAAGTTCTCTGAATTCCGTATTATTTTTAAATAACCGAAGAGTAGTAAAGTGAACATTTGCAAATACAGAAATAAAAACTTCTAGCTTCCGTTTGAATAAGCAATAAAAAAAGAGAAGCTCAAACTTCTCAAACTAAAAAGCCAAAATTAAAATAAATACCCGCATTTATACTTCTATACTCGTATAAGCAATAAAGCACCCCACTTTAAAAGACTTTTAGCTTTGCTTGAGCAACAGCAGCAACCTTGGTTGGGCAGCATTCATTACGGTTGCGCTTAAATAAACACACGCAAATAAATACTTGGAAAAAATGTATAAAAAAATAAAAATAAAAACAAGATAATAAAAACACTAAAAAACAATTGGCTTATTGCCCGATAGACTGGGTTTGTTATGTGCCGAGAACAAATGATTGAAATTTAATTTAAAGTAAATAGTTAAACAAACACACAATTAACATACGTTTTAAATTCCTCACTTTTTTTTGGTTTTAAATATTTCAGTTAATGGTTGGTTAACTCTGTATTTCCTTAGCAAATAAAAATCTATTAATAACTCAAAAATTATTAAATTAAAATTTAATAAAAAATCTCTTTTACTCACCAATATTTTGTCGATAATCATTTCTCCGCAAAAAGTCCTTGTGTACTAAAAAGTAGTGTTGGCTATTTTCTCTTCTTCTTCTTCTATTGTCGTTGGCTTTTCTTTTACGATTTATTTAAATTTGACTGAACACTTGTTTCGATGAACACTTTTGTTGCAAATATTTTTATATTTGCAATTAGATTATTTTCTAAATTTAACTCTTCGTTAAATTTAACACAATTTGAATGCACTTTATTAGTTTATTTTTATTATTGCAATGGTTTTTTTTCTAAGCTTCTTTATTTTATTTTAAACACTATTTATCAATGGTGGCTGTAAAGGAATGGAAAGAAAAATTAATTTTTGAGAAATTTCCAAGCAACCCAACAATTTGCCATTTCATAAATTTTCAATTGTTTAAATTTCATTTTAATTATTTTTTTTACTTAGTATTTCTGCCATAAAACTATTTTCTTCGCTTGCCATAAATCCATTTTAATGTTTATTTATTTTAAGCGCAAATAAAATGCCTATAAATCATAGCATTTCCCATGGTGCATTTGCTGCATGGAATTCCTGCTTGGCGCATCTACGTCTTAAAATAGAGCACTGCTGCGCTCAATTGATCACAAATATATTTTTTGTGGTATTTTTCAGCTTCGAGATATTTCTACAATAAATTTCAACTTGCAGTAATGGCAAATTGTGTTGGCGTTTAATTTGCCAATACTCTTGACTTGTGAGTCATACTTTGGGCGCAATGCCATGTTTTGTACTAAAATGGTTATAATTGACCAAGAAATGATTTAAGAGTTGGGTAAAGGTAAGAAATATTTGCAAGATAGTCACTGTAAATTTTTTTTAAGTCCAAAGAGAATAGTAATGAGAGATCAAAAAATTCTTCTTTGATTGGAGTTGAGTCTTTGCTTTTTTATGTTTAGAATAACTGTTCTGTAAGTGAGATGAGTAGTCCGAATGGTTAGCAAATTTCAGAAATCATAATCAAAAGACTTAAGAAGAAAACTCGAAAAATTCTAAGAACAAATTGTATATTGTGGACTTCGCAACTACAATCACCTGAGAATATATTTTCGCAACGAAAAATCTTAATCAGTTTTCCACACAAAGCTTAATGTTGAATTTGCATGCTTGTACTTTGCAAGCGCCTCCATTAAACGCTAAATATAGACTTGCGTAAAAGGGGGGAGGGCGGCTAGGCAACTGGCTATTATTGGGAACCGGATATGGCTTAATGCGCAGCTAAAGTCGAACGAGCAGAATTTTTCGAGCCACTTGCAATATGAATTTTTTTGCTTAAACAAAGTAGCAGCAACAAAAAAAAAACCCCAACAAAAAAAACGAAGCAAACTAAACCGAAAATAATTTTTTAATCCAACTAAGGCGGGTGGCTGATCTCTCTTCAGCCATGCAGCAGCTTGGATGGTTATCGCAACTGGCTTTGGGTCTGAGGCATTGTTGAAGTTTCGCTGTTCTACTCCTTCTTGGCTTTATTTAAACACAATTATTTTCGCAGTTGCTGTTCACTTACACATAAATTTGCATGTGCAACAATTTGCTTGCGTTTCTTTTTCACGGTTTTTTTTTTGTTGTTTTAATGTAATTTTGTAATGATATTGTTTCTAGGTAGAAGCTGTTTCTTTGGTTGTTCTTTTTTTAAGCTTTTTCTTTGCTTGTTGCACATGTGTTTTTGCTTTGGTTTTGTTAAGAAATAACTTTTTGATTTATGGCAGAGCATTTTGAAATTGTGAATCAAATTATTGGAATGGCAAATTGGAGGCACTTTTGGGCTGGTTGGATAATGGTGGTGTTGAGTTAGAATAAAAATTGGTAATGAATTTTACTTTGAAAGCTAAAATTATTACTTAATTTTAATATTATTTAATTAAGATTTAAAATTTGTATACATTTTTTTAATTTATTTGTAGCAAAAAAATTTTGTAATTTTTTTTAAAATTGAAAAATTTTTTACAAAAAAAATATAGTTAGTTAAATTCTTATAAGTGTTAAAATGTAGAAATGTTCATTAATATTGAAATATCTAAATTATTCAGAATGTTATTTATAATAAATAAAAGCTTAAATAAAACTAAAAAAAATTTCTTGTGAAAATTTAAGTTTTTAATTAAGTTTTAAGTAATTTAATTATTTTATATATTGATGTTATATATGTTAATAAAAAAGTTCGCAAACATTTCAAATTAAAACAGTTTAAAATTTTTAATTTAAAGTTTTTTAATTTTTATAAAACACAAATTAGTTTTTAAAACAAATAATTTATTATAGTTCATTCAGCTTTGTAATTATCCAGTGAAAATTAAATTGTTGAAATATCCTTTCTGATTAAAATCCAGTTTGTTTAATATCCTTTTGAGTGAACATATTTTTTCAATCCATTATTTTTTAAAAAACTTCAAAAACATTCAGTTAAATAAGCTTCACTGTTTTTTTAAATTTTTTTATTAAAATATTTTTTCTATATTTTTCAAATTTCATATAAAGTTAACTCAATATTTCGGTTTATACACTGCACAACTTTTCACTGAGATGAGGTTATTTCACATAATTTATAAGTTTTTATTATAAAATTATTTTAATTATTTTTTTAATAAAAGCAGGAGCACATTGTTAGGGTGTTTTCTTTTATTTCAATTAAAATTAATATCCAAGTTATTTAAATTTGTTAGTTGAAGCCGCAGAAGCAGTTGAATTTTGACAATTTTCCAATTTGCAAAGAAAAAAGACTTGTAAAATTTTTCCCATTTTTTATTCACACAAAACCGCACTTAGTTGCTTTGCACAGAATCAAAGATTTTTGCAACTATCCGCTGAGACGTCTGAACTCACCATTTACCACAACTCGAAATGCCAGACGATGCTCAGGCGTTCGCACATCAAACCCCCAAAGACGAGCCGAATCGCGAATTTCTTTGCTGCCCAAAGCAGCAAGCAGCGACGCGAACGTCGACGTCACACGTCCACAGCGGAGTACCGGCACACACTTTGGTTGCACTGACTGACTTCTCTCCCGCTATCCGACGGTCAAAGAACAAACGACGAAATGACCGACGAACGTACCAACGATTCGAAACGATTTTGCGCGAGAGCAAAAGAGACAACACTATCTGCCAGCAACAAGTGGGGGTCGCGCCGCACCACAGAGTTAATCCACAAACCGTACGGAGGGGGGAACGGCGCCAAACTGTCCACAATAGTCCACAAAACGCGAGAGCACTTTACTTACGAGCCAAACTAAGCACATCTACTTCACTCGAAGTCTGGAGAAAGACTGAGGTGTACAGGCCAGCGTTTGAAAATATAAACGTTCAAAATGTTCAAAAAGTCTGGCTGCTGCCAACCAAGATCGGGCCAAGAGAGTGTTAAGACTTGGCCGGAGAGCGAGAGCGATCTTAAAGAAAGGCAAAAAATGCGTGAGAGCGCATTAGACGTAGTCGCAGTCAGAAATTTCACCTCGACTGAAGTTGGCCAAATGCAGAATTGCAGAAGAGCTGAGAGCCGGTGGTAGAGAGCATAGTTGCTTCAGTTTCATTCCTCTCTCTCTCTCATGGCTGAAATGGTAAACAAACACTTCCAGTTGTCAGTTTGACAACTGGAATTTGTGTTTTTGTTGTCGCTTCTGACAGTACAGGTTTTTTGTTATTATTTTTTTGTTTTTGGTTTGGACTCACGTGGCATTGAGGCCGGTTTGTTTTTGTTTTCATTTCTTTTCCACCGCACTGTGCAGATTTTTTGACAGGTTTGTGCCGGCTGTATGAGGTTTGTTTACATCAGTGACGTCATAGTTGGCTTGACTACTTCCAATTGGCAATAGAGTGTGTGTGTAGGAGAGGTGAATATGGCAGTGTGGTGGAAAATTGTGTGTTGAACACAAAAGAGTTAGGAAACGAACTTGGTATTTTTTTAATTTTAACAGATGGAAATGTATGTAAGTGAAATTGGAATTGAAAATAAAAATAAAAAATATAAAATATTTTTTGCATTAAAAAAAACCAAAACGTAAAAAATATTACACTTAAAAAAATTTATTTTTTAAATTTGTATATTTTTTTTTAATTCTCACATTTTTTTGCCATTCGCTTACTCCACATGGGCACACATTTTGAATGTCACATTCAATAAACTTCAATCTTTAAGCTGATCATTTTGTTTGCCTTCTTCACTGCAAAAAAGGCGAATTTTTATGCTTAATGGGATTTCAGCACGTAAATATACACAAACGTACACAAAAAGTATTATGAACACTCTGCAAGACAAAAATATTAAATTTCATAATCATGATTGAGAAATCTTCACGCCATTTTGTTTACTCTTTGTCAATATACCTTAAGTTTGGGGCTTATGTGCACAAAAATCGATTCTTCTTTTTGTCCAACCCGAACAAAAAGTCAATGCCTTCGTGGGTGTCCTTAGCCACGAATTCCGCGTATTCACTTTTGCTGAATTTTGTTTAATTGTTTTTTAAATTTCATATATTCTCGTAATATTTTTTGGCATTTGTTTGTTCTGGCACTTTCCATAGGATTTAAATACTGTTGAGTGGCTTCTTCAAATGTATTACAGAGTATCAGTTGTTAAGCCTCTTCCCTTCTTGTTCTCTTGTGTTCAAGAATTTTTGTGAAAGTATTTTGACAGTTCATTGACTCAAATGTTGCACACTTGACAAGCGTCACAAAAAATATGTAAACGTTTTTTTTTCCTTCTTAAAGGCTTACATGCAATTTGAGTGGCTTGAGTGCAGATTTAAGGCGTAATTAGCATGACAAATGCTTGACAGCGGTAGCGCGCTTTAGTGGAAAGGAAAGGCCTGCCTCAGCATGCGGTTGTCATGATAAATGCCACGAAAGTTATGAGCAATTTTTGGAAATTGTAAATGAAGAGGTTTACAGTTTGAACACAAAGTTGTTGCCATTTGCAAGGGCACGCACGATCGATTCCGATTTGTTGTGTTGAATAAAATGTATTTTCTGTAATTTTAAGTGAAAAAATTCAAAAAAGTATTTATTCCATTTCTGCTCTTTTACTAATGTTATGATTTTTAAAATTTTTTTCCAAAGTATAATTTAAAAAAATATTTTTTCAAGTTTGTGTCTTCAGTCTTTTGTTTTCAGAAAATCTTATGAGAATACTTTACGTACTTTTTCATTCAATATTTTATAGTATTTATTTTCGCCAACTGAGCACTTCCGAAGTTCTCCTGTTGATTTCTTCACTCCTTTATTTGCCGTTTATGTCTTCAGTCTTTTATTCTAAACATAACCTTTTGCATAACTCCATCAACAGTTGAGAGCGTTGTGTAACCAACATGACTTGAATTAATCAAAGCCAGTAAATGCAAATTTTGTAAATTTAATTGAATTCGGCAAACGGATGTTTTGGTTCTTATTCAGCTAAAAGTAGGACAAGCTACTTCCTATACGAAATTCGGAGATTCTGCAAAGGAAATTAATTAAACTCGACTGCGCTTAGCCATAAAAGGCTCTAGCAGAATGGAATAAATAATGTTACTGCTTCTTTTTGCTATTCTTCTTTGCCAACTTCTTCCTTCAAATAAAGAACAAATATAAGCATCCGCATGAATACGTACTTCGGCTTAGCCTTTGTTTTGCCTAAGCGTTTGCAATTTAATTAACATCTTCATTGTTTGGCATTAGCCTACAAAGGAATGTTAATTTCGGTTTATTTACCCGATTTAATTTGACTATTTTGACTATTTGTTGTGCTTTTGTGTTTTCGTGTTTAAGTTGTTGGCATACATTTGTAGATTTTCGCCATATTTGCCGTGTATGCGGCAAATATTTGTGTTGCACAACATTGAAATGAAGCGAAGGTAAATATTTGCACTTTATTCGTATGCAGAGATTAGAAAAAAGTATAAAGAAATCATTGGCGGCTAATATATTTTTTCACAATCACAATTCACAAATCAATTTCTCAATTTTTAAAATGTCATCACCTTTTCATCGATATTTTCTAGTTAATGCAACTTTGTCGCTTTAAATGTTTATAGCACTTTCATACAAAGTCTCACACACAAAAGCCAAACTCTACAGCCACAATTGTCAACACATGCTGTTGACTGTGCTGCTAGCCGCCTCTGAATGGCGTTTTGGCTAGTGTTTCTACGCTTTCAATGCGTTGCTGTCGTAAAATGCAAAAAACTTCTTTGATCAAACGAACCCTTGCGGCATGTTTATAATCCTTTCGACATGCTAAGCAACATTTGTTCAGAGAACTTTTTATGTACCTTTGAGATGCGTTCGTTTTGTGTTTTTTTTTTTTGGTTCTTTTCACCTTTGCTCACAAACGGTAAGGATTTAAATTAAAATTTTTAATACTTCGCTTAGATGACAGCTTAGAAGGAAACTGTGAACTGATGCTGGTAGCTGAGTTGAATCTTGAAATGACTTAAGTTTGGATGAGATAAGGGCTGGATTTACCTATAGACAGAGAAGGCACTTGCCTCAGAGGGTTCATATGAATATGTGCATGGTTAGTACAATAAAATATTACACTGTGTGTCGATTATAAACGAAAATGCACTCTGTACCATAGTAATTATCTCTTTCATTCCTTCTGTTTCTCTTGAAAATTTCAATGCCTGAAAATGTCTGTCAAACTGTGTAATTGCTACCACACCCGAATCCGGCACTGGATGAAAAGGTAGAACATTTGCATAAAATGATGTACAGCTTTTAGCTGTAAAAGAAGAAGTAAAGACGGGGAAATGCTTTATGGGAAATGTAATTATTTGGGAGAATAGCTTTTTAGAAACTAATTGAAAGAATTACAAGAATTAAAACTTGAATTCCGTCAAGTTGTACTAAGGTTTGGGATGTGTTCTGGCAGTGCAACCTTTCAAACTACTGAGGTTCGTTTGTTAATCCTAGGACATGTTTAGAGTTTTTAGAATTTTCCTACATTTCGCCCATGAAATCAAGTTACTCTCTTAAGTCTTTTGAATGGTTTTTTTTTGTTTATTAAAAATTTAAATAATTTTTAACCACACGTTGACCATAAAATTTAAATAAACCATTAATTCCTCCTCCCATTCTCGAACAACATTTTTATTAATTTAAATTTCCACAACTTGCGCGAGCATCCTCAACGCTCGTGCATTTATAATTTCAGCCAATTTGCAACATCCACACCTTCGCTTTCAATTTTAATTTTAATACCAACTATATTTTAACTCAATTGCTACAGTCAGGAACGACCACAACAACAACAACAATAGCAACCAGACAACATCCTTGTAAAGCTAAATCTGAATCTGAATCCGTTTCCTCCTAGCTACATTGGCCCTTTTAATCCGCACGCTCGACTCGCATATCACATGTCCGAGCATATGACAAGCAGCGCACCAGCTACGGTTGCTGTCAAAAGTGTCAGTTACAACAAGTGCGTGTGATGCTTAAAAAAGAGCAAAAATAAAAATAAAAAGGAAAAAACTCATACAAAAAATATGAGTCTCCACGCATGCGCGCCTTCTTTGTCCATTCGAATTCGAAATTAATTTTGACTTGTTTGCTAGGTTTTTCTCGCGGTCACTATCACTACCAACAACAGCAACAGCCACAAATACAACATCACCAGCAACACTAAATTTTAATTATAGGCTTTGTTTATGCGGTACATTTTGTTTTTTTCGCTCACTACCCCGATTCCTCTTCTTCGTCTTCGTCTACTTCTTCTTCGGCTTCTTACACATATTATTTCGTTGGTTTCTGGCTTAATTGAATTCTATGGAAAAATGTAGTTGCTGCACACCAATGGCTCTTTTCTTGTACCGCAGCCGACTTACTGCTAGCTGAAGACTCTGATTATTCTGAAATTATTCTGTGCCTTTTCTCGTTCTTTGTGTGTGGGAATTTTAACATTTCGCTCTGATTTTTTTTCTCCTTCTTATTTCTTTTCGAAAACAATTCAACTCGAATTCTACATAATTATTTTCTCAAAATTAGTTCTTTAATGTTGTTGTGACTTTTGATGGCAAGTGAATGGCTACGGTGGCTGGCATGTGAGGTCCTTTGTAAATTGATATGTTTCAAGTTGCTGTTGTCTGATGACGTGTATGTGTGTGTGTGTGTGTTTTGCATGGCGTAAGTGTTTCTTCTTTACAGTTAAATTGAAATTAAATTGTTGCATGCAAAGGGTTAATTAACCAGCAGCATAAAGGCATTATAAAAAAAGAACAACAACATAAATGCAGCATGAAATCATACCATCAACATAATGAGAAAAAAAAACATACTTTGCACAAGTCCATTAAAATGGGCGTGGGTTTAGTGGTAAATAAAACTTCATTAAAAATAATTTAAGCAATTTTGGTATGATTTATTACTTAAGGACATGTGTAAGTGCTTAAGTGCTCAAAGTTACGGAGCTAACAATGTTTTTTATGCTGATGCTTATACACAGAAAACAATTTTTCAGTATAAGCTGAAGGTTTGTGTCTCAAAACGTTTGCTTGAAGGATTTCTTGTTGTTGTTTTCAAATCATTGTTGAATATTAAATATTGTTTCAATGTTGGACATAATATTTTTATATGAAAATTCAAGGCATCTTCTTACATTACATTCGGGGGCACACATCTCGTAATTGTTGTGATTATGCTAACATTTATTAGAGAAGTGGAAACTCTTGGTGACATTGACAGTTCAGTAAGTATTCTTTGTAAAATAAGTGTTTAGGCTTAGATGATAACATAGTTGAGTAGTTACTATAGTAATAAATTGTATGAGTGCCTTGAGGGCAATGACAATATTAATAATATTCGATGTATGTCTATTATTGAATTATTCTATGAGAATGTGATAGAATTTTTGAAACCTTAACTGCAGCAACCCTATTATAAATTGCCACGCCCTCTTTAAAAAAAAATCCTGATTGAGAATCTCTAGCCATGCTTTCACAGAAAATATATGTGCAGCTTCAGGAGAGCATACTGCTTGTATCTATGCCCATTTTTTGATCTGCCCCGCCCCTTTTTTGGAAATAAAAAATCCTAGAACAAAACTGTAGTCAATACTTGAACACTTTGTGGCATTTTACAATACCAACCTAATACATGCACATCCATATGAGGAATAATCCACCAATCATGACCCAAAATTGGTTGTCCATTCGAAAGATTTAAATCCCAGAACAGTGTAGTTTTTAGGTCAATTAAAGTCTTCGTAAAAAATACATAAGATATGAAATATGAGACCGCATTTGAATGGTCTGCGCCACAAAGGTAACCCACAAAATCAATGACACACTTCCATTGCCATACACAAATACAAATTAATCGATTAATTCGTGGCCGCCAAGAGCACGGACACGAAATTGCATATCGATGAGCACATTTACCAAACGCCACCAAACTAACAGTAAATTTGTGTAAAAGAGAAATTATTAAAATTTTATTCGAAAAAGAACTGAAAAAAAAAACTGAAACTGCAAATGAAACGAATTGGCAAATTGTGGCGAATGTCATGTGGAATTCATTAGGCAATTGAAACAGTGAAATAATACACTCAACACACATGCAATGCACAGCACACATTAAAAGAAAGTAGCTCAACACTTGGCCGCAAGTAAGAACACTTCTACTTCTTCTTCTTCTTCTGCAGTTTCAGCTTCTTCGTTTATCGTCTTCTTCCCGGTTATTAAGTCAAATTGCATAGATTAACTTAGACTGAAGACAACTTTGGAACAACAACAACAACAACCACTTCATACTCAACCGCGTATGTGAATAAGAAATGTTCATTTCTGGTAAGCAATGTTTAAGCCAACTTATTCATCCTGTGCCGCCGTGCGGCTGTTTTCGTGAAATAAACTATCGTTTTATGCTTTAATTGAGACATTAATCTGTACGGAAGTACCGCTTGTCGCTTGTGTGTGCTTGGCTATATGCTTTATAACTTTTACGTGGTTGTCACACGAAGCGTGTTCCATTGGCTGGTCGTTCGGTGTTTATACAAAATAAAGAAAATAATATAAGAACTCACTGGTTGGTTTGGTTGCTTCCCTTTGGTTGCTTTCCCAGTGTAATAGCAATTGACGCTTGCGCTTAGAAGCCCAGGAAATTGTGCGTGTTTAAAAGATATAAAATGAAGATAAGCAGTTCCTGTACGATTTGTCGCTGGTTTGGTAGATTGCCTATGAAATCGTAATTAATGTGATTAAATGGGAAATTAATTTGAATGGAATATTGATTTTGAGTACGTGTGATAGTTTCGATATTATGCATTGATACATGGCACGAAAGTAATCTAGAAACTTTATTAGGTAATCCAAATATTTAGTGCCAGCGCCAACATGGAGCCCCATTAATTTATTTTCGTGTAGCTCATAAAAGCCTCATAAAATCACCGCCCATCAGCAATCACAGGAACAACAACAGTAACAACCTTAGCAGCGCAACAATTCCAAACAATTAATGAATTGCAAGCGCAGCTCTGCTTCTTCTTCTACTTCCACTTCTACGTCTGCGTCTTCGTCATTCTCATCAAAAATCATGTTCCCAACTTGGCCAAAACATTAAAAATGTCTGGTTTAAATTTAGCAAACATGGACGGCATGTCGTTTTTAGCTCAAACGGCGCAACGCAACGCTATGACGGGCCATGCACTAAGCCGGCTGTCGTGTAGACCATTGTCACATAAAGCACAAATTTTCAACTCGTTCGGTTTGGCCGGACGCTTGAAATGGTCGTTGGTCGAACAAGAATGTCTTCCGCTGCAGTGTACTTGTTCGTATTGTTGTTGTTGTTGTTGCTGTTGGTGTTGTTCTTTGGCCTTTTCTATTTGTTCATCAAAATTTTCTGTTTGGTTTCTTTAGTATTTTTGTTTTGTTGTTGCACGCATTCGCATTGTTGTTGTTGTTGTTGTTTCTGTTATTGTTGTTCCAAGATTTCATGTCAGTCTCGATGCCGACCATTGTGCAAACATGAGTCCCACATTTGTGTTAAGTCTGCTTCGAGTGGGGGTCGGTGTATGCGTGTGTGTGTGTGTGTGTGTATAAGCAACATTGTTGACAAGCCGCTCATAATTGCTGCAGATGGCCAAACACGGTACGTCTGTCTGAGAGTCTGAGTCTCAGACAGCCATGATGTAAAGAACTTGCCGTTGATGACTTTATTTACAGAAATTGTATTTTCCTACAATTTTCATATTTTTCTACCGAACAGTTCAATGCTACTTCAAATATTTTCTAAAATCAAATGAAGTAATAATTTGTTTACCGTTCTTTTGACTAATTGTCGTTGAACTCAAGTCATCAACCATTACTAACCAATTGACATTTTTGACCAAGCCAGAGGCTAATAGATTCACACACAAATATGATAAATTGCAATGCAATTTCAGCGTTGATAAATGACAGATAAAAACATACTCACGGGCAACTCGTCGCAAGCGGTGTCTAATACTACAGCAAGTTTGAGTCTAACTCATAAAAAAAAATTCAAAACCCCATGACATTCACACTGGCGTCAGCCGGCGCCCAACAAGCGGCCATAAACAAAAGTTGTGACTTGATGTTTGGTGTTTTTGCTTGAAGCTTAGTGGCGTTGGTTATTGCCCTCTTGAACCAAACTTAATCTGATTAGCCAAACTTCAAACTTAGAGTTGGAACTTCATCAGGGCACCATGAAGATTGTCTACAACCTTTACAATCATGTGCTTTCAAGACTGTGTCGCCTGTTAGTTTGAAGACAAAATTCATCGTAATCATTAACATCAACACAGTCATAATGATGAGCGTCGCTTGAAGTCTTCAGCATGCTTAAAAGAGAAGTAAAAAAAAAACTTAGAAATGTTGTTAACTCATTTCTTAATTGTGTCTTTTGTTTCTTCTTGCTGGTTTGCTCATTTCGGTGTGTTAGCGGTGAACATTTGCAGAATTCCTATTTGAATTTCTTTATTTTTTTCATTGTCAAGTTTTTTTTCTGCAATATATGTTTGTTTCTTTTGTTTAATATTTTTTTATTTAATTAAAAATTATTCATTAATTTCCAATACCAGCTCTTATCATATCTTTTCAGATCACTTGTGTGCAGACAGTTTTTTGCTTGAATACCTCTTTTGAATATTTAATACTTACTTAATACTTGCTTTCGTTTTTCAAAAAATATGACAAATCTTTCAAAACTTCAGACGAACGCTCCTTGAAAATCCCATAAATGAAGCTTGTGTGATTTATGGAAACATTGAATCAAGTTTTTTTCTTAAGTCTTTTGCTTTTGAGTGTCACCAAATGTCAGTTGTAGATTTCATTTTATTGATAAGACTTTAAATATTTGTGTTTTATGACATGATTCTATTTAAAGTTCTGACAAATTCATTCGATCATACACATTCTTAAGCATACATATTTTTAAGCAACATGTGTATGAACAATTTTCACATGCCAGTACGAAACCTTCTTAGAATATTTATCGATTATTTTATCGATAATTTTTTCATTTTTCGTAATTTTTATCGATAATTTTTCGACATTTTATCCATATATTATTTTTGATAATTCATCGATAATATTTGTATACTTTATCGATAATATTTCGATAAATTATCGATAATTTTTCGATATTTTTTGATAATTTATCGATAAACACTTCGAAAATGGTCTGACAATATATCGATAACACATCGAAAATTTATAGATAATATTTCGATAATTTATCGAGGATATTAAATTTTTATTTTCAATTTATCGATAATATTTTGATATTTTACGGTCTATTTTAAAGTTTGTTCTTAAAGAATTTTTTTCTTTGAGTTATCTACGTCAATAAAAGTTAGTTACGAGTTGTCAACGTATGACCATCGATATACCGTTTGGACAGTAGTCTGCGGGGTATAAAAATATTACCACCATCCGTAATAAACATTCATAAGCAGCAGGTTTATGCAACAGTTTTAATTAAATGGATTTAAAGTTTTTTAAATTATATAAAAAAGTAATTTAAATAATTGAAATCGTATATACTCGGCAGGCGTACACAGTGAATCCGGCACTAAAAATCTTACGCACATTTTTTTCTGAAGTCTCCTATTAAAACGTATCCACATGTGTCTGCAGCCACAACTGTTTGATCTATCTGCAATTGACTCAAGTCAACTTTTCAAACATCAAATACCTTGGCAACACTTTTCCCCTTACTTCCTCATCGAAGACGTTTGCTAAACCATAAATGGTTTTAATTAACAACGCCACAAGGCACATACGACCAAACGATAAATAACTCAATTGAAATAGAAATTAAAAACAAAAACAAACAAACAAAAAAAAGAAGAAACCAACTAGAACAGTTATGACATCAAATGCCACAATTGAGAGAATAAAACCAGTCATAAAAGCAGCACACGAAAAAAAAAACGCAGCATGAGAACATCCATCCAAAAGAATTAACTTGAGACTGCAGCATCATGATCGTGCAGACAGACAGACAGACAGACACTCCGAACGAACGATTGACAACTTTAGGCTGACTTGGGGTGATTAAAATAAAAATGTCGATCAAATGGCATTGCCATATAGAAAAGTCAACATTCAAAAACAAGCCATCATTGCCATCATCGTCCATAGAGGTGAGATGATCGTCTTGGTGGTTTATGGACAAAAGCACTTAAGTGCCAATTGAAATTTTAACAAGCTCTCAGCAAGACCGCATACTCGCTTTGCTTTGCGGAAAATCATTGGCTGGTATGTGTCATTTCGTTTAATTAGTATTGAAATAGTTGACGGAGCATGTTTGTTAGAACATGATCAAATATGAGAGTTTGAGATTGTTTTTTTGTGCAAAAAATATGGTTAGAGACAGCAAATGTGGCAAGACCATTTCAGTGTACAATTGTAGGAGAATTAGTTGCAATCTTTGGATTTTTTTTAGTTTGGTCTCACAATTAAAACAAAATTAACAAATTGCGTGTAATTGGCTGAGTTTTGTGTGATCAATGAGGAAGTTATGAATACTTTGAAGTTCAAATTCTGAATTGTTCACAGTTTCACTTGCCGTTTTTTCTTCACTTTCCCTTCACCTTCGTACGCGAACTCACAGGTATTGTGTCAAAAGTCAATGCCTTGTGGTGAGTGTATGTAAATCAAACTGTGACACTGAACAGCCAAATCAACATAGAGCACAAAAAAAAACAAACAACAACAAAATGGAAATACCTTTAGAGAGGAAAAACCAAAACATAGTCTCACTCGAGCAGTCATCAAACTCATTAGAATCACAAGTCAGTGACAGTTAACGACGGAAGCTTCATTTTGCCATCAAGCATTTGTACAAATGGAAATTTTTTAGTTTTGTACCAACACCGTACCGCCTTCGGTAGCTTTAGCTTGGCTCTTGGCCTCTGTATATTTGTGGGCATCTTAACTGATTTGTTTTTTTTCCTTCCATCTTTCATTTGCTGCAACAACAGCTGAGTCTTCAACTCAAAACTCTGCCCGGGTCTTAGAGTCTCTCAGTCGTCGTTTGGTCATTCATTTACATTTCACATTGCCATCATTTGTGGGCACTGCAAATTGACAGCTGCAATTTCTTCGGCGAGTTGTTGAGTCTCAAGTGCCAGTTCTGGTTCTTAGAGTTGTGGCTTTCTAACAGCTAACTGGTCTTAAAACAGTTTGACGGTTTCGTTTTTTTTCCCCCTCCATTTTGTGAATATAATTATTTTCTTTGATTTCTTTTCTTTTCGCATTTTCTTAGCAACGAACTTCCACTTTTTTTTTTTACTATTTCTTAGCTTTGATTAATTAATATTCGAGTGCGAAATAACACATGCCGGCTGTCTCTTTCACTTCTTCAGCAGCTCCATTTGGCATTTTGTCAGTGTTGGTAGTAATCATTTCAGTTGGCAGCTCATTTGTTGATTTAATTGGTAGTGAAATTTGAAATGAAAGACGAAGAAGATGCAGTAGGGAAATAATTATTTCAAAATGGAAAAGTGCTTGACAGCAGCAACAACGGCAAATGGAAGAACAAATGAATTGAGGTGAAAAGAATGGGGAGAAAAAAAGATAAGGAAGTCATTTCACTTAACAACCAATTGGGTTTACAGGCAACTGAAGAATTAACTTGAAGCTCATTTCGAAGACTCTCTTCCCCCTCGAAACGTTTACCAAATGTTGCCTATTAACTGACTGATGCTTACGTATAGAATTTCTTAAATACATTCTTTGGACCACATCGAAATATGAGCCCATTTCATGCAACTACATTTCCAAAACTGGGTACTCCTCCATAATTTACATGAAAACCACATCGAACCATCATTTACCAATTCGCCACATTTATTGGCCACGAAAATGTTGGCCATTGCAGTTCATAACTACTCAGAAGACATACAGAAACACTGCACAGCAAGAAAGAACAGTGGTAAAAAAGAGCTTCTGCCGAACTAGCTAACTGTACTGGCTGCCATATCTATGGAGCATCGTAGCGAAATACCGCGAGCAAATTTTTCTTTTTGCGATGATTTTGATTTTAGCCAAAAGAAAAAAATGAACAACAACAACAACCACAACTACAGCAACAACTGTGAATCAAAAAGCAGCAATAAAAGCTGTTGTTTATTTGTTTATTGGCACAGCAGCCCCACGAAGCAGCAAGCAACAACGAAAGCATTAGCCTCAACAGCAAACCCCACCGGAGAGTGAAGTGAGTTTCAACATTTGCCGCAATTACCGCACTCAGCTGTCAGGCGGGCAAAGATTAGAATTTTCTCGTTCGTACATTCGCCATGGTAGGCGGACATTGCTGAGCGAGCAGATAGCATCATTGAAGCGAGGGAGCGTGGCAGCCCCGACTCGGCGGCTTGTTAAAAAAATCTTAGAAAAATCTATGAAAATGTTGCAGTTGCCCGCAAAATGTTCTATGTGCATGTGTGTGTGTGTGTGTGTGGGAACAGGTTGCTTTCTTTCTTACTGCCGTTCAACTTTTTGGGGGCCAACATTTTATTTTCTATTTGTTTTATCTGCTGGCCTTGTGCTGTGTTGCACTAATTACGCGCCGATTGTGGTTAAGTTGCTGAACTCAACTTCCAACTCAAGGCAACTCAACGCCAGCCAACTAAAGTCAGGAAATATGACAAACGTAGGCGCGTGTATGTGCATGTATTCTGAAACTGTTCTGGTTTTTCTTTTTAATTTGTTGTTGTTGTTTTTATTCTACCAAAGCCTTTATGTTCTTATTGTATGTCAGCCATGCCACAGTACACTTGTGGCTTGTGGTTTAACACGGGTAAGAGTAATTTTCGTTTGCAAGTTCAATATTTTTTCCGCAAAGAAATTGTGTGTGTGGGTTTTTTTGGTGTGGCTGATGCGGTGGGTTGTCGGTTGCAATTTTAAGTGAAAAACCGTGTACAGGTTGCCGCTGACATTGAGTAACGTGGCGTAAATGTGCAAATGGTTTTTTTTGTTGTTTATGAAACTAAAGAATTAAGACACGAACTTGAAAGAAATATTTTTTCGAAATTAAGACATGTCATTGGGGAGGTAAAAAAAATGAGTGAAATATTTTTTTAACTGCATAAAAGACTTAAGAAAGGAACATAATTTTTTCAAATGTTTTCTTATTAAAAAGTTTGTAAGTAGGGTAACCTGGGGTAGCTGTGACACCCTTTTGAAAAAGTTGCGAAACTTGTGGATTGATTCAAAAACTGTTTGCTGTATTTATATGACTTGAAATATTTCAATATTTATTTAATTTTTTTTTAATTTTAATTTTTTTTCGTTTATTTTTTTACTCTATAAATTATTTAATTTCATTTCTTATACAGAAACTAGTTTTCAGCTTTTTGTTTTTATATATAACTCTTAGTCTTCCTAGATTTCATGCCGTTACAATCTCACAACATATCACCATCTACGCAAAAAAAAATGATTCTTTCGCCACGCCATCAGCCAGTTTAACAACTTTCCTAAACAGAGAAAACTAACAAAAACTAACAACAAAATAAAAAAACCATTTGACCATATTTTCGCATGTGCCTTGCCGCATTCAATTACCTAATGAAATGTAACGAATTTCGTAAACGGGTTTTCCTTGCGCATTTATCCTAGAAAACTTGCGTTCAAGACCACGAAACTGCAAGAAGTCATAATATTTGTTTTGGCTTCTAACGGTTGTATTCGAAGTCAAACGAACAGGGGAAACGAACTTTTGCCGTAAACAAATTGGCGGCAAAAACGCCAAAAAAAAAAGAAACCGTTGCAGCATTTGCAACCAGGCTGCATTCGATTATGTTCGATTATGTTGGCTTTTATTGGTCGTTTATTTCTTTCACTATTATGTGATTTATGCGCTTTGGTCATTCAATGGTCATTTGGCTGTATACAATTGGTAAGCATGACAATGTAATGGATGAAAGTATAATTACTAAGTTGCTGTTAGGAGAATTTTATGATTCTTTATACTACAAGTTCTGCTTGCTAAATAGACTTGCTAAATAAACAACAGATTCAAGTAAGAAACTTTTAGTTTGTGTAAGCATTGACATAGAACTGGTGAAGTCATATACACACATGCCACTGCATTTCTGTATTGTATTTAATTTAATTAAAATTTATTTCTTCCTGGCTAAAAATACTTGCGGCTTACAACTTTCGTTCCTCTACATACAATTTTTGTATTTATTTTTTTTATTTTCATATCACTTTAATAACGTTTGCTGCATATATGCTAATGATGTCATTTATGTCTGAGCTTTTTTCACTGGCATTAAATTACTTGAAATTTAAATTGGCCATGTGGGCCATAAATCATGGCTGAGACAAATTGTGTTAGAAAACATGTTAAATTGTGCGCCAAAAATAAATTAAATTAAATTAATAAAAATGTGTTTCATAGCAAATAGACAAAGGAAATGACAAATGATTGAAATAAACAGAACAGATGGACACTCAAAACGAAGTCTTTGAAGGGAAAATTGTGATTCTTTTCATATCTCTTTTAGAGGAATAAAATAACACTCAACACTCTCAGCTACAACTACTTCAATTTTGCTTCACGAAAAAAGGCAAGCAACTGGAAGAAATCATCAAGTAAACCGGCACAAAAGCCTCAAAAAAGCCTTGAACTTGACCCGAGCGGCTCATTCACACGAAATGCATTGGCAACGAGGGCTGCCATAAGCGATTCAAGTTTAAATCATAACCAACGAATAACGCACCAGGGCCAATATTAATAAATAATAAAAAAAAATAAAAAACAACAACAGCACAAAAATTAAACCTTTTGACACAAACTTAACGGCCACATGTGTTCAATCAGTGGCCTATGAAGATCCACAAACCGAAAAAAAAACACACAAGACTGATGACGAAGATGATGCACTCTCGCTGGCTGCCGTGACTGCTAAGTTTGCTGATGCAGCCAATTACTTGTTGTAAGTCATCAACATCAAGTGATTTGGCTTTTGTTGTGGCTGCTGTTGTTCCTGCTGTTGCAGCCAGTGCTGGTGTTAGTGTTGGTGTTTTTTTTTTTGGTTCGTTCATAGCTTCTTCATTTTCCTCTGCTGAATTTTATGCCTGTCCTTTCATTCCACACGGCACGATTAACTCTTTTTTTCGGTTGTATATTGTTTTGGCTTTTGTTTTTTTTGGCTCGAAGTCACTCAATGACTTTATAATTGATGCAAATCAATCACAATTTTAAATATGAGAGAACTAAGGAACTAAACAAGGCTGCCCACTTTAATTGCTTGCAGTAAAATTAAGTGAGAATGCCACGCAAAGCCATTTGAGTCATGACGAATTCATAGAATTTATTTTTTATTTTAAATGCATTTAAAAATCCTAGATTTTAAATTCAAAAGTTTTGTCAGTTACTTTAAAGAAATAAATAAATCAGCCAGTCAGTCAGTCGGCCATACATTCACTCACTCACTCACCTCCTAAGTCAGTCATTTCGTCGATACCTTTCATGTCCACACACAATTATCTACCGAAACGCATCTCCCTGCTCTTTTTTTTAATGCATCTTATGTGCAAGTGCCTGTCAAGGCGTTATCTGCCACTTCAGTTCGAAAGATTGGCGCGCGACCGAAAATCCATTTATCCTTAGGCAGCAGTAACATACATACAGCAGCTAGGCAGCACACAGACTTGACACATGCACTTCAATGCTGTAACATAATACAGCAACAATCAACATTTTGACCCTTTTTTCATTACAACAAAGAGCACAGAATGGCAACGCGGCGTGTAACAGTAATTTGCTGCGAACTCAGCTGCCTGGTTAACTCAATGTAACGACTGCAATCTGGCCGCAACAAGCTCACAACAAGTCAGCAAAGCCAAGACAACATTCGCATTATTTTGGCGTAATCAGACGCTTGAAATCGCCATTAAATGCAAATTATTTCATTTCTGTGCCAATTCGAGAAGTCTCTCAGGTCGTCTCTTCGGTGACTAGTGACTGCTTGTGTTGTGTTGTGTTGTAGTCCGTTGTGAATTTTTGCTTTTTCTACACTCTTTCACTACAATTTTGATGTTCTACTTTTGCCATCCGATTTGAATGCGGCTGCTGTTTTCTTGTTTTAGTCTCGTGAATTGTCCGTAGTTGTTTCTTTAGCAGTCAATAACTGCCAATAGTCGTGTGCATTTATGCTCATCAAATTGAAATCAAATCAAAATCAAGGCAATTGTGAAAATTTTTGTTTATTTTTTGCATTTAAGTTGGCAGCTTTTTTTCGCTATTCGATGTCAGGGGAATGATATCGATAGCCAATAGTTCTGCAATTTGTCGAGATATTAAGAGAAGAAAAGCCATACCATAATTGGTTAGGATTTCAGATTCCTGTTCGTTTTGGCAGAGTTCTTGTTACAGAAGTTTGGAGCAAGAATTGAGGTCAGTTTGCTTGTGATTGCTATGGGGTATTTATTATTTTTTTTATACAATTGTTGAATTGATTTTTAAGCTCTAAAAATACACAGAAAAGGGTTAAAGAGGTTACAAAGATTAAAATCTTACAGGAAAGAACTGAACAGATTTCATGTCCACAAACTTCTTAAATTCCTTTGTGAATCACGCCGCCAATTCTCAATAATTACCCTCAAGTCACAAAAAAATTGCCACAAAAAAAGGTTGGTCTCGGCTTGATATCAAAATTCCAAATCACAACAGCAAAGAGAAACAACACATAAAAATCCCCAATATTAAAAATTCTCAATGACAAAATCTCAAATTCGTATTAGGATAACATATTGATGTCCATGATCTGCCTCTTCGTCTCCGCAGCCCCACCAACGTCGTTATGGGTAAGATCAAGTGTTATAGCTTAGGCTCCCAGGCAGATATAGCTTTTATTGCGACCCTGCTATCAATGAGAATTGTGGTATTATCAATATTGAAGCTTGAAAACACTGGTAGTATCGGTCAGTCGGATATGTTCCTAAATTCTGGGGGATTTTTAGATGTTCCACAATTTTTTTTTTAAATAAAATTTCAACACTCCAATCATTGCAAATTGCTTTCATGTCAAATCAAATATTTTACTTAAAATTGTTGTTCTTCTATTTGTTTTTTTTTTGTTCAACAAATTATGTATTTATTTTTTTTTTGGTTGAGGAAAATTACAACCGGCAGGCACAACACAACACAACACACCACACCACAACACACATCCAAGTAGAAGAAATTATTAAAAAGCAATTTGCGGGTTCATTCATCTTTTAAGCCAAGTCATAGTTAAATTATAATTTGGCCCGAACGCAAGGCAACATTCATGGCAAAAGTACAGTTAAGTGGCAAAAGTAAATTATCGCAAAGAACAAAATTGCGCTAAGAAGTCTCTTTGTTGGACTATAAGAAGCGATTTGCTATTTGCTGATTTGCGGATTTGCTGATTTCTTCACTACAAACAAATTACAATTAAAGGATGACGTGCTCTTCTGAGTTGGCCAATGGTGATTTGAAGCCAATAAATAATTCCAGCCAGCAGTCGTACACAAGAACACAATCAGTTGAGCAGAAATCCTCTGAAGCGGACTTTGGCAATTAAAGTTGAAATTCACTTCTTTTGTTATAATTTCGCTTGAGTGATTTTAATAGCCTTTCGGCTATGTTCTTAGTATAAAGCAAATATGATGTCATATCGTCTATCTGCTAGATGGATTCTTGAAATTGAACACTTCCTCTGCTAACTCAAAGAAGAAAAATTTCAATTTAATAAACGTTTTTTGTGTTTTTTTAAGCTTGTTCACCCTTATTTGGCTCGTCACCAGCCTAAAGAGTTTAATCACATTGAAGTGCCTTAGTATAAAAAAACACTTTCGATTTGTCATTGTCAAAGTGATTTACATTTAAATTTTTTATTTTGCAAATTTTGTCTTCAAAATGTTCCTCTACCAGCTGCCAAAAGTGATTATGCTGTGTGCCTAAACTCTCAAGTAGGTCTATTATGTATTCACTGAAATTTGCCTGTGCCTCTTGATTTTGGGCCAAAAATTCAAAGCTTGTTCCTCTTAATTTGGTACGTTTTTGGCAAATGAAATTAAATACTTTTGGGCAATTGACAACTTTATGTTCCTCTTGACTATTTGCCTATGTAAATGACAAGAGGCGCCTCCCACACACAAGTTGAGAATTTTTAATTAAAAACGTGTTTCAAATTAGAAATAAATTTGTTAAATACACGATCAACGAAAAGATAAGAATATTGGGAAACCGTTAAATTTTTATTGTATGTAGATTTGATTTGTTATGTATTTGGTATAGACTCAAGGAAAAATGTTATTAGATTTTAAGTAAGATTCGCTGAAAGACAAAAAAGTGAATGACAATTAATACAAAAAAGATGATGAAGACAAATCTATATTTGCTAATGAAATATTAACCCATGTACGTCACTTTAAGCATAAAAACTCAGTTCAAAAATCCCATTTGTCCTGGCACCGACTTCCTCTACTAACAATTATTCTATCTGTCTGCCTGCCAATACCAACCATAATATACAATAACAGAAAATAGCACAAGTAAAAAAAAAAACTAAAAATAGAACTCAATGAGATTGCAATCATTCAGTTGGCATTTATATTGTGGTTTTTTTTTATTCACTTGGATGTTGTTGTATTATTTAGCACACGTTGCACACTGCTACTGGACATACAAAAAACGTAGAAGAAGATGAACTCACATGCTGTGCGCGTATACAATGTTGATCATAGAAACTATTTTAGAGCAAGGCTGAAAGTAAATAATTTATGTGCTGCTGTGTCAGCGAGTGGCCACCTAAAGGAAAGGAATTGAAAAGTTTTTACTACTAACAATGACTACAAGATCTGGCAACTCTCCTACAAAACAAGGCTCATGTCAAGTCTTTTCCCCACTCCTTATCATTCCTTTTGAACTGCTACTCCTTCTTCTTCTCCATTTTCAATGATTTCAATTAATTAAATTCGCTTTTTTTCCTACGCAATTGGAATTTTTTCAATTATTTTTGCATTTGTTAAAATGTTAAATTTATCCTTTCCAAAGGAAGCTTATACAAGACAATTGCTGCCATTAAAACGAAAAAATCATCACAAAATAAATATAAACAACAACAACAACGAAAAAAGGTGTTGGCAGTTATCTCGGCGATTGCGTGTAGAACATGTTGCATTCGAAATTGCTGCATAATTGTTTTAAGTGCTTTTGCCAATGCAGTAGCCGGCCATCAGAAGGCAGAAGTGCGCCGTCTTTACAGTCTCAATAGTCGATGCAATTAACGCGCGCTGACAAGTGCTGACAGTGCTGCCAAAGTGGTGGCTTGGTGTTGTGGATTATTTTCGATGGAATGAAGTAAGGCGATTTTTGTGTTTTTTTTTTTATTTTTTTAGTGAATATACAAAATTTTTTGAATAATTTATTTGAATTTTTTGAGCTCCACCAATTATGTTAGTTCAAAATAATAATTACCTCAATGACTTAATGAACATTATCTCATGTTCAACACCCACTTTGGAAAGCTATTGTCAGCTGTGGCTGTGGTTCCCACAATTAACAATTAATGCCGAAAGCTGTATGCTTCTTTTTCTTATAATTTATTTTAACTGAAATGCAAAACGTATAAAAGATCATCTGCTTGTAAATGATTTCATCAATTTCCGTTCTCAAAGCAAATAGAAAACATTGCTAACGGTGTCAGTCACTAATGGTGAGGTTTGAGGTGATGCCATCAGCTATTAAAATCCGTTTGATTATGAATATTTATGACAAGGGGAATTTTTATTTAGTAGAAAAATTTAATTGAAATCAGGTCAGTGTTTGGTTACAGGTAAATGCACCCACTAACATAACCACTCATACTATTCCCATTTCGGGTCTCAGTGGGTGAAGGGTACATGCAAGTATGAGTCGACTGTGACCGATTGAAACTCACTCACTTGCATGAAATGCAACCATAACTTTTATGACTAAATCTTGTACAAAAAATCTCTGACATCCTTTTACCTTCAAAAAAAAAACCCTGCTTCGATTCAAAGTCACGCGCCGCCGCTCGAGCGCTCCAATTACAGTTTATCTCGAGTTGTTTAACTCAAATTAAATTACGCACCCTTAATACGCACTTAATTAATAAAAGGCTTATAAGCACGCAGGCACTGAACAAAAAAAAAATGCGAAAACAACAAGAAAAACAATTCACAGGAGACGCCCTCATCAACATTCGGCACGCCACAGTGCCTCAAATGCCTCATAAGGCAAAAAGCCAAGTAAGTATTTTGTATACGCTTTGCCTGTGACTTTGACTTTTTTATAGGCGCTGTCAAAACATTTACTCTTCTTCTTCTGCTTCTTTGATTCTCGAGGCGGCTTCAGGCTTCATCTTATCGGCGCAGTAACTATTCGTGCGCAGGCGCGTGCACGCTTGCACACATTCATGCCAAACGCACATAAATCCTAGTTTTGCCATTAATTTCACTAAAGAAATATGCCCATAAATGGTCAAAGCTCAAATATTTATTTCAGCACATTACGCACATTTCAGTGATGTGATGTGCATTTCAGAGGACCTTCTTATTGCTGTGCCTGTGCTGCTCCTTTGGTGAATGGTAACTTTTGTTGTTTTGTTACTGCTGGTGGGCAATGAAATTATGGCTATGTGTGATGAGACTGCAGGGTGGTTGATTTATTTTTAAAACTGTCACAGCAAGCAACAAGGTTGCAGCAATGGAGGCAGACATTTTACATCTTAGAAACAACAGAGGACTGCATAGTTTGTCTATTAGAACCGTTTAAGTTCTTTCAACTTACAAGTCATTTAAGTGGTTTCATTTGCTGCTATTGAGGCAGAGATGGGCTTCTGTTAAGTATACGTTTTCTGTTAAATTATTATTTTGCATTAACGTCTCTTGCCATCAATCATGTATAAAAATCTGTTGCCCAAAAAATCGGTGAGAACATTTTTCGTTTGGCACTGCTGAACTCCAGCATAACTCAACGTAATTCAATGAAGACCTCACTTAGCGGGCAACATCGCATTTTCGTCAAATTACCACAATTTGCATGTAAATTTTGTTTGCGTATAGAGTATCAATTTGCCACTAAATGTTTTGACCTAATGGTTGGTTCTTGCAGCTACCTTAACTGTCTTTTCTCTTCTTGGCAGAAGCTTACTGCTTAACAGTTAAACGAAGGTCCGCACCAAAATTACCCTCCAACGAACTCGCAGTGGTACTGTTTAGTGAAAAATACGGAAAAAAAACGAAAAAAATTATTATAAAAATGAAGAAATTTCCCTTTGGTGTGTAAGTATAGATACGCAAATGCTTAACGGTGGAGACGATTATGGAAATTGTTCTCTTGCCCAGTTGATGGGCATTTTGTTGTGTGTGGGGCCTAATGGGTTGTGCTTGCGCACCACCACCATTACAATAACAACATTAGCGTAATGATATGTCATTAATTTGATAGCAATGCTCTATCGCATTCGGTCGGGGCTTCTTGCTGTGGTGGTTTTTTTTTGTAACTTTGTATGAAAGGAGATGCATTCAACGTCATTAGCATTACATTGACTGCAAGTATTCTAAAGGTTCGTAGCAGCAGTGGCATTTGGGAATAAATTAAAATTTTTCAATGCAATTTTTCACATATTTGAAGCTAATTGAAAGCCAATCTCCCTTTTCGTGCAACCGAACTAAACTCAACAATTTTATATGCAATTTTTAGCTCCACTAGAAACCCTTCAGTTTCAATTTCCTATTTAAATGCCTCAACTGGAATTGGAAATTAATTTTTGTAGAATTTTCAATTCGTTTTCTCCAAAAGTGAATCACTTCCTGGTTGCAGAGATCACCTCTCTGCAATCCTCAAAATTATTACCATTTCCTTTGACTAAAATTTATTTATATAAACATTGTGACTGCAAGCATGCCAGCGATATTAAATATTTTTATGACTTAATAAAATTTTATTAAATTCGAGCAAACCAAGAAGAAGAAGCCGCAGCAGCAGCAGAACAAGCACAGAGATCATCATCAATTCAAATGAAATGCACTTCGCCGTAGGAAATCAAAAATCAGGTTCAACATATGTACATGAATTTCAATAGGCTAGGGGCGCTCAGAGCGGCAAGTAATTTCCTTGATTTAATGCATTAATCTCAACAAAATTGCACACAGCCCAACTAACAGCCAGAGACGCTGCTCGACATGTGCTGAATTTAGAATGTTTTGAACTGAAACTGCCAATCGTGCATGAAGCATGAAATGTTTTAAACATTTTTTTTCGGGGGTCTCGTATGGGCACTGGTAATTTATGCAACAACTGCAGTTCACAAAAATCACAAAAAATAATAAGAAAACTTCTTGAAAACTTTAAATAAGTGAGTACATTAAAAATTGTCGAAATCATAAATTCCCTGCAGATTGCATGTTGCCACCAACATTGCTTGAAGCGTGCCCTGATCTTGCACGTTCCTTCTTATAGGTGGACAATTTTTTATTTTTTTTTATTTCTTATATCTGCATACATAAAACTATAAATAAAATAAGTATAAAAAATCATTAAATTTTAATTAAATGTATGCACGCAGCCAGTCGCAACAGCTGCTGCTTGATATACGCGCATGCGGTAATTCACTCTTGATGGTTTTTTCTTTCGCTTCTCGTGCTTAATATCTGGCCAATTTTATGGTTTTTTTTTTGCTATTTGCATGTTGACTCTCCGGCTTGGTCCTTTTATGTTGATTTTTATTTTTATTTTATTTTTCAGTATCGTAAAATATATTTAAATTGGCATAATAAAATCATCGATGGTGTTTCTATATTTCATTGCCCGTTGATAACTAATTAAAAGATGTGCTACAAAGTTGTGTTGATCATTTGGATTGAGCGTAAATTTGCATAAGGAAACAAGTTTATTGAAAAAGTTTTACGAGCTTTGAATTTGTATAAGGAAAGGCTCCTTATTAGAAATTATTAAAAAAAAAAAACTAATAAGAGAAAAATCTTCGGTCTGACTGAAGCTAAAAAAACCTGATCATTTATCGATAGTTTCATGATATTTTATCTACAGTTCTTTGATATTTTATCGATAATTTCTATTTGCACTTCATTTCGTTTCCATTTCAAAGTTTTTGTTCCAGTTACGATTCCATTCCGTTCCCTACTTAATTTTCCAACCAAATAAAAAACTCTGTGAAAAATCGAATGGCAGGTGTTGACTTATTCTTCTACCCTGTTGAATCTCGAGGAACCAAGAGCCTCTTGACGTGGGAAGTCAACATTTTCATGTGAATTTTTTATCCAAAAACCCGGTAGTAAATTTCGCAAGGCCTCTCAGCTAGAGACATGCCAGCACGCCTGCTATGGGAAGAAATTGCACATTCCATCCTCGCTTCTAGTGGAGGCATGCCGGTATGCCTGCGCTAGAAGGGAGATAGGGTGGTGTCAATGGATTTTCTATGCCATATTGCCTGCCAGCAGGCATACGCATGGAAGCGACAGACGTAGGCCTGTTTATTTGTCCCGTTTCATATAAAAAAGAAGTAAAGGTTGGAAGCGAAGAGGGCAGGCATCCGAGCTCCTAAAGAGGCATACTGGCATGCCTGCAGACACCTTTTTTTGACCACTGGCTCATTTGGGTGATTGTGGAATTCCAGCGAAGAAAATTATCATTGGACCAGGGTCTTGCTCATTATATGCATTTGAGCAACATTCTATTATACCTTTTTATCCTCTAAATTAAGTTATAATTACATCTTTTTACTGAAACATATAGGAAATACTTTTGCTATTAAAGGCATTCTTAGATTTGTTAATAGAGGTTTTTATGAGCAAAGTGATCCCACACCATCAAAGGTCACCATCACCATTTTGAAGGTCGATCACCAGAACTTAGAGCCCCCCCCGGTGAGATCATCTCTGTCAATCAATTCTTCGCTATATTTGATTTGCTTAATTTCTTTCACATACAAGTATCGCCTGCGGAATAAACCACAAATTAATCAAATTACCAAATGGGCGATTCTAATTAATTAACACAACCGCCCCACAACAGAAGATTAATATTTCACGCACAATTACAACACTCGGAACGTCGTCTAAGGCGACTTCCATATACGCCCAGATGTGTACGAAATAAAAGAGGTGCGTAGCTAATTTTTCCTCAAACAAAACGCACACAGCCGAGACACAAGGCAGCCGCAAACAATGAACTCTAATTTGTCATTACGGCCAACAATAAATTTGCAAATCGCCTAGAAGCAGGGCGGTCGAAAATGCGTGTGGGCTGTTTCAGAATCTAAACATCGAATGCGTCGGTGACCTCGCGCAGAAAACGCTTGAATACTTAGCAGTCAGTTGTGATGCTTAATACGTTTTTAATGCGAAGAAATGAATCATGGTTAGTGGGACTGCTGCTGTTGCCGTGGCTGCCTGTTCGGTAATTTGAGCTTCCATATTCAGAATCAATACCGATCACCAGCCAGTTCACCCACACCGATGTGGCCGCTTGGCTAAAACGGGAAACTGCCAGCCTAACGATTAAAGCGTATGTGTGTATAGCTATTTTCTGGTTGGTAATAAACATTTTGTGAATTTCGCGCCATCGCTAATCAACGCAGAAAGCAGAAAAGTTGTTTTGGCTATTTATGGGAGCGGTGTTAGGTGGCGGCCACATACATAAACGATGCTGATGATGATGAGGAGGATGATGTGGCGTTGATGAGATGTCGGTTTGAATTTGATGTGCTGCCATGCTGATGTGACTTACCTCAGACGATGATGGTGACGCTGAACTCAACTAGCCAAAGTAAAGGTTAGTCTTGTTAGTAACTTTTTAGTAACTTTTATTAGCAGAAATTGTCTTTCAAACTAATCGCTATTATTGCTGGCTGCGTGCTAAGTAGTACCTTCAGCGAAAATAAATTCATAAAAAAATCGAGCGTGTTTTGTTCTAGTCTCCCTCAAGAAATTAATCCAACGAACAACTGCCAATTAATACAATGAATTATTTTGAAACAATTTTGCAATTATAAAAAGATTAATTCGTGTTATTTCAGCCAACACTTCGGTAAAATGGAATTTTCAGCATACGCCAAGGGTATCATTACGCGAAAAAAGGCAATTTAATAAAAATAAGTGTAGGTACACTTTGAATTATCATGCGCCCTTTTACGCGAAAATTGTACAAAGGAAAAAAAATGAAAGAAAATATATATAATCCTGGCATATCCTGAAATCGCTCACATTCGTCTTAACAGCACTTCAGCGGTATGTACGTACGTACAACAACGACGACCGCACAACTTAATTAATAAACTAATGAGCCGCGCCGTGCCAGCCGCTACAACTGCCACGTAGATGCACTTTCAATACCAAGCGAAGAGGCAACCGTATAAACAGGCACCACATCACATCACACCACCCGCCACAATCCTCTTCCTAGTCCCCGACAGTCTCACATTAAGATTATCTACTGCGAACGTACAAATACTGCACGCCGGCCTTACCCTTATGCCGAAACGAGGCAAGGCGCACGCGGTCAAAAGCGTTTTAAAATGCGCAAAACGTACGCTTGTAATGATCGACGCCTAGATTTTGCGGCAGCGATTGCCCAGTGAAAAAAGGTGAAAAAAAAACTGAAATAAAAATTATTCCCAGCCAAAGGAAGGAAGGAAAGGATGGATGAAGGAAGCCAGTTATTCAGGCGGCAGTCAGTGAATGAGTGAAGAAGTGGTGGCAAGTCAACGACATCGGTGCGAGCCGCTGTACAGTGTGTGTGTAACATTACAGCGGTCATAATTTCGCCTCCTATTTGTGGAAGATCGACGAAAAATTAAAATAAATGTTCAACGCGAAAATATTCCGAAAGGGGGGCGGCCAGCCTGGTAGGAAGTTCGAACTGAGAGTGCAGATGGGCGGTTTGTGTTTGCGAAAAATGTTAAAAAGTTATTAAGCAACACGCCGAGTGATGCATTGAAAGGAAGCGCAGGGATTTGAAGTGTGGAAAGTGGGACTAGAAGAAAATTTGATGTGATTTGGGAAATTTAAGTCGTTCAATGATTGCCATCAGTAATCGTCATGGACTTCATGGACATCATGGATTTTTTTTCTAATTAATTAAAATCCATGCAGTATATAAGCCACAGCTGGACCACATAACGTATTAAACTATAAGCTCTTGCGTCAACACCACTTCCAAAACTGTCAGTTGGCTGAAAATTTGCAATCAACTGCAGCCAGGTTCTGCTGGGCCAATTTTTATGACCAGCTAAGTCCAATAATTAAACCGCTTAAAAATTGACGCATGTAATTTCTGTGCCATCTAGAAAACAGCGCACCACACACAGCACGTAGCATAAAAGTCTACTTCACTGCGACCACTTCGACATGAGCCTTCTTGTTCTTTGAGAGCGCCGGTCCGCTTGTCGTTGTTAATACCTTTGCTAACAAATATATGCAACGTAGGCTGGACTTAATCCAGGACTGGGTATCTGGTCACAGTTGTAGTTGCAGTTGCAGTTGGAATTGAGTGTTTCGCAGTCAGTTAAAATCGCATTCCTCTGAAGGACGTTGGGTAGTAGAGACGTTTTTTTTTTATTTGTTTTTTATTTTTATTTATTGTTTTTGCTTTTGTATTTTCGTATATTCCCTTTGGTAGCGATTAAGTGTGATAATCTTTGAAATTACTGCAGCCAACAAGCTCATATTTATGAGGGCCAACTGGAGAGTATTTCTATTTGCCTGTTCATGCCTGTCTGTCCTCGCGTCTTTCCTGTCATTTGTCCTACTCGTTGCTAAGCAAATCTGCTGTATGGTCTTTTAATCAGCAGCCACACTTGTAGCAGTTGTGGCGGCACTGCATGCCATCCTACCGCATTCTTCGTCCGTCTAGTTCAGCTTTTGTAAAACAACGTAGGCATTTAATAGTTCAGTTCGGTTCGTTTCGTTTCGTTTCGTTTTTTTTTTTTTGCATTTTACAAGTCGTCTGATTTGTACCTCTAGAATTCCTTTAAAACGCTCTAGAAGCCAAACGGAGCCTAAAAAATTGTCATTTATTTTTTTTATTTTTCAAATTTTATTCTTACTTTTTTTGTAGTAGAAGCAGTTGTTGAATCTCCTGCGGTTAATGAACTTAATTTTCAGCTTGTTGTACTCACAATAGCAGAGCATTAATTTGATGCCTGTCAGTCGTCCACGCATTTCGCCAAAACTCTAAGCAATTCTTTCTTCTGATTTTGTTTGGGTTTGCAAATGTTTTGTTCGCACTATTAACCCAAGTCATAGCTTCATTCTGCCTTAGCTATCAAATGTTCAATTCTAACATTTCAACATTTGCTTAAACCTCAGAGAAGAATCTGGCCAGCAGCAAGTTTTATCTTCAAACATTTTGTTGGCATTTGTTTTCGCTTGGTTTTGACATGACTTCGGATTTTGGCTAACAAATGTTAGTGATGAAAGGTAATTATTAGCTACAGGGCATTGATTTTGGCTCTCCAAATACTTTTTAGAATTTCAGAATGGTGGTCATTCTTTGGCTGTGCCAAAGGCAAATGAACTTTGATGTATTGCCCTCTAATTTTACAGAATTTTGCACAGAATCGACAATAGAATAATGAGTAGTCTTCAGGAAGGTACCCGTTTGGCTTCGTTACGTTGAGATTTTTTAAAATTTAAGGTAAGATTCTTAAGAAGCGATTGAAACCCTCTTGTGAAATTACTTTTGTATCAGTTTCCAGATTTCCTTATTAACGTATGCCCTTTGCAGTTATAATAATGGGGAAATATATAAAAACAGGGCTTGCAACTGATTACTTTGCATTCCATGACGAAAGCATTCGCATAATTCAATTTCCTATCAAGGATATTTTAGAGTAAATAAAATTGTTCGCAATACTTCGAATGACAATGTACAGTTGAAAGCCATACGAAACATTGGCAAATTATCTGATGAAACCACGAATGTAATTAAGAATTCCCATGAGTAACTTTTTTTATAGTTACTTCGTGAAACATTTTCAAGTAGAAAATGGCAACTTTAAATACTTTTTAAATTTAAAGTTAAATATGAACACGATTTTATGGAAAAAATAATTTAAAATGTTTATTAAAATAAAGTCACGTGCGTAAATAAAAATACATTAACTCATGCAAGTGCCCTACCCAATGAAGGAGAGCAATAAAACAAACAAAAATAAATCAAAAATCTACTCTATCAGCTACAAGACGATACATTCGAAACGCCCGTCTCAGCCAAAAAACCATTCACCAAAAATCCATTAAAATCGTGTACAAACCATATTGAACAGAGCAAAGCCACACACAAAAGCCAAGCATAAACAAAACAAAACAAAACAAATCAAAATCATGTTACATGATCAGTGATCGGTGATCATCATTTGTAAGCGATTAAACGCCATGGAGACCAACAACAAAAATGTATCAAAAAATTCGAAAAGTTTCATTTATGAATCATTAGTCATACCGCAAGTACACAACGATTGTGAGTACCTACAGGCAATAAAAGTGAAGTATGTGGTGCTCCACATAAGCGACATAAGCCCCCCAAAACGGCATGTGGCAAAAGACAAAAGCCCACAGCGGGTTTCATTAGAATTTCGAGAAAAAAAAAACTTATTGAAAGCTGAAGTGAACTGAAACGTTGTCGACGATGGGCTTGTCGATTTCACACGGCAAGCGGGTAACTTTGAGTTTGTCTCTTTCCTTACGTATCGAATGCGATTGAACTCTTTGATTTTTTTGTGTGTAAAGGGGAAACAAAAGAATTGATTGAGTGTGTTGTTGTGTGTTGTTGTGTGGCAGAGAAGAATTCTGTTTTTTTCTTCTTCACTTTTTATTTGACTGTGGGATTATTGGCTTTTGATTTATTGTTAATTCGATGTTAAGTCTTTTTTGGCGCTAAAGTTGCGCGTGCTTGTGAAAAGTGCTGGCAGCAATGACGATTTGTTAGAAGCTTTAAGAAGGTAGAAATGAAAAAAAAGAAAAGAAATGAATATTAAAAAAAAAACTGCTTTGCAAAATTTCCATAGCATACTTATGGGGAACTTAAGCTGAAATCAAGTTGGATGTTATTAATATCTAAAGGATTCTTTTTCAACTTATTTTAATATCGAAAAGAAGTACTTACTTTTATTTTGGACTTCACTGTAAGATTGCATTATGCCACACATTCACTATATTACGTGCCGCTTGGACTGCACCAAAAGCTACGTTTCAGCTATATCAACAAACGGTTTGACTCTTGATTGACGGAACTGTGCTAAGCTAAAAACAACAGCAAGTCTAAAATTATCGTTCAAAATGCTTTTAACTACAGTTGCTACTGTGTGGTGTATACACAATTAAAACACTCCCACACGCGAAACTCACACGTAACGTAATGCGAGTGAAATTCACTGTCCACTGGCGAAAACCACTATTTCTGGCTGAATTGTGAGTGGAATATTTAATTAAAGTTGAAGCTGCAATTTATGTTTCACTTAATTGTTTATAAATTGAAGTGCGTATGCCGGTAGCAATTAAAAAATCGTGTTTACAAAAATTGGTTGGTTTTAGGTCAAATTGGTTTCAGGATAATTTATTAGTTGGCCATGGTTTTTTTTTTATAAATTTTGCAAATGGAATAAATGCTTTTTATGGATTTGTGTTAAAGATTTTCTTAGGGGCCACAAAGATGCCCTCAAAACTGGATTAGTTTTTTCTACTAATCGATAGGCACTCACACAGAATGTATTCTGACGTTACTGCCGCTGATTCACAGCGTCTGCAGTTATAGCTTTCAGATAGTCTCATTTTCTTTAAATGGTAGCGAAGAGAACAGTAGTGACCCATTACGTATCCTGTGAGAAAACTGTAGTGTATTTTGTGGGGAGTAATTTCTTTGATATTCCTCGGCCTGGGAATATCAATCTTTTTGCTTGGTCCACAGGTTTGTAAAGTTTTGTATCTTCCAGTTTCTTACTATATCAGCAGAATATCCTTTAAGTATGCCAAAGAAAGGTTCAAAGCCAAAAATAAGCCATTGGTCTAATCTTTTGACTAGCCAGTCTACTCTTTCGTTGCTGTTGATCCTTCATATTCTGGAACCCAAATGAGTTCTAAGGAGTAAAAATGGGAATGGTTTTTCGCCATGAAAGGGTGTTAGAAGTGGCCTCGTTGCCAACCTCGTGTTGTTCAGTTACGATGTCCATAATAGTCCTTTATCTAGTGTTATTCCTAGATATGGTAGTTCCGTCTAGAATTGCTGTGTAACTTATACCCTAAATCAGCCGGAAAAGCCATTTTCAGTATTTTTTCAAAAAGTTACCATCAAAGGTTATGATTCAATCAATTAAATTGTAAAAAAGTTACTACAAAAACATTTTATAATTAAATTTACCCTTGAAGTAGATTAAGGTTGTCTTTTTTAGAAATTTTTCAAACTCATTTCAATTTGTATATTTTCCATCAATTGAAAAATATGACAAATTGAAAATGATCTGCTAGAAAACTGCCGTAGTGACATCATTTGAATGAAATATTGTCATGTCGCAGACAGTGTGGTTTATGAGTTATGGCAGTGAATATTTAAAAGGTGTTCAACAAATTCAGAGAGAAAAAAAACCGCAATATATATTCACGATACAAATCCAAGCCCACTTAAAACTCAAAAGCAACATCTTAGCATATAAAAAAAAATAAAAAAAAAAAGGTAAAAATAAAAAGAAACTAGCACACATGTTAAGGCTAACCTTGAAGAAAAAAGGGAGGAGGATTCCAGTTGTTTATATATTTTTAAAGTGACTATCGATGGGAAATCAAACAACCACAGGGACGCAGTCGGTCTCTTAGTGATGATGACGAGGCTGATGATGACGACAGCCACAACGACGAACATGGCTGCATGCCAAAGCCTACGCAAACAAAAGACTAGAAATCAAGCACAAACTGTTTTTAAAAGTTATTTTTTTTAGAGAGACTGCAGCTGCCTCTTGGCTTGTGAATGTCTACTTAGTAAGACTTTTTTTTTGTACATATCCCTTCATTTAATTTTCTTTAAAGAATCGCTGATGAGTTTGTTTAGATTTTTATAGTTTTGCAGAGTTTAAGGTTTTGCTTTTATTTTTACAGGGATGTGCCTCTAGTGTGCATATATTATTAGCAATATTGAGGGGCGTCAACTATTGGCTCAGTTTTGGTCAAGATAAATGCTGGGCAGTTTTTGGCTGTGATGTGAAATTTCCACACCGTTGACGTAGTTTTACTACGGAGTTATTACCAAGTTTTATGTTAAATACATTTTTGTTAAATAAAATTTCAGTTTGAAAATTTGATGTTAATTTCCATTGAAAGACAATCCGTCATTATGTCCCTCTGTCTGTTTCCTGATATGTATGCTTGCCCTGTCTAATTCGCCTTCATTTATATAAATAAAAATCAAAACCTCGGAAGGCTGTCTGTCGTATAAGAAAAAAAAATACATATTCCTAATTTGAAACTCATGTTAATTTTATTCAACTGAAGTTTAAATCAAAGCAGCTTCCTTCCTCTTTTTTTTTTGTTGGCTGCTTCCACTATAATTCAGTGGAAAAATTCAAGTCAAAAATTCCACTTAGTTTTCTTATATTTTCAACAGAAACCCAGCCAAATTAAACCAAAAAAAAAAACGTAAAAAATGCAAACTAAACTTAATTGTTAGCTTTTGCTTTTGGCCGAAACTTCCAGTTAAAGCCCGAGTTAACCCATGCATAGAGCGTGGCCAATTTTAATATCGTTTCGTTTTTTTTTTCAGTCACTTCTTGTGCTTATGTTATTTTTTGTTGTGGATTTTTTTTTCTGTTGCGCTTCTTTGACGGATGTTATCTTTAGTTTTTTTTTTGTTATTTTCTTCTTCCAAAAAAAGAAGCAGGAAAAAAATTAAAACATTCTTATGAAATCTGCCTGAGTCGGCGCTTAGTTTCAACTTAACTTTAACCCTTGTTGGAGTTTTTCATCTTCATTTTCTTTGTTGTTGTAGTTTTTTTTTTATTATTTGTTTCGTTTTTGTCTTGAATTAATTAACACTTTTGCGTGAATAAATTGCACACGAGAAATGACTAGTTACATTTTTCAAAGCCCATCATCATGGTGGTTTTTTATGTTGGCTTCATTGTTCAAATTAATTGTTTTTTTGTGAATTTTTTTTAATGTTAGAATTCTGCAAAAGTTGTTAAAAATTTGCATAGTTTTTTTTTTAGTTTAGTATTTTTGTTTTAATAGTTTCGTTTGAAAATATTTTTGCTTGTGTAAAGTGCAAAAGTGGGGTTTTAATTAGTTACACCGAAAGTGTTGTTAAACACTTTATTATTTCGTTATCATTTAGCAAAAAAAAGAATTTAATTTTTTTTGTCTATTTAAAATATAATTCGGAGATTCTTGTTAATTTATAAAAATAGCTCAAGGTGAGTTGGTGTATTTGAGTCATTTGGTTAGGTGTGGTTTGGTTTATTAGGTAATGGAAAAAAAAAACAGAAGAAACGTTTTAAGTTACTGGGAATACTAAAAAGTATATAAAGTAAATTGATTTAGCCGCTTTGGGCGTAATTGAGGTATGAACAACGAAACAAGCCAACAAACAGATAATCATTTTGGTTTTCTTTTTTAACCCACTGTGGAATTTTATATGACAACCTATTGATTTATTACCAAATAGTACTTAAATAAAACATTTCCATTGAAATGCTAACAAATTGCATAAGAGTGGAAAATTGTATGTCAGCACACTTATGCATTTAAGTAACCACTTGCAAAATAAAAGTTTGTTAACTTTTTATGGTGACATTAATAGATGTTTGCAGCACAGCTGCCACTGGAATCATTGAAAGTGGCAAAACGTCAAGTAAAAAGATTTGCAACAAGAGACAGTCAGAAGAGACCTTCAACTTCAACTCACCCTAAAAGATCAAAATTTGTCTAAGGTTTAAAAATAAAAAAAAAATCTCAACGAATTTCCCCAACAAATGATTGTGACATTAGACCCATAAACATAAAGTACCCATTACGCTACACGAGGGCAATAAGCGCAACATTACGACAGCATTTTTCACAATTTAACGACACCTCAGAGGCATCAGCAGCAGCCGAACAATAAAAACCCAAACGAAGGGTTAAAGTTCTTTTTAGCAGGCACTGCAGTTGCGATGATACTACAGTGGCCATTGAAATGCCTGTAAACAGCCTCATCCGACTGTGAATTACCACATTCGTCTATCAACAAAAATAGCTAAAAGTGGCCATATGCAAAAGGCAACGGCAAAGCCAATTTCGCAAGTCTACACACAACAAGGCTTTCCATGAGTGAGAAGATGCCAAATGCCATAAATGTCTAAAAGCAATGCAACAAACATTAACCGCGTCTGACATTAGGGCCGGTGGGGCTTAAGGTATTAAATTTCTAATGATAACTGCCAGATGAAATGCAACAGTGCCACAGTCAGAGGAGTCGCAGGAGTCAGTGGACTGAGCAGGCTGTAACTAACACTGAGACACGGTTTAGTGAGTGTGAGCCATTAAAGTGCAACATAATGCACGCATGGCACCGGCAGTTATGCATATTTACAAGGACAATAAATTTCTATTACCGCCTGATGAATAAACTTCATAAATAACAACTTTTCATAAGGAGCCAGTGTGCAAAGACAATTTGCAGCTGCCCGGACAAGTCCCAGGTAGCTTAGGAGGTTCTTAGATTCTCAGTGAAATTGGCACGTTGACCCTTGATGGTCTTAGAAATTGACATACAAGCGAATGCTGTATTAGGAAAGGAGGCTCCTGTGAAATTGGAAGAAATATTTTTTCAATACTTTTTTAAGGGGGTTCAAAAGAAATTCCAAATCTTTCACGGATTTCCGCAAAGCCAGGCAAAATAATAATTAAAAAACCCTTTTTTTTCTCCTACGTCTACATGTGCACATATGTGTGTGGTACTTCATCATCTTTAGCTGCGCTATGAAAGGTAATAAAAGAATACGAAAACATCCTTCTTTTTTCGCCTGATCCACGATGCGCCCGTGTCAGTGATGCGTTAATTAAGTTACAACAGATGAAGAAAAATTGTGGAAATTTTTTAGAATTTATGAGCCACCTTTGTGTAATTAGTTTTTATTATGAGCCCTAAACTTTTTTGCTGTCTTCCTTCAGAGCACATCCTTTAAAGCCCATGATGATTGCTTTTTGAAGGTTTGGTATTTATGCTTTTGTTTACGGTTTAGGTTAAAAGGAATTTTAGATCATGGGCAAGTGAATTTTAAAGATTTCTTTGACTTTGGCTTTGGTTTTGGTTTTACTATCACTAAATAGACATAATTACCACCATTGGTGTGTGGAAGTGCTTTTCGTTTTCAGTTCGTGTCTGTAGAAATATGAAATATGGGTGTGAAAAATTGCAAGTGGAAAATAGTTTGTAGCGCGTCTATTTTTGTACCCAAATGACTTTTAAGCTAGTTAAGTGTATACAATTGAATGCTTGCTTTATTTTTCAATTAGAATGATTTCACTTCAAGTAATTGATTTGATATGGTTCACAACTAGTCAACCTTAGCAGGTTAGGCTCTTTTCAATCCAAATATAGAACCAGAGGCCTTCAACTTTTGCTGCATATGTTTTATGTATTTTGGTACCAACTAATTTACAATTTAACAATTTTTTCTCTGATATCTAAACGACATCAGCTATGCCAAATTATCGTAAATGCATATATCATATTCTTGCAATTTTTCAACCTTTAAAATGTTTAATTCTAGCAATTTTTAAGCCTGGCCCAGGAACAGTCCACCAAAAACCCTCAATATCACAATAAATAAATAAATAATTCATGCTTTGGCGGACAATACACTCAAGTTCAAACCAAATATATACGAATGCGTTCGTATATGAAATGTCCCCAGGGTGCCTGCACCTCGCACCAAACATAACAAATAACACACACACATACAGAACACAGGCCGAGGCAAGTGCGGAAAAATATAACAGCAAGCTGGCGATTTTTGCATTAGGCTGACACACTTTGTGGCCTTAAAAGAAGCAACAACAAAGGCAAGATGCCACTTGACTTGGGAGTATTTTATTTGAGAGTTTTGAGGGCATTGTTTGAATTTGTAATTTTCACACCTTCCACCGATATGGTCAATCGGCAAACTGGCAATTTCTAGCGAAGTGATGACAACGAACGTGAAAAACGACAGCGCAGACAACTGACGGCCCCCATACTTACACTGTGTCTAAGCGGCTCCTTTTATTGACTGTGTGCTCTCTGTACTGGACTGGACTGTACCATTCGGAACATGCAACATTTTTCCCTTTACCGCATTGGCGCGTAAAGGCACAAGTTTTCATCTAATACAAATTCAAGTGTCGTCGCGGCTTAAAAAGGAAGAAGGTACACTTTATTTCATTCTGGAGTTGGAGTTGATGCTGGAGTCCAAAACACAAACGCAAACGCCTGTGTGCGAAAGGAATTTGTCGTGACTTGGTAATGATGTGCTGCCAGGCGGCATGGACACACCATGGCCAATTGCTGGTGTTAAATTGCACTTTGGTACTGTTCGGTTGGCTGACTGGCTGGCTTACCTTTTATGTGGCATTCGAAGTTGAGGGTTTTGTTTTGTTTGTTTTTTTTCTTCTATAATTTATTTTAGCAAATATTGCCCGGGGGGTTAAATTTTGGTTCGTCGCATGCAATTTATTGGTTTTCCTTGCATTCAATGCAAACTTCTATTGAATTAAATGGCGAAAATTGTGGTGATTTCGGCTGGAATAATGAGGGAGGGTGCATGTGAAAGCGTGATAATGAATTGGTAAGAGAAAATTGAAAAATCACATATGGTTTACGGCACTATAGGTTAAGACCTAAACCACTTTTTTTATGACAGAATTTTTGTGTTCTGCCAACCCCAAATCGATTTGTTCGAATGATGATTACCCCACGCTACGAGCGCTTAAAGACAATTTATTTAATATTTATAACCATATGTCCATATACTCCTCGCAGCGCCTTCGAAATTTATTAACAAACATAAACATTCTGGCCGTTGTTGTTGCTGTTGTAAAGCCACAAAATTTATTTCATCTTAATTCAATTTAACAACTTAAACAACCATAAAGTGTTCACATAGTAAATCACAATCGTTGCGTTGCGTGAATAAGTTATGAACGCTAAAATCTCGCCACATAGCAATGGGCCCAGATGAACTGTCGCCCGATTACGGTGAGGAGGAGTACACAGTGTGTGTGTGTGTGAGTGTGTGTGTGTGATAAGGCAATTATATGCAGATGGCTTGCTTGTAGCTTGTAGCCTGGTCAAAAAATCATAAACTGCTATGATGCACATAAATAAATTCTCAGGCCGCCGCTCGCTTCATGGCAATGAGTCAAAACAAATTATACTGCACGTGATTGACAGCATGCAGCAGAGCACATTGCAACGCGAGTGCTTGTAGTAAATTCAGTTGGACGCATTGGGCGCGATCTTAATCGCTTAGTTTTTCTTCTTCTTCTTCTTATGCGTTTTTTTTCCATCTTGAGTTATTATTTTTCTTTTCTTCTTGCGTACGCAATTTAATCTGGAGCACTGAATGCGCTTGCGCTCTAAATACTTTTTCGAAATATTTTTCTCGAACCGAAAGAAAATGCTGCAAGTACCTGAGTGTAATTCCTTTTTACTAGCTCATAAATCAGTTTTGCAGCAGCGCACAAACAATTATTAGTGCCTTGGTGCCCCTTTGGTGGGTTTAGTTCTATTTTGGAGCTTGTCTTCCTCCTTTCGGTATTTGCAGCTTTTGGAATTGGTTTGGTTTGGTTTGGTTTGGCTTGGCCTTTTGTATGGCAGTTGATGGATGTGCGAGGCGTTCTTGGCTGCTGCATTTGTTGGTTGCTGGCTTTTTGTTTGCTTCCGATTTGTGGGCAGTGATTGTGTATTTGGAATTTAGGCGTGCATTAGAAGGATTTGCGTTAGTTAGATGTTGTTGCTTTTATGAAAGGGCTTGAATTCCTTGCTAGATTTTTCATATGGGAAATTAATTTTTATCGGACAGTCAGGCAGATTTCTAATTAAAAGAGTGTTGGTCTTTGGTACAGAACTTTCTAGATCTTCCTCTTCAATTAAAAAAAAGTATTCTTTCATTACATTTTGTGTTTTATTTTGTTTGCATAAATACGATTTTTCTTTCCTGTTTCTTCTTCTACGATTTCAATTTTAAATTACCAAAAATATAAATAATAAATTAATTTAAATTAAATTCAATAAAATTCAATGTTCTAATCTTTTCCAATGTGTTCATAATGCCTTTTCGTATACCATTTGTGCCAAATTTAGCTACTGCAATAGCAGCCATCCTTGGTATTGCGCTGAATCCAGTCCAAGAACTTGCTCACACGCGCATACACACCCGGCGCATTGGCTTGGGCGCAGCCAAAACCGAACGAGACAACGCCCGCCAACTTATAGCGACCCTCATTGACAATCAGGGGACCGCCACTGTCGCCCTGGCAGGCATCTTTGCCGCCCGTCTTCACCAAGCCCGCGCACATCATGACATCGTGAATTTTATTCTTGTAGCGTGTGGCGCGACACTGTTGATTCGTAATGATGGGCACCGTAGCCTCTTGCAGGTAATTCGATGTGGAGCCGCCCTCCTTCACCAGGCCCCAGCCGGCCACAATCGCCTAGGGGATTTGATAAATTAAAGTTTACATTATAATAATCGCGAAAGCCATACGAATTGTCACACATTAACTTACATCTTTGCCATCGAAGTTGTGATTAACGCTGGGCAGGCATACGGGACGCACAGTGCTCGTGAGCGGCACGGGCGACTCAAGTTTCAGCAGGGCAATATCGTTCACAATTCGTGAGGCATCGTAGGCAGGGTGGACAATTGTCTGGACGACCTGGTAATGAAATAAAATTTAAAAGCATTAGAAAAAAAGTTTCAGGGCATAAAATGTTTTCCAATCTACTAATTTTCCTTAAGGAGACAAAGGAAAAGTTAGCGAAAACTTATCGAAAAACTATCGTAAAATTATCGAAAAAGCCATCGTACTCTTAGGAGAAAGAATTCTAGCTTCACTTTTCCCTTACAAATTTGATTTATTTTCTGTCAAATTCCTATTTTGCATTCACTGACAAATAGTTGCTATATTCCCGGAAGTTCGTGCCCAGAGTCTTTTAATTTTCTCTCACTATGTCCCTTATGGCTTTGGAATGAAAAAAAACTGATTTCCTTGTCCCGTTCGAAGCTAAGTGAATTTCTCACCTTCCTGGTAATGCCGGGATCCCGCGACGATCTGTCCAATTGCAGCAGGCGAATTGTAATCTGATCACGATTATTGTGCACACAATGCGCAGCCGTCAACACGTAACGATCATTAATCAGCGAACCGCCACAGAAGAGGCGCGGATAATAGCGACCCTTGACCAGCTGGGCTGTCCATGGATATTTATTCTGACGCACCTGAGTGCCGCCAACGATGCGATTGACATTGGGCGTGCCGCAGACTGAAGGGCGAAATGGAAAAAGAAATGGAAATAGAAAATTACATTGGAAAAAAATTATGTAAAATATGAAAACTGCACGACTTACAGCATTTGTTGGAGGCACACGAATTCCGGCTGCCCTTTGCTTTGCCCGAGTTGTAGGCTACAGCTTGTTGCTCTGCCTCTTCAGGGATTGCTTCCAAATTTTCTTCTTCGTAGGCTTCAGTTTTCGATACACTTCCTGGTGGTTTATCGTAGAAATATGAGGCCTGTGTGGCTACCACACAGCAGCAAATGGCCACCAAAAACAATTTCATTTTTTAAATATTCAAACAAAAACGTATTTTATTAAAACTTCTCTATTGGCCAACTGAGCTCTTGCACGAACTCAGCGGAAATGTTTGCGAAATGATGAAAAAGGCCTCTTCTTATAGCTTCCAATGCTTGGACCAATTAAAAATTCACGCAAAAAAAAATGGAATAATTAAAGAAAAATAATGTCTGGAATTATACTGTCACCTGCGCACGATTCTGCATTTCTGCCTCTTTCACTCACTCCAAGCCGTCACCGCTGTGAACTTTCTTTGTTAACAAATTGGTTTGTGCGGCTTATTTACATACCGCCTAAACACCGTCCTTCACCCCTTGAGGCTGTCAAAAATGTAGTAAAACAAATGAGCGCAAAAAAATATGAATTTTTTTTATTGTCCACTTGGGTTTGGTTAGCCATAAAATGCTTTTATGTCTTCTTGTGTTCTTTTGCATATTCATGAAAGTGGAGCAAAACGAAACTTCCTCTTATCGCATATCAAATTTTAATGGATTTTTAATATCTACATTTGAATAAATGAAATTGTTAAAAATAAATTCTGCCTTAAATTGGCAAGGGAGCGTGTGTGTGTGTGTGTGAGTGTTGTGGCTTTCTTTGTTTGGTTTCGACAAAGTGTTGAAGATGGCACAACAGACAGTGGCGTGGTAGAGAATTGTTACGAAAAATGTGGGTTAATATGAATTTGTGAAATGTATAAACAAAAGACTTAAGAAACAAACTGGAATTTTATGGTACTTTTTATTTTTATGTTTTTCGCAAGAATTTATTTCCCATCATAAAAGTGAGAAATTTGCGTTCAATGAAAACAAAAGACTTAAGACACAAACTTGAAGATATTTATGAAAAACCCAATATGTTGAAATTCTGTATTTCATAGCAAAACACAAAAAAACTCCATTCTTCCAAGCTCCTTTTCTTATCACACGCAAAGAGAACTTCCAGCTCCAATTAAAAATGCCCTCCTTCAAAATAAGAGCACTTTTTTTCAATTCTTCTGCGTATTACGCAATTAACAAAATAAATTACTTTCCTTTACGTCCTTTTGCGGGCTTACCTCAAATGTTGTGTGTAGTCATAAATTTTTATATGATTTTTGGCGGCAAATGAGGCTTTTGAAATCTTTCAAAATTTTCCCCTTGGCGATTTTATGCTTGACCAAAGTTCTTTTGGACATAAATTAATTGCCGCAAGTGTATGAAACATCGTACAACAAATATCCCTACAAATTTGTTACACTCTTTGGCGCTTTTGTGCTGCGAGAGAAGCCCAAAAAGGAATGAAAACAGATCGGAGTGCCCTTTTGAATTTGCGATTAATTTTAATTTAAAGCAAATGCAATTTACATGACATTATCGGAGCTTTTACACATGCGAGGTTAAATGGACAAGCGAGGAGGTTTCAAGCTCAAAGAAAAATGTTAGTAAAAGTTTTTGTGCATACAAAATCAATCAGGGATGAATGTATATGTCGGAAATATATAATGGCATGGAATGTCTAATTCTGTTCAAGTAAATTGCAACGAAATGAAAATGGAACGGAACCAAATGGAATTGGAACAAATATGGGAATGGAACGGAACGTATTGGGAATGGCACCGGACTGGAAGAATGAAACAACATATACAGGAAGACACTAGAAAGGAAGCGATGAAAACAAACTATCGAAATAAAGGGGCTACCATATAAAATACATAAAAGGTCCACATTGAGTAAGGGTAATTTAGCTTCGGAATTGTGAATAGTTCACTCTGTAGTTTTTAATTTTAATATACAGTTCAAAGCATAGCTGGAAATGCTACTCAAATCAGAAATTCTTTAATTTGTCAACATTATGTATGAAATGGAAGTCTTCCGGTTAAATTAAAAAATTCCACATGCTTTCCTGAAATTAATTTATTAAATCCAACCCCCCCACCCAGAGAAGTTAAACTGCTTGGCCTTTTTGTCGCATTATGGCCGCAATGTTCCACCCGCTTTCACGCATGGGTTCTCGTATTGATTTATATTTCATGTTGTAGCCAGTAACGAGGCTTTAAATTATATACAGCGGGCAGTCAAACGGCAAAAACGCAAAAAAAATGGTAAGCATTCAACGCATCATGCAGAAGCTGGAAGGCAACCGAGGGAGGCAGATTATTAATACCTTAAACCCTTTTTGGCTGATATACGAGTATCAAGTGTCTCCACTGAATATGTGCGTGAAGCTCACCGCTGTGGTATGCACGGCCAGCACCTAAGGGCTTCTACGCCCGAAATATAAATTAATAAACACAAATGATAAATTGATGTCGTTTAAAGCGTTTTAACATGTGGAGCGGTTGTTAAAAGGAGCCAAGACAATTTATATATAAGACATCATTACTCATAAAAAGTTTAATACAATTTGAAAATACTATCAACTTTTAGAAATGGTTGGCTTACACTGCCCTAAAAGCAGCCAATATCAGCTTTTATTTATTTTAAGCTAATTTATTCCAATCCATAAGCGTAAATAACTTTTACTTTTCACTGATAGCTTTTTCCCATATTCATTTCATGCTAATTTCTTCTTTGGCCACACTTTAATGTGCTGCTTTGCATAATTTTGTATTTATGTGAAGTTTGTCTGAGATTTTATCTCAACGGAGAAGAGCATCAAAATTGAATGGAAAATATATTTTTAATCAGAGGAGAAAAGTTACTTCCGCTAATTAAAAATGTGAACAAAATATTTGCAAGCCTCAATTTTTTGAGTAAAAAATTTATTAAAATATTTTACCCATAATCTAATCCTATAATCGCAAAACGCCCTGTACCTTAGGGCCTCAACCACGAATTCTAATCTCTTTGATAAATATCTTTTTGAAATAAATTTCCAACCAATTACAATATATCATGGGCAACAGGCAACTCATCATCAGCAGGAGCGGCACTGCCACACCAGCCAAACACCGACATGCGGCTCTTAAGCAAACACTTCACTCCCATTGCACTACCCAGCCGAAAGAACTCATTTAGAATCCCAACACCCCATGCGGCCACTTTCAACTGAAGCCGAACAAGGCCCTTGTGGCATACATACATTTTTAGCAACAACAGAGCAGAAGTGAAGTTTAGAACCGGCAGCAGCCTTTCAATCAACATTGCCCAGTTATAGAGTTAAGCTGGCACACACACACACAGTAGAGTAGTTAAAGTTAGTTCAGTAAAAGCCAAGTGGGGAAAAAAGGGCTAGAAAGTCACTTGAAAACCCAACGATGACGAACCAACAAATGAAGGAATGAACGACCGGCCAATCACTAAGGATAATCCACTCTTACGCCATACGCAGCTGCACGCATGCGCCTAGTGCAAATTGTAATTATTAAGTGTAATTTACACTAACAATGTGTCCGAGCCGTATCGCAGCACAGCGCCGCAGCGTGTTACGTGGTGGTGGTGTTGGCGCAGAAGCAATCTCATCAGTCGCCCAACCAGACCGATAGAGAAGAATGTGGGAAATATAATTTCAAATCAAGATGAAGATGAATTGCCTCGACTGCCAAGTGATTGAAGCATTTGAAATTGAGTTGGAATTATGCTAAGAATGTTGCAAAGCAATTTGTGCGGCCTGAGAATGTTGAACGATTTGCTTTCGAGTTGTGGCACTTTTGTGCTATTTTTTTTTTGTTATTGTGGTTGTTGTTTTTTATTTCTTTTGCATAAGAAGTTCATTGCTCTGTTCGCACAGTAATACAATTAAAAGTGTAGTTACTGCTGCGTCGTCACTCCCACTTTTTGCACTGCAATTAGCTTTTATTATTGTTTCATTTGTTTCATTTAATTTCTGCAAATGAAATTGCCAATTCTAAGAAGGTTACCATTGCTCTTAAGCAGCAAGTAGTGTGGCATAGAATAAAGCATAGAATTATGTGTCACGTTGGCTGGGGAGACAGCACATAAATTACGGTCTTGTGGCATTCAATTATCACACTTAATTGTAGGAAACTGTAGGGCAATGAAGGAATTCCGTAATTATTTAATGCTTAATGGTGTAAATGTTCAACCATGACTGAAATGGTTAATGTTATGATTGTGGGGCTAATTGAGTAGTAATGCTTGGAGAAGGAAATGGTTTGAAGAACTTCTTTGAATTAAATGCAGTTGGAGTTTGGTTCAAAGCATCGACATTCTAACCTTAAAAAACTGGTGTAGCTATTGAGCTATCGACTCCAAATCTTAGCATTCCTAATTCGCTTATATAAGTTATAGAAAAATTATCGATAAATTATGGAAAAATTATCGATAAATTATGGAAAAATTATCGATAAATTATGGAAAAATTATCGATAAATTATGGAAAAATCATCGATAAATTATTGAAAAATTATCGATAAATTATGGAAAAATTATCGATAAATTATGGAAAAATTATCGATAAATTATGGAAAAATCATCGATAAATTATGGAAAAATTATCGATAAATTATGGAAAAATTATCGATAAATTGTGGAAAAATTATCGATAAATTATGGAAAAATCATCGATAAATTATGGAAAAATTATCGATAAATTATGGAAAAATTATGGAAAAGTTATCGATAAATTATGGAAAAATTATCGATAAAATATCGAAACTGAAATGTGTCCCAAAGTCGCTGCATGGTACAAATAAGATTAAATAAAAAAAAAACTTTACACCCTTTCATTCTGGTGGTTTTGAAATTTTTTCTGCAGAAAATTAGACAAAAATGCAAAATCGATTGCAAGGTTGCGGCAGAGAATATATCAACATTTCGTGAATCTGTTCGTGTAACCTTTTGTGCATATATTACTCCAATACACTGTGGCTATAATCATTTATTAATCTGTCTCCTCCACAACAAGGCGTTCGTTTCGCAAGTCTTTTGTTTTCTTATCGACTTGTAAAGTGCATACAAATTTGTTCAACGAAATCGATATTTTCGATATTCTTTGAAACCAAAAAAAAACACAAACAAAAACCATTCTAATATTTACTACAGCATGTTGAGAGCGTCTACCAAAAAATCCGATAAGATCTGCACAGCAAAAGTGTTTCATGTTTGGCGGCGAACAAAATATTTAATATGCCAAGCCAAACAATGTTGAGACTACGAAGAAAAGGCAACCAAAAAAGACAACAACGCATGCATTATGAGTTTCATTGTCATTTATGTAAATTTTAGAAGCAGAACGCGCATTCCAAGGGAGCTGCTGCTGCTGCAGAAGCCTGCTCCAGTGGGCTGCCTCCAAAAGGCACCCAAACAGCCGAGAAACAAAACGAAGACATGGCCAATCTCAAAATCTAAGAGTAACAAGCAAACAAGAGACGTGGTAGCAGCAGGAGGAGCACCAACAACAACCACATCAGATCAACGACAAAAAATTCCCACCATCATAAAACATAAGCAAAAGCAGCGCAAAATGATATTGACGACGACAATGACGATGACGATGACGATGAGGAGGAAGATGATGATGATAATAATGATGATGATGATGATGATGGTGATGGCTCATCGACCAACAGTGAAGTAGAAGTCGAAGCAGCAGCAGCATTTGTGGCACCACCATCATATGGTATATTTTTACTTTATAGAGAAATTTCGTGGAAGAGGCCAGAAGAAAATAAATGAACTTTGTCAAAGTTTAGCTGCTAAAATTGTCCTCTTGTTGTTGTTATTGTTATTGTTCTTTTTCGTCTTCCTCTTCTGTTTTTGACTTTGGCTTGAGTTTTGCGAAAAGGGTCCTTCAGATGTGTGTGTGTGTGCCCTTTGCTATGGCACATGTTGTTGCTACGTTTTGTAGTTGTTCTTGTTATACAGATGCTGGCTTTGTTGCTGTTGTTGTTGTTGTTGTTGTTGTTGTGTCTTGTGATTATGATGGTTGAGTAGTGCAGTTAAAAACATCAGCATCAGCATGTTTTATGATATCTGGCGGTGATTTATTATCATTTGATTTTAAAGAGGCAGGACTTAGACATCGAATGTACCTTCAGCACACACACACACACACACACATGGCATTTTTATATATTTATAGTGGAGCTTATAATGAAGACTGTAGTTAACAAAAAACTGCACGGTTATTATAGAAATGGTCGTTTTATGCGGGGTAGTTGTTGCGAAAGAAGCATGCCAAAGGTGGGGCAGGGCTCTCTTTCGCTGGCAGACAACACACTAAGCACGACTGACAGTTTCTTATTCTTCTTAATTTTGCTGTTGTTGTTGGGCTGTTTGACATCCAGCCGAACGTGAGACCCTTTTTTGTGTTGATTTGTGGCTATTTTAAGACAAATTCTTTGACTTTTTTTCCCCTGTTCGGTTTATTTGTGCGCATATTTTCGGTAGGTGTGTGTTGACTTTTTATGGACATTTTGTGCATATTAATTCGTTTGGTCTATAGAAGGCGAACATGTTGTGACTGAAGGCTATTTCAGTTCCTTTGAAGTTTAAAGAATATCTGAAATTAATGGTGTCATGGTTAACAGTGGTGTAGGACATTTCAGAAATTTAAAAAAAATATTATAAATTTTCAAATTAATTTCCATTGTCGCAAACTATCTCTTATTCTTCACTAAAAATTGTCCAACATCGTCACTGATTTTTGTTTATCGCTTTTCAGCCAGCATACATTTATCATCTTCAATGTGAAGGGCCAAAAGCGTGGCCTCAAGTTCAAATTCCGAAATGTACTTACATACGAGTACAAGTACATGTCGTCATCGTCATCATCATCACAGACATTGTCTTCGTCGTAGTCACCATCATTATTGTTGTTATTGTTGTTGTTGTTGTTGTTGCTGTTGAGTTTTCCGCCAACCATGAGAAATTGTGAGAAATTGTGCCCTTATATGATGTGGGCAACACACAAAAAATAAAGAGTCTCTGCTGAAGCGTTAAGCATGAGCAACAATTTATCTAAGCACAAGTGCCAACTTGGTGCTGTTGTTGTTGTTGTCGATGAATTTGAAAGTTTTACAGCCGTGCAGAAAACTTATCATTAGACAGGTCGAATTTTAACATGCACATCAGCGAGTTGTCACTTTTCGCGCACTCGCGTTGCAGTCAGATTAGAGATGAAGCTTGAAGTTTGCAGCTTTTGCCTTTTGGTTTTGTGTTATGTTCACTTGCCATACTAGGTGATAGCACGATTCTGACTTGACTTATTGGGAAGTTTAATCATTATAATATGTTTTCTCTGTTCTTTCTTATTTTTTATTCTATTTGTTGTGCTGTTTTCATTTTGGCAATGACGAAATTAAGGTTGTAAGGTAATCATGTGACTGGAGAGGAACCTCATGTGCAAGAAAGTTATTTTCTTTTTCTCGACGCCAAACTAAAATTTAATTGAAATTGTCTTCACATTCTCTTGGCAATTGTAGGAAATTTGTTTTATTCTGTGTGTAAAATTTACTTTATCTAAAAATTCCAATTGATATGAAATTATACTTTGTACATGTGATCTGTCTTTATTGAAGTTGATGCATGATTTTAGGTTTAAAATGTGATTTTTGGTATAAAAGTAGTTTCTAATGATTAGTTCAATGTGATTGCATGACTAGTGTTTCTGTAATCATAAAAATATTGCAAATTTATGACCATTTCTTGTCGGATTATTAAAATTGTTTGAATTGTATGTTTAGTGCCTAGTTTGTTTCTTCAATCTTTAGATTTATAATTTCCGATCCGACAGGCTTTTGATAATTTCCACATTTTCTCACCATTTGAATGCCATTTGCCTGTTCTGATAAATATTTCTTACTGACAGTAACATTAGAAAAATGTGCAATTAGCAATAGATGCTCAACTCTTTCTTCTAGAGTGCAGGAAATTTATGTAAAGTCATTTGATGAAGTTTCAAAACACCACATCATAATTTAAAATTATAATATTTCTTTATTATATATCAAAAAAGTTTAATTTGTTCGATTGCATATGAATTCCTTTCACTGTGATAACTCAATTAAACCTTTGGACATCTTTCTTAAGTGCACAATTTCAAACTTACTTTCAGCAAGTCTCGGCTAGCTCCAACTTGCAGATTATCTTGTCCAATTGTGGTAAGAATACAGCCAACTGTATAAGCTATCCATCAATCCATCAAAATCCCCCATGCCTTACTAAATAACAAAGTAAGCCCACTTGCAATTAGAACAGCAATTGTACAAAATGGGCATACAAAACAATTGCAAATAAAAACATTACAGAGGAGAACTAGAAATAAGAAGAAACTTTATTTTTTAAGGCAGTGCGTGCATCTAACTCAAATTGGCAATTACTTTGGGCCAAAGAAGAAGACCCAGACAGCAGTTGGGGCCAATTTACCACATGGCGTGGTCGAATGTGTGTGCGGAAAAACAGTGAGATAACAACAAACGATTCTTCTATTTCTATTTGTTGTACCTTTACCCTTGCCTTTGCCTATGCCTTTGCAATTTAGATGCAACATTTCTTCATGCCAATGTGACTTGAGAATGCATTTAATTCCATGTGCAGTTGAAGGAAAAAAACACGTTGATATGCTGGGTTGGTAAAGGGTTTGGCATTTGAGAGATTGTGTTAATTTGAAATTTCTTGTTTTTAAGATAAATACGTACGTGAAATTAGACTTAGTCTTTGCTGTTTCCCATGTGAGTTGAGTTGAGGAGATAGAAACAAAAAAAAAACAGAAAAGCCCTATTTCATGAAGGTTAGCGAATTTTTTGTTTGCTATTTTCAAATATAATTTCGTCTTCATCAAATAGTGCCTTCTGGAAGCATATGCATGCTCTGCCCTGCCAACCAATTCAAGCCCACTAGCAACACTCAAGCAAACACACATCTGCCATCGGTCCTATAACAACAACAGCAACAAGAACAACAACAAACATCTTCCTTGGTCTTGTTAAGCGCTCTTGTTTACTTTATGTTAAATTAAGTTGAAAATCGTGCAATGCAAATCAGTGCAACATTTTGCAGCAGCAGCACCAGCAACATTTACTCAAACGGCTGCTGCACACAATTTTCTTACGCTTTTCTAATTGCAATGGAAACAACAATAACAACAACAACAACAGCAACAGCAAACATTGTTATACTTAAGAGGGAAGCAAGGCCCCTCATTTCACCATGGCATACGAAATGAATTAATGCTGGGCCAAATAGGCTGTATGTGGAAAAGTTGCCCTGCTGCTGGTTGTGTTGTTTGCGGTAGGAGTTTTTTTTTGTTTGCTAACAGCCACTGCTCTGAACTGCTGCTAATTTGAATTATTTCGTATTTAAGCAGCGCTCTTTGGGCTTTTCATTAGCTGAGTTCAGTTCATTGTGGTTCAGTTCTAGTTGGCAGATACCAGCAACTGCTGCTTCTGCTTCTATTTTTTTTTCTCAAATGTATCACATCATTGAAATGCATCACGGGCTGCGGCCTCATCTCCTACTTAAGAGGCATGATTTAAAAGCACAGATAACATGGCTTCCATAATAATTAGCTGGCTTTTAAGAAGGTTTCCTTACAAATTTAATTTCACTGTGGATTAATTTGGAAAAAATTGTGTTAAAATTTTGGGTAGTTTTTTTTTTGCACACCTTACCCTGTTACCCTATAGAAACCTAATCAGGGATTTCTTAAATACAATTTGTCCTCTCGTTTAAAATATCTTAAAAAATTTATTTATTTTCTTAAAATTGAAACGAAAGACTTAAGAACCAAACTGGTTTTTGCTTCCAGCAAACATTTTCTCAGATTTTCTTTATTTGTCATATTTTTTGTGCTTTACTTTTAATAATCATATTAACAAATTACTGCTGCACTTACATGTCGACATATCTCACGCATCACAGCGTAGAGGCTTGACGCTACAAAGGCAAGGCGACGACGACGACGTACAGCAAAGCGCCAAACCGTTGCAAATAACAATAACAAAAATATTGAATAGTTGCTGGTTTTTTTACAGCTTTTGACGGTTTTATTGTTATTGTTGTCATCTCCGTGATGCGTAAACAATTTTACAGTTAACGCTGCACAGCACACCACACCACACAACTCAACGCACAGCAAACAACAGACACCTTGCACTGCACTTGCGTTACGCTTTTTTGCATTCCCTGTTGCACAAATTGCATTTCACAAACGCAAACACTTAATGGATTTGCGTTTTCACTAACGCTGCTCAGTGATTTTGCGCTCAAAGAAAGTTTTATGGGCATTTGTTTTTGTTTTCTGTTCAGGCTCCAATTTGACTCTCAGCTCTTAAAGTAAAATCAACATAAATTGCTGTTAAACTGCGCTTAAGTATTTTAATGAGCCGCTCAAAGTCAAGTGCAGCAGCTTCTTGCGCACCTCTCTTTGGCCCTCTCTCTCTGCTTCTCAGGGCATCTTTGAAATATAATTTAGCATCTGTCAGGATGCAAACACCTCAAGGCGTACTCGCACCACATTCCGGTGAGTCGTAGTCGTCGTCGTCATAGTTGTTGTATTTGTTTTTGTATTTCCCCCCCTTCGCTCCGTTCTAAACTTTCAGCTGACAGCATTTGGAAATTACTTTCCCAGGCTAAAAGTTCTTGTTTCCGTGAACTGCTCTTGGTTGACTGCTGTGCCTGAAGAGCCTTTGCAAATAACTTGTTAGCAATGTTGCTTAATAACCTCTGCTGCTGTTGGTTCGAGCGTTTTTTCTTTATTTTTAGTTTGCCCAACAGCAATTTTGTTTATATTTTTATTTTGCCATTTCATTAGAAAAGCAATAAAATCAAATGCCAGGTTATGGTTGAATGGCAGAGCATCTGCAGTAGTCTGTTTGTGGTTTGCTTATACTTACTGGTTGTAAATATTTGGATTTTTCGGCGTGAAAAGTGGCTGATTTCTCAGCTTTTTATTATTAGAATTATTGAGATTTTTTCACAGTCTGGTTGTATACATTTTTTAAGATTTTCTCACACAAGGTTTTCTTAGTTGAGAATCGAATTGGGTTAGAATTTCAATATGTTTTTATCTAAGTGCAGGCTACAGACATTGTAAAGCTTTAATAACAAATCAGCTACAAACAACACATAAAATACAAATGAAAATTAAGAAAATAATACAAAATTAGTTCCACTTCACTGTAAATCAAACACATGCTGAGAGCTGTCTTGTGTCTGCTAAACTCCTCCGATTACTACTTAAAAATTGCAATATTCCAAGTGGGTGCTGGGTCTTGCAATACGTTGTCTTCATGAAGTACATCATCAAGAGATCATCATAGGATTTCCCTTGGAATCAAAATACGAAGAATACAAATATTTTTATTGGTTCAAACCATTCGTTAAATACTCACACTATGTTAAGACATTTCAAATGGCTGAAGAAGCCCATAAAAATACTTATTTTCCCTTGATGGTTTCATCCACATTTTAATTGTATTCCCCCAACATCATTAGCTGCAAAGTCCGGGCATCCTGTAATACCTTGTTGCCTTACTTTATAGTTTTTCGATTTTATTGCAAAGGATGTGCTATGATCAGGTTGCGAGTATGGCAAATGCAAAGGCAACTTCGTTATAAGTTAATTAACCGATGGCCGCTTGCCATTGAAACTTGGCACAAGGTCATATTCACATTGTTAGAGTGTGGCAATAGCAAAAGGAAAACTATAAAAGCAGAAGAATAAAAGTGATTGGCGGCATCGTAAAAAAATATACTGGGTTATGTCATAAAAATATTTGAAGAACATTTTTTTATTACAAAAAAAACCTCATACAAGGAGTTGCATTCCAGGAGCTATAAAGAATGGAAAGAAGGTCACTCTGAAAGAGGCGAAGCTCAAAAAATGGGGTAAATGTCAGCAGTAATAAATATGTTAATAGACGTCGATTGACGTGTTAAAAATCAATCCTCAAATGCATTTTGTAATTCAGTGACTAAACAATTCAGTTTCTTGAAAATTTTTCAGAAAGCATCTCCACTAAATACAACTTTAATGCAACAGCATTGGAAATGGTAAAAGTGCTTTACTGTGGCCAGTGATTTTTTGTTGTTCTTCTACACATTGTTGTTAATGTTGATGCGGTTCCTTCTTTCCTTTCTCTCTCTCTCTCTCTCTCTCTCGTGCTATCTCCCTTTCAAAACAATCAAAACAAATGTTGCAAATAAATAACAAACGAATGATTCTGATTCTAACAATAAGCTGGCAGAAAATACAAATAAATCATGTTCTGAGGCGAATCGCCATGAAATAAATCGCCGACAAAGCGGCGCACATCGCTCAATGGGACAATGGGAAAATAAAGTTTTATGGGAAATGGGGAAAACGTAGAAGAAGACTTAAAGCTTAAAGGGTAAACCATTTTCAAATACAAAGTTGTCTATTTTTCGTTGTTGTGGTATTTTTATTTGTTGGTGTGTCGAAAAGGGTGAATGGTATCATGAGAACAATATTTGGAAGATAAAAATATTCTGAAGAAAGGATTTTGAATTTAACTAAACACAATCGCTTAAGTCGCAAAAAAAGTTATCTATGAAAACTCGGAAAATCATCAATAAAATATCAAAAAAATTGCAATAAAATTATTGGAAAGGGTCTAAGAACGTATCGCTTACTAGTTTTTATAAAATAATGCTTGTCTCCCATAAGTTGATTAGTGGTTCGGTGTTCCACACAAAATACCAAATTTGCTTTTCATGTAAAATTCCCTAATTGGCACTTAACACATTAAAGCACTTAACCTACAAGCCATAGAATTAAGAAGCCAAGTCGTGAGTCATAAAATCGTTGAAATTTTATTCAGAAGTTATTTGAAAGTATTATTTGAAAACATATAACTTACTCAATACATAAATTAAGAACAAAGTACCAATTAGTATTTCACATTTATGTAAAAATAAACTCATGAACATTTAATGAATTTATCAAAATATTTCATCGCATCTGAAACCGAACAACTCAATAAGCTTTTGAGTATTTTTTTTTTTAAGTAAATTTTAATAAGCAGCCGTTTTTTTTTTCTTTATCCAAATACTAAAATCTTTTTAATGAATAATTACCATTCAATGGCTCACGTGCAGCACATGCATATGCTGTAGTGTGCAGCAACAAAAAAATGATGCTTGCATGACATCACTACAAAATGAAATTCAATCAAATAAAAAAACACCCAGCAATTTAATAAAAATATCGAAGCATCAACATTGAATGTTTGTAAAACAGAATAGAGTTGAGATGGAGATAGCGTGGCTAAGTGCAGTAGCTTTCAAACCCTTCATTGATCGTTTTGAGGCGATATGCTATCAATAATTTATTTCACAAATCTCGCGAGTGCAAACTACAAAACTGTATAAAAAGCATATTCAAATTTCTATTAAGCCATTTAGCAATCAGTCAACGACTTCGTGGCTCAACTCAACTCAACTCCTCGGAAAGTAGCTAGTGTATAAAATTGCAAATTTAATTCAATCATTGTCTGCTGCAGTGAGGCAGTCACAAATCATGCCAGAAACAGAAACAGTTAAGAGTGGTGCTTAAAATTGCACCAGGAGAAGACAACAGCAATGGAGGAACAACAAAAGGCAACACGTTCCTTTGCAACACATGCAACAACAAACGCCAACAAAATACAAAGTCAAAGTCAAGACAACAACCATTAGAAATTCTAATTTCACAGCAATACCTACAACAAAAGCAAAGGTCTCCCAACGAGACAACAGCTCAGCTCCCCCATTTGAAGACTTGCAGGAGAAGACACCCAAACCGAAGACAAACAATGGAAACAACAACAAAAAACAACAAAAAAAAACGTGCGAATTTCTCACGAAAAATATCGCAAATTTTTTATTTTTTTTCCTATTTAACTCCACTGTGGGTTGTTGTTGTTGTTGTTGCCACCACTTATTGTCAGAAGATTCTAATGGTTGGTACTCTGTGGCGTGTTCGATATAAGGCGGCTGTGTGTAAGTGGGTGTTTGTGTGATTGTTCTATCTTCCCGCCTTATCATGTATTTGCCACATTTTGCTGTTGTAAGTTAACCTCCAAAAGATTGTTGTGCTGTGCTTTGCTGTGTGTCGGTGTGTGTGTGTGTGTGTGTGGGGGAGAAACAATAATAGTTGAATTGTGGAATTGATTTTTTTCTACTTTTTTTTTTGCAACAAATTGATTGATTGAAGGTAAAAAGTACAACAAACACAACAGCGACAGCGACAACGAAAATGTGGGCAATCAAGCGTTGGAGCCTTTTCATGCATGATGATAGTGACATTGTTGTTGTAATGCTGGCTGTTGGTTTGATGTTGTTCAGTTCTATGCTGTCATTTCAAATGATGAGTGTGGCACAGACAAATGCGTGTGAAGCTCTTTGTTAGTTACAATGTGAATGAATATTTTTTTTGGGTAGAAAAAATCAATGGCGGAAATTACAATTTGCGAAAAAAATTAGGCATCGAAAATTGTGGAAAATTGAAAGAACATGAAGATAATGACTTTGAGTGATTTTAGATATTAATGATGATAGTTTTGATATTTTGTTGCAGGTATGTCGAATAAAGCTCACCTTTACTTGAAGTGAAATTCGCCAAGAAATCAATATTATAAAGCAGAAAATCTTTAAGACAATCCGGATAAAATGAATTAATTATACGAAAAGAAGTCAATTCAATCAAATTAAATTAAAACTTTACTCCATTTTAGGTAAAGTAAATTCTTCTCTCAATTATCTCTACCCGGTTGACTGTTGTGACTTCTACAATTAACTTATGTATACCGAAATGCAAAAGTATTACCACCACATGCTCTTGTCTTAACATTGACAATGTCTACTTGGTTTCTATATTTTTTTTATTATTTTATCTTTTTTAGAAAACCAACCAAGCTTAACTGAAAATCCCGTTTGAAAATATCATGAAGCGTTACAGTTAAAGACAACACAAGCAACTATGAAAATATAACATCATCACCACCGCCAACAACATCAACAACGACAAGAACGTCAACAACATACTGAAGCAGTAAAATAACACTTTACACTTGGCCAAAATTGCAATTAAACGCTCACAAGATGATGACAATTAAATGGCAAAAAACATCAACACATTTGCCATTGTGTATCTACGACGCAATATGCTTATAGCAAAAGTGTAATTATGGAAGCGAAACTGCTGCAGCAAGTGGCTGTAATAGACGCTGAAATCGGTTTTGCTTGCTGCTCATTATGTTATAATTTTATGCAATTAAAAATTTATTAAAAACTAATTGTGGGGGGCGTTCAGGTAATAAACCATGCCTTGGAAATGGGAAAATATTCATTAAAATTATTTAATTTGTGAAGCTTCTTCCAATAGAAAAAAACTTTCTGTTTCAATGGAGGTTACCATGAGCCGTACTAAATAGCTTCACTCCATTGGTAGCTTTGACAGCTGCTGAAAAATAACAATTGGAAAAACTATCATTGCTATCGGGTCACCATTTAATTCGAAAAAGACTTCCTTCGTTTCCCGCCTCTGGGTTAAATTAACCCAAAATTCCGTATTAGAATTAATGAGTTTTTTTCCTGAATTCATATGCTTTTCTATTAATAGAACAATTGATTCATATCTGCTTCCTTAGCCATTCGGAATTTGCATATATCGCCATCAATTGAAAACTCAACAGTGAAAAATTGCCGCCAATAACCGGCTACAAATTGTATAGATGCTAACTCAAGCTGTCGCCTAATAAATCTACTTTGAGTTGAAAGAAAGAATTCAATGAAAAAATCCTCATAGCAAATACAAAACTTGCGATGCAATTTCAGTTTCTTGATGATTTTTTGTTTTATTTTGTAGTCATTGTTCCGATTCATTGGTTCCAATGTGCGCCAAGCCAATCACATTGACAGGAGAGGCGGACAGGCGGAAAACAGCAAATTCTACAAAACCAATGAGTTTGAAAGTTACATTTTGTTGCATTCTGTTACGAATTTGTATTAGTGTGTCATTTTGGGTTTACACTCACCATGTTGGCTATTAGACATTTTTAGTTTATTTTTAGTCCAAAGGGTAACTGAGTCCATTTGAAGTTACTATGTTTGTCATGACTCAACACCGTTGTCTGTCAGGCACCATGACCAATTGCTATTAACAATGGCCATTAGTGGAAACGATCCAAAATTATTGCCCATAATTGCAGTCAGGCATGCAACGAGGCATTCATGTTTGTTTTCAAACTTTTATTTGAAGTTCATTGCAAAATGGCCAATGGCTGAGGCCTTTCGGTTGTCTAGCAATGTCAGTGTTGGGGTCACTTGTGTGTGATGCGTTCTGTTGTGGTCACATATGAAATGGAAAATGTGCCATGGTTGACAGTTTTTTATTTTTTATTTTATTAAGTTTCAAGTAAGACGAACTTGACACAGACTTCTTGACTTTCAAATTCAATTGTTTGCCAAAATAATAAAAATTTTTGTTGAATTATTTTTTCTTAATTATTCACATTATGCCAATATTAATTGAATGTTAATTATCAGGTGTTACCTTTCGCTTTCTGTACTCATTTAAATTAACTTTAGGACAATTTGTTCCATTCAATTTGACAAACTTTTAAAAAGGCAATAAATCGTGAGTGGCAAATTGCCTGTACCTTGCCAATTAATGCATTTTACAATTAAAATTAAATAATTATTTTATAAAGACACCAAAGTTGTTGCCAAGATGTGCGCAAACGTTTTCTTTTTATTATTTATTTTTCTACACAAATTAGGCAGACAACTTAATATTTATACAAACGCATTTAATTACCAAGCCGCTGGCCGCTGGGCACAGAAGTGGCACAGCAAACACCAGAACGCGAGGCTGCAGTTAAATTATGTAGAATTTGTATGTATTGCTGACACAATGCGTAGTGGCGGCAACATACTTGCAACACAGCCAAGCGACAAAGGGTAGGCAAAAATGCAAAAATGGCAGAATGCAGAAAGGCTCATTTGGCCCGCGGTCATTTGACGCACGTAGGCACGGTATGGCGGCAATCCTGCCGCCTGTCTTTTCAATCAAAAAAGGGCGACAACTAATGTTGGAGCATGCCGCGACTGCAGATAATCTCTGCCAGTTTAGATCAGGCCTATGTTTGTTTATATGCAAGGGTGTGTGAGTGTGTGCTGTGCTTGTGTTCGCTCCACCACCAAATGAACTTGTCTGAAATTTTAATTTTCATGCAACATGACATTGCAGCCAAAGTAGCAAGCAACAGCAGCAGTTGCCGCACATTGTTGTGCCCACAAATTATGTTGCCGACAAAGCGGCATTTGCTCTGTGCCGCGCTCTGGGTTGTCGCATAAAATCATAAAATATTGTGAGCTCGGGTGTGCCGTTGCCAGTGTGGCCAATTTAATTGGACCAGCTGAGTGTGTGTGTGTACGTGGTGGCAAATATTTTTATTTTCCCTTCGCTCTGCCTCAATATTAATCACAATAATTGGAAAACGAAATTCACTAACAGCGAAATTATATGTTTGATTTAGTTTAATTGTTATTAAAAGAGGCAAACACACAAAGGGAAATTGGTTTGGCAACATTGTTGCTTCACAGATTCCCAAGCCACCAGTGGACCTATGAATATGAACTTGACCGGGATTATTAAGGTTCTGTCGGAAACAGGTTATGCAGGTACCACTCTTAGTTACACAAATAAATGCACACACTTCCAAGTTGAGAACGATGAATTACGTAAGCGAAGTCAGCGTAGAGTCAGCACTCGAACCTGCATCAATTCCACTCATTTCGATCTCCGAAGCTTATTTCACAATAATATTTTTTCGCTGCATCATTACTCACCATTTGATATTTTTCCAAGCCCTTCCCCCCCACACCATGCTACTCCACCCTTTTGACACTTACATCCTTTTTACATAATTAATGTATTAATTACACAATGTTAATTGCGTTTTAATACATCAACGCTTCAGCGTTTTATGAAAATTCAATCAAATCACTGTTAAGCTCATGTCATCTTCGGATCGTGCCAAGCGCCCCGCTTCACTGCCCAAGGTCGCTCAAGGCCGTTTCTCGTTTGCCATACTAATGCCTGGCCGGTAGACGTATAAACAACAAAAAAAATGACGACGAACGAATCTAATTGATGAGCTCATATGCAAGTGCATGGTGGTGTCGTCGTTGCGGCCCAGCCAAACGCAATTAATAATTTCTATTAATAGCTGCAAATGTGCACTGCACACACACACACATTCATAATTGTGATGTCGAAACTGTTTGTAGCGGTGTTTTAAGCGTTTAACAATCTACTTCAACCATTCCGACAACAACAATTGTCAAAGTGACACCTGCTGGTGGCTAGTGGCTGGTGACACATTTGCTGCGTCTGTTTGATTAATGAGACATTAATTAGAATCAATAAGTATTGATTTAAAGACTTAAAGACTCTCGCCTACGTTCAGCCCAGGGCACAAGATGTCAGGGCACACGAGCTGCAAAATATACAGTGGAAAAGTCAGGCAACATGTCATGGCAGTGCATCGCACATCGCATGACGCCATATCATATTCGTGGCTGCTTTGTAAATATTTAAACAAAACAAAAAGAAAATAAAATAAAATATTATTTTACCAACAAACAATAGTCACAAATCAAACAAGTCATTATGGTTGAGACTTCCAAGTGCTAAGGTAGCTGTTAAGGTTACTTAAATGCGGCACATGTGCTGCCCAACGCAGCAGTATGTGCATCTTCAGTAGGTTGCACTTGCTTGCCATGTTGTTATTGATTTTTTTGTCTGTGTTTTTTTCTGTGTGCATATTATTTTATTTAAATGCATTTTTTTGCAATTTGCAATCAATTAAATGCTTTGTAATTATCTAGCCACATTGTTTGGCTACTAAGTAATGCATTAGGGTATTGCATTTGTAATTTTTTTCCATTCAAACATAATTTTTTTCTCTCTTACCAGTTAGTAATTTGCATAACTTCTATGCTTGAAGTGCATTAGTGCAGCCTTCTTAAAATGCATTTCATTGTATTTTTGCAGTGATGTTGGAAAATAAAAATGTTTATAGTTACTTAAAACGAAAGACTTAAGGTACACAGTAGTTATTAAAAAAATATAAAAAAATTGTTTGTTTATGTACGTTTGAAACGAACATTTGGAATTATTGAGGAATCAATTATATGTTTCAATTCAAGTTAAGTGAAAGAGAAATAGCCTCAAGGTAGAAAGTGATTGTAGCTATTTTAGAATTCACAACTTTCCTTTACATACAAATGTGGGAGATTACCATTTAATATCTTTCGTTCACGCATGCGTTTCTAGTTGAAAGTCATAACACAGTTTTTACGAGTACTCTACCTTAACGCATATGTAATTACTTTATAATAAAAATGTTTCTTAATTGCCAATAAGCATAGCTGAGATACTAATATGTCTTTATTAGCATATCAGAATGGTTTCGCTTCATAACATTTGGTTTTATGATCCTTTCTGTAAAGGAAAAAATTATTTATTTCAAGAAAGAACAAATATTTGCTTTGCCTTATAACTTTTCCTCGTAAAATCAACTCAAAATTCTAGCGATGAGATCCGACTATCAAAATACTCGCTTAGCATATTGAATGGCCATTATTGAAAGTCTTCCTTGACCGCCCACTTAAAAATGGGCAAGACAAAAGTGCGCACAAACCAATACAAATGCAAACAATAATAATAACAAGAAAAATTCTACTTCCTTGGAAATTGAACACAAAAAAAAATAGAAAAAAAAATGAAGGAAAAAAAAACAAAGTCACAGAGGCAGAGGTCGCCGGCATGCCAACAAACCAAAAAAAAACCAAACTAAGCACTAAGGAAATGCTAAACTGTTAAACATGGCATGACTGAAAATAAAATGAAGAGGAGGAGTAGGAGTAGGAGGCCCCCAGAAGAAGAAGAAGAAGATGCGCTCACCTCACCGCAGTACCCTTAAGTGGAGTAATGAACTTGAGTGTGCATTCATTACGTCAATTGTTTGCGGGAACTTTTGCGCACACAGTGGTGCTGTGATTTTTCGCCAACACAAGTGGTGGAAGCAGAACACTGGCGAGCGACTAACTCCACTTTAGTTTACTTGCAGCTGTAAAATGCCAAATACAGCCACTTTCCTAACGATTTTTAGTTTTGGTCTTCAAAACATAAGGTTAAGGCGCTTCTTCTACTACTTCGCATACCTTTTTGCTCAAACCTCTTCCGTACGGTTTGGCTTGGAAAATTTCATGCCCCGAACAAGGAAGAAGATTTGCTTGTTAACAATTTTTTTTCTGACAAAAAAAGAAGAGAGAAAGAACGAAAAAAAATGCAAAAATCCAATTCAATTGAATGCAATGGTAATAATAGTGATTTGATATTGGAATTTTTCGTTTGGTTCCAGGTACTTGGGCACTAAAAACGAATTGCATGTTTGCTTTACATGATGTAGAAAACTACAAAGTGTCTACTGAAATGGGACAGGGCGCAGGGTTTGGGAGAAGGAACTGCTTTTGATGGTAGTTTTTAGTTGCAAATGAAAGTTTCTGCAAAATAAAAATTTCTCAGGAAGAATGGTTTTTTTGTACTTAAAACTGGTACAGTTGCTCTAATTATTAAATTAATAAAATTCCTTTTTAATTACAAATAAATAAATAATTTTATTCAATACAATTCATCAGTTAACATGCCAACTCTGGGCATCTCTACCCCTCTTTGACAGTCCATTTATAAACCAATTTATGTGGGAAATTCCACCAAAGTCTCAAGTCAGTTTGGAATTCGAATTAACTTCAATGAACATGAATGAATGAATGAATGAAAGAACTCCTGGCCACCGACTTGTCTTGAGAGAATTTCGTTCACAATTTGTATGCATGATTCAAGAGTCAACGAATGCATGAAAGAAAGAATTGAAATCTTCTTTTACTGCACTATTTGCTTGTGAAAGACTTCATTTAACTCAATTAATGTGTGGAGCAGTAAAAATGTTTTAAGATGTGATTAGGCCCGGTTAGATAGGATTCATGTTAGCACAATGCAAAAAAATTAGAAATTTCATTAGAGCACTGCAAGCATGTCTGCCATAAAAATACTTAATGAACAATAAAAATGTTGAAAATTGAGTAATTAAAACGGCAGATGCATCATGTGTGTGCGAACGGAAATTCCTTATGGCTCTATGGCATCTTCTATTTTGCTCCACAATGAGGTGAGTTAATTTGTGTAGGGGGAATTCTAAGCGATGCGATCATCTGCTGTTTTTTTTTGTGGCTTTCTGCAGAAGGCTAACCGCACATTATTACTAACATAAAATTCACTAAAACTGATAGTAAATGGATTTTTTTTAATTTGCCTAACTAAAGTGAACACAAAAAACAGCAATGTCTCATTTTTGCAAATAACTTTATTACCTTGGGACATTCATCTTGAATTTATGGTGTTTTTTTCTAACAACACAGTTTTGGCCGTAATTGCTATTGTCACATTGTGCAATTGAACTGAGCGTAGGCACATTTATTCAATTGTTTATTTTTGTATTTAAATGTGTAAACACAGCATCAAAGTAGTGAAATCATGAATCTTCATTGATCAGCAATTGTTTGTTCCTCATACTTATAATTGCATGAATTTTTATTTTCAGTTGGCATTTTGCATTTCAGTTTGGCTGGAATTTTCAGTAGAAAATTAGCATGAAGCATTTGCTAAATGCTGATTTATTTGAATATTGTCACGCTTTATTGCCAAACATAAACATAATTTGCAAAAATAAAGTAAGCAAATGGCATACAAATTAGTTAAGAGCTTCAAGATTGAGTGAATTGCAAAGTACCCAACTGTTAACATTGATTGAGGCAAAGAAGAATTCTCAAATTTGCTGCCAATTAACATAAACATTAGACTTCATTGAATTTATCGCTGTTATGAAAGCTATAGTGAATTAAAATGAAATGATGTCTTCAATAATTTGGTCAGATCGAATCTAAAATCCTCTGCATATGCCAGTACTTTACTTTCTTCGGTCTTTTTTTCATAATTTTTTTCTTACAATTTCCTATAATTTTAATACAATTTAATGCAATTTATCGTACAAATATTTTTGATTTAAAAAAAATTTGTCAACCAAATATGTAATTCCAAAAAAACCCGCAAATAAAATTGATGAATAATATCAACTGCATTCCATAAGAAATACCTCCCCAAGCCTCAAGTCACTGAGTCGTTTAAAAAGTGAATACTAAAATCGAATGATTTATTCAAATTTTCAAGAAGTATAGAAAGCAACAAAGAACGGTTTCCCAATAAACCACAGCACAGCCCACAGGATCAGCGAATACCAACAACAACAACGCCAAAGTTCAGTTTATTGTTAGGCAAAAATGATGATTGCGTGGCAACGAATCATTTCCACTTATTACGCTTTTGCATAGAATGGCAAGGCATGGAGATCAGCAGCGTTGGTGAAAAAAAAGAGGAAATCTAGAACCAAAGCATCTTCCTCCTCCTTATTTTCATAATGATGGGCATCTGGGAACAGGCAAAGCAACGAACCAACGAACCAACGAACGAAAGTCATAGAAAACCTTTAGACAAACTTAAACAACAACAACAAAATTGTCCAACTGTGCGCTGGGTTTGCCTATTTCGGTTGGTTTTTTGTATTTTTTTTTTTGGTGAGCCAAGCACGTAGCAGCACTTTTGCCAGGCAGGATGAGGAACAGGAGAAGCAGAAGCAGAAGGAAAGGCGGAATACTGAACTGTGCCTTTGGAAAAAGCTTCTCCGTTGTTGTAGTGTGTTGGTTAGTGCAGTATTTGCGCATTTGAGCACCACTTCTAATGATGCGGCTGAGGTCGTTTTCTGAGTATGCCTTTACCTTTTGCTGTGCTGCAATTTCTTTTCTTTTTTGTTATTGGGATTTTCGTTCTTAACTTTTCTATGGTTGTTGTTGTTGTTATTGTTGTTATTGCTTTTCTCTCTTCAGGCCATTGCACTTTTTACTTTACGTGTGCTTGTTGTTGTTGTTTGTTGTTCTTGCGCAATGCTGCCGCTGATGATGATGGTCGCCGCTGCCGTTGAAGTTGAATGTGGAAAGGTTGTGTGGTTGACTGCATGATGACGATGTTGATGCCGTGAGGAAGCAAACACACACACACACATACTCAGACGACAAATGAATTTGCGTCATGGCTGAGGAAAATGAAATGGAGCAAGAAATGCTGGGCAGCGAGGAAATATAAAAAAAAAAAACTATAACACATTCCTGTGAATAAAAGTTTAGAAAAAATAACTGAAGAATATTAATAAAAAGAAAAGAGTTTAATGAATTCTAGGCAACTTTTGGAGTTCCCTGACATTTTGTTTTGATCTAATGACTCCACTAATAAAGAGTAAAAAAAATATATTTTTTTTTTCCTATGATGAAAAATTCTACTGTGAGTCAGTAAAGGGTATGAAAGTGAATACTCACTTAACAAAAAATAATATTTCCAAAAACGATCAACCTTTATTCACTATTTCTTTCAACTATCTTAAGTTCCTTGCCTCAAAGTCTTTTGTTTCCTCCCCACATTCAAATTAGTGTCGCCTTTTGGCCTCAGTGATCAATTAGTGACATTTTCTCTTTGTTATCATCAATAAGAAACCTTCACGTTCACGTTCACACACACACACACGCTTCCTCTTAGACATTTCCATTTCTATTTCCATTTAAACGACTTAGAATTGCAGTTACTTCCTTGATGCATATCCACACACACACACGGTCAACTTGGTAAGAAACTCTCAACGAAAAGCCATTAAAATACTCAACCGCTTTCGTTGTCACATTTATTTGCTGTGATTTTCATGCAAGACGTCGTGTATGTGTGTGTGTCTTTGTGTGTGTATCGTAGTCACTGTGGCAAACATTTGAATTTTGTGCTTTTGGCTTTTGCCAACGATTATTTCGATTCAGTGGTTTGGCCAAACCGAGACAAACATGACAACGAGCAAACATGCGAGGACATCTCTGGCCACCAGAGGCGATGATGGTCGATTTCCTTCGATTCGATTCTATACGTTTTTTTGTTGTTGTTTTTTTTTTTTTGGTATTCTTTTCTATTTCATGGGTCTTTTTCACTAAGCATTTGGCTATATTTGCAGCATGGCTTGGGTTCTTGGTAAGACTGAAGGCGGATTGTTGTTGCCTAATTTGCTTGTGCTTAGCGGTTGTCTGATTTTTGCTTTTGTTTTGGGTGTTGTTTTGTATTGTCGGATCTATAGTTTTTGTTGTTGTTATTTTTTGGTTTGAGGTAACATAAGGCTCGAGGTCATTTTTGGTCGTGGCTGGCAATTAGTGAAATTGCATTCTTTGGAGTTTTGTTCTTTTGGCGATCAGAAAAGTGAAAAAGATTTTGCAAAACAAAAGACTTGGGAAGCGAACTGACTTTATTGATTTGTCCACAGAGTTAAGTGGACTTGGAATATTTAATGCGGTATTAAGGTGTAAACGGCTCCTACTGTAAATCAAAGACTGGCAAAATACAAAGATTTAAATTCATGAAAAATAATTTTGTAATTCTCCAACCAACACCAACTTCACATTGCTCCGACATTCCGGCATAGGTTAATGCCAACTCACAAAATCATAACAAATTGTATAAATAATATTTTTTTTTATTTTATTCATAACACACCATAACATTTTTGGAAAAAGGTTCCCCATCTTAAGGAAAAATCGTGCACAAGGCGCAATCACCGAACGAAGGAAATTCAAACGCGCAAACCAAAGCCGACCTTAACCTTTTGCATCATAGCCGCTCAGCACACAACCGACAAATGTGCAAATTGTAACTGTAACCGAGAGCAATTGAAGAATAAAGTATTTATCTGGCAAAAGAAAAGCCCCGTTAATGTGGGCCCCAACGTGCCCAAGATACAAATGCCACAAACAAGAAGATAGAAAAATCAACAACAGCAAACCAAGGAAAACAACGAAAACCTGAGCACTCCAAGGGTGACCTCGTGCGGAAACTAAGTCACACACACACACACAGAAACAAAACAAAACAAACAAACACATTCGTATACTATGGAGAAATGGCACCCACCACAATCGACATCAAAGTGGTGCTGAGCAGAACAACAACGACAACGACGTCCGTCACTCTACGTGCTGGCAATAAAATTGTGCTTAAAATTGGGCGAAAAGAACAACAACCACAACAACAAAAATAATACAAAATAATGTAAGAAATAAGTACAAAGAACAAGCATAGATAAACATTGAAACCTCGAAAGAAATGCGCTTTAATGCGACTGAGCATGCGCAATCGTGCCAGTGTCATTTCGTTGCCAAAGTTTTGTGTTTTCCACAAAAAAAAAAAAATGTAAAACAACAAAAAATTGCTAAAAAAAAAAATAAAAGAAAACTTTTCACAGGCGCGAAATTGTTGAAGGAAAACAACAAAAAGGAAAAAAAATAGAGAACAATTCTTTTTTTTTCTGGTCAAATTATCGTCTTTAGTTCAGTTTTTTGTTGTTGTTGTTCTCTATCTTGTAGTTGTTGTCTTTGTTGCCATTTCGGTTGACTATTGCAATTTAGTTGCTGCCTAACACGAGTTCACATCATCAGCACCTTCTGGAGGAAGTGCAATCGTTGGTTTGTGGAGAAATTCTCATTCCTTGGATTTGTTAGGTTTTCGTTTTTTTTTCGTATTTTTCCTTGTCATCTAAAAGTCTTCTTCTCTATTTTTCTTTTGCTTTTTATTGTCACGTTGCACAGTTAGAAAAATAGCGCTGACAGTATTTATGATATTTTGTTTTTGTCACACTCTAGACGCGAAGACCATACCATGGAACGTGAAGTGTCAGCGTATGTGTGTTGTGTTCAACCATGCTGCTGTTGTTGTGAATTGAATACAACAACAATCGAGCAATAAAACTGAAATTTAAACGTGCAACATGGCTTGAGGTGAAAATGGTTTTTTGGCCCTAAGCCACCATCGCCATCATATGGACGGACGGAAAAGCTTTTCCAGTCCAACCTCGAAATTGCATTAAATCAACTGACAGCTGGGCACGCGCAGTCGTCCACACACGAATTGCAATTGCAATGATGATGAGTGCGTGCCACCGTAACAAAAGTAATCAGAAAACCTTTTGCCTCAATTCGAAATGCAGCGATCAAATCAAAGCACTGCAGCCTATCACCCTATCACAAGCTCAACCGAAAAAAAAAAATCAAAACAATTGCAACTAATCCGCAGCAATCGAGGATAAAAACTGCAACTGCAATGCACTCCAATTGGCAATCGCATGGATATCAAAATAAATGAAGTGTTGCTGGCCAATGCAGCAACCACAACATGCCACTTGAAGGTCGTAATAGCAATTTCCTTATGTGCCATGCGTGCCACACATAGCATTTTTCGTACGGATTTCGAACGCCTTTTTCCACTTTGGCATCATTTTTTGTTTTTTGGGTTATTTTTTGATTCCCCTTTTTGCAAATTGAATATTCCAACGCGGTCGTGCGTGGCTTTCTGTTGTTGTTGTTGTTGTTGTAGCTGTTGAATCTGCCACCGCCACTTGTTGTTGGCGCAGATAACTTATCTATTGGTCAGCATCAGCGGCACATAGCACAGCATGTTGCTGCCGCGGCTGTTTGTTTCCTCTTCTCCTTTGACTGTTATTGCTGCTTCATCGTCACAAGTCAGAGGATCTACTCCGAATATGCTGCGAATCTGCTTGGGATCCACTTCGTGGCCTCTTCCATAGTCTACCGCACGCTGCCTTAAATCAATTCCTGATCATTTCGATAATCGACATTTGAAGCAGCACCGCCCGCTGTGCTGTTGGATTATTATGATAAAAATTTTCTACGCTCGCCAAATCGCCAATCGTTGCGAATGTCTGCGCATGCGCAGTTTCAGATTAGGGCAGGCTGCCTGGCTTTTGTTTTGATTTTTTTTTATGTGAACTTGCAATGTGCACGTGTTGGATTTGTTTCGGGTCTTTGCATTTTTCTCTCTTTACATTATACAATTTCGATTTAGTGCAAAACATTTATGAAATGTTTTTGTTTTCCTAAAAGTTTTCTGATGATATTGTGGCTCTTTTTTTAATTATTTAATATATATTTTTTTATTTTAATTGTTTGACGTTTACTGTAAATGGTTGAGGTACACACTAAATATAGCATGGACACACACCTCTAAACTTAACGAAAGACATACTACCATTAAATCAGCCCTGTAAAAATCCACTGAACAGTGACTTCCTACTACAATTGTGTACTACCATTTCAATCAGCCCTGAAATTACCTAAAAAAGCGAAGACACACTCCGAAACCGAAAATTGGCCAGTCAACATGTTTACAGTCCAGAGGAACATGTTCACAGTCCAATATTTCTATCAGCAACATCTACAGGTCACCCTAAATGCACACTAGCAAATATTGGATGGCCATCCAGACAACCAGTTTTGCTAGTGTGCATTTAGGGTGACCTGTAGATGTTGCTGATAGAAATATTGGACTTGGGATTTGGGAGTCTCGGCCTATTTATTAATTAATTAATTTATGATGAATAAAACTTGTTTATTTGATATCCCAATTTCAGATTATAAGAAGACTGCTTGCGAAAGAGAACGTACGAGTATTGAGGAAACGCAGCAAAAACTAGTAATTATCTTCGGGCTGACCGAAGCTAAAATACCCTGCACAATTCTCCACACATTCAATCTCCGATTATTACACAATTTACTCCAATTACTTCAAAGCGAAGCACTGAAATGCAAGTTCTTGTATGAGGGATCACTATGATTTTTAACATTGATTCTGTCTTAGCTTTCTGAGCAGCAATGTTGGTGTTTGCAAGGCTGATTCAGTGGAGAACAACATTGTGAAAAAAATTAACAAACCAACCAGGCGCTTGTCTTAGGGCCATTTCGGGACCGCAGCAGAAAACAGCAGAAAAAACATTTCATTGGCATTGTTTGATAAAAATCGAATTTATAAGGAATTTTTATTAACAACAACAGCAGCCACGGCATACACCAAATACACACAGATACATGCACGTAAACAAACCTTCGCCGCCAGCAATGGTCGTGCATATAAAATGTATTTTGCCTTGACAAGACACATTCAACAAGCCGAACTCTTTCTCTGATCCTGTCCTGTTGCTGTTGCTGCTGCTACTGCTTCAAATATTAAATTTGTGACAGTGTGTAGCAGCGTTGACGAGACTACAAAATTCAATTAGAAACTTAAACGATGTCATGTTTTGGGCCATTTTTGTTCCTATGACTGCCCAACTGTTGCTGTTTTGAGTTGTGGCTTATAGTTTGTTAGATTTGATGGCCTAGAAACTTTTCAATTCAGTTAGAGATTTCAGGAAAGAGAAGTTTTTTGATGGATTTTAGTAAAATTAAGTGTTCTTTTCATACAAGAAATACTTTCTTTTCCCCAGTAGTAAATCATTGCATAGCTTCAAGGAAATGTTAGGATTTGAAGAAAGTTTCCCTTTTGCGTGTTTATAAATCAACTCAACAAAAATTTATAACAAGTGAATTACCTACTTTACCCTAACCTTCCTTAAGGAAAACACATTTGCCTAACTTATAAATTTATTCGAGCTTTTCGCTTTAAATTTATGTCTCACGCCTCTCGGCATCCTTAAACATATTCTCGTACTTGCTAAATTAGGTAATAAAAGGTACACGCTTTCACTTAATTATGCCCATAAAAGGCACAACAGCCAAGCATAACAACAACAAGTGCGTTACACCGCCAAACCATAACAGCATAACACAAACAACAACAAGGCAGGCAGTGATACCGCAGCACAGCAACACAAAAAAAAGAAGAAGAAGAAATTCATTCAAATTAGCGTAGAAATAAATCACACCGAAAAGCGCACGGCGAAAAGGCTCGACTTCAGGTGGTAGGTACTACGACGACACAAAAATGTAGGCAATGAAAATGAACCCAAAATGAGCTTCATCAGCCGTAGCAGCAGCAGCAGCAACGGCATCGCACATAAAAGTCAAACATTCATTCATCATAACAACCAGCCGAAGAGCAGCAGCAGCAGTTGAAGTGAAAATGGCATTCGACTTTGTATGGGAATGTGAAGCGGAATGATGCGTGACAGAAAGGTTGGCAGGCAGGCAGGCAGCCATTTATGGAACACCGCGTCGCCAGGTTAAGGAGGCGTAACTGACGCACGAGTGCTCCCAACCGTTTCACATTATTCTTTACTGGCTTTTTTGGACGGTTTTTTTTTATTAGTTTTTTTTTTTCCTTTAGAAGCTGAAAGGTGACATTTTGGAGTTAAAAATTGATAATAAGGAATGATAGGACAATGTTTTAATTTTCATGCTGACTCCGTGGTAGCATTAATTTAAGGAGATGTTAAACTTGTCATATAAATAGTATTTGTGGATTTTGTGGACTTAGTGAATTCCCCCTTTTTTCTCTTTTTTTACAATCCAACATTTACTTTGTTGCAATATCTTTGATTAAAAAAAGTTTTTTCCAGCCACAAACAAAAAAAAATTCAAATCAAATGAAATGAAATGAAATTGAAATTCGTGACTTACTTGGAATTCATCACGTGTTGAAATTAACCAAAACAAAAAAAAAACTCAAAAGTAAATTGAAAATAGAAAAAATACCCATCGAAGAGACACATCATTTGTTATCCACTGTCAGTGCCACGGTGTACCTTTTAATGATGATTTATACACGTTGGATGAGTGAAAGCATGCATTCGCACTTTTCAGAAAAATAAAATTTAATTTTACGCTCCTTTGTGCTATTTTCGTATTTCACATTTAGGCGAATTCGGAGAATTAATACAAATGATGTTGGGGACATAGAAGTAGGTACAAGTAATTGGGAATTTTTGCATGTGAACATTGTTGAAGAGAAATTAAAGCACTTTTATTTCAGAGTTGTTTTCATTCAATTTATCGTAATCTGTGTAATTAACATTACTCATACGCCCCGTGCAGCATATACAAAATCGTGAAATTTTCCATTACTTAATTCTTAGACGCCATCAAAGTGACCTTTCCTTATGTCCTTCAACGATTTCACTGCACTTGCAAACACAAACAAACGTTTAATTTAATGACTTTGTTGAGTCAAATCAAAGACTTCATTATACGAAAGGAAAAAATAAAGGAAGTACCGAACTTCATTTAATGCAAAGTTTATTCGCCTCCGGGCCAAAGTGTCAGCCGTAAATGTGTTAATATCATTAAAAGTGCCATTAGAAGGTGGTTCCCGCTGACTCAACTTAATGGGTTTTGCCTTTGGTTGGAGAACTAATTTGTATGTGAGACTGATAGCGGAATTGTTTGGTATTATTTGGTTGTCAATTCAATGCGAGTCAGTGCTACTCAAGTGAATCGCTTATATGATTGGGAGTAGGCTAAGAATATATGATATGACATGAGTTGGAATTTATTTATTTACAAAGGGTGTGCTTTGTATGCAGTACTGAGTGAGTTGAGTATTACAAAATCATTCTTTGATCTTTAACGTCAGGTGGTAGCTAGGAAGGGTGGTAGAAAAGGGGCAATTCATTTAATCTTAACTTAACCTGCTGTAATTCTTGCTTTCTGAACTTTTAAATTTCTTCAAGTGGAAGTTTTTAAATTAATTTAAAATTATGTATCCTTTTTGACCTTCCGCCAGCTGCTACAGATGAGTGCTATAAACCCGCCATTTCACATCCTCCCTTTCTTTCAGCTGAAACTCAATGTGAATTGTCAACCGCATAAGTTCAAATAAATTGAAAGTCATTTGTTTTCTTCTTCTTGAATAAGTAAGTGTCTTCCCCATTTTTATCACTTATCCACTTTGAGTGCTGCTTTTCTATTAAATTCAGTGCATGAATGGAAAATATAAAGTGAAAAAATAAAATAATGAAGTTTAAATTGCTTCCCATTATCTCATTTTGTTGGTTTTGCGCTAATGAATTTTTAATCCATTGGATTTCGTTCGAATTGTTTGAACTTTTTTTCGTACAGTCATTTTTAATTGAGTCTCAAAAGAAATTAAAAAAAACCGTTTAAAACCGATACCCAAATAATTTTTTTTTATTCTCATAGAAGTATTTACTATTACAATAACGGTGGAATAGTGTTACACATTCCCCGATATGACGATTCTGCAAGGAGTCAATAGTGCTGGATATGCCACTGGCACCAATAAGCTTAATCGCCCATCGCTGGACATAGTATAAAGGCTTAAGATGTGTTATTGAAGCTCCTAAAATATTCTTGACTTTGAAAACCCAAGTCACCGCTGATACCCTCTAATATCATTCCACTTTTTATTACTACTGTACCAAAGTATAAAATTCCTCAAGCATAAAAAAATGTCTCTACTAAATTCATCAAATTCACAAATTTTTCAGCCATATACTATAGTGTCCTTCCGCCAGCTGCCACAAATGGGCACGTTCACCCTGCCTGCGTTCATCTTTCACTATAACGTCAATGTCAATTGGTCAACTCAACTTTATTTTGTTTTTTCCTTTAACCACATAAGCTCAAATTAATTGAACATAATTTTCCTTTTCCCTCCGCCAGAGTGAATCTTTTCCATTTTTATCACTTATCCACTTTGTCTGCTGCTTGCCATTTTACTGTTATCCCATTTAATTTAACGCTGAATAACAAATATCAACAGCAAATAGGAAAAGACAAAGGAAGAAAAAATAAACAAAATCTAAATGTGTTCCCTGGAATGAATACTTTGGTTCGGTGTTGATTTTCCTCTAATGAGTATTTAAGCCATTGGCTTTTGTTGGATTCATTTGAATTTCTATTGTTTTCAAATGGTAATTTTTAAGAGAATTTCACAAAACAAAAGTTCCAAATATTTATAATGTTGCTGAAATATACACAAAAAAAAACAAGTAGCCAAATTGAGCTGTTGAATTACTTCGACTTTAACAATTTGTGATATGAAATTTAATAAAATTTTAGTGAGAATTTAATATTGTTTAATTATATTATTTATTATTAAAGTGGTGGTTTCATTTACTTTTATTTCTTTTCGGACAATTCATCACTTACAAACTACACAGTCACGCAGTAAATTGCTGCCTTTGCCTCCCGCATCAATATTCATAAGCAATTTTGTGCTTTGTTGACTTTCCCTACTTTCCATACTTGTCATAACTTACTTTCCCAATTCACAGCGCTACGCACTTATAGACATATTTCCATATTTCCTTGATAGTTTCACAAACGGGCGTATGTATTTTGTTTTCTTTTTCTTCGGTTTCTTTCCGTTTTGTTTTGTTCTGTCCATTGCAGTAATCCAATAAGAACATTTTACGGTTTGTTGTGTTTATGAGTGCAAACAAACAAACAAGCAAACATACTCCACATACATACGTAAGTATAACAAATTGGTAAGACTATTTTATTGTGGTGCCTCCACTTGGGGGTCTGCACGTGTGTGTTGGGGTTTCATATACATACATAAACTTCATATTGGTACCTAGTACAGCACATAAAATGAAGCATGTAAAGCTGATTTAGTGTTGCCATGATTGTTTCCTTCTTCATTTGGATTTTCCTGTTGTCGGATACTTTGGTTTGAGTGGCTTTGGTTTTCTGTGAATGCAATTGTGGCTGCGACTAAATTAAGTTGATGAAGTGAATAGACATGGGCCAGATGTTACTTTCTTGTTATGTTGTATTATGTTGGATGGTCTATGACGCTCCGTTTGGCTTCTAGAGCGTTTCAAAGGAGTTCTAGATGTAATTTCAAGTATGAAATTTTTTAATTTTTTAGGCTAATGTTGGATGTTAATATTTAGATTTAGTTTTGCAACTTATGATAAAAATTAACTAAATTAGGAAAAAAACATAAAAAAAAAGTTAAAAAATTAATAAAAAGTTTATTTTTTTACTATATTTTGTTGTTCATATCAATTTTTAAAAAAAGACATATAAAAAAAACTGTTTTATAATGACTTTAATACGCAATTTTTGTTATATCCTCGTCAATATGGAACTGTTGAGACCCCAAGCAATTCAATCAAACGATTTTCGCCCTTACAAATTCATCCAAGTATACACACAATGGCTGGAAAATGAACAATAATTAAAAATTTAAATTCCTTCTGAAATTTAAACACTTGAATTTTCCCCTCAACACATTGCCCATCACACTTGCCACAAAAGGTTCCTATCTCTCTTTTTCTCATAAAATATTTCACTTTCCATAGGCACTCGTACATTCCGTACAATGGGACATGTGTGGTGTTGCCAGTGGTGTTCTGGTGAATCGTCCTTCGTGTTCCATTCACATTGAACAATTTTCAATTTATTTGCCCCACTTTGTCTACACTTTTTGATGCCGGAATTGAGTTGTTCCCTGGCACATATCGAAAATGTTTTCGAACAACAGATTTCGTTGTTTGGTTTTTGTTTTCTTTATTGTTCTTGTTCTGCTGTGTTTGTTTCGATTGTAGTTTTAGAGGGTATTCTGTTATGCCGTTGAACTTGTTGTTCGGCTAGAGGTTTCTACCTTTATTGCTTTTGTAATGTTTGTTGTACTTGGTGTACATGTACTTGAAAAACTAATTGCAATTTTGTGGTAATTTGTTTGGAAACATTTTTGTGCTGATGTATGCATAGTGATGATAGTAGAGAGAGAAGCGTATCGGCTTTAAGGTTTCTGAACTGAAAACTTTCAATACTAATTTGCATTTTGTGAAAGACGGGAGGTTCCGTCCCAGGCCTTAGTTTTTCATATCCCCCCTGACTCTTATTAAAATTCCCAGAAAATACATTTTACTTAAAAAAAAGCAATTTAAAATGTGGCCAAATTAAATGCAAAGTAGTAAGTAGCACACGCTTACAATGACTAAACCGAGTTCCTTCATTTTTATTCAAATAAAATAATCTAATTTATAACTAAGAATATACTACACACACGCACACACACACACACGTAGAACCCGCTAAATATTTGCAATGCAAACTAAGTCAACACAAATGTGAAACAGTGGAACGCATTTAAATTTCAGTTGCAAACGGAAACGGATATGTCTGTGTGAGTGTGTGTGTGTGTGGTTATGTGTGGGAGCAACTTTCTCATTTCCCATTTACTAATTCTGGCACACAAAACCAAGCAAACATGTGCCCTGGCAAGCGGAAGATTCGCATTCAGTTTGTCGTTTATGCTGGCTCGAGCCACGACGGCAAGAAAAAGTCTGGCATGGCAGTTAAATAAATTACTTAATTTGGTTAGCTTTGAGGAAGATAAACAATTCGGAATTTTTTTTTAAATCAACGAATATGAAGTGTATTTAATTGCATAGATGGAAAATGGGCATGGTCAATCATCCACAGCCCTGAATAATACCAAATTAAATTTAGTTACTGGCAACATTTTGTTTTTGTATGCAAAAAGTTGCGCCAGTGTAGTCACCTGGTCATAGAATGAGAGAGAAATATAAAAAGTCCTGGGAGGTCAATATAATTTGGCATGAAGGATTTTTAAATTGAGAAAAAAAAATGCTTTAAATGGACCAGATCGGTGTACAAAATGGACTTGACACACCTTCCAAGCAAATGAATACTTAAAAAAAATAACTTTGTGTCCAGCAAATACCAGAACACATAGTGAAATTCCTGGAAGTAGACGCGATATTTAAATTTCTTCCGGTGATAGGAATTGTAGAGTTGCTATAAGTCCTTGACGTGGCAGAATAGTTCTTCAGGAAGCTGTGAATATCCTGCCAAATAATAGTACTATTTGGTCTCACTCACGACAAGGTAAACCACTCCATAGCAGTAGTAAATTGTCATTTGTATAATTTTTTGATTGCAATTTCTTTTAATTCCCAAACAAATCAGAAGTCAAATATTTTCTAATTAAATTTAATCCAAACCATTTGGATATCCCAGACATCGTGTAACTAGAATTGCAATTGAAAATAAACTCAAGCGACACCATCACTAACAGCAAAGCCAATGACCACGTAAACAAAGTTTGAAAAACCCAAAGAAAAATATAAAAATATACTAGTAATAAAATGGTCAAGAAAATTGTGCACATATGGCTCACACACAAAAACGAAAAAGCAGAAATAAAAAAAGAATCATAATCTAAAAAAAATGCCAATATGCGTTGAGCAATTTTTATGGCTGCCATTGGCATTTTGGACAATTTATGTTGTTGGATTTGTTGTACACGAGATTTAAGTACAAATAAATTACTCATGTATAATAAACTTCAATTTCAATCGAATCAGAGCACATTTGAAATCGAAATTTGACTGGCACTGAGTTCACTTGATTTATTGCCACTATAAAAAAATGGGGAGAAAAGGTTCTTGACTCTCTTTTATTATTTAAGTTTTTTTTAATAGAATTCGCTTGGTTATTGTTAAATATTTTTATAGAAATTACTACCAGCTGATGCCTCACTGAGATGAAAAATAACCTTAAAGTTTAGTCAAGTAACTCTAGAATCAACAAAAGAATTTTTTGGAAATTTATTTTGATATCTGACAACATTTGGAGATATTGCATCCTTGAATGCTTATGTGCGGAGAGGGGAGTGTGGAGATGCATAACAATGCATTGAAAGAGATGAGATTGCATGCAACTTTGTTGTCAAATGAACAAGAGTCTTAACTCATATGCAAATTCCATTATGATGGTAATTTATTTTGACACAAACATTGTTGACAACAATGTGCTGTAAGGGAGGGAGGCAGAATAACTTTTGGAGAGACTCTATGAAACTTTGATGACAGTACGTACTTTCAATGAGTTTACTTTTATGTAAAACGAGCATCTGTTGTGATTGAAGGCTATGTAATGCAATTGAAGAAGATTTCCGAAACAAAACAATATAATGAATCAAGAATCCAGCCTCAGGAAGGAAGTGATTCGTTATGTTTTCATTCATAGTGTACAAATCTCTGATAAATTTTTCCAATATTAAAAATTGCCAACATTGAAACAAGAAAAATATCATCACAAGAGCGACGTAACCTCAAATACCGCATGACCCCAAAACATGTTGATCCCAGAAAAAAAAAACTCATCTCGCACAGAATTGGTAACAAAAACAAAACCATAGAAAGGACATCTCAATTCGTGTACCAATACGTGAGGAGGACAAAGTGAGTCAAATAAATTGGAAAATCCTCAATGGAAAAGTAACACGAAGGACAGAATATCAACTATCACTATCGCAACCGCCACATGTCCTTTCGTTGACAGGACATGTGTGGATATACTGCATGGAAACTCACATGGATGTGTGTTTGGTGAGTAGATGATTGGGCTTGGCAGTTGCAACTGATGACATTTGTTCTGCATATGAAGAGTGAAAGTAAGTACAATTCTTCTGTCTATGTGTGTGTGTTAGTGTGTGTGTGTGAATGACAAAATGTTAAAAGCCATTGCCACCATCAAGAACGTTTCAAAGAAAACAAAAAATGCAAAACGTCAGAGATGTCACAAACTGAATGAATGAATGATTGATTGACGAATTATGCTTCGAAGGAAAACTTGTGGAAAAATGCAAGTTAAGTGACAGAAAAAAATGACTGGAACCAATTTCAAATTTCAAAAGTCTGCACAAATACTGAAGTATTTTGTATAAAATATTAACTTTACGCAAATTCTGTTTCGCAACATTATCTCTATGAGAGTAAGCAACCTTTATTTGTAGTGGATATCATGAACAGCCTCATTATTCAATATTAACTCACAAGTGCTTCAGGGCTTCAATCACGAAGAGAAAAGACATGGTTGTTGGAGCTTATACGATGTTACATTTTGCTTAGCAATTTTCAGTTAAACGAATTTAATTTCTTGGTTATCAATGCCCACCTATGGACATTGACAAAATTCTATTCGTAGTAAATTCCGAGTGGAAATTCCGCCTGAAACATACTCAATAGATTGACCACAAGCTACAACTTAATCACAGGAATTCCGGAAGTTTTTTAACAAAAAAATCACACAATCAAAGTCATGTGTGTATGTTCGTATATGTGTCATACAAACAGACAAACAAGCGAAATAACAAACACACAAATCAAAAAATCTAATCAACAAAATTGACAGAACCAACCAAAAACTAACAATTGAGACGACATCAAATGAAATTAAAGAATACAAGTTTCGGTTCAAAGGAATTTCATGCCTTGGGCACCAAGGGAAGGGGAAGTTTGTGCAGCAGGACCTTCTATGACTTCACATATTAAGTGAAAACAGTTACAAAATTTAGAAAAACTTCTTTCTTCTCCTTTATTATACCCAAACCTCAACAGGAAGTAAGGTGAATTGTACTAAATAATAAAACTAACGACACCCTTGCGAATACACAATACAGTTTAATTCGCAAAATCTTTCTTTCTTGGAAAATGTCCCCTTTTAATTTTCTAGCTGAATTGTGATTTAGTGCGCACACAGAATTTCACTAAACTAATTAAAAAGTTTGACTAACAACAACAACAACAACAACAACAACAACAACAACAACAACAAAAACGAAAACTAAAACCGAAAATTAACTGAAATATTTGCAAGATGGCAAACAACACCAGGGAAGTAAGAAGAAAAAAATAGTAAATAGGAAACGAAAAGAGAAATTATGAAACATGCTGTTGCTTAAATTTATAATTAAGTTTGCCAACAGCAACGTCAACTGCACTTGAGCTATTTTACAACGCTGTCACAAAATCATAGTAGTTGTTGTGAATATGGTGAAATAGTAACAGCAAAATGGCAAAGAGGAGTTGCCTGTGTGTATGTTGTTGGTCTGTTGACTGGCTGTTTGGTGTTTGCTTATGTTGTGTCGTTGTCGGTTGCTGCTTGTTGAATGTCCTTTGCAGGCTAAATGGAATTTACATGCTATGCAGAAGCTGGTCGTGTTGTTATTGTTGTTGTTGCTGTGTAGTTGTTTTTATGTTTCTGTCAATTATGGCGTCAAGAACAATGGCAGCAGTGCCCTTTTTGTTGTTGTTGTTGTGACCGAAAATAATTCAATTACATTCGCGTTACAAGTGCAAAATATGTACGAAAATTGGGTGGAGCTGATTGCTGCTGTCGGTGTTGGCGTTAGTAGCCCAGTTGGAGTTCTGGCGCTGATGAAGTGACATGATACATATTAATGAGGATTTAATTTGACAATTTCATTCTGTACATATTTTCATATAAGTATTTCCTTCCAAATAATTCCTCCCACTACACTTCATTTAAGATTTGTTTTCCTCATTTGCTTCACACGCTTCCTCCTCAATGATATTTTAATGCATTTTGACAACTCAATTTTCCATTGCAAAAATTCTCTTCCGCTCTACTACAGATAAACATAAATACACCCAAACATACAATCGCACACGCATACAGTGTGCACATTGCTAGATGACAGCCCTGAACTGCAAGTGCGAAAAGAGCAATTGAACTCAAGGATGTCATTTGCTTTTCGTGTAATGCGCAATTTTTATTATTATTTTCATTTTTTTTTGTGTAATTTTTTGTTCATATTATTTTGCAGTGAATGTCTTTTGCTTGGGCGTGGATTGTGGGTGGCTTTTTGTCAGCCATAACATAAAATACGTTTTTATGGTCTCTCAAAACTTGACAACGTTGCAAATTGCACTTTCTTTAATTTGGCATATATAGCAAATGTTTGTAGCTTTAAAAAAGGCCACAGTGAGTGTGCGAGAGGAAAAGGAAATTTACTGTGAATTTTGATAACAAATTGGATATTTCAGAGTTGTGGGTTAAAAGTATAAGGAATTTACCCAAAAACACTTGAGTGCAGTGTATTTAATGGGAAATGAGGGAAAGTAACAAATATGAATTCTCATAAAAGGAATGGCAAACAACGAAACCGTCTGGCTCCATACTGCAGTTATATAGAACAGAGTTAAGGAGAACGTTTATTTTCAAATAAAAAAAAACTGGTAAGACCGAAGCTAAAATATCCTGCACATGTACCATTTTTCAATAATTTCTCGATGATTTCTCGATATTTTACCGATGATTTTTATTGATAAATATTAAAAATGGTTTCACTGTGCAATAATGTATGTAAAATAATTATTTTTAGTAAAATAATCTTTAATTCGATTTTAAATTTTTGGGGCGCCACATATGACTGTGCCTTGAGCGGTACTATACTTTAATCTGGCTCTGCATATGGAGATTACTTTAACTTCAGTCTACAAAAGCTTCGTTTGCATCACACAACAGATATTAGAAAGATTTATTGAAAGTAATTCGAAGTTTCGTAGAGCTTAAGCATACATACAATTTGCTGGATTTCAAGTTATAATCTTCATCAGCTACACTCAAACAAATACCTTACAACTGCTCAATTCCCCAGCTCGAATTTTCCAAACACTAAACTTTCACCTAATTTGAATACGAGCACAAGAGAACTTACACCTTGGCAAGTGTCAAATTGCCCGCTTACTTTCGAAAACACTTACTACTACACACACAAGAGTGCCAACCTTAGCTAAGGTGAGCTAAGCTGTGCTGAGTTGCAGTGAATTGTACACCTACTTTCTACTTATGTTACATCGTATGAAACAAGTTTGCACACAAAAGAATTGCATGAAAGTATAACTAAAACCAATTAAAACCAAAATTCGCCAGAAATGTAAATTACTCATACGCCACGATGTCTTTTATTATAACAAAAAAAAATATTCTTTTGAGTAAAAACTGTAGCTAAAATGTTTGCGGAATCAAAAATGTTAAAACACCCCCTCAAAAGTTGAACTTTGTCATACGGTGTTATCACAAAAAAATAAAATAAATTCTCCCCCTTGCACAACAAAAACTGCATAGAAAATCCGTATGAAAATTAACTTTTACTTATGTACGTATAAGGATTATTTCCACATATCCTTTTCGTAAGTGAAAAGTGAAAAGCATGTTCTCAAACTCAACTGTGATGTTGATGATAGAAAAGAACGCAACGTAGAGAACTGAAGAAAGGAGGGATTGTGAAGGAAAGCTGAGGATTAAAACTGCACTTACATATGCAGATGCGAGCAAAACGGAAGATGGCAGAACAACACGATGGTGATGATGACATTGGGTACACAGATGAGGGCGAGCATGTCCTTTGCAAGGTTTCAAATGCAACAAACAAACAAACCAACTAACGAAGAAACAAACAAATACGCATTCCCAGTGGTAATAATGCACGTTTATCTTGCACGTGACACACATTTCGCCCGAGTGTGTGTCTGTTGAGTGGAGAAGATTTGCTTTATTGTCTGCACGAATGAGTGTGTGCAGTTAGTTGTGATGTGGTGCCTTCTTCTTTTTATATGGTAACAGCTTCGAATATAGAAACGATGACAGGAAAAATTACAAATGTAAATTTAGGGGTTTGTGTGACATACCCACACCCACAAACACAAACACACACACAAACACACAAGCAAATCTAATCAATTATTTGCATCCTTGGCTGAGTGTCTTCTGTTCACTTCAAGTGCTTCTTATTCTTCTCCTTTTCATTGTCAACACTCACGTCAGCATCAATAGCAGAAGACTTGCCAATTATTTGCTAAGCATACAACGCACTCTGCTCACATTCCCCAACAATTTCTCAGACTTGTGCTTTTCTCTAATTCATCTAAACAATAAACAAAAAAAAACAATTTTTCTTCCACTTGTTTTTCACGTTTTTTGTGTCATGTCTGACAATAACATTTTTCAGACAATAACAACAACAACAATAATGCAAAGTACTACAGCACACACTGACATTGACATTTCAATTAAAAATTCAAAAGGGTTTGAAAATTATGGCTAAGGACATTTTTCCATCAAAATTTCATATTTTAAAATGAGGAAAAGTTTGCACAGGAATTTCTATTTAAATCTAAACTCAACGCATTTATATTTATTTTCCAACCCCTACTAATACTCCTTGTCCTTCTCCTACTCCTTTACTTCTCTTCCTTTCTTCTTCATTCATCTTTAAAGAGGGAATTTTTTCCTTAGCTTGTCGCGCAATAAATTTCCACAATTTTTACACCTCGTTTACATTTTGTACTTTGAAGCGTTTACAACTAACCTGCGGGCACATTTCGTAAATAGCAACATTGAAGACGTTAATGCGAAAATATGTTGGGAGAATGGCAAGTGCTCTGAAGAGTGATAGCGAGAGGAGAGTGAGGGGCAGCATAACTTCAGTTATGGACAAAGTATAGCAAAAGTGTTTTTTTTTTCTTGTTATACATATTCGAATACATCACGAAGATGGCTGAGCACTTTTAATGCAAAAAATATTAAGCACGAAAGACTTCAAACAGAGACGAAACGCACATTTCTTAAGAAGGAAAATTACATTTAAAGCAACCGAAAATTCTTAAAAGGGTGAACAATTTACCAGAAAAAGTACGAAACTTTTTCGTAAGTGCTTACAGCGCATTTAATGCGAACGTGGAGGAAAATAAGGAAATCCTCTTAAATTAAATTTTGTTTAAGCAAAAAAAAAACCAAAAAATTCCCCAAATATTAAAACGAATAAAAGCACAAGAGACGCAAGATAATCTTTGTGTGTCCAACAACTGGCAAATGCTGTTGATATACTCGAAAACACATCAACGAAAAGGATAAGGATAAGCACTTGTAGTGGAAAATTTCATTGTACTAAACGAATTGCATGACCGAAGAACTATTCAAGGAATTCGTTTGAGTGCAGCTAAAGGCCAAGGTGTGATGTTAGATGGAAGAAAACGAAATGAACATAGAAAAGAATGACCACAAAAATAGTTTTCATGCATTGCATTGCATTGCATGTCCAAGAGCAGATAGTTAAAATGCACATAAAATGGCAGACACTGCCTTTTCACACGTCACCTGAGATGCAATAAAAGCCACAGGTGTACAGAGATTCAAGGGAATTACAAAAATCTTCACGTGAGCTTCATAAATAATACACACAATTAGAAAATCCCACACAAGCTTGACGCTGAGAACAGAAATAGAATTTTCTAAAATTACATTTTCCTTAACACTTCAGCAGAAGAGCCCTTACAACGGGCCCACATGAACACAATGAATGCCATACTCTCATGTCTTCCTTCTATTTTTTTCTTAACTCTCCGCCGCCAAGCCCGTGTATTATGTCTAATGAAAAGAGCAATTTATTTTTATGTTACAAGTATCCTTTTTATGATAGTAATAATAATGCATGGCATTCAGTACTCGCTTCAGGGCATATACACACACACACATACATGTGATGATTGCAGGACTTTCATTTATTGCATGGCTACAATGGTAGTTGCTCAGAGACGATTCGATTTGTGATTTCGATTATCGTACAAATGGCTGATGATAAAGTAAAAAGCAAAATTACACGCGCGATTTATGAGTGCATGTGTTAAGCATGTGTAAGCATATAAAAATAGGGATTGAACCAACAAACAAAAAAAAACTCACAGTAATTGTTGGAAGAGGTTTTTTTTTTGTTTGTCTTTATGACTCATTGTAATGTGCATCGGGGCGTATGAATGATATTAATCCAGTCAAGGTTATTTAAAGGCTTCTGTTAAAGAGGTGTGTTGTGTGAATGCTGTTTTTGAATAGACTAGCATGTGTTTTTGCAACTTTGTATACTCCAGAAATTCTCAAGAAATTTAAAAAAATTTACAATTTATTAATTTTAAACAAATAAAAAAAAAAATTTTTTAATTAGTAAAAAAAAATTTTAATCTTCGAATTGTTTCTAATCTAGTGTGATTCATAATATTTAAAAACATAAAATATTATAAAATAAAAATACGAACTAATCAGCATAAGTTGAACGACAGCTAAAAATATTGTGCAGGCAAAGGAGAAATCCTGCAGTTCCTGTAAAACCTGCAAAAGCGGCAAGCCACTGCAAATAATCATATGGTAAAGCACAGCAAGAAAACTCTCCACTCCACACTGCAAAGAGGAGAAACATTTTTAGAACAAAACAGCTGATGCCTCAGGAGAACTTCCTTGCGGAAGGGATACAGACATGTACACAAAAGCAAAGCAGTAAGCTGCAAGGAAAGCTCTCCAATTGAATAAAAGTAAAACCCCATGCTGGGCTGCATGAAGTGCAAAGGCAAAAATATAAACAGAGACTTTGTGTTTGCTGTGTTTGCAGTGCGCAGCTGCCAGAAAACATGCTGCTTTCAGCTTCTTCTGCCGATGCTTTTACTTTTGCTTTTGCTTGTGCGGACTGCAAGTGCAGCTCGCAGCACGTTTCCAACGGACGCTGCTTTCAGTTTCACGTGTGCGGCCACAGAGCAAAGCAGCAATCAGACCGTATTTCTTCTAGACTGTATTTTTCGCTTGCATCAAAACAAACAAATGTAGAAAAAATACTTCAAATATTTACGTACCATCGAGGGGGGAATAGTAGTAAAAAGTGAAACTTCTCTGCTACAACAAAAACAACATGTAGACAATTTTCTTTTGTGTGTGCGAATGTGAGTGTGTGATGTGCGACCTTTGCCATTGTCACCTTTGGAATTAGCTCGCGGCATTCACGTTAAAATCGTTTGGAATTTTTCCATTGTTTACTTCAGTTGATTCCACAAAAAAAACACGAAAACAAAAAAGAAAATAAAATAAAACAAAAGCAAACAAACGAAAAAAAAACCAAAAAATAAAACCAGAGTTCCTGGTAATAAAATTCAGAAAAAAACCAAACTAAGGCATTGTTTTTGGACATCGCTTATTTTGGTCGGTTGGTTAGAGTCTATTTATTTTTTTCGCTCGTTTTCACTTTTTTCCATTTTCATTTTCCTCTTCTGTTTGATATTGTTATTATTTTGATCCTCTTTGTTTGCATACATTCATTCAGGCAGTGTGACCAACGTCATCATCATCGTCATTGTCATCATTGTCTTCATCAGTTGCTGCCGTTGTGTCCTGTTTATCGTGTTTATTGTGCCGTAACTAAACTAATTGAATCATTTCATTTATGGTTTCGTCGTAGTCGTCTCTTAATTACTGCAAATATTGTTTGGCCATCGCACACAGGGCGAAAATTCACAAACACAATACACAGTGCGACTTTTTTTTTTTATTGTATGAATATTAGCCTTTATACGCGCATTGTGGCCAAGAGATTATTGAGCCCTACTGTAATTAAAAAGGATATTTTGTATGGGCTTGAATTAATAAACGCTTGTATGCTCATTAATCTTCACATTCTGTTTGGTGTGGACAGTTTTGTAGAAAGGTGTGAAATTAACTATCAACCAAAGCACAAAAAAAATTCTACATGCGAGTGTAATTAATCAAAGTGAAAATGAATGAATGAAGGCGTGTTCTAGTGAAACTATGACATGGGAAATACATGCAATTTCCCGATTCTGAAAATGTGTCTGTTTGTGAAAATTTTAATCGAAAACAACATGGCAAATAATCTGTTTTCGAGAGCCAAAAAAATTCCACAAATTAAGGGTAATTTGGTGTGTTACGTTGTGCTTAGCTGCGATTAAATTGAAAAAATATTTTCAAATTAACTAAAAATGGAAATAGCTTTGGTTCAGTTGATTTTTTGTAACGTAGTTTGAATTAGCCTGAAAAAATCTGTATGTGCATAAGAAAGTCGGTTTTCCATGCGAAATTGAGCTATACATATTCCCACAATAGGGCCAATGTGACCGCAGTGACTACAAATCATAATCCATATTAGGGCAATCTAATGTAATGCCTTTCTTAGAAAACGTAGCTCATTTGAACTTTACAAGATCAAGAATATCTTTAAAATTCTACTTCAGCTTCAACTTCACACATAAACCGTTTAAAATTCATCAAACTTTTCTTAGCTATTTCTGAAATCTTCCAGAACAATTCTTAACACATACCAACTCTGATTGCGTATGCACCCACATTAAGGACAAGAAAAACACCACAGAAGCCCTGAAGTGATATCAGCAATTGCACTTTGCTAAAAATTCCTCTTCATGCATATAGTGTTGCTCAATATAGTTACTAAATGCAGATTTGCATCATTGTTAACTCATTTTGCTGCTAGAGCGAGCAATTGCAAAAGTGCATCTAAACAAATGTACCCGAAAGTATGCAAAAAGAATTTTTTGTTGTTGGTTGGTTTCGGTTTGGTTTCGAACTTTTCAATGTCACCAAAGCAGAAGAAGGAAAAAAGGAAGACAATGCCGCCTGTCTGCTTGTGGGTTTGGCTCTCCTGCATGCTTGCTTGCTTATTTGCAGTATACGAAAGAGTGAAAGTGCACTTTTTTAATGAAATGCAAAAGAACACAAGTGCTTATACAGACACAAGAAACACAAACTCAGGCTGTAGTAGTTAAAGCAGCATTTTTTTGAATTTTTTTGCAATTTTTTTTTTAGTAATAAAATTAACATTTCAGCGATAATTCAGCGATAAAGTGTGTGCATAAAAGAGTGCATAAAAAATAAGTAGAAATGGTAATTGTTATTCTTTCTCCATTTTCTGCTTGGCAGTGCTATTGCTTGAAGATTTCAAGTGAAATTAAGTTTGAGAATTAAGAAAATGCATTTCTCTTTAGGGTTTTTTGGGTCTGATTTACTTGAACGATTTCTTGGCAAAACATCAACAAGTGGAAATTTAATAACTGGAATAGAAACTAGAATTTAATTGTTCTTTACTCAGTCAAGAAAATTAGGCAATTCTTTTAAATGATTTTTAATGCCATTTGAATTCAAATATTCTCCTCCACACAATAACTATTTAATTTTATAGTACTTACATATTCCTTAAATGCATTGGCCTACATTATTGATTCTATAGCGCTTCACACATGAAATAAATCAAATATTCTGCATGCACAGCGTGCAGTACAAACACACACACAAACTGCATTCAAATTAAACTTGGAATGAATACCAAATTGTTTTGGCCAAATTTTACTAAAAGAGGCAATAAATGAAAATAAATGGAACTTGGCGAAAACACAAGAAAAGAAAACTCTGTATGGCGATTTTATGTCTAGATTTAATATTTAATATTTATAGGCAATAGTTTTGTGCCAATATGACAATAGATATAAAGCAATTTGAACGGATGAAGAAGTATAGAAAATCACCATTTAATACAAACTAAATATTTTCTTTTTTGAAATGATTTCAGTTACAATTTAAGCCATTTCAGTTACAATTCAATTCACATATCTTTTTTCTAAATTTTTTTGTATTTCTTTATCATATTCCTTTTTCTCTTATCATACCCTCATTGATTTTATTTTATTTATGAATACATTGAATTCATAACAATTTGTGTGTGCGTGCCTTAGAATTCACTAAACGAATTTTGGCTTACCCACAGTAAAGTCATAGTCAGAGAGCATGGCAACACAAAAAAAAGAATATCCTAAGAAAGTTATATTAACCAAAAGAAAAAAAAAATACCCAAAATACAAAATCAGTTTGAATGAATGCCCTTACCTCTGAAAGCCGCAGTTTGTCGCTCCTATCCCAAATGTGGCACGGATTATGTGCATGAATAATAAAATTACGCACACAAGCTAAGAATTCGAAATTCACACAAATACACACCAATAACAACAACAGAAAAAAAAAAAGAAAAAAATGAAAAGAATGTTTGCTGCCGAGATTCTTTCAAACTCACAAACACAATCACATTATTATGATTATTATTTACTTTTTTTTTTCCATTTGTGTTATGTTTTTGCCTCTTCCATTGAGTACTCTTCTTAATAATATCGTAAAGAGGAGACTTGTTCTATTCAGGCATATGTTGCAATTTTCTATGAAGCCGTGTGTATAAGATGTTTGGTCTAGAATTTTCGTTTTCTGCCATTGCCATTGTTGCTAGTCAATAAACATTTGGTTGAGGGTATTTGACTGTAATCGTGCGTAATGAGAACAATCTTCGATTCGGCATGAAATATTGAAATTATTTTAGTATGTGTAGTAAGGGGAAAAATACATATAATAAACTTAAATGCGTTATGAGCTGGAAAAAATGTGAAGTGAATAGATTTGAAATTAGATATAGTTTAATAGAATTTTTGATCTCATCTGTAATGTATGTCTGTATTTAAGTAACAAGGTCCATACGTTAGGTCATGATAGAGTGCTTAGTTGTTGTGCATGTGGCTATCATTCGTCCACCTATTCTGTGAAAGTAAAAGCGCTTTGCTAGCCTGAATCATGTAAATGTACTGAATATGTGGAGGAATTCACAAAAGGACGAAAGTAGTAGATATTCGATTTTATGGTAGTAGATTTGAAAAAAAGTAGTAGTTTTGCATCATATGAGAACTATATTTCATACAATACCAGTAGAGAATACCTTGAGGGGAGTAGAACAATTAATACCGAGTTGTAGATCTACTTCGATAGGAATAGAGTGAGAACGCTGATTCATTGCCATATTATACAATTTTTCATACCATTCCGGCTACTCTTTTATCAAGTCCAACTATTCCCCTAACATTCGCATTCAACATCTATCATAAACCCCCAAAACTTCAACTCAATAAATCTGATACCTGTCCTTGTTGGTTGAACAAAAGCATAAAACTTTCGGAATTCCCAAGCCAAAATGTTTGCTCCGTGAATACTTCCACTCATAATTTATTAAATGTGATGCAGTCGAAAAGTGTCAACCACAGCAGCAGCACTATGGCAGAGTGGAGCAGCACAATTACTGCACTGCAGTCACTGCCTAATCAAAAATTAAACGCTGCTGCAGAAACTTTACCATGAGCAAAGGCGCTGGGCACCACTTCAGTGCACCGCAACAATAGTCATTTAGGGAGAAGGCAGCATTTATTAAGTGGTAAATGCTGAAAGTGAAGTGCTGCCAAAAAGTTAAGTCGTTCATAATACGAGAGAGCGAGCGCATAGAAATGTCGGTAATTACTTGGTAATTTCCAAATCGTTTGCATTGAGCATTCGCATAAATTCGGTTTTATAGCTTCGTGTCATTTCCGTTGCCTATTACATGTAAAAGCCGTTTGCCCTTTTATCACGATTACATGTCCTTGCCGCTCATACATACATAATTCTTTATATTACGCAAATTTCTGCTCAGTTTAACATTATTTACAACATTTTCTTCTGCGGCAGCTACACGAATACCCAATTGGCTTTTTATTTAAGTTGCTGCGGCGTTCTTCTTCTTCTTTCTTTTATGCATATATTCTTCGGGGATTTTTAACGGTGCAGGAATTCACCAAACAAATTTTTTATATGATTTATTGCTGACTTGTTCGTAATGGTCGTAAATATGTGAGGCATTTTTTTTGTTGCTTTTGCCTTTCCGTTCTTTCAACAAATTGGCATCACTGGCGTTTTTCCCGCGCTTAAATGCACACTTAGCGGTATTAGCAAGGACTTATATGATAGTATAGGGATGTGTGTGTGAGTCGATGGTGCCGTTGAAGAGGGTATGTGTGTATGTGAACACGATTGTCTGCTTCTGCGGTATTTCTTGAATGTGTGAATTATGGTGGCACTTAAATGCCGTGAAAAGAAAAGCTCAAATAGACACTCCATGCCTCCTCTACTTCCGGTATCGCTTTCTTATGCTTTTTTTCGTCGTTTTAGTTGCTTTCTGCATGTCACACACACAAGAAGCAATAATTTTTCTTTTGTCTTTGTGCTAATGCCAACTTGACATGTTGAATGCTGTTGTGAGTCAAATGACTCAATGTGTGTGTATGTTTGCTTGTGCATTTGAATGTGAGTAATTTTTGCTAATATATTAATCTCACTTATTAGCTTTCTGTGCTTAAACAAAAGCCTGAGGACTAAACAGTGAAAGTCAATTAAGTGGTAATTGGAGAATTTTCGTTTTAATTTTCTCTTTTTAAAGAAATTTTCTAGTGAAAAAAGCATAAATATTCTTGCTGTGATTGGATTGCATGAAATGAAATAGTTCATGAAACATCTATGAAGTGTGTGAGCAATTTTCCACTCTAATTTTCTAAGAATCATTAAATTTATTTCAAACAAAAATCAAATAAAACGGCTAACGGCACTCATTCAGAATCCCCAGCATTTTGATTTATAATTGAATGAATCAAATCCAAGTGCTTAGCTGCTGAGAAATGACTGCAACAATTGCCCTCAATTAATATTTTCTAATTTAAAGCTCCTTCCGAGTGCTCAGACTCATGCCATTTTCATCTTTTCCCCCTTCATAATTCAATTCAAAGCTTTAGCTAATCCTTCATTTCGCTGCAATATTTCCTCATTTCAAATTAAATTTTCATTCAAATTTCGGGAAATTCCTACCGAATCATAAGGCGAATTCCGTTTAATTTCGTTTCTTGTCTATTTCATTATTTAATTTGTTCTCTTAATTTTTACTTGCTCCGAGTTTTAGTTTTCCCTCGAGACATATTACCCACGCTACTAGCCAGGAAGTACCGAAAACACTTAATTGAAATCACTTAACTTGTATAAATTATAACCATTTTCGGAAATGTTTGCCTTGCCATTTTCAGTTGCTCTTGCTAATTTTTCACTTTTGTACACTTGTACGATTTTAGGGGAATTGTGAATTCAGAAATTAAATTCTTGTTCATATTACAGTGACCAGTTGTGTTTAATTTGTTTAACTGAATAAGACAGACGTTAGAATGAGCAACACATTAGTTTTAGAAATAAGACGAATAATAAATGTTACTCATACGCCTAGTAAATTTTTTAAATATTTGGCTTTTAAATACGGACAAGCAGAGTGTTGAATTTACCTATAGGCTCAGAAAGTACTTGACAGTAATATGGATAGTTAACAGTACTGACAACTTTATCTCCAAATTTCAGGAACCTACCGCTTTAGTGGGTAGCCTTTTAACAGAAAAAATACGTACTTACTACGATTAAAAACGAAATATTTAAACAAAATGTTTAGAGTTTTTTTTACCCTTGTCCAATCACTTACTTGTACTTCAAGTGTGTTCCACGGTGAATAACAATTCTAAAAAGAAATCGTCTGGTTTTCTGGTTAAACAAGAGTAGGGGGTTGCCGTGAGTGTGAAACAAATAAGTAAGTGTGGGCAATGGTAAAAGCAAATACAAATAAACGAAATATGAATTTTGTATACAAGCAAAAAAGCAAAACAAAACACATTTTTCAAGGGTAAAACAAATAAGTACACAAAATTAACCAAAACAAAAGAGAAAAGGATATGATGGTTAAGACAGAAAGTAAATAAATTGAGTAGAGAAAAATGTATACAAACAAAAGGAGGGTGTGACAAAATATGACAAGAAAAATATGTGAAAAAAATTAAAAAATTACAAACAGAATCTAGAAAAAATTTTTCATTTTAACTTTTTTTAAGCTCATAAGAACTCCTGTACAAAAAATTAAGCTCACATCAACAAAAATATTGTCAAAGAACAATATGCGCCATTGTGATAACAATAATATAACCAGAAAGAATAAAACATAAAAAACAGCAACAATAAACCTTACAAAAGCAACAACAAATAACAACCGTCAGGCCCGGAAGCACTTGAGATTAATTTAGTGTCAACGCGAAATCCTGCAACTGTCAGTTTCGTTTGTGTGAAATAAATTGATGCAATTTCAACACAAGAACAACAACAACAACAGAGAGAATCGTGGTGCTGAGAATATAAAGTGTTACTTCCTACAACAACAACAACAACAGTGTCCACCCCCCATCTCATAACAAACGAAAGCAGTAAAAGCCAAACCGCGAATTTTAATGCAAACAGTAGGAGGCACCCTGCAGAGACGCGCATATGCCTGACAAAGCGCCGCCACTACCGCTGTAGCTGAAGTTTGTCAGCCACTCTTGTGAAATAAATACTTAATATATTTTTGTCGGTTTTGTTTTCTGTGCCAATTTACTGTGTTTGCGGTCTTTGTGCATTCCATGCAATTGTGATTTATTCTGTGCCATGTGTTGTGGTGTGCTACCCACTGTGCGTTTGTTATTGTTTTTCGTGAAATAAAAGTGCAATTAAAGCTGTAGTCAAACAAATATATACGCTGACATCGTGGTTTTTTTTTTTCTGGGAAATAATTCTGCAACATGTTGACAACACATCATCTGCATCATTTACATCACCATCGCGGAAGTACGGCAGTGGAATTGGATAAAATCACAAATTTAAATACGGTACGTATGAAAGGGCATAAATATGGTTGAGTGATGAATATTGAATTTAACCCGCCTAAGGTTTTATGTGCCAAATTGAGTCACTACTTTTTCTGCCCTATTTCAACTATCCGAAGGATGAAAAGTATAATAAAATAATTAAGTACAAACATCCTTTCACACCCCAAGTTGGCATAGGGTTAACACAAATTAATATAATTTCAATATTGCCAAGTAATAATTGCACTCAGAAAAACATATTTTCGCGTGACGAACATGTGACATGTGGAAAGCATGTTTCCTGACACATGAAACACATTACTTACAGTAAATAAAAAAAAAAAGATTTCACATAAATAAACGAAATTCATTGTCATTGGCAGTGTGAAAGGGGCTGAAATGAAATAAAATAACGAAAGTATGTAAAAAAAGGAAGCAAGAAGCCCTCTTGAAGCATTGCAAATATTTGAAAATTCAGCAAAAGAAATAAAATTCGCTGATAAACGCTCAAATGTGTTGTGGAGCGTAAAAAAAAACCATTCAAAAGTCATTTGGAATCCATGAAAGTCTGTGGGCTGATGGGTGAAGCCAAACGATGTAGTATTGCTTCCCTTTCACTAGACCAGCTCTGCCAAATTGATGAATGATTGGAAGATTTTGCGAAAATCAGTTTACTTTTGAGCTTTTGTGGCAACAAATAAATATAAAAAAAGTAATTGTTTAAATAAAAAATCACAGCATTGCTGGGTATACAAGAAATGGCCAAGGAAGACATCAAAAATCGCTGAGCAAAAAGTCTTACAACAAATAAATAATGACCGAAGTAATACCGAATGCCGTTGAAATTCCCCGAATCCATCAAATTTAATGCTGGCCGCACAAATGATCATTCATTAATTTCTTCAAGGCTAGCGGATGTTTTCGTTTTGCAAGGATTTCCTTTTTTCGTTTGTGTATTTTATTTTATTTTACTTTACTTTACATTTGTTTTGGGTGAGCATTTCTGTGTGTTTTTTTGGTATTGTTTTCAATAGTCCGGAATCCATTCATTGTTTCGTTTCCTTTTTATTTTTTTCCTGTTACGTGCTTGTGATGTTTTTGGTTTTTGTTGTGGATGTGGCTGGTGTTTCATCTTAATTATTTTCTATGCTACAGGAGTAAATTAGTCGGAAAAATTGGTAATTTGAAGGTTTTTACTGAAAAAATTACAGTTTTAATAAAAAAAAAGAAAAATAGTTAGAGAGACATGCTGGAGCTAATACCCTACTCCTATGAGCATGTCTATACCTTGATTTATGTTGCAACTTACGCAACCGAATCCATCATTATATTTCCATGAATTTTCAATAACATTTTCGATAAATTCAGTATTGTTTTCGATAAAATATTATAAGGGAGGTAAGTATAGCAGTCGACCTGAAAAAGATAAATCCAACGTTTTGGGATGGTTAATCTGATCAGGAATGTAAGTTTATACTTTTCTATACCTGCCACTCAAGGGATATAATTCAGTGGAGTTTGCACAGAAATCTTCAACTATTTAAATCCTTTGTCAAGGATTAACACACCTCTGACCACAACTGCGAATTGATTGTGAACGGAATAACCTGAAAACTGAACGAAACCTCATCATACTTTTACAAAGAAGTGCTTCGGTTCAAAAGTAAGAAGCAATCATACGAAATCACACATCAATCGACTATACGAAATAGGCTTAATAAAAGTTTCGAAAATGCTCTTCATGTGGTGAAATATTTTGCAACAAAACGAGAGCTACAGTAATCTAACATAACCAATTAATAGCTTCGCTCACAATATACGTGATAGTTACGAATAATTGAATAAAGTCAAATTTGACTCTGGTTGAGTCAAATTCGGTACATTTTTTTTTGGTGCCAACTGAAAGCCAGTAATTATACATTGATGTAAAAGGATACATTGAATATGGATGCAAGGATATGCCGACAGACATTAACAAGCACAAAACAAGCTTTCATTCATTTCCTTTGATGTCAAATATTTGCACATAAACAAAGAAGGGAAAAGTAAAATAAAATGGAATGAATTGAAATGGAAAGGAATGGAAAGGAAAGGAATGCAGAAGCTCTTTGCAGCAAGCACATAACTTTCACTTCCTTTGTGTGGGGTTGGGGTATTGATGCTGATGCTGCAGTTGCCATATTTTATTGCACAGCTATGCAATGCAATAATTTCTAAGCAACTACATATACTAAGGAGAACAGCAACAACAATTGCTCTTAAGGACAACAAACTGCAATTTATGGTGGACTATTTGGTTTAACGCCATTTTGGGTTCATCGGTTGCAAAAAAAAGCTGAACCAACGAACTACCAAAATCTAAGCCAACTTCCAGAGTGCCAGAGCATCAACTGACAGTCCAACTAAGCAACATTTTAAAATAAATTTTTCATGCATGAAATGATTGCTTGCTTGCTTGCCTTGCACAAGGAAAGGGAAAATAAATAAAAGAAAAAATAGAAAGGCTATTGGATATTTCAACAGCCACCGAAATGAGCAGCAGTACATAGTGTGCATAGTGTGCCCCCGACAGAAGAAGGCGTTGAAAAGTGGGAAAAGAAACGTCCACCAGACGTTATTCGCGTGGGCTTTCCGGCAACGAAACAAGTTTATTAAAAATGTTCCCAGCGACTTTGGCTTCTCTGTGTGTTATTGAATTATTATTGTAAGGGGCAGTAAGTATTAGCCCAACTACAAAAGCTTCATGCCACTGGCCGAGGGCGAGGATTTTGTACTTTCGTCGTGGCCAGGGCACTGCGCACCACACAACTCTTTTGTATTTCCGCCTCAAGTTCGAGCGCATTTTCTTTTCTTCAAAAATGTGAAACACGTTCCAGCGCTAGATGCTTTCAAATATCGCGTAGGTACCACTGGGCGCGCGCAAAATAATCAAGTTTTTGAACTGCTTAATGCAGCGGAAGGATGAACACGAGCGTGCAGAAAAAGTTTTCACATTATTTTCCTGAAATATGAGTGAACTGAGCGTAGCGCTGTGTTTGCCTCGGGGCTGCTTTTGTATTGTGTGTGTGCGGAATTTAGTGAATTTCTTGTGATAATGTGAAGAAATTAAATTGTTGAAGTATACTTTCAGGGGCAATTGAGATCTTGCCTTGACTCAGAGTAGGTATGGTATACTCGTATAATTTAATGAAAATATTTGTTGATTCGCTTTTTTTTTGTAAGGTTATTTAACGGGAAATTGGAATTGATTTCAGGATTGAAGTTTAATTTCGCAAATGGTTTTGAGTAGGTAATGTAGAAAGTAAAGAAGTGTAGAGCAAGGAAAATAGTAGGTAGGTACACTAGATGGTTTAAAAAAGTGAAAAGTCTTCTGATTTAATAAAAAACTACTTGCACTCAGAAAGAAAAATGTTGGGTGGTACAAAAGCCAGTACTGGCCACAATTTTTTTATGAAAGTAAATTCCATTGAAAACCACAAAAAACCACGAAAAATGTCACTTCACAATTTTAAGTATAGCCAAACTTTTGAATCCTTTGCTCCTTTACCATTTCGTTAACACAATTTTCCAAATTTTTCCTGCTTTGCAAAAACAAAACTCCGTAACCTGAAGAAAAGTAAACTTATTGAAAAGAATTCCTTTCAGTTCAGTGGTCACAATTAATTAATCCTTTCAACAAGCTGCGCAAACTTTCGCTAATGAGATATTTAAGAATATTGGTAAAAATAAAACAAAAACAAAATTGTAAAATGGCGCTAATGAGTATGGCAAATTTAATGCCCTTCATGCAACCAATTGAATATTACTTTTAACCAATTATACTAAGTATTATACTAAAAATAATGGTTAGAATTTCATATCAATAACTTCGAAGTAACAACGTACCAACTAACTAAAGTTAAAGCTCACAATGTGGAATCTACATCGACATTGACTAAGCATTCACTAGCATTCAGCACAAATGTCAATAAATCTCCATTAAAATTTTGCGATAAGATACTTTAAGGACAAAATGAAAATGGAAATGGTCAATGAGAGGAATTTCTTGGAAATTTGTCTGTCTTAACGAGTGTGTTTGTGTGTATTTGTGTGTGCATGGCGGAAGTAAGTAAGACACACGCAATCGAACACTGAAGGCAAGAAAATATAAATAAGAAACGAAATGTACACGAAGGCATACACACACATACACACACACACACACACACTCGTATAAATAGACAATTTATACGCATTAAAGTTGTGTGCGTGGCGGTCATGTTAGGGCCACTGTAATGGCTTATGTGTGTTCGTACGTGCGTTTATATGCGTTAGTGTGTGCTTCCGAACGAATGGCCATGATTAATAAACTATGCTCAAGACGCTCACTGAGACAGAGCGAGAGTGCACTGTGAACATCTCTTATCGTTGTGTTCGATTGATATTGAAACCGCATTTATAAGGAAATGGATTCCTTACCCACAAAGACGCTTAAGGACACATTCGCTTGTCTGCTTGCGTTTGCCAGCTTAATGTTGGGCTTTAAATGTGCGGTTGAAAGTGGGTGCAAAAAGAGTTTACTTTTTACTTTGCTCAAGGATTTCTTTTTCATTACGGTTTTTTTTTTTCTATTCGAAAGTGAATTGTGGCAACTTGTTGGAACTTTTCAGAGAATGTACCAGTGCAAACGAACGGTTTCTTTTGACTCGAGTTTCTCTTTTCTTTGTCAGTTTATTTGTGTTTGGTGACAATGGCAAATGAACACTGAGACGCAACAATAGTGCGGTGATAATAAAGAAAATAAATCGAAAGAAACAAATTGAAGAAGACGACGACAGAGAAGCTCTAGAATGGAAGCACACAAATCTACTTGTTACTTTATGACTTGGAAGCGACTGAATGGCTGCGAGAGTACGGTTCGAGGTAATCTTTTGTGAGCGTTGGTGTGGGGTTATTGTATCGATGAGTGGTATTATCATTGTTAACTGTAGGTACACCCCCCCCCCCCCAACGAAATTCTAAAATCAAAAGAAGAACATAAATTTCGGTTACGAATTATTTCCTTGGAATTCCTTTAAGGTTAATTTGTTATTTCCTTCCTTCTTGATTTGTCAAATATAAAAGCGAATTCTGAAATTTCTATTTGGTTGCGTTTTTATTTCATTTTAAAAATTTATAAATGCCAAAATGATAATTTCCCCAGTAAGGTTTACCTTCACTTAACCTTCAGCATTCCTCACTTAAAAGTACATTTCCCCAAACGAACTAGATGACATCTGTCAGGCCTCAAGTATTTCCATGCCACATACAGCAGCCGTAAAACCGCCAGCACACGCCTACTTAACTTTCCATGGCGTTACTCGTAAAGAGTGCTCCCACCTAAAATAACAGAGGATCAAAATGCGTTCCACACAATAAGCCATACCTCCACACGTGAAACGATAGACTTCACATTTCACATGTTCAACTTCGCACACTCAGTCGCAGCAATCTCACACGAGTACACACATTGAAATGGGACAAGCCCTTGTTCTAATGGTGCCTAAGTATTTCGGTATTGGTTCAATTTTGCTTCAAAATTTTCTTTATTAAAGACAACATCATAAGGTAATAACGCCTAATGTCTAAATAACGTTTATCTTGAGAAATACTCAACCGGTTAGGAATATTGTTGGTACCGGGATGGAAATGTAACAGGGTAAAAATGAAAATGCACCGGAACAATATGGAAATAGAACCAATTTTTAGTTGAAACGTTAATAGCAATTGAAATGGAAACATAAAAAAACGGGAACGGTATGGCAATAGAAGAACCTGGACGGAATGATAATGGAAGTGAAATAAAATTGAATTGAAATAGAACGGAACAATTTGGAAATAGAACAAAGTTGAGAAGAAACACAAATAATTCAAATAAATTTAGAAAATTATATCAAAAAGTCATCGAAAAATTATAGGGAAAATATTGAAATTCTATTGAAAAGTTATCGAAAATTTATCAAAAAAATATCATAAATTATCTTGTGAAATACTTGAGCTTGAGAACAGAAGTGGAATAGGAACCAAATGCAAATGAAACATATTGGAACGAACCCTGAAAAAAAAATGGGAACTGTGTGCGAATGGAACTGAAACAAAAAGGAAATGAACCGGTACAATATTTTTATATTTAGGCAACAAACTTGTAAAAGCATGGAAAAAAATTAAAATTATTATTGAAAAAATTACCAAAAAGTTGAATAAAATTATACAAAATCTATCGCAAATATATAGAGAAAGTATCGTAAAATGGTAAAGTTAAGATTATAGAAAATGTTATCGCTCCCCTAGGTAAGGTTAGAGTAACAGCAAATAGTCTCACATAGACCCAATTAAATTTTAGCTTCGACCTGAAAGAAATCAAATCCGCTAACAGTTTTTTCCTGCTCCGCTCAAAGGTTTAATGCAATCATTTTCTAAAATTCTCATAAAATTTAATTTTACCAATTTCTTTCCGCTCCTTGTGCTGTCCTCGTCTGTTTATTTCAATTTCCGTTTCCGGTTTCCCTATTCGCTATCCTTGGTTAGCTTGGAATGTGTTCTGTTAGAGTGTAGGAAACATGTGCACGGAGTGGATGCGAAAGTACCAAAGCAGTACAGACATTTTTCACTTTTTCGTCTTTCTCAGAATTTTGTAATTTGCCGCTTCAACTGCTTCGGTTGTTGTTGTGCTTGTCCTTTTTCGTTTTTTGTCGCACTGCATCAATATGCAAAAACAGATGCAAAGCAGCAATCCCGCCTTAGCCTGGCATGTTGACAAACTTTTGAGCAGATTCTTTAACTGCAGTTGCGGTGTGCTTGGCATTAAGTTGGCGAAACACTTAAGTTGGTGTTTGGAGAATTAAGTTAAGTTGAGACATTTTTGCATTGCTTCTTTGGGTATTTCTATAAAAGATTTATATGCACGACAATGGGTTACTTTTGGGTTTTGTCAATTTTAATAATTGCATACAGACAATTCCATTTTATTCCATTTCGACAAATCACATGCCGAAAATTGCAGAGGTATGCAAAACTTTTAAACTTTTTAAGCATAAGTATGTACTCAGCGAAGATTTGTGAATTACTTATATGAAATTACAGTATCTTCCTTTTCCTATACAATTTTCTCCTTCAAAATTTTACTTTTACAGAATCAAGGAAAAGGATTTTAATGAGGAACTTCAGCGTACTGTATGAGGAAAGAAACTTAAATGAAGTCTCCACTTAAACTGAAAGAGAAGACTACCTACCACTTATCTACCAACCACTTTCCTGCAAGTGTATCTCACCAAAGAAATATAATTTTCCAGCTTAATTTCAACAATTTTCCTTTATGCTAATAAATATAGGCCTCCCTCGTTTAGACCTCCACACAAATTAACACAAAATGTATGTATTTCTATGAAATTCTCTGCGAAATACTTCACTTCCGCTTGTTCTGGCAGCAAATCCCCAAACCATAGCGAATAAACAAAAGTAATTACTTTAAGTGTTTATGGTGTCCTATGTGTGCCTGGTGTGTGAAGCGCTGCTTGAAGGAAATCATGCATGCGTGTTGTTGCTGCAGAGGCTTCTATGAGAGAGAGTGCTGCCAACTCATATTAAGTCAAGTGAAAACCACAAATTGGGCTTATTAAATAAATATGAATGGCATGCGTGACGGCACTGGAGTGAGATTCGCTAGTGTGATGGTTTACACACTCAACCAAAGAAAAATGTATTTATTTGTATGAAAATAATTATCACCAAGGTGATATTAAAAATGCATTAGTATTTCGTACCTATACAAGTTTCACATTAGGTGAGACTTAATACTTTGGTTTAAGCATCACCGCAAAGCCACATTAGGTTAATAGCAATAAATCTATTTATAAATATGTACACAAAAGCGACTTTATGTTTGGGGAATTGGCTGCGCACCGCACGTGTAGGGTTAAATCAGTGATTCCTAAACATTTAGCTTGGTTAGTATCCCCCGAGGGCTTAGTCAAAACGTTTGGGCAGAAAACTTTGCTATTGTTATTGCTTAGATGCGGAAACGTTGTTAATCATTTCAATCTATTTTGGTTTTGTGATGTTTCCGGGTGAACAAATAAATATTTAGGAAATCCCGCAAGTTGAACTATTGTAGCAAATTGCCATAGAATTTGTTAAAAGGATGTATGTATGTATGTGCATTAGAGTGGCTCCTGCTTCATATAAAATAATTTCCCATATGAATGACGATTGTTAAAGGTTTTATGGAAATAAACCAGCTTATGAATAGCTTCTTTTCGAAAAGGGGGCGTGGGAGTTAAAGTTGGACTCAAAGGGAGTCCAAATGCTGTCGATATGTACGTGTGAAGTCACTGAAAAACTGAAAAACTTCAGTTCACACTTTATAATTTCAAATGTCCTCTAAACAGTTTTCTTTATCTCATCATTTAATCTCCACAAAAATAGCCGAAATTGTAATTACCACCAAACTGGCATTTGTAAAAAAACATTTCATTTTAATTTATTTTGTGTACAATTTTGACATCAAACAGACAACAGAGCCTATATCTTATTAGTTACACCATCGTGAAATGCCACAGAAATACCACTCAAAATATACGAGGCATCCTTTTTGAGGATCCGGACGTTTTTGACTTTTCATTTCGTCCCAGTCGCCATAAGCAAATCGCTTTGAGAATTTTAAGCATTCCCAGGGGCAATGAGGCGTAAAAAGGGCTCTACATACCCCTTTTCGAGTATTGCCTTTATGCCTTTTTGCCAGACGCAATTGTTCTTCTTGCGGCCAATGGCTTGAGTTCGAATTCAAATTTCGTCATTTTGGTTGGGAAATTTGCGGGAAAAAAATTGTTTCGTGTGCAAATTAAAATGCGGCAGCTTTTTTAGATGAGACCACCAGGCAGCCTTTACCCTTCGCAGAAGAGAAGGTAGCGCAGTGGGCGCCTGTGTGTAATTTCTCGGAAGAGTAGTTATTTTGTGTGGTGGCATTCGGTTTTTAATATAAATTGCCAATGAACTCCTGGGTGTGTATTGTTGGAATTGGTAATGAGTTTTTCATATGACGAAGAACATAATTAAATATTTTCGTTTATTTCGATTTATTGAAATTTCATATCCTTCCTTTGATTTAATCAAATTTTCCCTTTTCTTTTCCTTTCCTTCAGCTCATCGTTGACATCAACAGTCATGTGGCCCTGTTCCGCGACATGTTGATACATGTGGGCCAAGCCAAAGACAGCCCGGAATTGCGAGAGAAAATCCGAAAGCTACGACGAACCTGTGTGGAGGCATTGAAGCACACCGAACAGATTATACTGCCGCAAGTGAAGAGGTAAGTGGGTGTGTGGAAACAAATTTAATTCGCATTCATTCATAAAGCCACAAAGGAGAGGCACAAGGCGATAAAACAAAGGCATAGTTTAGGGCGTAAAAGTGAAACAAGCGAAATAAATACGAGCACAACAAAAGGCACTAAATAAACGAATGTCCTTTTGCCAGGCTTTTGAGTTTTTATTTATTTTTTTATTTTATTTTAAAAAATATTTTTGTTTGTATGTGTAACATGTGCTTGTGAAGTTGTTTTGGTGAGTAAATTTCCGAAAATATTCAAATTTATGCGAAAGAAGGTGGAACACATAAAAGCGTACAAGACAAGTGCCCTTTTCGACCAACCCAAAAATAACTTTAAACTTTCCAACTGATTTCATTACATTCGTGCCTTAAATTTATGCGTTCATCCCCAGCCCAAAAAAAGAAAAAAAAAAAAAAAAGGAAATATAAATTTCCCAAGCTCTCCTTTAGTGAATTATCCTGATAATCCTTTCACATTTAATGTGTATTTTATAGCTACTTCGGTATGTAAAGCGAATGAAGTGGTTGTAAAGCCCGATGCTGCTGCTGCTACTGGATCTTGGCAATGGAAACTCCATTGAGTCAGTTAAGTCCTGCATGAAGGCCATTAATGAAATCAGAATTTAATGAACTTTTCAAATTACTTCTTGGCATATACAATACACACATAGTTACAGCATACGCAGACGACGCACGCACACGCTTTTTAATTAAAATTAAAAATTCATTTAGCAGCGCTCTGCACTGAGAGTGCAAATCAGCGAGTGACACACTTATTAACACACACAAACACACATAGGTGCAGACAAGGGTATTAGTTAATAGCAATTTTCTATGGAAAGTGTTAAGCTTTACGGGCGCTAATGCTGAAGAGGTGTAATGAATTCAACATAAGTCAATTTGGATATTCACATTAATTACTTTCTGCTTTCTCATTAACATTCCCCCCACTGGTAGTAATTCAATCTGTAATATATCATAAATGGGTTTTTTTTTAAAGTAATCAGCTGTGTTGTTTACAAATCTTGTTTATCATGTATTGTGAAAGACAATTTAAATTCCTTGTTTGTTATGCTGTACTGTACAGAAAAAGTTCTTGTCTTTTTGTTATTTATGGCAATTTCTCAGGAAACCTGCCACCAAAACGCGCTCAATTCTGATTCACCACAAATTTTTGCGATAACTGCCAATGCCAAAGTATTGACAATGTTTTTTTTTACCACCATTTCCATTTCATTTCGTTGATTTATGATGGCTCCGTCATAGAGTCTGTGAAGAGTAGAAGAAAAACAAAACATTTCTGTCTACGTTTGCATAGTTTTTGCTCTTGTGGGCAAGGATTTATTGCACGAAAATTGACTGAACTGTTGGTTGGCTGTAGCGTGAGATGGAATACTTTGGTATGTGACAATCATGGGCGATTTATGTTCGATTCGATTGAGTATCAATTAATTTCCACGCTGATTGTGCGATGAGTAATTAATTTGGTTAATAAATTGATTGTCATTGGTGAGACGTGAGTGCATTGAATAAGTTTTCGCATTTTCTCTCAGTCAGATGGAGATGAAGAAAACGAAAATAATTGGATACATGCAAGTGACTGAGTAATCTTTAATTGGCTTATGGTAATCGTGGATAAGCCTATCTTAGTTGGAGATAGGACTGCTTTCTATTATGTTAAATTCCAAGTGACCATTTGTTTTTTGTGTCAGCTAATCTGTATGAAGACTCATGGAAAGGGATTAATCCTATACCCTAAAACACAATCATCCCATGTCCGTTTAAAAAAAAAACTTGAAAAACATACTGAATGGCCAGTGTTTTAGCCTTTAACCAATTATTACCATATTCAGTGAATGAAAATTCCAACCAAATAATTTGCGTAGTTTTCCGAATGCAACGTAGAATTAATTCTTTCAAATTAATTCATTCAGCCACGGGATACTAATGAGAGACCAACATTACTTTTAATTTCATGCCATTTATCTACTCCACCAACGCCGTGACATTGAATTACATTCAGTAAAGTTTTGTTAACTATGTAGGAGAGCGAAGCCAATGAAATCCATTTCATTCAACTAAATTCAAGAATTTCATGAGGCCACATTTTGATGCAAGAATAGCATCACGGGCATCAGTAGGAGTAGCGAAAAAAAAAAAAACATAAACAATTCATACAAAACAGAAAAGAACTTTTAACAAAGTTAAACCAAAAACATCAGCTGCAAGTCAAGAAGAAAACTAAGAGGAGAAGAAAGAAAACTTAAAGAACAAGCCAAGTTCAATAGCAGAAAAGAAACACAAAACAACAAAAAGTGCCAAAGAAACTGTGAAATTGGCAGCTAATGTTGGCCAACGAAAGGCGTGTGGAGTTTAGTCTTCTTTAATGTTTGTTTAGTGCGTTGTCGCCCTCTCATGTATGCAAGCGATTGTGTGTGACAGTATGCGTGTGTGCGTGTGTGTGTGTGAGTGGGTATGCGTGAAACAGATCACTTTTCGCTTGACCGGAAACGGAAACACAACCTTGAATTGAATTTTATGGCAATGTAGTTTTTGTTGTTGCCATTATTATTATTTTTCTTGCCCTGCCTTTGCTTCTACTTTCGTTATGTTCTGTCTAAATGGTTAGCAGTTGTTGTTCAACATGTCGTCATGTTTATCTTTCCATAGCTGCTGTTGTTGTTTGTGTTGTTGTGTGTTGTCTCTGCTGTCAGGATATTGTTTTGGCAGCAAGTCGAGCTATGTCGGATATGCTGGAAGCGCTTAAATGTGTATTTGTATCAGAATGTAGGTATGTATTTGTGTGTAGACACAAAACGTGTGTCCTTCAAGGATGTTCTTGACAGTCGTGCTTCGTGTAAGGGACACCAGACATGAAGTGACTCGTCGCTTCTTCAAATTCTCCCATTTCTTCTTTTTTTTTTTCTTTTCGAGAGGCAGCAGATTTATTTTTATTTTATATTTTTTATATTTTCCGTTGATGGCCGTTTGCTCTTTTGATTATCTTTATTCTCACATTTTATTATACGGGAAATGAGTTATTTCTTAAAATAATGCCGTTCATTGTACCTTTTTATTGCCTTTTATTGCTTGACATGCTCTGGCGCGTGTATTAAGTCCACTTGTGCGAGAAGAGAGTCAGCAAATTGCTGTCTTAGCATTTGATTATGCTGATGGTAGATGTATCACAAGATTCGCTGCCATTTCATATTATTTTAAATTCAACTGCCATTTGTAAGTGGAATGGAAATGTTTTGAAATTTTCCCAAAGCTTAGCGTAATTCATTTTGATTTTCAGATGTCGTAGAAGAATCTTACCAGCCACTCTTGGCAATATTCGTTGTTGTTAGCATGGTAGTATTTGCTGCACTTAACAGGCATGGCTGGAATGCTCGTTTATAAATATTATCTTAAGTCTCGGATATTTCTGAATTACAGTTATGTACCAGCAGCTTTCAAGTATTACATAATCTGTGTAATATTTCCATTCAACATTTGTTGAAGCGTAACAAATGTGGGAATTTCCTTAATTGAATTATGGGCATTTCAATGGATCCTCATAGGACTATCAAACCTTACAAAACCGACCCTCCCGTTAATCTGTCCACCTAAGTTTCAACGTGAGAGTGGACAGGGTGTCATTTTTCAGAGACAGCTTCCACTAGTGACCCTGGCTAAAGTTGTACGATTTGTTGGTGTGGCAGTAAGCGGGATAACATTTTGGCGAAATCAATCTGTTGGCACCCAAATTATGCAATTTCGTATACAACTCTAAAATACCATTTCAGTTTTAGTAAGAGTCGTAATGACTAGATGGACAAAAAGCTTCCTAGTAGACTTCTAGAGTGACCAAGGAGCAAGACTCAAAACACATTTACCTTATTCATGAAATTGTCGGTTTCTTATTTAAAAGTAGTGGTGCTATCATCTCCAACGATTCCAATTATAAAAATGCCATCCCCCATACTGTTTAGCATACATATGTCAGAGGACGAAGCACACTTCACACTTCACGCTACACAACACAAAACATGAATGAACTAAAATAATTTCCTGCTGCATGTAACTACTTCTTAAATTTTATTACAGTAGCAAATTTCCTGTTATTTTCCAAAAATTATACATAAATGCAAATGACAAGACACAAGATACAATTTATATCACAAGTACGTGTTTTGGATATGATATTTTTGCCATGAGACAGGTCTCTCGGTTGTCAGTTTTGGCAAAAGGTTAATTTCACAAACACAAACACCAACACCAGCACCCAACCACTCAAGACACCAACGTAAGCTCATATCATTTGAATGTGTTTCCCAGACAGCTTCCGCTTCTACGCCTTCTATTTGCCTAACCATAAAAATTACAATTCCAGTTGACAGTTTATATCAAAGTTATATTTAACACACACGCATACCAGTTACCAGTCGCCTTGCCAGTTGACATAAGTGACTGCGAATCTGTTAATATTTTGCTAGATGTTTGGCGAGGGATCCGAATGTCTCTCCCCCTACAGAGTATCTCATTAAGGATAAGCATCAGCAGTTGGGATTGCTGATTAAGATTGCCATTAATGAGGGGGATGGTGTGTTGGCAAATGACAATGTGTTGATTGCCGATTTCGATGGCGCGTTAGCATCTTCATTAATTTTTATGATATGACAAATAAGTGAAACTAAATTGGTATGCACGATGTAATTAACAAGCGTTGAAGGAGTCGTTTGTGGGAGATTAAATACTCTTCAAAATCAGCTAATGTATTTTTAAATGGTTTTGCTTCATATTTCCTTGAACAAAGGACAATTGCACTAGATTCTTTGTCCCCATTTTCACAACTAAATTCACAATTCGTTGTATACTTGAACCTTTACTTGATTTAACCTTAAATGAATTAAAAAAAAACGTAAAATTTTCAACAATTTACTTTCTTGGTAGCCACTTTAAGAATGCACAAAAGTAAAATGCTGCTGCTCACTTGCGCCCTTCGAGTATTTTGAAGTTTTCCGCATTGCAGACGAAAGGCAACACCAAAAAGGCAAAAGAAAATTTCAAAAGTAATTCCCCGAAAAAGTTCACAAGTCACGACGACAGCAACTAACTCTGTGCTTGTCTGTCACATCTCAGCATTTGTTATGACAACATTAAAACTACACGGTAATTTGCCCAACTTGAATTCGTTTGAATTAATGCCAATCCAAATTAAAATGGAAATTTCACTTGTAATTGCTTGTAATTGCGTTTAAGCAAATCCTACAATAATATATAAGCTTTTCGAGTTAAATTGTCATTAAAATTCGTTTTCCAATTTGCTGAATTGACTTTCTGTTTGTGTGTGTATTTGTGTTTGTTTTTCCTTACTACTTTCCCACCACAAAATGGCTCTTTGCCAAATTGAGTGACCATTTCTCAGGCTACCTGTTGGAGAGGTGAACATTCAAGAAAACTTTCCCATCCACTTTTCCTTTCAGTTGGACTATTTCTATTCCTGGTAAAGATTTATTTGCAATTTATTTGCAATTTATTCACTTTAATGGCAAAATGCAAAGACACTCAACATAATTAATGGCAATTTGTGTTGGCACTTTTAGTTGAAGGCAATTGCTAAAGATAAGAAAACGAAGAAGAAGAAAAAAAGATTGTGCAAAATTTAAAGCAATTTGCTTACTTAACATGAATATAGAAATGAAAGAATGTTTTCGAGTATGAAGGGACAAGTTGAAAAAAAAACTCCTCTTTACATAAATAACAAAGCTTATACTCCACTTAATATCAATTCAACAAAAGTCCGCTGCAACATCATCATCAGCATTAATGATTGTAAATAATATAACAAGCACTTTGCTTCCCTTCCACTCGAGCTAACGAACCAAAGTATAACTATTTAATTTCAATAAAGTTCGCCATTGTTTTCCCTCTTTCATTGCATTTCGTTTTCTATTTTTCTTGCTTTTCTATTTGCAGCGCTATGAGCGATGGCGTGTTGGCTGATAATCCCCATCTCGTGTTGCTCTACTATTTGGCTCAACTGTTCCTGCGCGAATTAGTCAAGAGCTATCGTCTGATACAAGTGGTGCCAATGGATATGTCCGGATATTATGGTAAGTTTACACCAAACAAAGCAAAGAAGGAAAAGCAATAAAAAATTAAAAATAAAATAAAAAAAAGTACAGAAATACACAGTGAGAGGAAATGAAATGAAACGACACAGTGGAGCACTGACAGCAATTAAACTGAAGCACAGTGTTGCTCTTGAGGCAGCACACACATTCAACATATGGTTGGCCTGGCTTGGCTACAGTGCTGGCGACACTCAGATACACAGAAACTTAAACATGAACATGTCCTTAGCATTGTCCTTTCTGCTTCGGGTGTGACAATGATTTAAAATCATTTGTATTCTCTGCCTCTGCTTCGTCTCTTGTCGGTGTTGTGCATTGCAATTCATATTAATAATTTTTTACTTTTTAAAATGCACCTTGAATGGGTTGGTAAGATACTGTTATGTTCATGCTGCATGCTGCAGGCTGCAGCTATTATTTCCAAAGTGAGCGCATATATATTTTTGGCCTGTTGCGGAGTGCAAGAGATTTAAATGCTCTTTCATAAATTGAAAATAAATTCACAAAAGATTTACATTTTTTAATATGGAGAATTTATACCTGAGCCACACTGTAGGGGAAGATGGGGTAATGTGGTACACACTTTGATTTTGGCTTAATTCCAGTGTACTCTTCCGAATAATATAATCTAAAATCTTAAAATTCTTTAAGTGCCCTTAGACTAATCTAAGTTCCCTTTAGACACATTTAAGTATCCCTTAGAAACATCTAAGTCCCCCTTAGATACATTTAAGTCCTCCTTAGACTCATTTAAGTCTCCCCTAAACTCCTTTAAGTCCCCCTTCCACTCATTTAAGTCCTCATTGGACTCATTTAAGTCCCTCTTAGACACATCTATGTCCCCCTTAGACTCATCTAAGTCACTAGTACGATAACACCTTATTTGCACTACAATTACAACATAACACTTTAACTTAGTTGTAATGACATTTACACATTAAACCAATTTCCCTACACAAGGCACACAAAAATTCCCCTTGTTCCCATGTTAACCCATTATCCCCTACTTTATAACTGACATAAAATCAACACAGTTCAACATTGCCTTGATACACATATGAGTGACATTTAATTATGTATTTTTTTAGTATTTGCATAACAATCTAATCCATTAAATCATTTTAATTAGCCTATAAATTCATAGAAATTTGTTTTTCCACGGAAATGTGTGCAATTAATATTACTGATTCAAATCGAATTTATTGATAGTTTTTCAATAATTGACCATAAAACGCTCCAAAGAAGTCATCAATGAAAACCAAGCTAACCACCGATAATAATGAATATTAATTTATGTGCGCTGGCAAAACTTTTCACTTTGATTTACATATTCAGTGGAATACAAAAAATGTTTAGCAAGGAATAGCAGAAAAGTTCAATTGAAAAAGTTTTACTAAAAGTGAGTCAAGAAGGCTGTAAGATTCAAATCTTTCATTTTGAGAATGCAGTTGAAACTGGTGGCCCTGTTCATCTTCATTGAATTATAATACAACCGAATTCCAATGAATAAATTTGCTTTCGTATTTAAAAGTAAGTTTTTGTTATATTAAATACCGAAAATACAGCAAAGAGGAATAAGAAAAGGGCAACAAGAAACGAGCCAGAAAAAATTAATTATTTCGAATCGATGAATTGCAATCGAATGCTTGTATATTTTTTGCTCTTACTTCCTAGTACTTGGCAAAAAAAAAAGGGAAGCTCTTGTACAAACTAGAGATTCTACTATTTACGCTTTGCTTTCAATATTTTTTTATGTATTTTCCGCTGTGCTTTATTTGTATTTATATTTTTCTACATTTTTTCTACTTAATTTTTTCGATTTTTGTTTTCGTTGCAGAAAATCGTGCCGGTCCATCAAATCTGGGCAATGTTATTAGTCAAATTTTGCTTTGCAAACAAATTACACCGGATTTCAATCAAGAGGAATTATGCAGTATCACAAAGGACTCGCAGGACATTGCTATGTTGCTGTCGGAAATGCAAGAGTATATGCCACAGCCGGAAACATATCTGGGTGAGTTTCAGCTGTAACGGTCGGATGAGTTGTGTAGCATGAGTGTGTGTGTGTTTTGAGCGAAAATAGAAGAATAATTGAGCGAATAATAATAGCCATTGACAATCCCATTTGACTGTAATGAGGAGTTATTGGGAAAATGTAGCATTTCGTGGATGAAAGGTCAGATGAAAAAATATTTAATAAATAACCAAGGAAATTGGTTTGGAAATTTATAAAAAAAAAACATATGAAATAAAATTTATATTTTAATTCTCTTATTTCTCTTTCCACAGAACGCAATGCCGCACTCGACACCAGTGGGTCCTGGCCCACGAAAGGCCGTCAGAATTACATTTGCAAAAATATGAATCTATTCTGTTGTGTGTCGCGACCGAATTATCTCTGAAACGAAACATATGACATGGAATGGCAAGAGAAGAATATGGAAAATCTTGCAAATTAATTTAAGTGACAAAAAGGAAAAAACTAAGAAAAATACACCAACAAAATTTTACCTGTAAGCAACACAAACATCAATTAATACATTTAAGTACAAGCTTAGCTACACTTAAGTTATATTTTTAAATTTAAATAAGTACTTACTAATAATCACCAAAAGTTACTTCAATCAATTACACACACACACACTAAAGTTACATTTCTATGTATATTTGATATTTAACTCTAGGCGATTAATGAAGAATTCCAAAATACTACTTACTTACTTACTTTGTTTAAACATTAATAGATTCTCTTTACATTAGAAATGCATAATAACAAAAACATACCAAAAAAATACTATAAAAGGGGCAATAGCTCATAATTCATAACTCACATTCCATGCCAGCTGCCAGTATTTTAAGTAACTAAATTCTAATTGCATTTTCATTTAATACTTTTGCACAGCAGAGCTTTATATCAAAAAGTTTTGTTCCTACATAAATACTTGGGGAAAATGCGAAATATTCGCAAGGACTGGACCACCAAAAACTTAACTTTATAATAGCATTGAAACTACAAACATCAAATACTGAATACACTTAATACTTTCCAAGGACAAGTAGCTTATATTGAATGGAGTTCACTGATTTTGCAGCCTTTGACAAGATGACATGGCCATGTCAAAGGCCAGAGCACACTGAGTGGTAATTAACAAGTGAATGAAGACAAGTTTGTTAAATGAAGTTTGATATGTACTATGAAGGGTTATTGATTCAAGCCAAGAGCGTTTTGAATACTCACATTTACACATTTAAGTTCCATGTATTCCCCATAGCTGCACAAATTCGATAACAATTCGCAATTGAAAGCTCTTCCCATTCACACCAAATAGAGGGAATTATGTGTTTGTGAACATATTTCCAATTTATTAAATGTTTCATTGTGTAAATCCTTTTCATAATTGCATTACATGCAACCACTCCATAAGCTTTAAATTAAAATTCATTGTAAATATTTACGCAAACAAATTATGCAAACATAAAAGGATTGGGGAAAAATCAAATCAATATTTATGTGGCTTTCACTGGGTATTGTAATTGCATTAGAAATGCACATTTAAATCACAGCTATAATCATAGGCCATTGTTAGTTGAGCAGAAAAATGCATTTATTTTTCAACTAATTTTCTGTGGGTTTATGTAACACATGCCATATGATTTTAATACTAATTAATTGAACTATTTTCCCAACGCAAATACCACAATGTTGCTTTAAATTAATTTTATTTCATTTAATTTTATTTACAATGACTGCCAACACATCCGGGCGTATGAGTAATGTTTTTCATTGTTTGTTGAAGTCAATTTCTGTATTTGTGTATAACACATTGATATGAAAGTACAGCACGTATTTGTCATACCCAAACACCTTTCATCGCTCAATTATTAACCCAACTTGTACAACTGATGCATTTATCATATTAATAATTTATTATTTCGGTATATGACCAGAGGCTCCATCAACTGAACGAGCAAATTGAAAAATTCATACAAATTCAGCTTATCATATTTCAAGCTATTAAGCCTTTTTCATTGCCATTATACTCAAATAACTATCACTCATGCCAGCTGTTTGTCTGTATGGGAAAAAAAGCGTTCTTTTATTACGGGTATTGGTTTTTTTTTGTGTCATTAATAAATAAATGGATTAAGTGAAAACAAAGGCGTGCACATACACAGAGACACAGAAAATGCATGGAAGACCATCATCAGCTGACTACATAAATATGTACTACATGTAACAAGTAATTAAGAGCAATTCAATTGAATGCAGGCTTTTCAGCTGTCCACTGGCTTGAAAACTACGGCAAATAAACAAAATAAACATGTTATTTGAATGGTTCGAGACAGAAACAACAACAAATTGTTTACTATTTGTGGAAATCAAATTAAATCTCATTACAAAAGGGATTCAAATTTTAATTCCCACTGATTCTAATTGTAGATACACTTGTTATTTTCTCCTCTCTTTCGATCTCTCTCTAATTGCATGTGACATTGAAATGCTTTATTTGCTAACAATATAAAGTATATCATCACCGCATGACATCCATGGCACGTGTGACTCGTATGTGATAGTGTGTGGGCGTTCTCTGCAGGTTTTAACCTTTTTTTTTATTACATCTCTAATGAACTAAGGAAAGAGTAAAATGTATTTAAAACTTCAACACCAAATGGAAGATATTGTTTGTTCATTTATATTATGATACTATATACTCTAGCATAAGTCACAAAATTATATGATATTCATGTGATTGGAAATTGAATTCAAAACAAAATGTTACTTATTATTATTAAATTAAGTTTGTGTTTAAAGACAAAATGGAACCAAATAAACTTAAATGAAAAACTATTTTTAGTAAATTACAAATTTAATTTCCTTGTTTTATTTGGTGTTTGGCACTTAAAAAGAAGTAAGTAAGTTTAAGTCGTAAAATGCTTCCAGGTAGTATGGAATGCAAAAAATGTCATAATTGTGATGGAACACTTTTGGACACTTTTATATGGTAGAGTGAAGAATTGCTGGGGGTCTCAAGTTCCGCAGTTGTAGGCTAAGGCAGTTGTTTACTAAGACCAAACAAATATTTACATATGCCTGTTTATTTTTTAATATTGGTTAGGAAGGCAAATATAAGTTCAAATATTGAGCTATGAATTGAAATAAAAAAAAATAATTAAAAATTTTAGTCATGAGTACTAATTTTTATTGAGTCTATTCAATTATTACTGTTTAATGACAGATCCATACTGTGAGCATAACACACAATTCCTGCCAACAGTTCTCTCCATGATGCACAGTGAAATCAGTTGGTTAAAAAAAATAATCGATTCAAGTATTTCATTAAAATAAAATTTCCAATTGATTCCATTTCAGAAAACTTCTCATGAAGTTGCTTTACTCTTTAATTCATTTGCTCATACCATACCAAATGTGAAGGTAAACAAATGCGTTACTGCGCCATGAAATACTCATGAACTGACGATACATCAGACAATGGAAATCCATAGTAACTTAACTCACTTGAAAGCCCCCCTTTGAACTTTGGAATATCAGGTGACTCGTTACAATTCTAGGTATTGGCTTTTATACACTTAACGTTTCAATTTTTGGAATTTCCAAGGAAGTTTAAACTTTACTCATTATTGCTTTTTGAGACTAAGGCAAATGTCGTTTTTGTTTTTCATTACAAATTTCTAAACTTCGATGGAACTTCTAAGCTTTTTCCAACTACGAACTTCATTAAATCTTTTAAATCGTCAACTTAAAATTTCAATGAAACCTGTCAGTGGAAGCAAACAAACCAACAGATACACCTACTCGTATGTCAATTGAAAATAATGAAAGAAAAATAATTCCCAAAGTTTACTCTATCAACCGAGGGCAATGAGGACAAGTGACAGAAAATATTGTGAAAGTCATAAATAAACATTTTTCGGGATTTGAGTCAATAGGCCACAGAGGAAAGGTAAATGGACAGAGGCCTGGTAGACACAACACAGGGTCATAGGATATTGCGGCAAAGTTGATACTGTTAATGTCATTGTTGTTATTGTTGTGCCTTTGTCAGTACATTGACAGGCGATCGAAGAGATAAAGTGACTTATTTGTCAAATTGTGGAAAATGACAGTGGAATAAGATGTGAAATATTTATGTAGAAAACAAAACAGAAACTTGCCTGCCTTGGTTGAGAGTAAAGAAAGAGCAAAGTTGAAAGCAGCCACACAAAAGTGCCCTGTTCCTTTACGGTTTTCGTTATTTGTTCTGTTCGGCAATTTGCCATTAGGTCGTAGATAACAAATCTCTGATTGCCGGTGTTGTGTGTCTCTGTGTGTTTCTGTGTTTGTGTTTGTGGGCGGCTGTTCACTTTGTATTTGGTTTACAATTTCTCTTGAATTTCCCCATTGACAAAATTTACGAATTTACTTTCGTCAATTTGTCTTCCAAAGGCCTGCTGACTTGCATGTCTGCCCTCTGTCCAAGTCTGGGTGTATATTGGCATTCTCATCTCATACGCACGTAGGCCATAGTTTATTTTAGAAAAATTGCTTTCTTGGGACGCAATTGACATGCAATTGGTATACGATTTGTATAAATTGGTATGGGATGTGAATGGTACTTAGCAGGAACAGTTGACCCAAAAGCTGATTAGGTGATCCATTAGGCATTTGTAATTTCGAAGTAGAATAGGACCAGAGGTGCATAATGGAAGGAAGCACCCAATTTTATTTTTATTTTTTTCGCAATTCCATACAATTGCAACGCAAATGTAAATTATATGCCAACTGTTCCCCAGTCTCTTTCCGCCTCAATTACACAATTTAATTTCACTAAAATGTGAAAATTGTTTATGTGTAATTGTCCACTTTCTATGTAAAATTATTGTTTCTACCAGCAAAAAAGAATTTCAAGCCACAAAAAAAATTTCATCTACCAAAGAATAAATTCTCTACAAAAAAAGATGAAAATTAAAAGGAAATTATGCAAACAAATGTTTCAAATGTTGCAAAATATGTCATACTTAATTCAAGACACTTTCAACTTTTGCGGCATTTTGTTTGCCTTTTTTATATTACAACGAATATAATTTTAATAATTTAATTTATGTTGGCCAAGAAAATGCCAACTGTGAGAGAAAGAGAGGGAGAGACAGAAAAAATGTGCTTATTATACTGGTGAAAAATTAGCAATTCAAACAGAAGTAAAGGAACATGAAAACACAACAAAATAATAACAAAATCCAAAAACAAAAGCGGAAACTGACATTTTGGTTTGGAATTCGGAATGCGTGCAAACATTCCACTCAACTCATCTCTGTTCGTCATGGCGTTGCCACTATTAATTCGCAAAACAAAACATAAAATTATCCAGCAAAAAATGAAATAAAATAAAAAGAAAAGAAAAAAACTGAATTCACAAACGCACGCAAGGATAATGGCCAGAATAGCGCTTGAGTAATCTGCTTTTTGTATAAGCGACATGCTTCGAGGCAACTTATAAGCGACGCGAAACCTCAGCATCAACGCTTGAGAGGAGTGTTACGCTCATACTTTCGGTGCGGTCGTTAAATAAATTGTTTTCTACTACAAGTAAGTATTTGTGGTCTGCAATTGTTGTGTGTGTGTTTGTTAGTTTATATGTTTGGATGTGTGGTGAGTGGTGAGTGCCTTGGCAGCATTTTTTGTGAAGCTGTCATTATTTTTCACATCTAAAAAATTATAATGTAATTTAATTGTGGCTTTGAATGAGGGTCTGCTGACTGAAACCAAAACATTCGCAACGCACATAAATTATTTTGCCTTTTTGTTGTAATATTTCTTTTGTGCTTTAAGAAATCCTTCAAAAAAACCTCGGTTTACTTTGTTCATTATGGAGGCAGACAGTTCAAATGGTCAGCAAATGACCACAATGCACAGCAACAGCAGCTGTAAATGGCCTGTAATACATCGTCACAAGACACAAACAAAATATAAAAAATAAAAATAATATAAAAAACGTAATGGCAATGGTCAGATAAATTGTGTCTGCATATGTGTGGCTCTACCAATAATAAAAATGCTTTAAAAAAATGTGTTGCCAATTATTGTTTATGATAACTTTTTACTTCTTTACTACTGTCTGTGGCCAGTAGGCTTTTTTGTAGCACAGTAATATTTTTCTTATTTCTACAAGCAATCAAATTGAAGAATATTTCCCAAATGACTGCACACGATAGCCCATAGCCTGAAACTTTTAGCTTTGTCATTGCAAAATTTTATTTTACTTTATTTGTATACCTGAAACTGAATTGATAGTCAAAAGGTATTGAAGCAATTTGGCACAACCTTTGCTCTTTCATAATTTGACATTTCCTTCAACAAATTATGTGTTTCTAAAATATTCCTTCAATAACCACATTACAGTGCCTTTCTGCTGGCCCTACAATATTTAAATTTAAAATAATTAAACGAAATTTACATTTTCACCTCAAGTCATTGCACAATTGTTGACCTTTACATTCGAATTCATGAAAGCTTCAGATAAATATGATTATGGCAATGAAAATACCAGTTTCTAGGAAACCAGACAGACTCTATTCAAAGCTAATTATGAACAACCTTTGGCAAAGTGAGATGAAAGAAAAAAATGTATTTTATTTTAAATGAAATGAGAGAATTAAGTGGAAAAATCAATCTAAAAAAAATATTTAAAAAATGCAGACAGGTCGTGGGTCAATTAATCAAAAGCTTTATAAATAGTCCATTCCACAATATTCCTTTAAAACTGATAATAACACTCATTGCACTAAAAAAGACTCTTTAATCGAAGAATTACAGCCTCTACTGGTCTACCCGCCAACATGAGAACGTACGCATCGAAGCAAAATGACAAAAAACGAAATGAGGCATAGCGCACTGTACACCTACACACCCCTGCAGTCATTACACAAACTGTGGCACGTGTTTTTCGTTTTGTTTTCTTTTTCTGTTTGGGCCCAGCAAACACCTGAAATTCTCAAAGATTTTAAAATTTGATGAGGCAACACAACCACAGCCATTTGAAGCCAATCTAAATGAAGAGACGACTTTCGACGAAACGAGCAAATATGATGGATGCCCTGGCACTTTATGAGCTTCCGTCTGTGTCGTGGTTCATTTAGAAGAGTTCATAAGCACTGGCGCTTCCATCCCATGCCTAGGCCTCTTCAGCAACTTTCCCCTTCAGCCACTTCCCACTTCAGCAGGCCTTTTCACTTGTTTTAGTCAATGAAACAAACGCCTCTCGGATGTGGAAGCTGATTAAGTGGTTGGCTGCTTTAATGGCTAGGCTGCGAGGCTGAGAGGCTGCCATGATGGAAGTGAAGTGGTAGGTGTATAAATTGATGGATTGATTAAGATGGATTTGATCGAATGATTTTCCCGTGGAATTTCACCACAAACAAGTACTGAAGTCTTTCGTCTTCCATCTTCTCGGTGTAAGCTTATTTTTACTTCGTGTTTACATTGCGTTTCGCATGTGTTACACACTCACACTCACACTGGCACGCACGCACGCACGCACGCACACACCTAACGTGACAAACTCACATACTTTAATGTAGTATATTTTTAGGATTTCTTTGTTTTTATTTCACTTCGTGCCAATATTAACTGGGCTAACATGAAGGAACGTAAAAATGAATGAATGAAGTCTTCGGTGGAGTGTTGCTGCCTCCAGTTGTTATTGTATATTCCATGGATATGGCAGAGCGCATGAAAAGACTGCCTAACTGTCGTGTTAATTTTTGTTACGTGACCGCACGTGATTTTTTTACTTTTTTTTTTGTTCATTCTTTCCACCACGTTCATGCGTGTCATGCGGTTAAGTAAAATGCTTAACATTAATATGCAACAGCGATGAACAACGTCGCAAAGCATTTTAATTTGCCTTTTAATTGCAACGTCTGAATTGGTGGAATATTTACATGTGTGCCTGTATAGAAATTAGAAATCAGCTTTAATTGAGAGTAACATAAAAACTTCAATGAATGTATGCATTTCATACCTGCATGAACCTTTTTTATTAACAAATTTTATGGAATTTCCTGAAATTTAAAATTCACAGTGGTGCTATAATTTTAATTCCGTGAAGTTCCTAATAAATCAGCGTGCGCTTCGTTGTTTGTGTGCAAAAGTGGTTTAAGTAATGTAACTCAGGAAGTTAGAGGAATTTTTAATACACGAAGAAGTTCTTAATACACGATAAGGGTAAATTGCAATTTATTATTTCAAGTAGATTGTGGTACACAGATATTATGAACAGAAATTTTAAACAGTCACGAAGTTTTTCTTTTGAAAATTTAAATTACAATTTTTAGTGTCTTCTTAAGTGAAGGGGTGGGTAGATGGAGGCGGTTTGTAACATACATTTCAAAATGGATTTTATTACAAAATTGAAGATTTTAAGTTCATATCTTGCCCTGAATTCTTCCCAAATTTAAGTATCCACGATGTAGTGGGAGATTTCGACATTCTGAAGGCGCTATGTGCTATTTTTTGTCTTGGAAGTACCACCCTGTGGCACATTCTTCATCTATTTTCACAACCACTCAGCATAAAACAGAAAGTTTACCCTCATCTAAGAAACATTTGAGGTATACTGCATTAAGGACAATTTAATAGTGGTTAGTAGATTGAATATTCTCCCTACTTGAAGATATTAGATGGCAGCATTAAAAAGCTACAAGGACGGTCGAAATTGTGAAGCTTTATTTGCACATAAGTAAAGCTTTATCCTTTTAGAAATCGTATTATTTGAAAAAAGCTGCAACCTATGCCTGCTTGTAAACGAAAGCTTTCTCAGCTGAAAGGCAAAGCTTGCCCCTCGGTGCTTTAAGGATACTACATAGAAGCTTTTAGAAAGAAATATAATAAGCTTTCAGAGCTTCTATCGCAAAGCTGTTAAGCTATTGTTGCAAAGGTATGTATAAAGTTACAATATTTCCTAAAATTCCCGCTGATGGACAAAAAGCGCTGAAAGTACTAGGATTTAAATTTTCGAATTTATTAACGAAAACTTTAGACAGTGGGCGATATCTCTTGAATTGGAAAGACTCACACTTTTATTAAGCTAAATCCCGCGCTGTCATCGAGCAATACACCGGTCATACCTTCGCTGTTTACCCTTTCCACAAATCCTCTTGGGTAAAAAGATTGGTAGAGTCTTACCAAGGCAGACAAGGCAAAATTTAGGTACTTCAAGGGATAATTATCCATCACTGTTATGACTATTAAAAATTTAAATTGACTAAAGGGTGTTATTATCTAATCATCTTCTGCCTAATACCCACTACGACTACACGTATTTGCTCTTTTAAAAATATTGAAGCTAATATTACTTTCCTGTACAATATTTCAACCAAGGTCTATGATACACATAATCAGGTACTCTGCAATTCCATACAAATGTCTTAATATACTTGCAAACAAATATACACCAAAAGGTCCCACTAACGCATTCATACATTCATTCATTCACTCATTCAGGGAGCAAGCAAATTATAGAGCTCCACTTACTATTTGCATTTCCTGTTTAGACTTGCATGCACTTTTATTAGCAACCTGCGATCGCAAAGGTGCTTTCTCATACCTCGCAGCACTTGTGTAGCCAAGAGTAACCACAACAGCAATCCACATAGCTAAACAAATTCCCATTGAAATGCGAGTCAAACAAGATGCCAACCGCCAACACAATACACTCGGTAACATTTACCCTTAAAACATACGCGCTCCGCAGTGGTCAGTGGTGGTAGGGTATTAAGGGTGGGGTTAATGGGTATAGTACCTACGACCAGTGTTGCTTCCGGTTGATTTGCAAATATTTACATAGGAAAACATTTAGCACAAAAACAGCAACAACAATTGCAATTGAAGTACCTTAAAACGCACGCACTTGAGCAATGAAGCTATGGAAATTTGCAGTAATATAGCTCACAAAATAAAAACATTCTAAGTTTACCGCAAAATCCAGGGTGCTGATAGCCATGTTGACTACCTTGTATTTTGTACTTTACCTTGACTGTATAGGGTTTTTTTTTCTGTGTGTGTTTCCTGTTGTGTTTTCAAGTTGTTATTACTACCGGCAGCGTGGTTTTTCTCTTTTTAGTATTCAAAAACGACAAAAGCACTCAATTGCAAAATAACAATTGTGGGTGTTGCACGTGCCTGTGTGCATGTCTGTGGCTGTGCTTGTGAGCGGTTAGCTCTCTGGGGATACAACAATCTTAGAAGCAACAGCAAAAAATCTGAGTGGCAAGTAGGGAGATGTCAGCGGTTGGAAGTTTCTACTCTAAGGGATCAGCATCTTATCAGGATGTAGTTCGTTTAATAGACCAACAGGTAACTATCTAAGCTGCAGGGTAACTCAAATTTCACGACAGGTAATTACCGAAGCGTGTTTCTCTTGTGCACTTCTAACGAAACTTAAGTTTTCCAATTTCAAGCTGTTGCCCAAAAGCACACACACATTCAAACAATTAACTGCCAAAAATATTTAACTTTTTGAAATAATCTTCTTCTTCTTATATATTTTATTTGTCTTCAATTGCTTGTACTTCCCAGCGAACACTATGGTAATCCTTTTACAAAACAAACTTCCCCCTTATAACCATTTTGCAGCAACATTTAGCGTAGGTACTTGTAAACAAGACCCTAATTGCTATCATTGTTTTAACCTTATGGTGGAAGAAAGAGCCCACCTTGCACCTTACTAACCAAGTAACCGACCGACCAACCAAAGCAAAACCTCTTTGTAAGTTGTACATCCGTCTGCTTATGCAAGTTATGAAAATGGCTAAAGCTTTTGGAGCTTAGCTGTGTATCCGTTGCCAGTATTTGTTGCAGGTAAATACCACCATCAGCACCAGAGTAGCAGCATCTTTTTCGCATTTTTTTTCTCAGGTAAATATTGTTTGTTAATTTCTTCTTGCTGCTGTTGCTGGTAGCCACTTTAAGTTTGGTTAAAATAATATGCTTCTGTTTGTATTTTAACTGGTACAGCTAGTGCATACAATTATTTTATTATTGTTATCATTACTGCTGTTGGTTTTGTTCTTGTTCAATTTGTAGTAATTTTCTTTGTTCTTAGTGCTTGTATTTGGATAATTTGTTTTTGTTTCCAAGTGAATGGGTCTTTGGGGAAGTTGGCCCTTTCATTGGTTTACCGCCCTTCCTACTACTGTCCATTACACATGCTGTTGAGTTAATTTCCTTGGTCAACACTATTGCTGAATTACTAAAAGACTAGTTGGATTTGGAAGGTGTGCATGTGCAACACTATGTGCACTTACATACATGCATGTTTCTCAAGGTATTTTAATTGAGTTTTACAACTTGCCTGCAGTTTTCTCTACTTACTAATTCTTTTTATTTACTTGGCAATGTATGCTTTAACCACATACATATGCGATAATCCTTTCGGTTTAAGTTTAACAGAAATGTGTTTTTGTTTACGGTTTTGTTGTTATTTTCACTTCTGTGTGTGTGTGTTTGCTTGCTTGTCTTTTTGTATAAATATTAGTATTTACTGCCGTATAAACAGTTGAAGAAGACATTTAAGCGTATTTGAGTTTTTGAAGTTATTCCAATTGGAAATTTGTGTTTGCCTATTTGGGAGCAAAGTTTTTAGCCTTAAATGCAAGCATTTATTGTGAAATCATTCAGGCGTATATGAATAAAGCTATTTCAGGATTTTTCCTATAAAAACGAATATAATTTCGGCATGCAAGTCTCTCTCAAAGCTGAAATACGTTCATTTGCATCTAAATGATATTATTCGTCTGTTTCTTCATTGATACGTCCTTTCTCTTTGTTTCATATCATTGTACAGCACACCTCAATTCTACTCGAATGAAGTATCTTTATGCTTTAAATCATTAAGCACATATCGACTGGTTTCCAACTCAACCCAGTAATGTCGAAATGTATTAAGTTTTCACAAGATGCAATAAACCAATTTGCAAAACAAATGTTAATCGATTTCCATCAATCTCTTGCGAAAATAGGAAATATGGACACAATTAGGTGTGAGTGATTTGCGTATATATTCCCTTACCTATCAGTTTAATCATATTTGGATTCAGAAGACAACAAGGGAATAAGACGAAGCACTTTTGCACTACGGGTCGTATGAGTGATATTTTGTAGTTCGAACTCATCAGTGAAAATTCAGGATAAATGGTAAAAAAACGGTATTGGCAATGGAATTAGTGGACTACTCCCCTACTGAATAAAATAAGTCCAAGGGATGAACAATTCTTGAATAATAAAATTTAAAACTAATAGTTACTCCCCCCACCTCAAGTTGAAATCAATGCACAAAAATTACTCAATGTCTCGTGTAAACCCAAAAGGGAACTTCTCAAAGTCAAAGACACATGCACAGCCCCCACCCCCCTGAATTGTAAATAAATTTGCCATCATGATTTCCCCCTGCATCCATAGAAACTGAGCTGATCCTAGTGCAATTTCACTCCATTCACACAAATTGCTTACCGACATGCACGTCCATACATTTCTCACGAAAACAAAAGCAACTTATTTACCCCAATTCGATGTGTGCACAAAAATCAGATCATCCAACAGAAAATAAAAAGAAAAGATACGAAAGTACAAAAATGCACTCTGCAAAATGCCAACAACCGAAAATTCAATTCACTCTGCCGCACACATGCTTGTAAATATTTTCAACAAATAAATCCCAGCAGTACCTACTCATAACTCCAGCATAATCCGAGATGTACTTACAGTAAGGACAGGTGAACGACAACGAAGGTGCACGACAAGCATATGAAATGCTTACTACCACTACCACTCCCACACCCCCCCCACCCCTTACTCGCAGCACATGATTTATTGTGAGTGTCGTCAACTTCGAAACCAATCAATCGCAATACAATTTCAATTTCCTCAACCAAAGCCAAACAACAGGGATAAGAAATAAGAAAAAAGAAATAAGAAACAAAAGCAACAACAACAATTCGAACTACAACGAAAATGCACTTTTCTGCATTCCTTGGGCTGGTAGGGTGAAGTGGAAAAATCGCTTTTCCCTAAGTGTTCAAGTACTTACCAATTCTTTCGTGAAGCATATCAACATACAACGCAGCCAAGAAGGCAAGGTAATCAGAACTGAATTCTGGAGCAAGTTGAAGCGGAGTTTCTTGTGCAGCACCAGCATCAGCACGTGTGGCTGCGCGTAAATCTGGCAAATTGATGTAGCTGCAACTACTGCTGGCAGTATTTATAACAAGTATAAAACAACAACATCACCGAAGTGCCTTGAAGAATTTCAAAGTGGAATATTTTTGGTATGACGCCATTTCTTATGGGAAATGACTTCGTATATATTCCCATGGGGGCTGTTGCCTTCCTTATGCGATTTTCCGTTGACACTTGATTAATGCGTTTTTGACTCGAATTGCATTTCAGCTGTTTCTAGTTACCATATTTCTTGTATTATTTTATTTTTCCAAAGCTACTGTTGCTTGCTGCGCTCTGCCAACTTGTTTATTAAATTAAATACACTGTGCGTGCAACTAGCTGGCACCCTGAACCCAGCAGGTTGTTGCTATTAAATGATATAAATGATTTATGGCATTTCGGTGAGGTGCAGTGAAGTGGAGTGAAGTGTACTTAATCCAATTGACTGAAATGCGATTTACATTTTGCTCGCACTATGAACTCTTCAAAGCGATTAGTTTTTAAGCAAGAAGCTTGTGAAAGAAAACGGCAGTAAAGTTGAATCAAGTATTTAAAAAGCTTGTGTCCAAAAGCCAAACAAATTCTTGTAAGCACTTCACCTCCTCCATAGAAAACTTAAAATTTTAATAATTCAGATTTGGAGCATGAAATAGCTTCACTCAAGAATGTAATCAAGCATTTTTCACATTTTAAATACAAAAAAAATAATACAAAAGTCTCCCACACAGCCAGTCACATCATAACAACTGCACATACACCTAACACAATCATGCCTCACAAATCCCGCAAACCACTTTACGACATTATTGCGAAAATCCAAAATTCAGCAATCCAACAACAACAATAATAACAGCAACAAAAAATAGAAGGTAGTGAATTCCGGGGGAAAATTCCACTCAAGCATTTCAACACAACAATAATGGCAACAACAACTGCAAGTGGGCAAAATACCTTGGTATTGTTGCTGGGTGGTCACACAAATATGAGCAACACATAAGTAAACAGCATAAATAAATAAACAGCAACAAAACACATGTGCTACGCCAGGAAATCACCCGAAACCCCCTTGCAATCGGATGGCCCACTGCTCAGCCATTGAGATTGAGAGCGTGTTGCTCACAGTTCCGTTGGCAAAACCTTCCGCCCTACGAAACACCAAATTGCATTTCGAAGTCAGGTACAAGAGCAATATTGCACATAGCGCTTGACAGTGGTACCCGCAACAGCAACAGCAGGAGCAGGAGCCAGCACCAACATCAGCATCAGCATCGACAACATAAGGCAACATGCCTTCATAATTTCCTGATTTCATGTTGGCAGGCGAAATTGTACATGCGAGAAAAAAGCATTTCATTTCGATTCAACTATTCTACTTGAGGATTTCCCACTTGAGGGTGAGTGGGCGTTTGTGTGTGTGTGTGTGTGTGTGTGTGTGGTGGCCGTTTGGCGGTGGGCCGAGAGATCGTTTATAATGTTGCTCTGATTTTTCCACAACTATTTTTCATAAATCATTTTTTTTTTTTGCGCTCCAGCCACTCATATGGAAAATATAAATTTTCCACATGTTTTCTGTTGGCCTTCTTGCAATGGCTGGGGTAGGGTTAAGCATTAAATTTCGAATTCGCATCATGCACTCGGCCCTCACCGTTGTGTTGGAGTGCAGAGATTTTCACTCGACTATAATTGCAACAGGAATTTCGAATTTCTCTCGAATATTTTACACACTCTTCACGAATGGTTCTTTGCATACTCGAGGGCAACCGGAAGGTATTTGAAATATTTTTATTGAATGGGATTTTCTTTTAATGAGCATTCAATTGTTTCGTTCTGAGCGTTTTTTTTTTCCTTCTTGTTTTTGTTCTTCTTTCATTCAAAAGCGAATATCGTATGTGCTTTTGAAATTGCTTTTAATGCGCCAATGAAGTTACCATCGTACATGAGGCATCGACAGGCGTCCGACTACAAGTCCTGTCAGCAGTGAGTCTTGGTCACAAATGAAGCCTATTGATTGCTTCGCACAATTCGTAAAGAAGTTAATGAACGATTTTTTTACAATTTATAATTTATAATTTATACGCTGCATGGAGGATTTATGGAGGAGTATCCGGTACGGAAAACTATATATAGTCTGATCAGAAATGGAAAATGGATCCACAACTATTGAAAAATTTTCGGTAAAATATCCATAAATTATCGAAAATTCATACGTAAAAATCGATAACAAATCGAAAAATTATCGATAAAAAATCGAAAAATTATATATAAATTATCGATAAAATTATCGATAAAAAATCGAAAAATTATCGATAAATTATCGATAAAATATGGATAAATTATCGAAAAATAACAGATACAAAATCGATGAAATATCGAAAAATCATAGCTAAAAAACCGATAAAAACCCGAAAAATTATCGAGAAATTCTTGAATGGGTGCAGGGTATTTCAGCTTCTGCCAGACCGTAGCTTCTAGTTTTGTTCCCTTCGATTCATCATGTTTTACTCCTGTACGCTCTTTGGTTTGCCCGGTTTTTTCGCTCTTTCACTTTGTCGGTTTTTAATCTAATTGCAAATTGTTTAAAGCAATCTCCTTTGGGATGCCAAAGGGATAATTGTAAGTATTGCATTGCCCTCAATCAAGTTTATTAAATTTTCCAGCTGCACATATTGCAGACAGACATTTGTTGAAGCAACACTAATTGCGTTCATTTATTTTTATCTTTAATGATATAATTAAGTTTAATGAGGAAGCATCAGAAGGATGTGTATTGCTGTCGGAGTGATATTGGTTTGCGGAATGGTGAATTTCCAAAGTTTTAAGGGCAGTTTTACTCGCTGTAATAGTGTTAGGGATTTACTCAAGATTGTAAAGGATTTAGAAGAAATGTTTTAATTAAATGAAAGCAAAGTTGAAATAAAATATTCAGTTGAGAATTTTTTGCCGTTAAAGTCTTGAATAAATGACTCGGAACTTGCTTTAAGCACACATTTCGCACTTCATATTCGTTACATGCCATTGCGTTACCTTCTCATCTTCGTCCTCCGCCTTGCGAAAAATGCCAAAGAACAATGTTTCCAATTAAAATTCACTCGCTTCCGTTATATGCTCGTTTGTGGTTGCAGTGCACGTTTCGCCAGTATCAACACCTTCGCCAAGCGGAAACATCCTGGCGAGGCATTCGAAGTACTCAACAACGACGATGATTACGACTACGACTACGACGACGACGGCGACGACGACGACGACTCCAGTTGCAACTAATTTTTCACTTGGCACTTCCTCTACACACCCGACAATCAATTTTGCACACTCGCACACACACCACACACACACACACAGCGGAGGAAAACAAACTCGCATGCCAGCTTAAGCTCACGGGCGCGTCACGAACGACGCTGTCAATACAACACGGAAATGTGAAACTCAGCACACACAGAGGCTAGCAAACTTTCAGTGTGAAAAGTGTTTATGTGTGTGAATCCTTTGGAGTACGTGCTGTTGCTGTTGTTGTTGTTGTTGTGTATTTTTGTCTGCATCTGTGGCCATATCCGCAACTAAGTATTAGACAAACTGGCAACGTGGTTGCCAACTAAGAGGCGCAAAATAATTACGCTCATTTGTGTTTGAGCTTCGCACCCAAACTACCAAAAAGTTGCGGCTGAAACGTTTCGTTTTTTTTTGTTCTCTCTTGTAAATGTAATTTGAGTGAATGTAGTTTTTGGCAGTTAATAGTAGTTAATTGAATCGGAAAAATACTAATAAGAGACTATACATTTTCATTTTCAGTGTAAAAGTAAAGAAGCTTAATTTTAGTAAAATATTTGTATACTCTCCACAGAATATTTTCTTCATGTGTACCTGTACCACCCACTGTGCACTGTGCAGACGTAGAGCATAGAGTTTCCTATTATTAGCGTAGATTTATGGTTTCGATTAGGTGGCAGCAGTTATTTATTGGTTTATTTACTTCGCTCTGTCTGCTAAGGTTTGGCATAAAAATATTGCTTATTTTCTTGTTTATGGTTATTTAAAGAGATGAAATCGATTAAGCGAAATTTAATAAAAATTTCTGTTGCTTACATTTATTATTTTTTATTTAACGCATATTTGGTTTAAAAAGTGGAACTTCAAAAGCTTGTATTGAAATAATTAGGAATTGTCTTATTTCACTAAAAAATTCGTATAACGTTTTACTCTGCGTTGTGTCATTGATTAGGAGTTTTAGATAGACTATAAGATGCACCAAATTTACTTCCGAATTTATTTATTTCATTCAATAAATTTTATTTACACCACAACAAATTAAGCTTGAGTAAATGTTCAAAATATTATACATTTCCGGTGTTTTCAATTTAATTCTGAAGCATACAGATGCTGTTGCAGTTACCCAATACTTTTGGTCAAAAATAATGACTTCAGAAATGTCTGCAATTTATTTACCCAGCAAGCATTATGAAGATAGACGATAAGGAATAGACAATAAGGACGATATGACCATTTGATCTTCGCTTGTCTTCTTGCAGATATCTTCTTTTCATCTTTGCATTACTTCCAGCCGAGATTTTCTTTCACGGTCGTTAGTTCCCGAAGGGAGGAAGGAAAGCAACAAGAATATGATTGTTGCCGGAAGATTATCATCCGCAATAATAATTGTTTGTTGGTCAGCTACAATTTTCCGATTAAAAAAAATAGTACTAAAAACATGAAATTTTTTATAAATATTTTTTTTATTTATTCATTTATATTTTTAATAATGTTGGTCTCTGATTTAATACCCAAACATTTTTTTTTTGTAATTGAAAATTTTAAATTTTCAGTGTTGATAATAAAAACCAATCGATTTTTAAAAAACCTGTAATTAAACACCAAACTAAAATAAAAACAAAAGAGTAATTTTTTTTTTGATAAAATTTTATTGAATATAGCAGCTTAAAACTAACATGTACTAGAGACAATCCACTTAATACGACAAATCGAACATAATAAATTTCAATGTTAATGGCAAACGTAGCATACATTTAAGAGCACACAATTAAATAAACATTTAAGCGAATGCAGAACATAAGATTTTAAAACAAACACAAGATACAATCGCAACAGTCTTGGAGTTCCAAATGGATGCGACTAGCAGCAGCCAATGTTTCGTCTTCACTTCAATTCCTTTAACCTAATTGTATACGCTTAACTGAACAGTTTGAAAATCTGTTTTGGCGCTGCTAGCTGGTCCTCAAGTGGAGAGAGACAACCAGCAGCAGCTAAAGAAGATGGACAATGAGAACAGAAAAAAAAAACCGAAGTATTTTAATTGGTTGCCGGGCGCGCGCGCTCAACAAATTAATTTGCGCAATTTTGTTATTATCTCGATTTTTTTCTTTCCTTCTCTTAGCTTAAACTCCTTTTTTATTGTATGTATGCAGTGTTCTGGGTGTTGTGGACCGACCATTGCGGGCGTAATTAAGCGCTGTGCTGAGCTACATGTTTTCAGACGTAGTAGCAGCAAGTAGCAACTACTTATTAAATCTTTGGGGTGTAATTAAAAATGTATAGCGAAATGATATTAAAATGCGCTCGACATCTACAATTTAATTACGAATTTATGATTTCCTGATTTCCTGATTCCCTGCGAGCTTTTGGAATTTCGCAGCAGAGTTGTGGGAGAGAAGTAGATTACTCAACTCAAACTAAGCTAAAGAGAATTACAAAATCTTGTGAAGTATTTGCAAGGAAAAATCACCCAAAGACGTGGTCTGAGTTATAATTTCATGTGTAGGGAAATTCTTTTAAACACTTTCGAATTTCACTTGGCATGAAATTATAGATTTCTTAAAAAACTAATTATAAAACTAAAGTTCTCCACTCTACGAAAGAATATTTCACTTTGACAAAGAAATTTGATTGAAGATAGACAAACAAAAAATTCTATTGAAAAAATCAAAATAAAATTCTAAAAATAAAGAAGAAGAAGAAGAACTTTTTTTTAAACAAAATTTCGCAATGTCAGTTGTGTACAAACAAAATGCACTCAAAGAACAGTAATATGGGGCCATTCCTGCTGAAGGGCATAGCAGCACGGGCCACTCTAAGCGGTTTCAGTGAGTCGTAAGCAAAATTCATTTGTATTTTCTGAAGGCCAATTGGCTGGACTATTAACTGACAATTGTTAAATTTATAATAGGGACTTGCCAGCCACCACACAGTTCCTTGTGACTCTGAAGCCAGCCCGCAAAGGCAACGATTCGGTGGCGTGTGAGAATCCATGTGGGTGTAATGAAAAAATCATTCATGAATGCGGCGGGGAACATGATGCAATTCGACGGAAAATAATATCGAGTAAGTTTTTATATGGAGCATATAAACATTTTATATTCTTAAATTTCTAGCATAATACATGTGTATTGATTGTGATTAAAGACTAAACGGTGGATAATCCTAAACATCTGATTGTAAAAGGTCGGTACTGGTTACAGATCTTGATTCTATATCTACTAAAGTACAAATGAACCTTTACAGTCCATGTGTGTAAAAATGTATTCTTAAATTTCTAACATACTATAAGTAGAATGGATGTCTGTTAAAAGCCAATAGCTATAGCTTTACAAGGTATTTAAAAACTTCATACTGACAAAGTGCCTAAAGTTATCATTTCTCTCACTTAAAAATCTATAAACATATACTGATAATATGTACCTATTATGAATCTATTTGATATATAAGTATTCTTAAACACTTAACATTTTTCTTTCACTTCTTACAATTCAACCGACGAAGAGAACCTGCAAACTCAAAGGTTCCCTTCGTGGGTTAAATTCTCACTTAAATTAATAAAATTTTAAAAATCGCCACTGATTTACGATACAGCTGCGGGACCACAGTGAACGCTTAAAAACTTTTACAAACAAATATTTTTGACTTTTGAATTTAGTTTTGGAAACGTCACAATTTCGATTTTACTTTACTTTCATAAACTTTTCACCACAACAAATTTCCTCATCACTTGGCCGTTAATTTTTGTTTGTAATATTTTTTAAACTTTACACAAATATTTTTGTTTAGTTTTGCTTAACACTGGCGGGGTAATATTTTTATCGTTTTCGAGAAAAGTAATACATTTTTTTTTGTTTTTTTTAGCTTTTATCTAGCTTTATGGAATTTTATGTAATTTTAAATAATTTCTATTTAGCTTTAAGCTGACTTTCCACCTCTTAAGAAAATACAAAAAGCCCCAGTCAGACTACGTAATTATTTGTCCAAATACACTTAGATATTTTTCGTCTGTGCTTGGAAAAATATTTTCATTTTTTGATGGTATTTTACATGTATTTGGGAAAATATTTGCCTGGTCTGACAGGGGCTTAAGAAAATCTCAAGCACATTTTATATGGAATTTTGTCTTTTCTTAAGAGGTGGAAAGCCGGCCTTAAGATTGGAATGAAATTATTTTAAAACTAAGCAGTTTTATGAAAAAGTTCTTAAATTTTTTTATCATTTAAAAAATTTAAATATCTTTTAGGTTTTTTTGTAGCATTTTTAAGTTAAGCTTGTGACTGGTGGAGAACTATCAAAATATATCATTTTAATATATTATTATTTTTTTTAATTTTTTAGCTTTTTTCTAGCATTTTTTTTAAATAAGGATAGAGGGAAGAAATCACTTTGAAAATTAATTTTTTTTTTTATTTTTTTAGCCTTTGGTTAGCTTTTTGAATTTTTGTCTTAATATTTTAAGAAATTTTATAATTTCTTTAGAGTTATTTTTTTAAGAAATAGAATTAAATCACTTAAAAATTTACTTTTTTTTTTTTAGTTTAAATTTTTAACTATCTTTAAGTTTGCTAGCGACTTTTAAGAAATAAAGTATTTTTTCCTCTTTCCTAGCTTTGAAAATGTGCCCTAACACTAAAGGGAAAGTAGTATTGTGTGACTGTAAACAACATATTGATTTAAGTAAACCGAAATCTTACCAAAAAGGGAATCACCCATTGCGAAAAGCAGGCCGCTTCAATTGATAATCTCCTTTTTGATCTTCTGCGCCATGTTCAGGCGTTTCTGCTCGCGCTGGCGATACATTTTATTCTCATCGGCGCACTTGGTTGTAATGGCGCAGCGCACCTCCTTCGCTGTCATATTCAGTTTCTCCATCATAATGTGTACGATATCGGCCACCTTGGCCGCATCCAATTGATGCTTCAGCGGCTTATTGCAATCGATAAAGGCGGGCGATGGTTTGCCCGTCAGTGTGTGAAAAGCCAAAGTATCCCGATCGAATACTTCCATTAGAAGTTTGCGTGTGACCGCTGCACCAGCCATGGACCAGTTGATGCCATTCAAGGCAGCCTTCGAGACCATTGTGCCGTTTGGTCCAATCTGCACGGTATCGGAGTTGGCATCACCGAATACGAATTTGTTCTTATCGTTGGATGTTATCTTATCTTGAAACTTGAGTGACTTGCGTGCGTTGTTGTTGAACGGTGTGGAGGCCAAAGCCAATTTGGCTGACTTCAGTGGACGCATTTCGATGGGGGTGGATGAGGCGAGACGTTTGCCTGTTTTGCCACCGCAGAATGACTTGAATTTCGAATCTTGATCGTTGGATTTTGAGGTGGATGGCGCCATTACAGTTTGAGGCACTTTGCTGGCTTTCGATGTTGATGCAGCTTCCTGGGCCAATGCGGCAGCTTTTGATGTTGACGGAGCTTCATCAAGACTTTCGACTGGTCTTGATGCCATTGGAGCTGCTTGAGGCCTTGGGATTGCTCTCGATGTCGATGGCATATTATCAATCAGGTGTTGTCTATACTCGTTTTCTGCTTCCTTCAATTCTGCCTCCAATTTTAGAAGCTCTTCAATTTCCAATGCCATCCGTTCGATGGAGTGCCGCTTGGTCACCTCCCACTGTTCGAACATTTCAAATTGCAGACGAGTTCTAGCGGATATATATGAATTCCTATGGATTTGTCGCGGCGGTTCATCATCATCGACGACATTGATTACGACGTCACTCTCATTGTGCACACGTGCCGGTGGCTTGTACCGGTAACGGTTGCGATCTGAAGTTTCTCGTTGGAGTTCCAAAGCCATAAATAATACTTCTCTTTTCGGACATGCTACGGTCTGTAGGGCCTTCGATACTCCCATTTTGTAGTGTTTCTTGTTGCAGTTCGAGTAAATTTAGTTATCCGCAATCCGTGCGTAAGTGTCTGCCCTGGTTGACTGAATGCAAATGAATGTGACTATGGGCACTTGTTCTCCTCTTATATAGCCAGCGGATGCTGAAATGTCTTAGGAGTTTTACTGTACGGCAATTGCATTTGCCGATCACGGTCGCTTCTTATACAGCGGACTCTATACACCTCGATAAGCGGCAGGTACCAATAGGGACATCTGTCGCGGACGAACTGACTACCTGCGGGGGGCTTAAGTTTATGACTTGGTTCGTTCGCTGGAATTTGCGCGACGCAGTGCAAAATGTATCGTATTGGCTAAACAGTGTCCCTTGATCCTGTAGCAGAGCTTGTAAATTGGACAAATCTAGTGGAAAGGAAGGGAAATATTTGTCATTGCATGTGTGCTGTTTTCGGCCTGCAGTCTAGGCGATTGCAATTTGTTTTTGTAATTGCCATAAAGGACCATAAAGACAACGGCACAAACAAATCGCAATTACGAAATGGTTTTGTGTGCCAATGACCATGCTTTGGCCAATTTGGAATTTTGTCGCGAAGGTTGAGGATTTTCCAGGAATTGGTTAGAATTGCCACGAACTGTGTGTCCTTTTACTATTTTTTTTTTTCAACTTGAGTTTTTGATGCTGTCGCGTAGTTCACTCTGGCCATAGTTTGAAACTATTTATGGCACATTCATACCCTTAACAAATCTTTATGGGTAGGTACATATCTGCTTCGGAGGAAATTCTATGAGATTTTCTCAAACTAGCATTGAAATTGACAAAATCCGAACTCCAAAGTCCATTTGTGAGTCTTCTTGAATCGATTGAAATGATTAATTTCGGGCAAAAGTTAAAGTTTGAGAGTTGCTGAAGCCCCATTTGTATTAGCCTAATATCATTAACGGTTTATACGACAAAAATAAGCTCGCGCTTTGAGTCAATATTCAAAAGAATAGAATCTAATAAAAATTTCAATGCAATTGGCCATCACGCAGTCTTACTGGTCACTGATCATTGACTCTCATATTCCCCTTATGCACTTTACCTTTTCTTTTGAGCAGATTCAAATATTATAAAACTTAAATTGATTTTCAAGGCAATTTAGATGTAATTATTCAATTTGTCGTATGATAAAGAAATATTTGCAAAAACTTTGAATAGTTATTCTCCCGCTTTTTTTATTTGCATCGAATGTCAAAACCAGCTGGCTGGTTGGAATCGAGAGAATATAACGGTTCACCCCCAGGGTTCGCAGTATACTGATAGTGGCGTAGATGGTGTGATCCATTTCGATTAATATAAAAAATCGATTAAATAATTAAATGTATAAGTTGTCTCACATGAAATAATCATATTAGTTAGGTTCACAAATTAAAATTAAATATTTATAGTCAAAATTAAATATGACTTAGTTATAATTTATAAGTTTTTATTATTATTTTTTTTTTGTCAATCAGAGCATTTTGGAAACTATACATTGTCTATTTTATCGTTTGTTAAATCTTATCAGTTTTCAATTGGATGAGCTAAGTACATATTCCAAGCGTTCTACATAATGGCACATGGACATAATCAAAACAAAGTTTATGGGTCTTAGTCATAATCAAATTTAGTAGCTACTAAACCTTAGTATCAGCTTAGTAGCTGCCAGCTTAGTAGAGCACAAAAGTACTCAACTTAATTGGACTATGAATATGGGCTCATACTTTATGACTGTCAATTATCTTTAATAAAGTAAAAACTTAATTTTAATTTTGAATATCGATATTTGCATTTTCATCTGTTTTTATAAATGACTAACCAAGGAGACATAGTTCAAACCAAAATAAATATTTTCTAATATAAATTCCATAATTTCCTATTAACACATTAAAATGGAATATTTGCAAATAAAGAAGTAACAACAGCACAGTGATTTTAAGATGACAGCAAGGCACTCATAATTATTAACCCTTTCGACCCGATTTCGATAAATATATACTTTAAACCGCCTCGAAAAAAATGTCGGGTCATCCCCTGGAAAAGTACTTGGGTCTATTTTATGGTGATTCTCAAAATATTTCGTCTCTAGCAGCTGTAATCCGTGAGCTGGACAATTTACAAAAAACCTCTATAAATCATGTTTTTTACATGTACGTATTTCTTTATACTGTTTAGGGTGAAATAAATTTTATGAAATAATAGACATTGAAAACTACACAAACCAGTAGGAGTTCGATATTTTTGCATTTCTGAGGAATACTCTGATAGCAATTTTTTGCAAAGATAATAAAGGTCGTTTCATTAATTTAGCTTTGCGGTTTGTCAAAATGTCACTCTAGAGATATCTCTCCAAAAAAGCTATCGAAATGAGAACAACAATAAATTCCGTTTGTTTTCGCTTCGTTTTTTCACATAGGTTTGCTGAACTTATTTTAGTATGCATAACGGTCATTAAGAACAAAAGAGAACGAATTGATATTCTCTGAGAGAACCAACCAGACAAATTAAAATATTATACACTCGGTGATGATCTTAATTTATTTAACCAATTAGGGGCCTAGTATTTAACTAAAAGTTTGGATCTTAATGTCCAATGACAGAAATTTCGCCTCCACTACGTACCTAATAAAAATCTGTTATTCCATTGCGAATGTGAGGTTTACAAAACTGCTTCCTTTTGGAATTTTTTTTCTAAGTAAGCATTTTTTACATTACTACGCTAATGGATCCATTTACTATGTCCTTAAGAAAAACTATTTACTTAGTGAATTTGAATTTTAATTCGACGTATAGATTCAATTTACTATGTAACTGAACGCCTCGTATACTAAACTATTTAAATACACCTACTCTAATTTAATGGATTGCGTATTGTATATATTTATGCTCGCCACTGTAGTCTTAAAAAAATATTTTAATCTACTCTTAAACGTACTTTTCTCCCATAGACAAGTACGATTTGATCAAACCTGCGGCCAGCTTAATACATACTAATTATCGCTTAATGCCGGTTTAGTTGAACCCTAATTATTCCAATGAATTTTACAGCTACATATACCGTATTCTTTTATCACATTCCTGGGCATTGCATACCGTTTAGTCTTCGTAAATCTCCGACAATTGCAGTCAGTTAGGAACTGTAGCTTTGCCAATTAACTTTCAAATAATAAAAGTAAAATCATTTGTCGCCATTGTCGCCACAAATTTAAATTTCTCTGTTCTAGCCGTTAAACGCTTTCAATTCCATTCTAATGACAACAATTAAACAAAAGTTGTCTTAGCATTTTACATTGGTATCTTCGCGATATCAAGTGGTGACCATTTTGTAATGTAAGCGTGAAAAAATAAAGTAGAAATCCCCTGAACATTTTCGTAAGTGATTTTGTTGTTGTCATATTTGGAAATAATATTTGTACCTTCGCGGAAAGTTTCCTTCCGCGTATTAAGTACTTAGTGCCTGCCATAAAACTCGCTAGGGAATTCCCAAGGAGATTTAACTTTGCCAGCGCACACCACCGGATCATAAACCACGACCGGACTGCAGCTGCACTAATTCCGCGAAATTTTCGCCTTCATCTAATTACGAAAAAAGCAGGTAGGTGACTTTCTTGTATATAAGGCTGGCGCTACTAGAGTGTAGTCGTCAGTTCTGAATTTGTCTTTAAACCGAAATATTCAAACCATAATATGAGTCGCTTCAGAAGTTCTTCGGAGGAGTCCAGCGAAGAGAGCGTTCGGATGTCATGGTTCCTAATCGAAATCGACGAGGGCACCAGCCGGGGAGAGTGCGCCAATGGCAACACATACTTCATCGTCATACACTCGATGGATGTGCTGGACGATAAGTCCGTCAACATGTACATCGACCGAATAGTAACATTCGCACGCCATGGCCTACGACAACAGGGCAAATTAGTGTACGCCTCAGACGATCGCATCACCCTAGAGCTGCACATGAAGGAGTTGTTGCGCAAGAAGAAGTTGGAGGATGGGCCATCCACATCGGCTGCAGCATTCCCACCACCGCCCGAGGAGCGTGTCTACTTCCTCATACAGTACCAGACGGCAGTCAACGATTTCGTTCATGTCATCATACACAAGGACGAAATTATTAAACCCTATAGAAGGCTGCAGCAGAAGCAGGAGGTCAATGTACGCCAAGGTGAATTCGTGCGTCTGGCCACCATCCTCTACTCGGACTCCAATATACAGGTCGTCGAACGTGAGCTGGTGAGTCTCAAGAACAAGTGCTTCAATGCGGGCTTCGATGAGATGGATGTTGAGACGAAGTCACAACCCAAGCCGTGGCTGTTGATTCAATACAGTTGCACACTGCGCGATGCCATCTATTCGATCATCCACAGTGACGAAACTATTTGGCGCGAATCGAATAAATTCCCCAACGTGGTGGCCTACATACAGAACGAAGCCGTGGTCCATCAGTGTGTCATTATACACAAATCACACAATCGCAGTGAATTGGATGAGTTGCTGTATAGAATGAAAGCGCAATGCATACAAGTGATGTTTCCCTTGAATTCCAAAACGGCCAAGCAGAAGGCATCGGTGGTCTCACCAAAGCCCAAAAATGCCGAGCCGCCAATTGATCATCAGACGCTATGCGCTAGAAATCCTCAAGTTGCTGAGGACTCTGAAGTAGGTAAATTTATCTCATTAACTTCTGTTGACTTGATTTCTGCTCAGTAATGTGTGGTGTGGAAAAGGTAGCTGGATGTAAAGGGTTAAACGCATAAAGAACACTTGTGACAACCGTTAGTCGTTTCTTCAATGGCGCTTGACACATGTGTTCCTTATGTTCTTGCCAAATGACTCTAGAAATCTGTGAGAATTCTAAACCAAAACAGAGAGCGTGGATCACCTCATTTACTTTGTTTACTAATTTTTTTTATTTATTTTTTCTAAACAGGAAGAAGAGCAAAACGAAATAGCACCACCAGAAAGTTTGGAAGGAATGGAGTCCCGAATGCACGCTGAGTCTTCCATGATAACCGAAGCCTTCGACACAATCAAAAAGACGCGAACGGCCATTCAGCGGCGTTTGAGTGAAATTAGGAAAGAACTCAGTAAGGAGAGAAAGAAATAGGTCGCGGACAACTGTTTATGTACGCCCATTTGTCATCATTTAAAGTACATATTTTACTTCATTTCTATTTGTCCATGTCTGTGGTGTTTTGATACAATTCTGTTCAACGTAAAACTATTTCCACTTCTCGTACATGTACTCGTACTCGTACACATTTTAATAAAAGCATATTCTATATACAAGAAATCCAAAATTTTATCCCTTTTTTTATTTAATAAAACCAATTTGGTTTCTGTAATAACATCGTACGATAGAAGTATTGCAGGCAATGAATGGTACAGACAGAGGCGACTCCATACACTTTATGTTGAAAAACATAAGGAGTTCTTGTAGAGCTTAAATTTATGCCAGTGTTATGCCAGTGTTACGACCATCTGAAAACCATTGCTGCGATCGTTACGCAAAGTGAAATCATTCTTTTGTGGGAGGGTTTTGCAATCACTTTCGAGTTTTTGGAGTGATCGGACCATTCTAACGCCAATCTCTCATACATAAAATATTGAAAAATTATCGAGAACTTATTGAAAAATGGTCTAAGAACGTGTAGTACTCACATGTGCAGGGTATTTTAGCTTCGATCATACCAAAGATAATTCTCTTACCATTTTTTCCTAAAGGACCACAGTAATCCCATATCATCTCAAATTAAAATATTTTCCAAACTCCCTTCATATATATTTTTTCCAGTTCCAGATACCTCACGCCTCTTGACCAATTCGAAATTCATAACAATCGATGAGAGCTATAAAAAAAACAAGGAAATCATGACAATGAAATCATTGAAGTCATCTGAAAGTAAGATGCGTTTAGAGGGAGGCAGTGATTTCACGCCGCCCTATAAGCAATCCCATTGCGATGGAAAGACATTGAAAAAGACAAATCATAGGGTATTTTGTTGTTTCAAGCCAAACCAAACCGAAGAGAAGAAAAATATAAATAATAGCCCCGTAGCGACTACACTAACACAGCAAACCACCCCATCTCCCCCAGCAACGGTAGTACCAGTACAAAAAGAAAATGAAAAATCAAAGCAAAGATTTCAGCGAAACTGTGCAGTTTTGAGCAATAAGAAGGTGACAGGAAACCTTTCAGAAAAGACAGTGAAAAATCAGGAAGTAATGAAAGCACCAGCACCGAAAGAAGGTGAAAGAAACAGTGCCACACAAACGCTTGCAGAGTGCTCATGCAGAAAGGATTGTCACCGCATTGAACAATTGGAGAAGCAAGTCGAGAATATGCTCTGTGAGTTGTATCAGATCAAACACGAGTTCATACCCCAACAGGATGTGGCCAAATTCGATTCAATGACTAAGCGACTGAAGGAACTTAATTTTATGCTGCTCGATTTGAAGGAGCAATGCTCGACTAACATGCAGTCCAATTTGACCAATGGATCCTCGCTATTAGAAGGAGAGGAGTTATTAAAGTGGCATTTCTATAGTCAACACGAGCAAGCGAAACATAATAAAACAGCTGACAAGAACGAAGTTAGATCAAATTGTGAGGAGTGCAATCGAAACAATCGCAATCTACGTCGATCAACGGAGGAAGACTCAATGACCACAAGGCGACAAGTGAATAAAGTCACTTCACCCGAAAGGAGAGAGACAATAACTTCCAGCCCACAAGTGGGTAAAAATAGTCGCAGAAATGGGCGTGGTATGATGCAAACTGCAACTACTAATCTGTCCACCACTCAGGCATCTACGGACAACGTTGTCAGTCGAAGGTTCAGCTTTTGTCGCCTTTGTGAGAACAAGAATGTGACCTTAGTCAATATCGATCTTGCCGATGAAATATTCAAACTAATCGAAAATCTGGAGCCAAACGATGTGGCTTTGACCATACTCCTGCAAAAGGATCATTTCTATCACATAAACGTTTCGGTCATGAGGACAGGCGAAACTATAGGCTGTCTATTCGCCACTGAATGGGCCATTACTGAGGCTCGTAATGAACGTGTCTTTGACGAATTTTTAACATTTTTCATTGTCGATGCCAGCAATACGGTGGAACAGAAAAATAAAATACTCAATCACACTTTTGAGTTTATTTGAAATTTGTATGTGTAGAAGGTTTTATGGAAAATCAATAAATAATACGAACCTCATACAAAATTCTTCAAACCAATCCATCTTAATGATTTGTGGGCTCTCAGTTTAAATTCAAATCTGGTAGTTCTCAATACCACTTAATAAGCCTAAGCCCACGACCCACCTTAAACCCAAATTGAACATTTTACATCACAAAATGAAATCTCAGCCTCAAACACACGTAAGTGTATGCCCACAGTTGGACGGTGCACCTTTAAACCGCCAACGAAATGCAACCAACCTCGTTAGTCCAGCTGACCGTAAGCTGTCTCACTTGTCCAGCGAGCCATAAACATGGCCAATACACAAATTTGCTGTCCACTACGTATTTATGTAATAAAATTTTCATACAATTCGAAATTGCCCGACCGACCATCCAGGCAGCCAGCGAGCCAGCTAGCTGGGACATTTCGCAGCACATTATCAATTCACCGCAAAGCAACCGTTATATTTGTGTGCTTGTGCGTGTGTGTGTGTGACTACCTTGAAGGCATGCTCATGTGCAGTGAATGCAATGGATGCAAAATAAGCAGCAGAAATTACTTGCAAATACAACGACATACAGCCGCACTAACAGCAACAACAAGAAGGGAAAGAAGAAGAACTCAAACTGTAACACCCCCCCTTCAGCGTATACAGTTCAATGGAACATAAACCAAAGTCAACGAATAAAAATGCATTTGCATTCACGCAAACCCACACAGAAATATGAATAGAAGCAGCTTCTGTTGTGTGCTGGATGGATCTACCTCGAACCAGGACCGATTTTCGCCGTGGATCATTAGACACCCCAATGCGCGCGGCAATTGGCGTTGACAATCATCAAATACAAAACAGAAAAAAAAAAAAAAAAGGAAACAAAAATGTGCCAGCTAACGAAATTTCATAAAATAGTTGCGGCTTAGCTGGGGAGTAGCAGAATCAACAATAGGTGGTAGTCGATGGTGGGGGGGGAGGTAGGTGAAAAAGTCATTTGAGTCAATATGCCTGATTTACGCTGCATTTAACCATTACTATGCGCGAATGCAGCAAAGATTCAATCCACGGGCGCGCGACATTTGATATTCGTGTGGCTGTCAGTTTATTTTGGCTGATTTATTGTTTCGACGCTGATTGAGAATGGCGCGCTTTTGGTGGGGGGGGGGGGCAGAGTGAGGTGCCTCAATCGAGAGGAGTGTCGATTTCCGTTCGCTGGTTGGGCACATTTATCCATTTACCCCCCTTGCAAGAACGCAGCGCGCAATTGTTGTGGAAATTTGAATTTGAAATTTGCTCTGACATGGAAATGAATTCATTTCATTCATTTCACTCATTTCGTTCATTTTATTGTCTGTTTTGCTGTTTGGTGGCTGCTGAGTTTTGGCCTGGGCACGAGCTTGTGTTTGCATTTGTATTTGTGTTAGAGCTATTTGATTTTGTTGCTGCATTGTTGGGAGAAATTTTCCCAAATTTAGTTCCCTTTTTTTTCTGTGTGTTTTTGTTCGAGTTAAACTATTTTGATTCGTTTCGTTTTAGAGTTGAAATGAATGCAATTTGCAAAAATTTCGTATAATGCCAAATTCGCCTTAAAGTATGCCACGCATTTGGGAGTATTTTCACATAGTTTGCACTGATTTCGAGTGGGAGGAGGCGGTTCAGTTTGAAATTTATTATTCAAATGGAACGGAATTTTGCTTGCATTTCTAATGATTTTAATGGTTTGCTGTAAAGAGAAAGAGTTGCATGGCAACGAATAATTTTATCAGATTTAATATTTGCAATTTATTGCATACAATTTGTCGTTCGGTCACGATTTGGCAATACAAATTGTCAATAAAATCGCTCAGAATTGCGAAAAAGTTTCACAATACGCTCGTAAAGTCAAATGAACTTGTGCCATAAATCAGAAGAAATAATTTTCGCATTTGAATGAGTGAGTGTGAAATGCCATTCAAGTAAAAGTTGTAACAAAGCCAAAAGTTTCGAAAAAGAATACATAAAAAATGGAAATTTTGCATGGAAATTGCTGCTGATAATACTGCAGCACATTTACCCGCTCACACATGTCATGTATAAATAAATAAAGTGCAAAGCAAATTTTGTGCCCAGTTTGCTGGGTTATTGTCTCTCTCTCGGCGGCCCAGACTGATTTTACTCAATTTTATGAGCCAAGTGCAGTGAATGTATGCAAAAGCAAAAATCCTTGCATAAATATTGGCGCACGCACTCGTGCAATTGTAAACTTTTAAAGTATATACTTTTTTTTTGTATTTATTTGTGGATTTTCCTTTTGTGAATTTTTGGTGCGAATGTGATGTATATTAAAGAGGGATTTTCTTGGTTTTGTGTTTTTTTCGCCTGCTGCTGTTGTCGTTGTTGCGGTTGTTTGCGGGCCACTACATCCTGTGCCAATACTTCCACTATTTTATATATTTTCCACTCTTCTCTCTTCTCTTCTTTTTTTTATTTTAATTTTATTTTATTATTGCTGTGTGGTTATTTGGCAGTTCCGCTCCACTCGCGGTTCGATCTCCTGCGGCATTTACGAATATTTTTGTGGTCGAACGCAATTAAATCGAAGTATTCGTTTTAAACTTGATTTCAACTTGTTACGAGTTTTATGCGCCATTTTTTGGTTTTCTGTTTTTTTTAGCTGTGCTGCCGGATTTCATTTATGGTTTTTTGTGGGTGCAACACTCACCATCAGTGCATTTTATTGTCATGTGGTGTTTATGGCCATTGAATTGGATTGTCGATCGATTTGGCTTTTTTGTTTTTTCACAGTGCGGCTTACAATGTTGTTTTAATGGTGGTTTAATTCGGCGATTTCACCAATTTGGCTAATGTATTTTCAATTTACTGCCTTCATTACGAAACCAGACCACACCACAATTGGAGTGGCGAAGCGGTTAAATTGAATGAAAGTACGAAATTCCTCAGAAATTTCCAAATGAAACCACTGCACTGCGTTCCTTCTACATTTATACAAGTAATAATTTAAAATTTTTATTGTGTTCATAAATATTCAATACAGTTTTAAGCATATTCTTCCGTCTCATACTCAATTCAAATTCGGTGTAAGTTTTGTCTTAAAAGAAGGACACTGTGACCAAATACACACACAAGCGTTGGTGGTCTTTGCAATAACAATAAGTATAGGCATATTATGTATGTATATTTCATTTATATAAGTGGAATGGTATCATTTATTCATTTATTTATATTATTATCAAAACTTTTGCATTTTTGCTATTTTATTATTTCATCATATACATACGTTTCCATTAATTTCTAGTTAATTATAAAATTTGGCATCGAAATATATTTAATTTATTCAATTTAGCTTATGAATTGTATTCAATTGTGATTAGAAATTATATTTATTTAGAACTATTTCCGTATCTACTGTGAATTCCGAAAATGTGTTCATTGAAACCTAAATTAAAATTGTTTTCCCTAAGTGAAAACGAAAATTGAATGGAAGTGAGTGGGCTTAACAAGGAGTTGTTACTAAAATTCTTCGAATACATACTTCCTCTAAAAGAAAATGGTTTTATTCATTGAAAGCTTTACTAAGTAGATATCGTTTGAAAAATATATCAATTCCGACGATCAGAAATGTATTCTTTAATATAAACACAAGCTAACTTTTTCCATGGCATTAAATTAACAATTGGTATTTAAAACATAATAAGGATAGTCACGTGCCCTCGTAGAAGACGCATGTGCTTCGAATTTTGCATTAAATTCAAAAATCGTATCTTGTACAAAAATAAAATTTTTAAATTAAAAAAAAAAAGATAAAAAAAGGAGTAGTAATTCAGCCCTTAGAATGCGTCTATTGTAGTGTTTAAACTACTGCTGACGGAACTGTACTAGCCGAAAAGGAGGAAACATTTGAATATTTGCTCTGCTTTGACCCAGCGCTTGCCAGCTGTAGACTCAAAACACTAGGAGAAACTCCAAATTTGACTGTGCCTAGAGAGTTACTCCACCCAAATCCGGTTCTGGACGTTCTTCTATGCTACTTCATTTTGTTCAACTTTTTGTGTCTTCTGTTTGTATACAGGGTGAATCAGTGGTGACGATGTTAGAGGGCAAGTTGGTGGGTTAATTTCCTCAGACATATTGTTCTGGAGACATATCCGGAAATGTGTCGTTACAAACTAGCGCCAGCATCGTTACTTTATATAAAGTGTGCTCTTGCAAAGACTTAGTTTGATCTGTGACTTAACTCCAAGACTCATTTTTGAACTTATCACAAGCAGACCAATTGTCACAAAAACACTGCATGACAAATTTAAACTATTCTCTTCACACATGGAAAAATTGTGGTTTGGCATTCAAGAGATGATTATCCAGAGAGATTCACCTCTAACAATTTGTTCAGAAAAACACAATGTATTGATGATTTTTAGATGTTAAATAAGAGAAAGTATAGTTTTGATTAAGATTTAATTAACTTAAATTAGAATTACTTTTTTTTTCATTTACAAAAAAACATTCTACTATTGAAAATACAACTGTCCCATATATAAATAGATTGAATGTATTCCACCTGCAAGTTTAAATTCTGATTGATGTGAAACTCTGCACTGGTACATCGAATATTTGGTAAATAAATTCCACATTTAATGTATATGGTCTTTAATATTGTTTGTATATTTTTAAGTGATTGAAGATTACAAATAAAGCATTCAATTCATTTTCATTTGTACATGACTGCAATTGGAAATTAATTAACATGCAAATAATACACAGTAGTTTCCAAATTAACTGCCACTCATGCGACAGGCAGGTAAGCCGCTATCAATGTCAAACCGTAAAAATCAGATTTTAATCATTTTCCATATTATTATTAATTGTATTTGTTATAATTTCATTGTTATTACGGGCAAACATATGACGCATGAGTGATTTATATGCGATTTGTGGGAAATCCTTTGAAGTTGATTTTGGCTGTAAACTGAATAATTACTCTTGGCTATAATATTAAAAGCTAAGCTGATTTGGGACTTAATTTAACATAATTACAAAAGAGAAAAGCAAAAAACAAAAACAAAATAAACTCAATCGCAACACTTCACCTTAAAGCAAACTTAAAGTTAAACAAAGCAAACTACACTTAAACCCAATTCTCAGTAAGCGTTCACAAATGCCTGCCCTCATTTAATTGAGTTATCCTCGCCAGCAGAGGCTGCTGCTGATAGCCAAACGCCAACTCCCGACTGATGAGGCAAGTGAAAAGTGCTATGCCCAGCATGTGGAGAACAGCGAGAGGATTCATCGGACCAGCAGCGGACGAGGGCGGCTCATTCGAAAGTGTGCGGAATTTCTCAACTCTAGTCCAGTCACTGTAGCCTGCGAGATTTTTGGTGGCAGCACGCATTAAATATGTGGTATTCTCCTCCAGGTTGCTGATGAAAAATGTTACTCCTTAAAGGAAACAACAAAAAACAACAAAATTAAATGAAAATTTCCAACTGTGACTTTGTCCAACCCACCATCTTCGAAGGGGAAATCCTTGCGCTTGGCATTAGTCCATTTGCCCGCATCCGATTTGAACTCATAGTCCGTCATGTACTCAATGCGAAAGCCATTCACCTCCATGAGCGTACGTACGGGCGAGGTTCGCACCGAGCCCACATCCACATCGAAAGTGTTCGAATTGAAGCCACGCAACTGCAGTACGACGGGCGGCGGTGGCTTCTCGCCCCTATCCAGATTGGTGGTGCGCTCAATGGAGCCCATGGCATTCTGGGCGCGACACTTGTACGTATCGAAGACACTGGCGTCGCGCACTTGGATTATCAACGTGGACATGTAGTGGTCCGATTCGATGGCATAGTGTTTGTCATTGTGCAAACGTTTCTTGTTGCGGTGCCATGTGAAGTTGGCGGGTGGTTCGGCAACTGCTTCGCAGCTGATGGCCACAGTGCCATTGAAGTAGGCATACTGCTGGCTAAGGTGGGTCTTGTTAGTCCAGAATGGCTTGTCTGTATACAAAACAAATTAAAATTGCATCAAAAGTGTACACACTTATCACATTAACTTAACTTCAATATAATTTTGTAATCGAAATCGAAACCATTCAGGCATGAAATTAAGGCCAAATAACTACTTCCTTCCACTCACAACTTCCTGGCTAAACACCAACAACAACTGCACTCTTAAACTAAAACCAAAGCCTTTCAATACTCCACTCAAAATCCTATATCCTCTTTGAGTTGCAAAAGCTATACTCGTTGGCTAAGGCTTCAAACTTAAAATTCTGCCCAAACTCTCTCCACAGGCATTTCACATTTTTGCAGTTGAAATTGAAATCTTCTATGCAAAAACTACAAACAATAATTTCGTACATTTTGTGGATTATTATTGGCAAAATTGTTTTGACATGTTCGTGTGTTCGAGGCGTTTATGTGTACACTACAGCCAGGCATCGGCACTCCATGTAGTCAAGCACTTTTCGATTAGAGAGGGCAAAGCTACTGTGGGCGCTTGACTTTAACAATGTTAATCAAAAGTTTTTGCAGCTTTTTTTTTTATTTTTTTCTCTTTTCAGTTCAAATGTGCTTCAGAAATATTGAAATCCAATTGAAATTAAATTAAATCCCTTCACCGCAGTGAGGTGTTAGTGAAAAGTTGAATTGCATAAATTTTAAATGAAACTCAAATGGAAATTTTTGCTCACGTCATGTATGAAAACATATGAATTCACTTATGTCAGTAGAATTGTATATACATAATATAATATAATAATTTGGCACTGTAGTCAATAGTAGGACTTGGGACAGTGGGTCAAAAAAGTTAAAGTGGCCCAAATTTACAAAAAAAATCTCAAAATTCAGTGGAATTTATATCATAAAACTATCTTATGGTCACTGGGTCATGCCTTCCGATGAATAAGTTACCAGTAATTATTTCTGTCAATATTCGTAGGTTCGTTCTGTGCAGTGATACAGCCGTTCTGGTTGTTTTAACTTTAAAAGAACTGGTTGAACGGTTTGACAGTCGATGGTTTGCTTTATGTTGGCACCGTAAATTGTTTACTTATTTCTGTAAAGGATTCTCTTATTTAAAAAAGAGCATACCAATTTAATTTGAATGACTCTTCAGTTCAGCTAATAATATTTTCTAAATATCCAATATCATCATTCAACTTCAAAAACGCACTAGGTGGCGTATGAGTAATAATCAATTCAGTATCATATTCCGCAATAAACCCCTTGAACTTTTAACACAAACAATTTATTTTATTGAAAAAAAAACCTAGCAATTGCACAGAAGCCTAAAAAAGCATTAAAACACCATCAGGCTGCTCCTAATCGATTGAAATCAACTCAAAACCAAAGAGCACAGATTTAAAAATACCCCCCAAAAAAAATTGCATTTCACTCTAATACATTTGTGGGTATTCGATGGTAAACTAAATGCCATAACTGGCTACACAAAAGCAATCATCAGCTGCCGCAATACGAGCAGCCATCAGCAGCAGTTGCCATAACAGAGAGAATATATTTCCTTTATTCCTTCTGTTTTTCCAGTTGTTTGGTAAAATTTACAATGAAGCTCAAGCCCATACATACGCCAAGCCAAACATGAAATGCAATTTAAAACGTTTCAAATGAATGAAAAAAACCACCCCCCATTCAGAACAAAAGGCAAAAAACCCAGTGCATTTTTGATATTTGCGTGGAGAATACTAACAAGTCCTACTAACAACAATGTTGCCTATTTTTATGTTCGATTTTTGAACACAACCAACAGAGGTTTTTTTATTTCGAAAAAAAAATAGAAAAGAAAAAAGAAAAAAAACCAGAAACTGAATATAAATCTCACTCACGTTCGATTTTCATCAAAACGGTGCGCTCCTGCATATCCGATGCTATCGGATTTACTTGATATGCCCGGCACGTATATTCGCCAGTGTCATTTTGTGTTACCTTGTTGATGAGTAATCCATCAGCCAGGATGCGAAATTTCGTGGAATTCGCTGTGGTTGGCACGAGAGTGTGTGTTGTGTGTGAGTGTGTGTGTACAGTGATGATGGTGTATGAGCAGTAACATTGAGAAATAGAAAAATAATTGAATTTTATTATAGATTTTTTTTTTGTTTGTGTTCCGCCAATAAATGGGCAAAAATCAATTTTCTTTCTCATTACGCTGCCTTACTATCAATTGTTATGGGCTGTCCATTGAAATTCCAGGTGACATTCGGTTGCGGTTCGCCCTTCACCTCGCACAAGATGGTGGCGTTTTTGCCCTCCTTCACGGTTAGGATGGTGGCGTTTTCAGTGAAGGTGATTTTCTCTGTGGAAAAGAACTCAAATGAAATAAAATGAAAATGATTTTCAGGCAAACAATACAACAACAACAACAGCAAACAATGGCACATTAATGATGTCCTTTCTTCGGTTTCGCTTTTGTTGAAGTTGCCTTTCGCTCGCGCTATCAGTAATTGCATTGTTCTTTGTTCACACTTACGATACACTATCAAATCGAAGGATTTGGCCGCCTTGCCGCCGTCAGCATCCTCACAACTCCAATTGCCCTTGTCGGCGAGTGAAATGTGCGCAAAAACGATTTTCAATTGTTCTACAGGTGGAAGTGGTTGGCAGTAAATCGTGTTGGTTGTTGTGTGCGTGCGTGTACATGTGTGCATGTGTGTGTGTTCGAAGTAAGAAGAAAATTAGCAATGAATTGTGTTAACAGGCGAGGCATTAAAATCTCGTTTAGTCCTGCCTGCCTGCCTGCCTGCATATTGCACAAACGAAATTTTCATTTACCTGTGGACGGACTCTGTTCGATGTGGATGCGCCCTTTGTGCTCTTTGATGATGTCGCCTTTGGGCGATCTCCAATGCAGTTTCGCTTCCGGCGTGGGACTGTGACATTGCACAATAAGCGATTCGTTGGTATAGCGTACCACCGAGTGGTCGGAGGGAGTAAGTGTTAAGTCATGGTGGTTGGCCGTTGCAAAAGCTATCCAAAAAGGAAATAAGTAAAAGGAAGCAAAGGAACAATTAGTGCGATAAAGTGATTAAATATGCAAGAAAAAGGTGTTAATAGTTAAATTAATTAAAACATTTTTTTTTATTAAAATTTAAAAATTTTAAGGAGGCGTGGCCGTTGTTGGACACTTTATATATTATTAATTAGCACCTCTTCCTGATTCGATCTAGCTATGGCTGTTTGTCGCAGAAAATCTGCTATAGTTATTGAGCTATCGACTCCAGTAAGAACCAAGCCTTCCTCCCATACAAAATGGCCGCCGAATTTCTTTATTTTCGAAATTGTACCAAAGTTTGTTCATGGATCGCGAATGAAATACCGTAAATATTCGAAAAATTATCGATAAAATTATCGAAAAATTATCAGTAAAATTTTCCAAAAATTATCGATAAAATATTGAAAAACTATCGAATCTTCCATTATCGAAAAATTATCAATAAATTATGGAACAATTATCAGAAAAATTATCAACAAAATATCGAAAATCTCTCGAAAAATTATCGATAAAATATGGAAAAATCTCTTAATCTTACAATTTCAATAGAAATCGACGAGGTATGAGACAATATTTTTCGATCAATTCTATATTTAAATATTTTCGTGATACGAGAACTTAAGCCAGAGCAAGAGCCCCACAGAAATTGTCAATATTCATGTTATATTTCTTCAATACTAAAATGGTTTAATAAATTACATTTTGGAAGTTCAATTTCAGCGCAACCTCAATGCCATAAATTCACATATGAAATATGATGAACCCACCCACAGCTCATAACTTTCCAAACTTGTATGAGTCATTGGAATGTTTTATTACCTTGTGGAAATATTCTACCATTTCAAATGAACTTTAGAAATAGTAGTTGTACAAAAAAGTGTATCATCTAAAAGCAATAAAATGTTCACAGACAAAAAAATGATTGTGGCAGGTTGCCACACAAAACATGTCACCTTCCATTATGAAAAATCCCATAAATGCATCTGAATTAACCCTAAAGCAATGCAAGGAATTGTAGCAAAAGCAGAAATTCACATTTGCCATGTTTTAAACAAGTGCAATTTCACATTATTACATACTTGTAGTAGAAAATTGTTGAAATTTTTGTGGTGGGCCCAAAGCCACCCATGAGTTTGAGCAGTGTGCGCTCTAGTTAGTTGCAGCTGCGTTTTCTTATTAAATAGGAAAAAAGACAAGCCTCTCCGCCCACTCGGTAGCTCTTAAAGCTTCCATATGCATAAATACATGTGAGCGAGTGTGTGTGTGCTCTACATATGAAGTGGAAAATTCCTCTACTTGCTTTTCTACTTTTCTGCTACTACCTACAATTTGAGTTTGGGTTTTTTTGCTGTCTTTCTTCTTTCATATTTTCTTATTTGCATAACAATCAAATGCAGAAATTTTGCTTTTTATAATTTCATGCATGTGTGCGAAATTGAATGTGTATGTGCATGCAGTCGAACATGCTCCTACTAACATACACACGCCGAATATTGAGACAAAGTTTTCATGCATTTCCCGTGTATAAGACCTCGAGGGGCTTACACACCGGAACGGTGGAAAGGTCCTTTCCGAAGTTTCTTCTTCAGATGCTTCTTTACTTATTTTAATTTTATTATTTTTATATTCCTAATGTGAAATCGCACAGAAGTTATTTTATTTGTTTGAGAACGTACGTAAATATGAGGAGAATTCGAAAAATATATTTTCACTTATTTTGTTGCAAATAAGTAAGAGAGAAGCGTTGTACATAATATTTGGCATATAAACTACTCTATTGTGTTTCTGCTGGCAGTCGTCGTCGCCGTTGTCGTTGTCGTCGTCATGCAAAGTAGGCGAGAGCCCAACATTGAATCATGCTTGGCATTTATTTGTACTGGAACTGAAGTAAGTTTTCTATTCTCTTTTCTAGCAAGTTGATGCAAGAAAGTTAAAGTTTTTCTTTCCGTAAGAAAAATAGGAAGTTTTTTTTGGACTATTCACTATGTGCAATGCAAATAGATATAAGTTTTATAGATTTATTGGATAAATATAAAGTTGAAATGATTTGCTTGTTAGGAGTTTTTTTTATATATTTTTTTTATTTCCTGCCATAAACTTTTTCTCGAATATTTAAATTCATTTTTAAATTCATTTAAAATCACAAGCCCAGAAGAAATACCAAAACTGTCAACTCTCATCCAACCCCAAGCTGATAGCTTTGAACCACGTTTCCAAAAACAAAGTACCTCTTGCAAAGAAAACAAAAAGTAAAAAAAAAATTACTCATACGCCAGTCATTGCACGAACAGCAAATGCATAAGAGCTTTCTCCATTTGGAAACTAAAGCCATGCTAAGTCTCTTAATTGCAATGTGAAACGCATTTCTAAATGCATTTAAGCCTCAAACACACACGCACACAAACGATGCAAGCATTTTACACAATTCCATTTGGCCATGCACATAAACATGCACCAACACTAACGCAAAACGAACTGAAATGAAATGAAACGCTTTGGTATTTATTTCAGCAAATATTTGTCGCACATACAATACACACTCACACATACATGCACGCAGCAACACTGCCACATACGCTCAGTGCAATGACAGAGAAACGCCAAAACCGCACACAGACGACATACACACAACGCAAACCCAACACCGGATATGCACAACACGCTTCCGACTCGGGCAATATTTACCTGGGCAATAAAATTTTATGTTCCAACCGACGCCGCAACATGTGCACTTAATGACCAGAAAACAAAAGCCACAAAGTGGGCACCGCCAAAGCCATTGCACTGAGAGAAGGGGGCGTGACGATGCGGTGCGCACAAACAAAAAAGAAAGTAAACAGCAACGACAACACAAAAAAAAAAACAACAAAACAAACAAACGAACTAGCGGAATAAATATTTTAAAAGCGTAATGTGCCGGCAAGTGCAATGCGGCGTGTAGCTATAAAAAAAGAGCGTACGCGATCTCACGAAATCGCAGAGCGTGTGTGTGTGTGTGTGTGTGGGCTGCAATGAGTCTTCCCGGAGGAAAGGCAATTTTCCTAAATTTTTTTCTGCTCAACAGAGTACAAATTAATTCAACATCTACTGGGGGTTATTTTGAGCATGTCAAGTCTTCACTCCTTTTACTCTTTCAACGCAAAAGTAGATTCAAAATTAATTTCATTTAATTAACATTTTAATCCAGTTAAGGTCATGTCCAATGGTAAATATATTTTTACTTTTATTTAATACACAATTTTCATTCTTTGAGTTTGACTTTCTTGCACCATGTTGCATGTTGCATGTTGAATTTTAAATTCACTGCAAATATTTACATTTGAATGTCAAGTTTGTATCACTCTTCTGTCTCGAGGAAATCTTTCTTCCAAGAAGCACGTAAATAATATCAAGTTTATATTAAAATTCTAATGAATTTCTTTCTGATATGAGTTGACTTTCAGAATTTCCAAATTGATGATAGGAAATAATATTAGTACTCATTGTACTTACTTTGTTTGAATTTCAGCATCTTATGGCGTTGAAGAATACGGAGAATAGATAAAAAGATAAGTATTCCACTTAGAGAGAATCAGCAGAGTAAAATAGAAAGAAATTCGTGGAATCGATTTCAATGGCGTGATTATCACAGTGACAGTAACATAATAAATTCTGGCTTCATTTTACTAATGATTTGTTTAGAGAATAGCACGCTTATTAGATTTTCTATTAATTAGTCAAAACATTCGTTCACAATAGAAAAACGCATTCAATTTTGTTCATATGCAATTCAGTTTTTTGCTATTGCCCAGCGATGCCAGATGTATGTAGACTCAAAATACCGTAGGTAATTGTTGAAATTTGCATTGTTCTATTCCTCATCTCTGTGCCAGCCGCAATGTCTGCAATTGCTAAAGTTCAGAGACTGAACACATCTAAGTGATTCCATTTGATGTTAAAAAACTTCAAATTCCGGCGCAATAACAATGTACAATTGTTTTCATATTCGAAGAAAGAATTGACATGAATATTTCCGCACTCAAGTCGAGTCATTGTGCCTAAACACTTGCAGCCATAGCTCAAATTCTTTCCGTGTTCCCCTCAAACAATAAACTTCAATTCCGCTGACAAATAACAACAAAAACACAACAAAAATAGAGCAACTTAACTGCAAAATAATAGCAGCGGAAGCACCAATAACAACAACTAGAAAGTTTTTCATTTCATTCATTAAAACTCGCAGGATTTCATTTACGAAACTTTTTCATTATTTTGCGACTAGCTGAACGCAGATGAGCTTTTCTTACCCGTCTTCTGTTCTATTTTTTTGTCCAACTTCCACTCGACCATTCTGGCAGAAGCTGCTCAACATTAAACTTAACAATAAACTTCCGGTTTCAAATTTCAATTGTTTATGCATGCGAAGAGGTTATACCGCCTGTGCCACCTTCACAACCTCACCACTCTCCTTCGCGCTGCAACTCTTTAACATCCTTAAAGTGCATTCCCGGCATACCTAGGGGAGCTGTCAGAGGGCTTACAAAACTTTTGACGCATCCGACCGGGTTTTTCCCCATTGTGACTATACTTTGAAGCGCTGGTATATATTCTGAAATGCATAAGCACAACTGACAGGCAGGCGCACTGCAGTGAAACGAAACAACAGAGAAAAAGAAGACCAAATTTCCGTTGAAGAAAAACAGAGAATGTATTTGTGCAGTAATTAAAAATGCATTTTGGGCGGGTGACACTTGCAAGTTTATCAGCAAAAGGAGAAGCTACAAAAAGAAGGGCCAACTGGGAAATGGAGAACTAATTTAAATGCATTAAAACTAAGAGTGGCAGTGGAAAGTGTTGCCGAAGTCGTAAAAGTCGTAAAAGCCGTAAAAGGGAAATGTACGCCCTACTATGGAAATTTTGTGTGTCTATATGCGTGTGACTGACTCACTGACTGACTGTGTGTGTGTGTGTGCAATGAAAGCGAAACGAAATGTAAATTCAAATGTTGCAAGAAAAGTTTTTTTGTTATATATGTGATATCTTGGAGTCTACGACTACGGCGACAGCTCGGTGTGTAGGGCATATTTTAAATTGTGTTGACATTGAGTGCTGTTGGAAATTCGTTAGGAGCCCAGATGGTGGGATTTGAAAGCAAGTGACTTCTGGAATTTATAAAAAATTCAGCCACAAACTTTGGCTAGCACTAATTGCTAATTTGGTTGCACTGGGCGTATGAGTGACATTTATTTATGCATTTTTTTTTCTTTTCTTTTCAAATGAAATTTTATTTCAATTTCCACCACTGTGGATTCATTATTTTAAAAGCTGTTGCTGCTCTTTACACTTTACACTTTCCAACTTCAATTCAATTAACTTCCCACACATTTTTCATCATCACATGTCCAACTCTACCAATATTGCCAGCAACCTAAACCATTGCCTGTTCGTACTTTTTTTTTTGTTGTATCTTTCATTTTTGTTTCCATCCATGCTACCTTAAGCTAAGCAACACCTATTACTCGAGCAAGAATATGCTTTTAAAAGTGTTGTCTTTACCCATACAGCAACGCTGTCAAACACATGCACCAAGCACAAGCACAAACACACGCACACAGACACTCACCCCTCTCAAACACCTGACGCAAATTATTAAAAGACCTTTTAAGTTGCGAAATGGAAATTAAATTTTCTTTCACTTTTCCAGCACTTACACTTACTTACATACATAATATATATGGGAGAGAAATTATCACGCTGCACCGCATGTTGCATGTGGGTGAGTCAATGTATGCTTTTGTTATTGTATGTTGTTATTGTATGATTTTGTTGGTGTTGTTGTTATTGTTGTTGTTGTTGTTGCATACACTAACCAAGAGTTGCTCTTAACCTCGTTGTTGTTTATTGTATTTTCTTGCCTTTAGCTTTTATGCTTTGGCATGAGTGATGATCTCTTCTGGCGCTTGTGACTTTTTTAATTAAGTGCGTGGTGCTGAATGAGTTGTTAATAGCTATGGGGGCATACTGTTTGTTTGGTTGCATAAGTGCGTGTGTGTGTGGTGTAAATTAAATTTTGTGGGGTTTTTTTTTTCTTTCATTTTGTATAGCGTGCAATTTTCTCATTTAGCAAGTAAATGGAATTTTGAGGTTATGTTTGAATTTGCCAGAAGGTGAAAAATATTCAAAGCAAATTCATTTGAAAATTTAAGTTTCACAGTTTTCGGTAGAAGATATTAGCTACTTGTATTTAAAGAAAAAAATTTTAAATTAAAAATTAGAATCAAAAGGGAATTAAAACTAGTGAGATAAGTTTTACGAACTGACTGATGCTGAAATACACTGCACAGGCGTGACCATTTTATCGATAGTTTTTCGATATTTTTTAGATAATTTTTCAATTAGTTATCGATGGTTTTAATTTTTTATCGCTATTTTATCCATGGGTTTTCCATATATTACCGATAGTTTTTAAATATTTTATCGATAATTTATCCATGGTTTTTCCATATATTATCGATAGTTTTTCGATATTTTATCGATAATTTTTCAACATTTTATCGGTAATTTTTCGATATTTGATCGATAATTTTTCGATATTTTCTCGATAACTTTTCGTTATTTTATCAACAATTTATCGATAATTCACAAAGTCAAAAATATTAAAAATATTTTTTTTTTAATAAAAAAAAAATGTATTTATTTTTATTTTCAAATTTAAAACTATACAAATTTGTATTTAAAAAAAATTTAATTTCCTTCATTTATCAAATTCGCACATCATAGATAATAACCCAAAACACACCGAACCCCACTCCATTGCGTACATTTCTGCCATTCACAGTTCCTTTATGTTAATTTCCTTTCAGAAAAATTACACCAAATTCTATTGAAAATAATTAAAACGTATAACCTCATTTTTGAAGAGGCACCAACTAAGCACAGAGGCGGACATACCAAAAATACTTCAGACCCACCCCATCTCACTTCAAAGAATTCCTTAGCAAAATACCTTAACCCAAAAGCCTCATTTTAGATGCCCAACGGCTGCATAACTCATTGGGACTTTAGAACTGAACAGGCACCAAAAGCGAAGAGCAAACGCAAAATTGTAGCAGAGTAGCCGCAACAGCGGGACCATGTAAATCCTTATCAGCCATAAGTGCAAGGATATGCAGCGTCAAAAGCACTAAATCACAAGGCATACATTATGAGTTCAAAGTAGGTAAAGACAAGGTATAGAGGCGAGCGCAACGCACGTTCATGCGAGGTGTGGGGCGTAATGCGGGCATATGTTCAGTTTCTTAAACAACTCCCAGGCGACGCGGTAGCGGTGTTGGTGGTATTGGCCAGGCAAAAGGAAATGCATCACGCCAGGTAGCTGTGAGTGTGTGCGTGTGCTTAACTTTGCTCTACTGCACGCAAATATACCAGCGTATGTACGTGCGGTCCATTAGCCTTAAGCCGCTCGCAGCATAAATCAGCGCACAGGGCAGAGGGGAAAAAATACTTTAATAGTGGTTTGACATAAATGGCAATTTTGGTGTCTGCTGGGATTGAAAAATCTTCTTCTTCTACTTTCAGTTGTTGTCGGTTTGCTGGTTTTTCATCTACCACAAGCACTTTGATGTCAACGAGCACACATAAACATACATACGCATCCATGCATCTAACAATATTCCACCAAGTATGTGATAAGCAGAAGTGGCATAAGTCCTTGTGGAATTGAAAGTGCCTAGGCATGGCATCAAGTGGGTGTGAAGTGAAGTGGCAGCGCCAGCGCCAGCGCTTATGTGGCTTTTGTGGCTTGTCAAAGGATATTTAAATTTGAAATAAATAGATATTTTCCATCTTTAAGAATAAGAGGTGCTTCTTCGCCACACATAACTCTCTTGAAAAATGCTTATATGCTCAATTGCCTCACTTGATGCCTGCCTGCCTGCCTGGCTGCCTGCCCTCTTGGCTTCATACACTCGAAACTTTCAATGAGTTTGGTATTCAATGCAGTCTGTGGCCGTAAAGTATCAGCAGAGGCAAGTATCAAGCAGAGCTATTCTCCTTCGTCTTATTCTTCATCTGGCTGCCGCATTCCTGAAAGCCGCACTTGAATTTTTCTTTTCTTGTGCGCTCGCCTTTCAGCTGGAAATATGGAAAATGGCATCCTGCTGATATTACCTTACTTGCCTGCCATAGATTGTATGTTTTGCGGGGAGTGAGCACCAATATTTCCGCTTTGGTGACCATTTTGCTACCACTTGCACGGCGGAAGCCAATGTCATTGTTCCGTTCGGTATGCTTGCACGGCATGTGGTGGTGTTTTTCTTACTTGGCATTCGTTTCTGCTTTCATTCAGCCGCCATGTGGCTTTGTGCATTCTTGCGCGCATACTTGTGTCTTGCTTCATTAGCATGAAGCGTAATGTTGCCACTGCTAAGCTCGTGTTGCCTCTACTCTTTGTAGTCTTAGTACACCCCTCCGATCCCCCCAGCTCCTTCAATTTGTACAATTACCATGCCGTTGAGAAGCATGGCGCCAAGTTTTCAGTTGAGTTCAGTGAGTGTTCTTCGTCCCGCGTCAATTTGTTTCAATTTGCAGCGTCTCACTGCTTGCGGTATGAAAATGCAAAACAAAGCAAATGATTATAAATGCGAGAGCACACAGCGGCAATCGTGCGCGGCATCAAATGATGACGATATGCCAATATGCACATTGTCAGTGAATCATTAAAAAGCAGTTTCAGTTTGCTTGCAGCGCTTGTTGTCTGACTTATCAAAGCTACTCGATATTTGGTTTAACAAATAAAATTTGGGCCAATAATTTATATTTATTTTGGAAAATTACAAAAATGTTTGCATATTTCTCATAATAAATTCTCACCACAATTATGCATTTGCGTAAAAATGTTTTCCCCTCATATCGAATTCATGAGTATTACCAAAAATATATTTTTCACTCATTAACCTATTCATTAATAATTTGGCGAGTTCGTGGCCCGAGGCTAATGCATATTTCAAGTAATTAAAATCGAAATATATTTCAATTGCGCGGACAGACATAACCAGAGCCGTAGTATCGATTTCCGTTTCCGCTCTAGGACAATCATTTAATTTAGATCTAATAATCGGCATATCCATTACAAATGCAAACAAACCAGCGAACCAACAAACAAACAAAACCGCCTATTCACAAAAGCGCACACACACACACCACCACCACCACCAAATGCATATCAGTAATTAACTCCACAGCGAGGATATCCTGTTAGCATTTTTATACACATTCGCCTATAAACTTTCAACTTTCAAACGAATAGCTGGTAAATGCATTCCAAATAATATGCCAAATGCGAACGAAGCGGCAAACAATGCGGCTTGATTGTGTTGCCACTAAAACGGGAGTGGGATGAGCGTGTGTATATGGGTGGCTGGGTTGAAAAATACATGCAGCCTTGTGTGGTTGTAAATATGCAAATGTACTTTTGCAAAAGTATGAGGCTGTTGGTGGCTTTGACTTCCAACAGTAAATCCATTAGCAACTGCGGGCAGCTGGTGACAGTCGAGGCAATATTTAAAAATCAATTAAAATTGTACTCGTATGGCGATTTACAAATAAAAAATATATATAAAAGTCAAAAGGGCACTTCGTTTGTTAATGGCGGTTGTAAACTGTCAAAGATTAAATGTTGGATTTGCGGAAATTTTAATAAAATTTTGAATGGAACAAGTTTTTCAAAGGCATTTCAATTGCAAATTCATTCGGGTTTTACAGAATTTCAAGTAATTTGGCTTGTCGTGGGGAAATGGTCTTACAAATTTATATAGAGTCTGGGGGAAAATGTTAGTTGAAATATTGACACAAGAAATCTTACTCCTGTAAAGTGAAGGTTTTTTGTTTTTTCGTTGTGTAAAATTGTTAGTGTGCCCTTGTTCAGTCTTTAATTATGCGACCAAGAAGTTGTTGGAAAAATATCGATAAAATAATCGACAAGTTATCGAGAAATTATTCAAAGTTGATCGAAAAATGTAAAGTTATCGAAAACAAAGTGTCAATGACTACCTCGAAAAATTTCTTAAAATTTAAAGAAATTTTACAAATTATCGGGAAATAAAAATTGAAGTTATAAGCAAAAAATCGCGAAAATTTCTAGAAAAATTATCGACAGTCCCGCTGGACTGAAGGCAGTTCTCTAACTAGTTTTTATTGATTTTATCCCATAATTTCAATATCATTCCGTCTGTCCTTTCTACTACCTTGGCAACACTTTGTAAAAATATCATTTGCATACTCAACTAACATTTTTCTTTGGCTGTACTTCTGCGTGAAAAACTTATAGAACTTTCAATTAAAATCGATCTCTCATCCCACTTGCAACCTTACTCTACCACGACCGCCAATTTCTCTTCACACGAATGAATACTTTGGACAAATTTCGCTTTTGCATATTGCAGCCAGCAAACTTGAAAAGTTTCCGATTTTATTTTAAGTGCGGAAATTGTGCGAAAAAGGTAGCGGCTTAACTTTTAACTGCTCATACAAAAATAGCAAAAAACAATAAAAAAAAAAATCCCATCAGATTGGGTGAGTTTGCTGTCGGAAGCGCTTGAGTTGCTTTTGTGCTACACGTACCGCGTGCCAACTTTAACTATTTTTTTAAAGTCACTACTGTACGGAAAAGGTGCGCACTTAATTATTTTTAGTGTGGAATATATACACGCACACACACACACACAAAACAAATGCAAAAAAAAAAACTTAAGTCAAGTGCAGTGATTAAGCATCATCAGCGCAAATTCTATTTTGTGGCGAAAGTTTTAATTGCTCTCGGTACGAAATTTTAATTGAAAAATTGTATTTAATTAGGAGGAAGATAAAGTGAAAACTGTGTGAGAGATTGTTGTGGCGAAATTAACTCTTTTTATCGAGTTTTGTTTCAAATAGTTTTAATTTTTATTTTTAAATAAATGGAAAAAAACTTTGAAGGATTAAAAAGATTTTAAAAATTATGTTTTGAATTCTGTAAAAATATTTAGAAATTTTAGGAATATTTTGAAAAATGTTAACTCAATTCTGTATCTGACTCCAACATAATAAGAAGTTCTTCCCGAATTTTATCCGCAATTCTATGCAGTGAACAGAAAATCCCTCAAATTATATTTTGAAAAAAAAACAAGAAATCATCTCAACATTTTCATTGCTTCAAAGTCGAAATAGACCAAAGGGAAAACCGGGTCAGCAGCTTGCCATACAAACCATTTAAAATTGCATTTGTTACATTGACAAAAGTGCCATTCCGCAGACTAAAAACCAATTTCGAAGGATTTGCAACCGCAACAAAGGAATAATAAAAAAAAATAAGCAAAACAGGACCCGCACAAGCCAAGGGAGCAGCGCACCATTGCAATCACCATCGACAGCAGCAATAGACCAGCAACAAGGACAATACATGCGATATGTGGACCGCAACCGAAACTAAAAATAAACAACACAAAACCAAGACAAAATGAAAATAAAAAAAATGAAACTAAAAAATGCACCCAGCCAAACGAACGAATGAATGAATTACAACGCAATGACCTTTTCGAGCACATGTCCACAATCTAGTAGGGGGTGGCACGGCTAACAACATTTCGTTGCGTTTAGTGTAGTTCCCGTTTTTACTGCTGCTCCCATTCAAAGGCATGCTTCTCTCACTGAAGCTACCCTGCGGTCACCAGCACATATTTCCGAGGTTATGCGGTACAGCATATTCTGCGAGCAAACTGACAACAACAAAAAAAACTTTAAACAACATCGGCATTCAGTGGCGGTAGCGGTGGCAACATACTTTCAGCACATACATGAGATGCCAATGCCACACAAAACGCCAAGTGGCAGCCAGTAGAGCAGCAGCACAAACAGCGTAAAGTCTATAACATGTGAAACGTTATTGTCGTATGCGAAATTGCCATTTCGTTAAGGGAAAATGGAAAATAATTTTGCGCTCTAATGCACGAGAAAAAAGCGGGACAGAGCGAGAGAGAGAGAAAGAAATTAATAACAATTCTAAGCATGCAATTGATGGAGATTTCCAATTAAGTTTATGGTTACGCGATTTTACTTCATGTCTGCTTAAATCTATTCGTAAATTGGAAAAACTTAAAGTAAATTTAAACAAAAATCCAACGCAAATACCCACTGGGCCACCCCTACCCTTGTAACAGCCCGCAAACCAAAACCAACTTATCACATATGAATTCCCCACACACAAAACCAAAATCTTCTGCCAACATCTCATCTTGTACTTCCCCTCCTACGTGTCATTTATTCTCCCACACCACACACACACACACAAACAGTTGGCTTGTGCATTCCACCCACTGTCATGTGGGAACTGTAAACTGGGTTAGTCCTTCTTATAAAATAATTACACACACAATTATTCGCACTGATGCATTTTGGCCGCTTTGTTTATTTATGCTCTTTGTCTCACCACCACCCCTCCCCCTTCACCCAGTTGGACCTCAATGGCAAGCCAACAGCCGCCATACAGTACAGCTTTTAAGCACTTAACGCCTTTTGTTATAGGGCGACATATGCTCTGGCAGCTGCAACTGCCAATGCAGCAAACATTTCATATCTCCAAAAAAAAAAAAAACCAACAACAACAAAAAATATAAATTTATTTTGGAACTGAAATAAAACTTTGCCTATCCAACGCACACACACACACAATTTCGTTCCATATGAAATTAAACAAAAACTTTATACCAAGCCGCGAAGCATGTTGCTATTGCTGGTGTTATTGTTGTTGTTGTGTTCGTTTTTGTTTTTGTTGCTGCTGCGGCATAACTTGCGGCTTTTTGGCACTTTGGCCATTTGGCGCCCAAAATTTAAACATCCGCTCTCCCGCAGAAAAGTAAGTAGTAGAAAAGTAGTTCGCCTCATTGGCAGTATTTCCTCTGCTAGTTTGTGTGTCTCTCTGTATGTGTGTGAGTGTTTGTTTTCATTGTAGTTGGTAAGTTGGTATAGCCCAACGTTTGTTGGTTGTTTTTTCTGTAGTGCAGATAAATTCCTCTCTAACAAAAGTTGTGCCTTACACCGGCGCCACCACCACCATCACCACTGCCACGGAAGCACTGCTAAACTGCCGGATATTGGTTGAATAAACAAACGCGCGACCCATGCCTGAGCCTGTGCCAAGTGTTGGGCTGCGCCATCTGACGTTTAGCAGTAAAAGTCAAAGTGAAAATTATATTACACCGCATATTCTCAAGTAAAATGTTTGCAGGAAGGTAGCCAAAGTGGCAAAGGATATCAGGTTTTAGGTATGATGAGTTTGTAAAAGGCAGTGCGCTGTTTTTGGTAAATATCCGGTGGGTATAAAGCAAACGGAAATTCAATTAAAGGAAGCGCACAAAGCTGAAGCATAACTAGCACTAATTGAGAAAATTAAAATGAAAAGGAGTTGCATAAAGAGCTGTGTGCAGGAAAAATATATTAAATACATTTTAGAATAAAGGAAATTAGATTTAATAAAAACAAACTGTTCCTTCATACCATTCCACGACTAGCTAACAAAGACCACAAGGCATGACCTACTTGCTTCAAGTGTTTGATGTACGATCTCTCATAGGTATACCTCAATAGCAGAATTCGTGAAATACCCTTTTTGGACACGAAATAATATTTCCCCAAATTCCCAAAAATTTCCATTTCAAATTACACAAATTACAAACAGAAAAAAACCTTCCCACACCAAAAACTATTTAAAACTTTTCAAATGCCTTCACTTGCATTTCATTTAAATTACAAAAAACGAAAAGCAGCAAAGCAGCAGGCAACTGCAAAAAGTACTTAACCACCAACAGTGCGATTCGTTTAAACTACCGAAAAACTTTACTTTTGATTTTTGCTTGCACTTATACTTGCTTCTATGCGTACACACCAGCAGCCAACATAATAACGCAGGGAAAACAAAGAAACCGAAACTAAAGTTCAACATTTAATTGCAAAATTTTAATCAAACCGAAAACACCTCAGCGGGTTGCCAAAAACTCAGAAATTCCGTACATACTTGGCGACGTTTTCACTTAGTAGTTGTGGCAAAAACTCATACACACACACACACACACACGCAAGCAAGTACATGACAACATGTTAACTCGTAAGCGGTAGAGCAGCTATTTCCAACTAGTAGCCGAAAATGTCATAACGATTATTGCGTGCTCTTTCGTTGTATGAGTGTAGCAATTTGTTTAAGTGTGCGTGTGTGCAGTTGTATGAGTGACACAAAAGGATAATAATCGCCCCTATCAGCAGGTGAACACGAAACAATATGTGTGTCATGTGTGTGTATGTGTTGGTATTAGCGCTTGTGTTTGCATGCAACAAACAATGATTTCTGTTCGCCAAAAGATAGGTAGCATTCATGCAGCATCAGCCTAAAATGATAGGCCACATGTCGCATATATTCGTTTTTCGCCTTTGTTTACTTGTTCCTGCTGCGAAAGTGTGGAGGCAATTGTTTGCGTCGGTTGGCGTCGGATGTCCGTCATTATGTGTACATTTGTAGCGGAGATTTCACATGGTCAATTACGTGCTGTGAGTATTTTGCGGTGATTAAAAGGTAATTGGCTACAAATTAAAGTAATTCCATGTTAATAGTAAAGGCATACAAGTTGAGAAGTACGTATGTATATTTATTTAATTAAAGCTTCAAGCTTCAGAAATAGTTCGAAGTTCGATAGAATAAAACTTTCTAAAAAATACGTACAGTTCGGACAGCAGTTGATTGGTATGTTGGGCGGGTGACAGTAAGTAAAACTCACCTATAAAAAAAGGCGTATGACACAATGTTTTGTGATGATTAATATCCCTCTCCCCTCATCTGTAGAACGAAGTAGCATATGCCTCTTTCTACTTATTTATTTATTTAAATTGAAAAATATCAAGGAAGCCGCCCAGCCACACGTGATCACCGCACAAACTACACCAAATTACTCTAAACGCATATATCAATTCATGAAATGTGTGACCTACTAAGACAGTGCTCTTAAGTGACAAGCTCCACAATTTCACCATCTCCATTGCCTTAGTCAAAATCTACATATGAATAGCCGAAATAAATCGTACATCATGACTACTTAAAATGTTCAAATAAATTATTCGCACTTAAACTGAATGTGAAGACATAATAAATCTGGAAATCTCCAAGTGTTGAAATAGTGAATGGCCCACCTAAGAACATGCAAATGATTTATTAACTATTTCAATGAAGTGGATGACAAGACTGGAATCAAACACAGCATGCATGCGAAGTAACAAGCTGCCTATTATGAGTTAACTTAATACAACCCAAAAATGTCTACGAAAAATCGTACAAAAAAAAACCCCCAACACAATTAACACGAAATAATGTTAACACACTCAACCAAGTCACTACAATGTAGTGACTTCTCCTTCCCTAGCCAAAAGCAAAATCATAATAAGCAAATACTATGTATGGCGTATGTAAGCTTAAATACATACACAGGGAAAACTCCGCACAAACACAAACTGCAATCATGAATCATATTCGCACGCACCCACACATGCCGAGGGCTGAATTACATTTTGTATTTGAATTTAGTTACAGTTGTTAATCAACTCTGCGACATGCATAAATTATTTAATATGGTCTAGTGTAAAGCTCAGCGCAGCTCAGTTTGTGCTGCAAGCAGTATGACGCACCCCCCAAGGATCCAGTGGCGTAAATGCCGCACACAAACATTGTAAAGCACACAAGCAAAACACAATTGCACAAATATCAATTGCAGAAAGGGAGCGAGAGGCAAAGTGTGTATGGTGAGATTGTAAGTGCATTTGAGGCTTAACATGAAACCAGAAGTTTGTTATTGTCGAGGGGCAAAATAGGGAAAAACGGAGAAGGATTGATATCTAAAATTTTATTGCTATTATAAAAAAAATTAAGTTTTTCTATAAAAAATAAATTAAAATAAATAAAAGGAGCAAAGAAATTCCCATACACTAAAGTCAAAGCCATAAAACTGCTCTTCTCCTTTTAACTTTTACACTTCATTCGTCTCCTTGCTTCGCTCACTTCCGCTCAAATTAACAAGCAACAAATTAATTCGTTTTGACATTCCCAAAGCGCGTAATTTGTTCGTCAATTAAAAGACAGAAAGAAATGTGAAAAAAATGCAGAGGACCCTCAAACCACTCCTTGGCTCTTGTGGCACACATATAAATACACCAGGACACTGCCACTTACAGCTACTTTACGACACAAAGCGAACTGGTAATAATTTTTGCGCTTTTCATCCGGTTTGCTTTTTTTTTTTTACTAGCCATCATAACTTTCCAAACACGTAAAATATTATTTTTAGTAATTTCTTACTTGCACAAGGTCCTGTCATTATCCCTTGTTGCACTTCATAGTCTACGTAAATTCAGCTTGGTGCTGCACACTGACAGCGTATTTCATGTAAAGTAAATTAGTGTGTGCAGCAACGTTTGTGGAAATTTATTACCGTTTTTTGTTGTTGGTTGGCTTGGCTTCCCGCTTTTTCCTCTCCCCGATGAAGCGGTTAAAAGGAGTAATGACCGTGGTAATGAAACAGGGTAAATGTAAGTTTTGTCAAAAGGAAAATGTGGAGATTGCATTAAAGTAAAAATGGCAAAGGATGACAGAGTAAGGAGAGAAGTCGTTCAAAAGGAAACCTATTAAATTAAGGATGCAAGTATTTGGTGGATAGTTTGTATGGAGTTTATTAACTAGCACACTCAGGCGTGAAGGAGGGGTAGCAAACATGAGCTGTAGTTGACAACATAATACGGGATATTAATGCGTAGGGAACTGGAAGGAAATGTAAATGGAAGGGCAATAAAATGGAAATGAGACAAACTTGAAAATGAAACCAACTTAGAAATGATATGGAAACGATATAAAAATGGAATTGGAACACACTGGAAACGGAACCATCTTGGAAATGGAACGGGAACGGAATGAAAATTTGAATGGAAATAGAACAAACTGAAAATTGACTGGAACAAAATAGAATTAGAACCAACTGGAATAAACTGGGAATAAAACAAAACGAAATGAGAATGGAACCGGAACGAAATTAAAAGGGAACAAATATGAAACTGGTGTGAAGTGGAAATTGGCCAGACTAAAAAGGAATTTAAACAAACTTGGAAATAGAATAAATTGGAAATGGAATAAATTGGAAATGGAACGTGAACAGAATGGAATGGCAGTATAAATGAATCGAAACAAAAATGGACTGGATATAGTGCAAGTGAGGTGGAAATGGATCCATTTCAAAATTTTGTTCCAAATTCCACTTTGTTCCGGTCCAATTCCATTTCGTTCCAGTTTCATTCTTTTGGGCGTTACAAACGTTGTGACGAAAACCATATACCCTTGGACGTAACCTACCTCACAAACCATTTTAATGTTCAACCGCAATTAAGTCACAAATTGAAATCGAAAATCTTCTTTTCATTACAATAGTAGAAAATGTGTCTACAACTCTCAACAGTAATTTGATTTATTAGGATGCAACACACGCACATGCATACACGTAACCACTCAGGCACACACCAACCAGCAGCACTCGAACATATGTGTCCAAGCACTCTCAACCGCACATACTCGTACATCAAGGATTGTCAATTTGAGTTTGTTCATCGAAACACACTCACACAAATACGCCACATACAGATTGAAAGTTGCAACCTGCAACTCGCTAAAAGGGACGAAGATAAATTGCGAAAAACCGAACCCAAATCGAAATTCAGGAAATACACTTTTTACTGCATTTTGTCGGAAGCCTAACTACACAGGCTGCTCCATCCTCATGAAGTAATGCAGCGCCAGCAGAGCAACGTGCTTTAGAGGCCTCCTGTGTGTTAAAGCTGTATTGGTATTGACGTTGGCATTGCTGCTGTCGGGTGCTTGAATAGAATTTTTATCATCGTTCCAGTCTAACGCTTTGCCAGGCCGTACAAATTTCTGCCGATTTATTGTTCAAATATAATGGTGGTTGTGTGGTGTGGCAAATTTTCAAATACAAAAAATACAAAAAACCCGAATTTTCCTATTTGCGTTGGCAGTTATTTACGCGAAAAATCACTAAAAAAAAAAACATTGGCCAAATTCTCTCTAGTAGAGTATCGTGTAATCGTGTTTACTACGCCCTGAAATTTTGATGGTGGAAAAAATGTTGATGGTGTGTGTGTGTGTTTTTGCTGTTGTGTCATAATGCGTGACCAAAAATTGTATAACGTTGACAGAATGTGACAAGCGCTGAATGTCATTTTTTTTGGGAAAAATTTGTTTTTTGAGTTTGGCAAAAGTGATACGATAACAACGAGTAAATTCCGCTAATAAAACGAATTTTCTCACAAAATCCTAAAAATATACCAAAATAGCTTTCGAATTTTATTTTGTTGCATTGGTTAAAATTTAATTAAAAAACTAATCCAAAAATAAATTGGGTTTTTCAGATTTATTGTTCCACTAGTGAATCAGCCTTTGATTACATCAGAGCGGATTAAAATATTCCCTTCAAAATGTTGTTGCATACTTTTTGGATGCAAAACAAAGTCGGTTGAACAAATTTTAAGTCAAAAGCTCTATAATTGCAATGTTAAGTTGAAAAAATACTGAACTATCTTAAAATTATGACACACTCTGGTTTTTTCATCACTAAAAGTATGCAACAAATTGCTTAGGTGAACAAAATCTATTCATTGATCCTAAAAATCAATAAAGACCTTTTTCGATCATTTTATCGAAATTTTTTGCCCTTTTTTTCGATAGTTTTTCGATATTTCATCTATAATTTTTCACTATTTTTCCATAATTATCGATCATTTTTTGATAGTTTGTAGATAATTTTTCGATAATTTATCGATTATTTTTCGATAATTTATCGATTATTTTTCGATAATTTATCGAGTATTTTTCGATTATTTATCGATTATTTTTCGATTATTTATCGATTATTTTTCGATTATTTATCTATAATTTTTCGATTATTTATCTATAATTTTTCGATTATTTATCTATAATTTTTCGATTATTTATCTATAATTTTTCGATAATTTTTCCGAAAATTTTTCAATATTTAACGATCATTTCCACTTTATTCCCGTTTAATTTCAAAATTCTGTTCAATTCCATTTTTTTCCGATTCAATTCCGTTTCGTTTCAGTTTCATACCCCATTCCATTCCGTTCACGACATCATTTCTATTTCGTTACTTTTTATTCACGTTTTCCCAACATCTTTGCCACACTCCGAGTAAGTTGCTTTTGCAACTTATTCGCTCCGAATCGATCATTGGTTTAGAAAATTCAAATCGATTTGAATTTTGCATGACAAAAGCGCCATCATCACCATTAACATCATCATCAACAAAACGTCAGACAAAAGGTACACAAGAACCAAAGGATCACAAAATGTGGGCGCATTGTCCTTTGGCACTACGTTGTCGGCATCGCCATCGTCGTAGTCGACAGTCTTCCTTCATTATGTATGCATGAAGCAGTCGATTTATTTAAATAAGCCCGTCGTAACAACGTGTGCTATGGCAATTTAAATTGAAGCCGATTCGAGAGTACTTACATATAAAAGAGTTTTTACTTTGCTGCACACACACTCACACTCCACTCGAATGGAGGTAAATAAAATAAATTGGCATTAAATTTGTCACAACTTGAGAGCGTGCAACGGTAGGACCATCTCTAAAAATATATGTACATTTTAACAAAAATATTTCCAGACATCTCAAGGTATTTTCAAATTGACATTTACAGATGAAGATTGATGACCTTTTGTTGTTGTTTATTTTCAACTTTTTTTTGGACAAACTGCTTAGGATGGTCTCTGAAATATTTATGTTTTTTTTTCGGGGATACACAAACACTGACGAATTGTTACTTGTTAGGGAAAAGGAATTTATGTTGAAAAAATAACTTTTTGACATCAATTTTTTGCATTGTTCCTTTTGAAAGGAAACAATGGGGGTGTTTGTTGCAGGAGAAAAAAATGAAGGTGAAATTGTGAAATTCTGTATGTGCTCAGGTGAATGTTAAGGTTGGCATGTTGACCTTACTTGTTTATTTATGTCTTTGTGTGCAGTGAAGAGAAGAGAGTGAGTGTCGGAAGAAAACACTGTACAGCTTAAATTCTAAGAAAGGGAAACCTAAATTTAACATTCAAGTACACATTTTTCTTTGGCCGAACCTTGAAGTATATTTTTCTCTACCCATAAATAATATTTGCGCGCCTTGGCATCGATTTTTGTCCAAAATCCTTTGCCAAAAATACCGAATTGTTATTATACAATCTTGTATTCATTTGAGCAAAGGCACTGAGAAGACTCCGTTCTACCCCCCCACAGTTCAGTGTTGAGTTCATTGGCGCCGTCTAGACGCATTCATTTGGCGCGTATAGTTAACCTTCTATACAGTATCAGCAACAACAAATAAAAGCAACGACAGTGACAACAACAAAAACATATAACATCGAAAACACTTGCTGTCATCCACAAAAACTCACAGCAGCTCTCAACCCGCCTGCTTGCCTTTTGAATGTATATGCGCGCACCACCCCTCCCGCAGAAATAAAAGGGGAAAACACACCACTTTCACAGCTGATTTCCACAAATAAAGCGTAAAAAGTGTATCCTTTAAGCACAACAAACACTTAAATTACTTGAATTGAAGAACGATAAAAAAATAATAACAAAACAAGAAAAAAAAGCGGAAAAAAGCAAAAGAAAGAACCAAAGATATAACCGTTAAAATAAACAATGAAAATGACTTGAAGTTGTTACTTTTTTTAATAAAATTTTATTCTGTCAACAACATATACAATTGCGCGCTTAAGTTTATGTTTTAAAAAAATGGCTCATTTAAAAAAAAAATTACCAACTACTGGCAAATATAAGGAAACAACAGCGGCTTTGTTGTAGCAAAAATGCGTTGGTGACTGCTGCTGTTTGGCTGTTGTCTTTTACTGCCAACAACAATTGTGACAAATGATATAGTTTGGTGCTACTCGGCGTAACGGTGGCTGTTGCTGTTGCTGTTGCCTTATCCTCATGTCATAATGCGCGCTTAAGGCAGTGCAAGCATGACGATAATGTTTTCTGAGCATATTAATACTTGATAGTCGTGTGTGTGTATGTTTGTGTGTGTTTTGTTGCAACAAGAACATTTCGTTTCATATAGTAAAACTTGAATTTATTGACAAGCGATAAAGTTTACTTAAAATGCAATAAACTCAAAACATAAACATGTTATGTTGTGATATGAAATGCGCGCTTGGCAAATACAACACAAGTACACTCAACTCAACTCAATGAAAAAATGTAAGTAAAAATTAGTATTGTTACCGATACAAACTAGGGGCAAATAAACTTTACATTGTGTGTGAAAGAAGTGGAAAATCCTTTGGGAAAAAAATTTAGTTGAGTGGTACGTTTTCAAATTACCTATTAGACCTAATTATACCCCCACACTCACTGTGGCAGGGTATACTAACTTTGTCACAACGTTTGTAACGCCCATAAGGAGGCGTGTCCGGTATGGAAAAGTATATATATTCTTGATCAGTATCACCTCCTGAGTCGATTTAGCGATGTCCGTCTGTCTGTCCGTCCGTCTGTCCGTCTGTCCGTCTGTCCGTCTGTCCGTCTGTCCGTCTGTCCGTCTGTCCGTCTGTCCGTCCGCACGATAGCGGTCGCAGTTTTGGAGATATCGACTTGAAACTTTTTTTACATGTTTTTCTCGTGAATACTGAGATCAAGTTCGAGAATCAGCCAAATCGGACAAAAACTGGGCGTGGCTCCCATACACCGAAAAAAAAGGTAAAAATTTTTTATTGTTGTATTCGATTGGAAATGTTTAGAAACGTATTTTTGACATGGTCCGAGGTTCCGCAGCCACATATATAAGGGTCTAAATGGGGTCTTGAGACCAATTTTTTTTTTTTTGTGGATTTAATTGGAAATTTTTAGAAATGGATTTTGGACATGGTCCGGGCTCCAAAACCACCTATAATTGGCTCAAAATAGGGTCTTGAGACCACAATTTTTTATGTTCAAGGTACTTCTTCCTACTGTGTGGGGGTATTTCAGCTTCGGTATAGCCGAAGATAGTCCACTCTCTAGTTTTTTATCAATTAGGTCCTTTGACAAACGGTCTTCGAATGGCACGGGTTTGGAGACAAATTTACACTCAATACATAATGTTTACTATCGCTTTCACAACTTCAGTTGTCTTTAGTATATTTCCTACTTGTCTTATAAAGCAAGAATAGTAATTTTTTTCGGTCCCAAGACTCTGAAATCCTAAGCAACTTGTGTGGGTGCTAAAAGTTCAACTCAAAATTACTCAGAATAAACCTATTTTTCGTTGGGTGTATAACTATGCCGTACATACATACAGTTGATATTAGAATGTATTACCGGAAGCTTTAACTGAGCCAAGTTGCTCCATTCTTAAGCTAATTCGGTATCAAAAAAATATTTCGTTTTACCCGCTAGCTAGTTTGTTGTTGGAGCTGCAGCAATCCTGCTTTTATCCTCTAGCCTGAAAATAAGCTCAAGCTTTGGCATTAAACGTACGAAAAATCCAACGGAAAATGGAATAGAGTCATTTTGATTTGCTGCACAATCCTTTTACGAGAACTTCCACTGCTTTGCTTTTGCAAATATTCAAATAACCCAGCACATATGCGATTTAGATTGCCTCCAAAGAGATTTGATTAAAACGATGTTGTATTTATTTTGCGCCCCGCTTTTTATTTCGTTTCTAATGCAATTTTATGAGTAACAATTTTTTTGTGTTTAGCTAGCCTTATTTTGTTTAACATTTTGTGCGACGAGAGCAAATGTGAACAAATGACGTGCGCATTTGTTCTTGCACTCAGCGTCATAGTCCTCGTCGCCGTCGTCGTCGTTGCTCTGTCACACGACATCAATTTCATTTTGCAGCGTTGACAGTTGAGGCGACGAGCAGTTGGAAATTGGAAAGTGCATTGCAAATATTACTTTTGACATATGATGGCTTGCTTCGCGCGTATATTGCATATGTTTCCACTGCGCAAATGATTTTTTTTTCATACTTACTTACTTCTTTTTTTTTTTTTTTGTTTTATATAAATAATACGTTTTTGCCAATATAAATTTTTGAAATGAAACGCAACTAGGTTTTTATAACGAAGTGCTCGTGTGTATTTTAGTTTTTTTCCGCTTCACTCAAAGTCCGCAGGGTATAATTTCTTGGGAAAAATATATTGCCACTGCTGGCATTTGTTTGTGCAAATTAGTTGTACTTCAGTTAACATCTAGTTACACGTACTCACAAATGAAGTGGACTTCAAAATAATAAACAGAATTTAAAGCTTTGTATATTGCAGATTAAGTTCAACAAAAATCTACTCAGGCGACTTTATTTTTTAAAATCAAATAACTGCTTAATTTAATAAATATTCGTATACGCTATAACTCCATAAATATCCTTCAATGCTATTTCCTTATTTACTTCTTATACTATACCATTCACAAATGAAATTTCCCTTCGTTCTTCCTGCTGGAGACTGAAAATTTAACTTGCCACATTGCATCATGGAAATTGAATTAAAAAGCACTGACTGAGAAGATATTTTGCAATTTCCCCAACCAGGGAATGGCATTCGTTTAGCGTACATATTTTGTGTACAAGAAAGTACCTATAGAAATAAATAAAAAATAAAAAAAAAAAATGCAAATAGAAATACAACAACTCACAGATTGTACGTACATTCAAAGGCAAGAGTGAAACTAAAACTGAAAAAAGAAAAAAAGAGAGAATGAAAATAAAATAAAGAACCAAACTGTAGTCGTGAATCATTTGACGAACTGCCAGCTTGATTGATTGATTGATTGACAGATTAACTGATTGAGTGCAATTTTCATGCGATTTGTTTGCAACGAAATTGCATGGAATTTGAAGGATGCTCTCCGTTTGCTCAAGTGTTTCGATTTTTTTTTAAATTTTTTCTTTTTCCCCCCCCCTCCCATTTTCATTTATTCTTTTCTATGTTTGCGTTTTTCCCATCATCGCATCACCAAGTGTAGTACTTTTTCTTCTTTTTGTTTGCAAAGCTTCACTTCAAGTGGTGAAACTTTGGTTGGAAATTGTACGGAAAAATGTTGTTGTTGTTAAATTGTGCTCGAAATGGAGAGCAGAGAAAAAAACAACAAATATAGAACAGAAATGATTTTCAATGTTTTGTAGTTTTCTGCTGCTTTTTGTTTTGTTTTAGTTTTTGTTTTGCTTTTCCTGATGAGAAGAGTTCTAAAATGTTGCAACGCACACCTGTCAACGTATTTTTCAGTGTATTTCCGTTCAGTTCTGTTGAGTCCCCTGGGCAATATTTCATTTTTCACTGCTTTTGTTCCGACGATGTGGACATTTTTAACCAAATTGTAGGTGTTTTATGAATTGGAAAGATTTTCTTATTTTTTTTTTAAATGTGATAAAAATACTTCTGTCGTTGCTTTACCTAATAAATGAAACCCAAATCAATTATTTCGATCAATGTACCTTTAAAATTCACATAATTTCACCAAGAAATAAAATTTAATTCACATTTAACCCGCAGAAATGAATATGCTTAACGAAACGAAGGAGTTCGTTCACCGATCCACACACAGCCCAACAGCAGCACGGCGAAAAATGCCAGATGACTTATTTCATTGGCCGTGTTAAAAGGACATTAAAATAATTAAGTATGTTCTTTTCTTCGGCAAAGCGGAAAAAGCAAGTGTTTCCACGCTGGAATGACAATACCGTTAAAAATTGCTAACAAGGAAAACGAACCCAAACGAACGACGCTGGACCGTTGCGAAGAAGCCAGCAGGCAAGAGTGTTGATTTCGTTTTAATTTAAAATGTATACATACACACACACACACACACACAAACACACACAGAGACACAATATAACCAGCAAGCATAAAGCGAATATTTACCAAATAATAGCCAGAAAGTCGCTGCACAGGAGCCACACTCCACAATGACTGTGTATGTTGTACAACAACAAAAATTTACTACAAAGTATTCGTTATCAAGGATACTTTTGAGCGAGCGACGAGCATACAAAAAAAATATATATGAAAATTAATTTTTATGATAATGCGCTGGTAATGGCATTTCTGCTCGCGCAAGGATATTAAATATTATCAAGAGGTAAAGTCTTGCATTTATTTTAAATTAAAATTCAATTTGAAGTCGGAAAGAATTCGTGGAAAATTTCAGTAAAATGGCCACACAATGGATTTTTATTCAATTATATTCTGTGTATGATTTTTTTTCCACACTTCTAGAAAACAAGTAAATATTGAATTTCAATTATTTCACTCATTTCCTTCATTAGCAGCACACGCTCAGCAGGGGAGCAGAGTAAGGTATCGCCCAACCTTTAACCCAGATGCATAATATTATTTTTATATATGAACACTATCACCAAGATCGGCAGCAACAGCAGCAACAGCAGCATTATTACAGCATGCCACCCCGAGCAAAAAATTGTATGGGGAAAATGGTTGCAAACCTGAAACAGCAAATCGATAGTAAAACTATACAGCTCACTTTTATGTGAGCTTCATTTGGCACTTTAATCACTGCAACGACGAAGCAACGACACAGCGTTATCCTTCACTGCTGGGATAACAAACAGCAAACACAGTCACGGCAACGGGCCATGGACGAGGCAACGCGACGCGCTTTCTCTAACAAAGAAATTGACCTAGAAATGACAGGGTGGTTGGTTGGCTGGTTGGTTGGCTGGTTGGCTGGTTCGTTGGTTGCTGGAGCCAGCAAACAGCACTCACTGCAAATAACTGAAACCGGATATCAACGGTCGTCCAACCAGGACGATATCTCAAGGATATTCAGTTTATCTGGAAGTGAATAAACGAATGAACGAGTGAACGCGCATTAAAATAGCTCTACTAATAACACAGTTAATTTTATAGTTGCCACCCCCGCGCGATAATAGGGTCTTCTATTGGCAAGGATTTTCTATTTCCATAAGCAATGATGGAGCCTGGGTGGAGTGGAGACTCTGATGCTGCAAGTATGAAAGTAGAGGTGCCTTTAGGAAACGTAAACAGCGAGCACCACTTTCTGCATGATTTTATTGTGTTGTGCTGTGCTTTTCGAATGCTTATCCTTTACATTTTAGTCATCAACGTTGCCGCACAGTGTTACGTCTCCAGAGAAAGAGTGGACAAATTTTTGTATATATAGTACGTAACTTTATTAAATGTCACGTACACATTTTTCTCACAAACTTGCGAGAATAACTTGACATGAAAAGGCTACTTTAAGCCCTTCGGATTCGGCATTATCCTGAAGGTTCATAATTATCATATATATTATAACTTTCCAATGATACTAGAACTTTTTTTCATTAGTTTAGTTATATCATAATTAACCAGGCTCGGCTTTTTATGACTTAAAAAATTTGTTGCATACTTTTAGGGCACAAAAATTGGAAAGTGCCAATATTTTAAGTTAAAAGTCTAATATTTACGTTGTTTAGTGTACGTGCTGCATTTCGCAACATATGTGTATAATAACTTTGTAATTATAGCACTAATTACGCCAAATTTTGTCACTTTCTGATTTTTTGGCTCCAAAAAGTATGCAACAAATTTGTGTAGGTCATTTCAATCTGAGCCCTTGTTAAAAGTGATATAACCTCAAATTTTTTTAACTTTCTCCTTAACAATTTGTGTCGTTCACATTGGCAATTTTTATAAATCGTTTTTTTATATATTTATAATTTCAACGTTACACTGTGCGACGCAGTCATTGTTATTGGCAGAAAGATTCTCTCAATTTCGCTGCCAAGCTAGTTTTTTTTTTTGCTCACTTTGGCTTCAGTTTCGAGCAAAACTGCAGAATTCTATACTATTCGTCTTCTATTGCTGAAGTGCAAATAGTGCATTTTATCGGGCGGCATCATCTCCTTTTCGTTTCGGTTGGTTCGTTTGTCAACATTAATTGAATTCTAATTTGATTGCACTTGAAATGATTTCATGAAGCAGAAATGAACGGATAATAATAAAAATGGGGTTTTGTGTGTGTGCGTGTGTAGCAGTGCAATAAAAGATATAAGAATTTACCATTTAAACCTTATCTTAATTAAGTTCTAGACGATTTATTGCAGCTGAATTTATTCTCTCTCTGTCGTTTTGAAGTATCAACAGAAATAAAAAAGAGATTTGAAAGCCCACAAAAAGTTATTTCTGTATTTTTTTATAATTCAAATAAACTTTTTATTGCTTCCTTATTTCCTCTTGTCGTTCTGTCTAAGATTCTTTTCCTTATTTCTCATTTCGTTTTTTCAATGTTCACCATTAAATTTATTTGAGTGTAACTTTAATTAAGCCTTTTCACTACTTAATTACACGAAACAATGTGTTAATTACCAATTCACTTTGTGGAGGGTGGACTGACTGACATAATTCTCAATCAGCAAATGAACATAAATAAACCAATGCAAAGGAGAGATTATACCTAATAATCCTCGAAGCTAGATAATGCAAAAACGAATTAAAATTAATTAAACATCATTTGAAAAATAATTTGCCCTAATTGCGTACAAATGGGTATTTACAAAACGTGGAAATTCCTTGCATCATCACTTACCTTTAAAGTTTTTTTTTAAGGCCACTCATTGGGTATTGGCAAAAATGGCAACAACGACGACGAGGACAACCACATAAATATTTGTTTTAAGTTTTTCCTTTTCACAACAACCCAAAAAAAAAAGTTCTACCCACACACTTACACAAAGTCCTACACAGTTATGCGGCGCTGCTTTACAACTTGCCATAAATACTTGCCTGCATAGCTCACACTGCGGCCGCCTGGCTAAAGGACACTTGCTGACTGTGTTACTTACTGGCCTTGTTATCCTTGAACATTTATTGCTTTCTTTCCCCGCTCCCCTCAGTTTTGTGCTTATTTTTTTGTCTATTGTGTGTATTTTTTTTAAATGTGAATCTTTTTTTCTGGGTCATGTGGAAGAAAAATGTGAAGCATTTTTTCGGCAGACAAACGGCGGCACAGACTGTTGGCGCCATTGGTGTTGATAACGTTGGCCGGAGAGAAAAGACACTTGCAAGGGAAGAGCAGACAAGATAAGTGCTTACAGAACGAACCTGTAGGTTGGGGCGCACACTCAGCACGTGGCAGATGTGAGGAAACAAATTGTAAGAAATCGTTACAAATGAAGATTAAAGCAAGGTTCGTGTGTGCGAGAGGAGTGATTTTTGCATTCGATACATAAATTTAATTCGATGTCAATACAAATTTGTCAGGGCATTCGATGGCACATTTAATTGGTTTAAATTCCGCATTTATGAGTAAGCACTTATGTAACAATAGAAAATATATTCAATTGTATTAAATATATAAAAATAAAATAAATATACGTAATTACTTATGTAACACAATTTTTAAAGTTTCAAATCCATTATGAAAATAATCCATAGAAAAAAATATTTAGGCAAACAAAAATTTTATAATCTGTAGCCAAAACCAAAAGCAGATCAAAAATAAATATAAATAATGCATGAAAAAAACAAACGATTAAATAACAATTTTTCATTTTAAAAACCCAATTTATTATCGAATATTCACAAATACCACCAAAAGTAAATATCCTTCTGATACTTTGAAATTCCAGCTTGTAAAACTATAAAACACAAACCACGAAACGCTGTGCAAAAGCGTATATTTGTTTTTCCAACTTTTTTTTGTTAGCTTGTAATTTTTTTATGAAATATTTGTTCAGTATCAGTTATATCGGTTAGCAGAGATTTGTTTTAATTATATTTCGTTTTAGTATGCAACAAAAATTCGCACACATTACAAATCAAATAAAACAAAAACAGAATTGTTAGAAATTAAAACTGCTGGATGCTTTTGTCCTAACTAGTATTGGGTATATATCTATCTGCATATCTTCTATTTGTTGTTTTTGCATAACATTTTTAAACAAAAATGCAGCAAATATTTCTAACTAAATGGCTTCAGAGTTATTCACTTTTTGAAACGTTCCGTTTCAGTTTTCACTGTTATTAATGCCCTCATTACGTAACACATCCGTCAACAGTATGACTAATTTTCAAATGTTTACGTTCACTTTGGTGTTACGTAATAAGGGCTTAAAGTTGTTTACCTTTTCAACGAAACTAGACAGAAATTTAAGCAGGAATTATGAGTACTATGGCAATACATTGTACGTTTATAAATTCGTTGGAAAATGTAATTTCAAATAAAATCCGCATTGCATTTCTCAACCAATTCGAGGAAAATAAGAACAGACAACATTTCATTGGACCTAATTAATTCTTGTGAGTATCCGGTTTTAGTAGGAAAATAAAGCTTTTTAAATGATTTTAATAAAAATATTTGTTTCCGAAATTGCATCCATGCATGACAATCAATTCCTGAAAGTATAAACTGTTTTGGTTGTCAATTGCATTTTACGTTAATTTTTTTTTTGGTGATCAACATCAGTTCAACAAGGCAAGGCTGTCAGACACTGTTTTGAGCGCTGCTTTGATTCGAGAGTTTGATGCTGAATCCAAGTTTCATACACAGTAAAAAATGTGCATAAAAAGTCCTCATTGTTGCCTTTAAACCGAATGAGAATTCAATCACAGCACCATACTTCACTTTCTCCATTGTGTGAAACTCAACAATGTCAGTCAATAAAAAAAGACTTTCAGGACCGCATTGTAATGGATGGATGCCATTTTCGAACCAATATTTCCATCGTAAAGTATTATTTTCACATTCAGGTCAGGTACATAATAAAAGCCCCTCGTATAATAAATTTTTGCATAATTATTTATTTATTTAATTAGATTTTTAAATTTAATGTAGTAACTAACCACTATTGTCACCTTGTCACAATGAAGCCCAACTAGTTTGGAAAACTGTACTGCTAAATATTATCAACCACAAGCACCAACCACGCCAGACCACACAACTATCCACTACCCTTAGCCCATTACACTATCTACTGCACCGCATAAACTCGATTAAACTATAATGTTGTCAACGCAATGTTGGCAAACAACCAAGTCGCCCATAGTTTATGCAACTAATTGCGTAATTTAACAAAATATTATGTGATCACACTATTTAATGAATTTAATTAACAAAAAAAAAAAAGAGAACACAAAAAAAAACTTTTAGTCAACAGCAAAGGCAATTACCAAACTCAAAGGACTGAAAGTTTAGTTTAGTTTAGTTTGTACATATGTGATGATGATGATATGAAAGTGGAGTAGTATCAGCACAAGCAGCAGCACCACCACTTCACGTCACTTCACATCGCCCGCACACAAAGAGTAGCCAAATAAAAACGCTTTTTAATAACCAGCTTAAGGGCAAATTTAGTAGCATTAAAGGGAAAAATATATGTGCATGTGCGTGCCATTCTAACCAAGCGAGTATAAATTGTAGCATAGATTAGTTGAAAAGTTTCTGCCAGAAATGCTAGTTCGGTTTCAGGTTGAACGTAAATTTAAAAGCTTCGGCTTACATTTGGAGAACAATCCAAAATGGCATCAAAACGAAAGAAAAAAGGAACTACTAATTAAAAGTACCAAGATTTCCGCTTGCCCCCCCCCCCCCGACGAAACCAAACGAAACTCAATTAGAAAAGTTTCCTTTTTGAACATTTTTTCGGAGAGGGCAACTTGTGTGTGTGTAATTCGCATTTCCGTCAATAGAATCAAAATATTTGAGTTTCCTTCTATTTTCTCCCCGAGTCTAGTTTGTCATAAGTTTTTTTCCATTTAGAAAACCCCTAGACCAACCTTCTCCGTCCGACCTTGTGTTTGTTATCACCACAAGGAATGTGCAATAAAATACTGTGAAAGTTTCTCTCTGCCGGAATTCGGGAAATCTTTCAAAATACTAGACCATATTATTTCTCTTTCGACTTGGGTTAAAGTTTGTTTTAATTTTAGTTTATTTTTTTCCGTTCACTGTTGTGTTATTTGCTTTTTAGTACTTTTCGATCAATTGTTGCCAAATAAATACGAGAAGAAATACAAAAGTTTGTTACTTTTTTGCAGTTTCTCCTAACTCGGCGAATCTTTTCTCTTCTCTCTGCTTGAAGGATCTCATGCTTTTATGTGCCGTGTACTATGTTGCATCAAAGTTTAAAATGCAAAGCACAAGTTTTCGGTGCCGAATTTGCGCGCTAAGACTGCAAAACTTGGCTTTCCTTTCGGTCAAAGAAAAACAAAAAAAAACCATAGAAAATAAAATAAAAGTAAAAAGTTTGCCACTTAGACGCTTGCAATTTGTGTGAGAACTTTTGTAAATCAACGCTGGGGGGATGGGAAAAAATTGAAGAATTCCATATGCAAACAAAGTATACGCTGGCATGATAACATTTGCCCAGATCCAGGATGTCAAATCGCTGAAGGATAATACATACTAAAAGTTTTCTACTCAATTTAAAAAGAAACTTTTATAAATATTTTGTAAATTTTATATTACAGAATGCATATTACGTCTGAATGATTTCCCTCACATGTGACTCAGTCAAATGAAATTCCATTTTTAAATCAAGAAAGACACTTTCCCATACCTCAACCCTCATCAGCTTGTATTTTTCTTCTTCTTTATTCAATCACAAAATGTTCAATGTACTTTCTTATGAGTCAACCAAACGAATGAACGGCCAAGTACTTCCGACACGATAAACACAGCATGTCCTGCTTCTTCTTCGTTATCTACTTCTACTTCTTTCTCATAGACAACACAAGCCAAGTTGACGTGATATTTTCGCACATTTGTCAATAATATTGTTGTCATTTTGCTTGAACTCACACGTAGCAACAGAATAATAGAAAAAAAGAAACCCTCAACAGGGACAACAGCAGCAGTGACATGACAAAACCAAATACAGAGTATATACAAGTAAGTATATACCCAACAACAATAATGAAACGAATAAAGGCAGAGCAAGCATTCTAATGTCACAACATGTTTTTACTGCTGCAACAGCAACAACCACATTGAAGACATCATCCACAATTGCAACACAGCAACAACTGCAAGTACAAATATGACAAATACCACAAAAGCGAGTTCATTGATTGCCACACATTCGCTGTTTGTTTGTTTGTCTCTGTCTGTGTGTGTGTGTGGCAACATTTGCGGGTAATGCACACAGTTTGTGCTTTTTTTTTTGCACCCCGCTTTCTTCGATTTTCTTTCACAACCGTCTGTGCAAACATTCTCATCTTTTAATTTCCTGTTATTGCATTTTTGCCAAGTGTATTTCAGATCAGTGCAACAACTGTAGTTTCTTCGATTTGTCATTGAACATCATCAGCAGTTGCATTCACTGCACACACACAACAAAAACACACACACACACACACACATGGTCTACTTTTGCCTTCTTCGTCGTTCGCATTCTGGAGTTTAAATTAATGTAATTGAAAAGTTGTTCCTTCTACGTTTCCTCCTAGTTTTTCTTCGATTTTTTTCCTTTTCCTTCTTCTTCTTCTTCTATTTGTCTATTGCACTCGCCTTGGCTTTGAGCGATCTTCTCATTTTCAGGTTAGTAATGTTATTGAAAGTTTTCGAACTGTGTATTGTTTGACTTGCGTGTGGAAGTTAGTGAAGCGATGGTGGAAAATAAAACAAAATACATACTATATACACACTGCACGTGCAGAAGAATTCAATTTTACAACCTCGCTGTGTCATGCTGCAAATGTTAAATGAGCTCTAAATTTTGTTAGCAACGAGCGTAAAACGATTTATTGCAAAGGACGTGCTGGATGTTGCTTGAATGCTAGCTAATTAGATAAGAGTTGAGTGTTTTAGTAAATTTTACAATTTTTTGTATTATTTTTTTTTAAAGCCATAAGTGCATGGTCGCAGCTAATTCATCATATTCATCAAACTTATTCTTATCATCATGATCATGGGGTTTTCGTAACACTGCCATCATCATAATTATCTCCTTATTGCCCTCATTATCTCGAATGTCATCACCGTACTTTTGTTCATCATACTGAAAACTTTCATCGTACTTGTCATCATTACGTCTGCTAGGAAACAATATTTTCCATCATCAACGAAAATTCCACGTAATTACATCCTAGCAGTTTTTCCTTACACAAGAAACATTTCGTAAGAATTTTAACTTTTACCAAACACTCGCTTCTGCCCGCATAACCGCCACCCATCATATGCCACAGCAGCAGCATATCATTATGACACCTACTTTGTAACAAGAATTTTTCGTAACTTTTTAACTTCCGGTTCAGCGGTGCAAAAATCCTTACGCATGTCAAGTACAAATAAAACAACAACAACAACAGAATAACTTAACCCACCGCCCCCAATTTAACCCAACTAATAGGTAGAGCGTAGAGTGGAGTAGACAAAAGTTGAAGTTATTTTCAAGTGCTTGTCACGTAACCTTATACACTGTATACACTGACGTCAAATATCCTACCACTACCACCGCCACCGCACAGCACACAATGCACAACACAAAATTGCTTGTTCGGCTGTTGCCGCACAATGGTCACACATAAAAGACATGTCACAACAGAGTTGACAGTCAAGTGTAAAGCTGTCAGCCTCATAAATGTGAAGATGTTCTGTGAAAACTGAGAGGGGGGTGGTATGAGAAAGAGCGTTGATTGCCCAAAAATTTCCTGACATGTTTGTTGAGCTGAAAGATGAGAGGCTAATTTATTTGCATGCGAACCATGTGACTTGGTAGAGTTGGAATATTCCAAATATGTTTCATAACTGTTGTGGAGTTATATGAGTGGAAGAAGAAGAATAAATTAAATGTTACTCATACGCCTAGAAACATTTAAAGATTTCCATGATAAAAATTTAAAATTTAAAAACAAATTTTTAAGTTTTCTACCCACTAAGTAAACGAATTCCTAAAAAACCATTCCTTGTATTGCATTAATTCGTTCTTACACATATATCCTTTGCTAATATCCTTTAAATGCCCATTTTTAATTAAGCTTTGTTCCCGCCCGCTGCACATTCAAAATTAAATGCTCATAGCACATTTGCAAAGGCACAAATAACAGCAGCAGCACCGGCAACGCTTTGCACTCATTTAGAAAAGCACATACAGTTGCACTGGGCCCGCCGCGTTTGTGTGTATATGTGCTAAAGCATTTATTTGCATTTCACTGTGCATGCTAGTGTGTGTTTGTGCATTTTAGCTCACTTGACTTATTAAGCACATAGGAATGTGCGGCGCCTGTTTGACTCCTCCAGCGTAAATTCCATTTTGCCATTTCTGAGCGTAGAAATTGCGCTCGTTTGCATTTGATGCAGCCAAAAAATAAATAGGATAAAGCGAGTGCATTTAGTTTATAGTACCTTTATAGCTAGTTGAACGTGCCAGGCATAGCGAGAAGCTGAGTGTACGTGTGTGAGTGTGTCTTTTTATGGAGGTGTTGTATTTGTTTAGTTTGAAAAAAAATCCGCCACAATTCCAGCTTTTGCAATTTAACACAATCGCGCTTGGCTCGATTTGCAAATTAATCAATTCGTATTTGAGTAGCGCGAAAGCATATTTGGGAAATTTACCAAGCCTTAATGAGATCTGTTTCATTTATAGTTGAACGAAAAAGATGAAAATAGCAACTCCGTCATAGCATTTCTACAATTTAGAGTTTCTGTCAATAAAAATTTTTGTTTGTAACACCAAGAAGGAGGTGTGACAGGTATGAAGCGTCTGAGCAGCGTCACCTTTTGGCCTATAAAAAATATTATGACAAAATTAAATTCAATTTCATTTCAAAAATGTGCCCCCTCCAATGTAGAAAGACCATTCGTTGCCCCCATCGTCGTTCAACCCACGACACTTGAAACAATTTGCTTTTAAAGCGATTTTAAGTTTTCAATTGTGTCCTTATGTACACCCCTCACCACTAACAAATTCATAAAAATTCCTGAGTGTCCTCAAGCCTTATCCTTTCACAGCGAAAGTCGGCCTCCATTGCTTTGCCCTCAAACTAATGGATCTGAGGACTAATGAAGTAATTTTACGCAACGGCAATATTCGTTAAGCGCTGCTTTGCTGGCTAGGTGGCTGCACAACGACTTAACGAAACGAAACGAAACCTAGCAACCTGAGGCACAAACTAGAAGTAGAAGACGACGAAGAAGAAATGGAAGAGCAGCAGAACATCTCATCCTTTCCATACACACACATACACACACACACACACACATACATACATAGACAGAAGAAAAAAGCGGCGAAATAGTTGAAAACTAATTTCAATTAGAGGCTTAAGTGGGTAATCTATGGCAGCAGTATGGTAGCAAACGAACGAAAGAACCCAGCCAAGCTTATCTTTCACTCGTGTTGCATGCACTGCGCGGCGTGAGTTAATCGCTTGAGCTGCTGAACTCAAGCGGTCGGGTATGCTACCTTATACCAGAGAGCTGTGGGCTGCTGTGGGCTGCTGTGCTCCGCTTTCGCTCTCTCGTACTGCATTTTTCATTAAGCTGCTAAAGGGTCTCCACTGACAGTAAATGCTACAAGGAACTTTGTTTCCCTTTGCCGTTTGTGTATGTGTGTTTGCATGCAAACGCGTTGAAGTTTTTGTTTGCTCCTTTAAGATTCACTTGAGTAGCGATTGTCTTGGGTGGTGATAGCAAGTGAGAAGGCTGTTGGCTTGTAAATGGTTACATGGTGTTGGGTTTTGTTAATGGGTTATTTTAGGTCTACAAGAGAAATTTATGCACGCAGCTGCATTTCATGTGCTGTAATTACCGATTACTCCAATTTAATTTTTAAGTGAGCGGGTTAAAGAGGAGGTTTGAAACCAGCTAATAACCCTGTTTAACATCAAGTAGGTAGTGGTGGTACGTATTCCATACAACATCCTTCCACCACATAGGCTAATTCATTTCTCTTGCATGCTAGACAAAAATTTAATTTGCAAAGTCTTCGCTGCGTATGAGTAACTTTTTATTTTTCCACATGATTACCTCAAAAGTTCATTTCAGCTTCGTTTGACAATCACCAGAACTGCGCACATCTGCTCACACACAGTTTCATGCGCACACACACATTTCAACAATTAAATTCCAAGTGAAATGAAATTGCCGCACGCCATCGTCACCAGCGAAATTATCAAATTGTCAAATTTCTTCAAGGCACAACAAGACAAGAGTGTCCTCCGTGCACAATCTCGCCAAGAGTGTCCTCCATGCACACCCTCGTCCATACACAAGTGCGAGCAAAACGACTTTATATCCACTGAAACGAAAAATTTTGAAAATTTCCAACGAAATTGTTACGGAAATTTGCTGAAAATTCAAGCGTAACAAGCGAAGGACCTTTCCGTTTGCATGCAGCATCTATGGAAATCAACACTAACGCAAAAGCACTCAACGCCTGCTTGACTCTTTGTGTGTGTGTGTGTGGGTGTGTACTTGACTGGTTGCCTGCATACGAAATAATAATAAACTTTGTTTATTACGCGAGCGCGCGCATTTCGTATTTCGCACATCAAACACACACAAACAAATGCAAACAACAACAATAGCAGCGCAAAAGGAACAGCAGCAGTAGCAGTCACATTGCACATCTCCCAAGTTAAGCGCAAATTTGACTTTGATTAATGTCAGCAAGACACGCTGGCATTTTGGCAAATTCAATTTTGGCACACAGCACAAACGCAAATGCAAATGCGCGTGCGTCTGAGCCCTAGCGAAAATTTAAATCACGTAAATGACTTAAAAACTCGCTTACGCTGGCTCTCCTATTGGAGATGCTTCGTCGTTGTATCGTCGTCGTCGTCGTCATCGTCGTCGTCTTGCTCTGCTGTTTATACATAGAATCGATGGCAGGCGATTATTTTTCGAAAGTTCATTTGGGAAAAAGGAGTTTAATGGAGATATAAATTTACGTTAAGCTACAGCGTAAGGATAATGGTGCTGCGCTCTATGGGGAAAAATGAAATATTAGGAAATTATACAAGAGCGATGGTGGCAATTGCAAAAGTGCAAGTACCAAAAAGGAAAATAATCTCCAAGTGCTTATAAAATTATGTTGAATTTGAAACTGACTTTCAGAGTTGTGCTCGAGTAGCACCAAAGACTTAAGTGCTACTTGAACAAATATTTCAAATATTAAGTGCCAAGCATTTTATGTTGCCCGTCGGAGTTTTATGTTGGTGGTTTTGATGGGGGTTTCTTTAGATGTGATAGGAAAAATTAAATAAGTTAATGAAATGTTTGAGAAGCGGTAACTTTTTTATAATAAAGAAAAGAATGTTCCAAAAAAACATATTCTTCTCTTAGCTGGATAACCTTCATGCAATGATACTCCAATTTGTTCATGTCTTCCGCATAATACGATTTGTCAAGGTCCTCCAAATAGGTATTCGCATCAAAGATGACTCAAATCTCTTTTCACCAGGGCTATCACATGAGCCAAATCCGGCGAACATGCTGAAGTGTAGCACAATTCATACAATGTTGCCATGGCAACTGCGTTGTTGAGTGCCGGTGCGTTGTGCTGGTGGAAAAAAGAACTTGCAAAACGCCTCCCGAAAATGCACAGAATAACGCAGATGCATGCAAATTTGACATCAATGGGCTGATGTGTGGTGCTAACGTCAAAATCAACTAATTGGATGCTAGTGATGAGACTTCTTGACAAGACCGATCACTTTTCAGGCCACTCTTGTATTTTTGAAATTTATAAGATTATTTGCAAATCTTCAGCTTTTAAAAGCAATTACAGCGTTCTCAGATGTATGTCACTGACAGAGCTTATTAGTGTAAAATTAGCTTTTAATATAATTAATTCAAAAATTATTAATTTCAAAAGAAAGGTCCTCTTGACATTCCTTTTAAACTTACCTCAAGTTAAGTGCTCAGATTATATTTGTGTGGTAAACTTAATTGTAATTACCTGAAATGACAGAAGACGGAAGAGAATTAGTTGATTTTTTTTTGTTCTTATCAATTGCAAACTCCCTAAAAACGTTTTTTTTACAAATGTGTTCCTACTGATTACCGTCAAAAAGTATTTAAACCTCAAAAAAAAAAATTCCCTTCACATTATAGCAATTATAGCCAAAATCCGCCACCACACACGCATACACAAGCACACATACATTTCATTAAAACTTTTTTAATCCCATTTCCATTGTCGCTCTCTACTCTTGTCGCCTGACTCTTGCCTGCCATAACAATCACGTCAACACACATTTGACTTTAAATGCAATTTCCGTAGCCACAAAAAATTGGGAGAGTGTGTATGTGTGTGTGTGTGTGTGATTTTCCACTTCAAGTGCTAGCAAAGTCAAAGTCTCTCACGTTCTCCGATGGCATCGTAACCGAAAACCCAACCCAAAAGCACCACAAAACTGACAATTATCGGAAATTTTGCTATTACACGCCACAAATCTGCTTTGCATACTGTGAAGCTGCAGTGCGACGACGATGATGAAAGGGAGAAGGAGGCAACAAGGAGAGGAAGTTGACTAGTAGTTGAGTACATGAAGTGGAGTACAAGAGGAGCAACGAATGTCCTTTGGCATATCTTCGTCGATGGATTAGGGTGTGTCATATTAACCAAACGCCATTTGACATACTTCACAGATAAGCTCCCGGAGGCCAGCCACTGCTGTTGCCGCTTCCGCCTCTGTGTAGCATCATTTGGTGCGTCTATGGTCTTTGATGTAGATCAAAATGTCAAAATTTTAAGTGATTTTAATGGTTTTCGTTGGTTGACAAATGGTTTACTTTGATATCAATGTAAGTACACTCAGTACTCAAACGGTTGGCAGGCGTATGCCATAGACATTAGGTAATTGAGATCAATCTTACGCTTATATAAACTTAGTAGGGCAATGTGTAGGCTGTCAAATTGTATATGCCCAAACTAAATGGTAAATAATTTACTTACGCAACCTTAGGTCAGTTGGTATCATCAAAGCATTGTTATTACCATGACGCAGCAGCATCATAAACATTGGCACGCTCAACTTCCCTACTGGCTTTTTGCTTTTAACATGTCGCTGCTACTGAAGTGTGAAGGTTTTTTTTGCCTTTATTTTCTTTTTTTATTTGTCTTTTCTGATAAATTTCTTTATATCTTATATTGCTCATTGGTATATCACCACAAAACACAATTTCATGCTTCATTTATCATTTTGGTAGTGACTCAGTATCGATTTGCTGCTACTTATTTATGCAGAAAGAAACTTTTGAATAAATCGTTTGTAATTTTTTGAGAGATTTTCTGCACAAAGTCGAACTAATTCAGGTTTGAAGCTCGAAAAGATGATTTATGAACTCACTCAGCCATAATTAATAAGTTAATAGATGGATTGGCATTTCGAAATAAAATCTCTAGTTAAGACTTCTGCTAAGCCTTTTCAATGTACCCCTTTACACCCTTACACCCTTACACCTCTCTAGGACCAAATATAATTTAATTACTAAGGCTCAGTAATTTTCCCAAGGCCTGTCAAGTTTATTTGCTTTGATTACTCAAGTATTTCGAAATAAGACACTTTGCATTAGTTTAAGTTAAATGAACACCATACGACGAAATTCAACTTTTTGCTGTACACAAGAAAGTCCTCTAATTAAATTACTCATACGCAGTGTTAACACTTGTCGCATAGTGCGTCTGAGTAATATTCACAATTTTTATACCCACACTAGTGTCCAAGGGCATCACCTCGTGAGAATGGTATTGAAAGTGGGCTATATGGGTTAGGAACCTTGAGAAATACTTTACCGATTTGGACGCTTTTTTTTTTTGGGTTAAAGTGGCATCGAGAAGAAAATGGGAATGAAACTGAAACGAAATGGAATTGGACCGGAACAAAATGGAATTGGAACAACATTTTTAAATGGAAATTACTGATAAATATTGAAAAATTATCAATAAAATATCCAAAAATTATCGAAAATCGATAAATTGTTTTAAAATCATCGATAAGTTATCGAAAAATCATCGATAACTAATCGAAAAATAATCGATAAAATATCGTAAAGATATAGAAAAATTATTGATAAAATTATTGAAAAATGGTCCAAGAACGTATTGTACTCGCCGTACACTGACAGAAGATAATTTTCTTACTATTTTTTTGTATTCAATCGATTTGGTCTAGAAAAACGATAACACGGGAATTTTTATTTTTTTTATCGCTACTTTCACATGGAAGCACGACTTGGAAACAGCATTTTTTTCTACCACTGCCCTACATGGCGGATGAGTGATGTTGGATGCATCTAGAATTTGTATGTACTTTCTTAGCTCCACTTCCGGATACATAAGAGACTTTCTTGGCTGCAAACTGTGTCAGACGGTGTGATATATACCTACTGTTTAAACACATAGCCTATAATCCACGAACCAACCCACAATGCCATTAATTCAAATGTCCTTTTTAAATAGCCAAGCGATACATTACAAAACCGATACACACATCCATACATAAGCTGAAACTCAAATGTCATAAATCAGCTGCAATTTATGTGCAAACGTGTCATCATCCACACACATCCACACACACCAACAGCAAAACATACACGATTACCTACAAAACGAACGCACGAAAATCCATTATAATCAACGCAAATTAACAAAGGACAATGAAAACTTCGCACATAGTTAAAAAGATATTTATATGCTTGGCGGAGCGTGCAATTAAACAAAAGCAAATGCGCTTTAATGAAACACTTGTACCGTGAACGAGCGTCCATTATGCAGTGCAGCCACCCACCCAACCAGTTGTCTTGGAAGCGACACTTATGAGTGAAATGGCCAAAGTGCAACTTCCACTTGAACGCATGAGACATTTTACACAAACGGGCAAACATACACAGCAATGGACAAGCATAATCTTATCTTTACGTGCAATTAATTTTTAAGTTTTTTTTTCGCTTTATTCTTTTTGTAATTTTAAGTGTGTCAAAAAAGAAACTACTGCAGACAACCCGCACAGTGCTGACTTTATAAGAAATACGCAAACGGCACGTTTGCTCCATAAACGCTTAACATTTAAGCGCAAATTCAATTGTAAGGCAGTGGCGCTCGCTCGCTCGCTGCATGTGCACATCTATTAAAAAGTCATAATAATTTTAAGCGAATTTTCAACGCACACACACACACACCGAAAAAGAAATGCTTGCAGCACGCATAGCACAGCTATCTCGTGGGCAATGAAAAAAAAAATGTAATAAAAAAGGAAATAAAAGAGGAGCAAAAAATATAAGAGCAAACAGCGCGCAAACTTTACAACTTCTACCTTTAAATAGTAGCGAAATAGTTGCTGTTGCCACAGCGACTTCCTATATTGTAGCATAGAACTTCCGCCAGGGTACGACTGCGAGCGAGCTATACACCTCCGACTGACCCCCACTGTTGACTGTAAGCTTTCCTCTGACTAACCCACTTACCGGCATAACCACTGCCGCCGCTACCGCCGCACAGTGATTTGTCTCCATATGAGCTTGGGACAAAAATCGAAGGAGTATTCTGAATTAATTGAAACTAAGTTTCTAAATGTATTTTGGGCCGCTGATTTCAAAAATGTAATCGGTTTTTCTGTAACCCTTATAGTTTTTGAATAAATCCAGAATTGTATGCTTGATTTTCTTATTTAATTATTATGCATATAATACAACTCTACAATTATATTTCGCAAAAGGTTTCTTAGCTTTAATAACGGATTCTAGTGGTTCTTGATTAGCTGATTTCAAATTTGGTAACCGTTTTTGGCTAGCAGTTGTAGTTTAGTAGGTACATTAATGCAAAAACATTTTCAAATACTATATATTTTTTTATATCTTTTATATTTTTTTATTTGTTTAACATGTGCATTGCTTGGTAAAGTAACAAACCCCAAGAAATCCTGAAAAATCTGGAGAACCCGCGATTGCCAAAACCAGAAGAGGGAAGAGTAAAATAGAGAAAAATTAAATGACATTGGATAAACAATATTTCAATTGAGCTTTTAGTTACTATACATACATTATTATCAATATATTAATAAAAATACATACATTCATCACATTTTACCATTTTTTTTACATTATGAACTTTTCAAAATTTTTTTTTGATATAAAATTCTCATTTTAGGCATTTACAAAAAAACATTTTTTTAAAAAAGTTGGTAAAAAATGGTGAATTTCTTTTTTTTTTCTGAAAGAAAACACATTAAACTTTAAAAAAAAAAAAAAAATTTTTAGTAACTTTTACGCACTTTTTTTTTACAATCCATAATTTGTTGGGTTTTTTTTTGTATTTTACTTGAAAAACTTTTTTTTTCATTGTACTCACAAATTTTTACATCGAAGTTTAATGACAACTATTTTATTTTTCATTTTTTAATACAACAATAACATTTATAAAAAAGTAAAGTTTGTATCATTCTTGCCAAAAATACCTTTTTGGCAATTTTTTTCGCCAAGCTATCAAAAATAAATTTTTTTCTTCCAGCATTTGTTATCAAATTTCCCTAATTTGACAATACTCCACGGACGTCAAAAAAATTTTAATCAAATAAAGAAGTTCATATTCTTTTTAGTCAATGTATTACCTTTCCAAAAATACCATATTTTATATAATTGATGACATCAAACTTTCTGAATTTTGTCTATGGGACAAATCACTGTGCGCCGCCTGCCATATTGTGAGCCGCACATTTTGGTAAACGAAACGCGTAGAGCATTTTCGTGTTGGCTGCTACCGTTCGTAGGTTCTTTTTTGCCAGTTCGCTCATTCGTTCGTACGTTCGTTCGTTCATTTCGTTTCGTTTCGTACTTTAGTCTGATGCAGGAAATGCAATATAAAAGGAAACGTCCATTTTATGGCGGAAATGTTCCTTTTCGTGAAATGATTTATGCTGTTCGGCGCTCGCTTCTACTGGTACACTTGTACTATGCGCGGTAAGAAGATTCAGGGCAAAAGGAAGTCATGCAGCACGCCGCTGGCAGTGCAAATGCTACGTGATGCAAACGCTGGATAGGTCTGTTGCCTGAGCTGCTTTTACTTTATTTGAGTTGGAGTTTTTTTCTTCTGCTCGTTTTTTTTTTAATATTAAAATTTTTTTTTTTTGCTTATTTCATTTGTGTGGAAAACATTTTTTGAGTTTAAGTGGAAATATTGTAAAATATTGCTATTTTCGCATGTTTCGTGAGCGGTAGGTGGTGGGTGGTGGGCGGAAGGAAGGCATCAACAATATATCAAGAATGTCAAAATAAATTGGTTCACTGAAATCAAAGGAACTTTTTTTTTATTAAATTTAAATGCAAAAGTTAGTACGAAAATATCCATTTTGCCAGGAAAGTCAATTTCCAATTTGAACGAATCGGTAAGCTTTCGAAACGCATATATGATTGTAGTACAATTGAGCATCTTAAATACTTATTTTTGGTTTTTTTGTTGGTTTTATTTTTAAAAAGTTTTCATTCGATGTAATAAAAGCAAAAACTAAGTAATTGAGATCCTGTGTGAGTGAAACTTTTACAAAATAATAGAGTTGGGCAAAAATAAGTTCAGCACAATGCACACTCACACAACTAGGTCAGTATTTGCTGGGCAAAAATAAATCTAAAAAAATTGGAGCAATTCAACTTCCTTTTCCAAAGATGTTCGAGTTGATGTTCTATAATACAGTGCAGTTACAATTTGCACACTTAGAAAAATTGGTCAGAGAACTTTTAAACCCTGTCCATATACAAAATTTTTAAATATTTGACACTACGACCCTTGAAGGATCTTGGCTCAAACTTCTCACAGAGACGACTTCATCTCTGTAATTCACAGACACAAAATCGTATTTGTGATTTGCAGGGCCCGTACAGTTACTTGCCGGTTCCGAACGACAAAGTGAAGTTTTTTTCAAGGCAAATTAGACTCTCGTAAGTTTTTACACACTGAGCTATGGCTACCACCTGCTCATACAGTCACCAAATCCAATTTACATGTTCATCTAGACGCCAACATGAAACTATAAGCACCAGTCGTTAACGATCGCCTCACTTTGGTCTTCTGCAAAACACATCGAACAAGGAAGACTCTTTAAAATAATGTAAACAATCATACAACAGTTTGCCTTAACAGTGTGTAATATTTCCAATTTAAAATCTTAAAATGCAGAAAAACGAAAAAAGATATGCGAAAAATTATAGCAAATAAAATAAAATACAGGAAGACAAAGAGAACAGTTTCATTTGAAATTATGTGCTCCATGGACTCGAAGAATAAAATCTTATTACAATGGGAAATTCCTTCGCATTCAATTTAATTGGGAATTCTTCCTCAGTGCATCACATGCATTCAACTCACTCCCTCAATTCATTCAATTAAAGTTGGTACAAACAAATCACAACTACAATTTCATGTCATTTAACTTCATTTTATTTGCAAAAGAAAATTATGTCTTCAACTTTATTTCCGAAGCACTTAACTTATTTAATCCTACGAAAAATATTAAATTGACAAAGTTTAATACTTTAGGCACACACACACACACTCACACAAGAAGAAGCAAACCAACAATGACAAACTGTGGTCAAAAAACTAATTTTGAGAAAAAATAGTACGCAATGCAGCATATGTTGCACTGAGCGAGCAGTTACCAGTACTCCGCTTATTTATTAGGGCCGGCGTCTGCAACATAAATGTTGGCACATTTATTTCGCATACACCGGGAAAGCTTACAGCAATGTATAAGTGGTAGTAGCTGCTATTTAAAAAAAACCGCATTTTGACATATTGCCAAAATCGATTACGTATATAGTTTGCTCACTGCCACATTTGTTACCGTCCAAGTACTGTTGGCTGTTGGTCAGTACGCGAGTGACAAACGGTTGAGGAATAGCGCACAAATAAATAATAGTCTGCCAAAAACAACAGAACAACACGGACTAAGAAGGCGCAGCGTAATAGAAAAGAGCAAGAAAAACTTTCGCAAGCTAAAAAGTTGAAAAGTTACAACTGTAAAATGGAAAAGGAAAATACACACACACACACAAATACATACAAACTTTTAAGGATGCTTACAAGTCCGTAACGAACGAACGAAAAGCACAGGATTAAATTTTAAATGAGCACAATTTCCAGTAACGAACTCTATTTGTAGTTGGCAAATTTATCATTGTATGAAATAAGTTGGAAAAAAAAAGGCCAAACACATAACAGCTCACATGACATATGAGCGGCATTTATTATGGATGTGGCCAATTAAATGTTGCTCATACGTCTAGTAGTATCAGCAGCCTCATTAAAATTAGAAAAAATAACCTTTGTTTGTATTTTAATCTAAATTACAACAATAACAAAATTAACTTTCAACATATAAATTATAAAAAAAATTATAAATTTTATCAACTTTAGTTATACGGTCACCGATTTCTCATGACTTTTTTATCAAAGCAAATAAGCATAAATAACACCAAAAAATCATATAAAAAGTTTCGAACTGCAACTAAATAAAGTACGTTTTTGTTTTACTTTTCTAAGGCAAAAAAATATGAAGAAGAAAAAAACACTGGAAATTTATGAATTTTACACTTTTACCAAAAGGTGGCACAACCAAAAGCCACACATTGCAAAAAACTGTCGCAAAAAAGGAACAAAAAAGGTAACCAAATGAGCTTAAACTTTTTTCCATCTCTCGTGACCAACTGCTCCGGCCAGTTAGTTTACTGCTTTTCGTTTTTTGTTTTAGTTACTTGCTTTTTGTAACAGCTTGCACGTTACCACATCATTCCATATGGCTCCCCTTTTTCCAAACAGATACGAAGAATAAATACGTACATATTTTCTCAGAGCATATCTGCAAAAAGTGAAACTGTTTTGAGGTTTTTTTTTTCTTCTTCTTTGCATGTTCTGCTGAATGCTGTTAGTTTCACACCTTGTTGCCAGCTAGTGGTATTTTTTTACATTTTTTGTTTTCTTTTTTTATTGTTTATAGCTTACATTTTCGTGGGAAGTATGATAACAGTAGTTTACAAATAAAAATAGTTAATACCCAAAATATAACACTTCGCTAACTTTATTTTGTAAACTGATTCGTAATCACTGAATACGAAAATCAGTTTATTTCCTTCGGTCCGTTTACGTAATATCATGAGCTTTTCACCAGTCCGGGGTGAAAACAGCACCACCTGTCACCAAACAATTGCAAACTTAGGAGCGTATATGTTCTGGTGAAGATACTTTACTTGTCATCCAGAAGGGACACTAAACTGTAGCAGCCCCTGCAACATACACACACGATTTAAGGTGTGTGAAGTACAGTAAGGAAATCGTCTCTATGAGAAATTTCAGCTAGAAGTTTGGCGAAGATCCCACGAGGGTTACAGTGCCAAAGGTTTTTTTTCTATGTTTTCTGACTTGCCCTCTGCATGTCATATTTGGAACTATGAAAAGGTAATATTTGCCACAGTGTATTTTCGCATTGAACTGTAAATAATATGACACACTTCAAACAACAGTTATTCTTACTTGATACAACTAGAAAACTAAATAAATTCAAAGGTAAATAACGCAAATGTACAGTCATGTTAAGTGTATGCCTAAAATGTTGATTCAAAAGAATACATGATTCCGTTGATGACAAATTTTAATTCAAAACGTGCATGGCATAAGAATATCCGAATGCCAATGAATGTTCTATAATTTGAAGCTCTTATTTCCGAAGAGAAGGTAAATTGAGTTTATTGTAAGAAATGGTTAGGGAAAAAATTACAAATAAAGCTTCAAAGGGCATATTAAATTGTGAGGAATTCGAGGAATACACTGTGGTGTGTTTGTGAAGCTTTGTTGTTTTATTATTTGGCGAAACATGTCACAAAAATATGTGCTTTGTTTTGTTAAACTTCCCACTTGTAGAAGTGATTTCCTTCGACTGCTAATCATTCAAAACTAATATGTGCTATGACAAGAGCAACGAGAAATCAACACACGACCATATCTAAAATCACTCCACACCAACACGCACCCAATTAAACAAAACACAATTAAGCCATTTCCACTCCGGAGCAAAATAATTGCTCTGCCATCTGTTACATAAATGAGCTGTACAACATAACAACATAATCCTTAAGGCGAATACACATAAACTAAATGAAATAGTATATTAGCAAACATGTGCGAACAAAATATAGGCACTAATACCAATACACATACACACAATTAACTTTAGCTCATCAATAATAAAGTGATTATCCTTTGGCGCCATAAATTACTAACGCCGCCAACTAAGCAGAAACGAGAGCACGAGAGAAAGACATAAGAAATACACAACGAACGGACGTTGTTTGAATGAGAGGTGGCCTGCCTAACATTCTTCTTTATCCCTAACACGGATACTTAAGCGCCTTATCACTCATACAGTGAACCCAACTCAGCCCCCAGGCTAACTAAGTAGTCTTTGCACAAAAGCGGTAAATAATATTTCATGCGTACACAAAATATTATATGCTGTGAAATACACTGACTGAGCAGCGTTTCTGTTTTAATACCTTCGAGCATATCCATGATTAAAAATAATATTTCTGTACGTAAAACATATTCATCAATATTATGTATTAGCAGGGCGAATGTTTTAATATCATTTACAAGGAAAATAAGGTTAAATGAAGCAAAATAGTGGAGAAGGATGCGAACACACAGACATGCACTGGCACAGTTAAGCCTTATAATTTGTAATTGATAATACGTTCAACTGTCATTCGTAATAATAGACGAAATAATAGGCTTTGGGCCATTTGCAAGCGATTGTTTATGTTGAGTGAAATCACTGGGAAATTTACGGAAAATTGACAACGTAACGGCACAGACTAGGAGAGAGAAATGTCAGAGTCAAGTTGCGATGCTAAGGTTGTGATTCCTAATTGAGGGAAGCAGTTTTGATCAATGCGAAAGGGCAAAGGTAATTTGTTAAGGGATTATTTCATGCAAGCCAATAAATATTTATGTAACTGACTAAGGAAGATTAATTTATTTGTTCACAAGCTGCACAAAGGCGACATTTGGCATGGCAGATAACAGGAATTTTCAATTTGGCCATACTTGATGCATGACTGACATTTAATTATAACTTGAATGTAGTGTATTTGCAAGCGCAACCAAAAAATAAACATTTCAAATTAACTACAATTTGGAATAGAATATTCGGTTGAGCTTTGAGCTATCCACTAACTTTTACCGCAAAAAAAAACATTTATTTTATGATATCATCAAATGAAATCGCATAAAGGGAATGGTCAACCAAAAAATGCAATCAAAAATATATTTTTATACCCTACAGCTTATGAGGCGTGGGTATATTTACATTAGACGGAAGCTTGTATCGCCAATAGCAAGGAATGATGGAAAAGTTTATATATTCTTGATCAGCAGCTATTAGCCCTATTCTGTCTATTTGTCCGTTTGTCCACGTTTGTCCTGATAAGAGCGATTACAGGAGCTTCAAACTCTGCACCCAATAGGTGTAGGGCATATATATAATTCGGTTTTGACTGACTGAAACATACTCAGCACTTTTTAATTACATCAACACAAAACTACCAACAACATTCAGGCAAGACAAAAACCCATAAAAATTAAAGGAAAATGAACAAATTAAAAAATCCTTTCAACATCCATTTCCTGTTAACTTCTTTTTTGCATTTGCTTCGGGGGTACCAACGAAATTGTAACCACAATTACAGCACAGACCACAAAACGGTGGACACTGCGTAATTACAACATTGTCGCAGTTGTAGTTTGTTGCGCGCGCTGCCCTGAATTTTAGGTTGTTGACTGATTGTGGTTGTGACGAAGGGTTTCTGTGTGTTACCCAGAACAAAAAAAAAAGAAGTTAAACCAAATACAACATTTTTTTCAAAAGTGTAGAAAAGTGGCTGCCCATAGCCACTTTAGCAAGAGGCATGTCCCTTGGTTTGTGAAGGATTTTTTTGTGTTTTTTTGTTTTGTTTTGCGTAGTAAGTACTGTTCTCCCTCTCTTTCTCTCTTTGTCGTGGTGATTTCCACTTTAGGACATTAGTAAGCACTATGTAAGCGTTATTCGTTGTTGTTGTTGGAAGTCGCTAGTTGTTTTTTTTTCGTTGCCACACTATTGAGGTCGCCTGCATGGTTTCATTTCCGCTTCAGCTTCCGCATGTTGCGCATATGACACTCAACAACAAAAACGAAACAAAAATATGAACAGAAATAAAGAAAAATGTGAAAAAAGTACAATGCGTTTGTAGATCGCTGGCGAACTGTAAGAAATGCAATTAAAATGCACAAACAAGTGCACATTTTTCACAAAAAAAGCTCCCAATCATATTTCCTATTAAATCTTTTAAATTGTTTATGATTTCATTAAGTATTTTCTCCACAGTTCTTCTCCACAGTTCTTCAACAGCACATTCACTCCTCAAGTAAAAATCATAACTAAAAGGACATAATAAATAAATGTAATTTCATACAAATTTCACATGTCAAATGATCCTTCGTACACATAAGAAGCAAATTATGTCATAAATATTTATTGAATATTTCCGATACTATATGCAGAGGACCACATCATTACATAACTCACCGCATAAGCCCACACACAAACACAATCACACACACACACACACACACTTTACCATCAATTGTAATTGCACATCGATACAATTCAGGCCATCAAACTGACATCACTTCATCGGCACACAGCCAGCCGCCTCCGCCATAATATGCAAATAGTCACCTACGAAGTACGAACGAATGAAATATAAATTTTCCAAATCACGTCAACAATTACAAATTAGCATAAATGAAATCACCGGCAGCAACAACTTCAGCCTCCTCATCATCATCATCATCGTCGTCGTCGTCGTCAGCATCAACATCGGCAACCAGAGCGAATGCCACAATTTACATGGAATATCTTATTTGAGCTTACGAGAATTTCAATCAATTCAGTTGTGCTGTGTTGTCAACTGCACAGCAAGCGGCACCAGCAGTAGGAGCGCCCCCAGCCAGTGGCAATACACGGTTAGCCATTCTTGAATGAGTTTTGAAATGTGTCATGACGGTGGCGGTATGAGAAGGAATGACATCAGAGTTGATGTTGTTTCCGGTAAACTGTTTTGGTAAGCAGAAGACAGCAGCAGCAGCAGCAACAGTACTGGTGACGCTGTCGACTACAACAAAAAGGCAAAATGCTTGCGTAATCAACTCAAATAATAATAAACAAAATGGCTACAGAAAAACCAAACGCGCCACAGGACAGACAAGGACGAGGAATAAAACAAACGAACGAATATGAGAAATGAGATATGCTTGGCACATTTGTTGGCACTAATCAAAAATTCATTGAGACTGACATACACAATGCTCTCCGGTCGGAGGATAACCAGGATGACATTGTGACCGACAAAAATACACAAAAGTAAACAAAACAAAAACCAAAACAGAAATAAAGAATGCAAAGTAGCTGTGACAGGTTTTCGTTGTTGTAGAATCGGAAAAAGCATGTTGCATCCAAGCAAATCTCATGTCTATCGGTTTGTGTGTCGGTGTGTGTGTGTCCTGTTGCATGTGTATGTGTGCATAGTATTAAAATATTAATTTATAAACAAAACACATACAACTGCTCAAGCGCATGGGCACCATGAGTTATGCTTTTGGCTGCTGATGCGCCCACACACACACACACACACACACATACCCACACATGACAGCAATACGAACTCGAGAAATAGTTACTCTCGCATACCGCTTGATCCGGTGCACCACAGAAAGCAATCTTGTTGCTATTGTTCTTGTTGCTGGCATTCCGCACAGAAAATAAGTTTCGCATTGTAATCCATTTGCTTGATTGCAAATGTCCATGGAGAGAATGCACTGCACTGTGGACTGGGATTTCCATCATGGAACTGATGTTGACTGAGAGAGTATTCAAAAAATGTGTGGAATATGTGAATTTGTTTTAGATTTAGATCAGGAAAGCAATTGTGTATCTCGATTTCCGACAAATATGACTACAATTTCAGTTGTTTGCCATATTCGCTAGACGCCCCTAGATGGCGCAACAGTTTTAATTTTAGTATTTGAACGAATTCTTCATTTTTAAAAAGGCCCACATCCCAGAAATCTTTCTAATTTTTAAAGTTCCTAATTTGGACGTTGGGTTATAAATTTTCGCAAATTCTCCACAAAGCAAAGCCATTTGTTCTGCAGTCACTGAAAGGATCCCTCCAAATGATGCCAACTCGTCAATACTGCATAGCACGACGGCTGGCAACAGCGGCAAACAAGAATGTTGCATGCGTATTTAATGCTATACCGAGCAGGTAAAGGCAAGTGCCTGTGGCTCATTGGCAGTAGTACATAGGAAGTGGCTGCTCAACAATTTTGTTGCAAAAATGTCCTGCAAAAAGGACCATTTGCATTTTCGCATTCGTAATGAAAATGCAAAATTCATGCCACTGCATCCTTATTCATTTATGCCAGAGCACATGCATACTTTCTCATTGTGTCAACTTCACCGGGGATCATAATGAAGTTGTGTGTGTGTGTGTGTTAGTGTGTATATGCGACACTGCCTCATATCAGAGGATGATTACTTTCTTATGCTTCAAAAGAGAGTGGATGTACATATGTGTGTGTGTGTGTGGCATACTCACCCACTCAATGCACTCACCTCAATTGTCTGTTGCTGCAAAATACCAAACATAATTTCAAGGAATTAGAATGCAAAGTAAACTGCAGAGAGTGCTTAGCCAAATTGCACAAATTGCTTTCAGCATATACATATGTGAGTGCGAGTGCTGCTGCATGCGTGTAGATTTAAGTGTGTATGTAAGTTTCTAAGGAAAATTACTGCATATGCTTAGGCGCACAGGCATGAATTGAATTTTAAAAATATAAACCGAATGCCTCAATTCGTATACATATTTGCTTATGCAGTTTGTGTATGTACGAGCGTTGCTTGCGTGAGTTGAGATTTCGAGTGAAATTTCCAATAAATTTGTACCAACCCACAAAATGGGCTTTGATGTGAAACTGAACGGTTTGTTATTTGCATTCAAATGGATTTTATTTGATTTTTAATTTTATTTTCGATTTTATAACCGCAAAAAGGAAATAAAGTCAAAATGTAGGTCAAAGCGGTCCGTTCGTTTGGCATATGAACTAAAGAGCAATTGCAAAACCAAAATGTCGCCATTAAATTGGTTTCATTAAAATGAACTGTAATGAGCTTTATTTCCTATGTGTGTGTGTGTGTGTGTGTGTGTGCGTGTGTTTCTGCGAGTATATTATGTGGTGTTTTCAGAGTATTTCGTAGCGAAATTATTGTGTTCATTCCGGTTTGCGGTTAGATTAATCTGAACACAAACCGCATAATTTAGTTACCTTTGGCATACAACAAAAGGCAAAGGAATATGTTAATTTCATTGGCTGTGTGTAGGCACAGCTTGAAAGGCTTTAATGGAATTTAAATTGACTTACCAACGGAAACGAATTCATTTCTATTTAAATTTGAAAAAGAGAATAAAATTAAATTAAATTTGAAATTTGCATTTTGTACTTTGAGATTTCAATCAGATTTACAGAATCTTCCAGAAATAAATCCAAACACTACATCTTATGTAGGGTGACGTTGTGGTCAAGTGGTTTAACAAATTGTTTATTTGTAGTTCCTGGGGAAAAGTGTTTTGTCTCCACTCCTTCCACACACACACACCCAGAAGGTGTAATGAAACCAGTGTCATGTGTGACCCAGTATGCAGTAAGCATAAATTCTCCATTACCCAGCAGCGGAAGTCCACTTTCATTTCAACGCTAAACAATAGCCTCCCCACTAACGAACGAAGATGCCTTTGAATGCCGTTTGCACTTAAGAGGCACTTTTCTTAATTGCAATTTGCCGCCACCACCAGCACCGCCTGCACCACAACAAAACAGCAACAAACCCCCAGGCAGGCGCACTTTAAATAGTTTCTTTAGCCAAGATAAAAAATTCCTAAAGCGAATAAACTTTTTCAATTCCTACTACTTAGGAAATCCTTTTGTAGCTCATCCAGAAAGTCTTTTCATTGGATTAAAAATGTATACATTTCACCTGAGCTTTCATGGATTTGACAAACTTTTCTCCTTTGTATGCGGCTCCATCTTCCGCTGCATTAAACAAAAATGTCATAAAAGATAGACACAAAAACCAGCTCAAATGTCACTCGAGTTGACATGACATGACAATGCACCCACACAAACACACACACACACAGTCACGCACACTGCAGTCACAAGGTGAAATTGAACTTTGCGCACTGCCACGTGATTCGTTTCGCATTGTGCTGCCGCCTTGTGAACCAAACGACCAAAGAAGTGAACGAAAGTATTTCCCTTGGTCTCATACCGGCGCGCATTGCAACAAATCGGCTTAGTAACTCAGCGCACTTAAAAATCGAAGAATACCGCCATTGTTTTACGAAAGGATTAGAGTGGAAGAAGTCGTAGTAAGGAATTTTCGTCTTCCCTCCCCTTTTTTTCTTCTTGTTATTGAAGCAAAAAGGATTAAAAGGACTTGAAGCGGTAAATTGCAAAAAAGCCAAAGATATTTGCTCCGAAAACGAATGGAAAAATTAAGCTCAAGTCTTATTATGATAATATTACTATGAAGAGTAAAATAACGACAGTGGAAGATAAGTTGGCACGAAGTAAGTAGAAGTAAGTAGAAGAAAGCGAACGACAGAAGCTCAACCAATGTCATTCCCTTCAAGTAGTCGCAACTTTGAACTTTTAAAATGTCAAACAGTTTTGAAAGTCAAAAAGATTATTCAAGGTAAACACTATTGACTTTTAATGCGGTAAAGGAAAATGGAAAGGAAAAACCGGTGACATCAATTGGGAGAAGAAGAATTTTTTGAATTAAATAAATGATAGATAATATAAAAAAATTTTAATAAGATTATCGATAAAATAGCGATGCAACATTGAAAAATGGTTGATAAAATACCGATAAAATAGCGAAAAATTATCGAAAAATTATCGATAAATTACCGAAAAATGTTCGAAAAATTATAGATAAATTATTATTAAAAATCGAAAAATTATTGAAGAAGTATCGAAAAATCATTGATAAAAAACCGAAAAATGTTCCAAGAAAGTATCGCACTCGTATGTGCAGGGGTATCTAAGCTTCGGTCAGACCGAGTACAATTATCTTTACTAGTTTTTTATTTATTTTAAAATTTATGAAATATCTTCCCAATATAGTTTTTTCTTTTCCACTTAACGTTTTTCTACTTCAGTTCCACTGTTCCAATGTAATTTAAAACTTTTCCCAAATACTATTAACTATTTCCTTTTATAAGCATTTCCCTGACAACAAATTATTATTATTTCAATTAACTCAACTCACAACGGCAGACAGAGAATTAAATTTAACTGAAATTTTCTTATGCTTTTGCTGTCATTTGCAATTTCGTGTTGGGCCCAAAACGCTTTTAAAACTATTTCGCAGCACTGAGTTGAAGAGACCTACTAAAAGACCTTTGGCTTCTTACCACTGCCAATCCGGAGCGAGACAACCCTTAACAAACAACAAACGTAGAAACTACGAAATTACTTTTGTTAATGCTGCGAAATTGCATTTGCTCAACTGGCCAACTAATTTCAGGCAGGCCGACTGCGTGCAATGGAACGATCCAACATTTTGTGTTTTTCTGCACTTAGGTGCAGAGGTAACTTTCAACTTGATTTCCAAAACTTTTCCAAGATATTATTTTTGAAATTGTAGTCGAAAAAAAGGCAAGTTTCTGTGCCTGACCAAAAACAATCACATTGTCTGCAAGTAAAAGCCTGAAGTTTTTCTACAAAAAAAATATAAATTTTTCGAGAAAATAATTGAAAAGGACATTTGTATCTTTGTCATACTCTGTGAATGCCAGTGGACATTCTTACAGTTGAAGCTGTCAGAGCGAATTTGGAATGGCAAATTTTGATATTGTTTTATAGTTTTGTGATTTGATTGTGGTTGTGGTTGTGAATTATGCAATCTATATGCAAATCGGAAAATGTTCCCTCACCAAGTACACAAATATCCTATTTAAATATTTACAATTTATTTATGGGAATTCAAATTAACCTCAAAATGTAAACACTTTAGGAATTCATTGCATGCAAATTTTACGACTGACTATCAAAAAAGATTTGCGAAAACTAAACAAAAGTCCATAATAGGATTTCAATGGCAATTTTGCGCCAGCAGTCCACCAAACTGTGCGCCTAACTTTGCATTGATTTGAACTTTGAACTACGGCAATCGCAAGTTTTTTTCACCAACACATGCGCTGGAGAAAAACCTTGCATACCAAAAAAAAGAAACCCACACAGAAATGCTCTGGGAAGAAAAAGAGGAAAAACGGCTAAAATATAAAAGTTGCTGATGCTAAAGAGCTTTGCTTCAAACTCGAAATCCCTCAAAAGTCGTTAAAACGCTTACGGCAGTTGGCTATAGGAAGTGCACAAACACACACACACACATAGCTCTCGACACTCATAGGTATGTATACACATTTTCATACAAACAAACAGACAAGACATTGCATCCTGGACACTCCGTGCTGACCATGGTCCTTAGCAAGGCACAGCAGAAGGAAATGCAAAAAAAAACTGTCATCTGAAGTGAAGTGAAATAAAATTCTGTAAAATACAAGAAAAAACCAATGACAATTTCAGCAAATGCATTGAAATGCAATGAAATAAAACTCCAGCCGTAGTCAAGCGTATAGGACACAACTCTGGCTGTTGGCTGGATAATAGCGGGCGGCTGGGCTTAAATGTGAGAGGCACTGGACAACAAATACAACACAACACGAACGAAACGTTTGAGCCAAACGTGGCATTGACTGCAGGATCATGGCCCGGATTTGCAATTGATTTTTTTTTTTATTTTTTTAAAACAGGACCAGGCTTTCGTATGACTTGTGTGAGGAGCATTTTTGAATATTTGTTTGATTCTTTTTGGGTTTTTTTTCTTTCACTTCGATTACCTAAATTTAAATATCCTGGTTTTTTTTTTTGCCCTACTACTATCAGGCGTTCTTAGCTGTCCAAAGCGAGTGCATTCGAGTGTGGTATCTCGAAAGAAGCACACACAAATCTGAGCACTAACGTCAGCTTAAGTGACAACAGTCAGATGATATTCATGAGCCTCCAAGCAATAAAAGTTAAAAGTTGAAAGTTGCTACTTCAACTCACAAATCCATTGTAGAAAATACTCGTAGTCAGGTGGGGCGAAAGACCTCTTGAAAGTGCAGTAAGAAGTTGGCGTGGAAAAACTTCAAGGTAAGATTGTATGTTTGTATGGTGAGGAGTATAATCGTGCAGAAGAGTGCTGATACTTGTAGTCGAGAGTCATTAGAAATTGAGATATTTTCAGCTATTTTTACACGTTAAATCGAGTCAGACAAACTTGTGCTTCATAAACGTTCTGTGGGAGACGGAAATCTTTACTTAAATTTAAAGGAAGTTCCTTTTTACAATCCCTTTTTCAGTGTTTAAGCTACAAGAAAATATATACCGACACTCTGATTTGAATGCAGCTATTTTCCTTTTGATCCCTTAAAATATGGCCATTTCAGTGAAATGCAAGCGCCCATCAATTGACTAAGCCCAACGGAGCCGTCAGCTAAACTCCTAAGGAAAATAACACAAGCAACACAACTTGGCAATTACAGGGACAAACATTTTTACTTTTAAGCCAATAAATGTGAAGTAAGAAGAAGAAGAACAAAAAAAAATCGAGATAAGATAGTTTTACAGTTTGATTGTAGCAAACCAACAAACAAACAAACAAACAAACGAATAAAATGAAATGAAATGAAATAAAACTGAGCTAAAAGCAGCTTTCATCGAACCAAATCAATTTCACTGAAATTCCTCTAGCCCAACAGCAACGGCAGCAAACATGGACCGGCAAAAAATAAAGGAAATTAGAACTCAATTCCCAGGCCAGCAATTGAATTGGCATTTTGCAGCGGAAAGCAGTGTAACACAGACGCATGCGATTGTGAGCCCCTTCACTGCTGCTTTACTGCCACTGCCACTTTCAGCTATCAAAAAAAACACAAACAAATATTGGCCAGGGCTGCCGAAAGCGTACAAAATAAAGGATGCAAAAGGAGTGCAAACCAAAAAAAAAAAAAACAAAGTAAAAGCACACCACTACGAAATGCAATTGCACCGAACAGATATCAACCGTTTATGTACTGAAAATTGCAAGAATCACGGAAATCCTGTGAAATTCTCAGAACCAAATCAAAATAAAACGCATCAATGCCAGAAGAAGTCGACGAACGATTTTAGAGTTTCGCACAATCCCAGTACGCACAAGTGGGCAATCAAAAGTAACCGTAACTGAGTTCAATTTTAACGATTGTGGCGGTCGCTCACTTTCGAACTGTTAACTCTTGAAGGCACACTCAAGTGATCAAGGCAAAGGCATCTTAAAATTGCATTTATGCAGTTTTCTAAATGGTTTGGATGGGAGGGAGTACTAACGGTTAAAAAGAAATGGTTATTGGGTCATGTGAATGCAAAATAGTAGCAAATCAATTGGTATTAAAATAAGCATATCCGTTCGATTTTACTTACTTTTGTGAAAGCTTTTTTTCAGCTTAAGAAGGACAACTTAACGGCAAACCATTTTCTAAATCTTTTTAGAGCGAAATTCTGTTTTTGTTGATTTGTTTTTGAAATGTTTTAAAACGGATTTTGCATATCAAACCACACTTAAATTGGTCAAAATAGGGTACCACATAACCCATTTTGTGCCGCTGTTCGAGTTCTCCAACAGCAATAGATAGAGCTACTGCTCGAGTACTCGAACAGCGGCACAAAATGGGTTAAGACCAATTTTTGTTTGTTAAATAACAAAACATTTTTCTTTGCATGATGGTACGTCTAAATGGCCCATACTGCGCAGGAATATTTTGGCTTTGGCATTGCTGGATATAGTTAGCCCTGGTAGTTTCAGTAACATTTTTACTTATCACAATATATAAAAAAGCATACAACACAACTTGAAATTTTCCATTGTAGATCGTAACTTCCGCAGCAATTGCCCTGCTTTCAGTACAGTGACAAATGTCCAACCATGATGTTGGCAGTAAAGTTAGCGCGGAAGCAGTCTAATTTGTCTACACAGAAGCATGTTCAAATATTTGGTTATGGCATTATTATTACAACTATTGTACAACTGCCAACGACATGAGAGATGAAATGATATAGATATGCCCAACCCAACTGCATGTGGGCAAAAATGCCAAAAGGAATAGGAAAGCCAGTAGGGAAATATGTATGTGAGTATGTGTGTATGTGTGTTGAGGAAATGAAAAGGATGTGCTCGTTAAGAACATATAAAAAAAAATTAGAGAAATATTTGATGAAAAAATATATATTCTCGGAAGCAAAATAATAGTCAAATGAAGTTGCGCCCAAATTGGTAGAACTAGTTTCGAAATTAGTCGAAATATTTGATTAAATAACCCAACAGATGGCAAAAGCATCTGGGGACAAGAATTTCATTTCACATCACTTTATGTGAAAAAAGAATTTCTGTTTTCCTTTTCTTGTTAAATAAATATGTTTCTCAACTCAGTGGAAAATTTACATTGTGCAAGTAGGAATTTTCCTCATAACCCCTTAACAATTCAGCTTCTTTCGAATTCAGGCCAACCAGAGAACAACTTCGGATGGTAGTCAGTCACCAGAGGATGTTCAACACACTCGCCGCCACTCTTTCAGTTTAACAAAAGCGCGTTTTTGATAATGTCTTAAGTTGCCAACTAAACTTCAAGCCACGACACATTGTCGCGTCTTTATGTCGTCGAACGTTGACAGCAGCTGCTGGGAGCTGCATGTTGGTACAAGAATTTTTTTCCTTTATTTTTTTTCCAGGAATATTTTAGGATTTTTTAGAGTTTTCTTTGTGGGTTTTTCTTTTCTTTTTGGGTTGCATTTCTTTATCTTCTTTGTATGAGTTTTCTCAACTCGAAGAAACGAATACACAGCAGCAGGATATGCAGCTGGCTCTCAGGATATTTACATGCATGCATGTGGCATACATTTTATTTCTGGCTGTGTGCGCAAATAGCAGTTCTTAAAATGCAATTTAGATGCGTGTTGAATTTCACTTCGTCTCCTCCGTTGGCTGCTTAGAGCAAATGTGGAGTAGATGAAGCTGATTTCTTTTTCCTTACGAGCACTATGTTCTCGTAATATTCTTTTGATTCTACCCAGTTGAAGTGTTGCCAACTGACTTCGTGTTTGCACTGCACTTCGATATTGAAAGATTTAATGAAAAGCATTTCTTTCCGTAGCTGCCTTTGCCTTTGTCATGAACAAGGAAAAGAAAATTAATATGTGAAAGATGTGAGAATGGAGCGGAAGATGTAAATTCAGAAATCGTTTCATGTTCGAGAATTGGAAAAGTGTCAAATGTGTGAAAGGAATCTTAAAATTGGTTCAACCTAATTTTAATATCATAAGTTTTTGGTAATATTTCTAAGGGAAATTGTTATACACGTAATGTGTGAAAAAAATTGGCAGCTAAAAAATCTATGAAACAAAAATTTAACCCATTACTGAGCTTTTTTTGCTCACTTAATTTTTGGATGTAATTTATTGCATTGAAATGTTCATCTTTTTACGACACTCACTCAATTTGCCCCAACAACATTATGTGACATTACACAAAAAAGTTTCATCATCATCATCATAATACAAAAGAGCAACTTTCTCTGCTTCATTTCCCTTCAGCTGAAGTGGAAGGCAACCAAGGAAAGAGAAAGTAGTAGAAGTACCTACTATGTACTCCAACCCACGTCAGCTTAACTCGTCATTTTGGCTTTACAAATTGCACACATTACAGCTTCAGTGTGGATTAGCATTAATCCGCAACATAATTTAGCATTATGAGGCCATGATGATCATAGTCAATGCGGCCGTAAGAGCACATACTCCAAAAAGTACCAAAAAAAAAAAAAACGTAAGTAGGTAGTGTGTGGGTGGGTAGTAAGAAAAGTACTTATTTAGTCCTACCACATACACAATTCTGCGAAGGTGTAGCAGATTTTTATGTGCTTGTAGATTAGGTGGAAATGCGATTTTTATATATGTTGACTCGATTTAATCAAAATTAATGAGTGGCATTTGCCTGCCTGCCTCAGAGGTGGCACTTAAGCATAAGTCATTGGCGGGATTTCAGTTTTTTTTTCTTTTTGTGTGTTTGTGTATGTGAGTGGTTGAAATTAATGGGCTAGTTGTGTGTGCTTAGGTGATAGAACTTAATTAGTACCTACAATTAGAATGTGCTTGTAGTAAGTTAAGTGGAATTAATTGCAATATAAAATTTGCATATTTAAAAATTTTACTAATGTAAAAAAAAATGAATTTTTTTTTTGTGATTTCAGATTTTTAAATCACCGGTTGGGTAATGGAGTCCTGTCAATTCCATTTTTTTTTTTATCAGAATTGGTTCATGTCACTTCTACATTCTCTTACAACTTTTTGATATGAATCCTATCAACTATATTCGTTTCATATCAAAATGATAGTGGATCACATCAACTCTAAATTTTTTACAACTTTTTGATATGAACCTTATCAATATTAAGTTTCTATTTTTTTTCATAACAAAATTAAGTTGGTATCACATCAGTTCATCATTGTTTCATATCAACTCTGTGGTATTTACATAAAAATGGTTACACATATCAAAATGTTAAATCAACAGTATCAAATATGATATATTTCACTATTGGCCATGTATTGAATTACACTATTTTAGTTCCATTAAAGGAATAACCATTTGATATCCTTTTAAAAAATTTTACTGAAAAAATATATATATTTTTTTTTTGAATTCTTGACTTTGCACAAACGAAATTTCGAACTTAAGCACCCAAAGTTTATTGTTCAAATCCTTGTTTGACCTACATTCTAGGAATCTACTAAATTTCAAACTCACTCAGCTGTTTTGCAATTACTTCCACGTAACAGATTCGCCAATCAAAGTTTATTTTGCGCTACAAGAGCACAAAGACGGCAACAAAACGAACCTAACAAAGACGTCAAAGTGTGTGTGTTTGTGCAACTTTTGTGTTGCACACATGCACCAGCACATCACAATTCCAATTTTAAAGTATAAAAAAAAAAAACGAAAATAGAAAGTACAAATTTCAACAAACACGAAAAAGGTAAAGGCAGCACAATAACATTGGCAAGGCACCAAAAAGCATGGCAATGTCAGTTGTTGATGGGGCAAACCAACAAACGAGCAAAGGAACGTGGGTAAAAAAAAACAAAAAAAAACCCAACAACACAATTTCCCCAGGTTGCTTTTCGCTTTCCGGGGAAGCGAAAATTGTCAACAAAAACACGAGCGCAGGAAAGAACAAAACCAAAGAAGCAACACTGCATCACCGCCAACAACTGACTGAGTGGCCATGAATGACAAAAAGTAACACCTACAGAGGACACACACCGACACACACACACAAAAAAAAAGGAATTTATTTTTAGCTGCAGGCAGAAGTGCAGAAGAAAAAAGTCAAATTGCTTTTGCTGCTTTTAAATGGAAAAATATTTACTTTTTGCCGCGCGTGGTGGTGAAAGTAGTCTAAAAATAAGTAAAGGCGGTAGCGCCGAAAATTGAGCAACACAGCAAATAAACGAGAACAAGTGTGACAGGCGAGTGAAGGAAAGAAGGTAAGACAAAATAAATATGTTGCTCAAACACTACAAATTGGTTCAAAAAAAAAAAACGAAACAAAGAAACAGTTAAGGCGTCTAAAAGTGGAAAACGATGTTTGCTAGGAAATTGCGAAAATTATTGCACGTACATGACATACAGAGAAACATCGTTACTGGCACCAGAACAAGCAACAACGTTGCCGACGATGACATCAACTCAACCAACAGCACAAACAACAACGCGAAGAACACGCACATTGACAATGACACCGAACAAACAACAAGCATCAGTAACATCAGCGGCAGTAACAACTACGGCAAAGCCTTAGTGTTAGTGTTGCCAACTGAAATTTGTTCAAAGTTGTTGTGGCAATTCACCAGAGCAAATCATGCAGAAATGGGGAAAAGGCTTTTGATGTAGTAGCACCAAACCACGCACATATACAAACAAACAATTGACTCACATACACATACATATATATACGTCCCTGTGTGAATTTGAAGTTGGTCCGCTTTTAGGCGTGCCTACGCACGCAAAACATGGCAAACTGCATTTCCTGCTTTGCAGTGAATGTATTACAAGTGTTGGTATGTGTGTGTGTGTGTGTGTACGAGTGTGTTTCGTATAACGTCCAAAACTAACAAACATGATTCGACTGGTCTTCACTGCTCTAACGATTCTATCCTCAAATGTTGTTATTAAGCTCGCCCACAGCATTTTGCACTTGCCCGCACATTTCACTTGCAACATGCACGGCAGCCAGGATACCACTCTCGAGATGCATCATCATCGCTTGTTGTTGTCCGTTTGTTGCTTGTTTGTTGGTGTTTTTGGTTCTTTTTTCTTGTTACCAGCAGCTTCTGGTAGTTTAGTTACTAGTGCTGCGCGCTGGTGTGCTGCTCATGATGATGCGGGAATACGGCTTGAAATTATTGCGGACATGTGAAATTGCAGCGCTGTGTTTCAAGCGGTTTTTGCTACAGTCTGTGTATTTGTGCTGTGGATAGCAAAGTACTTGTGTCGTGTGGAGTGTACAGTATAGAGTATACAGTATAAAGGACTACAGGGACTAGGCAATGTTTTTTTTTTTTTGGGACTTTGTCGAGTCGGGGCACTACAGTACCTTTGGCAAGTTCTGGGAATTAAATTCAATGGCACGGAATTGGGTGTGAATGGAGCCTGCAGTACAATAGATCGGAGGAACAGTTGGTGAAGTTAATATTCACAATGCATATAAAATGTGTCCGAAGGTAGTTGTTAGGTCAACAATTACTTCAACTGAGTACAGAGAAATTTTACCAAATGTAAGGGAAATTTTTCTAGTCATTTCTACTTCGTCATGCAGGTTTCACCTCTTTCGTGTCATTGTGGCTCTGATTTTCTATTTATTTTTCTCATTTCCTCAAAATCCACTCGAGAACTCAAAAGCTTTAACCATTTAGTCAGCTTTTTGCATCAACACAACGACATGGCCAACATTCCATTCAATCGATCACAGAGAACTTTCACACACACTAAGCAAGCCTTTAAATGCTGCTGGGCCAAAATGGTATGGAAAAAAATGGTATGGTAACATAAGAAAAATAAATAAACTGTGACAAGGCAAATGCGTGCTGAAATGTGTGAATGAGTGAGTGACAAGCAGCAAAAGACACAGCACAACAGCGTTCACATCACTGACAGCTGAAGTTGTTTGTTTTCTTGTTACGAATTTGTTAGTGTGCGAGAGAGTGTGGAAGATTGCCACTTTGAGTGAGCATGTCAGCGTGGAATTATAGGAATTAAAAAAAAACAAACTCTTTCCAGTTTGACACAATAAATTGTGGACGAAAGGCGAATGAAACGTTTAAATTTTATACATTTTTTTTTAAATATTCTCCACACTAACCACAAATTTCCAAATAACTTAAATTTCCTTTCGCATTTCTCTGTTTGGTGTGCTTACTTAATGCTATGCAAATCATTCATGGCACACAATCAGCAAACGAAGTCGTCACGTGCTTAAAATTTGTTTATTTATTATTATATTTTTCGCTTATCTGCCATGTCGTCATTCATAAAATTCTGCTTGGCGCCAGCACGTAGCATTTGTATAGAGAACATTTTATAGTGCATACCTTTAGGCGTGAATGCTGTTTCTATGCGTTCATTTTCCATGCGCACTTACTTCGCTCATTCATGCAAATATAATTTCATGCATAATTTATTTATTTGATGAAGTTCTCTATTTTATTTTCAAAAAATAAAGCAATTATGAAACATAATTTTATATGGCGCTTGAAAGTATGTTAATGTTTTTTTTCCTTAATTGCACTATAATAGAATTTTTAATTTTCTGACTGAGGGGAATGCGCCTGTGTGTGGGTGTTGTTGTGTGTATGAGCAAATTAAAGTCCTTTTGTTTGTGCCTTTTGCATAATTAATGTTTGTTTACGTTTAATTTATGAAAACAAAAGAAACGTGTTTATCGCAGCTATTCTTATCACCTGCCAGGTGACAAATAAGATTTATTACATTTGCATAGCCAGGGGCGGAATATATTGTTGGAATTCTGAGGATGCTTATTTGCAGTTTAACAACAAAAGCGTTGTAGTGCTGGAAGTGGAGAGAAAAGTGCCAAGGGGGAACAAACTTGTATTCGCAAATTAAACCTTGCAAATTTTTAGGTGGAAATTCAGCAAATAGCTATTGAAAAGAATCTCTTTAACAGATATAATACCAGGTCAGATTTTTATATGGAATTAAAAATTATGTTGCATACTTTTCGGGCAAAAACTCGGATGGTATGAAAAGGCACAAAACTACACCCGGACAAAGTAATTATTGAACTACCCACTTGAAATGTTGAGAGTTTCTGATTTTTAACGCCAATAAATATGCAACAAATTTTTAAATCCTCTTAAAAATTAGCCCTGCACTGCATACAACTCTTTGAGATTCGCATTTCTTTGTCAATCTGATTTTATTCAATTAATGAAACCAATTACAAAAATCATTGCATACATCTAGGCACTTTTACTTCATTTAAATTTACTTTTTATACTGCCCCTCCTTCAATGCTTTCATTATCTCAGTCTTTCTCTACAATGTTCGCCTCGCAATAAATCTTTTTCGCGAAATGCCTTCCGACACCTTGGCTGGGTAAATAAATTGCATGAAACAATTGACTGTGTCATATTAAAATGTCATTAAATGTCACGTGATTAAATTTACATTTAAATGACAGAAGCGGTAAAGCGATTTAATGGCAACCAACGGCAGCAACCACAATGAGAAGTCATTATCTCGTTGGCAGTGCCGAGAAAGGTAAACAAACAAGCACATACTCAGCGACACACACATGCGTGTACGGTAGGGTAATTACAGTAAATTCCATCAATCACTGTGGAGTGAAAAAGAAATGTTATTACAATCAACAAAGGGTAACAATAGAGGGTGTAAAAAAATTATAAAATTTTCTAAGTATGAGTGGCTCACACTCAACTCATATTATGACTGGCTTAAATCAAACTAATTGAAAAAAATATTAAAATTAATTTTTTTAAAAATCACCGGGTGTTCTAGTGATTTACACTGTCCATAAATGTGCAATCTGTGTAAATGTCCATGGCCATGACGGGCGAACAAAACGTCTTTTATCTCAGCATTATGCATATGCGAGTATCACATCCGCCGAAATATGCGCATGTTGCACCACACACACACACACACACACACGTTTACAACAATGGCGCTCACGCGGATACTATGCATTAATTAATTTTAATGCAACTGCCATCAGTGACTATGTAAAACAATGGGCACTGGACAGGAAAATGGAAAATCGACGGCAGGCCTCCAAGCCAGCGCCCAAAAGCATTCACACAGCAGCTGTAATCACAGCAATCAACTTGCTCCGAACGCGTATAAAAACAAAAACTAAAAAGCCTCAACCGCACGGACTGCAGTCCACACATTTACTCTCGGTTGACTGCAATTGCATTCTCGGTCCCACCGATTTATTTGGCTCAAGCTCACACGCAAAATGCATGTTTCTTCACTCGCAACTGCATACCCAACGTCGAGCAATCAGTTTGATTGCCGTTGCCTGTTTTTAAAATACTTTTCTTCCTTTCTTTCTTGATATTTTCCGGGCTGGTTTTTTCTTTTCTCTTTTTTCTTTCCTCTTTTTCTCAATTGAATTTTCATGTTTATTTCGTTTGGATTCTCAGGGGAACTTATTTAAAAATTGCATTCACGTTTCATTGCATATGCCTCCGAGGGGGCATATGTACGTAGTCTGTGTGTACTTTTATTTAATTTTGAGTTGCGCTGGAGGGTGGAAAGTTTTGCCGCTGTGTGCGTGGCAGTGCAATTACTGCCAATAGCAAAGTGTCGATCTTGCACGCAGGCACGCAAGTACTCACAATGCATACACGCACACGTGTTGGTTGCCTCTTGCAATTAAAAGTTACTGCAACTGATTGGATCGCGAAATAATCAAAGACAACCAAAAATTTATGTTTCAAAATAAACTCAAAAGAATATAATTGAGAGAGAAAATTAATTTTTCCTTTTCAATAAACTCAAAGGATAATAATTACAAAAATAAATATAAAAATCACTCGGAATGGTCTGCCAAAGCTCATCAATGGAACTTAATACGAAATGTTGAAAGGAAAAATGTACATAAATTCAATAGTTGCTTGAGCACATACACACATACACACAGAGAGAGCGAAAACCTCAACCGAAGATCAAATTTGAAAATCTTGCCAATTTCAATTTCGAAATTACTGAAAATAAATGCAACGTGCTGAAGGCAGATGCTGCAATCATTGCATATGACGTACATGCACGGCATGCATTTTGAATACTTCGCAACAACTACACGAACCACATGAACACCAAAAACGAGGTTAAGTGCAGTTTATATGCAGGAAGGAGTATTTTCTGTTTTATTTTTTCTTTTTTCATGCAAACATCCCGGCAGCAGACAGGCTCTAATACAGCCAGCGCCGCCACCACACCCACGTCGCTTCACTCTAAACAGTGTAGGCAGGCAAATATGTTGCTGATGTGCATTCAACTTACATCACTTCTTTTTTTGCACTACAGTTTTTTTTTCAAACTCCCCCTCCCCCCGTTCAGTTTATGATGCATTTTCTGCAAACAAATTGTGCTTCATTGACGAAATTTTGTGCGAACCAAAAATGTTGTATAAAGCTGCTTCGTTAGCGTTTTATTTGAGAGGCATAATTAAAAATTGTTCCACATCATCATCGTTGGCTGTATTCGGTATGTGTTAAATAATGCAGCAATTACTGCGTGTTCTTTAGTTAAGAGCATTTATATGCGTTATGTAATTGTGTGGTTTCACTGAATTTGTGAATTAAATATTTAAATTTTACTTATTTTTGGGTGGAAGGAAGCCAAATATACGAAATTCTAGTGTTCCTTAATTGGTACATTGGCATGAATATAAATTGTGTAACTTCAGAGCTATGGAGTGAAAACTTGATGTTCTGGGCATGCCAATCCAATTGGATCTCCCATAGAAATATCAAATCTTTGATGTGTCAAAAGGAGAAGCCAAGTGCTTTTCACACTTGCCGATTTCTGCTTCATCTTTACCAGCCATAGCCTTCCTAAAATTCGCATATATAAGCAGGAACCTCATGAACATGTGTGCAGCGACGTGCGATTGAACCTATTGGTGACAGTAGTGTATCCAGCACAATTGACTCCATGAAGCATTGTCGTAGCGTGGGATGTGTGACGCTATTCTATCGCCATTTCATTGGTTTATTCAGAAAGGCTCGTCCGTTTTTTACCATGTCCATTTCTTGTTCGTCTCAAAGGATTCCTTACCTGCAAAGATAAGATAAGGGAAATTTGAAATCATTTTCAACGAATTTAAATTATGTTAATTTCTAATTTGCAAATTTACAATAATCTCTCCACGAAAATCCACAATTTCCACACTTGTGTTAACGCATAATTAAGCAAGGCACAAACACGCCCACACACATTTCGGCTTAACTGCCGCAATCAATAGAACGAACACCACAAAAGTGCCACGCCCACTTGGGGTAAGCGATATTTGCAACTGATACTGATGATGGCGCCACACTCACACATACACTTACACAATCTGTCCGACATGAACATGGTCACACGAGGCACTCGCAACTCACTTGTGCGGCGAATAATGCGCAATTGTTGACCACAATACAAGCGGTTAGGAAGCCTTAACACAAACGATTTATGTACTTAGTAACGCATAGCCGCACAAACTTAATACACTCACAGACACACACACACAGATGCAGTCTCAAAGGAAACGGAAATGTGTTAAATGTGTACAGAATGCTGCAAGCAAGTCTTAACTTGAATGGCTTAAATGCAATGCAGCAGATGAACCCCCAAATCACCACAGAGACTAGAAAATAATTCCAAAAATGTTATCTAAAGCTTATTTTCCCACCTCAACATGTTGGCATTCAAAACATCAAAACACAAACGGATTCAATGAAAAGCGCCGGCAAACACCACACACCGGATCAATTCTACAAAATGGAATTCTGCGCGTTTGGTGCCGAAAATTCAAATTTTATTTCGGTTTTGACTCTTCACCAGAGGTGTATTATTGACATATGCACGCGCGTATAATGAAATATCCGAAATGTCAAAATGGTTCCAAACCGCACTTGCCATACAAGCCCGCACAAATTACGTGGCTTCCATTCATTATTAGTGCAACATTTGCTTCATATAATTATGTGGAAAGGCAGATTGGCAGGGAGACAGAGAAAGAGAAGGATATGTGTATATTACGCCCGCGAGCCTTTGTTTCCGCACACTGTTTGTTTGCTGCACATCGGAGCAACGCTTAATGCTTTTAAGTGCATATCATTTGAATGGGCAAATTTAGTAGCTTATTAAATATTTAATTAAAGTGCCGTTTGTATGCACAGAGATCACAGCACGGCCAGGAGGCGATGTGACGGCCAAGAGTATACAAAATAATTCAATTGCACTCAATTTAGTCGGATGCGTTTAATAAGGGAATTTCCAGCATTGGCAGGCCGTACGCAGGCCGAGCACACAGGTGAATTTCATAATGATATGTGGCAGGGGCGTAGGCGGAGGAGGCTGGCTATGCATAATTACTAGTAGTGAAATTAATTATTATTACTCATACTGCCAGCGAGCGAGCGAGCGAACAAACGAACGCACGAACGAACGACATTTAAGCACATACTCCCCACTTGCATGCTGCCAACTGCCAACTGCCAGTTGCGTGCTCCTCGTGACGTATGAGTGATTTTCAATTTTAATGCTTCGCCATTAAGCCGAATGTTGATATTGTAATTGAGTTCGTACGCATGCATACATTGAAATTACTTGCTGGCATTTTGTTAAGGGAATATTGAAATTATACGTGTTTCATTCAAATTACGCATCGAACGCATCACTCACAATTAGTAAGCTGGCGCGCAGGATTAATGTAAAGCGCTGTTATTCACATACGCCACTATGTAGGAGCTTTTTCGCGAGTGCACGGATGGAGTATGAGTTTGGTTTTGTGTGAGTTAAATATGATTTATAACTTAATCAACTTGCACGCACGCACTCTCACACACACACGCATGCATACTTAATCGTTATTAATTTTGTGGTGGAATTTTTAATTTTTGCATTTTTAATTATAAGCATTCATATGACCTGACGCACGCTTGAATTACGCTTAATGCTAATATGAAATTTAAAAAATTTCATATCAATTATGACAAAAACGGTTGGCATTTCGATCAATTTGGAATGCAACAGGATATTCGTTGATTGAATGAGTAAAATTATTGCACCGAGAGAAAAAAATTACACAATCCGACAGTCGGAAAACTGTTAAATTGACAGCGAAAACTGTTACAATTTTCAGTTTTCGCATTTATTTTAACAGTTTTCGTTATCAATTTATGTGAAAATAAAAAGATAAATGGGGCGGTAGGCGTACAGAAGCACATGACTAGACTGTCTAAGGAGGGTTTACTAAGGACCCGCTTACGTCGAATAGTATGACATCGCTGATATCTCACCCCCTAATGTATCAGCTTTTCTAATCAAAACCAGACTCCAGGATGAGCTAAAAAATATGGAGGGATGTCACAATAGACCCAATGTGGTCGCAGTGACAGGCAGTGAATCCTGCTCTTTCGAAAATCTATGGAATTGACTCTGATAAAGAGTGTAGATACTTTTCCTTTGGGGGTAACTCTAATGGTTTGACAAATCCCCTTAAACACGTACTTTGTATACATGCTGCCTAAAACCACCCTAAAAATGGCATTCTTTTGACTAATACTTAATAATAATATTAAAGTTTATCCAAGGCAATTCCTTGTTCGATCAACTTCATACCCACATTTATGCACGATTCATTTGAAACAAATTGCATATATTATGAATACAAAAGCTCAACTTGCGATTATAGTTTGTGAAAGTTGCTTGCTGCCAAAAAATACACAAAAGTTGAAAAACTTTTAATGCTTCGACACACGAAAAGTTAAATATTTTAGCACATTTCCAACAGCGACTCGAGCAAGCGTCAACATGTTGCTCCAAGCATATATCAACACATGTGCCAAATTTATAGATAACAACGAACTCGGTGGAAAACATTTCATTAAAAACACAAAAGAATCAAATTAAAATTTTGTACAAATAACCAGGAACAAGATTGCCAAATGGCTAAAAAATAATACAAAATTCGAAATGACAAAATGCCGCAAGAGCCAAATCACAATTACCAACACATACTCTTGTAAAACTAAAGTACACACCCATAAATGTCAACATTTAGAAAAGTTCGCACGGAAAAGTTCAACAACTTTTTGTTGTTTTTGTGGAAATTTAATATTTAGAATGGGTAATTTCCACCGCAGAATTACACCACAAACAAACATGGCAACATCACACAGGCAAATAAAAAAAAATACCACATGTTGCGAATGGAGGGTACTTTAACAATTACACATATGTACACCCACACCTGCATAGATACAAACATTCAAACAACACACATCGACGCGGCAAGTGTGTCAAAATGCGCTGTAATGAACATTCAAATGCACCACCACCACCACACCACCGTCAACAACAACATATTCCAACAAACACCCGCTAGCGCATAACTTCACTACACGTTAGCACGCACTCGCGCGCACTTACACACACACAAGCTTTAATAGAAATGTGTTTAACTGCATTCCATGCTCGCAGTCAAAGTGTAGCCGTTACTGGTATGACTGCTGCGAGTATCTTAAAATTGAATTTCAATAAAATTTAAATGGCCACACACGCAGCAGCTCGGTGCACCGCAGGCACTTCCGCACATATACTCCGTATGAACACGAAAGGTATTTTATAAAGATTTTGAACAGGTTTTATACAGGAATGTTTGTGTGGGGAAAGCCTTTGAGCAGGACACGAACACAAGCGACAACTCTCGTTTAATGGTTTATTGGCAAAGAATGCACAGCAAAATTTTCATATATTTCAAAACTAAGTGGAAGTTTGTAAAGTTGAAATAGTTGAAAAAGTCGAAAAAGCCGAAAGTTCCCGAAAGTAAATCCTCTCAAACTTCCCAAATAGCTTTTCAATATTTATTGACTTCATTGAATAGTGCAGGCAATTCAGTGTGTATGTTTTTCCAATTTAACATTTTATTTACATTTAACACTCAGAATATATTGAAAGGTTTACGATCAATAGTATAATTCCACACTTTTTTTTACCACCTTGATTTATACACTTTTCCCTTATTGTCACACCAATATTCTTGCAGTGCATTTGCAGCCACATATGCTACCAATCACCAGCACCACCACTGCATTCACCACATTCATAATAGCTTCTTGTGCTACGTTCTTTCCCACATGACTTCCACTTGGAAAGACTGCGGCGGCTTCCTTGCAACATTTGAGCATTCTAATATGCAAATGTATCGTTATAGTCGCCCACGCAATATAACAAATACTAACACAAACATCTTACACGTACACTAAATGAAGCATCCGCTTCCCACGTACATACACACATATATTGGCTTCTGTATCTCCAACGACTTTTCTCATTCATACACTTGCCTGCACTTTCATCCATCTTCCGTTTACTTCATTCAAGGAAATAATGTATATAAAATTTACTTTTTATTATTTTGCGAACGAAACAACATAAAATAAAATCGACGGCAGACGTTAACGCGTAAAAACGTACAACATTTTACAAAACACTTCGAACGCAAAATTAAAGGAAAATAAAAAAAAGGAAAATAACAAAAACACACACACACACACAAATAGAAAAAAAGGAGCAAACGCAATACAATAAAAAATATATATGAAAAAAAACTTTGCATATCTTAAGGCTGACAGCAAACTGACGGCGCGCATACGAGCGCACATTAAGCTTCGTTTATAGACTGTGTGCGTGTGTTTGTTAACAATGCTGCCAACTGCAACTGAGGCAACGGCAACGGAACGTAGCCGTCTTAAGACGTTGGCGGCAAACACGCTTAAATGCGATTTATTTCTTTATTTTCCTCATATTTGCGCAAAATATTGAGCAAGAAATTAAAATGTGCATGTGCACATGTGCTACAATTTGCATGTTTATGCATGTTGGCAGTGAAATAAACATTCACGCTAACGATGCCATAGTCAAGCTTGTTGCAACAATTTTAAACGTTCGTGTGTGTGTGTGTGTGTATTTATTTTGTATGCGATTTGACTGTGAGTTTAATTGAAATGGTTGCAAGTTTGGTAAATATAATTAACAGTAAACATGTTGCAATTTATGTTTCATGTTCTTAGGGAAATACTTTGCCTTTCGTTACTATCTGTTCTAATTAGAAGCACAAGTAAATAGTTTCAGAATTCACTTTAGAATGTCTAAACTCTGAATCAATTTGATCCAAAGGATTGTGTTATACCTTTATAAGTAAAAGTGATACAAGTGGGCGTGTCAAAACCTATCCTAGAACACGACTCACGGCCCATAGAACACATATATGAATTTTGATGAGAATCTGTGCGGTAGTTTTAGCGTCAACTGGACCCAAACATTTTTTGTGAAACTTTTTCCACAGTCTTTTAATTCTTTTCTTTTTTTAATATTATAATTTATAAAATCAATTTCAATCGTTGCCTGCACTTTATTAATAAATTAATTACTTTTCAATTTCCAATCTCATATCTCATATTTGCACTGCAACGGTGTCTCTCAGCTAATGAAAATTTCGCTTCACTTAAAATGGCAATAATAATAAAAAACAAAAAAAAAAGAAGAATGGCACAACCTGTCATAAAGACAATTTCGCGCTGATTATCCACTTTTCTTTGACACGTAAAATATTAAAATGTTAAAATTGCCCGTAATTGCAAAGTGAATTAACGTAATCGAAAAACTTTAAAAATTTCCCAAATTATGCATGTGATGATCGCAAAAACACACACACACACACACACATGCTCACACAAATGAGTTACGTTATTAAAATTGTGTCACCGCACGTTAAGCGACTCGCTTGTACGTTTGTTATTGCTATATTTGCTTATGTGTTGGTAGGTAAATTGAAAATCACGTATGCATCGGTAAGTAATTTTTTTCTCCAATGGCATATAGCACAGCGGCGCACTTTTTTCCCATTTTTTTCCCATTAAATATTCAATTATGCGGTCTTTTTACTGTAAGCTGCCGACGAGACATACGTGTGTGTGTGTGTAATAAACTGCCACTACTAAACACTCAAAAAAAAAAATTTATAATATTTAAAAAAATTAATGACTTTCTTACATGGGTTTTCTTTACAAAGTTAATAAAATAAACAAATTTTTTTTTTAAAAAAAATTTATTACAAAAAAATTTAAATTTTTTCAATAAATTTTTCTGTGTGTACCTCACGTGATTACGTGGTTATTAATTTTTTATTATTTACAAAATGAAAATGTGGGAAAAGCGGAAAATTCTGCCGCAAGCTGCAGTTAATAGCAACGAAATGGCTTACCGATGCCACAGAGCGGGCACTCTGCGCAAAGTCGAACTCAACTTAACTGAACCCATTTAAATCTTTGTTTATTTTTGTTTTAACTATCGCTTTTATCATTTACCTTTAAGCTAAGTAGACTTAAGTAGAAGCACCACCGCAGTCCAGGTATTAAAAAGCACTTTAGCGTGACACTTTACAAGTACAAATATAACATTTGGCCTGATGTACCCACCAACCATTGATCAATTGACAAAAAATACAGACACCTATGTCGAAGCTTTCAACACCCACTTAATGCCAGAAAAATATTTGCAACTCAACACAAAAATGCAAATTCTGAATCATTCACACTCACACACATGCACAACACAAACACGCGAATTCGAACAGTTTGACATGAATGCGGACATGCAGCTCCAACGAGTGACAACAATAAATTCCAATATGGCGCTAGCCTCAATTTTGTTATGAAATACAAAAAAAAAATAAAAATTCCAAAAAAATCCAAGAGTTGCTGATGTCATGTGTAGGGTTCTTTTTTTTGTATAACAAAAAAATCCGTTCGCAATAAAAAATGGCGCCGTTGTTGCATATTGAATGCACCCAGCGGGAGAGACTTGGTAGTTGTGATGGTGTTGCGGTGTTGGCACGAAAGATCGGTTGCCAAATTGCGTTGATAAAATGTCAAAATGTTCAACAATACATTTTTATGAGGGGCAAAAATGAGAGAGGCTTTTTCGTTGTGTGTGAAATGTGTATGTATGTGTCCTCAATTGCAGACAAATAAAAAGTAATATTACACCACTCTCCACGAATAAATATTTAATATAAAATTAAAAATGTTTCTACATTTAAAACTAAAGTAAACAACAAAAAGTCATATTCTCTCCTTTCATAACCCTTTTCATTTCCTAACTTCCGTCCATTAACATCCTCTGCCTTTAATGCTCTTGGCAAATAACTCTGTCAGCAGGATGCCAAATCGCCATCTGAGTTATGGTGCACGCTTTTACTACGACCCATAAGTAGGATGGGTAAGGGAGACCGAGTGTATACCGGGATAAAATGCCATAAACATTTAAATAGCCTCTAGCGTAATAGTGGTGGCGGTTGCACGGGAAGCAAGGAATTCTTCTTCCTTTCTGTTTTCCTCTGTTTTTTTTTTTATATTATAAATTTATAGTTTATCTTGGCCGGTGATGGAATGTTAACAGATAGTTGTGGCCATTTAATCCGTACAGCTAACTAAGAAATGACTAAGTAATGATTCACTTTACTAGTTCAGTGAACTTGGCTCAATGTTGAGAGATACATACCTATATATAAGGCACTTGGAGCATTAATGATTCAAGAGAGATCATCAAATGAATGGAGATTTCCTAGTAAAATTGTGTTTACAGCTAGAGGTAAATAAAAATTATGATCCGGAGTGAATCTGGGTAAGTGTGAGCATGAAAATTACTATTTGCATAAGTTGTGGCTGGAATGTGTAGAGAAATACCATTACACAATAGTAAAAACATCGGACATAAAAAAAAATGTAATTTCAGGCACCCATTTTGACCTAAGACCCTTGTTGTAGCATGTCAAAAATTCTTTCCTAAAAAAAGGTGTGAATTCCACTTTATCGATTAAATATAGATTGGAAAGAAAAGTATTCAGTTTGTTTCTCTCCTTTGTTAACTATTTACTGTAAAAAAAACTTTTGATCTTTTCGTTTTTAATTTAATTTAATATCAAAATAATTTAATTGAGTTCGTTTCAAATCCAAGTAAAATTCAATTTGAATATTCAATGTCTACTGCAATAAATTTCAATTAGTTTTCACAAAAAGCAACGGCAATTTAACGGCCATAAAAAAACATCTGTCAACCTTGATTAATTTCAACTAATTTCACAATGAATAATATATATAGTAAGTATTTTAAAATATTTTCCATCACAATAAATAAATTAAACTGATTTCAATGGAAACATAATAATCCAGCTATGTGGAAATTATAAGCAAAAACAAGTGTTTCAATTAGGCTGATGATGAATTAACATTTCAGCCAAACACACAATAGCCACCTACGGCTCGGTCATTTGTCGAATAACTGATAATATCGAATGCAAATCTAAGCTGAAATGTGCGCATAATTCGCCCATATTTCAACCAAAAATTTGCATTGAAGATTTATCGGCACAATTAGACGCGTAACATCAACAACAGCAGCCACACATAGGTACCGAATACAAAATTAAATGCCCATAATGGCGGTAAAAAAAAAAAGAATGCCAACATAAATCAAACGAATTACAAGCAAATGAATGGCTGCAGGCTGCAGCGAATTCCATAAAAATATAAATACAAAACAAATAAAACTCATGTAACTACACACTTGCACAAATGTGTAAGTGCAATTGAAAATTATTGCATTTAGCTGGGATGCTTTCATATTAATATTTCTATTTACGTAATGTTATTATTAAAATATTTGCTGAATTTATGGTTGGAAAAATAAATGACCACAATGTGCTTGCCATTGCCCAAATGTAATTGCAAATATTCCAAAATTTTATATAAATTAGTTACACATGGCCGGGTGGCTGATTCATGGTGTCGGTCTACTTAGTTTACATTTTAATTAACTTTGCTAATGGCACACATTTTATGTTTCATTTTGATATCGTGTGCGTTTAATTACAAATTAAATATTAAACTTATTTTCAATTTAATGGCGAAACTTTAATTTAATGAACCCTTTAAGGCCATAGTGGAGAATTACATTTTTAACGCAAATTGACACAATTGATATATGTAGTGTGCATTGAAACAAAGGCACATCACAAGCTGTTTGATTGACATGTCAATATAAACTTTACAAACAACAAACTACTGTGAGTGCTGGAAATAAAGGGAGCGGAGAGTGTTCTCAAGAAACGTCATCTGTCACTTGTCAAATTGTAAATTGATAGCGTAATTGTTTTTCTTGTTGCTCTTGTTGTAATTGAACTTGTGTCTAAATCAAATTAAAAATCATCATCAATTAGATTTACATTGAAGTTGTTTGAAAATTTACAAACAAAAACTAAATAAAGCATAAGACATTTGCAATCACACTTTCAATAATATTTTCGTTTTTTTTTTTCAAAGGCAACAATGATATCCTGTCTAAACTGTCATTTCCGATTATCCAAAGATATCAGTTCCATCAATTCATTCAAATCGAATCGATCATAATTTAGTAAGCATCAAGAGACAAAAATAAACACATTTGTCACCGCCACATCTCGAATTTCTGGCACAACTTTTCTCGATTACACATTTTCAGATACTGACATCGACCCGAGAAAACAACAAAGAAGAAGCGAAGTCAACAATTAACTTAGGGCTTCACTGTTTATTGATGCCACTTAGTAACGAAGGCACACGCGTTTATTGAGTTAGTTTATTTCGCATTTGTACACATTTGGCATTAGGGTTGCTTCAAAAATGTTCAACTTTGACATTAGGCAATTGAGGGTGGGTGGTCTGACGTTAGACGGCAAGAGCCGTTCAGTAGAAATTCAAGCAAAATAAATTTAATTAAAGCGCCATAACACTGATATTGGCAAAGTACAATTTATATATGAAAAAACCAATGATAGAGTTGCCAAATGATAACAAAAAATTGTAATCTTTTTGAACAAAAAAAAAAGTAAATACATATGTCATAGTAAATACAACTTCACAATTTTTATTTTAAAAAAATGGCTATAAAACAAATTTCAAATATTGGCAAACAAAATTTTACAAAAAATTCCATTACCAAAAAGATATGAATAAAAAATGGTTTTATCTGCATTTATTTGGCAGCTTTTCGCTTCTATATTTTTTCTGATAAGCCTGCATACGTTTTCAATTAATTAAAATCATTGAAGAGTTGAAGGCAGAATGAAACAAAGCAAAAATGCTCGACATTGTGCAGTCATATTGCCTGTTCGGAGTAAATGTTAATTAAAGAAATTACTTCGACAGAACATTTATTCATTTGCTTATTCAACCATTCGTTATTAACCTGGTACTGCTACTGTTGTTCGTTAGAGCTGCCGCTCGCTTAGGCTTCGCGGCGCTTAAATCATTCATCTTTGACCATGCCAAGTAGATGGAAAATGAAAGGAATGAAGTGTCACAAAGGAAGAAAAAGGCAAGCTGCTTACAAAAATAAAAAAATGTACTTCTTAATGAAGATGAAGTAATTGTTGACATTTACAATGTTATGCAAAATTGCATCAATTATATGATAATTTACTAAAGGCTAATGGAATGAGCCAAGAGATCAGGACTGAGGACACGAATGAAAAAAACAACTAACAAATGGTAAATTAAATTAAATTGAATGGAGGATGGATAAGTTAATATTATCATTGCATTAAAAAAGGTTTGCAATTACATTTCGTTCGTTAATTACTTATTTTTCTAAATGTTTAAACTAATTTCGTTGCATTTCACAAATATTGACAGTTCAACTTATTAACAAAAATGTTTTACCTGCAAAAAAAAAAATGCAAAATCAAAAGTCAATGGACCTCCAGCCAGTTAATGTTAACAACTGAAAAACATCACCAACAACAGCAGCAACAACTAAAAAACAAACAACACCGATTGCTAAATAAACCACAGGTAAATATATACAAACAAATTGCACAATTTGTTTCGGAACAATGAAATTACATACACTTTGATAAATTGCATTTAAAATTGATATTGTCAAAAACAAAATAACAGAGGAAACAGCCGAGTAGTTAGTTAGTAATAAATTGTAATAAAAAAAGGAAACGTTTCGGTTTCACAATATTTGGAGTTGACAATTTTTTAAATTGACCAACAAGCCCAAACAAAAATAAAATAAAATCGATACACCTAAGGGAAAGTACTATTAGTGGAATCTTTTTTTGTATTTATTATTGTTGGCGCACTAATTGGATTTGTTGCAATGGCATGTGCAAATTTACCTGATTTTTCATACAGAACCAAGGCAATTTTGCCTTTATTGTTTTGAATGAATTAAGTATGAAAAATTATTTAAAAAAAATTAAATTATTAAAGAAAAACGGAAAAATGTCCACTGTCAGTGAAACAAAATGTAAAAATTACTTTTTATTTGAGTTTCAATTGAAGAGGATATAATTTGACAAATTCCCATATATCTCAATAGTTTTTTGAAATATAAAATAAACAAAAACTATCTTCGGTCTGACCGAAGCTAAGATATCCTGCACATGGGAGTACGATGCGCTCTTAGACCATTATCGGTTCAATATTTTATCGATATTATATCGATTTTTTTCGATATTTCACTGATTATTATTTTTTGTAATTTAATTGATAATATTTCGATATTTTAACTATAATTTTTCGATAATTTATTGATAATTTTTTGATAATTTATCGATAATTTTTTGATAATTTATCGATAATTTTTTGATAATATATCCATAATTTTTTGATAATATATCCATAATATCCACTTCATTTCCGATCCATTTCGTTCCCGCCATCATATCTCTCATACATGGCCGCCAAAAAATCAACAAGGATAAGGCCCATTGTGATTAGTATCCTTTTCCAAAATTGAATAAATTAATTGCAGTCATCTTTGGTACGCATGTCTATTTGGAGGACCTCAACAAATAATATTGTGCGGAAGCCTTCAAAAATATTGGAGAATCGTTGAATGAAGTTTATCGAGCTAAAAGGAAACTATTTTTTCTGATATTGTCTTTCGATCGAACTCGACACCTGCTCATGACATGATGACACTCTCAATGTAATCACCTCGATATATTACTCATCCTTTATTAACCAGATTGTCCTTTCATAATCCACAATGCCAACTAAACCTTAAAAAATATCATCACACAAAAGAATAACTCGAATTACGAAAAACAAAAACTTTCTAAAAAATGGATATAATAATGGCTTTTGTTTCCAAGCCATACAAATCCACACTCACACACACACGCACACACCCAGAAAATAAAACAAAATATGTGCGGTATTATGTAGTTTATACTAAAAATCATTGCTGCTACTGTGTGGGATCCATTTAAGCGCCATTGAGAAAATACCGCACAAAAAACCCAAAAAAGAACCAAAAAAAAAAAAGTTACAAAAAAACGGCAACCCCAAATATAGCGCGCACAAAAAGAATAATCCAAAAAAATAAACTGATGTAAAAAAATACACAAGAATAACTCGCACTGATTTATGCGGCTTCAGCTCACAAATGTAATTTGTGCGAAACAAAAATTTAATTTAAAAGTGACCCGAAGGATTCGAGAGAGGATCAAAATAAAACCAAAAAAAAAAGGATTCATTGAAACATTTTTGCAGTGAAACAATTTGCTATGCATATAAAGTTTGACAAGTTGGAATTAAAAAAAATATATACAGTATTGCCAACTGCGTTCATTTTTTTATTTATATAATTTTCAATATTTAAAATAATATACCATTGATTGATGAAAAGCGCTTCCGACTGCCAGTCATTTCTCACTAATTAATATTTTTCTTTTAATTGCAGTTTCGCATCACTCACTGGACGGAGTCCAACTGGCCGTTGTGCGGCTATAAATAATTAACATCGTTACTGTTCCCTCGCTCGCGTATATATTTTACTCCAATTCATTCCTTTTATTTACCGCCTGCTCACAACAAAAGGGCAAATGTTCAGTTTTCGGTTTTTTTTTTCTTTCATTTTTTATACACTACCCAATGTCCTTAAACTGGGTTAGCGTAACGCTCCTACCGGTTTATACAATTTTTTGTTCGTAAATTCGTTTCTATTTTTTTTTTGCGTATTTTCCAACGCTGTGAATGTGCCATAATAACTTCAGATTTCTACTGCTCGCTTTTTTTTTGTGTATTGTTCAACTGACATCGTTTTGGTGCTCGTGGTGCTCAGTTCGCTGGATTTTTATGCTCAACCGTTTCAGAATTATGTTCACATTTCTCATGGATCCCTCTCCCCGACTGTGTATGTTTGTATGTTCACCTACACGCGATTGTAGCGGTTGCATTAAATTTATTCATTTTTTCTGTTCTCTCGTACTCGTTTAACTCTTCTAGCTTACCACCACCACGAAAAACGACAGACGACCAAATAATATTTATCCAAAAAAAAATAGAACAAAAAATTGTATAAAAATTGGGTTAAAAATCGTTTTGCGCACATATACATTCGAGACAAAAATCTAATTGGAATTTGGTTTAACGAATCGAATTGTTTGCATTTTCTGTTGATTGAGCAAATGCACAAATTCTCCTAATAGGTTTGAATATTTAAAATGGAAGAAATTCATTGCTCTTTCATTAATAGCACTGGACGAAATAGAGTAATAGAGTGGACGAATAAATTTAAGTTTACATTTTTTACATTAAAGAAAATATTAAAAAAAACAACATTGAAAAATATGTAATTATTCTCACATGTTCATGCTAACCTAGAAATGTATGTATGTGTGCACTTTCCATATATGCGTATATGCACTAAGCACAACAATCCTTAGAAGCTTAAAGTGCTATAAGCTCATGACATCACTGTCATACAAACGCGTGACAAGAGCCATGCCAAGTGCAGCTTCTTCCTTTGACTTGTGTATGTGTGTGTGTGTGAAAATTGCGTGCAGCCAACATGAGAAAGAATAGTAAAGTGAAACTTACTTCATAAGCCTGGCTGGGAAGTGGGTGCTTGTTTCAAAATATATGTATTTATATACATACATAGGATACGATATGTGACTCAACCACACATGCAAACATACAACTCAACAACTAACACTTGTAAAAGTTTTTGAATTCTGCACCAGCATCTCATCATCACTTGAAATGGCACAACAAAGCACACGCTAGTTTACAATAAAAAAAAGGAAAATAAGAAGAAAAAAAAAAGTACGAAATGTATGGTTGCGGGGGGGAGGTTGAATACGAAACCTTCAGATCAACTGCAGGGTGAAAAAGTGCATTGGCAACGTTGACGGTGTCAGAGTTGGCCACAAAAAGTAAAATAAAATTTCTAAGGACAAATGGAAAATGTGAATATTCTACAGTCATTTCGACTAACTACGAGTTGTGCATATCGTTGTTGTTGTTTTTGTTGTGTTTTTGTCGTATTTTTGTTGCCTTCAATTTACAGTTTGGGATTTGCAATACAATATCAATGACAGCATTTAACATTGCTACGCAAAGTCAAGTGGCAATTCATTCCTTTTCTGTTGTAGTTTGGAGTGAGAGAGAGAGAGAGAGAGGGTCAGAAGAAATTTCCGACGATGTGAATAATTTTACTAAATAAGAGCAATCAAATGGCTTGTAAAGGCAAATTGTAGTTGAACCAGAAAGGAAGGGAAAGGAAATTTAAATCTGAAATGTAATCAAAGTCAAAGGGAAGATTAAAAGGATTCATGTCCTGAAAAGAAAAAATCCTTTGGAAAATTTAACAAAAATTTTAGAAATTTCATTCTCTTATATTCTCGTAAGGAATTCTTTTTTTCAACCTTTCCCCACAATTTTTCCTTGCCAAGATGACTTGAAGTTTTCATGGAAAAATCTTTTCCCGCTTGTGTCTAAATTGAGCCATCAAAGTTTGGGTCAAAGTTCAATGTAATAAATTCCGAAACCAAAGAAAATATTTCATTCAAAAGAGAAAAAATAATGTAAAGAATGCGTAGACCAGCGCAACGACAATCTGTGACAATTGCACCAAAGAGCATAAAGTCATTTCAGAAGCAATCAAGCCTAACCGCATAATTAAAGTGTAGGCTGCCCGCCGCCCTCTCTCCTGAAAGTTCAGAGCATACACCACACAGAATCAGCATACCAATAAACAATTGAAACGATCGACCAGGCGACCGGGCGACCTACCGAGAGAGGCAGACATTATATTTGAATCTGACCTTTCCCAATTAACCACACAACGGCCAGTTAGATGCGCACACATACTCGACGACGACAAAACAAAACAGACACAACTACACATGCAACGAACAATTGGAATACCGTTGTATCATTTCGAACAAGTACCCCATCCCCCCCCCCCTCCTTTTGAAAACACAAGCACCCCCGTACAGCAGATTAAGTTCATTTGTAACGTTTTTCACCACAGAGAATATAAAATGAAATTGTCACATGGTACGAACATACACAACGCATTAGTTAAAACAATGAACCCAGATAGAGGAAAGTGTGTGCTGGATGGCATGACCAACCGAGCGGCCAAACGACAGCCATATGCATGCACTCCATTGACATTTTAAAATGTTTCATTTTTGCACAGTCAAAAATTCAAAAAAAGTCATAAATTCAAAGTACTTACGCATATATGTATACAAAACTAGAAGCACTCAAACACTAAAGAATCCCATACCGAGCACACATCCGACACATCCGACACACACGCAAATATTCGATATTATGGAATGTGGCCAAATGTTTTTGGTGTGCGATTTATTGTGCCATATAGATGGTATCGCAGAAAGATAGTCAGAGTTGCTAACATTAGCCTCATCGCACACACACACACACACACAGTATTGTCGCCATTGTCTCTCGACACCACCATCAGCATCAGGATCGCAATCCTCATCAACTATGGCCCTTTTCCTATGCGAAGAGTACTCATTGTTCAAATGTACAAATGTGAAATGTGTTCACTTTAGAAATTCACAAACACACACACACACACAATCATACACAGAGCGGAAGTGCTACTGTGTTAGCCAAAAAATTTCGGAGCCTATTTGAATTTTTGCCATTTGGGAGACCTCTTCGAGCACGCACATAGCACATAGTCAATATCCCCATTCATGCATATATATCATGTCTGTCAGTTGGGCCCGGGTAGCGCAAGGGTGAACGAGTGAGCCAGAGCGAGAATGCAACACAAGAAATTATGAAACAGGCTAATGACCGATGCCATGGATTTGTGCGAATTTTTGGTATTATTGTGTGTCGTAAATTTTTGGGATTTTTGAAATTTGCCAAAAGTATTAGTGAGTGGAGATTTCATCGATTTTTGTTATCTCGTATATTTCGGTTGTATTTAAAATAATATGCTATAGTTACACAAACAATTTTGTGGAAAGTCAACAAAAAATTTAACAAATTAAAATGAAATAGAATATTGTCAAAACATTGTATAAATTAATCAACAATGATCGATTTAAAATATCGATTTATAGCAAATAAGTACTAAATAATTACTTGAAATTATCATTAGAAGTGTTTATCTGTTAATTCAATATTTAAAATAATCGATAACATAAATGTATTCTGTTTTAAATACTTCATTACTCAATTAAGGTCTGATAAATTAAAAGTGGTCAATAAAAATAAGTTCATCGATTACCGCAGATAACTGGATTATCGAATTAATCGATCAAAATATTTTCACTAATTCGGATAAATAAATTAGATAATCGATAACAAAAAATATCTACTTATATGATGCTCAGAACCAAGCGACGATTCTATAGGGGAAATTGTATATCCCGATATTGAACGAAATCGATCATCTACACTAGTTTTTGGTCGAAAACGATTGAACTTTCTTTGATAACGAATGAACAGTATTTTAGGTATCGTTTTCACTTGTTTCTCAACAATTTCAAAGGAAGGTACTGCACTGGGAATGAAAGGGTTAACAAGTTAGGGGAAAGTTTTTTGCTTTTAAAGCCAGCCTCACAGAAAATCAAACAATTTTAAACTTAAGTGACACCATAGTGTAAAAAAGAATATCAGATTAGTGGAACATATGTATACTCTTAAGGGTTAAGAACAATTGACAGAGACACAGTCAGTCAATGAACGAATGGTCAAATAAAAGAAAATAAAATACTTTTTCACTTTCCACACCATTTTTGTCCTTTAATTAATTGAAAACTCCATAAGAGAAATTCAGCAAATATATGTGCACTTCTAATGACTTCCATTGTGTGCCCCACAGCATGTCTCGAATGGCCATTGCACAACGTCGACACAAAAGAGCATATCAAATTTCTTTAGCAAACACCCAAAACGAGAGAACAATAAGGGAAAGGAGAAGCAAACAAACACCATAGATGGACATTTTTTGTAGACCAACCAAACCGCAAATGGACAGTCGGACAGACAGACGCAATGATGACCAAACGAAACCCGGAACCGTGGCATCGAGAATACATATTACTCGTACTTAGTAATATGGTAAACTCCAGAGCTGCGTAATTAAACATGACCGCAAAATAAGAACGAAAAAATTCAACCACAAAGACTACAGCCAAAACGAAGCAGGCAGCCACAAGAACTCAGCGGAAGTCCACAGAGCAAAAGGGCAAAAATTTAATTTTTTTAATATGAGGATGGAAAAAAATTGTTCATTACACACTTGCGACAAGTTTTAATTAAAATATCAAATAATACGAATATGCTTTGGTGGCACACTACTAGCTACTTGTATACAAATAGTCAGTATGTATTTACTTTTATTGAAGTTTTGTGAAATATGTACTTGCACACCAGCAGGAACTACATGGAGTGTGTAAGCAAGCAACTCCCAAGTGTCATCTCAGTCATTAGCGTTAACGTCGGAGACTTGATGCCAATTAAAGTGAAACTTTTAATTGTTTATGATGCTACATGCTGTTTTTGTTCTATTTTGCGGCGAGGTGGGTGGCGGCGTACACCCATAAACACAACTTAACCGTTCAACATTTTGGCCACATGGAAGGGAAAATAGAAACAAAACCAAAAATCGTTTGCAAAACTTCAAAATTCTTGTTGACAATCTTCGGCACTCTGTGCTCGGGGGGCACTCTATGTTGTTGCCACCGCCAGCTTTGCTGCCGCAGTATCCTGTATGTTAAGAGAATATGTTGCAGCACGAGATGAAATAGTTGCGGCCAAACAAATCGAACGATAATAATGCTGCTGTTCGGATAGTATTGTAACTACATGGTTGCGGTTTTGGGTGCTACTGCAGTTTCTGGTCCTGATTCAGCTACATACATACATACGGTGTATGTGAACTTTGCATTGCTTTATTGTATTTCAAATAATGTGTACATGTGTTGGTGTTTGTGTATCGATGTGTCCTCCTCCTCCGTCGCTTGTTTGCGTACACAAATGCACGAGCTTTACAAAAGCATTTTGCTGCAAGGTTTAATTTTGATGTCAGCACCAGCTATGGCAGCAACAACAAGAACAACAAGCTACATAAAAGGCATTTTGGGTTTTTGGGTTTACGAAATTTCACAAAATATATACATACACATATCGCAATTAATTTTACATGACTTTTGTGTTGAAAAGTTTCACGTTTTAGTGGCTTCTGCGGTGGTGAATGGATTTTAGTTTTAACCCCCCCTTCACATGGGGTTGGATGTGAGAGATTCAATTGTATTACTTCACTTCACTTGTTAGTTTTATTGACAGCTTTTTTGATTGAAATACCTACATCGTAAAAGTTTGGTTTTGAGTTATGCATAACGCTGATTCCATGCAATAACGACACAACTCAAAATTCGTGTTTTTAGAGTTATGAATGCCACTAGGAGCCTCAGTTAAAAAAACGAAAAAAAAATTATAAATACGATGCGATTTTTCTAAATCAAAAGAGCATATTTTAATAACGGAATACTCTGCTTAGCTGAATCAAATTATAATATGTACCAGAATAAAATTTTAAAAAAAAAACCGTTTTTGGCGTACGAAGGAGGTTTATTGCTAATCTAATCTGTTTTTCTAATTTCTAATTTTTTTTTCTGGGTAGAAAATTTACGCTAATGGCCAAACAAAACTGCAAGGAACTATTTAGCATCCTCCCTCTCATCATAGGAGCATCCAAAGAAACTTTATATATAGCTCGATGCGAAAAAATCTCACTCAGTATCTGCCACCCTACACCGTCATGCCATTTATCAATGAACAACATGGCATTCATTACTAAGTATTCCAACTAAACTTAGCTACTTCCTGGGGAAATTTCATAATAATAGTGGCATTCACGTTAGTTTGATACTTCGTTAGTTTAAAAACTGACAGGCCTGACTGTAGTCCGATAGTTCAGGGATAGCAGAAGTACAAAATTCACAAACAAAATTAACAAATTAGCGATGTTCGGGGTGAATACCACTAATGTAAACTTTTTCCCAGTTTCACTGGGTGACCATTGTGTAATTAATAAAGTGTGCTAATTAGAAATGTTTCCTCTCTCATTGGCCACCATTATTTAATTTTTCATTTTCGTGAGAGTACAGTGTCGCAAAGGACACCACTTTACACTACTTCTTCCCCATTATTAGATTTTTCTTTGAATTTTTCATATTTATATAACTTCAAATTAATGGAGAAAAAAACTTTATTCGTCGTTCGTTTTCTTTTTTTACCATTATTATGAACAGTATTAACATTTTTCGAAAAGTATTAAGATTGTAAACCTCAATTATGCAACTCTGAATTTTATTTTGACATTTTCGAATGTCTTTTTGACATTACCATAAGTCGTTCTCTCTAATTAGCACACTTTATCAAATACATAATGCTGGACGAAAAAACTTTGTATGACAATCTTGTAAAACAATTCATTAGGGCGATTCATGTAAAGTGGGAAACCACTCGGAAACGATTCAGTTGTGCAGATGAGCAGTCAAAATATATGAAATTTCTTTTAATCAACTGCACTTTTTCGAGGGGTTTCCCACTTTAAATGAATACCCTTATTATAAAAAAAAAAACTATACGAGAATATAGAAGTAAAATCATGTCGGCCTGCGTTATTTGCAATTTTTTTAAAGGTTGACATCATCAACAGTAAGAAAATTTTACTCAGATTTAGGGGAAATTTTTATTGGGAAAAATAGACAATAAAAAGTTACAAAAATTCCACATAAGAGCACGCACTTGCTGTATTTGAATTCAGCTTCCAATTCTGCGGAAATTCGTAACTGAAGAATATTTAAAGGATTTGTGGAATTATTCAAAAAAAAAAATGTGGCACGAGTCTCATGTTACTGGGAACTGACAAAAACACTGTGGAAAATTCACGCTACTTTCAAATTTATTTGGGAATTGCAAAATAAATTTTCCAACCGAAATTTATATTTTACTTGGAATCGTGATTTGTCCTTTTGAAATGGAATTCGCAGCAATGTTTAGTTCCAATTAAAACGAATCGGGCCACTGCAAATATCGAAAGTGAATCAATACAAAAATGCACACAAGTCTTTTAAAACCCATCGATTTTCTGTTCTTTAAATAACTGAACACTGAATACATAACAACTTTTGCATAAAAACAAAATGCAAAAGAACGTAGAAACGAAGAACATAATAGGGAAAATACTCGTGGTTGGTAGAAGAGCAAAAGAAAAACATGCCATGCCCATGAGACTCACCTGTTATGGCAGCCAAATTTAGTAATAATCCAATTAGCTTCATTGTGTGACGATGCGACGACGACAATCAATAAGTGTTTCGATTTTAAGTATTTTTTTTTTGATTTTGTTGAAATTTTATTGAATTAAATCTAAAATTTAATAAAACGCGCACAAGTTCACTGGCAAAAACGAAAAAAAGTGTATATTTCACGAAAGGAAAAGGCACGAAGAACGTTTCACACAAATTCGTTGATTTCCGTTTTTATTTGATTTATTTTTTAGTTTTAATTGAATTTAATCCAAACACGACCTAAGTACACTTGATAACACGAACTAAACTATTTCGAGTGTCGTCGCACTTGGCTCAATTTACAAAACAATTTGACCTCTTGTTGGCAGTTAATTTAAACTTTGAATTCAAACTCAATTGACTCGACGGCGTTCAAAATGTAACTGAACTTTTTTTTTCTGTTGTCGTTTTGTGACGTTCTGCTCGCGCACAGCGAAAAAAAGTGTGTGTGCGAAATATACTGTCGTTGACTTTGGCCACTATTTCGATTTTATTTTTATTTATGTCGCGTCTTCGTCTTGCCGATCCGATTTTGAACCTAATTCAAGCCCATGTTTCCTTCCGTCGTTTGTCGAAAGAATGGCAGAACTGAATGTTGCAAAGCATTTCTCACCATTAATTTTAAATGAACGCTCGTCGAGTCTCGAAAGAATGTTGCACAACATTGTTTCTCTCCTGTCGAGAGGGGGCAAAGGTCAAATTATGGCAACTCGTTGATGTTGCTGAAAGTGGGTGGGCGAATTATGGTAAAAGCTTTTCTGAAAGGGGTGGTTTATAGCAAAGTCGTTCTTAGCTTTTATCTTTATGGTGGAAATGTATAACAGTTAAAACCAAATTCGAAGTTGAAAAAATAAGAACGAAAGTACGCTGTTAAGTGGATAATGGTCACTGTTAAACGGATAATGGTAAATTATTAAATACTGCAATACCGACATTGCACTGCGGGAGGAGCGTATCGCTCCGGCTCCCGGTGGATGCAATCCCGGCAACTTTTGAGTGGAAATGCTCTTGTTACAAACATTGAGTAAATATTGAGTCATTTAACATCAACTCAAAACTCAACTTGGACTTGGAGTGTTTCCTGCTGGTTTAAAAGGTTGGCATCGATTTACACGCAAATCCCGGACCACGCAAATCCTACTCCGATTAATTTCTGAAAAATTATATTATTGATTATAATTATAAAGCACAGCACAGTAACAAGCAGCAGCAGTTTTTCCAATAAACAAATCGCAAAGCAAATCTTTTATTGGTAAAATGTTTGTTTATTTGTTGTTTGTTAGCTTTTTCTGATTTGGCGAATAAGAAATGTTCACTAACGAGTTCTAGGTATTGCTCTCATTACGGTTCTCACGTTTCCGCTTTAAAAAAGCGGTTACACAAACCACGGTTGCCAACAAACATTTCAAAGCATCATCAAAACCCAGGGTTGCCAACGCATAAACAACTAAAAAGGGTTTACCAATATTGTTATATATTTCAAGCTAATGAATGGCGGACCGGATGACTACACCTACAAAATCATACTCTCCTTCGTTTATCGCGACCTGGGACGCATTTATGTTCACCGTTTCTATCAGCTGTGAGGGTCTGATGGTGAATAAAAGCCACAAAATATCAATGTATTCACGCACACCAGTAAACAAATTTGCTGTCACTCATATTCCATCTCGCTCAAGCAGAGTGTCGCCTCTGTATACTCTGTATAAAGAATTCACCCTACCACCGCAACTTCCGCAGCACCATAGAGGTGTGCAGTATGGCGCGTTACCCATTTTTTGGTTAGGTGTTGGGTTCCCCTGTAGGCCTATTTCACCAACAACAATTTTAAAAATAAATAAATAACTTCAAACTTAAAAATACTTAATAATAACTTAAAAATAAACCTTAGGTGCAAGGCAGCAGCACCTATTGGCAACAGCCCACTGGAAGAAAAAAATAAAAAAGAAATATTAATAAATGGAAATTATAATATTTCATTTCCCCACCCATACAAATATATATTCTCTAAATTTCTTAAATTTTCCTGCAAACTGTGCTATTTCTGTGCTAAGTTCATACTTAGCTCACCTGCAATCTAATAACCCAAGATTGTTTTTCGGTTCGAAGCACAATCTTGGGAAATTGGATTGAAGAATTCGAAATGGAAGGCATTGACTTTCGCAATAACCCGCCTTTCCAATTTATCAAACAAATTGGGAGGTGAGCACTACTGCCAAAAGTGTACGACAAAGTTTGCCGAAAATTTGCAAAATTTCAATAAAATTTTCAGCTTCGATAAGGTGGCAACAGTCACTACAGTTAGGGAAAAATTTAAAAATTATACCCCCAAATCGTAACCGCGCCACTTCGATTTCAAGCGAATTAGTGCTGAATTCGATTCCGTCTACGGAGGGAACCGAATCCAACACGGCCTTCGGTTTAAACCTTATATCTTTGCTCACTTCAAATTTACGTAGAGAAATTCCCTCCGTTGCAAAAACTCTTTTAAAAGCTAAAAAGGTGCCTACATCTGCAACGGAGAAATTTTCAATGACGTGCCTATTTCGTCCTATGGCAATGCGTATTGCAACAAATAGCTCTTCCAAGCTTTCCTGAGTCAGGGCGCACATATAAATGTGGGAAATGGGTGTACGCCTAAGCTGTTGAATCAGGAGGGCATGTGCCTCCAGATTCCACTGCAAGGGGTCAAGGGATATTCGTTCGTTCTGTACACTCTCAAATCCCAAACTAAATTGCCACAAGTACGTCAAAAAGCTATTTATTACATTACCCCCATCTGCCACTGGTACAGAATTGTGGTTCACTATGAACTCCACAAACTCTGCCACTTTTTCAAAGCACTCGGTTGTGCGAGAAGCGTCCAACTTCTCCCGTTCGCTAGTACCCAATAAAGATTTGGCATTTGCGAGTTTCATCGCAAATGCCAAGTCTCGATTGAATATAGACGGGACTTGAGAAAAAGAAGTTCTCCTTCGTGAATCGATTTTTACGCGGGCAGGTAAATCAAAAAGATTTGTGGAGTCAAGTCTGACTTGCAGTGCAACCAAATCTTCCACAATTTTGTAACAAATGGATCCACCATCTACGTGATGTAGATCGTGTTTCTGTAACAGCTTCCAAAAATTCAAAAACAAATGAATACATTCCTAATAATCGTTGCCCGGCAACTTCAATGTAATGGCCGACTTTGTGCCCATGCAAAAAACCCGTTTGAGCTGGGAGTTGGTCAAAAAGCAGCACCTTCAGGTGCATACCTAGTGAGCCAACTTTTTCGATGTTGGCTGCAATCATAAAATTCATTTCAGCTTTCTTAATGCTTCTGGTATGGACCCAATAGCTAAGAACCAACATCAAATTTGTGGTTAAACTTTTAACCACAAAAAAAGTGACATCACTTCCCAACTCTGGTTTGAAGTCGTCAGTTTGCACGAAGCCAACACATCGATTTATATTTGGAATGTATGCAACCCCTTCTACAACAGGGGCTGCATCGCAAACTAATACCATCGTTGTGTCATCGGGATTGTCGGCAACGAATTGTCGCACAATCTCCAATGCATCTTCGTCAAAACATGGTTTGACGAAGATGAGGTCATCTGCAGCTGACGATTCAGCCATTGCAGGATTTTCTGAGATGGACCCAAAATCTTCGTCAAAATTATTTCCCGCGTCTGTCGCGTTGGACGCGGCAGACGAAGCAAATGCCTCGACTTCCATTCTGTTTGACGCAACAGGCACGGCAAGTACTTCAACCTCGAAATTACTTCCCGCATCTGATGCGTCAATCGCAGCAAAATCTAACAAATTCAGGGGAGAGGACTCGTCAGACGCGTGCCCACCACCCGCAACAAAATTTGTTTCTTCGTCTACAGAAGAGCAAAGCGGCAGAGGAATTGCATTTTTGAGCAAACGCCCGCTACTAATGTGGTAGCTCCTTCTTGCAAAGTGAGCCGAACATACCTTGGTGTTTGTTCTCAAATGCAACTCCTCTAACCCTAGGTTACGAATCCACTGGATACGTATCCCTTCGGATCTCGGGATACCATGCATGGTGACGTAGGGCGTACGCGAGGGACACACTACGACACAGCATTTAATACTCATTCTGTAGCGGAGTAAAAATAAAAATTTAAACAAAAAATGAAAAATAAATTAAATAAAATAATAATTAGATAAAAAACTTCCATGCAATTGTTGGTCCTGAGAATCCGATTTCTCCAGTTTTTACTGAAAAGAAAACATATATTTTATTTATAATTTTTCGATAATTTATCGATAATTTTTCGATAAAAAATTTGTGGTCGATAGCTCAAAAGCTACGACAGTTATCGTGCGAAATGACAGACAGACGGACAGACGGACATGGACTAATGGACTCAGCCTCCTATGCTGAACAAGAATATATATACTGTTTCACACCGGACACTCGTCCTTATGGGAGTTACAATTTCGTTTACGAACAAATTTCTGATACCAAAACCCAGGGATGGGTTTTTCGATACAATTGCACTTTTTCAATACAATTTCATTTCAAAAAGTATGTAAGTACTACAGAGACATTTTCAATATAATTTTACAATTTCCATCTTATTGAGTTGTAAATTTTGTATTGGTTAGTGACAGACAGACAGACAGACGTATATTATAATTACATTTTTTACCCAATTCAAAATATTCATTGTAGTAGACAATATTGAAAAATATAAATGTCTAACTTCAAATTTTGAAATAAAAATTTGCACTGGCCACAGTGTCGATCATATAGTAGCGTCTTGTATTCAATGTGAGTGAATCGCTCAGCTATACTGTGCTTCTATACAACAAATAAATTGTGTCCGAGTAGAAACGGTCGTTCGCTAGTACCCAAAAAGATTTGGCATTTGCGAGTTTCATCGCAAATGCCAAGTCTCTATTGAATATAAACTGGACTTGAGAAAAAGAAGTTCTCCTTCGTGAATCAATTTTAATGCGAGCAGGTAAATCGAAAATATTTGTGGAGCCAAGTCTGATTTGCAGTGCAACCAAATCATCCACAATTTTGTACCTAACGGATCCACCATCTACGTGATGTAGATCGTGTTTCTCTAACAGGTTCAACAAATTCAAAAACAAATGAATGTAATCGTACATTCCTATTAATCGTTGCCCGGCAACTTCAATGTAATGGCCGACTTTGTGCCCATTCAAAAAATCCGTTTGAGCTGGGAGTTGGTCAAAAAGCAGCACCTTCATGTGCATACCTAGTAAGGCATTCAATCCCGAAGTGTTTTTGAAAATCCCGAGATTTCGGGATTTGAAATCACAATCCCGGGATTTTCGGCATTGTCCAATTGAATACAATTGTTAACATAAAATTAAAGAAAAAATGGTTGCAACAATACTTTAAATTTAATTCGACAAAGAAAACATAGTTAATAAATATTACATTAAGCCAAACAAACAATATTTAAAATAAATATAGTCAAACAAAAAGTAATTCTTTTGAAATTAGATTGATCGAACAAATTATTTTTTTTGCCATGCTGAATTTGAATATAATCATAAAATTCTGCCAGCTCTATTTCATGCTAAACACGAAAAACTTACTTTCAGCAGTTTTAGTATTATAGCGGGAATGGATACTCCAATTGTTGTTTAAAACTATTGAAATTGGTACCATTCAAAAGTAAAACCCACACAAAACCATTTATCCAATTCGTAAAGTTTTCAATATACAATCAACAAAATAATTGTAACAGATCTTTTTTGAAAAAAAAAGAATTGATAAAAATTGTTTGATAACCGTTATTGACAAAAATGTTGCAAATTTTGCAGTCCCTTCTACTTACACAAACCACGGTTGCCAACAAACATTTCAAAGCATCCTCAAAACCCAGGGTTGCCACCGCATAAACAACTAAAAAGGTTTACCAATATTGTTATTTATTTGAAGCTAACCGGTAACTTCAACATTGCTTTGTCATATGAAGAGGTCTAGTAGAGTTTCTTTTGTTTTGCAAATGATGGTTTTACTAAAAAAATGCGATTTTTAGCAGTATGTCACTGCATATACAGTAGCTTCCAGGGCTGCCAAGTTTCATTACGGAAATTAATCGAATGGTTGTAAAAACAATTCATATCAATTGGGGCATAAGTCCTCAAATATAGTTTTAAAAAATCTAAATTTTATAAAAAGAGATCATTGCTATTAACCCCATACCACTCGATTATTATATTATCATAATACCAATAATAAACCTTGCTGTGTTGTGACGTAAAAGGTTCATGTAAGCAAAGTATGTAGCAAACATTTTGTGCCCGATCTTTTATACCATCCATAAAACAGCTGTTCGAGAGGCTAGTTTCCGTGACGGCACAAAAAAATTACGGTTCATGGGAAGGCGGCATATATCATCTTAGCACCAGTGATGAATAATTGAGGGTAATTTCCCTTTTTGAGGAATATTTTGCTTGAATTTCGCCCAAAAGGGAAATAGTTACTTTTTTGTATCCATCTGAAGAAAATAAGGGATTTTTTTAACGTTCATTCTTTTATATATATATATATACTTATATATAAGTTTTTCTCTTATGAATGATGCAGTTTAGTTCCATGGAAGTTTTTCTACAAAGTACCTTTTAATAATTTTAAGAGCCTATTTACACAGTCATTTCCATGACGCATGGGCATGCCGTTCTTAGAATTTACACTGACATGGGCATGACGAAATTTGACAGTTTTTATATGAAAATGTAAATAAACGAAGCATGGAGTTGCTACCTTTTACGTTTTTTGTATTGATTTTCGGTGCAAAATGTTCTATCCCGCTTTCACTACCGCAGTTCTTATTAGCTCTTTGTCAGATTTTTCGTCATGGAACTGATAGTGTAAATAGGCTCTAATAATGAATGATGAACATTTTTTCCTATACATCCGATTTTGTGAACTCTCATCTGATTTTCTCATACAAAAAATTCATTCATGAAATGCTACAAAATTAAGGTCCATTGTAATCTTAAAAAAAGGTTTAATTCCTGTATGATAAAATGTTCACAAAATTGTTCATGGCTGCAGTAATGCCGGACTGTAGTATTCCCAATTTATATAATTTAATTCCCTCAAAAAGGGAAATTAACCTCAATTTGGCATCACTGCGGCACATTCCTCAGTTTTCCGGGAGCTTTTACGCCAAAAAAGAATAAATTTAATAAGAATCCTGCAAAAATGGTAATTTCCAAAGAAATACTAACGGACTACAAAGAAGTTTACGAAAAAGCCATCAAATACGTTAACGAAGAAAGCAAGAATGATCCCCCGACCGATCCATACCGCTCGCATTATTCAGCGCGAGAATTACTTTTGCAAATGCAAGACAATCTCAAAAATGCGCTGGCATCAATAGCAGCCGATGAAGACGATGGCGGACCGGATGACTACACCTACAAAATCATACTCTCCTTCGTTTATCGCGACCTGGGACGCATTTATGTCTTCACCGAAGAAGTGTCCACGGGCGAGCAGCTGTTAAAAAATTGTTTGGAGTTGGTGGAAGAGCATAAAAGGAAACCGGAGGCTATAATACCATATGTGGGCGCGCTCAATGAACTGGGCATAGTACACGCTAATCGCACGGATCACAAGAAGTCGTACGAAATGCTCAGGCGAGCCGAGCAAGCGTACATGGACTTTAAGAGTGAAAGTAATGCTAATGCCATGTCCATAACGGATGTCTTTGGTACGCGCGATGAAATCGAGGAAGGCAAGGGCCCGGCCGAATTGGAGAGTCTGTATACGCTGTGTTCGTTCTATTTGGCCCAGGTTTACGGACATTTGGGGGAACTGGAGAAGTCTGCCACATATTGCCATATGACGTTGCGTCGTCAGTTGGAAGCAAAGTCCTATGAGTCCATAGACTTTGCTTTGAATGCGGCCACGTTATCGCAATATTACATAGGCCAGAACATGTTCAAAGAGGCGCGTCACCATTTGGCGGCAGCCACTTTGGTCATGGCCGAGCATGAGGCGAAAATGTTGACGCCCGAAATGGGTGAGCAGCAGAGGGCCGACGTGACGGAAACATTCAAGCATCGCTATGCCGATGTGGCACGCTGTTGGGCCAAGTTCGGTTTGGCATTGTTGTCCGCTTCCAAGGATAGACTGTACTGCGATGACGATGAGAAACTAGCAGCGGGTAAACGGAGATATTTACTCCATTTCATTTCGAATTTTAATTAGTTTATCTTGCCTCTTTCAGATGCCAAACGCTTGAATGTCGAACCGAAGTCGTATCGCTTTGCCGAATTGAAGCTCTCGCTCTACGAGGAACGCATCTCGGCGGACTATTGCCGAGACTTCGACGATGCCAAGCTAGTCTACCACTTCGTCATCGATTGGCTGGATCAGGCCAAAGAATATTACAAGCCCGATACCGAAGCCACGGAATATGCCAAAATAATTAAAGATTACGCCGAGCTGTACCAGCACATAGCCTTCTTCGAGGAAGATCCGGCCAATCAGGCAAAAATGCAAAAGCGACGCGCCAAATACTACGAAGATCTTCTGGAGTTGCTCAATCCCGTATTCTATATGGCCATATGCCGTGAGTGCTGGTACGGGGCGGGCTTATCGCAGTGCGCCATTCTTGATATTAAACTGGATTTGTTGAAATTGCGTGGCCCTGCGCCCCAGGAACTGGCCAAAGTCAATCAAATATGCCAGAGGGCCATTAAGCATTTTCTCGATTTCGTACGCTCCTACATGGAAAAGGATGGCATTACTTTAAAGTCCACCTTGGACACGGAAGAACAGCGTAGCGTGCTCTATGCCTACTTTCATTTGGGACGTTTGCACTATAAAATGATTACGCCGGACCACTCACTCCAGCTGGAGAATATGAGTAATAGCCTCAAATATTACAAACTATTCACGGACGAGTGCGCCTTGCGCAAGGAGCCGGCCGAAACACTGCAGGCCGAAGTGGGAGTTTGTCGCGAAATGGTCATGTTGCTGCCTTTGAAAATAGCCAATTTGAAAAAGCGTATAGGTAAATAGATGTTAACAGTACAAATTCCCTGTAATATTTGTTAACAATTGCTTTGTTAAAATCGTGAACAAAAAATATGATACTAGCCTATAGCTTTTGAACCGTGCATTTGAAATGAAGTCGCTCCTTGTGAAAGCAATTGAAATTGAACATTTTTCATTACCAAATTCGAATTCGTTTGACGAAAATAGCTCAGCAAGTAGAGGGCTTTCGTTCTGAAAAATTTTGGCATCTCACCAAAAATTTAATTTATTTTTTGTTTCCAATTTCCAAGAAGATTGCTTTTGCTTGCTGATGATTTGTTAAAACAAAATTAACAAAAATATTTAGTCACGGCTTCTCAAAAATTTGACTGCGCTGGTTACAGTCATTTTTTTTACCCAATTTATGTTTATTACACTGTTCGACAAATTTGAACTTTTTGAATAATTCTGGGATCTGGTGAATTTAGGCCGTAAATCTGGTTCGCTAATTTCGAACCCAAAAACAGTTTGTCTTCACTACCTTAAAACCCTCATAAATTAATGTTGGGATTCCAAGAAATTTAAATGTACAAGATGTACCTCGAACTTGTGATTCGACACCACGATCTATGTTTAACACACTAACCATCACAATCTCATCCCAGAATTATTTTTAGTTTTTTCATTTATTTATTTTAAAATTTAATCAAAATTTCATTTGTGCCTCTCAAAGGATAATCCAAAAACTGTTTTTAAAAGTAGATTAAAAAAATTAATAGTTCATAATTATTAAAAAAAAAAAAAGAATGTAAAATAAGCATTTTAAGCCCCAACAAGTAAACGCTTCAGAATTCAAATGTTAATAAATATCAAATACCCCGAATAACTCAACGCCATCATCGTTATTTCTTCTTTATGGAAACACTGGCCACCGAACCAATGGAGCAGCGCGCCGTCAAATCATTGTGCCTGCGCTGCAACAACTCCTGGTGTACCCCCATGGCCAGACGACGTATGGGCACGCCAGTTATGCCATCCAATAGATTGTCCTCGGCATGTTTCAGCACCGCCTCGACTAGGTTCTCCACGCTGATACATTTCGGATCGACAAAGTGCTCTTTTATTAGGATTTCCACAATAATCCGCTGAGTATTTTCGCTGGCGAATTCCTCCAGTGAGAATACCTCAATCAATTGTTTGAACATCTCCACCACAATGTGTTGTGTGCGATTCACGATTTCTCCCCGCTTCCTCATCGATTCCAGGGCATTGTCGAAGATGCCCGAAATCACATCCTCCGTATTCACATCCGAGCGTTCGTAGTCGAAGACCGAGGTGATTTCATTGAACAGCTTGCACAGCTCATCGCCGCTCAGATGTATCAAGTACTTTTTGGGCAGTAGAGTGGGCAAATTGTCGGTAATGCAATCGAGTATGCGGTCAGTGACTTTGCCCTCCAAACTGTACGCAGCCTGACCCAAGTAGCGCGCCACCTTGTGTGAATATTTGCGTATATTGTCCTTGGACATGTGCTGGGCAAAACATTGACCGAAACATTTCTGAACCAGTTTCTGTACGCGTTCCATGATGAAATCGTCGGGCACCATGCGCAATTGGTAGGCATCCAACAGAGCTGGACACGGCATGGTTGTCACCTCGTCGCTCGGTGTCAGTTCAACGATTGCGGTCTTATCCAAGCTGTCTTGGTCCATTTGCAGAGGTTTGGCTTTCAAACGCAATGTGCAGATTTCGCGCTCCAGGCACTGAGATGTAGTAGTGAAAGTGAGATTTGCTCTTAGAGTGTGACTTGGAAGTTCTCACCTGTATTTGCTCTTTCTGATGCCTTTCGATGGCCACCAGCTTTTCAATGTCACGATCAAAGTCGATTCGGTTGGGCTTCAACCATTTCTCGTAGTTCTTCTCCTGCAGGGCCAAAATGTCGTCCAAGAAGTTCTTCTCTTCTTGCAGGACGGACAGCACATTCAGTTTTTCGGTATTCGTTTGAGTCTCACGTATGAGTTCCTCTTGATAGCTTGCAAGCTCCACCTGGTCATGTTAATAAAGTGAAAAAATGAGCGCCTTTCACCGCTTCGGTTCTTCTTACCTTTTTTCTTCTAATTTCCTTATCGATCTGTCTCAACTCCTCCTCGGCCGTGGTCTCCAATTCGAAGACATACTTGCGCAACACCTCCTCTTGCAAGTCGTCCAAATCGACCACCATGCCGAATTTCTTCATCATCTCTTCTCGGCTGCAATCCTCCAGATGCTTAATTTCGCGCCGCATAAACACAATATCCGTATTCATGCGACGCAGATGGACAATATTCACGCGATGTACCCGTTTCGTTTCGACAGTTTCGATTTTCAACTGATCAACGCGAGACTTCAAATTGGACAAGCGACCCGCATCGAAGAGTATGGCCTTACTGAGATCGCGATAGTCGTCGCCTGGATAGAAATGCTGCAGCTGATTCATTTTTAGGACCACAGCCACCTGCACCTTGTTCAGTTCTTGTTGGCGTTTGCGCTGTATGCGGCAAGAGAATTACAAGGAAGATTCAAGTGTTATTCGCGAACTCACCCGAAATGTCAACAAAGTGGCCTTCTCCCGGGCATAGATCTCTTCGTGGTATTTCATGGACTTTTGCAGCTCCTTCACATCGACTAGTCTCAATTCGATTAGTTTATTTTGCTCCATCAAGGCTTTTTCCAGATCATGTCTCTCCGAACGCATCTTAAAAGACAAATCGTACATTGTGCGCTCTAAGCCCAGCGGACAGTGTGCCTCATCCAGGCGTATTGTGGTTATGTCAGTGGAATCAATACTTTTCGTATCATCCTGATCATCTTCGCTGGACGATTCATCGTCCGAAGAGGATTCCGAGGACGCTGCAAAGATTCGAAATTCAATTTGAGGCTTAGGTACACTTACCTCTCACCCACCATCATTATCCTTGGGCGGCTTGGGTAGACGCCAACGCTTCTTAAATATCCTACGCAAGAAATCGAAAAACTTATGACCCTTCGTTGTGCTCAGAAACTTCACTTGTATGACATTGATTTGCTCATTCAGACGCTCCACAGTCTTACGGCATTCATCTATCGTGCGTTTGGCCGCATTGATCAACACCTGCATTTGATTGCGCGTCTTCATGGCCTCCTCGGCCTTGTCCAACAATTGTTTCTCGATCTCTTCGCTGTCGCGCAAGATGTGCAGCTCTTGGTTCAACGAAATCATATAGCATTGCATGAACTCCGAATCGAGTTCGACATTCAGACGTTTGTGGGCCAACTCATTCAAGGCGTCATCAAATTGCTCCGTACGATTCCTTACGCTATAGATGATGCCCTCCTGTTCGTCCAGTAGATTGAGCAGCCAAAGAAAGCGCGACTCAACCAACCAAGGCGAGGGTTCACTGCCTTCACTGGCATAGTAGGCGGGATCGGATTTCTTAGGCAATCTATTCAGTACTTCCATTAGATCATCGTTCAAGGGTACAAAATCCAACTCCTCGGCCCTCAACGATTTGTAAACGCTGTACTCTTCAATTTCTTCGGTAGAAACTTTCTCCGACAGCTTCTTTTTGGCGGGCTGGGGCAGTAAACTCCTTACAGTGTTCTCGCCAAAGAGTACATCCTTGATCTCAATGCCGCAGCCTGGCTTGCAATGTTCCACCAGATTCAACTCGGGGTACTCATCGTCCAAGGATATCTCGGGAATGTCGGGCAAATGCAAATGATTCTTGGCGGGTATCAATTTGTGAATGACATCCAAACGTCGACGTTTCTCGGCTATAAAATCGTACAGCAGCTTCTTTTCCTTGCGCAAATGGAACAGTTTCTGATTGAAGTCATTTAACAGATTGTAGTGATTCTCACGGCCATTGGCTACGTCAATATATTTCTGTGTCAAATCTTCGTGAAGACCCGGCTCATAGTCGGCACCAATTTTAAGCTTATAGTCGCCCAGACCGCGCTGGGCCTCTTGGATGTTTTGCTCATCGGCCGGGTGGTTCTTGTTCGGATCGGGTTTGAGGAGTTCCAATTTATCCCAATTGTAGATACGTTCGATTTCGTATAGTTGGCGTCCGCGATAGTTACGTAGCAAGCGTAGCATTTTCTTACTGAATCGTGGTATCAATGCGGAAGGATCACGGCCAAAGAAGAAAAGCTCTGTGGGCGGTTCGGGCATGCTTTCTTCCTTCTCTTCGGCAAGAATGAATTCGGTGGGACTGTGGGTGAAGCAAATTAGATTAAAATTAAACAATCGAGCAGACAAACCGGGACACAAATCGGAAATTAAAAAATGGTATCAGGATTAGGAAGCAGGGAAAATGTTTGCAATCATAGGACAATGGAATAATCTATATGTTTTTAAGCTAAACTATAACGACGAGACTGCACGTCATATTCTAATAAAAATCTTACTCTGGCTTCAAAGACTCCTTCCGTTCCTCACTAAAGCAGCAGTGTGAGTGTGTGTGTGTTTGTGTATTTGTGAGTGTATAAAATTAATTAATTATTTTTTCTAAAATCGTCCGAATCATTATACACCAACTTACCCCGGCTGGGCGGCCTCTACTCTTAAACGCTCTTCGATCTCTGCTCGTATCTGCTTGAAATCTTCGCCAAGCTTTTGTACGCGAAATGAGTGCAATTTGAAATCCATTCTGAGGAAAATAAAGTAAAATGATTGCATACCCAAAACGTGACCCAACTCCAAACTCACCCTATTGCTCTCAATTTGATGGGCACATGATCCAACTCCTTCAAAAAGTGATCGGTCAGCTTAGTCTTACCCACTTGAGCCACTTCCAGGTCATAGGCCAAATCCTCACGTACATCGTCCAATTCGGCTTGCAGTTCATTGCCAATTTGCTGTATTATTCTCTCATCCAGCAGCATATCACGGTGGGGCACTTGTATTTCTTCGGGTAGGCTACGATTCAGGCGCATCAGTTCGTTGAATTGCACTTGCAACTCAGCAATTTTGGCCAGAACATTACGATCGTGAGCCGATTCGGCCTCCTGTTGACGTTTGATTTCGGCATTGATTTTCTCCTGCTCCAATGACGGATGTGCGGGATCCTCAATGTCATGGACCACATCAATGACAGGCGGAGGTAGTGCAATTTTTACAGCCTCATCGTTCATCTTAATTGCAGGACCTCGCCAATGATATGAAAAGATGTTACCATCATGACCAACGGAGAATATATATTTGCCATCATAGCTGGGAATGATTTGGGGAATATTGCCTTTCAGCGCATCGTGCATATTGACTAGATGATAGTCGCGCATGTCGGTGAAGTCACCAGGAAATATGCGATTAATACGCAACTGGCCCGAAACAAGACCAAAGATTATATACTCATCACTGGTTAATAAAAGGGAAATATTGGAAAAAATTGCCAGTCTCCTTTACGCCACCACTCACCTCTTCAAATACGAATGTATTTCACAATCATCTCCGTTGAAAAATAGCGTACTCCGTACAGGTTCCGTGGCCCCGAATTGTAGCTCATAAATGTAGCCCGCATCATAGCCGCCCATTGACACCCAAACTGTTTCATGATCCGTGTACTTTAGCCATAATATTGGATTTGGCTTAGGTGGCATGTGTAACGGTTCCTCTTCTTCTTCGGGCTCGGAATCGGCTGGTGAAAGTAATTAAGTCGGTGGGAAAAATTAAGAGATCTTCTACAATGAACTAAATAAAAAGCTTGTTCTCTGGAACACTAAATTCATTTTCACTCGAATTCTGTATGTATATTTTTCCACTCACCCAAAGCCGATTCCATATCAATTTGCAAGCCCGGATTGGCTGCCTTCAACTTCTCCACATCTTTTAATTTCCGTTGACGCTTCAAGGCTTTACGCTTTTTTATTTGTTCGCGTCTTATATCGCGACGTAGACGACTTTTAACCGAAACAAATTTTGTACTCTGTTGTCTCATCTCAGTGGTTAAGCGGAAGCTGAGAAAGGTCTCTTCTGGTGAAGTGTTCACAGGCAAGTCGTATTCATAGACTTCGCCGCTTTTGCTACCGATTAAAATTTGGGAAGACTGCAAAATATAAATTTATGTGAAAAAATCCAAAAATTGTAAATTTTCAGTTGACCCACCTTCTCCTTGCGCCAATCAAAACAAGTTGGTATGACGGGGAACTCAATAAAACCCAAGGGTTCTAAATTAACCAAACCCTGAACGCTCTCACCAAATTTATAGATGAAAATTGTACGATCTGCGGCGCCCGTAACCAACAATGTATTCAAAGGATTCACTGCGAGTTTCGTGACTGCAGCAGTATGAGCCTTAATGACACGCACTAAATGCATTCTTGGTTTGCTGTTTAGGTCGTTTCCCACTTCGAATAGCAATTGTCGGATGATGCCATCCTCGAAGCTGGCCACTAGTTCCCCGCCATTGCTGGATATTTTTGTATTGAACCACAGCAAATCGGTGCCCACCGAAAGGAATTGCTTTGCTAGCAATAACTTCTTCGTCTCATAATCGTACGCAAATATTTGACCATCTTCGCCAAGGGTTGTCAGGTGAGGGTGGACCGGACTGGCTTGAACGGCAACCACTTTGCCACCATGACAAGAATATAGTTTGCGTGGAGTTTTCGGTATATCGATGGTGTTGAGTTCGCAATACCAAATGCCTCCTTTGCCATCCTGAAAACAATAAAATTTTATATCGATTTGCACAATTCACTACCACGCCCCCTACCTGAGCATAGTAACTGAAGTCCTTCTCCTCGAAGGGCTTGATCTTTTGTAAGCCCCTTATCTCACAGTCGCCTATCTTGAACTCGTAAATCGGTTCGATTTCAACGAAACGATCCTCATCGGGTGGATCCGCCAGATCCACAGTCTCCCAGAACCATATACGCACATAGCCATCCATGCCCACCGTCGTCACTTCACTATTGTCCAACGAAATACTGGTGATGGGTTTCGAGTGACAGGGCTTGCGGCCCTTGCGACACACTTCGAATTTAATCAGGCCCGCCTCCCACAATAGAATATTACCCCACTCACAGCCCGAGATGACATTCTCATCGGGCAGCATATGAACGGCGTAAATATCGCTAAAGTCTGTCTTGCCAAAGCGTCCCAGGTCGCCCTTCAGCTTCAGGCCCGTGAACGTATTGGCCATTTTCCAAAATTTAATATGACTCAGGCCGCACGACACCAACAATATGGGATTGTAGTTGGAAAAGTGCACATGGAGTACATCGTTTTGAAACGATTTCGAGCGGAGCACAACTTCGGCCTTCGTCCAGCGCCAGATGGTTAGCATATAGTCGGGATAGCCCGCCTGAGAGGCGAACAGTTCACCGGAGGTATTGTAAGAGCCGCAGGTAAAGGAAGTCTGGGCGCCACCGCTTAGTTGGATGCGTACATTGTGCGAGGGAAATTCGTAGATGAAAATGGTGGGCGTGGAGCCATTTTCCGCCACCGTCAACAGATTTTCATAGTCTGGGTGAGTATTTTTCTGCCAAATGTTGGGGGTTAGTTCGGTGGAATTGCAAATTTGTGGCCAGCCACTTACCGTTATGAAGCCAATGCCCGCCCCAAACACTGTTTCGCGAAATGTAATCACACGCTGGGAAATACTAAAATAATGTATCAGATTACCCGACGCAAATACCAAGGTATCTGAATCGATGAGCGTCAGATTGAAGAGACGCTTGCAATCATAGCCAAAGGAGTGACTGAAAAAATAGGCAAATAACTAAAATAAAAGGTGAATGGTAAATGGTAAAAGCTCACTGCAGTTGTAGTATATCCTTGGAAAAGGTGGGCTGATGTGCATCCGATTCATCTTGCTCTGCGGAAACATCCTGTGAAGCATCGAACGACATTTTTTTTTATTAAATTCAATTGATTTGTTTGTTGGAGAAATCACAGGCAACCAAAAATTCAGAACTCATAAACAACTTTTGCCGATTCCCACAGTCAAGGTATGTATGTTTGGTAACCAAGGACTCGATAGATATGCAGTTAGATAGGCAAATAAATACGTTCGTAATTTTGTCAACTAATTTATGTTTAATTTTTTTTTGTACATTTCATTTAAAGGTTGTTGGGTACAATCAAAATTTCAGGTCTTGAAAGAAGTCATCATCGTCGAAGAACTCAGCAATATTGTCCAATTCTTTGGTTAAACTCGTTTTGGTGGGCGCACATTCCGCCACAGGCCTTTTACTGACCAATTCGGCATTGCGCGGAACGTTTTCCTCAGTCTTGTCTTTGTTGGGGGAAAAATATTTATCAATTTTATGCGACTGGAAAGGAAGAAACACACAAATTATAAATTAGAAAAAAATCAATCAAATTAAATTTCTGGAAAAAATTACAATTGTGGGTGCCGCTGTGTGTGTAGCCTCTTGCAGATTCTCACAAAAGATGCCAATTCGATTGAGAACACCCTGCTTGGATTTCACCATATTCCAGATCACATCGTCTGCGGTCTTCGTGGCCAGCAGATAGAGGCACGTCACCGGTTTCTCCTGGCCGATTCGATGGGCACGACTCTCAGCCTGGGCTAAGGTCTTGAAAGAAAATTTTATTAAATTGCTGAAATGTTTGTTTGCTTGTTTGTGTCTTACACTTGGATTCCAATCTATTTCGGCAAAAACAATCAATTCGGCAGCCGTCAGAGTTATGCCCGAATTGCATGCTTTCAATGACAAAGCGGCCACCATGCAAGAAGATTTCTTTTGAAATGTATTAATATATTCCTAAAATAGAATAAATATATTTTAATTTAATATATTTTTAATCTGAAATCTTTGCAAGGGCAACAGTAAAGCTATTGTATCGGCAACGTTGAGATATTTTATTGCATTTTTACCGTTCTTGTTTCATTTCTAGTCGAACCATCGATTCGGATATAATTGACTTTCAACTTGATCAAACACTCCGTAATGGCATCCATCATAATGCGATGATGAGCAAAGACAATAAATTTCTTTTTATTCTCAATCAGAGTTTTCAAATAAGAGCTGTGTGCATTTGGAAAAAAAATAATTATATGCAATTACATTTCATTTATGCAAAAAAAAAAACTCACCAAACTGCGCGAGTCTTAACCTTGGCCGTTTCAGCATAAAAATTCAAAAGTATCTTTTCCTTCTCCTTGCCCTTGCTGGCCGAATAATTTTTGGCGTATGTATCCAGAGACTCTTTGCACTCATCGTTGGGCCACACCAGAGCAGGATCCAGCACAACAATTTCTCTGAATTACAAAATAAATTAAAATAATTTCCCATTTGAATGCCTTCCACCCACCGAAACTTCTCTGCCATTTGGGGCAGGACATCCGCCTTAGTGCGCCTTATCATATATTTCAGTCTGAGTACAACATTGAGTTCTTCCAGATTCGATTGTCCATTGGCCTCCCAACCGAAATGCGTTTGCTTACCATCACAGTAACGAGCAGCTGAGGAAGAGAAAGTGTTTTTTTTTGTTTAATTTTTGTAAGAATCACTGAAATTCCCCCCAAAAAACCTACTAAAATCCATATAACTTATAAAGTTGCGATCGCACATTCGCAACTGAGTGAACAACTCCAGAGGGCGTGACAAGGCCGGAGTGCCAGACAGTAAAATCACACGTTTCGCATTCGATGCTAAGCGATGTGCCACCACAGTGCATTTGGCTTTGTGGCTCTTCAGATTGTGCGATTCGTCGAAGATGAGACAACCAAATTTACGCTCCTCCAAGCGGCTGGTGTGTTTCTCCATCATGGTGTAGCTAGTGATGAGGACCTTGGCGTCACCAATGTACTGCTGGCCATTCGTCATCACTTCAATGTAGTGCAGCGGAACAGAGGGTATTAGTTTTAGTATATGAGACTTCCAGGCATCTCTAAAAAAACAGAAACTTTTATTAAAATATTTAAGTAACAAAATAACACTTACCTGGTTGATGCAGTTGTGCAGATCAACAGGGGCCAGTTTTCTTTATAGAAATCAGCCACCGCTAGAGCCTGGTATGTCTTGCCCAGGCCCATTTCATCACAAATCATAATGCGTCCATGTTGGGCAATCGCAAAGCTACAAAAGTTGGATTTTTTTCATTGTCTAGAATTTGTTACTTCTTCCAAACCTACCACACACCGTCTTGCTGAAACGGCATAAGCGTCTCTGCTAAGGCGGGCTCAATGGAAGCCAAACACGAGCGATCGTACTGCTTGGACGGTGCCAAAACCAAGCTCATTATGTTTTTCGGTATATTTCCTATGACCACATCCGGTTTCATGGGCGCCACACGCTGTTGCAGCAATTCATAGTCCTGAAGAGCGAATGTCCAAATTCGAGTGCCGGCATCTAGAAGACAAATTCCCAAAAGTTAAGACAAAATTTACACGTTTTGCTAACAAAAAATAAACATGCCATAATCCTTCGATGGTATGCTCTTGAAGATCTGGATTAGCTGAGTGTGGTACGACGAAGCGTTGACTGCGAAACGCGTATTGCTGACTAGGTAAACTTTGGCGGTGACACTTTTCACAAAGACACTGGCCAACTGCTTCTTTGCACTTGAATCCACCAGTGCTCCCGATCTCTCTGGCTCTGCACTTTTTTGCAGTGGTTTCGTTGGACGGTGGTATGGATGCGCTGCTTCACGTGCCTCTAGACGTTGCATCAACGCATTGCTGCTTTGTTTAAGGCTGTTTAGGAAACTCGCGGCCGAGGATTTAATTCCAGTAGTTGGTGGTTTTGGTGCAATTGCCAATTTGGCAACTGGAATTGTTGGTTTACTGCATCCGCCACTTTCGGCCAATTGTGCTTTCTTCGCTCGCAGTTTCTCTAATGCGATCCGTTTTTTCTCTGCAATTTCAGTTGCACTGCAAGACATATCTGCTGCTAAATTTCACACATTAACATCAATATATGTTTATATTAGACGAGATTAATTTTGTATAATTTCGATTAAAATGTATTTCAATTCAAATGGAAAACAGCTGATTTTAAGCGGGCAGATTTTTACTAGGTGACACAAATGTAAATTTTCGATTTTAAATCTTTATATCGAAAAAAAATTACAGTTCAGTGGATTCTCTCGAGCGGATAGACGGGAAAAGCGGTTTTTAAAAGTAATCGTTCGATGAGTACATTTTGACCCATCACTAAGGAAAAGCAAAATAAACAAACAAATGCGTAGAAGGGAAAAGTTTTTCCCAGAAAATGATTTAAAACGGTAACAAAGAAATATCAGTAAAAATTCACGTAATCAAGGAAAAATATTTGAAAATGTGTACATTCCAATCCGAGGAAAATCATTTGGCCAGCATTTCGATGACGGAAGAAAAACCAAAGAGTACCTTTTTCGAGATAAGTTGGGCCGATGTGTTGATTCCAGGCATAGCCTCGCACTTGGGGCTGAAGGACCTCTTCACTTTGCGATGCTGCTCGCATACGGCCAAAAGGTTTGTCGAGGCTGCTCTGGAGCGTCGCCACGAGATCAATTTGGCGGGCAACAATAGTCGCAATGTCGAATTGGCCTTTGCGGTCCTAGGGAGTTGTTGCAGGCGACTGGAAAGTCTACATCTGGCACGCTGCCATTGGCTGAGCGATGAACTGCTGTTACCCATACTGGCGGAGAACACTCGCTTGAGAGTGGTCAATTTGAACGAGTGCGTGAATATCACACCGTTGGCCCTGCAGCCGATCATCATCGAATGCAAGGATCTGCGTGTGCTCAAACTGTCCAAATGCCAGTGGCTGACGACGGGCGCCGTGGACGCTCTGACGCTCCATCAAAGCAATTTGGAGGAGTTTGACATTTCCCACTGCGCCACCATTGGAGAGCGCTGCTTGATAATATTCTTTCGGAAGTTGAACAAACTGTCCGTGCTGTCGCTGGCCAACACACCTAGTGTGACGGATCAAGTGCTCATACAGATTGCCAACTACTGTCGGGCGCTGGAGCACATCAATCTGGTGGGCTGTGCAGCTATATCGGACTATGGCATACAGTAAGTTCAAGGTGTTAATGGGTGAAAGGAAAATTTAAGCAGAAAAAAAATTGATTGGCTATAACGAAGTTATTGTTATTTCGCAAAGAAAAAACGCCTCTTCAACTTGCATCTCTCTGTTCTCTCTCTCTGTATATTTTCAGTGCAATTTCCACACATTGCACTCGCCTCAAATCGCTGTTCATACAGCGCTGTCCGCGTGTCAGTGAACGCACTTTAGGGCCACTTCGCAAGCACATCTACATCGATAGGCCAAATCAATTGGATTTCAATCATAACGATTTCTATCCCAGCGATTTTCTCATATACTAGCCCTGGAGCTAAAGACCACACTCTCGTTTCTTTCCTTTCATTGCAGCGCCCTCGCCACCACATGCACGCAGCTCAAATCGTTAATGGTGCACCGCTGCCCGAATGTAACCGAACGTGCTCTGGCTCCACTGCGTGGCTATGTCCATATCGATCTGCCGCATCAGAGCTACAATTTGCCTGCCTACATAAATCGTTTGTATTTGCAGGTGTGATTTCAGCAAAACTTTGTAAAATATTTAAGACGCAAATGAGTAGCCCTTAAGTCTTATTTACACTGCCCGAATGTTCGAATGTATATTGATTCGTGTTACCAGTGTAAATGCTAGAAAGATTGACTTGGTCGTTTAGGCAGTGTAAGTGCGACTTATCAGACCGGTTCTGCATTTCAAATCCGCGCTGAAGTGAATCACTTCGATTTCGTTTTTAAGTTCCACTTTCACTCGATTTCGGAATTCACTTTCACTCGGATTTGGATAATTTGCTTTACTTTGAGCTAACAATTTCTACTCAATAGTACAAAATTTTTTGAGTGAAAATCTATTTCGATTATTTGCCCAAAATTTATCCAAACAGAATTTTCAGAGATTACAAAAATGGATTTCGTTTTAAAAATTGAATCGAAAATAGTTTATTTTTTTGTGCTCGCAACTTTCAAGTTTAGCTCAAGTTACAACAAAAAAAAAATGTATTTAAATTAACAATTATGTACTCTAAGCTAAATGTTTAAAAAGCGTTGGTCGTCTCGTCACTACCAATTATTTCAACCAAAAAATGTTGATACACAAAATGCTTTACTCAAAATAAAATACAACAACACACAGGCGCTCTGAATCTATTATTGTGCTTTAATCAGTGGCGAGGTAATCGAGTCCGTTTCATCATCGCCCATCACGGGCGTCGTCGTCACATACGCATCTTGAGTATTCTCCGCACGCCATTTGGATTGCAGCTGCTGCAGACGCCGATAGGCAGGCATTGAAATGTTTAAGCTGGGCATCACATCAGCCAGCCCCGTCTCTTGCATGAAAGACAAGCCGCACAGGCCGAAGTACGTGTGGAATGGATCGGTTGTGGACTGGGGCCACTTGGCAAAGCCGCCCACCACATTATCCTGAGTTTCAAGGATGTATTTACGATTCTCAGCATAGTCGGTGAGCTCAAATGCGTTGAGTATGCGCAGGGCGGCACCGATCCAGAAGGAGTAGCATGTGTCCACTGGCTTATTGGGACGACCCTGGAAGCCATCGACCTGTGGTGATATAAAAGAAAATATGGATCCAGTTTGTTATTTCACTTTTGAGGTGAAAGTGAAAATAATTGCATTTCGCGTGAAAGTGAAATTGAAATGAAATCACTTCACTTTCACATTTGTATTGGATTATTCTTCAATTTTACCTGTCTAAAGATCAGCCAACGCTTGATGCCTTCTTTCGTCTTCGCATCCAAACGATTCAGTTGACCGCTCAAATGTAGGGCCGCCACTGCACAGAAAGTAGTGCCGCCATGTGCCTCACCTTCCAAGTGCTGACTGAAACCGTGATCGTATCTCTAAAAAAGAGAGTAATTTCCACCAAGTTAAACCTGTTTGTCTTCCTCTAACCCCAATCTAATGAACTTACAAAACTATTCTTTATGAATTGGAACATTTTCTCCTTATCCACATTGCCCCAGTAGTCGAGCATGTGACAAATGGCGGCCGCACAGTAAACGAAACGCATATCGTTTTCGCTGCCATTGATGCAGGCACTGAAACTGCCATCCGGCCGTTGTACAGCAGCCACACCTTTGACGGAATAAAAATGTGTATTCGAAAAGAGCAGCAAATCAAAAGGTTTCTCCCCTTACCATCCACAATACTTTTCCGATCCAGCCTACTCAAGTCATCGCCCAGAGTAACCAGCACTCCAATGCTGGTGTAGGTCATAGCCAAGTGACCCCACTGATAGCACCTGGCGTTCTCCAATAGTTGATTGTCAGAGTGTTTGATGATCACCGAGCGGGAGCCCTGCAAAGTATTTGAAATAGTTTTTTTAATTTCTTCCAAGTGAAAACAGTTGTTGTTTAGACCAATTGGTAGCGAGATAAGAGCGATAGCAGTTGAACATGATTGATAAGAGTGGGAAGACAATTGGCTATTCGTGCAAGGTGGACTTTTAGTGAAGTTAATTTAAAAACAACTTATATTTTAAGTTCCCAAATGCATTTTGATAGAAACGCAATATACTTTGAACTTTTAGCCAAATCCACTTGCATCTACCAACAATAACTGATAAGGCTCTAACGAAAACACAACCTCACTCAAATAAAATAAAATAAAAATCCAATGAGCCCCACTGTCGCAGCAGCCGAATAACCTTAAGCAAATCTAAAACCAACTACTAGAGCAAGCTCACGTAAAGATAAGCCAAAGAGCGCATAAGGCTAAGACAACAAAGGCCTGTCCATCATAGTGATGAATTTATAATGGGACTTTTGTAATTAAACTCTCACCTGAAATCCACCACACTGCGGTTCGTTATCTCGCGGCACCACCAAACTGCCATACAGCCACTCGATGATATCCTGACGCATTTTCGGCGTCAGCAGATGCAGTGATTTCAGCACATCCAAGCCGCAGACCGTGAAGAAGGCAATTGTGCCTCTGCGGGAAGAAAAGTGATAAATACCAATTGAAAAGCAAGCCTCCAACCACAAAACATACCTCGTAGAATCGTGAGAGGCCAATCGCGCTGGCAATAAATGCAAAAAGCGCATAAAATACTTGGCATGTTTGGCGTGCAAGACCGGCTCCAGCCGTTCCTCCATGTTGTAGGACATTTTTCTTGTAGTTTGTTAATGAAAATAGGAATTCGCAGACTAGTGTGCCTTTCACCGTATGACTAATCGAATTGTATATCTTTCCAAGAGAAGATATCGAGCCCGAATTCGACCGATTTCGTTGGGTTTGGACGGATAACTGAACTTTCTTGCTTAACACATTTGGTGTTCAAGCGCTGACGCACATTTTCAAGATATGCACCTTTTGCTGTGACCGTGAATGCTTGTTTGTTTATAAATTTCCGTGAAAAAGAATTGAGTAAAAAATATAGAAAAGTGACAACAATTTTAGTTTGTTAACAAATCAGTAGATACAAGAGACTGCGCCTTTCGGACATTTACCGTTTGGCGACGTCACTGGAGAAATATTTTCAGAAATTTTAAATCTAAAACAAGTTTGATTTTAAATTGCATTTTGTGTGTCTGCATTATTAAAATGGAGTAAATTAAACTTCGCCATTGTAGTGACGTCAAAATTATGTCACAGTAATGTGAATACGACCGTATAATTTGGTTGAAAATGGTCGCTTTTGCGAATTGTGCGAAGGCGTAATCTTTAATATTGTTGGAGGAACGGGGTGAAAAAAAACAGCGGAGGATGTTTTATATTATGAATTCGTTTTTATTTTATAATAATATTATTTTACAAATGCTTTGTGGTGTAAAAAAGCGGTTTAATATGTTTAAATATAGTCGGTGTATTCCTCCAGTAGCCAATGGACATTTTTGTTATTTCATTTTATTTATCTAGAAAAGTACAGAGGACTGTTTCATTTTCTCAACTATTCCGTTCTACAAAGCAACATTGTTAGCTTTGGAATCACATTTTGGAACAAAACAGCTGTTCTTTCATAAGTCTGGCCAAAATAATTTTTTTTCTAAATAATTTTTGTGTGAATAATAATTGAATAAAAATGCGTATTACACAGTTGTTGTTTAGTAAAGCAAAGAATTTCTCAAATTTCCCCAAAGAATACATCGAAAGAAGTAAAAAGCAGGTCAGGATAAATATCAAAATAAAAAATTAAAAAAAACTAACCAAAAATTAAAGTAATTACAAAATGTGAATTAAATTCTATTTACTTGGCACCAGGTGTACTTCCAAACACCTACTGGAGAGCCCAACTATCTGCCACGTACAGTGGAACGCAAGCGGTATCGCTATACCACAAACAGATCATGGTCCGGCCAATTCCGTCAGCAGAACATGCCGGGAACAGTACGCAAGAAGGTGTTCTTACAACCAATTGGTAAGCTAAGGCCATCAACTAGTTAATTTCGAATTTGACTAGCATTTTCTTTCCCCACAGAGGACTGGAGCTACTTCCGAGGCGATCGTATCGAAGTGCTCGTTGGCAAGGACAAGGGCAAGCAGGGCATTGTTACGCAAGTCATCGCAGAGCGCAATTGGGTGGTAGTGGAAGGTCTGAATTGGCATTATCGTAAGGTGGGCGCCGAGGGAGACTTCCCAGGCACTATTATCAAATCAGAGGCTCCATTGGATGTGACGAAAGACATACGCTTGGTGGATCCCTCGGATTTGCAGGGCACCGATTTCGAATGGCGCTTCACCGAAGAGGGCGAAAAGGTGCGCGTTTCAATGCGCTCGGGTCGCTTGATACCCATACCGGAGACGAACAATCAAACGCATGACTTCAAAACTCCCGGAGCGTATATTGAACGTGAAAAGGATACTCCCGGTAAGTTAGCAGTTGTAAAATTTAAAGTTTTTGTATTAAAATTTGTATTAAATGTTTTTAAATTTATTTCAGCGGATGTTGTGGGCGAAATTACCTTTACGCCAAAATTGTCTACATTCGAAATGGATATTATGGAAGAGATGGGCCTCAAGGAAGAGCGCACGCCCAAGAAGAGTTATTGGTATTAGTTTTAATAGAAAAATGTGTTACTTTTAAAAGCTGTTAAATAAATAAAAAAAACATTTCGATGATAACAAAAAAATTTTTATTAAAAATCTAAAAAACTTCAGCATAAAAAAGTAAATGAGCAATTTCAGAATAATGCAATTAATTAAAAACTATTGCCGAGCAGCTGTAAATATTTCCGCTCGATGATCGCGTAAAGTTTTTGCCAAATTTCGTACGGTTTCCTCGGCTTTATCAAAATCTTTGCGTAGGCTTTTGTTGAATGTCTCATGCAGCCAGGTGGAGGCCTTGGACATGTTGCTTTCGTACGAGGAAAATACTTTGGAGGTGTGTTCATAGCTGCGCAAATTGTAACAAATTACAAAAATTAGCTATTTTCTATGTAAAATCCATTTAAATACTTACCGAGCGAGATTAGCTATGTCCGTGATGCAATACGTATTGCAATGCTTTACAGCTACGACTTGCCGATTGCTCACATATTTGATTTCAACATGCGGTAGTGCCAATTGCGCACAGTCCAACGATATCAGAGACGCCTGCAAACTACTGCGGCAATCTAGGGCAGCTTGAATTTTATCCTTGGGATTACTGAAAAATTGGGAAAAAATTTTAAATTCCATGCATTTTTCTTTGATAATATTTTTTACTCACGAAGTTACAATTTGATTGTTTTGAAAAAAACTACTTACACTATTTTCGCGAGTTGCTTCCACTGGTGCAAACACTGTGTGGCTGAACTGGAGCAAGTTCGTAGCAAAGTTCCACATATGCGCCACTGTTCCAGGGCGCTACCCAGTTTGTCGCGTATATCACGCGCCGTTTCCAGCTGAGAGTCGAGGCTTTCTTCAAGGCGACTCATGTACGTTCCGCCACTGATGAAGGCTGTGTACAAATCATTATACAAAATTCAATTGAGGATTCTTGCCAATCAATTGGAATTTCAAGCTACATCCTCTAAGACTCACCTATAATCCCATCGTGATTCACATACAATTCATTTAGCTCCGCATAACTTTCCACCAATGTTTTCAGCCGAACTTTGGTATGCTCTAGAATTTCCGTGCAGTACCGTATCGATATCAGATATAATGCCGATTCGCTGAGATTTGCAAAGAAATCCTCGTGCGTGGAAGCCTTTCGTACATCACCAATCACACCTAGATTGAGAGCCAGCTAGAAGGAGAAAAAAAACGAGGAAATTTAAAAATTTAACAAATTAAGATTCTTCTCATGTTTCTAATTATTAGGTAAATTTTCATTGGCTTTAAGTCTTCCTAACTGCAATCTAAATAAAATAATATTCTCTGGCATGGAATTAAAGCTCTTTCGTTTTCTAAATTTTGTAATCGAGTTTCCAAGAATTTCTCCTCAATTTTTGTTTTAACAAATTACTATTTACTGTCCGTCGCTGTGTGCTTTCGACATGGTCATCATAAAATATTGCTTTGCAGCAGATGTAATTGCATGTTATTAGCTCATCGCGCTGGGGAATCCTTTCGCTGACAACGTGTAATAAACAAACAACTTTAAAAGAAATGGTTTTAATTAATACGAACAGACGGACAGGCACATTGTGTTTCAGGACATTTGGTGTTCACATTCACTTTGCGGGTATTTGAATAATTTATTAGCTGACAGTTTGGAATTTCCAATTAGAAACTTTTTACAGTTCAGTTGAACATTTTTAATTTTTCCCACCATTTGGGTTATGGGAATTTTTAATTTCCTTATTAAAATTCCATTAAAGGGAAATATTAAATTTTTAAATATATTTTTTTTCTGTGTTAGAAGAGGTTTCTTTGTGCATTTATCAATTAAAGAGCAATTGTTTTTTATGTACTTAATCAACCAATTTGTTACCACCAAATGAACACTAATCTGTGGCCTTGCCCTCTATCCCCCAACTTTTCACACCAACTTTTCACTCTAACTTTGACCTAGTCCCAAACAACTTCTAATAGCAAGTATTTCTGGTTTTCTTCTTCATTTGCACTTCAACTCATACAAACAAACAAGAAAACTAAATCAAAAATAAACTCACATTAGCCAAGTCCTTGGTGGGTGTGTTGGCCACGATATCATTAGGGCGGCGTATGGGGGCCACGCCTATACCATTTGTAGCGCCAAAACCAGAAGGCAAGTAGCCGTTTTGTTGACCTGCCGTTGGCGTTGCTTCGAAGGGAATTAGAGTTAAAATTTCACCATTGCCTTGTTGTTGTTGTTGTGACTGTGAAAACATAGCCTCTTGCTGTTGTTGTAGTTGGTTTTGCTGTTGATCCAATCCCTCTACACCCAATAAATCATCACGTTTCGCCTGCAAATGTTGAACCCAAGCTTCGGCCGTGGCCATGCGCGGTCCCGGGCAAGTAGCCTCCAATTTACCGATTTGCTCATCGAGACGCACGAATTCTTGCACAATATTGGCGGGATCCTAAGTTCAAATGTGTTTTTAGATTTAATTAAAATTAAAGTTTAATTTTTTAATTAAAATTTAGTTTTTACCACGCCATTTGCTTGCCAGTGCACTGGCCCCCCATTTGTCACCTCCTCGTTAATGCTGCCCGTGTCCATTGATGAACCGCAGCCCATCATTTGTGGAAAATTTCCAAAATCATATTTGTACTTTCGAGTGGAACTTTTACGTTTTGATACAATTTCTTTTGATTAATTTACAAATTACACAATTTCCTCAAAATCACCTTTCACTTTGCTCAAATTAAAATTTATTATTTTTTTAATAAATTAAAATTCGTTTAACGTCTTCTCGAGCACTCCTCTTCGTTACGCGTCTAGTTTGTGAATGAATTCGGCCGGTTTTGTTCTTCTGTTCTGGTCTGTTTATTTCACTGCTCGCCTGTCATCGTGTGTATATTTTTTTTTGCGGTTTCATGTCCTTTCCCGCGCATTATTTCATTATCCTTGATAGCTATTGATTGTACTTGTGCTGTAGTGGCTGTTGGCTTCCACTCATACCACATACCTTCTGGCCACAACACGAAATTGTCGTTCGTTTTGTTTACTTGTGTAGTTTTACGAGTGCTCGTAAGTGCAGTGAAGGCGAGTGTGTTTTCGGTGAAATGTGGTTCACCTCTGTCCCCTGTTGCATAAACCACTCCGAATGTTTAATTTGTTAGGTATGACAATTGAATGAATGCTTTGAGGATAAATGTCTGTCCAGCTAGGTTTTGTAAAAAATAAAAATTCAACAAAAAATTTAAATATGTCTGGACTTTTTTTAAAAGAAAAAAAGTTTTTCATTAAAAATATATTTTTTTTAGTAGTTTTACATTAAATTTCAAGCTATAAAAATACGTTTTATGAGCATAAATGCAACGCTGTATAACAACATTTTTTTTTGTCTGGTCGTTAACCTCCTTTGCCATTCCAGGTCACCATTGCCGCTCATCACTTGGCCATTTCGTGACACATTTTTACTAACAATTATAATTGCTGGGGTTGTTGGTGTATTTTTTGTATTATTATTATTGCTATTATTTTTGCTGATGTTCCCAACGGTTTAATGTCGCTTTCGTCGAATCGGTCATTATATTCGTGAAAGTGTCAATTAACGGTCGTGTGCAACGTCATTCGTCATGGGGCTTAGCCCCCCAACCATCACCCATTCGCTTTGAATAATCTGAGCATGTGTGCAAATGTTGATTGCAGTGGATGGGTGTGCTTTTGTGTTTGCATTTCAGAAAATGCAAATGTTATATTGAGGTTTTTATAATTTCAAAAAAATATCCCACCATTGCCAGAAAACAACAAAAAATTGTTAAAAAAAAATTTAATTTTTATATGTACTTAACGGATAAAACTGGCCAGGTACTCATACGAAAGGAGTCCAGTCCAAGAGACCATTTCGGATCCGAAGGCTAAGTGATTTCGAGTCAACTTGAAAGGGCAAACAATTTACATTCAATTGGTATAAATGCCAATACTTACTAGCAATTTTGGATTAGTTAACTTGTACACCTCCACTTCTTCAATGATTACGTAGCAATTTGGTCACAATTTACAAAAGCTTAAATGTGCCAACTCACTTGCTCACTACCACAGTGAATGGAGCACGCCAACTTAAGTCCTCGAACTTCTATTATGATGTGTTCAATGTTCATTTATATGTATACCAAATCAGGTACTTAAGTACCTATTTTGGTTTAGCAAAATTGATGACGAAATAAACGTAAACTAAAAAAAAATAATATCAACGTTTCATGTCCTTGATGTTTTTCGTTTGGATTGAGCAATTCACATAGCAGGCTCATTTCCTATTGCTTATTATAATCGAAGCGTTCAAAGCGTGAAGTAATCCAGCCCACAACGTGGTGAAGTTCGTGATATTCACGTACGATGGAGTTGAACAATTTTTGCCTTCAACGTCTTGATTAGCATTTGGAGTATCAGAGAGTATACGTAACAAAAAGTTAATCATACGCCACGGGGTTCAAAGTGGCAAGTAGGTGAAAAAAATTACATTGTCAAGTATTTTCAATAGACAAGTGGCAAGTGTTTGATAGCATCAAGGCACTAAAACCGAAATGAAATCAATGGGAAATCATTCATTCTTACTTCATTCATATACTTCCGTCACACGTGGCATATGTTTGGCCATGAAGCAAAGCAAAACACGTGCCTACCGAAGCGGTCAGTGACGAGTAACGCCCTGGCGGTTATTTGCTGCATACTGCATACTGAGAGCTAATCGATTTTATTTTGATTAATTGAGAAATCAAATTGAGGTTAATGAAACCCAAGTCCATTAAAAAAAAGTAGAGTACAGGAAAATAAAATAAAATGAATTACTATCACTCATACGCCCAGTTTGCCATGCATTTGTGCTGAACAAATGCCACACTTGAACCGAACAAACAGTGCGCGGTAACGGTATTAAAGTGAAAACCATTTGCATATCCATTGAGAGTAACTCAATGGAAAAAATGACATGAGTCTCAAATAGTTGCCCGTTACCGATAACAGAACTAATGGCTTCAAGTGTGGCAACAAGTGGCGAGACAGAAGCAACAGAAATAATAAAAACAGAGTAAAAAACAAGTTTTTTAAAATATAACCCTTTAACCGACTAAAAAGCAGAAAATAAATTTTCTTTAAATTAATTTCAGCAATTTCGATTTAAAATTAAGGGTTTTTGGCGACTTCAAAATCTGCAATGATATTAGGAACAAAGTAGCCAAAAACCCTTAATTTTAAATCGAAATTGCTGAAATTAATTTAAAGAAAATTTATTTTCTGCTTTTTAGTCGGTTAAAGGGTTATATTTTAAAAAACTTGTTTTTTACTCTGTTTTTATTTTCCTCTTTTTTTGTTTTTTGTTTTAAAAAATTTTTTTTCTCCCCCCTTTTCCCCCCTTTTTCCCCCCTTTTTTACTCTTTTTCCCGAATGCGAACATAAGTAAAAAATTTCAGCCTTGTAGCTTACAAAATACGAAAGTTAGGTCTTTAAATTGGCTCCATCCCGCTCCCCTTTGCCCCCACACCCCCCTTTCCAAAGGGTAAAAAATTTCGTTTTGTCAATAAGAACTCACCTACCAAATTTCAACATTGTATCTTGAAGGAATTGGAAGTTACGCCATGTTTAAAAAAAAAAAGTTTGAGTCTCCCCACGGCCCCCTACGCCTCTGATGGACCCCAAAATTTAATAGAATGCATTGTCACCGGAGTTCTATCAGTGTTCCAAATTTCAGCTCTCTAGCTCATGTGGAAGTGTATGAAAAAGCTCGCCGCAGATTTGAGGATATATATATATATATATATATATACATATATATATATATATATATATATATATATATATATAGTCCGCCCAAAGCAAGTTAATATAAGGGTTATAAAAAAGGAAATAAAAAATGAAAAAAATTTAATATGAGGAAAGCTTTTAAGAACACAAAAACAACCACCGGCCCACAAAGCTTTTTTAAGTATGTCGCCACAAAACAAAACATAGCACCCAAAATAAACAACAAACAAGCTAATGCTCAGTAATCCTTTCGATAATGTTGACTCAGCCAAATAAAAAACAGAAAAGCGTTCATTGTCATGGTTAAGACCACAGACCACATGGGAAAGTCAAGGAAAATGCACAAGCAAAGTGAAAACAAAAAACAAACAAAAATGTAAACAGAGCACGAGAAAACCGCAGAGAGTAAACCGAAATGGTATATATGATAAGTGAAAGCTTTCCGTGGTCTTAAAAGCTTTCAGGTGGACATTTTCCTTCGCTAGCATACAAGAAAAGTTCCAAAGTTGTACTTTCCAGACGGAAAATTGATTCAAAATTGAATGTTCTCAATGGCGGAAGTGTGCGGCAAAGCTTTCCCAAACTGAAGGCGTCCGCTGCTGGAAATAGCGCGCACAGAATCTGTATAACCGTTGAATGCCAGATGAAAGGAAAGTGTGAATATTTTAGAAAATTAGTCGCACAGAACGCACTCGCCGCAGAGGATGAAAGTCAAGTGACGACGGCAGCCATACTTTTTGTGACCACAAAAAAAAAGCATAAATTTTGCTTCAAAAGTTTACAAAGAAAGACACGAAAAAAAAATTACAAAAGCCAGTGAAGAATAGCAAAAGTAACAAAATTCAATTAAAGAATAAAAGACGCAATTATGGTGGAGTAAAGCAAAGAAAAAAATTTAAAAATTTAAAAAGTGCCAAAGTTAACAGTAAACAAACTTGTTCAAAACTTTTAGTAAATAAAACTCAAGTAGACTTCAATTATATACAAAAATGGGTCTCCGCGATAGGCTACGCCAGCTGAAAAAGGACTCACAGGCTCCGAGCAGCGAAGGTTCCATGGAAATGCAAAAACGTCGCTCTAGTCAAAGTCTAGTCACACCCGGCCAAGTCACCGAACAAACACTGCAAGTGTGGCGCGCTTTGCCCGCGCAAATTAGACATGATCCGAGTATGGCTTCGTTTCAAATGGAAAATGAACGTTTGCACGGCCAGTCAGGTGAGTGGGGACGGCAAGTGAAATAAAAATGGGGGGGAATAATTGCCTTGATGTCATTTTAGTCAATTTAGTCACACCTGTCAGTAGTCCAAGGCACTTAAAATTTATTTTACCCCTTCGATTTTCGCTTGATTTTTTCAGTAGTTCAAAGATTTTTTCATCTGCTTTTTTGAGTTTGTTTTAACTCATTTAAAAGGTTGAATGACTAGTTGATTTCCTTCCTACTTAGACACATTTTTTTCGTTACTTTCCTACCACTCCTCTGTGAAAGACTTTACTATGATGGCCGTTCATGCCATCATTAGTTTGCTCATTCCATTCTATCTCCACGTGCCGCACTAAATTACTTAAGGGACAGTTTTATGTTGTTCAACAACTTTTTGTCTTGTACTTTTGCTATTACGTCTCCTATACCCGCAGGCCCTTTTCCAAGTCCTTGTCTTCGTTTATATTTTATTTTTTAGCAAGTTTGTGACTTCCGTTTACATACTCTTACAGCCTATTCTACTCCCAAAGTCATTCAATTTATAGAAAGGTCTCTTAACTTATGGAATATTTTTATCTTCTAAGTTTTGTTTTATAGAAGACCAAACGACAACAACAACAACACCAGCCATAAACTTTTGGGTTTCAGCCAAAAGTTTTCGCAATTTTATAAATAAAATTTATTTGCCTTGTAAGTGTGGAGGAGAGTATGATGCGTTAGATACGCGATAATCTCATATGTATATGAGTGAGGCAATATGAATACGTATAACCTTTGGAAATATGAAAGTGCCTTTGATTGTTTACTTGATGGGGGACCATTTGTTGGTAAACAAATGCAAATATGTATATTTACACTCAATGATTTATAAATGAGCTTGAAGGGGCTTTATGGCTAATGATGTAAAAAATGTCTCTCCTTCTCTCATTACACAAGTAATGATGGCAGATAATTTGCCGCATTTCACAATAACTTTCATCAAATACTAAGGGTTTCCTTTTCGTTGTTCTTTAAACAGTAGCCCCTGCACAAATTTGACTTTAATGTCCTTTTTATTACCATTTTATTGATCTTCCCCTATCACCAAAACACTATCAGCCTAGATATTAAATTCGTGGATACATTACGGAGGCGAACAATTCACTGATGATTATGATGAGGGTCAATTGGAATTTTTTGGGTGTAGCTGAATGGGTTATTCATAGTTAAGCACTCGGCACTTGACAATGTCATTCGCAGGCGGAATTCAAAAGGAATTTTCAGAGAATATTCTCACGCATTTGAATCATTATTTTTGGTCATATTTGGTGGCTATTTGTTGATGGAAAGTTTATGTATTGATTTTTGTAGAGTATAATTTTAAACGAAATTTATTTATAAACATACTTTGTGTGAGAGTAGATTTAAAAATAAATAATTTGAATGTCGAATGTGTCTTTTCTGGTGTCCTTTCGTTTGCCTAGTCTGACTGAAGCTTAAGACTTGGTTAGGGGTTAGGATAAATGAAGGTACATTGAGTGTTTCTTTCTTATTTGGAACTTATACCTTTTTCGTTTAGGTTCCTCCATACCTACCGATGATGAGTCTATAATACCCAACGATCTGGAATCCAGTCACGAGGACGATGCCAGCTATGAGGGCTCTGAATTTATAAATATTAAACAACTACCAAAAAGTAAGGACATCTCAGACGATAAAAGGTAAACGAATCTCACATTGATTGAAACTCTGTATCTTTGATTTTCCAACGAAATTACTTTCGTAGCACTGATGGCGAAGCCACTCACTCGGAATATGAACACGGAGACTCAAAGTTCAAATCAAAGGCGTTAAAAATGCATGAAAAAGAAAAATCGAAAGCGCAACGCGAACGCATCAAATTGTGGAAGCGTGGAGGTTTAATGGTCTTCTGGTTGTTTGCGGCATTCGTGCTAATGATCTTCGATGAGAAGCACTTGCTGGAGAAGACTCTGGAAGTTCCTCTAAATACAACCAAAAGTGAGTCTCACTTTCGTTTTACTTAATGAGGAGATTATTTTATGAATTTTTTTCTACCCACCATTTTTTTAAAGATTTCCTTTTGCCCACAAATCCCACTGGTGATTTCAAACTTAAGGTATTTGGAGCCTTCAATGAGTCCACTAAATTCGATGATTTCAACGAATCGGGTAACTATCTGACCATACAACCACAAATAGCAACAAAACATTCAATTGCATACATAGTGAGTTTGCATACAAATACTTTAATTAAATTTAAATTATTTATAATTTTACTTTAATTAGAGTGTATTACGGCCATGGCGCATACCGCTTGTACCCGAAGAACTATTCGATGTGGCCGCAGTGCAATCGCGTAATCTTACATACGTAATGACGAGCTCCGTTTGGATCCCGTTGAATATGGAGGGCACTACAATGCGCTTGAGCCTAAAGACTAATGCTGACAGGGATTTTACCATCAAACTGATTTACAATCCTTTGATTGTGGATGTGGAGACGGGCACTTTTTTGGCGGCCCTGATTCTGTTGCTCTTCTATGCTCTGTTGGTGTGGGAGGTTTTCGAACGCACCTTTGTGGCCATCATATGCTCGATACTGTCAATTGCGGTCTTGGCCTGCTTCAATGATCGCCCGAATATGGAGGAGATCATAACCTGGATGGATATGGAGATGTTGACCCTGCTCTTTTGCATGATGATTATTGTGGGCATCTTGACCGAGACGGGTGTCTTCGATTATATTGCTGTGGTGGCCTTTGAGATATCGGGCGGTAAAATCTGGCCCATGATTTACAGTTTGTGTTTTATTACGTGCGTGGTGTCGGGTTTTCTGGACAATGTGACGACCGTTTTGCTGATGACTCCAGTGGCCATACGGTTGGTTCAAATATTTTATAATTAAAATAATGTCTTTCTCAACACAATACACACTACAGACTTTGTGAGGTGATGAGCTTGGACCCTGTGCCCGTGCTAATGGGCATTATTGTTCACTCGAATATTGGCGGTTCGTTGACTCCCATTGGGGATCCCATCAGCATTATCATCTGCTCGAATCATTTCATAGCGAAAAATGTAGGTTCTTGGAAAACAATTCAGTACGATTTGATCCAATTGCATTTCAATCTAGGGTGTCACCTTCATGAAATTCGTTGGACACACATTGCCGGGAGTTATCCTCACGGCCATACAAAGCTGCATTTTCCTACGCTTGGAGTTCCACGATATCAAGTCGTTGCGCCTCAATGAGCCTAAGGAGATCAAAGAGATGCGTCGCGAAATCAAAGTGTGGCACCGCGCCGCCAATGCCATTTCGTCGTTCTCCAAAGATGCCGGTCTGGTGCGTGAGACGCTACTGAAAAAAGTCAAAATCTTAAAGCGCTCTCTGCGCCATAAACAACGTGGCGTGGGCTCAACCGATGCCTATGTGCATACTTTGGAAGATTTGAAACTGAAGGTGGGAAATGTGGATTTATTTGAAAAAGAAAGTCATTTTAGCGGGGTTTTCTAATTTTTTCAGTACCCCATCAAGAATAAAACTTTACTCATCCAAGCTTGCACCGCACTCACATTCGTCATCGTTTGCTTCTTCATACAATCGGTGCCGCATTTGCGTACTCTACCGCTGGGCTGGGTGGCTTTACTGGGTGTCATAGCCCTGCTAATCGTCCTGAATCGCGATGATATGGATCATCTCATGCATCGCATTGAGTGGACTACCCTACTCTTCTTTGCGGCCATGTTTGTGATGATGGAGTGCGTTGAGCGTTTGGGCTTGTTCGCTTGGATTGGCGAAGTGACCGAGGTTATTATTTTGTTTGTGGACAAAAGTCATCGCTTGGCAATGGCCATATTCATTATACTGTGGATATCGGCTTTGGCTTCGGCTATTCTAGATAGCATACCGGTGACGGCAATGATGGTGAAGGTTGTTGTTTCGTTGGTGGCCAAAGAATCGTTGGGCCTGCCGCTTCAGCCTTTGGTGTGGGCTTTGGCGTTCGGTCCTAGTTTGGGCGGTGAGATTAAAGAGTTTTTTCCTAATTCGAAATTTGTTTTAATTTTTGTTCTTCATTTCATTTCAGGCAATGGCACTTTGTATGGCGCTTCATCGAATGTCATCTCTGCTGGCATTGCCGAGCAGCATGGCTATAAGATAACCTTCACACGTTATTTGAGGTTAGTTTTCAACACATTATTTGAATTATTCAAACATGTCTAGTAATATTGTTTATATTTTATTTTAGAACCGCTTTTCCCATGATGCTGGGCCAAGTGGTCGTCATCACTGGCTATTTAATGGTGTCTCACATACTTTTTGAATGGCATTAGTTGAGTTGCTGATTCGGCGAAAGTTACAAGATGCAAAAATCACTTATGTTTTGTCTGATTTATATTAGAAAACCAATTTAATAATTTAAGCAAAGTTTACAAAGAAGAAATCAATTTTAACATTTTTTGAGTAGTGGAAATTCATTTATGTATCTACTGTGGTCATTTCTAATAGCATTTGGTGTACAAGAAATTTTTAATAAACATTTTTTGATTGTGATTTTATTCAAAATATGAAGTTAGAAATAAATGAGTTTCATTTGGAGAAAATTTGATGGTTGATGATGATCTTATCTTGCACGAACGAGCGCACGAACCTTCCTTGATGATTTTTATGAAAACGCTTTGTTTTTTTAGAATTTTAGTACCTCATTAAAATAATCAAGTCACTAGAGAAAAGTTTGTCGTTCGGTTCTAATAATATTTTCCGTCACTTAGAGATACAGCCGTTTCCATTTGATTTAGTAAAAAAGAAATACAAAATGAACTTTGATATTTACTTTGTTTTTATATTCACACATGTATGTACAAATCTATTTACGAAAAAATACATAAATTAAATAATACCAACTCGTGTGAATGTTAATAAATTTCGCTATGGAAACATCATTTAAAATGTTTGATATTTTCAAATTTTTAATTGGAAGCACACGTTCACATATTTCAAAGTAAAATATAAAAACTGATACATACCATTAATATAAATTTTAAAATGAATTTGATTAATTTTTAAAAATTTAAACAATACAAGTCTGTATTTTTAAAACAAAGCGACTTTTTTTTAGTTCCTATATAATTTGCTTTTTGTTTGTTTTTGTATACTATACCACAAGGCAGGTATCCTCCATTGCTTCGCAAATTCAATCAGCTGTTCTCTTCATTTATACACACAAAATTTCATTTTCTATTCCAAAATTTCAACAACATCAGGAAAATATAAATAAAAATCAAAACAACAGAAAAAAATTAAATGGCTTTTGGCGGCTTTTTTTTTGTTGTTGTTTACTTATTGGTTTTCCGTACGTTTTATTTATAATACATACTTATTTTTAAGCTTCTACTATATATTTAGCAACAACCTCAAGATGCTTTCTGTCTAGTTGTCAGTGGAGAAGCGAAAAAAAAAGAAAATTTCCTCCACTCGTTTATTTTCGCTTTGGCGAGACATTTTGTCGTTTTTCATCATCATCACGTTAGCTTAATTTTTCTTTCTGTCCACTCTATCAAGCACCAAGCTGATTTTCCAAATCATTTCAAAGATGCTGTGCAAACACAGCAGGAAAGCGCTTCCAAAAATTTCGAAGCAAAGAAATTGAATAAATTTAAATGAACATTTTCAGTTCACTGTGGTCCAAACACGCGTTCGTATCCCAACCAAACGAATTTTCTTCTGTGAAATTACTGAATACGCTTTAATGAAATCATAATTGTTTAATCTTATAATCGTTGGAAAATTGACGAAGTGCGAAAATGTTTTCAAACCGATTCGAGTTGATTGTTTGGTATAATTTTTAAAAAGAAAATATTCAATAAAAAAGTTAAGTGTGAACTTTTATTGAGTGCTGGAAAGTGAACAGAATATAATTTAATTTATTATTAAAAAAAAAAAGGTTTACACAAAACCAAAATAAAATGTCTCACGGGGGCCCCTCATATCCCTCACTGATAATCACGGACGCCTCCAATCAATACCACGATCCCTATGGCTATGATGCCTACGATGAAGATGATTCGGAGGCCGAGCAGGAACGCCACTCAAAGCTGCAAGACATCATCAATTGGCTGCATCAGCGTCATCGCGACAATCGGTAAGTCTTTTAAAGTTTTTTAAAATATTTTAAAGTACAATTTTAATTTAACAATTTATCAACTACTTCATTAAAATCTTGCTTAAATTGTTAACAAAAATTCGAATTAAATTTAAAAAAATATTCTCTTGACTACACATTTCTTCTGTTTTCTGTCAAATTAATTAATCTCGAGTCTTTCTCTATGCAAAGCAATAATAACAATGAACAAGATGTCTTAATTATTTATGAAGTAGCCATTTACCATTTGGTTGGGCGTTGAGTATGATTACGTTTCCGTTTGCTTTTGTACACTACACATTGGCCCAAGGCTGTAAAGGTAAATTTGCCTTTCTAGTAAATGGGTTTTTGCAAGGTAAATTGATTACTTTGCTGGTTCAATTCAAATATAATTTATTCAAATTTTTTCAAATTATTCCTAAGTCGTAATAAATGACCTGCTTCGCCCGCACACACGCCAGTGACTTTTATATTTCTAATAAAAAATTATTCTCACTGAATTCACTTTCAAATGGGAAATTTTGAATTCAAATGGTTGTTAATACCGTGTATAGGGTATATAAAATTGCTCCAAAAGTTGATGACAAAATTAGCACTTGCTTTTTTGTATTATAAAAACAGCAGTGTTCCGTGACGCCGTTGCTTGTGGTTGGCAATGTGTGGTTTATATTTTTAATGTGCCACATTGAAAATATTTGCTGTTGTTTTTGGTTGTTGTTCCACACCGCTTCGGTTTTCTATTTTCCATTTCAAAATGTTTCCTTTGAGAGAATATTCACCAGAATACAAAATATTCATGTCATGTCACATATTTTTAGGGATTCGTGTGAATTCTTCAGATGTTTTGTCAATTTGTAGTACTTAAAGAGTCTTCATACCTTTAATTATGTATTAATAATTAGGCCATATTTGAGGTAGTTTTATGAAATATTTCCACTCCAACTTACAATACATCTTCATTAGGGCTCTTTGAAGAAAAGTTTCCGTGGTTACTTTTGACAGTGAAAAGACTCTTCGGGACAAACAAACAAACAAACTTATCTTCTTGTCAACATAAATCATTACAATAAATCTTTTCAGTAAATGAATGAATTCTCTTAGTGAAATGTGTACTTATACAAAATGAAACAAAGCAAAAACGATTTCTAAGAATTTCCAACAATCAACGTTTGAGGGTTTGTCATTGACGTCAATTAAATCAGCTTAAAATAGTCTCAAAATCGTAGTTAAAATTTGAAATATTAACACTGTTCACAAAAAAAAAAACCATTAATCTTCATAATTTGAGAATAGTTGTAAGTTAATTGCAAACAAGCTCATGTTTAACAACTTGCAATTAGTGACTCTAATCAATATTCATTGAAATTCTTCCTTCGGTTGTATCTTTTTTAATTTGACCGAAGCCCTTTACTTTAAACAGCGAGAGACCGCCTTTACATGTGAAAATTGTAAATTCAATTTTTTATAATTAAATTCTGACAGCATTTCAAGCCAAAGTCAGTTGTCCGTTATTAATGCGACTGTCTGTGTCGGTCGAGGTATGTATGTAACAAATACAATACAAAAAAGTCGTAAACTATTACGCTACATTAGTTACTTTATGATTTTACTTACAACGTAATTTATCAACTCCTCCGCACATGTGTGAAGCACGATGCTGTGTTGTAATTAATTCTTAATTAGTTGATATCAGTGCATTTGAGTTGAATTGAGTTTGAGTTCGACTTGGATTTCACTGAATAGTGGTGTTCAGATGCAAATGCTTAAATGCCAGTTGGAAAATGTTAGTAGGAGTTTGCAAAGATTTCCAAAAGGTAATTCTAAAAATACAAGTCTTAAGCAATAAAATTTTTAAAGATTTAATAATAAATTTACAAAGTTCCAGGTAATATGAAAAATTAATTTCTTGGAATGACTGGAAAGAATACTCATCTAAGGACCAATTTCTGTGTAGTTCAATACTTCACACAGCAAATTTCTTATTAGTTTTTCTAATTTCGAAGGGTTTCAGTCAATCCATCCAATATGTGTCTTTCCATGTACTATAAAGTGGAACTTGCGAATATACTTTTGGTGTAAATGCTCTTTATAGTCCCTTTATGTCAGCCACAAAAAAAAAACTTTAACGTTTCATTGCATGAGAACTTTAACAATAATTTTCTTTGAGTGTAGAAGTGAGAATAATTAAAAGCAATGCATACTCAACTAATTTATGCACAACTAATAGTTCCTGTTTTACAAATTCATTCATTATAATACAATAAAAGATTTACTGAAGCATACTTACTTAATATTCGAAATGATTGAAATCGTTACTTGACCTCATCACTTTGTAGGTACTTCAGATAGGCACGCTACAGAAGGTAAATACTTTTTTAAATTATGAAATGAGCTCATTCTTGAATAATTTTGTTCCAATTTGATAGCTACTAGGAATGGTGGAAAAGGTTGTAAATAAACTCTTTTGGGAATCTTTAATTGATTTTCATTGCTGAGTCATAGTGTCACTGAATCATGATTCACCATTAAACTGAACTACTTTCTGTGCTGCATACATTTTATAGTAAAGTAAATTTCTTTTATTTAAAGTACTTTTTATTTCGGCTTTGTTCAATGAAATTAAAACAACAATTATATAATTTACAAAACACAAATTACATTCTTCAGACACCTACATGTTAAATAAAGAAAAAAACTAAAGAAAACCTGTTGCATATTTTTGCAACCAAACAAAATAGAAATGCTGTTAATGCAAACAACTGGTTTGTTTGTCGCCTAGAATTATCCACGTGAACGATTTTTCTACTACAGACATTTGTAATCATTTGATGAGGTGTGTCTGGTACCCGAGTAAGGTTAAGGCTAAGTGTGATTGTTGGTCAGCAACAGCAACAGCGACAGCAACAGTTGAATTGAAAATGAAAATTACATATAAACATAATAATTTATCCTTCTCACACAAAAGATAACCACGTGATCTATATCGTGTTTGCAGTTGCTCCGGGCTATTGCAAATTACTTGTTGTTGTTGTCATTGAAAATGTACATACAATTACCCTGCCATGAAGGTATGTGTGTGTATTTTCAGTGATGGAGCACTTTTTAGTGTCACTGGCATATGCTTGACCTAACCGTTTCATATATAAGGTCTTAGGTGTGGCTCTGTGCGGACTGGACGGTGTGTGAAAATTTTCAAACTGAAGAACATTAATTGTTAGATCATTTCTGTTGGTAAAACGTTTAGTACAACAAACAGCTTAAACTATTATAAAAGTGTGATAAAAGTACATTTTGATATTTAAATAGAAAAATACAAAAAATTAAAAAAAAAACCCATGAACACATTTTTTATTAATATTTCTCCATTTCATGAGTGTCCTAAATACTTTCTCTTGCATAAACAAATGTCCACATATGCTGTATAATCGCACCCACCGAACGACATAAGGACGCAATTCGGTCGCCACAGACTTAATTAAAATACAGGCGAAAAGTGTTATTTCCTTCGAATACTTTGTACTTGTTCAGGCATGCTTCAGTGTCAATGTGTGCTGCTGTGTGTATGTTTAATTAAATGTCCTTGTTAAGTACCTTCATATAAAGTGAAATATTGCTATTTATATGTACAAACACACATATGTGTGCCTTATCCTTGTTGAAGCCGCTGTGGCTGGTAGACTTCGAAGCGTCATTAAACGCGCCGTCAGTATTGAAAAGGACGATTTAAGATGATAATTGGAGCGTGTTGAAAGGAATTTCTTGCCTGTAAGCATAAACAATGTTACTCGAAGTACATTCATGTTCTATGCCATGATGATAATTAAAATGGGTATTTTATGCCCAGAAAATATATAAATTCGAAATAAATTGGAAAGCAAAGGCAATGAAATGGTAATCATTAGAAGGGCGGTGAAAACCTTCTCAGCTGAGTTAAGTGGTGCACACGTGCCGAAATTCTTTACATCCGGGTGAGCGTAATGTCACCGGAAAATACTTTTGGCGATAGGAAATTTAATTACAATTTTTATTGAATATTACATTTTTTTGTATTTTTTATTTACATAATTTTTTTTGTTTTTTTATTTTGCTTGAAAGTGGTTATGTTCGTTTCTCGGTACTTTTTCTTTTATTGTTTACTATTTGTCACAATTCAAATTGAAAGTAACTTTCCTTTGGCAGTTGAGAAGGTAAACAACTTTACAGTTCTCATTTTTAATTAGATTGTGTTTTCTGTGTCTGGCATTGGTAGTGGTATGAAACGGTGCTATCTAAAAACAACACTGTTCGTTTACAATTCAATTGAAATTGACAACCTTTTATTTTTGTATATTTTTTCATAAATTTTTAAATGCAAATTAATGACTGCTTAATAATTAACTTGATAAATACTGCAATTGGTATTTTTTAAATAGTCACGAGTATGTATTTGCAAATATTAATGTAAACTGGGACGTATGTAGCTGGAAAACCCTCCGAAGCCTCCCGGCTTACGTCGCTGACTACAAATGCTAGTCTTCCATTTCATTATTACTTTATTAAAATTAATTAAATTAAAATATTAAAACAATTAAGGTAGTAATGGCTTACTAAATGAAAATAGGATTCCCTTTTGATACTTGCTCTTAAATTTGTATTGAATTTTTCAATTCAATAACCATTTAGCCACAGTAATATCAATAATTCGCCATCGTTGGCCAAATGAGGTTGAACTAAAGATCATACAACAGCACAGACAACAGTAAAGAAATATAAATCGATTTATAGGTTTCAAAAGTGCAATTTAACTACACACTGTGAAAAACGTTCTACTAAAAGAAAAAAACACAAAAAAGAGCAGCCAGGCAATAAGGCAGAGTACATACTAGACATAATCTCTGGTGAAGTATCTATTAAGGAGGTATCTTTTCATCTAATTGAGTACAGTGCGCGCGTGGCTGACAAATCTGGTGACGCAGGCACTTGGTTTTTTCTCTTTGTTGCTATAGCAATTTGTACTCACGCTTCGTTTAATGCTGTACAAAAAGAAGAGGATTGAGGGTGTAGAGTGTTCAGCGTTACTGGAGGGAGTATGACATTTTGGACCCCGCTTATTGACAGCACCTGCCTGCTTGCCTGCCTCACTGTCAGCCAACCAGCCAACGGACGAGCGCATTCAATTCCACTTAAGCGAATTGAGGTGAAATGCGAATTTGAGACAAAAAAAAGAATCGCTCAACGCACATAAGCGTTATTATTGTCTATCTTCATGTGAATTGAGGCGTACGTGAGCGGCCGCTTGAAGTACAAGTCAGAGATTTAATAAGAAAACAAGAAGATACTATACACAATGAAGCCATTATCCATATTATTTTTGGTGAAGAAGAAAATATTTTAATTAAATATTAGTTGAGAGTGTCTATTTACAGAAGCAGCCTACAGAGTTTTCGCAAAAAAGTCGTAAAAAATAGGAAAGTAGAGAGCGAACTATCTTCGACAATGGAGCAGCTTAAATACCCCCACACAATGTGACTGATTTAGAGGAACCTCGAACATAAAAGACTCAGTGGGGCCCTCTGGCCTATTGACCAATATAAATGTAGCTCTTGGAACATTGATGGGAAAGCTTTTCTCCCCGGTTTGGATATGTATTAGAACATCGTTCACAAATACATTTAAGCTGGGAGTTAAATAAAAAATAAAAGTTTCCGGATTAAATCACACAATTTTCGATCTAAAAACCTTTAAGAACCACTCTGAACTTCATTGCCATGCAAAAAAATCACCATGAGTATTCAACATTATGCAGATTACAGTTACAATACACAGATTTTCTATGAGATTAGGCAGTTACAGATATATATGAACGCAATGTTGCATGCAAGCTCCCGCCACACAACAATCACCGACCACATTGACAGGTCTGAGCCAAAAGAGAAACCTGGACAATCAGACACAATACCTGGCAAAGAGTTGAGCACAAAGCGGTAGATACCGCAAACGTAGTATTTGCAACAAGGTAAAACGCTTTCAGTATCCATGCAACAAAAGCCTGATGAGAAAAATCTACTACACACATGCTGGAAGCACACATAAACTGGAATAAAATGAGCGAACGAACAAGTAAACGACCAACCGACCGATTGAATGTGAAAATTGAAATTGAAACGGTACAAAAGAATTGAAACGAAACGAAAACTTCTGCTTAGAAAGAAAGCACTCAACCAGAGGCAATCAAGCGTGCAGGCAAAGACAGAAGAAGGAAAACTGAACAGACATTTCCAGACAAAAACGAGCGTATGAACGAATGAGCCAATGCAGTATTTGTCGCAGCCGACTACTGGTCGATTTCATTTCAATTTCAATTTCCATTTCAATTTTTCCGCTTAACTAGGAAAATAGACGCAGTCGTCTGAGATTTATTTAGTTTGCAACTTTCGTTGAAAACGGTCGTCAAATGCGTTTGGCGGAACGCGAAATTTGTCAGCCGTGCGCGTTTTGTTTCAAAGAAAAAGTTTAAAGAAATTTAAATAGGAAATTTTTAATTTTGTTAAATTTTTTTATTAAATTCTACTAATTAAAAAAATACGAACTTTTGTCGTTTCTGTATTGGTTATGTGTGAGTGTAAAAAAGGCTCGCTGAACGTGTAGTGTAAATGTGTACAAAGAAATTAATTTAATAAATTTTAAAAAATTTGTGAAATTGAATTAGGAAGTGGAAAAATTTCATTGAATTCGAATTCCGTTTCTGTGGGTGGATAAAGAAATTTTCAAAAGTGTCAAGAGCGTGTCTTGTCGCTCACAGTGAAAGCAAAAAAAATCAAAATAAAGTGAAGTGTCTAAGGCGCCTAGATACATTCTTTGAAACTCGATTACCTTGTTTTTGGGGTAATTCAATGATTTCTTTTTTAGGGGGGTTGAATGAGCTTTGCTTGAAATTCCTTCCACTGAAAGACGTACGTTTTGCCTCAAGCAGCATTCTAGAAAATGTTTTTTTTTCATTTACCACGAAAACAAAAAGTCATTGCGGAATTCTGAGGCAGCTTGTCTATCGGTTTGAGGCAGTGAAAAGCCGGTCGTGTTGAGTCTGTTAGGTGCAACATTTTTCTCAACTGCCTGACTGCCTTCATCATCGTCATCATAGTTGGTTTCTTTTTGTTTAATTTTTTTTCTTGGTTAACTTCTTGTTAGTATGCAGTTTTTTTTCGTTTTTTTTGCTCTTGCCTTTATTGTCTTCTCTGGCCGTTTGTTGGCTCGAACAAGTTAAACAAGAAAATTTAATTAATTCATCTGACCAAGTGTTTTTCTCGTACTGTTGCCGTTGCAGCTGGTGTTTTTCTTCTTGTTTGAATGGTAATATACACTCAAAGAAAAATCGAAGTTCATTTAGATCTTATTTGATGTCTTAAATCTATTTTATTAAAAGTGCGTACATTAGCTTTTTCCTGAATTCCATTCACTACCCTTTTGATGGTTACAACTTCCCAACAATTTTCTCTGAGTGCAGCCAGAGCAATTAAGTCGTTGTAATTATGTCTGTGCTGGGTTGCATGCGTTTTTTTATTTGCCCATATAAATGGGGAATTTATTCGCACAACATTTTATCTGGGCGCGTGGCTTCCAAGAAGTTCAACATGGCAAAAGAATCTCTGTTCCTTGCCTTGGCGTGTGTTGCGGATTTACTACTTACTTTAGTAATTTTTTCTCCTTATTTCTTTTAAATTTCAAAGTTGTATTAAATAGTTTACCGCTATCGTTTCTGATGCTCTAGTAATATGCACACGTGCGCGATTATTTAAATCGAAAATTTGTAATGCAAATGATTTAATATGTGCAAATCAATACCCAGTAATTTTTTATATTGATACAAATAATTATAATTGTTTCTGTTTTTGTTTTTGCACACTCAATTTACTTAAGCAAATGTGCAAATGTGCTAATGGCTGGTGGGGGGCATTTTTTCATTCTAAATATTTGTGTAATTATTTTCAAATATGAGCATTTGTTTTTAATATTTCTTCATTACATTGTTGTGACTTTTCCGCTCCCAAGTAGTTGTTCTAGAAAAATTTAACTCTGCTTTTGGGGGGTGAAAGAACAATAGAAAAACTTTTAATATGAATCCGAAAATAAGAAAACATTTCTTTATAAAATAATGTTTCTTGGACCTTGGTGCGTTTTTACATATGAAAGAAGATAACAAAAATATCTAGCAACATTTCTTATGAGCTCAAGAGCAATATAAGCTTCCTAATAATTACTTTGACGTTTCCATTTGAATGGTTTTTAAATTATTAAAGTAAGCCCTTAATCAAATTTAATTACTTCTGCTTGAAAATATAATCCTTTGCTGGTGAAATTTTTGTTTTGTTATTTCTGGGAAGCTCTTCTCTACCAAGAGAACTCCAACACATGTCAACCGATCAATAGTCGAAACGCCAACACTGCAACGTATAATTGTTAATTGATGTATTTTTAGCATTTGACATGTTGAAATGTTGTCTAATTTTCTGTCGCAAGGCTGTACTTTGTAGTTGAGGGTATGCAGCTAACAGCGACGTAAAAGCAATACTTTAAAGAATTTTTTTAATGATATAAATTAACAGTGAGAGAAAATATTGTATTTGAAGTCGATGAGGAAAAGTCCATAGAGCATTTAATGGGCTTCGATAACATTTAACATTTAAAGGAATTACTTCATTTGTTATTTATAACTCACACATGCAAGCCCACGCTTCCTTTTTAGCCAAAAAAAAAAAAAATCACCAAAAAATAGGCAACAAATCAATTGGCCTTCTTCTTCAAATAAAACCAAATAACACAATAAATAATCGAAAATGGAAGAAGAAGTGGAAGGGAAAAATCAAAGGAACACGCACTAAACTGACAGCCAGCGCAACAACAAAAATATATTCCGTAAAAGTAAAAGTTTAAAAGTAGTAAAAGAAGCTCCAGTTTCGAAGTGGCTCATGTGCACCAATCAAGATACGAAAAAATGCCCCAAAGCCTTGTATCTCACTTGGGCAAAAAAACATTCAGAAAATATGATTTTTTTTCGCCACATAAAGTTAAATTGTATTTCAAGACATTATATTTTTTAGGGTAGGTTCGGTACGTTAGTAACAGGATAACGAGGGTGCAGAAGAGCGAGTGTGGTTGAGAGAGTGGTTTTGATGTCATCGTCGGAAGCATGACAGGCATTTCGAGGTTTCAAATGTTTGAAGAACTCAGCCGCCGACAACGTTCAAGGAAAAACAAATACAAAATACACACAAATTTCGCAGACATGCACACATTTCTTTCTGCGGAAAAGTGTTTATTGGGCGCTCTGGGGGTTGGTTTTACAACAACTCCCACTGAGGTTTCGTTTTTCGGGGAAATCGCTTTTGGGAATTTTTTTTTGCAGCCGTCAATTAGGGAGGCTTTTATGCTTTTATGCGGCTCAAATATTTAAATGTCCTGCCAGCTGCTGTTTATAAATAAATAAATACTTTTGAGTACTGCTTTGACGTATTTCCAATTGTCGTTGTGTCAGTATTGGTTTCAATTTCTCTCTGAAATCCTGCTAACAAACAAAATAGTCGCTTTAAGCTGTTGTCAAGTCAGCAGCATCCCGCGCTATTATAGAAATTTCAATTCCACAGTGGGTTTATGAACAAGCTTTGTGCAAAAAACTCTTCCGTTTCGCAATCGTTTCTAAATTTAGCCTCCTTTATATTTTTTGTATTACTAACGAGGTGCAAAAAATAAATGTATAATAATACCCCTTTTGTGTGGAGCTTGTTGCACTCCTTTATGTTTCATTTGTAAATCCTTTTATCTTGGGAGCCCTTCCAACGTTTCAGCACCGGGTTAACAGCGTGCGCCATTTTATTTACCTTTGAGTCATAAATTGCACATAAATTTAGCTTGGGCGTTTAACTGTATGCTAATTCATTTCAGTGCAGATTTTTCAAGGGAAAGGCCCGAGCAATTTGAGGGCCCTGTTTGAGATTTTAATTTTTAAATTTTTAATATTTATTAATTTTATTTTGCTTAGTAAATTGTGATATTTTATTTTATGTGGCTTGAGTTTACTTTATTTTATTATGGTTTTTTTATATTTATTGAAATGAAATTACATTTATACCCTTCCTACACAGAGTTCAAGAGGATTTTTAGTTTTTCATAGTTTTGAGAATATATTGATGGTTCGGGCTCTAGGTAAAGCCTAGTAGGAGCAGTTTTTGTGTTTTATTTAATTTTATTATTTTTTTATTATATTTGAATTTTTTCAATTATTCCTACTTTCACCAAAATCGCCCCTGCATTTGTTAAATAAAGGATGTTAAATTTTTAGAACTCCCGCTGGATTAAATTTCGATGAATTTCGTGTTTCGTCCACGAAATTTACTGCTATTAAAAAAGTTTATAACCCAAACCGAGGGGAAGACACTCACAAATCCTGTTAATGACTTTTGTAATAAGAAAGCAAAATGCAGAGCTCAAAGGTGGCTTGAAATTACGAAAATTTATAATTAAAATGGTTTACTAATAAAACTTTAAAGAATATTTGTTGATTTCATTTTAGTTTCAATTCCCATTAGAACGGCTTAAAGCAATAATGTTTCAAAATACTTTCAAAGCTTTGTGGCATTTTTCGAGAGCATATTGCATACATTCAATTATTTAGCAAACAAAAATAAATTTCAATTAAAATTTGTTAAAAAAACCCTGCATGGAAAAAGTTCAACTGCCAATTTGCAAGTTTTTGCCAAAGGGATTATCACCAATTTGTATAGCTTTTCATGTTGTTCGGTCAGTTAAAGCAACAAAGTGTGGTGGAAAGATAAAATGTATGGATTAGAAAAACAAAACAAAGCATAAATTGAAAAATGCTATACAATTTATATTTGAAGGGGTGGACGGATGAAGGCGGTATGTAACACATATTTCCACATTGACTTTTTGGCAAAAGTGAATTCGGAAGGGTCAACTAAATGGCATACTAGGAATATCCAATACAGTTAACATTCATTTGTCAGAATTTTTTCTTCTACAGAGTGTACATAATGTACATAAAATAAAGTTATCGTGGCGTATGAGCGATATATATTAAAATATTCATACGCCCTGACTTTCAGATCGCGTAGAAGTTTCTCTGGCTTGCAACCAAAAGTTGAACCTTGTCGAACGGTGTAATTAGTTTCGATTTCATTGTGAATAGATATCACATGTTTAACCACAACAGCAACAGCAGGGCACATATTTGATATACATATTTAGCTCTTACATGATTTTGAGTCTTGGTGACTCGCATGCCAATGAATTGTTTTTATTTTTATTACACCCAGAGAAATTCGGTTCAATGTCTCATTCTCGTGTCTCAAAGTGGCCAAAGTGTCTTAAATTGCCCGAGTCAAAGCCAATGACTTGTTATTGTTATTATTGTTAATGAATTGAGGGTGGGTAAGTGACTGTTGGTGGCAATGATTGTTGCGGTGAAGCAATTACACTGAAAATGTTACAAAAGTACTAAGTTTAGTTTAATTGCTTGCAGAGCCGCAGATTAGGGCCACAAAACATGTTCTTAAATTAACATGAAGTCACATTTGATTACTTAATTCTGGAGTGGGACGCAAGCATCAACTCTAAGAAACTCATTGCTTGGCATAATTAATATTTTTTTGCTCGAATTCCTTATGGGTTTTTTATGACTGTCTATGAAAATTGTTAATGTTTTTTTACGGTGTATTTTTCTAACTAGTTTCTGTATTTTCAAATAAATTTTAAATAGCAAATAAATTATTTGTTGTGAATAATCAAGTTGGATATTTTTCACCGCACAAAGTAGTAAATTTTTCTGTATTTATTTTCGTTGTTTACCACGATTTCGTGTGTTTACTGTTGAATGCTGCATGAGGGAAAAAACGCCAAACGTTGTACTTGAAAGAGAAAAAAATAAATTAAAATAAAAATAAAACAATGAAGAAGAAGGGTTTTTACCAAGCTGTATTTTTTAAAACTTCACTTCACTCGCGTCATTTGAGGTAGCCACAGACATTAAAAAAGCGCACGCTCACTGCTTCACCAGGAGGAGATGGTCAGGTGCACAGCAAACGGTTCGTTAGGGCTGATATTTTATACTCTTACAGATGCTCAAATTGTCAGTAACGTACGGTCGCAATAACTCAACGTACACGCAACGGTGCGTATAAACTGTCAAAGTGTCGCGTGAAGTGTGGCGCACAGATTGAATTTAAGAAAGAAAAAATAAACCACAACGCAGAATAAAAATGTACAAGAGAAAGGCTTAAAAATTATGCAAAGATTTTGTTTGCACAAAATTTTGAGTGTAAGAAAAATATAAAATTTTTTTTTATAGAAAGAATAGTAAAGAACTTAGTGTACCTGTGTAATTGTGATTTTATACGAATATTTTTTCGAAGTGATTTTAACTTAAGTGAAAACGAATTGACTCTCAAAACATATCCCGAGACGTAGAAGCGGTAAAAAGAAGTAAACAAAATTAACAAAAAAATTGTTCCAAAAAAAAAGTTTAAGCCCACTCAAGAACATTCCACAGCCATTGCAACCGGTTGCTTGTTAAGAGCAAGTCTAAAAATAGTCAAACCCAAAGACCAACTGCTGATTTGTCAGTTATTTTGTTGGTGGCCTTTTCTGCTAATTTAATCGTTAAAGATTTTGTGTGAATCAAATTCAAAACGGCCAACTTAAATTTTGCTGCTGCCAACTCATTGCCAAAGCCGCCATCAAAGACGCCATATCCATCGACGGCCTCACTGGTGCAGCGTGCTCAAGCAACAGCAGCAACACAGCCGTTGCACAGCTATCATTCTAATACCAACGACACCACTAACACCAGCACCATAACCAAAGTAGGCAACAACAACGACATCTCATTCAAAATGCGCGTTAAAGTGGGCAAACGGATTTGGATGCGGCGTCGTCGATCGAAACGTGACAACTACCCGCAGCCAAAGTAAGTTTCCAAGCAAATTTTTCAGTTTTCCATTTAAAAGTTTTAATAATATTTGAAAACAGAAGTAAAACTATAAAGGTGAAGAAGGTGACGAAAGATACTTCACAATAATTGAAAGTAAGAGGGTGAGCCCATCGAAGGTTCAACACTTATTTCAATTATTTTTCAATCAAATCGATTTCCTATTCAATTATCTTGCCATACATATATCCAATTTCATGGAAAACTTTTAACCAAAGTGTATTTCCGTCTTCAATCAATTTATATATAAAACAACAACAAAAATAGTTAAATGTGTAGGTATATTTATTTATTTTATGGAAAAGTATAGATTTCACTCACACCACAACACCAAACAACAAACAAAAACTAAACCAACAAACTTCATTCATGCGTTCTTTCTTAACATTTCCCCATGGGCTACATGGAACCAGAGAACAACATGCGTCACTTTTCACCATTTCCCCTCCCCCACTCATAACACACAAAATATCCTGCCAAGACATTGAAATGTTTAGAAATGAATTTGAACTGTTAAAAGGACACACACGCTTCAAATTAATTTCCTGTGTTCCATTGGCATTTGGTTTTGTTTGCTGAAGTTTTTGTGTGAGGCTCGGTTCCACTATCAAACCGAACCTATGAAACCTTGTCATATGAGCATAAGTTATGTGAGGAGTGGTTATGACTTCTTCTGACTATTTACACACACAAAACCATGTTAAGGACAAGGGCAAGGACATTTACATATATTATGTTATGTTCGAGGTGGTTTAGGGGGTTCCAATTTCGAATTGCCAACAGACGTACAAACACTCATCCACAAATACACAACAATTATGTTAAATAGAAGTTAATATGGCCGAAGTAGTGAGTGTAATGGCAAATGTCATTCACTTTAGAGGTTAAGGGTGGTTAAGAGTAAGCGGAAATTTAATTATGATTCTGGTTATGGTTTATGTATGAAGTAAACATGGCATTGTTCGCTTCAAATGATAGCAAACATTTGGATTTAATTAATTTAGCCAAAGGATGGAGATTGGCTTTTGTGTATGCACTTGAAACAGGACAAAGCTGGGGAGGAGTGGATATTGAATAAGTCTAAAAATATTATAAATTTATTCAGCAATCGAGTGATTGATTACTAGTGAAATAAATGAACTTTAAAAAACTTTACTGGAATAAAAAATAAATAAATGTTTGGCTCAGCTTTTTTCACTTCCAAAGTCATTATCAATGCAAATAAATAAATAAATAAATACATTTGAGTGAGCAAAAAAAAATACTAATACCAGGACAAACGAACCAAATCAATTATTTAACAAGCTCAAAAAATACGAAAAAAAATAACAACACAAACAGAAAGTTAGCAATGGTGGCTCACATCTACACACAGACACAAAAATACACATTAACAAGTCACAAAATAAACAATTTCCATTATTTATTTCAAATAATTATTAGAAGAAAAAAATCCAAAGCTCGTACATTCGCTTGTTTATTTGTGAAAACGCCTGCGGTGATCAATTGAGTTTTTCCGGTACTCCTTAAATTTAATGCATTCATAATGACTGCTTTGCATGTAATAGCTAAAATCATTTCATTGTCAAGGAAATTGAAAGAGTGCTTATCCTGTCCACAGAGAGAAGAAATTAATTTCGATTTACGACTAAATTAAATGCTATAGTGACCAACAAATATGAGGCAGTCACAATATATTCAAATGATTGTGAGACTTGATAATTGTTTATGTGCCTAAGCGGTTAGATGATTTAAGGAAAACACACAAAAACCAAGTCAAATTCTCTGAAAAGAAATATGAATTCAAATTGAAAACAAAATAAATGTGAATAATATGTATGTATTTCCATATCAATATTGATACGAAATATTGTCAAACCCTATTTTGATTGTGTGCACTTTTATTGTGTGTTTGTTTATTTATTCAAATTCATATTAAAAATACATGTATGCTTTCTGTGAAATCTTTCTTAGAATTATTTTCCTATTCTGTTTGTCTACGTACCTGCCGTTTCGAATAACTCAATTTCGTACTTGGTGTTGAAGTGTACGAAGTGTTTATACAACAGCTATCATAAATATTATTATTAGAAGGTGCGAATTTATGCGAAATGAAATGCTGAAAAGTTATTTATTTTCCAGTGGAATGAGAGTTTTATTGGGTTCATGTGAAATGTTGGCAATTCGAGGAGGCACTTTTGATAGATGGTATACGGGTATACTATTGGCAATACATTTTATTGAATAAATGTATGAAGATTTATGTTATAAACACTATAGAAATAAAATGTACAGAAACATTACATTCGAAGTCACAGAATATTTTATAAAAATCCCATAAATAGTACAATTTACACACTAGGAGGAAAAAAAGCGATGAAATGTAGCCAACCACAAATTTTGTATACTCTTAAATCGTCCATGTATAATCAACAAAACACCTGAATGTCCTAAGCCATTTAAAGTTGCTCATACGCCACACTGGCTGCTGAGTATATTTCTTCCCCCTACATACAGTTCCTTCATAATTACACGTATGCCACCTTCATAACTTTAAAAGTTATTTATAAGAGCTGCCACTACGCATAAGAATCCATCATTACTTGAGAGAAATTGTGTCAACCAGCACTGCAATTAGCAACGACACCACAATGGCCTCATGGATAATGGGAAAAGAGGTTAAGCGCCCAGCACAGGGCGCCCACAAAGGAAGTGGACAAGTGTCTGAAAATTAAAGACAACCTCCACAACAAGGTCAGTATAGAGGAAAGAAAGTGGAACCACGGCCAACACACACACACACGGCGTGGTGGTGCCATGTGCCATAATGCAAATGTAAAAATGCATAAAGAAGAAATGAATTTGCTCAACGGGAAATGGTAAATAGGGGAAAATAACAAAGAAATGAAAACACAAAAGGAACTACAATTAAGAGGAAATAATTAAAATAGAAAAGAAATGCAAAACAGTGTTTTTATGACATCCACGCAGTGAGTTGACCTCGAAGGAATTTAAAAAAAAAATATTTTCCTTGAAATTTAAAAATTACGCATACGCCATGTTAAACAAAAATTCATGAAACCATAAAATGTATGTTGATTGCTCACTTACTGAAATCATAAATTGATTCACAGATGTGTTAAAATGGCAGAATAATTGTGAATTTTTCGATGTTCGAACAAATGTCATTGGCAAATTTTCACATGCTCCACTTGTTCGAATTTCGCTTGTAATTTGATTTTGGTATTATGCATTGATTTCACTTTTTGTTATGACCAATAAAAATCGCCTTGTTAATTTGCTAATTTGAATAAAGTAGTTCGTCGACAAGACCAGAAAAAAAATAAAATAAAATAAAAGCAATTACGCTGGGCGACGACAATCATGTACGTACATTGTACGCTTTCAATGCTTCAGATGAGTGGCAGGCAATTTGAAATTGAAATTCCCATTAAATTAAAATCGAGCGATTGACCGAAAACGTGCTTGGCATATTGATTAATATGGGCATCGGCTGTACGCTTAATCTACGGCAAATATTTAAATTCAACATGGCTGAATAATGAAATAAGAGAGAGAAAAGTAATTGACTAGATTGTGTATTAAAGAGAAATGGAATACGAAGAAAAAAAATAAAAACAGAAGTGAATTCCATCCATGAGAAAATAAAATAATCAAAACCGATTTCAACTGTGGTATTTTGTCAGGCTCAACTCTAGTCAATTGATTGCTTTGCCTTGCTTTGCTCCCATTAATTTGCATTTATTTTTGCTCAATAAATATGACCGCGTCAACTTATTACTTCATATTTAATATAATAACGCTAATTACATGCATTTATGAATGGTAGAAAAATGTATATGAATTTGTTTCTTTGATTAATTGTGTCAATACAAACAACTTGGCAAGAATCAAAATTTAATGGAAATTTTTTCGATTTGACAAGTTCTAAATGAAATCAAATATTGACAAATCTTTGTGATTTCACAATTTATGGAAACTTTGTCGTTCTGATGATTGCATTTGTCGTTCAACCCATTCGCATTAGACCTTTCCACTTCATGGCACTTGAATCCTTTTAATGTATATTTTCTTACTCGCAATAGGGTGAGGCTTTAATGTAAAAGTTTGCGATACGACTTAATTCTAAATTTAAATTTTAACATTTACTTATACAATAAAAAAAATAACCACAACTTGAATCAAACTTTAAAAAAAAAAAATTCGACTGCGTTCGATTGTAAAGTTAAAACCACTTCATTTCCTTCTCGGAAACGGCGAACGACTTCCTGTGTTGCACAGATTTTATCGAAATTCTTTGCTTCAAATACATAAATTTTCCAATAAATTAACAAATACCCAAAGCAATTCATTTGCAAATTAAATTGTCAGAAAAATTCAATGGAAAAGTGCAATAAATAAATTTCTTTCGAAAGTGAGGCGGTCGAACACTTTCAAGCCGCATGGTCGCCCGAGTAAATGCAATGAAACTTATTGCAAAACGGTATCGGTTACATGCAACGACACAGCAGCAGTTGTGCATTTCCGTAATTGAAAGGCATGGGCGGCACAATCAACCAGAAGCGATAATTGTCACATGAGCGCCAAACTGTCAATATTGACAATTCCATAGAAATTTCGATGGATATCTTGTGAAAAATACAGACAAAACCCACATGCAAACAAACAATGACATGCGAACTATTTCCAAAGTTATCGCTCTTGGGTTTTGTTTGAATTGTTTGCTTCTTGTAGCTTCTTCGATCGACAGTTGACATGTGAGAAGCGGTTGTCTTTTTTGCTTTTGTTTTATATTATTTTTAATTTTATTTTACTTTTAATTCTTCTTCGTCTCTTCTGTCTTTGTTCATTTTCATTTTCATATTATTATTTACAATTTAATTGCATTTGCCAAGTGGTGGCGCTTCAAATGTCAACTTGTGTCGTCTCGTTTCTGTAATTTTGGTTTTCTTGTTTTGTTTACAAATGCGTTCAAGTTGATTTAATTAGAAAATTGTCATTGCTGCCGTTTGGTTTCGTTTTGTTTCCATTGTTTGTTGGTTGCTGTTTACATCTCGCTGCACGTTTGTTAATTTGTCAATTGATATGGAAATCTGGGCGGAAATAGTTCAAATTAACGGAACAACATATTAAAAGTGGTTCTAAATTGAAAGAGTAATAAAAAAAACACAAATCAAGCAGTGCATTTTGTTTGAAAAAACTTGCTAAGAAGTTTTAAACACAATTTTGATAAAATGAATGAAAATATTTTTGAAAAATACAATGTAAAATACTCAAATTAATTAAAGTGTCTGAGTATCTACTGCTGCACATTTTTAATAAGTCAGTTGCTTAAAAAGACGTTAAGTTCTCATAAAGGTGAGTGTATCTTCTCTGTATCTTGAAAACATCCTCCTGCTCTGCACTTGGTAGTCCACTGGAAGTGTGTCAATATTATGTCAGCTAGAACAATCTAAGAAATGATTTACATAGTTAATGAGGCCGTGCTTAGCATAAACTGTTCATACAAACGTTTTTCAGAGTAGAATGTATATTTAGCATCTGACTGACCTTCGCAGAAAGTTTGGTAAACATACTTTTAGTCCTTAAAGTGTATTAAAAAATCTATATCTGAAAAAGTGATCAACAATACCTACCATAAGCTACGCATCTGCAAGGTATATTTTTTAAATTTTAAGTAATGCATTTACATTCTTGAGAAATTTTTAAGTATTTAAAATTCAATTACTTTCGAACGTGCCTTTATTTAAATTTGTATAGTTGTACTTTGTTAAACCACTCAATTCATTTTACATTCATTCACGGTCCTGCATCTCATTTTTTAAAATTACTTATAAAATAGTCTCCAGCGAAGTAAGCCGAGAGATCAAACACACACACAGGCATTTAATAGATGCACGTGGACATAAAGTTTATACACCCCTTACACTACTGTGACTTTGACATAAGGAAGATTAACATCGAAAACTGAACCGATTTAGCCATGACCGCCTGTTTGTCCTCATTGCTGTTTTGGAGACATTGACTTGAAATTTGTTTAAACAATTTTTGTCCTCCAAACTAAGTTCACCCTCATTTTCTTTTATTTCTTGTTTGCAAAGTATTCTGGAATTTGACACAATATCCGCTTGTCAATCGGACAGTAGTTTCATCATGATTGAGTTGGAAGTTGTCTATGCAGCTTTCTTGTCTACGAGTGAATGTTACTCATTCTTGTGATTCTTTTTTAAAGTATAGGTATTTTTTAAAGCTTTTAAAGAAATCAAATGTTTTTGTTTGTTATAAAATGATGGAAAAAAGTCTTCCTTGTATTATCCATTTTCCTATTTAGCATTCATACTATTCTGCCTTTGACACTTTGCAGTCAATTTGCTTAACATTTGTAAAGTATTTTTCCTTTCGCTTTGATAAAATTTGCATATCACTTCCAGCAGACTGGAATGAATTGTCCCGCTGGCATTATTCATGAGTAGTACACTGAAAGGATGATACAATTTAAATTTATTTCTTTATTAAGGAACGGTCTCTAAGTTCAATCCCTATCTTAAATTGTGGAATATTCTGAACATTTTTAACATGACAGCATTTTTTCTACTTAATAAATCAAAGTCGACCTGTCGTCTGTCTGTCGCTTTACTAAGAATATTTCACAGCTAAGACATCAGCACTTAGTTTTAATTTATTCATCATGTTCTTTGTCAGTTTTATTGTAAACGATCCATTGGTTTTGTTGTTGTTCATATTTATATTTGTATTTAGTCTGTGGTTCAATTTCAAGAACAACAAATACATAGCTAATATCACGACAAATCTCTCGACAATGTATCGTGATACTTTCTAATATAAACATTGTTAGGTTTTGTTCTCAGCAATTTGCCTTCGGCATATGCCGGTATAGTTTAAAATCAGAATATATACCAATAGAGAATGGTGATAATCACATGGTTAAGTGCAGTTATTGTCACTTAACTACAGCAAAAAGCCATGAGAGAGTACATTGATGAGGTCAGGTGAAAAAAGTTAGTTGAAATTTATTAAAATTAAATTTTAAAATTAAATAGGAAATGAAATAAAATGAAAAAAATTTTAATTAAATTTAATTAAGGAAAAATAAAAAAAAAATAAATCAAAATAAAAAAAAATAAAATAAAATAAAAAAAGATAAAATAAAATAAAATCAAATAAAATAAAATAAAATGAAATAAAATAAAATCAAATAAAATAAAACAAATAAAACAAAATAAAATAAATTGAAATAAAATAAATTAGAATAAAATAAAATTAATCAAAATAAAAGAAATAAAATTATATAAAATTAAATAAAACGGAACAGAATAAAATTAAAGAGAATAAGAACAAAAAATTAATATTATTAACCTAGGTGGACATTTTCACATTTGGAACTATCATTTCCTCTCTGGGTTTTCATGAACATGTGCAACGCATGCATTACATAAACCGGCAACGAAAATTGAGCGATCAAAGATCACATCCAAAAAAGCCACAAAACCACTGAAAAAGACACAAATTGATGAAAATTATGATGATGACGATTACGAGTGATAAACGGTAATGATAGAGCGACGCTGACATTAAAAATACAAAACGAAAGCCAAACGCAACGCAACGCCAGCCAGCCATCCAGCCACCAACAACAACAACAGCTGTCAAAGCGGCGTTTTGAAGCGGCAAATCAAGCGCAATTGAAGGAGTGCAAAAAATTAAACCACAACAATAATGATGACATGAAATGAATTTGATAGCAATGAAAAATGATAAAGTAAACAAAGTAAGTGGGGAGGAAAAAAGACTGACCAAAGAATACAAAATACAAATTCTACTTGATTACGGCAGCGACTATAATGAAGAAGAACAAGAAAAGCTCAGATTAAGTTGTACGCGCAGAATTTGACACTTTGTTCAGTGGATCAGGCCCAGATCACACATCAAATCAAACGAAATGAGCTGAGATGAGTGGCGATCATGACAGTTGTAAATAAAGATAGCAACAACTACTGTGGCTGCTGTTGTTGTTAGTAGCGCTGGAGAGCGAAGAAAGCATAAATGCGAATAATGGCAAAAGTACATAAAATACACACCAACGTGAATTACGAGTGGCCAGGAAAATAATAAAAGCAATCATCACGAAATAAAACAGAAATAAAATATCAGGAAATTTTCTCGAACTACAAAATAGGGTAAAAATCCGAACTATAGTTAGTAACGCCAGGGCGGCTAATGTGTGCGGGAAGACACAGAACACAGACACGCGATTCCGATCACAATACACACCACAGTCGGTGAAATTGTTTCGAAAGAAATCAAAATTCTAATATGTAATACATGGAGAAAAAGTTGGAAATTTAAAAAGCGGGACGTGTATAACGGCAGTTGTTGTAGTTCACTCTTCAAGCTCTTCCAAAACGGTGGCAGTTACAAACATACGTGCTCGATTACTTTTTTTGATGTTTGCTGCACTCGAATCAGTTGAAATTTTGTGATCAGAGTGAGCAAAAGTGCATTTAGGAGTCAAGCAAAAAATACCAAAAAAATAATTTCGTTTTAAAAACGAAATTCTAAAAATTCCAAAAGAATACAAAATAAAATTATTCTTTTGTCCATTAATTGGCCAGAAAGGCAAACACGATTCCTCAACAAATGCATATAAATTGAGCAGCAAAAAAGAACCGAATTATATCAATTCGCACACAAAAGCCTCTAATCTCGCACGACCTTTTGTGGCCAAAAGTACAAAATGTGATTGAAAAACTTACTTAAATGAAGTATAAAAAAAAAATTGAATAAATTTATGCAATTTATCTAAAAATATTAACAAAAGAAATCTGTGTATTGAAAAAAAAATTCTAAACTGTTATATTGTGTCAACCAGTCTAACGCAAAATGTCGCACAGTTTCGATGTTACACCCATTTCTCATCAGGACCAGGACGAGTATGTTTCACATAATTTTATTCGAATTCTTATTAAAGTTTATTTAAAAATTCCAAAACAAATGTCAGTGTACTCTCGCCTTTATACACTCAAAAAAGTCACGTCTGGAATTTGTTTTTGGTTTTGCTATTTTAATATTGAACAATAAGTTTTTTTTTTCTTAATTTTTCCACAAACCAAATACCAAATTTATTTCTAATTGTTTGCTGCTGTTTGGCACGTGATTTTCGTGCTGTAGCGAACACTTCGCTTGCGTTTCACATATCATTATGGGGGATAGGCGGTTATGAGGGAAGAGCAACCATTTGTATTTCGCTCTAGTTTAGTGGTAATTTGGAATTTTATTGCAAATCGAATTTTTTTAACTTGTATGGAAATAAAATTATTGCTAATTTCGGAAATGTAGAGATGGAACATTTCGCTCGTTCACAAAACAATGTCAATGAACCTTTTTGAGGTTATGGTTGTTTTTTCCACGAAATCAGAACAAATCGCAGATCCACAAAACGTTCGTTTCACTCACATCCAATTCGTTTAAAATTTTTTTCTAATTTAATTAATTTCTTCTACCTCTAAAATTTTTTTTTATTTTATATTTGATTTCTAAAATACATTTGATTCCAAAAATATATTTCTAAAAGTTTTCTTTGAAGTTATCCCTTCTTTATAAATCTGAATCAATTAGTGAGTCAACGTCACTCATGGTAAATTCACCGCCAAAGCTGACAAACTAACATCAAACCGAATTTAGTGTTTTCACATGAGCGGCCTAAGCCATCACAGGCGCCCATTGGCAAGAGCCCAACAAAAGTCAACACACATCACACAGAAGCATTAAACATGAAACACAACAACGACATAAGCAGCCTTTCGCTTACAGTTTTTCGTTAAAATTCACGTTGATGATTTTTTTATGTTGATTAAAGGGGAAGTGTGAAATGCCATCAGCAGTTCATGCCATCATCATGACTGATGGTGAATGGGGAAATTAAATTAAATTTAGAAGTAAAAAAAGCAGAGTATTTTTTGGGGGTAATTTAACTATTTCTTTTTTCGGACAATTGACACCATTAATTTCCATAAAATTAACCTGACACCTTGTAAAAAATTAGTCATCCGACTAAATTTGTTCTAAGACCGAAACCGACATGCAATTTGTCAACGCTCCCACATCACTTGGTTGAAACAGTCCGCCATAGCCCGGTCATGACAGCCAGTTGGCATATAAATCCTAATAAATTGTTGCTCAGTTGTAAGCAAATTAGTACTTACTAAGTATCAAGTAAGTAGCATCAAATCATCACAAAACAGCTGTTCTGATTGAAGATTTCTCCCGTTGGCTTGTGTAAGAAGACTCGAAGATTCCAATTCAGAGTCAGACTCAAGTAGAGCTTTTTATTGTATCCAGCTTTCTGTGATGCTGAGATGTCGTGACCGAAAATGTCGGCATTTATTTATGTTTTGTTTTTATAAATTCAAAGCAATTTACGATGAGTTATGACTTGTTTCATTTATTCAAATCACGTTTGAGTTAAAAGCTTGCACGGAATTATTCCTTTTAATGTGTACGCTATAGCCAGGGTCAGGGGTTGAGGAATTGACAGGAAGATAGCCTAGAGGAACTTAATTAATTAAAAAAAAATAATAAAAAAAATAATAAAATTTAGAAAATTTCCATAGAACCAAGTGAAATCAAGGTTGCCAAACGAATTTAATATTGTAAATTTCTTTCTAAACGTAATATTCTCTAGAAACTTTTCAATGTAGCGTATGTCTACTTCAACTTAATTTTATGTTAATTTTCATCTAACTACTAAGTTGAGATGCACACCGAGGATGGGATTTTTGATTTGATAATTTAAGTGAGTGCTTTGAATGGAGCGCTTCTGCGAGCATTTATTTTGCCCAGTTGATGTCCATTGTCATCTTTATAAATTAAGATTAGTGGCTTTTAATTCAAAAGAGAGCTACTGCTCGGACATGAGACCTTAGGCACAAAGTGATGTGTGCGCAAAAAGTGTTGGAATCATTGACAAACATGGGAACAGACGCACGTGACCAGAAACATGTGATGACATATTCGTTTTTTTTTTGTGGAAAATTTGATTTATTATACAAAATACAACATTAATCATTAATGTGTTATCCTTACCTAAGCAGGATGTTTTGATTACTTTTTCTATCATTGGTGTGACTCAATGTGACCTCAAGTCATGCACGCACGCATTGAAAGTTACATCACAGCACTAAAAACAAAAGGAAATGTCGAAAAAGTTACACAGAAACCGCAACACTTCCTCATTCTTGTCCATTTCATCCATCCACCTCATTTTGAAATGTCACGAAACCATTCAACAGAAAAAATCTCAGCTGACAGTATTTTCTCTTTGACCTTTCAACGTCAAAACGTTGACATTGCTTGCTTGCCACACCACACAACCAGCAAATAATGGCCGCTCTACATAATTAAGCGGCAGCTAAAAATATTTTCGATGACAGTTGCACACACACACATATACCCAGACCACCAAGAGATGTAAACAAATCACAGTTTGTATACATAAACATGCTTCCGTTTTGCATTGAATTTTGTATGAATGATTTGAATTTATTTTATGCATAAGTGCAAGGTGAATGGGAACATTTTTTTTCTAAATTTTTTACTATGCAACATTGTTTGTAAATTTACATAAATTAAATTAATTTACTAACAACATGTGACCATTAGCTATAATGGGAAAATAGCTTTATTTTCTTTCTAGCTGTCTCCTTTAATGGATCGCTAGGGCTAGGCCACACCTTCTTTACCTTCTTTTGACAACTTCATTTGTCAGAAGGAATGATTGTAAAATTTGGTGTATTGATTTCATTATGGGAAAGTGAGGGTCACTGGCATAATATGGCGTTTTAAAATTGTTTTTTTTGTGATTTCCCCTTTTTTTTTTTTGTTTTGCAAATTTGCCATTGTTACCAGTGCGTGGCCTTGCGGTTAGCGAATACTACCAATTTATTAAGTAAATATTTCTTTTTGGTATTGACAGGTTTGTCTTTAGAGACGGTGTTGATGTGACCTAAGCTGTTCATTCAATTCATTGCCAAATCATTGCTAAATATCATCTGCAATAACTCAATATACAATTTCATTTATAAAAATGCTCCATAATATTTCTTAACTGATATGGAATTTTCCAGTCATCATAATTAGTTCGTCAGCTACTCCAGTTTTACTAACGAATTCTATTATTACTTTCAATATTGATATTTGTATTTTTTTCACTCTTTGTTATTTATAATAAATAATAAATTTATTTATTGATAATTTCGAATTGCTTTGTGAGTCACAATCAATTGGAAAAAGATCACGTCTCCACCAAATGATGCCAAAGACCAATCAAAGACTTTTCTTATCTGTACACTTAGTTCTATTGAAGAGGAAATGAAACTTCATTGATACAGATTATTGACATTTGTGATTTAATATTAATAAATTATTAACTGAAATTTAATTAATTTAACTTGTATTTATTTTAAATTTTTATTTACTATTCACTTAATTTTTAAAACTAAATTTCGTTTTTCTTTTTATTCCAGTGAAGTGACAGAAGGTGCCTTACAAGTATGGCGTACGCTGCCCGAACGCATACGTCAGGATCCGAGCTTAGCATCGTTTCGTCAAGAGCACGAACGTCTGCAAGGCGGTGAGTTTTACGACATTTTCGTTTCGTATTATGAACATTCAGAAAATACCATCTATTGGCATTTGCAATGGCGCGGAAACATGCCAAAAGTGCCGCAGACAGACAGAAATTGTTCACAGTCGATTTATGTGGTATTTTTATTGTAATGATAATAACCAAAATTACTTGAGGTTGTCATTATGAGTGGTGGTGCGCGCGTGTATAGTTGAAGTTGAAATGTTTGCCAAATTTCATTCCTGTCATTAGGCAAAGTGATAGTAAAACCATGGGATGAAGTATTCTTTAGATGGTTGGCAGAAGTCAGGGACATTTTTATTTTATTGTTGGTTAGTGGTTACTTTCTATTGCTAATGATTGTTCTAATATTTTAGCATAGTAGTTGAGAATTATATAAATACAGAATTTATTTATTGCCGCAATCCTCTTCATAATCCTCTCTGTCATTCTGTCTGTGGTAAATTCTTTTTTTGAATAAAAAATATTTCAAAATAAATACTAGATACCCTGTGGGCAAAGTAACCGGTTTAAATTAAGTGAATGACCAGTTCTTATCGAAACTTACCCGTCCCATTTGACGGGTAAGTTAAACTTGTGGTTTAACTAGGACTAGGACAAAACTGATCAAAACCTTATAGAGACATTTTGTCTAGTTCAGAACCGATGTCAATTTACCCCATTTACCTACAGGGTATTCATTAATTCAGTCCGAAAATAAACTTTCCCGTCTGATCGTCCTCTGCCGCCGATGACCATAACATATCCTATTCATAACTTTGCTAATGATAAATCAAACAACATGATACGCACTAAGAGAACAGCAGGGATGTCGCAAAAGGCCAATACCATGTCCATTTGTCCAACATCATACTCTCACATCGCTCATACTTACAACAAATTGCGCACACTTTTGCCTTCAGATGTCTATCAAATGCGTATCAAACCGCAAATACACTTCCGGCTGACTAACACAATTTCCGTTAGACAAATAAGCAAAATATCCTCCACACTTCATTTCGCTGTTAGCAGTTTAGTTGTGTTTGTGTGTGTGCTGCGTTGAAATGAGCAAATTAACGAACATGGAATGCCAATCAAGTAGAGACAAATAACTAATTAATTATATAATTTTACCACCTAATTTGAAGAGAAAAAGAAAATAATTTTATAACTTTTATTACTCATCAGGTTACGAGCCTCCCGATGTGGATCCCTTGCCCAACGAGGATATCGACGAACCCGATGTCAAGGGTAAGAATTCAAATGTTTTCTCACAAATTGGCATCAATGTGACGAATGAAATGGGTCAAGTGCGAATATTGGAGGGAAGGTGAGTGACACGAAAATGATTTCAAATCATAAATTAAGCTAATTTTCCCATTTAAAGAGATGTGGAGAACAATAATGAGGAGCAACCAGACGATACAGATCAGCATTCAAATAGCAAGGTAGACACATTTACATACTTGCCTCACCTATGCTAGTCTTTCAACTAATTATGTTTATTTTGCAGGCTAAAAACTGTCTCAAGTGGTTCAAAATTTCCATACTGCTGGTAGTCTGGTGCGTCTTCACTGCATTCCTAATGTCCAACAATGAGCATGTGGACGAGTTTAAGTTAATAAGCGTTCCTAGAAATGGCACAGAAAGAGGTGCGTTCATTTTAACAAGTTCATCTTAATCACTTGATAATATTTATCCAAATTTCCCGCCATAGTATTCCCCATTAACACTGCAACCCTGAATCGCCTGGGCCTCTCGCTCGAGGGCCCCTTTCGCCTGCAGGAAGTCGAAGTTGTGGTAGACGAGAATGCTCCATATCGAACGGCTCCGGTGCTTCAAGTTCACATACAGCGGCGTTATTTCAATGCCAGCGGCGATGAGTTCTACACTGAAGATGCCTCCAAAATATGGCGGCTCGATTTAGTATATCCCGAGGCACTGGACTCCACCAAAGAGACAAAGAAGTCGTTTATTTACGACATCATTGCGGCGGACGAAGACCGCTTACTGCAAAGTAACTACACGGAGTTGAATTTACAATTCATATCAACGATTGATTCGGAGTTTCCGCTGCAACTGTCGCTGGACGAGTCGCCCATTTACAAGAAGGAAGGCGTCATATATGCTGCCTTGGTGCTGTGCGGTCTCTATATCATGATCATTTGGGAGATTGTTAATCGTACGTTTGCGGCCATCATTGCTTCGACCTTGTCTGTGGGCATATTGGCTGCTTTGAATTCACGTCCCTCGATGGCCACCATCATGGGTTGGATCGATGTGGAGACGCTGTTGTTGCTGTTCGGTATGATGATTTTGGTGGCCATTCTGTCGGAGACGGGAGTGTTCGATTATTTGGCTGTGTATGCTTATAAGGTGGGTGGGGCTTCTTTGTACAGGGGAAATTTCTTCAAATTCAAATGGTTCCTTTCCTTGCAGATTACCAATGGTCATGTCTGGCCCTTGATAAATTGTCTGTGTTTCTTCACTGCGATTCTGTCGTCGTTTCTCGATAATGTAACTACGGTCCTACTAATGACACCCGTTACTATACGTTTGTGCGAGGTAATGGCTTTGAATCCTGTGCCCATATTAATGTGCATGGTCATCTATTCGAATATTGGGGGTGCTCTGACGCCGGTGGGTGATCCGCCAAATGTGATAATTGCATCGAATAGTTATATTTCAAAGAATGTAAGTGGAGGCGACCCTCTGTATTTCTCTCTCTCTCTCTCAAATTATAATTAACATTTCTCTCAACTTACCAAAGGGTGTCAATTTTGCCGTCTTCACTCTGCACATGCTGCCCGCTGTGATCTTGGTGATGTTGCAAACTTATCTCCAGCTGCGATACAAGTTCCGCAACATAGCCGACCTTCAGTTCAAAGACTCTCCCGAAGTGGAGGAGTTGCGTCATGAAATTCATGTGTGGAAACGTGCGGCGGCCAGCTTGTCGGCCTACTCCAAGGATGAGGAACTGGTGCGTGAGACTCTAATGAAGAAGGTGAATCGCTTGAAGAGGAGTCTAAAGAAGCGTGTGGCTGCCGCCATTGAGCCTGCACCCAATTACCAACAGACCCTGGATCATCTTCAAGCGAAGGTGAGTGGCTCAAATAGATTTCCTAATTTTTTGTTTTCTCATTTTCCCCTCTACTTGCAGTACCCCATACGCAACAAGCCCCTGCTTTACAAGTGCTCTGCTGCCTTGATATTTGTGATCAGTTTGTTCTTCTTGCATTCGGTGCCCGAGCTGCAGCGTCTCTCGCTGGGTTGGACTGCTCTCCTCGGTGCCATATTCCTTATTATTCTGGCCGATATTGAAGACATGGAGGCCATACTGGCGCGTGTGGAATGGTCTACTTTGTTGTTCTTTGCTGCCCTGTTTATTCTCATGGAGGCTCTGTCCGAATTGGGTCTGATCGAATGGATTGGCAATATGACGGAGAATATCATTTTAGGTGTCAGCGAGGAGTCACGTCTGATGGTGGCCGTTCTTATCATACTTTGGGTGAGTTGGCAAGGAAATGGAAGGTTTTCTAATTTAACTTTTGTATGCTTGGTGCTTTCAGGTTTCGGCAATTGCCTCGGCATTTGTGGATAACATACCCTTAACCACAATGATGGTGAAAATTACCATATCATTAGCTCAGAATAGCACGTTGAATCTGCCATTGCAGCCGTTAGTCTGGGCATTGGCTTTGGGCGCCTGTCTAGGCGGTAGGTTCTCCATTTCACTTTGAACCAATTTCCAATTAATCATTTCGTAATTCATTCTAGGCAATGGCACATTGATTGGCGCCTCTGCCAATGTGGTTTGTGCTGGTGTTGCTGAGCAACATGGCTACAAATTCACTTTCCTAGAGTTTTTCAAGTGCGTCTTTGGTTCTAATCGTTTGCTTGGTTTCTTTATTGATTTTTTTACTCTTTCCGCAGAGTTGGTTTCCCCGTCATGATTGGCAGTATAATTGTTTCCACCGCTTATCTCATGCTGGTACATGTGGTCTTCGCATGGCATTGATAAGAGCCTGAAGAATTGGTGCCCCACACACACACACACATACACACGGAAGGACCGATTCTTCGTAGAGCACATACCTCGTTTATAGAAGGAAGTTACTAAGCACACATATATACAACACACCCACCACGTAAAATTTTTGTCAACCTCATATATTGCAAAACCGCAAGAATAAAGCAACAAATTTAAATTCTAAAAGGCAGGAATCAATTTGCAAAAAAAGAAAAAGAAAAAAAGTTAGAAAAAAAACGAAACGAAGAATTTCACTGTAGGGAAATATTTTTTAGAATTAGTTGAAACAAAATTTAATTAGTAAAAAAATAATGAAAAAAAAGCTACAAACAATTTATTTTTACACTCGTTGTTACTTTAGTCGATAGTCTGATTTGTGAAGTTCTAAAACGAAGGAAAGTGAATAATGTTAGGTGTCTCTGTTGGAGAAAGAGGAGCATTTTGTCAATAGCCTTTTTTGTCATTCATCATTTTTAAATTCTTTCTCCCAATCGTTGTCTTTCTTTATACAATAAATGTTATTCGCGTGTGCATTTTTCGAAATTGTGTCCGATTTTTCGTTTCTACATGGAGTCAAGCCACAGCCATACTAAATACTACAAATATCTAAGAAATTAATGAATTGAAATTTATCAAATTACAATAGAAGTAAAACCAACAATGACAATTGTAATTCATACAATGTATTTTGTAAATTCAACTCTACTATTATATGATAAATGCAAGTTACAATTATATTTACAATTTAGTTAATTATTATTTTGTTATTAATTACTTTTAGGTGTATAGAATGTAATGTTATTTATATATTAAATAAAAATTATAAATTTAAATACAAAACTACAATGGAGTGGAGCAATTGATTGTAATTGAGTGTGAATATTTGGGAGATACTTTTTGGGGATAGATGACAGTGAAATTAAAGCAAATTTGGTACATGTTTTTACCGTTACAGACTAAAATACAGGTATAAGGTTGTCGTAAATCCAGCCATAACACGGTTAAGCAAAAAGCTTGCCCGCCACTGTTTTAAACGATTCTCTTTACCACAGCCTAAAAGTATACTGGACAAAACACAAATAAACAAAAGCCACTAACAAATTTCCATTTCCAAAAACTCCAATTGCAATTCAATGCAAATGAATACAAATAATTACTATTTTTTTAACGTGAAAAGCTATAAAAAAAATGCAACAAGCAAGCAAAAAGTATTGTTGACAAATTATGCATGGTCGTTTTGACGCATTACCCATTGAGTATATTTGCAAAAGGGAAAAGTGCAAATAACAATTTGCGACTTTGTCCAGAGGGTCATTAACGCGTGTCGTGGACTTTTCAACAGCGGGGAAATTTTGTGCAAAATATAATTATTACATTACGTATACGATGGAGTAGTGCGTGCACAGACATTTAGCATCATCACTTGAAGTCGAAGTTGTCAGCAAAGGCAATCAACAAAAGTAATTGCATTTCCATTGGAATACTGGTGAAATTCCGCGAGTGGTGCATTTACCAATTGATGGAGTTATGCTTCAGTAATGGCAAACGAATTCAAAATTGTCAATATGGCAATTGCATAACCTTATTGATGACAGTCGAAGAAAACGTACATATGCCCAAGTAATTAAACCAAAAATATTTGGAGCTTACTGGCGTTACGGATGATGCGCATGGCGGTAATTGTGTACTTATGGCAGCGGTGGTGGGTGTTTGTTATGCAAATCTCCGTACAATAAAATAAAATATACCAACTCGTTTGTTATGTAAATTTGAGCAACTAATTTTTTTTAGTCTTTTCCATACTAACGGCACACATCAAACATTTTCGTTGTGGTAAATACAGTTTAGCAATTGCGAACACAAATAGATTATACAATTTCAGTCAGGTAATTACTCTCTTTCCAAGAGATACTGATACTACAAGTCAATTTAATATTTGATATTTGTTATTGATACTTTGGGTCTTACCTAATGCCTTGCCATAACTTTCAAGCCTCTTTTTGTGTCATGTATAAGGACTGGTCTTTAGAGAGAGCTTAAGTTGTTGGGTAAAAATTAGCCAGAAGTTCCAACTGAATTCACTTGAGGCCCAAAAATTATAACCAAAAAAATAAAAGAGTCCGCGCACTAAAACGTGTGATTTGACATCTCTCAAAAAAAATAAAACTTATTTGCATTTTCAATATGTGAGAAGTTTGGTAAATAGGCAAATAAAAGGTTGTGTTAAGTTGCGGTCATGTTGTCTTTTGTTGTTGTTGTTGCTGAAGTAGTTTTTGTTGTTATTGCCAGTTTTCGGGTGTGCTGCCCACAAGACTCTTCTCGATAAGTGAATTTGAATTTGATGAATTACCTTATTCAGTCGATGAGCGGCCGCGAAACAGCAAAGAAGTTTAATAAAAAAAGTGCGTAAACGTTGTAAAAAATATAAAGCAATCAAAATTTAGTTTAGTATTTAATTAAATTTAAATTGAAAATTTTGATAATTAATTTTTGTATAAAATTTGGTGACGTATACGCCGTGAAGTGCAATATTTTATAAATACTGAAAATGGAATTTATTTTCAATATAAATTAACTTTCATAAATTGAAAAATTCAAAATAATTAAATGCCCTTCAACGAAATAAATAAAAAAAAACCTTCACTACATACAATTCGATTCTTCGAATTTTTTTTAGCTGCAGTTTAAAGTTCATGAAGCCTTAAAGCCCGACAAGACGCAGAAACAATTGCCATGCATACCAATTCCATGAAAATGTTGAGTAATAAACGAATTATAGCCAGCTTAAGCCTTTGGCTGCTGTGTTGTTGTGAGTAGCTTGTGGAGTAGATAAATCTAGAGCTGTAGTTTGAATAAATTAATTTTATTTATTTACAATATGGCTACAGGGTTATGAGCTTGCTTTTCTTAGTCTAACTGATGTGATAAAATCCTGAACAATTTTTTTCTTTACATTTTTTAGGTCAACTCTCCCAGACTCTCGTGGTGCCAAATGAAATTGCCACTGTATTAGGACTAATCTCTTCGAGGATACCACAGTTGAAAAAAGGTTTTCATAAATCTACATTATCTACACCTCACATTAATAGAAAATTCCCTTAAATTAAATTAAATACAATTTTTGTTTCCCCCCAACCAAATAGGTACCGACTCACGTATTGGCTTCGGCTATCGCGTAGGCCCCAATGCTGACTTTCAAATGACATTCGAAATCGGTCCACAAAAGGAGACACAACCCATAGGCGGGGATCGAGACTCTGGCAATACATACTACAAGCGACAAGTGAATAAAAAGGATCAAAAGAATTTGTGGACAACCACGGAGCGTACTGCAGCCAATTGGTTGGAGAATTGGTCGAATACTGTGCGAGCGAATGAAAAGAAGCGACTGAAACAGAAACAAAAACAAAATCGCAATCGAAAAACCACAAAGCAACCCAAAAAGCTAGGCTATGCATTGCCCACGATGCCTTCATTGCCCGCAGAGTCGCTGAAGCAATTGCAATTACTATACAAATTGGCCTCAAATACCACAATGCCAGAGGTGGTGGTGGCAGAAGAAGGCGAATCAATGAAGTCAAGACCACCGAATTTGCTAACAGACATTGTAGCAAACATAGAACAGCGTGGAGGTTCAAAGTTGACAGTAACGAAAGATGAAATCACAAAGGATCTTATGAATATTAGTCTAGAGAATAGGCGTTAGGGTTATAGTGAAGTGAGAGAAAATTATTATTATGTTTTTTTTTGTATGGAATTTCAATGCCATTCAAATATTTTTTATAAAATTTATAATTAATAAAAAATTTCAAAAAAACATTTTTTTTAAATTTAATTTTTTTTAGTACAATTTTTATTATTATAATTAAATAATTTTGTTCCAATTATAAACACCATTTTCATTTCAAAATAAAAAATACCTCATAAATGTAACTTAAGTTAAACGATTCTACCTTCAGCCACTAATGGAACCTATTACGAAGCCAGTGCACCCAACAATAAACGAATTAACGCCAGAAGCATTAAAAAAAGCAACAAAAGAAAAAACAATAAAAGCATAAAAAACTTAACATAACTTTTTGCCAGACACAATAAAAAAAGAGACATTTTTTGGAGTAGGCACTTGAAAATGCTATCAAACGACAGCAGTCGAATTTGGACAAGTAAATTGTAGGCAATATTAAAGTCATTTTAATTAGAGCCAAGAGACGATGACGTTAGTTTCATAAAACCGCACAGAGAGTCAAGTCAGGCCAAGAGAGAGGGAGAGTCTTCAGTACATTCAAGCCAAAAGCATAAAACCAAGGCGCGCGCATGCGCAACGTCATTACGTGATATACTGAAGCGGCATTTTTTTGTACGGACTTGTAAAGCTTTGTGGTTGTTGTTGTTGTTGTTATGTTTTCGTATGTGTGTATTTTGCTCACTTACTCTTTTAGTTGTGGTTTTGTTGTTGTTGTTTTTTTTTGAAAAGTGAGTCTTACCGATTTCCATTTCAGTCATCGAGCGAACGCGAAACGTTAAAGAAGTTGTAAGTGAAGAGGCAGTTGGGTAAAACAACAATACAACCAAAGTGTAGTTGAAAATTATGAAATTACAATTTCGTAGTTAGTGAAAATATAAAACAAAAAAATATAGCAAAAGTAATTAAATCAAATATGTAGTAAAAACGCTTATGTTTTAATTCAAAAAAATATTATTAAAAAAAAATGTATACCCAAAAATGTACAAAATTTGCTTCGCTCCAAAAGCACTTTCGATTTTGTGTATTGTGTTTACTTTTTGGCAACGCTTGGGAATGTGCGTTATTTATTTTGGGCACAGGTGTGAAATATCTGATCGTTTTACACGACAAATAAAATACAGAAAATACAAAAAAAAACAAATGGAATAAAATTTGCAAAAATTATGAATAAAAACAAAAAAGTATTACGAAAAAATCTAAAAAATGTGTGTTTATTAGATAGGTTAGACAAGGCCAGACAAGGCCATACCCAAAAAAAAAGAGTGGCCAATAAATAAAAAAAAAATTAGTACTCAAAATGTAACATAAAAGGCGAGAAACGCCGCCGCGCAGAAGCCCAAAAAATACAACAATAAAAGTCATTGAACAAAAAAGTGAGAGTGATTTCAAAACGCATTTCGGCTGTTGTTGTTGTTTTAACAATTTTTTTTTATTAACAGACAATTGATAGTGTGTGTGTGTTTGAGCAAGTGACTCACACACAGAAAATTCATTTAAAAAAAAATATAATAATAATAAAATGTCCACTGACCCACCTCACTCGATAAAAACCAGCTGACTTGATTGATTTTCAGGCGTGTGCGTGTGCATGAGTGTATCTCAACCAAAAGTGGAAAACTGGAAAAACCAAACGAATGAATTTGTATTACTTGGGCAGCAGTGGCAAGACCAAAAATAATTAAAAAAAAAATAAATTAAAAAAAAAAACAAAAACAAAATTCCAGAAAATGTTGTAATATTTATTTTTTTTCAGTTCTCCACACGAACACGTTGCCACGACAATCGGATTTACTTAACTACAAGTTAAAGTTCATTCTGTGCTGCATTTAAGCTGTGCTGCCTGAGCACCTTCCTCTCCTACACTCAAACACACACACAGAAACTTTGCCATAAATGCCGAGCCACTGCAAAAATGTTGGATTACAAACGAAATTTGTCCGCATTTAGTATTTTGCTGCTGTGTTTCTGCTGCTGTTGTAAGTAACTTGTGTCCGCTGCATTTTGTAGATTGAGTAGGTATAATAAAATACAAAAAAAAAAATAAAACATTTTTCTGAGATTTAATTTCGATTTGCTCATCTTGTTCAAGTATATAACCGGTTTTCCGTCTCATTCGGTTAATTTTCGGCTTGAATTCGCACAGAGGCCGCTCAAAGACGCTCTACCACCATCACCATCGGCTTTGTGTCAAGGTCGTTTTGTTAGTTATTGCTGGGGAGATGATATTTTTGCCTTTATATCTTTAGTCTACATCTCTTTGAGTTGCGTTTGGTAATCCAATTTATTGTATTGTATCTATTGTCGTCTCTATTGCCTTCAAGTTGTTAATTGTTTTAATGAAATTTAGCATCGAGATTGGTGTGTCTAATTTAAATATGGCATTTGTCGTTTGAAATAACTAATCAATCTTTGGTATTGAAGTTAGTGCCTCAAGATTTGGATAAAATGTGAAAGATACACGGAGAGAACTGTCAGGAATTGTTTATTATACTCACAATATTGATCCATTAATAAAAAATCATAATTGAATTGATTTAAGTCATAACTGCAAAAGATGAATATAAAATCATAATCAGTAATCATGACTAAAAATTTTAAATTATGTTTTTTTAATGCATGGATCAATATTATGACTATAATTCACAATTCTTGCAAACAGTTCTCTCTGTGTATCAAACAAGTTTAAGGTGATAGTTACCCCCTGGACTTTATGCTAAGCGAAAAACTTTAATAACCATAAAGGGGGCTGCAAAAACTCAATCTTTGGAAGACATCAATCGGAATAAGATACCCTGCAGCAGGTTCAATCGATTGACCTTCGACCGATGGTATAAATGGAAAAGTCATATCGGGGGGGGTAATGTCTCATGAGACTGTCCTATGAGGGGCAACTACTTATGGAAGTTTAGCCATTGTTAAGTTGAATTCAATCTAACGAAAAAATGAATCCAGCCCACATTTCATCATGTTTTAGTGGCGTATAAGTAATATGTATCTCACATAAAAATAATGTCACTCATTCGCCCAGTTGACCACCAAAATTAAGTTTTTTGCTACAGTTTGAACCGAAACCCCTAACCAGAAGTGGTTTTTTGTAGGTATAGTTTGCTAATAAAAGTTATTTAGTGTACGCCAAGTAATGCGATCCTCCCGTAGTTCGTAAGATTTTTATAGAGTGATTTAATGGTAAATTGTACAAAAATTTGGATATCAAACTGTATCGCACATAATTTACATAATGACATTCCATCAAAGCTCATTCCTACATGAAGTTATATTTTGGCAAAGTCTCTCCTTAATTTCTTACACCCACAATTTTCTCTTTAAATTTTTTTTTAAACTATATAATTGAAAGAAATCGAATTTAATAAATTCCGCAAATACAATTTTACGAATCCATTCATTTACTTACTCCATTCATTCAATCAAATCGGCAATTTTACTAGCCACCACTTGTTTACACATTTCTCTACTTATGGTGCAATGTACAAAAACCGTTTAAATCGCAAGTTTCAAATTGTAAATGCAAATTGAAATTCCGACTGTGAACCCAAAGCCAAATGACCACCGCAACATAAACACGTTAAGGCAGTCAGCAGCTAAAAACAAAAGTAAACGTTGCAGCGACGGAGCATAGCAGAAAACCTGTTGAGGCATTAATTTGTTTCGAGTTGGCCTGAGTGTGACCCGAACTAATATTAGCTTAACTTAACTATGGCTCATATTATGTAATTTTTTGTTTATGGCCTAAATGCTTGAGCTCAGCAAGCGATCTCGTTGCTCTTTTCAAAAAAAGCACACTTTACAGTGGAGGATATACCATTTTTTCTTCAATAAAAAAATTTGTATATATTTTTAATTACTTTTCTTAGCTAATTAATAGTAAACATCTTTCTATTTCAGCCCAACTCTCGGAATGCCTAATTGTGCCAGAGCAATTTCCCTCCATTTTATCCGTCATCTACTCCAACATTCCACCAATTAAAAAAGGTGAATTCAAAATGAAATTTCCATTTGCACACAAATCGTTTTAAATTCCATTTAATTTAACAACAGGTACCGACTCTCGCCTTGGTTTCGGCTATCGTTTCGGTCACCATGCCGACTTCCAAGTGGTACTCGAACTGGGACCACAAAAGGAGACACGACCCATTGGGCCGCAAGAAGACTCCGACAATTCCTTCAACAAGCGACAAGTGAACAAGAAAGATCAGAAGGCTCTACAGAAGGAGCAAACGAGCACAGAACGCACGGCCGCCAGTTGGTTGGAGAACTGGTCGAAGGATGCAAGTGCCGGTGCCAAAAAGAAAACGAAACCGATGCAAAGTCTGACGGCAAAGAAACCAAACGAAAAGGGGGCAAGCGGTCATAATCTGCCCACGATGCCATATATGTCGGAACAGTCCATGAAACAATTGCAGTTGCTCTACAAAATGGCCACCACTACAACTACTGCAGCACCGAGCACAAGTTTCCAAGGACCTTTAAATTTGGGTGCGGTGAATTTCGCGGCGCGTCCGCAGGAATTTCAACAGCTCGAACAAATTCAACCACGTAAAACGAAAGGTCAAATCACTGCCGAGTTGATGGATGTCAGCCTAGAAGAGTCCCCATAGTTGATCACTTTGGATTGTATTCTGGAGTGCGAATAGAATTTAGTGCAAATGCAAAATTGGTGCGGTGATATTTTTTTTGTATGCTAAATGGACACTAGTATTTATTTTAGTCTTTTTTTTTGTACGAAACGAAATTAGTGAAATTTTTTTATTTTCTCTGTAAATATGTACATTGTACTTTGAGTTAAACGAAGCCGTTAAAATAATAAATTGATAATTGATATAATTTTAATCAACATGTAGCTTTTACTGGATATCACAGTTTTCACCATTAAGATTGGGTTCTAGCGCTGAAGAAATGCAAAAGTTTCATATAAAAAGTAAATTGTTGTTTATTGTAAAAACAAATGGAAGAAATCAAGGGAGAGTTCCGACAGATTTTGTTCAGAAAATCCGCATTTTCAAAAAACCCGCATGAAAATCCGTATTTTTCCTGAACATTTTACAATTCCGTATAAATACGGATGTATGGCAGCACTCTATGCAACATAGGGGTTCTGAGCTCCACTATGAGTTACATAAGAAACTGCGGGCGCTAGATGGCACAGTGCTACGTAGTTTCATTGCATACTTTCAGGCTGGGCCAGGTAATATTTTGTATTCAATGCTACCACTTATTCGTTCCGATATAAGAGCAAACTGAAAAAAAGCTCCGACATTTGAAACCAGTGTAAGCATAACAAACTTTCAAATAGTACTAAAAAAAAGAAACTTCTTGCTGAAATTAAGTTGAGTATTTTGGCTTTTCGGCAAATAAATTATTGATTTGGTAATACTTTGGTACAAATTACAATTGCAGATTTTAAATTTATAAATTGTGGGAATTATTGCATTGTTTTGTCATTTATTTTTATAGGCAAATTTTTATAAGCACTGGATTAAAAAACGTATCTAATTAGTGACAAAATGGTATATAGCTTAAATATGGAACTCATTGGTACCTAAGTCTGGCAACACTGCAAAATAACTTCAAAACCAGTGTGACCGTTATGGGTAGATTGAATAATTGGTAGTTTTTTTCCAGTTTTTGTATGCCTCAAGTTGATTTTTTTTGTAGATTTGAAGGTTAAGTAGACTTTTGGTAGATTTTTGGTAGATTTTCAAAAAATGTGATTTCCTTTTTTAACAGTTCTGATTTTCAACAGTAAAATAAATAAATTTAGTGAACAAAAAATATGTAGTAGATATTTTGGTAAATTTTAGTAGTTTCAACCCTCTTCATAGTAGAGAGCACTTTCTGAAAACGGTCACACTGTACGAAACTTCAAGACAGTCATTTTTCAGCTGTCGTATCTTTATGTTGTGTCGTGTTTCGGCGGACGAAAACTTATCGGCGCTGCAAAACAGAACATTAATTAAATTAAAAACTTGCAAATCGAATAAGAAATTAGCCGGAAGAGGTGTTGAGACAACCAATATTAATTTGTGTGTGATGAAGAAAAAGAGAAAATTCGCTAAAAGCCGAAAAGACGTGCGTTGAAAATATAAAATACGAATAAGCGAATGAAAAATAAAATATAAAAGAAACCACCAAACCAAACGAATCAGCGGTGCAAAAGGGAGAACGAGAAAAACGTTTGTAAAGAATACAAGAAGCTGCGCTGCTGCAGGCGTCGCATTTAAACGTTATAATTTTTTATTTTGTACCTCAAGTTTAATTTTTTGTCAGCACTGCTGCTTTAACGTTTTTTGTGTGTGTAGTAATCTGCAAATTCCTCTATTTTTGAAATTTTGCAAAAATTCCAATTGGAAAGCAGTAGAAAAAATTCGCTAAAATTGTAGCAGAAAAAATAATAAATTAATTTTGGCCACTCTCTTATCTGATAAAATTCAAAGTGAAAAACGAAAAGAAATTAATATTAATAAATAAAAGATAAGATAAAAGTGACAAAGTGGTAGTGGTGTTGTTTGTTTGCAAAAAAAAAACGAAAATTTTTTTTTTCTGTCTACTGCAAAGTGAAAAAAAACTATCGCGTCGTCTCCTGTACTTCCTTTCTGGAAAATCTGCTTCCTTGCTATTTCCCGATTCGCTTAACTACAAACAAACGAACTCAGACATAGACAACAACAACAACATATACACATCTACAACAATTTGCAACGAAAGTGTCATTGTCAGTGTCAGAAGACCTGCACCACCGGTTACACCATAGTTAACCATTTTACCATTTTAAAAGAAAATAACAATACTATTCCATACCAAACACCTACCACATCCCCCCTCCCCAACCATTCCCGAGCTTTTTCTGGGTGAATGTTATCAAAGTGAAATTACATGCAATTAATTTTATTAATTCAGCTCGAAGAAATATTTTGCGAAACAAGCGTGTGTCCTCAATTTGAAAATAATAAGCGTGGAATCTTTGCTGTTGTTATGACCTGCAACCGCGAGTGAAAGGAATTTTGGTATTTCATCAAAAACAAAGTGCAAACTACTGTCTGTCCACCCAGACCAAGTAGAAAGAAAAAAGCAACAAAATAAGTAGAGAACGCATTTCATTAAAAAAAAGAAAGAAAGAAAGCACTAACTACAAAGAAAGCTTTCTTCTGGAAGATCCTGTTTTTTCATTTTTTCCACTCGCACTGCTGCTTATCGAATTTGATTTGTGGTTTAATTTTCGCTTCAATAAAGGAATTTTTCAACTTAAGGTGAGTTTTTACATTTGACATACTTTTTATTTTGCTCATGGGCTCTCATGGTTTGTTGCCATGAAGCTCATGGTGGCTTTTTCATCTCATTGATGAAAGATCTGGTTCAAACGTGAGGCGAGAGGGTGGTATATGGAATTCCTGCACTGAACTGTGGACGTGGATGCTGTGGGTGGATGAGGGTGGTTTAATACACACGCACATTTAGGGGTTGACTGACGTGTCTCGTGTCTCGCTTGAAGGACGAATACTGATGCTATTCAGAATGCTGTTAACGATGTAAACGTTGAAAGAATGAATGAATTTTTCTTTCAGCTTTAATTTTCAATCAATACTTGTTTGAAATACGTTTGAGATTTGTTATTTTAAAAATAAACTGTTCGTGGAAAAGTTTTTAAGGTATTAAAGGATACAAATTTAAAAGGATAGTTTTGAGGAAACATAATGACATATTAGGGAAATTACTTCATCAAAGTATCTTTTGGTGACCCAAAAAAAAAAAAACAATTCCAAATTCGTGATCAGTCAAATATTTTATGAAAATTTAACTTTGGTAGTTAAATATTTAACTCCCGTAGAAAAAAAAAAATTAGTTAAAATAAAAATAAAAACCTATAAATGACAAAAAAATGCTTTTAGTACAAAATTCCGTCAAAAACGTCCGCTCACTGATCACAACTAAAAGCATGTTCAATAAGACATATTTACATTTCCTAAGTTAAAATCAATGCCAGTTAGTATTTGGTAAAAAATTATAGCTAACCAACTTCTTGCAGTTAGTCACAAATCAAATAAGAAGAATCTGACTGAGGAATTGAGTTTGCCTTTCTCATAATGAAACTCGAGAAAATAAACAAGAAAATCGCGTGATTCTATAGCGGCTAAACTAACTACACACTTTATTCTCCTCGTCTGTTCTACTCACATGAAATTTTATCCATTTTTTTGTCGTATTCAATTCTTACGAGCATTTGCACGATCCCAATGTCGTCTTAAAGGAAATCTTCATAAAGAAGAAACTAAAGAAGAGAGAATAGAAAAGAAGACCAACGAAAAATTAAAAAACAAAAAAGAAAACACAAAATAAGAAGGAAAAAAAAACGTTAAAGTGACAGGTGAATTTTGCCTTTTTTTCCTTTGTTGTGTTAATTTTATTTTTTTTCCAAATGCTTCTTCCATTTTTTTTATCTTTCCACTTGTCATACGTTGGCTGCTTTAGGTTGGCATACATTGAATATTCTGGTTGTGTTGTGTTTATCTTTTGTATGTTTTTTTGTATTTTTTTACCTGCATTTTGTATGGTTTTAGCATTCCGTTTTAGTCATTAACTTCGTTTCGATTTTGCTTTACATTTGTTTTCCGTTTCAGGCCTTTTTGGTTTTTTTTCGCACCAACAGTGTGTGTTCTTTGGGCCTTTTATCGCTTAAGCTTATCGGACAGCGCTGCATTGCAATCATTCGTTCTATGCTGCTGCAGTTCAGGTTTCACGTTACCATTGCATATGAATGTTCGTCCGTCTGGACTAATAACGATTTCCATGGAATTTTTGCACTATCTGGCTAGCTAATTGCTATTTTGTCAATGCCATTGGCTTGTTTTATTTGCTTGTCCCCTTTAATGGTTTTTTGTATTTTTTATTAAATTTATAATTTTTTCCAGTAAATTTCTGCCAAACCCAAACTCTTTCAAAGTAAACAATTTCTTCTTACCATATTCGTATGAAAATCATAGAAAAACTCTAAATAAGCTTACGTGAGCTGTAATTTGCTTTCAACTTTTTTGTTTTTTTTTTATTTTTTCCTAATTCTGTTTTGGCTATGAAATCGCATTTGTAATGCTAATGCGGAGATCCTCCTTAAATGTCTACAACGCGTAGTTTGTGTTCCCTCTTACCAACTGGCAATGTCAAAGAACAAACGTCAATAACGTCTGGCACATGCTCTCGCACACACTACACTGCACAATCAGAAAAACAGTCACTAACATTCCTGACTCAGACGTTGCCGGCATTTCTTGGTGATTTTTTTGTTGTCTGTCTTATTCTGTCTTGGCTTTTATGCTGCTTCACGTATTGTATTGAATCCCTAATGCAGCATATTTCCTACTTACTACATATTTACATTTTAATATTGCTTGCCCTTTTTTTGGGTTGGAGTTACACTCTGCTACTTCAGTGATGTTGCATTCTTTAGCTAAAGTAGAGAGTTTGGACTTGATAAGGAAATATTAACAAAATTTATTTATATTTTATTGCACATATCAGTTGAAAGATATAAAGGTCCTCCAACATTTCGTCTAGTTAAGAACGGAGGAAATCAGGTTCCATGTTCCATGCAATTCAAGGTTCCTTGTCGAAAAAATTCAAAAAAACCTTCAATCAAGCATCACATTTGCTCAAACGCAAACACCTTACGCCAAAAAGAAAAGGCCACTAGTCTAATGTCTACCACATGCACCTAGAGAAGGCATCCTCTGACACATCACGTATAAATTTATTTGCGCCTTGCTTGAGTAGCAGCTTTTTGCGAAACCAATTCCAGCTTTTCTTTTCAGATAGTCTTCTGTTGGCACCAAAGCAAAATAACTACAATTCCATTTACGTCGCAATTCTCAAAGTCTGTAAAAGGAGGAGAAGGTGGAGCACCGAAAGCCTTTACCACCAGCGCCATCATCTCGACGTCTCGTCGTTTACATCAGCTTCTTCTTCTTCTTCTTGTTCTTCTGCTGTTCTGCATTTCCATTAAGATTTCTCTCGCTTTTATTGCATTTTATATGCAAGCTACTTTATGCACACGGTTTATGCCATGTTGCATTCGTTACAAAGTTCCCATTTTTTACGCAAAGCTATCAGCATTTGTTGCATCTTTATGTTTTTTGTGTTGTGTTGTGTTGCTACCATTTATTTTCTTCACTGTAGTATGCTTTTTTTGTTACTAGCTACTAAGTGTTTCGCTAGGGAGCATCTTTATTCCCTGCAATATGCAAGTTACTTCGTGTGATTCGTATGGTGCGTCTACTGCACAAGACAACAGCATTCTTAGGACTCAACTACTTTTGCCTTCTTACTACTTTTTCCACATGTTTTTTTTTTCAGTTTTATTTTATTTTATTTATTTTTCCATATATTTTTGTTTATTTGTTTGCTCGCGGCTGCCACATGAGGTAGTTACCCACAAAGCACTTGTCTGCATTCAGTGGCAGTGGCTGCTGTAGTTATCATTTATATCAACCATGTCTTGAGCGTTGCATTTCCTCTTACTAGCTCACTCCCAACTCAACTTTATTTATTTTTGAAAAATATTTTTCTCCATGTCGTGCTCTGGGGCACTTCCTCTTGCATCAGCATCAGCTTAACTTCAACTTCAAACTCGAAACTTGAACTATTTGCGGAATGTCGTCTTCAATGTCTTCAGCGACTTTTTCTTATTCGTTTTCATCTTGTGCTGCTTCTATACTTCCTTCCCGGTTTCTTCGTGTCGATAAGGCATGCAGCACTTGCAGCACTTGCAGCATTTCCCTGCATTGTTTTCTTGTGCAAGTTTCCTACGGTCGGTGGGTCGTTTGGTTGTTTATGTGCTGCCATCACCTCCGTCATCGTCATCGTCTTCGTTGTGCCCGTCGCGCACTTGTGAGTGATTCTCATCAAAACACATGTTTATGCCACTTCCATTCAATTCCACGACCATGCAATGCTTCCTAGCCATTGTTCTCTTCAGCTTGGCTTCTAGGATAAGCATTTTTTTTCTTCTTCATTTTCTTTTATGATTTTTGAGGTCGTTTGTAATTGGTGTGGCATTATTCTTTCCTGCATGCCTTCGGCTACCTTTGCCTTAATTAGAATTTTCTTTAGCACAATTCCTATTCGAAATTTATGTGGGAACATTTTAATTAATTTGAAAAATGGCAGTGATGCACTTTTCCGTATAGTTATGCCAACCAACTAACTAACTACTACCAACTGGCAATATAGTTAATATGCATTGGGAGTACAAGTTCGCTAATGACTGTAATTAAAACAAAATATTGCTCATTGTCGGATGCACATGTGTGTGTGTGCTGTTAAAATTAATTTTATTCTATTAATTATATTTAAATTTTTTGCCATCCGCAGTTTGTACTTGTTGGAGTTTTTTTTTACACTCCCTCCACAATCATTCTCGACTCTTGAAACCTGTCATTTGCTATATGTTTTCTACATAGTTACGCAGATGTTAACTGTTGATAACATTTTAGTTAGTTCTATAAAAAAAAATGGAGCCAAACTTGAACCTTTGCCAATTTCCGTTTCCTACTTCAGCCATTTATACGAAATGTGTCATTTTTGTCGCAATATCAGCGCAGTCATTGCCATTTGTTGTTGCACTTGTTCATTTCACAACATTTGGAATTTTTATTTAATTCTTTTTTTTTTTTTGCTCTCTTTCTGTTCTGCAGTTGTGTTTGTGGCAATAAAACAGAAAATGTGATGGAAATATACAAAATTGCCTGTGTTTATGAGTCCAACATTTTTTACTGAACAAAAAAGCATGGAAGGAAAGAAACCCAAAAGTTTAAAATAGGGCCGTACCAAAATTTGTTTTTTTTTTATAATAAATTTGTTTTCTTTGAATTCCGTTCCATTTCCATGATTTTCCTGCTCATTTTATTTTCATTCCCAATCCATTTCCTTTTAATTCATTATGGTTCCATTCCATTTCTATTTTGTTTCACTTTAATTCCCAATTTTTTTCCGTTTCATCTACCAAATTTCTTACTAAATATGAAAATAAAAAAATTCAAATATTTTCCCATCAAACATTGTTATCCTGTCCGTCACTTTATTTAAGCCCGACTCTGAGTCATCGTCGATGATGCAGTGAAACTTCGCATTAGTTTAATCTGCCAAGTTTAATCTACCAACTGTACTTATATACGGTTTAAATCTAATCTAACTTATTACAGCTGGAACATACACTTTATTCAAAGTCCTTGAGACTGCAATCTCTTCACACACATAACCCAGCTGGATACGAGTTTTGTATATGTTCATAGCAGAAGCTGTCATAAGTTATGGTCTGTGGATATACTGAAATTACACAAAACAGGCAAAAAAAAAGGGCACCACAGAAAGGGGACACCAAAAAAAACAGACACAAAAAATTCCTTTTTACTGCTTCAAGCAAATGTCCTTTATCTAAAGTATCGGAGCAACAAAAAATATCTACAAAATAACGTATCTAAGTAAATGCCATTTTGTTCGTGCTCAAGTTGTCAATTCCTATTTTTTGTTACTGTTGTTGTTGGCTAGCAACCATGATGATGACTTTGAGCAAAATTTAGTTGTTAGTTGGTTAACATGAGTTTTCAGTTCAGCTAATGACATTCGTCTTCTCTTGATGGTCTGGCTGCTTCTCCTTTGTTTATTATTTCCTTATTGCCTGTGTGTTGGGATTTAGTTTGCTATTGCCTTTGCTTGATTCTTTAATTTAACTTGTAATGAAATAACTGCCAATTTTTGAGAAGAATCTAAATGAGAATCGTATAAAGAAAGGTAAACAAAACAACTGTGACAACAGTGGAGGTGGTCAATTCTTCTAACTTTTTATAATTACACTAATCCTTAGTAGGTAAAGGGTTTGTTTATTGCAAATAAAGCTCTCGTAAGGTTACCAATGCTTAGGGAGAGGTGGCGGTATTCACAGACATATGCTTACTCCGAGTATTGAACTTGATACTTTTATTTTACTCTTGATTTTTCCATCGTTTTTTGAAGATAAAAAATGCATAACTAACTAACTCATATTTGCATATTAACTGGCTAGTTACTTTCTCTAATGGTATCAGTAACCAGTTCAAAACCATGTTACTTTTCCTATCCGAAAGCATGCCTCTAAACCGGAAATAAATTATAATTTACATTCAATTTCAATTTCTACAGCCTTTCAGTTCAGGCTCAGAATGGTTATGGCCAACTTTCATTTTAATTTTGTAATTTTGTTCACTATTTAATTGATTTTTGCCACAATTATGCTATCTTATCAGTCGAGTAGACGAACGACACACTCACATACAATTAATTCGCAGAATCGAGTTGAAATCACCAGCCATGGTCAACAGGCGTAAAAATGACCCCCAACTAAACGTCGATTGAAGCCGCAAATTACCTTTGAAATTTTGTACAGCGTTAAATGAATATTGGAAATAATAAAAAAAAAAGTGTTATTTTATTTTTCGCACATTTTGTAATTAAACATGTTTGGCATTAATGTGGAAAGGCTGTTAACTTGTTATTATTTTTTGTGTTCGAAACTAGTTTAGCTTAATTTGTTTTTATTTTTTTGCAACAACTTAACTCTTTTGATGTAAAATGTGCCATGTGCGCCATTGATTTCTACTTGTTGTTTTGTGTGATTTGGTTGACTTTGACAAATCAACTTTTAATGCTTGATTTGGTGGGGTCTACACAGCTTCCTGGTAACAGTTATTTGTTATAAATTATATTTTCTTTATGAAATTTTTTGACATTCAAATGACAAGTGCACTCAACTCAATGCGGCAATCATTTGAACTTGATCTTGAATTGGTCGGTGCCACTACTTTTTTTTGTTATCGCTCATTTGGCAGTTAAGCTCGCACGTGCAGATAAAAAAAATATTTAAATGCCGCCTGCAGACAAGATACTGTTGGCCTTAATTTCTACATTTCAAAAGTGGGGAGAGGCAAACAAGAAACTTAAGTACAAAAAAACAACAAGTTGTGGAGCACCGAAAAAATTAGTACTTAATTGACGCGCCAAAAGCACTGAAGCGTAGCGCCTGCAGAGACCCCAAATTACTCCGACTGAAAGTGAATTAGACAATGAATATGACGGTGCTCCTTTCTTTTTAAATTCATTTGTTTCGTACTAAACACTTGCCAAGAAAATACAAATTTAGCAAAGGATGAGTAAGTTTTGGCAAACAAACTTATTCAAAAGAAAAAAAGTGCAAAAAACTACTTTAAGTACTCGAAAAAAAACCTGTATCTTTATCTCGGCTACACTAGATTATATTTTTATCGTATGAGATATTCGACAACAAATAAAACTCAAAAAAAATATCGAAAAAGACTACAAGAAAATTTAAACTGTAAATAACAATTAGCTCATTTCGTATTGAACCGCAAACAAATAGAGCAGAATAAATTGCGAACCAAATACAAATACAGACACAGAAAAGAAAAAAACCATACAAAAAAAAAGCGTATTGAAAGTATTGGAAATTATTTCTGCCAATTCTCAATTCTTGTCGCTGTCTAGAATCGCCAACGAAATGGAACAACCAAAAAGCATAATTTGTAACGATTCACTAGACAGAATTTAGGAGCGGTGTGAACGAATGACTGAATGAATGAATGCATATTCATAATGATGTTGCCCGAACCAAACAAATGGAAAAACATAATAGCTTCAGAAGCAGAAGCGGCAAAGGAAGTGTATAGTATAGACGCCTGTTCTATAGCATTTTCCCCAAAAAAACATAATTTGGCACTTTGTTTTCATTCATTCATTTCACTAAAATGGCTGAACTGTGTTGGGTTACTTAACTGGGGAAGTGCTAATGAAGGTTAGTGAACTGACTCACCTCAACTGAATCGTTGTCAGATTGTGGATCGTGTGCAACTAGCGAAAATTATTCCTATTTGGAGTTGAGTGGAAAATAACTTAGCAGTTAACTGACAACTGAGTAACTATTGTTAAGTTTTAAAAATATTTAAACAAATTTGGTTTTTTGAATTTGCATAAATAGTTAAGAATTTTGTTCCTATAACTCATTGGATATAAGTATGATTCTGGGAAATGATTCTTCGTTTTTGAAAAGGTTAAGGGCCGAATTCACAGTTCTTTTTTAAAAATTGGATACTGAGAACACTAAGCTACTTAACCTTAGTGACACATCCTTACAAAATTTAATCTCATTTCCCATAATAAAATCGAAACCGTAAAAATTGTTATCAGTCTCTGTTGGCATTCACATTACGGCAATATGGAAAATCCTCACAACCACCAAACTCAATAAAATTACAAGAATAACAACAAACAAACAAACGCCACCACATAACAATCGATAACTTAATTGGCACTCGCTCAATTGTGTGAAATTACAAAAAATTAATTGCCCACCACAAAAGAAAAGAAAAAAAAAACAAAATTGAACGAGTGGTTACTTTAACAAATGAACACTAAAACTGGAACATAAAAGCGGAAATAAGTATAAATTTTGTGTGAAACACTTTGGAATATTAAGCGAAATAAAGACAGAAAGAGTAGCCAGCTGAAGTAGAAGGCATTACAAAATAAGAGTGTGTGAAGCGAAATTCCAATCACACAAATGAAATGCTCAAAATGAAAAATAATAGTATGAAATTGTATTAATGCCAATTGGACACGCAACTTCAATATCTTGGCCAATTCGTATGATATTTGTTGTAAGATGTTGTAAGAGGGGTAGACAAATATGCTCAAGAGGAGACGGTCGAATGATGTCTTTTGGCCCGTTTCTCTCTTAAGTTTATCCAACAAATGGCCATTCTGCATTTATTATTTTTATTTTTTTCTTCATTAAATTGTTTGTTTTATATTCCACGGTGTGAGTTGTGTGTGAGTTGTGTGTGAATTGTGTGTCTAACGATACCGTAATATTATATAAGAATGCTCCTCCACGAGTGTTTGTATGAAATAATAAAAATTCAAACAAACCAAAATAATAATAAATAAGTAAACTTGGGAGAAAAAACACTTAACTAGTCGAAGAAATTTTGTTTTCTTCTTCTTCTTCACCGGCAAGTGGCTGACATGATGACGTCTTCTATGAGCACGAATAAATGTGCCTGCGCTGTGTATGAAGTGAAGTTTTGTTATTGCCAAATTTTCATGCAGACTTTTGTTTCTTCTACAAACAATCCAATTCGAAATTTAAGCGTGTGTGTGTGCAATGGATTATTTTCTTTATATGATTTTGTTTATTCCATTTCCTTTCGAAATTGTGTGTGTGTTCTCGTTGTTGCTTTTTAATACATATTTGGGTATGTGTGTGTAGTACTTAATTCTACACATTCCATTGAATTTTTAATGCTGAAAAAATGATTCAATTGTGAGAAATAAAATTTCAGAATCTTTCTGTTTATGCTGGAATGAATTTTTAATCGAGTGGTGCTTTGCTAAAACATAAGTGGCTTGTCGGTGTGGGTAAAGTATATATGTATATTCTTGATCCGCATCGCCTTCTGAGTCGATTGAGCTATGTCTATCGTCTATAGATAAATTATCGAAAAAATATCGATAAAATATCGAAAAATGGGTAACATCGGATAAGAACCACGCTTCCACGCTTCCTCCTATCGTATATCGAATGGAATTGGATCGGAACAACATTTTGAAGTGGATCAAAATATGCAAATTATTGATTAATATTGAAAAATTATCGATAAAATATAGAAAAAATCGTCGATAAAATATTGAAAAATTATCTATAAAATATAAAAAAAAAAATTATCGATAATTAATCGAAAAATTATTGATAAAATATCGATAAAACTATTGAAAAATGGTCTAAGAACATATTGCATGTGTAGCATATTTTAGCTTCGGTCAGACCTAAGTTAATTCTCTTGTTCAATGAAACCAGTAAATTTAACCTTCCTGAAGAAATTCCAACAGCAAATGTCAAAATTCACACCCAATCGCTTCAGTGGCTATTGAGATCATTCAATAATCATGGAAAACAATCAAACCTGTAAGCTCTTCGGCCTTCTAATACTCGTTTAATTAGACAATTTGTGCTTAACCTTCTGCCTTGAATATGTTTTCCCCCACGAGCATTTCACACAATTTCTGTGAACTATAAACTTTTTAGTTTAAATCTGACATTCAACAATGCATAAATTACATATCGCCTAAACGGTGATTAAAATCTTACTTGTTTTTTACTTCTTTCATTGCTAACTCAGTGCAGCCATTTAACAAAGGAAATTAATTACCCCACAAAGTTTAAAAGGTTTAATCTTCAACCTCCAATCGGCTGGCAGAAACCAAACCGAAAAGGTCGATAATGCAGTCAGCCACTAAAAAACACACACACACACAAAAACTTCCTAATTAATAGTAAATTGCAGTTGAAATGGCAAACCGCACTCGATTTGCCACACCACATCACCACGCCACCAATCAGTGTTAATTAAAAACTTTTGCTTTTTGCTCTGAAATAGTTTTGCGGTGGATCATTTTCCTAAGTGGATTAAATATTTCACCACTTCAATAAGAGCCTATGAACATGAATGCTCAAAATAGTCTCAAGAAAGTACAAGTATTTAGCCTAATAAAAAGAAATAAAATAAAAAAAATTGCAACTAACATGCAATCCCGCTCAATGCAGTTGTGTCAACGCCTCAAAGTATGCTACTGCACCCAATCTGACGAACTAAAGGAAATTAAACTTGATTTTTTGGCGTGGAGGGGGTTGAAATTATTGAGCTTGCCTCGAACTAAAGAGTCCACTAATTGCTTTCATTTTCTTATGTTTTATTTTATTTTTATTTGGCACCATCTCTTAGCTTATTGACTCGTGCTTGCAATTATTGGCAATTAACCTGGTTATTTTGTGGTCTCTCCCTCTCTCTTTCTGCCATAGTGTGCAAAGCTCTTTTAACTTTTTCAAATCAATACTCATATATGATTTAACTGCATTGCCTTTTGCCATTGTTGACATACTTTGACGGGGCAAAGACAAACTCAATTATAATGAACATGTGTGAGTCTCTGCCGTCAACACACAATCAAGAGGCCTACACAACCATTTATTTTTTTTACGAATTTCCGCAAAAAGAAAGTCGTTTGTCCAGACAGGCCCCGGCCAAGTTGCCATTCCGTCGCATATTTATGTTAAACTTATCAATTATGATAAAAGTGCGCACATCGACGCACATTCACCGTCGTCGTGGCACATTCACTGTTGGACGTGCAATGTCAGCCGTAATTTGGTTTTCCATTCATTTGCTTCCTTCTTCAATTGAATTTCATTTCAGTTCATTAGCTGCTACCACGGCTAGTTTTTGTATGTATATGACTGCTGTTCCACTTGCCACTCACTCGACTCACGTTTGTTTTGCTCGCCGTCAAAGTTATTAATAAAAACAACATGTTTTGTAACATTTCATATGCGTTCGTCTGTCCGTTTGTAGTACAAACAAATGCGGTTTCGTTACAGCGGTGTTAAGGTGTTGAAAGTTGAAAGAGAAAGATCTAAAGATCAACAATTAGCTATCGGTTTGAAAACGTGATCGTGTGTGATTGAAGACCATCATTATTAACTCGGTGTGTGGTGTTTGTTTAATTGAGTAGAGGCGGTTGTTTTCTTAATTTTTTATTTGATTTAAATTTTATGCATTTTTTTTTTTATCGAAAAAAAAATTATTGCTTCGAATATTTTTTAAACTTTGTATACACAGTTACTTCAAAATAGCTGAATACCATTTTTACTTTAGTATATACGTGCATGAATATTCACCAATTATTTCCAAAAAAATATGTCACTGAACTCATTTTGTTTCTTCTCAGCAAAATTTTGTTTTTGTTTTTCGTACGCACCCGGAGGCAGACATCATAATTATTGTCTCCACATTTGCGCAATAGTTTGCTACTCTAGCTGAAAATTGCGCACAAAAATTTCGCACATAATTGCTGAAAAATGTACACAAAAAGAAAATAAAAACTGAAAACCAAATAGTTAGGAGTACAATGAGGCAGTGGGCAAAATGCATTAATAATGCATGTGTCGCATTTAAACAATTCATAAAAACTGAAGTAGCGCAAAGTAGATACTGCTGGAGACTGAAGTATTTTGTGAGTGGAGCAGCAGAGTTTGTTTGTGTATGTTGTTAGTAACGTAGTAAATGGCGGAAAACAATTTCATTTTGTAGCAGCAGCAGCAGCTATTCAATGTTTAGTTTTTAATGTACCTTAAAAGTTTAGCTTGGAATGGAAAATTAAACAGACGATTGAGATTTTAATACATAAGCTTTTAGGCACGTACTTCAATTGTTCGAAGAATTTGTACCTTAGAGGTGATACATTATTTATTTTGCTCATTGGACTTAAGGGCATGTAGTAAATATGTTGGTAATTTCATTGGCCTCGACAGATTGTTGAGAAATCACGATTTGAAATTTGAAATTTCAATATTTTATATGCGTTTCAGCACTTAGAATGTTTTTTTAACTTAAAGATATGAATTCTGTCTTTTGCTATATGCCAGTTACACTTTTAATTTAGTCACTCAAGAAACACACATTATAGCCTTTTAACACTGAAATGAAAATACAAAACTATTGCAACCGAAGCCGTGGGTTCTAGCTTTAAAATTTTATACAAATTAAATGATTCTGCATAAATTCAACCATTTCAAATGGATGTGAGAAAGCATTTCCCACATTTATGCCATTCAATGTTGACTCAAATTAGACGAAACTTCCGTTTTATTAGTAAAACCAATAGTGCATTGTATGAATTTGTTCAACTGAATGCGGCCATAACTCAGCGATGACTGCCTTTGGCTTTTCCCTCTGCACTGGGCTAACAAAATCTGTCAAATCACTGCAAAGCATCATCGAATGAATATGCATGTTGTGTGCATAACTAACTATAATTTCACCATTTCATCTTGGATTTTGTGTGCACATGTTGGCTTGAATGAGTTCATTTTGAAAATTTGGGTTATGTGTGCCCTCAAGGGTCACATATTAATATAAACAAATGCCATTTAGGAAATATCATCATTATGCATTAATATATTTATACACATGTAACAGTGGCCAGTGTCATGAGTTGACGTAAGTTATTGGAAAATGTATAGGAGCTTAGGCAGTTCGTGATACTGATGTTGATATGTGCCTTTTGAGTGTACAATTTTTGTAATCAAAATATGCTTGAGGTCAATTTGTGATGACTGCTTACCTTCTTTCTTTTCCTTTTTAACTACCTTTTCATATTGAATACATTTTTTTTACTAAACATTTTACTTTCTTTCGTTTCAGGTGAGTTGAAGGTTATTCCAACCAATAAGTGAGTAAAAACATGCCAACATATTACATTATATTTTAAGTACATTCGACTGCCAAGCCACACCACCATCAACAGCGCCACCACGTGTCCTCGGCCATAACTTCCGGTTTTGGACATGCACTTTTGATCAAATGCCAACGAAAGCACAAACAATTTTTGTGTTTTTTTTTTTGGTAATTTAATTACACTTTCAAACATGCTTAAGTCATAAGCACGTGAATGTACATATTTCACACCTACATAGCAGCCCAAGAAGTAGACATTTTCCTTTTGACTTCAAATGCAAATTCGTACTCATTTCTGACGCGTGTTTAAATACCATTTAAATGTTACTGTAAAACATAAAAATTTCTAAAAGAAAATGCCGCCGCACCCACACTAACTACTCGTACTCTCCCCCTCTAGATCGAAATGGAGTTGTATGCAAAAACTATTTTTATTTTATTTTCATTTGAAGTTTATTTTGTTATTTTCGTTTGACTTGAATACTTGAAATCACCAGCTGTACACGAAATTAGCAATGAAAATGCTGTGGGCGCACCTTTAACACACTGCATGTGTGCTTACCGACTGCCATTGCCATACCATAACTACCGGCAAATGCGTTTGCCATTGCATTTGCCCAAAAAATGTTCAAAAAACACAATTTTACGCCAGTGTCAGCCATCCAGCCATGTTGTGGTGGCTTTGGTATTGCTGTTGAGTGTTTTGTGTTTTGTAACACTTGCAAACTTTTGCCTGTCGTGGCCGTAATATTTCCGAACCTCCTTCCTTCTCCTGCTCTGCTCTCCAGCTGCATAAATTCCAAAATTATACAAATTTTATGCTTGAAATTGAGTTCAGTTAATTTGGCCCGGACCCGGTCTTCTCTGCAGACGGAAATGTTGTTTGGCGTTTGAATGTGGTTTGCCGGTCGGTCGGTTGGTCGGTCTATTTATGTTGTTCGATATTTGTTGGTATTGTTTAGAATTGATATTTGGCTGGTGGAATGTGTGGTGGTTAGGTGAGTTAGGCAGTTGCTGAATGGTTGATTTATTTGGAATTTTTTGGCAAATCGGTTTGATATTTTGTTGAGTAAGCAATTATGAATGCCATGAATTCCATAAAGTCTATATGGCCTTAGCCTTAAGAGACAATGTGAATTGAAATACGGAAACTTTTCACTTTTTTCAGCCCTAGTACATAATATCCTGCTAAGAATTAGACTAGGTGTGTCCTCTGGACAAAACAAATTAAACATGTCTGGCCAGTTCGTTTCTAGTCTCATTGCCTCTAAGACTAACAAATGGCTGACATATGTACTCAAAGGTATTCCAAAAAAAAAAAGGAACCATTTCAATATTCAAGCATATGTTGACGATTCTAGTAAACTATTCACTTTATTTACAAAAAAAAAAAATAGACATTTTTCGCTTGAAAATCACCTCCACACAAATGCTTGACAACGCTTCAGCCAACGCCTCAGCGACAACGCTGTCTGTCTGGCAGTCTGTTTGTCTCCCTTACGTGTATTTAGTCTGATTATGATTTACTATAGTTTTAGAGCTTCTTTGCTAGACTATCCTTTATTTTTACCACCACCAACACCCACATGGCCTTCCTTCCTTTTAGACACACTACTAACGAGTAAATGAAGTTGCAATATGCAGTGCAACTGAAAGTACACACACACACACCAAACCTGAGGACATTTTGCACGACATGGGGGGCAAAAGAGGGGAGTTCACTAAAATACCAAACGAGGGTGATGTGGGAATTTTATGAATGGTATGGCATATGGGGCGCGCTTCTTTCCCAAGTTACTTTGCGGTGTTTTGAATAATACGCGGATGTTTTTGTTTATGTTTTGTGGCTATTGTATTTGTTGGTAGTTGTTGTTGTTGTTAGTTGTTAGTTGTCCTGTCATATATGCGGGCGTAACCCGCTAACACTCAATGTCCATAAAGTCTCTTAATGCATGTTTGCAATGAAGTGTGTTGGTGATGGTAATGGCGACAGCAAACCACTGACATGCAAAGGTGTTTGGCCCTTTTCCTTTTAATGCTCTTACTTATTTTTAATTTTTTTTTCTTTTTTGAAATCTGCCATGAAGTAGTGACTCATAAGTTTACATATTTTTCCTGCGTTAATTTTCCGCCATTTATTTGGTTGTTGTAGCTGTTTTTTTTTTCTTCTTCTTCAATTTACCGTTAATGATGTTTACTTCTGCTTCTGCTTTTTTTTTGCTCGTGTTGGAAGTTTCTGTTTTGTATTATTTGTTTTTTTTTAATTTTTTTAAATTGTATTTTCATCGTTATCGAATCGTTAAGGCTTGTTTCGTCTGTCTATCTGATTGTTGGTTGCCTGCCTTGTTGTACTTCTGTTTTATTTGACAGTTGTGTAATTATTTCGTTTGCATAATGTCGTTTATTTAAATTAAGTCTTTTCTTGTTTATTTCAATTTTCTCTCATTTAGTTTCGCTTTGATTGCTTTTGATTAAATCCATTTATGTTGAATTCAGGTTAATTTTTTAAAATTCCACTTGCTAAGACGCTTAAGCGGATCATGTCTGTCAATATGAATGATAGTTGGTGTATGATACATGATGTGGAGTTAAAGAACGATACTTTTGGAGAATGTGAAAGTCTTTTTTTGAAATTTAATTGTAATTAGAATTGGATGAGGCAATGCCAAAGTGGATTAAAAACACTATATATTAAGTGAATTTGAATATTAATTGAACTTATGGACTTTATCCACTATGGAACTGGGCGCCTAATTACTTCTTAAAAATTTTTAAAGTGTAGATCGATTGTAACAAAACAAACAAAAGTCTCTCATCATAAGTACCAGTGATCCAATTCGTCTCATAACTGAGCAATAAATCATATCTATTACCACTCAACATTATCAATACTATTGACCTTTAAGCTAAGTTTTCACATCTTCTGTCTTGAAGCTAAATTTACAAATCGCCTGTAATCAACGACTTTAAACGAAAATCCAAAAATGCCACACGCAAAGCCATTAATCACGGATGGCTCATAAACAAGTTTTACTTTACTTTTATCAGCGTAAAAACTTCACAGAAAAAAAATGATAGAAATATTTTGCTACTTGTGCAGCACCAGCAGCGCAGTGCCATGATTCAACATGGCGTTTGTGGATTTTTCTTCGAATGCACACACCACAATTTATATTTCTTTTCTTTTTTTTTTGGTTTTTATTAATTAAACGCATTTGGCGGTGTTTTGTAGTCATTCATTAAATTGTTTTGTGTTTTGTTTTTTTTTTCGTTTTATTTTTTTTCTCATGTGCCAAAACAACTTTATTAACAGAAAAATCATAAAAAAATTAACATTAGCAACAACAAACCACTAGCAAATAACGTATTTTAATGCTATTAACCAAGTTAATGATGTATACCAAAAAAAAAACGGTTTCATAACACTGCAAATGTACGAAATATTTTTAGCAAAACGTTTAAATTAGAAACTTTTTTGTTGAGTTAATTTACATTTGAGAATAAATTAGTGCAATTGGCTGTTGTTGCTGCGGTTGTCGTTTTTTTCAGAACTAAAGGTGGTAATTACATTCTAAATTGTCATTTCCGTTTTGATTAAATCAGTACAAATTTGATTGGAGTTTAAATTGTAATTGACACCTTCGTTGCCCGAATGTAATTAATATGAGAGCGCACAGAGAGTGCCAATCAGTGTACACGACTATCTTGTAATTTGCATAAAAAGAAAAAAAGTGGAATAAAATATGCATTATTAAGCCTCCTCTAAGCCGTTAGTTTGAGCTCCATTTCTCAGCATGATGACTGGTATTGTTGCTTCCCTGCTGTGGTGGCTCGGTGTCTGTCTGGTCGCACTCTTTCACATTCCACTGGACTGGGATTTCATAATAACACAGTGTAACGTCGCGTTACAATTTCCGCCGCAACATCTCTTCAGTTGTTTGAAATGTGCATCTCTGTATTTATACTAATTTGTATTTATCTATGTGTGTGTGTGTGTGAGTGTCTCTGGCTAGAATTAAAACGCAGCAAGTCAAGCAGGCGGTTAGGCACGCCAAACGCGAAGGTTATTTAATACTCTCTCAAACTTGACATCCATGCAAACTGATGCGAAATGCCGGCCGTGTGATGACGTGCGTATTCCATAAGTTTTGCTACACACTGACTATGTGAAAGGCAGTGTAATAGCATTTTGAGGTTAGCTTTAAGTGTTGACTTTTAAATTGTGATATCTTCTTTTCCTACACAGTAGTTCGGTATTTGCTTCAAAAAATATGTTCCATGGCATGTTCAATGGTTTGGAAAGCTTTCTTATGAGTTTTGCTCAATGCATTTTTGGAATCATATTTCATATTTCAGTTGAGGCCATGGGAAAGTCTGAAATATTGTAAAGAGTGTATCTAAGAATACCTTCTTTACCAGGCACAAATAAGATTTCACCACATGACCATTTGTATGTCTTTCTTCCCGTACTTGAAACTTCGCTTAACCCTTACGTTCACTGGGTTATTGGTTTAAATTTGGTTGAGTAATTTGTTTCCCTATATTTCTTTTGTCTTCTGATAATAGTCAGTTAGTTACTTTTTCCAATTTTTAATTTAATTTCCACAATCTGCCAAACCTCATCTTTCATCTGATAATCTTCATCTCCAATTACCGTACCCGTTATGCCTGAATGCCCATGCATCATTCCGCAAAACGTTTTTGCCATTTACTTTATAGCTGCTTTATCATCTGTACAGCTTCTCTCTAAAGTAACAACTTTATCATCTGTACAGCTTCTCTCTAAAGTAACAACTACTGGAAACAGCTGATTGCGTCTGAAAAAATTTCTCAAAAAATACCCTTCTTTGAGACATTAAGAAATTGTAACTATATGCCAAAAAAAAATCAAACTCCATTGCGGTTATTTGAAGTTTTGCCCCCTTAACACCACCAGCGCCATCAACAGCCACTTGGAAGCTTCATTCAAGAAGTTTTGACTGGCGTCATTGAGTTGTAGTCGTTGATGTCGTGCCATTGTTGCTTTAGTTTTTCACAAATTTTTCTTGCCTTTTATTTTGTTTTAATTTTTTTTTCTGCTGTATCTTTTTTTGTTTCATTCTTAACCAAGTTTATTGTCTTTTCTTTGGTGCTTTTTTTATTTTGTCATATATATATTTTTTTTTCAATTTGCAAAACTTATTTTTCTGCTTTGGCCCGGTCTTCTCCGCTCACACGCGCTTGTGTAAGATTGTAAAAATAAGAAATTGAGTCATTCTTTTATTTTGTTTTTTTTGTGGTCTCATTGTTGAGCTTTTCTTTTGTAACTTCAGTTTTTTGAAGTCTGCTGTTTGCTTTTTGGAACGTCTTTGTGATTATATTTTTGTTGTTATTGTTAGTTTGTTAGTCAGTGTGAAATTTTGTTTGGTTTGAGGTCGTTGAACGTACGGGAAATTGTGGCAGTTATTTATGTTGGTGGCGTTTTTTGGAGATTTGTGTTTTTTTCTTGGTTGTGTTGAAATATGGTTTTGGTATTTAATGTTACTTGTATTTAGAAAATAAAAACTAATTAAGAAGTTTGCATTGAGAATTTCTGCATATTTTATATCTTCTTCTTTTCTTTTTATTTTATATTCTTCAGCAACTCTCTCAAAAGTTTTTGAAATTTCTGCAGTTGCTCATTAAAACTTTTCAGCAAATTCAATAATTTAGTGGTCATTTAATTTCCTACATTTCCTCAAACAACTTCTACTTTTCACCACAACTCATCTCCTGCATTTATAATTTCCATTTGCTTCCGCACTAAGCCAAACCAAAAAGTCAAATGCAAAAAGTATTTCATTCCAAAAAAAGTAAAAATAAATAATAAAAAAAAAAAACTTTGCATCAAGTAGCAAATTTTTGCCTGCCTTGACTGACTGGCTGGCTGGCTGTATACACCACTTTTGCATACACCTTCTATCACCAGCGCCACCGACTAACCACCAACGCCAACCAACTACTTATTTCGACTGCTTTTTCCTGTGTGCAGCTATGCAAATCCAATGAAATCGGCGTGAATGCATCAAGTGCTCGAATTGCATGTCTTCGGTAGACGTCTTGGTGCTGGCTGTTAGTTTTGGGCTAGTTTGATGCTTGTTATGTACTCGGTTGCGCCGGTTTGTAGATAGAGCTGGCAACATTCCACCGACATGTTGCGCGACGACGATGCTGTTGCTATATTGGGGTGGTGATGCTGTGCCGATAGCAATCATGAAGAAATGCAATCATCTTGCACAACACAGCATTCAGTTGCACTTTTTTTTATTTTCATTATTATTGCAATGTTTTTTTCTATTACAAAGTTGCGAAAAACGTCGATTTTCTCTGCATGTGATGCTAATTTAACTGTAACATTTTATTAACGCCCCACGGGTACAAATTTCTTCATTTCGTATTCAAATTTTCACATTGTTTTCTTGAACGTTTATGTGTGCTCGCTGCAGTTGTTTTGTGTTTTTGGAAACAATTTCTTTTCACTTAAAATTGCTATTTCGCGGTTTTGCTGCTGTGCCTCATAATGGTTAGTTTTTGTGTTTTTCATTTTTCCTTTTTTTTTTTTTGTAATTATATGTATGGCAAATACGTAAGGCGTGGCATTGTGGATATATTTAAGTGTTGTAAAATGGTAGGTGTCATGGCTGAATTCCTAAACTAACAATTTTGTATGCAACAAAAGATCTTTTTGTATAATGATTGCTGCCTTCAAGTGAAATGGAAAATTATATATTTTGTTTGTTTAAAGTTTAAACAATTCAAAATTAATTTCTTCTTGTATGTGTGTGTGTGGCAAACTTTCTAACGGAACCATTGTTAGATTTAAATATGGAGAAGTGCATTCATGGTAATTGGTTTTCTTTATTTATTTGCTTATCTTTTAAAAAGTTTGGCTTTAACAAACCAATCAACAAATAATAATAATAAAATTTGTATGTATAAGTAATCATAAAAATAGGGGAAATGTGTTTTTAGTGCGTTCCGCCACATTTGATTTTTATGGCGTTTCGTCCACGCCCAATTTTCATTGGCATTTCTTACCCAACCATTTATGGTATTTTTCAGCACCATTGATTTCATTAAAATTTGTTTATGATACTCTGTTTTTGCAAATTAAATTGCCAACATATGGCCGGAAAGTTTGATTTATGATGCTAATTTGATAAAAATGGAATAATAAAAACATTTTTTATGGTCAACTTTACATTAAAGGAAATAAGTTTTTCAAAAATCGTTTAATTTAATTTTTTAATTCCTATTAACCATTTTTATACTCTACACCTCATGAGGTATTTTTTCTGAGTGTACCACACATCAACACCATACGTGATACCCCTTTATGTCTCAACACTTGTCAAAGCCAAATGCTAACTACATCATTTGCTTCAGCACAAATCGCTGCGACAAGCTATGCACCATGCCACCACCACATATTCCGCAGTCAATAAAAATCAAAAACATTTTAATTAATGACAAACTCAACGCCTAACTTCAAAACAAAGCATTATTTTCTATTTTATCGGTTAATACCATTTTTAGGCACAACTGTCACAATTCTTCGAGCCACTGCCATGGTTAGTGGTGCTGCACACTTTACTACTCGTTAGTTATCACATCAACTGGCTTTGGCAATTGTCTAAAAATACATTGACTACACAATACCAAAGTTGTTCTGGTTTTTGTTGTCATTGTTTGTATTAATATTCTTGCCATTTTGTGAGTTTCCTTCAATGGCAAGGCTGAGTGAAATAATTTACAATTTAATTGACATTCCTAGCATTACATTACCGTAATTATATCTATTTTTCCACGCTGCTTAAGTCATTGACAATTTTTTAATTATTTTGCTGTATAAATTTAGTAATCCAAATGAAGATATCTAATGTTTTTTTTAATCAATGCCTTGAAGGTAGGAAAGTTTTTATTATTATTAAATATTCCTTCATTTCATTGGTTTTTACCGCTTTTAGTTTTGCTTTGTTTTTAATGTTTTCATGTCTTCATTATAAATCACTTTGTTTTTACTTTGCCTAGTCGTGTCGTCTTATCTACTTGCTATGCCTGTGTGCTTGCTCCATTTTCTAATTTATTACCTTTTAAATAATGCTGTCTTATTTTCAGTCCAAATGCTACAGTTACTAATTAATGATTCATTAGTGGAATCGAAATCGCAAATTAAATTCACTAAATGGAAACCGATTATTTTTTAAGGCATGTTTTGTAGAAAGGGTTAGGAGGTAACTACTGTGAAAAATTAAGCCTGAAGAATATTTTATTTAATCCTAGATTGAACCCTCTCTCGTAACTTTCTTTTCATAAAACAGAATATTGATATAAAATACATCAATTAAAAATTTTTACCACCTAAAGTGAATTTTACTACTCTGCCATTTCCATTTAGTAAAGTGTTTCAACTTAATTGCCAACGTGAAGCACCTGCATTAAATTTTAAATCGTTTATCATCTCTCCACCATTCAGCGAGCAAGCATAGTCAACTCCTATTTCATTTTGTAGGTTTTTCTTCGTCTCCCCAATCGTATCGTATGGCTGAAGCAGTTGCTGTAAGCTATAAATTGATTGAACTCATATTAAAACCCACTCAAGTTGCTCATCGCGAGTTATGCCAATAAAATGATTAAAAATGCATGTTGTTGTGCCAGTTTCAACTGCGGCACTTATGTGTTTCAGCGAAATATGTGTGAATTAATTCAACTGCAAAGATTTATGCGAATTTTTATGAAATAATGCACAAAAAATGAAAAAAACCATAGCAAAGAATAATTTATCAAATGACAGTGAATTCTGCATCATTTATTCTTGGACAAATTTTCGTTCCTTGGTACCAGGGTTCTCTTGGTATTAATTTAATATAACGGTAGTGAATTTTTTGTACTACTTCTAAAGTATTTTTTACTACTATTGCAAGAAATTTACTACGTATTTTCTACTACTTTTCGAAGAAATCTACTACTAAAATGTGTTCTACTTTCAGGGTACTTTAGGGTATTTTATACTATTGTTGGAATTTTTTTTCATTTCCGTATAATTTTTTTTACTTGGCTATTAGAACTTTATCTACTACCATTTCTTTAGATGTACTACCCAAAAATTGAGTTCTTCTACTATATGCACAGAATTATATCTACTACCATTTCTTATAACCAATTAAAGTACTTCAGTAGAAAATTGTATCTACTGCCATTTCCTCAAATCTACTACCCTTTGAATTAAATTCTACTATTTGCGTGAGAACCCTGGTTTGTTTTACCTTTTTTCGTTGTACCCTTCTTACATTGGTTCTGGTAGTCTCTAGTAGGGACGAGATGCTAAAGGGTACTTCACCGCTGTTCTTTGTCCATAGTGGATTGTTATCGCTCAAGACGATATTCTCGCTCGTCTTTTTTTCCCATTTTTTGTTTTAATATTTGTTCTTATGTCTTAGAATAAGTCTTCGAGCATTCAATTGACCTGCATTTTTTCTATTCTTGCAAGAAGGTGAAAAATTAATTTGTCTGCCTTCTCAGTTTGTTGTTGTTTGATTTTAAGTATGTCATTATTCTATTTTTAGAATCTTCTTCAAATCCATTGTTTAAACTGCTTTATTATAATTTTGCATTAAAAAAAATCAAAACGGTTAAATAAAAAAAGGTAAAACAAAAAAAGAAATTCTTCAATCTTATCTTTTTTGAAAAATTCTGTTTGTGTTCGTAACCAAGACACTTTTTGTCATAAACAATTTGTTGTTTTTAGGTTTTAGTTGGTGAGATTTTGCATGTCTTTCATCATTTGCTTGAGGGCATTTTGACGCTTTTGTCTGTCGTTCTGTTTGTCTTCTTATGTGTTTGTTATTTCAGTCGCTTGTTTTCTCCTACCTCATGCATTTAGAACATGAGTCGAAGAAGTTGTTGAATAATTTTATGACGTTAGCACTTACGTAGTTGTTCTTAACTAGATTACCTACATACACAGTTGCTACCTTATTTTTTTTCCCTTGATATTTTTTTATGCATATTATTGTTATTGTTGTCGTTGTTGTTGTCTTTTAATAGGGTTGTACCTGTTCGCTCTGATTTTGTAACTTAATGAAAATGTCTACCATAGTGGGAAATTATTTAATTAACCCTACTATATTCATATGGTTGTATTAACAGTTAACTGAGTTTACTTAATGATGTGCAAATTTAGCTCACAACTTTATGTACACGTTTTATGCCCTTATAAACATAATTACGTTTTAGCCATTCGCCGTTGGTAGCAATTGTTTCATGTGAGTGGGGAATTTCTGGAGATTGTCTGTTCAGAATTAATTTGTGTTTAAAAACGGTTTAAAATTCATGTGGGAAGAAGAATGCAATTTAATATGTGAGAATGGGTTTTTAGGCTGTGGTGTTCAAGGTTTGTTTTCGAAATTAAAGCTATTCTCATGAAATAGTGTTGTAGTATGCTTGCAAGTATCTGCAATGATCACATAAATTTTGTAATTATCCTTTTCAACTAATCTAACTAAGAATCTATTCTCTAATTTCACAATTTTTTTGCTTTTATCAAATTTATCCCAAACAAATTTCCTAAAAGCCATAACTATTCAATAAAAATGATTCAATAGCCATCTACAATATTTGATAACAGCCACTCATATACGCCCCTGAATAAAAAAAAAAAACGCCAACCATAATTACAATAACGCCTAGTTTTTCATACTCAACCGACCATTTTTTAAGTATTTTTCTACACCACTGCACTGCAATTGCCCCCATGCACACACACGGCAGACCACTCAGCCAGTCACTTGACATTGTTTATATCCGTGAAATTGCCACTACAAAAAAACCCAAATAAAAGAAAAACTTTGCTGCAGTCAATTTTCAGTGGAAATGTTCATGCCTGTGTAGTACCGAAAACTTTTCGTATGGCTACAATGTGCAATGTGCATCCTTGTTGTTATGCTTGTGCAGCATTCAATTCAAGGAGGTATTTTCTGGGCTAACAGTGAATTGGCATTCGACAGCCAATTTTGCGTATTCCATAAGTTCAAGTGGAGAGAAAACTTTACGGCCAAAGGTAGTGGTAGCTGGTAGTGGCATAAAGGAATTGTTTGGAAGACACAATTGACAGAATGTCCTCCTGGTTGGGTAAATAATAAAATGGAATAATAAAGTTGTTCTTATATTGTGCTTAAAGTTTACTACCTCAAAAGTGGATAGAGGAAAGCGAGGTTCTTATCTTACATCTAAAATAAATAAAAACTAGTAAAACACAATCGCGTGTTGAAGACATTGAAAAGAAAAACGTCATTGCGTGACGTTTTGCCTGCCCATTCCTCCAGTCACTGTTGTTGTATATAATTAATACGCAATATAGCTAATGACTGCTTTTCCCAATTTGTCAGTATATCGTCGTAGATAAGCATTACCACACCACTCCACAGCCTTTTGTACCTCAATCATTCTATAAACGTGAGGTAAATTTTAAAATTGACTTAGAACGCAAATGAAATTGAAATCAAAGGCAATTCAATTTTCTAGAAAAGCTTCTTTTCGCTTTTGTAGAAAATTTTTTTTATTGTTTAATTAACAGAATCATTAAGAACTTAAGTTGTTAGGGGGAAAGAAGAGAAAGGGAGAGAAATCCATTTTCATATTCTAATATTCCCTGTAGACATTTCATTTAAATACTTGTTTGAACAAATTTTTCTTTTTCTTTAGCCATACACTTTCTTGTCTTAATGCCTTGTTTGCACTAACTAGCTGGCACTCAACTTCCTTGTATAGACAGCCAGTAGTCTGCCCACTAGTTGTTTCTGCTTTTCCTTCTTTGTAGTTAGGTATTCTGTTGTCGTCAGCTTGTAAATACTATCACACATTCTTCACATACACTCCTCATGACAATACAAATCCCCTTGTGATTATCTACCATTTAGGTGACGTACGTTTATTGTTTTCTCTCATATAAGGCTTGTCTTAGAATTCCTCTGTGAAATGACCTTGTCGGCCATACTGCTCATTAGAAGAAGAAAAAGTTTTAAAATGGGAAAATTCGTTATCTCTTTTATCAGAGAATATTAATTTCCCCAAATGCTTTTCCCCACCACATTGATAAACAAAAGCGAAAATGAAATGCTTTTCCACTCCATGAAGAGCCTTGGATTTTTAATTTATCTCAAACACACACACACACACTTTTAATCTCACAGCAGATATTTTGTTTATTTGCCAAATATTTTACCACATCTTCATGCCACCATCCATGCCACCATCACCGCCAAATCAGCCTCGCTTTATTCCTCTTCTTTGTCTGCCTATTATTTTCCATTTTATGGCCCATGCTTTTCATGTGGATTTTCATTTGGATTCTCGTTTTTCCCGTTGACTTTTCGTTTTCATTGAAATTTGATAGTCCTTGACTATGAAAATTTTATACTGTGGCATGGGAAAGTGAGTGGAAATGTTCTCTCAGTCTTGAGGCTGAATTAAATATTGGACTAGAAAATGTACCGGAAATTTGCCATGGGAAGATGTATATTTTGTTTGTTTCGCAGTTTAATGTTTATAGAAAGCCTATGGGTATTGCCAATCGCAGGAGACTTTCAATATTGATTGGAAATATTTAATGGAATTAAGAGAATAATGAGACATTTTTCAAAACATTTTTTAAACGCAAAATATTCAGTGTTCCTCTCGTATAGTCTAATAATGAGACATTTTTCAAAACATTTTTTAAACGCAAAATATTCAGTGTTCCTCTCGTATAGTCTCATAAAACGATACTGCCTCTTATCAACTACTGACAATAAAATTTGAATATTCTATTGACCTTTGAAACCCGATATCATTTATCAAGTGCTGTAAAGTGCTTGCCACTGGCTGACTCTAATCTTATCTCGCCATAGACTATTTCAATATTTGTTTATATTTAGGGAAATATTGTTTTAGAATTAAAAATAAATTTAAAAACCATCACGTGCATATGTGCAAATATCAATGAACTTTGCATTGTATCAGAAAAATGACGCACCACTGAAAAGAAATTTCCCATAAATGAACTTCCAAGAAGTGCACACGAACCTTTCCGTCAATAGGTCTTTACTCATATATTTCTTTCTTTGTTCTCTTACAGATTCCTGCTTGAAAATACTGCTTCCATCTGCACATAAATAAAACGCCAAATTTTATAAAAAAAAAAAAGGGAAACACAAACTAAAATACATAAACTTTAAAAAAGTTCCATCCGCTTCATTTAAGTATCAATCGACTGCCAACATTTAAATTAAAAAATAAATACAAAAATGCAACGAAATTTAATAATTCTACATAATTAATTATTATTATAATTAATAATATTAATAAAAATAACAAAAAGCAAGTGAGTAGGTTTCAGTCGGTAAAATATAGTTACACCCTACAGGCGGGCTTACGATATAAACTGGGACCCTCAAAATATTACCGGAAAGGAACTGGAACAAAATGGGAAGATTCAAGACATACGATTTTTGACAGTACAAGTTTACGACTGATTTTCTATTTTATTTGTATCACATTATTATTTCGATGAAATCTAACAATTCCGGTCGACAATTTGAAACTACAATGGTAAATTTTCAATGTTAAACATCAAATTCGAAATCGGTGACCCCAAAAATATCCAGCGATTTTGGAAATATATACAGTTTTTTAAAAAGATTTTCTCATTATTCTCAAATACAGTTACTGACAGACAGATGGAGCACTCATCACAATCCACAAATAGCTGTCTTGAACACGTATCAGATAGATTTAAAAACACTTTATATTAAAACCAAATAAAAAAAATAAAAAGTATTAATTAACAAATAATATTTAATAATATTCACAACAGAAACAACAAAACAAAAAACATATCAAATACACAATCATCGTGGATGTTATGTGGAACCTGATTTAATAGTCCATCGCAGAACCAAACCTCTTATACGCCAATGCTGTGGATCGTCGAGCAGTGACACAAACCCCTCAGACGTTCGCTCGTTTGTTTGTGTCTCGGCTTTAAATTTGGATTCTATTTGGATCGCATTTTGCTTATAAGATAAAAATGGATGCTATCGATGGACGGATTGTGCGTGCTCCAATTCGCCGCAAGCGAAATGATGAACAATTATGCGATAGGGTGAGTCTATAGTTAAGTTCAGTACTCTATTCCTTTCAGGGATTTTCAATCCGATTTCGTCGTCGGTTTTTTATTTATTTGGTTGGGAAGAAATGATGTTGTAAACGGAATGGGAATGCAACTGGAACGAAATGAAAATGGATCGGAACATAATGGAAACAACTGAAATATATAACGGACAAGTAATGGAAGTGGAACAGGAACATGGAACATGGACCGGAACAAAATGGAAGCAGAACAACATTTTTTAATGGAACGGGAATGAAGTATGAATGGAGATTATCGAAAAATGTTTGATAAAATATCGAACATTTCTCTCCAAATTATAGTCAATTTACCGAAACATAATCCAATAAGGTATCGTGCTGGGTATTTAAGCTTCGGTGGGACCGAAGATACTAGTTCTTAATTTAATTTATTGCAAACTGTTAAATGAACACATTTTAACACAAAACGCTGTTTCCTTTCCTTCAATATCCTTTAAAGCCCATGCTGGACATGCAAAATTAATTAACTCTCTAGTGCAAAAGAAAAATGAAAACTGTGTCGTTTATCAAATTTAATTATCTCGCCACAAGCTTCGAGTCGCCGCGTGGTGGTCATTGTTAACCATGTGGTATGTGTTTTCCACAAGACACAACAAAAATAAAAGTTTTTCCAACCAAGTTACAACAGTTGGGAAAAAGTAAAAGTTACATTACGAGCAAGACTCCTTGAAGCTACATGCTGCTTCTTCTCACTGCAATGCATATTAACACAGCAACAAAAAAATCAACAACAACAGCAACTCATAAACAAAATTTTCTTACAAAATTTATGCAAAACTGTTGCATCTTTGATCGACCGACCGACCAACCGTCCATTTACTCTGAGTGTGTCTCAAGTAACTTGCATCATTTGTGGCGTTGGCGTGGTTGAAAGTATTTCGTTATGGCTGCTGCTGCTCTCGTCTCTAACAGAAAGTGAAATTAAAATTGACAACTCAACTTGAAAATACCAATTTTTTTCTTTGCTTTTTTTCATTTTATTTTTTATGCACTCAAAACTAAAGTTAGTGACAACGTTTAACGGCTAACATTTGTTTTTGTTAACTTTGTTGCCGTCAATCCGTTTTTGGACCATGTGCAATACTGTCTAAAGCACGAGATCTCCTGCGGTTATACTAGCTAGCTTCATAAGCGTTGCACGTCTGTCTGAAGTTGTGTTTTTTTTCTTCTTTCATTTTTAGTCGAAACGAAACGAAAGTTTACTCTTGTGTAAAATATTTCACGCCCACTATTTTAAGCGTCAGTCAGGAGATAAAACTTGCACCATCGAAAGTGCTTGTAACATTCATTTGGAATGTGGAAATTTATGGTATTTACAAAAACAAAAAAATTAAAACCACATACACCCACAATTAAGTTAAATAGATGGCGTGGGCCTAAAGTGTGACGATTAACATTGATTACCATTCAAATTACTTGCATTAACAAATTTTAAGTTGGTTTTTTCTTACACTTTGTAAAGTGCCGCCAAGAAATGTAGCTTATCTGTCATGGTTTACTATCAATTAAGTTGGTTAGGGGAAAACAAGAAGGGGTTAGGTTACATTTCCGATTTTCTTCCTGTTTGTAAGTGCACCATGGTTTGTCGTTTTTCACGGTTTGTCGTTTTTCACGGATTGAAACCGTGTCTAATTTTACTTTATATCCGATATTTTTGATGCCTGTATCAATTCAATTAAATTCAATTAAAAATTACAGATTCAATTAAAAGACGATTTCTATACTTACTCAATTCAGTAGTCTCTTCTGCGATATACAAACTGCAATTAAAATAAACGCTCGATAGAATCCAGTAATTCTTTTTTTTTAATTTAAATAATCTTTATGATTTCACTTGCTTAACGTTTCCTATTTCCTATCATTTAAACTCTTCTGGTGGCTACTGTAGAAAGTACAAAACCAGACTTGGGAAGAAATCCAAACAAACCTCAACGCAACGCAACGCCAGATTGCAACAACGGCAAAAGGAAAACGAGTACAATTACAGTTTTACCGCTTGATCAGAGCACTTTTTCCATTATTTTACAAATCGTAGCTGAGAATGTGTCTTGCGCGAAAGAAGTTTGCAGAAAAACCAACTAAGAAAGTCTGGAAAAAAACAAGCAAACCATTCAACAAAAGCAAAACTGAACAAATCGACGACGCGTCTCTTCTGAGACTACACAATTGCACGTCCGTTTCAGGCAGTCTTGATGGGCTTTGACTGTTTTGCTGCGTTTCATATTAAACTCATTAGAGTGCATTCACTTGAAAACGGCATCACCCGGCGCATAAACACTTCAACTGCATGCGGTTGGTGGCAATCAAACAAACAAATGAACTGTATTTGAACGAACATCAAACTGACAGCGGTCAAACCACAAGAGAGTCGGCTGCGATACTCTTAAGTGACAGTAGCTCGGTTACACTGGATCTCCCCACAACCGATATCAGTTCCAGTCAATCGAGTAGTCTAAGATAGCCAAACGTACAAGGTATCTGCTTTCTTCCATTCTTCAACATAATTTTTTACTTTATTTTTGCCTTCGTTCGTACGAGGAAAATGTTCGTTTTCCTTAACCCAGTTTCAAGAGTCAACACTCCGGAGAGAGTGTCTATGCTTAAGTTGGCTTGGGTTTCGACTTGGGGAGATGTCTCAGGAAAGCTTTTTATTCTTTGTTTCAGAGGTATGCCCAGGCTTTTTACATCGATTCTTTTTTAGTATGGTTGGGACAATAGAAGTTGTTCTTTGAGATTATTTGTAGATTCGATAAGATCGTTTCTCAAACTACTGTGAGAAACTGACTGTGAGAAATACATCCTTCTGACTAAAATATTCCAATTTCTTTCCAATTAACTACTAAAATTTGCTTGCCTGAAAGGTTTTCATATAAATGTACAAATGCTAGAGGCTAACTGAAAGATAAATCAACTGCCCTAAATCTATTAAATTTCTATTAATTAAAATTCAAATTAAAAAGTTCAAATGTCAAGTTCATTGTCCGCACCCACTTGAAATAAAATTTTAGTATCATTTTCATATCATTTCAATCATTCATTGAAATGATCATTCGAAAAGAGAATGGCTTTCCTCGCTCATCCTAATATGAATCGGACTACTCTCCGGTTTGCTTCGCACTCCAAGCCATAACTTGTTTGGGAATCTTTCTTTCTCCCCATTTTAAGTAAGAGCAAGAAAACAAGTTTCCATATCTCACCACAGCTGATCGAATGAATCGCCACTTTCATGACACAAAAACTCAAAAAGTTGATACCACCACTAGTGTGTACTCAAAACTGCAACTAACTAAATTAGGGATGCCAACTGGTTAGTGAAAAGTAATGAAGGAACACAAGAGACTTTTGTGACCCCTTGCTGGTGTTTGTTTTGTTGGTTTTTTTTTAGTAAGCCGTGAATTTACAGTACTTAGTTAGTTTAAACACGAAATTAGGATTAGTTAACTAAACATTGTGGATTCTACCCTAGGCATAAATATAGAAAACACTTACCGGTAAAGTGCTGTTTAACCAAATTTTGAGAATTATGTCATTTATGGCAGTGTGGGACTCTTATCTTTGCGGTCAATAAAATTTAAAATTTTCTATGGATATTGCAACATTTGCTATTATGGGGCACATACACTAGTGTATCTAATTCAACAGTTAATGTAGTAGCTACCAGTAGTTGCCCATTCTGCTTAGTATTTTATGCCACATATGAGTCTCTCAGAAACGAGATAGCCTAACCCTAAAACTGGAATTCATATTTCGAAAGGCAAAATCAAACGCCCGTTAGTCACAGCGAGTGTTTATCGTACACAGCTTGGAGGCTGTTCACGCTAACCTCAAAATTCGGACTATTTTCGACGTCAACATACAAAATTTCCTGTTTTTTTTTTTAGAGAAAAAATATGGGTTGGGCCGCTGTGCCACTGAGTGCCCGTATTAACATATTACTCTTTTCATGAGTCTTTCAAAAATCAGTTTACCTTCCCGCAGTATCTCATTCCCAAGGAATATCACTTGGCATCCCTGAACACATAACCCAACAAATGAAAGCTTTTATTTTTCTGGTTCCATTTCTCTCTTCTCTACACGACTGATATTAAAATCTAACGCACCACACTACACTCTCTCCGCTGATGGTTGAATTTTTCAGATCGTTTTTAAGTTTAGTGCGCATATGAAAAACTTTATGGAAAATGTGCGCCATAAAAGGCTCATTCCGTGTGGCATACAAAAGATTTCAAGCGCTCAGAGTTTTTACGCTCTTTGTTTGGTATACAATCGTTTTTCTACATAATTTTTTTTTTGTTTAAATTTTTCATTTTCCACCATTATTGGCTTTGGTTTGTCGTGTTGTGTGGTGTAGTGTAGTGTAGTGGCGCTTGGTTTTTGGGTAGCCGTCCATTCGCTTGAGATAGTAGCGTTCAGTTTGTTATTCGTTCGCCTTAGATTCATTTCGAATTTCACACCATCATTTTTCGTTCATTCGTTGATGATTCTTTCAGTTTGCGGTCGTCGTTCGCGTCCGTGTGAATTTCGCGTGCATTTTTTTTTTTTACAACCGAGTTGGAAAAGTTGTTGCAATTTTATTGGATGTTTTTTTTTATTATTATTTTATTATGATTTTTTATAATTGTGATTTTTTATTTTCCACTATTGCCAATTTTGCGGAGTAGTGTACTATCGATGTAATTGCAAACTATTTTGGTGAATGAGATACTTCGAGTGTTACAAAATATACGAAGTGTGATTGAAAAATACTTTTCATTCGAAAACTAAAGTGCAAAATGTGTGATTTAACACTTAAGTGATTTTTGTTTCAGTTGATTTTTGTATGTAAAAGTTTATTTCGTTTTTTTTTTTTTGTTTAATTGTTTGTGACCTCCATTTTTATTCTTTTTGTTTGCTTGCTATTTGTTGTTGTGGCTGATGTTATTCAACAATTGTCAATTTCGTATGTTGGTGCGATTGATGTCATGCGGAACATCATCACTTGAATGGTCTCTGAATTGCGGCAGAAGTGTAAATTGTTTGTACTTTGTATTCTCAAATTTCATAAATATACAAATTGTGTAAACTTTGGAAGGTTTTTTGGATACAATTTGGGGGACTGTGTGTGAGAGTGGAATTTATTTTATTTTTAACCTACTTACCTACTAGTTAGAAGGGAAAACCGAAAGTTTGCTTGGATTAGCTTGCTCGTTGCTGTATATCAAAGTTATTATCAATATTCTGGTAATCGCTGGCGCTAGAATTTTGACTTTGAAATATATGTGTAAGATCTTCGATACTGAGTAATCTGTACTGAAATGAGTGATTGATATGGGAAAAATATTTTTCAACTTGTTTAATATGGTCTGTCTGTCCGGATGTCAGTCTTCACCTTTCAGAATTCATTAGTGAACCTAGAGAGTTGTAATTTGACATACATCCCCTACGTACCCTTAGTTTAAGATACTTAAACCAGATTTTTAATTATAAAGGGGGCATGCCAGTTGAAAAAATTGTCTCTCCTGAAGCCTCCAGTGGATTTTGAGTCCTGCAATTTCACATATCTATGTGAGACCATTCTACATTTACCTTATCTTAACTTAAAAATAAATTTCAATTTTAAGCGATTACGTAAATTTGCAGCCACCTTCAGACCTCCTCATTTCCCAAGAGTACAAACAAATTCTATGACGACCATTGCCGCAATTCAACCTTCGTCCACTCAAAACTTATTCATGTTTATCTAAATTATAGCAACAAAAAAAAATAAAATAAAAGTGTGAAGAGCTCTTATCAAGCAGTAAAAATAAGAAGAAAAAACCCTGATAATACAAGTAGTTATGAAAGCAAAAGTGTACACAAAAAAATGGCGAAAATTGGCAAAAATAACCCAAAAAACTTGAAGAAAATTCATTGATAAGATCAAAATGAAAATTTATTAAAATTAACTAAAATCAAATCTTATAGCTAATTACCTAAAATTAAAGAAAAAATCTAACAAAAATAAAACAACCTTATCCACTTGAATAAAATAAATTAAATCAAAACAAAACAAACGGAAGTGCCTAATTTTTGCCAACATTGCAAAAATAAAAATAACAAAACCAAAAAAAACTGGTTTCAAATTAAATTAAAATAAAATTTCCCTGATAAAAAAAAACGACACACGGTTGTTGCTCTCACCCTCCTTCCACCTACCACTAACAGCTGATAAGAAAACGTGAAAAGCACAGGCGGTTTTTTCATTTGCGTTCGTATGGCGTAATTTATTTATTTGCTGCGCTTTCTACCTTTTCGCCGCCAAACAACTAAATACTAGTTAGACTAGACTCTCTACGAGAAATTCAATTTGAATTTAGAACGGACTGCTGCCACCATTATCGCTACCGCCATTGTTGTCTCTAATTTTTGTATTGTTGTTATTGTCGTTCGCTTTTTTTTGTACAGTGATGTATGAAATTAATTTTATTTATATGAACCCCCGTGCTGTAGTCGTTCCAAAAAAATACTATGATGTCTAAATATTATTTTTACTGATATTACCTCACCCAACACCGGTTGTGGTGAATTTGTTTTATTTCAAAATTGTTATTATTTTTTTTTCTCTGTGCAATTTTAACCGTTCAGCAATTGTTCAAGCGTATCCAGCAACAAACTACTCAGCAATAGTCAGTGTGGAAACTAGTTGACATTTGCTGTTGACACTGCAACGTTTTGCTAAAAGATTTGTCAATTGTGTGTGTGTGTGTTTTTTGTTCATACTTTATAATGTTTACAACAACAACAAACAAGATTGATTGTCTTCTGTAATCAAGTGTTTCAAGTGTGAAGTACCTACGATGCGTTTAAAAATGGCTCCACCGCCACCGTTAACACCTCCAACGCCAATGACTCCGAATTCGCCATTCTTCTCGTTTACATCGCCGAAATTTCCGGCCAATTATGTCAGATCGGAAAAAGTGAGTTGGAAGAAGTTGGAAGACATTCATATTATTTATTTAAACAAATTATTTTTACTGTTTTTTCCACGGTTAATATTTTTATACTTTGTCGCTTGGATAAATAATTGTCGCATGCTATACTAAACTTAATGCAATATACAACAATTATTTATGCAGGCAACGATTTTGTTAATTTTCTTACTACTATTTTCAATAGTTATTTTACTCCAAAAACTTGTCACAGTAATGCAAATTGCATGAACTTTTATAGTAAAATTCATTATTCAATTAACTATTTTTTTATAATTTATTTTATTTATAATTTTTTGTGATAGAGAAAACAGATTAAACTTTTTATCATAAACTTGAACTCGATGTCAAATTTCTTTTGTGTTTATATTTTTAATTAGGTATGATCACTTCGGCGATTTGTTTCAATTATTTTGAAATTAACGTTATTAAATTTTTAATACAATTATACGAACCGTAAATTATTTCTATTATCAAATTATCACCATTTAAAAATACTAAGACATTTAATATTATAAACTTGAATGAACCAATTAAAGAAAGTATATTTGTCTTCACTAAAATCGTTTACCACAACTAAAGAAATTTGTTGTTTGAAAAGAATTTCGTTGATCGCAAACAAAGTATAATTTTTCGATTGGTATAACGTTTATACTGAACTTAGTGCAATTAGTACGCGAACAAACCTATTATAAAACATAATTCAACCGTAATGATTGTCAACTATTATACTCTTCACATCACTGGCAGTTAAGCAATTACCAATCTCCTCAATGCACACAATTCACCTCAACATTTATTTTCTTTCAACTCCAAAGTTTTCCATTAATCATCGGCCTTAAACGTTTTGTTCCCACCGTCAATTCTTCAAATGTCAAAAGTCCTATCAAATTATCGGATTAAACTTCACTAACTTTTCATTACGATTGCTTCCACCGAAGTAATTCCCGAAATAATTAATCATCCGCCAGCTGTTGTGTGTTTACACTTTTGATTTCAAATGCTAGCCGAAAGTTCAAGGTGAATTCATTCAGATGAAAACTGCATTTTCACACGCAATTTTCATAATTTCCATGCGCCGTACACACTCTCTCATCGTCGTCGTCGTCGCCTACACCGCAAAAGGCAGTAAATAGTTGGTAGTGCTGTGCAGCGGATAATTATCGGAGTTGCCTTTCGATTTCACACGAATTTCACACAAAAATTTGCAAACGAACGAGCGAACGCACAAGAAACCGCTTTTTTTTATTGTTAAAATTGATTTCTTTCTTGCATTTCAGTTAGTTACTTACTAACTAACTATTCTTTTGATTTTTTTAATTAAAAACTTTTTTTGTTTTTTGCTATTCTTGCTTTTTGGAGCAGAAACATTACTTTGTAAAACTTTAAACATTTTTTTCCTCCTTTTAAAAGTTTTAAAATATTCAACAATTTTTATTAATACTTTTCTTGTATTTTCCATCGATGGGCGTGTAATTTGCAACACTTCACAATATGCAGATATGAATATTTCTTGTGCAGCGTTTCAATTCAGTTTTCTTGCGCTTTTCTAGCCGAATGACTAGAATAATTGCTCTCGCCTCTGGTATTTCTCTTTCGATTTTGTTTCTTCTTCTGTACATTTCCATTGTATTTCTTCGTTTCAAAATAATTGTTTTGGCATATTTCTACGACGTTGCCTCCTGTGTTTCTCGCCCGCCGCTCAGCTGTCCGGTCTAAGCATGCAAAAGTCGTGTTGCAAATTAAATTTCTGTTGCTGCAATTTCAATTGCTATTTTATACATTATTTTCTTTATGATATGAAACGAAATGAAAGGAAAAACCATCACGCGTTTTACGGTTTTTTTTTCCAATTTTCTCGAATCTCTTCATTGAATCTTGTATGGTGGTGCACTTTTAAGGAAGAGCAGCAGCATTCAATTTTAATTTCAATTCCACTCATAAGTCACTTTACTCTGTGTGTCTTCCTGAAGAATTATGAAATTGTAATTGTAATTGGAAAAATTCAAAATTTATTATGTTTAATATTATTCTCTCGAATTTCACTCCCTTCTCTTCAGACTTTATATTTTATTATACCCCCACACTCACTGTGGCAGGGTATACTAACTTTGTCACAACGTTTGTAACGTCCATAAGGAGGCGTGTCCGGTATGGAAAAGTATATATATTCTTGATCAGTATCACCTCCTGAGTCGATTTAGCGATGTCCGTCTGTCTGTCCGTCCGTCTGTCCGTCCGCACGATAGCGGTCGCAGTTTTGGAGATATCGACTTGAAACTTTTTTTACATGTTTTTCTCGTGAATACTGAGATCAAGTTCGAGAATCAGCCAAATCGGACAAAAACTGGGCGTGGCTCCCATACACCGAAAAAAAAGGTAAAAATTTTTCAACTCTTTTTTATTGTTGTATTCCATTGGAAATGTTTAGAAACGTATTTTTGACATGGTCCGAGGTTCCGAAGCCACATATATAAGGGTCTAAATGGGGTCCTTAGACCAATTTCTTTTTTTTTCGTATTTGATTGGAAATTTTTAGAATTGGATTTTGGACATGGTTTGGGCTCCAAAACCATCTATAATTGGCTCAAAATAGGGTCTTGAGACCACATTTTTTTATGTTCGAGGTACTTCTTTCTACTGTGTGGGGGTATTTCAACTTCGGTATAGCCGAAGATAGTCCACTCTCTAGTTTTATTTTATTTCGTTTGTCTTATTATTGCCTGCTGACATCATGTAATTATATTTTGTTTTCGGGTAATACCACACACTTAAACACTTAAATAGTGTGATTACCATCTTATCACCTTTTTTTCGTCTTCTTCAAATTTATTTTATAAAAGTTTCGCATTGTGCCTTATCGCTGCCATGAGATGTGTAGTTGTGTTTCTTCTCTTGGTTTATTTACACTAATTTTGCCCGTTTTCTTTATGAAAAAAACTCTAATCAGACATTCACTTTTTGCGTTTTCACGCTGTGATAAAACTATTTTATCGACAGCTTTGATTACATTTTTTTTAACGAACTGTAATCGATAAACAAGTTTTTTTTGTTTGCTTTAGGCTTTGCTTTCCTGTGCGAGTCTTACACTTAGATTTTTATGGATTATTTAAGTATTTAAAAAGATATAATCGCTATCATGGTATTTGTTATTTGAACAATCTACATTTTGGTCAATATTGACAAACTTGCTAATATAATTATCGAAACTCAACTTTTGATTAGTTCCAGTGGGGCTCAGTATACAGACCAGTTTTTCTAGATCATATCATTAGTTTTTCTAGGTGCATGCTTGCAGAGTACTGCTGGTCGCTTTGTCGTGACACAAATCCTTCAGTTTTAAACTGTTAAAATAAACAATATTTTGACACACACTGCGTATGAGTAATATAATTGCATCACTCAATTTTGCCAGTAAAAAAACGTAAACGATTTGATCTGGGAAAACTGGCAACGACCGAGTGTTTATTCTGAGCCGCACTACTGGAATATATAGGATTTTCTTAGGACTGAGGTTGTACCGGACTAAGGTTGTGTCTGACGATGTCATCGGTTTTATTTTGACAACTTGATTCAAAAGTCACAGCTTTCTTCAGTATCGGCAGGTAATATTGTAGTGATATTTAATTTGATATTACCAAAATATCAATATGATATTGTTTGTTCAGTATACTTTCAGTTAATATCGAAAACTTGTTGAACTGTGCATTAAAAAATTTTCCATCAGCTGTCAAAAATTCACCAATACTTCAGATATTGAAAGATTACAAATGAAATAATCGGCACCCCACCCCTCCATAAATAACGCGAAACTTTATTTCTGCAACAGCACTTAATTAGCGCACAATCAGCGTCACAATGAACGCAACTTGACTCGAAACCAATCCATTCCATAGCACTCTGCGCCACTGTCACTTTCTTTCTCCACGGCCATCCTGAACCGCCATTCAAGATGAATGGCGGCATTTTGCTACTTGCCGCTCGATGGCACACACACATTAATAAACAAAGCAGCCCGCAGACACCGCCACGATTTTGTTGCTGATAGCAATGACGGTGGTGGCGGTGTGAAAAAAAATTGTCTCAATTCGAAAGGAAGTTGCGCAGCGCTGCAGCACCAACGGCTGCAGACTGTCCGTTGCACTGCGAAAGGAAAACTGCAACTTTCTTTTGGAATGTCGGGAAAATCAAATTAATAGAGGCTATATTAAAAAGTCAGCGACAACAATCCATTGTGTTTCATCGGTTCGCAGGTCACACCACTTCAATTGAATGATTTGTTTGCTTCCAGTCTTCGAAGGCGATTGTTAGTTTCAGAGAACATTTATCGAAAGATGCATTTGTCAGTTTGGAATAATTTTTATGAAATCTATTAGAATATTTTTCAATTACACTTCCTCTGTGAGGAATAAAGGGACTGTCTTCTTTTAATACTTCAAATTCTGCACAATTCAGCATCAAAGAGCCGCCTTCCTAGTTCGGTTGTTTCAAAGCCCCTGGAGCTTTTCAAATATTTCCATTTCATCAGCTCTAAAAGAAACAAAAACAAATTCAATGAAGTCAACTCAAAAATTCCCTCCTAAAAAAAAACAATTTTAATCCATTGAAAAAGCAAAGTTCCAAATTCCATACGATTTGAAATCAGCTGATTGGAAACTTTTTGAGCAACACAATCAACTAACAACTTTGCCAACAACAACAAACTCAACTCCAGCCCATTAAAAGAAAGGGAAACTCTTGTAAAAGATACATCCATACATACTGCAAGAAGTAAACTGTATACACACAAAAAAATATATGCAAAAACCAACTGAACGAGAAATTCAGTTTTTCAATTCAGTTTCAAAAAATATACAAAAAATGCAAACAACAAAACCTGGAGAAAAAAACCAACAAAATAAATACGATATGCAAAATGCATTAAATGCACGAATGAGCGTAAAATGCAAATTCGGTGCGGCTTTAGAGCTGACGGAACTTTTCAACATTGAGGGAGACTATTGTTGGAGTAGCAAATGTTGTTGCTCGTGGTGCTGGTAGTGGGCGAAACTAATGCTTGAAAAAAATAAAAATAAATAGTTAAATACAAAAAAAATCCCCATGAAAAGCTGAAAGTAAAAGGAAAGCACTTTTCCACACAAACGAACGCAGGCAGGCAGACAACGACAATGTAGCAGACTTTCTTAAAATAAAGTAGATGAATCCGAAGAAAAAAACAGTGAAAAATGTGAAAAATCGTACACGAAGGCCACTTGAGACAGGAAAGACCTATTTGACTTACTGGACTTGAGATTAGAGACTTGTTAGTTGTGCCTCGGCGGCTAGAGTCTAGTGTACTTTGAGCTAGTTCGCTTTAGTTGAGGTAGCCTATGGAGCTAAATAGACAAATGTGGCCATTACCGTTTCGTAATTGATGGCAGCTTAACATAAATAAAGACAAGCATTGAGTTGAGGGTGCTGAGAGGAGGGAGCTGAGAAATTGAATGTATTGGAGAAAAAATATTTCAAATGAAGTGCATAAGTAGTTCATTGAGATTTCTTCCTTGGGATTTATTTTAATTTAATTAAGAAATGAAAATTTATTTGAAAAAAATTTGTTTAAATTTTAATTTGATGGAAGGTATTGAAAATGGGCCACATCGGTTAAAAACCACGCCTACCACTCATACAAATCTCTTTATCTTGAAAAACACTAAACCGATTAGGACGCCGCTTTTTGTATTGGGCTAGAAATTAAGTCGGGAGTGGGAATGGAACTGAAACGAAACGAAATGGAATTGGACCGGTACAGAATAGAATTGAATTGGATCGGAAATGAAGTGGAAATGGAAATCCTTCCCATTTTTCCTCAAACGAGATAAATATCTTGGGTCACCCCACCATCGCTCTACAGACATCTATCCTCACAGTATCTTTTTTGTTCTTGTGTAAAAAAGGATAAGAAATTAAATCTTTTACAAAAAAAAACCATTAAAATACATTTTAAAAATAGGCCAATTTTTTCCAGTGTCTACTTAACAACTTTTTCGTACAGTGTCCCCTTTAAACTTGATTTCGTATGTTGTCGTTGCAGACTTTTTCAACCTCAACTTAAGCTTAAATCATTTTGCATGCAGTCGCCGCCACCCCCACATAAAGTATTTTCTATTTTTGGGTTTGGCTACCATTTTGTGCGGATAGTTGACGGTGTTGAGTTCATTTTTTGTTTCTTTCTTATTTTTCAAAAATGCTTTTGTATTGAGTTTGTCTAACCAAAAACTCCATCACGACTTGAACCCATAAATTAATGCTGTCGTTAAAGGTGATTGAGGGTGATTTGGAAAAAAATCGATCGACTGTATAAATTTCAAATTGGTTTTCTGCAACAACTATTTTTTCCCAAACTATTCAACAAGTACAACCAAATTTTTGAGAAAAGCCAAAATGAAACGGTTAAAAAAAAACTAATCGACCGCTGACATCTAACGCGCAGAAATATTGGGTACTGCCGCCAAAGGCTTACAACTAAAAATGGCGCACGTTTTTATTTTTGGATTTTTTTCTTTCGGGAAAGCAACGATAAAAAACTGTTTAACTATAAATTTGTTAACGCCACAGTTTGATTTGCTACATGATGTGGCATGATAGAAATGGGGGGAGAGAGGGATTAAAATAAAATCCAATGAAAATCTCAACAGCATTTAGCACTTTGGGGCATTTCGATTCGATTGCAGCAAATCAATTTATGACGATAGCAAGGAACAACAACAACAACAAAAGTGTATGAAATTTTTCGCGAAATATTTGGGAAATGATGAATTGCGCCTGCAGCCAGACATGTTCAAGCTGTTACCGTAGCAGAATTTCTACAATTTATATATTTTTGTGTGACTGTGTGTGTGTGTGAGAAATGTTTGACAGTTACAAATTTTTCACATTGGCACATTGAAATTGACACTTGGAGGAAAATTTATTTATCCGCTTGGCATGTGTAATCGATTGTCGAAAACGATTGAGTGGAAATTGCAATTGCATTTAAATCAGTGATGCCAGATTACTATCAAATAACAGTTAAATTCAGTGTATTAATTACATAATATGTACCCTTTCTTGTATCAATCTGTCTTTCCGTTCCCACCTGACGCTATCTCTCGTCTCTTGATAAATGCCGCAATTCATCCTAAGCTGCTAAATTAAGTTCGCCTGTCAGTTACCACTTTACGCTTCCTTTCCGCCTTACATTAAACATTTGTCAATTATAAATTACTTGTAGTAACAATTGAACAAATTACACAATCACAACTTTGCTTTTCCTGAATTGCCTTCCTCGTCTCTCATTCATGCGGTTTTTTTGCCATTAACATTGACCTTACCACTACCACCTGGTTTGTAATGGTCAAAAGATAAGCAATTGCCAACATTTCTCATTTAATTGCAGTTGTCAAACTCATTTAAAAGGTGACAAATTGCGGCGGTAACTGGAGGACAAGTTTAATTGTCGCATTAGCAAAAAAAATACAAAATATCACATTACCACGCAAACGCAACCAGAAATGCCGCAACCATCTTGTGAGCCACAGCTTGGCCCATGCAGAAGAAGGTGCGCGCTTTCGTGGAGTTAGCGTTGACCCTCATTAAATGACAACTGTTGCAGTTGACAGTTGAGTTGAAGTTTAAGTCAGCTTTTTTCTTTATTAAATTCAATTATTTCATACATGTTGGTGGCTCCCCGTCATGTTTCACACACACACGACTTGGAGTAACACCAAACCAAAAAAAAAATTAAAGCCAAACATGTTGACCATTTAGAAAAAGATAAAGAAAAAAAACAATGCAAACAGTTAGGCCAAAAAAACATTAAACAAAAAAACTACTAAAAAAATGGCCAAAAGCCAGCACAGCTCAGCTCACTCAAAAAAAAAGTCAATGAACCAAACGCGTTTTGGGCACAGCTGAAACATTTCTGTGCTGGGTGTTTGCAGTGAAAATTTAAAGCGAACGTAAAGGCAACGAAACAATACAAAACGCCGGTTCATGTGTGCAAAACTTGGCCATATACATTCAGTCGTAAAAAAGTTTTTTTTTCAATTTTAGCCAGAGTACATATGGCTTGGCAGTTGTTGTATTTTTAATTTTTTTTTTTGTTTGTCATTCATTGTTTAGTTTCTATTTTTTTTGTGTTTCCCCCCCCCCCCCCCCCTCCATTTCATTGCTGAAAGTAACTACTGCGTGTTGCCATTTTTTTTCGCTTATTATTTTTCTGTTTTGGTATCCAAAACCCAAAAATTGTTATTTGATTTGCATACAAATTTTATAATTTTTATTTTGTTTTTTTTTTTTGCAAACTACCGGAAAAACGTGACAACTTTTTATTCGCTTAATTATTTACATATTTTGCATATTTTATGTAAAATATTTTTCGATTTCGATAAACAGTTTGAAAAAAGCTCAAGTGAAGGTTAAAATAATACCACATTCTGACATCTGTTTTGTGTTTTTAATGCTTATTTAGTGTTGAATTTGTATTAATATTAATTTATTCTAATTAACTTTTGTTGATATTGTAAAAATGTCGAATCTCCACTTATTTGCTTTAATAAAAATAAATTAATTAACTTTAAATTGAAAGCACAGGTTTGATTTTAAATCAATATATAAACATTTATTATATTCAAATTGGGTAATGAAAAAATTAAATTAAATTATAAAAATGTATTAATTTTTAATTTATGTTAACACTTTCATGTTCTGGTACAAATTAAAATCAAATTTCTCATACAAATCTTGGAAAAAAATTATTCATGATATTGACTACATTAAAAAAATAAAACAAACTAAAGCAGCTACTTTAAAATTGAGTTTAATTTTTTTTAATTTGTACACGATTGCCTTTTTCCATTCTAAATTCTTGATTGAAATTTCACATTTTAATAATTACATTATTTCCCTCTAGTCAAATTTTAGCTTTCAATTGTCACATCACATTCATTTACTTTTATTTACATTTATTCAGCTTTTAGTTGTATGTAAAATACCACTCTTTGCCAGCCACTTGAAATGGTATTCCCAAAAGTGTTGCTAAAGTGCCGCAGTGCTGCATTTCAACTGCACTTTTTCACCACACACATTTCATTTTACATTTGTGTGTAACTTTGGTTGGTTTTTTATTTTAATTTTTTTTTTATTTTCTGCTTCTGATATTGTATTGTTGCTGTCATTTACACAATGACTGACACGTGACGTTTTAGCATTCACATTTCTTGTTTCATTTTGTAGTGTCATTTTGACATTTTAAATGCACTTTTTTTTTGTGCAAGTGTAAAATGTGTAAATTTATTGTTTAGCTTTTTGAGGTGGCCGTCATCGCACTTATTTCTATGAAATCCTTCTTCTTCTTCTATTCATTTTTTTCGTACATCTTTCTTTTAAGTGATTTCTGTAATTGTCACACGTACTTACCCAAGTAATGAAAAACAGTTCAGTTCACATACGTTCCACTTAAATGTGTGAGAAGTAATTAAAAATGCAGCAAGTGTTTCGAAATAGTTTCGTTTGAGCGCATAAATTTATGTCAAACACATTTTCGTTTTCGTTGGAATTCTTTCGAAATCCCTGACAATCTTAGATCTCACTTTTTTTAATTTGTTGAAGTATACATGGTATTCCAGGTATTCTGCGTTCAATATAAATGAATCCATAGCTATCAATTTTCAATATTCTTGTTTCATAAAATTCGAAACATTTCCAAAACGCTTTGACCTGCTCAGAAACTCGTTTCCAGCTCTAGTGTAATTAACGTTTTTTGTTTTGTTTTAGTTGGAAATTCTTAACTTTATTTTAGCCACAATTTAAATAGTTTCGGAATAGTGTCAATAGCTTTAAAACGTATTGTTGTGTTGTCAACACTCCGACGCGGTTTGGCAAATGGCGGCTTTTTATGCTTTCAAGTTGTTAAATATTTTTTCAATGGTCTTTATTATTCAGGTTGTTACATTTTCACACACATTTTTGGATGGAATGAAGTTTTAAAGCTAATTTGAACGAGTGTTGGAAAATATTTGATATGGAAAAATTCAACTAAATTTTATTTTAAAAATAATAATGGAAAATTCTAGTGCAATCACCGTGAAGAAAATCTATAAATGTCCTTCGTTTAATTTCGTATCCAGGCATATATATTCTGAATTTCGAAAGGAATGGACAGAACACCAACAATTACTTGGAAGTGGAATGTTAAGTCACCACAAAATCCCAAGTAAATCCATGTATTAAAGGAAAGGAATAATGAAACACTGGGACCATGTGTCAACAATAGGATTCGCACCTACGTCTTCGGGGTGGTAGAGCGATCATGCTTCCCCTAGACTACGGAAACTACATAAGGCATAGTTACGAATTTTCTATCAATGCGCAGAATATTTTTCGTACATCCTTCATTGTATTGTGTCCATAGTTGTCACCCTATCCCGCTAGATGAACACTTCTTCCTGGTTCTTTCATCAGTTGCCTGGTATTCCTTGATGACCATTTACCCAGAGCTTGACATGGTGCTGTGAGCCATAACCTTCAGATCTTTGCGAGATCACGAAACAGTCTTTGATTTGATATATATCATAGCAGATATCGCTTTTATTTTTAACAATGAAAATTGTACCATCATTGCATCATCAACATCGAGGTTATTTTGGCCACCTTTGTATCTGCCAAAGTTGGTTTAGTATTATATTTTTGTGTACGCCTTATTGTAATTCCTACGGTTTCTCAGCTACTGGTTTGGTTTCTTGACTATCATGAAAAGAATTCCAAATTTTAACTCGTTAAAATGCTTGAACATCATCCACATCAGTTTCGTTTGACATAAAAACAACAAATTTGAAAATTTTTATCGCTGATTGATTGATGATTTACGTCGTGTTCATTGGCACTTATTTATTGAGTTTTTGCTACTTTACTTTTTCTAGGTAGTCATTTTTTTTTGTTCAATTTTCTTTTCTTTTTTTTTGCTTAAGGCAAAGGGTATCATATTATATTTTTTTTTACAAATACGTATGTGTTATAAAACGTTAATGATACTTTCTTGTATCATTTACAAAATGTATTTAAAGACTATTTTTTTCCACAATTATTTTTACTTTCTGCCGTAGGTGGAAATTTAAACTCTCTCAATGATAAATGAAACTAATCGTTTTTTTCTCTCTCTTTTCCTTTCAGGTATGTTGAACTATAAAACTTATTTTTAATGCGGGTTGCAATACAGGCTAAGTAAAATAACCTTATTAATGATGTGTGGTGGAAGAAAGAAGATTGATTTCACATTAAGACTATTTTTTGTAATAACTGAACCACTGCTGTTAAATAATTGTTGAATTTTGAGTTACAAATTTTATTTATTTGTAAAACCCGTTCAATTAGCAAATAACTTATAGCTCAGCACTACCTCACAAAAGTGCTTAATTATTTAATTATCTTCTCGAATCGTTGTGAATGTATGTACCAGTGTAGTGGCCATAATTAGTTGCGACGCAAAAACGAAACTTGTCGCCCCCGCGTGCCAATTTGAGCAAATTTTTATTTATTTTTTTGCATTGATTTTTTCCCCCTAGTCTTGAGAAATGTTATTAGTTCTGTGCTGTTAAGTAGTTATCTACTTATTTAATTTTTGATTTATTAATTGCTTAAGCAATTCATTGTAGCATTCAGCGAGAACTTATAGCCTTGAGAAGTTAGTATTCGGAGGAGTAGAAAAAATGTAACGCAGTGTTTGTTTCTTCTCCTACATCTAATAAAGCTTTTGCGAATAATTTCAAGCTCTATGCTGTCACAGCGAATTCGGGTGAATTTTAAAATACTTTTTTTGATGACTGCAGAAATTTCTTGGTATATTCTCAAACAATATGTTGTAACTTGGCAGAATCTCAAACGTTTATTTGAATTACAAAAATTCTTGTGTGTGTTCAGTCATTTAATAAAAAGCTCCTTGAGACTTGACACTCAATTCAACTCAAAGGGCACATAAAATTTCAACTGTTCGGCGTGCCTTTTTCTTCTTCTTCTTCTAATTTATTAATTTATTCCATTCCACTTGCGGACAAAGTTTTGTGGGCAAAATTTTATTCCTTATAGTCCTTTTATGTACTAAAGTTTTTCTCTGTCGTAGGCAATAAAAAAAAGGAATAGTTTAAAGAATTTTACACAGGAATTTTGCAATTTTAACACTCAACACCATTCACACAAAATGCTACTTTTTTAATAGGCGTTGTTGGGTAGGTGGGGACACGTTTTGTATTTTTGTAAAGCAAAAGTGTTTAAAATTAAATAAATGAAAATCGATAAACCGTTTGAAAGGCCCTTGTATAGAGATTCAATTTGCCACCGAAAGTATTTTAATTTGTGGAAAAGTACGTAAACTAAGCTATGACACTAGTCCAACTGTCGTAGTACCTAAGCGCCGTTAACCCCATTAACCAACAATCCCTTACTATTTTAAGTAAACAAAGGAATGCCCAGATTATCATCATTTTTTATGGTTACTTCTTTATTTGGGTTGCAATATTTTGGTAAACGAAACAAAAAAACACCAACTCTCCAGATGCGTAAATATTAAATGTGAAAATTGTGTCATTTTGAGAACTCGCAGGCGTTTGCCTACCATTAACAATGGCATGTTTATTATAATATCTTTAACCTTGAGTGTAAGCGGATAAGTGGTGTGTGTGTGGTACTAAGGATATGGCACAAGGCTTTTGTTGAAACACATTTATTTCATTTAATCGTGTATAGCTTTTGAGTGTGCTCAGTTTCTGTGGAAATTACTCCATCATATTTGTGTTTTTTGGGCTTTCAAAACTTTTCCTTTTATCTTTTGTTAACTTTTGATTTCTATACATTGCTTAAGAAATTGAAAAAAAAAATCCAAAAATATCATCATCAATTATGCCCAGCTGCCTTATACATTTTAATTATCTTTCCTTATTTAGTGAGAAATTAAAAATTTACAAATCGCTTCCGTATGATTTTTTGACATTTTTATTAGCGGATATCAGCAAGAAAGTAATAAATCACACGCGAACCCAAAATGAAGTAGTAAAACTAGACAACCTTATTTGGATTTTTGTGTGTAAAAAACTACTTTCTTTTAAAAAGAAATTACATTTTTTAAAAATTTTAAATTAAATTAAAAAAATTTTTTTTTTTTAAATTTTAAATTTTTAAATAATTTGCAGAAAAAATTCTTTTTAAGTGATTCCTTATCACTTCATCAAACTCTTTAATAATAACTTAATTTATGTTCTAAGCACGAAGTGTGGCAGTAATGAAAATTTCCATTCAATTATACTCACCTCGAAGCTATTTGGCAAATAGTATCTCGAAGAGACACACAATCGCCAGTGCGAGCGAGCGTCCCATGTGGGCGCCACTTGGTGGTCGACCGGTCGCCATAATGTGCAAAAATAGGCGCGATTTAATGAGCAGCAATAACAAAATTGCACTTAAGTATGAAATGTATAAAGTCTCAGTGTTTTTTTTTTGTTCTTTTCTGTTGGTTTTGTTTTTCTTATGGGCCGCCACTTTTGACAAGTTGGTCACTTTTGAACTAATTTATGTTTTCATACCAATAAGGCGTCAATATTTGTGCCAAAGTTGTTGTTTTTCTCTCTTTTTTTACGCAATATTTTCGTTAATTTTTTTCAATGTGGTCTTAATAAATTTTGGATTACCAAATTGAAAGACTTGAAAGAAAAAATGGTAAACCGAACGTGGGTTTTTCTTGCCCGAATGTTGGGCCTAAAGTTGATCAAGTGTTTTGGAATTTAATATTTACTACTTTGTTATTTTGTTTGGTTTTTTTTCTTAAATTTAGTTAAAAGTTATAATTTTAATATTTTGATTTGGTGCTCGTTCACAAGTGGTGGCAAGTAATAAAACACCTCTTTAAGATGCCGGAACAGCGCGCAACCACTAATTAAATAATCACAAATGTCATATTCATAACAAACGAAAAAAATTGTATAGTTTTGGTCTGCCTACCAAAGAAAAAAAAACCTACTAGTAGTGAACGACTCCATAGTTGCATTGTGTAGTAGGCAGCGGCATAAATGCTCATTTCCAGCTGCAATTGGGAGTAGACACCGACAGCTGACACCTGTTATTATGCGCGCACAACAATCGCGCGTCGTTAAATCTTACAAAATATCTGTAAAATTGTAGCGATTTCGATTTTTATAAACTGTTTTTTTTTAAACATTTTTTTCTTTCTTTCTTCTTGCGTGCCTATGTAATTTATGCACCTTTAGCTTTTTTTACTGCCTTGCGTGGGGCGATATCATATTTTTTTTGCATTTTTGACTAATGTCATACTCTGTTTTAGATGTCATAAAGTCACTCCTCTGCATCACTTAGCAGCACATAAAAATATCAAAATTGTAAGTGTCGCGTACAATTAAAAAACTCGTTCACCTTTTGGCTTGCCGCAAGATTTTTTTATTACCTTAATGCTTTTAATTGAACTCTTACACAATTTTTATAAAATGTTTCCACATGTTTTTGTGCACTGCAAACCAAAGTTTTAGGCCAAAAGGAAACATTTCCCGCAAGAGTGTGAAGTGGCTTTGCCGAAGCTAAAATACCCCCACACAATATGTCCCATATGGACCTCAAACAGAGAAAATTTTTTTGGCAGGATCCCATTTTTACCAATTTGTAGGCGGTTTTTGAACCTCGGACCATGTCAAAAATCCGTTACTAAACATTTCCAACCGAAACCGCCAAAAAAATTGGGTCTTGAGACCAACTTTTGTATGGTTTCGATTAGGAATTTTAATTAACGGATTTTGGGCATGGTCCGAGGTTCTAAAAACACATATAAATGGGTCTAAATGAGTTCCTGAGACCAAATTTAATGGAAGTTTATCGATTTTTAAACAGGGGCTAACATTTCTACTTCTGCACTGCTAATTGCTGCTTCTACTGTTCTCTTCACACTTGCCTGGCAAATTAATATATTTCAAATTTATTAACAACTTGAATGAGATTAACAACTCGCTGTATTGAATTCACGAGACTTTTCTAGTCTTTTTTTAATGCAAGAATTGTGTAAATTTTTAAAATATTTTATTAAGTTGCATATTATCATATTACAAAAAAAAACAGTATGCGTGGGAGTTCTACAAGAAAAAATATATAATTTTTTCAACATGTCATTTTAATTCATAAGCATTTGTAGAGATTTTCCAGAACAATTTCCACATCACCTCAGCCAAGACTACAAACGACTTTATCATTTCTCATCGCGCCCCCCCCCCCTATATTATCGATTAATTGACTGCGTTGCCGGTAGCGGTCGGCCTCTCGTTGCCACTGTTGCATTTTTATTTTTTCCCATTTTTTTTCTCTATCTGATTAATTGCATTTTGGCACTGCTGCAACCGTGTATTGGATTGTATTTAAATTTAATAACCGATTCGGCAAATAAAAATGCAAACCTGTAATTTGGCAAATTTAATTTGTACATCAATTACCGCGTCTCGTAAATGTCCGCCGCACTAAGGTGAACTACGTGACACACAGCGTGAGGCTGTTGATGATGATGCGAGTGCCATCATCTCGGGCACACTATAATTTTAAAATCTTTTCAGGAAAAGCGAAAACATTTAAATTTTTTTTTATTTTTTATTATTTAAAAAAATTTTCTTTTTGAGGAAGTCAATGTGTAATGGTGAAAATTATGGTTGTAGGAGGTACTGACTTTTACGTTGATGGCAGCATATTTTTTGCTTTATTGTACGTAATTATTTTTGCAGTTTAAGCACGAAGTAAGGTTGTTGAGTGTATTCAGGAGAGGAAATTTAATTTTAAAAATATTGAAAAAATAATTTTATTTCTTTGTGAAATTAGAATAAAATCCATGTCCTTCAGAATAGTTTTTCTGGCAAAAATGAAAATAATTCAAATACAAATTGTGCCATGATGCAGATTTTCCAACCACTTTGCAATATATTGAGCAATTCAAAGATTTATGTCACCGATATAAATTCAATCTACTGCAAAATAGTAACAACCTGTTATTTATTTGAAATTAACAAGGTAATTTAGCAATTAATCAAAATTATCTACAATACCCTAAAAAAGATCAACAAAACCAAAAGAAACAAAAAAGACAAACTAAAAATTCAGTCCTAATACCTTTACAAATAGAGAGAAAAAAAACCATCGATCGATAAACAAATAATTGGTATCACGTCAACCTCAAAACCGATTATAACAAATTTGCTATTATGTGATCGTATCGTGACTGTTGTGAATACCTTTTTTTGTTTTTGTTTTGAAAAATGCGCTAAGTGATCTCAGCGGAATCTCAGAATCAGGTTAAACTAATTTTTTTTCTTGATCTTCATCTTCGATACGGGCGCATGCATATATTTTTGAATAAACCATACAAAACAAAATGAAACGAAATAGCTTTTTTGAAAAATCTTACCTCATTCACAAATTGTCTAACACGTTTCGCTTTCAAAAGGAGATTTATGTCTTGAAAATAACAAAAGACGCAAAAGCGGTGTCTGAAGTGGCCATATGCGCTTAAGCTCCATATTCATTATTATTTTGTATTGTTGTTCAGCTTCAAGCGCATTACCATACAGTATTTTTGGGAACGAACAAATCAATGTTGAGTCGCTCAAATTAATTGTAAAGGTTGTTTTTCGTTGTTTGGAGAAATATTTACTGCATTAATGCATTTTGTCCACATACAGATATGCCAAAATTTTTTTAAAATTGATGCTGTCTCTGAATGGTGGCGTTGGCATTTATTATTATGCCATCAACTGACATATTAATTCCATTAAGTTTGCGTTAGAATTTTTTATTATTAGATTTGAAGTCATAATTGGAAAATAATTGTTAAATAATGATTTTAAAATTTCATTTTAATTGTACCTATTGTGCTTTGTGAGACAAATTATTATTTGCATACTTACTATTGACTTAGGTAATTAATCCTCTCGACCCAGTTGGGACTATGCATACCAAAAATGTTTGAAAATTCCTATTGGCAATATTTTTTGAGAAGAATTTCCATGATAATATATTTTTTCGTTGTGTTGGGACGATATATCTCAAAATTTCATTTCTGGTGCTGTCTAAAGTATAAATTTGCCCAAGTGCTTAAGATCCGCTCAGTTCAAATGTCGTACGTCCATTTGGTTTGAAAGGTTTAAGTGACCCATGCAACCTCGTGCAGTCTTTGACAGGTCATGTCTCCTGGACTTCACTATGTAGCAATAGGTCGGCTTCTACTTGGTTCACCCATCGGAGTTTCACTTCGTCGCCTCTGCTTGGCTTGTCCTTTCTATCCGGCGCCTTTGACAACCTTTTCCGGTGGGGCATTGTCTTTAATATTTACGTTGAACGTTGTCTAGCCAGCGAGCGGAGGCGTTGACATTTCAACCACTTAACTATATCAGTGTTGTCTTACATTTAGCTCATTGTTTGGTGATTCTCTCTCAGAATATTTTAGTGTTGCCAAGCCTCAACGCCATACAGAAGTACAGGAAGGATGAGCCATTTGCAATATTTTCTAGTTCTGAGTTTTTTTTACTAAGAAAGGATATATGATGACGTTAGTGTTGTTGGTAGACTAAACTCCTTCATTGTATCGTTGCCAACAGCAACGTATCATGCCTTTGCTTGATGATGACTTTCTTTTCAACCAAGTGTACTTCAGCGTTTTCTAATATATTTTGCCAGACGATGTGGAAGACATTGTACGATAGAATGTCACCATTCGTCAAGCATTACATTGTGTATTCACTATATTTCTACGCATTTTTTGCAAATGATATAGTGAAAATTTAATAATAATTGCAAACAAGATCCAAATTTATTATTTAGTCACTGCATTTAATTTCTTTAATACTTTCATAATTTAATTCATTTTAAAATAAACATAATTTAAATTCTACAAACTCCGTTTTTCATTTGTTTTTTTTTTTAGTACTTTCATTGCCCATTTATTTTAAGTCAATAATCCGAGCAATATGTTGTGGTTTTTTATAATTAAATTTAAATTATTAATGAAGAATTTTTATTTTATCTCCCACTTGATTCCAATTAACTCTACAACAATAAACAAATGGACATTTAAACAATTGATTTGATTTGACCACATTTGCATTTGAACAATTAATTGCATTTAACTGCTATGCAGCCAAAGAAGTCAATGCATAAACATTCAATATTTCATAATTCAAATACAAAACCAATGCAATTAATCAATTGACCATAATTCCACACATTCTAAATATACGCGTACGTATGACAACTTCCATTGTTGTTCTAGTTCCTAGCAGACAATTCAGACATTCCGTTTACGAACTGCCTTCCTACCATACGAGAGCAAATGCAATAAATTCAACCACCAACAACAACAATTAAATTGTAGGCGTTTTTTTTCTGTTTCGTTCGTAACGAAAATGTCCGCTTCCACCAAAACTAGACAAGTCAAGAAAGACACAAGGCAAAGCCAGTCAACGCTACTAAATAAAGCTAGAAAATGTAAATAAATTATTAATTAATTATGCAGACCTCTACTTTTCGTTGTTGTGTGGCTTTAAGAGATTTTTTCCTTCTTTCTTTTAATAAATTTGTGTTTCTTCATACTTAAGTAAAAATAATTCATCTCAGTAGAGTAGCTAAATTAAATTTGCATTTTCGTTTGCTTCATTTGACAATTGTGGCCACAATTCCACTGGCTGCAGTAGTTGACAATAATCACAATTGTACTTTCGTGTAGTTTATTTTTTTCCTTCGCCTTTCTGACTGCAAGTCCAATTTCGTTGCAAAATGCATTAATCTCGCGCGCAGTCGCAACATTTTTCCTTAGACTATTTCGTTATCTTTTCACTGGTCTCTCGGCTGCTGCTACTATTTATGGGGGAAAGTTGCAGACGTCAAATGAGCTGCTGTGCTGTGCTCTTGGGCTGCAGCAAGTTGTTGCAACTTATTCAAATGACTTTGCCACGAACCTTGTTTCTTGTTTTCTTTTGATTTTTGCCGTGTCAGTGTCTCGTTTGTTTCTTTATTTCTTTGTAGTTTCTATGTCATTTGCTTTTCAGCAAACTCAATTCTTTTGTTTCATTCAATTTTGGCTTGACTTGTGTTGGGTTGGCTTGCGATTGGGTGGTGGCATGCATTTGCGTACTTTTCCCTTCAGTTGGTTAGTGTATTTGCTTTCGACTTTAATGGTATTGTTAATTTATGATTAATTGCCCTCCATAGCTTTGACATAATTGCACAATTTCAGTTTGTTTGAGTTGCATTTGCATATTAATGGCAAGTGCCGCGCGACGCTTTGAATGCTTTAATCTTTGGGTGGTACAAAATTTTCCATTAGCATATAGGGTATTTTTATCTCATTAAAAAATATTGATTATTACCATTTTTGTTTTTGTAATGATCAGATTACACACACAACAACACACACGCATACACTTTTACGATTTGAGCGGATCAAAAGGGCCGTTCTTTAATCGGAATTTACTTTCTTGATTAGAGACTGATATGGAAATTAATTAATGTTAATAGAATTGAAAACATAAGTGGGTGAATTCGATTAGATGGGCGTGGAGATTTTTATTAAATATAACCTAAATTATAATATGAGGTATACAAATTCTTATGCCTTTTCAAACAGGTGGTCAAATGGACGGCTAAAGTCTAATTGGGAATTGGATATTCACATAGGAACGATTATTGCAGTTTAAGTGGTGTTAGCACTTTAATTGCCATGGAAAATAATTTGTGGAAGCTGTAAGCCTCACGTACACCACATATGGATCCATAGGCATCTCTCTTATCCTTTGTATGAAGACTGTAGATATCCTTACATGGTGTGTATCTTGTAAGAACGTGCCGGACTTTAACGCAAAGGCCTTTAAACATTTAATTTCTGTAGTAGAGACTTCTGCTAACGTTCTGAACGTAGATCGAACAAGAATCTGCTTCTGGTTAAAGCTGAACAGATGCTTAGAGAATGTTTCTTCCTCGTCTGGTTCATTGCAGTTACAACAACAATCGATGAATACGAGTCCCATTAACAAAATGTAGTTCAATTTTCCCAGGTTGTACAGAGGCCATAAGGTTTTGGTAGTCTTACTGCGAGTAATATGTTTCCACCTGTACCAGTGGCTAAAATATACTTGTTTTCCGTTAGTTATTATCACAGCACGTATTTTTTTGACCTAAAAAATTTATTGTTTACTTTTAATGACAAAAAAAACCAGAAAGTGACAAAATTTTAATTTTAAATTTTTATATTTTTTTCGAACCTATAGTATTCTATCAAACTATTTGCAAATGTAAACTCCCAAGAAAATTGTTGTGCCCACTGTACCAAACCAGTTCTGAAGCGAATCGTTTAAAAATTGTTTTTGTCATTTGTCATGATTTTTATTTGAATTCTAACAGCGTTAGCCAAAGCCAAAGCCGTGCCCGAACCGGTGGTCAAGAAAGACAAACAAAATACAGCACAAACAGCAACAAATTGACGCTCACATCTAAGCTTGTAGCTTCACGCCCGCAACGGGCGCTATTTTTTTTAATTTTATAAACTCAAAACAAACTCAAAAAATATACAACAACAACGTCAGTCTGAAAGTCACAACGTTTTATCTAAATCGCTCTGAGATTTGAGCGAAACGAACGAACACACGCACGCACACTCACATGTGCCACTTCGGCATATCTTAAAGTTTTTACATTAGGAATTGTTGTTTTTTTATATCTTTTTACTACCAACATTTGTTAACTCAAAAACTCAATCGTGAGCACAGCACAGCGCAACACCACACCGCGCCAACTGACGGCCAAGTTGAGTGTTTAGTATTCGAAGCGTTGAAATCGCAGCGGCATCAGTTTGATTTGAGCCGTGTTATTAAACGTATCCGAAAGATGCGAGCCGACAACGACGACGACGTGTGAATTAATTTTAAGAAAATTTTACACAAAATAAAAAAAGAAAAAATAATAGTTAAAGAAAACGAGCGAAAACGAATGAATGCTTTAAAATTACAAAAGAAAACCAAAAAAAAAAAAATAAGAAGTGGTGCTAACGAATTTTCGAAAAGCGATTTGTGAAACGAGTACGAAATTGTTATGTATTTCAGTTAATATCTTAATGATATACCAAACACCGAAACAGCGAAAGGTGGCCAGAAATAAAAACTATTTTTAGCAAATGCTTCAGTGATAATCCATCACACCGACAACAGTTAATTACTTCAATTTGCGAAGAAAAAGGGATATTTTAATTAAAATTCTTACTAAATTGAAATTAATGTTATTGAAATTGCGAATGACAAATTTTTATATGAATTCAGTTCAAATTTTCTTACTCAAAATTAACGCGTCCAACGAGCACTTACGACCTTGACTTGCAGCAGCAGCCGAAAGCCAACAAAAAATTATAAAAAATAATAAAAGGAAAAAAAACCACACACAACCACAACAAAACTAGTCATCATCAATAGTTAACGACGAATTTCATATTGAACAGAAAACCAATAATCGCGTCTGCTGTTAGTTAATTTTTTTGTATTTTTTTTTTAATAAAAAAAATATTAAGTACAAAATTTTTGGTTATATTTAATTTTTATGAATTGTTTTTGCTTGCCGCAATTATTTGTGGGTGTCGAACTGTGCGAAAAAAAATAAATGATAAAATTGTCGATAATTTCCATGCAGTGCCATAATTAATTTAGTAAAAATTATAAAAATAAAAAAGTTAAAGTACAATTTAGTGTTGTAAAAGTTTTTGTAAATTTCATGGCATGATTGGCAGTTTGTTTGAAACATGTTTGCTCCACGTAATTCATCGCCAGTTGCCATTTACGGCAAGGAGGATATAGCAGCTTATGAGGTATGCACAGTTGTTTACACATTTTGTTTCCTTCTCCTTCTTCTTCTTGTGTAAAAGTAAAATTGCAATATCAACCATGATTTTGTAGATTTTGCACATTAACTAGTTTTGTAATAAACTAAGTACCCAAAGTCAACTTGTCATGTTTTAGGAAATTTATAGTGTTATTGACTGTAAGACTTGATTGTAATGAAAGGATAAAGAAGTCCATAATTAAGATGAAATGACAATTTTAACAATAGTATTGTCATTGAAAATTGTTAAAAATTTGGTTTCATATCTCTAATAAGCAAATGAAAATGTGATCTTATGAAATAATATTCTGCTTTGAAAACATATTGTAGAAATCCTAATTTCACAAGGCTTTTGAAGATATTAAAATGAAATGAAGTGACATTCGTTATATGTCTATGAATTATCGAAGAAGTGCCATTTTCTTGACACATTTATAGATTTATGAATGCAGCTCTATGGACTCTGGTAGTATTCAGTTTACACAGCAGTAATCACTAATTATTCCAGTGGTTGTCTTGAATCATAAATTTGTATTTAGGCAACGATGTTGTTGCGGTCGTGAACTTAGATTTGTGACTATTCTTGGTACTATGATACATTGCACTCTCTGTAAATTTCGCCCCTTCTTTATAAAAGAAATACTTAACACTTTCTTTTCATTAGCTTAAACATTTGCAAAAGTTATAATTTCATTCTCACAAATACGTAATTAACGCGCGGCTTTGCAAACTATATAATTTTGAAGATATAAGAAAGTAGTGTAAGGAATCAAAAAAACTTACAGTTGCGGTCAAAAAAATACTAGCGGTCGAAATATGAAATTTTTATTTGTGTTAATTCCAAAAATGTGTGTTTAGACATTGATATGAGCTAAATGACAACAACTACTAGTGCCTAACTTAACTATTAGTATGACAATACCTACTTAATTTACGAAAAAAAATTTTCTAATCTTGTAATTTAATTTAATTTAACTACTTGAAGTAGCCAAATTGAATCTAACAACAACATTGTCCACATACTTACCTGCTTCTGGCACACATATTCAACTTTCACTTCTATTTCATTCAAATCTCAAATGTTAATCTCATTTCCTTTTCTCGTTTCTTCAAGATGAACTAATCTCTTAATTTACATTTTTTTTTAATTTACATTTTATTCTGTACACAATGCAACTCAGCTAAGAAAACTGCTTCATCGGACAGAATTGAGAACAAAAGAAAGTACCACAGAATGAAAATTTACATAGTTTACTTTTTATAAAAAAAAAAACGTTGTGTTTTCTACCAAAAAAAAAAGTTTGTTCTTAATACAAACAAGCCACTAAGAACTGGCCTCACACATAATTCATTGTCCAACTTTGTCACGTTAACAAAGAATTATAGGTTGCGAGTTCGGCTGTGGGTATGTGTGGGATTGTATGTGTGTATTCAGTTATGTTGGTACACGAGCTTGTTCTAATTTACAAAAGTTGGTGTAAAATATGTAGTAGGTAAAAGCATGGCACCACAAAAAAGTGCCTAACCACCTTCCAGGCTGTTGTTCTCAACTTCTAACCTATTTGTTTTTCTATAAATACTTACTCAATTTATACATTGAATTTTTTATGATTAGAAAAAATAAAACTTTTTCAATTTGCATTTAAAGTTGAGTGGTTCTTCTTAGAGTGCATTGATTAGTTTTCCAGCTTATTTCTATTGAAATGGAAAAATTTATTTTTGAATTACAATCTTTGTAGGGGCTTTACTATTGACCAACTTGAAATTCATTCAAGTGAAACCTTAAATCCTTTTGAAAATAATTACAAAATATTTAGCAAAAACACGTTTGGTAGAATAAAAACGTCTCATTGCAGAGGAATTTAAATCAATTTACTAGCACTTGTCTACAGGAATACCAACATTTTCTTCAAATGTCAATTCTATTGTCTCAATTCGATTCGTATTAGCTTAACATAACAATATGGCTTAAGTAAAATACATACATTCGCCTTCAGAACATTCTAAAACAAAAAAAACTGATTTTTTTTACGAATTTTGGTCACGTTCTGCTCATTTATTTTGTCATTTACCCTTTTCTAACAGGACAAAACAAAATTAGCTGCGAGACAGCAGCAAAAAGTGACAGGCCGCAAAAATTATAAATTCCAAAAATGCGCCAAACACAGAATAACAACAAGAAAAAAACGTCCTAAAAATAAATAAAATAAAATCGCATTTATTACGGCTTACAAGAAAACATAAACTATTACCGGCTCAGTGAATTATTGCAAACGACGTACACCTTTATTACACGTATACGAGAGTAATTTTAGAATTAGTTCTGAACTCAAAACTACAAAGTTCAACCAGCAAAAATTGCAAAACAAAATGTTTCTTTTCCTATTAGAATAAAAACGTAATTGAGTTTTGTTGCTCCAGTGAGATACTTCACTCTGAGATTGTTTAAAGTGATTATTATGCACAATTTTTTAGACTTTTTTGTAAGCTTTTTTTTTGTTTTTTTTGCCATAAGTATGACTTCATTTGCGAAAATAAAAGTTCGCTCTTTTTTTTAATCTTTTCAAATGAAGCATTTCAAATGCTTTGAAATTTTAAGTCAATTAATTTTTAATGTTTTTTTTTTTATTATTTCTGGAATCACAAAGTTCAGCTTAGAAGTGATGCTATTAAGAAAAAATTCAGTCTTGCGGTTAAGCAGTTTGGTTATATTAGTTAGGAAGAAAAAAATTTAAATTCTGAATTAATATATTAAATTGTCTTTTGGATTTGCATATGTTCCACTTGGCGGCGTCTAAAATTGTTTTGATATTCAAATTAGAAACGTCTACGGGTATGGTATTTCCTGATGAAGCGTGAAATATTAGTTGACTTGGAAATTGAATATTTACAATGCCGGGCTAAAAAGTTTTGTATTCTAATTGGGGCCATTAATCAGTTAGGCTCACTAAAGGCAGACAGGTGTTCTGAGTTCGAAGTCTCTTTATGCAAAAACTTTCAAATCAAATGGGTTTACCAATGACCAATTAAAGGATTTTAAGCTGGGTTGAGGAGCCGGTCACAAAAATACGAAATCCGATCGATAAAAAAGCCATTATGTATAGAATGTTTAGTTTATTTTCTATTTTTCATAATTATTATGAAGGGGAAAAATATTGTGCAACATCATGTCAGGATAGGGGATTTGTTGGACACATGATCTGGTGGACACTAAGTAGAGTTCAGTTCAAGTATAAAATTGTAATTCTCCCGAAACTCCCTCCAAAAAATTCTCCCGGAATATCCCACCCCGAACCTCTACAGAGTTTGTTATCCGAGCATTACAACAAATTAACGTCGAAAATCGTCAAAATCAAGACCAAGCTCAGCAGAAACAAGAAGAGAGAGAACCCCGAAAACCTTAGTAAAGGTCAAGAAAAAAAGCAGATGGAACAAAAGAAGCTACAGAAAAATGAGGCAAGTAGAAACTATTGCCATCGTCGCAATGGTCAGAGAAGGATGCCGAATTATTTTTCAAAAACCGATTTGCAGCATTAAGATTGGATGTTGCAAAAAACGCAGCTAATATATTCAGGCATTCCCATTGAAATATTCTCTTCTATTGAACAGACAGCATGAGTTTTTTGTAGGCATCTTAGTTTGATTTAAATTAGATAATAAACTGAAATATAAAAACTCTGAAAGGAAAATGCAATAATACATTTTTTTCTTATTTTCTATTGTTTGGCAACTCAATCAAAGAAATCCGAAGCCGCCGTGAATGTGCAGCCAAGTGAATTGAACTTGACTTTGGTTGCAAAGATACGGGCACTTAAAATGATTTAATAAACATCCGAATTGAGTTACGAACAAAACAATTGCGTACAATTGTTTTATGCTTTTTTTTTTGTTTCTTTATTTGGCAAAAACACGCCAAATTGCAATTTTTCATAGTTTCAAAGTTTCTTTATGCGAGCAAAAAAAAATTATTTAATTAAAATGAATAAATAACAAAAATATATTTTCGTTTGCAACGTTGGCGGCAGGGGTAGGGTATATAATTTACAAATTGACATTGAAACGGTTATTTACCATTTTTCGCGCATTTCAAGATACTTGGTAGCAATTAGGTGGCTGTGTGTGAGAGAGTGCGAGCAAATTAATACAGAAAAAAACAACCGCAGCAGATTTCAAATAAAATGGTTTCTTTTTTGTTATGTTGAATTTTATTGTTTAATTTTGTTAATTTAATTCGCATTTTTATGCAATTAACTTAACTTCTCTTACAAAACTGCAATTATGGGGAAACTTTAAAGTTTTTATTCAATCAAAGTTTATAATTTAAAATTAAAGGAAATCGTATGTACTCTGAAATAAAAATTTTGATTAAAAAAAATTAATTTTATTTGAAATATTTCTCATTATTAGCATACATTGGTTTTGGCCTCAATTCTCTGCAACCTGTCGCCATCTGTGGTAGACTTACGTTAGGTGTTCATTTGTATGTTTTCTTCTCTTTAACGCTGACAGCTGTCATTGCGCCATTGTTGTTCGCCGTTGATGAGGAACCTTGTAAATACAAAATGTGTTACCAAAATCATGCATTTGCCCAAAATCCAACTAGTTACTCACAGAAAACCGCTCAAATATACCGAAAGCATTAGCAGACATGTTGGCAGCACAGACTGTGAGTGCCTGCAACCGTGATTTAGTATGATGAAGTTGGATTTAGATTTACATTGGTGTGGGCTGCAACATTTCATAAAAATTCAAACTGGAATTTCCAACATTTTTTTCGGTTCTAAAATGGGTTTGATGTAATCCTACGTAAAAATTTAATGAGGCTCATTTTTGTAGAGAAAAAATATTTTTTTTTAATTTTGGATAATTTGAAAATTAAAATACAGTCCCGGCTGTAGTAGGTATAGCCATGGTTCTGAATATTTTGTATTCTTCAAAAGAATTTGCCTTATTATTTATCAAACTCGATAGCTATTGGATAATATTAGTAATATCGTTCAGACAATTAATAAACAAGCTATTAAAAAATATACAGACTTACACTTCATTTGTAAATATAATTTGTATGATTAATAAAGTGGATAAACTTTAAATGGCAACTGATGATGAATGTTCAAAATTACATTCATAATTCATAACATTCGACATTGAATTGAAAATAAACCAAACTTTCATTGCACTTTTTCTCGCAAATTAAGTTGAAAAAACAACACATCATATCAGCATGACACCAACTCATTATACAATCGAAACTTAATATCGATATGAGTGATTTCATTTCATTAGTCTTTAATAGCCGCAAAATGCGATAAACAATTTAGTGTAGATAAATTGCGGCATGTGTTTTTAAATACTCATCCGCAGTAGACGCACTGCACCACCAACACGCGTCTATTGACCCCAATTATTGAACTCTCACCGTGCATTAACCCCAATTCAGAAGCGTATTTGCTGCTGTTGTTCGTATGTCAGTGCGTCTCCGTCTGCCCCTCCGTCTGTCCGCCTGTCGAATATGTTCCATGGTAATCGTTGTTATGCCATCATTTGCGCATTTAACTTGCATCATAATTTTGAATGCGTACTTATACTCGTAGTCGTCGTCGTACATGCCAAGCCATGCCATGCCAAGTCCACCATCGCCACCACCACCACCAACTGCCACACCAGCACTTGCCAAATGCAAATTATTTACAGTTTTTATATAGAATTTTTTTTGTTTGTTGTTTTTTTCCCCCCTCTTCTCTATCGCATATGCGACAAACTGTCGTCTTCATTTGGCCAAAGGCTGTTGCTGTTAAGAATGTGTGAATAATTTCTGAAAAATCATGACATCAACGTTCATCAGAAAATACAAAATTTTAGCACTTTAATTGAAATATTTTTAGAACGATAGTGTATGGAATAGTAGAGAAAAAATTATATAGAATATGTAATCGATATATTTTTAAAAATAGTCGTAAATGAGCCATTCAGATGTCAAATCGATTAAGTGCACTTTTCGGAATTTTTTATATTATTGTATCAAATTAGTGGGAAACAACATAAAAGTTTCCATAATAATAAGGATAAGCTCCATAACATCATATATCGATAAATACAGAAATCATTCGTTTCGTCTACCCGCTGCCAAACCACAAACAATTTCTATAAATTTCAAAGAATTCTTTTCGCATGATTTGTCCACTTTACTTTGTGTCTTTTTTAATTACAAAAATATTCACTTTGTTGTAGCTGCTGGTAGACGCTTGAAGTACTGCAAAACAAGTGCTGCCATACTAAATTTGTATTTCCTTAGTTGACACATGGGCAAACTCACACACATTTGCGTTACCCCACAAATAAACGACCACACCAGCAACAACAACAATAACCACATCAGCGGCCAGCAAAGTATATTTTCCGTTCTAGAAAAGTATCTCTGCGCATGCTCAACTCACTTCAAAAGCGGTTTCGCCTTTTGAGCCCGCAAAAAAATTGCGCAATTTTTTGAATTGAATTGAATTTTGGCCACGAATCGTTGGAGTGGTTGAAGTGGGAACAAAATAGCGTCTACGGGCGAATCACAAATCACAAAAGGAGTTTGTTTTTTTTTTGTATTTCTTGCCCAGAGATTTGATTTGATTGTTGTTTGAAAAATTCTACAAACGTTTTCTGTTTGATTGATGATGACTTCCGATTGTTGAAAGCCGCGCCGTGATTGTGGTGGTTTCGATTTCCCCTGCGAGGCATTATCGTATTTATTTTCTTATTTCTATTTTTATTGCACAGCTTGTACAAATTATTGTGTGATGATAGAAGCATATATACATACTTAAGTGGTACCTTTTTTCACTTCACATACGCCATCCACTCAATTAGCTTATTAGTCGCTATAGAGAGAGAGGCATCATGAAATTTCTGCCCCGGGTAACTTCATGGATTTTATGGTTAATTTCTGTAGTCAATTTGCCAGCTCGTGTTTTCAAGTCAATTTTAATTGTTTACAGCTTTAATGCTTTACTAACGAGTTTAATGCAAATAATTGTTTACGATTTACACTCAGAAAAGTACGCCATTTTGTTGGAAATTAAGCATTTCACAATAACAGAACAGAACAAATTTTTAATAAATTGAGCAAACATTCGATTTTTTATGGATGGTTCCTTTCGGTGTAGCAGAACCTGTTGTTTCTCTTATTGCTGCGACCTTTTCTACGCCTTCAAAACGACTTTTATTTTGCGATGTTTACTAAAATAAACAATAGCAATAACGTATAAAATGTAAATCCAACTGCAAATATGTTCGTAGGCGTACAAAAATGAATAAAAGCTAAAGAAAAAAAAATCAAAAGCAAATAAATTACTTCAAATGAATGAAACATTTGTGCAGATTGTACAAACAGCTCAGCTCACTTTTGTATAAAGAGCAGCGCCACCCGCTTTTCGAGATGATCTCAGCTCTCATTGGAATTGCCAATAAATTCATTCCTATCTACTGCGACTGTGTGTGTGGCCGTTCAGAATTTTGATACGAACAATTCGTAACTTTTGCTTTATGATTATTGTATGTTGAAAAATGTAAATTGCTTTGGCATTTATTTGTTATTTGCTTGATTTTCATGCGTTCGCTCGTACGTTCGTTCGAGTGCATTGAAACATTTCAATTACCCTCAATTGTGGATGGAAACCATCAAATTATATGCGTACTTTGTATGCTGAAATTCTCAATGACACACAAAAAGCGCCAAGCAAAAAAATAACACAAACAATAAACCAGAAAACTGTTATTATTGCAACACTGTAGACGTTTAAGTTAAACGCTGCCGACAAACAAACAAACAGACAGACCGACGGACGGACGGAAAGACAGGCATTCATCAAAATTATGCTGAAAATGTGACTTTAAGTTGATTTTCGAGCCACAAACAAAATGGCCATAAAAGAATTAATATCTGTACGCGTATACTTGCGCGACTATATAAACATCAAAGGTAGGCGCTGGAGCAGCACAGCTTGAATTCTGCGGGCACAATTTTATTGCAATTCTCCGCAGAGCAACGTTCATAAACTAGAAAAACAAAACGTTCCACGCACACTTCAACGCTATGATATCAAGCAGCGCAAATCAATTAAGACTCGTAACACCTGCTTCTTCAACGTTTTTCGTCGAAATGAAAATTCGAAAAAAGAAACGAGATATTACACTGTCCAACACAAGTTTCCTATAACTCCAAATTAAACTACAATAACACGCAGATATGCACTCTATATTTCATAGCAAAGGCGACGTTGGTTCATCAAAATGTCAAGTGGAAACACTAAATGTTTGCCAAATAATATGGTTTTTTTTGTTGTCGACACTTGACTTTTTGATGGTGTGAAAACCAGGTCCAAAGTATCTACCTATGTCTACCGTTTTTTTTAAAATAAAATATTAAAAATATTCAATTCAACATTTCCAATCATTTTATTTATCCTATAGTAAATGAAAGTATACACTTTTTACTCATAGGAAAAAATATTGTACAACCAGACCATAGTAAATGAAAGTATACATTTTTTACTCATAGGAAAAAATGTTGTACAACAGGACGTATGAGTGATATTACGCAGTGTAAATAACACTCATACGTCCTGGTGTGCAACAGTTTTTCTTTTGAGTGATAAATGTAGATATGCCCATTTAGAGTTCTATACTGCAGCAAAGTATGATAAATGAAATTGACAAAAAGGAATACATAGGAATTTTTCACTTTGAGAATGCATAGTTGCAATAAAAACTTAAATTTTGTCGACCGGTGTTATATTAAATCCAAGTCTACATGTGTCGATTCTTGGCTTAGTAATCAATTGTATTGAATGAAATCGATGAGCATTTCATCGTATTGCTTGCTTGTGGGCACTTTGTGGTGTGTGTGTGTGTGTATGTGGAAGCTGCTTTGCGTGGAGGTGTTTTCTTTCATTTTTTTCTTCTCCTTTTTTTTTTGTTTCCATTGAACTTTGATTGACTTGGAGCACTTTTTTTTTAAAGATGTGGATTTGTGTTGCTCGTTTGTGATGTTCCGCTAATAAATCTTCTTAAAATTGACTACTGCTTGTCGGTGGCAGACTGTGTGGCATGATCATTCACTTGAAGTTTTTTTATAAGCCAACTTAATATATTTAAGCTTCTCGTTTATTACGTAAAATGTTTATATGCATTACCAATATTTATTTTGTCTTAATATTGATTTCAAATTAAAAAGTTATTTTTGCATTTTATTTGCTAACATTTCTGTAGCCGTGTGCTTCGCTGGAGATAAGCGCTAATTAAAGATTATGTTGCCAGATAAGTTGGAAATTTTGTTTGTTTCTCTGTTGCATTTGGCGAATCATTATTTTCCATTTTTGTTTTAATACACGGTTTGCAATTTCTTTAATGAACTAATCGAAGCTGCCAAATGGCCTGCAGGAAAGCAAACTTTTGACGGAGTACGTATTTCACAAACTATTTGGCTAAAAGTTGGATATTTACAAGTTTAATATTTTTAGCTGCTTATGTTAAGTAAAGCAGAAAGCTATTGGAGTTGATACATATCAAAATGTATTCATATTTTAATGCAATCTATTTTGAATAATTTTAAATAGTTTTTATGGAATATTTTGAATTTATTTTATTAGTACAAACATTTTAAATAAATGAAATGAATACATTTTTTATACATAAGAGTTTTTGTATATAAAATGTTTAAATTTTTTAAAATTGCTTAAAAAGTTTAAACCAAGAGATGAAAACCTCTTCAAAGCTAAAAGTCCAATAAAAGAAAATCTGTCCATTAACCCAAACCCACAAGACATTTCCAATTAACAGCCATTTTGTTAATTATAAATGCTTCGACCATTTCCTTAACTCAAACAGAAAGCCGCAAAAAAAATACACTTTAATGGACTATTTTCCCATCAGTAGTTTTCAATTTATTACCTACTACCTGTTTGTACAAATTTAGCACACTTTTTTGCTCTATCAAGTCAACACGCCTGCTTGCCCCCCACACTAACAGCCAGCCGTCCGCCACCTTCAATACAATTAACTCAACCCAAGATCAAGGCGAATTGCAATTGTATATTTCACAAACAAGAGAACAAACGAGCAAAACTTATATATTGAATGAATGAAATCATGTGTAACTATCATGAATCCGCTGTGTGTGTGGCGCATTTCAAAAACTTCGAGACGATTATAATTAAATCAAATTGAACTTAAAACTATAATTAATTTTGCAAACTTATATGACATCGTAGTACAGCAATCAGAGACGTGTTTTTTTTTTTATTTTCTTTTAGTAAAAGTTTTTTTTGCGCACAACAAATAACTTTTAGATTCTCCTCAAGTGACATTGAATTTCTTGTATAATTCGTAAATACTTTAAACTAATATTGACTTTAGTTGTTAGGTTTTCGAGAGTTGGAAAATCGTGTTAACAACTTGTTAACTTGTTTTTGCCATTTAAACTTATGTAGAGTCTTTTGGAATGATTGGTATGCAAATCAGTGTTTGTATTTTGTTATTTATTTATTTGGCTTTCGTGTGTGAATTGTTTAGATCAACAGTGTAAAGCTAGAATTGCCTAATTTTACAAGACTGCCTGTACTGTTAGTTTCGTTTTTTGTTTTTGCGAACTTTTTATTATTTTTTTTTATATATATATTTTTTTTGGGAGGTTAAAAGTTTTGTCTTAGAGTCACTGCCTATAAGAATTTAGTTAATAAAAACAAAAAGAAGATTTGTGAATGGATGAACTTAAGGCTGTACAAAATATATACGATCAATACAACTCTGCAACCTATGTTTTTCGAATCTCATATGCATTCTTCTTCTTATTTGAAATTCGTTGCCAAAAAAAGTGTTGGGAATTGTGAAAATTTGTTTTTGGAAATATTTAAAATGCAGTGAACGTGCGAAAATATTGCAACAAAGATGATGTGAGCCACTCTTCCGGTTCGTCAATTTGCGTCGGAAGAGTCTAACTAACTGTCACACGGATGCCGGGTCCACAAAGCATTTTGAAGGCATTAAACGTGTGCGACTTGTTGAAAATATTGAAACAATGCTCACGTGAACCCACATGTTCTTCCGACCGTTGATTTGGACCGCATCCAACGCCAATTAGGTTAGGTTGAATTTCACTGTGACATTTGTAATATAAGAGATTTTATACTGCCATTAGTGCGCCTACGTGAGACCTTGTGATCCCCCTTACTCTGTTACCCTGGCCTCGTAAATGTCCTTCAATACACTTACCAAAAACAATAGTCAGAACAAGGTTGTATTTTCTTCTTTTTTTTCTATTATTTGTTGTACAGTGTTATAAAAGCATTACCATTTACAGTAAAAGAAAACGTTCTAGTTTCATTTTTAATATATTTTAATTTAACCAAACCACTTGCCAAAACCACCACCACCACCGCCTTTACAAATATTTCTACTTACTTAAAATAGTTTTAATTCTTGCAAATAAGTATTATAATCACACTTCTCACACAAAACGAAAATCCAACTCATTGCAAGTTTTTTTCATATTTTCTCTTCATTCCTTTTTGCAGATAAAACTCAAAAAAGTTCTGGGCCTCACAGTTTGCAGCAATGCAGCCTTGGATGTTTCACCCATCAGCGGCTTGCTGGCCTATCCAGCAGGGTAAGTGGAAAATTACAATACATATGCACATAGATTTATATCCTATCCTAGTTAAACTTAAAATGTTAAAAGAAAATGTGGCACAAACCGCAGTGCATTAAATTTCTTGTGAACTCCACTCCTTTTTCGGTTTTTGTTTGTTTCTTGCCAAAAAAAAATATATGAAAAAAAATGAAAACTAACAAAAATAAGATTACTCAGTTTGCAAGTAAACAACACATTTTAGCACTTTTTTGTAGCACTTTCCTTGCGCGCACACATGCACGCGCAAGCACACGTATATTATGTACATAAAAGCTCTTTATTTCGGTTGAATTCATTCTGATGCAGCGAAGTTTTGTGGCTTTGTTTTGCAAGTAATTTGTCGGATTAAATTCGGTAAAGGGTGGCAAGGAACTTTTGCATTAAAAATTTATAAAAACGCAGAAAGTATAAAAAAGTATTAAATTTAAAATTTAGTATACAAATTTTAATAAATTTTTTTTCTTCAATGTAACTCAACTTGCAAAAATCATTTTTCGTTAGCAAATATTTTCACAAAAAATTACCATTTGTTAAATCCAATTTGACAATTTTCCATGTGACCTCCTTTGCCTTTGCCGCCAACCATCTGCTGCGTCTCACTCCACCTGCAATTTTTCCAACCCAACTGCACATTTTGCCCTCCACAAATCTTCCGCTCGTTTCGTCTGCCATCATGTTCCGGCCAACGCATATAAATTATTCCAAAATTTCCTATACACAGCTGACATTTGCTGTAAACTACTTCCTCTTGTGCATATCATGTGACTCTGCAATAGCATTTCCTGCTTGTTGCCACACACCATTGCAGCTCAAAACGAACCCTAGAAAACGGCTAGCAAATAACTTCCGCCACCAACTTGTATGCAACATAAAAATTTGTTTAAAAACGAAAAAGGCAAAAAAAAAAATCATGGCTTTAATCTCGTTGCCACTCTCTGGGAATTTATGCTTTAATGCAATTTAAGCTACATCACTGGAAATTTGTCAGGTTTGCGCAGAAATGTCATCAAATCTCTCAGCTGTCATCACACACCAACACACACACACACACACGCACATACAGCGATCAACGTCGAAAAAGTTTTGCTTCTGATTTTTTGATAAGCTGTTTTCACTGTTACTCTTGCGCTTGTTAGTGGCTCGTTGCTGCTGCAGTTATGATATTGTGGCTGATTGCAGCAACATTTGTGCAGCATCGTGATAGCTAACAGCACAGCGCACATGGTTTTTTTAATGCAAAAACTTTTGTGACATGCTTGAGTTGTGATTTGATTTGATTTTATGAAACGCTGATGAGTTTTAGGAGATTTAAAATCTATTAAAATTTATAATCAAAATTGAAGTTAATTACGTATTACAGAGATTGTATGTTCATTAAGGCGAACACAAATACCACTCATATCACCTCAAATTGATGAGACATAATGTTTGATTAATAGGATTTTCACTAGAGTCAAAATCATTACTATTTTTCCATCTCCATCATATTTCATAAAGTGTTGCAACATTTCACCAAATAAATCTTAAAGTTTCTGGCGATTTATTAGAGTTCACGTCACGCCCACACGGTGTCCTTGATGAGCTGAGCCAGGTTCAAATAATAAGCAAACAAAAAACCTAAACAAACACATTAAAAAATTGTGACAAAACACACACACACACACACAAAGCCAACCCTCAACAGCTGCAGTACATGCCATAAATAAGGCATACGAAATCAGTGCTGAGCTTTTTTAGAAGCCTGAAAATAGCTACAAAATTGCTAAAACGGAAACAGTCAATTCGAGCAAACCGGCCTGCAGCGCTAAGAGCGAAATAAAGCAAAGCAAAGGCATGAAAGCAAAGGCGTTGAGGGGACACCGTGTATGAAAAAGAAAACTGTTGAAAGCAGCCAACCAGCAGTTTTAGAGACAAGCACCAGCTCTATGCAGATTGAGTTCAAGTTGTAAGGACACAATGGCACAGCAAAAAACTAGAGGCCACACTTTGTACTGCTGCAGCTCTCCACTAACGGATACGACGTTTCTTTCAATGTTGGGCAAGTGTTGTGCATAAAACGACTTTCTTCTTTATGCGCACAGATTTTTCAATGTGGCATTTTTAGTTTAACCCTCTTTTTTTCTCTGTATGCTCCTCATAATGCCGCCGAAGGTTGTTCATAACTGTGAAACGTTTACACTATTCATTTTCACTCTTTAACTTATGCCAGTTGAGGGACCTTTTGGTGTCAACTTGAATATTTTTAATGAGTGTAATGTAGTTTTATTAATTATTTTAATTAATGGCGTATGAGTAACATTTTCTATGACTGCATAGCAAAACTAGCAAAAATTAATCTCTTCCTTTTTCGGTTTTCAGCTGCACTGTGGTGCTCTTCAATGCCAAACGTCAAACGCAAGTTTATCTGGTCAACACATCCCGCAAAGCATTCACCTCCGTAGCATTTTCGCGCTGCGGCCGGTATGTGGCCACCGGCGAGTGTGGCATTAATCCGGCGATTAAGGTGTGGGAACTGGAAACGCCAAACGGAAATTTAGAGCACACCACAGGCGGAAATGTGGTGGCCGAGTTTGTCGATCACAAATATGCAGTCACATGTGTGGTGAGTTGAGAGAGAATTGTTTTTTGGAATTTTTTTTTCTAATTTTTTGTGTAATTTTTTTCTTCTTCTTTTCTGAAAGGCATTTTCACCCACTGGCAAGTACCTGGTGTCCGTTGGTTCACAACACGACATGATTGTCAATGTTTTCGATTGGAAATCGAATCTAAAAATGGCCTCGAATAAAATCAGTTCCAAAGTATCGGCCGTGAGTTTTGCCGAAGATGGCAGTTACTTTGTCACCGTGGGCAATAGGCACGTGAAATATTGGTATTTGGAGGGAGGACGAAAGGTAAGTGAAATGATTAAAAATTCATAAATTTACTCTTCTCAATCTCTTCTCTATTCACACTTTAGTACAAAGATCCCATACCGCTGATGGGTCGCAGTGCCATACTCGGTGATTTGCGTGACAACGATTTCTGTGCGGTCGCCTGCGGCAAGGGTGTCTGCTCGGAGAGCACCTACGCCATCACGCGCCAGGGTCACTTGGTCGAGTTCAGTTCACGCCGCCTGCTCGACAAGTGGGTGCAGTGTCGCACGACCAGCGCCAATTGCATCTGTGTCAATGGCCAGTTTATACTCGTCGGTTGTGCCGAATCGATAATTCGGATTTTCAATGCAGCCACTCTGGAGTATGTTACGACGCTGCCGCGCACTCATTATCTGGGCGTGGACGTGGCCCAGGGCATACATATCAATCATATCATGACTGTACCGCCGCATGCAAAGTATCCCGATTGCATTGCCATGGTCTACGATGAGCAAAGAGCGAAGGTGCGTAGTGTAGCGTATAAGCATGTGCCGATTGACTTAATTTACATTTTATCTCCTTTCGCTTCCAGGTCAGTTGCGTCTACAACGATCACTCGCTGTACATTTGGGATATGCGGGACATCAAGCGCGTTGGCAAATCGCACTCCTTCCTCTATCATTCCACGTGCATTTGGGGCGTGGAAACTGTGCCATACGACATGGAGCGCGATGTGTCGCACACGCTGCCCGAAGACTGCTTTGTCACCTGCTCTTCGGACGATACAATACGTGTGTGGGGTCTGGACGGCTGCACGAACAACGACATCTACCGCAAGAATATATACTCCAAGGAATTGCTCAAGGTCATTCACATCGACGACGAGCTCAACTATATCAAGGATCAAGAGGCCTTCGGCGACAAGGGCTCTTCCTCGAACAACTCCACCTATGACGGACGTAATGGCGTGCGCTGCATCAAGATCAGTCCCGAACTAGAGCATCTGGCGAGTGGCGATCGCAGCGGCAACATACGCGTCTACAATCTGCTGAATCTGAAACTTATGGCCACCATCGAGGCTCACGAATCGGAAGTTCTCTGTCTCGAGTACTCGAATGAGAAGATCGAACGCAAGCTGCTGGCCAGCGCAAGTCGTGATCGTTTGATACACGTGTTCGATGTGGCGCAGAACTATTTGCTACTGCAGACCTTAGACGATCATTCGTCGTCGATCACGTCGATTAAGTTTGTGGGGGCGGGCTTGAATTTCCAAATGATTTCGTGCGGAGCCGACAAGTCGATTATGTTTAGAACGTTTCAGGTGAGTGGACAAGAGCCAAAGTAATTCCCCAAATAATAATTCCAATTCTCCTTAGGGCAACATTTTCATGCGCGGCACTAATACTTCGGGCAAGACCACACTCTACGATATGGAAGTCGACTCGAATGCCAAACACATTCTCACGGCCTGCCAGGACCGCAACATACGCGTCTATGGCACTCAAAATGCCAAACATACAAAAACCTTCAAGGGCTCACACTCCGACGATGGCAGTCTCATCAAATTGAGTCTCGATCCGAGCGGCATCTATGTGGCCACCTCGTGTACGGACAAAACCCTGGCCGTCTACGACTACTACTCGAACGAGTGCATGGCGCGTATGTACGGCCACAGCGAACTGGTCACGGGCCTGAAATTCACCAACGACTGCCGACACTTGATATCGGCGAGCGGAGACGGCTGCATTTTTGTGTGGCAAGTGCCGCACGACATGATTGTGACCATGCAGGCGCGTCTCTCACAGCAAAGGCTACGCTCGGGACATGCTCCTATACCACGACCCGTGTCCACGGTGGTAACACCAGATGGCATCATTGTGGAATCGCCCACACAGGAAATGGATGAGCTCGCAGCCACTCAGAAATACGCAATCTCTCCAAGTCTCTTCGCCGACGATGTGCCCCTAACGCCGGGCTATAAGTTTTCGGACGTGGGTCAGCTGCCGCAGTGGGCCAAGCGGAAGGCCGCTACTGCAGAGGAAAGCAGCGTTGGCCTGGCCATACCACCGTCAGCGTCCTCAACGATGCACTCGGCCTCGTCTATCTCGAATCTGAGCTCTTCTCCTAGTCAGTTGGGTGTGGGCGGTGTGCCGCGTGTTCGCGGTCGTTGGGCTCAACGTGGCCAATTCGATCCGGACGCTCTGACCGATCTGCGCTCCAATTCCGAAAGTCCTCTGGGCACGGCCTCGACCATGGGTGGCGGAGCCTTGCCGAGTGGCTTGGGCAATACACAAACCTCCGATTACAATAGCGCTTCCTCCAAGGATATCATGTACAATCAGACGTACCTCAGTGAGGACTCCTCCATCGACTCGGGCATGGAGACGCGTCGTGAACTGAAGTTCATTGGCAGCAATAACACGGGCACTGTTACGGCCACTGTGGCTAACAATGGTGGTGTGAGCAGTAGTGCTCGCCTGATGCCCGAGAAGCGAAAGAGCGGCTTGAGATTTGATGCTCAGTCGAATGACCACGACGGGGACGTAGAAGACATTTCGGATGGTGAGCGTACAAGCTCGGATCACGGCATGTTCTACAACAACATTTCGCCGGGTACTCCTACGTAAGTGGACATGCAAGTAAAGATAACTAAAATTTTCCTAATTTCTACTTTCGTTTGCCTTTCAGCGATTTCAAAGTGAATGCCATGAACGAGGATGAACTTCGCAAGTCAGTAAGGCGTCAGAAATTCGAAAAAACCGGCCTCACGCTCAGTGCCAATGGCAGTACACACACGGCCAGCACTGGCACGGGCACGGGCACTTCTGACACCGAAGATGAAGGCTCAACGCCGAGTGCTGAAAATGCAGACCGTTCGTTGGCCTCCACACTTGGCGGTAGTTCGGAGAGTATACCACAAACGACAAGCAGTTTCATGCAAGCTGCACTACCAGATGGCCCCGGTTCAACGCTAGAACGTGGAGGCACTAGTATGTTAATCTAAAGAGAATTTCCTTAAATTTTAATTAATGAAATTAAATTTTCAATATTTCAGGTCGTCGCAGCATAAGTGCCAAACACAACAATGAAAATGGCAAAGCTGTTGCCACGCCGCCAACTATCACCAAATCCTATACAAGCACAAAGAAGGAAGAACTGCTGAAGGTTATCAGTGAAGCCAAGCAAAAATTGGAGAATGTAAGTGGAAAAGCAAAATGTTTAATTGCATTTGGCGTTTTTTGTTTTATTTTTGTCTTATTAATGTTTGTTTTGTGTACACAACACGACGATTTCTTAGGGCACTCGTAAGAATGGAATTAAAAAGTTAAATGCTATTCCCGAGGTGAGACTTGACTTACAGCAACAACAAAAAACTGTAAAATGTTTGGTTACAGTTTTTCTATTGCAATTACTACGCTACGCTAAATAAATAAAATAACAAGAAGCTTAACGATGTAAAAACTAAAGAAAAAGGAAGTTTTCCAATGGCAAAATGCCTCGGTGCTTCCTCCACTTAGCTTGAGATTAACGATTATTATGCATTCTATTCTTACTAATATGTACATAAAGTGGCCACTTCGATTTGGTATTGAAAAGGAATGAACTTACAGGAATGCAATTACTGCAGAAATTCAAAGATTCACTTCACTAATAATTTCATTTGAAATGATACGTTTTCCCATACATATTTCATTACAAGGTTTACTGTCATTTGTCATTCTTGTAAAAATACACATTTCTTTGCTTGATAATATTCCATTAGAAGTTTTTAAAATTTCATGTAATTACACCATCCGACACAATTTATCATCCATGGGAAACTTCTATACAATTTGAAAGTAAAGCAAGAAATACATTGCCCACGTCTTGGTGTTTTCCTAGACCGTTTCGTTCTTCTGTCGTTATAAGCCATTACTATCAATTTTATTTATCTTTTTTGGATTCAGGGGATAACTTTACTGTGAAATTGTTGTATATTTTGATCCATGAGGCGGTGAGAAGCAAGTGGTGCAACCCCATCGTCGGTGTTCGTATGGATTAGACCACTTTGCTTCTCAACACTTCATATGTAATAGTCGGGGAACGGATTTTGTTGACCTAAAAAATGTGTTCCATACTTTTAGTGACAAAAAAAGCAGAAGGTGACGAAATTTAAAGTCCATTTTTTTTGTAATTTTGAAGGATATTACTTCAAAAGTTATCCAATGTCACTGCAGCCACATTCTGCCTACTGTCTGTATGACTAAAGGTAGCTTTGAATCAACATTTGTCAAAAACATCGATTGCATTGGCCGGGAATCGAACCCGGGCCGCCCGCGTGGAAACAAAAAATAAGTTTTACAGTTTGAGGAGCTCTGAACACTCTGAACACAAACACATACACAACATTCCACAAATACACAGAAACAAATCCCCACAGACGCTAAAAATACCTTCTACAGTTTGAGGAACTCTGAGCAATTTCAACACAAATACTTACACAACTTCGCACAAATAACACAAATACTCAGAAACAAATCCTCATAGATGGCAAAAATAGATTAAAAAATAGACCACTCAACCACCGATGCTTGTTGGTCTTCTGCTCCACGAAGTCGTTCATAATTACACACATGCACATGTGTTAGTTTTCCCAACTTAAAATTTTATTAATAGATTTTAACTATGAATGTGCGGAAGCAGCAGCCAAACTAAAATTAGATAACATCAGTGAGCTGTGAGCTGCTAACATTAGTGCAAATAATAAACTTAACATAATGCTGCGAGCTGTTAACTGCGATTAACTTTTTAATTCAACAATTGGAACTTACCTAACCGACACACATTTGCATTTATTTATTATTTTTATTTTTATTACTATTAAAAAGAAGCTTAGTTCTAATGTTACTAGTTATTAATTTATTTTAAATACTTCCCCTTAACACTATCTAATATGTTTTGAATTTATTGAATTTAAGGTTGGCTATCGGTCACTTCGCGGCAGTCATAGCATATCAGATTTGAGTTTGGCGGGCAATTTGGATGGTTCAAGATCAGCGGCAGCTGTCAGTCGTTATGCTAAAACAGGTGAGTTGAGAGATTATGCAAAATTCGAACAACTTCATTCATAATCAAAAAAGAATCAAGCGAAGACAGCTTTTACTTCCGTCAGCTTGGCTAATTAGATTTTGATTATGAATCAAGCCGAGTGCAAGTTAGTCAGCTGCGTCTAAATTGATCTGAAGTGATTTCATCATTCCAATTGTTTGTACTGCTAGAGGTCATCATAATGCTTACGCTCTATTTTTTCTCTCTCTCTCTCATCCCTCATAAACATGCTGCGCCTTTTGTGAAATTGTGTACAATTTTAATAAATTAATTCCCCCATTGCCTTTTACTATCGAAATGTTTTTGTTTGAAACTATTTGCCCCCCGAAAATGTTACTAATCCAAAGCTACTTCCAATGAACCTCCACAGTATTCTAGCTGCTATCAGCAACAACAACAACAACAGCAATCGTATGCACAACCACAATACTATCAACAACAGCAACAGCAGCATTTCTTCAATTGTGCTGCACCGAAATCAAGACTTCAGCAAAATTGTCAAGCCATGCGACAAGTACAGCAACACTACCCACCCTATCCACATCACGTGGGTGTCCATCAGATTCATCCACCGCCCGGTGTGCCCTTTATGTCCTCGTCCACTTCCCAGTTTAAGGCTGCACCCGGAAAGTCCTACACCAGTTCCACTCTGCCGGCACACGGTCAGCGCGTTGACAGGGCCAAAAATTTAGATAACGAACATCAACGCGTTAAACGTAACCCGGCCGGGAACTCTCGCCGCACTCCCAGCATACTCAAACACTACAAGTCATGTCCCGTGTCGCCTGTACACGAAGAGGTCGAATGGTCCACGGACAATAAGAGTATCATCATCACCGAGCCCAAACGGCATTCAGTTTATGCTGACGATGCGCGTTCTATTTTGGATATGATACATGCGGACACTGAGAAAATGATTGAGGAAATCACACGCAAATACGGCGACTTGGATGACATTGGAGTGGATGTATACGACGGTTCAAGGCAGTCGCAGATTGTGGCCTCACGTTCGGTGCCGTCAAATCTCTCGCAACCCTGTCTTGCGAGCAGAACTTTGCCTGCATCAAGTGACCACACACCCTCGGTTTACATGAAACAAGGCGAACCCGCCTCACGTGGCAGCGGCCCTGAATACTACATCTACGAGGAGTTCTATCGTTGTCAGCGTAAAGTTTCTCTGTCAGATATTCTCAACGATAATCCCGAGAGGACCTCAGCCGAGGCTCGACGACTGGAGGAGGCGCGTTTCCTGGAGACACAACGCCACTCGAGTGCCAGTTTCTTTCTCACCTCTCAGTATCCGGAGCGTAGAAGTCAAGAGTCGCTATTGTCGGAGGACTTCCTCGACGATGGCAGCTACTGCAATAGCATGGAGAGCATTCTCTCCGATGAGAGTGACTGCAAGAGTGCTCCGCTAGAAATGATGCTCGACAAACAGCAGCAAATGCGCTGTCATGCGGGCATACGCAATTTCATCATACACGGTCCCATGGCCACAACCACTCAAATGGTGACCAAATCGTACGGTTCCAGTCCGAATGCCTGTGCCAGCTTTGACTATTACATGCAGCAGCGCAACATTCAGCCCACACCTTCGCCCTATGACAGCTTCGATGTGTCGAGCTATAATTTGGATAATTTGAAGGCCGCCGAGAATGTACGCTCAGCGGTGACGAAGGCACTACCAAGTTCTAAAACATATCCTCGGCTGGCCGCTGAGACGCAGACAAAAGGCAAGACCGCCAAGAGCGAAGATATACCCACAATGAGTTCGAAGAACAAACAATACAATTCGGGTGTGAATAAGAGTCTGAGTCAGGGATTTGCTCAACAGCGTCTGCAGAGGAACTCCAATCCTATGCAGTCGGACAAGGCCGCCTATGAGGATATACTCTTCGCCAAGAAGGTGGTCAAATCGAAGCCTCCCATACCGGCCAAGCCCCAAAATCTCATATCAACGCTAACCTCAAATGTGGAAGCGTCGCCGGTGACCAAAGAACCCCTCAAGAAGTCCTGTTCCTTTGACATTGACACCAAAGAAGTGCGCTGCAATTCGCGTACGGCCAGTGTAGTGCGCAAGTTCGAGCGTAACTTGCAAAAGTTCGAGCGTGAAAAACAAGCGGAGCAGCAGTCCAAGAAGGGTGGCATGCGTCCGTCTGTGAGTAGCGGCGCCTTGACCGCCCACAGTTGCCTGAAGAAGGTCTCCAAATTTGATACTCATGAAAAGAATTCGGCTGCTTCGCGACGCGCCACCAGCATGCGAACACGTGCCCGACCCAAGATCTCGGTACGCTTCAATACCGTGTCACAGATTAAGTATACTCCATCGGAGAAACGTTCGTCCTCTTGCAGTAGTGCTGCCTCGGGCTATTCTTCGACTACTACGTGTCCCCTGAACGACATCAATCGTAATGAAACGCCTCCGACTGCTGTGGTGGGCAGTCTGCCCAGCGACTATGGTGAGAAGTCTTTCGAATTGTATATTGCGGAAAATGGCAATGAACACGAGAACATGACCATGGACAGTCTGAAGCTATACACCAAACCCGAACTGCAGGCCATCGTGGACGAAATACAACACGAACGCGAACGTGATGCGAAGCATAAGAAGAATCTGGCCAATGAGGAGAAAACTCAGTCCTCGGATTCGTCTACGACCAATCAGTGTAAGAATATAGCGCAGAAAATCGATATCATTCAGAAGCTGATCGAAATGGAGGAACGCAAGCTGGAGCAAATACGGCTGGCCACTGAATCGCGTATGCGTCCCTTCGAATGCAATTCAAAGAAAAGAGGCTATGTCAAAAGTCTCACCATGAATTTCGATATGCTGGCCAAGGGCATTGAAAAGGATATCGAGAATGAGCAGCGTCGCATACGCGCAGATGGCTCTGATGGCGATCTCTGCGCCTATGCGAGGCACATGAAGCGAAATGTCAGTTTGCCTGATGTGCTGGAGAGTAGTGAAATGCTGACGTATAGTTTTGGCAAACGTACGCCAGATGAACGCCACTCAGATTCTGTTGATGACGACGATGACGATGATGATGATGATGGTGTCGAACTGGCCAAGGAGGTGAAGGCCGATTCGGATGTGGATTCGTCGGAGGAGCATGAGAGTGAGAAGATACGCCTTGATTGCGATGAAAAGGATCAAGGTTTGACGTGTTGGTGTTGTTTTTGGTTACACTTTTACGTTGTTGTTGCCACGTTTTCATTTCTTTTTGTTGTTTACCTTTTGTCGACTTGCACTGATTTACAGAAGTTCTTTTTTTGTTGGGTGTGTTGGTTCATAGCGGTTAGCACTCATCAAATGAACTGGAAGGATTGCCATCATTATGTGTTAATCATTATTTAAGTTTTTTTTAATAACTACACTGTGCTCGATTAATGAACTTTTATGGAACAGACTGCGCTCTATTTAAACATCAAAATGGCCTAACCTAGAAAAACGCCTAATGCTAACTTTACCCAACCAGAGCGCAGTCTGTTCTGACTTTCAACTAGCACAGTGCTACCCACAATTTTCATAAGAATATTTTATATTTTGCACTTATTTCGTTTTAAAAAATACCAAAATTATTTTAACCAACTCTTATCATTTTCAGGTAATCCCAAAAGTTTGCTGCCCATGCCTATTGAAGAATCGTCCATCAGACGCGCCTGCTCGCTCAGTGATCTGCACATGGGCAATATGGGTAAAAGTAGGTTTCACTGGAATTTTATTTAAACTATAAACATAAAGTACTGAACAATTCCTCTCAATCTCTTTTAGTGGGCAAACCAAGCAGCAATCAAACCCAAAAACCAAGTGTGGCTCATCGCAACAGCTCAGTTTCACGTTCGGCCAGCAAACGGAATAGTTTGCAACTGAAGGGCTCAGCTGTGGGCTTGAATGCTGCCCCGAGTACTTCCATGGGTGTGCTGAATCAAGGGGTAACATATAAAACTGTGGTGAAACGATAACAAAAAACTTATTGAATATTCATTTTTTTTAATAGAGCGACTCTGAGCCAGAGGATACAAATCGTGGGCGTTTATCAGGCCAGAGTCGTACAAATGGACCTACAGGTAAGGACTTATTTGGAATTTATTTTTTTTTGTTATTTGATTTTAAATGCAATTCATAATTTTCCAGCGGCCAATCGCCAATATGCCAATAAAACTTCAAATACCAACAACAATCGCCGCAAAGGTCAACAAACCAGCTTTAGCAATGGTAATTTTTTGAAATTTTTTCCTTCAATTTTGTACTCATTTTTCTTCGCCCTCTTACAGCTGCTCCCCCGCCAGACGATTCCAGCTCCGAAGAGACGCAGGGTGGCTCGCCCAGCGTGAAACCCATAGTGCCACCACGTCCACGCAATTTGGCATTCGATCACAAGAGCAAAGTGCTCAACAGTCCGAATGTGGTGAAGCAACGCGGTGTCTACGAAGCTCCCGATTTTGCCGCACTCGAGGGTTCCGATCGTGAGTTGATTGCGTTTGAATTTTCCATAAATTGTTTTGAAAAATTCCTAAACCATTACAGCGAAATCCCAAGTGCACAATGTCATCAATAAGTTGTACACAACCACCCAGACGGTAATGCAGTTGCATGCAAACTTAAAGAATTGCGAGGACTCTTTGATGTTGAAGGAATTGGAAAATGCTGTGATCATGACGCAAAATATGCTAACAAATATAACGCAAAACAAGTGAGTACAGGAATTGTGTATTTCCAATCTTCTAAGCTTCTGTACCACACCTTAGTGTAATGGCTAGTGTGCTTACATACAAGTGAATTTATTCCTCTAAAGTCTTTGAATGTTTCCAATTATTTAATTTTTTTGTCGACCAGAAATGACAAAACGAACTCACAACATAACCACGCCTACACCACTACCGAACAGGCGAATCTTGATAATGGCGACTATCTGATGATGGTGAATAATTGCGCCGATCTTTTGAGTAATTTCCGCATGAAGCACAAACCCGATGACTGTGAGAATAACTCCTAGTGTGTAGTCGTAAATTTAGCTTTTAATTGATAGAAATTATGGAAATAATAACAGAAACAACAACAACAATTATCAAAATCATACCTAATGTAATATACATATTTAATTTTAAACTAAAAACAACAACAACAATTTATTAACTGAAGAACATTTGACTAACATTAGCATAAAATTTAGATTTTTAATATATATATTTTGTGAAAAAGCGCTGCTCAGACAAGACACATTTTTTTCGACTATTACACCGTTCGGCACTAGTTTGTAGTCAAGAAGAACTCCTATATGTTCTGAAAGTTGAGCTAAAAATGAATAGCTTAACCCAATAAACAAATTAGAGAAGACTCTGAAAGTAATTGCGGCTTAATTGTTAAAAGTTGATATTAATTTTAAAGTCAACCCGGTTTTGTGTATTGGTTAGGCTGAAAGTATAAGTGCTTGACCGGTTTTCTACTGGTTGAAACCTCTTCTTTCAGTCTATTTAGCAGTTCCACCAAATGCAAAGTTTTGCTGAACGGTATTATTAGAAAGGAGTATGTGTATTTATATTTATGCAGAATGTGGCATTTTTTTTTTTGGTTTTATAGATATTTAGGGGAAATTGATTTGCGGCTTGCTTATTTTGTAATTTTGTTAAGTTTCAATATTTGTTAAGTGTTAGCATAAATTTATTTTATAAACTGTTTGTTAGCTATTATATTTAACACAAATACTGAAGAAAACGAAGCCACTTTGGGGAAACTTGTTTGTGCACTTCCGAGTGTAATCGTTTAGTTTGTTGCGTTCGAAATTGAATTGAGTTACTTTTGTATGAGCTTAAAACAGTCGCTTTGCCTTATTTACCGCAAATGTTATGTGTATAATTTCTCAAGCAGCGCCATTAAATTTAAGATGAATTGCCAAATTTTTTCAAATTCTCAAATTTTGTGGCAAAAACAAAACAAAAAAAAAAAAAACAAACAAAGAACTTTTTAGAAGAAAATCTTCAAAATGTTTATAATTATTTTCGGTATTTTCCTATATAAGATTTCTGTGGCGCAAAGTGTTTAATGAATGCACGAACTATTTTGAGTTTTGAATTAACGCTGCAAACTAAAAACCGCAACAACAACAACAAATAATATTACTGATTACTTGACTTAAGAGAGAATTTTGTGTTGTAACGGGTTTCCATTTACACTTAACTTAAAACAATTTCCATACTGTATTTGAATATTAATTTAATTTAGCCTTAATCGTTTCAACTACTAACTTTACATTTAATTAGTATAAACTCAATTAAATAATAATATAATAATAATAAAAAAAAAAAACAACAACCACTAATGTTAAATTTTAAACTTAAATAACTTCTAATTACTGAACTAATGTTTAACCTATTTGAAACTAATTTAATAATATTAAAGAAAAACAAATAAAAACAACATCAATTACATCTAAACTCAACTAAACACAAAATAAAAACAAAAAACTAAATAAAAAAACACAGTTTTTGCAAAAATCTAAAAAAAAAAGTCTATTTAATTCATCAACTAATATGAAAAAAAGGCTCAGTCACATTCATTGGTAAAAGAAGGAAAAAAAGAACAGAGACGCATTCATATTGAAGGCAAACTAACTAATTTTTTTTTAAAATATATAATTGAACAATTTTTAATATTTAAAAACAATTAAACAGAAAAAATCTAACTCATTGGAATAAAGAGGAGGCTCAGGGGTAATTCAATTTATTCTCGAAATGTAAATTGTTTCTATTTTCAACTGTACTGGCCTCACGTCTGGCAATTTTTGTTTCTTTTCTGTTGCTCCTTTTAACTGCGCAGCTAAGTGCTTAATGGATTTCACCCCTGAGCCAATGAAATGTAGTTTTAAGTGCGATACCCAATATAATAATTGTGAATACAAAATTTAAAATCCATTTCAATTCAGTAAATTGAAATTCCAAATTGAAAAGCTTTCCCTGTAGTCAAGACATCTTCCTATTTCTGTCTTTGGTTTCTGATTCATGGAATTCGGTTACAATTCTTTTGCTAAACCTTTGAGTTTAGCAAAAGAAATTGTTTCCCAACAATAATTTTTACAATGTTACTTTCTCTTTGACACTCTTGAATATTTTATTTAATATTATCGACAAGTGTTGTGAGATTATGTTTAATTCTAAAGTATTGAAAATAACTACAATTTTATCGGTAAAGAAGCGCTTACTATGTCAGTATTAGTATAACAATTCAGTGGGTATTTTAGCCAAAATCAGAACAGAAATGTGGTATAAAAATTAAAATTTCTTGGATATTTAGCTGATGAAAATAATTGACACTTTCTGGTTTTTGGCTCCAAAAAGTATGCAACAAATTTGTGAAACCCATATAAAAATCAGTCTGGGTTGTTACACTTGGAATTGACTCTGACGACTAATAATAGACTGAAATTTTTATAAAAACAAGAGTCGAAATTTTAGTTGCGTTTAGAAGGGCGGAGGCGGTAAAAATAGTAGTGTTAAAATTTTATAAAATATTTTTTTATAATAATTTTTTATGTGACAGCTATCATCTGAAAGCTGCGATGAACCCTCCTTTCAGTTTCTCTCCTATTTTGGAACCTACATGAGTGTTAACTTTTTAAATTCCTCACAACTGTCTTCTATCTTGATTTATGCTTGCTTACTTACATGCACTCCCATTCACTATTCCACTTAAATTTGTCCATATTTTTAATCAATTCTGTAAATTTCATCACCCAAATTTATTTTTTAAAAGAACATTTATCAACTTATAAGTACTTATGTATATTGAAATCAGGGATTGCTTATAACTTCCACAAAAAAAATTCAATAACCACAAATATTCGAAAAAAAACGTTTATACTAACCAACACCAGCAAAATAAATTTTAATCCAAAAAAAAAATCGAAATTTTTGATACTTGCTAATTTACGTGCTTACTGTAAATATACGCCAAAATACCCAAAATAAAATTCTATGTTACCAAAAAAAAGAATAATTGAAATTAAATAAAATATATAACTTAAAGCCTTTAACAATTTACTTTAAATTTGCTAGCATAATTTTGCCTCACCCTCCATAGCGAAATTGTTAGGTTTTTAAAATTATGTAGCAACAACACAAAAAAACAAATAATTTGAATCCAAAAATAAGCTTTACGTATTTTAATAAAGGAGACATTTTAATGAAAAATTGTATAAAAATAGAAAATATCATCCAAAATCATACACGAAGACATACACACAGACATTTTTTAAATTCAGTGTAATCATTTACTATGTAAAACTATGAAAATTTAAAAATGCAATAAAATATAAGACATAACAGAAAAAAAATCCATTTTGTTTTTAGGTTTTGAAGATTCTCATTGCTTGCAGAAAATGATTCTTCCCACAGGAAATTGTCCAACCAAAATTCATTGTGGTGGCATGCAAATTAAATTATCCACAATCGCTGCCAAGCAATTAAAACCATTATGGCAATTTTGACGAGGGTGTATTACTCACGGAATTTGCAAAAATATTTATTGCAATGAGTGGCCCCAATTTGGAACAAAGCCCTGACGCTCAGCAGGACGCTTACATATCATATCGATGTATGGTCACATGTGTGTGTGCCTGGACAATGGACGAATATTGTAAAATTTGCTAACAATTTAAAGTATCCCCCCAGGGACGCAGAAGCTTTTAAGCAAGTGCAAACCGGTTTAAGGCCGCTTGAACGGTTTTCCAACACCGACCCCCAAGCAAATTAGTTCGATATGCGCTTGATCCGCTTTGAAGCTATTTTTGACGCTTTTAACAATTTTTTTTGTAACATTACAAGGGGGGCTTTAATGGTGGTGTGGACCTTAAAGGCATGTCAGTTGTTGTTTTGCTTTCTTGTATGACTGGCAGCGTTGTTCAGTTCGGTTTGGTGGCTCGGCGCACTGTGTTGTTGTGCTGCCATCAATTAACTTGTGTCAATATTGAATCAAGCTACTTGAGTGGGGAGTTTGTGGGTAGGGTGTGTTTAATGGCCGCAGGCTATGCTTTGACATTTGAAGAAAACTTATTTGATAGCCGATTGAGTGTATTCATTGGAGTTATTTATTAAAGGGATGGTCCTATGTTGGGAAGGTGGAAACCCTTTTTTAATATTTAGTTTTGGATTATTTAGAGATTTTATAAGGCTATTTACATTGAAAGCATCAAAGTATATTTAGCAGCATTCAATCTGTCTTAAAAATACAGAGTTGGAGTACATCCCTTCTTTATCTCGTCTGAATCTCCGACTCTATCGTCAACATTAAAATGTTTGGTCACCTGCAGGTGTATGAAACTAACCGGCAACTTTAACACTGCGTTGACATTGAAAGGGGTCAGTCGGCCAAACTAAGCCGATTTCTAAGCGGATAAAAGCGGCGCAATAGAAGCAAACAATACCAGAAGGGCGTCGAAATGTCACCTTGCTTTTAGCCGACTGACCCCTTCCAATCACATCGCAATGTTAGTGTAGCCGATTAGTTTCATATAAAGGTAACAGAACTGGGACAGAACTGGTTTTTCTCCCGTAGAGCTTATAACTCAAGAAATACTTGACCGATTTTAATGACACTTGTATCAAATTTTTGGTAATTTCATTGGCTTTTCCACAAACTTCGATCGTTCGATGTGGGCGTGGCAAATGTTATTGTAAAATGCTATAATGCATGACAGTATATAACCGATTTCACAGAAATTTTGTATGTGGTGTTTTTATCAGACTACTTCTGAAAGGACTCAAAAACACTGGGGGTTTTCTGTATGTAGATTTTTCAATTACTTTCATTACGATTTTCAGGAATCCAAGAATACCAAAAACTCGATTTCTATGGAAAGAAACATAGCACGATTGTGCAGTAAGGTATTGTATATTTTAATGTGCTGAAATTAAATTTATACATTTCAGTCATACAATAGTCGTTAAGGGTATGAGAATTTAACTCCTGTCCTGTGGCAAGTTAAAAATATAATTTTATGAGAACTTCAATGTGAAACCTGATTTTATTTATAAATATTTTCAGTATTTTACTCATTTACTGAAAAATATCTTCGAATGACCCTGTGCGTTGTCACATCTCTTCTTATCTACCAAGAAATGGTATTCATGCTATTTAAAAAAAAAGATAATAAAATAAATGCATTTCTCTTTTATTATTTTAATCACCACTTACGTCCCTTCAATTCACCTGTTAATGAATAAATTTCCCATCGCACACACAGGCACACACTCACACTCACACCAACCTCTGCTACGCCCCTTCTCACCCAACCCAGCCACGGTCTGTTGCCTGACTCACTGAGAGCAGCAGCAGCATTATGAATAATTTATGGCAGCGCCCAATCGAAAAGACTCTTTCGACGAAAAATCCGAAACGCCACTCATCAGCGACGGAGCAACAACTGCCAACGACAGACACGTCCACGCCCACGTCATAATTTTCTTTTTGTATCTCTTTTGTGCGAGCGATTCCCGGCGGCGAGGAGAGGCCAATAAATACGCAAACACAAACACACATAAAGGCAAATACAAATAATCAGGAGAAACAACAAAAACAACAACTGCAAATAGCAAAAATATCTTCTACTTTGGGCTATGAGCAGCACCCGACCACCACCCACTGCATAGCATCATGGCAAGTCCTCAATCGAACTGTAGTAAACAAAAAAAAAACAACCCCATCGGGTAGACCAGCCCGCTACGAACCACCACCCACCCAGTGCAAAGCACCCAACACTGAAGGGATTTTGGACGCGTTCGTTCGTTCGTTCGTTCACTCTTTGGGTGGAGGTGGGAGCGCAGAGGTTTCACCCTAAAGAGCAACCAATTGAACTGTATCTAGATGCTTTTGTTTATTTTCAATACGTTGGCATTCGAGTGGAAATCTCCCTTTTTCGGTATTTATGCGTTTGTTGTTGCTGTTATTTCCTTTTTTTTTTCTTGTGCAGCAAAATATTTTCAATAATTTTATATTTTGTATTTGTTGATTCATTTCTTCTCTATTTGCCGCTCGTTGTTGTTTTGTTGAATTTCAACATTTTTTGCACTTCAGTTGCGTTACCGTGGCACTTTGTTTTAATTTGAAATATTTCCATGATGGGTGCAATTTATTCTCATTTCAATTCATATTTTTTTCATATTTATTATTCGCGATAAAATTCAGTTAAATATTTTGGCATGATTTTGAGTTTTTTTTTCTGTACTTACATGAAAAATTTAAATTTTTTAATTTTAATCCAGGCATCAGTGAAAATTTATTAAAATAATTTCTGGAAAATGTATTCGTGGTATGAAAGAATGAAATTGCAACAAAAATTCAAGTATTTCATTGTAGTTACATTTATAATGTAAAATACAGGGTGTAACAGTCGAGATGGTCTTAAAGGTAGGAATCGATTGGGGACCCAAAAATATGAAGAAAATGTTTGGCTTAAATAATTGTTTTTCTCCTATTATCAACCTATTAACATTAGTTTATTTTCTAATATAATTATTGCTTGTTAAATTTTATTGATTTTGATACCATGGTTTGTTAAAAAATCAAATAGATAGCTTAAAGTACAATCGTGTTATGTCCATTTCCATGGAAAACGATTTTTTATTTGGGAAAGTTTTAAAAATTAGTAAATGTAGTGTGGGAATTATCCCCTTATCTAAAATATCACTTTGTAATTAATACATGTTTTGTCTATCGTACATTAACATTATTTTTTGGAATTCATATTTCTTCTATTGTCTTTGTCATTGAATTTATGAGACACTGACACTATAGTGGCGTAGACTTGCTGTTTTTTCTTAGCAAGGACGTCAATATTGGCTCATTTCGCATTTGTCGTTTCACAAGGACTATTGAATCGAGGTTAGGGCTGGTGAATACTAGTCTAACACATTTATACCTTGATTATGAAATAGATTTGTTTCTGTGCTTTGACACTTTACAATATAATTTCATCACAAAGGAAGTTAATATTGGGACTGACGGATCCATAAATTTACCTATAGGTTTAACTGCGGGGTATAGTTGGATCCACAAAGTTAAGTGATACTAATTTTTCCTGAGTTTTAGGAATTTTTAAAATTGAATTTTTGGTAAATTTCAAAAAAGTAATTGGGAAAAAGTAACATTTTGTAAGGCGCAGTGATATGTATTGGCCTATTTATGCAAAATCAATATCAGATTGGGATTTCGGTATAGATTCGACAAATTTTAGCTGACAGTTGATTGATTCCGCCTATTTACAATACCAGATTCTTCTATGAGCTAGGAACGGTCATGGCTAAATGAACTTCCTGATGATCATCCTGATAAATTTTTCTATACCTACCACTCCTTTTTATGGGCCTTATAAATTTTCGACCCTTTTTACTCATAGTGTATTCAAAGATTTATTAAGAACTTCAGTTATCTTCGCCACACCTTGTCCACCTTTTTGAATTTTTAATGATGACACTCTTAAGAAGATTTGCGTCACACTCTCATGAAAATTTACCACAAAAATCGGAGGCGACAAGTGTCGCAGACTCGCTCGGCTGCACTTTTAAAACATTTTCCCAAACATTTTCCTTCAAATACAAATAGGAGATGGCATCCAACCAGAATTCATATGCAAAGAGGGAACTCAAATTGAATACGGAAAACTGGAAATTGCTGTGCAAAACGCAAAAGCCGTACTCAATATGAAATTTTGCATTCAAATCGCCTCATGCGCAGCGGCACAACGATTGCATCGCTACGCAATTGTTCTCAGGTGTGAATAAGTGAATAAGATGCCATGGGGCTCTGCTTTATTAAAAAGCGAAACATTCATCGGCACACACACATACGCACACTCATACGAATAAAGAGCTCTTCTTCCGTAATGTGGGTAATGCAGGGCACAACTGAACGAAAGGACGAAACGGCCTCGCTGCTATGCGCCGCCATTCGAAGCCGCTGAACCGCGCTAATTGATCCGTGTTACGTTGACATGAATAAGTCTCAATGCGGAAGGATTTGCAGGATGTTTTCGAGGATTTTTGTGTTTTTTTTCGGTTGTTGTTGTTGTTGTTGTACTTCTTTTCATATTTACTTTATGAATACGAAAGGCGAATCAAAAACAGCGCGATTTCGACTTGGTGAGTTTACAAGGAGGATGTCCTTATGGCTTCTGCATTGAAATTCATTAAAAGCAAATTGTCAAAAGGAGGTGTTCAAATGAAAAGAAGGCGTAGAATATTCTTACAAAACCACGAAGCCTTTCAAATAATATTTAATCAAGAGACTTCTCAAGCCCAACCAGCGATTCTTCAAAGAATTTCTGAATGCATGGCCGGAAGTGTGCAGCCATGCCCCGAAATGTGTGTGGAACTGAAGAGCAGAAAACTTAACTGATTGGCGTTTGTCGAAATCTTTATAAAATAATACACTTGACTTCAAATGAATTGCAAGCCCAGGACACTCTCACTTGCCATCAAATCGTAATCACCTTCATGTGAATCGTGTCAAATGTTAATTTGTTCCAATGAGCTTAAATGTCCTTGTTCCTTGTGTTCCTCCACACCCTCTCTTTCTGTGCGGCTATTAATCGTAGGACATCAGCTGCACTTGCTCGCAGATAAAAATTCAAATTCAACTGTCAGAACAGATACAACTCACTTATGTTTGACCGAACACGCAAAGTGAAATGGAAGAAAGAAGAAAAAAACCCATAAAAGCCTAAAAGGAGGTAATCAGGTGTTGTAACAAATCCGTGCACGCCACGACACCCCCGTTAAGGGCTTTTTTTGCCAGACAATATTTGACGGTCAGCGAAGCGTTGCGAACTTCTGCAGGACAATGAAAAGTGCACAAATTAAAATGTTAGTGGCACGCTGACACAGAAGAATGACTTAACAATTAACTGCTCACAACAAACAATTGAATTGACCCCATGGCGGCAGGGGGTCCACAACGGAAGTAAATTGTTGCCCACGGTGATAGACGAGCGTGGCATAAAATTCAAGGAAATTGTCCAATAAAACTGCTGTCACACCCACACACCACGCCACAATCACTTGCAAACTACAACTGAAAGCGAGACAATTCAAGCGATCGTCCCAACTTTCACCTAACCCTTAACTGTTCTCGAGGGTTTCATGTTAATTTGCGAGTGTGGAAATACCTTTCGTCACACTCGCCTGAGCAAGTACAAACTATTTGCGGAATTTTAGCATTTTCCATATGTATGAGCAGTGTGAGTTTCTTCAACCACATTAGCAGCGTAAATTATTCAAAAAAAAACAACTTGGAGGGTGTTAAGTGGATAATTTTGTCTTGCCTAAATTTGACTTATTAAGTGGTTTCATGTCAGGACTCTCAGCGTCCACACCTTAAGTCGTTTTTAATCATACATATGTGGAGGAATTTCGTTGTGGTTTTATTGCAATGCTAAAAACGTAAGGATTATTTCAATTTATAAAAATTTGTTCCATATCAAAATTATATTTGGACGGTATTGAAAATGAAAACCTTTGAACGGGATTGAACAAAAGTCGAACAAAAGTGAACAAAAGTCTTTTACAACAAAAAGTCTTCGTAGTCTTCCATTTAATTTCTTTCATCTACAGAAGAAAAATAGATCAACTTCCAAATACATCTCAGCTCAAAATATAGCCCCACTCAAAGAAAATTCGAGTTCTTCCCTTGCTCCACTCCCCATTCACTCGCAAATGAATCTCTTTTTTTTAACGCATCTGTGAATTTCGCCTGGATTTATATAATTTTCCACACATCAGCAAGGAAAAAGCAAACGATATGTGAAGACGAAGGAGGGGGCGTTGAAAAGTGTTTAAAAAGGAATTTTCAATTTTAAGCTTAACACAAAAGGTGAAGAATTAAGAAAAGGTGTGCCAGTCAGGGCAAATGTTATGTGCATAAGCCAAGGATACAATAGACAGCAGCAGCAGCGGCATAGTGATGATGCCACGAGAGATGTCAGCGGGAGTAGAACAGAGCGGAGGTGAAAGGTGGACGCACAATTAACGACACAATTACTGAACGCTGAACGCTGAACGTTGCCTCCCTCCATTAAGTGTGCTCGGCAAACCATTGTTTGAAGATATAAAATCGTGAATGCTTGAGAGCTGAAGACAACAACGGCAAAAAAAAAAAAAAAAAAAAATTCACTTGATTGCAAAATAATTGAAAAGAAAATGCAGAGTTTGAAAATCACAAGAAGAAGAAGAAGAGGAAAAAAACGATTTTGTTTTGTTTACTCGAGCAGCGTCACTTTAGCTTTTTAAAAAATTACAATCGCAGAAAATTGCAAGCGATACAAAGATAGGTCACAGCATCATCTTCAGCAGCCATCACCATCAACAGCATTGATGGCATAAGGATCATTGCAAGGATAATTACATTGAGCCCGTGAGAGAGAGACAATGTGCTGTAAATTCCATAAAACCTTCGCACATCTTCGAGCATCATCCCCAGCGCAGCGCGCGAGTACGTAATCGTATCCGGAAGAGATTACACTGCAAATTTACGCTCGAATACTTATGAACGCGATAGCAGGGTGTGTGTGTGTGTGTGTGTGTGTGTGTGTGTGTGAGTGTTCATCCTTTGTCCTGCGATTGCGATTATGGTACGTGGAGGTGATAGCGATTACGCTTGTTTGGTCTGCATATTTTGCCTTGCGTCGATTTTGGTTTTTTAATTTTTTCCATTACACTTTTTTTTTGTCATCCATGTCAAACAAAAGAATTGGATTAAAATTTTATTATCAGCGATATTAGAAGGACTTAGCTGGGCATTATTTTGTGCATTTTATCGAGCGTTGAAAAGTATACAAAATAATCCAACGTTTGGCATGATTCATTCACAAGGATCCTTGTTGGGAAAAAAGGCAAGTGTATAATTTGTTGTAAGCTTTTTCTTTTCTCTCTTGGTACCAAGTGTCTTTTGAGTGTCCTCTTTGGACTTGTACTAGTTTGATATGGAAAATAAATTAAGTCCTTGTCTAGTCAAGGATGTGATACCATCAGTTTTTATTAGCTTGGAATTATTAAACTGATTTCATATTTAGATTTTATATTAGTTTTGTAAATGGATGGGTACATAGTAAAGAAAAAAAACTACCAACTGTTTATTGCACATAAACAAATTTTATTATTTAATAAACAACTCCACGTTATCTGATGGAAAATCGCATGAGACATTCAAATACTATTTGCAGCCCATGCCAAATATCATTTCTTCAATTTATTTATTTTGTGTTATTCCTTTTTTTTCGCATTCTTTAACGGTGAATTTGTATTTATTTCTTTGACAACCCATACAAATATTGCAAAATGGCGCTTATTCATAAGAAATTCAAATGCAAATATTCGGGTGGAAGCAGTGCCGGATTTGGATGCAGTAGCGCTCTAGGCGCAGTCAAATTTAGCGCTACCAAAATATTTAAAATAAAATTAAAGCATGCAATGACGCAATGTGGCTAATACTATAATATCGTCACAATTTAATGTTGACACATTCAAAAGCCTAAACTTTGTAAAAATTATTATTAATTGCTAGATATAACCACTGAATTATTTATACAGCTCTCGACAGGCTCTCGAATGGAACCAGCAGGGCAGTAGGAGAAGAGGACGTCCAACAACAGCGTGGATGCGAAGCCTAGAGAAGGAAATAGAAGACTGGCAAATCATCAAGCGAAATAAAAATTTTGGCGTAAAACCGTACGAGGTGGAAATATGTTGTTGAGGCCCTATGCTCCCCGAGGAGTTCATGGATCCAATGAGGATGATGATGATATTTCTCGTAGGTTTTCCATTGCTTAACGATTGAGGTTAAGGTTGAACTTGACATTTCCCGGTTGTCAGTCAGATGTGCTTAGTCACTGAGCTATGGCGACCACTACCAGTCAGGGGCCATAGCTCAGACCCGGAGATCGACACCTAGACCTTCCAGCGAAATTATATAGTAGAGGTAAATCGTATGCATTATTATAAACTTGAAATTTAAAATAAAATTATGCAAATTTAAATAAAACTTTTGAAAAATTGCTTAAATTAAAACAAAAACAATTAAAATTCTTATTTCATATCCAAGTGTGTCAAAGCTCAATAAAATGAATTACCTTAATTAAAGTCAACACTCCAAATGCATTAGAGCCACAAGCGTGAATGCAATGGGAAAAAAATGGAGTGACCCAGCCAACAAAAAAAAAACCCAACAAATGAGAAGCCAAAGAAGAGTTCATTATCAGAGTAAACCATCGCATATTCATTCACACCCACACGCCGCAATTCACTCAGCCCACCACAGGCCACCGGCACAAAAAGGACTTTCGAAAACTTTCGAGGGGAAAAAGATAACACGAATTCAATTTGCAAATAAGGTTTTTCCACGGACGATATGGAAAAAAGGAGGATGGATGAAAGGCAGGCAAAATAGGCGAATGAATGGATTGAACCACTCGACTGGTCGCCTGAGCGGAATACGCAAACATCAAAAAGGACGGACACAACTGCTGCTCAAGGACACTCCACGACGGATTGTGGCATTGTCAGGGAGCGCGATATTTGGCTTTTGTTCACTTCACGAAATGCTGAAGATGTCCTCTCGGCGCTCCATTGTGCAGGCAGCGTGAAACACACAGCGTGGGCCAGTCAAAACTTGAAGACGCTCGCTCAGCCTCAGTGCTGGTGTTCCATTTGTGTGCGTATGTAATTCATTATTTTAATGCAGTCAGTCTGCTTTTCGTGGATTTTCACATGCAAAATGATAAAATCGAAAGGAAAAAAGAACCACTCAGCGCAATTCATTGCCTGAAAGGATCAAAGGACACCGCAGTGTTGAAAGTCAAAATGTTCTTCCGCTTCAAGTGGAAGTGTGTCTCTTTATTATTATGATGACGATTGATGGTGATGAGGACAAGATTGATTTCAAAACTTGTCGTCATCTTTTGAATTGTCAATGGGGGTGTGTTCAGTGGGTGGTAACCGTGGTGGTGGCGGCATATGTTCTCCTTCGCATTTATCGTGTATCATGACGTTGGTGAATTCAATTTGCATAAACAATTTATGACTTCGAGTTGTTAGTGTTGTTCTTGTTGTTGTTGTTGTGATTGGATTCGATTTGACTTTATTTAAAATTCATATGCGGAAATGTCAATTGAAGTGGGCCCGCCCGGCCACTTGCTTTGACAACATTTTGACAACCTCCTCTCGAGTGTGGTGAGACATGGCAGCAAACATGACAGAATGGAAGTGCATTTTTTTTAATTGAAAACCCAAAAAGCCGTCATTTGACATGACAAGTCTGCCTGCAGTTTCTACGCCGATTGTGGGTCTCCTCCTTTTAATTCCACCGTTCGCATATCGTTTACAATTAAAGACCTCGTGGGCGTGTCCTCAAGTGCAGTCGTACTCTCATGGAGCGCCCACTCTCGTGCATATGTTGATCTGAATGTTGGTTTGCTTTTGCTTTAATTATGCTCAACATTTGCGCATTTTTATTAGGCACAAACCAATCGTCCGCCCTCGCTTCGTACTTCCCTGTGACATTCGGTGACGACAAAATGCCCGATGCTGTGTGTGTGCCCCTGCCTTTTCGACATCAAAGCGAAATGCAAATAAATGTGTTAAGTTTGAGTGGGGTTTTGTGCAACTCCTTGTGTGAGAGATGCGCACATCTTGTAAATTTTCACTTTAATTAAGTTTGCAGAATATCGCACGAAGCACACAGGGGCACAGTCTATTATGAAATGCAAAAATAATTGTTTTCATTTATATGGCGAAATTTACATATTCACGAGTATATTTCAAGTTCCCACCAATTCATATACGGCATGAATATTTTAAATATTTTGTCTGGTAGACTGGGATCAAGAGCAATCGGGTTTAAAAAAGATTTTTTTAATAAGGGAAAATTGTGGAATTAAAGACAATAGAATTTACAACTTTTTGAAATATATTTGTGGCAAATAGAAAAAAGCTTAAAATTCGATAAAATGTGCGCCAGTACTTTTCATCCATGGAAACTCGATATAAAACTATAGGTCTTGCGTAGAAAACCTAAGTTTTTCATTCTCCGATATGATTTAAAGGACTTAAAAACTCAATACTTCTGACAAATTCTGACTAATAGGCCACCACCTTTTTGTAGGTTAACGTTTTAGCTTTCCAACATTATTAACCGCCCCAAAATGTTTGTCCCTTTTTAACGTACTGAAGGATAGTCCATTAAGTTAGAATTGTCTCTACCGTTTAGTATTATTTACTCATGTTACCTCTATATCTGTGCTCAACAGCCCTATACTCGCTTTGAGCGATACTAGATACGAAACAGTACTGTTATACATTGAAGAATTTTGGATGAGTCCCCAGTCGGGAAGGTTCCACTAAGCATAAAGACTTTATAGTGGAAGTAATTGCATATGATATGAGCGCAAATAATTACAAAGATCGAGATTCCGATAAGCAAAAGTAGTATATCGAGAAAAAAAATGGAGTCTCGCAGAAGTCTTGAAGAATATTAAAAACAATACTCAAAAAATAATATAGGAGGGGGGGATCCATCTGTCCCAGTTGGGATCTACAGATGTCGAAAAACTGCATTTAGAGGTGGCATCAATTGTTAAGCCATGAATATTGAACTAGTGCAGCAGAAGGCTGTCCTGGCGTACTAGAAAGGTAATGCTATAAATTGAAATTAAAGTGGATGGATTAAGGCGGTATGTAACATAAATTTCCAAATTGGTTTTATTACAAAATTGATGGTGTTGATGGTGTCCTGGGGATCGGTATCGATCCCCAGGACAATATTCAATATTTTTCTAATTACCGATGAAACCCTTAATTCGAATGGGATTACCCTATAAATAGTTGCCGTTTATGTCCTACTAATACGAATGTAAATATTCCATTAAACTTGCATTTCCCGCTTCAGTAGACCTCGTTAGAAACTATCAAGACGAAGAAGAAAAACGCCACCATTCATTAGGGTTTTATGAGATTTGTAAGTTTTTATTTCAATTCAAAAATGTCTCAATTCAATTTTCAATGGTCACTTATACATATGTATGTATGCTAAACAAATTCAATATAGTATGTATGTCTGTATATATATATATAATTTATTTATAATTAAATTTCGCATATACATATTTCGTAATAATGAAAACTATATCATAATTTGCATTTACTTAAAGACTAAAAATTAATGTCCACTTCGTTCTAAATAAATTATGGTGATTTTTGTGCGAAGTGATTATAATAATTACAGAAATTAACAAATCTCCCTTGTAGACCAGAACATTCACTAAACTAACAAAACGAATGATAAAGTGAAACTAAAAAGGAATACTTTTAATAGAAATTCCAACATCGATTGTATTTACAATATAAGGATTTGTGTTGATTTGATATATTTTTATTTATGTATTTACGTTTGTATATAATTTCTTAGCTAGAGCAAATCAAATGCCTTGATGAAACATTTAAATTCGCTTTGAAAATCACACTCATTGCTTAACTACGAAAAAGTAGGAAATTGAGGGGGGAGGTTTGTCTGGGAAGGAATGGAGCGAACAATTCAGGGCTAAAGGTCAACTGTAGACGCCATATTTATGTTCCATTAGCCGGGATTCTGCATTCGAGTATTGCACACGCATTGAAGTTGCCAATCGAGGCGAGAAATCCTGAGGCGGTAGACGAGACTCATTCAAACATCAAATGAAACCATGAAACTATTTGGGTGCACGAAATCTGCTTGACTGCTCTCAGTTTGCTCCTCAAAAGAGTCCATTCAGCGCCTGCACGGCACTGCCGAGCGTTGTGCGCTGTTCTCCTGCATCCAGGACGACTTCCTCTGCCAGGTCGTCCACTTCGACAAAGTTCTGGTGCGTTTCGCCCGTTGGCTGAGGCAGACTAGCAGAAGTTGCCGTGACCGCAGCGGCGGCTGCCACAAACTGCAGTCAGTCGATAAGTATGCTCTTCGAGGTGGTCAGTGTGGTGGCGGTGGCCGTGGTGGCCAATGTATCAGCATAGTATCTCTGTCAAAACACTTTGGCAATGAACGGGACATTGTCCATGGCCGCCGCGGCACTCAAACGCTGATGATGATGATGGTGGTGATGGTGCGTGGCTACGAGTTGTGTGGCCGCAGAGTTACCAGAAGAAGACGAAGACGCTGAGGACGCGGCCGTCGCCATATGAATAAATGCTGAGCTGGCTGAGTATTCGGAGGCGGCAGCAGCAGCGGCGGCTGCACCACGGAAACTGGTAGGTGGCTGCGGCAGTAAATGATGTGCTGAATACTGTGATGACGATTGGTGACCCACAGGCGGCAGTGACTGGTATTGGGGATTGTGCCAGGCGGAGCTGCTGTTGGCGTCGCCACCACTCGACAATGGCGGTGTGGTCACATTAATAGGTGGGGATAGACTGCCCGCAGACGAATCGGGCGTCAATTGACCCGTATGGTGGTGGTGATGATGGTAGCTGTGTGGTGGTGGTTCGCGACGCGTATACTCGCGTCTACGTTCGCCCGCACATGGTGGCACATCGTCGTCCAGCGAGCTGCCGCTCAATTCGTGCAGCTTCCGCATGTGCTTCTTGAGGTCGAAGTTGCGGCAGAAGCCCTTGGCACAAACGCGGCACGTATACGGTTTCTTGTCGTTGTGCGTGTGCATGTGGAAGGTGAGGTTGTACACCTGGTGGAAGGCCTTGTTGCAGATGTTGCACTTGTAGGCCTTCTCGCCGCTGTGTGTGAGCTTGTGATTCTTGTAGTTGCCCTTTTGGTGGAAACCTTTGCCGCAGAATTCGCAAATGAACGGCTTGTAGCCCGCATGGATGCGTGTGTGAGTGTTGAGGGTGGAAGAGCGATTGAAGGCCTTGCCGCAGGTCTGACACTTGTGCGGCTTCTCGGCGGTGTGTATGATCTTGTGACGGCAAAGTGTCGAGGCCTGTCGAAAGCCTTTGCCGCAAACCTTGCACACAAACGGACGAGCTCCTGTATGAACGGGCATGTGGCGGGTGAGATTGTAGTGGGCGTTGAATACTTTGCCACACTCCAGGCAGGAGAAGGTCTTCTGTTTGCCGGCGGCAGCAGAGCCGGGACTGTCGTCCAACGAATTGGGTGAAGCGGAACGGGCGCGCTGAGCGGGTGGTGACGATGCCAGAACATGTTCGTTGGAAGCAACAGCAGCAGCAGCAGTGGGTGAATGTTTCCGCTTGAGACTATTGTGGTGATATGAGGAGCTGCTACTAGCCTCACGCGTTGCCTTTTGACTGACCGGCGACTTTTCAAGCGTTTGCTGCAATTGTGGATGGGCACTCGCCATTGCCTGATGATGAGCCTGCTGGGCTTGAGCCTGGGCGGCAGCAGCTGCTGCAGCAGCGGCCGCAAGATGATGACCCGGAGCGGACAAATTACGCCGCAGCGTTTGCGAGTGCAAATTACTCAACGAGGCGGTGAAGCTACTCAAGTGGGCCGCCCCGGTACTGACTAAGAGAGACTGTTGCTGGGCGGCTGTCAGTGCGGCATATTGGGCAGCTGCGGCAGCACACATCAACTGATTGGGCGCATAATAGAGGAGGGGATATTGTGAAATCAATTCCTGGTGGCGCGAGCTCACGAACTGCTGGACGGCAGCATTTGTGGCCGACGGCACGTACTTCTTGAAAGCGGAATCATAGTTTTCTGTACCAGTCGGCGCAGCAGATTTCGTATACTCCATGCGCTCCATTTCGCATTCGTCGCTGGTCACCTCAATGGGACTGCAAGAACGCTCCGAGTCTTGGGTGGTGGCATTGGAGCGTTGATCAGGCTCCATGATCTTCGCAATCGAGAACTTCAAGGGACAAGAGCGGGTGGTGAGATTTGTGGCGCTCGTTGTCATTGTGGTGGGAACGTGAGAGGTAACGGGAGAAGTCGGTGGTTGCGTTGTAAGCGTTGCAGTTGTTGTTGCTGTTGTGTCAGTTGACTTGAGATTGTTGGCATCGACGGCAACTTGTCCGGCTGCTGTTTCCATTGTGGGACTCTTAGATGGTGGCATCATAGCAATAACGCCGGATGGACTACACGGTTGCATGCCACGAGGACTCTGTAAGTAGGAAAAGAGAAAATGTTGGTTAGTTGAAGTTCAGAGGGTTAATCGGATTAAGTTCCCTATCGTAGGTGGACACAAGAAATCATGGCCATGGTTTCTATACTCCCTATCGAATTCTCAAGTCTACCACACACAATAGCCAACGGGTTATCAATTAAAAGTATGCATGATTCCATTATATTGAAACCACAATCCACCGTTTGCATTGTGGCGGACGCACTGCTGATTTAACATTTGCCCGCTTCCGTCTCAGAAATGCACTCAAGTGCACTTAATGGGCACAAACAATCCCAGCGCGCTTTTAATCCATTCGCCAGGACACGCCCCACATTCAAAGTCACTCTTTGATTTGATTCCATGCATATGCAAAGTTCGATTTGAAATTTCCCGCCGGCAGGATATCAAAACGATTTTTTTTTTCATTCGAAATATTGATGCTGTGCCAGTAGGGGTCATGTAATTAAAACAAACTTTTTTTTGATACGAAAAATTTAGCGAACAAAGCGTCAACTTTACATAAAAACTTTTTCAAATTGAACCCTTTCACCGCACAGCCCTCTTTTGGGCTATAAACCCTCTTTTTGGAATAAACTCAATGCAATCGTTTCGAATTTTCGTTCAGCCCGTGCTCTCAACCCTGCCGCAAATTAATTGAACGCTTTCGCACACACTTGAGTGCATCTTCACAATGTCCGTTTCCGGGCTTTGGCAAAGTTGCCTTTTGTCACTTCTCTCTGTAGCATGCGAATCCCAGTGAATAACGCCAATTCAAAGAAAATAATATTCTCCAATACTTGACGTTAGTGTGTTTGGGCAACACACCAATGGCTGTTTCAGGGGGAGGGGAGGCAATACAATTTCGGGCCATACTTTGCATATTTCCCAGCATATTGCCTGAGATCACTCAACTTAAGCATAATTTGCAGTGTACAAATTTAAATGGTTTTCTTTGACTTCAAATTTTGAATAAGCGATTCCCTGGCGATTTCCAAACAAATCCTTTTTTTTTGCAATTTTTATTTTCTGTTTGTTTGTCTTGTGCTGTTTTCAATACAACTTGCGCCAAATTTTCAAGTGTGAGTGTGTGTTTTTGTATTTATATTTTTGTTCGCCATTAAATATTTTACACTTGGCTGCAAGTGTGTGTGAAAAGTTCACTTCCTTCTTCGGCTTCTGCTTTTTGCTTTGACTTGAAGTGGAGTGTTGCTAATGCGCAACATCCGTTAATGCCTCTGCTGCTAGATGCTGCGGTTTCTGACTTAACCTAACTTGTGCAGCGTGCTGTGCCTTAAGTTGATTTGAGCTCATGTTTTCGCCGACTGGGCTTCGATTTAATTAACTCGATTTGCCGCCTGAGTGGGTCAATTTTCTTAAAGTTTTTTTCTTCTTCTAATTTTTGCATTAACGCTGGTAGATACCCTCGAGTGGTCTTTAGTGTTAAATTTGCTTCAGCAATATTTTAAGTGAATTTTACCAATTTAGAATATTAAATGATTGGATAATTTAATAAATTCGCTTTACTTATTTCGATGTGAGCAGAAAAAGGAAAAGGAACAAAAAAAGAACTAATTTCATTGAGATTTGTAAACTATAGACTGACTCATCACCGCCCAGCTGAGCCTAGAGCTCTGAAATTTGTATGTTCGGCTTTGTTGACACCCTAGGCGTCATTTAAAAAGCGATAAAACGCTCAGCAATCTTCCACGCCCACCAAAACTGTAATTGTAAATTCGGAATGGCTTAATAAAAAAAAGGTTTCAACTCCGGCCCTGGTTGAATATTTTGTGAATTTATTCGTTGAAAACCCCTGAAGACTTTTTAAAAAGATTCAGCTTCTTTAATAGCAAACGACTAAAGTTGGCTGAGCTATAACTGCGGAAAGATCGATTTTATTTTTGAACAATTTTGCACACCAAAGTCAAATTGAAAAATTGATCATCAAGAAGTATCTAATGCCAAAAAAATAGTTGTATTCTTTTATTCAATACAACATTTAATTGGAAAAATGTTAAGCTTAATATGAGTTTATTCGTTTGAGACAGGACTTGGTGTTTCAGTAAAAATAGTGAGAGTCGGCGGCAATACAAAAATTGACATAAAATCATCAAACATTGTAATAAAATCGAAAATAAAAAAACCCCTCGGCGATTTTATCGTTCAGCGACTTTAAATTAAGTACTACTACTCCACTTAGCTCACAGATAAAATACTTTATTTAAAAATACCATCAAAAGACTTAAACTGTCTAGGCTCCTCTCTATTAGCAACAATATATGATTTAACATACAAAAGTATTATTGTAAAAACAATTATATTTTTTATAAATTCAACCTTTCAGGAAAATTTAAATAAATTAATTTTAAATTCTGTAATTACTTTCAGTTAATAAAAATAGAAAAAACTATATTTCGTTTAGTTTAAAACAAAATCAAAAGGCCGTCGGTAAATTTAAAACTAAGTTAAAAAAGTAAAATAGATATCCACAAATAGTACGTACAAAGTAAACCATATTTAGCAGCTGCCGTTCGTATCCAATAGCGGAGTATGCAATTTTCAAACAAAATTGCCACAATTCCTTTGCAAATTAACTGTTTCTCTTATTTAAAGTTTACGTCAAATTAAAATGTTCACACTCCACAAAACACTTGTTACAATTGGAAAATAATATCGTACGACACTTGAAAAAAGTGAACACTCCGTGTAAAAATAACGTAAAGTACGTAAGAATGTCTGCAAACAAATAGATTCTTTCTAATACGTTTTCTCACTGTGTGGGCGAAAAAAAACTTGAAGTTGATGAAGCGCACAGACACGAGTACGTTGCACGAGCAGCAGACGAATCGAAATGATACCAAACTCGAGCTGCGTATCCTTAAAAAATATGAAAATTCGTACGGCAAGCCAAAAGGACTGTGAAAACTGACTGTGAATGAGCAAAATTTGCTCAATAAAAGTGGAACTGTGTAGGAGCGAGCGAAAGGCAAAGACGAAATCAACCCCAAATGGTTAGTTGGACTATGGGCAGAGGAAAGAGAAGGAAACAGTCAGCAGCGAAAAGGACCTTTTTGTTTGTTGTTGTATGTTGGTTTTTTTTCTGTTTGCTATTATTTGTTGTACGTTTAAGGATTAACTGTAGAATGTGGAGGACGATGATGAAGACTGTGTTGATGATGATGATGATGTTGATGATGATGATGACGAGTGTGCTCTCAGCAGCTAAAAGCATAAGGACTCGCACACAAAAACCATGTAGTCTCTCGCATTTATTATGAATGAAGCACAAAATGTCGAATTGGAATGCAAAGTTGAAGCGGTTTACATGCGCTTCGCTTTGAGATCCCGCCCCTAAAATATTTATGTACACAAACGCACACACGCACACACACATTTGCTGGTAGGTAAATTTCGAAAAGGTAGCGGTGGAATTATGTGGAAAGTATGTTTCTCATTTATTAAACATAAACTTGCGCTCCTCCACCCTCGCCCACTTGGCAAAGAATCAGAAAATCAACAACAACAAAAAGACTCGGCAGCATCAGCCAGAGATGAAACTCGGCCAGGTTCTCCTTTCTATTTTTTTGTAGAATTTTACACTTTATTAGAAGATAATGCCAAGCAGCTGCTCTCCGAGGCAGAGCTGAGGTGAATTTCTTTGGAGTCGTGCCGTGGTGTGGTTTGGTTTGGGTATAAGTTGACTTGAAGATGTCCTGTTGAAATGGCACCGCCGCAGGCTCCATTTCAAGGGTGGCGGACAAGTAGGCAGGCACGCAGGCAACCCACTGGCAATAGCACTACTCCAAAAGTGACTTTGTTTAGCTTTTAGGGTTGATTCTGAGAGTTTTTTTCTTTTTACTTTTATTTTTTATTTTGCTTTGAAGCTTTGTTGTTGCTTTCAGTTAGCTGGTCCGAACCTGTGGTGTGTTGTGGAGTTGATTTCTTTTGTTGTTGTTCTTGTTGTTGAATTTTACATGACGTTCAAAGTGACATCAATGGCGTGCAACAGCAGCAGGAGCAAGCAATGGACAAACATCATTTTATATTCATGATAACGATGATGATGATGATAAAATGTCGTTTTTGGTTCGTAAAAAGGCCCCAACTTCCTTTGGGCACAGAAAAAAAGTACGAGCAACAAAGAAGTATTTCGAAAAAAAGAAGGCCATGCGTTTGATTTGGTCTAGAAATAAAGGTACATAGATAAATCCTTTAGGTAAAAGTATAGTTAGTGATACAGACCAAGATTCTTTAGTAAGATAGGCCCAGTTGGCCCCTAAAAAAAAGGAAATTCAAATTTTAAAAAAAGGCCTCTTGAACTTCTTGATTTACAATTAAAATTTGCCATTAATTTTGTGCTTTTGCAGGGACATTTTGCAAAAAGTTAACTTAACTTTTTTCCATAAAATTTTTTTTTGGTTATTTTTCAGAGTGCCTTTGTCGTTTTTGTTTTTACTGTCCCTATACACATACTTAGTACCTATATACCTGGTTGTTGTAGACTCATTGAAATTATTGTAGTCGTTTGATGTCCCCATTGTGTTGTACAATGTTAGTGCTTCACCATTTGATGTCCAGTTTTGCTGGCATGAAACTGACTCGTCATTTTAGTATATTTACAGGCGCACACACATACAAAAACATATACAGGTGTGTTTACTCTCACATACACACGTATGTACTTAAAATAAACACATGCACATTTCGTTTATGTGAACGGTATCAAGGTAAATAAGCGTTCGTACATAGCGAATGAACAAGTGCCTCCACAATGTCAAAGTAAAGGTAATACACAAAGCTCTCTTTTTTTTTTGTTTTTGCCGAGTGGAGGTTACGTCCATAATGTTTTGGGTAGTGAAAAGAACGTTTCTATTTACAACGAAATGACTGAGTGTGTAGTTCGGCTTTTAGTTTGAAGTAGCATGAAAATGAACAATATTATTTTAAGCTTTGGAAGCTATAGTTTGATTTAAGTTTAAAAGGATACTTTTGTTAATTAAAAAAAAATAAAATTTTAAATTTAGTTATTTTAGTTCGACGGCTTAGAAGTAGAATTCACAGATTCAACATTAAAATGCATGCAGTAGTGAGAATTTTCTTCCCTTTAATTTGATTTACTAAATCCGGATCTGAGTCTCCTGGTGATAGGTCATCTTAAGTGTCCTCCAAATTTATGCCAAAGTTATTTTTTATTTAAATTTGTCCTAAAAATCAATGTCTTGGAACTAACATGAGAATATTCAATCATATCTCTGGTATATCTAAAGTACTTTTTCATGATTGGCACACCAATGTATATGTACTCGTCATTGTTTTACAGCAACAACGATGGACCCTAATTTGTGGGTGTTATACAGAATTAACCTCTTAATGAACTAATTTACTAAAGATTAAGGAATTACATGGCGAAACAAACAATGGCAATGACAAGAACAAGAACATAAAAACGAAAAGATAATTGCCAAGGTAAATCTAAAAAGCGGATATGAATTGTATGTGGGAAAGGGGAACAACACCAAGGCACGTCCGTGCGTCCGTCCGTCAGATCAGATAAAGTAAAAGTAAATTGCAAGGCGGTTAATCTATTTAAACTCCCGAAATAGAGCAGGACAATAAGATCGACGGACGCAAAAGATACAAACGAAAGTACAGATTTACGGATAGAACAGATCAAAAGAAGCGGAATCCGGCTGACAACTCAAACAAAGGCGAAAATTCGCCTAATTGCAAGCGAATATACGAGATCATCCATATGAGTACGCATATCGGCAGGCCAGACAACAATCGACCTGCCGATCGACGATGTAAAATTGTAACGAAAACTTCAAATCCGATTGAGTTGAGCGGAGGAGACATTAGCTGCTTAGGTCGTCGTATGTGAGTTGTGCTGCCGTTCGGCACAACTAAAGAATTAGCAGAGAAACATCCCTTAATCTGTGTCGGTAATCGGTAATACTTTAAACCTTTTGAACTTTACAAGCGAAAAGAAGGTTAGCAAAATATTATTATAAACCTACATGAAAGTACAAGACGGGCGGACAGACAGACAGCCATGCATACATTTATGAATAACCCATGCTATAAACAACAATCATGTTGTTTACTCTTGAATGAACAACCTCAACGCGCTCAATGCGGCAATTGTCCGTGCAGGATTGTGTTGTCGAAGACCAATGGCAGAATTCAGTGCAGTCGGAATTCATTCATCCGTGTGTGTTGTCTGTAGGTGGAGTACAATGCAATGCTACCATAGTTTTCACTAATGTCCTGATTTACCGGATTACATCAATTGTCGTATTGGTCAAACACCGCAATTGTTTCATTTGCAAATCGGATATTGTGCTGCCCAGGCACACAAACACACACACATATGCACACAGCCTTGGTAACAAAGTCCACCCACACCAATATTTCACAGGCAGCTGTTGAGTTTCCCTCGAGTGTATTTTCCTCGACATATATTGTTCGAACTGACCAATATCCTTAGGGTCCTTACACTACATACTCGTTCGTCTATTGTTGCCCAATACCAATTGTCCGTCAACGGGACGGTCTCCTAGCGATGCTTGTACAATGCGTTGTAATCGCTCATACTTACCGCAGATTATGCAAGTTGGTTTAATTTTAAGTTTTCCTTTCCTTTGTTGAAGCGTACGTACGGTACATTTCTGGTAGAAGCGTGTCTCGAAGGTGTAAATCTTCAATTTTAAGGTTAATGTAGGCGAGTTTTGAGGCGGGAAAAATCTGTTTGCAAATTACTTTATTGGTTTAGTAGAACATGGTAATTTCAGGAAAGTTTCACAAGTAAAGGTTTCCATTGATATGGAACAGTGTTTAGTCTCTAGCGGATCTAGACTTTGGAAAGGGAGAAATAGTCTTTAAAGCTTAATTAAATTGATTCAAAGTAATTCAAAGTTTGAAGGAATCCATTAGTAGAAGTGGACAAACCACAAGCTTCACTCCTCTTACGATAAGAATTCAATTAAATCCCTTGCCGCCACCAACTACACCACACCGAAATCTCAACTAATTTCACTAATAAATGTGTTTGTCACCAGCACATTCCAGCCCAACTCCGAGCCGAACATATAATTTGGGTTAACCGCAATTGGCGCCAACTCCCACTGTACCCACAACATCAAACCTCAACCGATGAATTGACACGCACTTAAATGCTGTCAAAATTCGTGACGGAAAATATGACAAAACACCACCACCAACAACAACAACGAAACACCTTCACACCGCTCCGCACATCAGAAGCCAATTATGTGAGAAAATCTTTTCACAATTTAGACGACATATGAGCAGAAAGAAGTCTGCAATTTGCGAATGAATACGCCAAATGTAAGGAGGCCTGGGATACCAAGGAAGATGTCAGCAAACACAGTGAACAGCGAAAGCCACCCTCGAAGGAAACAAGTGCCAAAAAGCTGATTTCACAGTAATTACAATTCACACACTGGCAGTAGCAAAAATAGATGAAGCAAAAGCAGCAGCAAAAAACACAACAACAACAACAACCACAACAAACTCCAGTAAATGTGTTCTTTTTGTTTGAGAGCACTTAAGAGACACCATCAACCAGCAAACACCACCACCACCCCAGAGCACCTTACCATCACACAATCATCCTGCAGACAAAACACAGACCACGTCAGCCACACCTATTCGTCATTCAGTGCGGAAGGGTGGCCACAATTGTGTATGCTGCGCATTAGATTCAACATTTCTTCGGTACAAATCGACCGCAACAGAGAGCACACGAAAGACTCGAAGCATAAAAAAATCATAGCAATCATCAACCCAGGCCCGAAAATTCAGTCAGCAATACAAATGTCACAAACAAACCGATTAAATGGGAACATGCCAACAATAACAATATGGTAAAAACACTGAGCTTTGAGTTGGGGTGACAAAATGTACTAACATTCAACCAACCAACCTACCCACCCACTCTACCAAAAATGACAAAAGTGATTTACTTGGAATTTGCGGGCAACGAAAACTCATTCCTATGACAATTCGCTCGGTTAAAGCGAAATTTACGCTTGTCATAATTGCTATGCAAACAAATGGGATTAAAATTATCAGAGTGCGATGCTAAAGGGTACAACTTAATTTCATTTCACTTTACTTTAGTAAAGTTTTCAATTCACAGAATAATGATAGGGTTTGCCGGTGACAAAACTCATCTAAGTTCAACTGGAATTGGCAGTTTCTCTACGCCTCGTTATAATTATGGTTATTAATAGAGAAGAATCAACATTTCTCTAAGAAAAGTAAGATAAAAAAGTTCTAAAAACGTTTTCCCTTTCACCCCCTTGGCGGGTGTGCGTTAAAGTTTAAAATTTCCTATGAACGCTTTTGTGGTGAAAGGATTTACGCATAAACACGAAAAAATTAATATAAATTGTTCTGTCACTTGTCACGTGAGCGTATGTTGGGCATTATCATAATAAAAAAATATTAAAATGATGTTAATGTCCTTTAAGCCTATTAAATTCAATTAAAAACTTATGAACCTTGTGGGAAGTCTGGTTGACGTTTGTTGGTCTGGTAGTTTTTAGGCTTCTGTTGGCGAAGCGGCTTAACATTATTTTTTTCAAATTGTATTCATGTCAAGAGCAATGATGCGATTTACCGGTCAAATGGAGATGATGGAAAATTGCACATAAAAATCTCAATATTGCTTGAAAGGAGGGTGTCAGTGTGGGAAAGTCTTAAAAGTTTGGGGTTTCTTTGGACTATCGTATGTGGGAATGACTCATTGTTGGGAAAGTATATTAACACACAATGACTGGTGGATTCAAAAGGATTTTAAATTAAATAATTTTCGAAAATTTTCTAGGTAAACCAATTTATCTGTCTAACGCAAGTCCTTTTAGGAATGGTTGCTTCCACTTGTGATACTTTTTTTTAGGGCTAAATAAATCCTAGAAGAAGAAAGAGTTAGATTATGTTAAGGTGGCTATCGTCAGAACGACAATGGGCCACGCTATATCCATTGTGATACCACTGGATCAAGATTCTTTACTTCACCACGTAAAACCAATTAGAGTTCATGGTGAAGAGAGACTGTCTACACACACAAAAAAATCGGTAAATCTAAGCGAAAAAGAGGGCTCTAACCCTTCAATGTTGTACGTTTAACCGATGAGAGATGGTAAATGATCCCAGCAAGATAAGATCTATCACGAGACACCGCTGGCTAAGAGCAGAGCATGTTCGCCATGGCCTCTTCTTCTGCCTCTTTTTTGCAGTTCCTACAAAATTCGTCAGACACCAAGCCTTGCAGTATGGGATCCAATTCTATTGAATAGATTTTTTTCTGCAACCCAGTCCACCTACCAAAGGATTCTCGCTTTACCGGCACATTATGGTTTACACTTTAGGAACGGGATATCCATCTTCTCCATGTATGGTAATGTACCCTGCCTTGTGTGCTCAAATTAGTTATATATGTTTGGCTTGATCAACAAAAACCAACTTAGAAATGGTTCAGCTATTTTATTTCTCTCAAAAAAAAACCTTATTGTGTTGCACAGTGTAATTTTTAAAAATCTCGTTTAAGGTCAATATATATCAATATTTTCTATAAATATTTCAATTTAATCTTTCAAATTACACACTTAATCCTTGCCAATAGTAATAATGCCAAACCCAATTTCAATGTACCCATAAGTACGTGCATGGTGGATTTTTGTTGGTGCAACAATACAAACATTAACAATCATAATTTACAAGAATATTTTTTTTTTGTTGTATCGCATTTGTTTTGAAAGTATTTAGGTAAAAGCATTTCACATCGAACAAATCACACTCATCAGTCGGTGAAATGGTGGCGGCCCGCTTCAAAGACAGTACACACAAGAGAGACGAGTGAATGTTTTGACATTTTCATCTATATTTTTGGGTTATTAGGACGACGAGAGGATTAGGATGTTTTGGTCAGCACACACACACACACACACACCGAACGGCTAATAGAGGGAAATTAGCAATTATTCACTTCACAAATTAGTGAAAATCCTTCTTGTTTTCTGCACTGATTGTTCCGTTCTGTTCGGCAGCGAGTTCGTTGTGGGAACCGACGAACGCTTCAGCTGTCTTACTTAACTGACGATTAGTGTAGCCGGTGCATTGCCAGGCTCTAATTGTTAAATTGAAGAATTCATGATGGTTCCTCGTGTGCCGTCCGTGTACTTGTTTGTCTAGAGTACTCTTCGTTGTTCTTGTTCGATTTCATATCGAGGGAAAATCGGAACAATCCGCTTTGCCTGTGTAATTGTGTAATTTTGAGAATTGTACGCTTTTGTTGCGTTGAATTGAATTTCCAGAAATTGCACCTATAATCGGATGGTTGTGATAGATGTTAGTTGGTTTTCCTTCAATGGTTGCATGAGCCTATTTCAGTGTTGTTGCTTCATGCCATGATTGCACAAATTTGTTTGCGGCCTGATTTTGTGGTCGAAGATTTAGTACCTACCAGCAGCAGCCGTTGCCGGATAATTTAGTCTTGTTATGCAAAATAATTGGAATACATCATTATGGCAGCTTACTTTCTACTTAGTTTTTTTTTCTGGTAGCCTTTAAATGAGATCTCTAAGAGCGAAGTGTTTGTGGGCGGGATGCGTTAATAAGCAGATGGAAATTTGCATTGGGAAAACAGAGATAATAAAAGCGATTGGAGTAGATACAAATAATTAAGGATTAAGATAGACGAAGGTCTAATATAAAAAAAATATGTAAATATTTGCCAAACATATGATGACTGTATTCACATAGACTACAACCTCCTATTCCAATACCAAAGTCATAACACTGTAAGCACACAAATTACCTCCCTCAGAAACTTATTAACTTCACTAATAGACCGAACCAAATTGATTTCTATACACAACACCACAACGACGATTTGACACAAGTCGAACTCATTCATGTCAAAATAACACAATTACGAAACTACTTAAATGTCCGCTAAGAGTGTCTTAAATACAATAACGCAGACAAAATTACCGGAAATGAGAAAAAGCCAATAAATCACTAAAACGGAAATATGGCAAATACAAATAAAAAGAAGAACAAGAAGAAATCGTTCGAACGGCAAAGTGAAGTGCAATCGGCAACACCCAACGACAAATGAGCTCGCCACAAACACCCAAAAACCAAAAGAATATATATACTAACGCCCTCAAATAAGCGACGCCCAAGCAACTTCACGGCCAAAGAAGGCCACACAAACCGGAAGATGTCCTATTATGGCGCGTGTCCAGAGCGCCGTTCAATTTGTCACAATTAATTGTGTAGCTGCCAAAAACGGCGATGGTTTGATTATGATGTGGGCCGAGTAAGGCCGGGAATTTGGAGGGCATCCAGAACGTCTGTGTAAACAAATGTCATAGAATAATAAGCTCAACCACGAGGGTGTATAAAATGGGTTAGACTCTTTCTCCTTTCAAACCCATGAGGGAGTTCCCCTTCCAGCCAAACTAGCCTACTTATGACTAAACGCTGCCCTGTTAATAATTTTCAGGTTTTTTTCTTTCTCGGCAACACACGCTTCCTCGTTTGACTTGTTGTTTACAGGTTGTAAACTATAAAAAAGGATACTTTGTTAATACTTACAAGAACAACAAAAAAGGACAAACTCTGCCAACTGCAACCCTTATGACAGGCGGCGGTGTGTCACACGGAAGTGTTATTACATTATTACCGGAAAACCTAACTTTTAGCTGGCCGCGCATTGCATAGGAGTTTTCGAGCACGTCTCTGAGCTTCATTGGAAATATGATAAAAAGGCTACTTCGTATCCTTATGCTAATCATTTCGAGGGATGTTTATTTTCGTGGGAGAAAAATGTTTTTTTAATTTGTTTGTATTTTAAAATTTTAAATTTCAAAATTAGTTACTTTTAATATTTTTATATTTTTAGTCCTCAACTAATAATCACAGAAATATTACTTAATCATATTTCGATTGTGGAAATCAATCAAGCTAATATTCTAATATTCTCCTCGATCGTTTCGATCATCTTCATGAATCATCTCACTTGTCAAGTCTTCTCCAATCAGTCTTATCAGAAAGTTGTTGGTTTTTCTTTCGAGAGTAAACACTTAACACAGCCTACCCGAAATATTATATACCTGCTCGCTGCCGTGTACACAAAATGCGTATATCGTTCAGTTTTCAGATCGAACAGATTAAAATTGTATTTTATTTTTAGACTCGTTGCTGTGTCAGCGATTAAGCAGCGTACAGTTAAGAGACCCTTTGGCGCAGCGGATAGCGCGTTGGACTTCTAATCCAAAGGTCGCGGGTTCGATCCCCGCAAGGGTTGGAAGAAAAAGTTTTTTTTTAATTAATTGTAGTTAATATAATTTATAAAATTTAGTTATTTGCATGTTTTGACACATTATTCATACAATTTAATATTGGAAATGAGTAGCAAAAAATCGAACAATAATGCATTTGGCAAAGCAAATTAATGGTAGTAAGAAGTTTCATATTTAAAGCTGTTCAGAATTCCAAAAATAGGCATGGCAACCAGTTTTAAATAAAATAAATAATTAAATATTTAGAATGTATGCATTTATATACTTTAGTTTTTATAGTAAAAATTATTTTTAAAAATTTAATAAGTAAATAAACATAAATAAAAAAAAATGAATTTTCCTATTTCAAGAAAACATTTTTAAAATATTCTTGTTATACAAAATTAAATTCTACAATTGGAAATATTTTTTATCATAAATTTTAGGTAATTAAATTTTTTCTTAATAAAAGTTGGAAAAATATCAATTTTAATTATTTCAAAGTAAAATATATTTATTGACTGTTTGAGAATATAGGTGTTGCGTCTAAATTCCTTAAAACTCAAAACCATATCCACAAAAATTAAATTAAAAAATGAAAATTCCCTATTTTTTAAATTAGGTTTTCAATCAAAAAATTGTTTTTTTAAAAATTAAAAAATTTAGGAGAAAAATTTATATTTTTGTTTGTTTAAAAAATATTTACGTTTGCTTATTGTAGTATTTTTGATTTATGAAACTTTTTTTAAATTAATAAATATTTCGGTTTAAAAAATAAGAAAAAAATTTGAAAATTGCATTTGTTAATCTAATTTTTTTGCATCTAATTTCAGCAACCCCGATTTACTTTCAAAACACTATCCTCAAGACAGACTTTTGTCTTGATTGTCATTGTCAACAACAGTCAGCCGGCAGCTGTCCATTTACGCCGTAATAACATTCGCCACTCAAGATCAAGATCATTGCACCGCCTTCCGCCACTCGGTAAGGCACGCGTTCATTACACATTTATAGCCGAAATATTGCACATGTCCTTGTAATTGCCACATATGCAACTGTGTGCACATGTGTATGCCTTTAAGATCAGCCCTCTGCATTGATTGAATGTCTCAAGTACAAAAATACAAACGATTGCAAATAAATTGCTATGCTGATCCTTCCGGTATGTCACGAATTCGTAACGTCTCAACAATAGACGAAGACGGCTAAACAGGAAGCAATGTGTGCAATAAGCGCGCGCCCTGCGACGTTCAGCGTCTATTCGGTTGAGATTTCAATTAAGGAGTGTACCAAAACACAAAACAGCTGCCACCGCCGCCAACTCAACCGGTTTGCTAGCGGGATGATAATGGTAGTGATTGTACTTACTTGGCTTGATCTTGACAGTGTGCGGTATGTTGAATTTTGCAACAAAGAAAAGTACTCGAATTTTACTTCAATAATCATATTTTTTAGTGCACAGAACCGGTTAGTACTTGTCAGCACACATCCTTGTGAGGAAAGGACATGTGCTGTGATTCCTGTTTCTGTTTACGCGATCTTATGCACATTTCCAGGGGCGTTTGCGAGATTTGATCCAACTTCTTCGCTTTATATTCTTTTTGGCAGGCGTTTCTTCAGCTTTTGCCTACGTACTCGCTGCGTTTATTCTTCGTCTACTGACATTTGATTTTGAATTCGGTTGTTTGGTATTCCGATTTCAATTTCGCTTTCGAAACGTCTACCGGAAGTGCCTGTTCCTTTAGCACGCGGTCGTTGACACATTCATTTCAGTCCGTACATTGTTCTCGCTTCTATTTAGCGGAGGTTCCTATCCGAATCTGGTTTGCTTTTTTTTTTGTTTGGCGTTTTTCGGTTGGCGTAATACAAGCCCATCCTTGAGAGCATGTGGCGCGTGTTCAATTTCCGGTTAATTATAATTATATGAAAGAGAAAATAGTGTAGTTAGCGTGCCCCGAACAATTGTTAAGTAAATGTGCAAAACGCTAAAATGAAAGCGAAATTTTATTCTTCTCATTTGTTCTTTCCGTTTTTTTCTTTCCTTTCCTTTTTGTTTAGTTTAAATTTAAATCAAATGCATATGTTGGTTGCGCAGCGCATTGTTCAGTTTATCTTGATGTCAAACTTTACGCTTTTGTTGTGTATGTGGGGAGTTTCTTGACAGACTAACATCATCATCATCATCGGTGGTGGCGCATTGTTGGCAAATGTCAGACTATTTTTTCGTTCACAAAACAACTGCTCATTAATTGTTGGTTGTGCTCTTAGCAAAATATGACGTTATGGTATATATGTGAGGTAGTTAGTGACTCGTGCCGATTTTTTTTTAAATTTTTTGAGGTTATAAATAGTTGCCTGTGTACAGTTTTTTGGAAAATATATAAATAAGTAAGTCTAAAAGCAGCAAAGAATTAAAAATGTCACAACCGGTTCTGTATCTAAATTTGTGTTAAGATTGTGTATTTTGGGGCTGTAGTTTTGTTGTGCCAATGGAAAATGTCTTTCGTGTCAAACAATTTTACAAATAGAATAGCCCCAATGCTAACCAGCAGAAAATTTGAGTTGTTTAATTCTGAGAACATTTCTTACCCTACGAAATGTTAGGAGTTTTTTCATTCACTGCAAGAGTTCTCATCAATTCATTCGCTTACCATTGTGTACATATATTAGGGTGACACTTATTTAAAAATTTGTTTGGTTAGGGTGACATGAAAAACCCAAGGTGGTGGAAAACAGATTTCACTACAAATTTCAGCTCAATCGCTTGATAAAAGTCGGTACAAAGAAATCCGGTTTCAATTCAAATTCATTTTATATTTCATTTAAATTTTTTTATAAGCTTCAAAGAATTTAATCACTCCTTTTAATACATATCTGCTTGAAATCGATATTCTTAGGCTAACAAAAAATGTAAAAAAAAATACGCAAGAAAAATCGACTAATCTCCCCTCGATGATCTCACGTTTTACGGCTAACGCCGTAACTGGCACTGTCACGGCGACGTCCAAGTACATTCGTTCAAGAAAGTGTGACCCACTGCGTGAAACCCCCCTAAAGCGTAATTTTTCAAGTGCTCAATTCGCTGCTGATTTTCATTTATTTTACAGCGCGCAATATCTCGACTGGCGATCTTCATGCGCTTTTAAGGAGCATTTTTTCATATAGGGGTTGTGCGGCACGGCACTTAAAACGAACAGGCCACCACCCCGTTCCTCCCCAACCCTTGCATTGCCTCTTTCGAATGAAAGAAGTAAAATTACGTGACTAGCTGCAATCACTCAGAAAATGTTCTGTTTTGTGGTTGTTGTTTTCGGTTTGTTAACGAATTAATCAAATTGAACAAGAGCAACAACAGCAAAAATAACAAAACAACAACATTAGTACTAAGTAATAGACCCGTCCAACACGCGCTTTATCAGCGGCTGAGTTGAACTTTATTTTATCTGTACGTAGTCCATCGTTTACTGTCTGTCTGTCCATTTGCGAGGGAGTTTTCTCACTTTTTTTGTTGTCAAATTTCACCGACCGGCCTGATTTATGTTTAGCCTTGTGTGCGTGTGTGTGTGTGTGGATTTATGCAAAAATTCGTTTAAAATCGCACTTGAACGGATATTAAATTTTATTGCCAGTGTTGCCATGACTTTCAGACATTTGGGGTTGTCTGCTGATGAGGCGAATGAATGCACCCGCATAAATTGTTTCGATGGTGTCGTTATTGAGTTATCGTTTAATGCTCGTTTTGGCGTGACTGCGTCTGAGTGCGAGAGGTTAAATATGATATTAATATGCAAAGGATAATATTAGCTTGATGGTATGAGGGTGGATTGAGCAACAGTTTACAAAAAAATATAATCTTGTGAGAATTAGAGAAATGTGAGATAGTTTGATTGTTATGCAGTCAAGAAGAAGCTGGACTGGGATGTAGCAGTCGGTGCCAGGACACTCGATCATATAACCGAAATGGCTGGTTACATAACCGAAAAAACCTGTTATATATAACCGATTATATAACCTAAAAATCCAACTAACTGCAGTTAATACATTTGTACGATCGTTTATTCATGTACGGAATTAAATTAATTTAAATGTTTTATTTCCTTTAATTTTGAAAAGGAAAATTGTTACTTATTTTGTTTATATACATTGTTTACTGTTAATAACATGTTTACTTTATACAACGCAATGACATTTCCCCCTTCATCTTCATCTCCAAAAGAACCACTTTATTTGCTCAACATTTTCCATTTAACTCGCAACTGTTTCGTTTGGTTTTACATTTGAGGTTGATTAATTTCACAGAATGAACTTCAGAGAAATACATAAAACGTTTTTCAATTACAAATTTCGAAATTATTTTTAATAGAGCGAAGGCAAATCGCGTACGATTTGTTTACCTAACAAACAAGCAGATAGGCAGTGAGAGATAAGTCCCCGCTTTAATGCATGCAACATGGCATCAAATTGGTACCCCGAAAAAGACTTGAGCCAAATTGGGTGAAATTGCAATCACAAGTCAGCCAGAAAACACCAAAGCACAATCTCAAACAAGACAAAAGCCGACCGAGATTGCAGCAGCTGTGAAGTGCGAGCGTAGATAAACGGAAGCAACGGAGAGTACATGCTCACTATTTATTTGCAGCTTATTAAAATGTTTACGCTCAAGTAAATATTAGCAGAGATGCGTTAATGATGGTGGTGGGCCATCAGTTTGTATTGTTGTTGTTAATGCCACTCTCAATTCAGTTACAAATTTTAGACAATTTTCATTGGTTTGATCAAATAACATAAAATAAATTTACTACAATTCCCAAATGGCCATTTTAAAGCGTTTAGCTGCTTCAAGTTGATTTGCTTGCATCTGGCATTTATTTATTTATTCATTCATTCATTCGCTCGCCTTCTGTGTTGCCGTTTAATTTAAGCGAACAATGAAAAGACCAGCGTAACGAAAATTGCATAAACAAATGCGGCGCCGCGGTATCCGCCCTTCCTGGCGAAATAAATATATGCTGAATGCCTAAAGCGACCTCTGTTGGCGGCCCATTTAAAGTTTCGCGTAGAATGTGTCGACAGGCGGTTAGCTTGCTTTGTAATTTATTTAGATTTTTGTACTGGTTTGTTTGTATCGATCGCATGTCTGGCATTTCAACTGCAAACTAGAAACTATTGTTTGAAGTGGCCAACAGTGGAGCTGAAATAATTCTAAATTGATTATAATTTTAGACGACATTTTTCAGGTCTCAGGTCCATAGTGGTTTAAGTCCATAAGTCGAATCAATACTCTGTACTCCTTTCTACTCAAGACAATCTGGTAACCCTAAGGAACTGGACATATTACGATTGTGTTTTAAGGTGTCGAATCCAAATACATTCCGATGAAATTTACAATAAATTTGCCCACTGTGGCTTATATTTTTTTACGCAAAAATCAAGTATGTAGTATGTACTACCGAAAAATAAACTTGAAAATATTAAAAGTACCAATTTTCACCACAGGAACGGCCACCACAGAGCTTAAGAATTGAAAGGGGCTTTTTTTCATGCAAGAACATTTATTTTCTTTACAAAAATTCACCAAGAGCCTGTCAACAGAATACCAAACTGAATTCTTATTCTATTTTTTGCATATCGATTTGTATTAAGTGGAAAGCGGAGAGTACCGCAAATATTTACACTCTTCCGAAATGTTCATACAAAAACCTACCGAATAGGCACTCGAGGAACTTACATGAAGGCAGTAACAAAAGTACTATAGTGCCAAAGTACACTACAGCCGAGGTACTTGAATCAGAATCGTTGCATGTCAATATATGAACAATAATTGCACAAAGTCCCAGTTTCGAAGGAAGCCTACAAAGTGGCAGCTGTACTTGCAGCCAGCACTACAACTACAAATGCAACAACACAAAAAAGGAGCAAATAGAACGAGTAACTTAGCAATTACGGGCAATAAACAAAAGTTATGTACACAAAACAGAGCAGCAACAACGACGACGAGCGACCGTGATTTCCCCCTTCCAAAAAAACGACGAGTGTACAGCGAAAAAAAAACTATAATTGCGGGTTTTCATTTGAGTTGTGCTGGCAACATTGTTCTTGTTGCAGTTGCTGGCTGCCGCCGCACCAACATTTGCGCACTTGAAAATATTTTTAAATGAAAAAAAAAAAAAATAAAAAATTCCAAATGAAATGAAATCGAAAAACTAAAATGGCTCTCATGAAGTCTCAATTTGGTATGCAATAGTAACGAATTCGTGACAGGGGTCCCTTTGCTACGCACACAGAATCATGGAATCAAGCGGGGTGGGGTGGCGGTGTTGCACCAACCCCTTTTGGCTGTGATGCAACCCGCTGAGGCGGTTTTAATACGCCTTCAGAGCAGCAACGCTGCAAACTATGGCAACTCGACGGAGGTCAGCATTCGTTCGCACCAGAAGAGCGTATCTAAACGGAAAAGTATCAGATTTGAAAGGAAATGCGGCCGCGGGCCAAAATGGTTTCCGCCTAATATGGATGAAGTGTTTCGCTTTTTTTTTTATTCTTTTTTTCCTTTCTGCTGTTTGTTCCTGCGTATGAACATCGGCAGGGCATTTCAAAAAATCAACAATTTGTATTTAATAAAGTTGCATATGCGTCGTTTGAGAGTTCATTTAGTTGGTTGTTGGGAAAACGCCAAATGATACAAGAAAAAAAGTGCACATTGTTATTAGCATAAATGGGTGAGATCGATAGGCATGAGGGTGATGTTAGTGATGATGGTGATGATGCTGGTCTCGTTCAATGGCGGTGGTGGAAAATTGTAACAAATGTTATAAATACTTTTTGTTGAAGATGGTAACGTTCTTTTCGACTTTTCGGGCATAGTATGTACTTATCTGATGAATATTTTAGCACCAGCGAATGGTGAGATAACGTTTTTTTCTCTTCTTCTGTGTTTGCTTTTGTTGTATGTCCATTCTTAATGTAAGGTTAATTAAGGGAGTGTCATTATTTAATTTGAACTGAAGTACATACTGATTCGCTTTAGTTGAGATTTGATATAAAATTCATTGATATGGCCTCTACTTAAAATAGATTTGGAATTTTCTTCTCTTCATCACGAAAATCCTTTGGTTGAACCAGTGGTTTGCTTTAATTTTTCAAAACCAGCAAAATAAAAAAAACAAATCCAATGTTTTAGGCAGTCTCCGATGCTGTTCCAACATCTATATCTTTTTTACCCACCGACCTATGATCTATGAACTATGATTTTGAGTGGGATTGTGTGGTACATCTTGTCGCCAGTATCACAAACTGGAGTAACTAACAAAATTTCAATTTCATGAACTGTCGTATCTTCTATACATTTTCCCATGAGCTACGTCGGTCAACAAGTCAGGTACGTCGGTTCGTGATACTGGCAACGATATATCGTTGACTTAATACACCGTTCGACACTAAAAAACGCACATGATCGGGACTGACAGATTCTGTTAGAGTGGGTTAAAAAAAAGTACCCGTGTCTCCCAGTTTTTCTAGATCAATTCTTAAAACCATTTAAATCGCATTTATGCATTTTGCATTTTTCTCATGTACATAAAAATTCTCCAGAAATACAGATTTGATTGGATTTTAAATATTAAATACGAATTTTATAGGGGAAAAACATACCTTTAAAAAACTTTTATATAATCGGATGTAAACTCATTGCGCTAGACTAGAAACAATTCAGAAATTTTAATTTCTGGCGCTTACGATACTTTTGCAATTAGGGCTTGATACGGTCCGTTTCCATTTCTTTCCGGTTTCGTGTTCAGGATCCCAGTAGGAGTAGGGCATATTTACTTAAAAATTGTTTTTTTTTAAATAGAACTAAGGGCATATACCATTTTTTGATGTTTTTAGATGCATCTATTAAAACTCAGGGGAAATAGGAATGATATTAGTGTCGACTGCTTTAATCAATATAATTTATTGAATACAATAAAAAAAATGGTATGGCTAATCAAAGAGAATCTTGGCAAGCAGATGACAGCAGACGCATCTACACTTTAATTGAATTTCCAAAAACACCAATCTGACATTCAAAATTGAGTTAACATTGGATACGAACGATTCAAGTTTGTAAGTATTTTCTATGATCTCACAGACAATGTATCAGCAACTAATCCAATTATGTTACCGCAAATATTTACTTATTAAAATAATGAGTTCACAATCGATGTCGAACAATTGTCCCGTTCACAACGCGGTGCGACTCAGGCAGCCATATTCCGGTTACGTAACTAAAAGAACCCATTCAAGTGATTCACGCCACACCGAAATTCCCATGGGTCAGGGACCGCAAAGAAAAGTGCAAGAATGAAAAACATTTTTTGTGGAGAACGAGTAAGCGACTGAAAAAAGGATGCGCGGCGATAACATCCTGTGCTGCAATTGTTGTTTGCATGCTAAGGAAAAAATACTTCTTTTTATTCTCCTTTTTTCGTTTGTTTGCCGACATTGCCACTCGAAAGATTTTCAACACTGACAACGTTGTATGAACTAGAATGTTTGCTCGTCTGTCTGTCTGTCTGTCTGTCTGTCCGCCTGTCAGTTTGTCTTTTTGTCAATACTTCATGACGTCTCATGATGGTTACAAAAAAGTATGTACGATGTAAAGATCAAGTGGTACGTTACATCTTTGAATACACTGTAAAAAATGCTACGGCAATTTTTTCTATATAACTTCACAACTTTTTGCCAGAATATTGTGCAATAGTTTTTTTTTACCCCTTGCTTCGTCAATGTCAATGCTAAATGACAGTCCGTTCGTGCGTAAGTCCTTCCAACTGCTCGACAATCTGTCAAAGTTCATTCAATTGGCAAATACGAGCTCGAAGTGTCACAGTTGGTGGGGACTTCATTCCATTTCCACCTCAGGCACGTCCTTGCCAAGCGGGTGTTTGAATCACAATTTTCGTAGTTTAACGTCTTTCATTACGAAATCGTTGGAATTCCGAAAACGCCCTCATTTTCGCCTCCAATAGTTCATACCCAACAATAGATGTCAGACTCTTTTTATACTTATTTCTTTCGATTTCTGTTGAACAAATTTTAATTGGGAATTTCACATTTAAAGCCACATTTTATTTGCCCACTGCCACTTTTCCCCAGAGGCAGTCGAGCCGAAGCCTCGCGGTTTGATTCTTGTCATGATGATGATGTTGATGTTGAGGCTGATGCTGATGGCGTTGCTGTTGTAATGCGCTTTTGAATAAATATGGTTTCTTCTTTGGACTTTTGTTCCGCTCGCTCTTGTCGGTTTTCATCACAGTGGAGTTTTGAAGCGGGTTTACTCGCAATTCGATGTGACATTTTAATTGTTTATTTACGCACAGATTTACGGGGGATTTCGTGCGTAAGACTCGCTTTGTTGTTTACAAGTAATTTTCGGTTTTTCGCATTTGAATTTATTTGTGTATTTGTTTGTTTGCTTGCTTGCGGGGGATTTGCATTCATTGGATTCGTTTCGATTTCGTTGAATTGCGGTTAGTATCACGCGCTTAAAGACCTAAGAGCTTCCCTTACCAGGAAAAAAATATGTGGACTATTGATTAAAATATTTACACCTACATTCAAAAAGTAAACCAAGAGGGAAAAACCCAACGCACTCAGAATATTTAATAAAACGAAAACTCTCCTTAGGGAAGGCTTTCTTTAATAGTAATTTTTTTAAACATAAAAATAATTAAAAAATGTACTCTAAAATGTTTGCCAGCAAACTGTAAGACAGGGTCACTCACTTTATGTTATATTAAATATTTCATAATTTGTTTGTTTTTGTTACAGTATAATAAGTCCATATAAGAGTTTAGGAATAGCTTTTCGGCGGTAAATGCTTCTTGGCCAATATTAAAAGGTACACCGGTTTGTCGCCGAAAAGCGTTTACCGTCGCAAAGTGAATTGTGTAGTTTGGTCTTTAGAAATATTACCCGGGAAAATTTGGGGAATTCATTCCGTATCATGTGTCTTTATGCTTGAAGGCATTAAATATCTTAACGCGGTAAAATCCTATTTATCGGATCCTCTCATTTTAACGAAATCAGACACACTTTAACAAGATATATTTCTCTATGATTCGGTAGATTTCTCAGGAATCCTTCACAACGATTCGAATTGTATTTCCAATAATGATTGTTTAGCGGTTTCAGAATATTTTATAATTTAAGTTCCTTAAAAATTATGATATTGAATTTCTAAACATATGAAGTTGTGGGTCCAAACAACGATTGAAGCAACTAAATGGTTAAAGTTCATTGTTTCTCTTGCCACTCTAAGGTGAACATAATTGTAGAAATTGGTTTCTTTTGTAATATAAGAGAGACATATTAACGGTATTTCACGAAAAATCGGGCTGGAATTGTTGCTTAGCACGTTTTTGAGCCACACCTTCACATATTCATAACGTTTGTCCTGTTTTCAGCTGTTAGTTTGTTATGAAAACTAAAAATGAACTTTTAAATCAAAAGCAACAAAGTGGAAAGAACACCTCAGAACTACGGAATAAAACACAAAACGAAATACCTAGTGAAAACCAGGCATTAAATTCTTCGAACATTAACAACCTTAACCACTCCGATTCAATCCATTCGCCGTCGGTAATACAATTTAGTAAAGGAAAAAAATCAAACTCCTACATACCTTAAACGATGTTTGTTTGCTATTCCAGACGAACGACGAACTGAGTCATATCCTTTAAACTGAAATCCTTCTAATGACTTTTTGTGTTGACGCAATTCAAGAAAATTGTTTTACTTTTAATAATTTTTGTTTTATTTTGTTTTTGTAATTGCACAAATTAATTGCTGCTTTGAGCTTGTTCGACTTTAAGCAAATGTTAGAACTTCCTTAGGCGAATCTTCCTGTGTCTTCATTATTTGACTGCACAAACACAACAAATACACAAAAACTTTTATGTTGTTTGAACTTTGGGAAAATGTTAATAGATGCCACCGTCAATTTCAACCGCCAACGACGACGTCAATTTCAATTCTCAAAATGCAAATATTTGATTTATGGCGAAAAGTAAATTAATGCAAAACACGACGAGGCGCCAACAGAATATCCTTGGCAAGTTGGAATGTGTGTATGGAGAGCAGCATGTCAATAAGCACCACAGAAAATAATGCAAAAAAATTAAGAGAAACGGCGCGACGCCAGAGAAAAGGACACCACAGTCGCGAGCGCTGAGTTATGCGAAACACATATGAAAATGCAAAATTATTAATGAGGTTATTGCGGTGATGGTGGGCGGTGGGCGGTGGGTGGGGCTGTGGATGTTCAGTATGGGTGGGTGTACGAGGATGTGGGCTTCGGGAGCGACGGTTGGCGCTCCTACACTCTTTCTCACATAACTCTGTGGATGAATTATGAACAACGCGGCGACGTTCGAACTCGAGATCCGTAAGAATTTCCCGACGGCAATGGAAATCACGTACGACAGTGTTTCTTTTTAATTTTCCCTAGCGACTCTGGCGTGTCAGCGCTCTCAACAACTACAGTTAGAAAATTGCAACAATAATAATAATAACGGGAGAAATAAATTTATCACCAACACATTGGCCATTTGCCATTTCATGTGAGCTATCTCTCTCTGTCATGAGTGAGATATCACACACACATACTTGCACGTCTCCATGATATGTATTACATTCGCCTCTCCTGCTCGCTTAAGGGGTGTTTCAGTTACATTCCAAGTGTGAGACGCAATCTGTCAATTGTTGTCGTATTAACGCCATCATCGTTTTCACCATCATCATTATCATCAGCGGCACCCACAGAAAACCCTTCTGCTTCTTATTCTTCTGCGTACTCCCCTCTTTTCTTATTAGAGTATATTATGGTCCCATTTTGCTATGTAACTCCCGACTCGTGTACATATTTGTGCTGCAATTTGCTCTGCTTGCTCCTTTTTTGGTTCCATTCGCAGGTGGTCGTTCGTCGTCCTTTTCAATGGATCTGATGTGGCATTTGGTGGCACTATGTACCTCGACGGCGGCATTATGAAATTTTCTATTGAGTCGCTTTTTCAAATCCTAAAATCTCCATCATGCCAAGCGGAATGCTTTGAATTCTCAATGGCTTTTTGTGAACAGTTTTTTTTTCCCCCATTTTTATTTTGTAATTTTTCGGAATTGTGTTGGAAATTTATACCCATAGGTATTTTTTAATGAATACTTACTTTGGCAGAAATATGCATACGAATAATTATGTTAGAACATGTGACCATTAAATCAGAAGCACTTGGAGAAATTTAAAGGCGAAAGATATCCATGATAGTCGGTAGTAGGTTTATATTCCGGTTGGCTTCAGAAATGTTTGAAAAACTTGCCAATAAAGTGCCTGTTAGAAGCTAACCGGATATTTAGAACACGTCCCTAAGCCTAGATAGACAAACTGGCATTAATTTTTGCTTTATTTAATCGACTATGAGAAATTTCATCTCATTGAAAATACTGGGCAAAGTATCGTAGCATGAAGGACATTTCATGAAGGAGCGATATGTTTTATTTGCTTTAGTAAAATTTGTGTTTAATAATGACTATATGCAGCCGTGATCTTACAATTCAGATGACTTCTTCTTCAGAGATGGGTAAAATAAACATGAAAACAATGCCTTGTATAAGAAAACGTACGAATCATACAAATTGATCGATTCAAGAACGAATCCTGTGTCGATACTTCGCGACGATAGCTTATTTGAGGTCGATTGTGTTTCGATACTGTACTGCATTTTTGTTTTTTTGGTATGGTTTGTTGTTGTTGTATTTGCATAGATTGGCACTGGAACTGAAATGGTTGAAAGTTTTTCATTTGTTTGTTTTTGGTACGATGGTGATGGTGAAGGCGACTAATCGCAAAACAATTCGAGAAATCAAAAAACTAGTGTTGGTAAGTGTATTGAAAAACTGGGCTTAACCAGAAACCATTGTAAACATAGTCGGTCATGCGATCGCACAGCAATTGTTTAGTGCGCAGAACTGAGCCAAGCCTCGAACTTAAACGAACCTAAAATGATAGCAAACTGTCGATTTCGTACGGTATCGCCCTGACTTCAACTCGATGCAAACTTTACTAAAACCACAACCTAAAATAAAAAAAGAAGAAATTTCGCTGAGTGAACACCGCAGCGACTGTAAAAGCATTTCCACAACACCTCAAGAGTCTCAACGGCAGAGTCCATTATACAATTTGAAAATGTTCAGAACGTTAATGGACGACTACAAAAACCAAATCCCGACGAGTCGAGTGAATGAAGCACGGAGATGTGCATTCACATCGAAAAGGATAATAAAATGTTTGCATATAAAATATGGACAGTAAAGCGAAAGGGATCCACACACACACCCACACACCGAGTAGTCGCAAAAGGAGCGCACATATTTACTGCAATAGCGAAATGAGCGAGCAGTGGCGGCCAAAATGACAAACGTCATCATGGAGCTAGAGAGAAGAAGAAGAAGACATGGGCGAATGGAACGAGAACGGGCTCCTACAAAAAATACAAAAGCACAAAAGTACAAAATACCGAAGGCATGAAGGGATCCCACAAAACGCCATAACAACAACAACAAGCCGCAATAAATAAGTCTCATTAGCGAGAAGGTGCAGAAAGAGAAGGCGAATGACAAACAAGTTCATTGGCAAGTTAAGTTTTGAGCTTGATTTAAGCACAGTGTAGGCGTGCACAAAATGCCTCAGGGGTGTTGGGGAATGGGCCAAAATGTGAGTGGGGAATTGCAATAAATAACATGTACACATCCAGAAAAATGCAAAGCATGCGCACATCCAAATAACCAAAAGAGAACATAAACCCCAACGTAGAGTAGTTCGTTCTCTTGTGTGTGTGAAATGATAGCACCCATTTTTAATAAGTGGGTGTGGTTAACGCACACACACACACACACACAATCGTGTGTAATTTGAAACTTCATCATTAGCCTCTCGTCATTTTGTTACTTTAGCCCATTCAACAGGCTTTCTCATTCGCTTTGTCTCTCTCCCTCGCACTGTCTAGCTGAAAATGATCTTCTCCTTGGACACCCTTATCAATTTTTTGTATGGATTGACAAAAACAACAAACATCTATCCCACTGGAACTCAAAATTTGGCCTCCTTTTTGGAAAAGATATCCTTTTTGTGTTATCTTACACACACAGAGAGAATCATCAAAGATGGACGTAGTTGATAAAATTATGTCTGGGATGAAATAGTTTTTTAATATGTCAGAGGATATGTGGTAAATATTGTGAAAAATCACTATTTTATAAAAAGTTGTAAAGTTTTTAACTGGTGGTAAAAATTGCCCATAATTTTTTTCTGTGTAATTAGAGAAAAAATCATTTACTTCGTTACTCTACAATTTATTATTCTTTATTTTTTTGACGTGTTTGTTTCGTTTTATTTTTTTAATTTTCTCTTGTCTATCACTGCTCGGGGTTACCCACGAAAATGGCAACATTCTTATTTGCTCAGGTCCTTTTGATAAACTTTCGCTTTTTTTCCAGCCATTCACGAATGTTTGTTATTTGATTTTTAGGTCCTTGGCCAAAGTACAGAGGGTTTTTATTTTTCAAAGGATTTGCTCTCTTTTTATCGGGCTGGAACATTTTGAAGGGCTTTTTATGCCAGCACAAGATTTAAAGAAAAAAAGAAAAAGGAATAGGAAAACGAAGACTTTGCAATAAAAGTTAATGTTATTTAAGATTTTTAAATATTTACTTTTATTTAATTTGAAGTACCGTTGCTTGACCCATTTCCTTGATCAAATACACTCTGTAAATCTCTATAAATATAGATATCCCCGCCTCACAATGAAAAAGCATCGCATTAAACACAAAAGTAACATTTTCAACGCTTAAACTCCGAATTACTTCAATGGCATAAAATCTCCATCCAAATGGAAAAATGAGTTCACAAGTACCACGAAATTCATTTGATTTAATTTGATTTGGCCCATCAAAAGCAATGCGCTCACATTTGGTACCCCCCCGGTCCTTTACCGTCGCTGCAAATTATCCTTGCTAGCATGCGGCGGTGCATACCTGTGCTGAAATGACAAAGGAATTTCCTATTTTTTTTTTAAGTTGAAAAATTCGGTGGTTTTCGTGAATCTTTTCGTCCGTGAATTAAGTGGACTGATGAGAGACAGACATGTAGGACACTTCAGTTTTTTTTGCGGTATTATAACTATTGTTACCATTTTACTCGTATGTATTGTTATCATTGCAAATTATTTTTGGGCAATTATTGAGCGAACGAGTGATTTTTTTGTCCTGTTCCACAATTGGATAGAATAGGAGAACGACTTTTTTCGCGTGGACTTTTGTTTTCAGTTTCAAAGGAGGAAGCGGTTTCAATAAAGGAAGAATTGCTTATACATAAAATTTGAGTAGTTTCCCAGCCAATTTCACACAATTTCTTAAAATCAGTAGCCAACAACTGATCCATTCGTTAGTTAATTGAGATCTATGAATTCGGCCATAAGTAACACTGTGGGCGTAGGCAAGACGGGGTGGCAAAATAAACGACCGAAATTTTCAAATAAATACAAAAACTTATTATTTACAAAAACGACTTAAATATATGTGGCGCTCAGTTCCATGGTGTATCAAGTCCTTGAGTCGAATTAGAACAGAAATTCACCAAGTGCTTACAGAAATCTATGTACTTAGTCCATTTTAATTTTGTTTCGACTTATGGACTGATAGTGCTTCTAACGGTCACTAAACGGTAATTGGTTAAAAGAAAAATGTAAGTACTCCTTGTTGAGCTTGTCAAAATCTTCTTTGGTACAAGTTTTTGAAACTTTTTTTATACGAAATGCGACACGGCATTTCTTGAGAAATTCGCAATTCCAGCAAATTTCTTGAGAAAAATGACAAATTGAACGCAATTCTTTAAAATCTCAGCGAAAATTTTTTCTTGGACACCTTTATATAAATAGGAAGGAAAAACGTACACTTGAACGTATGTTCATTTGCAACCCTGATTCTTGTTGTGAAGTTGATTCATTCACAATAGACACAAGCAGCTAAATAGCGGAGCCGACCAGATACTTTAAGAGGTCAGCGAATTTTGTTCTTCATACTTTTTAAAGTTTTCATAAAGTAGATTAAATTTATATTACTGTCTGCACCCCTTCGTATAAATTGTCTTGAAGGTGTTTTAACACAAAATAAAACATTTCTAATTTATAGAACAATCTTTCCAAAATGCACTAACAGCTGTTAACGGCTAAACTACAAACGACAGTAGGCTTACACGGCGCAGACTTTATGCGTAAAGACACGTAAGATTTTTGTGAATGAATTGTCAAAATTTGGGAAACTGAAACTTTTTATCACTTCAGTCCACTTTGTCAACAAATTTACTTAGTAGTTCATTTAACAAGCCAGAAATCTAGAAATTTTACTGTGCACCACTAACAAATCACGCTTACAGTTGTATAAATCGAATCACATTTGGGTCACATCTTCGTTGATTCAGGAAAACCAACCGAAAACAATGGCTGACGTCAAGCAGTGGTACAAGGAGCTGCCGCGATTCACACGCATCTGGTTAACTGCTACGATAGGCTTGAGCCTGGCCGCCCGTTTCGGCATACTCCCCATTGAATATGCGTACCTGTCCCGTTCATTGGTTCTGGGCAAATTGCAGATCTGGCGCTGCCTCACCTCACTCTTCGTCTGCCCGCTAACGGGTTCGAGTGGCTTTCATTTCCTTATCAATTGCTATTTCATCATACAGTATAGCGGGCGCCTGGAGAAGGATCAATTTGGACGCAGTCCAGCCGACTATTTGTACTTACAGTTGATTGTGGCCACACTGGCCATTGTTGGTGGTCTGCTGTTCAATGTATACTTCTTGATGGATTTGCTGGTAGTATCCGTTACGTATGTTTGGTGCCACCTCAACAAGGAAGTGATTGTGAACTTTTGGTTTGGCACGCGCTTCAAGGCGATGTACCTGCCTTGGGTGTTGGCCGGCATGGAACTGGTTTTCCAAGCGTAAGTGGATTATTTGAAATTATTATTGGACAACTCTGAAAAATGTATCTCTTGCAGATCAATTGCTTCGCTGATTGGCATTTTCATTGGCCACTTTTACTATTTCTTGAAGTTCCAATATCCCCAAGAACTGGGCGGCAACACCTTTTTGGAAACTCCCAGGATACTGTAAGTATTTGATAGACATTGCCCTGGTTTTCTTTCTGTTTATTGACCACTCGCCTCATCTCAGAAAACAATATGTGCCCGATGTGAGTGGTGGCTCCAGTGGCTTCGGTGTGCCTCCGGTAACACGCGCCCCCCAACCAGCAGCCGGCAACGCTGTACTGGGCAATGCTTGGGGCCGTGGCAATACGCTGGGACGATAATTCGGCAAATCGAATCCAAATTCTCAAAATTAATTCAAAATTTCCTCTCAAGACAGACATGAAACTGTAATTTTTTTGTAATCACACTTTCATTTACAAACGTACTGAATTTGTATTTAATCTACATACATACTTGCATAATCCACACAATATTGTGCACGTTTTCACTAGTAATTAATCACTTTTCCTTTTCGAGTTTTGTAATTTAGTTTTTACCATTTTTGTGCAATTTTTCAAGATGGTTTGAGTCGATATTTACCTCTGAACGTTTTTCTAATCTGAAGAAGGTGTGGCGGGAGCATTTTGTAAACTATAAGAATATTATTGTAAATTGTATAAAATTTATTTGGTATTTAATATCATTCATAAAATGCCAACAACAAAAACCGTGAAATGTGTAATTAATGAAAGTTAATAAATCAAATCGGTGAGTAATTATTTAATGTCACATAGTAGGGCCACACCACGTAAAATCCAGTGATCTGGTGGCTTTACAGACTGCAGCCACAACGGTGAGATATAGTTGAGATCTGTGCGATTCATTTTCTTGTAAACGGGGCACTAAAATGATGGGGGAAAAAAAGTTTAGAACAAAAATTTCGACCTGCCGGATAGACACAAATCCTTACCGTATATAATTTTGTATTTTTCGGTGCCACTGAATTGATTGCATAAATATGCACTACCGGCATCAGCACGTAGAGTACTTTATTGGTGGCCTCCACCAGGCGCGTAGTCTTCCGATCCCAACCCGCACCATCCACATACAAGCCATGTACGAATACGCCTTCTTTGGGCGGTTTCTTGCACTCGTCCGAGATCACCTTGAGCACATCATTGTGCATGGTGACCTGATCCAGAGCCCAACCGTGATGAGCGCGTGCCACTTCCTGCTTCATGGCGGTGAGAAAGCCTTGCGGATTGAAGAAACCCGACATCCAGAAGACAACGGGTCGGGACTGTACAATAATACTTTTAGTTCAACTAATTACGAAGAATACACTTTTGACCTACGCCGAAACACCACGAATGGAATTGCTGATTGCGTTCGAGTAGCTCAGTGAACCAGAAACCCAAAGTGGAGGATGACCAGCTGCCACGTAGCCACACAGCGGGCACACGCGCATTGAAAATATTGTCCAAGGCATCGCGCAACTGTTCGCTCATTATGATCGTGCCCTCAATGGCCAGCAGCAAGTCTTTGAGAGTGGCACGCACTTGTATAATAATCTAAAGTGGAACATATAATAGAATGGCTTCTCGTTCTTCAGTGTTCTTATATTCGTTTTACTTCATTCGATATTTGAACCGTTACTTTTGAATTAAACTACACGAATAACAGTTATAAATTCTCAACTCACCCTTTGCATTCGATCGATTTCCTGGCGCAAGAAGATATTCATAGAGCCCGTGGCACCCATAGCCTTCAGACGTTCCTTCACCTCGAACACATCATAGGGTAAGGGCATCTTGCTCAGCATTTCCCTGGTTGCACGCGCCACCTTATCTTCGCGTGTCTCACCACTGCCCACCGAAGACTCTGTAAAATCGAATTCATCAAATTCAACACACGCCTTTTAGTAAACAAATTCCCCACACCCTTTGGCTGTATCGAAATGATCGTGTCCAAAATCGAGCGGGTCGTATTAGTCTGATATGTGATATCAGCATTCGAATGGAAGCCATAAACTTGCGGAGGATCCTGCACTGGCATCTCTTCGATGGCCGCCAAATAGGCCTCTTTTTCCTTAAAGCTGAAAATCGTATACCCCTTGAAGAACTGAAAGGATTCGTCGAACAGATGATCGTGGAACCAGGCTCGTGCAAAAGTATTTAGCAAACGTTTGTCATAGTCGTCGGTCACACGTCCGCCATACTGTACTTCGCCCAGCATATAGCGCAGAGTATTCCAACTGATGCCCTTGCCCTGTTCCAGGTCGTCCAAATGGTTCTGCACGAAGAGACAACTGGCATACCAATCGGCCGAATTGAATTCGTAGGGAATATTCCAGCCAAGTGGACCAAACTTACGACGCTCTTGCACCACCGAATGCAAGAATGAAATGGCAAAGACCAGAGGGTGGTAGAACACCGACTGCGAGTAGTCGAGGAAATCCTGCGATATATTACCATAAGTACGCTGCAGTCCTGCCCTAATGCCTGCCGGAGGTTCATTGGTGAATTTAATGGACAATTGCAGCAAACTTATGGAGAATTCTGTGTGCGGTTCGGTGGTGATCCAAACACGGAAATTCTCATTGTACGACGAGGGACCACTGCGCTCCAATTCGAGGAGGAGTACCGTCAATTCATGCATGTATTCCAAGCCTAAATGGCAATTCTGTAGCAACACCCAGCCGCCCTCCTGCAAGCAAGTGGCCACCAATTTGCGCGCATGTATTTCCTGTCCTTGACCCATTGAAATGGGAAAACATTTCAGTTCGTTCTTCTTGGCCAAGGACTCAATGTTGGTGGACGGATCAGAGCCCATCGAAAGGAAACAAACCAAAGGAGACAAAGGATTACTTTCCGTCAGCAGTTCGTCAAAGTTGAGAATAACTGGCTCTGCAAAACGCTCGCCCAACGAACTGGCTATATATTTGCGACTCTGCGACATTGTCCTATCGGGACACCAGGAACGTATGAGCAACAACTTGCGGAATGGATCCAATGCGTTGAAGCCATCTGGTATGACTTCGTTCTCGGGACTGTCCTTCTTGTACCAGCGAAACCAAGCGCGTTCGTTATTGCCTACTTTGCTGAGGACATGTGCAAAGGCATCCAGTTTCGACAGCTGTACCAGATTCAGCCAAGTCTCATCTGTAATCCAGCGGAATGGCACCGGCGGACAATCGTTCAAATTCAACGCGGCACCTCCCTTAATCAAATTCTGGAACTCATCATAGGAAACCAAATCCAATTGTCGGTCTATATTCAAAGCCATCAGCAGGACCAACAAATACTTGTGCTGCTCGTAGAGGCCACGCGACTTGTAGCGATAAATCTCAAAGGTCAAGTAGGCAATAATGCGTTTTATACGCTTCTGGGTGATGTGCGTCTTGGCCGAGTTATGCATGGATGCATCGAAACGCTCGAGGAACTGAACCAGCGACGTCTGATACATGCAATTCACCATGGCCATGGAACAGACCAAGAAATACAGGACGCTGCCTCGCGTGGCCACCGGACGATACTCCTCGCGTGCTATGTTTATCTTGGCCTCTGTTATTTTGGCTATTTCCAGTTTCTCCTTCACTTCGATGGCCGTATTCCGACTGGTGTTCAGCACTTCAATTACCGTGACATCGTCCAGCAAACTGCCCTTGATGGTTGAGAGCTTGTGCAGCAGATTGGCTTCGAGCTCTTTCATCTTTTTCATGTTGCCCGTAACGGTCTCCACCAAGCTTGTACGCTCTTCTTCCAGCTCTTTGCGTTCGGTGAGTATCACACGACCCAGTAGCTGATCTTCGAGGCCCTTCATCGTTACAGTGAAATCTATTATTGAGGTGCGCGCCGACACTTCGGGAGTATATGAGGGATTGGGCAGCTTGGTGGTAATGTAGCATCTAAACTTGGCATTGTAGTCGATTTCCTTGTCGCCCAACTTAATTTTGTAGGTCGTGCCAACTTTGAGTAAATTTCGATCCAAAACATTGTCCAAACAAGGATCCAACTCTTCGCCCACATCTTCTATTAGCACTGGCATGCCCATGCTCACCGCGTCCTCAATGTGATTACGGAAGTACTTGTGATTCAGCGATGTGACAATCAAACTATTCTCCTTCTCTTTGTTTTTGATCCAAGCCTTGCCTTGCGACTGTGGATCGATGAGTAGTGGAAAGCGGACCGCCTTCGTCGCTATAATGCCATTCTGTATGGACAGTTCATCTGAGGGCAGGCCCTGCAAATTCCATTCTCCTATCTGGGTGCGATCGGTTAGACTGTCGATGATGTTTATGTTTTTCGAATGTGGTATCATGCGTTCGACAATCTCCTGGAGCCAGTGTGTTTGTAAATCGGTGCGAAATTCTTGATTGAAGGGCCCAGTGTAGGACAAGAAGGCCGTCAGGAGTATAACGTCGCCCACAAGTCGTTCTGTCTCGCTCTTGAACTGGGCTATCTGTTCGGTCCAGCGAATCTTTTCGCCAGCCAAACCACCAATCAATGCGGTGGCAGCATCCATTTTGCCCTGACATTTCATAGCCTCGCCCAAGACACCGTTCTTCTTGGACATAGCCTCTTCGAATTTCTGTTGTACTTCAGCCAATTCACGTTCTTTGGAGGCAAAGAGTTCTTCGGCCTCTTGCAAATCCTGCGAAGCCTTCTGATACTTGGCTGCCTGCACGGCCAAGTTAGCTTTCAAAGGCAATACTTCCTTGTTAACTTCGAAATACTTGGCCATTGCAATGGTCCAGGATAGCAAGCCAGCCACATTTCCACAGGCTACCTTGGCCGCCTCAAAAGTATAAAGACTGAAAACGAATGTGGTTACAAAGGGACGAGGAAAGGAAAGTTCATCCAGTTTACTTGTAACTGAAGTAGGGTACAAGCAGGTCAACCATTTCGCCATTGATTATGTCTGTAGGATATTCCACAATCTTCCTTAGAAAGCTTGTGTCGGACATCACCTTCAACGACTCTTCCCAAGAACTCTGCAGAAATTGTTTCTCGAAATCGGGTTTGATGGGCTTTATACGCTTGCGGAATAGTATGCAAACACAATCCATAATCAAGGTGATCAAGTATGGAGGCTTGCCCAATTTACGCACAGTGGCAATATCGGCCGCTTTGATAGTCTACAATTGGATTCATAACTGAATTGACTTCCGCTGCAATAAATTCGATTACCTTTAAAGCGGCTTCTGCTTCCTCCAATGCTGGTTTGGCCTTCTCCAATTTGGCCTCAGCCACTTCTTTATCCGCCGAAATCGCGCTCACCAGTTCGCCCGCCTGAGCTTTCTTCTCCGCCACTTGCACTTTGACGATTTCTGCAGCCGCTGTTGACTGCGCCACAGTTTCCAACACTACTTCCGCTTCTTCAGTGGCCACTTCAATGCCTTTGTTCATTTCAATTAAATCCTTTTTCAATATCGATACCGAGGCACCCGCCTCATCCAATTTGTCCAGACCCGAAGACATACGCTCGGCCATTTCGATAATATTTGTCTGTTTGTCGCGGTACAGCGTCTTGTAGCTCTCCAAAAACGATATCAGCGATTTGGGGGTAACAAAGGTAGTGCGGCGGAACCGATCGAAATAGGCAAGGCAGGACTCGGACACGGTTTCGTGTATCGAGCTCATGATATCGATAACATGCTCCTTAACCACTGGAGCGCACACAATGTCAAAGTCTTTCAAATAGTGTCGTGCGACCGCAACACGTGCGTCTTCCGGCCATTTCTGGAACCAATCAATGACGCAGCCCGATATGAGCCCTGGGAATTTCAATGAGCGCGCACGAAACTTTTCACCAATCTAAGACAGGAAAGGAGACTTTTTGATATGGAAAAACTATTATACGATTAATGGGGACCCACAGGCGAAAAGCAAAGTGCTATGTGCAAATTGTAACGGGCACGCGATATAAAGAAGTCATACAAATTATCCTGAGTGGGCGGACGTCTTGGTTGTATCTTCTTCATGATCGGTATAATTTCCGTATAGATTTCGTCTATTCAAACATAAAAAAGAGTTTTTATGCAAGCTATACCCAGAGCGCATTTACATCCATCCTACCCATTTCATCCTTCGCAAAAAGATTTGCTATTTCTCCGGAGCTAAGAATGTTGTTGATGTACTCCAGAAAAGCCTCGTCCTTAATTTCGTTATCGGTAAAAATGAATGTGATGCCACGACCCTCTAGCCCTGCAGTGCGATATAAATACTTTAGGTCATCTACCATGTTACCCGCATTGTAGGCACGCGTCAGTGTTATCTGAAAGAATTTATAGTTCGCAATAAACGAGGCCAGACGCGTCAGACTCTGTTTGCCCGAGCCTCCCACACCAACGAGTAAAGCATTGCCTCTGAAAGAAGGCAAATATGAAATATTTTTTGGAAAAATACGACGATTTCTAAAGTACCTTGGCATACTCAAAATTCTCGACACAATCATGAGATGAACCAAGGCATCGTGGAAAAATACAAGATCCATAAAATAGCCGCGCACATATTCATTGAACTGGCCCATGTACCACACTATCTTGTCTCTCACAAATTCAACACTAAAACGTTACATTTTAAATATTATTTTCAATTCAAACGTTCGTCGTTTCAAACCTCGGTATTTCCTCGTATACTTTCGGAGCATCCAGTGCAACATCTTCATCATCCTCGCCACCCTCGGGTGGATCTCTTAAGAAGTCCACGAAAAATGTCTCTTCCTCCGGATAGAATTCATAAATTTCCCGCAAACGAATCTCGGCATCGCGCCGCATGCGATCAACGAACCATTTTGTGTCCTTGTAGTCGGTGAAACGATCTGCTATCACACGTGTGCACTCATGGCGCCACAACTTCAATACATCCGAAGTCGATAGGCACTCCTCTGGTGCCACTTTTAGTATACCTTCCCAAATGCGTGACAAGTCACGCAAATTGAACACATAGTGAAAGTTGGCTGGCGTGGGTAGCATTTTCACTTTAACATTCTGCCAAAAGACGCGCGTCAATGGCACTAAATGTGGTATAGTTTTGACCACCTCCTCATTGAAGCGAGCCAAGCAGAAATAGCCTTGGCCAATCTTGTTAAAGATTTGATCCATCGAATTGTTACTGGGCAAAGTACAATTGAATGTGGCCAGGTGACGTTTCAAGCGGTTGGGTATGTCATTTCGACCGCCCCCAGGATGAATCATGGCGGCCAGCATTTGTATGTCCAAAATTGTGGAGAAGTCACCTAAATGTTGAAGTTGTGGTCATCATTTATACTCTCTTAATGGACTGAATGATTCACTTCACCTGGCTTGTCCAGCGAATAGAAGCCATGCTGTTCAACCATTTGACGCACAATTTCATTGGTAATCTGATCGCCCCAAGCATTGATCACCGGCATATTGATATCGTCCACAAATATGGTCATTGAGCGTTGTCCCGGTGGTCCATAGGTGGTGCCCACACGTTTCTCCACATAGGATTCAATAATTCGCTATTTAGAAAGGACATCCGGTCAATATTTTTATGAGCGATTCTAGTACAACTTTACCTGAAACATATTCGGCGTGGTGGCCGATGAAAAGTTGAAGGACTTGGAGATGTGCTGCTCTGGATCGTAATGCGACATATAGCCTTTGATCATTACAGTCTTGGCCGTACCTTGTTCACCAATCAGGAGCACCTGCTTTTTCTGCTTCGCAATATTGTGTACAAGAAAGGCTGTGCGCACATTGTCGACATTGGGCACCAAAATCGATGAGAATTCCGGTACACTATCCTCGGGATAGACGAAATCCTCCACACGCGTATCCCAGTGCTGCCAGTTGCCTTGATCGTCCACATAGTATTCGAATATGGTCTCGTTTGGCTGCTTCTTGGGCCACTCTGCAAATGTTTATGGTTAATTTTTAACTCCGATTTTAAACGATTCAAAAACGTATTTGAGTTTACTCATTTTGGATGGGTGCTTCAGCAGGTAATCTTCCAGCTTATCTCTTTCGTTGATTTCGAGCACAGCACCCAAAGTCCACATCAAAGCGAATAGGAACGTCCTTTCCACAAATCTCTCCGTTCTATTGGTCGAGTCTTCGAGCAGGCCATCTAGTATTTCTAGTATTTGCTTAATATAAATAGCTTCGAGTAGCTTCATCTTGGCAATTAGCTTTGCTTGCAGAAATAAATGAGCATCATCGTAGATTAAATTGAAGCAACGGCGGAAGACTTCCTGCTCAACGGAAGGCTGCTGTCGTAGCCAGGCTAATGTACATAGTTGGACGCAACTTATTGAGAAGAGTGAACAAAAGCCACATCCTACCTTCCATATAGACCGTCCACCTCAAAACGGAAGAGCTCATGAAGACCATGCCCACACGACTGACCGTAGCGGGCGAGGCATTGTCTACATTATCTGGCTCGAAAACCAGCTTTGAGTTGTCCGCCATTTTGATGCGATCGCCATTGGCCAAAGTCAACGTCTTATTGTCATCCAATACAGAATTTAAGTTCTCAATCCATACCGCATCCACCGGTCCATCTAAGACAATCCACACAACTTGAGTTTTCGGTATTTTCAATGAACGACGCCAGAGTGTGGAGAATATGCCGTCCGTCCAGTCATTCGTGGCCACATCGAGGCGACCAAACATTTGCGGTGCCGTAATGGCCTAAATGAGATTTTCAAAATATTTTATTTTCTAGCGTGAATCTTTCTCACTTTAGGATTCATTCGCATTTCCTTGTGAGTCCTGCCCATGTCAGTAAAGCACTTCAAAAGCGCATGAGTGCAACTTGTCTTTCCCGAGCCGGTCGGACCCATCAACATGAGACCGTGTCGCACCAGTGAGGTTTCATACAATTGCACAACCTTCAAATTCCATTCGGGATTATTCACATAATTCATTTCTTCCGCAGCCTTAACAATAGCCTTCTGCAGATCCTTGTACACGGCCCGGGTCAACTTGATGCCCGGGAACATATCCTCAATCAGCGACAAGAAGAGTATCTCATCCTCATCAATTAACTTCGAGACATTCATGTCACGCAGCACGCGCATAACAATGGTCTCCTCCGTATCCGAGGGATTGGCTCGCTTCTGGGCGCCCAAAGTACGCAATACCGAGAGAATGTTACGTAAGCCAAAATCATAGTGAACCTGTTTCGAGAGCTGCTCCTCGCATAGTTTGTACAGCGTAAAGAATTTGCGCGACAGTACGACGTTGTCTTTGAAGCCACAACTGGCCAATTTGACGCGTATAATAATGTAGCGATCGGGCACCATCATTGCCACCGTACGGAACATAACCTTCAAGTTTTCGGGCAACTCTTGACGACCCGCATAGCCGGGATTCATTGTAATGAAGAGGCCAAATTCAGGATTCAGAGTTACAATATCGCCATCACTAAACAAGAACGAAGTGCGTTTCTCTTTTCGTGCGGTTAGAACAATGCTGCAAGAGTCATTTTTCGTTACTTCAGTAATTCTGAAACTGTCTGAAAAAGAGACTCAGGACTCACTAAATCTGCTGAGCCGCTACGGACAATACTGGCAATTCAATGCGATTGAACTCGTCAAAACAACCCCACGACCCAGACTGAGCCAAGCCCTTGTAGATGCGACCCAAACCACGGAAATCCATTTGATCAGAGCAATTGAAGACCACCACCAATTTGCCAAGAGCACGGCCCATGTCTTTGGTGGTCTCCGTTTTGCCCGTGCCAGCTGGACCTGCGGGAGCACCACCCATGGACATGCCTTTTATTTGAGAAGAGAATATATGGAGTAATGGAAGAAAAACTTTAGCCAATTAGCCCAACCTATCGCTTGAGCCAGTGTAATGTAGCAGCGATCAGTGAGCGGAGTAATAGCCAGACGCTCAGTCACACCCAGATACTCATTCTGGTATATGAAATTGACATCGGTGATGCTAACAATGATATCATCATTGTCCTCGTTGTAGTAGAAGCGAGCCTGTTTCTGCCACTCAAAGTCCTGAGTGGACCGTATGCGCATTTGGCATAAATCATCGAAAATATCTCTGAAATATTTACCGAAAATTGCACTTAAACTTCAGTCCTACACAAGTCCCTGCCTTACCTTTGATGTACATGAATCGTTACCATCGTCTCGAAACGTATACGATCCAGTGGGGTCAAATCCTTGACAGTCAAATCAATGAAGTTATTCAATAATGCTAAAAATTTAGCATTTGTGCGCTTCATTATCGTCTTGTCGGTGCGACATTTTCGCAAGGCATACTCCGCATCACGAGTCCACAACAGTTGAACACCAATAACACCCGCTTGACCGCAAAATGAGGGAAACTCCTCGATAAAGTTGAACTCTGGATCCACTAAACTTATGGCCATGCCCGCCAGAGTAGTACGTATCGAATCCTGCATCTCTTTTAGTAATTTGCCAAGCCACATCTCCACACTGCCCACACATTGCACGGGATTTTCGAGCAATACGTTTTCGCCATTCATGGAGTTGAGAGCAACGATAACGTCATTGGTTTTCTCTTGGAAGTCAACCTAGGTGCAACACGAATAGGAATTATCCTACTCCAATGTATGTTCAATATAAACTCACATAAGCCACCGCATCGAATATGCTGAGCAAGTGGTTTTGTATGGACATGGGATCGGAAGCCTGACCCAAAATCTCCAATAGAACCGGATCCGAAACGAAGAAAAAACGAGGAAACACCAAGCGCTTCGACTCCAAGTAGCCTTCAGAATGGCATAAAATGAGTATAAAATTTTAGATTGTTTTTCGTATACCCACCGGTCAACGACTTTTGGCATGTTTCCAATTGATCCAGCAACCATGTCAGCATTGTGGCCAATGTATCATCGCCCGTGCAGCACTCTACGGCATTCGGCAACTCACGCACCCGGTACATAATCTTCACGTAATTCTTATCGATGTTGATGAATCGTTTTGCCTCCAGCGGCAATTGTTTGGCAATGTCTCCACCCACAAATACCGCCTCCAAGTACATCCACAAATTCTGAACCATCAACCATTTTTCCAAGATTTCCCCAGTATTGACCAGCTTGGACAGCCACAAGCCAATTTCCTTTTTGAACGGAGCATTGTAGCGATTTGAGGCCAAAGAATTCATCACCATTAAGCTATCCTCAAGTGCGGCAATGATCTCCAAAGTCTCGCCACCCTTTATCAGCAAATCGCCACGAGTTTTGAAAGGACCCAATTGGATGTTGACCAGCGACCAGTCGGTAACGATTTGCTTCAATTTAGCCTCGATATCCAATTCTTTGCCCGCGCCCACACAAATGTCCTCCACATCTTCCTTGTGCCTCAATATGGGAGCCTCCAGTAGTTTGCCCAAAGTAAATTTGGAGCTTGTAGGATCAAAGTTCGTCTTCAGCAAGGTATTGAGGCGCACCCAGTGCCGGTCTTTCATGGCCTTGTTCGTCATCAGTTCCAGCAGAGGACATGTTTCATTGAAGTCATCGATTTTGGTTTTCAAATCGATAAAGGCAGGCCACGTTTGCATGCCCTTGGGCAGTTTGCGGCATCTAATCCGTTTCGGTATTTAACAAAGTTTCTACTTAATTCTAAAAAAAAAACACCTACCTGACTTGAAAATCAGCCAGCTCGCCACTGATCTTCTCAATGTCCACTTCTGACCAGGGCATTTCATAGTAATCGGCTATGGTCTTCAGTACTTGAATGTACAACGAGTACAGGCGGTTCAAATAGTTAAATTCGCGCTTGCGTTGATGCAGCAAAGGATAATCGGTAATTGGTAGGCAAAACAATTTCTCGCCACTGCTGTACATCTCGTATTTCCGCCACAATTCATCGAAACGGTTTTGAAAGAGAAACACACGATCGCTAGCCTCTTTGGCTGAAATACCCTGCACCATGGGACCATTTGCTTCAAAGTCCGCATTGAACTGATCGAATTCGGCCACAAAGGTGCCAATACCCTCGTTAAGTTCGCGCAACAAAGGTCCTTCCATTTCCGAAATACGTGTAGAGTTTTTTTTCGCCTTCGAAACGAAGAATCGAATGAAGACTTAAACAGTCAAATATGATTTCAGTGTGACTTACATTATCCGACATTTTGTTGAAAGACAACTGCAAGCTATCCACCTTATCGTAATCATCTTGTGGAATATAAATGTTATACTGCGAGAATAGAGCGTAAGTGTCGGTGATCAAGTTTAGATTCATGTCCATCCTGAAATGTTGAGAAGAGAATTCACAGTTGGTCTAATGAAATGAAAGGACAACTTACTCAATATAATTATCGCGTATTTTCTCCAAACAATTCATGGCCAAGCGCACATCATCCAAATCGTTAATTGACTTAACCAATGTGTTTTCCATTTCGGCAATAAAGACCACCATTTCGTCCAGTTGCTTTTTGTATTGAGTGCTCAACAATTGACCCAGCAGGACCTTCCATTTTTTCGATTCGGCCACCAGACGGGCTATTGTCTTTTCTGCAATTTATCAATCATCTGATTATTTAATTCCATTTTCAATCAATGAGAATTAAATTTACCCATGCGAATTTCGATGGGGCCAATCACTTTTCTCGCATTCATAGACTCTAAACCGCTCGTAATTTGATCGTAGTGTACGAATTTATCACGTATATCCACAGTCAAAGGATTGGTTTGAACAAATTCTTGAATGATGTTTTCCCGCTCCTCGCTCCACAAGTATTTAAACTGATCAAATATTTCCTGAATTGCATTTTTCAAAAATATTTTAAATATTTTGTGTATCTATGAGGGAGTATTACCTTCAAGAAATCATCCAAATCTTGCTTGTACATCAGTAGACCGGTAGCAAGATTATGGATAGCTCGAACAATATTCTTGTGCTCAATAACATAGCGAAAATAAGTGCGTTCATAGCGATTCTCATCTATCAAAGAGGCATGAATGAAAAAATCTTAATCCCAATTTGTATTATGGTTTTTAAAATGTAAATGGAAGAATGCTTCTAAAAATATGTGGCCCATCATTTTGTATAAAATGTTTGGTTAATATTTATTGTGGACGATTTTTAAGCACTCGATAACCAGGCTTACCCACGGTAACTCGGCGCAATCTGCGTTCGTACGTTTTCGCTTGTCTACCCCAAGCATTCACAAAAAAGTTTATCTCAGTACAAATCTTCACGGCTGCATTGAAATCCGTTTGCATCACCTCCAAGTTCGGTTCAATGCGGCAGCCCTCCTCCAAGTCGAGACTCAGCTCCGTATAAAGAATGGCCGCCTGGGGATTATTGCGCCAATTTGTTCTAAAAACGACCACATGTTGATGCAAAATTCAAATCAATTATTTCAATTCCTCCAATGATACCTTAAAATGTTATGCTTCACAAAGTCCAAGGAACGCTTCGAGCAAGCCACCAGTGCCAATATCATTTTCGTATTGAAATGCGAAAACAAGTCCATGCAATCGTTGCGCAAGTGCTGCAACTCATAGCGGAAGTTCTCGTAGTTTTTCATTTGCAACTGCTTGAGCACATCATCCTGCACCAGGTAAATGGTGCGATAGATTTTACTGAACTGTATCCAATCCCACTTGTCTATGGGCATATTGAGTTCGGTGCGCCAATTGCTGTCATTGTGTTGCTCCGGTGGCAATTGAAAGACACGACGACTCTTCGAATCGATTGGAGGAAACTCCAGCAGATCGACGAACATATTCAACATATCGATGACGGCGCGCTCCATGCACACCGACTTCATTCCGAGCAGTTTCTCTGATATAGTTACATATTTCAAAATAAAATCGTTTCAGAAATCTAAAACGTACTTACCCAAATCCTGCCTTAGCTTGTTGCTCTCTTCGACAAACTTATCGGAAGTTACAGGTTGCTCCGGTGTATAAACATACAAAAAGTCTTCCATACTTTTTATTTCCCTAACAATGCGTATGTTCTCGATATTCAGTATGTTCTTGTAGAATGTCTCAACTTCAGCTATTTTCTATTGAATATAATGAAACTTTCGGTTTAAAGCTTCCATAAACCCTTCACACTTTTGTGTAGGGTATAAAAGCAAATAGTATTGAATATTACTCGAGAAAAATCAATAACGATTGAAATACAAATCACGACATGAGTTCTAGTTTCAGAAGATATAGAAGACTTTCTTGGGAATAGTCGAAAATTAAATTTTTCCGTACGATGCCCTACATGTCGGATGAGTAACGTTCAATAAAAAATATTTTTTTTATATTCCATCGATATGATAAAATCAATAAAAATCTTCACCTGTTCCACTGCCTCCACAAAGTCCTCTAGATTTTCCGAAAGCCAAGTTACAGTTGATAGCGCCGGTTTCAGCATAAGCGATACCTCTTGCAAACGAAAACGCATAATATTTATATAGACTGCCGTTATCGATGAGCGCAGCTTGTCATAGCGCCTAATGGCCATTTTCAGAGACAACGCGGTATTAATAATAAGTTCCTTGCAGTAGGTGATGACGCTAGCCACATTGGGAACCTCTATGAACACAATTTCCAATTTAAATTCCAACAATCATTTCGGAGCTCTCATGTGTATTTTACCCAATTTCAGTTTCCACATCCATTCAGTTTCGTTGATCAGCTGCAGAATGGCCGGATTCAGGTTGACCGCATATTCGGCCGCTTCCTTATTGCAGAGCAGAATCGGGGCATTCAATAGGCAGCGCACTTCTTCGGCATAGTCGAACCAAGCCTTGTGATAGGTCATCTCGTAGTGACAAAAAATGCCATTCATGTAATTGTAATAGCGCACCGTGCGCTGGGCCTTCTTGTGGGCCAAGACGCATGGTCGCCGTTTCAATATCTTCATGGGCTCATCGATTTTCTTGAAGAGCGTACGTATCCACGTAATGCGGCCAGCCACCGGCGGCAATGTACGCGCCTTAAAGGGATTGCCGCGTTCTTCATTGTAACTGTTGGCATTCCAAAAAATATAATAAGGTTTTCCCTAAACTATTGCCCACTCACAGATCCTTCAACAGGAACATTTCCTTTTCGAGCATTTCAGCCACTTCCAAATAGCGCCGATCCAAACATAAACACTCCAAGTTCAATTTTTCAAATCTCTCCAGTATCAAGATCACTGATTCGGCTATGGAGACATTGGCTATTTGCTGTTTCACAAACTGTTGCATGCCCACTTCGGCCTGTTCGACTTCGAGTATGAAATCCCTGAAATCATTGTCGAAACTTTCGAGGCGGTAATTCAAAGGATCATTGGGCTTTGCACTAATTGTCGCACGAGCGCTCTTAATCTGGGCATTGAACTTTTCCATGCCACTAATGCGTATGCGATCCAATACGGAATAGGTAAGTTCCACATTGAAAATTACTTTGATCTTGTAGAGGAGAACGTGCGAAAATACTTAAAAATTATTTGCTATTTTGTTTGCTTGTACCTTCTCCAGTCTGTCCAAAAATTTCTCCAAACACGTAAATATATACACGGACGACACAATCCAGGGCTTCTCATTGGCGCTGTTCATTTGTTCGACGGTTTCGCGGTAAATATTCTTATAGAACTCCATGATCTCTTTGCATCTCTCGATTTTTTCTATCACCTCATGGGGCGGTATCTTCCACAGATTGATGCGACCATTGTCGGTAAGAAACATTTTGCTTGTTATGGTCAACTGATTGGAAATTTTCACAAATAGTCCGGTGACATTGCTGGGCGTATTGAAGTAGTGGGCCGTTTTGGAGACATTTCTTATGGCCACCATAAGGCCGGGTAGGCTACTAATAATGCCTTCGGGTGAGGATCTAAACGACAGTCCGTATGTTATGGGAATTGTAATTAATTGAAGATTCTACCTATACAAAGGATCCCAAAATTTTTGCAATGATGTGATGTAACGCACATTGTCCTTGGCTTCGTTGAGTACCAGCGTTACTTGGTTATCGATTTCTGTCCATTTCTACACAATTTCGTAGGCAATAAGAACGACTAGATTACCTACTCTAGGATCATAGCTTCGACCTACCTTCAATAGCTTCGACGAACGCGACATAATCAAACAGGATTTGTGATTGTCGAAAGCTCGCGATGAGACAAATTCCATAATCGAAGTGTACCGCGCCAACATGCGTCGCCAGTTTACCAACATTTGTAGTGGCCCCACATCCGCCGAATCTCGCAGTATTTGTTTACTTTCGACCAGTATGGCCTGAATCTGGCGCAGCCATTGGCCAAAGAAGCGTTCAACTAAACGCACACGCGTTATATCCTTCGAAGTGGCCTCAATTTGCGATTTCGCCAACAAGAAGCCCTTGTACAGCTGATGCGAGACATCGAACTTAACGCGTGTGGCCACAGTCTCCTCGGAAACCTTCAGAAATATATTAAACATACTGAGACTGTGAAAGAACTTGCGCTTCTGGTAGTCCTCGGCCACACCGAATTCCGTGACAACATCAAGTGATTTGCTCAGTACACGATCCATGAAATTCTTCAACACATACAGGCACATGTCGGACTGCTCGGCGTTCCAGCAGAACATGGCCACATCATCCGAAACCGTACGATTCTCGACAGCCTTGTCATTGTTATTCCTAAAGACTACCAACCATTTGCCCAGCATCTGGACATTTTCGCTGCGCAGGCAAATGGTGCGCTTAACTTCGACGAACTTTTGCTTTTTACTATACCGCCCCGAATCGGGCGGATAACCCACCATATCGACATAGCCAATCATACAGGCACGCGGCCCATTAGCCTCGAACATGCCGTTCAATAGATCGCAAGAGGCCTGCTCGTCGGCCATGCCCATAATAATCTCGTCAGTATCCACGCCCATCAAGTCTGCACCGATTTCCAGCACATAGCGGTGATTGGCGCCCAAGCTGGAAATGCGCTGTTGGCGCAACTCTTTGAAGGTTTGAGCGCGCTTCCTCTCGATTTCCTCCTGCTCCTGGTCAGTGATACTCAGACGTCTTGTGGTATGCTTCTGGATGATGTGCGAAACACCGAAAAGGCGATGCAATCTGTTGACATTTTTGTCAGGATCTGCATTCATGGCGAAACGTTTGGGATTCTACAAAATTAAGTGAAAAAATGTGCCTTTTGCTAGAAAAATATTTTTCAGTTGAGTGCTTTTTCAAATGGAATTCGATGGCGTAGCCTTTGATAAATTCTCTAGAAGCTCTGGTGGGTTGAAGGAGAACCGAAGACTATGTACGAACTGGTGGAGGAGGCATAATTGTGTGATGGTCACTTGAACCTTACATTTAGAAAGTCAATTGCAAGTCTTTTGCTTACCTTTCAGTGGAAGCCTGCTTCGAATTCTACCTGGAATTGGTATAAATAGACTTGTCTCGTCGCTTGACTTGGTTTTCGGACAGTGATGTCAAGTGGGGGAGGCTTTCATTCATATTGTGTGCTCCAGTATATTGAGAAATGCGTGCATAATTTTTCCAAACGATGTGGTTTCTTTTATTCAAATTTAATTCTATTTAAAAACTACACAAATCAATTCAATAAACAAAAAGTATGTAATTAAAATAAAGTGAGGATAAACATTACAGACACGCATTGTTCAACAATCAATAACCTTTTGAGGATTTCTTTTTTTTTCTGTTTTCTGTTCTTTTCTTTTTATATATATTTAATGTATATAAATGATATTTATGATTTTTTTTCATATATTACAATGTTGTCTTAACGTTAAATGTTTCAATTTTTAGTAGCTGCAAGCCTTAAAGGTTTATACAAAGCAAAAAATAATATTTGTGTTTTTTTTTATTTAAAACTATTTAATTGGCAAAAACAACGAAAAACTTAAGAACTATGAGAAAGTGGAAATAAGAAGGAAATTCTTTATTCCGTACTCTTGAAAACGATATGTAAATTTTATGAATTAAAAAATGACGTAAGTAAAGTAAGGATACAGAGTGTTTGTGTTTGTGTTTGTGTGGGTGTGCGAGTGGTTTTTCTTTTTTTCGTCAGGTCTTTTTGAAGTATTCAATTAAACAATAAGGAAAATAATATAAATTGCATTTGCTGCAGTTTCAAATAATCTAAAAAAAACAAAACGAATTCTTATGTCGGGGTACGTGGTTTTCAGTGGCTAATAAAATTTGAAATTTGTAAAATAAGTAGCATGCAAGTGTACACCAATAGTTGATGCTAATATGCAGTTAGATGTCTGCATTATTAAATATAGACGATGCTTGTATGTATATAAATTTCATGTTTCTTATTCATCTTACCAATATGCCAACTAATTTTATTAACTAAAGAAATTAATAAAAACATGTTGCATTAGCTAACCTATAATCTCATTAAACGGTTACGTTTTGTTTTTTTTTTTTTTTTTGTTTTTCTTTTTTGTTTTTTTCTTCTTTTTTTCAAATGTTATATTCACAAACAAAAAAAATATTCTATTAACTGGTAATTAATGGCTAGAGCTCTCTACTTAACACATATTCCTTATAATCTGTTGGTTCATAAAAGTGTAGTATATTTTTTAAACTAAATTTGCTGAATCAAATTTACCATTTGTATTTACATTTAATTTGAGTGAGTGCGCATTTAAAAAAAGTGTTTGTTTTTTCTCCTTGTTAATATTTGTTAAATCAAAATCAAAACTAAAACTAAACTAACGTTGAAATGTTTTACAAAAAAAAAATTCAATAGTATTTCGTCTGACGCGTGCAACCTTCTTGAGAGTTCAGATACGATTTACAACTTAAAATCCCTATACAAAACAAAAAAAAAACAAGGATCTACACAAATATGAATGTGTGTCTACTGTTCATCCTGTGAACTGTTACTAGCTTGGGTGGTTGTTGTTGCGATGGCCAGTGACGTCGTTGCTATCGATGTGGAAATCTGTTCTTGGGCTGCCACATCGCTCTCGTCACCAGACGTGGACAGAAAGTCCGCAAATCGACAATTGATGGCATTATTTTTGTAATCTTTCGATTCCTCTTGAGCAGCGGTGTACGAGGCTGGCGTTTCGCCGATACCATCCATTTTGGTTATTTTACTGGAGTTGACATCGGGCTTTTCGGGGTGGTCGTGTTGCTCTTCGTACGTGAAACTACTGTGCTCTTCCTCGATGTATTCGATTGCGGTGTTCTCGTCCATTTCGGTATCTGCAAATGAGGTAGAGCGGGTATTTCTTATTAAAAAATTTTATAAAAAAAAATTGTTTTGTTTTTAAACATTTTTTGGTTTTAAACGAAAATTTCCAGTCCAAAATTAAAAAAAATTTTGTTAATTTTTTTTTTTTAATTTTTGTTTTGTAAAATTTTTTTTTTTGTTTATAAAATTTTTTTTGTAAAATTTTTTTTTTTTTTTAAATTCGTACATACCAATTTCCTCAAAGCCAGCATTTGTTTCGCATTCAATATTCTCATGTATATGGGTACTGTCTTGCTCCTCGTGGATCTCATCGTCGTCTGCGGTCTTTTTGGGATTTTGTTCAACGGTGATGGCTTCAATGCTGTCATCATCATTGCCATGAGGATGAAGTTGATCTGGTTGCGATTGCACTTCGACAACGTTTGGCGTTGTATGCTCTTCGTCAAGCATTATAATATTTTCATTTGTGACAGTGGTGCTTGTGGCAGCGGATATATCCTCTGCCTGTCGCTCCTGGTCCTCCTGCAGCGCCTGCCCGCCATCCACAATTTCTTCCTCTTCGACAATAACATCCTCGAAACTATCATTCAAGACAATTTCCGCTTGTGCTTCTTCTTGCTGTTGGTCACTCGTTGATTCACGCTGCTGTCTGCCGCTCGACGTTGAACGACGCTGAGTGCGCGCCTTTGTGGCAGCCGCCACAGCGGTCGCCTGATCCAGCTCCATCTCCCAATCGGTGGCATCTAAAATGACGGTTGACTGTTGCTGTGACTGCGAAGGATTCGATGTGGTGTCGATTAGGTCGCTTGATAATACTGTGACCGTATCGCCAATATTGTTGCCCACTACATTCGTCGAGGACTCTGTGTCAACAATTATGGGCATATTCAGTATATCGACAGGCGTATCCTCCGTAATCATTTGGCTGTTTTCGAGTTGCACACTTGAGGTGGTGGCCGCCGCCGCTGATGATGCGCTCGAGACTTTGCTGTCAATAAATGTGGTGGTGGTGGCCTTAAGAGCGGTTGATTGTTGCAGTTGTTGCTGCATACTCTGTGGAGGCATATTCGAAGCTCCTATGACCACAACATTCGGTTTGGAAACCTCAACTGATTGATGATGTTGCTGCTGCGGACTCTTAGCCAAAATGTTGCCCACACCGATGGGTGTAATATTTTTGGTGAACGTACCGGTACCGGTGAATGTGCCCGTTGCAGTGCGGCCACTTGTTGTGGGCACAAATATCATATTGCTCTTGTTGCCGCCAATCGTAAGGGTTGTGGCTTTTTGGGTTAATTGCATGGTGCCGGGCAAACTGCCCGGTGAAGACATGGATGCGGGTATGATTTGTACCTTTTGTATGGCAACCCTTTGGAAAGTTAAAATATTTAAAAAAAAATTATTTTGACATGAATTTGTATCTTTTGTTGTTGTAATAATAACAAACCTGCGTTGGGGCATTGTTGATGTGACACTGCCTGCTGTGGCGCCCATCAGTGTGTTCGCAGATATAATCTTAGGCTGCATGCTGCTTTGTAGTTTTGCTTTTGAGGGATCGATATTGGCCGATTGAATGAACATTTTGCCGTTGGGCGATTTACAAATTTTGACACTTGTACGCATGCCAGTCGTCGTCACATTCTTCAACTGTTGCTGAAAGAATTGATGCTGTGTCGTTGTGGCGGTGGTGGTAATGGCCGAGGCGAGCTTGACATTACTTATTATTTGCGGACCGGTAGTGGAAGTGTTTGTGTTGAACGTGGAAGATATCTGCGCGAAATGGGAATGCAATGGGATTTTATGTAAATACTTGAGTGAGAAATCGTACCTTCGATGTGCCCGCGAGACCCGTCGTCTTGATGAAGTTGGGCGGTTTGCGGAAGACATTCGCGCCGGATCCAAGTGTCGAAATGAGAGTACCGCTGCTGCCTACACTCAACATAGACGAGGGTAAATTCTTGATAATGGTGGTGCCCAGGCCCGTGGAAGATGTGACGGAGGAACCACCAGCACTGCCAGTCGCTGCAGTAATCATGGTCGCACCATTATTCAAAGTTTCAATTTTCGTGATATTTGACGAGGAAGAGGAGGAGACACAGCCACCAGTTGCACTGACTGCACTGGAGCCGCTCAAAACGATGGGCAGTAGTTTCGTAGTCAAGACCTTACCCTGTGTGGATTGTTGTGGACTGTCGCCGCCACTGCTGCTGCTGTGCAGTTGTATTACCGCGGGCGGGGTGTGAGTGGGCGTGGCTACGCCGCTGGCGCTTGTAGTGATGGTGGTGCCATCGATAATGCTGAATACTTGCGGTTGACTGGTTACAATGGTACCACTCCCGCTGGTGGCATGATCGAGCAAAGGTGTCACCAGCGTGGCGGGCTGTAGCTTTTTCGGCGTCAGCTTTGTACCGGGCGGCAGAATAGTGGTGTTGATAGCGCGCAGTTTTGTCGCGGCAGCCGACAACTGTGGCAGCGTCATTATTTGAGGTGAGGAGGAGACTTGCACTTGCATCGCCGGTGGCGGTGGTTGGCGATCTTCGACAATGTACTTCTGCACCGGCGTGGAGATCAATTGCTTTTCCGTTTTGCCTATGATTATCGACGATGCTGGCAAACCAGCAGATGTGGGCGACGATGAGGTTGTGGGATTGTAGGGGTGGCTCTCGTGCGGTGCAATGCGCATTGCTGCTGCTGCCGTTGATGTCACCACGCTGGCGGGCATTTGAAGTTTTGTTAGATTTTTCGTAATATCCTTTTTGGATGCGGCAATTTGCGGCATGTCCATGGGCGAGTACTGCTCATCGAACTCTTCAACACATTGCAAGTCGTTGATGGCAATGTTGCGCGCCTGCTGCTGTTGCAGTTGTTGTTGGAGGTGGTGTTGTTGTTGCTGTTGTTGTTGTGCGTTTTGTAATTGCTCCGCCTCATGCTGTTGCATGATAATATTTTGCATTTCTTGTTCCTTTTGCTGCATTTTTTGAGCTCTTCTGCCGCTCTTGGCCGGCGTTGCTTGTCGTTTGGCTCCTGCGGCTGCCTTGGTTTGTTTGGCGGCTGCCTTCTGCTTTTGCACTTGTTGCTGGTGGAAGTAGCGCTGTTGCTGCAGCTTGCTGTGGTTATGATACAATTTTCGGATATTGCTTGAGGGCGAGTTTGGTGGGGACACGTTCGTGTTGGCCGTTATGTGCTGATATTGCTTTTGCTGTTGTTGTTGTTGTTGCTTTGTTGGCGAAGTGTCGTTGACAATACGTTTCTTACTGGAGCCAGTTTGGTTGTCGGGCATGATGCGTTTGAGATTTTTCTTCGTTCCAGCTGGTATGTCGGGCATTTTAAACTAAAGCGAAACAAATATAAAATTGATATGGAAATATCCATGAACCAGTGACCATCATCATATTTTTCTATACTCCACACTCCAAAAGAGACGTGGAAGGTATATATATATTACGTTTTACACCGTTTGCTTTTTTTGCATCTTCAGTTTCATAAAATTGCTTTTTATCCAATAAATATGCATTATTAATATTTCAACATTTTTAATAAAAAAATAAATATAAATTCGAAAAAATTGTATTTTTTATTTCGACCCCTAATTGACTTTTTTATTTTATTTTTGTTTTTAATTTCAATTTGTATGATCAAGAATACATTACTACAAACAAAGTTTTGATGAATTGATGAGTTTTCGAAGTGCGATGTACCTCGTATTACAAATTGACCAAACATATTTTTTACTTCATGTCCAACAAGGTTTAAAGCGGCCTGAAAAAAAAGTCTCTCGGGAAAAAACTTTTCATACTACTAAGGTTCACTCCAATGTATATTTGTATGTACTTTATAAGAATCAGGATAACAAAACGTTTTTATTTTCACTGAATACGTGGACAAATGTTAGCAACAGCACAACAAGCAATTTTGGCATCACTAGATTGAACAAAAATATTATCTTATTGGCCACAACGCGAGGATGGATCTGATGAAAAAAAAACTGTTATTGGAACTGCAACGAACATGATAAGGAGGAAACGCTCGAAACGGTTCAACATTTCACATTCCACTTTAATTTTTGACAGTGATCGAAAATATCATTGCTTTTTTGATACTTATCCTTTTTGAATTTTTATATGGACAAATATATTTACACTACTAGTTCAAAGTTAAGACATTGTCGCTGTTTCGTAGAGTATTTGAACTTCGACATTTTTTTTAACATTTAAAATTTTTATTTTTTTGGTCGTAGTAAATTTGGAGTAAAAACATATTTAAACTCCGCGCAGTAACAAATCCGAAGAGCTTAACTATCTTGCAAAAAGTTCACTTTGTCCAATAGTCAAGAGTGCAGACTGTACTTTTGCACCTAATCACTCTACCAGTTATATAAATATTTGCAAATAGTAAATGTTGATCAAATTGCAATTGCACTTACTGGATCACTGGTAACAACAGGAGCACCACCACGTTCTGCATCCCAAGCGCTGGAGTCGCGCACATACGCAGCCTGTTCTTCGGCCATGGCCGCTGCCGTATACGTGGGATATGGAAGTTTGGAATTCTCTGCCGCAGTTTCGGTAGCTACATTGTTAGCTATCAACGCCAAAGCCGTTTGCGGTGCAATGCGTGGCAACATCGGAAAAGAACGCCTGCCTTCGCGTGACCACTCCTGCCATGTGTTGGGACCGGAAATGCTGCTCAGTATCGGAGAAAATAAAAAATTCCCGCATTTTTTCAAAATTAACTTTCCAACGAAAAAGCACTTAGTATGGGGCTAACAAAATACTTACGCCTCCGCAATTGTGGACAATTGCTCGTCGTTTGCAACGCGTCGCGCCTCCGCTCGATGGCGCTCTTGCGAAATGTGGCAAATGGTGCGCAGCTCCTCGAGCAGCTTGGCCTTGGTGTCATTGAGACCACCCTGGGCGCGAAAAACGCTAATCACATGCGAATACGATTCCAACTCTGAAATGGGCCGCAAAATACAGAAAATGAATCGAAAATTTAATCATATCGCTGGCAGGCAGGCGTCGCTCGCGACGATTGCTGAACGCGCCAACTTCGGGTGCTTCCTTGAGCAGTACTCACCAAGTCTCCGTAAAATGCCTCGACATTCGTCCCGCGTCATTTGCAATACTTGTGGCCACATTCTGCACGCTGCTACACTACACGGCTTTAATGCGAATCGCGGTCGAGGATTTCACTTGGATTTTTAGAGATTTTCTCAAAACTTTTGGCAAATTGGAGCGAAATTTTCGAACAGAAATCCACTGCTTCTTCGTTTCGTTGGTTGGGCAGCCATTAATGTTTATTTGTCAAAAAAGTCAGTACAGTGCAGGGATGAAAAACGAACATTTCTGTTTAGTATTATTTTGAGTGTGAAATAGTATTGAAAGTGAAATGGTGAAACGATATCGTTTTGATAGTAGTTAGCTGTGATTTTTCATAAAGTTTGTTTGCTGTGAGCTTAAAATTGAAGTGGGACAAAGAAAATTTGTAAATAGACGCTAAAAATAATATTTGTGATTTTATAAGCACGTATAAACGATCTCATAATTTGTCAGCTGTAATGAAATGTAAATTTTTCTGAAGAAATTCGCCAAAATTGAGAATTTCTCACGAAAGCATAGAGTAGCAGAGTCGCAATTGCTTGAAAAAAAAGGACAAAAGATTGTACAAAAACTAAAGAAAATTACGTAAGCAAATTCACTTAGCAATAGTTTTATCGTTTTTGTACGTAAAGTTTGAAAATTACTTGAGTGTTGAAGCCGCAGTTTTGGAAAATAAAAAATAAGTTCTAAATAATAGTTCTAGTAAATAGTAAAACTACTTTTACTGCTTCTTTCACTGTTGCTATTACTTTGTGATGCACTGCAAATCTTTTGCTATTAGTGTTAATAAACCAATATCAAAATTACCTGCCAATTTCGGAGGAAATTCGGAATCGGAATTATTCACAATCCTAATAAGTCGAAATTTTCTATCGTTTATTAAATCACAGCAAACCTATGATCAAAACGATATCATCTCAGTACTTTTGTTCAAGCAATGGTAACCCTGAACAGTACAAACTTTTTCATCCCTGGTAAGGAATATTTCAGAGTTGCACAAGATTGAATTTAGTGCTATTAGAAAAAGTTGCACAAATATGTATCTACGAATTTTTGTGATTTTCCTAAGATCGCTCTTATGTCCATTTTCACAAATCCCATTAGCATATTCGTTTCATTTAAATTAGTTTAATATAATTTTCATTCACAATAGCCATTTTCCCATAGTAAATTGGAATTTAAAAGGCCGATTTTTCGAATTTTAACTCCGATTAAGTATTGTGAAATTGGCCCCAAAATTTATCCGACAGAATGGTTCTAAACTTTGGTAAAAAATGTCAAATAATGGAAAAAACTGGTTCTAAACTTTAAAAATCTCACTTCTCATAAGCCATTGAAAAATCTCAATATGAGATAAATATCACAAATCTGGTCGGGGAATTTTGTTGAACAATTTTTTCGTCAAATTAATCCATCAGAAAAAATTTTGTAATCATCGGATTTTTTTTCAGTAAAAACGGATTTTCGGTAGAAAAAAACCTGGCAGCACTGAGAAGAACAAAAAAATTTTTGTTGACATTTTACAAACCCACGATCAAGAAAATCCAAGAAAATGTCACGACGATAAACTGCCGGCAAAGGAAAATAAAAGAACCACTATTACCATCATCATAAATCAGCTTCAATAATGTTTCGCACAGCCAAGAACAAATTCGATATTGGCGAATTGACACGCAAACTGAAGCGTTTGGGTGATGGAAGCTACATGTCGTATCGTAAAATATTTCTACTCCTGCTGGGCGCCTGTATTTTCTTTTATATACTCCCTCCCGTGTTGAGGTATGTGTTCATGAGTGCCCCGGAGAAAAAAGGTGAGTGTCCATCCATAGAGGTCCATATAAATAGTGGCTGTACTAGGCTATAATTGGCAGATCCCCTGGTTCACTGCATGGATGATCGTCTCACACCATTTTTTCTGCAAAATTTCGAGTACGATGCCAACATTCGTCACGTGCCGCCTTTGGAGGAAGAACAAAACTTTATACCCTACGTGGGCAATGGTTATATTGGCCTAGAAGTGGCGCACGACTCGTCGCTGAATATAAAATCGGGACGTTCAATGCAATTGCCCACACAATTCCACCCGGTGGTGTCTGTGGCTCAGCTGAATGGTGCCGGACGGGAAGCCACTGTTGTGGAATATTTAACGGGTATAGTGCACAGGTGAGAGGGCACGACGACGACGGTCATGTGAGCTGTTTGTTATCTTTAATCCACGACCATGACTCATTTCAGGTTCCAATGTTTTTCGAACTACTTTGTATCCTACGCGGTCTACGCACATCGCACACTTCCCAGCATTTTAATGCAGGAAATAAAAATCACAAATACGCGAAATACAATGGAAGAAGTGGAACTGATATTGCCTCGTGTACATTTTCCAGCGCCAACAACCAGAACCTTGCAGTTGGGGTAAGCATTGCTAAATTTATTGTTATTTGATGATTTTTCATTTGTTCAATCTACGATGCAGTTCGTCTTCGCAACCGAATGGCCTCAAGGAATTCGAGGTTATTACGGGGACGGTTTCACCGAAACCGGAAGACCCTACAAAAGTAATTGTGGTCACCATTGTGAAGCCACAAATGTCCCGCATAGTACAAATGAAAAAACGAGGCACTACACGGCTGGAGTATCCCATTGCGGTGCACTACTCGAAACTGGTGCAGCCAGAGCAGATCAAGGACACAATCGAGGATACCGAGCACAAGGCTGTGCAGGCCATGACAAAAGCCCTGCAGAAAATGCAACCCAAACAGGAGGCGGGGCATATTAATGTGGGCTACAAACAAGAGCATATCAACGTTTGGGCGGATATCTGGGCCACCGGCTTCACTCTGAGCACATCGAAAGCCGAGCAGAGTTTGAATGGCGATCGAATCAATGCCACCATGTACGCCGTGCTCTCGCAAGTGCGTAGCTATGAGTTCGAGGAGTTCGTTAGCGTGTCGGCACCCAATAGACAGGACATTGCAAAGGCTTTGACGTACGCCGAAGGCTGCTATGACTCCTATCATACGCTGCAGGCGGAAAATCTCTGGTTGAACATGGACTCGTTGGTGAATTTAAATAATTTGGTTTCATCGTGGATGCTGACGCTGGAGAAACAGGGCTGTCACAATCTGATACGTGCGGGCGCCTCGGGTGTCATCCAGGCGATGGTGCTCAGCTTCGGCAGCTTTCGCTTCAGCAATCAGCATTTGGAGTGCAACATGCATCCCAAGTATTTGCACAGAGATTTCCATTTCCGGCGCTTGAATTATGGCAACAAGACGCATGTGAATGTTACCATAACGGTAACGGACGACAATAAGGCGGTGATAAATGTGGCCTTGGATCGATCGGATCGTAGTTATTATGCATGCGATGGTGGCTGTCTGGACGAACCGGTTCTGCTGACGTATGTGGATAAAATAATTGCATTGCTCTGTTCGACAGTCGAAATAGTTCTGTTATGAGAATAGTGTATTTGAGGGTAAATAGGAGTCAAGGAAACATTTTGGAAATATTTGAAATATTTTTTTACAAAATTTTTAAAAATAATAAACGAATTCGTGATCGGCAACTTTATCTTCAACACTACTCTCATTCCAGAATTATTCTAAAATTTTATATTTATCAAACTGCTCTGACAATTTTTAATGTGAAATTTCAGCCAAACACGCCGGCTATTTCCCGTGAAACTAACTGAGCCGCTCACCGCTATTCTGTACATTACCGAAGACAAGCAACACATGGAAGAACTGAACAAAGCCATCCACGTAAAGGAAGTGGTGGAAGGTATTTTGCGCTCAATTTCAAATTTTATTCCACTAAACCAAAACTCTTTCTTCAACTTGCAGCGCCTGCCCATGAGCAGCACGTCATCGCCTTGCATAAACACGGCCACCAGCTGGGCGGTCTGCCTACGCTGTTCTGGGTCTCGGTTTGTGCAATAATCATAGTATTCCACGTGTTCCTTTGCAAACTGATCATCAAGGAGTACTGTGAGCCCTCGGATAAGTTAAGGTATCGCTATAATAAGCCGTGATTTTAGGTTTAACATTGAGTACTTTCATATAATCAGGTTTTTTTTGTTGCCTTTTTCCAAACACTTTCATGGAAAAGTGAGACTAACACAATACTAGAATTAGAAGGAATCCCCACTTGCTTAATCTTGAATTGTGCTGATTAATGTTAAATGCAAGTGAGATGTGACTTTAGTTAAATGTACATGCAACTAGGAATGGTTGAAAAGGCCTTGTTTGTTTAATTTCAAAAGTAATTTTTATTTGGATTTCATTTAAATGAGGAGAAAATGCAATAGATTTTTTTTTGTTTCAATTAGCTTTTAAATGCTTTACGCAGCTTCACACTTTTCGGGCTATAGTGTAACAATTTTCAAGCTTAACTTTATTTTTAATTAAAATGTAAAATAACATCTTTCTCTATTATATATATAATATATATAAAATTGTAATAATATTTTTTCTGGAAATATTCACAATCTGTGTTGTTGTTAAGAAGATAAGGGCAGTTTTCAATAATGCTCGACATTAGATGAGCATTTAAATAAACTTCTTTTGTGTAAGTTCTTAACTTGGATGATTTTGCGTTTGGATTCTGGTTTCTTGTTAAATATCGAAAAGTGCAATAAAATTGGTTCCGAAAAATCAGTGCGTGCTACGTTTTAAAGGGCCTACTAAATCGTAGTGGAACTTCTCTACTTGGTAACTTCATGCATGCCATGCGCCAAATACTCCACGTTCTTGCTGGTCACGCCCGCCATCGAAATGCGTCCGTCTTTCGTCAAATAAATGCTAAACTCCTTCATCAAGCGATCGACATTCTCCGCAGACATGCCCGTATAGCAGAACATGCCTATCTGATTGCTGATGTGATCCCAGGGCCGCGAAGAGCCCAACTTGACCAGATTCTGTTGCAGCTGAGCACGCACATTGATAATCCGGTCGGCCATCAGTTTCACATCCTTCAACCAGAGACCGTGCAGCTCCTTATCGTTTAGGATTTCGGAAACGATGCGCGCCCCATGAATCGGCGGATTCGAGTACAAGGCGCGTATCAGAATTTTGATTTGTGACATCACACGATCGGCTTCCTCCTTGCTCGAGGTGACCACAGTGTAGGCGCCAGCGCGTTCACCATACAAGCCCATATTCTTGGCGAAACTTTGAGCCAGGCAGTATTCGTGGCCATCCTTCTCGAAAATGCGTATCGCCTGAGCGTCGTGATCGACATCGCCACTCGCAAAGCCCTGATAGGCCATATCGAAGTAGGGATACAGGTTGTTCTTCTTGAACAAATGGGAAAGTTCCTGCCATTGTTCCTTTGTGGGGTCCACACCTGTGGGATTGTGGGCACAGGCATGCAAGAGCACAATGGATTTGGCGGGAATTTTCTGAAACAAAAAAATTATATGAAAAAAACAAATAACCAAAAAAAAAATTATACGAAAAAAAAATACCTTAATGTCATCCATGCAACCCTGGAAGTCCAAGCCACATGTCTTGGCATCGTAGTAGCGGTACTTCTTTACGGTCAAACCGGAATGCTCGAAAATAGGTATGTGATTGCCCCAAGTGGGTGTGGGCACATAAATTTCCTTATTGCCCTGCCAGAATTTGCTCAAGAACGCCGCACCCACTCTCAAGGCGCCCGTGCCGCTGATGGCCTAAAGAGAAGCGACCAGTAAATGAATATATTTGGCCACCTTTAGTACACCAATGAGAAACCTACTTGTGTTGTGGCATTGTGTTTTTCCTTCAGGCGATTTGAGTCGCTGCCCAGAGCCAGTTCCACAGCCTTGGAGTAAAAGTCCGGTATGCCTATGATGGTGGCATATTCCTTATCCATTTTGCGGCCAACAATGCGCTCTTCTGCCTAAAAAGTATACAAAATTCAGTTAAAGGATATTTTTAATGAAAGCAACCATTTCTGTTTACCATTCGCACACTTGGCAGCACCCATGGTTTACCGTTATCGTCCCGATAGGCTCCCACACCCAAGTTGATTTTCTTCGGATTACCATCGCGTTTGAAGGCTTCGGTAACGCCCAAAATTGCATCTGGTGGTCCCATTTTTACATCGTTGAACCATGATCTGGAAGTCGTAAGAGGAATTACTAAAATGTATATGACTTGTTTATAAATGCCACAAATGTATGCACAAATTATATTGCCCTTATCAGATCAAACGCTTACTAGTTCATATCTTGGCTGAGTGCTGAAAATTGAAGTTTGACCGCATACGGATAAAGATCAAATATACAGCGATAAGCTTGGTTCCTTCTTGAATTTATAAACTCAAAGAAATAATTGCAATGGGGAAGTTTGAATAGAAAAACTATTCCCAAAGATTTGTTTGTTTTTTTTGTCACACAAATATTTACGCATTTTCCATCGAAAACAAAATGCATTTTTGAATGCAAACATCGTGGCTGATAACGCAAGTTTACAAATGTTGCTGTCAACAGGAAATTTCCTCCAAAACACAATTAAACAAATACGACATCAACAAGTGCATGCGTCAGTCTTCATATCAGTAAAATTATTAACAATAAATGTAATCTTATTTGCATTCGGAATCGTTCAAAATGATAAATTTTTGAGAAAAAATATTAAAATATGAATTTTGGAAACCAAATCACTAATTAGAATGCTGCTAAAACAGAGTGTAGGGGTAAAAAAGTAATGCCGGAAAAAATACAATTATTATGGTCATAAAAAAAGGTAAATAGTAAAATAATAAAGCTTGAAATCTAGAAAAGATAGAATGATAAAAAAATGCAACAAAAAGAGGAAAAAATTAATTAAGCGGCTGTGATACAGCTACAAAAATCCGGTCAATATAAAAAGTGAGATGTTTGGATTAATATAGTCGAAGTATCACGATTATAAGAACTAGTAATTTTTGTCCAGCAAAGTGGCGAGTGACGTAAACGATAATGAAAGATAATCTGGACGTAAAACAATTAAGCGCAAAAAATCTATAAAAACACTCGAAGCTCAACAATTCTACTACTTGTGTACTGTCATGTGGCAAAAGATAACTGCTGACCCTCCACTGTCTTGTCGTCGCCACGACAACAATTGCAATCCCCAATAGTGCTACCCCCCCCCCAACACCTCTTTCAGGCCATATTCCTTCCATTTGTTTTGCTTTGCACCACATGCAGCGCATTCTGTGTTCTGCATTAAACCAATCACATGGAAAATGCGTTCGCACATCGAATGACCTTGTAATGACATCGTCGTTCGGGGCACGAATCAACAACAACAAGAACATGGAAAACTAAATCGCTTGGAAATCATATAATATCATTTATAATTTTCATTAAATTCTATAATAGACTTTGTTTCCTTACTTCGATCTTGTAGCGTTAAGGTTTAGTGCCGTTCCCAGTACTCGGTTCGCCGGCATCAACGTTTTTCCGCAAAGGTTCGCCATAATTTATCTTTAGCTTATCTCGAGCACTTTTTTAGCTTGGAAATTGTATTTTGATATAAAAATAAACTTGTTCGTGTTAGCCGCACTCCAGTGAAGCAACCGTCCGTTACCGCCGAGAGAAAATTCAATAATGCAAAAATATAATTAGCCAAATGACAAACGAGCTCGTTGTTTTTGGAGAAACTAACCGAATAAAACCGAATACGGGCTACACAGGAAAAAATCGATAAATCCCGCATTTTGCATGATAATTTTTGCAATGATTTAATATGAGATAATAGCGGTAATATCAAAAATGGATATAATCACGTATATCCATTTTCTAAATATTTAGTAAAATACTATAAGGGGTATTCCCAAGTCGTCATATAAATAGTCATTTGGCAAGTATGAAAAATGGTTTCAAACGAATCGTGTATGAAACCCCCATAGGGTTGTCAATAAGTTGTTTACTTTTTGAATTTTTTTTCTTTATCCATTCACCTTATTTAATTACAAATGTTTTTATGACATTTTTTTTTAATTGTAAATGCCCATGTCTGCTATAAAAAAGTAACCTCATATTTACCGATTACTTCGCAATACCCAACATTTACATTTGAATTATCTATCACTAGTTCAAAACATATTTTGCAATCTACGAAAAATACTAGAAATTAAACAATTTAAAATGGGAGGTGGAGACTTGGTAAGAGCAATCCAATGTAATAGTAAATTGTTTAATTTTAATAATGTTTTTTACAGAATTTGAAAAAATCATGGCATCCGCACACAATGAAGAACCAAGAGAAAGTATGGAAGGCCGAACAAGCCAAAAATCAGGAAGAACGAAAACTTAAAGATTTGCGCAAAGAAATTGAAGATGAGAAAAATCGCGATGAACTGAAGAGAATCGGCCAGGCTTCCGGCGTGCTGTCCAAAGGCGATGGCGACAAGAAATTGGAGTGGATGTACAAAAGTAGGTTCTTCACGTGAATTGTCGACAAGAGGGCTTATTATTTTTTTTTATATCAGACAGCACTGAACTGATAAATCGCGATGAGTACCTGTTGGGACGTACAATTGACAAGTCCTTTGAAATGCTTGAGGCGGAGGAGCAGCGCAAAAATGCGGTAGGGATGAAGCAGCCAGTAAATCATGTCGAGCACGAATGCATACCCTTCTCTATACGAGCATATCGCAACATGGAGTCCACCGAACAAGTAGATTTGCAACGAAAGGTTATGGAGGATCCCTTGATGCTCATCAAGCAGCGAGAAATGGAGTCGCGGCGAAAGCTACTCGAGAATCCAGTCAAATTGAAGGAATTGCATCGCATACTTAAGTCCGAAAAGGGCATGAAAAAACTAAAGAAATCCAAGAAATCAAAAAAGTCGAAGAAATCCAAAAAGAAGAAACGTTCAACGAAATCCTCGGACGAATCTTCCGCATCACATTCCGATTCGAATTCGGATTCTGGGAAGGATTTGGACAAAGAGCTGGAGAAACGGTATAAAAAACTGAAAGGCAGTTTGCTGGATAAGGAAGAGAACCTGGCAGGCCTGAATTTATCAAAACTACTCGATGCCAAGTATGAAACGATATCCAAGGAACTGGACAAGGCAGTGGAGTCGAAAAAGAAATCGAAAAAATCACACAGAAGCCGTTCGAACAGCCACGATGAAAGTGAGCGCAGAGTGGAGAGGCGCGATGAAAGAAGGTCTCCAGAGGAACGACGACAACGACGTGAATATCGAAGGCAGACGCGTTCGCGGACACGGTCTCCACAACCGCGACCACAGCAGAGGTACAGAGACAACGACAGACATAGACGTTATTCACGATCTCGGTCCCCAGACAGACACGACAGTAGAAGGCCACGTCGTATTTCCCGCTCACGTTCACCAGCCCCAGCCCGTCAGGAAAGTAGACGCCAAGCAGCTCGGCATTCCCGTTCCCCCACCAAACCAGAAAGCCGGCGGCCCACTCGTTCACCTGCCAAGTCAACACAATCGTCGGCTCCGAAAAGACCAAGTACAAAACTAACCGAAGAAGAAAAGGAAGCGCGTTACCGTGAAATGTTGGAGAATGCCGAATGGCGTGAAACCGATCGCACACAGTCCGTGCAAAAGCATCGCGAAGCCTACGCCCGCGAAGAACAGCAAAATACAGTGCGCGACTTCGATAAGGATTTCATCAACAAAGAGGTGAAGAAGGCCATCGCAAACCAGACGTCCGTGGGATCACGCATTCGGGCGAATTTGAACAACATTCAACGCACTTCGTCGGCCATGAATGCGAATTTTGCAAGGAAGTGAATGCTCCAAATAGAAACACTTTTGATTACAGTTCAAGGAACTTAAGGAATATTTTTCGTTTTATTTTGAAATTTTGAAAATTTTCGACTCTACTTAAACTCGAACTAAGCGAAAACTTTGCAACTTTGGTTCGGTACTAAACAACGGCTAATGTCATAGTGTATAATGTAATTCAAACATGTCTTGTGCAGTATGGGTTCTGAATATATTAGGCATTGCTCAGAGCAGCCACACCGGGCAGCGTCTTGCCCTCCAACAGCTCAAGCGATGCACCGCCACCGGTGGAGACGTGCGACACATCCGATTCGGTGTTCCATTTGGCGCAGCAAGAGGCTGTATCACCGCCACCGATGATCGATACGGTGCCGCTTTTTGTGGCTGCAACCACGGCATCCATGACAGTCTTGGTACCGTTGGCAAAGTTGGGGAATTCAAAGACACCGCAAGGTCTGTAAAAAAAATAGTTAAATTATTCCACATTTCCGAGAAATAGTTTTAAAAATCTTGACTTACCCATTCCAAACGATGATCTTTGAGCGGGCTATCGGAGCAACGAACAATTCCCTTGTCTTGGGGCCCACATCCAAGCCCATATGGCCATCGGGAATGCCCGACTCGACGGTAGCCTCGGTGACAGTGGCATTCTCGGCGAACTTATCGCCGCACACAAAGTCCACGGGCAAATGCAGCTGGACATTGTTCTTCTTGGCCTTCGCCACAAGGCTCTCCACAATTTTCGAGCCCTCCTCGTCGAACAGCGACGAGCCAATTTTCATGTTGTTCAACACCTTGAGGAATGTGAAGGCCATGCCGCCACCAATGATCATCTCATTGACCTTATCCAGGAGATTCTCAATCAGTTGAATCTTATCGGCCACCTTAGCGCCGCCCAAAATCGCAAGGAATGGCTTTGGTGGATTGTCCAAAGCCTGCGAGAAATATTTCAGCTCCTTGTTGAGCAGCAAGCCGGCGGCGCGCTTCTCGAATCCCTCTCCCATCATAGAGCTGTGCGCACGATGGGCAGTGCCGAAGGCATCATTCACATAGACATCACCCAGTTTGGCCAGACTTTCGCGGAATGTCTTAACCTTGGCCGGATCAGCCTTGGCCTTGGCGCCACTGGCGTCCACGCCCTTGCCCTCCTCTTCAATGTAGAAGCGCACATTCTCCAGCAGAATAACCGAGCCCGCTGGTGGGTCCTTGCATTTGCTCTCCACTTCAGCGCCCACGCAATCGTTGAGGAAGGTCACTTCCTGACCGAGCAGTGTCTTCAATTCTGCGGCCACCGGAGCCAAGGTGTACTTTTGGTTCTTATTGCCATCGGGACGACCCAAGTGAGACATGAGGATCTGCGCAGGAAAGAGGAAAGTATGTAACTATTTTCAATTCATACGAAGTATTTTTTCCGGTCAACATACCACCGCCTTTGCCTTTTTGCTCAATGCATATTTGACGCTGTCCACAGCAGCCACAATACGCTGGTTGCTGGTGATTTTACCCTCCTTGATGGGCACATTGAAGTCCACTCTGAATTAGAAAAATGCATTCAATTTTACTATCTGCCGTTTATGCAATTCAATTTTTATTGACTTGACCCCATCCACTCACCTCATCAACACCCGCTTGCCCGCCAAATCCAAGTTCTCAATGCTCAATTTATTGAAAGCCATGTTGCCTGATTTATTGCAATTAGATTTTGGTCTTTTTTGCCCTAAATTCGGTAATTTAAATGGAATTTGCGGAAATCGGTGTCGATGTGAAAAATGTCTGCACCCAACAACTTCAACGGCGATTCGGGTAAGCGATTTGAATGTCATCGCAAGGTCATAAATATGCGAATAGGTCCGTTCGCGTACTTCATCAGTAACGAAATTTGAGAGCGAAAAAACAAAAAAATTCGAAAGATTTGTTAAATCAAAAATCAGTTTTACTGTTGATATCAATATTCCGGTTAAAAAGATAAAAACTGCTTTAAAAAATTTTTTTGAATCTCTCCTTCGATAAGTACAATTTTATTTCGAAAACTATCAACTGACTTCGAAAACAGCTGATTTCAATTATATGGAAACAAATAAACAATTTAATTTAATACATTCAAAATTTTTAAAGATATTCAAAAGTCGTCGTTTATAGAGTCATAAACAACCATTTATCATAAATCATGATTTAACATTCAACTTCGTATGAATAATTTTTAACTAGGCTATTCATAATCAAAATCAGCTGTTTTTTACGCTCTCTAATTTTGTTACTGGCAAAGTACGCAAACAGACCTGCTGCAGTATGAAATTATTATTTGTTTTTTACGAAATGAAATTGGTTGCGCTTCGTGTTTATTTTCAAAACAAAATGAAGTTGGTCTCGTTAGATTGCAAACAGGGATGTTGCAATCCAGTGAACTTTTAGAGTGAATGATAAAAATTTGTATATCGATACCTTAAGCACAATCATTCTATGCCCATTTTTTCTGTAGAAAATGAAACAACTGTAGTCAATCTGCTACTCCCAGGAATCCAATAGTCAAACTCGATTTTCTTGAAAAGGGACATAGCATCATTGTGCTACAGAGGAAATTTAATTGAATGCAAATAAGAATATAATAGAGGATAACAGTGGAATGCCAGATATGAAGGAACGAAAAACAAACAGAAAATGAAAGAAGAACAGCAAAAATAACAAATAACCAAAAACAGTAAAGTAAAAAGTTTTCAAGTAAACATTTTTTTTAATGAATCATTTTTTTATATAAAATTCTTATTTAAAATGCGGAGTATGTCCAGGCATTTAAAATTTGGCATAGCTCGTGCACATTATTTTGTCAATATGAGCGTTAACGATTACATGTAATTAGTCTTATATTGTGTAATTTTAACAAATTTGAAAAAAAATCATAAAATCGAAAAATATCAAAAAACAACGATGAAAGCCTATTGTAACCATAATTCTTAGTATTTTTAGTAATACACTTTTTTTAAAGCAATATTTCAGCTAATTTTGACTGGAGATTTTTTGAAATTCAATTTACAAAAATTCATTAACTTGTTAATACCCCTACGCAATCAAAATACCAGTTTGAGTAGTGAGTGTCGAATACTTTGAAGTAACTATTCGATGAGTACTTTTTTTTTGCCCAACACTAATAAGAAACTGTTTTGTTAGAAAAAGTGAGAATTAATTTCGGTGCTCCAATGGACATGAAAAACATGAAATGTTATAGAATTCTATAAGCGACGCAGTGTCTAAGTGTGCTATGGAAACCAAGAAAGAGATGAGTGCAGGGAAACGAATACGTGAGCCCAAAATTAGTCTGATTTTCTACGCGGTACTAGTGCTTTGCATGTGGGCGCAGCATTTGGTTGAAATTCACGGCGAACGTATTTCCCTTTTGCCTGCGGCCCAGCAGTTGCACTACAACGCCCCATGCGATCGCAGCCGAAAAGTGTTCACCGAACCGTACGGCGAGATAAGCGACGGCCCGGCCGGCTTTAACTATACCAAGGATTCGCATTGCGAGTGGCTGATCAAGGCGCGCAATGACAGCCAGTTCATTACGCTGACCTTCCACAGTATGGGCACAGAGTGCTCGTACGACTACATTTACGTATACGATGGGGATTCGTTCAATTCAACGCTGCTGGGCAGCTTTAGCGGACGCACACAACCACAGCGTCTGGTGGCGCGTAGTGGCAGTGTAAGAAACTTTTTTGAAGATTCACTTGGGTCATGAGTGTGAATTTGGTTTGATTTCCCTTTCAGATGCTGATACTCATGTACAGCGACACCAACTACGTGCTGGATGGCTTTCGTGCTTCCTATTACATATCAAATTGCTTGAACAACTGCCACAATCATGGCAAATGCGTGGGCCATCAGTGCGTCTGCCACGGTGAATGGGTGGGCCCAGACTGCGAGGATGAGGCATGTCCGAACAAGTGCGGCGAGTCTCAGAGGCGGGGCAAATGCCTGAAGGGGATATGCCATTGTGAAAAGGGTTTCAGCGGCAGACTATGCGACTTACACTGGGAACCGCACGGCAGCAGTTGGCGGTGGCTGGCCACAGATGCAGAGGGCATGACACCACGAGCGGCACACACAGCCATTTATCTGGAGGAGGATGATGCACTTTACGTGTTCGGCGGCTATGATTTGAATGATGTCATCAGCACGCTCCAGGCAATTTGAAATTTTTAATTTCCAGAAAGACTTTTTTTTTAAATAAACATTTTTTTTTAGATTTATCGCTTTAGCTCCTCTCAGTGGGAGGACGAATGGGGCATAGCTCTGCAAAGTCGTCGTCATTTCTATCATCCACCAAAAATCGATCACACCTTGCTCAAGGCGGTCTTGCAGCACAAAAACGAAGACGAGGCCAAGCTGTGGGGACTCACCAGTGACGTTTCGTTCTTTCGCAACATTCTATATACGCTGGCCGAATCGAATTTGCACCAGCGACGAACACGCTCATCACAGCTTCTGACGACGGTCAATGCGAATTCTACGGACGAGGAGTTGTCTGAATATTTGGAAGATATTTTGGAAGAGGTGACCGATAACAAGCCACATGGTCGTTACGGTCATGCAGCAGATAGGGTGCCAGGTAAAATTTCAAGAATTTTCCCTTAACAAAAAATCAATACAAAAATTCCAACAAATTTCAGGTGGTTTCGTAATTTTTGGTGGCAAGCATGCCAATGGGAGTTTCTACAATGACTTGTGGTTTTACAATAGCACAGAAAATGGTGGAAAGTGGAAGCAATTGGCCATCAAATCGAAATTGCAGCCCCCAGCGGTGGCTCGTCATACCATAACTTTGGCGGGCGAATATTTGTATTTGTTTGGGGGCAGTTTGGAGACGGGCGAATTCTCTTCAAAGTAATTTTGCCTTTAAAATGAAGAACAAACCAATGGTTACCTAACTATTTATATTCCAGAATCTATCGTATACGATTTCCATTGAACACTGACACAGACACGGGCGAGGAACAGTGGGAATTGGTGCATCCACGTGGTGGCAAATCGCTTGATGTGCGCCTAGCTGCCCACACTACTGTCTACTACAAGGCAACCAATTCGCTGATTGTTTTTGGCGGAATCATGACCAGTTTGGCACGGTTCTCCAAACTCTCCGATCGCATATTCGCCTTCCAACTGAATGCCTTGCACTGGACGGAAATCCTGTATCCACGCACTGCCCTGCGCGACACGAATATACCGCGCGAACGTGCCTTCCACTCGGCCATCATATCCGGTAATTACATGATTGTGTTCGGCGGCTATACGCATCGCCACAACAAGGACGAAATCTGCTATGACAACCAAATGTACTGGTATCACCTCAGCTGCCACATCTGGATCAATCAGGTGGTGTCTGCCGACGATAGTTTGTACCCGAAGAAGCAGGGCGTCTTTGCTCACGCGGCTGCGCTGCGGCGCAACAATACTTTGCTGATTGTGGGCGGCTACCACGGCAATGTTAATGCCGATCTGTTTGCCTACGAGCTGCCGCAAGTGCTGCGTGTTCAGAATCACGGCTACAATCCGGAAATGTCTTGCCGTTTGCACTCCTCGCACACGGCCTGCCTATCGAATCCCGAATGTGGCTGGTGCTCGGCCGATAGTAGCTGCTATGGGCGTACAATTGGCGCCAACTGCACAACAAATCTGCAGACGACACGCTGTCCCGGCATATGTCCGTCCTTGGGCGATTGCCACTCGTGCCTGGTGCACGGCAATAGCACGGATAATGACTTCTCAGTGGCCAGCAAGTTGGGCCTCAATAAGTGCACTTGGTGCGTCCAGAACGCCAAGTGCCATCACAGCGATGATAATTATGGCATTTGCGGTGAGGACACACCATCACACAGTCCCGGCTGGTGGGGCGAGAAGGGCACAGAAATCAGCAATTCCTCCGAGTGCACCATCAATGACAGGCGTCCAGGACTCACCTACATCAAGTACCACTATCCGGTCAATTTGACCATGCCGGACTTTGTGGCCATCGTGAATGCCACAATGGTGGACTTTGCGTCGCCCATACCCACCACTCAGTACGAGCAGAAGCTGGAGGGAGAAATGATGGCGCGACTATTGGGTTTCGTGCGTCCCCAAAAGAGCTGGGAAGAACCGTCAGAAATACAAGTGTGCACTAGTTACTCGTCGGCAGTGCTGCGGGCAGGTTTGGGCAAAAACTTGGATGCTCTGAAAGAGTTGGCCAGTCAGGCTACGAATCAGTCCTACTGCAGTAATGTGGAGATACCGAGCACGGAGCAACCGTTTCTTATAGATTTTCAGGTAAATTCGATTTTTAAATTTGCTAAAATTTAAAGGTAGAATAATATGCTTATATATGCATATATTATATGCCCGACGCATTGCGGCTGTGAGTCAAGAAACTTTTTTAAAAAAAGTTACTCGTTGTCATTTGACTAATTTTTTCTCCCACCACACTTTTAGTGGTGTTCGGGTGTGCCTCAGACAGATAGACAGACCGATATGGCCGAATATTACTTTTAATTCCTTCCATTTTTAGGCAAAGCGTCGTATCGGCCTCAACACCATCTACAATACTTATCAGAAAACTAAAATGGAACTGCAGCATATCTTCCATGGAAATCTGAATGCCTTTACTTTCGAATACCTCGAGCCCTATTACTCCGGCAAATGTGAGCAGTACACGAATTGTTTGTATTGCCTGACCGACTCGTCCTGCGGCTGGTGTGGCCTAACGTCGAAATGTGTAGCCAAGTCGGTGAACGAATCCGAAGTCTGTTCGAGCGCGAGCTCCGATACGGGTCCAAAATACTGGGAATATCTCATCAATCAGCCCAGTCAGTGTGCGAACTGCTCGAATTATGTGGCCTGCGAGGAGTGCGTAGATTCGGGCCTATGCGAGTGGTGGACCGAGGACGCTCGCTGTGCACGCATCGGCAAGGCCGAGAACAGTGTTCGCGCGGCCAAGAGTTGTCCCATACCGTGTCGCCTGCGCAACTCTTGCTACGATTGCCTGAACAACAAGGGACGTTGTGTGTGGTGCGAGGCCAGTTCGCAGTGTTTCAGTTTTGCCGTCTACACTAGCGAATTTCAATTTGGCATGTGTCGCGAGTGGCTGGACGGCAAAGTTAGTCATCATCTGTCCACGGAGGATGCTCATCGCGTGGACTACAATGGTCTAGCCAATAGGAATGCCGAAAGTATAGTGCCCCAGCAGCAACAGCAGTGCAAGTCCTGCGCCCAGTATCGAAATTGTTCGACTTGTTTGCGTACCTTGAGTTGTGGCTGGTGCTTCGATCGAGACAACCCCATTGAGGGCATTTGCATGCAAGGTGACTTCAGTCGTTCGTTTGGCAACTGTTCGCTGGCCTTGAACAGCAGCTCGATGCACGATGCCGAATGGGCGTATGCGCAGTGCCCCGATGTCGACGAATGTGGTCTCGGCTTGCATGACTGCCACAAAGAGGCGAAATGCACCAACACTCACGGTTCGTACAATTGCCATTGCCGACGTGGTTATGTGGGCGATGGACGCTTGTCGTGCGTGCGCACTTGCTATGAGTCGTGCGACCATGGCTACTGCTCCGGCCCACCCGATTATGTGTGCAAGTGTGAGCTGGGCTGGACGGGCAACGATTGCTCGATCAGCTGTGGCTGCAACAATCACTCGACGTGTATTGAGCGTGTGGGTAAGTGTGACCAGTGCCAGGCTTGGACCGAGGGAGAACGTTGCGAGCGTTGCCGCCAGGGTAGCTACGGAAATGCCACCTCACCCGATGGCTGCCATCCGTGCGAATGTAATGGTCATGGCAATCAGGACCTGGGCATTTGTAATGTCGGCAACGGCGAGTGCTATTGCCGAGACAACACCTTCGGTCTGAAGTGTGACCAGTGTGCTCCCGGCTATTATGGTGATCCGCGTGATGGCGGTCAGTGCTATTTCCAATGCGAATCGCGTGGTATTCTCTCAAATATCGGACGCAGTGGCATTGGCTCCTATCAGTCGTATAAAAGTCCCTGGGGAGCCAGCCTGGAAGTGCGCGAGTGCTTGTGGATCCTGTCGCCTAAGACTCTGCAAGCCGAGAAGTCACTTTTGCAGCTGGAATTTGAGTGGCCCAGCTTGGCCATGGACTGCGACGACAATGCCGTCTACATCTACGACAGCCTGCCTGATCTAACGGGCGCTTCGCAACAAAATCAATTGATTTCTGTGGTCTGTTCGCCATATACTTCGTCGCGCATCATTGAGGCACGCTCCAGTCATGTCACCGTCTACTACAAACAAGGAGGCGAACGCAAAAATTTCGGCTTCAATGCCTTGTACTCGGTGAAGAATTGTGTGGCACGCACTTGCTTGCACCCGCACATTTGCGACGAACAGCAGCGGTGTGTGTGTCCGTCCGGCTATGTGGGCCCGAAATGTGAAGTTGAGATCTGTCCCAAGAATTGCAATGCCAAGCGCATGCAGGGCTATTGCGACACGGACTACGGCCGGTGCATTTGTAATGGCAGCTATGCGGGCCCGGATTGTGGCACTTTGGTCAAGTCGAATCATTTAGTTTCCACTGAACTCTTCAACACCATGCTGCTTAGTGAGGCTTATGAACACTTGCGCAAGACCATTCCCCGGTTTGGCCATTCGGTGAATGCAGACCGTCGCGGCTCGCTGTGGATGTTTGGTGGCTATTCGCCCTCGCATGGTCCTCTGAATGATTTCCGTCAGTTTGACACGAAAAACGGTACCTGGATTCAGGTGACCGTGGAGTCCACACCAGACGATAAGATGCCCCTGGGACGTTACTTTCACGCCTCTGAAATCTACTTGAAGAAGCAGATCATTTTCATCTACGGTGGCATAACCGTCTGGAATGAGAAGAGCCAGCGTATAGCGCATGAGATTCTCGACGATTTCTGGCAGTTCTCCATACAAAATCAACGCTGGAGCGAAATTGAGTTTGCTACGCGTCGCGAGAGACCGCCTCCACTGGCGGGCCATTCCCTCACACAGATACGCTACAACGAAAGGGAATCGTTGATTCTCATTGGCGGCATGACGCGCAACAAGTCACGCCAACTGGAGCTGTGGGAGTTCAACTTGGAGACATTCCGTTGGGAGCAGCTTCTGGCTCTCGGCGTACGCATGCCCGTCCTCTATGGCCACAGTTCAGTTTACCACGCCGAATCGCACATCATGTACGTGTTTGGGGGCTACGCAACGGAGCCGCAGAACAAATTGTATGCATTGAATTTGCAGAAAATGACCTGGACCGAATTGCCCACATTCAAGGATCTCAATCGACCCGACTCGCTGCTGCCGCGCGGGCGTTACTTTCACTCGGCGGTCACCACCGAACATTACATGATTGTGTATGGCGGACGGACCGCTCCGTACAATGCCAGTGACGTGTTGATTGCTTACATTTACGACTGCAACCAGTGGATTCGTCTCACCGAAGATGTCCACGTCATCGGACGCTTGCAGCAGTCCACATACGCCGAGGCCATATCCATCGATCACGACAGCAAGGCCATCTATGTGATTGGAGGCTGGGATGGCAGCGCCTCGCAAAGCCACGTCACACGCATCAACCTGCCCGATGACATCTGCCAGCTGTGGAGCTCCGGCAAGTACCATTGTCGTCACTATGTGGGCTGCAACTTTTGTACGGTCACCAGTGCGTACAGCTCGTCTTCGTATTGCTTCTCTCAGGGCAATGCGGGCGTTTGTGAGAACCACAATGGCACTTTGATCTACAATAACGGCGCGGCCTGCGATGATGCTTGGATGGCGCGTCGCAACTGTTCAACGTTTTCCACATGCAGCTCGTGCCTGGCTTCGTGGCCGACGCACATTGAAACGACGCCGGTTTGTCAGTGGTGCGATGAGTGCGGCATCAAAGGACGTTGTGTGCCGGCCGGAGTCGACTGTGAACGCCGCAGTACTTGGTGCAGCAAAGAAGTGAGTGTGGGCCTGCTGAATCTCTGTCCGCAACCCCAGTGCCATACGCTGCACTGCGAGGCGTGCATAGTGAATGAAAACTGTGACTGGGCCCAGAACGAGTTGGGCACCATCGAATGCATTACCAAGGAGTTGGTGGAACAGAATCTATACCGCATCATTGGGCAGTGCCCGGCGCCGTGTTACTTTTTCAAAAATTGTTCCACCTGCCTGAGTAATGAAGTGGAAAATCCCAAGGATTGCAAATGGTCAACGATGCTCAACACCTGCCTGTCGCCGAAAACGCAGCCTCTTCTGTGTGCTGGCGGCGTTTGTGGCCTGGTGCTGGAAACGAACGAAACCGATCACTGCCCAGAGCCTTGTCATGTTTATGACAAATGTTCAACGTGCTTGGAACATGCCCATTGCGGGTGGTGTGCTCGCGATGGCTTCAACGGCGATGGCATCTGCACCGAAGGTTCGTTGGAGAACAAGCAAGAGTATCCGTCGGGGTCGACGTGTGATTTGATTTATTCCACTTGGCGGAATGATTCGCTGTTGACGCCTGCCGACATCGTCTCGTGGAATTATGTCAAATGCCCGGTGGAGAATGAATGCACGAATGGTCATCACAATTGCAATCCCATATCGGAGCGTTGCATCGAAGGTGGGTTGAAATGAACGAATTGTCCTTCTTGAGTTATAATTTCTTTGTTTACACAATTTTCCAGAGGTTATTGGCTACAATTGCATCTGCGGCGACGGTTATCGCGATGAGAACGGCACTTGCATGCCCGTCTGCAGTCAGGGCTGTGTGCGTGGCAAATGCATTAAGCCAAATGTATGCGAATGCGACTTCGGCTATGTGGGCGCCAATTGCAGCATCCAGTGTCTGTGCAATGGCCACTCCAACTGCGAGGGTCCGGATCGCTTGGACATTTGCCTCAAGTGCCACAACAGTACGATGGGCGAACAATGCGACAAGTGCCAACCGCTCTATGTGGGCAATCCCAGGGAGGGTCGGGAATGTGTGCCCTGCTTCGAATACTGCAATGGCCACACTGACGTCTGTGTGGCTCATGACTCTGACCCCGCTGTGTTCAATATGACCAGACCGGACCTGGAACGTATCCTCAGTGAGGGTCCCCAGAGCAATGCCACCTGCCTGCGTTGTGCGAATAGTACGGCAGGCGATCGTTGTGATACATGCATTCTGGGCTACTTCCGCGGCATCGAAGATCACCGCAAGGAGTGTCGACCCTGTCAGTGTCATGGACATGGCAACATTTGCGATCCGGTGACTGGCGAAAAGTGCAATTGCGGCAATAATACGGAGAGCGATGCCACATGTACGGCGGCGGGCGGCAAGAACTCGGCTCATCTGTGTTGGAGTGTGCAGTGCTCTAAGTGCCGCGATTCATATGCGGGGAATCCGATAGATGGTCACCAGTGCTACAAGCAAATAACGGTGGAATCGCGAATGTGCTTCGATGCGAAGCCAATTGGTAAGTGAATTTATGAAATTTTTATAGCTCTAAGACTATATCAAATGATTACTCCCCCCCTCCCCTTGTGCAGAGGAGTGCAAAGCCAAGCCCGCTGCTCTCAAGCCCGGCCAAACGGTCTTCTTCGTCATACAGCCACGTTTCATGAACGTCGATATACGCATCATCATCGACGTAACCCAGGGAGAACTGGACGTGTTCATGTCCCCGCAGGATGATTCCTTCATTGTGGAAACGAACGATACGACGGGCTTCCATGATATCTTTCTGGACAATCGCTACAATTGGGGCCCGAAAATGAAACGCCTTCATACACTGAACATTGCCGTACCCAAGACGGACAATATCACCGTTTCGAAATTGGTGATGCCGGACAAGCGCAACAGTTTCTATGTGCCGCACATTCAAGACTGCAAGAGTCATGGCGGTCACAGTTTCTTCGTAAAGGACAAGCACGCCAAGGACCTCAGCACACACGTCACCCTCAACCAGTGCAATACCCTGTTGCGTTTGTTCGGCCTGAAAAATAGACTCGTACTCACACTACCACAGAATGCTCACAATCTGAGTGCTACGCGATTTTTCATCGCTCTGCGTGCCAGCTCGGGCCCGGAACCGAGCTATGGATCCGTGGTCTTCCGTCAGGATCAATTGCACATCGATCTGTTCGTCTTCTTTTCGGTGTTCTTTTCCTGTTTCTTCTTGTTCCTGGCCGTCTGTGTAGTCGTCTGGAAGGTGAAACAGGCGGCCGACTTGAGACGTGCACGGCGCCAACATGTCGTGGAAATGCTTCATCTGGCGAAGCGTCCGTTCGCTCGTGTCTACCTTACGGCAGGCTCACTGGACATCGAAAGTCCACAGCCGGCACCATCTAGCCGCTCGGTACGCAGTGCTACCGGCGCTCGTTCGCGACACACTCACTCGGCCCACTTGCAGTTCCCGGAAGTGCTGCTCATTGCCATCGAGCCGACTTTCGACAGTTTGGCGGCCGTGGGCACGGTCTTTGTTAGTTTGCCCGGCCGACACAAGGCGCCGTTGAGTCTGGCCTTGGGTTCGACTTTGATTGCCTATCCGCGGCAATATCCGTTGAATGCGCGAAATTTTATGCGCGCCCAACGTGGCAATTCGGCACCAAGCGGAGGCAACCAGCAGGCGTAGATGATGCGATCAAGTAGACATTAATTACAAAAAGCCACAAATAATCTCAAAAGTTAAACAAAATCTCGAATAATGAACAAAAAAAATAGTTAAAATAGGAATTTATCTCTTACATAGCAATGGAAACAATTACTGAATTGGGGAGGCTCCATTACCCCTTTGACGTAGGTCATTTCGGTTATGAACTCCCCAGTAAACTACAAACTGATATCTACAATTAAGTGAATTAAGTACAATAGAAGAAATTGTATGAAAATGTAAATGGAGCAGGAGCTGGCGATCGCGAACGTTTGTACATATTTGAAGAAGTTTATATTAAAAGTGGTTCTGATATTTGTAACTTACAACAAAAAAAGAAAAAGAAAAGAAAAGAGTGTCTCATCAATGAATAAAAAGAAAAAGAAAAATTACATTAAACAGACAGTATCAAATAAATGCAATCAAATCTCGAAATATATGAACAATAAAAGACATTTGTACGCTCAAATCATTCCAATCGTCAATTTCAACATTAACTTAATAACTATCAAATGAGACATAATTTTGTATTGTAAAGCACATTAGCCATTTAATCGTTAAGCTTAAGTATAGTCGTATTAAAGTTAGTAAATTATATCGTATGTCGTATAGTCATTTCGTATTCGTTGTCTGGCATTTATACTTTGTATATTTTTTCCTTTTTTTTTTTGTATATATCAAATGAACGTTTCCTAGTTTACCGAACAGTACTGAACGGTGTTTGCTCAAATATATTCTCTATTTTGGTAGCTAAAATATTTTGTACTACTAAGGTATTTTTTTCCTTAACGTATTCCTTTACAATTCTCTCTCTAAGTTAATTTAAGTTTTTTTTCCCCTTTTTGTGAATATTTTACACACTTTTTGTACACTAGTTATTTTTTACACTTTATTCCTATTTTTCGAATCTCAAATGGTATAAGGACTATCCAATGTTATTATCCTAAATATCCATGGCAAACTTTTTAGTCTAATTTTAGGTACAAAACAAAAAATTAAAACTTAAATTTAATGGTTGTGTTTTTTTAAATTTACATTGTGACGTTTTTTTTTTCAATTCGGTTAATATTTTTTTGGTGTTATTGAAAATGTAGTTAATTAAGAATCTAGAAAATTAAAAATTTTATAAATGAAAATGGATTTGTATCTTAATAGCATGTGGTTTCCACATTTAAATCACATCTTAAAAAATTCAACAAACAATAAACAGTGATTTGCCCTCAATTCCATAGTGGATTGAGTACACAAGTCGCATCAGTACTAAAATCCACCAAGTACATAACACTTAGTGAATTTCAATTACGACTCGACTCATAGACTTAATCCACTATGGCACTGAACGCCTCATATATAAACAAAATTTATATAATAAACGCAAAGTAATGAATTATGAATACATATGTAAAAGAATTTAATAGGCGAATTGTAATGAGTATACCTTCAACGTGAATTGAAATATAGAAATATGTACACAAAATAAAAAAATGCATTTTAACTACTTGGGAAATGGGTGAATAGTGAAAAGTTTTCATTCAAAAGTAATAACAATTGCATTAAAATTATATTCTTCACTCACTGAGCTTAAAAAATTTCTTAACTCAATGAACCGTGAGTGAGCGTGAGTGAGAATTTCCGAACCCTGAAACAGAGCTTGTTTCAGCGAATACAGCTCTGGGTATTTAACAACATCAACATCTGCGGTGTTGCCAGATTGCTGAGATTTATAAAATAATGACATTTTGGCTTCCCAGATTTTTAAAATAATGTGAAAGTTTTTAATTGTTGTAAGATTTTTGTGAGAACTTGAAACTAAAATGATACATTTTATGATAATTTTTAACTTTTGAGAGATATTTTTGTAAGAATTTTTAATTGTTGTAAATTGTTGTCTCATTTGAGATTTTTCAGAATTTTGTGTGAGATCTGGCAACCTTGATCAACACGTGCAGTAAAATCCACCAGAAGCAAAGCCAAAATATTCAGTTTGATATTTTAGTTAAAATAAAATAAGTGTCGGGCTTTAAAATAATGAAAACTAAACAAAAACAACCGGTGGAATCTGATAGTGATGACTCCAGTTTGGATGGGCAGCCCGAAGAGCCCATGGAAGCCGACAGTGATTCAAGCGATGAAGAACAACCATCAACAAGCAATGTAGGCAAAAAGAAGGCTGCAAAGAGTAGTGAGGAAAAGCCAGAGGAGGGTGCGGAGGATGACGCGGAGTTCGCTGGTGGCAGTGATGCTGATGACAATGAATTGGATGATGACGAGGATGACGATGCCACTAAAGAGCCCTATGTCCGAATGCCTGTCCTGAATCCGCTTAGCCTGATGCGCAACAAAGAACAGCGTACGGCGCTCTTCCGCAAAATGAAAAAAGAGAAGCACCGCAAGAAGATGCAGGAGCGTCGTGCTCGCCGCAAGGCTGGTGTACCGGCCAATCCGGGACACACCATTGAAAGTTTGCGTGAAAAGGATCAGACGGAGGTGACCAATCTGGGGGACTCGGACAACGAAGAGCTGCACAAGGAGCTGGAATTGGACGATTTCAATTCGTATTTCGAGCGCAGCTACGAGCCCAAGGTACTCATCACATTCGCCGACAATCCCGTGACGAAAACGCGCAAATTCGGCTTGGAGCTGTCGCGCATCTTTCCGAATGCCCTGGTGAAGATTCGCAACAAGTCGTCGGTGAAGAAGATCTGCAAGAGCGCCATACGCGAAGAGTACACCGACGTGGTGATCATCAATGAGGATCGCCGCAAGCCGAACGGTTTGTTGGTCATTCATATGCCCAATGGTCCCACGGCACATTTCAAGCTGTCCAACGTGAAGCTCACCTCGGACATCAAGCGAAGCCACAAGGAGATCACCAAACATCGTCCGGAAGTGATTCTGGGCAATTTTACGACGCGCCTGGGCTTGACGGTGGGACGCATGTTGGGCGCTCTGTTTCATCACGATCCCGAGTTCAAGGGTCGCCGGGCAGTGACCTTTCACAATCAGCGCGATTACATTTTCTTCCGCCACCATCGATACGAGTTTTCGAAGGAGGGCAAGCGAGTGAAGCTGCGCGAAATGGGGCCACGATTCACGCTGAAACTGCGCTCGTTGCAGGAGGGCACTTTCGACAGCAAGACGGGCGATTACTCTTGGATCATTTCCAACAAACGGCATGCAATGGAGAGCAGACGTCGTTTCTTCTTGTAGTTTCTCGTGGATTTCCTTTGGAATGTATTTTCAGTTCTATTAATAAAATTTATTAAATTTAAAACAAAACAAAACACGGTTTTCATTTAAAATAATTACTCAAAATTTAATTTTTTCCTTTCCACTCGTTGGTTTGATACAAAGTCATGTGTTTTTGTATAGAAATGAGCAAATGGTGAAGAATTTGAAGCAATTTCATGGAACTATCGAATTACAAAATTCAAATTTCAAAAGGAAAACCAGTTGCAAGGAAACAAATAATAACGATAAAAAATAATAAAAACCACAATAACGATAACCGTTATTGCCATTAGTCACCAATTGCCTAATACTACCAAAATTGTTGTTGAAATTAAAATAGCAAAAAGTCGATTACGCCTCCCTATATAGGGACGTCTCTACTACATCATGGGACATTGGGGATTAGATCCTACGGCCGCAGCGGCTGCCGTCGGGTCCAACATTGGCAGATCGCCCGTTGTCTCGGCGAGTATTTCTTCGGGTGGCTGGCCATATTCTTGCAGTTTGCGCATATCCTCGAGCACCTGCTTGAATTTTTCACGCTTCACTGCCGCAGTGTCGTCGGGCTTCTCCGACTCCAAGTGGGCCTCGATGATCTTGTAGAGTTCGAGTTGTTTTTCGTATCTGAAATGGAGAAAAGTTTCATTTAGACCACTTATGATGAGCCTCGTGAAATTTCACGAGTTTACCTTTCCTTGTCCTCGGCCGAAATTTTATCACCATTATCTTCCAGGTATTTGGGATACTTGTCTAATAGCTCCTTAATGCTGGGCAATAGAATTTCGGCAGAGAGTAAACTTTGCATCATGCCCTCCATGAATGGCAGGAACATGTTACCTTCGCCTTCACCGCCACCCTTTACATAGATAAGGAAATTATATTTCAAGAGTACATCATTTTATATTAGCCAGGCAGTTACTTACACCTTCCAAATTCAGGCCACTGAACATATTGGCAACATCGGTCTCCGAGACAGGGGCTGCTAGATTTTCGGTGCCTTCTTGCAGGCCCTGAAAAATCACAACTTCTAATTTTCCCATTTGATTTTTAATAAAAATGAATTTACCTTCAATGCTTGTGCTATGCTATCCGAGTATTTGGCCACTTCATCGTCGTTAGCTGGATTTTCGCCCTGCAGTGTCATTGCGGCTGCTTCGGCCATTTTCTTGAAGCCCGCCATAATCTGATCGGGATCTTGTGGCATGGGTGGCACATCGCCGCTGGGAGTGTCCGGACCACCGAATAGTGTGTTCATGCGTTCGGCCAGAATTTGTGCCTGTTCCCTGTAATTTTCAGTACCAATTTATCAACTAATGAATAAAAATTCAATTAAAATCCGATTTCGCCACATACAAAAAGAACTTGTCCTGATCTTCGCTGCCCGCTGCACCGCTACCGCCGGTTGCCGCTGCCTCCTTAGACGCCGCCGCCGCATCACCAGCCGCTCCCTTTGTGGCGGTCTTGTCGAAATCTTGCAGCGCATCTGTGTGCGCAATGAATAAAAAGGTTTATGAAAAAGTTATTAAAATGCGCCCCATTACATAATTTAATAATTTTCGTGTGCTCGTCTTACTGTCCAGCAACTCGTTCAAGTCATTTTCGTTCTTATTCTGTTCTGCCATGGCTCGTTCAACGCTTTTCAATTTATACTTTAGATTTGGCGAACAACTTGAGAATTGGACTTTGTGTTTTGCTTAAGTTCTATTCAAAAATTATGACAAAATTATAAAAACTTCTTCCGGGATGATGATTCGATTCCTCTTTCCGCTGCAAACTGCAAATGAAATTTTATCTCCCTTTTATGTCATTTGGCTGGGTTGTATTTTAAAGAATATATTTCTTAAATTGTTCCTATTTCCTAAAAAAACATAAATTAAGTTCATAAAATGAATTTGAATAAAAATTACATAATCATGTCAGCAAAGTTTTATTGTAATTTGTATTTAATGAAATTTGCACAATTTAAATATTTCTTATTGGAAAATACGTATTATCAGCTGTTAGCATTTCATGGATGATACAACCCTGTTTACCAAGTATGTAAAAACATTCAGTGCCGCCATCTAGGGACACATCTCAAAGCCATAAAAAAATCTCAATGTGAGATAAATTGCACAAATCTGGCAACCGTGCACTGGATACACTTTTTTTGTAAACCGGTTACGTCACATGTGTTTTCAGAAGTGTCAAAAACAGCTGAGCGCGTCACTCCTCAGAGTATTCACAATGGAAAAAGTGGGTTCACAATGACGGGGTGGGTTCGCAATGGTCGGCCGTTGCTCGACTTTTCCCACAACGGCTTTGACCGTGTAAAAATTAAAAAACTAATTTAAATTTTTGAAAAATTTACTGCATATAAATAACAAAATGAATGCGGAGAATATGAAACTGTTTCTCGAAACAGTTCAAAAACAGATTGATTTCCGCAAGCTCAGCCAAAGCGAGGTGAATTTGCAGCGTTAGTTGTATTGTGTTCGAATGATGGTTCAAAATGTATAATTTCAGCCCCGGACTTCAAATTCAAGCAAACGGACGCGCTTGGTTAACCCGTTTACTACTGGGCAAACGGGCGTGATGTTCGCATTGGAATTTTTTTAAAAACTACCGATATGTTGAAATTATTATAAAATACTCAGACTCAAAATTATATAAATTCACGTTTAGGATTTGATCTTGGATGTAGTTTGTACTTGTTGATAATTTAGTTTTTTAATGGAAATTTATTTTTTTCCTAATTTGTCCACAAACCTCAATATACTATTCCATGGAGCTTCTCAGAAATACAAAAATACCATAAACTCGATTTCTATGAAAAGGGACATAACATGATAGTATCGAGTTATTTAAATACTTATTCCACTGCAGAAAATAGATTTTTGTTTCAAAACTAACGTCAAATGGCATATATCTGGAATCCAACTGCTTCCAATTCGTTCAACTTGGTCTGGCCAAATTGAAGGTCAGCAACGATACGATTAACGAACAATTATCACCCAAAATATTTACGCTCATTTTGGGTATGAAAACTTCTACGAAATTGGCACACAAATCATTCGGAACGTTGCAGGATGCATGAAGAGAGAGAGAGCAGCAAGGACACAGACGAGTATCGTGCACCTCGCTGAGCGAACGATGGAAATAGCGCGACCATAGCGACCAGAAACAGTAACCACACGCGCATCTACGTGCATCTCTACCGACAATTTTAGAGCCATACATCGAAATCCTAGGGTTTTATAAATGTCCTATCATATGAAATGTTGAAATGTTTTACAAAAAAAAAATTCAATAGTATTTCGTCTGACGCGTGAGAACAGATTTAAACTCGCGAGTTAGCCGAGCTAAGACAACAACCAAGGGGCGAACTAAGACAACAACCATTTGGGAATAGGGCGAGCTAAGACAACAACCATTTGGGAATAGGGCGAGCTAAGACAACAACCAAAAGGCCGAGCTGAGACAACAACCAAGGGGCGAACTAAGACAGACTAAGAACAGTGCAACAACCATTTGCGTATTTGATATCAAACGAAATTAAAAGTATTCCATCATTTAAGTTTCTTTTTTGGTTTGACATTTTAGCTGATGAGTGAAGGCGTAATAGTGAAAGGTGCCCATATATGAAATGTTTTTAGCTTCTCCTGAAAAATTTATTATGTCCTTTACAAACTAAGGCAATGTGCACTTCTAGAAAGTATAATATTTTTTTACAAATTTTTCATACTAATCTCAAGTTTTTTTTCAATCAAAGGTGAAAAGTTGTTTTTGGCCAAAAGCAATTCATGCCAAAAACACTTTTCTTAACATTTTCAATCGAATACAACAATAAAAATTGTTTAAAAGACTTTGAATTTTTTTTGCTCTTTTTTTGGTGTTTTGTTTTCAAATAATTCTATAAATTTAGGTTAAAATTTATTTGGCGGATGGGTTAAACAATACTGGATGACTTCGGAATAACTTCAAGCATATTTTCAAATCAAAAACGAATAGTATTTATTAAAATGGAATTTGTTTATTTTGAGGACACATCAATAGTTTGAAGATTCGTACTTAAACAAAAACACTGTAAAGTGAAGATGAACTGGAATTTTTACACACCTACACTCGAGGAAAGTATTTTATGTTTTGAGTAATTAATTAAATATAATTAGGTGAAATAAATATAAAAAAAACAAATTTTAGAAATTTCATAGTATACCGATTAACAAAAAGTGATGACTTAAGTTCATAAACAATAAAAATAAAAAAATGGGAACAAATACTACGAAGGGTTTGCCGTAACGCAAACAAATTCAATTGTAATTGCAATTGTAAAAACTGAAAATGGCTACAAATTGGCAAATGCCAATGAAATGCAGAATTCCCTTTTCCAAACGAAACGGACACGTTCACAATTTACAACTTCAAGAACAGCGTGATCGGGCAGTGATCGCTGCCTTTGCATTGCGTGCGCAACACGTTGTCCACGACGCGCTGTATCAATCGCTCCGATGTGATGAAATAGTCCAGACACATACGCCAGCAGCCGTGAAACCGAAGAAATGTGATGGCAGCGGAGAAGAAGACCATTTGACATTGAAACCCTGTGGATTTCTAAGCCACCACAGGGCACAGGGGATCAGTGGGAAACCATGAAAGTTTTTGGCGGAGTAGTTTCTATTTATTTTTTGTGGAATCGTACAAGCAAAACGAATTTTGATTCGGTTCGCCATGTTTGTGGTAAGGACTTTCAGGGTGCGTTTTTGGAAAAACGAAGAGAGTCTGAGAAATTTCTTAATTCCTCTAAATGATGTTACACTGCTTTAATGGAGGCGGAGCTAAATACACAAAATTAGTAGTTTTGGTTAACAAAAATAGCATATAAATGGTAGGATTTTTTGGAACTAAGATTTGATATGATTTTTTTCTGTTTCTAAATAGGTTGGCGTAAATAGGCCGGCCGAATGCAACTAAAATATTTATTGAAACAAAAATGAGTCCTTGCAAGTCCTTTCCATTTTTTGTTTTACTTTTTTATGTTTGATGCCAACGAATGACTTTAATTTGCAAAAAGGTTTTCCTATTTCGAGTCTCCAATTTTTTCATTTTGCTTTTTTCAATACAAAATTTATTACATGTCTTACCCGATTCTTCTGAATCTTGGACTCTATCATAAATATTTCAATTTGAAGGGAATTCTGGGCAAGAGATACTACCCCTTGCAACTACACTTGAGCCATAAAGTGAAAATTACATTTGTGGACATCGGACATCATATAATTTGTTCATGTGATACGATTGCCAGAAAAAGGAAGGAAAATCAAACGTTTGCAAATTAAAATGCAACGAGAAAGTAAAAAATATTGACAAATTATGAATACCCCATATATATTTTTTCATGCTGACATTGTTCTCCCGTTTGTTGGCGTAAAAGTTAACTTATGACCTTTTTCTTATATCCTAGATTCTATGGGTTCATATTCATAGTCCAAACCGTAGTACCCGTTTAATAGCTGTCAATTCAGTGAATTATCTGTCAACTTAGTAGATTACTAAAGTTAAGCTGGAACTTAATTTGACTATGAATATGAGCCACGGATTCTAAACATATACTTAACTAGGAATTGAAAAAAAATTTGACTAGACTGGAACCACTTAAAATCAAACCACTTGCCGTTAAACAAACAAAATGCGCGCGCGCATATATCAGCGATCAGAACTAGTTAAATTTTGACATTGTCAATTTACTATTCAAACAATACTTATATATGTATTTTGTGCAATAAACTATTTATTTGTTCATGATCGTCGACGTCAAACGCACGGGACAAACATAGCTTTCTTCGACACGTAGGTAATACCTGCATGAAATAATATTTCACGTGAATTTCGTACCGTCATAAAATCGGCGAACACATTTTTTTCCACTTCCCTTCCTTTGGACAAGGAAGAATATATACGACCTACGACCGTCAATATATCATGTTGAAATGCTGTGATTTCACGGTCACTGATCGCCTCGACAATAGTTTCGAAATTTGACTATTTTTGACTTGTTAGTTTTTTTGTCTTACTGAATTTTCGAAAAAAATTACATCCAACTTTTGTTAGAAATCAGAAACAAAAAGTTAAACTTGCACAATACAAACCATGTTCTCTGTTGAATTTTCCGACTCTAGGCAAATTGCCGAAACTTTTTGTGTTCGAAAGAACTGTTGTTGTAAATGTGTTTGGCAGTTTTTCTAAGGTGAAAAGTCGAAAAAGCAATAGCCGAATGAGTCCTTTACTTTGTGTTCATAATATTGGAAAATCACCGTCCGCTTGCCTCGGTATTTTTATGAGTACGATAAACGCTATTTATCACTTTATAATGGGTTCGTTCGTCGGCGTTTTTCGCGTTTCTTTCGTTTTTATACCTTTTTCGCTTGATCCTTGCTGAATATCCTTCTTTTGGAATTTCTACACGAGTGTGATTGTGCGGTTTTATGAGGCGTTGCGCGAGTCCGGTCGCAATCGTCGTCGTCTGGGCCTGCATAATAATGTGTGTTTGTTCGACTATTGTTAGACGCGAATGGCTGTTATTGCGGTTTTTATTACACGCTCGTGCGGTAGCTGATTGCTGGCGTGTGTATAACTTTTTTTTATGGTTTGAGTGCAAATATTTGTTTTTTAATTGTGGTGAGGTTTTTTTTGTTTGGTTTTTTTTTAATGGAAGTACTTGTTAAGGATTTGGTACCGTTCAGTGATCGCAATGGCAAAATACTAATTTTACGAATTGCGCAATCGTTTTTTTGTAAATAAATAAGATAAGAATAAAAAATAAGTGGGGAATTTCAATTGTTGGGTCATAGCTTGAGTTGGCTGTATTGGTACACACTAGATCTACTAGATCTATTGTGATACCACAGGTTTAGGATCGTCAAACCAATTATGGTTCATGATGAACTCATGTCGTCGAGAAGGCAAAAGGAGAAACTTTCCTTAAGCTCATCAGAGAAAACACCACCAACGACTTGGTTGTCTAGTTTGAAACCGTCTTTAGCTAATTCCCCTGGTTCATTGACTAGTGAAATGGGCAACTGGCACTACTCACTTTGAACTAAGATAAATCCAGTAAAAAAATGAGCCAGTTCCATGAACTCAAATAAAAATCTACTTGAAAAAAAAAAAAATATATTTTACAGAACAAAAGATTGTAGAACCAAACGCCTCACAACTCACAGCTGGTGGTATTTCCTTTACTGACTCATTTAAAATGTGACTTTTTGACTAAATCCTAAATATTAAATATGAAATACACTTCGTAGTAGTAGCAACAGCCCACCAGACCTACCCACACGAATGAAGGTCGACTCAAGAAATCCCCGCTAGGGCCAAGCAAACAACAAACAAATAACAACAAAGTGGGAAAATTAGAATATTTCTAGAATACATACATTGTGTGCAGGATCAACCATTCACGCACAGAACGAATCGAGTTGACTTTTTCAAATATTTTGCTTATATTTGGACGTGTTAAGAAGTTTATCCGCCATGATTAAATCCATTACGGCGGCTAATCGCATTAAAAAGAGAACCTGGTTCCTGGTTTATTGATCAACATTTGTAAACGGGTTGCTGGAGGGAGGCAGTCAGCAGTCACATCCCAGGCAGGTATGCCAAATGCGGCTTAACACAGCCAACGCCCACCACCAGCACTAGCGATTCCTCGTCACTCGCCTGATCCGCAACTAATGTGATTAACCCTTCATATTCTGCCTGTGCCAGCACTCTTAATTGAGAGCATCATTCATTTGTGGGTCAAGTTTTTTTTTTCCTGCGGGCGTACGAAAGACGGTTCTTGGGAAAATTAGCAAAACCTTTGTGCGAAAATTAACATATTGTCTAGCGGCGACCATGTTAAATAATTACAACGAAATACGAGCAAATAATAAGTAAAACTTTTTTGTTTTTGCGGAGGACTGCAAGATCTCTGCCCACAAAACAATGGGAATCCATAATCCCATGGTTGGCCGCAGAACATATATTTTTGATGTGGTAGAGAATCTTTTGTTTCGCTTTTGGTTTCGCTTCAGCGTCAACTTCAGCTTCAACAGTTTGACTTTTGTCCTACCGTTGATGGTGGTTTGATGAAATTTTGCTACTGTTTGGGAATTTTTGTTTGGAAAACCCCTGGCTGGTTAATTGTGAGTGTATGTTCCGTGTCACTTTTCGGACAATGCATGTGGTTAATCCGTTTACAGCGTAGAGTTGAACCAAAAAAATTAGGCAATTACGAGAGAGAGTCAAGATGAATAAATATTTGAAATGGAGAGAGCGAAGATGACTCTTGTGATGGCCCTGGTGTAAGAAATAGTGGTTGGGTAGTGATGGGGTCCTCGACATATAATATGTTTCGCCAAATACTCGTATGTTTTCACCACAAACAAACTTGGATAATTGCGGGGAACGACAAAGTTGGGAAAGACACATTTTCGCTTTTCGCCTAAAACGTGAATTACCCACATTACATTCCGTTTAAAACCACATACAACCGCCTCTGACATACAAATTTCCTCTTGATGGCATTGTAGTCTAAATGTCTGCCAACTCCTTGCCATCATCCGTCATCCTCTGCGATGTGTGATGTGTGAAACACTCTGTTTTTTTCCCGAATTGAATTTACACCCCCGACCGCACCAAACTACACCCACCTTTCAAAACTCATTAGGCCCCAAACTGATCAAGTGCCCGCTGGCGGTACGATCACAGAAGAGACGAACGAACGAATTGATCATTAAACAGAAGGCAAAGGTAGGCACGCAAAGACAATATGAAAAGCGCACGCGGAAACAAAAAACATTGGTATTCGCCCGACGGCGGTACAAACTCAAACATCTGGAAGCGCTCGGAACACTGTAGGGCATCCAACCATACTCGAAGCAAGAGATAAAACCGAAAGGAATACAAAGACAAAACACAACAACAGCAACAAAAAAGCAGTAGAAATAAGATTAATTTGATTTTTTGACTTGACTGTTTTATATTTCACATCATCAGTAAACAACCTGTTGTGCTCATTATTCCAGTATATTTTTATATTTTGTATTTTGTAATTGTTGTTTCTCTCAACTTTTTCATCTTCACACCGATGACCTTTCCTCACCACGGTTTAGGTTTTTTTCCTCGTGAAGATTTTTGTCAAAACGATCATAGATCATCGAATACTCGTAATAATAATTAGAAAAGTGTTCATCATTTCTGATGAAGATCACAAAAGTTCCGTACAATGGCAACGACAGAGAGAGTCAGAGAAGCGTTAAGTATTGCATTTCTCACATGGCAGTTTGAAACAAAAGCCGCTAGCGGCGTTATCGTATTATCGAATAGGTCGTATCGTATCGGATATATGCGGATTAAAAGCAAATCATTCAATTGCAGCCAATTGACCGCAAAGTCAAAAAATCATTAATCACTGAAACGAGGTGAAAACTGAAATGTGATTTGGTTTAATTCAAACAGGTGCAATCCAGGGGAGAATATATAAAAAATATTCAAGATCCAGTCCGTTAGTGGATTAAAAATCTTCTAAGGATTACAGCCAGAGTTGCGCTGCGATCTTTTGCAGAGGTCTATTGTTTCTTTTAATATTAGTACTGAACGAGGTAAACAGTTCCGACTACTATCATACTTTCGAAACTATTTGAACTGAAATTGTTTGGATTACATCCAAAAAAAATTTATGGATTAGATGACTCAAAACCCAAAGTGTGCACAATACTCCGTTCTGACTCATTTAATTCCGTCGTAGAGTCATCGAAGTCCCCAGTTTTTTTTCAAAATTGTATAAGGTTTTTTTTTTGTTTTTTTAAAATAGTCAAAAAATTAAAGATAAAATTTAATTTTAATTTTGTTAATACATATCACCCCAAAAGTACGGAAATTGAAGAAACTGTTTTTAATATCAAAACCTTGTCTAATCCCAATTGCTTCGCTTTAGAATTTTCCAGGAAAACTTGCGACAAACATTTTCCTTGCCATTAAAGTTGCACAAATTCTACGAATTTAAACAATTTGAAACGAAAATGAATTGAATCAAACTTGTATTTTGTCTTTCTCCCCCAATTACTAAATGATGCAATGCCTTCTGAGTACATTTGCGCACACACCCAAACTGAAACAGTCTGATCAACAGCAATTCAGTGTGATCCTCATCATGAGCGTCATCATGGCCCAACACGATCAGCATTGGCGTATCTTGCATCAAAGCACTTTATGCCCAACTGCCATGCAAATGAGCCCTTATATGAGGCTATCAAGCGATGGCTTTTCTGTTGGTGAATTTTTCCTTTGGAGTACCGGGTGGTATGTTTATTTTCTGTCGCATCATTTTCGTAAGTTGGTTTTTTTTTTGTTGTTTTTGAGTCTAATGTGGCGATGTGATTAAAAGGAAATTGAGTGTCTACGGCTTTCAATTAGGCATGGTGTGGCTTAATTTATTGTTTCATACATAAAAAAAAATTTTTATACAATGTTTTTTGTTTATTTACACATTTTATTTTTAATTTCAACATTTAGAATTATTTTGAATTTTTAAAAATAATGTAGACTAAATATGAACTGATCTCCTCTCGAACAAGGACATTCGTACCCGGCTTGTACTCAAGCGGTGTCTATAATGTCCATCACCGCTTGACACTTTCCAACAGTTGCAGTTGTTCCACACCGACTAACCAACAAAATGCCCACGGCGAGGAAAATGTTTTGAAAACATTTTGGTTTTCGGCTGCTTACTATGCCTACTACCAACTGGTCGCCCAGTGCGAATATATCCTGGCTCACAAATTTGTCATAGTACTATACATACAAGAGAAAAAACTACATTTATCTGAATGCTCTGATAACAACATTAAGATGCATCATCAAGGACATTGTTGCTGCAACAATGCACAATGTTTCTGGCACAACGAATTGATTTTCTAGTACTGGTGCGCAATTGATTTAAAGCAACCGTGGAGCGTGTAAAACACAAAACAAAACGTTACTGCATTGAGTTGTTGGCGGGAATTTGAAAGTTTCGTAATAAATTCTTGATGAACATTTTATAGATTTTATAGAAAATACAATTCAGTTCATTTGCATTAACGGAGTATTGTGATTAGTATGGCATTTGTTTTATGGACAAACGAACGTACGACACGAATCAATAGCGAACATTGAAGTTCTCAGATTTGTTTTCACCAAAAACTAGAATCGCAGGTATTCGCCTGCGATGCCTTAGTCAGGTGAAAATCTGAGCGTTGCTCTGCGAACTTACCAGCGAAATGATTTCATTCAGCTTCTCAGTTGGTGGCATCGTGCATCATAAACACCTCTAAGTAGTTTATTCATGCGTCACGGCGTGAGTTCATGTTCCTGCAATGTGCAAACGAACGAAAATTTTCCCTGATAAAATTTCGTGGAAAAACTGCGACTAGAATTTCTTTAGTTTTGCGCATTTATCGCGCTAGTACTCAACAGGAGGTGCCTGTTGGGCCACCCTTAGTGTGTCTGTCTATTTGATGTTAGTTGTTGATTTTAACAAAATCCTAGTTGAGAAATTTGTCAGTTCGATGTCGAAAAAAATATGTTTGTTTTCACTTCGATGTCACGTATGCCACATGCAAGCACTTAAGAATGTTCCTTTGACTTTTTGCTTTTTTAAAAAAGAAAGAAATTTAATATCCTTGATTAATGCCGAATGTATGGAACACGCACTAGATTGAAGAACTCAAAAAAACTCCTAGATTCAGGTGGCATTTCATCGAATATAATTTTAATTACAGCATAATCTTTCGGGGAGTAACTGAACCAACATTTTTATAATAACTCTAAAGAAGTTGACACAAAAACTAGTTCCTAAATGTCAGCAAGAGAACATTGAAATCAAGGACAAAACACAGCGATAGCAGCCAGTTAAATGTGACTTGACAGAGTTCACTCGGAGCTGTTTAGCTGAAGGTCACAATACTCTGAGAGTGCCACCCCGCTAAGCGTAAATAGGCCTGTGCAAAATTAGAATTTACTTTGGTCTTTTGCTAGCTTCTTAAGATTGAGCCATCTTTGGTGATCGTATGAAGATGTTAGCTGGAGTCTTGACCGAGCAGTAGAAACAAGTTGGTTGTGGGTTCGATTGTCTGCAAATATCTGCCACATCAAGGTTGTACAGCATTCCTATAACAATATGGAGTTGACATGGGTTTGAGGGTCTCGCCAATTTTTGATTTTGATTGTTCAAATTCAATGACTACCAGCTCAACCAATTGTTGCAATATCGTTGAAACTATTTTATTTTGATCATTTCTTTTTCTTTTTGTAATTTCCGCGGTGGCGTTAGACTTAATAGAAATTTTTATTATTAATTACATTTCCTTGATACGTGCCCAGTAGGTGCCCACGCAATTGTTCTTTTATCCCGATTATTCACTTTATTTTTTTTTGGTTTGGTTATTCTCCCAAACAAAAGCCAGTTGTGGCGTGAAATTTTATAATTAATCAAACTCTCATGCCCAGTCATCCCGAAACGATAACAACTGCAGAGGAAAAGCGTGAAAAGGATATGCCCAAGTTATGCCTTTTAATGTTCATAGGAAGTTTGACTTGACGTTGACGGTTTCGGTAACGATTAAGCAGAAAAGGTGTTGGAAAAATTGTGTAATATGTTCAAGATATATTGAAAAATGCATATGGAAATTTGAACTACTTCGTCTAAAATACATTTTTAGCTAAATATATTAGTGTTTATATTTGAAATATTCCAACTTTTTATTTCGATACACGAAGAGAACTGTTTTTCATATTCAGAACTTTTATGAGTAACGATTTTGGGAATTATTAAATTACACTGTGCTACACGAAAAATGTACAGGGATTCCCACCTATATAGTTGGTTTGATCCTTAAAAATAATTACTTACTACTTTTACAGAATACTTCGCTGCAGACATTGACGTGACACCACTAACCATTAAAAAGTTGTTTTTTGGCTAAGGGCCAGCAACTCTCTTTATAGACCAATACGTTACAGAATCTTTTTTCTTTTTTTTATCAGATCGGCAATCAGAATTTGCTGTTGCACAGTGTAAGTATTATACCCCCACGCACTACTGTGGCAGGGTATATTAACTTTGACACAACGTTTGAAATGCTCAGAGGAAGGCATGGCCAGTATGGAAAATTATACAGATATATATATATATAGTCTTGATCAGCATTGTACTGAGCCGATTTGGTCGTGTCCGTCTGTCTGACCGCACTATAGCGATAGCAGTTTTGGAGACATGAAACTTTGGGTACAAGGGTTTCTTCTCCAAACTGAGATCAAGTCATGAAGTCAAGTCTGCAGAAACAGTCAAATCGGACAAAAACTAAGGCATTCGATTGGAAATTATTAGAAACGGATTTTGGATAAGATCCGAGGTTCCAAAACCACCTTTAAATATGTGATGGGGTCCTGACACTCCACTAGAGGTACTTCGGCGTAGCTGAAGATATTCACTCTACACACAAAAAAAAGGTAACCTATATCTCTAAAACGGACTGGAGCTATGGAATTTTAAGCAAACTATTCCAAATATACCGTTTTAATTATAGTGGGCTTTATGAAAAATTTCCATGTGAGATTGTTGGTGAAATTTCGTACAAAGTATTTCTATGTAGATGTGGACAAAACATTTTTCGTCCTGATGAATTCCAATGGAAAATTTTTGCATTAAAAATACAAATTTAAGATGAATTGTTTAAAAAAATTCTACAAATAATAACACATACAAACAAAACATTACCTTTTATTCAAAACCGATTTAAAAAAAGTTTCATTTAATTGTTTGCAAAAATTAACAAAGCCTAACGAATAACTGTGAATAACTGACACGCACTCCTGGCTAACCAAAGGAAAGTGTAACAACCACTTTATAATTGAGTAATTTGACAAGCATTGCAACTAATTAAGTCAAATACAAATGGACAAGCAAACCAGCGTCCAAGCCGACGGCCAAGGTCTTGCATAATTTCATTAGAGTTGGTGGTGGGTTCCGTTGACCTAACGGCAATATCCAGAATAAATTTGTGCCAAAAACAAACCCACAAATGTGGTAACAACAACGAAGAAATTAACTTGAAGTCCAAATTTAAAAACAAATAAGAAAAAATATTCATGCCAAACTGAAACCACCACATCAACGCCCCCCAGTACTACAACTAAGCATTCACTTGGCCCTATGATCACAACTAGGCTAAAAGAAAGAGAAGACGAATGTGAAACGCTTGCGATTGGCTGTAGCACGCACCCGCTAGCAACTACCTGCCGCCTGTCAGGCTTAAGTCGATGGCTGACATCTTGGCCCAACATAGCGAATGAATAAGCGAATCGTAGCAGCAGACGCTGTTGTTCTTGCAGTTGTTATTGTTGTTTGACGTTTGCGTGGCTGCTGTGAGCGATGATGTTGCATGGATGGAAGGGCCCTTGGCAGTCTTCACAGAAAAGCAACGATCTTGGTGAAAGATCTGCTAGTAAGTCAGTTAGGAAATCGCCACGAAACAAGCAAGACACACATCACAAGCATACGCAACGAATCGAGTTTGTTTCGGAAGTTAAAACGTTCGAATGTGTATGTGAGGAAAGTGGTTCTGCTTCTGGTACAATATCGTATTTAGATTTGGTTAATAATTTTTACAAACGCTAATCGTTCATAATTTGTGTGCTCAGTTAAATCAAAACTTGTGTAAATTGTAATAACTTAAAGAGGCATTGCGAATTCCGGTGTGAAAATTGGAATTTTTCGAATTTATTTTTCGAAAAAATAAAAAATAAAATCAATTTGTGTGTAGCCGCGCGGAGGAAACATGACAGTAACAGCATTTGCCGCCGCAATGCACAGACCGTTCTTCAATGGATATCCCACAATGCAAGGTATGTACGAGTTGTATTAAGAACTGGACAAAAGTAGTTATGACACTTTGACAAAATAATTAATTTTTATTTATTCGAAAAGCAATACAAATTTTTAACAATTTTTTGAAGTAATTTTTACCCAATGGGGTAACCACTCTTGAATTTTTGGACTGATCTCAGGACTCTTAGCTTGATGTAGACAATTTCTTGAATATGTTGCTTTCAACTTCTCTCTTAACTTCTTATTGCACGCCCTCGACCCTCGATGTACATTAATTTTTGAACTCATCCTTCAGTTAGTCAAACTTAATGGTCACCATTAAGTCACAGTCAGTGTCAGTCGACAGTCGTGAGACCTTGCACAGCATATCGATAACATCATTTCCTGAGAAGTCAGTTCTTTCCTTTTGAATGTACGAACCTCGGCAAAGCGAACTCAGAATATTTATGGTCATATCGTAAATCAAGTGGCACTCGTAGTCCGAAAATGCTACTACGACGACATGATCATAAAATTCACACCCCGGCGGGAAGCACGCGTACGCTTAGAAACGTCCTTTGACTTACCTGAATAGGGAAATTGCAAAAGACCTTCAAGATAATGTTGTCGAGTTCTTCGAGTATTTCGCGCAATCGGAAAAGTTCCATTCTTAAGAACTGTGGTATTGTTAAGGAGATTTTCGGGGAAAGGCCAAGTGTAGACAGATTGTGAGCACGACTTAAGCCAACTTTTACCATTTTTGTACTAAATCCATGTGTACTAAATCATCTGTTTCTTCCGTTACAGCAGATATGAACGCCGGACAAGGGAGAGTCAATCAACTGGGTGGTTTATTTATCAATGGACGCCCTCTGCCCAACAGTATACGCCTGAAGATTGTCGAAATGGCCTCCGAGGGGGTACGGCCCTGTGTGATCTCGCGCCAACTGCGTGTTTCGCACGGTTGCGTTTCGAAGATACTGAATCGTTATCAAGAGACTGGCTCCATACGCCCCGGTGTGATTGGAGGCTCCAAGCCGCGTATTGCCACACCAGAGATCGAAAATCGCATTGAGGAGTACAAACACTCCAATCCCGGCATCTTCTCGGTGGAAATTCGCGACAAGCTTATACGCGAGGGTATTTGCGATCGCACTACAGCACCTTCGGTCTCCGTTATTTCGCGTTTGGTACGCGGTCGTGATGCTCCGTCGGAAGATGGCAGTCAGAAGCATCATTCCGGTTCGGAAAATTCTCACAAGCTTTCCGATGAGGAGCTGTCGGACTGTGAAAGTGAACCTGGTATTGCCCTGAAGCGTAAGCAGCGTCGCAGTCGAACCACATTCTCGGCCATGCAGCTGGAGGAACTGGAGAGAGCCTTTGAGCGCACACAATATCCCGACATATATACGCGAGAGGAGTTGGCTCAACGCACCAATCTGTCGGAGGCACGTATACAAGTGTGGTTCAGCAATCGTCGGGCACGTTTGCGCAAGCAGAGCACCTCAACGGGTCATTCTGGTGGCGGACTGTCTTCCGGTGGAGGTTCGATGAGCGCTTATTCAGCTCACCAGATGCCCATGGTGGGCAATAATTATGCTGCTGCTGCAGCGGCCGCTGCAATGATGCCGAATGTATCCACAGAGGCTTATCAACAACAAATGTACGACTTTTATGCCGGCCACCCATCGGTCTCGGCTGCTGCTAATATGTCACCGATAACTACTGCGTCATCGGCTACCTCTTCAACTTCGCCCCACCAAATCTACAATCCTACGGCCAGCTACACTTTGCCATCGCACACTGAACTGGGCAGCGGCAATCAATCGTCTAACATTGTCACATCTCATCCGCCACAATATTCGGCGATCTCACCTGCCTCTGCCCAAGCTGCGGCAGCAACATGCCAAAACAATCATCTGAACTCAAATTACAGCACTGAATCTGAACCGAATCAGACATTGCCACGTAACGAGAGTCCCAACGAGTCGGTTTCGTCAGCTTATGGTACTTCAGTGAACGGCGGTATACAATTGCCGCCCACACCCAACAGTATCTCGGCAGTCATTGGTGGGGCAGCCAACTCTGTAACTGGTAACAGCAGTGAGGATATTCAGGCAGCTCTGAAAGCTGAATCGCAATCGATGGTCTCTTCTGCACAACAGCACCTCTACTCCAGCTGGAATCCGATGCAATCGACCTCTTCTGTGACGGCCAATCTCCGTCCGTCTGCGCCCCTTTCGCCTGAGGACTCCCTGAACTCCTCGTCGCACGCCTTGGACTCCGCATCCGCAGCCATTTCTTCATCCAGCCATCACATGTTCCATCATCATCAGCATCCTCAGTATGCTCCCTACCATTCACATCCACATCATCACCATGCTTCACACTATGCAGCAGCCGCCTCATCGCATCACTTGCCCTTCCATCACACTTCGTCGGCTGCTGCTGCTGCCTCCTCTTCGTCGCACTTCATGCAGCAGAACTTCAATGCCGCTTTCCCGTCGCCATCGAAAGTAAATTATGCGGCCATGCCGCAGCCACTCTACCATTCCTGGTACTAGGACCAGAGATCATCCTTTAAGGTGAAAGCTGTGCTTAACTAAAATTGGACTTGTTCACACCTAAAATCACCCAAAGATTATTCGCTTTTGTACATATGTATTTACAAGTAAATACCCACATTTTTGATTTTTTGATTATTCTGTATAATGGTTAATTGTAAATATTGAGGTTTCAAACAATCTCTAATAATCCATGCTGAGGCTTAACTGTGTATTTGTATTGGCTTTGTTTGTATAATTTGAATTAAACAATTTTTTATTATTTTAAACCTTTTTTTTATATTTTAGCATAATAATATTTTAGTTGTAAAAATACATGTATTTGGAATAAAATAAAAATGCATAATAATTAAATTTTAAACTTTTATTTCACAAAATCTGAAAAAGGAAAGTCTTCACAAAATCTGAAAAAAACTACAAAAATTAAAGTAAAGACTTTGGTATCACTTTTAACCCATTTGTGGGTCGACTCAAAATTTATATTCACAAGCGCCTAAGAAAACCTATGTACTCAGAGGATTTTAATTTTTATTCTACCTATGGTCTACATCCACTATGGAACTGAACGCCTCAATCGAGAAATCGAGACTCCATGAAGGTGGTTCATTGGGAACCAGGCAATCCCTACAAGAGACCATCTAAAGCAGTGTTCCTCAGGCTACATTGAAGCGACACATGATGTTGATTTCCAAAGCCTAAAGCTTTACAATTATGTTGAGGCACACTAGTCCTACGCTCTAAAGATTTAAAAAAAAATGAAATATCTAAAATCTAAAATTCTTTTTGAATACGTTTCAAAAAGTAAATTGAATATTTATTTGCATTTTTGTTTTGAAATTTTGAAATAATCCGAAAACGGCATGCATGCAGCTAGCCCCCCTATCAGTAGTCTTAATGGCCTATTAGTCCTTGACACGCTTCTGAAAACTGCAGGAGCGAAATAGTTTCCTTTCTGCTAAAATTTCTAACTAAAATTGCCGCTAACAAATACTTAGTTTGAGTTGTTGAGGCCCGGCATGAAATCTCAACAGTCTCAACAGGACACGTTGTGTTTTTCCCTAAAAAGGAAGCATACCAGCAGAGCTGTTGTTGTCCGGCTAAGAGAGGTTATGTCCTTCTCAATTTTAGAAAAATTGTGTACATAATTTTCGGAAGACGTTTTCGGGCGGCACATTTGATCAATTTAAATGATACAAGCTAATTCCTGTAATTAGGTAAATGTCATAAAATAATTTCCAATTAAATTGGTAACAGTCTCCAAGGCTGTGAATTACAACTGATGATATGTCAATAAAACCAAAACCGAAACCATTTTCAGTGTAAAAATCATTTAGAATTCTATAAGGTGTTAAGTAATGGATTTGAGTTTTTCTCTTTCACAAATAATGGTTTCCCAAAATTCACACCTTTCCTGCCAATTGTACATTTTCTTTCTGGAAATGTCTGCCGTGCCCAAATATTTATGGTCAAACCTTTTTATTCTCACTCACACTACTCGGCCGGCAATTAAAAAAGTTAAAAATAACATTAAATCGTCCAAAGATGATCCCTCCATATCCACTGGCAGACATGGTCTTATTATAATCTACTTCCTACAAAAATACCTCTTCATTGTCCTGGCATCGTTTGCTAAATTGCCGTACAAAAGACTTCATTAGTTTGTTTTTAAAAAGTGCGGATTTGGATTTTTTAGTTCACACCTTAAGTAAATATTGACTTTAAAATGCGCTTAGGACAAATGAACAATGATTGTATGTACGATGGACAGCCAATACTTCTGTTGGGCTACCTGTTGTTTGCGAATTTTCTGATCTAATGATCTGATCTATTTTTTAATCCTTAAGGCTTCTGTTTACATTTCGGTGAACTGAGGTCGAGTTTTTGGCTACTGACTTTTTGCAATTCATTGAGTGCAAATTAAAAGTACAAAAGGGAAAGGCAGAAGGAGAAGGAGAAAGGGAGAGAGAGAGGATTTTCAAATATCAAAATAACAAATCTCAAGACTTTTAAGAAAGTTAAAATTCGTTTGAAAAACAAAATTCGAAGCACATTTCATATTCATTTTGTGTTCGCAGAAAAAGTATTTTTTAATTACGTATCTCCTAAGATTTGTTTTTAAATTTTTTCAATTTCCGCTTTGAAGCCTGAATTGGCTTTATACCGTGATGGTGGGCAGCTACTGTTCGCTTCCTACAATTAGTCTAAATCCATTTTAACAACAATGAATGAATTATTAAAACCGCTTCCAGCAGTTTCACTCCAATTTGCCACCGTCTGTGAAGATCAAGCTCACAGTAGCTGAAAATTTCGCTTAACACTGGCCAACTAAATCCAATTCAAATGCTCTCCGAGCATCATCTTCGGCCATAGTACAATTCTGCGATAATTTTCGGTAGCGTAAAAAAATTACATCAAAATCAAAAGATTTCGTACGCTGCTGTCAGAAAATGGAGTTAATACAAGTTTTGGGGTTTTTTCATATTTTTTCATATTCGCTTTAAAGATTAATTGTAAGTTTTCCAGTAAAAAAAAACAATCGAGCGACCGAGCGGTTTTCGAACAAACTTTAAAAGGCCAAACACTTCAAATTGACCTCTTCTTGCCGGGCTGCAATGGTAGCCCAGACATTTTGGTGTCTTGTGGCTGAGGTTGGCTTTTAAATTAATGAACTTGCAGCGCAGTCATGTCTCACTTGGTGGATGGGATGTCTACTGTTGCTGGTGTTGCTAGTGCTGGTTGCGGATGGCGTTCGAGAATGGCGTTGTTTGTGGCTTGATCAAATGCCATTGCAGAGAGACTTTCGTGTGGAAGTTGGTGTGAAAAAGGCGCTATGTTGTAGTTGCTTTTTTTTTATTTAAAATATTTTTTTTTATCAGAATGAAAATGAAATGTATTTGATTAATGATCCGGCAATGTGCTGAGCATCATCACAGAAAATAGTAATTTACAAAATTGTGTTTTGCTATTGGACGATCAGAGCATTTTGTTTTTTTTCGGTTTTTATTAATCTAATTTATTCGATTTTTAATTACATTTTTTAAAGCTTGCTAAACAAAAACAAAATTTAGTAGAAAATTTTATATTTTTAGTTGAAAATATATAATATTTCCTTATTTAAAACCCCTTTTAAACATCACTTTTTCTCAGGCGTTGCCCAGGCATCAGCGTTTCTTTAACCTCAAAATAACATATAAAGCAAATAAACCATAAAACCAATCCGTGAAATTCGCGAAAGTTAAAATTCAGCGTCGAAATTTCCTCTGCACACCAAGTGCATTCTATTCTAACTCCTTCTACAATATTACCTGATTTGCGCTCAAGAACCTCGGGATCCGAAAATGTACAGCCATTTTATTGCAAAAATATTTCGCAAATCCCTTTACAACGCAAACCATTGTACCATTGTCCAACGAAATAAGGTCAATTAACGCTGACCGGCCAGCGTATGGCAAAAGGATGCGAAAGGATTTTACTGCCTTTGTGGATGGGACTGTGTTGGACGGCTTAAGGTTTTCCAAAATAATCCTTTTCTGCTAGGAAGGAAACTATAAAAACTCCTTTACTGGCTTTAAAGGAAGGCAATAAAAGTGCCTCTGTCATTCTTTGATTTTTCGACTTAAGCACGGACACAAACCCCTTTACTTTTGCTGCTGTCCAGGTAGTGATGTGTGTATTTGTAGTTGTTGTATTTGTTTTTGTATGGATTTACAAATGTTGATCAATAGAGCGAGTTTTTAGTGCTTGATGTCTCTATTGAGCTGAAGATTATCCTTGTTAATGGCCGTCATTTTGTGCGACAAGAGGATAGTGTTGAATTTTGGAAAGTCTACAAGTCAAGGATATACGACTGTGACTTTTGTGTTGAGTTGAGTTGCAAGTCAGGTAGACTGATGAGTGAATGCTGGTTAAGTTTGTGATTTGATTTTGAATCCAGTTCAATTCTGAATTTCATATTATAATGAATGATCTAATATTAGAAAATGAAGTGGGATTATTCGATTTTGATACGCGTGAGCCCTTAATTTTGGTTTGTATGACCGATTCCCATTATCACTGTTGCCCTGGAGTTTGCCCCTAGGACAACTCCGACCCCCATTAACTATCGTTAGCCAACATTATTCACTATTGAAGTGGAAATGGAAACTGTCGATAAGAAATTGAAAAATAATATTAATATTGAACTAATTTATGTGTTTTGGCTTCACTCTATTCTTAGCAAATCATAGTTTCTCTCAAGGTTCTGCTCTCTCTGCTAATACTTTTCACATTTTTGTCACACGCTGTGCTCTTAATAGCCTTATCAACATGTTCTCGCCAGGACATGTCCAAACAGTTTCGATATGTGTTTTGAAAACATTTCGGTTTGGTGAGTTCTACAAACTACTGCATACTTACTAACTGACAGACTGATCTACCTTCATCTCAGCCAACTCTGCTTGTTTCTCGTCCGAAGTGAAATGTCAAATACAAGGTCACTGTGATCATTAACAAATGATTGCAGGATCCCTCCTGGCGAAGGTCATTGCGCTGTCGGTGCTAACATTAAAATTGTCAACACTGTGCCACCACCCATTGATCATCATTGCCATTTGCTCTTCGCTCTTTGTGTCGTTTCTCATTCCTTTTTATAGATTTTCATAGATTTGCAAAATGTTAGTTTATTAATAAATGCTTTGACTTTTGGCTCTTCGTGTTATTTCCAGTCAGTCTCGGCTCTCAGTTTTTGATCTCAAAATTTGTCGTAATCGATTATGAATGCTTAGTGGGTATTTTTTTGTTTTCCCGTTTTTGTTGTGGAGTGTTTCTGTTTGGGTAGGTTTTCAGCTTCCTTGTGGACAAGCGAAAGAATAGTTTTCTGGTCTGTCTTCGGGATGGTTCAATTTGAGTAAGTTCATTTGAGTAAGGTGGAACGGCTACGCTCCTTTTCCAATTAAATGTCTGTTTTTTTCTCCTTATGAGTTGATTTTAGTCTGAATTTCATTAAACACTTTGCATAGCCTAAGGAGGATTAAGTCCAAATAGTGTAAGAAAAGTCACACCTTGTATACAAGGTGTCTATAGACATTAGATTCGAAATTTAAATAGGCTAACTAGTGGTGTATAAACCCCACATATTTGGACTTCAAATGGGCCCAGAGCGATACCACAGTGTCTCTTATCCTTTATATGGTGACCGCAGACTTTCTTTCGTTGTCTGTGCCCAAAAATGTTCAACTTTTGTGTTCCGTAATTGCGACTTCAGTTAGGAGTTGACCGTCGAAAATATTCCCCTTATCTGAGGTTAATGGAAGCATATAAAATGTTCTTCAACACCTAGTGGTCAAAATCTTTGGTCAAAGTATATTTAAATTCTATTTAAATTCTAAAAGATATAATAAACATTTTGCGGTAAACATCAAACACATGTCGCACTCAATTATCGTGTGAAAGGTGCACCTCAGGAATTCCATACATTTATGATTAATGAATTGATTTTATTGCCTACGCCAAACTACAAAATCCCCAACTCCGCTTACGTGCACACCACGACACTTCGAACTATCAACGTAATAGTTCTTTCAGTTCGATTTCAGATGCCACATCAGCAATTCAAAATCGTAGGCATTCAACGGTAATGGTAATGGCTTTTCGTTATAGCCACAACTCAACTCCTATCCACAGCAACAACAATAACAAATAATACACTTTACCTTAGTTCATTTGTAAAAACAAAAATACAAATGCCATTGTATGGACAAAACAGCTCCATTGATTCCTTAATTTTTGGGCCGCTGCTCGCTGACGCCTCTCTGTGACCGTGACGACATGAATTGTTTATTGTGGCGCTCAATGGTTACGGTTACGCTTACGAACACCCAAAGGAAACTTCAAAAGCAACTCAACGCAACTATGCGAACGACTGTGGGCAATAGCTGCATATAGAAAAATACTACAAGTCGATATTAGTAGTTAGTGAGGGGCTATGAGAGTCGTAGCATTTGCATATAATGTTCATATTTTGATACTATTCTGTGTGTTTTTTTTACTAACCTCCTTTCTACCTGTTTGGTGGCGGTGGCTGTAATGAATTTTTTTTTATTGTAATTAGTTTCATGACTTTTTCTGTGGTGGACAAAAAAAAAACAACAACACGTTTCATAGTTCTTGCACTGCAAAGAGTAACGAACGACATTGCCCGACATTCTGCCATTTAACTAATGAAGTACACGCTCGCTCGTTTGGTGCGCCTTGCTGAAGTTTTGCTTCATTTGAATGGAGTTTCGTTGATATTGTTTCGGTAAACTGCATTGCAGAGCTATTTACCATTATTATAATTCAGTGTACTTAAAATAAGAAGGTAGTTAATTTGTTAAAAGGGAAAAGTTAAAGAGTTTAGGACCACGTGGCCGAAACCACGACTATCGAGTAAGGAGGACTGTTGTGTTTGAAGAATACTAACAGCGAAGACTTGTTATTTGGCTTCTTTGTTTATTTCAAAAATGCCTGACAAGAAATATTTAAATACTTTCCTGTTTATAAATATACATTTACATATTTTCTTCCCTTTATTGAAATATCTACAAACTCGTTGAGTTCTATCACAATCACATTTAAAATATTGCCGATCGGCAGCGTCTTAGCTCGGGTAAATCGTCCAATTCGCTCTGCCGCCTTTTGCCATAGCCGTGCCACAACTCATCCGGCGGCTTCTTCCACCGCACAAAGTACGTTTTATAAATAACCGCGTGAATTTTCGATTTTGGTTTCTTTGCTTTTGAACTCCGCATACGAAACGTTCTGAGAAGCCAACGAAAAGCGTCAAAGTGCCGTCGTGGTTTTGTCTTCTTCTCACTGTCGCATGTAGGCTGAATCTTCGGTGGTACGGTTGAAGTTTCTATTGAACCATAATGCTCCAAGTGTACCATATGATGCAAGGAAGACTTCAGCTTGATGCTCCTATGATCGTCTTCAATTTCGGGAGACTCAAACGAAACAGATTTCGAAGAACATTCCAACTTCTCTTTGGTTGTATTCGTGAGATCTTCTTCATCTTTGATTCGAGCATTCAAGTTCCTATTATCTTCTTGATTTTCTTGTGATTTGGCCATTTTGTTCGCATCTTGTTCTGATTGGTGGAATTTTTCTATAGCTCCTAAGCTATGTTTAGTCTTTGTTTGTGTTGCAAACGCCTCTTTTTCTCCATTTGCACTCCAACAGCCTTTGACTCTATTAGTTGACTTCGTTTTGTTCAATCTTGGATGATCGGTCGATTCTTCGTGAATCGGTGATACTCTACGATTGCGATTGCATTGAAAATACTTGGACATTTTACTCCCCCCAGCTCTTTCTTCCTGCGGTACACTTTTCTCTTCAGTCACTTCTTCTATAATACAATCCATTTGTGAGTCCCTGCGCCAACACTTTTCGGGCATTTTCACCAATATATAATGATCGTTGACCAAACAAACTTCGGATACCCGTTGCGGTATCGATTCACCAAAGAAATCGTTTAAATCGCCACCTTGGTAGACTGTATAATCGCCCTGTCCAGAATCCTCGTCATCGAGCAGGTGATTGCACAGTTTGTAAGGCCTCGGAGTTTCTTCTGATTCAATTTCTTGTTTTTGCTGCTGGAAAGCTCGCAGATTTTCATCCAAATCTTCTACAAATAGTTTCTCATCCCTTGAATGCACATTTGTATTGGCTGAACGACACTTTCTTTGCTCTTTGGCAACGATTTCTAAATTAATACTTTTTGTAAGGAAGTTACCAGCAGAACGGACTCGTCGACATTTTAGCTGTAAAATTGTTGACATCTTCTTCTGACCACTGTAAAGGGAATTAAAGTTGTAGCTGATCAAATAAAAAAAGATAAATGAAAGAGTTTGATATTATTTTAGAGATTATAGATAGAATTACTGCTCAACTGTCTTATTTGCATTTACCCTCGTATAATATAATCGTTTGAACAAAAATGTCCCCTACTTTCAATAACTCCTTGCCTCACTTTTTCTTTACTACAAATACTAATCATTACCAAGGCAAGTAAAAAAGCATTTAAAAATTTGTTGCATTCTTTGGGGCTAAAAAGCCGGAAAATGCCAACATTTTAAGTCGATAGTTCGATAACTACTTTGTTATCGTTTAGCTGTGTGCCATTTCGCACCATTAATGCACGATGATGTCGCAATTATTGAACTTCGACTTCAAATTTTAGCACTTTCAGGATTTTGGGCCCCAAAAAGTATGCAACCAATTTTTAAATACATATATAAATAAGGGTAACCCAAAATAAGTTCAATGCCAACATTTACAGTCGACGACCTAATAATTAAGACGCTCATCGTGTACCTATCTCACCTTTCATACGATATTGAGACATCCACTTAAAAATTTGAGATTTAACTGCTTTTGTATCCAAAAACTATGATATAAATTTTGAAATACCCTTTTCAGTTACTCTACTTATCATTAATTAGTACGACTGACTTCTCGTGTTTATATTCCTTTTATTCACATCTGAAGTTACTTTATTTCTTGATTTGTAGCAACATTAACCAATTAAGTTAGCATACATTTAGGCTTAATTTCCTATATTCATTTTGCCGGCACACATCACAAATCCATGTAAATTATAGCTATTTTTATTCAAATTGCACAAATTTATTACACGCATCGCTCACAAACAAACAAACATTGTTTCGTCAGCCCATAAGGATATAAATAAAAACCGCCAAACCGACATTGAACCTCAACGGCTCCATTGCCAACTCCAACTTATTCGACTGTCTGTAATATTCACATGTAAACAAATTCGCCTAAGTGAATTTAAGTTAGTTTTATATTATTTTTTATAGTTTGTTGTGTTCGAGGTTCTTATTTGCTGCGCTCACGAAATTCAACTGAATTTTCACAATAATGCATGAAGAAGTTGAAGTATTGTCGAATTTTTCGGGCTGCATTGACGAGTCAGGGTGTGGCCAGATTGGAAAAATTTAATAAACAATTGAGAGTTTTTTTTTTAAATAGTGAATTTTTTTTATTAAAAATTAAAAAATTAATTAGATGTTTCGAATTTTGATCACATAAAATATCTCATCTCAACTTAGTAAAGTTAAACTAAACTTCTTCCACTGTGGCTATACTCCAACATTCAGCTCTCTCACACACACAGTCACCCATAAACAAACACACAAATTGTTCGTCATTATTTGTATTATTTGGCTAATATCAATAATCAAAGTTCTATCAAATAAAACATTAACGTAAAGTACCGTTACAACGCCCCTAACACTCGTACAACCCCTTCCTTTCCTTCCAGCCATCCCTCTCTCCAACGGCCTGGTGTGTGCCTTCACCACCAAACTATTCTGACGACAGGTAACTAAAATAAGTTTGTTGGTTGCCAAATTCCAATGCAACGTTATGTCGAACTCATACAATAAATTAGCCTCAACCCTTAATCGAAAACAAAAAAAAAATACAACTTCAATGTCAAATATTAATGAGGCTTTGCGCGGCTGTGGGCCAGACCAATTGGGAGTTTCAGACCAATAATTTATTTAAATTTTCTTTGAATTGAAGGGGAAAATAAATGAATGTGTAACAAAAGTTTTAAAATATTTTGATTACAAAAATGAAGGTGTTAGGTGGTGGGCGAAATTCCATGTTTAGTCTTTTGATTTTATGAAATTAAATAAAAAAATTGCCAAGCCTACATCCACTATTATCAATTAATACTGATTAAACAATTGAGGTACTTAACAATAGTGGTATTTCCACTGGCCTCGTTAATTGTTACTTATTATTCTCCATTTTTTTTACGGATGAACATATTTTTGTAAAATTATTGAGCTTTCCAACTAACAAGTATCAAAGTAGCGAGTTGAGAGGTTTAACAATTTTCCAAATAATGAAGTATTAAACAAACGAGACCGGTGTGAATACTGAAGTAACTATTTATGTTATTAATTGTTTAGGCTTCTATTTGCATTTTACTGTATTGATATTGTAACAGCTCTGTGTATATCTGCCCTTTTATCGTAATACCAGGGACGTAACCAGAGGGGGTTTGGAGTGAAACCCACCCACTTAAAATCTCTACAATAATAAAACAAATGTATAAAATTGTTTTTTATTCCTACGTGCCAATGCCGTGCCTTTATAACAAACTACTCATTTGACTGTAATAAATATTTTACTTCATTGAATTTAACATGACTGTAAACTGCATCAAATGTAAATAAATCACTTGTCACTAAAATTCCGCAATAGTTTTAAGTTCAGAGCTGAGTTGTGCTGTGATTGCGGTCGGTTCTCGGTGCTGAAGAAAATGTCTACTTATTATCAAAACTAAATCACAAACTTTTATTATTTAATAAAAATATTTTATTGTTTTATTTTATTTAAAATTTTACGCATATCTTCATTTCCTGTTTTGAAAAATTATTATCGGAAACTGTTAACCAGCTAACTCACAAAGTGCCATACAAGAAGAAGAAACAGGAAAGATAAAGTCAGAAAAAAAATGCAATTTTGTTTATCATTAAAAAAACCGGCCTTTTCTTTGCTGAATGTACATAAAAATGTAAAACAAAAACTTCAACCCTGAAAAGTTCAAAACTTGTCACTTCAAACAAACAAACATTGGCAAAGTGCAACTCGCCACTTGCAGTGCAAGCAAGTAAGTAACATGCAAAGTAAAAGTTGCACTGATTTATGGCGTTCCCTTGACCTTGATTGAGAAGGCATTTTAAGTGGCTAAGGTCAATAAAGGGCCGCTCAAATACTGTATTTGTTTCGATGTTGCTGGAAATAATTTACATAAAAAATTCTTAAAAAAAGAATTCAATTATAATTACTCTTCAAATTTAATTACTTAATAAGTACTTAATATTCAACACAAAAAAGTATGTCCAAAAATAGTAATATTTTCTACAATATCTTAATCAAGCAATTAATTTGAAGTAAAACAGAACACATTGCAATTACTTGAAGATGTTTCCACTGAGTGCAGCTTTAACAAAAAAAGTTGTAAATAATCACCAAAACAGAGCCAAGCTTAATTGACATTGCAACGAATGCACTCAGCTCAAATCAGTCATCGACGAACGATCAGAGCAGGCGGTTGTGCTGGGAAATATTTATAAAAGTGAACACCGACAAATAAATAAAAAAATTCAATTTATTTTTCACCGCATTTTTTTGTGCAGAAATTTAATATCAAGTCTGGTTGGGTGGCAAAGACCAGACCAGTCAAAAGCTTAAATAAAACACACTTCCGTGTGCAATTTCCTAACGATTTGCACATTACGACGTCTGCCACTCGTAGCAAAATACAGTAATGTGAAATGAAAACGAAATTTAGTAAACGGATTAGAAACAACTATTTGGTGTATAAGATAAGGACTACAAACATACAAAATACTAACAACCAAATTAATGTTTACAAAAAATTAAAAAAACAAAATTTTAAAGATAAAAAGTTACCCATACGCCAAGTAGTTCGTTTGAAATTGGAAATTTTAGTTTTTGTTCGGTTATTTCAATTGACCCAAATGTTGCAGCCACATTTGTTGATGTTGCAACACACTAGCAATGTTGCAAGTCTATAAGATTTTGTTGTTGCCTTAAAATTGACGTTGTTGTTGTTGTGTAGTGCATTTCAAAGCATTGGGTTGCAACAAAAATGTACAAAAAAAAACGACAACAACAAAGTAAAAGACAATTTGGTCTTAGTTGCAACAGCAAGACCAACACAATTGCCGCATTGCAGGCCAAAAAAGTGCTTTTGGCTTATTTCTGGTTTCTCAAACTAGTGAATGGATAAGCAGACAGGCGTATAGTAAAGACGACGTATGTGTGCGCTGCAACATTAGCAGTTTTCATTTCATTTCAGTTGCGCGTGAAAACGAAAGTGGAAGGAAGTATTGCACATTTGCGGTGAATGAGCCGTAGGAAATATTTTAAATTCAGCAAGACTCTTTAGAATCCACAATGGCGGAACGAAATATAAATCAGTAAGTATTTATGATTTTTCATTTATTCAAATTTCATTCTAGAAAAATTAACAGTCAAAAGACAATTTGTGTTAAATAAGTTAGTGGCCGATGTATTTATGTACCCATATAAAGTTGAATGTACTCATTTATGTACTTAATACAATGTACAATGAACATACATTTATTGCTCCAGCACGCAAGAGTTCAAAACATTTGAACTATTTCAATTAGCAAGAAGAATTCTTGTTGTTACAGAAATAAAATCGAATGCAGTAAAATCCGATTTCCCTCATTTTACTCTTCATAGCTTTCTTATGTTATATGTATACGCAAAGAAAAATGTTCGTAAAACAATTAGAACGACTTTTCGCTAGAAAAATAAACAATTTTATTTTAACTTATTACATATTTGTAACTTTATGAAAATAACCATTCTGTCGAAAAAATGCACCCGTGCTCGATTTTACAAAGTTATGCCACTAATTGATTCGGATATCGAATATTTGCATATTAGCGTAATAAACACTTAACCTACATTTTCTTCATCCCAATGTGCAACCGCCAAATCGATTCACACCCACCCGCAATGCAATGCCAATGGATTTTCAATTCACTTCTACGCTACGCGCCATATTCCGATGGGCGCATACAAAGTGTTCAATTAGGTGGTCAACTACAACTTGGTTATTGGAAGATGTTGCAAATAAACGATTTATTGCCGGCAATTAATTGCAAATCACTGTGTTGTGACGTCGGCATTTCAATTGTTTATGTTTTGCACTTCATAACAAAGCGGCAGAGTTGCCAATAAATACTAATAGTGTTTTCGGATTTTGAAATTCACTAATTCGGTTTAATGCATAAGCAATCCAACGGCTTTAATTAACCTATAAAGTTTTTGCAATTGACCTCATCAGTAACTGTTCCACTATTGGTGATAGTGTCTTAGAATCTTCAAAGTCTACGTTAGTGGCTCAAAATCTCTTTGGCGTATGAGTAACATTTATCTCAACTAAATAATGAATGTCACTCATTCGCCCAGTTGCCCGCAGAAAAGTTTGCTTTCACCGCTAGAAACTTTTTGAGTCGTATGTCCTCTGTGGTTTAGGGCGGCGTGAACTATAACCATCGATCATTAGCTTACTACAAAGTATTTATTTATTAAAGCTTAAATTTCTTTTCAGCACCAATCATGTCTCCAAGCGTATTTTTGACATTGTCCAAGACTTGTTCGAATTCATGATAGTATTCGTAAGAATTATATTCGAAATATTTCAATGCTTCATAGAGAAGATACTACCAAAGAATTTAAAGGACATAAGTGGCGAGATTGTGCTGGTAAACTGAGGTTAACTGAACAAATACAAATTCTTCAGCCACTTTTTGCAATCATTTAACAGATTACCGGCACGGGACATGGCATTGGACGTGAGTTAGCTCTACACTACACTGCCTGGGGCAGCACAGTCATTTGTGTGGATATCAATGAGAAGAACAATGAGGAGACCGTGAAGAAAGCCAAGCGTCTCATACAGGGCACGGTCCACAGTTATGTGTGAGTTGCAGCAAGATTAGTTTTTTTTCAAAAATTTAATTTTTACTTTTTCAACAGTTGCGATGTGTCCAATCGTGAAGCTGTACTCGAACTAGCCGAAAAGGTGAAGGCTGATGTCGGTCTCGTATCAGTGCTGGTGAATAATGTGGGAATCATGCCCACACATCCATTGGACCAACACACACCGGAGGAAATACGTCGCGTGTTCGATATAAATGTGATGTCCCAATTCTGGACCCTCGAAGCGTTTCTACCGCAGATGAAGCAACAAGGGCGTGGTCACATTGTTTGTCTCTCATCCATAGCTGGCGTTGTGGGTACGGCCAATGTGGTGCCATATTCTGCAACGAAATTTGCGGTGCGCGGTATGATGGAGGCGCTACATGAAGAGTTACGCGACAGTCCCTACAAAGATTTAGTACTTAAATACATTTTGTTTCACAGACGAATGTTTATTGTCAAAACTTTTTCACATTTCAGATTAAAACCACCACGATTTATCCTTATATGACAAATACTGGCCTGTGTAAGAATCCGAAGTTGAAGTTTCCCTCTATGCTGGGTCTTTTGGATCCAAAAGTAGTGGCCCAACATATTGTTGAAGCTCATCGGTCGAATATGCTGGATATAACCATACCGCGCAGTCTGTTACATATCAACAATTGGTGTCGTCTGTTGCCGAGCAAATGCAGCATGTTGCTCAAGGACTATATCGACAGTGGTCTGGAGTCGGATTTATAAAAACATCGGACAAGGATTTATTCAGTTTTTTTATACTTTATTATAACTATACCATTATTAGTACAAGAGGATGAGGTGCTCCGTTCCATTGTGGATTTAGTTCCTAGACTAGATTTGAAAGCTGAAAATTCAGGCAAAAGATGATGAAAATCTACCATAACTAATAAGAACTATACCTCAAATTTATGTTTCATGGATGTAAGTCCACTATGAAACTGAGCATCTCACATATTGCATATTGTATATATTTTTGCTGATTATGAGTTTCGATCAAAATAAAAACCGCTTTATTATCTATTGTGTTCAGCATCATTTTATATTGCTATGCATTTACAAATCGCTCCTATGATTTATTTATTCGAGACCGTTTTCAGAGTTCCCGATAAAAAGTAAATTTTCGATTAGTGCCCAACACCTTTTTTTTTGTAATGCAAATGCAACCCTGCTACATCAGCTGATTACAAAAAGGAAAACAAATTTTCGCCCGTTCAACAATTTTAGTTTTTGTGAAAATATCCATTATTTGTCATCAAATAATAATGAAAAATAGTTGAAAATTGCAAAAATATTGTCTAATTAAACTACGATAATGGCTTGTGAAGTTAAAACATTTGGAAAAATACGCGATTTTAAAAAGATACAAGAATATTTTGGACTTTCTCACGGTTGGTAGATAAGATTTGCTATTTATGTGGCCTTTGTATAGTATTGCAAATATTCCAGATGAAAACTGGCTGAATGCTATCAACTATGCGATTTCCCCATCGGGAGAAATCATTGCCTTGGGACAGGGAGAGAAACTGGCGCTGCTGTCATCGTGTTGGGACAACAAAAGTCAGGCAAGTTCGTACGCTTTAAGCTGGTGTGGTGAGCTGGAGGATCCCAATCAGATTATTACAACGCTCACTTGTCTGCCAATCTACGGCAAGAGTGCCAGTTCGGGAGCGGAGTGGACTTGCATTGTCGTGGGCCTAAGCTCGGGCATGGCTGTGTTCTACAACGATGAAGGATTTAAGATTTTCTCACAAAGGTGGCTAGGCACATTTTTGTTTATTTTTATCAATTCTGAAACATTTAGTTCTTATTTTTAACAGTTTTCACGATGAAGCAGTCCTCTCGGTGAAGTCATTTAGTCCGCCTCGGCATTCCGAATCGGATGCCCTTGTCTATATCATTTATGATCGGTGTGTGTGCATCATCAGAGGCGCAGAGCTTTTTAAGCTGCTTGTAAATCTTCGCATTAATTTGAATCGGTCTTTGGGACGCAATTCCATGCGCACAGACCAACATTCAAATACGGAAACTGCCGACATTTTACAATATCAGAAATTCAAGTTTGCACGCGAGCGCGAGACTATTGTAAATGATGCAGCTGTGGCAGGAGCCCAGCGGCCACGTATGTTCGATCATATTGTAGAGCAATGTCTGGGCACTGGCTACTATGCCAGGGTATCGAATTCACCTGTCCTGAGTTCGCTGGTAATAGGTGTGGGTGCCGAGCCATTTTTGGGATTTTACTATGCCGAAGAGGGATACAAAACCATTTCGATGGGCGAAGTGGCCAAAGATGTGATTGGCCTCGCCTATAAGAATTTAATTGGAAACATTTTCAGACGCTCGGCAGAGCGATCGCCCACGGAGGAGCTACCTTCGCCCACAAAAGAGTCGGAAATGCGTGCACGCTGTCGCTTGTACGATGGCAAGCGTGATGGCTTTACCATTGCCACTGCTCCGGATGGTCGTTTGGCGGCTGTTACCGACAACTTGGACCGTGTGATGCTTGTGGACACCCAACGGGCGATTGTGTTGCGCATATGGAAGGGTTATCGTGATGCCCAGTGCGCCTTTGTGCCAGTCAAAGAGAGAACCTTGAAGGGAGTACAGACACACAGACGTAAAGCGTTGTTCCTGGTCATCTATGCTCCGCGTCTGGGCTGCTTGGAAATATGGGCTTTACAAAATGGCCCTAAGGTGGCCGCATTCAAAGTAAGCAAGAGCGGCCAACTGGCCTACAATACGCTGGGACACTTGTGTAAGTAGGGCAATGTTTGGTTTTTATGTTCCAATTGAATTATTTGAATTGCTTGCAGGCTCACAGCCCGGTACCAAAGTCAAGGCCACTGTTAACTATTGTCTCTTTCTGGATCCAAGCAATGGAAGCGTTAAGGAAATACAAATACCTTTCCACTGTGCTTTAAGTGAAGTTAATTCGAAAACGTCACGCGACATTCATCAATTGAGGCGACTGAAAATTCTTTTACGCGACTCTGTGAATATGGACGACATTGCCAAAGTTGCGGCCGAATTTCAAACGGTTGAAGTGCGCCAGCAGTGCCTGGAAGTGTTGAAGAAAAACAAAAAACTGAAACCGCAAATTTTCAAAACGATTATCGATGCCTTCAGCGAATCACTGGCGCAGGAACAAGATTTGAACGAAGAGCAATTTAGCTTCCAAAACATGCTGCAAAACCACAAGCGTCTAGTGGACTTCTATATTGCCATGAGAATGCCAGTGAAGGCCGAATTCGATGAGCATTTGGAATTGGATGACTGCGATTTGGTGACCATTAATCAGTTGGTGCTTCTATTGGGCAATCGATCAGCCCAATTAGGTTTATTGGACACGGACAATACTGCGAGCAAAGTCACCTTTCAAGATCAATGCAAGGAGGATGGAGACTTTGTCGACTTTTTGAGTATTTTTCAGGTCGATCTTGTCGATAAGGTGCCCCTGCTGCGATCAAAATCGGATATCTACGGTTATATTAGCGGCAAACTGTTTGGTGACTTCTTCGAGCATGGCCTATGCTTTGAACATTTTAAGAGAGAAGCGGAAGTGACGAAAATACCGGGCGCAGATTTACTAGCATTGGCCTTGCATTTTTGGATTGAGAAACCATTTGAATATAAGAATTGGTAATTTGTAATATTGACTATTTAGAGTAGTTCTTATTGGTATAGAAAAATAGTTGCATGTTAAAAAATTTAATTTTTGACTCGAATAATTACAGTGATGAAGTAATTTCGGACATGTCGCGCCTAGCTGCAATGATACGGTCGATTTGCGAATTGATTGGCGATCGTGTCAATGACTATGCTTACAATGCAATTTCTCCATGGTGGCAAGATGTGCGCGAGTTGCTGTTGGAAAGCCCCAAGTCTCTGGGATTGCTGGTGGCCATAGTGTGCAAAACCGTGGCAAAAACCCTCCGACGAAGCTACAGAGAAGTGAGCCATTATAATAAAAAATGTACCTAAGGCATTCAAAATAAACGCAATTTTAGGGCTCTTGCGACGAAGGTTCACAAACCGAAGAGGACGACCGTTGGGAACAAATTTCACACGACGAGGCGCAGTGGGGATTGCTTATTGGAAAATTGGAAGATATTGCAGTGTTGGGGGCTATTTTGGAGTTAGTCACGAGTTCAAAAGGAAAATTTGTTACAAAATTAAATTTAATAAAATGTTTTGTCTAGATACCCCATTACCAGTTCTGAGCCGGTGATGCCTGAGTTGCCATACGACCGGCCCGATTGCAGCCTTAAATCCATAGTTTGCGGTGGAAAGGGTATAGTTACCGACTTAGCCGCTCAATGGCTGATCAACTCACGAATACATCCTGCAAAAGTTCTGGAACCTCTGCCAATAACGAATGAAGTGGATAAAGCAGATGCCCCAATTGAAGTTAAAGAAGAAGTTGGCAGCGAACACGAATCGCAATCGGTCTGTGTAAAACCGGAAACTCCCCCAGACGTTGCTACTGATCCCGTTTTAGAAAAGCTCTCGTTGTTACGTGAGCATTTTCCCTTCAGTTTGGAGTCCGGTGTACTACTCAGTCTCATGTCGTGGCAGTACATGGTGCACTGGAGTAAAAATCTGCAATCGCTCGAGCACATGAGGGCGGCCCTAACATGCCTGGCGCAATTCAAAGAAGCTGACCTCGCTCTAAAGCATGGCATGTGTTGTATGTTGTGGAATGCCACACTAAAATATCCCCTGCAATCCACCATGAAGTTGATACACAAGGTGGGCCGCTTGCCGGTGGACAAAATGTGCCAACAAGATATTGAGATGCGTTCAGGTCTTGTGCCCGATTTCCTGGAATTGTCGTTGCAATTTCTGGAACATTTTCGCTCGTCGCTGAATCATGACAAAAGGGATTTGAAATTCGAAGAGTCCTTGGCCGAAGGACAACTGCCCTTGCAATTTATTGCCTTGCAACAGCATCATGCCATCACAGAGCTGCTGCAATTGCACTACGAATTGTGCGTCGTGTTGCATTTCATAGTCTATTTCCAATTGAAGGTGCACAAGCCCATGACAACGGTCTTTGATGCCTTGAGCAATAAGGCCTTCTTTGCCGACATCAACAAGGAACTGACATTTGTGCTGACGGCGCCGGATATTGTTTTGCAGCAACTGCGTGAGGAATTCCTGTGCAAAGTGATAACTGCTTCGATGGACTTGATACGCGAGGATTTCGAGGGTCTGTTTGTGGAAGAACATGCACGGTATATGAAGAAAATTGACACCCTGGCCGATAGCTGGAAATTGGATAAGACCGGACTTAATAGGAGACAGGTGCGATTCGACTGGAAGACATGCTTGAATACAAAAATTACTTTAAATTGACAATTTCAGATTGTGGAAATGTATGCCCACGGCTATGATGCGGAAGCTGAATCGCTACTGGAAAAGATGAACGAAGACGAAGACATTGGTCGAATGCTGCTGGAAATAGCGGGCAAGCGCTTGATTATGTATGGAAAGTCATCGCAAGATGCTTATTTGAAAATAGCCTCGGTGGGCCCACAATTACTACAGTACATGGATTATTTGGTAAGTTGAGCTTCCATAATTTTCGATTAGCATCCGAGCACACATGAACATTTCAAGTCATAAGAACTCCTCCATACACATAACATAACACCACGACGCTATCCAGAAGCCATTTGTGTGAAATGCATTTGTGATTTTTGTTTTTTTCTAAACAGAGAGACTCTTCCAATTCCTTACAAATAACTGCCTCTGAACCAGACGAAATCGACATTGTTGCCTTGTCGAAATTGACCGCCAACAGCTTTGAATGCCTCTCCGCACATCGACGCGAATCGAAGTACGTGCATATTGCCGCACAAATGTTCGATGCTTGCAGTGTACTGCAAGAGTAGTAGTACTCAACGGGAATAATTTATTTCAGGTTTAGTCGTAACAATTATAGGAATGAAATACGTAAATTGTTTATGTTTTTAGGCTAATATTAAATATAAGAACAATTATGATTTTTTAAAGAAGACGGATAATATTATATATGAATTTATTCATTAACCGCATTCCGTGCAATCGCAATCGTATTACGGGCTTGTTTGGTGGCTGCTTCATCTCGATTCGTATTTATTTTCGTTTCGTCTGGCTTATAGAAATCCATATAACTCTCATTGCTGACACGTTCTATGGCCGGAGGCGTGTGCGGTCGTTCAAAGTCTTTAGTCTCGTGTATTCTCAAATGCGTATAGACCGGTATGTATGATTGTGAGGTGTCCAATTCGACACGCTGCTCCGTGGCACTTTTACCGGGCAATGAAAAGTGCTTGCCCAAAATGGGTTCGCGCAGCGGTTTACTGTAGACACTTCCAGCAGCATCCAAGTCTTGGGCACCTTCAGGTGGATCTGCCATTTGACTTGGACCGTAGTGTAATTTTATGTTGTCCTCTTGGACACCAGTGATCACCTAAAAAACAAGGAATATAAAAATGTAAAAATTACCCTGAAAGTTAAAAAAAATATTCACTTACCTTCATAGTAGTAGAGCTGGCCACTTTTTTTATATCGGGAGGCATACGATATTCCGATTCATTGTCCACTGGCACGTATGGTGACAGTTTCAACCATGGCAAAGGTGTGCCCAAAGTACCCAAATACCGTCCACCCAGTGACCACAGACGACAAGAGCAATCGTGACTTCCGCTTTATTCGAAAAACAAATTTATTTAGTATTTTCTATGTCCATGTCTAAGTCCGCTTTCACTTCTATTTCCACTCTTTTGCTTACGTTAGTAATATTTTTGGCAAATTGATGTACACTATCGAATTGACTTCCTTGAGGTGGCCCTTGTATGAGCTAACTAGCATCGGTTCTTTCTGAAGGCGCACAATACGCTTGGCGCGCGTTAGAAATCGTTCCTTGCGCAAAAATATGAATTGTAGTCGAAGCAACGGCATGTTAACATGCACCTTTTCGGCATGCGGTACGCTATAAATAGGTGGGAGGAGAAGGTGAACAATATGCAACAAGTGTTCACAAATAAACAGCTCCATTTGTCATATTTGTACGACATGTGTCGTAAATATGTCAACAATAACTTGTGTGTGTGTACGCAGGTAGGGAAATTGTTTAATAGCTCATTATATTGTGGTTTAATTATTTCATTTCATATTATATTTCAAACTTTTGCCAAAGTTAAATACCCCCCAAACAGTCTGGTTAAATTTTCCGACTTTTTTTGCTTTCGTTGCATGATTGACTTTCTTTCTGTTCGAGTTGAGCACGCAAAGCTTACTTCTTTGTCAATTTGTGGGCATGCAAATTTCCAAAACAAAATTTGTTTCGTTTCATAACCCACATTTTGTAGTCAAACTTTGTTGGAAAAGAATTTGTCTCTGGGCCAACTCCCACGATAGGGTTGATTTGACTTTTGGAAGCCACAATCAGAACTTGGCTAACAATTGCATGACATAAATGATTGATATGCATGTTAGAATAATTTTTATGGATAAAACCACAAGGAAATTATGGAAGTTGTGGTTATATTAGAGTGGACCTTATTAAAAATTGTTGAAGTTTTTTTTTAAGGAAATTATTTTTAATACTCAGTGCATTTTAGTTTTGATTTGACTTCAATTGATGGTACTATGTGGCGCTTCTTCCTGTGAGACGATTTGACCAACATTTGTTTTGTAATTTTTAACTTCATGTCCAACAAAAAAATGTTCGTAAAAGAATTTGCCAAAATAAGGTCCACTCTAGGGTACATATTACAAATCAGCATAATAAATTCATTTCAGTTTAGTCGGTATGCAAATAGTTTTGCCAACATTTTTTGGTTTTTAGTCTAGCATCATTCTGCATGCAAGGATATTGCATATTTGCATGTTTAAATGCTATGACGATTTTATAGAGAATCTAATCTGAAAACATTTTTACTCCAGAAATTGGATATTAGATGACTCTTATTTGTGTTTGGGGCTACTTTTTAGTGTTCTTGAATAGTGGCAAGAAAACTAATAAAGTTTTCGTATTATATTTTTTTCATGGTACAGTGGGGTGCCAAGTTGGTCAGACGGGTGTCAACACTTTATTTTTCTTATGACGCCTGCCTTTTTATTTCCGAACTTTTTTGAAAGGGGTATTTTAGGAGGCCATTTGTCGAGTACCGCTCCGAACAAAAATCAACAACACAACGTGACACAATACCACTCACCAATAGTTCTCGATATACCAAATTTTGATATAGCCGAATGCGGTGCCTGTGAAAAGAAAACGATTCTTTCGATCGGTAGCCATAGTCAGGACACAATCGCCCGTCTTGTGTATGGAATTGAATTCGCTCAAATAGCCTCCGCGTTGGTGATGCGAATAGACTTGAATGACACCCGTATCCAAAGCAACAAATACACTGCCTACAGGACAAGTTAATTCGGGTTGGGTGGGGAAAAATCAAATATTCTCAATACCATGTTCCTTGGTCATTGGGCGGGTTTGCATACACAAAACAGCCTGCACGGACACCGGCAGTGGCTCTTCGCTGCCATTCGATTTGCCTCTGAAACCGATGTGGCCAGCCTGACGCCATTTGCGCATATTATCCGAAATGGATTTGCGCACATACCGCGAGACATTTACATGCACGACTCGTTTCCCGTCTTCATCATCGCGTTTGTTTTTCAGCTAGTTTAGATTATTTTAAATACTTTTGTTTTCCATATTCGAATCGCAATCGTTCAAACCTCTATAAACTTTTTGGGGTCTCCAGCTCTAAACTTGCGATAGGGCTGTCCCGTTTCAAGTTTCCAAAATATAATTTCTCCCGCATATGTGGCTGTTACGACACCTTCTCCCAGCTTAACGTCGGCGCAGGTAATATCATCGTCATGAAATTTGGGCCATTTCTTTGCATCATCGTACTTGCGACCCTCGACATCACTGAATTCGGTGACTTGTTGGTCCCAGCCAACGGCCAGAATTCTAAATTCAAATGTCATCCATTATAAGAAAAAAACCACGTTCAAATGCAAAGATGTCCGCTTTCCACCTGTCTATCACCCAAATCACAGCCGTCACTTCGTGTTCTCTCTTTATGCTCATGTTGCGTATGCAGTCCGCATTATTGTAATTCCAAATCTTCAGCGAACCATCTCGCGCTCCCGTCAGCAAGAACTGCTCCAGCGGATCAAAGCAGGCAGCCGTGATTTCAATATCGACTGTCTTGCCATAAACCGTCTTCGTATGGCAACTCTTCATAATGATTTTGCGACGTCCTGTCCACGGATCCCACACAATGATGTAACTGTCCAAGCCGCAGGTGACCACATTGCGGAACAGGTGATTGTACAGCACCACCGAGACCGGAGCGGAGTGTGTATTGCCATCGGTTAGGTCCATTTGAATGCGGGGACAACACTTTATGGCAATTAGCTTGCGTCCGCCCACAAGCAACACCCTCATCTGTCTATGATAGTAGTAGACCAGATCCGTTTCCATTGGTATCAAACTAACCAAATCACCGAACGTTTGCAACAAGGTGTGCTCGGTTAAGTGCCAAATTTTCACAACTTTTTGATAATCCACACTGTAGACTTTCTTCTCTTCGGGCTGAACGAAGACCACGACAATGCCGCTATTATGGCCGGTCAGTATGCCCGTTGGCTTGCCGGAAATGAACACATCCCAAATGCGCACAATAGTATCGGGACCGCCGGTCACAACAATTTGGGATTTATCCTCGTGGTAGAACGTTTTAACGCCCTAGTTTAAGTGAGATGAAAGCGCAGTATAATATAACGGCACAGTAAAACTCACCAAAGGTATGCGAAATATAGTCTTCTCATCGCCCGTAGCCACAATCAACCCAGGACATCGTCCACGGTTTTTTTTTGTATTCCAATACTCGGCTGCGGCAAACATTGCATTCATTCGAATCGAGAAGTTGACCTTCTGAATCCTCTCACTGTGCAGATTCAAATACTCACGCGTTTTGAAGAGCGGCAATTTGCACTTAAAAAATAAAAATTTTAAGCACAGGTTTGGTTTCTTCCAAGCCACCATCCCACCTTCACAATGTCCGACCAGCAGATATCAACCAAAGCGGCGCCCGGCTTACTTTGAAAGGGACCACGCAAAAACGGATTGAACTCCAAAATGCGAACATTTCCCCCAAAATCGCCCAGTAGCAATTTTGAGTGAACCTTTCCCGTGCAATGGAAACTATAGCCCATAGAGCAGACCGCAAAAGGCATGCTCCGTATGACGATGCGCAGCGTAAATATGGAAGCTGCAGTGTCATGGAAACGCAGCTCACGTTCGGTGGAGGCAGTGCAAACGATCCTGACATCGGACAAGGCTTGTATGGCCAGTATCCAAGTGGAAGTTTTCAGATGAACTTAAAGGACAAACAAAGAATATGTGAATTCAGGGAGGTCATCAATCAAACTCAAAACGAGCCTACTACTCTCCGACACTCCAGTGCGTATGGAATCGAGCTGTGGTGACCAGAAACGTATGTGACCCTCTTTACTACCGGTCAGCCACATTCCCGCCGCATCGAGTGAATCGTCAGGGACTGTGTTCTCTTCCTCATCGTCATCCACATCGTCACACTGCGACTTCAGCAGGCTAATGCAGCAAATCGGAGAACGATGTTCGGACTTCTTCACAACTGGGGGCATTGATATGGGCAAGATGAGCGACTCCTTTTGGTTGCTCGGATCGTCCTCTTGAAAGCCGATTATCAGATAGGAGACAAACTCATTCCAGTCGCATTTGAAATCACGATTTTGATTGATTTTCAAGAACAGGCGATGGTACTCGAAGTCAGTGAATGTAATATTGACCGTGTCAAGTACAGCGCGCAGCTCGGCAGGATTGAGTTTTCCCTGCGGATGCGAGACAAAATGCTGATGAATCCGTTCGATTTCATTGGACCTGAGCCATTCATGGAGGCGCTCAGGGCGATCCACCAGACCATCGTTCGTGGAGGTAATTGTCTCATATTCGATGTCCTCATCTCCTTCAGCTTCACTGGACATGGTATCTAACCGCCGCAGCATTGTCGAGTATATTTTGAATTGTTTTAAGTTTTTAAATAGATAACTATTTGATAGAATAAAAAAATTTCCGATTTTTGTCACAAAAGTTGAATCTTTTGAATATATTTTGGAAAATTCCATCTCAATTCAATTTTACAGAATGTTACTTAAACTCTAATTTAATTTAGCTCAATTAAAAATTAACATTTTTCACTCAAAATCCAAACTAATTTAAACACAGCGCGCAATTAAGTCGTTGATGCCACTCTGACGATCACCATATTCGCCGCCTCGCTTGAACGACACTGAGACCTTCTTCTTCCAGCCGTCACGAGGACTCGAGAGCTTGAAATTGAAAATTTTCGATTACAAGGTGCCCCCCTGAGGAATTGCAATGGTTTACATACCAGAAATGCGCATAAGAATGTGTTTACTTCTGCGAAGTTAGGTCCCACTGTGAAAATCTCATGGATGATATCTTCCAAGCAGATGATGCCCTTCTCGCCCAAATGCTCTTCGATCATTGTGTTGGATTGAATGGGTGTCTTGCGGCCATTGATGCGTGCAAAACCTTTCTTGAACAGCAGCTCACGTATGGTGCCGAGCGTGGGCTGGCCGTAGACCACAAACGGTTCGATTACCTTCAGCAAGATTTGGTTCTCTTTTGTGTTCTGGAGGAAGATGGCATTGTGGCGGTTGGGCATGTTTAGTGACTTGAAGATTTTATTGGTAGTTTCATCGAAAATTTTCTTGCTAAAATGTCAAGGTTTATTAGTATTCAATACGAAATGGCCTACTCTAGCTGATTACCCCGCATGTCGCATGACCAATAGCAACTTTTCGCTTGCCTTCACCGCATCCTTGGCACTTGTTATGTTAGTGCGTAGGATGGTCTGCTTGATACGTTTCGCCGTGCGCTCTGCCTTGATGTAGTTCATAACGAACGACTCGGCGCGTCGGAATTTGTGGTGCTGCTTGGTTTTGGCAATGCGTTTCGTTTTCAGCGTTTTCTTCTGCTCAATTGTAGCCTTGTCCTGTAGAATTCGTCGCTTGCGATGGGCCAAGACGGAAACTGTCTTGCCGGGCAGTTTATTTGGCACTGCATATCTACAAGATAAATTTTTGAAAAAACTACTTCAATTTATATTCATTTCCATGTTCACTCACTTGTCGGACATTTTGCTGCGAAACTAGCTAATATTTTCAATAAAAGGCGACGACGATTCACAATCCTGCACAATTTGTAAACACACGTGTTGATAGTGATGGGTCAAAGGGTACTCATGAAATAACTTGTATTCGATACTTGACTTTTAGACACTCTTTGAATAGTTATAAAAGTGTTCGATACTCAGTACTTAAACTTATTAGGGGTATTCACAAGTAGGTGGATTATCGAAAAACTTTTATAAAAAATCCATATAAGATCGTGAGGGTGCCTGATTGCAAATTGAACTTTCTTTTGACAAACTTGAACTATCGACAACAAAATATATTTAGGAAGAAAAGATTTGAAATTGGTTCGTGTGGCGGTAAACCATTTTTGTTCCCAATCGCTGATTTGATAACTGATTCTAAATTTACATGATGAAAAATTTGATACGGAGCGGATAAGAACTGGGGTAGTGAAAGAGAGATAGAACATTTTGCACCGATTTTTCTATCTCATTTTCCCTACCCCAGTTCTTATCCTTGTACATTATGTTGTTGTAGCAGTCATGAACATGATAATGTAAATTGGCTTAAAAGGGGTTTCCCACTTTAAATGAGATATTAGGGGTATTCAAAAATCATCATATATAGGGTCATGAACGGAAATTTGGCATCATTTACTATTTGTCACTAATTGTTCACACAAAATTGAATGTTAAATGAATATTTATGATGAAAATTTTGATGTGATAGAAACATTCTGTAAACGCAGCCGTATGCATGCACTAGGACGATTCATGTAAAGTGGGAAACCCCTCGGATACGATTCAGTTGTGCAGATGAGCAGTCAAAATATATGAAATTTGACAGTTCTTTTAAGCAACTTCGCGTTTTCGAGGGGTTTCCCACTTTAAATGAATACCCTTACTAATTAAGATCCAACTTAACTTTAGTACTCTACTACTTAGTTGACAGATAATATTTGAATTGACAGCTACTAAGTAGCAACTAATTTTGATTATGGATATGAGTAGGTGGGGGAATTCGGTGAAAACACAAAATTTTTATTTTTCCCATTCTGAGACCTATTAATTTATTTATATTTTTTTTAGAACCATTTTTTTTCGTACAAAAAAAATATTTATTCTCGTATTTTTTTTGGATTTACACCGAGTCATCAGTAGTTTTATTTTTTTTTAAATCTTTTGTATCAAAGGCATCATTTCCCAAAACCCCTTTTACGTTAATCACGGGAAATCACGTGAATATCGAAAAAAAATTGTCCATTGATTCAAAACAATACACACAATCAAATCGCATTCAATTCAATCAGTAAATCCGAGCGAGTCGATTTTCTTGATTTCTCGATAAATAAAACAGTCATCGAGCTCTATTTGTACCAGGGCCGCAGAGATCGAAGCAGGTCGAGCGACCATAGAGACAATTGCAATCAATTTCACGACGAAAGTGCCACTGAACACAGTTCACAGTTTCCAAAAGTTTGCCGCCAAAAGACCCAACTTATCGCGAGAGTCTCGAACAGGGTTGTCATATATTATTCGAAAACCCGTCAAGAAAGTATAAGTTTCTTTCAAAATAAATATATTTAGGCCTGGTTCTTCCGTTTCAATTTGAAAGGATAAAAATTTTCTAAAATTTTAGAAATGGAATTTTCCAAATCGATAATCTTAGTAAACTTGGAAAAATAGAATCCTCGCAAATTCCAACAAAAAGGTGTGTTGCATGAACTATTTCAGAAAGTTTAATCTGTGAACATGGTAACACGGTCGCGGTTCTCGAAATTAACAAACAAAAATGGTATGAAAAATTTCACATGCGAATTCCATACATTTTAATCGAAGATGCTTGAAATCGCAATTCCATACTTTTAGGCACGTCAGCGAAATTTTTGTACAGGCGAGCAGCAAAAATCACAAGCTACAATCCGCCGTACGAAACATTTCGATTATCGATGTTGGTTGGCGCCAAAACCGCTTCACTGCAGACACTGCTGCAGTGCGAAAGGGTGGCCTATAGAGGAAGCAACACCAAGTGTCCAACTATTTTCTCTTATTGCAGAGCCATTCACCTAGGAAAGAGATGAACGTACATAAGGTAAAATATACGCCTTGCCTTACTCCTCCCATAAAACAGATAGCCATTCGCAATAGTGTTGCATCCGCGCGACCGCTTGTTGACGCCTTCTGTGCGCCTGTTCTTTCGGAATCAGAATTCAAAATGTTTTGATATTCTTTTGGCGAAATGAAAAATGGAATTCGCATTTCACACAACAACCGCAATTAGAGTTGCCGTAACAGAGTGCACCCAAAAAGTGTTTGGAAAAAGGGCGTAGTAGCATTTAATTTGATTAAAAACACTTGCAAATTGTATTTTAAATCAAGGTAATATTAATAATATAGAATAAAAAACTATTGAAGGACGTTCATTTGATCATTTGATCCATATCTCCATGACATCTCTGGCGAATGTACTAGAGATGTTGGAACTACAAGCGAATGTTTCGCTAAATTTCCGGTGAACCATTCTCATTTGGAATTAGGAGATCTTACTTAAGCTACGGTCAGATTACACTTGGGTTTTGTTTGGAACAAGCTTGCAAAATGGTTGAAACCCCTTTGAAACTAATTGCTATATAAACGATAAAGTTTCTGAAAACTAGTTTACAAACAATACATTTTCAAACACATTTGGAACACATTCGCTAGCTCGTTTACAATCAATCAACGCTTTCATTCCACTCAGCCAATTTCGATTCCACGAAACACTTCATTTGCCTCAGAAATCGCACATCGAACGACCAAGCAAGATTCCGTCCGCAATGACTGCTTGCTTGCAATAAAATTTCCTTCGAAAATTTGTGCCATGCGAATTATTTCTAACTGAAAGGCGACCAAGTAGCGACGGAAGCGATGCGATTTCGGTTATCCGCGATTTTTTACTTTCAACTGATATTTTAACTTTAGTTTTATGCGGCGCTCATCAACGGCCAGCAAGTAGCCACAATTGCCGCCATCTTTTTGTTTTGGCCAAGGTGGCGGGTTTTATTTTTGTTCCCATTGTTTTCAGTTCAATTTGACTGCTCTCTGCTCTGCTCTTTAGACACAAGTCCAAAGAGAATTTCAAAGCGAGAGAACAAATGAGATAAACGAATCATTTCTCATGGAATTAAGTTTATTTTTAATTTCAAACTAAACTTTATTCCAGTTTTAAATATTTGAATCGTTATTTTTTTCAATGTAAATTTAACAAGGCGGCGGAAGGCGCGTCAATTAAATGATTTTATGGCGGGCACGTGAATCGGAAGCATTGAACTTGGTTTACTGAAGATGATAATGACGTTTGGCAATTTGTATCTGAAAAGAGCTTGTATCTGAAACTTGTTTGAGCAATGATGGTACAAAAAATGTAATGTAATTGCAAACAATAAAAAAGACTCAAACTAAAAAGCGCTTCAATGATGATGCCTAAATGAAAAACTAAAAAAAAAATAATCACAATTTGACATTTGAATTGTGCTCATTCGCATCCATGGGGGTTCTTTGAAATCCGCATGTGGCAACAAAAGCTACAAATGTGTTTTCATGTCTGCCAGTTGTGTGCCGAATGCCGGTCGTGGAAGTTATCAATGAGCGCATAGGGTAAAGGAAATTGTACATATCGTACTTAATTCTGAAATGCACATATTTGAATTAAAACAAAGTGGAATTTGTGTGGAATAAATAAATTTGCTTGCGTTGATATACAAACGAAGGAGTGTGTGAAAAATAAAACCACATAAAAGTGCTTCGATATGGTTTGAAAAGTATTTCACTTATACACGTGTCATCAGTCATTATCTCTGTATTTCAAGTATTGTATCTTGTGTATACATTGTCTGAGTGGTCTATACAAATTATTAAAAATACTATACAAAGTAATTATTTAAATGAATGGAGTGGACATAAAATGTGTTAGCTTTAACGTGGGCATTTATTTTGGATGACGAAATCGTGGAAATTTGTTGGAATTATTGCAAGGGTAGCTAACAAATGAAGCTTCATATCCACCTAACAACTTGCTTGTCGTTTAGAGTGGCCAGAGAAAAAAACTGAATGGTTTCACACGGGCCTCCTTAGTTGGAAAATTGTCACACGTTACTTTGTTACTCGCTTTGTTACAAAAATCTATTAAACATTAAAAAGTAACAAATGACGACGAGGCAAGTGTGAGTACCCCTATGAATATGTTGAATGGGCAAAGATCCAATTGGTGCATCCCACAATTCTGAGAATAAGTAGTAGAAGAATTTCACAAATTAAAAGGCAATTGAACACTTTGCTCTATTCATTGCGTAGATTTGTCATCTGGTAACTTGTAAATCGAGCATGTGCGTTAAACGTTTAGTATACATCCGTATCTTTTCATAGTGCACATTTTTCAGATATATAAAATAGCAAAAAAAAAAAATTGGAAAGAACGACAACAAAATTTCCAATGAGAGCGAAAAATTGTTTGCGATGAGACGCCACATGCGCGGTGCTTCGTCACAGTCTTTTGGTTTTGTTTTTATTAACCGGCAAATGACGAAAGCCTTTCCAACCAATACTGACGTCTAACAAGCCAAGCAAACCTATACAAATTGAATAAAACAAAAAATAAAGACAAATTACGGTTATACAAAATACTGGTTTCAAACGATTCGATGCCAATCCGATTCAATTGCTTTCAGTTGGGTTTCATACATTCAGTCCTTTCTTGGAGCTCCAATTGAGCGAACGTTGTAGTGTCTCTTGTGTGCAAATTGTATTCCCACAAATTCTGTTAGTTTTTGTTTTAAGAAAGAAGAAAATGTTTACGTGCTTAAACTAAATAAACAATTAATAAAAATGTTGAATTAAATTTTACAAACAAAACCAATTTCAAAGAGATTTACAAAAAACTACCCCAAATTTTTGTTCAAAGAAACTAAGAGCGGCTTTTGAAATTACCTAAAATGAGCCAACGATATGGCAATGGTGTGACCACCAGCTTGGCCGAGTTGCCTCCCCTTAAGAATGATGTGAATTCCACGGCGGGCGATAGTGAAAACGAGAATGGTGAACAAATCGTACTTAAGCGGAAATTAACATTGATGAATGGCGTGGCCATTATTGTGGGCACTATTATTGGATCGGGCATATTTATAGCACCCACTGGAGTGTTCTTCTATACAGAGTGAGTACGGACTGGTTTGTTATGGGCGGGGGTAATAAGAAAGAAAGTCCATTAAATTTACAATTCTTTAAAAAGCGTGAAAAGTCATATTAGCATTTACCTAATGCAACATGTTAATTGTGCTTCGTTTCAAATTTCACCTAACACAATTCCGTTGAAAATCTCCCTCCACCATTCAAAATTCAATTGAAAATTGCATGATCTGCAGAAAAGGAGTTCAGCGACATTTTTCGTCAACCAATTGGAAATAATTATTTGGAATATCATTTTCAATAAAGAAATTATATGCGCGCGCCATTTGGCGGAAGAGACAACAAATAACCAGTAATTTTATTATTATTTTTTCTTGCGCAAATATTTTGCAATCAATTAAAATGTTTGTATGTATTTCATTTCGGATAAAACAGATCAGTTGGCACGTCACTCTTGATTTGGTCAGCCTGCGGTATACTCTCGACCATTGGAGCCCTCTGCTATGCTGAATTGGGCACTAGTATTACCCGTTCGGGTGGCGACTATGCGTACTTATTGGTTGCATTTGGACCATTAGTTGGATTCCTGCGTTTATGGATAGCCTTATTGATTATAAGACCGACAACACAGGTGAGTTGCACGAATTTCGCCAAAGCAGTTCGCCCAATTGACGCATTGTAAACAATTGCAAATGAAGTAAGATTCAAATGGAAATTTATAGCTTTTCAATGTATGTACAATGTAGTGTGGTTTGCTATGAGGTCAGTGTGTGTATTTCAGAAGGCGAGTGCAAGTCGTCTCAAATGATTCAATGGTTTTTCGATAGATTTGTTTGCTTGTATAAATTCCAACGGCGGCAAATTGAGTTATTATGTTTACTTCGTCGAGTTATTGAACGTAATTAATTCAATTGAAAGGCATTTTTATTGAATTGAAAACGTTGCAAAAACAAAAGGCAAATGAAACAAAAACCTTCAATTAGAATTGAGCGAATGTATGAGAATTTCACAGTAGGCGCTTTTGAATTGAGTTGGCACGAACGAGACAGAGTTTGGCTTTTGCGAATTTAGACAAAAATATAATTGATATATTGTTTAAAGAAATGTTCTCATATTTCAGACTATTGTGGCCCTGACATTCGCCCAATATGCAGCTAAACCATTTTTCGAAGACTGCACACCACCGGAATCGGCTGTCAAGATTTTAGCGGCAATTTGTTTATGTGAGTGCCACATGCTTTGTTGAAATTAGAAAAAATATACATACATACTGTAAACATTGTAAATTCAGCATTGCAATAGAAATATTTGCAGGTGCTAATTGCGTATAAGCAGGGACGTAACTAGAAATTATTATCTCCATGAAAAATTTGTGTTTTTTTGTAGGTTTGCTAACTGCCATTAACTGCCTGTCTGTCAAATGGTCAATGAAAGTGCAGGACATTTTCACTGCGGGCAAGTTGATCGCCTTAATCATGATTATTCTGGCGGGTATTCATCGAATGGCCACGGGACAATTGGAGAATTTCGACAATATGTGGGAGGGCAGCTATAGCGTGGCCAACATAGGCTTTGCATTTTATTCCGGACTATTTGCATTTGGCGGATGGAATTATTTGAATTTCGTTACCGAAGAACTACAAGATCCTTACAAGTAAGTATCAGCGCCAAATTAATCAAAAGCAAAATAAAATTAGGTTAACAAATTAAATGACTTGTTGATTCTACGCTACGGTTCCCCCATACCAGGACGTGATTTATTATTTGCGTCAATCCAAGCAATTTCTTTAAAAGCATCCTTTTATACACTCGTAGCCCCTTGTCGTCGCTTTCACAGTTAAGTGGTTTCATTAGGCGTATAAAAGCTTAGGAAGTCAAACGAAGCATAGAAAAGTTTGCGCTTCGTCAAGGACTTCTGTATAGAAAGAGATAGTTGAGGAATATTTATTTTTTCTATTTTCTTTTTGCCTTCTAGCAACCACCAGTTGATGCTTGAGATAAGACACTCAAACAAGTGTCCCTTGTATGTTTGTACAACTTTCGCACAAAGAGGAGTGCAATTTGCCAGTTCTTCTTTAGAATAGGGAAGGCAGCGTGTGGGTTGGCAAAATGTGCGTTAGACTTATTCGTTTAAGTGGGTTAAAAATAAAGCAGACAGAAATCATGTATGCGGCTTTTATATTGATTCATTTTAGGAATAATAGTGACCTGATTTTGATTTTAAAAAACCCTTTAAGTTATCTACTAGTTAGCCTTTTGCTAGTCATAATTGAATTTGAGACTCTTAACGAGTTTCTCAAATATCCAGCAAATTGCATTAAAAATGAATACGAAAAATGACGACGTTTGGACGAGTTCTTGTCTACGATGGAAGATCGACAAACCATAAGTCGTTATGTCCATTTTATTAAAGTACAGTTAATTGGATTCAACAAGAGAATTATAGAATTTTGATTTGAATGTGGATCCTCAAATTATTTTGTATATTTTTGTTTTTCCAGAAACCTACCGCGTGCCATTTGGATTGCTATGCCGCTTGTAACTGGCATCTATGTGCTCGTTAATTTGGCCTATTTCGCCGTAGTATCAAAGACCGAAATGCTCAGTTCCCTGGCCGTGGCAGTGACTTTTGGCAATCGTGTATTCGGTCCGCTGGCGTTCATGGTGCCCATATTTGTGGCTCTCAGTACATTTGGCGGTGTTAATGGTGTACTCTTTACATCGGCACGATTATTCGCAACAGGAGCCCAAGAAGGACATTTGCCTAGGTTCTTTCAATTGTTTCACGTGAAGCAACAGACACCAATACCATCGTTGATATTTTCAGTAAGTTGCAAAAACACAGTGTGGAACTTACAATTTAGTCATAATTTATGACTCATAAAAAACCCATAAAATTACAGTGCATCATGTCTCTGCTGACTCTACTCACTGCCGATGTTTACATACTGATTAACTACTTCAGTTCGGTTTTGTGGCTGTCCGTGGTGGCCAGTATTGCGGGAATGCTGTGGATGCGTAAAACAATGTAAGTTATTTATAAATTTAAAAATTATTTCTTAATAATTTGTATATATTTTCTCATACATTCCAGGCCCGATATACCACGCCCCATTAAGGTCCACTTGGCCTTGCCCATCACCTTCATCATTTGCTGCATTGTTTTGGTTATAATGCCCAGCTTCTCCCAGCCCATGAATCTAATCATTGGCATTGCCATTACCTTGGCTGGCATACCGTTCTACTATGTGTGCATCGCTTGGAAGGACAAGCCAAAGTGTTATGGCCGAATCTCAGATGGCATGGTGGACATTTGTCGCGCCATGTTCAATACCATGATCATTGAGGCCAATGAAAGTGTAAAGTGAATTTAAGTTCAAAAACAAAATTTTTATTTTAGCATTAACTTTGACAGTTGCAGTTGCTTTATGAATATTAAATGATATTTAAAAAAAAAAACTGATATTAAGGAGCGCTTTGAAAAAGAAATATTCAAAATGTTTGTTGAATGTACTGAAATTGTATTGATCCTCAAGGATATGTTTATGCTATAGTTACATATGTTGTACATTTAAAAGAATTTTAATTTTACTTTTGCATTTATGAAATGACATTTTAGGGAATCTTTTAGCTGATATTATATATTATAACCAGAATGTTTTTGTATTCCAAATAATTTATAATATACATATGTACATCAGTAAATCTGTAAATGTAAATTATGTATATCAAATAAAATGTGTGAAACATTTTAAAGAATTTATTTACTTGTGTGCAGTGTACCAATCATGTCCGTCTATCGTCAATGTGTATGAGTATCGAATATGAATGGAGCAGTAATTCCATTATTAATTATAACCTTCTCAGGTCAGCCATATTGGAATGAGACTCTGAACGCACCCCTAACTTATGGAGCCAAAAATGGCTTGTATTTTTTTCCGATTTTTTTCAAAATGATCCATGTTTTTAACCCAAATTTCGAATACACTTTTGCTCGATCACGGCTGCCACCTTTCGACCCAGTCTCAACCAGTTCTCGATATCCCAACGTACTAACAATCAAAATGGAAATGGCAATCATGAAGATACGAAAGAGTGACTACTCTCCGGCGAAAGCGATTTACTGACGCTCCGATATTAATGAACTTATACAAAAGTAAAAAAATATGAATATGGAGACCACAGAGAGGAAGAGATATTTTTTTTTTTTATAAAATTGCCATTCAATGCGATACATGAATTACGGGCTAGCACAAGAGTGAAATATTCTATTGTGAAGCTTGTGTGGACTGGTGTAAAGCATAAAAATAAAAGCTACACTCGAGACTTCAGTCGATAGATGGAAATAAGCGCGTCAAGAACAGAACACCAAACACGGCTTACAATGGAAATTGAAAACTGAAATCTTGTGTGTAAATAGAATTAACAAAAGAAACGAAAGTTAAAATAAATAAAGTTTTTGGAATTTATAAATTTTTGCTGCCATAAATAAATTAGAGTCTAGAAAAAAAACTGAATAAAAATTAAAAAAAAAAGTAGAAAACGGAAGTACGTTGGCATTTTTTCCAAACTAATTAAATGATGATAACTAAGTTTGTACAAGCGAAACAATTTGTTTAGGCAAAACAAGCGCGAGATTTAAAGGCAATTTCTATTGTTTTGCTTCAATCTATTCTCTTTGTATGTACAAAAAAATTGTTATGATGCTACGGATCGATTGCTCATTTAATTGTAATAGCTTGTTCACACCTAAAAGGGTAATTATCTACAGACTCTCATCACTTCGATCCCCGACTTCATTCAAACAAATGTCGCTGAACAATTGAATGCAACGTGCAAAGTTCTATACAAAAATATGGTGCGTTGTGAAAAAATTTGAACAAATTCTTGAATGCATTTTCGCTTAGAAAGACATAAGTAATTTCACTCTATTTAGGGTGCTCTAAAAATAGTTGATAGAAAAACATGATATTAACTAGTTTAGCATCCGCCAAGTGCGGCAAAACATAATCAAGTAAATCAGAACACTCTAAGCTTTCGATGCAAACGGTTCAGGCCCGGTAGTCAGCAAGACAAGAGGCGACAACAAACGACTTCGACGGGGCATCGTATCTTAAGTGTTTAACGAGCGTGGATTAAGTTCAAGTGATTCAAAGAAAAAAATCAAATTTAATTTAATTTAACACATCAACTGAGCGAAGGGAGAAAGTTGCCGCTGATCTTGTGAGCAGTTCGAGTTTTCCCATAAACAATAATTTAAAAATTACAAAAAATACTTACAAAATACAAGCAAAAAGATGCTTAGCTCGAGCCTGGCCACACTCGTAGTAATTCTGCACGCGTTTAGCCCAATTGTGGCGCATAACGATTTCGATGTCTTGGATCTGTCATCGGCGCGACCTGAAGATAATCCCACACAATTGCGTATCTGGCTGACGATAAGCGCCCAGAAAAGGTTTCTCGAGGTGTCGTGGAAAAATGCGCCTGTCCGGGAAGACGACAACATTCTCCTGACCACCCAGAAGCCGTTCAGCTTTGAGAAGGTCAAATTGGTTACGCATACGCCCCTGGCACAATTCGACTCAGCCGAGGGTAGCGGGTTTATACCGATCAGTGGTTTTACAAGCTCAACAACGGAGTCAAGAATTGATATTGAAGGCAGTGGATTTTCGGAGACTCGCACAACGGCCGGACCACTGCCCCCACAGCAATACTGGATCTCAAATAATGGTATGAATGATATTGTAGCTGCCATCAAGCCGAGTCTGAGCGCACAATGGTTTACGACGGGCGTTCCCTTTGACTATTCGCTGTCGCGTAATGTTACCATACACACCACCTGTTATGGCTACTGGGCCAGTTATATAAATAGCTCGGGAGCCATCGAAGCAACGACCTGTCTCAATGCCTATCCTCGTTGGATGAATGATTTGCGTTCGGTGGTGGGCGGTCTGCGTATGCGTGACTTATTCATACCGGGAACTCACGATTCCGGCTCGTATCGTCCCAATTTCGATCCTCTGATTCGCGAGACCATTGTCACAAAGTATGCCTTGACACAGGATGATGATATTCGTGGTCAATTGTTGCATGGTGTACGCTATTTGGACATTCGTGTGGGCTATTATCGCAATACGGCCGAATTGTTTTTCATCAATCATGGTATAACGAGGCAGCGTCCCTTGTCGGAGGTAATCGATCAGGTTAAGGAATTCGTACACGAAACGAACGAGATTGTTATATTCGGATTGAAGGAGTTTCCTGTTGGTTAGTAGACCGAAAGGGACTTGACACTTTCGGTACATAATAAATGCATTTTTGTTCACAGGTTTTGGTAAAAATCTAGGCGTTCATCGTTTACTGGTGCATTACCTGCGGGAACAGTTCGGTGATCTCATTGTGCATCCCTCAGCCACATGGAGAGCATCACTCAGCGACATTTGGTCAAGGCATCAAAATGTTATATTAGCGTATGACAAGGGTGCTGTGGTGCATGAGTTTCCGCAAGTGCTTTTCGGTTCGATAGAGCAGCGATGGGGTAATGTTCAAAATTGGACTCGCTTGGAGCGTCACTTGAGAGCTGTGAATTCCTTCGATGTTTCGTAAGTTCAAAGTTCATGAAGTTCTACGAAAGAAAATTAATTTCACTCAACTTTCTGTTTGACTTTACAGAAGACTTTCTAGCCGACCTGTGGCCGATATGGCCGAACTGACTCCGGACACTTGGGGTGTTATTCTCGATAAATTCGGTGGCTTGCGTAAAATGGCCGATAATGTTAATTGGCGTGTCTCTCAATTGTACCGCGATGAATTGGGCGAACATGCGAATATAGTAGCTGTGGACTTCATTCGAGGAACAAGTTTAATGGAAATTGCTATTGGATGGAATAAACGAAATGTCGTTTATTAGTTCACAACGGACTTGAGCCTTCGGTTGTATATAAATTAAATTAAAGAACAAAGAATAGGTTAACTAGGAACAATCAGTTTTTTTTCAACAAATTTATAAATATATTAAACGGTTACAAAGCGAAAGTTTCGTTGTCTATTTAAAACGCGTAACATAGCCAAAACGGCACAACTCTCTTTTCCAGGGCAAAATCAAAATTTTCAGACGATCATCGTCGAAAAGATAGCACATAATTACACCGAACCAACTTGCGCTAAAGGGTTAAACCAGATGGAGGCGAACAATGGGATCTGTGAAGTATTAAATATATGAATTTTATTATTTTTTTTAATCATTCGGCCAAAACCGAAGTTTACTATGGAATTTTCGGCCGAAGCAGAGGTGTCAGCCGATGGATAATCGTCGGCGGCGGCTGATCCAATTTCAGTCGGCGGCGGCTAGTCGATCGGCTAAGCCGGTTTTTTGGCTAAGCCGATTTTTCTTTTAATAAATATGCTAAAAATTTTCAAAATACAAATTTTTTACTGCTAAAATTGCTTGGCATTTCATTTATTGAAATAAAAATGTCACAATTATTTAAAAAAATAAGTTTGTTTTACTTTTTTGAAAAACATGTCGACCTGTGTCCTTTTCATTTTAATTTTTTTTGTTAGAAATCATACAAAAAAAATAGATTTGAATAAAAAAATCGAGAATTTCGGCTTAGCCGCAAGCCGTTTTTTAGCCGGGGTCATCGGCGGCGGCTTACGTTTATTAAAATCGTCGGCGGCGGCTAGCCGACCGGCTTAGCCGCATCGGCTGACACCTCTGGGCCGAAGCCGATTAATCGGTCGGGCTCAAAAATTAACCGTCGAATGTTCAAAATGTCTATTGTGAATGGCACTCATGTACAAAATACCAGCTGATTGCAGTTTGTAAACAAAGCTGATAGATTTTAATTTTCCTTGGCAATCAATAGAAAAATGCTGAAGGCAGTGAATCCTACGGTTCCCACTCTACATCAACCACTGCACTCGAAGGTTTCCAACTACTTGAACGACCAGCGCCGCACGGGCCAATACTGTGATCTTATTATTGAACTGGAAACTGGTGATTCAGTGTTTGGCCACTTTTGCGTTGTTGGGGCACAATCCAGTTTTATCGGTGGTCGATTTTTCTTGCAGAAAACACTGCAATTTTCCATACACAATCCACTGAAGGTGGCTATCAGGAATTTCTCATGCTCTCAGTGCCTGCAGACAATTGTGGACTTTTTCTACGAAGACGTTGTGTCGATTGCCAAGGAACATGAAGAGCATTTCAAGAAGCTGGCCAAAATGCTGGCAGTCACTGAACTACTAAATGTCTTTGGAATACAGGAAGAGCCCGTCGCCAGCGTCGAAGCAGTGAGTGGCGATGCACCGGCAGGAGGAGTGGTTGAAATCGTTACGACTGAGGCGGGAGACAAGCAAAACGATATCTTTGATGAGCAGCGTAATTATTTCAAGGTTTGAGGAGTAAGGAAGGCAGAAATTGTTTAGATTTAAAAATTTTAATTAATTTCAGCTGAAAAATCCAAGGTCCACCAGTTCGAATAGCAAAACCAATTGCTGTATTGCCTGTGATTTTAAATGCTATCGCGTTTCGGAAATGATTGCCCACATGAGTAGCTGTGAGCCGTCGCACTTGACCTGCTCACTGTGTGAAGTGGGCTTCTTAGGTTGGAAGGAGTACGACGCCCATTTGAGGAAGCATTCCGCCGATGCGAAGAAACCATTTTTCTGCCTAGAGTGCGATGTGCGTTTTATGACACGTGCCGCTTTAATGGTGCATCATCCAAAGCACACCACAGAGGCTCCACATGTGTGTAAGCACTGTAACAAGGGATTCAAGTGGAAGCAGGGCCTCAGCAATCACATGCTCATTCACAACAACGAAAAGCTAATGCTGTGCGATGTCTGCGGCTACAGTACTACGCACATGAAGGCTCTGAAGTCGCACAAGCTAAGGCATACGGGCGAATACTTTCGATGCACGTATCCGGGCTGCAAGCATAGGGCAAATCGCAAGGAGAACCTCAAGCTGCACATCGAAACGCACAAACAGGAACGGCCATTCGTGTGCGAAGTGTGCGGCTGTAAGTTCAGCCAGAGTAAAAACTTGAAACGACACTCGCTGAAACATTCCACAGAACAAACGTCCAAGCACAAATGCGGTCTGTGCTCCTTTAGCAGTCATCGTTCGGACAAGGTGAAAGAGCACATGCAGCGAGTACACACACGGAGAAGGCAGTGCAGCTGGAACTGCCGGAAATCGTGGAAAATGCATTCGAAAATAATGCAGAAGATGAATTCAATTTGCCCATTATAAGGACGGCACAAACCCGAACCAAAGAAACTGCAAAGGATGTGAAAGCGAAGCTGCCCGTGAAGAAAACTCGGAAGAAACCGCCGGCTAAGAGAGAACGAAACAGAAATTTAGTGCCTTTGGCTCCGAAACCGGACACTAAGTCTTAGAGGAATGAACATTATGGAATGTGGTTAGTGTCTTAAAGGTAATTCGAGGCCGCTGAACACGAATTCGAGATACGTGGCTAAACTTCAATGAAATACAAATGGCCACACCGTAACATATTTTTCTCAATTTTTTTAAAATTCAATTTTTTTTTAGAAAATCCAAAAAATATGTTTTCTTGGAAAAATTTTGGAAAAAAAATGTTTATGTGGTCAATTTTATTCTTTTCAGTTGACCAACAACATGTTCTTAGAATATTATGACTATTACCTAAATTTGGAATAGCTTGCCAAACTCGCTACCTTATCTCAAGCAGTTATGTTGTTTTCGCTTATGACCATTAAATAATACAATAATAACAAACGTGAATCACCTTTGTTTACTTGTATATTAAAGTAAATGTCAGCTGATAAAAGATTTTGAGATGACTAGAAATCGACTAGAATTTTCTAATTCTCGATGCCTATTGCGAAATTTTAACTATCAAACTTTCTTATTGTTTATTAAACGTAAACAAACCAAAAAGAATAATAAACAAAAACTGAATCAAACAAAATTCGGTCAAGGTGTTTGGCGATAGTGAAATGTGTGTGCTGTTAATCACGTTCTAAATTTATTTGATAATTTTATGAAAACGAAATTCGCCTATAGACCACATTTTATAAAATAAGTCTGCCTAAAAAATAAATTAATTTATTTCCAGTATGGATTGTTTTTTTTTCTAGTTTAATGCAGCAGTTTCAACATCTTCCAGATCATTCGATTCATTTCATTAATCACAATTTTGGATTTTAACATTTCGAATACTGCAATCACCCTATTTCTATACAAGTTGGCGTATATTATAGAAAATACTGAATAAGAGAAATGAAGAAATATTATGATGGGCGAAGAGCTCGACAGAAAGTATACAATAAAAATACATAATAAAAGAAGATTTGAAGACTAGAACCAACTGTTTTTTTTGTTGTTTTTTTGTATTTTTTTCGCAGTTACTTTCGGCTGCAACCCAAGCAAAACAGCAGAGCGCCAAGCGCTGAGAAAGAAGACAGCTGACGGGGAACAAAATAAATTGCGCCGCAGCGCTCCGTCAGCATTTAGAAAAGCACCAACTAAAAACAGAGTCCCCCACAGCTGGGCGTAAGAGAGAAAGAGCTATCTGAAGAAGAAACAAAAACAAATACAACACATAATCCCCAACCACAATACAACAACAAAATACATTGGCAGAGCAGAATAAATAAAGCAAAGCAAAAATCATTTTCGAACCGGTGGCGGTGGCGATACTCTCCGGCAGCGGGTATATAAAAGGAAGTGCGCAGCGAATATTCCAGTTTAATTGAAAACCAAAGCTCATAGAGTACAGACGTACAAACCAAACAGTTGAAAAACATCTAAAGCAAATTGCAAAAAATAAATAAAATTTAAAAAGTTTCAAGTTTTAAATAAAAAAAAAAGACCACAAAGAAACGGCAAAGTAAAAGTCTTCGATCTCCTTTTCACCTTTTATGCCAAATATACAAGCCAGCACAATGTCCGAGGCTCATTTTGACGAGTATGAACATTATAACTTCGACCACGATAAGCACATCTTCACGGGTCACAGTGGCAAGCAGCGTTCAAAGAAGGAGGCGAGCGAGCATACCAATCACTTTGATCCCAGTGGTCATTCCAGAAAACTCCTTACCAAACTGATGAATACCAACAACAATAAGAAAGGATGCCCCGTTAAGAATTAAACGGACTGGGCGCAGAGGAGGCAAGAAAAATAAGCGAATTTTTTAGCAGCAACTACGAAAGGAAAAGCAAAAAGAAAAAACTTATCGAATTGAAAAACTTTTCAAATCTTACAAGAGCAGAAAAAGGGAAAATTGAAGTACGGTTATTGAGCGGTCGCAGCAGCTAATCTGGTGGAAACTGCCGTGCAGCGGAAACGGGTTGGGTGTGAGGCTGTTTGGCTGTAACTACAAAAAAACAACAACTACTAATATTTTAATACCTTAATTATTACATTATTATATTAATAATTAGAACTACTACATATTTACATTTAATATTTTTAGCAACAAAAAAAAGAAACTGAATCAAACTTTGCTAAGTATAATTATTTTATGAATTCATTTTATACTTATGCAATTGTTTGAGTGAGACAAAAAATTATCAAAAAGATCTTAATTACCTTGTAAGCCATTTTATTGTTGATTTAACTTTCTAATTAATTCTTATACTTTATTATTATGCCTAAACTTAAGTGAGCGACTGTAATGGAAAGAGGCAGTTGGAAAAGAAATCAATACAAAATACATGCATATGAGAGAATTTTTAAAAAACACAAATGACTTTTATTCTTTTTGCGATTGCATTTGAAAAAGTGCATTTTCCTCATGCGTAGCATTTACGGGCGGCTCGGCTCGGCTGGCTGGCTGGTTTCCTTCTATTTATCAGTTTTTCGATTTGTTTGCTTTTATTTTTTTTAAATTTATATAAATAGCCTTTTAATTGAACTCAATTGCACTCGGCGGTACTCGGTGTGAGCCTTTGCATACTCATGCAATGTTATGTGGAAAAAGTGTGGTTTTTTGTTGCTGTTGTTGCTGTTGGTTAAACAGCTTTTGTTGTTGTTGATTCAAGATGGTGGCCGTGCTTTGTACATTGTACGCCTCCCCACCTACCGCTCTCTCAGGTGGTTTTGTGGAGGAGTACTCGTATGTGTAACCTCATATTTAAATATATTTATTTTTAATCGCATTTTGCTTTTATGAGTTTTTTTTCTTTCATTGTTGTAACAAAGAAAATGCCATTACAGATATTTGACGTTTAAGGTTAGGTGCCAGCTCAAGTAAAATTAAGCTATGTTCCTTGAGCAAAAAATTAAAACAAAAGAATTTTTTTCATTTTTTGTAAATAAAAATTTAAATTTTTTTATAAGTATATCCCTTATCCATCGTAAAGCAATAAATGACTTTTATCCATACAAACTGTTGTACAAACTTAAAAAACGGAGCTGATGAATTGCTAAAGTAAATATACGTATGTAACTAACTCAGTACTTTGGCGTTTTTTTTAGATAAACTGGAATCGAAATCAAGTAAATTTGCGTAGCGTAGCTTACTTGAACAGCACTTTGGAATGTTTTTTAGATTAAGTTTTGGCATTACACGAGAGCTACAACCTAACCTTTAAAACGAACAATGTTTTGTTTTCTTTGTGGCTAATGTTGTATGTTGTGACCTTTTAAAATAGAATTTCACTTCCGCTTGGTTTTTTCATATCCTACAGTTTTGTGATATCGAATAGAAAAGTCGTAAATGAATGGAAATGGTGTAAAGTAAATAAATAATTTCCAGATATTTTCACAGAATTAATTTATTAATTGTTGTTGTATAACAAGTGCTAAATAGAAACATAAAAGCGCCATAAATTCAATATCTGAACCATATTGCGTTGTTCTCATTGTATAGCGTGGTATGTATAAGTACAAACAAAAACAAAGTAGAACCGGCAAATTGCATAATATTATTTGTGAAATTGCATCAACAATTTTAGTTTATTTGCCAACGACAAAAGGTTTTTGTTTTTCATTGCAAACAGACTTATTTTTAAAAGTGTCTGATGTAAATTTTCCTTTGCACTGAATTAGATAATTTTAAAAATAGCACTTTGTTGATACATACACACATAGAAGAGGGTGTGTAATGAAAATTATTAATTATGAATTAAGATAGTAACTTCTCAGTTATCCAATTTGCATTCTCAGCGTCTTTTACTTTGGTCATATCTACCTTTCGGAAAAATAAATAAACTTTCCGTTACAATGAATTTATGTATGTAAAAAATAGGCCGTTTTTTTACACACCTACATACATAAACACATGAGACTGTTGTAAATTTACTTTATTAACAAAAATTTTCCATTACAATTCCTTATCGTATCTTTTATAGACTATGACATGAAAGCTGATTGAATAACAGCAGCGACGGTCTGCCGGTCGGGCGACACTTTATTTACCAAAAATTGTACGCATATTTGTCTACATGAAATACTTCCTAGCTTTTTTGGTCAAACTAGTTGTTGTTTTGGTATTTTTCTAAAACATTCTAGAAATTGCATAAATTGGGGCCTGACATCAACACAACACAACAAACAAACAACCAGATTGAAAAATGACATTAGGTGTAGCGATAATGTTTAAAGTTATGCACAAACAAAACAAAGGAAATCCAAAAACCAAAAGCAAGAGAAATCATTGTCAAATCACGTTTGTCGATACGTGGAAAAAGTCACATAATAAATAATATAATATATGTAATTTAAATAAAATCAAATTGTCGGAAAACAAAATGTAAAAAAATTAATTTTAGAAAATGTTTTTTTACATTTGTTGTTTGAAATGTAAGTTTATAAATTCCAATTGGAATATTCTCATTATAACATTGGCAGACTTTTTTTATTCTGCTGGAAAAGAGCTAGCCAAAACAGAAAGGCCCAAACGACTCTCACTCTACTTTTGCGCAGGAAAATCCTTGAAATTTCATTGAAAAGAGAATTTGACCTCCATTTGATACCATTTGATGGTAGCGCAACCACGGCAAAGCACTTGAAATTGAATACATATATTTTCTATTATACACCAACGAAAGAACAATAAAAGAAAAACAACTCCGATGACCTCCTTCATTTGGCGGATAAGAAGTATCAAATTTCTCTTATCGTTGCCGCAAAATAACCATCGTCGACAATAAACAACATTTTTCAATGGCAAAACAAAAAGCATTTCACAATTATTAAAAATGCACAATCAGACATTTTCTTAAGGGAATATGAGTCGCAATTGAATTATGATCAATATTTATGTCGTATTTCCGAACGAAACAAAAAAAATTGCACTGGAAAATAAAACTGTTTAAATACAAAACGGAAAACCACAAGCACAGCCAGACAGACAACCAGGTAAATAAACTTTGCGGGTAATTGCAAAATTGTTTAATTTATGATTCATGCATGCCCAAAAAATTATACAAAACTAGTTTAGAACTACAATCGAATGAACTCTGTTATAGTCGGCTAGAATTTAACAAGATTATGTAAAGAGGAAAAAAATCTAAAAGTTAATTTATTCGCATGTACTACGTAGTGCGTGTACGGCTTTACTAATCATTTCATATCAAAAATGATTCCTTAAAAATTTTCAATTATTCCGTCGAATAAATATTGTAACTTTTATTGGCTTCACCGAGTCTAAAAATAGTACTCTAACATTTTTTGCAATCTTTTTTTTTTTTGTAAAGAGGTTGATTTCAATTTTAAAATTTGTCTATTACTCAGGCTCTAATGTAGCATTTAATGTGTAGTGTGAATACTTCTAATAATAATGTACATTTTTATTTCCAAACATCCCGCAGTCGTTGCGGCCTAGTACTAATTTCCCACTTAATGTTTGCTTATTATTTGTATTTATTATTCACTTGCCTTATGCTTTGTGCTTACCTTTGTTTACAATTAAAAAAGCCGGCATTTAATGTTTGGTTTTTTTTTCATATTTTCTGCTTTGCTCAACAAGTTTATAATATTTTATAACATCAGACTGGTGCGAGTATGTGTTTCAACTCACATCAGCAGTTTTGCTGTTTTCTTTAATTTTGTATACTTTGTTAGCAATAAATTCTTTATTTAACCGATGTGTGTGTGTGTTCGGGGATACTCAAAAAGTCAACACATGTTTCGGAGCCGACTTGAAATTGCGTTGTAGAAAATGTTTAGTATCAATCGATAAAGAAAACAAAAAAATATTAACAAATTCTAGAAGCGATCGCTTTTGTTCAACAATATTTTTTTTGTAAATTTTCTATACCTGACATTGTACGAGTTCTTAGTTCTTCAGGTGTTGTAATTTGCAATTAACCACTTTATTCAGTACGGAACAGCTTTTGTAATTTATAGCAGCTTTGTACATAATATCATAGAACAATTACAAAACAAAAGGTCAGCAATCACAAGTGAATAAAAACAATTTACTCAGGAAGTATGGCATACTAAAAACAAACTGAAAATCGCTTGATCAACTGAATTTATGCCAATATACCCAACACATTTAAGTTTGAAGTTTAAGCCGATGTTATATCGGATACCCGGCCCACACTGTAGCTCAACTTGTCCAAAACGGTGTAACGGCTTACAGTATGGGCAAAACCAAACCACAAATTTTAAATAGTTTTAGATCCAGAAAAATACAAGAAAAACTATAATTTTCTATTTTTGGCAATCGTAGTAGTAGTTATAATACGTTTTAAAATGAGAAAAATTATGAACGAACAATTTTATGGACGAACCAAATTGTTTGTTGAATTGTGATAAAAACGATACCAATTTTATGTTTTCAAACATTTTCAAAAATAGTAAAAAATTAGAAATTTTCGTAAACCGAATATCAATGTTACTCACTGTACCTTTATTTTGAAAAATATGGCAGCCATATTTTGTTTTGACGTTTCTCGTCAACGAATCAGCTGTAAACAAGTCGCACATTCACAATAGACATGCAAACGACACACGTAGCTCAATCGGCGAAAAAGAAACATTTCCGAAAATTCATAACGAATTGAATTTTATTTGCATTAAAAGTAAATATTACGTTGATGAGAAAGGTGAAAAAATAACAAAGATGTTAGCAGCGAGACCGACACTCTGCAAAGGTTGGTGTGCACTATTCCTATTGCTTGTCTCTGTATGGGCTCCCACCACAGCACACGAAGCCAAGGATTTCGATGACACTGTGCTGTACAAAATCGATTTTGATATGCCCGACTTTGACAAAAACCCAGTGAGTATATAAGTGGAGCTTGTCCTATAACTCCTTCATATTTGCCTAAATTCACACAGGAACTGACGAATCAGTTGAAAACCTTTTACACACACGAAAGAGAAAAATACGATTGTGTTATACCGATAGTGGAGGATGCCAAGGAAGAACTGAAGACGAATGAGCCGGAACTATGTGAGTAATGGAGTAGATATACACCGAAGACCCACTAATCAATTCATGATCCACACAGCGCCATACACACTGCTACAGCCCATATTTGCAGCGCCCAGTTGTTCCTACAGAATCGAAGCTTACTGGTCGTATGAGATTTGTCATGGACATCATGTGCGCCAATATCATGAGGAGCGAGAAGGTTGCATACATTTAGCAAATTTTTAGCCAAGCCAACTAAAATCTTTCTGTTACCATCTTTCCAGGCAAAAGTGTCAAATTCCAGGAATACTATCTGGGCAAATGGAGCGAAGAGAAGACCGAAGAGTTGGTCAAAACGTGGGAGGAGAATCGCAAGGCGGGCATCAAATATAAGACCACCAAAATCGACAACACCAAATATCCCTACTTCGAGGTGGCCATGCGCGATGGCACCTTGTGCGACATAATAAACGCTCCGCGCACCACCATCGTACGCTATGTCTGCTATCCGCATGGCAAAAACGAGATCTACTCCTTCAAGGAAACGTCCTCGTGCAATTACGAGGCCATCATACTGACTTCAGTGCTGTGCGTGATACCGGCCTTCCATCCGGAAGAGACCAAAGAAGTGCCCATCAAGTGCTTCAATTCGCCCACCGAACCGCACAAGCCGCTGAGCATGCTGCGTCAGGAGTTGAGCGAACTGCAAATGTCCGAAGATGATTTTCCCGTATCAAAGGAAGCGAATGCGGCGGCTGCGGCATTGGCCCACAATGCCGCCACGGGCGATCGTTATATATTTTTGAATAAAATTGGCGGCGATTTGGACAAACTCGTCTTGGAACTTATGACCGCGGGCGGTGGGGGTGTCGATGTGGACACAACAGCTGCCGGAGGACAGGCTATCTCTGGCGAACAAATGATGGTGAAGGCTCCAGCCTCGAAGGTGTGGCACACCACACCGATTAAGGAATTCCTGTCGGGGCGGAACTGTCTGACGGGGGTGAGTGAGATTTTCTAACAAATTTTTACTCAAGAAAAACTAAAAAATGTCTTTTCCTCAGGGCACTGGCTGGTGGAAATACGAATTCTGCTATGGCCGTCATGTGCGCCAGTTCCACAAGGACAAAAAATCCGAAACGGAACTGATACTCGGCTACTTCTCGGAGCAGGCTCATCGCCAGTGGTTGGTGAAGAGTTCCAAGCGTCACGACGACACTGCCTCTCTGTGGCATCACTATGAGAAGGGTACACGCTGCGATCGCACAGGCTTGCCCCGCGAAGTGGACGTGAAGCTCACCTGTACCATGTACAGCACGCCAATGTCGATGTACCTGCTAGAGCCGAAGACTTGCCAGTACATTTTGGTCGTCGAGTCTCCGATGATTTGCGATATCATTGGGCTGACCGATGACTTTGGCTTGGTGCAGGGGGAAAAATACCAAAAATGGCTGGAGAAGGATGGCGAAGAAAGGCTCTTGGCCGAGGATAGCAGTGCCGAAAGCTCGGAGAAACCACAACAACACGGCAATTTGGATCCCACCGGGGCGACAGGCACTGTCAGCGAGGCTGTCCAGCAGGAAGACGTACGCGCTTGATACTATTTCCAGGCGGGCATTTTGATGGTCGTTTTGCTTTTGAGTTGCGGTTTGTTGGTTTACCATTGGTGTGATTCGATTAAATTTTCAATATAAGCATTTTATAATTAGATTAGATGTAATTCATGGGGGACCACCCCAGCTCAGTCTTTTGTTGAAATATTTCTGAACTTCCCAATTCAATAAAAAAAGTTTTTCATACAATTTTAAAAGTCCATCTTTATTGCAGAAGCCCTCAGATGTTCAAGGCTATCATCAGCCATGCATTGCCTGCATTGGTGGTGGCACTTCATCTGGCCCAATATCCAATTTCTGTCCATTCGGTATACCACTCGTGGCCTGTTTGTCCGAGTGTATTTCCGCGGTCACGTCGGTAAACAGTTTATCCCATTCCCAGACATCGTCGGCCTCATCGAGACTCTCTTGAGCTTGCAAGCAGCGCGTTAAAATGGACAAGTCTACATCCTCTATGGCCGAGAAGGCATTTTGGGATAGCAAATCCGAGTTTAACTCCTTCAAAGTGACCACTCTATTGACGCTTACTCTGAGGATTAGGTTTGCATTAGTTGACATTTTAAAATGATTATCTCAATCTCACTTACGATGGCGGCTCGACAATCTCATTGAGCAGAATTTCATCTTTTATATCATCCAAATCGGGTATGATGGGAATATCGTCCTCTGGCGGCGAATTCCTGGCCGATTTTGGTGTGGAGAATTGAAAACGTTCGCTACAATTGAATCAAGTTTAGTTAGAGATCAACATTTCCTAAGTGCAAAGCTTTACAACTTACTCGTCAAAGGAACCCTTTTTGGATCTAAAAATATATTTATGGTTAAATTTTTTAAAAAACACTTCAAACTGAACCAAAAGAAACGAAAGTCAACCTTGAACCGAAACCATAGTGCGATAGTGAGTCGTGACCGAAACAACAGAAGAACAAATTAAAAAAGTACGAACGAAAGTACGAAAAAAACATGGAAGCACTCACTTTGAAGTCTTCAATCCGCCCGTGTCCGCCCAGCCACCCGAAATTCGTCGCAGTGGCGGACGCTTTGCCTCCGAATCGATGAAAGTGTTCTCCGAACTGGTGTGGGGAGTGGCCGTAGTCGATGAAGCGACCGTTGTGCTGCAGTTCTGCTGCATGTCCAGTGTGATATCAATTGAGATGTCCTTATTCACATTGGGGCTGCTTAACGATGAAGCGGCCGTACCAGAGGAGGACCCCGGTTGCTGCAAGGGATCACGACTTTTAGAGCGACGTCCCTTGCGAGCTGTCGTCTGTAAAAAATTTCATTAATTCCGTTCGAGTTCTTGTTCGTTTTAAGTATTACCTTTCTGATGGACATTTTCAGCTCCTCGGCCCAATCCATTTTGTGTTTTTTTTTTATTGAACAATTTTCCGCCGCTAATATATTTATTTATTTTCTTTCTACTGTTGTGTTTACAACTTTTTTGGTTGCTTGGCAACAGGTTGTTTACCAACTCCTGTCACGAACTTGCAATAGAAATGTACAATATTCACAATAGCCAGTACAAATTTTCACAATAAATACAACTTTTTCCACATTTTAAATTAAATTGGTGATAACAAAACCTTAAAGCTACGGTCACATTAGGGAAATATTTGCCCAAATACACTCAGATATTTTTAAAATCAACTAAAATCGTATGTGACTGAACCAGTATTTTATTTTTCTGAATATATTTTCCCAGTATTTGGGAAAATATTTGCCTAATCTGACCGTAGCTTCAGGCTTTATTACGAATAATTCAAATGCATGATTCCAAAATCGGCTGGATTCGGTTGGAAATTAAAAAACCCAAAACAGAATTTGGCGACTTCAAAATGGTAGGAAAATTATCCGGCCACACTGCACATCCTCAAGCTATTAAAAAACAATTGTGAATTTGTCTTGGCTGTCGTCGCTGAAAAGTAGACTTTGTTTTTTTCATTTCTCGAAAATTAATTCTCCAAATAAATAAAAAACAATTAACTTTAAATTTAAAATAAGTCACAATGTTGACCGACACGGATGATGATTTCTTCTTCGAAGAGGATAAAATGTGAGTAGAGTGTTCACCTAAAATCGAAAAGATTCTGTTGTGCCATATGCTGGACTTTGATGTTTTCTGTTACAAATCAATATTTTATGAAATTTTATTGTTCCACTTACATTTTATATACCAAATCCAATCTTCTCTTAACGTCTATGAATGTTCTTTGTATGATTTTATTTTGAAATAATTTCTCAATAATTATATTCGAAAATTACCTAAACTGAAGAGCTAAATGTACTGAGGAGGTCACTATGCCTCTGCTGCAATTCGAAGACTTGTAAGTACCAATATTAAGAAGCAAATTATGTGCCAAGTACATGTGTCAGTACTTAAAGTTATCAAACATTTTCTGAAAAGTTCTGAGCCACAGGAGGCTAAAAAAGCAGCAGAAACGCCTCCATGTGCCGACGTCGATCTAAGCGATATCGATGCCACGGTGATTTGTGCGGGCCTAGATGTCGCAGAGAGATACCTTGATTTTGATAGGCAGACATTTGAGTTAGAACGATTGTAAGTGCAAGAGTAAATAGAAATCAAATGCATAGCAAAGATTGTTTTTTGAACGCTAGGATTGTTTGTTGAGCCTCTTTAGCATCATCATAGTAAGTTTTTGTTTCTTGTTGTATGTACTCTTTTGTATATAATTATGTTAGGCTTTTATGGTTTTTGTGCCACTTATTGCCCTCAATGTAAGGCCAGTTACGTAAATATACATATAGAACAAAAATATATATTTTATAGCAAAGATAGGTACCGTTTCCCCATAGCATTTTCAACAGGGATCCCATAAATTAACTTTTACTTTTATTTAGCTATCCTATTTTCCTATTTAGCCCAACCGTAGCATGCTTATATTGGCTGATAGTTTATCTTAAAGTTTTCGAAAAGTTTCCTTGCACCACAACTTCCCATACACACACACATTATATAGCAGCTCTCTTGTTCATTTAAATGCTTTTTTGGTTGCACAATCAATTTTATATTTCCCCCATAAAAGTTGTTATCGAAACATCTAAGCAATCTGAACAAAATAAATTTCTAAACCTTTTCCCTCAGGGGCATGACAGTAACCACCAGTTCCGTTGTCATAACCAAGGACCAGAGCAATCTAATTGGCATCAGCATTGGCGGTGGAGCTCCCATGTGTCCCTGTCTCTACATCGTACAAGTAACGACTCGAATTACCAAACAGACAACAGATTTCCATTTAATAATTTGCTTTAATTTAAGGTATTTGATGGAACGCCCGCGGCCCGCGAAGCTTCTCTCCAAAGTGGCGATGAACTGCTTGCGGTTAATTCCATTAGCGTCAAGGGCAAAACCAAAGTCGAAGTGGCCAAAATGATACAGGCCGCCTCCACGGAAGTCATCATACATTTCAATAAGTTGCATGCCGATCCCGAACAGGGCAAGTCGCTGGACATTATTCTGAAGAAGCTCAAACATCGCATTGTGGACTCAATGTCGAGCAATACAGCCGACACTTTGGGCCTGTCCCGCGCCATACTGTGCAATGACTCGCTGGTCAAGCGCTTGGAAGAACTCGAGGGCACCGAGTTGATGTACAAAGGTCTGGTCGAACATGCACGTCGAATGTTGAAGGCCTATTATGACCTGTTGCAAACGTACAAATCGTTTGGCGATTGTTTCACACAAATCAGTGCACGTGAACCACAGCAAAGGGCCTCGGAGGCGTTTCGTACATTTGGCGAGTTCCACCGCAATTTGGAGAAGGACGGCTTGAAGATCATAAAGCAAATAAAGCCAGTACTGGCCGATTTGGGCACATATTTGAATAAGGCTATACCGGATACTAAACTAACAGTGCGCCGTTATGCCGACGCAAAGTTCACCTATCTCTCGTATTGTTTGAAGGTGAAAGAGATGGACGATGAAGAGCACAGCTATGCTGCTTTGCAGGAGGCCCTGTATCGTGTGGAGACCGGGAACTATGAGTACCGTTTGATACTTCGCTGTCGCCAGGAGGCACGCAGTAAATTTGCCAAATTGCGCACAGATGTCTTGGAGAAAATGGAACTGCTAGAATGCAAGCATTCGAACGATCTGAACAACCAACTGCGCAGTCTGCTGGACAGTCTGGCCGAGTTGAATCGTTCGGTAGTGGAACGCATGGATATTCTGCCATCGCTATTCCCCATTGAAGTCGACTTCAAGGAAACCGATTTCCAGTACAAGTCTGCCACACTGAAGCCCCAAGAAATGGACGACGATGAAGAGGAAATTGCAAATGGTGTGAGTACCAGTGGCGATCACAATCCATCGCAACAAGTCATCTGCGGCCTAGAAGCTGTGGAAGAGCCAGTAGCAATTGTCAGCGTTCCAACACGACAGTCGGACAATCTTCTGTCGGGCATCGAATCTGTAACGGACAATTCGACGACACCGCAGACGAGCGAAAATAATGAATCACTACTCAAGGAACTTGGCCTCTTTGGCATTGATCTTATGTCCAATCCACAAACGATGACGAATCAAAAGGATTCCGTAGCCTCTCAAAATGGTTCGTACGATTTTGATTTGTTTTTAAATCAAACGGCAGCCACGACCACAACCCAATTGGAGCGGGATTTAATGTCGGCCAATGCCACGGAAACGGATTTGCTATTGCAGTGAAGGAGTGTCACGGCTTACACAGTAGATTATAAAATAGATAGTCGAAAGATTTCCTATTTTCATATAGGAATATGCTACTATCTGAATTGTTTTTTGATGACCATATTTGTACCAATATATACAAGTGCATGTTTGTGTGTTGTTTCTAAAATATTTCAATAAAACTGTAAACTAATAGATTATTACATTTTGGGAGTTTCGAGTAGGGTGTATGAAAAAATAGGCACTGCCATACATTCTAATTGTATACACAACACAAAAAAAACCCAGCTCTGCCCATTCACAATAGATGCATTATAGCTGTCAGCTGTTTGTTTAGAAGCACATTGGCCGATTTGATATAAACAAGTTCAAGTTGATATTTAAACATTGTGGAATTGAATGAAATGCCACCAAAATCATCAAATAAAAAAGTAGCTGCTCCCTCGTGGTACCACTGCGACGTGTGCGATGTGAACATAACACCGAAAGATCGGGAAAAACACGAAAAGGTTTGTCCTATAGAAGAGGAGGCGGAAAGTTCCTTAGAATATATACGCAATGGTGTTCTTCACACAGCCACTGTAGAGCGACGAACATTCAACGTGGACGAATTGAAGGACTTGCCTGTGAAATGTGTGAATTATTTGTTGTTCATGTCCGAGGGAGCTATACGTTTGTCAGGCTTCCATATCGGTCAAAAAGTGATGATACAGACGAAGGAGCGTTCGATTGAACCGGCTTTGGTTAGGGCGATTTGGCCGATACCGGAAAAATTCCTAACCACCCTGTTTGTCTCCGAAGAAGGTACTTTAATTGGAAATATTATTAAAACTCCGATTCACAAGAGTTTTTTTTATAGATTTCAAATTGTACTGGAGTTCACTGAAAGGCTGTTCTCTCAAAGTACAAGCTCTACCAAGCGACTGTCCCGCACCTGCCAAAATGGTACGTCTTCAGCTACAATCGAATCCGGGTTTAAGTGGCGAACAATTGAAAGATGTGGAACGTCTATTGCAATTGGAATTGAGGCAACTGGTTTACTCTCTAGGCAGTTCAATTCATATGGATTTCTTTAATAAATCCCTGGAATTGAAAGTCTCTGGTTGGAGTGGTTTTGGTGAACAAGAAACGACAGAAGATTCTCTAGAGCGGGCCTTGGACAATTTAAGCTTGGACAAAAGTACCGTGGATGCATTTTTCAAAGTTACTGTCATGACACAAATCGAAGTGCAACACAAGGTGAATTCACAAGTGGCTCTCGAGAACGCAGAAGAGCTGAATCATTTAATAACCAAACTAGATATTGGGGGTCTGGATAAGCAAATGTCTTTAATTGAAGAATCTATGGGCTTGGCTTTGGGTTATCAAAAAATACCCAAAGGTAAGTAAAATGTCCAAACTATAATTACAAAAAAATGTAATCCTACCTTTATCATCCATTCTGCAGGTGTAAAAATCTCCCGCGGCATCTTGCTGTATGGTTCTACTGGCTGTGGTAAGAGCATGATTTGCGAGGCCATGTGTGCCTCGATTCACGCCCAGAAATCCTCTACAGCCCTCCAATCTCACATCATCAAAATCAATACCGGCGAATTGTTTAGTAAATTCCTAGGCGAAACTGAAAAGAACCTCTCCGCTCACTTCGAAACGGCCTACTCGAATTATCCGCAGCCTACTCTCATCATAGTAGAGGATGTGCACAATCTTTGCCCGAAACACGAAACGAACGAGGTAGTGAAACGCGTTTCGGTGGCATTCCTAAGTATCCTAGACGCTCTCAGCAGTCGACGAGAAGCGCAACGTATTTTCCTACTGGCCACCACATCCAACATTGAGGCATTAAATTCCAGTATACGCCGCTGTGGGCGTTTAGATTGCGAAATTGAAATCGGTGCTCCGTCGCCGAAAGGACGTGAAGAAATTTTGCATTGCTTGCTGAGAAATGTCGTACATGATTTAACAGCGGCCAATATTGAGGAAATTGCCCAGGTGACACACGGTTTTGTGGGCGCTGATCTGGCCAATTTAGTTAGCAGTGCTGCCTTACTAGCCTTGAAGTCACACAGTGCAAACTTAAAAGTACAGCATCTGCAAGCCTCATTGACAAATGTCAAGCCCTCGGCAATGCGTGAAGTCCTTATCGAGAGTCCGAATGTTCGCTGGTCGGACATTGGCGGACAAGATGAACTGAAATTGAAGCTGAGACAGGCTATCGAATGGCCGCTCCAGCATCCCGAGAAATTCAAACGCTTGGGCATAAAGCCGCCACGCGGCATACTCATGTTCGGACCGCCAGGCTGTTCGAAGACAATGATAGCCAAAGCCCTGGCCACCGAGAGTCAATTGAACTTTCTGTCCATTAAGGGGCCCGAACTCTTCTCGATGTGGGTGGGCGAGTCGGAAAGAGCCGTGCGTGAAGTGTTCCGGAAAGCCAGACAGGTGGCGCCGGCCATTGTGTTCTTCGACGAAATCGATGCCATCGGGGGCGAACGCGCCGAAGGTGGCTCCGGCGGCTCTGGTGCTTCTGTCAAAGAGCGTGTACTCACTCAACTGCTGACCGAACTCGATGGTGTTGAAACGCTAAAAAATGTCACAATTGTGGCTGCCACCAATCGGCCGGATATGATTGATAAAGCTTTGCTGCGTCCGGGCCGCATTGATCGCATTGTTTACGTGGGCTTACCCGATGCGGGGGCGCGACGTGAGATCTTTCGAATTAAGTTGCGTGCCATGCCCTTGGCTGGCGATGTCAATGTGGAGGAATTGGTTAAACGGAGCGAAGGCTATTCGGGCGCAGAAATACAGGCGGTGTGTCATGAGGCGGCTTTGAAGACGTTGGAGGAAAGTTTCGAGGCCCAACATGTGACATGGCAGCAATTCGAATACGCCTTGGATGTCGTTCAACCGCGTACAAGTTCCGATTTACTGCGTTTATATGAAGAATACTTGAAGAAAAGTTAATTAAAGAACTTCAACATTTACTTACGCTGTTAAACCAGTCATTCTAGCTAATTCAGGGGCGTGTCTTAAGCTTAATTCCAAAATGGCGGGACTGTAAGGTTGTGTTTCAGCTGCTATAAGAAGAAACGCGTTTCCACGAATATCTTGTTAACGGTGCATCATACAGGAAATCTTCTGGAATTATTCTAAAAAATCCAAAATTTAACCAAAAAATCCAAAAATTACTTTTAAAAAAAATTTTCGTAATTATTTTCTAACTTTATGCATACACTTCGTAGAGGGTCGAAGCATGCACCAGAAGATAAATAGTTGTCTCACCTTCCATTTACAAAAGAAACTAAGTGAATTCGATACCTAGAAGCGAAGATATTTAGAGTTGACTCTAGAATTTCTTTAAACGCTTATATCTCCGTAACGGAGCGTCCTAGGACCCTAAAACTTACCAAAAAAAGCCAAAAATTATTTTTTCAAAAATGCTCTAAATTATCTTCTAACTTTGTGCATACACTTCGTAGGGGGTCGAAGCATGCACCAGAAGATAAATAGTTGTCTCACCTTCCATTTACAAAAGAAACTAAGTGAATTCGATACCTAGAAGCGAAGATATTTAGAGTTGACTCTAGAATTTCTTTAAACGCTTATATCTCCGTAACGGAGCGTCCTAGGACCCTAAAACTTACCAAAAAAAGCCAAAAATTATTTTTTCAAAAATGCTCTAAATTATCTTCTAACTTTGTGCATACACTTCGTAGGGGGTCGAAGCATGCACCAGAAGATAAATAGTTGTCTCACCTTCCATTTACAAAAGAAACTAAGTGAATTCGATACCTAGAAGCGAAGATATTTAGAGTTGACTCTAGAATTTCTTTAAACGCTTATATCTCCGTAACGGAGCGTCCTAGGACCCTAAAACTTACCAAAAAAAGCCAAAAATTATTTTTTCAAAAATGCTCTAAATTATCTTCTAACTTTGTGCATACACTTCGTAGGGGGTCGAAGCATGCACCAGAAGATAAATAGTTGTCTCACCTTCCATTTACAAAAGAAACTAAGTGAATTCGATACCAAGAAGCGAAGATATTTAGAGTTGACTCTAGAATTTCTTTAAACGCTTATATCTCCGTAACGGAGCGTCCTAGGACCCTAAAACTTACCAAAAAAAGCCAAAAATTATTTTTTCAAAAATGCTCTAAATTATCTTCTAACTTTGTGCATACACTTCGTAGGGGGTCGAAGCATGCACCAGAAGATAAATAGTTGTCTCACCTTCCATTTACAAAAGAAACTAAGTGAATTCGATACCTAGAAGCGAAGATATTTAGAGTTGACTCTAGAATTTCTTTAAACGCTTATATCTCCGTAACGGAGCGTCCTAGGACCCTAAAACTTACCAAAAAAAGCCAAAAATTATTTTTTCAAAAATGCTCTAAATTATCTTCTAACTTTGTGCATACACTTCGTAGGGGGTCGAACCATGCACCAGAAGATAAATAGTTGTCTCACCTTCCATTTACAAAAGAAATTAAGTGAATTCGATACCTAGGAGCGAAGATATTTAGAGTTGACTCTAGAATTTCTTTAAACGCTTATATCTCCGTAACGGAGCGTCCTAGGACCCATAAACTTACCAAAAAAAGCCAAAAATTATTTTTTCAAAAATGCTCTAAATTATCTTCTAACTTTGTGCATACACTTCGTAGGGGGTCGAAGCATGCACCAGAAGATAAATAGTTGTCTCACCTTCCATTTACAAAAGAAACTAAGTGAATTCGATACCTAGGAGCGAAGATATTTAGAGTTGACTCTAGAATTTCTTTAAACGCTTATATCTCCGTAACGGAGCGTCCTAGGACCCTGAAACTTACCAAAAAACGCCAAAAATTATTTTTTCAAAAATGCTCTAAATTATCTTCTAACTTTGTGCATACACTTCGTAGAGGGTCGAAGCATGCACCAGAAGATAAATAGTTGTCTCACCTTCCATTTACAAAAGAAACTAAGTGAATTCGATACCTAGAAGCGAAGATATTTAGAGTTGACTCTAGAATTTCTTTAAACGCTTATATCTCCGTAACGGAGCGTCCTAGGACCCTAAATATTACCAAAAAAAAGCCAAAAATTATTTTTTCAATAATGCTCTAAATTGTATTCTAACTTTGTGTATACACTTCGTAGAGGGTCGAACATGCACCAGAAGATAAATAGTTGTCTCACCTTCCATTTACAAAAGAAACTAAGTGAATTCGATACCTAGAAGCGAAGATATTTAGAGTTGACTCTAGAATTTCTTTAAACGCTTATATCTCCGTAACGGAGCGTCCTAGGACCCTAAAACTTACCAAAAAAAGCCAAAAATTATTTTTTTAAAAATGCTCTAAATTATCTTTTAACTTTGTGCATACACTTCGTAGAGGGTCGAAGCATGCACCAGAAGATAAATAGTTGTCTCACCTTCCATTTACAAAAGAAACTAAGTGAATTCGATACCTAGAAGCGAAGATATTTAGAGTAGACTCTAGAATTTCTTTAAACGCTTATATCTCCGTAACGGAGCGTCCTAGGACCCTAAAACTTACCAAAAAAAGCCAAAAATTATTTTTTGAAAAATGCTCTAAATTGTATTCTAACTTTGTGTATATACTTCGTAGAGGGTCGAAGCATGCACCAGAAGATAAATAGTTGTCTCACCTTCCATTTACAAAAGAAACTAAGTGAATTCGATACCTAGAAGCGAAGATATTTAGAGTTGACTCTAGAATTTCTTTAAACGCTTATATCTCCGTAACGGAGCGTCCTAGGACCCTAAAACTTACCAAAAAAAGCCAAAAATTATTTTTTCAAAAATGCTCTAAATTGTATTCTAACTTTGTGTATATACTTCGTAGAGGGTCGAAGCATGCACCAGAAGATAAATAGTTGTCTCACCTTCCATTTACAAAAGAAACTAAGTGAATTCGATACCTAGAAGCGAAGATATTTAGAGTTGACTCTAGAATTTCTTTAAACGCTTATATCTCCGTAACGGAGCGTCCTAGGACCCTAAAACTTACCAAAAAAAGCCAAAAATTATTTTTTCAAAAATGCTCTAAATTGTATTCTAACTTTGTGTATACACTTCGTAGAGGGTCGAAGCATGCACCAGAAGATAAATAGTTGTCTCACCTTCCATTTACAAAAGAAACTAAGTGAATTCGATACCTAGGAGCGAAGATATTTAGAGTTGACTCTAGAATTTCTTTAAACGCTTATATCTCCGTAACGGAGCGTCCTAGGACCCTAAAACTTACCAAAAAAAGCCAAAAATTATTTTTTCAAAAATGCTCTAAATTGTATTCTAACTTTGTGTATACACTTCGTAGAGGGTCGAAGCATGCACCAGAAGATAAATAGTTGTCTCACCTTCCATTTACAAAAGAAACTAAGTGAATTCGATACCTAGAAGCGAAGATATTTAGAGTTGACTCTAGAATTTCTTTAAACGCTTATATCTCCGTAACGGAGCGTCCTAGGACCCTAAAACTTACCAAAAAAAGCCAAAAATTATTTTTTCAAAAATGCTCTAAATTGTATTCTAACTTTGTGTATATACTTCGTAGAGGGTCGAAGCATGCACCAGAAGATAAATAGTTGTCTCACCTTCCATTTACAAAAGAAACTAAGTGAATTCGATACCTAGAAGCGAAGATATTTAGAGTTGACTCTAGAATTTCTTTAAACGCTTATATCTCCGTAACGGAGCGTCCTAGGACCCTAAAACTTACCAAAAAAAGCCAAAAATTATTTTTTCAAAAATGCTCTAAATTATCTTCTAACTTTGTGCATACACTTCGCAGGGGGTCGAAGCATGCACCAGAAGATAAATAGTTGTCTCACCTTCCATTTACAAAAGAAACTAAGTGAATTCGATACCTAGAAGCGAAGATATTTAGAGTTGACTCTAGAATTTCTTTAAACGCTTATATCTCCGTAACGGAGCGTCCTAGGACCCTAAAACTTACCAAAAAAAGCCAAAAATTATTTTTTCAAAAATGCTCTAAATTGTATTCTAACTTTGTGTATATACTTCGTAGAGGGTCGAAGCATGCACCAGAAGATAAATAGTTGTCTCACCTTCCATTTACAAAAGAAACTAAGTGAATTCGATACCTAGAAGCGAAGATATTTAGAGTTGACTCTAGAATTTCTTTAAACGCTTATATCTCCGTAACGGAGCGTCCTAGGACCCTAAAACTTACCAAAAAAAGCCAAAAATTATTTTTTCAAAAATGCTCTAAATTTTATTCTAACTTTGTGTATACACTTCGTAGAGGGTCGAAGCATGCACCAGAAGATAAATAGTTGTCTCACCTTCCATTTACAAAAGAAACTAAGTGAATTCGATACCTAGAAGCGAAGATATTTAGAGTTGACTCTAGAATTTCTTTAAACGCTTATATCTCCGTAACGGAGCGTCCTAGGACCCTAAAACTTACCAAAAAAAGCCAAAAATTATTTTTTCAAAAATGCTCTAAATTGTATTCTAACTTTGTGTATACACTTCGTAGAGGGTCGAAGCATGCACCAGAAGATAAATAGTTGTCTCACCTTCCATTTACAAAAGAAACTAAGTGAATTCGATACCTAGAAGCGAAGATATTTAGAGTTGACTCTAGAATTTCTTTAAACGCTTATATCTCCGTAACGGAGCGTCCTAGGACCCTAAAACTTACGAAAAAAAGCCAAAAATTATTTTTTCAAAAATGCTCTAAATTGTATTCTAACTTTGTGTATACACTTCGTAGAGGGTCGAAGCATGCACCAGAAGATAAATAGTTGTCTCACCTTCCATTTACAAAAGAAACTAAGTGAATTCGATACCTAGGAGCGAAGATATTTAGAGTTGACTCTAGAATTTCTTTAAACGCTTATATCTCCGTAACGGAGCGTCCTAGGACCCTAAAACTTACCAAAAAAAGCCAAAAATTATTTTTTCAAAAATGCTCTAAATTGTATTCTAACTTTGTGTATATACTTCGTAGAGGGTCGAAGCATGCACCAGAAGATAAATAGTTGTCTCACCTTCCATTTACAAAAGAAACTAAGTGAATTCGATACCTAGGAGCGAAGATATTTAGAGTTGACTCTAGAATTTCTTTAAACGCTTATATCTCCGTAACGGAGCGTCCTAGGACCCTAAAACTTACCAAAAAAAGCCAAAAATTATTTTTTCAAAAATGCTCTAAATTGTATTCTAACTTTGTGTATACACTTCGTAGAGGGTCGAAGCATGCACCAGAAGATAAATAGTTGTCTCACCTTCCATTTACAAAAGAAACTAAGTGAATTCGATACCTAGAAGCGAAGATATTTAGAGTTGACTCTAGAATTTCTTTAAACGCTTATATCTCCGTAACGGAGCGTCCTAGGACCCTAAATATTACCAAAAAAAGCCAAAAATTATTTTTTCAATAATGCTCTAAATTGTATTCTAACTTTGTGTATACACTTCGTAGAGGGTCGAACATGCACCAGAAGATAAATAGTTGTCTCACCTTCCATTTACAAAAGAAACTAAGTGAATTCGATACCTAGAAGCGAAGATATTTAGAGTTGACTCTAGAATTTCTTTAAACGCTTATATCTCCGTAACGGAGCGTCCTAGGACCCTAAAACTTACCAAAAAAAGCCAAAAATTATTTTTTCAAAAATGCTCTAAATTATCTTCTAACTTTGTGCATACACTTCGCAGGGGGTCGAAGCATGCACCAGAAGATAAATAGTTGTCTCACCTTCCATTTACAAAAGAAACTAAGTGAATTCGATACCTAGAAGCGAAGATATTTAGAGTTGACTCTAGAATTTCTTTAAACGCTTATATCTCCGTAACGGAGCGTCCTAGGACCCTGAAACTTACCAAAAAAAGCCAAAAATTATTTTTCCAAAAATGCTCTAAATTATCTTTTAACTTTGTGCATACACTTCGTAGAGGGTCGAAGCATGCACCAGAAGATAAATAGTTGTCTCACCTTCCATTTACAAAAGAAACTAAGTGAATTCGATACCTAGAAGCGAAGATATTTAGAGTTGACTCTAGAATTTCTTTAAACGCTTATATCTCCGTAACGGAGCGTCCTAGGACCCTAAAACTTAACAAAAAAAGCCAAAAATTATTTTTTCAAAAATGCTCTAAATTATCTTCTAACTTTGTGCATACACTTCGTAGGGGGTCGAACCATGCACCAGAAGATAAATAGTTGTCTCACCTTCCATTTACAAAAGAAACTAAGTGAATTCGATACCTAGGAGCGAAGATATTTAGAGTTGACTCTAGAATTTCTTTAAACGCTTATATCTCCGTAACGGAGCGTCCTAGGACCCTAAAACTTACCAAAAAAAGCCAAAAATTATTTTTTCAATAATGCTTTTGTAGAAGCGAAGATATTTAGAGTTGACTCTAGAATTCCTTTAAACGCTTATATCTCCGTAACGGAGCGTCCTAGGACCCTAAAACTTACCAAAAAAGCCAAAAATTATTTTTTCAAAAATGCTCTAAATTATCTTCTAACTTTGTGCATACACTTCGTAGAGGGTCGAAGCATGCACCAGAAGATAAATAGTTGTCTCACCTTCCATTTACAAAAGAAACTAAGTGAATTCGATACCTAGAAGCGAAGATATTTAGAGTTGACTCTAGAATTTCTTTAAACGCTTATATCTCCGTAACGGAGCGTCCTAGGACCCTAAATATTACCAAAAAAAGCCAAAAATTATTTTTTCAAAAATGCTCTAAATTATCTTCTAACTTTGTGCATACACTTCGCAGGGGGTCGAAGCATGCACCAGAAGATAAATAGTTGTCTCACCTTCCATTTACAAAAGAAACTAAGTGAATTCGATACCTAGAAGCGAAGATATTTAGAGTTGACTCTAGAATTTCTTTAAACGCTTATATCTCCGTAACGGAGCGTCCTAGGACCCTGAAACTTACCAAAAAAAGCCAAAAATTATTTTTCCAAAAATGCTCTAAATTATCTTCTAACTTTGTGCATACACTTCGTAGAGGGTCGAAGCATGCACCAGAAGATAAATAGTTGTCTCACCTTCCATTTACAAAAGAAACTAAGTGAATTCGATACCTAGAAGCGAAGATATTTAGAGTTGACTCTAGAATTTCTTTAAACGCTTATATCTCCGTAACGGAGCGTCCTAGGACCCTAAAACTTACCAAAAAATTATTTTTTCAAAAATGCTCTAAATTATCTTCTAACTTTGTGCATACACTTCGTAGGGGGTCGAACCATGCACCAGAAGATAAATAGTTGTCTCACCTTCCATTTACAAAAGAAACTAAGTGAATTCGATACCTAGGAGCGAAGATATTTAGAGTTGACTCTAGAATTTCTTTAAACGCTTATATCTCCGTAACGGAGCGTCCTAGGACCCTAAAACTTACCAAAAAAAGCCAAAAATTATTTTTTCAAAAATGCTCTAAATTATCTTCTAACTTTGTGCATACACTTCGTAGGGGGTCGAACCATGCACCAGAAGATAAATAGTTGTCTCACCTTCCATTTACAAAAGAAACTAAGTGAATTCGATACCTAGGAGCGAAGATATTTAGAGTTGACTCTAGAATTTCTTTAAACGGTTATATCTCCGTAACGGAGCGTCCTAGGACCCTAAAACTTACCAAAAAAGCCCAAAAATTATTTTTTCAAAAATGCTCTAAATTATCTTCTAACTTTGTGCATACACTTCGTAGGGGGTCGAAGCATGCACCAGAAGATAAATAGTTGTCTCACCTTCCATTTACAAAAGAAACTAAGTGAATTCGATACCTAGGAGCGAAGATATTTAGAGTTGACTCTAGAATTTCTTTAAACGCTTATATCTCCGTAACGGAGCGTCCTAGGACCCTAAAACTTACCAAAAAAAAGCCAAAAATTATTTTTTTAAAAATGCTCTAAATTATCTTTTAACTTTGTGCATACACTTCGTAGAGGGTCGAAGCATGCACCAGAAGATAAATAGTTGTCTCACCTTCCATTTACAAAAGAAACTAAGTGAATTCGATACCTAGGAGCGAAGATATTTAGAGTTGACTCTAGAATTTCTTTAAACGCTTATATCTCCGTAACGGAGCGTCCTAGGACCCTAAAACTTACCAAAAAAAGCCAAAAATTATTTTTTCAAAAATGCTCTAAATTATCTTTTAACTTTGTGCATACACTTCGTAGAGGGTCGAAGCATGCACCAGAAGATAAATAGTTGTCTCACCTTCCATTTACAAAAGAAACTAAGTGAATTCGATACCTAGGAGCGAAGATATTTAGAGTTGGCTCTAGAATTTCTTTAAACGCTTATATCTCCGTAACGGAGCGTCCTAGGACCCTAAAACTTACCAAAAAAAGCCAAAAATTATTTTTTCAAAAATGCTCTAAATTATCTTTTAACTTTGTGCATACACTTCGTAGAGGGTCGAAGCATGCACCAGAAGATAAATAGTTGTCTCACCTTCCATTTACAAAAGAAACTAAGTGAATTCGATACCTAGGAGCGAAGATATTTAGAGTTGGCTCTAGAATTTCTTTAAACGCTTATATCTCCGTAACGGAGCGTCCTAGGACCCTAAAACTTACCAAAAAAAGCCAAAAATTATTTTTTTAAAAATGCTCTAAATTATCTTTTAACTTTGTGCATACACTTCGTAGAGGGTCGAAGCATGCACCAGAAGATAAATAGTTGTCTCACCTTCCATTTACAAAAGAAACTAAGTGAATTCGATACCTAGAAGCGAAGATATTTAGAGTTGGCTCTAGAATTTCTTTAAACGCTTATATCTCCGTAACGGAGCGTCCTAGGACCCTAAAACTTACCAAAAAAAGCCAAAAATTATTTTTTTAAAAATGCTCTAAATTATCTTTTAACTTTGTGCATACACTTCGTAGAGGGTCGAAGCATGCACCAGAAGATAAATAGTTGTCTCACCTTCCATTTACAAAAGAAACTAAGTGAATTCGATACCTAGGAGCGAAGATATTTAGAGTTGGCTCTAGAATTTCTTTAAACGCTTATATCTCCGTAACGGAGCGTCCTAGGACCCTAAAACTTACCAAAAAAAGCCAAAAATTATTTTTTCAAAAATGCTCTAAATTATCTTTTAACTTTGTGCATACACTTCGTAGAGGGTCGAAGCATGCACCAGAAGATAAATAGTTGTCTCACCTTCCATTTACAAAAGAAACTAAGTGAATTCGATACCTAGGAGCGAAGATATTTAGAGTTGGCTCTAGAATTTCTTTAAACGCTTATATCTCCGTAACGGAGCGTCCTAGGACCCTAAAACTTACCAAAAAAAGCCAAAAATTATTTTTTTAAAAATGCTCTAAATTATCTTTTAACTTTGTGCATACACTTCGTAGAGGGTCGAAGCATGCACCAGAAGATAAATAGTTGTCTCACCTTCCATTTACAAAAGAAACTAAGTGAATTCGATACCTAGAAGCGAAGATATTTAGAGTTGGCTCTAGAATTTCTTTAAACGCTTATATCTCCGTAACGGAGCGTCCTAGGACCCTAAAACTTACCAAAAAAAGCCAAAAATTATTTTTTTAAAAATGCTCTAAATTATCTTTTAACTTTGTGCATACACTTCGTAGAGGGTCGAAGCATGCACCAGAAGATAAATAGTTGTCTCACCTTCCATTTACAAAAGAAACTAAGTGAATTCGATACCTAGAAGCGAAGATATTTAGAGTTGGCTCTAGAATTTCTTTAAACGCTTATATCTCCGTAACGGAGCGTCCTAGGACCCTAAAACTTACCAAAAAAAGCCAAAAATTATTTTTTTAAAAATGCTCTAAATTATCTTTTAACTTTGTGCATACACTTCGTAGAGGGTCGAAGCATTCACCAGAAGATAAATAGTTGTCTCACCTTCCATTTACAAAAGAAACTAAGTGAATTCGATACCTAGAAGCGAAGATATTTAGAGTTGGCTCTAGAATTTCTTTAAACGCTTATATCTCCGTAACGGAGCGTCCTAGGACCCTAAAACTTACCAAAAAAAGCCAAAAATTATTTTTTCAAAAATGCTCTAAATTATCTTTTAACTTTGTGCATACACTTCGTAGAGGGTCGAAGCATGCACCAGAAGATAAATAGTTGTCTCACCTTCCATTTACAAAAGAAACTAAGTGAATTCGATACCTAGGAGCGAAGATATTTAGAGTTGGCTCTAGAATTTCTTTAAACGCTTATATCTCCGTAACGGAGCGTCCTAGGACCCTAAAACTTACCAAAAAAAGCCAAAAATTATTTTTTCAAAAATGCTCTAAATTATCTTTTAACTTTGTGCATACACTTCGTAGAGGGTCGAAGCATGCACCAGAAGATAAATAGTTGTCTCACCTTCCATTTACAAAAGAAACTAAGTGAATTCGATACCTAGGAGCGAAGATATTTAGAGTTGGCTCTAGAATTTCTTTAAACGCTTATATCTCCGTAACGGAGCGTCCTAGGACCCTAAAACTTACCAAAAAAAGCCAAAAATTATTTTTTCAAAAATGCTCTAAATTATCTTTTAACTTTGTGCATACACTTCGTAGAGGGTCGAAGCATGCACCAGAAGATAAATAGTTGTCTCACCTTCCATTTACAAAAGAAACTAAGTGAATTCGATACCTAGGAGCGCAGATATTTAGAGTTGACTCCAGAATTTCTCAAAACGCGTTATATCTCCGGAGCGTCCTAGCACATAAAAACTTAGCCATAAAAACTTTTTTTAATTTATTAAGTTATTTTATATGGAAATATACATTTATTAAGTGAATACTATTTTTCAACTTTTCATTGGCAAAATTCAGATCAGTTTTCCGAAGGTTCGCCAAGACCATCGATCGCTGGAACACCTTGATCAGGTGTAAAGGCATTGTGCTTTCAATAAAGACTTGACGCTTGATTCTGATGATTTGTTGAAAAGTCCAAAATTCCATCTTTTGTAAAGTCATAGGCATGCAGGGAAGAATTCGACGAAAGAGTAGAATCCGCCGTCCCGTTTAAGCCTACGTCGCTTAGCTGATTGCTGATGTGTGGCATTGCATTGATACTTGGCAGAGATGCCAACAAGCTGAAGTTACTGGGTTGTGTCAGGGGAGCACTTGTTACGTCCACCAAATCAGAGTTGGGCAAAAAGTGGCTAATTATTGCACTGTTCATTGGGGGATTTTGGTTGGATTTCAAGCTGCCCTCCTGATTTATACTGTAGAAAAGGGAAAAGTTAAAATTATTCATATTTTCGTTGTAGTTTTCGTGTTCAAACCTCTTCAGATGCTTCTTCGTATGACGTACCAGCGCCGAAGATTGATTAAATTTCCATGTGCAATACTTGCACTGAAATGGCTTTTCGCCAGTGTGTGTTCTGAAAAGTCAAGAACGAACATTCAACCGAAAATTCTACGCAAATTCCGCGTTCTCACAAACCTCATGTGACAAATTAAATTCGATCTGTTGCCAAAAACCTTTGCACACTCGGAACACTTGTGCCGTCGTATGCCACGATGAACGGCCGCTATGTGGGCGCTCAAGTAGCTGCGTTTCGTGAACGCCTTTTCGCAAACATCGCAGACAACATCTTTGGTGGCCTTGTGCACTGGCTCATGGCGGCGGAGTTCACGCAACGATTTGAAACTAAGCACACAGCGGCTACAGTCGAAATCACGCCGATCCAGGTGGGTCAGTCGGTGAGCTTTCAGATTACTGGACGTGGTGAAGAAACTCGAACAGATTTCACATTGGAAACGCCGTTCGCCAGTGTGAGTGCGTTGATGCAGCAGCAAATTGCTGGATTGGGAAAAGTGGCGCGGACAAAGCTGGGGTAGGGCAGATAAACCCATGTAAATAATGTTTGACATTAGCAATGGAGGGGTAAAAGTAGCATCAAGATTTGTTTAGTTTCTAAAAATACTTGCGAAATGTACATACGTAGTACAATTTACTACATGTGTACTAAGTGCATATTAGGTACGTTATCTTTTATTCATTTTGTATTAACAATAATATTGAATTTAGCCACTCATGCGTCCAAATTGTGTGCTCGTTTGTATCTAATCTCGTAATTTTACTACATTTATGAATTTATTATTTATTACACGAATGCGATACACGTATGATGTATGATACAAGTGTGTCAATTACAATCTTAATTGAAAGTTATTAAAGAGTTCACGCCGCGATTCAATATCGCTTTGGGATTGCTCCTATCCAATCCATTGAACGTTTTAAGCGATGACACCATTTTCAATTGAAATGTTTATTGAGAATTCGCTTAAATATAAAATCTTGATTGAATGTGCTGAGTTGTTTAGATTTTCACATACAAATATTTATGGATTGTCAATTAAAAAATTTTAAACAATTAACCCTATTACCTACGCGTGTTAAAACGACTCATTATGAATGTAAAACGAAAATATGGATTTAAGCATGTAAATATTAATAATTCAATATTTTATATTTAAATAAATATACAAAAATGCCATGGTAACAGAAAAGCTCTCAAATGCTTTATGAAAACACAAACTGCAACGTGTGTGTGGATTTCATTATCTCTATATTGTGCAAAGCCTTAGGACAGTCTTGAAAGCAAATTTAATGCGATTCGCATCGCCAAAATCCAATTAAAATTCTGCAAAAGCTGTTGTTTTTCATACATAAATACTTTTTCGAAAAAAAATTTTTATATGAATTTCAGCACTTGCAAAGTTTTTAAAAACGTTTAAAACACATAAAAATTAAATATATGATTTCTGACTTTTGGCAGCAAGTAGATTAATATCTGAGGATCTTAGTGGCATTCATAACTCAAGAGGACATCAGCATTTTCTATGGAGTATGTTCAGTATAACAGAAAATATCTAATAATGTCGGGCAAATGGTGAAAAACAAAATGGCAAGAACAAAGAAAACATGTTATGTAAACAAACGTTCACTTCGTGCAAATGGATTTGGCAAATTATCACCACCAACACTCAGTAAATCACACGAGCAATCGAGTTTCTCAAATTGCTCAATTGGAATTTATCAACGATCTTCTAATCACGTCTACGCAATGGTGGTTTAATGATAACGGATAACACCACAAAACTTGACAGCTTTTACGCTGGGAATTGCCATCTGCGGCGGCATGTGCCGCTACTGGCACAAATGTTCTTGCGCGCTCCGAACATGAATTTGACTTGTTTTGATGCGCTACAAGCACAGTGGAAGGCTATATGCGTATTGGCATTAGATTAAATAATTCAAAAAATTAATAAAAAAAAAAAATACACACAAAAGAATTATAAAACAAAATAAAAATATTTTCTAAATTATTTCAAAAAATTGTATTTGAAAAAAAATACTTGCTGATGTTAACTTTTGCCAAAACCCGTTGTAGGGTACACCTCATTTGGCAAAGGCACAGTGAAGTGCTCTCACTTGTTATTGAAATCTTTTATACGTTGGACATTATCAGCTGAGCAAGTTAGGAGTCCGGTTGTTACTAGCGTAGAAGCTCTTGCACCAATCGGCTGTTTAGATTTTCGGTTTTATTAGTTAGCATGGCTGTGATAAAAATTAACAAATTAACAAATATTTAATTGCAAAAAATCCAGTTGCGTTGAATGGCGAAGAATTGAAAATTTGACGAAGTGCAACAACAACGAAAAAACAGAAACCATTCAAAGCAATGGAGGCCTGGCTGCGCGTATCCTTGCTGCTTTGCACGTTCGGCTTCTTCCGTGAAATGCGGCCGTCGGAACCGTTTGTTACGGAATACCTTAGCGGCGACTATCGCAACATAACGACCGAACAGATCAACAAGGAGATCTATCCGTTTGGAACGTATGCGGTGCTGGCACAACTGGTGGTCGTGTTTCTTATTACCGATATACTGCGCTACAAGCCCATAATAGTGCTGTCGGCGCTTGCAGGCATTGTGCTCTTCGCCATCTTGCTGTGGACCAAGACAATAGTGGAGCTGCAGATTGGCCAGATATTCTTTGGTACATTTATGGCCAGTGAGGTGGCCTATTATACGTATATATATGCCAAAGTGGAGAAGGATCGCTATCAGGTGGTCACCGGTCATACACGCTCGGCTATACTATGCGGCAAGTTCCTGGGCGGTGTCTTGGCGCAGATTTTGGTCTCCACCGAGGCAATGGACTACAGGGAGCTGCATTACATTTCGTTTGGCTCGCAGATCGTATCGCTGTTTATTGCAGTGGCATTGCCTTCGGTGAAGAAGAGTTTATACTTTTATACAGATGAAAAGCAAACGGCATTGGAGTTAACGAATGGAGGTGCGCCCCAGAACAACGAAGTGGCAGGTGAGAACATTATTGGATGGAAAAAGAATAGAAAGTGAAATCAGTAGAACTTGTATCGTCATCGTGCTGTATTCGAACGCCGGCGCACGTCACAACTGATTAAAATTATGTATAAACTGGTTTGGGGAATTTACTGGGGTTTTAGCCATTTCAAATCTAGAAAGTATTCAAATTAACAATAATTTGTTCTCTCCATAGCTCAGCTGCCGCACGATAGTTCTGCTGTTTCCCTTACTCCATCGGAGCCCAAGTTTTCCTGGAGTAATGCCTCTCGCCTTCTAGTCCAGCACACGGTCAGCGCCTATACGAATCCCATAGTGATACAATGGAGCATCTGGTGGGCCCTGGCCACCAGCGGCCAACTGCAAGTCATCTCATATGTGCAATTTCTTTGGAAGGAAATCGATCCGGATCACGAGAATTTCTACAATGGCGCTGTCGAGGCCACGGTGACGTTGCTTGGTGCTGCTGCGGCCATGGTAGCTGGTCAAATGGACAGCAAACGCCACAAATGGATTTTACACATGTGGATTTTGACCATTTTTTCTCTACTAATGGGTGCTTTTCTGATTATTTCCGCCGCCACCAATAATGTCTGGATCGCCTATATTATGTACATTATTTTCGGTGTTTTCTATTTCTTTGTCATTACAATCGCTAGTTCGATTGTGGCCGAGAACTTAGTCGACGATAGTTTCGCCCTGGTCTTTGGCATCAATACGCTGGTGGCTTTGGTGCTGCAGTCACTTCTAACGCTTGTCGTGGTCACTGACACTGGCTATGGTCTGGATGCGCGCGGTCAATATTTGGTGTATGGCGGCTATTTCGTCGCTCTGGCCATTTTATATTGTTCAGCTGTGTTTATGCGTTATTTTTGGCGCAAGGCGACGTGTTGCAAGTGCAAGTCAAAAGCAATTGTGGACTGAGTTCAAAGTGGAAAGGATTTTGCTGCGCACAACTCTTTTGTACAAAATTAGTCATTAAGCTTAACTGAAACAATGGTGGCAAACTATTGTTTATCCTTTAGGACGTAGAAACATTTGTATTCCATTTAAATTGTACTTAAAAAAAAAACTAGTAGAAAAATAAGTTTCTAGACTAATGTAATGGGCGTATCCAAATAGTTGTATGTGAAAAAAAACCAATAAATTAACGCTTTGTGTAAATAAGTTAGTTTCAATCAAATTTAGTTAAAAATTCTTGATATTGAAATGAAATTACGATATAGCTATCGCCGACATGTATGAACACATCGTCGAGTTAAGTGATTGCACCCCATTTAAATGCAAGGGGATAACAAAATCTATAACGACGAATGCAGTCCCTGATGAATAGAATAATTTAAGCTTACCTGGCATTTGAACGGCTTCTCTCCGGAATGGGTTCGTTTGTGGGCTTCCAAATAACCCGTATAATTAAAGACTTTACCACAATCAAGACATTTATCAGGTATTTTCAAAACTTTAGCAGTTCGCTTGCCTCGACTTGACTCAGCTGACTGAAAAGTAGCACAAAGAATACAATTTAATTTCAATCAATGCAAAAAAATGCCTTATTTCATACACACCTCATTCGTCTTGATATCATTCGAAATGATTTCACTGTTCTGCGGCAAGTCTTCAGATTTCTCCACAAACTGTCCATTGTTATAAGTCTGATTCACGCGACCACCTCCCACAAAAACCTCACTCAATGTATCGTCCGCCTCAGAGCGCGTTAAGCTACTAACATCGATTTCGATATCGTTATTTATAACATCCTCCGATTCTACTTCGATGTCATTGTTGGAGTGCACATTGCGCTCGAACATATCGCAAATATTAGCATAAATGGCCGCCGTGGCATCGGCATCTTTTGCCGCCACATCCTGCACTGCAGTCGAAGAGAAACTCGAAGACTCCTGCTGGTTGCTGTTGAGATTAAATTGAATTTATCATTTGCACACGATACGATATGGAATCAATTTAACCTCACATTGCATTCAAGTTGATCGCACACGCACTATTCCCGCTATCGACGCTGCTTGTGCCAAGAAGGTACTCCCGCAAGCGTCGCTCTGATGCTTCGGCCAGCTGTTGGAAGCTGTAGGCATCCAACAAACGGTACAGACACGATTGGCACAATAGGGTCGGCAGGTTGTCGTCGGGCTGCAACTGGATTATAAGATTGATTGATGGTTAGAGAAAATCTCACGCAATGTACCTGGAAAATGCGTAGTTTTTCAATCATTTCAATAGGCCGCATCATGAATAAATGCGTGGGTGGAGTGGGGCTGAAAATGGAAACGAGCAAATCGTTCTTCAGACAAATGCGACATATTTTATGCAATTCGTAGAGTTCCATTTCGCGTTCATTTATTATTTGTTACATTTTTATTGTTTTTTCTTTTATTTTTCAGTGGTTGGCAAAACAAACGAGAAAACACGAAAATCAATGGCAACAAACAGCTGTTTTTTGTTTTGGCAATTGTTTTGAGCACAGTTGCCAGATAAATAGCTCACACAAAATTTAAAAAAATCGATAGCATTCGACTGTTCGATTAACCGTTCTCTGTCGACTAGTCGGTTAACCGTTGATATTCGGTTAGGCGAATATAAAATAAAATATTTGAACATTTCTTATTATTTTAACTTTATTTAATATAATTATAGAAGAACCTTATACATATCAAGTATAATTTTAAACTATATAATCTATTTAACCCTAACACGAAGGATACTTTTCACAATTACATCAAATATACTCTCACTTAATGTTCGCTTCTTTAGGGCTGATTTCGCTTGGCGTTGTCCGAAGATATCGTCGCCCGTGAAGCTGTAGATTGCATCACCTATCCACTTACGAAAATAGGTTATTTTGGTGAACACCGAGGGACCAATTGTGTATTCGCAGGACGTTGCGCCCCAAGCAATGATACCAATCTGTGTGCCATCTCTCTGCAATACTGGACCACCCGAATCTCCGGTGCAAGTATTGCGATTCTTATATTCAGAACAGAAGTTCCGTTCACGATCCACGGACACGGGATAAAATGTTTGACATTTCTCCACTGTAATTAGAGTAAGATTTGTTCTTTGCAGTGCCGTAGCATATGCCCTCTTCCGGCCAATAACCGGCAGAGTGCTACCCCATCCTTGAACTATAACATCGTGGTCTAAGATTAAGGTCTCCGCCAGTGAAACGCTTTGCACGTTATTTGTAATATTTAGCGGTGGCGAAATGTGTAAGAGGCCTATGTCGTTTGGTCCCATTCCCTTGAATTCCGGATGGCAGTACACCAAGTCGCCTCTGCGTACTTGATGAATGCTTGCATTGAAATCCCTCAAGTAATGGTGACCTGCCAATACAACAATTTCCGTAGGATGTATTTGCAGGCAATGGGCGGCCGTAAGTATCCAGTTTTTATTTAAAATTGTTCCTGCGCAAAATGGCGTTAGTATTCCGTTTTCATTGGCAATCAATGAAACCATATATGGAGCGCTATTGGGCTCAGCTTCTGTGCCGCCAATAATTCGAAGATTGGCAGTAAATACAGTTGAAATTTTAAATAAGGCTAAAATAATCAAGTGCGTAGAGCCCTTCATGGTGAACACGCCAAGACAAACGAAATAGAGCAACTAATCTGCCTGCAATACGAATTGCATTTTATATAGAATTCTAAAACTGATAGCATGACCTTCCTCAATATTTTGTAAGAATCTGATAAGGTATTGTACATTTATCCAGATTGGAAATGATAGTGCGATAAGCGAGTGGGACATTGCTTAATATGGGTTGGATAAATTCAGTTAGTCTCTATGATTAGATTCACAACTCTTTGAAAGCAGTATAAATTTTGGGTGGTTTGGCTTTTTGCTTATTGTTTTTAAATATTAAATAGTCCAAACATATATGTAATACTTCTATATTGCCAGTATAGTGAAACTACATTCACTGATATCAAGAGATAAAATATATGAAAAAGTAAATACGCAGTTCGGATTTCTCTGTCAAACTAATACAAAATTCAATGCTTGCTATTTCGCTCTTACAATGAGCTCAAAACACATTGCAGATCCATTTCGAAATTTTGTTCCATTTTAATTTCACTTCGTTCCGGTCCTGACATAATTTCCAACGAAATAAAAATATCATGTCACAAAATCAAATCGGGTGCCATACATTACAAACATTTTTGGGAAATTTTCACAGTTTGATCACTTTTCACAAAAGAACCTAAAATACGATAAAAGGTACTCTATTTTTTACTGTTTAACGCAGAAGTTCGATAGCAAAAAATCGGATCGTGTTGCATTATAAGCATAAACACCTTAGCATAGGGTATATAGAATTATTCACAATGGAGCTATCTTATTTTTTATACCCTACACCCCATGAGCCCAGCCAATAATTGAACGAACTTTTTACGAAGATCGTATTTTACGAACTTTTCTCGATCAAAAATATTCGAGAAAAGTCCGACATTCACTCGTATATTACGATAGTCGTAATTTCATCGATAAAATATCGTTTACGACTTCGCAATCGAAATCGTTAACGACTTAGTTAAAGAATTCTTTAACGACTTCGTTTACGAGTACATTAACGAACGAAATGATCGTTTTGAAAAGCTATTTTTAGATCCAATGGTTTTCAAACTGTTAGAAAAAAGTTGTATAACGATTTCTCAGCAAGATAATTTCTATTTTTAGAATCAGTGTTTTTCAAACTGTTAGGAAACAATTTTAAAACGTTTGTTAAGTTATACTTTTAAGCGCTTGTTCAATAATGGCTGAGTTAGGTGAATGTGTTAAGCGCTCGGCACATACTTTAAAATCCGGAGGACGTGAGTTCAATCCCGGGTCCGACTCAGTGAAAAAGTTATTAAAAATTATTCTAAGGAAAAGTCGGCCGATAAAAATAAAGTAAAAAAAATTCCAAGTTAAAAAAAAATATTTTTTTTTAGATTTGTTAAAAATATCGTAATGATGATCGTTTACGAGATCGTTAACGAATTCGTTAACGAGCACTTTTTTGTTCGATAACGATAACTCGTTTCGATGCAAAATTAAGAACGAAGTCGGACTCGTATACGTATCGTTATCGTGTGTCGCCTACGATTGTTTTATCCGCTTTTCGATCGAAAAAATCTTCGTTTACGAGCTCTTTAACGATAAAATTATTGGCTGGGAGGTATGACTATATTCACTTCGGTCTGGTTAGTAACACTAAGAAGGAAAAGTATATATATTCTTGATCAGCGTCACCTTCTGAGTTGATTTAGTCTGTCCGTCCTCTTTTCTTGAAAACACGATTGCAGGAGCTAGAAGAAAGATATGGCCCAGTAGGTGTAGGGTACATATAAGTCGGCTTGCCCAACTGAAACTTACTCACTTTTTTCACAGTCAAATCATTGTTTCGATTTTTTCAATAGAGTAGAGGAGGTCGTTCGTGAAACAAGTGATAAAAGCTAGTGGAGCAAGTACGTCTGTCCGTAGATAACGAGTGTAAAATCATAAAATCTAACACATTTTTTCGGTAAATAAACATAAAAAATTTCAACTTCTCGACTGCTGCAGGAGGTGAGTCATTCTCGGGCGCCGATTATGTGATTAATTAGAATTCATTTGTAATAATTTATTGTTTTGCGTAGTCAGTTTTGCAGCAGATAGGAACGCAGTGGCAGTGCGGCGAGGCATCGAAGTGGTTCAAGTTCTAACCACACACACACGAAAGAAAGCACAAAGAAAATGGCAAGTGAAGCCTCTTCGCTGTTTCCGGGTGTGGAAACGGGCGTTGTCATTGCCGAGTCTTCAGAGTCCAGCAGTATTGTTCCAGGCTCCTCTTCGCCAACTCCCACCCTTTCGGACTTGTACTCGCAAACGGATTTCTACATTGGTGTGGGTCTAGCCATTTCCTCCTGCTTCTTCATTGGCTCTAGTTTTATAATAAAAAAGAAGGCACTATTACGCATAAGCAGGCACGGTGAAGTTCGCGCTGCGGCTGGCGGCTTTGGCTATTTGAAAGAATGGATTTGGTGGGCCGGATTGCTGACGAGTGAGTAGAAGTCTTGGACATTTCTGTTTAAGCGAAACTCAGTACATACTCCCTTTTTCTTACAGTGGGCCTTGGTGAGGCAGCCAATTTCACGGCATATGCCTTTGCACCGGCTTCGCTTGTGACCCCATTGGGTGCGTTGAGCGTGATTGTCTCCGCGGTCATGGCCTCGAAATTCCTCAATGAAAAACTCAATTTGCTGGGCAAGCTGGGTTGTTTCCTGTGCATAGTTGGCTCTACGATTATTGTGATACACTCGCCGAAAGAGAAGGAAATCGAAGATCTGCAAGTGCTCTTCGAGAAGCTGCAGGACCCGGGCTTCATATTCTATGTCATTTGCATTATTGGCTCCAGTGCGTTTGTGGCCTGTTTTGTGGCTCCTCGCCATGGGCACACGAACGTGATTGTCTACATTTTTCTGTGCTCCGGCATTGGTTCGTTGACCGTGATGAGCGCAAAGGCGCTGGGCTTGGCCATACGCAACACCATAACTGGGCCGACTAACGAATTTGTTACTTGGATGCCGTGGTTCTTGATACTTGTGACGGTGACGTTCATAGCCATCCAAATGAATTTCTTAAACAAGGCCTTGGACATTTTCAACACGGGCATAGTGACTCCCGTGTATTATGTAATGTTCACCTCGCTCGTTATCACCGCCTCGGCTATACTGTTCAAGGAGTTCACACATATGCGCTTCGAGGACATCTTGGGCGACATCTGCGGCTTTCTCATCGTCATCACAGCGGTTTTCATGCTGAACGCTTTCAAGGATGTCGACATTTCGCTGAGCGATGTGCGCGGCATAATGCGCCCAAAAATGCAGAAGCTCACACAATTCGACGAGGAAGTGCTCTTCTCCGAGAGCAACAAGGAACGGCGATTTTCTTATGGCTCGGGCGATATATTTCGCAAAGCATGACGCAGCAAGCATCGCTATCAAGTTTAAGGTTTAGCAATTTTAAGTATGATGCCACTCGGACGACTGAAATGTGTTTGTGTACTCCTGATGAAATTTGTTTCTTCTTTTTTTGTTGCTTTATAATTTTAGAAACGGTCTAATTTTTTTGATACCGATTATTTTGGAGGATTGTTTATTTTGTAGATGGTAGCTTTAATCCTTTACCTGTAACAAATTATTAAATTTAAGCTATAACTTAGAATAAGGTAAATGTTTTAACCACATTCAAATAAAACTCAATTTAAAAGACACAGAATTCGTGATTGTGACGAACAGGCTGATAAAAGATTCAAAGGTACCGCAGACGATGAAAGTAGGTAGTTGATTGCTCAATGAGAAAAATACCAAATTATTGGGTCCCCCCGATAACTGCCCTAAAAATAATCCCATAAATTGAAATGAGGTTTTTTGTCACATTGGCTTTTCGGCACTGAACCAAACTGATTGCATTTTGCGGCATTTCAATACCGACAAAAAAAAAACAAATTAGGTGCAACTTTCAAGCAAGAATTTATTGAAATGCTATTAAATTAACAGAATGTAGGAAAATACAGAGTAAATTTAAAAAATTCCACATTAAAGCAAAAATATTGGAACTGTGTTCCAATTACGTAATTCCCGCCTCTGGCAGATAGTCTTCCTTCTTAGTTTCAGGCACCAAGTTGCTTGTACAATATTGGCACATAGTCGTCCCACTCAGCTTGATAGAAATTGCCAGCCACCGGATTCCCCAAAGCATATTTCTTGGCAAAGGTGGCGATTTTGAAGCAGCCACGGTCGTCCCCGCTGGTATTGGGCAAAATTTTCTCCTCGAACTTAAGTTTAGCATTCTGCTTGAAGACGAGGAACACGTAGCGATGCAAACCGGTGCCTTCTGGCGGACCCGATCCAATGTAGGCCGAAAGAACCTCTCCCTTGCCAATATCGTTTCCTGGCACATTGCCCACTAGCCAGTGATGCCACTCACGGTATTGGGGATCGGCGCGGCTAGGAGCATCAGGATCGGTCATACAGACCGTGTAGAAAGCATTTGAGTCGGCATTCCAAGTGATTGTTGGTTGCTCCTTCACCTGCGTTGGCGTAAGAACATTGCCTTGGGAGACCGATACGCCGTTAGGATAACTAACTTGGCATGTCTCCTTGGGGGCAACCGATATAACGTCTGGTACTACGTGATGTTCCTCCATTTTGCTATAGTTTATCGACGACCGAGTGGTGATAAGACGGCAAGCGGAACTATTTGCGACTGGCAGGCTGCACTTCAAATCAAAAATGGCGAAGTTTTTGACAGCTGTCAAGCCATGGAAACGTGATTCAACTGTGGGGCGAAGGGCTGCTCGTTGGGATAATTGCCTGTGAACTTGCAATGCAAGGGAACTCAGCGTTTTTCTTTGGCGAAGACTGGCCGATATCATCTTGGAGTTTGATCCAAACGCCGAAATTGTCTGAAAACCACTTGCAAAACAGATTTTCTGAAAAACTGACAAGTGACTGTTTACTTGTTTCTATTGGAAAAGTCAGCTGTTAACACTCTGGTCCAATTGACCAATTTAAAATGTCTTTCTGGTAGCTTTTTAAACTTGAAAAGCAACTTATGTACTTGCATATTTTTAAAGTACTCAAAATAAATGCCTACCACAAGAAGAAACTCGGACTCCTAGAAGTGGAGATACTTTAACATGACCCTAGAATTTATTGAAAGATACCTAGCGGCTAAACGGGACCTAGCAGGCAAAGTTTACCCAAAAACTAGAGAGTGAACTATCATCGGCAATGCCGAAACAGTATGGCCCATTTAGGAAAATCTCCGATATTAAAAAATGTTGTCTCAAAGTTACATGGTCACAGAAGTTTGTTAATGCCAAGCCTCTCAACCGATACCACTGTGTGTCGTCAAACTTCTTCATGAACCAAATTTACCTTTTCCAATTTACGTTCTGATTATTTAAAAGTTATGCAGAAACATTTTGCATTTGAAAGAATAATAGATAATACTCACCAGTTATTGTGGTTCTTCAGTGCATTGAAAAGGGCACAAACATTTTACTTAAAAATATACCATACTTAATTGTTGTAACTAAAAGTGGTCCAAAAGAGATTTTGATCATTCTCTACACTGGCTTTATTTGATTCTATTTATTACGGATTCGTCTTAAGGTTCTGCAAGAAGCACGTCATAGGCAATATTGTGGAGTTCGCCAAAATAGTAGAGATTTAAAGCTTTCAAGTAAATTTTATTTAATTCTTAAACAATTATAAGCTGGGAATGCTAAGCATAAAAGTGCCGATGAAATTCGCAGAATTATCTTATTGAACGGGATAGACTGGAATACGTATTTGGAGCATCTGCAAGTGATACGAAAAGATTTTTCTTTTAAATAAGTTATAAATATTTAATTTCCAGCTCCAAACCTTATTAGTTTTATCGAAAATTGCACGAGCACTCTGCTGATTTAAGCGATAGTTGACGAACTTATCAAAATGGTAGTTGTGCTTGATTGACTCGAGTTGTATGCGATCTTCGCCGATATCCAAAGTCAGTTCCTTTGAGGAAATCTACAAAAATAAAGTTACAACTGAAAGTCATTCGCTCGAAAATATTTAAAAGGACGTCTTACGCATTTGGGCAAATGGAATTCTGCCTGCAACTCTTCGACCTTCTCTTCGCGCAATTTGGCGCGCAACTTGAATTCCGGTTCAGTTAGGGCCGACAGAGAAATATTCTGCTTCAGCTTTTCACTCTTCTGCTTCAGTTCCTCCAATTCCTTTGCATCGATTTCCTGAACGAGCGGCCCTGACCGCTTTCCGGTACTGGTGGTCTTCTCCAAATTTTGCAGTTTCTTCAAATCAGCTTCGGAAGGATTCTGATATGAACTCAAAACGCTTTTCACATCATTATTGCGTACACGATGCGACACGAGCGTACCCAGAAATTTGCGATTATTCAAAATGATTGCTTTGTCCAGCTTGATTTGTACATTGTATTTGTCGTTCAGGGCTTCGGCGATTAGAGCCAGAAAGAAATCCTTGAACAGTGCAGATTTCTCACATTTGGCAAAGAACATTGGATTGATGGCAATGTCGCAGACATCTACGGAATTATTAGACTTATCCTTGGTGATGCGCGGTTCGGAGATGCTCATCGGTATGCGATACGAGCTGGGTTCATCCGATTGCAAAATCTGCGACAGTTGCTCTTCGGTGATGTCCTCCGGTGCAGGAATTTCTGCAGTTTGGCATATGTTGATGAAATACTTTTCATTGGTGTTGACTTTGAAACTTTTAATGCAGAAACCTGAAAGGACAAATTAAATGGTATGGTTAATGGCTGTAGGACCTTAATATGTGTGCAAAGATGAAGAAATTTGACCGTACGATTTTGGAAAAATTCATTGTTGAACTTTGATTCAGTTTTCCCACAACCTGTTAAATGTTAAATGCGACAATTGTTTTCCCAGGCAACGGTATATATTTGTATTGATTTTACTGCGCATACAATATTAAAAGTTTCCTTGATTCCCAATTGATTGACGAATGTGTGCCGGTAAAGATTCCCACGCGATATCGTGTATGTATATAAGGTATTCTTTGATTAAATATTTACTAAATAAAGAATTCTCATTTGTCATTTTGCAACTATTGACAAAGCTTCTCTTGCGAGTATTCTAGCGATCCATCAACGAAAATAAAACTGGTTTCAAAATAGTTTCATTGTTTCAAGTTTCGTTTAAGAGCTAAGCTATTCTCTTCAAAAAGATTTGGAGGGAGTAGCTATATTCATTGAGTGGCTAGACAAGCGAAAGTTTTCAATATTTTAAATATTTTTTTTGATAGTTCATTGGCACAATTTGCATTCGCTTTTAGGCGACTTGTGAAATTTCAAATGCATCTACATTTTGTATTTTGCTCTTGAATAAATAATAGTTAAAAATAAAGAATAAATACTCAAAAATATTTAGTTTTTGCATATTTGTTAAGTCAACTTTCAACAAACGGATTTTCTATATAACTATTTATAAATCACAAAATGGGCCAGTCACAGTTTCATTGAAATTTCGTATGTGTTAATGACGTGGAATCGCAAAAATAAACACCAATTGGACAGACGAGAATTGTGGAAAAGGGTACGAGATAAAAAATGAATAAAATAAGAGAACAATATATTTGTGATAACATAATTTGCCACATACGAGATTAGATTTCATACAATACACTATACACTACAAGAACAAGAACAACACAATAAGAATAGCCCAAGCAACCTGCCTAATTCATTAAGTCACTAAATTCACGCTAACTTAAGGCTAGAACAAATATTAGCATTTTGCACTTAAGTGTGAGTACAATTGACAAACGAACGGCTAAGCAGATAAGAAAGATTGTACGGCTGAGATGGTTTGAAAAACTACAAATTTTACACAATTTCGCAATGTTGGAAAATACGAAATTCTACTAGTATTCCATTTTAGTGATATTACAAAATCTTCTAAAATAATTTTTAGGTTATGCGAGAAAAACTTAAAAATATTTTAGACAATCTTTTTTATTTATTTTTTAAAGTAACGTCACTGAAACATAAATGTCCACTGATCATTGAGGTCATATTTGTAGCAATCATAAACGTCATAATTTATCATATACAAATTGTGAATACCCTAAATAACAATTAAATATCTTTGGAATGACAATTTATCGTGCATTTTAAACTGAAAATAGTAGACAAACGTGAACCGCTCGTAATTACATGTGACAAAATGATATTTGTATTTTTTTTCGTATATTTGTTCTCCTATATTATGTACACCACTGCCGATAAACTTTTTTTGGGCCTTTTATCACATTGTCATTAAAATCAATTATATATTTACAAAAAAATATCGTCACGGTAGTGCTTCGAGTTGAGTTAGTCATTCGCCGGGCCGATATCCATATGATACTTAGATATAATAGGAAGAACGTCTAAGAATTCAGTGCCAAAATATTTTACTTTTCAATAAAGCAGGCAACGTTTTAATTATTGTGGACAGTTTTGTTTGCTCATTGAAATTGAAACGATAACAAACAATTTAATTGAATTGATTAAAGACGATACTTAAGTAAGCCCATTCACCGATTGAACGGTTGAGAATGTTGCAAATGCAAAATGTTATTTGTATTCTATTAATGTTCTTCGCTGTTTTATAAATAACAATAATAATAATAAAACGGACGAGTATCAATTGTCATTCGGTCAGTGTGGGCTATTATTAAATATTCTATAAGACCATCAAATTTCTTTGGTAAATATCAAATTCATAACCTCATTATTAAATGGGTGAAACGCGTCATCGTTGGCATGCCGCAACGGTTTTGTGATAGGGCGAAAACCTAATTGAATTTCAAACTCACGTGCGGTCCGAAAATTCTATTAACATGTGGAAATATGCTTGCAAGTGCTAAATTGATACATTTGACAACACAAAGCTAATTTTTGAATATTCAAATGTGTATTGTCAAATTAAAATTTAATGAAATTTAAATTTAACATGGACAGCTCATAGGTGGTGACCATTTGATTTCGATTTGGCTATCTTTGTGCAATACTAGAAATACTAATGTCATTCTGATAAGCTGAAAGATTGTTGCTGAACGATTACCCCAATTTCGCCAAGTGTGAGAGTAGGTTTTTGAAACGGGCCTTTAAGTTAACTTGTACTGATTGAACATAAAACCCGAGGAGGAATTTAGGTAAACCCCTACGGTAGACATACATATAAAGGAGCCTGCCCAGTTGTTGGACATGTTTTCGTTTAAAGCCGTAGCGATGTTTTTGAAACATAATTTTACGGAGCTCTATTAAAAGCTAAGGACGATAGTATCATGATAGATTTTCGAATTCCTAAACATGATTGTCCAACCATTGGACACCTGAAACGGGCAATCGGGGAAGTTTATTTCGGGAGGAGATTTTGTTCCCACTTCGCAATAAAGAAAAAAAACTTAACATTCCACACATAATAACCGATGAGCGAAAAAACATTTTCCTGGTTTTTGAGAGGCATGCAGTGAGACGAAACTTTTACGCTACGAACATTGTGGTTCTGACTACGGAATACGTCACAACTGGCACTCATTGAATGAAAAGTAACGGTTAACATTTTCATTAATCGATAATCGATTACTCAATGAATAAATTATTCAATTTCGCATTCTAATCTGGATAACATCTCCAACAGAAGCTTTAAAAAAGAACGAAAGTTGGAGTATATTTTCGATATAATTTAATAGTTTTTTAGGGGTACTCACACACAGCAATGTGAAGAGATAATAAGCAACAAGTAGCAGTACAAATGTGCGCGATTTCTCTTACTTGATACCGAACACTCATCGATTCTCTCACTCTTGACTATGTAGAAAGCATGTACAAAGATTTTTTGTCCGCTTTTTGATAATAATTCAACAATGACTGGGCACAATAATCTAACAAAACGAGAGAAAAAAAACAAAAATATAGAAAAACCTACAAAACCTAGCAAAAAATGTGCTAAATTTTCATATCGCTATGATTAATTGAAGACATGCTCTTCGGATAGGCCTTAAGAGAGAGCAAATGACTTAGCTGAAATGCTCTTTGTACGTTTGGCAAAAATGCGATAACCGATTTGGATGGCTTTCCGTTGATTTTTCTGTTTCTATTATTTTTTTTGTATTTTTTTTTTCATTCCGTAAATTTTTAACAAAAGTGTGGGTCTGCTTGGATTGAGGCTCAGTTTGTACGCGAGGTTCGTACGCGTCGGTTGTTGAATTGGCTTGCAGGTTAGTTCTAGTGGTTGGCGGTTATAGTTGTGCTTAAATAAAATATTTGAAGGTAATTAAAGTGAAATTTTGGTGGACAAAATAGCCTAAGACGAGGCTCTCTTAGGATGGTGCGTGAGTTAAGAGAGAGAGAGAAATAACTATAAAAAAATCGAGAGTGAAAGTAAATAAACGAAAACAACAAAAACGATTGAGAGCAAGTTAGCGGCTACATAATATCAAATAGATTGTGAAATTCGTTTCAATGAAATTCTTTAACGGGCCGGTAGAATATTACATATAAACAAAAATAATATTGTATGTATGTAGTACATAACTGAGTAACTACGTGATTTGACATTTCGGAAATGTGTTTAATTTACTATAAAATTGCTTCTCCACCTCGATTTTCCTGTGTGTTCATACATTTATATTAATTTAAAAATTGTTGGTCTATGCATCAGTTAATTACAGAGTTAGCCTTGATTCGAATGATAACTTGTTTAGTTAGTTGCTGTGATGTGAGCTTTGTTCAGAATGAGAATGAGAAAAATGAAAACTAACAATCAAATTTACTAAACTAAAAAAAAACGCCTTCAACATTTTGTAAATTAAAATAATCAAAATTATGTAAATTAGAAAAAAAAAATTTAGTAAAAGTTAAGCGGAAATTTGTATTGGTTTTTGTAGTTTTTTTTTTACTCATTTTAAATAGAAGAGTTTCATTCAGACAGACTTTCTACTGACAAAGACTTCAAATGTTTAGCCACATGTTTTAACTTATAAGACTATTAAAATAGTCAGAAACATAAGTGGATCCACAATACATACATACAAAAAATGTCTGCCTGCCCAATGAATCCTACTGGAAGATAGGCAATCTGATCTCAAGCGTTTTGTGCAAGTCAGCTAAATGTCAAAAGAATATTTAACGAACATTCCAACCAACCAATGTGTATGACATGCTTGATGAAAGCGGCCGACTGGATGTGGGGAGTGATCGATTATGATGATGCTTAGAAGTCATCGGAATTAATGTTGATAAGAGAAATTAATAGAAAAGAATTGAAGTCAATTATATCGATTAGATAAGTGATTTCAATGCAACTCAATTACTGTACATAAAGTAGAAGAAATGCCAAAGTACACACTTGTTTGAATGGCCAATGCTTAAATTGGCAAATACTTAAATTTATGAATGCAGATAAAAAGTTTTTATTTTGTATACTTTCTTCAATAAAGACAAAGAACATTGAAGTTTGATTTACACACATTCGATGAGGCCATATAAGGGATTCAAAAAAAAGTAAAGAAGTGCGACGTGGATGAGTTAAAATCGGGCTTTTCTAATTTCAATAAATCAAATGGACATGGGCTGAACAAAGACGCTTGGTAAAACTTGTGTATCAATTAAAAGCTGTTCAGTGGAGTCAGAGAGGGGACGGGGGGTAATTTCTTATTATTTTTTTTAATGAAACCAATTTAAGTCAATTGTATGACGCAGTTTTCCTTATTGCTTGCCCATTAACTTCCAAAAATAATCTAAATTTTTTTGTGCGATAATTTCAAACCATTTTTTTTTCGATAACAAATTAAATTGCATAATGAACATTTGAACATATATTTGTAAGTAAGACAAGTGAATAAAGATAAAAGAATATGATAATCGCAATTTACAAATGGACACTACTAGCTAATACACAAACACAAAGACGCGTATAAAATGTAATCTGACGAGAATTACGTGAAATTAGTACATGCAATTAAAAATGATAACCGAAACAACGAAGACTAAAACTAAATACAATTAAACTAAAATCTAAATCAAATACAAGTACACGTATGTACTTGTACATACATTATACAATGCAAATGATAAGAATATAAATCCCGAACAATGAAATGTTTTAATAAAAATTATGATGAAATCTTCAGTGCAATTCAAAGCTTAAGTTTGTAATAAATTGTAAAACTAATAAAAAAAAAAAACACTGAAACCGCAACAGATGAAATCCAAAACTATTTTCTCCAGTGAATTATCAAGTGTAGCTGTTCCAAACGATTTCACAAACTTACGAAATAAACAAAAATATCAAAAACGCACAAAGTTCTTGCAAGGAAATTAAAAGACAACAAAATAATCACACAACAAAGCGCTGTAAATTATTTTCCTTTTCCTATTTTACAATTAAAACAAATAAACAACGGAGCAGCCAGCAGATGGATATCGTATCCAAACACATTCAAGCACATGGAAATGCGAAGCGCAAATTTACTTACTGATTGTGGTGTTTTCGTTGTTGTTTTGAATTTAATATGCCATAAAGTAATATTGGATTGATTTACAAAAATGTTGCACGGTCATTTCACCTTGTAGTAGATAAGACAAAGCAACTTCACAACTTTATCTCCTTGGAAGATAAAAATACACCACTGACTGGCAGGCGGACGGATTTCAATAAGGGAGCAATGAACTAATAATATATTTGCAAAGAACGCACAAACGGAAGCACTGAGCCAAAGATGAGCGAACAAAGGTTCCATATGGGACAATGGATCACTTTTACGTTTACTTTCATTTGAAATTTAAGAACAATGTCTTTTCAGTAATGAGTCGGATGCAAATTGGAGTTATCGATAAACAATCAAGTACTCGTTCGATTTTTTTCAAGTGTAAATACCAAACTTGTTCTTCCGTTAATAATTTGTCAAGTTGAACGGTGACAGATGTAAATAAAGCATCAAAACCTGTACCCGTCCCGTTCATTACGATCAGCATTTGACTACAGAATTAAACATTAAATCCGATAATTGCAAAAATTTCATTGCATTGATTCATCAACATTCAAAGGCGAATGCATTAATGCTCAATTTGCCCGCGGCTGGTAAATACATTTTTAATTACTTTTAATGGCCTAAATGCAAGGTGTTTTAGTAGACAATAACAACAACCAAAGTAACTCGTATGTACAGTCCCATGTTATATAATCACGAACACGTTTTTATAAAATTAGATATTTATTTCGTTTGTCTATCTTGAAATGAGTTAAGCTCCAAACAAGTTCTTCTCATTCAAGAGTGACTTTAAGGTGAAGGTCTACTAGAAGAATTCTATACACAAGGCAGTCACAAATCACTTTCTTCATTAGATTCAAGCGTCTAAAAACTGAAACCAGTTTTTTTTCAACTTTAAATTCTTTATTGTTATTAGCTGAATAGCAAAAGCAAATATGTTAATTACTTGAAAAAAAAGCTCTAAAAAAATTTAAATTTTCCAAATTTGTTGAAAAGGGTAAATACATTTTTTCCCAAATCTACTCGTAAATGATGTCATTGTTGGTGTGTTTGACCAGTGTTGAATTCAATGTTGGACCAGTTGAAATGTAACAAAAACTGTAAGCAAAGAGATTTGACTACATAGTTGTCTGTTGTATCAATTGCATTTAATTGAGTGGAGTGTTCTTTTTCAATCAAATGAGAACCAAGCAATTCCCGCAATTAACAAGAGTTCAGTGAAGCGTCACGAAACTAACTTATCTCTGAGTGAAACATACCATACAAAAAAATATAAAAAGCGAAACATACATACCTTGCACTACAAAAGGCAATTACTTGCTTGATTTAAGTTGACTGCAATTGTTTTCATTTCACGGTTTTTTTTAAATTGTATAAAATTTAGGCCATTTTTTATAATTAATTATATTGAAATCGGTTTTTATTCAATAGATAAGATATGAGTTTTCATGTATTACCTACAATTTCAATGTGAACATACAACATTTAAACTTCCTGCTTTTAAATTTGCTTAATAAAAAACCAAACAGAAAATGTGAAATTTAGTAATTTGCATTTTCATCTAATAGTTAATTTAGAAGGTGAAGTTAACGTTTTCAATTTGCAATTTGCAATCACATTTGAATTATAAATTTTATTGATTTAACAAAATACATACGCAGTAGTTAATGCATAAAAAATTCAAGCCGAAGTACATACGTACGTAGAGAAATGAGTACGCCTATTTTCGATAAGATAAAACTATAAACTCACTAAAAAATATCTACATGATTACCAACAAACATTTGAGGAAGTTTTTTTTGATAGGGTTTTTCTTTTAGTTTTTTTTTATGAAAGTCATGGTAGCACTCATGTACTTCCGTAGTAAGATTATGCGTTAAACATTATATTGAAAATCTCACAAATCAAATGATATGAATATTAGGCGCTCAATTCCATAGTGGATTAAGTCCACAAGTCGAATAAAAAACCCAATTGCCACCATTTATGGCATGTTAGCTTACCCGGATCTGGTTTAACAACTTTAAAATCGCGTGGTGGCGCAAGTGATGGTGTAGCATTTGATGATTCGGACGACGAGCCACCGAAAAACTGCTTCAGGTCATCTTCCGCTTCATTCTAGAAACGACAAGCAAAAGCAAAACAAATCAAATAGTCAATTCTGTGATTTTCACACCCGCATTAAAATCCGCACTTACTCGCACAAATTTCAAATTTTGCTCCAAAATACTATCGTCCGCATCGAGGAAATTCATTTTACGTGACATATTGTTAATAAAATTAATGCAAAGTACAGGTTTTTGTTGTAAAATTAAATTAAATATTTATTGTTCGCAAATCGCAAAATTACTAGACCGAACCGAACGAACCTTCAGCGAATGTCATTGGCAAAAGAGAATAGTTTGTAAAGCTCCCAGCCAGTGATGCCAGAGACTTTGCTCGAAATTTCCCACAAAAAAAAAATAAACCACGAAAATTCCCACACACAATTCCGCCACAAAATAACACAAATTTCATTAACAAAAATTGGTTTTAAAATATATAAATTGGGATTTTGGCATTAATGGAGTCATAAACAATTTTGTGAACATGTCTCGGATTTTATCATACAGTTATTTTAATTTTTAAAGATGAAAAGTGGCCTTAATTTTGTAGCATTTCATTAATGAGTTCTTGTATGAGAAAATCAGATGCGAGTTCACAAAATCGGATCTACAGGAAAAAATGTTCGTCGAAGATAAAAAATTATTGAAAGGTACTTTGTAGAAAAACTTCCAAGGAATAAAACTGCATCATTTATAATAAAAAAGCTTTTTTTCTTCAAATGGATACAAAAAGTACCTTTTTCCCTTTTAGGTAAAATCCGACCGAAATACCCTCAAAAAGGGAAATTACCCTCAATTTGGCATCACTGTTCCAAGCCGATTAAAATTGTCAACAGCTGTTTACAAATTCTCTCTAATTTTCATTTCAGAGTGAAGAAGAACGGGTGAAGAAGTGCAATTTATTCGGATTTTTTCCACACGTTGCCATTTAATAATAAACAAATAAATAATAAAATAGAGCCAGTAACGCCGCCAAGCAGTAAATATGGCGGCCACACCTCATCCAATGGATGATTTTTGTGGATCGAAGTTCTGGGTAAGTTAGAAGGTCAACTGAAACCTCCTCCCACTAATCACTTGCATTCTTTCTTCTAGGACGCCAATCTCACCTGGTACACTTTCGATCCCGATTTTACGAAATGCTTCGAAGTGACCGTATTGGTCTGGACACCTTGTGCCTTTCTCTGGTTTTTCACGCTATTCGACATTTACTACTTGAAGGCCAGTCTGGACAAGAACATACCGTGGAATAAACTGAATATTGCTAAATTGGTTCTGAATTTGGCACTCATTGTGCTAACGGCTGCGGACCTTATAGTGGCGTTGATTGGACAAGGAAATGACGACAGCGCCGATCAAATCTACCCGGTGGATATTTGGGCACCGGTGATAAAGTTGGCAACATTTGTAAGTTTGTGTAATTACGTAAATTTTGCATGTTGCGTTTGTAACTATATGCGACCATTTCTCGTTTTCAGTTGCTGCTCTTCTTGTTCATTCCGTTGAATCGAAAGTTCGGTGTGCAAACATCCGGTTGTCAGTTTATGTTTTGGTTCCTTCTGGTGCTTTTTGCCATACCACAGTGTCGCACTGAGGTGCGCGAAAAGCATTACCGCATCGAAATCATGGCATCGGATCAAGTGGACAAGCCCGACTATGCTTGGGATGAATATAAATATATTAGTTTTATGGTATACTTTACGTTCTCGATTTGCATGCTGATACTGAATTGCTTTGCGGATGCCATGCCCCGCGAGACCAAGTACAATCGCACTCGGGTAAGTAATTTGCAATTTTCACTATTTTCTTACATACTCAACTTGATGTGGTTCCGATTGCAGAATGAAATGCCCGAATTGTCGGCTAGTTTCTTGTCGCGCGTCACTTACTCGTGGTTCGATAAGATGGCCTGGAAGGGCTATCGCAATCCGTTGGAGGAGAAGGATTTGTGGGACTTGCGCCCGCAAGACAGCTGCAAAGAGGTCATGCCCATTTTCGCCTATCATTGGAACAAGAATATTCGCAAAAACTACAAAGTTGCGCCGGCACAGCCAAAAGTGCAATACAGCAACGGCAAGGTGTCCTTCGACAATCCGCACGGCGAGAAGACAGGCCGCAAGAAGGGCATGGCTTCGATTATGCCGCCCATTTATAAGTCATTCGGTGGCGTGTTCCTTTTCGGCTCGATGATGAAACTGTTCACCGATGTGCTGACCTTTGCCCAGCCTCAAGTGTTGCGCCTGATTATTGGCTTCGTCGAAGACTATGCGGACGACAAGGAATCACAGCCCGAATGGAAGGGAATTTTGTATGCAATCTTGCTGTTCATAACGGCCGCAGCACAAACGTTCATTCTGGGCCAGTACTTCCATCGGATGTTCATTGTTGGCTTGCGCATCCGCACAGCTTTGATCAATGCCATTTATCGGAAGGCTTTGGTAATTTCAAATGCTACACGCAAGGAATCGACTGTGGGTGAAATTGTCAACTTGATGGCTGTGGACGCTCAACGTTTCATGGACCTGACCACATACCTGAACATGCTGTGGTCCGCTCCCCTGCAAATCGCCTTGGCTTTGTACTTCCTGTGGCAGTTGTTGGGACCATCCGTTTTAGCTGGTCTCGCCGTTATGATCATTTTGATTCCCGTTAACGGTGTCATTGCCAATCGCATCAAGACATACCAAATCAGACAAATGAAGTACAAGGATGAACGTGTCAAGCTGATGAACGAAGTGCTCAGCGGCATTAAGGTGAGTTAATGGATGGATTCTTTAAATTCAAATTTTTCAATTTTCTTACTTCCAACAGGTACTCAAATTGTACGCTTGGGAGCCGAGTTTTGAAAATCAAGTGTTGGCCATTCGTGACAAGGAAATCGCTACTCTAAAGGCAACGGCATACCTCAATGCGGGTACCTCGTTCCTCTGGTCTTGCGCTCCGTTTTTGGTAAGTTTTGTGGCCCACATCTTTTCAGCTACTTTCGTTTCAGCTACGATTTATGTCAGCCAGAGAGCCGAACTATTAAGGATCCTCAATTGCTCGTGTAATGATAAAATTTGTTAAATTTATTGAAAAGGTTTCGCTCGTGACTTTTGCCACGTATGTGCTTCTCGATGAGGCGAATCACTTGACTGCCACAAAGGTTTTCGTTGGCATTACTTTATTCGACACTTTGAAGCTACCATTGGCCACAATGCCCATGCTATTGGTTGATATTGTAGAGGTAAACTTTTTGTTTGAAAAAAAGAAAAAACAAAACGAAAACACAACCAACATCCTTGGGTACATACAACATTTGGAGTCATGTGGCGCATATGAAAAAGCTTCCAACAACAACCAGTTTCAGTCTTCAGCAGTTACTCCTCATCATTATCTACTTATGGAATATGGTTAAGCCTTTCTCCTACTCAAGTCAACCGATTTCTTAGCTCTGACATCAAAAACTTCCATACATAATCTATACAAATTTTCAGCCCAACTAAGTTTCATATAAATTGAACTGAACTCAATTGTTTCCCGTTACATTTACTCTAACTTCTGCAATATTTTCCATATTTTTCTAGGTATCATTGGTAACATTTGCCACTTACGTTTTAATTGACGAAAATAACGTACTCGATGCAACTAAAACATTTGTCTCATTATCATTATTCAACATCTTGCGTTTTCCATTAACTATGTTACCCATGTTAATTACCAACATGGTTCAAGTAAGTTTTTTCCCTTCAAATGAAGTTTTTTTTGTTCCGTGTTTGTATTGTTTTTATTTAATTCTAATTGATTGTTTGTTTTTTATTTGAACAAATATTTTGTAATTGTTGTTATCTGTAATAATCCAATTTTCCTTCCCAATAATTCCCTTACTCAAGTCGTGAACTCCTTTATAAACTTCGAAAGTAAAGAAATTAAAAGAATATTTTTTTTAGAGATCACATTGATAGCCAAAATTCAAAACACTGTACAACAAAAAAAAACTTTCCCCATAAAACAAAAAGTTTAGTTTTGTACTACAGTGTGATTTACGCAAAATTTTAATTGATTCATGTACCCATTCTCAATTCGTTTTTAAACTGTTTTCAATACTCGAACAGTGGCTCATACCTGTCATGCTATTTATTTACTTTCACTTTCCGAAAAAAAAAAACATCCTTTCCTCTAACCAATCCTTAGCAATTTCTCACTCAGTTATGCCTGCTTACTAACTAACCCCTTCGCTTGTGTGTTAAATGTAATATTTGTTTTAAATTCTTTTAATTAATAATTTTTTACTTTCCTCGCTCCTTCACAACTCCATCAAAAACCAAATTAGACTCAAGTGTCGGTGAAGCGTATCAATAAGTTCATGAATAGCGAAGAATTGGATCCCAACAGTGTGCAGCACGATCCCAAAGAATGTAAGTTGATATGACATGAAAGCTGCTGACCACAAATACTGACTGAACCTTACGTTCTCCCTGCTCTAGCTCACCCCATGATCATTGAGAATGGACGCTTTTCTTGGGGAGAGGAAGATGTCACACTGAAAAACATCAACATGACCGTCAAGAAGAACACCCTTTGCGCCATTGTGGGCACTGTGGGCTCTGGTAAATCCTCCGTAATCCAGGCATTCCTCGGCGAAATGGAAAAACTGTCCGGTCGCGTGAATACAATCGGTTCGGTTGCCTATGTACCGCAACAGGCTTGGATCCAGAACGCCACCTTCCGCGATAATATTCTGTTTGGTAAGGCTTTCGATCGCAAGCGTTACAATCGCGTCATTGACGCCTGTGCCCTGCGTGCCGATATCGATATACTGTCCGCGGGTGATCAGACCGAAATCGGTGAGAAGGGCATTAATTTGTCTGGCGGCCAGAAGCAGCGTATTTCGTTGGCGCGCGCTGTTTACAGCGACTCGGAGTTGTATTTGCTGGACGATCCTTTGAGTGCGGTCGACTCGCATGTGGGCAAGCACATCTTCGAAGAGGTGATCGGTCCCAAGGGCATGCTGGCGAAGAAGACGCGCGTACTGGTTACGCACGGCATCACCTTCCTGCCGCAGACGGACAACATTTATGTGATGAAATTGGGCGAGGTGAGCGAAGATGGCACGTACCAGGAGCTGTTGAACAAGAAGGGTGCCTTCTCCGATTTCCTGATACAACATCTGACAGAAGGCAGCGAAGAGGTGGAAGATTTGGAGCAAATTAAGCAGCAATTGGTGGGAGTTGTGCAATCCGAAGAGCTGATAGGTAAATTCGAGAAGGCCATTTCTCTGGCGCGCACCGAAAGTCTGTCGGACTCTGTGTAAGTTTTCGCTTGTCGTAATATTGGATTTCAATTCTATCATTTTGTCTTTTAATTTGCAAATTTACAGCTCGGTTAAGTCATTCGACAGCGGCAAGAGTAGTTTGAGGCGTCGCAAAATGAACCGCCAAGATTCGGAGGCATCTGTAGTCTCCAAGGGATCACAAAAGAATTCGAAGGAAGAAGAGGGCAAACTCATTGAAACGGAGAAATCCCAAACGGGCGGCGTAAGTTGCATATCTCATATAAAATAAATTTTGTTCTTACCTCATATTCTTGCCTATTTTTTGTGCAGGTGCAATTTGCTGTTTACAAGCACTACATTAGGAGTGTCGGTGTGTTCTTGTCTGTGGCTACTTTGGTTTTGAATTTCGTCTTCCAAGCCTTCCAAATTGGCTCGAATTTGTGGCTGACCAAGTGGTCGAACGATAAGCGCGTCGAAAACGACACTGGTCTGCGCGACATGTACTTGGGTGTTTATGGCGCCTTTGGTTTTGGTCAAGGTAAGCCAGTTGTGATTCAATTTGATATCTGATTACCTCAGTTGTGTCGACTATGTTCTTTTTGTATATGTTTGTCGTTCGTTTCATTTCGTATTTCGTTTATTTTACGCACACCTAATGTCGTTTTTCAGTTGGTTTTTTGGGTTAACTATTTGCTTCTGTATTTGTATTTGTTTTGTTTTATTTTAATTGTTTTTCATTTTTATAAATGTTTTTATGCTTTTAGTTGGCTTTGTAGTTAAATTGGTATTTCTAAATTTGAGCTTTTTATGATTTCAATGCATTTGGTTTTTTTTAATGTATACTGTGTAATTTATGCTTCATTTTGCCACTAACATGCCTTTTTTTTAATACTGCCACATTAGTGAATAAAGTAAAGTCACTTTGTGGCCACTTCATGCCGTTTTCAATTGCCATTTGCTCGCCAATATACTTAAACTGCCAAACAAAATTGGTAAGAAGATGTTCCCATGTCAACATCTCTTCTTTATTTACCATTCCTTCTGCTTACTCCCTATTCATACTAATAAAGCATGACTTTTCTATTGCTGCTGGTTTTTTGGGGGCTGGTCAAAATAATAAGTGTAAACAGACCATAAAAAAAACAGAAACAAATGGCTGTTTGCTTTTACAATATACTCCATTGCTTTGCGTGTCTGCCAACGTGTTTATTACAACTTTCTTCTAATTGCAAAATTATACATTATTATTTTATTTTCAATAATCTTCGACAATCGGTTTATCTTTAAAATATGCATCCTACCACTAACAACTTTCTACATAACTAAAAAAAAATCAGTGGTTACCAGCTTCTTTTCCACACTTGCCATATCAATCGGTTGTGTTTACTGCTCCATTTCCATGCACAAGATAATGTTGCACTACACTATGCGTTGGCCGATGGAGCTTTTCGATACCACGCCCTTGGGCAGAATTGTCAATCGTTTCGCGAAAGACATCGATACGGTTGACATTGTCTTGCCACTGAATTGGCGCGTTGTCATAACGCAAGCTTATGCGGTAATTTCCTTTTTATTATAATTTATTATATGAAATCATAATCGTTCATCTGCTCACTATATTTTCAAATCTGTAAAAGACCCACGAAAACACACACTCCAACAACAGCTACAATATAGAAATTTTGATTTACAAATAGTTAAAATTTAATTAAAAGTACACATTGAGTTCTCGAGGCTTCTTGAACAAATGCTTTTCTATTTTAGTTTCCCCAGCTGCTCTTTAGCTCGTATGTATTTTGAAAACATTTTCCCTACTAAGTATGGCTCTTCGCTTCACCTATTTTTGGATATCCTTTGCTAAACTTTCAACTGTAACTTTTTTTAGTTTCAGCCCATATGACATATTCTTTGTTGATTTCAAGGGGCTGTTTGTCTAGTGCCAAGAAAATGCATGACTATCTTTTAACTAATGTAATGCATTTGCCAATGGTAGTATTTGAAACAATGCCAAAGGCTAGAATACTCACAGTTTTTACCAAGGACCTTAATGTACTTGATTTGCAATTACCAATGTTGTGTCGCTTGGCCATTACTCAATTCCTTACGGTAATAAACATTATTAATTTGTTCTATATTAGCCGCCTTATTGCTCAACTACTTGAAAAAGGTTTACATCCATAAGGCGGTAGATTGTAATAATAGTTTTCTTTTACTCTTTCAAGCAGTACATTTCGTTTGGTAGTAAAATTTAAAATTCAATTTGTATTTATAAAGTATTTGTATGAGCACATCTGATAAGGACGCCAAGGTGTTCTAACATATTTACCCTTTCTATATTATGGTAAAGGGTTTCAATAAGATCTAAATTTAATATTTCCCTAGACCCCTAAAATACTAATCTTAGTTTTAAAAATTATATAATATGCATCCACTATAAATCTATCCTGCTTCTTAGAATCGCGCTTCTTACAATTATCTGTTGCAGCACCATAGTCTGTCGTGTCAATTAGCGCATTTCCCTTTCCACCTGGATATGCCTACGTATACTTTTTTTTTAGCTATAAGCCAATAATTTGATTTAACCCTCCCAAAATTTAAATATTTATTTTTGTAGTTGCTGCACATTTCTTTTTCTCGCTTACCTTGGCACTTGGCTGCATCATTTGTGCCGAGAAACTCCATAAATGTTTACTAACCTATATTATGCATTGGCCCATGAGTTTATTCGATACGACACCCTTGGGTAGAATTGTCAATCGTTTCTCGAAAGACATTGATACAGTTGATACCATTCTACCATGGAATTGGCGTGTTGTCATTAGTCAGGCTTTTTCGGTAATATTTATACATTTTTATACATCATTCGGCAGTTAACTGTTGATCTATACTACATTCTATACTCTATCTTCTATACTCTATCCTCTATACTATAACTCAAATAACTTTCGTTCTTCCAAAGAAATAATTTCTATATCAAATTTTGCACAATAACAGAATTTGACATTTTCGAAAACAATTGGATAGGAGGGATAACGTCACTGATGGCGAATCCGTGGACTTTGGAAAATGTCAAATTCTCGAACAAGGTTCACCATTAATTAATTCAAAACAAAATCTATGCAATAACTTCCTCTGCGAACACTACAGCTTTTTTAAAGGATATTTATAAAATTTATATTGAAGGAAGATGGGACAAAACTCAGGGATTAAGTAATATTTTCACAGGGCTATCTACACCGAAATACTAACACTAGTATTCTAGCAAAACTGACAGTGGTCATACTATTGACAACACTCAAAATTTTGCCACAAAATCTCACATACAATACACAGACTACCTCTTGTTATAGTTTAGTGACTGTCAGGTGGATCTAGAATGCTGGTGTAAGAAAATGTCTATATTATAATATATACAACTTGAAACTTCCACAACTCATTAGACTGCTTACTTTATACGCGTATTAGGAATTGAGTTCTTTTCAATTTCGTCATCAAATGGGGATTCTTAATTCATAGAATCTTCTTTTTTTTTACTAATACTAATACAATTGGCTTGTACCCCCCTTATAAGTGTTAGTTAACTTGAATGAAAATTGTGTAAATAATAATTCATAATTATGGGTTCCGATTAATATTTCCTTTCCAGTGTTGTACATAATTTTGCATGTATAGCATATCTACTTATATTTTGGTATTTATGTACGATCTAAGCATGCCAATTATTTCGAAATTTTTGTGTATGCCCATCTAGAACAACAGCCAATCAATATTTTTGTACCTTTTCTTTCTACTTTCAAAACATACAAAACACAAATTGCGAATACATTCTATATTTCATACAAAACGAAATCGCCATGTCCATTTATCGAAACCGAAATCTAGTAATAGCACGCTTTGTATCGGGCCTGTGCTTGGCACTCGGTTGCTTAAACTGCTCCATGGAGGTGTTTGTGATATTGCTCAAACGAGTGCTACAGTGGCCGGTGGAGTTGTTCGATACGACACCGCTGGGTCGCATCATCAGTCGCTTCTCGAAAGATATTGACGTTTGCGACACTGCATTACCAGCGATATTGGGGCAATTATTGTCAACGTGTTTTTCGGTAACGACCACAACCAAATTTCATTATTAAGTTTTATCATACAAACATATTGCCTGCCCTTCTGTCCAACCCATACCTGAATTGAATTGACGTTTTAAATTTATATTTGAGAGCTTATAGAAGTTTTATTTTCCAAATTATACATATCCCATATTTCCCTTTTTTTTTTTTGTTTAAATATAAATTCCCAAACTGTTGCTGCTGCAGCACTTTTCCGTTATTAATTCTTCTTCATTAATATATCCTTTCTTTTATTCATAATCCCTTTCCATTACTTTTAAGTTCATTATTTCATTCATTAACTTGAAATTATAAAGTATAAGGTTCGTCATTACTTGATTTAAATCATATTTCATATTTATAGATGCCACTCACTTTAATTTTAACTAATAAGGGCCCTTCTAGTTACATTTGCATGCAAGTTTATGAGCACATCAAATGCTGCTACAACCACAAATACAAAGATTAATCTACTAACCATTTAAACTATTTACATAGTATTTATCAAATATATTTTAAGTCTTTATGCTGCTTTTAATACAAACCATATCAAAACTTAATACCAAACCACATCAAACTTTAAAGCAAATATGATTTTTTTCGACTTTCTCTCTTAGAATATTTCCGCTTTACACTAATTAAATGATTATTTGAAAGCTTCAATTTCTATTTAATGAAACATGTCATCAAACTCCTCTTTGAAAACATCAAGTGTCAAGATTTCTAAGCCTTGACATACATTTAAAAAAACACAACTTTGACATCTGCCTCCATCTTAAAAGACATTCCAAACAAAACAAATTTCCTCTCAATTCAATTTAAAATGCTTTTCACTTACTCTCACTGCTCTGATTACCTTATCTTACAGGTTGGGATTAGCTTGGCTACCATCAATATTTAAAAAGCAAAAGAAAACCGTTTTTTTCTCTTACCGTTCCTCCATATTGAAAAAATCCATACTCAACTGCAATTATTTTCATTTTCTAGTTCAATGCCATATTCCTACAGCCATTGTCGCCCATTCTTCTACCACAATTTACAAAAAAAACTTACAATTTTCCAGGTTAATGCTATCGAACATACCCTTTCATACCATTGACCGCGGTGACCAGTCAAAACATTTTTTTTAAATCGAAAAATATTTTCTTTTTTTCATTGAAAACATGAATACTTCACCAAATTGAGCCTCTCTTTTTAACCCCCATACATTCACTAAGGTTTGGTAAAGCATTGCCAGCATCAATTCGAGTACTTCCAACGAAGACAACACCATGCATTGAAACAAATTACAAATATTTCCCCTACAAAATTGACAAAATTCTCCTCTTTTTCCCCCTCGTCGTGGTCGTAGGCATCTTTGCCTATTTCACCATTGTGATCCTGTACTATGGCACCTTCGAGGCAGCCAAGAAAATCCACAACGAACTCTTGCATTATATCATACGCGGATCCGTGTGTCGTTTCTTTGACATAACACCAATCGGGCGATTGTTGAATCACTTCAGCGCCGATATGGATGTCGTCGATGAGGAGTTACCCGGCACTTTGGATAACTTTTTGTCCTTTATATTTATGGTATTTTTGATTTGATTGTTTTTGGTTTTTTTATATTTTACTTTGATTTGCAGCTGTAAATTATGGTTTGTAATTACGATTTAAAAGAATTTAATTTAAGGTTGTATTAAGGCCAACGGTGTTGGAACTCCATTAATTTAATTTAAGTTAATTCCATTTAATTTAAATTGAATATTTATTCTGACGTATTCACTGAATACCATCAACTTTATCATAATGTGTTAATCTAACCAGGCCTTTGCAATTTCGGCGCCTCATTGATCCTCTCAGTGGCCGCCCTACACGCTTCGTATAATCTATTTCGCCAATTGTATAATCATCTCATGCATTGCCCATCTGAGTTTTACGATACCACGCCCAAGGGACGTGTCTTAGATAGATGTTCGAATGACATAAACGTCTTAGATTTGGTAATGCCAATGAATATTCGTATGTGCATGTCGACAACGTTTCAGGTAAACGACGGTTTCACGAAACTTACTAAACCAACGCCTCGAATGTGTTGGTAATAAGTACAACAACAACAAATTCACTTTTTGGTTTTTATGATATTTATTTGTAGCACCTTATTCCCGATTTATTAGTAAATATTCCACAAATAGTATCTTGGGGTTTCAGGAAGTGTGTGTCTCCTGTCTATAAACAACTAACACCAAATTGGCCCCCAACCGCTTGTGCTGTATATCGTGTAAAAAAAACTGTTCTGTTACTGTTATTTATCAACATTTTTATTTTTTTTCTATTACACAAGCTCAAATACTTTCGTTTTCTATCACTAAATCTTGTTATACTCTGTGCAATGTGAACACAAAAAAAACCTTCATGCCACTCTTAATTGTATGCAACTATGTACTCGCTCTAACCAAACCGCATTGTTACACAAATTCTACTAAATCTGCAAACTTCGTTTGACCACGGTACAACGGATGAGCACCACTGTATTCCTTGCGTGAACGCAAATGTAAAAACAAAATTTAATTTAATTGAAAAATTTCCAAAATTTCCAAAATTTCCAAATTAGTTCTCGGTTATATTGGCTGTGTTCTTAGCCTGACAATGGGTGGTCTTCTAGCCTCTAACAAGATCTTTAGGGTGCTTTTTAACCACCTTATGGGCGTGCCTCAGGCGTTTTTTGATGTCATACCCCGGGGGCGTATACTCGACCGACTAGTGAATGACATAAACATATTGGATCTCGTATTACCGAATAATTTAAGACCGGCCTTGTTTCAAGTGTTTAGGGTACGATGAACAACAACTCTATCCCAATTTTGGTTCTGGATGTCACTAACCGCTTTGACTATTAATAAAGATATTCACTAATCCACACTACACAACTCCTAAGCACGTAGCAATTTGAGGCAATTTATGCAAACAAAAATACAAAAAAAAAAACATGTTGCCTAACTCCACCCAATGCGCATGTACCGTTGTGAAATATTGTAAATTTTTTAGTACCCACCAAAAATCCTTTAAATCCACACATCCATAACATGAAAACCTCCTTTGGCATTTGTATTTATACTCTCGAACCCAAAACAAAAACCGTCTTCCTGTAACTCGTTTGCAGCTGTTTTATCATACGGTGTGGACCTGGCACCGGGCTTAAGCGGTTTGCGGGCCGCCGTTGTGCTCCACTTGGGCATCTTGGCAAATGTACTGCGCAATCCAATGGAATTTTTCGACACAACACCATCGGGTCGTATTTTGTCAAGATTTTCCAAAGATATTGAAGTGATTGATCAGTTCTTGGCGCGCATTATTAATGGTTGCCTCTGGTGCGCCTACGAGGTAATATTATTGTACACTTGACTTATGATTTATTACAAAATGTTTAGGAATAATGGCGCTAATGGGCTCAGTTAGCTAAAAGCAAATATCATTTTTGGATATTTTTGAAAAACAAATGGAATGGTTTAGATATATTTATGGTCATTTGGAGTCATTTTGGTTAGGAAATTCTACGTATTTTAGAAGTTTTCATTTTTTTTTAATCAATGTGCATACTTAGGAAGAATAATATTTATAGCGAATATTTATTGTCAAGTTTAGTTGCTACCTTACTACCAGCTTAGTAGCTCTCAATTCAGTGTATTGTCTGTCAACTAAGTAGAGTACTAAGTTAAGTTGGAACTTAATTTGATTATGAGTATGGGGGCCTATGTTTTTAACCTTTACAATTTTTGAACCAACATTTTATTTTCATTTAAGAGAAAAATATTTATGTGATGTGCAAAAATTAGCAAGAGTTCTTCTGTCAAGCCGTAGAAATGATATGCATCTAAACTAAAAATCGACCGATACTAAAAAAATTTTCGAAAAAGATATCAAAAAATTATCGAAAAAAATCCATTAATAAAATATCGGAAAATCATTGAGAAATTATTGAAAAATGGTTATTGAAAAATGGCTTCGGTGAAACTGAAGATAATTCACTTACTAGTTTTTTTTAACAGAACGTTGTTTGATTTTTTTTTATGTAACACAAACCAATATTCAATTGGAATATACCATTTATGTGAAGCATTTGCAGCACAGTTTCAAGCAGTGATGGTTTTAAAAAATAATTTCACACCAATTTGTGCCGAATTCTTGGGGTTTTAGTAACTCTTACGCCTAAACTAACATCAACCTTTTAATGTGCTTTTTCTTGTCTACTGTAAATGAAATGTTTTATTTTACTTTGTTGTTTTTGTTCATGTATTTGTAAATTTTTTTCAACTCAGAACTTTCTGTCACTGAATCTTGTGCTACGAATACAACTATTCGTACGACGTTCCTGCCCGACAAACTCTGCTGTGAATAATTCTACTAATATTAACAACGTCGTATGTCCAACTTGAAAAAACACACAAAAAATTAAATAAAATTGAATACAAAATTGAATCCCCAAAAATTAGTTATCGGTTATATTGGAGCCGTTCTAAGCGTTGAATTGGGCGCCCTCTTAGCCTCCCAAAAGATCTTCCGAACACTTTTTGTGCGCGTTATGGGCGCTCCACAGTGGTTTTTCGATATCATACCCCGAGGGCGCATACTCGATCGCCTCTCCAACGATGTTTACATATTGGATCTTCTGTTACCGCAAAATTTAAGAGTGTGCACGTCTCAAGTGTTCCGGGTAGGTTCGTTAAACGATTAACGACTAACTAATAATCAAACCATTTGGTGCGGGATGTAACTAACCAGAATAATTCTACTAATTCTGCGGGCTAGCACGTAGCAATTTGAGGCAAACAATTTTAGCAATTTTAAAAAAATAAGGCATGTTTTGGTAATGAATTGTTAGTTAGCAAGTTTTTGTAAAATAGCTTAACCATTTCCTCCCCCTATCCCAAAAAAGATGTGTTTGGTAAATCTATTTACTACTCCATAGTTACTTTCTGTATCCCCATTCAAATCGAAATCAAACCAAAAACCAAATTCGTCTTCCTGTAACTCGTTTGCAGGCCTTTTTTCGATCGGTACGGACCTGGCTCCGGCCTTTGGATGCTTGCAAGCCTCTATTGTGCTGCACTTTGGCCTTTTGAGAAACGTTTTGCGCGCTCCAATGACATTTTTCGATATAACGCCGGCGGGTCGTATTCTGTCAAGATTTTCCAAAGACATTGAAGCCGTCGATCAGACCATGCCACGCGTTATTAGCGATTGCATTTGGTGTGCTTTTGAGGTAATAGTTTTTGTTTAATTTATGTTTTTGCTTTATGTTAGTATTCGCTTCATTAACTAGTTGAATACTCCGCCAGGAGTGTAGACATTATTTTTGAGCTATTTGAAATGTTCGATTATTTGGTTTCGATATCGATTGAAAGCAAAAATGCCAACGCAAAAGGCACTTTCAGCATTTTCTTCAACTAAGTTCAAGAAAACCAAAATTCCAAATTCTTGCAATATAAATAAATAATGAGATACAAATATCTCTACGTAGTCTTCGTCAAGAGGAATATGGAGAATTTAATAATAAGAAACCCAATTTGAAAATTATAATCCCACATTGCCATTTTCTTGTTTTGTGTATCTTTCAAATGGGGCATCAGTTCCATAGTGGTTTAAGTCCATATTTTTCTCAAACTGAGTTTGATGTGAATTGTAATTTAGATGGTCATTCACTCCAGGCCAAAACCTCTAAGGTATATCTAACTTTAACTCAATATTTCGCAGAATGCTTGGTTAAGGACATAATCCAGTATAGAACTGAACGCCTCATTTTATATTCTATCTGTTAATTGTGACATTGAAAAACACTTAGTTGATCACAATACATAAACGGTTAGCAGGAAGGTAAAAATCAACAACCACAAGTTACAAATTTTTCTAATGCCACTGAAGTTCACACAGAAGACTGAACCAAAAAGTTCGAAAGAATAATCATAAATTTGAAATTTGTATTTTCATTTAATAAAAAAAGTACTTCATTTTGGTGGGCGATTTCAAAACTATCTGAAAACTTCTTTCTTATTCCATTTATTTTTCAAAAATATCAAATTCTGAAACCGAATCAATCTTGATGATCAAGTCTCTCTGTTTTTGCTTATACTAACTGCACTTTCGCAATTTTATTAAATTTTAAGTTTCACTGCACTTAAAAGGTACTAAAATTATACATGGAATACGTCATGATTCAATTTGAAAATAATTCCAACCTATAAATGTCAATTTACACTTAACTCAACACTGTGTTAAACTTAGGGTCCACACGCGACGCCTACAAGAGCCATCAAATTGCTACACTTATGGACATAATCCACAATTTACAATAACAAAAATACAATAAAAAAAACAGTTAGATTATAAACATAACATTTTACCAACTAAGAGAAACTAACTGACAAACCCCAAGATATTGTACACAAAATTACATTCTCTCAGAACGAAATTTCACTCACCACACCACAGTCAGTAAACGATTTCAGTTTGAATTTCGAATTAATTTTTTTGAATTAATAATTTCACAAAAATCACCCTTAATTTATCACATCAATACAATATGATTTATTTCTAACCAATTTTTAAATCAAGTAATGGCAAATTATTTTTTATATATTTTTTATAATTTCAAGAATTACTTAAGTTTTTTATAACAATTTATTATTTCTTTTCTTATGAAATCGCATTTTTACTTTGTATTAATATATGATTTCCATTTTATTCCCATTATTGTTAAACAAAAGGTTTTGGCCACCATTGTGGTTATTAGCATGTCGACGCCAATTTTCTTGGCTGTCATCATTCCGATAGCTTTCCTGTACTATTTCGCTCAGCGATTCTATGTGGCGACATCGCGTCAATTGATGCGTCTGGAGTCGGTTTCACGCTCGCCCATTTACTCGCATTTCAGTGAGACCGTGACGGGAGTGTCAACTATACGCGCCTATGATGTGGGAGATCGGTGAGTTTATAAATGAAAAGCCCAGAGAAAATATGGTCTTTATTCCCATTCTACTCTCACAGCTTCATCGACGAATCCGACGTCAAAGTGGACAAAAATCAGGTGTGCAAGTATCCCTCACTGATTGCCAATCGCTGGCTGGCCATACGCCTCGAAATGGTGGGCAATTTGATCATTCTCTTCGCCTCGCTCTTCGCCGTGCTGGGCGGTCAAACCAATCCCGGCCTGGTCGGTCTGTCGGTGAGTTATGCCCTGCAGGTGACGCAAACCCTCAACTGGCTGGTGCGCATGACTTCGGACATTGAGACGAACATTGTGGCCGTTGAGCGTATCAAGGAGTATGGCGAGACGAAACAGGAGGCTCCCTGGGAGATCGAAAGCTCGAAAGTGCCACGTGATTGGCCCCAGCAGGGCAGCGTGGTCTTCGAGAACTTCAAAGTGCGCTATCGTGAGGGTCTCGATTTGGTGCTGAAGGGTGTAAGCTTTAAGATTGCAGGCGGCGAGAAAGTGGGCATTGTGGGACGCACCGGTGCGGGCAAGTCCAGCTTGACCTTGTCGTTGTTCAGGTGAGTACGGAGATGCATGATTTGTACTTTTCTAGACTTCATTTTCCATTCCTTCAGAATTATCGAATCTGCGGGCGGTCGCATTCTCATCGACAATGTCGACATTGCCTCATTGGGTCTGCATATGCTGCGCTCTCGTCTGACAATTATCCCACAAGACCCCGTGCTCTTCTCGGGCTCGTTGCGCATCAATTTGGATCCCTTCGAGGTGAAGACGGACGAAGAAATCTGGAAGGCTCTGGAGTTGTCGCATTTGAAGGTGTTTGTGAAGACCCTGCCGTCTGGCTTAAATCACGAGATCAGCGAGGGTGGCGAAAATCTCTCGGTCGGCCAGCGTCAATTGGTTTGCCTGGCACGCGCTCTGCTGCGTAAGACGAAGGTGTTGGTGTTGGATGAAGCCACCGCTGCCGTTGATTTGGAAACCGACGATTTGATTCAGGTAGGCCTACGGATTTTTGTGAAAGTGTTGCCGTAAATGCTAACCTCTTCCGACTTGCAATTGCAGAAAACTATACGCACTGAGTTCAGGGACTGCACTGTACTCACCATTGCCCATCGTTTGAATACAATCATGGACTCGGATAAGGTGATCGTCCTCGACAAGGGCGAAATCTTGGAATTCGCCTCGCCCACCGAGCTGCTGGACAACGCCAAATCGGAGTTCTACAGCATGGCCAAGGATGCCAATTTAGTGTAAATTGAATTTGAAAAACAACAAAAAAAATGTCCTGCCCACAAACGAAAAACAAAACGTTTACACTTAGAGAATTTAACGCATGGATACTTAGCTTTAACTTTGATTTGAGAAAGTTTCAGTTTGGCTTGCCCGTTTGGTTTATGTTTAAGTTGAAAAGTACCTTCCTACTTTTATTTTGTGTTATTTTTTTCTAAAATAATAATTTTTTGCATATTGATTTTTTGTATAATTTTTAAGCCGTAAATGTTCAAATGTCCACCATCCAAAGCTTACTACTAACCATAGTCCATAGTTTAAATATATTAAATGTTCCCCTTGTTACCCCCCAACAGCCAACTAACATATTATGTTTGCTAATGTTAATTGGAATTTTTTTTGTTACTTTTAATGATTCCCTTGATGGCGTTATATAGTTGTTTGTGCCTTTTTTGTACGATTTGGCTTTTGATTATGATACGGAAATACTTAATTTTGAATTTACTTAATTTATATTTGCTTTGAAAAATATTTTCTTCTTAATTTTTCTTATTATTTTGTTTACTTTCAAGTAAGAGAGAGGCGAACGCTAAGCACTAGCCACTACTTAACACATGCATTCAGATACTTACTAAAAAATAACCGTGAAATGATAAGAAAGAAAACGAAAATACTTCGGACACAGCCCAAAAGGCAAAAATGTGTATTTGAGCCGTAATCATCAACTGAAAAATGCAAGAAACACGATTAATACTAGCAACAAAAGAAACTGCAATTTTTTCTGATTATTGTAACTCATTCTACCTCACGTTTGTGTTATTAGCAAAAAAAAAACAAAGAAAGGAAAGAAACAAAGAAAGATATACTTAATTTAGCATATGAATAAGCCAAAATGCAATTCTACTTATACATCATGATGATAATACATACTACAAGCAACATTTATTGTACTACTCCTTTTGTTTTATATACATAATATATATGTACATAAGTATGCATAACGTATTTGTATGGTAATGTAATTCTCTTAATTATACACTTAATGTCATTTGTGTTTGGTATCAAATTGATTTTGTTTTTTTTTTGTATTATGAAATGAAGAAAGAGAAAGAAAGAAGAAAACTACTTAAAACGATTGTCCACATTTTGCCTTCTGATGAAATCACGTGTGAGTTTCTAAACGAACTAAACTAGATTTTAGTTTTTACATTAAAATTAAAGCGAAAGTGTACTTTTTGTATTGAAATTATAGTTAAATAAAAAATAAAATAAAAAATGATCTACGCATACAAATATTAGATATTAATTAAAAATAAAAAAAATAAATTAAAAATTTTTTTTTTGTAAATAATTCGACGGTTTCTTAGAAGTTAAAGTCGCTTAGTACCTATTACCGATTCAAAATTTATATTCACTAAGCATTAATTAAAATTTAGAAATCATTGCACATTCAACTTCCTAAAAGTGCTGGCGATTTCCTTTGATTGAAAAACAAATGCCAAACCAATTTGAATTAAATAGAATATTTATTGAAAAATGGTACGCAAACTGAGATAATCTATAATCTACCTCCGTCCATACAATGTATGTGAGTGGAACAAAAAATTAAAACTAAAAATTACAACACAAAAATCGCTAAAAGAAATTCAAATGGAACGGCGTTGGGAGTTATCAACCCATAAAGCAAATTAAAATTAAAATCGAAAATAGCAGCCGCATCCACATCAATTCATTAGCAGCTGTGCCACAATATTATTCTCATCGGCCGAGTTGGGCCCATGCAGGCCGGGACCGCTCTCCAGAAATTCACGCAACTCATTCTCCAAATCGACGCCACTGGACGAGGCGGTCACCACATCCTCATCGATGTCCATGGGAATCGAAGACACATTGGAGGCAGTGACATCGTCTGGAATGGTAATGACCGCCGTCGGGGCGGCGGTAAGTGACGGCGGCGTTGGCAAATGCAATTGTGGCATGGCCACAGGCTGTTGCAGCAGCTCTGGTACGGGTAGACGTTGAGGTGCCTGAGCGGTAGGCGGAGCAGGCAGACCAACTGTAATTTTACAAGAAACAAAATTAAAATGAATTTAAAATTTAAACCGAATAACGACGAAATGCCAACTCACCACACGACATGCCCATTGCTTTGCGCAGACTGTAGGGATCTGCTATGGCCGCGGGGGGCAGTTTCTTTGCCAAGTCCGAGAGTTGCTGAGTGATTTGCTGGGCCAGGTGGGTCTCTTCTTGGCTGGGCTGGGGCACATGTGCCAAATGGCCCGGCAACGGTTGCGACAGCCGGTCATGCTGGGTGGCTCGCAGCTTTTCGATTAAACTCAAATTATTGCTGAGATGCTCCTGAAGGCGTCGCGACAATTCGAAATTCTTCATTTCCGATTCGAGCGAATCGAGGAAACTCATATCGATGCCGACATCGTGTAGCGTGCGCAGCCGATTGAAGTCGATGCGTGTGTTCTTGTACTTTTCGTATTCCTCTTCGATTTGTTCGCGTGTTTCGGGGGTCGTGTCGATTTCGCCGTCCGCCGCAGTCGTTAGGAAGCACTTTTGCACCTCCTGCTGCTCGTAGTTCTGCACTTGCATGTCGTAGAGGTCCGTCAAAGACTTGCTGTGCTCGCCGCCTGTAAGAATGTCGAGCAGGCTGTTGGCCAGCATCGACGAGTAATTCGAGTCTTTGGTGAATTGCAATATGCTCTCGGCATATTCGGAGCTGGTGACGTCACCGTAAGTCCGCAACACCAATTGAGTTTCCTCTTTGCTCAAGCTGGAGAAACGCGAATCGAATGCGGGAGCGAACGAGGCGAAGGCACCATAGTTTAAGGGCTTCACCATTTTGGCCTCATTGCGTTTGTCCTCACGCAATCCGGCCAATTGGCCCGAGCCCGTTTGCAGTTTGCCAACTAGATCGCCCATGCTGATCACCTTCTCCGGCCCCTCATTCTCGTCCTTGATCAGCAAATTCAATGAAGTGGTGCCGTCCTTGTGCTGGCGCAGAAAACCCATTTTGTGAGCCTTCTCCTTGGACGACAGACGCTTTTTGGCTGCGCGTGCGGCGCCCTGCACCTGAGCCAGTATCTCTTCCGACGTGAGATCATCTACGTACGGTTCGAAACGTGATTTCGGTTCGTTCGCTAAGCGCAAAGCTCGCCTTTTCTCCTCTTCCTCCAGCTGTGCTGGTGTGGGTTCGTCGGCGCCCGTTGAAGCGCCCTCGTCCGCCGAGTCCATGCCATGATGGTCGTAGCCACTGAAGTCGCCATGCAGCAGTTCGAAGCCCAGCTCTTTGGCCGTGAGCTCGCGCATGTAGCCCGACAAGGGCTTCAGACTGCGCATCAGGCTCTCGGGCATCAGGTGTTTCATGCCCACCTGAAGCAGACGTTTGGCCGCCTTGTGGTAGACCGTCTCCACGTGATTGTAGCGTATGGCATTGTCGCACATGAGCTTGAAGTCGTCCGTGAACTCGGTCAGTGAGGCATACTCGACATCGTCGATTTTCTGACGCATCGTTGAGAAGTCCATTGGCTTGGTGATGATGGAAGAGTAGCCGGGAGCAATGTCGTCGGTGACGGGCCAAGCGAAGAACTGATGTGGGTCGCGTTTCTCCAGGAAGCGTAACAAATGGTCGAGCAGCTTGTTCAGCGGCGACTTTTGGTGCTTCAATTTAAGTACACAGGTACGCGGCTCGCGACCCGATTCGCTGGATGAACTGGGCGTCTTGGGGGCTTCTAAGGCTTTGGGAGTTAGACCCGCCAGGGAACTAGTTCCACCCGGCGTAGAGGCAGTGGTTGAGTGTGAAGGCGATGGAATGAGCAACTGAGCGAGAAAGAGACAAGTTTGTATAAAAGTGAATTGTAAATTTCCATCTCTCTTGACTTACATCGGGTAAAGGCTTCGTTGGACTGGTGCCACCGACGCCCAACGATGACGACTGCAGCGAAGAGGCCGGTGAACAGAGCAAAAAATCGTCTCCCTTCCTGGCCACAATGGGCTTTGAGACCGGACGACATGAGGGCGAATTGTCGGTGGTCATGCCCGCATAGAAAAGTATATTCTCCGGCAGGGGCTGAGAATTGTCATCATCCATGAAGCTGAAACCGTCCTGACTGGAATCACAACCGTCCAGACCGGGCACCGAACTGGGTGCCACACTTTTCGGACTCCGGTGCTGGGTAAATGCCGCCGTAGTGGGCGTTAAAGGTACATCTGCGACCCGTGGTTCGTGCGAGCGTTCCACGGCGGAGACATCATCGCGTGGCGGTTTCTCGCCACGATGACGCTTCTCCTTGTGATGCTTGTGCTTCTTCTCGCGGTCCTTCTTCTTCTTTTTCTTCTTGGATTTCTTATGTCGCTCACCGCGCGACTCGCCCACGAGTTCGTCCGGCAGAACGGGGCTACTGGGAGCTGCCGACATCATTGCCTCAGCCGCTGTGGGCGGACCAGCTACTGCCGAGTCGGCCGTACCGCTGTACTCGGGCGTGGAATTGGAACCGACTTTGAGGATGAGCTTGAGTCCGCGCTGCAGCTGTGCGGGGTCCATATTATTGCTGTATTCTAGTGGGACACGGGGAAACAGAATATTTATTGTACTTCTTGCGGAAACAGTTTGCGAGACACACTCACCTTCATATTTCTCGCGTTTCTCAGATTTGTGTTTTTTATGTTTCTTCGACGAACCCATGTTCTCGATTCTTTTGTGTTATTATTTATGTACAATTTGCCGCAATTTGTGTCCAATTTAAAATAATAATTTCAAAAATTATTACACAAAAGAAAAATGCTGGGACGCCGCTTTTGTAAAGATTTTTGACAGCTAGCTCGCACAGCTTTCTCCATTTTATTTGGATGAATTGAAAATAGGTAGTGGGTACTTGGGTAATTGGTAGTGTTAAAGTGGAGCAAAAAAACATTACTTGCTAAATCGCCTAACAGAGGGTATATATTTTTGGCATTCATATTTTCCATAAATTTGTTTAGCAAATGTAATAATTGTCTGTGAGTTTTCAAACATTTGTATTCAAATTTTTTGATTCGGTTTTTTTGAAAAAGTTACATTTAAAAAACACCGGGTAATCAAACGGCATCAACATGCAACACTTGAGTCTTTTACAGCAACAACTATCTGCGTCAGACTTCGAAGTCGCTTCGTAACCAAGTTATCGGCTTCGACACTTTTCAAAAAAGAGTTTGGTAAAAATTTGAGTTTTTTGTTAAACATTTTTTGTACTGCAATTTTTTTTTATTATTACAGTAATGTTGACAAATTGGCAGTAGCCGGCTTTTACTGTAGCGCCGGCAAAAACAGCTTTTGTGCGGTCGCCGATTAATTTTAATCGGCTTGGAACTTTAATTTTGACTAGCTCTTGAATTTACCCAGTTGGTGAAATGTCACTATTATGCATTTGAATACTAAATTTATTTAAATTTTATTTATCAAAATAAATTAAATTTGAGACAACATTTTCCATAATTTAGTACTGAGACCCATTCTGAGCCCTTTCAATTAGATGAAACCATGGCAAAGTAACTCATAATTTAAACACTTTCGGTTAAATTTTATAACCGAATTATAAATCAAAGTTTGCCATCAAAAAAACTTTCCAATTTCTGTTTCGAAATTTACATTTTTTCCATTTCTAACAAATTCTTAGTTATTTCGCAAAATTACCAGTTGATAAAAATTTAAAAAAAAATAGTAAAATTGCAATAAATATGTATCGTTTGAATTTACCCGAGCTCCAACTCACTGGCCCAGTCAAACCAACAGACAACTACTTTAATGGACAATTCTTGAACGGAAATTCACAACCGAATGAGTCTTGGCTAAAGACGAGCATTAGAACTTCGCTAAGTAACGTGGTGGCTTCGGTGCATCAGAAGTTGAAACGTACATATTTTAAAATAAAATTAATTGCGTGCCTATTTGTTTTATTAAGGAGAATTGAATCTTCAACAGATAACAGAGTACAAAAAAAACTAGGTCCAACTATACCAGATGCCATAAAGGAAATCGGAACAGATTCTTTACCAGCAGCCAACCATCAAGCAAAATTGGCAGAGCTAACGGAAGGCTATACACTGGGCAGTAACAAATCGCAATTTAAACAACATCCCAATGGACCAGTGAATCGAACTAAATCAATACCCAAAGCCAAGGCCTCTCTAGAGCAAAAGTCTCATCAACGTATGCGCCGTAGCATAGGTCTACCGAATGATTCTAAAAACTTTACAACACGCAAACGCATAGAAGAGATTCGCCATCAGAAACGCGTCCTACAGGAAATGCTGTCGAGCCATTTGAAATTGAAACGCGATCGCCAGTCGATTGCCATGGAGATAGAAATGATGCGCCGTCACTTGGACGAGATAACAAACAAAGTGGACAATTCGTTAAAGAAATTACACAATAACCAACCGGTCGTACAAGCTCCTCGACAACAGAAAGTGATACGACCGAAATCCAACCAACGTAGAATACGTTTAGATTCGCGATTGACCAACGTAAAAACTATGAGAAAGTGAGAAGATGGCGTTAAAGCAATTGGAAGCCACAGTTAATTTTTTGGGATGGACTTTAAAAATCAATTGCTCATTTCAGAGGAATTTTAACCTATTTTTGGAAATATTTCAAGTGGAAACGCACTGGGAAATCGTTTAAAAAGTGAGTACGAAAAGAATGAAACTAGATATCGTGTGCACTTTATACTAAAAATACCTTTGTACTAGTTTGTATATCTGCACGTTGGTACATACATTTATAATTATCATATTTTTAACAATTTTATATAGTTGCTCTGAAATGATGTTGACTCAAGAGATTTACTTACTTAAACCGTGGCAGCAAGTCGGCAGATAAGAATGATAATTATGGCAGTGTATAGGATTAGACAATTCCAGTACTTTGTTTTAATAAATGAGTTCGTAACCGAGCTGCTTCAGAAACTTCTTACAGAGATAAAATATATTTAGTTGATAGATGACCTGATAAAGCACCTTAGGCTACAGCAACAGTTGATGTCAGACCAGGGAGTATATAAGTTTCAAGAATCGCCTGCTCATCTTCCGCATAAAAAGAGAATACATCAAAATGTTCACACGTCAACTGCTTGGTGGCGATCCCAGTAAGGCTACGAAAAATGTTGATCCTGCGGCGCCGCAGTATCGTATGGGCGATTATGGCTATGGCAAGAAAAATGTGCGTGTCTTTCAGCTGAAGAAAGACGGTCCCGTGCATTCGATAGTCGAATTTGAAGTGTCCTCACAAATGCGTCTGAATTCGCACAAGGAGTACTATAATGGTAAAGACATGCTCATAAATTGTCTATTTTTAAAAATTATAATTAAAAAAAATTGTAGCGGATAACACTGGCATAATTGGCAGTGATGTGCAGCACACAAATATCTTCATACATGCCCAGAAACACGGTTTGACCACACCCGAGGAATACGCTCTAACGCTGACGCAACACTTTCTCGATACCTATGATCTGGCCGAAGAATCGAATGTCTCGGTGGAGGCCATGGGCTGGGATCGTTTGGGTGAACACGAACAGCAGGGCTACTATAAGAATAAATCACACAATCATGCCTTCACACAGAATGCGAATGGCAAACGGTATTGTGAGGTTGTCCGGAAGAGGGGTGGTGAGATTAATTAATTTATAAAAAATTAAGAGAAAACAAATTGATTTCTTTGCCTATTAGAATCGAAACCATTGCTCATCAGTGGCATAGCTGGTTTGCGTATGGTTAAGACTGCCCAGGCTCCATTCACGGGCTATGTGAAGGGTTCGCTCTTCACCGAGGGCGACATGCCCGATCGCATACTCTGTGTGGACATTAATGCCAGCTGGCAATATTCGCGTGTGGATAATATTGACTTTGCCAAGCACTGGTTCCAAGTGCGCGATCTCATTTTGCGTAGCTTTGCTGGCGATCCGGTGGAGGGCATCAAAACGACCAGCGTTCAATATGCCTCGTATATGGCAGAGCGTGCCGTCTTGGATGCAATGCCTGAGGTGAGAGTTGTTTTGTGAGAGATTTTGTTTTTTATTTCGTTTAATTTTAAATTTGTATTGGAATTTTTTCAGATTTGCAGTGTTTCTATCAATTTACCGAACTATCCGCATTTCCCCTATGATTTTTCGCGTTTTCCCAAATTCGATCCAACGGCTAATGTTATTATCTGCAATCCCACTGAAACACCATTGGCCATTGGCTATGCTCAGTTGGATCGTGTAGAAAGTGATAAATGAAAAAACTGTGTAAAAATACATTTTTAATAAAATAAATAAATAATTTGGAATACATTTGAGGGTGTTAGAGGATGAAGGTGTTATGTAAAAAAAAAAGTTTTGAATTTTTGTTAGATAACACCTTTATCCATTTTTATTTCATTTATTGAACGTGGCCCTCTCCTTTAAATGTTTACTTCTTGATTTCAGCTTCACATTCATCTTTATATTCTCTCGATTTCCATTTACTTCGTTCTTTCTTCACTTCTAACGTCTTTCCATTGCAATTTCCTATGACATTGAAAAACCCAACTGCAATATTTGGTGTTGTTGTAGTTCTCCAAAAAAATCCCACAGTACAAGTCCACGCTAGTCCAAAAAAAAGAAGCTAAAAAAAAAACTCACATGTTTTCGTTTTTTGTAATTATTTCCAAAAATGTTATTTATTAAAATAATATTTATAATTTCTTTCATACTAAAAATAGTAAGTCCAAAGATTATAAGAAAATTCCTGAAATCCAAAATACAAATTTTAACATTTCGCTAGAGCCATGGCGATGTACCAGTAGCTCGGCCTGGTGCCACGAGTGCAGTGCCTCATTCGCCAGCCATACCACCCGCTGCTCCACAGTGTAATGTAAGCAATGTTGATCCCAAGAAGGCAGGCTTCGGCTTGCAATTCCGTTTGCCCTTCATGGACATGGTCATTGAGAATCAACGCAATTTGCGCATCATGCAGGAGCCCCACAAACACCAACTGTTCGCCTTGCATGGCAATGAGCTCTTCCAAATGTTTGTGGGTCGTGAGGAGAAGCGATTGTCGTTGATTGGTGCATTGGCGGGCAGTGTGGCAGAAGTAGAGATCTTAGGTGCAGAGGTGGGAAAATACGAGATTTTTTCAATTTCTTTCACATTATTTGGACTATATATTTTTTGATTAGGTTATTTCCTGGCACAACTACCTACTCGTTGTTGTGGCCATGGGCGAAGAACTTGAAATCTATCAAATATCCGAAATGCGAATTAAGGAAAGAGCTGAAATCGTCAAAGATCCCCTACGTATAAATGAGTCGGTACCGCATTTCGAGCCCATACAGCAATTAACGCTTCAAGGCCAATTTCAAAAACTTTACCTAACCGATCCCGAGGAGGACAAAGTGATGATGATCGTGGCGGTGAACTTTACCAAATTATATGGAAAGTTGCGGTGAGTGGTGAAAACATACGTTTGTATTGAAAAAATAGTAAATTAACGTGTAACAGCACCTATGAATGGTTGAATACCTACTTTGATCCCATTGAGGAATTGACTGTACCTCCCATACATTTCCTAAAAATTGAGGGCACTCAACCGAGGTACCTCATCAGTGGAAGGACCATAAAACATCAGTCGAAGGTAAATTTAAGGATTTAAAAACATTTATTTTACTTATGTACTTTTACGAATACACAGACTATACTCACCATTTATGAAGTGAAATTGCCTGCCATGAATTTGCGCTCCAAACAAACACTGACCGTGGCCTCACGCACCGTGCACTCCACTACATACCGGCGTCATATTTACATAATTGCCTGCTCGAGCCATCAAAAGAAATGCAATTCTTTTCGCCTGGTCGAGGGACAATTCAATGTGTACAAGCAACGCACTAGCAAGGAGCTGGCCTTCGAGAGATTCGTGGGAGGCGAACATTTTCTAGTGGGTTCGCGTCAGAATGAAATTGTGGTGTACACCAATGGACGAATGGATTGCTTTGGTAGCTTCACCTCGAATGAGACGGAAGTTTCCACCATATTGACTCATGTGAATGAGCATGATGAGAACTTCATATTGTTGAACTACAAGCGTCCGTTTTATACGTTGGTGCGCGTGATTGAAGTGGAAACCGAAAGTGGCGAAGTCTTGGGTGTGGGCCTGGCAAATGGCACGGATAGTGATGGTGGGTGTAACAATTTGAATTAGATTTTTTTCTAAATATTTATTTTCATAATTTTCCAGATATGGGTCCCTTGCATGACCACCGGCATATGTTTGAAGATACCATAGGCAAACTTCGTAGCTTGCTGTTGAAGCGTAAATCTGCTATGGATGTGTTTCGTAAAGTTTCGGATGTTAAGCTCTCCACAGTCAAAGTGAAGAATCCCGTACACGTTCTAGCGGGCAATATTGGTATTATCAAAATAGTGGGCAAGACTTTGCGCAGCCCTGTGCAGCTATTGAGTCGCATAGAGGACTTGGGCAGTCGCTATCGCCCTAAAAGGTTCAGTCGTTCTTTTGAGATGCCTCACTATTTGACTTTTAAGATGCCAATGCGTTTGAAGGTGAAGACTTTAAGAGTGGAGAACCTAATATACGATGGCAGCGTACTAGAAGGTAGAGTCAAACGGTATTGATTAGTATTTCTAACTGAATTCAGCTACACAATCTAGGTTTTTATTTGGACAATCTAACACATCCATTGCCCATACTCTCCGTGCGTTCACAAATCTCAACGAGAGCACTGCATACCCAACAGTTTCTCACACGTCAAAGGTCTAGACATCAACGTCAACCTGACGATACCACTTTGAAAACGCGGCAGCTTAATGTTGAACGCATCAATAACGTTACATGGAATGAATTTTATGATTCAGTATTTTTGAAAAATCGTGACTCTAAAATACAGGGACGCTTGATAATGCAGGCAGCCACCAAGGTGGGTAATCTGTCTACGCCTCTGCTCAACGGTTTGGTTGTCCACGAACTGTTCAATCTCAAGCAACCGCAAGTGATCAGTTCGAATATTGTGATCTCACGATTTCTGGTAAACGACTTAAGAGCCGAGAGGGTGAACGATTTGGAGTTTGAGAAGGATATTGTCTTTAGCGGAAGGGATAATTTGGTGGAGAGTAAGAACGGTCAAACTTAACCTTTAAAACCTTTTCAATTTTATATTTTTCCACAGCTCCTGTCATAATGAATCAAATCAGTGTGGCTGGTGATCTTTTGCTGGCAGATAGCTCGAAAATAGGGCGTGTCTCTGATATGGAAACACCTGAACTTCAACAGTTCTATATGGGCAAGGTTATTCTCAATGGTTCATTGACATTGAACAACTTATTCAGAGAGGATCCCTTAAAGACAAAAGTAATAGTGGATGGCGCAACCTTTTCCGTGGACACTTTAAAGCAGAATTATTTACTGCAAAACGAAGCTCAGGTTTGAGTCTTAACTATTAATTTTTCATATTTACCAGTTCCTTTACTCAATACAGGATTTCAAGCAACCCATACAATTTGGTAATGCCAAAGTTACTGCTCCAAAATTGACCACCAACTATTTAAATGATCATCCACCAAATGAGTATCTTCGTACCACCGAACAACCTGCCTTGGCGAAGCCCCTTCTTATAGTTTTCATGTCTGCCTCGGTGGAGGGTGATGTCATATGCACCGACTACAAATCAAAGATATTGGAACTGCACAATAATGCCGTACGTCATGGTGATATTGCCAATATTACGGGTCTAAAAATCTTTGAGGCCCCCTTAATCATTGATCATTTGATGACTTTGTCTCTCAATCATTTGCCCGTCAACGAATTGATTCTGAAGTCTCAGTTGAAGCAGGACTTTGCATTTAAGGGAACCAAAACATTTGACAACATTCTAGTCACCGATAAAGCCTTCATTGAAGAGTCCTTAAATTCCAGTTACCTCAATAATTTACCCTTGGCTGAGCTACTCAACTATGATTACCACTTGGATAGCCTCTTCTTGCCGCACAAACTGCAAGCGTCGAATATTGTCTTTCACAAAATCAATGGCATTCCCTTCCATGATGTATTCACGAAATTTAATATTCGGAATGAGCAACTGGTACTCCATAAGGATCTCATTATTGAGGGCAATGTGCAGTTTAGCGAAAATCTCATTGTGAATACGATCAACGATATTGAGTGGCCCGCATATGAACAGAGTTTGGTGAGATTCAATGAGAACGCTTTGATCGAAGGACAAAAACGCTTCCTTAGCGACTTGAGCATAACGAAGGAATTGAAAACTCCGCTGGTGAATAATTTGAATATGGAAGAAATTTTCTCAAATATCCTGTCCACATCGAAGCCACAACTGATAACGGCCGAGTACAGCTTCAATAATTTGCATTCGACCAATTTGGATGTGTCGCTAATCAACAATATGGCCACTGCTGCTTTCATAGACATGCGTGAAAAGGAAGTAGTTATCGAGGGCGATGTCGTCGTGCCCAAAATCACTGTGCAAGGCAGTGTCAATGGTCGCTTTGAGAATCCATTCGATTTTAACAGTGTACAGGAACGTTTGGCCCAATTACCCCTCCGGCAATGGCGTAATTTGATCGTGCTCGCCAATGCCTATTGGAATGTCTCTCATATGATTGATAGAACGCAATACGATCAGTTGCTGTATTTGAACAAACACGCTGTGCGTAGTACGGGCAATCAAGTTATAAGTGGAAATGTCAAACTGAAGCGTCCGCTCATCAGCAAAATGATTACGAAAACTGCCTTTCCGCAACAGGTTAACTTCGATTATATTGCCAAGGATTGTTTGTTCAAGAATACTTCGGCTGCCCAGGTGGTCTATGGAGCCAAGACTTTCGTCAAACCTTTGCAAATGCAAAGCATTGAGGCAGGCTTAAATTTAAATGCCAAAGTCTTTAATAAAATCGACGTTTTACGTTTGAATTCTTCGTTGTATCGTTTATCGAGTGGCGAACTCATTGTTGGCCCACTGCATTTTAAGACACAGCCCGTAATTGGCCATCTGGCTGTGGGCGGTCAAGTGAATGGTCTGAAAAGTGATCAAATTTATCATATGTCGAACTCAGTAGTGCCCCCGTTAAAACTGCACAACTTAGTAATCGATAGCTCTTTGCAAATTCAAGATATCAATGATATGAGCCTGGACTATTTGCTCGAGAATCGTGTGACCAAACAAGGTGAAGCCTTGGAAGTTTTTGGGTTTCTAACATTTGAGAATTTAGTATTGAACAAGGAAATTCTATTGCAATCGATAAACGGCATACCAATCGATAGTTTGGTATTTACAAAGAGCAATCAGCTACAGGCCATTACGGGCTCAAAGGTGATCGCAGGCGACTTAGTGTTGGCCGGACCAGCGCATGTCATGAATTTAAATGGTAAAAACCTAATCGATACCTATCAGCAGACTGTGTTCACTAATCGCAATTATCATTTCGATAATTTGGTCATAGATGAGGCCACTTTCGAGCGTGGTTTGGTATGGGTCAGTGACTTTGTTGCCTTGAGTCAAGCGAATGTCAGTACAAAAACCACAAATGAAAAATCAAATGAACGCGAGAAATTTCTGAATATTGCACGCGATTTGAAACAAATCGATAACATTATCGATCAAATTGAAAGTGGTGAAAAGAGGCATTTGTTGTATTTGGATTATGATTTCAATACGGAAGTAATTTGGTCCTTGCCCAATGAAACTATTGACAAAACGTTTAGTTACGAAATCGAAAAGCGTCAATCGATTTGTGAGCGCCAAGTGCTGCAAATATACAAGTCAAAATTGCCTAGAAGAATATTTTTGAATAATATCACCACAAACCTCATAACAGCCAATGCCTATGACTTCAATATTAAGGCTGAAAACTATTGCAAAACAAGGTATCGTAAAGTTAAGAGTAAAATCACGGTGAGTGGCAAACATTTAATGAAAACATTTGGCATGAAGAAGTTCATCGAAAATGTGCAAATATACTCGCCCAATGCAGTTGATGTGTTTGTGCTCCTACATGTAATCGATTTGGTAACGCCCAGTCGCAACGAAGTGCGTATATTGAAAATCGATAGCAACCAAACTGCTTTAAACGATTGGCAATCGATAACACTGGGCATAGGCCCAGTAATGCGTCTCTTCCATTTTAACAATCTTACGGTCCTAGTGAGCTCAGCTCTAATTAACAATCATCCTGCAGTGAGTGTTTACACTCTCTCACAAGGAGACCAGCAATTCAAATTAACCCAAATCATTGACGGGGACTTCGATATCACGGAAATGGTCGAGGCCCAAAGGCATGGAAAGTATCAATTGATTTTGAGTTGTCGCCATTGCCAGCGTATAAATATCTATGAATTTACCCCGGCTGAAAGTGAAACTAATCCGCCCTATCAGATCTTTCAAATGTTGAAATTGAAAACGCACATCGATAAATTGTGGGCATTCTCCGTGAGCGATGACAGCTTGTACTTGATGGTTTTATCGGAGAACGAACAGGATTACTATCATCTGTACAAGTATTCGCACATACAGGGTTGGTTGCACTCCACCTACGGCTACTTTCATAACATAAAAATGGCTTTGCCGTTGACGGGAAATCGTCTGGAAGAGTCGAGCGATAATTTGTTGCTTCTACTCTGCGGTAGCGATAGCGATAAGTGTAGTCTGGTTAAGGCTTTTGTACAGAATTAATTTATGGCCTTTTGAAGGAAAAAAAAAGTTTATATTACTAAGCTTATGTATATAAAAAAATATTTTTGTAAATAAATTAATAAATGAAGTTCAAATAAGCAGAATGTCAAGATTTACGGGAATGATTAGAAAAACAAAATGGCGCAAACGGTGGTAGACTATATGTACTTTAAATTAGATACTCTGTTTGGCCAATTACAAATAGAATTTTGAACCAAACAAGAACTTGTTCCATGAAACTTTTTAAGTATTTTATTAAAAATTAAATTTTACATTTCTTATTTATCAAATTAAAATGTAAGTTAAATCCATATTTCTTTTACTCCATTGTGCATGCGATTGCAGCCCCATTTGAATGTCCGCAATCTTACAGGCGACTCTTCAAGTCCTTGCGTGCCAATTGAGCGTAAATCGTGCCGTGTGGTTTGTCCACGGGCATGAACACTTCATTGTTATCGCCGGTCACCACATTGGGGAATGGCTTCGTGTCGAAATTGAAGTAATGCTTATTCGGCATAGTCATCGAAATGACCGAGACATGCGGCAGCACATCCAGCACCTCTTTCTCGATCAGATACAAAGTATTCTGCACCGAGGGCGAGGACACGCCCACATTCGGATCGCCCGCAAAGTTCTTCACAATGATGTTCTTGACGGTATTCCAGGTCTGACAGAACATCACATTATCCGTTTGTGAATATTCCCACGAACAATCGACGACCGTGCTGAAAATGCGGTCATACTGATCGGGCAGCGAGCGGTACTCATCGTTGACGAAGTTCACAAAGGACCTGCAATTACAGTGAAATCAATTGAATTAGTTTTTGTTTTGTACTTTTTCTCATTGGTAGTTCATTGTCACTTCACTTACGATTGTGTTGTCTTGAGCACGCGAAGACCCTTAAGACCACTGATGACAGTCTGCTTGGGATCTGTGTGTGTGTGAGTGAGAATTTAAGTTCAAAATGTTTCCACTTTGATTGTTTTTCTTATTCTTCGGTCATTTGACTTACCATTCCGCCGCAATACCACATCACAAAAGCGCAGCGCTGTGGGCGTAAAGACGAAAGCATGATTGTGCTTCTGACGATTGTTGAACAAGCTGAAGTTGCTATCGTTGTTATTGGCGCCTGGTAACACTGGCTCTGTGCAGCCCGTTTCCTCCTGGCAAATCCTTTGCCAAGGATATTCGTCGACATGTACGTGCACCTCCTCAACGTGTGCGTATTTATTGAGGAAATGTTTAGCCAACACCAAGGCAAACTTCTCGGGATTCTCAATGCCGTACTTCTTGGCCAACAAGTAGACGGTGTTCTTCTGCGAATCGGTGGCAACAATGTCAGTATTGTCACCTAAAAAGAACAACAAAAAAATGCAATGAAATGTTTGAGAAGAAGACAACAAGTGAGTCAAGAAGGAAATTGACTGAAGGGCACTTAAGGAATGGATTTTGATACTTAAAGTTGAATGACCTTTCTCATAATTGGATGAAAGAATTAAATGAAATTCACTGAATCCACTACCCACCCTGGAAATAGTCCTTCTTGCTGTACAACTTCAGATGGGTGCCCACTTCGAATTCCTTTATCGAGTGCACTGGCCCATTCCTCTGAACGTGCAACACTTTGACAGCGTCCTTGCCATAACCGTGATCGGAGACCGTATATTGATGTGCGGCATCGTAACCGTTTTGCGGCTTACTGACTGCTCCGCTGGCCACTTGTTGGAGTGGTCGTGCAAGCATTTTGGCGTTGGGATTTTATCGAATTGATCGTAGGAAGAATAAAGCGGGCAACGAAATGGAGGTACGCAGGTGGAGAACGCCGACGTTGGTTGCGCTGGCGGAAATGATTTTGGCGTTAGAACACACAGTTTGGCGGTACAGTCAAATTCTGACTGATCTGGCCGAGGGATGTGAAACGATTTTTATATCATGATGATGGCACGAATTTTCAGGAGTTATGGTGACAAAAAAAAAACAGAAACTGTTGAGATTACATTTTTATCAAAGATAAAACTTTCGCGTGAGATAAAACTGACGGAGATTGTGTTGCTGTGCACAAAGCATTTGGCTTCGTGGCGTGAGTGCATTATGAATTTGTAATATGAAATCGAGAACTTTTGTTTTTCAGTTTCAGGAAATACCTTGCGATTACAAAATTGAAGTAACCCCACCCTCCGAGATTCCAACTACTTAGTTGCAATGTGCTCATATTCCTTCAAACATAAATAGTTAGTATATTTCCATAAGCCCCTTATAGTTTAGCTGACAGTGTTTTTTCGTCAGTTTTTGGTGAGTTTACGGTGGCAATTTAGATAAGATTGTGTTGTTCAAATATTTCTTCTGTGTACTCCAAGTTAGTTTGAAAACAATTTTTTTTGTCACTTTTCTCATAATATTTATTTTGATTGCATTAATTTAAGCCTTCTTGATTTATGAATGCCATTTTATTTTCGTACATCAGTTCCTCTGTTTGTGCTACTAACCCAACATAACCAAGGCATCTCTGCTTTGCCAAAGAAATTGCCTTGGTTGGTTGGGAAATTCATATGCTAGTCAAGAAGTCAAGTCAATAAAAACATTACAAACTGAAATGACTAGTCAAATAGGCAGGCACTGAATTTTTGAGGTAGTTCATAAGTAATGGACTTTTGCTGCAGATAGTGGAATGGAGTACGTGATGATTTCGGCGCATGCATTTTCATTGGACTTGTATTAACTTTATCCATTTTCGTTTCGTTTACATATTTTTACTAATTACTTTGCTCGACATGTGAAACTTTTAAAATTATTTTTTGCACAACAGGACGTATGAGTGTTTTTTTTATTTCGCAAGAAGAAAATTAATTCTGTGGCGTCAAGTTTGGAAGTTTCCTCTGGACACTCTCTTCTCTGCTGTGCGATGTCAGAGTAGTTTTTCGGTTACACACATTTACAGCAAAATGTATCCCCGATTTATGGTTGGAAACACCAACGCTGAATCCGAAAATTAGCTCAAGTGAATTTCCTATTTATCTTCGATTTCCTAAAATTTTCGGTATTAAAAATTACTTAGGCTCGATTTACACATTATTTTGTGTATATTATCAATTAAATCTCTCTCATCAGTAGCTCCTTTTGTTTAATTATTTTTAAATGTTATTTCCAAAAGGCCGCCAGTGTTTTGGCAACAACAACAAAATTTCAACCACAATCTGTCACAATTATTTGCATTTCTACGTTTGAAGAAAAAAAAAACAACAACAGTAAGCAAATTGCAGGCAGAACCGAAACGAAACCCGGCAACAAGTAAGAAAATAAACCTGAAGCCGAAGACTTTACGCTTGTATTTTCAAAGTCATAAACTTTTTATTCTCTTTTTTTTTTATTATTCTCATGGCTTGTTTGAGCTGTTGGGAGGCAGCAAATGTGTTTTTTGTTATTGTGCTAGGGAAATGTTTTTAAAATTTATTGTTGTGAAAAATAATATTAAACAGTAAAGCAGCCAGTGGAAACAAAGAGACGCAAAGTGCAACTAGATGGGCAAATGTTTTCATACTTAATCTGTTTGCTTAAAGTGAATAATACCTGTAATGATAACATTTGAAATTAAATAATAAATTGAAACGTTTTACTTACATATGTGATATTTAGTTTCAATAATGGCTTGCCGAATGATGTCATGGTCTTTGGGTAAAACAATTGCCATCTTTGATTCTTAGTTTTACCAACTAAGAACTTCTTTTAAAGCCAATTACATTGTTTGTCTCAAATTTCTAAAACAAAGCATGGAAAATGGAAAAAAATATTGAAAAAAATTTGTTCGATTTCTAACAAGCTTGTGTAAAAAGCACCATAAATGTTTAAAAAATTTCTTCCACCGCAAATGTGCGTACATTTTGATATAATAAAAATATGAAAAAAAAAATATTAAATGGTTTTGCATAAATTTCATATTGTCCTACCACATACGATATTGGTCGTAAATTAATACGTCCAAACAAAAAAAGTAAAGATTCAACAGATGACAAAGAAAGCCCTGATATAGTCATGGCCGACCACAAGGCACTCTATGCTTACAGACGCATTTGTCTTACAGACATGAGAATTCTAAGAACTTGTCACAATTTCAATGAGCAAGTGCCTTGACCACGTGAGGTTTCTGTTCAGTAAGTTGTGTACACATTGTGGTCGAACCCTTTCTCTGCTAAAGCTATCTCTCTGTGAGCGGTGCTTTTATTTCCTATCCGACAATCAAAGCTAATATATTAACACACGGTCAGCTAATCTGACTGTAGGGCATACATACGTACAAAAAACCAAAAACAAAGCGAACGAGTCTCCATTAAAAATAACCTTTATTTATATTTACGATGTTGTGGGTATTTTACGGCCACAGGATCAGTGTTTGGTATCTAAAATGCACGTAACCCATAATGGCATTAAAAGTAGCCGCTCTCTGCCTGTTGTCTCTGTACGTGCATGGCGTGGCGTCTGTGGCTGCGTGGGTGTCTGTGACTGTATGTGTTGGTTAAATGGCGTCTGGCCAACTTCAATGGAATTCATTTTTCACACATCGTCTTGAACTATGCTGCTAACTATATACGTGAAAGCATCCAAGCCATAAAAACTGCATCTGTTGAATCTCCACAAAACTACCGAAACGAATGGAAAATGCCATTCATATAAAATCATTCATATAAAATTCCAAACAAAATTCTTACATAATAGTTGGACGCCACTGCCATAAACAGCCCTTCCCACACTAAGCCATTTACTGCAGATTCAAGCTTGGTGTAAGTTTTTATTTGTGAATTTTTTTTTCACGCAGAAGGAGCACGTAGTTGGACACACATTAGTCTGAAGTTGGCAGTCAGTTTCGTTTATGTTCGGTTTGTTGTTGTTTGCACGTGGTTTTAGTTTTATATTTTGTTGTAGAGTTGAATTACGCAATGCAGGGAAGGTCGCAGGCGGCACACACACAAGCAGTTAGTGCAGTTGTGGTTTGTAAGCGCACAAATGTTGGAATGTGCCAATTATGCCCGGTCTGATCTGGTTGTGAGTCGTTTTACACTTGTAATGTTTTGTATGTCAAGCAAATACAGAGAAACGACAAAATGCCTGTTCGTTGCAAAGTTTATTTACAAATAAACTGCGAAGGTTCGAATGAGAGGTCATTTTTTTTCGAGTACGTAAATAGGATTCTAAGAGTATTTAAATGAGGGAATTTTCGTGAATTTCTGTGCAATCTTTTTACAATGAATTCTTCTTTACGCAAAGAGGATCATCTGCAGATTTTCTCTTTTTTTTTTGAGGCAGGTTAATGTTATGCTAAATGTGATTATTTACTTAACTGAAATTTAAAAAATAAATGCCTAAGTCGTGATTCACATTAACCACCCATGACTAGAAAGTGAACATTCCTTTAAATTTCGTGGATGGGAAAGACTCACGTGCTGCCTGGCTGTGAGTACAGCCAAGCCAACTTCATTGACCGGAAATTTTGCTTAGGCGTGTCTTTGTTGTAATTGTTTTTTTTTTTCGATTTCCACTAAATAATCAACGCTTTTGTTATTGTCGGTAAACACAAATTGGAAACAAAACGACAAATTGTTTAAGAAACTTAACTAGCAAAAAGACAACTTCGCACCTATTTGCTTTTGAGCCGCACAGAAATAGTTTTGGCGGCCCCAAAACCGAATTGTTTGAAAATACAAAGTATTAGTTGCGTTTGAGTTCGCACTTTAAGCGGTTCGCTGTTCGGTGTTAGGTTCGTGAGCGCGTTTGGCCTATTAAGCTCTCTCTCGCCCGGTGAAATGTCCTGGCCCATATCACTTTCGTTGGTGGCGTTGCTATTCTCAGCGAATATCCTTGCCACTTGGGCTGCCACGCACGATGAGATCTCGCAATGTGGCCTGACGGGTGTGTACAAAACTCGTCAAAGTATACTCGAGTCGCCCAACTATCCGGACCATTATCCCGCCAATACTTGCTGGGATTATGTAGTGCGTTCGCCTTATCGCTGTCCCACGAAGTTCCACGTACAATTTCTGGACTTCTTCCTCGAATCGTCGCTGAATTGTTCCAATGACTATTTGGCCGTGGGCTTGGAAAACGATGGCGATGACATGGATTTGTTGTGCGGTCAAGTGGTAGGCATCAAAAAGTATCACACACCGGATGGCGTCTTGCGGCTGCGTTTCTTTGCGGATGCCTCGCCTTGGACAACGGGCAGAGGTTTCAAATTGCTGGTCACTCGACTGGCATGCGAACGCGAGGACTTGCTTAGAGCTAATATTAATGGCCATGACGATGAGGATTCGGTGCAAGTGAATGCGCCGCCAAACAACTTACAACTGCCGCAGAATAGTTTGCCGGAAATCTTTCGCAATATAAGTCTACAAGATCAGCATGTACCGTATCCAGTGCGACCAGTGTTTGGTTGGAATTTGCCCAATCAGTTACCAAATCAATTACCGAATCAGTTCCCTACTCAATTCCCAAATCAATTGCCTCCTTTTGCAGCCCCACCCCATCCCGGTTTGGGTGGGTTTTACTTGCCCATACATCACTATCCACCACATCCGCCCGTACATCTAGATCAGCAGCCTTCACAAGAAAAAGAGAAACCCTGTCCGCCCACAAAGGCGGAGAAGCAACCCGCACAGCCACCCAAAGAATCGGAATTCTATTTGCCCAATCAGGGTCTCATTGTCAATCAGCAATTGCCCGCCATAGCTGACCAGTATCCCACAACCGCTTGGAAGCCCCAGGTGAAGGCTAACGAGGGACAAAATCAGCTACAATTTGGCAACCAAGTGGAGACTTGTTGTGTGTCGAGTTTTCGCCAGAAACGTTTCTATCTATCCAGCCCGGGATTTCCGCGCACAGTTTTCTCTGCTTTGCTGCCCACGCAGCAGCGCGATTGTCAGTTCCAGTTGGATAAGTCGTCGCACAGTATCTGTCGTCTGCGCATTGAATTTAAATTCTTCGATTTTGGTCTATCCTACAGTGGCACGGGCGCCCAGCAGGGCAACATCAATGTGGCCATAGCTGCCTCGAGGGATATTTGCACGGAAGACTACTTGGAAATTGATGGCGAACGTTTCTGCGGTTGTCGTTCGGGCTATGTTCATACGACTCAGTGGGGTCTCGGTCAGAAGAGCATACGCATGCGCATGGGCTATTCTGGCTTGCCTTCGAATGGTTTTCTGTTGGAAATCTTCCAGGAGGAATGTCGTTCGACGCAGTTTGTGAAACCTCAGTTGGGTGGGCAAAACACAAACATTGGCAATGGCCAGCCGCTGAATGGACAAAATAATGGTTTGCCTGGCTTCGGCAATCAGCAGGGATTCCCTCAAACTGGTTTCTCGAATTTTGGTGGCAACCCTCAAGGAAACATACCCAATAATGGTTTTACCAGCTTTGGCGGTCAACAGCTGAACGGCTTGCCTGGCGGTTTTCAGCAGAACTTTGGCAACACCCAACAGCTGAATGGACAAAATAATGGCTTGACTGGTTTCGGTAACCAACAATCGAATACTGGTCTGGCTGGCTTTGATGGCCAACAAAATATTTATCCCGCACAACAGACAATCTTCGGCCAGCAGCAACAGCCTTTCTATCAACCCGGCTCCAATCCCATTCCATCCAATGACTTTGTGCAACAAACCTTTCCACATCACTACCAAAATAATGTTCCCTATTGGGCCGGGCCCATACAATCATCATCGCTACTACCTCAAAATGGTCCATTTCCACAATTTCGTAATAGCCGCAACTTGGACTTTGCACGCTCGGAAAGCTCTCATCAGCCAGTGAGTGTGGTGGAGACTAATTCCACGCGAAAGGAAATCTACTATTACGATGGCGATGAGGCATTTGCTCGTTCACGCACACTGGACGAACCAGATGAGCCGGATGACGACACAAAGCGTGTTAATTCGAAATTATTCCAAGCCGAAAAGAATCGTTGCAGTTTTGATACCACAGACGTCTTGAAATTGACAGTGGACGTTCTCTGGTTGACCAAGCCCACATGTTATTCGCCGCAGAGAAGCTGGTTTAGTAATATTTTTGGTTAGTTTTTTTTTGTAAGAAATTCTGGTGAATAAATTGAAGAGAGGAGATTATAAAATAGGATGAACGGAGAATTTTTATTTCCCAAATTACATTTGATACAACCTTTGTCAGCAAACACTTCAAGATTGCATAAGAAAAGCTTAAAGCACTTGCACACTTGTTTAATTTAATACATTTATTTGGGTATGGTCGCACTCGTACTCAAAAAAAGTCACAGAAATAGATGCCATCTTATCGTTTCTCAACAAACAGAAACTTTGTGCCCGCACAGCCGCTGCAAGTTTAGACAATGATAAGGTTGAAGTATAAAATATTTAACACCTCCCCGCCAACTTCTCATCAGGTCTCGAGCGTGTGCAGTGAAATCCCATGCCATATGGATACCCGCCCGACAATTGTGCTTAGAGCCGCCTCAAAGTGTGCGTGCTACTTTACAAATATTTATTTGGTATTTTCATTTTTTTCTCGTTCATTTCGGAGTGCTCATCTTTGAGTGTGGTGTCGCGTGTAAATAACTAAATCAATTGTTTCATTTTTTCTCGTCAGTGGTCGCTTTTATTTTATTTTTTTTTGCATTTTTTCTGATGCCATTCCGTATTTGCCAAACCCTGACATTGGTCATTCCATTTGCTTTGCTGTGTCATCTCGTTGGGGAGGTGGGTAAGTAGTTGCTGGTGTTGGTTTGGGTAGCAAATGGTAATGAGACTATTTCCAGCAGTGATTACAATTTCATGTGTTGATACTTCAACACAACTATTTAGTTTTTTGTGCGATGGAGGGCATTAGATGACGATAACAATGAATGTGATTCATTCGAAGTTTTTTTTTACAATGACAATGCGTAAAATAATTTCCGTCTCCATGCTGATGATGCGAAATGGGGGCGAGGTAGAAGAGTGATTTTATGATGCTGCCTTAGAGGAAATGATGAAATGGCCGTTTATTTGTGTAGAACTCATATTTTAATATTTCAGAAAGCCGAGGCTGTGGGGAAGGAAATTTAATTTAAGATATAAGTTTTTTTACATAAAACACTACTTCCACTAAAAAATAAAAATAAAAAAAAAAGTAAAATTACCAACAAATTATCGGATAGGAACCGGGAATAATAAAAATAATTTGCGAAAAGTAAGCCAAAATGTATCGGAAAAGTTTAGTGATGCTACGGTTATCCGCATTCGTCGGTTACCAATTTATCGTATGGTGCGGTTTTTAGAATTCGTTTTACTTTTAAAATACTGCAGCGGTTATTAAAGAAAAGTACTTAAGCCGAAGCCCTGCACGAGCACGATTCCTTTTTCGACCATTTTTCGGTAGTTCCTCGTTTTCAGTTTCATTTTTAAAATTGTTCCATTTTCAATTTGTTACAATTCCATTTTATTCCGGTTCACGTTAATTTCGTTCCAGTTTCATTCCTATTCCGTTTCCGACAAAATTTCCAATCAATCAACAATAAGAGGCTTTTTTTGTTGGGGTATTTGGTATGGCCGTGGTTTTTATCGGAAGCTTTCCATTTCCAATACCATCGTGCGAAATGACAGATAAACGGTTTGACGGAAGGACATCGCTAGCTCGGCTCAGTAGCTGCTGCTGATCTCGATACTGATTTATATACATTTCTATACTTACCTCGCCTCGTTTTGGGAGTGTAGAAAGCATTATTAATTACTGTAAGCCACATAATTATTCTATACCCTTTCGATTTCACAGTTTGTTTTTCTCTTTTTCTTCACCGAATATTTCTAAATCTTCTCTACTCAAATAAACAAAATCTGCGATTGGGGACTGATCTGTCCCCTTTTATTCCAACTTAAATTCCAACCGAAAATATAAAATTGTAATTTTTTTTTGTAATCAAATAAGGAACTAAAAAATATTGAATATTTAAAATTTTGATATTAAATTTTAAATACAATATATTTTCTCATCTAGAAAATGAATAGAAAACATTTCATTTTTGCATTTGCTCACAATATGATAATATTTATATGTTTATAATATATTTATATTATTTTATAATATGTACATTTACAAATTAATGCCAATTTTAATACCTTGAAGTAGATAATGTATAGGAAAACGCTTTGATTTTATTTAATTGAAAATGTTACAATTATTAAATTATTTATTTAATTATTTAGGTTTGGTTTAAATTTTCTATATGTATGTATTTACTTGAATTACTGATATGACACGGTTACACATATTAAAACTTTAAACATTGAATTGCAATTGTTTGATAAATTAGTAGAATTTTTTGTTTTGTTTGAAGAATATTTACACACATTTAAATGTAAATGTTTGTTAGGAAAAGAAAGTCTTGTTTACATTTAACGTAAAGTATAATTGGCTAGGAATGGTTCAAAGTAAAATTTTGTATATCTACGAACATTAAGGTTTGAATTTTGTATACATAAGGTTCGAATAAGATTTATCGATTTTCCCTTTGTTTTTTATTTGTATTTTTGTCAAAATTTTGAGCTGCACGAAGGGCTTTCCATTTAGTTAAATATTAGTACTTGTATTTCTCCTTTAAACGTTTTACAGTATACGTACATGTTGTTGTGTGTTTGATATATATATATAGGTATTTTTTTAAAAATGTATTTTATTTATATTTTTTATTTAAAAATATTTCTTTATTTAGTTAGTGTCTCTTTTTTCCAATACTATAATGTGTGTGATGACTGATGCCAGTGCTTAGCCCAAAAAGCGTATATTTGTGAAAATGGCCTTTGCGGGACGCTTGCGATTGCAAAAGTTCACCGTCTTGCTGTGATTGCCTTTGCGATTCTCATGCAAATTCACCAGCAGCTTGAAGACATCCTCTTTGGTGGGTGTGCAAGCATAGCGTAATTCCGGTTCGTATGAGCTGAAAGTGAGGGAGGGAATATAGATTAGGGTTAAAAAAAGGATAGACCAAATGCATTTCATGGAATAAACGAAAAACCTTACTTCAGTTAAGACAAATGCATTTGACTTAAAAGTATTAAACGTTCTGTATACTCTCCATAAACACATCAATTCTTTAAGTGTACAATTAAACTTTGATCTTACCTGCGGTTTCGATTGTGCCTCTTCCATGGATAACGACGATAGTAACGTGAACGTTTCGACATGCCCGCTCTGGTGTTGGATGGATACATTAGGTTATTGGACTCATCAACGGGAGTTTCTTCAACATAGACCACGGGCAAAGTATCGATTGAGGGATCCTGTAAGGAGAAATTACCGTTTGAAATATACAAATTTCCATAATTTAATCTATTCTTCATCTCATAAATTTATTCAATTCAATTTAATTTAATTATTTCGTTGTATTTTGCGGATTTCCTTTCATTTGTTTTATTTTTAAAAATTTATTTTGACATCAACTCACCTCTAATAGTTTCATTAAAAGTGCCGTTTTGCTTACGACTTCCTGCTCCTCACGCAAATCATTCTGCAGCTTACGCAGCATATCGTATTGACTGGCCACTTCCAGTTCATTGAAAACGGTATCGGCATAATCTGGCTCTTCGGGCAACGTGCCCAACTCTTGGCCAGTGGCCGTTAGTTCGGCATTCAATGTGCGCAATAATTCTGTGCGGCCGAAGGAAAAGGGAAAACAAATCAAAAAGATTTTACATTATTCCGAAATAGTTTTGATCATGAATTTAAGTCTAAAATAATCCCTGCTTTGTGGTGAGCCGAAGCATTTCAAAACCGCCCTCAATGACAACCATAACTCTGGCTGGAGTGGTTATCACTTTGACAGCTATTTGATTTTTGACATTCAATGTTATTGATATTAAATGCCAAACATACCAACGCTCAGAATAACTTTAGGCCAGTCGACTTCGTTGTATAAGATTTCCAATGTGGGTGGCATTGTTGTCATCGTTCGGCGGTACGGAAATTAAAATTGTTTCATTGGGGGTTTATTTTTGAAATGGTCTTTAACGCAATTGTTAATACGATTCGCTTGTCCCGCAATGGATGCCTGCCTTTAGCTAAATATTAAACACAGCCTGCCAGCTTAATGCTAATTAAACTTGTAAACATTTGGCATATCTGTGTGAGTCTCTTTCAAGTTGACTGCCTCACTAAGTACTGTTAATATTCAAAGATGGGAAACAATTTAAGGTGAGAAATGGTTTTCCTCTTGAAGTTTCTGTTCCTAGTGATTTAATTTGATTTTCCCCACTTTTTTATAGAATTTCTGAATCCTCTTTAATGTCAAAAGAGGTCAGTTGAGGTCATTTGACATTCGAGCTGAAATTATTTCATTCATTCTTATAGAAAATCTAATTGAATGAAATTCTTCCCAAACATATGTGCTGCCCAAAAGTAGACTAACGCAAATGGTAGATTTAATGCATTCCACTCACACTTTTATGTCGAAAGTGTAAATCAAAACGCAGACTGGAGATAACAATAGCACACATGTAAGTAAAATAAACAGAGGAAGTATTGGTGATGGCATAAATGCTGTCTCTGACAACCAGCACATGCCTCCGTCTATCCGTTTGCCATCAGTGTCGAGGAACTTGTTTGGGCACGACATGGACTTGTTGAATTTTCCACTTCATTGAGTCGAGTCGACACTGGTAGAGCATCAGCTCAAGATGACGATGATTCCTTTAATACAGAGAATAGGTGCGGAAATGTGTTTGTTGTTGTTGTTGTTGTGTTTGCGGGCTATCAAGATGGGCGTAGTAAAATACTTGGAAATGATTTGCGTTGGCTGCAGGACATTTCAATTTATTTTTGCTATTTTGCGGCCATAAAGTGTAAAGTTATGAGCATGAAGCATAAACAATTTAATTCATTTTCAAAATAAGCAAAGTACGTGGATATTTTTAAAGGTTCGAAATATTTTTGGTAATTTAAAAAAATTTCGTGTGTCTAGCTTTGTCTGGATGTCTGTTCTCAACTTTCAGAGTGGACCTGGAGAGTTGTAATTTCATATATGTTTGTATATGTCCTAAATGGGGGCGTGATAGTTGAAAATATGGGTCTGTCAGATATAGTAAGCTCTCCTGATGCCATCAGCGGATCGATGAAGCTGCAATTGACAACAGATTCTTGAGCCGGATTTTTGTTTTACAAAAGGGGGCGCGGTAGTTCAAAATATGAGCGTATCAATTATAGTATGCTCTCCTGCATCCACAAGTGGATGTGCGAAGCTGTAATTGCAAATATATATTCTGTGGAAGATCCGAATTTTTTATTTTTTAAAGTGGCAGTGGCAGTTCTTGTATGGCAGTGTCATTTACATTAAAGTCGAAAGGGGTTCAAGGAGGTCTGTATAATATTCAACTATGCAAAATGTGTAAATTTTAATTAAAATTGAATCAAAGTCAATTTCAATTACAATTTTAGATTTTAAATTCTAGGAAAAACCAATAAAATATTTACAAACTTTCCTAGTCAAATGCTGGTGAAAGAAGAAACATTCCTCTGCACCTACAGGCGGCGGCGATGATGACAAAAACCAATAAACGACCACAAAACAGAACCAAATAACTTGCGACGACACAAACACGACAGGAATATTAAATGTTAATGTGTGGGACGATTCGTCCTAAATACGCTGCGACAGACACTTGCACGCAAAAACATCAATAGAAGCGGACAAATGTGACAAAAACGACAAGTGGAGGGAACAAGTTAATCAAGTTTGGCTTGTAACTGAAACAACGTACAACCCAAATTCAAAGGGAAGCAGTGACTGTGACTAGCTGTTGATGGCGTTGCGAATTCACAGACAGGCGGGGGCCGGTTGGGACAATTTCGAAAATGTGCCAAAAAGAACAAAAATTCAACAAATTCCCAAACCGTAAGGCCAACGAAATTGACACAATTTCTGTGGTATGCGATTATTTTGTTGAAGTGTGGCGGCTGAAAATTGATATTTGATACTTGAACTATTTTCCCCCGTTCACGAACCAGCATGTAGATGTGTGTGTATTTTGTCAGTGTGTTCGTGCTCATGTTCGAAATTTAATTTCGCACAATTTGTATCGCTTTTGATTTGAGATCAACAGCCAACAGCGACGACCCTTCACACATGCTGCGGTGGTCTTCTTCGTGGCCGACTAATCAATTGTCAATTTTCATGGTGACTGCACACTGTAGTGGTGAATATCGTCTATTCTCAACATTCTTCAAATCATTCCCACAAATCAGTTCACATTTTTTTTGTGGGTCATGCACACACACATAACCACACACTTGTTTCGCTTTGGGCTTGTCAATAAATTCACTTTGATTTTGGGAAAATATTTACAAAATTTACATACCCCAAAAGTATCCTATCACTTTGAGTGTTTCCACTTGATTTGATTGCAAACTGTTTCCAGTTCGTGGTCATTTTATATTGTAAATTGTCATTCTTTGTTGCGTTGGCAATTTGTGAACTTAATTGTTTTATTAAATTCCAAAATGGTAATGAATTCTGCAAGAATTTGCTTTGGGAACTTCATGGAATATTTTGGTTAGATAAATGAGATATTCCAACGAAGTTGATAGTTTTGCAAAATATTCCATTTCCTTTTCCTCTAATTGGCCTTTTTTGGTTAGTTGGAATCTTTACTTCCTTTAAAATTTGATTGAAAATTTCATCCAAAGAAATTTAAGAAACTTTTCCCCAGAATTTCCCAATCAACCTGAGTCAAACACGCCTACAACAGTAAAATGTATGAAATATTGCACCCGAAATCCTAATAAATGTCAAACACGTTGGTGGGAAAAGAAAAATATTAATGACTACAAACGAGGCGAGAACGCACTCATCAGCGACCGTGGCGCAGAAACATTTTCTTCGCTTCTAGACACAGCCACGAACGCCAATGAAACGTAGAGAAATGAAATGCGTTACAAATAACATTTAACAGCAAATTATCACTTACCATCGCCCGGATCATAGACCGCACTGCGTTCGTTGGCCTCTTCCTGCTCCTCTTGCTCAATGGCGGAGTCGTGCGGCTGAAATGAGACACTTCCGGTGGCGGCGTGGTTCATATAGGATCCGGGTATGCCGCCCGGATATGCCATTAATCCTGCATTCTTGGCGGCAGCAGACTGAGCCGCCGACGCCGACTGCGATGAGACAAATGCGGCAACTACGTGACAACAGCTGCCCAAGATTGTCGTCGCCAGGGTGCATAGGATAAGAGCATCAGGCTTCATTTGGGCTTATTGTTGTTGTCGTTTGCGATGTTATTGTTGGTTTAGGATTAACGCAACGCCAAAAGGCGAAGTTGTTGGTGGTGGTGGTGGTCTCAGTGGCGTAGATAAATAGAGTGTGAGAGCGCGCGCAAAAAGACAATGCTGCCTGCAAAAATATTTATAACGGTAATTAACATTTTGTCTACATTATGCGGTTGGCTGCGGTACATGTGTGTATGTGTGTGGTAGCCTACTTGGATTTGTGTGTGTGTGTGTTTATGCGTGGGCTTTTGTTTGCCATTTAAAACCTCTTCATTCTCATTCTCATCTTCTTCTTTTCCCTCATTTCCGTTGTTATTACCATTTTTTCCTATGGTTTTTATTGTCTTTCGCTTTTGTTCCTAATTCAATTACGTGGAAAAATGCTTCCTGCTTTCGGTTTAACTCTTTCCTTGCGCCTTTTCGAACAATTAATATAAATGAGTTGACAATGGGCCTTTGCTATGGGCGAAATGAATGTGGAGCGCCCCAGAAAAAAGAAAAAAAACAACTGTTGAACGCTTGGCTTGTGGATTGGAGCACAAGGTTCGGCTGTAATAAAGTGGCTGGTGTGGTTATTTCTGTGGTGGCACTCACACTCTCACAACGGTTACAACGGAAGCGAAAGGCCTTTTATTTTTTTTTTTTGTTTCAGTCAAAACGGATGTAAGTTGTTATATTTTATGAACGGAAATAGCTTCCTTAATTACAGTGCGACATTGTATATATTTTTTGTTTGGTGGCATTTTCAGATTTATGAATGTGGAAAATTGTAATTATTTTATTTAAATAAAATCAAAACAATGAATACAATTGAGACTTCCTTCCCGTATGATTCTACTCACTAGTGACTTCACGGATGTTTCTTTTCTTCATTGTCTAGAGAATTTATGTATATAATAAAATAAAAAGCTTCTCGTATATTTAAATTTTTTTTAAATTCTCCTGTAACCGCAGGACACTGTCAACTAATTACCTAATTAATATTGTTATTTAACAAAAAAAAAGTATACAAAACATGGACTTCTTATTCAATTTTTTAAGTGTCTTTCTTCAAAGTCTTTTATTTTCACTTTAAATACCCAAATTGCCTTATTTACACTTCAAAAACTTTGCTCAATTGCTTGATGTCACCTTAGGGGTTTCTCAGCTTACCTTTGCACGTTTCTTTATTAAGTAGGTTTACGGTTTTTTTTTCGGTTAATTTTCTTGTCTAATTGCGTGTAAATTAATTTCGAAACTGCTAGACTATTGGTCCCAAATTTAACTTGCTTCTTGGACTTTCTTAGATTTTACTAGCATTCCCAGCAGTTGAAGCAATTCGACTGTCAACATCCAACTAATGTCTACGCCACATTCAATTAATTTGATTTTACCGCAGGGAATTCGAAACAGACTTTAAGCTGGTAACGTGACTTTGAGTGTTTTTGTTTTCCGTTTGACTTGTGCGTGTATTCTAACGGTTATGTCAACATGTTAATTAAGTCAATTAGCGTACAAAAAGGCGCAACATTTGGACTAAGTTTTGTTGTCCTTTTTCCATTTGCTTGAGGCTATGCTCTTGGTTAAATTGTTAAATTGGTTGAGTTTTATTTATGTTTATAGTTATTGAGAATACGTTTTTGTTTTGTTTTGGTTTTTATTTATAGAATGGAATGACCTTTATATAATATTCACTAGTTGTTTATTTACAAATAATAAATTGCATTCCTGTGAGATTGCCCAACATATCGTTGGAGTAGGTCAAGTTTATAGTAAAGCTTTTTTTTTTATAATTTTCTATTCATTGCGTAACGAAATTGGAATTTACTAATTTTACTTTAAGTATTTTATCCTTTCAAATTTAAGGAAAACAATTGAAATTATAGCTACAAATTTACACCAACAATTTGGAACAGAAATATAAAATCACTTCACATTTCTCTATGTCCCCAAATCGTTTCGTTTATTGACCCATGAAATTAAATTGATTCACTTCTCAAACAAAGTATGTCATTTAGTTGAGCCTACGCATGGGCTAAGGGCTGAGTATGTCTGGCAATGACACCACAAAGCACAAAGGAAGTCCAATATTTGCTCTATTGTTTTTCTGTTTTTCTATTTTAAAAGAAAATATCCAAAGCCAAACAAAAGCAATATAAAAAAAAATAAATGAGAAATAATTAAAAGAGCAAGCGGGTGAATAACACAAGGAATATCGCCTAACACAAGGAACAAAGTTTCTCATGAACAAAATTATAAAGAAAAATATGGCAGATTAGCGCACATTGCGATAGAATTTTTCACACATACGAAGAATTCGATATACTGGCTCCAATGCTGTACAACTGCGTACTTAGTTTTTCTCTGGAAAGTGAGGATTTTTGAAGGACTTTAAGAAACTTTATCCTTTAGTATCCTTCAAGATTTCTAACGAATTCCTTTGAAAAAAATATATATGTTATGGATTGATATAGACAGTAGTTGAATGATATCAAAGGATACAATTTTAAAAGGGAAATTTATAGAAAAAATCAAAAAAGTTGTTTCGATTTATCACGATGAAGAGATATATTTCTGATAAATAAAAAAAATGTTGTATCTTCAATCGAGATGTCTTTATTGTTCTCGCAAAACAGAGAAATTAATACAAAGTACCTGCAAAGAATAATTTTCGTAGCATACTTCCAGGAGTTTATTTCGATTTATTTCGATGTGGCACGAATGTCGATAAGCTGAGTAGTTTGTTGTAAGCTTTCCTAGCTTCCCTAAAGATTTATGATTTTCCACTTAACATACGTATTTTTGCGTAGACCCATCATGGCGTTCAGATCCATTGGGAATTAAAACGAAAAACCATAATTCTTGGAAGTTTCTAGTTCAAGATAGGAGACGTCATAAAATAATTGAGCCTGCAGTAGCTCGAAAACAGATACAAGGACGGTTTGGTTTTCAAATTGAATTCAAGTTAAGTAAATTGTGGTTATTAATGACCATATGTATAGAAGGATACTGCTTCAAGCCATACCAATGCCAATTTGACTTTGAGGAAATTAATATTATTTTTGAATCCATTTGCAAATTGCGACTTAGCTATTCTTCCGAAAATAGCCTGCCATCACTGTCAGTCAAAAACAATAGAGCATTTGCAATGCCATAAAGCCCACTAAAGTGATGAAAAAGCAATTTAACATAACTATTCACAACAACCAGGGAGAGGCAAAAGCAAACTATGACGACAGCATTTCCATTTCCATACCAGACATTTTCACATTATACCACATCCTTTCTATTATATTTTGCTTTCTATTTTTATTTGATGTTGTTTGTGTATTTATTTTATTTTTTAGAATTTTACGCGCGCATTTTTTGATTGATACTGTCATCTTCTACTTCCTACTTCTATTTCATAGTATAGAAATGCGATATTTTGTAAGTTCTCCTTGTTTTGCGTGGATTTTCTGTTGTGAGATTGTATTTTTTATTCTTTTTTGTGTTATTCGTTCTACGTTTTTTTTGTATTTGACAAATGTGTCAAAATAAATTTCTTTCTCAGTGGCATACACTTTCGATGCTGGCGGCAGTCAGCTCTTTCATTTCTGTAAGGGCATGCGAGTGATTGGCGTTACCATGGATAAGAATACATAGCATGTGACAATTTCATTTCGTGAAAGTCTTCACAACAAGTTACAATTGCCAAGTGAGAGAAGTGACCAGATAAAGTTTAGTGTAAAGTGATTGTGACGGCGAAAGAAGCCAAAGTGAGGAATTTAGAGTAGGACGAATACAGTGGATAGCAACTGAGAAGAGGTTACAAATGTGTTCTAGAGAATTGAAATGCAATTAATTATACATAACTGCTAACTACTATGGTAATTTGATACACTTTCTTCAACTACATTCTCTTTGACATTCAATATTTCGGTAATTGTAATGAAATAAAATCAAAAACTTTAACATTTGACGACATCACTTAGTAAATTAGTTGTTTGCTTTGACATTCATCAGAAATTCATGAGAACACATTCCTGCCTCTGCAGGCCAACAATACGAAGTAAATCACGTGAGTGAAATGTATCACGTTTCACATGCCCACGTAGAAGATTCATATCCATAATTGGCCATTCATAAGATGATGCGAAATTCTCATCGGCATCACATTGGTATAAGGTTCAAATTTTAATATGATTACTGTCAGTCAATCATTAGTGCAACAATATTTGCATAAAAACGCTTGACAGCGGCTATTGTGTTAAGCGGATATGGAACAATAGCGTTCAATCGGAAGCGCTCCTGTAGTCTGAAGTTCAACTGTCAAACGGTGTCTATGTGATTCCACTAATGAGGATGCCTGAAATCGATGAAGTGACAAATTTGCCTGCTTGTGAGTGAAGTGAACGATTCCGAGTAGAACAATGCATTTTATTGGAAATGTTAATGGCATTTGTGAAGAGCCAACTGCGAACTGTTGAGAGCAAGGAAATTGATATGCAGCGTAGCAACTAATTAACATCAGAAAGTCAATTACAAAAATAAAAATTTTGAATAATGAAACTGAGTGCATCGGAAAAGTCAAGTGATGGCAGTCACATCGCGCAAAGGTGGATGTAGTAAAAAAAATCATAATTGAACTGAGAAGTGAAAATTAATTTCATTTTAAAAGTAAACTTTTCTCAGGAGCTTTTATTAATTTCGATGCAGAATAATGAAAATATATATTTCTAAAAAGTATAGAGAAAATGTTTAATTTAATTTTAGTTCTGTTAAGGAATAAATTCAATTAGTAGAAATAATTTCATGTAATGGAAACATATTTGTGGAAATAATATAGAAAGTAAAAATGTCCTTGTCAACTGTAAATCTCTAGAGCTAAAGGGAACCTGTGTACCTGGTGAATTTCAACTCTGAATCAACTTACAGTTATAATTTCTCGTTTTCCTTATAAAAATGTATTGCCCTACACGGCGTATGAGTATTAAATTAAAAATCGTAAACTATTCGATCTAGAAAAACTGACAGCGAGCGTTGCTTATTCTGAGTAAATAGGAGTTTTGCTTGTAATTGTGGATGTGTCGGACAGTGTTATAAAATTTTTTTATATTTTTTGTCAAATCTAAATAGAATGTAGGAAACGTTATTTAAATGTTCCTATAACTTTTTTCTAACACATTTCCTGCTCTCTTTAAAAACACAATTTCTCGAAAATATTCACAATAATTCAATTGCAATCCCAAGGGTTAAGCTCTCACGAGTACTGATGATATAATTTCACAAATCTGCCTTTAACCTTGATTGCATAATTTTTTTTCTTCTACGATTTCTATTTAATTTGGTTACGAAAATAATTTATGCAATAATGTTCTGCCCTAATCTGCGATTTTTCCCTCTCTTTTTCATCGAATTTAATTTAAAAATTTTAATTATTTAGAAAAGTCGTCTTCAGTGTGGCTTTGTGGTTTATCTGTGGAATTCTATAATTTTGCAAGTCAATCCCTTTTTCTTCGCTTTTTCATAGGAAAAAAAAAACTTTTCACAACTTAAGCAAGTGTAGATTTGGGTCATAAAAAAGATTTTTTTGTTCAACCAATTTCAATGTAAAATTATGTTTTGTCTAATTTTTGTTCCTTTTTTGGAGAATATGATGATGTGTTGATGAATGTGAAATTTCCCAAAGTTTGACATTTTGCGGGTGCTAATTGGAAGTGGTTGTGATTAGAAGGAATAGCTGTGTGTTGAATTGTTAGACAGTAAATAAAAAATTTTGAGGCCAGACCAGCAGATTCATTTTTCATTTGGTTTTTTTTGGTGTTTTGGTTATGAAACATAACCTAAAATTTGGTTATCATTTGTGTGGGAGTCTTTTCTGAACTCAAATGTTTTCTCTACTTTAATTTCTAATGGTTTCACTTTTCATGTATAAGGAATTTTCCAACTAATGGAATGGAGTAAAGCAAAATAAAAAACTTTTGCTTTCAGTCCTGATAGAATTTGAATTTAATTTGAATTTCATTAAAGTAAACCATTTTCAAATCATACTACATGTGCAAAACCAATGACAAATTGGGAATTCCTCGGTTTAGAAGTTTTTTTTAAATTTATTTTATCAGTTTTTGCCTAGCTTTTGATCATTTCACTATACAGCTAGTCTTTTATTAAGAAATTCCATGGAAATTTCCATTACCAAAAATTCTTAATTTTGTAACCTTTTGTGTCTTGTGTTGCTCAAACTACACTCAAAGAAAGTCCCAGGAATTTGTGAAACTTTGCACGTTTATGCAATAGGCCAAAAAGACTTTTTTTATATTTGTACAACTTTTTTCGTGGAAGTTTTGAACTTTTTACTTTCTATTACGTAGGGCATTAAAGGGCAGAGACTGCACACACACACCTAAGTACACAAACGTACATGGCTGAAGCTAGCCTCTGCATAGAAAAGCGTACACATGTGACTTGCTATTCCGTTTGTTTGATTTATCCGTCTGTTAGTCCGTTGGTTGTAGTTTCAATTAAATTTGTTTCATTGCAAAAAATCAAAAAGTCCACGTTTTCCAGTTTTGCAAGCTCCCCAGAGTGCGGAAGTTTTTTTCAGATTGTTTGTGTGTGTCTGTAATTTTAAAAGTAAAAAGTATTTTTATTTTTCTTACTGATTCAGTTTGAAATGCTTGGCGAGTTCAAAGCTCGATTATATAAAGGTTAAGTCAATTGAACTGATTGATTTGGACAAACGTTTGTGATCCGTTCGGAATACTTTAATAGCGATTAAGTTGATATTCATATGGACAATGTGTCATCACACAAAAAACAATTGAAAGCTAAAAAGTTTATTTGTTCTAGACCAATGGCCAATGGGTAAGTGAAGCTACTGAAATAATTTCAAAGATATTTAATTACACAGAATTAAATAAATTATTTGGATTTTTGTAAATAAACTTTAAAATTTTAAATATAATCGAAAATCAAATTCATTGCAGCCAACAACCTTCGGCGATTTTCTATCTCCATCATATAACTTCAGGGCACTTTACGGAAATTGAATTTGTATTTCATTAATTTCCCACCTCAAGGAATATAAACTAAAAATAATTTACTTTGGATGTACTTATTAAGACAAAATTAAGTAGAAATTAAACATCGAGAATGTTCAAATTTTCCACAGAAATATCAATGTATTTGTTAAATTCCTGGAGAACACCGCAGATGCCACCACATAATTGCAATTGCAAATACAATTTCAATTTACAAACTATTGATGTAAAGTTCCATGCCACATTGTTGTTTTAAATGTAAACTGAAATTAATTATCTAAGACAATTCTACCGCACAGTCGGTTTTGTGTGAACAAGCCAACCACGCACCGATGCGTGCATTTCCGCCAAAGAGATTAAAGCTTAGGGAACTTCCGCTTTCTGCAGAAATCCTTGTGACACAGATGCACATATGCGTCACAGACACACCACACACACTCAGAACAAACACTCATAGGCACACTGGTGCAAACGCACAACCAATTAAAAGAAACACTAAAAAAAGTTTTACATTTCCAAGAAATTGTGGTTCTATTTTGTTTGTTTTTTCCTTTCTTCTATTTCGTATCAGTTACAATTAACAACTGGCGACGGCATTGCCATGATTTCAGTCCAATGCACGATTATGCAGACAGTTGATCTCACAAAGTTGCATCACTGAGGAGGCTTCAGAGGACAAGTGCCTCAGTACTTCCATTGTAAAAAGTAAATGTTGTATTTTTTTTTGAAGTATTTCTTTCTCTAACTTTAATATTTCAATTGCATTCACTCTCTTAAATACTAGAAATTTATTGTTGAAATAAATTTGTTTTTCATCTGCAATAGCCAACTCACTTTTGAATTTATGAAAATTTACAGTTTTTTGATTTTGCACAGTTATTTATTTAGTTACTTTTTTTTCAAAATGAATTTTTGAAACTTTTGTCCGTTACAATTGTTTAGGTTCACTTCCGTTTTAGCAGTTTCCCGTTCGGTTGCGCCACTTGTTGAACAATGCTTTGCCGAACGCCAGTTGGGGCGCCTTTTATAAAAATGCTGCCGCAACCAACCACCGAATCGAGCCGAACCGAATGAAGCAACCAGCCGACCACGAAATGCCTTAAACGAACGATAACGAAGCAAAGGCGCTGATAAGCGGCAAAAGGATTTCCCATCAACTGGCTCTACCCACTGACGCCACCCACTCTCCGGCGAGTTCACTCAACAGGCCAGCGTTCATTTTGTGTGCCGCGATATGTGGCAAAAGCTTTTGGCAGCTTTTTGCTGTAGTAAAAGCGTTCGCACAATCGAGTTTGGGTTCACTTTTTTAACGTCAACACATTAAACGTTGTTTTTATCAATGAAATGCACGAAATCTGAAGGATTTGCTTTAATCGGCACCCATCACCACAAAAGCGGAAAAAACACAAGTGAAATGAAATATGCGCTCTGGGAAAAGTTCGGAAGTTTTTGGCGACTTCTGCTGCAAAGTTTGCTGTTTTTTTTTTATTTATTTTTTCTCCCGCTAAAGTGCACTGATAAGGATGCCTTTAAGGCAGTTTGATGCATGCGACAGCATTCAAGGGTGTGAGTCATGGTGGTGTGTATGGGTGGTGTGTTCGTTGATGGGTCATGTCCAAAATTAACTTATCTCCATTATGTTTGGGTTGTCTTTTGTAGTGTTGAATACGTGGGAGTTGCCAAAGTGCGTAGAAAGTGATTCTTTTTATGATTTCTAAAAAAGCAATTTTTTTTCCATTTGGGGTTTTGGTCTAGAAAGGAATTTTTGCTTTTCCCAAAATCTTCCCTTTTCTTCTAGACATTTGTGTATTCACTTGATTTTATCTTGACGTGTGAGTAACAAATAATATTAAGGAAATATCACTCATACGTCATGGCAAATATTTACACATCTGCTATATTTTGTCTTACAAATACGCAATTTGCGAAACATCAAACACTACCAAGAAGAAATTAGAACGTTTTAGCAGCGTCATTTGTGTTGTCATTGTCGTGGCAATGACCAGTGACCAGTGTCCACTGAGTGTGAGTTTACTGCGAACTCGACACATTCACGAACGCATACGCATTTGAAAAAAGGGGAGAAATTTGATTTCGCCTGAAATCCAAACGCAGTGCGTGGGTTAGGACCGCAGGTGATTGAGTACTAGGACTAAGTGCGCAAAGTCATGCTGACATACAAGAGCGTACAGCCTCAAATTAGAATTCTGGCAAACTTTCAATTGAAATGTGAGCACCGCTGACATCCCGTTTGATAATTCGTGCGAATTTGCGTGACGAGTTGGCTTACAAAAACTGTGATTTTGTAAAATTTTGCTTTGCATTTAAAATGTAAATAGAATATTATATGCCAATATATTATATACACTTCTCAGAAGCTCACTAAAATAGTGCAAAGCCCAAAATAGTTAAATTTCGTTCACATTCAATCAAGGCGAATTCCAATGAAATCTCTAACAAATTAAGTGCCTCTTGAAAGTGTTGCTGAAAAATATTAGACCCAAGGGCTGAATAAAAAAATTACTTGCAAATGAAATATTTTCCAGGGGTTTATTAAAATCTCTTCACTCTTTACAATTTGACAACGATTTGAAGTATTGCAAAATTGATACTCCAATCATGAGGATCCAGCACACTGTTTCGTTTGCATACTGTAGGCCTGTGCTGGAGGGTAGGTAGTTGGGATCGCATAGGTTATTGCAGATTAAGTTTATACTTTGTATGGCATGGCTGTTGTGCAAAATATTGCCTGGAACAATATTTCGTGGAAATTGTCAAGTGCTATTGACAATTGTAGCCAGTGGCTATATTTGTGTGTGGAGTGTGGGCTTATTTATATGTTGATTGTGTATTTTTAAGTGACTGAGTGTTGTATTTATAGCTGGACCATTAAGTGTTGTCTGTGAATTTTTAAAAGTGGCAATAACCACTTTTTGGTTAGCATTTACATTTATTTATATTTGAGCTCTTAACATATAATAACTTTGCACAGTTACCTTGACAACACAGAAGTGTATGGAATATTTTTGTTGTCATCATTTTTATTGCAATTGATTAGACAATTTCATCATTTTGCAACGCAATTTTCACTACTCAAATACATGCCCCAATACAAATTAGTTGCACCTAATTGGACTGCAAATTGGCCATACGTCACTCCCACACTACTCCAGCGAACTTATCAAACCTCATTTCGAGTTCCGAGTGACGTTCATATCAACCGATAACCATGAAAAAAAATGCAAACACTTGAAGCATATTTTCCTGCGCCAAGCGTAATAAGCGTCACTTTGATTAACACTCTTTTATCGGTGCGCTAATTACGTGTTAAATGCCTTGTGACAGCCTTTGAATTTGTTATTAAACAACAATCAATAATGTCAACAGTGACAGTTATTGGAGTTGCATTCATTGTTTTATTAAAAGGAAAATTTGGTTAATTTGAACCTAATTTGTATATGGATTTAAAAAAATTGTTGCATACTTTTTGGGGGAAATAAAATTGATATTGTTACAGTTTGAAGTCGTATTTTTTTTATTGGTAAGACTGATTATGCTAAAGAAAAAATAATATATCATTACTTATAGCCCCTCTGCAGCCTCTTCTTCCTCTTGCACAAGTTCTTCTTCCTCATCGGCTGTTTCTTCTTCGAAAACTTCTTCATCGACCCGTTCGCCAATTATTATTTCCTCGGCAAGTTGATAAAGTTCGCAAATGTTCTGAAATTTCCAAGTGATTTCATTTAACAATTTCCCTTTGATCAATGAAGTAAAATAGTTGTCTCGGAAAAACCCACTCTTGCTTGTCTCAGTTGCAATATTTTCTCCTCCTCATAGCGCAAATGATTGTACGTGGCCTTCGAGATGAGCAATCCCTTCTTCTCCTCTAGTTCGATTTCCTCTTGCAAGTTGGCTGCATGTTGTCGCTTTGATTCGCTTATACTGCTGCCCTGTTCGACTAATTCATCTTCGGTTGAGAGATCCGAGTCCGATAGATTTTTCCGCTTATCCTCTTCGTATTCCCCGAAATGATCTTTGGAGCAGATCAGCTTCGGTGTGCTGACACTGTCGGATTCAGCCAAAAGTTTCGAAACTTTGCTGGCTGCCTAAGGTAATTAAAGGTAATTTAATTTTAATAAATGTGTATAATTTAAGTAAACATATTCGAATTGAAATTGCTCATGACTTTTTCCTACTAATTTGAGAAACACTCTTTCACTTCAATAGTTTTTTCCAAATAAAACTATTTCTGAAGTTGATAATTCCAACAATACTTTTTACTCTCTCTCTTAACAGAAGGAAAGAAAAACTTCTCTTATTACCGATTACCTACTGTCACAAAACTATTAGGTACCTGCAAACAAATACAAAACAAACTCTTTTGATTTGCGACTCGTCACTTACCGATTTCACCTGAAAGTCCTTTGATGTTGTATAAGTTTTGTCATCCTTGAATTTCTCCTCCAATTCCTGGCGTATACGTTGCTCGGTTTCGCGAAACTTTTGCCTATGGATAGGACAGACATATGAAATAACCGATTGCCTGCGAAAGAAATACAAATCAAAGTCAATTGTAGTTACCTGGCGCGAACAATGTTTTGTATATCCTGCGGATCAGTTGTGCACGGGGTGGCCACTCTCATGGAACGTTCCTTCATTTTGAGGCGTTCACTTTCGAGGAACTCCTTCAGCTTTTGTTCGCAGTCACGCCAATCTTCGTTATCGATTCTATGTGAGGCGATAAGAAAGAAAAGTTTTTGCGGTTTGAAAGAAGAAAGGTACAAACGGCAAATTTAAAGGGAAATAAATAATAGGATTTGGAAATAATGTTTGTTGGGAAGGAAACGAATTCCTCTCCGGTCCGAGAAAAAATGTCAAAAGTATTTATAAAAAAACCCTTACTTAAATATTTTTATTAAAGGAAAATTATGCTGGCATTCAACGAGTATCTGCTAATTCCGTCGCAAACGAAAGAAAAAAATGGTTGACGTGCATATTTATGAGATGCAAATGAACTTTACTTTGCCCACATATACACACACACACACTCATATGGATACATTTAGAATGCCTTTCCCGTAGAGTGGGCTGCAGTAGCAGCAATCGTGTAAAAAATTAATTAAATTTTACATGTTCATGGCACAAAACAAACAAGCGTCGTTTTCGTATTATGACTCTTAAGACGTTAACCGTTGCTACAAATTGTTCTGCATACTTTTAGGTATTAGTCGAAAGTTTGCCATACGAACGAATATGACACTGGAAGCCTTTCGTCTTAATACTGCTGCCGTTGTCATTATCTTTGCGCCAAGCCCGAAAGAAGACGTCTCTCTTGTTGCTTGGCAAATTAGCATAACAAAAGCTTAAACGCAGTTAAAAGCGTACAAGGAAATCCGTTAAGGAGCCACGCAGCGACTCAAACGTGAGAATTGTTTGCCTGTCTGTTTATATAAGACAAAGTCATGTGCTAGTTAGTATGGGAAGTGTTTCATCATTTGACCTATATTGGAATTTTAATAATTTTTATAAAAATTTTCATTCAAAACTCACCTTAGCAAATCCATGCCCCTTTCGGCATCTTCCTCCTTGAAACGTTCCTCCATTTCCTGCTGCTCCTTGCGATGTTCCTTGAGTATTTCCAAACGTTCACGCTCTTCTTCCTCATGCTGGAGACGTTCTCGCTCCCATTTGACGCCCTGGACTTTCAAGTGCTCAGCATTGCGTTCTCGGCTGGTTTTCAACTGAAGAAATTTGTTCAAAGATTTTTTTAATCTTCCAAAACTATTTAGATATCCCCGATCCACCCACCTTAGCTCTTGTCTTTTGTACTTCAATATTGGCCGATTTGTTAACCATAAAAATGGGATCTTCGGCCAACTCGTCGGGTATTATGTCAGTTTTACCCTCGATTACCAGTAGACGTTCGCGTTCAACTTCTTTGAGCTGCAAATAAAAAAAAACCCGAAATAAAATCTTCATTAAATTTACTGTCATTTTGACAGACAAGTAGATTCAATATGTCACATTTCGCTGACATATGTGCCACACTGAATGTTGGGTCAATAACCCATTAAAATACCAAATTGCCACTGCAAACGCTGTCAAATTCGGCGGCATCAAAAGTGTCAGTTTAATTTACTGCCTTTTTTTTGCTGTTGCTGTTGTGTGGCTAGGAAAATAACAAAATGGCATTCACTGTGCCTGCTTAATGCCATAAATTGTCTGGAGGTATAGTCACATTAAGCGTTAGCGTGAAGATTTGTTTGCCAAATTATTTTTATTATTTTCATTTTCGGCATCAAATGAAAGTACTAAAAATACAATATTTACTTGGAGTCAACGTTTAACCCTTTTGAGGTGGTAAATCTGCTTTTGGTGAGAAAATGACTCAATTGGATTTTTTCTTTTTTTTGTTAAACATTTTCTGCTTCTTCTCATGTTTGACATTCATTTGGCATTTTCCCGCCGAGATAAGGAGTATTTATTTTATTGCTTTGCAGCAGGTCACATTTCACTATTTTTGACGCGTTTGACATGCCACTTTCATGCTCGAAACTCATCAAAATCAAATTGTTTGCGAAAAAGTTGACGCGATTTTTTTGGGCAATTTTTATTTTTCTTTCGGGTGATTTCATGAGATACTTGAGTAAAGTAGTTATTCTTATGAAATGAGTTGAAGACATGACATTTTTCAATTGTCCTGTAACAAGTTTCGTAATACTTTAGAATGGAATTCAGTTTGAAGTAGTTCTGGTAGAAGATGTAGGGGAAGGTGCTGTAAAGCGGTTCGAATGTACCTCGGGTTGAGTACTTTTTTTCCCGTTAATCGGTTGAGTAAGCAAAAATTGGTTCTTCCATAATAGGAGGCGTTTACTTGTATGACAAAATAAGGAAAAGTTTTTTGGTGGTCAAAAGTAAATACAAATAGAAATCCGGTCAAAGGTACAACCCTACACTAAAAGTTGCTCTCATTGGTATGCCTTTTTACCTCTGCTCACATTAGTGTGCAGATTTAAAATTTTTCCCTTTTTTGTTTCAAATTTCGCTAAACTGCGATTTTTAATTTGTTCCTGTTAATTGCCCTTTCTTTCCTAACAAATGAGGGTCTTCCTTTGCACTTACCCACACATTAAACTTAATGGTAAAATTGTCTAAAGGCCAACACATTAAAGCATTAATTGACTCATTCAATCAGTCATACACTCAGGAATGTCATTCACCAACTCACCTCTCTCGCTTTGATACGCGTCTGCAGCTGGACACGATACTCTGCATCGATGCGGTCGCGCAAGTCCTTCATGTAATTGCGATCGGTGAGCCGTACAACATTTGTGCCCATGAGTCGTTCTAATATGGCACTAATGCGGGGAAAATTAAAACTGTGAAGTAATGAAAAAAAAGAAGAGAAAATTATTAATTTTTTTCTTTTAATTGTGAACAGTTAAAATTCTACGCTAGCAAATTTGTATTCTTTGTTTTTAATTTATTATTTTTCTTCTCTTGTCTCCAGTCTTTCCGAGCAATTCACCTCGTGTAACTCCTGGTAACGAATAAAGGCGAATTGTCACTGCGGCTTGTTTAAGTTTTGTTTCCAAAACAATAGAAACGAAAACGAAACGAAGTTATGAGCATGAATCCTTTTTCGTTTTCACTTCATTACTTCGTTTTTGGCATATGTCTTTTTCGTGTTTTTTTCTTTCTTTTCATATTTTACATTTGGGGTTTTTCGCTTTACAACCAAAAAGGAAATTCCTTCTATGCCGCATGCCACAATTGTTTATGAAACGAAATTTTTTGTTTAGTCTATTTGGTTGTTTTGCAATTTATATGATAATATTTTATTGAGTTGAGTTTTGCCAGGGATTCCCAATTCTTTTGTAGAGAACTTTTCAAAGCAAATTTAATAAAATTTGTTTTAATTGCTTATTAAAAGTTAGAGAAATGCTTTCTTCCGCCAATTGGCGGCACAAATTCTCTACCCCCTCAAGGTAGAAAAATAGGTAAACATTTCCTGGTATCCTGCTGTGGTGCCAGCTGCTGAACTTTGGGAAATACCTCTTCGCCGATGAAACACTGCACTCATAAATCGAAGCCAGTTTTTATGCGGAATTACCAAACATTTGTTTACTTCAGTCCTAGATGAGCGAAGTTCGTATATGTTCACATAATTAGTTGGTGGCAATATTTGGCAGAATGTTGATGAACTTTGGTAGTAAGCCAGTGAAGGATTCAGGAATGCTTTTGCCCAGCGCAGACCAGGCACAGGCTCAAAATACTAGAAGTACTTTTCTTCATCTCTCGGTTGAAATACATTGCACTGCCGAGCATTCGTACTGGATAAAAGTCACGAAGGAGGCACTGCAAATTTCGAGTAAACTGAGAGTTGTGGTAAGAATGTGAACCCAATAAATATTTCTGTCTAACTATTCGTCGTCACTTTGACCTTATCTAAGTCGCTGGCCTTTTCAGGTTCATTTAAAGCTTTAATTTTAATCAATTTCTATTTTTTTATTTAAAGTCATATTTAATGCTGAACCGGTCCTGCCAACAATACATACAACACAATATCTATTTTCATACAAACGACCGAACATAATTATTTACTCATTTAGGTAATTTTTTGTACGCGATTTGGCCTAATTTTTTTATGAGAATTCATAAACGTAAGAAAATATGAAAAATGGCGTAGTACGTTTTCACCTAAGCAATAAACCAAATAAAAAATTGCTTTTCCCTCCTTTTCGCTTTCATTATTTTCCTTTATTTTTTCACATATCTGTCGTATCTCCTATACACTTTCCTATGAGTTACGTCAGTAAGTGAAATTGACAACGATATGTATGCAGGTGGGTGTATTCCTTTACGCCTTATTACATTCTGTTATCATAAATCACACACGACCATTGCCAAGATATAAAATCGACCTTTAAAGTGCAACCGGAAGTTATTAATTGATAACTCCAAAGAGTATTGTGGTTGCACATTCGCCATGAGTGAGATTTGACATTGCAAAGACACAATTGCATTTTGTTGGCGATTTCCGAGAATGGACGCCTTTCAAGTGTGAAATGTCAACAATGAGATATGGGCTATGGTTTAATTGTTCGAAATGAATGGACACAATGTGGTTGCCGTTTGTTGGAATCTATTTAAAATCATAAAATATTTCACCACCATTAAAAAATAAAATCCATTTCATTGGAAAAAGGACTTTCCACAAATCAAAAACTGCACAGTTTTTCAATCTGCTATAAATAAAAATTATTATTACCATTCAATGTATTTTCCGCGAGGCGTTCAATGAATGTAATAAAATTGTCACACACAAGAAATTGTTTCGATTTCATGCAACTTTTCGCTTGTAAATTTATGTGATTTTTTTCCATCAAAGCCAATGACAATACTAACAACAACAACAGGCCAACAAGGATTTGTTTTTGTCAATCATTTCCTCATACAAATTTTCCTAAAAAAAATAACACACACGTAAGTAAATCCTCAAAGGCGTTATACCAAGAACAAGTAATGGTGCTGCTATTGACAATATTTATTGACTTAACGGCCTCGAAAAGGGTTGCCAATTTATGAGGTGGAGCTAGGCACCACAAAATCTCATTATCAATGTCAATGTTGAAGCAATGTTCTTGTATAGTGATAACTCCCAGCGAAATATACCACCCGACCGCCAACGAGCGCTTTTAACCTCTAGCCACTACAGTCGCAGTATTGCCATATTTGCAAACAGTCTGAAAAAAATTGAAAATTAAATTTTTCAAACACTCCAAAAAAAGTTTTGATAAACAAAAAGTTTTTCTTCTCTTTTTTTTTTGCATGCAGCCCTGCGGCACTGGCACCATAACAATTGTCTACGACATGGAATTCTCCGACGCTTGGGAACTTTGTATGATTTTCTGTTTGCATGTGTGCGTGTGTGTGTTCGTGTCTATGATTGTTATGTTTTTGGGTTTATTTTGCCATTATTTTTTGTACTTGTGAATCTTTCCACCACAGTGTAGGCGCGCTGATAATGGCTGCCACGTGATGCGTGGATAGATCCGTGAAAAATCAGTGGAACATTGTGGCGTGTTGATGATGAGTTTGATAGATTTGTTTTGGCAAACGAAATGCTTTATGGGCGGATTTGCGTTAAATTGTGGCCGTAAAAAAGGTGCAAATAGATTGTTTTGTAATAAACGGTTTGCGGAGGCATGGAACGCCTTCTAGTTCTTCGTTTTTTTTTAAGGGAAATTTATGCGAAAATATTTGTTTAATTTTCTTTGATGGTTTTATTGTTGACAGGTGAAAGATTTTCTTCCTTAATTTGATTTCAACGTTTGCGGAATTTTTCTTCAAATTATTTATGCAGAAAATTTTAAATTTTCCCTGCAAATATTTCATGAATTATTATTATTATTATTACGTCCTTTCGAAAATATGTTGCCCAAAAGTTTAACGCGCTAATTAAACGCAAAAACTTTGCGGCTCTTGTTATTAAGGAGCGTGTCAAAAGTGTCGAAAGACCAATAAGTTTGCCAACGGGTTGTTGTGTCTACGACCGCTATTATTGTCAGCAAACTTTAGGCAAACATTTCTTAAATTTGGAAATGCCAACACTCAACGGTTTTAGAAAATGAGTGAATGTGCCAATTTTAAAGTAATCACAAATTCATAGAATTTATTTTGGTACTGGATAGAATCTACGTGCAACTGACACTGACAAATAGGAAGGAGAGAGCTGGCACAATGAATACGTTGCTAACGGATATGAACTTCTATCCTGCATTTTGTTATTTTGAAATGGAAAATGTCCACTAGTTTTGTAAAGACTAAAAAAGTAAAGTTTTTTTATTGGAAAACATTTAAATTGTTTAAAGGTCGGAACATTTAATTGAAATTATTTTAAAGATTTTAGATAATACTGGCTACTAAATAACTAGTTTCCAATTAATTTAAAATAGGTTCAATTTCCTACATGGAGCACTTGCAAATATTTTCATTGAAATTTCCAATAACACCTTTGCATGTTTTCAAATAACAATTTACAGAACATTCGAGAATATTCTTTGAATAAATTTATTTTCCAATCAATTAAACGTCTGTCAATTCCACAAAGTACCTCAAGCGTGAGTACATTTCATTATTGCATATTTTTTGGGGTCACCACAGGAAAAATCAGTAAAAATAGAAATATTAAAATTAAGTTGAAACCCTATGAACAGGTTCTATTATAAAATACACTGTAACAGCTGTAACTGCGTCAACGCTTGAGTTGTGCACACTCCCTTGTAAACTGTACAAATTCTCAACGCAACATTTTTCAACTTAATTTTCATTTTGAAGCGTTAGTTTTTAATTAACGCACTTTTGCGCTTTCGTTATTACATTTTTATACGTAAATTGCCAAGTAGTTGTGCGCGCACTTGAATATTAGCAATGCGATTCTTCGCCTATAAATATGCCAGCGCAATTAATTTGCTGTGGTCGTAAATTGTTTGCATTTGACTTTTATGATGGCTTTTATAGTGTCGAACGAAGGACATAAAAGTAGTATTCGAGAGCTGTTGTGTCACGTACTAAAAGTGGTTGAGTGCAAACTAATTTGGATTACAGTTAAGCAGAAGACAATGCTTGTATTTTTTTCAAATTTAAATAAAACTATTCAAATCCACATCGTATCGTTTACCTATGCGGCTCCGGTTCAAAGATGCACTGCACAAAGTCAATTAAAAACACATCCTCATTGGCCTCTACTGCTTGCGCTGCCACGACCCTTTGGGCCGCCTTCTTTCGCTGCTTTTTCCGTTTCGTTTGTGTATGTGAGTTTGGATAATTAAAAGTTTTGAAGCCCTGCTTAAAGTAGCTCGCATTATACATCAGTAGTGCAACTATGAGGTGCCACAAATATGCAACAGGGCCAAAACTATCAGGAGACCAATTAAAATAGCTTCAAAACTAGATTTAATTGCAATAACTACAAGTCAACTCGAAATATTGTCGCACAAAACGATGTCGGCGCGCACAGAAATCCCCTTATGTTTTGGTATGCGAGGCGACAAACTTGTTAATGTCACGCCCAACTGTCAGAGGACCTCAGTGAACCTCGGCGTAGTGAAGTGAAAACTGTGACTGTGCCGTTGGAATTGTTGATGTGGATGTTGTTGTTGTTTTGTTTTACACTCCCGTTATTGGGGCACACATGTCCTTCGCCAGGATTTTCAGTTGTATTTTGTTTTTTTATTTTTTATTTTTCTACAGTGACGTGACCATGTCAGTACAAGGCAGTACAAGTGGGCGGCAGTGCCGCAGTTCTCATATTCCTTGATATGCCATAAAATGTCACATGAGTACATCGCAGTTTAGAATTTCTGCGACTTTTTTAATCGTAAAAAAATATTGAAGAAAACTGTCTAGGATTGGGCTGTTTGCTGAGGTCGGTGTTTCTGTTTTAGCCCATCTCGCATTGCATGCCGAAACGGCAAAATATTTGGGGTGATAATCGGCAATCACGTGACACATGTTAACTAGGAGAAACCCTCTCACCCTTAGATGTGCACTGAAAGAAATAGTTACAGAGAGTGAATTATCTTCGGCTATGCCGCATACAATATGAACCATTTAGAAATATCTCGAACATAAAATAATTTAACCGCTTTTGTGGTGGTTTCGAAGCCTCGGACCATGTCCCAAATCCGTGATTAAAAATGTCTATAAAAACTATTTTACTAATGAAATTCTTAGAAACTATCTTACACATTCACAAAACTCCATTCAGTGTACAACACTTCATTCCATAGCCATTCATTGCCCATCGCGTGGTGTTTATTTCATCGTTAGTTTTCATTGCAATTTGGCAGTTTCACTTTTATTGCCGTTTCCAATGAATTCCACCTTCCTTTTGCTGACAATTTTTCTTAATATATATCTTTTTTGCATATCAATTTTCACAACTTATTTTATTTTATAGACGAGTTTCATGTTTCGACAGAATAATTCTCGATTTACACTTCTTTGTGGGATTTCATACAAAACAAAAAGTTAACTTGACTTTTTTTGTTTCTGTTGTTGCATTTCTGTATGTAACAGAGAGGCATTTGATAGTTTGGTTTGAAGTTGAACTATTTTTGTATTTGCCAACTAAGGGTTTTACCTACGAGTTGACAGTTTGAGCTTTGCGCGTGGGCTGATCAATTTGCTATCAGAATTGGCATTTGAGTGTGAACGGCAAAGTTGGAAGGGGAAAAAGTTGTCAAATTGGCAACACTTTCAGTTAATCTTTTGTGAGCTTGCAGTGGGAGGAGTGTAAAAGTGTAAATACAAAATGCAGATGTGAAAAAAGTTTTCAAATTGCTTCTCTATATGCTAATTGCAATGGAGGGCCTATCATTTTCACATAAAGGGCGAATATTTAAACTTTGCACGGAACAAATTTAAATCACAGTTGATTAGAAACTTTACTGCCAAAAACTGCATTCCCTACTACCAATTTGTAACTATTTTGCCCTTTGATAGCATATCAAAATATAGTTCCGACTTCGCTAAAACAAACTTTACCACTTTCCTTGCATTGCATTGGATTGGATTGCCTTCTATAAACTTTAATTGCTTGCCTTCCGTCGCAAGTACTTTCCGCTATTTCCTTGAGCTTCCGCTGTTTTTCCTGGGCGCTCATCAAAGTTGCATCAGTGTTTATGGCAAGCCAAGAAGTCGAAGAAGTAGAGGACAAAGTTGGAGGTTGGTCACGATTGTTTATTTGGGAAAATTGCAAAAGCGCAAAAATACCACTCGACATGGGAATTTTACAAGAGTCTGCCAATGGCAACACTTGTTGCAATTTTATTAAAGTTGGGTGGGAAAACTAACAACAAAAAAGCCAAATAACAAAGAAAAAGAATTATAAGCAAAGGAAAGGAAAGACAAGACGAGACGAGAATGCTTCTGGGCGATATTGCACAAGTTGAACAAATGCTACTACTGTACGGACAAAAGTTGTATTACACATTTCAACTGTGACAGAGGAGCACTTGAGTGTTCCAAGTTATAAACCAAATGTGGGCTGACTTCATATGCGATACTTTTGTACTCTCATTCGTGTCTATGTGGCTAGTTAATGTGTTTTTTATTAGCCACTCCAATGCTCAACAAAGTACTCTACAATTTCTGTTCATCTCGAAAACTGCTGTTAGTGGTCGGATGTATCAGTGTGGGAAGTGTGGGAAGTGCACACAATAAACATTTTTATTACTTGTATTATTATGATTATTATTCTTTTTATGTGCTGGAAATATGAAATGAAAAACATTAAATTGCTGCACATCTGCTGTTCATCAATTGGTCAAACATTTGCTCAACTGGTACTTGACATTGCACTCAAAAATTATACTTCGTATTAAATTTTTGCTAACCATTTTTATGAGTTTGACCAACATTTTTCTTTGTGTTCTCAGTGCAATGACAACGTACTTTACAGCCATTATTATCCCTGAGGCGCATTTGATTCCACTTTGGTCATCATCTGCGTCACTTTCTTCTGTCTTGTGGTTGAATGCCCTTTAACACTTCATATTTTTCCTTTCACTTATCAATGGTCAATAAAAAAAAACTGTTTGTGCAGATTGTGGAAGCACTAAAAATCAATAGCAGACAGATTCAAGCTATTTGCTGAGTGCGGCAGTCAAAGGATGTTCAGCCTTTAGAGTATACATATGTATTCATTGTTGATGAATTGCATTTGAAGGTAAAGTTTAATGGTCTTGCATTTTTGCACTTGTTGACATAGAGCAGTTAAAACGTTCGTGTCTACTGACCTTAGCAATGAAATTAGCATTTTCTTTAGTTTCATTCAAATGCGTTCTTAAGGTTAATTGGAATAAATAGTAGCTTATAACACGGTAAGAAACAACATTAGTGCCAAGATTAACAGTCAATCGATCGTTGTCAGTTTTCTAGATCAAATCGTTAACGTTTTTTAATTGCAAAATATGCTATTTCATTACTCATACGCAGTGTATGGCAATATATTTTTAGAAGCACACAAAATTTTGTTTTCCTTGAATATCATAAGATAGTGTTGGTGAACATACATTTTAAGCGTTTTCGCTTTTAATAGGCAATTTCGGACGTTTATTTTGACGATTTAAAGCGGCAGGATTTGTGTGTCGTCAAAGCAATCAGTAGTACTCTGCAAGCATGTACCTAGAAAAGCTGATGATTTCATCTATAAAAACTGACAACGAGTTATTGTTTATTCTGAGCCCCACTACCGGAATATGTAGGAGTGGGACTAATCAAAATTTAATTTTGTATGACAGTGTAATTTTTACACAAGTAAAAGAAGGTAAGTCCCCAACTTGAGCTGCAGGAGCCATCGAAAAATGATAAGTTTTTTTTTTTAATCTGATACGTTCCAGGTTTTCTGCATTACGATACGATTATCGATTGAGCGCTTGTATGAACGAGTAAAGTATATCGAATTAACTGAGGAAAAATTAAATAGGTATGAAGAATTACTGCTAATTATATGATGCCCATATTAAACCTTCATCTTATTAAAAATTATAAGAAATCCCAGAGAAAAATTGTCATAAAATCATCGATGAACTTTTTTGCTCTTGAACATATTCACTCCAAAGCTGTTGCTCAAGTTTTGCTTTCAGCTTTTGCCGAAAGCTTTAAGTATAAATATTCGGTTCGAGCCTTTGATACAAGGGAAAATGTAATTTGTGGAAAACAGCTTGCGAGCTTTCACTACCTACTAGCAAAGCTACTTTTTTGATGGCAAACCTCCCACAAAAAAATGTTCGTAAAATGATTTATTATTTATTAATCGAGATTTAGCTAATTTAAAATGAAATATGACCTACTTGCACTTGACCAAATCGGTATAATCCGACGGTGAGAATGCGTACTCCGGATCCAATTCAACTAACTCGGGTGCAGTTTTTTTCGACTTCTTACGTTTGGCACTTTTAGCGCGAACTTTAGCAGAATTACCACTGCGAACACCAGCACGCCGTTGGGCACTCTGTTTCCTCCGGTCAGCATCATAATCCGAACGTGGCACTTCTGAGGCCGCACCAGCCGCTTGACGCAGACCAACATTACCATTCTGTACATCGCCGGAACCACTACCCGAGCCCGCACGTTCTGCCGGATACTTTGTCGAACTGGACTCTTCGCCTTGCGAATTCTTCTCCACGAAGCTATCACGCCGCCACGACGGAGTCAAGGTGCGCACAATATTCTCAGTGTCATTGTAGCCCTCGTAGTGGTACTTTTTGCGCAAATTAATGCTGGACAGGTATTCGAGCGTCTGCCAGACATTCATGGTGTTCGTTTCGAAGAAGTGTTCGTCATCGACTGACCAATCGCTGCGCGCCATCCGATCGGCAAGCATCATGGTAACGGTGGCGCATTTCGTGCCAATTGGCGCGCCATCCTGTGAGCCGCCGCCGACATTTGTGAGTGGCATTTCGTTGCGAATTCGTATTCGCAAAAATTCTATTTTCGCAAAAGTCAATTTATGTGTGATTTACAATTGAAATGCAATTACGAAAAAATGCCAACACAATTTTAATACCAATTGGAATTTGAAAACTTCGCGTAGCGCGGCACTTACACTTACACTTTCAATGTGGCGGCATTCGTGTTGCTGCACAAAAGTCTGACAACGTTATGACAGTGAAATGAGTGTGCCATTTGCTCATATGCTGCCTTGCCAAAAGGAGCCCTTTCGCATGTGGAACTGTTGCCGTTTGTATATTGTTTGCATTTGACACCACCCCCAGCCCCCAACAAGGATCCCTTTTGATTTTTCCCCATAAACGCAGCGCCTTCATGGGTATTTTGTTCCCCATTTCAAAAGGGGTGTGTGTTTATGGTGTTAACGTTGCCGTGTCATGCCAGGTCACATGTCTTGATGAAGTATCTGGGTGGTTAGAAGGGGGCTGGGTGTGTGTTTCTAACTCTTGTTTCTATTTCTACTGACTTACTTTCATTTTCGATTTCGAGCGTCCACGGAAGCTAAACTTTTCCGATTATAAATAATAACGAATTGATTGACTGAGGCGACAGCGATGTTTCAGGCAAGGAAGAGCAAGGTGAAGCGCTTTTTTGTTGCTTTGTTATAAGAAACTAAAGGCAAAGTGAGTGGCTACATTTCATGCCATCATTGGAAGCTCCAAACTAGATTCACTTAACGATTTTCTTCAGATCAAATTTAAGTCAAGGGTTGGTACTTTTCGAACCTACTTCTTCGGAGGTTCATTTGATTGTATCTCTCATGTATTTATCTAAGACAACTCACGGACAAATTGTAATTCGCCACTTGACTTTAGCTTGATTCGAATTCCGCAAAACTCCACCGAAAATAATATTGTAATTCTCTGCAATTTTCCAATTCCCCATTCTACGAAGTCGTCGTTTTCTTCAAGCTGTCAATTATCATTCACACGGCAGTAGCAGTAGCGTGACTGCACGTGACTCTTGTGAAATTAACACCCTCTCACTTATGTAAGTACAAAACGGGTATCGAAAGACACAGACTAAAGAAATAATTTGCATTCGACGCCTCGAGTGAAAGTTTTGCGCGAGAAAATAGTTTCCCAAGTGCATGCTTCGAGGGAGTTTTCATGCAAAATGCAAATTGATTCGAACGTTAAGCGTTCGTTGATTTGACATGCAAATTGTTTGTTTGGTTTTCCGATTTCATTTGTGCGAAATTCGAGCGAAGCTAAAATATTTGTCGAAAGTATTTCTTTGATTGGCTCGGATGAAGCAAGCAGTTTTGTCATTTCAACGGATACACTCACATTGATTGGAAGTTTTTAAGATGCAGTCAATTAATTTTAATGAATTTGTTCCTTTCTAAAATAAAATATTTGCATCCAAATCTTAATAATATTCTTGTAATGTAGTGTATACGTCCAAGTGGCAATTAAAATGATGCAATTTTGAACAGCTCTTGCATCGAAATGTCTTGCCATTAAAATAGTTTTTAAACTGCAGACCAATGTAAGGCAATTAAATAGGGTGGGGCACAAGCCAAAGCACCCAATAAGGTATTGGGTAAAATTGTATGCACCTCCATACAATATAGAAATTCCATTATATGCAAAGCAGCTATTAAAAACACACCACACATAATGCAGTAAATAAAGCAAAAGATAATGAAAGTAACAATAAAATAAACACGGGGAAACCACAAAATGTAATCCTGCCACAAGGTAAACAAAATGGCTGTTAAATCAGCGAAAAAACCAACACAAAAACCCTAAAAGCCTTTTAGGCCTCAGTAACACGCACCACTTGCACACAAAAGGGAGCACACATAAAAATCATAAAAAAAAATAAAACTCATAAATGCTGGCAATAGTAAATTTACTCACGCAACAACCACATCCGGATCCTGCCACCATTTATTCTTGGCCGAAGGATCCAACAGCAAACTGGCATAGCGCCAGCCATTGTAACGATTGATCTGATTCCATGAAGGACAAAATTTATTTGAATTTTTATAAAAAATTGGTATAAAACAACGACTACACACCTTATAGCATTTAGTGCCTAATGATTTTTTCTTATCGGAGAAAGCCAGACGTGCCATTTCGTGTAAATTTAGAAAGCTTAAATGCAAAAGATAGAACAAATTTTGGTAGTTTTTTTAAAAGGAAAATTCTATTTTATTGACAAATAAAATTCAATTGAAAAAGGAAATTTGAGGGAATATATTTTGATAGTTAAAATTATATAAAAGCGGGTTCAATGGAAATGTAATAGATACAAGTATAATAAAAACTACGTTTGCTCAAATTTTAGGCAATTGCTAGACACAAATTGTCTTTCCCGCATCTGATCTCATTTAAATTTTGGAGCTAACCAAAATGAAATCTTTAGAGTTCACTAACCCTATTGTTTATATTAATTAAGTACTTAGCTTAGTTCAGGTTTTTTGTAGTGAACTAAACTCTAGTTAGTACGTGTCACTTTAGTAATAAAGTACAATTCACTCAATTGCAAAGCGGACTTGAGTGCAACTGGAGCTGCACGAACTGCCAGCGTTCAATTGTCGCACTCAATAAGGAAAATTCTATGCAAAACGTTGGTATGCAAATTCAATCGCTTCTAATTAGCTCTTAACTCTACAATGTGCTGATGAAATATTCCAGCTGCGAAACGATAGCCATCGTTTGTTTGCTGTCGACGTATGTACATTGAAATTAGCCATAAGCCATTAGCCAGTTGCTGTGTGGTTTGTGTGAACTGAAATCGAAATTGAAACGGGTTTCCATTGAGTTGGAAATGCAATTGAAGCGGACAATTGATCATTGAACGCGTTTTAATGCGACAGAGCGTCTCAAATGTGCCATTAGGCTCATGTGCGAGGTGTTGGTTTGAGAATAACCCAGTCAATGTGAAGGAAATTTTAATTTTTTCTAGTGAAGATTTGTATTTTAGGAACATATTTAAGAGTTTTTGTGAGTGGGTAAAAAATTTGTTTCCAATGTTTTTATTAAAAATAATTTAATTTCCCCATTTAATATGCTGATTGGGTTATCTTCTCTCCACGCCTTCAATCCAATCGATCAACATCGAACAAGTTGACTTATCTTGTCAACGAGCGACGAGCGCTACGAATTGTCTCGCGTACTTGAATTATTTATGGTATTGTTGCGATTTCTTGAGTTTGAAATATGAAATAAGAAATTGGAATTGAAATTGAAACTGAGACTGAGACTGGAACATGGCTCAAATGTTTTACCAGAAGTAGCGTTTAAATGAGCCGAATGAGCACTTGGCCAAGACGAGGCCACAAAGGGTGTTTGTGTGCGGCTGTTTCCGCATAACCCATTTACAAATGAAGTGGAATTAATTTATAAAAAATAAAAATAATATTGAAAAAAAAATAAAACTAATAATAAACCTGATTAAGATTTTTTGCTGTACAGCTCCATACAAGACATGGTTGGTCAATGGTAACAAACAATGTATGCAGATAATTATGAAGAGTTGGAAAAAAATAGTTCTGGAGCAGCATATTGGCGACATTGTCAATTGGCTGAGGTATAAAAGGTTGTCGTGACGGAGCAGATGACAGTAGTCTCATTTTTAGCTTCAAAGAGTTAACTTGAAAATTAACAAAAAAAAAACCAATAAGCAACATGAAGGTGAGAATATAGAAAGGATAATTAGTTTGGAAATTGAAAAGGAAATGATACTGCAATTGCCAAGAAGGAAGTGAAATCTAATTGCTATGAAATTTGTGAGAAGAACAACTGGAAGTGTAACTGAGTTCCATTAAATAAGATATGAAGGACCCAGGATGTGTTCCTTGGCAATCTATAAATATTCTAAAAATTTTCAATTTGGTCTAATTTAAAATGATGTGCCATTTTGTGAACACCCTAAATATTACTTCAACCACTAATTTATTCCCTTTTCTCTCAGTTCGCCGTTGTCGTAGTCTTGTTCGCTTTGGCCCTCGGTGCTCAGTCGTCCATCGTGCCCATTGCCTATACAGCCGTCCATGGCCCCGTTGTGGTCGCTGGTCATCCCCATGCCTCAGTTGCGATTCATGCCGCGGTACATCATCCCGTTCATGTCGTCAGCGTTCCAGTAGTACATGCACCCGTCGTACATGTCGTTCCCGCTGAGGGCACCTATGTGGCAAAGACCCGCGGTGCTGTGCATATCGCCCCACTGCCCGGTCACTCCAACTCGGCCAGTTCGGTTAACTTGGAACCCGCACCAGGCACTGCTTAAATCGTCTGAGCTTTTGAGAATTACGTAGAGAAGAATGATGGCCCGCATAAAGTACACTCAACAAACAATAACAGACAGAACAAACGTAAAAGGAAAATACAAAAAAAATCCAAATGCAAATATTTTAGTTTAATTGAAAATTGCTGAAAAAAAAAGATATTTTAGGTTAAAGTTTTATGTTTTTCTTTTTGTTTTGCCATAATTAATTATTATTTTTGTTTTTTAATCTTCTTCTTGTCTCTCTCTCTTGTGATATTTTTCTATCTCTTTCTAAGTCACTTTCATTTCTCACTTTACTGCCATAAATATGTACTTTGCTTCTTAGTGTGCATTTCTATTTTTTATGTTTGTAACTTTTTTAAAAATAATTCACATTCCCAGCCGTTGTCAATATTGAAAATGTTAAAAAGTAATAAAATAAAAGAACAATAAATTCTTTATGAAATAAATATAAAAGCATTTTTTATTTTATTGGAATTTTAACCAAAAAATAACCTTTATTAAAATTAAAAATAAAAATGTCAGATCGAAATAAATTTTTTTGCAATTCTAAAGCATTTTTAGGATCCGTGAGAAAACAAAAAAATTCTGTAAAAATGATACCACAGCTAGGAAAATCCCTCCACTTTTAGGAGATATTGTCTCACTGTCTTAAGCAACATTGTAGCTATAGACAGCAATAACCAAATTTCATGAAGAACTTATAACTATAAAATTACTTCCGGTAAGCATTTTGGAGCAAACTATAAAAAATCGACTGGGCGTATGAGTGACTTTTATTAGTTACATAAGATAATAGTTAGTCATACTTCACATTTTGTTTTGGTGTTTTTGTGGTGGATGTGTCAGAAGATTACTTAAATTTTCTGCAATGATAAACTGGAAAAATGACAAAAATAATCTGTTTTGTTCCGAAAAACTGGTTAGGGTTGGTTGTTCATTAAATTATTGGACACTTGGCTACAATTTTACAACGGTTTCACCAATAATCGACGACTCACCATTACTGTATGTATTAATATTTATTAATTGGTCTTAAATTTAGCTCTATCTCAGTATGTACAATACTTCCTCTCCAGCATTGAGAACTCGCATGACACCATGAGAAATTGCTTCAAAATTCGAGTAAATGTAATTGCGCAATTTCTACATTAGTTAAGTACTGATTTAAATTAATCTTTAAATTATCTCAGACTATTAATTTTATTTAAAAAAATATTATATCAAATTCCTTGTTCTGTTCTAAAAATTCCAAAATACCAGATAGCAAGGAATTCAAAAAGCTGTACCACTTGTCACACTTCATTAAATAAATTCCACAATACCAGTTTGGCTAAATATAACTCAAAACGAAAACCAACCAAATTTGACCAAGAAACGCAAAATCCAAAAAAAATACAAATTGAATTCAATTCAATTAAGCAATGGGCAATGCCATGAACCGAATACAAAAAACAAACAAACAAGAATTGCATTCATAAATTGAAAAGGCAAACAAACAAAGTCAACAACAACAAAGTAAAACCGCAGCAAATTGACAGTAGGCAAAACAAACACGCCTGCGGCTAGCGATCGATACCACCTCAAGTCGCGTGCGTGCCGATACACACACACACACCCAACCTGTTGTCGTTCGCATGTCAACAAAAAAGTAAAATGCGTGCGCGCAGACTCTCTGTCGACCAGCTTGAACTCATTCTCTGATGGAAATTTGTACATTGAACTTTTTGTGGGTTAAAAATGTAAGCAGGAAGGCGGAAAAAGCCCACAAAACAACATGCGTAAACTTGAACTTGCGTTTACGCAGCCGATACTATTGAAAAAACTGAAAATAAAATAGAAATCAAAGTGGAAAAGTGAATGCCGCGCGTGTGACGCATGTGCAAATGCGAGCTGGCTAGATTTATTGCCGATTGCCTCTGGGCTTGGCTAATGCAGCTGCCAACTTGCCAAGCTGCTGTTTGTTTTCTGCGTTCGCTGGTGGCTTGCTTGTTTGCTTCTTGTCTGGCCAACAACAACAACCACAACTTGTTGGCCAGCCAACAGGCTTGTCCGTTTGACAGTTTTATTACTTATTTGTTGTTGTTGCCATTTTTCGTTATCGCCTATACGCCATTTTGCTGATTGTTTGCGATTAGAAAAGTTCTAATCGACATTTAAAATATTTATTTGATTCACTTACGTATTTATTTTAATTGTACTATTTCCGGTGTTATAAGATTTTTTTTATCAGAATAATTTCGGCTTCCCTGTAATTTTTTACGAAGGTTCTTTTCGTGGATATTCCTTTTAAAGTCGACTCGACTCGACAGAGCATCGTGGTAACACTGTAGACCGCATTGTGAGGCATTTGCCGCCATTCTCACCTATAGGAAAAATCTAGGTTTTACTACTGCCGTTGTTTGGCGCCTGCTTGATCCGGGTCTAGAACCAGTTTGACCACAGCAACAAATCCCAAATGGAAATTATACAATTTTGCTCTAATTTTAATCTTACAGTTACAATAGAGCACAACTTCTTCGTCCATACAATTTCTACAGAAATACCACCCACCAGGTGGTCCCCACCATGACCAGTTGATATCATTATTATTCCTTATATTTACACTATTAATTTATTACCATTTATTTTCCCACGATATCCGGTTTCTGATTTAAAGGCGTTCCTAGTAATCAATATATCGCATTTCACATGGATCCGTTCACATTTTAAAGTAATTCAATTAGCAGCCTTAGCAAATTAATTCACGTTGAGAAATTAACATTCCCACAAAACCACTCTCAATTTTTCTTGAACCCTTGTCCGCGTTCATAATTAACACTTTCAATAAAAATTTACATACGAATTGCACATTTGTTGCGCTTTCGAGCAACATTTGTCACAATTATTAATTGATTAAAACTATTCAAGCGAATGGGCAGGGGACACTGAGATACTACACTGTCACAGTTTGAGTTTTCTCATTAGATCATGTTTGTTTTACAATTCGAGCGCTTATTGGGTGCTTGAGTCAATTTATTAAAATCACATTTTTCTTATTAGTTATTTGAACGCACACACCACACACACCACCCCCCTGGAATAACAAATTCTTGTTTTCGGCCTAATGCAAATGCAAAAATTGAATTTTGCCCCAAACTGAACATTAAATTTTCAGCACATGCTTGTGTTTATTTTATGATTTTGCACAAAATTGGCGTTTAAATTCGCCACCAATCTAAAAAAGTGCAACTTTAGCTTGCAGCCCGAGTCTCAGGGGGTCCAATGAGTTGACTTTCATTTCGTTTCGTTTCGTTTCTGTTATTTGCAATCATTTTCCAACATTTGGCTGTAGGTGGTGTGTGGCGTTGGTTATGTCCAATTTTGGGTTTTTTTTTTTGAGTTGTTTACTGTCAAATACTAATGGTATGCTGCGATTTGTTGCAGTTTAGTGTGTGCTGGAATTCCAATTTAAATTTTGGTATTAAATTTGACTAAATCAAATTTAAAAGTCAGAAGTGGACTTCAAGTAATTTGTAGACTGAATTTGGCGCGGGACTTTCCTACTTCAAATGAATCGCCTTAATAACGATTCATTCTGACCCCAACCACACACACACACATACACAGCTTCTCGTGTGAGTAATAACTCCCTTAGAATTATTCCTGTTGGCAACATTGTATCTTCGACGAATACTCAATCGCCATTTCATTATTTTGCATTTGAAAATTCCCAATTGCTCCTCAAATCGACCTCGATTAGCATTAAGCAATTAATCATAACCACTTTTGCATATGTTCAGCATGCATGATTATTAAAACATTTAACAGGGCGTTGACAATTCGGTACGGAAAACAGCAACAACAAGCACAACAACCATAACAACAACCACAACTGACACTGGTATCGCTCCACATGTGCCTATTGGCATATGTGGAGCATGCAATGCGGGTAGTAAGAAGCTTGCCTTGAGCCAAGTAATTACCGCAAACACAAAACAGTAGAATTAAAATAGAAAAAAAAATGCGAATGTAAAAAAAAAATTACCGTACTTAAATGAAAACTGGATTAAAAGCATAAAATCCTAATGTGGCCAATTAAGATCCGCTTGAACAGACTTTTACAAGAAAAGTGATTGTTTAATGTCAGTCATTTTTTTGTTTGTGTCTAAGGAGTAATTTGTTGTAATTACTTAACTAACGTTACGTGGTTCATTGGAAAGGAAAGAAAGTCAATGGTTGGCACTTAAGTGATTTGGTGGGCACATAGTTACAACAGACACACCTTTCCTGAAGTGACTGAGCCAATTCTTGGAATTCTTCAATTCTAAATTGAAAACATAAAAGAATTCTTTTTTTGGTTTTTTCGTTTTTGCCATAATCGTAAGCTGCTTATGCAAATCTGGTTGGCATTGATCTTGTGCACGAGAGCATAACCCAGCACCTCAGTATGGCGAAGCCGCCACCACCAAACAACTCGCCATTTGAGGGTGTATGTGTGTGTGTGTGTGGAGCGTTTAAAGTGTTGTGCAACATTTGGCGGACAGCTAACATGGCTCATTGGCTAGGCGTTAGCTAACAATTTTGCACATGAGCGGTAAGTGTTGGAGGTTTTGTCTACAACAGAAACGAAAGAAAAAAAACAAAGCATAAATATGCACCAGATGTTTTGCAACATGATCAAGTGTCATTAATTAGATATTCACGTTTAGAGCGCATATTGTCTAAATGCTTAAATGGTAGACTGCAATATTGAGTTATTATTATCAAGCCCAAAGACATTTAAGTCAACCGTTAGATGTAATAATTTCTTACAAATCTTTCTACATATAGACCACACCGGACTTGTGCCTTAAATGGCATGACACTCATTTTCATAACTCCAGTCTCTGACCACAGTCCCTGACCAACACCAACACCTACACTCAACTTCATTTACCAACTTCAGCAGTTTACACACAAATCCAATCACCTTTTTTACTGTTTATTTACTTTAATTTAATTAGCTCAAAAATACGATCAATTTACAAGCAGAGCAACTAACAACAACAACCAACAACAACGATCGAACGTAATAGTTAAACGCGTAGGCGTGCTTTAGCGCATTTTAGTGACTAGCATTTTACACAATAAAATAACAACAATTAACTACAAGTAAAAATAGACACACTGCATTCAAGCGTAGCCTTCTTTTTCCTTCTGAGCTACTAAAAATAGTCGCTCCACTATTGAAAAGTAGATACTGAATTGCTGGGGCAAACGGTTTTATTTTTTTATTTTATTGCAATTTTATTTTTATTTTATTTTTGCTAACCAAAATAATTGTAATTAAGTAATTTTTTAATATAGCAGAAATTTCCATTACACCGAGCCCCTCTGAACGGCCACAGGCATTTGGCGTTGCGATTGCTGCCTTGAAATGGGCGTTGCTGCTTTACTTAAAATTTCGTTAAGGATTTTTACTTACAACTTTACTGTGCAACAATGTATATGTTGAAATCAATTTGCGGTTTGATTTACGAGTTATTACTGAAAAATATATAAAGAAAAAAAATACATAAAAAAAAAGGAAAATGGCCTAAAATGTTTTTTGCAATTATATATGTAGATGTCGTGAAAATTGGGTCAATTTTATTTGAAGGAGAAAATTGTTAATGGTGGGTTAGACTGTTGGATTGGGTGGGGTTCAATTCGAGAGTTATCATTTGGAAAATTGCTCTTGGTCATGTGGTGTTTACAAATTGTAGTGTAAATGATATGGCCTATAGAGGAACTCAGTACAAATTTAGTTTCTATGTAAAAAGAAACGATTTAGTTCGATGTTATTTGTATTGTGTACACAAGTACCTAACATTTTGTATGGAAAGCTAATTGGCAACAACTAGCCTTTAATTGTGTTTACGGGTAGTTTTATGCTTTATCAGAATCCAAATTGACAAGACACTTGGCTGCACTGAAATCCATATGACACACATAGTGGAAGCCGTGGCGCAGTGATTATGTCACCCTACATCTGCTTCACGATCGGAACTTATCGGGTTCGACTTCACGCTCTAAATTTCCTTAATTATTTTATTCAATTTGAAAATATCACTTTTGTGACAGTTCTTATACTAAACTACAAGCTTCCGACGATAAAAAAAAGCCCAACTGACAGTCTTGGCACGAACAACAAAATCAATTTGTGTAACAAATAAAACCCAAAAATGAAACCTGTATGAGTCTCACTTAGTCTCACTAAAAGCATATTCTAAGAATGGAAAATGCGCGTATAGCCAAAAATTTCCAGCTGAAAATTTATGGCAAAATTTTGGGCGTTGACAGCGGTTGGACCAGTTCATAATATTCGAATCGTGTTGCCTCAATAATAGCAGTTCTGCGGTATCCACACAGCACATAAATCAAAAGCAAAATTGACCAACATATGGAAAAACAATAGAACGATTTCATAAGCAATTACAACAACAATAATAATAACAACAACGAAAAGTCATCAGCGATAAGAACTAACAAAAAAAAACCTGCGAATTATTAAAACTGAAAAATATAACAAAAGCAACAAACACAGCCAAACAACAAGAACAACAATAGCAATAGCAACTTCAATTTGCCTCCTCTTATCTTGGTAAAGGTTCAGCTGGAAAATCTCAATTCGATTTTATACGAAATACGGTTTGAATAGAAATTAGTGCACCTTGTGGTGGTCTCTAATTGCTGTGAGGCTGCGGCAGCGATAAGCGATTACAAGTTTGAGTGAAAAATTCCACTGAAATAGTAGGGGGATAGTGGCAACGCCTTGCGCCTTGTGTTTGAATGTTGCGCGTGCGCTCTTTCCGCATGTGGCCGTCGCCGAAGTTATGCAGTTGCATTTGAAGTTGACATGTGGCAGGAAACGTGCACCAATAGCAGCCGTACTCAGTTAGATATATGCAAGTGTTTTTTTTTTTGGTTTCTACTTTGAAGGGGGTTGGGTGCGGCATTCCGCTGACCTCTCACTGCAAATCGTACTTCATTTGCTCCGATTGAATTCTCATTTTTATTGTTTCACTTTTGAGTTCGTGTTTGAGCCATTATTGTGGCAATCTTTGTTGTTATTATTATTGTTCTTGGCATTTTTGTAGTTTTTGTTTTCGTGGCTTTCGTTGTTGTTGTTGTTTGGGCGGTGTCGTTGCACTTGCTTATTTGTGGCGATAAATGTTCGGCTGTATGTAAAAGTAATGAATTGCACTTAGTACACGGAGAGAAAATTTGTTATTTTGAATTTTACTGTGCACAAATGAACTGTGCATTAGGTTGAGGAAATGTAAGAGAATAATTTACGAAGAGAAGGGAGTGATACCTTCAATTCTGTACTCGAGAGAATCATCTAACCGTAGTTATAATGCAAACGTCAGCGATAACATAATGCAGACATGTAATTAATTTTTTTCATAACGATTTCCCCAACCTACAATGTCTGTTCAATGCAGGGTTTTCTCAAAAAAATGTATACACCACGATTGTGCATGAAGCTACCGATTATCGATACAGTACACTTAGAAAATAATGCCTATCATACAGAGTCAAGTGTACTGAGTGTGGTGTAGCCTCAATAGAATTTTGTATTTATTGAAAGACTTCCTTGGAGACGTCGGGTTCATGATTTTCATCGGGGTAATATTGTTAACGAGCTTAGTCTAAGCACACGATTGACTGAATTGTGTACAGAATCTATCTTTTCCTCATGTATCGAATACGTTTTAATAAGTACTATCGTGGTTCAAATCAATCACCTGTTTCTGTAACCCCACCAGTTGTTCACTATAGAGAGGTGCGCAACACGATTTTAGTGTTGAGTGAAAACACACTCATGTCCTCTTGGAAAATTGTTGCCCCTCCTCGGCGAGCCTACTTCACCGTTTAGAGTGTATTGTATTATCAGCATTCCTATAAATTGATTCCTCAACAAAATTAAAGTACTTTTCTAATTAATTCAAAAAATTAACCAATATGTAGTCTTAAAATTTGGACCACTTGCTTTAGGGACCAGTCGAAAAAAAATTCCAACTGCTTATGTATGTAGTGTAAGCACGCGACTACTTTTTACGCCAATTCCAATTGAGATTGAAACACTCTAAAAATTGTTGTTTGTTTTGTTTTGTTTTGTCTTTGCTAGCCGATATGAGTTGCATTTTTGTGAGTTGTTTTTATTTTAATATATTTTTGTATTTAATTTTTGTGGTGTTGCATTTTTGTGCGATTCGATATTATTTGAATGCATTTGCGGGCGGGGCGGGGGGGTTAAGTAATTTGCGCAACAATACAACGTGGCCAGGCATCAGCGTCCGTCCATCGGACTAATGCTCGTTCGGGGATATGTCCGTCCACTCGTTGGCCACGCTCTTTCGGCAGCGCGATCTCTCTGCTGATTGAGGAGTTTAGACTAATGCTTCGTTCGGGCGGTGGCGGCAAGCAGTGAAAGGTTACAATGCCAGGCGCCGACGCAGTGCAGCGCAGCCACCAAATACTCTAATTCTGCTGTGGTGCATGTAAGCTTAGGAACTTTTTATGCTTGTACCAGTGGCACAGCAGCAGCAGCGGCTTTTGTAATTTTTCGAGACAAGTTTCGTTTCGTAGATTTGCTGTTGTTGTTGTTATTTGTTGGTGCTTTTTTGTTTTGCAGTTGCAGTGCAAGTTGCTGTTGTTATTACATTTTTTTTGTGTGGCCCCACCGCATTAAGTTAAACCATTTTTAGTATAAAAGTTGCAATGATTTCGTAGTCCAAATCAGAATTAAATCAAAAAGCGTTCGTTGAACACTTCTTTGAGTGCAGCTAAAGAAACAGTCCTTTTCTTCTTCTCCAAATCCTTCTTCAAAACCAAGAAAACAACATGAAGGTACAGTGGAAATATTCAATGGAGTTGTTAAAAAAATAAATAAAGTGTTTAAAAGGACTTGACAGTGGTGCAATTTCAAAACAAAAATTAAATTAAAAATTCCCCATAAAAAATCCGAAAAAACAAAAAAAAACAATTTTAATTTTTTGTCTAAATTTTGTCCTAATCTAGCCACTGTTAAATATACAATTTTGTGAACTTTTTCTCTAAATATTTTTAATAAAACGAATTTGTTCTCCCATTCCATTTCCAGTTCGCCGTCGCCGTAGTCATGTTGGCCCTTGCCGTTGCCGTCCAATCATCCTATGTTGGCCACTACGCCCCAGCTGTATCCTATGTGACCTCAGCTGTGCACCCAGCCGGTGCCTGGGGAGGACCCTGGGGTGGACCATGGGGTGGTCATGGTGCTGGCCACTATGGCCCAGCCGCTGTTGCTGTTCACGCTTCTGCTCCATGGGGACACAGCGGACCCGCCCACTGGGGTGGCTATCCCGGCATCTCTCTGAGCCAGGGCCCACACGGTGCTGCTCATTATGCTGGTCCCTTGGCTCATGGTCTGGGACACGGACACGGCCATGAAGGTGTCTATGTGGCCAAGACTCGTGGTGCTGTGCACACCGCCCCATTGGCTGGTCACATTGCTTCGGCTACTTCCATCAATGTGGCTCCTGCTCCAGGCACTCATTAAAGTGGATCCATTCCGAAATTCCTTGACGACCACCCTGATGAAGCCAAAACAAAGTTAACGCACTGTCTCTGCAGCTCTGCTATCATCGATCAAACGTCTCAGGCACGTGCAAGTTGCTCCACCACCACCACCAGCACCACGGAGCGGCGACAGACAACCCACCAATGTTGTTTCACTTTCTTCGATTCTACAATTTCTATTTCTAAGTACACATTATTTTTCTTGAGATTTTACATTTCAATGCCTACCCTCATCCCGACCCCGTCCATCAAGCACACACAAGCGCACACTTGAAGTTTTTTTTTGAAGTCCCTGTGTTCCATGAAGTCCAACAACAATTACAACAACAGCATGATAATACTCACTTTTAGTATTTCTGAGAACTTTTTTTAAACTCTTTATTCTATCTCTTTCCATTTCACCCACACTATCGCTATCTCTGTCAACAAACACTCTTCTCTGTACATACAAATATGCAACAAAAAAACAAGTAAAAAAAACACAAAAAACCAGAAAAAAAACTCTGTCACAATCTCTTTATTTCTATCATTCTTCTAATTGTTTAACATTGTATCTTTTTGTATATTCTAGTAATTGCAACAATTGTAAGATTGATCAAATATGACATAAATAAAAATTTTGCAACATTTTTATTTATTCACAAAAAAATATCGAATGTTTTTTCATTAATGGAAAGAAAGGTTTCTAATGTGAGGGAATAGTCCTGAGTATAGTTGCTTAATCGAGATGTAGATCCTAGATATAAATTAGTCAGATATCAAGCGGTCTCTATCTACTATAGTACCTATAGGTATGGAATATTGGTTTGAATTACACTGCCTTTGCCTATTAACTATGGTGTAGCTGTCTTGAAATTAGGAAACAAAGTGTTACACGACTGATTTCTATACACTGATAGATATCTATATGGGGAAATTAAGGACAGGTTTCCCACATTTCAATGTTAATAAGCAAAAATATGATATGGCTCGAAACAGGAACAGATATGAGCGTTGAGTCTATCTAATCCCAGTTCAGACCTATAAAAAATCTATGAGTGCATAACTTACTATCCCAAATATAGACATTTGGGATAGTAAAAGTTCTGTAAAGTGCAAATATTCCATGCAAAAATATTTTTTTAAAAAATTCGATTTTGTTAGTGACGAAATTGTTGTTGCTGGAATGATCTACAAAACCTTTTAATCTTCTGTTTTCTTTTAGTAAAAGTTTATTCAAGAAATTCGGTTTTGTCAGAAGAAAAAAAATTGTTGTACAGGACGTATGAGTGATTTTTCCGAGTAAATAATAACTCATACGCCCTGAAGTGCAACAAATTTTACTTTCTCTTGACAAATGTATGTATTACTATTCAAAATTGTTATCTGATTCCAAATATGGTAACAAAAAATTTATAGAAATGAGCGAACTAATGAGCAGAGGGCGAATGAGTGATATTACCATTCGACAAAATTCCAATTTTGACTGCACCCATGTTAAAATTCTATTCATTCTACGAGTAAGGCTTTAAATGAAGAATGTTTTAAATATTAAATTCTTCATTATTATACATATAAATCATAGAAAGATACAAGATAATTTAGTAGAACTGATTGACGCCTTCTAAAACGTCAAACAAATCGTTTATTAACAGTGGTAATCTATTAGAGCAGATTACTTAATTACGCCAGCGGGTAACAAGCAGCTATCAACAGAAAACACCATTCCAAGCATCGACATTGGATCACCTCAACTCAACAATGGGCAGTCAATTTGTTATTGTATAAACGGCTGATGGCAAAATTTATGAAAATAAAACCTTAAAAAAAATTGTATTAAATCAATACATTAAAGTGTCCACCAGCCAATTGGGTGTGTTAAAATTGCATTCCAATTATTTGAACTAATTGCGGCCACCTGCATGGTTCTTAGTCCAACATGCATACTTAGAACATGAACCAAAGTCATGTTCGGTTGGATGAAACAATTACGAAAATTATATGATTGATTTTGAGTTCATATGCACAAGTTACAAAGTACAGAGCGGGCACAGGGAAAAATGTTAGCCAACAATTGTTAAAATGTATTTGTCCAAATTGACTGGACTAATTTCACAAGTGTCTCCATTATATTTTTTCCACACTCAAGTGCTGTCAAATGTAAATTTTTAGCACTCAACTTTCCTGATTGTCTTCTCTTTCGAAACTTAACACTTTCTCTCACTTGGCGCAGGCGCACTTTTATCTGACAGTCGACAGACTTCTGCTTAATTTCACGTTATCATTATTGCCTATTCCATGGCATTTAGCATTTCGTTTTGCAACCATTCCACTGGCGGCCTTTCCTTGATAATATTTCTGTCTTAAACTTTGGTACAATTTTGAGTGCAATGCGGCCAGGCCCAGATTCACAGCGTGTGCTCGACGCGTGATTTCAGGCATGTTGTTGCATTCGAAATACTATCAACATAAGCGTTTTGTTTATTTTGGTTTTTGTATGTTCCTGCTGTTATGGCCACAAACCAGAAGTGATTTTTCGGTGGCAGTACTTTTCGTTGTGTTTTACATAATTGAATTGTAATTTTGTTGTAACTAAAGTCGTGTTTTAATTGACAGTAGTTAGTTTGGTTATGGCTATTGTTGTCGTTTTTGTTGCGGGTGTTTTCACGGTGACGGATACACCCACATGCTGTGGACTTTTGGTTTATTTAAAAGGAGTTTTAGACAGAGATATTGTGGGCGACACATAATAGGAAATGATTTCCATTAATTAATGAATTGGAAAGGTAGAAAAATTACTGTGATAAAGAAACACTTTGGATCATTGTCAATTAAAGTGGCAATATGTTTACTGAATGTGAATTAATGTGGAAAATTAATTTTTAATCAATAAAAGTCTTTCGATAAATTCATGAAGAAGTGAAGCTATTGAAGCTTTTGTCATTTCAATTCGAAATAGAAAACTAATTTATGTATGGAAATTTGTAAAATGTAGGATACTTTCTTTCAAGTCTGGAGTCTCTATTAATTTTGTCTCTTAATATAATGATAACTCATTCTCCTAAAATGGTGGAGTCAATTCGCCCTCATAACATAATAATAAAGCGATTATTGAGTATAGAAGTGGTGCGTTTGTGAAGCCCTACATCGTTGACAAGAGCTAACTAAATAGCACATATGAAGCGCTTTTGATGTGCTTGAATTCCCGCGGCGTATATTCAAATTGGGGCTATTAGTAATTTATTTTTACAAATCAGAATAAAGGTACAGAAAATTATAAATTCCGTTAAGATGCTTTATTTTTCATATACCTTAAAGCTCAATCATGCTATGTACCTTTTCATGAAAATCGAGTTTTTGGCATTTTTGGATTCCAGAGAAGATGGGCTATAGTGGTTTATGAAAGTAATTGAAAAATGAGACAAAAATGCATCCATGCAAAACATACTAATTCCAAAAATTATTTTAAATTTTCTAGAGTTTTGAAAAAGAGGATATAGAATGAATGTATTTTAAGGTATCGATATATGAATAATTCTTAAGCTGTATGGACATTTTTTGTACTATTTTTTGAGTATCATAGTCTTGCAATTTCCGTAAACAAAGATATCAAAGGACACGTACTTACTTATCTCTTCTATTCTAATTTTAAAAGGGGAATTCGTTTTACATTTATTACACCTACATTCATACGAGTTCAATTTCCAAGCTATTATATGACAATAAATATATGCAAATTATTTAATTGTGCAGCGTTGCAGCAGTGCTGTAACTCTAAACGGTAGTAATTAAGAGAATTGTGGTTTGGCAGCGTGGAGCAGCAATTAAATTAGATTAAATGCAATTCAATGGAACGCACATTAAAAACCACACATTAGACATGCGAGAAGTGTCCGAGACAGTTACCGGAACTGAACGAATTGAACGGCAATTATGAATGGGTTGGGCCCCTGGATACATGGGCGTTACAACGGACAAGTTGTCGCTCAAACAACAGCAAAATCAAAATCATACAAACTGAATAAGGCAAATACAAAACCAACAGAAGCTTACAATTTATTTTTAGTCACAAGAAGAGATAGTGTAAGAAAAAAAAAACCCGCTTGACTTCAGCAATTGTTGACACAACTCCATTAGCGTCAGCAGAGAAGTTCAAGACTAGAGCAAATCTCAAATTCCAATGCAGTGCAGGCGGTAGCGCTGCATATACTACATACACTGGCCGTTATGATATGCTATGTGTTACGTGGGGTGGTGCTGTGTGCTCTAGTTTGGAATGCTTTTATCCGTTGTAAGTTGGTGTGGTGAGTTGAAGGGGGGGGGGAACCAGTTGGTAGGTTGACTGGCCAGCCTGACGTTGGTTGGATTTTTATCGCCAGTTTTTATTATTATTACTACGTTTATTGCATATTATTATTATTATTATTAAGAATGCTATGTTCTTGTTGTTAGTTTTTGTCTCGGTCTTGCCTTACTCTCACTTTCCTTGTAGACAATTTTCTCATTGTTGACACCTTCTCACCATCGATCGGCCTGGTCTGGCCTGGCCTGGCCTTATGGCGTAATGCTGTAATGATCAGTTCATATCACAAGTCATTCCATAATATATTTTTTTGATATAAAAATGACCACGTTTGGTGTATTGAAATCAGAACATTACCACAGTTCGAACAGTAAACATTAGAAGCAGTTTAGTTCTTTGTGATCTCCAAGTCATTTCTTAGTAAAAGAAAAAAAAATAAACTCAAAATGAAAGTAAGTTCCAAAGGATATTTCACAAAAAAAAACAAATCGTACTTTTCATCAGAATGAAATTGGAATTAAAAAAAATCGTTCAAATTCATCACCAAAAGTGATCACAGAAATTTAAAAAACTTTGTACTAAAAAAAATCTCTATCTTCCCTCTTATAGTTCGCCCTTGCCACCGTCTTCACTTTGGCCCTTGCCTTGGGTGTCCAAGCATCGATCATTCCCTGGGGCCACCATACCGAAGTGGCCGGTCACGGACTCGCCTACACCGCTGTCGGCCCCGCTCATGGTCACGCTGTCCATGGTCCAGCTGCCGTTGCCATCCATGCCGCTCCCTGGGCTGGCGCCTGGCCCGGTGCTTGGCACGGTGCTTGGCATGATGATGGTGCCTGGCACGGTGACTGGGCTCATGGCCATCACGATGATGGTCAATGGCACGGTGACTGGGCCCATGGACATCATGGTGCTGCCGTTGTTGTGGCTGCTCCTCATGTGCATGCCCATCATGAGGGCACCTATGTGGCCAAGACCCGTGGTGCCGTGCACACCGCTCCCTTGTCCGGACACGTTGCTTCGGCTGCTGCCATCAATGTGGCCCCAGCTCCCGGCACTGTTTAAGCGGCTGACATCGTTTTGACTCGTTTCAATGCGGACTTGGATTCAACTGGATTACACTGAAGAAACTGCCAATGATGCCAAAATAGAATTAATACCCACTTACCATTTATTTTGTGACCTTCTTTTTTTTTGTACATATACAGGGTACCTTCGAAATTCCACCAGCACTGTCTACTCCTTTAATTTATTCACAATGTCTATACTATCCTCCTTGTGAATTCGATCCCACTTTCTTTTTTCTTCATCTAAATTGTATGTATCATTTCAAAGTCCTTTCTGCTATCCATCTGTTTTAGTAAATAATTTTCCTGCATATACTTGAAAAAGTAAAATAAAAAATCAAATAAAAAAAATATATATTGCTCTTATTATTTATGAAATATTTTATTTATCGAAACGCATTCGAGGCAATAGGCCCACTGTAATTGCCTTCGCATAAGGAAGCAAATCTCCAAGAAAGCCGCAGTTCTTGGATGACCGAAATGTTGCTCAGTTGATTAAAAAGTGTGAATTGCACGCAATTACAATTTCTTCACTCCTCCAACTTCGTCGCCACCCCACAGTTAAATCATCAAGTAATTTGCAATCGCTAGCAGCAATTCATGTCAGGCAAGCAGCAGCCTCATTAAGGCGCACTCAATGCGATGCAAAGTCCGCCTCGAATGCGCGCGTAATTCGTAAATTGCACATTGAGGAGCGAGTGCAAGTCGCTCGGGTTCAAATGTAATTGGATAATTACCATCAAGACGAACGCGTTAACTCGAATAAGTAATGGGCCAAGAGCGGAAAGCAGTGCGGAGGCAACAAACCACAGGCGTACGGCATCATATGCTCCAATGCTGTAGTTGCGGTTTTTTTTTATTAGTTTGTTGCCGTTAATTGATATCTACACACACGACTGAATTATATGGTATGCCGCTTAATGCTCATGTGAGTTCATAAAAATTCTCGATTGCGTTTTTTTCCCATTGCCTTATGCGAGTTTATAAACAAAATAAACATTTAATTTGTGACTTAAATGGTATTAAACGCGCGAAATGTGGTTTATAGTCTGGCAATTGCATTTGTGCTTAGTTGACAAAGTGTTGCAGTTGAGGTTAGTAGGAAATGGCGTGCAATTATTTTCAAAACGACTGTCATCTTGTCAAAAATTTCCTACACGTCCACATTGCATCGTACGAATGTAGCGTTGCCTGTCAGACTTGCTGAAACCTCTTCAAACTGCCAACGCTCGCAAACTGATTCATAATCGTTGTGGAAATAACAATAACAACAAACATCAAGAGAATATCGCAATGTCAAAGAACAAAGAAATTTTATAGAAACGTGAAGGCTCTCTTCGGCAGACCCCAGTGGGAAATTAATAATAAAGTGCACTGCTCCTTTTCCCCTCCTCCCAATAATCAGGTGTGTAAAATTGAGGTCAACAAAAAAATATACTTATACTACTAGTAAATTACCCGTGACTTCATATATACCACTTTGACCAATCTATGGTACCCTCCCTTGGTCCCCTTGGACTCTTTTTGAACCGACAATCAAATATTCAGCTTTCTAGATCCATTGGAAGTTGAGAACAGACATCAGGACATCTGGAAATCCGAATACAATCCTCTATCGAACTGAACACCTCCTTTATTTAGGATTAAATAGTTCCAGTGTATTTTATTTTTCCCAAGGTAAGTATTTGAAAGTAGGGGGGTATCTATAGTTTATCAATTTCCTACTGGGCTCTTAAGCAATTTAATGCCACTCGCGAGCACAAATCTCCAAAAATAATAGCTATCTTTGTTGTTGTAGTTGTCTCCCCATTTTACGCGACTGCACAATGAAACGATGAGAAAAAAAATCGAAATTGCAACGAAAACGAAATTGAAACGTAAGCGTAAACGTAAACGAATTGATATTGAATGGAATCGATTGTGGCAAATGAGCGACGGACGACAACAATTGCGACTGCACCAGACGATGTGTTTTCGTGGTGGGGCATTTTGTTGTTGTTTGCATTTTGAGCGAAGAAGACGTCTTCATCGTTGTCGTCGTTGTCGGTAATCGTGCGCTCCTTTGCATTGGGGATTACTTGTTATTGTTAGTCATTAAACCGAAGAAGGTGTCAACGCCAGAACGAAATAAAGTGAGCGGAGATTTTGCAGCAAGGAGTCGGGCAGTTGTGCCAAGTTTGTGTAACGTTGAACAATGAAAGTGTTTAAGTAAAGGAAAAAAAAGCGTAAAAAATCAATTAATTGCCTAGGAAAAATGCAATAAAACGAAATTTTGTTTATTCGGAAATTCCCAAGTGATAACGCAAATGTGTTATAAATTTATTATTAGATTACATTTTTCTAATAAAAGTGAAAGAGTTACTCAACCGAAATTAGAGAAGAAGAAAAGAAAATTGCAAATACGCACAAAAACCACTGCAGCAACAACACCGAGAAGAGCAACAAAATTGGTAAGTGCGGCGCCGGTTTATAGCAGGCGTTGGTAGACTAATGTGTAGCTGACAACCAAGTTGTCGTTTTTAGTCTTTGTTCATTTTGTTGGTGTTCATTTTTTACTTTATTTTCTGTGTCTTTGCACTTTGTACGTCAGAAGAGAACAACAAAAATAGTAAACAAAGAATCGAACCGAACCGAAGCAAAGATAAAGGAATTTTGTTTGTATGCCCCTTTGAGATTATGGGGAACGTGCACGTAGTCATAATGCAAAAATATCAACAACAAAAAGATACTAATTTGGATAATAAGAAATATATTTTTAAATTATAAACAAGTTTTGCATTTTTTCAATTAAAATGATACTTTTTTGTTTTTTTCTACAAATTAAATATAAAAAAAAAATTTTTTTCTGACAATTTCTTTTTAATTTTGTAAATTGGAAACCTTTTTTAGTTGAAACCAAAAGAAGGCATTAATTGTTCGGCCGGCCAAAAACTTGCTTGAACTCAACTATGTATGGTCAAAAACTGTTTTTGGAATGGAGCTACTTAATTGTGACGATACGTTCGTTGCAGCTACAATGAAAAAGTTGATAAAATGCTTTTGGCTAAATCAAAGTAATCCAACCATAAACAGATAAATTTTAAATTCCATTAAACCATTTCGAGGCAAACGATCCTCTTGGGAAAATTGCACTGAACAGTGGGATCAATACTTTACTATATTATCGGCTTTTGTACACATTTTGGAAGTATTAAATTTCCCATAAATATGGAATGTTTGGCCAGTGGCCAAAACTTGCCAAAATATTATAAAAATGCCTAGAATTTGTAAACTAACCTTGAGCCAAAGCATAATAAATCATTTTGAATGTGTATCCAAAAAAAGCTATTGAATAATTTATAGCCCGAATGCACTTTCAAACAAAAGTTCTCTAAATATTTACATTCCTTGGCGAAATCAATCTACACTTAACGCAAACTTGAATGGAATTTATTCAATTTTCGAACTTTGAACCCAAATTCAAGATAAATAAAACTCACTTATGTGTATAAAATTTTATTGCAACCACTTGAATACAAAATATTCCCTTTAATTGCTTCTCCCCCTGGTCGTACGTAATTGCGGCTTTAATCTAAATGACTCAGTGCCATTAATATCAAACAACAGCGCCACAACAATTACAACAATGCAACTTAATTTCCTCTTAGCATTCCACATGCTCTCGTATTAACCAAAATTAAATTGTATCCACCAACAAAATAATAAAAAATCGAAACCAAAACAAAAATCAGCTGTTACGACGCTATCATGGCTCTCTCCAAACTCGCGGTGCGGCCCTCGGCGCTGCACTTGCTCCAAATTTCGTTCGTTTTGACATCTCTCGGGTAAACAATATCGTTTTTTTTTATTTGTCGTTTTCGTTTGTGTTTTTTTGATGGAATTTTTCGGTGTTTCTGCTCAATTGAGAGATTGTGATGCGCATTTTGGGGTACGCTCTCAGTGCTTTGATGTTTTTTTTTGTACCCTACATGTCCACAAGAGTATTTTTACGTTTATAGAAAAAAAAATTGGGGTATAGAATAACATAGGAAACAGGGACTTATTATATTAAAGGGCCACGTAGTTAAACTTATACATTGCACTTATCTATAGTAAAAAATCCAATATCCATCTGCCTGTCTGTAACATCTTGAAATTAATAATAATTTACGCTACATTACAACACATTATGACAGTGAAGGGGAGACGTTCGAGGGGATACAAAACAATTCAAACTGATGAATTTTTTCATCTGATCAATTTTTATTTTCATGGATACGAGGTTTCACCGGAAAGGTATCGACATATTTGAGCGAATCGGGGTACATCAGCTAGAAAACAGTTGAAAAACTGGTGTGTTATTAAATCAATAAATTCTTTTTCAGAAAAGTTTTCCATTGATTAAGACTGTATGTAAATCGATCATTCTTTGCCCATTTCCATGTCTACTCATAGCGGTAAAAAGTAGTCAAGTTTATGAACGAGAGAAATGTTGCTACATAGAATGGCCATGATGATGATTGATGATTAATTACAATGTTGTGACTATAGGTCAGGTGTGGTGCTGACTCTTATCGTGCACATTGGTAAGGAAGAATAAATAACTTGAATTATGAAGTGGTTAATATTCTGCATTATAAAAAAAAAACTGAAAGAAAAAAGGGTTGGGGGGGGGGGAGAGAAAGAATTCCAATTAAACCGCCCACGCGAGATCGTGACTTCGAGATTAATTAAATCCGTTCGGCTGTAATGTAGTAATCAAATACTTGGCTTACATCTAAAGAATATTTATGATACTGTCCTGAATGCATTTGTGTTATTTGTATGCCTGTTTCAAAAAGTGAATACGGCACAGATCAGTCGCTATGAACCGATTGAAAACACTCTCACTTGCTTTTTATTTGTTTTTTTTCTTCTGTTCGTTAATCTCAGTTGATTTAATTGAATTCAATTAGTTTTTGAATTTTTTGCGTTATTATTGTTTTTGGTTTTTTTGTTGTTGCCATTGTTGACAATTAAACAAAAGCCGCAACCACAACAGTCCCACTACCAAAAGCGAGATTCTCGTATACGATGCTTTTTTTGTGTGTAGCTCAATGAAGAATAAAGAAGATTTGCGCCGCGTCACAACAAAGCGTTAATTATATTTTAATTTGAAATTTAATTTCAGTCTTCAGCTGGAAAGCGGTACGGAGATAAGTACATACACGGTTCGGTTAAATACATTGTTGCAGCTAGAATTTTTTTGTTTGATTTTAACAATTTTGTGCGTAATTTTTAATGAAATTTGCGTGTGTTTTGTTGTATTTGCTGTTCAATTAACTAAATTAATTTGAAACTGACAGTGAGAGTGAGATTTATGAGTGATTTTGACATAATTTCGCGTGAAGTAATTAAAAGAGAAATGTATGCTATGCCGCAGAGACAGTCTGCAGTTCATTATTTTTTGTTTTAAATGAAAATTATTTTTTTTTTATTATTTTATCGAACACCTTGTTTATAAAACTTGCTCATTTGGCAGAATTTTGTAGTGGTTTGCTTTTGTTTTTTTTTCTTGCAACCTCAATACATTGTTGACCGTGAAAATTTTGTACAAAGAAATTAATTGGGTCAAAATCGACTTTCAAGTGGAGCAATTGCGAAAATATTTCATAGTCAATTGGTTTGGTATTGCAATATTTTGCTAAAATAGTTTTCCGTTCTATTCTTGTAACTGATAACGAATGTGGAGTAGGTAATTAGGGAAAGAATATAATTGAACAAAAAACAAATATAATAAAGTACCATTTTCAAGAATATATTTAATAAAAAACAAATGGAATCAGATGTAAGTGCATTAGACAGGTCGCTATTAAAATTTTTTTCAGTGATATGAAAAAAAAAAATGCAAAACCATCAATTTTTAATCTCCGTATTAATTTTAAATTTTATTTTATTATTTCTTTTTTAATATTTCGTATTAAACTCCGTTTTTGTTCTCACTACGCAACGATGACGGCATTCAATTGAATGCAAATACAACGGGAAATAGCATGAAATATAAAAAAAAGCTGAAATGTCAAAATATGAATAAGTTGCAACTTGCAAAGAATATGGTTTATTGCAAACAAACAAAAAAAACATTTAAATGCTTTCTTGGAATATGCGATAAATACTTTCACCTTTGCTTGCCATGCACTGCAATTGTATTTGTAATTATTGAAGCTAAATATAAATTCATATTACATAATAGTAAATTCTCTTTTCAGCTCCTTTTTTAAAATGCCAATACAAGTGCCTACAAATATGTAAAGATCTCAATTCGATCATAAGTGAACCGGGCACAAATTCAATGAATTATTATGAGTAATACGAATAGGAAAGCTACACTGATAAAGCATCTTGGCACCGGCAACCAATAAACGAATTTAACCACAAAAGGTTATTGAAAAAAAGTTTAAAAGATTTGCATTCCATATTTCAACGAGTGCACGATCCCATCGTTCGAATAATCAAGCCAAACAATCAAACAATAGAAAAGTTGAGAAAAAAAGCCACAAAAGCTAAGCGATCCATCCGTCAATTGGCGCCTATGAAATTCCAAATGCAGTGACAATCGCTGTTTGGTTGACACCAACTTCATCCCTCCATCAACAACTTGAGAACAGCGTCGGGCGTCAGACAGCCCCAGCCGCCCAGCAATGAAGACCATTTACAGCGAAGCCAAGCAACAACTTGGCAATTGTGTGCTGTTGCACGATGGCGGCGACGATTATGCATCATCGCCGTCGCCTATTTTAGGGCTGAGTAGCAACAATAACAACAACCACAACAGCAACAACCACAATCGCAGCAACCACTTCATTCCGGGGGCGACGAACCAAACGATACCAACAACAACAATAACAACAAGTGCCTACGACACCTTACAGCGCCCCTTCAAATGCGACAATCAGCGTGGTCGTTGGTCAACGGCCGCTGACTTTTATTTTGCAAGCACTAGTCATGCCTTCGGCACTATCACTTTCTCGGAATTGCCCGTATTTGCGCTGGTATTTGGCGGAGGTAAGCACGGGCATGTGAGGGGGAGTGTATGTTTTATGTAAAGTTCATGATAACAGTTAGAGTGTCAATTAATTAGACGAATAACTTGTAAACAGTTTACTTAGTGGGGACAGGGAAAGTTTTGATAATGAAATTTGTTAAATAACTATTAACCTTCATGGAGTCATGATCTGGTCTATTACTTGCCTTTAATTGTATTTGCTTAACGATTTTTATGTAAAAAGTGTATTTTTTTTGGCATTTCCGTTTTAAAAGTGTTTGTCACAATCTCTCGAATTGCTTATCATTTGAAACTTTTTCTACTTTCAAAACTAAATTTACATAAATATCAATACCAAATCCATTGGAAGCATCTGTTTTTGTATTTTGTGAGCTCTTGACGATCAGAGGTTATCGGTGCTCACTTTCCATGAATATTTTAATCCGCGTAATCGGCTTTTAATTAATCACACCGAAATGTAATTAAAAATGAATTTCATGATCTACTGAAAATGCACAATTTCAAACTATTGCCGAATAAATCATTTTCCTAAAATTTTAATTAATTTATGATAAGGGGATTCACAGTCAGGAACATTTGGTCTTGTGTTGCGTACTTTTAATAACTACACACTATAAGACCCTTAATACACCTAATCGTGAATTCCTCTAATGTTTTCCAATTTCCAGTATATTTCTTGCCTGCCTATTTGATTGCCATTTTGTTGTACGCCATACCCATATTTGCAATACAAACCTTTCTGGGACAATTCTCCACATCCGGAGCGATATCGGCATTTCGAGTGGCGCCCATATTCAAAGGTAAATCCATTGAAATTACTTAAACAAATAATTAAATTATATTAATTAATTTATGATTTTTTCCAGGCATTGGCTATTCGATATTAGTTTTAAATTTAACCTCACTCGCTTATTATGGCGTCATAGCGTCAGTGCCGCTTATTTACGCCATCAACTCTTTGCACACTGTGATACCCTGGATGAGTTGTGATAATGCCTGGAATACGGCGAATTGTTCCACGCATACGTACTACGATGAAGAGGTAATTGGCAAATTGGATAAAATAATTCTTGTATGTTATTTCCAATGTTAATCCTTCTAGGATCCATTTGTGGACCCTCACTCGACTGTGGAGTTTTTTCGGTGAGTTTTTGTGCAGTGGAAATCAATTCCATTCTTAATCAAATTTTACTTTTCAGAGCTGTCATCAGCTCCACGGACAATGACCAATCGGATTTTGCTCTATCTTGGCCCGTACTTTGTGGTGTTATAGGCATTTGGCTATTTGCTCTGGGGCTTTTATTGAAGCAATTGTCCTTTGTATGTATTTTATAATTATTTTTATTTTAACTCCTTTTTTTTTTACTAAAATTCTTCCTTTCCCCTCTTAGATTGGTAAATTCTTTCGATGCACCTATATACTGTTGATCTCCTTCTTCTTTGCCGTATTTGTGCATCTCATTGCGTACAAGGAGATCACTTGGTCGACCATCTATGGCTATTTGGAGCCCAGCTTAAGTAGTTACGCTTCTATACGATCTTGCATACCGGCTGCAATTTTAATGTCCACATTTCTATTGGGTCCCGGTTGGGGTAGTATTTTGACGTTGGCCAGTCACAATGGTTTTCGGCGTGACAGCGAGAAACTCACTTACTGGGTGAGCATAACGCATGTGGTGTTGGCGCTGGGAGCAATCATTTGCGGACGTATTGCCTACGATCATTTTGAAGGTATAAGCTTTTAATTTTGCACAAATTCAATTACTTGAAACTAAAAGTATTTGCTATTTTTCCTAGATCATGTGGGCCTGCTGCATTATCATGTGGAGGAGGAGCATTATATGCAATTTCTATATCTCTGTTTTGCCTATTTATTTGGCAGCTTTACCAGTCTTCCGAATCTTTGGAGTTTTCTCTTTTTCATTATGCTGTTCATAGCCGAACTGAGTGCAGTGGTAAGTTGTAATGCAGCATTTGCTTTACTTTGAAAACTTTAATATGATCTTGCTATATTTTAGGTAATTCAAGCTATGTCCGTGTTGACCGCCCTCTTCGATGAGTATGAACATCTAAGAAGAAAAAAGAAACGCATCACAGTCGCTCTGGTTTTACTAATGATAACAACGTCGGTCTATTTTTGTACCAAGGTTTGTATTGACGCAAAGTAGATTAAAATTTAAAACAAATTGCAAATAGTTCAGGCACCACGAAATTTAGCGGCTTCGAAATATACTCAATTAATTTATTTACACTCAAAAAAATATCAACTTTTTGGCTTACTGTCAAGAGTTGTGTAAAATATTTGCTGCCTTAGCTAAATAAAGTTAATACTAGCACTAACTTTTGAGTGTACTAAATTCCCTCAGAGTGATAGTAAATTCCCTTGGCTGCACTAAAATTATAAATTGCGTAACGAAAAAATTGTTTTAACCTTTGGATCACACTTAACCAAACCAAGTTCCCTAGAGACCAACAAATAAACCAAAAACAAATGAAATTGTAATGTGTGCAAGTACATACTTAAATAACAATGTGCGATAATGAACATATTAAATTTTTCTTTATGGTAATTTTTTTCAAAACTATTTAGTGTTGAAATATGAGGCAAAGACATGTTTTCACATTGATCGGGAGTTTGGCCAAAAGAAGGCGTTAACCGACATAATAAATTTACATGTATCTTGATTAGTGTTATTTGCTGTGATGATAGAACCATGTCTGTCTGTTCGTCTAGGTGTCCTTCCATCTAGGTGTGAAAGCGTCTTATATAGACTTTAAGGAAAAAGTGGACGCAAAAATTTTAAGTCAATGGGTGACGTGCATATAGCATTTGCTTTTCGATTATTCACACTACTCAATGGCCTTGTATTTATACAACAAGTAAACAGTACCCACTGTAGTATACTTTAGAACACACTACTTTTTTCATGTAGTTTGTAATATTTACTATTTTTTATGCATATGAGTCAAGAATTACGATGTTGTCGTGCGAGTATCAAGAAAAAATCACAGTTAAGCAAACGATAACGTCCTAATCCTTGAACTATCGACTTAACCTTTTGGCATCAAGTATTACTTACATCCAAAAAATATGCAACAATTTTTTAAATGCATATTTTAATCCGGAAAATCAGAAAAAGAAACATTTTTAAAACCAATGATTTCAGACTAAACGACGCCTATATAATCTATTTGGAATTAAATTTTGTTCTAATTTTTCCAATGCCACAGAGCGGCTTCCAACATCTGCACATATTGCCTACTCTCGCCATACTCACGCACGTTATCATCTCCATTCTGATGCTGCTAATGACCACTTGGATTTATGGGCGTGAACGTTTCCAATGCGACTTGCAATTTATGCTGGGCAAAACGCTATCGAATTTCAAAATTGTGCTGATTCGTTTGGTGACACCCGTCTTTCTAGCGATTTGCATTGTAAGTATTTGCAATTAGAAAAAACTATCAAATTCTAATAATAACGCAAAAATACGCCCCTCAGTTTCAAATCTTCTTCCTACTGGATGAGTTCCCCACGGAGTTCGTGGTAATCAGCCAGGCTGTTGTGTACATTGTGGCGCCCGCCTATATGATCTACAAAGTGTGCCAGACGACAGGTTCATGGCGCAATCGACTGAAACAATGCATTGCACCGCACGATTGGCATCCAGTCGATGCGGACAATCGACGATTCTACGAGGAGGTGATGGGCACCTCCGAAATGCTGGTCATCGACAGTGAGCCGCAGTTTATGCTTAGTGCTTAGAGCCAAAACAAGAAAGTTCCACACACATACCAATTATGAAATTAGTTCTAAGACTTTAGCTTGATTTGAACAAAAAAAAACAGAGGAAATATTTGTAATGTATGCTTAGTCCAATGGAAAATTTATTACTTGTATAAATATAGTACATAGCAGCGTGATAATTTAAGTTAATACTCGAAACATTTGACATGATATTGAAATTTTATACAAATTAAGTAAATAAAATGAAGTAAAAAGCAGCAAACAATGGAAGATTGTTTGCGATGGTCGAATAGCCAATAAAATATTTCGCCAAATGCCATTTTGATTCCTTCTCTCTTTTTCGTAGCCAATTAAAATTACTGTTTACCTCATGGAATATATGTATTGAAATTATATTTGATAACCTCTTATCAGTTTTTAATTTATTTTTGAGTTTCAATACACACAAAATCTACATCCACAACCAATTTAGAATAATAAAATGTATAAGTAATTTTACAAAGCTGAAAAATAATAATAAAAAAAAAACATTTTAATTTATTTGCTGATTGCTAGTGAAATTTGATTTATCTGATCTCCCATCACATATGGAAATATATATGTTTTTATGCCGCACTTCAAACTACTAATTGAGCAGCAATTATTGTAAACAAAAAATACGCTTATGAATTGTTCGTTGAAATTTACTTTGTATTTCATTGCTTTTTTTTTTGTATGTAGACAATTAACCAGCAAGGCTGCCAAATCGTTGTGGGAAATCCCCAAACAAATCGCGGGACTTGAGGGTGAATTTTGAGAATTTTTCAGAGCATCAATTGATTTTCTTTGGCAAAAGGCCAACAAAGAAATTTAGTATTGAAAATTCTACAATGAGAAAATCATGTAATAAATTTTCAAAATCTTAGAGACTGAGACTGAGAAATAAGTCTCTCGCGCTCTTTAAAAGCAGCCAAACCATTGCCAAATGTACATACAAGAGAGAGCAAGTGATAATAATGATAATGCAAGGAACTGGAACTATTAAATGAAGGCCCTAAGTCGAAATTAAAATATTATAAAAACTGGCATACTTTACATTTTGAAAAAACCCACCTAAGTTTATAAAAATGTAATAATATTAGACAGGACATTAAAGCAAAAGTGGTCCAACCCACTGTATGGTGACTACTTAGAAAATCAAAAGGATTTAAGTCAGTTTGTGATATTGGCGACGATGTGTTTGGACCACTTTTGCTTTTGCTTTAATAGCCTCAACTTAGGACCCGTTTTAAAAACAACTTCTGTCGAATTTCACAAAGGGGAACTTAAATTTTTAGAATTTGATTTTGAATAAAAAATTGCAACAAAGAAATGAAAAAGAACCACACACCACCAGTTCGCAGTCCCAATAGATTCGCAAACATCAGAGTATTTATCACCACGCTCACTCATACATTTGTAGTAGAACAAAAAATGTCTCTCCAGGCAGACTGTCACCGAGATGCAATACCGCACACGCTCAACTACTCAAATTTAAATTAATCATGTGTGTTGTTGTTGTTTTTATGCATGTAAAATTTCTAAAAATTTGAAATACGTTTTTTTTGAAATTATAATTAAAATTACGCTCCGAAAAATGTGTTTGTCCAATCATTTCTCACTTCATCGTGATAATGAAAATTGTAGCTGTCTAGTGCATTCGACATTCGTGAACATAAAGGGACAGATGGCGGCGGGTGGACGGACACGGAAGGGAGCCGGAGGCATCGTTGAGTGTTGATGTTTTTTCTGTCCACATTCAAACTAAACTGAGCAGATCCAAAACGGCTGCTTAGTTAGTCTTTCGGCGTAGCTTCTTCTAATTAGTACAAAATATCTCATTGCTGAACGGCGCAGTTGTACGTTGTCGTCATCGTAGTTCGCTTTTCGCGTTTTGCGGAATTTTAATTTTAATTTTGAAATTTTAATTTTCAATTTTACTCTTTGTTTTTTGTTGTAGTTTTTTTTTTTTGCACTTTTGTTGCCGCGATTATTTGTGTTCAATTTGTGTGTTCTTTGATTGGAAACTGAATTTCATTGAAATATATTTTAATCGTGTGTCTATTTGAACTGCATCAGTGTCAAAGTGATACTCCGCCGTTATCAAGAGACGAAGGAGACAGTTTTTAATTACTTTGTACGTGTTTTTTTGAAAATATATTAAATATAATTTTGGAAAGATCAAGAAAAAAAAATGGTCTATGAATCGTCCTACGAAAGTGGGCGAATGCCTTTTCTGCCTGACCCCACTCGTGGAACTTGGGCCGCCCCCACCGACTTCATTTTCGCCTGTTTGGGTTTGGCTTTCAAATTGGATAATTCGTTGATGGGCTGGTTTTTCATCTCTGATGCGGGTGGTAAGTTGAATGGTTACTCAAATGTACGCCATTATTCTCAATTCAAACGGTTCAATTGGTAATATGAAATGATCAAGCAAAAATGTGAAATTATATATTTTCTATTATTTCTCCCCTGCTATGAAAAAACAAATAACAAATATTTAAGCTAACAGTTTTGGTTCGATCCTTGAATAAATAACATTACCCAACCAGAGGTGACTCCATAAATCAAAGTACACCATCTTGTTCACCTTTAAAAAATCTATAAGAAATGCTATGTATGGTTAATGTATCAAAATGGCTGCATTTTCTCACGTAAAAAAATGTTTTAACACAAAAAAGATTTAAAAATGAATATGGGAATTAGAAATTGTGCTTTGGTGTAACTTTAGTGCAAATAAGTTGTTATCATGTTTTATTTTATTTGTTTAGCCAACATGCATTAGGAGAAAGAGCAATTGAATTGATTTTCTAATTTCTTTCATGAGTTTTAATTGAGCTGAATTTAAAACGAAATGCATTTGTTTAATAAAATTGTCACAATTTGATATTGACCCAATTAAATAGCAACATTTTGTAAAAAGCTTTATTAATTGCTATTAAGCACAGAATAATTTCTACACCCATTCGATTTCACAGACACTTGCTGGTATGGGGTTTTTCATGTGGAATGGAAAGAGGATTTCTGCTACTGAGGGAATTTTTATTTTAAATCGACATATTTTTATTTCCCTTTTTAAACAATTTCAGCCCGGTCGTAAAAATGATACCTAACATATATTTTGGCAAAAGTTTTTCACAACAAATTTGAGCAATAACCATTATTTCAAGCTAATTCATTGTACTAAAATTTTTATCGTCATCGTTTAATATCATAATTAAAATTGAATTTCTGTACATTCATGGTCAATTAAGTGTGAATATTTTAATTTTAATATTATTTGAATATTTTATGTTATACCAATTTTATTTAAATTTTTGAAAAATTAAGTTATTAGTATTTGATTGAACAATTAAGTATGTTACACACTCGTGTTTCAGAAAGCTAATCCGTTGATCGCAAATGGAAAACTAATAATAAACCACAAAATTGTTAATGGCCACAAGTAGATTACCACACATTAGCTAAAAGAAAAGTAGCCTTTTAAGCGATTTCGTGTTAGTATCTTAATCCTAGAGCTTAATCCATTAAAAAATACTCGATGCTATAAGTTTGTATTAGGTCAGTTTGGTTTCTAAGATTATGTATTGAATTTTTTAAGTAATCTCCAAACTTAACTTTTAACTAATCCTCTTTAGTTCAAACTTTTTTAATCAAATGCAATCTGTATAATTTCAGTTTCTCTAATATTCCTCTATTTGATATGTCTGTTCGTGTATGTGGTGCCAATTATGGTGATTCAATCGTTTATGGGACAATTCTCCAGCAGTGGTTTCATATCGGCATTCCGTATATCGCCCTTCTTTAAAGGTGAGTGCTATCCATGAATGCAGTAAAAATAGTGTATGAATGAAATTGTCAATTTCCCCGCAACAGGCATGGGCTACATAAGTCTCGTCTTGAACTTCCTGATACTCATCTACTATAGTACTTTTGCGGCAGTACCGCTGTTATATATGCTGAACTCTTTTCGGCCCACACTACCCTGGAGTTGTGAGAATTTCGAGTCGTGGTCACACAACATCACAGAGAGTCATGTACGTTGTATACCGAATGTAAATTGCATTAATTTATTTAACTTTTGTTATGAAATTTGTAGATTTGCAATATCAATCACACTAAGGTGGAAGTGAACGAAACGGAACTTGTGGCAAATAGCACCGAGTCGTATGACTATGTAAATTATCAGGTGCCATCGGTTCTATATTTTAGGTAAAAGCTTTGCTTTACTTTAATGTAATTTTTTCTGATTTAATTTTCCATTTATTTTACAGAACCCTTTTTGGCGGTGTCAATGATCTAATAACCGACCATGAGTCATTTGTTTTGTCCTGGCGTTTAGTGGGCACATCCTTCATCGTATGGACCATCATTGCGGGCATCTTCTATAAATTCTTTAACACTGCTAAGGTGTGGATGATTTTTGTATTTCAATTTTCATTCTCTTAATTTTTTCTTTAATTTTTTTTTAAATTTTTTTCCAGTTTGGCAAGTTTCTACGCTATGGCACTTGTACTACCGTGGCCATGCTGATCATTTGTCTAATACGTTTTCTCTTCCTGCCCGGCGCCTCGGGGGCCTTGGCGAATTACTTCACTCCCAGCAGACATGCCATCGTGAATGGTTTGGTGACGGTGCCCATGTATTCGGTGGCCGTATTTGGCGCTGGCTGGGGCTCATTTGTGACTCTGGCCAGTTTTAATAATTTCAAAACGAATATAATGCAATACAGTTGGCTCATTGGCGCTGGTCAGATAATGATTTTTCAAGTATTCGATATGGTGTTGAATCTAGTCGAGAGTCATTTCATAGGTAGGAGTGTGGCTTCGATGAAAACTATAGCCGAAGTACAAAATTTGATTCATTCCAGAAATAACTGACAGCAATTACTACTCCTATGTGGAGCATCATTGGGTCATGTATTTGTCCACGGGCAGTGCCATAGCCAATATGGAATGGGCCAACATGTGGTCCATACTATTCTTCGGCATGATGACTTTGTCAGCCATAATTATCTTAGTAAGAAATTCATTTAAATTTAAAAAATTAATAAATTCGATCGAATCACTTTCCAATCTCTTTGAATTACTTGCAGATTACCCAACTGTTCTCTTTGCTAACAAGTGTCTTTGATGAATTCGAGGGTTTGCGCTCGCACAAGCCTCTGGTCACATTCAGTTTGATTGGCTTCATGTCCCTAATCTCCGTCTACTTTTGCTCGAATGTAAGTAAGATCGATTACGAATCTAAGAAAAATATTTACATTTAATTTGTTTTGTTGTTTATTTTCAATAGGAAGGTGTCACCTATTTCTCCACATTCTCAATGGATTCGCTTTTCACCCAAACTATACTGAACTTAATGATTCTACTGGTGGTTTTGTGGGTCTATGGACGTGAACGATTCCAGCGTGACATTGAGTTCATGTTGGGTTTGCGTTTTGAAACGTGGCGCATAAACATTCTACGTTTTGTTGCGCCCATTTGTTTGGCCTTTGCAATGGTTGGTATAAAAATTAAATTCAGTGTTGTCAAGTATTTTAGAAAAATAAAAATGGTCAAATAACTTCAGAAATCAAAAATACTAAAAAAAAACATAATTGAGAAAAAAGAAACATTTTGAAGTAATTTTTTTTGTAAAATATCTTGATAATCCCCAGTTGACAACACTAATTTTAAATAATTTGGTTTTATGTTAATAATTCTTATACTCCTGTGCAGTTTGTTGGCGTTTTAGTGGCCTACTTTGAGCACATGTTCACCGGCATTGTGGTACAACTGCTGGCCATAACATTCTTCGTTTTACCTTGGCTCTTAATACCGGGCTATGGTCTATTTATAATGCTTCAGACTTCTGGCACTCTGAAAATGCGCTTTAAACGTAGCTGCCGGCCCACGGATTGGTATCCAATCGAAATGGAACATCGTCAAAAGTATGAAGAGGCCATGGGCAACATGGACATTACCCATCAGTTGAGTGAGGTGGGCGAGGAGGCGCTGTAGTCAAGTGAATTTTCGTAGCTTTTTGGTTTCATTATGAATTTTTTGTTTGCATAATTGTGATGTTGTTTTAATTTAAATTAATTAAATGTGATTCTAAATAAATGAGAGTGGAAAATGTTTTCTAAAAAAAAGACACAAAAAAAAGTAAATAATTCACAGATTAGAGCGTATATAAATGTTTGAGTAAGCCCACGTCAAACACTTTATCACTTTTGTAGCTAAATGCGATTAGAGCTGAGCCACCTTTGACCGTGCGGTTTCTTCAAAAAACTTTCTCAGAACTATGTAAGAATTATAAAATTCCCTCAGCTAGTCAAAAGATCACTTCGTCATCAAATTCAAAGGTTTTTTTTTATTTCATTATTTCTTTTATACTTAATTCTAAAATGTTTTTTTTTCGGAATAAAAATATTAAAAATTTCCCAAAAAATATTGAATACTTTTTCGATCATCACCACGAGCAGCGATCAGCGCACACATTACGATTTCACTGTCTTGACTTTCTCCATACCCATATGGAACAGTTCGTCTACTACTTTACGCGAGCGCTGAAACTCTTCGTACTCGTGGCGATTTTGCTCATTTGCAGGCGACCAGTCCGTTGTCTGCAGATTTTTGATTAGATTATCTCGGATCGAACGCTTCTGCTTACCGAATAGCACATAAATCATATACAAAGGAATGCACGCAATGGAAGTGCAACAGCTCAGCCAACCCAAAGCAATGGCCCAACTGGGATAGACAATGCCATTGTAGGTGATGTTGCGATTGAAAATGATGCTCGTGAAGAAGATGCCCTGCAAAAGGAAATATTTTAATGAAGACACTTTTTTTTATAAATTACAAAAGCTTACAATCAATATTACAGGCGTAATATACTTCCAGCAGTATTTCCACAGGACATTCGGTTTCTTGCCAATCATAAAGTAAATATCATTGATGAAGTTGTCCACACCATAAAGCCAGGACACCATCACAGCCTCCAAAATGCAAATTAAGATAACGGAAATGGACGCAGAATACCAATCGAAAAGTTGCAGTACAAACATGCCACCCTGAGTGACCATTATGACGGACATGAGGAACATGACAAGACAGGAGGATAAAGTGACAGCAAATTTGTGATTTCGCAATTTCGGTATCTCATCGAGTACCGACGAAATGATGGCCTCGATTTGAACAAACTAGAAAAAAAGAAGATGAAAAATTAATTGACTTTTTTTTTATTTAACCTAATTAAAGAAATACTCACCACACTATCCAAGCCCAGGAGAAACAACATTATGAAGAACAAGGCTGCCCACAAATGAGGCAGCGGCAGCATGGCAATTGCCTGAGGATATGTGACAAAGGCCAAGCCCGGACCTGAGGTGGCAACGGTGGCCACCGGAATGCCAGTTTGATCTACAATTTGCGACAATATTTCATATAATTATTCACTTTTGTTGCTGTCAATTACTAAAACTCACGCGATAGAAATCCCAACACCGAGAACACCACAAAGCCCGCAAAAATGCTAGTCGAACAATTGACAATGGGTATGATTATGGCATCGCCAATGGCGTTATTACGAAAGTTATTATAACTGGCCATATTGACAATGCCACCCCAGCCCGGACCCAGTGAGAAGAATATTTGTATGGCCGCATCGGCCCATACTTTGAGATCCAGCAAACGTGACCATTCCGGCTTGATGTAGAAGAGAATGCCCTTCATGGCACCAGGCAGTGTGACTCCGCGTATGAATAGTACAATAAGGATGACAAAGGGAAATGTGGCCGTAAAGTAGACCACTTTGCCCACCTTGTGGAACAATGCAGTGAATTCGTATTATTTTAAGTTTGTATAATTTCTTGTAAATATTACCGTCTTAATGCCCTTGATGATGCAAATGTAGACCGCCAGCCACGCAATCACCAAACACCAAAACAAAGGCCAGACAATCTCCCCCAAGTCGTCAATGCCATCGGAGATTTTCAATATTTCTAAGCTGTAAATTACACGAGGAATTTTTGCATTTCTAAAAAATTTTCGAAATTGTAGTGACTCACTGGAAAAACTCATCAGCCGGTGTCTTGAAGCCCGTGCGATCGGTGAAATTCCGCTGAGCCAACTAAAATCAATGGTGAACATTAATGAAAATATTTATTTAATTTTGAATAATTTCCCTCACATCTGTGACCTCTACGCAGTATTCGGTATTCCAGGGATTATCGCACGACACCCAGGGCAATGTGGAGGTGAATATTTTCTGCAGAAACCTAAGCGGATACGCAATGATCACCGAATAATAGCAAGTGCACAACAAGTTCACAACCACAATGGCAAAACCAGCACCTGAATTGGAAAAACATTTTAAATTAAAAGAAATAAAAATAAAAATTAAGTAATTACCTTTCAGCAAGGGCGCCAAACGGAATACACCAATGCAGCCAGTGCTCGAGAATTGCCCCAATATAATTTCCATAAAGAATAGTGGAATGCCGCAGAGGAATAACATCAGCAGATAAGGTACTAAGAAGGCGCCTAAATGCACACAAAGAAAAATATTATTTAAATAAAAAAACAAATTTAAAAAGAATAGAAAATTAAAAAAAAAAGGTTTGTTTACTTTTCACAACAATAAAAAAAAATTCACTTCCTTCGAGCCGGATTTGAACCAGCGACCTATGGATTTCAACATTTCAAGATTGCAGTAGAAAATGCCAGTGCCAAGCGCTATCGTACCCAAGGTTGTTTAATTGGGCGAGTCCTGCCGCACCGCACACTCTATTTAACAATTGAGCTTCTACAGTCCACCGCTCTACCAACTGAGCTATCGAAGGCAGTGCGTTCGAGCTGGAAAATTTCCCATATTTGCCACACGTCCAACGAAAGCAAATGTCTGGCATGCGAATGCATAAAAGAGCCAACAAAACAGAATGGAAAAGCTAAAAATATCCATGAAATACACACACACACTCATGCACACACTCGCACAGCCATTGCTAGTGCAGTTTGTGGAGTGCAGATACACTTCACGATTTGCTTGGAAGAGAAGTGAAAAATCTATTTGTGACTGCAACAACAAAAACATACAGTGCGGGAGGCATAATGATGCAAACAGTGTCGTACCCAGGAAAGTAATTCGGTGGGGGCACAAATTATTCAAAGGCAAAGATTCAAATGTTAAAGTCTTAGTTCGGCTATATATTCTGAAACTAGGGCTAAAAATTAAATACCCATATCCCGACGTTTTTCTAGATCAATTCGTTTGCGATTTTTAAAAATCAAATAGTGAAAATTACTCATACGCAGTGTGTAACGATTTCTTTAGGCAATTCATAAAGGCTGAAAATCCTTTACGTTGTTGAGTAAAGTTGGAAACTGATTCAAAGTAATATCAGATGGAATGTTATTTCCATGGTCTGCATCTAGTCCAAACTTGCCGGACTTTAAAGCGAAGGTTTTTAAATTTTAGACCTTGTTGAGAGTTGCTCTTCCAAGAACCATTTAAATCTTCAGATGGAAACTTTATTTATGTGTTACTTCGGATAATTTTCGATATAAATTGGTCTTTTCTTAAGAGGGCTTTAGTAATAAAATAATTTTGTACCTGATTAATTTTTTTCCCGACGACCCTGCATAAAAAATCAAGTTCATTGAAAAAGAGAGAGAGCCAGAGAATTTAAAATAAAACGTGGAAATTGAAATAGTGACTAGTTGGTTGCGTTTTGGTTAAGGTTTTTTTTCTTCTTTTATTTTGGAGATGCTAAGAATATTTTGGAGATGCTAAGAATATTTTGTAAAATTGGAAATGTTGAGTAATTTTTAGAATTGTGTCACAAAAAAAACCATAAAATAGAATTGAAATGTTTATGAACTAATTCATTCTCAAATCATTTAATTTAAAATCAAATCCTTTAAGTTAAATATTGCCACAAAAATCTCAATTATTATGTTAGCGCTATCGGGTAAAGAATCGCACAACAATTACCCAATAAAGATTTATGGAATCGAATGGACTGCAGAAAAAATTGGCAAACAGTTTTATTTATGATTTTTTTAATTCCATAAATTGTAAATTTAAATAAATGGAGAAAAATGCAAAGATTGACCTAAATGGAAAATCTGTTAGGGAAATGTTATATAAATAGTTACTAAAAACATCGATTACATAAACAACATAAACTTTAAATCCTGTTGTATCTCGTAACCAGAGATTATGGTTTTTTGAAATCAGCGCCCCATTTGCCACAGGGAATAACTGTTCCAAATTATTTTTTTTATTTTTCAGGTAGTGTTTTATATCTAATCAACTAATATTAAACTCACCTCCACCGCTTCGATAGCACAGATATGGAAATCGCCAGACATTGCCAATGCCCACCGCATAGCCAATGCAGGACAATAGAAATTCCGTTTTGGATGCCCACTTGCCGCGATTCGCATCGTGCTCATATTTTCTGTTGATGTCGTCAGAGGAGGCACTTGTTGGCTTGGATTTTGTTGTCGTCACAGCAGCAGTGTCTTTGCCTGTCATGTTGCCAGCGATCAGAATATATGTATGTACGAAAAAAGAAGGCGTGCGCGCACTAAACGAACACACACAGTTGCTTCACTTAATCACACAGTAAAACGTGATGCGATGCCTAAAATAAATCACTTAAATTAGCAAATCAGTGCTACTGCACTTTAGCGTTCTATTTCCCTTTACAATTGAAACTATTGTGTGATGAAATTTGGTCAATTAGCCATACTGGCGCGACATTTGCAACAATTAAAAATACTCTTCCGCTTTACCTTTGCGATCGTTGGTTGGTTTTTTTTACTCACGTGACTCACGGGGCTGAAATGTTTCCAAAAAAATATTTTTAAAGTAAAAGGAAGCCGAAATATTAAATTTTTAATTGCTTGCACCGAAGTTATTACAGAAAAAACTGTAAATAATTTTTTAAACGTTTTATTTAAATCAGTTTCTCAATGTATCTAATTTTGGTCATCAGTGCGTATGAGTGAAATTAAATAAATTCATTTGGAGATTTTTTTGTTGGAACTTCTTCATATTTTTTTAAACTTATTTTAACTTTACTTTGTTAAATGACTTTTTTCTTTTTCATTTCCAAATGACAATCATCTTGATGCACTCATGTTCGTTTTATATAAAAAACATTTCCAATTTATCCAGAATTTCACAATAAATATTCTCAGATCGTTCTGCATGGATTTTGGAACTCTTTTTCTTTTTTAGTATTTCACAATCTTTGAAGGAATGGTTTTTTTTCTCAGGTCTTCACACGCGCACCGCTCGCTAACAACTGAAAACTGTCGCCACTGACTTCCTAGTTAATCGTTCTGCTCACAATACTCAGCTGTCGCTGCGTTTTCGAGTTATCGCGCTACCGCCGTTTTGCATCTTTGCCATTGTGATGGCGTTGATTTTTCTTCTTAAAGTAATTTTTGCACTAGTTCAAGTGCCCGCGAAGGTGACCATACAACCGCAGCACTAATGGGGGATAAGTGTATCTGTACTTTATTTTTATCGCCACACTCTCTCATTACAAACGAATGAATTTCTCATCTCAATTGTTAAATAACTTTGGGTTTATTATTATTGTCGCCTACATGCTCCGCCTCCTCGTTTCGTTGCTCAAGCTTGATCTAATAAAGTCATGGAAGTTCGTCAATTTTCCACTTGCAAATAGTTATAGTTCATTATACCTCCTTGCCCGCTACTGTTACTTAGTAGAGTATGGAAGACTTTTTGTAGAAAACATTTCTAAAGTCCTAAAAACACAGAGACATTGTATCAGAAATGTGTAAAAAAGAGGAGTGGAAAAATACTTCGGGAGTATTATGTACCCTTCCCAACTTATTACACCTTTCCAATGTCACTGATGATCTCACCTCAATATTCGTTATGACCCACTATAGTGTATTGTTATAGGGAACTTTTTATGTTTATTGGTTTGAGGAATTTTTAAATTATTTAAACTTGAGAAAGCATACAATTTTCTAGAAGTGGCCGATGCTTAAGGTAATTGTATTTTGGATAACATTTTAATTTTTCAACAAAGCTGTGTAGCTTGAGATTAAGTGGGAATTATTAGCTTCGATTTAAGCTAAGGAAATTTTTATGATTTATGAGATATTTTAAGGGGAAAGTTTATCCAAATTAGAATAATTTTTTAATAATAAAAAAAATACACTTGTCTCAGGCCTAAGTATCGGAGTGGAATCGTGGAAAATTAAAATTTATGGTAGTAAATATTACAGCTTAAAGTAAAATGAAAAAATTAAAAGAAACCAGTACGAAGGAGGCTCGATAAGTTTCCGAAATGGGGCAACCCAAATAACCAATGTGATTCCTGATATTTTTATCGTAAATTTCTTTAGGTGATAAACATTTTTTTCGAATCAAAATGTGTTTGATAATTTTTTTACAATCTCTCCTAAAGCCAGAAATAATTTGAGTTGTGCCTTAATTCTGTAGGATTTTGAATGTAACTTAAGTAATCCAAGTACACAAGTTTTTTTGCTTTGAAAAGTGTTTGAAGCTTCAAATCAGAGATCTTCACTGAATGGCACTGTTTCATGAGCCACAGTATAAAATGATTGCCTTTGTAAATGGGAATGTGTCTGAGCTTCACCAAAGGCAATGTAGCTCATGAAACAATGCCATTCAGTGAGGATCGCGGTTTGTGAAGATTGTGCCTCAATCATTTTTCCATAATCTGGCAACACTTATCGGCTCTGTTTAATTGAATTGTTTGGCTTTGTTTAATTGTAATTGGCTTTGTTTGCAATGGAAATTACCCTTCGTTTGGCAACTCTGGAAATTGGCGCTGTTCTATACAGTGATGCCAAATTGAGGGTAATGTATCTTTTTGAGAGATTTTTCGGTCGGATTTTACCTACAAGGGAAAAAGGTACTTTTTGTATCCATTTGAAGAAAAAAAGGGATTTTTTTAACTTTCATTGTTTTTTATATATAAGTTTTTTACTATAAATTATGCAGTTTTGTTCCTTGGAAGTTTTTCTACAAAGTACCTTTCAATAATTTTTTATCTACGATGAACATTTTTGCCTATAAATCCGATTTTGTGAACTCGCATCTGATTTTCCCATACAAAAATTCATGAAATGCTACAAAATTAAGGCCACTTTTCATCTTTAAAAAAATTAAAATACCTGCATGATAAAATCCGAGACATGTTCACAAAATTGTTTATGACTCCATTAATGCCAAATTCCAAATTTATATATTTTAAAACAAATTTTTGGTAATGAAATTTGTGGCTAAATTGTGTGTGGAATTTTCGTGGGTATTTTTTGTTGTCCGTTGAGGGAAAAAAGGGTTTTTATTTTTTTGTGTATGGGAAATTTCGAGCAAAGTCCCTGGCATCACTGGTTCTATAGCTATTTCACATATTCAAAAACGCAAATTTTTTTGTTGCACATTGCATATTTATATTTGCAATTTAATATCCAATATCCACCAGAAATGGCTTCGCGCAACAAAACCAGCAATGGTACCGGAAACGATACATCCAGCGATGCCAGTGCCAAACTGGCCTTTAATTATGTACGCGAATTTTCAGCGCAAGCGGCCAACTACCAGAACTCACCAGAACTACCAGAATCCTTGGTCCTGCTAAATCGATCCGCTTCCATGCTCAGCACGGCCATTCAGTCGCACCACTTCAGTCCCGCCCACTTGGAAATATCGAAATTCTTCATTGACTTGCACGCAGTAATGGCCAATCTGCCAACAGATTCGGATACCTTGTGGTCGTTTGTCGCATTGGTGCAGCATTGCAGTCGCAACTTGGAAGCCCGCCATGCCATTGTGGATGAGTATCGTTTTGTGCCGCTGTTGACGTGTGTTCTGAAGCGTACACAGGCACTGGACAAAGTGCAACGTCTTCTGTCACTGCTGCAGGAATTAACATTCGGCATACGCATTTCGTGGGAAGAGCCCTACATCTTTGTACTGCTGGAGCAGCTTGTGCAAATCATAAACAATGCAGGCGAGGAGGAAGAGACTACTCTGGGCAAGTTGGCTCTGTCGATTCTTATCAATTTGTGCTACAAGAACTTTGTGGTCTTGTTTCTTTTCCTGCGTTCGTTCAACATATCGAGCTTCAGTAGGAAAATACAAAAATACGGCATGCTAGCCAATAAAATGCTCATCATTCTGTCGGAAGATATACACTCGCCGGACGTTAGGGAATTGCATTTCTTTCTACGTTCGACATTCACGGAAGTCGACGAGTGCATCAAGCAGTGGAATGTGCCGCATTTGCGGCATATTGTGGACTTTTTGGTCGACTCCAAGGCGTACAGTGGACTGCATCGGTCGATGCTGAGTTATGCGCACTATTGCGAGGACATTGAGAGACTGTTGGATGTTAGTAGATGCTTTTATAGCCTAATCCATTTCGTAAGTAGTTATTCATTTGATTTTCTAATTCAAAGCAACTGGAAGCACATACGGCTATGCTGGATGCCAGCGAAGATTCGTGTAGGCAACAGAGCACTTGCATGGGTTTGCTCTTCCAGCTGATACTGTATATACTGGAATTGAGCTCGGTGCCCGAAGCCGATGGTTCGGAAAATGTTATCAGTTTGGATTCGAATGTGCCCCGAATCTTTGAGCTGCTGTGCAATTGGTTTGAGTCGGATGTGTGTGGTGTGGACGCTGTCAATCTATTGGAGGGTTTAGTGCGATTAGGTGAGTTGTATTCACCTTTTCGAACCATTCACATGAATTTAATAAAATCATTTGTGTACCAGCCAAAAAAGAATCCATCGCACCACGCCTTGCACGCGATCCCTCGGTCATAATCCAGCTGATAGCCACATCGGAAAAAGCCGAGACTACCTCACAGCACACTACAGCCATACTGCAACTGTTGCTCACTTTGCTGCATCAAACAAAAACGGAAAAACTGATACTGTCCAAAATAACCGAGTCATATTTTAATAAGGTCTTCGCTCCGCTTTTGGCCGTCACACAGGAAATGTCTGTCACAACGATTGCCTTGCCGGAAAATGAAAAGTCCATATTTTGCTTGTTGTTGCTGATCAACTTTGCGGGCATTGCCAAGAAGGCATACTTTGAGAAATGCTGTACGCTGCTGCAATCGCAGCCAATCCAGCAAGCTCTGGCGCGCGCCATCTTGAGCGGCAGTGAAAAGGTCTGTGAAGCGGTCTTTCACATTTCACAATTTGAACATTTCCCTCAAGCGCAAGTAGCGAAGGTAAGACAGATCCCCCTTCTGTGCAATTTCAGCTCATTTAATTTGGTCTTCTGTACTCAACAATTCTAGCACGTCTCTAAGTTAAATTCCTACACTTTCTTGACGAATTGCACTCCTCCGGCCAGTGATGATCACCAGTGGCGTAATTTAAATGCCCTACTCAAGAGTCATAAAACGTTTATCAGCAAAGAGTCCGAAGAACGTTTGAATTGCATAATAGAGCTCGTCTCCAATGCACATCAGAACAATCAGCTACAAAATGTGACCGCCTCACAAATGATCGAATTGTTCAATTATAAAATTGATAAATTCGAGTGTTCCGAGAAAAGCATGCGTAAACGATTGGAGGATTCCAGCAATGAGGTGAGGCTCTAAGTAAATTCAAATTTTGCAATTAGTAATTATTATTTCTATTCATAGATCACAAATCTTACACAACGCATTAATTTGCAAAATGCCGAATTGCAAAAATATCAAAACCTAAACTTCGAGCTGCACATCAATCAAGAACGGTAACTTGTTTATGAAACGCTCGGTTACATAGGGGATTAAGTTTATACGTCGAATCAAAATTGAAAGTTATTTTCAATTTATGGACTTATGGACTTAATCCACTTCAACCATGTCACTGAACGCTGCATATTTCTATTTCATTTTCATTATACTTTCTAGCTTACAATCACAATGTCAGGCTATGAAACAGCAAAAGGATAGCCTTAAACGGAACGCGACTGATATAATGAAGAAATTAGCTGAGCAATCTGAATCGTTGCAGACTAGTGAAAAGCGTTTGGCCGTCAAGGTGTCCGAGATGATAGGTGAGAATTTCTAATAAAATTCCTTTAATATTTGAGTTATGCTTACGTTTACATAAACGGGATTATCTCGTATGAAAATGTGCGATTTTAAATACAAAAAATATTGCGAAATGTGCGATCCTTACCCATTTATTGTATGCCTAGAATATGTCTAATCGATTAGTCGAAGAGAGCCTAGTTAAACATACAAACGGTTACTAACCAAACATTCAATTCGATGTAAAATTTCAAATCAATTCAAAAATTTCAGTACTGCAAAAAGACTATAACGACCTCAAGGCACAGCTGCTTACGAAAACGGACGAGTTGGAGAAATTGCAAACGGCCAGCAAGGAAAATGTAAAATTTAAACTTTTCAACATTCAAATAAATTTCCATTTCACTTCACGCACTTTCTTGTCCAGACTTCGCGCATTGATAAGCTGAAAAAGACAATTGCTGCCTTTGAAGTGGAGATCAAGGAGAAAGTGCGTTCGATCGATGAAAAAGAACGCGAACTGATGAAGACACACAAAGCGCTGGAAGAGCAGAGGGATGCCAAGAAGAAGTCAGACGGCGTCATTACCGTACTCGAGGCCCAGCTGCAGGAGAAGAACGAACAGATACGCAACTATGAAACGGAACTAAGTGAGACCGAAGAGATGCGCAAGACCATCATGTGCCTGATGGAAAGCAAAAAACCCAAGCGAAAATGAGCACAACTGATATATTTTTATATTTTTTTCTAGTAATTTTTAAATATTTATTAGAATTTGGTTTTTAAATTTGCCACACTTTCCAATTGTAACTTACGAACTAAATATTAGTTAACCTTTGTATTATTACATTTTATACATATATGTAATTTCGTTTCTCACACTTACAGAATTGGTTTTAGTAGATAGTAGCAAGATTATGCATTTAAATTATGTAATTTTAATTTAAAATTTTCATTTCATACATTTCACGTTGTCATCATTTTGTACAATTTGTTAATTTCGCATATAAATATTAAATTTAATATCTCGAATTACAAAAAAAATTATTTGATTTTGATTTGTCTATTTATGTAAATATGTAAATATGTAAATACCAGGGATGCAATCACACAAGTCAATATCGAACGAAAATGATAGTCTCACGCTCGATAGCTAAAGTGCTGACAGTGTTCGTACAATGTATCAGCCTAAAACAAGAGAAAGACTATCGTTTTCGTTCGATATCGAATTACACAATTTCGTTTTTTCAATATCACTTTTATGTAATTTTTAATGAGATTTCAGTTGTCTCAACAAATTTCATCTGTTAAAGCTTTTACTTTTAGTACATTTTAAAATATGGCCTACGTTCGAGGGGAATCTACATCAAAATACGCCCAACTAAGGCGAACAGCAACGTCGACCCGAGCAAATGACTCGCACTGGCTGCACTCACATTTTGCCCACCATCGTTTAGGCGGCTATCCAAGCCATCCAAACGACGTGATTCACGCTTTTCGGCCTTCTCGCAGAGTGCACCGCAATTGGCATCCTCGCAGATGTCGCAGACAAACGATTTCGGAGCGCGATAGAATTGACGGGCACGTCTCACTGGAGTAAGAAGGTTCGGTTAGATAAGAAATTTTTATAAATATTTTAGTATTTCCTACCATTATCATAATAGTCGTACATAATCACCGGCACTGGCCTGTGTTTGGTCACTTTGACTGTTTTGTAGGCATGCAAAGTGGGACACACTTCGCGACGCTCCAAATAATCGAAGTAGATGATGACCACCGTGTTGCGGCGTTGCGTTTCCACTTTCTACAATTTGGTAATATTTATTTTTATTTAATGCAGGCAATTAATAAATATCCCAGAATTGTTTTGTCTGTCGGACAGCCTTATTTGTATCATTTTTGTTTTACCTTTATTCTTTCGCTAGACTCCAATGTGGGCAATGTGTCCAAATCGACCACAAATCCACTGGGCAGGTACACTTCCATAACAGCCATGTTAGAGCGATTAGCACCGCCTTCGACAGGCACAAAACTAAAAACCAGGAAGTGTGGGGAAAAAGTTCAGAACACAGTTTAAATTCAAGTACTGGAGTCCCCCATTCCTTCCACTTACCTAGCACAAGCGGACAAATGCAAATAGTCTGAATGGGAATTACGATTGACGGTGGGATCCAGCACGAATCTCGGCCAGGCACTAGTTACATTCGTATTGTATTTGTAATTGACTTGGACAAACGCCATGCCGCGTCCCGTGGCCGTCACGGTGACATTCTTAATTGAATTGGGCAGCTTGAAGGTAAATAAAATAAAATTGTTATTGTAAATTCCCCACACTTCTTCTTCACTTCATTACCTCGTAGCTCTGCAGCACCATTGAGTTTTGAGCATTCACATTCATAATCGTCTCAGCGCCTTGACCATAGTTGAAACCAATTTGTACATTATTCGCCTGGCTCGAGAAGCGCTCACCGAATGCCATCAGCGCCTGCAGGCCAACGACAGTATCCTGTGAGGCCACAAATCCGCCCAACTCATTGCGTTGATCGGCCAACCATTTCAGCACCGGCAAAGCATCACCAATCAGATTATTCTCCAGTAGAGCCAGAGCAGCATACGAGGAAATTTCAATGTTCACCGTGCGGGTGCGATTGTACCAAGGCGACGGTCCTTCGGCTGAGGGAGCAGTCTTATTCCACCATTTCTTGCCATCTTCAATCACGGCCATGGCATCTAAACGTTGAAGGAAAGCTCCTTTGGAATTGTGATTGGCTCGTGAGAGTAGATAAGTTCCAATGGCCATGGCATGCAAATCACTGGAGCCATCCAGACCGCGTGTAATGAAATCTAAAGCCTTATTTATGTTGTTCTTGTACTCGGGATAGAGATTCTGTAAGCAAAGCGTATAAGATAAGACCAAAGTTCACTTGAAAGCCCCCAAAATCGTACCGAATTTTCCATAAACGCCAATGTCACAAAGGCACTCAGACTCAAACCGTCATCGTTGAACTGTTCAAAGACATCGCCGCGCTCTTCAAAGCCGCCATTCGACGCCTGCATGTGTGACAGATATTCCAAGGCAGTACGCACAATGTTCTCATCAATTTGTGTGTAATCCGCAGCCTGACGGAAAGCACGTGCCACATAGGCGGTCAACCAAGTGGAACTGTTCTTCTCGGACAGCCCAAAAGCGCTGAAGGCCCCATTCATGTGACGATAGTAGAGCAAACGCTGATAGCCAACATCCAAGAACTTTTTAGCACGCGTTTCTATGGCGGGCGTTAATTGCCGCGCACGCTAAAGGACATGGGAGTATATTGTGAGACAATTTAAAAAAAACTTCGTAAGCCCAACTCACCTCCAAATACTTCAGCACCATAATATTGGGTACAAAATTCACCAAAGTCTGTTCACCACAACCCGTGGGCAATCGTATCAATTGCTCCACATTGCCTATAATGCTGCCCACCACATCGCCCACGGCCAACACTTCGATTTTCGTTGAATCCGCAATGGCATTGCGGGGCACACGAATCGTGACGTTCTTCGTAATTTGTGAACTGGCGCTCAACTCGAAGAGGAAACCGCTATTGACCGTTTCGGTGGCGCCTGAATGCTCTACCAGCAAAACACTTTCAACGGTATCGCCTGCAGTTTGCGTGCTGGCCACAGCCTTCACATTGATGGGACCGATACGCTTGGGTGTGACAATGAAGGATACCGATTTGGCGGACTTGGCCAGTACACGTATGGAGCGGCGACTGTAAAGTTCGATTTCTAAAAGAAAAAGAATTTTTAGTCCCAAAAATAACTTCAATTAAAAAAACCATCTTACTTGGTGCGGGCTCTGCCTTGCTATCCACTTGTGGAAAATCGAATTCTTGTGCGGTATTGTAGAGAGTAACATCCACATCGAGATCATCTGCCCCATTGTTGAACACCACAAAAGGCAGAGCAATGATTTCTCCTACAAAAAAACACGAAATTAAAGAAAATTCTTAATCAAGTTAAGTAATTAGAGAGTGCAACCATACCTTTCCTTATGGAATACGGCAATTCGGTGGTTATGTAAAACTCCTTATACGATTGCAACGTTTTGGTTGGTTTTGTCAGACCCAAACCAGTCACTGGATCCAATGAGAAGGCCGACATAACCCAAGAAGTCATGTCACTTGGTATGCGTCGATGAATGGTCGTACGACCCTCACTGCCCGACGATATATTCATGAACAGCCAAGTGTCGGCGGGATTATGCATCACGTGCACGCGTGGATTGTGCCAGAAGGGCTTGGGCGTATACGAGAAGGCATAGCGTCCCTTGCCAGGGGCCAAAGTATTCACTTCGATTTTGTGTGCTGGCCCAATGTCGGTTTTACGTATTGTAGTGAGATGATCATCATCGTCGGAAGAGCCACTCAGAGAAGGTGTAGTCTCCGGTTCTGGGTGTAATAAAGGTAAGTTGAAATATTTAAATTAAATTTAAAAAGAGTTCTGTGTTGGTTCAAACCTTTTTCTATAATGAAATCCGTATTGGACATAGTAATCACACCAGATTCTTTGCCGGGCGAACCCACAGGTGTATTCACATCACTCAATTCGTATGCATTGAGTGAAGCCATTAGATTGCTGTGTGAGATATCATTGCCTGCATTAGAAAATTTAAAGTTATCTCTGCAAAAATGTATTTTAATTACTTCGTACCTTCTCTTATATTTACTGAATTTTGATCGACAATCATTAGTCCCACATAGGAGTAGGGCTTTGTACTGATCGTAATATCAATGTCCTGTCCCGGTGGCGCTTTAATTGGCGCTTCAATTTGTACCTTTTATTAAGTATTAGGTTAATGAAAAATCTATTCTCTTCCACTGGTGTGTTTGATAAATACTCACTGTATTGATTAAACTCTCCTCGAAGTGAATAATTTGCTCATCGTAGACAAATTCACCATTTACCACCATATAGATGAGTAATTTGGCACGCGGCACCATGGCAAATGTGGCCAAAAATTTAAAAGTATGATAATTACTATCGGCCACCTAGAATGAGAAGGGAAGGGAATGTACATTTAAAGGATATTTCAGCTCCGGTCTGATTGAAGACTTCTTTCTACTTACATCCACTGATCGTGACAAAATAATATCACCACGTCCCACAATCTGATAGACAAAATATTTCATTGGTTCATTCGAACGCACAGCAATAGTCACATCCTGGTTAACCATGGCCCTGCAAAGTACAAATACAAAAAAATTCTATTAATTTTCCCTTACCACACATTCAATCGAAAGGTTCACTTACTTATCATTGACCACCTTGGCGGTGATATAATTTTTGCTATGCAAATGTTTGCGCGGTACTTTGCCCACATCGGTGATGATGCCCGTATAATCGACCTTCAAAAGAAGAGTGTAATTTAAGTATACCTGAAATGAGTAGCCTTCAAGGCATCCAACTTACAATAACCGAATGATACTCATCCTTATCGCCCACGGGCACCGTGAATTTCATTCGAACCTCGCCATTGGTATCCAAATTGTAAACCGTACGATTGAACATTTCACTGCTGCCATAGACATTGGTCAGATAGGCGGTAATTTTCGGTTTGAAGTCTTTCAGCTGACTGCCATCGTTGCGCACAATTTTGGCCTTCGAAAGGAAAAAGTGAATTCAATACGAAATTTCCTTCAACTTTGCCGCTACTCACTGTGACTTCGAACGGCACTCCCGGTATATAGTTGCTCGGTATCTTCACAGTCTGCACACGAAATGGATCTAAGTGCACAGTTATTACCGCCGAGTAGTTCTGCACAGAGCCGGTGGACTTCTCCTCGACCAAGGCATCGAAGAGATATTCGCGTTCGTAGTCTTCCTTCAATTTGAGCTCATTGCGTATATCGAACTCGAAGAAGGCATTACCGTCGATGGGCACCACTTTGCGTGTGATGAGATCGTTGACAAAGGGCTGCAGCGACCCGAAGAAGGTGGGATAAATTGAGAGTGTAGCCTCGCCCTTAATGGGCTTGCCAAATGCATAGCTACGTGCAAGGGAGAGAGGAAAGGTTAAATATGTGAACTTGTTTTCTGATTCGAGGGCATTCATCTTACTTGGCCTTCACCGTGGCTGTAATTTTGCCATCCTTGTAGACCGCATGTTTGGCAGTATGTATTTCCACTTCAAATTTGGGCAGAATATATTCGATAACCTCAAAAGTGCGCGTATGTTTCTCCTCCAATACCTCCACATTGATGGACCAATCGCCCAGTTTGGGATAGTCAGACAATTGCAATTCGCCGGCGTACACGGCATTTGTGAGTCTGATGTCTTTGTAGCTTTTGATAATATTATTGCCCGCATCTCGCAGCTCCAAATGTACGCGGCCATAATTTCGTGCAGGCTTCAAGTTGGCATCTAGTAGGAGTACCCTGTAGCGCACCAAGTCTCCGGGCTTGTAGATGGCCTTATCGTTTTGCACTAGCACCGTATATTGTTTGGTATCGAAATTCAATTGGGTTTCATTGGTGAAGATGATGCCCGCCAGACCCTCTGCTGTGAGATTATAGCGATCACGTTTGAGTGAAGGTATCTGTGGAGAGGCAGAAACGGGATTAAGTAGCAACATGACTTTCTCATAACTTTCTACTTACTTCGAAATGCACCAGCTCTGATGAGTAGGGTCTCACCTCCACCGTTTTGAAGTCGGAGTATGTGCTGCCCAGAATACCCAATTTGATTTTGGCGGGCTCTGGTGACTTGTGTATGCTCACCGCCACATGATATTGTGAATTGGGACGCAGGGTATTGGGGGCAATTATCGAATATAAACTGTAGAAAAGGTAAAGAGGCCAAAGTCAATACAACAAATTAAACACAAACACAAAATTCCGAATACAACAAATTAATTGTCCAAGTCAACACTTTCGTCTTCAACTCTTCATCACCTTTGAACAGTGATTATATAGTGTTGTCGTAATGTGTACAAAAAAAATAATTCCCACACTTGCTTCTTCCACCCAGAAGAAGTGCAACCTCACGTACAAGCATATTTAAAAATCCATTAAAAAGTTTCAGCAAAGCGCAATACAACAACAAATAAGAAATAAGTAAAAAAAACACCACTTCATTCAACACAAGCGGCTATCAAGATTACAACGTCGAGATGTATTTCCACCCAAGAGCCGAGGAGCCGCCAAGGCAAAAGTGAATGAATCCATGAGTAGTAGCAGTCAACTGAGATTGGAAACTGTTAAGATCGTGGGTGGCTAAGAGCAGTTTTGTTGCCATTTTTGATGTTATTATATTTTTGGGCAAAACATACATACAAGCACAAGAAATTACTCATAAAAGCCAATTACATGGACACGTTGTGGGCGAAGCGAATATAAAGTAATAATAACAACAACAAAATAATAATAAAAACATCAAACTACATTCATTTGCAATATGGTTTGGGGAATTATCTACTACCGTTAGTGGGAAATAGCAACAACAGCTAAGAAATACCTTACAATAATAAGTTGCTTACTTGCAACTTATGGCATCTTTACCTTTACACTTGAGAGTAAAGCTTAGCGGAAGCTTAAAGAAAGTAAACATGCGACTTTGGAGTCTCGAAGCGACTAGCAAATTTTTGTTATTTGCACACTGCTTCCTTGAGAAGAAATGTTGTTGATTGTTGTAGATAACCATTTGTGGTGAGGCTTTTTTGCTTTTTTTCGTTAAATATATATTTTTGTACAATGAAATTTCCTCCGCAGATGCAGAAAGTATTTAATTATTTAGCTTAAAACCTTAAGATGTTGATAGATGATACGCAACGTGTAGCTATTTTTAGTATACTCGGAGAAAATTCCATTTATTAAAAGCGGAATTACATAATTTTTTTTTGCTATTCGAATGCAAACGAAGTGCGAATACATATTCCTAAATTTCTCCAAAAATGTTTTTCTCTCTGTATTCCATAAATTTTACAGTTGATTTTTAGGCATTCCAATGAGCATCGCAGCGACAGCTTGACACAGAATTTGATGTATACGCAACAAAATGGCAATTCACCGCCACTTTTACACTCATCTTTTGCCGTTTTTATTTTTAAACTATTTGAAAAATGATTTATTGTTCAACACTACCGCAGCAGTGGTGGACGTTGTCATTTGCTTGATATTTTTTAATTAGAAAGAAATTAAAGTAAATTGCATGCAAGGTATCTGAAAAACAGAAAATGTTCCCATGGTTAAAATGTTAAATGATTTGCGGTTCTTTTTTTTATTTTTTGTTTTCCTTCTGGAGACAAACTTTTAATTAATTTTAATTAAATTTTGAAAACTGCACAATTTGTCCAGTTCCCACCGAAACCGAAACTGAAAGTGTTTCTCTAACCATATTTAATTACCTTGTTCATTATAAGTATTGTAATCTAAATTTTTTTTAATGATCGTTACAAAACGATTATAAATTATAGTCACATTCACATTTAAGCCATAAATTGTTTAAGCCTCTCTGCATAAGCCAAGTTAGTCTTTGGCTTTGTATTTAATACATAAAATTCCCAATTAGTCGTCTGTGTCCGCTGAATTCGGTCAACATTCACTTGGGCAATAATGTTTTTTTTTGTGTGTGCTTTTGCTTTTGGTTTTAAGCAAAAAACGCAACAAACACGTTTTCCTGACTTACTTGTGACTTGTTTGCAGAATTTTTTTTCGATATTAGTTAGTTGGTTGGTTTTACTATTAACACTAGAAGGGGCAAAGCATATACAATCTCTAAGAAATACATTTTTATACACTTGAAAAACAAAAAAATTATTTTTAAAAAATTATAAAAAATATACTTTTAAGATTTTTTAAAATTTTAAAGTTTTAATAAAATTAAAATAATTTTTTTCATTTTTGCTGAATGAAAAAATTCTATTACAAAATACCATGATCTGTTTTCCTGAAAAAATTCCCAAATTTCCACTTAACAGCTCAACCATTGGCCTTTCTAGTGTTAATCATCGGTTCAGTTTGGTCTATTTAATATTTGTCTCGCTATTTTCCACTAGGAACAACAGCTTGTTCTAATTTAGTTTCGCTTTAGACTCACAAACGTAACTTGTCCAATTGACTTGTCTTAGGCATTGTCTTGTTCTGTATATTTTTGCTGTTCATTTGTTTTTGTTTGTTTTACTTTCAGCAGGTTTTGTAGGTGGTCTACCCGCTGAACTGTCCATTCCAAAAGCCGTTTAATGCAGTGACTCGTACTTCAGTTAGTTGAAATGGAAATGGGAATATTTTTTTCTTCAAGTTTGTGCCGGTTTCAATTCGTAAGGCATGCCTTACAATAACTTAGATTGTATTCGGTTCAGGTGTAAGATATTTATTTGAAATTAGAAAGGGTGGTAAATGGATATAGAAATATGCAAAGCAATATTAGAACAGCATTCAGCTAACGAACGGTTTCCAGTTCTTAGATAAAGATAAGTTAGAATTAAAAAAGACTTTTTTAAAATTAAAGACAGTAACTGAATTGTGGATAAGATAGGTTCATGTTAAATAAACTTTAAGCTCTGCTATGGTATTTTTTAATACCTGTAGGAGCTTTTGTGAGTTTTGTTTTTTAACAGTTGTAGGATTTTTTACCCAAATTAGTAAGGGAAAAGGCTTTTGTTGTAGGAATTTTTACTGCCATCATAGCCATGGCCACAAGTTCATATATTTTCATCGCAGTCTAATGAACTCTTCATAAGTTTTATTTTAATTGGTCACTGATAGACCCTGTATTACTTAAAGTTATAAATATCACCTGCCCAAATAAGTAACCATTTTTTTCTTCTATTTTTTGGCCGATCTTTGCTGCAAAAAAATTACATAAACTTGGCAGATTATGACGGCATGGCCATTTATGAACTGATTGACATTTATAAATACCTGTCAAATGAATTTCTGTAGTGGGCGTTTCTCTGTTGAATAACAACAAAAGACTTAACATTCTTTAATGATTAATCCATAGAAATATACTTAATTGGGGACTTGTGAATGACGAATGTGTATTTAAATTAATTACACAAATCTTAGCTATATTATTAGGCATTTTAGTCAAAATCGCTACATAAATGTGGTATAATTCAAAATGTTTGGCAAAAAAACTTACCTTTTGGTTATTTTTTTATTACCATAAAGTGAGTTTATTCCTATTTTCTAAATATGACAATAATATGATTTAACATATATAAATTATTACAACAATTGCTCGTAAGTACGTATATTGCATGTCACCCCATAACAAAAAGTGTAAACAAATCAAAGAAAAATCATAAGATAAAAACGAACTGGTGTTGATGATGTCATAACTCTGAATCAGAAATGCAATTAACACGCAAGATGCAAAGAGACGGCAAAAACACGATCATCAGATATGGTGCTGGATTTCCTATTTCCACAAGTTCCACAATTACATACATACAAATTACCACAAAAAGAAGAAGAAAAACAAACAATACACAATTCAACACTTGAAATGCCCGTAAATAGGTGACATGCACGCCGCCAAAGGTAAACAAGGCGTTTCGAATTTAATTCATAAAAATTTTAAGTTCAATTGCAAAAAAAAAAACAACAAAAAAATATATAAAAAAAATAAGCGGTTTGCCCTCAGTAAAGGCGGCAAATACGAGTATTGAAATTAAACGAAAATTGCACAGAGAAGTCAAGACATACGTGCTATAAACAGACGGACGGACGAACGGACGTATGTGCGTTCAAGGTAAGGCGGAGGAAACATATGCGTAGGCATCTTAGTGGAACTGGAGTTATTTGAGTTTGAGTGGTAGGCTCTAGCAGTAGTGATTGCTGCTGTTTCGTCACCAGCAATCAGTGCCATGAAGAATTTTCGCTATGTGTTGTTACTTAGATCTGAATCATTTTTCTATGGAAAAAAAATGTTTAATTGCAAAAGGGCGGCATCTGATTGATTTATTAAAAAAAAAAGATTATAGAAACATTTTTTAAATTCTGTTTTTTATTTAAAAATAAAAAAATATTCCGAAACTAGCAGAGCAAGGTTTCGATCCTCGGACCTCTGGGTTATGGGCCCAGCACGCTTCCACTGCGCCACTCTGCTCACATTTGAAGTGTGCCCGGCGAGAACTGTTATAATTTGTGATGTATACGATTTGGGTAGCGATTATTGGGTTTGCTTTGATTGGATGATTGATTGTCAGTTAATTGTTTGTAGATTTTTAAAATAATTGTGTATTAGAACTAAATCAGAATGCATGCTGACTAAATGAATACTATATGAATACTAATTTCCAAGTACATAGTTGACCATTCCATAATCATATTGAATATTAAATCATGCGTTTTTAACAAATTATAAATTATACAAAAATAAAATATTCCAAGTCTGTATTAAATTCTATCCACTTTTCTTGTTGCAAAAAATTCTTTTCTTCTGTCCATTTACCCACACACACACACACACACAGCCAATCAAAATCGCATTTGTCCGAGCAGTTGCCGCTGAAATCTTTTGTTTCAAATAAGCGACAAACTTGATTATTCGCATGAGATCATTTCATGTCGCGAAATTCGTAACAATTGGTTTTTTCTTGCGTTCATTCCAATGACTCAAAGTAGAACGAACCAAAACGATGAGTGTGTATTGACAGCTGTCAAAGATTTACACAACTTAAATGGGGTAAATATTTGCCAATGAAATTATTTGAAAAAAAAATAAAAATACTAAAAACTTTGTTAGTTTAGCGTTTGGGTATGATAAACTATTTCGTCGGCCAACAGGTGGCCGACACAATTTTCCGCTTTATTGTGCAGAAACAATGTAACAACAACAACGTTAAAAAAAACACAAAAAACGTTAGTGAATATTTTACATATTATCATGGTACACTGAACGTAATTTGAGACGAGATTAGGAAATACAATTGTTTGGTTTAAAAAATATTTTTTTTTTTTCAGGTATTTTTATTGTCGTTATTCGTATTAAATACCAACAAAAAGATTTTTCCTTATTTTTTTATCGATTATCATTTTGATTTTTACCCAATTGATGATACTAACCCTTGACCAACGTTTAACTGCACCAATTGTGTGAAACAAATTAACAGCAAAGCGATGTGATAACGTAACATCATGCCGCTGTGTTTCGGTTACGCTCTTTTTAACACCAAGCAACAAATTCAATTAAATAATTTTTATTTTTATTATTAATTTTTTGTTTGGTTTTTTTCCCACTTTTTTATTGCTTTTAATTATTTCTGCCGTTTCTTTTCGTTTTCATCATCATCAGTGCGCGCGGACACGATTTTTGGCACTTTTTCTTCTTCGTTTTTCAAACAATGACCACAGTGGAGGCAACAAGTTGTTATTGCTATTATACCTCTTGTTGTTTTTGCTGGCGATATGTGGGCAGTAGCTCGAATATCTTTCTTGCCATGCAATTCACTCTTTTGAGCTTTTATTTATTTTTTTTGTATAATTTTTTTTTGTATTTTTATAATTTTCTGTTTTGGTCACAATCACTTTTGACGTTTGGTTGGCGCCCGCTCACATTTGCGTTTCTGTTGTATTTCGCGCACGTTTCCACCTGCTGGCGTTGTTGTTCGTTTGCCTCGCCGTCATTCACTGACTTGGACCATGCTAAGCTCAAACGCTTAAACTGATTTATTTTCGTCTTAGCGTTTGACCGAAATCAGCTTTGAAATCGCATCGCAACTTTAGACTTAACGCTGAGCTTTAACAGTTTCTTGAAGTTGGCGGTTGTTGTATGAACTTTCGTGTGGTTGGTGTGCCGACTGTGGCGCGGAAATTGGAATTACTTGGCTACACTGTGAAATGTCTTCTGAAAATGAAATTTTAAATTGAAGTGTTTTTGGTAGCATTCACAAGACTCTAGCCAAGCTTTTGAGAGTAGACATTAGAGTGGATGGAATTTGTATGTGAAAGATTTTTTCGAAAGTGAACTTCTTTTTCGTTTATTGATTTTTAAATACTCTTGTAACGCACCAAAGACTGTAACATCATACCAAAAATAATGCGTTTCAGTACCAGAAGAAAACAATTGGTTTGAGTTTCCGGTGATCCCTTTTTCGAGGGCTAATAGTCACCTTTTTGTTTCAATGGGTCTTAAACAAAACAACAGCATCAAAATAAAAATACAAGAATACAAGTTCTGCGTCCATTACTGGAGAAGAAATGTTTGGTTCAGGCGAAACATTCACATAAAGCCAATTCCATAATAATATAAATTGGCTCTTTTGATTTTTTTATTATTAAAATTTTGTAGTATTTTACTAAGTAGCACAGCCACAAATTCACTAACATTATTTTACGGCTATAAAATTTGACACTTCGACCTGCGTTATCTGTGATGTTTGCTTTCGGCGAACATAGCCATAATATTCTCGGAAATTCAAAAAGCTTGTACCAATTTTACACAAACAAAAATACCAAAGTAATAAACTATTAAAATATAAAAGAAATAAATAAGAATAGTGTTGGCTTCGGTCAGACCGAAGCTAAAATACCCTGCAGCTTCTCAGCATTGATTTATCTTACAATCAGCGTTGTGCCACGATGTAACTTTTTTTATTGACGACGTTTTATGTCAACTGCGGTTTAATACTATTCCTATAGAAGTTGTAGAACACCGTTCGACAGTGATTCATGCATATGTTTAATTCCAAATATTCCATTTCATTCCATTCCCGCCAAAATTCAAAAATCCACATCAAACCTACACGAAATAAAGAAAATCGTGCAGCCATTGTATGGTGGATAGGCGTGGTTCTCATCACATCTTGACTGTTCAAAGAGAACTTACATGCCAGACCGGCAGACGCTCATGTCTAGATTGGCTCAGGCGGTGACTCTGATCAACCTAATCCACTTAAACGTAACAAACAGTGCAACCAAAAGCATATACCCTTCAACACTTTATTGAAACGAAAACAATTGTTAAAACCTAAGGCGATAAAACATACACAAGAGAAACACGAAAAAGCGCTCAAAACATTTTATGCATTTGTAATTAAGCCGAAACAGCGTCACAGACCATCAAGAAGCGTTCGAACAAGCCAAAAACAAAAACAAAATCAAAACAAAAATAACAACAAAAGCAAACCACACACACTTTAAACGAAAATGTCCCACAAATGATGTCATTAATTTTAGGGGGTATTTTCAATACTGAAAAAACCGGCATTTAAAAGCCAGATTGGTTGGATACGGTTACAAGTGATCATCCACAACTACAACAATAGCAGCAACGATCATAGTAAAAAAATCTTATAAAAAAAGTATAGTCGGCCATAGTGACTCGATGTAACCTTTAAAAATATTGATTTTTATTATCTTTTTCACTTTAAAAAGAAAAAATTTTGTATACAATATTTTGGAAACATATTTTGGCATTTTACTATATTGATTTTAAATGCTTTTTCTTTTGATAAAAAAATGTAAAAAATACAATGAATCAAAATCAAAAAACGACTCCAAAATATTCTTCAAGACTATGAAAATAAAGTTAATTGGAAACTTTTAGGAATTGCTTATTTGAACATCCCAACAACAGCCCACCAACGACTCATGTGACCGCTTAAAAAGTAGCGCCCGAAAAACTTGACTTGAAGCCAAACAAAACACTACGCTGAGCCGCTGATATGCTCATTCCCAGTTTAGCTGTCACAGTGCGATCACAGTTATTGGTCAGTCCAGTCTAGCAAATACTTTGCTTAGTTTGTTCGGGAGAAGAAAAAGTATTATTTTCGAAGTGAACAGAAAAAAAAACAAAGAAAAGATTAAATAAATATTAATTAGTGAGCATCGAATTAACATTTTTAATTGATTGAAAGTAGACGGACGACAAAATGTCGCGAAACTTATGTTTTGCATTTTGTCTCGTGCAAATTGTGATATTTGTGCACGCAACTGGGTTAGTATTGCCATTATTCATTTCTCGTTAATGCTCGTTAATAAAGTTAATATCGTTAGTAAGGCATAGCGAAAGGCCTAAAGTGTGTTAGGACATCTATAGGCGTCAGTGTTTGCTTCATTTTACATTCAGTGGATTTCACAATGTCAACAATACGTACTGAAGAAAGATTTTTTTTTTGTTGAATTTTTATATTATTTTTAATTTTGCAACGAATGTGAATAAACAAGTTTAATGTATGAGGTGCTAATTGATCTTTGTTGGCTCAAGAAGAGACTTCTGAGTAATCCATGACGATGGTACTGTAATACTGGAATTTTTAAAAGATTTTTCAGTTTTGTTTCTTTTTTTATTAATATTTTTTTTTATTAGTAGTAAGTCTGTTGTCGCCAGTTTTCTGGATGATTTTTATGCTCTCAGGGCCGTATTCACAGTGCTTAAATTTTTCATAATTTCCCTAAATTCAACCATATATGCACATCAAATGGCTGCCTTGCTCAACAGAAGATACATTGTTTAATCATTCCGAGTAAGAATCTGAAAATTTTATTACACAACTCAGTCTTACTATTCTCATAATTTCGATCTAAATCATGATTAAAAATTAAAAACAGTCAAATTCTGCTTCATATTTGTATATTCTTGCGAAATAATGGATCACGATGGTAGAAAAATTTATTTTTATATTAATTTCCATCGAATGTGAATAAACAAGTTTAATCACTGAGGAGCTAATAGATTTTAATCTCTGCAATTCCTGACAGCGGCTTTCGACTAAATCATAACCTGAGTCACTTTTTTTTTATAAAATCAAGAAGTACTTTTCAATTGAAAATCAGATAACAGTAGAACTTGTTTTGCATATTCGTGCTAATTAAATTATTATGCAAGATTTCGTATCAGAGAAAGCAATAAAAAAAGAAAGAAATAAAAATGTTTTTTTTTTTATTAATATTGAATTGTCTTAATTCACGTTTCCATGCTAATTTTAATTTGTTGGTATTCCAAGAAATGACACTGATTGATATTTATACGAATTGGTTCTTAATTAATATTTCAAGAAACAAAAAATCAAAATATATTTTTAAAAATCGAACATTTCGTATTTTTGTAAACACTGATAGTGAGAGGCACTGATAGCTCACCAATCGGAAATTACATTTCTACCAATTGTGTCGTGTAATATTTATGTATGGAAAAATATATATTTTTTAATCATTCAATTCATGTTCGTCCACTATCGCTTTCATGTAAACAAGGAATCTGGCGAACTACTGAAGATATTGAATTGGCATTGGTTTATTTACATAGAGGGTTATGGTGTTTCCTGACTCTGTATACTGATGCCAAATAGTTCAAGTGCTTTTTATTGATATTGAAACTAATTAGTTTCCACAATTTATAATTTGAAACAATTTATAAATTATTTTTACTTTGAGGAAGACTCACTTGGAAGTCTCCCCTAAGTAGGCCAAATACAATTGATTTTACATTTCTGTTCTGCATAAAATTTAAATGTTCTTAATTAAATTATGCAATAAATTAGCTTCTTATCTCGAACATGTGCTCAGATCACTGATTATATATAAATTTGAATTGCAAATTACAGAAAATTAAGTTAAATAAAAACCATGGTATTCTATTTTTACAACCTATTAAATCCACATGAAATTTATAGAAACTTTTTTGCCATGATTTTATGTTTAGAGCAATCAAAAGAGTGGAGGGGATTTTTGTTTTGTTCTTTTTGAAACAATTAATTAATAGTTTTAATATTCGAAACACTGATTGTTTTATCCTCAACATGCATTGTATTTATGAATATAATTTTGACACGATTTATAAATTAGCAAAGGCACTTGTCGTCACTTAATAGCCGGGAATTCCCTTGAAAAACAAACTTCACTGCCGCATATTGCCATATTTACAAAAAAAAAAGAGAAGCAACAAAATAATATTTTGTTTGTATTTTTAGTATTTTTTGTTCATATTTGTTTCGCTGCAACTGCGCACGTAATGTGACTGCAAAACGCTCAAGTAATTTTGCAAATAAAACAAACACAAAGTTATTGAAAAACCCCAGTAACAAACAAAAAGGAACACAAATTCATAGGTGAAGTTCACTCAGATTAAAAATGAAATAGCAACTGGCCGATTTTGCGAATTTGTTAATTTGCTTGATTTAATTTTTCAGTATTTTGTTGAATTTGGGGTGACCAACTGTACATGCATGTTACTTAATCAATACAAATGACAAAAAAAAAACTCACAAAATTTGTACATTAAAATGATTTAAGAAGATAGCGTGTGGCCTTTTTGTGAGGCAAGGTTAAATGATTGTTTCTGCGAAATATGCGCAAAATAATATTTATGCGATGATTTTAGTTTTTGAATACGCTTTAATGATCACAGGTTTTACTTAATTGATGTGGCAAAAATTCTAAGTTTGAAACTGTTTCATTTGTCATTGCATCTATTCCCAAAACATTATTTGAACTATTATTTTTGTAGATAAGCCGGAAACACTTATTAGACATCTGTAGAATTTTAAATATTATTTTTTTATTTAATTTTGTTTTCAATAATAAATGGAAATTTTGACTTATCAGTTTTTTTTGTGTACTAGGTAGTCTCATTAGAGCGGCGTTATCTGGTCTGCTACTTAACTTATATACAACTAGGGGCTCTTTACAGCCTGCTATGCCAATTATAGGCTATAAACAAATTAAGCACCACAATTTCCATAAATTTAATTGTTCACATTTTTCTTTGGAAGTACTGCAACTGAAAAATGATGGAGTCTCATTACAAACTTCAGTACAACTTGAATTAAGAAAAAAATAAACCCTGATTACTCATAAGCAACAGCAAATGAGTGATTAAAGCTTTTGTTTGTTTGCTATAAAGAATCGACAAGCAAAAACGTAGCACATCAAATTTGTTTTTAATGAAGTCTAGAAAAGCCGGTTTTATGATTTATTTGTCGGCACTTCTCCCTCGAAAAAGTGAATTTTTAGCTTTTTTTTTTTACTTTGCCATAGTACTATTGTTCATAATTACTGTATAACTTAATTTTGTTTATTGAAAATATTCTCACTAATTACTTGGATGAAACGTTTTATTTTTAGCCTCTATTCCGTCGTTGGCCCCGGCACTATTCGCTCACAGTGCAAATACAATGTAGCCGTTTCTGTGCACAAGGCCGAGGGACCTTGCCAAATTAAAGTGGGCATCACCGGACCATCGTATAATGAAACGAAGACGGTCGATGTGGAGCCCATGTCCACGCAAAATGTTGAATTCGATGTGCCCCAGCTGAAGAGTGGCGATTACAATTTGACTGCCATGGGCCTGTCGGGAATTGTTTTTGAAAATTCCACCAAACTGAATCATGCCGACTATAAGCCCTCCACCTATATCCAAACGGATAAGGCCACTTACAAGCCGGGCGATTTAGTGCAATTCCGTGTTTTGTTTTTGGATGCCAATACCAGGCCCGCCAAGATTGACAAGCCCATAACCATTCTGATCAATGTAAGTGATAGGGTTGATTCTATTTCGGTTTGATACTTACAACAACAATGTTTTTTTCATCATAGGATGGTGCCCAAAATCGCATCAAACAATTGAAGGATGTCAAACTGACCAAGGGTGTCTACACCGGACAATTTCAATTGTCCGAACAGCCCGTCTTGGGTAATTGGAACATTGAGGCTAATGTCGACGGAGAATCCCCCGAAATGAAAAACTTCGAAGTGGCCAAATATGTCCTGCCCAAATTCGATGTGTCAATCGAAACAGCCAAGGATGTGGCCATTGCCGATGGCGTGATTAAAATCACTGTGCGCTCGAAATACACGTATGGCAAGTCGGTCAAGGGTAAAGCTGTGGTATCCATCAAGCCCACCTACCACTACTACGGCAGCCCTGATGAGCAATTGATGGCCGAAAAAACCATCGAAGTTGATGGCAAAGGACATGCCGAATTCGATTTGACCAAAGATCTGCGCCTTGCCAGTGAAAATTCCTACACGCCTCCGCTGAAGATTCTCGCTGTTATGGAAGAAGAACTCACGGGCAATAAGTACAATACCACGTCTACGGTCAATTTACACCGCGAACGCTATCGCATTGAGGGCATCGATACGCCCTACAACTATCATCCGGGCAAACCGATCACCTTCAAATTGGTGGTGAAGAACTTGGACAATTCCCCGGTGCAGGACGCCAAGACGCCAGTTAAGCTGATTGTGGAGCCACCACGCAATTATTTCTATCGCGGCATTGTGAAAGACGGTGAGGCGACTACCACGGAAAAGCCCGAAGAACCCTCAATGGAATTCGAAGCGAAATTGGATGACCATGGCATGGCCACGTTCGAGATCACACTGCCCGAAACAAATAATACATTCTATTCGGTTAAATGTCAATTCGGTGATACCACATCGTATCTGTCGTCGCTGTCGAAATACCAGCCCACAGTGGATACGCCCGAGCTGCTCAAGGTGTCGGTGAATACGAAATCGTAAGTGAAAAAGAAGCGCTTGTATTTTTATGACTTACCCACAATGTTTGTTCCTTTCTTTAGACCCAAACTGGGCAAAGATGTTTCCGTTGAGGTCAAGTCTAGCGAGCAGATACCATATTTTGTATACACTCTGGTGGCACGCGGTAATATCTTGAAAACCGAACATGTTGAAGTGCCCGAAGGCCGCAAATCGCATACCATTAAGTTTACACCCACTTTCGAGATGATTCCCCGAGTCTCGGTTTATGTGCATTTCGTATTCGATAACAACTTACGCTTCGAGGAGACTACCGTGAATTTCGATAAGGAATTTGAGAATTCGGTAAGGATTTGAGTAGGTCTACTGTGGGCAAAATGAATATAAAAATATTTCATTACTTCAGATTGACATCAGTGCGCCCGTCCAAACTAAGCCAGGCGAGGATGTTAAACTGAAGATCAAAACCGATCCGGACTCGTTTGTGGGCCTCTTGGGTGTCGATCAAAGTGTGCTGCTGCTGAAATCGGGCAATGACCTGAGCAAAGATGCCATTTTCAATGGTTTGAATAATTTCGACACAACTACACCATGGCAGCATGGTTATGGCCGCTATCCTGGACAAATGTCGGGTGTGGTAACATTGACAAATGCCAATTATCCGTACAATGATGGTGAGTTGAAGATTCTTCGCTTTTGATCTTAACATTTTAATTATTTTTCTCTTGAAAATGAGTGGCCCTATTTCCATTCCACGGAGTCAAATTCCCCCCAAAAAAAACCTCCTCAATTAAGTAACCTTTCCTACTAAATGAACCAAATTGTCTTAATTGTTGTATATATACTATGTACCTTAAGTAGATTTTACAAATATTCAATACGATGGCGTAGTCAACGATGAGCCTGTTTTTTATGCTGGAGTTGCTCCCGAAGCTGTTCATAAAACCTTTGACACTGCGTTAGCTGAAGCGCCAAAGATACGCAAAAGTTTTATTGAAACTTGGATTTGGCATTTAGCGGATAGGTTCGTGCGAAGTTATTTTTTTTTGCTGCTGTTGTTGGCCTTGCGAACACACTTGAAGCTCGAATATTTTGTTTGGCATGAGTGCTAGTAATTTAACCAAAGGCTGATGCTAAATGCTAAATGCAAAACTAATAAAAGTACACTACAAAAAGGTGATGGCCAGAATTGGTAAAGAACAATTTTTTTGCTAAGAAAAAATAATCTAACATAGAAAGCTTTTAAATAACAGAAAACTGTACACATAAGTTTAACAGGAAAAATCGTCCAGAGTTCTTAAATAGAATTGCCCTCCGGGCCTCGCTCACGCAACAATTGGTGAAATCTTCTAAATTACTCCAGCATATATATGTACACAATCGTATTCTCTCACACCCTCTTTCCAGCCGTACTAAAATATCACCATGTCGTTTTGGACTCCGTTGCCTATGATGAAACAGATTCGGTATCTTCGGTAGACCGATTCGATAGCGATATATCGTCTACGCAAACGACAACAAATGCCAAGAAAATGTTGAAAGTACGCCAAGATTTTGCCGAAACATGGATCTGGTCGAATATTCAAAATTCTATTTCGGATAGGTTAGTTCGGAATTTGAAATGAAATTTTACCTAATTGGCGCTGCTTCACTTTTTACCCTAAAAAAAAACTCACTGCACATGTTAGCATTTGACTTGATTTGGAAAGAATGTGAAAATAATAACAAAATTTATTCTTTTTTTTTTTGCACTAAAACAAACGTTTTGAAACCACCTTTTTTTTTGCTCTCTACATAGATGCATGTGATCTGTACTAATTGTTAAGTTTTTTTTTTTTTGAATTTGTAATGACGCAGCTTTCCTTGTGGTCGAACTTTTACATATTATGTATTTTCATTGATTTTTGTAGGCCGTAGATCTTCATTTAGAGCGCGTACTGGTGGACTCGGAGGTTATTATACTCAACGAACAGCTAGTCGCCCACCAGCGTCTCCAGTACCGAGCGCCAAAAGTGCGGCAGATAATATGCCCAAAATACGTAAAGATTTTCAAGAGATATGGATTTTTGATAGTCTTCAAAGCGGCCATACAGAAAAGTTAGTTTGAATTGCGTCAAATAAGAAAATATCCAAGTAATTCCTTCCGCTCCCCCGCCCTCATCTCAGTAACTAGTTATGTAGTTCATGATAATGTCATACCGAATGCACTAACATTCCAAATTCTAGTAAAACGACTTTGAAAGTGTTGTTTCCCCAATTGGCCAATCACATGCAAATCATTCGTATACGTATATAATATTTATCCACTATAGAACCTGATGACGCATTAATAGATATCCGTCTGCAAGGAGAATCATTCGATTTGTTAGACAAACTAAATGATGAATTGGCAAAAGTTCGCAAAAATTTCATTGAATCTTGGATTGTTAATCAAATGATAAGGTGCGCTTCAGTAATAAACGTATAGCTTAAAAATAAACATTAAATATTTCCAAGTACCTACTCCTGCTAAGTGTAGTGCCTACTCCTCCCACACCAGTACACCTGCCTATGTAGTGCATGATATTGTCAATAATATTCGAAATTCTATAGCAAATGACAAATCTAAATCGAATCATTCGGCTAGTAAACTCTACAGTGCTGTCTTTTAATATCTTCCTTTGAAGAAGGCTTGGTTATAGATACACGTCTCCAAGATGAGCCAATAGAACGCGAAGAATTGCACATTCAAAAGAAGGCGGATAGCATAGGTCATTGGTTAATGAAACAGAAATTTTCTCAAAATTCACCAAAAATGCGTGAAAATTTCGACGAGTCGTGGATATTTTGCCAAATGAAAAGGTATAAAATTGCTTTAAAATTGGTATTTTTGGCAATCATTTCGAACATCCAAGTTGTGGGTTCTGTCCAAAGCACTCTTTTCCCACTATCATTATGCAAATTTTTTAAGTAGGTACTTAGGTACATATTCCAAGATTATATGCAAATTTTCAGAAATTCTCGTTACTACGGTTCTTTGGAAATTTCATTATCCAATATTTTTTAAGCTTCAGGATCAGACTCGTGTGTTTTTTGCTATTTGTAATACCCCACATAAACTAAATTGTATTTGAAGGTCCACCGCTTATCTTCAATAGGGGCCCATTTCCACTAGCAGCCCCGCCTCGACCAGGCCCACCTAGCGTAGCCGTTCTATCCGATGTGGGAAAACTGCAAGGTAGGCCAGTTAAGCCCAGTGCAGCCAGCTCAGCACCAACTGTACGCCAAGATTTTTCCGAAAATTGGATTTTCCACGAACACGAAAAGTAATTTATCTATCACTCTTTACATTAGAGGCGCTCTCTGTGGTGGTTCTTCTTCTTTAGTGGTAACATTTGCTTGTCTATTGATTGCCTGTCAACTTCTCCGTAGTATTTGAATAGTATATTTGCCCAGATCTTCTGGTTGAAACGATTTTTTTTGTCTAAATGTAGTGTAAAATAGTTTCCCTTAAAAAATATGTTTTCTTTTATATTCTACAAACTGTAAATATGTAATTATTCAATAGGCAGTGACTTAATACTGGTTCCAATGATTCTTAACGGGGTTGGGGGATTCCAAATCCAAGCATTTGCCTTAAGCTCCGATCAAGGTCCCGTCATTATGAGAAAACAAACCACAAAAGAAGGTATCAAAATACGTCAGCATTTCGAGGAGAACTGGATTTTCACAAACATTGCAAAGTACAAAAACGATAACGAGTATTTATTTTTCTATTCTTGCATAATAATTTGTGGTTGTTTTTGTTTGGCTATTTCGGATGAATTCTCATATTTATGTATGTGTGTAAAAATTTGTAGAACATTTTAAAATTATTTTCTAGCTATAATACATGACGAAGGTTTACTTGAAGACCTTATTATGTACAGTTTCCCTAGTCCAGCAGTGGGTGGTCCTGGGGCTTCAGCAAGGGAGGAGTTTGATATGCCTGTGGCATCTCATACGAAAGTACAAGGTTCACAGTTACAAATACGAAAACACTTTGAGGAGAACTGGATTTATTCTGATTTTCTTAAGTAATTTAATTTCATAATATTTTCTAAAGCATGACACTTTGGGATTTGGGATTATTGGGTTTGTCATAAATGTTTTATGTCAGTACTGGTACATTTTTTTTCTAGAAAGTTTTGTAAAATATAATAATTTAAATTATTGCGAAATTAATGGATTTTTTACGGAAATTATTCCCTCATTTGACATTTCGTGTACAAAATTTAGGGGCAACGTTTTCTGATCAGGTGAATTCTCATATTATGTATGTGTCAAAATTTGTCAAAATTATTTTCTAGCCGATTATATACAAGCCGAAGGTTTACTTGAAGAACTTGCCGAAGACTCCGAAAGTGGTTTCGATGCCCAAACTCCAGCTAACAGTAATTCAAACGAAAAAGAGATACGAACTCGTACCGATTTCAATGAGATTTGGATGTTCTTCAATCAGCAAAAGTAAAAGAAAAGACTTTTTGGTTTAATATTTCGGTCACTTGGACTTTTAGAACTGCTTTCTTTCCTCTTTCCATCGACATATCTATCGTTTTGTCACTTCATAACTCCTTTCTGTTCACTTAACTTGTAGACTACATTAGATATGCATCATATGATGAAATGGGTGGCCTACCATTAAATCAACGTTTTGATGATGATTACGATTATACGACCCCAGCACGGGAGAGGTTATCTGTGCTTATGTCACCCAATTCTCACGTACCAAGTTCACAGTTGCAAATACGAAAACATTTCGAGGAGAACTGGATTTTCATGAGCATTGAAAAGTACAAACGAGTATTTATTTTGAATATTTTGTTTGTGTTGTTGTTTTAGCCTCTGCCAAATTCTCATATTTATGTAATGATGTCCGTTTCTTTTTTGTCATCTCCTTTTCACACATTATAATTCACACTTAAATTTCAGAAAATATTCTATACTTTGATAATATGTTTGACGGTAGTGAGATTATGTACAGTTTCGCAAGTCCAACAGTGAGTGGTTCTGTGGCTCCAGCAAGGGTGGAGTTTGATATGCCTCTGTCATCCAATACGAAAGTACAAGGTTCTCAGTTACAAATACGAAAACACTTTGACGAGAACTGGATTTATTCTGATTTTCTTGAGTAATTTGATTTCATAATATCTTCTAAAGCATGACATTTTGGGATTTAAGATTGTTGGGTCTGCCATAAATGTTCTATGTCAGTTCTGGTACCTTTTTTTTGTAGAACATTTTTTTAAAACTCATAAATTTTTGATACGAACTCCATTTGACCAGTTATGGATAATAATCTCAGAATCTAGGCACTTCTAGTCCCCCTTTTGGTCTCCTCCATGACACCTTGTCAATCTGTTTCTCTTAACATTTCGTTGGAACATATTCATTCTATTCACTAAATCCCCAACCTCGAAAGATGACGAACTAATTTATATAACACCGGAACCCATACCGGAAGAAGAGCTTATCTGGCACGACTTGGATGCCATTGCAGCGGCCATCGATTTGGAGGAAGAGGCTCTTAGAGAGGTTGAATATTTTGCCGAATATCTGCACTCGAAGCCAGTTGAGCCGAAAGTCCGCACGGATTATTTAAGCGGATGGTTGTGTCTAGATGCGAATGTGGATAATACGTAATTGCAAGAGCCAGCCCTTAGCTTAATCAAGCTTTCAACTTTCTACTTGCCTTTCGCTACTTTGGTTTTCTGCAGCAATGCATTAGCTTCGAGCTTTACATTCGCTTCAACGACTAATTGTCATACGCATGATTTCTGCTTTAAGCTACCATTTCTCTTCAAACACTTTTCTTTCTTACCGACTTTCTAGTTTATAATTACTGGCGTAAGGGCATTAGACCATACTCGATCTCGGTGATGGATGATCGAGTGTTAAATGGCGGGATTAATAGAATTTCATACTTCAGGCCAGTCCTAGATATGCCCGCCATGTCAGGTGTAGGTGCAGGCGCCAGTGGTCCAGCTCAAAGACCTGTTCAGGTCGCTCCGAAAATACGCAAACAATTTTTGGAAAATTGGATTTACGAAGATTTTAAGTAATTCAAACTGTTTTCTTTCTAACATTAATATGTGCCTGTCCTCGTCCTTGTTTTCATGTTGTGTCTTGTTCATACATTTCAAATCATACTTTAACAAACCAATCCTTAGCCTTTCTATTTAAGAAGAGAAAATCATTCAAATCGGCCACGAACGTAATGGAAGCCCCGCCTGTGGCTAGGTTGGAAAAGACACCTGTTACACGTTCAGATGTACGATATGCTAAAGCACCTGCAGTTAAAATACTTAATAAGAAACCAGAATTACGTCAATATTTTTCAGATATTTGGATATACTCGACTTTGAATGAGTAATCATTTGTTTTTTATTTTACGGAATGTCATGTTGAATTGATAATCACACTGCCTGAGTTATAAATATATTTAAATGCACACTTTAAGCACCTAAGCATATGCAATGAAACTTCAAAATTATTATTATATACTTTGTCTAGTTCCTGTAAAACGTTACTTTTCCGATGAGCATGTGATATCAGTTGACGGTTCAGCAGTGGAACCACTACAAATACGCCAAGAATTCCCTGAAAATTGGATTTTCGAAAATGCTGAAAAGTAATTTTGTATTTTTTGTTCGATGTACCAATTGGTAGTTAATTACAGCTTACAGTAGTCTGCTTCCAGATTTTTTTTGTGCTTTCTAGTGGAAGGCTTTTTTCGAGAATAAAAACCTGCATTTGGCTTGTAGAAAGCAAAATTATCTCAGCATTTAGAAAAATTCTACTCTCTTCTGCTAGTAGTTTGTTTTTTTTTCTTAATTTAATACAATGTAGATCGTTTCAGCCACTTGTCTTGTTCAGTTGATAGCCTGCCATATACAAATGAAAATATATATTTTAAGCACTTTCCCCCCAATACACTTACTACACTGAAAATCCTGTTCAAATCTAAATAATCTCAAGAACAACAAAAACACTTGATTATATATTTTACTTAGACACTTATGGTATAAGACCGCTCTATTCGGCTGGCGGCGGCATGGTGGCATTTGCCAGTGTCGGTATAGCCGGTGTGCCCGGTATTCAGCTTGAATCAGCTAGTTTTGCGGGCGGTCTGGGTGGCGGTGCAACAGTGGAGCCCCTACAAATACGCAAAGAATTCCCTGACAATTGGATTTTCGAAAATACTGAAAAGTAATTTTTTTTTATTACTTTTAATATTCAAAATTTGTGTGTGTGTCTCTGCAATTTTTGGGGTTGTGGTGTAATTTCTTGCAATTCATTGATCAAACCTACACAAGTGCGTACACATATTCAGTCTATTGCTGTAGAACTATGTAAAGTCTAGTAATGCTTTCTACCTAAAACCATATTTACATCGTCTGAAAAAAACCAACAATTTCCTCCATCTAATACCCATTTTCATTTACAAAAAAAAAATCTATCGAAAAAGTTAACATTTCACCCAAGCCGGCCGCAGCAAGTACAAACGGCCTGCCTATAATGGGTGCGTCCGGTCACAAAGGTATAACCACTGTGATGCCCTACATCACTTCAACCAGCACAACAACACAAGCACCAACAACCACAGCCGCTGAAAATGACAATGAACTGAAGTTGCGTGGGGATTTTGTGGAAAATTGGATTTTTCATGAAATTAATGATGATGATGATGACAATTAGTATGGCAACAATTTTTGTTTTTGTTTTGAACTTTAATTGTGTTTACTGTTTGGCTAAAGAAACATTTGTTTTTCAAAATTTTGTGTCTAAAAACTTGTGTGTGTGTGTCTCTTTTTAAGATAAATAGGTTCAAGCTCTAAAAAAACCCCAAAGTAATGTTTCTTGTGTAATAATTTTTGTGTTTTATTTTTCGAATTGCATTCACAATTTGTAAGCATTCTACTACATTGTATTGTGAAAAATTACTTAAGAAAACGTACCTAAAGGTTAGATTCCGATAAAAAACAAATGATATTTTCTCTTTACTTAAGGAAAAAGTACGGAAAAAATAAAACCTTGCAAACAAAGTTTTTGAATAATCCTAAATAAATAAAAGGGTACAACTGTAAACATTTTGTATGGGATTTTGTATTTTCTTAGTTTTTGTGCTGTCCTTAAACTTAAGGGGGAACAGTTTAAAAAAACTACCCCTGGTGTGAATTTAAAAAAAAAATCTTAGAATTTCCCTCAAAGTGAGCCCCCCCTTTTTTTCTTAATTTTGAATTCAAATAAACTGGAAAATGTTCAATAGGTTTTATACATCATCGTCTGGGTGGTGTCTACGGTTGTTGTATCAGCACACCAGTACCGGAAATTTACTACACTTCGACAGCCCAACAACCCCCAACAGAAGTCATTACTATGGACTCAAGTCCAAGACCGCGCACAGATTTTAAAGAGAATTGGATTTTTACCAATAATATGACCAAGTAATGCTATTTTTTTATTTCTACATTGAGGCTTCTCTGCATTCATGTACGACCGCCTTTGCAGTACATATTTGTGTTAACACATTCCTCAATTCAATTTTATTTTTAACTTCAATTCAATTCTAACAAAATACCCACTGAAATCCAAATTTTGTGCACACTTTCAATATCTTTCAATAGCTCTTCTAAAAAAAATTATTTGTTTTTGTAGAAAAATTACATACTAGACTTAAGCTTAAGAAGAAGGGACACAAACCACTTTCCAATGTAGTTGGCAGCCATAAAAAAGATCATGTTCACGATGATGAAGATGACGAAGAGGCAGACGCGTCTGCAATTAATGTACGAACAGATTTTCAAGATGTCTGGATTTGGTTCAATCAAGAAGAAGAATTGCTGAAGTAAAGCACCATTTTTATGATACTCTCGCTCTTTTATGATAGTTTATGATATGATTTCCCGCTCTGCAAGTAGTTTACCATAAATGTAGTTGATTGTACCATGAACATTGTGTCTGGTAGGCGTTTGTGTAGTGTTACTTTAGCTTTTTGTAAATATGTACGCCTGGATGACCGAAAAACTTAAGCTACTCTACTCTACACGTAATTGACTGTTAAAGGAAGTGGTTTGCTGTGACTTAGGTGTTGCAAAGCTTGAACGTGGCTCTCAAATTTTATGTACTGCACATTCACAAAGTTGACTGGTTTCGGGTAAACTTTTTACACGCCTTCTTTTTCTGTAAATATATTTCCAGCCTATATACTCACTAACTTCTGTAGATTACACCTTTCGCACTGCATGTTTGTCAATCTGTATCATACGCACTCTATTTACATACTAACATGCTTCTTAGGGAGGCACAAACCAAACAATTTCACCCTAACCCAACTTGCCTACAAATATATCCTGTCAATGTTGCTTTTTGTGTTTGAGCTTGTTTAATGTCTATTCTGCACTGAACTGTGAAATATTTGTGTACTAATATGTGCTAATCCAACTACAGTACCGATGCGGATGGCTTTACCTTGGCCAAAAAGATTCCGGACACCATTACCTCCTGGGTCATCACTGGATTCTCGCTGAACCCGAAAACTGGTCTGGCTTTGACCGATAATCCCACCAAAATTCAAGTCTTCCAGCCGTTCTTTGTGTCCACCAACTTGCCCTACTCGGTGAAGAGAGGTAAGTTGTGTATTAATTTTTAATTAAATTAAATATTTACTATCTCTCTCTCCTTCAAACAATAGGCGAAGTTATTGCCATACCCATTATCGTCTTCAATTATATGGACAAGACCTTGAATGCTGAAATCACCATGGACAACTCGGACAAGGAATACGAATTCACCGAGGCCACCAACGAGATCGAAGAAAATCCCATCGATGAGGTGAAGCGCATCAAGCGTGTCACCATTCCTGCAAACACCGGCAAGAGTGTGTCATTCATGATCCGCCCTAAGACGGTGGGCGAGACTACATTGAAGATTACGGCCGTCACCGAATTGGCCGGCGATGCCATTCACCAGAAATTGAAGGTCGAACCCGAGGGTGTAACCCAGTATGAGAATCGCGCCATCTTTGTCAATCTGAAGGATAAGACCGAACAGAGCGAAAAACTCTCTGTCGACATACCGGCCGAGGCAGTGCCCGATTCCGAGTATATTGAATTCGCTGTGGTGGGCGATCTGCTCGGTCCCACTGTTAAGAATCTGGACAAATTAGTGCGCATGCCGTACGGTTGTGGAGAGCAAAACATGGTGAATTTTGTGCCCAACATTTTGGTGCTGAAGTATTTGGATACAATCAAACAGAATATGCCTACGATTTCCGAGAAGGCCAAGAAGTTCCTCGAAATCGGCTATCAACGTGAGCTGACCTACAAGCACGATGATGGCTCGTATAGTGCATTCGGCAAGTCCGATAAGGCGGGCAGCACTTGGCTGACGGCCTACGTTGTGCGCTCGTTCCATCAGGCTGCCGCCTACACTGACATTGACCCTAAGATTATTATTGAGGGTCTGGACTTTTTGGCTGCAAAGCAAGCGCCCAATGGCAGCTTCCCCGAGTATGGCAAGCTCTTCGATTCGGCGCATCAAAATGAACTGGGTTTGACCGCGTTCGTCCTGCTCGCCTTCTTGGAGAATCAGGTAAGCTTGGCGCAGCAAATCTACTTACATACATTGGACGAAAGTAAAATTTTTGTTGTTATTTCTTCCTCATCAGGAACAACTTTCCAAATACAAGCCCCAAATCGACATGGCCATGCAGTACTTATCCGAAAATGTGGACAAGTCCGACGATCAATATTCTCTCGCAATTGCCGCCTCGGCGCTGCAACAGGCGAAGAGCTCTCTGGCCGACAAGGTTTTGGCCAAGTTACAAAGCCAATCCAAGCAGGAGGATGATCGTAAATGGTGGTCCAAGGAACCCGAGAAGAAATCCGACGATCAAGCCTGGTATTACCGTCCACGCAGCAATGATGTGGAAATCACCGCGTACGTGCTGATCGCTCTGCTGGAGAAGGAATCCGCGGAGAGTGCTTTGCCCATCATCAAGTGGCTCATCTCGCAACGTAATAGCAACGGTGGCTTCTCATCCACCCAGGATACGGTTGTGGGCTTGCAGGCCCTCATCAAATTCGCCGAGATGACTGGCTCGGGTAGCGGTGAAATGGACATTGATTTCGTGTCCACCGGTGGCTCAGAGAATAAGGGTTCCTTCAAGGTTAACCCTGAAAATTCATTGGTTCTGCAGACTCATGTCCTGCCCAAGACCACACGCGATGTCAGCTTCGTGGCCAAGGGTAAGGGTTCATCGCTGGTGCAAATGTCGTATCGCTACAATCTGGCCGAGAAGGACAAGAAACCCAGTTTCAAGGTTAAGACTGCCGTCAAAGACAATACCCCGAACACACAACTCTTTGTGGAAGTATGCGCCGAATATGTGCCACTCGAAGATGCCGAAGATGGCAAGACGGAGTCCAACATGGCTGTGATGGAAGTGTCGCTGCCTTCTGGCTATACTGCCGATGTGGACAGTTTCGGAAAGATTAACGACGTCGATCGTGTCAAGCGCACCGAAACCAAGAACTCCGACTCTACGGTGATTGTGTACTTCGACAGCTTGTCGGCGGGCGATATCAAGTGCATACCCATTGAGGCCTCGAAAACGCATGCCGTGGCCAAACAGAAGCCCGCTGCTGTGAGCATTTACGATTACTACGATACCGGACGTCGCGCCACCGAATACTACGAAGTCAAATCGTCGCTTTGTGATATTTGCGAAGGCGAAGATTGCGGTACCGGTTGCAAGAAGGAATAATCGATGTGAATAGTATCATGTCGTAGTTGTGAATCCAAATGAAGCCAGACATTTTCGATTTTTTGTAAACATACTTGACCATTATTCTGATAAGTTTTTTTTTCGAAATTAAAAATAAATAATCATAAAAGATGTAAAAATTTTAAAAGCATTTCACTTTTTTTTAATAGAGATTTCATATTTCTGTAGTATCTGTCGCACCGCGGTTAAAAGCAGTTAAAAATGTTTTTGTTTACCAAATTAACCAAATTGAGTCAACTTTAAATTGCGACAATATTATTAACCACATTGTGTTATCTTGTTAATCTTTTCTATATAAATATTTTCAAATAAAAAAAAATAATTATAAGTTTTAAAAAAAAAATTCTGTTTGACCCCGACGTGATTTGAACACGCAACCTTCTGATCTGGAGTCAGACGCGCTACCGTTGCGCCACGGAGTCCGCTGGTGACTTTGAGCCAAAAGCTCATAAGGGTTGGTTATGCACACAAATGCTATTTTCAACCGAAATGACGAGGAAATTTCTAAAATAGATTCTTTCTATAATAAAATATTAGGGGTGTTCACAGAACCGTGCGTAACAGAGCGAAAGAGAAAATGTGTCAAATAAAAAATTTTTCTAAAATGACGGCAATAAAAAAATGTATATTAAAAAGGAATAGTTACACACTCAAAAACTAAAACAAAAAGGTAACTCAACCGCAGTATACATTTCATTCAATGAAAATTAGCAACAAAATTAATAAATAAATAAATTACAACAGGGCGATCACTTGGCGAAGCAATGCCGGCTTTGTTTTGAAGTATTTATAGAAATCAATGCATGAATATTTTAGTTTACATTTGACGGTCAGAATCACATTCAATGTATGTAATTTAAGAAAGAAAGAAACACAGTATGCCGTTTTGGAACCTAATAACCTGTATAATAATATTGCGAAAACTAGTATAGATAGGTGCGTTATACATAAATATGCAATTTTATACTTATTATTTAAAGTAGATATTTATTAAATAAAACATGCTCACAAATATTCATAAAACTCTTAACTTTCACTAATTTAATGCATTGAATTTTATTAAATGTTAAATTTATAAACGAATCTAAACAATTTTTAAAAAAGAATAAAAAAAAAAACTTGTGTGCTTGACCCCGACGTGATTTGAACACGCAACCTTCTGATCTGGAGTCAGACGCGCTACCGTTGCGCCACGGAGTCCGTTATAAATAACTGAGTAAAAAGCACATAAGGGTGGTTTATACGCACACATGGTATTTATTTTTTTATTTATTTCAATAACTGTACCCCGAATTGTTTGTAAGATTGAGAGAGATAGCCCAGCAGGAATATGGTAATGCATTGCCAAAAAACTTCAACGAATTCATTGATTAACGAATTCCCATTACACAGTGGCCTGAATTTTGAATTTACAGAAATGTTCTTCCACATGACCGAAATATGACTTTTTGGAGTTCGTTCTTTTTAGTCTCTCTCATTCCTTTCCGTAAAATTTCGGTCGGAAGGAAATGTTACTGCTGGGAAGCTAAAAACAAAAACACTTGAAAGAGAATGAACTTGGTTTTGTGTGTTGGCAATGCTTTAGCACACAGAGTTGCCACTGAATAAAATTTCGTTCTACCCACCAGGGATGTATTTCACTTTTTTAATGTACCAATCTGGCATTAGTAATTGTACCTACACAAGGTAAATTGTAGCTAAAATTATAAAATCTTAAAGTTAATTTCTATGCAACTTTTTTGTGACGCCGGAAGGCAGGTTGAATAATAGGCGCCTCACGGTATTCTACTTTTGATAATCCGCTGCCCATAAATAACAATTAATTGGCTTATCGACTGCTGATAGCGGTTTCATCGAAATTCAATGCCAGTTCGTTACGAAATCAGTTGTTAGAAAGTCTTCAAAAGCTCAACATGAAAATCGAAATTCTCCTTTTCGTATTGATTGCCGTTATAGGGGCCCAAGCGGCACCCAAACAATTACACTCAACTAAAACTCGCTATGACAACTTTGCGGTCTACAAAATTCAACTACAAAATGAAAATCAAAGAAACATACTCGAAAAATTAACCGAAATCAGGAAAAACGTAAGCATTCAAAGTGTTAATGAATATAAAATATATTAAAATTTTTAAATTTCCCAATTTTAGATTAAAATCTGGCAAAATAATGGCAAGGAAATGCATCTAATGGTGGATCCCACGGAACTAAATATTTTCCACAATTTGACACGTTCTTCAGGCCTAATTACCGAACTTATGATACCTAATGTGCAAAGGTCTGAATTCGTGGTTTAATTTTTGTAATAAATAATTCTTTTTTAAAATTTATTATCTACCAGTCTTATCGATGAAGAGCAAGTCAACAGCAATCAAATAGCCCCTGCATCGGATACTTTCGGTTGGACACGTTATAATTCGTTGGCTCAGATCGAAGCTTGGCTGGACGGCATACTAGCTGACTATCCCACGGTCACCGAAGGTTTTGTCATTGGCAAATCCTATGAGGGACGCGATATACGTGGCATTAAGATCTCGTATAAAACAGGCAATCCTGGTATTTTCATTGAATCGAATATACATGCACGCGAATGGATCACCTCGGCCACGGCCACGTGGTTCATCAATGAACTCCTGACTTCGGATATGCCAGAGGTGAGGAACTTGGCTGAGAATCACGACTGGTATATTGTGCCCGTATTGAATGTGGATGGATTTGTGTATACACATGAGAAGGTAAGAAGGACAACACAATTGAAATAATTACTTACTGAATATTTTCCGAAGGATCGCTTGTGGCGTAAAACGCGCCAACCCGTTGCGACCTCCTCTTGCATTGGCACCGATCCCAATCGCAATTACGACTCACACTGGATGGAAAATGGTGGAGCTTCCGCGAATCCTTGCGATGAAACGTATGCGGGTCCATTTGCCTTCTCTGAGCCGGAAATTAAAGCAATGGCCGACTATGTGGCCAGCATTAAGGATAAACTGAATATTATGCTGGCTTTTCATTCCTACAGTCAATTGCTATTATCACCGTACGGTCATACGGAGGAGGAGGTGCCCGATAATTTCGACGATCTGATGGCAGTGGCCAAGGCCTATGCGGATGCGGTCCACAGTTTGCCATTCGAAACTGTTTACACTTATGGATCGTCAGCGGGCGCCTTATGTGAGTAGTGAAATGGAAATCTTTTGAAAAATAATATTTTCTAATTTCTTTTATACACTTTTTATACTAGATGTGGCCTCGGGTGCTACCAACGATTGGGCATATAATGAACAGGACATATTGCTGTCCTACACCATTGAATTTCGTGATACCGGACGTTTTGGTTTCGTTTTGCCACCAATTCATATAATTCCCAACTGCTTGGAGACATTGAGCGGCATTACGGCTTTGGTGGAAGAAGCGGGAAAGTTGGGTTATTTGGAAGTGAAATATTGAGATGCTGTGAATGCTTTTAAAACTGTTCATAACTGTATAATAGTAAAAACTGTAAAAATATGAAAATAAAATAAAAGATTTTTGCACGAAAGATACCCAAAGTTCTGCTATTATCTCGCCCATATTAACTTTCACTAGAACGATTCTGAAATGACGAGAATCAGATCCAGAGAGGAACTTATTTCATAGATTTCTATTGAAGTTTGCATTCTAAAGTCACTGGAATTAGTAGTAAAAGTATGCAACAAATTTTGTAGGTCAAGGAAATTCGTTCCCTACTACTAACATTTGTTTATCAAATGAACCCACATGATAAGAACCAAACCCAAAGAATGACTTCCAACTTCTACACCAAAAGCTTATATTCTCTTAGCTTTTAGTGTGAGTATAATCTGTGTTCAATATCTTTACGACCTGGTGCCCCATTTCACTATAAATTCACGTACTAGAAACGAAATTTATTTAGTTCATACCCGTCAACCAAAACTAGTGCATAGTAAAAAAAAAAATGAAATTCCTTGTGCTTTTCGTCACAATTGTGGCGGTGGTTAGTGCTGCAACGATTAAGGGCAGTGGAAAAGTGCGCTACGATAACTATAGTGTTTTCAAGCTAAACATCAAGGATAAGACACAATTGTCTGTGATTGAACTAATTCAAGACCTGCAGGAGAAGGTTAGTTTGGAAATTTTTAAATTGAAAATGACCCGAAATTCACACAAAAATGTAATTGTTTTTGTAGTACAATATCTGGAAGGAATACGATGAGGTGACTAAGGAAATACACATCATGGTTAATCCTGCAGAGTCTAAGGCATTCTCAAGCCTCATGAAGTTGTACGACTTTGAAGCTGAACTTTTGATACCCAATGTGCAGAGGTAAGTCCATTAAAATATGTGAAATTTAATCAACGTTCACATCTAGCCAGTGCTTTCCCTAATCCACATTTAGTGTCATAAATGGTTGCTGGTCATAAATCATTATTAAATTTGATAAGATTTGCTCTTTAATAGCAGCGATTATCTTCGGCGATTTCAAGTGCCCAATTATTAATACAATTCCTAAAAATTGCTTGTTTTTTGTTATTTTTGTTTAGTCTTATCGACGCGGAACAAGCTGCTGAAATTTCCACCGACGAGAGATCTTTTGGCTGGACTCGCTATTATAAACTTCACGAAATCGAAGCTTGGCTGGATGGCGTACTTGCTGATTATCCCACGGTCACCGAAGGTTTTGTCATTGGCAAATCCTACGAAGGACGTGATATGCGTGGCATTAAGATCTCGTATAAAACAGGCAATCCTGGTATTTTCATTGAATCGAATATACATGCACGCGAATGGATCACCTCGGCCACGGCCACATGGTTTATCAATCAATTGTTGACTTCGGATAAGCCAGAAGTTAGGAATTTGGCTGAGAACTATGATTGGTATATTATTCCAGTGTACAATGTGGATGGTTTCGTGTACTCCCATGAGACGGTAAGTTTTTGGATTAACTCAAAAGTTGTTTTCTACTTTTCTTTTGTTGTTGCGTAACTTCTTTGGACAGGATCGTATGTGGCGAAAGACTCGTCAGCCCGTTACCACATCGGACTGCATTGGCACGGACAATAATCGTAATTTTGACTCTCATTGGATGGCAAATGGCGGTGCTTCATCGAACCCTTGCAGCGAAACTTTTGCTGGCCCTGTAGCATTTTCCGAACCGGAGGCTGTGGCCCTGGCTGAATATGTAACCAGCATAAAGGATAAAATTAATGTTTACCTTTCCTTCCATTCGTATGGACAATATCTGCTCTCGCCTTATGGCCATAGTAAAACCGAGTTTCCCAAGAATTACGATGACTTGGTAACAATTGGCGGTGCATTTGCCAATGCCATTAGCAGCTTGCCATATGAAACTCAGTATACCTATGGTTCGACAGCTACGGTTTTGTGTAAGATTTTAGAGTTAACAAAAAAAAAAACTTTTAATTAAAAAACCATTTTTTTTCGACTGACAGATGTGGCATCCGGATCTACAGTGGACTGGATGTTCAATGAATTGGACATTGAAATTGGCTACACCATCGAATATCGTGACAAGGGACGCCATGGTTTCGTCTTGCCTCCCGTACAAATTCTACCCAATTGCGAGGAGTTAATGGCGGGCATGGTGGCTTTGGTGGGCAAGACCAAGGAGTTGGGTTATTTGTAAATGTTATATTTGAAAATGCTCAATTAAATAATACTGATTCACATTGTTATGGCTTTTCATTGAAATATTTTATATACGACGAGAGCAGGTCGTCCATCTTATAGCCCTGAGTGGTACTGCAGAGTAGCTTAGAAGCGCCTATCATATTGCCGAAGCGCATGTGGAAGAATGTATTGCCCGAACTCCAGAAACTCAGTTCGGTGTAGTCGAAAGACTGCAGAATATCCTGAAGTGAATGACAAAAAAAATGAATTACCATTTGGAAGTCCTTGAATGTGTCTCCATTCACTTTACCTTACTACTCGGATCGATGATGTGAAAACCATTACGATTTATGGCAATCAGTATGGTCTCCGGTAAGTTCTGATCATTTGTCTGCTTGACCACAAAGAAGGTGGAACCAAAGGTTTTCTGTTGCACCAACTGCCCCAACACCATTTCCTTGGCCTGCACTTCCTTTACACTCGAATCATTTAAATGTTTAACCGAATTCATTAGGTGAGTTTTCCAATCGTGCGACTTCATCAAGGGTATAATATCCTCGGGCACTATATGAGGCAAGACCTCATGTACTCGCTGCAGCGGCAACACCGTACTGCCATAGTCCACTATGTAAATCAAGGCAGCCAGTTTCATGGCCAATTCTTTGTCCACTTTGTAATAGCCATTCAGGTACTTGGGCACCTCTTGTGGATAGTAGAATATAATATCGGCATTCCGATCTTTACCGGGCGCAATCGAGTGAAGCCACAGCTTCTTCATGAAATACAATTGATACGGGCAGTTGATCTGAGCCTCGACGGCACGCGTGGGCATATTTTGCTTCAACCACTGCATCAGTTCGCTTATGAAGTCGAATATGAACTCCGATTCGGGTATGGAGTAGGCCTTATCGCTCACTTTCACAAAGAGACTGAAGCCCTCGCGTGACTTCAAGTCCAGACGCTTGGCTATGGCCTGAGAGAGATCCGAACCGCGCGTAAACGACTCTATTTCAAAAGCTTCGACTGTATTGTCGGGGAAGTAAATCTGTGCAATGGAAGGAATAAGTTGTTGCTAGTAAATACTACATTACTAGTAAATACTACCTTATGATAGATGTGCATACAGCGATGTTGTATGCCTTCCACTTCAATAATATAGGGAGCATGTCTTCTTTGGCCGTTGGCCAAAGTGCGCTTGACACGTTTCAACGATTCCGAGGCAAGAACATTGGGTCGAGTGCGCAGGAACTCGGTAAGTTCTTTCATAACCAAGGATGTGGGATACAAGACGCCCGTGGATAAATACATTAGATCCCAACCGCGTTGTTCACTGTGTTGAACACGATTGTCCGTCAGTTGTTTCATCAGCTGACAGTACAGTTCGTCTCTGAGATTTTCATGTTCTAGGGCGGGCTTAAAAATCAAATCGGTGTTGACTGAGAGCTTGCCGCGTGGTATATCGCCCATGTACTATAGAAAATATATGAAGTTAATTGCATTGAGAACTTTATTGTATAGTGAATACCTTTAGAATGTTGTGAAACATGACCACGGCCTTTTCAAACTGTTCCTGATCCTGCTGCAGCTGCTTCAGCAAAGGAGCCTTCAGCAAATCGCGCGAGTGACGCCACAGATCTTCGCTATTCGATTTTACCGAATGCAATAGCCGTTGCGATGACCTGCCCGAACTGAAAAGAGTAATTTGAAGAATTGATTTCATTCAGAAAACTCCCAATCTTACATGATGTCTGCCCTAAAATGTTCCACCGCAAACTTCTTCAGATTGTGCATTTTCTGCCTTTGCACGGTATTATATTTTGAGGACTTATACTGTTTCACCTTAGCGTTTTCAGCGCTCTCTTTATAGATTTTTACAATCTTTGCTGAGGGTTTCATTAAAGTGGCCAACACACTGACAGCCTCGGTGGGAAAGTCTCCGCCTTCACCATTGCAAATGCCGCGAGCCCAACGATTTTTCAAATCGCCCACCATTGCCCCCGTTACGCCTGCCTCAAACTGTATCAAGTCACCCTTGAGCAAGTACAAACGCTGTCCCTCTGCACTGTCATCTTCGGCAGGCTTGTAATCCTGCACGGCTACACCAAACTTTGAACGCAATTTCAAATTACTCAACATGAAATTGATCAGCGCGGCCACATCATGCGACTCGTAGCACTTGAAAGTGAAATCCTCCTTTTGGACGGTATCAATGTGTAAGGTGTCCAGATTGGAATTCTCTTCGGACTCAGCATACACCGCGGATATTTCAGCAAATGACAATTCAGCCAAGACTTGTTCCGTCTCGTCAATGTAAAAGACGCCCGTGGAATTGACCGCTATTACTATATTATCGCTGATGAGAGCGGTGCCCGCTGTGCGTACAGCTTCGAAGAAGCGTGAAAACATCATGGGCCACGTCAGTTGGCCAAAAAGGCAAATGTCTTCTTTGGCTTGTTGGGGCGGAGTGCGCTGCTTTACATAGTCGTTGTTGTGGAAAGTCTCGGTGATGAGAGCCTCCCATGTTGCCAGGGCCTTGTCTCCTGTGGCCAACAGGTCTTTGGGCACAAAGTCCGGTATGAGTTTGCGTAGAACCTGATTGAAAGGGAAGATAATTCAATTTGTATACGATTTCCTTCTCACATTTCTACCCACAATTGGATCCATTTTGGCGCCATTCTCTGCATAGTATTCCAAAGCACATATCATGGCAATGTCCTTCTCCGTGCGACAACGATACTCGCCATGGTTTAGGCCGCGTGTTATCTGAAATTTACAATTTCCATCTCTACTGTCTGAAGCGAATCCACAAATATCGACTCACTTGTTTATATATCAAATGCGTGGCCAATGGATCCTGTCCCGGATCATACCAAGTGGCAAACATTTCCTTACGCAAATACAATTTCCAAGGCGCCTTGCGTTCATTCTGGCCCTGCTCCTTGGCATATTGTTCACAATTGGAAATTGCATCGAGTATATGCTCGCGGCCACTGCCCAGCGACATGAACTTATCGAAGAGCGATATGACTATAGAGAAGCCAAAGTAGTCCAGCAGACCGATGTGCTCGCTCAACTGCTGTACCACTTCTTTGGCCGTTGAAGCCGAATCCACTTGCAACTTTTTCTCATTGCCATCCATGAGATAAACGCTTAACGTGATCGGTGCCTTATTGCGTGTGGCTTGCAGTTCCAACCATGAAGGCGGTTGTGTCCTCGGACCATTCTTTAGCATAAGGAAAACTGTTGTGTAAACTGAATCACATTTGATTCTTTGTACGAACCTTCAATGTGCGATCCAATCGATTTGCACAGTAGGGTGCATACAATTCCGGCCCATTGTGTATAAAGCAGCGCAGAAAGTCCTCAAAACGTTTGCTGGGCGGAAAGCAGCCTGTACAGAGTGAGAGGAGAATCCAGCCTTTGGCAAAGGAAGTGCGATAGGGATTGTTGGTCAGCTGTTTGCAAATTTGTGCAAGGATTTCATCTCTAGAAGTTTCATTTTATTATATTAGCTACGCAAGTACTGTCCCACAACTTACCTCAAGTTCGGTCTCAATATACCATGACCAATGATGAAATGCAACTTGTCCAAATGACTATTGCGCGTATTCAACACCTGCTGGTAGTATTCAATTTCGTCAGCATTGTCCAACGCTTTACGCAACACATCCGGTAATTTGGTTTTCCTCTTCAAAGTCTTGCGTATCAAACGCTGATGATCGGATTCGCCAAGTGAGGCCACAGCGTCTTTGAATTCCTTACTTTGTGCTGCACTCTTCGACAGAGTCACTGTCAAACGTTGCATAACACTGGACTTGATAGTGCCGAACTTGCGAGACGCCGCCTGATCCACCTCTTCATCTTCGTCATATTTCGCTTCGGCCATGTCGCCCATGAAACGCAAAATCATCACCCAAATGGCCTGGAGAGTAAAAAAATAAATGTAATAAAATAAAAAAAAAACAAATTAAAATAAAACAAAACTTCTTACCTGAGCGGCAATTTCATCCATTGGCAAATCATGATCCAGCAATGACTTCTTCAACGGCCTTTTGCTATACTGGCCCGTAACAGTCGAATTGAAATAGGTGGCCGCAAATTTAGCAAAACTATACTCGGAGGTGTCTAAATTTCGGGGTTTGGCCTTCGGCATGCGTATGGTGCCGCCCGTTGAAATAGCCTTACGCAGGGGCTGTAATGTGTAAGGAAAATTATTAGAAAAATAATTATTGGAAAGAAAATTTCCTACAGACCCTTGACAAAACACTCTCTTATACACATTACCCGGGAGCTAGCAAACATGTTCTTCATTGTTTATACAAAAGCTTATCTTGACAAATGCGCACCCCATATTTCAGCACCTACGATTAATGCCGTTGACTTCATTCATATAAATTCCACTCACTATTCTGACAGGCAATAATCTCTACAACCACTCATAATACTAAATAATACCTTTTCAATTTATTTATTTTTTTTTTGGTAGTTTGGTAAGTAGCTGCTGTAAATAAAGCATTTATCATTTTCATATGAAATATTTTCATAATTGTAAACTGATAAGCTGGGTAAATTTAAAAAAACAGAACAGAGGAAAAAAATTTGTTTTTGGCATAGATAAGCGAATAGGTAAAGGCATGGGCTATTGTTAGGTTGGTTGGGAAAATATTTAATTAGTTGGTATTTGGCAGTAGACGGCAGAAGAGGTATTGGCAGGCGTTGGAATTGATACAATATTGATACAAGGTATAACAGGAAAGGTACAATTTTTTAAAAACAAATAAAATTATTTAATAAAGTCAAAAGAAGTTGAAAATATTTGTTCATACAAAAAAGGAAATTTGTTGGAAAGGTGGTGTTGTTTTATTTTGGGTTTTTATATTTGTTTTCATACGAAAAGAAGTAAGTATGTTTAACTCTTCGATGGTTGCTTGGAAAGTGATGGTAGAAACGATTTAAATTGGAAATGAAAACTTTCATGCGAAAAATGTGTGATTATTCAAACTTTTAGATTATTTGATTTAGGAATATTCAAAAAACAAGCAAGTGGTACTATAGAACATAAAAATACCCATTTAACACAATTCAAATAACTTCTTCAATTCCAAGGGAAGAAGAAAACTTTTCATATTTTATAGTACAAATTTTATAAATAATTGTGATCTAATACAGATTTTATATCAATTATTTTTGTTTTTATCAGAGATTATCAAATTGATAAGAAAATGTGTTTGATTAATGTAAGTACCAGTAAGTTCATTACTTAGGCAAAAATAAATAAATTTAAAAACACAGTTGATTGTGTCAAATGTAAATGTTTCTGAAAGTATATGTTTAGCGTCTATTCCAAAATATGTAAAATTGAACAAATAATACTTTGTTTGTTTGTGGCAAAAAGAACTTATTTTCTTAAAAAAAATGAGAATAGCACAATTATTTTTATTTCTAAATTAATAAAGCAAATTTCAAGGAGTTTTAATAGAATTTTCATTACAAATATTTCGTTACAAATAGTTTCATTTCGAAGTATGTAAATTAAACAAATGTGGGTACATACTTTGTTTGTGGTAAACAAAAATGCTGTTGTAGTCTACCATAATTGTGATGATGGAACAAATCAATTCCATTTCACATTACTACCATCGTCTACCTAGCTGCCTTCTCATTTGCAGAAAAAATTAGGGGTTTCTTTTACATAACTTGAAGGAAACTTAACTTAGTGTACATTGGAGTGGCCCCAAGTTACTTGACTTTTGTACCCTTCCAGCTCGACTTGTATTTACAAATATTGTAACTTTGCCGCCATATCAGTTTCACATAGATAAATTCAGTCTAGGCCAAAGTTTCTATTTGCAGACTATAATAAAAAAAACCATCACCATTACAACACAGCTATAATTGCGCATAAACTATAAACTACAAATGATTTTATGGATTTATTGCATCCAATTCAAGGCGGAACAATAGACAGTAGAGCCAACTTCAAATTTACTAGCCGACAGTGCAGATCTACTGTGAATTGTTCCACGGATATGTGCAATATATGGAACGACATAGACGACCACTGAAATCCCATCACCATTTCAGACCATTTCAGACGAAAGACAAAGACCAATGAATGACTTGTCGTGAGAAGTTATTCGATAAAAACGATTTTATTTACAGAAAAAGAATGTGGGCGGCACATAAATGACTACAAAAAATAATAAAAACTTAATGTATTTACAGAGACCTATTAAATAATGTATAAAAACTAAAATATAATACTTTGCAAACGTATACAGAAATGTGTTTAATTTACAGTGTTTGTCAATGAATTAGCGAATTTTATAAAGCTCTTCCAGTGAATTCGAGCTTTTTTAAAAATAAAATTACTAAAAATGTTAACAAATATTTAAAGTCCAACTTAAGTATAATTTCATCCTAACTCCTAACTCTCCACTACTTAAAGCTATAACCTGGTTTGATTAACTATTTGCCTGGGCGGCGGCGCCGAATAACTATTGACGGGACGTGACAGAAATTTCGATGGAATGTCTTTCTTGATGAGCAGCTGGCGTTCGAACATAAGCGATTTCTCTTTAACATTCGGACCCAAGGGACCACTCACATCGGCTTCGTTCAGGAATCCGAAGGCATCTTCCACGACTTCAATGTAATTGTTATTGTTCAGATCCTCATCCACTGGCAGAGCGTCATATCCATTAGTGTGGCCATTACCATTCGTATAGCCATTGCCGTTCTCTGAGCTGCTCACGGCCCGCACACGCTGTTGATAATTCGATTCAGCGTTATTTTTCCAATTGCGATCGCCTGCCTGTCTCAGTTGTTGCTCTTCCAACGCACGCACGGCACGTAATTCTTTGACCTTGCGCAACCGTTCGGCAAAATTCGCCCGGAACTCTTGGCGCGCCAAATAGCCACGACAATGAGCCTGCAATTTCGCCACCGAGTCCCGCAGTTTGGTGAAACGGTACGTGAGTCTTTGGGCCGCTATGCACGCACCCAGACGATGGAAACCCTGACGCATGACTAGGAAAGCACGTCGCTGCCTGTGGCCACGCCAAGTCTTCTGTATGGTGATCACGGCCTCGCGGTATTTCTGCAAGTACCGCCGGAAGAGTACTCTACGGAAACCACGCTGAATGGTTACAATCGATTTGAGTATGATGCGTGAACGCTCGCCCTCCAAGTATGCATCGTCTGCATCTTTGAGGAATACCTTCAAGCGTCCGAACTGATGATCGCACTTGAGGGGCAGAACTTTCTGGCATATTTCGCCGGTAACTTGGCGGCAATTGATTTTGTTTGCCGGTCCAATGCCGGGCAACAACAGGCGATATCGTTCGACGAATTCCTTGTAGGTGTGACGTATGGGATAGCCTGCGCGACGAATACGCGCAGTCTCCATCATGCCCGAGTAGCGCAGTTGACGCACGCACAGTTCACGATCGAATTGCTGTTGGCATAGAGAATTTTTTTAATGAAATTAAACCGTTTTTTTTGTAAATAATTGAAAGTACTTACATTTGGTTTCTTCAACTCATTGGGCTTGATGCATCGTATAAAGAACGGATGGGCCGCCGACAATGTGCGCATTAGCGCATCCAAAGAGTTACGGAATTTCACCGACAGTGTCACTTGCTTCTTGACAGTATCGTTGGGGAGGTCCGTGGGAAAGATGTCCACCAGGAATTTATTCTTCGACTTGATGATCATATCGCGCAAATCCATGCTAAACGAATCGCGGTTCTTCTCGAGGAAGCCATACGGATTGTACATGACCACGCCCGCATAGTGACGTATGCCGAACAGAGAAGTTTGATTCGATTTGGGTTTCATATAAATGGAACGGTTGCCATGCTGGACATGGAGTTTCTCCAGAAGAGTGTAGTCAGTGCCTTTTGGGAACTTGGATTCCTCATCGATCAGAGACATGATATTGACCGATTTCATGCCTATCAAATCGAGTATTTCTTGATTGTCTTTGAATTCGATGTGTTCCCATTTGATGCCCTCGTTTTGGTATTCGGCTTGTTCCATCTGTTGAGAAAATTCATATATGAAATTGTAAATAATTTCACATCATTCACTAAGCAAATGTTACCTTAAAAATGTGCTTCACGAAGAATTGCTGCAAATTCTCGTTGGCATAGTTGATGCACAACTGCTCGAAACTGTTATCCTCAAAGTTCTCAAAGCCAAATATATCCAAGACCCCAATTGAGTTCATCGGCTTGCCCGGCTGCTTGTCGATAGTGTCGTTTATGCGCTTGACAATTCTCACAAAAATATTGCCATACAAACACTTGACAAAGGCATCCCGTCCCTCCAGGGCCGCCTCTTTGGAAACACACGTCACCACATGCTCGCCATGCACAAAGAAGGTCTTCTGCGTCAACGCATCCGTGAGGGAATGTTTTGAGATGCCCAATAGTGCCGAGATCCTTTTCACATTGACCGGATCATCCACCTCAACGGCATCCATATTTTGCACTACTGTCGCCTTAAACTCCAAATTGCCCAAATGCAAAATGGCCGCCAAGAGGCTTAGTATACTCCAAACTTCTTCGGGCTTAAAGCTCAGCACCTGCATGGCCGATCGTATGTCCGCAAAATCCTTTGCATCACTCTTGCCCGGCAAACTGACACAGCCGCCCTGAGACAGATAGTAATAGCTGGTGGGTGAACTCTCCAACAGGTCCAGACGGTGGCGTTCCTCTTTGCTGAGGCCCGCCAACATGCAGTAGAATATGTGATAGTTACGTTCGTCCCGATTCTGTGAGACTATACGCGATTTCTCCAGCAAATACTGTTCGATTGTGGCCCCTTGTATATTTCCCGCATCGGTGAAGCGTATATCAATGTATTTGCCAAAACGTGAGGAGTTATCATTGCGCACGGTCTTGGCATTGCCAAAGGCCTCCATTATGGGATTGGCCTCGATAATTTGCTGTTCGATCCACGAATGTTTGCCACTAATCGCAGCCAAATACTGCAGGATCAGTTTAGTGCTTTCGGTCTTGCCCGCTCCAGACTCGCCACTGATCACAATGCATTGGTTGGCCTTGTCGCGCTTCATCTCCTGAAAGGCATTATCACTGATGGCGAAGATGTGCGGCGGCAGTTCGTTGATTTTCTTGTTGCGGTACAAGGCAATCTCACGATTTGTATAGATGGGCAGCACTTGATAGGGATTAATGGCCACCAGCATGGAGCCCGTGTAGGTCTATTGAGAAGATTTAATTTATTTTATTAAAATTCGCTCTTAAATAATTTCAATTTCTACTCACATAAATCATTTTTTTACCATAGCGCATCTCCAGATTCCTCAATATGGCATATTCCTGCAGATCGCCCAACGTGATCATATCCTCTACGCCGTTTTGTGAAGTCAAGTGCATTGCCTTGACAATATCGGTCGAGGGCACCCACATCTGTTTGCCGCCATCATCGCTGATTAACGTTTTGGTCTTATCCGTGCGCACAATACGCGCTCCAAATGGCACCGCGAATTCACAACTCGTATTTTGTGGATTGACCCACACATATTCACCCTATTGAGAGAGTATGGGAATACAAATTAAAAATTAATAAAATAATACAAATTTTTCCAACTCTATAAGTATAAGTTATCAAATCGAAGTGGTCTCAAGTACCCAGAGTACTTATAAAAGAGTATTTCCGTTCAATAAATTTCCTTCCAACGGGCGGATTAACAAACGTTTCTAAGTGTTCAATTTTATGATTTGTTTACATACACTATCGCCTGCCGTTTTATTGTTTGCCATGGCTTCGCCATTGACATCCAATAATTTCAGAGTTTTTAATTGAAAAGTAATTCCCCCTAACTGTTAAATACAAACGTAACATGTTTGCGTCACTTGGAAGAATTTGATTATCACAAAAATATTCTTCTTATTACTTTGACTATATTTGCTGGAATTGTGCCGTTTATTACAATGTAGTAGCTGCACAGATAGTGTGGCTGCGTATTGCGTAAATGAATTCTAGAGATAAATTCTGAGGGGCGGTAGGGACAAACGTTTCATACAAAACAAAGTCTGTACGTACCACTGAATTTTTTTAATTCACGTCTAGAAGTAAAACGCCCTAAGTACAAACGTAAATGACCTAAAGCATAAAAATGATAAAAAAAAAACAATTGCGATAAAATTTTCTTATCAAAATTTACTTTTAAAAGAAAGAAAATTTTATTACGTTAGCAACAGGAGGAGGAGTTCAACTAAAATTTATATACCTTATATACTATTAATTTTTATTTCTCAAAAATTCCTTTATTAAACGTTTTAATACCTGTGCGCAAAAAGATTATTATCATATCATTTAATTTTGAGTTTAAAATTTTCATTTCTAAAATGTAATTAAAATTGGAATTTGTTCCCTTCTGTGCGAACACAGTAGCTAGCGGAAGGAGAGTACTTTATTTTGTGCTTAACTAAAACTAACTACAATATCAATAAATAAAAACAAAAACAAATTCACTTTGATTTTCCGATAGATAAAAGGCGACCTCAACCTGCTGCCGCCAGACTAGCACCGTTTCAGACCCGTCTCCCTTTCCCCTCGCAACCCTCTAGCCAGAAACCTCATTTGTTTGCTTCTCTACATACACATAGCTGGCTCGCATATTTCAGATAAGATTTCTTTTATGCGATTTCTCACAGAAATGACGGCATCTATTGGAAATATTCTTATTTCTAAATTACTTTGGTATGTTCGAAAATCAAACGTTTTTCTCTATTCTTATTTTATTTTCGGCTTTAGTTGCTGTCATTTTGCAATGGTGGTGTTTGGTATGATTTTGATGAATTTATTAAAATTCCTAATCTATTTTATTTATTGGAAAGTTGTGGTCACTCTGAGTGGGTAATTTGCTAATGTCTAATTATTGTACAATTATGAAGTCATTCTTCGTGATTTAAGCGTTTGCAATTTTAAGTCGATTCTATTTTAATTTATATGTATGAGATCATCAATGGAAGAGTACTTATGTACATTCATAAATTTGATATGTAATATATGACTTGGATTTAGCCACTCTAAAGCAGAGTTCAGCTACTAAATAATTCACTAAACTGAGCTAGTTCGGTTGTTTTGATGAAGTTCATAGTTCATGCGAACCTCTGCTTGTTAGCTAAAATTGGACATATAGCCCCCGGGGATTCTATTGTTTCTGATTCTGAGGCGAATTTGTATTTGTTTATTTTCTTTGTTTGCTGCATACACACTTTGACCCTTTCCGACACGTTTGGATGCCAGTTGGCTTGGCTTAATGAACCCAAAATGCGTTTTGATACATGTTGGAATGGATAAACTTACTCTGCATGACCTTAATTGATACACTCAGAGGACAAATGGATTTGAATCTACTGAAGCTAAATGCATTTCATAAGTTTTGTAATATATTAAATACGCTAGTGAACATGAATGATGGATAAAATCATTTGAATTGTACTATTTTACTGAAGTAGTTTATAAAGAATAATCATTGTTCACAAAAGAACAACGGCAACTGAGCCCTAAAGCAAATTAATAAAAAATTTGAAAAAATTTTCCAAAAATATTAAAAATCTTTAAAGGGTTGTATTTTTCTATAGAAGGTACAAATATTTCACCTTTTGGTTCTGTAAGGGTAAACAAAGAGTTTACTATCCACAATTTCATCCAAAAAAAATTTTATATTTTAGAATTTGTAAGTATTTAGTGGCAATAAAATACTAACAAATATTTGCTTTAAAATGTTGATTTTGTGGGTACGAAAATGTCATTATTTTATGTAAACATATTTATCAGTCCGGCATATGTCCGTTTGTGTATATAGTGACTCACAGTCAAATTAGAAAAATGTCTAACAAATAAGAACCTACCTACGAAAAAATAACATAGGTTAATTGTAGCAAAAAAAGGTTCGTAATACAATTTTTTCTTAATTTATTTTTTAAAGTAGGCATTTTTGTTAATTTTATGTTTTAAAATCCGAAATTTTTGCAAATTTTTTTAACTTTAAAAAAATTGTATAATGGCAGGAAAATTTTTTAACACAAAATTTTCTTTTGCAAAATGGTTTCTTGTAGCACTTTTTTCATACAAAATATGTTACTAAAAAATGGTTTCCGCATTCTAAACATCAATACAACAACAAAATAAATCGTTTATGTCTGCACAAAATCCGTTTATTCAAATGTAATGCGCCTCATCAATCAAATAATAATTTCGGATACTAATTTTTTTAAACGAAAACGTATTCAAATTGAAATGAATATTTTCAACATTTATCTTAACATTTTCTATAGTAAATATTTAGTTTTATCAGTACGGCAAAAAAAAAATACACAAAGTAACAACTGATCTAGAAACAAACTAACAAAAGTTGTTAACACGAAAAAAACACAGACATGAAAAACACATTTCTCATATTTTTCAGTTAACAACACAACTTCAGCTGATAATTCAAGCACATTTTTCTTGTTTTTTTTTGGCAAAACTTAAAAGTACGAAAATGAAAAATCGTTTATATTTTGCCCCGACATCAATTAATGACAACTTAAGCGCCGGGGTACTTAAAAAAAGCTCAGAGAAAAGGAAGCCTTTGAGACCAAATTTACTTTTCTTTCATAATTTTTTTTTTTATCATAACATACACCAAAAAAAATACTAGATAAGAATTAAGAAAGTGTAGGAAAAAATCAATTAAAAATGCCACGAAGTATAGGCGAATGTTCGATTTGGTAATTGTATAGGATTTTCCATTCTTTCTTTAATTCTTCACTGGCACTTACGTGATCGTTCTGAAAGGTGGTCATTTTGGTAATTATTTTTTTTATTTATACTTTATAATTATTTCAATTTATTTAAATTGATTTTTTAACACATTATTTTGGTTTTTTATTTAATTGATTGCAATTAACTGTGAATTGCCTAACTTTATATTGTAATTTTATTTTATATTCTTCAATAAAAATCACTAAAACTTCCGTTGATATTTTATTATTTAATTTTTTTTCTAATTCCAATTTTGCGTGTTCTTTTTTTGTAGTCGCCCGAATTCGATCTTACTGCATGCGCGACTCGTTTACTTTTGATTCTCTTTGAGTCGAATTTGGTTGAATTCACCGCAAGAATTTTTCTTTTGTCAATATCATAATGTGGTATCTTCGTTTTTTGATTGTTATTGTAGCTGTATTTGTTGTTGTTGCTTTTCGTTGGTTTTGTTATCACACCTACTGATAATGATATTGAAAATGTTATCACATTTTGCCATTTGAGGTCTCAACATGCCAATGGTCGCCATTGACACTCTCTCCGAAACACCTGCCGACTATCGCTCTTACGATTTGTTGTGTGATAGAGCGTGTGAGAAATAGAGAGAGTATGAGTGTCAGTATGAGCCATACTATGAAGCAACATATCATCGTGACTTCAAAGGTTTTCAGAAAATGATATGCAAATAATTTGCGATATTAATTGCGGAGGCTTGTTTCTCGGAACTACTAGGCTTTGTGTTAGAATGGTATAAGGTGATTGCAGTAACGTTTTGATCAAATTATGCGTACGTCTGCCTTCACATCTAGCTAAAATCGGTAGTTTTATGCGCTCCTATCTCGGACATGTACAACAGCAATGGAACTACACTCTCATGAACCCTAATTTCCAGCCAAAGCGGTTTACCAGGTTGAGTTTTAGTATTTGTGGTGAAGGCAGTGTGCGGAAAGAAATTTTCCTAGTAGTTCCTCCCATGGACTCCCCGACCATAAAATTTTAAATCGTAAGGATACCAAGAAATTCATAAATTTCGGGATCCATATTGGATCGGCTATTCGAATCATAGTTGTGTACCTATCACAATTTCAGCAAAATCGGTCAACTCTTCCATGAACAGCCTTTTTGAATTTGTTGATAGTTTACTAAGCCACAATGAATTCACTTATTTCGTTCACATATTTCTGTCTAACATTTCACTGACATGATCTTTATTCAGCTCTTTCTATTTTGTTAAATATCAAAATTGTCTTTTAAATTAAAAAAAAATTCTTCCAAATTAGACATTCTCTTTTCGGAATGGCCCAATGAAATTAAAATATTTCTATTGTTTGAGTTGTTTTCACTGCGATAACGCTATCATCGTTCATATTCTCGAATATCAATTACACGTTCATGGACAACTAAATGCCAAAACTTATCGCCAATAATAAAATATTTGCTGGCTTTCTTTTTTCTTCTTCCATTTGTTGTTGGTGTTTAGCACGAAAAAACCCCGCCAATGTGAAGCGAATGGGCGAATGACTCACATTGGTAAATGTCAAATCGTCGTCATTGTACTAACTAGCAGGCAAGAGCATGAAACTTAGCCAAAGTGTTAAGGCCCCTAACAAATACTCTCTTGCTTTAGATACCTTGACGAATCACTCAAAATCGTGTTATGTCAAGTACCTACATATTTGCACAAAATTTAACTTTAATCATTCACTTTTGTAGCAAAGTTCAATCATGGAATTTTTTTTGACGTCTGATATGGATGACTCTACGTACCCTTAAAAAGCAGATGTTTTATTGGAACGTAGTTTATCATCCATTTTCAGTTTGATTTTTTTTTCCATATTTGATTCATTTTGTGCGCAACAGACAAGAGTGTCAATTTATCAAAGTCAGCGTTTCAACAAATATGTGTTTATGTACTTATGTTGGTAAACAAAAAATTTGTTTTCGAATCCTTCGACTTACAAATTGCATGCATGTATTTTCGATTATTATCTTAATAAAATTTTATATGTTTAGTGTTAATATTGCAAAAATAGTAAACAATTTTCAAGTGCTTTTAATTTGCTTATTAATAGTTTATGACTGAGCCAATAAAATCACTTCTTCAACTGATTTCAAAGTTGACAGTTGCTTTGACTGATTAAATGACACAAGTTGGGAATTTTACATGCCTTGATTGCGAGTTAGTGTGGTGAAATAGCTTTGAGAAGGGGGAAATTCCCGCATGAAGTATTCATAAATTATATGGGATTTGATAACCTGTCATTCAACCTATGAAATCCCAGTGACAGTCATTAAAGTCTCAAGAGTGCAAACATAACTTATTCCTTAGATCAAAGCGGGTAGAGACTCTCTTCTGTAGAACCTATTAATTTATGCGATTTTGTAAAATCTGATTGTCATTCTGATATTACAAAGTTCACAAATAAATGTCAGACTTGCGATGAGTCAGTTGATAAGCAATACAGAAATATTGAAATAATCTTAACGATTTTATTGATACCACAGGCAATTTGAGACGTTTGCATAAACCTATAGCGGAAAAGCTATTACTTTAAGAACTCATAAATAATGCTAAATTAATATTAACACAAAAATACAAAAACACACATATACTCACAGCAGTCATGACGTCATGCATGTACATAAATACGTCTTCAAGGCACGCGCCACATTTATAAGATTCCTTAGAAATTTTATCCATTTCATTTTTGCAAACTACTCCAAGAAATGAAAAGGAAAAAACGAAATCAGCCTAAAAGTATGCCTCTCAAAGACGTCATCGTCGCTCGGTGGTGTTGGTTAGGAAGTGTTTGTTGTTGTGCTCACCCGGCGGCAGCATAATAGCTGGCTTTTGTTGCTTTTTCACATTACGTGTTTTTGGGTAAATATGGGAAGGAAAGTGATTTTCTAAATGGAGAGATACACACACTAAGACATTTGTTGTTTTGAGCCGTTGTTCTTGTTCTCTTGTAGTTGTTGTTGACAATGACAGAAAAACTTTTTATGGTAACAAAAAAAATTACACAAAAAATATTAATTTGAGTGGGAAAACTAGTGGGAAGCTTGAATAAAATATTTAAGAAAAACAAAATGTCTCTCAACCGCCTCTGGGGTACTCTAATAAATCCATTTCACTCCCGGGAAACATTCAATTTTTTCTTTTCTAAATACCTCCACACCCGTCGTTTTTTTAATTTTCTATCTTCAATTTCAGCCAACGCAGCGATATTAGTTTTGTGTGTTTACCACACACAAACACCCACACACACGCAAACTAACCAACATTCAAGTGAAGAGCTTTCATCTAAATCCTCAGCGAAACCCTTAGCGGATTTGAATCAATTTCACCAATCAGTTTGCCACTCGCTCTAAGAGGATCTCCCTAATACTGATGGAGAAATTCAATTAATGTGCGGTGCAGCAAAACAGAGATGCTGTGAGTAAGTAAAAATTCTTTGCGTATGCCTTCCTTGGAATGCAATCAAAAACAATTTATATACTTTCGTTGAAAGAAAGTTGACACTGTGAAAACATACACACTCACACTCACGCTTCATCCGTTCGCTTTTGGGGTTAGTCACTGCAATTTGGACATCATCAATTTCAACAAACAAGCAGGAAGGACATCTTTTGTGCACTCAACAAACAAAAAAAACAAGCATGAAATTTATTTAGAAGAAATGCAATATGGAGAGAAAAATGTGTATGCAATCTCAGTGAATGTGTCTGAAAAGAATTGCATATAGATGCAAGGAATAGTATTAAATTGGGTAACAACTGGAGCGAAATGTATCTCATAATATTTGCAGAAAAATTCTTAAACAAAACTCATGTACATTGACACATAAGGAATTATATTCCGTACCTCCTACTTTCAGTAATACTAATACTTGCGGACATTTGTCATGCTTTTTTCATATTACGCTGGAATATGAAGAAGAAAGAAGCAGAAGAAACTTCTTTGTTCATTTCCCTTTTTAATAAAAACTTTAAAAATAAATACGAGCAACTTTGCACTCCTTCACTGCCTAATGCCAACAATAGCTGCATTTTACTATGAAAATACGAGCAACAGCGCGAGCAGTCACAGCCACAGCAGCATGGCAGCCTCGTCTGTCAGCGTTGGCTTTATCTTTTCGCTTTATCCTTGCACCAATTCATTGACCTCAAATTTATGTTGGCAGTTTTGTGATACAACGCCATCTTGCGTATACTGCGGCAGCTTTGTGCTTTGTTGCCAAGTAACCCAGTAAGCCATTGTGCTTGTTTTTTAATATGTCAGCTAAACAATTTTCAAGCTACTACATTTATGTTTATTGAACATAATAAATTACAAAAATTGTTTAACTACACTCAGAAAAAAATACTATTAAATTTGGTCAATAGGATACGTTACTATTGAAGTAATAGGAAAAATTAATTATAATTTTTATTTTATCTTTTATTCAACTTTTGCCTTCTATTATTTTGACCAGATTTAATAGAATTTATTAGAACTTTTTTCTGAGTGTACGTAATAAAATATTGTATATCTTGCTATCGATTCAAGTGAATCAAGGAACTCGTTTGATGGTTTACTGGGTTATCCATTGACCACCCACAACCACACACATAATGAGCTTGTGTATTACACTGCTTTAAAGAAGAAAAAAAATAGCAATTAACATAATCCTTTACAACGGCACGTCTTACGGGAAATTTTAATTTCCGCACTCGACAAGCTTCCTGAAGTGAGTCGCAAGAAAATCGCCCGCTTTCACTGCCCCAATTTATGTGCGAAGCGCTACAAAGGACCTCCAATCGTAAATCACGACGACGCGATAAACATAACTTAGTAGGTAGTGGCCGTACAGGATGGCAAACTGAAAATTAAAATTCACGCTCGTTGCTTTCAGCTGAATTGCAATATCAAAAAGCTTTTTGGCGAATCATAATCATAATCATAAAAACGAAACTGCAACAACTTTTGCTTATGTCAAAATTCAATTATCACAGTGAGAAGAACGTGAAAGTCGTAAAAAGTGACAGCGAAAAGAAAAAAACGCTGAAAATTACGTGCCACCAGCGAAAAGTGCAACGGAAATGGGATGCATCCGCTGTTCCTAAACCTTTCATGCTGCCAAAATGCAAATTGTGGCTGCGTGATGCAACCGCAGAAGCAGTATCAGCACAATCCTCATCATCATTGTCCTCATCATCGTATACGTACAAAAGTGAAAATAATTTGCTTACAAAAGCGAAATGAAGCGGAAGTATGAAATCACTCAGAAACAGTATTTGTGCACAAAGCCAAAATCTCCCACGGATTTGACAATCGTACTGACAGCAGAAGCTGCTGCAGCTGCAGCCACCGTTCTGCTCTACGTGTGGTTGCATGCCTGCAAATGGCAAAGTAGGTGCCACCTGCCTTTGTTGTAGCAAATCGTGGCGTGTAGGTTTTTCTCCCCAGCTGCTCCCTTCTGTCGGCAATTTACCACGAATGCCGACCGCCTTGCATGTACATATGTTTGTATGTATGCCATACACTCGCAGTGTCCCTATGAAAATATTTTCATTGCATATTATTTGGCATTTCGACACTGATAAATTTTCCCGGAGCACGTTGTTGACCTATATTCGGGCATCAATGAATCTAAGAGGCAGTTCCGTTTGTTAGTAAAAGCATTGCGCTGGAAGCTTTTCCTTTGCCACCTTGGAAGTTTTTATGAACTTGCCGTTGATACAGAGAGAGAGTGAGATTGTGTGCGTGTGTGCGTGCACTTTCTTTGCTCTCTGAGTGTTATTTACTGCTGCAGATTGTGGCATACACATGATTGTTCTCTCTAAATACGAGTATAACGTAGCAAAGGTGACTTGTGATTTTGGAAAATATATATTTTTTTTGTAATATAATAATTAGAAAATAATTCAATTGAATACTTAAGCATACTTAATTACTTTCAAATTGTAATTTTTAATTTAAAAAAATTTTTTTGATTTGTGGAGTTTAAAACTTTAAAATTTTTTTCTATTTGCATTTTTACTTAATTCACAAAAAAAGTTTAGATTTTTCAAAATGATCAAAGTCCAATTTTCAGCTATTATCCTTTTACGGTACTTTGCACACATGGCTCGCAAACGTCATTGCTACTATTTACTGTGGTTGCTCCCGCCATAAAGCAAACTGTCAAATTATACGGCAGCAACCACTACAGCAACAACAAGAGTTTACTTTCAACCAAAAAATCAGCTGTGAAAGCACGTGAAAGTTCCGCTGGACGAGGCAACTCACTACACGAAAGCTCTTCAGCCACTAACTGGAAAATGCCAAAAAGGAAGAATCTCTTGTTGATTGGAGAGGCGATAGAAGCAGAAGCAGAAGCCAATGTCGTACGGAAAAAGGGAAAAAGTGTCAATGGAAATGCAGAAGAACTTTATGGATACACTCACGATTTGGTGTGAATTTTTCGGCCTGTAAAGTAGAGAAAATTTTTCCAAAGCATTTTCATTCAAGTTGGAGCCACAATTCGAAGCGGACGTGAAGGCGGATAAAAGAAATTTTCGGAATAACGGTAGTAGAAAGTTTTTTTTTTTTTCAAACAAAAAAAAATAAAGTTTCAATTGGAAAATAAAATTAAAGAAAATTCTAAACATTAAATTGAATTAAACGAAAAGTGTTGAAATAAATTGGAAAACGATTCGCAGTCATTTTCATTTATGTTTTCTCAAATCTTGTATTAATTTCCCAACGAATTTCATCTCCTTTCGATTCTATACCTATTATAATTTTACATTTTTTTCTTCTCTCTCTCATATATACATTTCTAGCTTCTTTGAGAATCACCCATCCCCTTCAAATATGTACTTAGTTCATACACAAATATTCGTCTGCAATAAATTATTTAAAGAATTTCCAAAACTTACGCAAACGCATTTCTTTGTTCTATAAAAAAAACGTATTCCTCAACAACAAAAAGCAACAACAACTTAAGAAAAATGTTTAAAATTTTCTCCAGTGGTTCCTCGTACAAGTGACGTGCAAGAATTTTCCCATACACAATTCGACTCAATTCGCACATGAATTGGAAGCAAACGCTGCCAAAGAGTCTCCCTTCGTCGCTGGCGGAGCACTCTTAAAACGAATTTATATGCTCTTTCGACATTATCTCATTGGCGCGTGATGTTTTGTTTATCTTTGAGATATTAAAATAGCAACAGCTTTAATTAATTTGTATAACAAAAAAGAAAAAAAAAATATAAATACATAAGTGAAAAATTTAATTTGAAAATTCTCATATTGATTGATTGCACTTCAGCCATTGTTGGTGTGGAAGGTGTTTGTTCGTGTAGCTTCAAGTGTTCAATTAATTGCAACAAAATATTTACATTATTTACTTACTTCATCGACTTGTGGGAGAAACAAAAATTGCTTAAAATACACGAAATAAGCGAATTTCGAGGAGCGTATGAATGGCTTTTGGTTGCAGGTAGGTTTATTTTATATTTAATTATAATTACTGCTGTAAGATAAGGTTTGTATGATTTTAAGAAGTGAATTGAATGTAATTGAAAATAAGTATATTTATCGTACATCAATTGCCTATTGTCCAACGGCCATTGACTGATTGACAAGCACAACTCTTTTTTCTCCTCAGTTAAGCCGCATATTTTCATTATGTGATCTTACGACTAATAGACTATGTAAACTGTCGATAAAGAAGGTGAACCAATGTTGGTGCTTCCTAAAGCCTAACGGGTGCATAAGAAAAAACCAAAAAACGTTCTCAAAGACAGACACAAAGAAAGACAAAAATGAACAACTGAAATAATATTAGATAAAATAAAAAATCATCAAAACAATAAATAAAAAGTCGCTAAAAAGTATTAATCAACATAGAGTTCAGACAACTCAAAAAAAAGTGAGTACAACATGGCGTATGAGTAACATTCAGAGTCGAATTTGGGTGTAATAGCGTTCTAGGTTCGGTTAAATTTAGCGCACCAACAACTAAAAATCACACTAAAACCTGTATTGCATCAATGTGGTTAATAATGTCCTCGAAATTTAGTAGTAGTTGATATTAAACACAGAATTATATCTAGCATGGTTTTTCAAAAAAAAATTACATTTTAAATAAATTTTTTAAAAATTTGACTTTTTTAGGCCAAAAACATTTTAAAAACTATCTTTGACAATGCCGAAGCTGAAACACCCCCAGACAGTATGATTCAATTGGAAGTATCTCGAACATAAAAAAAATTTGGTGTCAAGACCCCATTTTGAGTCAGTTATAGGTGGATTCGGAGACTCGGACCACGTTCAAAATCCGTTTCTAAAAATTTTCAAATATAATCCATCAAAAAAAAATGTCTATATCAAGACCCCATTTTGACTTATTTATATGTGGGCTTGGAGTCTCGGACCATGTTAAAAGTCCATTCCAAACATGTACCCAAAGTTTGAAGTCGATATGGGCGTTACAAACGTTGTGACAAAGTTAGTATACCCTGCCACAGTAAGTGTTTCACGCCCCTTTTGGAAAAATCCAAAAAAAAATCCGGCTCGAGAGTCTTAAGCCATGGCTGCATAGGACATATGTGTGAAATTTCAGCTCTCTTGGTCCAATCGGTGCTTCTGGAAGGTGAGGACAGACATCCGGACATCCGGATAGACAGACAGACAAACAATGGGATTTTATATATAGTGATGGACGTTCACCACCTACCACAAACACAGGGATTTTGTAATATAGATTTGGCCGTAGCGCCCTCTCTGAGACCAGCACTCTAGACAAGTGCTTTCTGTGATAAATCTATCACTGCCTATGTATGTAGTTATAAGAGTATTACCTTTTGGCAAACTCACAAATATCGATACCATGTCCTAAAATCGTAGTAGCCATCAAATTAAAGATTTCATAAGGAGACGAAAAATGCACTCAGTTCTAATTGCTTTTTTTTTGCGAGTTTCACTTCATTCTCGAACTTCGTAATATACTACAAGTCATTTGAAACATAAAATGATTACCTAACCTTTACATTGCCAAATAATATTTGCCATTTCCAAACAAGACATGATGAAGTGTGAAAGTATTCCTACAAATGTAATGAAAAAATTTAAAGGAAATCTGTTGTTTAAGAAATGTTTTTCCGGGAAGCTATCAATCAATTGAATAATCCCAACAATCATAGCCAACATTTTTCGTTTTAAATATAGAACTAGAAAGTACCTAAAAATAGTAAGAGCCTTGAAACCGCAGATAACCCCTTTTATTATCCACTTGTACTTATGGCATCCTTAGCCCTCTACACTACCCACTTACCAGTGCAATTGGCCTTTTGAGGGCTACAGCCTTCTTCAACTTATTCCACTTTCTTTTTCTTCTCTTATACTTTTCCACTTAACTGCAACGTAATACGAGCATTGCAATGCCATCACCGTCACCGTCACCCCCATCCATGAGCACACAATCAGTTATAATTTCGCTCAGCAGACTGTCTCTATTTTTAAGCAATTTCACAGTGGCATTTCCTTTCAGTCATACTCGTTTCTTAGTTGTCATTTTTTCTTTCTTTTTTTTTTTTGGTATTCTTCCGCCAAAAGCTATTCAACTGAAATATAGACTATTCCCGCTATATTGACACCCCCCACTGTGCGCTACGGGACTACGTTCAATGTCCTTATGAGGCATTGTAAGTGTGGCGGCGCTTCAATTATACTCGAGGGTTAGTTCCGTTGATGAAAACGATGAGCTTCTTGATTATGTTTGATGTGGCTCGGTGGTGCCCATGCTCTTGTTGCGGTCGCTCGAACAATCTCCAGTCATGTCGCGAATGTGCTTGATTGCGGTTTTGGGGGTATGTGCGAAGTGCAATGTGCAATGCGAATGCGAATGGGAATTTCGATGATGCAATGCTTTCGGTATGAGCTCCTAACCTCTAGTGGCCTGACTGGGCTGACTGTTGCGCGGACATTGTTGCTGAAGCTTTTCGCTTTTCGCTTTTCAGCTTTTGTGTACATTTTTGTTCTTTTCAGTTGCACCCTTTTGAAGGATGATGTCTATTTTGTGAAGCATGTGGTGGTTCTGGATGTGTATGATCTTCTTGTTCTTTTGTTCGCTTCTTTTTTTTTATTAAAAAATGCACACAATTTAACTTTTGCTTCGATTGTTTTGATTGCTTTTGTTATAAACTGTTCTTGTGGATGACGATGACGAATTCCATTCGGAAACATTCGAGGAATTACTTAAAGTAACAATTTAGAGTGGAAAACTTTCATCCTTTATTGCCAAAAGGAGCATGAAAATAGTAACAGAAATTTAATATATTTCAAATGTCTTCCAAGCTACGATTTAAATATGGAAATGTGTGGCAAGTGACATATCCCGGATATTGGATACGATTTGGTGAGCTTGTCTGGTTTGCGTAAATACTTCAAATGCATTTCTATTTCCCTTTTTTTGTGTGCGACAAGGACAGACACTTCAAATAACACATTCAAATATGTATACAACACCACCACAGAAATTGAATGTGACAGGTTTTTTTTTTCTTTCGCCATCCCTACCAGCAGTAAGGAAAATTGTTGGGGAAACTCTGTTCATATAAAAGAAATCATTTCAATAGCAGCTTGTTCATAATTGACTATGAAATCCTGCTAATTTGACGCTTTATTATTGAAGCGTCACAAGCGCATAGGAATGGTCCTATTACGTCAACTTGTCATTTACTGTGACACAAGCGTGAAATTGCAAACAAAAAATAAAATAAATTGAAACCACATTTCCTTCTTTTTTTTAAAGTGAAAAACGTGTTTGTTCTTAATTTAATACGAGATGGCTGTTTATTTTTGTAATATATGCGACTTCTATGTTTTGTGGCGTTGAAGCATTAAGGTGTATCGCCGCGCATGAGTGCCTCATTGCAATACACTTCAAATGACAAATATAATAAAAGTCGAGTTCAAATGTTGAAATGATGCACTGACGAAAAAAATGTGCTTAAAATTTAATAATAACTTTTCACATACAAATGCGATACCTTCATCGGCAATTATTTGATAATTTTACGATATTCTTATTATTATAAGAGAATTTTAAATATTTTGTGGTTGATATCCATTTCCACTTCATTCCCGTTCCATTTTAAAATGTTGTTCCATTTCCACTTTGTTACGGTACAATTCTATTTAGTTCCTGTTCCACTTCCATAACATTACATTCCATTTCACTCTATTTTCATTCCGTTCCGTTGCCTTTTCATTTCTAAGTTTGTTCCAATTCTATTTTGTTCCTGTTCATTTTCATTTCGTTCCAGTTCACATTCCATTGCCAAAATGACTTCCAACTAAATGCAAAAACGATATCAAAATTGAGTCAGTATTTCTCAAGATAAACGATAATAAAGAAATTTGGGCGGACATTAGGTTGGCGTGGTTCTCTTCCGATGTGACCCATTTTCGTAGGTCAATAACTACTCCAGTTATCGTGCGAAGTGATAGACTAGATCGACTCAAGAGGTGATGCCGATCAAGAAAATATATACTTTTCTATACCTAATACGTCTCCTTTTGGATGTTAGAAACAATGTGGAAAAAACCATATACCCTTGGACTCTGTGAGCAGGGGTATATAAAATTAAATCAAATTACATTAAATTAATTCTAATATTTTTTTCAATTCGCTGAGTGAGAGTCAATTCTTCCTCCGAATCGGGGTTAAGGGTAATCAGTTTAGTTTTATGATGATGGCTTCGGGAATTATTTTTTTCAAGTGCAATATGCTGCTGCTATTAATGTACGAGTATTACGGTATATGCAGTATATTACAACGCCATGGATGACTGAATAATGCAATGGGAGTTTTATGTGTTTGGATTTTTACTGTGCAGTAGTTTACGAGCGCAATTTTAATGGATGGAATGGTGAATGTTCACTCAACATATTTTACAGATAAAATGGAAGTATTTTTGGATATTTAAAAGGTTCTTGTTGGACTTTAAATTTTATTGGCATTTGAAACTTTAAATAAAAAATCGTTATCAAAAATTATTATCCTTTACGAATTAATTACGCTGCAGTTCATTTGCCCAGTCAGATTTCAACCGCAATTGCCAAAAAAGAAGATATAAAAACAAAGAAAGAAATTCCCAACAATTGTACGAAAATGGCAAGTATTAAGTGACGCATTTGCTGGTAAGGACCCTGAACAGAATAGAATCAAAAAGCAACCGCAAGAAAAACAACAATAATTTGTAAATTGTGGCTCTAAAACAGCCTTTATCGCCTACAAGACCGGCGGCCACAAACAAATAGCAACAGCACAACAAAATGAAAGTGAAAGTGCCAAAGGCCTCAAATGAAAATGGAAAAAATCCAAAAGACGAAATGGAAAAACTCGATTTTTTTTTCTCGACTCCTCTTCTTTCATAACTTTTCTGATTTCTTTTGGTTTTTGGTTTTGGTTTTGTTATTCTCTACAATATTTATGCCTTGTTTGTGTACATTTGCCTGTGCTTCATTTTGCTGATTTGATTTTGATGTTAATTTTGACAATGCCCACGACAGACAGCCTCTACCAAAGGAAGAGGCAGACCGAGAGAATGTGTGCGTGTGTTTGCGGCTCAGCAACCGGAAGTTGGATCGATATTGTTTTAAATAAACATGCTGTTGTCGTTTGTTTGTTTATGTTTTCATATAAAAGCTATGCTCCTACTTGATGTCTGCCCGTAAATTGAATATGCATGATGATGATGATTGTGATTTCTCCTCAGTGACTGGCAGGTCTTCACACAATTGAAATTTAGGAAAAAAAATTGTATACGATTTTAAAAGCATATCCAATTACATTTTCCCAAGTGCCTGATGAGGCCAAAATAATCACACTGTTCGACAGAAAACAGAAGTCGTGAATGAGGATAGCAGCTTAAAGGTAAATTGAGGCCACCGAGTTATGTTTTGGTCAGCAACGCTTAGAAAGTTTCAGTTTGTCTATCAGGGTTTACTTTTGACATAATAGGTGAGATAAGACCTCGCCTATCTCACTCATGTCAGACGTTGTGAAACTAATACCCAAAAATGAATTCAAAAGGTAAACTGTAAGGGGACACCAACAGAGGACACGTTCACTGTTCCTGTTAAACACCCTTCGCATGGGTAATGCCCATAAAAATTTCAAAATCCATTCTATGAAACTATAAAATCCCAACCAAATGGAAACCAGTAATACCCCCAAATGTACACAACTTAAAGATACTAAAAAGAACATAAATTTTATCTTCTACGAAGTCTCTCTGTAAGTTGGCCAAAAATTTCATCTCCCAATTGGCCCGAATTAGCGTCTGTATCAGAGTTTATTTGGCTTTTTCTGTTTCTTTTTTCCTCCTCTGCATTTGCTTTTGACATTTATTACTTTTTTGCGTTTTATTTGTGTGCGTAAATCTTCGCTCAACTAAGCCGCATGTTAATAAATAAATTTCAGGCGTCTGCCATGGTATAACAACAACAACAACAAAATCGAAATGAGAATGAGAATGCGAATGAAAAAAAAAACAAAAATATCATAAACTGAAAGGGAAACATTCATTTCGCCTTCGGTTGCCATAAATTTGTGTTTCAACTTTCATTTCGACGAGTTCCGAGTTCCAGCACAGCTTCCATGTAGGTTCCACCAAAAAACACATATAAACTGGTAGAGGCCAACACACAGCCTCTCTAGGAGTGAGTGTGTGCCGATGCTGCCTATCTGTGTGTTCATGAGAATTCATTGAATATGTGCGCTGTCTATCTGCGGTTCCTTTGGCGCATATTTTGTGGTCGAAAAGGTCGAAGTTGAACTTTTATGATTGTATGTGTATTTAGCATCTATGTAGTCTCTAAGCGGATTAAATGCGGTTTTTTATTCTCCCGGTTTGTGTTAATTGTTTGATTCCTTTTCCTTTTGTTTTGTTTTGTTTCGTTACTGTAACTAAATTTAAGACTGGGACCACAAAAAACAAAAAAAAATGTGACTGTTTTGTATTTGTTTATAAATAATATAATAAAAGACCAGGTGGTTTCCATTTATCCTTTAACCATGAGCAATTTGAATAATTAATTCAAAATTATGAGGGCATTCGTGGTAAACCAGAAGCTGCAAGGATTTTTAATTGAAATCCACTGACTTGAAAGTGAGTGAATCTACTTCACAGCTCACAGCTCTTCATTCCAGTGCTTGAACTTCCTCAAACCAAAACGAACGAATTCATCAATTGAAATTCGATCTGCTCACAATCAACAATTCATTGTGTAAGTATTTATATCAAAAGTGACTGAACGTTGTGTGTCAGGGTTGAAAGTACTTGAAGGAATTTCCAAGACAAAGTCACATGCCACTCGCATACACCACTCTTGCCGCCCCACCCCCCCCCCCACACACAACACACATACATGCGTATAACTAAACATTAACGTATGCAAATGAAACTGCCAGTCGACATCTATTCACTACACACATAAAAATGCAAATAGCGCGCGCCGAACGTTATAGCGTTATACGCACAAACAAGCTTACGACTTTTTATAGCAAGTAAGTAAGTAAGTAATATAGACCAAATCAGCCAGTAGAATCATTGACATACATACACATGTTCTCCTCTTTAAAGCACCGTTTTAAGACATTTTTAGAAAAGAAAAATTCAATGAACCTGAATATCCGCACACGAAGCGTATTTTGATAAATATTTACATACACACAACGCACACATTCAACGCTCATGCTTAATTTTCCTTACAACGCTATAATATTTCCACTCGAAGTTTATTTACAAGTCGGAAATATCGATAACAAATCGATGTGCGGGGCCATAAGTGCATTGAGTTAATATTGCCCTCGATAGTCTCTGATATCCGTGATATCCTGTTTCCATACTCATACACACATTAATTTATACATGTTTATCCATATGTGTGTGTATGTGTGTGTGTGTATTTTACGGTTGCGAGTTGCCCTACCAGCAACCTTAACGCTCGAGGATATGCTAATTCATATGCCAACAGTTTGACATAATTTACTGTTAGACATTTATATCAGCAGGATTTGTGTGTGTGTGTGTAGGAGAGATGAGCCCGAATATGTTGTTGCCCAGTTAACACAAATCATAGAGAAAATAAAATCGATATTATTTCTGTACAATTTATCGATAACATACTGGTTAAAATCAGAATACTTTTCGGAACTTTTATAGATATTCGATATACATTCTATCAATTGAAATGATTTATTCGTATTAATCGATAACAGCTTCATCGATCGATAATATTTTCCATACAAATATTTTAACTGTAATTTTATTTACAATCAAAATTTATCGAGAGGACAAAATTTAACACAAATATATAATTCGAATTATTTGGACCCAACAATCGATTATTCCAACAATCGATTCTCTTAATTAAACCAAATGTATCTTCGGTATAAAGTGAGTCGTGTTAAACTTATTCATGGATCCAATTCTTGATATCTGGTGTAGGATATTACATCCGACCTGGATGCTCGTTAGTTCTTGGATATCTTAAAACTATTACTATTCCATCATGAATTTCTCGCAACAAAAAAACTTGCTCACTGCTCATATGGTATCCCCTGAAGTCATGTTTTTATTATAAATGTTCTCCATTATAAGCGCGTATTTTCTTATCTTAACACATGTCCTGCTCTGGTTTATTTTGCCTCCAAAATTAATTGTGGTCTTAAATAAGCATTTGTGTGCATGTGCGTGATTTCGTAGATTTTTCTTTGGGTATGTACAAAAGTAAGTGTATATGCATTAGACCAGGCGAAAAAGTGTCTTCGGTTTACCTTTCAGCACTACGATGCGCTATTGGACCAACAAATAATTTTACCAACATTTTGTCATTTGGATAACCTTACCGAAATGCAATTTAATTTCTTAAATCAAATTACAGTTAATTACGGACAAAAAAATATTAAATAAATAAAATTATGCTACAAAAATATTCTAAAAAAACCAGAGAATCATGAATGTGAATATGAAATTTTATACCAAACCGATGAAACTTTAAAACATTTTAGATGGGCTACTGTAAAGTAAAAAATTTATTTTTGATATAAAACCGTGCTGGTCTAGTATGTATGATGTTTGTGTTTCAGCCCACATTATTTGTTAATTCACAGCAATAATTCTTTGAGGGATTGTATACATATGTGTATGTGCGTTTGTGTTTGCTTGTGTCACTGTGATGAAAGACTATATGAAAGGCGGCTTACTCGATTACTGAAGCATATAATTTCATTAATATGTTGCGCTTTCAGTTGATAATTCGGCAGGCTTAACTGATTCGAAATTAAAGTACAAAAAAATGGCCGATTCCTTTTGTGTGATAACATTTTAAAAAAAAATTTAATACGACAAGCGCTTACTGTGATTTTCCATGAAACACAATATTCGTATCAAATGTAATCAGATTGAAATTTATAATCGATAAAAATAGATTGACAAACACTGCTGCTATTAATCAAGCCAATCAAATGTAATCTCATTGAAATTATTCTCATTAGTCCGAAATGAATTATAATAATTTCCTTTCATAACATTTCCTTTTCCCGCTTCTCCCTCTGCCTTCTCCTTCACCAAATTATCTTTTTCTTTCGCATACATAAAATTCACAAGTAAATTGTTTGTGAATTGAATTGAATATAAAATGCTTTGAAATGCCGTGACAAAATTATATTACTAGTAAATTGTTAACGATTGTTAATTGTGGCAATGAATGGAGAAGTGTGTACACTTGAATTGACCTTTAACAAAGCGATCAATTTACATATTTTGTGGTTTTACTGTTGTGACAATTTTGCGTGAATTCTAACCAATTTCAATCGGCAATTAAGTAAATTGCAGGATATGCACACAAAGTGACAAAATGCCTATGCAGGCAGATTTAGTCAGGCGGAATTTTGTAGAAAACCGAAATCTAATTGCTGAGATATTAATATACACTGGCATACATATGTATGTGTGTATATAATATGCAAAATAATACAAAATTACACATACACACATTAAATAGGTCAAATGTCCACGTGAGCTGGGAGAATGCACAATTGCAATATTTAACCAAGTGAAATTCAATCATGAAAATCAAATATGTGAAAATGGTTCACATTTAATTACGAAAATAACGCTGACAGGCAGCAAGAATGTAAATTGAATTTATATTTGCTTAAAATTAAAATTCAATTTGAAATGAAAGTGACTGTGAATACGCAAATTGAAATGGCAAATATTAAAAGGAAAGCTTTTCTTTTCATTTCACTTTAAATATAAATTTTTAAGCATGGAAATTTCCTCAAAGTTACTTTTGTGTACTTACTTTGAAAATCCCGATTTAAATGGCCTACTCCAAATGCCCAAAAGTCCATTAGTGCGACCATAATTAAATTTTAGTTATGCACATAAGCACTCACACACACACACACACACATACACAGACCCATACGGAAAACGGAATCAGAGAAACAGAAATTTGCCATCAATTTCGCCAGAACACACACAGCTAGTAAGCAAGACGCTGTGCTGTGCTATGGCGTACTGTGCCCGCTGCTCCCCCGCTCTTAAGTGCAAAACCTATTTTCCATTCAGCATGAAGCCTTTTCCTGCCGAATAATACTTATGTACTTAAATGACAGTTTTCCTTATTTGAGTTGCGAGCATTCATACTTGTTGTATATATTTCACATTAATTTCGCATATTAAACACGCAAAAGAACAGCACTGAGCCGCACAAATAAATACCCTGTGTATTGGCCTGGTCCACTCTACCCACTGATTGTGAGTTACGTGCACGTGAAGCATAGCAATTAAAGCCTTGAAATCCAATTACACGATTGTAAGTTCAAAACATTGTTCCTTCAGGCTGTGTGGAAGGATTTTGGCATTTAATGTCACCGTTAGCAAGGGGGCAAAATTCTCGTCGTAGCAGGGCTTCGGTTATGGTGTGTAGATGCTGGCCAAAGTTCTGGCCAAATTCAACTCAGAAACAGCAGAAACATTTGTAATTAGGAATTGTTGTGAGCTCAAGAACAGACTCGGAAAATGTGCAACCTCTTCGATAACAATGCCCGTCTACGTTCGGTGAGTAAACACAAATTGAACATGGCATCTTCGTTTATGATCCCTTGCAGAGAGCTTAATGGGATTGTTTGTACTTTATTTTGAAATGGAAAAGTTGACGTTGGAAATCTTATTCCGCAATTAGGTACCAGTAATAGAGGCACAGTAGTGATAATAATAATAGTTATGATAGGTCAAAGGAGCTGCCAACTGAAAAAATCTGTTGTGTGGGCATAAAATGTGTTTGCATTTCTAGGCTTTTCATGAATTTAATCACATTTTCTGTAATTTTGTTATATATTTTTCTGGGGTTCTCCAAAATGTTTTGCCCGAACATATCCTTGCATTTGCAATGGATATTTTCTGTCACCTTCGGGTAGTTCTATCTTCTTTAGGGTTGCCAGATTCTCTTGGGGAGGACATATTAGTGTGTGTCTGAGCTAAATTCTGTGTATGAACGTCTTAAATAAAGTCAGAAGAGCCCTTATAAAACCTTGTTGTATAAAAATACCATGATGCGGCGTTTCTGACATTTTCCACATTTTCCAAATCATGATCCTGGCAATAATAAAAAAAATAATGTTAATATCATGGCACCTCTTTTAATTGGATTATAAAGAAACTGTAACCCACAATTTAATAATGACATCCGCAATAAAAGAATGAAATTATTATTTTACTAGCCACAAAAAGTTTAAGTAGCGCCATTGTCACTGCGCTGAAAGTTGCTCCAATGCAGCATAGTCATCAAAACAAGCCATTATCCTCTGTTATGATGATGATGATGATGATTACCATCAGAAGTCCCATCCACATTATTTCAGTAATAATTAAACACGAATTAAAACTGCAGCCAATTTCATGCAGTCCAGTTGTGAGTTGATTTGGCTTTTGTGCCACTATCGCTGTTCGCCATCAGTACAAGAAAATTGTTATTTGATGGATTAGTGATAGGACCCACAAGGATAATTACCAACTGCGTGGACCATTTTATGTGCATATGTGTGTGTGTGTGAGGTTGAGTGCAGGTTTTAATTGATGCTCTACCCTAGTTTGGTTTTCTTTTCGAGCATTGACTTATCCACACACACACACACTAACTCACACACACAAAACCGTTCCCCGAAAACCAAAATCTCCCTCACTGGCTAACTACTTGTGTCGTGTTCGTGTCTCTCGTTCCATGCATATTCCTTTCTGCCTTTTGTTTTATGTCATCCTTCACAGAACGCAATTTCAATTGAGTGGGCGTGGTGCTCGACTGAGCCAAACAAAGTTGAATTGAGGTTCCGTATCCGCTTGTTATGGCTTGTGGCCTCACCTGAACATGCATTTACACTTTGTAAGCATTTTGTTGTATGCTCACATGGGTATTTATATATATGCACACGTGTGTATGTTTGTTTTTGGTCGGTTCTTGTATGTATTTGTATTTATAGCCTTTGGCATGTCCTTTTTGTCGGCTTTTTTTCACTTTCTTCGGGCCGTTTCTGTTTGTCATGTTTAAACGTAAACTCAATTTTTCCTGCTTTGTTCTTCCTTCGTCTCTTCGTTCCTTTGTAGTCGTCTTCTGTTTCTTTGCTTCATTTTCCACCTTCGTTTTGGAATCGATCCATCTCACTTAGTTGCGATTTGTTGGCTCAATTTGTCTTTGGAATTGGACACCTTTCGCATGTTTCATGTTTCATGATTCATTTTTGAATTCATTTCAGTTGAGGAGGCTCTTTTGGTTGTGGCATGCCATAATTTATGCGTGCGGTCGTGTATTTTGGTCATGTGTGTGTGTGTGTGTGTGGAGTTATACAAATATATGTATTTAAATTAGCATTTGGTCAAATGCTGGCGTCATTTGAATTTTTGATTTATTTCGTAATTTAAACCAACCAAAACCTTTCATTTCGTGCTATAAATATAACGGATTTCATTCCAAATTGAAGTGATTATGTATGACACCTAGGCGTATGAGTAATTTTTTGAGGTTAGGCATACGTACGTTAGGTAGCGCAGTTAAATTTGGTAAAGAATTTTGGGCAATTCACTAAAGACCCTCCTCTAAAGCAATGATAAAATTTAATGTCACTCATACGACCAGTATACCATTCATGAAAATTCTTCTCACTGAAAACTTCACAACAAATGCATCTGTTGAATTATGTTATTGTTTTTTCATACTGCAATTCAAATTATAAAATTACTTTACTATGGCATGGAAGGAAATTGCTGTTGCCGCCGCCACATCAGCATCTACGACAACACTTAACGGGCGAACTCTCATTACGTAAAACAATAACAAAAGCAACAAAAGCGAAAACTCCGCAGTGTTGTAAAATGAAAATGTGATTATTGTAGCATAAAAGCGACTGGCAGAAGCACTCAAAGCGGCAGTAAGGACAGCAACAGCCAACAGAGTCAACTCTACTTTACTTCACAGCAATTCACTACGAGCGTTTCTGTTCAAGCTTGGAGTTGTGTTTTCTATTTATTTGCATTCTATTTTACTCCACCGAATTGTGTAGCACTACCTTTACACCTGGCCCTCTGTTCTAAAAATATTATTAAAAAATCCACATCAACTTTTATGGATTTTTAATCTGATTTCGTAAGCGTTGAACAAGAAAAAAATTGCATAAAAACAAATTGAAACATTTTGGCTGAATAAATATATTTTTGTTGCGAAAAGCTTTTAATGGTTTTATTTTGGCTGCAGCACACACACACACACACACACATACACACTTTTAGACAGCCGTAATGGAATTTCAATCGAGCGCAACATATTGGAGGTTTTTCGTTTTTCTTTTTGTATCTCTCTGCATCTTTTTTTGGTTTGTCTGAATTCAGAATTTATTTACGAAAATAGAAAATAGACGGTTTAAAATGACTGCGTGGGCGGATAGAAGTTGAGAAAGAAACAAGGGTGATTTCTATGAATTTTTATAGATTCTCGGGTTTGCTTGGCGTATACGTAACGTTGTGTGCATATGGAAATTTATATTATTCACCGGGCGGAAATGCAAGCAATCACTTCGTATATCGAAAATGGTAATGAGACAAATCGACCCTTGTTGCATTCGACCAGTGATCAAACATACAACCACCCTTGATATGTTAGTCCTAGATTGCAGGATGAGCCTCTTGTTATTATACATGGTACCATCTGTTGTTAGACTTGCTAATAGAATTCAGAGAAAATGTTAGCTAACACGTTGCACGCAGCATACATAGTCCTCCACGTCAGCTGTATATACTGCCTTGCCAACACATCAGCACATAAAAGCATCAACATTTGCCACAACTTTATCGACCTGCTACTAAGTAATAATATTGCGTATACGCACTGTGGCGCACTTCTTCTGTGTATTTGCCAAAAAGCACAATTAACGTTGACAACTTAGCGAACGAAAAAATAAAATAAAATAAAATACAAAACCAAACAAGGCGCAAAAGTTGGCAAACATAAAATGCCACAATTTCCATTCACCACCAGACAAAAGAAAAAAATGCGCAAAAAAGAATACAAAAAGAAAAACTGAACAAAAAATGTTTAATGCCAAAGCAAAAAGTGTGCTTGATGATGTGCCAGACGACTACCAGAAGCACGCACACACTCTGCCCACCACTAGCCACCGTCATCAGCTATACTACACTAAGTAGGAGTACTATCATACCTATTATTGTACGGTAAATGAGACATTTGCCAGTGTTGTTTCCACTCAACTTCCCTCAAACTATGTAATTTTTTTGCGCATCTGTTTACTTTTAGGTGGACTTAATGGAAGAATGCAAAGAAAAAATAAAAATCATATTCCCACAAACTTTTTGCGGAAGCCAGTTTTTACCTAATCAAAGTGAGTCACTTCGAAAACTTGCCATAACTTTGGTCAGAGCACGGACTAAGTACAGCGCAGAAATCCGCAAAAAGGGCGAAAAGTTTCGTAACCACTTGGGTGGCGGCCAGATATTTGTGCAGGAAAACCCACAGTTAACAGGCTAATGAATTCGTAATAAAATGTGTAGTTGCCGTTTGTTTGCTAATACGCGTTAGTGGGGAAACTATGCTGCAGCATATTTGCGCATTTCCTCATTTACACGTTACCACTTATCCACTTTCGCCTCTAAAAATTAGTAGCTGCTGGATTTTATTTTTTTTTTTTGTGTGTATTTTTTGTTGGCACCCTAATTATGCGTGCCCACTGAAGTTATGCCAAGCGGAAACGCCTCCATTAGTCGCTTATTTACGACGAGCGAGAATTTAATTCCACTAATTATTACTTGAGCGGCAGTGTGAATGTGAATTTAAGTTTGACACGAAATGTCAAAATGGCAATTAGTTTCACTGTGGCAGTAGGCGCAAGGCGTTTAGTGAGGTGATGGTTTAGCTGCGGGGTGGAGTGGTGGTGTTGTATATTACCAACTACTTTTTGTTATATATGTTTACACACTATACACACACACAAACACTCACACATATACCTATGCATAGGCAAAGTTAGCTCATGTGTTCGGAAATAAATTTGACTTCATTATTTGCCAATAAATTTCGAATTAGTCAGAAATGTTAACAGGAAATATTAAATTTGTGATAGGTAGGCTGACATATTTTGCATGTAAAATGTGATAACACGCAAGGTAAAGTAAACTATCAGTGACAGTGCGGTAAACGGTAAACGCTAAGCGGATGTGGCAATTAATTTTCCTAATTTTCATTGCAGAAATTTTATAACATGTGGCAGCAGGGGGATTTTGGTATGGATAATCGAATTAAAGTCAGATTTTTTCGGTTTAACAATGTTGAAAATGTATTAATTTATTAATATTAAATTGCATCCACCAATAAAGGGACTTTAATGTCAAAGTATCAATCAGAATTGTTATTTTTTGTTTAAAATCCTCCTCACCTCTTTCAGCTTAACCGACAAAATAAAATTCATATCTAACCAAAAAAAACACCACATGCCGTTATTGATCGGGCTAAAAAAAAAGCAAGGAAAAAAAATTGTTTTTAAATTGTCCTTGTCTGTGCTCGAAATAGGGCGATCCAAATATTCAGCGTAGAACAAAAATTCCAAACACGAAACGAAAATTGAGATAAATTGCATGTCATTGACTATAAACGAGCATTGGACAGGGCGCCCATCAAACAACAACAACAATGACAAAAAAGTGGTAAATTGATAAAGGCCACCGGAAACGGAAAACGTACCTACTGTGAGATGTGTGAGATAACAGAGAGGCTAAAGTGATTCTGTGAGGGCAAAAAAAAAGTAAAAAGAGTGGAAAAAATGGAAAAAATGGTACAAAAAATAACAGCAAACCAGCGCTTATATTAACCGCAAACCACTCAAATGTGGTCAATGGCACTGGTGGCGCTTTATTTTTGGTACAGTTTTGTTATTTGTTTTTGCTTTTCTTTCAGCTGAATACATACATAGTGTTTGTTGTTGTTATTTGATTATATCACTGTCATTAATCATTAATTAAATCTATTACGATTGTGTTCGGTGTGTGTGTGTGTGTGTGTGTTTGCCATTGTGTGTGGCATTAAAAGGACATGACATAAACTCGGTAATTATATATGAAAGAAAAACAAAATGAAAATGAAACTGAAAAAGAAAGAGAAAGAGAAAGAGAAAGGGAATCACAGAAATAGTCTTTCTCTGGCTAATCACCAACGCAAAGGTTTCCCTATGCACATGTATGGCCTCGTGTGTAATTGAGTGTACGTATGCGTGCATAAAATTAATGTACTCTCTGAGAATTGTCACTCTTCTGCCTTCATACCAAAATCCAAACCAAATGTGGAATATGACAGTTAGTCGTGGCGATAAAAAAGGCGCGATAAGTTCATGTGTTTACTTCTCGCCGCACAATAATGACGAAAAGTGTTTGTTCGCTGTCATCTAATCAGCGTGTCGTCCTTGCGTTGCCCTCACTTGTTTCCGGAGATTTGATGTTTTTTTTTCTGGTTTAATTTTTGCTTTTTTTTTCTATTTTTCTCCTAACTGGAAATCGAGCTTTGATTGACGTCAGCGGTTTATTTGACTGCTTGTTTGTATAGTTTGTTTTTGCGGTTGACATTTTATAAATGTTTTAGCGCTCGCCTAATTAAGCCGGAAGGAAATGTGTTAACTGCTTTGTGGCTGGAAACGATGATTAATGGCTTGTGTATAGAGTTTGGGTTAGTGTTGCTGTTGCTGTTGCCGTTAAGCACAATCGGTCTATCCAAAGTGTCTCATGTGTCATTTTAATATCATTTTTATGTGAAAATAATTATATGCTTACTATTAATTTTAAGGGGACGATGGGCAGTCATTTCATTCTCTTAAAAATACTTTCAACAATTCTTGATTTTATTTTTTCCTGAGGAAATAATTACTATATTCCAAGTAATTTATTCAATGGAAATGACTTTTTAAATCGTATTTCAAGTGTATTTTCTTTTACATTTTTTCTTATTTCCAAACATTTAATTCTGACAGTAGCCCATGGCAATCAAATTTTTATTCCCTGAAAATGTCCAATTTCGAATCTCCAATGGATTGACGCCAGCATGCGGAGCAATTTTATTGTATTCAAAATATTCAAGTACACTCGAAAAGAAATCTCTTTAATACTTATTTTATTTTTGTTAGCTCAACCATCCTATGCGGGTTTGAGCCTGGTTCTCAAGGGTCGCCCATGCATTTCCATCAGCTGTCTTGTTTTTCCTTCTTCTTCTTCGTAGTTTCACAATCTCTCCAGTAGTCTTGTGCCCACCGGATTACTGTGCAATGTTCTCAACCATTCAGCAACTCACCTAATCTGGTTGCGGAATTTCGCAAAAAAATAAATTTTCTTCGAGTGTAATTCAATGAAAAAACATTCAAAATATGACATTCCCCAAAAGCAAAACACAGAACGACACAAAACACAAAAGTGGGGCACAAAAATAAATTCTCGCCCAAAAAAACATATCTCATATCACACAATCGCAGCTGAGGTCAAAGGGTACGGTCACTCACACAGCAAGGCAAACATAGAACATACATACATACCCACACACACGCATATGAATATGTATGTATGTGAAGGGGGCCACGAGGGCAGGATGAGTGTGCAAAAGTTGACAGAAACCAGTGACTCCCATATAAATATTTGTGAACGAATAAATGTCAGAGTGAAAACACACTCACACACTCACACGCTGAGATGCGAAGAAGCCACTTTGGATAGAGCTAAAGTCGATGAAGTTGCCCACCCACATACGAAAGACAAACACAAGCTATAAAGTCGCCAAAAATAAACTGTATTTCTCTATTTGCCAAAATGAATTTCTTGACAAACATGACCTCAGCCAAAGCACCAATACGAAACTCAATTCGGGTTTAAAGTATTTTCAATTTCTAATGCTAAGAAAAAAACTGTGCAGCCATTGAAAGGAATTTTTGTTTATTTTCTATGCTTTCCGCCACTTTAAGGAATTGATAAAAACATTAGTTTAATTTATTGAATTGTCAAAAGTTAAGGAAAAAGTTTCTTTTCGGGCAAAAGAAAAAAAAACGCGCTCTTCGCTATTTTAGTTGTTGCTGGTGTTTGTGGCCTTCCTTCACTGTGGTTCTGGTTGTTGTTATTGTTGTGATTGTTGCTATTGACTTTTTGTGTCTCTCATGTTGTTGTAGACTTGACACTTTTCCTGTATTATGTTCGTGGCTTTTCTGGTTCTTCTCGTTTGTTGTTGTTGCTGAGGTTGTTCATGTGTGCCTGTCTGTTGTGCCGTGCATAAAAATTCCTCACATGGATCATTAATTTCCCATTTAAGATTATCGTATGCTCCGTCAACTGCAACGGCTTCTACATTCTTTTGGCTTGCCGTCGCTCGAAGCTGTCACCTACATGCTCGTATTTGCTGTACAGTGAATATACGTAAAGGATTAGGTTTATCACATTTCGTGTTCTTTTTTAGGTGACCATCCTAATACGTTAATAGTTGCGTTAATGTGGATTACATTTTGTGCTCTTAACTTCAAGGATTTTGTTGTTATGTGTAGACAGTTGTTGAGATTGTTTGAAGTTGTGGGTGCTTGGGTACAAGTATTATTTCGATTTGGTTAATAATTTTCATTTGACTTACAGCAGCTTCCACAGTGCCTACTGCCCATTTTCTTCTTCAACAACGCCCACACTTCATATCACAACTTTTTCCTACCATGACAAATTTTCAATCTATTACTTTTCTTCTACTGTCATGTATTATTTGAACTAATTGTACTGCCTGTCCCCCACGTAACAATGGCACAATATTTTCTACCTCGTTTATTTACTTAATGGACTACTACTGTTACTACTACTATACACGGTCGTTTATACAACAAAATCTATTATTTAACCACTGTTCACACAGTGGCAGCACCCTATACGAGGAAATCATTTGTATATGTTAGTACATATGTTCGGTTTGTTTCGAGGAAGGCCAGAAGGGAATGACCATAGAGTGAAAGGAATAATGCGACCACTTTATATTTGTTGTAGATTTAGCGATAGCATAATTGTTGGGGTGAAAATGACAATGAGAACAACATTTCCGGTGTTGTTGGGTCACTTTTACTTTGAGTCCAAAAAGAGGAAAGAATTAGCTTTGGAACACTTAATGGTTTTTAAAAGAAAAAAATAAATGAGATTCTCTGGAAAACAAGAGAATATTAAAGAGGTTGGAATTAGTTACTTCGAGATTGTAGAAAGCTGGATGAATCCGTTGTTACTCAGCCGAACCACGGTTAGCCTAGGACCAATGCAAATGCTAAGTAAAATAAAAATAAAGACATACTCATCTCGTGATCTCTGACTGAACGACAAGAATATAAACTCAATCTCAAACAAAATTTAATGAATTTTTCTTGTATTTGAGAACAAAGCATCACTTAAAATGAGTGCTGTGAAACCGCCCCTAGGTATTGAATATTTGTGAAAGTTGAATAAATTTCAAGTGCCGAACACCATTATGGCCATGACCGAGTTTCCTCTTTTAGCACTTTCACCACTAGTTCCACTATCTCACAGAACTTCCCGACTGGCACTCCTCCTACATTTATTCGACAATTTCTAAATCCAATTCAGCAATGACATTTACTTGAATGACCCAAATTCCCAACACAAGTCCCACCACTACTTGCCATTAAAATACCAATACCATGTTGAATGTGTGTGTGTCTCTTTCTTCTTCTTTGGCCAACACTAATGCCCAAACGAATTCACTTAACAAAATTAAAGAACTTAAATTAAAATCAATTCGAAAAGCTTCTGCTGAACTTCTGACCTTTTGGCATCATCACATTAATATGAAATTCATTCGACATTAAAGCAAGCCTGTGAAATGTAAATAAAAAGAACACCAACACCAAAAGTCAATTCGAAAGAACTTTGTTCACAAAATGCGCTCACCCAACTCAGCGGAATGCCTACGTAAATCCAATACCCACACAGGGACAGACCCATACACACACATACACACGCGAACAAGCCCAATAACATCAAAACAGACAGAAAAAGGCGGCGATAATTGCATGGCATTTAAATAAAAAGAAATTAGAAAAAAATCATTAAAAAAAAGAGAGACAGAAAACATTAACTACAAGAAAACCAATTGGAGCGCAAAATAAATGAACTGCAAGGCAGTGGGGGCCGGGTGTTGGCTTGAGCAACCAAAACTTAGGCTTGTGATTAATTGGTGCTATCGATTGATTTAAAAGCGCATTAAACTGTCGATTAGCGACCTTCGTGTGTGTGTTTGTTAGCCACAAATCTAGTGAAGTCCTACGACGATGAACATCGAACACGATTCGGCAGCCAAAGGGGAATTAAATTGTGTGAGCCAAAAATATACTACTTACATGCGTTAGTGTATGTGTGTGTGCTAAATGCTTCTGAGCTAAACTTATGCAGCCAACAAACCGTTAACAGTTAATGACATACTCACTCCCTCCCGCCCTCCTTGCTATTCTCAAAGGAGATTTTTAACCTATTCGAATGCGAAGGCTATAGGAGGGCTTGAAATGGTGCTTTTCAAGCATGCAAAAGGTATGAGTGGCTGGAAATGTTAGTAGCAGCGCTCTGTTAATACGAGTTTTACCCTAATTTAACAAGAATTTTTAAGAAAAGGAAAATATTTTTTCTAATTTTCCATTGGCCTCATGCTCTTAGTAAGGTCGAACACAATATTGCCAAGGTAATGCTTCGTTGGAATACCTTGCTCCACGCACGACTTGGAGACAGTCTACCAAAGCCGAGATGGCTGGAAGAAGTTGGAGAAGTCTTGGGAAGAGAAAGAAACGGCAGAACATATACTATGTGAGGGTCTAAACAGGACCCGCTTTCGTAACGCAGAACTCTAAGCAGTCAATGAAAACTCACTCTTGTTTTATGCTTACATGATTTTTTTTCAGTGACAACCCTTACTAACATGTTTCGTGTTAACCTAACAACAAAATCAGTTCAGTGTTCTGACAAGATCTGACCATCATCATGAAACATAAATAATATTGTGGCACCTTTGGCAATATACGCCCCTCTTCCCCACTTTCATACAACAACTTCCGCTTGCTTCAGTGTCCGTTTTATATTACTTCCGTGCACTGTTGCTGATTGCATGGAATTGCAATGGTGATTTGTGTGTGTGTGTGTGTGTGTGTGTGTGTATGGATATGATGGTTTGTTCGAAAGTTCGTGTTTGTCAGTCATTTTCGAAATATAAATAACGTCCATAAATGAAATCGACGAAATGGCACGAATAAAAATGGGCGAGGGTGCAATGCAGTTACTGACAGCGAGCAGTAACTCTTTCATTTCATTTCGTTTCACTTCACATGCAGCTTTGATTTTATTGGAAAATGATGATGGACACCGTTGGAGGTGGTTGGACATGTTGACCTCTTTTTTTTTTTAGTTACCTCAGTTGCTGTTGTTGCTGTTAGTGTGCTGAGCTGGCGACCATCAACACTTGGGAAATTGCATCACCCTATCATTCTATTGCCACTTGAACTGTCTTCTGGCAGCCTGACTTGTTTAAGGGTACTTGTGTGTGTGTGTGTGTGTTTTTATCGCATTTGTATTGAATATTTACCACCTGACAACTGAACTGAAAATTCACATTGCATGTGTTCGTCCTCTGCCTTTGCAGTTCGCTGTGGTTTCTTTTTTTTAAATTTTTTTTTTATTTTAATCAATCAATTTTATTGATTGAATTTTCAATTTTATTGGTCTTCCTTTGTGCACTCGTTGGATGCCTTAAGGAAGTTTTAGTGGACATTTTATAATGGCTGCTGAGTTGTGAACATTTGTTCACATTGAATTAACCTGAAAAGAGTTGACAGGCGGAGACAAAGCATTTCCTGAATTAATCAATTAAAGAGAAGGGATTTAATCGACTAGACACGTTTATGCCATAATCGCTTAATCATTTCTCCTCTAAAATACTTTCCAAGTACTTTTCTAACAAAACCATTTTCAACATAAAAATAAAATTAAAAGCAAATTTAAATCAATTACAAAAGTTCTGAACATTTTCCCCTCCGCCCCCCAAATGACTGCATTTCTATTTTAACACAAAAAATCCATTTTTTGTTCATTTTTTTTTTTGGCTCCTTTTTTTTGCGCTTGCTGTGTTTGATTTTAATTTATGGCAAAGCTGCATGAACTTTCTGCGCAAATTTTGTAACAAATTTGCAACGATTTTGTTGCTCCACCTAATGGCAACACGTTGTCATAAATTATGTGTTCACACGCGAACTACATTACAACAACGACAACTGGAGAGCCCGCCGAAATCATTGTTGTGTTGCAGGAAGATCCTTACACTAAATTACCGTATACAATGTGAGCACTTTTCTATGCATTCTGCATGAAATGTGCGCGACGACATTTGCAAAAATTTCGCAATTGAAGTGTAGGCTAATGGAGCGGCAACGGAGGTGAATTGTGTACTCATACATTTTACGTGTATCTCTCCCGGTGTCTTTCTATCTAGCGGCATAAATAAGAAAATAGCTTCATCCATGCCGATGACTTAATGATGATGACACTGTTGAATATATCAGAAGGCGAATCGCGAAGCTACTCTCTGTGTGCCAAGGCATGAAATATGGCAAAACGATATTGTAGCCTGGCATTCATGACGATGAAGCCAATGATGATAATAATGAGTGGATGTACAACTTAAGGCTGTTATAATCCATGAGTAAGCAAGGGCAATTTTTTCTTTTTTAATACACCAATTTGTATGGGCTTCTCGGAAATAGCTGGAAGTAGTGGGGTTAGGAAGGGTAATTTAAAATCTTAAATCTAAATATTTAAAAAAAAAAAAGAATTCAAATTGCCTTTGCCCTTTTTAAATATGTGAGGTGCTCTGGGAAACCATATTCTAGGGTGGGAAAAATGTGGTAGATATAATTCGTGTAATTTACTGGATTATTTTGGAGCAATCATCAACCAGGACAAGATTGGCCAAAATTGGACTTCTTATTAATCACGAAATTCCTTGGGGATTTAAGGTTGGTGGAGTTTATTAAGAATTGGAAACGGTATGGTTGTGGAACAGGGCGTATTCTCACCCACCAGACTGGGGGCATAAAAGACCAAATCTCCTTTATTTATTTATTTTATTTACTGTTAACTATTTTATTATCAATTTCCTTAATCTAAATAAATACTTTAAAAACACTCTTACCATAATTCAACTAACCACGAGTGGCTCTGACTGCCATTAATGGAGATATGTGCATTTCAATTTCAAACTAAAACCATACACTTCAAAACGATATGAAGTCCGTATGCATATGAGAGGGACTTTATTACAGTAAAACAACAACAACAAAAAACAATCAAATGTCATAACTTTTCGAGTACTTTATGTATTCTCTGTTTCTCGTGTTCAGAAACACCAAAAACTATATTGAATTTTTTTTTGTTCATTGTTACCCCGACACATGTTAACGTACGTTTCCACAAGGTTTCAAAATTTATGGCCATTGTCATCAATTGGCAGTATTTTATATGCGGGCTTCGGCGGCACTGTTATTGTTGTTTTTTGTTTTGTTCTTGCTCATGTTGTTGTTGTTATTATTGTTGCTGTTATGTATTTTATGAGTGCCTCCTCTACTGCGTGCTGATGTTTTGGGTGTTAACATGGAAGCCACACGAAAGTGGGCGAAATTTGCCACGAGCTTTTCTTTGTTTTTTGCATGATTTTTTGGAAATGTTTCCGACAGTTTTGGTCTTTACAAAACATACATATTTGCTGTCAATCGCAATATGGTTAACAAAATTTGTTCCTAGTCAAGTCAAGAGAGTGAAAGAATTCAGATCTAAAAAAAACGTACTTGATCCACCTTGTAGGTGGTCCGATCATCTTCAACTGACCAGGAAATAAACCGGTTTTCCACTTAACCAAGTTTAACTGAATTTCTTGCAATAAATAGCAAACATTTTAGCAAAAACGCTTCAACAACTTTCATAGCAAGCAAAAAATGTACCATATTACCAATTCATAAAGAACCTTTTTGCAAGCAATTCATCTTCTTGGAAGTAACTCAAACTTTACAGACATTTAACCTTTTCGAGAACCCCACAGGATTTTCATGTTCATCGTAAAGAACTTAACACCCACGCACATTACATTATCGAAACAAAAACGAAATTAAACTCATAAAAAATAAATAAACAAAAAAAATGTTAAAAGTTTCCTATTAAAAAAACCAAAAGCATGGGCTGCAACTTTCGCACCCTTTTCAATGCATCATCAAAAAATACAATAGACTTTGCAACTACTTTGATGTTTGAGAATTTAATGAATTTTACAGGCAGCAACTTACAAAGGCCCATGGAGTATAAACTAAATGGCAAAGTACCTGCCTACCAACTGCGGTGGGAATATTTCGAAATTAACATGATTCTGGCCACAAACAGTGGGGGGGAGAAATGAGGAGACTCTGAGGGAAAACATGTGAAAGGCGTGAATGTTGACAAGTGACAAAGTTTCTCATTTTTTATTATTTTTTGTTAATTTCACTTGCAAAGTTTCCCCATAAACTTTTCACATATGAGCATCATAAAATATCAACTTGCTGACAGTTATGGTGTTAATTCCTTCTTGCATGTTCATATGTACTAGTATTTCGTTGTCCTTGTTGCATTTGGGTTTTTTTTTTTGGCAGCGGCCTACTACTGTTTTTTTTTTGTGTAATGTGAATGACAACTTTTGGGTTTTTCATTACATTTGATGTAAGTTTTTGTTCCTTGGTTCTTTCGTTCTGTGGAGGCATATTTCCACCATTTCATTACATTTTTTGTTGAATTGAATTTACATTTTCGCCTTGAGTGCGAATGACAACAGCAACTTGGTTGGATATAAATTTAATTTATGGCTTTTGATGTGTAAATGAAGTCTGACTTTGGGCAAAGCAGTGCGGAAATTTCATTAACAGAAAAATGGGTGCACAACAGCAAAAAAAAGAGGAGAAAAACAGAATTTTTTTCCATAATTTAAGAAGAAAAAACGGCGAATAATTTCCTATTGTGTTTCCTCGTATATCTCAGGTTACCTCATTGTTCTATAAATTTAATTAAAAATTCTGCAAGCTTTCTGCCTTTGTTGCGAGCATGTGAGCTTGGTTCATGTGTGGCCATAAAAGCCTTCATAAATTACCTTTAATTTCACCCGAACAAATCATAAAACCCTCTCAAATGTTGCTATCGATTCGAGGGAAGCATGCCTGCCGCTTTAAGTACCCAAAAATTCGCATAATGCCTTCGTTAGGCGAAATCTGCGTTTTTTGTTGTTGTTGTTGCCTTACTACGCTCAATTTAAATACATTAATTTTATTATTTAATGAACCCTTCTATAAACTCTTTTTTCCGTTCTATTTTGCGCCATTACCATAGCGCCTAAAACGTTTTCTCGCGCTTTTTAAGCGCCCGAACGAATGGATTTCAGCTCAGCTCAGCCATGACATTTCATACCTCCACCCCCATTAGGTGCCTGCTCGGTTTTTTACTGGAACCACTGCTAATGGTGGCTCACTGTTAGCCGTCGTTTTGCCATCGTACATTTGCCTCCTATTTTGTTAACATTTTATGCTTGCGCTTCATGCGGTTCGTGTCGCCCAAAACTTTTGCATAATTTTCACATGAATGAATGGAAAAGTTTCCCGATGCACGCAATTTGTATGTAAATTTTTTGGGGGTAGCTGCTATTTCGCCTCTTCTTGTCGTTGATTTTGTTGTTTTTCTTGTTGTTGTTATAACTGTGGCTCTTGGTGAAATCCACTGAAGGGCGTTGAATTTCTTGTTTAGTATTTTTGCTGTTATTTAGCCTTTGCCCGTGTGCCTATGTCTTAGCTCGCATGCGACGGGTATACATTCATTTTCATAAGCTTTTTGCGCCTTGCATTATTAACTGCTTTGCCTTCTGTAGGCGGGTATAAATTGTCGATGGTGTTGTTTTTTTTGTAGTTGTTGGAAATTGCTTAAGTCGAGCGGCTTAGCATGTAATTTGGGCATGTAAATTTTATCAGCATTTAACGCCGATTACGTTGAGGGCATGGCCCAAACTTGGCTGTTTGGTTTTTAGTTTTTGAAATTGGGTCAAAATTTAATTTGCATTTGCACTAACTACAAGTCAATTTGGAAATTATAAAACAAATACATTCAGAAGAAACTTTTTATGTATGTACAATGTACATACCAAATGATAGAATCTATTATGTAAAAAAAACAGAGGCTATTACAGCTTTTTGATAGTTTTACCAAATTGGTTCGGTCTACGTAATTTTTGGATTCATATTCATGGACATGTACACCTACATACTAGCAAATAACAATAACAACAAAAGAAACTTTTTTTATTCACAACAATAAGTAAATTTTTAAGCTGCCGCCCCCTAATAAGTTCAAAGGTGAAACACGTTTCAGTTATTCCCACAATTACATGACAAAACAGATTTTGGAAAAGAGAACCCAACCAAAGCAACAACAAAAACTTATTAAATCAAGAGTTTTTTTTAAGACTCCAGTTTAACCGCTAAACGCTGTCATCTTCGGCGTAGGCTGTCCTGCAACAACTACTGTTGCTGTTAAAATGCCAAAAGTTAACGGAAAATTTAGACAGGCGAATGTATTCTTGTGAAAATTGCCGACATGATGAAGAAGAAGAAGAAGAGGATCAGAAAGCCGCCTTGATAAGATGCTGTTGTATCTGCCACCTGTGCCACGTGCACTTAACAGCATATCCTCGAGGGCTTATATTGTCCTTTCGGCTTATGTTTTTATTTTTCTTTACAAATTTTCGTTTGTTTTTGTATGCTGCTTTGAAAAGGAATTCGTGAAATGTCATTTTTGATATAGGCACTCGCGCGTTAAATATCAACAGGTTCGCGGAGAACCTGTTGAGTTTATAGTAGAAAATTATAATTGAAATGGGAACATTTAATTTCATCAAATTTGGTTATAAATTTTTTTTTAATTAAACTCTAATTTTCTAAATTTTTAATTAAAATAAAAATTTAAAATTGAAAAACATAATAAAGATGTTGTTGCTTGAAAATGTTGCAAGAGACTTTGTCAACATGTTGCTTTCAATAGGCCAACATGTTGAGCCTAATTTGTTGCTAAGAAATGTTGCCATAGATAACAGCAACATATGCCATTCAAAAGAGCAACATGTTGAGCCACTTTTGCGGCCAACGAAATGTTGCTAAACACTTTGTATATTAAACAAAAATATCATATCAATAAATTCACATTTAATACAAAATTCTCTTCTTCTGCCTTATTTCAGAGTAATTCTGCGACAAACGTTACCAACGTGCGATGCAAGTGGATCTGAGGAATCATACTGAAACACACTATTGGATTGTGAGTATCAAAGCACACTTGAGACTCCACTAGTTTATACAGTAACACACACACACCCTCGTACACTTCGCACACAGGCATAATGACTTTTTAATAGAGTTTGACATAGCATAGCAAATTTGCATTCCATGTCACAACATGAGTTCACCACAATTATCCACCGATATCCTTTCGACAGCAAGCATATCCTTCACATCATGCAAATCTTCACAAAAGGCTTCTCTTTTTTGTGTGTGTTTTTTTTTTTGGCCCACATTTTGGCACTGAGCCAAACACTGAAAACAAACAGAACCGCACCGAACTTTCTACAGTGCGAGGAGTGGCGATAGCATTTGATTGTTTTACAATTGTTCGAAATTATACTTTTTGGCATGTGACAGCATGTTGGCGGCAACGGCGACAGCATTATTTTGTAGGCAACTACCAAGGAGAAGCAACATGTCAACATGCTATTGGCATGCCAGTGTGTGTGTGTGTGTTTGAAAGGGACTGCTGCTCATTGTTTGCTATTAGCATTTGGTTGGCAAGGGTTTTTAATGCATTTAGATTTCATGAAATCACTTTGAGCACAGACGAAAGTTACATTCAACTATGTCTTGTGTTCATGATATATGGGTACACTGGAAAAAATTGCAATGAAAATTAATATTGCAATAAAGTCTTACTTTCCCATAAATGGAATGGTTATCCCATATAAAGGATCTATAAACTTTTGATTAATTTTTAATGAATTTATATTAAATAATTTCATATAAAGCCTTCGGATATTATCTTATATCATTTCGAAAGCATATATTGATCCGAAATTGAAAATATCCTCATTATAAAATGTCATCTGATATTATGGCCTTTCCTATCCTCACTCTCCGTTTCACCTCAAATATTTCATTTCATTTTTATGCCACTGCTGACACATTTGTGCAGTATAAATTCTTCGTAGTACCTTCCTGGCGCTGCCTGTATGTCTGTCTGCCTGTTCGCTTGTCTTTTTAATAAATCACATTCCATAAAAGTGAATTGACAGTTGCAGATCAATATCAAGATGTTAGCCGAGTTACAACAACAAATACATTAAAAAAATTGCACTCTAATGGAAATGCAACTGACAGTTGAGCGACACTCGGTTGCATGGTAGGTGGATACAAAAAAAACTGTGGGCGGGTAGCATAGTGGGAGTAGCTTATTGGGCAACTAAAGGCATTACAATATGTACTATTTTAAGTTGGCGAAGTCGTGTAGCTTATAGTATCTTTTGTTGTAGGTAAGGCCATTCTTTTGCAATATAAAGTTACTTTTTCTAGGTTATAAACGAATTAACCACTTAATTTGCAAATTTTTTTGAAACTCTTCAAACTTGTGTTTTCTCGTATTATTTATTTACTTAAATACAGCTGCGCCTGTGAAATTTGCCAGCTTTCTTAATCACCTTTTCTGAAGGTGGCAATTATTCTTTCCATGTTAACTTAGGTGACAGGTCAAATAATGGCTTAGACCTCAGTGCAAATACTATAAAGTGTTACTAAATATTTACTAAATAACGTCCTTGAAGTGTTATTTCAAGGCTGACATTTAACATTAGCGGTTCTTTATAGGGTGTGTTAGTGATAGTGGTTGTGTGCAGTAGACTACTTTATGACCTTTCATCTCTGACAGTAGAAACCTAATACAGTCATTAGTATGTCCCTTATTTTTTTATTGTTTGCTTCACAATCCTTTAATACGTTTTCGGTATTATTTCAGACCGTACTTTGGTGTGCCTTAGGTGCCATAATTTTGGGCGGAATCGCAGTGATATCATATTGGATACGACGATGCAGGTATGTATTTTGAAAATAATACAAACATTATTAAATTAAATGCAATTTGTTAAAATATTAAATTAAAAAAAAATTTAATTAAGTTAACATTTTTTTGGATATATTTTAATTAAAATAAAGGAAAAGGTCTTATCAAATATTTTCTGAGAATTTTACATACGTATAAATGCAGGGTATCCCATTTGTACTTGTCCATAAGCAGTAACGGCTTGGATTACATTTTTATTAAAAAAAAAAAATTTTTTTTTAAATTTTCTACAAAAAACTTCTTTTTTTTTATTTTTCTGTCCATAATATTTTCTGTTTCGACTTGAGTTATCCTGCATATTGTCACGTAAACACGATAAGTACATACTGTACAGTGTACACGTATAAATAGATCGTGTAATCTTAATAAAATATTTATGCTGAACTGCAAATTGTGTGCCAATCGTACTTAAACGTTCTTAAACGAATTTGCCTACTTTAATATTAATTATTCTGAAACGAATTAATTTGTTCCTCTGTCACAAAGTGAGTGTGGTCTTCTCCGCCCCCACTCCAACCATTAAGCTCTTATTAATATTATTGGCAAAGGCCATAGTCAAATGTGTGTGTATTTTTAACCTCATACACACATTTGTATTTTTTTGTTCCCACAACAAGTCAAAAGCTCCGTTAAAATCCAACAATTGTCCTTCCACATGCTCATGTATTTAAATGTCAAACTTGGTAAGTCGGCCGAGACACGTGACAGACGCGAACATGGCAACTGACATATGTGACACATGTGGCCGAATCAAACAACGAACCAATCGGCCAACCAAAACAACCAACCCAGTGTACCCCTTCAACCGATCACTTCCCCAACCGTTGATGACAAGTTCAAGTGCAATCAAACAAAGCCCGGGGGAGAGTGGATAGCGGCATGGGGGGCAAATACTATAAATGCACAATTTCAGCCAAATTAAAATATTATTTTCCGCCTAACAGAAACCAAAAAAAAAAAAACAACAACATAAAAAAACCGTTAAAAAAAACAGTAAAAAAAGAGAGTACAAACAAAAGCAACGAACAATCAATTATTTAGAATGAGAAATTTCTACAAGCGTAGTTAACTTAATGACGGAGGTCACTGGGCGGTCAGCCCCATCCTGTACGTTCGTTCGTTCTTTCGTGCAGTGTTGTCCGCCTGGCGCTTATATGTCAAATGGTCAGTTTTTGGCAGTAACCTCCCCCTAAATAATCGCCCACATTCGTCCGACAGCCCCATCGAAATGATGGCTGCAAAATTTATTAAAGACAGCAACCAGCGATAACAACAACCACAACAGAAAAGTAACAAAAACAAAAACCAAAAGTAAACAATTGTGTTCTTTTTGTTTTAACATTGGCAACGTTTAACGCGCATTTTCGAAACGTTTTCGGCATTTTATAGTATTTTTGTGTAAATTTACCAGTCTTTGTGGTCAGCAACAACAATAACAACAATAACAACAATATTGTGGTTTTTTACATGCGACTGGGGAAATGCGAATTGCTTTTAGTAAAGTATTTGTTAGAATGTGAAATGAGGTACAGTGGGTCGAGTACAGTGATTCTACATTAAAACTTATTCTCACTTAAACCTTATTCCCAATAGTTAATTAATAGCACAGTGTGCCGAATCATCCAAAAGGTCCTTCTCCATAAACGAAATATGATAATTATTACAGATTTTGGGGTCTCGATCCACCACTGGACTTTACGTATTACTTAAAGTTTCTGCAAACATAAAGAGAGAACAAATTTTATTTGCAAATTTTTCCTAAAATGGTTCCACTGTCCTTCGGTACAAGCGGCGTTGCTTGAACTTGTCATTAAAATTAAAAATCAATTTTTATAATCCAGTTAGGGCATACACAAGCACACACACACACACACATATACGGGCCAGCACACTAATGCACGCTCCAACACATATACACCTGAGCATAGAAACGCGCCAACACAAAGAGAAATTCAATACTTTTTCGCTTTAACCAACACAGTTTTCCAACAGTTCCTTCATTGTTGAACGGAACGTGGCGCTGCGTTCATTTTCATACAATTTGAACGGAAACAAAGACGTGGCGGCCTGCGGTGGTGAAATTAAATATTTTAACCAAATAAAATATTTATTAAAAAAAAAATTTGATTAAAAAATTTGAGCCGTGAATGTTTAGATTCGAAATAATTCAAACGATATTAAAATTCCGATTTTGTCTAACCACTTTGAGGTCCTGTGCGGTTAAAGGACCCAAACCGCATAGTAAAAGTGTTGTGAGAAGTGCCAATTTCCAGAAGATAGTGAAAAATTTGAAAATTTTAATTAGTGCAATATGATTTGAGTGCCATTCACAAGCCAATCGTGAATTCGTTCAGGCACAATTTGAAAGTTAGGAGCACCCAAGAATCGAATATGTTTTGAAATATTCACAAAGGTTAATATTTGTTTGCTTTTGCTTTACGTTCAAACCATTAATTAGTGTGAAAATACTATATTGAAAATATTCCATATATTCTATTGCTAATGGTGGCTAATGAAAAAATGGAGAAAAGTATTCATGTCAAGGTCGAAGTGTGAATCATTAACTTGGTAGAATAGTGTACACTGTGGTGTGGTTCAGGTGGTGCAGGGCAGATGGCTAGGTGCAATGAAGGACCTTATTGAAGGATTGCATGTACTTTATACGCTGTTTCAGTGTAGTAGTGACACCCATTAATAACCTTTAGGGGCCTTTTGTTGGCTTGTATTTCTGTTGTGTTAGTTGTGTCTCTCTCATCATTGCGATGGGACAAATTTGACATTTTAACATAATTACGGCTTGGATCGAAGTCGGTTGGATGGTTTTTTGAACTAATAGTAGGAAATTAGTATATTTAATATTTTATTAATGAAGTGAGACTTCAAAAACAACCAAAGAAAGAATGTCAACCGTAATCTTGTAAGGATTTGGCAGTTCTTAGATTTTCCATTTGAAATCCTTTTCCCTTAGAGCAAACTTCAATCTAAAACGTGTCAATTAACGTTCCCTCTACTATCACAGTTAATGAAACGAAATAGAATTTTCGACGTAACAAATTGACTTGTGCAATCAGTGAATACGTACATAAAATGTCATAAGAACATCAGCCCGCATATTAACACTTGTAGGTATTCATTGGCAATTGAATAGGCGCATATTGGCGTGCCGAGCTTGTAATTGATTATTATTAACCAAAGACAGGCAACAATAGCAGCAACAGCAAAAACAACAACACAAAAAAGAAACACATAAAGAGCACAAGACGAAAGCAAATACACACAGACAGACAAAGCCATTCCTATGATAACAAATCATCAAAATCAATAAAAAAAAAAATAAATAATAAAAACAAAAACAACAATAACTAAAGCAACAAAGTATTTACACCTTTTGACGTTTATGCGCATGTGTGTGTGTGTGTGTGTGCGTTTGTGAATGTGTATTGTGTGCGTGTATTCTGTAGGGTCCCAGACCGGTGGTTGAACGGACTAATGGTTGGTAAAAGAAGACAATTCCGCACAATAAAACGGAAACAATAAAAATACAATTGGAAATTCAACTTACGACACAGAAACGTATCATGAAAAGCGTTTAGAATGACACAATTGGCACATACACGTTTACAAACACGCACATACATTCATACATACATGGGGTCATGAATAATTTCCAATATCAATTTGGATTTTTTTCCCTTTAGTCGTTTGATTGGGTTAGTCAGTATTTGCTAATAAAAAAAAACAGAGAAAAAACATTATCAATTTTATAGAAAACGATTAATACAATTTATTAAATGTACATTAGGGTGGTTGTTTGAATGGAGTAAAAATTAATTTTTTCTATTTCGGTGTTTTTTATTTGTCCCTTCATCAGCAATCTTAGTTGAGGGAACGATTTTTCTGTACAAATTTTAAATTCAAACCTCATTTACGGAATATTTTCATACCAGTTTTTATTTGATTTTTGTGGGATCATCCTAAAGGTCTTAAAATTACAAATTTCCGCGATCAATGAAAAGGAATGCCATCAGTCAATGAATTTCTCTCAGAAGAAGCAGCAACAGTCGATCAGTAACTATTTACTTAGGCAGGACAAATTTTTATTTTCGATTTACACCACTTGTGAGCGTCTGTATGAGTGTGTGATCGTTCCTAATAAATCAGCTTAAAGTTATTGATTACACAACTTTGACATTATCCACTTATTTTCATAAGCCCACCTCACACTTATTTAATAACATAAGCAATAAGCAATAAACAATAAATAAAAAACATAGAAAATAGTAAATCTACTAAACTACTTTAGTGTCCTACTGATTTAGGTATCATGCATTGGATTCTTGCAAATATTGTTTAAAAAATCGGTAGGTAAAAAAGTCAATAAACAAACAAACCAAAAAAAAATGCATAAAATCACTCAAAGCAATTCATTTTGAAATCACAAAAAAAAACCAACCCAAAAATGTTTTATTATTTAGTTAAATATTTTCCAACAACAAATTCAAAAAAAATTGGCAAAATCTCCATAAAAAATGTTATAATTAATTTTAATTGATTTATTTCCTAACACCTTAAGCAATTCCAACAACAAAAAAAGTAAAAAATTTCTATTGGCTGCAATTATTTATTTTCATATGAAGCATGAATTTTTCATTTATTTCATTTACTTCCTTTGATCCTTTTATTTATATATAAAATGCTTTTGTGATTGTAACTTGACAAATTTATGAGTTTGATGCAAGCAAAAACGTAAAAAATAATAATAATAATATACAAAGAAATGCCACAGCAACCCGTTTTTTGTTAATGTAACGAGCAAATTTTAGTAACTATTAGTGAGTTTAGTTCAGTGTTGAGAGTATTTTACTTCTTTTTTTTGGAACTTCAAACTGCAAGCGTTGTCATGTCGAAGCATAATCAAGTGCTGCTTTAGCAATTTATGAAAAGAAAACATTTTGAATTTGACACAAATCACATTTTAAATTTTAAAAGAAATACCAACAATTATAAAAGGGCTTTCGCCACTTGAAAAATGAATGGAAAACTTTCCTCACAACTTCGGTTATGAAGGAAAGTTGAAAACCCATCAAAAGAAAACCATAAGCTTTGCATTAGCAAATGCTTTACAACCGATCACCGAAAGCTCCACTCCACTCCACATGCACCCTAACAGCATAGACTTCATAGGCTTTCAAAATGCAACAAATTCGTACACCGCAAATGCGCAAATATTTTTCATTTCATTTGATTTGTTTCCGTACAACTTTTTAGTCCGATAAAAAAATGCTTTTGTTGTGTAATTTCCGAAATAGTACTTGTGCGTCCATTTAAAAGTTTTTTCTTCTTTTTTCTGTTTCTTTTTCTAAACATTTTATTTGAAAAAAATAAAATTAAAAAAAAACACCAACAACAACCTACCAATAATACGCTGCCAACTGCACACACCAACCACCATCATCCTCAACAACAACAACAACCACAATGAACACAATACCAAAATTAAAACCAAAAAATTCCAGGACATTACAAGCGAAGCACCTCCTCCTTCAGTGCAGCCGGTGCGCCACGAGGAGGTCATCATCAGCTGTCGCCAGCAGCAATTACATTTACAACAGCAGCAACAAAAACAACAACAGCAACAACAACCGCCTCTACCACTCAAACAACAAAATCAAAAAATTATCACAAGATCACAATCATCGAAAGTTATTCAGGAGCTGCAACACCAACACGCCGTTCACCAACTGAAGCAGCAACAATCGCTGCCCACCCCACTGCACCCACCTAAGACGGGCGCTTCAGCGCCCAACGGCAACACCCATCATCCGCACGCCTCCAAATCCGTTTCGATTCTGGTGTACAAAACGCTGAATACCGTCTTCAAGAGCAGCCGGAAGATTATAGTGCGCGTCTGCGAAGTGGCCAGCGTTAAGAAGTCATTCACCATGTTCAAGTTCAACAAGGGTTCGACCCAAAGTCGGGCGGACAGTCGCGCGAGTGCCTGCACTGGACATGATCAGTTTGTGCGGCCTCCGGTGTCAGACAAGTGAGTGAGGCGTGCCAATCAAAAGAACTTCATTTGCGAGATTTGGAGTTTACAGTGGTGTGTAGGGAAATAGAGGATTTTGATTTGTTACAAATGTAATTTCCGAAAGTTTGTGGTACTTCGGCGTTTATCCTTCTAAAGGCCGCCAACAAAAATTTACGATCTTCAAAATTTTTAACTCATAAATTCTATCTTCTTCACCACTGTAACACCAAATCATTGCTCAAATCTCACTGGTAACTTCAACTTAATTAAATATTTTCCCTCAAACCTACCACAACAACAAAAAAAAACCCAACCACTTCGAAATGAATAGAAAAGCCAAGCACATAATGAAAAAGTTACACAAACAAAATGGACTGAAGCGCTCCAATTCGGCCATTGAATTCGATGTGTCCTCCCTGACAGCGGCCAATCGTCGTCACATTTACAGCCGGTAAGTGAAAACAAAGAAAAAAAACTGTAAAAAAAATTCAATAATTTTTGAGAAGTTTTTTTTTTATTAATACACTTGCCGAATGTTATAAGAGATTTACCGTTATCTAAAGCTATCCTGGAAGTGGAATAGAAAACTTTTAACCTCTCAACTATTTCGCTTGTTTTTATGAATTTTTGTATGAATTCTCTATTGCAGCAATCGTTCAATGAGCTCGGAACAAGATAATTCAGATAATCAGTCCGAGCACTCGGAGAAATCACCACTGGTTAGCGCGAGGTTAGACAATCTTGCTAGGATATTTTTTAGCAAATCGATGCCAGCGGAAACCGGAAGTAGAGATACCATAGAATCTGTGCTAACAACAAGGTTGCATTATTTTTATAATTTTTATCACTTAAAAGCATTTACCAAAAAAAAAATACATTTTTCTATTTATTCTTTACTGTTGGTGTACACTCGAATCATACTGTATAAAAATATATATTTCAGTATTTTTTGGAGACTAATTAATTGGTTTAGATTGGTCTGAACTGAAAAAAAAACAAATTTAAAATAATACAAATTCATTCTACTCACACACGTTTTTATTTCGCTTGCCTTATTACTTGCTTCTTTCGAATGAATTGCATTTCCCCCGCACCTTTGCATGTTTACAAACAAGTTTTCCGCTTTCGATGTTGTATAAATCTTATTTTTAGGCTTTTTTCCAATATATTTTAAAATCATTTTAGCCAAAATCACTAATGTAAATACACTTATTTTTAGATGTACTATCACAATATACAGCATTTAGTACTTTAGTATGTAAGAGTCAAGAAAATATGTTAGTAGTTTGCAAAAATAAGCATCAATTTGATGGTAGTTTGCAGCCACTATTATAACACTTTCCTTATGGTGAATACCCGCTGTTATTACGAGATTTATATGCAAATTTAAATATTTTATTTACAATTTTATACACAAAATATGTTTGAAAAATGTAAAAGAATTATTCAGGGAACATTTTTTAGGCAAAGGAAAAGGTTGAAAGACAATATCCAAATGGATGATGAAGTCATATTCAATGAAGTGGAATTAGAGTATCGAAAGGGAAATATGCCTTTTTAAAATTGAGCAATATATTTGAGCAATCAAAGGGTCTCAATTGGCCAATCTCAGTACGTATTATCATTGCGGTGGAAGAAAATTATACAGTTTTGGCGCACGACCGCCGTTCAATAAACCTCCCTTTTCTATAAAGCTGAAACAAAAAAAAAACAATACTGGCAGCCAAAAAGAAATACGCTTAAAATGAGAGAAAAGAAGTCGTATTAGGTTGAACGGGGGCCACCAATATTTTTTTTGTCATTTTTCTCATTTTGTAGCACCGAAATCTCATTTGAGTTATCTTACATTTTATAAAACTCTGAGAGAAGTTTCTTGGAAATCCACATTTCGTAGGTATGTAAATATATTTGAAGCTCGAGAGCTGGGAGCCACATTGCATTTTAAATTTCTTTTTTTTCACCCAAAATAAATCGTAAAATTTCCCGAACCAACATCGAAATTCCACAAATTCTCTGAATACCTTTTCGAACTTTAGACAAAGTTAAATGGAACAAGTGATTCTATATACAAAAGAATTAAATGGCACAAAACCACACACGCACACAATTCTCCAATGGCATAATTTACGCCAAAACGAACGTGTCAGTGTTTGTGTGTGTGTGTGTGGTGTGAAATCTGCCGCTGCACATTAGAAAATTTATTATTTTATAGATATAGATGGAAATTTCACTTATGCACCGATATGGCTAGTGCCAAAATGAAAATGCCAACGTCACCCAAATTCTATTTGGAATATGTAAATGCCAGCAAATGCGAATGTCTGTCCATATCTGAATGCATACATGAATTCCAAATATGTGCAAATGTGTATTTGTATAAATCTGTGTGTGTGTGTGTGTGAGTGTGTTGTCTGTGTGCATATATTCCTGTATGCTCTCACATATAATTTTCCAAAGAAATCCAAAAGTAGCTCATAACGAAATTGAGCTGCTTTCGTTAATAGGATGAGGCTGAATGAAAGGGAGGCGGTGCTGAGGTGCTGTGATGCGAGTTGAGTTGAATTGAAGTGCGGCGATGCATTAAAGAACATTTCTGCTGCAACCGCACAAAACACATGTAAAATGTACATACATTTTTATGAACTTTTGTCATTTTTTGGTTGTACTTTTGATTTGAAGAAAATGTGATGAGCAGAGCGGTTTTATATATGAGTTTAAAAATTTGTTGCATATTTTTTGGATGCCAAAAAAAATCATATGCAAGTATGTTAATTCCAGAGAATGTTAATTATAGAGAAGGTGCATAAAGGAATTTCTGTTAAATTGTGGTTGGAATTTTTGGCCAGATTTTTGAGGAACTTCCAGTCGAACATCGATCAAGTATTTTTTTAAGTTCGACTGGATTTTGATGTTCGGTTCAAACAGAAATGGAAAGAATGAAACCAAAAAAAGTAAGAAAAAAAGAACGCAACCAAAAGGTGGTGGTTTTTTCTAGTTCTCCTTCATGTTTGCGAATTGGTTGGTTTTGAGTTTTTGTTTTGATTATGCTAACCGGTTTTGGGTTTTCTAAGCAATTTGTAATTCTTGTATTTTGGTGATTTTCACAATTCTTGCAAACATTTTCCCAATTTTATTCAGTTTTGATTTTCATATTTTATATTTAATATTTTTATATGTGCACAACAAGGAAAACAAAGGAAAACAAAGAAGATCAGTTCAAGATCAAGGTTGACGTTGTTTTCATTTTTTTTTGCTGAGTTCATTAGTCGGTTTAAAATTGAAATGCACCAAGTACATAGATTTCCTTAAGCACTTAGTGCATTTCAATTTTCAATATACGCATTATACTTAGACAATTTTACTTCTCGCTATTTATTAGCCACGTTGCCGAATTTAATATTATTTAAATGTTTTAATACATTTTTCTTGTATTAATACATTCCTATTCATAAGGAATAAACAAATTGGGGGAATATGTGAAGAATAGACTTGTCAGTTTTGTAGCGAATTTTTGGTCGCAAAATAAAAAAAAAGCGCAAGCATGCCCGTCCCACAGGAACACTAAGTTGAAATGCATGAACTAATAAGTAGGATAAAAATGTCTATTCAATGTGCATTTTCTTATAAAAATTATAAATAAATGCAATAAAAGGAAATAAACAATATGTTTGAGAATTTACAATACAAGTAGAGTACAGCGTCGGTTTGGAAATTTATTAAAACAAGATAAAACAATTTAAATTCATTTAAAATACATTACTGCATTTGAAATACCAGCTATATATATATTAATTATGCTTGAAACCTTTGAACACCAGCAGAATAAATTGAATTCGGCAACGTGGTTAATAAATAGCGAGAAGTAAATTTGTCTAAGTATAATGCGTATATTCAAAATTGAAATGCACTAAGTGCTTAAGGAAATCTATGTACTTGGTGCATTTCAATTTTAAACCGACAAATGAGCTCAGCAAAAAAAAAATGAAAACAACGTCGACGTTGATCTTGAAGTAATCTTTGTTTTCCTTGTTGTGCACACAAAAAAAAAGGAAACAATAGAAGCAGGGGAAAAATTGAATGTAGGTCAATGAACTTATGAAGTTATGCAAACATATGTATTGCAAATATGTATCAAATGAAATATATTTACAATGCTAATAATAAAAATATTAAATATAAAATATGAAAATCAAAACTGAATAAAATTGGGAAAATGTTTGCAAGAATTGTGAAAATCACCAAAATACAAGAATTACAAATTGCTTAGAAAACCCAAAACCGGTTAGCATAATCAAAACAAAAACTCAAAACCAACCAATTCGCAAACATGAAGGAGAACTAGAAAAAACCTTTTGGTTGCGTTCTTTTTTCTTACTTTTTTTGGTTTCATTCTTTCCATTCCTGTTTGAACCGAACATCAAAATCCAGTCGAACTTAAAAAAATACTTGATCGATGTTCGACTGGAAGTTCCTCAAAAATCTGGCCAAAAATTCCAACCACAATTTAACAGAAATTCCTTTATGCACCTTCTCTATAATTAACATTCTCTGTTAATTCGATAGTTGAACCGTTAAGACGTTATTGTTAGCTGTTCAGTAATTTTTCCTCAATGTTCGCACGATAATGTTGTAATTATTGAGCTATAGAATAGAGAAAGCTATAGAAAATGTTGCTTTTGATTGTTTTGCATCCAAAAAGTATGCAATAAATTTTGAAATCCATTTTTTTATCCGCTCGTATTATAAGAATACTCATTAGTAGCTGAAGGGCAAACGTTTCGTATCATGTGGACATTTTATTTTGAATGAATTCTTTTCTACTAATACTATTAAATAATTTTGCTGAATGTGTTTGAATGTGAGCCTTATTATGTGGTCAAATGTCTATATATGCTGAGGACTGTTTCTCAATTGCCACCTTTGTCGGTACCTTTGCATCTGCCGCCTCAAGTGCATTGATGCATTTCCGTTTCTCAATTGCCTCATTTGTCGTTCCTTTGCATCTGCCGCCTCAAAAGCTTTGATGAATTTCCTCGAATTTACGCGCCTTTTGTTAGCCCTAGTGATGAATAAATATTTATTTATGCAAGTCAAATGTAGGGAAACGAGCTTTGGCATATATACAATTCTTTTTTGAAGCATAGTTCAAGGCTGTCAAATGAATAATTTAGAGGGTTTTTTTTTGTTTGTTTATGAGAAAAGTAGTTTATTTGGCAAACTTTTACAAAAACGCACACTTAGACTGCACACAAACATGTGTGGTACCTACTCGCACCAACCACTTGCAAGGACCTTTCAACTTACGTCCATTCAAAGCCAACGAACGATGCAACAAAAGCATTTTGGCCATCTTGCAGCACATTTTTTTGGTGCACAGCATATAAAAATTCATTACAGCATAGCGCACATGCATATAAGCACACACTCGCTGAAACACACACACACACACACATGCACACGCACTTGTTAAATGCAAAAGCTCACACATCTCTGCAAGAACAAGAAAAAAGAGCGAAATGCAGAGATGATATTGCAAGGACATCAGCATTTTTGCATCTGCCACAAACTACGCACGTTGACGCATTGGCCAACTTTAGTGTGTGTGTGTGTGTGTGTGTGCGAGTGCTGGTTGAGCTCCAAACTGCCTAGCCTAAGGTGGTTTTTAACATTTACCATGTCCACGTCTTTTTATTTTTATTATTCATAAACACATGTTAAGGATGTGCTCAGAACGTCGTTATCCTTCATGCTGTTGAATGAGTGGCAAGTGCACGAGTGTGTTGTTGTAGTTTTTGTTTTCTTTATTCTAGTTTAATAATTTTTTTTTGGTTTTTTTTTCTGTGTACTTTTTAATGTCCACCATTTATTTGTTGTCTGCTCTAGAATTTTGGTTGCGGAAAATTTTTAAATTTTCGTAATTGTTTTGCTGCTCTTGCAAAAGTGTCCACTTTTACCACTTTTACTTTCGTTTTTTCGTTTCTTTTGTATGCGGAAAATTTGTTGCAAAAATGTCCAAATTTGTCAGCGCATAAAATGTCTTCTTCCGTTTCCGCTGTGCCCGAGAGCTGTTCTATATATGACTGTGTCCTGTGCTGATGATGTTGTTGATGATGATGGTGATGATGATGATGATGTTGAGGATGCTAAGGTTGAAGAAGAGCGTTCAACAATGTGCAGGAAGAGCATGTGAATTTCGTAGGATGCTGGGGTGGTCTGTGAGGATTTCATTGCACTGCAATTACTTGTCCCTTGGTTTGGTTGGAATTTAAAAATACAAATAAAATCATTTTTAATACAATTTGCAATGAATTGCGGTCTTATTGTTGTGTGGAAAGTTTTGTAATTGTTTTGCACAGAGTGAGGAATATTCTGCCTCTCACAGTACACAGTGCATTTGAACAATCGCATGGACCCTTCCTCCTATTCTTCTTCTTGTTCTGTGGCATTGTAATATAATATCACTTGATTGGAATAATTGGGTGAATCAAAGTGTATACCGAAAGCTTGTCATAGAAGAATTAGAAAAATTAATCAAAAACCATGAAGCTAACGAAAAAAAATTCATAATTTCTGACAAGAGTTTCGGTTGCCATCGGATCCACTCTCCTCATAAAGCATGGATATTTCTTGATATTTATTCCGTTCTCACTAGAACAAATTTTCTTATTTATCTGCGAAAATTCGGTATTTGATGTTGATATTTATTTTCCTGACAAAAGGAATTGAAAACTATAAAACAATCTCAAAGACTCAAGTACACTGAAAAAAAAAGTAGGAAAATTTAACCGAAAACGATAGTTAATGAGAGGTTTTTTCGAACTATTTTATATCGACTATTAAAGGTTTATTTTAACTATTTTTTTCGGTAAATTCTACCCTTTTAACTCGGTTAAAACATTTTAAGTTTTCATAAATTTGTAAATTTTTACCACTTCTTTGGCTAATTTTACCTACTTTTTTTTCCTGTGTACTAGTTAACGATTATTAGGGGAGTTTTAGTATTTAAGTATTGAATTTTTCTGTCTAATTTGTTATAAAAACGTTAGTTCAAGTTTACATTAGCGAGTAAATGCTCGGAGCAGTGTTACTCCCGTGTCAAACGGAGAATTGATCAGGCGTTAATTTGGCTTCGGCTCGGAAGTGCCAGCAAACAAGTAAAATAAACCCAAGCTCGCAAATCTAAATTCCCCTTTGCGGTCCACTATTTCAGTTAAGGCAAAGGTATTAAAAGCATTTAACGTTTGCGGCAAACACTGTCCAAATACAATTAAGTATTCCAAAAACTTCGAACAGTGCAACTACCCAAAATGAAATTCTTCTACAATTCTTCCTATTTTATAGCCGAAACCCTTGCCATTCAAAGATTCTTTAAAGTGTATACATTATGCAAATAAAAGGAAACTAAACAAACAATAATAATTAAAATGACACTTATGCAGATTGCGGAAACGACACTTTAGTCAAATTGAAATGTAACACAAAAAAAAACAGATGATAAAAAAATACTTGTATTTGCATACTGAAGTGTAGCAAAAAAAAATAAAAAAAGAGATAGAAATAAAGAAAGAGATAAAAACGGCGACATCTGATGACGACAATGCATTTTTATGATTATTCATGACTATTTTCAAAAGTGACACTAGAGTCCTTACTTATTGTCATTGCTCACTGACATAGTGAAATTGTATGCAAAATTCTATGACGTAAGAAGTAGAAAAATGGAAAAGTTGAAATTAGAAGTTAAAGTTTTGATTTAAATTAAAATATTGTAGGATCATATCCAAAGTCCTTGTATTTCCATAAAGTAAAAGTATGAATAAAATTAAAACTAAAAGTAAAAGTAAATTTCTATTAAATTCGAATTCCACAATTAGTGCAACCAACTAAACCACAGTCATTCCGAATTTTCCAGACCGAATATCAAGTACCAATACTCAGCGCTCGATAGCGGTAATGGCATTGTCGAGCGTAGTCCGCGCGAACGCGCTCACCGCGACCGAGCGCTGAATGCCACCCAAGAGTGGATACAGAATTGCAATGGCCGCTATGAGGTGATTGCACATTTGGATGAGATCGGTTCGCGTCATTCGAAAAACTGGTTTCTGGTCACAGATTCCTCGGTAGGTGTTTGTGAAATTCCCCTTTTCGTTTTTCCTTTACCATTCAAATGTTTTCCATTTCTCTTCAGGTGCGCACCGATCGCCTATTGACACTGCTGCCACTGCCGCCCGATTGTGTTGCCTTAGAGGATCTGCCCGCAAATGAAACGCCCAAGGGCATGCTAATGGAACTGCTCGGTTCGCTGCATCATCCTTATATTTATCCCGTTTTGGATTTGGGTTTTCTGCGCACGAGTTCCATGAACTATGCATGCCTGGTGACGCCGTTCAACTCGCGCGGCAGCCTCAAGGACTTGATTTATAAGGTAAAGTGAGACGGTATATTATTTTGTTCACAGTGCAGAATTTATTGGGAAATTCTTTGCCAAAGTAAACATTCAATTTCAAACCAATTTCCATGTCACTGCCCATTTGATTTAGTGGGAATCTAAAATTGAATGTATTTGATTTCAATGCCTTCCTTTGGTTTGCTTTTATTTCATTTTATTTTATTTTATTTGATTTGTTTTTACTTCTTTGTTTTCTTTCAAAGTTTAAATTTATTTTTTTGCCTTTCTTTTAGACACAATGGAACGAACCTTGGTCACGCAAATACACACGCAAGCCGAATGGTCTGCCCGTCAGTCAGGTTCAACGCTTGGGTCGTCAAATCTTGGAGGCTTTGCTGTTTCTTAAGGAACGTGGCTTTCCGCTGCACGGACATTTGCATTCCGGAAATGTTATACTGCAAAATGGCGCTGCACGGTGAGTGTATAGAAATGCGGCGAATTTACATAATGAAAAGCAATTGTGGCACGAAAAATTCCTCTAAAACGGAAATGCCTTACTTTTTGCAACCAAATTTTCAAAACAATTGCTCTTAACTCGGCGTAACAATTGCATTACCATTCTTACATTGTTGCAATGAGACTATTATTAGCTAATTCGTGCCATTCACACTACTCCGAGGTATTTGAAAAGTGGATTATGCTAGGGTAAAGTAGCTGTAAGTAGGCACTTCCTGTTCACTTTTCAAACTAAATTTGAATGCCTGAACTTACATTTAAGCCCTCAACACCATACACACCACCCCGTTGAACTTTTTTGTTTCTATTCAACTTAAAGTCAACAAAAACAAAAAAAAACCAGAGAAAACTATGAAATGCTACTCAAGCTAATGCCCCCAGAGTTGCCGCATATTAGCGTATGAACGGTTCAAGGGAATTGTGTTTATGCCTTGGAATGGTGTGGTGCCTTCTTTTTATACCCCTTGCACCTAACTAGAAATGCGTATGAATGCTGAAGTCATTTTGTAAATGCTGCTGCAGTATGGTGGAGAAAGCTTTTATGAACATGTGGCAATTAAATTTATTGCTTGCCAGAGCACAAAAAACAAAACAGAAAAAATAGTTCAGGTGTGTACTTGCAGCATGCTTGAAGCCTGAATGGTTCTTGTACCGAAAATATTGCAATTATAAATTAGCTTGTCAAGCATACTCGTATGAAAGCTGTATGGCTGTCAAGCTTGACATGGAAATTTTTTTGCAAAGTTGATTTACTAACTACACATGGGAACTGTAGAGCATTTCGATGACAAGAAATTAATAGATTTAAAATTCTCTCAGCCCATAAGAGATCCATTAAAATTTCCTCAAAGTGTGAGAGGACTTCTTTCTGTCCTTTTCACTCTGAAAAAACAACCAAAGGATTTTTTTCAATGCACTCAAAAAACTGAGAATTTTTCACACATACAAATGCCAACAGCAACTGTGTGTGTACTTCAATGCAGCTTACAAAATACTTTTTTGTGTATTTTTATTTATTTTTCACTGCTATTGGATTTACATAAAAATACTAAACGATGCAGCATGGCAAATGGTATTGGTGGAATAAAGTTAAGGGCACCTTGAAATGAAATGGAAAATAAATACAAGCAAGCAACAAAAACAGAATACGATGACTGCACAAAAGAGTTAAGTGAAATGGTATTTTTCACCCAAAGGCATTTTAAAGCTCGATTTTTTCACACTGGCATTTTACTTCGTTTTGATGTCGAAGATTTTCAACCGTACAGAGGAGAGAGAAATTCTTAGTATTTGGATGTAAATTGTATTCAAAAGGATTTACCATATACGACGATTCTGCATTTTCTATTTGGTCATTGAATTTTATGAAAATGCATGAATGGCTCAAAGCTAAGTTTTTACAAAGTGGGTCAGTTCCAGTTGAAGAAGAAATGTGAAAAGAGATAAATATTTAAATTGTAATTGAAATATGTTTGAAACCTTGCAAATTCAAACCAGCCAAGGAGACTACAACTAATTATTTGCCATAAAAGTTACTCATACGCCATGCATAACACCAGGTCACAATCGTTCTACACAGAGTATGAGTAACGCTCGATTTGTTAAAAAAAGTAGCTTTCGCAGAAAACATTCTTTTCAATGAAAATTAATCAAAAACGGAAAGTAACAACAGGGCATTTCCATCACCTGAATTGTCTTCTTTTTCCATTTCAAACTCTGCATCGGTGGCTGTTATTTTGTCTTTCAAGAAGTGGGACGAAGCCCACTTTTTGGGGTGTTTACTGAAATCAAGGCATGGATATTCGCCGTCAGAATCGCATTCATCAGCTCCACAACAATTTTCTATTGTAAACAAAATGTGCACTGCACACCGAAATAGTTGCCATACTGTCTATACCGCAACGCATGCTATGCATGCATGTAAACAATTGCTATCCCGGCATGGGGCGAGCGCATACTTAATTAATAGAACAATGGAAGCCACACAAAGCAGCAAACAAGTTTTTTTTATGTTCTGCCGTTTCTTACTTGTTTTATTTGCATTTATCTATAGTTTTGTATTCCCTATTCACATTGCAGACTATCCGGTCTGGAGAATGGTCTGCTCGGCTTGAGCTCACGTATAAATGCCATTATGTGGTCGCGTTCGACCACCGAAATTGAAAATGTCGATATTATTTGCTTCGGACATTTGCTGTATGAGATGTGCACGGGTCAGGAGATGACCACACCGAAACCGTCCATAAGAGTGCTCGAAATGGAATTGGAGCAGTATCCACAGGTAGTTGTTGTTTGGTGTTGCCGCTGTTATTGTTGAACAATAATACATTTTTATTAAAATTACATTTTCCTTAATTAGATACTAGACATATTAGGTCTCATATTCGAACCGCCCAGCGGTGTTTGCCCCTCCGTCGAGGAGTTGGTCTTATGCGATCTCTTCAGAAGCATCGATTTGCGTGAGCTGAGAGGTCCCTGCTTTAGTGTAAGTTGAAACTATTTGAGACTAAGAATCGCCTATTGTTCCACTTTGCATTTTCACATTTTTCTACACACACACACACACACACACACAACTTAATTGGGGTCATGGCGAATACGAAAGTTTCTATTTTGTACCAATTTCCATTCATTCTGCTTTTTCCTTACCTTACACACACGGTACTTAGCCTGATACCACCTCTGTTTCCTCGCCATTGCAGACAATCAAACCGAGCCTCAGCAGATCCACTTTGAATTTATTGCACGCGGTTAAGAAACGTCAGTGTGCATCGTTAGGCAGCTCATTTAGCGAGGCAAGCTCACCGTGTACGCCGCCATCAACGCCACGTGACAGGCGCTCCGGGTAAGAGTGTTGTCAGAGTGTTGCAATTGATGAGACAACATGACAACAGAAAAATAAAAGAAATTAGTACTCTATCTCTCTCTAATGTGTCATTGTATAGTGTGGAAAAATGTATTATTAACATGATTTTGTCAGTGTGTTTTTGGTTAAGTTTTTTTAATTTCTGTGTTCATTTTTTTTGTTTCTTTACGTTTTTATAAAACATTTAAGTTTAATAAGCAAACACGCACGACTGCCAAACAAGGACTAACACGGGCCGGAGAAAAAACACGTGAAGGGCCTCATTTAATATGCCACAAAAGACTGTAATAGTAACTTTTACTACCACTTAAATGCACCACTTTTGTCCACCACTTCCCGTTTGAGCTGTGCCTGTTTGCTTATGTTAACCTGTGTGTGCGTGTACATCGTCTGTTGACATTTTACGTTTTCGTTTTCGTTTTTCCCTGTCATCTTCATAATGTCTTTTTTAAGTCTAAATTATGCATAAATGGTATTATGTACTCGTATAACTTGTATAACTCGTAATTACATATATATATATAAATATTTTGGAGCAAAAAAAAGGAAAAAAAAATATACAAGAGCATGTTTCGTTTGGAATTAACTTTAATGTTTTGAAACTTTAGTACTTTTGTTTGGAGTACCAACCACCTTTTGTACCTTTTAACGCCTTTTTGACAACATGTACTTTTTTTTTCTAAATAATAAATTTTAAACGTTTTTTCAAAGAGCCCTTAAGTACGTACTGCCCCTCTCTCCCCGCCCCACCACCCCTCCCAACCATTTTATATTCATTTCATAATTTATATATGTTTACCGAGAATTCTTCCTTTTTTGTCTGTATTTAATAATTAATTATACGATTTTTTTACAAACTTTTTTAACTAATTAACCAAAACTAATTGCCAAATACAGTGTTCTACCTGCGCCCTATGAAGTCTTTCGAATGTACTAACTCCTCTTAACAAAAATGCAAAAAAAAAAACATGTAAAAAAAGTAACCAAAAAAAAGCAATAGAAAAATCAAACAACCTCACTACAAACTACTACTACTACTCACAAATAAAAACCTCTTGACCAAACTCAAAAACTACTACTTCACTTGTAAAATGGTTTTATACTCTCTCTGGATGTACAAATTTTGTTATTAGCAAGTGGTAAGTGGCAATTTTTGTAAAAGCAAATGCTACCACAGAAACAACAATACACACAAAAACAAATTCGATAACAAAAAAAATATACAACAAAAAATACAAGAAAACAATCACAAATACCAAATACATGACACAACCAAATTTAGCATAACTGCAGTATAAAATTATAAATTGAAAATTAAATCTAAAAAAAATAAACTAAATTAGTAGTTTCTTTTGTTTTTGGCCACACTCTTTAACCGCAATTGGCGTAACGTATTAACCAAGGCAGAAGGAATAAAGGTGGCATTTTCCGTCGCACAATCTGAACATCTAAAATTGGCATTCAACCAAAATACAAGCAGCCTTAAGAAATTTATTTATTTTCATTTCTCGAGTGCCCCAATCGCCAGTGGGGATCAGCTCTTTTTTACTTTTAAATTACAAATGAAATCCAGGTCAGAAATTCTTATAAAATAATTTGAATAAAACTACCTTTCTTTCTTCTGCCATTAACTACATATACATATGTATATATATTTTAAAGTACCAACAACCATAAAATTTCCTTTTTTTTTTGCGTGAGACTCTGTACTGTAATTGTAATTAATTGAATATTTGTGTTAAGAGCTTCATGGGCTGTTATCCATTTGGCTGGTGTGGACGCTTTCTTCCCCACTTTGTACTCTATTTTAAATTGAAGGCACTAATTGTGTAGTTTGTAGCTAATAAACATACTTTTTTTTTTAAATATTATTTGGCTTCTTAAAATCCTTAAAATTATTTGTGTCTAAAGCTTTGTAGATCTAGCGCTTCTAATGCATGAATGTTGCTGGCTTATAAATGTCTAGTAATTGTACAATCCTTCCGATGCCACCCCTTTTATACGTATCTATTTTTGGTATTTAGATTTGACTTTGGATAGCTTTAATTGGTGCAACTATGTATATTCTTAAAGTCAGCGAACGGATTTTGGTAACCTTAAAGTTCGAATTAAAAATAAGTTCACTGCTTTGCAATGACAACAAAGTCCGTTCGCTGGTTATAATTTTTGTTTAGAATTTCTGTAAGATCTTCCTATCAGTCCTATTTTCGAATATATTTTTAGATAGTCGATGTTAATTGGTATATTTCTTTTTTTAAACTTTCCAAAATCATTCTCTAAAATATCACGACCTTTAATGCATTTCAATACAAAAGATTTTAATCATTTCTCATTCATCAATCCGCATTATATCAACATGATTTTTATAGAAATTAACACTCTAGCCATATTGAGGCAATTCTATGTTAGAGTTCAAGGGTCACTAATTTAATGAGAACGCCTAATAAAAATTAATCAAAATAATCTAATTACTCTAAAATTTTTGGCCGCTACGTACAGAGAGACATCAGATAGACAGACGGACTTAAAAACGTTATGTCAAAGTTAATATAGTCACAGTGTGGGGTATACAAATGCTTCTTGAAAAACATTGTAATTTTTGTAATTATTGTGTGGTTACAACAGCAATTAGCCATGTCCATTCATCATCGGTCTCTCATATCAATCTTTTTATCATTTTTCTCTCAAATAAAAATGTTATACAACGTGGCGTATGAGTAACATTTAATTCTTACTACTACATATATCGGCGTTAAGCTAAGGTCCCACGATTGCCCCAATGTGCCGATCATGCGGCAATCTATTCGACGCTTTAATGGGACCTTAGCTTCATGCTTCTCACTAGAGATCGATTGATTATAATATATCATCCCTGATAACGTTTAATTGATAATCCGTCAATCCAAAACATAGTCAAAATGTGCTAAAATGTTATGTACGAATTTTGAATCGAGTCGGGATTTCTAAATTTAAAATTTTTATAAACATATCAAATGATTTTTTTACATTATTTTGTTTAGGAAATTTTTTTATTCAGGCGATAAATCATATTAAAATTTCTTAAAATTTTTGCTGTTTTTTTTTCTTGGAAATAAACTTAACTTCCTACTAATGGAAAAATCATTTGCATTAGAATAAACTTTGTGAGTCTCAGTAATTAGTTTGATCTAAATTTCAAAGCAAAATCAAATGTAAATGAATCCATCAATAAACGTATAAAAGTTGTCCAGTGTCGACTGAATGTATTTCCGTTTAAAGGAATACTTTTGTTCTCTGTCTCTGTCTGTCTTTCTTCACAAGCTTCATTTTGTATTGTAGTTTTGAAATTTTGTCAAGCACCAAATGTAAATCATGCTTACCTCTATTGGCTTGTCACATCTCCAGGCACAACAACATACACATTTCTATGGAAAACAAAAATATATTGAAAAAAAAAAGAAAACCCAAACCAAAAGACTTTCAATGCGCCCTCGACCCGAAGACTTAACCTAACTCACTTTCTTTTCTTTCACTTTTCTATTTCGCAACAATAACAACAACAACAGCATCAGCCGAACAATGGACTCATTTGACATATCAAGTGACTCCGAAGAAGGCCTCCTTGATGAAATTGTAGTCAGCGGTAGCAATTATCATCAACACAGTTTACAGCACATGCAGCTTATGAAATACTATCAGCAGCAGCAGCTTGCACGCCACGCATCGTCGTCGTCCTGTTACTCGCAGCACTTTTCACACAAACGCCAACAAGAGCAACAACAGCAACAACAATACTATGATCCCATGGAGTCGCCCATACACTACTGTGACAATGCCACACACTCCGATGACAATAGCTGCAGCACTCAAGAAAATCAACAACCAAATCATCAGCAGAAACAGCAGCAGCAGCACCCGACTATACGCTGCAGTTCCAGTACTAGCAGCAATTTGAATATTGCACTTGATAATGCCGTTGGTGGTGCGGGCGCAGGTCGTTCGTCTGGAAGTAGCACAAGTGTGGGCTCTACAACAATCAACTTGCACGATGACAGCGATGACACAGCATTGCCAGCAGGTCAATTGGAGCTGGAAGTGCACCAGGACAGTGCATCGGCTCATAGCAGTGACAGCTCCGCAAATAGTGGGACATCAGCAGCAACACATACTGTTGTTGGCTCATCGAATTCCAACAACAGTAATGGCGGAGCGTGCAACTTGCATGCCTCAACATCGGCCGGAGCTTCATTCAATCATCAACTCACCGCGGACATGTGCAACTACAAGAACTCGAAGAGTCGCCGTTTGGAATACTCACTCAAGTGTCTCAAGTACGGACGCAGCAATCCATCGCAGGATTCCGCGTTCGGTTCATTGACGGACAATGACCTGTCGATTGGTTCGTCCAGTTTTCGGCTCAGCAGCTTTCAGTCGATCTCCTCGCCCATCGATGAGGGTGTGGAGGATGTCATCATAGCCACGACCACAGCCGGCAAAGAGACGTGCTTGGAATTGGCCACCATACCACGGAACATGGTGTCTCAAGACTCAGCCATATCGTCACCCTGTCGCGAGTCTTCGCCCAGTAATTTCCTCAACATAGACGACGCCATGTCTGGGGGATCGTGTTCGGGTGGTTCGAGCTCATCCGGCTCGACGGGAAACATACGGCCACAGCAATTCCCGGTGTCATTGTCTCCGAAGATACTCGTAACGGCCACCACGAATTCCAGCAACTCATCGCTGGCCTCTGCGGGCGCAGCGGGTCCACAACATCAGCAGACCCAACAGCAATTTGATCCGCCAAAAATCCTAGTCAACGATCAGAATTCGATATACACCACCTCGCCCTCGAAGCGTTCGGGCACCATAGAGGTCTTCTCGCAAAAGTATCGCGTCAGCTCCTTCGAAGACATGTCGCCAAATAAACGTTCAGCATCGTCGTGCTCCGAGAAGCATCTGAAGAATGTCAATCGCATGGCATTCCGTTCGCTCGAAGAGGAGCGGCGCATCGATAGCGCCTTCATGCCCATCACTGACCGCACAAACTCCGAGAATCGCGTCAACATGCAGAGCGAGAAGTACAAGAAGCTCACGCACGCCTCATTCCGCATTAGCAAGACCTCGTCCAGTCAGGTGAGCGTATACGACACGTCGCCCGGTCAGATGACCAACTCTACGCCCGGTTCGTCGACCCAGATAGCCATCTCGTGTGCAGCCGAGTTGCAAAGGCCCGCCACCGCTTCGGGCTCGACCAGCAGCCGTCAGACTATGTGGCGTGATAGCAAATTCTATCGCAAGAATCGCATTGCCAAGTCCAATGACTCGCTGCTGGAAACATCGCCCAATCATTCGGCCAGACTCTCGCCATCTTCGTTGCGTGACAATCACTACGACAGCTGCTCGTCTTCGTACGGCGGCAGTCGCAGCCACAGCCGCCAATCGCTCAACCGAGGCGGTTCAATTAACGAGATCTCGGGTTCAAATCAGACTCTGGGCCTGGCTGTTACCACGAGCTTCTGCGGCAATGCTGCCAGCTGCAATGGGCGACGCTACTGCAGTTCGAAGAGCGAGGATCTGGGCGAATCAAGCGATTACTTGCGGGTCATGGATGCACGCAAGTCCTACTCGGAACGTCACCTGGTCACGCTGACCAAACTGAAGCAGACAGCCATCAACAATACAATGAGTGGCAGTGATCAGGGCGGCCTATCCGAGGATGAGTTCAGCTTCAATGATGAGAACAATGCTTACGGCTATCAATATCAATATGAACTTAAGCAGCAGCAGCAGCAACACCAACAACAGCAGTATCACCAACAGCGTCAACGCTATCACCATCATCAACAGCAACAACAGCAGCCACAGTATACGCAACAACACCAACATCAACACTATACCAAACGTCCACACCCCAATCAGCTCAGCTGGAGCACTTGTTCGATAAACCGCCTCAAGACGACCAATATTAAGACCACCTCTTTGGCTACACTATCCTGCCATCATCCGAATTTAACCACCCAGCCGGCCCCAAACGTGTACTCGACAGCCGTTACATCATTTGCGGCACGCAGTTCGGCCTTCAAGTCACTCGATCATGCTTTGAACCTAACCGATAGCAATACGAATAGTAGCGGCGGCAGCGCCACAGCCACTGCCACCGAGGAGAACAGCTCGCCCGATGAATCGTCCCCATCGCGCCAGACGCTAAGCGGCGCCGAACTCTCGAAGATATTCGCCATGAACGAGACCCAAGGAGGGAGTAGTTGCAGTGAGGAGAAAACACCGCTGCTGGACAGCGTTGAAATGTCACCGATCAGTCCAACCGAACCGGAATCGGACCACGGCGAGCAAATGTGATATACGAAATTTGAATAAATTTGCGAACACGGAACGAGTTATTGACTAACTCGAGGACAATGGGGAAACGGAGGTGACACACACACACACAGTTCCATTAGGGAATGCTTAGACGATTTAAGTTAAGGTACTGATTACATAAACAAACGATGTTTTCAAGAATAGGAAGAATAGGGAAAAGAAGAAGTTTTCAATTCGAATCAGTGTTGGAATTAGACAAGGCGAGAAGAAGAATTAGCAAAACCTGCGGTTTATGGATTCAAGTAGTTAGCTAAAAGAAAGTTCTTTCTAGTACTCTATAGTCGGGCTTAGACACACCTTCTTGAAGACATCGAAATTCTACTAAATAAAACACTTAAACCAATGCAAAAGCTTTCTTCAAAACAATAACTTCTATATAAATGTATGTGGCGATCTATTTACGGAAATTATTTGGAAAAAAAATTAAATTTTAAAACAAAACGGTCCATTTAAGATTCAATTTTTTAGACTGTTAAGTATAAAAATCAAACCTATATCGCTATTAAAACTCACACCTCCATCCTTATGATAATTTATAGGTCTTAAACAAATTTCAAAGCAAAACCTAATAATTCCAAATAAAGAAAACAAAAATACAAACAAAAAAAAACCAATTCAAAATAGATTTCAAAACAATTCGAAATTAGACTTAAGACTTAGGCTTCGACATGCGAAATGAAAAATGTTTTATTGTAGCTTACATTGAGAGAAAAAAAAGTGTTTTAAAAATACATTACATTAAATGAAATTATATTAAAAGAAATATTATTATAATTATATGAAATTTAGGGAATATGTTATTGCATAGAAATCGCAAACAAAAAAAATAGAAATGAAAGTAAATTGCAAAGTTTTTAATTCTTTCAAAATCTTAGTCTAGTACAGTTAGTTTATTTACATACATAAGTAGACGATCCAAATGAGGGAGGACCTTCAAAGCCAGCCATGCTTCGTAGAAGGAGGAGGAGGAGAGAGGCTTAAGTGAAATCAAAGAAGAAGGCTTCTGTAGCAAGTGTAGCTTTAAACAGTTTGAGAGGAAGAGAGAGAGAGTTTGAGGTGACAGCACCTGTCATTGATTTGTCATTTTGCTAGAATAAAGCTGTCAATCAGTTTGCTGCTCCTGTCCTGGCACATCATTTCGTATAGGAAATTTTTTTCAAATAGGCTTTAGTTTTATATCAGTAAGCAAGTAGCTTTGAGTAAACTCACTTTTTAAGTTAAGAAAAGAGCGCGCGCATGTAATGAGTTGAGCAATGCAACGAACAATCCAGTGAGGCAATCGTGTATGTTGGATTGAATGATGGACCACAGTTGGTATTTTTTTAAATCAATTTTTAACATATATAAGTATAAAATAAATTCATTGATTTCTCATTTTTAAGTGAATATGTATAAAAAAAAATAGTTTTAATAAAATTTTTATTTATTTAAAAATAAAAAAAATAAAAAAAAAATTATTTAAATTTTAAATTATTTTCAGCATACAGAAAAAAAACACAAGTCAATATATTTAATAGCGAAAACTAACAATTTAAACAAAAATAAAAAACAACCGACACCTTAATGTAATGTCTCCACCCCCGAGTAACCCAATTGCAAATCGACACCAAAATAGTTTTGAAAATTCAATGAACAAATTATAAGTATAGAAAAATAAATGTATACAAATAAAATATATAAACCATAAAGAAACAATCAAATTGACAACTTAATGAAAACATGAAATCACAAAATTCAAAAAATTAATGTAAACACAACTTACAAAAAATGCAAAAAAAAAAACCAAATAAAGAATATAAAAAAGTTCAAAAAATCAGAGTCACGTATTTATTTTTAAATTTAAATATATTGTTGTTAAATGTTAATTTTTTCAATTACATAACAGTATAATTTAAATTTTATTTTGAAGTGTACAAATGGCAAAAAAAAAAGGCTTCATTAAGAGTTTTCAAAAGTTTTATTATGAAATTGTGTTTCACTTAAGTGTTAGCTTTACTCGTAAAGTTAAGTTTAATTAAATCGGTGATATTATAAAGCGAATATTGTTATATAATTTCAAACATTAAAATCAAATAAATTAAAAAACCAAAAAATAGAATTGTTTTATTTTGCAAATGGCTGTGGGCAGTGAACTGATATTAAATGTGAAAACTAAAGGAAATCATTTAATTTTTTTCGGCATTCGGTTACGAACACAAGATCGCAAACCGGTCGTTTACACCGACCGAATGAACGGCGTTCTTGCATTCTAAATGCGCTTTCACAAAGCGGCCAATTGAGGACGTGGCGTAAAGCGTTTTTTTTAAAGAAAAAAGGAATATTTATTTGTATTGTGCCTTTTTTATTTGTATTTAAATAATTAGTTTTGTGTTTCGCGCTCTCAAACTGACGTAAGTGTATGCAAAATGTCTAATATCTATACAAAAAAAACTGCGCTACGTTACGTTACTTCACTTCCATTAAAACTGCCGCCTTTACTTTGCACACAGTTTCGCCACTGGTGGCAACGCAGGTAACCTCTGGTAACTATGGCAACTAAATCAGCTGACAAATATACTGAGCCGATCCGAGCCGCCGTCAATTTTGACAAGCCACCGCGGCCGCGAATTTGTATGGCTTGTATCGGCTGAAATGAAATGAAAATAAGAAACAAGAAAATCATTTCAACGAAAGAATTGAACGCGAGCGGAAGCAGAAAAAAATTCGCCATCAAAGCAAAACGCAAAAAGCAATTGAATTGCAGCAAACAAAAACAACCAAAAAAAGTCCAAAACAGAACAAAATATTTAATTAATTGAATTTATTTAAAATTCCACCAAGAATCAAATTAAAAAAAAGCGGCAAGATTCTTTCGCAATAAAAAATTGGGAGTGAGAAATATTTTTGCAAAATCCACTTTCACTTCCAGAAAAATCGATTCAGTTTTTGCAAAAGATTAAAGAATTAGGCAAAAAATAAAGTTTTGTAAAAGCAAATTGGTGAAAACTTGTTTACATTGAATGGATTGAATTTTTCCAATTGGAAATCTTGCTGAAAAATTACATAACAGCATAACAGTGATTGAAATTGTGATTCGCGTTAACTAAGTACATTCGGCGTTCGGCGTGTAATTCAGCCTAGATTATTTGGGCAAACAAGAAAATAATTTCGTTAACCCCACCCACCGGTTTCGCCATAAACGCACCATCGACGGAAAATTTATTTCGCAAATTTCGTGAAATTCCGTGTTGCGGTGCCCGTTTGGCCAGTGCCGCTGCAGCGCGGGGGCCGATAGGATAGTAGGAGCCCCTACTCGTGTGTGCTTTTAGCTATAACTGCACGTGTCATCCCAACTTTGCGTGTTTCTTGGTTAACAACGACTTTTCCTTCGTTTCCCCACAATCTACAATCGAACGACCTCGGTTGCTTATCACCGCAATTTCACAAATTAAACAATTTATTGCGAGTTCTACTTGAGCCACCATCATCATCAACGACTGTGCCGGTTTGCTGAATTTCTGAATTCTATTGCTGCTGCTGCCGTGTGTTGGCATTTTGTGTTTTATAATTATTTCTTCGTCCAGTCATTTAATTACTTGGATTTACCGCTTACACAGTTCCTGTGATTATGTCCCAGAGTCAACGTGACACTTTAATACATTTGGTCGCTGGCGGGTGAGTCTTCCTTATTTTCTTATAAATATTCTAATTCTAATTAGATTACCATACATTAATTAGGTTATTTGGGAAATTAAATGAGAATCTGTTCTCGTCAGTCTTTAGAATTGCATCATTTCCCAAAAATGTCCTCTGGGTGTGGGAGGGAAGCTATACGTAACTATTAAAAATTTCCATTGAACGCCCTAAATTTATTGTAATTTTAATTCATTTTATACAGTAGCAAAAACATTTTTAAAATACATTTTTTTTTTATTTTGTTCTTATTTTAATTTTTGCGACTAGCTACATTTTAAATGTACTATAAAAATTTTAAAATGTACATTTTTCTTAGCTTTATTTATGACGTCCTCGTCCCATTTCCAAATTTTACCTTCAATTTTGTTCAGACGCAAGAAACGACGTCGAAATCGGTTTAGAATTACTCTAGATATTTTTACGAAAATTGAGCGAACATTTTGTATGGGCGGAAGGCGTGACTCTCATCCGATGGTGTCCATTGCAACACCGTTCAAAGGCAAAATGTAATGCCCAAAAATTGTTTAGAATGACTTAGGAAATGACTCTTATCAGGACTACTTTTATATGCCTCTAACGCCTAGTTACAAACGGTGTGACAAGAACAATATATTCTTGAACGCTGTTATTGATAAAATACAATAATTTTAGTATTTTTTTTGTATCCGGGAAAAGGTTTTTAGTTGCGTCCTCTGGGACAAGCAAACTTTTTCTTGTATTATTTAATTTCACAAGAATATATTTCCGTCAACATTTCGTCACAGAAAACAATAAAAATTGCCGTTCCAACCCTTTTGTAATTGCTCATATCAACTGAAAGCCTTCATCCCTCCTGGACAATACATAATAACTTCAGCTGTTCGCAGAAACGTCCTTGAAACGTATATGAAAGAGATTCTCATCATGAAATTTCAAAGCCCGGAGAATACATCCTTGAATGGTTTTATTGTGCAAGTGTGTGCGAAAAAATACAAACAAAAAAAACTTGCATACAATAACATCAAAATAGACTCAATTTGTTTACAGAAAAAGCCAACTAATAAGAATTCAAACCAATTAAAAAAACAACAACTGCATTTTTGCGTATTTTTCGCGTTATGCGGCTAAATAATAATTTGAAAATGTTTAAAAATAAATGGGGGAAAAAAATAAACATTTGCCAAAAAATCGCAACAAAGACACCAATACAAGATGAAGAGGAAAAGACCTGGCAAAAATAAAAGAAATACTTAAACAAATGCCCCACCAGAGAGAGCAACGTGAACATGCGTTCTTCACGTGCTTCGTAAAATTCCGCTCGTCAGTGTTTCGTATTCGAGATAAAACGCAAACCCAAAAGTACCACCTAAATGACGAAAAACCAAAATAAAAGAAATTCGAAATTCGTTGACGTTTTTTGTTCTCAAATTTGTTTAAACAAACCGACTTTTTTTTTTGGTTCGGAACTGAACTTTGCACCGCTTACGAATTTGCGCAATATTTTAAATTTTCGTCTGGAAATTGACTTTATCTTGGAAAATATTTTAAATTTAAATTCAAAGACACTTCACCTGAATTCGCTTATCTTGGGACTAGATTAAATCCTTAAGAAATTATGACATTGATAAGAAGTAAGATTCAAAGTAAAACTCACAAGTACATAAACCACAAAAGCAAAACAAAAATCCAAATAAATACTCTGAAAAAAGACAATCTGCAAAAAGTAAATAAACCGCACGAACACTTTGAAACCTCTTCTGTTGCTTGTGTGTGTTAAAAATACAAGAAATTTAATAAAAAAAAAAAAAAAAACAGAAATTCATGTTTTTGCTCTTTTATTTTTTATTTTTATTTTTGTATTTTGTTTTATTTTTCATTTTCTAAATGCTCTTCCTAACAAATGGAGGCAAACTGAGCCCAGCCTGTGTTTTTGTAGACAATTCAAATGCTGCTCCGTGAATGAGTGAATGCCACAGTGCCACCACCAGAAGAGCAAAAATGATTCGTTGTTAGTTGTTGGTTTTGTTTTTGTCGTTTTTTTCCCCCATTTCTTGTTGTTGTGCTATTTTTAGCTGCAAAAAAATATAATTTAAAAAAATTACTGCATGCAGTGTGGAGAATAATATATAAAAAGTGTACACAACATACACACCCTACACTGGGGGCCTTGGGGACTCTTGAAAAGTGTATATGGAAATTTCCATATTTTCTATACTTTTATTGGAGGCTCCGTTTCCGTGAGTAGCAGGCGCCTACATTTGAGTGCCGGTTACGAACGGAAAGTGAAGTTTATTCACGTCAAATTATACGTCCATTAGTTTGCCATTTCTTGACAAGAGGTGGTGTCGTGCTGGAAAACTTCGGTTTTCTACCCGTGCTTAAATTGAACTCGACACCTCCCGATTGCAAATCAATTGTTCTACTAACTTTTTTGTTTTAAACTTAACAGTCCCACCCTTTGCTACACATTCAACCTCTGATGTTGTGCTTGACCAAAACTTAAATTCCTAATCTGCCACAAATGCCTGCACACCACTACGAAGAAGTAGCTATATAACAACGACGGTGACTGCAACTACTTTCAACGTCCATAAATATTCATAGTCAACGAGCGGTACAAGCAGTTCACCCGGCATTCACACCGAGGAACACGTTATCAAACTCACAGTCACTCCAAACCACTCCACTCCTCAACATTGTGTGAAGTGGCTCTCATGTGTGCCTTCAAGTTTTATTTGCTTTTTTCTTTTCTTATATACATACTTGTACATACAGCTTCGAACATGTAGTGGTGGATAATGCCGGTTGTGTCGTTACTCCAAGTAAACAAATAGTTAAATGTTTCAATGCATTTCAAGAAAATAAATACTTATTAATTTTGTCTTTTTTTTTGTTCTTAGAAATTACAAAAACAATTGTTTGCAATTTTGGCACAAGTGCAAATTCTTAATGAGTTCCTTGGCCACTAGATAAACACAATATTTCTTATTAAATTTGAAGATCTTTTGCTTTTAGAAATTTTTAAATTATTTCATTTGTAAACTAAACACTTTACTTGAGTGCTATTGTGGGTGGGGGGGGTGATAAGATGAGTGCATAAAATCTTTCATTGAATATATTTTGATTTTTAAGGTTTGTTTTTCTCATTCCTCATACTTTTTCATTAAATTTTTCTTACGTTGCATTTTCCTAACCTTGTTTGTTTTTGTATCTGTTTTTTTTTTTTTTTTCATTTTTGCTGAGGGTTTGCAAACTCTTTCTAGCGCATTGACTTGGTTCATTGCTTTAGCCAATAACAAACAACAACAAACGTCAACAGCCACAATGTGATTGTCATTCATGTCATTTATTGCATTGAAACATTTAAAGCATTTTACCCCACCGCAACGAGAGTTGAGTGTATTTTTATAAAAACGAAACCCACTCTGTTAAATTCTATTTTTATCTCATGTTCGTACTCATATCTTAAAAATACTTAAATTGATATTTCTTGTATTTGTTTATTTTTAAATTTACACATATATCTTGTTGAGTTCGTGTCAAAAAATCTTTCATATTTGTTATACAATAACTTAAATATTTCTCTCCAATGCGAGGGGTTTTTTATGTACTCACAGAAGACAGCTGATTTCTAACTACGCAACATTTAAAATACCATAACGTGCTGCGTCACACGTAGGCATTTAAGTTTTCTTTTTTGGGCTTTTATCTGTTCTTCCTTTGCTACCACTCAAGTTAAGGCTAAAACGTTTTTAATGAGGGGGTGGCTTCTAACCTCAAAATGAAACATTTCTATTCATAATTTCAATGCATTACAATAAACGTTGTCTGTTTTATTCGTTATTTTTCCATTCTTTCTATACAATTCATAATTGACGTTTCGGTATTTTTGTAATACAAAAACATCCATCTGGATACAAGGTCTGTGCGACAGACATTTCATTAACCCTTCCACTGAATTGTTCTAGTGAAAATACTGAGAACATCACGTGACACTACACAAGACTACGACAAAAGCACGGTGAAAATAATACTTAATACGAGTATATGGTTTTTTACGTCAATCATTTACATAAGCAATTAGCACAGCAACGCCAATTGATACAGAACGACATTCTATGCCGCTTGTACAAAGTACATAAATACGTTTTTTTTTTCATTTTTTCATAAGGAAACTACGTACAACTTAAGTACTCACATTATATTTGCTTCAATTACCATAAGTTCTCATCTGGCCGTACTTTAGACACTTACCCTATTTGTGTGTTGGAGGATAATTATTCCCGTTATGCATGTACATTAATTCCGCCTTCGACTTTGTTATTATTTAGTCAATATTCTATAATTAGTAGTTGGGGACATTTTAGTGCGGAAAGTTTCGTTTAAGTTTATTTTTAATTAAAAACTGTGTCAAGGGCACCACTTCTTTTCGCAATAAATGTGCCTTTTCAGTCATAAAGAAATTTAATAATATTGCATTGCAAGGAAAAAATAACCTTCATTGCGACTGGGTCTTATCATTTTGATGTGTTAATAAACATAAAATATTCTCTTTGTTATAATTGAATGAGCAAGATTATAGCGTTGCCTAAATTATTAGGAAATTTAGATATTTTGCTTACCAAACAGACTCATCGCTCTTTTAACGGCTTAAGTATTAGAAATTCTCGATTTTCCAACGACACAATAAAAGATAAATTAAAAACGAAATGAAATTGGGCATAAGGCAATTTGAACAAACTTGAAAAATCGATGGGATTGAGAATGAAACTGAAACGAAATGGACCAAAACCAGATGGAATCGGAACTAATTTAGGAACGGCATGGTAATGCACTCAAATTATGAATGTGTTTGAGAAGAATTTAGACAAGAATCATGCCTACCTCCCATACAAAATGGCCGCCAAATTTCTTTATTTTCATTTGTCTTGGGAAATACTGAACCGATTTGGACGCAGTTTTTTTATTTGGTATGAAATGGTGCCCAGAACGAAATGGGAATGAAACTGGATCAAAATGGAATTGGACCGGAACAAAATGAAATTGGAACAAACATCGATAAAATATGGAAAAGTATCGAAAAATGCCCGTAAAATCATATTCGTATACTTAAGTGTACTAGAGCTGAAGTATATTTTGAGAACATATCAGAACTTACATACATAAGCGTAAAAGTCTGAGATCTAAATACTCTAAATATTTTTACATTTGTGATAAGACTTTGCAAAGTTAAATATTCTGGTTTGTTCTGGAATACTTTTAACTAAAAATGGTAGTTCAACTAATTCGTCTTCATTGAAATTTTCCATTATATTTTCGTCAAAATTTAAAATGCGTCAAAAATGCGGTCGTGAGATAAGATTGTAGTCTAGTTTCTCTATTGTTCGCTTCTCGCAATTCTTGGCAAAAAAACTTTGCATACACTCGAATATAATCTACGAAAACTAGTCTAGCAGATAAGAATTGTATTTTAGTGTGCTATTGAACGATGAATTTTCATAAAGTTGAAGGTTAAGTTCGCACAAGTATGTTTATGAATCAGAACAACAAATGCTGAACTCAGCTGTTTATTTTGCTCGCCATGTGTTACTATTGTTTGCCGGGTTATATATTATATACTCACACCAATCGATTATATTCGTTTCGTTGCCTACTTAATTACGTGATTTCCAATGAGTTTTTTCACTCGGGCCATATAATTTTGCAGCATTTCCTTAAGAATGTGTTAACTTCTGAGTATGTTCGTGCGCCTCACTTGTCCATTTTGCGTTTTAATTTGCACAAATTTTATATTTTTTCGCACAAAACACAATTTCTGAATCACATTACTCATTGAAGACAAAAACGCCATACAGTAAAAAATGTCTAAAAATAGATATGTTTCCCATTTTTCTTAATTGTTTTAATGCTTATTTTTCTTTTTTTGAGCAAGAATTTTGAAAATTTGCATTTTAAATATGCAAAATGAGACAATAACAACAATGTCAGTGTTGACATTTTCGCAGCGAAGCGTTCATCCTTCATCAGCAGCCCCAGCTGTTACAAATTATTTCGTCAACAACAATTGGGCCCTACCAATTTTCGAAATGTTAAATGCAAATTCAAATAGGAAATTCGGAGCGGAATTTCGAAAAAATCGCATTTGCATTTTCATAATTGTTTCTATAAATACAACCATCAATTGGTGTAAACACACCGGGAAAATAAATACGTAGTCATATTTTCGTTGTCATTTCGTTGTTGTTTGAATACAAAAGCGCAGTACTCATCAATTTCCGCACGACTTACGAATGAGATTATATTAACAATTTTCAGACGGCCAACAACCGGATGAACGGGCACGCTCCCGCCGCTGAACCGCTAACCGAAGTTCGACATTTCCAAATGTAAGTGAACTGGTTTAATTCGGAACAGCGCATTGGAATTGAAATCGAAATTAAGCAGCAGACAGACAGTATTTCTTTAATTTCTGCTGATAATTGATTATTATGGAGTTGTGAAATGTTGCCTGCTCACATTTTCTTTAAATAATGCAATTGCATTCGCTTATGACACCTTCAATATTGACTAATCATTGGCTATTGTTAGTGGGTGTAACACTGTTCATTTCAGCTTTTATTCTAATACGCAAAATTCCACTCAAAGCATGACAATGAAGACTTTTAATTTATTAATTCGCACAAAATTCTAATTAACATCATATTTGAATAGAACAAGTTCATACCTATTCTAGTCACACCTCTTCCGCTTCTCAGTATCGGCAACTAGTTATCGATATAAACTCTTCAAAGTTCTCAAAGTGAATGCAACTCTGTTGAGTCAATTAATCCACTTCATGCATAAGTAATTTTTAATTTCTAATATTGGGTTACCAGGAAATTATTCCACCTCAATGCCCGTGTGCTCATATGCATTTGCTAAACTGCAATGGGCAATTGCGTCGTATGGACTATTTTTAAAATTGCAAAATAACAATCCTGCTGATGATTTACTCAATTACCGCAAAACAAATAATTGTGTCATTCTAAAATAAATCAAATTTGTTTTTGTGAAATCAAAACAATTGTAAAGTCATCATCAGCATGCTCCCTCCTGCTGCTTAGGAACAGTACAAATGCTGTGGGCATCAATCAGTCCAGAGATTATGAAATTCTATATAGCTAGCCCGCTGCTAACCAGCCTAGCCGCGCGCGCTTCGTCGTCATTAGGTTCGACCGCATCGCGTATCGTATCGTTTCGCATCGTATCATTTTGTTTATTTCTAGTCTCAGGTTATCAGTCGAGTGTCACACTTAACCAGTACAAACTGGATTGCCAGTAATTCCATTTCGTTGTCTGCCGAAGCAAACAACAGTTTATACTTTAATGACCATCAGGCATATTGCGAATAAGGCAATTGTGGTTTCTTAGTAAGTGCATTTGATATATTGGAATGGCTGCTCGCTTTTGTTTGATTTTGCTTTTTGATTAAAGGTTTTACAACGGTAGCTCGTAACTCTCTTTGTAACTCGTAAACAAAATTCAGTTTGTTTGTTTATTTTTAAATCAATTTCTTCCAAGTTGACTGTGACATTTGGATGTACCTGGTGTACTCGTGAACTTGGTTTATCGATCAAACTTTTGACATAACCAATTGTTTGTAGTCTTCATTTTTGGTAATTCCAAATGTCATCTCTTTTCTGATTATGGTAATTTAACGGGAACTAATTAAGCTACACAAATTAGTGTAACTACAATTAAATTTGACATGACATGCAACCAACCACTTACTGTTTGTAATTTCTATGGAATGTATTATGGCCATGTGGTTTTTGTTTTCCCATTTTAAGACTCTGATTTCATTTACTTTATGCATTTTCTCCTTCCTTATAATTTAATAAAGTACTTAAATCAATCATTAATTGTGCGCTACCACTTAAGTGGCTATTTTTAGTTTTGCCTTACATTATTAACACAATTTATTGATGGTGTTCATAAAACAATTTAACGAACTGCTGATAATGAATCTCCTAACCGCCTTATATTGTTTTGTGCGCTCTACGCTTTTGTATTTTGCCCAATGAACTAGTGCTTTTAAGCATTTGTGACATTTATCAAATGCTTGTCATATTTAACGATAAGCAAACAACATGCAAAATAAACATTCAATTTATGGAATTGCCTGCTAATTGTTGGCCGGTATGAAATTGGTAGTGCGTTACTTAGTAATTCGAATATAAAAGTATATTTTAATGTTCACACCTAATTGCTGAGTCTTTGAATGTTGGAAGGGTTGCATGTCCACAAAATTAAGTAGAATCCAAGTTGAGCGAATGATCATCTCAATAACCTAGAAATCTCAAATGGAATCTATGCTAAACTACAAAAGTTTAATTTCAATTATAATCGAAAGGGGTCCTACTTACCTCCCGTCTGTCGACTCACAAAGCTGCATCTGAAACGTTTGATTTCTAGACTTTTCCTTCCAGCTGAAACCAACAAAAATTCAACATTGAAATACTTAAAAACAGGAAATTGCGGCCCATAAATTTATCAAGTTAATGAAAATTTTTCACAAAATTTTCGAAATTTTTCCGATGAGTAATTTTTGTTCTCATAATTTCTAAACAATGTATATAAACTAATTTATTGACATGATGAAAATATTTAATTTTTTTTCAATTTATTTGCATTATATTGTGAATAATAGTTTAATTTTCCTCTAACTGTAATCATTTTAATGGCATAAAATACAATCACACTAAGTAGTTGAAAATCTCTAGTAATTACAATCTAACTCAAATATTTCTATTTTTAAATCATGTAAGTGTTATCAGCTTAAAGCAATCATATACATAACGATATCGTTTTAATCCCCAGTCATGTGTGAATTTTCCAACTCACTAATGAAACAAACTGATGGCAACCAATTAAAAACGATAAGAAAAGCTAATTTTCGAATCACAAGATTTGTGTAAATAATAAAATTTTGCACTTAATAATGTGGCCCGAAATTAATTATACCAACGATTGGAATAAAGTCAGGGTTAAAAATAAAATGAACTCACTGCAACAATTTTAAATGAAAGAAAGCTTCTTTCTTTGAAGTTTCTGGAAATGGTCTTCGTTGTAGTGCTAAAAATGTCATCTGCTGCTGGTTCTCAATTGGGTGAAATTTTGTATTGAATTAATAATTTCATGTAGCTAAATGGAATTTTTCCATTTATTAAAATTGCTCACGTACTTCGTTGTCGATGCAAAAGTGCAATTTGCATCATTGCCTTGAACCTTTGATGAATTTGAATACTCTCCTTTTGTTACATGTCCAAAGCACTTGACTCTAATCGATTCGATGGAAATTCATCATGTAATGCATTTAAGCAATTATCTTCAATTGCTCAGGCCACGTACCAACGTCAAATGTGGAACTTCGAAATTAAGTGGATTGCATAACCGATTTGGCTGATATTTGAAATATACTTTGTACAAGTATCCCACGAGTTGCCCGATGTGTGACTCTGTGGCACCGATCATGACGCCAGCTGGCGCATGTACTCCCGCCCAAACGCCTTTGCCCGCTTTTGCATTTAACGCGCAAACTACAAATTTCGAAAATGTTTTCCGTACCCCCGACGTCAATTGAGGTGTATTTGTATTTGTTCTTTTCGTATTTTCGCTCAATGTTTTCCCGTCGGCAACTGTTTTGGCAACTGGCTGTGGTGTTTGTTGTTTGTGTCAATTAGTCTATGCGCTGATATTTTTAGCGTCTATCTTGTTGTTTGTTTTTTTCCAATTATCTTCAAGAAGATGACTTGAATTTTCGTTCCGATTGCTGCTATACTTACTTATTAAATTTCATAACTTTGTGTAAATTCCAATTGCTTACTAATTGATAAATTTGTTTTTTCAGTACTGCTGGCACAGTTGGTGCTGTTGTAACATGCCCTTTGGAAGTGGTCAAAACACGTCTACAAAGCTCGACAGCATTTTTAACCGCACCACGCATAGCTGAACCGCCCGGCTCGACAAATGGCTCTTCCGAATTGCTCAGGCCCGAACAGCGACGCAAGCTGAGCACAACGATTTTGCGTAACCGGTCGCAGCCACAGGTGATTGGGGGTGGTGTGCGTAGGGTAGTACCAATTTTTTCCCTTTTTTAATTATGCAAACATTTTCATTTTATTTTTTAAGTTTTTATTTTATTTATTTATCAACTTATCTTATTTTTTCATACGTGTGTCGTTCTACAATGTCTAATTTTCCTTTACTTCAGATAATGGCCATTTCACATTGCGGGATCTCATCCACATCCGCAAAATCAATGAGCATTATTCAGTGTCTGAGGTAAGCAGTAAAGAATTTTGAAATTGGATTCATTCCTAACCAAAAAAATATCCACTTTGTGCTCTCATCTAATCATGATTTTCTTCTATTATTTCCTCCACCACTTTCTCCGCTTCCATTCACCAGGCAAATAGTACAAAATGAAGGAGCGCGTGCGCTCTTCAAAGGTCTGGGACCGAATCTCGTTGGTGTGGCGCCTTCACGTGCGATATACTTTTGCACTTACTCACAGACAAAGAACACTCTCAATAGCTTAGGGTAAGTCCCAAAATGCCATTTAATCCACGTAGACATTATCTTCAATTAATTTTCCTTCTTCCAAACACTCTCGGACACTCACAGTTTCATTCAACCCAATTCGCCGCAGGTGCACATTGTGAGTGCCGCCAGTGCTGGTTTTGTCTCATCGACGCTCACGAATCCCATTTGGTTTGTGAAAACGCGTTTACAGTTAGACTACAATTCCAAAGTTCAAATGACCGTGCGCGAGTGCATCAACCGGGTGTATGCACAAGGCGGTTTCAGCGCTTTCTACAAGGGCATCACCGCCAGCTACTTCGGCATCTGCGAAACCATGATTCACTTTGTCATCTATGAGTTTATCAAATCGAAATTGGTAGGATTGCAAATTGAATGCTTGTGAAGTCGCTGAAAGTTGCTTACATTTTTGATTTTCCCTTGTTTCAGATTGAATTGCACGATCAACGTAAGAGCGATAGGAAAACTTCACGTGACTTCATCGAATTCATGATGGCTGGCGCCGTTTCAAAGACTGTTGCATCCTGCATTGCATACCCGCACGAGGTGGCGCGAACGCGACTGCGCGAAGAGGGCAATAAATATAATAAATTTTGGCAAACGCTGCACACCGTTTGGAAGGAGGAGGGACGAGCTGGACTTTATAGGTAAGTTGAATATGAAAGGGGGCGATCAAAGTTTATCGTAACATGAGGATCACTAACATTCTTAAGGCTTTTAAAATAATTTTTATTGGAAGCATGTTTTTAATTGCGATTATTTAGTTAATTCCACCAACTATTGTTTATGTCAGACTATTTTTTTTATAAATTTAATCTGTCTGTATTCTAGAATGTAGATCGGTTCAAACCCAGTTTAGACCGGTTCACCCAAAGCCTTATCTCGAACTTGTTTGTGAACTATATGAAAACGGAAACGTTATCGTTCTGGTTTCATTCAGACAATTCGCAACTGCCAGCAGGTGGGGCAGAGAACGATCCAGTATTATTAAAAATTATATACTTTATTTCAAATGAATTTATAATCGTGCCCGAATGTATTATGAAATGTGAAAACAATGAAAGTATAATTAATCTTAATTTCAAAATTAATCTAAATTATATTCCAAATCGAATCTGCACGTCATTGTGGAAAGTTTTTCGCAACCACAAACAAATTATCGCACACTAATTACCTTTAGAAGCCATAAAAAATGAACAATGTGGAATTTTCGAAATTGCATAGGTACAGGTACATTCTTCATTGCAGCGAATTTGTTTCTAATTTACAATTTTTTTTCTAAGCTGTCAATTAAAATTCTTTTCAGTTCCTTTTGAGTAGGGGGCAATGTGACAATACGATAAAAAGTGTAATGTGGGAAATCCCACATTCAAAGCTTGTTCATGTTTTGAAAAACGAGGATCTGCCAAGTATTACATTTTTTATCTACCGTTTCGTGGGAAACGGTTATTGGGTTAAAGTGGGAAATGTCATTAAAGCAAGGTTAAGGTGCTTTGGTATAATTTTAGTGAAACAGGGTGTTATTATGTTTTTTCCCCCATTGACTCAGATTATTCAACTAGATTTGGAGTGTCCTGTGTACTGAAATAAGCGAATAATTTTTGTTTTCTTTTCAAAATAGTAGTTCGATTTTTTGATTTTGAAAATTTTCCACTTTTACCCCAACTTTGTTCACGAGATATTTGGAAAATTACAAAAAATTATTGTTTTCTATTAATGCAAAAAGTTAGTGGACCCTTCAAAATTATTAAAAACCAATTCCCAGGTACTTTTTTAAATCCAGATCAAAGTGTGACCCACGCTACCCCATCTTCCCCTACGTAATAACTTTCTAAAGTATATACCTTCAGAAGAGTGTAACGAACCATATGACATACTGGCAGTCATTTTTTAACTAATTAAATAAAATACAATCATTACAATTAGCAACTATGGCCGAATTGATATTAATTTGTGTGCAAATTAACTCCTAAAATAGCTGCTATTTTGTAAAAATTATTAAAAGATTTTCGGGTTTGATTTTTTGTAAATTCAAAGGTTTATAATTAAGAAACAAGTTGGCACAGTTTTTATAGCAATTACGTGTGATTTTCTAATGGCGTACTTGTAGTCGGGTCAACATCTAAAAATTTCCCAATTAAACCCAACGATCCCTTAATCATTTATTGCAATGGCAATTTAAAAAAAACCACATCCAATAAAAGTTTATGTAAATCCCACAAAGTTGACGGAAATCCCCTACACATCATTTGTTGTGTCTATTGCATGTGCTATTTTTCATTTTGTTTGTTCTATTTCGGTGATTATTTTTTAGAGAAAATAAATATTTTCAATATTTTTAAGCTAATCTAATGCGTGGGTCTTTATTTATTCACTTAATTTTTTATACAAAATATAACTGAACATGCTTTCGGTGGATGCAACAAATGTATGCGCCATTTTCTATCAACAAATAGAAAAATTTTAATCTGCTAATCGAAAAAAAACAAAAAGAAACAATTTTGTATTTTTGTTTGTCTGCCACGAGCGGTGATCATAATTATATATATTTTTTAAATTGTAAATTTTTTTGTTATTATTTTTTTATTATTATTATTTCTGACCTAATCTTTCAACAATTTTGTTAGTCGAGCTGATTTTGACTTTAAGGCCAGATGATAAGTTGAAAGATAAAGAAATAAATTGGCTGATTGAAACCAAAGTTTATTTACTCTTTTTGTTTTGTATTTATTTATTTTTATATTCAATCTAAACAAATCCACTTTAGTTGTTTGAACAACAAATGAGTTGAGCACACTTCTTGTTATTGGTTAAGCAAATCCTTGTATTGGCCATTATGTTTGCAAACCGTTTATTACATCAATTTTTCCTTTCATGTATTGGCTTCTAACCTTTTTTTCTCTTCCCCTTGCAGAGGCTTGGCAACGCAACTTGTCCGCCAAATACCCAACACCGCCATCTTGATGGCCACTTACGAGGCAGTCGTCTACGTGTTAACACGACGCTTCAATAATAAAGGCAATGAATTCTACGATTTTTAGAGTGGATTTACCTTTTGTATGCCCCGGGAAGAAAGAAGGAAGGAAGGCAGGCATAAAGAATAGAAGGAAGAAAGGAACTCAGGCTGTCGACGTCGGCCGTCCTCTTCATCATCTTTGCATAGTTTTAGGAGTTGAAACCAAGCGAGCGCAATTGTCGTGCAAGTTTGTGTGTGTGTGTGTGTAGGTGTGTATACGAAAGTAAGGCGAAAGTTGCTATGCAACTTTCAATGCGTAACCAGTAAATAAAAAGGAAAAAAGTATATTGACATATAGTCAATGAAATGCTTAACAACACTAGAAGAAAAACACGTTTCCATCATAAACAAATGCAAATAAATATAATAACTGAATAAACAAACCAACGAATTGAGAATTGTAATAGTCTAAAGAGCAAAACAAAAAACAAACATTAGATTTCTAGTGAACTTTGCGCAAATAAATACTTTTTTGAATTGCATAACCTAAACGCACGAACTAGTGTTAAGTAACAAACCCACAAAAGTTGTGTACTTTAAATGAACTGTAGCTGCTAGTGTTTATTGAAATCGTGCGCTTATGCATAAGCACGAGCATTAATTTTGTAAAATTATTACCAATTAAACATTTTTGAAAGCAACACAATCCACCATGTCTCCATCAACATGTTGCCCCAGCCCCTGCCCCCAACTCAACCCAAACGTTATTGCCCAATTAGCGCTCATTTTCTTTCAAATCGATGTGATCTTATTTAGATCTATAGATGCTTATAGATCTAATTTGTAATACCAAGATGTCCTTATACAAACAAATATATATAAATATGTATACATAAACTATAAACTATGAATAAACGGAAAAACAAAAGAACATTTATTATAAAGTAAAACATAACTATTATAAAGAATTAATTATTTATATATCATTATTACTATTATTATATGTATTAGTTATGTTTAGTTTTAGCCTTAAACATCGAAAATTATTCAAATTTGAAAACTTTAACCGCGAAAGGAGGATTGTGACAAAGAACCATTTGAAATGGTCTCATAGTTTTCAAAATGAAACTGCGACAAATTCGCATTTTCCACAGATTCGAAGGGTTTTTCCAAACAACGGGGTTACTACAAAATATTAATACGATTTGAACTCCTTATTTGGGTGAAGCGAAAGTGAGTGCAATCCCGAATCGGTATTCATAACTTATATGTGTTTTTGCCCTCACGTTCGTTTTACCCGAGAAAGGGCTAACGTTCTTACACTAAATGTCAACGATATACCAAAATTTTTCATTCAATTATTTGTACTTTCATGTATTTATATACACATACCTATTGTCCTTGCAAGGATTACATTTTGTAGAGTGCAACGAAATTTAAAACTTCGTTAAAGAAAAAATTGAAATAAAAAAATTAAATAAAACTTGTATGCAGAAACTACTTACAAAGTAATTAATTCAAAAGGAAAAATTTAAAAATTACACTTTTTCCTTGGATTGTCTTATGTATAAAGTTGCTGTCCACATGTGTATAAAAATTCCTTTAATTTTTTTTTGCAAGCAACACACATTTTGGAAAAACAAACGTTAACAAAATTTTTAGATGAAAACAAAAACAAGGCTGCTATTAGTAAAAATTAATTACTTAATTATTTAAAAAACAAACAAAATTTAAAAAAATAAACTCAAAATTCTTAGAATTGGCATATATTGAAATTGAGTAATAAGTAATATTTGCTTTGTAAATGAAATTGTGTAGAAAGATTGATTGTAAATACGGAATTGTAAAAACAAAAATTAAAAGCGTTTAAACTTTGTGAAATTAATTTGTATTCCCATCCCCACAAAACTTCTACTTCACATTCTATTTGTGTCATATGCGATTTTAGTTTTTAAAAACATACATTTTCTAATCATTTTCTTTTCATTTCACAAATTTTTTTTTTCCTATTTTCATCCAAATTGGTTCTAAATAGGTTCCTGAGTTAATTTTCTTTTAATTATAAATTATGTTAAGTTTTCAAATGCGATATAATTTTAGCGTTTATCATTAGTCTCTAACCACTGTTAATACTTTAGTTGATATCTATATATTACCACATATAAATACGTACTATTTTTTTTGAATAAAATTCATAAGAAAAATGAAATAAATAAACTTTGTTTAAATTAAATATGCAAATCGTTTTATTCACTCTTTCCATTACCATGGCCATGACAGTTTTTTTGTTTATCAATTGTGTGTGGAAAACTACCAGATGATATGACTCGGCTCGCATATGGGCCATAATTTGCACTTTGGGCCAAGTTAAACACTTTCAGGTGATCGATTGTTGGTTTTTCGCTTTTTATATACACATGCTATGTTCTCTTATCTTTTGATTCAATTTTGTTGATTTCCCAACAAAAAAGTATGAATGTGTCAAGGTGGCTGAAAGGTACTAGCTGTAATTATTAAATTTAACATGTCATTCATGCCTAAAATACTGATAGATTTTTCAATTTAACAATTTAGCAGATTTTAACAAATTAAACAAATACCGAATACCAACATTTTTAAAGCAATTTTTTCTGTGAAATCAATTTTTAATAAGAATTGTTTTGAGTGTAGCATTTTCACTTCACAACATAAATCTGGCAACTCTAATCAAATGAAATTAGAGATGCTAAATTCTCTCTAGTCTATGAGTTAGAATAATCGAGAATAATTGCCAGTTCGCAAGCGCCTTTCCGAAATAAAAATCCATTTCCATACAAAACATACCAATTTGAAAACTTGTTTTTCATTTTCTAGAGTTTTGGAAAAATGGACATAGGATGGTTGCCCTTTAAGGTATCGATATTTTGTTTCCTGCGTTAACAATCGAATTCTTTAGTCTTTCATACCAAATTTTCTTCGTATCACTTCCCTTAAGTCTATCGTTGTTAAAATAATCTGATTGTAAATGATCTGGTAAACAAGCTTTCTGATTCATTCGGAATTCCGGACTATCGGTTTTCGTTTTATCAATAATGGCTGTTCAGATGGCATTCTGGTTTGTACTGAATGTAAATAAAATGACAAATGTTTTGTTTGTTTTAATCAATCTACATCAGTATGCTAAATTTGTATTATTCGAATGCAAAATTAATTCCGTATAATCAATTGCTGTTTCTTTATTTATTCTCTTTCGAATAAAGAAATTACCTGAACGTAATTTATGTGACAATTCCATTTTAACTTTATTTGATCGATAGTTCTACGATTTGACAGACATTTGTCTTATCTTTAATAATTTTCTCCAAAATTTCTATGGTCGAGTTTTTTAGTCTCCATTTAAGTGCGATTGGTATTCACAATTGACATTTTCCCATAGTAAATGAACTTTAAATGACCAAAGTTCACTTAACGCATTGAGAAACTAAGCCTAAATTTCACAAACTTCGTACCAAAGAATCGATTTCATTCATCGAAATTCTCCCATTCCATCACTAGTGGTAATTGTTATTTATTTTCATTTTCATTTGTCTTTCTATTTTCGCATACGTAGAAATTCAATTCCATCGTATTTCGTTATTAAATCGTATTTTGTTGTCAAATGAAGTGCAAATTTAAGAAACTAAGCAAACTGAATGAAAAATAAATCATGAAATTGTAGGGCAAGTGAAACGTTTACAAGCAACGCGCAAAAGAAGCCACAGCAACAAGTGGCTGGCTGGGCAAGTGAGACTCTGCAGCCGCGCATGCGCTGTTTGTGGTGCGATTAGTGGGAATCAAACGGGGAAGCAAAATAAAAACCGTTGTGTTGTGCATTAATTAATTAAGTAGGAACAAACATTAAAATGGAAAATGCTGTGGAAAGCGTAAAATAAATAACTGCAACTCCATACAACTATCTCTTCTCTCTGCCGCAATGTTGACCCTGCTGGGTGAATGTCATTTTTGGACAATACGCGATGATGTGTCCATCAAGGCCACCGATTTGGGTGCATTTCGTTACTCGCGCAATAATCGCGAATTACAACAACAGTCGCAGGATTTGATCGCCGCCGTAGCCAAGAGGGACTACACTGTACGCCGGAATGGCACAGCTGTTCTTAAGAACAGCCGCAAGTCCTCGGGACGACTCAAGGACAACATAAAGAAACTGGAGGAACTGCTGCGTTCGCATAAAGTCGCCTGTACCCAGTGGAAGGATGCAACGCAGGTGCAGTTGCTCTTCTCGAACGGAGTCATTGCCCACATTTGCGTGGACGTCTATACAGGCGACATTTTGCGCATGGTCTTTGAAAAGTACCTGGTGGGGAAGCTGGCGGCCGAGGTTATCACGGACGGTGAGTTGAATTGAGTGGAACGGGGAACAGAGTAGCGACGGTGTGTTTGTCTGTGTTTGCATGTGTCAAGTGTGGAGAAATTTGCATTCGCGCATGCTCAACGGCGGCGGTGCGCATTCTCATTCACAAATTCACATGCAATTAATTATAATTAATTTTCTTTTACTGTCTTTGCGTTTTGTTGTGCAGCGTTTTTTACACGTTCCCACATTGTCTTGGCCTATAACACAAACCAGCTGACGGTGGTGTATCTGCAGCAGCCGAATGTGCGCCCCACGGGGCCCGAGAAAATCTCCAACATGGATCCGCGCGTTTTCCATGTCATCATACCGGGCCCGGCCGAACGTAAACTGGCGCGACATTTGTCCGTCAACAGTAGTTCCGATTTGTTTGTCATCTGGACGAAATCATCACAGAACGAAGTGTATCCGTGGCGGCCCACAATACGCGATCAGGATCGTGCCAACATACATGTTTTCAAATTGAAGGGGTCTGTGTGATGTATTTTGTAGTTCGAGAGAGATTTTATAATGCAATGTTCTCTTCTAGCATGCAACTGGAATCGGTTTCTTACTGTTGGTCGGAGAACGATCCGCTCTCCGTGGACTTTCTGCGTTCATCCGAAAGTCAAATACTCACCGTTGAGCAGAAAGTCTCACGCAAAGGTGAAATATCCGCAGAGATATGCTCGTACGAGATAAATGCGGGCAAAATGCAACGTTCCGCACTCAAATCCATACCAATGGGCACTCAGATCTGCTGCTATGCCTTTAGTCCCGATCAGGAGAAGCTCTTTGTGGGCTCCATCGATCGGTATATATGCCTGCATGATTTGGTCTTGCAGACAACGAAGTTCATAGCACAAATTGACATAGTCAGTATACAAAAACAGTTTTGCAATAAATTTGAATTTTTCAATTACTATACCTTCTCCCTCAGATACCCACACATTGCACTTGGCACTGCGACTCCAGCGTCATTATGATCGCTAATGATCGTTCGCAATTTCAATGCTTTGACTTGGCTCTGACGCCCATAGCCAATCAACTGCAAAGCGAGGATGTGACCCCAGCCAATCTGCTGGATCTTTCGCATTATTTCACCGCACAACCGACTCTATTACATATCGGCTTCAGTCGCAAGCCTGACTTGGCCAACTTCAATCAAACCTATGCCCAGACTGACTGCTTTCTTTTGCTGCTCTTCGAACACGGGCCAATTGGTTGTGTGCGCTTCTTTGCTGGCTCGGGCATGCGTGGCGATATACACAATTCCGGCCTGACCGCCGATGTGATTGTGGACAAGTATTTAAGTTTGAATCAACTGGAGAAGGCCGTGAATTTGCTGGAGGCCTTGAATTGGGAAACGTACGGCGCCATGTGTCTCATTTCGTTGCACAAGATAGCCAATCATGTGTTCTTTCGAGGCGATACGAGGCGTGCGCGCATCGAACTATTGGCAAAGGCATTGAAGACATTCACGGATGCTCTCTCGGAAGAGACAAAGGATGAATTTAGCGATCAAGTATACGATTTGAAGAGGAGATTTTTCTTCTTTCTACTTAGGTGAGTACGAAAACAATAACAATGCAAGTCAGGGTAAATTAAAAATGATCTAAACTTTATTTACAGGAAAAACGTTTTGGCCGAGGCCTTTGAAGTGGCTCAGGACATCGAAGACTATGATTTGTTCATGGACCTCTTCAATTTGACAAAAGCGAATATCAATTTGAATGAGTTTACCACGGCCTGCTTTGGCCAGGCTGCGGCCATACTCCACGAAGAAGATCGCGCCAATGGCAATTTGAGTTTGGTGGGCGACTTTCGCTCGGAGTCGGCCTGTTCACAGTCCACGACGGCAGGCTCCGATACTCCAAATAGGAATTCAAATAAAACGAATAATGCCTTGAAGAACTATGTGCCGCCATTGCCTTCGTTTAAATCGAAAGTTTTCAACGCCGACATGATAAAGATTCACATTCCAAAGCCCGAATTGCGAGTGGATACGATGCAAGAACGCAATCGCCTGCCACCGCTGCCGCCCCTGCCGGATGTACAACATTTGAAAATCACTCAAACCAGTACCTTAGCCACATTGTCCATAAAGAGTGGCAGCAGCAATCCGAACAATCAGCAAAGATCGAAACATCACAATGGCATTGCTGCGAATCACCACCACTGGCAACAAGTTCCTGACCAAACTGTCGGTATACCCGCCATTCTCAATGCTCCCACAAATCCCTATGTACCTTCAACGGCACACAATATACTGCCGCGCGCCTCCACAATTGCCTCTTCGAACGCTGCGAACAACAATCAAGCACAACAGCAACCTCAGCCCTATTTACACTATGCCACGCCTGTTCTCGTCTCGGAGCATACTCTGCACACACCAACAGCCACAACAACACCTTCAAGGAGCTATCAACAGCAACTGCCCACATATCAACCGAAATTCTATCAACATCCTCTTGTCTCGGGCACCATACCAGCCACTTCGCCAGCAGTCCACGACGAGTTCTATCAAAAACGTTTGCTCCTCAAGAAGCCCACCGCCTCCATTCTCTCCAACAGCTCAGCCAATCACCAACAGAATGGCAGCGCTGCCACGCTGCTGCTTAACCCGCCGGTGGGTGGTCAAAATGGTCACACCACCACTAAAGAGTCTAGCCGAAATGGCGCAGGCGGCGAGAAGAATAAAGTGAAGTTTTCAGATACCGTGCAAGTGGCCGTCGTACCGGAGATACCACGCAAAGAAAAACCAATGCCGCCCAAGAGAAATGGCTACTCACGGCCTCCACCGAGGAATCTCACCAACCCCAAGAAAGAGCTCGCCGACAGTTTGCCGCTATGTCATCCGAACGATGACTACTTGAAGGACTTTAATCCCATCTCGGCAGGTAATTTTTCGAAAATGCTCGCATTTAAAAGTAAAATTTAAGTCACATTTTCTGTAAATTTATTTTCCAGAAGGCTCGCCCCCCCGTCCGCCTACAAAGTCCTCCAACCTCAAAGAAGACCAATCACACAGCAAACAAACCGCTGCGGCCCAACCATCCATAAAAGTAGTCCACTTTGGCATCGTATAGTTGATAGGAACTACTTTTTTCCCCACCACTTTAGTGCAATTAGGTTGCCAAACTTCAAACTCTATACAATGAAGTAGTTTGTAAGTTTATTTTAAATTTTTTCTATACATCACCTGTACATCTCCAGTCTTCCAAGCTGAAAGGTGGCATGTATCTATGTACCCTGCTCTCCTTTGACAAATAACTTATGCCGTCCATAGCAAAAGCTTTAAATAGTACATTCCACAATTAGTTGTAAATCGTCGTAAGTTATTTTTTAGCATTTGTATTTTACGTTCACGAAAGCAATTAAACTTAAATTGTATTTACAATCCAATCGCGTATTCGGTTTATTTCTTCTTGAAGCCGCCCGGATGATGGCTATGTGACTTCTCCAATTCTGCCTTTAGATCCAGCAATTCCTTGTCCGGTACATAACGTCTCTCTTCGCACTCATCCGTGTGCTCTTGGACAACGAGTTGAACACCTTCGGGCAGAGCCGCTTGAGCCATACGCAGGAAGATGGGATAGAGTGGTGCATCGACATCGGCCATTTGCAGGTTGCGCTCGTACATGGTCAGCTTGTATTCGGCATCGACCACGGTCGAGTTGGGACGCAAACGTTGAACTTGCGTTTGTTGTGGAGGCAAAGCGTAGCTGGGGAATATAAAAAAATTAATTGTTTTTTTATAAAATAAATGAGGAAATATGCGCCAAATTGTACCAATCGGAAACATCAATGTTCAAGTATTCCGCTATACTGTGTACATAACGCTGATAGCTTTCCAACAAAGGGAAGTCGTAGCCTTTCATTTGGACATTCAAACTTTCGTACTGCGGGAATTTCGGTTTGAGTGACTAGAAGAGAAGATTTGATTACTAATGTGATAACTAATGAATTTCGATCACAATATTTACATCCAAATAGTCCGGCTCGTAGATGCTGTTCATCGATACTCCCGTGTTAGTTTCACTGCGGCTTCGGCATATAAGTCCATTTGATGCCGGCGCCACTACTTGCCTAAGCAGTGTACGTTGTACAATCGGTGTCAGCTGTGGAAAGTCAAAAGGAATTCAGTGTATCAATATTTTATTGGCGTTTTGGAATAGTCCAATCCCCAGAAACTAAGAGAAATTACTGGGACTACCAAATATCTCTTTTAGGCTCAGACAATTCTAAATTAAAGATACGTTTGCCATCACTTAAAAGCTTTAAGGGTAGTAAGTCCCTAGCAATTTATTTATTACAAATTTAAAATAAATTACTTTTTTCAACATTATTTAAACTTGGTGACCGAATGAAAAGAGGTTATGTCACCCAACAGCTGATTTAATATTTTGAATTGGTTTTTACTACACATGGTTGCATTGGATTTTTCCGAAAAATTTCGTGGTATGCAGATCACAGTTGCCAGATAAATATCTCACAAAAATCTCATAAAATTCGAAAAATTATTACAGCAATTAAAATTTCTCATAAAAAATCTCTTGAGATTTTTGGATGACTGAACTGAGATTTTCTAACCAATGTGAGATTTTTAAATTACTTTATGGTTTTTTTCCAAGATGTTTACCTGGCAATATTGTTGGGTGTTTCTCTTCTCTCTCTCCATTCATCCATCCATCTGTTTTCAACACTGCAAGCGAATGAGAATGAAGAACTGTCAGAACTTTTCACATTCTCCTTTGACGTGTTCCTTTGACGACGGTATTTATTTTTCTTGGAAGAAAATTGCAATTTTGCCGAATAGGAATAGTTGGAATTTAGTTTTCGAAGTGAAAATTTAACAAAGGCAAACTTGCGAGCAAATCAAAATGCCTAAATTGAAAATATTAATTGCATTAACTTTGTGGCTGGCGGTATTTGGCGGATCGGCCGGGAAGTCGGAGCCCGGAAAAACAGACACAGTCCTAAAACCCGTAAGTCCAGAAACAGCTTATGTAGTAGGTAGTAATTGAGGCCTTAAATGCCATAGTGGGATTAGATATGTCCAAAAACCAAATTCTGAGCATTATAGAAGTCTGATTTTCGCCAGTCGTTGATCTGAGTTTTAGTTAATTGATTTGTTGATTTGTTTACATTCCAGAATTATAGTATCTATTCAGAACAGCGCCTGCTGTTGGCCAACTCCAAGATTTATGTTAAAAGTAAGTAGTGTGGAAGCCACAATCTATATTTGTTTAAACTATCGAACTATCGATTTTCCAGTTGAGTGCGACTCGACAGAGGCACTGGACGTGATCATCTACTGGACACTGACAGAGCGCGAATGTGCGTACGATGACATGGCGGTAAGTCTGGGCGTTACTTGAGCTATGCGGCATCCATACTAATTTGTGGTTCTCTTCACAGCTCCAAAGCGCCTACATTGCCTACGAAACCCAACAGAATAAGTCGAATGATAAAATTACCAGATCGCCCAAAATACACTACGAGTGCCCCAATCATTTGATTGTCTTGCCCGAAGTGCAGCAACTGGCGATGAACATGCCAACAGCCATGGCCAATACACCGGCAAATGGCGAAGAATCCAAGGCGCCCGTAGCAGCTGCACAAAAAGCAGCGGATCCGATTCACCCAATGAAATCGCAACATCCACTTTCGGTAGGCATATGCAAAAGAGCCACACACTCTAAACGTGTTCTAGGCAGTTACTGTGCATTACATGTTACATGCACCACCCCATTTACTCCAATTTAACACATTTGCATCTGTTTCTGTTGTTGTTGCTTTTCTATTTTGCACTTTTCAATTATAGTCTTTTGAGTTCTTTTGCTTTGTTTTCTGACACTTGTGATTCATTCACTAGTATCAGTACAAACAACAACAACATACTCCATTTTGCACTTTATTATTTTACCGTCAAATGTAATTTATTTTCGCAAAGGCTTTCAGTGTTTGTCTACGATAAACTTTTTGCTTATCTATTTATACATTTTTTTTTGTTTTATCAACATTAATGTTTTGTACAAATTTTAGTTAACGAATGTATGAAACTATTTTTCGCTTGTTCTATTGACTTTATCAACACTGGACGAATTCCAAGCGTAAAGAAATCCAATCACCACAGAATTTAACTCTTTATTTCCGGTATTTCCTCAAGGGTTTTTAAATACGAACCAAAAATTCTTATCATACTTTGTGTTTTCATGGTTAATTATAGAAATCTTTTCAATTTCACTTGTAAAAGAATTATCAACGGTCAAGACGGAAGCAAAAAATCCAAACACTATTTTTTTAATTAAAAAATGAAAAGTTCATCGAGGGACGAAAAATTCCATTTTTGCCGGTCAATTTTCATTTGGTTCCAGTTCCATTTCCAACCAATTTTCGTTTCATTTTCATTGTGTTTCTGTTTTTTTTTTTTCATTTCATTTCATTTATTATTTAATAATCCAAAGCCATCTGGGTCAAAAAAATGTTTCATACTCATTCCATTCACTTTCTAGTTTGTTCCAGTTTCATGTTGTTTCAGTCCATTTCCATTCGATGTGTACCATAATTGTTCCAATTCCATTTCGTTCCTGATAAAATTTCCACAATTTTTTTTAATTTTTGAATTAGTTAATAAAAATGATTTTGCATTTTTCGCATTTCAGCAAACATCCAGGCCAATCATTACCGTCCTTGAAGATGGTATTTACGACTTGGTAATCACAATCGAGGCCACCAAGGAGAATGCTGATTACTCGGCGCCCTTGCATGTTGAGTTCATGGGTCCCCACGGCTATATCTCGGCCATCGATTGGCCCCTACTGCCTGTGAGTACCTAAAGTATATTTACATTTGCAGCTAATTGCTTGACACTTCACACTCAATGTCAGTTCTATGGCGTGATGTGCGTGGTCTATGTGATCTTTGGCATCATTTGGCTTTTCGTTTCGTTCACCCAATGGCGTGATTTGTTGCGCATACAATTCTGGATTGGCGGCGTCATCTTGCTGGGCATGCTGGAGAAGGCCTTCTTCTATGCTCAGTACCACAGCTTGAATTCGACGGGGGTGCCGGTGCAAGACGCCGAACTGGCTGCGGAGTTTGTGTCGTGCGCTAAACGTACACTGGCACGCATGCTTGTGATTATAATGAGTCTGGGCTTCGGCATAGTCAAGTGGGTGTTCAGTGATGAGAACTAATTGGTTATTTGCATTATTTTATTCCCCCACTTCTTTCTTCCAGGCCACGTTTGGGTCCCATGCTGCATCGTGTGGTTGGCGTGGGCGCTTTGTACTTTGTGCTGGCCTGTGTGGAGAGCTACCTGCGTGTGATGCGCACGAAAACAGACGAACGCAATGAGTTGCTTGTGGCCAGCATTCCTTTGGCTGTACTGGATACGGGCATCTGCTGGTGGATATTCACTTCATTGGTGCAGACCACAAGAACGTTGCGCTTGCGCAGGTGTGTGTTTTGGCGTGATGGCACTTTTAATCATGACTAGAAGCCGTTGAATAATGCATTTCTTGGGGTATTTTTAGAAACATGGTCAAATTATCGCTGTATAGACATTTCACCAACACTTTGATATTTGCCGTTATCGCTTCCGTCATATTCATGTTGTTTGCCATGCGCTTGCGTAAAACTCAAAATTGCACACCAGTAAGTGTGGCCGCCATGTAAATGAAAAGTGCCTTTCTTATACGAATGCAAATGTGTATTTCCAGGGCTGGCGCGAAATCTGGGTGGATACCGCCTTCTGGCATATTCTCTTCTCCGTTTTATTGCTGGTGATTATGATCTTGTGGCGTCCCACAAACAACAATCAACGCTATGCTTTCACTCCGCTCTTGGACAATCCCGAGGATGAGGATGATGAAGGTACGAAGGAATGATTTTTAAGTCTTTGCCTTTTCTTTCTAATCCCAAACTTTCAGATGAGGAAGATCAATTTGTGGCGGACACTTATGGCGTGAAAATGCGCGGCACTCACACGAATGGTGGCACTAAGACTCCACCGAATTCACATCGCGGCACTACCACCGAAGAGGATGACCTACGCTGGGTCGAGGAGAATATCCCCACGTCCATGGCGGATGCGGCTCTGCCGGTCCTGGACTCGGACGAGGAGATAATCAGTACGAAATTCGAAGTTTCCAAAATGCAATAGAGCTAAGGAGTGTGAGCACATGAGCACACGTCACGCAGTAGCTTCGCTTGTGACTATGCGAATTGCTCTATTTTTTTCGGTTAGGCTAACAAACGAGAGAGACTTATTTATTATACATACGACCATAATTTTTAACTTATATATGCGCTAACTAACACACACACACACATATTTTTTACATAGATAAATAATTTGCTCCTCTATTCTTACCACTCTTGTTTAGGATTAGGTTTTGGCGTATTTACTAGTTGGTAAAAAAACATTTTTTATGTATTCTTAAAGTTTATAAATAGAGTACATACAGCAATTGCAGGTCAATCAAAAAAAAACTTCTATATTGCAACAAGCAACACTCAACCGTATACAAATACTGGAAAAATCTCTTCTGCTAACTTCTATTTATTTCCTTAAACTTTTACAGCAAATACTAATTAATTCAGCTGATAAATCTCAAAACTACTTTGTTTTTGACACCCAAAACCAAGTCACGCTCTATGCGCTCTGCTAACTTCAAATCGTGTACAATATGTATTGTAAAACATATTTTATATATGTACGTTCGTATACGTAAATAACCGTTCGTCATAAGTTGTAGATACATTATATACTTACACAAATCTTTATATTTATATGAATAATATGAAAATTGCTTTTTAATAATATCGAAGCCATTGCTATACACTTAAGCCGCACTTAAGGTCTTTGTACATATAAATACGCATATACGCATTGAAAAAAAAGAAGAGGAAGAAAAATGTAGTTTTAAGCTTTTCATTCAATTCACTTGTAATTTGCAATAGAACTAAAATGAATTGCAATAAGCAAGAAATAATAACAAAATAAATAAAAAAATTTTCAAAAATATTTTTTGTGCTTATATTGAAATAATTGGAATGGAATGGCAGTGGATGTGTTACTTGATTTAAATACAAAATGTATGTGAGTTCAAAAAAATATATAAATATTTGAAGAGTTTTCGATGGATTAGAGACGTCAAAATAGTCATGGTGACTCATTCATCTACGTCTGATTTCACAATCACTCCTGCTTCTGTTTAGAACGTGACAGTGGCAGATCAGGTGTTCCAGTCTGGTTAAATACTGGAAGCATCCGTAATCCCACTGCTAATCGTAGCCACTCTTAGTCCGATTTCAATCACTTCACTCACCTCACATCAAACTAAAGAGAAAAAACTCGCAGATTTCGTTTATATTTCAATTTTAAATTGTTTATTTAATAGCGTTGTATATAAAATTTAGCATGTTTCATTTCAAATAAAATTATACGCTCGAAAATATTATTATTATTGTAATACAGTGTACAGTACAGCAAAACGTACGTGTGGGGGTAAATTAAAATCAAAAAAATAGTAATAAACTTTTTGTTTTTATAGACTTATGAATGTAAACACAGAGAAAGAAATCGCCTTTTGATATGAAATTAATTTAAAAAGTATACCGTTTGGGTTAATTAATTTAAACTCACAATTAAATGGAAACGTTCAACTAAAGAAAGAGAATAAAAATAAAGAAAAGCACAAACACAATTCGTTGAAGGGGCTATGGAGCAGACAACGATGGAGTAGTTAGGTCAAAGCACAGATGGAAGGATGATAATTTTACATTTTACATTTTACACGAGAAAAAAAACATATGAAACGTCGGATGATAGTGTTTTTGTTTTTGTTTTTTTTTTTAACAAATAGTTTAACAATCGTTTTGCTACATTCATGATTTGTGGATTTATGTTACTAGCCAGGGAACAACAGTAATGCAAATGCTTCTTTAGTTTACGTGAAAATGGTATGCTTGTTTTGAAATGTTTTGTAAATTACACGTTCAAATTGTTCGTTCTACTGACTGTTGAATGGAATTTGAAGAAATTTTCTTTTTCATTTTTGTTTTCTATTTCTACGTTGGACAAAAAATTGTGTCTACTCGAATTATGTTTCGCTTCGCTTCCTAAACTTCCGTACATCCGCTGCTGCCCTTCGGCGCCGCACTCTCGCGCCGTTGCTTTCAGTTCGAGTCGGGCTTCACGTTGCGCCTCAAAATCGCTGCAGCCAAGTCCTGCTTCATGGCCACCTGTTGCCGCTGATCGGCCAGTGGCTGTGTGCTGCGCAAACCGTTCACGATATCCTTGGTCTTGCCAAAGTAAATCTCATTCAACGTGTTGCGTATTTTGTTCTCCATCTCCTCGACCATTTTGCCAATGTTGGCAATGTGGGGCGACGACTCGCTCACATTCGCATCCTGTTCGGTTTGGCGTGTCAGCGAGCCGCCCAGATTCATGGTGCCCGAGCCCTGCTTGTTCGTCTGCAGCCACAGCATGGCCGTAGAGGTGAGTTTGTAGTGGGCCGTACGGCCCGTGGGCTTCTCTTGCACTTCGACCACATGAATGGAGTCCCAGCAGCCGCGTATCTTCTTGCTGCCATCGCCCGCCTTCTTGATGAGGATCACTGCCGCAAAGCCGTGATCCAAGTCCCACAAGTACACCGAGGAGACGCCGCCCTCGTAGTACATCTCACGATACTGATCGAAGGCGTAGTTCGCTTCGATTTCCAGCTTGCGCAAACGTTCGGACGGCATTTGACCATCCTCCAGCGGAGGATAGTATGTGTTCGACCAGGGCGAACGGTAGGAATCGCCATCACGATTATAGTCGCATAGCAGATAGTCTTTGCCGTGCTCCTTGTCCTTGGCAATTTTCAGCGGCTGGTCGACGGAGGAGAGCAGATCTTCGCATAGATCGGGCGCCAAGTCGATCAGATCGATGAGGTTCTTTTCGATCTGCTGGGGCGGCAGGCGACGCATCAGGTCGAGTGCACAATCCATTTGTAGTTCGGACTGAAAGCAGAGAAATTCGAAGTTGTTAAGACACATTGAGGTACTTTGTGGACTCCTAACTTAATCAGACAATTAGGAATTAATACATTTTTAAACGCATTCTTTTTTCAATTCGACATAGCACGATTGCGCTTCAAGGTATCGGAATATGTTTTATCGTAATTCCTCAAATATTGACTCATTCGAGCCGATAAGCCCATGTCCGATACTCCGTTTCCCCCCATCAATACATGTGAATACCATAAAAGGAAATTGGATTTTTGTGGCTGCGAAAAAGAAGATAGACCCATTTTCGTACCATTTCAATTTCGTCCATTTATTTATTCTTTTTATTTAAATTTTTACATACAATCATTACTCACCATCGTTCTGCTGCTCTTTATTTCTTTTCTCTTTTGCTGGTGCTTCGTTTCGATGAACTTTACTTTTTTGTTCTTCCCACTGCTGTTGGCTACCTTATTTTAATATATCTTGCAATGTTTTAGAAACCACCGCCACCAAATTTAACTTTATGAAATTCTAAACTTTTTCTTTATTGTGGTTATTAAATGGTTATTAAGTGGTAAATGGTAAATGGTCTAATGTTTTCTACTGCACCCGTAATTTTCACTACAGATAGGGATGGGCGATCTATTGGAGGATAGTACTTTCAAAATCGATATTTTTTAGCGATATATCGAACACTAATAATCGATATGAAAAAAATTACATTGTTCGATTATATTTTATGCAGTAAACAGAATTGCAGCAGTTGACGGTTGGGCGGACGACGGCTATGCTACCGTTGTATCAAAATCCGCCCTGAGTGAACAGAATTGTGGCGGTGGCGGCAATCACTTGGCAGATGCAAATCAATGGTGTCCTATGGTGAAAATAATGGAAATGGGTATTTTTTTAGTTGGAAAGGGTAATGTATATTTTTCAGGGCATTTTCAAAAACACAATAGGCCTATTTTATTTGTGTTGTGGATACAATTAGCGGTAGTTGACAAACATAACTCGCATCCACATTTGTGTTTTTTACCAATAAGATCGCCATACACAATTTTAGATACTTGTAAACTTCTGGGGTGCAATCGCGTATCTTGATATCAAACGATATCGACAGTATTCCATCAATTAAGTTTCGTTTTTGGTTTCATATTTGGTCGGAAAACTATCGAAACACATTCGACACCATATTAGCTGTCGAAGTGAAGTCGAAAAACATGATTGTACCTCTGAAATAAAAAAACAATTGAAATTTTTTTACATCTTTATTACTTTACAACACTTTAAATTTAATATTTTAAAATGAATCATGGAAATTTGCATTTAACTCGGCCTATTTTTCGCCCGCTTCAGCGAATTTCAAAAATATTGGCATTACTGATGCCATATTGCAACCCTATACCTTCAACCGTCGACCAGAAAATAGAAATGAATCTAAATTCGACGGCTACCGCTCTACCGCTTTACCGCCACCGTCCCGATTTCGTGCATTCCCATCTAGTTGCGTATGTTTTAATTTTGACAGCGGCTAGCCGTCGTCCGCCCAGCCGTCAACTGCTGCAATTCTGTTTACTGCATAAAAACTAGAAAATACGGATTCTTGGCAGCACTGATACCTACTTTCATTCGTTTGCGTAGAAAATAAAATTTTATTTTACGATTTTCAAAAACGTTTTTAACATGCAAATACGCAATTTTTTTGCAATAAAATACAACCAAACTCAAGTTAAAGTGATAAAGTACCAGTTCTGAAAAAATTCAAATGGAAATTCGTGTGATTGAAAATTTTCTGTGATTCTGAATTACTCGGGCGTAAATCAAAGGCAAAAAAAAAAAAATAAGAAGAAGAAAAAAGAAAGAAAATTAAGAAAGACGTCCGTCGGTCGGTTGTGTTTTGCGCTTTTGCTTTTCACTGGCTATTTCGTATTTCATTTAATGTGTCTTGTTCCAATCGGCTCATACGCTTATACGTTCGTTCGTTCCGTTGTCTGGTTGAATTGACTTTATTTTTTGGGTCTGGCCAAAACCACTCGTTGTTTTCGTGCGGACTGTTTTACTTTGTGGCTGCTTCGTCCGCTGTCAGTTGGAAACGTCATTAGTTTCGCCGCTGCCTATTAGCTGCTTCCAAGTCGGCCTGAGATTTTCATTATTTTGGATTTTGCATTCGGTTGCGGTCAAGAAAGTGCTGCTGCCCGCTGGCAAATACTAAAATTGGTTTCGTGAAACGCTGGACTAAAACGCTTTAATATCAAGTGAGTTTTTGATTGACTATTGACTACCTACTTATGTACGTTGAATTCATGTTCCATTTTCCATTTGACAATTTCTCTTTTATTTGGCTTCAATGTTCAACAAGTCGCTAGTCGGTTTTCATTTGTCTTTTGTAAATAGTTACATACATACTTACATACATGCATGCATACATTGTGTGCAACATTTTTACAAAAAAAGTTGTCTCCCGGTCGTTCTACCAGACTTGGCGATGCTGGGATGAAAGTGCCAACAATAACCAACACAAATCGACCTAGAATACTGTTGTAATTGACCTCGTCACTTTTCGGTCAATAACTTGGCCAGTTTATATACAGGGTTTGAGCCACGACCAAAGAAGAGTTAATAAAAAATCGATTTTAGGTTAGTTGATTTGTAGAAGTGATAATTACTAGTAAATAGTAAAAAATATATTCAAAGTCATCTCTTGCCCATAATCCCTCCCAAATATAGCCATTGATAGATTCAGAAGCGACAAATCAGACATGTCAGAAATTTTGTATTACATACCGCTTTCATCCAATCACCCCTTCAATTGAGATCAAACCAAAATTTTAGTAACAACCAACGAAATTCGGTCGAAGAAAAAAAAATGTTTAGATTGTTTGGTTTTGACCCATCTTAACTGGCGATAGGGCAATGTTCCATGGACAGAAAGCCTCTAATTTTGACTTCTTTACACTATCATTATTTTGTGTAGTGCCTTTTCGCTGGTCGGATTGGCCCAGAATTTGCTAATCACTTGATTTTTCTTCTCGCTTTTGCTTCGTTGCTTTAATTAATTCTCAACTTTGCAACTTTGTAATTTCTTCATATGTAGTCTTATTTTTTTTTATTATTATATTTTAGTTAATTACCGCCGTATTTACACTCCAACGTTCGTCTTGCAAGCGGAAAATCCAATTCATTCGTGCCTCATTTTCATTTCTCACATTTAAAGTTGGAAACTGAATTGAAAATCACTTGAAAATCGTGTTTGCATTTACTTAAATTGTGAAAGTTCGTTGGAGGATGATTATAAGCCTTATGAATTTATGAAAATAATTAAAAATTAATCATAAGCAATGAAATTACGTTTTAGACAGCGGAATTGTGTTTGAGAGCGCTGCAATTTTGCAGTGACGTTTTTGACATATCTTGACTCAGTGAACAGTGACGTGTCTTAAAAAAACACCTTAATGACTAATTTAATTGAATCAATTATTCTATCAAAAATGAATAAAAAATTGTTTATTTTATTAGATTTTAAAAGTTTTTTTCTTGTTTTGCAACCGGCCAAAATGTTATGTTGTTGTACTGCTATTTTTTTCTTACGTGAAATTGTTTATTTGCGTACATTACCCTTTCCTAATGTTTCCTCACACACTCACACAGTAACTACTTAAGCCTTTTGCGAAATAACTCGTTTTTCGAGGCGTTTCATTGCCCACCCGACACCTCCCTCCAATAACCAAAACTCCCCCCGCTCCACTATACACTGTTGTGTGCAGTTCACTTCTTTTGTTGTTAATTATTTCGCTGGTCTGGTGGCGGTTGCCTCCATACCCATGCTTTTACCATGGTCGCTTCTTTTTCGAATTGGATTTATTTTTGTGGCTCGCTGATTTGATCGCATTACCGTCGAGCGAGCGAGCGCGCACCCGGATTTGAGCTGCTTTGAAATTTTGGCTTTTGTTTGTTCAGTTCAGTTCGTGGCTGGCTGGCTGACTGGCTCGGTTCGGTTATTCCCAAAATTAAAAATAAAAAATCTCTTTTGCAAGAAAATGTAAATAACAAATGAGAAAAAAATAATTTTTTTTTGCTTTTCTGTTGATGCAGTCGAATACGAACGAAAAATTTAAATAAAATGCAATTAGTTCATAATTAATTCCAGCGACGACGACCTTGCCAAGCATTAACAATAAAATGACAACAACAAGCGCAGTCGTCGACACAACCTAACATACAAAATTCACATAAAAATGAGTCGAAAGTTAACCAGAAACAGTTAAAATGATTAAAGTTAATCAAAATCAATCGATCGTGGTCTTAGTCTTATCAACTGAAATTCGTTACCAATTCCGTTTTTTTTCCCGTCCAGCACGTTGCCAAACTTTGCTCTAATTTTAGTCTATGAGCATTTGTTGTTTGTGTACTGTTGTTGCTGTTGTTATTATTGCTTTGGTAGTTACGGTCCAATTGCCTTTTGCAGCTCTTCTTCTTCTTTTGCTTTGCCTCAGTGCCACAAGTGAACACGAAATCAAACAATGTTCTTTTCGGTAAACGCTATATGGGTTTTTTCTTCTTCTATCTTTTTTTTCGCACGAACACCTCTTTATGCGTCAAAGATACGTTATCATATCTCGTGTCTCATGTACTAGTTACTTATGTTTTATCTTAATTTATTATACAGGGTGGCTATGACATTGATTTTATTTTTATATTTGTTTGTGTCACCATTAAGAGGAAGAAGAAGAAGAAAAACCATTTGTATGAATATGCGAATATATGGCAATTTTATTTCTATTATAAGTATGACACATTTTCATCAGCCAGTCAGAGGCAGGAAAATCTGTGTAAATTTTTGTTTGTTTGGGTAATTTTTAATTATTTAATTGAAGACTTATTTTTATTTAAATTAAATTTGTGTTCATTTGAAGCCCTCAGGAAATAAATAATTTAAAAAGAAATTAAATTTTTATTTAAAAAAATTTCGCCTTAACCTAAAAATTTGTATGAAAAAAAAAAATGTATTTCCATTTATAAAAAATTTAAAAAAATATAGTATCTTACATTAAAAAAATTTATATAATTTTTTAAAATTTTCAAGGTCATTTTCTATGTTAAACTCTTGTTGCTGACATCCCTGGTTTTGGAGTAAAATGGTGTGATGGCTAAAATGGCATCTGGAGATCTCTCTTTGACGAGTACGAGTAGTCAAGAAGGTAAACAAACAATAAATTAGCAATTAAACAAATTCCATTTTTTTTTAACAAAAATCTTTCCTTTACTCTTTCTCCACGTCTGCAGAAGAAAGTCCCGAATATGTCGGCTACGATCGTACGCTGCGGCCCTCGTCGAATTCGAGCGGCAGCACATCGGCCGCCAACATGGCCAACAACAACAACAGCAATAGTGCCAATAATGGCAGTGGCAGCGGCGGTGGCAATAGCAACAACAGCAACAACCCCAATACGAATGTCAAGAAATACGACGTGATAAAAACGCAATACGATTCGGCTCTGATGGAGCTGACGACGCTCAGGCATCAGCACTCGGATACAGTGCGACGTTGCGATGATTTGGCATCACAGTTGGCCTTTTATCAAGAGCAGTACATGGCCGCCATGAATCAGCTGAAGAGCACCGATCGCAACAAGTTCACCGACATCGCCGCCGAGAATGCCCGCCTCGAACGGAAGTTGATGCGTTTGGAGAGTGAGAACGGCAATGCCCAGACGAATACGAGCGCCTACTATTGTGATTACAATGAGTTGGCCGCGAATCGGAAATGTGATGGCTCCTGTCCGGAAAGTGAAAAGTTGATCGAGGAACTGCATCTGAGCAAAGAGCGTAATACGGATCTGATCAAGGAGCGCAACGTCATTGCTGCTGAGCGTGAGAAATACAAGAAGAGCTTCAGCTCGGCCATCACTGAGTTGGAGAATGTCAAAAAGGAGCGCAACTTCTATCGGGACTCGCGTGAGCAGTTCAATATACAACGCGACATCATGGAGAAGGAGAATCAGAAGTTGAAATCTCTTCTTGCCACGGAATCGAATAAGGTCTTGATGTGCACTGTGCAACGCAGTCGCGTTGAGGAGGAACTCAACCAGCTGTTGTCCGAAAAGGATAATGTCCTGCAAGAACATCAAAAGATGTCCGATGACTTGGCTGCGGCCAACAAAGACCTCGACCAATACAAGAAGGATGAGCTCATGTTCAAGAGCGAAATCAAGGCGCTGCAATTAGCCAGTGCCGAGCTGAAGAAACGCGACTTGTTGAAGTCGCGCGAGAGCTCGTGGTCCAAGGAGTTCTCAGACAGCAAGGATGATTTCAAGGAAATCGAAAAACTGCGCAAAAGCCTCGAGAAGGCCCACTCGGAGGTGGAGCGTGCCGTCCAGGATACCGAAGAGGCGAAGCGGGTGCGCGACTGGGCTATATCGCAGCGTGAGAAAATCGTCCAGGAACGCGATTCGGTGAAGACTCTGTGCGACAATTTGCGCAAAGAACGCGACAAGGCCATTTCCGATTTGCTCTCGGCCATACGCGACAGTGAGAAGATCAAGAAGCAAAAAGACGAGGCCCAGAAGAAGATCGATGTCCTGAAAGAACAGATTGAGAACCAAAACATGGACTCGAGTTCGCGGCGCAGCTTTCGCATGAGCACTTACGAGGCCGAGGATATGCTCGACATCGAGCTGTGTCAGTATCATGCGGATAGTGACATTGGCATCATACTGGACGACTCCAACAACCGACAGTTGGTGTGCGGCGTCACGAACATTTCGCCCGCCTTTGGCAAACTGAAGATCAACGATGTCATTTGCAAAGTCAACAACCTCGACTGCCAAACGATGACCAAACGCATGGTCTTGGATCAGATACGCATCAGTGCTCCGCGCTGCAATTTGCTGGTCTCTCGCACACGCCACAGCAAGCGTCACTTCTATACGGTGCACTTGAATCTGCAGGACAATCCCAATCATGGCTTGAACCTGGACACGGGTGTCTTCATTTCGAAAATCGAACAGAATTCGTTGGCCGCCTTCGAGCCCGAATTGGACGTGGGCGACCGTGTGTTGAGCATCAACAACAAGTCCATGGAGGGCGTACAATCGATTGATGACGTAATGAATTTAATGAATGATGCACGCAACGAGTCCATCACCATATTTGCCTTGAAAAATGTGCAAGATGTGGGCTACAGCGAAGCCCAACGACGCATGACCACTTCGTCGGCGCAGACAGACTCCATCGATTCGATGCATCGCGTGACCAGCGCCAAGCATCCCTCGAAGATAGCCGAAATGCTGAGCAAATTCAAGGAGAAGATACACATTTCGAAGCCCGGCACCGAAGTGGATCATTTCGCCCAGGAGCACGACGCTCTGGCCGCACTCGATTCGGTGCTGAGTGAGAATTCGTCGGAGAAGAGCAAAGAGAATCTCTTCAAGCGCAGCAAGCGTAGCAAAAAGGAAAAAGAGGCGGCCGCCAAAAGTATGGGCACATGGCCGCGCACGAATATACTCAATGCCACGCATGAGAACCCCACGGGCACAATTGTCCAGCGTGAGAAGAAGCGTGCGCCCCTGTCACTGTTCACGGCCGGACCCATCAACGTCGATAAGGACGACGACCGAGAGCCGTCCGACGAGCCTCCACCCCTACCGCCCCAGGCCAAGCCCAATATGCGCGCTGGTGGCAACGGCAACATGGTGAAAACCAATCCCAACCGCAATTCGAATCCCATACCCGCCTCGGTGCTCTTCCAAAACACGAATAACGGCTCGGGCTCGGGTAATGCCAACAATGTCTACTCGAATTACATGCGTCATTCGGTGTATGGTGGGCCCACCACGCCCATGGAACAGGAACCGCTGATCATGGAGATGACGAAGCCACTGCAGCGTCCTGCACCCATGATGGGTGCCAACATGCGCGTCAAAATGCCTCCGCCCCCCGATAAGTACGGCAATCAACGCACACACAACTACCAGAATCGCTACTCGCTCAACATCACGCCCACAGAGTTCTACAAGACGAGTGGCCAACAGGCTCAGCAGCAGGTCATCAATAACGCTGGAGGCGGTGGCATGGAGTTCATATCGCGCAAGCAGCATCTCTTCGACATGTTCAATAGCAGCAATTCGTCCAACACCAGCAAATCGACGCCGCATCCGGCTCTGTTTGTGCCCCTCAATCCGCATTCGAATACGAATTTCGCACGCAGCAATTCCACGACGCAACAGAATTCGCTGGACATGATTTCGTTGAAGTCGCAAAACTCCATCGATTCGATACTGTCCACGAAAAGTCCTCCGATTAGTGAGTATGCCGTGAGCAGCTACCCCAAACGTGGTGGAATGCCCATGCCGCAGGCAGCGGCGCCGATCATTGTGAAAAATGTGGCCAAATACCCCAGCGACAGCGAGAGTATAGCCTCGGGCATCATGAGTAATGCAGGCGGCGGCGGACTCTTTCACTCGAACAACGTTCCACCGCCCAATCGCCACACGCAGCTCTTTCCCACTTTCACGCAATCGTCGACGCATCCGCATTCGCATGCCATCCGCCAGATACGTCACTCTAGTCCCCTGACACTGCCCTCACCGCCTGTCTTGCATCCGCACGCTCTCCACTCGAATGCCTCGTCGTCGCACATGGACAACACCAGCGCTGGCAGTAATGCGATTGGCATACCCACCAGCTCGGTGGATAAATTCGATCTGGATTATGTCTCGCCCGCGCACAATCATCATCCGCACTCGTATTTGCACGACTATCCGCCGCCACCGCCGCCGCATGCCTCGATGCAACCGCCGTCGCATCATCCCCACTATCATCCACATGTCACGTCCGGCGTGGGCGGGGTCATCTACGAGGGTGGCACCTTCCCGCGCAAAAAGGATCACCAACGCTTGCGTATTCCCTCCAACCCGAGTGTGGCCAGCAAGAATAGTGGCGTCAAGAACAGTTCCGGTTCGATAGATCATCATTTCGGAGGACCCTCGAATACGCCCACGAATATGATGACGTCACCACCGCCGCCACCACTTGTGGTCCATCATTCGGCTCTGGTGAATGCAGCAGCAAATGGCGGAGGCAGTGGACGCGGTTCGCCCATGCCACAAGTGCACGTTGAGGTTTTGAGTCATGGCGGCAGTAAGCGCAACTCCAATGTGCCAGCGGATTTTTTATGCCCTGGAGATCTTAGAAGAGTCACGATAGAGAAGAGCGACAAATCGCTCGGCATTACCATTCAATGCAACAACAATGGTGGCGGTATTTTTGTCTCGACAGTAGCCGACAAAAGTATCGCAACGCGTGCGGGTCTTCAGGTGGGCGATCAACTCTTGGAAGTTTGCGGCTTAAATATGCGCTCGGCTACAAATGACATAGCGGCGAATGTGCTGCGGCAGTGCGGCAATTCGATAACGATGCTGGTGCAGTACAATCCGGAAAGTGCGTATTAACTTTGTAAACTTCATTTAATTTTTTTTAAATTGTTTTTTTTCTTTGTTCTTTTTCAGAATTTCACTCAGCTGAGTACGACGGCACAAACAATCTAGAACCCGAATCTCCGGTCAATCATTCCGGTTCACCCACACCACGTAACTCACCACGTCCGCCAGCGCGCAATGTGCTGTCCTCTTTGGGACGGCAAAGACCCATCTCATCCCCGACATCGGTCAATCCTCTGTCGCAGAGCAACATAATGCCGCAATCGAGTCCCCTGATTTCCACGCAATCCATTAAGGATCAAAGTTTTGCGGACAGCTTAGAGAATCAATCGGACATTAGTAGCAGCCAGGACTTGCCGTCGTCGGCAGCCACCACCACGACGACGGCCTCAACCACATCGACGGTGTACGAAGAGGAGGCACGGTTCCTAACCCTGCACATGGACAAGTCGAAGAATTTGGGCATCAAACTGTTTGGCGGCAATAAAGTGGGCATCTTTGTGCACGACATCCATCCGGGTTCGCCTTCCGATCAGGTGGGCATACGCAAAGGCGATCAAATACTGGAGTACAATGGCGTCGACTTGCGTTGTGTTACCGCTGAACAGGCCGCGAACGAGATATCCAAGTTGACTGATACCGTGACCATGTTGGTGCAGAATAAATTGAAAAGTGAGTGGAGCACATTGAAGGAAGGAGGAATCTAATTTATATTTTTCCCTTCCAGAACTGAAGCAAATCAAAGACAAGTCGGGCGATTCGTTCTACATACGAGTGGGGTTTGATCGCACGGGCGATTTGAATGAAGGCGATCTGCGTTTTTCCAAGGATGAAGTGCTCTATGTGGACAATACCGTCTTCAATGGTACATTTGGCCTGTGGCGTGCTTGGAAACTGGATGGCAAGGGCCATCGCAAGGAGTGTGGAATCATACCAAGTCAAATGAAGTACGAAGAGAATTTATTAAAGGCAAATTTCCAATTTAATTCAATTTCGTTTCCATTTCCATTTCCAGAGTTGAGGAGGAGTTGCGTTCAGGCGAAGTTGTCGACTGTGAGGGTGGCACTGCTAGGCGTGGCAGCACTTCCGCCAGACGCTCGTTTTTTCGTCGCAAGAAACACCAGCGTAGCTCGTCCAGAGATTCCACCGAAATCGCTAGCTTCAGCAATACACAGTTGAGCTTCTTTCCCGATTCGGGCATGTTGAATGATGATGGCGGCATTTTGAGCTATCAGCGTGTGGAAAGACTTGATTGTATGTTGAAAATGTTTCATTTAGTAAATTTATTTGTAATATTTTTGTTCTTCTTCTCATTTAGCTCCTGTACGTCGTCCCGTGCTGATAATTGGCCCGCTCTCCGAATGCGTTATGGATCGTCTGACCATTGACTTTTCCAATCTTTTTAAATTGTGCGAAGTCACGACCATGGACTGTTCGCAGGAGGCCATGGAAGAGGGTCTACAAGAGAATATTTTTGTGGATTATCGTCGTCGCGGCAATAAATTCGAATGCACTACGGTGGAAGCTATCAATAATGCTTGCAAAAATGTAAGTTGTTTTGCCTCAGTGGGAGTTGCTTCTCTTTTGTATTTTTAAATTTATTTAAAATTTGTTGCGCCCTTTCAGGATCGTCGTCATTGCATACTCGACATATCGATATCAGCTGTGGAACGTTTGCAACGTTTACAAATCTATCCGATCGTTTTACTTTTACGTTTCAAATCGGCAAAGCAAATACGCGAGATACGCGATTTTGGCACTGATAAAATCTCGGCTAAGGCCGCCAAGGAAATGTATGAGCGGGCACTCAAATTGGAAACGGATTATAAGCAGTATATATCTGGTAAGTAATAGCTTATCATTTCTCATATCACTTTTGAGCAATTTCTAAAAATGTTACTTTTATTTTCAGCTGTCATCCCTGGCGTCAGCATCAAGCATATGTGCACGCAAATCAAGGATTCGGTTGATAAGGAACAGGATAAACTACTATGGGTGCCTGTAACAACGAGCGGTTAATCGCTCGTAACGCATTTAGCATAAGTGTAAAACGCACATTATATTTTTAATATTCTAAACCTTAAACGATATACAAAATATTATTTTTTAGTATTTTTTTTTTTATAAACTTTTAGATTTTTTCATTTTATGCTTTCTCTATACGATTATTTTGCTTGCATTATTACCTTTGCTTAAGTGACTTTTAGGTATTATTTGTGTTTACCTACTTAAGAAGTATTTTTTTTTTATAAAAATTAATTTTTTTTTTAATTTTAAGAGCCAATTTAACGCAAAGTATTTTTTGATTTTATTATTTTAAAGCATTTCATTTTTGTTGGCATTTTATGAACTGTTTCAATTGCAATTGTATTTTTTATGTGCTGTATTTATAAATATATTATGATATCATAGCAATTCTTAGGTAATTCTTTCTGGGAGAGTAATGCGAATTTTTTGTTTAACTGAAAGTGAGTGCCTTCAATAATGAAACTAAAAGCAAACAATTGTAACCGGCAGCCGGTCAATTCGAAATTGACTGGCGTAGAATGAATATGTGTAAGGTTGAATCGAAACTTTAAATGAAGATTTTAATAACTTTAACTACGAAAAAAGGGCTACAGGGTTTTTAACCAACACACACACACACATCCACACACAAATATTTCTAATCTGCCTTAAACAAACTTCAAGTGAAACAACTTAATTTTGATTTTGCAATAGTAAACGTATTCAAATATATTTCATGTATGCATATTAATTATATTATTTACAAATTAAATACACTTCTTTATGTTTCAAAAGCAGCTGAAAATATTGAAAAAAAAGAATGAATATGTCTTGAATTTCGTCTATCATATCTACTTTATATTTATACACAAAATTGTATCATGTCTAATTGTTTTATATTTAATTTCTCTTATAAATTATGATTATCACTAGCCTTACATCTTATATACTGTATGTAGTATGTTAAAATTTCGTTTTCGTTCTTTAATTTAAAAATTATCAAGTATAACAAAATTAAATACAATATTTGCTCAATATATCAAATATGTGCTAAACGAAAATGATTATGTCTATTCTAAACAACAATCGCCTTTAAAGTTTTATAAAAAAAAGTTTATATACTTATATATATATACAAAACATAGTTTTTATATATAAAAAAACATATTGTAATACACACAAATATATTCTATATAAAATATAAATAATGCACTTTAAAAACGTATTAAATACACAATATATGGAAAACTATTTTAATTAGAAAACAAAATCTTTTTGAAGCAATTTTACATTTACAGAATAAACATTTTTTAAATTTCACAAAAAAAAATATTGTTTTTAATTGGGTTTATTTGAAAAAAGAGATTGCACAGTGTAAGTGGAAGGGTAAGAAAACATTTTATTGAACAAATTTTTTTCAGAATATTATTGAGCATATTTGTAATGGAAACCTGAGACGGTTTTGGGTGAAGTAGCTCTCTAGGCACATTCTAATTTGGAGTCCTCCTAAATTAAAAATCAAATTAAAGCCTGTACTGTCGCAATGCAAGTATACAAAAATGTCTTTAATTCCATTAAATGAGGTTTGCAGACAAGCCCTTGAATGGAATCCGGGGCCAGTGTTGAATGGAAACGTAAAAGGAGTAGACTTTATGGAATGATTTCGTAAACTACCGCATAACTACTGTGACAGGAAAAAATCTGGCTGCGAAATATTATTCACGATAGCCGTGATTACCTTTGCCTTAACGTTTGTAGTGACCATAAGGTATTAAAATTTTTGTTTATACCTCTTCATTTTAGAAAACTGGCGAAAAAAGGAAAAATAGTAAAGGTTTGTGTAACTAAAACATATATTTCAGACAGTTCTTCAAAGATTTGTAAATAAAAAATTATATAAAACTAGTAAATTTGCCCGTGCCATGCACGGGAAAAAAACACACTAATTTTAAAAAATTAAATGTTTACTAAATATATTTTAGATGCAAAAATATTTTCTATGTTTTCAAAATTTAAATGTAATTTTTTTTTATAGAAATTTGTGAAATATGTAATTTTTTATTAAATTTTGTAAAGAATAGAAATAAATTTTGTTTGATGATGTAATTGTGTAAAGTTGAACTGTTCCATTAAAAAAGAATTAAAAAAAAAGATTAAAAAAAAAAAAAAGAATATCAAGCAATGGATTCAAAAAAAAAATACGACCGGTGACGGGCTTGAACCCAAGACTGCCGCAGACAAAGCGGAAGCTCTACCCAACTGACCACAGCCAGCTATAAAATAAATTGAGCTAATGGCGATGTAGTTCATCAAGCTGTATGGTGAATGTGTATATACACACAAAAATATAGCTTTGATTTACCATTGCCACCTTTAAGGAAATAATATTACCAAAAGGCTAGCGTTGCCACCTAACAATGTTTTCACCTGTTACGGCTAAACATTATTTCCGATTGTCGATCATTTTTATTGCAAAGTGTTTTATTCATTGGATTTTTTCAATTTTTATTTTCGTATTATGTATTTTGACGTACTAAAACCGAATCTGAATCTTTTATTGTAGCAAAAATCAGCTTTCCAAGAAATAAATTTTTTTAAGTTTTGATTTCCCCTTTTACAATTTCTTTAGTGACTTCTAAGAAAGGTGTTCATTTTGTAGTATTTTTTTTCGGGAATTTTAATTTATAAATGATTCACATTTTTATTTGTTTTTATGAAATTTCTCACCTTAAGCAAATATATTTTCGCATTTGCAAGAAACATTTTTGAGTAAGTTTCGCTGCGGTTGCGGTACTTCGCGTTGATGTGTGCGGACCTTAATGTTGTACTGGGAATATATGCAGTGTATAGGAAAGTGTATTATGAAAGTGTAATATGAAAATCTAATAGACCACCGTAATAGGTGAAAATAGTGATAGGTGGCAAGAATAGTCTTGTGGCAGTGTTATTTTCTTAAAGGTGGCAGCTTTAGGTCGAAGCTATTTTTTTATATGTGAAATGATTTTTTTGTGTGTGTATATACATGAAAGCGTTTTGCATGCGGCTTGATGAAGTTAATCGATATTAGGTAAAGGCATTGTATGAGCATTAGTGGCTCTGGTGAGAAGGCGCTTAGTTCGCTACTTCATCTTACTTACAATCGCAGCGTTGTGGGTTCGATACCTCACCAGGGCGGCTAACATTTATAAGAAAAAATATGTGTGGATATATTTGTAAGTGGCTCTGGTTGGTTCCTTCTCACGACCGCAGCGTCGTGTGGACAAACCACCAGAATAGCTAACATTAAAAAAAAAAAGGTTAACAACTTAAAAAAATTTTTTAAGTGGAGTTGTAAATTTTGAATCGGTTAGCGTTAGGGACAGACAGACAGACAGAAAGACAGACAGACAGACAGACCTGGACAAATATATATATTAATTTTATAATTTTTTTATAAAGAAAAAATTTTTTTTTAATAATTAAAAAAAATTTTTTCATTTAAAATTACCAAGTTATTTCAACTAAAAATTAAAAAAAAATTATATTGTTAAAATTCTCATAAAAATTATTTGAGTTTAAAATTTATCTGAAAAGGATAATATTTGGATAACAAGTTTTTGTTGTTATTTTTACATTTTACTTAACTTAGAAAAAACTATCTAAAAATCATAAAAATTAAATTTTTTTATTTAATGATGATGGAAGAAGTAGATTTCGTATTGATATAAAGATTTCTTTTAAATATGGCCACAAATCTTTACTTAAAATGTATTTAAATTTTAAATTGATTAAATTTAAGAAAGAAAACTTAAATTAAACAAAGGACATATCAACAAAGTATAGGCCAATTGTCTAAAAGTATTTTCAAGGTACATACGCTCGTGGTTTTTGCTTGAAACATTATGTTGCTCTATATTTACAATAACATAATGTTTTTCTCTCTAAAATAACGGTTTTTTTTTTGCATTTCTTCACTAACATTTTTCGACTAGTTTAAAATAATTTTGAAAAAATTCACTTAAAAAATACAAAAATAAATATTGAAACCTAAACATTAACCTTCATAGAAATCGAAGTCATCCTTCGGGCGATACCACTCCTCGGTGGCATGCTCATAGATGGCCTTCTTCACCTCCTCCTCGGCCACTTCAATGGGATGTCTGTCTTCGGAGTGGTGCCTGTCCGAACGGGGACTACGCGATGTGGCACGAAAGTCCAACGGTATATCGTAGCATTTGCAAATGCAACACGAGGGAAAGCGAAACCAATCGGAGAAGATGCCGCGACATTCATTGTGCGGATCGTAGGCCAACAGGCGATGCAGTCGGAATTGCTGCTCACAACGACATCCTTCGCGACAATACATTTGCTTGTGTTCGTGAGTGCTAATTTCGGGACAAAAAATATAGGGACATTTTAGAAATTTGCCACTGAGAATGAGGTCGGATACTTACCATTTCTCCCAGTGAACGTATTGCTCGAAGGGGTACAAATTGAGCAAGGCCAAGACTTCACCGCGTGTATTGTTGGCCCAGAAGGGCGCCACCACTTCCTCTTTGACCGGGCAGGCATTTCTGAAATGCAAATTTGGGAGTAAACATTTGCACAAAAATCAATTTAATTAAATATCCTTTGGGATCCTGCTTTCCTCATTTAATTTTTTAGTTAATTAAAGTATTTAAGAATATTTAATCTTTACTTACACTCCTCTCAAATTGACGGCGGGCGCTGCTTCTTGCTTCATTGTATCTTGAAACAATTGACCATCGCGCACTGGTTTCGTCGCTGCAGCGGTTAGAAGAGGTGACGGCGAAGTGGTTGCTGATGATGGCTGCTTTCGCAGTTTTTCACCCGAAAGTAGATCAACGTTTGATTTCAAAACCAATGCAGGCGATGGTGATGTCGAAGAAGCAGTGGAAGACGACAACAACGATGAAGCTTGCGACGATGATGACGACGACGACGAAGAAGACGATGATGATGATGATGATGATGATGAATATGTTGTTGGCTCAGTGGGTGAATTGGAATTGCTGTAGGTTTTTTTTGTGTTGGCATTACTTTTGAACGGTGATGTGCTTGTTGTTGTTGTTATTGTACCGCCACCAGCACCTTTCACCGCCGCCGATGTGCTCGGAATACGTTCACTTTCGTTCAGTTTTGATTTTAGATTTGAACTTTCTTTTAAAAACGTTGAACTGACTTGTGTTGGTCGCGGGCGATTCGATTGTGGTCTTTTGTGCGGCGGCACTGCTGCTGTCTCGGTTCTGGCCGTTGTTACCACTTTGAGAGTGGTGGAAATGGTCGAAGCCTCGCTGATGTTGTTCAGCCCCAACTGTGGTGACTCTATAATTTGGATATTCTCACCCAAATGCATGTCGGTTTGCGGTGAGGTGGGCTGAGTCTCATAGATGCTATTCGATTCGAGATTTCCGTCGTCTTCGTCCTCATTGGACTCTTCATCACTTTCGATGTTTTCCAAGATCGTTTGACTTTCCTTTAAGTTTGGCCGGAGATCTTCATCGACGGTTTTGGTTGTTGTTGATTTGAGTGTGGCTTTAATGGCAGTTGTGGTGCCTTGTGGCTTGGTGGTTTCGCCACTGTGCTTTGTAGCATTTAAATTATTGTTGGCGGTGGTGGTGGCCCCTCCACTTAAATTGTCATTTGTAATCGTTTCGGTTTGATCCACTTCCTCTTTGACTGTCGGTTGTTTTGTCTGCGGCGTTGGAGTGGTTGTTGTTGTAGTTGAGACTGGTCGGAAATGTGGTTCCTTCAGCACATCGTTGCTCTTCAGTGTGCCGAAATCCTCGCGATTGTGCATGAATTTCGATGAACGCCTCTGCGAACCATCCCTGGAGTAACGCTCTGCTGCCATTTCCACATCCTCCATTTCGATTTCATTATTTTGTATCTCATCGCGGAGTATGGAGATGTGTCTTACATCGCCATACATGCGCTTCATCAGTCCCTGATTCTCGTGTACGAATCGTCGTACAGCATGCCAAGGATATGAAGTGCCCGGCAGATGGCAATACGCTTGACGCGACAAATCGCACGGTATTGTGGCCAACATTTGGGCGCGACCGCGTCGCGAGAGTTTGCCATTTGGATTGCACGAGGTGGCCGAATCGAAACCGAAGGCCTTCACATGGTCGATGGTGGTAGCAAATAGAAGGAGGAATATGAAATTTCGCTGGAAATATAAACAAAATTCGTAGTAGAGGATTCTTAACAAAATATTTATTTTAATTATTTAATTAACCAAATTTCATCCCCCAAAAAAAACTAATTAATATCTCCTTCCAACGTACCAACTGTCAAGTAAAGCCATTCCCATCAAAAAAGTGAAACCCTTTTGGTGGCACAAAAGCGACAACAATTTTTCATCTTGGTAGAAAGCCAATTTTACTTTCACGCGCGAGGAAGAAGAAAACAAAAAGAAAATACTCACATACAATAAAAGCAAGTTTTTTTTCAATTTGCATGCCAAGCCAATACAACAACCACAAAAGACATGACAAGTCCAATTAAAATAAAATGTAAAAAAAAAACGTATTGAGTCTTGCGGAAGAAAGGCCGGCCAGTGCAACAATCGATTGAAGCCACGACCATAATGGCCAATACTCTTGCGCTGCAGCAGACAGTGGCCAAAATTGCTACCATAAACGGTGGCAGTTGCAGTTTGCCAGCCAGTCCCGGCGTGTGGTGCCTGCCATAAAGTGAAATGCAAAGCAATCGAAAAAAAAAGAAATAATAATAAATAATGTGGGTTACTCCAAGACGAATTGGCTGTCAAAGGAAAGTAAAATGCAATCAAGTGAAAAGCAAAGAAGAAAAAAATCTAAAATAATTTCAATAAAACAAAGAAAGGAGTCAATCAGCTGCGACGAGAGTCGGTCGAAGAATGAAGACTGACACTTTTAATTGAAAGTCTTCAAGACTTTTTTGTTTACTTCTTTACTTTAAAATGAAATAAAAAAAATGTAATCAAAAAGAAAACTTTCCATTTTTATTCACCCAAAGCACTTATATTGCACAAGTCCCCCTTGCCCAAATATGGAATGTTGCATTCAAGTTTTTTTTTTGGCCATGTCATGCTCACAATAAACGTGCATGAAAATCAAATCGAAATAAATGCAAAACGCAGTCAGCGTTAGGCACCTTCCCAAAACAAAAAATAGAATCAAAAAGCTTTATCAACGTCTGAAGCATTTGAACTGAACCGGTTGAAGCGGATTTTTGCCGGCATATTATGCCCAAATGATGTTCATATTAAAGTAGCGTGTAAATGATTCATGAATGTGGGCAGGCAGGCTGTGAGATTGGTAAACTTTTGTTGTCAGTTTTAATAATCAAATTTGACTTGGCAGCTTGTTGGCAGCTTACGGGTTGTTATGAAAAGAAAGTGTTTTGAATATAAAGAAAATTTCAGTTAGCCACACGCATGCGAATAAAGGTCTGTGTAGGTATTTGTGAGACTATAAAAAAAATGTTAGATAACCGTTTTTATTTTGATGAAAATTAAGAGTGAATTTTTCATGTGTGTGTGTGTGTGGGTTGGGTTTCCGACTGCGATTGTGTACGGAAATCAGCTGAAGTTTGCTTGTGGAAAAAGTTAAAAACTGAAGTATTTTTGGGAAAATTTTGAAGAATTTGTAAAAGGTCTTTATAAAACTTTTCGATATTTTATCGATAATTTTTCGAAAATTTTTCGATTTTTTATCGATAATTAATTGATAACTTTTTAATATTTATCGATTATTTACATTTCAAAATTTGGTTCCAATTCCATTTTGTTACGGTCCAGTTCCATTTCGTTCCTGTTTCAATCCTATTTCGCCATCATTTCCAAACAAATAAAAAAAACCGCGTCCAAATCGGTTCAGCATTTATCAAGATAAACGAAAATAATACAAAATGGCGGCTGTTTTGTGTGGGAGGTACGAGTGGTTTGTCATTATGAAAATTTCCGCAATGAAAAATCGGCAGACAGTCTACGAAGAGATCTTAGCACTTCTAAGTATTCCACAGTAATTAAAGCTAATAAAAATGCTCAACTTCGAGTTTGTGAAAACCTTAAAACGAAACACCATGGAAAGGAAAAGTTTCTTGCCCTAAATGCCTCAAATATTTCTTTATGCTTGTGCATTTTCGTGCTTAAATTTCTATAAGCTCTCCCTCTTTCGACTAAGCGTGTAATTGCTTTGGAAAGTATTTTTAATAATTCGCTGATTGATTTATTACACGAACATTAGGCTTCATTAGGCGCGGTAAAAGTGGCATACAACTTAATTACGAGGTGAGGAATTCGTTGTGGTTGCAACAGAAGTATAACAACGTGCAATCAGTACAAAGCTATTTGAGGGAAGTGGGAAGGCAAACCAAAGACTTAGGAGAGGAACTTGGATTTTATACAGATTAATAAAAAAGTAAAAGAAAACACTCATAATATTAAATTTTTTGCTTTAAATTTAGTAAAAGTAATTTTATTCTAATTTTTCTCTTTAGTCCGCAATCTTATAACTTTATCCTAATATTAACAAAAAATACCAATTTCGTAATCGACCTAATTTCCGCCAATCATGCCTGTTAACCATTTAAATCCCGATACTAACTGCAACAACAACAACAACATCAACAACATGTTAAATGTCAATTTATTTTACAAATAGAAATCTCTCTTCACTAAACTCTCCTATGTCCGCTTATGGTACAGCACAGACAGATAGCAAACATCAACAACAACCGCACACATCAACACACACGCGCGTTTAAGCAATGCATCGTGTGTCACATCGCATTAAGTCAAATCTCATAAAGCATAACATTTGTCATCATTGGTGCGCCATTTGCAGACGCACTGAGAAATGTGTCGCAACACTTTTTAGCACTCCATTTGCGATGGCTGTCAATCGAATTGACGAACTGACTCTGACTACTTTCTACGAAAAATGCCCAAGACCGAGTTGGAAGGCGACATCTGTCAGAGGCATCAGATGCAACAAGTTGCTGCGGGGACTTATGCCATCAACAAGCAATAGACGATCACTTTATGTCTTCATTTCCTAATTTTGGCATTTTCTTCTTCTGCTTCTTCTTATTTCTTGCTGCTGTTGGTTCTTAGTTCTTGGCCATTTAATTTGATTTTTTTTGCGCTATTGACTTGGTGAGTTGCATTATTTATGAAATGCAATGGCGAAGTGCTTGAAATAAAGCTGATGTTACATTTAACCAAATTTAGTTAGGTGGCCAGAACAGTGTACAGCTGTTAACTGGTTATTCTTTGCAGGTGAAATTTTTTGTTATTATAAGAAATGCAAAAGAATAGAAAATTAATTGAAATTTGTAATAAAATTTTACTTAAAAAATGTTCTTAATTGAAATTAAAAAAATATTTTAATTACTCCACAAATTCAATTTAAATCTAAAAAAGTAAAAGGCGACAATAATAATTTTTCTATGCACCATACATGTAAGTTCCACTTTAATTTCACTTAAGTCCAAAATTTTCTTATTTCGCTTTATTTCTATTTTAATTATTTGTTTTTGCTTATTTCTTCTGTGGTAGCAGTAAAGTGCCAAGAGCTGTTCCACACCGGAAAAGAGATTTTGTTTAGTGCCTTAAATACAACATGGGCTTGCCTTTGTGTTGGTGTCGATTTACCCTCCACATTCACATATTCACGATTCATATTCAAATGTGGCGCTGAAGAAAGTGAAATTTTGTATAAACAAAAAAAAATATATCGTTTCGATTTTATGGCTTTATGATTGCGTAGTCATGCGGTGAATAAATTTAGAAAAGTAGCAAAAAAAATAATGGTTGGTCGCCTATTATCGATTTCCACACATTGTTTAATTGCGTTTAACGATGTCGCAGGGTCGGAGGGCTTTGTGTGGGTGAAATTGAAACAAAAAAGTAAGTTATAAATAACCATTTGGAGGAGGAGGAGTAAAACTGAGGGAAAAAATGGTTTCCAGTGAGCTTCTGAATCTTTCAAACTGTGTAGAAGTAGAACAACCTTTTATAAAATTACAAATTTCACAAGAAAACTTTAAAACTACGAAAACCACTATAAAAAACAATTTAAGAGACATTCGAAGTCCGTGAGACAATCATGCTATGTCCATATTTTTAAAACTGTAGAAAATGGAAAAAAGTTTTCCCTTAGGTATTTTTTGTAAAATAGATCTTACGGTGACTAAATATTCGGTGGCATAAAGCAAAGGGAGCCAGTGTCATACGTTGCTGGTAGTAGGTAAATTTTTTCAAAAATAGTATTTTTGAATAAAAATGGTTTATAATAATCTACTACAATTATAACAGTAAATATTGAGTACGCCCCTTTGTGTAAAAATTAAACGTTTCCAAAACGTTCGTTTTTTGTGAACTAAAACTGTTCTTTCATTGGCAAATTCAACGATTTCCTATTAATTGTTGCTTTCATTTAATTAACCGTAGACAAAAGACTTAAGAAACGAACTCATATCTAACGTAAAAACAAAAGACTCTCGACATGAACTAATTCTAAAGACTAAATTGAAAGCAGACAACAGCTCGTTAAAAATGAAAGACCATTCTCGTCTTAATTGTTGAACCTTTGCTACTTACAATTAATATTTTCGATATCTTGAAGCGTTTATCCATATCAATATATTCCATTTCTTGTGTGATTAATTAGTTTCCACTGCCCAGAAGACAAAGCACAAAATAAAAGAGACGAACACACGACACACAGGTGAAGACAAGAACCAAGAACACCTTCTTTCAAAAACTCATCGAACGAAAAGGGAAGGTGTTATCCAAATGTTAACACTCGCGAACGTACGACTGATTGACTGATGATTGATCGAATTTTAATGCGACGCGCTCACATGATAAACTTTCTTCACGTGTGGAATATATATTTTCCTCTTAAATAATAAAAGAATTTTGTTTTTTTTGTTTGTTTTAACGGTATTGTTTCACCAATTCAATTAACAATTAACAATAATTACAACTCCAGCAAGAAAATCTGTTCTAAGCTCGTTTTTGTTTCATTTCTTTCTTTCGATGAGGAAAGGAAAAAATCACGTTCACACGCTTGGCACTCACGATTGCAACTGCGGCAAGTCGCCACCACCAACAGACAGTAAAATTTTTCGCAGAGTAAAAAAAAAAAAAAGTAAAACAAAAACTTTTTCTTATTTATTATTCGGTACCTTGAGCGGCTGAGCGGCAGGCGCACTTATGAGACTCCACGACGATGGAGGCGCGCGAAGAAAAAGTGAGAAGAAGAAGGGGAGGCAGCAACGAAAGAAAATAAAGCAAACAAAAACATACAAGCAGACAGCCGAATACGCCTGGATAGTATCTTTGGCGACTTGTAATGAACCGAAGCTAAGCCAAAGAGCCACCACAGAGCGGCCAAAGAAACGGAAAAAGCTCTGGCATGGCAATCAGTTGTCGCTCAGTTAGCCCGTTGTCGTTGCTAGTGTTGCTTTAACGCCGTCGTCGCCACTGCCATTGCGGCTTAGTAGGTCAGTAGTGGTCTTCTTCGTTTTCTTTCTCTTCACTTAAGTTCGTTATGGTTGTTGTTGTTGTTTATGTGTGGTTTTTGTTGTTGTTCCTTACTGCGTTGCTGTATTTTTACGCTTTTCTTCCTCTTCATGGTGTTGCTTGATTCATTGGCTGCTGCAATGATGAGCGAGCGCAGTAGCTGATTACATGGTCAGCAGCGGCAACAACAACAACAACACACAGCTGGTTCTTGCTGCCACCAGTGAGATGCTATTTATATAGTTACAAGCCACTAACTGCATTCGGAGTCGAGTACTACTACTACTACTAGTCATTGTACTACGTCTGGCCAAGTGCTAATGATAAATGTTTTGTGCTTTGGCTGAGAATTGAATTGGGAAAAAGAAGTAGGTAGACGATCTCCTAGGTGAGGGTGAGGCGAAGCAGTCATTATTCTTCGAAAGGTATTTAAATTTAAAAAGGGTTAAAGGTTTTTTTCGTACTGAAAAATTAATTTAAATTAAAAAATACGAAAGACTTAAGAAACGAACCATTTTTAAATTTTTGAGTTTCTGCGAATAATTAAAGATTGGCCGAATAGAATAAAAATAGTTTAGAACAAAAGACCTAAGAAACGAGCTTCTAAACCTGAAACCCTTAAATCTTTAAGAGCCAATTTCACTTTTAAGTTGTGTTTAATTTAATTTGCATTCACAATAGATGTTTTCCCACGGTAAATTGGAATCTAACAGTGAAATTAGCCCTAAGTGATTCTCTTGCACCTGAGATGTTTCTTGTGATCTATAGTAAAATGTGAGGAAGAACATATCTTTTTGGGTGATTTTTAACCGAATACCCAATATTAAAAAGTAAAAAAAATCCTTTGTTAATAATAATTTCCTCAAACTTCCTCACACTTACACGTACTGGCAGTAAAAAAAAAATAATGAAAAAAAGAACCAACAACAAGGTGTGAACCCGACGAACCGCAAAGTCGTGCTTCTTCTTCAGCTTCATTGATCTCGTCGAACACAAACACAAAAGCGCCAAATTCAGCCGACAATTGCACAAACAATTACAACAAAAATTGCAACAAGTCATGACTTTGTTTATATTTTATGTGTATAGTTTGTTTTTTTTCGTTTGTTTCTTTGTCGGTTTGTTGTTGTTGCACGTATGCTTATGTTTTCCGTGTGACGACAAGAGATTCACTCAGCAGCCAAACGACAAGAAAGCAGCAGTGCTGACTAAGAAGGAAGGAAAAGAAAAAAAGTGGCAGCAGTGTTGTCGCTTCACGAGATGACGCTGTGTGTGAGTGGTGGCTTTTGACTGTAAGATACTGAAATGCTGCAACTTGCAACTGACTGTGGTTGCACTCGGCCATGATTAAGTGGCTAAAGTGCAAGACACATGAAATCGGGAGTCCTGGGAATATGCCCAAATGGGCGGCGGGTGGTCGTTTTTTAAGTTTTTTTTTAAATTTATTTTCTTTTGTTTTATTTTAATTCCTTTTTATATTTCTGTTGTCGCTTTGTTAACATTTTGCAATGAAAGGCGTATTTTCTCTGTTAGTGCGAAAATTATTTATTTTTCGATTTCAAAACGGGTTTTGCTGGTGGACAACTTATTGCGAAATGCATGCAAATCGTTTTTGTTATTGGATTTAAGTTTTAAACAAATATTTGTTTGCGATTTTTTTCAATCACATACTGTCAGCTGGCTTACCTGTGTATTTGGCTCTCGCACAAAGCAGAAAACGAAGAAATAACCGCGAAATTTGGGGTAACATAAGTGAAAGTGCAAAAAATGTATTGTTGCTTTCGGAAATGTAATCAATGCGTGTGTTTTGTGTGCTTGGCCGAGGCTTAAAATTGCTGGAAACAGTTGCTGAGTGGAGTTAAACGGTTGATCGGAAGTAATGGTGAAGCTTTGGACTTTGTACTGGTGTTAAGTTCTGAGAGGAGGTCTGAATAATTTTGCAAGTATTTCCGGTAAAGTTTTATAACAATTAAAAATTAAATTTTTATTTAAGAAAAATAGTATGTAAATAAAAAAATAATTTTCAAAGAAACAGAACCATTTCCGACAGATTCGCCAATTTGTTAATTTAAACCGAGAAAGCCGCTTTAAGAAAACAGCCATAAACATAATCCCAGGCAATTGCATAATTCAGCTTTTATCGAAGAACTAATTTAACTTCTTTATGAATTGCCTCTTAAGCTTATTCATAAAACCAAATCGATTGCTGTGTAAAAAATATAAAAATGTCACTTTTACCAATAGACTGAGATAGAGCGAAACGAGAGCAATTACCTCATAATTCAGCATAAAATAAATTAGAATTAAATTTACGATAGTTGGGATCATAACCAAGGCAACAGAAAACCGCTCAACTTGTGTGCTAAATCATGCATTTAACAAGGCACCGAATGAAAGCGGCTCGAGAGCAAGTTGCTGGCAAAAGAAACTAGAATTTTTCCGAAAAGAGTTAATGATGATGTTGAAGAACTATGGGAGCTTTAAATGAGCAGCCAACGAGCTACGGCAATAACGAAGTAAATATGAAAACTGATTGCACCCATTAAGTACTTGAGATGTAATCAAATATTTACCTATTTTTTTTAAACGTTTCCATAAAACAAACTTTCGAAAAGAAAATATTCTCTTAATTTTGGTATTTTTTTAGGTACAAGTGAACAAAAAAAAAACGGTTCCATCAGACACCCGCCGCTCAACCGTTCTTTAAACTTTCATTCATAAAAAGCACAAATTAAGCCTCCGAAAAAATCACCGCAAAATATAATGGAAAGAAAAAAATGTAAAGAAAAGAAAAAAAATGTTGAATGTTGAAATTTCTTAATTAATGTTTATCGCATTTCAGCATCTTGAGCCGCTAGCTGCATAGTAAATGTTCTACAACATGGCCAACACCATCGACTTCTACACCGACTCCGACAGCGACAAGTGTTTCCCTTTTACCCCGCAGCTATAGGTTGTTGCTGCGGCTGATGATGCTGTTGATGGTTGCGATATTTTCGATGCTGTCTCGCCGCCGAGTCTGCCTTTGAACGAGGTACCATGCGAAGCAGAAGATTAATTGTGCATAACAAGACGCACTTTGCCTCAATTGCTGGTTGGGTGAAGATTGCTGCGATTGATGATGTTGCGCTGTTTGCTTAGTTGCGTTGGTGAAAGTAGAACATTTGTTTGCTGTTTGCTTAACTTTAGACCGTCGTCATTCGTTCGTTCGTTCGTTCGTCCGTCCATTCATCCGCTAGTCTGTCTGTCTGGCTACCTTTGGCTACGTTAATGAACGAACAAGTTGATGAAAATTGTGCGCAAAATATGCATTTGCTGCTTTGTTGCATGTGCATTTTTTTCTTCATTTGCTCTCAGAATATTGTCGTTGTCATCATCGTCGCGGAAAAAGTTGCTGGTAATTTTCTTGCTGGTGCGTGTTGCACTTTCTTCGTTGTTGTTGTTGGGTGCCGCTCGATTTCTCAGACTCGCTGGCGTCGTTCTTTGTTTAATTTGCTGCTGCTCCAACAATTAATTGCCGCACTGATGCAAACGAAAGATATAAAATAGCGTTTTTATTTGTATTTTACTTTCTAGTAGGTTCGCTTGGGTGGTATCTGGCATTTTTCTGTTTTTTTTCTTCTAATTTTCCCAACATAAAATAGTTTTGTTGATAAATTTGTTTCAATATTGGGTTATTTGAAAAAAAGTTAAGTTGGAATTTTTATGAGAATTTTTGGAAAATGCTTAGCGAACAATTTGATTCTTTTTGGACTCTTTAAAAATGTTCTATTAGAAGATTATATGACAAATTGTAATTGGTGATGTAACGAAAGATTTGAAAGCGGCCGCAAATCCGGAACTAGTTCCGCAAAATACGGAACTAGTTCCGCAAAAATACGGTAAGGCCCTGAATTATGAATAGAGAGCGCGTAAAAATAAGTTGTTCTTTTAAATGAATCTGAAAACACAGGATCACGATGAATTCTATGAGATATGGATCTAAAAAGTGTCTTAAATATGACTCTATACAATTTTGTTTATACCAAAATTTGCTTTAAATCTTTTTCACAAAACGCTGTGGCAAAACTAAGCTTTGAATATTTGAACATTCTCTGCTTTAAAATTCTTTCATTTAACATTTCAGACTTAACATTCTGAGGTTCTGTCATGAGCAGTTTGAGAGTGATTGCAAGAATTAGGTGGGAACGACAGCCAACTTCGTTTCACAGAAAAATAATTTACCTTAGTAGGAAAATGACAAATAATGAATACACAATGGGATTACAAAAGTATACAAAAACGTATTGATTTAAATTAATCGTAGCAGTCCTAAATTAACAAATGATAAAAGTAGTTCTCCTTCTTAAAAACAAACCGAGAATTAGCTCACTTAAATATGCTAGATATACTCGAATGATAAATTCAGTAACTTCGGCGGTAACGCATTTCCATTTTCCTGCTGGGACATTACGGAAAACAGCTGATTGATTCAACGTAAGCAAATTATAAACAAAATCAAGAAAATAAAGAAATAAAGATTTTTCTACACAGAAATGGATTTAGAAAACGAAAGAGTGTTGAAGCTGATCTTCCCGGATGGCGTGCCAGGTAATATAAGCAATTTACAAACAAAAACAATCTTTTAACGCACCTAATTCGCTACCAGAAAATCTGCGCGACAATCCGGAGTTTTACAACTACTTGACCAAACTGGGAACATACAAAGTAGACCAACTGAAGAAGGAACAGGCCCGCCTCAGTGAAGAGACCAAAAGTATTGTGGAACAAACGCAGGATCTGGCCATATCCAACTACAAGACGTTCATACACACGGCCGAGAATTCCCGTTCGATATTCCAAGAGTTTCAGAGCGCCGAAGGGCAAGTGGGCACATTGATTGAAAAGCTGCCCGAATTCAGTGCCAAGTGCGAGCAATTCCTGCAAGAGTCGGTTGAGATCAATGAGAATCGTCGCTTGAATTCGTTGACACTGAAGAAGAATGCCCAGCTGCTGGAAATTCTCGAGCTGCCTCAGTTGATGGAGCGGTGCATACGCGAGGGGCGCTATGAAGAGGCTCTCGAACTGGCCAGCTATGTGCAGAAAATGGGCCACAATCAGGGACACATTCCCGTCATAAATGTAAGTATTTTTGAGGGAAGATTTTAGCATTTTATAAACTTTCCTTACTTTCAGAGCATAGTCCGCTCGGTAGAGGCTCTTTGGCACACCATGCTAGTGCAGTTGGTGGCCCAGCTACGCACTGACCTGCAATTGCCCAAGTGCTTGCAGATTGTGGGCTACTTGCGACGCATGCAGGCCTTTGGTAATAATGAGTTGAAACTGAAATTTCTTCAGGCACGCGATGCGTGGCTAACCGTTTCGCTGAAAGCCATTTCCAAAGATGATGGTAAGACAGAGAAATGTTCTATGGAAACTGAGAAAATATTCTACATCAAATGTATTCTTCAGCCCAGCAACACTTGACCAAAACTATAGAAGTGACGCGCATAAATCTCTTCAACATCATCACACAATACCGTGCAATATTTCCGGACGAAGAGGCCCCAGCGACGGGCTCAAGTGCTATGGCTAGTACGCCCCTGCAAGGTGTCAGCTGCGATGGCGAACGTCTCTTCCAAGCGTGGCTGCATAGAAAAGTAAGCAGGTTATTAGAAGAAAAATTCACAATTTCATTTGAATCCATTTCAGATTGACGACTTCCTTGCCACCCTCGAGTGCGATTTGCAACGTGGCGTCAGCTCTTTCGACACTGTCCTCGGACAGTGCATGTACTTCGGACTGTCGTTCAGTCGGGTTGGGGCCGACTTCCGCGCCCTAATGGTGCCCATATTCGTGCGTGTTATACGGCAAAATTTCGAAAATTCCATAACGCATGTCAATCACAGTTTCGAACGTGAACTGGAAAAGTACACGCTGATCAACAAGGTCACCCTCCATACGCGCAGCAAATTGGATGCCACACTGGCGTCTGCCGAGCAGGAATCCTTTGCACCGCCCGAAACTCTACTCGATTTCCATCCGCTTGCCTCGCTCTGCAATGGCTACTTGAATGCTCTGAACGATTTGCGTTTGTGTGCACCCATTGCCTTGGCCACTGATGTCACACGCAGCTTGCAGCAATCCCTATCAATGGTGGCGCGTAGAGTGCTGGCCTTTTATAGACAGGAACAGCAGGCATTTTCGGGCAATGAACGTGAGACGTTTGTGAAGTTATGCTCATGTTTCGCATATGATCTGATGCCGTACATGCAGCGCTGCATACACGCCATCTTCCCACAGCAAACGTTGACCAGTCATTTGGGCATAAATTTGTTGACATTGGAACAGCAGAAGATTACCTATTTGCAGACGCAGGAAATAATAGAGCCACTCAAGCACTTGCTGCCGCATAAAGTTGATGTGCGACCCAAAATGGAAGCGCCGTTGCCGGTGGCAGAGTCAGGCGTGGTGGCCTGAGATTTGTTATGCAAAAGTTAATTTATATTATTCCAGAAAACGAACGTAACATTATTAAAGATATGTGTATGCAATATGAAAAATAATCTGGGTTTTTGTATAATTGAGGTTATGTTGAAATCTGGGTGGGATTTTCATATCATTTCAATTGAAAAGTGACCGTTACCAATTCGTGTACTTTAGTACTGACTAAAAATATTTATTTTCGTTCCTAAACGTTTCATCCCCCTATCGAACCAGAACCACAAAACTGAAAAAAAAACATCTCATTCATCCACCCACAATTTCACAAAGTAAATACATAATGTAATTTATGAATTACAATTAAAAAGGAAAAATTAGCCACATGATGAACCGAAGCACACACACATTGAACTCATATAGAAAGTGGGGGTAGATGCTGTCGACAGTGCTGAATTTTTATTTTGCTGCTGCTGCTGCTTGGTTTTTGTGCTTCGGTCATCATTTCTGCAGCTGGTGTAATAAAACTCCCCATTTGGTCATTTGGCAATTATCCCGATAAATTAGCAGCAGGACAATGGCACAAAATCAAATAAATGAGCAGAGATGAGATGAGCTGCGTTGAGCGCACTGAGTTGAGTTGAGTAGTGTGGATGCGACTGAACTACATGACACATACACAGACGGGACTGAATCGTTGGAATCGATGTCAGCGGAATTCGCAGCGAACGGACGGTCAGTGGAGAAGATAATTTTCGTATTTGGAACAATGAAATAAATGACTGAATGAATTGAGTGTGGGCTGAGAGGGGACCGGGACAAGTAACAGTGTGATAAGGGTGATGGTTGTGTGGTGGCAGTGGTTAAAGTATCAAATATATTTTTGGAGATCTGTACAGGGACTTTGATATGGATACAAATTAGTTGCTATTTTTTTTTGGTTGTTATTTGAAGCAGTTGCAGGGCATTGGAGCACATAATTACAGGTGGATATATATAGTATATGTCTGTAATGAATAAAATTCGTAAATAGGCGAGAAGTAAGGGAGACTCTCTTATAGTTTAATGAAATTGTGTAAAAAAAAGTTTTGACAAAATGCAAAATGTGAGGTTATGTTAATTCGTAAAATATTTTGTTTAATTTCTATTTAAAATGAAGGGTTTTTGGCCTATTCATTATCTGCGTAATAACCTAAGGAATGACATGATTTTTGTCCCATGTCATTCCAAAAAGAAGAGGATTTGAAATCGATAGCTCAATAGCTAGGGCAGTTATCGCCCGAAATTACAGCCAGAAGGACATTCAGACCGACTCAGGAGGTGATGCTGATCAAGAATATGTACAGTTTTCCTATTATGAGCATGTGGATTGTATAAAAATGAGTCTCCTGTAAAATTCACTTTTTGGATTTCACGGATGGGGAGGAATACTAAGAAGAAAAAAACCATAATTTCCTCAAACCTTCTCACAAAGTTAGTCCCCACATAGCCTTACGTATTGAAATATTCCAAATACCTTAAACGCTGGTCATTTAACTTACACTACCATCAACCAAAAAAAAAAAACAACTCACAATCAGTACAAAAACATAAAACATATTCACAGAGGCTACCGCAGAAGCAGACCAATCCCACCCACCGCAATGCAAATCGAAGCCACTGTACACTGTAGTTGCACATATAACTGCGACTCCAACAGAGAGCCTCCCTCGACAACGACGATGAGCTTCGCGACCGCGAATGCAGCAGCATTAGAATAAATTTCGCAAAGTGGTTTTTTGACAATAATTGCAAAGCGCGAAACAGCGATTTCGTGGATTTTGCAAGCGACTGCGTGTTTGATTGCGCTCATAGATGAGAGCCACATGGGGGGGGGGGGGGGATTAGGTGCCAGCAGGAGGAGAAAGGGCGGGGGGTTGTGCTTCTGCTGAAAAAGCTGCTACGCGGTCTAACCAACTGCCAAAGCCAAATAAAGCCGAGTGAGTGAGTGTGCGATGCACAAAAATTTCTCTGATGGACAGTGGACAAGCACGAGCCTATTTCCGCGCTGATGGACCCCTATGAGCTGATGGACACAACAACAAAAAGAAAAAAAAGAAAACCGCGCGGTGTTGTTTGAGAGTGCAGCTGCAGGTGGAAGGGAGGTGATGGTGTAGGCAATATTTATGCAATTTCGCGCGCAATGACTAAAATTCGAGGAAACCGACTATTTTTCTTTGTTGGCTGGCGTGGGTGCAGTGGCCAATGTAACATGGAACACTGGTTGGAAATTGCTATGGGAGGGAGGATGGAAGTGTTCGGTTCCTCGTTTGACTGTCTGTCTGTATGTGATGGCATGTGATTGTATGTGTGTGGTGGATTGTGAGTGTGTGTTTTTAAGTCCACCACTAAATACAAACGAAAGCACTCAAGCAGAAGCTCCACCAACAACAACTACTACAAATGCCACCAACAACACCAACAGAAACAAAAGCGAGGCATACGCTCCACGTTCGCAGGCCTGTAGCCGCCGTCGTCGTCGTTGTATTTGCCGAAAATTCGCACAAAATCGGCCTCTTTGCCAAAAACTCAATTCAAATGGAATTTAGGATTTTGATTTTGATTGCGAATTGGAATAGATTGCGGTATTTTCGAAGCAACTGTTCTGCTCCACATATGGGAGTGCACGGGTGTGTGAATATGTGCGAATGCGTTGGTTTAGATTTTTTTGTTCGCCTCCTCCCAGTTCATTCCGTTCTTCATCCTGTTTGGGGCCTTTGGTGCATGCGTTGCACGCGTTTTGTGCGATTGATTGATTGATTGGGTTTGTTGGTGTGCACTTCTTTTTTACCTCGACGTGTGTGTGCGTGTGTGTGTGTGGCAATTGCGTTTGATTCGACTTAATTCGGTACAAATTTGATTTTGTTAACCTGAAAAGCTGATTTTCGCAAATAGACGACGATACTCTCTGCACTCTGCATGGCGCTTTTGTTGCTTTTGTTCGGTGGTGGGCGCTTTTATGTGTTCATTTCTTTTTTGTGTTGTTGTTGTTCTGTTCAAGCTTGACCATTTCCAATTTGGTTGGTACTCGAATAGGATCGAAGGCTTTAGCTGAGCATATACACAAGGAATACTTTTCATGAAGAGGGAAGGATGGTTTGTGGAGAGGAATATGTTCGATATAAGAAGATTTTCACCAGTTGGAAGTTGTTTGTTTTTTAAATTGTAAAAACAGGTCTGGGTCACTCCAAAATTTTCACTTCCGCATTTCCATTTAACAATTTTTTAAAATAAATTTACTTAAGCAATTCCCCTTTATCAATTCTTTTCTACTCTTACTTGCCATTCCATCCCACTACCTGCTGCTGCTCTGGCATAAATGTCAGCTCTTCTCATATTAAATTGAATTTTCCACTTTAGGTTGCCAACAATTGATTCAAAAGGTTCCAATTGGGCGAACTCAGAGTTATTTACACCAGCACACACACCGCTCACAGAACCCAAAACCCAACAAAGAAAAAGTCTCCCCAAATGCCTTGCCACATTTGTATCACTTACAACTACCAGTCACACTCCTCCCCACTCCCCACACACTTCTCTTGCCTTGCTCAAATAAAAATGATATGAAAGAAGAAAACGCTAGATTCAATTTTCCACAGATTCAATTTGATACTTTTCTTAATACTTTATGCAAAATTATTGCCAAAACATATTGAAAAAATAAAAAGAGAAAATAAATCCAAATCGCAGTATTCAACGAATTGGAAAACTCTCAGGGATACAAGCATGAGGAAAAATATAAAATGAAAAAAAGTTTCCTTTTTACCACGTCAGGCAGGCAGTGGCGGATTTTGAGGCATAAGCATAATGCATGAATATGTAAATTCGCAAACAAATCACTTGCGCGCGAAATACCCTTAGGGGAATCCTTTCCTATTCGTTATCCTTTAGCGATTTTTCAAACAAGCACGCACATTTTTTTTCCAACCATAGAACATTTTTTTGTGGAAAAATTCCCCATAGAATGTTCGAGTGTGAGTATGAAGTGTATAGGGTTTGAGGGTGATGGTCGTGGGTCTTTACAAAGTTGACAAGTAAAGTGGCTCAAGTCATAAAAAAGAGTAGAGCCTGTTTTTTTTTTCGAATACTTTTCAAAACTTTATACATTTTTTGTTGCTGTTGTTGTTGATACATGCACTGATTCAGTTGAAAACTGTCGCAGATTTAATTTTATTGTCATCCTTATAATGACGTTGATGACGATGATGGCTGGATCCCTCTGCCAATGTACGATGATGATATGCTAAAGTGTGCCTCGAGGATATGACATGTGAAACTTTTGCGAAAAGTTAATGTGAGTACAGCCTCAATGCTCTAAGTATGAGTACATAACTTGAGCATAAATTCTGGTTGAAGATTTATTATTTGCTTGAGCTTGATTGGTTTCGCAGCTCAATTGCAAAGTAATTTAATTTCAGTTAAATTTCTTCACAAGAGAAAGTATAAAGCAATGTTTTGAAATGAAATTGATACATTCGTAGCAATTTCTTCCTTCCTATTGGATAGATTTGCCGGATTTTTAATGAAGAACAAAATGTCTTTAGTAAAATTCCATTAAAATTTTTGGTGCTGGCCACTTTTTCTTAAGAATGTATAGAGGTGGTATCAGGCCTACTATCAGGTATTCCAGTATATATTCTGGTATTTGGTAGTCACCGAGGAATTTTTTCCTTTTTTGCGTGAGAACAGGCTACTCTCCTAAAATGAGTTTCTAAATCTTTCTTAGGGAACCTACATGAGTCTTCAGAGAATACCTTAAGTACCTGTTATGATTCTTATATCCTTTCATTATTTTCATTACCTTCTACACTCAGAAAAAAATCCTATGAAATCTGGTCAATAGGATGCTCTTACTATTAAAATAATAGTAGAAAATAGTTAAATTAATAGGAAAACTGATTAAATAAAAATTATAATTAGTTTTTCCTATTAATTCAATTAGTTTCTACTATTATTTCAATAGTAAAGTATCCTATTGACCAAATTTAATAGTATTTTTTTCTGAGTGTATGTAAACTCCTGTGGCCGGACACTCAGCAGATACAAACCTGAGTCACTCTATCTAGTTAAGAGCTTAACGGGTATGATTTTAGTGCCTTGATAACCGCTTGACTGTCGGATAGTATCGGCTGTTTAGTAGCATATATTTCTGCCTGAAATATACTAGAAAATTGGACCGAGGAAAAAATACTATGAAACTAGGAGTATTTTATCCTCGGCCCAAAGACCCCTTCCTCAATAAGAGACTCTATACCAGGATCGTTGTTTTATTTTTAATTTACAGATAAACCTTCCCACTAATTTGTGTTACCAAGTTCCGATTCGAATTCTTGAATGAAGTTATAGAACTACTTCGATGTCATGAACATATTATGGTTATATTTCTGTGTAATTTTTTTAGTTTTTGAAGAAATTTTGAGAATATTTGCCACATAGAATTTTATCAATTCCCTTTAAGTCCTTCAAGAAAACTAAAACCAAAAAGAAAAACATAAAAAAATTACGAAAATGTGTTTTATAAAAAAGAAGAAAAATACAATAAAATTATACACTCTGTTGCACATGCCACAATTCACACAACCAATGCCCGCCCATCATACTTCAAAAGGAGGGCTTAACGTGCCACCCCCGTATCCATAAAACCCCATTTCACAACTTATATACTTAGCAAACCTTTGGTATATAAGACCTCCCAAGGCAAGATAATTTCAACTAATAACAGTATGACATCATATTTTAGCCTTATACCCATTTACCTTGCACCAACACAATTTAACCTCACAAAAATATGTGTACAACAACAACAAGAAAAGGAATACATTGTTATAAAAGTTCAAATAAACAAGCCACCCTGCAAATATAAATTGGTACCCCACGACACCATACATACTACATAGCCCCAACAACAAATGCTATTATAGCAAGAGCTTGACCAATACAGCCAACACCCCCCCTCCCCCCGCTTACACTCATATTCCTTTGGCTGGGTGGGTCCGAAGAAAAGGAAGCGCGCAATTTTTTATATTCCACTGCACGTTGGCCCGTTTCGAGTATATCGAAAGCCTTTGTGTCCATCGCCTCTGAACGAAACGTAGACCCGGACGATATGAAAGACGAATCAACATGCATGAATGCTGCTGGCTGGCGACTAGTTACGTGCGGCAGCGGGCACCTCGGCCAGAAATAAAACGTTGAAACGCTGAAGCAATATCCAGGCGAAAGGAGAAGTTATGAAGCTGAAAATAAAAACCTGGAGAAATGGCACGAAAAAAATGAGAAACCGTGCGGTCGGTCAAAGAGGAAAAAAATAACAAAAAATAAAATTTATCGTTTGAAATGAAGAAAAAAAAAACTTTATATAAAAAGGAAAAATGGCAGAGCGAAAAAAAAGCAACACAAAACTGAAACCCTCCGAGAAGCGAGAGGGAAAATAAAAAATTGAATGAAATATTTTTATAACCAACGTAGGATATTTCTATGGAAGTAAAAATACGTACCGAAAAGGTGGCTAGCAGCGGAGAGGGTGTAGCTATTATGCTTGAAGGATAACTTTGGCAGTTCAGTGGGTTGGCAGAAAAAAAGCTATAAAATGGGAAAAACTTATCAAATATGAAGGAGAGGAGCATAAAACCATGAGCTCACCTTTGAGTGGTTGGAGGTGAGAAAGGTGGAAGGAAGGAACTTTATAGTTGGCTTGAAAAGGAGATACTGGAGAAGATACGTGGGTGAGGATGAGGGCAATATTATAGATCTGAAATACAATGTGGCGTTTTTATTTTCCTGCTGGAGACACACGTGCGAATAATAAAAAAAAGGTTCCATTTCAATCGACCAATAATATGGAGTATTGAAAGAAACACAATTTTGATGGGGGATGATGAAAGAGATGAAGGAAAATGTAAAGGTGGTGGGGGGAGCATAGAAAAGTAAATAAAAATGATACATGAATTCAAGCTTAGAAATCATCGGAAAAAAACGTGACCACTAAAAAGTTCAATCTAACCTTAACTCATCACTCACCTCACCTCACCTCACCACACTTCAATTTCATTTTCATCGATAGGAATTTCATTTTGAAAATACCAAAAATACTTAAATTATATTGCATGCGGCACCAGAAAAAGAAGAAGAAGAAAAATTGTGGCACACCTGAGTGAACCCCAACCTCCTTAAAAATAATAGAAAAAAAAAAAAACGTAAAAAGCATAAGAAGAACAACGAAGACGTTGTTGCCTTCGAATGGCAACTATACCCCCACCCAACCATCATTCCACCATGAAAAAAAAAACTAAAAAAATATAGCCACGACGATGACGGTGGACTATGGCCACCTCGTATGTACGTACGTACACGTCCAGGTGAATCAGGTCACCACAAGCAGTCGTCCGCACAATAGGCGACCAATGGCATTTTAACGGTCTTGTGTCTCCAGCAGTCAAGTCGATGGTTATTGGTTCGCGTCGAAATAATATAATAAAAAAATGGAATGAAAAATAACAAAAGTTGGAAAAAAATTTAAAAAAGAAACGGAAAATGTTGGAAAAAAAACGAATAACCGAAACAAAACGTAAACTAAAAGATTTTTCCTTCCAACTCTGTTGCAACGCGCGGAAAAAATTTTATTGTTAGTTTGCATTATTTTTCTCTTCTTTCTCTTACTGTACCTACTATTTGTTGGCGGCGGATTGTGTGGCTGGGGGTGGTCTGAGGTTAACTGCATTGTCATAATGTCGTGCATATCTGGGCGTTTCGTCTAGTGGCTAGTTGTAGTTGCAGCCCCCGATTAGATGACTTCTTATTATAAATGACGGATAGGTCCGTCTCACCCACACACACTTTCTCTTGGCAGCGCAGTGGTTCTACATTTTTTATGACAAGGTAAAAATTATTGGGGTGGGGTTTGATGAAATGCTTTTAATGCCAGTCTAAGTGTTCGAACTCAATTGTTGGTCGTATTGATTTTGCGTTCAAAGGCATTTAGTTTGAGAAACTATGAAATTTTGAGAATAATTTTGAGAAAAGTTAAACATTTAAAAGAAGACTTAACAGTTAATGTAATCTTCCGGTTGTTGCAACATTCACATTCAATTGACACAACATCTACTCTCTGCTTTGCCAAAAGAAAAAATTACCCAAAACAAAATGGATGCAGCTATTAAAAATTAGGACCCTAGAATTTGTCACAGGTGGAAAGACTATTGCTAATTTTGTTTGGGAGACCTGCTGTTAAATAGTGGCACACTCAAAGAATTGATGTTTTTAAGGAGTAATTGCTGCAAATGTCGAATACTTTTAGAGAAAATACACTTGCATTTGTCGTGACTGAAATCGTAGACCGCAAACGAAAGTAATTTGATGGAAACGTTTCTAGTTTCTCACAAATGTAAAAACCGTTTATAATTGCCTTTTACATATAGTACTTCTCGCCGCAGGGAGAT